>JADMNL010000026.1:376980000-381980000 GCA_016271365.2 Neoceratodus forsteri
ATATTAACACATTTGATAACATTGCATCACTAGTCATGATCATCTGAACTCACAATTCATTAACTGTTATACTAACGCATTTGTTAACATTGAGTCACTAGTCATCGTCATCAGAACTCACAGTTAATTATCAGTGGTATTAATGCTTTTCTTAACATTGAGTCACTATTCATCATCATCAGAACTTTCAATTCATTAACTGTGGTATTAAAGAATTTGCTAACACTGAGTCTGTAGTCATCATGATCAGAACTCACAATTCATTAACTGTGATATTAACACTTTAGTTAACATTGAGTCACTAGTCATCAGCATCAGAACTCACATTTCATTCACTGCGATACTAACGCATTTGTTAACATTGAATTAATAGTCATCACCATCAGAACTCACAATTCATTAACTGTGGTATTAATGCATCTGTTAACATTCACACACTAGTCATTATCATCATAACTCACAGTTCATTAACATTGGTATTAACGCATTTGTTAACTCTGAGTCTCTAGCCATCAGCATCAGAACTCTTAATTGATTAACTGTGATAATAACACATTTGTTAACATTAAGTCACTAGTCATCATCATCAGAACTCGCAATTTATTAACTGTGGTATGATAGCACTTGTTAACACAGGGTCACTAGTCATCATGATCAGCTCTCACAATTCATTAACTGTGATATTAACACATTTGTTAACTTTCTATCACTAGTCAACATCATCAGAACACACAATTCATTAACTGTGATATTAAAGCATTTGTAAACAATGAGTCACTAGCCATCATTAGATCTCCCAATTCATTAATTGTTGTATTAATGCATTTGTTAACATTGAGTCATCAGAATCAGAACTCGCAATTCATTAACTGTAGTATTAAGGCATTTGTAAACAATGAGTCACTAGTCATCATCAACAGAACTCACAGTTCATTAACTGTGGTATGAATGCATTTGGTAACATTGAGTCACTAGTCATCTCCATTAGAACTCGCAGTTTATTAACTGTGGTATTAAAGGATTTGTAAACAATGTGTCACTAGTCATCATCATCAGAACTCAAAATTCATTATCTGTGATATTAACGCCTTTGTTATACCTGAGTCACTAGTCATCATCATCAGAACTCACCATTCATTAACTGTGATATTAATGCAATTGTTAACATTGCATCACTAGTCATCCTTATCAGAACTCACAATTCATTAACTATGGTATTAACACTCTTGTTAACATTGAGTCACTAATCACCATCAGACCTCACAATTCATTAACTGTGCTATTAATGCATTTGTTAACACTGAGTCACTATTCATCATCATCAGAACTTACATTTCAGTAACGGTGGTTTTAATGCATTTGTTGATACTGAGTCACGAGTTATCCTCATCAGAATTCACAGTTCATTAACAGTTATATTAACACATTTGTTAACATTGAGTCACTTATCATTATCATCAGAACTCACAATTCATTAACTGAGGTATTAACGCATTTGTTGACATTGAGTGGCAAGTCATCATCAGAACTCACAATTCATTAACTCTGTTATTAATGCATTTGTTAACACAGAGTCACTAGTCATCATCATCAGAACTCACAATTAATTACCTGTGATATTAAAGCTTTTGTTAACACTGAGAAATTATTCATCATCATCAGAACTCAAAGTGATATTAACACATTTGTTAACATTGCATCACTAGACATCATCATCAGAACTCACAATTCATTAACAGTGGTATTAATGCTTTTCTTAACATTGAGTCACTATTCATCATCATCAGAACCTACAATTCATTAACTGTGGTATTAAAGAATTTGATAACACTGAGTCAGTAGTCATCATGATCAGAACTCACAATTCATTAACTGTGATATTAACACTTTAGTTAACATTGAGACACAAGTCATCAGCATCAGAACTCACATTTCATTCACTGCATTACTAACGCATTTGTTAACATTGAATTAATAGTCATCATCACCATCAGAACTCACAATTCATTAACTGTGGTATTAATGCATCTGTTAACATTGACTCACTAGTCATTATCATCATAACTCACAGTTCATTAACAGTGGTATTAACACATTTGTTAACTCTGAGTCTCTAGCCATCATCATCAGAACTCTTAATTGATTAACTGTGATAATAACACATTTGTTAACATTGAGTCACTAGTCATCATCATCAGAACTCACAATTCATTAACTGTGGTATTAACGCATTTTTAACATCGAGTCACTAGTCATCATCATTAGAACTCAAAATTTATTAACTGTGGTATTAAAGCACTTGTTAACACATGGTCACTAGTCATCATGATCAGCTCTCACAATTCATTAACTGTGATATTAACGCATTTGTTAACTTTCTATCACTAGTCAACATCATCAGAACACACAATTCATTAACTGTGATATTAACGTCTATGTTAACATTGAGTCACTAGTCATCATTATCAGAACTCCCAATTCATTAATTGTTGTATTAATGCATTTGTTAACATTGAGTCATCATAATCAGAACTCACAATTAATTAACTGTGGTATTAACGCATTTGTAAACAATGAGTCACGAGTCATCATCAACAGAACTCACAGTTCATTAACTGTGGTATGAATGCATTTGCTCTCATTGAGTCACTAGTCATCTCCATTAGAACTCGCAATTCATTAACTGTGGTATTAAAGGATTTGTAAACAATAAGTCACTAGTCATCATCATCAGAACTCAAAATTCATTATCTGTGATATTAACACCTTTGTTAAACCTGAGTCACTAGTCATCATCATCAGAACTCACAATTCATTAACTGTGATATTAATGCAATTGTTAACATTGCATCAATAGTCATCCTTATCAGATCTCACAATTAATTAACTATGATATTAACGCACTTGTTAACATTGAGTCACTAATCACCATCAGACCTCACAATTCATTAACTGTGCTATTAATGCATTTGTTAACACTGAGTCACTATTCATCATCATCAGAACTCACATTTCAGTAACTGTGGTTTTAATGCATTTGTTGATACTGAGTCACTAGTTATCCTCATCAGAATTCACAGTTCATTAACTGTTATATTAACGCATTAGTTAAGATTGAGTCACTTATCATTATCATCAGAACTCACAATTCATTAACTGAGGTATTAACGCAATTGTTGACATTGAGTGACTAGTCATCATCAGAACTCACAATTCATTAACTCTGTTATTAATGCATTTGTTAACACAGAGTCACTAGTCATCATCATCAGAACTCACTATTAATTACCTGTGGTATTAATGCTTTTGTTAGGACTAAGTAATTATTCATCATCATCAGAACTCAAAGTGATATTAACACATTTGTTAACATTGCATCACTAGACATCATCATCAGAACTCACAATTCATTAACAGTGGTATTAATGCTTTTCTTAAGATTGAGTCACTATTCATCATCATCAGAACCTACAATTCAATAACTGTGGTATTAAAGAATTTGATAACACTGAGTCAGTAGTCATCATGATCAGAACTCACAATTCATTAACTGTGATATTAACACTTTAGTTAACATTGAGACACAAGTCATAAGCATTAGAACTCACATTTCATTCACTGCGTTACTAACGCATTTGTTAACATTGAATTAATAGTCATCATCACCATCAGAACTCACAATTCATTAACTGTGGTATTAATGCATCTGTTAACATTGACTCACTAGTCATTATCATCATAACTCACAGTTCATTAACAGTGGTATTAACACATTTGTTAACTCTGAGTCACTAGCCATCATCATCAGAACTCTTAATTGATTAACTGTGATAATAACACATTTGTTAACATTGAGTCACTAGTCATCATCATCAGAACTCACAATTCATTAACTGTGGTATTAACGCATTTTTAACATCGAGTCACTAGTCATCATCATCAGAACTCACAATTTATTAACTGTGGTATTAAAGTACTTGTTAACACATGGTCACTAGTCATCATGATCAGCTCTCACAATTCATTAACTGTGATATTAACGCATTTGTTAACTTTCTATCACTAGTCAACATCATCAGAACACACAATTCATTAACTGTGATATTAACGTCTATGTTAACATTGAGTCACTATTCATCATTATCAGAACTCACAATTCATTAATTGTTGTATTAATGCATTTGTTAACATTGAGTCATCATAATCAGAACTCACAATTAATTAACTGTGGTAGTAAGGCATTTGTAAACAATGAGTCACTAGTCATCATCAACAGAACTCACAGTTCATTAACTGTGGTATGAATGCATTTACTCTCATTGAGTCACTAGTCATCTCCATTAGAACTCGCAATTCATTAACTGTGGTATTAAAGGATTTGTAAACAATGAGTCACTAGTCATCGTCATCAGAACTCAAAATTCATTATCTGTGATATTAACACCTTTGTTAAACCTGAGTCACTAGTCATCATCATCAGAACTCACAATTCATTAACTGTGATATTAATGCAATTGTTAACATTGCATCACTAGTCATCCTTATCAGATCTCACAATTCATTAACTATGATATTAATGCACTTGTTAACATTGAGTCACTAATCACCATCAGACCTCACAATTCATTAACTGTGCTATTAATGCATTTGTTAACACTGAGTCACTATTCATCATCATCAGAACTCACATTTCAATAACTGTGGTTTTAATGCATTTGTTGACACTGAGTCACTAGTTATCCTCATCAGAATTCACAGTTCATTAAATGTTATATTAACGCATTTGTTAAGATTGAGTCACTTATCATTATCATCAGAACTCACAATTCATTAACTGAGGTATTAAAGCAATTGTTGACATTGAGTGACTAGTCATCCTCAGAACTCACAATTCATTAACTCTGTTATTAATGCATTTGTTAACACAGAGTCACTAGTCATCATCATCAGAACTCACTATTAATTACCTGTGGTATTAATGCTTTTGTTACGACTAAGTAATTATTCATCATCATCAGAACTCACAGTGATATTACCACATTTGTTAACATTGCATCACTAGTCATCATCATCAGAACTCACAATTCATTAACTCTGAGATTAAGACATTTGATAACATTGAGTCACTAGTTATCATAATCATCAACATCAGAACTCACAATTCATTAACTGTGGTAGTAACACCCTTGTTGAAATTGAGTCACTACTCATCATCATCAGAACTCACAATTCATTAACTGCGATATAATTGTATTTGTTAACATTGTGTCACTAGTCAACCTCATCAGAGCTAACAGTTCATTAACTGTGGTATTGACACTTTTGTTAACACTGAGCCATTAGTTATGATCACCAAACTCACAGTAATGTTAAAACATTGGTTAACATTGCATCACTAGTCATCATCATCATAACTCACAATTCATTAACAGTTGCATTAACATATTTGTTTACTGTGAGACACTAGTCATCATCATCAGAAATTACAATTCATTAACTGTGACAATAACACATTTGTTCACATTGAGTCACTTGACATCATCATCAGAACTCACAATTCATTAACTGTGGTATTAACACCTTTGTTAACATTGAGTCACAAGTCATCATCATCAGAACTCACAATTCATTAACTGTGGTATTAATGCATTTCTTAACACTGACTCACTAGTCATCATGATCAGCACTCACAATTCACTAACTTGAGATATTAATGCATTTGTTAACTTTGCATCACTAGTCACCATCATCAGAACACAGAATTCATTAACTGTGATATTAACAAACTTAACATTGAGCCACTAGTCATCTTCATTAGAACTCACTATTCACTATCTGCGATATTAATGCATTTGTTAACACTGAGTGACTAGTCATCGTTGTCAGAACTCACAATTCATTAACTGTGGTATTAACACATTTATTGACATTGAGTCACTTGTCATCATCATCAGAACTCACAATTTATTAACTGTGATATTAATGCATTTGATAACAGAGAGTCACTAGTCATCATCATCAGAGCTCACAATTCATTAACTGTGGTATTAACACTTTTGTCATCACTTGGCCATTAGTCATCATCTTCGAACTCACAGTGATGTTAACTCATTTGTTAACATTGCATCACTAGTCATCATCATGAGAACTCACATTTCATTAACTGTGGTTTTAACACATTTGTTGACATCGAGTCACTTGTCATCATCATCAGAACTCACAATTTATTAACTGTGATATTAATGCATTTGTTAACATTGAGTCACTAGTCATCATTATCAGAGCTCACTATTCATTAACTGTGGTATTAACACTTTTGTTGTCACTCAGCCATTATTCATAATCATCGAACTCAAAGTGATATTAAAACCTTTGTTAACATTGCATCACTAGTCGTCATCATCAGAACTCACAATTCATTAACTGTGATATTAATAAAGTTGGTAACACTGAGTCACTAGTCATCATCATCAGAACTCACAATTCATTAACTGTGGTATTAATGCTTTTGTCAACATTGAGTCACTAGTCATCATCAGAACTCAAAATTCATTACCTGTGGTATTAAAGCATTTCTTAACACTGAGTCACTAGACATCATGATCAGCACTCACAATTCATTAACTGTGATATTAATGCAATTGTTACCATTGCATCTCTAGTCATCATCATCATATCTCACAGTTCATTATCTGTGATATTAACACTTTAGTTAACATTGAGGCCCTAGTCATTGGCATCAGAACTCACAATTCATTAACTGCCTTATTATCGCATTTGCTAACATTGACTCACTAGTCATTATCATCATAACTCAAAATTCATTAACAGTGGTATTAATGCATTTGTTAACTCTCAGTCTCTAGTCATCATCATCAGAACTAACAAATTAACATTGAGACACTAGTCATCATCAACAGAACTCACAATTCATTGACTGAGGTTTTAACACTATTGTAAACACTGAGTCATTAGTCATCAACATCATCAGAACTCACAGTGATATTAACACATTGCATCACTAGTCATCATCAGAACTTGCAATTCATTAACTGTGATATTAACAGACTTGTTAACGTTGCGTCACTAGTCATCATCTTCAGAACTCACCTGTCATTAACTGTGGTATTAACGCAATTGTTCACACTGAGTCATTCGTCATCATCATCATAACTCACATTGATATTAAAACATTTATAAACATTGCATCAGTAGTCTTCATCATCATAGCTCACAATTCATTAAATGTGATATTAACGCATCTGTTAACATTGACTCACTAGTCATTATCATCAGAACTCACAATTTATTAACTGTGGTATTAAAGCATTTGTTAACACTGAGTCACTAGTCATCATGATCAGCACTCAGAATTCATTAACTTCAATATTAATGCATTTGTTAATTCTGCCTCACTAGTCATCATCAACAGAACACACAATTCATTAACTGTTTTATTAACGCATTTCTTAACATTGAGTCTCTAGTCATCATCAGAACTCACAATTTATTAATTGTGGTATTAAAGAGTTAGTTAACACTGAGTCAATAATCATCATGATCAGCACTCACAATTCATTAACTGTGATATTAACTTATTTATCTTTGCATCACTAGTCATCATCATCAGAACTCACAATTCATTAACTGTTGTATTAACACCTTTGTTAACATTGAGTCAATAATCATCATGATCAGCACTCACAATTCATTAACTGTGATATTAACTTATTTATCTTTGCATCACTAGTCATCATCATCAGAACTCACAATTCATTAACTGTGGTATTAAAGCATTTGTAAACAATAAGTCACTAGTCATCATCAGAACTCACAATTCATTAACTGTGGTATTAATGCTTTTGGTAACATTGAGTCATCATCATCAGAACTCACAATTCATTCACTGTGGTATGAAAGCGTTTGTAAACAATGAGTCACTAGTCATCATCAACAGAACTCACAGTTCATTAACTGTGGTATAAATGTATTTGCTAACATTGAGTTTCTAGTCATCTTCATTAGAACTCACAGTTCATTAACTGTGGTATTATCGCTGTTGTTAACATTGAGTCTCTAGTCATCATCATCAGAACTCACTATTCATTAACTGTGGCATTAAAGCATTTGTAAACAATGAGTCACTAGTCATCATCATCAGAACTTACAGTTCATTATCTGTGATATTAACGCTTTTGTTAAACCTGAGTCACTAGTCATCATCATCAGAACTCAGAATTCAATAACTGTATTATTAATGCATTTGCTAACTTTGAGTCACTAGACATCATCATCAGATCTCACAATTCATTTACTGTGATATTAACACATTTAATAATACTGAGTCACTAGTAATCATCATGAGAACACACAATTCATTAACTGTGATATTAATGCAATTGTTAACATTGCATTACTAGTCATCCTCATCAGAACTCACAATTAATTAACTATGATATTAACACACTTGTTAGCATTGAGTCACTAGTCATGATCAGACCTCACAATTCATTAACTGTGTTATTAATGCATTTGTTAACACTGAGTCACTAGTCATCATCATCAGAACTCACAATTCATTAACTGTGGTGTTAATGCATTTGTTGACACTAAGTCACTAGTTATCCTCATTAGAATTCACAGTTCAATAACTGTGATATTAACGCATTTGTTAACATTGAGTCACTTATCATCTTCAGAACTCTCAATTCATTAATGGTGGTATTAATGCATTTAGTGCCACTGAGTCACTAATCATCATCAGAACTCACAATTCATTAACTCTATTATTATTGCATTTGTTAACACTGAGTCACTAGTCATCATCATCAGAACTCACTATTCATTACCTGTGGAATTAACGCTTTTGTTAACACTGATCCATTATTTGTCATCATCAGAACTCACAGTGATATTAACACATTTGTTAACATTACATCACTAGTCATCATCATCAGAACTCACAATTCATTAACTCTGATAATAACACCTTTGTTACCATGGAGTCACTGGTCATCATCATCATCATCATCATCAGAACTCACAGTTCATTAACTGTGGTATTAACACATTTGCTCACATTGAGTTACTAGTCATCATCATCAGAACTCACAATTTATTATCTGTGATATAATTGCATTTGTTAACATAGAGTCACTAGTCATCACCATCACAGCTCACAGTTCATTAACTATGATATTAACACTTTTGTTAACAGTGAGCCATTAGTTATCATCACCGAACTCACAGTGGTATTAAAACATTGGTTAACATTGCATCACTGGTCATCATCATTATCACTCACAATTCATTAACAGCTGCATTATCACATTTGATAATTCTGAGTCACTAGTCATCATCATCAGAACTCACAATTCATTAACTGTGATAATAACACATTTGTTAACATTGAGTCACTAGACATCATCATCTTCAGAACTCACGATTCATTAACTGTGGTATTAACACCTTTGTTAACATTGAGTCACTAGTCAGCATCATCAGAACTCACAATTCATTAACTGTGGTATTAAAGCATTTCTTAACACTGAGTCGCTAGTCATCATGATCAGCACTCATAATTCATTAACTTGATATATTAAAGCATTTGTTAACTTTGCATCAAAAGTCATCATCATCAGAACACAGAATTCATTAACTGTGATATTAACAAACTTGTTAACATTGAGACACTAGTCATCTTCATTAGAACTCACAATTCATTATCTGTGATATTAACGCATTTGTTAACATTGCATTCACTAGTCATCATCATCAGAACTCACAATTCATTAACTGTGATATTAATACAGTTGCTAACATTGAGTCACAAGTCATCATCGTCAGAACTCTCAATTTATTAAATGTGATAATAACACATTTGTTAATGTTGAGTCACTAGTCATCATCATCATCATCTGAACTCACAATTCATTAACTGTGGTATTAATGCATTTGCTAACATTGAGTCACTACTCGTTATCATCAGAAGTCACAATTTATTACCTGTGGTATTAAAGCATTTGTTAACACTGAGTCACTAGTCATCATGATCAGCACTCAAAATTTATTTACTGTGATATTAATGCATTTGTTAACGTTGCATCACTAGTCATCATCATTATCATATCTCGCAATTCATTAATTGTGATATTAACACTTTTGTTAACATTGCGGCCTAGTAATCATCATGAGAACTCACAATTCATTAACTGTCGTATTAACGAATTTGTTAACATTGACTCACTAGTCATTATCATCATAACTCAAAATTCATTAACAGTGGTATTAATGCATTTGTTAACTCTCAGTCACTAGTCATCATCATCAGAACTTACAAATTAACATTGAGTCATTAGTCATCATCATCAGAACTCAGAATTCATTAACTGTGATTTTAACGCTATTGTTAACACTGAGTCATCATCATCATCATCAGAACTCACAGTGATATTAACACATTTGTTTACATTGCATCACTAGTCATCATCAGAACTTGCAATTCATTAACTGTGATATTAACAGACTTGTTAACGTTGAGTCACTAATCATCATTTTCAGAACTTGCATGTCATTAACTGTGGTATTAACGCAATTGTTAACACTGAGTCATTTGTCATCATCATCATCAGAACTCACATTGATATTAAAACATTTATAAACATTGCATCAGTAGTGATCATCATCATACCTCATAATTTATTAACTGTGATATTAACACTTTAGTTAACTTTTAGTCACTGGTCACCAGCAACAGAACTAACAATTCATTCACTGTGATACTAACGCATTTGTTAACATTGAATTAATAGACATCATCACCATCAGAACTCACAATTCAGCAAGTGTGGTATTAATACATTTGTTAACATTGACTCACTAGTCATTATCATCATAACCCACAGTTCATTAACAGTGGTATTAATGGATTTGTTAACTCTGAGTCACTAGTCATCATCATCAGATCTCTTTATCCATTAACTGTAGTAATAACACATTTGTTACCATTGAGTCACTAGTCATCATCATCAGAACTCAGAATTCATTAACTTTGGTATTAACGCCTTTGTTGACATTGAATCACTAGTCATCATCATCAGAACTCTCAATTTATTAACTGTGGTATTAAAGCATTTGTTAACACTGAGTCACTAGTCATCATGATCACCACTCACAATTCATTAACTGTGATTTTAACACTTTTGTTAACTCTGCATCACTAGTCAACATCATCCGAACACGCAATTCATTAACTGTGATATTAATGCATTTGTTAACATTGAGTCACTAGTCATCATCATTAGAACTCACAATTCACTAACTGTGGTATTAAAGCATTTGTAAACAAAGAGTCACTAGTCATCATCAGAACTCACAATTCATTAAATGTGGTATTAACGCATTTGTTAACATTGAGTCACTAGTGATCATCATCAGAACTCACAATTTATTAACTGTGGTATTAACACTTTTGTTTACATTGAGTCACGAGTCATCATCATCAGAACTCACAACTTATTAACTGTGATATTAAAGAGTTTGTTAACACTGAGTCAATAATCATCATGATAAGCACTAACAATTCATTGACTGTGATATTGTCTCATTTGTTAACTTTGCATCACTAGTTATCATCATCAGAACTCACAATTCCTTAACTGTGATAATAACATGTTTAACATTGAGTCACTAGTCATCATCATCAGAACTTACAATTCATTAACTGTGGTACTAAAGCATTTCTTAACACTGAGTCGCTAGTCATCATGATCAGCACTCATAATTCATTAACTTGATATATTAAAGCATTTGTTAACTTTGCATCAAAAGTCATCATCAGAACACAGAATTCATTAACTGTGATATTAACAAGCTTGTTAACATTGAGACACCTGTCATCTTCATAAGAACTCACAATTCATTATCAGTGATATTAATGCCTTTGTTAACATTGCATCACTAGTCAACATCATCAGAAATCACAGTTCATTAACTGTGATATTAATACAGTTGCTAACATTGAGTCACAAGTCATCATCATCAGAACTCTCAATTTATTAAATGTGATAATAACACATTTGTTAATGTTGAGTCTCTAGTCATCATCATCATCATCTGAACTCACAATTCATTAACTGTGGTATTAACGCATTTGTTAACATTGAGTCACTACTCGTTATCATCAGAAGTCACAATTTATACCTGTGGTATTAAAGCATTTGTTAACACTGGGTCACTAGTCATCATGTTCCAGCACTCACAATTCATTTACTGTGATATTAATGCATTTGTTAACGTTGCATCACTAGTCATCATCATCATCATATCTACTTAATTCATTAATTGTGATATTAACACTTTGTTAACATTGCATCACTAGTCATCAGCATCAAAACTCACAATTCATTAACTGTCGAATTAACGTATTTATGTAACATTGGCCTATTAGTCATTATAATCATAACTCAAAATTCATTAACAGTTGGTATTAATGCATTTGTTAACTCTCAGTCACTAGACATCATCATCAGAACTTACAAATTAACATTGAGTCAATAGTCATCATCATCAGAACTCACAATTCAATAACTGTGAATTTAACACTATTGTTAACACTGAGTCATTAGCCATCATCATCATCATCAGAACTCACCGTGATATTAACACATTTGTTAACATTGCATAACTAGTCATCATTAGAACTCGCAATTCATTAACTGTGATATTAACAGACTTGTTAATGTTGAGTCACTAGTCATCATCTTCAGAACTCGCATGTCATTAACTGTGGTATTAACACAATTGTTAACACTGAGTCATTCGTCATCATCATCAGAACTCACATTGATACTAAAACATTTATAAACATTGCATCAGTAGTGATCATCATCATATCTCATAATTTATGAACTGTGATATTAACACTTTAGTTAACTTTGAGTCACTAGTCATCTGCATCAGAACTCACAATTCACTCACTGAGATACTAAAGTATTTGTTAACATAGAATTAATTGTCATCATCACCATCAGAACTCACAATACAGCAAGTGTGGTATTAACGCATTTGTTAACATTGACTCACTAGTCATTATCATCATAACCCACAGTTCATTAACAGTGGTATTAATGGATTTGTTAACTTTAAGTCACTAGTCATCATCATCAGATCTCTTAATTCATTAATTGTGGTGATAACACATTTGTTACCATTAGTCACTAGTCATCATCATCAGTACTCAAATTCCATTAACTGTGGTATTAACGCCTTTGTTAACATTGAATCACAAGTCATAAATGTAACAGCAGAGAAACAGTAAATAAGCAGTCTCCACAGAGGCTCTAAATGTAACATCACAGAAATAGCAAATAAGCACAGTCTCCACTCAGGCTCCAATTGAAATGGCACAGAAACAGCAATTAAGCTCGGTCTCTTACAGTCTCCAAATGTAACAGCACAGAAACAGTAAATAAGAACTGTCTCCATAAAGGCTCCAAATATAACAGCACAGAAACAGTAAATAAGCACAGTCTGCTTACAGGATCCAAATGAAACAGAACAGAAGCAATAAGTATGCAAAGTCTTTATACAGGCTCCAAATGTAACAACACACAAACAGTAAATAAGCACAGTCTTTATACAGGCTCCAAATGTAACAGCAGAGAAACAGTAAAAGTAGCACAGTCTCCATACAGGCTGCAAATGTAAAGCACAGAAACAGTAAATAAGCCCAGTCTCTGTACAGGCTCCAAATGTAGCAGCACAGAAACAGTAAATAAGCACAGTATCTATACAAGCTATAAATGTAGTGGAACAGAAACAGTTAATAAGCACAGCCTCAAACAGGCTGCAATTGTAACTCACAAATAGTAAAACAGCACTGTCTCCATACAGGCTGCAAATTTAATTAACAGAAACAGTAAATAAGGACAGTCTCCATACAGGCTGCAAATGTAAGAACACATAAACAGTAAATAAGTGCAGTCTACATACAGGCTCAAAATATAACAGCACAGAAAAGTAAATAGCACAGATTTCACGAGGCTCCAAAAGTAACAGCACACAAACAGTAAATAAGCACAGTCTTTATACAGGCTCCAAATGTAACAGCACAGAAACAGTAAAGTAGCACTGTCTCCATGAAGGCTGCAAATGTAACAGCACAGAAACAGTAAATAAGCACAGTCTCATATACAGGCTTCCAAATGCAACAGAACAGAAACAGTTAGTAGCACAGGTTCCATACAGGCTCCAAATGTAACAGCACAGAAAGAGTAAAATAGCACAGTCTCCATACAGGCTGCAAATGTTATGGAACAGAAACAGTAAATAACCACAGGTAGTGAGTATCTCTGGGCTGACAGTGCACAGAGCAAAGTTCATAGTGTATGAAATGGTTAGGGATTGTGGAGAAACCGGATTTCCTGGTGCATTTGGAACTAATGATCTAGATGGAAATAGCATTTTGAAATCCAAGCAAGGTTCAAGAACTTGCCAGAGTCTGTCAGGATAATGTATGCAACATTTCCTTTTCAGAGATATTGCAGTACCAAAGGCCTCAGTGGACAAAAAAAACACAGAGGTTAATGACTGGCTCCGGAGTGGGTGAAGAGAATGGGTTGGGGTGTTAGGGAACTGGAATGGATTTTGGGAGGATAAGGGTATATGCCAGGACAGGTTTCTATCTGCCCCATTAGGGAAGGAAGTCCTTAAACAGGGATGGCTGACTACATACAAGAAAGGTGGGGTTTAAACTTGTAATGGGGGAAGGGATGAGGAGGGACTGACCAAGCCCTCTCCTCCAGATGAGGGGAGCCGTCAAGCCCAAGAGGGGAGGAAACAGACTGGAGGTGGAGGTTTCAGGAGGAACAGGGGAGGATGGAAGTATAAGGAATCTGGGTGGGGTTCAAGAAAGAGGACTGCGGGAAAGGGTGGGGTTGGTGTTAGTAAATGCCAGAGCTTGGCAAACAAGTTGCCGGAGTTCCAGACCATGCTGTTCGAGGGGGGTGGATGTGGCGGCGGTCCGCGGAGGCGTGGGCCAAAACCATGACTGGGACCTAAATGTACAGGGTACACTATGCTTATGAAGGATAGAAAGGAGGTCAGAGGGTGGAGTGGCTATATTCATTAGAGATGATATAAAATTACTATGGTAGAAGAGGCAGAGGAAAACGTGGAGCCTTATGGGTCTCTCGATCCCCAGCAGGAGATAAGGTCCAAGCTGGGAGTAGCATATAGGCCCCAGGATGAGTGATGTTCTAGAGGATGGTTTGCTGGACAACATCATTGCCCAGTGTGGTCCAAAAGGGAAGAGGTGGTGTTGATGGAGGACCTTAATGTACCAGGTACAAACTGGGGAACCATACCCTCTAGGGTGGCCAAGGAGCAGAGGCTGCTAGATGGCTTCCAGGATGTGTTCTTAACACAGCATGTGATGGAGCCCACAAGGGAGGGGCATGTCCTGGATGTGGTTCTGGCAGATGGGGATCCTGGTAAGGGACATAGTTGGCAGGACCCCTGACTGGGAGTGACCACAATACTGTCTGGTTTCAAATAAGCATGGGGGAGTAGGGTGAGATCTAGGACACTGGCAGTGGACTTCAGGGACAGACTTTATGGGCATGGGAAATATTCTCAAGGATCACTTGAAGGGGATTACCTCAACGACAAGTGTGGAAAGGAGATGGGAGGTCATCATGAGGGACTTCATGGGCAGTCAGGATCTGCGCTAAGTTGAAGCGTAAGGGAGCAAGGTCACGTAAACCATGCTGGTGGTCAGTGAGGTACAGGTAGCAGTCAGAGAAAAGAAGGCGGCTACAAAAAATATAAAACAACAAGAGGGGATAGGGATAAGGAAATGTACCAGCTTGCATCTAGAAAAGTCACCCGTATGGTGAGGCAAAGTCCAGTAAAGAGCAGTGGCTGGCACAGAGAGATGCATGGAGAAAAGGGGTTCTTCGGTACATTGGGGAGTGGAGAAAAACTAAAGGCCATCTCAGCAGATTGAGATCAGAAGGAGGGTGGGTGGAAGAGAGGGACCAGGCAGAGGTATTCTGAGTACTTTGCCTCTGTGTTCACTAGGGAGGGATGGGACATCTACAAAGCAAGGCATGAAGGGGATAGAAGCGGCAGGGAGTGGGACCAGGGGAGCAACAGAAATGGAGCAAGAGGGAGGAAGGCACTTCAGGGAAGTTGGGGCATCTGGATAAGGATAAAAGACCAGTAAGGGGAGGGATGGATGATGCTATCTCCACCAAAGGGTGTGGTTAGCCCTCAAGGCCCAAAAGAAAACAAATCTCCAGGGCCGGATGGCATTCATCCCAGAGTACTATAGGGAATTGTGGACATACTGGCTGCACCCTGGCGGAGCTTTTCAGCAGGTCACTTGAGACAGGAGGGTACCTAGTGATTGATGAGAGGCATGTGGTACCAATCCATAAAGGGGGTCAAGGAAGTACCAGGTAACTATAGACCCATCAGTTTGACCTCAGTGGTGGGAAAATTAATGGAAAGTATACTAAAGGAATGATTGGGGGTGTACTTGGAGGTGGGAGGTCTGGATAGTCGGTCAACATGGGTTTGTGCCAGGTAGATCATGTCAAACCAACCTTGTGGAGTTCTACAGATGGGTAACATCAGAACTGGACAGGGTAAGCCTGTGGATGTATTATTCTTGGACTTCAGCAAGGCGTTTGACTCTGTCCCCACAATGGTCTGGTGGAGAAACTGATGGGGTTAGGGAGAGGCCCTTGATGATCAGATGGATTGAAAACTGGCTAGCTGGATGCACTCAGAGTAGTGGTCTGTGGGAGCTCTCAAACCCTAGAGAGGTTGGTGGGGTACCACAGGGCTCGGTCCTGGGTCCGATCCTGTTTAATGCATACATATCGGACATCAGGAGGGTATAGGGTGTGAAATGAGTCTCTTCGTGGATGACTCCAAGATGGGAGCAGTAGTTGAGGGAGAAGGGGGAGGTGGCCCTGCAAGGGACCTGGACACCCTGGAAGCTGGGCTCACACATGGAAATTAAATTTCAATATCACCAAGTGCAAGGTGTTGCATCTTGGTCGGAAACCCTAAACACAGGTACACCCTGGGAGGGGAGGCACTGGAGGCCCTGAAGGAAAAAAGACCTAGGGGTCATGGTGGATACATGTATGAATAACTCTGAGCAGTGCAGAAGAGCAGCTAGCAAGGCAAACAGGATGTTGGGATGCATTGTAAGGGGATCACCCCAGGAGCAAGGAAGATTCTGCCTCTGTACAATGGACTGGTTGAGACCACACCTTGAATACTGTGTACAGTACTGGAGACCACATTTGAAGAGGGACATACAGCTCCTGGAGAGGGTACAGAGGAGGGCAACAAAAAGATGATATGAGGCTGAGAGATTTGACTTATGAGGACAGACTTGAGGAGCTCTGCCTGTTTTCATTGGAGGAGAGAGAGACAGGGGACATGATTGGATTCAAGTACCTCAAGGAATAAATAAGGGTAAACATGGAGGGATCTTTGAGCAAAAGCAGGGAGGTATCACAGAGGGCATGGTTTGAAGTTGGAAGGTGGAAGGGTGAGGGGGAAAAGAGGAGGAGGTTTTCACCGAGATTGTGGTGGACCCTTGGAATGCACTGCCTGGTGAGCTAGTTCAGAGATCCACAGTGGAGGGCATCAAGAGAGGTGGGACAGACACAGAAAGTGGATGTATCAGATGATGGCCTGTCCCGAGGAGGTGGGGATGGATGATAGGGTTTCTAGAGAACAAGGGATGGAGGTCTCGCACCCAATTAACGATCTAGGTTCGAGCAGACTTTAGACCGTAAGGCCTAATCTGCTGGAAAATAGTATGTTAGTATGTCCTACAGCCCAAATGTAACAGCAGAGAAACAGCAAATAAGCACAGTCTCCAAAGAGGCTCTACACGAAACAGCAAAGAAACAGCAAATAAGCACAGTCTCCACTCAGCCTCCAAATGTAACCCCACAGCAAATAAGCACAGTCTCCACAGAGGCTCCAAACATAACAGCACTGAAACAGCAAATAAGCACAGTTCCACAGATGCTCTAAACGTAACGGGCACAGAAAAGTAAATAAGCACTGTCTACATAAAGGCTCCAAATATAACAGCCATAAACAGTACATAAGCACAGTCTCTATAAAAAGCTCCAAATGTAACAGCACAGAAACAGTAATTAAGCACAGTATCTATACAAGCTGTAAATGTAATGGAACAGAAACAGTTAATAAGCACAGCCTCCATACAGGCTGCAAATGTAACAGCACAGAAACAGTAAAGTAGCACATCTCCATGCAGGCTGCAAATGTAACAGCACAGAAACTGTAAAGTAGCACAGTCTCCATGCAGGCTGCAAATGTAACAGCACAGAAACAGTAATAAGCCCTGTCTCCTATACAGGCTCCAAATGTAACAGCACAGAAAAGGTACAATAGCAAAGTCTCCCAACAGGCTGCAAATGTAACAATCAGAAACAGTAAATTAGCACAGTCTCTATACAGGCTCCAAAGTAACAGCACAGAAACAATAAATAAGCACAGTCTCTTTACAGGTTTCAAATGTAGCAGAACAGAAACAGTTAGAAAGCACAGTCTCCATACAGGCTCCTAATGTAAAAGCACAGAAAGAATAAAATAGCACAGACCCCTCCAGGCTGCAAATGTAACAGCACAGAAACAGTAAAAAACACTGTCTCCATACAGGCCACAAATGTAATTTAACAGTATCAGTAAACAAGCAAAGTTTCCATATAGGCTGCAAATGTAACAGCACACAAACAGTAAATAAGCACAGTCTCCATTCAGGCTCCAAATGTAACAGCACACAAACAGTAAATAAGCACAGTCACTATACAGGCTCCAAATGTAACAGCACGGAAACAGTAAATAAGCACAGTATCTATACAAGCTGTAAAATGTAGTGGAACAGAAACAGTTAATAAGCACAGCCTCCATACAGGCTGCAAAGTTAACAGCACATAAACACTAAAACAGCACTGTCTCCATAAGGTTGCAAACTTAATTTAACAGAAACAGCAAATAAGGTCAATCTCCATACAGGCTGCAAATGTAAGAGCACATAAACAGTAAATAAGTGCAGTCTACATACAGGCTCAAAATATAACAGCTCTGAAACAGTAAAGTAGCACAGTCTCCCAACAGGCTGCAAATGTAGCAACACAGAAACAGTAAATACACAGTCTCTATACAGGCTCCAAAGTAACAGCGCAGAAACAGTAAATAAGCACAGTCTCATTACAGGCTCCAAATGTAACAGAACAGAAACATTAAGTAAGCACAGTCCCCATACAGACTCCAAATGTAACAGCACAGAAAGAGTAAAATAGCACAGTCTCCATACAGCCTCCAAATGTAACAGCAATGAAACAGTAAACAAGCACAGTCTCCACAGAGAGCTCTAAATGTAACAGCACAGAAATAGCAAATAAGCACAGTCTCCACTCAGGCTCCAATTGGAATGGCACAGAAACAGCAATTAAACTCGGTCTCCCAGAGTCTGCAAATATAACAGCACAGAAACAGTAAAAAGAACTGTCTCCATAAAGGTCTCAAATATAACAGCACAGAAACAGTAAATAAGAACAGTCTCTTTCAGGATCCAAATGTAACAGAACAGAAGCAGATGCAATGTCTTTATACAGGCTCCAAATGTAACAGCAGAGAAACTGTAAAGTAGCACAGTCTCCATACAGGCTGCAAATGTAATGGCACAGAAACAGTAAATAGCCCATTCTCCATACAGGCTCCAAAAGTAACAGCACAGAAACAGTAAATAAGCACAGTATCTATACAAGCTGTAAATGTAGTGGAACAGAAACAGTTAATAAGAACAGCCTCATACAGGCTGCAAAAAGTAACAGCACAGAAACAGTAAAACAGCACTGTCTCCATACAGGCTGCAAATTTAATTTAACAGAAACAGTAAACAAGGACAGTCGCCATACAGGCAGCAAATATAAGAGCAAATAAATAGTAAATAAGTGCAGTCTACATACAAGCTCAAACAATAACAGCACACAAACAATAAATAAGCACAGTCTTTAAACAGGCTCCAAATTTAACAGCACAGAAACAGTAAAGTAGCACAGTCTCCATGCAGGCTGCAAATGTAACAACACAGAAACAGTAAATAAGCACAGTCTCCTATACAAGCTTCAAATGTAACAGAACAGAAACAGTTAGTAAACACAATGTCCATACATGCTCCAAATGTAACAGCACAGAACTGAAAATACACAGTCTCCATACAGGCTGCAAATGTTATGGAACAGAAAGAGTAAATAAGCACAACATCCCTATAGCCTCCAAATGTAACAGCAGAGAAACAGCAAGTAAGCACAGTTTCCAAAGAGGCTCCTAAACAACAAAAGAAACAGCAAATAAGCACAGTCTCCACTCAGCCTCCAAATGTAACTGCAGAGAAACAGCAAATAAGCACAGTCTCCACAGAGGCTCCAAACGTAACGGCACTGAAACAGTAAATAAGCACTGTCATATAAAGGCTCAAATATAACAGCACATAAACAGTACATAAGCACAGTCTCAGTAAAGCTCCAAATGTAACAGCACAGAAACAGTAATTAAGCACAGTATCTATACAAGCTGTAAATGTAATGGAACAGAAACAGTTAATAAGCACAGCCACCATACAGGCTGCAGGCCACATAGAGGTACCTCAGGGATCAGTCCTGGGGCCAGTCCTCTTCAACATCTTCATTAGTGACCTTGCAGATGGACTAGAGGGTAAGGCTTGTCTGTTTGCAGATGACACCAAGATCGCAACAGAGTAGATGATCCAGATGGGGTGGGCAGAATGAGAAGAGATCTGGATAAACTAGCAGAATGGTCAGATGAGTGGCAACTGGGATTTAATGCAAAGAAGTGCAAAATCATGCACATAGGAAAGAGAAACCTGAAGCCACCTATAGGCTGGGAGGAGTTGCTAGCAGTCACAAAGGAAGAAGAGACTTGGGCATCATCATCATCACTGATGACCTAAAATCATCAAGCAGACCTCTAAAGCAGTAGGCAAACTAGGGGGTGTTAGGGTGTATTAGTAGGGGTATCACAAGTCATAAGAGGAGGTAATAATCCCTCTGTACAAGACACTAGTTAGCCCCATCTGGAGTACTGTGCAGTATTGGAGACCACACCTTCAAGGACATTAACCAAATTGAGGCAGTCCAAAGAAGGGCAACCAAAATGGTGCAGGGACTGCATCAGAAGACATATGAGGACAGATTAACGGAGCTCAATATGTATACCCTTAAGCAAAGGAGGGAGAGAGGTGATATGATCGAGGCATTCAAACACCTTAAGGGCATAAACAAGGTGAAAGAGTCTAACATGTTTAAATATAAGAAAAATAGCAGGACAAGAGGACACAGCATGAGATTAGAGGGAGCCGATTAAGGGGGAATGTGAGGAAATTCTTTTACAGAAAGGGTGGTTGATGCATGGAATGGCTTACCACAAGAGTAGGCTATGAATACAAGGCTTCAAACAGGCATGGATAGGCATAAGGAGCAATGCAAATGACTATGAATAGATAGGCCACTGACAGAGCAAAGGCGATGGCACAATTTATAAGAGAAAAAGAAATGGCAGACTGGATGGGCCTTGCGGTCCTTATCTGCCATCAACTTCTATGTTTCTATGTTTAAATGTAACAGCACAGAAACAGTAAAGTAGCACAGTCTCCATGCAGGCTGCAAATGTAACAGCACAGAAACAGTAAATAAGCACAGTCTCAATATGGGCTCCAAATGTAACAGCACAGAAACAGTAAAATAGCAGTCTCCCAACAGGCTGCAAATGTAACAACACAGAAACAGTAAATAAGCACAGTCTCTATACAGGCTCCAAAGTAACAGCACAGGAAAAGTAAATAAGCACAATCTCTTTACGGTTTCCAAATGTAACAGAACAGAAACAGTTAGTAAGCACAGTCTCCATACAGGCTCCAAATGTAACAGCACAGAAAGAGTAAAATAGCACAGTCTCCATACAGGCTGCAAATGTAATGGAAGAGAAACAGTAAATAAGCACAACCTCCTACTGCCTTCAAATGTAACAACAGAGAAACAGCAATTAAGAACAGTCTCCAAAGAGGCTCTAAATGTAACAGCACAGAAACAGCAATAAAGCAAGTCTCCATAGAGGCTTTAAATGTAACAGCACTGAAACAGCAAATAAGCACAGTCTCCATAGAGGCTCTAAATGTAACAACACAGAAACAGTAATAAGCACTGTCCCCATAAAGGCTCCAAAATAACAGCAAATAAACAGTACATAAGCACAATCTCTATAAAAGCTCAAATGTAACAGCACAGAAACAGTAAATAAGCACAGTATTTATACAAGCTGTAAATGTAATGGAACAGAAACAGTTAATAAGCACAGACTCCATACAGGCAGCAAATGTAACAGCACAGAAACTATAAATAAGCACTGCGTGCATACAGACTCCAAAAGTAAAGCAGAGAAACAGTAAGTAATCACAGTCTTCATACAGGTTCCAAATGTAACAGCAAAGAAACAGGAAATAATGACAATCTTCACACAGGCAACACATGTAACAGCACAGAAACACTAAATTTGAGCAGTCATACATACAGACTCTCAATGTAACATCATAGAAAGAGTAAATAAGCACAGTCTCTATACCAGATCCAAATGAAACAGAACAGAAACAGTAAGTAAGCACAGTTCACCATACAGGCTGCAAACGTAACAGCACAGTAATGGAATGAGCACAGTTTCTATACTGGTCCAAATATAACAGCACAGAAACAGTTTATAAGAAAAGTCGCTATACAGGCTCCATATGTTCCAGCACAGAAGCAGCAAAGTCTCCATACAGGCTGAAAATGTAATGGAACACAAACAGTAAATAAGCACAGTCTCCTACAGGCTGCAAAGGTAACAGCACAGAAACAGTAAAACAACACTGTCTCCATACAGGCCGCAAATGTAGTTTAACAGAAACAGTAAATAATCACAGTTTCCATACAGGCTGCAAATGTAACAGCACATAAACAGCAAATAGCGCAGTCTCCATCAAGGCTCCAAATGTAACAGCACACAAACAGTAAATAAGCACAGTCTCTATACAGGCTCTAAATGTAACAGCACAGAAACAGTAAATAAGCATGTATCTATACAAGCTGTAAATGTAGTGGAACAGAAACAGTTAATAAGCACAGGCCTCCATACAGGCTGCAAATTTAACAGCACAGAAACACTAAAACAGCACTGTCTCTATACAGGCTGCAAATTTAATTTAACAGAAACAGTAAATAAGACAGTCTCCATAAAGGCTGCAAATGTAAGAGCACATAAACAGTAAATAAGTGCAGTCTACATACAGGCTCAAAATATAACAACACAGAAACAGTAAATAAGAACAGATTTCATACAGGCTCCAAATGTAACCGCACACAAACAGTAAATAAGCACAGTCTTTATGCAGGCTCCAAATGTAACAGCACAGAAACAGTAAAGTAGCACAATCTCCATGCAGGCTGCAAATGTAACAGCACAGAAACAGTAGAATAGCAAAGTCTCCCAACAGGCTGCAAATGTAACAACACAGAAACAGTAAATAAGCACAGTCCCCATACAGGCTCCAAATGTAACAGCACAGAAAGAGTAAAATAGCACAGTCTCCATACAGCCTCCAAATGTAACAGCAGAGAAACAGTTAATAGCACAGTCTCCAGAGAGGCTCTAAATGTAACAGCACAGAAATAGCAAAAGCACAGTCGCCACTCAGGCTCCAATTGGAATGGCACAGAAACAGCAATTAAGCTCGGTCTCCTTAGAGTCTCCAAATGTAACAGCACAGAAACAGTAAATAAGAACTGTGTCCATAAAGGCTCCAAATATAACAGCACAGAAACAGTAAATAAGCACAGTTTGCTTACAGGATCCAAATGAAACAGAACAGAAGCAGTAAGTATGCAAAGTGTTTATACAGGCCTCCAAATGGAAGAGCACACAAACAGTAAATAAGCACAGTCTTTAAACAGGCTCCAAATGTAACAGCAGAGAAACAGTAAAGTAGCACAGTCTCCATACAGGCTGCAAATCTAAAAGCACAGAAACAGTAATAAGCTCAGTCTCTGTACAGGCTACAAATGTAGCAGCACAGAAACAATAAAAAGCACAGTACCTATACAAGCTGTAAATGTAGGGACAGAAACAGTTAATAGCACAGCCTCGAACAGGCTGCAATTGTAACTGCACAGAAATAGTAAAACAGCACTGTCTCCATAAAGGCTGCAAATTTAAATTAACAGAAACAGTAAATAAGGACAGTCTCCATACAGGCTGCAAATGTAAGAGCACATAAACAGTAAATAAGTGCAGTCTACATACAGGCTCAAAATATAACAACACAGAAACAGTAAATAAGCACAGATTTCATAAAGGCTCCAAAAGTAACAGCAAACAAACAGTAAATAAGCACAGTCTTTATACAGGCTCCAAATGTAACAGCACAGAAACAGTAAAGTAGCACAGTCTCCATGAAGGCTGCAAATGTAACAGCACAGAAACAGTAAATAAGCACAGTCTCCTATACAGGCTTCAAATTTAACAGAACAGAAACAGTTAGTAAACACAGGTTCCATACATGCTACAAATGTAACAGCACAGAAAGAGTAAAATAGCACAATCTCCATACAGGCTGCAAATGTTATGGAACAGAAACAGTAAATAAGCACAGTGTCCCTACAGCCTCAAATGTAACAGCAGAGAAACAGCGAAAAGCACAGTCTCCAAAGAGGCTCTACAGAAACAACAAAGAAACAGCAAATAAGCACAGTCTCCACTCAGCCTCCAAATGTAACCCACAGCAAATAAGCACAGTCTCCACAGAGGCTCCAAACATTACAGCACTGAAACAGCAAATAAGCACAGTCTCCACAGATGCTCTAAGCATGTGGCACAGAAAAAGTAAATAAGCACTGCCTACATAAAGGCTCCAACTATAACAGCCCATAAACAGTACATAAGCACAGTCTCTATAAAAGCTCCAAATGTAACAGCACAGAAACAGTAATTAAGCACAGTATCTATACAAGCTGTAAATGTAATGGAACAGAAACAGTTAATAGCACAAGCCTCAATACAGGCTGCAAATGTAACAACACAGAAACTGTAAAGTAGCACAGTCTCCATGCAGGCTGCAAATGTAACAGCACAGAAGCAGTAAAAGCCCTGTCTCCTATACAGGCTCCAAATGTAACAGCACAGAAAAGGTAGAATAGCAAAGTCTCCCAACAGGCTGCAAATGTAACAAATCAGAAACAGTAAAAAAGCAACAGTCTCTATACAGGCTCCAAAGTAACAGCACAGAAACAGTAATTAAGCACAGTCTCTTTACAGGTTCCAAATGTAGCAGAACAGAAACAGTTAGTAAGCACAGTCTCCATACAGGCTCCTAAAGTAAAAGCACAGAAAGAATAAAATAGCACAGTCTCCTGCAGGCTGCAAATGTAACAACACAGAAACAGTAAAACAACACTGTCTCCATACAGGCCGCAAAATGTAATTTAACAGTATCACTAAACAAGCACAGTTTCCATACAGGCTGCAAATGTAACAGCACACAAACAGTAAATAAGCACAGACTCATTACAGGCTCCAAATGTAACAGAACAGAAAATTAATAAGCACAGTCCCCATACAGGCTCCAAATGTAACACCAGAAAGAATAAAATAGCACAGTCTCCATACAGCTCCAAATGTAACAGCAGTGAAACAGTAAATAAGCACAGTCTCCACAGAGGCTCTAAATGTACAGCACAGAAATAGCAAAAAGCACAGTCTCCACTCAGGCTCTAATTGGAATGGCACAAAAACAGCATTAAACTTCGGTCTCCTCAGAGTCTGCAAATATAACAGCACAGAAACAGTAAATAAGAACTGTCTCCATAAAGGCTCCAAATATAACAGCACAGAAACAGTAAATAAGCACAGTCTTCTTTCAGGATCCAAATGAATAGAACAGAAGCAGATGCAATGTCTTCATGCAGGCTCCAAATGTAACAGCAGAGAAACAGTAAAGTAGCACAGTCTCCATACAGGCTGCAAATGTAATGGCACAGAAACAGTAAATAAGCCCATTCTCCATACAGGCTCCAAATATAACAGCACAGAAACAGTAATAAGCACAGTCTTCTTTCAGAATCCAAATGTAACAGAACAGAAGCAGATGCAATGTCTTCATGCAGGCTCCAAATGTAACAGCAGAGAAACAGTAAAGTAGCACAGTCTCCATACAGGCTGTAAATGTAGTGGAACAGAAACAAATAAGAACAGCCTCCATACAGGCTGCAAAAGTAACAGCACAGAAACAGTAAAACAGCACTGTCTCCATACAGGCTGCAAATTTAATTTAACAGAAACAGTAAACAAGGACAGTACGCCATACAGGCTGCAAATATAAGAGCAAATAAACAGTAAATAAGTGCAGTCTACATACAAGCTCAAACTATAACAGCACAGAAATGGTAAATAAGCACAGATTTCATACAGGCTCCAAATGTAACAGCACACAAACAATAAATAAGCACAGTCTTTCAATAGGCTCCAAATTTAACAACAGAAACAGTAAAGTAGCACAGTCTCCATGCAGGCTGCAAATGTAACAACACAGAAACAGTAAATAAGCACAGTCTCTATACAAGCTTCAAATGTAACAGAACAGAAACAGTTAGTAAGCACAATGTCCATACATGCTCCAAATGTAACAGCACAGGAACTGAAAATAGCACAGTCTCCATACAGGCTGCAAATGTTATGGAACAGAAGAGTAAATAAGCACAGCGTCCCTACAGCCTCAAATGTAACAGCAGAGAAACAGCAAGTAAGCACAGTCTCCAAAGAGGCTCTAAACGTAACAGCAAAGAAACAGCAAATAAGCACAGTCTCCACTCAGCCTCCAAATGTAACCGCAGAGAAACAGCAAATAAGTACAGTCTCCACAGAGGCTCCAAACATAACAGCACTGAAACAGCAAATAAGCACAGTCTCCACAGAGGCTCCAAATGTATGACACCGAAACAGTAAATAAGCACTGTCTATATAAAGGCTCCAAATATAACAGCACATAAACAGTACATAAGCACAGTCTCAGTAAAAGCTCCAAATGTAACAGCACAGAAACAGTAATTAAGCACAGTATCTATACAAACTGTAAATGTAATGGAACAGAAACAGTTAATAAGCACAGCCACCATACAGGCTGCAGGCCACAAGTAGGGTACCTCAGGGATCAGTCCTGGGGCCAGTCCTCTCAACATCTTCATTAGTGACCTTGCAGATGGACTAGAGGGTAAGGCTTGTCTGTTTGCAGATAACACCAAGATCTGCAACAGAGTAGATGATCCAGATGGGGTGGGCAGAATGAGAAGAGATCTGATAAACTAGCAGAATGGTCAGATGAGTGGCAACTGGGATTTAATGCAAAGAAGTGCAAAATCATGCACATAGGAAAGAGGAACCCTGAAGCCACCTATAGGCTGGGAGGAGTTGCTAGCAGTCACAAAGGAAGAAAGAGACTTGGGCATCATCATCATCACTGATGACATAAAATCATCCAAGCAGACCTCTAAAGCAGTAGTAAGGCTAGGGGGTGTTAGGGTGTATTAGTAGGGTATCACAAGTCGTAAGAGGGCGGTAATAATCCCTCTGTACAAGACACTGGTTAGGCCCCATCTGAGTACTGCATGTAGTATTGGAGACCACACCTTCACAAGGACATTAACCAAATTGAGGCAGTCCAAAGAAGGGCACCAAAATGGTGCAGGACTGCATCAGAAGACATATGAGGACAGATTAACAGAGCTCAATATGTATACCCTTAAGCAAAGGAGGAGAGAGGTGATATGATCGAGGCATTCAAACACCTTAAGGGCATAAACAAGGTGAAAGAGTCTAACATGTTTAAATATAAGGAAAATAGCAGGACAAGAGGACACAGCATGAGATTAGAGGAGGCCGATTAAGGGGAATGTGAGGAAATTCTTTTTCACAGAAAGGGTGGTTGATGCATGGAAAGGCTTACCACAAGAAGTGGTGGCTATGAATACAGTGCAGGGCTTCAAACAGGCATGGGATAGGCATAAGGAGCAATGCAAATGACTATGAATAGATAGGCCACTGACAGAGCAAAGGCCGATGGCACATTTATAAGGTAGAAAAGAAATGGGCAGACTGGATGGCCTTATGGTCCTTATCTGCCATCAACTTCTATGTTTCTATGTTTAAATGTAACAGCACAGAAACAGTAAAAGCTAGCACATCTCCATGCAGGCTGCAAATGTAACAACACAGAAACAGTAAATAAGCACAGTCTCAATATGGGCTCCAAAATGGCACAGAAACAGTAAAATAGCACAGTCTCCCAACAGGCTGCAAATGTAACAACACAGAAACAGTAAATAAGCACAGTCTCTATACAGGCTCCAAAGTAACAGCAAAGGAACAGTAAATAAGCACAATCTCTTTACAGTCTCCAAATGTAACAGAACAGAAACAGTTAGTAAGCACAGTCTCCATACAGGCTCCAAATGTAACAGCACAGAAAGAGTAAAATAGCACAGTCTCCATACAGGCTGCAAATGGAATGGAAGAAAACAGTAAAAAAGCACAACCTCCTACTGCCTTCAAATGTAACAACAGAGAAACAGCAATTAAGCACAGTCCCCAAAGAGGCTCTAAATGTAACAGCACAGAAACAGCAATAAAGCACAGTCTCCATAGAGGCTCTAAATGTAACAACACTGAACAACAAATAAGCACAGTCTCCATTTGAGGCTCTAAATGTAACAACACAGAAACAGTAAATAAGCACTGTCCCCATAAAGGCTCCAAAAATAACAGCACATAAACAGTACATAAGCACAATCTCTATAAAAGCTCCAAATGTAACAGCACAGAAACAGTAAATAAGCACAGTATTTATACAAGCTGTAAATGTAATGGAACAGAAACAGTTAATAAGCACTAACTCCATACAGGCAGCAAATGTAACAGCACAGAAACTATAAATAAGCACTGCCTGCATACAGACTCCAAAAAGTAAAAGCAGAGAAACAGTAAGTAATCACAGTCTCCATACAGGCTCCAAATGTAACAGCAAAGAAACGGAAATGATGACAATCTTCACACAGGCAACACATGTAACAGCACAGAAAAACTAAATTTGCATGATCATACATACAGACTCTCAATGTAACATCATAGAAAGAGTAAATAAGCACAGTCTCTATACCAGATCCAAATGAAACAGAACAGAAACAGTAAGTATGCACAGTCACCATACAGGCTGCATACGTAACAGCACAGTAAATGGAATGAGCACAGTTCTATACTGGTCCAAATGTAACAGCACAGAAACAGTTAATAAGAACAGTCGCTATACAGGCTCCATATGTTCCAGCACAGAAGCAGCACAGTCTCCATACAGGCTGAAAATGTAATGGAACACAAACAGTAAATAAGCACAGTCTCCCTACAGGCTGCAAATGTAACAGCACAGAAACTGTAATTAAGCACAGTATCTATACAAACTGTAAATGTAATGGAACAGAAACAGTTAATAAGCACAGCCACCATACAGGCTGCAGGCCACAAGTGGGGTACCTCAGGGATCAGTCCTGGGGCCAGTCCTCTTCAACATCTTCATTAGTGACCTTGCAGATGGACTAGAGGATAAGGCTTGTCTGTTTGCAGATGACACCAAGATCTGCAACAGAGTAGATGATCCAGATGGGTGGGCAGAATGAGAAGAGATCTGGATAAACTAGCAGAATGGTCAGATGGTGGCAACTGGGATTTAATGCAAAGAAGTGCAAAATCATGCACATAGGAAAGAGAAACCCTGAAGCCACCTATAGGCTGGGAGGGAGTTGCTAGCAGTCACAAAGGAAGAAAGAGACTTGGCATCATCATCATCACTGATGACCTAAAATCATCCAAGCAGACCTCTAAAGCAGTAGATAAGGCTAGGGGGTGTTAGGTGTATTAGTAGGGTATCACAAGTCGAAGAGGGAGGTAATAATCCCTCTGTACAAGACACTGGTTAGGCCCCATCTGGAGTACTGCGTGCAGTATTGAGACCACACCTTCACAAGGACATTAACCAAATTGAGGCAGTCCAAAGAAGGGCAACCAAAATGGTGCACTGACTGCATCAGAAGACATATGAGGGCAGATTAACAGAGCTCAATATGTATACCCTTAAGCAAAGGAGGAGAGGTGATATGATCGAGGCATTCAAACACCTTAAGGGCATAAACAAGGTGAAAGAGTCTAACATGTTTAAATATAAGAAAATAGCAGGACAAGGGGACACAGCATAAGATTAGGGGAGGCCGATTAAGGGGAATGTGAGGAAATTCTTTTCACAGAAAGGTGGATGATGCATGGAATAGGCTTACCACAAGAAGTGGTGGCTATGAATACAGTGCAGGGCTTCAAACAGGCATGGATAGGCATAAGGGAGCAATGCAAATGACTATGAATAGATAGGCCACTGACAGAGCAAAGGCCGATGGCACATTTATAAGGTAGAAAAAGAAATGGGCAGACTGGATGGGCCTTGCGGTCATATCTGCCATCAACTTCTATGTTTCTATGTTTAAATGTAACAGCACAGAAACAGTAAGTAGCACAGTCTCCATGCAGGCTACAAATGTAACAGCACAGAAACAGTAAATAAGCACAGTCGCAATATGGGCTCCAAATGTAACAGCACAGAAACAGTAAAATAGCACAGTCTCCCAACAGGCTGCAAATGTAACAACACAGAAACAGTAAATAAGCACAGTCTCTATACAGGCTCCAAAGTAACAGCACAGGAACAGTAAATAAGCACAATCTCTTTACAGTCTCCAAATGTAACAGAACAGAAACAGTTAGTAAGCACAGTCTCAATACAAGCTCCAAATGTAACAGCACAGAAAGAGTAAATAATAGTCTCCATACAGGCTGCAAATGTAATGGAAGAGAAACAGTAAATAAGCACAACCTCCTACTGCCTTCAAATGTAACAACAGAGAAACAGCAATTACACAGTCCCCAAAGAGGCTCTAAATGTAACAGCACAGAAACAGCAAAAGCACAGTCTCCATAGAGGCTCTAAATGTAACAGCACTGAAACAGCAAATAAGCACAGTCTCCATAGAGGCTCTAAATGTAACAACACAGAAACAGTAAATAAGCACTGTCACCATAAAGGCTCAAAAATAACAGCACATAAACAGTACATAAGCACAATCTCTATAAAGCCCAAATGTAACAGCACAGAAACAGTAAATAAGCACAGTATTTATACAAGCTGTAAATGTAATGGAACAGAAACAGTTAATAAGCACAGACTCCATACAGGCAGCAAATGTAACAGCACAGAAACTATAAATAAGCACTGCCTGCATACAGACTCCAAAAGTAAAGCAGAGAAACAGTAAGTAATCACAGTCTCCATACAGGCTCCAAATGTAACAGCAAAGAAACGGGAAATAATGACAATCTTCACAGGCAACACATGTAACAGCACAGAAACACTAAATTTATGCAGTCATACATACAGACTCTCAATGTAACATCATAGAAAGAGTAAATAAGCACAGTCTCTATACCAGATCCAAATGAAACAGAACAGAAACAGTAAGTAAGCACAGTCACCATACAGGCTGCATATAAAGCACAGTAAATGGAATGAGCACAGTTTCTATACTGGTCCAAATGTAACAGCACAGAAACTGTTAATAAGAACAGTCGCTATACAGGCTCCATATGTTCCAGCACAGAAGCAGCACAGTCTCCATACAGGCTGAAAATGTAATGGAACACAAACAGTAAATAAGCACAGTCTCCCTACAGGCTGCAAATGTAACAGCACAGAAACAGTAAAACAACACTGTCTCCAAGCAGGAAATGTAGTTTAACAGGAACAGTAAATAATCACAGTTTCCATACAGGCTGCAAATGTAACAGCACATAAACAGCAAATAAGCGCAGTCTCCATCAAGGCTCCAAATGTAACAGCACACAAACAGTAAATAAGCACAGTCTCTATACAGGTCCAAATGTAACAGCACAGAAACAGTAAATAAGCACGTATCTATACAAGCTGTAAATGTAGTGGAACAGAAACAGTTAATAAGCACAGCCTCCATACAGGCTGCAAATTTAACAGCACAGAAACACTAAAACAGCACTGTCTCTATACAGGCTGCAAATTTAATTTAACAGAAACAGTAAATAAGGACAGTCTCCATAAAGGCTGCAAATGTAAGAGCACATAAACAGTAAATAAGTGCAGTCTACATACAGGCTCAAAATATAACAGCACAGAAACAGTAAATAAGCACAGATTTCATACAGGCTCCAAATGTAACAGCACACAAACAGTAAATAAGCACAGTCTTTATGCAGGCTCCAAATGTAACAGCACAGAAACAGTAAAGTAGCACAATCTCCATGCAGGCTGCAAATGTAACAGCACAGAAACAGTAGAATAGCACAAGTCTCCCAACAGGCTGCAAATGTAACAACACAGAAACAGTAAATAAGCACAGTCCCATACAGGCTCCAAATGTAACAGCACAGAAAGAGTAAAATAGCACAGTCTCCATACAGCCTCCAAATGTAACAGCAGAGAAACAGTTAATAAGCACAGTCTCCAGAGAGGCTCTAAATGTAACAGCACAGAAATAGCAAATAAGCACAGTCTCCACTCAGGCTCCAATTGGAATGGCACAGAAACAGCAATTAAGCTCGGTCTCCTTAGAGTCTCCAAATGTAACAGCACAGAAACAGTAAATAAGAACTGTCTCCATAAAGGATCAAATGTAACAGAACAGAAGCAGTAAGTATGCAAATGTCTTATACAGGCTCCAAAATGTAACAGCACACAAACAGTAAATAAGCACAGTCTTTATACAGGCTCCAAATGTAACAGCAGAGAAACAGTAAGTAGCACAGTCTCCATACAGGCTGCAAATCTAAAAGCACAGAAACAGTAAATAAGACTCAGTCTCTGTACAGGCTACAAATGTAGCAGCACAGGAACAATAAATAAGCACAGTATCTATGCAAGCTGCTCTTACTTTGGAGACTGTGCTACTTTACTGTTTCTCTGCTGTTACATTTGGAGCCTGTATAAAGACTGTGCTTATTTACTGTTTGTGTGCTGTTACATTTGGAGCCTGTATAAAGACATTGCATACTTACTGCTTCTGTTCTGTTTCATTTATATCCTGTAAGCAGACTGTGCTTATTTACCTTTTTCTGTCCTGTTATATTTGGAGCCTTTATGGAGACAGTTCTTATTACTGTTTCTGTGCTGTACATTTGGAGACTTTAAGGAGACCAGGCTTAATTGCTGTTTCTGTGCCATTCCAATTGGAGCCTGAGTGGAGACTGTGCTTATTTGCTATTTCTGTGATGTTACATTTAGAGCCTCTGTGGAGACTGTGCTTATTTACTGTTTCTCTGCTGTTACATTTGGAGGCTGTATGGAGACTGTGCTATTTTACTCTTTCTGTGCTGTTGCATTTGGAGCCTGTATGGGGACTGTGCTTACTTAATATTTCTGTTCTGTTACATTTGGAGCCTGTAATGAGACTGTGCTTATTTACTGTTTCTGCGCTGCTGCTTTGAAGCCTGTATAGAGACTGTGCTTATTTACTGTTTCTGTGTTGTTACATTTGCAGCCTGTTGGGAGACTGCTATTCTACTGTTTCTGTGCTGTTACATTTGGAGCCGGTATAGGAGACTTTGCTTATTTACTGTTTCTGTGCTGTTACATTTGCAGCCTGCATGGAGATTGTGCTACTTTACTGTTTCTGTGCTGTTACATTTGGAGCCTGCATAAAGAATGTGCTTATTTACTGTTTGTGTGCTGTTTCGTTTGGGGCCTGTATGAAATCTGTGCTTATTTACTTTTTCTGTGCTGTTATATTTTGAGCCTGTATGTAGACTGCACTTATTTACTGTTTATGTGCTCTACATTTGCAGCCTGTATGGAGACTGTCCTCATTTACTGTTTCTGTTAAATTAAATTTGCAGCCTTTATGGAGACAGTGCTGTTTTAGTGTTTCTGTGTGTTAAATTTGCAGCCTGTATGGGCTGTGATTATTAACTGTTTCTGTACCACTACATTTACAGCTTGTATAGATACTGTGTATTTACTGTTTCCGTGCTGTTACATTTGAGCCTGTATAGAGACTGTGCTTATTTGCTGTTTGTGTGCTGTTACATTTGGGCCAGATGGAACTGCGCTTATTTGCTGTTTATGTGCTGTTACATTTGCAGCCTGTATGGAAACTGTGCTTATTACTGTTACTGTTAAATTACATTTGCGGCCTGCATGGAACAGTGTTGTTTTACTGTTTCTGTGCTGTACATTTGCAGCCTGTAGGGAGACTGTGCTTATTTACTGTTTCTGTTCCATTACTTTGCAGCCTGTATGGAGACTGTGCTATTTTACTGCTTCTGTGCTGGAAAATATGGAGCCTGTATAGCGACTGTTCTTATTAACTGCTTCTGTGCTGTTACATTTGGACCAGTATAGAAACTGTATTCATTTAAATTTACTGTGCTGTTACATATGCAGCCTGTATATTGACTGTGCTTACTTACTTTTCTGTTCTGTTTCATTTGGAGCCGTATAGAGACTGTGCTTATTTGCTGTTTCTATGATGTTACGTTGAGAGACTGTACATATGACTGTGCAAATTTACTGTTTCTGTGCTGTTACATGTATTTGCCTGTGTTGAGATTGTCATTATTTCCAGTTTCTTTGCTGTTACATTTGGAGCCTGTATGGAGACTGTGATTACCTGTTTCTCTGCTTTTACTTTTGGAGACTGTATGCAGGCAGTGCTTTTTACTGTTTTTGTGCTGTTACATTTGCTGCCTGTATGAGGCTGTGCTAATAACTGTTTCTGTTCCATTACATTTACAGCTTGTATAAATACTGTGCTTATTTACTGTTTCTGTGCTGTTACATTTGGAGCTTTTATAGAGATTGTGCTTATGTACTCTTCATGTGCTGTTATATTTGGAGCCTTTTTGGAGACAGTGCTTATTTACTGTTTCTGTGCTGTTACGTTTAGAGCCTCTATGGAGAATGTGCTTATTTGCTGTTTCAGTGTTGTTACATTTAGAGCCTCTATGGAGACTGTGCTTTATTGCTGTTTCTGTGCTGTTACATTTAGAGCCTCTTTGGATACTCTGCTTATTTGCTCTTTCTCTGTTTTTACATATGGAAGGTGTAGGGAGGTTGTGCTTATTTACTGTTTCTCTTCCATTACATTTGCACCCTGTATGGAGACTGTGCTATTTTACTCTTTCTGTGCTGTTACATTTGGAGCCTGTATGGAGACTGTGCTTACTAACTGTTTCTGTTCTGTTACATTTGGAGCCTGTAAAGAGACTGTGTTATTTACTGTTTCTGTGCTGTTACATTTCAGCCTGCATGGAGATTGTGCTACTTACTGTTTCTGTGCTGTTACATTTGGAGCCTGTATAAAGACTGTGCTTATTTACTATTTGTGTCCTGTTACTTTTGGAGCCTTTATGAAATCTGTGCTTATTTACTTTTTCTGTGCTGTTATATTTTGAGCCTATATGTAGACTGCACTTATTTACTGTTTATATTGCTCTTACATTTGCAGCCTGTATGAGACTGTCATATTACTGTTTCTATTAAATTAAATTTGCAGCCTGTATGTACACAGTGCTGTTTTACTATTTCTGTGCAGTTACATTTGCAGCCTGTTTGGAGGCTGTGCTTATTAACTGTTTCTGTTCCACTACATTTACAGCTTGTATAGAAACTGTGCTTATTTACTGTTTCTGTGCTGCTACATTTGGAGCCTATACAGATACTGGGCTTATTTACAGTTTCTGTGCTTTTACTTTTGCAGCCTGTATGGAGACTGTGCTACTTTACTGTTTGTGTGCTGTTACATTTGGAGCCTGTATAAAGACTGTGCTTATTTACTGTTTGTGTGCTGTTACATTTGGAGCCTGTATAAAGACATTGCATACTTACTGCTTCTGTTCTGTTTCATTTATATCCTGTAAGCAGACTGTGCTTATTTACTGTTTCTGTCCTGTTATATTTGGAGCCTTTATGGAGACAGTTCTTATTTACTGTTTCTGTGCTGTTACATTTGGAACTTTAAGGAGACCGAGCTTAATTGCTGTTTCTGTGCCATTCAATTGGAGCCTGAGTGGAGACTGTGCTTATTTGCTATTTCTGTGATGTTACATTTAGAGCCTCTGTGGAGACTGTGCTTATTTACTGTTTCTCTGCTGTTACATTTGGAGCTGTATGGAGACTGTGCTATTTTACTCTTTCTGTGCTGTTACATTTGGAGCCTGTATGGGGACTGTGCTTACTTAATGTTTCTGTTCTGTTACATTTGGAGCCTGTAATGAGACTGTGCTTATTTACTGTTTCTGCACTGCTGCTTTGAAGCCTGTATAGAGACTGTGCTTATTTACTGTTTCTGTGTTGTTACATTTGCAGCCTGTTGGGAGACTGCTATTCTACTGTTCCTGTGCTGTTACATTTGGAGCCGTTATAGGAGACTTTGCTCATTTACTGTTTCTGTGCTGTTACATTTGCAGCCTGCATGGAGATTGTGCTACTTTACTGTTTCTGTGCTGTTACATTTGGAGCCTGCATAAAGAATGTGCTTATTTACTGTTTGTGTGCTGTTTCGTTTGGGGCCTGTATGAAATCTGTGCTTATTTACTTTTTCTGTGCTGTTATATTTTGAGCCTGTATGTAGACTGCACTTATTTACTGTTTATGTGCTCTTACATTTGCAGCCTGTATGGAGACTGTCCTCATTTACTGTTTCTGTTAAATTAAATTTGCAGCCTTTATGGAGACAGTGCTGTTTAGTGTTTCTGTGCTGTTAAATTTGCAGCCTGTATGAGCTGTGATTATTAACTGTTTCTGTACCACTACATTTACAGCTTGTATAGATACTGTGCTTATTTACTGTTTCGTGCTGTTACATTTGGAGCCTGTATAGAGACTGTGCTTATTTGCTGTTTGTGTGCTGTTACATTTGGGCCAGATAGGAACTGCTTATTTGCTGTTTATGTGCTGTTACATTTGCAGCCTGTATGAAACTGTGCTTATTTACTGTTACTGTTAAATTACATTTGCGGCCTGCATGGAACAGTGTTGTTTTACTGTTTCTGTGCTGTTACATTTGCAGCCTGTAGGGAGACTGTGCTTATTACTGTTTCTGTTCCATTACTTTTGCAGCCTGTATGGAGACTGTGCTATTTTACTGCTTCTGTGCTGGAAAATATGGAGCCTTATAGCGACTGTTCTTATTAACTGCTTCTGTGCTGTTACATTTGGACCAGTATAGAAACTGTATTCATTTCCATTTACTGTGCTGTTACATATGCAGCCTGTATATTGACTGTGCTTACTTACTTTTCTGTTCTGTTTCATTTGGAGCAGGTATAGAGACTGTGCTTATTTGCTGTTTCTATGATGTTACGTTGAGAGACTGTACGTATGACTGTGAAAATTTACTGTTTCTGTGCTGTAACATGTGTTGCCTGTGTGGAGATTTCATTATTTCAATTTCTTTGCTGTTACATTTGGAGCCTGTATGGAGACTGTGATTACTTACTGTTTCTCTGCTTTTACTTTTGGAGACTGTATGCAGGCAATGCTTTTTACTGTTTTTGTGCTGTTACATTTGCTGCCTGTATGGCTGTGCTTATTAACTGTTTCTGTTCCATTACATTTACAGCTTGTATAAATACTGTGCTTATTTACTGTTTCTGTGCTGTTACATTTGGAGCTTTTATAGAGATTGTGCTTATGTACTCTTCATGTGCTGTTATATTTGGAGCCTTTTTGGAGACAGTGCTTATTTACTGTTTCTGTGCTGTTACGTTTAGTGCCTCTATGGAGAATGTGCTTATTTGCTGTTTCAGTGTTGTTACATTTAGAGCCTCTATGGAGACTGTGCTTAATTGCTGTTTCTGTGCTGTTACATTTAGAGCCTCTTTGGATTCTCTGCTTATTTGCTCTTTCTCTGTTTTTACATATGGAAGGTGTAGGGAGGTTGTGCTTATTTACTGTTTCTCTTCCATTACATTTGCACCTGTATGGAGACTGTGCTATTTACTCTTTCTGTGCTGTTACATTTGGAGCCTGTATGGAGACTGTGCTTACTAACTGTTTCTGTTCTGTTACATTTGGAGCCTGTAAAGAGACTGTGTATTTACTGTTTCTGTGCTGTTACATTTGCAGCCTGCATGGAGACTGTGCTACTTTACTGTTTCTGTGCTGTTACATTGGAGCCTGTATAAAGACTTTGCTTATTTACTATTTGTGCTCTTACTTTTGGAGCCTTCATGAAATCTGTGCTTATTTACTGTTTCTGTGCTGTTATATTTGAGCCTGTATGTAGACTGCACTTATTTACTGTTTATGTGCTCTACATTTGCAGCCTGTATGGAGACTGTCCTTATTTACTGTTTCTGTTAATTTAAATTTGTAGCCTGTGTAGACAGTGCTGTTTTACTATTTCTGTGCAGTTACATTTGCAGCCTGTTTGGGGCTGTGCTATAACTGTTTCTGTTCCACTACATTTACAGCTTGTATAGAAACTGTGCTTATTTACTGTTTCTGTGCTGCTACATTTGGAGCCTGTACAGAGACTGGGCTTATTTCAGTTTCTGTGCTTTTACTTTTGCAGCCTGTATGGAGACTGTGCTGCTACTGTTTCTCTGCTGTTGATTTGGAGCCTGTATAAAGACTGTGCTTATTTACTGTTTGTGTGCTGTTACATTTGGAGCCTGTATAAAGACATTGCATACTTACTGCTTCTGTTCTGTTTCATTTATATCCTGTAAGCAGACTGTGCTTATTTACTGTTTCTGTCCTGTTATATTTGGAGCCTTTATGGAGACAGTTCTTATTTACTGTTTCTTGTTACATTTGGAGACTTTAAGAGACCGAGCTTAATTGCTGTTTCTGTGCCATTCAATTGGAGCCTGAGTGGAGACTGTGCTTATTGCTATTTCTGTGATGTTACATTTAGAGCCTCTGTGGAGACTGTGCTTATTTACTGTTTCTCTGCTGTTACATTTGGAGGCTGTATGGAGACTGTGCTATTTACTCTTTCTGTGCTGTTGCATTTGGAGCCTGTATGGGGACTGTGCTTACTTAATGTTTCTGTTCTGTTACATTTGGAGCCTGTAATGAGACTGTGCTTATTTACTGTTTCTGCACTGCTGCTTTGAAGCCTGTAGAGAGACTGTGTTATTTACTGTTTCTGTGTTGTTACATTTGCAGCCTGTTGAGAGACTGCGCTTATTTGCTGTTTATGTGCTGTTACATTTGCAGCCTGTATGACTTAGCTTATTTACTGTTACTGTTAAATTACATTTGCGGCCTGCATGGAGACAGTGTTGTTTTACTGTTTCTGTGCTGTTACATTTGCAGCCTGTAGGGAGACTGTGCTTATTTACTGTTTCTGTTCCATTACTTTTGCAGCCTGTATGGAGACTGTGCTATTTTACTGCTTCTGTGCTGGAAAATATGGAGCCTGTATAGCGACTGTTCTTATTAACTGCTTCTGTGCTGTTACATTTGGACCAGTATAGAAACTGTATTCATTTCCATTTACTGTGCTGTTACATATGCAGCCTGTATATTGACTGTGCTTACTTACTTTTTTTGTTCTGTTTCATTTGGAGCCTGTATAGAGACTGTGCTTATTTACTGTTTCTATGATGTTACGTTGAGAGACTGTCTGTGGAGACTGACTTCTACTGTTTCTGTGCTGTTACATTTGGAGCATATAGGAGACTTTGCTTATTTACTGTTTCTGTGCTGTTACATTTGCAGCCTGCATGGAGGTGTGCTACTCTTTTGTTTCTGTGCTGTTACGTTGGAGCCTGCATAAAGAATGTGCTTATTACTGTTTGTGTGCTGTTTCGTTTGGGGCCTGTTATGAAATCTGTGCTTATTTACTTTTCTGTGCTGTTATATTTTGAGCCTGTATGTAGACTGCACTTATTTACTGTTTATGTGCTCTTACATTTGCAGCCTGTATGGAGACTGTCCTCATTTACTGTTTCTGTTAAATTAAATTTGCAGCCTTTATGGAGACAGTGCTGTTTTAGTGTTTCTGTGCTGTTAAATTTGCACCTGTATGGGGCTGTGATTATTAACTGTTTCTGTACCACTACATTTACAGCTTGTATAGATACTGTGCTTATTTACTGTTTCCGTGCTGTTACATTTGGAGCCTGTATAGAGACTGTGCTTATTTGCTGTTTGTGTGCTGTTACATTTGGAGCCGAATGGAGACTGCAGCTTATTTGCTGTTTATGTGCTGTTACATTTGCAGCCTGTATGGAAACTGTGCTTTTACTGTTACTGTTAAATTACATTTGCGGCCTGCATGGAGACAGTGTTGTTTTACTGTTTCTGTGCTGTTACATTTGCAGCCTGTGGGGAGACTGTGCTTATTACTGTTTCTGTTCCATTACTTTTGCAGCCTGTATGGAGACTGTGCTATTTTACTGCTTCTGTGCTGGAAAATATGGAGCCTATATAGCTGACTGTTCTTATTAACTGCTTCTGTGCTGTTACATTTGGACCAGTATAGAAACTGTATTCATTTAAATTTACTGTGCTGTTACATATGCAGCCTGTATATTGACTGTGCTTACTTACTTTTCTGTTCTGTTTCATTTGGAGCCGGTATAGAGACTGTGCTTATTTGCTGTTTCTATGATGTTACGTTGAGAGACTGTACGTATGACTGTGCAAATTTACTGTTTCTGTGCTGTTACATGTGTTGCCTGTGTTGAGATTGTCATTATTTCCAGTTTCTTTGCTGTTACATTTGGAGCCTGTATGGAGACTGTGATTACTTACTGTTTCTCTGCTTTTACTTTTGGAGACTGTATGCAGGCAGTGCTTTTTTACTGTTTTTGTGCTGTTACATTTGCTGCCTGTATGGAGGCTGTGCTTATTAACTGTTTCTGTTCCATTACATTTACAGCTTGTATAAATACTGTGCTTATTTACTGTTTCTGTGCTGTTACATTTGGAGCTTTTATAGAGATTGTGCTATGTACTCTTCATGTGCTGTTATATTTGGAGCCTTTTGGAGACAGTGCTTATTTACTGTTTCTGTGCTGTTACGTTTAGAGCCTCTATGGAGAATGTGCTTATTTGCTGTTTCAGTGTTGTTACATTTAGAGCCTCTATGGAGACTGTGCTTTATTGCTGTTTCTGTGCTGTTACATTTAGAGCCTCTTTGGATACTCTGCTTATTTGCTCTTTCTCTGTTTTCATATGGAAGTGTGTAGGAGGTTGTGCTTATTTACTGTTTCTCTTCCATTACATTTGCACCCTGTATGGAGACTGTGCTATTTTACTCTTTCTGTGCTGTTACATTTGGAGCCTGTATGGAGACTGTGCTTACTAACTGTTTCTGTTCTGTTACATTTGGAGCCTGTAAAAGAGACTGTGCTTATTTACTGTTTCTGTGCTGTTACATTTCAGCCTGCATGGAGATTGTGCTACTTTACTGTTTCTGTGCTGTTACATTTGGAGCCTGTATAAAGACTGTGCTTATTTACTATTTGTGTGCTGTTACTTTTGGAGCCTTTATGAAATCTGTGCTTATTTACTTTTCTGTGCTGTTATATTTTGAGCCTGTATGTAGACTGCACTTATTTACTGTTTATGTGCTCTTACATTTGCAGCCTGTATGGAGACTGTCCTTATTTACTGTTTCTGTTAAATTAAATTTGCAGCCTGTATGTACACAGTGCTGTTTACTATTTCTGTGCAGTTACATTTGCAGCCTGTTTGGGCTTTGCTTTTAACTGTTTCTGTTCCACTACATTTACAGCTTGTATAGAAACTGTGCTTATTACTGTTTCTGTGCTGCAATTTGGAGCCTATACAGATACTGGGCTTATTTACAGTTTCTGTGCTTTACTTTGCAGCCTGTATGGAGACTGTGCTACTTTACTGTTTGTGTGCTGTTACATTTGGAGCCTGTATAAAGACTGTGCTTATTTACTGTTTGTGTGCTGTTACATTTGGAGCCTGTATAAAGACATTGCATACTTACTGCTTCTGTTCTGTTTCATTTATATCCTGTAAGCAGACTGTGCTTATTTACTATTTCTGTCCTGTTATATTTGGAGCCTTTATGGAGACAGTTCTTATTTACTGTTTCTGTGCTGTTACATTTGGAGACTTTAAGGGGCAGAGCTTAATTGCTGTTTCTGTGCCATTCAATTGGAGCCTGAGTGGAGACTGTGCTTATTGCTATTTCTGTGATGTTACATTTAGAGCCTCTGTGGAGACTGTGCTTGTTACTGTTTCTCTGCTGTTACATTTGAGGCTGTATGGAGACTGTGCTATTTTACTCTTTCTGTGCTGTTACATTTGGAGCCTGTATGGGGACTGTGCTTATAATGTTTCTGTTCTGTTACATTTGGAGCCTGTAATGAGACTGTGCTTATTTACTGTTTCTGCACTGCTGCTTTGAAGCCTGTATAGAGACTGCTATTTACTGTTTCTGTGCTGTTACATTTGGCAGTGTATGGAGACTTTTCTTTTACTGTTTCTGTGCTGTTACATTTGCAGCCTGCATGGAGATTGTGCTACTTTACTGTTTCTGTGCTGTTACATTTGGAGCCTGCATAAAATGTGCTATTTACTGTTTGTGTGCTGTTTCGTTTGGGGCCTGTATGAAATCTGTGCTTATTTACTTTTCTGTGCTGTTATATTTTGAGCCTGTATGTAGACTGCACTTATTTACTGTTTATGTGCTCTTATATTTGCAGCCTGTATGGAGACTGTCCTCATTTACTGTTTCTGTTAAATTAAATTTGCAGCCTTTATGGAGACAGTGCTGTTTTAGTGTTTCTGTGCTGTTAAATTTGCACCCTGTATGGAGGCTGTGATTATTAACTGTTTCTGTACCACTACATTTACAGCTTGTATAGATACTGTGCTTATTTACTGTTTCGTGCTGTTACATTTGGAGCCTGTATAGAGACTGTGCTTATTTGCTGTTTGTGTGCTGTTACATTTGGAGCCCGAATGGAGACTCGCTTATTTGCTGTTTATGTGCTGTTACATTTGCAGCCTGTAGGAAACTGTGCTTATTTACTGTTACTGTTAAATTACATTTCGGCCTGCATGGAGACAGTGTTGTTTTACTGTTTCTGTGCTGTTACATTTGCAGCCTGTAGGGAGACTGTGCTTATTTACTGTTTCTGTTCCATTACTTTTGCAGCCTGTATGGAGACTGTGCTATTTACTGCTTCTGTGCTGGAAAATATGGAGCCTGTATAGCGACTGTTCTTATTAACTGCTTCTGTGCTGTTACATTTGGACCAGTATAGAAACTGTATTCATTTCCATTTACTGTGCTGTTACATATGCAGCCTGTATATTGACTGTATACTTACTTTTCTGTTCTGTTTCATTTGGGCCAGTATAGAGACTGTGCTTATTTGCTGTTTCTATGATGTTACGTTGAGAGACTGTACGTATGACTGTGCAAATTTACTGTTTCTGTGCTGTTACATGTGTTGCCTGTGTGGAAATTGTCATTATTTCCAGTTTCTTTGCTGTTACATTTGGAGCCTGTATGGAGACTGTGATTACTTACTGTTTCTCTGCTTTTACTTTTGGAGACTGTATGCAGGCAATGCTTTTTACTGTTTTTGTGCTGTTACATTTGCTGCCTGTATGGGGCTGTGCTTATTAACTGTTTCTGTTCCATTACATTTACAGCTTGTATAAATACTGTGCTTATTTACTGTTTCTGTGCTGTTACATTTGGAGCTTTTATAGAGATTGTGCTATGTACTCTTCATGTGCTGTTATATTTGGAGCCTTTTTGGAGACAGTGCTTATTTACTGTTTCTGTGCTGTTACGTTTAGTGCCTCTATGGAGAATGTGCTTATTTGCTGTTTCAGTGTTGTTACATTTAGAGCCTCTATGGAGACTGTGCTTAATTGCTGTTTCTGTGCTGTTACATTTAGAGCCTCTTTGGATTCTCTGCTTATTTGCTCTTTTTCTGTTTTTACATAAGGAAGGTGTAGGAGGTTGTGCTTATTTACTGTTTCTCTTCCATTACATTTGCACCCTGTATGGAGACTGTGCTATTTTACTCTTTCTGTGCTGTTACATTTGGAGCCTGTATGGAGACTGTGCTTACTAACTGTTTCTGTTCTGTTACATTTGGAGCCTGTAAAGAGACTGTGCTTATTTACTGTTTCTGTGCTGTTACATTTGCAGCCTGCATGGAGACTGTGCTACTTTACTGTTTCTGTGCTGTTACATTTGGAGCCTGTATAAAGACTTTGCTTATTTACTATTTGTGTGCTGTTACTTTTGGAGCCTTTATGAAATCTTACTATTTACTGTTTCTGTGCTGTTATATTTTGAGCCTGTATGTAGACTGCACTTATTTACTGTTTATGTGCTCTTACATTTGCAGCCTGTATGGAGACTGTCCTTATTTACTGTTTCTGTTAATTTAAATTTGCAGCCTGTGTGTAGACAGTGCTGTTTTACTATTTCTGTGCAGTTACATTTGCAGCCTGTTTGGAGGCTGTGCTTATTAACTGTTTCTGTTCCACTACATTTACAGCTTGTATAGAAACTGTGCTTATTTACTGTTTCTGTGCTGCTACATTTGGAGCCTGTACAGAGACCGGGCTTATTTTCAGTTTCTGTGCTTTTACTTTTGCAGCCTGTATGGAGACTGGACTTATTTACTGTTTGTGTGCTGTTACATTTGGAGCCTGTATAAAGACATTGCATACTTACTGCTTCTGTTCTGTTTCTTATTTACATCCTGTAAGCAGACTGTGCTTATTTACTGTTTCTCTGCTGTTATATTTGGAGCCTTTATGGAGACAGTTCTTATTTACTGTTTCTGTGCTGTTACATTTGGAGACTTTAAGGAAACCGAGCTTAATTGCTGTTTCTGTGCCATTCCAATTGGAGCCAAGAGTGGAGACTGTGCTTATTTGCTATTTCTGTGCTGTTACATTTAGAGCCTCTGTGGAGACTGTGCTTATTTACTGTTTCTCTGCTGTTACATTTGGAGGCTGTATGGAGACTGTGATATTTTACTCTTTCTGTGCTGGTACATTTGGAGCCTGTACGGGGACAGTGCTTGTTTACTGTTTCTGTGTTGTTACATTTGCAGCCTGTTGGGAGACTGCTATTCTACTTTTTTCTGCGCTGTTACATTTGCAGCCTGCATGAGATTGTGCTACTTTACTGTTTTTTGCTGTTATATTTGGAGCCTGCATAAAAGACTGTGCTTATTTACTGTTTGTGTGCTGTTACGTTTGGAGCCTGTATGAAATCTGTGCTTATTAACTTTTTCTGCGCTGTTATATTTTGAGCCTGTATGTAGACTGCACTTATTTACTGTTTATGTGTCTTATTTGTGCAGCCTGTATGGAGACTGTCCTTATTTACTGTTTCTGTTAAATTAAATTTGCAGCCTTTATGGAGACAGTGCTGTTTTAGTGTTTTGTGCTGTTAAATTTGCAGCCTGTATGGAGGCTGTGCTTATTAACTGTTACTGTTCCACTACATTTACAGCTTGTATAGGTACTGTGCTTATTTACTGTTTCTGTGCTGTTACATTTGGAGCCTGTATAGAGGCTGTGCTTATTTACTGTTTGTGTGCTGTTACATTTGGAGCCTGAATGGAGACTGCGCTTATTTGCTGTTTATGTGCTGTTACATTGCAGCCTGTAGGGAGACTGTGCTTATTTACTGTTTCTGTTCGATTACATTTGCAGCCTGTATGGAGACTGTGCTATTTTACTGCTTCTGTGCTGGAAAATATGGAGCCTGTATAGCGACTGTTCTTATTAACTGTTTCTGTGCTGTTACATTTGGACCAGTATAGAAACTGTACTCATTTCCATTTACTGTGCTGTTACATATGCAGCCTGTATGGTGACTGTGCTTTCTTACTTTTTCTGTTCTGTTTCATTTGGAGCCGGTATAGAGAGGTGCTTATTTACTGTTTCTATGATGTTCCATTGAGAGACTGTACGTATGACTGTGCAAATTTACTGTTTCTGTGCTGTTACATGTGTTGCCTGTGTGGAGATTGTCATTATTTCCAGTTTCTTTGCTGTTACATTTGGAGCCTGTATGGAGACTGTGATTACTTACTGTTTCTCTGCTTTTACTTTTGGAGACTGTATGCAGGCAGTGCTTTTTTACTCTTTCTGTGCTGTTACATTTGCTGCCTGTATGGAGGCTGTGCTTATTAACTTTTTCTGTTCCATTACATTTACAGCTTGTATAAATACTGTGCTTATTTACTGTTTCAGTGCTGTTACATTTGGAATTTTATAGAGATTGTGCTTATGTACTCTTTATGTGCTGTTATATTTGGAGCCTTTTTGGAGGCAGTGCTTATTTAGTGTTTCTGTGCTGTTACGTTTAGAGCCTCTATGGAGACTGTGCTTAATTGCTGTTTCTGTGCTGTTACATTTAGAGCCTCTTTGGAGACTGTGCTTATTTGCTGTTTCTCTGTTGTTAGATATGGAGGGTGTAGGAAGGTTGTGCTTATTTACTGTTTCTCTTCCATTACATTTGCACCCTGTATGGAGACTGTGCTATTTTACTCTTTCTGTGCTGTTACATTTGGAGCCTGTATGGAGACTGTGCTTACTAACTGTTTCTGTTCTGTTACATTTGGAGCCTGTAAAGAGACTGTGGTTATTTACTGTTTCTATGCTGTTACTTTGGAGCCTGTATAGAGACTGTGATTATATACTGTTCCTGTGTTGTTACATTTGCAGCATGTTGGGAGGCTGTGCTATTTTACTGTTTCTGTGCTGTTACATTTGGAGCCCGTATAGAGACTGAGCTTATTTACTGTTTCTCTGTTGTTACATTTGTAGCCTGCATGGAGACTGTGCTACTTTACTGTTTCTGTGCTGTTACATTTGCAGCCTGTATGTAGGTTGCGCTTATTAACTATTTCTGTTCCATTACATTTACAGCTAGTAGAGAAACTGTGCTTAATTACTGTTTCTGTGCTGTTACATTTGGAGCCTGTATAAAGACTTTGCTTATTTACTATTTGTGTGTCTTACTTTGGAGCCTTTATGAAATCTGTGCTTATTTACTGTTTCTGTGCTGTTATATTTTGAGACTGTATGTAGACTGCACTTATTTACTGTTTATGTGCTCTTACATTTGCAGCCTGTATGGAGACTGTCCTTATTTACTGTTTCTGTTAATTTAAATTTGCAGCCTGTGTGTAGACAGTGCTGTTTTACTATTCTGTGCAGTTACATTTGCAGCCTGTTTGGAGGCTGTGCTTAATAACTGTTTCTGTTCCACTACATTTACAGCTTGTATAGAAACTGTGTATTTACTGTTTCTGTGCTGCTACATTTGGAGCCTGTACAGATGCTGGGCTTATTTACAGTTTCTGTGCTTTTATTTTGCAGCCTGTATGGAGACTGTCTACTTTACTGTTTCTCTGCTGTTACATTTGGAGCCTGTATAAAGACTGTGCTTATTTACTGTTTGTGTGCTGTTACATTTGGAGCCTGTATAAAGACATTGCAATAGCTTCTGTTCTGTTTCATTTATATCCTGTAAGCAGACTGTGCTTATTTACCTTTTTCTGTCCTGTTATATTTGGAGCCTTTATGGAGACAGTTCTTATTTACTGTTTCTGTGCTGTTACATTTGGAGACTTTAAGGAGACCGAGCTTAATTGCTGTTTCTGTGCCATTCCAATTTGGAGCCTGAGTGGAGACTGTGCTTATTTGCTATTTCTGTGATGTTACATTTAGAGCCTCTGTGGAGACTGTGCTTATTACTGTTTCTCTGCTGTACATTTGAGGCTGTATGGAGACTGTGCTATTTTACTCTTTCTGTGCTGTTGCATTTGGAGCCTGTATGGGGACTGTGCTTACTTAATGTTTCTGTTCTGTTACATTTGGAGCCTGTAATGAGACTGTGCTTATTTACTGTTTCTGCGCTGCTGCTTTGAAGCCTGTATAGAGACTGTGCTTATTTACTGTTTCTGTGTTGTTACATTTGCAGCCTGTTGGGAGACTGCTATTCTACTGTTTCTGTGCTGTTACATTTGGAGCCGGTATAGGAGACTTTGCTTATTTACTGTTTCTGTGCTATTACATTTGCAGCCTGCATGGAGATTGTGCTACTTTACTGTTTCTGTGCTGTTACATTTGGAGCCTGCATAAAGATGTGCTTATTTACTGTTTGTGTGCTGTTTCGTTTGGGGCCTGTATGAAATCTGTGCTTATTTACTTTTCTGTGCTGTTATATTTTGAGCCTGTATGTAGACTGCACTTATTTACTGTTTATGTGCTCTTACATTTGCAGCCTGTATGGAGACTGTCCTCATTTACTGTTTCTGTTAAATTAAATTTGCAGCCTTTATGGAGACAGTGCTGTTTTAGTGTTTCTGTGCTGTTAAATTTGCAGCCTGTATGGGCTGTGATTATTAACTGTTTCTGTACCACTACATTTACAGCTTGTATAGATACTGTGCTTATTTACTGTTTCCGTGCTGTTACATTTGGAGCCTGTATAGAGACTGTGCTTATTTGCTGTTTGTGTGCTGTTACATTTGGAGCCGAATGGAGACTGCGCTTATTTGCTGTTTATGTGCTGTTACATTTGCAGCCTGTATGGAAACTGTGCTTATTTACTGTTACTGTTAAATTACATTTGCGGCCTGCATGGAGACAGTGTTGTTTTACTGTTTCTGTGCTGTTACATTTGCAGCCTGTAGGAGACTGTGTTATTTACTGTTTCTGTTCCATTACTTTTGCAGCCTGTATGGAGACTGTGCTATTTTACTGCTTCTGTGCTGGAAAATATGGAGCCTGTATAGTGACTGTTCTTATTAACTGCTTCTGTGCTGTTACATTTGGACCAGTATAGAAACTGTATTCATTTAAATTTACTGTGCTGTTACATATGCAGCCTGTATATTGACTGTGCTTACTTACTTTTTCTGTTCTGTTTCATTTGGAGCGGTATAGAGACTGTGCTTATTTGCTGTTTCTATGATGTTACGTTTAGAGACTGTACATATGACTGTGCAAATTTACTGTTTCTGTGCTGTTACATGTGTTGCCTGTGTTGAGATTGTCATTATTTCCAGTTTCTTTGCTGTTACATTTGGAGCCTGTATGGAGACTGTGATTACTACTGTTTCTCTGCTTTTACTTTTGGAGACTGTATGCAGGCAGTGCTTTTTACTGTTTTTGTGCTGTTACATTTGCTGCCTGTATGGAGGCTGTGCTTATTAACTGTTTCTGTTCCATTACATTTACAGCTTGTATAAATACTGTGTTATTTACTGTTTCTGTGCTGTTACATTTGGAGCTTTTATAGAGATTGTGCTTATGTACTCTTCATGTGCTGTTATATTTGGAGCCTTTTTGGAGACAGTGCTTATTTACTGTTTCTGTGCTGTTACGTTTAGAGCCTCTATGGAGAATGTGCTTATTTGCTGTTTCAGTGTTGTTACATTTAGAGCCTCTATGGAGACTGTGCTTTATTGCTGTTTCTGTGCTGTTACATTTAGAGCCTCTTTGGATACTCTGCTTATTTGCTCTTTCTCTGTTTTTACATGTGGAAGGTGTAGGAGGTTGTGCTTATTACTGTTTCTCTTCCATTACATTTGCACCCTGTATGGAGACTGTGCTATTTTACTCTTTCTGTGCTGTTACATTTGGAGCCTGTATGGAGACTGTGCTTACTAACTGTTTCTGTTCTGTTACATTTGGAGCCTGTAAAGAGACTGTGCTTATTACTGTTTCTGTGCTGTTACATTTGCAGCCTGCATGGAGGTTGTGCTACTTTACTGTTTCTGTGCTGTTACATTTGGAGCCTGTATAAAGACTGTGCTTATTTACTATTTGTGTGCTGTTACTTTTGGAGCCTTTATGAAATCTGTGCTTATTTACTTTTTCTGTGCTGTTATATTTTGAGCCTGTATGTAGACTGCACTTATTTACTGTTTATGTGCTCTTACATTTGCAGCCTTTATGGCGACTGTCCTTATTTACTGTTTCTGTTAAATTAAATTTGCAGCCTGTATGTACACAGTGCTGTTTTACTATTCTGTGCAGTTACATTTGCAGCCTGTTTGGGCTGTGCTTATTAACTGTTTCTGTTCCACTACATTTACAGCTTGTATAGAAACTGTGTATTTACTGTTTCTGTGCTGCTACATTTGGAACCTATACAGATACTGGGCTTATTTAGTTTCTGTGCTTTTACTTTTGCAGCCTGTATGGAGACTGTGCTACTTTACTGTTTGTGTGCTGTTACATTTGAGCCTGTATAAAGACTGAGCTTATTTACTGTTTGTGTGCTGTTACATTTGGAGCCTGTATAAAGACATTGCATACTTACTGCTTCTGTTCTGTTTCATTTATATCCTGTAAGCAGACTGTGCTTATTTACTGTTTCTGTCCTGTTATATTTGGAGCCTTTATGGAGACAGTTCTTATTTACTGTTTCTGTGCTGTTACATTTGGAGACTTTAAGGAGACCGAGCTTAATTGCTGTTTCTGTGCCATTCAATTGGAGCCTGAGTGGAGACTGTGCTTATTGCTATTTCTGTGATGTTACATTTAGAGCCTCTGTGGAGACTGTGCTTGTTACTGTTTCTCTGCTGTTACATTTGGAGCTGTATGGAGACTGTGCTATTTTACTCTTTCTGTGCTGTTACATTTGGAGCCTGTATGGGGACTGTGCTTACTAATGTTTCTGTTCTGTTACATTTGGAGCCTGTAATGAGACTGTGCTTATTTACTGTTTCTGCACTGCTGCTTTGAAGCCTGTATAGAGATGTGCTTATTTACTGTTTCTGTGTTGTTACATTTGCAGCCTGTTGGGAGACTGCTATTCTACTGTTTCTGTGCTGTTACATTTGGAGCCGTGTATAGGAGACTTTTCTTCTTTTACTGTTTCTGTGCTGTTACATTTGTAGCCTGCATGGAGGTTGTGCTACTTTACTGTTTCTGTGCTGTTACATTTGGAGCCTGCATAAAGAATGTGCTTATTACTGTTTGTGTGCTGTTTCGTTTTGGGGCCTGTATGAAATCTGTGCTTATTTACTTTTTCTGTGCTGTTATATTTTGAGCCTGTATGTAGACTGCACTTATTTACTGTTTATGTGCTCTTATATTTGCAGCCTGTATGGAGACTGTCCTCATTTACTGTTTCTGTTAAATTAAATTTGCAGCCTTTATGGAGACAGTGCTGTTTTAGTGTTTCTGTGCTGTTAAATTTGCAGCCTGTATGGAGGCTGTGATTATTAACTGTTTCTGTACTACTACATTTTACAGCTTGTATAGATACTGTGCTTATTTACTGTTTCCGTGCTGTTACATTTGGAGCCTGTATAGAGACTGTGCTTATTTGCTGTTTGTGTGCTGTTACATTTGGAGCCGAATGGAGACTGCGCTTATTTGCTGTTTATGTGCTGTTACATTTGCAGCCTGTATGAAACTGTGCTTATTTACTGTTACTGTTAAATTACATTTGCGGCCTGCATGGATACAGTGTTGTTTTACTGTTTCTGTGCTGTTACATTTGCAGCCTGTGGGGAGACTGTGTATTACTGTTTCTGTTCCATTACTTTGCAGCCTGTATGGAGACTGTGCTATTTTACTGCTTCTGTGCTGGAAAATATGGAGCCTGTATAGCGACTGTTCTTATTAACTGCTTCTGTGCTGTTACATTTGGACCAGTATAGAAACTGTATTCATTTCCATTTACTGTGCTGTTACATATGCAGCCTGTATATTGACTGTGCTTACTTACTTTTTCTGTTCTGTTTCATTTGGAGCCGGTATAGAGACTGTGCTTATTTGCTGTTTCTATGATGTTACGTTGAGAGACTGTACGTATGACTGTGCAAATTTACTGTTTCTGTGCTGTTACATGTGTTGCCTGTGGGAGATTGTCATTATTTCCAGTTTCTTTTGTTGTTACATTTGGAGCCTGTATGGAGACTGTGATTACTTACTGTTTCTCTGCTTTTACTTTTGGAGACTGTATGCAGGCAATGCTTTTTACTGTTTTTGTGCTGTTACATTTGCTGCCTGTATGGTGGCTGTGCTTATTAACTGTTTCTGTTCCATTACATTTACAGCTGTTAAATACTGTGCTTATTTACTGTTTCTGTGCTGTTACATTTGGAGCTTTTATAGAGATTGTGCTATGTACTCTTCATGTGCTGTTATATTTGGAGCCTTTTGGAGACAGTGCTTATTTACTGTTTCTGTGCTGTACGTTTAGTGCCTCTATGGAGAATGTGCTTATTTGCTGTTTCAGTGTTGTTACATTTAGAGCCTCTATGGAGACTGTGCTAATTGCTGTTTCTGTGCTGTTACATTTAGAGCCTCTTTGGATTCTCTGCTTATTTGCTCTTTCTCTGTTTTACATATGGAAGGTGTAGGGAGGTTGTGCTTATTTACTGTTTCTCTTCCATTACATTTGCCAGCCCAGTATGGAGACTGTGCTATTTTACTCTTTCTGTGCTGTTACATTTGGAGCCTGTATGGAGACTGTGCTTACTAACTGTTTCTGTTCTGTTACATTTGGAGCCTGTAAAGAGACTGTGCTTATTTACTGTTTCTGTGCTGTTACATTTGCAGCCTGCATGGAGACTGTGCTACTTTACTGTTTCTGTGCTGTTACATTTGGAGCCTGTATAAAGACTTTGCTTATTTACTATTTGTGTGCTGTTACTTTTGGAGCCTTTATGAAATCTGTGCTTATTTACTGTTTCTGTGCTGTTATATTTTGAGCCTGTATGTAGCTGCACTTATTTACTGTTTATGTGCTCTTACATTTGCAGCCTGTATGGAGACTGTCCTTATTTACTGTTTCTGTTAATTTAAATTTGCAGCCTGTGTATGACAGTGCTGTTTTACTATTTCTGTGCAGTTACATTTGCAGCCTGTTTGGAGGCTGTGCTTATTAACTGTTTCTGTTCCACTACATTTGCAGCTTGTATAGAAACTGTGCTTATTTACTGTTTCTGTGCTGCTACATTTGGAGCCTGTACAGAGACCGGGCTTATTTTCAGTTTCTGTGCTTTTACTTTTGCAGCCTGTATGGAGACTGGACTTATTTACTGTTTGTGTGCTGTTACATTTGGAGCCTGTATAAAGACATTGCATACTTACTGCTTCTGTTCTGTTTCATTTACATCCTGTAAGCAGACTATGCTTATTTACTGTTTCTGTGCTGTTATATTTGGAGCCTTTATGGAGACAGTTCTTATTTACTGTTTCTGTGCTGTTACATTTGGAGACTTTAAGGACACCGAGCTTAATTGCTGTTTCTGTGCCATTCCAATTGGAGCCTGAGTGGAGACTGTGCTTATTTGCTATTTCTATGCTGTTACATTTAGAGCCTCTGTGGAGACTGTGCTTATTTACTGTTTCTCTGCTGTTACATTTGTAGGCTGTATGGAGACTGTGCTATTTTACTCTTTCTGTGCTGGTACATTTGGAGCCTGTATGGGGACAGTGCTTGTTTACTGTTTCTGTGTTGTTACATTTGCAGCCTGTTGGAGACTGCTATTCTACTGTTTCTGCTGTTACATTTGCAGCCTGCATGAGATTGTGCTACTTACTGTTTTTTGCTGTTATATTGGAGCCTGCATAAAGACTGTGCTTATTTACTGTTTGTGTGCTGTTACGTTTGGAGCCTGTGTAAATCTGTGCTATTAACTTTTTCTGTGCTGTTATATTTTGAGCCTGTATGTAGACTGCACTTATTTACTGTTTATGTGTTCTTACATTTGCAGCCTGTATGGAGACTGTCCTTATTTACTGTTTCTGTTAAATTAAATTTGCAGCCTTTATGGAGACAGTGCTGTTTTAGTGTTTTGTGCTGTTAAATTTGCAGCCTGTATGGAGGCTGTGCTTATTAACTGTTACTGTTCCACTACATTTACAGCTTGTATAGGTACTGTGCTTATTTACTGTTTCTGTGCTGTTACATTTGGAGCCTGTATAGAGGCTGTGCTTATTTACTGTTTGTGTGCTGTTACATTTGGAGCCTGAATGGAGACTGCGCTTATTTGCTGTTTATGTGCTGTTACATTTGCAGCATGTATGGAAACTGTGCTTAATTACTGTTACTGTTAAATTACATTTGCGGCCTGCATGGAGACAGTGTTGTTTTACTGTTTCTGTGCTGTTACATTTGCAGCCTGTAGGGAGACTGTGCTTATTTACTGTTTCTGTTCGATTACATTTGCAGCCTGTATGGAGACTGTGCTATTTTATTGCTTCTGTGCTGGAAAATATGGAGCCTGTATAGCGACTGTTCTTATTAACTGTTTCTGTGCTGTTACATTTGGACCAGTATAGAAACTGTACTCATTTCCATTTACTGTGCTGTTACATATGCAGCCTGTATGGTGACTGTGCTTTCTTACTTTTTCTGTTCTGTTTCATTTGGAGCCAGTATAGAGAGTGTGCTTATTTACTGTTTCTATGATGTTCCATTGAGAGACTGTACGTATGACTGTGCAAATTTACTGTTTCTGTGCTGTTACATGTGTTGCCTGTGTGGAGATTGTCATTATTTCCAGTTTCATTGCTGTTACATTTGGAGCCTGTATGGAGACTGTGATTACTTACTGTTTCTCTGCTTTTACTTTTGGAGACTGTATGCAGGCAGTGCTTTTTTACTCTTCTGTGCTGTTACATTTGCTGCCTGTATGGAGCTGTGCTTATTAACTTTTTCTGTTCTACATTACATGCTTGATAAATACTGTGCTTATTTACAGTTTCAGTGCTGTTACATTTGGAGCTTTATAGATATTGTGCTTATGTACTCTTTATGTGCTGTTATATTTGGAGCCTTTTGGAGGCAGTGCTTATTTACTGTTTCTGTGCTGTTACGTTTAGAGCCTCTATGGAGACTGTGCTTAATTGCTGTTTCTGTGCTGTTACATTTAGAGCCTCTTTGGAGACTGTGCTTATTTGCTGTTTCTCTGTTGTTACATATGGAGGGTGTAGGAAGGTTGTGCTTATTTACTGTTTCTCTTCCATTACATTTGCACCCTGTATGGAGACTGTGCTATTTTACTCTTTCTGTGCTGTTACATTTGGAGCCTGTATGGAGACTGTGCTTACTAACTGTTTCTGTTCTGTTACATTTGGAGCCTGTAAAGAGACTGTGCTTATTTACTATTTCTGTGCTGTTAGTTTGGAGCCTGTATAGAGACTGTGATTATTTACTGTTCCTGTGTTGTTACATTTGCAGCCTGTTGGGAGGCTGTGCTATTTTACTGTTTCTGTGCTGTTACATTTGGAGCCCGTATAGAGACTGAGCTTATTTACTGTTTCTCTGCTGTTACATTTGCAGCCTGCATGGAGACTGTGCTACTTTACTGTTTCTGTGCTGTTACATTTGCAGCCTGTATGTAGGTTGCACTTATTAACTATTTCTGTTCCATTACATTTACAGCTAGTAGAGAAACTGTGCTTAATTACTGTTTCTGTGCTGTTACATTTGGAGCCTGTATGGAGACTGTGATTACTTACTGTTTCTCTGCTTTTACTTTTGGAGTCTGTATGCAGGCAGTGCTTATTTACAGTTTCTGTGCTGTTACATTTCCTGCCTGTATGGAGTCTGTGCTTATTAACTGTTTCTGTTCCATTACATTTACAGCTTGTATAAATACTGTGCTTATTTACTGTTTCTGTGCTGTTACATTTGGAGCCTGTATTGAGACTGGCTTATTTACTGTTTATGTGCTGTTATTTTTGAAGCCTTTATGGAGACAGTGCTTATTTACTGTTTCTGTGCTGTTACATTTAGAGCCTCTGTGGAGACTGTGCTTATTTGCTGTTTCAGTGCTGTTACATTTGGAGCCTGCATAAAGACTTTGCATACTTACTGCTTCTGTTCTGTTACATTTGGATCCTGTATTTAGACTGTGCTTATTAACTGTTTCTGTGCTGTTATATATGGAGCCTTTATTTAGACAGTTCATATTTACTGTTTCTGTGCTGCTACATTTGGAGACTCTGAGGAGAACGACCTTAATTGCTGTTTCTGTGCCATTACAATTAGAGCCTGAGTGTAGACTGTGCTTATTGCTGTTTCTCTGCTGTTACATTTGGAGGCCATAGGAGGCTTTGCTTATTTACTGTTTCTGTTCCATTACATTTGCAGCCTGTATGGAGACTGTGCTATTTTACTTTTTCTGTGCTGTTACATTAGGAGCCTTTATGGAGACTGTGCTTACTAACTGTTTCTGTTCTGCTACCTTTGGAGCCTGTAAAGAGACTGTGCTTATTTACTGTTTCTGTGCTGTTACTTTGGAGCCTGTATAGAGACTTTGCTTATTTACTGTTTCTGATTGTTACATTTGCAGCCTGTTGGGAGACTTTGCTATTTTACCTTTTCTGTGCTGTTACATTTGGAGCCTGTATAGGAGACAGTGCTTATTTACTGTGTCTGTGCTGTTACATTTGCAGCCTACATGGAGACTGTGCTTCTTTACAGTTTCTGTGCTGTTACATTTGCAGCCTGCATGGAGGATGTGCTACTTTACTGTTTCTGTGCTGTTACATTTGCAGCCTGTATGGAGGCTGTGCTTATTAACTGTTTCTGTTCCATTACATTTACAGCTTGCATAGATACTGTGCTTAATTACTGTTTCTGTGCTGTTACATTTGGGAGCTTTTATAGAGACTGTGCTTATGTACTGTTTATGGGCTGTTATATCTGGAGCCTTTATGTAGACAGTGCTTATTTACTTTTTCTGTGCCGTTACTTTTAGAGCCTCTGTGGTGAAAGTGCTTCTTTGCTGTTTCAGTGCTGTTATGTTTGGAGCCTCTGTGGAGACTGTGCATATTTGCTGTGGGGTTACATTTGGAGGCTGAGTGGAGACTGTGCTTATTTGCTGTTTCTTTGCTGTTTCGTGTAGAGCCTCTTTGGAGACTGTTACATTTGGAGGTTGTAGGGACGCTGTGCTTATTTACTGTTTCTGTTCCATAACATTTGTAGCCTGTATGGAGACTGTGCTATTTTACTCTTTCTGTGCTGTTACATTTGGAGCATGTATGGAACCTGTTCTTACTAACTGTTTCTGTTCTGTTACATTTGAAGCCTGTATAGGAGACTGTGCTTATTTACTGTTTCTGTGCTGTTACATTTGCAGCCTTCATGGAGACTGTGCTACTTTACTGTTTCTGTGCTGTTACATTTGGAGCCTGTATAAAGACTGTGCTTATTTACTGTTTGTGTGCTGTTACTTTTGGAGTCTTTATGAAATCTGTGCTTATTTACTGTTTCTGTGCTGTTATATTTTGAGCCTGTATGTAGACTGCACTTATTTACTGTTTATGTGCTTACATTTGCAGCCTGTATGGAGACTGTCCTTATTTACTGTTTCTGTTAATTTAAATTTGCAGCCTTTATGGAGACAGTGCTGTTTTACTATTTCTGTGCAGTTACAATTGTAGCCTGTTTGGAGGCTGTGCTTATTAACTGTTTCTGTTCCACTACATTTACAGCTTGTATAGATACTGTGCTTATTTATTGTTTCTGTGCTGCTACATTTGTAGCCTGTACAGAGACTGGTCTTATTTACTGTGTCTGTGCTTTTAGATTTGCAACCTGTATGGAGACTGTGCTACTTTACTGTTTCTCTGCTGTTACATTTGGAGCCTGTATAAAGACTGTGCTTATTTACTGTTTGTGTGCTGTTACATTTGGAGGCCTGTATAAACACTTTGCATTCTTACTGCTTCTGTTCTGTTTCATTTGGATCCTTTATGGAGACAGTTCTTATTTACTGTTTCTGTGCTGTTACATTTGGAGACTCTAAGGAGACCGAGCTTATTTGCTGTTTCTGTGCCATTCCAATTGGAGCCTGAGTGGAGACTGTGCTTATTTGCTATTTCTGTGCTGTTACATTTAGAGCCTCTGTGGAGACTGTGCTTATTTACTGATTCTCTGCTGTTACATTTGGAGGCTGTATGGAGACTGTGCTATTTTACTCTTTGTGTGCTGTTACATTTGGAGCCTGTTTGGGGACTGTGCTTATTTACTGTTTCTGTGTTGTTACATTTGCAGCCTGTTGGGAGACTGTGCTATTCTACTGTTTCTGTGCTGTTACATTTGCAGCCTGCATGGAGATTGTGCTACTTTACTGTTTCTGTGCTGTTACATTTGGAGCCTGCATAAAGACTGTGCTTATTTACTGTTTGTGTGCTGTTACATTTGGAGCCTGTGTGAAATCTGTGCTTATTTACTGTTTCTGTGCTGTTATATTTTGAGCCTGTATGTAGACTGCACTTATTTACTGTTTATGTGTTCTTACATTTGCAGCCTTTATGGAGACTGTCCTTATTTACTGTTTCTGTTAAATTAAATTTGCAGCCTGTATAGAGACAGCGCTGTTTTAGTGTTTGTGTGTTGTTAAATTTGCAGCCTGTATGGAGGCTGTGCTGATTAACTGTTTCTGTTCCACTACATTTACAGCTTGTATAGATACGTGCTTATTTACTGTTTCTGTGCTGTTACATTTGGAGCCTGTATTGAGACTGTGCTTATTTACTGTTTCTGTGCTGTTATATTTTGAGCCTGTTGTGAGACTGCACTTATTTGCTGTTTATGTGCTGTTACATTTGCAGCCTGTATGGAAACTGTGATTATTTACTGTTCCTGTTAAACTACATTTGCGGCCTGTATGGAGACAGTGTTGTTTTACTGTTTCTGTGCTGTTACATTTGCAGCCTGTAGGGAGACTGTGCTTATTTACTGTTTGTGTTCCATTACATTTTCAGCCTTTATGGAGACTGTGCTGCTTCTGCGCTGGAACATATGGAGCCTGTATAGACTGTTCTTATTAACTGTTTCTGTGCTGTTACATTTGAACCATTATAGAAACTGTGCTCATTTCCATTTACTGTGCTGTTACGTATGCAGCTTGTATGGTGACTGTGCTTACTTACTGTTTCTGTTCTGTTTCATTTGGATCTGGTATAGAGACTGTGCTTATTTACTCTTTCTATGATGTTACATTGAGAGTCTGTATGTATGACTGCGCAAATTTAGTGTTTCTGTGCAGTTACATGTGTTGCCTGAGTGAAGATTGTCATTATTTCCTGTTTCTTTGCTGTTACATTTGGAGCCTGTATGGAGACTGTGATTACTTACTGTTTCTCTGCTTTTACTTTTGGAGTCTGTATGCAGGCAGTGCTTATTTACAGTTTCTGTGCTGTTACATTTCCTGCCTGTATGGAGTCTGTGCTTATTAACTGTTTCTGTTCCATTACATTTACAGCTTGTATAAATACTGTGCTTATTTACTGTTTCTGTGCTGTTACATTTGGAGCTTTTATAGAGATTGTGCTTATGTACTGTTTATGTTCTGTTATTTTTGGAGCCTTTATGGAAACAGTGCTTATTTACTGTTTCTGTGCTGTTACATTTAGAGCCTCTGTGGAGACTGTGCTTATTTGCTGTTTCAGTGCTGTTACATTTAGAGCCTCTTTGAAGACTGTGCTTAATTGCTGTTTCTCTGCGGTTACATTTGGAGGCTGAGTGGAGACTGTGCTTTTTGCTGTTTCTTTGTTGTTATGTTTAGAGCCTCTTGGAGACTGTGCTTATTTGCTGTTTCTCTGCTGTTACATTTGGAGGCTGTTGGGACGCTGTGCTTATTTACTCTTTCTGTTCCATAACATTTGCAGCCTGTATGGAGACTGTGCTATTTTACAATTTCAGTGCTGTTACATTTGGAGCATGTATGGACACTGTGCTTACTAACTGTTTCTGTTCTGTTACATTTGAAGCCTGTATAGGAGACTGTGCTTATTTACTCTTTCTCTGCTGTTACTTTTGCAGCCTGCTTGGAGACTGTGCTACTTTACTGTTTATGTGCTGTTACATTTGGAGCCTGTATAAAGACTGTGCTTATTTACTGTTTGTGTGCTGTTACATTTGGAGCCTGTATGAAATCTGTGCTTATTTACTGTTTCTGTGCTGTTATATTTTGAGCTTGTATGTAGACTGCACTTATTTACTGTTTATTTGCTCTTATATTTGCAGCCTGAAAGGAGTCTGTCCTTGTTTACTGTTTCTGTTAAATTAAATTTCCAGCCTGTATGGAGACTGTGCTGTTTTACTGTTTCTGTGCTGTAACATTTGCAGCCTGTATGGAGGCTGTCCTTATTAAATGTTTCTGTTCCACTACATGTATAGATACTGGGCTTATTTCCTGTTTCTGTGCCATTACATTTGCAGCCTGTATGGAGACTGTGCTACTTTACTGTTTCTCTGCTGTTACATTTGGAGCCTGTATAAAGACATTGCATACTTACTGCTTCTGTTCTGTTACATTTGGATCCTGAAAGGAGACTGTGCTTATTTACTGTTTCTGTGCTGTTATATTTGGAGCCTTTATGGAGACTGTTCTTATTTACTGTTTCTGTGCTGTTATATTTGGAGACTCTTAGGAGACGTTGCTTAATTGCTGTTTCTGTGGCATTCCAATTGGAGCCTGAGTGGAGACTGTGCTTATTTGCTATTTCTGTGCTATTACATTTAGAGCCTCTGTGGAGACTATGCTTATTTACTGTTTCTCTGCTGTTACATTTGGAGGCTGTATGGAGACTGTGCTATTTTACTCTTTCTGTGCTGTTACATTTGGAGCCTGTGTGGGGATTGTGCTTACTTACTGTTTCTGTTCTGTTACATTTGGAGCCTGTAAGAAAACTGTGCTTATTTAATGTTTCTGCTGCTGTTATTTTGGAGCCTGTATAGAGACTGTGCTTATTTACTGTTTCTGTGTTGTTACATTTGCAGCCTGTTGGGAGACTGTGCTATTATACTGTTTCTGTGTTGTTACATTTGCAGCCTGTATAGGAGACTGTGCTTATTTACTGTTTCTGTGCTGTTACATTTGCAGCCTGCATGGAGATTGTGCTACTTTACTGTTTCTGTGCTGTTACATTTGGAGCCTGCATAAAGACTGTGCTTATTTACTGTTTGTGTGCGGTTACATTTGGAGCCTGTATGAAATCTATGCTTATTTACTGTTGCTGTGCTGTTATGTTTAGATCCTGTATGTAGACTGCACTTATTTACTGTTTATGTGCTCTTACATTTGCAGCCTGTATGGAGACTGTCCTTATTTGCTGTTTCTGTTAGATTAAATTTGCAGCCTGTATGGAGACAGTGCTGTTTTAATGTTTCTGTGTTGTTAAATTTGCAGCCTGCATGGAGGCTGTGCTTATTAACTGTTTCTGTTCCACTACATTTACAGCTTGTATAGATACTGTGCTTATTTACTGTTTCTGTGCTGTTACATTTGGAGCCTGTATAGAGACTGTGCTTATTTACAGTTTGTGTGCTGTAACATTTGGAGCCTGAATGGAGACTGTGTTTATTTGCTGTTTATGTGCTGTTACATTTGCAGCCTGTATGGAAACTGTGCTTGTTTACTGTTACTGTTAAATTACATTTGCGGCCTGTATGGAGACAGTGTTGTTTTACTGTTTCTGTGCTGTTACATTTACAGCCTGTAGGGAGACTGTGCTTATTTACTGTTTCTGTACCATTACATTTGCAGCCTGTATGGAGACTGTGCTATTTTACTGCTTCTGTGCTGGAACATATGGAGCCTGTATAGCGACTGTTCTTATTAACTGTCTCTGTGCTGTTATGTTTTGAGCCAGTATAGAAACTGTGCTGATTTACATTTACTCTGCTGTTACACATGCAGCCGGTATGGTGACTGTGCTTACTTACTGTTTCTGTTCTGTTACATTTGGAGCCGGTATAGAGACTGTGCTTATTTACTGTTTCTATGATGTTTAATTGAGAGTCTGTATGTATGACAGGGCATATTTACTGTTTCTGTACTGTTACATGTGTTGGTTGAGTGTAGATTGTCATTATTTCCTCTTTCTGTGCTGTTTCATTTGGAGCCTGTATGGAGACTGTGCTTATTTACTTTTTCTGTGCTGTTAAAGTTGTAGCCTGTATAGAGACTGTGCTTATTTACTGTTTGTGTGCTGTTACATTTGGAGCCTGAATGGAGACTGCACTTATTTACTCTTTATGTGCTGTTATATTTGCAGCCTGTATGGAAACTTTGCTTATTTACTGTTACTGTTAAATTACATTGCGGCCTGTATGGAGACAGTGTTGTTTTACTGTTTCTGTGCTGTTATGTTTGCATCCTGTAGGGGAGACTGTGCTTATTTACTGTTTCTGTTCCATTACATTTCCAGCCTGTATGGAGACTGTGCTATTTTACTGCTTCTGTGCTGGAACATATGGAGCCTGTATAGCTACTGTTCTTATTAACTGTTTCTGTGCTGTTACATTTGGAGCCAGTATAGAGACTGTGCTCATTTACAGTTACTGTGCTGTTACATTTGCAGCCTGTATGGTGACTGTGCTTACTTACTGTTTCTGTTCTGTTACATTTGGAGCCGGTATAGAGACTGCTTATTTACTGTTTGTATGATGTTTAATTGAGAGTCTGTACGTATGACTGGGCATATTTACTGTTTCTATGCTGTTACGTGTATTGCTTGAGTGGAGATTGTCATTATTTCCTCTTTCTGTGCTGTTACATTTGGAGCCTGTATGAAGACTGTGATTATTTACTGTTTCTCTGATTTTACTTTTGGAGACTATATGCAGGCAGTGCTTATTTACTGGTTCTGTGCTGTTACATTTGCAGCCTGTAAGGAGGCTGTGCTTATTAACTATTTCTGTTCCATTACATTTACAGCTTGTATAGATAGTGTGCTTATTTACTGTTTCTGTGCTATTACATTTGGAGCATTTGTGGAGACTGTGCTTATTTGCTGTTTCTCTGCTGTTACATTTGGAGGCTGAGTGGAGTCTGTGCTTATTTGCTGTTTCTGTGCTGTTATGTTTAGAGCCTCTTTGAAGACTGTGCTTATTTGCTGTTTCTCCGCTGTTACATTTGGAGGCTGTAGGGAGACTGTGCTTATTTACTGTTTCTGTTCCATTACATTTGCAGCCTGCATGGAGACTGTGCTATTTTACTCTTTATGTGCTGTTACATTTGGAGCCTGTATGGGGACTGTGCTTACTAACTGTCTCTGTTTTGTAACATTTGGAGCCTGTATAGAGACTGTGCTTATTTACTGTTTCTGTGCTGTTACATTTGGAGCCAGTATAGAGTCTGTGCTCATTTACAGTTACTGTGCTGTTACATTTGCAGCCTGTATGGTGACTGTGCTTACTTACTGTTTCTGTTCTGTTACATTTGGAGCCGGTATAGAGACTGTGCTTATTTACTTTTTCTATGATGTTACATAGAGAGTTTGTAGGTATGACTGTGCATATTTACTGTTTCTGTGCTGTTACATGTGTTGCCTGTGTGGAGATTGTCATTATTTCCTGTTTCTGTGCAGTTACATTTGGAGCCTTTAAAGAGACTGTGCTATTTCACTGTTTCTGTGCTGTTACATTTGGAGCCTGTATAAAGACTGTGCTTATTTACTGTTTGCTGTTACTTTTGGAGCCGCTATAGAGACTGTGCTTATTTACTGTTTCTGTGATGTTACACTGAGAGTCTGTACGTATGACTGTGCATATTTGCTGTTTCTGTGTTGTTAAATGTGTTGCCTGTGTGGAGATTGTCATTGTTTCCTGTTTCTGTGCTGTTACATTTCGAGCCTGAATGGAGACCGTGATTATTTACTGTTTCTCTGCTTTTACTTTTGGAGACTGTATGTAGGCAGCGCTGTTTTACTGTTGCAGTGCTGTTACATTTGCAACCTGTATGGAGGCTGTGCTTATTAACTGTTTCTGTTCCACTACATTTACAGCTTGTATAGATACTGTGCTTATTTACTGTTTCTGTGCTGTTACATTTGGAGCCTGTATTGAGACTGGGCTTATTTACTGTTTCTGTGCCGTTACATTTGCAGCCTGTATGGAGACTGTGCTACTTTACTGTTTCTCTGCTGTTACATTTGGAGCCTGTAGAAAGACTGTTCTTATATACTGTTTTTGTGCTGTTACATTTGGAGCCTGCATAAAGACTTTGCATACTTACTGCTTCTGTTCTGTTACATTTGGATCCTGTATTTAGACTGTGCTTATTAACTGTTTCTGTGCTGTTATATATGGAGCCTTTATTTAGACAGTTCATATTTACTGTTTCTGTGCTGCTTCATTTGGAGACTCTGAGGAGAACGACCTTAATTGCTGTTTCTGTGCCATTACAATTGGAGCCTGAGTGTAGACTGTGCTTATTTGCTGTTTCTCTGCTGTTACATTTGGAGGCCATAGGGAGGCTTTGCTTATTTACTGTTTCTGTTCCATTACATTTGCAGCCTGTATGGAGACTGTGCTATTTTACTTTTTCTGTGCTGTTACATTAGGAGCCTTTATGGAGACTGTGCTTACTAACTGTTTCTGTTCTGCTACCTTTGGAGCCTGTAAAGAGACTGTGCTTATTTACTGTTTCTGTGCTGTTACTTTGGAGCCTGTATAGAGACTTTGCTTATTTACTGTTTCTGATTGTTACATTTGCAGCCTGTTGGGAGACTTTGCTATTTTACCTTTTCTGTGCTGTTACATTTGGAGCCTATATAGGAGACAGTGCTTATTTACTGTGTCTGTGCTGTTACATTTGCAGCCTACATGGAGACTGGGCTACTTTACAGTTTCTGTGCTGTTACATTTGCAGCCTGCATGGAGGATGTGCTACTTTACTGTTTCTGTGCTGTTACATTTGCAGCCTGTATGGAGGCTGTGCTTATTAACTGTTTCTGTTCCATTACATTTACAGCTTGCATAGATACTGTGCTTAATTACTGTTTCTGTGCTGTTACATTTGGAGCTTTTTATAGAGACTGTGCTTATGTACTGTTTATGGGCTGTTATATCAGGAGCCTTTATGTAGACAGTGCTTATTTACTTTTTCTGTGCCATTACTTTTAGAGCCTCTGTGGAGAAAGTGCTTATTTGCTGTTTCAGTGCTGTTATGTTCGGAGCCTCTGTGGAGACTGTGCATATTTGCTGTGGGGTTACATTTCGAGGCTGAGTGGAGACTGTGCTTATTTGCTGTTTCTTTGCTGTTTCGTGTAGAGCCTCTTTGGAGACTGTTACATTTGGAGGCTGTAGGGACGCTGTGCTTAGTTACTGTTTCTGTTCCATAACATTTGTAGCCTGTATGGAGACTGTGCTATTTTACTCTTTCTGTGCTGTTACATTTGGAGCATGTATGGAACCTGTTCTTACTAACTGTTTCTGTTCTGTTACATTTGAAGCCTGTATAGGAGACTGTGCTTATTTACTGTTTCTGTGCTGTTACATTTGCAGCCTTCATGGAGACTGTGCTACTTTACTGTTTCTGTGCTGTTACATTTGGAGCCTGCATAAAGACTGTGCTTATTTACTGTTTGTGTGCTGTTACTTTTGGAGTCTTTATGAAATCTGTGCTTATTTACTGTTTCTGTGCTGTTATATTTTGAGCCTGTATGTAGACTGCACTTATTTACTGTTTATGTGCTCTTACAATTGCAGCCTGTATGGAGACTGTCCTTATTTACTGTTTCTGTTAATTTAAATTTGCAGCCTTTATGGAGACAGTGCTGTTTTACTATTTCTGGTCAGTTACAATTGTAGCCTGTTTGGAGGCTGTGCTTATTAACTGTTTCTGTTCCACTACATTTATAGCTTGTATAGATACTGTGCTTATTTATTGTTTCTGTGCTGCTACATTTGTAGCCTGTACAGAGACTGGTCTTATTTACTGTTTCTCTGCTGTTACATTTGGAGTCTGTATAAAGACTGTGCTTATTTACTGTTTGTGTGCTGTTACATTTGGAGGCCTGTATAAACACTTTGCATACTTACTGCTTCTGTTCTGTTTCATTTGGATCCTTTATGGAGACAGTTCTTATTTACTGTTTCTGTGCTGTTACATTTGGAGACTCTAAGGAGACCGAGCTTAATTGCTGTTTCTGTGCCATTCCAATTGGAGCCTGAGTGGAGACTGTGCTTATTTGCTATTTCTGTGCTGTTACATTTAGAGCCTCTGTGGAGACTGTGCTTATTTACTGTTTCTCTGCTGTTACATTTGGAGGCTGTATGGAGACTGTGCTATTTTACTCTTTGTGTGCTGTTACATTTGGAGCCTGTATGGGGACTGTGCTTATTTACTGTTTCTGTGTTGTTACATTTGCAGCCTGTTGGGAGACTGTGCTATTCTGTTTCTGTGCTGTTACATTTGTAGCCTGCATGGAGATTGTGCTACTTTACTGTTTCTGTGCTGTTACATTTGGAGCCTGCATAAAGACTGTGCTTATTTACTGTTTGTGTGCTGTTACATTTGGAGCCTGTATGAAATCTGTGCTTATTTACTGTTTCTGTGCTGTTATATTTTGAGCCTGTATGTAGACTGCACTTATTTACTGTTTATGTGCTCTTACATTTGCAGCCTTTATGGAGACTGTCCTTATTTACTGTTTCTATTAAATTAAATTTGCAGCCTGTATAGAGACAGCGCTGTTTTAGTGTTTCTGTGCTGTTAAATTTGCAGCCTGTATGGAGGCTGTGCTGATTAACTGTTTCTGTTCCACTACATTTACAGCTTGTATAGATACGTGCTTATTTACTGTTTCTGTGCTGTTACATTTGGAGCCTGTATAGAGACTGTGCTTATTTACTGTTTCTGTGCTGTTATATTTTGAGCCTGTGTGTAGACTGCACTTATTTGCTGTTTATGTGCTGTTACATTTGCAGCCTGTATGGAAACTGTGATTATTTACTGTTCCTGTTAAACTACATTCGCGGCCTGTATGGAGACAGTGTTGTTTTACTGTTTCTGTGTTGTTACATTTGCAGCCTGTTGGGAGACTGTGCTGTTCTACTGTTTCTGTGCTGTTACATTAGCAGCCTGCATGGAGATTGTCCTACTTTACTGTTTCTGTGCTGTTACATTTGGAGCCTGCATAAAGACTGTGCTTATTTTCTGTTTGTGTGCTGTTACATTTGGAGCCTGTATGAAATCTGTGCTTATTTACTGTTTCTGTGCTGTTATATTTTGAGCCTGTGTGTAGACTGCACTTATTTACTGTTTATGTGCTCTTACATTTGCAGCCTTTATGGAGACTGTCCTTATTTACTGTTTCTATTAAATTAAATTTGCAGCCTGTATAGAGACAGCGCTGTTTTAGTGTTTCTGTGCTGTTAAATTTGCAGCCTGTATGGAGGCTGTGCTGATTAACTGTTTCTGTTCCACTACATTTACAGCTTGTATAGATACGTGCTTATTTACTGTTTCTGTGCTGTTACATTTGGAGCCTGTATAGAGACTGTGCTTATTTACTGTTTCTGTGCTATTATATTTTGAGCCTGTATGTAGACTGCACTTATTTGCTGTTTATGTGCTGTTACATTTGCAGCCTGTATTGAAACTGTGATTATTTACTGTTCCTGTTAAACTACATTTGTGGCCTGTATGGAGACAGTGTTGTTTTACTGTTTCTGTGCTGTTACATTTGCAGCCTGTAGGGAGACTGTGCTTATTTACTGTTTGTGTTCCATCACATTTTCAGCCTTTATGGAGACTGTGCTGCTTCTGTGCTGGAACATATGGAGCCTGTATAGCGACTGTTCTTATTAACTGTTTCTCTACTGTTACATTTGGACCAGTATAGAAACTGTGCTCATTTCCATTTACTGTGCTGTTACGTATGCAGCTTGTATGGTGACTGTGCTTACTTACTGTTTCTGTTCTGTTTCATTTGGATCTGGTATAGAGACTGTGCTTATTTACTCTTTCTATGATGTTACATTGAGAGTCTGTATGTATGACTGCGCAAATTTAGTGTTTCTGTGCTGTTACATGTGTTGCCTGAGTGAAGATTGTCATTATTTCCTGTTTCTTTGCTGTTACATTTGGAGCCTGTATGGAGACTGTGATTACTTACTGTTTCTCTGCTTTTACTTTTGGAGTCTGTATGCAGGCAGTGCTTATTTACAGTTTCTGTGCTGTTACATTTCCTGCCTGTATGGAGTCTGTGCTTATTAACTGTTTCTGTTCCATTACATTTACAGCTTGTATAAATACTGTGCTTATTTACTGTTTCTGTTCTGTTACATTTGGAGCTTTTATGGAGATTGTGCTTATGTACTGTTTAAGTGCTGTTATTTTTGGAGCCTTTATGGAGACAGTGCTTATTTACTGTTTCTGTGCTGTTACATTTTTTGGAGGCTGAGTGGAGACTGTGCTTTTTTGCTGTTTCTTTGCTGTTATGTTTAGAGCCTCTTTGGAGACTGTGCTTATTTGCTGTTTCTCTGCTGTTACATTTGGAGGCTGTTGGGATGCTCTGCTTATTTACTCTTTCTGTTCCATAACATTTGCAGCCTGTGTGGAGACTGTGCTATTTTACAATTTCTGTGCTGTTACATTTGGAGCATGTATGGACACTGTGCTTACTAACTGTTTCTGTTCTGTTACATTTGAAGCCTGTATAGGAGACTGTGCTTATTTACTCTTTCTCTGCTATTACTTTTGCAGCCTGCTTGGAGACTGTGCTACTTTACTGTTTCTGTGCTGTTACATTTGGAGCCTGTATAAAGACTGTGCTTATTTACTGTTTGTGTGCTGTTACATTTGGAGCCTGTATGAAGTCTGTGCTTATTTACTGTTTCTGTGCTGTTATATTTTGAGCTTGTATGTAGACTGCACTTATTTACTGTTTATTTGCTCTTATATTTGCAGCCTGTAAGGGAGACTGTCCCTATTTACTGTTTCTATTAAATTAAATTTATAGCCTGTATGGAGACTGTGCTGTTTTACTGTTTCTGTGCTGTAACATTTGCAGCATGTATGGAGGCTGTTCTTATTAAATGTTTCTGTTCCACTACATGTATAGATACTGTGTTTATTTACTGTTTCTGTGCTGTTACATTTGGAGCCTGTATAGAGACTGGGCTTATTTCCTGTTTCTGTGCCATTACATTTGCAGCCTGTATGGAGACTGTGCGACTTTACTGTTTCTCTGCTGTTACATTTGGAGCCTGTATAAAGACATTGCATACTTACTGCTTCTGTTCTGTTACATTTGGATCCTGAAAGGAGACTGTGCTTATTTACTGTTTCTGTGCTGTTATATTTGGAGCCTTTATGGAGACTGTTCTTATTTACTGTTTCTGTGCTGTTATACTTGGAGACTCTAAGGAGACGGTGCTTAATTGCTGTTTCTGTGCCATTCCAATTGGAGCCTGAGTGGAGACTGTGCTTATTTGCTATTTCTGTGCTATTACATTTAGAGCCTCTGTTGAGACTATGCTTATTTACTGTTTCTCTGCTGTTACATTTTGGAGGCTGTTGGAGACTGTGCTATTTTACTCTTTCTGTGCTGTTACATTTGGAGCCTGTATGGGGACTGTGCTTACTTACTGTTTCTGTTCTGTTACATTTGGAGCCTGTAATGAAACTGTGCTTATTTAATGTTTCTGCGCTGTTACTTTGGAGCCTGTATAGAGACTGTGCTTATTTACTGTTTCTGTGTTGTTACATTTGCAGCCTGTTGGGAGACTGTGCTATTCTACTGTTTCTGTGCTGTTACATTTGGAGCCTGTATAGGAGACTGTGCTTATTTACTGTTTCTGTGCTGTTACATTTGCAGCCTGCATGGAGATTGTGCTACTTTACTGTTTCTGTGCTGTTACATTTGGAGCCTGCATAAAGACTGTGCTTATTTACTGTTTGTGTGCGGTTACATTTGGAGCCTGTAAGAAATCTATGCTTATTTACTGTTGCTGTGCTGTTATGTTTTGAGCCTGTATGTAGACTGCACTTATTTACTGTTTATGTGCTCTTACATTTGCAGCCTGTATGGAGACTGTCCTTATTTGCTGTTTCTGTTAGATTAAATTAGCAGCCTGTATGGCACAGTGCTGTTTTAATGTTTCTGTGTTATTAAATTTGCAGCCTGTATGGAGGCTGTGCTATATCTGTTTCTCTTCCACTACATTTACAGCTTGTATAGATACGTGCTTATTTACTGTTTCTGTGCTGTTACATTTGGAGCCTGTATAGAGACTGTGCTTATTTACAGTTTGTGTGCTGTTACATTTGGAGCCTGATATGGAGACTGTGCTTATTTGCTGTTTATGTGCTGTTACATTTGCAGCCTGGAGGAGACTGTGCTATTTTACTGCTTCTGTGCTGGAGAATATGGAGCCTATATATGACTGTTCTTATTAACTGTTTCTGTGCTGTTACATTTGGACCAGTATAGAAACTGTACTCATTTCCATTTACTGTGCTGTTACATATGCAGCCTGTATGGTGACTGTGCTTTTTACTTTTTCTGTTCTGTTTCATTTGGAGCAGTATAGAGACTGTGCTTATTTACTGTTTCTATAATGTTACATTGAGAGACTGTACTGTATGACTGTGCAAATTTACTGTTTCTGTGCTGTTACATGTTTGCCTGTGTGGAGATTGTCATTATTTCCAGTTTCTTTGCTGTTACATTTGGAGCCTGTATGGAGACTGTGATTAACTTACTGTTTCTCTGCTTTTTACTTTTGAAGACTGTATGCAGTCAGTGCTTTTTACTGTTTCTGTGCTGTTACATCTGCTGCCTGTATGGAGGCTGTGCTTATTAACTGTTTCTGTTCCATTACATTTACAGCTTGTATAAATATTGTGTTATTTACAGTTTCTGTGCTGTTACATTTGGAGTTTTTATAGAGATTGTGCTTATGTACTGTTAATGTGCTGTTACATTTGGAGCTTTTTGGAGGCAGTGCTTATTTACTGTTTCTGTGTGTTGTTACGTTTAGAGCCTCTATGGAGACTGTGCTGATTTACTGTTTCTGTGCCGTTATGTTTGGAGCCTCTGTGGAGACTGTGCTTGTTTGCTGTTTCAGTGCTGTTATGTTCGGAGCCTCTGTGGAGTCTGTGCTTATTAGCTGTTTCTCTGTGGTTACATTTGGTGGCTGAGTTGAGACTGTGCTTATTTACTGTTTCTTTGCTGTTATGTTTAGAGCATCTTTGGAGACTGTGCTTATTTGCTGTTTCTCTGCTGTTACATTTGGAGGCTGTTGGGACGCTCTGCTTATTTACTCTTTCTGTTCCATAACATTTGCAGCCTGTATGGAGACTGTGCTATTTTACAATTTCTGTGCTGTTACATTTGGAGCATGTATGGTCACTGTGCTTACTAACTGTTTCTGTTCTGTTACATTTGAAGCCTGTATAGGAGACTGTGCTTATTTACTCTTTCTCTGCTATTACTTTTGCAGCCTGCTTGGAGACTGTGCTACTTTACTGTTTCTGTGCTGTTACATTTGAAGCCTGTATAAAGACTGTGCTTATTTACTGTTTGTGTGCTGTTGCATTTGGAGCCTGTATGAAATCTGTGCTTATTTACTGTTTCTGTGCTGTTATATTTTGAGCTTGTATGTAGACTGCACTTATTTACTATTTATTTGCTCTTATATTTGCAGCCTGTAAGGAGACTGTCCCTGTTTACTGTTTCTGTTAAATTAAATTTCCAGCCTGTATGGAGACTGTGCTGTTTTACTGTTTCTGTGCTGTAACATTTGCAGCCTGTATGGAGGCTGTTCTTATTAAATGTTTCTCTTCCACTACATGTATAGATACTGTGCTTATTTACTGTTTCTGTGCTGTTACATTTGGAGCCTGTATTGAGACTGGGCTTATTTCCTGTTTCTGTGCCATTACATTTGCAGCCTGTATGGAGACTGTGCTACTTTACTGTTTCTCTGCTGTTACATTTGGAGCCTGTATAAAGACATTGCATACTTACTGCTTCTGTTCTGTTACATTTGGATCCTGAAAGGAGACTGTGCTTATTTACTGTTTCTGTGCTGTTATATTTGGAGCCTTTATGGAGACTGTTCTTATTTACTGTTTCTGTGCTGTTATATTTGGAGACTCTAAGGAGACAGTGCTTAATTGCTGTTTCTGTGCCATTCCAATTGGAGCCTGAGTGGAGACTGTGCTTATTTGCTATTTCTGTGCTATTACATTTAGAGCCTCTGTGGAGACTATGCTTATTTACTGTTTCTCTGCTGTTACATTTGGAGGCTGTATGGAGACTGTGCTATTTTACTCTTTCTGTGCTGTTACATTTGGAGCCTGTACGGGGATTGTGCTTTCTTACTGTTTCTGTTCTGTTACATTTGGTGCCTGTAATGAAACTGTGCTTATTTAATGTTTCTGCGCTGTTACTTTGGAGCCTGTATAGAGACTGTGCTTATTTACTGTTTCTGTGTTGTTACATTTGCAGCCTGTTTGGAGACTGTGCTATTCTACTGTTTCTGTGCTGTTACATTTGGAGCCTGTATAGGAGACTGTGCTTATTTACTGTTTCTGTGCTGTTACATTTGCAGCTTGCTTGGAAGTTGTGCTACTTTACTGTTTCTGTGCTGTTACATTTGGAGCCTGCATAAAGACTGTGCTTATTTACTGTTTGTGTGCGGTTACATTTGGAGCCTGTAGAAATCTATGCTTATTTACTGTTGCTGTGCTGTTATGTTTTGAGCCTGTATGTAGACTGCACTTATTTACTGTTTATGTGCTCTTACATTTGCAGCCTGTATGGAGACTGTCCTTATTTGCTGTTTCTGTTAGATTAAATTCACAGCCTGTATGGAGACAGTGCTGTTTTAATGTTTCTGTGTTGTTAAATTTGCAGCCTGTATGGAGGCTGTGCTTATTATCTGTTTCCCTTCCACTACATTTACAGCTTGTATAGATACTGTGCTTATTTACTGTTTCTGTGCTGTTACATTTGGAGCCTGTATAGAGACTGTGCTTATTTACAGTTTGTGTGCTGTTACATTTGGAGCCTGAATGGAGACTGTGCTTATTTGCTGTTTATGTGCTGTTACATTTGCAGCCTGTAGGGAGACTGTGCTTATTTACTGTTTCTGTTCCATTACATTTGCAGCCTGTATGGAGACGGTGCTATTTTACTGCTTCTGTGCTGGAAAATATGGAGCCTGTATAGCGACTGTTCTTATTAACTGTTTCTGTGCTGTTACATTTGGACCAGTATAGAAACTGTACTCATTTCCATTTACTGTGCTGTTACATATGCAGCCTGTATGGTGACTGTGCTTTCTTACTTTTTTCTGTTTCATTTTGGAGCAGTATAGAAGACTGTGCTTATTACTGTTTCTATAATGTTACATTGAGAGACTGTACAGTATGACTGTACAAATTTACTGTTTCTGTGCTGTTACATGTATTTGCCTGTGTGAGATTGTCATTATTTGCAGTTTCTTTGCTGTTACATTTTGGAGCCTGTATGGAACTGTGATTAACTTACTGTTTCTCTGCTTTTACTTTTGAGAGACTGTATGCAGTCAGTGCTTTTTTACTGTTTCTGTGCTGTTACATCTGCTGCCTGTATGGAGGCTGTGCTTATTAACTGTTTCTGTTCCATTACATTTACAGCTTGTATAAATACTGTGCTTATTTACAGTTTCTGTGCTGTTACATTTGGAGTTTTTATAGAGATTGTGCTTATGTTCTGTTAATGTGCTGTTACATTTGGAGCCTTTTTGGAGGCAGTGCTATTTACTGTTTCTGTGTTGTTACGTTTAGAGCCTCTATGGAGACTGTGCTGATTTGCTGTTTCAGTGCTGTTACATTTAGAGCCTCTGTGGAGACTGTGCTTAATTGCTGTTTCTGTGCTGTTACTTTTAGAGCCTCTTTGGAGACTGTGCTTATTTGCTGTTTCTCTGTTGTTACATATGGAGGGTGTAGGGAGGTTGTGCTTATTTACTGTTTCTCTTCCATTACATTTGCACCCTGTATGGAGACTGTGCTATTTTACTCTTTCTGTGCTGTTACATTTGGAGCCTGTATGGAGACTGTGCTTACTAACTGTTTCTGTTCTGTTACATTTGGAGCCTGTAAAGAGACTGTGCTTATTTACTGTTTCTGTGCTGCTACTTTGGAGCCGGTATAGAGACTGTGCTTATTTACTGTTTTGGTGTTGTTACATTTGCAGCCTGTAGGGAGACTGTGCTATTTTACTGTTTCTGTGCTGTTACATTTGGAGCCCGTATAGAGACTGTGCTTATTTACTGTTTCTCTGCTGTTGCATTTGCAGCCTGCATGGAGACTGTGCTACTTTACTGTTTCTGTGCTGTTACATTTGCAGCCGTATGGAGGTTGCGCTTATTAACTATTTCTGTTCCATTACATTTACAGCTAGTATAGATACTGTGCTTAATTACTGTTTCTGTGCTGTTACATTTGGAGCTTTTACTGAGACTGTGCTTATGTACTGTTAATGTGCTGTTATATTTGGAGCCTTTATATAGACAGTGTTTATTTACTGTTTCTGTACCGTTATGTTTGGAGCCTCTGTGGAGACTGGGCTTATTTGCTGTTTCAGTGCTGTTATGTTTGGAGCCTCTGTGGATTCTGTGCTTATTTGCAGTTTCTCTGCTGTTACATTTGGAGGCTGTTGGGATGCTCTGCTTATTTACTCTTTCTGTTCCATAACATTTGCAGCCTGTGTGGAGACTGTGCTATTTTACAATTTCTGTGCTGTTACATTTGGAGCATGTATGGACACTGTGCTTACTAACTGTTTCTGTTCTGTTACATTTGAAGCCTGTATAGGAGACTGTGCTTATTTACTCTTTCTCTGCTGTTACTTTTGCAGCCTGCTTGGAGACTGTGCTACTTTACTGTTTCTGTGCTGTTACATTTGGAGCCTGTATAAAGACTGTGCTTATTTACTGTTTGTGTGCTGTTACATTTGGAGCCTGTATGAAGTCTGTGCTTATTTACTGTTTCTGTGCTGTTATATTTTGAGCTTGTATGTAGACGGCACTTATTTACTGTTTATTTGCTCTTATATTTGCAGCCTGTAAGGAGACTGTCCTTGTTTACTGTTTCTGTTAAATTAAATTTATAGCCTGTATGAAGACTGTGCTGTTTTACTGTTTCTGTGCTGTAACATTTGCAGCATGTATGGAGGCTGTTCTTATTAAATGTTTCTGTTCCACTACATGTATAGATACTGTGTTTATTTACTGTTTCTGTGCTGTTACATTTGGAGCCTGTATAGAGACTGGGCTTATTTCCTGTTTCTGTGCCATTACATTTGCAGCCTGTATGGAGACTGTGCGACTTTACTGTTTCTCTGCTGTTACATTTGGAGCCTGTATAAAGACATTGCATGCCTGCTTCTGTTCTGTTACATTTGGATCCTGAAAGGAGACTGTGCTTTACTGTTTCTGTGCTGTTATATTTGGAGCCTTTATGGAGACTGTTCTTATTTACTGTTTCTGTGCTGTTATACTTGGAGACTCTAAGGAGACGGTGCTTAATTGCTGTTTCTGTGCCATTCCAATTGGAGCCTGAGTGGAGACTGTGCTTATTTGCTATTTCTGTGCTAGTACATTTAGAGCCTCTGTTGAGACTATGCTTATTTACTGTTTCTCTGCTGTTACATTTGGAGGCTGTATGGAGACTGTGCTATTTTACTCTTTCTGTGCTGTTACATTTGGAGCCTGTACAGGGATTGTGCTTACTTACTGTTTCTGTTCTGTTACATTTGGAGTCTGTAATGAAACTGTGCTTATTTAATGTTTCTGCGCTGTTACTTTGGAGCCTGTATAGAGACTGTGCTTATTTACTTTTTCTGTGTTGTTACATTTGCAGCCTGTTGGGAGACTGTGCTATTCTACTGTTTCTGTGCTGTTACATTTGGAGCCTGTATAGGAGACTGTGCTTATTTACTGTTTCTGTGCTGTTACATTTGCAGCCTGCATGGAGATTGTGCTACTTTACTGTTTCTGTGCTGTTACATTTGGAGCCTGCATAAAGACTGTGCTTATTTACTGTTTGTGTGCGGTTACATTTGGAGCCTGTACGAAATCTATGCTTATTTACTGTTGCTGTGCTGTTATGTTTTGAGCCTGTATGTAGACTGCACTTATTTACTGTTTATGTGCTCTTACATTTGCAGCCTGTATGGAGACTGTCCTTATTTGCTGTTTCTGTTAGATTAAATTCGCAGCCTGTATGGCGACAGTGCTGTTTTAATGTTTCTGTGTTATTAAATTTGCAGCCTGTATGGAGGCTGTGCATTATCTGTTTCTCTTCCACTACATTTACAGCTTGTATAGATACTGTGCTTATTTACTGTTTCTGTGCTGTTACATTTGGAGCCTGTATAGAGACTGTGCTTATTTACAGTTTGTGTGCTGTTACATTTGGAGCCTGAATGTAGACTGTGCTTATTTGCTGTTTATGTGCTGTTACATTTGCAGCCTGGAGGGAGACTGTGCTATTTTACTGCTTCTGTGCTGGAAAATATGGAGCCTGTATAGCGACTGTTCTTATTAACTGTTTCTGTGCTGTTACATTTGGACCAGTATAGAAACTGTACTCATTTCCATTTACTGTGCTGTTACATATGCAGCCTGTATGGTGACTGTGCTTTCTTACTTTTTCTGTTCTGTTTCATTTGGAGCCGGTATAGAGACTGTGCTTATTTACTGTTTCTATAATGTTACATTGAGAGACTGTACGTATGACTGTGCAAATTTACTGTTTCTGTGCTGTTACATGTGTTGCCTGTGTGGAGATTGTCATTATTTCCAGTTTCTTTGCTGTTACATTTGGAGCCTGTATGGAGACTGTGATTAACTTACTGTTTCTCTGCTTTTACTTTTGAAGACTGTATGCAGTCAGTGCTTTTTTACTGTTTCTGTGCTGTTACATCTGCTGCCTGTATGGAGGCTGTGCTTATTAACTGTTTCTGTTCCATTACATTTACAGCTTGTATAAATATTGTGCTTATTTACAGTTTCTGTGCTGTTACATTTGGAGTTTTTATAGAGATTGTGCTTATGTACTGTTAATGTGCTGTTACATTTGGAGCCTTTTTGGAGGCAGTGCTTATTTACTGTTTCTGTGTTGTTACGTTTAGAGCCTCTATGGAGACTGTGCTGATTTGCTGTTTCAGTGCTGTTACATTTAGAGCCTCTGTGGAGACTGTGCTTAATTGCTGTTTCTGTGCTGTTACATTTAGAGCCTCTTTGGAGACTGTGCTTATTTGCTGTTTCTCTGTTGTTACATATGGAGGGTGTAGGAAGTTGTGCTTATTTACTGTTTCTCTTCCATTACATTTGCACCCTGTATGGAGACTGTGCTATTTTACTCTTTCTGTGCTGTTACATTTGGAGCCTGTATGGAGACTGTGCTTACTAACTGTTTCTGTTCTGTTACATTTGGAGCCTGTAAAGAGACTGTGCTTATTTACTGTTTCTGTGCTGCTACTTTGGAGCCGGTATAGAGACTGTGCTTATTTACTGTTTTGGTGTTGTTACATTTGCAGCCTGTAGGGAGACTGTGCTATTTTACTGTTTCTGTGCTGTTACATTTGGAGCCCGTATAGAGACTGTGCTTATTTACTGTTTCTCTGCTGTTGCATTTGCAGCCTGCATGGAGACTGTGCTACTTTACTGTTTCTGTGCTGTTACATTTGCAGCCATGTGGAGGTTAGCTTATTAACTATTTCTGTTCCATTACATTTACAGCTAGTATAGATACTGTGCTTAATTACTGTTTCTGTGCTGTTACATTTGGAGCTTTTACTGAGACTGTGCTTATGTACTGTTAATGTGCTGTTATATTTGGAGCCTTTATATAGACAGTGTTTATTTACTGTTTCTGTGCCGTTATGTTTGGAGCCTCTGTGGAGACTGGGCTTATTTTCTGTTTCAGTGCTGTTATGTTTGGAGCCTCTGTGGAGTTTCTGCTTATTTGCTGTTTCTCTGCGGTTACATTTGGAGGCTGAGTGGAGACTGTGCTTTTTTGCTGTTTCTTTGCTGTTATGTTTAGAGCCTCTTTGGAGACTGTGCTTATTTGCTGTTTCTCTGCTGTTACATTTGGAGGCTGTTGGGATGCTCTGCTTATTTACTCTTTCTGTTCCATAACATTTGCAGCCTGTGTGGAGACTGTGCTATTTTACAATTTCTGTGCTGTTACATTTGGAGCATGTATGGACACTGTGCTTACTAACTGTTTCTGTTCTGTTACATTTGAGGAATGTATAGGAGACTGTGCTTATTTACTCTTTCTCTGCTGTTACTTTTGCAGCCTGCTTGGAGACTGTGCTACTTTACTGTTTCTGTCCTGTTACATTTGGAGCCTGTATAAAGACTGTGCTTATTTACTGTTTGTGTGCTGTTACATTTGGAGCCTGTATGAAGTCTGTGCTTATTTACTGTTTCTGTGCTGTTATATTTTGAGCTTGTATGTAGACCGCACTTATTTACTGTTTATTTGCTCTTATATTTGCAGCCTGTAAGGAGACTGTCCTTGTTTACTGTTTCTGTTAAATTAAATTTATAGCCTGTATGAAGACTGTGCTGTTTTACTGTTTCTGTGCTGTAACATTTGCAGCATGTATGGAGGCTGTTCTTATTAAATGTTTCTGTTCCACTACATGTATAGATACTGTGTTTATTTACTGTTTCTGTGCTGTTACATTTGGAGCCTGTATAGAGACTGGGCTTATTTCCTGTTTCTGTGCCATTACATTTGCAGCCTGTATGGAGACTGTGCGACTTTACTGTTTCTCTGCTGTTACATTTGGAGCCTGTATAAAGACATTGCATACTTACTGCTTCTGTTCTGTTACATTTGGATCCTGAAAGGAGACTGTGCTTATTTACTGTTTCTGTGCTGTTATATTTGGAGCCTTTATGGAGACTGTTCTTATTTACTGTTTCTGTGCTGTTATACTTGGAGACTCTAAGGAGACGGTGCTTAATTGCTGTTTCTGTGCCATTCCAATTGGAGCCTGAGTGGAGACTGTGCTTATTTGCTATTTCTGTGCTATTACATTTAGAGCCTCTGTTGAGACTATGCTTATTTACTGTTTCTCTGCTGTTACATTTGGAGGCTGTATGGAGACTGTGCTATTTTACTCTTTCTGTGCTGTTACATTTGGAGCCTGTACAGGGATTGTGCTTACTTACTGTTTCTGTTCTGTTACATTTGGAGCCTGTAATGAAACTGTGCTTATTTAATGTTTCTGCGCTGTTACTTTGGAGCCTGTATAGAGACTGTGCTTATTTACTGTTTCTGTGTTGTTACATTTGCAGCCTGTTGGGAGACTGTGCTATTCTACTGTTTCTGTGCTGTTACATTTGGAGCCTGTATAGGAGACTGTGCTTATTTACTGTTTCTGTGCTGTTACATTTGCAGCTTGCATGGAGATTGTGCTACTTTACTGTTTCTGTGCTGTTACATTTGGAGCCTGCATAAAGACTGTGCTTATTTACTGTTTGTGTGCGGTTACATTTGGAGCCTGTACGAAATCTATGCTTATTTACTGTTGCTGTGCTGTTATGTTTTGAGCCTGTATGTAGACTGCACTTATTTACTGTTTATGTGCTCTTACATTTGCAGCCTGTATGGAGACTGTCCTTATTTGCTGTTTCTGTTAGATTAAATTCGCAGCCTGTATGGCGACAGTGCTGTTTTAATGTTTCTGTGTTGTTAAATTTGCAGCCTGTATGGAGGCTGTGCTTATTATCTGTTTCTCTTCCACTACATTTACAGCTTGTATAGATACTGTGCTTATTTACTGTTTCTGTGCTGTTACATTTGGAGCCTGTATAGAGACTGTGCTTATTTACAGTTTGTGTGCTGTTACATTTGGAGCCTGAATGTAGACTGTGCTTATTTGCTGTTTATGTGCTGTTACATTTGCAGCCTGGAGGGAGACTGTGCTATTTTACTGCTTCTGTGCTGGAAAATATGGAGCCTGTATAGCGACTGTTCTTATTAACTGTTTCTGTGCTGTTACATTTGGACCAGTATAGAAACTGTACTCATTCCATTTACTGTGCTGTTACATATGCAGCCTGTATGGTGACTGTGCTTTCTTACTTTTTCTGTTCTGTTTCATTTGGGCAGTATAGAGACTGTGCTTATTTACTGTTTCTATAATGTTACATTGAGAGACTGTACAGTATGACTGTGCAAATTTACTGTTTCTGTGCTGTTACATGTGTTGCCTGTGTGAGTTGTCATTATTTCCAGTTTCTTTGCTGTTACATTTGGAGCCTGTATGGAGACTGTGAGTTAACTTACTGTTTCTCTGCTTTTACTTTTTGAGACTGTATGCAGTCAGTGCTTTTTACTGTTTCTGTGCTGTTACATCTGCTGCCTGTATGGAGGCTGTGCTTATTAACTGTTTCTGTTCCATTACATTTACAGCTTGTATAAATATTGTGTTATTTACAGTTTCTGTGCTGTTACATTTGGAGTTTTATAGAGATTGTGCTTATGTACTGTTAATGTGCTGTTACATTTGGAGCCTTTTGGAGCAGTGCTTATTTACTGTTTCTGTTTGTTACGTTTAGAGCCTCTATGGAGACTGTGCTGATTTGCTGTTTCAGTGCTGTTACATTTAGAGCCTCTGTGGAGACTGTGCTTAATTGCTGTTTCTGTGCTGTTACATTTAGAGCCTCTTTGGAGACTGTGCTTATTTGCTGTTTCTCTGTTGTTACATATGGAGGGTGTAGGGAGGTTGTGCTTATTTACTGTTTCTCTTCCATTACATTTGCACCCTGTATGGAGACTGTGCTATTTTACTCTTTCTGTGCTGTTACATTTGGAGCCTGTATGGAGACTGTGCTTACTAACTGTTTCTGTTCTGTTACATTTGGAGCCTGTAAAGAGACTGTGCTTATTTACTGTTTCTGTGCTGCTACTTTGGAGCCGGTATAGAGACTGTGCTTATTTACTGTTTTGGTGTTGTTACATTTGCAGCCTGTAGGGAGACTGTGCTATTTTACTGTTTCTGTGCTGTTACATTTGGAGCCCGTATAGAGACTGTGCTTATTTACTGTTTCTCTGCTGTTACATTTGCAGCCTGCATGGAGACTGTGCTACTTTACTGTTTCTGTGCTGTTACATTTGCAGCCGTATGGAGGTTGCGCTTATTAACTATTTCTGTTCCATTACATTTACAGCTAGTATAGATACTGTGCTTAATTACTGTTTCTGTGCTGTTACATTTGGAGCTTTTACTGAGACTGTGCTTATGTACTGTTAATGTGCTGTTATATTTGGAGCCTTTATATAGACAGTGTTTATTTACTGTTTCTGTGCCGTTATGTTTGGAGCCTCTGTGGAGACTGGGCTTATTTTCTGTTTCAGTGCTGTTATGTTTGGAGCCTCTGTGGAGTCTGTGCTTATTTGCTGTTTCTCTGCGGTTACATTTGGAGGCTGAGTGGAGACTGTGCTTTTTTGCTGTTTCTTTGCTGTTATGTTTAGAGCCTCTTGGAGACTGGTGCTTATTTGCTGTTTCTCTGCTGTTACATTTGAGGCTGTTGGGATGCTCTGTATTTACTCTTTCTGTTCCATAACATTTGCAGCCTGTGTGAGACTGTGCTATTTTACAATTTCTGTGCTGTTACATTTGGAGCATGTATGGACACTGTGCTACTAACTGTTTCTGTTCTGTTACATTTGAGGAATGTATAGGAGACTGTGCTTATTTACTCTTTCTCTGCTGTTACTTTTGCAGCCTGCTTGGAGACTGTGCTACTTTACTGTTTCTGTCCTGTTACATTTGGAGCCTGTATAAAGACTGTGCTTATTTACTGTTTGTGTGCTGTTACATTTGGAGCCTGTATGAAGTCTGTGCTTATTTACTGTTTCTGTGCTGTTATATTTTGAGCTTGTATGTAGACCGCACTTATTTACTGTTTATTTGCTCTTATATTTGCAGCCTGTAAGGAGACTGTCCTTGTTTACTGTTTCTGTTAAATTAAATTTCCAGCCTGTATGAAGACTGTGCTGTTTTACTGTTTCTGTGCTGTAACATTTGCAGCATGTATGGAGGCTGTTCTTATTAAATGTTTCTGTTCCACTACATGTATAGATACTGTGTTTATTTACTGTTTCTGTGCTGTTACATTTGGAGCCTGTTTAGAGACTGGGCTTATTTCCTGTTTCTGTGCCATTACATTTGCAGCCTGTATGGAGACTGTGCGACTTTACTGTTTCTCTGCTGTTACATTTGGAGCCTGTATAAAGACATTGCATACTTACTGCTTCTGTTCTGTTACATTTGGATCCTGAAAGGAGACTGTGCTTATTTACTGTTTCTGTGCTGTTATATTTGGAGCCTTTATGGAGACTGTTCTTATTTACTGTTTCTGTGCTGTTATACTTGGAGACTCTAAGGAGACGGTGCTTAATTGCTGTTTCTCTGTTGTTACATTTCAAGGCAGTAGGGAGGTTGTGCTTATTTACTGTTTCTCTTCCATTACATTTGCAGCCTGTATGGAGACTGTGCTGTTTACACTTTCTGTGCTGTTACATTTGGAGCCTGTATGGAGACTGTGCTTACTAACTGTTTATGTTCTGTTACATTTATAGACTATAAAGAGATTGTGCCTATTTACTGTTCCTGTGCTGTTACTTTGGAGCCTGTATTGAGATTGTGCTTATTTACTGTTTCTGTGTTGTTACATTTGCAGCCTGTTGGGAGACTGTGCTATTTTACTGTTTCTGTGCTGTTACATTTGGAGCCCATATTGAGACTGTGTTTATTTACTGTTTCTGTGCTGTTACATTTGCAGCCTGCATGGAGACTTTGCTACTTTACTGTTTCTGTGCTGTTACATTTAAACATAGAAACATAGAAGTTGATGGCAGATAAGGACCGCAAGGCCCATCCAGTCTGCCCATTTCTTTTTCTACCTTATAAATGTGCCATCGGCCTTTGCTCTGTCAGTGGCCTATCTATTCATAGTCATTTGTTTTGCTCCCTTATGCCTATCCCATGCCTGTTTGAAGCCCTGCACTGTATTCATAGCCACCACTTCTTGTGGTAAGCCATTCCATGCATCTACCACCCTTTCTGTGAAAAAGAATTTCCTCACATTCCCCCTTAATCGGCCTCCCTCTAATCTCATGCTGTGTCTCCTTGTCCTGCTATTTTTCTTATATTTAAACATGTTAGACTCTTTCACCTTGTTTATGCCCTTAAGGTGTTTGAAAGCCTCAATCATATCACCTCTCTCCCTCCTTTGCTCAAGGGTATACATATTGAGCTCCGTTAATCTGTCCTCATATGTCTTCTGATGCAGTCCCTGCACCATTTTGGTTGCCCTTCTTTGGACTGCCTCAATTTGGTTAATGTCCTTGTGAAGGTGTGGCCTCCAATACTGCACGCAGTACTCCAGATGGGGCCTAACCAGTGTCTTGTACAGAGGGATTATTACCGCCCTCTTACGACTTGTGATACCCCTACTAATACACCCTAACACCCCCCTAGCCTTACCTACTGCTTTAGAGGTCTGCTTGGATGATTTTAGGTCATCAGTGATGATGATGATGCCCAAGTCTCTTTCTTCCTTTGTGACTGCTAGCAACTCCCCTCCCAGCCTATAGGTGGCTTCAGGGTTTCTCTTCCCTATGTGCATGATTTTGCACTTCTTTGCATTAAATCCCAGTTGCCACTCATCTGACCATTCTGCTAGTTTATCCAGATCTCTTCTCATTCTGCCCACCCCTTCTGGATCATCTACTCTTTTGCAGATCTTGGTGTAATCTGCAAACAGACAAGCCTTACCCTCTAGTCCATCTGCAAGGTCACTAATGAAGATGTTGAAGAGAACTGGCCCCAGGACTGATCCCTGAGGTACCCCACTTGTGGCCTGCAGCTTGTATGGTAGCTGTGCTTATTAACTGCTTCTGTTCCATTACATTTACAGCTTGTATAGATACTGTGCTTAATTACTGTTTCTGTGTTGTTACATTTGGAGCTTTTACTGAGACTGTGCTTATGTACTGTTTATGTGCTGTTATATTTGGAGCCTTTATATAGACAGTGCTTATTTACTGTTTCGGTGCCGTTACGTTTGGAGCCTCTGTGGAGACTGTGCTTATTTGCTGTTTCAGTGCTGTTATGTTTGGAGCCTCTGTGGAGACTGTGCTTATTTGCTGTTTCTCTGCGGTTACATTTGGAGGCTGTAGGGACGCTGTGCTTATTTACTCTTTCTGTTCCATAACATTTGCAGCCTGTATGGAGACTGTGCTATTTTCAGTTCCTGTGCTGTTACATTTGGAGCATGTATGGACATTGTGCTTACTAACTGTTTCTGTTCTGTTACATTTGAAGCTTGTATAGGAGACTGTGCTTATTTACTGTTTCTGTGCTGTTAAATTTGGAGCCTGTTTAAAGACTGTGCTTATTTATTGTTTGTGTGCAGTTACATTTGGAGCCTGTATGAAATCTGTGCTTATTTAAAGTTTCTGTGCTGTTATAGTTTGAGCTTGTATGTAGACTGCACTTATCTACTGTTTATTTGCTCTTATATTTGCAGCCTGTATGGTGACTGTCCTTGTTTACTGTTTCTGTTAAATTAAATTTGCAGCCTGTATGGAGACAGTGCTGTTTTACTGTTTCTGTGCTGTTACTTTTGCAGCCTGTATGGAGGCTGTTCTTAGTAACTGTTTTTGTTTCACTACATTTACAGCTTGTATAGCTACTGTGCTTATTTACTGTTTCTGTGCCATTACATTTGCAGCCTGTATGGAGACTGTGCTACTTTACTGTTTCTCTGCTGTTACATTTGGAGCCTGTATAAAGTCATTGCATACTTACTGCTTCTATTCTGTTACATTTGGATCCTGAAAGGAGACTGTGCTTATTTACTGATTCTGTGCTGTTATATTTGGAGCCTTTATGGAGACAGCTCTTATTTACTCTTTCTGTGCAGTTATATTTGCAGACTCTGAGGAGACCGAGTTTAATTGCTGTTTCTGTGCCATTCCAATTGGAGCCTGAGTGGAGACTGTGCTTATTTGCTATTTCTGTGCTGTTACATTTAGAGCCTCTGTGGAGACTGTGCTTATTTACTGTTTCTTTGCTGTTACATTTGGAGGCTGTATGGAGACTGTGCTATTTTACTCTTTCTGTGCTGTTACATTTGAGCCTGTATGGGACTGTGCTTACTTAATGTTTCTGTTCTGTTACATTTGGAGCCTGTAATGAGACTGTGCTTATTTACTGTTACTGCACTGTTACTTTGGAGCCTGTATAGAGACTGTGCTTATTTACTGTTTCTGTAGTTACATTTGCAGCCTGCTGGGAGACTGTGCTATTCTTACTGTTTCTGTGCTGTTACATTTGGAGCCTGTAGAGACTTTGTTATTTACTATTTGTGTGCTGTTACTTTTGAGCCTTCATAGAGATCTGTGCTATTTACTGTTTCTGTGCTGTTATATTTTGAGCCTGTATGTAGACTGCACTTATTTACTGTTTATGTGCTCTTACATTTGCAGCCTGTATGGAGACTGTCCATTTACTGTTTCTATTAAATTAAATTTGCAGCCTGTATGTGAGCAGTGCTGTTTTACTATTCTGTGCAGTTACATTTGCAGCCTGTTTGGAGGCTGTGTCAGTAACTGTTTCTGTTCCCTACATTTACAGCTTGTATAGAAACTGTGCTTCTTGTTTCTATGCTAGCATTTTGGAGCCTATACAGACAGATTAACATTACAGTTTCTGTGCTTTTACTTTTGCAGCCTGTATGGAGACTGTGCTACTTACTGTTTCTCTGCTGTTACATTTGGAGCCTGTATAAAGACTGTGCTTATTTACTGTTTGTGTGCTGTTACATTTGGAGCCTGTATAAAGACATTGCATACTCTGCTTCTGTTCTGTTTCATTTATATCCTGTAAGCAGACTGTGCTTTTTACCTTTCTGTCCTGTTATATTTGGAGCCTTTATGGAGACAGTTCTTATTACTGTTTCTGTGCTGTTACATTTGGAGACTTTAAGGGACCGAGCTTAATTGCTGTTTCTGTGCCATTCCAATTGGAGCCTGAGTGGAGACTGTGCTTATTTGCTATTTCTGTGATGTTACATTTAGAGCCTCTGTGGAGACTGTGCTTATTACTGTTTCTCTGCTGTTACATTTGGAGGCTGTATGGAGACTGTGCTATTTTACTCTTTCTGTGCTGTTGCATTTGGAGCCTGTATGGGGACTGTGCTTATAATGTTTCTGTTCTGTTACATTTGGAGCCTGTAATGAGACTGTGCTTATTTACTGTTTCTGCACTGCTGCTTGAAGCCTGTATAGAGACTGTGCTTATTTACTGTTTCTGTGTTGTTACATTTGCAGCCTGTTGGGAGACTGCTATTCTACTGTTTCTGTACTGTTACATTTGGAGCCTGTGTAGGAGACTTTGCTTATTTACTGTTTCTGTGCTGTTACATTTGCAGCCTGCATGGAGAGTGTGCTACTTTACTGTTTCTGTGCTGTTACATTTGGAGCCTCCATCAAGACTGTGCTTAGTTACTGTTTGTGTGCTGTTTCGTTTGGAGCCTGTATGAAATCTGTGCTTATTTACTTTTTCTGTGCTGTTATATTTTGAGCCTGTATGTAGACTGCACTTATTTACTGTTTATGTGCTCTTACATTTGCAGCCTGTATGGAGACTGTCCTCATTTACTGTTTCTATTAAATTAAATTTGCAGCCTTTATGGAGACAGTGCTGTTTTAGTGTTTCTGTGTGTAAATTTGCAGCCTGTATGGGCTGTGATTATTAACTGTTTCTGTACCACTACATTTACAGCTTGTATAGATACTGTGCTTTTTACTGTTTCCGTGCTGTTACATTTGGAGCCTGTATAGAGACTGTGCTTATTTGCTGTTTGTGTGCTGTTACATTTGGAGCCAGAATGGAGACTGCGCTTATTTGCTGTTTATGTGCTGTACATTTTGCAGCCTGTATGGAAACTGTGCTTATTACTGTTACTGTTAAATTACATTTGCGGCCTGCATGGAGACAGTGTTGTTTTACTGTTTCTGTGCTGTTACATTTGCAGCCTGTGGGGAGACTGTGTATTACTGTTTCTTTTCATTAGCTTTCAGCATGTATGGAACTGTGCTATTTTATAGCTTCTGTGCTGGAAAATATGGAGCCTGTATAGCGACTGTTCTTATTAACTGCTTCTGTGCTGTTACATTTGGACCAGTATAGAAACTGTATTCATTCCATTTACTGTGCTGTATATGCAGCCTGTATATTGACTGTGCTTACTTACTTTTTCTGTTCTGTTTCATTTGGAGCCGGTATAGAGACTGTGCTTATTTGCTGTTTCTATGATGTTACGTTGAGAGAGACTGTACATATGACTGTGCAAATTTACTGTTTCTGTGCTGTAACATGTGTTGCCTGTGTGAGATTGTCATTATTTCCAGTTTCTTTGCTGTTACATTTGGAGCCTGTATGGAGACTGTGATTACTTACTGTTTCTCTGCTTTTACTTTTGGAGACTGTATGCAGGCAGTGCTTTTACTGTTTTTGTGCTGTTACATTTGCTGCCTGTATGGAGGCTGTGCTTATTAACTGTTTCTGTTCCATTACATTTACAGCTTGTATAAATACTGTGCTTATTTACTGTTTCTGTGCTGTTACATTTGGAGCTTTTATAGAGATTGTGTATGTACTCTTCATGTGCTGTTATATTTGGAGCCTTTTGGAGACAGTGCTTATTTACTGTTTCTGTGCTGTTATCGTTTAGAGCCTCTATGGAGAATGTGCTTATTTGCTGTTTCAGTGTTGTTACATTTAGAGCCTCTATGGAGACTGTGTTAATTGCTGTTTCTGTGCTGTTACATTTAGAGCCTCTGGATTCTCTGCTTATTTGCTCTTTCTCTGTTTTACATATGGAAGGTGTAGGGAGGTTGTGCTTATTTACTGTTTCTCTTCCATTACATTTGCACCTATATGGAGACTGTGCTATTTTACTCTTTCTGTGCTGTTACATTTGGAGCCTGTATGGAGACTGTGCTTACTAACTGTTTCTGTTCTGTTACATTTGGAGCCTGTAAGAGACTGTGCTTATTACTGTTTCTGTGCTGTTACATTTGCAGCCTGCATGGAGACTGTGCTACTTTACTGTTTCTGTGCTGTTACATTTGGAGCCTGTATAAAGACTTGCTTATTTACTATTTGTGTGCTGTTACTTTTGGAGCCTTTATGAAATCTGTGCTTATTTACTTTTCTGTGCTGTTATATTTTGAGCCTGTATGTAGACTGCACTTATTTACTGTTTATGTGCTCTTACATTTGCAGCCTGTATGGAGACTGTCCTTATTTACTGTTTCTGTTAATTTAAATTTGCAGCCTGTGTATGAGACAGTGCTGTTTTACTATTTCTGTGCAGTTACATTTGCAGCCTGTTTGGAGGCTGTGCTTATTAACTGTTTCTGTTCCACTACATTTACAGCTTGTATAGAAACTGTGTATTTACTGTTTCTGTGCTGCTACATTTGGAGCCTAGTACAGAGACTGGGCTTATTTTCAGTTTCTGTGCTTTTACTTTTGCAGCCTGTATGGAGACTGTGCTATTTACTGTTTGTGTGCTGTTACATTTGGAGCCTGTATAAAGACTTGCATATTTACTGTTTGTTCTGTTTTACATCCCTGAAGAAGTACCTGACCTATTACGATGGCTGTGTGTATGACAGATGGAACTGGAGAAACAGCGAGAGGTGGATTGGCAGCAGAATGAGGCCTGATGGGCTGATACTATTAAGGCCATCCAAATGTTGGGAACAGCAGCCAGGCCACCTCCATCTAGGGAACAGGAAGGGCCTAAGGACATTAAAATCTTGAAGTTAACAGACACTGATGATATCGAAGCATATATTACCACCTTCGAAAGAGTGGCAGAAGCCTGTCGGTGGCCAAAAGAACAGAGGATGGTGAGACTTGCTCCCAATTTATCGGGGAAGGCACACATGGCCTATAGTCGTGTGGACAGTGCACATATTAATGACTATGATTAAGTATGCCAAGCCATTTTAAACAGACATGATATAAGTGTAGAGACATATTGCCAATGATTTAGAACCTTTAAATATCATTCAGCAATATCCCCTCAAGAGGCGTATACCCAATTCAAACAACATGAAGTCTTGCTATATTATGACAATTGCAGTTTGTCCCACCATTAGAACAGCCCGGAGGTGAAATAGTTAACTTCCATGCCAGGCATGGAACTTGGAGCGCGAGCTCGGTTAGAGAAGCTCTGTCTGTGTAATTTCAAACTGAAACTGTCAGATTCTTTACTCCGCCTCACTGAACAGTCGCTCCGGAGATTTCTCCTACTGCTCGGTTCATTTCTCGGTTTTAACAGTGTTTTCTCGGTAAAATTCAACCGCAAGTATTATTATTTTAACTGCAAACCGATCGGTTCAAGCTCTGTCTGTGGTATTGTAAGTAATAGACAGGTTTATTTCTGTGTGGAACTTGTAAATGTTTATCGGTTCGGTTTGAACCGATCAGGTTGTTTTAAAACTTTAAAAATCAAGTATTTAAAAGCTTTTAGAGTGCGGTTCCCAGTTCTTATCGGTTCTAAAAAAATCGGATTTCATTACGTTTTTTTTCCAGACCGTGACACAGTTGGGAACTAATAAGGGTGTCTTGCCTGGCACTGCCGTTAAAAAGGCAAGTTTTTTGGTTAGGCTGGCATTACGTCTGAGAAACCCAAAAGAAAACCGGGCCACTGGGTTTCAACACTGTGGTGTCTGTGGGAAAGCTTTGCCAAGGCTGACCCACACCACATGTATATTGTCTGGGGTTTGACCACCTCAATTCAGACTGCCAGATTTGAAGAATTTCCTGCAGCCACTCTGGATAAGAGAGTTGACAGGCTCAAGGGAACAAGAGGTAAAAAGTCTGCTGACCCGATGGTCAGCCCAGGCCTCGGTGCCAACCGAACCGAGGGAGTGCCTTCTGACCAGGGCGAGACTGGCAACGTGAAGCTGACTCGGAGGAGCCAGTTCCAGCAAAGAAAACAAGAAAATCAGCAGGTGTGGAGTCTAAAATTTCTTCTCCAACTGCTGCAGAGATAGCAAGAGCTATACAAATTGTCCAGTCACTTTCTCCGGTTCCGTCCGAACTGCCACTGTCTGGTAAAAGGTCGGTTCGGCCGGTTCCACCGGTTCAAGAATATGATTTAGAAGAGTTTTATGAACCAGAGGAGGGGGAGGATGATTATGAACAGTATGAATGTGACTTTGAGAGTCTGGGTGTGCCCATTGAACCGGACATCTCCCCAGACAGACCTTTAGAATCTCCCCCTACGCTTTCTGAGTCCCCTTCTCACTTTATGTTTTATAAAAAGGTTGCTGAAACCCTCCAGCTCCCATTGGAGGAAGCTGTGGATGAGCAAGAGGAACCTGATTTTGTAGAAATGACGGATATCCCAGAGTCTAGGAGATTGTCTATCCCCTTACATAAGTCATTTAGGAAACAAACAATAACAATTTTAAAAGCTCCTAATTCTGTGCCTCCTGTGGACAAGAAGATGGACAGGAGGTAACTTTGTCAGGCCCTGATACAGAATTCCTTTCACAGCAATGCAGTCATGTTGGAGTAGTTCAGGCTGCAGCCTGTGATTAAGCTAATATTCCCTTGGCTTCACATCCTCCTGACAAGGACTCCAGGAAGATTGATGCCATGGCTAAAAAACAATACATGGCAGCGTCCTTGGGACTCAGGCAAGCAAATTACATGGCTTATGTGGCAAGATACCAAAAATCTAGATGGGACACTGTCATGGCTTTGGCCAAACAGGCCCCTGGCCAGCTTGCTGGAGCTGGAACAGGTGGCTGCTGATATTGAAGGGGCATCAAGGGTGCAGTTCCATGTTGCTGTGGATTTTAATGATGTATCCTCTAGAGTCATGGCTACATCTGTGGCTTTTAGTAGGTTGGCCTGGCTCAGGTGTGCTAGCTTGTCACAGGATACCCAGACTAAGGCTATGGATTTTCTTAGGTAGGAAATTCTCTGTTTGGGGAGCAGACAGAGAATTATATGAAGAAAATGGATGAATATAGGACAACCTATAAGAGTGCTTCAGGCCAAGGAGCGGCAAGCCACTCCTCAGAGGCAGACCCCCAGGGGTAGAAGCAGGCCTTTTCACAGGCCTTTTTACCAAACCCAGGCCTCCTCTGCTTATGCTCAGAGGGGTTCTTCAGAGGGATAGGCAGGCGGGTGCAAGCAGGCCTGCTCCCACCCCTCAGCCTAAAGCACCTGCCAAACAGGCACCCTGATGGGGTGCCCAGGGCCGGTCTCCTTTACCTGTAGGGGGCAGGTTGGCTTACTTACGTTCAGAACTGGGAGTCTCTAACATCAGACAAGTGGGTCCTGGAAGTAGTAAGCGGGGTCTGGTTCTCAGCTTCAAAAATTTCCAAAGATGAGAATCAGATCTTTTCACACGAACCCTCTAGAGACCTTTGCCTTAGAAACAGAAGTCTCAACCCTCCTGGCTCTCAGAGCTGTAGAAAGGGTTTTCCCCTACACCAGGGCAAGGGTCTGTACTCCAGGTACTTCCTACCCCAAAAAAGACAGAGAATGTCGGCCCATCTTGGACCTAAGATATCTAAACAAGCACCTTTTAGAAACCAAAATTCAAAATGGTGACTCTGGCAATGATTTTACCTTTTCTAAGGCCAGGGACTGACTAGCTTCCTGGACCTCAAGGATACCTATTTCCATGTTCTCATCAGAGCTCCCACGAAGTACCTCAGATTCGAACTGCCCTCAGGCCATTACCAGTTCAGACAATGCCCTTCAGCCTTACCTCTGCCCCAAGGGTATTCACAAAATGTCTGTAGTAGCAGTTGCTCATTTAAGAAGGCAAAAGATTGCCATCTTTCCTACCTAGATGACTGGCTCATTGTAGGTCAGTCTCCAGACCAGGTCAAATCACACCTGTAAGTTACCCAGCAGCTGCTCACTCTCTGGGTTTTCTTCTCAATCTTCCAAAGTCAGTTCTGGAACCTGTCCAGGTTCTCACCTTTATAGGTGCAGAATTGGACACAAAGCAGGCCAGAGCCTTCCTGCCCCTAGAAGGTAAGGAACCCAGTGGCCCTGGCCTCCTCCTTTACTCTGCAGGTCTCTCGACCAGCTTGGCACTTCTTACAGCTGCTAGGACACATTGCTGCTTCCACAGCTGTAGTGCAAGGAGCAAGGTTTCAGATGAGGGACATTCAGTTTCATTTGAGAGCCTTCTGGTCCCAAAGGAAAGATCCCCTTTCCAAGTTGATCCCAGTGATTCGAACCCTGATCCAGGCCCTTCAGTGGTGGCAGGAACAGAGCAATTTGAGACTAGGGTCCCTTCATCCCCATCCTCCTTGACCCTTACTACAGATGTGTCCCTCCTGGGTTGGGGGGAGCTCACATGGGCGACCTCTCCACCCAGGGAGTGTGGTCCCTCAGGAATCTCTGCTCCACATCAATTTGCTGGAGCTCAGAGCTGTTTTCTAGCACTTCAGGTGTTTTCTGCATCTGTTCAGAACAAAGTGGTACAAGTCCAGAACAGACAACACCACTACAATGTGGTACATCAACAAACAAGGGGGCACTCGGTCTTGGCCTTGTGAACAACAATGAAGTTGTGGTCTCTGGCTTATTCTGAACACTTCCCTCATAGCAGTTCACCTCCCAGGAAAGGACAATGTCTGGCAGATGCTCTCAGCAGGATTTCCCAGGGCCATCACGGATGGTCTCTGGATCCCCAAATACTGGGGATAGTTTTGCCAGATGGGGCACCCTCAGATAGATCTTTCGCAGCCCCAGACAATCACCAACTTCCACTGTTTTGTTGCAGGCCCCCAGTGATGGGCTTAGTCCCCTGGATGCCCTTCTCCCTAGATTGGGAAGGGGCGTTTCTTCGCCTTTCCCCTTCCCTCTCCTATTCAAGGTGCTAGTCAAAATCAGATCCCAGCTTGCAGGATGATTCTGATTGCTCCAGATTGGGCCAGGCAGCCTGGTACCAACTCCTTCTGTCTTTAGCAGTCCATCTTCCCTTGTGTCTCCCCAGGAATCACAACCTGTTAACCTGTGCCCAGGGGAGAGTTTGGTATCCAAATCTCAAATCCCTCAACCTCAAGGCCTGGCTCTTGAGGAGTTAGAATTTGCTGACCTACACCTTTCTCAAGGTGTTCTTGAAATCCTGAAGGCTTCTAGGAAGCCTTCCACTAGGGCTACTTATAACTCTAAATGGAAAAGGTTTTCCATCTGGTGTTCTGGGAAACATATTTCCCCGAAATCTGCTGATTTGCCCATTGTTTTGGACTATATGGTCCATCTTAATTCTTGGGGCCTGAGACCAGCTACCCTGAAAGTAAATTTGGCAGCTGTCTCTGCTTTTATTTCAGCAGGAAAGCCCTCCTCTCTTTCCACTCATCCTGTATTTTCCAAGTTTTTTAAAGGATTACTTCATACTAATCCACCTTTTAGGGACCCGGCCCCTGCCTGGAATCTTAATGTTTGCATTGCTCAGTTGATGCAACCCCCATTTGAACCTCTGTCTTCTGCAGAGCTTAAGTATTAACTTGGAAAACTGTTTTCCTAGTAGCTATCACTTCTGCCAGGTGCATAAGTGAGTTACAAGCTTGTCAGTAGAGACTGACTTTATTTTCTTTCCACAGGATAAGGTAGTCCTCACGACTAACAGGAAGTTTTGCCTAAGGTGGTTTCAGATTTCCATCTTAATCAATCTATCTCCCTTCCAGTGTTTTTTCACTGACCATTCCTCCTCTGGTGAGAGGAGGTTGCACAGTTAGATGTTAAGAGGGCCTAAGTTACTTATAGAGCGTACCAAGGGTCATAGGTTCGAATCCCTCCAACTTTTCTCACTTATGGTGAGGTTGGGAAAGGGAACCTGCTACTAAGAGATCCATTGCCAGGTGGATTGTCTCTTGTATCAATTTTGTTATCAAAAACTGGGAAAGGTTCCCCCTTCAGGCCTGAGGGCTCATTCTACCAGAGGTACAGCTGCGTCTCTAGCTGCTGCCAGAGACATCCCTATCTTAGAGATATGTCAAGCAGCTACCTGGAAAATGGTACATACTTTCACCAAGCATTACTCCCTGGATGTCCAGGCCAGGAGGGATGCTCGGTTTGGCACAGCCGTGCTTCAGAGCCTATTCCCTAAGTAGGTTCTGTCCCTCCTCCATGGAGGTACTGCTGTGTAGTCTGCAATTGTCATAATATAGCAAGACTTCATGTTGTTTGAAGAAAAAATTACTCACCTTAGTAATGTTGTTTCTTCTAATGGAGTCTTGCTATATTATGACCTCCCCGCCTGCCCCTCTCAGAACTTCTACTTGGGTATGGGTTGGGCAGTACAGTGTGGGCACTTGTTTATGCCCATTTTATGTTTTTTCCACCCCTTTTCTTGGGGGTTTTGGGGTGTTGTGTTTGTTTTTATCTTTCTTTATCTTATTTTCTGGCCCTGACTTGAGTCTTTGTGTTGGGACCAGGAATATGTGTTAATATTTAGGTAGCCAGTTGGCTAGTGTAGGTTACAGCTTCCACATAGAACCTTAGTGAGTTTTGCTCGTAAAGATCTGACAGTTTCAGTTTGAAATTACACAGACAGAGCTTCTCTAACCGAGCTCGACTCCAAGTTCCATGCCTGGCATGGAAGTTAACTATTTCACCTCCGGGGCAGTTCTAATGGTGGGACAAACTGCAATTGTCATAATATAGCAAGACTCCATTAGAAGAAACAACATTACTAAGGTGAGTAATTTTTTCTTACGGGACCTCAGTAATAAATGGTTGCAACCCCACTTAAGAACCATAGAGCAAATAATGGAAGCCATTACTTTGGAACAGTTTATTAAAATACTTTCACCAGACATGCAAATATGGGTGAGGGAATGAGGGAACATTGCCCTGAGACTGCCCAGAAAGCAATTGACCTTGTGGAAAATTTTGTAACTGCTTGACTACCTCGGATAAGACATGTCGGGACTCATGGACCCTTACCCCTGGTAAGACCTGTCACTATTACTAATTCTACTCATCCAGGGGTAACACCAGTGGTTAAGGGACACATTGAAGGGACTTTGGGAACTAAAATGGGAAAGGGACTTAATCCTGATATGATTTGTCATGCTTGTCAAGGGAAGGGCCATATTGCAAGGTATTGCCCACATAAAAAGAAGGAGCAGGCGCATCTTGCTTTGGCTAACTGGGGTCATTATCTTATGACTGTAAAATTAAATGGGAATGAAGTACCTGCTTTAATAGACTCTGGGAGTAAACAGACTTTCACCAAGCAGCATTACTACCTGGGAAACTCAGTACACAGAATACCACCAAAGTCAACCTGTATTCATGGGATATACATGCTTATCCTGTCCAACAGATTATCCTGGGAATTCAGGGACAAGAACAACTAACGAATGTTGGCCTAGTACCTAACCTACCTGTGCTGGTGGTAATTGGGCAGGATTATCCTGACTTTGATTCCCTACTGGGCAGAGACTCCCAGCTGTCAGCTGTAACCACCAGAGCACAAAGTAAACATGCAGCAACTTTTCCCCAGATGTTCCCTTTTGAAGAGGACATTTATAATGCTCCCGGAAAAGATAGAAAAACAAAATTAAGCCAAAGGAGAGCAAAAACATTGTGGAACTGTGTAAGGACTACATATTAACAAGGACACTATTGATGTTAAAATGGACTTTAAAGAAGAGCAGACTAATGATTGTACATTAAGACCTTGTTTGCACAGGACTGTAGATGCTAGAGTCAGGAAGACTACCTAGGTATGTTGTACATGACCACCTTTTGTATAGGGAGTGCAAGAATCCTAAAAGCGGAATATCATAGAACAACTATTAGTCCCTTCTCAATATAAGCAACAATTAATTATATTTAGCTCCCCAATTCTCCACAAAGAGCTCTCCAGTAGCCCCCCTCCTGTCATGTTCTTTGGCATCTGCCCTACTCCTAATGGGGAGGTCGATCTGGAGACCTGGATAGACTCTGCTACCCTTGCGGTACAAGACTGGCAATGCTCCGAGGCAGAAAAAAGGGCTCGCCTGGGGGAGAGCCTCCAGGGACCCGCCCAACATACTTTTCATTCCCTGAGGGTTTCTGACCCTGACGCCAAAGCCCAAGAGTACCTAATTGCCCTTGAAAATGTGTTTGAAGGCACCGCTAGTGTTGAGGCCTTGAAAAGGAAGCTTAAGGATGTTAGACAACAGCCGGGGGAAATGTTATCTGCCTACATGGATCGATTAGAGGGGATCTTATAGACCATGTTTCAGAAAGGGGGCCGGACCTCTAGTGAAGTGGACCGGGTAAGGCTGGATCATATACTCAGCTCTGCCTGTAACTCCAGCTGGGTGTTATTCAAATTGCAACTGCATCAAAGGAAATCCAGTCCCTTGCCTTTCCATGTGTTTATGAGGGAGGTATGGAAGTTGAGCAGGAGGAAGGTTTGTCAGAACCCTGCACAGTTGTAGCTGCTATCTCCCTGCTCCAGGTGTAGGGTCAGATGCTGATGGCCTGGAATCATTGAAATCTCATGACTCAATCCAAGGTCCCCATGTTAGCCGGGGGTCCAGTTAGAGAGGGATGGTTACAGATGTCCCACCATGGGATGAACTACTGAGAAGTTTAGGTAACAAAACAGTCTCTTTGTGAAGGCCACCCCTGCAAGTACAGGTCCTGACCTGATCTGACTGTAAGGTGCTGGTGAGGGTGTGTGCACCGCTCATGTATCTCCTGCTGACAGCAGCTCAAACTCGACTTCTTGACCATGGAAGTGGAGAAACTTGATGAGATGTCTCAAATGCCTGCCTACAGACAGAGGTGGCCTCTGGGTTTCAGTTAGTAGTAGCCCGCCCTGGAACCCAGGTGTAGCACCTCGGCCAGCTCAAACTCCAGAAAGTATGCTTTATAACTGTGGGAAGGATGGGCACATGAAGAGAATGCTGTCCCAAGACATAGACATAGGTGCTATAGGCTGCAAAGTAGAGCTTGAGAACAAATCAGTGGTTAAGAGGTGCAAAATGATTCCAGAGGGACCACCAAAATGCTAACTCACATCCCTTTGTGGCAAGGTCAGTTGCCTAGGCCCCCGCCACCACCTCTCCAGACTGGTCCAGAAAAGTGGGTCCTCCATGGAGACCACTGTGAGGGGTGGTAATGAGTGTCTACAAGAGCTGTATTAGACAGTGGCTCCCGAGTGATAATTATGTTCTGACTGTATCAGAAGCATTTGTGATTGAGACATACCCTACAACCATTAGGACTGCATGTATAGTTAAGTGAAGACCTGCCCCTATTCGGGGTATATCCGATTTGCTGTCTTTCCTCACCTCCATGGCTGAAGTGTCCGAACAGGTAGAGACCCTAGCCTAGTGTGTCTCACTGGACTGTATGATGGTGTCTGTTGATTGGAACAAATGCTGTTATGTTTGGACGCTGGCTGATTGTGTTATGAAAAACAGGGTCAGAGTTGTAGAGTTTAAATTCCAGCTTTAATTAAGAGCCTATAGGCGCAGAGAGAGAGATGCTGGAAAGTAGAACCGGGGAATCGGCTTGTCTGAAGAAGGATCTGAGTCTCTGATCCTGCACCAATGCCCAGTGTACTTACAGGGAGATCCTACAGAAAGGATGTTAAGAACAAATATAAATGTTGGATGTACCAGGCGGTGGAAATTGCTGAGGACTGATGGTCAAGTCATATTTGCCTTCTAGAGCCCATGCTTATGCCAGAAGGGTAATGGTTCAAGTTCATAGTGTCTATGGAGAGCTTTGAGTGCTGTGGTTGCTGCTGGCTAATGTTTATTTTGTAACACTGCAGTGCTATCCAGCAGCAAGAGTTTGGGAAGAATGACAGATAATGCCTGATTTGTTTGATTTCAGTGACTCCCGTTGTAGCCGAATGGAAAGTGAGGATCAGTGAGAGCTTGCCAGAAGCAGATGTTTTCTTTAAAGGAAGGGATGTGGATGGATGCAAGGAGCTGGCACCATATCCGGCTGCATAAGAAAAGACCATTTCACGAGAGGTCTCAACACCTGACACCTGCTGACATAAATGATGGAGATGCACCTGTAAGAGATGTTAGTTGCGTGTAATACGAAATCAGAAGCCCTATGCTCTCCCATTGTGGTAGGAGAAAAGAGTGACAAAGAATTTGCATGGATTATCACACCTTGAACTGGCAGATCTCCTGATCAGTACAATGCGCATCAGGATGCTTTTGGTTGCCTGAACGGTAGCAGTGGTTCTCTGCTGGATCTTCTCCGGGTACACAGATCCCGGTGGGTCCTAGAGGACTATGAGAGGACAGCCTTTATCTGTCTGTTTGGCTTCTATGAATCATGAGGATGCCTCATAGATTTCGGTGCCCCAGTCACTTTTCAGCGATTGATGGCGTGCAGCGGAGACATGAACACTAGAGGCCTGGTATGCCTAGATTATGTTTGTGTTTCAGCTCACTGGAGACATGAGAGTAGATTATTCAAGGGTGGACCAACTGAATATTTTGGCCTTAAACTGTAGTGATAAGGTCAATTCTTTCAAATATCAGTAAGTATGTGGAACATAGTATCCACCGAGGAATAGAGACGAGCGCATGTAAAGTTGAAGCCTTTGACCACCTGGCCACAGCCCAAAATCTAAAAGAATGCAAAGATTCCTGGGATTCTGTGTTTATTATCAGCGTTTCATCAAGGCTATTCAGGAGTGATCAGCCCTTTATTTAACCTTACTCAAGGTATCCCCAACCCACAAAAAATACAAAAGTCATTCCTCGAGACTAAAGGTGTATTTTCATCCAGTGTTGTTTGGGCCCGTGAGGACTCCTGATTGAGACTGCTTTTCATGAGATCATATCAACTTACCTGTGCTCCAGTGCTGGCTGTGCTGATCCAAGAAAACTCTTTTGTCCTGCACACTGATGCTAGCTTCAAAGGGCTGGGGCTCTGTTGTACCAAGAGCATGAGAATGGCCTTAGACCAGTGGCTTTCAGTAGAAATACTTACCCCATCCGAAAAGAACTATCCTGTACATAAGTTAGCTTTGAAGTGGCTATTGTTGACCAATTTCTGAGTACTTTATAGTGGGGCTAAGATGACTAGTTAAAACTGACAATAATCCTTTGACCTACATGCAGACTTCAGCTAGTTTGATGCTTCCACTGGCCATAGGTGGCTTTCTGCATTATCTACATACGACTATGCTGTTGAATACATGAGGCCTGAACCACATAGATGCTGATGCTCTCTCCCGAGGCCTGTTCCCCAGAATGATTGGTCAGACTGTCAGAACTGGTATTCGAGCACTCGCTGAAGTTTGACAGGGAGGAACAAATGTCCGTAAGACGCAGTGGACTGTATAATTGGATTGTTTGGGACCATCTGAGAATTGTGCATACCTGCTGCTTGTGCCGCACTACTGACCAGACATTGGGGCACTGCCTCAGCTGGACAATGATAGTATTCAGTGGGCTCAATCCCATGATCCTGCTGGGATCAAGTTCTTTAGAACCCTCTATGTAGAAAAGATGTCAAATTCGCTCACTGATTTGGGAACTGCATTGTTATACAAAGAAAGTCTAAGTTGAAACTGATCAATAGACTGTTATACAGAGAAGCAGTAGACAGAGGGGGACAAGTAGACAAACAACAACTGGTGCTGCCCTGCTTGAGACTCAGTACTGAGGTCCTTGCACAACCATTATGGGGTACCTTGGTATAGACAGAACATTTGACTTGGTGAGATCAGATTCTATTGGCTAAGATGGGGCTGATGTGGAGCAACATTTCGAACTTGTGATACGCTGCTTACGAGGAAATCTTTGTCCTGAGGCTGCCCCTTGTTAATATCACTAGTGCACCCATGGGCTGGTCTGGTATTGATTTTCTGAGTTTGAGTCTGATCAAAGAAATATTAGTAATGCTAGTGGTCACTGACTATTTTTTACGAGATATGCCTAAGCTTTCCCCACCAAGGACCAGGAAAGCATCCACTGTGGCAAAAGTACTTGTAGAAAACTTTTGTTCACTATGAGACTCCACAAAGAATCCATTCTGATCAAGGGAGGGGACTTTGAGGAGTCGTCTGATCAAAGAGATGCTTTCTCTGTGAAAGTGCGGTCCAGAACCACCCTTACCACCCCAGGGGACCCACAGCCTGAACGTTTCAACTCACTTTGCTAGATATATTGAGCATCCTCCACCCAATGGACAAGCCTAGATGGAGTCAACAAATTAGTACCCTGGTACATGCCTATAACTGCACCAAAGTGATGCCACTGGGTTCCCCCGTCACTCTGATGTTTGGAAGAAGCTCGACTGCCGATAGAGCGTGTGTTTGGGGTCTCTCTTGATGGGATTCAAGCTGACAACTATTTACAGTATGTGTAAAATTAAAGGCCAGCTAAATCATCGTACCAATTAGCTCAAACCATGTGGCTGCCAAAGAAATCTGGCCAACAAAGAAAGTATGATAAAAGGTGAAAGCACAGGAACTCCAGGAGGAGATTGGGTATTGCTAAGAAATCTGGGACTGCATGCGTCAAACACAAGATTGCTGACAGATAGCGCCATCTCCCTCACATTGTAGTAGGCAAACTAGATGATCTACCTGTGTACAAAGTAAGTCCTGAGAATGAATTCCAAAGATGGTAAAACAATGTATAGTAAATTGGTTTATGCCTATTGGACAAATCTTGATTGAGTCTGAGCCCCCAGAAAATGCCCTCTGGACCAGTGACTCAGAGCGCTGCTAAGAAAAATCAAGAAAGTCTGCACCTGACAGAAGCTGAGTTAAAGTGTCCCCTCTCATAAGTCCCAGTCAAAGGTGACTGTTAGTCCATGTCAGAGGAAGCGAGTGGTTTTGAATACTACCTTCTTATGAACTGAGTCATTGTTGTTTGGGCATCCTTAGTCAATACTGGAGATGAAGCTGGGCCTTCTGGACTGTCTAGCCCCAGCTTTGTCCTGAAGCCAATGCTCTCAGAAAGTGAAGTGCAAAGCATCAAGTCAGATGATATGGAATCATTGTGCTGGCTGAACTGTTTGAGCTTTCAGTGGAAGAAAATGATGGACTGGAACAGACTGGTGATACTCAGAACAAGAAGAGTATTTGCATGCGCTGATGGTCCACTGCCAGTGTCCAAAGCTTTCCTGTGAGCCAAGTGTTGTGGACTCCAGAGTTATACTCCTGGAGCTGAAAGTGCCCCGGTTCTGAGCCTCTCTATCCCAATTGAGATTCCCTGACAAGTGAGGACAATGCTGAAATGAGGCTCAGGTGCAGAGACTGTAACAGTTCCCTCATAGAAAGACTGATCGAGCTAGTTCAGGGTGCACCTCTGTTATGATTCTCCTGGTGAGCCTGTGGACTTGCCTCTCAGTGTTGTCCATACAAGGGTGTATGTGTCCCGAGCTCATTGCCTAAGCTGAACATAGTGCTGACTCCAAGATTGCCAATGTTTGCCCTATGGTATGGTGCCCCAGCCCCATCCAGCCCCAAGGTAGCTGATATGGAAGGGCCCCCTCTTCAGGTTTCTGTGTGCAAAGAGGTAATAACCTGAGTTATGGTACAATGTGTGTGTAATACTGTGTGAAGTGACGTACTGTAGAAGTTTCGAGAATGTGTTTCTGGTGGTGATATATTGATTGATGATTACATGTATAAGCCTAATGTGATACTGATGCAAATGTATATGGGTGTATTGAAACTTGGGGTACTTGGCTTGACACAGATGTGGCTTCCCAGGCCAGAAGGTGTAACCCCATGCAAATTGGGGTTCCCAAAAAGTCTTCCAGGAGCTTGCTTGAATGCTCAAGCCTGAATGGTGTTTTATGCTTAAGTTCCACGTATCTGTGAGTGCTTTTAGGCCTTTTGTACTGTCTCTTTAGAACTGTCTGCTTGCAGACATAATTGGTTTGAATGGGGGTCTGTGTGTTTCTCTGCTCGGGTCCCTGTATGGGCCACTGAGCAAATTACTCTATTCTGCAGTCACTATATGGGGAGAGGAGCTCTTTCAGAAGATGTAATTGTTTGCTTGTAACCTGTTAAAATGATAATGAATGCAGTTTGTTTAATCTGCTTCTTATAGCGTTAGGACTGTCTCCCTCATGTTGGTCCTGAACTGCTGAATTGGACCAATCAGTGTGGGGATCCTTTAAATTGGAGCTTCTCTGGGCAAATCAGAATTTGGACTCTCCTCTTGAGCCAGCCACAATGGGACTGTATGGCAGATGCTTCTGTGGAAATGTGGTTTGCTCTGGGTGCTTTTTCACCAACAGGGGGTTTATTGTGGTGACAGCCAAACCAGCCAAGAACTGGGAGGAACTCAAGGAAGTGCAGGTTTGTCTCCCCAGAGTTTCAGTTTAGCTCTGGCAGTGAAGAGGAAGAGCCCTGTGCTCCTTGATGTGCCTGATTTTGGTCGGGGAAGCGTGTAAGGCCCAAGTTTGGTCTGCAGCTTGTACAAATGCTTGTTTGGACTGAATCTGACCTGTGAAGAATCAAGGAGATCTGAAGAGTAGAAACCAGGCTCACCCTGCAGAAGACTGGAGAAATTGCTGTTGCTGGGTCTGTCGGGGACTGAATCTGGTGTGTGTTCTCTGGGCATTGTGCAGTAATTGAGATTGGGATAGAAGCAGCCTGCTTGAGTATTGTACTTTCCTTTTACAAATGAATGTGTGTAGTGCTTGTGGGGCCAGCGTTCAAATTCCTGTACAGTGAATTGAGTGCATGAAGCTGGAAGCAAACCCAACATCAGACTACATTCTATTTACTCCAAACTGTGAGGGTCAGTCACAAAGGACTGCTTGCCCATGGTCCTGTTCCTCCCTGACAATCCCAGGACAACCTACCTCTCATTCAGTTTTTCAGTATTGGGCTGTGAGTGCAAGCAGGGTAGCTCCCTGCCATCGGTTTTCTCGAATTGCAAGTGTGTCATCTAATTGTGTGTTTTTATTTCTTCATGGACTGAGCCAACTGGCTCCGGTTACAATTTGGGTATTGTACAAGCATTTTCCATCTTCAGGGCCCCAACCAGCTGCGCCAAATAGGCTAGCCTCTTATTGCCTGGGCACTTAGTAAGATTGACATTTGGGATTCTGAAATATGTGCACAGCACTGTGATTATTAATGCGCTTAAACTAATTAACCTGATTTCCCCCATCCTTGTTGTATCCCCTAAATAAATCAGATCTGTTTGTTTCAGCAAAGTTACACTGCCTGAGGTATTTGTTTATGTTAAAGTATTGTACTGTGGTCTTTGCACTGTATCATCTTGTTTTCAGGAGTCCCTCAGAGTCCCCTGACCGAACCAGTCCTGGTGGTAAGTGTATTCTGTGAAGGTAATTCTGATATATTGTGTGGGCCACTAGTGGGAAGAAAGTGGGGTCGTAGTGTTCCAGAGGGCTGTGACCAAGTTAGTTTAACTATTGAAAACCCTGACCTCTGGGTGGAGGCACTCGCCATTAGACCTAGGCCCCTCAACCTGTTAGTAGTTAGGCAGGCAGGGGTAGTAGCCCTTGGGATAGCGCCACCTAGGTGTCACACAGTAATACAGTGTCTAATGGATGAGATTTGAAACTAAATTAACCCAATCGGCAAGGGGGCAGTAGGGGGACTAGTGTAGGGAGAACAGGAATTTGAGTAAATAGGGCCCTAACAGTTGTAGTAGGGTGCATGAAACCAGGAGTAGGAACCTGTACCATTAGATGGGGGACAAAGTTGGGCAGGTGCCACATGTCAATAGGGTGGGGATCTTTGGAAGGTGGTGGGTTGCACAGGGTATGGATCTGCCATGATTCTGGACTGGGCTTGGAAGATGAGGTTATGGTCTGTAGACAGCTGGCTAGTTTGAGGAGAAACTGTGGAGCTTAGAGAGGTCTAAGTGGCAGGAAGATGTGCAGTGCAGGCAACCTGGCTGGGTGGGGGAATAGGGGATGGCAAGGGGATGGGGAAACATCTAGGGACTGGAACCCAGTATTAGAGGCACTTACAGAAAAGATAGGAGAAGGAGGGGTGTCCGAGGTGAGGGGGCTCCTGATGGGGAGGAAGAGACCATAGCATTACCAGTGAGAGAGCAGGTGGCTGTGAGTGGGGAGGGACCAGGGTGAGATTAGGGGTAAGGGGTAAACGAATGGGAACTGGTGGAAGAATGCAGAGGGTGTCGACTAGGAAGATCTGTTGCTATGGGGAGAGAGGGGACAGATATACTGAAGGGGAGGACTAGCGGCGCAGAGAGGGATATGCATATAAATATATTAAAGATGAAATGGTTAAATGCGTAGAGGTGACTGGAGGAGAGAAGGCTCCGGAAGGGAAGGATGTGAGAGGCATTACTTAGGGTTGAACGGAATAGGCCTCTAATCTCAGCAACAATGGGGATGAGAGGGGTTGAAATCAGCAGGAGAAGGGGAGGGCATGGGAAGCCCAGTAGGAAGTAGTCAGGCTGGGAAGGGGTCAAGGGGATGGGAGGAATAAGGCAGAGAATAGGGGTGAGGCAGAAGTAGGTAGTACAGATACAGAAGTCACAGATGATGCAGCTTGTGGGGGTAGGGCAGGAAGATCACATGCTGTGGTGTGGGAGTAATTAGAAGGGGAGGGTGTAAGAGACACAGTACTCATCCTGGGGATTCTATACTGAAAGGGGGTGAGATGGGGTGGAAGGAGGGAAGGCACAGTCGGATTTGGGTTGAAGCTGTCGGGTTGACTGGGAGGGGCAGGGCAGGTATTGTTCAAATGTGCAGCGAGAGAGGAAGAAACCTCATTTACTGTGCACATGGGTACAAACAACTTGGCGGGGCAGGCTGTGCAAGTAATGAGGTGAGGTTCAGGAGCTGACAGGCAGTGAGGGGGTGGGGGGAGTCGTGGCATTCTCGAGGTACTCCCGTACCATGTGCAAACACTAGGAGGAAGGGTAGGATCGAGGAGTTCAATGAGTGATTGAGGAATGGTGCCACACCAAAATTATGGGTTAATGACTTAACTGGGTGGGGTCTGGGAATAGTGACTTTGTACACAGGGGGCAAGCTACACTTGAGCAGGGAGGATGGGGGGGAGGCTAGTGGGATTAGAGGGGTATATCAGCCACGTGGGATTTAAAACTAGTGGGAGAGTGGGCAAAAGACTGGAAGTTGGTAGAAAGGTCCAGACAGGGGAGCCTAATGAGCTCACCCCCCCAGATACAGGTAAAGGCGGAGGTGTAGTAACCCTGGGAAGGAGCAGGCAGAGTGGTTTGAGTGTAATACAGAAGGCACCACCACCTGGTAAAAATAATGAGGAGAAAGGGTGTGGACTACTGTGAGGAGGGACACAGGCCAAGGAGAAGAGTGAGGAAAAGGAGGGGTATGGGTGGAAGATGGTCCTCTCAATGGGGAAGCCTGGGGAGCAAAACTGCAGAGCTTCAGGCACTCCTCAGAGGGGAAGGTGGACACTGCTGCAGTGACAGACACTTGGGGCCAGAGTACCGTGATTGGGACTTGGCAATCCCAGGATACAGGATATACAGCAGGACCAGGGTGGTTGCACTCTGTGTGAGAAAGGATCAAATGCATAAGGCACTAGGGAGGAAGAGGGAGAGGACAGAGGTGCTGGGTGCAGCTCCTGGACTCCAAGGCAGAGGCTACTGAGGCTGGAAATGGTGTACAGACCACCAGCCCAATCCGGGAAACTGGATGGGAGCTGGCAGAGCAGATGAGGGTGTGTAAGGGGAGTAAGGTGATAGTGGTGATTTAACCTAGCAAGGGTTGACTGGATCACTCCTAGCCAGTAGCAGTACCAGGGAGCAGGTGCCTTTAGTGCATTCAGGGCGGCCTTGTGCTTGTAATTGTTAAGTGGTCCTGCAAGGCTTGGTAGCATTCTGGACCTAGTACTGCAAATGGGGAGGGTGGGGAGATAATGGTGGAGGATCCACTAGCAGGTGAGCGACCACAAACAGTGTGGTGTTCATTCATCTAGATGAGGGAGACAGAAGGCATGGGCATTATGTGGTGGACTCAGTAGGTGGACTTTGGGAGGATGGGAGCAATGCTTAGGAGGCTCAGGATATAAGGCTGGGGATGGATGCGGAACAAAAGTGGGAGTTATAAAGACTGGGCTAAGAGACGCCACAGTAGCCTGCACCAGGGCCAGGAGTAAGAAGACCAGAGCCAAGAAACCATGCTGCCTGGACACGGAAGTGCTGCAAGGGGTGAGGGCATAGAGGGCTGAATACTGGTCATGCAGAAGAACTGGGAAGGAGAGGATAGGAGGTTTATGGGAGTTGGTCAAGGAGGTGGTCGGAGGGTGGAAAAAGCTAAGGCTCCAGGAATTAAAAGTTGTCTAGGCAAGGCAGGGAAAGGACTTTTTAGGTATGTCAGGGGAAGAGGATGCAAGAAACATATTGTGAGGATAAAACGGGAGCAGATTGGGTGGAAGGGGGAGAACAAGCAGAAATTCTAAATGAGTACTTCTGCTTTGTTTTCACTATGAGGAGGGATGGTCCACAGCATGGGCTTGGGGGTTGGAAAGGTGAAAGGAGGTGACAGACAAAGGGGAGTAGAGTGCTAGGAGGGGCTTATGCGGTAAGGTGACAAGGTACAAGGTCCCAACATGACATTCACCCGGTCAGCTGAGGGAGATGTTGAGCTGTTGGCTGAGCCACTGGCAGATCTGTTCAACACCTCCTGGAACTTGGTGTCCCAGGACTGAGGAGGGTGGGTCTGCAAGTGCCCATAGACAAGAGGGCCTAGGGAGTGCTTTAGGAAATTATTGAATGGTCAGTCTCATGTCCATAGTGAGTAAGCTTATGGAGGTGATACTGAAGCAGAGACAGAGGCAGGGGCATCATTTCAGTAAAATCATAGGGGTAGCAAGGTGGGGTGGGCACAATGTGGGTGGGGCCAGTGTGGGCGAAGCCAGAGAGGGTGGCATTTATCAATGTGTCATAGAGCTAGTTACCAAGCAATTTAAAATAGGTAAGAATTGATAGTAAAGTCTGGAATATAAATGTGAAATGGGTCATTACAGATGTTAATTCAAATAATAGCTAGTTTCACCGTTATTGAATCAACAGTAGTGAAAGTCCATTCTCAACTGTACAAATATTAACAATATTATAATGTATGGGTATCCCTTAGCTATCATTGAAATCAAATGGATTACAACCTTGTAATCCCACTGTTGTGATGTCAGAACTTATAAACCTATCTCAACTATGTCATAGCGGTGGGTTTACACAAAATGAATGCCAGTGTTGTTCAGTATGTAACCAGAATGTGTTTGTTAGTCTCAGTACAGTATTCAAATAGTCCCACTGTCACAGTTTTACTGTTAAAGAGTCTAGTAATCACTATGTCTGATTGATTTTAACCTGGTGCTATTTTGGCCTACTATAATTCAGTCCGTGTATCCAGTATGGTGGGTGGCCAGCCTCATCAGTCATGCTGAAGCTCGTGTGTGTGGGGTGTGCTGACATGGAGGGCTGACTATTATTTTCCATTTTTGTCCCCAGGGCACCACATGTAGAGAAGGCAGCATGTGTTCTATCGCGCATCACCCTCACCAGCATCTCACAGGGCCCCTCCCTTGAGTATGTGCTGACTGTGCTACTACCTGGCCTCCAACAGGCAACATGTCCCCAGTGAGGAATCTTTAATTTTATTTGATTTGAAAAACCTTGAGCAAAGTTGTCTTTTTCAAAGGTTCACGTCAAAACATAATAAGACGGGGTGCGAGCACACTTCATGACTAGGCGACTTAACTGAGTCCTAGTTTTTTTAACTTTTGAAGTGAAAATTGTTGTCCTGATATCAACCAACTTTGATTAAGAATACAACTGGAAAGGGTTCTTCTGGAGGAGATGGTGCCAAACATCACTAATGGGAGTTCGCAGAGGCAGGTGGGAGCGGTAATCAAAATCCCCACAAGTAGACATACGGGCCGCTACTTTACGTTGTTGCTGACGGCTCTGAACCACCGTTGAGAGCAATACAAATCTTGATCCAAGCAATTGACCAGAAAGTCGTAGTCGATTCTCCAGCGCTTCGCTGATCAAGATGTAAATTAGAAGCAGTGTCTCAGACAGCCACTTCAGCGAAAAGTTTGCTACAAAGCCCTGAACAACACGACAAACTGATGCAGAGAGTATCGCAATTAGGGTATCGATTGGAGGCACTGGAGAGCGTAATAGGGCCTCTCATGTTCGGTAGTCCGGACTCCCGAGGGGGTCTGAAGGAGATAATCTGCTGGGTTTTTCTACTTCCTACTGCATTACAGATTAGTCCTGAGGCACTCACGGCTATTTGCTAAAGCATACAGAATTACTCCCACGCTAGTGGACCCTCAGACAGAAGCTCCCTGCACTGTTTTGCTTAGTAACCGCCGGGTCCTGTTACCAGGGATTTACTTTTGCAAGCAGCCAGATCTACCAAATGCCTGAACCACGATGGGGCACTACTCACTTGTTTCCTGACCTTTCCCTACATGATTGAGGTCTGAAGGAAAAAATTTGATGCTGTTCGATCTAAACTTCAGTCTTGGAGTGACACTCCTTACTGATGCCGGCTCGTCTTCACATCTATTATGGGGGCAAACTTTTCAATATACTTGATTCCTTGAAGCAGGTAGGAAGACTGAAGTAATAGCCAAGGAATTCGATGCCGAGAAGAAGTCTAGGAAGAGATCTGAACTGGTGCTGGTACAACAGTAACTTTTGACTTATATTTCAGTTTATTAAGGACGGTAGCACCCAGTTAGCACTTTGCCTATTAAAGGAATAACCTTCTTTACATTGAACATTTCCTTTAGGCTATTATGGACTGGTTTAATAGTCTCAAAAGTTCCAGACTTGTACTACGTTATAAGTGTTACAAAACAGTGTTTATATTTTTTCTTTGAGGTTATGGGATCATATCAGCTTTTCGGTGTTGTGTTGTATGTATGGATTTAATTATTGTAGGTCTGACCACAAAAGTCTATGTAGGGTGCAGCTTATTCTGGTCTATATCATTTAAATGCATGGCTAAAAGCAGTATACCCTCACTCCTGAAACCAGATTGTAGAGGCTAACTAAACCTTTTGCATTAGATGCATAACTGTTATATTTTTATTCTATGCTTGCAAGAGAGTACTTTGTATATTGCTTATAGTCAATATATGCAAATATAGAATTAAAACAAAAAAATATATAACAAGACAGAACATTAAGTTGAGAGTTACATCATGAGAAACATACTGTAAATCACTAGTCAGTGTAAACAGGTGTAGCATGTCGTATGTACAAATTTGAATACTGATTGCAGATACTCAGATACAAGGTCCAGCATGGCATTCATCTATTGTACAATAAGAGTAAGAGGCAACAATAACGATGGGACAGCAGCCTGGGGACAGGCTTTGTCAAGGTAAGCAACCAGGAGGAGGCATGGTCAAGGCAGTAGTAAGGGAGGTGGAGAATGAGAATAGGGATCAGGGTTCACTGCAGGCCAGGAAAAGGGATAGCAGTGAGGTAATGCGAGGTCAAATAGGCGAGGGGTGGTGCACCACTGTAGGGTGAGCAAGGCGATGCTGTGTTGAGGGGGTGAGATTCTCGGGGGACTGAAGTAGGGATGGGGGAAATTAGGCTACAAATGGAGAAAAGTGCTACTAGGATCTTGAAAGGAGAATAGTCCATGGGCACTCGGTCTCTTCATGTGCCTGGCCATCTCTCGATGATCTGCCCTGTTCCTGAATGAGGGTCACCATCATCGTAAGAGGTAGCGCTACCACTGCACCAATGGGCTGGCGGAACATCCCTTATAGCTGGAAGAAAGTCTCCTCCTGTGTTCTTACAGCCACAAGAGACAGTATAGTGCAGTGATTTAAGGCTCTGAGCTGCAAACCTGGAGACCTGGGTTTGATTCCTACAGCCTCCACTTGCATATTGTGTGATGCTGAGCAAGCCATTTAACTTTCTTGTGCTCCCAGGTCGCACCTGTAAATAAGCTTTCAGCTTAGTGTGTCTCTCCTGGTTAACAAAAAAACAAGAGACTGTCTGGTCACCTCATATTTTGTAAACTATGAAACTCTGGACTTGAAAGACTTGTAATATGAAATAAGTTTTTTTTTTTTTTTTTTTTTTAAATGGGGTGGACCCTCTCAAAGTTTCAACACTGAACCATTTCCTTTTTTCATGCATTGTGCTTTTGTCTCTGTTATGATTGAGTTACATCCAAGCTTTTTATGTGCATATTTTGTAAATTGATCCTGGGTCCGTCTATTCCAAGCTGAGTCACAAATCCAACTATGGGTATAAGTCAGTGGTTTTACTCCTGTGTGCCACCAAGCTTCCCCCAAAAAAGATTTTGTTTGATTCCTTCTCTGAGACTGAAGTAAGAACCTTTTCAACTTTAGAAGAGGGCTGGGGGGTCAGTTTAGATCCCTCCCAAATTGAATTTCCATCTACTCATCAACAAGTAGTCCCAGCTCAACCTCGGTGCAAACAACAGAGTGAAAGGAGCGAAAGGCTCAGCAGGTAACAGACAGTTCAGGGCTATTGTGTTCCTTGATGGGGATTCTCACAGTGACCGGGTTCTGATAAGTGACCTGTCAGTCACATCACATCACACTGGGGCCTGGTTTGGGGAGGAGTGCTGTCTATCAGTTGCACTCTGACTGCAGAATCCTGTGACATCTGAAAGGCTTTGGTGTTTCAGAGGATTGATATTTAAATTCACAACACTAACTTAATTATCAATTAATATATAATGAATATTTTTCTTATACTATATTTTTTCTTATCCCCAAACTCAGTGGAGGCACATCATCCCATTTTCAATGGAGTTTACATTTATGCATTTTTTCTTTTTGCCACTCTGATACATGTAGCTCCCTACAGCTCCTACTACATCTGCCGAGGTGTGGCCAATCATGCGTGACTGATTCTTTCCACATCCTTGTAAGTGTTGCTAGTCCCCCTTAGGGTGAGACCACATCCCCCTTTTTTTGTTTCTATACTATCTTCCTCCCTACCAGGGCAATGCTCTCTTTCCTCTCAATTCTAAAATGTACATTCTTTGCCTTCTACCATTCTTGGTAACCCACATCCTCCTTACTCAGCTTTCACACCTTTTGAGTGAAGCTTGTTCCCTCCTATTATTCATGTGAACTGCAGGGTGTAGTAAGTACTGCTCTGCTACTGACAGCAACTATATTGCATGATCCTCCAGTCCTCCTTACCTTATGGCTTCTGCTGGACTGCCCTCTGTCCTCAGTCTCTGTTTGTGAGTGACAAAAACAAAATGCTTGCTTCAGCTTCTTGTTGCTCTCCGCTCCGCACCGCACTGTCTCTGCTCGCTCACCTCACCCGCCACCCAGTGCAAACTGCTGAAATAAATAAATTCCTGAAAACAGTAAAAAATCACTAGCTCTTGCGCCTAGCCTCTCGCCTGCTGTCGCACAGTCGTACTCTCTTCGACTTGTTCGTGTAGTTGGGTTCCCGGGTTTTTATGATGCAGTCTGTGCTCCTGCCATCCAATTTGTCAGGTGACCCTGCTCTCTCCACAAGCACCATGGCAACAGGATGGATGTCGGGTCGCGAGGTGGGGGGATGGGGTGAGACTAGAGAAAGTGCACGCGTTGCCAGGCACCACCACAGACTCTCTGCTGCTGAAACCCTCCATCCACACAGCACAAATATGAACTTGCATAAGCGCTTTACGCTACAGGCACGTAATGCTGCTGAGAAGGCAAAAAGTTTTGTTTTTTTTTAACCGACGGCAGGCCAGCGCAGCCAAGAGCGTCCATTAACTTTAGCCAGCAAGGGCAGGGGTCGCGAAGTCTCTGTCATAGGGGCTTAGTTTTCATGGGGTCGCGACGCGACCCCCATGTACCCCTAAATGACGCCCCTGGGCAGAGGGTGGGCATTCCTAGAAAGAGTTATAACTCCCAGATGGCCGGCAACACAGGTTCGTCTCCAAGGAGTTTTGTCAAATCAACCAAATAGAGTATTGTGACTGGGTGACAAGGGAGTTGACATTGCCATGCGGTACATGTCCTGTACTTGGACTTCAGTAAGGCCTTGATATAGTACCCAATGGGAGACTAGGGGAAGCTGATGGCAGTGGGGGTGGGAAAAAGCTGACTAAATAGATAGAGAACTGGTTGCAGAGGAGGGTGCAGAGGGTGGTCGTGGGTTGGGAGCTCTGGTACCTAGTGCAGTGACAAGCAGGGTGCCACAGGGGTCAGTGCTGGGCACATTGGTATTTGGGCTTTTTATCTCCGATATAGCACATGGAGTGGGGAGCAGGGCTAGTCTGTTCACAGATGATACCACATTCGGGGCAGTGGTGGACAAAGAGGACAGATGGGAAAAACTGCAGAGAGACCTAACCAAACTAGAGACATGGTCGATGGAGTGGCAGCTAGGATTCAATGCACAAAAGTGTAAGGTGATGCACTTCAGGGCTAAGAACCGGAAGAGGGACTATTGGTTGGAGAGGGGAGGTTGGGGATCACAGAGGAGGAGGAGGAGAAGGACCTAGAGGTGTTGGTAACTGGGAGCATGAACAACTCAGCCCCATGAAGGCAAACAGGATGCCAGCGTGCATCACAAGGGCATTCACATCCAGACTCAGGTATGTGATCCTATCTCTCTCTACAGATCATTGGTCAGACTGCACTTGCAGTATTGTGAGCAACAGTGGAGGCCATAGCTGAGGAGAGATATAAAGTTACTGGAGGGGGTGCAAAGGAGGGCAACAAAACTGTTAAAGAGGATGGAAGAAAAGGAATATAAAGTTAAGCTGAAGGAGCTGAACATGTACACCCTGGAGGAGAGGAGGCATAGGAGGATATGACTGAAGCATTTAAATACCTGAGGGGGTATATTAACCTAGCACCATGGGGGTGTTTAAACTGAGGAGTGGAAGAGAGACAAGGGGACACGCACTAAGGTTGGAAGGGGATGTTTCAAGAGGGAAATAAGGAGGCACTACTTCACTGAGAGGGTGGTGTCTGATTGGAATGCACTGCCAGAGGGGGTGGTAACATGTAGAGTGGTCGATAACGTTAAGGAGGAGTGGGATAAAGCAAGGGGAAGACTGGGGAGCAGGGGCTGGGACAAACGGGGGAGAAACTGAGGGGAGGAGGCTGGGGCAGCTGCAATCTAGGGTGCTAGCTGCACACTCGGACGGACTTAGACAGACCGATTGGTCTGTTCAGCTGGCAGAATCATATGTATGTTCATATGTAAAATCACAGTGACTCTGTTCATGAGCAGAGGTCCTAAAATGCCTATGTTGAAAATTTGGTAACAAACATCCATAAAATAACTGTGTTACAGCAGTGTTGTGCAGTTTCCATGCATCCTCACAACTTCTCAAATTAATGGTACTTTCTACTCCAGATTTTCAACACTGGCATTTTTTCAGACCTCCTGATGAACAGTACAGCTGTCATTTTTCACATCCTGCCTGAAATATGCATTTACACATCTGGCGCAGAATAGTGCAGCTGCTGTGGGAAATCAATGTTCGTGACAGATTAAGAAAATCATAGTGACAATGTTCAGAGCAGAGTCACAAAATGACTATGCTGAAAATTTGGTGAAATAATTCCACTAAATGACTGTGTACACAGATGCCTTACACAGTTTCCACGTACACTCTGAAGTTCAAGTATTTTTAATATTTTCACTACAGATTTTCAGCATTGCCATCTCTTCACACACACCCCCCCATGAATGGTACAGCTGTCATTTTTCACATCCTGCCCAATCTGTGTTTTCGTACATATGGCACACAATGTCACGGTCGCTGTGGGAATTCCAAGTTCGGGACACATTGACAAAGTCACAGTGCCACTGTTCATGAGAAGAGGTCCCAAATGCTTTCATGAAGTGGGGGTCACAGACAGGCCATGTTGAAAATTTGTAATGCAAATAACAATAAATACCCTGGGCATTAGGGTTTCTAACCACAATGTCCCCTCCTGTACAGACTGACAGGCATCAGGGTGTGCCTTTGATTACTGACTGTAATGCTCATGCTATTCCACCCCACCACCCACCCGCCAATGACAGGCATTGAGGTGTGCCTTGGATTCTTCAGTCCCAGAGTTCACCCCATTCTCCTATATTGCACCCATTTCAGCATAGGTCCTTATGGCGTGGGGTGACTGTAAAGCCGAACACCCCAAGGCACACCTCAACACTTGTTGATGTCCACAGAGATAGGGTGAGGTGAAATGGCATGAACGTTATGGGCGACAACCCAAATGTATACCCCAATGCCTGTTCATCTCTGCAGATCGAAGGTGGGGTTGACATGACGTTCAATACTTCACAGCCATTCCTACTCTGCATCTAACTCCTGGATTTCCAATGCTAATACCAGCAAGCAAACATTTGGCATTGACAAACGCTTGTTTGAAAGGGAATCATTTTGGCGTTAGTGAAGCTCTATGGACCACTGACATTAGTAGTGGCTATTAACATCATAGAACTACTAACACTATTATTAGTTCTATGATTAGTATAGCTGAGCTACTCAGCAGAGTAATACTATCGATAGCATTGCATCTCAGAGGTGTGCTACACTGGTTCTGCTACTTAGTGTTAATTGGTATTGTCATATGGTGTTTTTATATCAATTTGTTTCAGTTGGGGTCCCCTCCCCAACTTTTTGCTTTAACATGGGGTTGTGGGGTGAAACCCCAAACACAAATAAATTGATTAAAAAACACAACTACATGACCATACCGCAAACCAAATAGCATCTATTATGGGTGGAGCCATAGGTCTCCACTAACACCATAATTTCAAACCTAACTTACCATTCCCCAAAACTGAACCTCCCAGTCCCTTGTTTTTTTTTAAATCAATATGGTTTTATTTGTATTTAAATAAGATAAAATGAATTACAATAGAAAATGATCATAAAACATTCAGATATGGCAATTAATAATGTGTCTATAATCTGTAAATGTCATTTTAAAACAAGAATAATCTAGGATAAGAACCTGCTAACCTGACATTTTTGATCCTTTAGAGAGAGCCTGAAAATGAACTTGGTTACTCACATGAAATAATAAACTAATCTTATAATCAACTGGAAAAGATACTCGAGCACAATATTGCTGTTCATGTTTTCTCTCTGCTGGACGCTACTAATTATCACAATATTCTTTTAATGTTGATTGCACGCATGTGCAAGGAACATATTGCCGCAGCTTTCTCCACAAGCAGGTTGTGGAGGCCCGGCACTGTTGTGGCCAATGCACCCACAGCCTTTAAAGGCTTGTCTAGCATTCCCCAATGTCATGGCATGCTGCTGCTGACACTAGTTCAGCCAGCGAGCCACCAACTTGTAAAAATTTAGCCGCTGCAATCAGGGGCTGCCCCATCATTGCAGCTTCAGCCATCCGCTGCAATGAGGGAGTGACCCGTCATTGCAGGGCAGGATCTTGACACACTGATATTGTTTGTGAACATTCACAAACAATATCCCCCCCCCACCGTGTTTATTTGCCAACAGGGGCCTCAATCTCCATCGGCTTCAGTGCCCCAATGTTTGTGTTACAGATGGGGTAGCCCACTCCCGTCGGCATTATGTAACCCCCACTTATATTGTCTGCCCGACAGGGTGCCCAACTCTTGGCATAATATCACCCTCCTTTTGTTGTGTGCCGACGGGTGCCTAATCCTGTCGCACAGCTAGCCGCCCCCAAAAGAAAGACTCCGGTGGTACCCTGGGAGCCCACCCCAGCATCCCACATGCCCATGTAAAATAAAACATGGTCCAACAATGTCTTTTTTTTTTACCTGTGAAAAAGGAAACTGTCCCTCAGCAGTCTCCCTGCCCCCCTCGCAACCCATGCCCACCCACTGCACACCCTGCCTACATAAACCCCCCCTTCCCATACTTACCTCTGGAGCTTGGCGCACCGATCTCCGGTGGACCGGGAACATGACTGCACTCTTCAAAGCCAACCACGAACTGTGGAAATGCCGGAAAGCTGTATAATGGAATAAATGTTTTTTTTCCAACTTTAATGCATATCTCAGCCATTTTTTGTAATTTTTTCACCACATTTTCAGCATGGGTTTTTTGGGACCCCTCCTCATGAATTCTGGAACTGTCATGGCATTAATCAGCCCCGAAAGGTGATTTTGCAGTCACTGCGTGGAATCACCTTTTGGGGCCAATAAACAAAACAACAGTGTAAGATTTCATGAGATGGGCTCTCAAAAAGCCTATGTTGCAAATTTGGTGTAAAAAATCCAAGAAATGACTGTTTTATGAGAGTGCATTGCGCAATTGCTATGCAGGCTCATAACTTCTCGAATTTGCAATATTTTCATGCCAGATTTTCAACATTGGCATTTTTTGACACCTCCTTGTGAACAGTATAGCTGTCATTGTTCACATCCTGGCCGAAATTTTCGCACTTCCAGTGCAGAATAATGAGGTCACTGTGGAAATTAGTGTTCGGACAGATTAAGAAAATGACAGTGACACTGTTCATGAGTAGAGGTCATAAAATGCCTATATACAATTGATTCCATAAATGACTGTGTTACTGAGTGCTGCTTTGCAGTTTGCATGCAGCTGTAACTTTGCACATTTGTAATATTTTCATTCCAGATTTTCAACATTGCCATTTTCCAACATCCACTTATAAATAGTACAGCTGTCATTTTTCCCATCCTGGCCGAAATGTGTTTTCGCACTTCTGGCGCAGGAGATAGAGCATTGCTGTGAAATTATTATTCGGGACAGATTAAGAAAATGACAGTGGTACTGTTCATGAGCAGAGGTCCTAAAATGCCTATGTTGAAAATTTGGTGATGATAGCCCATCAAATGACCGTGTTACAAGTGTGCGTTGCACACTTTCCATGTGCACTTGTAACTTTGCAGATTTATAATATTGTCATCCCAGATTTTCAACATTGGCATTTTTTCACATCCCCTTATGACAGCAGTACAGCTGTCATTTTTCACATCCTGACTGAAATGTGTTTTCACAGTTCCGGCGCAGAATAACGCGGTCGCTGTGGGTAATCAGTGTTCAGGACAGATTAAGAAAATGACAATGGCACTGTTCATGAGCAGAGGTCCTAAAACCCCAATGTTGAAAATTTGGTGATGAAACTCCATAACATGACTGTGTTACAAGTGTGCGTTGAACTGTTTCCACGCACCCTTGTAACTTCGCAAATAGTAATATTTTCATGCCACATTTTCAACAGTGGCATTTTTTCACACCTCCTTATGAACAGTACAGCAGTCATTTTTCACATCCTGGCTAAAATATGTTTTTGCATTCCTGCCAGAGAATAGCATGGTCGCTGTGGGAAATCAGTATTCAGGACAGATTAAGATCGAGCGAGTGAGGGGGGGGAGTGACCGAGCTCAACTGAGCTCTGTTGGGACTGCTGCAGATTTGTTTGTGGGCAGAAAAAGGCCCCACACAAGGCCCGTACAAAGGGCAGCCTGTGCACTGAAGAAACAGGCGCAGAGAGCAAGAGGGTGGAAGAGCGAACTGTTCAAAGCTGTCAATGCCGGACTTTGTGGCAGAAAAGGTAATTGGCAGGGGTCCAGTACAGTATTCGTTGCAGGGAAGAAACAGTACGTAGGTGAGGAAATAGGGGGACTGAGGAGTTCAAAGGAGCCCTATCAGGACTGCTGGGGATTTCTTTGTGGGTAGAAAGGGAGCTGCAGGCAGGAGCCCAGTAGAAAAGGCAGCTTGCAGCACCAGGACAAAGAGAATGAGCACGTGAGAGAGGGAGACTGAGCGACCTCAACGGATCTCTGTTGGGACAGCTGCATATTTCTTTGTGGATAGACAAAGGTGCCAAAGCAGCCAGGAGCCCTGTACAAAAGCGCAGCCTTCAGCGCCAAGAGAAACAGAACGAGTGAGTGACAGACTGGTAGTGAGTGAGCTCAACAAAGCTCTATTGTGACTGCTGGGGATTTCTTTGTGGGCAGAAAATGCGGCAATGCAGTCATGAGCCCAGTACAAAAGGCCAGCTTGCAGCGCCGGCAGAAACGGAATGAGTGAGTGAGAGAGGGGGAGTGAGCGAGCTCAATGGAGCTGTGTTGCGACTGCATCAGATTTCTTTGTGGCCAGAAAAAGCCGCCAATGCAGGCAGGAGCCCAGTACAAAAGAGCAGCCTGCAGCGGCAGGAGACACAGAATGAGCGAGTGAGGGAGGGGGAGTGAGCGAGCTCAATGGAGCTCTATTATAACTGCTGGAAATTTCTTTGCGGGCAGAAGAAGGCAGCAATGCAGGCAGGAGCCAAGTAGAAAAGGGCAGCCTGCAGCACCGGCAGAAACGGAATGAGCGAGTGAGAGAAGAGGAGTGAGCGAGCTCAACGGAACTTTGTCAGAACTGCTGCAGATTTCTTTGTGGGCAGAAAATGGTGCCAACAGAGGCAGGAGCCCAGTACAAAAGGGCAGCCTGCAGCACCAGGAGAAACTGAATGAGTGAGTGAGACACTGGAAGTGAGTGACCTCAACGGAGCTCTATCGGGACAGCTGCGGATTTCTTTGTGGGCAGAAAAAGGTGCAAATGCAGGCAGGAGCTCAGTACAAAAGGGTAGCCTACAACTCTGGGAGAAACACAATGAGCAAGTGAGACTGGTGGAGTGATTGAGCTCAACGGAGCTCTTCTGAGACTGCTGTGGATTTCTTTGTTGGCAGAAAAAGAAAGCAACGCAGGTATGAGCCCAGTACAAAAGGCCAGCCTGCAGCACCGGCAGAAACGGAATGAGTGAGTGAGAGAGGGGGAGTGAGCAGGCTCAACAGACCTGTGCAGGACTACTGCAGATTTCTTTGTGGGCAGAAAAGCCACCAACAGAGGCAGGAGCTAGCAAAAGGGCAGTCTGCAGCGCCAGGAGAAACAGAATGAGCGAGTGAGAGGGGAGTGAGCCACCTCAACAGAGCTCTGTCATGGACAGCTGGGATTTCTTAATGGGCAGAAAAGCTGACAATGCAAGCAGGAGCTCAGTACAAAAGAACAGCCTGCAGCACCGGGAGAAATAGATTGAGTGAGTGACAGAGGGGCAGTGAGTGAGCTCAACAGACCAACGCAATCAACATTCGGCATTGACAAATGCTTGTTATACTACTGTGACAATAATTTCCCGCAGTACCATGAGTATGATCTTACTGGTGCCCGGTGACATTTGATTCTGAGGACTTGATCAGTGGTAGACTGTTATACTACTTTCAGAGTACTCGTGTGTCATTGTGACTTACCTGACCAGTTTTGGGGTGTTTGGAGGACAGCTGTTGAAAACCTTTTTCTTGTATTTCTTGCTCTGGGCTACTCCCAGGTTTTGAGGCACAGATTGTTCTGAAGGAGGAGCTGATTTTGCTCTAAATTTTTCCTTCTGCTCCAACCACAGCAACCGTCTTCTGGTTCTGTTTGTGCCACACAGCTATATCTGCCTCCCATGTTTTTATTGTTTTACTTCACTAAAGTATAACAGTTTAAAAGACGAGCAGAACTAAGTACTGATTTGCTAGAAACTCGCAGTGTAAATAACACAAGTGAACTGAAAAAATACTTCAGAACCCGAGGCTTTCCAGTTCTGTTTGGTAGCATTTTCTTTTTATTACCTCATAGATCCAATGACATCACAGAAAGGGCCCAACCAGGAGTTTAGAACACTGACTGCATCATGTTAGCAACAGGCAGTTCCCTTGGCAGGTGTTTTCATTTGTTTGTTTTCTGGAACCAAAATTTGCAATGGAGATAGTTGCTTCTACTAATGAATCTTATTTTGTGTTGGAGTGGGCATTCCAATGTTTACTTTTTGGGAAATCGTAAAGTACATCCCCAGCCATTGTCATCCCAGGTATTCGGGCCTATTATCAATAGTCATTGATTGTTTCATTCATTTGAAATTTGGTAACCAGGAAAGGTACACTAAGCCAAGACCCGTTTCCAGGGAGAGGGAACAAAGGGTAGGAAGCAACGCTCTGCTCCTGTTTAATACAAACAACGAGCTTCCCTCAGTACATGTTTCATGTACTCACTCTCAACAGTGTCTGGTGAGTTCCTGCATCCTGCACTTATTTACACTTCGTCACTCATCCTGCTGTAAATAATGTACAGTTAGTGTTTGATTATCCTGATGGGAACTGATTTTAGTTACAAGTTGTACAGCCTCTCCTTCTTACTTTTCTCCTGTGTACCTTTGTCCACCAGAGATGTCTGTTAATGCACTAGCTCTGTTGTCTTTTCAGTCACCCTAATCCTGAGGGGGTGGTTCAGGCTGCTGCCTGCGACAAAGCCAGGATACCTTTGGCTACCCATCCTCCTGGCAAAGATTCTTGAAAGATGGATGCCATGGGAAAAAAGGGTACTTGACTGCCTCTTTGACAGTCAGGCAAGTCAATTACATGGCTTATACAGTGCAATACCAGAAGGTACTCTGGAATATAGTTTTAGCCCTGGCTGACAGGGTGCCAGGTGAGGCGGCAGTTGATTTACAAGATACAGCAAGAGCTGCACTGGTTGCCACAAAATACCAGTTCCACGTGGCTGTGACACTAATGATTCCACAGCCAGACTAATGGCTTTAGCTGTCTCCCTTAGGATATTTGAAAGGCTCAGGGCCACCAACTTAACCTTGGATACCCAAGCCAAGGCGATAGATTTTCTATTTGAGAAAATCACTTTGTCTAGTGACAAAACAGAGGCGTACATGAAAAAGGTAGAGGAATACAAGGCTACCTATAGAAGTAATTCTAAGGATAGGCCTTCCATATCCTATAGGTACCAAACTAGGGGAGGCAGGGGTGGGGATCCTATCCCAGACCATTTTTCCAGGCTTAGGCCTCTCAGCCCCAACAGCAGTCTAAAGGCTATTTTCGAGGAAGGGGCAGGAGAGCCGTGATAAGAGCTTCTCCCTCCCCGCAGACTCAGGCACAGCCCACACAGAACCCCTGATGGGCTGGTACAGGTTGCATCCCTTGTCATAGAACCACCAGTGGGTTGCAGACTGGCTCACTACCTCCAGGACTGGCATACCATCACCATAGACAAGTGGGTCCTGCAGGCAGTGAGCCAGGGTCTGGCTCTCAGCTTCAAATCATTCCTCAAGCTGAGAACAAGAACATTTGTACCAGTTACATCTGCAGACAAAATTTTACTGGAAACAGAGGTGAAATATCTGCTGGCAAACAAAGCAGTGGAGCCAGTACCCCTAAACCAGAGGGGCAAAGGCTTTTACTCCAGATGTTTCCTCACAAGAAAGAAAAATGGGGATTGGCGACCTACCCTGAATATGAGATCTCTTTTTTTTTTTTTCACTCATTATGCTTTTTTTCTGCTGGGGTCATCAGTAACTCAGCCCTTGGTCATGGCCCCTCTGTACACCCACCTTCAGTGATCACCGAGCTCTCCATAGTCACCCCTGGCTTACCCCAGAAGGCAGGGTTGCAGAGCTCTTCCCCTACCAGCACCGCACTACAAATATCTGGTTGGGAGAGTCGGTAGCAGAGGCTAATTGGGGCCCAGAGGGAAGGGTGCCATGGAGATGACCCAGCAACATTTTTCCCCTGTAGGCAGGGCTGGGACATACAATGATGGCCAGCGTCCACCCCATCCTGAAATCTTGACAGTTCTGGTGCGTTGCGGCGAACCTAGCCTCCGCTGGGTGTCGCTTGTATGCTGAGCACTCAACCCCCTCCCTCCTGGTGAAGGAGAGCAGTTCTGAGGATACTCGATCCTTTTCCCCCCAGCTGGCCCTCCAATGACCTGGGTCCATTCTCGAACCCGGATAGCTGGCGTCACAAGCGGAAATCAAACCACTGCACGGATGGCCCGGCCAGATCTAAGATTTCTAAACAGGCACACTCTGAAGCCAAAATTCAAAATGGTCACTCTTGCAATAGTCATTCCCACTTTACAAAAGGGAGACTGGCTAGCCTTCCTAGACTTAAGAGAGGCTTACTTTCACGTCCCCATCAGACCAGTTCATAGAAAATACTTGAGATTCAGGCTGACCTCAGGCCATTATCAGTTTTCAGCACTTCCATTTGGCCTAACTTCTGCCCCAAGGGCTTTCACAAAATGTCTGGCTGTGGTAGTAGAGTTTCTGAGAAAACAGGGGGTGACAATCTTTCCCTACCTGGATGACTGGTTAGTAGTGTGCCCATCTGCAGCATACAGAGCAAGCCCTAGCACCAACAAAATCTACTCTGGAGTCCCTGGGTTTTCTCATAAATGAGCAGAAGTCTCAGCAAATACAGGTTCAAGTTCTAGAGTTCATTGGTACAGAACTAGACAGCAGTCTGGGCAGAGCTTTTCTGTCTCAGGACAGGGTAAACAACATTCTACAGATTGCAAACTCACTTGTGCAAGGAAAACCCAAACCATCTGGGTCACATGGCAGTGCCACCACAGTGGTGCCAGGTTCCAGATTTCAAATGAGAGACATCCAGTTTCACCTGAGACAATACTGGTCACAGAGGACAGACCCACAGTCCAAACTGTTTCCAGTCACCCACAGCCTGCTACAGGCACCGCAGTGGTGGCTAGATGAGCACAACCTTTGGGTAGGTGTGCCTTTCATAAAGGAACAGCCTTCCTTAATTCTTACAACAGATGCCTAACTTTTGGGTTGGGGAACACACATGTTGGATTACACAGAAAGTGGTAAATGGTCTCCTCAAGAGTCCCTGTTGCATATAAAACTACTGGAGCTCAGGACAATGTACCTAGCCCTACAGGCATTTGCCCCACATCTCCAAAACAAAGCGGTGCAGGTCAGAATGGACAACACCACAACTATGTACTACATCTACCAAAAGGGAGGAACCAGGTCTGCCCCACCATGCACAGAAGCGATGAGGCTATGGTCCCTGGCTTACTTCATGGAAGTAACCCTATCAGCCGTACATCTTCCAGGGAAGGACAATGTACTGGCAGATTCCCTCAGCAGGATAAGTCAGACCACCATGAGTGGTGTCTGAATCCTCAGATACTCAGTGCAATATTCAGGAGATGGGGCACTCTAGAGGTGGATCTCTTTGCCTCTGCAGAAAATCACCAGTTACTAGTGTACTGTTGCAGGCCTCCTCTCAGGAGCATACTTCCCCTGGATGTGATGGCCCTGGACTGGACAGGGAAGTTTCTGTATGCCTTCTCTCCTTTGCCAATGATATTCAGGACCCTACTGAAACGGAGGTCCTAACCAGCAACAATGATACTAGTTGCACCAGACTGGGCGAGGCAACACTGGTATTCACTTCTGTTGACTCTTATCAGTAATCCCCCCAATTCATCTGCCCAGGAGGCACAACCTGCTAATCTCCTCTCAGTGCAGGATACTGTACCCCAACCTCAAATCACTGAGGCTCAAGGCCTGGCTCTTGAGAACTTAGAATATGCTAACCTCAAACTGTCAGAATAGGTGCTGACAGTATTTAGGGGTTCCAGGAAACCTTCTACTAAGAAAATATATTCTTCTAAGTGGAAGAGGTTTTCCATATGGTGTGCAGGTACGGGTACTGACCCATCCAGGGCTGACTTGGCCAATCTCCTAGATTACCTAACACACTTACATTTCTCTAGGCTTGAAGCCTTCGACCCTCAAGGTCCACTTGGCTTCAGTCTCTGCTTGCCTGTCAGTTGGTAAAGAGAGATCCATGGCCTCTCATCCAGTCTTCAGGAAATACTTCAAAGGCCTCAACCTTCTGCACCCTCCCCTGAGGGAACCAGTTCTGGCCTGGAATCTGAATATCTGCATTGCTAAGCTCATGGATGCACCATTCGAGCTCACGGTAACTGCAGATTTGAAGTGTATCACTTGGAAAACTGTTTCTGGTTGCTATTACTTCAGCCAGAAGGATCAGTGAGTTACAAGCCCTGTGCACAGATGTGAAATACATCTCATTCCACAGGGATAAAGTGGTCCTCAGGACCAATAGAAAATTCCTTCCCAAAGTGGTGTCTGATTTTCACTTAAATCAGTCCATCACTTTACCTGTCTTTTTTACAGAGAATTCCAGTTCCCCAGAAAGGAGGCTTCACTCCCTTGATGTGCTAGCTGCACATTCAAGCAGACTTGACAGACCTCTAGGCCTTTATCTGCTGGCAAATTTCGTGTGTTCGTAAAAGGGCAATTAGCCACTGAATTGACAGAACCAAGTCAAACACAATTCTTTCTTACTTATGGTGAGGTAGATAAGGGCAGAGCTGCCACAAAACATACAATTGCTTGCTGGATAGTGGCATGTATACAGTTTTGTTATTGTAACCCCTAGATGGTGCTATCCCAGGGGCTACTACCCTGCCTGATTTGCCACTAACAGGTTGAGGGCCTGGATCCAATGGCGGTGCCTCCACCCAGAGGTCAGGGTTTGCAATAGTTAAACTAACTTGGTCACAGCCCTCTGGGACACTGCAACCCCTTTCTTCCAACTAGTGGCCCACACAATATATCAGAATTACCTTCACAGTATACACTTACCCCCAGGACTGATTCCGGCTTTTAGGACCTCCTGAAATAAGATACAGTGCAACAATCACTGTACAGTACTTTAACATAGACAATTACCTCAGGCAGTATAACTTTGCTGAAACAAGCAGCTCTGATTTATTTAGGGGATATAACAAGGACAGGGGAAATCAGGTTAATTAGCTTATCACTCTACTCATCTACCTATGGCTCTGTGCACAGGCCTATCCCTACCAGTTACTGTCCCTGGGTACCCAAGCCCTAGTGGCTAGTCCAAACCGTGGCAGCTGGTAGGGCCCTTTCCACAGAGAACAGAAAATTAGTTTAAACAGTCAGCAGTACAGTGATTCCATTTGGATTCAATGTGGCAATTCAACAGGGAGCGACCCTGAATTAGTACTCACGACCTCCAAACAAGATAGGGTCCTTCAATGTCAGCAGGGCTACTCTTGAGCTCCACGAGACTCCTCACACATTTATATGAACAGTAACAGGCAAAAGTCCTTTAATGGCAGCAGGATTCACTTGAGGTACACAAGCCTCTTCACACATTTATATGGTAAAACAGAAAGTACTATACCAGGCAGGCTGCTTCTCTATCCTGATCGCAATTACTGCACAATACCCGGGAGAACACACAGCAGATTCAGTTCCCGACAGACCGAGTGCAATTCAGTAATTTCTCCAGTCTTCTACAGGGTGAGCCTGGTTTCTACTCTTCAGATATCCTTTGATTCTCTTCACAGGAATGATTCAGTCCTAACAAGCAGTTACACAAGCTGCAGATATTGGAACTCTGGACCTTACATGTTTTTGACTAAAACTGTACTGAAGGAAGCACAGGGTTCCTTTCCCCTTCACTGCCAGAGCTAAACTGAAACTCCAACAGACAAAACCGGCACTTCCTTTGAGTTCCTCCCAGTTCTTGACTGGATTGGCTGTCACTCACAATAGACTGCTGCTGTTGGTCCAAAAGGCGCTGAAGTCTAAACTACATCTCCCAGAGTCACTGCCCTTACAATCCTCTTGTGGCTGGCTCAGATTATGAGTCCAAGTTCTGATTCGTCCAAGGCACCATTTTAGAGCTAGCTACCCACACTGATTGGTCCAGTTCAGCAGTTCAAAACCAGAATGGGGAACTAGGCAGACACAGTTCTGACTGCAAAGAAAGCAGGTTAGACAAACTGTAATTTCATTATTACTCTAAATGATTTCTGGCAAACAGTTACATCTTTCAGATAGGTTCCCTTTGCACTCCTAGTGACTGCAAAATGGAGTGAATTGGCAGCAGCTCGAGTGGTCTCAAACAGAAGCACACAGTCCCCCATACAAACTAATTATGTCTGCAAGTAGACAGCTCTTAAAGAGACAGTACCAGAGGCTCTAAAAGCACTCACTGATAAATGGCTTAAGCGCCAAACACCATTCAGGCTTGGAGCATTCAAGCAAGCTCCTGGAAGTCTTTTGGGAACCCCATTTGCAGGGGGGTTACATTATCATAAAGTGGGTAAACAGGCTCCCCTGGGCCTGAGGGCACACACTACCAGGGGCACAGCTGCTTCAGTGGCAGCTTCAAGAGAAATTCCACTACTGGAAATGTGCAAGCAGCTACACGGAAAACAGTACACACCTTCACAAAGCATTACAGCCTGGATCTACAATCCAGAAGTGATGCCAAGTTTGGTACAGCAGTTCCACAGAACCTGTTTCCTAAACAGGTTCTCTGCCCAACCTCCAAAGGTATTGCTTGGTAGTCTGCATCAGTTTAATCAAAATGAGTGATTCCTGGGGTTAGAAGAAAAAAATACTCACTATAGTAATATTGTTTCTTCAAAGGGATCACTCATTATGATTAAAGCAGGGTGCCTCCCCTGCTAGAATCTATGAAAGTTGCTACCTAATTACCTCACCTGCTAAATAAGTTCTAGCCTGGACTGCTCTGTCAGTACTGATACTGTAAATACTGCCTGTTTATGTTCATCTTTTACCATATTTGTTTACCCTCCACCCCCTGTAACCATGTGGAGCCTTTGCAAAAGAGTCTGTGACTCAAAGGATTGTAATTCCGATAGTATTCAATAAATAAAAAATAAATAAAAATAAAAGTTGTTCTGCATCCCTGTTACAGGGTGTTTTTTCCATATAGGTCAGGTTAGAGACTCAATTTTTGTTAACCAGTCAGTTCCCTTGTGGTCTCGAGTTTTTTAGGTTTGCTTCTTGCGATGTTTTTTGACCTGAGAGGACAAAGATTATTTTATAAAAATATTATTTTTAGCTAGTGGGTCTTATACCCAGTTAGGCTATGTAAGAATCTGAACCACTCAGAGTGCAGCAGTTGCCAGGGCATCAGTTTGAAATTGGCATGAGCCAATGAGAGTTCCATCATTTGCATATAATTCCATCTCTCCGGGCAGTCCAACTCAGGAGGCTGACTGCATCCATGTAATCATAATGAGTTATCCCTTTGAAGAAACAAGATTACTATGGTGTGTATTTTTTTTTCTTCTCTGCCATCCTAAGGATGCCTTCCATCATTTCCTTGTCCAGTTCCTCCCCCTGAGACGGGGATCTGTATACAACCCCCGTGCAGATTGCGGTGCCTTTTCCAGTCTCCAGGATGACCCACAGTGTCTCTTCTCCTCCCTGTTTACCCTTTAGTTCCATTGCTTTGATCTCTTCCCTTCCCTTACGTAGAAAGCTATTCCTCCTCCCCTTCTATCATCCCTGTCCCTCCTGTAGATTGTGTACCCTGGTATGTTAATGTCCCAGTCATGGTTCTCTGTGTACCATGTTTCTGTGTGTAACCTCCCTACAAATGGGGGTTCCCAAAAAAGTCTTCCTTGAGCTTGCCTAAATGCTCACTGCTGGGCTGGTGTCCTGCATTTTAGCAGTTTAAATGTGATTGCCAGTGAGTGCCTGTATAGCCTCTGTGTACTGTCTCTTTAAGAGCTGCCTGGATTGCAGTCATAAGTAATCTGAGAGGAAGCGCTGTTGAAAAGATGTAACTTTTTGCTGAAAATCATTTAGAGTGATAATGATAATTTAGTTTGTCTAACCTGCCTTTTTTGCAGCAAGGACTGTTTTGTGTATCATGTCTTGGTCCTGGAATGCCGAATTGGACCAATCAGTACTGGTGGGACCTAAAATAGAGCCAGACTACAGGAGCTGTCTGGAGTCAAAATCTGTAGGAATTGTAGTTTTGGGCTTTTGGCAACTTTTTGCACCTGAAGGGGGAGCCTTTGTTGTGAATGACAGACAGATCAGCCAACCAAACCTTTTGGATTCTGGGGAAAGTCCCAGGCTTGCTGGCAGTTGAGTCAGATCTAAGTTGGGAGCTGAAGAAGCAACAGCTCAAGACAGTCTCCGTGGAAAGGTCTGAGTTTTGGCCTGCATGCTTGCCTGCTGCCCCTAAGAGGGAGAAGAGAATCAGTTTGGATTGAATCCGAGTTTGTGAGAATGAAGTAAGCCACTGAGTTGTGACCAGGATCAACCTGAAGAAGACCAAAGATTTGCTGAATGCATCAGCCTTTCAGGATTTCCAGCTACCTCTAAACTCCCGGTGTGTGCAGAGACTTTGCGATTGTGACCGGAGAGCGGTTTGCCTGGTATAGCAGAATCCCTTACATGTAAATGTGCTGTGTGCTTATAGTGGGTCGTGATTTGGTTCCCCACTCTGTCAGTTGTGTTCTGCTAGCTGGAAGCTGTATCCAGCTCGACTGGACTGAATCCACCTTCATCTGCATATGGCCTGGGCCCTGCCAGACTACCCCATTGTACAGAGAAAGCCATCAACAAGAGACCTGCCTGTGTATCAGCCCCCTGCTCCATGTTTGAACAGGAACGACACCTCAGTGAATCATGTGGGTTCTCCCTTACCAAATGTGTTGCAATGGCAACACAGTGTTCTAACAATGGCAATACCTGGGTATGTCTGAAATTGTGCAATGGTACTACCCAGTGGTAGTCTGGTAGTACAATGGTGTCAACTCAGTCAGGTTTCTGGCCTCAGTGGCAGTGCCATGGCACAGTGGCATCCCTATGGCAATTTCACAGGTTGCCGGACTGGTAAATGGGTAATGGTACCACACTGGTATTACATAATTTTGAGTCCACTTTCATGTGGGACTCTATATTGCCCTAAAAGTTCCCAATGATAATGCAATGGTAGTACGACAATGTTTTCTATGTACCACCAAGACTTATTTGGTTCCACCATGGTATCAGTATTTTGTAATGTCACCACACGGGTATCATGTTAGAGGAGTAGATTGGTGCACATACAAATCCCAAGCTTATTTGGTATCAGTGTGGTATCAGTGCATCTAGAAATTTGATACCACTGTGGTACCAACATGATACATATCAAAATCAAACAAAGTTTGAAAGAAATACAAAATGAAACATACACTGATAAACACATTATGAGCTGCACAGCATAAGAAAATTACAATAACAACCCTCAGTTAAGTTCCCAAATTGAATGGGATATCATTGCTTCATTGAAATCCATTAAAATTCTATTACATTCCATTAATCTTCCATTTTCTTCATGCAATCCCATTACTTTTCACCATTACATTTTGTATCACCCTTTTTAATGGCCAGTTTGTGTTCCCTTTACATTTAAATTAATTGTTGTTTCATGGGCGCAAACCATTAATTTACACACTCATGCCATGAATTAACCACTACAGGTATCCGTTAAGTATTTAATGTGTGGTATGCCCCTTAAAGTTTGTATCAGCCTATTTTAATGGCATGTTTAATAACCATTGAAACTGAGCAATGAGCTACTCACTGCCATGAAAATGATGGTCATGTAGCGCTAATCCATTAATTGTCATTATAACTATCAAATTAGTTTTTTATTACCATGAAAATAACAGTCATCTTGTGGCAATACATCACTAGCCATTAGGGATAGTTTTATTTACTATCAGTACTACTTTTCCCTAAGAACTATGGGTCCCCTTTGACTCCTGTGTAACCTTCTGTTTTACAGGTACTCCCATCCACTCTCCAGAATCAGCATCTCCAAAGAGGTTCCCTCACCTGGACCATAAAGTACCCATAAATTAGTTACATGATTGGGGATGGGAGTTTGAGCTAACTGAATCTGCATCCATTACAATGGGAGTCCAGATGGTTGTTGCCATGATGCTGTATTGTAATGAGGACAGTTAAGAGTATAGGATCAGTCTCTCCGGATCTGGTCCCCTATAGCTGCAACCCCACCTTGAAGATGGACCCCTACAGCTGAAGACTAACTTTTTGCTACAGCATGTTGGCAACACCATTTACAGTGAGGGCACAGCAATGCTGAGGGATAAAATGAGGGACATGTCACTAAGAGACTGTTGAGAGGTATGGTACAGTCCCTTTCCCATGTGTGGCCACCCTGCACTGTGATGCTAGAGATTTTACAGACTGACACAGGGGTCAATACTAACTTTTTTAGCCACTAGCCATCAGAGCTTGTGATTAGACAAATCCACTGACCCAACAGGGAGTTTCACTAGCCCAGCATAAAATGACCAGAAACATCTCCACTGAAATAATTGATCCCATCAAAATGTATACAGGCCCATTCATTTCAGTTGCATTTTGTTCTCGATATTTGCGTAGCAACAGCGAACAGTCCTGGCTCAGACCAGATACCAGGCCAATGGGAAAGGAAATCAGTGTGGGATGTGACTTCCTGCAGGAAGTTCATGAAGAGGACCATTACTTTTGTACACAGATGAGGAAGGAGCAGTCATCAAAATGAGGGGAGCTGACATCCTCTTGTTTTAGAGGTAGTTTAATTTCTGAGTATGTTTTATTGGGCAGCAAAGGCAGGCGTGTAATATCCCCAAAGACTGGGTAACCAGTATGCTCCATTGATGCCAACAAGCACCAGTAAGGTGACTAAAGATGCCCCTATAGTTTAGGTTGCAAGGGGGGGTGAACATAGTGGTCAGAGCCATATAAAAATAAAGTGCTTGTCTGCAGTTAAAAAGTTTTTTTCTTCTTATTGCAGCCTGCCCAGTAAAGGTGGCACAAGCCAGTGTCACATCTAAGGTCCAGCTTGCACTGGACAGCTGGTTGTTATGGATTCAGCATCCTGGATGCCATGGAGGATCTTGTGAGTGGCCAGTAATGGCCACTGGGGGAGTTTGAATTGACTGTGAAGGAGGACTGTCAGGGGAGTTCAGGTGCCCAGAAGAAAAACAAATACATGTAGAAAGTGCAGCAGAATAAAGCGAGGACACAGAAAAGTAAATTCAGAGCAAAAGGCAGTACCTGCAGCCCTCCTCTCATCCCTATGTCAGTCTCAATGGTCCCAGCAGTGTCAGTGGTCCAGTAGTTGTGACGGTCCCCAGGATCAGCAGTTGGCAGCTGTAGCGTGGGTTCTGTTTAGTCCTATTTGTGTTTTTTTTTGTAAAGAAAAAATAAATGGCAGTTCCTTGGCAGTGGTTCCCACAAAGAGGAAAGCATCATTAGATGAACGAGCATCAGGAGGAGCCAGCTACCCATCAAGGGAAGACCTCCCACCTGCCTGCAGCCATCAGGGCATCCAGCATACACTTAACCCACCTCCTGTCTCAACTTCTCCCCAGTTTGGGGTGGTGAGTCAGTGACAGTGTCATAAAACAGGCACTGTCCACCTGAACTAATACTGAAATAAAAAAGATGTTTCTTGTCGCGTAGTGACAATAAAGGATGGCCGTGGATGTTAGTGTGGCCAGGCAGCCCTGGAGCAAGGAACTGCCAAGGGTGGATCTATTCAAATGTATTTAAAATCAGCCCAGGAAGGGAGCATACAGTGAGATGGTGGCCTTATTCAAAATTACCTAAATTTATTTAACTCTCACTCCTAAATGGAGCACAGGGGTGGGCAGTATTCAAATGAAGTAGTTATCGGAGGCAGAGCAGAGGGCATGCATGCCCTGAATTAGATAGTGAACAGGGTACTAAGGAACAAGGTTAGGGTAAAGCCCCAGTTATAGCCAAGCTAGCCAGTTGGGCTAGTGAATAACTGCTAGCTGTCACAAAGGTTTCATTAATGCAGAAATAAGCATGCCGGGGAGCTAGTTGTGGGAAGTAAGTCCCAGATTATAAAGTCAGAGTGCCCCAGGGTGAAACAGGTGACTACAGTGGCCAAGTTGCCTCCAGTAGCCAGGCTAGTGCTATAGGAATCTCTAGATCTGTTACTCAGGTCACTAGCCCTTTGTTGGGGCTGTATCAATTATGTTGCTGGGGTGGCTAACAGGTTAGGGCTGTGGCAGCTATGTTGCTTGTGTGGATAACTGCCTGGTCCACTCCCTTTTCCTTGCTCCTGACTGAAAATGATACCCAAGTGCACTTTAAATCAGTAAATTCTACTATTTTGCAACACTAGCTTGGCTACTGTTTGTCAGTTGGCTATAGCCACCTTTATCACCCTGGACACATTCACTTTACACTCTGGGTTTTACTTAACCTAACTGGCCATTGGTACTTATTTCTGAATACATTTATTCATTTTGTTTATTTACTAAAAAGTTTCACCAGGAAAGGCACACTGAACAAACAAGTTTAAAAAACTCACTGTTCCAAGATCTGTAGCAGCTGTGAACTTTTGCGCACGTGCACAAGACAGCCTGACTCACCATGGGATGGTAAAGAGAGCGGGAAAGAAAGTGAAGCAGCCTGCTGCTGCTGCTGTGGTTTGAGTCAAACTGCTTTGTCTGCCTGCCTTCGATTCTGTGAGTGAGTCACTCGCCGCATTCATGTTTTTCGTCGGTCCATCCATGACTCCAGACCACAACCTAACCAGATCCAATACCAACAAGAGGGACTAAAATAAATTTGAGGAGCTGCACTTCCAGCTGCCGGGGACTGACTTGCCTTAGAGAAGCCTCTTAAGACTTGGCTTGAGGTTGATTTTTGATTGGACAATCGTTGGGGGCCTGGCGGAGTCAGTAGGACAGTGGTGGTGAGGTCTGTGGATGCCAGTGTTGTTGGAGCAGGAGTCTGACTCAGCACGGCCTGGAGGAGCGGGATAAAGCAGAGAGGATGGAGCGGGAGCTGGAGGACTGATAAAGGCCTGCTTGGGGACGGGGAGTCCCTGCTGACTTGCTGGTGGCTGTACTGCTGCGAATGCTAACACATTAATACTGCTGTGTCAAACTGTAATGCTCTTCAAAGTACAACTTTTTTTTTATTACAATTGAATCATGAATGAAGATTAGTCAGTCAAGGATCTGAATTAGCCAATTAAGGCTGGGTACATTACCATGCATTTCAGTTCTACTACAGGGTTTTATTTAACTCCAAAAATTGATTAGTGTTTTGCTCAAAAAAGTGCTAAAACATTGTGAAAATGCATAGCACTTGCCTCACTGTGTTTAACAAACATAACACTTCTAGAAAACCTATATAAATACTTTCTGTAGTTAGCATGTCCCAAGAAAAAAACGCTAATCAATTACTTATTTAAAACCCTGAACTAAGCAAGGAGACAGATAAAACAATTGGCAACACCAATTAATTTTAGAGAAGGTAAGCAATCATAAAATGTGGGGTTTTATCTAGAAATATGATGCAAAACAAAAAATTTGGCTGTGTCCCTTTAAAAGTTTTACTTAACTGGCCATTGGTGTTTGTTTCTGAATACATTTATTTATTTTGTTTATTTACTAAAAAGGTTCACCAGGAAAGGCACACTGAACAAACAAGTTTAAAAAAATTCACTGTTCCAAGATCCATAGCGGCTGTGAACTTTTGCACACGTGGTAAAGTGAGGATATATTTCTTCACAGAGAGGATTGTAGATGCACGGAACAGCCTTCCTGAGGAGGTCATAGAGTCAAAAACAGTGGGGAAATTCAAGAATGCATGGGACAGGCATAAGTCAATTCTAGTGGGGGTAGGAGGAAGTAGGCTGTTGGTTAACTAGGATCTGCAGCTATCCGTTAGGTAGGGAAATGGGCAGACTAGGTGGGCCAAGCGGTCCTTACCTGCCATCAAATTCAAATTCTATGTTTCTAAGTCTATACTGAACACATCAGTGAACTAATTCCCCCGAATCACTTCCTGTTCCTGCCCAGCCTGAGGAATTGCAGGAGCACTTTACTGCCCTTACCCAAGCTGACTGCTATATTAACAGTATATTAGCATGCAGATTATTCTGCAAAAATAGAGTTCCTTAGTAGTATTTTAGCAGTCAATCAGTTTAGCATTCAGTTTAATACAGTCATTCTGAGCTGATTCTAATGTTAAATACTGCTAACCATGTTTGCTGCTATTAACAGTCATTAGCGAGCCAGCCTGGTGGTGCTGAGGGCTGAGGCACTGGACACCTTGCCTCGCATCACCTCCAACGCACCCATGTTCAGGAGCGAGCAAGGTCCATCGGGGTCAGCCGGGAGGAGAGGATGGAGTGTCCAGCAGCTGCTCTCCTCTCTGGGGGTCAGCTGCGATCCCATACAATACTGTCATCTGGCGGAGCTTGGGTGGAAAGGTGCCGTAGTGGGGGAAGCAGTAAGGCGTGGGCGAATGTCAGCAGAGGGCAGAGCAGGAGGCGTGTCCAGCGTGCCTCCTAGCTCATTGGCCCTCATTGCACGCCAACATCTGGGGATGAACAAGGAGAAAAAAAAACACCTCGGTCTCTCCTAGGCGATGACACCTCACTGCACGTCTTCGGCTCATCGAGGCAGACTCCACTGTACTGGCCCAACATTACAGTATGTATGGCTCTGGAGAGGTAAGAATGGGGGGGGTTCCTCCTTACCCTACCCCGGGGGTGGTTAACTGGGCACCTAGGTTAGTGGAACTGTGTACTCTAGGGGCAGATCATGATGAGGGTGGATCGTGCAAGAGAGGCTGTCTGAGACAGTGGAGAGAGGAGGCAGTAGGGCCCATAAATACAAAGTTAAAAACAAAGTCATTAGCAATCATAAGCAGTATAAAGATTCCACAGAATAATCCATACAGAACTGCAGTCACCAGTGCTTTTGAGTGCTAGGTGTTGAGCGCTTAAACTAAACCAGCACTCAACAAAAGCTCAACGTGTGCAGTTGAACGCTTTCTGAGTATTTAAATTAGTAACTGAGTACTGGTTTAGGATTTCAGTTTCAGAATATGTTAACTGGAGATGCATTTGAGCACAGATTGATATCTTAAACTTTGAGAAAGTACTCAACAAAATCTCAACTTGCCAGATTGCAGGCTCATATAGTTCCCATCCTCCAACACTTGCAGCTGTATACTGACTCCACTTAGCCTTGGCTCTTAGTACCTGAACACCCACCAAGCCAATTCATGGAATCTGGTTTGCCCCCTTCCCAGCTGCAGACCCCCAGACCCATCCCCAAGCCCATGCTGGGAATCCGTATGCTGCCCACTACAAGTGGGTGTCAGAGTGATCACTTCTGGCTCTTAACAGTTACAAGAAGTTGGCCCATCATTCATCAATGTTCATCAAATGCAAAAGGACACTGCTATGTTGCAGGACAGTAATTACCTTTATTGAATTCATTGTATATCACACACACTCTCACAGCTCATACTTCACAGATACCCTATGCATTTTTATGTTGGTGCACTTGCACAGCCACCATCTTGGGACAGTGCAGCTTTAGAGGCGCAGTCACTGTTGGGCGAATGCAGGGCACACACCAGTAGGTGCGTCCCGCATTCCCCAATCAGCCTGCATGCTGGCGCCACACCATGCATATATAATGTGGCAAGCACATCTAAGAAAAGGTCCGCTGCAATCCAAGCAAAGCTCATCAGACGCAGCTGTCCTTTTCTTGCGGTGCTCGCTGCCTTTATGTACATGGCGGGCACTGGCTGTAGAACTGCCGACTTCGGGGTGCCCAATCCCCTGTCGGCTGCCCCTGCCCCTGTGAATGTGCCATGGGGAGCCTACTCTCATCAGTATAGCACCCCTTGAGCTTAATGCCGAGGGGTGCCCAACTCCTCAGCTCTGCACTCCCCACTCCTTGTGTGCCCACGGGGTGCCTAACCCCCGCTTGCCAAGCAGATACCCCCAAACAGTTAGGTGGCATGCTGAGCCCACCTCAGTGTGCCAAATGCCCTACAAAACAAAACTGTCCCGAATGTTTTTTTATAACCTGAAACGAAACGTTTCCTCATAGTCTCGATGCCCCTCCCCACCCACACCCACCCACTGCACATCCTATCTCCTCACCCCATACTTTCTACCTGCAGAGTCTGGCGCGATGATCTTCTGTGGACGGGAACATGTCTGCACTCTTCAAAGACGACCATGAACTGAAGAAATGCTGGTAAGCTGTATAATGGAATGAATAGGAGTTTTCAACTTTAATGCATATCTCGGCATTTTGTGAATTCTGGCCCCAAATTTTAAACATGGGGTTTTGGACCTCTCTCACTTGAATTCTTGCACTGTCATGGCGTTATTCCGTCCGAAAGTGATTTTGCAGTCACTGCGTGGAATCACCTTTCGGGACTGAGTAACAAATGACAGTGCCAGTGTTCGGCGAGAGGGCTTTCAAAAAGCCTATGTTGCAAGTTTTCCAGGGAAAAACTAAAGATGACTGTTTTAAGGCCGCAGTGTAGTAACCGCGCAATGCACGCCGTAGTTAGTGCATTCACACTATTTTCATGCCAAATTCTCAACATTGGCATTTTACCACACCTTCTTGTGAACTGTATAGTTGTCATTTTTCATATCCTGCCCAAAATGTGTTTTCGCACTTCTGGCGCAGAATAGCACGGTTGCTGTGCAAAATCAGTGTTCAGGACTCATTACAAAAATGACAGTGACACTGTTCATGAGCAGAGGTCCTAAAATGCCTGTGTTGAAAATTTGGTGACAATACTCTCGTAAAATTACCGTTTTACGAGCGCAAGCGTAGCAACCGCACAACGCATCGGTTAAAGTTAGTGCATTTGCAATATTTTCATGCCATTCTCAACATTGGCATTTTACCACACCTTCTTGTGAACTATACAGCTGTCATTTTTCACATCCTTGCTGAAATGTGTTTTCGCACTTCCAGCGAGAATAAGCACGGTCGCTATCGAAATCATTGTTTGGGACACATTACAAAAATGACAGTGACATGTTCATGAGCAGAGGTCCTAAAATGCCTGTGTTGAAAATTTGGTGACAATACTCCATAAAATTACTGTTTTACGAGTGTGCGTAGCAACTGCGCAATGCACTGTTGTAAGTTAGCTGATTTGCAATATTTTCATGCCACATTCTCAACATTGGCATTTTACCACACCTTCTTGTGAACTATACAGCTGTCATTTTTCACATCCTTGCTGAAATGCATTTTCGCACTTCCAGCACAGAATAGCGCGGTCGCTGAGCGAAATCATTGTTCGGGACACATTACAAAAATGACAGTGACACTGTTCATGAGCAGAGGTTCTAAAATGCCTGTGTTGAAAATTTAGTGACAATACTCCATAAAATGACTGTGTTACGATCTTGCATTGCACAGTTTGCATGCACGCTCGTACGTTCGCAAACTTCTAATATTCTCACTCCATATTTTCTATAGTGCCATTGTTCTGCACCTCCTAATGAACAGTACAGCTGTCATTTTTCACATCCTGACCAAAATTAGTTTTTGCAGTTCCGGCGCAGAATAGCGTGGTCGCTGGGGAAAGTCCGTGTTCGAGACACATGATGAAAATGACAGTGACACTGTTCATTAGCAGATGCCCTAAAATGCCTATGTTGAAAATTTGGGAACGAAAGTTAATAAAATGAGTGTTTTATGAGCGTGCGTTGCACAGTTTGCACGCACGCTCATGACTTTGTGAATTTGTAATATTTTCAATCCAGCTATTCATCATTGGCATTTTTCCTTACCTCCTTATGAACACTGCAGCTGCCTGAAATGTGTTTTCACACGTCCGGCACAGAATTGTACATCCACTGTGCAAAATCAGTTTTTGGGACAGTTTGAGGAAATGACGGTGACACTATTCATGAGCAGAGGTCCTAAAATGCCTATGTTGAAAATTTGGTGTCGAAACTCCATACAATGACTGTGTTGCAAGCGTGCATTGTGCAGTTTCCACGCACCCTTGTAACTTTGTCAATCTGCAATATTTTCATGCCACATTTTCACCACTGGCATTTGTGCACATCTCCTTATCAACAGTCCAGCTGCCATTTTTCACAGCCTGCCCAAAACATGTTTCCACAGCTGTGGCGCACAATGGCATGCTCACTGTGTGAAATCACCTTTTGAGACACATTCACAAAATCACAGCACTATGCGTCTCTAGCTATGCCACTCCCACTGCTAATGCCAGTGCGACAACATTCGGCATTGACAAATGCTTGTTTCAAGGTGTGATGTCGAAAATGCACCTCTATTTATGGTGCTTAATGGTAAGACATTTAAAGGGGCAATGCAATTTCCCATCAAGATGCTTATACATTAAATACTGTGTGTGTGTGTGTGTATCTCTCTCTCTCTCTCTATATATATATATATATATATTTTAATTATATAAAGGGCTGACCAGTGGTGATGAGGGACTGAGGTGCTGGATGCCACATGTCACTCTACATTGATGACCTGAGTTTGGAAGTGGATTCCAGTTGCTGGGGCCAGCTTGGAAAGGGGAGAGACTGAGCTTGGGACTGCTCTCCTTTTCCAGGGAGGGAGGGCTTGTATGCCCAACCTCTGACTGGTAATAGCACAGGCTAGAGTGATGCAGACGAGGTACAGTGGGCTGGTGATGCTTGTATGCCTCTACATGCATGCCTCAACCTGGCTGCAGAAGGGATGGGAGAAAACTGGAAAATGGAAGCTGGCATTTCAGTGAAGCCCTGCATGTTTATCTGTGGACCCATACTGCCACCCTAACCGTGGTCTGAACTAGACTGTCTCAGGAGGGGGGGTGGGAATATGGCCCCTCCTCCCTCCCTTGGCCCTGCCATCGGGGAATCTGTGGTGGCACCCCTCCACAAGGTGGCCCCAGGGCATATAAGCACTGATCTGTAGGAAGAGGAACAGTGCTGAGAAGCCCTCCAAAACATCCCACTCAGTAGAAAGAAAAACAATATGTGCAAAATGTAATGAGCTGCAAAGTGCTTTTTTTTGCCATCGTCCGGTCACCATCTGTCCAACCCTGCCACCTAGACCCCCCTCTCCTGGGATTTACCCACCCCACTGGAGTGCATCTTGACTTACCCCCAGGGTGGGGCTGTTGGTGAGGGACTTCTCATAGAAATATAGAAGTTGTCAGCAGAAAAGGACCTCTTGGCCCGCCTAGAGTGGCCTAAAATGCCTTCCTACTGTGCTATTGCAGACCCTACTCTCTCCCCAAATGGATGCTGCTTCATGATCCTGGGGAGGAGGGGAGTGTCTAAGTTGGTTCCATGGGTCAGGTTGAGGGTGAATGGCCTCCTGCATGGCCGATGTTGTCTTTTCTGAATATGCTGATCCCCAGGGAGGCATGACATGCAATGACATAGTGGTGCAAAGAGCGCTGGATGTCTGACACACCTCACGAAAATCTCAAGCACTGGCTGTCAGACCCCCACTCTCCATCAGTGGTTGGTCAACAGCCGGATGCTTCTCTCCACCACTGTAGAGGAGAGCAGTCTATGAGTCATTCAATCCTCCTCTCCCCAGCTGGCCCTCTGACATTCTGGGCTCACTTCCAAACCCAGAATGTCGGGTCACAAGTGAAAGCTATACCACTGCATTTGGTGCCGGTGTTAAACTGTAAAGTGCTCAGCTGTGCTCTTCATTCATTTCACCTGGCAATATTGACAAAAACACAATAATAAAATAAGGCAAATAACACAATTGATTTTTGTAGCATTTTAGTGTGTGCTCCTCACACACCATATTTTGCCATTTGCATGCATCAATATTTGGTTTTACTCACCAGTGTGTTCAAAAGTGAGCAGTACCCACTCTGAATATATCTTATCAGGAGCCCTTCATGGCACAGTACTATGTTGGTATCACATGTGACACAGTACGGTGTATGCATTACATGAGGCAAAGTGCTGTGTCAGCATCACCATGGCACAACATAGTGTTAAACTGTGGTATGCCACATGGCAGTGTTGCGTCAGCACTGCCTGTGGCACAGTGATGTGCAAACAGTGCAAGTGGCACAGCTTACTGATGACAATGCACAGTGTGGTGTTGACAGTGTATGTAGCACCGCACAGTATCTGCATGTCATCTAGCAAAATGCAATACCTGCATAGAATGTGGCACCGTGACTGACAGCAGTGCACATGGCACTGTGCAGTGTTAGCAGTGCATATTGAACTGCAGAATGTCAGCCCTGCCACTGGCATATTGCTGTGTCAGTGCTGTTTGTGATGCACTGTGGTGTCTGCCCTGCACGTGGCCTAATACTGGGCTGCCACTGCACGTGGCCCAGCAGTGTCTGCACTTCATATTGTAGAGCACACCTTTTTTCAGTGCACGTGGCACAGGGAAGTGACAGCAGTTCTTATGGCACAGCAACGTATCAGTAACACATGCTGCATAGTGAAGTAACAGTACTGCACATGGCACAACACGGTACCGGCAGAGCATGTGCAGGGACAGTGCAGTGACACTGGTTGGGAGCACATGCGGTACAACCACAGCAAAATGCCATGTGTAGTGCCTGCCACCAGGGTGGGTTGTCTCAGGAGCCTGCCGTCTGTGCTGAGTGGACTCAGAGGGGGAATGGTCATTCCATATGCTGGGAGGAGTGGGTGCAGGTGAGATAAGCCTGAGGTACGTGTGTCACTCAAGGATGGCTTCTACTCCCTTAAGCTGCCCACATCTGTTCCCATGAGATACTTTGCACAATTGCTAGACACATAGCATCCCTCAGTAAAGCACAGTCTGTGGGTCTCGCCCCCAAACAGCTTCCTCTCCCCACTCCAAGCAGCACCCCTCCCAGTACACAAAGCTGAGCAGCACTTCTCTGCTGTGGATCTTCCACTCCCCAGAGAGGGAGTGGCAGCTGCAGGGGGTAGCTTGTCTGTTGGAGAGGGGTTCCTGCTGTTGGGTTGGGCAGAATACAGTAGTGCCTCCAAGTAGCAGTGTCCAGGAGCCCTACTAAAAGAAACTACTCTCACCAGGCATCTCAGGCAGGGCATGATAGTGTGCTTGTGATCCCCTTTGGACCAATGTAGTTCACCTGCAGGAGAGAAAAACATGTTTACGTTACTCATATTCTGCCCAAACAAGTTGCCAGTAGCCTCAGTAGTCCCCACTAGCAACTACTGTGCCCAACAAATTGTCCCATAGGTTGAGCATCACCTGTGGCAGATTGGTGATGGCCATGACATTGTGGGTAACCATACAACATCATATGTCCCTACACAGCAACCTGAACTGTAGGTGGCCATTGAGAGAAGCTGGGAGGGTGAAGAAGCTGGAGAACATATCTCAGTTGGATGGTACTTAGCGCCCCGCACCCCAGGAGGAATACTGTAGTTGCCCTCTTGGATCTCATGCTCCCCCTCCCCAGGAGGAATACTGAGGTTGCCTTCTTGGATCTCATGCCCCCTATTCACATTTTCATTTGTAGTCCCAGCTTAATTTCTTTGACTCCCCTCTCCATTACAAGAAGTCCTCACTTCTTGTTCATTACTGTAGCCTCCTATTAATATTATCCCTTTCACTTGCACCCTCTCTCAAGTCCCACTTTTAGTCACATAATCATGTTTTTTTTTTTTTTTTTTTTTGCTGCACCTCCTTTTGCCATTTGTCATTTCCAGTAGCTGACAATAACTTTTACAGCCACTAGCAGGCAGGGCTAAAAGTCCATCTGCCTGACAAGATTTTCAGTAGCCCAGAGCAATTCATTTCAACAATGTTGTTTTGTCATGCATATAACTATCTTACCTTTTAGTTGTTCCTACTTTTTGACTGTTGGGAGTTTATTTAGGTTCCTTCTAACAAACACAGCAAAATGTAGAAAAATATCAAACAGCAAAAAAACTATGAGGAAAAGAAATAAAACAGAATGAATGAGTACATTTCTCTGGATGGGGTTGCATGAAAATATGCCAGCTTGGAAACAGCAACATAAATTTTAGATACAATAGGAATATTCCACAGGCACATTGTGCACCTGGGAACCCTTTCCATTGTGGCACTAAACCAGAAGGGGTCAGGAAGGAACGTGAACAACTCAGTTAGAACAGGCATGCTTCAGTGAGTAATCTGAGACCAGCTACGATCCAGGCAGACTTCAAAGCATTCTTTCACCAAGCAATAAGAAATGGTCTGCAAACCAGAAGAAAAAGTTGGAGCAGCAGGCTGAGGAAAAGGTAGAATTTTTTTGTTTACCTTTTAAACAGTAATTTGATGAAAAACATTTAGGCCAAACTGTTCTTACAGAGCAAGATCTGTCAGATCTGAAGGAGGGGCCACAAAAAGTTTGAAAATAATATACAAGTAAAAGTCATGGGGTCTTGATCCATAATCCCAGCCAGTAGCTCTGAAGAGGCTGCTACAGCTCTGCAAATTCAAATCTGAGTGAGGAGGAAGGGAGTCTTGGTTAGTGCAGTAAATTAAACTTTGAGCTATGGAGGATTGAGGGGTCTGTACTGTAGCCTATGAATTCAAACCTGAGATTAAGTATGGGAGAAGAAAAGACTTCACTCTTTGAGGGAGCAGCTGTTCTATTAAAATTCAAACTTGAAGGGAGTTGAATTTAATTACTGCAGTATTAGAATTAAACTTTGAGCTATGACTCTGTAGATCTGCTGTATTTTCCCATTTAAGGTGATGTGTCGCTACAGGAGTTCAGTACAGAGCTTGGGAGGTTGGAGGGAGACAGGCGGTTTAAATGGTGCTGGGGGGTTGCAAGAAGTAGTTGCTGAAGGGGGAAGAAAGCCAAGGGAGCCTGTAGGTGCCAGGTGGGAGGAAGGCCTAGGAGCCAGTAGCTGTGGGGGGGGTGGCTCTTGACCATACATCTGGGCAAATGATTGTGTCACAGTCTGCAGGACATGGTTACATGTGGACAAGGCTTTAAGTTTTTCATGCAGTGCATGGATTTCACGATTACTGTGAAAACCAGGTGTCTCCGTGACATATAAGTCCTAACTTGTCACATTTGTTAACTAATATGCTAGTTGCAGCTAAAAAACAAGGTTATTTCTCTGTCCTGCAGCCTTGCGTCATGGAGCTGCTTAACCTCCTGTTGCTGGAAGGGTGGGTGGTGTTGATCCACGTCCCGTTCTGCTGCCGACTGTGCTCAAAAAGGAATGCATCCTTGCATCGTGGAGCCGCTGAACCTCAGATTGCTGGAAGGGTATGGGATGTTGCTCCAAGTCCCGTTCGGCTGCCAGCTGTGCTAAAAAAGGAATGCAGTCTTGCATCATGGAACCTTTTAGCCTCCAGTTGTTGGATGGATGGAAGCACAGGCATCAAGTTGCTGTAAGGGGTGGGGGCTGTTGCTCCAAGTCCTGTTCAGCTGCCAACTGTGCTAAAATAGGAATGCAGTCCAAATATTTGCTGTGTCACATCTGTCCTAGACAGGAAAGGGGCTAATTTGCTCCATGCACCGATTGGCTGCCAGCTGTGCACAAAATCAATGGCAGACTTGCTTCTGTGAAAATTCATTTTTCGCTCTGTGCTCACAGTGAAAATGGCAATTTTTAGCTTGAAAAACGTACAGCCACTATGGATGTGCTCAGCATTCTGTGCTGCGTAGGACCTAGGAAGTATGCACCACACTGCACCTTTTGAACTGAGCAATAAACCTGGAGACCAGAGCTTGAATCCCACAGCCCTTTGTTACTATACTCAGTGCCGGATTAAGGCATAGGCACAGCAGGCCCAGGCCTAAGGCCTCATCTGTTAGGGAGGCCCCTTCATTTATTCCCTTTATTCTTTTTTTGCTTCATTTTTTTTGTCCCCTCAGTCCGTAAAAGCAAAAGGTACTGAAAATGCATTTTTTTCTTGGGGGGGGACAGCATCACCACAGCCCACTTCAGAATCACTACTACCAGAAATTAAAAAAAAAAACAGCGCACCACTGCGCATGAGGCGAGACCCAAGTTAGTTAGCCCAGTCAGCCACCTTACAGTCTAGACAGTTGCATAACACATCATGCAGTGGTGGTGTCTCATCTCTCTCCATGATGTAATTGTTGCCGCTGCATTGAGTCAGGTGGTGCTCTTCAGAGATTCGGATTGGAGGTTTTGTGTCATGTGTGGCTAATAGCTTTGCCTTCCTGCCACTGACTCCCATAGTTTGTCTCTCCTCGTTGTTCGCATTGGACGCAATCCTATCCACCTGGCTCAGAAGCCTAGCAGAGAAGAGTGAATTTCGGGTTTTACACCTGACCCATTCATTTTGAGGAAATATTTGGGACTTGATCGTCAGTCCATGACGGGTGACGTCCGTCCTGTTGTAAATTTATTTTTTGTCAGGCAGTCAGCCCAGGGCTATCCTCACAACCTCACCGGGGCGACTCACCCACAAGAAGAGCTCTCTCCTCCCGAGTCCCGACTGACTGCTGCCTCATCATCAGCTAGCCACCAGACTGCTGCACCCGCAGGGCTGGCTCAGGCAGAAAATCTCATCTGACTCTCCACCCAGATGACCCCTGGCCCCCCCCATGTGTGGCCTCACTGGCCAGTCTAATCTGGTCTGCCTGCCACCTCGCATGTTGCTGGTCCAGTCGGGCCTGCCCTGCCCAACTTAAGTAATCTTAAGTACCCAGAGTGTCCACAGATTAGGAGGCAAGGAAGGTCCGTGACTCTGTCTGCGTGTGTGTGTCTGATGAGAGGGACAGGACATCTCACACACGACCTGGTGACCACCGCTCTGCACCACCATGAGTCATCAGTTGAGTATCACGACAATTGAACAAGCAGCAGGTAAGGTAGAGTCTTGTGAGTGCTCTAGATGCATCTACCATAAAGTTCATTCAAGTTTCAAACATTGGGGTCCTGGTTTTCCATTCCAGTAAAATGCATTTTTTGCCAAACTCATTGCCATCATTATTAATATTTTTGGGGTAGATTCTAATTGGGAATTATGTCCTATAAGTGTAAACAGTGTTACCAAGGGTGTGACGTGAAAGCAAACTTGTACACTTTTTGTACACAATTTATTATTTTGGTCCAGAAATTTGTGAGGGATGGACATTGATGAATTGAATGAATTAGTACTTTTAAGAATTAGATTATCCTTTTTTGTATATATAGTTTTTGATTTGTAGAACTTCTAATAATTGGCCAGTGTATTATATTGTGTCTGAATTGATGTGAAATGTTTAAAAATGTTGTTCTCGAATAACCGCCTATGTTCCACCAGACCTTGTAGTTGCCATTGTTTATATATTGGTTCATTAAGTAATGAGATGAAATCATAATTATTTTATATATATATATATATATATATATATATATATATATGTGTGAGGATGTTATTGGGATCTGTTCCTTTATAATTTTGTGAGCTTCTAACCAACTGTTAATGGTTGTATGGGTTATCTGAAAATTATATATTTCTTAGATTTAAATATTCATGGAGATTTTGTTCCATCTCTAAAGAGTAAAGGCTAACTTCTCCCATTGTAACCCAATGCCAGATCGTTGTAATTTGCTACCAAATAATATTTATAAAAATCTAGGAAAGCAAGTCCCCCACTTTCTTTTTCTAGTGTTTGTTTGTTATACGCACACACCTTTATGTGTGCAGGAAATGAAGGGATTGGCAGACTACCTTTCTGGGACCAAATTATGATCCTTTCCATTTTAATACAGACTTTGCCAAAAAACACAAAGCAACCTTCTAAAAACTTTTTCTATTATGGACTTGCACAGCATGTAAGTCCAACCATACTTAACATAACCGAAACAATCCCTTTAAAATATGGTAACGGTAGCCTAACTTTTCAAAGGTGGATCACAGCTGTTGTCAATTACCCAGTTATCTGTACCAGAAATAACTCAGTCACAGAAAGCCTGAAGTATGTATAAATAATGAGAAAATACAAAACTGTGTGCTGTGCACTCACTCACAACAGTATATCTTCTGGAAGACAGATGAACCAAACACAAAAGCTACTGTGCTTAATTTATTTAGCAGTTCCACAGTGGACAGCAGAACAGCAGGCAACACAGTTCAGAATGTTTGCTTCAAGGTTTCACACTTACGTGCCTTGTCCAGAGGCTGCCATGACTACAAATGTGTGCTGTTATATAGCTGAGCTTTTAAAGAGACAATAACCATTTGTCATGTGCAATGAGTCTAACAGTGTTAAGTGTAATCATTGACCGCGTGATTGTTGGAATTTTCTGTAAGGCAGTACCTATGAACTTTGCAATCTTACACTGCTCCCCACCTTTTGTCCCATCCTTCCACGATCTCCCTAACACATCTCCCCTCAATGCTTAAGTAACCTCTTCCATTCCTTCTTTTCCCTCTTCACGTGTTCTGCACCCTCCCTCCCTTACTGCGTCACAGGCCTGTCTGCTTCTCTCCTCACCAATGTGTGCACACTTGTTCCCTTGACACATTATCTTCTGTTGGCATAGATGTACCTTGGACATGTAACCTGAACTGTCTTATTGTTTATTCTCCTATAACGGTCTCAGTGGCCACTGTTTTGTTACCGTCACCTATGCTGTATTCAGTGCTTTATTTATTCTGATTTTGTATGGTTAATTCTCCTCTGCCCAGGTCCACCTTGGAAATGAATTTTACTCAATGGCATTTTCGACTGGTAAAATTAAGATTGATTGATTGATTGGAAATAAATGCATAGAAAAAGTACAAAACAGAAGTGCAAGGTATAAAGTTAAAACCACCAATGAGCGGTGGCGGGGTGGTGTCAGTGATGGTATCACTCATAGGGAAACAACGAAAAAATGTATTACGAAATTATGACTTTAGCTCACTCCTACAACCACAGATAGGCAAATCCTCCATACTGACAAGAAAAATAATGTTACTCTTGCAGGAGAGATCAGAGCTCATCCTGACAAATGGATATGATGATTGCTTATAATGAATTGTAATTCGGATTCTGTGTGATAGCACAAAGCACCTCTGGGCCTATCAATGTGGGTCTGCAGGTATATAAATAGTGATAAGGTAGGTCCTTAGGTTGCTGGCTTCTGCTCCTTCCATGTTTCTAGGTATCCCATCTTGGCTTCCTGTGTCAGAAGAACAAAGGCAGATGACTAGATACTATTTTGGTTTGATATATGGCCTGTACGGTTTTAAATAATCCTAATTTCCAATTCCAAACTGAGGTATATCGAAACAGAGGACCCCAGAATATATGAGTTAGAAGCTTTATTGTAGATCTGTTGCACATGTACAGCTACCCAGTCACCATCCTGATTCTAGCCGATGCTGGGGAGAAGGCTTACTATAGTACCAGCATTACTACAGGTGAAAATGCTTGTTTATCTCCACCATTGTCACAAGAGGGCATCTCCTAGTTACTGTAATTCAGAATCTCTGGTTACAGCACCCCGCTTCTCTCCATGTAGGATACAAATACTGTACTAAGGTATCATCTGTGTCAGGACTGTCCGTAAGAGTACAGTGAGTGAAGTCATGAAGTGCATGGCCCCAGGGTAGAGTAAGTAGAGCAGGTGGGGGGGACAGGCACAGCGAGTGTGAAGGTGGGTACAGTGATGTATGAAGGAGGACGAACAGCAGATGATGGGGAAGGGGTAGTTGTACAGCTGGTGAGGGGAGAGGTACAGTGGTGGGTGTCAGGTGAGGAGCAATTGTCTTGACCTGGTTACAGCTGCACATGTGTTTTATTTTTTTCATTTTGCACTTGTATCTGGTTTCAGCCCAGTTTCAGTGCTATGCTTCAGCACACAAAATGGAGACATCCATGTGCGGTGATCTTCTCTGTTTTTTTTTTGGTTGCTTTTTGTGTGGGGTTGGCATCTGACTTCCTTTTTTAACAGTCCTATTCCCTGCTTGCAAGCGTCTCCAAACACTGCCACTACATTTGAGTTTACCAACCCCAAGTAGTGGGGGCAGCACTTGGAGGAAGGGACCAAAGTTAGAGGGGAAACAGCAGATGGGAAAGAGTACAGTGAGTGGAGTAGGGCAACAGCAGATGGGGAGAGTACAGTGGGCAAGGGAGCAATACAGTAAGTACACAAGGGTTCAGCAGTTGGAGGAGAGTGGAATGGACACTTAGATCGGGAGAGGTATAGCGGGCAGTGAAGAGGTACCATATGGGGGAGGGGTACAGTGGGTGTGGGATAGCAGTTGGGGAGGGGCATTCACAAAGCGTAAAAGTGTGGTGCAATGAGCAGGAGACCAGTAGAGTCACAGTGGAGAGAGGTGTACACTGGGCAGGGGAAAGGTGCAGCACCACTCCCGACCTGAGTTGTAAGAGTTTGGCATACCAAAATTGGGGTGGGGGAAGCATTGCTGCTTGTGACTGCAGTGGCCTCAGGTCACACTCCACAACCAGCACACTTGCAGGGTCAGAACAAGAACTGACTGGTACTTTGGGGTGGCACAAGCAGTTTGGGGATTGTGTGGGTAGTACAATGGGGTGGTATGATTGGCACTTTGGGATCATGTGGTCAGCACATTGGGAGTGACCAGAACATTGGGGGGCTATGACTGACATTTTGGGGGACTGTGACAGACACTTAGGGAGCATGTGAGTCTTGTGACCAGCACTTTAAAAGCAGCTGGCTGGCACTTGGGGAGAGTGACTATAATATTGGGGGAGTGAACAGCACTTCAGGGAGGGGGTAGTAGGGGTACATGACCAGCACTGGGGGGGGTCATGAGACTGGCACGTTGAGATGCTATGACTGGCACTTTGGGCTGGTGTGACCTGCAGTTTAGGAGTGTCATGGGTGTCTGAAAGTGGTGGGGAATGAGGGGAGCATGAGTGCTAAAAGGTAGTGGGGGAGGGAAGCATGGGTGGCAGAGGGTGGAGAAGAAGGGGAGCATGGTTGCCAGATGGTGAGTGGGGAGGATTTCATGGGTGCTAGAGGTGGGAGAGGAGGATGGCATGGGTAGAAGAGTGGGAAGGAGGAAGGTGGCAGTGGCTTAGGTGCCAGAGGGTGGGGAGGGGTTATAGGTGCCAGATGGTGGAAGGAGGAGGAGGCATGCATGGGTTGGTAGAGGGTGGAGGAGGTGGGGGTTTCGGGTGGCACAAGGTGAGTTGGGGAAGGGACAGTGGTGTTAGAGGGTGGGGAGAGAATCTGTGCAGCATGCTGCAGTATGGTTGGCTGTAAGGATTCTGACAGCCTTCAGGACATTCATAGCATGAGTGAAGTGTGGGGGTTGGTTCCTCTGCTTTAAATGTTGGGGGTCAGCTCTGAAAAATCTTAGGCTCAGAAGTTTGCTGGAGTGTCATTGTACTGCATTACCTGACACTTTTTCTGCTAATGATTAGATGCAAACCTTTCAATATAGAGGGTTAGTGCTGAAGCACTGCTTTTTTATTTTTTTTTTATGTTTGCTTCCGCACATGCACAAGAAACATATTGCTGCAGGTTGCTGCAGTAGCAGGTCCTGGGGGCTCGGCAGTGATGTGGCCAATGCTGTCAGTGCATGGCAGGCACCAATAAGGATGGACGCTGCCGGTGACAGTAGTCAGAAAGCGTGCCACAACTTTCAAAGAAAGTAGCCGCACCAATCCTGGCACCGCTCGTCATGCCAGCGCCGCTTGTCATACCATCAGCAGGCTATTGAGGAGCTGTGAGCAGTATGTGGGGGCAGCAGTTATGAGGCAGGGATGGATGGAAGGAAAAAGATGACCATAGTAGATTATATGCCAGACAATGAGGGCCGTAAGCAAGTAGTGACATGGGAACTCAGGCATCGCAGTTGCCAGAAGCAGAGTAGGAATTGCATGCCACTGGGGCCCGCTGTGTCTGTTAATAGTAGGTTGTTGGGGTTTGGGAGACATTTCTGGCAACACGAGATAAGAGTGCAGTGGAGTCAAGCACTGCGCATTCAGTAGAGAGATCATTGATGAGCTCACTGGACACAGTTTTATTACTTATAGCACAGTGCCATCAGAGTTGGAAAAGGGGGGAGGGGGATGTAGCTGTGAAGACTGGGTCCATTCTTTGCACTGCGGCATTGCCATATTGAATGCGTTGCTGTGCTCCATGCAGACTTTGTTGTAGTAATGCATACAGAGGCATAGCTGTGAAGCACTGTGCAGTTCTTCTTGAGAGGCGAAGCTGTTCTGTGTTGCATTAGAGTTACGCGTCAAGTGGAGATGCCCTACTTGCCAGCTGTCCTGTGTTGCGTGTGTTGTGTGCGTCAAGTGGAGATGCCCTACATCCAGTGATATGTATAATTACAGTAGTACAGAACAGTAATGCACTGCAGCCTGGCCCATGGTTACAATGAAGACTCTAAGTATGAACAGTGGGAGAACATATTGAGTGAAGCCAGCAGTAAATTAATGGAACTAATAGTTAAATATAGTAAGGAAAGAGAAAATGTACTTAAGACAGAGCTAAAAAAAAACTGAGAAGGAGGTTTTGAAATATAAAGACACTGAAGGTTTTGAAATTTATAACAAGAGGCTGCAAGAATTTATTGATAAACTGGACCGGGAATTGAAGAGTGCAAAATGGTTAAATTTACTCGAGACAAAGGGGACTATGAAAATAATCGAGTTTATTCATGGAAAAGGGATACAAGAAAAGGGATCTTAAAAAGACCAACTCGAGTCTCATTCAACTATAGTACAGAAGAAAGTGGCTCTGAAGGAGACGAAAATGCTACTAGACAAGGTCATTTTTTACACTGGGACTCAGAAGATTTCGAACAACCACTACAACAGGAATTACGGCGGAGCCCCCGATTGGTAAATTACAGTATCAAAAACGGACAAGGAGGGGACAGAAAAAACGTGGTGTCTCGCGAGCAGAGGGGACGGTATGGCTGGAAGAGGAATGGCAACAGGTGGAATGCCAGAACAATGAGGAGGTGAGTCGGGACATTCAAGTTATTAATATTTCAGAACATGTGTTAACTGAATCGGAGAGACTATTGTTAAAGAAGGGTTTAAATTTCTCCCCGACGACTTCACTGAACCCTGAGAGAACTATTATTGATTTACACCTGATGTGTCGCAATTTGAATGTTAAGGCGTTCTTTAATAAACGTAATGCTAGTGAACTTGCTTCAGAACAATCAACTGTTCCAATGTCTTTCAGACCAAATTCTGTCTTTAATCCACCCCTCTGCAATGCAGTGAGTGTGTTTCGAGATTTATGTGAACAAGACCTTGAGAAGTTATTCGAAACCCCATCATGTCTCGAGTTTAACAACCTCTCTAAAGAAGAACGTGAGGCTCTGAAACTTTTACAAAGTGACTCCAGTCTTATCATTAAACAAGCAGATAAAGGGGAATGTATAGTACTGTGGAATGCATGTAAATATACACAGGAAGTGATGAGGCAGTTAAACAATAGAGTGTTTTATAAAAAATTGAATTATGACCCAACATGGGAGTATAAGACCTGTATAGATGAAACAATAGTAGAGGCATTGGGAAAAGCAGTTATAACATCTCAATTGAGTAAGTTTTTGAAAGTTGAATTCGGTGCAGTCTACTTTTTTATATATTGTCGAAAGTACATAAAGATTGTCAGAACCCCGCAGGCCCAATAGTTAGTGGCCTAGGAAGTTTAACTGAGCACTCTTTCGATATGTGGATTCCATTCTAATAATTATGTTAAACAACTGCAATCATATATAAAAGATACCAAAGATGTTTTAAAATTGTTAGATGAGACATCGATTGGAGAGGACTGTTTATTGGTTACACTTGATATTGAATCCCTCTATACTAATGTACCCCATGACGGGGCCTTGGATACTATTGCATATTTTTTAAATCATTCTAGAGACAAAACAAGTGAGGAGGTGGAATTAATTTTGAAATTGCTTGAACATGTACTAACAAAAAATATTTTTACTTTTGATGGTAATATTTATAGACAAATAAAAGGAACTGCAATGGGGGCCACCTGTGCTCCGTCAGTGGCTAGTCTATATGTAGGTCATTGGGAACATGATGTTGTCTTTAATGATCAGAGAAACCCGTTTTATTACAATGTTTTACTATGGAAGCGTTTTATTGATGATATTTTGCTAATTTGGAAAGGGGATGAAATGATGTTGACAGAATTTGTTGACTATTTACACAGTACTAATGAAAATTGGAGATTTTCATATCATGTGAGTGCAAATTCGGTAAATTATTTAGACCTACAGATTATTCGGGAAGAAGAAGGGCAACTAAGTAGTAATTTATATAGAAAAGCCACTGATGGGAATACTTTATTATATGCCACAAGTTGCCATCCTACACATATAATAGAAAATATATCAAAAGGTCAGTTCCTGAGAATTGAAAGGAACTGTAGTAAGGAATCTGATTTTGAGACTGAGGCAAGGGGTTTAAAAAGCCGCCTTAATAGTAGGGGATATACCAATAAATTGATAGAAAAGGGATATCAGGCTGCTGTTGCAGCCGACAGAAATGAATTGCTAAAAGATAAAATAATGACATCTGAGAATATTAATAGATTCTATTTTGTCACTTCATACAGTGCCCAAAGTTGGCAGGTGGGACAAATTATTAAAAACATTGGCATGTGCTGGCTGTTGATCCAGGACTACAGGAGGTTTCATCACAACCTCCGATTTTAACTTATAGACACGCGCCAACTTTAAAGGATACATTAGTGAGAAGTCATTTTATGCCTGCAGTGAAACACACCAGCAGTTGGCTAGGAAACTCTATAGGTTGCACACAGTGCAAAAACTGTAGTGCATGTAACTATATAGTAAAAGCAAGAGAGTTTAATGTAGCTGGGTGGAGAAATAAAACTTTCACTATCAGACAATTGATAACATGTAACACACAAGGGATTATCTATATGGCACAATGTAGTTGTGGAGCTTTTTATGTTGGAAAAACCGAGATAACTTTTAAAATTAGAGTACAAGAACATATGCGAGCTATAAATAAGCAGGATTTGACTTATGCCACAGCAGCACATATTTTTGAGAACAGAGATGAAACAGAAAAACTTGATTTTAAATTTTTGGGCATTGAAAAAGTCTTTTATGGCCCAAGAGCGGGTAACTATCGAAATAAAATTCTAAAAAAAGAAAATGAGTGGATTCTTAGATTAAATGCCCACAAACAGCCAGGCATTAATGCACATTTAGAACTCAAACCTTATTTGGAATATAGATAGTGAGTTGCTAGATTACGCTATAGGTTGCAGCTATGAAATTAAGTACCATAAAAGGAGTTTTTTAATGATTCCTGTTAGATAGATTGTTTAGTATAACTACTATTTATTAAATGTTTGTTATTCAAAAGTTTTGATTATTAATATGTGTATTATATTTTAACTTGATATGTGAGTACATGGATATTGGCACTTTATTATTGATGGTGAGAACCAATGAATTTGTATTTCATCATTATGATGTCATAGATTATTTAATATAAATTGGTATCATGGGGTCTGTTTTTTTTAGCCTTTGATAAAGGACTTTTGTCTGAAACGCATCAGGTGTGGTGTTTAGTTGGTGAATAAATATAACAAAAGAAGATTCGGCTCCGAAGATTATTGAGGTGTGTGTGTGCAGCAGCTTTTGTTGGAAATAATTATGAACAGTGACTGCATTCTTTTTGCTGAAGGATTGCCGCATTGACTTTGCTGCTTTTGTCACCGCTGACTGTTCCCTATTGGGCCACAGGACAGCAGAGGCTTGCAAAACCCTGCACTTCGTCTTGCTGGGCGTCAGTTTTCTGTGTTTGATCCCCTCCCCCACGCAGAACAGAGGTAGACCCTTCTAACGATACTTACAAGTACTACATCCTTACAGCAAGTAATCTCTTGCCTGTCAAGCTGTGATGTTATTGTGCTATTTCTGGGATAGCATCACAAACCTGTTATTCAACAGCCATAGCTACCATCGCATATAGTTTGAACCCGTTCAGAATACATCTACGTTTTGTGCTGCAGGCCTGAGAAGGGGCTATGTCTGCCGGTGTAGTGAAAAACATCTGCACAACAAAGTGTGTGCCCTAGTTTGATGCCGCAGTTATTCGGCTAACTCCCCCGCCCCCAATCCATGCCAGCTCTCTAATGTGGCAAGTCGCCCGGGACAACATGTGAAATCGTGGTGAGAGATGTGAAACTGTGCTCCGCTGCCCTTTCCTGTTACCTCGCAATTGCAGTCAGTGTAGCTGTTAGGTGCAAGGAGGAGGACCACTATCTTGCCATGTGTTACTGTTGGGGTTTTGGCTGTGGTGCATCTCTACCCAGGATTTATTTATGTCTGAAATGTTGGTGGCTGGGTAGACTCACTGAGCCCCGAAGGTCCATTAGTGCCAGGATTACATCACTGCACTAAGTACAGAGCACTGTGAGCAGTATCTTGCTGTGTGGTAATAGGGGGTTGTTGGCTTTTGTGGCTCACAAGTGTAGCAAGACAAGATGGCAGTATACCATCACGAACCTGTTATTCAGCGCCCCTAGCTACCATTGCATGTAGTTTGAACCCATTCAGAATACATCTGCATTTTCTGCTGCAGGCCTGAGAAGGGGCTATGTCTGCCGGTGCAGTGAAAAACATCTGCCCAGGATTTATTTATGTCTTCAATGTTGGTGGTCGGGTAGAGTCACTGAGCCCTGAAGGTCCCTTAGTGTATCTGCAGCCAGGATTACATCATTGCACTAAGTACATGACACTGCAAGCAGTAACTTGCCATGTGGTAATAGGGGGTTGTTGGCTTTTGTGGCTCGCAAGTGTAGCAAGACAAGATGGCAGTATGCCATCATGAACCTGTTATTCAGCACCCCTAGCTACCATCGCATATAGTTTGAACCTGTTCAGAATACATCTGCGTTTTCTGCTGCAGGCCTGAGAAGGGGCTATGTCTGCCGGTGCAGTGAAAAACATCTGTACAACAAAGTGTGTGCCCTAGTTTGATGCCGCAGTTATTCAGCTAACTCCCCCGCCCCCAATCCATGCCAGCTCTGTAATGTGGCAAGTTGCCCGGGACAACATGTGAAATCGTGGTGAGAGATGTGAAACTGTGCTCCGCTGCCCTTTCCTGTTACCTCGCGATTGCAGTCAGTGTAGGTGTTGGCTGCAAGGAGAATGACCACTATCTTGCCATGTGTTACTGTTGGGGTTTTGGCTGTGGTGCATCTCTACCCAGGATTTATTTATGTCTGAAATGTTGGTGGCCAGGTAGACTCACTGAGCCCCGAAGGTCCCTTAGTGCATCTGCAGCCAGGATGACATCATTGCACTAAGTACAGGGCAGTGCGTGCACTATCTTGCCATGTGGTGATAGGGGGTTGTTGGCTTCTGCGGCTCACAAGTGTAGCAAGGCAAGATGGCAGTACACCACAGTCAAGTGCAGCGTGCTCGATAGACTGTGCATTGCTGATCTTCATGCAAACATTGCTAAGGATGGCAGCATAGTGCACATTGCATGCCACTGGGGCCGCTGTGTCTGTTACTATTAGGTTGTTGGGGTTTGCGTCACACTTATAACCAGATGACATAAGAGTGCCGTGGATGCAACCACAGCACATGCAGTAGAGAGAACACTGATGATCTCAGTGCACACAGTTTCATTACTTATAGCACAGTGCCATCAGAGTTGGAAAAGGAGGGAGGCTGTAACTGTGAAGACTGGGTCCATTCTTTGTACTGAAGCATTGCCATATTGAATGCAGTGCTCACCTCAATGCGGGCTTTGCTGTAGTACCGCATAAAGAGGCATAGCTTTGAAACAGTGTGAAGTGCTGGTTGCAAGATGAAGCTGTCATGTGTTGCATTTGTTGTAGGGTGTCAAGCGGAGATGCCCTGCTTCCAAGGATATGTATAATTACAGTAGTATTGCCCAGCAAATGATGTATTCAGAGCCAAGCTGTGACGTCCTGTGACTATTTACCCGTGACTGTCTAAGCGCTGCCAAATAGAGAGCAGTAATGCACTGCAGCCTGGCTCACAAATACACTGCAGTATCTAAGTATGAACAGTGACTGCATTCCTTTCACTGAAGGATTGCCACATTGACTTTGCTGCTTTTGCCACCTCTGGCTGTCCGCTATTGGGTCATAGGACAGCAGAGGTTCCCAAAACCCTGCAGTTTGTGTTGCTAACCAAAAGTCCCCTGTGTTTGATTTTTGTTTTTCCCCCACAGCTGGAACACAGATAGGCCCCCTCCAATGATGCTTGCACTTCCTACAGTCTGACATCAACTAATTTCTTGACTGTGAAGCTGTGATGGTATTGCCCTATTTCTGGGATACCATAACGAACCTGTTATTCAGCAGAGCTAGGTACCACTGCATGTAGTTTGAACCCGTGCAGAATACACCTGCATTTTCTGCTGCAGATCTGACAAGGGGCTATGTCTGCTGATGCACTGAAAAACTTCAGCGCAGCAAAGTGTATTCCCTACTATAATGCCACACTTATTCAGCTAACTCTCCCGCCACCGATCCATGCTGGCCCTCTAATGTGGCAACTCCCCCATGTCTGGCTTCGATAAGCTGCCTACATGTGTGCCTCAAGTCTAGAGCTGATGGTTTAGAGGGTCAGGCAATGTACATTTCAGGTAGTATAAGTGCAGTACAAGTATACTACTCCTGGCAGTGGGCTGGTGGCTATGCTATTCGGAATAAAATAAAAAGCTTGATCTGCTTGTATGGCACAGTCGATGGTGCATCTGCTGGAATGCTGCTGGTTTCTGTGGCCCTGTAGACTGGTGACAGCATCATGAAATGCTTTGTATCGTTATACAGCACTCTTTCTCATGCCTCCCACTACATAGCTGCCTCATTTTGCAGAACATTGTGGGCTGCCATGAGTTTCACTTCACAGTGCTTTTCACGATTGAGAACTAAGGCACCACGAACTGCCTAGCAAAATCGCTATTGTTCAGGCGGATGGCCTGTTTACCCAGATTCATAGGATGATATTGGGAGCGTGCCATATATGAAGAGATACAGACAGTGACAAAATGAGATGTCAAGGCTCAGTTGGTAGCACTTGCACATAACAATGTGCAGTACTCATTATGACAAACTGTGCCGCATGCCCTGAGTTGTGGCACGCAATCCTGTGTCGCTGTTGCATATAAAACCCATGGAGGCCATGCATATGTATTTCCCAGCAGGTGATGTATTGACTGCCGGACTGTGAACGTCTGTGACTACCCCTGACTGCGTAGCCGCTTCCTAATGCACACCAGTAATGCAATACAGCCTACCCCACAGTTACAGTACAGAATCTAGGTATGAACAGTGACTGCATTCTGGTTACTGAAGGATTGCCAGATTGGTTTAGCTGCTCTGATCGCCGCTGAGTTCCTCGTAGTAGGGCACAGGACAGCAGAGGTTCGCACCACGCTGCAGTTCGTCTTGCTAAGCAAAAGCCTCTTGTCTTAGAGTCCCCCTCCCCACCCTGGAACAGATATAGACCCTTGCCTCCCAAACACACATAGGCCCTTTGAGCGATGCTGGCAATCACTGAATCTTACAGCAAGTAATGTCTTCACTGTGAAGCTCTGATGTTATTCTATATTTTGGGACAGCAGCATGAACCTGTTATTCAGCAGACCTAGCTACCATCATATCTACTTTGAGCCTGCATAGAATACATCTGTGCTTTTGTGCTGCAGCCCTGACAAGGGCCTATGTCTGGCGGTGCAGTGAAAACATCTGCAAAACAAAGTGTGCACCATTGTATAATGCTGCAGTCACTCAGCTGCCTCCCTGCCCCCATCCATGCCTGCCGTCTAATGTGGGAAGCCCCCATGTCTGGCTTTCGATGACCTGCCTGCATGTGTACCATCAAGTCTGCAGCTGATGGGCCAGAGGTCAGGCAGCACATTACACCTGCTGCAAGTGCAGTACAATTATACTGTTCCTGGCAATGGCATGCTGGCTATGCTATTCAGAATAAAATAAACAGCTTGATCTGTTTGCATGCCAGAGTTGATGGTAAATCTGCTGAAATGTAGCTGCTTTGTATGGCTCCATAGACTGCTGCCAGTATCATGACAAGCTTCGTTTCGTCATACAACAGGCTTTCTGATGCCGCCCACTACATAGCTGCCTTGTTTTGCAGGACATTTTAGAGTGCCATGACTGTCGGTGTGCACTACATTCCCCATTGGGAGCTAGGGGAGCACAAACTACCTAGCAAGATCGGTACTGCACAGGTGCATAGGCTGTTTAGCCAGACTCATAGGATGATAGTTGAGACGCACCATATATGAGAAGACACACACAGTAACAACATGAAACACCAAGGCTCGATTGGTAGCACATAACGATGCCCAGTATTGATTATGACAAATGTTGTCGCATGCTGTGAATTCTGACAGTCAGCCCTACAGCGGTGTTGCATATGAAGCCCATGGAAGCCATACACTCTGTATGCATGAGATATGCTAAGCAACTTAAATGGCATGTAGGTTTCCATCACATATGATGCAATGCAGCATATAATGGTACTGCAAGGCAGATACTTTGAGGCACTGCATGACACAAAATAGGCAGCTAGCCTGCAGAGACATTTCTGTTTCCCATATTTGCATGAAGAACAGCAGTACTGCAGACATGTTTGAGGACATTCCTTCAGGCCAGTAAAACAAATAAATAATGGCTTGCCAAGCTTTACCTACCTGTCAATATAATGTGACTGCATCGCAATAATTCAACTGTCTTCAGTAATAGTAATGCTGTTTAGCTGTTGCAATTGTTGCCATCAGCCTGTCACGTCATGTTTGGATGTTATAAGATATGCCACTGATTGTGAGGACCAGTGTCCTTCATGTTACTGTACACAAGTCGCTAGCGGTATTTCTCAACCATGTTCTGCATTGCTTATGCCATTGTAAGCTGCAGTCACTTATTGTGCATCATACTGAAGTCCCTTCGTTTGTGTGCCTTTCCCTGGTGGCCTGTATTTCGACTGTCAAGCAGACCGGTCATTTTACTGCCCTGTTTATGCAGCGCTGTTACCAGACATTATGCTGGCCATTTGTCTTGTTTGTCTCCAACACAGCAGGTAGCAACTGCACCCTGATTCAGTTTTCCAGGCCACAACACATATTGCCCTCATCTGATGAGTATCTGGCTTTCTACATTTCATTGGCAGTAGACCCAGCATGTTGTGTGCCATAACAACCTGAGGTGCTGGCCAGATCTTTGGCTGGGATGCTGGGATGTATAGGCAGGGGCATCACCAGCAGGAAAAGGGAAGTCATAATTCCACTATATAAGACACTAGTGAGGCCCCACCTGGAGTACAGTGTACAGTTCTGGAGACCATACCTCGTAAGGACATAGACAGGGTAGAGAAGGTTCAGAGGAGGGCAACAAAGATGGTGCATGGATTGCATCACAAGTCCTATGAAGACAGGTTGAAGGAACGAACATGTACTCCTGGAGGAGAGGGAGGGAGGGGATATGATAGAGACATACAAGTATCTTACAGGGAGGAACAGGGTGCAGGAATACACTATTTTTAAGTGAAAAAGATGTTCCAGGACTAGAGGGCATGGATGAAGTTGGAGGAGGACGATTCAGAGGAAATATGAGAAAGAATTTCTTCACAGAACGGGTGGTGGACAAGTGGAACACCTGCCAGAGGAAGTGGTGGGGCTGAAACAATCACGGATTTAAGAATGGATGATAGACATAAAGGAATTCTAGAGGTCAGGTAAGGGGCAGCAGACTTCTAGGAAAACAAACTGAACTTACAAGCTCAAATGGGCAGACTGGGTCGGCCATAGGCCCTTATCTGCCGACACTGTCTATGTATCTATGTATCTATGATAGTGCTTGCAGGCTATTCCCTATTTGTGGTGCTGCGCTGCCATCTAGTGCTGCCAAGATGAATAGCTGCCGTATGCTATGGCAGCAGTGATCTCCACTGTGGCACGTCATTGTGCCGATAGACATGTATTCGTGCTTTAGGCAATGGCGTGCATGCTCAGAATAGTTACAGTCACGATTGCCAGTTGCATGAATGATACATGCTGCGCTATGGTGCAGTGCATGTATAATGCCTGTTATGATTTCGTAGGCTGTGTTACGCATATAGGCTGCCATGTTATTTTGCAGTTCTTTCTAGTTAGCAGGCCTGCACACAGCATCACTATGTTATCCTACTGTCTATGCATTGATGAAGCCTTCGAAATACATGCAGGGAGCCCATGCCTCTGTTATTCCCTTGCTATTGCCATCATTTTATGTGACTGCTCTGAACATCTTAGTTATCTTACGACCCAGCACCCATTACAGAAGAACGAGGCCCAATGTCTCTGCCACTCAGCCTACACTAATATAAACAAAGACTACCATGCAGGCCGTGGTAGGAGACTGCTTGTCTGAGAACATGCCATTATTTCTGTGACTTGTGACCGTCTGTTTCTTTCCAATGCTTTTAGCTTTATTGCCAGCAGCGAAAGGCATGCAGATAAGAATTGACTTTGAAGAACATGTATAAATAGCATGAGTGCCAGCAATCAGTTTTCATAAGTATTTCATCGGATCGATTGCATTGCTTGCTAGCTGTTATCTTCGACATTCCTGTTCTGTGCTTGAATACAGGGACAAACTGCTGACGATTACTTTTGCTGATACTTACAGCCCCTTTCTTGTTTCACATAAGGTAAGCTACTTGCTGGTTGTGGCCCTACAGCTCAGACTCTTAAATGCACTTCTTGTAGTAGCCTTTGTCGTTGTTTCCCCTTATTTCATGCATATTGTGTGACATGCTATGTTCTTGTTGCATAGTGTTATGCGTATATAGACCCTGAAAGCAACCAGTGGCTGTTACTGACTGGATGGATTTGTTCAGGGTACACCCCCCCAAGTAGTAGATATGACAAAGAAACATTGTTTGCCGGCACTGCATGAATTCGCCTGTCTCGTAGGTGTACATAGCTGATTTGGTTATTAGTGTTTGGCTATGCGGTAGTGTTCTCCCTTCAGTTTGGCTGTACATATCTGTTGTTTTGTGCCTGTATTCACCTTGCAGGCCTACAGCTTTGTTGCTTGCATGTTGACTAGCTGCATACCTCATGAAGTTGTAGGTGTGCATGCCTGCGTATACGTGTCTTGCTGTACTCAATGATGACTTATTGGAAGCCATGATGTAAGCTTTCCTCATAATGTTGCTGGCCAGTATTGCTGGTTCTGCCATTGATTGCCTGTACCTCTGTGTATGAACACATGCAAAGCACTCTGTGATTTGCTCTGCCTCATGTACAACTAAGTTCCATGGCAGGTAGGCATGCAGTGCTAATTACTGTACTGCCTCTGGCAGACTGCAGTATGCCGACTCATAATATGGCTTCCCAGACTTCTCTTTTGGTGAACATTCGGTTTGCTGCATGCACTACTACTGTCCCGCGCTCAAGAGCTGCCTACCTTCTACATTTCATTGCTCAATTTGAGAATGCACATGTTGCACATAAGGAAGCATACACAATCATGACAGATGCAGACTAAGGCTGCAGAGTGCCTTCCCATGCTTTTCCCAGGGCCTTCTGATGACCGCCCCCCCGGCAGTCATCAGTTAGCTGCCAATTATTCTGCCAGGCCATCCCCAAAGAAAGAGAAACTGGTACCTCCCTCCCTTCCCCGTCCCGGCACCCGGAGTAAAAGTAAACCCTCCCGCTCCCGCCCCCTACCTGCTGTCTGCCGTGGTCACTCCGTCCCCCGTTCCTGCACCTGGAGTAAAACTAAATCTTCCTGGTCCCTCCACTGCCTGATGTCCGGTCCTCCCTCCACTCTGGCACCCGGAGTAAAAGTGACCCTTCTCCCTCCCACTGCCTGCTATCTGTTACGCTCCCTGTCATGGCAACGGAGTAAAACTGAGGCTTCCGTTCCCTCCACTGTCTGCTGGCTGCCCCACTGCCGTCCCCGCACCGGAGTAAGTGAACCCTCCGGCCCCTCCACTGGCTACTGCCTCGCCGCTCCCTCCATTCCCCATCCCGGCGGCCGGGAGAAAGTACACCCCGCTCCCTGCCCACTGCCTGCAGTCCACCCGTTCTCCTCCATTCCCCATCCGGCACCGCAGTAAAGGTTCAATTCATACTATGCTGCCATCCTTAGAAATGTTTGCGCGAAACTCATCAATTCAAAGCTCCATTGAGTAGGCTGTACTTGATTGTGGCGTGCTGGCATCTTGTCTTGCTACACTTGCGAGCTGCAAAAGCGAACAGCCCACTATTACCACACGGCAAGATAGTCCTCGCAGTGCCATGTAATTAGTGCAATGATGCTGCACGTATAGAAGCATTAACAATTATGACAGGAGCAGACTAAGGCTGCAGAGTGCCTGCCCATGCTTTCCCCAGGGCCTGCTGTCCGACCCGCTCCCTCCATTCCTCGTTCCTGCACCTGGAGTAAAACTAGATCTTCCTCGTCCCTCCCGCTGCCTGCTGCCTGGTCCGCTCCCTCTTCCCTGGTGCCCACAGTAAAGGTAACCCCTCCGGCTCCCTCCCACTGCCTGCTATCTGCTGCACTCCCCTGTCACAGCAGCTGGAGTAAAACTGAGCCTTCCCATTCCCTCCCACTGCCTGCTGCCCTCCCCGCTCCCTCCGTTCCCCATCCCAGCAGCCGCAGTAAAGGTACAATTCATACTATGCTGCCATCCTTAGAAATGTTTGCACGAAACTCATCAATGCACACTCCATTGAGTGGGCTGTATTTGACTGTGGTGTGCTGGCATCTTGTCTTGCTACACTTACGAGCCACAGAAGCAAACAGCCCACTATTACCACACAGGAAGATAGTGCTCACAGTGCCATGTGATTAGTGCAGTGATGCTGCACATATAAAAGCATTAACAATTATGACAGGAGCATACTAAGGCTGCAGAGTGCCTGCCCATGCTTTTCCCAGGGCCTTCTGATGACCGCCCCCCCCTTCCCTGCAGAGGGACTCGATCAGTTAGCTGCCAATTACCCTTGTCAGCCCATCCCCAACCAAAGAGAAAGTGGTTCACTTTTGTGCCCTATATGGTGGCTGCCAGTGATTGTGCCTGCCATTTGCCTTCCAATTGTCATGAGTCCTAAAGCTGCAGTTTACCTGCGACTGCAGCACTGCTGGCATGAAATGCCAACTGCCGATACACTCCACAAGTAGCAGCAGCTAGTAGTCATTCCACAATCCAGGAGAACAATGAGGTTTCCCGTGTTTGCCAGCCTGCCATGTCTGCTGCCTTGCACTGACTGCCAGTCCTACAAATCCATCCCCTCCGCCTCCTTTGGCCAGCAACACATGCATCTCCTCTATCCTACCACTACTGTATGCCCTTGGACAACCCAGTTGCCTTCCTTATGCTGCCACATTAGGGTTCCAGAGAATGTTTCAGCTTGCTCGGTTCTCCCTCCTTGCAACCCAGCTGATATCTGGATATGACAGCCTGGAGCTAATTGCCATGACGCTAGTTCAATGCCAGAGAATAGTGCTTGCTGACATCTGGTTCCCTTCGAATGGTAGCACCATGGCCGACATTATGTTGCCTCTGATACAGGCACCCAGACTGCGAAGCACACATTCCAACAGTAGGTGAAGTCATTATGGAGTGCAGACCGCTGTAGCGTCCCCCTCCCCCCCTCAAACATACAGACACAGAAGCATATATTTACACACATAGCTACATGTTTACTACTTTATTTGCAGTCATTCTGAATGTTTGGGAGATTTCAGTAGCTATCGGAACTGTGCATAGCTAGCTGTTGCCTCTTGCTATCTGCCACCGGTGTCTCCAAAGACAGGAATGTAGAATTGTAGCAGACACAGCAAACCAGAATTCCGTTGCTTTCATTGCTATCTTTCCACTCATTCAGTTCTCACATGTAGGTGCAGCACGCTCTATCTGCCCTCAATGAGCTGTCACTGACTGATGCAGTCGTAGTGTCTCACTAGTGTCAACAAGTATGCATCGCCTGAATACTATTGAGCAAGCGTTTTTCAAGAATGCCTTCTCATTTGAGGCATTCAACGCCAGATCTACACATTGACAGCTCTGGGCCTTGAACCCCCTGCTTATGCACTGGCTGTATACAAAGTCATTATGCTGGCGGTCATACCAGTGTGAATGTTGACAGGTTGCCAGGCAGAACCATGACGAGGGCAATATAACAGTAGCAGACATCACAGAAAAATAACTAACATGCCATCAAGCATCTGTCTGCTACTGTTGTGAGGTAGGTTGCTATATTTCTGAGATGAAAATCTGTGAATGACTGCTGCCTGCTGCTAACTGCTGACTTGAGCTGTCAGAACATACATCTTATCTCCCTGAAAGTTACAGTCTATCTCTCGATCTTGCTACATACTTTGATGTCTCGGAAGGCAGTCCAGTGCTGCACAGTTACCTGCCACTTCTGATGGGCTGATACAACATGGTCCTGCATAGGCATAAACAGACAGGTCGATACTTTTGCTTTTGCCCTAGCATTTAAAAAGCAAAGACGGAGTACTACGGCGAAGGCATTCACTTTGTAAGCTGATTCTTCAAATTACAGGGTCCGCCTCTTGTCTAGGCCACGCTGTCAGTGGGTTTCAATTTATTATACCTCTGTAGGCACTTCGCATTGTGCTGCAGGACACATGTGATCTACATACTACAATGTTGTCATACTTTCTGTGGTGTTCATCGGATAGGTAGGACAGGGCAACTTGCAGACCTTGTGTAGCAGTGGGCAGACACACCGAGCATCACTTCTGCAGACATGGCCCAGCAATACGATCATTTCCATGTCTTTCTGAGTTCTCTGCAGTGTCTTCTGTAGAGTTTGCAGTTGTTATACTGTGAGGGACAATTGCATGACATTTGCTGTCAGGGCCGCACCCCCCCAACACACACAGACAGACATGCTTATTGTTCTGTACAATTGGAAGTAGTGTTTACCCACCGCCGGGGCATCACTGTATAGAACAGCAATGGTATGTTCATGCCTTCTTAATTCATGTCAGCTTACTTGCCCAGCATTCATCGTTGCATTGGGCCTTGGTAGCAGTAAATTTATTTTGATACCCCCCACACACACACACAGATATACATGTACATGCACCTTCATGTTGACTGGAAGGTTTGTGTTTCCCATGGTGTGCAGTACTTCAGTTTAGCACCCGAATGCGTCAGGTTGCCAACCTAATACTCATTATGAAATACTTCGGCGCTTGTGCTGCTACCGAGGCTCCGTGCCATGCAAGTTCCCTTCTGAAACTGAAGGCTAGCCTTCGATTGCATAGTGTGCTGTCTGAGCATTATTGGACAAGTCATAGAAACATAGAAACATAGACTTTGACGGTAGATAAGGACCGCTAGGCCCGTCTAGTCTGCCCATTTCCCTACAGGCCGCAGATCCTATTTAACCAACAGCCTATATCTTCCTGCCCCCACAAGAATTGCCTTATGTCTGTCCCATGCATTCTTGAATTCTCCCACAGTTTTAGACTCACAACTTCCTCAGGAAGGCTGTTCCATGCATCCACTACCCTCTTTGTGAAATAATACTTCCTTACATTGCCCTGAACCGCCTCCTTCTATCTTTAAATTGTGTCCCTTGTTCTGCAAGTCTCTTTTTCTGAAAGATGCTACCTCTTGGACTTTGTTGATTCCCTTGAGGTACTTGAAAGTTACTATCATGTTCCCCCTCTCCTTCTTTCCTCAAGGGTATCATATAAGCTCCTTTAGTCTCTCCTCATCGGCTTCTCTTGCAGACCCTGCACCATTTTAGTTGCCCTCCTCTGGACTGCCTCTATCCTGTCTATGTCCTTGCGGAGATGGGGTCTCAGAACTGGACACAGTATTCCAGATGAGGGTCTCACCAACTGTCTGTACAGAGGATAACAACTTCCTGTTTCTGCTGCTGATGCTTCTCCCTATCATCCCAGTATACCCCCGGCCCTCCTACTGCCTTCTCACATTGCTTGCTAACCTTGAGGTCATCTGTATGATTACCCCAGGTCCCTTTCCTGTTTTGTTGTTGTACTACCTCCCACCCATTGTGTATTCTTCCTTGGTTCTTGTTTCCCAGGTGCATTATTTTGCACTTTTTGCATTGAATCCCTAGCTGCCTACATCGTCTGACCATTCCTCCAACCTTGCCAAGTCCTTTTCATCCTTTCCACGCCTCCTTGTGTATCAACCCTGTTGCAGATCTTTGTGTCATCTGCAAAAAGGCATACTTTTCCTTCCAGTCCCTCTGCAAGTCTCACTGGTCTGAGGTAATCAGCCTGCAAGCAATTTTCTGACCTCAAGTACTGCTTCACATATGCTGTAATCGGTTGCCCCGCTACTACATATGTAGGTAGGTAGGCTGAGGAAATATTGACACCTGCATTCCTATCACACTGCTGCTCTTTCCACTAACCCCGTTTATTACATGGCTGCTAATCAATGCACCTTACTTGCTTTAGAGTTTGGGCAGAGAATAATGTATCGGGAACTAATCGTCACTATTGCTTTCAATTATACAAGCTGGATATGCGAGCATATAATAATTCAGGTATGCTTGTATACATTCTACTTCTTGCTGAACTTTTCAGCAAGTCTGTTTGTTGGCGTGTACATGACGCTATATCACCGTGTAGACATCTGGCGCCTGTAGAAATCTAGTCTGTATTGTGCCACTGCTATACCATACTGATGATCTATTCCCATAGCAATTGTTTTATCATTACTTACTTGTACAACACAGCCATACAGAAGCTTTTCTTAAATTCAGTCATTCGGCATCATGCCGGCTTGTCACTGCTGCTTCACAGGCGTGCCACTTTACCTTCCTATTGCTGATAATAATACTCTATATTGCATTCTGCTTTTGCAGTGCAGTTCACAAACTTTTGCCACATGGTGCCTTCCCTTACACACGTTTATGTCCCCCCCCGTATCCGTTCGCTTGCTTTGCATTTACGATGCTTTCCCATCAATTATGCATTCAGCATTGGATGGAACGAGAAAGTAAAACATGTGTTACTAGGCTAGGTGCCAGAGAATTCCGCTACTGCCACCTGTTTGCATCAACTATGTACATCTATTATAACTTGATATGCAGCCTGTGCTTTACATATCAGTATATGGACTCCTTCTGTCAATAGTGCCAGTATGGCTCACCAAATGAGATGTCAACAGAGGCTGCACTCGCTGGGTCATTGCTTGAATGCTGATCTCCGAGCCGAATGAGAAATGTGACTGGCTGTCAATATGCCCGCTCTCAGAAGCACACATGTATGCATTCCAGGCATTCCGCTAATAATCTGACGTATCTTCATATGAGGTGCACAATCTGGATATGGGGTGCAATTTACAACTAGTGCCTCCTTATAAATAAACAGCCGTTATGTTCAATCATAATGCTCGGCCAGTAATCGTCCCCAAGCGATCGTTCATTCTGTCACTGACTGCGATACGTACAAATGTACCCCAGGGAAGGTCACATAGCAGCCTGCTTCCTCACAATTCCCGCATCATACTGCATGCAACTGCTTCCCCAAAAGTAATGCCATACAGGTACCGGAAGGTATGAGGTGCTGCTGATACCCCATCATTACATGCCAAGAAGTATACCGGCCTTTGCCACCGCACTTATGCCTTTCCTCTCTGCTTCTAATCATTTCTCACATATGTGTGCATTGTGATACCAGGGCTATGATACCATGAACAAGTCCTATATCTAATCTGCCACTGCTCCCCACCCCCTGACTATTTCTGCAAGTGCCAAACTGAACTATTGTCTATTCCTCTTGCCTTATTATGGCTGCAGATAACAGCATCCATGCTTATTTATTCTGCCAGCACTATCTTTGAGTCTTATGTATTGTCCCCGACTGCTGGAAAATGTTTGGCAGCCTCCGGTGCCTGTTGCTTGCCTTAGGCTGGTGCCTTGGCATACCTGTCTGCCTGTTATGCTTCTACTATTGCGTGCCATGCAAATTCCCTTCTGATCCTGAAGGCTAGCCTTCGATTGCATAGTGTGCTGTCTGAGCACTACTGGGCAGGTCTCACTGGTCTGAGCTAATGTGCCTACAAGGAATTTTCTGACCTCCGGTACTGCTTCACATATGCTGTAATCGGTTGCCCCGCTACCACATATGTAGGTAGGTAGGCTGAGGAAATATTGACACCTGCATTCCTATCACACGGCTGCTCTTACCACTAACCCCGTTTATTACATGGCTGCTTATTAATGCACCTTACTTGCTTTAGAGTTTGGGCAGAGAAGAATGCATCGGAAACTAATCGTCACTAATGTTTTCAAGTATACTAGGTCGATATGTGACCATATAATAATTCACTGATGCTTGTATACATTCTACTTCTTTCTGAATTTTCCAGCAAGTCTGTTTGTTGGCGTGTACATGACGCTATATCACCGTGTGGACATCTGGTGCCTGTAGAAATCTAGTCTGTATTGTGCCACTGCGACACCATACTGATGCTCTATTCCCATAGCAATTGTTTTATCATTACTTACTTGTACAACACAGCCATACAGAAGCCTTTCCTAAATTCAATCATTCGGCATCATGCCGGCTTGTCACTGCTGCTTCACAGGCGTGCCACTTTGCCTTTCTATTGCTGATAATAACACTCTGTATTGCATTCTGCTTTTTGAGTGCCATTCACAAACCTTTGCCACATGGTGCCTTCCCTTATAAATGTTTATCTCTCCCCCCATACCTCACCCGTTCGCTTGCTTTGCATTTACGATGCTTTCCCATCAATTATGCATTCAGCATTGGATCGACAGTTTAAAGTAAAACATGTGTTACTAGGCTAGCTGCCAGATTATTTAACCCTGACTTCACTAATTGTTCAGATAAGCCAGTTTCAGTGAAGAGCTTCTGGTGATGTCATAATCAGAACTAAAAGCCTAGTCATGCATGTCAGCAACTTTATAGGACTTATTTCTCTAAAGATTAAGAAACTGTAGCTATAAACACAGATTTGGAAAGAGTGTAAGCATTCCCCAAATGTTCAGATGCATGGTACTGTACTTTAGAATGCAGCAGGAGGTGGTTTTGGAATGCAGTGCTGGGTAAGGCTATGGAATGTCAAGGTGGAGCACAATTTTGGAATGTTGGGGAGGACATGCAGTTTTGGAATGTGGAAGGGATGTGCAATCCTGAAATATGGTGGGGGCACTGAATCTTAGACTGTGACAGAGAAACACATCTAGGAATCTGAAATGCTGGCAGAATGTTACAGGACACATCATTACGTTTGCTTGCACACATGTGCAAGAAACATAGTGCCATCATCCGAGTTTTCAGAGGTGTGGCACCCGTCTTCCAATTCAGGCAGTATGTTTGCAGACATGGCCGCAGTTCTCCAATGAATGCTGCTGCTGTCTGTGACAGCAGTTGAAAATGCAGTGCCGTACAGTTGAAGGGGAGAGCTATGCTTCAGTGAGCAGCGCCCCTCCACACGCATGCACATGCATATTGGCTACCATGCACTCCCCTGCACATCACTGTATGGCTGACAGGGTGCCCACCGTCGGCTCCATGCCCTCCCCAAAAAGCTTCCTGGTGCCATGCTGGGGGCCTGCCCCAGCGTGGCAAAAATTGTTATGGCTGACTGGGGTGCCCAATCCCCTGTCAGCTTCAGGCCTCCCCAAACAGCCTTCCAGCTGCCATGCTGGGAGCCCACTCCCGTGTTGTCTTCCTAAAAAAAAACCTGTAAACAAAAAAGTTCCCTCGGCGGTCCCCCTGCCCACCTGCGCCCACCCTCAGTGCACCCTACCTCCCCACACCCCCCTCACTGCATACTTACCTCTGGAGCTCAGAGTGACAATCTTCGGTAGACTGGGAACACATCTGCACTCTTCAAAACCGACCGTGAACTGAGGAAATGGCGGTAAGCTGTATAATGCAATAAATAGGGTTTTTTCAACTTTAATGCATATCTCAGGCATTTTTTTGAATTTTGGCACCAAATTTTCAACATGGGGTTTTTGGGACCCCTCCTCATGAATTCTGGAACTTTCATGGTGTTAATCAGGCCCGAAGGATGATTTCACAGTCACTGCGTGAAATCACCTTTCAGGACCAATTAACAAAAACGACAGTGACAGTGTTCATAAAGTGGGCTCTCAAAAAGCCTATGTTGCAAATTTGGTGAAAAAAATTCCTAAAAATGAATATTTTATGAGTGTGCATTGCACAGTTCCTATGCATGCTTGTAAGTTCGCAAATTTTTAATATTTGCAATCCAGATTTTCAACATTGCCATTTTACCACATCTCCTTAGTACAGCTGTCATTTTTCACATCTCGCCCAAAATGTGTTTCCCTGCATGTAGCGCACAATGGCACAGTCGGTGTCCGAAATCAATGTTTGGGACACATTAAGAAAATCACAGTGACACTGTTCATGAGCAGAGGTCTTAAAATGGCCATGTTGAAAATTTGGTGACAAAATTCCCTAAAATGACTGTTTTAGGAGCACACGTTGTGCAGTTCCTACGCACGTTCACAAGTTTGTGAATTTTTAATATTTGCATGCCAGATTTTCAACATTGCCATTTTATTACACTTCCTTATGAGCAGTACAGCTGCCATTTTTCACATCTCACCCAAAATGTGTTTCCTCACATGTAGTGCACAATGGTGCAGTCGGTGTGCTAAAGCAATGTTTGGGACAGATTAAGAAAATCATAGTGACACTGTTCATGAGTAGAGGTCTTAAAATGGCTATGTTGAAAATTTGGTGACAAAAGTCCGTAAAATGACTGTGTTATGAGTGAGCATTGCGCAGTTTCCACGTACCTTCGTAAGTTCATGAATTTGTAATATTTTCAGTCCAGATTTTCAACAGTGGCATTTTTCCACACTTCCTTATGAACAGTACAGCTGTCATGTTTTACAACATGGCCGAAATGTATTTTCACACTTTCAGCACAGAAATGCGTGGTCGCTGTGAGAAATCATTGTTTGGGACAGATAAAGAAAATCACAGTGACACTGTTCATGATCGGAGGTCCAAAAATGCCTGTGTTGACAATCTGCTGTAAAAAATTCCCAAACTAATTACATTACAGAATTGCATTGCACAGTTTCTACACACGCTTGTGACTTCACCAGTTTTTTTAATATTTTCACTGCAGATTTTCAACATTGCCATTTTTTACACCTCCCCATGAACAGTACAGCTGTCATTTTTCACATCCTGCTCAGAATGTGTTTTTGCACCTGTGGTGCTAAATGCCGTAGTCGCTGTGCGAAAGCAGCTTTCTGCTAACAAACTGATATTGCCACTGTTCATGAGGTGGGGTCACAAAAAATCCATGTTGAAAATGTGGAGTGAAAATACCAATGAATGCCTGAGGCGTTAGGGTTTCCAACCATAGCGCCCCACCCTGTAGAGAATGACAGGCATCAGGGTGTGACTTGGGATTCTCACCTGTAATGCTCATGCCATTCCACACCCTGCAGCAAGTGAGAGGCATCAAGGTGTGCCTTGGACTCTTCGGCCCCAAAGTTCACCCCATTCTCCTATACCGCACCCATCTCACCATATTTCCTGATGGAATGGGGTGCGCATAAGGGCCAAAGACCCTAAGGCACACCGCGGACACTTGTCGGTGTCTGCAGAGTGGGTGGAAATGGTGTGGCCGTTATGCCTGACTGACCAAAGGCACACCCCAATTCCTGTCAGTCTCTGCAGGGTGGTGGTGGGTTGGCTTCAGTTCAATACTTCACTGCCATTCCTATTATGCAGCTCTGTAACTTCTACATTACCACTGCCAATGCCAGCAAGCCAACATTCGGCATTGACAAATGCTTGTTTTTACTGACATATACACAGTGGTAGTAACAGCTGCTTCATAGTGAGAGTGGTGATGACCGGCTTTCTTTTCCCCTGTGTACACGTCATGAGAAGTGGTTTGGCTGGGAGTGCTGATAGCAGTTTTTATCAAATGAGTTATAGGTCAACCCCTATTATGTAAGTAGCAGTAACACACAGAGATAATTCTTCCCCCAATAGGTCAGTACAGCACTGATGGCTGCATTGAGTCAAGTACTTTAAGTAGTAGTAATACACAGGGATATTTCTTTCCCTACAATAGATCAGTACAGCACTGATGGCTGAGTCGAGTAACTGCACCAAAAATAGGGAAATTTACTCCCAAACAGGTGACTACAGCACTGCTGGCTGTGTCGAGTCAAATATTTTAAGTAGTAGTAGTAAACATTAAACACGCAGGGATATTTCTTTCTCCAATAGGTCAGTACAGCAGCACTGATGGCTGCGTCGAATAGCTAAGAAGATTAGAATACAGCAAAATTATCTGCAAAATACAGAATGGGTCAGTAAAGCACTAGTAGGTGCAGTAATGTATGTACTATGTACTACTTGGGATTGAGAACACAGACAAAGTTTTTTTTTATAGCAGCAGAGATAGAATCAGATATTTTCAATTTAAACTGTTGCTAATAAGTAAGTTATTAATTTATTTATTAAAGGTTGTTAATATAAATTAAAAAAATCAGACTGTCAGACAGAAAACACTGTGTTTGCATTTTTTTTATTGATTTGTTTGCCCTAAGAAAGAATAAGAGAAAAAAGATGACCTGATGCTGCCTGCCTAATAAAATAAGCACTTGAAATGCCGAATGTTGTCTTGCTGACATTGGCATCGGTAGCACAGGAGTTGAACAGATGCATAATAGGAATGGTAGTGAGGTATGAAAGTGACGTTCAACCCTACATCACCCTACAGAGACTGACAGGCACTGAGGTGTGGCTTTGGGTATCAGCCATAACGTTGATGGCATTTCAGCTCACCCTACCCTGCAGTGCAACAAATATCATGTAACTTGTGCCTTGGGGTCCTCAGGCCTTACATTCGCCCCATTCGGCCATAACACTCATGGCATTTTACCTCACCCTATCCTGCAGACACCGACAAGTGCTGAGGTGTGCCTTGCGGTGTTTGGCTTTACAGTCACCCCATTTCATAAGGACATACACTGAAATGGGTGCAGCACAGGAGAATGGGATGAACCGTGGGGCTGAAGTGTCCAAGGCACACCTCGGTGCCTGTCAGTGACTTGAGGGTGGGAGGGATGGTATGGCATGAGCATGACAGCTGGCAAATGTAAAAGCATACCCCTGACACCTGTTAGTCTGTACAGGGTGGGACATTATGGTTAGAAACCCTAATGCCCCAGACGTTTGTTGGTATTTGCACTACAAATTTACGACATGGCATTTTTGTGACCCCCACCTCATGAAAGTGTTTGGGACCTCTGCTCATGAATAGTGGCACTGTGATTTTGTTAATCTGTCCTGAACATTGATTTCTCACAGCAACCATGCCATTCTGCGCCAGATAGTGGGAAAACACCACTCAGGCAGGATGTGAAAAATGATAGCTGCACCATTCATAGGTAGGTGTGAAGAGATGGCAGTGTTGAAAATCTTGAGTGAAAATATTAAAAATACTCGAATTCACAAGCATACCTAGAAACTGTGCAATGCACTCTCGTAACACAGTCATTTAGTGGAATTATTTTACCAAATTTTCAACATAGGCATTTTGGGACCTCTGCTCGTGAACACTATCACTATGATTTTCTTCATCTGTCCTGATCGTTGATTTCCCACAGCGACTGCGCCATTGTGTGCCAGTTGTGCAAAAACACATTTCGGGCAGGATGTGAAAAATGACAGCTGTACTGTTCATAAGGAGGGGTGCAAAACTGACAATGCTGAAAATCTGGAGTGAAAATATTATAAAATCTTAAAGTTCTGAGTGCAGATGGAAACTGCTCAATGCACCCTTGTAACAGTCATTTTATGGACTTTTGTCACCAAATTTTCAACATAGGCATTTTAGGACCTCTACTCATGAACACTATCACTATATATATTTAAGTTAACACCAGGCTTGCTTAACTAGCAGGGAAACACAGTCAAAAGTCAAAGAATGACAGTCTCCGACAGCTCCTTCAGTTAAGTCCATTGTTGTCACTAGAGCACAGATGCCAATTGCCACTGCCACGGATTAATTTTTTATGTTGTCTTGTGCAAGCAGTGTAGGCAACATATTGTGGTTGCTTCAATGGAGAAGTGGGTTTCAGAGGTGCAGTCCTGCTGCAACCAATGGTGCCACTGCTTTTTGTGGCCAGGTTCTGTGGCACCAATTGCATAGCATGCTGTCTATGACACCACCTTCAAAGAAATTAGCTGCTGCAATTAGGGAGCACCACGGGGTGGCCCCTGATTGCAGCAGCCAATTACTGCTTGCCTTGTCTGGTGTCCCCTGTCAAGTAACATGGCAGTGACCTACCCGTCAGCTTCTCGCAGTCCTGACAGAAGCTGAGGGATAGCCACTACCTCTCACAGTCCCTCAGAAAGCTAACAGGGGTGCCCAATCCCCCTGTTGGCATGCCCCCTCCTAAGTTAATTTGCCGACGGGGGTGCCCAGTCCCCATCAGCATAATGTGGCCTCCATTTCTTGTTTACGGAGGGTGTGTCCAATCCCCCTCAACTCATGCGAACCCCTCCACTCTGTATGTGTCGACGGGGGTGCCCAGTCCCCACCTGCTCCAGTCCCCCACCCCAAAACACACAGGTGGCACACTAGGAGCCCACCCCAGTGTGCCAAAATACCTGTTAAAAGAAAAAACCTTCCCATGATGTTCATTACTTTTTTTTAACCCTGTAAAGTAGAAAACAGTCCTCTTGTCTGTGGCACCCTCCCCAACCTGCACCCACCCACCTGAGTACCCCCACCCTCCCCACACCCCCACACCCCATACTTACCTCTGCAGCCTGGTGTGATGGTCTGGTGGATCAGGAACACGTCTGCACTCTTCCAAACCAACCACAAACTGAAGAAATGCCGGTAAGCTGTATAATGGCATAAAGAAGTTTTTCTCAACTTTGATGCATATCTCAGGCATTTGGAGGAATTTTGGCATCAAATTTTCAACATGGGGTTTTTGGGACCCCCTGTCATGAATTCTGGCACTGTCATGGCATTAATCAGCCCCAAAAGGTGATTTCATGGTCACTGCACAAAAATCACTTTTTGAGAGTGATTAATGAAACAACAGTGCCAGGGTTCATGAGGTGGGCTCTCAAAAAGCCTATGTTGCAAATTTGTTGGAAAAAATCCCCAAAATGACTGTTTTACAAGCGTGCATTGCTCAGTTTGTATGCACGCTCATACCTTCGTAACTTTGCAATATTTTCACTCTAGATTTTCAACATTGCCATTTTTCCACACCTCCTTATGAACAGTGCAGCTGTCATTTTTCACATCCTTGCTAAAATGTGTTTTTGCTTTTCTGGTGCAGAATACCGCAGGACAGATTAGGATCAAGTGGTTGGGGGTGGGGTGACCAAGCCAACTGAGCCCTGTCGAGACTGCTGTGGATTTCTTTGTGAGCAGGAAAAGACACCAAAGCAGGCAGGAGCCCAGTACAAAAGGGCAGCCTGTAGTGCCAGGAGACACAGAACGAGTGATGGAGGGAGGGGAAGTGAGTGAGCTCAAGGGAGCTCTGTTGGGACTGCTGCGGATTTCTTTGTGGCCAGATAAAGGAAGCAATGCACGAAGGGGACCAGTACAAAAGGCAGCCTGCAGCGGCAGGAGAAAAGAATGAGGACTGAGAGAGGGGATGAGTGAGCTCAACAGAGGCTCTATTGTGACTGCTGCAGATTTCTTTGTGGGCAGAAAGTCTAGCAAAGCAGGCAGGGCCCATTGCAAAGGGCAGCCTGCAGCGCCGGCAGAAATGGACCGAGCGAGTGAAAGAGGGGGAGTGAGTGAGGTCAACGGAGCTCTTTCAGGGCTGCTGCAGATTTCGTTGTGGGTAGAAAAAGGTGCCAGCAGAAGCAGGAGCCCAGTACAAATGGGCAGCCTGCAGAGCCAGGAGAAACAGAATGAGTACGTGAGACAGGGGAGTGAGCGACTTCAATGGAGCGCTGTCGGGACAGCTGCAGATTTCTTTGTGGACAGAAAAAGGTGCCAATGCAGGCAGGAGCCCAGTACAAAAGGGCAACCTGCAGCGCCGGGAGAAACGCAACAAGCGAGTGAGAGAGGGAGAGTGAGCGAGCTCAACGGAGCTCTATCATGACTGCTGCAGATTTCTTTAAGGGCAGAAAAAGGCGGCTTTATGCAGGCAGGAACCCAGTACAAAAGACCAGCCTGCAGCACTGGCAGAAACGGAATGAGTGAGTGAGAGAGGGGGAGTGAGCGAGCTCAACAGAGCTGTGCTGGGACTGCTGCAGATTTCTTTTTGGGCAGAAAAAGGCAGCAATGCAAGCAGGGGCTCAGTACAAAAGGGCAGCCTGCAGCAGCAGGAGAAACAGAATGACTGAGTGAGAGAAGGGGAGAGAGCAAGCTCAACGGAGCACTATCATGACTGCTGCAGGTTTCTTTGTGGGCAGAAGAAGGCAGCAACACATGCAGGAGCCCAGTACAAAGGGCAGCCTGGAGCGGTGGCAGAAACGAAATGAGTGAGTGGGAGAGGGGGAGTGAGTGAGCTCAGCAGAGCTCTGTCAGGACTGCTGCTGATTTCTTTGTGGGCAGAAAAAGGTGCCAACAGAGACAGGAGCCTATACAAAAGGGCAGCCTGCAACACCAGGAGAAACAGAATGAGTGAGTGAGACAGGGGGAGTGAGCAACCTCAACGGATCTCTATTGTGACTGCTGCAGATTTCTTTGTGGGCAGAAAAAGGTGGCAATGCAGGCAGGAGCCCAGTACAAAAGGCCAGCCTGCAGCACCGGCAGAAATGGAATGAGAGAGTGAGAGAGGAGGAGTGAGCAAGCTCAACGGAGCTGTGTTGGGACTGCTGCAGATTTCTTTGTGGGGAGAAAAAGCCACCAACGCAAACAGGAGCCTAGTACAAAGGGCAGTCTGCAGCAGCGGAAGACACAGAACAAGCGAGTGAGCGAGAGGGAGTGAATAAGCTCAACAGAGCTCTGTTGGGACTGTTGCAGATTTCTTTGTGGGCAGAAAAAGGCAGCAATGCGCACGGGGCCCAGTTCAAAATGGTAGCCTGTAGCGGCAGGAGAAACAGAACGAGTGAATGAGAGAAGGGGAGTGAGCGAGCTCAACGGAGCTCTGTTGAGATTGCTGCAGATTTCTTTGTGGGCAGAAAAAGATGCTAACAGAGGCAGGAGCCCAGTGCAAAAGGGCAGCCTGCAGCACCAGGAGAAACAGAATGAGCGAGTGAGACAGGGAGTGAGCAACCTCAACGGCATACACATCTGAAGGGACTCAGCTGACTTCCGGTGGTGTGGCTGCACGCTATTCTGAATGATTCTCAGAAGGAGCAGGTCGTTATTGTGCTTTCTTTCTACCTGGAACAGGTATGCCATTGTTGCCTGGCTTGTATTCTCCTGGTAGAAAAGAACCATTTGGATTTTAATTTACATTGCCTTTCCAGTCCATCTTGTGCCGAAGTTAAAAACAGCAGCGAAGACTTTGGCTGAGCCTGCCTCGGTGGCTGTGGGCTTGGAGTCTGACCAGTTGCGGAGCCCGCCCCAGCCACAGAGAGAAGGGCTACAGCCTTCGGACGGCTGTATGGCTGAAGCCCTGAGCTGCTGAGAAACTGAGAAATCTGCTGCTCCAAATAAGGAATGTGCGGCTTTTTTTTTCCTGTGAATGTCAGATTGGTTTTCACTTTTTCTTTCTCATGTTTTAATGAACTATCCTAGTTTTCATACTTGGGCTTCGATTTTAGCTTAACCATACTGACCTGTCCTCATTTTTTTTGGTTTGGTCATTTGTGTGCACTGAGATTTTATCTTTATTTTATTATATACATTTTAAACTTAGAATTGTATCTTCATATTTTTATATTACTGCCTCAGCGGTTGGGCAGTAACTAATCAAACAATTGACCCCTTCGAATAGCACTTAGAGAGTCCATTCAGTCAACTGACTGACTGATCAATCTAATCTAATTGACCTACCCCTCTGCCTTATTGCTTACCTGTTTTCTCCACCTTAATTATCAATACACCCCTTAGTACGGTGTAGTTTGGTTTGAAATGGTGGAGAACAGCCGCTAAAATAGCCGCTAAAACCTCAGCCTTCTTGTCAAGTTTGCACGTAAATGCTTTCTTGCCGCTGCTCAGACGTTTTTCGGTTTTGGGTCTTGTTTCCATTCCGGTAAAAGAAATTTATGACTCTTTGACAGTTAGAGTTTTTAGAATTGACTTCTCTTCTGAACTAAAGCAAGAGCAGGAAACACAGGACATAGAGATTTATTTTTTGGCCTTTGGCTCCCAGTTAGTCTAAATCTGAAGTTAGTTTTCCTAATTTTATCTAGTTTACTTTTGCCTTGTTAACCAAGAAAGTCATAATACTGATACTATAAGTATCCCCCTGGCAATAATCAGTTTTTAACAGCAGTTTAGAGAGAGAGTGATAGGAGTGGGGCAGGGGGGGTACTTTCTCCTATAAACCCCCCGCATTGTACCTTCTTTTTTGTGTATTTCAGCGAATGCAGACAGTCAGGTGGTGGCGGTGGAAAACTACTAAATAAGTTACTCCCCCAGACGAGATGATATCTGTGCCCTATCTGTGCCATAACCTGGTTGCCACGTTAAGGAGGAAATAGTAGATCTGCGCCTTTCCTTAGGAGTCAGGCAATTGAGACCAGCAATACAACCTTAATAACAGTTAGGAAAAACTCCAACTACTGGACTGTCTGTCGGACCTCTGTCGGACCCCTTGGTTATCCCGCATTCTTTTACGAGACTTAGGAACTGTTCCTGGAATCGGTGCTTGACACAGCTTTTTGCTCCAATGATCATCTCTACTCTGGCTTGGACTGATTTCACTATGGGAACTTTCGCCTGCCCATGCTGGAAATAGAACTAAAGTGGCGAAGTGGTGAAGTATTCCAGCTTTATCCCTTGAATTCTCTATATTAGCTCTGCTAACTTGAACAATTATTTTTAGTCTATGTTTAGACTTACAACTTATAATTTGTATTTTAGTGTTGAAACTGCATTATAGTATTATTTGTGTTACTTCTTGTAGTTTGGTCTACCTTGCAATTTGTAAAAACTCTGTTATTCCTCTCTACCCTTGTATTTATATTGCAGCCTACTTTTAAAATGGTTGTTACTAGAAGTGGAAAGGGCAATGTTTTAAATCAAGCCTCAGAAGAAGCTCTTTGTTCCAGCTCAGTTATTGAAATATTAGAGACTCAGGGTGACCCTGTTGGAGATATTTCTTGCACACATATCAAGGAAAATAGAAAGGGCCAAGGAAAATATAAAAATAAATGTAAAAATAAAAATAATACTCCTAACACTCTCAACAACCCAAATAAACTGAAGGAGAATCTACACGTGGAAAACGCTAACTTGGAGAGAGGGTCCAAAATTCCTTTTCCATCTCCCCCCCGGTAAACGTTTCAGAGAATAAGAAACAACTCAAAATTATGGATTTTTGAGCAGCAAAGGAAGGAAGGGTCTAACTTCAGTTCAACCCTATTCTGGCAGCAACTCGTTTTGACCAATCATTTAAACAGATTGGCAATCACCCTGAAACTTTGTTTAAAAACTCTCCTAGAAAAGACTGGGGAATGTCTACTCAGTTTTCTGACTCCATTTCCTATGATCAATATGCATGGGATACATACAAGTCTAATTCAGAGGAGTTAGAGAGGTCGGAAGATCTGGAATTGAGATTTTCACCTACTTCAGACATGTCCTGTCCTACAGATCCAGAGATACTCACATCACCTAGGCTTCTCCTCAGAAATATGGGATTACCAATAGAGCAGGATCAGTTTAAACATAGCTACAACTATTTAGCCTCAGATCCCAATAGAAAGCTAGGAGAACAGACAGACTTAAAAACTATAATTAAAGATCTGAGTGTCACTATCGAGGGATTAAAGAAGATGGATACAACCCATACAATAGACAAGGAAATGGAAGAGAAGTATAAGGCACTGAGGCCTAAGACTCCCCAGAAAACAGATCTTAACACTGATGAAATGCAATGTATTGATAAATCATATCTGGTAGCTACTTCCACTATTTTGAAGCAGACTCTAGAGATTTTAAAGAACAGATACTCTGCTGACATAGTCATATTGGAAAATATTAATATTCTTAAAAATGAGATATATAACATAAGAGCAGACATTTTTCATAACAGAGTACTTCTGGACAGAATCTTGAACAGCAGTAAAAAATACCCCTCTGAGTCTGTATCTGTGGGAATTGAACCCCTGACCATAGATAAGGCAAATATAGGTATACAGGTACACCGTCCCCCACCCTATAATAAAAATAAAATATGCGAATGCTATACAAAGAACTCAGATCCAGAAAAACAGGATTATGATGAATCTGATAAACACAGAACCAACAAAAAAGAACCAAAATAAATAAATAAAAAAAAAGGAAATCTTTACTTAGTAAAAAAAGTCTGGAAAAACCAACTATACAGGAAACAAGGGAAGGTCAGGGCCCAAACAAAAACTCAAAACAGAGAAAACAGGGTAAACAAATAGCTGCGCAGGAAACGAATCCCCACTCAAATGGTACCTATAAAGAAATATCTTATGATGCAATAGTGAGTGAGGAATCATTGACTGTTTTTCAGAGGGAGACTGAGACCTTGGGTCATTCACTCATCAAAGAAGATTCCATTAATAAGACTCCAGCAAAGGTTTCAGAGATGTCTCCTGTTTTACAGAAATGTAGGAACTCTGAATTTTTGATTGAAATCTATAATGTAGCTATATTAGAGAATGAAACAGAGAGTTCACTACTTGCCTGGGTACTTTACTTTCTTGAACTACCCCAGCTGGAGTTAGAAAAGGAAGTTTCTGTTTTCAGATCACTGAATCCTCATTACAGGAAAACTGTACTGCTTTATTACACATCCATGAGGACTGCACATTTCATCTTAGAAAAGGCATTACTCTTAAGGGAAAGGGCTATGGTATCACATTCCCAATACTTGGTTCCAAGATTTTCCATTGAGTCACTAACCAGCAAAGAATATAGTCCTTATAAGCAGTCCCTCTTGCCGGATGAAATGTGCGAAGGCAGTTCATATGAACCTCAGAGGAAATCTTGGGAGTGATTAAAAACACATCGAAAACCAGAAAAAGTCATGGCTAGGGAGAACAATTGTAGTGTTTGGGTGGAAATTTACGGATAAGAATGCTAGACGAAAGGTAATAAGGGACCTCCTTTACTTCTTAGAAAAAGCATTAGATTTACGTGATTCTTGGAACATGGTCGACTCTATTAATATACAAGATTACACAGGTCTTTCATCCCAGATTGACATCACCTTCAAAAATGCCAACTTACCCAATAAAATATTGTCATTGGCAGGCAAACTGGACCCATTGGGAATCCATATAGTGGACATGACAGAGCTGGATCCAGATACCCAAGGCCGTATCCATATGATGGGAATACAGGAGCCTACTTCAGTTCAGGATTCTCTGTTAATAAATTTTGAAAATTTTGAAGACCCAAACACTTATGCGCCATTGCTGACTATGGTCTCCCCCTGACACTGGCAATCCCAGTGGGATGCCGGTGAGCCAACATCTGAAAAGCCAAACACTGAGATGGTAGGCGATACAGAGAAAAAAAGGAACATGATGGATGCCCTATCTATTCTCTCCTGGAATATTGAGGGCATACATCTTAAAATAACAGACCCAGAGGTTCTGGATTTTCTTGAGTCCTATGACATAATAGGGATTCGGGAAACATGGTGTACAGAAGAGTCTACTCCCGGATGGCTGGTTATATAGCTATAACTTCCACGGCCTCCAGAGACAAAAATTTGGTAGGCTTAAAGGGGAGTTACCTTTTTATCAAAACACAGCTAAATCTAGGAATTGCCCGAATAGCTTCAAATCTAGAGGGAATTCTGACTTTACAAATTCATAAAGGCCTAGAGAAAGCTATTCTGTGTAATATATATTTTGCCCCCAGATTCAGACATTCTGAAACAGCAGATACATTTATTCAGAATTTGAAAACTTTGCTGGATGATCTGTTGGACAGATATGCAGACTGCCCTATAATTATTATGGGAGACTTCAATGCTAGAGTTTCTTCCTGTCTCGCGGTCTACCAATTTTACCTATCTACTTCCTTTGACTAATATTAATATCTCCTATGAAAGGTCCTCACAGGATCTGGTACTTAACCCCAGTGGCAGGACCCTCTTGGATGTTTTTGCATCCAGGAATTACTGCCTCTTAAATGGAAGAACTCAGGGTGATATGTTGGGGGTCTTCACTTTTAGAGGACCAATGGGCTCTTCTACTCCAGACCTAATTTGGACTAACTTAGAGGCAACCTACATGGTACAGAAATTAGAGGTTAAGGACAGATTGGAATCTGCTCACTGTCCCATTGTTCTTACTCTGAATTGTCCCCTAGGAACAAATAGAAAAATGGGTTACTTGGAGGACAACCTGGAGATTATTAATGAGAAAAGAATCATCTGGGGACCTCTACATCATACAAACTTTGAGTCTATTTTAAATACTGGAGAAGTGTGTTACATATATGATTCCATTATGAACTCTCATGATTCAAATATTATTCTAGAAAGTTGGGAAAGGATATTTATGATACTGAAACCATGGTGCAAGAAAAAAATACCTTCTCGTAAACAGATATATAAAAAGTCTTGGTTTAATGCAGATTGCCTACGGGCTAAAAAATCGTTTGGCAGAATACTGAGGGCTCATAAAATAAAAGAAATAAAACTACAGCAGACTTTAAGATACTTAAGACAGAAAGAGAAAAGTATAAGCTATCTTTAGAAGAGGCAAAGAAAATACTCTCATGGACTCTGGGAAAAACTCAGACAGACCGTATTGAATAGAGACAGTAGAGGCTTCTAAAACTGGTATCTCAGGGCTACAACAAATATTCAAATAGACTACGAACCTATATTACACAGAAGCCTGGACTCTTTATTTCTGGAGCTCTATTTCACTCAGTCTGAACAAGAGATGACGATAGCCCAAGAGCCCAGAGGAGAAACGTTTTATCCGTGCTCCATCTTTATTACAGAAGAAGACATTTTCCTGGCATTATCATCATTGAAATCTAATAAGGCTCCAGGACCTGATGGTATTCTGGGAGACTTATATAAATCATTTCCCAACTGGTGGTGTCTGCTTCTTTTTATTTTATTTAATGGACTCCTACAAGGACTCCCTTGTCCCCCAAGTTGGCTAGGTAGTCATATCTTCCCCATATTCAAAAAGGAGGATCCTTATAATCCAAAAATGTATAGACCGATCAGCCTTATAGACGTTTCTCAGAAGATCTTTACAAGGATAATTCTGGGAAAATTAATAGACTGGGCAGAAGCAAACTCAATCCTGAATGAGGCACAAAATGGCTTCAGGAAGAATAGGTCCACAATACAGCATTGCTATGTTTTGTATCATTTGATTTGGAAATACACCAAAATTGGAAAAACAAATCTTTACTGCTGTTTTGTGGATTTCTCTTCAGCTTTTGATAACATCAGCAGGAAAATTCTTTGGACAACACTCAAGGTATTAGGGCTGGAGAGTTCCTTGCTGGATGTCATCATTAGACTACACAAAAATACTTGGGCTAGAGTCCAATACGATCAGTATGGACATCTGACTGAGAAATTCCTTATGAACACAGGGGTCAGACAAGGATGTATTTTGGCACCCACTTTATTTAATATATATTTAAACACAATTTTGGAACAGATTTCTATCCCCGACTTCCATGCCCCCAAGGTAGATCGCACTAGGATTGACTGTCTTGCATATGCTGATGATTTGGTTCTGCCGTCAACCTCTATATTAGGACTTAAAAGGAAATTGATAAAGTTTGAATCCTTATGCGTACAGTACAAACTAAAAATTAACCATGGTAAAACCAAAATAGTGGTGTTTGGAAATCAGAGAAAAAACATCACTAGCTTTAAGATAGATGGGGTAAACATAGACAGGGCAAAGTATTATGATTACTTAGGAGTTTGATTTTCCTACAGTCTCTCTTGGCACCAACATATGGAGATAATCCAAAATAAAATGAGATCGTCAGGGAATGCTCTAAAAATATTTAACAATAAAATGGGAAAAACTTCAGTTAAAGGAATCATGAATGTACTCAAAGCTAAAATAAGATCAAGTATGTTATATGCTTGTGAAACATAGGGATATGCACAGACCGGAAGGCTACAAACCATTCTAAACAACTTGTACAGATACATCCTCATGCTACCACAAGGGACATCAAAATGTATTCTAGCATTGGAATTAGGACAACGTACTCTACTCTCCCTCATACAGGAACAACAAATTATATTCACACGTAAACTTTTTTTGTTGCCCGAAAGTAGATACCCCAGAATGTGTCTTGAAGAAAGCATAAAAATGGCCAATTCGGGATTTACTCATCCCAGTATTCAGTTTATCAAGGAGGTTATGATACCAGCTGGCCTGGGACATTTATTACATGATGTATACTATAGACCTCTAGCAGAAATTAAACAGGTTGTTAAAATCAGACTGGGAGCATTGGATGAGAACCTCCTGCTTACTCAGCTCTCCATGCTCAGACTCCATGATTATTACAAAACAATCAAACTTTCCTGTAGTTTTGAGTTATATCTTTCCATGATAACAAGCTTTAGATTAAGGAGGATCTATACCAGATTTAGAACTGAGTGTTATACAGCAAACTATGTGCAGTATAGATATAAGGAAAAGGCCTTACCCTCCCCATTTTGTAAATGTGGTTCGGAATCAATAGATGACTTAAAACATGTTGTACTATTATGCCCCTTTATGAAGCATCCAGAAAGAAATGGTTAGGTGAACTTCTTGGAGGTCTCAGTCTCCCTCCCTCCAATATGTTGGATTATCTCTTCAAAACTAAAAGATAAAATAAATCACTGAATTGTTGGCAAAGTTTCTTTCAACCACACACCTGTAAAGCATGGCTTATATTATTATGAAACTCTTCTATCATGATCTAATTAATAGACAGTTTTTAATTTTTAATATGGTATTTTTTGCTTTGGTGCTATATGATGGGTGTATGTTAGACCCATAACTGTAGTTATAACTTTTTTACGATCTGTATTATATGTGATGCACACAAAATTTTACATTGTATACGGCTTAGTGCTGATCAATAAATTGTTACTTACTTACCTCAATGGAGCTCTGTCGGGACAGCTGTGGATTTCTTTGTGGGCAGAAAAAGGTGCAAACGCAGGCAGGAGCCCAGTACAAAAGGCAGCCTGCTGTGCCGGGAGAAACACAGTGAGTGAGTGAGAGAGGGGGAGTGAGCGAGCTCAACGGAGCTCTATCATGACTGCTGTGGATTTCTTTGTGGGAAGAAAAAGGCGACAACGCTGGCAGGAGTCCAGTACAAAGGCCAGCCTGCGCGGCAGAAACAGAACAAGCAAGTGGGAGAAGGAGGTAGCAAGTCAAGGACCCATGTGCGGGACTGCTGCAGATTTTTGTGAGCAGAAAATGCTGCCAACACAGGCAGGAGCCAGTACAAAAGGACAGCCTGCAGCAGAAGGAAACACAGAACGAAAGTGTGAGGGAGGGGAGTGAGTGAGCTCAATGGAGCTCTATTGGGACTGCTGAGGATTTCTTTGTCAGCAGAAAAAGGCAGCAATGAACACTGGGGCCCAGTACAAAAGGGCAGCTTGCAGTAGCGGGAGAAACAGAACGAGCGAGTGAGAGACAGGGGGAGTGAGCGAGCTAGCTCAACGGAGCTCTATTGTGACTGCTGCAGATTTCTTTGTGGGCAGAAGAAGGTAGCAATACAGGCAGGAGCCCAGTAAAAAAGGACAGCCTGCAGCGTCAGCAGAAATGGAATAAGCGAGTGAGAGAAGGGGAGTGAATGAGCTCAAGGAGCGCTCTTGGGACTGTTGCAGATTTCTTTGTGGGCAGAAAAGGTGCCAAGAGAGGCAGGAGCCCAGTACAAAAGGGCAGCCTGCAGCGTCAGGAGAGACAGAATGAGCGAGTGAGATGGGGGGGTGAACAACCTCAACAGAGCTCTATCGTGAGTGTTGCAGATTTCTTTGTGGGCAGAAAAAGCCTGCCTGTGAATTTGAGCACTTGTTGTGGATCTATACACAGCACGCTGCCTTTTCACAGTTTGATTTTTCATTCCCTCCCACTAAATGGCCACGGCAACAAATATCTGTGCAGACTTGAGACTCGATGTCTCAAACTTTCTCGCCTGCCATGGAGGATGGGCTGACTTCACACTGGACGCAAGTCAATCCGACAACCCTGTACCTGGGATTTCAACTCAGTACTCAGAGACGAGTCAAACAGCCAGACGTCGAGAATCCAAAGGGCTGTTAGTTGCGGCTTTCTATGCTGCTCTAGAAGCCTTGGAAGTGAGGTTTCGAACCCTTGATCTGAAGGTCTCATCTCTCAAACAGGATATGGGATTGTGAGAAACTGAATGTTTGAAATGAGAGCAGGATTTGGAGTCTGAACTCCAAATTCTGAGGCATGAAAAAGATTTACTTTTGCATCATTCTGTGCAAGAAAATGAGCAGGAACTTTGTATGCTGAAGCAGGAGTGTGAAAGTTTGAGACAGGATAAGAGGCAGGCATTGCAAATGAATGATATATTAAGTAGAACAAATGACGAGATCCATGATGAGTTGGGAGAGATGCTGGACATGATAAACCAGGTACGTAATGATTTAGGAATAGCTACTAAGGACAACAGTGAATTGGGCATCGCTTATAGAGTGTTACAGAAGCAGCTACAGAATGATGTGGATGTGAATGTTGCAAAAGTTAGTCATGAAGTCTGTGAATCTGAAATGCTTAAAACTACACCATCAGTGCGAGGTCCTGGCTGGCCACGTCAAGGCTACGGGTGGCGCTGCCCCTGTCTTGAAGATGTCATCTGAGGAGGAGTCAGATGATGACATTTCTTAGTACAATGCCCAGTCATACCCCTACTATGGCCCAGTGACCCCACCCTGCCATCCATAACATGGCAGACCCCCATCACATGACCCCACGGCCCTACGTCATAGACGGAATGATGATTATCATGGGCGATGCCAACATAGCGACCACCATGATGGGGGGAGCAGGCCCAGGCCTAGTCCCAACTGCAGCACCGATTGCGATTATTTCTGTGGAAGATAGGGAAGAGGTAGAGAAAATGATTGATGATGCTTTAAGCAATGTACCGCTTCCTGAGAGAAGCAAACGGGCTATCCGAACGCAGATTAAACAGATGCTGCAGGATAGTCCTGCTCGGGACCAGATGGTCAGAACTGTGGCTGAAGCCACAGCTCAGGCAGCCCTGCAGGCATCCAAGACAACCTACTACCTCCGAATGATTGTCCCAGCAATCCCCTACAAATGGCCCAGTCTGATCAGCAGATAGCTGAAAGCATTGGTCGGATGAGCCCATCCGACAACCTCAGCTGCCATATAGAAAAGGTGCACTCCAAATGTGAAATGCTTAGTCTCACTGCAGACTACCAAGTCCAGATCTTACACCAGACCATTGATCCTAGCCTATGGACGAAACTCCCCAATGCTATTCGACAGAATAGCCACGCCACCTTTGATGAAGTTGCAGCTCAACTCATTACTGCACACATCCCAGGTGTGGTGGGAGTGATGCTGGCACACCCTGTGAAACAGAATGCAAAAGAAAGCCCAGCGACATGCCACCAGAGGCTTTGGATGGCCTACCCAGCAGGAAAGAACCTTGCAGGGGAGGCCGCGGATGTGGACCTCATTGAGTACAAGACTCTGTTCCTTCAGAACATGATCCCTGCAGTGAGAGAAGGTAGAGCCAACCACTTATTCCACCTTGGAGAGATTTGCAGATATCCTCCATGAGACAGAGTTTATCAATTCTAAATCCGTGATTCAAGCTCTGGTTCTAAGAAGGAAGCTGCTGTGAAACCCGCTCTGGAGGCCGCAATGCACTACACAGTGGAGGGGCAGGATCAAGAGAAACAGCCCCTACCCTCAGACAACCAACAACCTCAGCAGGCCCAACAACAATCCTGGGGAGGGAACAGGAACCACCACAAAAATAAGAAACACCAGAAAATCAATAAGGGTAAACAACAAAGATCAGATCTCTCTTATAGGGAAATAGCCGATGAAAACCGAAGCCTCCGAGACCTTCTCGGGCAAGTGCACTCTATAGGGGATGCAATCCCAGTTCGGGCCCTTGCAGCAGTACAACCAGGAGGGCAGGCCTCAACAGGCCGCAGGGACACCAGAAACCCAGGCTGTCAGGCCCCTACAGGCCTGAACCCGGAAGCGGCTCCCTATATAGCATCAGTACAGCATGGTGAAATGGTTCAAAGAGCTTCCCCATGCTTCCTCTATGATGGATTGACAATTACAGGCCCTAGTCCAGATTGTAAACAAGCTGGTCTTGGATACAAATGGAAAACCCTGCACAGAGGCTGAGGTCGGGGGCCACCTACTTACTGTATTGCTAGATACAGGCATGGCTGTGTCTGTGTTACATGATGGCATTACATGTCACATCATCTTGGTCTACCAGACGGAAGAACACCATGTCTGGTGTCGATGGAACTAGGTTACCCACATACCGTTCCCTGCCACTACCTGTGACACTGGGACACCTGAAAGCATATCATACCTTTCAGCTGATGGTACTGCATGATCACCCTAGTATTATCGGAATTGACTTTCTAGCACCACACGGCTGTGTGGTGGACTTAGCCAACATGCTGTTGATACAGATTCAGGGACAGTACCATACCATCATGATCCCTGACTCACATGTGGTTTCAGCAATAGCCACAAATGACAAAGAGTGACTTCCGGTTCCGCCTCAGATGCCTAGGCAGTGCAAGAGAGTAACTCCCTCCCGCATCACGGAAAATATAGTTTTAAAAACTCATTCCCAGAGCTGGTAGTAAGAAAAGAACCCTCAGTTATGTCAAAAGAAGCCAAGAAGAGAGATAGGGGAGCCACCCCGAAAAACAAACTGCAGTTCAAGGTGAGAGATGGAGACGGAATGGATCCAGATCATAGGCCTCAGAGCCGCAGCCGCTCACCGAATAGTATGCGTGGCTCTGACTATGATACAGACGGAGAGCAGGATAAGTTATCGAGGAACCGATTTGAGACTATAATAAAAGAGATCCGTCATTCAAGGTTGGAGACTAAGAAAGATATACAGGGACTGGCGCAGCAGATTATGAAACTTGATAACCAGATTGAAGAAGCAGAAGCCTGAATTGCTGCGGTGGAGGATACAGTGACTACCATTAATCAGGTAGCGGAACCCTGATACAACAAACGTTATGGCTACAGGCGAAAACTACTGACCTGGAAAGTAGATCTTGCCGTAACAACTTAAGGCTGTATGGTCTGGCAGAAGGTGTAGAGACAGCCCGATGTCAGCATTTATGGAGAACCTCCTATCAGATATACTGGAGCTCCCACCAAACTATGGGCTAAAAGTAGAGATAGGGCACATCGATCGCTAAGCCAGAAACCACAAGATCAAAGGCAAGACCATGATCCAAAATAATTCTGCTCTCAAGTTACCAAATAAAAGAGGATTTATTGCGCAGGGCCTGGGCGAAAAAGGAGCTTTCTTACTTAACATCCAAATTGATTATGGATCATGACTACACTTTGGAAATTCAGCAGGTGAGACAGCAGTATGCTCCGATCCTGAGAGCGCTGAAGGCAAGAGGGATTAAATTTCAGACTCTGTTCCCAGAAAAAATAAAGGTACACTGGCCTGAGGGGTGGCAGCTGTATGGTTCACCAAGTAAAGGCACTGGAGGCCCTAGTACAGAAAGGAATATCAATATCCGTGGAGGAAAGGGAATGAATTACTAAGAGCCAGAGGTTCCTACCTGACTTTTTTCAAGTGGTAACGCAACGTAGAGGAGCTCCACCAATGAGAACGCTCAAAGAAACTCTCGAGAAGCTGAGAAGGATGGAGAGTGGTACTGCGCAGAGAGACGAACACAGGGACATGGGAACAGAAGGCTGAAAGTTAAACTTTTTGCGTTCAGGTATTGTTAACTGACTTGGAACTAGAGCCGAGGAGAGTCAATGTGAAATGCATTGCAAGTATGAGAGCACGCTAAGACTGCACGTTAAGATGGATCTGGACTTTGCAAACCCATGGAACTTTTAAAATTGTACATTGAAAGGTTAGGAGAGCTGTGGACTGCTACTAAAACTATAATTCAAACTGATGAGGGGGGCACAATGTGCCAGGCTTTTACTTGAGGCAGGATATTAAGGAAAGGCCCCCGCAAAAGGAAATAAACGGCAAAGGGTTATAAGCTGGACATGAGTTCAATACATTAATAGAGATAAGATAAATGTGGGGAGGAGGGGTGTCTCCTGGGTATTAAAAGGAGAACATGCTAATGAAGGGGGTTTGAAACACACAATGAAGCTGGGAATGAGGAAAAGAAGGGTATACTAAAGGATTTGATGGGGGAGGGAGGGATTGGCAGGAGAGGGACTTTATTTATATTAATCAAGCAGTGCTGGTAGTCGATCTGTGGGAGGGTAAACTAGATTAAAAGCCACTCTGTATAGAGAGCTTTTTTCGAGGGAATACCCCGCGAGCATCGGGATTAGAGCCACTCGAGACTGTCCTCAATTACAGCTCTAGAGGGCAGCGGAAGGAACCACGACGTTGGGATCCACTGCTTGGAAGCAATACACTAGTTATTCCCTTCTGTGACAGGAGGAAAAGTTGTGGTTTGTGGTTGGGTTGATATAAGTGTTTAAATACTATCTGTTTAAAGGAATGTTTAACAGGTCGTACTGGAGATCAAGATGCTTGCTCACCCAGATGGGCTTGAAAATTGTTACCTAGTTATGCAACAGTTAAATAAGCCTGAAGTGTGTGAAATGAATGTATGTTACCGATGGGAGGAACTCAAACCGGGGGCAAGAGAGTATATGGGTAGAAAAGGAGTAAAATTAAGATAATCAAAGATGGATAAGATAACATTGTTTTGCTCATTCAATGTTAATGGGCTTTCAATCCTATCAAAAGAAGCAAGATATTAGCCACACTGAGAAAGGAAGGACCTGATTTTATTTTTCTCCAGGAAACGCATTTAACGCAAGAGGAGCATCATAAGCTAGGGAGAATGGGCTTCTCTCACGAGGTTAGTGCCTCATATAAGAGGGGCAGAAGAAGGGGGGGTTTCAATACTAATACCAAAAAAAACAGTATTTGAGCCAGTGGATAAATGTATAGACAGGGAGGGGAGGTATGTATTTCTCAAGGGTAAATTCCAAGGGAGAATGCTAACCTTGGTGTCGGCTTATATTCCACCGGGCTCACAATATCAGGTATATAGATTGATTCTGTTGAAATTGCAGGAATGGGCGGAAGGACAAGTTATACTTGGAGGGGATTTGAACATAGCACTGGACCCTTATATGGATAGCACGGCCATGGGGGGGGCGGAGAGAAAGGGGAACCTCGAAGAAATTAACGAAATTTTGGGGGGAGATAGGATATGTGGACGTATGGAGGGTAGGACATCCCAAACAAAAGAACTTTACCTTCTTTTCATCTCCATGTAAAAGTTACTCGAGGTTAGATTATTTTCTTATGCCGAAGGAAAAGATGGCTGAGGTGAAGCATAGTTGGATAGGTAGTACTGTTTTATCTGACCACGCCCCGAATTACTTACAAATGCGATTAGGAGACTTTAGAAAGAAAACATTTTGGAGGCTAAACATCTCATTGCTCCAGGATAAGGAAGTCAAGCAGGGAATAATAGATACCATAAAACAGGCTATTGAGGAAAATACAATGGCAGAAACAACAACAGCTGTACTGTGGGATACGTTAAAGGCCATCCTGAGAGGGAAGTTGATAGCTATTGCAGCACATAAAAAAAACAGAGGGATAGGAAAATAGAGATACTAAAGAGTGAGCTGGATACTATAGAAAATCAACTTAAAAGGAAATATAACAAAGAGCTGGCTAGAAAGTTAAGTAAAGTCAAGGAAGACCTGAATAGAGAACTAGACTAGTACATCGAACAAAAGTTAATGTTTGTTAAACAAAGATTCTACGAGGGGGGGCCAAAAGCTACTAGACTGTCGGCAGCTAGAATAAGGTCTCAAAGAGCAAAAGCACATATATCCAAGATAATACATCCACAGACTAAAAAGGGGTTACAAGGCACGCATGAGATAGTAGAAGTATTCAGACAATATTATAAAGATCTCTACTCGGCCCCTACTTCTCGAAAGGAACAGGATATGGTACAATATTTGGACAATATTAAGTTACCTAAGGTTACAGAAGAAGAACAAAGACAGCTGATGAAACAGGTGACTAGGGAGGAGCTGTTAGGGGAGATATCTAGGTTAAAAACTAATAAATGCCCGGGGGCAGACGGGTTTCCAGCAGAAATGTATAAACACTTCCAGAATCAGTTTGTACCGCTGCTATTAAAAGTTTTGAATGAAACTCTCTCAACAAGTAGGCCCCCTCCAGAATCTTGGTCCCAAGCCATAATCTCTGTAATATATAAGGGAGGTAAAGACCCCAGTCAGTGTTCCAATTTCCCTCCTAAACACGGATTATAAATTATTTATGTCAATTCTAGCCGAAGGCTTCAACAAATACTCCCCAAATTAGTACAAGCAGATCAAACCGGCTTTATCCCAGGGAGACAAACGTTGGATAACTTAAAGGCTAACTGCACACATATTGGACCATTTGAGCCTGACTAAACAACCAGCGGTCCTGCTTAGTTTAGATGCCAAAAAGGCTTTTGATAAAGTGGATTGGGGATTTTTGAGGGGTGTGTTAGAGAAATTTGGCTTCCCGAAACAATTTAACGAACTTATAGGAAAAATGTATGAAGCACCCAAAGCTTATGTAAGGGCAAATGGACATCATTCGAACTCCTTTAGTTTGGCGAGGGGAACAAGGCAGGGTTGCCCGTTATCACCATTATTTGCATTATATCTGGAACCGTTGGCGCAGGGTATCAGAGACAACCCAGTAATCAAGGGAGTGGAGATAGAGGGGATGCAGCAGAAATTGGCACTATACGCCGATGATATACTTATGTTCATAACGAACCAGAGAAACCATACCACATTTATTTAAACACTCAAGAACATTTTGAGCATGCGGGCTACACCTTAAATGATAGCGAGACTGAAGTGTTGAAGGTAAACTATTCCTTTTCCTTGCAGATTAAGAAATTACACCCAATGAGATGGGATTTACCCCATTTGAAATATTTAGGAGTGAAATTGGATATGACAGTTTCTAGGATGCCCCAGATAAACTATCCGATACTGGTAGAGCAGATACAGAGAGATATCCAGAGATGGCGGCTTCTCTCGCTGACGATATCCATGCAGATACAGGCGGTTAAAATGAGTGTACTTCCTCGTTTCTTGTTTTTGTTTCAGTGTGTTCCAGCTCCTCTATCCCCCAAACAACTGGGAATATGGCAGAAGAAGTTAATGGATTTTATTTGGTTAGGTAAAAGGCCGAGGGTTAAGAAGCAGACTTTATACCTTTCTAAAAAATGGGGGGATTGGCGGTTCCTATGTTAAAGGGATACTGGATAGCAGTACAGGCTAGAATAGTACTTCTACTGCAACATCAAACTTATATGGCCAGATGGAAAGAAATAGATCTCGAGGTTCCCCTGTCCCCCTCACTAATGGCACAATGCATGGTCCTAAACCCCGATGAGGAATGGACAAGTACGCCATATCTAGGCACAATAATAGCAATGCAGGGATATAGGCAAGGATTGGCAAAAGGCTCTACTAGAGTATATGGGTGGAAGTATACTTGCTGGACTATGAACAAGGCATTCCCCCCAGCAGCTGAAGATCCCTGGTATAGAAAACAAGAAGGGGTAGGGTTTAGATCCCCGTGGCAATTCCTCAAGGGGGAAAATGTAATCTCATTTGAGGAAGCACAAAACAAATTTAATTGGACAGGAAGGACTTATTCGTATTATCAGATTAGAGACTTTATTGGGGACAGATGAATAACTCAATTAGAAGAGCAGGTGGGTTTGCAATTCCCACTACATTTGAGGATATGGAACATGAGTAGAGGTGAAAGAGCTATTGTGATTTTGTATCAAAACTATATTGGGATCTCCAGCATCTGATGAACTATCTTAAAACCAAGTGGGAACAAGAGTTTGGGCTCAAATTAGATACTCGGGGAGTGGCTAGTGATATGGCAAAATACATGGTGTACCACGTCCTCACAGTGGAGAACATTTACATGGAAATTGAGATCAAGATATTTTAGAGTCAAAGCAAGTAGCCAAATGGTGCAAGAACATCACAGGTGACTGCTGGAGAAGATGTGGCCTGAAGATGGCTAATCAAGCACATGTTTAGGACTGTCTGGTGTTGGGAGAATATTGGGGAGGTATACGGGGGATTTGTGTAAAAGATTTAGCTTAATGGTACCGCTAGGACCAGAACACATGGTGTTGGGGGTCTACCCACCGGAGCTGAAAGGAAGTGAAGCTAAATATCTTTGGAGGATATTGATAGCAGCGGCGGGAAAAGCCATAACAAGGAAGTGGCTGTCCCCAAGCCTGCCTACAGTGAAAAAATGGAAGGAGGTGGTGGAAAGGATAAAGACGATGGAAAAAATTACATATTCTTTGAGGCAAAGGATACCACAATATCAGAATAGGTGGTTGCGGTGGGAGATGGAACAGGATTAGAGGGGAGGTTTTTTTTTTTTTCTCTCTCTCTCTCCCCTGGGATTGAAAAGGAGAAATGGGAAAGAGGATATCGAATTCTGCTACCCCACTAACAAACCTAACTCAAATTAACTTTTAAGGTGGGCCCCTCCTGCACCCCTTCTCCTCCGCCTCCTTCCATAATTTTTTTTAGGCACTCCAGAGCATAGAAAGTGTGTAAATTGTTAGGAAAAAGTGGTAGAGGGGATGTTAAATAAGCAGAAATCTAGACCTGGGTTGAATATTAGGATATAAAGAGTTAAAAAGAGAAATAAAGTAGTTGGCGAATACATTCATTCATTATAACAAACTTAAAAATTGTAAGCTGAAAGATGTTTAAAAGAAAAATAGACATACACAGTAATAAGGCTTAAGTGTTTTTTTAATTTTTGGTATTTTATTGAATAGTGTATACTGTAGATCAAAATGGGAAATACATGAAGTTTATGTCTTGAAATCTGAGAAGAGAGATAAGAATGTAATTGTTTTGAAATGAGATACAATGTGAAGCTGACTGTGCTTGTATCTACTTGTAAGACAAATAAAGACAAAGTATAAAATAAAATGACAGAGTATGACATTGTAGATCTGTTTAAGAACCATGAGCTTTTCCCAAAGCTCCTTCCCATCCTGCAAAGGCATCTGGATGCATTCGTCACCAACAAGCATGACTATGGCAAAATGCATACTGTCATTGAAGTGACAGGTCCAGCCCATGAGAGGCAAAGGCAATATCCTTTCCCACCTGAGGCCTTTCCTTCGCTTAGGGAAACAATTAAATCACTCCTCAAGCAAGGTGTAATCAGGACATGTGTTTCCACTGCAAATTCACCCATGTGGCCTGTGAAAAAACCCATGGGCACATGGAGACTTACAATTGACTACAGGAGACTAAACCAGGTCACCCTCAGTTGTGCCCCAATTGTGGCATCAGCACCAGACGTGCTGTAACAATTGACCCCTGACCAACAATGGTTTAGTGCCCTGGACATCTCCAATGGTTTCTGGTCATTGCTATTGGCCCCCAAGAGTCACCACCCACCATGCTCAACATAAATGGAACACCAACAATTGACCTCTACACCATTACCAACACCTTTAACAATGCGTTCTCCAACTTGGATAGTGTCCTTCCTTCTAATTTCTTTGATGCCCCCTCTGGTAGTAACCCTCCTGCAACTACTCCTCTACACCTGCCCACAATTCTACTTCAAGGAGATCCCAGTGCATGAAGCCAGAACCTATATTAGGAAGGCCATTCACAATGCAGGCTACAGCGGTGACTCCCTTGACCTGAAGTTGTTAGCACTTGTCCTTGAAGAAGTCCTTGAACCCTTGACAAAGGTTCTCAACCTATCACTAAGGATGTCCCACTTCCCATCTCACTGGAAACAGGCGACATCACACCGGTACACAAAAGTGGAGACATCACTGCACTCCAGCTACAGACTTATCTCCATCCTCCCTCCATTGTCTAAGGCCCTGGAGCGCATCGCCTCAGACCAATTAGTCAAGTACCTGGAAAAATACGACATCCAGTGTCCTGAGCAACATGGTTTCTGAAAAGGGCACAGTACCACCACTGCACTATTAGAATTCATGGGCTTCATCCATACCACACTTGATCAAGGAAACTGTGTAGGGGCAGTATTCATCGACCTTACGAAAGCCTTTGATACTGTGAACCACCCTCCTACTCAAGCAATTATCAAACATTGGGCTCTCCAATGAAGCACTGCTCTGGTTTTCAAGCTACCTTGGGAAGAGGGTCCAGTGGGTTAGGATTGCGGTGTTACCTCAGAAGAAAAGCCAGTCCTTTCAGGGGGTCCCACAGGATCCATCCTGGGGCTACTACTCTTAGCCTCTTCCCCAACCAGCAGCTTTCCCAGTGTCTGCCACCAGAAATTACTGCTCTACACCGACAGTACAATCATGTTCACCAACCACCAAAATGCAGAGCTCCTCAAGAAACAATTACAGCTTGAATTCATGCACATCGAAGAATGGTTCAAGTCACACAAACGGTCATGAACTACAACAAAACAAAAGGTTATGACCTTCTAGCACAGGAGCAAGTACAAATCCCATTGACCTCACCATCCTAAACCAAACAGGGACCTTACTGAACATGTTCCTGATTTTAAATACCCAGGTGTCACATTGGACAGCTCACTGTCCTACCAGGGCATCATAGATTCTACTCACCAAAGCCACAAACATCCGTATAGGCCTGCTCTACAGGCACAAACACTGCTTGACTCTGACACTCTCCAGTTGGCTATCAACAGCTCTGTCACCTCCATCATCGATTACAGGCTGGCAATTTATGGCTCTGCCTCCACCTCTGCCCTCCACGGAGAATTACAGTTGCACTCAACAAAGCATGCAGACTGCTAACTGGGGCTGATCGACTTACACACACTTGTGACCTGTACACTCAGGCAGGATGGCTACCTCTCGTCAGCCGGATACAGTATCAAACCTGCCTCTTAGCCAAAAAAGTCCTCCTTGGGGTCATGCCCCCGGGCATTGAAAAGCTACTCATTGACCACCACAGCACCCAGAGAACTAGAAGTTCACAACAACTAACCTTCCTTGTCCCCAGATGCCGGACTACCATGGGCCAGAGGACCTTTGCCCACAGAGCACCACAGTGGTACAATACTCTCAACAAAGAAACTCTTACTGCTGCTGCTGCTCTTGGCTCTTTTAAGAGACAGCTCCGACTTCATCTCATTTCAAGTAGTCGTTGTGACTGCCTCGCCTAATCAGGGGCCCACCATTCACTGCCCTCCACTTCAGTCTTGACAGCTATCTCTCCCTGCCTTGCCCCCTTCTACCTGCCTACCCCCTTGCCCTCTCTCCCTTTCCTGCCCTGGGGCATTTTCTGACTTTTATCCCTCCTCTCCCTCCCTTAGAAGCTCTTACCCTCACCCTCTACCCTCCTGACAATGGCCTTCCTGCCTATACCCCATTCCTTCTCACCTGCAGTGCTTATTTCCAGGTGCCCTTGGCTGGTCTGTCATGCTACCTAACATTTGGCACGTTTGGAATTACTGAATTTCCTAAGCCTCAGTCTCTTACTTCTTGTTATGTGTGTAACTAAGATTATTATATTGACTTTGTATGTATATAACCCCCATTCCTTGACGTGGAACCTTTGTAAATGAGCAGTTCCTGCTCAAAGGAATTTGTAATTCTAGATTTCAATAAAATAAAAATAAAATAAAATAAAATATAAATTTGTCTTCACCTTTGAAGGAAGGCAGTACACGTTGACCTGCTTACCACAGAGGTTTCATAACAGCCCCTCCCTCTTCCATCTGCACATTATGGACACTCTTGAGGGTTTCTCTACCCCACAATGCCTTCAGCAATATGTGGACAACCTGTTGTTGGCCACAGCCACACAGGAGCAACGTCTGGATCTCTTAGATGAATTGTTGACCCTCATTCAGAGGGCAGGCCTCAAATGTAACCCAGCAAAAGCACAATTGTGCCAGAGGGAGGTACTCTTCCTTAGTCTGCAGATCACGGACCAGGGGAGGAGTCCTACTTGGAAGAAGATATGGGGATTACACGATTTGTCACTCCCCACCAGTGTGGCCACCCTTAGAAGATTTCTAGGTATGGTGAATTATTCCAGAGATTTCATTTGTGATTTTGCTCAGAAGGCTGCCCCTCTGTATGAACTACTGAAAAAGGATGACCCCTGGATTTGGAGCCCCATACACATCCAAGCTGTGACATCACTAAAGTGGGCCCTGGCCTCGGCTCCAGCTTTGGTCAACCCCAATCCAGCCCTGCCATTCCATCTGGAAACTGCCACCTCTGACATTACAATGTCTGCAGTGTTGACCCAGAAGGTCCATGGCACCCTGAGACCTATTGCATATGCATCACAGCTCTTGACCCCAGTGGAACAGAAGTACAGCCTTTGTGAAAAGAACCTTCTGGCTACCTACTGGGCTGTCAAGCACTTCTTGTATATCCTTGGGTACTCCCCCTCTGATCATCAGCACAAACCACACCCCTACAACCTTTCTACTCTCAGACAGAGTGAATGATGGATCAGTCTCTAATGCCAGACTGACACACTGGTCCCTTCTTCTCCAGGATAGGTACATGAAGGTCCACCTAACCAAAATGTCATCTGTGCTGGTGCATGGTCTCCTTTTCCAAGGGGAACTACATGGCTGTACACTGCAGCCACCTGATCTACCGAACCCAGGCCTTTTCCTTCCTGTTACTCAACAGGTGCTTGAAAACACCTCACTGTGCCACATTTTCACAGATGGATCAGCTTCCTATTATCAGGGCGAACAGATAGCAGGAATGGTATATTTGCGATTTACTCTTATGGGAACACTGTTAACATTTTCAAACATTGCAGTGTAGCATCATCACAGTATGCAGAAATGGCCATGGTGGCCTGTACCCTCGAGTTCATCCAGCATGGAACTGGGGATACCGTTATTTTCACAGACTCTAATTGGATTTGCTGTTCTCTTACAGAATTTCTCCCTTTCTGACAGAAGAACTTCTTCACCTCTTCTGATGGTACTCCAGTGAAGCACAAGGAATTGGTAATATCCATTCGTTCACTGGCACAAAAATTTGCACGCAAACTCTGTGTACACAAGGTCAAAGCCCACTCCATACACGAACCCTATCATGCCTTTAATGACACAGCTGACACCCTTGCCAAGGAAGGTGCCCAAGGGGGAGGGACATCTGGATGATGGATCATCCAGAAACCAATGCGGCTGTGCACATTGCAGCTGTCAGGAAGAAACCTGAACTCTTTTCCCTCTTGGACTTGTCAGAGGCTCAGCATGCTGACTCTGAACTCAAGGATGTGTTCCAATTTCTGGACAAAGGCACAGAGAAGAACCTAACAACCCACAACCCATACCAAAGGCATGAAAACAGGTTACATCTGTCACCAGATGACAGACTCATTTGTTATCAACCAGATGATGCCACCACAAAATTGTGAGTGGTTCCCATTATCTCAGGCCTGAATCTTTGCACCAGGTGCATGACACCCCTACTGTGGGACATGAAGGAGTGAAAAACACACTCCAGAGGCTTAAGACCACCACATGGTGGCCTGGTATCACCAAGGATGTCAAGCACTACATAGATAACTGCCTCATTTGTGCATAAAACAACCCCATATCTACAAAAACAAATGCCAAGTTACTACCACAATGGCATTCCAGCCCTTGGCATGCCTTACAGATAGATTTTATTGGTCCCCTCACCAATACTATCAGAAACATCAAATATGTCCTTGTGGTCACTGATCTCTTTTCTAAGTGGGTTGAGTCTTTTCCCACAAAGACATGCACTGCAAAAGCCACTGCCCAAATCCTAGTGGAACAGATTTTCTCCAGTTGGGGCCTACCACTCAAGGTAGACTCTGACAAAGGAACCAGTTTTACAGATGAGTTGATGAAAGAAGCCCTTGAATGCCTCAGAGTTCACCAGAAATTCCACATACCATCCCACCCACAATCCTCAGGTCAAGTAGAGAGGGCCAACAGATGGATTAAGCAAATGCTTTCCAAATTTATTGAGGACAATCCCAAGGACTGGGATTCCCTACTGCCATTACTTCTTTTGGCAATTAGAGGCACACCCTCAGCCATCACCCAGTAGGCACCCTTTGAGGTGATGACTGGCAGAAGTATGAGATTACCTGAACATTTATTGTTTGACCTGAACACCCTACAGACTGTGTTTCTGCAGCAGATCAGTATGTGGAAAAACTGAGAAAGACTTGATGCACACTCCCGTTTGTATGCTGCAAACTGCATGGGCAGGCAGCAACAGTCAAGATTCAGTTCTCATACACACAAGTGGATTGAGTTGAGGATCAGGTAATGGTTCTCAGATTTGCACATCCAACACATTCCTTCTCCAGTAAGTGGGAAGGACCCTACTCAATTGTCAACAAACTCAGTCCAGCAGTCTATCAAGTTAGACTCATGCAAAACAACAAATTGACTGACAAATGGTTACATGCAAACCAGTTGAAACTGTATAAAGAAGTATAATTACTTTTCTTCACCCCATTGGGCAGAATAGTACTAACCTTGTTAATATTTGATTTTCCTTTTCAGATACACTGACAAGATGGCTATCTTGTTCCATTTTCTTCTCATCTCAGAAGTACTCCCCTGCATCCAAGGCATGGTAAAGCACATCCTTCCTCATTTTGATCCACCTCCAACTACCCCAGAGGGCATCTCCATCAATATTCCCGACAATTTGATTACAGTTCAGGAAGGTTCAGATGCCTACCTCACTGCCTTGGTTGTTGCTCCTGATAGTCTACTCTACAAATTGAATGGCAAACTAAATCTCTAGGACAAGTTTTCCCTGTGGCCAAACTTTCCAAGGGAACTTTCCATGGATTGCCCAATGCCAAATTATCCCCCAATGGTACTTTGTCCTTGCACCAAACATCTCTTAGACATTCGGTTTATACAATATTACTGCCTTAATTGATCCTTCCTATTGTGATACACTGTCTAAGGATTTTGCCAGAAAATTTTGTGCGATACATAACATGGCTTCTGCTGCCATGTATTTATCTATAATGTATGGTAGAACATTGTAATCTACCAAAATCTATCTTTTCCCATGGTTGTTATGCCATCGATGTGATGTGATGTGATGAAGTTGTTAACCCATCGATAAGACGTCACATCGATGGCATAACAAAAAGGAATCACCATGCGCGTAAAATTCCAGCACCAGAACTGCGACTGCGATATTCAAAATTCACTGCAGCTGTCATATTCGCAGTGAGTAGTAATACAAAACCACACAGTCAGCGTAAATGGCAGCAGCAACATTTTCCAAGCCTCTAAGTGAGAGCACCGAAGGCATTTATTCAGCAGCAGCAAAATAAAGAACATTAAAAAAACAGAGTCAGATGAGGCTTTTCAGATCCTACCTGGCAGGCGTGGGGAGGCTGGCACAATCAGAGACATACCTGTAGCGAACTAGATGTCCTTATAGACTGCATCTATAAATTAAAAGAAATGATGGTACCGATTATGAGCCATCAACTCTCAAGGGAATTTTAGGCAGTCTAGATGCGTTATCTGCTAAACATCAGTTATGGCCATTTCATATTCCACGGAAATAAAAAAGACTTTTCTGAAACAATTGCTACCTTGTCACAAGCAGAAATTTCTCAAAAAGCTCGGAAAGGTAGCAAGCCCAATAGGGCAGAAGCACTTTCACCGCAGACATTGAGAAACTTTATGAAACAGGGACATTAGGGCAACATAGCCCAGTGGCACTATTAAATATACTTTTCTTCTACAATGGGCTTTACTATGCCCTTCGAACAAGCGGAGCAGTATACGCACAGATGAGGACCTTAGCTCTGCATAAGGACACAGATGGGTGTCAGTTTCTAGAGTACAGGCGCCAAACAAAAACTCAAGCAGGCGACAACCAAAGGGACATTAAGGCAGTGAAACTGAGGATGTATGCAAACACTGAACGAACTGATAGAGACTCTGTAAAAGCATACAGCCTGTATGCATGTCAAAGACCACAAAGCATGCTCACAGCTGACTTCCCTTCTACCTGGCACCAAATTTATATTTCAAGCCTGGTGAATCCATCTGGTTTAGGGCAATGACTCTTGGAGAAAATAAAATCCGCTCTATGATGCAGATAATTAAAACATCTGCTGGTCTGCCGCATGAAAAACGAATCACCAATCACTCCACCCGCAAAACGGCAATACAGCGACTAGTGAACTGTGCAGTTCCCCCCACGGAGGTCCAGCAAGTCTCTGGACATAAAAGCCTGCAGTCCATTAACAACTACAGCTTCATCTCAGAGGCAAAACAGAAAAGAAATTCAGTTATTCTCAGCGGACACAATGTCACAGACTACCAGCAGCCATCCTCATCAAAATCTACTCCCCGATCAGTTTTGGAAGTAAACCCACAAGTAAATACAGCCAAAAAACTGCCACTGTTCGCTCTCTCCGATCTTACAAACTTTAACTTGTTCAGCGACAATTCTATATTACAGCATGGCAATATCACTGTGAATGTTAATAATTTTTTTTGCACCACAGAAGCAAAAGCGAATCGCAGTGGTATCAGACTCCTCGTCTGAAAGCGACGATGTGAAGGTAAGGCTTAATGTCCCCCCCATGACCATACAATCAGCATTAGCATTCATTCATACTAACTGATTTACTGACCAGCTGATCTTTTTTCTTGTTATGTTTCTGCTTTCACCACAGGTATGAAGTAAAAAAATTGCAGACTATATTTCCTGCTTGCCACTTGCAGCACAACCCCTTCTTACCCACTTTGTGGCAACGCTGATTGGATGCCACATGACATTTGACCCCGGAAGCCATTTTTTTGCAGTTCTCATTGTTATTACAGTCAATAAATATTAAAAATGTTAAGTATGTTGATGTAATGTGATACGGTAATGGATTAGGAAATGTGAAATGGCCAGCGCAATCCGTTCTCTTGAGTAAGGTAAGGTGACCACTGCGACTCACTATAGCTGGGAAATCATCTTTTTCAGATGCGCCGATACCCATACACTATAAAGACAATCTATGGAATATTGACACCAGCGCTATATGAACCTCTTGTGGTTTCCCTGACAACCAGGTAAACCTCTCGAGCTTCGCTCTTGAGGTTTACATGGGTTGTCAGGGAAACCACTCGAGGCTCACATAGCATTGTTGTTCATCGATGCCCATAGATTATCCTCTATGTGTTACCTCCCACTGAAAATCAACTTTTGGAATGTCCAAAACAAAACTGGTCCTCGCAGTGGTCTCACTGCAACTGCCTACCAGGTTCACTTATTAACAATTATACCTGTTTTATTTAACTTGACTTACTGAAATATGAAAGAGTGTGGTATGTGTCACACTACTAACACTTCATTGTTTTATAGTACTTTGTTACTTGATAGTTTAGCAGCTTTTCAGATTCACAATCAAGACCCTATTGCCGGGGTACATACCACTGAGCATAGAAGCAATTTTAGGAGAAAACCTACTGTTCATAGTGATAATTTACAAAGTGATAAGCAAACTGTATGTGACACATCAGATGTCACTGTTGCCACAGGCACCCTAACTGGTCTCTTTGGTTCTACAATGTCTATTTGGAATAAAGCGGACATTGCTACTATCAAAGCACATTCACAAAAATTCCATACTGGTATGATCAATGATATCATACTCCCATTATTGCATGGTGTGGATGGCCTTATTTAGGAAGAAAGATACACTATATATAATATGCATGACATTGCTAAGGCATTTACAGATTCTAAGGAAAAGTTTAACACCTTTATTGCACAAAACAATAAGAAGGCAGACAAGCAATACATTGCCCATGAAATCTTATTTTATTTATTTATTTGTATAATCAGATTTACAACCTTTGAGCCAGGGACTCATTTAGAAAGGTACCTTGTCACAGAGAGGACATACAATGTAACATATTTACAGAATTCAAACACACATAGTGATATATTATCACTACCGTCAACAATCTTTTCCATGATCTAGAATTTGGAAGAATCCTTGATATCATACATGATAGATGTACTGTATCTCTGAATGATACTGTCCTCACTGTAAATCCTCCAACTGTGTTGCCATATGTATGTTACAGTCTCTTAATATTCCTATTTCTACTGCTTGGAATTTGGGATTTGTGACCAGACACTCTAATACTGGTCCATGCTTTACTTCTAAAAAATGTTCTATTAAGAATACTATGTTCGTGTCTTTTACTGTTTCTTTACCACATTTTGATCCTACTACAGCTATATTAGATAAGTTAGCATCTGTACACTCTGTTGGGCATCTGGATGGTGACATCTACAGAGAACGCCTTGACTTGCCACCTCTTTTGGTCTTCCATCCACTTCTGGATGCGTGGGTCTCGCCGCACACTGATTGTTGTGTGAAGAAAGGGTATATTTATTTGTGTTGATGTGATGTATTTGATGTTACTAAACCTGTATGTGGATATTCTCCAGACAGTATCAATTGGTCCTTTACCATGGACAATGACATCACCAGAAATGGCACAGGATACCAAGATTCAACATCTGCTCCATCTACCAGTCTTACCGAAAGGAGGTTCATGGGCTGTCCACACAGATTTCCAACACAACTTAAACCTACCCAGTACAACTACAAAAATGGAGACTTCCTACTGTTAGAATGCAGTATAATTCAGATGGTGAATATTGTGTGGTAACTCATTTCAGACAGTTCACTTATGGAACTCAAACATGTGCTATTACTGCTCCCAACATTTGTTTTGTCCCACATCAGACCACTGATATTGGGCACACAGTTATTACACCTGTTCCACTTACGGAATCGGACATTATTGATGGTAATCCTGATTACCTCCTTACTCTATCAGAGTATTTACCTTATTTTAATGTTCACATTGATCCCCTAACCCTTACCCTCAAATCACTTTTAGACAGGAATGTTACACACTTCATCCACATCAGCAATGATCTCACTAAAGCCAATGAAGCAATTTATGATCTTATTAATGACAGTGATTTTAATAGTGCACTTACTAATACTTGGCTAGAGATAACCTTTAAAGGTTTTGTTATTATACAAGCATTTCTAACATTTTTCCTTGTTATTATGCTTTGCTGCCTCTGGCGCACTCTACGCCAACACCGCAAGAAGCTGGAGTTCCTTTACATGGCTCGTGTGTCAGGTCTGTAAACGACATCTGCTCCTTCTCCACTTCCCTATTTTGTCTGTGTTGCCCCTTCTGAGGCAACAAGGGGGGAACGTTACACCAGGTCCCTGCACCCTAATTGATACCCTAGAAGTTCGCCATAGACAGCTAGTATTTATGTATGTTATACTAACATATAGGGCTTAGGACATCTACCATATAAGAGTAGATGTCAGGATATGTATGCATATAATTGCTATACACTTTGCTTTCTAATATACACATGTATTTCTTGCTTACAACATGTTAGGACACCTGTGTCCTTGTTGTATTATGATATACGAGTAGGCATTGCCATCTTCTGATGATTTGTATTATTACACGGCTGTATACCCAAACTGTGGTTTCTTTGTTCTTACAAAGTGATGACTATAGCAAAATTGTATAATGTTATCTCAGACTGTGGAGTCAACTCTAATTTAGCCAATAGGGCTCATCTCTGCAACTAGAAATTTCTCTGTCTTACAGTAACTATGGTAACTATCTTAGGTATATAATGTGAGACATTACGTCTTCTACCTCAAAGATCCCAGATATTTCTACACTCCTTGAGGTATAGGGAATGCATAGCATTGGCTCCCAGTTCCTAATGGTAAGAACTGCTTAGGGCAACTGTGATTTTCCTTTTGGTAGTAATAAACAAGATTTATTACTCTTATGCAATGTGTTTGTGATTCCTTGCATTCCCATTATTGCCAAGAACCTGAGAATGAGGTTTTAGACCTCCTGACACAAGCATGCCACCAACTTGAAATGATTCAGCCACTGCAATGAGGGAGTGACCCGTCATTGCAGGGCGTGCCTTGTCTGGTGTAACATTTCAATAAACATGGTGGTGGCTGTCACCATCTGCCTCTAATAGTCCCCATGAAAGCTGATGTTGGGGGTGCCCAGTCCTCATGTTGGCATGCCCCCTTCCCAGTTCATTTGACAATGGGAGAGCCCAATCCCCATCAGCATGAAAATAGTCATTTTCATGACTAGTGCACCTTAGCCAGACAACAAAAACTAAATAAATAAATAATGTCCCCATTATAATAATAGTAGTATGCGGAGGGGGGTGCCCAATCCCCCTCGGCTCATGCACCCAAACACAGACACATGTTCTGTGCTGATGGTCTTAATCCCTGTCAGCTCAACCCCCCCCAAAAAGCACCCAGGAGGCACACTGGGAGCCCATCCAAACCGCCAACTGTCCCTGTTAGAAAAAACCTGTCTCGTGATGTCTTTTTGTTTTCCCCTGTAAAACAGAATTCATTCCTCGTTGTCTCCTGTGCCCCTTCCCCATCCCGCATACACCCTCTGTGCACCCCCCTCTCCACACACACCCTCACCCCATATGCACCTTCGGAGCCTGGCGCAATGATCTTCAGTAGAGTGGGAACACGTCTGCACTCTTCAAAGCCGACCGCGAACATAAGAATTACTGGTAAGCTGTATAATGGCATAAATGTTTTTTTTTCAACATAGGTGGATATCTCAGCCATTTTTGTGACTTTTAGCACCAAATTTTCCACATGGAGTTCTTGGGACCCCACTTCATGAATTCAGTCACTGTCATGTAATTATTCAGTCCTGAAAGGTGATTTCATGGTGACTGTGCTGAATCATCTTTTGGGACCAATTAACGAAGCGACAGTGTCACTGTTCATGATGTGGGCTCAGAAAAAGCCTATGTTGCAAATTTGGTGAAAAAATGCCAAGAAATGACTGTGATATGAGTGTGTGTTATGCAGTTTCCATGCACACTCGTAACTTTGAGAATTTGTAATATTTTCACTCCAGATTTTCAATATTGTCATTTTTTCACACCTCCTTATGAACAGTACAGCTGTCATTTTTCACATCCTGCCTGAAATGTGTTTTCGCACATCTGGCACACAATGGCATGGTCACTGTGGGAAATCAATGTTCAGGGCTGAGTAAGAAAATGATAGTAATACTGTTCATGAGCAGAGGCCACAAAATGCCTATGTTGAAAATTTGGTGAAAGAATTCCACAAAATGACTGTGTTATGAGCTCGCAGTGCTCAGTTTCCATGCATGTTCATAACTTTGAGAATTTTAAATATTTTCAGTCCGGATTTTTAACATTGCCATCTCTTCACACTTTCCAGTGAATGGTACAGTTGTCATTTTTCACATCCTGCCTGAACTGTGTTTTCGCACATCTGGCACAGAATGGCATGGTCTCTGTAGGAAATCATCATTCAGGACAGATTAACAACATCACAGTGCCACTGTTCATGAGCAGTGGTCCTAAATGCTTTCATGAGGTGGGGTCACAAAAAGGCCATGCTGAAAAATTGGAGTGCAAATACCAACAAACGCCCGGGGCATTAGGGTTTCTAACCACAACAACCCTGTACAGACTGACAGGGTTTAAGGAATACCAACAAATGCCTGGGGTGTTAGGGTTTCTAACCATAATGACCCTGTACAGACTGACAGGCATCGGGGTGTGCCTTTGGATTGCCAGCTGTAATGCTCAAACCATTCAACCCACCCCCACCCTGCAGCCACTGACAGGCATCAAGGCGTGCCTTGGACTTTTCAGCATGAGAGTTCACCCCATTCTTCTATACTGCACCTATTTCAGCATATTTCCTTATGGAATGGGGTGAGTGTAAAGACTGAGCACCCTAAGGAACACTTCAACACTTGAACACTTGTCGGTGTCTTCAGGGTAGGAAGAGGTGAAATGGCTTGAACATTATGGGCGATGACCCAAAGGCACACCCCAATGCTTTTCCATCTCTGCAGGGTGGGGTGGGGTTGGCATCACTTCAATACTTCACAGACATTCCTATTCTGCATCTGTCTAACTTCTGCACTTCCAATGCTAATGCCAGCAAGCAAACATTCAACATTGACAAATGCTTGTAATTGATGTGTTTTTATTTGTGTATATTTATGTTTTATGGTGTACAAGCACTTTGGCATTGGAAAAGCACTTTTAAAGAAATAAAGTTGACTTAACTTAAACTATAGAGCCATGGAGGTTAGTTTCTCTTGCTAAGCAAGAGAAAAAAACGGCGATGATTTGAAATTCAGTTTGAAATTTCTGGCCAATGAGAAAGCAAGCTGGGCAAAAAGATACCTCTGAATAGAACTAGAAGAAAAAGGCTAGAATGGCAATGCCCTCTTCAGAGGCACGTGACGCGTGCCGCCATGTTGTGGATGTCAACACATGGACATGGGCTCACTGACATCCACGCATACTGGGTGGCGCGCTTAGTTTAAGTTTAATTTTTCAGCCAATTTTAATAACAACATTGTCAGTCTGGGTATTTTTCTATGGACTGGACTCCTGTTGTCAGTCAACGGTGGTTTTGGAAGGTGGATATACTTTTTGGAGGTGATGAACACGTTTAAAATCTGCCATGGCTTGGGCCGTGCAGGGATTAGGGTTGCAGGGGAAGGCAGTTATTCTGTAAGGGATTTGCAGTGTGGGGGCTACTGGCTGCAGTAATGCTAACTGGAGCAATGGGGGTGTCTGTGGTGGATGTAGGGTTATTTATTGGGCACAGTGGCTTCTGGTAGGGACTGCTGAGGCATACTGGCAACTTGTTTGTGCTGAAAGCCTAAACATGCTGTATGTTTTCCCTAGTGAACCTTTCGGATCACTCTCCCATGGGCTAACTAAATTTTATTTATTTATTTATTTAAAAGTTTCACCAGGAAAGACATACTCGGCAGACATGCTTGTTTGCAGATGCATCCCGGGGGTGAGGGGGGAAGGACCCTAAAGGGGCCCCCAAGCACCCTATCTTGCCCTGTCTGAGGTCCCCGGCAAGCCATTGTTTCAGTAGGGCTCCTATCTTATCCCCACAGCAGGAACCCATCCCCCACAGACAAGCTACCCCCTGGAGCTGCCCCCCCAATCAGGAGAGGCCCAGGGAGTGGAAGATCCACAGCAGAGAAATGCTGCTCTGCTTTGTTGTGCTTGGAGGGGAGCTGCTTGGATAGGGGGGTCCAGACCCAGAGCCTGCTCTGAAAGAGAGAGGCTAGTGCGTGTCTAACAGTGGTGCAGAGTGGCTCATGCAGACATATATAGGCACCACAAGGGATTAGATGCCATCCTTGAATAGCACACGTACCTCTGGGTTGTCTCACCTGCAATCACTCCTCTTGTGTGTGCAGTGTAAACAGCCAGTGGGAACATGGAAAAGGGAGGGTGGGGGTACAGGGGGTGGTGGTCTTGAGTTTGAAAGCACAAAGCCAGCCCAAATACAACATTTTTGTTACTTAAATGAGGGATAAATACCCTCCAAATGAACAACAGTGCAAGGGAATAGCGTCAAACCTGGGAGGAGGCTAGCTACCATATCTCTGGCCACTCCTCGAGGTTTTTCAGGTCTCTGCACATTCTTTGCATCCCGCCTCACCCCTCCCCCACCTGGACTGTCCACTGTACTGCAGGTTTTGGTGTAATCCATAAAGAGGCAGACCTTCCCTTCCAGCTCCTCTGCAATGTCCCTTATTTTTCCCCTTCCCTCCTCCTTACAGCCCTCCTTCAGAGTGCACCCCAGCACCACCACTCTGACATCTGCCAGGACTTACATTTCAGCCATCTTCCCTCAAGATGATCCCCCCATGGCCAAGTTCCCTAAGCTCCACTGGAGAATGGATCCAGTTCAGGCGGCATGCCAGCTGGTCAGGTGCAGGGCCCGTGGGTGCTCCTCTTCATCCTGCAGCTGGACTCCCCCCATTATCTTTTATCTGCCAGAAGCCTGTCAGGCAGTTTTGGCCCTCATGACGGAGGACTCTCTCACTGGTCCCACCACTCCTGTACTTTGTGGTCCCAGTAGTTCCATGGTGCCTTCCCATGGTTGGGGCCAGGAGGAGGCTGCCGACTTTCTCACCTCCCAGACCCAATCCAGGGATGGCACCGTAGCAGCAGACCATCACCAAGACTGCCAGGCTCATTTTCCTCCATTTTGCTCGCCTCCTTCCCTTTAACATTAGCGTTGGATCAAGTCTTCTAACCCATAGGTCAATGAGCAGGACGACTAGTCTCCTTCCCCCTGAAAGAGAGAGGCAGTCCTCCAGATGCTCGATCCTGTCTCCCCTTGCCAACCTCAGGAGGCCTGTGCTCATTTCCAAACCCGGGTCGCGTGTGTGATGCAAGGTGTAGTGACCAGTGCCTCAACCTCCAGTGCCACTGGGCTGGCTGCAGCCAGACTTTTTCTGGATTTCCTGTCTCTGGGGAGGCGTGGTGTGTACTATGTCATGGTGCGTGCACCCACATGCGATACACCTCCCAACTTTCTGGCCCAAGCTGTCTTTCCCCCAGTTTCCACCAGGGGCCAGACAAAGCATCGGGCTCTGCCCACCCTCCCCTGAAAGCAGCTCTACTGGATACTAATCCTCCTCCCCCCGCCAGGCCTTCTGACACCCCAGATTCACTTCCCAGCCCTGGTTGTCAGCATTGCCACTGATCCAGTGGGCAGCCTGCAGTGTCAAGTTACAAAGACATTAAAGAAGACTGGTTCCAGCACTGATACCTGACATACCCTGGTGGTCACCCTCCATTCCTTTGAGTGAATGCCATTTACCACCACCCATCCTATCTCTTGACCATTTTCCTATCCAGCTTAACACCTTTGGACTCACTCCTAAGTTATCCATCTTGCTTACCAGTCTCCTGTGTGGAATAGTGTCAAACACCTTAATGAACTCTAGGTAGGTCACGTCCACTGCTCCACCCTGATCTAGCTGCTTGGTATACCAATCAAATCTATCAGATTTACTTGACAGTACCCCGCCCCCATGAATCCATGTTGCCTCGGGTCTTGTAACCCACTGGATTCAACATATTCCACAATCCTTTCCTTTTTGACTCCATGAACTTTCCAATCACTGATGTAAAGCTGACTGGTTTATAATTGCCAGTCCCTATCCCTGCTACCACTTTTGTGAAGTGGGACTATATCTGCCTTCTTCCAGTCTTCTGGATCCTCTCCTGTTTCCAACATTAAGTGTGCACAATGAATGTGGTGCTCCAAGTAAAACTAAGAATCCGTTACCATAAAATTCAGGCAAACACAACCTATTAAAAGGGATGCCAGAACTGCATTTATAATAAAAAAAAACATTTATTTGGAAATAAATAAGCACCTGATGCATTTCGGACAGTGCCTATCCTTTCTCAAAGCTTTGAGAAAGGACAAGCACTGACCAAAATGTAAATCAGTTTATTTTATTTGCCAAAAAAATGTTTTTATTATAAATGCACTTGGTTTCCCTTTATAATGGGTTGTGTGTGCCTGAATTTTATGGTAATAAACTACCCTGTTTCTAAGCAGTTAAATAGGACTGTAAATCAAAACAGGTGAGTAGAACCAAATTTGGATGCATACAAATGACAAAATACAGTGAGCATGGAATACCAATAAAAATGCTACAAAAAATTCATTTGTGTCAATTGTTTTCATTTATTATTTTGCTTTTGCCACTTATTGCAGGGTTAGATTAAGGAATAGCACAGCTGAGAACTTCAGAGTTGAACTTTGACTACATGCAGGCACAATGGTAGAGCTTCCACATGCAACCCTTACATCCCGGGTTCAGAAGCAAGCCAGTGATGTCAGAGGGCCACCAGGAGGAGGAGGAGGAGGAGGACTGATGACTGCTCTCATCTGGAGGGTGTGGGGCGAGCATGGAGAAGCTTCTGGTGTTTGACTGACTTCTGGTGAAGACTAGGGGTCTGACAGCTGGTGAGGAAGATCTTTGGGAGGTGTGCCAGATGTCCAGCAATCTGCATTCCACTATGTTACTGCATGCCACACCTCCTTAAAGGGCAGAAAAAATCATCTGCCTATGCAGGAGGATGTCTGCACTCCACCAGACCCCATGCAGCCAACTGAGGCACTCCCCATCAGATCACAAACCAGTCTCCGTTCATGGAGGACCCTCCTGACCACTCATCCGGGGGGGTAAGGGTGCAAGTGATGAGTGGCAGGGACGGACAGATGGTGGCCAGCCGACAGCTCAAAAATAAATAAAAATTGTACCTTGTAGCTCATTAGGTTTTGCGTGATTTTTGTTTCCATATTGGTTTATCTTCTCAGTGGGATAATTGGTGGTGGGACTTCTCAGGCCTGTCCCTCTCCCTACGGACCAGCATCTGCCTCCCCAGGGGCCTAACTCACAGAGGTGCACCACCACGTATTCCCCCTGTGGTGGGGTCAGAGGAGCCAAGGACGTCCTCTCACCCCTCCAACCCGAGACATAGTCTAGTTCAGACAGCAGTGATCAGGATGGCTTTGTGGATCCACAGACAAATGTGCCATCTCTAGGGTTCCAGTGCCCCTGTATTATGTCTCCCCAAGTGAAACCTCTTTATTTAGGCATAATTTACAATTCTCAGCAAAGTCATACATCTTTATAATGATCCTACTGTTTTTTTCCTCATCCTTGTGACATGTTTAACCAAGTATCCATGCCACCCAGCGTTCTGTTCTCCTGGTGATGTGAGGAGGTAAATAGGGGAATACATCTCTGGGGAGCGTGAGAAATGTGGGCTTCTTTTGTGTGTGTACAAAACAAAAAATTCCAGGTGCCTTTGTATGGTGTATTTTTCTCTCTCTCTCTTTTTTTTTGATTAAATATCTCTATTCGCTCAAACAGCTGCCATAGCAAGTTGCAGGCAGGACTGCTCGCGCTCATAGCTCTGGCTCTGCAAATTATTTGACCTCTGTAAAAGAAACAGTGAAGCACCCAAAATTTAAAAAAAAATTCTCTTGCAGCATCCCCATGTATTTCTGAAGTATCATTGTTTGGTAGTATGTTTGACAAGGTCGCCCTTATTGCAGTCGCTAAGACGAAAAATTGTGGCAGTACTTAATTTGTGAGTCACTTGCCTACAAAGTTGAAGTCTCCAACATGAGACCAAGCTTCACATATGCAGGAGATCTAAATAAACATAAACAGCGTATTGGCAATGACTGGAAGAAATGCTACAGGATGGAGAGTTCAACTTTGGAGACAATCGATGAAGTAAGTGCTTCCACAGTTTTTTGTTTTAGCCACTGTACAGAAAGCGAACTTGTCAAGCATATTACAAAACAATGATACTTCAGCAATACACGGAGACACTGTGAGAGACATCTCTATTTCTGTCACTTCACTGTTTCTCTCACAGCATCCCACTGGTTTGCACATGCTGAGTTCGGGATGTCACTAAGGACACAGTGTGTGGATGCTACAGTAATGGCAGATGTCACTCTGCACTGCTGCAGCATAAGACTTTGTCTTCCCCACAAACACAAGAGACTCCCAGTTCATGCACTGCCACATGGAGATGTATTCCTGTATTTGCCTCCTCCTGTCACTAGGAGAACAGAGCTCTGCATGGTGTGGACACTGTGGATAAACATGGCATGAGGAGGAAAAAAACAGTAGGATCATTACAAAAGTTTATGCCTTTACTAAGCCATTACATGTCCCACCTCCTGGGAGACAAAAAACATCTCAAAATAAAGGTCCCTAAGGCATGATGCCTTCCTCTGCAGCTGTCTCCGCTGCCCCGATTATCCGTCTGGTGGGATCCCACTCCCATGACCTCACTCTGGGGGTAAGACAAGGCTCAATCCCATGTGACTGTTGGTGGGGGATTCCAGCCCAGGGCAATAAGCCTGGGCATGGTGGGGCAGTGACTGAGCTCCCAGTTGGAAATCAGGGGGCAGAGGGGGAAATAAAGTAGACCAGTACTTGTTCAGCATAAGTGCAGAATGGCTCATGGGTGCGAATACAGACACCTCAAGGAACTAGATGTCATCCTCAAGCGGTGTTCACCATCCTCGGATGCTTGCCACTTTTATCTCTAAGATGTGCCACCTGCAACCACCCTACCACACATAAGGGTATGTAATTGGCCCTAGTGTAAGGTTCCAGAGCCCATCCACCTTTGCGGCAGCCTCCGCCATGTCCCTCCCATAGAGGAATCACCACCATCACTCAATGCCAAGACCAGCCACTGCCCATTCTGACCACCCTTTCAGCTGGACAACCCCAAACCTCTATGTCACTGGACCACCCTTCAAGGACATCGACCATCCTCCACCCCTGACCAGTGACCACACTCCATACAGCTTGAACACCCCCACAACACCAGCCTCCCCACCTTAGCCCATATCTATCCATGCAAGTGGACCAGCCTCCTTACCACCCTCCCTGTAGCAGAGACACCACCACCTCCCTATACCAGGAACAGCCTCCAACCCCCAAGTACTCCCTACAACTGAACCAGCCCCAAGTCCTGTGTTACCTTCTCCCAACACTGGCCTTCTGAACTTTGATGCAGCCATAAAGTTTGGACAGTGTCAGAACAGTTTGTGAAGAGAAGGGAAGCGCTTGTTGTTGCGTTTAGTGGGGGTACAACTGCCCACTGTGGATCATAGAAACAGACAATAACGGCAGAAAAAGACTAGAGGTCCATCCAGTCTGCTCAAGTTCCCTATAATCCCTGGAACCTACTGTTCCTCCAGGGTACTGACCCTCCCCATCCTCTCTCTAGTCTCCTCCTTGGTCATGTCACCTTCGGTAACCACTATTCCCTTCATTGTGTCCGAGCCCTACTTGAATCCCTTGGGTTTTTTCACACCCACCACTTCAGATGACAGACTGTTCCAGAGTTCCACCACACTTTCCATAAAGTAGTACTACCTCCTTTTCATTTCTGTTCGTGTCCACGTGATCACGAATCGACATTCAGGCTAAATAGTTCCCTGTAGTTCACTTTGCTAATGCAGGCTGGGGGTGGGAGCTGGTGTTAGTGCAATACTTTACTGCCATTCCTATTATGCATCTCTCTAACTCATGCCGTTCTAATGCCAATACCTGCAAGCAAACATTTGGCATTGACAAATGCTTGTTCTTACCGCTTTCCTAAACTTTGGTCTTCACTTCCCCTTTCTATTTGTTCCGCCGCTTCTCCTTCCTCCCTAAAGTCTCTTTATGACTTTTATTATCCTTTCTGCAACTTTCTATGACCCTTTCCTCTTTTACTTCCTCATTACTTGCTACTGGTTGTCCTGTTCTTACTCCCTCTCTCTAGTTTTGCTCTCTTAATGCTGTTTCCCTTCTTTTTCCCTTCTTACATATACCAATTGTATATTTTCTAATTGCATTTCATTACTAAAATTGCCTCTAATATATATGATTCTGCTTGTAATTCTATATCATATTTGACTTCTTGTGTTTTTAGTAATTGCATTGTTTATCTATCTCCTTCTCCCCTCTCATTGCTTAGCTTTCTCCCCCTCCCCCTCCCCATGATATATCTGGAAACAAGCTGTTATAAGCTCAGTATGTATTTCCTGATTAAACTTTTTACATAAATATATATAAATGAGCCATCTTGCTCCCTTTCAACCAAGTTTGAACTCATTTAGAATACTTACCCCGCAAAATCAGCTGGCAAACTGTTCCATGGATGAATCACCCTCTCAGTGAAGTAAAATCTTCTCACATCCCTCCAGAATGTATCCCCCAATCAACCTCCAACCATGCCCTCTTGTAACTGTGTCCCTATTTCTAACAAACAGCTCTTGACTATTCACCCTGTTTGTTTTTAATCAAGCTTTTTCTCGAACTTGGTGTCAGTGGCCATCAGCCACTTCCTCCCACTCAACAAGAATCTGTCTCCTTGAGGACCTCTACCCCCACTCAACCAGTATCTCTCTCCCACAGAACTCACCTCATTACCCCCATAGATTGCCCCCCATGCTGGGGTCAGGAGAAAGAGGCCCCCCCCTTGCATGATCCAGTTGGTGGTGCTGATGGGTAACAGCCTTGGATGGCTGAAGGTCAGGCTTCATACGTAGACCTCCAGGAATTTTCCTTTATTTCAGGTTTCCCCTTCTGATGGTGTGCAGTGGCACATGTGTGTGTGTATGTAGAAGCATGCAAGCACCATTCACCAGCCATTTGATGTTTCTCCTCATATTCTGCTGGCTGTCCTGCCCCAATGCCCCCATGTGGAGGAGGTCTAGGAGCAGCACAACTGAATCCCCCTCTCCAGGACCGGAGAAGTGTCCTCCGGATGCTATATCATCTCTCACCCTGCCTGACCCAGATGATTTAAACTCATTCCCAAACCCGAGCTGTCAGCATGGCAGGATGTAAGGCACCGGTGCCTCAGCCCTCCTCACCACTGTGCCATCTATTCACCCTGTTTATTCCTCTCATAACTTATATGACTCTGGCATGTCCTAACTTTAGTGTCTGTCCTCCAGCGAGTTCATGCTCAGGGCCACCAGCCATTCCTCATAGGATCTGCATTGTTGGGCATGGATCACTTTGGTGACCCTTCTCTGTATTGACTCCAAACTGCCTATGTCCTTTCTCATGTGACAGTGAGTGATCAGCATAGCCTACCTCTGGGCAGTCTCTGTAGTGACTCCAGCCCTGTTCCCTTTCAGGTGTGGGCTCATAACTGGACACAGTAATTCAGTTACAGCTTTAACAGGTATCCACAGAGGAGCAACACAGTATTATTGTAGCATCTACATACTGATCACTTACCTCCATTTGTGATTAAATACAAACTATCTGAGTATTCATTGCTTTAAATGGATGTTTATTTGTTAACCTCTCAGCTTAATCTATTTAAGCTCCATTTGCTATGCTTAACTATGTTGTACTTCACTTTGCATCATAGGTTCATTCGTACCTGTTCTGATCATTAGTGAGTTCTCAACTGTATTCTCCTGTCTCATACCTGAAAATAGGCATTTTTGTGTTTGCTTGCGTGCTTGCCAAAGAAGCACATTGGGACAGTACTGCATTTCTAAGGTGTGTCAGGGATGTGTCCAACCCAGAGCGCTGCACAATGGGAACGACCCTGTCACACCAATGAATGTGAAGACCAGTGTGACAGTGGTTGGAATTTACAGTGGGAGATGGCCTTCACTTGAGAGAAAAGAACCACACCAATGAGAGAGTGTCGTTCATTCCTCATTTGCATAAGCAACCCCACCCCAAAAAAAACAAACTGACTGCCGTCTGCCACCTCAAGGAAAGCACCAGTCGTCCATACCTCTTAGTTGCTCCGTATTTTCCCTGCTGTCCCGAATTGTTGCAGTCCCAGTCAGCCTCTTTCACCGCCCTGCATTCCACATTTGATTTCCACACTGCGGCTGCCCCAACACTGAAAACGCCCACTGTCCTTTGTTCCCCAACACTTCCTGGTTGCCTAGTACTTGATGACATTGGCGACGTGCCTACATGGCCCTAGTTCTCACTCGGTTTAGAGGCAGCAGTGCTACTTGTTTTCTGGCTCAGCCTCCCCTCTCATCTGAAGCTGCCCTCAATCTACTCCCCTCCCCTTGCAATGCTAAAGAACATGCAGCCCTGCCCTTCCTAGAGCTCCAGCACACCCCCAGTTGTAACACAGCTACCCCGCCCAAGTTCAACTTACAATTCAAGGGATCCAGCAGAGCTCTAATTTGGCTGAGCTGGCACATAGGGAGCCGAGCTGTCTCCTTCCCGACTTGCTTTAAAGGGGGTAGGAAAAAGTACTAAGCGGATCTTGTATTCAGAAGTGAATTAATGTGGCTAATAAACTTATTTGTACCACTGTTCTGTGTGTTTTCTTTCTATTTTATTAAGTTTTTGACTTGTAAGCTAGCTGTGTTAGTCTGAAGTGCCATATAACAAAGTGTTCCTATCTGGCTCGTGGTAACACAGGGTGATATGATGAGGACCTTGCTGTTTGTGCTGCTGGGCCGCCCGTGATTAGTAAACATAGCAGAGGTAGTGAGGAAAACAGATACTTCTATCCTCTTGTAACTGACAGTTCCCTGAAAGGACAGTGAAGCAATCATTTTCAGAATGTTATGTGTGTATCTTTCCATTATTGTAATTAGTTTGTAATTACTGTTAGTATTACTTTTTTTTAATTATTAGATTCATTACTATGTCACTCATAATGATATTCCATGTTTCAGCAGTATTGTTTTTCTTCAAATCAGATGTTTATTTTAGTTGGTATAATATTACAATGTATGAATAAATACATTTTTGATTGCTTCTGATTGCCTTAGATCACAAATTCCCCAACTGTAATGTACTCTTGATTTCATACTTTCACAGTTTACCACGTGTAAATGAGTCACAGCATTATGTTTCACATTGGATCTGTCTGGTTTAAACAGAAATGCAAATATTGGAAAGAATTTATCCCCCACCCACTCCTAAAAAAACAATGGAATACTGCTTAATGCCACAGAGCTTGGTATTCTCCACTTCCCCTGTCTCCCCGACAGTATTTCATACCCAAAACCGCAACCCACAGTTCCACTAATGTTCCCTTTATAAACCCTTTTCCCCACACAGTATTAATTTAGAGATTGCATTCACAAATGTAGCTCACCAGATGTGTCAAACTCACACACACATACACACACTTTCCATGCCACTAACTGTTATTCAAGTTGATCACTGCTTGGTAGTGATAAAAAAGAATTGTCAGAGCAGTATATGGGACTTGTTTGCTTTATTTTGCTCTGTATTGAGCTGCTGTTCTACACCTTACTAATTGAATGGATTTCTGAATGGTAAAAAATGTTTAAGTACAACAGGATGGATTGCATTATGGTGCAAGGAAAAAAAAAAACAGAAAAAAAACCCTGAAAGATGGAAATCGCCACAAACCATGACACGGTTATAAAATACCATTGTGTACAAAGTAGAAAGGATAGGTTTACTGCTGCTGCATATGTTAGGAAGTAAGAATTAGGAATGAAACAGTCTGTGGTATGTGAGCTGCAGTGGAATTCCTAATCGTGAGGAATTCAATTTGTCCTAATATCAACGTGCTGTCCAGGCTATCCCTAAAAGTGCCAGCATATGCATCCTTCAAAATCACAATATAATGCCAAACCACCCAGCGAAAAGAAAATTTATACACAACATACTGTGACCCCACAATTTTATTTTTTGATTTTTTTGGTCAATCAAGCGCAGAGAGACAGGTAGGAGAGTGCAGGAACTGAACATTCAACCCCCGTCAACACTCAGGCAAGCTAACCACGTGTGAGGAAAAATAAAAAAAAGCCTCAACAGTATGCAAGGTGCAAATACTTTATTTTGCTTTGCATGGAGCTGGTATTTCATATTTTAGTAGTGTGAATAGGTTTCTGAAGGGAACAGAAATTATGTCCAGCTCACAGGAGTGAAGAACTGTGAAGGGAGACAGTATAACACAGTAGTTTAAGGCTGTGAGCTGCAAATCTGGGGACCTGGGTTTGAATCCCACTGCCCCCACTTGCCTACTGTGTGACCCTGGGCAAGTCACTTAACTTCCTTGTGCTCCCAGGTTGCACCTGTAAACAAGCTTTCAGCTTAGAGTGTCTCTCCTGGTTAAAATAAAACAAAAAAAACAAAAACATCACAGCTCTGCCCCTCCCCCGAAGCACACTTCTACAGTGTCTGTCAGTAGAGAGACTAACTATGTAAGATTAAGCCACGAGAAAGCATGGGTCTACTGTGGTATTAATCCATGGTTGGGGATTGGACCACAAGGCTGAGCCGAGTGGGTCCAATCAACCAACCATGGATTAATTCCACTGTACACCCATCCTTTCGAGTGGCTTAATCCGCTTGTAACATGGCAATGAGTGTATGACTAATAGTCTTTGAATAAATGAGTACAATCACACTGATTTACTTTCAGAATACTATAAATTGAACTATGAAACATGATGTACATATACTTGAAAACAATTGGAACACACCTATTGGAAATATCGTGGCTACTATTTCACTTTTGTTAAAATAACTTTCATTACAAGCTTTAAGCTTTCTAACATCAAAACATATTTTACAACTTTTCAGAAACTTGCAATTCACTTTCTATTCTAGGTGCTTTGATTTTCCTCTCTATGTATTAGAAGATATGGGCTGCACTGCATGATGGGAGTGTGCTATGGTACATTTTAGTTTTCTTTCTCCAGTTCCTCTGCAGACCAATAGGTGGCTGTCACACAATCCTAGTAGTACAAGCACCTGTCCTCCAAATGTACTGAACTAAGCCAATCTGAAAAACACTTTATTGAACAACTACTATTTTGCGGAATATTATTTTCACTTTTTTTCCCTCTAAACTGCCTAACTCAGCAGGACATAGAACAACATAACATTTACTGCTTTCATCTTTCAAATACTTGTTTTGACTACTATTGTTAGTCTGTTTCTTTGATTTCTTTTTGTTTCTCTCAATTTATTTTTCTTTTCACCCACAGAAGTATCCTCTCTCTTTAATTTTGCTTTGTTTATCTCAGTGTCTGTTATTTTTGCTTTCGGTTGCAGAAGCTGCATGCTTATATTTACCACTGTGTATTCACCAAGAAAAGGCTCGGCCAGATAATGTTATTCAGTCATCCACAATGCATTGCACCCACAGTTGCTTAGAAAGTAGTAGATCAGAAGGGATGGTGACAGTATGTAACTGTTCACTTCTACAGAAATATTGCTGCAGCATAATTAACAGTATATGTGGAGTTTAAATGTACAATCTTTAGTAATGCATGAACTTCTGTTGTAGTTACCATATAGAACAGTCTTGAAAAAGTCAAAAATCCTGTGCCAGGAAAATTCTTAGTAAATACAACTTGGGACAACTACACACTGCAAGCTATTTGCATATTGTTTTCACTTGTATACTGCTTCTTATCTGTAGTGGATTGCCAAGGTATTACAATACAAACCATGATCTGCTCTGGTATTAGACCATGGTTTCTACTGTACCACATGGTGTGTTTGCACCTATCTGAGTGCTTCATTTCGTTTTTCCTTTTTATGCCATGTTACAAACAGGTTTACAGATTAGAAATGACAGGTTTGTCACTGCTGCATATTAATTAAAATTACAAGGGAAGCTGTCTGGCACCTGTAAGGTGTACTGGAAACAATGAATGTGGAACCCCAAAACTCACCTAGTAATGAAGCAGATGAGGCTTTCCACACCACTATATTCACATATCATGTTAGTGTAACCCCCTTGTTCCCAGGGGTTACTAGAATCCCACTAAGAATCAGTGGCAGGCATGGAGAGGCAGCTTGTGAGATGCCAGCTAAATGGAATTCTCACTGTCACACTCTGTTTTCAGTTTCTGCTGAGCTGAAGCGATGAAGTCACCTTAGAATTTTTGCAGCAGCATAAGCCACAATGGAATGTTAGCTGCAGGGGTTAGCAGTAGAATGCTGGGTTAGAGTGAGTAGATCGAGAGAGAGTCTGTAGAGTGAAGAGTGCTGCAGAAGGCAGCTCCTCTGTTTTAGTTCTGACAGAGAGCTACCTCTGGAGATTGGGTAGTGTGTTCTCACCCTAGAAGAAGAACACAGAAGACCAGTGAGTGAAGTGGTAGAGACCATCCCTAGAGAGTTTCCCAGTACCCCATCCCCAGAGGGACGGGGGGGATTCCAGGATTCAGGGGCAATCCCTTTGTCCAGTCTGGATTATGTTGAAGCTGCCTGAGATTCGTTTGTTTTGTGAGTACCCGAGACTTTTGTGTGGAAAAAGCCCTGAGGCACCTGCATTCCTGTGGTGGGTTTTTTCTCTGACAAAGGGACTCTGTCACCAAAACTGTTTCTGTTAAAAGTGTCTGCCTTCTATGGGGTCCAGGGAGAGACTTGCCAAGCACAGAACTTTTAGTTTGTGTCTGATTTAAAAGCATCTGCTAAAGGGGGGTCTAGTGTAAAGACATTGTCAGTTACATAACTTTTAACTTCAGGACACCTCAGAGGTGTGAGAAAGTAGTATGTTAAATGTGAAAGACATTTAAAGAGAGCATCTACAAGAGTTTCTGAGAAGGGTGTTATTAACCAGATGAATGGCTGAGTATGAATTTGGAAGAAAAAGGTGGGAGAACCCCCATCTGCAGTAACCATGTTTACCTCTCTGGGTTCAGTTTGGGCACCTTTATTTTCTCTCAGTGCACTTGGCCAGTGCCTGAAGAAAATACCCGGACATAGGATCTGGGATTTTCTGTGAGCCTGCATGTGCTCTTTGGTGGTCGAGGGAGCCACCAAGAATTCCTCATGAAATATGGGAAAGTCTCCTAGTACTGGCCGAGGTTGCCAAGTCAAAGGAAGTGAACCAGTTCTGGCCGTGTGTGCCAATTTCCAAGTCAGAACCTGAGGGTTCGCTGTGTGTGTGTGTGTGTGTGTGTGTGTGTGTGTGTGTGTTCTCTGTACCTCAGTAATCTGCATTATCAGTGGGAGTAGCCCTGTGGGGGGCCATCTTTGCTTTGTGATTGTTCTCTGTGTATGTGAATAAAAGCCACACTCTAGAATCCCAGTCTGGTTTGGACAGTACTGTTATTGCTTCCACTGTGTCTGGATTTACTTGGGTGCCCCCGGCCAGAAGTACAAACCTAGCATAATTGTGAGCAAATTATTTCTCCCAGGGAGCCATGTTCATGGCCACAATAAATGGTCCCTCCAGGTGTGAGCCAGGTAGTTGCCACACTTGGTTTGCCTGTCTGAGGATGGCAGCCTCCGAAGTAGAAATATTGGTAAACAGAACTGTTCATAGTGAGAACCCCCATCCTTCTCGCTGGCGCCATGTGTGAGAGGAGCAGCCCTGTTAGTTGAACAAGGGAGGCCAGTGTGGGGAGGTTACATTAGTAAATACAGAAGCTACACACAACCAAAACCAAACAAGCTATGCTCAGGCAGCTTTTTAGGCCTATCAAGTGTAGTGACAAAGGTGTTACAGATAGTTGGGATTGAGCCTTCTAGCCCTGCTCTCTCCCTCTCTCTCTCTCTCTCTGTAATTAAAAAAAATTCTGTTCATTAAGTAATGTAAATATGTTTTATTCTGCTGTGTAATAAGCACATATTTGGCAATTTATAATAAGAAATGTTTCTGCATTCAGCATTGTAACACTTCATTGTACACCAAAATACCAGTATCTGATCTCCCAAACACGTTTAAATGTGGTTAGTGTTTCTTGCCTGCGCTCGAAACTGCCGGTTCCCCATGGCCCATGCTCCACTCCCAAAAAAACTTAAACAGAATTAATACATATGGGAAAAGCTGTAATAAGATAACATAAAAGGTTGCAGGTTTATTTAGTGATTCAACTGTACTGTGTATACCTCTCGACCTCTTTCCTCATAAATCAGGGACAAAGCTTAAGAAACTCAGGGGCAAAGACCCCAAGTCAGGGACGCATCTGCAAAAGTGATACCATTCATTCAGAAAGTTGACAGAATAAGTGGATTAGTGTGAGACGCACATTCTGAAGAAGCACCTGTAATGTTAATGATTGACATTATTTTGTGCTTACAGTCCCCACTGTCCTGTAAGGTAAACACATATGTCCCAAGGGACAGAGGAAATCTATGAGGCAAGATTGGGGACAAGAGGTATGGTACTGTAATGTGCAGAGTCTGAGTTGGGGAATACTTGCTGATGATGAACAGATAGTTAACCTTACTCTCTTTATCTAATTAATTTATCATCAGCTGCTGCCTAGCAAACCCCTTCTAAATACAAAAAAAACAAATAAATAAAGAATGATTACGCACCACAAAATGAATAGAAGTTAGCAGCTTCCTGGAATGAATGAGTCACGTCTGACAGTGAAGACGGGTGCTCGTGTGCATATATGGAAGGCTTTTAACCACAAACATCACTGAAATCTGACACTCACTCAAAAAAAAAAAATAGTGAATGAACTGCCGCTCCTCATATCCATGATCAACCATGTTTAATTTTACCATGTTACAGAAAACAAAATAGACATCTTATTCATTGAAAGCAGTTTTTATGTCAGTAATGATGGCACTTTGCTGTGTATACGTACAGTCTGATCGACAGGCAAGCAGACCTTTGATCATTTCCTATCCACTGTAGTGCCATAACTAAGACCCACATATTTTTTTTTTTTTTTAATAACTTGGGAGAACTGCACTTGTCAGTTTTCATGTCGATTTCAACACCAAGCAACAATGGCCATTTTGATGCAGGTTTCTGGACTGAAGTGCGCTGTGACCAATAAGAGATCTTCTGCAGCTGCTTCGTGTGTTAATTTGCTTTCTTGGGGTCCCTGACTATGTCTTGGGATGTGAGTAATGATAGCAGCTTACATGCAGTGGCCATTTGCAATGTACCCCCACCCATGGCTTCAGAGGTTCTTCATTATCCTTAAATAATTGGTATGTTAGCCATGAGGGGTGTGAGGACTAAGTGAGGACAGGGCTTTCCTATCTGTTTCTTTCTGCAGGAAGTCATCTAAGCTCATTTTGATGAATACTTCTGAGTTTGTTACCACATATAACTTTAATGGTCCACTCTGGATAGGACCCTTTGCCAATGGCAGTGTCATATCATAGCGACCTCTCTTGTGCATGGCGTCTGGCCATGAATGGCCAAGGTGGCACAATTGATTGTTCTTTTACAGTTGTTCCCTGTAGTTAAATGTTTAAATGTGTTAACCTGAGTGGGCTTGGGGCTGGTATTATACTGGTCTCCTTAAGTCACTGGTTGGGTTTGTTTTTCCTTTTTTATTATTAATAGTTCCTCCATGGAGTCGCTTAATGCAAGGTGCACCCAGTCCACATATTTCAGCTTTGCTGGAGGTGTTGTGCCAGGTCTGATTGTCCCTTGGGTACAAGGTAATGTGTCTTTGTCATCTTGTGCCCCAAAACCGATAAATCCAGTCAGGAGACTGTATGCACAGGATTAATTTTCCATTAGGCTTTTACCATATTCGACGCAACAATAATCAGTTACGAAGTTTTAAAATTGCAAAAAAGAGAAAAGAAAGGGAGCAGGACTCATGATCTCCTGTCAAGCCCTCAATGTAATTCCATGATGACATTCTGAAGACTGAGCTACTTTTCTAACGGAAGGGGAATCTGGAGCTGCTTGCATGTTGGTAATACGAGTATACTTAAAACAACCAAGAGAGCATACTTGTTTATGGTGCTGCATTTTGTTTAAATACTAGAGTTTATCAAAGTATCATCATATAGAAACAGTATAAACTCCACCCTTTTCTAACAAAAACCACAAGCATTTGTCAATGCCGAACGTTCGCTTGCAGGTATTTGCAGTGGTATTTGGCACTTGGACATGGCTTAAAAAAATCAGTGACAAAGAAGTACAAGCATTTGTCAGTGCGAATGTTGCTTGCTTCTATGTGCTGTTTAGGTATTTGGAAGTCATTGGAGTACCAAATGTGTTAAAATTCAGCGAACATCTGAAGGCGACAGGAACTGCTAGCACGCGCTTATAAAACAGTCATTTTAGGAATTTTTCACCAAATTTTCAACATAGCCATTTAAGACCTCTGCTCATGAACAGTGTCACTGTGATTTTCTTAATGTGTCCCATACATTGATTTAGCACACCGACTACGCCATTGTGCTACATGAGCGAAACACGTTTTGGGCAGGATGTGAAAAATGACAGCTAGTACTGCTCATAAGGAGGTGTGGTAAAATAGCAATTTTGAAAATCTAGAGTGAAAATATTGAAAATCGCAAACCTCTGAGCGTGCGTGGGAACTGCGGCAATGCTGCCTCGTAAAACAGTCATTTTAGGAATTTTTTCACCAAAGTTTCAACATAGCCATTTTAAGACCTCTGCTAATGAACAGTGTCATGGTGATTTTCTTAATGTCCCCATACATTGATTTACTTTCGACTGTGCCATTTAATAGCTACAGGCGGAAACATTTTGGGCAGGATGTGAAAAATGACAGCTGTACTGCTCAGGAGGTGTGGTAAAATGGCAATGTTAAAATCTGAGTGAAAATATTGAAAAGTCGTGAACTTCTGGAGCTGCGTAGGAACTGCATAGCCATACGCTCATAAAACAGTCACTTTTGGAATTTTTGCACCAAATTTTCAACATGGGGTTTTGGGACCAGTTCTCATGGAATGATGTGCTGTCATGGCATTATTTGGGCCTGAAGGGTGATTTCGTGCAGTGACTGGCAGGTGACTGCGAAATCACCTTCCGACAGAATCTCGCAATTACAGTGACATAATTCATGAAGGGGTCACAAAAACCCATGGAATTTGGTGCAAAATCAAGCTACCTGAATATGCAATAAAGTTGAAAACCCTATCTAGCCCATTATACAGCTTACAGGCATTTCCTCAGTTGGCGGTCGGCTTTGAAAGTGCAGGCGTGTTCCCAGTCCACTGAAGATGGTAGCACCGAGCTCCGGAGGTAAGTATGGGTTGAGGGTGTGGAGAGAGCAGGATACTTGAGTAGGTGGGTGTGGGTTGTGGGAGGGGGGCTGGGAGAAGCACCGTGGGACCGTTTTCAATTTACAGGTTTTAAAAATAAAAGAAAAAAGGCGGCGTGGGACGTTTGCCACCTGCGGTGGGCTCCCAGCATGGCAGAAGGATGGCTGGGGGCCGTGGAGCCGGCGGGGATTGGGCACCCCGTCGGCAGGCAGCTGGAGACGTTTGCCAGCTGGGGTGGGCTCCCAGCGTGGCAGCAAAGACTGAGGCGGCGTGGCCGGTGCAAGCACACAGCGGTGGTTTTCTTTGAAGACCACAGCTGTCACACCTGACGTCCGATTGGTGCAGGACTGCCACGCCTGCTCAATGGAGCAGGAGATTGCAGAGGAGGGGCACACCTCCAAAGTGTCCCATTCTCCCAAGACGTTCCTTGCGCATGCGCGCAAGCAAACGTAATAAATGATTATCTGAATTTTAGGGTGATACAGGAACTGTTTGCTTTCATTTCAGCAAAGTTTGCTTTACATTGTGAAATGTGTGTGTGTGTGTGTGTGTGTGTGTGTGTTTGTTTTGTGATATGAGTTATATCCCACTGAATGTGGAGCAGTCAAGAGGTAATGTAATATTATGTTTTCTGAAAGTCTTCTGGAGGTGCAATTAGCCCTTGTCCTTATATGCTCCACTGAGAGAAACTCACAGGCTGTGCATAGATCTCATCTGAAACTATCTAGGGTTAGGGCTTTTGCAGTGGCAGCATCTATTATTAGGAACTCACAACCCAGCTGTTAAAAGAGTCCCTCTTCAGTTGAGGTGTTTAAAAAGGGACTGAAATGTCCAGCCTGGTGGATCTGAGGGTTGAGGCACTGGATGCCACACTTCACTCCATGGTGGCAACCTGGGTTTGGGACTGGACTCAGGCACTAGGGGTCAGCTGGGGAAGGAGAGGATCAAGCATCTGGAGGACAGCTTTCCTTTCCTGGGGTGAGTAGTGAGCCATGCATCACTTGCCAGTGGCCCCTGATGGAGACAGGGGACACTACAGAAGTGTTGCTGAACCAAGGGTGAAGTGGCAGTGGACATGAGCATGTTAGATGTGTGGAGATCATTGCACAGCTGCTCTAGGGCAACACTTATGTGAGATGAAGCCCGCTCCCTGGATAGCGATGGCACCTCCTGTGCCCCACCACAACACACCGAACGCTGGGCTCATCCCACTAGCTCTCCAGATCCCCCTCCCTGCCATGGTTCCAGCATTGCAGGGGTGCCCTGGCAGACCAGGTAGGTAGGGGAGTGTCTGTTCCCAATTTCGCAGTGGAGTGGCTTCAGGAGGTGGTATCGCGGTGGTGGTGAGTGAGGATGCCTGAGTTTCAGGGTTGTAGGCGATAAAGAGAATTCACAAAAAAGAGGATGGAAATATCAGCTTTTTAAGCAAGCGATTTGCATAATGCAGTCTCCTGTATGCCCAGTGTCACAGTATGCTTTGTATCCTGAGAAATCCTTTCTTTTCTTAAGTCTGCTGCAGCAGCATCTCTGTCTCTCTTCGTTTCCACATTTTCTCTCTCTAACCACTATGTTTCACACTGTGCAGGCAGACCACCTGCAGATGTTCTTGTCTCACTATACCTTTGTTTTTGGGTCACCTCAGGATTGCTTACCACTAGCCCCCCATGTTAGAGATGAGAGAAACAAAACACACTTCTGCTCTAATGAGCTTTATGTAGCTTTGATACCTGAACCTATGGCTTACAAAAGGGGACAAAACTGAGTAGAGGGTGCTTGTAAGGTGCTATGTCCCCTAACATTGCCTGGGCCCTGTGTGGCAGCTCCTACAAATGGCTTGCCTTTGGAAGTGGGTGGCTGAGCTACATAAGGGTCATTTTGCAGCTTTTGTGGCTAGAGACATTCACAGTCCCTGCACTCGGTCTGTGGCATATAATGCCCCCTTCCCATCTCAGAACACTGGATGTTTACACTACACAATGTGTTGTACTGGAAAGTAGGTAGTTGGAGGGCATGACAGGGATGAAGCTGGCTTCTGGCTGGTGCAGGGCAACATGCACATGCCCTCCATACCTCTCATTCAAACCTCTCCAAGAAACCTCCTTCTGTTGTTTTAAGTGTTGGGAATCAGATAGAACAGGATAAGGTATCAGATAAAGAATATAAAAGGAAATACATACCTTTACCTCCCGTTCCTCTCTCAACTAGTAAAAATAATAAAAATGTCCCAGAGCCAACTCACGACAGACAGCACTAGTGGAGAAGTGCACACAAATGCGCTTTGCTGTCGAAGCCTGCCTGATTCTGTTTTTGGTTGCCACAAAAGAATGAGGAAGAATAGAAAAAGGTGCAGAGACCCTAGCCCAGGTTCTTGAATGCTAAAGAAGACAGTGTTTAACATTGAGAGAGTACAAAGGCAGCTTTGATTGAATGCCTAAAAGTGCCCACTGTTGCTCCGTACCTCACGCCCTGCACCCTTCAGCTTCCCTTGAGTGTTTTCTCCATTGGTTTCCTGTTCTTCTTCGATATATTAAACAGAGGCAAAGCCCCCTCTATGTGTGCTTGCTAGGTATATAATTATGCCAGGTTGTGACACTTATAAAGGGGGAATAAATAAAGGAATGTCAGAGAATGCACAACATGTTTGTGCATAGTACAAGAGTGCTGCACTGAATAAACAGTAGATGTAAAAGCATGTTGTACACACAATGAATAAGCTGAGTGTTAAGAAAAAGTACACTATATCTATCTGTGGTCTACCTTGAAGTTTTCTTTACTGTCTAAGAGCTTTCCAGTGTCTTTCTAAGCACCAGCCGGCCATGTCTTTCCATTTTTGTGTTTGCTTGTGCACTTGCACAAGAAACACCTTGGGAAATTACTGCATTTCAGAGGTGTTCAGGGATGAGTCCAATGAAGAGCACTGCACAGTGGGCAAGGCCCTGACAAGCCAATGAATGATGAAGACCACTGTCACAGCCATGGGAATTTCACAGCAGGAGCTGGCCTTCACTTGAGAGGAATGAACTGCACCAATGACAAATTTCCCTTCATTCCTCTTATTTGCATATACAACACCCCCAAGAAACAAAAAAAAAGTGACTCCCACCTCAAGGAAAGCAGCAGCCATCCATATCTCTCAATTGCTCCACATTTTCTGTGATATACTGAATTTTTGCAGTCCCAGTCATCCTGTTCCACCGCCCTGCATTCCACATTTGATTTGCATGCTGCAGCTGCCCGAACACTGAACACACACATGCTGTCCTTTGTTCCCCAACACTTTCTAGTTGCCCAGTACTTGATGACATCAGTAACATGCCTAAATGGCTTTAGTTCTCACTCTGCTTAGTGGCAGTACTGCTTGTTTTCTGGCTTAGCCCCCACCCACTCTGAAGTCACCCTCACTTCACTCCAAAACAGGATTAACTTGTTAATGATTGGTCCCCCCTTAGGTCCGCTGCCATGCAACAAAGTAGCTAGGTGATCGGAGGGGGAACCATAGTTTTGGCATGATTCTCCATGGACTGCCACAGAGGGAAGGAACAGCGTCAGAGAGCACAGCCTATACAGGAAGAGGGGAGCAGCCGCCTGCACTGCACCATGACTACTGAGGAGGATTGCAGAGCTTGGCATCAGAGCCAGACAGCCTGAGGAAAGCCACCATCTGCCACACAGAGCCAAGGTTAGAAAAATTTTTTTTCATAATTTGGGTGCATTTGCAAATTTTAGGAGGATAACAACGTGGAAGGGAAGGGGAAGGAAGGCAGCCGACCAGCCATTAGATCGACGGTCCACAAGAGCCACAATGAGCAACACTTACTGCACTTGGCACCATTCAGCCAACTTCACTAATTGAAAGTCTGTAATCATCATACTGTGGAGTTGTAAATCATTTTGAAGTTAGCTGTGTGCTGTGACTGTGTGTATGTGCTGTGTTGTGCAGCGCTGACAGACTGGGAGTTGGAGCTATGAGGGAATCTTTGTTGGCTGTGTCTGCACAGGGCAGTGCTGGCTGCTGCAGCTGCTGTAGTGCTAAGATTGAAATAAAATCAAAAGGAGCAGCCAGGGCAAGCAGCACTAGCACAACAGCACAGCAGAACTGCAGAAGAGCAACTGGCAACTGTCTGCAGGTAGCAGAAACACCACTAAAAGAACAGCTGGCTGGCATTGACTGGCAGGACCACTCACTTCACTCACTCTGCTAGGGCAGGCTACTACTGGGTTTACTGAGTGTGAGTAAGAGGGTCCCTTGCTGCCTGCACCGTGCCAACCATGCCACAGCTAGCACAGAATGTTACAAAGTGTGAGAGTGCTTCAGAGTTTTTTGTCAGCAGTGCTGTAAATCAGTTTCCCTGTCCTGCACACAGTAGACTCGGAGCACTTCAGGAGCCATGGGCTTGCCTGCAAATTTACCTAGGCTGCCTAACTTGCCAACCCAGCACAGTCACTAGTGGTGCATGCAGTTGTCTAAGGCTACGTGTGACTATGAGTGCTGATGTGCAATATGCCTGCTGCTGCCGCTGCACCAGTCACTTCACTACCAGTTTCTCATTGCTTGGAAAGTGCTTTAGGATACAATGTGCATGAAAAGCCCTGCATAATTGCTAATTTATTGTCTTTTTCTTCACATACAGCTACTGCCCTGAGTGTCTAGTTGCTGTTGTGACCCTGCTGTATGAGGGACTGGGAGACTACTCCAGCCAGGAGGAGTGACCTGCCACCATCAGAGGGAGCACCACCAGCAACCCTGACTAGTCCAGCCAGGAGAAGTGACTTCTGCCATCACAGCGAGTTCAGCCAGAAGCAACCCAGTGCATCCACCAGGACTACACCATGCAGGCATTCATCACCAGCAAAGGAGACAAGAGGAGGAGCAACAGTAACTGAATTTAACAGGTATGTTCCTGGGGCTGTTTTAAATTGTAATGTATTTTCACAGTGACTGAGTGTTTAATTGACCTGGGGGGGAGTTACTGCCTCAATTGCCTTACTTCTGAGGCTCGTTATTTCATAGTATGTACATGTATATCCTTTTTATGAGCAGGCGGGGGGCAGGCATCCAGCTTGCTGTATCTGACATTTATCAATACAATTGTAGTGTCAAATGTGACACTCAGTCTCTGGCTGCATTCATAAAACATCAGGAGTGATTGGACACAGCAAGCAGGAACACCCCCTTCCACCAACCCCCAAAATTACATATCTGGCCTGTTTTTGGTGGTGAGGGGAAGGTCTGGCTTGCTATGGGACTGTGTGTCTGATTACTTCAGATTCACATGTGTGTTTAACTGAATAGTTTGTACAAGTATTTGGGGTGCTTTGGGGGGTGTTCCTGCTTGCTGCATCTAACAATGTCTGGGCTGATGCTTTATTAATATAATTGTAGCTGTTAAGTGTGACACACTGTCACTATGGTTGGTCATATTAATAAATCATCAGATGTGATTGGACACAGCAAGCAGGAACCCCTCTCCCACCAGCCCAAAAACTTAGGTATTTCACCTGTTTTTGATAGTGGTGAAGGTCTGGCTTGCTACGTGATTATGTCACATTACTTTGGTCGGGATTTGTTTAACGAAATAGGTTGTGCAAGTAATTGTGGTGGGGGTCCTTCCTGCTGAGTCCAACAATGTCTGATGTTTTATTAATAAGATTGTAGTGTTACAGTGTGACACACTACAGTCCTGTTAATAAACCATCAGGATTGATTAGACAGAGCTGTGACAGGGAGCTCCTGCCACTCCTGAGGACTGACCTTTTCTTAAATCTGTTGCATCAGTTCTTCTGTTTCTTAGCATAATCTAGCCTTTACAATTTCTAGTCCATAAAGTTGGCCACCTATGGGCACCCCTTCCCCTTTCTTGACTATGCTATAGTACCCTCTTTAATTTTTTCTTTTCCCTCTCAGGTCTTCATACAGGGAAGTTATTGTGTGATCTCCGAGCATATGTAAAACAGGTTATGTTTATCGTTGTTGGATTTAGTATGTAATAGCACTACTATGTCATAAAATACCTTGATGTATATACCTTATGGTTATGAAACCTGTAAATGTTGAAAATACCATGGCATTAGGTGTTTTTGCTAAAGGTAACAAGTACTTGCTGACTATTATAAAAATTAAGTTAGCTGTGCTGTTTAAAATGCACGTAAATTGCTATAAATTGCTATATATATTGGGAGGCAGTATAGCGCAGTGGCCTAAGGCTCTGAGCTGCAGGTCTGGTGACATCCAGTAGACTAGACCTGGGTTTGAATCCCACAGCTTCCGCTTGTATACTGTGTGACCCTAAGCAAATCACTTAACCTCCTTGTGCTCCCAGGTCACTCCAGTAAAAAAGCTTTCAGCTTAGTGTGCTATACCTGGTTAAACAACTAAATAAAAAATAAAAAAAATCTGAAATGTCATGTTGATCTGCATATATCCCAAGATGTGTTGCATTAGGGAAGCATGTGTGATGTCGTATTTCTTTGAAAGTTGTCTTGTTGCAAGTGCCCTTTGAGTAACCCTTTTTCAATGCTTCTGCACAAAGATTCTTTATCTTTAGCTCGTTTTGGATTTTTTTTTATCTAAGCCCCTGCCACCCAAGCAAACCAGTCCTGCATAAGGGTGGAGGCTGAATCTCAACTGCTAAATTAGATCAGAGATCAATGAGTCAAGTAAGTGCTGGCTAAGTGCAGAGAAATGACATACATAGTCTGTTGCTGCAAACTGATGTACTGAAGAAGGGATATGCCATTGCTTAAGGTTACCTCTGCATTTTGAATAAACATCACCCAGATATTGTGTGTTGAACTTCAAGTTTAGTGTCTGGTCCATCTGTTAATCCCACAACCCCTCCACAGACTTTGTGTGAGAAGTGGGATAACTTGCTGGAAGCATCTGGACTGGCCGAAGAGGGATGTTTTCAGGTGGATATCGCCCCGATATCCCAGGTGGACCGATGCACCAGGACTTGCCAGAGGAGAGATAGATGGGAAGGTGAAAGACCTCCTGGTAGTGTGTGCTTTCACATTGTATGATTCATGCTAGGCTGAAGAAAGCCTTGGAAGCTATTGAAGCTAAACAGTTGTCTGATTTATTATTTTGCTTTCTGTATATTTTACTTGATAAAAATAAAATGATAAACTCAACTATGCAATTTTTATGCACCTGATTGGTGGTCTGCCTGAAATTGTGTTATCCTAAACCCACTCACAGTGACAAGATCACGTAGGATCACCCTTCCTCCAACCCCAAAAATTAGATGTATGGGCTGGTTTTGATGGTGATGGTGTGGTTTGCTACGTAATATTGTTGGATTACTTTATAGTGAAGGGTGACCAAGATGGCACAGGCCTTGCAACACTAGACTTATGAGGAGAGATTCAAGGACCTCAATATGTACACACTGGAGGAGAGGAGGGACATGATAGAAACATTCAAGTATGCTTCCTAAAGATGATTATTTAGGACATCTTTCAATATAGATTCCATCAATTTATCTGGAACCAAGGTCAGACTAATGGGTCTGTAATTAATGTGATCAACTCTGTTACCCTTTTTATAGATGGATGCTTTTGTTACTATGTGCAAAATAAAGTATTTCTTAATCTTATCTTCTGTAATTTGTGTGCATAATGACTGTAGCATTAAAATAAAGTACAGGCAACAATATAACACGTTTCTGGCAGCTGCTAACATCTACTCCTTCCCCTTCCTACATTATGCTTTGTTTTTCCCTTCCATTCCCTACCTCCTTCATCTCTGTCCCTCTGCCCTCCACCGTTGGTCCCATTTGTATTTCTATTTTGCCCCTTCCTTTATTTTGGTTCTGCCGCCTCCTCGCTCTGTCACCATTGCTGGTCCTGACATCATTTTACCGGTGCTGGCTTCCTCTCAGCCTACTGTGTGGCTATGGCTCTTTTCCTTCATTCCCCCATTCTGTTACAAGCCGTTGGGGCTTGCTACCCACCATGGTGTGGCTCTTTATTTTATCCCCCACTTTCTGGCTATTTCAATAAGCCATATGGCTTTCAGTTATGCGGCACTTGTACTGTTTCCTCAGTCTCTCTCTTACCCCCCAGCCCACCCCTGTACACTCCTCCTCAGCCCCATTGCCTCCTTTTACAGTGCTATGGGGCTCTCACCAGTGCCACCAGAGTGCCTTTACTTTACAGCAGCATGTTGCTGCTTTCTGACCCCCTGCCTGTCCTTCTTAAGCCTCATAGGGCATACATTAATTAAAAAAAAAAAACTACTGCTGAAGCAGCAATCAGAAAGGAAGCACTTTCTAACATGCCTCCTCCATCTTCTGATGGCTTCATTTGTGCCCAGTCTGCCTCCTCTTAAGCCCCATAAGGCATAAATTAATTTTTTTTTAAACTGCTGCCGGAGCGGCGATCAGGAAGGTGGGGAGGAGATGCTTTCATTACATGTCTGCTCCACCTCCCACTGGCTCACGCCTTTGCCTGTCTCCCACCCATGTGAAGTAGGCCACAGCCTTACCACCGTACAGGCTGGGAGTTCTATAGCACCAGCAGACACTCTCTCTATGGGGGGGAAGAGCTATTGGCAGAATGCCAGCACTCCAACTTGCTCCTCTGCTGCCACCACAAATAACCCCCCCATCACTGCCCGCAGCATAACTAGGGCTCAGGGAAGCCCTCTTAGACCCAGGAAGGGTTTAAAATATATTTAAACATAAATGCTGGCCTGAGAACATCAGGGCTAGCCCACTAGGCCACCAGGGATATCTTTATGTTGTACCATCCTTTACAGGGAATTTCCAAGCCTCACTGACCATCCATACTACTTATATTTCTACACAAGGGCTGCTAGTCTCCATTAGCCCACTTGGGCTACAATATAAATTACTGGCCACTCGACCACCACTAGGGGCAAAGGGTTCCAGCTAAGCCCCCCTTTCCCCAACCTCAGTCCCTTTTCTCTCCTTCTACTTTCTTACTGCTTTTTCATCTAACTAACCTGTTTCTCTTCTATTTTTGCAGGTCTGACCGAACAAGGGTTTCTACCTTAATCAGATAAGTATTACTTTTATTTCTATCAGTCCCGTCTGCCCAGCTGGTCTCCCTAAGAGCTGTGGATCCTTTGTGACCCTTTTTATGTTTTATTTTACAGGTACCTTGGTGTCGCCACTTTGGACATCCACCCAGGCACCCTGCACCAGTTAAATACATTTATTTAACCTTACTTTGGGTGTGTTGACTGAAACGGGTGTCTGTGCCCATTATAGCCACCTCTGCTGCTCTGTTCTGGTAACTGCTTTCTGCTTGTGGCTGGTGAGAACTTCAGGAAGGCTTGGCAAAGCAGTAAGTTCACTAACCCTTCTACTTCTGTAATTGTTTGAGACAAGCAAAGTTAACTGGTTGATGTAACCATGCCCAAACACATTCCGTACTTACATTCAGGTGTTCTGCTCACTAGATGTCCATGGAAACATAAACACAAATTGCATGTGTTATGACCCATATTTGCAGCATAGCCATTTCTTCACAGCACCTCATGAATATGACAGCTGTAATTTTTATATTGCTTGTGCACGCATGCGCAAGAAACATGTTGTGGCAGCTTGCTGCAGAAGCAGGTTGTGGAGGTGCAGCACTGTTGTACATAATACCCCACTGCCTTTTGAAACTTGGCCCGCTTTCCCATGTGGTGGCACTCCGCTGCTGACTTCGTTCAGCCAGCATGCCACCACCTTCAAGGTTTTCGCCACTGCAATCAGGGTCCTCCTTGTCATTGCAGCATCAGCCATTCTGCTGCAATGAGGGAGTCATCCATCATTGCAGGGCAGTACCTTGCATGCCCCTGACCCAGTTTGCCGACAGGGAAGCCCAGTCCCCATCGGCATAATGTCCCCACCCGCAAGTTTCTTTTTTATGCTGAGGGGGTGTGTCCAATCCCCATTGACATCATGTGTGCCCCCCCATCTTTCTTTGCCAGTGGGGTTCCCAATCCCCATCGGCTTCAATCCCCACTTCCCAGTTAAATTTGCCGATGGGGAGCCCGCTCCTCATTGGCATTATGTATTCCCCCATCAATTTGTAGTCTGCCGAGGGGGTGCCCAATCCTCGGCTCTTGCCTCCCCACTATGTATGTGCTGATGGAGGTGCCCAATCCCCCGCTCGGCTACAGTCCTCCCCAAAACACTCGGGTGGCATACTGGGAGCCCACCCCAGCGTGTCAAATGTTTCTGAAAAGAAAAACAGTCCCTCAATTTTTTTTTTAACCCTGTAAACAAGAAACGGTCCCTTGTTGAGTCCGTGACCCTCCCCAACCAGCACCCACCCTCTGCACACCTGCCTCTCCACCCCCTCACCCCATACTTTACATACAGGAGCCCAGCATGATGATCTTTGTGGACTGGAACACGCTCTGCACTCTTCAAAGCTGACTGCGAACTGAGGAAATGCTGGTAAGCTGTATAATGGCATAAATAGGCTTTTTCAACTCTTTTGCATATCTCAGTCTTTTTTTTAATTTTGGCACCACATTTTCAACATGGGGTTTTGGGCCCCTCTTCATGAATTCAGCCACTGTCATTGCGTTAATCAGTCCTGAAAGGTGATTTCGTGGTCATTGCATGGAATCACCTTTCGGTACTGATTAACAAAACGACAGTGCCACTGTTCATGAGGTAGGCTCTCAAAAAGCCTATGTTGCAAATTTGGTTGAAAAAATCCAAAACATGCCTGTTTTACGAGCGTTCATTGCGCAGTTGCTACGCACGCTCTTAGCTTTGCGAATTTGCAATATTTTCACTCCAGATTTTCAACATTGGCATTTTTTTACACCTCCTTATGAACAGTATGGCTGTCATTTTTCACATCCTGGTCAAAATGTGTTTTCGCACTTCCGGCGCAGAATAGCGTGGTCACTATGGGAAATCGGTGTTCAGGACACATTAAGAAAATCACAGCAACACTGTTCACGAGCAGAGGTTCTAATATGACTATGTTGGAAGTTTGGGATGAAAGTCCATAAAATGACTGTGTTACGAGCATGCGTTGTGCAGTTTCCACACACCCTTGTAACTTCGCAAATTTGTAATATTTTCACACTAGATGTTCATCACTGGCATTTTTTCACACCTCCTTATGAACAATACAGCTCTCATTTTTCACATCCTGGGCGAAATGTGTTTTTGCACTTCCCGTGCAGAATTGCTTGGTCGCTGGGGAAATCAGTGTTTGAACAGATTAAGATCGGGTGAGAGAGGGGAGTGAGCAGGCTCAACTGAGCTCTTTCAGGACTGCTGCATATTTATTTGTGGCCAGGAAAAGGCACCAATGCAGGCAGGAGCCCAGTACAAAAGGGCAGCATGCAGCGCTGGGAGAAACAAAACGAGTGAGTGAGAGAGGGGGAGTGAGTGAGTGAGCGCAACAAGCTCTGTTGGGACTGCTGCAGATTTCTTTGTGGGCAGAAAAAGGCATCAATGCAGGCAGGGGCCCAGTACAAAAGGGCAGCATGCAGTGGCGGGAGAAACAGAATGAATGAGGGAGGGAGGGGGAGTGAGCAAGCTAAGTGGAGCTCTGTCAGATTAGGATCGAGCGAGTGAGAGAGAGGCAGTGACCGAGCTCAACTGAGCTCTGACGGGACTGCTGCAGATTTCTTTGTGGGCAGAAAAAGGCGTCAATCCAGGCAGGAGCCCAGTACAAAAGGGTAGCCTGCAGCGCCGGGAGAAATAAAATGAGTGAGAGAGGAGGAGGGAGTGAGTGAGCTCAATGGAGCTTTGTTGGTACTGCTGCAGATTTCTTTGTGGGCAGAAAAAGGCGCCAATGGAGGCAGGGGCCAGTACAAAAGGGCAGCCTGCAGCACTGGGAGAAACAGAATGAGCGAGTGAGAGAGGGGGAGTGAGCGATCTCAACAGAGCTTTGTTAGGACAGCTGTGATCTTCCTTGTGGGCATAAATAGGCACCAACCCAGATAGGAGCCAGCACAAAAGGGCAGCCTGCAGTGCTGGGAGAAACAGAATGAGCGAGTGAGAGAGGGGAAGTGAGCGAGCTCACAAAAGGGCAGCCTGCAGCTCCGGGACAAACAGAACGAGTGATTGAGAGAGGGAAAGGGGTAAGGGACGCGGGGGTACTCATCCTGGGGGATTCTATACTGAAAGAGGAGATGGGGCAGAAAGGGGGAGAGGCACAGCCATATCTGGGTTGAAGCTGGCCCCTAGTTGACTGAAGGAGGGGCAGAGCAGGCATTGCTGAAGCATGCAGTGAGGGGGAGGAAGAAACCTAATTTACTGTTGCATGTGGATACAAACGACTTGGCAGTGGACACTGTGGAAGTAGTGAGAGGGAGGTTTGAGTAGTTGGGCAGGCAGTGTGAGGGGGTGGGGAAGTCGGTGGCATTCTTGGAGGTACTGCCGGTACCATGTGCAAGCATGGGGAGGAAGGGTAGGCTTGAGGAGTTCAACAAGTGGATGAGGGATTGGTGCCACACCAAACATTATGGGTTAGTGACTAACTGGGGTAGGGTCTGGAGGGAATAGTGACTTGTACGCAGGGGACAGGATACACTGGAGCAGGAAGGGGAGGGGAGTATTAAAGGCAGCATTACTGCCAGCCCACTGGTGCTGAGGGTTGAGGCACTGGACCTCACACCTCACGCCATGCTGGTGACCCAGGTTCGGATGCAAGGCTGTGACGCCAGGAGTTGGCAGGGGAGGGATAGGATTGAGCATCCAGAGGACTGCTCTCCTATCCCGGGGCGGTATCCAGGTACCCAACGCTCTGTAGCAGCCCCTGGTGATGACTGGGGGTACTACTACAGCGGTGTAGTAAAAGGGGTGGAGTGTGGCGGACATTGGCACACTGTGCCTAAGCGTCATTGCACGCCTGTACTCTGCAATGGGGAGAAAGTGGAAAATGTGCTAAGGTCGGGCAGCATGAGATTCCGACCCCCACTGCCTGACCTGAATGGCACCTTCTCAAACAGATCCTGCTCCGGCGGGTCGAGCTGAGAAGTTTCTCACCACCCTGCCTCAGGGGGTAATCCGTGGAGGTGAGCAGGTCGGCCTGATGTTGGGGACAGGGCTAGGGGGGTCGGCCGGGATGACCAAGCCGACCGTAGCCCGGGGAGAAAATATGTACAAAAAAAAGGCAGGATTAGAGGGGTATATCTCTACTAAGGTGGATTTAAACTAGTGGGGGGTGGCCAAAAGACTGAGGTTAGTAGAAAGGTCTGGACAGGGGAGCCTAATGAGTTCACCACCCTAGATATAGGTAAAGGCAGAGGCGTGGTAACCCTGGAAGGGGACAGGCAGAGTGGTCTGAGTGTAATTCAGAAGGCACCACCACCCGGTAAAAATAAGGAGGAGAAAGGGTGTGGATTACCGGGAGGAAGGACACAGGCCAAGGAGGAGAAGAGTGAGGAGAAGGGGGGGGTACAGGTGGAAGGTGGTCTGATTAAATGAATAGAGAACTGGTTACAGGGGAGGGTGCAGAGGGTGGTGGTGGGGTAGCCCTCAGCACCCAGAGCAGTGACATGCGGGGTGCTGCAGGGCTCAGTGCTTGGCCTGGTGCTATTTTGGGTCTTTATCTCTGATATAGCACACAGAGTGGGGAGCAGGGTTGGTCTGTCTGCACATTATACCAAATCAAAAGCAAATAGTAATAGTAGCAGAGCCCCCACCACACACACATACACACACCCCCAAAAAGCTGCTTACAAGCCTGCAATTCCATTTTCTTACTTACTTGGGGTTCAATGCCAACAAGTGCAAAATCATGTACCTAGTGCATAGGAACCCTAATGCTGGGTATAGGATGGAGGAGGTACTGATACTCTTCAGACATGAAAGGGTCCTTGAGGTTATTATATCAGAGGACCTCAAGATGGCAGTACAGTGTGGCAAGGCTATGGGCAGGGCAAATTGGATTCTGGGGTACATAACGACTGGCACCTCCAGTGGGAGGATGAGGGATGTTGTGCTGCCATTGTATCACTCCCTGGTATACCCCCAGCTGGAGTACTGTGTCCAGTTTAAGAGTCAACTCTTCAGAAAGGACATAAGGTGGAGGCTTTCCAGAGGAGGGCAACTAAAATGGTTCAGAATTTTCACAGGAATCCCTGCAAGTAAAGGCTGAAGAATCTCAACATGTACACTCTGGAAGAGAGGAGGGCAAGAGGACATGATCAAGACTCATAAAGTATTCTCACAGGGGTGAAGATGGCACAGTTGGAGAGTTCCCCTCAAATGAGGATGAGCACCCAAACTAAGGGACATACAAAGAAGCTGGGGGGCATTCAGGATAGATGTGAAGAAATATTTCTTTACTGAAAGGTGGTAGACTCCTTGAACAGACTGCCAGGAGAAGGGTGGAAGCTTAAATGGTAGGGGGCATGAAGCATGCATGGATAAACATAGGGTATATTAGAATAAGGGGAAGGGGGGCAATGAAGATCAATGGGGCTATGGAAGTGGAGTAGGTTCAAGTTCATTGCAGGAAAATCCATTAAGCAAGCTCATTCACAAGGAGGTCCTGATGGATGCAGGCAGAGTAAGACATGCAGTAACGTATACAGGCAGGAGTTACAAGTAGGTAGAGAACACTTGGGCAGTCTGGGTGGGCTGAGTGGTCCTTTTCTACTGACAAATTCTATGTTTCTATGGCATCATGTGTTCATTCAGGTGCAACGTTTATTTAAAGTTGGGCCTACCATACATTCAGATGTAAGGTATAGTAAATTACCGAATTAGATACAGCCCACTTACGGTACGATAAACAGAACCCCAGTGCTTTGAGAAGCCTTTACTCTTCATAAGGCTGCTTAATGAGCTGGAGTTCTATTTGCAGTGTTCACACCAGTATGCTGATCTTAAAATTGACACCGCATCTGAATGAGTACTTGACACTTGCTCACTCCATTTCTTCCCCACATTGAAAGCTGCTTGTCTTGAGTTAGTTTTGGGCTGGTAGCACCTCGCCTGTGTTGGAAGATGACCAATGCTGTATTGTACCCTTTGTATCTCTCTGCTCCTAATCTCTTCCTGATACCTGTTTTTATCTTTGTGAATGAGCTTGCTCAACTGAGTTTTCCTACAATAAACTTGAACTTGAAACTTGAACTAGGTCTGGCCAGATGTTAGCTGTCTACCTTTCAGATAAGTATTTTATCTTGTCTAATTCTGACCCCTGATCTCTCGTCTAGCACCTCTGACCCTTTTTTGTCTCCTCAGCCTTCGCTGTGCTTTCCTTTTAGGTCCTACTGGAATACCTCAAACCCAAGGCAACCCAACTCTGGTCACTGCAACTCAGAAGGAGCAGGTAAGTCATATATAATTTATGGGTCAAAATTAAGTTTTGCGGCCACTAGCCAGAAGGGCTAGTGGTTGGGAAAATATCCGCAGACCTTTCTACTGGCCCTGCTGGTGTGCTTACTGAAGTGTTACTTTTTCCAGTATAAGCCCACAGGGAAATCCTAATAGCTAGATACAAAATCTACCAGCATTTGGCTAGTGGACCAGTGCCAATTTTGACCCCAGTGAAGGAGGAAGGGCTAGTGTCTGGTGTCACAGAAGGAGCTGGGGCTAGTGTTGGGTGCCATGGGGGGCTAGTTTCTGGGGAAGGAGGTGCTAGTGTTTGGGGCTTTGGAAGATGGGTCAGCTGGGGTCAGGAGTTGTGGAGGGAGGGAGGAGGGGGCTGTGTAAGAGCACATGGAGAGAGGGTATGTGTGCGCCTCAGGTGTCTGAGAAGGTGGTGTCTAGAGGAGTCCTGCAGGGAAGGTGTGCAACAAGGGTGTGGATGATTCTTACATGGCTATGAAGGAAAAGGAAAGTTTCTGGGAGTCAGGAGGCATAGCATAGAGATGATATCCATGGGCTCAGAAAACAGGGGTACTTAGAGAGAGAGGAGTGTTAAGAGGAACTGTGGTGAAAGAGAGGGGGTGGTGTGGAGGGGTTGGGTGAGGAGGTGGAAGGAGGGGGTTAGTGTCTAAGGTGTTGGAGGGAGCAGGGCAGTATTGTGGTCTGTGGAGGGTGTACAGTTAAGGGGCTACAGTCATGGGGTCTGTAAGGAAACATGCTAGTGTCAGGTGCTGTGGAGGGAGGGAGGAGCTAGTGTCAGAGGGGCATGTGTCAGGGAGAGGATCTAGTGCCTGTGTTTGAGGAGGGATGTGTGGCTAGTATCTGAGCAGCAGGTTTGTTAACTATACAGATTGGGGGTACACAAAGTCTCATTTATTCTCAGAAAAAAAAATTGATTTTATCAATAAACCATTTAATCGTCATCCCAGTTTTTTATTTTAATACTTTTTTGTCTTTGATAACCAGGTAAGGCCTACTAGGCACAAGTGCCTGTTTTCAGGGGCAACCTGGGAGCACTGAGAGGTTAAGTGACTTGCTCAGAGACACACAGTATTCAAGTGGAAGTTGTGAGAATCAAACCCAGGTCTGCTGGATGTATCAAACTCATTCACAGCTTGTTACTTTAACCTCTGGGCAATACTGCCAGCATCATTTATTGAAGTGTATCTGTTTAACATGAGTTGATACAACAGACTATTCAGTGCCATACCCCGAGGAAGACCTTTCATGGTCAAACTGTTGGGGTCTACACAGCTTTCTTCCAGGCTGGATTAAATTCTGCATTTGCCTAACCTTTTTCTCCATGTCATTTTTTCCATGAGTGCAACTTTACTTTTGTTCAGTAACACATACCTGGCTGGAGTTACATCAGCTGCATCTTTGAAGTGCCATCACTAAATGCTCACTAAAGCTCTTCACTTTACCCAGTGGGCTCCTCTGTGTACAAATGCCAGTGGCCTGAGGGTCAGCTGGGCCTGTTTAAGTCAAGTTAAACAATGTATAAACTTGTTAGAGGTTTAATGCTGCCTTACAGTGGGCCAGAGTTCAGAGATACTTGGGCTGACGTGTATGTCAAGGTCTGACAAGACTATGCACTGTGTGGGAAGAGGTGAGTGGGCATGAAAATGGAGAAAACTGTGAACTGCCAGCATGAAGCCCCAGTCGCTGAAAGCCCTGCACCACCGAGAAGTGGGCAGACTAGATGGGCCTAGCGGTCCTTATCTGCCGTCAAAGTCTATGTTTCTATGTTTCTAAGTACCGTGCTACCAGCCACCTAGTAACATCACCCACCATCCCAGGGACTAAACACTGACATTCAGTACGGTGCACAGATTCCCCTCATGGGGGAGGGAGGTAAGAGGGGGAAGTGTCATCATTCCCATCCCCCCCTTCCAGAGTCTCTCATTGGCTATGGCAACCCTCCCCAAGATTCTCTACCTGTTTGGAGGTCCAGAGTCCTTTCGATGGTGTAGGGAGCATAACAGCTGGTGTCTTCCTCCAGCCCTGTGTTGGTCGATGGGTGTAGTAACATGGCCCCCCTCCCCCAAGAGAGATCATCCCTAGGACACTGAATCCTCCTCCATGACAGCCCTTGAATGACTGAGTCCATTCTAAAACACAGGTTGATAGTGTCATACCAGTCCGCTGGTATCTCCCCCCAACACACGCATGCACACAACCCACTTTTTCTTTTGTTTTTTCAATCTCTACATGTCCTTCCCAATAAATCCAGCTGATCAGTAATTTTATTCCTCATACTGACCCATTTTCCCTTCTATGTCTACAGGTCTGACAGAACATTGACCAGGTGTTGGACACTGACAATACGTATTAGATAAGTATTGTTTTTTGTTTAGCCTACATTGTTTGTCATAGTTGGTTCGTAAAGAGCAGCAGATCCTTTGTGACTCCATTGTTGTTCTTGTTTTACAGGTATGATTGTCTGTTCCCCTGAGACTCCCTTATCCCAGGCTTCACATGATCCAGGTATGATCTTTTATCTATGCTAGAATGTTAACCTTGACAGACTTTTTACAGCATGAACGTCTGTCAAAACAGAGTTCCTGTAATGGAGCAACCCCAAGTGTTATGACACTGTAGACATTCACTTGTTTGGTGGTTGATGATGCAGGGTTTGAAATATCTCCACTGTTCAGCTAAAATTCCACTATCACAAAAGGGGGGACATTTACTGCTAAAAGCTACGTTAATGCAGACAATAGGATGGAAAAATGCAAAGCTCACAAAGTACAGAAATCAAAACATTAGGGGTTTGAGTCCTAAGTGTCGTGATAAATTGATGGTGTGGTGTTCCTTAGGGTTGTTGAGCCTAATGCCCTCCCCCTCCCTTAAACAAGCATGATCTCTTGCATCATGCAGCACCCTGTGGGAAGGAAGCTATGACTGATTCTGTTTGCCACATTTACCAAGCTAATACTTCTTTTTTCCTAAAGAGTAATTGACTACAAGGCATTGGGTTGGAGCAGGAAACATGGTGTGATGTTTAGGGGCCTTCAGTTGCCATATGCAAGCAAGGACACAGTATACTGTAGTGGTTAAGGACACTGAGCTGCAAACCTGAGACCTGGGTTTGAATCTCATCAGCCCCAGCTTATATGTTTTGTGACCCTGAACAAGTCACTCGTGCTTCCAGGTTGCACCTGAAAACAAGCTCTGTCTTAGTGTTTCTTTCCTGGTTAAATAATCGTTCCTTCTATATATGCAAGTTATTCTGCACCACTAGCACTGTAGAAGTGAAATAACAATGTCACATGATGACGTTTTATATTTATTTGATCTCTGTGATTATCAGGCCAGGGGAGGTGGATTGTGGCTGGTATTCCAGGTTTCTCTGTCTCTTTCTGTGATGTTTAAAATTCCATGTGCATCAAATGACAGCAGCATCCTTTTCTTTCCCTCTCCTAGATTATAGGAAGGAAGTAATTTAGTTTTATATAGTGCCCATCACGCAAAATGTATTCCAAAATGCTTTACAATAGGGGAGGAGAGGGAAACCTAAAGTTCTTTGGGATAAGGCACTAACAAAATCAAATGTCTCAGCATTTTAACAAGCCTTTAATCATGTTATTACTTTTTACAGCATGACGTCTGTCAAAACAGAGTTCCAGTATCCTAAGCACTGTAAAAAAGCATACTATCCATTTGCTTCAAACCGATAATCTGGTTCCTCACTTTAAGGAGGGGTGCCATAACTGACTCCTTGCATGTGTATTTTTATTGCCATGAACAAAGAATGGGTTTTTTACAAAAAGTGCAGACAAGCATGGGTACCGCTTTGTATAGTACACATTAAGCTAATGCTGCTACCATCCAGCTAATGTCTATTTTGCTCCATTGAAGTACAGAGGTAGTTTCTAGATGGGATTTTTTGAAGTTTGATTCTGATAACAGGCATGGAGAAGGGTGCCATGGGATGCAGACAGAGCTTGGCAAGTGCCACTGGACACCAGGAAATGCTCATCACAGTGTGGGAAGAGTTAGACAAGTGCCAGTACTGGACACCAGAAAGTGTGTGGCACTAGGGTAGGAAGAGAGAGGCATTACTGACATCAGGGAATGCTTAATTGAACAAAGAGAGGGGTGCCATATAGTGTGGTTTGCACACAGATGGAGTTTAAATACTGACACCAAGAAATGCTGTGCAAATATAGGGAAACACTTATAAAACTGGTCCATAATATATTGGTTTTAGATTAATAAGCAGGTTTAAATGTTACTTTTGGGGCAACATTCATAGTTAAAGACATTGGCCCAGATATTCAAAAGGGTTGCGCCATGCACAACAGGGATCATGTGCAAGTCCAAAATCGCCATTCCTGCGATATTCAGTGGGAGGCAGATCGCTTCAAATTACAATCGTAGAGCGCAATGATAATGAATGCATGTGCAACTGAAGGGGAGGAACCATGCATAAATGGCGAGGTCGCGATATTCAAGCATATGCCATGTGCAATAGAGAACAAACGGAGGATGATTCTGGGCGATAGAGAAAATGATCCAAAATATAAAAGGAACAAGAGAGAGGCACAAGAACGCTACAGAGAAGCTACATGTTGACTGAACTGCGGGCAGCCACACAGCACACAAAACTGGGAGCAGGACGAGGAAGGAGCAGGACAGAGCACCTGGAACCCCCAGGAACAGGGAAAGTGTGGGTAGCCTCTGCCACAGTGCAAGTCAAAAGGGAAGTGCCACACACAGCACTGAGGCTACAGATGATGGGCAGTACAGCCACTACAGGGAGGTGTTCCTGGTGCAGGGGAGTAGCAGCAAGGGCAGTGGAGAACACAGAAACAGCTGCCGGGGGTAACACAAGCCAGAGATATGGCCAGTGCCACCATCCAGATGGAGGCAGTTATGAGGGGGTGAGAAGGTAGGCAGCAGGGGGCGCGTCGCGGAAGGGCCTGTCAGCGTATGCCCCCAACAGGCAGTACTACGAGCCCGCACCAGCTTCGTTGTACACTGATACTGGGATCATGGGCCGGTACTGCCTGAACCGGGTGATCCTGAGGTGACTCTGTGAGCTGTGCAGTGATGTGATGCAGGCCCCCACACGACGGAGCCATGCACCGTCAGTGGAGACCAAAGTGACAGCTGTCATGTGCCTGCTCACCACGGGTACCTTCCAGAGACCAACAGGACACATGGCAGGCATAACCCAGTCAGCCGCGTCACGCATCTCACCCAATTCCTCAGCGCACTGCCGCCACATGCTATGGAGTACATCTGTTTCCCCAGCACACTGGTGGAGCGCACAGCAAACATACAGGAGTTCCACAGGGTAGCATGTATGCCTGGCATGCTCAGAGCAATAGACTGCACCCATGTGGCCATCCGCATGCCACCTGGCCCCGAAGGGACTGCATACATGAATCGGAAGGAGTGTGCAAGCATCAACTGCCAGGTGGTGTGCGATGCCAGGGGGTGCATAATCAGTGTCTGTGCCACGCACCCTGGGGGAGCACATGATACCTTCATCTGGCACCAGTCTGCACTGTGCCACAGGTTTGAGAGTGGGGACATCCCCACTGACCACCTAGTGGGTGAGTATGCAAACCACACAGAAAGACATGGAGCTTGGGAAGGGCATAGTCAGAGGTGACATGGGTATTGGCCTAGATGGCCCAAGGCAGGGCAACACTGATCACCAAACTAATGTCCACCCTCTACACACTGGTGATAGTGGATACCCACTCCGTCCCTGGCTGCTCACACCATACCGGCGGCCCGTGACCCCATCGCAGCAACGCTACAATGAGGCACATGCCACCACATGCAATGTCATCGAGTGGGTGTTTGGGATGCTGAAGGCACATTTCTGTTGCCTGGACACGTCTGGTGGTGCCCTACGGCACAGCCCCTCAAAGGCCTGTGGGCTATACTTGGCCTGTTGCATCCTGCACAACATGGCCAATGACTGTGGGATAGCCATACAGGTCGAAGAGGGGGACAGTGATGGGGACGATGAGGACGCTGGTGAAGATGGTGATGGGCAGCCCCCCTTGGTCAAAGGGACCCATGACTGATCCGGATGGCACAGCTGCACAGGGACACCATCTCAGAGGAGCACTTCAACCAACCCAGGTAAGTCATGGGGTCATGTGCAACCACCAGTGGCAAGGGTACAACCCACAAACACGCATGGACAAACCCCAGGGGTGCATGTCATTACGGGAATTGGCTGAGCATGGAACTGCACATGCCATCAGGGATGGGCAAGGTCTAACACGGCACGCGGTTACACACACACACACACACACACACACACACACACATGCACACACACACACACACCTCACAAGACATGCACAAAGGGTTGGAGGCACGCTGACCCCCAACCGCCACCCCTAGCCACACACACGTCCACAGACCACCACGTCCAGTGCCTGTCATTGTGCATGTGTCAGATGTTGGGTACCATTGCACAGTGGCAGACAGTGCAATGCAGGCATCATCATGCACACGCCACAGTGGACAGCAGCCATGAGGGTGTGCAGATGGAATGTGTGTGTGCTTGCAGGGCCGGGTACCACACCCGTGCATTGCACGTTGAACAACACAATGCACACAGGGCAGCATCAGACAGTAGCCATGGTGGGAGACAGGTCAGTCACATGCCACAGTGCCACGGCCACCACAGATGCATGGGAGGCCCCACTGAGACCCACCAGCAGTGACAGGCTGACCAATGGCCTCATGGGGTGGCACTGATGGTCCCCCAAGGGTTCCGCTGCGTGAACGCGACCGTGCTCGCACAGGGGTCTGCAGCACACCAAACATGCCTGCGCCAGGCGTGCTCAGGATTCCCACAGCTGAACCTGGTGTCGACAAGGAGGGTGTCGACAATGCCGGGAATGGAGGGTGGACATTGCACTGCGCGGTGTCTGCGATGCATGGGCAAATAACTGTGTGCCCATTGTGGCCATGACAGCTGTGATTGCCTGTGTCTGCCTGTCAATGGCAGCGGTCACATCCTCCCACATCTGGTCCATCCCTGCCAGGAGTAGAGTGGTGTCTCTGCTGTGCCGCTTCTCTGCCTGGCACAGAGCCGCACTGAGTGCATCCACCACCGTCAAAAGCCACACCTGCTGATCGACTGATTCTTGGAGTTTGCGGGTGTGCTCTTCTAAGAGGTCATCTGCCTGACTGGCATGCTGTCCCTCATGGTGTTCGCAGCCCTGATGGGCAGCACCCTTTGAGGGTGGGTGCTGCACACCAGGGCCAGGCCTGGGCACGTCCACAGACAGTGCACTGATGCTGCCCCCTGATACTGTACCCCCATGGCCATTGGCCGACTGCTGACACTGCCCCTCTGGCTGCCACTCTCCAGGGCTCAACAGTGCTGCCGCAGTGGCCACAACAGCCCCAATGTCCTGGACACACATGAGTGCTGCCCCACTGGTGCAGACAGGCACAGGCTGGGACTGTGATGTCACGCAGGCCTCCATGGCGGCACCACCCACGGCCATACCTATGATTTCACCTGCTGTGTGGCCATCCTGTGGGCCACACGTATCACTGCCCATGAAGGGAACTCCATCATCATCAGTGACGGATCCGGCACCAGCCCGAGTCTCAGCATGCTGGCATCCATGGACGCTGGCATGCTGGGAAATGGGCAGGGCCTCCTCCGCACTTGCTCCACCAACATCAGTCCGGACATCCAGGTGGGCCCACTGTCTCCCTGACCCTGGTACGCCTGTGGAGGTGGATGGGCCCTCCTCTATGTCCTTGGTACCGCCCTCAGTGGACAAGCCCACCACTGCTGACCCATGTAGATGCTCAGGAGCTATAAGGGAACACAGTAGCGTTAATATATCTGCCCTACCCTGTCCCCCCCACTGACAGACTAGGACCTACCATGCAGTGACGGGCTACCACCCGTCTGGAATCCACCACCCGGAACACCCTCGATGACACAACGCTGCATGCTGCCAGCAACCTGTTCTTCTTTTGGGGTCAGGCGTTGCATGGCTGGCTGTCCCCCACCAGTTGCAGACCGTGCTGCCCCGATGGCAGCCACCTTGTCCTTAATCCTCCACCTGTCCGTGCCCATCTTCTTTTTGCACTCCTGCATGGACCGCTGGTGGCTGCCATGCAGATTGACGGCACGTGCCACCTCTTCTCATGCAGCTGCATGGGCCTGTGGTGTTCCCTGCCGTCCGCTGAGCAGAAGCTCCTGGTCGAGGTAGGCCTCAAACAGGGCATCTGTTTCTGCCTTTGTGAAGTTAGGCCTCCTCTTCCTCCCATGTCTCTGTTCCTCTTCCTCCACCTCACGTTCACTCATTATTCATCCTGTGAGAATGACAGGTGTTACCTGTGACTGTGCAGTCCCATGCATGTCCCACACACCACAGTCCACACTCACAAACAGCATGCAACTCACCACAATAGACTGCAATAACCGATTATGGCCAGTGCAGCCCAATGTCGCATTTTTATAGTGCAACGCATGCAAATGAGGCGAGGTGCAATTTTAAGTGGATGCAAATGCAGTATCTGTGCCATTGAATGGCTGATTAGCTGATTTACATATCCCGGCTGAATATCGCGCTGTTACACTTTGCGCAATTGTGTTGAACGTGCTCAGGCAAGGCGCATTTCTGGCAACATCGCGGTGATACCACTGAATAAGGCGATGCCCGGTGATGATGTAGATGCTTGCCGCGCTGGACGCGGCTGTGTGTGGGAGGCAATGCGGGCCTGATACCATTGTGCCAGTGGCGCTACCGCGCTGTTCACATATATGGCACTGGGGTGCCATAGGCGCACTGGGGCCACAGCGTGGTAGGCCGCTACAGGAGGTGGCACACAGGCACCCAATCGCACTACACGCATTGAGTACCAATCGCGCTGTGGCGGTCCATGCACGAGAAACCCTTGACCCTGTGCCCAACCTTTGCCCCCTAGGCGCTATGCGTCCACATGGGTAAACTACTATTGCGCTATTCGGTGACAGTGTGATAGGGAATGGCAGCGCTGTACCACACAGCATCTGCATGTGGCGGACCGCGCTACCGAGCGCCATTTTGACTCCAACCAGCTTTAGAGATGGCACGGAGGAGGGCTGCTGTTTGGAGCCAGGTGGAGCTGGCCAATTTGGTGGCCATAGTAGAGCCCCATGCTGGGGCACTTTATGGAGATGCACCCCTGTACAGTGCCAGGAGTGCAATATGGGAGGAGGTGGCGGTGGCGCTGGAGGAGGCCACAGGAATCGGGCGCACAGCCGAGCAGTGTTGCCACTGATACAGGGACCTCCAGCACAGGGACCCAGACAGGTTTGCCCGCCTGTGGGCATGTGCCAGGAGGGGCACGGTGCCACGGCCAGGTAGGTGCCCCATCAATACTCTGTTAATGTCCATAAAGGTATCACGGTTGCATGTGTCCAGCACATGGGGGGGCCATCCAGTGTTGGCTGTGGTGGTGGTGGTATCGGGGTGGATGGATATGGCTGTGTGGGATGGCACACACACTGGGATGGGTGGACTTTGCTACCAGATTGTACTGATGTTCCTCTCTCCAAGTTTGCATCTTAGGCCCAGAGGAGCACTGGTGGGCGAGGGAGAGGAGGTGCCACCAAGAGGACCAGCAGGCCGGGAGGGATGCCGGACCACAGAGGTGCAGGGACCAGCCTGATGATGGTGAGTGCCTTATATTCATGATTACTATTGCATGCTGTGTAACAGGGCGAGCAGGGGGCATGGCCACCATCCATTGACACCACTGCCATGCATGCAACTTGTTACAGTCAGCACTGTCCAGTGGCACTGCATGTCTAGGAGTGTGTCAATGGTGGTCCATGCATGCACCGGGTACATGGCTGTGCCACTGCCTTTGCACCGCATGGCTATGACACTGTACAGCCATGGTGGTGCAGTGCGGGACATGGGCAGTGGGTGTGTGCAGTGGTCTGCATTGCTGTGGGTGCCTGTGTAGGCAGGTTTTGTGGACGCGGTCACTGTGGGTGGTCGCACACCATCACGGAGGCGTGGCACACGGCTGTATGCCATGCACAATGGGTGGGCTGCAGGAGGCTGGACAGTCACATGTATTGACTCTGCTCCCTTGTCCTAGGTGGACAGCGACTGATGGCCATTGAAAGGGGCATGCAGGAGCTATTGCAGCTGGCAAGGGTGTCCCTGGAGATCTTTCAGCGAATGGAGCGGCACGGGGTCAGGATGCGGAGGACACGTCGGCACCACAGAAGTGAAGAGTGGGGCAGACAATAGGCCCTCCATGTCCCTGGAAACACCTTACCCCCCCTGGACCCACCCTCACACCCCTTCTTCCCTCTCCTATATGTTCACCCCTGCCCCTTACCCACCCCCACCTGGTATGTGGCCCTTCCCCCATTGTAAATATTTGTAAATAGTTTTGTTTCTTACCTCTGTTTAATACATTTGTTTTATTATGACAACTGTGATGGTCTATGATTTGCAGTGGGCTACAGGTGCTCAGCTGCAGTGGTGTGCATGGCGTCAGGGGTGGTGCAAACATGGGCGGTGTGTGTGTGTCCGGAAGAGAACCACCTATGGTGTGAGTGGTGGAATCAGTAACTGTCTGTGGTTTGTGTGTTTTTCTCTGAGCACTGGATGCCTGTGTGCAGTGGTCCACAGTGCATGCACTGTGTCCATGGCACCCCTATCAGACCGTCCATGGCCTGTGCAGCTGACACCCTTGCATGTCTGTGATATGCACGGTCTGCTGGCATGTCAGTGGTGGCTGTCCATGTTGGACAACCACTGTTCCCGGCACAATGCCAGGTTGCCTCCCATCACCAGTATGGTGCATGTCTGCCTCCGGTGGCACTGTGGCCTCCGCTGTTGTTGTTCCCCCTCCATGCTGTCGCTTGTGTCTGTTGCAGGGAATGTGCTCCACTGTCTGTCACTTGTGCTCCGGCCGCATGCTGGTGGCATACAGCTTCATGGTGCCTGCGCAGGGTGGTTGGCACACCTGTGCCATGTAGGGGGTGCTGGCCATGTGTACACAGCTGCCGTGGCCACACACCAGTGGCTTGGTTGACCTACTACTGTGTCCCTGTGTTGGTGTGCCCTTGAGTATGGGTGGGTGTTTGTCCATGCACTGTGTTGCATCCTGTGTGGCACATGCTTCCATGCAACACTGTGTGTGTCTGTGCTGGCTGTTGTGGCCAGTACTGGGATGGGATGTGTCCTTGGGAGGGTGTGCAGGGTGCTGTACCACTGGTGGTGGGGTGCAGGGCATGCCCTGTCGCATTTGAGGTACCTCGTGTGCTGACGCATGGTCGGTCTCTCAGCTGTACCTCAGGGGGGACGTGCAGAGTGGCACTGTGTATGCAGTTGTTGCATCGCTGTCTGCTGCTGCCCACTGCAGGGTGCACATGGTGGGGCTGCCTTGCATGGCTCCATGGTGCACAGGGTTGCATTGTCATAGTGGGGATGGTGGCACGCATGGGGTGTCCTGCACTGCTGGGCACTACTCCTGGGCAGGTGTATGGGATCGTGGTGCAGGTGTGCTCTGCATTGGTGGGATGGTGTGGCATGGGGTGGTCGGCCCTCCTTGTGTGCCGGTCACAGCTTGCCAGGGGGTGTGCTGGGGCACCATGCCCCGGCTGTGGGTTGGTTGCTGGTATCCATGGGCTGGTGGTTATTCCAGCTCTCCACCAGTTGTGCAGTGCATGGGGTGTGGGGGCAATGTCTGTTCTGCTGTGTGCTCCTCTGCCCATCTGTGGCATGGATAATGGGCCCCGGCATCCTGTCTCTGCTCATTCCTGGTTGCGCTGTTGCACTGCTGCCCTGCTCCATGGGGCATCCCTGGTTGCACTATGGTGCATCTGGACTGCTCCACTGAGCATCCCTGGTTGCGCTATGGCACAGGTGGTGTGATATTCAGTTGTGTGCTGCAGGCGCATCTTGACCTGCGCAGTTTTTGAATATCATGCTTCTTGTGCATGGGCGCAGTGGACTTGCACTTGCTCCTGCTGTTGCGCACTTTTTGGGCGCAGTTTGAATATCCGGGCCATAGTATTTATTTTTCTTATTAGATAAATGTACTTATTTGCAGTCTTGATTGCCTACATCGAAAATCTTGATTCACAACAACAGCAAGATTATGTCATACTGAAATTAAATTTATAGCCCCTGGAAGGTCCAGTATTGCCCATACCGCCCACCCTGGAGGGTATTATTGTGCTTAGAAAATGGGCATCTACATCAGATTTAATTAAATGTTTAAATAACTGAGGAAATTAGTTTAAAATTAATAGAAAAAGTAGAAGAAAAACTGTGGTTGGTAAAGTAGTCCTTTTTTTTCGCTGTTGCATCTTGTGTTGCTCCCCCCTTCCCGATATCCATTCTTATGAATTTATCCTCCCCCCCCTACTGCTGCTGCCATCTGTTTGTAGTCTAGCTGCCACCAAAACTGAGGAGCCGACTTGTGACCGAATTATTTTTTATTTATTTATTGCTGAGCATTCTGACTGTGGAGCACCTTGGTCACGATACTCCAGGAGTATGAAACGAGACAGAATTGAGTTGTGTTGTGCACTTTAATTGTGAAGTCTCTCTGTTTCCCCCTCCCCCCGGTGCTCTGTATGGATGCTAAGATTTTGCTGGGATCGGGAAGGGAAAGGGCAGAAGTGTGTAGTGAGGTAACAAAGTAGCGGTAACATTTTTCAATGTGAAGCCTTTTCAGTCGTGTTGTTTCTTGTTTCATCATCATCAAGGTGAAGCCGGAGGCAAAGCCAGGACGAGCGCGACACTGTCTACGTCAGGGACAGTTGCAGTTATGGTGGTGGCACTTTAAAAGAATGGTTTCTCCCCTTCGGTGACTTTGCCCGTTCTCCAAAAAAAGGAAAAAAAGACTACCCCTGCCAAAAACAAACGTACCAGTTTCTGTCTCTCTTTAACCCCTATTCTTACTGTTAGGCCACCCGTCAACCCGAAGTAGCTACGCAGCATGAGGCAGCAGTGCTTAACTTAGTTGCATTTGTATGTTTAGGACAGGGAAAGATGCTTTTGTTTATTTAAAAAAAACAGTCCTGTCCCTGCTGGACTTGTACACCAGTTGGGATGGAAGTGAATACAGCGTGAGTCAACTCGATAGAGGGAACAGAACAAAGCTGGCACACTATACGCTTAATAGTGGCATGGTACCACTTATATTTCTTACGTTGTTTTTATTTGACAGGTGCTAGACTGGATGGGGGTGGTAGTGGCATGCTGCCTTTAGTGTAAAATGGCAGTGGGTTTAAAAATGAGGGTTCCAGGAGCGGGGAACTGTATCTCTCGAAAACCAAGAGAAAAAAAGGCAAGAGTTTATTTCGCATTTTGTACAGTATCTCTCGCTAAGCAAGAGAAAAAAATGGCGGCGTTAGTGTTTTGAAAATTCCACTACCCATTGACAACAGTGAGGAGGTCAGTTGAGGACTGGCACTTTTAATACCTGGGCTCTGTTGTCTGATAGATGCCCACCTTTCCAATGCTATCAGCCAATCAGAGCCCAGGAATTTTTAAGCCTATTTTCTAACAGCCCATAAATCACCCCCTAGGGGTGTAATGTGGCACAAGGTGCAGGTGATTGCCATATTGCCCCATGGGGTGATTAACTGGCTGTTTATCTAACTCCTGGGAAGCCTTATTGCAATTATAAAAAAAATTATTCAGAAATATAAGTGTTAAAAATATACTTTTTGAATGTTTTCCTCATTTAGAGGGAGATTTTTAATAAAATTGTTCTTCTACCAACAGTTTAAGAATGCTGGTTCAGAATCAGAATGCATCATTCCAGTCATTCAGCAGTGCTGGAGGATGGAATACTGACAGGAAGAATCCTTATAAAATGGGTAGGCTAAAGCCAACAATGTGATTGGCTAGTTACCCATGCATGAAATATGTTCTATGCATGGGTAAAAAACAGGGCTGGCAGTAAAAAGGCCAATATCCATAAGCCATGGAACGTTGGCATTTTTACTGTCTGCCATCTTTACATTTGCCAAGCAGGACAAAAAGCTACCATACTTAGATTATTGTAACAAAAAGCGAGATGAAGAGTGAAAAAAAAGAAAATAACTCAATAAGCCGTTTAAATGTTCCTTATGCAAATGCTGCCTTTTTTAATTATTTTTTTTTTTTTACACACACTCCGTAACGCAGCTCATTAAGCGTTCGCCAACCGATTGGGGAAACTCTGGTGCCTCTCACTCATGCTTCACAGGCTAAAATGAACGTGCCTGATAACAGTTTAAAAAAAATCTACTGACTTTTACATTTGTCCCATGGTCTCACCAACCGATCGGGTAACTTCTGTTGCAACTCGCTCTCCCTCTTCATAGGCTATTTGAGCAAGGCTGTGATGTGCTATGGGCAGCTCGATGTGCACGGAGTTACAGTTCCTGGTCTGTAGTTCAGATTTAGACAACAAATACAAGGAAACATAGAAACATAGAATTTGACAGCAGATAAGGACCGCTTGGCCCACCCAGTCTGCCCATTTCCCTACCTGATGAATAAGCTGCAGATCCTAGTTAACCAGCAGCCTACTCCCTCCTACCCCCACCCCCTAGAATTGCCTTATGACTGTCCCATGCATGCTTGAATTCCACCACCATTTTTGACTCCACAACCTCTTCTGGAAGGCCTTTCCATACATCCACAACCCTCTCTGTGAAAAAATACTTCCTTAAATTACCTCTGAGCCGCCCCCCTTCTATCTTCAAATTGTGCCCCCTTGTTCTTGCACACCTCTTTTTTTGAAAGATGCTACCCTCTTGGACTTTGTTGATTCCCTTGAGGTACTTGAAAGTTTCTATCATGTCCCCCCTCTCCTTCCTTTCCTCGAGGCTATACATATTAAGCTCCTTAAGTCTCTCTCTCATATGTCTTCCAGTGCAGACCCTGCACCATTTTAGTTGCCCTCCTCTGGACAGCTTCCATCCTGTCTATGTCTTTGTGAGATTGGGTCTCCAGAACTGCAAAGCAGTACTCCAGATGTGGTCTCACCAGCTGTCTGTACAGAGGATAATAACTCTTGTTTTCTACTGGTGATGCCTCTCCCTATGCATCCCAGTATTCTCCCAGCCTCCTTGCTGCCCTCTCACATTGCTTGCCCACCTTTAGGTCATCTGATATGACTACCCCCAGGTCCCTTTCCATTTTTGTTGTTGTTAGTATCTTACCCCCCATTGTGTACTCTTCCCCTGGGTTTTTGTTTCCCGGGTGCATTACCTTGCACTTCTTAGCATTGAATCTAAGCTGCCATACATTTGACCATTCCTCTAACCTTGCCAAGTCCCTTCTCATCCTTTCCACCCCACCTTGTGCATCAATCTGTTGCAGATCTTTGTGTCATCTGCAAAGAGACATACTTTTCCTTCCAGTCCCTCTGCAATGCCGCTTATAAAGACATTGAAGAGGACCGGTCCTAATAGGACTCTTCTGCGGTCCTCTTGGCTTCAGTAATGTTTTTTCCGTTGCACCGTGCACTCTTTGAGCGCCTGTTCACGGAAGCTGATGAGGTTTGGGAGTTCTGACATTGCTTGCGTAAACATTATTATGTAGTACTGTACTTTCCACGTCAGACTCTGGTGAGAACAAGTTGTGTTACTGTGTGCACTGCACTTACACAAAATCTATTCTTCTATTGTTGCTTTGTGGAATGTTCGATGGCAGTGGTGTAGACACAAAATAAATAGTGTACTTCAGTCGACTGTGCAGGCGTGTTTACAAAAACACGCTTCAGCACTCGTTTGCAAACTGTGCACACTACAATTATAGCAAACTGGAGTCACATAAATGCAAATCTAAATATGTTTCAGCACTCCTTTGCAGCACAGACTGCACAGTACACATAACCTGGAGTCAGAAATGCAAATGAGCTCATGAATAATATAACTCAGTGTCTGTGGAAGGACTATTTTAGCTTACAATAGCATCTTAAAGTCTTTTTTTCCACATGCAAGCAAGATTTTTCTACCTGTAAAAATAAAAATAAATATAGGTGCCCATTTTTAAGTGCAATAAGACACTCCAGGTGTGTGCATGGAACATATTTTACCGCACCCAGGGGCTAAAGGCACTCGGCCAAGGCCTCGTGCCTTATTACGCCCCTAGCCGTGCAGTAAAATATGTTCCATACACACCCTGTCATGTCTTATTGCTTACGTGTGCCATGGAGATCAGGCTGTACATGACAGTGTAACAGGGATTAATGTAAGGCTGTTGTAATCCTAACAGCCAATCAGATTGCAACATTTCTGAGGCCCTTTTTTATAATTCTGCAATTCTATAAATATCTGCAAGATGCGTCATTTTATGTTTGCTTGCACGCATGCACAAAGCATGGCTATGTTGAAAATTTGGTGAAAAATTCAAAATAATGACTGTTTCTGACGTCGTTACCAGTTCCTATACGCTCGTAAGTTTGCGAATTTTCAATATTTTCACTCTAGATTTTCAACATTGTCATTTTACCACACCTTTTTATGAGTAGTATAGCTGTCATTTTTCACATCTCACCTAAAACATGTTCCCGCCCATGTAGCGCACAATGGCGCAGTCGGCGTGTGAAATAAATGTACAGGACAAATTAAGAAAATCACAGTAACACTGTTCATGAGCAGAGGTCTTAAAATGGCTATGTTGACAATTTGGTGAAAAAATTCCAATAAATGACTGTTTTACGAGCGTGCATTGTACAGTTCCTATGCACGCTCGTAAGTTTGCGAATTTTCAATATTTTCACTCCAGATTTTCAACATTGCCATTTTGCCACACCTCCTTATGAGCAGTATAGCTGTCATTTTTCACATCTTGCCCAAAATGTGTTTCCGCCCATGTAGCGCACAATGGCGCAGTTGATGTGTGAGATCAATGTACAAGACAAATTAAGAAAATCACAGTAACACTGTTCATGAGCAGAGGTCTTAAAATGGCTATGTTGAAAATTTGGTGAAAAAATTCCTAAAAATGACTGTTTTACGAGCGTGCATTGCACAGTTCCTACGCATGCTCGTAAGTTCATGAATTTTCAATATTTTCACTCCAGATTTTCAACATTGCCATTTTACCACACCTCCTTATGAGCAGTACAGCTGTCATTTTTCACATCTTGCCCAAAATGTGTTTCCACCCATGTAGCGCACAATGGCGCAGTCGATGTGCAAAATCGATGTATGGGACACATTAAGAAAATCACAGTGACACTGTTCATGAGCAGAGGTCTTAAAATGGCTATGTTGAAAATTTGGTGAAAAAATTCCTAAAATGACTGTTTTACGAGCGTGCGTTGCACAGTTCCTATGCATGCTCATAAGTTTGCTAATTTATTATTTTTACTCCAGATTTTCACATTACCATTTTATTATACTTCCTTATGAACAGTACAGCAGCCATTTTCATATGTCGCCTAAATGTGTTTTGCACATGTAGTGACAATGGTGCAGTTGGTGTGCGAAAGCAATGTTTGGGACAGATTAAGAAAATCACAGTTACACTGTTCATGAGCAGAGGTCTTAAAATGGCTATGTTGAAAATTTGGTGACAAAAGTCCATAAAATGACTGTGTTACGAGTGAGCATTGCGCAGTTTCCATGCACCCTCGTAAGTTCATGACTTTGTAATATTTTCAGTCCAGATTTTCACCAGTGGCATTTTTCCACACTTCCTTATGAACAGTACAGCTGTCATTTTTCACAACATGGCTGAAGTGTGTTTTCACACTTTCAGCACAGAGATGCGTGGTCGCTGTGGGAAATCATTGTTCGGCACAGATAAAGAAAATCACAGTGACACTGTTCATGATCGGAGGCACCAAAATGCCTGAGTTGACAATCTGCTGTAAAAAATTCCCAACCTAATTATATTATGGGTGTGCGTTGGAGTTTCTATGTACACTTGTGACTTCACCATTTTTTAAATATTTTACTGCAGATTTGCAACATTGCCATTTTTACACCTCCCCATGAACAGTACAGCTGTCATTTTTACATCCTGTTCGAATGTTTTTGCACCTGTGGTGCTAAATGTCAGTAGTCACTGTGCATAAGCAGCTTGCCAACAAACTGATATTCCCCTGTTCATGAGGTGGGGTCACAAAAAACATGTTGAAAATTTGGAGTGAAAATACCAACGAATGCCTGAGGTATTAGGGTTTCCAACCATAACGCCCAACCCTGTAGAGAATGACAGGCATCAGGGGTGTGACTTGGGATTCTTGCCTGTAATGCTCATACCATTCCACACCCTGCAGCCAGTGAGAGGCTTCGAGGTATGCCTTGGACTCTTTGGCCCCAAAGTTCACCCCATTCTCCTATATCACACCCATCTCACCGTATTTCCTAATGAAATGGGGTGCGTATAAGGGCCAAAGACCCCAAAGAACACCGTGACACTTGTCAGTTTCTGCAGGGTAGGGTGTGGTAAAATGGCATGGCTGTTATGCCTGACGACCCAAACGCACACCCCAATGCCTGTCACTCTCTGCAGGGTTGTGGTGGGGTTGGCTTCAGTTCAGTACTTCACTGCCATTCCTATTACGCAGCTTTTTAACTTCTACACTACCACTGCCAATGCCAGCAAGCAAACATTCTGCATTGACAAATGCTTGTTATTATTCCCACTACAGATTTTCAACATTGCCATCTCTTCACACCTCCCTATGGATGGTACAGCTGTCATTCTTAACATCCTGCCTGATCTGTGTTTTTGTACATGTGGAGCAGAATGGCACTGTCGCTGTTGGAAGTCAATTTTCAGGACACATTGATAAAATCACACTGCCACTCTTCATGAGAAGAGGTCCCAAATGCTTTCATGAGGTAGGGTCACAAAAAGGCCATGCTGAAAATTTGTAGTGTAAATACAAACAAACGTCCGAGGCATTAGGGTTTCTAACCATAACATCCTACCCTGTACAGACTGACAGGCATTGGGGTGTGCCTTTGGATTGACGATTGTACTGCTCATGCCATCCCACCCCCATCCTCCAGCCACTGACAGTTATCGAGGTGTACCTTGAACTCCTCGGCCCCAGACTTCACCCCATTCTCCTATGCTGCACCCATTTCACCATATGTCCTTAGGAATGGGGTGACTATAAAGCCAAACACCCTAAGGCATACCGCAACACGTGTCAGTGTCTGCAGAATAGGGTGAGGTGACATAGCATGAACGTCATGGGCGACGACCCAAACACTTACCCCACATCCTGTCCGTCTCTACAGGATGGAAGTGGGGTTGGCATGAACTTCAATACTTCACTGCCATTCCTATTCTGCATCTGTCTAACTCCTGCATTTCCAATGCTAATACCAGCAAGCAAACATTCGGCATCGACAACTGCTTGTTAAATTAAGCAAAGAAATGTCTTTATTTTAGGGAAGCAGTCAATTAAAATTTTCCAGACTTACTTCAGTATGTCTAAGAACTCTTGTTTCAAGACATTTGCAAGATTTGTCATAATTAAATTAGTAGCAGTAGTAGTAGTAACATTTTTATTCATGTACAGACATATGAACCATGATTTACTCGATTGAGCTTACGCTCATTTACAACGAGGTCCTGCACAAACAATAAGCTTAAGTAATACAAAAATTAACTTTAAAAACACACACCACAAATTTTACATTAAATAAAACAAATAATCATTAAATATATTAACCCTAACGCAATCATTAAATAAAAATAACATAAAATCATATTTACGATGTCAGGAAGGAGAAAAAAAGGAAAATACATCTATCATTTTGGACAACAATGCCTAAGGCCTAGGGCTTGCTGCCTGAACCGTGATTTGATCCCCAGCCAAGATGGTCTTCCCTTAAAGAACTTTACTTCAGTTGGAATCTTATTCCATTCAAGGGGACCCCTATATAAGACAGACTGTTGACCTATCACTAGATTGCATTTGGGAACAACAAACTCCAGGGCATGGGCTATTCTTAATGAACCTAGTCTATCTCAGAAAAGTAATCTTACTTTAATAAAGAGAGGCAAAGTTCCAATCCATCGTTTATACATAAAGGCTAATAAATGTTCCTGTCTATATTCTGTTGGTCTCATCCATTGTACACGGTTAAATAAAATACACTTGTGAGTAAACCGATTGGCATCTAAAATAAATCTGGCTAGTCTTCCATAACAGACAGCTACCCTATCCAAATCCCTTTTTCTTCCATTAGCATAAATGAAGTCCCCATAATGCAAAATAGGGATAACCATTGTACTAACCACCTTCTCCCTTATCTCAAAACTCATGGTATTTTTTATTCGATACAAGGCACCCAGTTTTTTCCTTACAGTATTTAATACACTATCTATGTGGACTACCCAATTTAAAGACTCATCAAGCCACATACCCAAATATTTATATGTCTGAACATGCAGGATTGGGTGTACCTCCAGGGTAAACGACTCCAATGCTGGATCTTCTTGTATTAGTGATGAGTGAAAAAATAACATTGATTGTGCTTTTTTAGAATTTAGAACCAATTTGCTTTCCTCAAGGAAGTTCTGTAATTCGTTAAAGACAGTCTGTAATTTAAGTTGAATTTTATTTACTATCACATCTGAAGTGTAAATAATCATATCATCTGTGTAGAAGTGAAAAAAAAATAGATGGGTCTGAAAATTTTAATTGGTTAACATAAATGTTAAACAATATTAGGCCCAAAATAGAGCCCTGGGGGACACCCGATCCTACCGGAACAGTACCAGAGGTCAATTCTCCCAAGGCAACCAACTGTGTTCTTTCTGTTAAGTAAGAGTAAAGCCATTGAAGGCTAGGTCCCACCAGACCCAAAAAGGCTGCTCTAGACAGGAGGACACTGTGGTTCAAAGAACTGAAAGCCCTGGACAAATCAACAAAAATGGCACCCACCGGTGTCCTCCCATCCAGAGCAGCCTGTATATCCCCAGTAACCTTAACCAGGGCTGTCATAGTGCTGTGAGATTTTCTAAAACCTGATTGCATTGCATTCAGAAAGTCCTCAGATTCCAAATAACCAGGTAACTGTGAGGCCATAATCCTTTCAAAAATCTTTGAGACCTGTGGTAAAAGAGAAATGGGTCAGTATGTACCAAATACCTTTTTATCACCCTCCTTTAAAAATAGGAACTACCTTTGATTGTTTCCATGCTTTTGGGAATACACCTGTTTCAACAGAAAGATTAAATATATATACTAATGGGAATGCAATCATAGGGGATGCATACTTCATTAAATTAGAGGGGAATACCATCTAGGCCTAAGGCTTTAGATGTATTGAGTTTTAATAATTCCTCCAGAACCCTATTGGGCAATATCTCAGAAAATGAAAATTTACAAGGTGGGTCTTCTTTAGGCACTAATTGTTCTATGTTAAAATGTCTCTATATCTCTAAATTAAGCAAATAAATATATTGATTTTGGCTAAATGGTCTTAATTTAAGATTTGTGTGACTCATTTCAGTATCTCTAAGAACTCATTTTTATGTTTGCTTGCGCACATGCGCAAGAAACATGATGTGACAGCTTAGGAGGGAAGCGGGTTGTGAAGGTGCGGCACTGTTACAGCCAAGGGAGGCACTGCATTAGGGGACTTGGCAATGGTGGACCAATGGAGGCACAGTGTGGCGATGACACTGGTCTCCATAAATGCACCAACTTGTAACGTTTTTGCTGCAGCAATCAGGGGCCGCCTCATCATTGCAGCATCAGTCATTGTGCTGCAATGAGGGAGTGACCGTCATTGCAGGGCGGAACATTAGCTAGCCTAATACTGTTTGTGAACATGGCGGGCGGCTTGCCTCCACGTTCACAAACAATAATATGCTGTCCCCATGCCGTGGGGGTGCTCAATCCCCCTCGGCAGCAAGAGCCCCCCGGTGGTCTTTGTTTGCTGACGGGGGCCCCAATCCCCACCAGCTTCAGTGCGCAAATGTCTGCTGTAATCTGTCTGCCGGTGGGGGAGCCCACTCCCTGTCAGCATGATCTAACCGAACCCCACCCCCATTTTCTTGTGTGCCGATGGGGGTGCCCAATCCCTGTCGGCATGATGGCACCCCCTTTTCTTGTATGCTGATGGGGGTGCCCAATCCCCCACCAACTACAGTTCCCCCCAAAAAACAGTCCGTTAGCATGCTGGGAGCCCACTCCAGTGTGCCAAATGCCCCTGCGAAGTAGAAAACTGGCCCGCTTTGTCTTTTTTTTTTTTCCTGTGGAGAAAAAACGGTTCCTCGCAGTCTCCCAGACCCCACTCCACAACCCGCACCCACCCACTGCACACCCTGCCTCCCCACACCCTCACCCAGATTACCCAAGACTGGTACAACAATCTCGTGGACTCGGAACACGCCTGCACTCTTCAAAGCTGAATGCGACCTGAGGAAATGCCAGTAAGCTGTATAACAGGATAGATAGGGTTTTTTCAACTTTGCTACTTAACTCAGGCATTTTTGGGCATTTTGGCACCAAATTTTCAACATGGGGTTTTTGGGACCCCTCCTCATGAATTCTCTCACTGTCATGGCGTTAACTGGGCCCGAAGGGTGATTTCACGGTCACGGCATGAAATCACCTTTCGGGACTGATTAACAAAATGACAGTGCCAGCGTTCTTGAGGTGGGCTCTCAAAAAGCCTATGTTGCAAATTTGGCAAAAAATCTTAGAAATTACTGTTTTACGAGCGTGTGTTGCGCAGTTCCTACGCAGGCTCATAAGTTCGCTAATTTGTAACATTTGCACTTCAGATTTTCAACATTGCTGTTTTACCACACTTCCTTATGAGCAGTACAGCTGTCATTTTTCAAATCTCACTCAAAATGTGTTTCCACACATGCAGCACACAATGGCGCAGCTGGTGTGCAAAATCAATGTTTGGGACAGATTAAGAAAACCACAGTGACACTGTTCATGAGCAGATGTCTTAAAATGGCTATGTTGAAAATTTGGTGAAAACATTACTAAAAATGACTGTTTTACGAGCTTGCATTGTGCAGGTCATACGCACGCTCGTAAGTGCGCAAATTTTTTAATATTTGCACTCCAGATTTTCAACAATGCCATTTTACCACACCTCCTTATGAGCAGTACAGCTTTAATTTTGCACATCTTGACCACAATGTGTTTCTGCTCATGTAGTGCACAATAGGAAAGGGAAAGCGGAAATTGTTTTACCAGGAAAGGCACACTAAGCGTAGTAGGTGTGCAAAATCAATGTTTGGGACACATTATGAAAATCACAGTGACACTGTTCATTAGCAGAGGTCCTAAAATGTCTATGTTGAAAATGTGGTAAGAAAAGTCCATAAAATGACTGTGCTACGAGTGTGCGTTGTGCAGTGTCTACGCACGCTTGTACCTTTGCACATTTGCAATATTTTCACTCCAGATTGTCAACACTGCCATTTGCCCACACCTCCTTATGAACAGTGCAGCTGTCATTTTGCACATCCTTGGCAAAATGTGTTTTCGCACTTCCGGCACACAATATCTCGGTCGCTGTGGGAAATCACTGTTCGGGACACATTAGGAAAATCACACTGACACTGTTCATTAGCAGAGGTCCTAAAATGGATATGTTGAAAATCTGGTGACAAACGTCCATAAATGACTGTGTTACAAGTGTGCATTGCACAGTTTCCATGCATGCTCAACTTCGCACATTTGCAATATTTTGATGCCATATTGTCAACATTGCCATTTTTCCACACATCCTTATGAACAGTGCAGCTGTCATTTTGCACATCCTGGCCAAAATGTGTTTTCGCACTTTCGACACACAATAGAGCGGTCACTGTGGGAAATCACTGTTTGAGACACATTACAAAAATCACAGTGACACTGTTCATTAGCAGAGGTCCTACAATGCCTATGTTGAAAATTTGGTGATGAAAGTCCATAAAGTGACTGTGTTACGAGCATGTGTTGCGCAGTTTTCTCACACACTTATAACTTTGCACATTTGTAATATTTTCACTCCAGATTTTCAACATTGCCATTTTTCCACACCTCCTTATGAACAGTACAGCTCTCATTTTTCACATCCTGGTCAAAATGTGTTTTTGCAGTTCCATCGTAGACTAGCGTAGTTGCTGTGGAACATCAGTGTTCAGGACACAGTAATAAAATCACAGTGACGCAGTTCATGAGCACAGGTCATTAAATGCCTATGGTGAAAATCTGGTGACAGAACTCCATAAAGTGACTGTGTTACGCGCATGCATTGCGCGGTTTCCACGTATGCTCAGTAGTGCGAGCATTTTTAATATTCCAACTACAGATTTTCAACATCACCATCTCTTCATACCTCCCTATGGATGGTTCAGCTGTCATTCTTCACAACCTGCCCAATCTTTGTCTTTGTACATGTGGTGCAGAATGGCACTGTCACTGTTTGAAGTCACTTTTCAGGACACATTGACAAAATCACACTGCCACTGCTCATGCGAAGAGATCCCAAATGCTTTCATGAGGTGGGCTCACAAAAAGGCCATGGTCAAAATTTGTACTGTGAATACCAACAAACGCCTGAGGCATTAGGGTTTCTAACCATAACGTCTTACCCTGTGCAGACAGACAGGCATTGGGTGTGCCTTTGGATTGCCGACTGTACTGCTCATGCCATCCCACCCCACCCCCACCACTGACAAGCATCGAGGTGTACCTTGGACTCTTAGTCCCAAGACTTCACCCCATTCTCTATGCTGCACCCATTTCAACATATATCCTTATGGAATGGGGTGACTGTAAAGCCAAACACCCTAAGGTACACCTCAACACATGTCGGTGTCTGCAGAATAGGGTGAGGTGACATGACTTGACCGTCATAGGTGACGACCTGAAAACTTACCCCACGTCCTGTCCGTCTCTACAGCATGGAGGTGCAGTTCATGTCAAGTTCACTACTTCACTGTCATTCCTATTCTGCATCTGTCTGATTCCTGCATTTCTAATGCTAATACCAGCAAGCAAACATTCGGCACTGACAAATGCTTGTTTTTAATTCAAGTCATATTTAAAGATTTATAATCTCATTTCAAGAAATTTGAAGATGTTATTCAAGATTTAGAATAAAGTCATGTTATTTTATTTTTTTAAAGTTTTACTAAGATAATTATCTTTCCTCATTGGCAGATAATTATGCGTATTTTAAGGATAAAATATACAAATGTAAGTTTTTTTTTCTAATTTTAAGACGAGACATTTTTGCAGAGTGTGATAATCCACTACTGTGTCCAATGTGTTGTCATTTTTGTGCTACCTGGTTATGAGGTGTGTGCTCTCTGGTGCTGGGTTGTTGATCACTAGTTATGGGATGTGTGCTCTCTGGTGCTGGGGTGTTGATCACTAGTTATGGGATGTGTGCTCTCTGGTGCTGGAGTGTTGATCACTAGTTATGGGATGTGTGCTCTCTGGTGCTGGGGGTGTATGCTCACAAGAGCTGAGATGGGTGCTCCCTGGCGGTGGGATGCGTGCTTATTTGTGCTTGGATGGGTTATGGGCTGTGCGCTTAGCAGCGTAGGGGTGTTGTGGTGTGTATAGGCATGGGGAATATAGGTGGTGCACCACAGAAAGTGCATGGGTGCCGTGTCACTGTATGCCAGCTATGTATGCTGTCTTAGCTGGCACACAGCTCTGTATTGGACACTGCTATATAACTATCATTTTCTCTCTCAACAGCTCACCATGAATATGGCAGAGGAAGCTTCAGGTTCATCCCAGTGGCCTACCCATGTGTACCTGCTGATGGACACCTGCAAAGAGGGTAAAGTGAATGATGATGACAAGGCATTGGGCCACCAAGACCAGAAGGGATCATCCACCCCTGCCAGACCCCATAACAGTGGGGCCCACCTGCCATTTCCATGTGGCACTGCTATCACAGTGGTGCAGCCCTCCACAGCCCTTGGCATAGCCAGCACTGTGCACCCCATGACACCACCTCTGGCACAACCATCGATCTGCCACCCCTGGCTTATACTATAGGGCCAACCACCACTGTGCCTTCCCATGATCCTTCCACCAGCATGACCACAGCCCTGCTGCCCCAGGATCATCCCACCAGGCCAGACAAAGCCAGCCCACAACAACCACAACAGACCTCAGCACCGACTGTGGCCAGGTCCCACAATGACCAAGGGCACAACCTGACCCTGTCCCAATTGACAGTCCCTGGTGACAATGGGATGCAGCTGCCAACCAGCAGCTGTTGCAGTCTGTCACTGAGGCACAGAGTGTTGCACAGCAGAAACTGATGCCACATGCTGCATGGTGACATGCAGCATGCTGAGGAGCAGACATAGGCATGTCATGCAGAGCACATGGCAGCCACGTGGACCTGCACCATGATATGGCCTCGAGCATGGAGTTACTGTGCCAGAATATGACTACTGGCATAGATCGCATGTATGCCACTGTGCTGGAGGCTGCAGCTATGGTGGCAGGCACCATGGGCGCTGGTCATAGCCCTGGCCTGTCCAGAGGGAGCAGTGCAACCCCACAGTGGACAACATGGTATACATCCATGCCACACAATGCCAGAATGGGAATGCCCAGCATACCCGGGACTCCCAGGACACCAAGGACATCATACACACCAAGACATGGCCAGCTCCTTGCTGGGGTCATACCCCATGTGGCCATGGCCAGGGGCAGCTAACACAGTCCCCACACTCATCCCCCATATCATTAATAAGGATCCCCCTCAACCATACCAGGTATAGTGCACACATGCTGTCTGTACCTGGGAAGTGACGTGATAGGGACACACATAGGGTGTGTGATTTGCCACCCCTCATCTACATGTGCCCCTCAGTCTTCCCGACATTAGCCATGTGTCACTGCCCTATGCCCCTGTGGCCTATCCCACCCACTCCCCTTTCCTTGATGGCCTTTATTACTGTTAAATGTCTGTTTTGAATCCCCTTGCCTGCCTGGCTGGCATTACATTCCTTTGGAATTGGAACCCTCAAGTGAACTGTATGTGTGTGCACCCCAATTTCTACCCCCCCTCACCTGGATGGCCTGTATTTCTGTCACCTCTCCCCCTTTTGGACTCCCCAGCCCAGCTGATATGTATTAATATTTCCACCCCTGTAGAACCCTGCCAGAATACTATATGTGTTTGTGCAGCCCGTTTACTCCCCCCGGCCTGGATGAACTGGGTTTCATTTTGCTTTTTTGAATTTACAGTACTTTTTCCACTGGCAGCCCAACTCGCCCCCATGAGTCCTGCCACTCCACCCAGCCCAGTCACCCACCATTTCTGGGACTTACCTCTAGCCTCTATTCCCATGGGAAAGGCTGCCCTGGGGCCAGGCCCTTACTTCCCCAGGAAGAGTTACAGCATCAGTCTTGAACCAGAGGATCCATTCGGTGGTATGGGGCTCGCAGAGGGTGGTGGATGGCATCCTGTGTTGTTGGGAGGTGTTTTCTGCTTGTTCTGCACTTTAGATGTTATGAAGATGTTATGATACAGTGTACTGTATCATATCACTGATGTCCATTCCCCTCCCTCAGTTCAGGGCTCCAGTTTGCACCACCATCTGTGGTCACCCAGGTGGCAGTTCTGCAGTGGACTCTACTCCCCCACCCAAAGATGTAAGCATCCATGGGACCTCAGCCATCCTCCCCCAAGCCACTCCCCAATGACCCAGGCTTGTTTGCAAACTGGGGTCATCACTGTTACAAGCGGTAATGCTACTGCGGCCCTTGGGTGGCCTTTATTTCTGTTACTCCACCCTTTTGATACACCTTGCCTGCATTGCTGCTACATGCATGTATGTACTGATATTGTTATGTTATAATACATTGACTAAACATATTATGGTCTCCTGTGTGGTCTGTACTCACTCTCTGTGTCCAAAGAGGTCTGTTATGAGGCAGGCTCTGTACTCTTGTGTCCTCCTGGAGTCAAACCTATCAAGCTGCTCCTGTATCACTTGGTCCTCGAGCTCTGAATCTGCTGCAGGTTGTTCCTCTTGGGCAGGCATGCATATCCCACAGCTGAGTGTTGTACAGTATACAATGGGTAAGGAATATGACATGGGCCTTCTGAGGGGTGTATTATAGGGCACCAATAGAACAATCAAGACACCTAAACCACATTTTCAGCATTCCAAAAACACGCTCGATGATGCTGCATATGGCACTGTGTGCCACATCGTACCCGTCCTGAGCAACAGATGCAGGCTGTAGGACTGGTGTGAATAGCCAGGAACACAGGGGATATCCCCTGTGTAGATAAAGGGAACTGGTTAGTGTCACCATCTGCAGCATGGGGTGGAGAGGTCTTTGGGGTATAGTCACCAATGTGGTGGCCACTAAGGATGTCCCCACTATCAAACCTCTGGCACAGAATGGAGTTGTGCCACATGAAGGCATAATGGGTGCTGCTTGGGTAGTGCACCAAGACACTGATGATATGTCCTAAAGATGGGTAAATTATTTTCTCCCACCAGCGTAATTCTGGCAAAATGCTGATTTTGCTTCCATGAAATTTTGCAGAATTTCCATGACAATTTAATGAAATGTTGCCACTATTGTTATTTCAGCTATTTCTGTCTAATTTAAAAACTATTTGTCCAAAGTGCACCACCAAAATTTGTAACTTTGGCTGTCCCAGTACCCATACAGAAGTGTACCAAGTTTCAAATCTATATCTTTACAAATGACTGCGTTATAAGCCTCCAGACTTTCAAAAAGTTACAGATAACAATGACAAACTGAAAGCTTTTGGCAAACTGCACTAGACATTACCCTTGTCCATACATATCTGTGCCAAGTTTTAGATCTTTTGCTTTAAAGGTGACTGAGGCATAAACCTCCGAGCTAAAGAAAGTTTAAACTTGCATTTTGCAGTTACATAAACTGCTGAATTTTAAGCCTTTATAAGTTTAAAGCTAGAGAACAGACTATCATCATTGTTGTCAAGTTCATTAACCCTAAATATTGGACTTTAAGGTAACCATCATGGTCTAGCATCTATGCTGCTATGCAGACAACCCGGGTTTGGAAGGGAGCCCCTAGAAGTCCATGTCAGGAGGCAGATCATAGCTAAACCTTACAATGTCTGTTTTGACATTTCTATGAATCTTCTAAGAAAATATGCATCTAGGTTTTAAACTATCTAGCTCCATAGTAGGCTACTTTCTAAGTGTAACCCCCTTGTTCCCCGGGGTTACTAGAATCCCAGTTAGAATCAGTGGCAGGCAGGAAAGGCAGCTTGTAAAATGGCAGGTAAATGAGTTTTACATTGTCACACTCTGTCCTCAGTCTCAGCTGAGCTGGAGTGATGATGTAAACATAGAATTCTCGCAGCAGCATAAGCCACAGTTGGTTAGCTGTTGGTAGTGTAGTGGAATGTTCAGTGTAGTAGTGGTCTAGTGGAGTTCCAGGAGGAGGCTGCAGCTAGCTATGCAGCTCCTCAGTTAAGCTCTGATAAAGAGCTACCCCTTTTTTGTTTTGGTAGTTTGTTTTCACCCTATAAGAAGAACAAAGAAGACAGTTTTCTGGAATGGTGGAGACGTGTGCCAGTAGGTTTTCCTTTGCCCCATCCCAGGAGGGATGGGGGAAGACTCCAGGATTATGGGGCAATTCCCTTGATCCATTTTGTTTCTGAAGCTGCCTTTGACCTCTTTGATTGTTGTGAGTACAAACCTTTTTCTGTGTAAGACCAGGGGCATCTGCAATACCTTGGGGTGAATTTCTCTGACAACAGGACACTGTGTCACCCAGTTCTGAGTAAAAGTTTCTGCCTACGTTGGAGTCCAAGAAGGTGACTCTCCAAGTACAGAACTTTTAACCTTGACACCCAGGGGTGTGTCTGTAGTTTAAGTGTGAAAAACATTTTTAAGACAACAACTGCAAAGTTCTTCTGTATGGGTGTTATTCACCAGATGAATGGCAGAGTATAAACTTGGAAGCAAAAGGTGGGAGACTACCCCCCCTCCCCAATCTGGAGTAACCAGTTTACCTCTCTGGATTCAGTCTGTACACCAGTACATTTTCATTTAGTGCATCTGGCCAATGCCTAATGGAAGCAATTACCCCAAGATGTGGGTCTGGAATTTTTTTCTTCAGTTTACCCCGGTAGAGTGGGTTCTGGAAGATTGGAGCCTGGATGTGCTCAGTTTGGTCATGAGTACGACTTTAATTCCTGTGAGAAATGGGAACAGTAGCAGTCCAGCCATGTGTGCCAACTTCCATTTCAGAACCAGAATGTTCACTGTTTCGTGTTTCTTCATCCTATGCTAAATGGGAATTCAGGAACTTCTGTACCGTGGAGAAATCTGCAATACCAGTATGTGTAACTCCATGGGGGTCCATCTTCACTTTGTGTTTTATTCCTACTTCGTTACGTGAATAAAAGCCACACTCTAGAATCCCATCCTGGTTTGGACAGTATTGTTATTGCTTTCCTGTGTCTGGATTTACTTGGGTGCCCCTGTCCAGAAGTACAAACCTAGCATAATTGTCAGCAAACGTTTTCTCCCAGGGACCTGGGTTGCTGGCCATGGTAAATGGTCCCACCAGATGTGTGCCAGATAATTGCCACACTTGGTTGACTGTTTTTGTATAACAGTCGGGTCCACCTAGTCTAATGATGGCTGTTTCTCTCTCTATGTATCCTTTGTATGTACAGTGGTGTGAAAAAGTATTTGCCCCCTTCCTGATTTTCTCTATTATTGCATATTTGTCACACTGGATGTTTTCAGGTCTTTAGAGAAAATGTAATATTAGATAAAGGGAACCTGAGTTAACAAATAACACTTGTTTTTTTTTTTAATTTCACTTATTTAATGAAAAAAAGTTAACTAACACCAACTGGCACTGTGTGAAAAAGTAATTGCCCCCTTACACTTAATAACTGGTTATGCCACATTTAGCTGCAATGACTGCAACCAAACACTTCCTATAATTCAATATCAGTCTTTCACATCGCTGTGGAGGAATTTTAACCCACTCTTTCCTGCAGAACTGCTTTAATTCAGTAACATTTGGTAGGTTTTCGAGCATGACCTGCTCTGTTTCAGGTCCTGCCACAGCATCTCTATTGGGTTTAAGTCTGGACTTTGTTAGGCCACTCCAAAACTTTAATTTTACTTCTTTTTAGCCATTCTGATGTGGACTTGCTTTTGTGTTTTGGATCATTGTCTTGCTGCATGGCTAACTAGCTTCAGCTTCAGCTGACGGAAGGATGACCGGACATTCTCCTTAAGAATTTTCTGGTACAGAGCAGAATTCATGGTTCCTTTAATTATGGCAAGTCATCCAGGTCCTTAGGCAGCAAAGCATCCCACACCATCACACTACCACCACCATGTTTTGACTGTTGGTATGGTGTTCTTACTGTGGAATGCTGTGTTTGCTTTTACGTGAGACATTATGGGATCCATGTCATCCAAAAGTTCCACTTTGGACTCATCTGTCCATAGAACATTTTCCCAAAAGGCTTGTGGATCATCCAGGTGCTTCTTGGCAAATGAGAGACGAGCATTTATGTTCTTCTTGGTTAGCAGTGGTTTCGCCTTGCTACTCTCACATGAAGCCCATTTTTGCCCAGTCTCTTTCTGATTGTGGGGTCGTGAACACTGACCTTAGCTGAGGCAAGAGAAGCCTGCAGTTCTTTGGATGTTGTTTTAGGATCCTTTGAGACTTTGAGACTTCCTGAATGATTTTACGCTCGCCTCTTGGAGTAATTTTGGCAGGCCGCCCTCCTGGGAAGATTCACTACTGCTCCAAGTGTTCTCCATTTGGAGATTATGCTCTCACTGTGGTTTGATGGAGTCCCAGAGCCTTAGAAATAGCTTTGTAACCCTTTCCAGACTGATAGAGGGCAACTACATTTTTTCTGATCTTTTCAGAACTTCCTTTGATCATGGCATAATGTGCTTGTTGAATCTTTGTGCTGGCAACGTGACTCTGATGGTAAGGGTCAAAATAAGTGAGATTTATATTGAGCAGGGCTGGCTGTAATCAAGCCTGGCTGTGTTCAATCAGCTGACTCTAATTATCCCTTTAATTGGGTTGATTTAACTAGGGGGCAATTACTTTTTCACACAGTGCCCGTTGGTGTTGGTTAACTTTTTTCATTAAATAAATGAAATAAGTAAAAAAAAAAAGTGTTATTTGTTCACTCAGGTTCCCTTTATCTAATATTATATTTTGTCTAAAGACCTGAAAACATCCAGTGTGACAAATATGCAATAATAGAGAAAATCAGGAAGGGGGCAAATACTTTTTCACGCCACTGTAAACCCCACCTCTCTCTTTGTGCCGCTAGACGTTTTGGTTGGAGAGATGTGCCCTGCTAGTTAAACAAGGGTGCCGGTGGGGGGTTACATAAGCATAACAATATTTTCAGAAATTTTTACATGAATATTAAATTGCTAAATTTAGAGCCCCTATAATCTCCCCACCCTTCATCTAAATGTCATGAAACATGGCATGCTTTTAGACCCAAACAATATGCAAGCCAAATTTCAGATGCCTAGCTTTAACACCCTAAGAGTTATGGTCAATTAAAGAATTTGGGAAAACCACCTTAGCTATCTTCTACTCAGTTTCTTCTTTAGCTTAACTCACCATCTTTCATGCCTCCCTTTGCTTTGCCAGAAATATCTCCTGATATTTTTCCTTCTGTGTCCCCTTGTATTTCCTGAAAGCTGATTTATTTCTTCTCCTACACTGCCCTTTCTACCTCCCTAGAGAACCATATTAACTTCTTCCTCTTCTTTTCCTTGCTAACTTTGTTCAAGCAGCATGCTGTTGCTTTAGTTATCCCCTTCTTAATCATCTTCCATTGGGTCTCCACCCCGCAACCTTCTCCTCATTTGAGATGACGTCTAAAGCAGTTGTGCATTTCCCTGAAATCTGCCCTTCTGAAGTCAAAGACCTTCATTTTTTTGTGTTGTTTTTCTTTCCCAGTTCATATGCTAAACCACACAGTATGGTGATCACCAGTACCCAAGGGACTGTCACTGTGACATCTGCAATGCTGTCCTTGTTCCTAAATACCAGGTCCAGCACTGTCCTATCCCTTGTGGGTTCAGTAACCAGCTGCCTCTGAAATGCGTCCTGTCACATATCAAGGATGGCCCTACTTCTTGCTGTAGCTGTGGCCAGAATGCCCCAGTCTACATCCAGTAGGTCAAAGTCCCCCAAAACCACTACCTCCCCCTTGCTTGCCATCTTGTTAATGGCCTCCCCCAAGGCTGAGTCTAATTCCTCCTACTGTGGTGGTGATCTGTATAGGCCCCTGATAATGTCTTCAGGCTGACCCATAATACCTCAAACCCTTCCCTCTCTCCTAGTATCCCTGAATCTCTTTGGCTTTAATTCTTTCCCTCACATATAGTACAATCCATCCTCCCTTTCTCCCTGTACTGTTCTTCTGGAACATCATATATCCTGGGATGGCCATCTCCCAGCTTTGGTTGTTGGTGCACAGCAACTCTGTTATGGTAACTAGATAAAAGTCTCCCTCCACAATGATAGGCTCAAGGTCAGGGATTGTTCCCTAGGCTCCTTTTGTTTGCATACATAGCCTGCCATTTCCTTTTCCCCTCATTTCCCCTATCCTGTCCCCCTGCTTCCTTCCCTTGCCCTTTCCAATTCACCTGTCCTATCCTCCCCTTTTCTTAAATCCTTCTGTTTTCCCTTCCTACACCCTCACATAACATCCACTCCCCTTGGAGATCTGCCCAACCTTCTCTCCCCCTGGTTCAGCTGTCCCTCTCCCCTAGTGAATTATTTTTCCTGGGCTTCTCCTCACTGCTGCACTATTCTCTTGGAGGGCAATCTTTACCTCCCTCGGTATTTCTGCCTACTCTCTTGACTAGTTTACATGCCCATCAAAGCAGCATCTATAAACCCAGGTCTGCTGTTCCTCTCCAAGAAGGATGGTGGTCATCTTCCTTATACAAGCCTCTGTCCCCCCAGGTAGGACTCCAGTCCCCGATATAGCCAAATCCCTCTTCCCTGAACCATGCCTTCATCCATTCATTAAAGGACCTTATATGTTGTTCACAAACCTTTACCAGTCCATACACAAGTAACACCTCAGTGAAGGCCACTGTGTGAGCTAACTGCTTCACACCCCACCTCAGGTCTCTGAACCTATCCTACACTACCCCTGCTGCATCCCTAATCAAGTCATTTATCCCCAGCTGGACAATAATATTCAGCTCCTCTCCTGACCCACTTCCCTGGTGATCGTGAGGATCTGCTCTCCCTTCCTCCCTCAGTGCTAAGGTCCCAGGAAGGCACATCACCTTCCTCTTCCCCTACTGGCCAGTTCCCAAAACTACTCCCTCCAGAAGTTGTTTCCTTCTCCATTGGTGTCCTCTACTTCCCACCTTGGGGCCTCCTTTGTGGAGGGCCTCCACATCCTCTTCAGTCACTGTTATGGATGCCTCCTCTTGGCTGTCCTGTCTCACCAGAGCAGCATATGAGTTGGTTAGTGGTACTGACTGAGTACTGTGCTCCTAACCCAGTACACTCACCCTCCCAGAGACTACCACTATCCAGTCATCCCTTCACCTTCACACCCTATGAGGCAACAGAGGTAGACTTGGTGGCCTTTGGATAGGACAAAAGGTTCAGAGAGGTATATGCAGATTGAGCAGCATATCAGTCTCCAAAAGGTCTCCCCGAAGACTGCCACTCCACATCCACTGCACAGCAACACTCCCATCATTCCAATTACAATGTTCTTTCTGGTCTTGTTAGGAACTTGTGTCCTTACCCCGATAGGGTGTTGCTAAAATTCCCCCTTTCCTGTTGTCTTAACCCCTTTGTTCCCTGACCCTAGACAGGGACGTCTTAAGTTTTCCCTCTTTGCCTTTTCTGTTGTCCTATTTTTTAAGCCTACCTCATTTTCCATTGATCCTAGATAGGGTACTTTAAAGTGTTCATCCTTTTTAACCTTCCATCCCTTTATACTTTCAGCTGGCAAGGGCTTACTAGAGATTCCAAGGGTTTTCTTTAAAGTCATCTGGGGCTCGTGCTTTTATGTACGCTGCCCCAGCCCTTTGAAATTCTCTACCACGCAAGCTTTGGGAATGTGCGACCGTGGGGGTTTTTAAACAGGCATTGAAGACTTTTTTATGGACATAGGCATACCCTAATTATTAATGCTGTTTATCTGATTTTAGTGAATATTTTATATTTAGTTGTTTTACTTGTTTTATTTTAGGGTAAATTATTGAAATGTGTCTTGACATTTTTGAAAGGCGCAAAAGAAATAAAGTTTATCTTATAAAGATTATATTATACCCCTACGTTATATAGGATGTTCTTCATATTCCCTCTTTCTGTAGTTTTTTTCCCCTGCCTCCTCACTTAGGCAGAAACAGGTCCTGTACCTTACCTTACTGATGACAGAGTATCCTGCTTGCCTGTTGTTGCCTGCAGATGCCTGCTGATACCTGAGGCCCAATCCTATTCCACTCTCATGCTGTTCTACTCGTATGATGAGACACAAGCATGATGGGGACGTTCTGGAGTGGCTGCCTTATATCCTCCAGATGGAACCTCTTCTAGGCAGTCTTAACTTGTGACTATTTCCCAAAGTAATGAAGATAAAACTGAATGAAACTCTGCATGATTACTTATTACTGCAGATTCTATATGTAGGTAGAATACATTTACTTCGCAGAAATAAACATGAACTTCAACAGTTTATGGAAATGGTCTGCATTACATACTAACATACTAAAATGCCAGCAGAATAGGCCTAACGGTCTTTCGTGTCTGCTCGTTTGGTCAGCCCCCACCCTGGGTGCTGACCTTGCTGTCCCCCTCACCTTCTCTGGCTTCTTCCTTCCCAGTTCCGGATATTCTTGCTGCATTGGATTTTACTTCCTGAACCCTTCCCCTGTACCTGTCCCACCCCCTCTTGAACCCCTCCACTGTCTCTGCCTCCACCAGCCCCCTAGGTAGTGCATTCCATGGCTCCACCACCCTCTCAGTGAAGTAGCACCTCCTCCTTTCTCCCCTGAATCTTCCCCCCTCCAGCTTCCACCCATGCCCTCTAGTGGCCCCTTCCTCCTTCCTTCGAAGCAACCTGACTGTTTCTCCCCTATTTACCCTCTTCATGTACCTGAGGCCTCTATCATGTCCCCCAGGTCCCTTCTCTCTTCCAGTGTGTACATATTTAGCTCTTCGAGCCTCTCCTCACTGAGTCCTGTCCCCCAAGCCCCAAATCATTTTGGTTGCCCTCCTCTGGACCCTCTCCAGGAGGTTAATGTCCCTCTTTAAGTGTGGCCTCCAAAACTACTGCAGCAGTACTCCAGGTGCAGCCTCATAAAAAAGCAGTTATAGAGGGAGTATCACTTCCCTCCTTCTGGGTGATCCCCTAGCGATGCACCCCAGCATCCTGTTGGCCTTGGCTGCCCTCCTACAAGTCTCAGGAGTTGTTCATCTTGACATCCACCACCACCCCCAGGTCCCTCTCAGCCAATGAGACTTGTAATATCCCCCAGGGTGTACACTTGGCCTGGGTTTCAGCTCCCCAGTTGGAGTACCTTGCATTTCCTGCATTGAACCTCAGCTTCCACTTTCTAGACCATCTTTCCAGAGCCTCCAGGTCCCCCTGCAGGGCCACCCTCCCCTCCTCCCCATTTCCTCCCCATTACTGAAAGTAGCTGTAAAACTAAACTTGTTTAACATCTGATTATCTCCGAAAGTCATGAAGATAACTACATTTTCATTCACAAGGGTATGGTGTGCACATATGCAGAAACTAAACAAACAGAAGAGAGAAAGAAATAAGTGTCTTAGCTGGAATTTGATACCAGGCTTACCCATAGTACCATACTGGCTGCACAACCCACTGCGTCACCAAGATAACTGGAAATCTAGGACTTCCAGATGCACCTTACTCTGTCTCTAATGCACAGTCTGGTGCTGCACAGAAAATTACATTTTCATTCACAAGGGTGTTGTCTACACATATAGGGAACCCAAAGAAACAGAAAAGAGAACACAATACGTGATTTATCTGGGATATGAACCCATGCTGCCCAAAATACCATTTCAGCTGAGCTACCAGCTGTACCACCAAGGTAAGTGGAAACCCAGGACCCCTAGAAGCACCTTACTCTTTCTCTTATGCACATCCTGGTGCTGCAGAAATAATTACAATTTCATTCAAAAGGGTGCTGTGTAAACATATATGGGACACAAACAAACAGAAGAGAGAAAGAAATGAGTGCCTTAGTTGGGATTTGAACTCAGACCACCTGGAAAACCATTTCAGTTCCACTTCCAAGGCAACTGGAAACCTGGAACTCCCAGAAGCACCTTACCCTTTCTCTAATGCACAACCTGTTGCTGCACAGATAAATACATTTTCATTCACCAGGGTATAGTGTGCATATTTATGGAATGCAAGGAAACAGAAGAGAGAAAGAAAATAAATGCATCAGATGGAATTTAAAGGCAGGCCACCCACACTATCATTCTGGTTGCACTTCCTGCTGCATGATCAGTGCATTTGGAAGCCTGGGACTCATTGAAGCACCTTACTTTTTCTCTAACACACAATCTGGTGCTGCACACATACAGTAACTATATTTTCATTCACGTGGGTGCAGTGTGCAGATGGCTTGGTTTCTGGACATGTGAGCTCCATTCTTCCTCATTTTTTTCACCTCTGGAAAGTTCTGAACACTTAAGCTAGGACAATAACACAGTTTAGAAATTCAAGCCTATCCCATGCAGTGCCATGGTCAGCCCGTGCACATTTTAAAGATCCAGCTGCTGTTACAGATAGCTCTCCATTCCATCACCTAACAAACAAGCATTTGTCAATGCTGAATGTTTGCTTGCTGGCATTGGCATTGGTAGTGCAGAAGTTACAGAGCTACGTAATAGGAATAGCAGTGAAGTATTGAACTGAAGCCAACCCCACCACCACCCTGCAGAGAGTGACAGGCATTGGGGTGTGCCTTTGGGTCGTCAGGCATAATGGCATATGCCATTTCACTCACACCCCACCTGCAGACACTGACAAGTGTCACAGTGTCTCTTGGGGTCTTTGGCTCTTATGTGCACATTCCATCAGAAATATGGTGAGATGGGTGATTTTTGGGGAGAATGGGGTGAACTTTTGGGGCTGAAGAGTCCAAGGCATACCTGATGCCTCTACTGACTGCAGGGTGTGGAATGGTATGAGCATTACAGGCAAGAATCCCAAGTCACACCCTGATGCCTGTCATTCTTCACAGGGGGCGTTATGGTTGGAAACCCTAACACCTCAGGAATTAGTTGGTATTTTCACCAAATTTTCAACATGTTTTTTGTGACCCCACCTCATGAACAGTGGCAATATCAGTTTGTTAGCGAAAGCTGCTTATGCACAGCTTACTACTATTTAGCACCACAGGTGCAAAAACACATTCTAACAGGATGTAAAATGACAGCTGTACTGTTCATGGGGAGGTGTAAAATGGCAATGTTGCAAATCTGCAGTAAAATATTAAAAACTGGTGAAGTCATGACGTGCATAGAAACTTGCAAGCGACACCCATAATGTAATTAGGTTGGGGATTTTTACAGCAGATTGTCAACACAGGCATTTTGAGACCTCCGATCATGAACAGTGTCACTGTGATTTTCTTTATCTGTCCAACAATGATTTCCCACAGCGACCACACATCTCTGCGCTGAAAGTGTGAAAACACATTTTGGCCAGATTTTGAAAATGACAGCTGTGCTGTTCATAAGAAGTGTAGAAAATGCCACTGGCGAAAATCTGGACTGAAAATATTACAAAGTCATGAACTTACAAGGGTGTGTGGAAACTGCACAATGCTCACTAAGTAACACAGTCATTTTATGGACTTTGTCACCAATCTTTTCAACATAGCCATTTTAAGACCTCTGCTCATGAACAGTGTAACAGTGATTTTCTTAATATGTCCCAAACATTGCTTTCGCACACCGACTGCGCCATTGTGCGCTACATGGGCGGAAACACATTTTGGGCAAGATGTGAAAAATGACAGCTGTACTGCTCATAAGGAAGTGTAATAAAATGGCAGTGTTGAAACTCTGGAGTGAAAATATTGAAAATTCGCAAACTTACATGCGTGCATAGGAACTGCTCAACGCGCGCTCGTAAAACAGTCATTTTTAGGAATTTTTTCACCAAATTTTCAAGATAGCCATTTTAAAACCTCTGCTCATTAACAGTGTCACTGTGATTTTCTTAATGTGTCCCATACATTGATTTTGCACACCGACTGCGCCATTGTGCGCTACATGGGCGGAAACACATTTTGGACAAGATGTGAAAAATGACAGCTATACTGCTCATAAGGAGGTGTGGTAAAATGGCAATGTTGAAAATCTGGAGTGAAAAATATTGAAAATTCGCGAACTTATGAGCGTCACGTAGGAACACGCCAATGCAACATAAAACAGTCATTTTAGGAATTTTTCCACCAAATTTTCAACATAGGTTTTTTGAGAGCCCACCTTATGAGCAATGGCAGTGTCGGTTTGTTACTCAGCCCCAAAAGGTGATTTCGCACAGTGACTGCGAAATCACACTTCGGGCCCGATTAACGCCATGACAGTGAGAGCATTCATGAGAAGGGGTCCCAAAAACCCCATGTTGAAATCTGGTGCAAAAATTCCAAAAAATGGCTGAGATATGCAGCAAAGTTGAAAAAACCCTGTCTACCCCATTATACAGCTTACCGGCATTTTCAGTTCATGGGTCGGCTTTAAGAGTGCAGACGTGTTCCGGTCCATCAAGATCGCCGCGACTGGAGTCCGGAGGTATGGGAGGTGGGTGCGAGGGTGGGCGGTAGCAGAGACAACGAGGGATCATTTTAAGTTTCAGGGTTTTTTAAATGACGATGCAGTGACGTTTGCCATGCTGGGGTGGCCCCAGCATGGCACAAAGGATGGTTTGTGTGGGGGCATGGAGCCGCATGGGATTGGGCACCTCTGCTGGGAATAGCATCTGTTGCCACACTGGGGTGGGCTCCAGCATGGCACACTGTACTCCGGGAGGGGATAGTGAGCTGATGGGGATTGGGCACCCCCATCGGCTATACGATGTGCAGCCACGCTGGGGTGGGCACCAGCATGGCATATGTAACTCTGTTTGGGGGTGCAGCACAGCCGGCGGGGATTGGGCACCCTGTCGGCTACACAGTGTGGTGCGGAGGGTGAGCATGCAGTATGCGCGTGTGTGTGTGTGTGTTTGTAGGGGAAGATTGCATAGGCAGGTGATATCTTGTTGCTGCTCACTGAAGCATAGCTCCCCCTTTCAACTGTACGCCACTGCATTTTGGAGCTGTCATAGACAGCTCCAGCAGGCATTGGAGAACTGCGGCCACACCTGCAAACCCACTGACTGAATTGGAAGAGGGCTGCCACACCTCTGAAAACTCAGATGATGGAACTATGTTTCTTGCACATGCGTGCAAGCAAACATAACAATGGACAAAGTTGGAAGAAATAAAGATCAAAATCGAGGGCACTGTCTAAACAAAAATTGTAATATCATAAGCTAATACAGCAGGATAAATGGGTTAAAGGGTGAAAAAAATAATTTCCGGTAGGAGAATTAGGACTGTAGTTTCAAAAGGGTTTGATGCATGCAACCACTCCTTGGCCTGGTAATGACCTATCGTATGACCTGATGGGGTTGGTCTAGTAGAGGGTGACTGCTGGTTCTATGGGTGTATTATAAAGATGTGAAAGCTTGCTTAGAGCCCATTTACAAACAGTTCTGGCACTGGCTGCCACACTCATTCATTTCACTGAGACAGAACTTGAGTGGTAGAAGCTAAAATTATCACACAGTACCCAGGGCTGTCGTTCACCTATGATCTTTGCTATGGTGTCTCTGATCAAGTTCATTTATTGGTACATATTCCTCTAATCTCACAAGTGGGTCACCAAGGTCTTATGTTTCATCATCTTATACATATTGAAAGATGGTAGCTCATAAGGCTGCATTCAGCATCCCCCTTGGGGTCCCTGCCACATGGCAGTCCTGGCCATGCACAGAAACAGATTCTCCCATACCTGGTTCAAATGTGGCTTCTAGCTTAGCCAGATAAGCATATCCACACCCCTCTAAACCCATAGTGATGTGTTATAGAGACTACAGTTCTGACATCAGCTGGAAAACGGTTGTCATAAGTGGGGCAAAACAGCATGCCAGCAAGGTGCCCTAATATCCATAATCATTGTATGCAGGGCCCCTAGTGTTCTGCCGCAGCATTTCATGATTTCTGCAGCAGGGCTCGTTGACTTCTGGGGTAGGATTTTCTGATTTCTGCAGAATGATTTATTTATTTCTGTGGCAGAATGCAGTCCTGACATTACCTAAAATATATGTGATGTCATTGATTACATCACATGTCAAGCAAAGAGGAGGGGCTTCAGTGTACACATGATGGGTACTGGAGTCTGACACTATGGAAAAACTGTTCATTTGAATGAAAACTCACTAGAAACAATGAATTCTGCAGCATGATGCGAGTTCTGTGGAAAATTCCGCAACCGCAGAATCACAGAATTTCAGGGGCCTTGACTATATGTCTCAAATCAGCAGATTGGCATTCACTAGTCATGTTCTGGCACACTAGGGATCCTGATATCTGCCATCCATCTCTCATGGGGGTACATCAGCCAGATCTTCTTGAGTGAGACACCAAACTCTGCAAACCCACACCCAGGATCTTGCACATTGCAGGATGACACAGACAGACTGGCCCCGTATATTGAAACTAAACTTTTTCCCTGAACCATACTCATTACCTCCACTTCAGATATTTCCAAACAGTGCATCACCACCATCCTTGCTCTGTCACACCTAGATGGCCATCTTCCTTCCAGAAATTGCCCCCTCCCATACTTCTGTACCTCCACTTTGTGAAATTCCTTCATGTCAGAGAGTCATCAGTGGACACACCTCAATGTGGAGGTGCCCACCCTGGATTCCCATGCCCTCCTGAATGCCTCATAAAATGTCCCCCAAGGGCCAGTCTCAAACAAGACTCAGCCTCGGTGTCCCTAAGCCAGTGGGGAACCCAGATTCCTGGGACCTCACCATTCACCACTCAGGACCACATATCCCCCTCAAGCATCAAGGATGAGATGGCACCCAACCCCCCAGCTGAAATTCCTGAAATAGAAAGCTGTGCAACCACTGCCCAAGACCTGCAGCAAGCCACTTGTTGGGATTTGTCTTGTACACACCCCTCTGGTGCACCCAACTTTTCTGGCACCCAGCACTTAAGCTGGTAGTGCCTACATGGACATCCCTGCCCTGAACCCCAACAAAAGGCACTGAGCTGACCTGCCTCCCATGCTCGTAGCACACAATATGAATTCCATCAGGTAAGACACCCTGGCCTCTCATGGGGACTGGGACACCAGAATAAGCACTGCTCCCCAGGAGCGCTACATCTCTGGACTAACTCCTTTATGCTCAGAAAGTCCTTTTGGGCAATGGAGGCCTCTAATATATCTGAATTCTAAACTCTTTCCTCTCCACTAAGGACAGGGTGATGGGCGACATGGCTAGTAACAAACCTGCCCCCTTTCATAGTGAGGGGGTTGTTACATGTACTTGGGACTCTGTGATCCACATAAGTTTGCATTCCACTGCTTGTATCTACTATTGCCCACAGCCCACCCTATTTTCATAAACTGCATCTGGGACCGTTTATGGAATAATTATGCAATTCACAGTAGTAGCAAAATGTATCCGATTACAGCATGAATATGAATTCCAGTAGGTAGACACCAACACTAGACTGCACTGACAGACAATATAACACCTACAAAGGATGCAGCCACAAATTGTGCAGCTGAAAATACCAGTAGGTGACCAGAGGACAGAGTGCATTAAAAATCCTGTTCTTAGTCTACAGAGGCTGCAACAGATGGAGGCTGAGCTAAGTACCCGGACCCAGGGGATGGGTCATGGTCCACCTACAGCAGGTACATCTGTACTGCAAGGCAAATGGCACCTAACGGGGGTGGCCCTGCAGCCTTGGCCAACACGACCATGGGTAGATGATCCTCTCATATGCACTCATTGTTGTTGTTATTTGGTATGTCAATCAATAAACGCATGGCTATAGCCATTTTCTCCAAGACTTGTGTCAGTGTTTCTTTCAGGGGAAAAGAGGTATGGAGGGATACCAGACAATCTACCTTCAATGTTTGAAATTATTTTGTGCTTTAAATATTTGCCCATCAAGTGGTAGAATCACCAGCATAAAGAGATACTGAGGAAGACTTTAGATATTGAAGAAGATTTTATAGGCAAAATCAGCAACATCCCTAAAAACAGTGACCACTGAAACAGGTACAGTGGTTGAAAACAATCCATCGGCATTTCTCTGCCACTCAGTGAGATGAAATGTGATACCCACTCCCCTGCAGAAGTGTACTGAACCTTCAAAGGGGCACTGTCAGCTTTGCCCCTTGGTTTTGCCTCAATTTGCAACAATGATTCCACAGGCACATACCTGTACCAATATTAGAGTAGAATGCACCTTCATAAGCAAAAAACTGAACTAGTTATATGTTTTAGTGAAAAAAAGCATTATTTTGACTTACTCTCCAACCGAATGCAACCTCAGCCCACTGAAAGGAGGTCCCATGCCGAGAACGCGCATGTAGTCGGAGCGCGGTACCGAAGTGCATTTTTTATGGTCCTGTAGTGATAGTATAATATGTTGATTATTGTCACTCCATTTTGTATGCTATTTCATGTAATGTATGTCATTTTATACTCCATTTTGTATTGTGTGACTCCATTTTACATGCTGCTTCATTTAATTGGTGTTTTGCTCTTTAGATAGCCTCATTATTATGTTTTGCTTCAGACAGTGTATTTTGCTGACTTGAAGGTCGCATATTATCAGGCAACCTGTTTTTGTAGTTTTGTTTAAACTTCTGCTTAGCTCATAGTGTTCTAGGCACCCGGCCAGTGTTTGGAGCACAGTGACCTAGCAGGTGTAGAATTCTGAGCAGTCCTTATGGTGTGAATTGCAATATCCTGGGAGCCCGGCCAGCTTCTAGAATGTGGAAAACAACACTATGAGGGCTGCACGATTATTTTAGCATAGAATAAGATATAAATGTAGCTTTTCAATGCCTGGTTAGAAGCCTCTCCTGCAGGGTGGGCCTTGTCGTCTGGGGCCAGTTCCCAGTTCGAGACTCCTAGCCAGGCTGACAAGGGGGCTTCCCAGCCATTGGAAGAGGGCTTGGATGATGCTTTATTGAATCGGTGATGTATAACCTTTTGTATTATATTTTGCTATAATAAAGCTTTGGCTTGCTGTACTTATTGTTTTGTTATTGTGTGTATGTGTGAATGGCAAATAGCTGCTTGGTTTGAGTTGGCAGAACAGGTCCCCATCACAACAAATACATCATTCAATAGAACTCCATAATGTAAAATGCTGCTGATATTTAAAATCTAATCCCGAGCACCAGTTCAGCCGCAAAACACTTTCAAAGCGTGGTGCAGAAGTCCCACGCATGCGCAATAGCAGCCGGAGGAAAAGATGTCATGCATGTGCAAGAACGTGCCGCTATTATGCTTGAGCGGGATTTTGTTGCACACGCTTTGAAAGTGTTTTGCTGCTGAACTGGTGCTCAAGATTAAATTTAAATACTAGCAGCACTTTACATTATGAGTTCTACTGAATGATGTTTGCCATGTATGGGGACCATAAAAAGCGCACTTTGGCACAGTGCTCCGACTACATGCGTGTTCTCGGTGTGGGATCTCCTTACGGTGGGCCAAGGTTGCGTTCAATCTGAAAGTGAGCTGAAATAATTTTTTTTTACTAAAACAGGTAACCAGTTCAGTTTTTTGCTTATGAAAGTGCATCATAGGCACCAGAATTGGGGGGGTGGAGGGGGCGTTAGCCCACTCAGTTTTTTTTGCATTAGGAGATTGCCCCCGCCTAACCCCTTTCATATTATTAGTGCTGCAGAAAGAATATTGCATGACACAGTACTGCAGTGCCTCTTGCCTGTGAAACTGCTGCTGCCGCACCTCCGCCCCCACCCCACTACTAAAACAAAAGTTAAGAATTAAACACCTGCCTCTGTTAAATGTCTACCAGCAAAGTTGTAAAGTAAAGTCATTACTATAACAACTCTACTTTACAACTTCTGAACTTTAATACGTCTGTTAATTCAAGGAACCCAACACCTCTTAACACCTCTCTCTTTTTTTCTTTGTTTTGGGGAGTAAGGTCTTGTCTTAGCACCTAGCCAGCCCAGATTACCATCATAACCCTTAATCGCTTATATTGATATGTCCAGCCTCCACAAAATCGCTGGCGGCTCTAGGGCTAACAGTAACACAACTTCAAAGTAAGCTCAACAACAGTAGAAATGTAGAAATGTTTTTTTTCCTTTGAATGTCCCGACTCCCGTGAAAGTTCCAAGAATGAGAAGAGAGCAAAGCCAGACTGGCTAACAACCCCCAAGCCAAGGGGTACAATGGTAATGACACCACAGGGCCAAATCCTAAAATCCCATTTCTCCTGACTACTCCTTAGTCCTTCTTGTAACTGGCTGCCTTGTTTTGTTGGATTGAGTGTTATCATGGAGTCGGACTTACTTTTGCTGAATTTTCTGTTTTCAGAACTTCAAGCCGCCGAACCCAAGAGAGGGAGACCACGGTCCAGACCGCCTTGCCGGCTGACTGACTCTGTGTTGGTGTTGCACTGCTGCTCAGAGTGCCACTGCTGAAGCCAAAGCCTACTCTGGTCAAGTTTTTTTTTTCTTAATTTAGAGAGTTGGCACTGGTAGTTGTTTATTTTTTTGTTCCCCTCTGAGCAGAGCGCTCCTCTGAGTCTTACCGTGACCGCAAGACATAACTAATTTCCCAGACCGGGCTGAAAGGGCAACACGACCGGGCCATGGCTTTTCCTCTGTGAGTGGCACTGTGCTGGTGCTGTGTGTGTTGCTTGCTCACTGCCTTCTGTTCCGCTGCCTGACAACCTGCACGATGGTCCTGGCTACTACCACAGTTAATCCGTGACAGTATCGGTATTATAACAAGTGAAGTTGAAGTAAGTCAGTCAGTGACAAGTCGTGGTGGTCCCCGACTCCCATAAGTAACTTGTAACTACTTCAGCTTTGTTGCTTTCATACTTATTAATCTTCCATTGTACTTCTGACTCCAAGGGTTGTAGTAATCATACTGTAAAAACCCGCCCGCTTGCCCTTTCTTTGCCCAGTATCCACATAGCCCAAAAGTACTGTATTTGCCCTTGCCCAGCTAGATTAGAAAAAAGAAAAAGTTGGGCAGTCAACTCATCAAGAAGCAAGAGAACCAGCAATGGGCAACTCGAGGAGAGGAAGCTCCAAATAGGCTACACTGCCTGGACCAGATCTGTTCTGCTATTTACGGGTAAAAATTAAAGCAACATCAATTTTTCTTTGGTGATGGTATATTCTGCAAAACAAGAAGGGCAGTTTCCTGTTTACTAAATTTTGTAAAAAACGTGGCATGCTGTTGTTTTTTTGTATGCATAATGCATCTATTCTTTTATAAGAAAGTTCACTGTTTATAACAGGATAAATTATAATAACCCTGACAGTTTCAGACAGGTTTGTCTTACTGTTTTAATGTTTTCATTATTGGATGGAGACTGGAGATGGAGAGCAAGTTCACAATAGGGTGTGAAGAAAAGCAGTAAACACTTTCAAGGCTTTAATTTAATTAACAGCACTGTATGTACTGCCTGTGTAAACATGACTACTACAGTACAAGGGGATTCATTTGTGACATGGAAAAAGAGGCAGCAGCAACACTGTCTCTAAATTATAGTAAGTGTGTAAGTGCATGCATGCTTCTGGACATGTGGGTTAATTTTGTGATTTGTTGTTTTAGTTACCTGCAAGATTGGTGGCACCACAGTCAGTACTTGTTGTAAGCCAGTGGATCATGAATTCAGATAGAGTCCTGGTTCAGTTCTCTGCTCTGCAGGGAGTGGGACACAAACATTTTTGCCCAAAGATAGACATCTAGATAATAAAAGCTTTTTTTTAAACAAGCTACAATAAGTTGGGGAAAGGGTAGAGAGAGACATAGAAAAAATGCAGTCTTTTACAGAACAAGGAGATTGCAAGTACCACAGTATGTTTTAAAATATTCAAGTTAATTTCCTTCCAACAAATGCCTCCTAATTTGATTTTTTTTAATATTTAGAAAATCTCACTGTATAGTTTTAATTAAAACTTCCTGACAGATTGACAGATGACCAAACATTTCTGACTGTGGGTGCCAATTTACAAGCCCTAAGTTAAGACATCTGAGTTACAAACTATAAGTGGCAAAAAATACTGGTTTAACACAAAACTGTTATGATGCCACATGTATTACGTGGTGTGTGCGCACATATGTATGGGCAGTGGGCACACAGATAATGTCAGAAAGACACAGATTTTTATTGTTCATAGAGAGGTAGATAGATGGATAGACTGATTCTATAAAATTCATCCTGGCCCATGCCAAAAGAAACCTATACATATAAAGTCCCAATTATGCCATCATAAAATTAGTAAAACATATTACTTTTAATTTATTATTCAAACCATTCACAGAACAGCCAATTATATCACTGAATGTATGTTGAAAAATCAGAAGGAAACAAGCATTTGTCAATGCCGAATGTTTGCTTGCTGGCCTTGGCAGTGGTAGTATAGAAGCTACAGAGCTCCGTAATAGGAATGGCAGTGAAGTATTGAACTGAAGCCAACCCCACCACCACCACCCTGCAGAGAGTGACAGGCATTGGGGTGTGCGTTTGGGTCATCAGGCATAACGGCCACGCCATTTCACCACACCCCACCCTGCAGACACTGACAAGTGTCACAGTGTTCCTTGGGGTCCTTGGGCCTTATGCGCACCCCATTTCATTAGGAAATATGGTGAGATGGGTGCGATATAGGAGAATGGGGTGAACTTTGGGGCCGAAGAGTCCAAGGCATACCTCGATGCCTCTCACTGACTGCAGGATGTGGAATGGTATGAGCATCACAGGCAAGAATCCAAAGTCACACCCCTGATGCCTGTCATTCTCTACATGGTTGGGCGTTATGGTTGGAAACCCTCATACCTCAGGCATTCATTGGTATTTCCACTCCAAATTTTCAACATGTTTTTTTTGTGACCGCACCTCATGAACAGGGGGAATATGAGTTTGTTAGCCAAAAGCTGTTTATGCACAGTGACTACAGCATTTAGCACCACAGGTGCAAAAACATTCTGAACAGGATGTAAAAAATGACAGCTGTACTGTTCATGGGGAGGTGTAAAAAATGGCAATGTTGCAAATCTGTAGTAAAAATATTTAAAAAAATGGTGAAGTCACGAGCGTACATACAAACTGTACAACACACCCGTAATATAATTAGGTTGGAGATTTTTACAGCAGATTGTCAACTCAGGCATTTGGTGCCTCCGATCATAAACAGTATCACTGTGATTTTCTTTATCTGTCCCGAACAATGATTTCCCACAGCGACCACGCATCTCTGCGCTGAAAGTGTGAAAACACACTTCAGCCATGTTGTGAAAAATGACAGCTGTACTGTTCATAAAGAAGTGTGGAAAAATGTCACTGGTGAAAATCTGGACTGAAAATATTACAAAGTCATGAACTTACGAGGGTGCGTGGAAACTGAGCAATGCTCACTCGTAACACAGTCATTTTATGGACTTTTGTCACCAAATTTTCAAAATAACCATTTTAACACCTCTGCTCATGAACAGTGTAACTGTGATTTTCTTAATCTGTCCTAAACATTGCATTCGCACACCAACAGCACCATTGTGTGCTACATGTGCGAAAACACATTTAGGCGACATATGAAAAATTGCAGCTGTACTGTTAAATGGAAGTGTAATAAAATGGCAATGTTGAAAATCTGGGTGAAAAATATTAAATTAGTAAACTTCACGAGCATGCCAGGAACTGTGCAAAGCACGCTCGTAAAACAGTCATTTTTAGGAATTTTTTCACCAAATTTTCAACATAGCCATTTTAAGACCTCTGCTCATGAACAGTGTCATTGTGATTTTCTTAATGTGTCCCATACACTGATTTTGCACATCGACTGCGCCATTGTGCGCTACATGGGTGGAAACACATTTTGGGTAAGATGTGAAAAATGACAGCTGCACTGCTCATAAGGAGGTGTGGTAAAATGGCAATGTTGAAAATCTGGAGTGAAAATATTGAAAATTCGCGAACTTATGAGCATGTGTAGGAACTGCAATGCACCCTCGTAAAACAGTCATTTTTAGGAATTTTTTCACCAAATTTTCAACATAGCCATTTGAAGACCTCTGCTCATGAACAATGTCACTGTGATTTTCTTAATTTGTCCTGACATTGATTTTGCACACCAACTGTGCCATTATAGCTACATAGGCAGAAACATCGCTTTGGGGTGAGATTGAAAATGACAGCTATACTACTCACAAGAAGGTGTGGTAAAATGGCAATGTTGAAAATCTGGAGTGAAGATATTGAAAATTCATCGGAACTTATGAGCCTGCTTAGAACTGCGCAACGACGTCAGAAAGTCATTTTTGATTTTAGACTGGCCCTTAAGATATTATGAATGATAAACATGTCATGATATTCAGGCCCAGCAAGATTTCACACAGTGACCGCGAGTGACTGCAAAAACCATCCTTCGGGCCTGAATAACGCCCATGACAGTGACCTCATTCATGAGAAGGGTCCCAAAACCTATGTTGAAATTTCATTAATCAAAACTACCTGAGATATGCAATAAAGTTAAAACCCCCATCTAGCCCATTACACAGCTTACAGGCATTTCCTCAGTTCGCGGTCGGCTCTGAAAGAGTGCAGGCGTGTTCCCAGTCCACCAAGATTGTCGCGCCAAGCTCGGAGGTAAGTATGGGTGAGGGCTGTGGGGAGGCAAGGTGTGCGCAGTGGGTGGGTGCGGGTTGTGGGAGGGGGGCAGGGAAACTGCGTGGGACCGTTTTTTCTCTACAGGTTTTTTTTTTTGTATGACTACGCGGGACGTTTGCTACGGGCTCCCAGCATGGAACAATGACAGTTGGGGGGGGCGTTCAGCCGACGAGGGATTGGGCACCCCCGTCGGCCAAACCAACGATTGCCATGCTGGGGTGGGCTCCCAGCATGGCACCCAGTACTGGGGGGAGTTAGGACAATGGAGCTGATGGGGATTGGGCACCCCGTTGGCTATATCATTAGTTAGGGGGCAGGGGCTAGCGCTGTCCGCGATGGGGATTAGGCACCCCGCCGCCATACAGTGTGTGCGTGCAGGGGTGCGCACACCTGCGTGGAAGGCTGTGTGGGGGAGCTGCACATGAGTGGGCGATATCTTATTGCTGCTCACTCAGCGTAGCTCCCCTTTGAACTATATGCCATTGCATTTTGGAGCTTGTCATAGACAGCTCCAGAATGCGATTGGCTTACAGGGGCCGCGCCAGAACACACTGACTGAATTGGAGGAGGGGGTGACACACCTCTGAAAACGCCAATGATGGCACTATGTTTCTTGCACATGCGAGCAAGCAAACATAACAAGCATTTGTCAATGCCGAATGTTGGCTTGCTGGCATTGGCAGTGGTAGTATAGAAGTTACAGAGCTGCGTAATAGGAATGGCAGTGAAGTATTGAACTGAAGCCAACCCCACCACCACCCTGAAGAGAGTGACAGGCATTGTGGTGTGCATTTGGGTTGTCAGGCATAACGGCCACGCCATTTCACCACACCCCACCCTGGAGACACTGACAAGTGTCACGGTGTTCCTTGGAGTCTTTGGCCCTTATGCGCATCCCATTTCATTAGGAAATATGGTGAGATGGGTGCGATATAGGAGAATGGGGTGAAGTTTGGGGCCAAAGAGTCCAAGGCATACCTTGATGCCTCTCACTGACTGCAGGGTGTGGAATGGTATGAGCATCACAGGCAAGAATCCCAAGTCACACCCCTGATGCCTGTCATTCTCTACAGGGTTGGGCATTATGGTTGGAAACCCTAATACCTCAGGCATTCGTTGATATTTTCACTCCAAATTTTCAACATGTTTTTTGTGACCCACCTCATGAACAGGGAATATGAGTTTGTTAGAGAAAGCTGCTTATGCACAGTGACTAGCATTTAGCACCACAGGTGCAAAAACATTCGAACAGGATGTAAAAATGACAGCTGTACTGTTCATGGGGAGGTGTAAAAAATGGCAATGTTGCATATCTGTAGTAAAAATATTTAAAAAAATGGTGAAGTCACGAGTGTACATAGAAACTGTGCAATGCACACCCATAATGTAATTAGGTTGGAGATTTTTTACAGCAGATTGTCAACTCAGGCATTTTGGTGCCTCCGATCATGAACAGTGTCACTGTGATTTTCTTTATCTGTGCCGAACAATGATTTCCCACAGCGACCACGCATCTCTGCGCTGAAATTGTGGAAGCACACTTCAGCCATGTTGTGAAAAATGACAGCTGTACTGTTCATAAGGAAGAGTGGAAAACTGCCACTGGTGAAAATCTGGACTGAAAATATTACAAAGTCATGAACTAGCGAGAGTGCGTGGAAACTGGGCAATGTTCACTTGTAACACAGTCATTTTATGGACTTTTGTCACCAAATTTTCAACATAGCCATTTTAAGACCTCTGCTCATGAACAGTGTAACTGTGATTTTCTTGATCTGTCCTAAACATTGCTTTCGCACACCAACAGCACCATTGTGCGCTACATGTCGAAACACATTTAGGCGACATATGAAAAATTGCAGCTGTACTGTTCATAAGGAAGTGTAATAAAATGGCAATGTTGAAAATCTGGAGTGAAAATATTAAGTTGCAAACTTACGAGGATGCATAGGAACTGTGTAACACACGCTCAAACACAGTCATTTTAGAATTTTTCACCAAATTTTCAACATAGCCATTTTAACACCTCAGCTCATGAACAGTGTCACTGTGATTTTCTTTAATTTGCCCCAGACATTGATCTCAAGACACCGATCTAAGCTATTGTGCGCCATGGGCGGAAACACGCTTTGGGTGAGATGTAAAATGGCAGCTATACTACTCATAAGAAGTGTGATAAAATGGCAATGTTGAAAATCTGGAGTGAAAATATTGAAAATTGAGGCACCTACGAGCATGCATAGGAACTGCACAATGCAGCTTTCATAAAACAGTCATTTCTTTGAATTTTGGCACCAAATTTTCAACACGGGGTTTGGGACCCCTTCTCATGAAGAATGTCACTGTCAGGGCATTATTCCGGCTCCAAAGGGTGATTTCACTCAGTGACTGCTCAGTGACTGCGAATCACCCTTCGACCTGAACAATGCCATGACAGTGACATCATTCATGAGAAGGGTCCCAAACCCATGTTAAAATCTGGTGCAAAATTCCAAAATGCCTGAGATATGCAAACAGTTGAACCCCCATCTAGCCCATTATACAGCTTACTGGCATTTCCTCAGTTAAAGTTGGCTTTGAAGTGCAGGCGTGTTCCGGTCCACGAAGATCATGGCGGGTCAGAGGTAAGTATGGGGTGAGGGCTGTAAGGAGAGAAGGTTGGGTGCGCGGTGGGTGCGGGTTGTGGGGGCTGGGAGACGCGCCGTGGGACCATTTTTTTTACGGGTAAAAAAACAAGAGTGAAGAGGACGTTTGCCACGCTGGGGTGGGCTCCAGCATGGCACAAGGAGGCAGTTGGGGGGCCGTTCAGTCGAGTGGGGATTAGGCACCCGTTGGCCAAAAGTATAGATTGCAGCTGGGGTGGGCTCCCAGTGTGGCCTTAGCACCGGGGGTTAGGACAGTGCAGCCGACGGGATTGGGCACCCCTGTCGGCAATACATATTTGCCACCACGATGGGGTGGGACCCAGGCGTGGCATTTTCCAGGCTTTGGGGGAGGTGGGGGCGCGGCACAGCCGGCGGGATTGGGCACCCCAGTCGGCTACTCGGTGTGTGTGCGTGCATGGGGGCAGGCGCGCCGCCTGCATGGCGTCTGTGTGTGGGGGGGCTGCACGTGAGCCAAGTGATATCTTATTTGCTGCTCACTGGGCGTAGCTCCCTTGAACCACTGTATGCCACTGCATTTTGGAGCTTGTCATAGACGGCTCCAGAATGCATTGGCCTACAGGGGCCACGCCTGCCAACACACTGACTGAATTGGAGGAGGAGGTGACACACCTCCGAAATCTCTGATGATGGCACTGTGTTTCTTGCACATGCGTGCAAGCAAACATAAAAAGGATTTAAACTGTTGTAACCACTGAGTCATTAGTCTAACTATACTCCCAGACCACTATGAATACTTAGTGTACATGCAGTGAAATATACATTTATATAAAGGCTGAATTACGTATTGTACCAAAGTGTTCAGTTTGCTGTTTTTCAGTAGGATGAAAAGTGCAGTAAATGAACTTACATCTTACTGCTTTCCATTGAATGTCAATGTGTTTGTGAACTTGGGGAACAGACATCAAATTAATGCAAAAAGATATGCAGGCCCTACATAAAGCATCTTGTCTTGGTACAGGGCTAACCTCAGTTGCCTTATGCTGAATGTCTATGTGATTATGTATGTTTATATTTAAGTTTATACAGAGTGACATGGAATAACTGAAAAGCAGCATAGTCATAGTGTGTGATCAAATAATTAAAAAACAGAGAATACTGGCTGGGCAACTATGCACAACCGGTGTGTTCTGCCACAGAGGGGTTCTGATTCATTCTGACCTCGATACCAAAGCTTGAGAGGGGAATCAGAACCTCGAGGTGTCAGAACACACTGGTTGTGCATAAAGTTGCTCATCCTGTATTTTTATAGTGTCTAATATTATGTGAAATGTGTGCATTGTGTTTTTTCTCTTTCACAGTGAAACTGATTTGTGCAGTCTTTAGAGGTTCTAGAATGCCGTTCTACCACAGAAGAGTACAATAGCATTCCATGACCTTTGAACTGTGGTACAACAGCATTTTATTTATTTATTTATTTAGTTAGTTAGTTAATTTTTGTTAACCGGGTAGGTACACTAGACAACATAGCTGCCTATTTTCAGGTACGACCTGGGAGATTACAACAAAGGGTAGGTAGATAATAGTAGATACCAGAACACATCATGGTAACAAGTAGAAGTCAGACATAGTACACTTATGCAAAATTTTCAGCAATGACAGTACATTTGCAGGAATCTATATGTAGTAACAAAACAGAAATATAAGTGCAAATAACTAACAGTCATAAGTCATACAACTAGTGAGTAAGTGCTAGAAGAGAGGAAATAACAAGATTTCAGGTATATTTTAGAGTAGTAGAGGTTGGAGTCGGTGGCAACTAGGAGGAACCAGTACAGGAGTGGGTGGCTAGAGGACAGGAGCTGGGTTCAGAGCTTAGAAGAGCCATATGAAGCTCCTGTTTGAAGCTGTGTGGAGAAGGGGAGAGTCTTAGACTCAGTGGAAGGGAGTTCCATAGTTTAGGGGCCCAGCTAAAGAAAGCATTCTCCCCATTTTGGTTTTACATCTCGGTTGGACAAGAAGGGATTTGTCAGCTGATCTCAGTGGGTAGGTAGAGGTCACAGGTTTGAGCAGTAGAGCCAGTTTGCCAGGTATCTGGGAGGATAATATATTCTTTATAAAACAGTAGGAGGTAAACTGTTGGAAGGCTGAGGGGGTAAACCATCCCAGACTGGAGTATAGTGTGCATCGGTGAGTAAGTTTGGGCAAAGATAGAGCAAAACAGCAAATGCTGTTGTAGCAGACATCCCACTTTCAGAGGAGCCCTTCAGTAGTTGCCGAAAAGGCTATTAACCCATACGCCAATTTGTGTCTCGGGATCCCCTGTGCAATGGCCATCCTCACCAAGGATGTTAGGCTATGTTTCACCTTATATGCCAGCCCAAGTTGAATATTGACAGATTTAATGACTGAGGGTAGGTGCAGGTCAAAATCCAAGGCGGGATCATCAAGGGTTATGCCTAGGTATTTAAAGGAGGTAACTGTGTTAAGGGAAGAGCCATCAAGCGCGCTGATACTTAATGGTTGGGTGCAGGACCTTTTTGAACCTAAACTGAAGAGCATAGTCACCGTTTTATTTTCATCTAAGACAAGCTTGTTTTGCAATAGCCAGCTCTGAAAGGTATTAAAAAGGATGAATTTCTGTATAGAAAAATGCTCTAATATACACTATGGCCCAGATATTCAAAAGAGTTGAGCCATGCGCAATAGGGTTGTGCCTGCGCAAGTCCGAAATTGTGCCATTCTGCGATATTCAGCAGGAGGCAGTTGCACCCCCGAAATCATGCTGAGCAACAGCGCAATGATAATGAAGGCATGCGCAACTGAAGGGGGAGGAACCATGCATAAATGGCGCAGTGTGATATTCAAAGACTTGCGCAATGCGCAACAGTGGAGCAAGCGGAAGTTGCGCCATAGCGGAAATGAGCCAAAATAAAAAGGAGCAAGGAAGAGGTGCAAGAACACTACAGGGAAGCCACATGAGGCAGAGGCAGACAGACAGGGCAGGTGGCATGAACAGGGCAGGCCAGGGAAAGGCCACAGTGAACAGCCAGGTATAGGGAAGGTGTGAGGAGCCACACAGCACAGAGGCCAGCACAGGCAGGTGTACCTGGTGCAGGGGAGGTAGCAGCCAGGACAGCGGGGGGAACACAGTAACAGCTGCCAGGTGGGGTGAACACAAACCAGGGACATGGCCAGTGCCACCTTCCACATGGAGGCCGTAATGAGGGGGGTGAGAAGGTGGGCGGCAGGGGGGCGTGGCCGTGGAAGGGCCTGTCGTCGGTATGCCCCCAACAGGCAGTACCGTGCCCGCACCAGCTTTGAGCTGTACACAGATACTGAGATTGTGGGCCGGTACTGCCTGAACAGGGCAATTCTGAGGCGGCTCTGTGAGCTGTGCAGTGATGTGATGCAGGCACCCACACGACGGAGCCATGCCCTGTCAGTGAAGATCAAGGTAACAGCCTGCATGTGCTTGCTTGCCACGGGTACCTTCCAGAGACCAATTGGGGACACCACAGACATAACCCAGTCAGCCACATCATGCCACCTCACCCAATTCCTCAGCATACTGCTGCCACATGCTGAGGAGTACATCCACTTCCCCAGCACAGCGGCGGAGCGCACAGCACACATACAGGAGTTCCACAGGGTAGCACTATGCCTGGCATGCTGGGGGCAATAGACTGCACCCATGTGGCCATATGCACACCACCTGGCCATGAGGGGGCCACATACATAAATCGAAAGGGCTATGTCAGCATCAACTGCCAGGTGGTGTGCAATGCCAGGGGCGATCATCAATGTCTGTGCCATGCACCCTGGGGAACACACACTCTTTCATCTGGCACCAGTCAGCACTGTGCCACAGATTCGAGAGTGGGACATTCCCACTGGCCACCTAGTGGGTGAGTATGCAAACCACATGGACAAATATGGGGCCTGGGGACATGGCCAGAGGTGGCATGGGTAGTGGCCTACATGGCCTGGGGTAGAGTGATGCTGATCACCAAACCAACCTCCACCCTCTACACACAGGTGACAGTGGATACCCACTCTGTCCCTGGCTGCTCACACCCTACCGGCTGCCCACGACCCCATCGCAGCAATGCTACTATGAGGCACACGCCACCACACGTAATGTCATCGAGTGGGTGTTCAGGATGCTGAAGGCACGTTTCTGTTGCCTGGACACCTCTGGTGGTGCCCTATAGTACAGCCCCTCGAAGGCCTGTGGGATATTCCTGGCCTGTTGCATCCTGCACAACATGGCCAATGAATGTGGGAAGCCATACAGGTCAAAGAGGGGACGATAGGGACAATGGGGACACAGGTGATGATAGTGGGCGGCCCCGTAACGACGGGACCCCTGACTGCTCCGGCTGGCACATCTGCACCGGACACCATCACGGAGGAGCACTCAGCCAACCCAGGTAAGCTCGAGTAGCCATATGCAACCACCAGTGGCCAAGGCACAACCCACAAACACGCAGGAACCCACACTGGGGGTGCATGCCATCAAGGGAAGTGGCAGGGCACAGAGGCACACACACAGCCAGGGATGGGTGAGGATTAACATGCTAAGCCGAAGGACACACACACACACACGCACACACACAATGCAACAAACATGCACAGAGGGCAGAAGGCACACTGACCCAGAACGCACACCCTAGCAACACACATGTCCACAGGCCACCATGCCCACTGCCTGTCCATGTGCATGTGTCAGATGCTGAGCACCATTGCACATTGGTGTACAGCGCAATGCAGGCACCATCATGCACATGCAACTGTGGACAGCAGCCAGGAGGGTGTGCAGGTGGACTGTGTGTCCATGTGCAGGGCCGGGTACCCACCCGTGCACTGCCCACTGACACACACAATGCACACAGAGCAGCACCAGACAGTAGACGTAGCTTGGAGACAGGTCAGTCCCACGACACGTGCCAAGCCACCACCGCGTGTGTGGGCAGCTCCGCTGAGACCCGCCAGCACTGGCAGGCTGACCACTGGCCTCATGGGGTGGCACCGATGGTCCCCCAAGGGTTCCACTGCTTGAATGTGACCATGCCCGCACAGGGGTCTGCAGCACACTGAACATGCCTGCACCAGGAGTGCTCAGGATGCCCACAGCTGAACCCGGTGTCAACAGGGTGGGAGTTGCATGACGCTGGGAACAGGGCGTGGATAGTGCACTGTGTGGTGTCTGCAATGCATGGGCACCTGACTGTGTGCCCATTGTGGCCATGACAGCAATGAACGCCTGTGCATGCCTGTCAATGGCAGCGGTCACATCCTCCCGCAAACGGTCCATCCGTGCCATGATCATTTCAGCGTCCCTGCTGCGATGCTCCTCTGCCTGCTCCAGAGACACAGGCAGTGCATCCACGGAAGTCGCAAGCCACATCTGCTGCTGGACCGATGCTCGCAGTAGGTAGGTGTGCTCATCCAAGAGGTCATCAGCCTCCTAGGCATCCTGTCCCTCAGGCTGTGCAAGGGCCTGATGTTCAGCACCCCTTGAGGGTGGGTGCTGCGCACCAGGACCAGGTCTGGACATGTCCACAGGCGGTGCACAGATGCCACCGCTGAACCCTGTACCCCCAAGTCCAGTGGGCAACTGCTGATGCTGCCCCTCTGGCTGCCGCTCCCCAGGGCTCAGTGGTGCCACTGCAGGGGCTGCAACAGTCCCACTGTCCTGAACAGACACCAGTGCTGCCCCACTGGTGCTGACAGGCACAGCCTGGGACTGTGCAGACATGCAGGCCTCCATGGCAGCACCACTCAAAGCCATGGGCGCGAAGTGCCCTGCTGTGTGTCCATCCTGTGGCACACATGTGTCACTGCCCAAGATGGTCGTGTCATCATCACTGGTGCCAGACTTCGCCCCGGCCACAGCCACAGTGTGCTGGCATCCGTGGACGCCAGCATGCTGGGACACAGGCAGAGCTTCCTCCACACCTGTCTCAATGACATCAGTGTGGACAGCCAGTTGGCCCAACTGTCGTACTGATCCACAAATACCTGTGGAGGTGGATGGTCCCACCTCCGACTCCATCCAACTGTCTGCAGTGGACAGGCCCACCACTGCTGACCCATGCAGATGCTCAGGATCTGTAAGGGAAAGCAAAGTCGGCGTACTGCGTGTGACCTACCCTGACCCCCCCAGACATACCATGACTTACCATGCAGTGATGGGCCACCACCCGTCTGGAAGCCACCACCCGGAACACCCTCAATGGCACTTCGGTGCATGCTTCCAGCAAGTCTGTCCTCTGCAGCAGCACGGGTCTGAGGGGTGCCCCGCCGTCCACTAAGTAGTGGCTCCTGATCCAGTTAGGCCTCGAAAAGGGCTTCAGTTTCAGCCTTAGTAAAATTCGGCCTCCTCCTCCTCCCACCACTGTTGTCCTCCTCTCCAACAATGTGCTCAGTCATTATGTAGCCTGTAAGAATGGCAGTTGTTACTTGTGACTGTGCAGTCCCATGCATGTCCCTGAATCCACAATCCACACTCCCAAACAACATGCAACTCACCAATAAACTGCAGTAACTGACCATGGCCACTGCAGCACATTGTCGCACTTTTATAGCGTAATCCATGCAAATGAGGTGAGAAGCAACTTTAATTAGATGCACATTGCAGTGCTGCGCCAAAGAATGGCTGATCGGATGATTTTCATATGACAGCTGAATATCGCGCTGTTGCACTTTGCGCAATTGTGTTAAATGTGCTGAGCCAATGGCGCAGTTCTGTGGCATGCGTAGTACACCTCACTGTGAATGCCTGAGTTGCTGACGCAGGCATCTCCCACACTGATGACGTGCTGTGTGTGGTAGGCAATGCAGGGCATGGCCACCATTGTGCCAGTAGCGCTATAGCGATGGTCACTACATGGCGCTGTGGCACTGTGCCTTCATAGGTGCAATGGCCCAACTGCCCGATAGTCCACTGTGGCACTGGCACACAGGCTGCCAATCGCGCTACACGCATTGTCATCCGATGGCACTGTGCGTGGTCTTACGCCAGAGACCCTTGACCCTGTGCCTGACCTTTGCCCCCTTGGCGCCACTCGTCAGGCATAGGTGCACCTCTATCATGCTGTTCGGTAACAGCAATAATAGGAATGGCAGCGCTGTACCGCAGCATCTGCACGGGGAGCTATGCCGTGAGCCCCATTGCCTACTATAGCTATTGGAATGGCACATAGACAAGCTGCTCCATGGACGGCCATTGAGCTGGCCAATCTGGTGGCCATAGTTGAACCACACCATGGCCTCTCTTTGGGGAAGCACCCCTGGACAGGGCAAGGAGCCAGGTGTGGCAGAGGTGGCCACTGCCCTGGATGAGGCAACAGGCTGGGGGCGTTCGGCTGAGCAGTGCAGGCACTGCTATGGTGACCTGTGCAGGAGGGAGCCAGAGCTACTGGCCCGACTGTGGTCACATGCCAGGAGGGGCATGGTGCCACATCCAGGTAGGGGTTCCTTCAACACTTTTTTATTGTCCATATGAGTCACAGTGTTGTTGTGTCCAGCACATAGGGGAGGGACTGTATGGGGTTGGCCGTGGCGGTGTTCTGAGGTGTGGGGTGGGTGGAGGGCACACACCTTGGGGCAGGGGACTTTGCTTGGGAATGTACTGATGTTCTTCTCTCCTTTTTTCCCCACAGGCCTGGAAGAACTACACAGGGTGCAGGCAGAGCAGTGGAGGGGTGTTGAAACCGCAGCCAGGTGGGCCGAGGACCAGCAATGCCCACCTGACCGGACTGATGAGGGTGAGTGCCAGACCTCCATGATTAGTATTGCATGCTGTGTGACAAGGTGGGCAGTGGGGCATGGCCACCATTCATTGACATCACTGCCATGCACTCCATTTGTTACAGTCAACACTGTCCAGTGGCAATGCATGTCTGGGTGTGCATCACTGGTGGTCCATGCGTGCACCAGGTGCATGGCTGTGCCACTGCCTTTGCACCACATAGCCATGTCACTAAATGGCCACAGTGGTGCTGTGCATGACTTGGCCAGCGGGTGTGTGCAGCATTCCACATGGCTGATGCACCAGGGTGGGCAGGTCCTGTGGACATGATCACTGCGGGTGGTCACACACCATCACAGTGGTATGTCCCATGGCCGTATGCCATGCACAGGGGGGGGCCGTATGGGGTTGTGCATTCACACTTATTGACTGTGCTCTCTTGTCCTAGGTACGAGACATCTCAGGGAGATATGGGACACCATGAGGGAGCTCCTCAATCTGGCCCGGGAGTCGGTGGCAATCCTTAGGAGGCTGGACACGATGGGGGTGCTGCAGAGCCAGGAGCGGCAGTCACGTTGACAGTCCCTTGGTCCCTGACTTCCCCTACCCTCCTGGACCCACCCTCACACCCCACCTATCCCATCCCATTTGTCCACCCCTTCCCCCTGCCCACCCCCACCTTGTTTGTGTCCCCCACCCCAAGCTTGTATATAGTTTTTATTGTTGTAAATAGTTGACTTTTATATTTTTACAATACATTTGAATTTGATATGAATACTGTGGTGGTTCTCTGATTTGCAGCAGGCTATAGGTGCTCAGCTGCAGTGGTGTGCATGGCATCAGGGGTGGTGCAGTCATGGGTATGTGTGTGTCCATGTGGAGGTGACTATGGTGTGGGGGTAGATATCAGTCAGTGTCTGTGTTGTGTGTGTTGTTCCTTGTGCACTGGATGACTGTGTGCAGTGGTCCATGGTGCGTGCTCTGTGTCCATGGTGCACCCATTGGCCCATCCATGGCCTGTGCAGCTGACACACATGCCTGTCTGTGACCTGCACGGTCTGCTGACATGTCAGTGGTGTCATTCCCTGCAGGGCGGACACTGTAACCATCACTTTGCTGGGTTGCCCATGTCACTGGTGTGGTGCATGCCTGGCTCAGGTGGCACTGTGGGTGACATGGTCATTGTCCCACCGCCATGCAGTGGCTTGTGTGTGTTGCAGGGGATGTGCCCCACTGTCTGTGGCTTGTGGTCTGGGTGACTACTGGTGGTGTATGGGTCCACAGTGCCTGCGCAGGGTGGCTGGCACTCCAGTGCCATGATGGACTGTGGGTTGTGTGTACACAGCTTACATGGGCCCACAATGGGGGCTTGGTTGCCCCACCACTGTGTCCCTGTGTTGTTGTGCCCTTGGGTATGGGTGGGTGTCTGTCCATACACTGTGGCATCTGGTGTGGTGCATGCCTTCCTGCGACTCCGCTGGGCCAGTGCGTGGTCGGTCTCTCAGAAGTACCTCGGGGGACTGTGCATGGTGGCACTGTGTCTGCCATTGTTGCATTGCCATGTGCTACAACCTGCTGATGGGTGCTCATGGTGGGGCTGGCTTGCATGGTTCTGTGGTGCACAGGGTTGCATTGACACAGTGGGGGTGGTGGCATGCATGGGGTTTCCTGCAGTGGTGGTCACTGCTCATGGGGGGGTGTCTGGGGGTCACGGTGCAGGGTGTGCTGTGCACTGGGGGATGGTGTGGCAGGGTGGTCTGCCCTCCTTGTGTGCCAGTCACAGCTTGCTGGTAGGTGTGATGGGGCACCAAGGCTAGGCTGTGGGTTGGTTACTTGTCTCCATGGACCAGTGGTTATTCCAGCCCTCCCCTGGTTGTGCTGTGCTTGGGGTGTGGGGGGACAATGTCTGTTCTGCTGTGTGTTCCTGTGCCCATCTGCGGCATGGGTGGAGGACCCCTACTTCCCTGATTGTGCAGTTACATTGCTCTGCAGCTGGGGGGCTCTCTGGTTGCGCTATGGCCCCTCTGGAATGCTCAGCTGAACATTCCTTGTTGCGCTATGGCGCATCAGATCTGCTCAGCTTCCCCTCCCTAGTTGCACTATGGTGCAGGTGGTGCGATATTCAGTCGTTGGCTGTAGGTGCAGTTTGGCCTGCTCCTTTTTTGAATATCACATCTCTTGCGCATGGGCGCAATAGACTTGTGCTTGCTCCTGCTATTGCGCACTTTTTGGGCGCAGTTTGAATATCTGGGCCTATAAGTAGATAAATGCATTATTGTGCCCAGACCAGCAGTTGTCGTAACAGTTAACAGTGTGGAAAGGAGGGAAGGAGTAAGAGACACTAAGAGAGGTAAAAACAGGATGAAGAATAACTAGGGAAAAATAAGCAAGTTAGTGTTCAAAGGAAACTAGAGACAATGAATGGCTTATTAATTTATTCATTTATTTATTTATGAATTTTAACATGACATTCTCTTGAGCAACATCTCATTTTGGAGGTAGCTCTGACCAAAAGAGTGAAAGCTAAGTGGTCTGAAAGCTTAGGCATCATTTTCTTTTTGTAATGTCTATGTTGGTCCAGTAAAAGGTGGTATTAAATCATTTGCGTCTGGATGTATTTTATCCTACAGTCAGCCACAGATGTGTAAAGAGTTCTTTCAACTTAACTCATTAGCTCATTTATTGGTTACTGTCTGATGTGCTGAATATTAAACAGCATGGATGACATTTGTATTCAACTATACAAAAATGTGGTGATGCATTGTTTACTGGTGCGTCCTGGGACACACACACACACACACACACACACACACACACACACACACACACACAGTGACACCCTTCCCTGCCTGGAAAGAACCTGGCGTCCGCGTCCAGTCCATGCTCACAATAACGTTATTTAAAGTCACTGTACTTATACAAAATATTTGCTTCATTACTATACATATCAAAATAGCTAATACATATGATTATATATATATATATATATATATATATTATATGGCAACAGTTATGTATTTTCCATACATTCAATAATGATTTTACTATGATTTACACAGTAATATTACTGTACTCATTCATGTTATAGTTTCTTGCATTCTAAACAAGGGTGGTCTGTTTTTGCTGGCACATTTGTATGTTCACAATATACTGTAATAAATATTCCTTTATGGTATAACTGAATTCTTAGTATTATGATCTTCATCAAAAGTGTACATTTATTGTATTTTTGTATGCCAAAAAGTTAGTGTAGAAAAAGTGCCCTTTTTACCCTTGTAAGTGCCCCTTCGAGCATCCGCCCCCTCAGCTTTTGCTATCTTCCGGCACCTATGAGGTGCAGTCTACTCTAACATTGGTACAGGTATGTGCCTGTGGAATTATTGTTACAAACTGAGACAGAACCGAAGATCAAAGCAGACAGTGTCCCTTTAAATGAAGGTGGTCACCTCTAACAACGTTCTTATTCCCAGTATGTGAAAGTGAAACTAAGAAGCAGACTGCTGTCACAATGGCATTTAGTAAGCAAGCTGGAGATGATACAGAGGAGTTAATCTGTGCAGTTTGTTTGGAACTGTTTAAAGATCCTGTGATTCTGGAGTGCGGACACCACTTCTGCAGGTCCTGTATTGACAGGGTTTGGGACAGTGAGAAAACATTTTCTTGTCCTGAGTGCAGAGAGGGAGTTCCCAGCTAGGAAGTACACAGTGAACCGATTACTGGCTAATCTGGTTGAAAGAGCCCAGAGGTTGAAGCAGAGACAGAATGAAGAGAGACCAGACCCTGGGCAGAAAGAAGAGAGAACTGACCAACACTGTGAAGAGCATAAAAAGAGACTGAAGTTGTTCTGCCAGGAGGATAAGACCCTGGCATGTACCATGTGTGTTCCTGAACATCCTGGTCACAGCTTCCTAGCAGTACAGAAAGCTGTCCATGTGTATAAGGTAAAGTAACACTGCCTAAGTATATACTGCGGGTTCAGACAGTTTAGTGTTAATCTCTACTGATATTTTTATCTTGAGTTTTCCATCCCTATGATCAAGGCCACAGGTTTTTGGTTTTTACTGGGAAAACCTAGTAAAATTCCAGAATTTGGACTGCCCGCACACTCGTAAAAACAAAGAATTTCACAGAATTTGGCATTTTACACCTGATCAGTAAGTGTACAGAATTTGTATTTTTCTTGTAATTGCTTCCTGTACTATTTTCAATTTGCTTCATTTAAAGAGCTAGTGGAATCAAAGCAGACAGACAGGAAAAAGATGCAAATTTTAAGAAGTTGTCAGCTGTAACTTTTTATTTCAGAAATATTTGTTTTCCTTTTGCTCATAAGAAAGTCTTCTATATGATAATATTGGTGCCCATGCACTAACAGTCAGAAAATAGGCACCAGAGGCACGTACCCAACCTGCGTAACTATGTGCCCAGGGACAGTTACAAATCTGATGGTATACACAAACATCAGCCACCTGCCCACAGCCTGAACCCCTCCCCACACACACACACAGCATGCAGGACTGTGCAGGGTTACCGGGGGAAGAGTAGTGAACCCAGGTGGATATTAAATCGCATGCCCAGTCTGGGTCTCAGAGTGGATCACTTGCATGGTAAGGCACGGGTCCGGGTGCGTGAATAGCTATGCAGGCACCCGGACCAGTGTGGCCAGGTCCCATCATCCAGTGGACCTCCCTCCTGGCTGGGTCCATGTGTCACAGTGGATGCCCAGCACACAGGTGGACTCCCAGCAGCAGCACCCACCCCAGGCCCATATGCCAGTCCCCCCCATGTGTGATCCTTCCCGTAGTCATACCTGTAACCCCCAGAACACACTGCTGCCCTGTCCATGTAAACCCAGACAACCCCAAGACACATCTGTGTCCTGTTCCTATAATATATATATATATATAGATATATCTATCTATATATATAGATATATCTTATATATATCTCTCTATATATATATAGATATATATATAGATATATCTATATATATATATATCTATATCTATATATATGTTATATAGAGATATGTATAGATACATATCTGTATCTATAGCGGTGTGCTACCAACATCATTAGGACAACCAGCGGATGAGGAGGTGTGCGGAGAGTTGTGATGCTGGCCATCCCAGGCTGCAGCACCAACTGGCATGTACGGGGGATGGTGGGTGATGTTGTCGGTGCTGCTGGGGTTGGGGGAAGTGACGCTAACCACCAATGCCAGTTCAGGGTTGCTGTGGTGACTGCAGGGCTGCGCAATTACGTGGACACTGGGACAAGGCTATGGTTGGGTTGGGGAGGACATCCCTGATTAGCAGATCAGGGCTGGGGTTCTCATGGGAGGTGGCTTGATGCCACAACTGGGCAGAGGGCATATTGATGCCAGGACTGTGTGGAGACAGGGATGTGTGTGGGGGGAGCCTGCTATTATGGGGACAGGGTACAGATGTGTCCGGGGGGGGTGTCTGGGTTTATGTGAATGGGGCAACAGTGTGTTTGGGAGGGTTACCATTCAGATGATGATACTGGGGCATGTGTTCTGGTGTGTGTTTGGGAGGTATGCACTCAGATGGGGATGGGGTACATATGTGTGCTGTGGTGGGTAGGCTGGCATAGAGGATTGGTGCAGGGTTTCTGTTGGCGGGGGAAAGGGAAAGACCACTTGGACCGGCCAGAGAACTGTGTGCATGTGGGATGTACAGCAGTTATGGCAGGGTCCCCTCTGCCATAACCTGTGCACTACCATTCCCCCTTGTGAGCAGCAGTATGTGCCTTTGTGAATGGCACGTAGTGCAGGCATGCCCCCGACATGCCACCCCACCTGCCCCAGCACGTTGATGATCACATGGCTGGGGAATCCGGCGCATAACTGCCTTGTGCACCCTTCATAAATACCACCTGGGGTCCATGGGACCCCTGCTGCACTGAATTCATGTGTATCTATGCCTGTGCAACCGGTTTCCACAGCACGCAGGTGTGCTGCATAGGATCCATTGTGCTGGATGTGTGGAACAATTCTTAGTCTGGCAGCTGACATGTCTTCCTCTGTTCTCCATGCCCCTACTACATCATTAGCATTGTGATCTCACTGACAGTGACATTTAGGGGGGTGCGAGTAACAAATATTAAATTCTGAATGCCACAAATAATACACTATTCGTATTCGGAACACAAATACCGAACAGCGCACTAGTCTGACTTGATATTCTGGTCAGCTTTCCCACAGGATTTTAAGATCTCACAGGAGTTGTTGGCCAATTGCTGAGTGTTTACCAAAGGCAGATCATGTGACTGTGACATTGCAGCACAGAAAGACATAGTGGAGAGAGCTCTGAGTGTGGAAAAGTTTATGCACTAGAAAATTATATTTTTGCATCAGAAAACCTTTGCTTTTTTGTTTTGTACTGTGTTTTTTAGAGTTGTGACATTATTTGGAGGTTTTGGTGTGCTTCCTTCTTTCAACCGTGATTCTCGTCTGTTATAAACTGGACTTATAATGGACCAAACGGGTTGAAATTTTAAGTTTTCATTTTTGAGAGGGGGGACTGGTTGATTATTTGGGTTAGTTTTATTTTGTGGGTTTGGGTATTATAATTTAGGGGTGGCTATAATGGGTGGCTGGAGATTATGTGCTGGCAGGGGGGGACCATGTGATGGCAGCCTAGGCAGATGCATTTCTCAGAGCTCCTGAATCCGTGCCTTGTAAACTTACTTTTTACATAACTTTTTCTGCATTTTGAGTCAAGCAAAGCAGGAATCCTGACACAATCAACACTCTGGACCAAAATAAAAACACATTTACTGCCTACGTTTCATAAGATGGAGCAGGAAATGCGAGACGCTCCTCCCTCGCACACCCCGCTGTCTACTCCTAGCAGAGAGAAGGCTGCTAAACGATCTAAGGTCAGAGGACATGGAAGTACTGTTCCAGCTCTCAACCAGATGAGTTTAATGGAGAAAAATTTTTTGAACGACTCTCACCTCTCAAAACTTCACTGAAATTACTTGCCAAAGATATCCAAAGTATTACGGCTTCTCTGGTGACTTTAGCACAGCAAACAACCAGTAATGAGGTGAGGATCTTATCGCTTGATGACTGGCAGGCCAGGACCCACCCAGAACTGGTATCCTTGAGGCAATGAAATTAAAAGTATGGAGGGCAAACTGGAAGATTTAGAGTGGCGATCGCTCAGAAATAATCTAGTTGTGTTGGGTTTGCCAGAAGGGGAGGAGGTGCTTCACCTATTGCCATTATACAGAAACTATGTACAAAAATAGCAGGCCCCTCTCCCAACGGCCCAACTTATGTGATCGAGCGGGTGCATAGAGCCCTCTGCCAGACATCTCCTCCAGGTGCCCCACCTAGACCCCTGATTTTTCAAATCTTAAATTTCCTAGATAAGCAGCACATTCTGGGAAAGGTTCGGGAATTAAGTGCCTGCTCAATAGGAGGGCAAGAACATCAGGGTGGCTCAGGATTTTCCTAGGTCAATCAGGCAAAAGCGCATGGAAATATACCCCATAGTTGTCAAGCTTATTGCTGCAGGTGTCCGTTACTGTGTCAAATACCCAGCCACTCTCCAGGTGATGCACCTTGATGTCTGGCTAAACTTTGACATGGCAGAACAAGCTTTGAGCGCCCTGAAGAATTATTTTTCAGACCTATTTAAGTGACCCAGGAGCTTTTCAGTTATAGTTCGCAAGCAGTATGGTATCTCATCAGGACTGCGTCTTTTCTTGGCTTACTGGATGTTGCATAGAACCGTGAAGGTTATGGTATGGTTCCCCTGGAACTACTTGGTCATCCTACAATGGAGTGGATATTCGGATTTATCTGATGGAGTACTTTTCTCACTACCTGTTACCCATTTGTTTCTCGCTTTTCTGCTGGACTGTGATGTTGGACATTAGTGTACCAGGAAAAACTCTTTCTTTTCTTTTTTAGTTTTCTGATGGATTGACTGGTAATGCTAGGTAACCCATGTTTGTGCCTAATACATCTGCACTCCCTTAGTTTTTTCCTAGTCTGCCACCACCTGGCTATTCCCTGGGACATATTTTATTTTATTTCAATACTATTGCTTCTAACCACCAGTGATTGGTTTCAGTAATTTAATCCTGGGGGTTTTCTCTTTTTGGTTTTGTGGACTCTCAGTGTCAGTCTTGCTTGTAGGCAAACATGAACCAGATTTTATGGCCAAACTACCCTTATGGTTAAGCTCTATATACCCAGCCAGGAGCAACATAGCGACTCCAGCCCCAGGTGTTTTGATCTTGTTGCTATGTTATTTTGTATGCTTTCCTTCTTTTTTTTTTCTTTTCTATGGATGAGGAGATAAGCTGCTGTTAATTTTGCTTTTATACAGAGGGTCCTTGTCTATATAGATTGGGAAATCTCACATTATGAGGTGTGGGGGTAGGGAGGGGGATGCTCTGGAGTGGGCTGCAGAAATGTACATTGCAGTCCAATTTGGTTTCAGTGGGCAGCCATTTGGGCTGGGGAGTTGTGATGTATATAGTTCTGGTTAATAATGAGGGGTTCGGGGTGGGAGGTTTTTTTTTGATGTTGGAAGTGGTTGGAGGTCTATGTTTCATTTGGGGAGAGTGAGGCATACTCCTTATGTGTAGACTCATCTGGCATCATCCCATTCTTCCCAATTTTTTCCTTAGGTTGATTATCTCCTTAACTGTTGGTTATGTGTTATATATCTTAGAATATTAAAGGGGCATATAATAGAGGGAAGCGCGGTACTTAATACTTAAGCATCTCCAGTTCCTCTGCTGCCAAGTGGCTTTTCTGCAGGAGACCCACCTTCTGCCGGTGACAGGTGTGCTCTTCCGCCACCAGGATGTGGGACAAGTATATGCTGCTGGAAAGTCCATGCAGCAATGGAGAGTAGCATTGTTGTTTTTTAAAGGAACCAGTTTTAGTGCTAAAGGAACCATTGCAGACCCTGAAGGTCATTACGTCCTTGTTCATGGGATCCTTGATCATACTGAAATGTTACTGGGAGGGATCTACAGTCCCAGTGTCCCTTCCCTTATATTTTACTATCAGATGGTCAATCTTCTAGCACCCTACTCCCATTTACAAATTCTGCTGCTGGAGACTGGAATGTAACCCAAACAACAGACCTGGATAGGTCATCATTGCACATTAGGAAATTATCACCCTCACAATTGGCACTTAAGGAATTCATGGAAATGGGGGGGCCTATGTGGCCCGTGGCATGTTTTGCATCCTAAAGACCGCCAGTATTTCTTATTTTCCTCAGTGCACAAATCCTACTCAAGGATAGACTTTTTTGGATTAGTATTAGCTCACTCCCTGGGGTCCTGGATGGGAGGATTTACCCTAGGGTAATATTGGACCACTCCCCTGCATGGCTAGAAAACTCAGCTTCCCCCTAACATTTCTAGGCCCCATATTTGGAAACTTAATGTCCAGCTCCTAAAAAACCCACTGAATTTGGGGGCCATAAAAACCTTTATTGAGCAGTATATGGAGAATAATATTGGGTTCATAGCAGATGTGGACAAAATATAGGGCTCTTGAGCAAGATCCTGTGTTGGACTCTTCCCAAGACAAACAGAATGCTCTGACAAAATTGCAGCATCAGTATGTCGAAATTCTCTGGGAACGTGCTGAATATGACATTTTGAGGACCCATTCCTCATACGTTGATCGGGGGAGAAAGCAGACCATTTGTTAGCCATGGGTTTGCGACAACAGGAAGTGTCCCGTTTGATCCCAGCTATAGCATCTTTGGACGATGGATCATTTAGGATGTTTCCCATGGACATCTTGAAGGAGTTAGATAAGTACTATAGCCAACTATACAGTTCTCCAACTCATCCACTCATGGAGCAGGCTATTCTCGATTATCTTTATTCTATGCTGCTGCCATCTCTGTCTTCTGAACAGGCCCTCTTCCTGGCATGTCCCATTTCTTCTACTGAAATTGTGGCAGCTGTCAAGTCCTTGCCTTCTGATAAAGTGCTGAGGCCTGATGGCCTCCCCTCCAGCTTCTACAAAGTGCTGGCTAAAGAGGTCACCCACTTCTTACATTTAATGTATACCTTTCTATGTCAAAAATGGTTTACTGATCATTCTCTTTTAGAGGTCTTAGTTGTTGTAATACCCAAACTTGGCAAGCCAGTGGATAAGGTTGCCAACTATCGGCTCAATTCATTAATGAACTATGACATGAAGATTCTCAGCAAGATATTTTCAACTAGAATTGTGCAGGTATGGGATGATCTAATTGGACCTGAACAAGTTGGATTTATGAAGGGTAGATCCTCTATTGACCATCTGAGGAAGCTGACACATGTCTTCAGGGAAGCCGAGTCAGCCATGGCACTGGAGTACCTGCATGCGGAGAAGGCTTTTGACAGGGTACACTGATTTTTTTTTTGGCTTTGAAGAAATTTGGTCCCCCCACTTTCATTGACTGAATTTATATATTATACACAAATCCACATGCAAACGTGTATTGCAATGGAGTGCTGTCTAAGGGATTCTACCTTCATTTGGGTACTCGGCAGGGATGCTCCCTATCTCCCCTATTTAATTTGTATATTGAGCCCCTAGTTCATTGCCTTAAGGCTTCCCTTAATATTATGGGTATCTGGGTTGAAAATCTGGAACTCAAAATATCTGTTTATGTGGATGATATCTTACTGCACCTAGCCAATCTGAATTCCTTGGTTCCTGAGGTGCTTCACAATATCCAGGTGTTTGGTCAGCTTTTGGGGTACAAACTGAATGAGGATAAAACCACTATTATGCTCCTTAATGTTCAGACCATCCCTGCCAAGTACCCTCATTTTGTATGAAATGGACCTCGGTTATGAAGTATCTGGGTATTTTCCTGTCTCAAAGGCAGTCAGTGATGAGAGAGCTTTAATCTTGATAGGTTGGTGGATGTTATCAAACATGATCTCAATAGGTGGAGTGCTTTCCCCTTATCCTTACAAGCATGAATCAGTAAAATTAAAATGAATGTGCTTCCACATATTTTTTTACCCTATAAATATGTTGAACTTTTTCCTTCTCTGTAAGTGGTTCCATCAGCTCTACTCCTTAATTTCAGGTTTCATTTGGAATCAGAAAAGACCCATAAAGCTTATGTTAAACTTGGGGCTCCAAAGCATCATGGGGGACTACTGTTGCCAAATTTCTATCTTTATTATTTAGTTAGTCACCTCTCTAAATATGCCCGCTGGTCTCCGAACCCAGGACAGGAATCGCCCTACATCCCACTCTGGCTATCGATTCAGCGAGGGCGACTCCAAGCATTGGAAATCTCCCCTTACAGTTTATTTTAAATTAATCCCAATCTACTACCTTCATGCCTTAAAGGAATGACAATCCATAATTCACTACACATCCATTCCCAATTATGTAGGGCAATGCACTATGAAGGTAAACAGGGCATTTCTCAGCCACTTTTGGGAAACCCCAATCTCAGGATTGCTGGGAAAATGTTAGCCCTCGTCAATTACCCAGCGCTGAAAAACAAGGTGGTCTCTAATTTTCTTATAGATGGGGGTCTATCCAATAGTGATGGCCTACTGGCCCACTTTAAGCTCCCCAGAAAATGTATTTTCTGCATATATCAACTTTGTCACATGTTAGTGGAATGGTCTGGAACTTCTGTATGGGCCACAAACAATGGTGCCTTTTTTTCCCAAGTTGTCTCCCTCTCATTTATTTTATTTTATTTATTTATTTTATTTAAACAGCAGTTTGGAAAACCTTTGAGCCATAGGCTCATTTACAAAGGTACCTTGTCACAGTAAGACAAACCAAAATACACAGTATAGCAGTACAACACATAAGTATAACAGTAAATTAAGACATAGATACAAACAAGCTGGTACAGGTAGGATGGATGCAAACAATACCAGAGTTATAAGTCGCCCTAGCAGCTTAGTAATAAGTCATTATAAGTATTGAGTACGGCTTTGATTAGCGGCAGTTACAGCATCGGGTGTTAATAAGGTGGTTACGTAAGGAAGTTTTGAAGCACGATATAGTTGGAGCTTTGGAGATGGAGGGGGGCAGTGTGTTGAACCAGGAGGGGGCCCTAAAGCTGAAGGCTCTTTGGCCGTGAGAGGTCCTAGCTCTAGGGATAACAAGAGAGGTTTTCCCAGAGGTCCAAGTATGAACTAGTGGGACAGAGCGGCGTATGGTGGTGGTCAATCCTGGTGGGGAAAGCCTAAGGAGGGTCTTTTTTGTAAGGGTACAGGTAAGATATTTGAGGCGCTCATCAAGATCAAGTACCAGCACTTTAGCATACAGTAGACAGGTGTGTGTCATCCTAGGTGCTCCAGTAATTAACCTGCAGGCCTTATTCAGAGTAGAGAATTTTATGGAGTGCAGTCTGATCAGCAGCACCATACACCGGCAGTCCATAGTCCACTAGGGACAGGATAGAGGAGGTGATCTAGCTCAAGAGGCCTCCGGGGAGGCAGTGTTTATACTGATGTAAGATGCCCAGTCGGATATTAGTGGCAGTGGCTGGGCAGCGATATGTCCATGGAAGGAGAGGAGGGTCAAATGGATCCCTAGGTATTTATAGAGCAAACTTGTTCGAGTGGGAATGAGGACCCAGAGTGAATGAGGAGTTTGAAGTTGCAGGACTTGTTTTGGGGATGAGTGAAGAATATGGTTTTTGTTTTTTAAGATTTATCACCAATCTATAGCCCTTGAACCAGCCCTCGGCTTCAGTGAAGGACTTCTGCAGCGAGTCCTGAGGGCAATAGGGTTACGACTTGAGGCAAAGATGACTGCATCATCAGTGACAATAGAATGTTCCCCGAGCAAGAGTGTGGAAGGGTGTTAAAGTAAAGGAGAATAGAAGGCCCAGAATGGAGCCCTGGAGAACCCCAGAAAAGATGGGACAGATGTCTGAGTAGGTCCCATTAATTTTACACGCTGTGAGCGGTCAGACAGATAACTGGTGCACCAGGAGATAGGCCCAGCAGCAAAACCAGAGAGACTAAGGACATCAAGAAGGAGGTGGAGACAGTGTCGAAAGCTTTGAGAGGTCAATGAAGACAGCACCAGCCAGAGAACCAGTGTCTAAGGAGGAGTGGAAAGTTGGAGAACTCTAGGAGGGCTGTGTTGGTACTGTGGCCCACTGGAAGCCATGCTGCTCAGGACAAAGGACATTGTAGGTGGAGAGGTAGTCAGAGATTTGAGAGGCCACCACTTTTTCAAGGCCTTGGAGAGAGGAGAGAGAATGGAGATCGGTCGATAGTTTCCAGCCACAGTCCTATCACCACCTTTAAAGATAGGGGTGACAGAGGCGACTTTCCAGGCAGTTGGAACCTTCCCCAGGCAAAGAGAGAGGGTTGATGAGGCATGTGATTGGGGTAAGGACTGTGTCTAAGACCAGCCGTAGGGATACACGGATTCAGGTGTCACTGCCTGTACTATTACTCTTGAGGGCAGTGACAAGGTGCGCTTCAAGTTCTTGGGCAGAAACATGGCGGAGGAGAAAATAAGGGCGAGAAAGATTTATGGCAGGTGCTGGGGGGGGAGGAGGGTCATTTGGACAGATACTCATGGCAACCCCATGCTGTTTCAGCCTTGGTTTCCCTGATATTTACCTATGTTTTTTTTCAGATGTGTCCAGTAAAGTCAATTACTAGGCCTCTGCTTTTCCAGACCTTTCCTTTAAGTGGAAAACAATTTGGACAGATACGCATAAATTTGTCGCTAATGATAAACTGCATCTTATGCAATTTTATATTCTTCACAACATCTATTTTACTCCCATTCACCTAAACAAAATGGGGAAACTCCCCTCTACCCAAAGTTCCAGATATAATGGTGCAGAGGGTAACCTCCTGCACATTCTCTGGGAATGCCCTAAAGTAGCCCCACTATGGGACGACATCATCATGGTCATCCTTGCCCCATTGCTAGGACTACAGGATTGTTTTACTTCTGAGATTTGCATTTTCGGTATCTTATCTGGATGCTGAATTATCTGTGGATGTGGCTTATCTTGATTTTTCTAAGGCCTTTGATAAGGTCTTTCACAATATATTAATAGAAAAATTAAGACTATATAAAATACACTCAAATATAATTAACTGGATTACCTCATGGTTGTATATCAGAAAGCAAAGGGTTATACTAAAGGGTTATGCATCTGATTGGGGAAGGGTGACCAGTGGTATGCCCCAGGGTTCAGTTCTTGGACCTGCACTTTTTGTGTTGGCACGCTCTGCATTGCCAACATCTTTGCAGCAGTGGGGATTTGAAGCCACAGCCGCTGTTGGGCGAATGTAGGCACGTATCATTAGGTTTGTCCTTCATTCCCCAATCAGCCTTCAGACAGTTGAAGATGATTGCTGCATGCTAATGTGGTAAGCATATTCTATGAAAGGTCCGCTGCAATCTGAGCAAAGCTCATCAGACGAAGCGGACTCTTCCCACCTGCTCGCCACATTAGCAGCATGGTGGCCGGATGGCCGCCCAACGTCCCGACTTTGGGGTGCCCAATCCTACCGGCTTACTGTGGTCGTTATTGGCCTGCTAATGGGGAGCCCACTCCCTGCATAAAAGCAGCCCCCTCCATTTATATGCCGAGGGGAGTGCCCAATCCCTCTGCTTATGTCTCTCCTTTGCTTTCATTGTGCCAATGGGGAGCCCACTCCGTGGCATAAAGCAGCCCCCAAGATTTATGTGCTGAGGGGTGCCCAATCCTCCTCAGCTCTTGCCTCCCTGCTTTCATTGTGTGCTGACAGGGGTGCCCAACCCTGTTGGCAAAATCACCCCTGCTGTGTGCCGAAGGAGGGTGCCCAATCCCCTGCTGGCTGCAGCAACCCCTCAAAACAGTTAAGTGGCATGCTGGGAGCCTACCCCAGTGTGCCAAGTCCCTGAAAACAAAAAACTGTCCCGCAATGTTTTTTTCTTCCCTGTAACATAAAAATGGTCCTCGTAGTCTTCTGCCCCCACCCACACCCACCCACTGTGCACCTTGCTTCCCATGCCCCTCACCTCCCACCCCATACTTACCTCCTGAGTCTGGTGCAATGATCTTCGGTGGATCAGAACACGCCTGCACTTTTAAAGCACTCATGTCATTGTCCACCTAGGGCAAATGACTGGCTAAGAAAGGGATTAGAGCAGTGCAGAAAGAGTTTGTGGAATTGGGGAGGGGCTTTAGACAAGTAGCACACACGGTAACCTTCTCAGAGGTGCTGCCCATCTATGGCATAGAAGAGACTAGGGTGTTCTGCACCATGGGATTCAATCAGTGGTTGAAAAACTGGTGCAGAGCTCAGGGATTTGGCTTCATTGAGGGCTGGGGGTCCACCTGGAGTGATACAAGCCTATACTGGCATGATGGGCTGCATCTGTCCAGGAGGGGAACCAGGATCCTAGGTGATAGGTTTAAATGCTTCATTGGCAAGCATTTAAGCTAGCCAAGGGGAGAGGCACTGGAAAGGAGGAGGGAAATCCTAGCCCCCAAAAATAATCACAGTAGTAAGTGCGGTAAACACCAACATGGAGGTGGTGATAGGGAGAAGGGCTGGGGTAAATGGGGAAGTGGCAAAGGCAAGAAGGACAGGGATGGGGCAAAAAGGAGTAAGGCCATCAGGAAATGGAGGGTAATGAGTACCAATGCCCGTAGTCTGGGCAACAAGCTCCCTGAGCTGGTGGCCTTGATGGAAGAGGGATGCCTGGATATCATAGCAGTCATAGAAACATGGTACACAGAGAACCATGACTGGGATGTTAACATACCAGGGTACATAACCTACAGGAGAGACAGGCAGGAGAGAAGAGGGGAGGAGTAGCTCTCTGTGTAAAGGAAGGGATAAAAGCAACTGAACAAAAGAGTAAACAAGGAAGAGAGGAGGCACTGTGGGTCACCTTGGAGACTGGAAAGGGCACCACAATCCACACAGGGGTTGTGTACAGACCCCCATGTCAGGGGGAGGGAATGGACAAGAATATGATAGAAGGCATTCTTAGGATGGCAGGGAAAGGGGAGATACTGTTGATGGGAGACCTGAATATGCCAGATGTTAACTGGAGCGCATTTTCTGCAGCCACATCCAAGAGCAGGGCCATTCTTGATGCCCTACAGGTGGCAGGCCTCAGACAGCTAGTTTCGGAACCCACTCATGAGGGAGCAATCTTAGACCTCATACTCTCAAATGGGGACAGTGAGAGGATCTCAGATCTAGAAGTGGGTTGCCATCTGGGAATAAGTGACCATTAAACAGTGTGGTTCATGTTAAACTCAGCTACAGAGTCAAGTCATACAAAAGTGAGGGTACTGGACTTCAGGAGGGCTGACTTTGGCAAGATGGGAGAGTGCCTCAGAAAAGCACTAGCAAACAGGCTAGAAGGAGGGGTGGAGCAACAATGGGGAATCATCAAAACTGCCATCATAGAGGCAACAAGCCTTTGTGTGAAGCAAATAAACAAATCAAAATGAAAGAAAAAAAACACTATGGTTCTCAAAAGAGGTGGCTGGGAAAGTCAGGGAGAAAAAGATAGTATTCAGAAAGTATAAGAAAACACAGAAGGAGCAGGACAGAGAGCTGTACCAGTTAAGGCAGAAGAAAGCAGGAGGGAAGTCAGAATAGCAAAGGCCCAAACTGAGGAAAAGTTAGTCAACTCTGGTTAAGAAGGGAGATAAACCTTTATAGGTACATCAGAGAGACAAAGGAAGGATAGTGAGGCTGAATAGAATGAATGGTGGGTGGTGGGCAGAGGGGACAGTGAAAAGCAGGGATACTGAATGAATATTTCTGCTCAGTATTCACAAAAGAGGAGGGAGAAGTGCCTAATTCAATTAACAGAAGCACTTTTGATAGGGGGGTCGATCCCAGCCCTTTCACAGAAGAAAGGGTTCTGCAAGCACTCCTAAAACTGAAGGTGGACAAAGCAATGGGGCCTGATAGAATTCACCCCAGAATTCTAAAAGAATTAAGTGGGGAACTAGGGAAACTACTGACTACTCTTTTTAATAAATCATGGGAGGATGGTGTGGTACCCAAGGACTGGAGGAAGGTGGATGTGATTCCCCTTCACAAAAGTGGGACCAAGACAGAGGCAGGAAACTACAGACCTGTCAGTTTGACCTCTGTGGTAGGGAAAGTGATGGAGTCACTGAGGGAAAGAATTGTTGAGTACCTTGAGGCCAGTGGGGCACAGGACCCAAGGCAGATGGGTTCACAGTGGAAGGTCATGTCAGACGTAATCTAGTGGATTTCTTTGATCACGGCCCAAAGTAGTAGACCAGGGAGGGGCTGTGGACATGGCCTACCTAGACTTTAGCAAGCCATTTGACACAGTCCCACACAAAAGATTAATAGTCAAATTAACCAGCCTGGAAGTGGGTCCCAGGTGGTAGGCTGGCAAAACATTGGCTGGACAACAGGACACAGAAGGTAATTGTAAATGGAGTCCACTCTGAAGAAAGGGGTTACTAGTGGGGTACCGCAGGGTTCAGTACTGGGTCCAGTCCTTTTTAATGTCTTTATAAATGACATTGCAGAGGGACTGGAAGGAAAAGTATGCCTCTTTGAAGATGACACAAATATCTGCAACAGGGTTGATACACAAGGAGGCGTGGAAAGGATGAGAAGGGACTTGCTAAGGTTGAAGGAATGGTCAGAAGTATGGCAGCTAGGATTCAATGCAAAGAAGTACAAAATAATGCACCTGGGAAACAAGAAACCAGGGGAAGATTACACAATGAGGGGGAGGTAGTAACAACAACAAACAAGCATTTGTCAATGCCGAATGTTTGCTTGTTGGTATTGTCATTGGTAGTGCAGAAGTGACAGATGCATAATAGGAATGGTAGTGAGGTATTGTAGCAATGCCAACTGCCGCCCCCAACTTGCAAAGAGTGAGAGGTGTTGGGGTGTGTGCCTTTGTGTCATGGTCTGTAACAGTTGTGGCAGACAGTTTGAGGTGTTCATAGGTGCTGGGAGATAGTAACAACTGAGGGAGCGGATGGTGGGAAGGGTACTTATGAGGGGGAAAAAGGGAAGGGTGTGCAGAGTAGGGCTTGCCATAGAAAGCATAGAGATGCAGAGGTATGATAAAGATAGTAATGTTAAAAATGTAGTCATACCATATAGATGTAACCCCCCCATTACCCGGGGTTACTGGAATCCCAGTAAGACCTAGTGGTAGGCAGGCAGGGAAGGCAGCTTGGGAAACTCCAGTTAAATGGATTTCACACTGTCTCACTCTATTCTCAGTCTCAGCTAAGACTGAGGGATGACATCACCATAGAACTGTCACAGCTGCATGAGCCACATTGGAATCTGCAGTTGGGAGTTAGGTTAGAATGTTGGGAGTTTTTGAACAGTGAACAGCAGCAGTTGTGTGTGAGCAGTCTTGAAGAGAGGAGTACAGCTGTCTGTGCACAGACTGTTGGAGCCTAAGCTCTGATATAGAGCTACTTTTAGTGAAAGGTGTGTGTTTCCGCCTAAAGAAGAACACAGTAAGCTGTTCTTGAAGTGGTGGAGACCGCTGATACTTGTCTCTGTGACTCATCCCTGAGGGGATGGGCTGGAAGGTTTGCCTGTTATTCCAGGGGCAACCCCTGGTTTCGGCTAGGGAAGAAGCTGCCTTATTATCTGAAATGTGTTGTGGCACAAGAAGATGTCAAGATTCGCCTGTGGGGCACCTGCAACCAAAGGGTGAGTTCTGTTCTAGTCAAAGTGCATATGTTTCACCTGAACTGTTGTTAAAGTGGGGATTGGATTGCTGAATCAGTGGGAGGCTTACAGGAATAGGCTTAGCCAAAGTAAAAGTATGTTCAAGTCCAGCACAAGGGGAAAGCCAAGACATGTAGAGGAGATGTGCTTTACATTTACCCTTTAATCTACATTGCCAAGCTTTTCAGAAAGAGATGTTTAAGTATGTTTGAGTTTAGTACAAGAGGAAAGTCAAGACATGCAGAGGAAATGTGCTATACATTTACCCTTTAATCTACATTGCCAAGCTTTCAAAAAGAGTTGTTTAATGTCCAGAGAAATGGCCAGGTATGGATTGTGGAAGCTGGAGGTGGGAGATCACCCATCTTTAGTAACCAGGTTCACCTGTATGGATTTGCTCTGAGGCCCTTTTACTTTGCTTCAGGCACTTGGTCAGTGTTGAGGGAAGTACCCAGATGTGGGATTGAAAGGAAATTTCCCTTAAAGGAAAACTCCATGTTAAAATCAGAAAAAGATATTTAGTAGTCTTTTTTTTTCTCTGTTCTAACCAGTTCCCAGCATTTTCTTTTCCTCTGGCTGTGACAGCTGTTTTTCTAACTTTCTCTAACTGTTTTATTGCCCATGGAGGTTGCCATTCTGGTTTCTTTTATGGCCTCTAGTCATCCCAGAGTACCCTTTGGTGTGATGTCTAATTGCACCTGCAGGAAGCCAATGTCTTGTTACAGGGTCTGTCACAGCTCAGCCACAGAGAAAATACTTCTTCCAGAGAAGACAAACTGCTAGATTTTGGGTGAGTGTAATCATTATTATTTTTTGATATCAGTACCTTGTTCTGCTGTGTGTGTGTGTGTGTGTGTGTGTGTGTGTGTGTGTGTGTGTTTGAATCATGTCACTGTTTACTCTGTTCCTCTCAGTCACTTTCAGTTTTTGCACCAGTACTAAGTAGCAAAAATTGAACATCACCTTATAGGTTGTAACATAGCAGGACAATGTATTAATATCAAACAAGCATTTGTCAATGCCGAACGTTCGTTTGCAGGTATTTGCAGTGGTGTTTGGCATGTATGGTGCTTCACCCTAATGTCCTATGCGATTGCTGGGATTTGCACAATAAATTGTCACCATGACCTTTTTGTTACCCCCATTGTGCGCTACATAGGCGGAAACACGTTTTGGGCAGGATGTGAAAAATGACAGCTGTACTGCTCATAAGGAAGTGTGATAAAATGGCAATGTTGAAAATCTGGAGTGGAAATATTGAAAATTCGCAAACCTACGAGCGTGCGTGGGAACTGTGCAATGCACGCTCGTAAAACAGTCATTGTTAGGAATTTTATCACCAAATTTTTAACACTGGCATTTTAAGACCTCTGCCCATGAACAGTGTCACTGTGATTTTCTTAATGTGTCCAATACATTGAGTTCACACACCAACTGCACCATTGTGCACTACATGGGCGGAAACATGTTTTGGGCAGGATGTGAAAAATGACAGCTGTACTGCTCATGAGGAGGTGTGGTAAAATGGCAATGTTGAAAATCTGGAGTGAAAATATTGAAAATTCGCAAACTTACAAGCGTGCATAGGAACTGCACAACGCACACTCGTAAAACAGTCATTTTTAGGAATTTTTTCACCAAATTTTCAACACAGCCATTTTAAGATCTCTGCTCATGAACAGTGACACTGTGATTTTCTTAATGTGTCCCATACACTAAGTTCACAGAGCGACTGTGCCATTGTGCGCTACATGGGCAGAAACATGTTTTGGGCAAGATGTGAAAAATGACAGCTGCACTGCTCATAAGGAGGTGTGGTAAAATGGCAATGTTGAAAATGTGGAGTGGAAATATTGAAAATTTGCAAACTTACGAGCATGCATAGGAACTGCGCAATGAACACTCGGAAAACAGTCATTTCTAGGAATTTTGTCACCAAATTTTCAACACAGCCATTTTAAGACCTCTGTTCATGAACAGTGTCACTGTGATTTTCTTAATGTGTCCCATACATTGAGTTCGCACACGTACTGCGCCATTGTGCACTACATGGGTGGAAACACGTTTTGGGCAGGATGTGAAAAATGACAGCTGTGCTGCTCATGAGGAGGTGTGTTAAAATAACAATGTTGAAAATATGGAGTAAAAATACTAAAAATTTGCAAACTTATGAGCGTATGTAGGAACTGTGCAACGCACACTCGGAAAGCAGTCATTTTTTGGAATTTTTTCATCAAATTTTAACACAGCCATTTTTTAAGACCTCTGCTCATGATCAGTGTCACTGTGCTTTTCTTACTGTGTCCCATACATTGATTTCACATACTGACTGCGCCATTGTGCACTACATGGGCAGAAACACGTTTTGGGCAGGATGTGAAAAATGACACCAGTACTGCTCATGAGGAGGTGTGGTAAAATGCCAATATGGGAAATCTGGAGTGGAAATATTGAAAATTCACAAACCTACAAGCGTGCGTGGGAACTGTGCAATGCACGCTTGTAAAACAGTCATTTCTAGGAATTTTTTCACCAAATTTTCAACATTGCCATTTTAAGATCTCTGCTCATGCACAGTGACACTGTGAGTTTCTTAATGTGTCCCATACACTGAGTTCGGACACCGACTGTGCCATTGTGCACTACATGGGCAGAAACACGTTTTGGGCAAGATTTGAAAAATGACAGCTGCACTGTTCATAAGGAGGTGGGGTAAAATGGCAATGTTGAAATTCTGGAGTGAAAATATTGAAAATTTGCACACTTACAATCTTGTGTAGGAACTGTGCAACGCAGACTCGTAAAACAGTCATTTTTTAGGAATTTTTTCACTGAATTTTCAGCACAGCCATTTTAAGACCTCTGCTCATGATCAGTGTCACTGTGATTTTCTTATTGTGCCCATACATTGAGTTCGCACAATCGACTGCGCCATTGTGCGTACGTGGCAGAAACACATTTTGGGCAAGATGAAAAAATGACAGCTGTACTGCTCATAAGAAGGTGTGGTAAAATGGCAATGTTGAAAATTTGGACTGCAAATATTGAAATTAAACGACAAGCCGCGCGAGGAACCGCAACGCATCGTCAGAAAAAGAGTCATTTTTAGAATATTACCAAATTTCAACATAGCCATTTTAAGACCCTGCTCATGAACAGTGTCACTGTGATTTTCTTAATGTGTCCATAAATTGATTTACACACCAACCGCGCAATTGGGCGCCATATGGGTGGAAACACGCTTTGGGTGAGATGTGAAAATGACAGCTATACTGCTCATAAGAAGGTGTGATAAAATGGCAATGTTGAAAATCTGGAGTAGAAATATTGAAAATTTGCAAACCTGACGAGCTTTCGAGGAACTGCGAACGACGCTGCGGAACAGTCATTATTTGAATTTTTGCATCAGTTTTCAACATGAGGTTTTTGGGATCCCTTTTCATGAATGATGTCACTGCCATGGTGCTATTCAGGCCTGAAGGGTGATTTCGCGCATTGACTGCGCAGTGACTGCGAAATCATCCTTCGAGCCCGAATAACGCCATAACAGTGACATAATTCAAGAGAAGGGGTCCCAAAAATCCCATGTTGAAAATTTGGTGCAAAAATTCCAAAAAATGCCTGAGATATGCAATAAAGTTGAAACCCCCCTATCTAGCCCATTATACAGCTTACCGGCATTTCCTCAGTTCACGGTTGGCTTTGAAGAGTGCAGACGTGTTCCCTGTCCACCAAGATCCCGAAGATGATTTTGCTCAGTGATCGTGGAAATCACCCTTGGGCCCGGACACCATGACAGTGACATAACTCATGAGGAGGGGTCCCAAAACTCTCATGTTGAAAATTTGGTGTCAAAATTCCAAAAATGCCTGAGATATGCAGCAAAGTTGAAAAAACCCTATCTATCTATCCCATTATACAGCTTAATGGCATGTCCTCAGTTCACGGTCAGCTTTGAAGAGTGCAGACGTGTTCCCGGTCCACCGAAGATCGTCGCGCCGGAGTCCGGAGGTAGGTATGGGGTGAGGGGGGTGTGGGGAGGCTGGGTGCACAGTGGGTGGGTGCAGGTTGTGGGAAGGGGGCTAGAAGATGCGCTTATGGGACCGCTTTTTTTACAGGGTTAAATTTAAAAAAAAGACGACATGGGAAGTTTGCCACGCCTGGGTGGGCTCCCAGCCTGGCAGTAGATGGTTGGGGGTCGAGGAGCTGTGGGGGATTGGGCAACTTATCAGCAAACTACGAGGGAGGGCGAGGAGTTGATGGGGGATTGGGCACCCCATCAGCAAAAAAAGTAGCGGTTGCCACGCTGGGGTGGGCTCCCAGCGTGCCTGCAGGATGGCTTGGGCTGCTCAGCCGACGTGGGGATTGGGCACTCGTCAAGTAAACAACATTTACCACACTGGAGTGAGCTCCCAGCGGCACCAAAGCTTTGGGAGGGTGGCGGACGCGCGGGGGACGCCAGGATGCAAGGGTGGGATTGCGTGCGGTGCTCAGTATGGCAGTGCTGTTTTGCTTTGAAGCAGAGGAACACCGCTAGTCATAGAGCTCCTGCACCCATTGGTGCAGGACTATCACGCCTGCTCAAGGGAGCAGTGTATTGATGGGAGAGGCACACCCAAAGTGTGCTACTCTCCCAAGACGCTTTGCCTGCGCGCGCAAGCTTAACATAAAAATAATAATGATTATACTCACCCAAAATCTAGCAGTGTGACTTCTCTGAAAGAAGTATTATCTTTGTGGCTGAGCTGTGACAGACCCTGCTAAATCTAAGGGCATAGCTACATCACTGTCACATGAGCCAGGGTGCATCGTAGAAGAAAGAAAGCCAATAAACCTATTTGTGATGGAGATCCCCAGGGGTTGTATAACTACCATACATAGCTAGTTTATTGTGACGGCAGCCACGCTGGGCTTGCCACTGTACTGTATATCCGTCTGCTGATCGTTTTGATGATCGTTTTTTTGACCGTTTTGTTTCCTCTTTCTTCGTTTGTTGGAGCTGTTTTCACTTGTTTCGCTGAAGCTTGCTGAAGTTCGCTGAAGTTGCTTTGAACACTCCGTACTGCCTTTTATTTTTTGTGTAATTCTGGATATCCGATGAGGAGTATCCCTTGTTAAAACACGCTGGAATCTCTGTGCTAAGGAGAGTTAAGGCGGCGGCGGTGTTGCGTTTTATAAACTTTCATGAATAGTCGAACAGTTGTTTGGATAATTTTATACGAGGCACGGCTGCTGTCAGAAGAATACTCGTTTTGTTGTTTACTGTGAGCTGGGCTGCATTTTATGAGTGAAGAAATCTGGGAAATTATGGCTCTATGATTCTGGGAACATTGGAATATCATTTACAAACCGTGAGTAACACTGGGATTTTGGGAGTTGGGCTGGACTGCTACAGGAGTTATCTAAGCTTAAGCCTCTGATATATTTTTGAATCTGAGGAGACTTCTTGGAATATTTTGGCATCATATCACATAATATATTGGGTGTCTGAGATCGCTGAAGCTCTGGGAGGAGAGTGTGACTGACCCCCGGGAGGAGAGTGTGACTGATCCTCGGTCTCTGCCGTTTGATTATGAGGAAATTTTGGAGACTTTGAACAAGATTTGCTTTTTGGACTTTGTGATTTGTGATGGTCTTGGTCTGTTACAGGATAGCTGCCTAGGGTGGCTGGTGCTGGTTGGGCCCGAGGCGGGTGACTCTGGCTTCGACCTGCTGATGGGCGGGTGAGAATTGCTGAAGTCGCCTAAACCTGCTGGAGTGGTCTACTGGTGGGTGGACACCATTCTGGGGGTTATTGCTAAGGGTCCAGCCTGGATCGGAATTCCACTCTGGGGGGGAGCTATTTCCATCACATGACAGTTTGTGATATCTTCTGCTTTTGGATTAGAATTGTTAAAATCTATTTTGCTCATTTTATGAAACAGCCTGACTCTGATTATCTGAGTTTCAGAGAGCCTGGAATTCTTAATATTGGATGACCAGCAGACTTTTATATTATTTTAAATTTATTTCACCTCTTTATGCTTCAACAACCACTTCACAACAGCTGGCCTTGCCTTTGACTCCTCCCCAGCTAACCTATTAAGGGATCATTTAAGCTCCCACTATACTGGTGAACAAAGAGTTGACTCCTCCTTTAGCTTCAAACCTATACTGTTGAAACAAGTTGAGGATCTATTACAGCATCTGGATACCAAAAAAAGTGCAGGAGCAGATCTTCTGGACCCATTCTTTCTAAAGATTGCGTGTCATGTGCTTGCAGTCCTCCTAACTCACCTATTTAACCTTTTCCTAAACTCTGGCTCTATTCCCACGCTGTGGAAGACAGCCCAAGTGGTCCCCCTTCTAAAATCAGGGGACCCTATGGATCTTAATAACTACAGGCTCATTTCCATCCTACCTGTGTTATCCAAGATGCTGGAGAAATTAGTGAGTATTCAGTTAAGGGAATATCTGGACAATGTAATCTATTAAATCCAGCTCAATCTGGATTCAGGGCCAAACATAGCACTATCACTGCATTAGCCAAGGTCACCAATGATTGGCAAACCGAACTGGATAAAAGAACAATGTCTGTGCAGTATTCCTGGACCTGAGCAAAGCATTCGACACTGTGGACCATGAACTGCTACTCTCAGCCCTACACTCCATTGGCCTAGATCCATCCCTCCTTAAGTGGTTCAGATGCTACCTCTGGTAGATCACAGCAGGTAAAAGCTAAAGGTGACCTCTCCCATTAAGACCACTGTCAAGAGGAGTCCCTAAGGCTCTATTCTGGTTTTATCCTTTTGCCATTTATATAAATAAATTGATTCAACCTCACCAAGTCCTCAGTACATCTCTTTGCTGATGACACTGTACTGTATGTCAGCAACCCTTCGCCTAAAGTTGCTCATGAAATCCTACAAGCAGAATTTTCCTGTTACAACATCAGCTACTCGAGAAAAGCTTCTACAAATGCAAAGAAAACCAAAGCAATGATGTTCACAACCCAAACCCACCAGCACATCCTCTTCAATCAATCTCCCCAGCTATGCACTATACTTGGAGAAAATCTGGAGTATGTTGAACATTTCAAATACCTAGGTGTGTGGATTGACAACAGACTTGACTTTACTCCAGCATCTAGAACAACTGCTGAAAAGCTCGCCAAGGCTTGGCCTCCCTACAGATTAAAACCCTTTCTTAATAGAGATTCAAAGATGAGGTTAGTCCAGGCCATCTTTCTATCAGTCATTGACTATGCAGACTTCTCATAGTCACTGCCCCACTCCTACCTTCAAAAGCTGGATACCTTATATCATAGTGCAATAAGGTTCATTACAGTCCTGCCATATAATACTCACCATTGTTCTCTCTATGACACAATTGGATGGGTTTCCCTTCATGTCAGGAGGAGCAGAAATGCAGCTCTATGGATCTACAGAGCTTTATCAAAAAAACTCCCAAGCTATATCCTGGACTGCTTCAACCTGACCACTCCCAGCTCCTATGCCCTAAGAAGCAACAATATCATCCTGCTCAAATTGCCCAAAGTCAACACCAAAATAGGGAGGGCAGCAATCAGCTATTCTCTAGCCATAGCATGGAACACCCTACAAAAATCCCTAAAACTGTCCATTATCATTCCATTTACATCCTTCAAGCAGCACTGTACAGCCTTCTTCACAGAGAAATGCAGTTGCTACCGCTAGAGATAGAATAGTAATCCCACAAAACCATATTCCATTCACATATGGCATACTTCTTCCAGCCAGACACCGCCAGTATATGGCACCCAATATTCCCTTCACCATCCTTGTACTCATTATGTGAGTGACTGTTATGGCCCTCATTGTGATATATATGTACTGTACATATTGTAGATGTTAGTTTAACTTTCTCTTGCCAAGTTTTAACATGTGAATTCTCTGTATATTATTGTGTTATAAATAACATTTTCTTTTTTCTGTATGTATAACTGTCTCATAAGTATGTGATGTAATTGCTTTGCATCAACTCAACCTTGACCTTATCAGGTCCATCTTGTAAATTAGCCTTGCTCAATGATGATCGCTTGAATAAATAAAGATTTGATTGATTGATTGATTGATAAATGAACTGGATAAGATTAGCATGTGACTCATTTTAGTGAGTAAATATCATCGATAATGAGCGCAGTCTGACTCTGTTATGGGTAAGCCCATCCAGTGGTGGACATTAGTAAAGTCAATTTAATTGAGTGGCAGTTATACTATTATACTGTGAATTTGGAGTTCAGTATTTGTTTTAGAATTAGGAACAATAGAATTAACATAGCTGCTTATTTAAATGGATTGACATGGCATGGTACTGCATTTTTGTAAAAAGCTATATTAAATGGGACGTCTTGTTATACATATATATTTTTATATACACAGTGTGAACCTAAAGTGTGTAACAATGCAATCATACATATAGCAGGGCATAGGTTCTTGAACTGCATATGCTGTGAATATGCTTAATGTGAACAGTCTATTATTTTAGAACTTTGAGCAATGTTTACATTTATTTGCAATAGAAATATTTTACATATAAATGGAACATAAGCCTTAATGGCCATTTTGTTGATAAATTTAGTTGCATCTAAGTGATTAAGGTAGTAGTTAAATTTTAGGATTTTCTAATTATGTTGCACATGGCCTTTGAGTATTGAAGAATGAAGGGATATGGAATCGCACCCTCTCAGGAAGCCACAGCGGCGAAGCGCAGGGGCTAGTAGTGCAGCTAGTGCCTAGGTGCCCTGGACTGAGGTAGGGAATATGCATGGTAGGAGACTGTATTTTTGTATTAGATTGAATTGGTGTAAGCATTTTATTGCAATTTGTAGTTAAGTTGTGGAAAATAAATCATTATTGCATTATTTAAAGTGCCATGGAAAGTTTTTTCTGGGTTTCCCCACCAGCATTTGACCACCCATGAATTTGCTCACCATTAACACAGTTGGCAGTAGTATTTATTAATAACAAGCATTTGTCAATGCTGAACGTTGGCTTGCAGGTATTTGCATTGGTGTTTGGCATTTATGCAGGCCCCCCCAGTTGTATCCATGTTCCCTTCAGCATTCATGTCCCAACACAGTACCTCTCTGCAACTCCTCTTGCATCTGATTTACATTTCAGCCTCATACTGCTTAAGTGTCTGTCTTAGGAACCCTAACACCCTGGTCATGCTGAAGGTTACGAGCCTGTGTAGAAACTGCGCAATGTGCACTCGTAACATAGTCATTTAGTGGAATTATTTCACCAAATTTTCAACATAGGCATTTTGTCACCTCTGTTCATGAACACTGCCACTATGATTTTCCTACTATGTACAGAACACTGATTTCCCATGATGCCCGTGCTAGTCTATGCCAGAAGTGTGAAAACACGTTTCGACCAGGATGTGAAAAATGACAGCTGTACTGTTCATGAGGAAGTGTGGGAAAATGCAAATGTTGAAAATCTGGACTGAAAATATTACAAATTCACGAACTTACGAGTGTGCATAGAAACTGCACAACACACGCTCGTAACAGCCATTTTACGGACTTTTGTCATCAAATTTTCAACACAGACATTTTAGGCCCTCTGCTCATGAACAGTGTCACTGTGATTTTCTTACTCTGTAGAGAACACTGATTTCTGGCAGCGACTGTGGTATTCTGCGCCAGAAGCGTAAAAGCACATTTCTGCCAGGATGTGAAAACTGACAGCTGAACTGTTCATAAGGAGGTATGGAAATATATCACTGTTGAAAATCTAGAGTGAAAATATTACGAATTCACAAACTTACCAGTGTGCAAGGAAACTGCGCAACGTGCAGTCGTTTTTTGGAATTTTTTCAACAAATGTGCAACATAGGCTTTTTGAGAGCCCACCTCATGAACACACTGACACTGTTGTTTTGTGAATTGGTTCCAAAAGGTGATTCCACGCAGTGACTGCGAAATCACCTTTCAGGACCAAATAACACCATGACAGTGACTGAATTCACGAGAAGGAGTCCCAAAAACCCCATGTTGAAAATTTGGTGCCAAAAGTCAAAAAAATGGCAGAGATAGCCACCTAAGTTGGAAAAATCTCATTGATGCCATTATACAGCTTACCAGCATTTCCTCAGTTCGCGGTTGGCTTTGAAGCATGCAGACGTGTTCCTGGTCCACCAAAGATCATTGCACCGGGCACCAGAGGCGAGTATAGGGTGAAGGGTGTGTGGGGAGGTGGGTGCGCAGAAGGTGGACGTGGGTTGGCGGAGAGGCAAGGGAGTCACAGAGGGACTACTTTTCTTCTTTCACAGGAAATTTAAAACAACAAAATGATGGATGCTTTGGCACGCTGGGTGGGCTCCCAGCATGCTACCACGTGGTTTGTTGGGGATTGAGAATGGGTACTGGGTACCCTGTCGGGCCATACAGTGTGCATGGAGGGGGAGGCATGAGCAACTGGGGTGGGCTACCAGCATGCCAACTGGTTGTTTGTTGGGGCTGCAGGTGATGGATTGGCACTCTCATTGGCCACACAGTGTGCTGGGGGTGCATGAGCCGAGGGGGATTGGGCACCCTCCCTCAGCACACAACGTGGGGGCCGGGGAGAACACTAACGAGGGAGGGGGAGGACATTAGCAGAGGGAGGAAGCGGGAGGGATTTCATGCTGAGCTGTGTATGACAGAAGTTCGGCTGACATCGGTATGCTAATTACATACACACTCCCACCGCTGATTGCAGCGGTCATTTTCTTAGAAGTGAAGACCAACACAGCTGAACTGCTGTCATACACAGCTCAGCATGTATTGGTCCAGTAGGGTTGCTCCTGCTACACTGAGCACTGCATTCACGAGGAGGGTCATACACCTCCAAAAAGTTGTACTGTTGCAAGACATTCCTTGCGCATGTGCACAAGTGAATGCAAAAGAAGTGCAAGGAAAAGATTGTGTAACCTCTACAAATGGGGTTCCTAAAACCTTCTAGGAGCTGCCTATGTTCCCCTGGTGGTTGAAGCGTTCAGCACTTAAGCCGCTTGAAATGGCTCGTGAGTGCTTGTACAGCCTCCACGTACTGTCTCTTTAAGCAGCCTGCTTCGTGACATAATCATTGTTTATGAGGGGGACTGTGTGTTTCTCTGCTCAAGTCCCGCCGAGAGCTGTAATGTAATTGCCCTCTTGCGCCGCTGAAGCGCAAGGGAGCCCACCGAAAGATGTAACTATTTGCCTGCAATCATTTAGAGTAACAGTGAAAATGCAGTTTTGTTTAACCTGCCTTTGTTGCAGCTGGGACCTGTAAGTGTTGTGCCCTATCCATTTTGGACCAGGACAGTTCGAGGGGTCCAAAAGGAGCAAGGGAGTATCTAAAATGGAGTAAAAAGCAGCCAATCAGAATCAGAACTTCAACAGGGGCCGGCCGGCCAATGGGACCCAACCATGTACTCCTGGGAAGTGAAGCCTGGATTCTGGCGCCTTGTCTTGCACCAATGGGGGCAGTGTAAAGTGATTGGCATCTGCAGCCCACCTATGCAGTCGGGTAGCGCCCAAGTGGAGACTGACCTTAGCTGTCCAGGAGGGAGAGACGTTGTGGCTGTGAGCGAGGAGGGAGCTTGGGGCTCCTGCGCCATTTGAGTGTTCACGCAGGAAGCGCGTGTAAGGCCAGTTTGGGCGTGTTGAAATGCCAAAAGTATCAGACTAAATCCGCAAGGGCAGCAGTCAGAGGAAGCTGTGCAGGAGCTCAGCTACCTACCAGGATCACCCTGTAGAGGGCTGGAGAACCTGCTGAATCGCGGTCAGTCTGTCAGGAAAAAGTGAAGCTGCGTTGTCTCCCCAATTGGCTGTGAATTCAGTTGGGCCCTAGGAGCAGCTGCCTGATATGATACCCCTCTGTTGTTTTCCATATAAATGTGTGGAGAAGTGTCTGAAGTTCAGGCTCAGCCCTGCGAGTGGTGTGAGAGTGTTTTCTTCTGGAGTCGTGAGTACTAAATCAGGGTAGCTCCCTGTCAAATGTTTCTAGCAAGGGCAAGATTTTTAAGTTGCTTTGCTGACTATGCTAAGTGAGCCTGCTGGCTCCATCTAATCTTCATAGGAATTAAATGCTCATTTGTGTCAGGGCCCCAACCAGCTGCATCGAGGAACTAGCCTTTAGGGCTTGGGTACCCATAGACAGTAACTTATAGGTTAGGCCTGTGCACAGAGCCCTAGGTAGAGACTTATATATTGTAGTGGTAAGCCAATCACCCTGATTCCCCTCGGTCCTTGTTATTCCTCCTTAAATAAATTAGATTCTTGTTTTGCAAAAGTACACTGGCTAGTTTGTGTATTAATGGTGACATACTGCACAGTGAATATTGTGTAACTGCACCTTACTTTTCAGGGGGTCCCCGGTGTGAGCTGAGTGGTTCGAGTCAGGGGGTAAGTGTATATGGTAAGGACGCTGTACCTGACTTGTATGAGCCACTAGTGGGAAGAAAGGGGGGTTGCAGCAACCCAGAGGGCTGTGACCGACTCAACCTCGACTGTTCTAACCCCGACCTCTGGGTGGAGGCACCCACCAATGGATCTGGGCCCCTAACCCTGTTACAGTCAGGGCAGGCAGGGGTAGTATCCCTAGGATAGTGACTTCTGGGGTTACAATTGTATTATTAAAACAAGTGCATGGCTGTACCAACAGCAGTGCTACTACCTGTGATGCCAGTCACCTGGGTTCGGGAACGAGGTTGGGCTGATGGAGGACTGGCCGCAGGAGGATAGTTGAACGTCCCATGGACACTCACCTCCTCCTTGGAGGGAGGGTTTCTAGACTCTGTATGCATCTTGTGATGCTCAAGGAAAGGAAGAAAACCGAGGGAAAATCCCCAATTGCGCAGGATGCTGCCTGACACTCTGCTACAAGTCCCACACCACCAGCTGGGCTCTCTCTCTTCCCAACCGACACATCAACTCCCATTGGGGGTATGAGGTGGCCCCCAAGCAGCCCTTCCCATGGGCGGTCATTCACTGGGGAACAAGGGAGAGGGCCGAAAGGGGCTGCTCAGGGGTAAAGTACAGTAATTTTTAAAAAAGGGCACGAGACTGGGGAGGAAAATTGCATAACCTACCAGATATCATACCTGTCAGCTGCTATGAATTTTGCATAGCACTATGATTTTTATGTTCAGAGTTACCCATTGCAAAGATTTACTGATGTACTCAGTAATGATTCTGGACACAAATTATTATAGTATTGAACTAACGTTATATAAACATTCCTTAAGACTAAATATGCAGGGCCCACTATTAGTACACGTTTCTTTAAAATAAGAAAATGCTACACATTCTGGCCATTTACTCTGAATTTTGAAGGCCTGTGTTATGATTTTTAATGTTGAGAAGTTCAGAGATATGCCGGTTACAGCACCCAATGCTCCAGAGTTACTGAGACGTTGCAGTTTTACAGTCATCCTTTTATATCTGTTGCAGCACCTTAATAGATAACTGTTTTACTTGGATCAGTACTAAATGGAAAAGAATGACAGCCAGATAAGTGAGGGTGGAACAGAAACAGGGCCCATCCAAACAAAACCGGTACAGATATCAAAATGGATATAGAATACAAAGAAGCAAGTTTATGGGGAGAAATGATAAAACAGGAGTGCTGCCACAGACAGCATAGAACAGGTGGCAGGAAGTGGGCTGGTCCCTTGAGCGATCCAGTCTTCTCAAACTAGAGCACAGGAAAAGGATGGTTATAATGGTGGGGTCACCTTAAATTGTCACCGAGTATAATTCCATAGCCCCCCCTCTCCCCACATCCATCCTAAGCAAACACACTGGTACATCCTGAATGGGGAAGACTGAAACTCTGTTTTCGCGTATAGGTAATAGTCTGTATCCACAACGTTGTTTGAATCAATAACTCCGGAGCACTGGATACTGTTTCTTCTGGTAGCCCTTGTGATTTTTCTGTCCCCCATCTTGTGAACTTGTTTTTAATACAGCATTTTCTCTTTGCATACCTTTTTGCGTTTGCTTGTACTTGGGCCCTTTTCAGACAATGTTTTTTTCTTCTCCGTATAAGAAAACAAATCAGGAGCCAAGGCTCTGGAGCTGAGCAAGGTATGACATTGTCCAAGCAAGGTGTTCTTCTTTGAACTAATGTCTCTCTGTTTGGGGGGGAGAAGGAAACTCGCAGCACTGCTAGAATAACCGTGTTTGCAAAAACGCTAGTGTAACTGAAGTATTCTTCTGTGGGATCAGTTGGCTAAAGGACATGACGACTAGGCAATCAGTAAAACAATGGGCAGGACAGCAACAAGACGAGGAGGTGGACATATTTTGTTTCGGCAGCTCATACAGAGGCGTTGCCACCACTGATCGCAGCGGTGGTTTTCTTTGAACTGAAGACCACTGCTGTCATACACAGCTCCCGCATCCATTGGTGCAGGACCGCCACGCCTGCTCAATGGAGCAGTGCATTGCACAGGACAGTCACACCTTCAAAGTGTTCTATTCTCCCAAGATGTTCCTTGCGCATGCGCCAAAGCGAACGTAGAAACTCCCTGTCCCACATTGGAGGACTTGTCCCACATTCAGTACTTACCGAATGTATAGTACTAACATTCTAAAGCAAAAATCTAGTAAATGATGCAAAAAAATATTATTCAATTAATAACAGACTTTCTAAACATAAACGCAAACATTCTAACAGTGTTCTAAGCTGCTTAGGTAAAGATCTGATTGTGTTCTACATTTTTCTTATTTGTTCCACATTTTGACAGGCAATGCTCCATATTGGGGAGTGGTGGGGCAATAGGTTGATCGGTATGGCAGTAAACAAGAGGGAAATTGCAAAATTGAGGAAGTTGCCCGCAGTGCAGTGGTAGCCATTGGCCTCACAGATCTATTCGAGGGAGGGGGTCAAAAGCAAAGAAAGCATAGGGCTTTGAGCAATTCAGTTACGCTAGCAATGTATGACATTTGAGGGAGCAGAAAATAGCTGCACAGTCTAAATAGATAGCACAAGAATGTATACATATTGTAAGCTGTAGTGACATTATACTCTTAGAAATTAGGGTGGGACGTTTACCCCCCTTTGCAAACTTGCTGAAGCTGCCAAATCGAACATGCATGATTTGAATAGCTGACTCGCCGTGCCCTTCTCCCTCTTCCCCATCCTTTACCTTGCACCAGCCTTTTCATCTCGTTGTACCTCGCCCACAGGTAGGCCTTGTGGTCAATCTTAGCCGCAGTGGAGGAGTATGATCTGCCCGGCATGGGCACCCCTCCTACCCCTACCATCTCCTCGCCATTCTTCTTGCTGTGATGGAGCTGCAGCGCTTGCTGCTGTTGCTGCCTGGCCCGAGCCAGGGACATGGCAGCAGACCCACTCTGATAGCACTTCTTACCACTCTTGTCAGACTGACTGCCGCATGCAAACACCTGCTGGATGCAGGGAGATGTTGGAGCAAGCTTGCGCCACAGTGCCTGGCCAGCTGTGAGCATGCTTGGAGCCATGACTTTTGCAGAATAAACTGCTATCCTCACCACAATGCCCCACGCTGCTATGGTTAAATCAGACAACTAAGCACGTCCCTCTCGCTCTGTCCAAAAAAAATACCAGGGCACCTCAATGCTGTGGAATTGGGGGTTGGCTCACTTGAAACCCAACCATCAATCAGCAATGACTGATGAGCAGCCTAGCTCGTCCAGTGACAGACACGATGGGGCTGTGGCAGACACTGACACCCCGCTCTTCCTTCCGAGCTAAGATGTGAGAGCTGCGAGTTCTTTTGTCTGAGACAAGCACAAGAACAAAATAACTGAAGTATTCTTCTGTGGGATCAGTCAGCTAAAGGACATGATGACTAGGCAATCAGTAAAATAACACGCAGGACACCAACAGGACGAGGAAGCTGGACGTATTTTGTTTCGGCAGCTCATACAGAAGCGTTGCCACCACTGATCGCAGCTGTGGTTTTCTTTGAACTGAAGACCACTGCTGTCATACTCAGCTCCCGCATCCATTAGTGCAGGACCACCATGCCTGCTCAATGGAGCACTGCATTGCACAGGACAGTCACACCTCTAAAATGTCCTATTTTCCCAAGACGTCCCTTGCGCATGCGCGCAAGCGAATGTAAAAAGCACTGAAGCTGAAGCTCTTTTTTTTGTGGCTGAGCAGCCCTGCAATTTAGGGAAGTGGATTTCCTTTTCTCTTTTTGGATTTCTAAGTTTGTAAATATGGTTTGAGAACAGTGCTGTTCTTTGATGCATCTTATCTGTAGACTTGTTATTGCTATATAGCACTTTGCAGCATTGAAAAGAAGCAGAAAGTGATACTTTGTATGTTTTATGACATGCTATCAGACAGACAGTCTATAGCTACAGTGTTTCTATCTCCTGTTGGATCTCTTGAGGTCTGCATTTGACACACAGCAGGGGGTCTCTCTGTCTTAGCCTAGTGCAAAACATGAATTGCATTAGTAAGTCAGGAAGACACGACAATCACAGAAGTGCTGCCATGTACTGTAATGGTTTTGATTAATGTATTTTATAACTATTGAACAATGTATTGAAGGAGGTCTACAATGACAGTGTGGAGTGGTGCAACGTTAGTAGGACAGACATGTCTTCACACAGGACATAGTGACAGTAGAGGTAAGTAAGGCAACTAGCAGCATGTCATATCATCAGAGTATATTGTGGCTCATATGTTTCTAAGACTCATTGTTGTGAATCCACAATGTTTGTGTGCATGAACATACAAAGAGCTGCAAAAGCTAACGGACTGTTTCTGCCACTGGTAAACTGCAGGAAACCTACTGAATTCTAGAGTAATGCAAACAATGACATCATTGCTGTTTTCATGTCTTGACTGTTTTTTTGTCTAACAAAATTAGAAAACCATGACATGGTAGTAGGAAGAAAATTAAATAATATAAAGCATGCCTAATATGGGTTGTTTGCAGAGTTCCCACAATGGCCACTTGAAGGTCCAAATGAAATAGGAGGTTGTATAGCATAGTGGGTAAGGGCAGTGAGCTGCAAACCTAGAGAGGTCAGTTTGAAACCCATTAGCTCCTTGTTGCATACTGTGTGACCCTGAGCAAGTCACTTAACTTCCTTGTGCTGTCAGGTTGCATCTGGAAGCAAGTTTTGGTTTGGTGTGCCTTTTCTGGTTAAACAATTTTCCCAAATATAAACTTTAAGGATGGCAGGGCTCTAGCTGTTAAATACCAAAAGGGTTGTGCCATGTGCAATAGGGTTGCGCCTACGCAAGTCCGAAATTGTGCCATTCTGTGATATTCAGCAGGAGGCAGTTGCACCCCCAAGTCATGCTGAGCAACAGCGCAATGCTACTGAAAGCATGCTCAACCGGAGGGGAGGAACTATGCACAACTGCACAGCCCGACATTCAGTCTGGTTGTGCAGAGTTGTGCAGGCACAACCCCTACCTGTGCCTGCACAACTTTGAGCCAAAAAAAAAGGAGTAAGTCAAGGGCCACACATAGGTGAGCTGCCACATTGCCGGGCGCAACACAGCAGCTGCCACCTGTGGGTGGCCCTCCACTTGTTCTCTGTGCCTCCCTGCAGCCTGATCATGGGCAGATCTCACTGTACCCCACTGGCCTGATCACGGGCATAACAGTAGTGAACCCCCCGACTGGCCTGATCGCAGGCATAACTGTACTGAAACCCCCCCGACTGGCCCGATCACGGGCATAACTGTACTGAACTCCCTGACTGGCCTGATCGTGGGCATAACTGTACTGAACCCCCAACTGGCCCGATCGCGAGCATAACAGTAGTGAATCCCTTGACCGGCCCAATCGTATAAGATCAACACTTCAAGTCCAATATCCCTGGTGGTCCAGTGGACTGTGAGCCCGATCGAAGGCATAAGGTCAACCCCAAGTCCACTTCCCGGTGATTCAGTGCCCCTCCACCCCTACCCACAGAGCCCTCACCCCACTCTCCCCGTCAGCCGGTAGCAGCAGCACCCACCCATGCAGCCCCGCTGCCCACCGACTGACTGCTCGGTAGGACTGCATGCCCATTGGTTCAGAGCAAGCCAATGGGCATCCAGCACCTATAAAGGCAGTCCAGATTTGTGAATGAAATTCATTCATTTATTCATTCACATATCTGGACTGCCTTGTGCGGTATAAACTGCCTATTGGCTCTTGCTCTGGACCAATGGTAGTGCAACCTTCTAAACAGTCAGTCAGGCGGCAGGTGGGTGGGGTGCTGCTGCCGCCAGCTGATGGGGGGAGCAGGTGGGTGGGGAAGCCACTAGATCACCAGGGAAATTGATTTGGGGGTTGACCTTATGCCCGCAATTAGGCTTCACGGTCCACTGGACCAACAGGATATTGGACTTGGGGTTGATCTTATGCCCGATTGGGCCAGTCAGGAGGTTCACTCGTTATGCCCGCGATCGGGCCAGTGGGGGTTCAGTACAGTTATGCCCGCGATCAGGCCAGTGGAGGGGTTCACTACTGTTATGCCTGCGATTGGGCGGGGAGGTTCACTACTGTTATGCCCACGTCGGGCCAGTGGAGGTTCTTTCACATTATGCCCGTGATCGGGCCAGTCGGGGGCTTTACTTCATGCCCATGATCGGGCTGCAGGGCATCAGTCTCAACAGCTGCTGCCTGGCAGGGTACCAGGCGCAAGTTGTCAGGATCGCGCACCTGCATGCTAATGGAATGCAACAAGCTGAAGTAGATGCAAATGGCCCCCTGCACCTGCATGAATTATGGCCCCATTTGCATGTCACCTTTGAATATCGGAGTTGTGCATGGCACAATGGAATTCGCGCCACATCTTGAATGCTCCACTCTGACCCTTGCGGTGGCGCAAGTTCCAGTGCGTCATGCAGTTGCTGTGGCAGGCGTTATTCAAAGGAGTTGCTCAATAGCTAACTCCATTGAATATTGCCCGCCAACCTCAGCGCACTTCTTTTGAGCAGCGCATAGCTTGGCACAGAATGGCACAGTTTGAATATACAGCCCTAAGTTTATCTTTTTCTCTTTCAGTCTCTTTAGTCTTTTTCGCTGCCACCCCTATCTTCTCACCCTTCCTCCCTGATGTCTTCTAGGTTTCTGAAATGATTCTTTGTATGTGTTATTCATGTATCCTGTTTGCCATGATGCCATATCTGAACTGATGAATATGGCTGTCTGCTCTCTTTAATGTTGTAAGCCTTTGTTTAACATGTTTGACATGTATGTACTCTCCTGATATGGAACCTTTGTAAAAGAGCCTTGGTTCAAAGGTAATTGGAATCCTAGATTTAAATAAATAAATACATTTATCAAATGAAACCCAGTTTGGTTCTAGGTCATTATTTAGCATGTATCCTAATGTGCAGCACTGAGCGTAGAAGTTTGCAAGTAGTGGAATAGCTAGACTGTTATGGTGGTCTGGTCATTTACTGTAATTGAATCAGGTAACTGTGATGTAACAAAGCTGTTATTTGCAGCCATCTGTCATGTCATTGTAAAAACACATGGCGGGGGGTCATTTGTTACCATAAAGTGTGAAATCCTGAACTGCTATTCATTCGTGTGCATCACTGACCTAATAGGAAGGGAACACTAAGATAATCTCTATTGTAAACTTCAGGTCCATTCAGAAAGGAATGCATTGAACTTCTCTGTTTCTCTCTCTCTCAGCCCCTTGCAACATGATGGGGAGACAGAGAGACAGAGACAGAGAGAAGAGAGAGATTTCCATAGTAGTAAAAACAAGCATTTGTCAATGCTGAACGTTCGCTTGCAGGTATTTGCAGTGGTATTTGGCACTTGGACATGGCTTAAAAAAATCAGTGACAAAGAAGTACAAGCATTTATCAGTGCCGAATGCTGCTTGCTTTATGTGCTGTTTAGGTATTTGGAAGTCATTGGAATGCAAATATTGAAAATTTGCGAACTAACGAGCATCGTGAGGAACTATAGCAACGACGCCATTAAAACAGTTATTTTAGGAATTTTTCACCAAATTTTCAACACAGCCATTTTAAGACCTCTACTCATGAACAGTGTCACTGTGATTTTCTTAATGTGTCCCATACATTGAGTTTGCACACCGACTGCGCCATTGTGCTACATGGGCGGAAACACATTTTGGGCAGGATGTGAAAAATGACAGCTGTACTGCTCATGAGGAGGTGTGGTAAAATGGCAATGTTGAAAATCTGGAGTGAAAATATTGAAAATTCGCGAACTTACGAGCCTGCGTAGGAACTGCGCAATGCATGCTCATAAAACGGTCATTTTTAGAAATGTTTCCACCAAATTTTCAAAATAGGCTTTTTGAGAGCCCACCTTATGAACGCTGGCAGTGTCGTTTCGTTAATCAGGCCCGAAAGGTGATTTCACGAGTGATTGCAAAATCACCCTTCAGGCCCAAATAACGGATGAAAGTGACAGGAATTCATGAAAAGGTGCCAAAAACCCATGTTGAAAATTTGGTGCAAAATTCAAAAATGCCTGAGATATGCAATAAAGTTGAAACCCCTATCTAGCCCATTATACAGCTTACGGCATTTCTCAGTCCGTGGTCGGCTTTGAAGAGTGCAAGCGTGTTCCCGGTCCAGCGATGATTATGCTTCACCGAGCCCGGAGGTATGGGGTGAGGGGTGGGAGGCAGGGTGCAGTGGTGGAGCGGGTTGTAGGAGGGGGCGGGAGACTATGTGGGACCATTTTTAATTTACAGGTTTTTTTTTTCTAAATTGACGATGCGGGACATTTGCCATGCTGGGGTGGGCTCCCAGTGTGGCAGAAGGATGTCTGGGGGGGTTGTGGAGCCGACGGGGGATTGGGCACCTCCGTTGGTAGATGACATGGGACGTTTGCCACGCGGGGTGGGTTCCCAGCTTGACAGCAGGGAAAGCTGTTTGGGGGAGGTGGAGCCGACAGGGGATTGGGCACCCCATTGGCAGACGATGCAAGACATTTGCCATGCTGGGTTGGGCTCCCAGTGTGGCACCAAAGATTTGGAGAGGGCATGACGCGCTGCCAGCACACAGCGGTGGTTTTCTTTGAAGAGAAGACCACTGCTGTCATACGCAGCACCGCATCGATTGATGCAGGACTGCCACACCTGCTCAAAGGAGCAGGGGAATTGCACAGGACAGGCATACCTCCAAAGTGTACCATTCTCCCAAGACGTTCCTTGCGCATGCGCGCAAGTGAATGTAAAAAGCATTTGTCAAGGCCGAATGTTTGCTTGCTGATATTAGCATTGGACATGCAGGAGTTAGACAGATGCAGAATAAGAGTGGCAGTGAAGTATTGAATTCACCCCAATCCCACCTCCACCCTGCAGAGATGGACAGGCATTGGGGTGTGCCTGTGGGTTGTTGCCCATAATGCTCATGGCATTTAACCTCACCCTATCCTGAGACACCGACAAGTGTTGGGGTGTGCCTTGGGGTGTTCAGCTTCACAGTCACCCCATTTCATAAGGACATATGCTGAAATGGGTGCAGTATAGGAGGCTTCAGGGTAGGGGTGGGATGGGCTGAGCATTACAGCTGGCAGTCCAAAGTTACACCTCTGATGCCTGTTAGTCTGGACAGGGTGGGATGTTATGGTTAGAAACCCTAATGCCCTGGGTGTGTGTTGGTATTTGCACTACACATTTTCAACATGGCCTTTTTGTGACCACCACCTCCTGAAAGCATTTGGGACCTCTTCTCATGAACTGTGGCACTGTGATTTTGTTAATGTGTCCCGAACTTCAAGTTCCCACAGCAACTGTGCCATTCTGCACCAAATGTGCGAAAATACAGACCAGGCAGGATGTGAAGAATGACAGCTGTACCATTTATAGGGAGGTGTGAAGAGATGGCAATGTTGAAAATCCATAGTGAAAATATTAAAAATGCTCTAAGTTCCGAGCATACATGGAAACTGCGCAACACATGCTTGTACCGCAGTCACTTAGTGGAAATATTTCACCAAATTTTCAACATAGGCATTTTGTGACCTCTGCTCATGAACAGTGTCACTGTGTTTTCTTAATCTGTCCCAAACATTGATTTCCCACGGCGATCATGCTATTCTGCGCCCGAAATGTGAAAACACATTTCGCCAGGATGTGACAAATGACAGCTGTACTGTTCATAAGGAGGTGTGGAAAAATGCCAATGTTGAAAACCTGGAGTCAAAATATTACAAATTCTTGAAGCTATGAGCATGCGTAGAAACTGTGTAATGCATGCTCGTAACGCAGTCATTTGTTGGAATTTTTTCACCAAATTTGCAACATAGGCTTTTTGAGAGCCCACCTCATGAACAGAGACACTGTTGTTTTGTTAATCAGTCCAGAAAGATGATTCTGCGCAGTGACCGAGAAATCACCTTTCGGGACCAAATTATGAGATGATAGTGATTGAATTCTTGAGGTGGGGTCCCAAGAACTCCATGTTGAAAATTTGGTGCCAAAATTCAAAAAAATAGCTTAGATATGAACCAAAGTTGGAAAAAACCCATTTATGCCATTATGCAGCTTACCGGCATTTCTTCAGTTCGCGGTCACCTTTGAAGAGTACAGATGTGTTCCCAGTCCACTGTAGATCATCGCACCAGGCTCCGGAGGTAAGTATGGGGTGAGGGGGGTGTGGGGAGGTAGAGTATGAGGCAGGTGGGTGAGGGTTGGGGGATAGGCATGGGGCTCAATGAGGGATTGTTTTCTTGTTTTTACAGGATGTAAAAAATTTAAAGACATCGTGGGACACTTTTTGCATGCTGGGGTGGGCTCCCAGCATGCCACCTGGCCAGATGTTTGTTGGAAAGGTGGGTACTGGAGCCAATGGGGATTGGGCACCCTCATCAGCCATACAGTGTGGTGGGGGGAGTGGGAGCGCATAAGCTGAGGGGGATCGGGCACCCCCTCAGCACATAACAAATGGAGGGGCACATCATGCCAGCGGGGATTGGGCTACCCTGTCTGCAAGTGAACTGGGTATGGAGACATGCCGACAGAGGGACTGGGAACCCACAAGTTGGCTTTAATGTTGACTCTGAGGCAGGCAGTGAGAGCCGCCGCCAACCGCCATGTTTCAAGAAATGTTACACCAGGCAAGGGACCGCCCTGCAGTGATGGGTTGCTCCCTCATTGCAGTGGCGAATTCCTTTCAAGGTGGTAGCATGCTGGCTGAACTAGTGCCAGCAGCAGTGTACAACCGCATTGGGGAAAGTGGGCCAAGCCTCAAAAGGCAATGGGGGCATTGGCCCCAACAGTACCGCACCTCAAAACCCTGCTTCTCTCTGAAGCTGTGACAAAATGTTTCTTGAGCATGCATGCAAGTAAACATAAAAATGTCAAGGGGTGCCCTGTCAATATTGGCTGCAGAGCCAGAGCTTATCTTAGCATGCCCACCAGTGCTGTAGTTTACCTTTTCACATGTTTTGGTGAAAATGTTGGACAAACATACTAAAAATAAAGATTTTACATGTGTTAAAAGTCAATAAAATAAATGAAAAAAATAAAAATAAACAAATAAACAAAGGAAAAGTGACCACAAAACTGCGAGACTCGGGAGCAGTGGTAGACATGCCATGGTAAGACATTTCAAACAAGTGACTCCACTGCATATTTCTGGATGTATTTGAGAAGAGTTTTGGTTTTGCCTCTTCTTTGGGACAGTGACATTGCTATGCCATCTGATGGGTCCCTATGAAGGAAATCCACTCAGCACTTTAGGCTGAAGTACCAGGATATTTTCCATTCCTGTGTCGCCTACCAGGCTTGGCCTGTGAAGGTGCACTTTAAATGGTATATGTCGGCCCCACCCAAAGACCATGGGGTTCTCTGATCTGGATGTAGTACTGGCTGGACTGGGGCACTGGGAAAACACTGAGCATTTATAGAAAAAATAATTTGGTATTGGTATTTGGTAGTGGTGCATGCCATTACGATCCCATGGCTATTCCAGAAAGTAATTTATAATGGCAGAATATTGATCGATGATATGCCCTCTCATTACAACCGTGAAAGTAGTACAGACATGTTCAAGCAGGGCTGTAAAGATACTAATGCAATAACTTCACGTATATGTTATCGAATGCCTTGTGTCAGAAAGGGCATATGGTCAAAACATCGCGTTTAAATTGGCATGGTCAATTTGTTGAAGTATAAAAGTCGAACTGACATGCCATCCCTGGATCTGTAGTTCGGACATGTCATTCTATATGAGTTTTCATTATCTGGCGACAACATATGCTATCTATGCAAGATTTGGCCAAATATCTTTAAAAATTTCCAAGCTATGGCAAATTGAAAATCTATCAGTAAAATAAGCGGATTTGTGGGACTTAGTGTTTTTTGGGGTTTTTTTTTGCAGTTCATGACAGACACTTCCCCAAAAAGGTGCATTGTGCATGCACGCTGTCTTACTATATTTTTCTGTTGCAATTTTTTAGCTTGCAATAACTTGATAAATTCTAAAGATGTGAGAACAAAAGACTTCGCCACAAGCTGAGGCTCTCTCTGTCAGATCAGCTACTGGTTTCACAGTGGTCCTGCAACAGCAAAATAAAACTTTTTCTGCATTTGAAACCTGGCATGTGTGGTGATGGCTTCTGCGCTTGCATTTGGCTCATTGGTGACTCTTTCTTTGCCCTGGTTATCCTGAGCCACCTCTGCATCCTGATGAATTCTAAAGACATTTTGACCCAAACTTAAATAGAGGGCATAGCAGGCCGCTACCTTGCGACCACATTAGTGGTCACCCTTGACTACCCCATTGTTTTGGGACTACTATTAGTCACAGAAACAGTAGAATCACTTACAAAAGTAACATAAATTGCCCACAAAACTAGCATTATTGATTACGCTGCACAACTATTTGTCCGTTATTCGACGTTCTCTAATTCGCCTTGTCTTGTTTGTGACCACATTACATATCGACTTTTTATCCGGCTATATTTTGTTTAGGCTACCATTTGTCTGTTACATTTTGTCCATGACTAATTGACCAGCAGCAAAATGTCCGCTATGAGGTCAGAAAGCTGTGTTCCTTAAAATCTGGAAAAAGAAAGAAAAGAAAAGAAACAGCTGGTAAATCAAAGTGAAATTCTATTTGAGCTTCATAACAGAGGAAGGCACCAGAATTGGACCAGACTCATTAGCTCAGTGCATTACAAAACAGATATTTAACAATGAACTACATAAGCAATTGATATGGAAAACGAGACATGGCCATAGAGAAAAAAATAACCAGAAGGTTTTGTAATACAATATCTCTCAGCATTGCAAGGGCAAATCATTGACAATTACGTTTGCTGTCCAGAAGAAAAAGCAACACTTTATGGAGCAGAGGTAGGAAATCTGTCATGTTTCTCCTAGAAAGTCCCATTCGAAAAGACCGGCACTACTGAGGTCACAAGTATGAAGGACTGCAGCTGATCTTCTGGAATTCCATGCTAGATGAGCTGAGAAAGTGGCGTATTGAAGGAGAAAGTGAGTGAAATTTATACCAGGGAGAAGCTACTATCTGAGAGTGGGTGAAGAATGCAGTTAAATAAATGTCCAACTTCTGTATTTATTCATCATTGCAATCCTGTAGGCTTGGGACATCACTTTAAAGAGATATTGCTTTACAGTTCTGGCTTGCACCACAAAGTTAAGAGTTGGTGATCTGATTTGAAATCGGGGAAAATAGTGCAATGCCCTAATTAATAACCAGCTATTATAAAATGTCATAGTGTGTACTGCGTTTTGCTGTATATTTTTTTAGATTTGGGTAGTATTTGATATAGAGGCGTTGTAAGTAGTGAGCTATGCAACATAATAACTAGATGTCTGTACACAATCCGTTTGTGCCTTCCTTCATGTCGGCAATGGTACTGAGCAATATCTTGATAATTGGCATGGAGGGAAGGGAACTGACATGCAGAGGCAGCCATTCAATGACATCATAAACAAAAAATAATGGCAGTGCAAAAGCTAATGGGTCAGATGAGCAGGCAGGCGTATGCATGTACCCTGAAGACACATTTCAGGCGAGTGATTGAAGCGGACCTTTTCTTTGAAGCCAAGGCCACTGCTGTCAATCAGCTGCCATACACATCTCGCTGCTCCATTGGTGCATATGGGGCGCACCCCACAAATTAAGCAGTTCACTTGCAGGGACTGGCACACACCTCCAGCAAGTCGCATTCTCCCACGATGTTTCTTGCACATGCGCACAAGCGAACATAAAAAGGAAAGAGACCTGGGGGTAATCATATCAGATGACCAAGGTTAGCAAGCAATGTGAGAAGACAGTAGGGAGGGCTGGGGGTATACGGGGATGCAGAGGAGAGACATCACCAGCAGAAAACAGGAAGTTGTTATCCCTCTGTACAGACAGTTGGTGAGACCCCATCTGGAGTACTGCATCCAGTTCTGGAGACCCCATCGCGCAAGGACATAGACAGGATAAGGAGCAGTCCAGAGGAGGGCAACTAAAATGGTGCAGGGTCTGCAAGAGAAGCCGATGAGGAGAGACTAAAGGAGCTTAATATGTATACCCTTGAGGAAAGAAGGAGAGGGGACATGATAGAAACTTTTAAGTACCTCAGTGGAATCAACAAAATCCAAGAGGGTAGCATCTTACAGAAAAAGAAACGTGCAAGAACAAGGGGACACAATTTAAAGATAGAGGGAGGGCAGTTCCGGGGCAACGTGAGGAAGTATTTTTTCACAGAGAGGGTAGTGGATGCATGGAACAGCCTTCCTGAGGAGGTTGTGGGGTCTAAAACTGGGAGAATTCAAGAATGCATGGGACAGACATAAGGCAATTCTTGTGGGGGTAGGAAGAAATAGGCTGTTGGTTAACTAGGATCTGCAGCTTATCCATTAGGTAGGGAAATGGGCAGACTAGGTGGGCCAAGCGGTCCTTATCTGCTGTCAAAGTCTATGTTTCTATGTTTCATGAATTCTATCACTGTCATGGCGTTAATCAGCCTCAAAAGGTGATTTTGCAGTCACTGCGTGGAATCACCTTTCGGGACCCATTAACAAAATGACAGTGCCAATGTTCATGAGGTTGCCTCTCAAAAAGCCTATGTTTCAAATTTGGTGTAAAAAATCAAACAAATGCCTGTTTTCACGAGTGTGCATTGCATAGCTACTTCCACAGGCTTGTAACTTCGTGAATTTGCAATATTTTCATGCCAGATTTTCAACATTGTTATTTTTGTACACTTCCTTGTGAACTGTACAGCTGTCATTTTACACATCCTGCCCGAAATGTGTTTCTGCGCTTCTGGCGCACAATAGCACGGTCGCAGTGGGAAATCAGTGTTCGGGCCAGACTATGAAAATGACAGTGAGACAGTTCATGAGCAGAGGTCCTAAAATGCCTATGTTGAAAATTTGGTGACGATACTCAATAAAATGACTGTGTTCCGAGCATGCGTTGGCAGATTACATGCACACTCATGCCGACATGCATTTGCATACCTCTCAACCTCCCCTCATAAATCAGGGACAAGGCTTAGAAAAATCAACTAAGAAAGAACAAGTCTGTAACTTTTGGGTTTGATATTATTTTGTACTTATAACCCCACTGTTTAGTCACAGAAACACAATTTTAGGAGGGCAGAGTAAAATTTTTAGACAAATCAAGTCCCTAAAAATCAGGGACAGTTGAGAGGTATGTGCATTTGTGATATTTTCACTCTGGATTTTCACCATTGGCATTTTCCACACCTCTTAATGAACAGTACAGCTGTCATTTCACATATCCTGCCCAAAATGTGTTTTCGCACTTCCGGCGCAGAACAGCGTGGTCGCTGTGAGAAATCACTTTTTGGGACAGTTTGAGGAAATAACAGTGACATTGTACATGAGCAGAGGTACTAAAATGCCTATGTTGAAAAGCTGGTGCCGAACACCCATAAAATGACTGTGTTCCAAGCGTGCATTGTATATTTCCCACGCACCTTTGTAACGTCGCAAATTTGCTATATTCACATGCCACATTTTCAACACTGGCATTTTTTTAACACCTCCTTATGAACTGTACAGCTGCCATTTTTCACATCCTGCCCAAAATGTTTTCCCGCACTGCACTACCAAAGCTAATGTCAGCATGACTACATTCGGCATTGACAGATGCTTGTTAACATAATGATTAGTTCTATGCAGCCAACTTCAGACACTTGGATGTGTAACATGCTGACGACTGTAAAGTCGGAGGTATTGTTGTTGATCACAAACTGCAGTTTTGTTCCAGACCAACCTGAATAAATTATCAGACTGGGATAAAGAGCATAAATTCATCTTCAAGGAGGCAAAATGTAAATCATGCGCTTTGGTAAAATAATCCATGCTTTGAATATAAATTACATAATACCATATTAAAGGTAACGGACAATGAAAGGGATTTGGGTATCCATATCACACCTGACCTTAAATTTAACTACTATAGAAACATAATGTTGAAAACATGTTATGGTATCTATCATTGTATAATGAAAAATATAAAAAGTCGTAGTGCAGAGGTCATCGTACTATTATATATGTCCTTGATTAGACCACATCTGGAGTATTGCACACAGTTTTGTGCACCATATACCATAGAAGGAAATATAAAAATTGAGACAGTACAGAGGAAGATTACTAAAAATTGATAATATGAAAAATAAATCATATAGCGAAAGATTATCCTCACTGACGCTATACTCCATGGATTATAGGAGGATAAGAGGAGACCTATGTTTGGTATATAGAGCATGTTCAGACGAAATTCTTGAATGCACACTGGGGCTTCAAAAACAAAGTACGAATGATTTAAATACAAGATCTCATAAATATAAATATGAGGTAGAGGTGAATAAAACAACTAAAAGAAACCACTGGTATACACAAAGGGTTATTGAAATATGGAACAACCTCCCTAGCCATGTGGTTGAAAGTGGTAACATGGAGACATTTAAAGTCAGATTAGATATATTCATGGAAAACAAACATTATTATTACCACCATTAGAAAATTAAACGGTGGCAAGTTCTCTGTTGGACCTTGGTCTTTTGAACTTGTAAAGATTATGTGATTCTATGATTATCTAACATCTGAGTGCTGGAAAGAAGATATCATATCTCACTATTTTCTTTGTCTGTCAAGAGATTGGTCCTCTGGCACTTGGTGGATCATGAGGTTATTGGCTACACTGAATGGCTGAATGAGGTGTTATTTAATCTAAGAGTGGAAAAGCGATAGCTAGCTTACAGTATCGTATGCCTTACTCCAAGAAATGAGGTAAGCTGGAGGCACTCTTGACAGTACTTCCCCCTCATTAGGTTAAGTCATAATGTTGGGCTTTAACAGTACTTAGATCTCCCTTTTAGACCACTCCCCTGCTTTCTGCTACCAAGGTTTCCCCCCTGTGCCTTCCCTTTATTGTAGTTTCTGAGTATACCTCTGGGGGGTGGGGTTATAGGGATACAGTAAGGTGGGGGCCTGGGGGGTAGGATAGTGGTTATAGATTTATGTTTGTGTGTAGTAGGTAGTATTGTTTGGTGTTGTATAGCTAGTTGAGCACAATGTCATACATCTCTCATTTGTTCCTCCTTGTATCCTGTTGATTGTCTTGTGCATTTGTATACTTTGTTGTATGTTTTCTAAGTGTGAAAATGAATAAAGTATGTTAAATTTAAAAAAGATTATGTGCTGGCACGGGTTTCCCAGTCAGGCACCATTTCCCTCCAACCTCTGGGGCCTCCATCCCTTTAGTTGTCACCCTCTGCCTGCTGATGAATATAGTTGTTGGGCATTGGGATTGTTTTTTTCCTGTTAGTACTTTTTATTGTAGTTTTGAAGCAATACATACAACATCAATAAACAAAGCTCCATAAGCATCATAAGCAACAGTAGCAGTGAAAGGTACAAAACAGCATTGTATCCATATACTTCAAATAAGTACTTATGTGTAAGAGCATTGGGGATTGTTAGGAGGAGACATAGGGGGCCCTGGACCTTGGGGGAGGGTAGCGGGGTGGCCAGATTGGGGTTGTATAGACAAGGAGATGCCCTAGGAAGAAATGGAGACTGGAGAGAGGTTCTCCCTGTCTGGTCCCCATACCTAAGGGCTCCACTTTTTGTGGGCAGGTGACTCGATTGGCCTCAGAGTCTCATCCAACCCGGGCAGCAGTGTTATGCAATACCAGGTCCATTAAAAACAAGGTGGCAATAATTGCCAATCTTGTTGGGACATCGGACCTGTCATGCATCACCAAGACTAGGCTGGGCAATAATGCTGGCCCCATTCTTGAGTCAGCAGTTCTAGCCAGGTTCTTCGTTGGCCCGAGGTTGGATCGTAGGGGTGGTGGTGTAGCTATTTGTTTTAGAACAAAATTGGGCCTGATAGATGTACCAGTGGGGAGACCAGATCCTTTAAATGTATCTTAGGCACAGGTGTGGGGTGCAAAATTCTTTTCATCTGCTATTCACTCTGGAACAGGAAGCAATTTTTGCAGGAAGCAGTGGACTTCATTGTCGACATGGTGCTGGGAGTCTCCCAGAGTAATGGTGCTGGGTGACTTCAATGCCTGGATCAACGAACTCTCACATTTTGGCCAGGACTTTCTACAGCTAATGACTTTGTTGGGTTTCACACAGGTAGTTTCCTCTGTGTCCCATAATTCTGGTCATTCTCTGGACCTGGTCTTCTTACTGGGTATGGAGACCTCTGGTTTGGTGGTGGAGCCAGTCAGTTGGTCTGACCATTACACTATCAAGTTCATTTTCCGGGCTCCGCTTTAGGCCTGCCCCTTTAGAGATGATCCAGTACTGCCTGTTAAGCGGTGTGACCCCAGATGGCCTGATGGTGGTACTGGATCTATTGGGACTTCCAACTGCTAGCAGTGGTCCAGATAACCTATTACAGACCTATAATAAGGCCATGGTGGCAGTTCTGTATTCTATTACTCCTGTTCATGGTCACCCCCTCACCCTTGGTCCCCTTGGTTTGATGGGACTTTGAGGGAGATGAGGAGAGAGGGGCCAAGGATGGAGCATTGCTGGCAAAAACTGGCCTTGATGTTGACAGGCTTAGATTGATGGCCCATTATATGGAGTATCAATCTGTGATCTCCAGTAAGAAGGCAGGGTTCCTGTCTGGGGAGATCACCACTACATGGAACCAACCAGCTCAGCTCTTCCGAACTGTGGACAGACTGTGCAATCCAATCTGTCTGCAAGCCCAGAGAGCATTGTCACAGGATAAGTGTGATGAGTTTACTCGCTTCTTTGCAGATAAGATTGCCGACATTAGATCAGAGATCTGCATGGCTCACTCCAATGGGTAGGGTGGATATCAGTTGAAGGTTGCACAGCCCTGGTTTAGTTGATCAGCTTTTGATCAGGTGGTGCTCATGGATGTTGTAAGGATCATCCAGAGAATAGTATGCGGCCAACCTGCTGAAGTTTGGACCTGGGCCCAACTCGCCTCCTTGTTGGTTGCGGTGAGGTCATTGGCCCAGTCCTGGAAGAGATAGTCTGGTGTTCGCTTGAAACAGGTGAGTTTCCTGACTCCCTGAAGGAGGCAGTGGTAATGCCCCTCCTTAATAAACCCTCTCTTGACCTGAACTGTCTCGCCAACAACAGACCCAACTCTAACCTGCCCTTTGTGGGTAAGGTTATTGAGAAATTGGTTGCACTGCAGCTGGATGACCACCTTACCATCAATGATATCTATGATCCTCTCCAGTTGGGATTTAGGAAAAGACACAGCACCGAGACTGCCCTGGTCTGGGTGCTCAATGATCTCCTGATAGTGAGAGATTGGAGGAGTTGTTCCATCTTTGTCCTCCTTGATCTTTCTGCAGCATTTGACACTATATATCATGGTGTATTGCTGGAGCACCTGCGGGTATTCTGTGGACTGTCAGGGACAGTCCTCAGATGGTTCCATTCATTCCTCACTGGTAGGTTCCAAAGAGTAGCATCAGGAATTTATTCCTCTGACACATTCTCTCTACCATGTGGGATACTCCAGGGCTCTGTGCTTTCACCTATGTTATCTCAGTGTATATGCTGTCATTGGGAGACATTGTAAGGTGGTATGGCTTGAGTTTTCACTGCTATGCAGGTAATGCTCTGCTGTACATTTCCTTTGTACTCGACTGGGATGATGTAGTCTCAGTGTTTAAGAACTGCGTCTCCAAGATCCAGAACTGGATGAGTGTCAAATGACTGAAGCTGAATCTTGACAAAGCTGATGTTCTGGTGGTGGACCCTGGCCACCGAGTAGTGGGGTCTTCAACTGGGCAGGCCTGTGGGCTTTTGTTCACCAGTTGCCAGCTGATGACCTCCGAATGGGTGTGGAGTCTGGGCATTATTTTTGATGAGGGGTTGACCCTGAAGTCTCAGGTGTCATCTGTTGTCAAGACCTCATTTTACCATCTGAGGAAGTTAACCCGTATTAAGCATCTGGTTCTGCCCGGCAACCTCCAGACGTTGGTCCATGCTTTTGTGACCTCCCACCTTGATCGCTGCAACACTTTGTACCTAGGGCTACCAGGGGTTGATATACACAACTTGCAGCTGGTGCAGAATGCTGCGGCCAGGTTGTTAACTGGACTTTCTCATCTAGCCATGTCACACCTGTGCTGCGCAGACTGCACTGGCTGCCAGTTCAGTAGTGGATCACCTTCAAGGTCAATTTGCTGACCTACAAAGCCCTACATAGACAGGGACCAAGTTAACTACAAGAGCTCCTGTGTCCCTATTGCCCACTTCGCTCTGCCAATGAGGGATTTCTGGAGATTCCCAGGGTCCATTTAAAGACCTCCGGAGTTCGAGCTTTTGCATTTGTTGCTCCTACCCTGTGGAATTCTCTACCTCATCAGATAAGGAGGTACCTGACTGTGAAGAGCTTCAAATCAGCACTCAAAACATACTTATTCTCACTTGCCTATTCTGAGAACTAATTTATGGATGTCTGGTGTTATGCTGATTTAAAATATTTACAGTTTTAAGGTTTCTGTTCTGTAAAAGCACTTTGGTACACATTTGAATTGTGCTTAAAATAAATTAAGATTATTACTTTTATTGAGTGAATTAATCAGTTGACAGTTTGGGCTACATGTCTACAATGCTCAGATGATGATACTTCGTTGTTAATTATAATTCCCAAATCCCATTCCTTAACTGATGAATTTAATACACGTTCATCCAAACTCTAAAAATAGTGTCTATTTTATGTCTAAAATGTAATACAGTGCATTTAGATGCATTTAACTTAATTTTATTGATTTTTGCCCAATTTTCAGTGTTATGGAGATCCTTGCATGACGTGATGTATTGTTCATAAGTACTTACAATACCGTCAATTTTTTTATTGTCTGCGAATTTAGATATGACACTTGATGTTAAGTATCACTAATGTAAATACTAAACAAAGCAGGCCCGAAAACCGACCCCTTGAGGTATGCCACTATTAACAGCACATTCTTGAGAGATCTGTCATTTTATTTTAACTGACTGAGTGCGATTTGATAACGAATTTTGTATCCATCTAACAACCAATTTATTAAATCCTAATGGTATAAGTTTTGTTATTAAATCATGAAGAACCGCATCAAACGCTTTATCACTTTCTAATAAAATAACATCAAAATTATTACTATTATGATTATAAAATGTGACCAGATTTGTAGTACAAGAGAGCCCTTTCCTAAATCCATTTTGGGTATGATCTTCGAGGGCAAGATTTTTTATTTCCTGGTCTAGCACCTTTTTAATAAGTCTCTCCATTAATCTGAAGCACACAGAGGTCAAACTTATTTGTCTATAAGTGGCTACATTGTTTTTGTTCCCTTTTTATGTTGATTGCATGCATGCGTAAGAAACATGTTGTGGCAGGTTTCTTCACAAGCAGGTTGTGGAGGCGTGGCACTGTTGAGACCAATGCCCCCACAGCCTGTAAAGGCTTGTCCCACTTCCCCCAATGCCATGGCATGCTGCTGCTGATACTAGTTCAGCCAGCGTAACACCAACTTGTAAAAAATTAGTTGCTGCAATCAGGGGCCGCCTCGTCATTGCAGCATCAGTGATTTGCAGCAATGAGGGAGTGACCCATCATTGCAGGGCGGGATCTTAAAACCCTGATATTGTTTGTGAACATGACAGCGACTTGCCGCAGTGTTCACAAACAAAATTAACCTCCCCTGCTGAGGGGGAGCCCAATTCCCCTCAACAGTATGTGTCCCCCCGACCATCTTTATTTGCCAGTGGGGGCCCCAGTCCCCGTCGGCTGCAGTGCCCAAATATTTATGTCGCCGACGTGGGAGCCCACTCCCCGTCGGCATTATGTACCCCCTCATTTGTTGTGTACTGATGGGGGTGTCCAATTCCTCATTGGCCACAGCTGCCCTCCTAAAAAAAAAGACTCCTTGGCACGCTGGGAGCCCACCCCTAGCATGCCACATGCCCTGCAAAATAAAAACGGTCCCGCTTATTTTTTTTTTTTGTAACACGTAAAGGAAACGGTCCTCATGGTCTCCCCTCACTCCCCACAACCAAGCACCCACCCACTGTGCACCCTGTCTCCTGACACTTCTCACCTACTACTTACCTCCGGTCTGGTGCGTCTTTAGTGGACGAGAACACGTCTGCACTCTTCAAACCGACCACAAACTGAGGAAATGCCTGTAAGCTGTATAGTGGAATAAATAGGGGTTTTTCAACTCTGATGCATATCTCAGGCATTTTTCCGAATTTTGGCACCAAATTTTTAGCTTGGGGTTTTTGGGACCCCTCCTCATGAATTATATTACTGTCATGACGTTACTCGGCCCCAAAAGGTGATTTCACATTCACTGCGTGGAATCACCTTTTGGGACTGATTAATGAAACAACAGTGCCAGCGTTCATGATGTGGGCTCTCAAAAAGCCTATGTAGCAATTTGTGGGAAAAAATAAAAATGACTGTTTTTTTGGCGTGCATTGCAGTTGCTATGCATGCCTGTAACCTTGCTAATTTGCAATATTTTCACCCCAGATTTTCAACATTGGCATTTTTTCACACCTCCTTGTGAACAGTACAGCTGTCATTTTTCATACCCTGGCCAAAATGTGTTTTCATACTTCCGGTGCAGAATAGCACGGTCAGTGTGGGAAATCAGTGTTCCACACAGATTAAGAAACTGACAGTGGCACTGTTCATGAGCAAAGGTCCAAAAATATCTAGTTTGAAAATTTGGTGACGATACTTCATAAAATGACTGTGTTACGAGCGTGCGTTGCACAGTTTGCACGCATGCTCCTAAGTTCACGAACTTATAATATTTTCACTTCAGATTTTCAACATTGCCATTCTTCTGCACCTTCTTATGAACAGTACAGCTGTTATTTTTCACATCCTGGCTGAAATGTGTTTTCGCAGTTCCGGTGCAGAATAGTGCGGTCGCAGTGGAAATCCATGTTCAGGAATCATTATGAAAATGACAGTGACACTGTTCATTAGCAGAGGTCCTAAAGTGCCTATGTTGAAAATTTGGTGATGAAAGTCCGTAAAATGAGTGTGTTAAGAATGTGCGTTGCGAAGTTTCCATGCACAGTCATACCTTCGCAACTTTGCACTATTTTCACTCCAAATTTTCAGCATTGACATTTTGCCACACCTCCTTATCAACAGTGCATCTGTCATTTTTCACATCCTGGCCGAAATGTGTTTTCAATCTTCCGGTGCACAATAGTGCAGTTGCTGTATTAAATCTGTGTTCAGGACATATTAAGAAAATCACACTGACACTGTTCATGAGCAGAGGTCCTAAAATGCCTATGTTAAAAATTTTGTGATAAAACTCCATAAAGTGACTGTGTTATGAGGGTGTGTTGTGCAGGTGCCGCGCACCCTTGTAAGTATGCAAATCAGTAATATTTTCAAGCCAGATTTTCAACACTGGCATTTGTTCACACCTCCTTATGAACAGTACAGCTGTCATTTTTCACATCCTGACCAAAATGTGTTTCTGCACTTCTGGTGCAGAATACCGCATTCACTGTCAGAAATCAGTGTTTGGGACAGATTAGGATCGAGTGACTGAGGGGGGGGAGTGACCAAACTCAACCAAGCTTTGTCGGGACTGCTGCGGATGTCTTTGTGGGCAGGAAAAGGCAACAACACAGGCAGAAGCCTAGTACAAAAGGGCAGCCTGCAGTGCAGGGAGACACAGAATGAGCAAGTGAGGGAGAGGGAGTTAGTGAGCTCAACGGAGCTCTATTTGGACTACTGCGGATTTGTTTGTGGGCAGGAAAAGGCAGCAATGCATGCAGGGACTGAGTACAAAAGGGCAGCCTGCAGCAGTGGGACAAACAGAATGAGCAAGCTTGAGGGGGGACTGAGTGAGTTCAACAGAGCCTCCATCATCACTGCTGCAAATTTTTGTGGGCAACAATAGGTGTCTACGCTGGCAGGTAGCCCAGTACAGAAAGGGCAGCCTGCAGTGCCTGCAGAAATGGAATGAACAAGTGAGATGGGGGAGGAGGAGTGGAGGCCAGCGGAGCTGTGTTGGGACAGCTGCGATTTCTTTGTGGGCAGGAAAAGATGGCAAATGCAGGCAGGAGCCAAAGCGTTGCGCTATGGCTGCCGGACAAACAGAATGTAAACAAGTCGGGGGAGTTAGCAGCTCAACGGAGGTGTATCGCGGACTGCTGCAGATGTCTTGTGGTCAGGAAAGGCAACAACACAGGCAGGAGCCCAGTACAAAAGGGCAGCCTACAGCGCAGGGAGACACAGAATGAGCGAGTGAGGGAGGGGGAGTTAATGAGCTCAACGGAGCTCTATTGGGACTGCTGCAGATTTTTTTGTGTGCAGAAAAAGGCAGCAATGCATGCAGGGCCTGAGTACAAAAGGGCAGCCTGCAACAGTGGGACAAACAGAATGAGCAAGCGAGAGAAGGGGACTGAGCGAGTTCTACAGAGCTCTATCATCTCTGCTGTGGATTTCTTTGTGGGCAGATATGGTGGCCAGAGCTGGCAGGGGAGCCCAGCACAGAAGGCAACCTGCAGCGCCCAGCATAAACGGAATGAGCAAGGGAGACAGGGGAGGAGAGCCAATGGAGCTGTGTTGGGATCTGCTGCAGATTTCTTTGTGGCAGAAAAAAATGCAGACAGAGGCAGAAGCTCAGTACAAAAGGGCATCCTGCAGCACCAGAAGAAACGGAATGAGCGAGTGAAACAGGGGGAGTGAGAGAGCGACCTCAACGGAGCTCTGTCAAGACAGCTGCAGATTTCTTAGTGGGCAGGAAAAGGTGGCAATGCAAGCAGGAGCCCAGTACAAAAGGGCAGCCTGCAGCGCCGGGACAAACAGAATGAGCAAGTGAGAGAGGGAGAGTGAGCAAGCTCAACGGAGGTGTATCATGACTGCTGCATGGATGTCTTTGTGGGGCAAGGAAAGCACTACAGGGCAGGAGCCCAATACAGAAGGGCAGCCTGCAGCTTAGGGGACAAGAACGAGTGAGGAGAGAACTGAGGAGTGAGAGAGTCAACTTGAGCCTCCTCGGGACTGCTGCAGATGTGCTTTGTGGGCAGAAAAAGCTGCCAACACAGGCAGGAACCCAGCACAAAAGGTCAGCCTGCAGCAGGGGAGACACAGAATGAGCGAAGTGAGGGAGGGGGAGTGAATGAGCTGAATGGAGCTCAGTTGGGACTGCTGCAGATTTCTTTCTGAGCAGAAAAAGGCAGCAATGCACACAGGGGCCAGTACAAAGGGGAAACCTGCAGTGGTGGGAGAAACAGAACGAACAAGTGAGAGAGAGGGGGAGTGAGTGAGCAAGCTCAACAGAGCTCTGTCATGACTGCTGCAGACTTCTTTGTGGGCAGAAAAGGGTGGCAATGCGGGCAGGGGCCCAGTAGAAAAGGGCAGCTTGCACTGTGGGCAGAAACGGAATGAGCAAGTGACACAGGGGGAGTGAGTGAGGCCAATGAAGCTCTGTCAAAACTGCTGCAGATTTCTTTGTGGGCAGAAAAAAATGCCAGCTGAGGCTGAAGCCCAGTACAAAAGGGCAGCCTTCAGCGTCACTAGAAACAGAATGAGGGAGTGAGACAGGGAGAGTGAGTGACCTCAATGGAGCTCTGTCAGGGCAGCCTCAGATTTCTTTATGGGCAGGAAAAGGTGCCAATGCAGCCAGGAGGCCAGTACAAAAGGGCAGCCAGCAACACCAGGAGAAACAGAATGTGCGAGTGACGGAAAGGGAGTGAGCTCAACTGAGGTCTATCGTCACTGCTGCGGATTTCTTTGTGGGCAAGAAAAGGCAGCAATGCAGGCAGGAGCCCAGTACAAAAGGCCAGCCTGCAGCCCCCCCCCCGCAGAAATGGAATGAGCAAGTGACAGGGGCGAGTGAGCAACCTCAACAGAGCTGTGTTGGGACTGCTACACATTTCTTTGTGGGCTGACAAAGTCACCAACGCAGGCAGGAATCCAGTACAAATGGGCAGCCTGCAGCAGTGGGAGACACAGAACGAGGGAGGGAAGGGGAGTGAGTGAGCTCAACGGAGCTGTGTTGGGACTGCTGCAGATTTCTTTGTGGGCAGAAGAAGGCAACAATGCACGCAGGGGCCCAGTACAAAATGGCAGCCTGCAGCACCGACAGAAACGGCATGAGCGAGTGAGAGAGGGGGACTGAGCGAGCTCAATGGTGCTCTGTCGGGACTGCTGCAGATTTGTTTGTGGGCAGAATAAGGCACCAACAGAGGCAGGAGACCACTACAAAATGGCAGCCTGCAGTGCCAGGAGAAACAGAATAAGTGAGTGAGACAGGCAGGGTGAGCGACCTCAACAGATCTCTGTCGGGACAGCTGCAGATTTCTTTGTGGGCAGAAAAAGGCGCCAATGCAGGCAGAAGCCCAGTACAAAAGGGTAGCCTGCAGCACTGGGAGAAACACTACAAGCGAGTGAGAGAGGGGGGCAGTGAGCAAGCTCAATGGATCTCCATCGTGACTGCTGTGGATTTCTTTGTGGGCAGAAAAAGCCACCAACAGAGGCAGAAGCCCAGTACAAAAGTATAGCCTGCAGTGCCAGCAGAAACAGAATGAGTGAGTGACAGAGGGGGAGTGACCTACCTCAATGGAGCTGTGTTGGGACAGCTGCAGATTTCTTTGTGGGCAGCAAAACTTGCCAATGCAAGTAGAAGCCCAGTACAAAAGAGCAGCCTGCAACACCAGAAGAAACAGAATGAGAGAGTGAGACAGGCGGAGAGAGAGCGACCTTAACGGAGCTGTGTCGGGACAGCTGCAGATTTCTTTGTGGCCAGAAAAAGGTGCCAATGCAGGCAGAAGTCCAGTACAAAAAGGTAGCCAGCAGCACTGGGACAAACACAATGAGCGAGTGAAAGAGGGGGAGTGAGCGAGCTCAACAGACCTTTATCGTGACTGCTGCAGATTGCTTTGCATGCAGAAAAAGGTGACAACGCAGGCAGGAGCCCTTTACAAAAGGCCAGCCTGCAGTTCCGGCAGAAATGGAATGAGTGAGAGAGGGGGAGTGAGGTAGCTCAGTGGACCTGTGTCAGGACTGCTGCACATTTCTTTATGGGCATAAAAAGCCGCCAACAGAGGTGGGAGCCCAGTATGAAAGGGCAGCCTGCAGTGCAAGCAGAAACAGAATGAGCGACTGAGAGAGGGCCAGTGACCCACCTCAACACAGCTCTGTCAGGACAGCAGCAGATTTCTTTATGGACAGAAAAAACATGCCAGTGCAGCCAGGAGCCCCGTACAAAGGTGTAGCCTGCAGCACCGGGAGAAACAGAATGAATGAGTGACACAGGGCCACTGAGCGAGCTCAACAGACCAATGCAATCAACATTCGGCATTGACAAATGCTCGTTTATAAATTGGGATTATCATCATGGTTTTCTTCCATGCATTTGGGACGTGTTCAGTCTCAAGGGATTTGTTTATTAGGTACATTAGAGAGAGTGCTAGGACTTGGGCTTCTTTTTAAGAACGATGGGTGGATATTGTCAGACCAGGGGATGATTTGGTGTTTAAATTTTGTAATTTTGTAATATGTCTGAAATGCTGAATTTGATAGGTTCATTATTATCAACATTAATAGTTAGAGGAGTAGTAGGAGGACAGGAAAATACTTAACTAAAGTATTTATTGACGCATTCAGCGAGCTCTGTGTCATCTGTTAATACTGATTCATTGATTAGAAGTGAGATAGAGTTTCTAGATGATTTATTGTTTTTTTTTTATGTAGGAATAAAGCTTTCACTATCTTTAGTATGAGCTAATCTCATATGAGCTAATCTCATTTCAGATTAATTTTAGCCTTTTTAATCATGTTTTTAATTTAGTCTGTTCTTTTTTATACTTAATTTTATTTTCTTGGGAAGGAATTTTTATGCCTTTTTATGCCTATGATAGGCCTTATTCTTGTTTTTTTATGCATTTAGTAAACCATCTTGGTATAACTCCCTTCTTGTTATATTTCTCTGTTAATGGAACATATTTTTCCTCCACACCCTCTATAATTTGGTGCATGTTTTCCCACATTTGTTTTATATCCAGGTTAGAAAAGACAGTATCCCAGTCCATAGTATTTAATGCTAGTTTCATTTCATTCTAATCTGCCTTCTTATAATCGTAAAGTTTTGGGATCTTAACTCTTATTTATAGCATTTAGCAATGTACATTCAACCATACAGTGATCACTGTTATCTAATTGAGTCAAAACCACTGGTTTTTGAATTCTAGTTGGGAATTGGTGATTATTAGGTCCACAATACTAACCTGTCTAGTTGGTTCTAATACTAGCTGGACACATCCATTTATGATTAAGGTGTCAATCAAGTTTTTTTCGAACTGGTTTTGGCCTTTTAGCTGGTTCCAATTTATCCCTGGGGCATTAAAGTCACCCATAATGAATACATCGCCTATATTGGTGCTAAGTTCAGTTTCATGTAATAGGGCATTGTTGTAGTTTTTATCACTGGATGGGGTCTATAACATACACCCATTGTTAGTTTAGGGGCACTTGGGAAATTTAAAGTTAGCCAGATTGTTTCTGTTTTCATGTTATGTGTCAGTAAAAGTGATCTCAGAACATTTTATGTTATCTGCAACATAGCAACAAACACCTCCTCCCCTTCTATTTTCTACTCTTATGGTATAATTGATACCTCTTGTATTTTATTCATTATTACACTGACTTCGTCCCACCTGGTTTCTGTAATACTGGCAATGTGGACCTTATTAGCCTTAAGATATGCCTCTAACTCCATAAATTTAGTTTTAGTAAGACTTCTTATATTGGTATCACTGGTCTGAGATTCTTGTAATAATCAGTTGATGTCATAATAGATATTTCCTTGTACCTCTTGGTTACTCGTTTAAAGTCTGAGATATGATTTCCTCAAACAATTTTGCTAATCTTGCAGCTCCCTGTCTACGTAAGTGTAGACCATCCCAACAGAACAATGAATTGTTTCCATAAAATGATTCCCAGTGAGTGACAGTTGAGAAGCTTTTCTCAAAGGTCCATTTTCTCAACAAATTATTGATTGATTTTATTTTCGACTCCTTTTTGTAATGAGCTTTGGGGACTGGAAGGATTTCAGAAAAATAAATTTCACAGCCTAGTTGTACCAATGTGCTATCTAAATTAATGAAATATTTTTAATCTCATTAGTTTACTGTTTATAAATATTTTTTTTCCAATTGTTTAACCAGATATGACACACTAAGATGAAAGCTTGTTTACAGGTGCAACCTAGGAGCAATATTGTTTGTTTCAGCATGAATTATGACTAGAGGGTTGTTCCTGATTATTTCAATGTGTTGTTAACCATCCCATAGATATCCCTAATCCCTGCTCCCTGAAAGAGCTACATGTGATACATGTATTTTTGCTTGTGTGTGCTGCAGACAATTTTATCTGTGTATTTAACAACGGAATTTCCTAAAACATAATATTGCTTACATTGCAGTGGGTACTGGTTGTTTCCATAATGTTAGCATTATTTATTGTTGTCTGGTCTACATGCTCAGCAGCTTGCTCAGGAACATTAGCAAGGCTATTTGGTAAAACATTACCTAATGTATTGCTATGGCTCGATAGACTAGACATTATTAGCTCATCTTTAAGAGATTCAGAATAATTTAAGGTAATCAGGGGTTGATACATATTTGTCAATTCCAAGGTCATGTCTTATTGCCCTTCATCTTGTTTTTGATTTTCTACCTAGATTTACTTCTATCCAATCCTAGGAATCAGCTTTAGGGAAAATACTTGCGTCATCTGGTTGCTTCCTTTTATGAGTTTTTTTTTTGTTTGTTTTTGTTGAAATCATGGTTTACTTCAGTATTGGGGCAAGGCAGTTGTAAATTAACCACATCCTGAGTATCTGGGCATTTCCCTTTATCATGATGTTTTTGGGGATCATGGATTACTACATTACTGGTGCCTGGTAGTTCAGAATCAACCAAAGTATTTGTGAGAACTGTATTGACCAGGCAATTATTTGTGCTTGTTAGTTAAGTGTTGGTACCACTGGGCAAAACTGTAGATGAATTAGTAATAGTTGGATCATGTAAATCAAGCGTCTTGTTCTTTATTGATCATTTGTTTGCTTTGAGTGCTGCTTGCAAGAATTTTTGTGCTAAAATAAATCAGTACTTCTGTACATTTAACAATATAAAGTATTACAATAGTTTTGCTGTAGAAATCTGTCTTTAAAATATTGGTGGTGTAATCTGAGGTTGGGCTTAGGTTTCACAAAAGTCAATAGCAGCCAACAGTCTTGGCGGGCAGTCAGCTGTCTGCTCTCCCATCATCCACAGTTTAGGCTTGGGTAGTGATGCCACATAGGTGCACTGCACGCACACCTTTGCCTACCTTGTGTGCTGCTTGCAAGAATTTTTTGGTGCTAAAATAGATCAGTACTTCTATATGTTTACAAAACATTACAATACTTGAGAGTGTTTAGAAACTGTTGGCATAGACAATGCCAGGTAGAGGTGGTAAAATCATACTTGATCCAGCCAATGCAAATCTACAATGGAGGAACAGTTGGTGATGCTGAACCTCAATGTGAGTGATGGTCAGGCCATATTCAATGCCCAAAATTATTCTTTACCCCTTCCAAGTCAATTTCTTCCAGCAACATTAGTACTGTGACTGGCACAGGAGAAAATGTTACAAGAAGCACAAGCAGAAGGACACTGTTCTTGGTAACTCACTCAACCACCAAAGTGTCACCAACTCTCACCAGTACCATCACATCTGTTACCCCACCACCACCACCACAGAGACCCTGTCTTCCACAACAAATGCCAGCATGACTACTATAGCCAGTCATGCAATTATGACTGTCACTCCAGCCACTACTGATGCTATGAACCCTGTCACTACTGCCACTACTGTAACACTGTCACCACAGTCTGGTATCACTGCTATGGTGAATATTATCAGTGTGACCACTGCAGTTGATTCAGTTATGCCTCCTGCTTCTCAGCTTCTCAGCACTCCGGAAAAGTTGTAGAGGAGGACCAGTCATCTGGTTCTGAGTATTTTCCTCCACATGAACTGCCCAGTGACACGTCATCTTCTTCATCAGAGGCAAATGTAATTGACTTTGAGGATGAGGCAGATTATATTTTGTACCTTGAGGGCAGAAAAAAAGTGGCTGGCATAACAACCTCTAGGAGTAGCACTAGTACCTAGGGTAGTAGAAGTAGCAGTAAGCATAAGGGTCCCCTTCCCACTAAGCAGACCAATCAAGCAGCACTGATGTTTCTTCAGCAGGCTTCATCACAGCCTGAAGGACAGCCAAGTGATGGCAACAGTGGCATGGCACCATCAGGGCCAGTGGTCACAGGACAAGAACAGGAAGACAAGGCAGGCACATCTGTTGAAGAAAGAACTGGGGGGATGCGGTGCTACCAGAATATGTGTGGCTGCATTTCACTGTTAAAGAAGGACACAAGGAAGGCAGTCTGTTCTTTTTTAAACAACACTATAAGCTGAGAAAAGTTACTCTTTAACTTAACCACAGCATTATTACAGAACCACTTGAAGCTTAAGCACCATCAGCTGTATCGAAGCTCATCTGGATCTGGACCCTTGGATTCATCATGACCAAACCCTTCCGGTGGACAGGCATGTACTCTTGGCAGTACCAGTAAATCTGAATGCAAGCAACTCAGTGGTCATGGCACTCCTTACCCTTTACCAACACAGAGTGCCTCTACTCTGGTCACTTCTGACTCCAGTGATACTACAAGGCAAAGGCAGTCATCAGCACTTTGCATACCACTGGTGAAATGGTCCACATAGATGTCTCCCATGGCAGTTCCAATAATGCATGGCCTGTATGCATGAACAAAGTAGCATGCTTCACATCCAACAGCACAGCAAATCACATAGCTGATTGCTGAGATGATGGCATTAGATCTCCAGCCTACGTCAGTTGTGGAAAATACTGGCTTCTGATGACTTCACAACTATTTGCACCCACATTAGTAGATACCATCTCATACTACATTTTTGCAGAGCGTATTGCCATGACTGTATGATGTGTGATCTGCTGCTGCTCTGCTTGCAGAGGCTGTTGGTGGGGTTTTTCACTGCACATCTGATAGCTGGACTAGTGATAACTGCCTGCATGCTTCTCTCCCCTTAGCTGTACACTGGTGTGGACAACACCCTGCTGCTGCTGCTGTTTTCGATGCATCACCTTGTGACTCACCCTTAGCCCCCCTCCCCCCACAATCTGGTAGTCTCATAAGGTCAACTTTGCTGAACATTGGACTGATGAAGGAAAACCACAGAGCACATAATATTCTTACATTCCTTCAAGACATGTTGTGGTCCTGGACTGGTGTTAACACCAATTTAAAAGTTGGATTTTTTGTTACCAACAGTAGCACACACATTGCAAAAGCCATCACTGATGGCCATTTTGTGAGTATTTATTGCTTTGCACACACACAGAATTTAGTGGTGAGTCATGCACTGCATAATAGTACAAGGACCAACAACATATTATCCACAGTCCATTCAATCTGCAGCCATTTCCATCATTCTGCAAAGACACTAACAAATTACAAGAAGCTCAGGCACACTTTGGTCTGACCCAGTATTGTGTAATACAAGATGTTATCACTCAGTGGAATTCTTCATACCTGATGCTTTAAAGACTGCTGGAGCAAAAGCTGGCACTAAACTAAATGTCTATGGAGGCCATCATTGGAAGGGTCCTAGGACATCATGACTGGTTAGTTCTTGAGGGTATGGTGAAGATTCTTTTACCATTTGAGAGGACTACACGTGACCCAAGTTCTACCACAGCCTTATTTAGTCAGGTTATCCCAGCTGTGCATATTCTTAAAAGATCATTACAATGGTTTTTGCTGACAATACAATCAGTGCACAAGAGGTCACTGAGCTTGTTACTCATCACGATGTAGACCTTGATGCAAGGTTCACCCCAGTCATGGATAACTGCCATCATGTATGTGCTGCCATGCTAGACCCTAGGTTCAAACGCGAGATCCTTCATATAGCGATGGACAGCCACAGGGTGACTCATTTTAAGTAACAGCTGAGTGAAGATTTAAATAATGCCATGCAGGTGACACTCTCAGAAGGGGAAGAAGATGCTCCAGTTCAGGTTCCTGAGGGAGAGAAACAGGCATGTGGTGGTTTGAAGTCAGATGGTACTGGTGGAGATGGGGAAAGGTGACATAGTGGCAGTGCAGAGGAGCGTGATTGGGCATTTCTCAGCACACCATTGCATCAACAGCAACACAAACACCCAAAGTCTCAGCTACTGGCAGAATCATTAGAGCCATTTGAAATTGATCCACTGGGCTACTGGATTCAGAAAATTAACTCCTCTCCACTCCTCACCTGGCACAACTTGCTTTAAAATACTTAAGCTGCCCTCCTACAAGTGTGCTATCTGAAAGGATGTTTAGCACTGCTGGTGACATTGTTGACCCACACCGTTCCAAGCTGGACCCTCAACATGTTGAACAGCTGGTGTTCATTAAGCTAAACTTACCAGTAGTTGACTACAAATATGATCTGCCAACTTAAAACTGTTGGTACAGTACTGCTCTCGATCTGCCTAATGTTATGACAGTGTAATGTTACTTTTTTTTGTCTCAGTCTTTCTTTTTTCTATCACGTTAAATATTTAACCTAAAGGGTAACTCTCCTCTCCCTGGTATATAACTACAGGACCTCCATGAGGCCCCTCTTAAACTAGAAATGTTTAAATACTGTATCATGTTTTAGTGCACTTACTATTGTGTACTTTAGGTTACTAATTATCTGTAGGTAGAAAAGGACCACTTGGTTCACACAGTCTGCCCAGATTGTTCATCTCTGTCTTATTGGTCTCTTCTGTAGACCATAAAGCAACCCTACTGCCTCCCTGCCTGTTTTAAAATACACCCTTATGCCTATCTCATGCATGCTTGATGCCCCACACTGTTTTCATCGCCATCACTTATACTGGCAGTCTGTGTCAGGCATCTACCATGCCTTCCGTGAATAAGTATGTCTTCACATCTGTCTTGAACATCCCCTTTAGCTTCATCACATGTCCCCATTGCTCCGGTACTTGTGCTCTTTCTCATTTGAAAGAGACTCCCCTTATGTACCCTGTCTTCACCCTGTGAGGTACTTGAATAGATCTCTATCATGGCACATCTCTCTTCTCTCTCTTCAGGGTGCACATACAATGCACTTACACTAGTGGCATTTAGTTGCCCTAGGCAAGACACAAGACATCACCTCATCTACAGCCTTTGGTCAATCTATGAAGACCATCTGTCACATGAGCACTGACCAACACAGTAGTGTGTTGCCTTTTGGGGTGATGAAAGGCTGTTAGGGGGTATTCATGGCAGAATTAACTGTTGTACTTCAAAAGGGAAGGAAGTGGTGGACTTTAACAGTGTTACAATATCTTATTAAAAAAAATTACTTTTTTGGGGACAAATAACAAATAACGAATATGTGGAGTCCCTAATACGAATATCCGTCTGAATATTGGAATTAAAGGGACACTGTCAATCTGTTTTGCATTATATTATTTCTAGTTAAAATCCCACATTTTATGAGTGCTTACCTACTCTAAAATCCATTGAAGTTGCTGTTTTTTGTATCTGCCTTTTTGCTTTGTAAGCCTGGAATGCATGCTAATGTATAATTATAAACAACTTTGTTTTGTTTTGAATCCTGGATCTATTTTTATTGCATACTTCCTGAACATTAGAAACACCCCCAAACAGTGCAGCCACTCATGATACAATAGCCTCCTCTACTCCCACTGCATAATCAGTGGCTAGACCATGTTGAGGGTGTTCCTAGGTCCAGCAACAATGGCAGTGGGCGTTGACCAAGGAATGTAAACAAACATGTTTTGGTGTGGTAACACCAGTATGGTGGGCAGTCTGTTTTTCATTGTTCAAAAGAAAACAAGCATTTGTCAATGCCGAATGTTGCGTGCTTGTATGTGCTGTTTAGGTATTTGGAAGTGATAGTTCCATGCTTTCCTCCCAAGACATCTACTGTGTCTTTCCGTTCAGTATTCACAGAAGAGTGGGAGGGGCAAGGACCACAACAGTACAGCAGTTGCCAAGGGGGTGAAGAGGTGGACAATAGTCCATTCAAAGGCAAAAGAGTCTTGTAGGAGCTCACTAAATTGAAGGTGGACAAAGCAATGGATCCAGATGGCATACGTCCAAGGATATTAAGAGAACTGCAAAGGGAGATAGCAGTACCTCTGGCAGCCATGTTCACTGAGTCATTCAACATGAGTGAATTGGAGGAGGGCACATGTGGTCCCTCTACAGAAGTCCAGCAGCAGGGAGGAGGCAGGGAACAATAGGCCGTTCAGCCTCACCTCAGTAATGGGGAAGATCATGGAGACATTGCTTAAAGAAAGGATAGTGGGGCATCTAGAAGCCATCGGAGCCCAGGACCATAGACAACATGGATTCACAGTGGGGACATCATGTCAGACAAATCTGGTTGATTTGTTTTACTGGGTGACAAAGGAAGTGAATCAGGGTGGGGCAGTGGACAACGCTTGCCTTGATTTCAGCAAAACCTTTGACACCATCCCACATAGGAGGCTGATAAACTAGCTGGGTAGGCTGGGCATGGGGGAAAGGGTTGTAAACTGGGTTAGAAACTGGCTAACAGACAGGAGGCAGACAGTGGTGGTAAATGTGGTGCAGTCTAGGGAGAGGGGGTGACCAGTGGGGTGCTGCAGGGATCGGTCCTGGGGCAAATCCTGTTCAATGTCTTCATTAGTAACATTGCAGAACATCTGAAGGGAATTTTTTCACCAAATTTTCAACATAGCCATTTTAAGACCTCTGCTCATGAACAGTGTCACTGTGATTTTCTTAATCTGTCCCAAACATTGATTGCACACACCGACTGCGCCATTGTGCGCTACGTGCACGGAAACACATTTTGGGTAACGTGAAAAATGACAGCTGTACTGCTCATAAGGAGGTGTGGTAAAATGACAATGTTGAAAATCTGGAGTGAAAATATTGAAAATTCACGAACTGACGAGTGTGCGTAGGATCAGCACAACAAATGCTCCTAAAACAGTAATTTTTAGGGATTTTTTCACCAAAGTTTCAACATAGCCATTTGAAGAGTTCTGCTCATGAACAATGTCACCGGGATTTTCTTAATGTGTCCCATACATTGACTTCGCACACCAACTGCGCCATTGTGCGCTACATGGGCGGAAACATGTTTTGGACGAGATGTGAAAAATGACATCTGTACTGCTCATAAGGAGGTATGGTAAAATGGCAATGTTGAAAGTCTGGAGTGAAAATATTGAAAATTCACGAACTGACAAGCGTGCATAGGATCAGTGCAACAAATGCTCTAAATCAGTCATTTTTGGAATTTTTCACCAAATTTTCAACGTAGCCATTTAAGACCTCTGCTCATGAACAGTGTCACTGTGATTTTCTTAATCTCTCCCAAACATTGATTACATTGAGCTATGCATTGTGCACTACATGCATGGAAACACATTTTGGGTGAGATGTGAAAAATGACAGCTGTACTGCTCATAAGGAAGTGTGGTAAAATGGCAATGTTGAAAATCTGGACTGCATAATAAAATTCAAAACTCACGGCGATGCATAGGAATTCAAGCACACGCTCATAAAACAGTCATTTTAGATTTTTCACCAAATTTGCAACATAGGTTTTTGAGAGCCCACCTTATGAACACTGGCACTGTTGTTTTGTTAATTGGTCCCAAAAGATGATTTTGCCCAGTGACCGCGAAATCACCCTTCGGGCCCGATTAATGCCATGACAGTGACATAATTCATGAGGAGGGGTCCCAAAAACCCATGTTGAAAATTTGGTGTCAAAATTCCAAAATGCCTGAGTATGCAGCAAAGTTGAAAAACCCTATTTATTACATTATACAGCTTACTGGCATTTCCTCAGTTCACGGTCGGCTTTGAAGAGTGCAGACGTGTTCCCGGTCCACCGAAGATCATTGCGCCGAGGTCGGAGGTAAGTATGGGGTGAGGGGGGTGTGGGGAGGCAGGGTGCGCAGTGGGTGGGTGCGGGTTGTAGGAGGGGAGCAGGGAGAAGCTCCGAGGTACAGTTTTTGTATTTACAGTTTTTTTTTTTAATAAGACTACGAGGGATGTTTGCCACACTGGGGTGGGCACCCAGCATGGCAGCTGGAAGGCTGTTGTGGGGGCTGGAGCCGACAGGGGATTGGGCACCCCGTTGGCCATAACATCATTTGCCACGCTGGGGTGAGCTCCCAGCGTGGCACCTGAGCCTTTAGGGGCGTGCAGCCGGCCAGAGGATTGGGCACCCCGTTGTGCATAAAACATTTTGCCATACTGGGGTGGGCTCCCAGCGTGGCACCTGGATGCTGGGGGGTGGAGCCTGACCAGAGTTGGAGCACCCCGTCGGCCGTACAGTGTGGGGGGCGCGCCAGGCATGCAGTGTGCGTGTGTGTGTGTGTGTGGAGGGGGGCTCTGCTCACTGAAGTGGAGCTCTCCTTTCAACCGTACGACCACTGCATTTTCAACTGCTGTCATAGACAGCTGCAGCAGTGACTGGGGAACTGGGGCCGTGCCTGCAAACACACTGACTGCATTGGAAGGCGGGTGACACACCTCCGAAAACTTGGATGATGGCACTATGTTTCTTGCACATGCATGCAAGCAACATAAAAATAATCCAAATTAAACAGCCAGATACATCAGCAATCTCTACAGAATGTGAACAGTCATAAGATGTGATTTTTAAACTAGGGACACTCTGAAGCCTAAGGGGTTGACAGTGTCCCTTTAAGGTATTCCCACATCCCTAGTGACATTACAGGTGACTGACCTGCCAGCTACTGAGAGTCTGTTCCTAAGTAGCAGTGATGTCACAGTCAGTGAGGTCACAATGTTTTGATGTAATGGGAGCAACAGAGATAGATATGTCAGCTGCCAGACAATGCGCTGCCCACACATCATGCTGATTAACATCAGGTGAACAATCTTCTAATTAACTAAAGGGAAAAGAAAAGTACTTCAGATATAAAAGGCAATGACTGACTGCTTTTAAAAACTAATATGTGTTTTAGGCAGTACATTAGCTTCTTAATGCTCTGTATGTTAAGCCTTTTTTATTCTGATTATACACATACTAAAAGAATGACAGTAGAATCCCGGTGAAATCTGGAACTCAGGCTGACAATAACTGGTGCTGTTCCCACAATTTCTTTTTTCCATAGAGGTTTTATCCACCAGTGCATCACAGGTGGCTTCACAGTCCTGTCTCTGTCTCCATTGCCCAGTGACTGCCTCTCCGCTCCACCAAGCACCATACTCCCCATGGAGTGCCCCCATGGCATGGCCTGGAAGGGAGGGTCATATTCCTCCCACCTGGAGACCCTGCATCCAGATTTGTGGGTTGGTGAACTGTTGACAGTGTGGAGAGAGGGCAGGAGGCAAGGCTTCATGGAGCATCGACTGCCACCATTTTGCCATTTCCTCTCCCTACATCCTGGGGCCTCAGCAATATGTACATGCATGCATGCGGAGGCACATATGTGGTCAGAGCTGGTGACCCCATCCACCCACCCAGATTAGTGCCAGCCCCATTTGCCTGACACTACCACTGAGCCTCCACTGGATGGCAGCCAAGAGCTGAGAAGACCTTACCTCCCCAATCCAGGAGAGAAGAGATGCCTATTAGCCACTAAATCCTCTCCTAGCCCACCACCCTGGCTGACCCCCAGTAGCCTGAACTCGTTGCCGAACCTGGGTTGATGGCATGGGAGAGATAGGATGCTTAAAGTGCCTCAGCCCTCTGCACCACCGGGATGGTTAAATTCCCAGAATTTCAAGCTTAAAGATGGAATTTCATTACTTTAATCACTGTAAATCAGTGGCCTTGCCTATCATCTTCGGTCTGCATTGCTCCAACATTCAGTGACTTATGGTCTGCTGATGGACATTGCAGCTGAAGTTAGAACTAGATTGAAGTGCTGATTATGTTAATGAATGATCTTTTATTTTCCACATGCATCACCCTTCTGATAAGAATGTATGAATCATATCATCAGTACATATTAGTTTCTTTTAGCAATTAAAAAGGGTAAATTCTTGAATCCTCCCACCTTTATTGCTTCCACCACCTCAGCTGTCAGCTGACAGCTCAAGGTGCCCACCACCCTTTCAGTGAAGAAATATTTGCTCACATCTGTCTTGAACTCTCCCCCAGCTTCATTGCATGCTCCCAGGGTTCTGGTGCTTGTCCTCATTTGAAAGAGGCTCCTCATCTGCACACTGTTCACCCCTTTGAGGTACTTGTAGGTCTTGATCATGTCACCTCTCTCTGCTTTCTTCCAGGGTGTACATATAGGATTTCGCTCAGTCTGTCCTCAGAGGGCTTCCCATGCAAACCTGCACTGTTTTAGTTGCCTCCTCTGGACCGCCTCCATCCTATCTTTATCCTTTCTGAGGTGCGGTCCCTGTGATAGGGTCTCTGTATATCCTTATTAAAAAAAAATGGTACTGTCAGAACATTCTGTTCTTTTGTATCTCCAGAATGAGTGCAGTAAGCTTGGTTGTTGTAAGTCTGCTTCTCCATGTAAAACAGTATTCAAATGGACTGGCCACCCATTGGATACTGCTTTTAAAGTGTTTGTATGTCCGTTTGTCCTTTGACAGTGCCACTGAAACAAAAGGTTGCTTTCTAGTGTTTCAGTTAGGAATCCTAAGGCTAAAACTCAGTTCTTAAAAATAAACACGGTGAACAATCCCCCCCCGCCGATACACAGAAGCAAGTCCATATTTCAGTCCATTAAATGTCAGTAGACAGACGTCTTTATAAATAATAATAAATAATAATAGTTTATAGTGATAACTGAAGGGGTTTGAGGACTAGCAATACTTGGCCTGGAGGGTCATAATACCAGTGACAGTAGTGTATTGATGTGAATAGCACCCTTGTCAGGAGTCCAGTTGTAGCCCTTATTAAAACAGTATGCTGTTTGTCCCCATATGTGTTTGAACAGCTCGCTGTTGTGTGTCCACATCTTAGTTAAAATAGTTTAATATTTAAAAATAAAGCCCTTCAAAACTATTGAGTGTGTACCCCGGTTTCAAGGTACAGGTAGCTCAAGCTATGACTTTGCGTTTCTGCGCCACTGCGACGTTTCTTAGGAAGCTTGCTACCGCTCGTATGTGTGCAAGGTCGCAGTTTAGATTTTGTTAAGTAGAGAGAAGCACTTCTGCAGTGCGAATGTGAGCAGGTAACTTACCAAATGTTAAACAGCGTTACCTGCTCCTTTTATGTTTGCTTGCATGCATGTGCAAGAAACATAGTGCCATCATCTGAGTTTTGGAGGTGTGTCACTCCCTCTTCCAATTCAGTCAGTGTGTTGGCAGGATGACTGCTCCATCCAATGCATGCTGGAGCTGTCCATGACAGCTCCAAATGCTGATGGCGTGCAGTTGAAAGGGGGAGCTATGCTTCAGTGAGCAGCGATCAGATATCGCCTGCTGATGCGCAGCTCCCCCTACACACACACACACGCACACACACACACACACACACACACACACACATATACACACGCGCACTGCGTGCTGCCCCCATGCCACACACTGTATAGCCGACGGGGGTGCCCAATCCCCCATCGGCTGTGCTGCGCTGCCCCCCCAAAGTTTTCTCACATGCCACGCTGGGTGCCCAACCCAGCGTGGCAAGTCATCATATAGCCGGCGGGGGTGCCCAATCCCCTGTCGGCTCCACTGTCCCCCCCCCAGAGTACAGGGTGCCATGCTGGGAGCCCACCTCAGCATGGCAACTGGTGCTATGGCTGACGGGGGTGCCCAATCCCCCATCGGCTCCATGCCCCTCAACGAGCTGTCCTTGTGCCATGCTGGGAGCCCACCCCAGTGTGGCAAAGTCCCGCGTAGTCATTTTAAAAAAAACCTGAAAATTAAAACTGACCTCGGCGCTTCTCCCTGCCCCTCCCACAACCCGCACCCACCCACTGCAGCACTTGCCTCCCCCACCCTATACTTACCTCGGAGTCCGGGTGTGACAAATCTTCGTGGACCGGGAACATGTCTGCACTCTTCAAAGCCGACCGCAATCTGAGGAAATGCCAGTAAGCTGTATAATGGAGTAGATAGGGGTTTTCAACTTTGTTGCATATCTCAGGCATTTTATGAATTTTGCACCAAATTTTCAACATGGGTTTTGGGACCCCTTCTCATGAATGATGTCACTGTCATGGCGTTATTCAGGCCCGAAGGAGTGATTCGCAGCCACTGTGTGAAATCACCTTTCTGGAATGATTAACAAAGCGACACTGCCAGCGTTCAAAAGGTGGGCTCTCAAAGCCCATTTGAAAATTGGTGTGAGGCATCCAAAATGACTGTTTTCTGATGTCGTTGCAGCAGTTCTCATGCGCTAGTAAGATTGCAATTTTCAATATTCTCACTCCAGATATTCCATATCTGAACTGATGAATATGGCTGTCTGCTCTCTTTAATGTTGTATGCCTTTGTTTAACATGTTTGACATGTATGTACTCTCCTGATATGGAACCTTGTAAAAGAGCCTTGGTTCAAAGGTAATTGGAATCCTAGATTTAAATAAATAAATACATTTATCAAATGAAACCCAGTTTGGTTCTAGGTCATTATTTAGCATGTATCCTAATGTGCAGCACTGAGCGAGAAGTTTGCAAGTAGTGGAATAGCTAGACTGTTATGGTGGTCTGGTCATTTACTGTAATTGAATCAGGTAACTGTGATGTAACAAAGCTGTTATTTGCAGCCATCTGTCATGTCATTGTAAAAAAACACACGGCGGGGGGTCATTTGTTACCATAAAGTGTGAAATCCTGAACTGCTATTCATTCGTGTGCATCACTGACCTAATAGGGAAGGGAACACTAAGATAATCTCTATTGTAAACTTCAGGTCCATTCAGAAAGGAATGCATTGAACTTCTCTCTGTTTCTCTCTCTCTCAGCCCCCTTGCAACATGATGGGGGGGGGACAGAGACAGAGAGAGAGAGAGATTCCATAGTAGTAAAAACAAGCATTTGTCAATACCGAACGTTCGCTTGCAGGTATTTGCAGTGGTATTTGGCACTTGGACATGGCTAAAAAAATCAGTGACAAAGAAGTACAAGCATTTATCAGTGCCGAATGCTGCTTGCTTTTATGTGCTGTTTAGGTATTTGGAAGTCATTGGAGTGCAAATATTGAAAATTTGCGAACTAACGAGCATGCGTAGGAACTGCGCAACGCACGCTTGTAAAACAGTTATTTTTAGGAATTTTTTCACCAAATTTTCAACACAGCCATTTTAAGACCTCTACTCATGAACAGTGTCACTGTGATTTTCTTAATGTGTCCCATACATTGAGTTTGCACACCGACTGCGCCATTGTGCGCTACATGGGCGGAAACACATTTTGGGCAGGATGTGAAAAATGACAGCTGTACTCATGAGGAGGTGTGGTAAAATGGCAATGTTGAAAATCTGGAATGAAAATATTGAAAATTGCGAACTTACGAGCCTGCGTAGGAACTGCGCAATGCATGCTCATAAAACGGTCATTTTTAGAAATTTTTCCACCAAATTTTCAAAATAGGCTTTTTGAGAGCCCACTTTATGAATGCTGTCACTGTCGTTTCATTAATCGGGCCTGAAAGGTGATTTCACGCAGTGATTGCAAAATCACCCTTCAGGCCCAAATAACGTGATGAAAGTGACAGAATTCATGAAAAGGGGTGCCAAAAACCCCATGTTGAAAATTTGGTGCAAAAATTCAAAAAAATGCCTGAGATATGCAATAAAGTTGAAACCCCCCTATCTAGCCCATTATACAGCTTAACGGCATTTCTCAGTCCGTGGTCGGCTTTGAAGAGTGCAGGCGTGTTCCCGGTCCAGCGGCGATTGTCGCACCGAGCCTGGAGGTATGGGGTGAGGGGGTGGGAGGCAGGGTGCAGTGGTGGGTGCGGGTTGTAGGAGGGGGCGGGGAGACTGCGTGGGACCATTTTTAATTTACAGGTTTTTTTTTTTCTAAATTGACGATGCGGGACATTTGCCATGCTGGGGTGGGCTCCCAGTGTGGCAGAAGGATGTCTGGGGGGGTTGTGGAGCCGACGGGGATTGGGCACCTCCGTTCTGGTAGATGACATCAGGACGCTTGCACGCTGGGGTGGGTTCCCAGCTTGACAGCAGGGAAAGCTGTTTGGGGAGGTGGAGCCGATAGGGATTGGGCACCCCATTGGCAGAGATGCAGAAGCATTTGCCATGCTGGGTTGGGCTCCCAGTGTGGCACCAAAAGATTTGAGGGGCATGATCGCGCTGCCAGCACACAGCCGTGTGTTTTCTTTGAAGAGAAGACCACTGCTGTCATACGCAGCACCGCATCGATTGATGTAGGATGCCACACCTGCTCAGCAGGAGCAGGGAATTGCACAGGACAGGCATACCTCCAAAGTGTACCATTCTCCCAAGGCGTTCCTTGCATGCGCCGCATAGAATGAAAAGCATTTGTCAGTGCCGAATGTTTGCTTGCTGATATTATTATTGGATGTGCAGGAGTTAGACAGATGCAGAATAGAGTGGCAGTGAAGTATTGAACTCACGCCAACCCCACCCCCACCCTGCAGAGATGGACTGGCGTTGGGCTGTGCCTGTGGGTCATCACCCATAATGCTCGTGGCATTTCACCTCTCCCTACCCTGCAGACACCGACACGTGTTGGGGTGTGCCTTGGGGTGTTCAGCTTCACAGTCACCCCATTTCATAAGGACATATGCTGAAATGGGTGCAGTACAGGAGAATGGAGTGAAGTCTGGAGCTGAAGAGTGCAAGGCACACCTCAATGCCTGTCACTGGCTTCAGGGTGGGGGTGGATGGCATGAGCATTACAGTCGGCGATCCAAAGTTACATCTCTGATGCCTGTCAGTCTGTACAGGGTGGGACATTATGGTTAGAAACCCTAACGCCCTGGGCATGTGTTGGAATTTGCAGTACAAATTTTCAACTTGGCCTTTTTGTGACCCCCCCCACCTCATGAAAGCATTTGGGACCTCTTCTTATGAACAGTGGCACTGTGATTTTGTTAATGTGTCCTGAACTTTGAGTTCCCACAGCAACTGTGCCATTCTGCTCCAGATGTGCGAAAACACAGATCAGGCAGGATGTGAAGAGTGACAGCTGTACCATATATAGTGAGGTGTGAAGAGATGGCAATGTTGAAAATCTGTAGCAAACATATTAAAAATGCTCAAAGTTCCAAAGGTACATGGAAACTACGTAACACATGCTTGTACCATAGTTTTTAGTGGAATTATTTCACCAAATTGTCAACATAGGCATTTTGTGACCTCTGCTCGTGAACACTGTCACTATGATTTTCTTAATCTGTCAAAACATTAATTTCCACAGTACACGTGTTTTTGTGCACCAGATGTGCAAACACATATTTTGGGCAGGATATGAAAAATGACAGCTTTACTGTTCATAAGAAGGTGTGGCAAAATGCAATATTGAAAATCTGGGTGAAAATATTGCAAATTTGTGAGAGTTATGAGTGTGCGTGGAAAGTACTCAACACCGCTTGTAGCACAAGTCATTTTATGGACTTTGTCACCAGATGTTCAACATAGGCATTTTAGGACCTCTGCTCATGAACAGTGTCACACTGATTTCCCATAGCGATCATACTATTCTGCGCGAGTCGCGAAACACATTTTGGCCAGGATGTGAAAATGACAGCTGTACTATTCAGAAGGAGGTGTGGAAAAATGCCAATGTTGAAAACCTGGAATGAAAATATTACAAATTTCATGATTCTGACATCACATAGAAACAACCCAACGCACGTTCATATCGCATGATCATTTTTTGGAATTTGTTCACCAAATTTGCAACATAACTTTTTGAGGCCACCACATGGAACAGTGACAATGTCATTTCTTTAATCAGTCCAGAAAGGTGATTCCATGCAGTGACCGCAAAATCACTTTTTGGGACAGAATAACGAGATGACAGTGACTGAATTCATGAGGTGGGGTCCCAAGAACCCCATGTTGAAAATTTTTGTGCCAAAATTCGAAACAATTGCTGAGATATGCACCAAAGCTGAAAAAAAAAAACATTTATGCCATTATACAGCTTACTGGCATTTCTTCAGTTCGTGGTTGGTTTTGAAGAGCGCAGATGTGTCCGGTCCACGAAGATCATCCGCTGGGCTCTGGAGGTAAGTATGGGGTGGGTGTGTGTGTGGGAGGTAGAGTATGCAGTGGGTGAGTGCAGGTTGGGGGAGGGGCATGGGGCTCAACAGCGGTTTAAAATTTAAACAAAGACATCGTGGGACACTTTTGACATGCTGGGGTGGGCTCCCAGCATGCCACCTAACCAGGTGTTTGTCGGGGAGGTGGATACTGGAGCTGATGGGGATTGGCGCCCCGTTGGCCACAGTGTGGTGGGGGGACTGGGAGCGCATGAGCTGAGGGGGATTGGGCACCCCCTCGGCACATAAATGGGGGGGTGCATCATGCAGACGGGGATTGGGCTATCCCATCAGCAAATAAACTGGGGATGGGGACATGCTGACAGGGGGATTGGGAACCCCCAAGTTGGCTTTCATGGGGACTCTGAGGCAGGTGGCGAAGAGTCACCGCCCACAGCCATGTTATAAGAAATCTTACACCAGGCAAGGGATCGCACTGCAATGATGGATCACTCCCTCATTGCAGCAACAGATTCCTTTCAAGGTGGTGGCACACTGGCTGAACTAGTGTCAGCAGCAGTGTGCCACCTCACTGGGGAAAGTGGGCCAAGCCTCAAAAGGCACTTGGGGCATTGGCCTCCACAGTGCCCCACCTCCAAAACCCCGCTTCTCTCCTAAGCTGTGACAAAATGTTTCTTGCGCATGTGTGCAAGAAACATGAAAATGATGTTCTACCAAGACTCTTTTATCCGTAAACATGCTTAATGTCTAGCTTCCTCTCTCCTTCTTCCAACGCATCAACTCCTCCTCACAAAATTTATCTAGTTGAGATAAGTCCCTACACATTCAAATCTCAAGTTAGGACTTTCAAAGAATCAGGTAGCCTCAGACTGCCAAATTTCCTGCTGTGTTACTGGGCCAGCCATCTTTACAAATGTGGTAAATGGCTTTCTACTCTTCAAAATTTGACAGATGGAGAATTTATCCCTATCTGGCAGCAAATGGAACCACTTACTTCACACTTTCAATCTTTCTGTCTTCACCATCTTCTTCTCCTCTTGGAAATCCTTGCGGTGTCCCTACGTAACTCAATAATTGGTACATCTATTAATGTTTTTCACAATTATGCATCTCCTAAAGATTCTACCACCTAAAGATACTTCCAGCCTATCTTATCTAACCTAAACATTAAGATTGGGGATAGTATGCTGTCTTCAATTTGCTCCCTCAACTTCATGAGGCCAGGGTACCTGAGTTCTAAGGTCAGGACTTACTTCTCTCCTCCCTTCCTCCCTCCCAGAGATCTGTGCAAAGTTCCATCTGGGTCTGTCTCATATTTTCAAGATTTATCAGTTAAGACATCTGATATTGCAACATTTTGTCCCCACCCTAGAGGCTTTTGGTTTAGATAGCTTGTTGGCTCAGATACAAGATCTAGCAGTTAGGCCCCATGGGACTTCCCTTCTCTTTTCATTTCTTCTTGCCACCCTTCACCCCACCTCCCCCTGCTGGCTCCAAGGTCTGGGAGGCCCTGATGCCAGATGTCACACTCAATTGGGGTCGCATCTGGAAGGACCTATATAAATATTGTATGTCACCCAGGACAGGCTCCGAATTACTCAATACCATATCTTAAACAACATGTACTATACTCCTGTCAAATTGGCTAAGATGAGTCATCTCTCCTCTTTATTTATTTAAGAATTTTACCAGGAAGGCATACTGAGTAGTGTACCACTCGACTCCAGGTGCGCCCTGGGGGAATGGGGTAGGCAGGATACAGTAATAATAGAATTTACATACATATACATGTTCAGTACAGTTCAATTTAGAGCAGACAAAATCCTATATACAAATAGTAAGTATACAGACAGGTGGTATGGTAAGGGAATGGCATGCACTGATTTACGTATATACCCCGCAGCACACAGTAAGCAGGGTTTGACAACAGTGGGAAGAAAACAGTGGAGACAATAAACAGCTGACAACAAGGTTGCAAGGGATTCAACTAGGCAGGATGCAAGAGCAAGTGGTAGTGAATTGAGTCTAAGAAGGGCATTCGGTGTGGGAGTGCCTGTGGCTATCTACAGCCATCAAGAACCTCCATAATTTAAACATCCTAAACTGAAGCCCTACTCCAAACCAAGTAAAACCTATGCAGGAAATGTAAACTGAAAATCATATTCCTAAATACCGTAAGCACAGAAAAACAATCAGAGAATACCAAGCCAAAAGTAACACAACAAAATACAGCAATTCTAACACAATATCTCAATGAAATAAAATCCAAAACTAGCAAAATCACAATAATATACTAAAACAATCAAAACAAGAAAAAGTGAAAATCTAATCTGAACTACAAAATTTGAAAACTACACAATAAAACCATCGCCATAATCCATGCCAAAAGGCTATCTTTTAAAACCAGCCAACTAAGCCACTCCAATGAGAATACAACTTTTATTGCAATATAATATTACCCAACATAAAGTACACTTCTTATATAACATCCAACCTGCACTGAAATCAAAAATGCTGGCTCTAGCAAACAAGTACTCTAAAATACAAACCTCAAGAAAAACACTAATATATAAACGAAAGCAAGAAAAAGCCCGACAATTTACTTTAAAAGCAAAAAAGCAAAACAATTTTAAAGAAATTTAAAAACACTTTAATTTGGCAGAAACAACGTAAACCATCCATCCCTCCCTGCAAACAGCTACCCATAGCAGCAAAAGACAAACAAAAACACAACACCATATCATCTACATACATAGACACTGCCAAAAACAAAACATCGCCCAAAAAAAACAAAAACAACAAAAACACAAAACAAATTCTTAAAACCCTACTACTAGCAACACTAAAGGCAAAAGTAGAAACACTTCAATCACTCAGACAAACAGAACCTACCTACTACATAAACAAAACAATTAGCAACAAACACAACAATCCAACCAACAGTTTCTTTCTTTCAGAAGTGATTCTACTATTTCCCTACACAGAGGTCAAACTGACAGGTCTGTAGTTTCTCGCCTCTGTCTTGGTCCCACTTTTAGTGACATCTGCCTCTCCTGTTTCTCAGGTACCACACCATCCTCCCATGATTTGTTAAAAAGGGTAGCTGTGGTGTCACTTAGTTCTCTGCTTAATTTTTTTAGAATTTGGGGTGAAATTCCATTCAGCCCCATTGCTTTGTCCACTTTTCAGTTTTAAGAGTTCTTTCAGAACCCTTTCTTCTGTGAAAGGACTGTGATCGATCCTCCTAACCAGAGTGCTTCTTTTAATTGGATTAGGCACCTCCTCTTTTGTGAATACCAAACAGAAATATTCATTCAGTATCCCTGCTTTTTCACTGTCCCTCAGTGCCCACCCACTGTCCATTCTATTCAGCCTCACTATCCTTCCCTTTGTCTTTCTACACTCCCTGATATATCTATAAAAGGTTTTATCCCCCTTCTTAACTGGAGTTGGCTATCTTTCTCAGTTTGGACCTTTGCTATTCTGACTACCCTCCCTGCTTCCTTCTGCCGTAATTGGTACAGTTCTCTGTCCTGCTCCTTCTGTGTTTCCTTATACTTCCTAAATGCTATCTTTTCTCCTCAACCTTCACCACCACCACCTCTTTTGAGAACTATAGTGGCTTTTTCTTTCTGTTTTGATTTGTTTATTTGCTTCATACAAAGGCTTGTTGCCTCTGTGATGGGCAGTTTTGATATTTCCATTGTTGCTCACCCCCTCCTTCTAGCCTGTTTGCTAGTGTTTTTCTAAGGCACTCTCCCATCTTGCCAAAGTCAGCCCTCCTGAAGTCCAGAACCCTCACTTTTGTATGGCTTGACTCTGTAGCTGAGTTTATTGTGAACCACACTGTTTGGTGGTCACTTGTTCCCAAATGGCTACCCACTTCTAGATCTGAGCTCCTCTCACTGTCCCCATTTGAAAGTATGAGGTCTAAGATTGCTCATGAGTAGGTTCCAAAACTAGCTGTCTGAGGCATGCCACCTGAAGGGCATCGAGAAATGGCCCTACTTTTGGATGTAGCTGCAGCAAAGGTGCTCCAGTTAACATCTGACATATTAAGGTCCCCCATCAACAGTTTCTCCCCTTTCACTGCCATCCTAAGTATGCCTTCTATCATATTCTTGTCCATTCCCTCCCTCTGACATGGAGGTCTGTGTACAACCCCTGTGCAGATTGTGGTGCCATTTCCAGTCTCTAAGGTGACCCACAGTGCCTCCTCTCCTCCCTGTTTACTCTTTTGTTCAGTTGCTTTCATCCCTTCCCTTACATAGAGAGCTACTCCTCCCCCTCTTCTCCCCTCCCTGTCCCTCCTGTAGGTTGTGTACCCTGGTATGTTAACATCCCAGTCATGGTTCTCTGTGTACCATGTTTCTGTGACTGCTACGATATCCAGGCATCCCTCTTCCATCAAGGTCACCAGTTCAGGGAGCTTGTTGCCCAGACTACAGGCTTTGGTACTCATTACCCTCCATTTCTTGATGGTCTTACCCCTTTTTGCCCCATCCCTGTCCTTATTGCATTTGTCACTTTCTCCATTTACCCCTGCGCTTCTCCTTATTGACATCTCTATGTTGGTGTCTACCTCACTTAGTACCCTGATTTTTTGGGGGGGGCTAGGATTCCCTGCTCCTCTCCAGTGCCTCCCCCCTTGGCTAGTTTAAATGCTTGCCAATGAACATTTAAACCTATCACCTAGGATCCTGATTCCCCTCCTGGACAGATGCAGACCATCACACCAGTATAGGCATGCATCCCTCCAGGTGGACCTCCAGTCTGCAATGAAGCCAAATCCCTGAGCTCTGCACCAGTTTTTCAACCACTGTTTGAATCCCATGGTGTGGAGCACTCTAGCCTCACCCATGCCATAGACAGGCAGCACCTCAGAGAAGGTTACCGTGCGTGCTACTTGTCTAAGGCCCCTCCCCATCTCCATAAACGCTTCTTGCACTGCTCTGATCCCTTTCTTAGCCAGGTCATTTGTCTCTAGGGGGACAGTGACATCCAGCTACCTCCCCTGTGCAGCAGCTCCTGCGATCCTGAGGATTCGCTCCCTGTCCTTCTAAGCCATGGCACCAGGCAGGCATCTTACCTCCATCTCCCCTTCCTCCCCCAGTTCTACCTTCCTAACAATGGAGTCCCAAACAGGCCCTCTGTGGAGCCCCTGCCCAGACTAGTTTACTGGAGGACAAATTATCACCTATTTTTACCTGCTATACTGGTATGCTGAAGAAGAGCAGATATGGTACTATGATTTTTCCTGAACCTGTGCTGTTCAGGGCATTGAATATTGTACTTTGCTAAGAACTCTGTTAGCTGGTCAGCCACTATCCTTTCCAGTGCTTTTGAGAGAGGGGGAAGATAGAAATAGGGCGGTAGTTGCAATGTTTAGCTTGGTCACCATTCTTATGAAACGGGGTCACTACTGTGGCTTACCAAAGAGAGGTGAATTGCCCAAGGCAGAGTGATTTGTTCACTATTATAGTGAGGGGCAGGCGGACTGCATCCAATGTCTTGCGAAGCAGCTTCAGATCAAGCAAGTCACTGATGTAGTGTGATTTACCTAGGACCTTAGATAGGTATTTCCTGGCAGCCCTGAGTGACATCATTTTAAAATAGAATGGGGGGTGAGCTGAGGGTATGTTTGTGTTGAGGATGCCAGTTTGAGGAGGAGTTAAAGAAGTCAGGGGGTAGAACTCCACTTACATCAGTAAATGCAACGTTGAAGGTGTTAGCTATGATCAGGGGATCCTGGGTGATAGTATCATCTACATATAGCATGGAGGGTGGGGGTTTACTGGGTTTTCCACTGAGTTCTTTTAAGTTGTCCCAGAAATTTATACTGTCACCCTAGGAGTTAGAGAGTACTTCCTTGTAATACTGTCTTTTGGCTTGCCTAATGGCCAAGGTACAGGAGTTTCTGGCTTTCCTGTAATTTAACCAATGCATAGGATTGCCTGTGGCCCATGCTATTTCCCATAGGTGGTCCCTGTTAGCCATCAGGGTGAGAAGGGAGGGAGTAATCCAATTAGTTTCTTTTTTCCTCAGTTTTTTCCTAGGGGCATAAATATCACAGGCAGCATTGAACTTATTTATAAAGTAGTTCAGGGCATGGTCAACACTGGGTGCAGAGTCCGGCATAGACTAGTCCTGGCTGTTAAAATGGGCTATAAACTGGTTTAGTTTGCTCCTCTTTAGCACGCAGGGAAAGGAAGTGTTCCTTCAGGCTTGGAAGATTTAGTGGACCATATGCAGGTGACAGGGTAGTGGTCACTAAGGGGGTCAGAGAATCATGACATCATTAATTTTGTCAGATCTGTTAGTAAAAATGAGGTCGAGCAGGGTGGAAGTACCAACCCTGTGATTCCGTCTGGTGGGAGAGGTTTGACTTGGATGTCAGCAAGTTAACACTGAAGTCTCCTAGAAGCACAATGTCAGTCGAGGAGGGGAGGGTAGAGAGATGATTGATAAGTGCATTGAAGGCTTTGGAGTGGTCACGCGGTAGAACATAGCAGTTGACAATGGTGAGGGTTTTGCCATTTTGCCAAGGAGCAGCTTAACTACTAAAGCTTGAGAGGGGCTCCCAGTAACAATTGTAGGAAGTGCATGCCCTGGAGGGGGACCTTTATGTATAGAAGGCAACCACCACCCTTCTTACAATCCTGTCAAGTCTGAAGAAGGAGTAGCCATCGAGTTGGATGGCACTATCATGCACTTTGGGGGACAGCCAAGTCTCAGTCACTGCTAGGATGTCAGGTTTGTGTTGGAATACCCATACCTGGAAGAGATCAATTTTTTGCTGTAGGCTCCTTATGTTTATAGATGCAATTTTACGATCTACATGGCTGCTGTTGCTGGTCTGGGAGTGCTGTAGGGGTCCAGGATTGGGTGAATGTTTCTGGATAGGAGTAGTAAAACCAGGAAATTCCATAGGAAGAGGAATTAAGTCTTAAGAAGGCTCATGGGTTTGTGGTTTCTGGGGTTTTGATTGATGGTGATGGTGGGTGGATAGGAGAGGTTGGGCAACGCAAGGAGGAAGAGGAGAGTAGGGGTGCCCAAGGGGGTTTGTAAGGGAATAATAAGGGGACTATTAGTGGCCTTGGGGAGGCAGTTAGATTCTGTGGCCCCCAGAATACCCCATATGGGAGTTAGTTGGTAAGGTCACAATAATTTGCATTGTGGAGGTGCAGGGGCACACCCACGCTAAGAAGAACTAGTGTTAGGAGGAGTCGGAGAAACCCATTCTTGAAAATGAGTTATCAAATAGTATAAGTGGAGTAGCTTATATGATTTTAGCCCAAGGAAGCGATCTAGTCACCGAAGAGGAATTTCAGTCTGATTCAAGGACACTTCCTTTAAGAGATAGAAACTAGTTGACAGGAGCCCAGCTCCTGGAGAGAGAGAGAGAAACTTATTGGGGGGGCAGCACTTTGTCTGAGAAAAGTATTTAATAAAAGGAAGAGGAGGGAGAGGAGGGCGAAAATTTGAGTGAGAAGAGAGCTGAAACGGGAGCTTTAGTTGCCAGAGAACTACAGTTCCAATTAAATTAGCAGCTTCTCTTGAAAGGTAAACTGCCTGAAAATGTGTTCCTTTTCATCCTGGAACTTGGTGTAAGAGGGTTGTTGGTCAATTAACTCAGCAGCTTCCCAAAGTTACTGCTTAGCTCCTTTTTCTCCTGTGGCTACAGTGTCCAAACAGACAGTACAGTGCCTGACTTATCTCAAAAAGGTGCCAAGTTTGAAAATCTTGGGAGTACCTTCGGTTGAGGACAATGGGTGGGGGGGCAGACAGCCAAGACAGCAGCAAATTAATTTGACCTACAAATGTGGTTCGAGTTGGAGGAGGCACTGCCCGACAGGGCTTCAGGATCCTCTAGGAGAGAAGGAGACACAGTCAATTAATATGGAGCAGAGGGGGAGGGTGCAATAGGAGGGACAGAGGGGACAAAGACTAGGGTGGGTCTAGCTGTAAATTGGGGGTGAAGGGCATTTTTGCAGGCAGCTACGTGGCAGTTACAGATTTGTGCCCAGATATATTAGGGGCAGGGACCCAGTAAAGGGACCATGCCACTTGTTGCTTCCAGCAAATGAGAGAAAGGTTTGGGCAGTCTTAACTTAACCTTTAAATTCAATCCCTGTAAAATAGTAGCCAGGAAGTGCAGAGAATGGATAGAATAAACAAGCTCTAAATCCATCACTGTAAAGAGGAGAAACCTCAACAATCATCCACTGTAATGGGATGTTTGAATTAAATACTGTTTGCAGTTCATTTCCAGCAGCAAGCATAGCCTGAAGAGCATACACAGGCGGTAAAACTTTTAAGAAAATAAAAAAAAGGAAAATACAGGTATTTAAGGCAGTAATTAATCAGTCCTAAATTTAAGTGAGAAGGGAGCTGAAACAGGAGCTTTATTTGCCAGAGAGCTACAGTTCCAATTAAGTCAGCAGCTTCTCTTGAAAGGCATAAACTGCCTGAAAATGTGTTCCATTTTCGTCCTGGAGCTTGGTGTAAAAGGGTTGTTGGTCATTTAACATGCCATTCTTACAAGTAAAATCCTGAAGTGTGAATGAGGGCTATTGTTGAGCATGGTAAAGAAGTGGGTTTGCACAGAGTCCAGTTACAAGGCTGGGTAAGTATGTCTTTGGTGCAGGGAACAATTTATATTTGTGCTGTGCTGTAAACTTACGAAGCAAGGTATCAGTTCATCAAAGAATCCTGCTTTTTAATTGAAGGACTTTGCTGTCTTGCTTTCCCTCAATAAGTCAATTGCTAACAGTATTGACAGATAGAATATGTCAACCAGAGGAGATTATGCAGTGCAGAGGCATCTCTCTCTCTATATATATATATATAAATATATATGTGTGTATATATATATATATATATATATTTATACAGTGGGTGAGACATATTCCAGTGAAATAAACCATGTTATTTTCACTGCAGTGAAATAAATCCTGATGACATCAGCATAGTTAAAATAAATACCATTTATTACACCCCGAAACCTGCTCTAAACCCGTGCAAAGCCGCGCAATCGCACAAAGCCGTGCAAAGCCACAGAAAGTCATGCTAATCCCATGCAAATTGTACATTTTGCAACAGTGCCCCATTGTATAAACAGGACACATGATGGACACATCATGGAATATCAAAATATTTTTCACTCCTGCCTGTGAGTACTGTATATTCCACTTGTGCCTTCAGCACTCGTGGAAATATCCAGGTTCACTCTGCAGGAGTGAAAATATTTTCCATATTCCACTCCTGCCCATCATGTATCCCCATAGTGTTGCCATAGCAACACTCGCTAATGCTTACTCCTATTCTGAAGCTGCAAGGTTGCTCGCTGCCCTCTCTGTAGAATCGGGATCATATTTTGAGAAAACAGACTGAAAGTGTATAAATGTGTGCAGTTTTTAGGAGTTGTGACACAGAATGCCATAGTGGATGGCTGTAACGGCACATAATAGTGCAATTTTCAGACTGCTCGGTCACATTACATATTGGGGCATATCGTAGCATTACTGAACATCACAGTGGTGGAATCAACCAGATACTTTTTCAAATCATTGCTTAGTCTAAAACAATGGCAGGATCAACCAGATAACCTTCTTTAAATACATTTTAAATGGTAGGATGTACCACAAAATTTATTTAACATGTGGCATCTCTTATGTTGGTGAGGAATATATGCGATTATTTCTGTGTGTATGTGTGTATGTGGGGGGGGAGGTTGTGTTTAAATGGCCCAAAACATGTTGTATAAACAGAACATGACATGGCCTGAGTGAAGATATCATATTTATCTTCACGAGAGGCCAATGACATCAAGATAGCTCACTCGTCTTCACCACTCGTGAGATATCATGATTAGTCTGTCATGAAGATAAATATATCTTCACTCAGACCATGTCATATCCATAAATATATATATATATATATATATATATATATATATATATATATATATATATATATATATATATAAAAATAGTGGCATCGATGGTGCCACTATAGTTAGGGTTATGTATCCATTTCTATGTCAAACCTCAAAGTCTGCACTATAATAACTTTGCAACCGTTTGTCCGATTTGCCTGAAATTTGGAATGGAGGAAGATTTTTGATAGAACTCCAAATCTGGAAATTTTCATGCCGTTTGGATGCATGTTTGCAGAATCGTAGTGTGCTCCAAAAGTGAAAAATTCTCAACATTCCATTTACTTTAGACACCCACTTTGGACTGAAGAATGCATGTCAGTGGGTTCACATTGGGTGGACTACATGGGTCCCAGGTCACAGATGTGCCTTTTGAAGATTTAATGTAAAACTCTTGTTCTGTTCAAAAGTAATAGCATTTTTAGTATCCTATTATATTCTATAGGAAAATTTATATGTACTGCTCGAAAATTGACACAATCATATTTTTTAGTGTTGAGCTTGGCAAAAATAATGTGCTGCTGCCGTCTTGATTTCAGTTAGTGAAAGAAATATAACTCAAAAAATACTGCACTTTTCTACACACCATTCATTGGGTTTACCTATTTGGGACCTGAGAAACAGGACTCTTGCATTAGTTTTTCAGCAGCTGCTCTGGAAATGTGGTTTTCAGATTTTTTCCATCATTTTGCCATTGTTTGATTGGGACACTATTACAAAGTTCAGTGGCAATATACACAACCAGAGAAAATACAACTGCAACACTATATTTCACGCTCGTGGTTGTATTCCCATTATAAAGATAGGTGTGTCGTGATCATATTTTAAGTGACCGCAGCAATGATGCACAATCACATTTTCTGAAGTGCTGTTTTCTTTGTCACTTGGTTGTGGAAAGCTGCCTTGTGATATTGGCCTGAAATTTTCAGGGTGGCAGACCCTACTGCTGCAGATGTGCTTTTCAGTGGTTTGCTTCGAAAACATATACCACGGTCCCTAGTTATAGCATTCTGAAGTTATGAATTTTCCCATAGAATAACATTGTGGGAGTCATTTTCTTTGTCACTTCATTGTGGCTTTGTGCACTGTGGTATTGACCTAAAATTTTCAGGGTGCAAAGCCCTACCCCCACAGGTGTGCCTTTTGGTGGTTTGCTATGTGACCATTGAACATGGCCATACTTACAGCATTGTGAAGTTTGAAATGTCCCCATAGGATAACATTACGGCACTGGTTTTTATTTGTCACCTTGTTGCTGCAATTTGGATTGTGGTATTACCCTGAATGTTTCAGGGTGAAAAGTCCTAGTCTCATAGGTGTGCCTTTTGGTGGTTAGGATGACCACTCCAGTGCACATCCCAAAGCCTGTGGGTGGTGGTGGTGGGGGGATGGTAGGGGTGGTAACTCTAATGTTGAATTTCCACACTTTTGTCCATGTGGTATCAACCCTAACTTGATGCAGTAACAAAGTTTTTGAAAATAATATATATGTGTGCGTGTGTGTGTGTTTATATATATATATATATATATATAGGGCTTCGCCCTCAGGGTTTATGTAGCATCCCACAACCTCGGGTGTGTGTAAAATCTCATTACACAGCCCACCCCATATATTATTCTCTATGTCATCACTCATTTATATACACAGTTGCTATTTCATCAGCCAAATTAGAATGTTCAGCCCCAGTAACAGTACTAATCATATTCAAATGCAAATAACTTTAAAATGGAAAAAGATAGCATGGTACTGCGAGCACAAACGTTATCCAGCACACAAATATCTACAAAATGAATGGTGTTTCATTTATAGATACCTTTTAGTTTTTGTAGAATTAGCAAAAAACAGCAACAAGTTAAATTTTTTTGCACTTTTTTTGATAAATAAATACAAATAACTTTAAAATAAAAGCCAATAGCATTATACATTGAGCACAAATGTTGTTCAGCTCAGAATTATCTACAAAATGAGAGGTGTTTCATATATAGATGCCTTTTAGATTTTTTATAATCAGCAAAAAATGGCAGAAAATTCAGTTTTATTCATTTTCTGATGAACAAATCCCCCCCAAAATGTAAAAACAAAAGAATTGTGCATCAAACTTTTTCATTATGTACTGTCCATAATGTAAAGTTGGAGCATCCATAGCAACTGCTTAGCAACCATTATGCTAAGTGAAGTTACCCTAGGAAAACCACAACAAGTCCATGTATGTTAACATGAATAATTAAATATACAATTTAAAACAAAACTCCTTACACAATCCTAAAGAATCCCTATTGCATAAATAAAATATGTAACAGGGACCTTGTGGAATACATGATTTATTTTCACTCGAGGTGTTTGACCTTGGGCACAGCACTTGTGGCCTACACCACTCATGAGATTGCCCAAGGTCAGACAGCTCTTGTGAAAATAAATCATGAATTGCACAAGTCCCTGTTATGTATCCCTTATATATATATGGGATATACAATGGTGAGCTGTCAGATAAATGATTTATCTACACAAGTGCTGTTTGGCCTCGGGTAACCTCATGAGTGGCACAAGTCATGGGTGAGATGTCAGAGGTCAAACAGCACAAGTGTAGATAAATCATTTATCTGACAGCTCACCATTATATATTTCATTTATGCAATAGGGATGCTTTCAGTCAGTGCAGGGACATTTGCTTTGGATTGTTTATCTTTTTTTGCATATGTTTATCAAAAAAGTGAAAAAAATAGCATTTTCTACTCTTTTTTGATAATGATTAAAAAACTATAAGGTATCTATAAATGAAATACCATTCATTTTGTAGATAATTTTGTGTTGAACAACTTTCATGCTCACAGCACTATGCTATACATAGATACATAGACAGTGTCGGCAGATAAGGGTCTATGGCCCACCCAGTCTGCCCATTTGTGCTTATAAGTTCAGTTTACGTTTTCCTAGAAGTCTGTTGCCCCTTACCCCTGACCTCCAGAATTCCTTTATGTCTATCCCATGCATTCTAAATCCGTGATTGTTTCAGCCCCCACCACTTCCTCTGGCAGGGTGTTCCACTTGTCCACCACCCGCTCTGTGAAGAAATTCTTCCTCACGCTTCCTGTGAATCGTCTCCTCCAACTTCATCCCATGCCCTCTAGTCCTGGAACATCTTTTTCGCTTAAAATAGTATATTTCTGCACCCTCTTCCTCCCTGTAGGATACTTGTATGTCTCTATCATATCGCCTCTCTCCCTCCTCTCCTCCAGGGAGTACATATTCAGTTCCTTCAACCTGTCCTCATAGGACTTGTGATGCAATCCATGTACCATCTTTGTTGCCCCCCTCTGAACCTTCTCTACCCTGTCTATGTCCTTACGTAGGTATGGTCTCCAGAACTGTACACTGTACTCCAGGTGGGGCCTCACTAGTGTCTTGTATAGTGGAATTATGACCTCCGTTTTCCTACTGGTGATGCCCCTGCCTATGCATCCCAGCATCCTATTTGCTTTACTTGCTGCCTTGTCACACTGTTTCCCTACCTTGAGGTCATCAGAGATAATAACCCCAAGATCCCTTTCCTGCTTGGTTCATGCCATATCCTCACCCCCCAAAATACATATGAGGCACACATCCTAACCCCAACACCACAACAGCTATCTTTTTTCATTTTAAAGTTTTTTGCATTTGAATATAGTTAGCAGTGGTACTGAGGCTGAACATTCTAAATGAGTTCCAGAGTGATTGTGACATATCTACTATGTGTATAAATCTGTGATGATGATGTGTCTACTATGTGTATAAATGTAAAATTTTGAATTGATCACATGGTATCTCAGATTTATCACATAGGATTTATGTCCACACCTATTGCATAAATAGATATATATAAGGACTAAGCTGTTTTGCATATAGTATACTTTGCTTGCACATAATCAAGAGTGGGTTTTCTGTTGTAGGCTGTCTATAAGACATGTGTTATCCCTTTGAGGTCTCCTCGGGGAGTGTTCATATGTCTTCTTGCGATGTTTGTGTTGGTGTTCTACGGGTTTGTTAATGTTAGTGTGAGTGTGTATATTTGTGAGGATATATCTATTTATTTGTTCTGGTTCTCATTATATGCACTAGCAAAGAACTCAGTTTTGGCTTTAGAGTACTATTTAAAGTTTAGTTATATTTGAATATTATCTCATGTCTTCTATAAACTATTATTTATAAGTTAGGTGATTAACAAATTGTGGTGAAGTACATCTCCTTTATGTTAAGTACTTAAACCATTTGTCTTACTAATTAAGAATTGTATCTTACTATAAGCTCATTGCATTAACTGTTATTGGTTCTTATTAAGTTTATATTGAATTGTATCTAATAAGGTATAGTAAGCAAGAATATTTTAACATGAGTAGGGTATACATCTGTTCCTGGAATGTTCAAGGGTTAGGACCACCCATTAAAAGATATAGAGAGCTCAGTCATCTTAACAGACATAGACGTTGCCCTGCTTCAAGAAACTCATCCTATTCAGGAGGAAGCAGAGAAGTTAGTTCACAGCTGAGTAGATACAGCTTACAATTGTTGCTTCTCATAAAAAAAGGGGATGTGGCCATTTTAATTCAGAAAGGAGTAAATTTTATCAAGCACAGTCACTTGATGGACCCAGAAGGAAGGTTCCAAACACTTCTGGGTAATTTATATGGCAAATATATAGCCCTGTGTAATGTCTATGCCCCCAAAGCATATGTGCAACAAAAAGATTTCTTCCAAATCTTAGCCTATGTGCTAGCAAATATAGAAGAGTACAAACACCTACTAGGAGGGGATTTTAATATAGTGATGGATCCATTGTTAGACATTTCCTATTCTCATAATCTGGGTAGGTTAACAGCACCAAAAGTTTGTCTGCATAAGGTTTGTGAACATTTAGGCCTATTAGACGTGTGGAGACTAATGCACCCTAGATATAGGGATTATTCATTTTTATCCGCAAGATTTGGAACTTTTAGCAGGTTAGATTATTTCTTTTTTTCTTTGGATTTATGTAATAATACTAGTAACATTTCATATGAGAATATATTTGTCTCGGACCACTGCCTCTTGAAGAGCTCAATACTATTTGAAAACAAATCTGGTAGATCTACCAGCTGGAAATTTAATACCTCTCTATTGCAAGATGTTAAGTTTCAAACTTGGATTCAAGCAGAATCTAAAGAGTATTTCAGAGTAAATTGTAATGGGGAAGTCACCCCAAAATTGTATGGGATGCTTACAAAGCATTCATTAGGGGAAGGATTATTAGTTATGCATCTAAGAAGAAAAACGAAAAGCTGAAAACACTAAAAGAAATGAAAGATTCTCTTGGGAAAATTCTCTCCGGCTTAAAGCAAAATCCCCCTAACAAGAGGGATTTGCTTTTTAAGGCCATATGACTTAAATATGATATTAATAAGATGTATTCTGAAAAAAATTAATATTCTTTATTCAGGGTGGAACAAAAATATTGGAAAACAGGTGAGAAGACTGCCAAGTTACTGGCTTATAGGCTGCGTAAAATACAATATCAGAATAATATTAAAGGAATTAAAGGCAATTCCAGAGAAATCACATATAATGTTAAGGAAATTAATAGTTGCTTTAAATTGTTCTATGAGAACCTGTATAAATACAAAGGATCTATACAGGTGTATATTTTAGATATTTTCTTAACTCAGTTAAACATCCTTGTCTATCCAGTGAGGATTAACTTTTGTTAAATAGACCAGTTTCTCTACAGGAGGTCTCAGAAGCCATTGCATAGGCACCCAAAGGGAAATCACCTGGATTAGATGGCTTATCAGGAGAATTTTATAAGCACCTGAACTGTATTGTGGCCCCTCACTTACTTAATGCTTTTTAGAACTCTTTTGTGGATAGAACCCAACCTGACTCTATGAGCGAAGCATACATTTGTCTGTTAAGCAAAAAATGGAAAGACCCTTTAGAATGTAATAATTATAGGCTCATTTCACTTTTAAACATTGATTATAAGATCTTGGCAAAATTCCTGGCTACCAGACTAGCTAAACTCCTCAGTAAATTAGTGGGCAAGGAACAAGTAGGCTTTCTAATAAACAGACAAGCTGCTGATAATTTCTGAAGACTATTTTCTATCCATTGGTCAATTCATTCTAGTAACAAAATCCCCGGACCATTTCTGTAGATATAATGAAAGCCTTTGAGTCACTTGAATGGAGTTATCTATCAGAGTATTAGGGAAATACAATATTGGACCTGGGTTAATGAATTGGATACAAACACTACTGTATATGCATTTCCCAGAACATGTGTGGTTACCAATGGTTTTAGATCCTTGTATTTTCAATTACACAGAGGGTCCAGACAAAGGTGTCTGCTTTCCCCTCTATTATTTGTGTTAGTAATAAAACATTTTTTATACAGTATAGCACCATTAGGACAATGTGTGCCCTATTTACAAGGTGTACCTGTGCAATAAAACATGTAAAGTTCTGGTTTCCAACACTTACAATGACTGACATATTACAAGGATTAAGTGCACAAATATAAATAAACAAGGATAAATAAACACAACATTTAACATGTTATTTTAGGTTGTTTTAACACCTATCCACAAAAGACTATACTAAACAAACAAACAGCAATCTACATATAACAATCAAATATTGTTCCAATAGTCAATTGCAAGCACAACTGAGACTAAAATGTTGTCTAGCCAATATTTTAAAACTATTCTCTGTAAGGTCCAATTTTCTCAGATCTGGAGGCAGTGCATTCCAGGTACTTGCTACACTGAATTCAAAAGTCATTTTACCAAAGGTATTTGTAATCCTAAGGCTGAATCTGGTCCCTAGCCCCATGTTTTCTTAGGTTTAAATTATGTTTTGGTTTTGTAATTTTTCTGTCATATGTTGAAGTGACTTGTTACTAAGCATGCTCCAAACTAAGTTTGTCCGTGTGTTCCTACGTTTTAAGTCAGGTGATTGCCAGCCCAATTTATTGTACATTGTACAATGGTGGGTTCTATAGTTACACCTCAAGACGAATCTTGCCAGTCTATTGTAAAGATGATTGAGTTTTTCTAACTGCTGTTTACTTGAATGTCTGTAAATATGATTTCCATATTATATTATTGACATAATTAATTGATTTGCTATTATTAAATGTACAGATTTAGTTGTGGTTGTTTTAAACCTTCTTGCAGCCCCTATTAGTCCATTTACTTTTTTAACACAATCTGAGATATGGCAACAGAACCACTCACTAGGAAAATTATGCATTCTAATAACATTTGTGGGATTAGAACTGGTAACTACATCAATAAAGTCCTAGCTTTTGCAGATGATGTGCTCCTCACTCTAACCAATCCTATTGACTCCCTAGTACATGTGAATCTATTGCTACAGAATTTTGGAGAAATATCTAGTTTGTATGTCAACTGGTCTAAGACTGAATGTCTAAAATTATATACTTCAGTTTCAAAATCTTCCATTTCTACAATTCTCCTTGATGTGACTTGGCCTGTTGAAGGCTTGACTTATTTGGGGATGAAAAATATTTGACTCAATAGGCAGGATTTTATCCCAAAATATGTCAAAAATGATAGAGGACTTAAACTTTGGTTTGAATAGGTGGATAAAACTACATTTATCATTATGGGGAAAATTAACTCTCTGAAAATGATCTTTTTTTCTAAATTATTTTACTTCATGAACAACCTTGTGGCAAACATCCCCATTATCTGGTTCAACAAAACTGAAAAAAAATAATTCTCTTTTCTTATGGGGGAAAACCTCCTAGGCTCTCTAAAGTTAAACTTAGGGCACCAGTTAAATTAGGTGGGTTAGCCTTACCATGGTGGCAAGGTTACATCTGGGCATACAAGTTGAAACAGGTAGCTAATTGGTTCTTGTCAAACAATTCTTTAGAAACCCCATTATGGGTAAAGATAGAAAAATAGATTGTTCACACTCTAAAGCTAACAGATTTGTTTTTCTATAAGAATACAGGTTATTTACTGAATCAACCTGTTCTTCAAGTCTCAGTAATGGTTTGCAGGAAATTCAGTTATCTAAAAAAGATGGAATTTGTTCCACTACAATATATGCCTATTTGGGATTATCCCAAGATGACTCCTGACAGCAAACACGTTACGGACATTGGTTGGAAACATAAAGGCATAGTTTTACTGGGAGATCTGTTAGATGATCAAAACAATTACTATCCTTCACTGCTCTCCAAAGAAAATTTAATTTGTTCAAATGTGAATTCTGTTTCTATCTACAAATAAGGAGCTTTCTTCTTAACAAGTATTTAGATACATCCTATAATCTTGTCTCTTCCTTAGCTCTGGACATTTTTTTTTAATATGTTATTTACCTAAAGGTTTCAGTCTTATACATGCTTTTTTGAATGAAAAAGATACACATTTAACAGAACACGCTAGGTTGAAATAGCAGGAAGACCTAGGCCTTGTCATTTCAAAGGAAATATGGGACAAAACTTGGAAGAATGCTGAAAATTCCTCCAGAGAACTTCAAGGGAGACTTAAACAGTTCAAAGCACTTCATTATTATTATTACTCCCTGAAAGAAGTTATTCAGCATTGCAATAGTGGCAGACAATAATTGTTGGAGATGTGGGGAACCTGGTGCAGGCCTGGCACATATATTATGGCATTGTAAGGTGATTTCTTTGCACTGAAGACAGAGTCATGCTATATGCCAATCATTCTTGGCTCACTTGTCCCCTTTTCCCCACTTGTTTTTATAATTGGTGACACCAATCTAATCCCAAATATCCCCAAGCAGAGGAAATTTTGGCTCTTGATCTGTGCTCTAACTTACAAAAGACTGCTTCATCAAAACTAGAAGGATATGAATCCTCCTTCCATACAGCAATGGCTTAATAATCTGATGGTTAGGCTGGCCTGGTGGTGCTGAGGGTTGAGGTGCTGGACGCCACACCTTGCGCTATGCCAGCAACCCGAGTTTGGCAGCAAGCTCAGGTGCCAGGGGTCATTAGGGGTGGGTTGAGGATTGAGAGCCCATTGAGGTGCTCTCCTCCCCGGGGAGGGAGGGTTGGGATGGTCTGGCATGCCAGCAGCCCCTGGTGGGCACTGCAGCACATAGGGCAGCAGGTGAGCAGCATGGCTGACGTGAGGCAGGGTTGCTGTGCACTGTTGCGTCGGGGCATGCGCCACACATGGGGGGGGAGAGATTAGAACAAGGAAAACCCTGGTCCATGGGATAGGCAATGGCACCAGCCCCCATGCCTACAGCTGGGTCCATCCTGTCTGGTCTTTCAGGTTCCTCACCCCAGGCCCTCACCCATAGTTGAAGTCTATGAGTAAGTGCACCCAAAAAGAGGCCCCCACCGGGAGGTTAAGCTACAGGACAAGGGGGAGGAAAGAGGAGGCTCAGACAGGAGGAATTCAGGCAGGACAGGATCTGGCTGGATGCCCGAGAGAGGCACCGTGGACCACGACCAGGAGGGAAACATAATCGAAGAAAACAAATAATCTGGTGGTTGTTGCAAATAATAAAATAATTTGTTATTCTCTTATAAACAGAAATGATGTATTTTGAGCATATGGGAACCTTTCCTAGTTTTATGTGGCTAGTGAATGATGTCATTATTTGTAGGTATCATAAATCTGGTGGTTGTTAGAAGAGCTTTTATGGTTCATATAGACATGTTCAATATTTGGGGTCAGCCCTTTCCATGTTAAAGTAAGCCTTTTAGACTCGCATTAAATTGTACTTATTTATGTTCAATAATATACAGCAAAGTGATAGTTTTATATGTTAGCTTTAATGTGTTTTCAAAAGCTAACATGTGTAAGTGACAAATCTTGCATTCATTTGATGAAATTCAATAAACTTTAAATTAAAAAAGAAAGATCTGATAAAGCTGGAGGGGTGGTCAGAGAGATGGCAATTGAGCTATAGTGCAAAGAAATGCAAAATAATTCACATAGGGCACAAAAATCCAAAGGCTTCGTACACACTGGGAGGAGAGGGAAGGGGATTTTGGCAATGGAGCAAGAGAGGAATCTGGAGATTATCATATCAGATAACCTAGCAAGCATTTGTCAATGCCAAATGTTTGCTTGCAGGCATTGGCAGTGGTAGCGTAGAAGTTACAGAGCTGCGTAATAGTAATGGCAGTGAAGTATTGAACTGAAACCAACCCCACCACCCTGCAGAAAGTAAGCAGGAGTTGGGGTGTGCCTGTGGTCATCAGCCATAACTGACCCGCCATTTCAGTACCCACCCTGCAGACACGCGAAGTGTCATGGTGTTCCTTGGGGTCTTTGGTCCTTATCGCACCCATTCCATTAGAAATACAGTGGGATGGAGTGCGATATGAGAATGGGGTGAACTTTGGGGCCGAAGAGTTCAAGACATACCTCAATGCTTTTCACTGGCTGCAGAGTGTGGAATGGTATAAGCATTACAGACAAGAATCCCAAGTCACACCCCTGATGCCTGTCATTCTCTACAGGGTTGGGCATTATGGTTGGAAACCCTAATACCTCAGGCATTCATTAGTATTTTCACTCCAAATATTCAACATGGTTTTTGTGACCCCACCTCATGAACAGGAGGAATATCAGTTTCTTAGCTGAAAGCAGCTTATGCACAGCGACTTACTGACATTTAGCACCACAGGTGCAAAAACATTCGAACAGGATGTAAAAATGACAGCTGTACTGTTCATAGGAGGTGTAAAAATGGCAATGTTGTAAATCACAGAAAAAAATATTTTAAAAATGGTAAAGTCATGGCGTACATAGAAACTGTACAGCACACCCGTAATATAATTAGGTTAGGGATTTTTTTTTTACAGCAGATTGTCAGCTCAGGCATTTTGGTGCCTCTGATCACGAACAATGTCACTGATTTTTTTATCTGTCCGAACAATAATTTCCACAGGCGACCATGCATCTCTGCGCTGAAAGTGTGAAAACACACTTGGCCATGTTGTGAAAAATGGCAGCTGTACTGTAAATAAGGCAGTGTAGAAAAATGCCACTGGCGAAAAATCTGGACTTAAAATTTTACAAAGTCATGAACTTACGAGAGTGCGTGGAAACTGCATGAGTGCTCACTAATAACACAGTTATTTTATGGACTTTGTCACCAAATTTTCAACATAGCCATTTAAGACCTCTGCTTATGAACAGTGTAACTGTGATTTTTCTTAATCTGTCCCAAACATTGCTTTCACACCAACAGCACCATTATGCGCTACATGTACAAAAAAGCACATTTTGGGCAACATATGAAAATAGCTATTACTGTTCATAAGGAAAGTATAATTAAATGGCAATGTTGAAAATCTAGATGAAAATATTAAATTTGCAAACTTATGAGCATGCATAGGAACAGCTCAGCATGCGCTAAGTAAAACAGTCATTTTAGGAATGTTTTCACCACATTTTCAACATAGCCATTTTAAGACCTCTGCTCATGAACAGTGTCACTGTGATTTTCTTAATTTGTCTCATACATTGATTTAGCACACTGGCCCTGCGCTACTATGCGCTACATGGTAAAACACGTTTGGGTGAGGATGAAAAAATGACAGCTATACTACTTATAAGAAAGGTGTGGTAAAATGTCAATGTTGAAAATCTGAAATAATAAGAAAGATTTGCAAACTTAGAGTGCATAGGAACTACTGCTTGCGCGCTAAATGAAACAATCGTTTTTGAAATTTTCCGCAAATTTTCAAAATAGGCTTTTAGAGCCCACCTTATAAACACTAGCAGTGTCATTTCATTAATTGGTCTGAAAGGTGATTTCGTGCAGTAACTAAAATCACCCTCAAACACAATAACGCCATGACAGTGACATAATTCATGAAGGATCCCAAAACCCCATGTTGAAAATTTGATACAAAATTCCAAAAAATACCTGAGATATGCAACAAAGTTGAAAAACCCTATCTAGCCATTATACAGCTTACCGGCATTTCCTCAGTTAGCGGTTGGCTTTGAAAAGTGCAGGCGTGGCCTGATCCACGAAGATCGTTGCCCGAGGTCAGAGGTAAGTATGGGGTGAGAGGGAGTGTGGGGAAGGCAGGGGTGTGCAGTGGGTGGGTGCGGGTTGTGGGAGGAGGAGCCAGGGGAGACTCACGTGGGACCGTTTTTCTTTACAGGTGTTCTTTTGTTTCCAATGACGATGCAGGACATTTGCCACGCTGGGTGGGCTCCCAGCATGGCACAAGGATGGTTGGGGACATTCAGCTGATGGGGTTGGGCACCCTGTCGCCCAAGAATTGATTACCATGCTGGGTGGGATCCCAGCGTGGCACCCAATACTCGGGGGTGAGGACAGTGGAGCCGACGGCGGAGTTGGGCACCCCCAGCTATATCATGAGTTGCCACGCTGGGGTGGGCACCCAGCATGGCATTTGGAAGACTTTGGGGGGCGGGGAATGCAGCTGTGTGGGAGAGATGGGCACCCCGTCGGCTATACAGATGATGTGAGTGCATGCGGGCGGCGCCTGCGCCTGCGTGTGCATGTGTGTTTTTGTAGGGGAGCTGCGCATGAGCAAGCGATATCTTATAGCTGCTCACTGAAGCGTAGCTCCCCCTTTGAACTGTATTGCACTGCATTTTGGAGCTTGTCATAGACAGCTCCATCATGCATTGGCTTACAGAGGCCATGCCTGCCAGCACACTGAATGAATTGGAAGAGCGGGTGACACACCTCAGAAATCTCAGATGATGGCACTATGTTTCTTATACATGCATGCAAGCAAACATAACAAACATAATAAATGTATCTTAATTTTTGAAGACCGTTTTTTTCTTTTTTGTGCGTGCATATGTGGCGTATGAATGAGGATCCACTCACTGTAGATCAAGGGAGGATGTGAAATGGGTGCAGGTACATGGGGGGTGAACAAAGTGGTAGACAGTAAGCCCTACAGAGCTTCAGGCTGATGTAGCTCAGCGATACATGGAGGATGAACAAAGTGGTAGACAGTAGCTCTAACAGAGCTTCAGGCTGATGTAGCACAGCTGGACTAAGGCAAGGGAGGATGTGAAATGGTACAGGTACATGGGGGTGAACAAAGTGGTAGACAGTAAGCCCTACCAGAGCTTCAGGCTGATGTTGCATAGCTGAGTAAAGGCAGAAGCACCCACGGCATGTTCTTATAGTTCCCATGTATATGTCATTTATGTTCTTACAGCGCTAATGCCTAACTGAGGCCAAGATGTAAAACAGACACTAAAATGTCAGGGGTTTATTTCAGGTGACCATGTTCTTATAGTCCCCATTTGTCCGTTTATGTTCTTACAGTTGATTGCCTAACTGAGCCAAGATGTAAAACAGATACTAAAATGTCAGGTTTATTTCAGGTGACCAGGATCGTAGTGGGGAGAGGGGCCAAGTGAAACAACGTCCTGAGAATGTGCTTAAACTTATTAACCATAGCTGTGCCAAGGAGTGATACACCGGTCCAGAATCCCTATACGTTCAAATTATGTTTGCAGCCTAAAGGTGCTTAGGTGGATTGGCATTTACATTACTCAGCGGCAAATCTTTTTCATACTTTTTGTGATCATCTGTTAAGATATAACTACTAACTGATGAGACACTTGGGGGCATGAAACTGTGCTACCAGCAAAGTTGCATTTGCAAAGCCCTGAATATTTATCTATTGATAATGGAAATGAAAACTGTCAGCTGATAACATTCAGCCACTGTCCATTGCACAGAATAGACATCTCACTGATAGATCTGGAGCAAAGGGACATGCACCCAATAATACCACTACAACTCTAGACAGAAGAAAGAAGTTCATGCACTTTCATCGTTGTTAACTTTTCAGCATTTTAAAACAGTTACTAGCATCTGCACTAAGATGTTACATGTCGCTGAATTGAATTGTGACACCAGAATCCCTCATGATCAACATTTGTCAGCAAAAGTGAATTGAAAAAAAATCAATAGATGTATAAAATGGTAAGTGACATGAGTCAATAACACCATATCTGCATGTAATACTTGGCTTGAAATTTGAGCACCACCATATTCCGCACCACAGCGTCAAACAGGGATGCCATTTATAATTCAGCTAATGTCAAGCAGTTTTCGAGCCATAAAAAGTATTACTGTATCAGTATGGTGGCAGCAACAGGATCAGGAAATTATGAAATAAAATGCAACAGCACCCTCATCGGCCATATGTTGTGCGGGTGGAGGGAGTGCATGAGCACCCAGGGTGGGCTGTAAGGCAGCATCAGATTCACGGAGAAAAGGGTGGATTCAATTGTGAGCTACAGTTGAATTTGTGTTTCTTTTCTATACCAGTTTTTGCAATTTCGTTGAGGCACATGCCAACCTAAAGATGTTTAGGGTTACAGGTGATGTGACTTCATTGAGCATCCGATTTGAGAAAGAGCTGTGTGATTCTATCTAAATGCCAGCTCACGGCAATTCAGAGAAAAACAAATATTTTGAAGCTGCATTACCAGACTAAGTGTGCAGTTTAGTGAATTACCACACATGGGTGTGTATATGACAGCACTAAAAGGCGCATTAAAAGTGCTTCGATCATGAAAAGCCTCCCCCACTGGCTGCTGCTAAAATCTGTAACAGTATGTTCTTTGTGCATTCTGGCTGTTCTTTAGCTTCAGCTGCAGGTAGTACAATACGCTCAAGTTCGTTTGCATAGGTTTTTAACGAAATGAAGTTCACATTGACAGAGTCTAGTAAGAGAAAATGCTTGGAATTACACATACACAAGAATCTGAGTTTTCACATCAAATGCTGAGGTATTTTTCTGGAGGATTAGAACCCATGGAGTCCATGAAGGTGTGGTTTGGAGCTGGCGTGTGTAAGAACTGTTAGGCACCCACACATTTTGGTAGTCCTGCTTTGGCAGGGAACAGTTCATTAAAGTAATGATGTGTGGCTATGTCTCTCTAAGCTGAACAAGCACCAACCATTCTATCAGGCAACCAACACAGTTGATCTGTGTGTGTGGGGGCTAGTCTCATCAGGCTTAGCTCCCTCTTTCTCAACTGTATGCCACTGCATTTTCAACTGCTGTCATAGACAGCTTCAACAGTGATTGGAGAACTGTGACCATGCTCTGCAAACACACTGACTGAATTGGAAGATGCTGACACACCCTTCAGAAAACTCAGATGATGGCACTGTTTCTTGCAATACACACGCACGCAAACATAAAATGGCAAATCAGTACAACAAGGCAGTTGGAAAACCAAACAAAATGCACAGCATGCATAAGGGAGGGGTATTACAAGCAGAAGAGAGTAGTATCTATGCCACTGTACAGTCCAGTTGGTTCAACCACACCGAGTAGACATGGGGCAGTTCTGAAGACCCCACTTACAAGGAGACATAGATAGAGTGGAGAGGGTCCAAAAGGGTGGACAAAATGGTGCTGGGCTTGTACAGGAAGACACGTAAGGAATGGATGGAGGAGCCTGACCTGTATACACTGGAGACAAGGACAGATAGGGGGATATGACTGAAACTTTTAAATATCTAAAGGGAATCAACAAGGGAAGGGAAGGGAGCATTTTAAAGTAAGTAAGTAAAGTAAGTAAAAGTTTATTTTTAAGCGCTTTTCGAAATCAAAGCGCTGTACAATAAAACAGTTAAATACATATAAAACATACATACAGTATAACAAACAACAATAATTATAATTTCAATACAGTGCAATAACCTCCACACCTTTTGAAATAAATAGGTTTCAGTTCTGACTTAAAAGCTTTCAACGTCCAGGCAGCTCTTCAGATCCGACGAGGGTAGAGAGTCCACAGGTACCGGCAACATAAAGTTGAGGGAAAACAACAAAAACTAGGGGACACAGCTTAAAACTGGAGGGTGGTAAATTCAAAGGAAATGTGAGGAGGAACTATTTCACTAGTATGAGATCATGGTGGATCTCTGGAAAAGGCTGCCGGAATGGGTGGTGGGGGTAAAATAAGTGGGGGAGTTCAGAGGGCATGGGATAACTACATGGGTTTAAACAAGAATTGTAAGGTATGCATCAATTGGTACAAATGAGACTGGTAGCTGTACTGGGAAGAGGAGGTTGCAAATGCAGGAAATAAGGGAAAAGCAGAGATGCCTCTGAGGGGCAAACTAGATGGCTTATGGGTTCTTTTCTGCTGACAGATTTCAATGTTTCTATGTTTCTATGATATTCACTGTAGTAAAGCCTCAAAGCCAGTTTTTCCCCCTCAGACCGAGTCCTCCACCAACAGTGCTCCAACTTCCAACCCTTAATCTTCATCTCCTTGGAAACCCCATCAAACCACAGGGAGGGGGCATGGCTAGCTACCTAGCTGATGAGATGCACTATCAAAGAGCTCCCGTTTCAGCATCCATCTGCAGTAATTTTTTTTATATATTTCTGGCGAGATTTGACTTTGAAAATTGCCAGCTTGGGTCTTCTAAGGCATAGAGCTATCCGGGCACACTGAATTTATCAATATGGGCTGGAAAAATATGGAGCAGAAAACTAACTTCTTTGCCTCTCATGGCAGGGCCTCCAAACCACCACCCATGCCTGGGAATTTGCCTGCTTCTGCAGAGACAGTAGGGGAGCCTGGCCCTGCGACATTGGAGACCTACAGTCTGCTGTACTAAATCTGACTAAAATGGTCCCGCTTATAGACCAAAAAATGGACACATACCACACCTGAATGGTTCAGGTTGAACAAAAGCTGGAGAGGTTGGTGGAAACAGCTCAGACAGCAAAGCGGTCTGCGGAACGGGCCCAAGCAATGGCAGTAATGTGTGTGAGAGAGCAAACTCTGATTAAATCCAGACTAGAACATTTGGAAAACTTGACCAGGGCTGCTAACATCAGGATAATAGGACTACCAGAGGGTCTAGAAGGAAAGGACTTGTCTGGCTACTTGGTTGGATGGCTGTCAGAAACCATGGGCATAAATGTGCAAGGACTGATTGTTCGAGCCTATCGGGTCAATATCTGGAGACCGCCTATTTCCCCAGATGGTGCCAGGACTGTGATGTTAGTGACTACCTCCGTGGTAGTAGAAGACCAGATTCTTCGGGCAGCATAAACTAAATGGAGCCTAGAGGTGGAGGGCTCCAGAGTTTTGTTCTTTCCTGACCTTTCCTACACCATCTGGTTGAAGTGGAAAGGATCTGATGCTATACGAAGGCAACTTTTGGAGGTCCCGAATAATCTGTTAATGCCGACTTGCCTGCATGTTGCAGTCAGCAAGAAGGCATTTATCTATATGGACTCGAAAGAGGCCGCAAAACTGGTGCAAAAGCTGGAGATTGAAAGGGCTGCTCGAGAGGGTGACTCCTCGCTGGATTCTGAACTGGGAGATGAATTGGGATGTGAGATGGAGATTAATTCCCTATTCACTATATTAAAAAATTAAATTTACCTAGAGTGAGACTGTAGTATCCTATTTGTAGTTCGGTTAATAGTGGGGCCATGTTAAAATGGGTTCCAATATGTAGGCTGCCCTCGGTTGGGCAGGTAACGGATATTCTGGACAAATTTTTGACACTGATGTTCTTATTTCCCATTTTTCTATTTTAAACGTTATCGCTGTTTGTTAATTTAGCATGAGGGATCTCTTGCAATAATCTCCAAAACGAGTGGGCTGATGGCCAAAACGGATTACCTGTGACCTATACATGGAGGCTGGTGGAGCTAATTGGTGGATTATTACTAAGCTTGTGGTATTAAGAGTGTACCGATTAAGGGCATTATAGCCCGTTTTATAGTATTGAATGATACTTAGAATGTGATCTTTCCATGAAGAGCATTGGTAGCAATAGCCAAATAATAAAATAATATTTATAGTTTTTACTATATATAGCTCTTCCCCCTAATCTTGATTACATGTTGAAGTGTCTCTCTTATCTTAATATCTATTTTCTGACAGATTTCACATGTAGGACTGTACTGCACAGGAGTTGTTGAGTGATGTATCTATGCATAAAATTCGTAAATAAAAAGTACAAAAAAAAAAAACCACACAGGAGTCTCAAGTGAGGAGACCTGTGTCATACATGGATCGGAGCGACAGACTCGAGTGCCTTAGAAACAGCCTCATTATAGGCTACAACTGCCTCACCCACACCTGCCACACATGCAACACTCACACCACATAGAGCTGGTTGGTTGGAATTGGAATGTACCAACTGCTCCAATGGCTGCTGATTGCTAATGGAAAGGGGAGGTTTCATGGTAAGGGAAGGGGTTTGTGACAGAGGTTCATGGGCATCCAGGACCCCACCCACTACACCTATGCTGAGACTGCTTCTCTAGAAGTGCTCTTGACCCGGCTCTTGATTATCTCTTGCAGTATAGAGTGATCCTAGTGCACTCTATTACACATTTGTTTAAGCAGAGTAAAGGAAACTCTCTGTACATCTGCTGCAAACCCATAATCTGGTTCCTCACTTTATGTTAAAAGTGAGAAGTGGAGCCATAATTGACCCCATGCATATGTACTGAAGGGGTGCACATTTTTAGGCCCAAAAAAAGAAAAGGGGTTAGTCCAAAAAGGGCAGATAAGGATAGGTACTACTTTTTATAGAGAATGCCACCACAGGGTGCAGAGGTATTACCATATAGAAGCAAAGAGACAGCTGCCAATGGCTCAACTTCCAATAAGGAGGGAGTGGGGAGGGAAAGAAACTGGGAGTGCATGCTGTATATTTACATGCATATATATTTATTTTATTTATTTATTCATTGAAATGTTTCACCAGGAAAGCACGTTGAGCAACAGGTTGCTTGTCTCCCGGTGTGACTTGGGTGGTAAGGGAACATGAGAATAGTTTACAGAGATTTGGTACACAATATAAATTTACAATAGATTACATTCAAATAATTTGAGCAGACTGTACACAAGTAATGAAATAGCGGAATGCTAACAGTTTTGAACTAGACAGATACTATGCCAGCACTTTTGGACTAGATAGATACAACAACACAAAATAACATTTAGGCATACACTAAATGACACATAACTGTGTAGCTAGAAAATGGCTGAATAGAATTGTTGTAGTTTGACCTAGGGAAGTTAGTGAGGAGGAATCACAGTCAGAACAGGTTGGCTAAGGTATAACAGAAGTGCAAGTTAACTACAAGTGCAGTAAAGATTACGGGTCAGCCATAGATAGGGCTTTGTAAGGGAGAGAAGGGAAGGTGAGAGGTACATATGTCAGTAGGCAGAGAAGCGGGGGTGGTGGTGGAAGGGGATGGAAGAATGAGGCAAAGGAAGAGATAAGAGGAGAAAGGTCTGCTGGGGTCTGACCCCTCCAGTATGCTGAGGACCCTGCCTTGTGCATGACAGAAAGGGAGCAGGTTGTGGCAGAGAGAGGTAGAGTACAATAGGAGGGAAGCAGGTTGTAGGCAGTGAGGAGGAATAGCCTTCAGAAGAATAGAAGAGAGAGTGAAGGTTAGAGAGAAGAGAGGATGAATCCCAGCCCTTCAGGATATGGAGAAGTGGAGGGAAGAGTTGGGTTCATAGTGTAAGGATAGGGTAGGGACTGGCCCTTGGTACAACTTTGAATGATTGAGAAATAACAGTAAGGAACCAATGGAAGGTCTAAAGGGAGGGAACTGGGGGATGGGAAGGAATGCTGTTTTTTAGGTGGGTGGGAGGTGGAGCTGCAGCAGCGGCATTGTGTGGGTATGAAGAGGGGTAGGGTTTGTCAAGGACTTATAGGGGGAGTTAGGGAGGGTTGTAGCAGGAACAGCTAGGTGCAAAAATGTTTTGGGGGCAGAGCTGATGGAGTAGCAGTAGGAGGAGGAGTGATGAATTTGAGGCGGGAGGAAATTATACATTTTTGGGAGATGGTGAGAGTAACCGGATTGGCCAATGAAGGTGGCTCTGAAGGGGACTGCCAGAGTATGGGAGCAGGATGATCTAAGGGAGTGAGTGGGAGTGGGGGGATGTTATAAATGAGGTGGAGAGGTAGTAAAGGAGTTCACCCAGCCAGTGCCTGGAGGTGAATTTAGTGCAGTGGGAGAGTCATCTGTTTGTAAGAGAGGGGAAGGGTAGGGTACAATAGAGATCACAGTGGTGGGTGAGAGAGGGAGTATCAAGGGCAAAACAGCAGAAGGAATTGAAGAGGGTATCCAGTCTGGCCAGGGAGGACTTGGAAGCAGCACCACAGACTATATCACAGTAATCGAAGATGGGAAGGATCATCTGTGATGCTTGGCCAGCTGGTTATGATTGTTGTATGATATTTGTAGTATAAAAATATAGTAGGTGATTGTCTCACATAAGACAGCCTGTGATCATGGGTGGACCCTCCACAGGTTTCAGTGAAGCAGGAACCATTTAATTGACTGACTTACTTCAGAAAGGCATATTATTAACTTTTTATGATATGCCTAGGCTCTTTGAAGTGGAAACAAAATGTGACTTTACAAGTCTGCCAGAGGATGAGTCTAATAAACTTTTATAACGTCTTAAGAGGAAGAACATGTTATGCCAACCTGGTGTTAAAAAGCTGTAAAATCCTTTGAATCTGCCTGGGGGAACAGGAAACCACACAAGATCAAAGAGAAAATGTTTAATTATGGAGTCCATATTTAGGAAGTGGAGGTTTTGCTGATGTCACATTATTTAATATATCTCCTGACGAAATCATTGTTTGTCTTTTTTTTAATTAAAAGGAGGAGCTAGATGACTCACCAAGGGGTGGGGAGATGGAGTTGAAATGTGTCCTTGTGACTGGGGAATATGACATATCTTTATGGGCTCTTAAGAAACACAGTTCTCTAACTTTCAAGGCACTTAAAGAGGTAATACACTAGATAGAAAAGATCTAAACTGTATGTTGGTAGGAGTTTGGCTGTAGTTTTCTTTGCTTTTCTTTTAAGTGATTGTATGATCTTTGATATATTGTTCTGTGTTTACATTTTTCATATTTTTATCATCTTGAAGTACAGTATTTTTTTTTTCAAAAGACTGCCTGGGGTGTCTGCCAGTTCTTTTTGCATGTGATGTATAGAAATTAAGACTGACAAAAATTGTTCAAAAGCTTGATGGTGTTACTAAACTGGGAAAAGGTAAGAATATATCCAAGGTCTTTTATAGAGTTTTAAGGGTTAATTTTGGAAGCCTGGCTTGGTGCCCCAGGCAAAAGATTGTACCACAATCCCCAAAGAGGGTACGTATCTGATCCTGTACATTTGGGTACACTAGCATAAAGTTCACAGTTTGAATCCCCCCAGAACTTGAGGCTAAAGGTGATTTGGACCCAAAAGCAGACAGGAGGGTTACCCTGTCTGTTACCTGTTCACATTACTGCCCTCAGAGTTTGGCACTGTGGGAGCAGAGGGTCTGACCTGCTGAGTGCGTTTCTGACAAATTTGGTTGGCAGCGGTGGGAAAAAATTGGTAACACAAACTTTAACTCTTCAGTGTGTCAGCTTGATACTGTACAGCTCACTTGCAAAATAAGGCAGTGATTTATTTTTAAAATGAAACAGAACTATATCATTTGGCTTACAGTCAGGTTCCTACCCATTTTATTTTATTTTTTTCAAAGTGCAAGTTAGAGTAGCCATAGTTAGGGAAGAAGATGGCTTCAACTATAACAGACACACTGCAGACTACTTGAAGCAGTTGTGCAAGGAGAGAGGAGTCCTGCACGAGGAGAGAGCCACCAAGCAGAATGTCGTGGATGCCCTGATGGCAGCAGATGCCCAGAGCATTGAGTCATAGACTGTGACTGCAAAGGACCAAACCTTGGGTGTGGAGGGGCTAGTGGCCAGTGCAGTGTTCAGATCTGGTGAGGAGGGCAGCAGGGCCAGTGCAAGTGAAGGGTCACAGCAGCAGGGGAAGGTCACCAGCATTCTCGAGCCAGAAGCAATCAGGCTGCAGATTGAGTTGCACAGAATGGAGCTGGAGTTCCAGAGAGACACTGAGTGAGAGAAATGAGCTGCAGAAGAGAAGTGGGAGTGAGAACAGCAAAAAGCTGACCGTGAAGAGTGTGAGCGCCAGTGAGCCACAGAGGAGAAGAGGGAGCGATAACAGCGAGAAGCTGTCCATGAAAAGCGTGAGCACCAGTGAGCACAGAGGAGAGTGGGAGGAGAAGCTAAGCATGAACAGCGAGGAGGCAGACCCGTGGTAGCCAGGAGCACCAGAGGTGACATGACTGGAGAAGCTATGACTCCAACCACCAGCACCAGAGCAGGTAAGTGGCTTGGGTTTAATTGAAACTACAGGACTGGGTTACAAATTAAATTCCAAATTGATAGCTGAATTTAAAGAGAAGGAGGATATGGATGCCTTTTAAATTCCTTTTGAAAAAGTTTGCATTCAGGCAGAAGCTCTTCTAGAAGGTCCTGGAGCTTCCAGCTATCCCGCTACTTACACGAAAGCTCGGGATGCATTGGGTCAAATGGACAATGAGGACAGAGTAATGATTACAGCACACTAAGCCACACTTTAAAAAGTTTGATTTAACTGCAGAAGCATACAGAGCTAAATTCTGTAAGCTCAGGAGAAGCCCTGACATGAGCTACAAGGAGCTAGCCATGAAACAACGTCAGTGTTTAAAACGTTGGTGGGAAGGAATTGAAGCAAACTCTAGATAAAATTGAAAATGCTATATTGTTAGAACAGTTTTTTGGGGTATGCCCAGCACAGCTGAAAGCCTGGCTGGAGAACCGAGATCCCAAAACAGTTCAAGAAGGCTGCTAATGAACTCTCGGGCATATGCAAAACAGACCTGCTCTGAGGGAGAAGGGGTGGGCATGGCATGGCGGAAGGGAAAAGTGCCTTCAGGGCAGCTAAAACCCTCACTGCCTCCACCAAAAATAATAGCCCAGGTTTCAAACAAAAGAGTTCTCTGAGAAAAGAAATGGATGTTGGGTTTTTAAAGAAACTGGGCATATTGCCAGACAGTGTCCCAAAAGGACGAGCAATATGCAACATGGGGCTAAGAAAGAAGTGGGTTGTTTGTGTGCCCCCGGAAGCATGCCTGTGAACATGAGGGAACACATGCACCCAGACATGGTGAATGGTGTAGAGACACAAGGGTTAAGGGACACAGGGGCATCCCTGACATTGGTAAAAGGGGATCTGGCACAGCCTGGTCAATTTATACCCAATGAATTTGTAACTGTACAAGACTTCACTGGGGAGGAGAAAACATTGCCACTCACTAGTGTTCTCCTAGACTGGGGTAAAACTGAAGGAACTGTGCAACAGGTGGCTGTAACCAGATCTTTAGCAGTTGATGTCATCCTTGTCAACAATCTCAAACAGGGGATGGTGTGTGCAGTTACCCGTAGCCAAGTGGCAAGGGAAAATTGTGGTTCCTGGAGCCCACAGATGCCATTGTGGAAACCACTGGGAGGCTGGTTCCCTAGCCTGTGTCTTCTGATAGGGAGACTAATGAAAAAGGGGTAGAAATTTCCCCAGTAGCAGTTAGCCACACAACTACGGAGGGTTACTCCAAGAAGGAGGGGTAACCCATTGTCAGAGGGTTAGGGATGACAGTGATCCTGAGTGCCCTGTCGCTAGTGCTAAGGACCCTAGTTTAGAGACTGAAGAGGACCTGTCCCATGCTTTGGGAATGTGCAGGGGGTTTGCAGCAGCTCAGAAAAGTGACCCTAGTCTAGAGAAGCTGAGAGCTTGGGCAGACTCTGACGGAGCACAGGGAGGTGACAGAAAACATAAAGTTTATTGGGAAAATGGACTGATGTATACTCCAGGATGCTAAGACAAGAGAAGAAGAGTGATAGGCAGGCAGCTTGTTGTTCCCCAGGGATACCGTGAACAATTACTCCTTGATTGCACATGATATTCCCTTGTCTGGTCATCTGGGAATTCGCAGCACTATGCAGTTGTCCCAAATTTCTATTAGCTAACTTCACCCAGCAGGTGAAGAGTATTGCAGGTCTTGTCACTAAGTGCCAAGAAATAGGGAAGGCAGGTAGAGAAACCCAAGCCGCCCTAATTGCGTACCCATAGTGGAGAGCCATTCCAGAGGGTGGGAATGGATATTGTGAGGCCTTTAAATACCCCCAGCTCCTTCGGGAAGAGTTCATCCTGACTGTGGTGGATCATGCCACCCGGTATCCAGAGGCAGTTGTCCTATCCTCACTGAGGACGGAGAAAGTGGCAGATGCTTTACTTGGGATTTTCTCCCGTGTTGGGTTTCTGCAGGAGGTTATCACCGATCAAGGGGGTTCCTTTATGTCAGACCTGATGAAATGTTTGTGGGGGAAGTGTGGAGTGGTGCAGAGGTGCACAACACCTTATCACCCACAAGCCAATGGGCTTGTGAAAAGATTTAACAGTACCTTGAAATCAATGCTCCAAGCATTTGCTGAACAGCATGGGAGGGATTGGAAGAAATACCTTCCCCACCTGTTGTTTGCATATAGGGAGGTGCCCCAAGAGTCAACAGGGTTTTCCCCCTCCAAGCTCTTATATGGACGTCAATGCGAGGCCCTAGACTTGATCAGGAGGACTGAGAAGGCAAGCACACACCAGGAACTCCCATAGTGGATTATGTCCTTGGGTTTAGGGAAAGGCTGAGGACCATATAGGGACAGCAGAGCAACTGACAGATGCCAACAGAAAAAAAATTAATGAGAATGCGACGCCAGAGCCAGAGCTTGCTCGTACACTGTGGGTAAGGAAGTCATGGTCCTTATTCCAGTCCAGAAAGACAAGCTGCAGGCTGGTGGGCAGGACCATACAAAGTACTTAGAAAGGTAAGTGGCGTTAACTATATCATGGAGTTACCTGACAGAAGACATACAGAAAAGAATGTACCACGTCAGGGTTTGATTTAACTCTAAAAATTGATTAGCGTTTTGCTCATAGAGTTCTAAAACACTTTGAAATGCATAGCACTTGCCTCACTGTGTTTAACAAACATATAACTTCTAGAAACCTATATAAATGCTTTCTGTACAGTTAGTATTGTCCCAAGAAAAAAAGTGCTAATCAATTATTTAAAACCTGCCGTCAACATGATGAAGCCATATGCTAACAGGGCTGACATGGTGTTTGCAGTATATAGTCTTGGGAAGGGGGCAGACGAAGGAGACCCCCCTTCTGGACTTTCTGGAAGAAAGCAAGTGGGAGTCCTCTGTGGAGGCAGTTAAATTGTCACCCCAGCTGGCTCTGGACAAGATTCAGGAAGTAAGGAAGGTTCTAGCAGACTTTTCCCCACTGTTTAGCGCCAAGCCTGGACTAGCCCCCTTAGCGACACACGATGTGGAGACAGGAACACAGACACCCATACGGCAGACAGCATATCGTGTGTCAGAGGCTGTCCAAAAGGACATTAGGAGGGAGGTGGAGGAAATACTGTATTGAGGGGTAATCCAAAGATCACACAGCCCCTGGGCCTCACCCATAGTCCTTGTGCCTAAGCCAGATGACTCTACTCATTTCTGTGTGGATTATCGTGGACTGAATGCAGTCATGAAGTCAGACACCAACCCGATGCCTCAGACAGAGGAACTCCTGGACAAGTTGGGAGGGGTGACATACCTTACGACTATTGACCTGACAAAGGGGTATTGGCAGGTAGAGTTAACTGACAGAGCTAGGGAGAAGTCAGCCTTCATCACTCCGATAGGCTTATTTGAATTTAAAGTAAGGGCTTTGGGAATGAAGAATGCCCCACCCACTTTCCAAAGGTTGGTGAACCAGGTGTTAAATGGTGCTGAGGAGTATGCCGTGGAGTATCTGGATGACATTGCATCTTTAGTGCCAGCTGGGAGGAACACCTGTTCCACCTTAGGGAAGTGCTGGGCAGGATACTGAGGGCCGGGCTCACTGTCAAAGCTGAGAAGTGCCAGGTTGCCATTGCTGAAGTGGCATACCTTGGGCATGTTGTAGGCCAGGGACAGCTCCATCCTAACCAAGTAAAAATAGAGGTGATCAAGGCGTGGCCCAGACCAGAAATGCAGAAGCCGGTAAGGAGTTTTCTAGGGTCAGCAGAGTACTATTGGAAATTTGTACCCAATTACAGTGCCCTGGCTGCTCCCCTATCTGACCTGATAAAGAAAAAGATGCCTAAGAAAATTATCTGGGAACCAGCCTGTGAAACAGCCTTTACCAGACTGAAGGAGGCACTGTGCAGTGCTCCTATATTGACAAGTCCCAACTATAGCAGACCCTTTATATGCCTCAGACATGGGTATTGGGGCAGTACTGAGTCAGATATCCAACCAAGGAAAAGATCACCCTGTAGTGTACCTGAGTAAAAATGTTACTTCCCAGAGAGCAGGCTTACTCTACTGTGGAAAAAGAGAGTCTTGCTATAGTGTGGACCCTAAAGAAGTTAGAGCCATACTTATATGGGCAGCATTTTGAGGTACACACTGACCACAACCCCCTGGTTTGGCTGACACAAATGGGAAAAAGTAATGGTAGACTATTAAGATGGAGTCTTGCCTTGCAAGGGTATGACATGACGATCTTACATAGGGCTGGAGCAACCAATCAGAACGCAGATGGCTTATCGCATCTATATGAGGAGTGAACTGATTTGGCAAGCTCATCCCATGCAGGGGATAGAGCCCCCAAATTCAGTTTAGGTGGGGAGGACTGTGACGCTTGGCCAACTGGTTATGATTGTTGTAGGATATTTGTAATATAAAAATATAGTAGGTGATTGTCTCACATAAGACAGCCTGTGCTCATGGTTGACCCCCCCCCCCAGGTTTCAGTGGAGCAAGAACCATTTAATTAACTGACTTACTTCAGAATAACATTTTATTACCTTTTTATGATATGCCTAGGTTCTTTGAAGTGGAAACAAAATGTGACTTTATGAGTCTGCCAGGGGATGAGTCTAATAAATGTTTATGACGTCTTAAGGGGAAGAACATTTTATACCAACCTGGTGTTAAAAAGTTGTAAAATCCTTTGAATCTGCCTTGGGAACAGGAAATCACACAAAATCGAAGAGAAAAATGTTTAATTAAGGAGTCATATTTAGGAAATGGAGGTTTTGCTGATGTCACATTATTTAATATATCTCCTGACAGGACATCATTGTTTGTCTTTTTATTTAATTCTAAAAGGATGAGCTAGATGACTCACCAAGGGGTGGGGAGGTGGAGTTGAAATGTATCCTTGTAATAGGGGAATATGACATATCTTTTTGGGCTCTTAAGAAACACAGTTCTCTAACTTTCAAGGCATTTAAAGAGGTAATACATTAGACAGAAAATATCTAAACTGTATGTTGGTAAGAGTTTGTCTGTAGTTTTCTTTTCTTTTAAGTGATTGTATGCTCTTTGATACAATGTTTCATGTTTATACTTTTCATATTTTTATCATCTTGTAGTAAAGTATCTTTTCTTTTTTTTTATCATATAATATTTTATTAGTATTTTAAGTTTTGTCATTCATCAGTACAGGCAGACAGCAGTTTACATAAGCTGCAAGTACCAATACACTGGTGAGAAAACCATAAAAAGAACAAGATGTCATGATATCAGTCTATACAAGTCTGGTTACATTATATAGGACCAGAGCTAACTTGTTATTGTACCAGTAATAAGGTAGCATAAAACATAAGTTATCAGTCCGTAAATCACTGAAGTCCCATTTCTTCAGTTAGGTACCACAAAAGAGAGTAACATAAAGGTTTCAGCAACCCTGTAGGATTAAAACAAAGAAACATTGTCATAGCTGATAGGGCTACTCATGGAATCTAGTTCAGCAGCCAGGTATATCGTTGCTTGAGTATAATAGGTAGGCATTCTAAAGAGGAAAGAGAGGAGACAATAGTAGTGAGGAAGCTACAGCCATGTGAGATAGGGTGAGAGTTCCTTCCCTGAAGACTTCTGTGCTATAAGGGGAGGAGGGATCAAAGTGTGGGAGGATTGTTTGGAGGGGCAGGGGGACTTTGCAGATGTGGAAGTGAAGATAAGGATCCCATTTCTTGTGGTATTTCACCAGACTGCCTTTTGCAGAAGCAGTGATTCTTTCAAACACAGCTAATCTAGCCACAGCAGCTCTCCAGGCAACAAGTGAGGGGGGATGACTGCTGCCACTTCATGAGTATGGCTCTTTTGGCCTCCATTACTGCTGCCAGGGTCCAGGCTTTTAGAGGGGGGATAGGGGGTCTAGAGTCGTGGTGTCATCTAGTAGAAGCGTTTCCTGAGAGGGGAGAATCCTTTGCCCCACAATTCGAGAGCAATCATCCAGTACCAGAGTCCAGTATGTTTGGAAGTATCTTTTTTTTTTTTTCAAAAGACTGCCTTGGGTATCTGCCAGTTCTTTTTGCATGTGATGTATAGAGGGTTAAGACTAACAAAAACTGTTCAAAAAGCTTGATGGTGTTACTAAACTGGGAAAAGGTAAGAATATGCCCAAGGTCTTTTATAGAGTTTTAAGGGTTCATTTTGGAAGCCTGGCTTGGTGCCCCAGTGAAAGATTGTACCGCAATCCCCGGAGTGGGTACGTATCTGAGCCTGTACATTTGGGTACACTAGCATAAGGTTCACAGTTTGAATCCCCCAGAACTTGAGACTAAAGGTGATTCTGACCTAAAAGCAGACAGGAGGGTTACCCTGTCTGTTACCTGTTCACATTACTGCACTAGGAGGTTGGCACTGTGGGAGCAGAGGGCCTGACCTGCTGAGTGTGTTTGTGACATCATCTTCTGAACAAGTTCATGCCTAACTATAGAGGGGATACAACTACGGTTTCTGAACAGAGCACCAAGCTTGGTTGGCATTTGTTCTAAAAAGCAGCATAAGAGATGCCAGTGTTTCATCTTTTTGAGCTCCCTGTCCAAAAGAATCCCCCTCTGCTTTTTAGCATGCACATTTGGATGTTTTCTGACATTCACGGTTTTGCAATGAGTTTCTGCCTCCATCCATCACACAACAATGCCCCTGACAATTAGAACTAGGGAGAAGCAATACAAGTGCACATTTTTATGTTTGCTTGCACGCATGTGCAAGAAACATAGTGCCATCATCTGAGTTTTCGGAGGTGTGGCAGCCATCTTCCAATTCAGTCAGTGTGTTTGAAGGTGCATTTGATTCTCCAATCACTGCTGCAGCTGTCTATGACAGCAGTTGAAAATGCAGTGGCATACAGTTGAAAGAGAGAGCTCCACTTCAGTGAGCAGATCTCCCTCCACACGCATGCTATGCATATTGCGGCTCACGCCTCACCGCACATACTGTAGTGGCCGACGGGGTGCCTAATCCCATCGCTCCACGCCCAAAAAGTTGAGGTGCTACGCTGGGAGCCCACCCTCAGCGTGGGTAAGCGTCCCGCGTCGTCTTCCTTAAAAAAAAAAACCTGTAACAAGAAAACGTCTGTCGGCGCTCTCCCAGCCCACCCACGCCCACTCACCGCGCACCCTGCCTCCCCCACACCCTCACCCCATACTTACTCTCCAGAGCTCAGCACGACGATCTTTGGTGGACCAGGAACACGTCTGCACTCTTCAAAGCCGACCGCGAACTGAGGAAATGCCTGTAAGCTATATAATGCAATAAATAGGGTTTTTTCAACTTCAATGCACATCTCAGGCATTTTTTGGAATTCTGGCACCAAATTTTCAACATGGGGTTTTTGGGACCCCTCTTCATGAATTCTTGAACTGTCATGGCATTAATCGGGCCCGAAGGGTGATTTCATGATCACTGCGTGAAATCACCTTTTGGGACCAATTAACAAACGACAGTGCCAGTTTTCATAAGGTGGGCTCTTAAAAAGCCTATGTTCAAATTCCAGGAAAAATTCCTAAAATGACTGTTTATTTAGCGCGCATTGCGCAGTTTCACGCACACTGTAAGTTTCGAATTTTTTAATATTTAAGCGCCCGATATTCAACATTGACATTTTACACACCTCCTTATGAGCAGTACAGCTGTCATTTTCACATCTCACCCAAAATGTGTTTCACACGTAGCACACAATAGCGCAGTCGGAGTGTGAAATCAATGTATGGGACACATTAAGAAAATCACAGTGACACTGTTCATGAGCAGAGGTCTTAAAATAGCTATGTTGAAATTTTGGTGAAAAAATTCCTAAAAATGACTGTTTTACAAGCGTCGTTCAGCAGTTCCTCATGCCTTTCGTAAGTTCACAAATTTTAATATTTGCACTCGGATTTTCAACATTGCCATTTTACTACACCTCCTTATGAGCAGTGCAGCTGTCATTTTCACATCTCACCCAAATGTGTTTCGTGCATGAAGCATCGATGGTGGCAGTCGGAGTGCGAAATCAATGTTTGGGACAGATTAAGAAAATCACAGTGACACTGTTCATGAGCAGAGGTCTTAAAATGTCTATGTTGAAAATCTGGTGACAAAAGTCCATAAAATGACTGTGCTACAAGTGAGCATTGCGCAGTTTCCACGCACCCTTGTAAGTTCATGACTTTGTAATATTTTCAGTCCAGCTTTTCACCAGTGGCATTTTTCCACACTTCCATATGAACAGTACAGCTGTCATTTTTCACAACATGGCCAAAATGTGTTTTCACACTTTCAGCGCAGAAATGCGTGGTCGCTGTGGGAAATCACTATTCGAGACAGATAAAGAAAATCACAGTGACACTGTTCATGATCGGAGGAATCCCAAAATGCTTGTGTTGACAATCTGCTGTAAAAAATCCCCAAACTAATTACATTACGAGTTGTGCATTGCTCCAGTTTCTATGCTCGCTTGTAAGTTCATGACTTTGTAATATTTTCAGTCCAGCTTTTCACCAGTGGCATTTTTCCACACTTCCATATGAACAGTACAGCTGTCATTTTTCACAACATGGCCAAAATATGTTTTCACACTTTCAGTGCAGAAATGCGTGGTCGCTGTGGGAAATCACTATTCGAGACAGATAAAGAAAATCACAGTGACACTGTTCATGATCGGAGGTCCCAAAATGCCTGTGTTGACAATCTGCTGTAAAAAATCCCCAAACTAATTACATTACGGGTGTGCATTGCTCAGTTTCTATTCACGCTTGTGACTTCACCAGTTTTTTTAATAGTTTCACTGCAGATTTTCAACATTGCCATTTTTCACACCTCCCCATGAACAGTACAGCTATCATTTTTCACATCCTGTTCGGAATGTGTTTTTGCGCCTGTGGTGCTAAATGCCGTAGTCGCTGTGCAAAAGCAGCTTTCGGCTAACAAACTGATATTGCCACTGTCCATGAGGTGGGGGTCACAAAAAAACATGTTGAAAATTTGAGTGAAATAAGCAATGCCTGAGGCGTTAGGGTTTCCAACCATAACGCCCCACCCTGTAGAGAATGACAGGCATCAGGGGTGTGACTTGGGATTCTCGCCTATAATGCTCATACCATTCCATACCCTGCAGCCAGTGAGCGGCATCGAGGTATGCCTTGGACTCTTCTGCCCCAAAGTTCACCCCATTCTTCTATACCGCACCCATCTCACCATATTTCCTGATGGAATGGGGTACACATAAGGGCTAAAGACCCCAAGGCACACCATGACACTTGTCAGTGTCTGCAGGGTAGGGTGTGGTGAAATGGCGTGGCCGTTATGCCTGACAACCCAAAGGCACACCCCAATGCCTGTCAGTCTCTGCAGGGTGGTGGTGGTGGGGTTGGCTTCCGTTCAATACTTCACTACCATTCCTGTTATGCTGCTCTGTAACTCCGACACTACCAATGCCAATGCCAGCAAGCAAACATTCGGCATTGACAAATGCTTGTTTTCTATTCTGACCCACAACTAGCCACGTTGCATTAATAAATAGCTGTACAGCAAAATTCATATAACAATTTAAGAGATATTTTTCATTCTACTGACCCTATTTTACCCTGCAAAATAATCACACTGCATCAATGACTGTATGGACACCAAAATGTATGTCAAACTTTAAGAGACATACAGTGAATAATAGCTTATTGGGACCATGGCAGATAGCATCTAACTTGTAAATTAAAACAGACCTAGGTTAAAATGTTGAACAATGGACTCAATGAGAGATTTAAAAAAACACAAAGAAGACTTTCACAGAAATGTAACAACACAGTTGTATGGTGATTGTACTGTGTAGCACATACTTAAGGATTTATTTTTTTGGTCAGTAACTTATGAGTGAATAAAGTGGCAGAGTCCTCACACATTCTGTCAGTCTTTCAGGTAGAGGTGAAGACTGAGATACTTAAGGTCAAGCAGGCAAAGATTAGTATCATGTGTGGCAGCCAGGGAATGGTTTCATCCACCCAACCAGTTGTTCATTTCCATTTTTCATTGCTGATCCTGGTGAAGGGAGACATCAAATTATATCTGCTCAGGGGGTTCCATGTCAGGATATCAATGACATAGTTGTCGATATCCCTGACAGCAATGGGGAACAACGCCAACTGAAGGCATTGTTCCCGTCAGAACAACGTGTTATTTTGTGGGGGAGCTTTGCACCCTACACCCCCACATTTCTAAATAGCCAAGTCCAGGTCAGAGTTGGTTCAGGGTAGGGGCAAAACACTGGGAGGTATGGTGTCGGCACATAGCGGACCATAAAAGCAACCGAACTCGACCTGGTGAGATTTGTCACTGTGGTGGTTTTTGCTGTCAGGATGTCGTTATCCTGACATGCTAATGCTCAGGTCAGGTGGCTCCCACTCCCAAAGTGCACACATTCACTGTTCCACCAACGCCCGCTGTATCACTGGTCCCAGGCACACCTACCCCCAGTCAGTGCTAGGGTTTGCTGGACTCTAGAACCCTCTCTCACCAGAGGAGGGGAGCTGTTCCCAGGCATTCACCATGATTCACCCAGCTGGCCCTCCAATGCTTTTGAGTTTGTTCCGAAACCCGCAATGTCATTGCCGCAAGCTGTAGCTCTACCACTGCTCTGGTGGGCCTGTTCTGTCTCTACTGTTTCTACAATTTTTCTTTGATCCACCCATTTTATTTGTTTCTTCACAGGTCAGGCCAGACATCCACTGTCTCCCCATCAAATAAATATACCATTTATCTCTTCGAACTCTCTAGTTTCTCCAGAACATCCGAATCTTTGTGTCTTCTCAACCTTCTTTGTTCTTGCTTTGCAGGTCCTTATTGGAATACCTTATCCTCACTATTCCTGACACCACTGTGGCAGATAAGTTCTCTTACATAATATGTCCTTGTATGGTGAGTGGTATACACTGAGATGGCAGGGCCCATTATAATTGAACATTAATGGTATTTGGAAGCAGGGACTGGGGTTAGTTGAATCACAAGAGGCACAGCCAAGGAGTAGTGTAACACCTCAGATGTATTTTATACCCTGGATGCTATTCCTATTTCATCTTTCTGTATATTTGCTATACCATCTTTATTTTTTTCCTTTGCTTTTCATTAGTAAGTTAATTTATATGGAAATATGGTCTGCACCTCACAGAGTTTATCTTCTGCCACTTACTCCCTTGCTAAAGTCATAATCTTCTGATTGTAATATTTGTTACTTTGGGAATCATAACGATGTTAGAAGCAGAAGAGTGTGTCCTCAGCAAAGATCAAATGGCAGGAGTAGATGAACTGTATGCAACAAGGAACTGTTCCCATTTATTTGCTCATTTTATTCCCAACTGTGGCCTGTGCCCTCTTCCACTGACATCCCTAGCCTCGCATTCTTTAGGACTTTCCATGTTCTAATACATAATGTTGGACTCCCTTGGTAATTCTAGCATGATAGGTTCCAGCATTGACCAAATCCATTTGGAGCTGAGTCTAGCCAGTGAAGGCAGTGCCTGGAGGATGCCAGTAGCATTTGGCATCCAGACCATGACTTATCGCATTTTTCTGTCCTCCCCCGGAGGATAAAAAAAAATGCCAGCTGTTACCATTTTCTTCAACTCCCCCCCAAGGTTGTGCGATCTACTGCTTAGAGCAATGATGGGATATACGAGATCACAGGATCCAGTCCTACTAGAGTTAGTCACTATGTGACCCAGAGCATGTCACTTATCTATCTCCTCTATGCCTTTGTTTGCACATTTGCTTTATAAAAACATACAATCAGACATCGCTGACATTGATCAATGCTTGCTATAATAGTAGACTCTGCTTTGTATGTCAGCACTGCACAGTTTCACTTCACGGTTCTCTCATACAAAAAACATGAGAAGGGCAAAGACAATAAAAGAGACAATCGAAATGTACATCCAAATTGCATAAAGATCTCCCTTACCGGGGCAGATGATGGATTTCATTTTCTTCCAAATGCTGTACTGCAGGGGTCCTTTGAACACACCCAGGCTAAGGTCAAGGGTTACCAACTTAGCTACAGATTCAGATTTCTTCTCCCAGCATTCAGCAAGCCTTGATAAATAGACAGCCATATGATCAGAATTTGTACTTTGAGAGGACAGAGTGTAATAAAAGCACTATTCCATACTGGTTACCTACTTTGCTGCAAGGCCCTTGATTTCCTGTGTGGAAGAGACAAGAATATTTTATTAGAATCTCATTATAGTGTTTTGACCAGCATCTTTAGCAAGAAAAGGTAATTTGGGACCCGATTCACAACTGCAGTCAGCTGTGGTGCAAAGCAACCCACACTGTATTGTGCCAACTCTAAAAACTACCACCATACACAAATGGAAAACGTCAAAGAATGCCAAAAATAAGAAGGTTGCTGGCTCATTGTGAATGTCTGCAGTTTACCAGTGACTATAGCTTGTAACTCTCTTTTTTTTATGGTAGGTGGCATCTAGGTTACTCTTACATTTTTCTAGACTTCCACTCTCTGTCACTTTAAATAGCAGATGGTTCCATTCAGAGACAATTATTTAACTGAACCAGTGTCTTCTTTTCTCTGTTTTAAATAGTTCTCCTTTTAGTTGGTAATTGTGCACTCTATATAAGAAACCACTTTCTTTAAATTTCAGCCCTAAGCTGTTTCTCATGTATTTATTTCTGAACACGTTGTACACATTAATGAGATAATCTCCTAGTCTTCTGTATTGAGTGTAAAAAGAGTGAGCATTTTCAATTCCAGTTGGTACATGTATGTGTCAACACAGTTAGTAGGGGGAGGTGTCTCCTCAGGCACTAAGTTGCACTGCAAATGATGGTCACTAAATGTTTCTGGGTTTGTGGCCACAACCTTGTACACTGCAGTCATTGTGCAGTCCATGGCAACTCAAAATGGAAATCAGGGGAGGGATGGATGGGAGAGGGGAGCAGGGCAGAAGCTGTTATAAAGCTGTTAACTGTATCTCACGCAGACGTGATAGACCTCATAGCCTAATCTGTTGTATTTCTATATGTTTACATGACATGTGCAGTGGTGCTGGATGAAGTGCATCCACCAGTCACGTGGCTTTATGACATGTGCAGTGGTACTGGATGAAGTGCATCCACCAGCCATGTGACATTATGGTATGTGCAGCAATGCTGGATGAAGTGCATCCACCAGCCACATGGCATTATGACATGTGCAGCAATGCTGGATGAAGTGCATCCACCAGCCACATGGCATTATTACACATGCAGCAGTGCTGGATGAAGTGCATCCACCTGCCACATGGCATTATTACACATGCAGCAGTGCTGGATGAAGTGCATCCACCTGCCACATGGCATTATGACATGTGCAGCAGTGCTGGATGAAGTGCATCCACCAGCCACATGGTATCATGATATGTGCAGTAGTGCTGGATGAAGTGCATTCACCAGCCACATGGCATCATGACATGTGCAGTAGTGCTGGATGACATGCATCCACCAGCCACACGGCATTATTGCATGTGCAGTAGTGCAGGATGAAGTGCATCCACCAGCCACATGGCATTATTACATGTGCAGTAATGCTAGATGAAGTGCATCCACCAGCCACATGGCATTGGGACATGTGCAGCAGTGCTGGACAAAGTGCATGCACTAGCCACATGGCATCATGACATGTGCAGAAGTGCTGGATGAAGTGCATCCACCAGCCACATGGCATTATTACACGTGCAGTAATGCTGGATGAAGTGCATCCACCAGCCACATGGCATTGGGACATGTGCAGTAGTGCTGGATGAAGTGCATTCACCAGTCACATGGCATTGTTACACGTGCAGCAGTGCTGGACAAAGTGCATGCACTAGCCACATGACATTGTGACATGCAGTAGTGCTGGATGAAGTGCATCCACCAGCCATATGGCATTATTACACGTGCAGCACTGCTGGACGAAGTGCATGCACCAGCCACATGGCATCAAGACATGTGCAGTTTTTCCAGACAAAGTGCATCCACCAGCCCCGCAGCATTATGACATGTGCAGTAGTGCTGGATGAAGTACATCCATCAGCCACATGTTATTATGATATGTGCAGCAGTGTTGGACAAAGTGCATCAACCAGTCACATAGCATTATATGTACATTAGTACTGGACAAAGTGTACCCACCAGCCACGTGGTACTATGACATGTGTAGGGGGTGCTGGATGAAGTGCATCCACCAGTCACATGGCATTATGACATGTGCAGCAGTGCTAGACGAAGTGCATTCACCAGCCACGTGGCATTATGATATATGCAGTGGTGCTGCATGAACTGCATCCACCAGTCACGTGGCATTACAGTCACATGACAGTATGACATGTGCAGCAGTGCTGAATGAAGTGCATCCACCAGTCACGTGGCTTTATGACATGTGCAGTGGTGCTGGATTGGGATGAAGTGCATTCACCAGTCACGTGGCATTATGGTATGTGCAGCAGTGCTGGATGAAGTGCATCCAACAACCACATGGCATTATGACATGTGCAGCAGTGCTGGACAAAGTACATCCACCAGCCACATGGCATTATGACATGTGCAGCAGTGCTGGATGAAGTGCATTCACCAGCTACATGTCATTATGACATGTGCAGCAGTGCTGAATGAAGTGTACCCACCAGCCACATGTTATTATGACATGTGCAGTGGTGCTGGACGAAGTGCATCCACCAGCCACAAGGCATTATGACATGTGCATTGGTGCTAGATGAAGTGTATCCATGTTCCTACTCAGAGCAAAGGTAGCAAGGTTGAACACTATGCAGAGTTCAAGTAAATTGCACCTCTCATGATGGAAAACTAGAAGCAACCAAGGGCCTCCTCATGTGACATTGCCAGTCACCCTCATGCTGTCCTCTCTCACCGTTCATGCCCCCTGCTCATGGTGTCAGAATGATTCTTTTTACTTTTGAACAAGCATTTGTCAATGCTGAATATTTGCTTGCTGGTATTGGCACTGGAGAGTGTGACGGACAGCAGGAGCCACCAACAAATAAAGCCACACCTGCAGACATTGTACAAGTGGGGGAGGGGTCAGAGGAGCAAGGACCGGGGAGAAAGAAAGACTGTGATGGGCAGCAAGAGCCACCAACCGGTAAGTCACACCTGATGCCATTGTATGGGGGGGAGGGGTTCAGAGGAGTGAGGACTGGGGCCGGGGGAGAGAGCCACACTGCGGCCATTGTACAAGCTGGGGGAGGCACCAGAGGAGCGAGGAATGGGACCAGGGAGAGAGCTGCACCACAAAGCAACACATAAGCGCTGATCCACACTTCCTCCTTCATCTAATGGGAGAAGCAGTCCCACAAGCTGGACAGACTTATAATGCTACAGAGTGTGACCACATCATTCCATGTGGTTTAGGGCAACACAGTTGACTGGTTGGCTGTGTTACACACCAAACCCCTATTAGAGCTAAAAGAAGCCCTGTACCAAGAAAATGTGCCAGGAGCCCTAGTTGGATTGGAACACTATGTCATAATGTATTGTACTTGACAAAAAAAAATCACTTAATATAAATATCTTGACATTGTGCACCACATAGCCTGCATTATCCCAGATTCCAATTCTGGGGGAACATGCTGGTGAACACAGGGAAACCCATTCCTGGTACATTTAATATTAAATGCAAAAGGGAAATTTATTATCAGTGAGTGTACAGTCCCTATATTTTTCTATATTGTGTTTGTTAGTTATAATGAAAAAAAAATTCATATTTTTAAACATAATCTAACGATGGATACTTATTCTGTCCAAAAGTCAATAATACAGCTTAAGTTGCCAGATCGTCTTTATGATACTTCTTTGGTTTTCTGTTTGCATCTAAGGGACTCAATCTATTAAGTCATTATGCCCACATCTAGGGTAAGCTGCATTTAGTCTAATGATCCACCAGGCTCCCCTCTATAGCAACATACCATCCCAGTAATCTCCCCTGACTGGTCTGTTCTCTCGACATGGTGAAAAATCTCCAGGTAGCCACTGAATGACCATGTAGATTATACTGTCTACCAAAAGTAAACATTTAATTGTTTTGCTAATGTACAGTTGTCCACAAGGCCATTTTATGCAATATATTACATGGTCAAAAGTAGATGTAAAAAGAATCTGTAATTTGTTGATTTTCTTCTTTGGATGTGTTTTTTAATTCCTTTATCTTAATGCCATTGGAGCACCAAGCACAGTTTCACACAAATAAAGAATCTGACAGGCTTAGTGTCCAACCATGTTATTGGTCCTGCTTCTTTTATCTAGTGTCGAGTTTTATCTAGTCTTTTTTTATTGTTATTAGCTTTTGGTTTTTGCAGTGACCAATGGTGTTAACTGAAAGGCATTTCTACCCCTCTGTGTAGCTCCTAAGACCTTCCAATGTTTAGCTAGATCAAAATAAAGAATTAGCAAAACGAAGTAAATGCTTGTTAAACACAAGCGATCGCTTGAGATGACTAGAGAAACACAGTATTGGTGTCAAAAGTTACTATAGATCACTAAAGTGAGCCTTGATAAAACACTCGTAATTTTAATGAAGCACAGTAAATGTGGATTCTCAAGAGAAGAAGCCTTTATTACAACTGGGCACTGTGACTTCCAAGCACTGCACCATAGCTAACTTTTTATTACCAATGCACCAAACAGAGCAATGTAACTTTCTTCATTCACACTTAATTAAAAGCAACCAAGGAATTTATTTATATGAATGTCCCAAAAAATACCTATGGCATTTATGATTAGTGAAATTCAGGCAACACACTTGAAAACAGTTCAATAGATCTACTTTTTTATATGTCTGTCTTTAGGAGTTTTATATCTTGTACCTGTGCATGTTTATTTGTGTATGCTGTGTACAAAGTCTTCTCTTTGGTGCAGCAATTTTGTTGCAGGTCTACAGTCTATGAACTGCTAATAAACCTTGCTCCTCATATAGTGCAAGAGGTAACTTGTATTCTCGAGGCGAAGATAATAAACAGTAACCAGCTCCCTTGAGTCAAACACTCATAAAAAACACCTGCAAGTGGCAAAATATAAATATATGTAAGCAATGACTATGTACAGGGTGTATAGGTATTTAATGCACACCTGGGTGCATTGTAGAGGCACAAGGTCGCAAACTGAGTGTCCTCACAGCACCCCAGCTGTGCATTAAATGCCATCAAACCCACACCCTGCAGTGGGTTATTATTCTTATAACATGGGTTATATGAAAAAGAGAAGAAAACCCAGAAATATTTTTTTTCTGATGTGTAAACGCCTCAAAATGTATTGCATCCTGCCACCCTGCAAAATATTCCCTAACAAAATCTATACATTTGCCTACTGTTATGCACACAGAAATGTCACACATACACTAGTGACATGATCTGTGACATTTCTGGTGCATGATATCGTCCAGCTCACTGCCTACAACATGTTCTTTGCCCCCCCAACACAGACACACAAAGACAGTGTTGTTATTTGCAGTTCTTCTCCCAATCTGATCTTGGTGTCTCTCTGGCCAGAGAAAGTGGTATGCATTATATACTGCACTGATAGCTCTTGGGGAGGGTGAAGGAGTGACTATTGGAACACAACAATGCATTTTCTCCGTACATTGAGAGACAGACAACACTATAGCAACTGTCCTGTCTTTGTCTCTTGCTTTCACTCACTTATTCTGTGTCTGTCCATCTGTATGATGCATTTCACTCTGTGACACTCCCACTGCACTGTCACCTTGTCCCTGCACATAGTGCAGTCTCCCTGTCTCTCTGCTGCTATTACAGAAAGTTGCCGGATACAGATTGGTCAATACCAGCAGGAACATCTGCCAGAACTAGACACATAGTGGATTCCCTGCAGGGGGAGGGCCTCAAACAACTGGTACAGCAACCCACAAGAGACAGGGCTATCCTAGATCTAGTACTGACTAACAAGGAAGGGATCACAGATCTCCAGGTAGAAGGTCACCTGGGGGCCAGTGACCATCACATGGTATGGCTCAATTTGGCTACTACATCTAAATCATCCCATTCCAAGGCAAAAATATGGGACTTCAGAGGAGCTGACTTTGATAAGATGGCCAACAGAGTTAAGCTAGCCCTGGCAAAAAGAAACACAGGTGAGGGGGTACAGGCAAAGTGGGCAAGCATTAAGGATGCAATACTTGATGCAACATCCCATTGTGTTAGACAGAAAAGGAAGTGCAAAAGAAGAAGGAAACCACTTTGGTTCTCAAATACAGTAGCAGAAAAGATCAGAGCCAAAAGGCTGGCCTTCAGGAAATATAAGGGAACACAGAGGGATGAAGATAGGGAGGCATACCAAACTGCCCTAAGGGAAGCAGGGAAGGCAGTAAGGCAGGCAAAGTCCCAAACTGAGGAAACACTAGCACGGACAGTAAAAGAAGGTGATAAGACTTTCTATAGATACATTAGTAAAAGGAGAAAGTCCAGAGGGGGTATTGCTAAGCTTAATGGAGAAAAGGGAGCATGTGCGGAGGAGGACCATGTAAAAGCATCTATCCTAAATAGATACTTTTGCTCAGTATTTACTGAAGAGAAGGTAGGACAGGGCCCCCAGTTCAGCACCATGGACACAGGGGGGAGGGAGGTGAGCACTACTCCCTTCACAAATGAAAGGGTCCTAAAAGATCTTGCTAAGCTCAGGGTGGACAAGGCAATGGGACCTGATGGCATATATCCCAGGGTACTTAAGGAACTAAAGGTGGAACTAGCAGAGCCATTAGCAGAACTGTTTAGTGAGTCTCTGAGCACAGGAGAGGTCCCAGAAGACTGGAGAAGGGCTCATGTGATCCTCTCCACAAGAGTGGTAGCAGGGGGAGGCAGGAACTACAGACCAGTCAGTCTTACCTCAGTAGTGGGCAAGATTATGGAGGCAATCTTAAGGAAAGGATAGTGCAACACCTGGAATCCATAGGGTGCAGGATCCAAGACAGCATGGGTTTACAAAGGAAGGTCCTGTCAAACTAATCTCATAGATTTCTTTGACTGGCAACCAGAGTGGTGACCAAGGGGAGCAGTTGATGTCGCTCACCTTGACTTCCAGCAAAGCTTTTGACACTGTTCCACATAGAAGATTGATAAATAAGCTGGGTAGGCTTGGGGTGGGTCAGAAGTTGGACAACTGGGTGGCAAACTTGTTGATGGGCAGAAAACAGAGAGTGGTGGTAAATGGTATACAGTCAGAAGAGATGCAAGTCACAAGTGGGGTACCTCAGGGATCAGTCCTGGGGCCAGTCCTTTTCAACATCTTCATTAGTGACCTTGCAGATGGAGTAGAGGGTAAGGCTTGTCTGTTTGCAGATGACACCAAGATCTGCAACAGAGTAGATGATCCAGATGGGTGGGCAGAATGAGAAGAGATCTGAATAAACTAGCAAAATGGTCAGAAGAGTGGCAACTGGGATTTAATGCAAAGAAGTGCAAGATCATGCACATAGGGAAGAGAAACCCTGAAGCCACCTATAGGCTGGGAGGGGAGTTGCTAGCATTCACAAAGGAAGAAAGAGACTTGGGTATCATCATCACTGATGACCTGAAATCATCCAAGCAGACATCTAAAGCAGTACGTAAGGCTAGGGGGGGTGTTAGGGTGTATTAGTAGGGGTATCACAAGTCGTAAGAGGAGGCAATAATCCTCTTTACAAGACGCTGGTTAGGCCCCATCTGGAGCACTGCATGCAGTATTGGAGGCCACACCTTCACAAGGACATTAACCAAATTGAGGCAGTCCAGAGAAGGGCAACCAAAATGGTGCAGGGACTGCATCAGAAGACATATGAGGACAGATTAACAGAACTCAATATGTATACCCTTGAGCAAGGGAGGGAGAGAGGTGATATGATCGAGGCATTCAAACACCTTAATGGCATTAACAAGGTGAAAGAGTCTAACATGTTTAAATATAAGAAAAATAGCAGGACAAGAGGACACAGCATGAGATTAGAGGGGGGCGGATTAAGGGGGAATGTGAGGAAATCTTTTTCACAGAAAGGGTGGTGAATGCATGCGGAATGGCCTACCTCAAGAAGTGGTGGCTATGAATACAGTGCAGGGCTTCAAACAGGCATGGGATAGGCATAAGGGAGCAATACAGATGAGTATGAATAGAAAGGCCACTGACAGAGCAAAGGCCAATGACACATTTATAAGGTAGAAAAAGAAATGGGCAGACTGGATGGGCCTTGCGGTCCTTATCTGCCGTCAACTTCAATGTTTCTATGTTTCTATTGCCACCGATATACCATGCCTCTGTACTGTGCTGTGCCTCTCTCTCTCTCCTCCTCTAAGTAGGTGAGCTGCCCACTCAAGATGTGTGTCTTGCAAGGGGGTGTCAGCTCACCGCACCACAGACACCCCTTGCACACACTGTGCTGCCCTCTCCGTCTATCACCCGCTGCATCTCCTGACAGATGCCAGGTACATCGACAATGATGGGCGCATGGGGGGCTTAGCGATGTTAGGCAGCAACAAGTTCAGCAATGCTGGTGAGGTGAAACACCTGCAAACAACCAGCTTTTCTGTGTGATAATGGCACTGGACTGGGATACTGTCTACAGGGACACAGCATAGCAGTGGCAACAGGGAAACCAGGAGGCGACACAGATCTCCAGTATCACTTACAAGCAATATCTTACAGTACTACCCAAGCTATCACACTGGTGGCATACAAGCAGTATCCCAGAACAGACAGGTAGAACATATACGAGACATGCACTGGTAAGACAGCAGTACTGCTGCTGCTGATTAGTGGGATACTACTGCCTGTGATCGCAGTGAGTGAGACATACTTACCACTCCTGCTGTCCATGTCTCTGTGTGATTAGCAATCTTCACTGTATATGTTGGCGACCAGGAACTGCTGACTTTCTTCGGGGGGGGGTCTCGCCAGCACCCAGTGCTAACAGTCCCTAGGCAATTGTACAAGAAAGGTGGGGAGTGTTCAGAAGGAGCGAGGAATGGGACCGAAGAGAGACAGTGTGATGGATGGCAGGAGCTGCCAACCAGTAAAGCCGCACAAGTGCCTGTTTCTCCTCCTCTAAGTAGATGAGCTGCCTGCTCATGATGTGTGTCTTGCAAGGGGGGGCAGCCCGCCGCACCACAGACACCACTTGCACGTGCTCTGCTGCCCTCCCTGTCTGTCACCCGCTGCATCTGCTGACAAATTTCAGGCACATCAGCAATGATGGGTGCACAGTAGTTTAGCGATGTTGGGCAGCCACAGATTCGGCAATGCTGGTGAAACACCTGCAAACAACCAGCTTCTCCGTGTGATAACAGCACTGGACAGGGAGACTGTCTACAGGGATACAGCATAGCAGTGGCAACAGGGAAGCCAGGAGGTAACAAACTTCCAGTATCTCTTACAAGCTATATCCCACAAGACTACCCAATTTATCACACTGGTGGCCTACAAGCAGTATTCCAGAACAGACCAGAAGAACACATATGAGACACGCAATGGTACAGATAGCGGTACTACTGCTGCAACTGCTGATTAACGGGATACTACTGCCAGTGATCACACAGTGAGTGAGACACACTTACCACTCCTACTGTCCATGTCTCTGTGTGATTAGTGATATTCACTGTATGTTTTGGCAACTGGGAACTGTTGGCTCTCTTGGGGATGGGGCTCTCCAGCACCAGGTGCTGACAGTCCCATGGCAGTTGTACAAGCAGAGTGGAAGGTGTTCAGAAGGAGTGAGGACTGGAAATGAGTAGAGAGAGAGAGAGAGAGAGAGAGAGAGTATGACAAGCATCAGGAGCCACCAACCAGTAGAGCCGCACCTGTGGCAACAATTGCACAAACAGGGCAGGGGCATTCAGAAGGAGCAAGGACTGGGACCGAAGAGAGAGAGAGAGAGTGTGACAGGCAGCAGAAGCCACCAGCCAATAAAGCCACACAGCGTTAGTTGTACAAGCAGGACTGAGACCGATGACAGAGAGTTCAACGGGCAGTAGGAGTCACCAACCAGTAAAGCCGCACCCACGGCAACTGTACAAGTAGGGCAGGGGGTGTTCAGAAGGAGCGAGGATCGAGGAGAGAGAGTACGACAGTTGGCAGGAGCCACCAAACAGTAAAGCCACACCCATGGCAATTGTACAAGGGGGAGTAGGGGTTGCGAGGAGCAAAACATTAGTAGTGTTGGGAAAGAAGGCATATGTATGTTTGTGTGCATGTGTCCACCAGACAAAACAGTCCCTGATTGCAGCGGCAGATTTCTTCCAAGTACAGACCATTTCTCTTGGACTGCTATTATAGTTAGCTTGCCGACTGATTGGTGCCTGAGGGACGAGCCCAACACAGCTTCAGCTGTATTGGCTGTGAACAGTGACATAATTTCAAAATGCAGTACTGTCCCAAGATGTTTTTTTTTTTTTTTTTTAATTAAATCAGTTTTATTAAGTTTTCAGAAACAACCATCAACAATATGAGTAACACAGGACATCTAATATAACAAACCACTTCCCCAACCCCTCCCCGAAAGCCCCCACAGATTGTGCTGTTCAATCCAGTAAAAGGTGCTAAGAATGCAAGAAGTCCAGAGAATATATGTGTAAAAGGAAGTCAGAGAGGCTCAGAAAAATCTTTAATTCAGGTGTAGGTCATAGAGTTTGCCCCATTTCTTGTTAAAAAGATGCAATCTATGGCAAGTACTGGCAATGAGGTGTTCCGTCTGAAGACAGAAAGAGAGTTTGTGCAAACATTCAGGGTATGAGATGGGTGCTTGATCCAACCAATGCTTAAGGATCAATTTTTTAACAGCCAAAGAAATGAGTGCAGTATGGTATCTCCTTTCCATAACTGTCTCTGTGTAGTCCCCTATAACACATATTTTAGGGATGAAGAGACCTTCTAAGGCCAGAAGGGGGTCAGCATATGCTTTAATTAGATCCCATAGGGGAGAGACCTTCTCGCAGGACCACAGAACATGCAGAAGTGTACCATTTGCCTTGTCACACCTAGAAGAGGTCGAGAGGGCAAGCTGTTTCAGCCCTCCCCACAGCCCCAGAGCCTGGTGGAGCATCACGCCAAAAATCTCCTATAGAGAGGTCGAGAGGGCAAGCTGGTTCAGCCCTCCCCACAGCCCCAGAGCCCCGTGGAGCATCGCACCAAAAATCTCCTATAGAGAGGTCGAGAGGACAAGCTGGTTCAGCCCTCCCCACAGCCCCAGAGCCCCACGGAGCATCACGCCGAAAATCTCCTACAGAGAGGTCAAGCTGGTTCAGCCCTCCCCACAGCCCCAGAGCCCCGCCGAGCATCGCGCCGAAAATCTCCTACAGAGAGGTCAAGCTGGTTCAGCCCTCCCCACAGCCCCAGAGCCCCGTGGAGCATCGCGCCTAAAATCTCCTACAGGTAGAGACCCCACACTTAGGAGCAGCTCCAGCTGACTGTGCAAGAGGGATTTGAATTTGGCGCCATTTCTAAATAAAGGCGCTTGCCTTTTCAGTCAGCAGAGCTCTATAGATTGTTTTTTTTCTGCCTACGCACAAGCTCCACCAATGTATAATTTGGCTGCAGGGGAAGTGTACCTTAAGGGAAAGTAAAATTTAACATTGCCTTAAGGGGTTGTGCATTAGTGTACCGGAGCCATAATTGGGGTATTTAGACTGCAGGCAGCAGTGTTTTTAATTGGGAAGCTAATGCACAGGGACTGCACATTTCTCTACCATTGTAGCAAGCAACTTGTACTAAATTAATGTGCTGAATTAACAATCCATTGTACCTGCATGCATGTACTAGGAAATGCCTGCTAAATAACCTCCAAACAGCGTAAAGCAAATACCGTGTATCTGTTCTTGTTAGCTCCTCTTCCTCCCCTACCTGTACTTAAAAGATGTCTCTCTTGTTCCTTATCTGCAGAGAGGTCAAGAGGGCAAGCTGGTTCAGCCCTCCCCACAGCCCCAGAGCCCCGTGGAGCATCGCGCCGAAAATCTCCTACAGAGAGGTCGAGAGGACAAGCTGGTTCAGCCCTCCCCACAGCCCCAGAGCCCCGTGGAGCATTGCACTGAAAATCTCCTACAGAGAGGTCGAGAGGGCAAGCTGGTTCAGCCCTCCCCACAGCCCCAGAGCCCTGCAGAGCATCGCGCTGAAAATCTCCTACAGAGAGGTCAAGCTGGTTCAGCCCTCCCCACAGCCCCAGAGCCCCGTGGAGCATCGCAATGAAAATCTCCTACAGAGAGGTCGAGAGGGCAAGTTGGTTCAGCCCTCCCCACAGCTCCAGAGCCCCGCCGAGCATCGGGCCGAAAATCTCCAACAGAGCGGTCAAGCTGGTTCAGCCCTCTCCACAGCCCCAGATCCCGTGGAGCATCGCGCCTAAAATCTCCACAGGTAGAGACCCCACACTTAGGAGCAGCTCTAGTTGACTCGCAAGAGTGATTTGAATTTGCGCCATTTCTAAATAAAGGCGCTTGCCTTTTCAGTCAGCAGAGCTCTATAGATTGTTTTTTTCTGCCTACGCACAAGCTCCACCAAGTATAAATTTGGCTGCGGAAGTGTACCTTAAGGAAAGTAAATTTAACATTGCCTTAAGGGGTTGTGCATTAGTGTACCGGAACCATAATTGGGGTATTTAGACTGCAGGCAGCGTGTCTTTAATTGGGAAGCTATGCACAGGACTGCACATTTCTCTAACATTGTAGCAAGAACTTGTACTAAATTAATGTGCTGAATTAATAATCCATTGTACCTGCATGCATGTACTAGAGAAATGCCTGCTAAATAACCTCCAAACAGCGTAAAGCAAATACCGTGTACCTGTTCTTGTTAGCTCTTCCTCCTCCCCTACCTGTACTTAAAAGCTGTCTCTCTTGTTCCTTATCTGCAGAGAGGTCAAGAGGGCAAGCTGGTTCAGCCCTCCCCACAGCCCCAGAGCCCCGTGGAGCATCGCGCCGAAAATCTCCTACAGAGAGGTCGAGAGGGCAAGCTGGTTCAGCCCTCCCCACAGCTCCAGAGCCCTGTGGAGCATCGCGCCGAAAATCTCCTACAGAGAGGTTAAGAGGACAAGCTGGTTCAGCCCTCCCCACAGCCCCAGAGCCCCACAGAGCATTGGCTGAAAATCTCCTACAGAGAGGTCAAGAGAGCAAGCTGGTTCAGCCCTCCCCACAGCCCCAGAGCCCTGCAGAGCATCGCGCTGAAAATCTCCTACAGAGAGGTCAAGAGGGCAAGCTGGTTCAGCCCTCCCCACAGCCCCAGAGCCCCGTGGAGCATCGCACTGAAAATCTCCTACAGAGAGGTCGAGAAGGCACGCTGGCTCAGCCCTCCCCACAGCCCCAGAGCCCCATGGAGCATCGCACTGAAAATCTCCTACAGAGAGGCCAAACTGGTTCAGCCCTCCCCACAGCCCCAGAGCCCTGCAGAGCATTGCGCTGAAAATCTCCTACAGAGAGGTCGAGAGGACAAGCTGGTTCAGCCTTCCCCACAGCCCCAGAGCCCCGTGGAGCATCACGCTGAAAATCTCATACAGAGAGGTCGAGAGGACAAGCTGGTTCAGACCTCCCCACAGCCCCAGAGCCCCGCAGACATTGCACTGAAAATCTCCTACAGAGAGGTCGAGAGGGCAAGCTGGTTCAGCCCTCCCCACAGCCCCAGAGCCTCGTGGAGCATCGTGCCAAAAATCTCCTACAGGTAGAGACCCCACACTTAGGAGCAGCTCCAGTTGACTGTGCAGGAGGGATTTGAATTTGGCGCCATTTCTAAATAAAGATGCTTGCCTTTTCAGTCGGCAGAGCTCTATAGATTGTTTTTTTTCTGCCTACGCATAAGCTCCACCAATGTATAATTTGGCTGCAGGGGAAGTGTACCTTAAGGGAAAGTAAAATTTAACATTGCTTTAAGGGGTTGTGCATTAGTGCACCGGAGCCATAATTGGGGTATATAGACTGCAGGTAGCAGTGTCTTTAATTGGGAAGCTAACGCTTTTAGGGACTGCACATTTCTCTAACACTGTAGCAAGCAACCTGTACTAAATTAATGTGCTGAATTAACAATCCATTGTACCTGCATGCATGTACTAGGAAATGCCTGCTAAATAACCTCCAAACAGCGTAAAGCAAATACCGTGTACCTGTTCTTGTTAGCTCCTCCTCCTCCCCTACCTGTACTTAAAAGCTGTCTCTCTTGTTCCTTATCTGCAGAGAGGTCAAGAGGGCAAGCTGGTTCAGCCCTCCCCACAGCCCCAGAGCCCCGCGGAGCATCGTGCTGAAAATCTCCTACAGGTAGAGACCCCACACTTAGGAGCAGCTCCAGCTGACTGTGCAAGAGAGAGTCCCCACCGGCATTGTGCGCCGGCTCCCCACCGCCCCACCACCACCCTTTGTGACCTCCTCCTTTTATAGGCTGCAGCGCATGACTGCGTGAACCAATCAGCCCACTTTTCCATTAGTTCCTTATACTTCTCCGACACTAGTGGCCACCCCAAGCAGTTTTCTAACTTCCATCAAAATGCTCCATCTCTTTCTAATAATGGTTGTTCTATGCTCAACCATATTGTCCCTTCCACCCTCGTCCTACCAAAATCAACAAAGCTCTCTGCCCCTCATCTCTGAGACAGTAAAGCTACCCCCCAACTCTTCTTCTGCCCTAGTGCACCACACTCTGCACGGCTGGCATAACTGGATACTGGGAGCCTCTATCCTTCCTCCCTCTCTTCATGCAGGGTTGCCTGCTTTATATGTCTCCTACTCCTTAGACCCTATGCCCTCCCAGACTCATAACCATCCTCCTATCCATTAGAAATCTCAAAGGAACATGTGCCTAGTAAAGCACATCTTGGCACTCCTGCTCTTTATAGCCGGTGACGTAGAACATAACCCTGGTCCCTCCTCCTCAATAAATGGGCAACTCTCCGCCCCGGCTAGTCACCTTCCAAGAGGGTTCAAAATAGTCCACCTAAACATATGCAGCATTCTGAACAAAATAACGGCCTTACAAACAAGTGTCTTATCCCTTTGCCCCGATATCGTAATCATTACTGAATCATGGCTGAAGCCCCACAACCTTGATGCCGAATTCTCAATACCTGGGTGCTCCTTAATTCGGCAGGACCGACTGGGCAAAAAGAAGGGTGGTGGCACTGCCATGTACATCTCCTCTAAACTCCAGTTCACCACAATCAGACCTACTGTACCCACGCTATCAATAGAGTCCCTTCTAATCAAAATCTCCCTACCGCACTCAATCCCCATATACATAGCAGGATCGTACTGTCCGCTGGACACACCGCTGCCTAGCATTCTAGACCACCTAGGCAACCTGAGGTCCCTCGCGGCTGGCGGCGAACTTCATATCCTTGGAGATTTCAACCAGAACTGGCTAGGCAGTGCAGCCACCAAAGCACGCTGTCAAATACATGCTCTAAACCTGTCCCAACAAATAACGGAAACCACTCGCCTAAACCACAAATCCAAGAAGCATACTGTACTAGAATGGGCCCTTACCACTCAGCCACATCGTATAATTAACGCTGGCCTACTACCGGACTCCCTCAGCGATCACCATATGATTTATATGGTGCGGAAAATCTTCAGACCCAAGGCCTCCCCCCGCACTTTTATACAAAAGAGCTTACAACCTTGACCTGACTGCAGTACTAATAACCTCACTAGCATCGACTGGTCCTACATCCCTAGGGCTCCCTCCATGGATGAGACCCTCAAATTTTTCATGACCAACTTTCTGGCTATCTGGGACTTCCATGTGCCTCTCAGAAGATCCAGAGTAAGAGGATCCCACCTACCCTAGGTAACAGCAAACCTCTTGGAACAACTACGAGCCAGGGACCGAGCCTGGAAAACCTTCAAGGCAATAGGTACTCAAATAGATCTGCAACACCACCACTCGCTAAGAAATGCCTGCACAAGACTCATTCGTCAGGCCAAATCAAATTATTCTAAGTCTGCTTTCAACAATAACTTTTCTCACCCAGCACAATTCTGGAAATCAATTAAATCCCTACTCACCCCTCCGGCCCAACCCCCTACTCCCACACTCAACATAGATGGAAGCATCATCACTGCTCCATGCACTGTTGCCACTGAGTTTAACTCATATTTCACCAACATCACATCCTCTCACTCTCCTCTCACCCCTCACTCCCTCCCCTTGTTCCCCCTGCTGTCTCCTCATCTGCCTATTTCTCACTCCGCCTGGTTACACCTGCTGAGGTACTAAAAATTCTTCAGTCACTCAATCCATCCAAAGGTAAATGCCCCTCGGGCCTTGATTCCAAAATGCTCCTTCTTTCTGCCCCAGCCATAGCCAACCCTCTAGCCACTCTCTATAACCTGTCTGTCAGACTTGGGTCCATCCTCAATATGAAAACAAGCCACAGTCATTCCTCGCCAAAGGAGGCGCACTTTTCCTCCCCATGCACCACTGCCTCTATATCGCTGCTCCCCATCCTAGCCAAAATACAGAAGCTTTGTACTAGCCCAGCTCTCCCACTACCTCAACTCCATTTCATTCTTCACCCCCTACCAGGCTGGGTTTTAGAAAAAATCACTCCACCACCACCTCTCTCCTTCGTCTCACCAACACTATCCTCACAGGTATGGATGAAGGGGAGATAACTGCGGCTATCTTTATCGACCTGGCTAAGGCTTTTGATATGGTCTCTCATGCCCTGTTACTGTCTAAACTCGCCCAAGCTGGACTGGCTGTGCCTGTCACCAACTGGTTCCAGTTGTACCTAGCAGGTAGGTCCCAGTCTGTCCGTATTGGATCAGCTAGTTCCACCTCACTCCCAGTTACCAGCAGGGTCCCCCAAGAATCTGTCCTAGGCCCTTTGTTGTTCTCTATTTTTCTCAATGATCTGCCTGCTGTCTGCCCTCATACAGCCATCCACATGTATGCAGATGACACGGTGCTGTTTGCCTCTGGTTCATCCCCCACTGCCATGGCAGCCTGTCCGCAGGAGGATTTTGACTCCATCCAATGTTGGTTCCGCTCAAATCAGCTATTTTTAAACCCCCAAAAAAACTGTTTCCCTCACTTTCGGCTCTCAGGCCAAACTGTCCCACCTTCCTGCCCCCCCCAAGTTCCACACATTAGAAGGCTCCTCCCTGGAGGTCTGCACTTCCTACAGATAACTCGGGGTCTGGCTAGACCAGCACCTTGACTTCTCAGTGCATATTGATGCTATATATAAGAAGCTGCACCCTATGTTGGGCACATTATACCGCAACAAAAGTTGCATCCCCCTACTGATGCGACTAGCTATCATTCAAAAGATAATCCTCCCAATAATGGACTATGGCGATGTAGTCTACTGTGCAGCCCCTCAAACCTCCCAGTCCAGACTAGACCCCCTCTTCAACTCCTTCTGCCAGTTCTCCCTGGACTGCCCTCCTAGTACACATCACTGTGACCTCTACCAGTCCTTGGACCTCCCAACTCTCCACAATTGGAGATTGCAACACTGTGCTAGAACCGCTGCAAAATTCTGGTTGCAGTCACTCCCCTCCTACCTGGCATCCTCCCTGAATGTTCTTCCCCCTCCAGCCTACTCACTCAGGAACATTGATTCTCAGCTTCTTCACATCCCGCACAGGTCCACCTGGTCTGGACAGGCTGCCTTCAGCTTCAGGATGCCCAAATTATGGAGGTTCCTGACGGCCGATATTAGATACGCCACAGGCACTCCACACCGGAATGCCCTTCTTAAGACTCAATTCACTACCACTTGCTCTTGCATCCTGCCCAGTTGAATCCCTTGCAACCTTGTTGTCAGCTGTTTATTGTCTCCACTGTTTTCTTCCCACTGTTGTCAAACCCTGCTTACTGTGTGCTGCGGGGTATATCCGTAAATCAGTGCATGCCATTCCCTTACCATACCACCTGTCTGTATACTTACTATTTGTATATAGGATTTTGTCTGCTCTAAATTGAACTGTACTGAACATGTATATGTATGTAAATTCTATTATTACTGTATCCTGCCTACTCCTATTCCCCAGGGGCACCTGGAGTCGAGTGGTACACTACTCAGTATGCCTTCCTGGTAAAATTCTTAAATAAATAAAAGAGGAGAGATGACTCATCTTAGCCAATTTGACAGGAGTATAGTACACATGTTGTTTAAGATATGGTATTGAGTAATTGCAGCCTGTCCTGGGTGACATACAATATTTATATAGGTCCTTCCAGATGCATCATATTGAGTGTGACATCTGGCATCAGGGCCTCCCAGACCTTGGAGCCAGCAGGGGGAGGTGGGGTGAAGGGTGGCAAGAAGAAATGAAAAGAGAAGGGAAGTCCCATGGGGCCTAACTGCTAGATCTTGTATCTGAGCCAACAAGCTATCTAAACCAAAAGCCTCTAGGGTGGGGACAAAATGTTGCAATATCAGATGTCTTAACTGATAAATCTTGAAAATATGAGACAGACCCAGATGGAACTTTGCCAGGATCTCTGGGAAGGGGAGGGGAAGGGAGGAGAGAAGTAAGTCCTGACCTTAGAACTCAGGTACCCTGGCCTCATGAAGTTGAGGGAGCAAACTGGAAGACAGCATACTATCCCCCAATCTTAATGTTTAGGTTAGATAAGATAGGCTGGGAAGTATCTTTAGGTGGTAGAATCTTTAGGGAGATGCATAATTGTGAAAAAACATTAATAGATGTACCAATTATTGAGTTACGTAGGGACACCGGCAAGGATTTCCAAGAGGAGAAGAAGATGGTGAAGACAGAAAGATTGAAAGTGTGAAGTAAGTGGGTCTCCATTTGCTGCCAGATAGGGATAAATTCTCCATCTGTCAAATTTTGAAGAGTAGAAAGCCATTTACCACATTTGTAAAGATGGCTGGCCCAGTAACACAGCAGGAAATTTGGCAGTCTGAGGCTACCTGATTCTTTGGAAAGTCCTAACTTGAGATTTGAATGTGTAGGGGACTTATCTAACCAGATAAATTTTGTGAGGAGTGAGTTGATGCGTTGGAAGAAGGAGAGAGGAAGCTAGACATTAAGCATGTTTACGGGATAAAAGAGTCTTGGTAGAACATTCATTTTCATGTTTTCTTGCACACATGCGCAAGAAACATTTTGTCACAGCTTAGGAGAGAAGCGGGGTTTTGGAGGTGGAGACTGTGGAGGCCAATGCCCCAAGTGCCTTTTGAGGCTTGGCCCACTTCTCTCAGTGAGGTGGCACACTGCTGCTGACACTAGTTCAGCCAGTGTGCCACCACCTTGAAAGGAATCTGTTGTGCAATGAGGGAGTGATCCATCATTGCAGTAGCATCCCTTGCCTGGTGTAAGATTTCTTATAACATGGGTTGTAGTGACTCTCGCCACCTGCCTCAGAGTCCCCATGTGAAAGCCAAACTTGGGGGTTCCTAATCCCCTGTCAGCATGTCCCCATCCCCAGTTTATTTGCTGATGGATAGCCCAATCCCTGCCTGCATGATGCACCCCATTTTTATGTGCCGAGGGGTGCCCAATCCCCTCAGCTCATGCGCTCCCAGTCCCCCACACCACACTGTAAGGCCAACAGGCGCCCAGTATCCACCTCCCCGACAAACACCTGGTTAGGTGGCATGCTGGGGAGCCCACCCCAGCATGTCAAAAGTGTCCCACGATGTCTTTGTTTAATTTTAAACGTTGTTGAGCCCTATGCCCCTCCCCCAACCTGCACTCACCCACTGCATACTCTACCTCCCACACACACACCCACCCCATACTTACCTCCAGAGCCCAGCGGGATGATCTTCGGTGGACCGGGAACACATCTGCGCTCTTCAAAACCAACCACGAACTGAAGAAATGCCAGTAAGCTGTATAATGGCATAAATGTTTTTTTTTTTCAGCTTTGGTGCATATCTCAGCAATTGTTTCGAATTTTGGCACAAAAATTTTCAACATGGGGTTCTTGGGACCCCACCTCATGAATTCAGTCACTGTCATCTCGTTATTCTGTCCCAAAAAGTGATTTTGCGGTCACTGCATGGAATCACCTTTCTGGACTGATTAAAGAAATGACATTGTCACTGTTCATGAGGTGGGCTCTCAAAAAGCCTATGTTGCAAATTTGGTGAACAAATTCCAAAAAATGACTGCGTTATGAACGTGCGTTGGGCTGTTTCTATGTATGCTCGTAACTTCGCAAATTTGTAATATTTTCATTCCAGGTTTTCAACATTGGCATTTTTCCACACCTCCTTCTGAATAGTACAGCTGTCATTTTCACATCCTGGCCAAAATGTGTTTCGCACCCTGCGCAGACGCATGAATAGTATGATCGCTATGGGAAATCAGTGTGACACTGTTCATGAGCAGAGGTCCTAAAATGCCTATGTTGAACATCTGGTGACAAAAGTCCATAAAATGACTGTGCTACAAGCGTGTGTTGAGCACTTTCCACGCACACTCATAACTTCACAAATTTGCAATATTTTCACTCCAGATTTTCAATATTGCATTTTGCCACACCTTCTTATGAACAGTAAAGCTGTCATTTTTCATATCCTGCCCAAAATATGTGTTTGCACATCTGGTGCACAAAAACACGGTCACTGTGGGAAATTAATGTTTCGGACAGATTAAGAAAATCATAGTGACAGTGTTCACGAGCAGAGGTCACAAAATGCCTATGTTGACAATTTGGTGAAATAATTCCACTAAAAAACTATGGTACAAGCATGTGTTGCGCAGTTTCCATGTACCCTTGGAACTTTGAGCATTTTTAATATGTTTGCTACAGATTTTCAACATTGCCATCTCTTCACACCTCACTATATATGGTACAGCTGTCACTCTTCACATCCTGCCTGATCTGTGTTTTCGCACATCTGGAGCAGAATGGCACAGTTGCTGTGGGAACTCAAAGTTCAGGACACATTAACAAAATCACAGTGCCACTGTTCATAAGAAGAGGTCCCAAATGCTTTCATGAGGTGGGGGTCACAAAAAGGCCATGTTGAAAATTTGTACTGCAAATTCCAACACATGCCCAGGGCGTTAGGGTTTCTAACCATAATGTCCCACCCTGTACAGACTGACAGGCATCAGAGATGTAACTTTGGATCGCCGACTGTAATGCTCATGCCATCCCACCCCCACCCTGAAGCCAGTGACAGGCATTGAGGTGTGCCTTGCACTCTTCAGCTCCAGACTTCACTCCATTCTCCTGTACTGCACCCATTTCAGCATATGTCCTTATGAAATGGGGTGACTGTGAAGCTGAACACCCCAAGGCACACCCCAACACGTGGTCGGTGTCTGCAGGGTAGGGAGAGGTGAAATGCCACGAGCATTATGGGTGATGACCCACAGGCACAGCCCAACGCCAGTCCATCTCTGCAGGGTGGGGGTGGGGTTGGCGTGAGTTCAATACTTCACTGCCACTCCTATTCTGCATCTGTCTAACTCCTGCACATCCAATAATAATATCAGCAAGCAAACATTCGGCACTGACAAATGCTTTTTACATTCGCTTGCGCGCATGCGCAAGGAACGTCTTGGGAGAATGGTACACTTTGGAGGTATGCCTGTCCTGTGCAATTCCCCTGCTCCGTTGAGCAGGTGTGGCAGTCCTACATCAATCGATGCGGTGCTGCGTATGACAGCAGTGGTCTTCTCTTCAAAGAAAACCACCGCTGTGTGCTGGCAGCGCATCAGGCCCCCTCCAAATCTTTGGTGCCACACTGGGAGCCCAACCCAGCATGGCAAATCTCCTGCATCGTCTGCCAATGGGGTGCCCAATCCCTATCGGCTCCACCTCCCCAAACAGCTTTCCCTGCTGTCAAGCTGGGAACCCACTGCGTGCAAGCGTCCATGTCATCTACCAGCGGAGGTGCCCAATCCCCGTCGGCTCCACAACCCCCCAGACATCCTTCTGCCACACTGGGAGCCCACCAGCATGGCAAATGTCCCATCGTCAATTTAGAAAAACCTGTAAATTAAAAATGGTCCCACATAGTCTCCCGCCCCCTCCTACAACCCGCTGCCACCACCACCCTGCCTCCCACCCCTCACCCCATGCACCTCCGGGCTCGGTGCGACAATCACCGCTGGACGGGAACACGTCTGCACTCTTCAAAGCCGACCACGGACTGAGAATGCCGGTAAGCTGTATAATGGGCTAGATAGGGGGGTTTCAACTTTATTGCATATCTCAGGCATTTTTTTGAATTTTTGCACCAAATTTTCAACATGGGGTTTTTGGCACCCCTTTTCATGAATTCTGTCACTTTCATCACGTTATTTGGGCCTGAAGGGTGATTTTGCAATCACTGCGTGAAATCACCTTTCAGGCCCGATTAATGAAACGACAGTGACAGCATTCATAAAGTGGGCTCTCAAAAAGCCTATTTTGAAAATTTGGTGGAAAAATTTCTAAAAATGACCGTTTTATGAGCATGCATTGCGCAGTTCCTACGCAGGCTCGTAAGTTCGCGAATTTTCAATATTTTCATTCCAGATTTTCAACATTGCCATTTTACCACACCTCCTCATGAGTACAGCTGCCATTTTTCACATCCTGCCCAAAATGTGTTTCCGCCCATGTAGCGCACAATGGTGCAGTCGGTGTGCAAACTCAATGTATGGGACATTAAGAAAATCACAGTGACACTGTTCATGAGTAGAGGTCTTAAAATGGCTGTGTTGAAAATTTGGTGAAAAAATCCTAAAAATAACTGTTTTAACAAGCGCATTAGTTGCGCAGTTCCTCACGCATGCTCGTAAGTTACGCAAATTTTCAATATTTGCATTCCAATGACTTCCAAATACCTAAACAGCACATAAAAGCAAGCAACATTCGGCACTGATAAATGCTTGTACTTCTTTGTCACTGATTTTTTATAGCCATGTCCAAGTGCCAAATACCACTGCAAATACCTGCAAGCGAACGTTCGGTATTGACAAATGCTTGTTTTTACTACTATGGAAATCTCTGTCTCTCTGTCTCTGTCCCCCCCCCATCATGTTGCAAGGGGGCTGAGAGAGAGAGAGAAACAGAGAGAAGTTCAATGCATTCCTTTCTGAATGGACCTGAAGTTTACAATAGAGATTATCTTAGTGTTCCCTTCCCTATTAGGTCAGTGATGCACACGAATGAATAGCAGTTGAGGATTTCACATTTATGGTAACAAATGACCCCCCGCCAGTGTTTTTTACAATGACATGACAGATGGCTGCAAATAACAGCTTTGTTACATCACAGTTACCTAATTCAATTACAGTAAATGACCAGACCACCATAACAGTCTAGCTATTCCACTACTTGCAAACTTCTACGCTCAGTGCTGCACATTAGGATACATGCTAAATAATGACCTAGAACCAAACTGGGTTTCATTTGATAAATGTATTTATTTATTTATTTAAATCTAGGATTCCAATTACCTTTGAACCAAGGCTCTTTTACAAAGGTTCCATATCAGGAGAGTACATACATGTCAAACATGTTAAACAAAGGCATACAACATTAAAGAGAGCAGACAGCCATATTCATCAGTTCAGATATGGAATATCTGGAGTGAGAATATTGAAAATTCGCGAACTTACGAGCGTGCGTAGGAACTGTGCAACGCACACTCGTAAAACAGTCATTTTTTGGAATTTTTCCACCAAATTTTCAAAATGGGCTTCTTGAGAGCCCACCTTTTGAACGCTGGCAGTGTCGTTTTGTTAATCATTCCAGAAAGGTGATTTCACACAGTGGCTGCGAAATCACCCTTCGGGCCTGAATAACGCCATGACAGTGACATCATTCATGAGAAGGGTCCCAAAAACCCCATGTTGAAAATTTGGTGCAAAAATTCATAAAAATGCCTGAGATATGCAACAAAGTTGAAAACCCTCGATCTACTCCATTATACAGCTTACTGGCATTTCCTCAGATTGCGGTCGGCTTTGAAGAGTGCAGACATGTTCCCGGTCCACGAAGATTTGTCACACCCGGACTCCAGGTAAGTATAGGGGGGGGGGAGGCAGGTGCTAGTGGGTGGGTGCGGGTTGTGAGAGGGGCAGGGAGAAGCCGAGGGTCAGTTTTTAATTTTCAGGTTTTTTTAAAATGACTCAGGGGACTTTGCCACACTAGGGTGGGCTCCAGCATGGCACAAGGACAGCTCGTTGAGGGCATGGGGCCGATGGGATTGGGCACTCCGTCAGTTATAGCACCAGTTGCCATGCTGAGGTGGGCTCCCAGCATGGCACCCTGTACTCTGGGGGACAGGGAGCCGACGGGGATTGGGCACCCCGCGGCTATATGATGACTTGCCACGCTGGGTTTGGGCGCCAGCGTGGCATGTGAGAAAACTTTGGGGGAGCAGCGCAGCACAGCCCGATGGGGGATTGGGCACCCCGTCGGCTATACAGTGTGCATGGGGGGGCAGCACGCAGTATGCGCGTGTGTGTTTGTGTGTGTGTGTGTGTGTGTGTGTGTGTGTGTGCGTGTGTGTGTGTAGGGGGAGCTGCGCATCAGCAGGCGATATCTGATCGCTGCTCACTGAAGCATAGCTCCCCCTTTCAACTGCACGCCACTGCATTTTGGAGCTGTCATGGACAGCTCCAGCATGCATTGGAGGACTGGGGCCGCGCCTGCCAACACACTGACTGAATTGGAAGAGGGAGTGACACACCTCCAAAAACTCAGATGATGGCACTATGTTTCTTGCACATGCATGCAAGCAAACATAAAAAGGAGCAGGTAACGCTGTTTAACATTTGGTAAGTTACCTGCTCACATTCGCACTGCAGAAGTGCTTCTCTCTACTTAACAAAATCTAAACTGCGACCTTGCACACATACGAGCGGTAGCAAGCTTCCTAAGAAACGTCGCAGTGGCGCAGAAACGCAAAGTCATAGCTTGAGCTACCTGTACCTTGAAACCGGGGTACACACTCAATAGTTTTGAAGGCTTTATTTTAAATATTAAACTATTTTAACTAAGATGTGGACACACAACAGCGAGCTGTTCAAACACATATGGGGACAAACAGCATACTGTTTTATAAGGGCTACAACTGGACTCCTGACAAGGGTGCTATTCACATCAATACACTACTGTCACTGGTATTATGACCCTCCAGGCCAAGTATTGCTAGTCCTCAAACCCTTCAGTTATCACTATAAACTATTATTATTTATTATTATTTATAAAGATGTCTGTCTACTTACATTTAGATGGACTGAAATATGGACTTGCTTCTGTGTATCGGCGGGGGGGGGGATTGTTCACCGTGTTTATTTTTAAGAACTGAGTTTTAGCCTTAGGATTCCTAACTGAAACACTAGAAAGCAACCTTTTGTTTCAGTGGCACTGTCAAAGGACAAATGGACATACAAACACTTTAAAGCAGTATCCAATGGGTGGCCAGTCCATTTGAATACTGTTTTACATGGAGAAGCAGACTTACAACAACCAAGCTTACTCGCACTCATTCTGGAGATACAAAAAGAACAGAATGTTCTGACAGTACCATTTTTTTTTTTAATAAGGATATACAGAGACCCTATCACAGGGACCGCACCTCAGAAAGGATAAAGATAGGATGGAGGCGGTCCAGAGGAGGGCAACTAAAACAGTGCAGGTTTTGCATGGGAAGCCCTCTGAGGACAGACAGAGCGAGCTCTATATGTACACCCTGGAAGAAAGCAGAGAGAGGTGACATGATCAAGACCTACAAGTACCTCAAAGGGGTGAACAGTGTGCAGATGAATAGTCTCTTTCAAATGAGGACAAGCACCAGAACCCTGGGAGCATGCAATGAAGCTGGGGGGGAGTTCAAGACAGATGTGAGCAAATATTTCTTCACTGAAAGGGTGGTGGGCACCTTGAGCTGTCAGCTGAGGTGGTGGAAGCAATAAAGGTGGGAGGATTCAAGAATTTACCCTTTTTAATTGCTAAAAGAAACTAATATGTACTGATGATATGATTCATACATTCTTATCAGAAGGGTGATGCATGTGGAAAATAAAAGATCATTCATTAACATGATCAGCACTTCAATCTAGTTCTAACTTCAGCTGCAATGTCCATCAGCAGACCATAAGTCACTGAATGTTGGAGCAATGCAGACCGAAGATGATAGGCAAGACCACTGATTTACAGTGATTAAAGTAATGAAATTCCATCTTTAAGCTTGAAATTCTGGGAATTTAACCATCCCGGTGGTGCAGAGGGCTGAGGCACTTTAAGCATCCTATCTCTCCCATGCCATCAACCCAGGTTCGGCAACGAGTTCAGGCTACTGGGGGTCAGCCAGGGTGGTGGGCTAGGAGAGGATTTAGTGGCTAATAGGCATCTCTTCTCTCCTGGATTGGGGAGGTAAGGTCTTCTCAGCTCTTGGCTGCCGTCCAGTGGAGGCTCAGTGGTAGTGTCAGGCAAATGGGGCTGGCACTAATCTGGGTGGGTGGATGGGGTCACCAGCTCTGGACCACATATGTGCCTCCGCATGCATGCATGTACATATTGCTGAGGCCCCAGGATGTAGGGAGAGGAAATGGCAAAATGGTGGCAGTCGTATGCTCCATGAAGCCTTGCCTGCCTGCCCTCTCTCCACACTGTCAACAGTTCACCAACCCACAAATCTGGATGCAGGGTCTCCAGGTGGGAGGAATATGACCCTCCCCTTCCAGGCCATGCCATGGGGGGCACTCCATGGGGGATATGGTGCTTGGTGGAGCGGAGAGGCAGTCACTGGGCAATGGAGACAGAGACAGGACTGTGAAGCCACCTGTGATGCACTGGTGGATAAAAACCTCTATGGAAAAAAGAAATTGTGGGAACAGCACCAGTTATTGTCAGCCTGAGTTCCAGATTTCACCGGGATTCTACTGTCATTCTTTTAGTATGTGTATAATCAGAATAAAAAAAGGCTTAACATACAGAGCATTAAGGAGCTAATGTACTGCCTAAAACACATATTAGTTTTTAAAAGCAGTCAGTCATTGCCTTTTTATATCTGAAGTACTTTTTCTTTTCCCTTTAGTTAATTAGAAGATTGTTCACCTGATGTTAATCAGCATGATGTGTGGGGCAGCGCATTGTCTGGCAGCTGACATATCTATCTCTGTTGCTCCCATTACATCAAAAACATTGTGACCTCACTGACTGTGACATCACTGCTGCTTAGGAACAGACTCTCAGTAGCTGGCAGGTCTGTCACCTGTAATGTCACTAGGGATGTGGGAATATCTTAAAGGGACACTGTCAACCCCTTAGGCTTCAGAGTGTCCCTAGTTTAAAAATCACATCTTATGACTGTTCACATTCTGTAGAGATTGCTGATGTATCTGGCTGTTTAATTTGGATTATTTTTATGTTGCTTGCATGCATGTGCAAGAAACATAGTGCCATCATCCGAGTTTTCGGAGGTGTGTCACCCGCTCCAATGCAGTCAGTGTGTTTGCAGGCACGCCCCAGTTCCCCAGTCACTGCTGCAGCTGGGTTCATGACAGCAGTTGAAAATGCAGTGGTCGTGACGTTGAAAGGAGAGCTCCACTTCAGTGAGCAGAGCCCCCTCCACACACACACACACACGCACACTGCATGCCTGGCGCGCCCCCCACACTGTACGGCCGACGGGGTGCTCCAACTCTGGTCAGGCTCCACCCCCCAAGCATCCAGGTGTACGCTGGGAGCCCACCTCAGTATGGCAAAATGTTTTATGGCTTGACGGGGTGCCTAATCCTCGCCGGCTGCACGCCCCAAAGAGTCAGGTGCCACGCTGGGAGCTCACCCCAGCGTGGCAAATGATGTTATGGCCAACGGGGTGCCCAATCCCCTGTCGGCTCCAGCCCCCAACAACAGCCTTCCAGCTGCCATGCTGGGTGCCCACCCCAGTGTGGCAAACATCCCTCGTAGTCTTATTAAAAAAAACTGTAAATATAAAAACTGTACCTCGGAGCTTCTCCCTGCTCCTCCTACAAACCCGCACTCCACCCACTGCGCACCCTGCTCTCCCCACACCCCTCACCCCATACTTACCTCCGACCTCGCGCAATGATCTTCGTGGACCGGAACACGCCTGCACTCTTCAAAGCCGACCGTGAACTGAGGAAATGCCAGTAAGCTGTATAATGTAATAAATAGGGTTTTTCAACTTTGCTGCATATCTCAGGCATTTTTGAATTTTGACACCAAATTTCAACATGGGGTTTTTGGGACCCCTTCGTGAATTATGTCACTGTCATGGCATTAATCGGGTCCAAGGGTGATTTGTGTCACTGGGCAAAATCATCTTTTGGGACCAATTAACAAAACAACAGTGCCAGTGTTCATAAGGTGGGCTCTCAAAAACCTATGTTGCAAATTTGGTGAAAAATCTAAAATGACTGTTTTATGAGCGTGTTGCTGAATTCCTATGCATGCCGTGAGTTTGAGAATTTTAATATTTGCAGTCCAGATTTTCAACATTGCCATTTTACACACTCCTCATGAGCAGTACAGCTGTCATTTTCACATCTCACCCAAAATGTGTTTCCAGGCATATAGCGCACAATGAAGCCAATTGGTGTGCGAAATCAATGTATGGGATACATTAAGAAAATCACAGTGACACTGTTCATGAGCAGAGGTCTTAAAATGGCTATGTTGAAAATTTGGTGAAAAACTTCCTAAAAATGACTGTTTTGCGAGCGTGCATTGCGCAGTTCCTATGCAGGCTCGTAAGTTTGAGAAATTTTAATATTATCACTCCAGATTTTCAACATTGCCATTTTACCACACCTCCTTATGAGCAGTACAGCTGTCATTTTTCACATGTCACCCAAAATGTGTTTCCATGCATGTAGTGCACAATGGCGCAGTCGGTGTGTGCAATCAATGTTTGGGAGAGATTAAGAAAATCACAGTGACACTGTTCATGAGCAGAGGTCTTAAAATGGCTATGTTGAAAATTTGGTGAAAAATTCCTAAAAATGACTGTTTTAGGAGCATTTGTTGTGCTGATCCCACGACCTTGTCCAGTTCGTGAATTTTCAATATTTTCACTCCAGATTTTCAACATTGCCATTTTACCATACCTCCTGTCGAGCAGTACAGATGTCATTTTACATCTTGTCAAAACATATTTCCGCCCGTATGGCGCATAATTGGCGCAGTTGGTGTGCAAATCAATGTATGACACATTAAGAAAATCCCAGTGACACTGTTCATGAGCAGAAGTCTTCAAATGGCTATGTTGAAACTTTGGTGAAAAAATCCCTAAAAATTACTGTTTTAGGAGCATCTGTTGTGCTGATCCTATGCACACTCGTCAGTTCGTGAATTTTCAATATTTTCGTTCCAGATTTTCAACATTGTCATTTTACCACACCTCCTTATGAGCAGTACAGCTGTAATTTTTCACGTTACCCAAAATGTGTTTCCATACACGTAGCGCACAATGGCGCAGTCGGTGTGTGCAATCAATGTTTGGGACAGAATAAGAAAATCACAGTGACACTGTTCATGAGCAGAGGTCTTAAAATGGCTATGTTGAAAATTTGGTGAAAAAATTCCCTTCAGATGTTCTGCAATGTTACTAATGAAGACATTGAACAGGATTGGCCCCAGGACCGATCCCTGCCGCACCCCACTGGTCACCCCCTCTCGCTAGACTGCACCACATTTACCACCACTGTCTGCCTCCTGTCTGTTAGCCAGTTTCTAACCCAGTTTACCACCCTTTCCCCCATGCCCAGCCTACCCAGCTAGTTTATCAGCCTCCTATGTGGGATGGTGTCAAAGGTTTTGCTGAAATCAAGGTGAGCGTTGTCCACTGCCCCACCCTGATTCACTTCCTTTGTCACCCAGTAAAACAAATCAACCAGATTTGTCTGACATGATGTCCCCACTGTGAATCCATGTTGTCTATGGTCCTGGGCTCGGTTGCTTCTAGATGCCCCACTATCCTTTCTTTAAGCAATGTCTCCATGATCTTCCCATTACTGAGGTGAGGCTGAACGGCCTATTGTTCCCGCCTCCTCCCTGCTGCTGGACTTCTGTAGAGGGACCACATGTGCCCTCCTCCAATTCACTCATGTTGAATGTCTCAGTGAACATGGCTGCCAGAGGTACTGCTATCTCCCTTCGCAGTTCTCTTAATATCCTTGGACGTATGCCAACTGGATCTATTGCTTTGTCCACCTTCAATTTAGTGAGCTCCTACAGGACTCTTTTGCCTTGAATGGACTATTGTCCACCTCTTCACCCCCTTGGCAAAAGCTGTACTGTTGTGGTCCTTGCCCTTCCCACTCTTCTGTGAATACTGAACGGAAAGACACAGTAGATGTCTTGGGAGGAAAGCATGGAACTATCACTTCCAAATACCTAAACAGCACATACAAGCACACAACATTCGGCATTGACAAATGCTTGTTTTCTTTTGAACAATGAAAAACAGACTGCCCACCATACTGGTGTTACCACACCAAAACATGTTTGTTTACATTCCTTGGTCAATGCCCACTGCCATTGTTGCTGGACCTAGGAACACCCTCAACATGGTCTAGCCACTGATTATACAGTGGGAGTAGAGGAGGCTATTGTATCATGAGTGGCTGCACTGTTTGGGGGTGTTTCTAATGTTCAGGAAGTATGCAATAAAAATAGATCTAGGATTCAAAACAAAACAAAGTTGTTTATAATTATACATTAGCATGCATTCCAGGCCTACAAAGCAAAAAGGCAGATACAAAAAACAGCAACTTCAATGGATTTTAGAGTAGGTAAGCACTCATAAAATGTGGGGTTTTAACTAGAAATAATATGATGCAAAACAGATTGACAGTGTCCCTTTAATTCCAATATTCAGATGGATATTCGTATTAGGGACTCCACATATTCGTTATTTGTTATTTGTCCCCAAAAAAGTAATTTTTTTTAATAAGATATTGTAACACTGTTAAAGTCCACCACTTCCTTCCCTTTTGAAGTACAACAGTTAATTCTGCCATGAATACCCCCTAACAGCCTTTCATCACCCCAAAAAGGCAACACACTACTGTGTTGGTCAGTGCTCATGTGACAGATGGTCTTCATAGATTGACCAAAGGCTGTAGATGAGGTGATGTCTTGTGTCTTGCCTAGGGCAACTAAAATGCCACTAGTGTAAGTGCATTGTATGTGCACCCTGAAAGAGAGAAGAGAGAGATGTGCCATGATAGAGATCTATTCAAGTACCTCACAGGGTGAAGACAGGGTACATAAGGGGAGTCTCTTTCAAATGAGAAAGAGCACAAGTACCGGAGCAATGGGGACATGTGATGAAGCTAAAGGGGATGTTCAAGACAGATGTGAAGACATACTTATTCACGGAAGGCATGGTAGATGCCTGACACAGACTGCCAGTATAAGTGATGGCGATGAAAACAGTGTGGGGCTTCAAGCATGCATGAGATAGGCATAAGGGTGTATTTTAAAACAGGCAGGGAGGCAGTAGGGTTGCTTTATGGTCTACAGAAGAGACCAATAAGACAGAGATGAACAATCTGGGCAGACTGTGTGAACCAAGTGGTCCTTTTCTACCTACAGATAATTAGTAACCTAAAGTACACAATAGTAAGTGCACTAAAACATGATACAGTATTTAAACGTTTCTAGTTTAAGAGGGGGCCTCATGGAGGTCCTGTAGTTATATACCAGGGAGTGGAGAGTTACCCTTTAGGTTAAATATTTAACCTGATAGAAAAAAGAAAGACTGAGACAAAAAAAAGTAACATTACACTGTCATAACATTAGGCAGATCGAGAGCAGTACTGTACCAACAGTTTTAAGTTGGCAGATCATATCTGTAGTCAACTACTGGTAAGTTTAGCTTAATGAACACCAGCTGTTCAACATGTTGAGGGTCCAGCTTGGAACGGTGTGGGTCAACAATGTCACCAGCAGTGCTAAACATCCTTTCAGATGGCACACTTGTAGGAGGGCAGCTTAAGTATTTTAAAGCAAGTTGTGATCACACATCACATCAGCAGATCACACATCATCATACAGTCATGGCAATACGATCTGCGAAAATGTAGTATGAGATGGTATCTACTAATGTGGGTGCAAATAGTTGTGAAGTCATCAGAAGCCAGTATTTTCCACAACTGACGTAGGCTGGAGATCTAATGCCATCATCTCGGCAATCAGCTATGTGATTTGCTGTGCTGTTGGATGTGAGGCATGCTACTTTGTTCATGCATACAGGCCATGCATTATTGGAACTGCCATGGGAGACATCTATGTGGACCATTTCACCAGTGGTATGCAAAGTGCTGATGGATGCCTTTGCCTTGTAGTATCACTGGAGTCAGAAGTGACCAGAGTAGAGGGACTCTGTGTTAGTAAAGGGGAAGGAGTGCCATGACCACTGAGTTGCTTGCATTCAGATCTACTGGTACTGCCAAGAGTACATGCCTGTCCACCGGAAGGGTTTGGTCATGATGAATCCAAGGGTCCAGATCCAGATGAGCTTCGATACAGCTGATGGTGCTTAAGCTTCAAGTGGTTCTGTAATAATGCTGTGGTTAAGTTAAAGAGTAACTTTTCTCGGCTTATAGTGTTGTTTAAAAAAGAACAGACTGCCTTCCTTGTGTCCTTCTTTAACAGTGAAATGCAGCCACACATATTCTGGTAGCACCGCATCCCCCCAGTTCTTTCTTCAACAGATGTGCCTGCCTTGTCTTCCTGTTCTTGTCCTGTGACCACTGGCCCTGATGGTGCCATGCCAGTGTTGCCATCACTTGGCTGTCCTTCAGGCTGTGATGAAGCCTGCTGAAGAAACATCAGTGCTGCTTGATTGGTCTGCTTAGTGGAAGGGGGACCCTTATGCTTACTGCTACTTCTACTACCCTAGGTACTAGTTCTACTCCTAGAGGTTGTTATGCCAGCCACTTTTTTTTCTGCCCTCAAGGTACAAAATATAATCTGCCTCATCCTCAAAGTCAATTACATTTGCCTCTGATGAAGAAGATGACGTGTCACTGGGCAGTTCATGTGGAGGAAAATACTCAGAACCAGATGACTGGTCTTCCTCTACAACTTTTTCCGGAGTACTGAGAAGCTGAGAAGCAGGAGGCATAACTGAATCAACTGTAGTGGTCACACTGATAATATTCACCATGGCAGTGATACCAGACTGTGGTGACAGTGTTACAGTAGTGGCAGTAGTGACAGGGTTCATAGCATCAGTAGTGGCTGGAGTGACAGTCATAATTGCATGACTGGCTATAGTAGTCATGCTGGCATTTGTTGTGGAAGACAGGGTCTCTGGTGGTGGTGGTGGGGTAACAGATGTGATGGTACTGGTGAGAGTTGGTGACACTTTGGTGGTTGAGTGAGTTCACCAAGAACAGTGTCCTTCTGCTGTGCTTCTTGTAACATTTTCTCCTGTGCCAGTCACAGTACTAATGTTGCTGGAAGAAATTGACTTGGAAGGGAAGAATAATTTTGGGCATTGAATATGGCATGACCATCACTCACATTGAGGTTCAGCATCACCAACTGTTCCTCCATTGTAGATTTGCATTGGCTGGATCAAGTATGATTTTACCACCTCTACCTGGCATTGTCTATGCCAACAGTTTCTAAACACTCTCAAGTATTGTAATGTTTTGTAAACATATAGAAGTACTGATCTATTTTAGCACCAAAAATTCTTGCAAGCAGCACACAAGGTAGGCAAAGGTGTGCGTGCAGTGCACCTATGTGGCATCACTACCCAAGCCTAAACTGTGGATGATGGGAGAGCAGACAGCTGACTGCCCGCCAAGACTGTTGGCTGCTATTGACTTTTGTGAAACCTAAGCCCAACCTCAGATTACACCACCAATATTTTTAAAGACAGATTTCTACAGCAAAACTATTGTAATACTTTATATTGTTAAATGTACAGAAGTACTGATTTATTTTAGCACAAAAAAATTCTTGCAAGCAGCACTCAAAGCAAGCAAATGATCAATAAAGAACAAACGCTTGATTTACATGATCCAACTATTACTAATTCATCTACAGTTTTGCCCAGTGGTACCAACACTTAACTAACAAGCACAAATAATTGCCTGGTCAATACAGTTCTCACAAATACTTTGGTTGATTCTGAACTACCAGGCACCAGTAATGTAGTAATCCATGATCCCCAAAACATCATGATAAAGGGAAATGCCCAGATACTCAGGATGTGGTTAATTTACAACTGCCTTGCCCCAATACTGAAGTAAACCATGATTTCAACAAAAACAAACAAAAAAAAAACTCATAAAAGGAAGCAACCAGATGACGCAAGTATTTTCCCTAAAGCTGATTCCTAGGATTGGATAGAAGTAAATCTAGGTAGAAAATCAAAAACAAGATGAAGGGCAATAAGACATGACCTTGGAATTGACAAATATGTATCAACCCCTGATTACCTTAAATTATTCTGAATCTCTTAAAGATGAGATAATAATGTCTAGTCTATCGAGCCATAGCAATACATTAGGTAATGTTTTACCAAATAGCCTTGCTAATGTTCCTGAGCAAGCTGCTGAGCATGTAGACCAGACAACAATAAATAATGCTAACATTATGGAAACAACCAGTACCCCACTGCAATGTAAGCAATATTATGTTTTAGGAAATTCCGTTGTTAAATACACAGATAAAATTGTCTGCAGCACACACAAGCAAAATACATGTATCACATGTAGCTCTTTCAGGGGAGCAGGGATTAGGGATATCTATGGGATGGTTAACAACACATTGAAATAATCAGGAACAACCCTCTAGTCATAATTCATGCTGAAACAAACAATATTGCTCCTAGGTTGCACCTGTAAACAAGCTTTCATCTTAGTGTGTCATATCTGGTTAAACAATTGGAAAAAATATTTATAAACAGTAAACTAATGAGATTAAAAATATTTCATTAATTTAGATAGCACATTGGTACAACTAGGCTGTGAAATTTATTTTTCTGAAATCCTTCCAGTCCCCAAAGCTCATTACAAAAGGAGTCGAAAATAAAATCAATCAATAATTTGTTGAGAAAATGGACCTTTGAGAAAAGCTTCTCAACTGTCACTCACTGGGAATCATTTTATGGAAACAATTCATTGTTCTGTTGGGATGGTCTACACTTATGTAGACAGGGAGCTGCAAGATTAGCAAAATTGTTTGAGGAAATCATATCTCAGACTTTAACGAGTAACTAAGAGGTACAAGGAAATATCTATTATGACATCAACTGATTATTACAAGAATCTCAGACCAGTGATACCAATATAAGAAGTCTTACTAAAACTAAATTTATGGAGTTAGAGGCATATCTTAAGGCTAATAAGGTCCACATTGCCAGTATTACAGAAACCAGGTGGGACGAAGTCAGTGTAATAATGAATAAAATACAAGGGTATCAATTATACCATAAGAGTAGAGAAAATAGAAGGGGAGGAGGTGTTTGTTGCTATGTTGCAGATAACATAAAATGTTCTGAGATCACTTTTACTGACACACATAACATGAAAACAGAAACAATCTGGCTAACTTTAAATTTCCCAAGTGCCCCTAAACTAACAATGGATGTATGTTATAGACCCCATCCAGTGATAAAAACTACAACAATGCCCTATTACATGAAACTGAACTTAGCACCAATATAGGCGATGTATTAATTATGGGTGACTTTAATGCCCCAGGGATAAATTGGAACCAGCTAAAAGGCCAAAACCAGTTCAAAAAAAACTTGATTGACACCTTAATCATAAATGGATGTGTCCAGCTAGTATTAGAACCAACTAGACAGGTTAGTATTGTGGACCTAATAATCACCAATTCCCAAATAGAATTCAAAAACCAGTGGTTTTGACTCAATTAGATAACAGTGATCACTGTATGGTTGAATGTACATTGCTAAATGCTATAAATAAGGAGTTAAGATCCCTAAAACTTTACGATTATAAGAAGGCAGATTAGAATGAAATGAAACTAGCATTAAATACTATGGACTGGGATACTGTCTTTTCTAACCTGGATATAAAACAAATGTGGGAAAACATGCACCAAATTATAGAGGGTGTGGAGGAAAAATATGTTCCATTAACAGAGAAATATAACAAGAAGGGAGTTATACCAAGATGGTTTACTAAATGCATAAAATAACAAGAATAAGGCCTATCATAGGCATAAAAAAAGGCATAAAAAATTCCTTCCCAAGAAAATAAAATTAAGTATAAAAAAGAACAGACTAAATTAAAAAACATGATTAAAAAGGCTAAAATTAATCTGGAAATGAGATTAGCTCATATGAGATTAGCTCATACTAAAGATAGTGAAAGCTTTTATTCCTACATAAAAAAAAAACAATAAATCATCTAGAAACTCTATCTCACTTCTAATCAATGAATCAGTATTAACAGATGACACAGAGCTCGCTGAATGCTTCAATAAATGCTTTAGTTAAGTATTTTCCTGTCCTCCTACTACTGCTCTAACTATTAATGTTGATAATAATGAACCTATCAAATTCAGCGATTTCAGACATATTACAAGAATTACAAAATTTAAACACCAAATCATCCCCTGGTCCTGACAATATCCATCCATCGTTCTTAAAAGAATTGGCCCAAGTCCTAGCACTCTCTCTAATGTACCTAATAAACAAATCCCTTGAGACTGAACACGTCCCAAATGCATGGAAGAAAACCATGATAATCCCAATTTATAAACAAGCATTTGTCAATGCCGAATGTTGATTGCATTGGTCTGTTGAGCTCGCTCAGTGGCCCTGTGTCACTCATTCATTCTGTTTCTCCCGGTGCTGCAGGTTACACCTTTGTACGGGGCTCCTGGCTGCACTGGCATGTTTTTTCTGCCCACAAAGAAATCTGCAGCTGTCCTGACAGAGTTGTGTTGAGGTGGGTCACTGGCCCTCTCTCAGTTGCTCATTCTGTTTCTGCTTGCACTGCAGGCTGCCCTTTCATACTGGGCTCCCACCTCTGTTGGCGGCTTTTTATGCCCATAAAGAAATGTGCAGCAGTCCTGACACAGGTCCACTGAGCTACCTAACTCCCCCTCTCTCACTCATTCCATTTCTGCCGGTACTGCAGGCTGCTCTTTTGTACTGGGCTTCTGCCTGCATTGGCAAGTTTTGCTGCCCACAAAGAAATCTGCAGCTGTCCCAACACAGCTCCATTGAGGTAGGTCACTCCCCCTCTGTCACTCACTCATTCTGTTTCTGCTGGCACTGCAGGCTATCCTTTTGTACTGGGCTTCTGCCTCTGTTGGTGGCTTTTTCTGCCCACAAAGAAATCCACAGCAGTCACGATAGAGATCCATTGAGCTTGCTCACTGCCCCCCTCTCTCACTCGCTCGTAGTGTTTCTCCCAGTGCTGCAGGCTACCCTTTTGTACTGGGCTTCTGCCTGCATTGGCGCCTTTTTCTGCCCACAAAGAAATCTGCAGCTGTCCCAACAGAGATCTGTTGAGGTCGCTCACCCTGCCTGTCTCACTCACTTATTCTGTTTCTCCTGGCACTGCAGGCTGCCATTTTGTAGTGGTCTCCTGCCTCTGTTGGTGCCTTATTCTGCCCACAAACAAATCTGCAGCAGTCCCGACAGAGCACCATTGAGCTCGCTCAGTCCCCCTCTCTCACTGGCTCGTGCCGTTTCTGTCGGTGCTGCAGGCTGCCATTTTGTACTAGGCCCCTGCATGCATTGCTGCCTTCTTCTGCCCACAAAGAAATCTGCAGCAGTCCCAACAGAGCTCCGTTGAGCTCACTCACTCCCCCTCCCTCCCTCGTTCTGTGTCTCCCACTGCTGCAGGCTGCCCTTTTGTACTGGATTCCTGCCTGCGTTGGTGACTTTGTCAGCACACAAAGAGATGTGTAGCAGTCCCAACACAGCTCTGTTGAGGTTGCTCACTCGCCCCTTGTCACTTGCTCATTCCATTTCTGCGGGGGGGGGGGGGCTGCAGGCTGGCCTTTTGTACTGGGCTCCTGCCTGCATTGCTGCCTTTTCTTGCCCACAAAGAAATCCGCAGCAGTGATGACAGACCTCCATTGAGCTCACTCTCTTTCTGTCACTTGCACATTCTGTATCTCCTGGTGTTGCAGGCTGCCCTTTTGTACTGGCCTCCTGGCTGCATTGGCACCTTTTTCTGCCCATAAAGAAATCTGCAGCTGCCTGACAGAGCTCCATTGAGGTCACTCACTCTCTCTGTCTCACTCCCTCATTCAGTTTCTAGTGGCGCTGAAGGCTGCCCTTTTGTACTGGGCTTCTGCCTCAGCTGGCATTTTTTTCTGCCCACAAAGAAATCTGCAGCAGTTTTGACAGAGCTTCATTGGCCTCACTCACTCCCCCTGTGTCATTTGCTCGTTCCGTTTCTGCCCACAGTGCAAGCTGCCCTTTTCTACTGGGCCCCTGCCTGCATTGCCACCCTTTTCTGCCCACAAAGAAGTCTGCAGCAGTCATGACAGAGCTCTGTTGAGCTTGCTCACTCACTCCCCCTCTCTCTCACTTGTTCGTTCTGTTTCTCCCACCACTGCAGGTTGCCCCTTTGTACTGGCCCCTGCATGTATTGCTGCCATTTTCTGCTCAGAAAGAAATCTGCAGCAGTCCCAACTGAGCTCCATTCAGCTCATTCACTCCCCTTCCCTCACTCGCTCATTCTGTGTCTCCCACTGCTGCAGGCTGACCTTTTGTGCTGGGTTCCTGCCTACGTTGACAGCTTTTTCTGCCCACAAACACATCTGCAGCAGTCCCAAGAGAGCTCCGTTGAGCTCTCTCTCACTCCCGTTCTCTCACTCACTCGTTCTGTGTCCTCCTGCGCTGCAGGCTGCCCTTCTGTACTGGGCTCCTGCCTGTGTGGTCACCTTTTCCTGCCCACAAAGACATCCGCAGCAGTCACGATACACCTCCGTTGAGCTTGCTCACTCTCCCTCTCTCACTTGCTCATTCTGTTTGTCCCGGCGCTGCAGGCTGCCCTTTTGTACTGGGCTCCTGCTTGCGTTGCCACCTTTCCTGCCCACAAAGAAATCTGCAGCTGTCTTGACAGAGCTCCGTTGAGGTCGCTCACTCACTCCCCCTGTTTCACTCGCTCATTCCGTTTCTTCTGGTGCTGCAGGATGCCCTTTTGTACTGAGCTGCCTCTGTCTGCATTTTGTCTGCCACAAAGAAATCTGCAGCAGTCCCAACACAGCTCCATTGGCTCACTCACTCCCCCTGTCTCACTTGCTCATTCCGTTTCTGCTGGCGCTGCAGGTTGCCCTTCTGTACTGGGCTCCTGCCAGTGTAGCCACCCTTATCTGCCCACAAAGAAATCCACAGCAGAGATGATAGAGCTCTGTTGAACTCGCTCAGTCCCCTTCTCTCGCTTGCTCATTCTGTTTGTCCCACTGTTGCAGGCTGCCCTTTTGTACTCAGGACCTGCATGCATTGCTGCCTTTTTCTGCACACAAAAAAATCTGCAGCAGTCGCAATAGAGCTCCGTTGAGCTCATTAACTCCCCCTCCCTCACTCGCTCTTTCTGTGTCTCCCGCGCTGTAGGCTGCCCTTTGTACTGGGCTCCTGCCTGTGTTGTTGCCTTTTCCTGACCACAAAGACATCTGCAGCAGTCACGATACACATCCGTTGAGCTCGCTAACTCCCCCCCCACTTGTTTGTTCTGATCATTCACAAATCTGGACTGTCATGTACGGTATGGGCTGCACGCCCATTGGCTGTAGCTCTGCACCAATGGGCGTGCAGTCCTACCGGACAGTCAGTCGGCGGGCGGCGGGGCGGCAGGCGGGTGGGATGCTGCTGCCCGCCGCCGCGGGGGAGCGGGTGGAGGGGCTCGGGTGGGTGGGGGACACTAGATACCAGGGAGATGTTTGGGGGTTGTGTGTAGACATTCTGCCCGACGATCGGGCTTTACGGTCCACTGGACCACCAGGGAGTTATTCGGGTTGGGGAGGGTTACATTCTGCCCGCGATCGGGCACTGGGGGTCATACAGGTTCTGCCCGCGATCGGGCACTGGGGGTCATACAGGTTCTGCCCGCGATCGGGCTGTGGGAGATGGGTGTGTGGGGGGCGACATGTACGTGTTCTGCCCGCGATCGGGCTGTGGGAGGTGTGTGTGTGGGGGCGACATGTACGTGTTCTGCCCGCGATCGGGCTGTGGAGATGTGTGGGGGTGTCATGCAACTGTGATGCCCGCGATCGGGCTTGCATTTCGTGTCGGTCCCCGACGGCTGCTGCCTGGCAAGGTGGCCTGCATAAGTCCTCGGGACTGGCGCACCTACATGCAAATGGCATGCAACAATATAATAGATGCAAATGGCTCCCCCGCGCCTTGCATAAATTATGGCCCATTTGCATGTCACCTGAATATCGGAAATTTCCGCGCATGGCGCAATGGTACTTGGCGCCACCGCAGTTTAATGCTCAACTCTGGCAACTTGCGGTAGCGCAGTTCCACTGCGCTTACGCGCAGTGCGGGCTCGAGACATTCAAAGGAGTTGCTCAACACCGCAACCTCGACTATCACCCCGCCACACCCCTACGCAACTATTTTGAGCGGCGCAGGGGCTTGCGCCTCAGACTGGCGCAGTTTGAATATCTGGGCCTTAGGATTTAATAAATTGGTTGTTAGATGGATATAAAATTAGTTATCAAATCGCGCTCAGTCAGTTAAAATAAAATGACAGATCTCTCAAGAATGTGCTGTTAATAGTGGCATACCTCAAGGGGTCGGTTTTCGGGCCTGCTTTGTTTAGTATTTACATTAGTGATACTTAACATCAAGTGTCATATCTAAATTCGCAGACAATAAAAAAATTGACAGTATTGTAAGTACTTATGAACAATACATCACGTCATGCAAGGATCTCCATAACACTGAAAATTGGGCAAAAATCAATAAAATTAAGTTAAATGCATCTAAATGCACTGTATTACATTTTAGACATAAAATAGACACTATTTTTAGAGTTTGGATGAACGTGTATTAAATTCATCAGTTAAGGAATGGGATTTGGGAATTATAATTAACAACGAAGTATCATCATCTGAGCATTGTAGACATGTAGCCCAAACTGTCAACTGATTAATTCACTCAATAAAAGTAATAATCTTAATTTATTTTAAGCACAATTCAAATGTGTACCAAAGTGCTTTTACAGAACAGAAACCTTAAAAACTGTAAATATTTTAAATTCGACATAACACCAGACATCCATAAATTAGTTCTCAGAATAGGCAAGTGAGAATAAGTATGTTTTGAGTGCTGATTTGAAGCTCTTCACAGTCAGGTACCTCCTTATCTGATGAGGTAGAGAATTCCACAGGGTAGGAGCAACAAATGCAAAAGCTCGAACTCCGGAGGTCTTTAAATGGACCCTGGGAATCTCCAGAAATCCCTCATTGGCAGAGCGAAGTGGGCAATAGGGACACAGGAGCTCTTGTAGTTAACTTGGTCCCTGTCTATGTAGGGCTTTGTAGGTCAGCAAATTGACCTTGAAGGTGATCCACCACTGAACTGGCAGCCAGTGCAGTCCGCGCAGCACAGGTGTGACATGGCTAGATCGAGAAAGTCCAGTTAACAACCTGGCCGCAGCATTCTGCACCAGCTGCAAGTTGTGTATATCAACCCCTGGTAGCCCTAGGTACAAAGTGTTGCAGCGATCAAGGTGGGAGGTCACAAAAGCATGGACCAACGTCTGGAGGTTGCCGGGCAGAACCAGATGCTTAATACGGGTTAACTTCCTCAGATGGTAAAATGAGGTCTTGACAACAGATGACACCTGAGACTTCAGGGTCAACCCTCATCAAAAATAATGCCCAGACTCCACACCCATTGGAGGTCATCAGCTGGCAACTGGTGAACAAAAGCCCACAGGCCTGCCCAGTTGAAGACCCACTACTCGTGGCCAGGGTCCACCACCAGAACATCAGCTTTGTCAAGATTCAGCTTCAGTCATTTGACACTCATCCAGTTCTGGATCTTGGAGACGCAGTTCTTAAACACTGAGACTACATCATCCCAGTCGAGTACAAAGGAAATGTACAGCAGAGCATTACCTGCATAGCAGTGAAAACTCAAGCCATACCACCTTACAATGTCTCCCAATGACAGCATATACACTGTAGATAACATAGGTGAAAGCACAGAGCCCTGGAGTATCCCACATGGTAGAGAGAATGTCAGAGGAATAAATTCTGATGCTACTCTTTGGAACCTACCAGTGAGGAATGAATGGAACTATCTGAGGACTGTCCCTACAGTCCCAGAATACCAGAGGTGCTCCAGCAATACACCATGATATATAGTGTCAAATGCTGCAGAAAGATCAAGGAGGACAAAGATGGAACAACTCCTCCAATCTCTCACTATCAGGAGATCATTGAGCACCCAGACCAGGGCAGTCTCGGTGCTGTGTCTTTTCCTAAATCCCAACTGGAGAGGATCATAGATATCATTGATGGTAAGGTGGTCATCCAGCTGCAGTGCAACCAATTTCTCAATAACCTTACCCACAAAGGGCAGGTTAGAGTTGGGTCTGTTGTTGGCTAGACAGTTCAGGTCAAGAGAGGGTTTATTAAGGAGGGCATTACCACTGCCTCCTTCAGGGAGTCAGGAACTCACCTGTTTCAAGCAAACACCAGACTATCTCTTCCAGGACTGGGCCAATGACCTCACCGCAACCAACAAGGAGGAGTAGTTGGGCCTAGGTCCAAACTTCAGCAGGTTGGTCAGATACTATTCTCTGGATGATCCTTACGACATCCATGAGCACCACCTGATCAAAAGCTGATCAACTAAACCAGGGCTGTGCAACCTTCAACTGATATCCACCCTACCCATTGGAGTGAGCCATGCAGATCTCTGATCTAATGTCGGCAATCTTATCTGCAAAGAAGCGAGTAAACTCATCACACTTATCCTGTGACAATGCTCCTGGGCTTGCAGACAGATTGGATTGCACAGTCTGTCCACAGTTCGAAGAGCTGAGCTGGTTGGTTCCATGTAGTGGTGATCTCCCAGACAGGAACCCTGCCTTCTTACTGGAGATCACAGATTGATACTCCATATAATGGGCCATCAATCTAAGCCTGTCAACATCAAGGCCAGTTTTTGCCAGCAATGCTCCATCCTTGCCCTCTCTCCTCATCTCCCTCAAAGTCCCATCAAACCAAGGGGACCAAGGGTGAGGGGGTGACCATGAACAGGAGTAATAGAATACAGAACTGCCACCATGGCCTTATTATAGGTCTGTAATAGGTTGTCTGGACCACTGCTAGCAGTTGGAAGTCCCAATAGATCCAGTACCACCATCAGGCCATCTGGGGTCACACCGCTTAACAGGCAGTACTGGATCATCTCTAAAGGGGCAGGCCTAAAGCGGAGCCCGGAAAATGAACTTGATAGTGTAATGGTCAGACCAACTGACTGGCTCCACCACCAAACCAGAGGTCTCCATACCCAGTAAGAAGACCAGGTCCAGAGAATGACCAGAATTATGGGACACAGAGGAAACTACCTGTGTGAAACCCAACAAAGTCATTAGCTGTAGAAAGTCCTGGCCAAAATGTGAGAGTTCGTTGATCCAGGCATTGAAGTCACCCAGCACCATTACTCTGGGAGACTCCCAGCACCATGTCGACAATGAAGTCCACTGCTTCCTGCAAAAATTGCTTCCTGTTCCAGAGTGAATAGCAGATGAAAAGAATTTTGCACCCACACCTGTGCCTAAGATACATTTAAAGGATCTGGTCTCCCCACTGGTACATCTATCAGGCCCAATTTTGTTCTAAAACAAATAGCTACACCACCACCCTCACGATCCAACCTCGGGCCAACGAAGAACCTGGCTAGAACTGCTGACTCAAGAATGGGGCCAGCATTATTGCCCAGCCTAGTCTTGGTGATGCATGACAGGTCCGATGTCCCAACAAGATTGTAATTATTGCCACCTTGTTTTAATGGACCTGGTATTGCATAACACTGCTGCCTGGGTTGGATGAGACTCTGAGGCCAGTCGAGTCACCTGCCCACAAAAAGTGGAGCCCTTAGGTATGGGGACCAGACAGGGAGAACCTCTCTCCAGTCTCCATTTCTTCCTAGGGCATCTCCTTGTCTATACAACCACAATCTGGCCACCCGCTACCCTCCCCCAAGGTCCAGGGCCCCCTATGTCTCCTCCTAACAATCCCCAATGCTCTTACACATAAGTACTTATTTGAAGTATATGGATACAATGCTGTTTTGTACCTTTCACTGCTACTGTTGCTTATGATGCTTATGGAGCTTTGTTTATTGATGTTGTATGTATTGCTTCAAAACTACAATAAAAGTACTAACAGGGAAAAAAAACAATCCCAATGCCCAACAACAACTATATTCATCAGCAGGCAGAGGGTGACAACTAAAGGGATGGAGGCCCCAGAGGTTGGAGGGGAAATGGTGCCTGACTGGGAGAGCCACGTGCCAGCACATAATCTTTTTTTTTAAATTTAACATACTTTATTCATTTTCACACTTAGAAAAACATACAACAAAGTATACAAATGCACAAGACAATCAACAGGATACAAGGAGGAACAAATGAGAGAGATGTATGACATTGTGCTCAACTAGCTATACAACACCAAACAATACTACCTACTACACACAAACATAAATCTATAACCACTATCCCACCCCAGGCCCCCTACCTTACTGTATCCCCTATAACCCCACCCCCCAGAGATATACTCAGAAACTACAATAAAGGGAAGGCACAGGGGGAAACCTTGGTAGCAGAAAGCAGGGGAGTGGTCTAAAAGGGAGATCTAAGTACTGTTAAAGCCCAACATTATGACTTAACCTAATGAGGGGGAAGTACTGTCAAGAGTGCCTCCAGCTTACCTCATTTCTTGGAGTAAGACGGCATACGATACTGTAAGCTAGCTATCGCTTTTTCCACTCTTAGATTAAATAACACCTCATTCAGCCATTCAGTGTAGCCAATAACCTCATGATCCACCAAGTGCCAGAGGACCAATCTCTTGACAGACAAAGAAAATAGTGAGATATGATATCTTCTTTCCAGCACTCAGATGTTAGATAATCATAGAATCACATAATCTTTACAAGTTCAAAAGACCAAGGTCCAACAGAGAACTTGCCACCGTTTAATTTTCTAATGGTGGTATATAATGTTTGTTTTCCATGAATATATCTAATCTGACTTTAAATGTCTCCATGTTACCACTTTCAACCACATGGCTAGGAGGTTGTTCCATATTTCAATAACCCTTTGTGTATACCAGTGGTTTCTTTTAGTTGTTTTATTCACCTCTACCTCATATTTATATTTATGAGATCTTGTATTTAAATCATTAGTACTTTGTTTTTGAAGCCCCAGTGTGCATTCAAGAATTTCGTCTGAACATGCTCTATATACCAAACATAGGTCTCCTCTTATCCTCCTATAATCCATGGAGTATAGCGTCAGTGAGGATAATCTTTCGCTATATGATTTATTTTTCATATTATCAATTTTTTTAGTAATCTTCCTCTGTACTGTCTCAATTTTATATTTCCCTTCTATGGTATATGGTGCACAAAACTGTGTGCAATACTCCAGATGTGGTCTAATAAAGGACATATATAATAGTACAATGACCTCTGCACTGCGACATTTTATATTTTTCATTATACAATGATAGATACCATAACATGTTTTCAACATTATGTTTCTATAGTAGTTAAATTTAAGGTCAGGTGTGATATGGATACCCAAATCCCTTTCATTGTCCGTTACCTTTAATATGGTATTATGTAATTTATATTCAAAGCATGGATTATTTTTACCAAAGCGCATGATTTTACATTTTGCCTCCTTGAAGATGAATTTATGCTCTTTATCCCAGTCTGATAATTTATTCAGGTTGGTCTGGAACAAAACTGCAGTTTTGTGATCAACAACAATACCTCCGACTTTACAGTCGTCAGCGTGTTTACACATCCAAGTGTCTGAAGTTGGCTGCATAGAACTAATCATTATGTTAACAAGCATCTGTCAATGCCGAATGTAGTCGCACTGACATTAGCTTTGGTAGTGCAGTGCGGGAAAACATTTTGGGCAGGATGTGAAAAATGGCAGCTGTACAGTTCATAAGGAGGTGTTAAAAAAATGCCAGTGTTGAAAATGTGGCATGTGAATATAGCAAATTTGCGACGTTACAAAGGTGCGTGGGAAATATGCAATGCACGCTTGGAACACAGTCATTTTATGGGTGTTCGGCACCAGCTTTTCAACATAGGCATTTTAGTACCTCTGCTCATGTACAATGTCACTGTTATTTCCTCAAACTGTCCCAAGAAGTGATTTCGCACAGCGACCAAGCTGTTCTGCGCCGGAAGTGCGAAAACACATTTTGGGCAGGATATGTGAAATGACAGCTGTACTGTTCATTAAGAGGTGTGGAAAATGCCAATGGTGAAAATCCAGAGTGAAAATATCACAAATGCATGACGGTATGAGTGTGCATGTAATCTGCCAACGCATGCTCGTAACACAATCATTTTATGGAGTATCGTCACCAAATTTTCAACATAGGCATTTTAGGACCTCTGCTCATGAACTGTCTCACTGTCATTTTCATAATCTGGCCCGAACACTGATTTCCCACTGCGACCGTGCTATTGTGTGCCGGAAGCGCAGAAACACATTTCGGGCAGGATGTGGAAAATGACAGCTGTACTGTTCACAAGGAAGTGTACAAAAATAACAATGTTGAAAATCTGGCATGAAAATATTGCAAATTCACGAAGTTACAAGCCTGTGTAGTAGCTATGCAATGCACACTCGTGAAAACAGGCATTTGTTTGATTTTTTACACCAAATTTGAAACATAGGCTTTTGAGAGGCAACTCATGAACATTGGCACTGTCATTTTGTTATTGGTCCCGAAAGGTGATTCCACGAGTGACTGCAAAATCACTCTTTGAGGCTGATTAACGCCATGACAGTGATAAATTCATGAAACATAGAAACATAGACTTTGACAGCAGATAAGGACCGCTTGGCCCACCTAGTCTGCCCATTTCCCTACCTACTGGATAGGGCGCAGATCCTAGTTAACCAACAGCCTAATTCTTCCTACTCCCCACAAGAACTGCCTTATGTCTGTCCCATGCATTCTTGAATTCTCCCAGTTTTAGACCCCACAACCTCCTCAGGAAGGCTGTTCCATGCATCCACTACCCTCTCTGTGAAAAAATACTTCCTCACGTTGCCCGAACTGCCCTCCTCTATCTTTAAATTGTGTCCCTTGTTCTTGCATTTCTTTTCTGTAAGATGCTACCCTCTTGGATTTTGTTGATTCCACTGAGGTACTTAAAAGTTTCTATCATGTCCCCTCTCCTTCTTTCCTCAAGGGTATACATATTAAGCTCCTTTAGTTGTCTCCTCATACGGCTTCTCTTGCAGACCCTGCACCATTTTAGTTCCCTCCTCTGGACTGCTCCTCTATCCTGTCTATGTCCTTGCGAGATGGGGTCTCCAGAACTGGATGAGTACTCCAGATGGGGTCTCACCAACTGTCTGTACAGAGGGATAACAACTTCCTGTTTTCTGCTGGTGATGTCTCTCCCTCTGCATCCCAGTATACCCCCAGCCCTCCCTACTGTCTTCTCACATTGCTTGCTAACCTTAAGGTCATCTGATATGATTACCCCCAGGTCTCTTTCCTTTTTATGTTCGCTTGTGCGCATGCGCAAGAAACATCGTGGGAGAATGCGACTTGCTGGAGGTGTGTGCCAGTCCCTGCCAGTGAACTGCTTAATTTGTGGGGTGCGCCCCATATGCACCAATGGAGCAGCGAGATGTGTATGGCAGCTGATTGACAGCAGTGGCCTTGGCTTCAAAGAAAAGGTCCGCTTCAATCACTGCGCTGAAATGTGTCTTCAGGGTACATGCATGCTACGCCTGCCTGCTCATCTGACCCATTAGCTTTGCACTGCCATTATTTTTTTGTTTATGATGTCACTGAATGGCTGCCTCTGCATGTCAGTTCCCTTCCCTCCATGCCAATTATCAAGATATTGCTCAGTACCATTGCCGACATGAAGGAAGGCACAAACGGATTTGTGTACAGACATCTAGTTATTATGCTGCATAGCTCACTACTTACAACGCCTCTATATCAAATACTACCCAAATCTAAAAAACATATACAGCAAAAACGTGCAGTACACACTATGACATTTTATAATAGCTGGTTATTTATTAGGGCATTGCACTATTTTCCCCGATTTCAAATCAGATCACCAACTCTTAACTTTGTGGTGCAAGCCAGAACTGTAAAGCAATATCTCTTTAAAGTGATGTCCCAAGCCTACAGGATTGCAATGATGAATAAATACAGAAGTTGGACATTTATTTAACTGCATTTTTCACCCACTCTCAGATAGTAGCTTCTCCCTGGTATAAATTTCACTCACTTTCTCCTTCAATACGCCACTTTCTCAGCTCATCTAGCATGGAATTCCAGAAGATCAGCTGCAGTCCTTCATACTTGTGACCTCAGTAGTGCCGGTCTTTTTGAATGGGACTTTCTAGGAGAAACATGACAGATTTCCTACCTCCTAGTCTGAACGGAGTCAAAGTGTTGCTTTTCTTCTGGACAGCAAACGAATTGTCAATGATTTGCCTTGCAATGCTGAGAGATATTGTATTACAAAACCTTCTGGTTATTTTTTTCTCTATGGCCATGTCTCGTTTTCCATATCAATTGCTTATGTAGTTCGTTGTTAAATATCTGTTTTTGTAATGCACTGAGCTAATGAGTCTGGTCCAATTCTGGTGCCTTCCTCTGTTATGAAGCTCAAATAGAATTTCACTTTGATTTACCCAGCTGTTCTTTTTCTTTTTCTTTCTTTTTTCCAGATTTTAAGGAACACAGCTTTCTGACCATCAGCGGACATTTTGCTGCTGGTCAATTAGTCGCGGACAAAATGTAACAGACAAATGGTAGCCTAAACAAAATATAGCCAGATAAAAAGTCGATATGTAATGTGGTCACAAACAAGACAAGGCGTATTATTAGAGAATTCAATAACAACGGACAAATAGTTGTGCAGCGTAATCAATAATGCTAGTTTTGTGGGCAATTTATGTTACTTTGTAAGTGATTCTACTGTTTCTGTGACTAATAGTAGTCCCGAAACAATGGGGTAGTCAAGGGTGACCACTAATGTGGTCGCAAGGTAGCAGCCTGATATGCCCCCTATTTAAGTTTGGTCAAAATGTCTTTAGAATTCATCAGGATGCAGAAGTGGCTCAGGATAACCAGGGCAAAGAAAGAGTCACTAATGAGCCAAATGCAAGCGCAGAAGCCATCACCACACATGCCAGGTTTCAAATGCAGAAAAAGTTTTATTTTGCTGTTGCAGGACCACTGTGAAACCAGTAGCTGATCTGACAGAGAGAGCCTCAACTTGTGGCGAAGTCTTTTGTTCTCACATCTTTAGAATTTATCAAGTTATTGCAAGCTAAAAAATTGCAACAGAAAAATATAGTAAGACAGCGTGCATGCACGATGCACCTTTTTGGGGAAATGTTTGTCATGAACTGCAAAAAAAAACCCCCAAAAACACTAAGTCCCACAAATCCGCTTATTTTACTGATAGATTTTCAATTTGCCATAGCTTGGAAATTTTTAAAGATATTTGGCCAAATCTTGCATAGATAGCATATGTTGTCGCCAGATAATGAAAACTCATATAGAATGACATGTCCGCAACTACAGATCCAGGGATGGCATGTCAGTTCGACTTTTTATACTTCAACAAATTGACCATGCCAATTTAAAACGCGATGTTTTGACCATATGCCCTTTCTGACACAAGGCATTCGATAACATATACGTGAAGTTATTGCATTAGTATCTTTTACAGCCCTGCTTGAACATGTCTGTACTACTTTCACGGTTGTAATGAGAGGGCATATCATCGATCAATATTCTGCCATTATAAATTACTTTCTGGAATGGCCATGGGATCTTAATGGCATGCACCACTACCAAATACCAATACCAAATTTTTTTTTCTATAAATGCTCAGTGTTTTCCCAGTGCCCCAGTCCAGCCAGTACTACATCCAGATCAGAGAACCCCATGGTCTTTGGGTGGGGCCGACATATACCATTTAAAGTGCACCTTCACAGGCCAAGCCTGGTAGGCGACACAGGAATGGAAAATATCCTGGTACTTCAGCCTAAAGTGCTGAGTGGATTTCCTTCATAGGGACCCATCAGATGGCATAGCAATGTCACTGTCCCAAAGAAGAGGCAAAACCAAAACTCTTCTCAAATACATCCAGAAATATGCAGTGGAGTCACTTGTTTGAAATGTCTTACCATGGCATGTCTACCACTGCTCCCGAGTCTCGCAGTTTTGTGGTCACTATTCCTTTGTTTATTTGTTTATTTTTATTTTTTCATTTATTTTATTGCCTTTTAACACATGTAAAATCTTTATTTTTAGTATGTTTGTCCAACATTTTCACCAAAACATGTGAAAAGGTAAACTACAGCACTGGTGGGCATGCTAAGATAAGCTCTGGCTCTGCAGCCAATATTGACAGGGCACCCCTTGACATTTTTATGTTTACTTGCATGCATGTGCAAAGAAACATTTTGTCACAGCTTCAGAAAGAAGCAGGGTTTTGGAGGTGCGGCACTGTTGGGGCCAATGCCCCCATTGCCTTTTGAGGCTTGGCCCACTTTCCCCAATGCGGTTGTACACTGCTGCTGGCACTAGTTCAGCCAGCATGCTACCACCATGAAAGGAATTCGCCACTGCAATGAGGGAGCAACCCATCATTGCAGGGCGATCCCTTGCCTGGTGTAACATTTCTTGAAACATGGCGGTCGGCGGCGGCTCTCACTGCCTGCCTCAGAGTCAAAATTAAAGCCAACTTGTGGGTTCCCAGTCCCTCTGTCGGCATGTCTCCATCCCCAGTTCACTTGCAGACAGGGTAGCCCAATCCCTGCTGGCATGTTGTGCCCCTCCATTTGTTATGTGCTGAGGGGGTGCCCGATCCCCCTCAGCTTATGCGCTCTCCCACTCCCCCACCACACTGTATGGCTGATGAGGGTGCCCAATCCCCATTGGCTCCAGTACCCACCTTTCCAACAAACATCTGGCCAGGTGGCATGCTGGGAGCCCACCCCAGCATGCCAAGAGTGTCCCACGATGTCTTTTAATTTTTTACATCCTGTAAAAACAAGAAAACAATCCCTCATTGAGCCCCATTCCTATCCCCCAACCCTCGCCCACCTGCTGCATACTCTACCTCCCACCCCCTCACCCCATACTTACCTCCAGGGCCTGGTGCGACGATCTACGGTGGACTGGGAACACATCTGTACTCTTCAAAGGTGACGCTGAACTGAAGAAATGCCAGTAAGCTGCATAATGGCATAAATGGGTTTTTTCCAACTTTGGTGCATATCTAAGCTAATTTTTTGAAGTTTGGCACCACATTTTCAACATGGAGTTCTTGGGACCCCACCTCAAGAATTCAATCACTATCATCTCATAATTTGGTCCCGAAAGGTGATTTCTCGGTCACTGCGCAGAATCATCTTTCAGGACTGATTAACAAAACAACAGTGTCTCTGTTCATGAGGTGGGCTCTCAAAAAGCCTTTGTTGCAAATTTGGTGAAAATTCAACAAATGATCATGCGTTACGAGCGTGCATTACACAGTTTCTATGCATGCTCATAGTTTCAAGAATTTGTAATATTTTGACTCCAGGTTTTCAACATTGCCATTTTTTCACACCTCCTTATGAACAGTACAGTTGTCATTTGTCACATCCTGGCGAAATGTGTTTTCCACATTTGCGGCGCAGAATAGCATGATCGCTGTGGGAAATCAATGTTTGGGACAGATTAAGAAAACACAGTGACACTGTTCATGAGCAGAGGTCACAAAATGCCTATGTTGAAAATTTGGTGAAATATTTCCACTGTGACTGCGGTACAAGCATGTGTGTCGCGAGTTTCCATGTATGCTCGGAACTTAGAGCATTTTTAATATTTTCACTACGGATTTTCAACATTGCCATCTCTTCACACCTCCTATAAATGGTACAGCTGTCATTCTTCACATCCTGCCTGATCTGTGTTTTCGCACATTCGGTGCAGAATGGCACAGTTGCTGTGGAACTTGAAGTTTGGGACACATTAACAAAATCACAGTGCCACAGTTCATGAGAGAGGTCCCAAATGCTTTCAGGAGGTGGTGGTCACAAAAAGGCCATGTTGAAAATGTGTACTGCAAATACCAACACACACCCGGGGCATTATGGTTTCTAACCATAATGTCCCACCCTGTACAGACTGACAGGCATCAGAGATGTAACTTTGGATCACCGGCTGTAATGCTCATGCCATCCCACCCCCACCCTGAAGCCAGTGACAGGCATTGAGGTGTGCCTTGCACTGTTCTGCACCAGACTTCACTCCATTCTCCTGTACTGCACCCATTTCAGCATATGTCCTTATGAAATGGGGTGACTGTGAAGCTGAACACCCCAAGGCACACCCCAACACATGTCGAGTGTCTGCAGGACGGTGGTGAGTGAAATGCTATGTGCAGTATGGGTGATGACCCACAGGCACACCCCAATGCCTGCCCATCTCTGCAGGTTGGGGGTGGGGTTGGTGTGAGTTCAATACTTCACTGCCACTCCTATTCTGCATCTGTCTAACTCCTGCACATCCAATAATAATATCAGCAAGCAAACATTCGGCACTGACAAATGCTTGTTATAAGTCTAACTCTGCCCCAAAGGGAATTGGGAAGAGCTCTCCATCTTAGAAGGTCTTGTTGTATGATTGTGACTAAATCATCAAGGCTTACCTTCTTCATAAGAGAGGGATCAGTGGCTAAAGAGACACCTAGATAATACTGATTATTGATTATTGATATTGATAGATCTAGGGGCCCATCACATGCCAAATTGGATAAAGTAAGATCTATAAATGAAATGATTAAGGGGAAAGATTTCGGTTTTATTGCAATTCAGCTTGTAATTGGAGTATAAACTAAACTAATCAATCACTTTCAAGGTTTCCATGAGAGAGATGGAAGGGTGAGAAAGGTGCAAGAGGATATCGTCAGCATATACTGAAAGAGACAAAACTGACTCGCTGACCGGTATGCTGAGTATGTTAGGAGATGCTTTAAGTTGCCTAATTAAAGGTTCCAGGGATAGGATGAAAAGAGAAGGAGATAGGGGCAGCCCTGATGGGTACCCGTATGAAGAGAAAAGCGAGAGGAAAAGACCCCATTGCAATATATCTTGGCTGATGGAGAAGAACAGATCACTTGATGCCATTGCAGAAATATGGGGGGGGGGGCATTTTTGGCAGGGTTAACCATAAAAGGGCCCAATCAAATTTATCAAAAGCCCTCTTAGCATCAAGGGAAATTAGGGTCATGGGGTAGGGGAATACTTAGCAGTTTGAAAAATATGACTCCGTTTAGGTAAGTGATCTGATGAAGATCTGCCTGGGATGAATCTAACCTGTTCTGGACTAACTAAGAGAGACCAAACATTCCTTATTCTCGTGGCAAGAATTTTATTGAGAATTTTGATGTCACAATTTAATAAGGAGATGAGACAATAATTAGCTGGTTGAGAAGGGGGTTTGTCCAGTTTCAGGAGAAGTACTATAGTTGCTTCTAGGACCGAGGGGTCTAGTGAATCAGCCATGAACATAAATTGGAAAAGATGGTGTAAGAGAGGAGACAATTCCTTGATAAAGAGCTTATAAAAAATTAGAGGAGAAGCCATCCTGCCCTGGCGCTTTATCCAATGCTAAACTATTAATGGCTGCCACCACTTCTGACAGACAGATGGGAGAGAATAGGAGAGCCTGTTGATGATCCAGGAGCCGGGGAAGTGGAATAGCATCTAAGTATGTTGTCATCTCCTTGGTACATGGTGAAGAGGTGTACTGGCCATAAAATGTGGGGTAAAAGTTTTCAAAGACTAAAACAATGTCCCTGGGAAGGGTTTTAATGGTACCAACCGGAACTGAGATGAAAGTGACAATTCTAGAGCTGTCTAGCTTTCTCAAATGAACACCAAGCAACCGCCCTGCCTTTTACCCCTTGCTCAATGTATTTGGACTGGGTCTTTAAGATGGCATACACTGCCTTCTCCCGTAGAAGATCAAAGTATTTGTCCCGAAAGGACAACAGGGTAGTTAAAGAATTCGGGGGAGAAGAAGGGGATAGAGACTGTTCAAGAGATCAAATTTGATTTAGTAAGAAAATAACTTCTGACTCATGGAGTCTCTTCCATTTAGAAGCGAAACAAATAAGTTCTCCACATAGGATGCATGTCAAAGCACACCACTTATGGTCTCCTCTAGGAACTGATTTCTGGTTAGACTCAGTGTAAGACTGAATAAGAGATTTTATTTTGGAGAGGATGATGTTGTCTTTGAGGAGTTGGGTGTTTAGCTTCCAAATAGTGTCCCGTTGTAAATCCATAGAAGGGGTAAGTAGGAGCCAGACTACAGCGTGATCTGAAGCATTATTTTTGGCTCAAGGCTAGCATTGCACAACCTGGGTAAAGTGAAATAGACTAGTGAGAATGTAGTCCAACCTAGATGATGTATGCTAGACAGCAGAATAAAAGAAGTAGGTTCAGCTAGACGGATTAAGAATCTGCCATGGATCACAGAGACCAAGTAAATCCATAAAATCTCTTAGGGCCTGTTGAGCGGGAGATAGAGGTCTGAGAGATTGTCTGGAGTGGTCTAGGTCTTGAGTGGGTGGAATATTCCAGTCTCTGCCCATTATTAAGGGAGATGAAAGAAAAGGGGCAAGCCTGTCTGCTAGATCCATAAAGAAGACAGTGTTCCCCCTTTACCAGACCATAAATGTTACCCGATATCACCTCTCGGCAGTCTAGGAGGCCCTTGACAAATACATACCTTCCCAGCAGGTCAGAGATAACTTGGTCCATCTGAAAAGAGACATTGTGATTTATGAGGATTGCAACACCCTTGCTCAAGGTTGAGTCACCAGAAGTGAACACCTGATTGACACCTTGTCTACGTAGTCAATTAGCTTGTTGAGTGAGAAGATGAGTTTCTTGAAGAAAAATGATACTGGCTTGAAGTAGGGTAAGGTGCTGAAGTATCTGGTACCTTCTGAGTTGCTCTCTAGTTCCCCTGATATTCCAAGTTAGAATTTTGACAACATTATTAGCCATCGTCATAACAACCAGTGAACATAGAATTACAAACATGTGTTACAAGGCACACTCCGTCCCACCCTTCAGCCTCCACCATCCAGCAGTCTAATGAGTTCAACCAGTACAGTAGGATAGTAAATAACCATTACAGGAAGAAAGACAATAGTACAGTGTAACAAGGTCGATTAACTAGATGTCTAACTAGGTAGTGTAGGTGGGGCCCCCTCCCACCCTTTCTCGACCCAAACTGCCCCCCCCTTGGAAGCCAGGACCCTAGAATCATGGCTAGATATACTGTAGAACCTCCCCCAACCCAGTCACTTTTGTTAAGAAGTCAGAATAACCAATGGTCTGTGGCAGTTCCCCTGCCAACCTTGTCCCCACCCCCTCGTCCCATAACTATCTACAATGGTCCTCCAAGTTGCTCAGTTCCTAAGTAAGTGAACTATAAAAGAGTGCAGGATGAGCCTTAACTCCAAGGCACTGAAAAGCCTTCTCCAGACTTAAGAGGTGCTACAATTAAATTCACGGGGGGAAACTGGGGGGGCGAGAAAAAGGTAGTGCGTATTTAATCAGATCTTTTGGGGTCGCTCCCTCCACGACTTCCCAGACCCTGCTTCAAGTCCACGGTATTGAGAAGGGTATTAACAGTATGGAGAAGGCTCAGGACTGACCCTCAACTAGCTGTACATGAAGAGTGTCAGTCCACAGGAACTTGGCCATCCCGAGAGCCCACCGCCACCCATCCACCCATCCACCCATCCACCCTACATCAGTTGTTAACCCCACAAAATAAGTGTACAACATTATTAGAAATTGCAGAGGTAGGCCTACCTGAGGGGAAATCAGCCTACGGCTATTACCATTATCTGGCTGTATTGGTGTTCACCCTGCGTGAGAGATTCCAGCTAAATGATGGCTAAGGGAATGGGAAAAAGAGAAACAAAAGTAAAATTGAGAAGAGCAAAGTCTGATAATAGTAAGATGAAATTGCAGAGGGAAAATATGTTTTTTTCATAGGGCAGTCGAGCATGAAGCGGTTAGAAGGTTTAACCAAATCACCACCTGCAAGGAGGTGCACGGCAGGACAAAACAGAGCAATACCAGTTAAATGAGGCTCAGTAGTCTCTGTAGGGTAAACACCAGTGGGCTCTAAATGAAGTAATATACCAGGGGCAGATTTTGAGATCCCAATCAACAGAGTAAGGCCATACGAATAAAGAAATAGGGACAGAGTGACTCAGTTGAATCCGGGAAAGTCAGACTTGTGGTTCAGTCCCAAGTGGTTCTGGTGGGAACCTAAACAAAGCAGGACCAGGGCTGCCTGAATCTCACCACCCCCCAAATCAAATACTTGCATCCAGTGTTCCCAACTCTTGGAGACTACGCAGACCATTTGAGGCAGCCCCCAAAGTGTGTACAGCAGATCCCAGCATCCCTAGCTAAACAGGGACAGGCATACACCGGAGTGCCCATCAGGAAAGTGTCTATCCATTGTGGTGAAGAGGGCAGAGGAAGGCCATCCACAAGTGGGGAAATTGCAAACAACTACAAGGTAGCCAGGCCCAGGCAGTTAATAAAAGGAGGAAAAAGAAACAATCAAGGTATGCACATTCAGCATTTACCAGAGAAACACAGTAGTGAGAGTCCAGAGCTGTTTATGTGTCTTTAAACAGGTCTGGTAGATGGCTGGCTAGCTTGTTAGAGGCTTGGTGTGGAGTATCAAAAGACAGCCAAGAGTCGGAGATTAAAGGTTGTAGGCGAGCTGGATATGCAGTTTTAAATTTGATGCCAGTGGCAATTAGCTTACTCATGATCAGATGAAAGGCAGCTCTTTTTTGCCTGGTTTTCAGTGGTAGGTCTTGGGTAATATGAAGGCATTTCCCCTCCCATAAGATCACTTGTAACTCTTTTGTTTTTGCCAGCACATGTTCTCTAAGTAGCTTAGAAATTTAACAATGATGGGCCTGGGAGGAGCATTTTCAGGAGGTTGAAGACAGAGAGAGAGTGATGGGCCCTTTCAATCTGGTAGGCAGAGTTGTGAGGAGAGATGCCTACCACTTTAACCAGTAATTGTTGCAAGAAGACAATCGTGGAGGGTCCTTCCTCGGTCTCGGGCAGCTCAAAGATCAGGATATTATTCTTGCAACTGCGGTCCTCCAGATCTTCCGTTTTGAGTTGTAACTTTTTTTTATTATTTAAACTCTTTATTGATTTCCAGCACCAAACGTACAATATTCAGTGAATATATACATTTGAGAATATTAGGTGCATCTATTACATCAGAAAAAAAACAAAAAAGGAAGACACAAAGGGAAAAAAAGAAAACCCACACCCTTCCCCCCCCACACCACAAACTACGCATTGATACCATCATTTTAACCGTAGTTAAATACTGCAGTCCTATTTACATTGTGATTTCCATAACGCCAGAATAGCCTCTAGGATTCCCCACCGAGAGGTAAAAGTTTTGCCTCTGTTTCGCATTCGCGCTATATGCCTTTCCAACTGCAGAGCTAAAACACACTCTCTGTACCACTCCACTAATAGGGTGCCTTTTCATCGATCCAGTGCCTCACTATTATTAGATTGGCAGTTGCTGCTATCAAAGCCATATGTGCTTTCCTACTACTCGGGTATCTATCGGAAAATAATTTATTAAACACACTTCCGGAGTAAACAGCTCCCTCAAACCGAGAATAGGGTCTAAGGAGTTGTTAATAGCCTGCCAAAATGCCTTAATGTGTGGACATAACCATAAGATATGATAAAGGGACCCCACATCTACCTTGCATCTGTTACACCTTGACGCTTGCAAGAGTCCAAAACTACACAGCTTGGATGGAGTCAAATACAAATTATGCATAATATTGTAATGTTTTGAGTTGTAACTTATCAATCTGCTGTCTTAGCTTGGTGATCTCCAGATCCATTCCATTGCACCAGCCCTCTAGTGATGTGATACGGGCTTCCGCATCTCCAGTTCTGCAGCCTATGTCCCCTATATCAGACCTAAGGGAGTTTAACTCCACGGAGATGTCAGCAAGGGTTTCTTTATAAGGCATCAATTCTTGCAAGAAGCAGTCCTTGGTGAAAGGTACAGCAGATGACGAGGGTCCAGGTTGCTTAGAGGATTGTAGAGCTTGTGCCTTAGACATTTTAGCTGACTTCTCCGGAGTCGCTAGAGGAGTATGGCAGAGCGGGGCCTGCTTTATATCTGTCTCCATCGCGGTGGGTTAATGCCAATGTCGATGCCCAGAAAGATTCAGCCAGTGACAGTAAGCAGGTAGCAAATGAACTGAATAGATATTGAGCTCAAAAATGAGGTTTAGCAGGTGAAAGTAGATAGGTGAGCAGAGTAGTAGGAGCTCCTGAGCTGAGCTGCTATGGCACTGCAGACATCATGTGATTTTCCCCCAAGATGTTTCTTGCGAATGCACTCAAGCAAACACAAAAATATCAGGATCCTAGCACAGTGCCATAACTAACACCATGATTCCTAAGCAATTCCCTGTCCCTGATTGATCAGCCTTCCTAGCACCATCAATGATCCAAACCACTCCACCCCTCTCCCTGTCTGGTTGCATGCTGTGTGCGGTAATACATTTGCCTGACTGTTTGATTTAAATGGAGAAGGCACACCATGGAGGGGTTGACTCAGTTATTCTGGAAAGCTGGACACCTGCTCCCACCCCATTATGGCTATGGGGTCAAGTAGGAGAGGCTCAACAATAGCATTAAAGTATTCTTTGGGAATGTGGGTGTCAGCCTAAGGAGAGGATTGCTTGGAAATCATGGTGGATATGTGTGTGTGTGAGTCTAGGACTCTGGGGGCATTGAAGGACATGGGGTAAGTAGGAGAGCGATGACAGGGGTGGGAATGACTTGACACAGTGCCAGGTCTGAGTAGTTCACTTTGTGAGGTTCACCATGAACTTCATGGCACATGGGGTAGGTTATGTGGGGAACTTTGCTTTCACTTCATCTGCATTATAAAAATGTTAGCACAGCACTAGTATGCTGGCTCCCACAGCAATGGCATTACAGATGTAATCTTCCTGCCCACCCTCCTCCATGGAAATGGCATTACCAGTGTAGTCTATCTGTCTACCTTCTACCACAGCAATGGCATTTCTGGTGATATTGTCTCACCCACCCTCCACCATTCTGGGGAACAGTAGGATAGAGGACTTCAATGTCTGGCTCAGGGGGTGGCGTAAATTGTAACCCCCTACAAATAGGGGTTACTATAATGTCTTCCTGGGCTTGCCTAATGCCCACTGTCAGGATGGTGTTCTGTGTCCAGCCATTTAAAATTACCTGCATGAGAGCGCTATAGTAAGCCTCTGTGCCTGTCTGTTTATGAGAACCATTATGCTGTGTGTAAAAATTAGTCTGGGCTGGGTCAGAGTAATTAAGACTCTTGACCAGCCAGACAGTCCATATTTCTGCTTTATTCTGCAGTCGCTATTAGCGCAGAAGGAGCTCTGTTAGTAGAAGTATTATTTGCTGTTTATCTGTTATAATAATAATTCTGTAGAAGTTTGTCTAACCTGCTTCCATTTGCAGCACAAACATTTGGATTGAAACCACCATTTTGGTTCTGGAACTGCCAGAGTAGGATCAATTGAACCTCAGGGGACCTAAAATGGAGACTGTCTCCAGAGGTCTTGTGGGACTGAAATTCTGTAAGAATTGTAGTTTTTAAGGTTTGGCGCCTAAATGGACCTGAAGGGGAAGCTCTTTCTATGACAGACAGCTGTCTCAGCCAATTGAACCTTTTGGATCACTGGGAAGGCCCAGAGCTGCCTGCAGCAGTAAGTCAGTCAAGAGTTGGAAGTTGGAGAGTGAACAGCTTGAGTCTTCGAGCAGGAGAGTCAGCGAGAAGGCTTTGCTGGCCTGGCCTGCCTGCTACATCTTCCAGTGGGAAGAACTTCTGTGAGTGTGAAAGTCGGACTTCATCTGATTTCCTATTGAGATCTGAAACCTGGAAAGGAAAGTGTGTTACAGCTGCCTGTAAGTAGACCGAAGACTTGCTCCAGAAGCAATCGGCCTGTCAGGTACTGAAGAGAGCCAGATCGAAAGGTTTGCACAGAGCTCTTGTGTTATTGCGAATGGACTTTTATCCGAACTGTGGCCAAACATTCAAAGTGCTTATAAGTGTGCTGAAAGTGTTTTGTGGGTCGCAATTTGATTCCCCACACCAAGATCTGCTACGCCACATGGAGACTGTTTCAGCACCTTTCACAGACTTCATCCAAACTGCTTGCTGTGCCTGCACCCTACCATCTTGGCCTAGGTTGCCGCTCCCGAATCAGAGACATTTTTGGCAAAAGACCGACTCGGGGATTCAGCCCCCTGCTCAACACCACCGAACAGGTAGAAACCACCATGGCGAATCATGTAGGCCCTGCTTCCCCCGGCAATCCAGTACACCATCCAGAGGTCTTCATTTCATCAGTTCTGCATCCTGGTCTGGGTAGCGTGAGTACAAAACAGGGTATCTCCTTGCAACAAAGCTGCAATCATTTGTGTGTTCACCTGATTTTCTTGTTCTTGGTTTTTTTGCAATGGACAGAGCCATCCGGCTCCAGATTACAAGTATTTGAGCTGAGTGCATATTAACTGTGGGTTTTCCTTCCTAAGAGCACCAACAACAGCTGCAATGCCAGCCTGTCCCGGGAAATACTTCAGGCTAGCCTGTTCTCTAAGTGGGTACCCAGGGTTGTGGGACTTGGTCAGAGGAACTTGCAGTGCATGCTTTACCAGCCTGAAATGAACAGCCAGATTTTCCAGTTGCTGCTAGATCTATGCTCCACCCTTGTACACATCCCCCTGAATAAATCAGATTGTGGTTGTTCATGTTTAAGCTGGCTAGTGTGTATCTTCTTGGTGGGGATATTGTCCTGGGATATTGTACTGCCTCTCAATTGTGCATCACTGGTTTTGTTTTCCAGGGGGTCTCCAAGGCAATTGCAGCTGATCCAGCCCCAGTGGTAAGTGCAAGAGACATGAGCATATCATTACTGTCATATGGTATGTGTGACTGTCATATTGCTGAACTGTCTAGGCCACTAGAAGGGTTGGTGGGTCGTTATAGCATCCCAGTGGGCTATACCAACAGCAGTTATGCTACTGCAAAACCATTCCTCTGGTTGGAGGCACCTGTTCACCGAGCTTAGGCCCCTCAACCTGTACACAGTCATGCAGGCAGGGGTAGTAGCCCATAGGACAGCGCCACCGAGGAGTTACAAAGAGAATGGTCATGGAATAATTGGTGACTGCGGGAACATGAACCTATATGCATGGACAGGTTGCACCTGTAAAAGGAGGGAATAAGAGCGCTAAAGGAAGGATTTGATAAGTATTTTAAAAAGGAACTAAATTTAAAGTGATGTGGGGCACAGGGGTCAAAGCACTCACTGTTACCCAGAGGAGGAGAATATTAGACCTCCCACCATTCAGGACAGGAGGATGTAAGGGCAGGGGGGCATGATAGGATGGGTGGAGGAGGTGCGGCCAGGCATGGGAGGGAGAGGCAGGTATTCCAGGAGTGGAGAGGGACATGAATAACTGTGGAGGTTGGTGTCATTAAATGCAAGGAACTTGGGTAACAAAATGCCCAAGCTGCATTCACTGATGGCAGAGGGGAAGTGGACATTGCTGTCATCATAGAGATGTTAGCAATTCCTAACCATGACTGGGATCTCCCCATTGTAGGATACAAGCTATATAGAAGGGATGGGGTTAGTGGGGGAGAACTGGCTCTGTACCTAAGGGAAGCTATTACCTGCACTAGGAAAGAGGCGGCACTAGGATGGGCAGAAGTGCTGTGGGTGCAGGTACAGTCATTGAAAGGCAGTAAACTAAGGATAGGAGTTGTGTTCAGGCCACCAAACTGAGTGGAGGAGCTACATAAGGATCTGGCGTCCAAAACTGGAGATGGCTGACAAGAAGGAGGTAGTGATCATGGGAGACTTTAACCTACATGGGATGGATTGGATGATCCCTGCTACAACCTGTACCAGGACATAGGTGCTTCTGGAGGCAGTCCAGAGGAGTTCCTGTCACGTGTCCAGTAACCCACCAAGGATAGGTCTATATTGGACCTGGTCCATGATGACTGGTGTGCATGTCCAGGAGGTGAGGTGGAAGCACCACTAGCAGGAAGCAACCACAGCACAGTGTGGTTTCACCTGGACATGGGTAAAAAGAAGACAGGAATTAAGACAAGAGTGCTGGACTTCAGCAGGGCAGACTGTGGAAAGATGGGGAGTATTCTAGAAACACACATCACTGGAATCAAGAAAGAAATGGGGGTGTACCAGAAATGGCATTATAATAGATAAATTAACGTTTGAGGCACACCACAAAAACAGATAACTAAAGCCAATAATGTACTATGGGCTATAAAAAGAAACTTCAGGAGTAGAAGTAGGGAGGTGATAATCACATTGTACAGGGTGTATGTGAGGCCACTACTGGATTATGGAAGTCAGTTGTGGGGTCCCATATTGCTGGGGAGGGTGAAAGCCCTGGAGAGGGTGCAGAGGTGAACTACAGATTTGGTGCACAATTTAAAATCAGAGCCATATGAGGGAAGACTGGAGACTTTGAGACTGATGTTTCTGGAGACCAGAAGGATTAGAGGAGATCTATTCTTGTGCTATGACTCAATAGAAAATCCAGGCTTACTAAATGAATTAAATTTAACCATTAAAAACCCAGAAATCAGTGCTAGAGTACAAAGCTTACAGCTTAGAGGACATAAATTTAATACAAACAGAAGAAAGGCATTTTACACCCTGAGAGTGGTGAACCCATGGAATGGGCTACCATCTGAGGTAATAAGTAGTAATAGTAAAGCACAGTTCAAATATACCCTAGATCAGTATATTCTAAAAGAAACAGAATGGTATATCATGGGTAAATGGATGGGAGCAAGTAATGGGCTGACAGGCCTTCTTAGCTCCCCTTACCTTAGTATGAATCTTAGTATCATGGAGTGCCTAATGACAGCCATTAATTTGGCACCATAGTGAAGAGCAAAACAGCCCATGCCAGAAAGCCCAGCTGGTTTGGGAAGGGGGAAATTAACTAGGAGAGGCACACTAAGCCACAGCTTGTTTCCAGGTGTGACCTGGGAGCACAAGGAAGTTAAGTGACTTGCTCAGAGTCACACAGTATGCAAGTGGGAATTGACAGAGAGGTTGCTCAGGCAGTTGTGAGTAAAAGCTTAGGAACGGATGAGAACAGGGATGAATACAAAAGAAAAGTAAACAAAGCAAGCACAAAATGCTGGGAATGATAGTGAAGAGGGTGGGGCAATCTGTACTGAAGTTTGCTAGAAGGGGTAGGGAGAAACCTCATTTAATTCTGCATCTGGGGACGAATGACCTGGCTGATAGGATGGCAGAAGAAGTACAGGGGATGTTTGAGGAGCTAGGACTGTTATGCGAAGGAGCAGGAAGATCAGTAACCTTCTCAGAGATACCACCTGATCCCAGGGTGAGCACTGCAAGAAAAAGGGGGCTAGAGGAATTTAATAGATGGCTAGGAACTTGGTGTCAGGCCAGAGTGTATGGGCTAGTGGGGGGGGAAGGAACCTGGATGGATTGCAGCCTTTCCTTGAAGGATCAACTCCACTTAAGTGAGGAGGGCAAGAGAGTGTTGAAAAAGGGGATAAGTGATTATATAGAAAAAGTTGGGTGCTTAAACTAGGAGCAGGGCTGGCAAGTGGGCAGGAAGCAAGCAGAGGCCATGGGAAGGGAAATCATATAAGCTTACCCCCATGACAGAGACATGGGATTAGAGGGCAGTTACTACCAAAGCTGCTAGAAGGGGAAGGAAGGAAGGAAGGAATAGAGGGGAAGGTAAGGCTGTGGAAGGTGGTCACCTTAAATGCTAGAAGCCTGGGAAACAAAACTGCAGAGCTTCAGTCCCTCATGGTAGAAGGGGAGATGGACATGGGGGCAATTACTGAAACATGGGCCACCCAGTATCATGACTGGGACCTGGTAGTACCACTGCACAAGATTTTCCACAAGGACAGAGCCAAGGGAAAGGGAGGGTGGTACTATATGTGAGAGAAGGAATGGGGTGTGTGTGGGAGGAGAGGGAGGAGAGTAGTACTGAGTCACTATGGGTGCAAATCCAGGGCTCAAGGAATAGGATGGTCAGGATGGGAGTGGTTTACAGGCCACCCTCCTAGACCGAAGAATTAGACAAGGAAGTAGTGGGACAGATTGGGAGGGTCTGCAGAAAGGGGAGTGTGGTGATAGTGGGGAAGTTCAACCTACCAGGAGTAGAACGGAGTACACCAACCACAAATAATATTAGGGAGCAGGTAGTGCTAGATGCCTTCCAGGACAACTTCCCGGTGCAGAGGGTCAGTGAACCAATCAGGTTAGGGAACACCCATGACCTAGTGCTGGCAAATGGGGAGTTTGTGAGGGAACTAAGGGTGGATGAGCCACTTGCAGGAAGTGACCACCATTTGGTATGGTTCACGTTGGATATGGGCAAGGAAGGAGTGGTGTCTGACACTAGGGTGTTGGACTTCAGAAGGGCCGACTTCAGGAGGATGGGGGCCATAGTAAAGGAGTATGTGGCTAAAACTGACCCTAATATGGAAACTAACCAGAGGTGGGAGATCATAAAGTTGGGGGTAGCGGAGGCAATGAAGACTTGCATCAAGGCTAGGAATAAGAAGGCAAGGGCAAAGAAACCTAGCTGGGTGACCAACGGAGTCATGGAAAAAATAAGGAAGAATAGAGCCACCTTTAGGAGGTACAAGAAGAGGGGAAGGGGGGAAGACAGGGAGGAGTACCTGAAGGAAGAGAAGGAGGTGACAATGGCAGTAAGGGTGGCAAAAGTGACGAGGGAGCTCAGGCTGGTGCAGGGCATTAAAGGAGGGAGAGTAGGAATTCTTTAGGTACATTGGGGAAAAGGGGCTGTAAGAACAATATAGTAAGGCTTAAAAGTGAGTGGGGATTAGTGGAAGTGAGGGGGGCATGGCAGAAGTTAATTAAATGACTACTTCTGCTCAGTATTTACTAGAAAATTGGGGGGAGATACCCACGGGGGGGACTGAAGGCAGGTAAGGAGGGAGAGAGTATGACAGATGGGGAAATCACAGAGGACAGAGTGCTGGAGGGATTAAGGGTACTGAGGGTGGATAAGGCATCAGGGCCATATGGCATTCATCCCAGAGTACTGAAGCCACTGGCATTGGTACTTGTGGGGCCTTGGCAGACCTATTCATGGTGAAATAGTTCAATAAATAAAATTCATTACCTCACTACATTCAGGGTGTGTACCTCAGGATTGGAAGATGGTTCACGTAGTACCTCTGCCTAAGAGTGGCCCCAAGGATGAACCAGGAACTATAGACCATTGAACCTCACATCCATCGTGGTAAAGCAGATGGAGACAATCCTGAAGGACAGGTTGGTAACCCTTCTGGAGGCCAAAGGGCTACAGGACAGTAAACAGCATGGCTTCTTACACTGGCAGATCATGCCAGACTAGCCTGGTAGAGTACTATGACTGGGTAACTAGACAACTGGACTAGGGCCATGCAGTGGCTGTCCTATTCTAGGACTTCAATAAGGCATTTGCCTCTGTGCTGCATAGGAGACTAGGAAATAGGCTACAGGGGCAGGAGCAAAGATTGTGGGCTGGATAGGGAACTGGCTGCAGGGGATGCAGTCAAGAGTGGTGGTGGGTGGGGAACAATTATCCCCAAGAGCGGTGATGAGTGGAGTTCTGCAGGGCTCAGTGTTGGGACTGGCACTGTTTGGGATATTTACTGTAGACATTTTGGTGGGAATCAAGAGCAGAATCAGTCTATGTGTGCTGATGACACCAAGATGGAAGCACTGGTAGATGACCCAAGGGGTTGTCAGGGTCTGCAGGAGGAACTGTCAATGCTAGAGTCCTGGTCAGACACCTGGCAACTGGGATTCAATGCCAAAAAATGCAAGGTGCTGCATTTTGGAGCTAAAAACCTAAGGAGGAGCTACCATCTGGGAGGCATGCAGTTGGCAGTGACTGAGGAGGAGAAGGATCTGGGGGTACCCATTATGGGGCCAATGAACAACTCAGCACAGTGTAGAAAGGTGATGGCAAAAGCCAACAGGATGCTGGGTTGTATTGCTAGGGGTATATCCTCCAGGAGCAGGGGAGGTGATTCTGACGTTGTATAGTTTGTTAGGCTTCACCTGGAGTACTGCATGCAGTTCTGGTACCTGTATCTAAAGAGGGACATTAAGCTACTAGAGGGGGTGCAATGCAGGGTGACAAAGAAGAGTGAAGGGCTGGGAGACTTACCATACAAGAGTAAACTGAGGGAATTGAGCATGTACTCACTGGAAGAGAGGTGGGAGAGGGGAGATACAATTGAAACCTTCAAGTACATGACTAGGTTTGCTGGCAAAGGCACCTAGCTTCACCTGAGCTCTTGTCTTCTAGGTTGCTTGAAAGGACAGAGCAAAGAACCTTACCAGAGCAAGGAAAAGGATTAAGGTTTCTTTTGGCTAGGCAGATTAACTGTATGTTATTATTTTCTTTTGCACTCACAGGAATTGTTACTGTTTGTTGCTAACATTTTATTCCTTTATTTTTCTCTGATTCAAATTGTTGTTGCTGGGTATACCTTCTGCTGCATTATTACAGGGTGTGCCTACAGGTGTGTGCTTACAGATTAGTGCTGTAATCGTCCAATTCAAATTGTCTTTTGCAAGGTATATCTTCTGTTACTGCTTTATTTTTCTCTGTAGCAAAGAGTTTCTTACTGGGTTTATCTTCTGTGAAATTATTACAGGTGGTGCTTTACAGGTTTTACAGTTTTATCTATCATTAGGATAAGCGTTCAGGGCTATTGCATTTGTTGCTGGCTGATTGTTTCTGCTCTTACCTCCTTGTTTCTTTTGTCCGTGGTTCTTCTTTTTCGGCAGGGGAAGGGCTCAGCCACCCACCCCACACTACACTCCTTTTATAGGGTAGCACAGTCATGACATTTCCTGTAGCAAAGCAGGAAGGGGCGGATCAGAGGGGTATCCACACAGTGACCTCATTTACAGGGGCACAAGTAATTTAACTTATTATAACAAGTTATACAAAAACAAACAAAACACAAAATCAAACTTTTGCTTTCATTTTCCTCCTTCTAAATACTCTAACCAGGTTATAAACCCAGTAACTTATCCGGAATGGATATTATTAACTGCAGGTACTCCGGGACACTTTTCAGATGTTCAGTTTTACAGGATTTAGGACACTGTCCTACATGCTGGGCCATTGGATATCTAAGGGCTCAGCTCCAGTCAGCATGGGCAGAGATTGCATGCCTCAAATCGCATATTCAGGAGGAATTATATAGTAAGAACTGCCCGCCATTTCCCCAACATCCAACAGAAGCACCTCGACCGCAGAGGGTACTTGGTCCGGGAAGTTGGCAGGTGGTTAGAAGGGGCAAATTGAGTGCCCCATCACTCGGTGCTCTCCAACATATCACCTCCACAAACCACATAAAAACTACAAACAGGTATCTGCCTCTATCTCCGAAATCAAACAAAGGAGCAGAGGACACTGCAGAGCAAGACACTGCAGCACAGGAGCAAGCACAATAAAACTCACCCAAAACAGGAACCAAAAAAAAAAAAGAATATCCAAACAACCTCTGATCATAGGAAACTCCATGATTTGGGGAGTTGATAACTATCTCCAGTCAGGGGTAGGTCAGATGTCTCCCAGGTACATCAGCATGGAGAGACGTTGACCGTACTGCTAAAATTGTACAGGAAACAGGAGAAAACATCAATGTCCTGGTACACATAGGAACTAACGATCTTGCTAGCCGGTCAGTTGTGGAGACCAAAGAACACCTGACCAGGCTGGGTGACAAACTATCATCCATTTTATCCGGCATCTCCTTCTCTGAGATCCTGCCAGTCTGGGAGAGGGGGCAGATGGACCGAAGGTCAGAGAAGGGGAGCTAAATATATGGCTCAAGGGCTGGTGCCAGGAAAAAGGACACAAATTTTTAGGGAACTGACAACAGTTTTGGGAGTGAAAGTCCTTTAAATTCGATGGACTGCATCTGACTAAGGAGGGAGTCAGTGCATTGGGGCAGAAGTTTGACGTCTTTGCAGAATATTTAAACTAGCAAACGGGGAGAGGGTGCAGTATCTGATATGTTGAATGGGAAGAACACCCTTCCCCCCTCAGCTAATGGTCAAACAGGAGTTCAGCATGTTTGTAGTTCATTTGCATCACCAGGTAGGGAAAAAGGTCTGGCTCCCCGTACGACACACAGGGGAAACGCCAGACCTCACCCAACAACTAACACACTGATATCTGGCCAATGGAAAATCATGTACACAGATGCTCACAGTCTGGGAACAAGATCCCAGACCTGCAGGCAATAATGACAGAGGCTAAACTGGACACACTAGCTATTAGTGAGATATGGCTTTACCAGTGACCCACACTCCTGGGGGAGACTTCAGTACCTAGCTAAGTATACTGTTCAGAAGAGACCAAGATGCAAAAAGGGGGGGGTGGAGGTCTTTATGTCAATGAAAATATCAAAGCTACAGAAATTCAGAATACATATAAGAGCCAGAAGAACTGTGGGTCATCCTTGAAACAGGAAATGGAACAGCTCTACGAACTGGGGTTGTCTACAGACCTCCAGACCAGGGGGAGGACACAGACACATTACTGTTAGAAGATATTAAAACATGACAGCTAAAGGGCAGCTTCTGATAATGGGAGACTTCAACATGCCAGATACAGATTGATCAATACCAGCAGGAACATCTGCCAGAACTACACACATAGTGGATTCCCTTCGGGGGGTGGGCTCAAACAACTGGTACAACAACCCACAAGAGACAGGGCTACCCTAGATCTAGTACTGGCTAACAGGGAAAGGATCACAATCTCCAGGTAGAAGGTCACCTGGGTGCCAGTGACCATCACATGGTATGGTTCAATTTGGCCACTAGAACTAAATCATCCCATTTAAAGGCAAAAATACATGACTTCAGAGGAGCTGAATTTGATAAGATGGCCAGCAGAGTTAAGCTAGCCCTGGCAGACCTGGGGGTGAATCCCACAGCTTCCACTTACATACTGTGTGACCCTGAGCAAGTCACTTAACTTCCCTGTGCTCCCAGGTTGTGCCTGTAAAAAAGCTTTCAGCTTAGTGTGCTAATCCTGGTTAAACAACTAAAAAAAAGAAGAAATACAGGTGAGGGGCTACAGGCAAAGTGGGCAAGCATTAAGGATGCACTACTTGAAGCAACATCCCATTGTGTTAGAGAGAAAAGAAAGAAAGAAGAAGGAAACCACTTGGTTCTCAAAAAAGTAGCAGAAAAGGTCAGAGCCAGAAGGCTGGCCTTCAGGAAATATAAGGGAACACGAGGGATGAAAATAGGAGGCATACCAAACTTTCCTAAGGGAAACAGGAAGGCAGTCAGAGCAGGCAAAGGCCCAAACCAAGGAAACACTAGCACAAACAGTAAAGAAGGTGACAAGACTTTCTATAGATACATTAGTGACAGGAGAAAGTCCAGAGGAGTATTGCTAAGATTAAAGGGATAAGGTGTGTGTGTGAGGAGGAGGACCACATAAAAGCATCTATCCTAAATAGATACTTGCTCAGTATTTACTGAAGAGAAGGAAGGGTAGCCCACAGCTCAGCACCATGGACACAGGGGAGGGAGGAGGTGAACTAGTCCCTTTACAAAAGAAAGGGTCCTACAAGAGCTTGCTAAGCTCAAGGTGGACAAGGCAATGGGACCGATGGCATACATCCCAGGGTACTAAAGGAGCTAAGGGTGGAACTAGCAGGGCCATTATCAGAACTGTTTAGTGAGTCTCTGCGCAGGAGAGTCCCAAAAGACTGAGAAGGGCTCATGTGATCCCGCCTCCACAAGAGTGGTAGCAGGGAGGAGGCAGGGAACTACAGACCAGTCAGTCTTACCTCAGTAGTGGGCAAGATTATGGAGGCACTCCTTAAGGAAAGGATAATGCAACACCTGGAATCTATAGGAGCACAGGATCCAAGACAGCATGGGTTTACATCAGGAAGGTCCTGTCAAACTAATCTCAGAGATTTCTTTGACTGAGTAACCAGGGTGGTGGACCAAGGGGGAGCAGCTGATATCACCTACCTTGACTTCAGCAAAGCTTTCAATACTGTTCTACATAGAAGATCAATTAATAAGCTGGGTAGGCTCGGGTTGGGTCAGAGGTTGGTCAACTGGGTAGCAAACTGGTTGACGGGCAGAAAACAGAGTGGTGGTAAATGGTATACAGTCAGAAGAGATGCAAGTCACAAGTGGGGTACCACAGGGATCCGTCCTGGGACCAGTCCTCTTCAATATCTTCATCAGTGACATTGCAGATGGACTGGAGGGTAAGGCTTTGTCTGTTTGCAAATGACACCAAGATCTGCAACAGAGTAGATGATCCAGATGGGGTGGGCAGAATGAGAAGAGATCTGGATAAACTGGCAAAATGGTCAGAAGAGTGGCAACTGGGGTTTAAGGCAAAGAAGTGCAAGATCATGCACATAAGGAAGTGAAACCCTGAAGCCACCTATAGGCTGGAAGGGGAGTTGCTGGCAGTCACAAGGGAAGAAAGAGACTTGGGCATCATCATTACAGATGACCTGAAATCATCCAAGCAGACCACTAAAGCAGTAGGTAAGGATAGGGGGATGTTGAGATGTATTAGTAGGGGTATCACAAGTCATAAGAGAGAGGTAATAATCCCTCTTTACAAGACACTGGTTAGGCCCCATCTGGAGTACTGTATGCAGCAGTGGAGGCCACACCTTCACAAGGACATTAACCAAATTGAGGCAGTCCAGAGAAGGGCAACCAAAATGGTGCAGGGACTGCATCAGAAAACATATGAAGACAGATTAACGGAGCTCAATATGTATACCCTAGAGCAAAGGAGGGAGAGAGGTGATATGATCGAAACATTCAAACACCTTAAGGACATTAACAAGGTGAAAGAGTCTAATATGTTTCAATATAAGAAAAACAGCAGGACAAGAGGACACAGCATGCGATTAGAAGGAGGCTGAATAAGGGGTAATGTGAGGAAGTTCTTTTTCACAGAAAGGGTTGTGGATGCATGAAACGGCCTACCTCAGGAAGTGGTGGATATGTATACAGGGCAGGGCTTCAAACAGGCATGGGATAGGCATAAGGGAGCAATATAGATGAGTATGAATAAACAGGCCATTGACAGAGCAAAGGCCGATGTCACATTCATATGGTAGAAAAAGAAATGGGTAGACTGGATGGGACTTGCAGTCCTTATCTGCTGTCAACTTCTATGTTTCTATGTTTCTACAGGGATAAACAAGTCTTGTACAAAGGGACTTTTCAAACAGCACCCAAGGCCATGATATGAGACTGGAGGTGGGAAGATTCAGGAGGGAGATGAGGAGACACTTTTTTACAGAGAGGGTGGTGGCTGGGTGGAACACATTGCCGGGCAGAGGTGGTATCCAGTAGAACATTGGGGGCTTCAAGAGGGATGGTACAGAGCAAGAGGGAGAGGCAAGGAGAGGGGGCAAGGGAGGGAGGGCAGCTGCAGAATAGGGACTGCTAGCTGTACAACCGAGCAGACTTCGTAGACCACAAGGCCTTTTTATGCTGACGATTTTTGTATGTTCTTATGTTCAAAAGTATAACTGGCCAAGACCAAAAAGAAACTGCAGCTGGCTGAGGCAGCGAAAATGAGTGTGAAGGCCTGCTTCCAATACATCAGGAAGAAGAGGGTTATCAGAGCCCACTGACACATTCTTGAAACAAGCTGCAGAGGCAGCTACTCCTCTGGTGCAGTGACCTCTGACTTGACCCAGCAGGGTCTTGTTGTACTTGTAACAGAAAGTGATACAATGAGCCAGCCATTTTGATAGGCATTGCCTAGAAACAGCATTGCCTTCTTTTTTGTGAGCCAAAGACACAAAAAGCTGATCAGAGTTCCTGAGATCCTTAGTCCGTGAGTGATGGTATCTCAGTATTCTGTGAACATCCAGAGTATGCAAGAGGTACTCCCTTGATTGAGTTTTATGAAGAAAGCAGGTAGTTTGATGGATTGATTCAGCGTAGATTCAGCCACCACCTTAGGGAGAAACTTAGGGCTGGTGCGTAGTCATCACGCCTTGTGGAAAATCAAGTATGGGATTTTGCACATCAAGGTCTGAAGCTCAGAAATGCACTGAGCAGAAGTAATGGCCAGTAGGAAGAGTGTCTTCCAAGCAAGGAACTCTAAATCTGCTGTAGCTGCCGGGTCAAAGGAAGGAAGGGTAAGCTTCTCCAGAATAAAATTCAGGTCCTAAGGAGGGGCAGGAATGCGGATGGGGGTCTCAAATGGAGAAACCCTCTGAGGAAAGTCTTAGAGACTTCCAACTGCACAAAAGTCCTGTTTCTGAAGGGAATATGGTAGGCTGAAATAGCTGCCATGTGGGCTTTCAACGAGGAATGGCTGAGACCCAGATCGAAGAGGTGATGCATGTAGTCCAGGACTTTACTGATCAGGCAAGAGAATGGTTCGAGATCTTTTGAGTAAGCCCAAATAGAAAATTGTTTCCACTTCATGGCGTAGGTGGACCTGGTGGAAGGCTTTCTGGCCTCTACCAAGATGTCCGCTACTAGCGGAGAAACTCTGAAGCGGGCTTTTGCTATGTCTGCAGGAGCCACACATGTAAATGAAGGGATTTGAGGCCTGGATGAACAATGGTCCCTAGATCCTGGGTCAACAGTTGTTGCAACAGAGGAAGAGAAAGTGGAGGTTCCTCTGAAAACTGTTGCAGATGAGAGAACCAAACTTGCCTAGGCCAGAAGGGAGCGATGAGAATCATTTGAGCTCTCTTCGATCTGAGTTTTTTCAGAACCCTCAGAATTAAGGGAATAGGAGGGAAGGCATAAACAAATCTGTCCCTCCAAGTGAGAGACAGTGTCCCACCAAAAAATGTCTCACCCTGGAGTGAGACAGCAGAAGGCAGAAAGTTTTGCGTTTTGGGGAGACGTGAAGAGATCTATCTGAGGTGTTCCCCATCGCTGAAATATGTCGTTTACGACTCCTTGATCCAATTCCCATTCATGGGACCTGGCTGAGGACTGGCTGAGTTGGTCCACCAGCGTGTTTTCCACTCCTGGAACGTAAACTGCAGTCAAGTGAAGGTGATGCTGGGTTGCCCAAAGCCAGACTCTCATCGCTTCCCCGGCACAGAGGGTAGGAACGAGTTCATCCCTGCTTGTTGAGATACCAGACTACATACATGTCTGATTGAATGAGGAGATGACTGGGAAGGATAAAGGAGTGTAGAGCCTGAAGGGCATAAAGGACTGCTCTCAGTTTGAGCACATTTATGTGCAGGTTTTGTTCGAACTTAGACCAGCTACCCTGAGTCCTGTGAGACCCGAGATGGGCTCCCCAGCCTTCTCCTGACGCATCTGTCGTCAACATCTGGGAGTAGGGTTCAGTACTGAAATGAACTTCCAGGTCTAGGTTCTCCTGCACCATCCACCATTGTAAGTCCCTGATCATGGGATCGGAAACTAGCACCTCTTGGTCTAGACTGTCCCAGGTCTGGACCCACTGTGACCGAAGCGTCCATTGAGAAATTCTCATATGGAGCCGAGTGCGTGGGACTGTCGGAATGGCAGCCGTCATTAGCCCAAGAAGGTGAAGGACTAACCTGGCTCTGACCCTTCTGTGACTGGACAGAAGGCAGGCTTGAGTCTGAAGGGTGTCCACCCTGTCCGGAGGTAAAAAGGCTTTGCCAATGGTCGTGTCCAGGATCACCCCTATAAATTGGCGGCATTGACAAGGGACCAAATGGGACTTTGCCGGGTTTATGGTGATAGCCAGGCTGGTGAAAACCTGCAGGGTAAGGGAGAGGGAGTGCAGGAGTATCTCCCTGAATGGGGCCACCAGGAGCCAATTACATAGATATATAGACAGTGTCGGCAGATAAGGGCCTATGACCCACCCAGTCTGCCCAATTGAGCTTGTAAGTTCAGTTTACAATTTACAATTACAAAAATCAGTTTACAATTGTCCAGGTACAGAAAAACCTGAACTCTCTGGGTACGCAAGTGGGCCGCTACCACAGACAGGCATTTGGTAAAAACTTGGGGTCTGAGGAAAGACCAAATAGGAGGGCCTTGAATTGGTAGTGGTCCCCCTGAAAGCAAAATCGAAGGAATTTGTGGTGGGAAGGGCAAATGGGAATATGCAGGTAGGCATTTTGCATGTCCAGAGTGCATAGCCACTGTCCCTGCCGAAGAAGCGGTAGAAGGCTCTGCAAAGAGAGCATTCTGAAGCGCTTGTACTCCATGAACATGTTCAGTGAGCTGAGATCTAGGACAGACCTCACGTCTCCTGTCTTCTTTGGAACTAGGAAGAAATGGGAATAGTAACCTGTCCCCCAAAAATGGATGAGAACTGGTTCTATCACTGCCTTTGAGAGAAGGGAGGTGATTTCCTCTAGGACCAGAGGAAGATGTTGCATGCAGTAAGATGACTGGAGGGGTGATCTTCGGGGTGGTTTCTGAAGAAACTCTATTGAGTGTCCTGCTGATATCAACTGGAGCACCCAAGCATCTGATGTTGTCCTCTCCCAACCCGGCAGATGGAAGGAGAATCTCCCCCTACTGGTTCTTCTGGAAGCTCCAGAGGCAATGAGAGAGAGGGAGTCAGGAGGTGTGGGGAAGCACAACAGCCGAGGATCCCGTGGCTTTTTTGCTCGGGGGAGTCTTGGTTGCTGGAAGGGCCCAACATTTGTTGGCCCACTTGCCCTACGGTTTTTGTTTTTGTCAGTTTTGCCTTCAAAAAGGAAGCTGCGGCCCTTGAGGGGGCCTGTACATAGAGCTGACAGACTTGAGTGCAGTGCCCTTCTCTTGCAGTTCAGTAATGATGTCCTTGACATCACCCCCGAACAGTACTAAACCCCTGAAGGGGGCATCCTGGATAGCGGATTGCACTTCAGGGACCAAACCTGACACACGGAGCCAGGCATGATGCTGTAGGCCTACGTCGAAAGCCGAGCTCCTTCCAGCTGTGTCCACTGCATCGTAAGTGGCATGAAGCATATACCAACTGGCTGAATGAGCAGAGCAGATTAGATCTGCCACTTCCTGTTTAGTCTGAGATTCAGGAAGGGAGTCCAGCTTGGATTCCATCTGACTAAGGATGGTCTTCTGGTAATCCCCCATATGTGCCACATAATTCAGGGCCCTAAAACCCAGGGTAAAAGAGGAATAGATCTTCCTCCTGTATTAGTCCTGAAGCTGGGATTCCTTATCCGGTGAAGATAAGCTGAGGTGTTTAGGATTTGCGTAGCGGCCGTGAGCGGTGTTAATGATGACCGAGTCTGCCTTGGGGTGTAGGTTAAGAAAATCTACATGCTCAGGAGCCTGATATAGCCTGTCTGCCTTCCTCAGAAGGGGAGCTAGTGCAGAACATTGTTTCCAAATGGTGGAAACAAGATCTGCGTGAGGCTCTATCCAGGGTGAAATCAGCAGTGGAGCTGTCTCGGGCAGGTCCAGATGAGCAGCGAGTTTCTTACGCTGTGGTTCTGGCTCCAGTGATTGCCACTGGTGGACTTTCTGGATTTTCCTCAGTAACTTCAGAAAGGAGGGATCCTCCGGAGAAGACTTCAGAGGGGTCCTGGGCCTAGGGCAATCTGAGTACATGGCTGGTCTTCAGGATCAGGCGTCCGTGCCTGAGTCCGAGTCAAATGTATCAGAAGATGAAGAGAAAGACTCCTCCCTATGATGGGGAGGGACAGTCCCTTTGGGGAGATCCCTGGGGTGCGTATCCACCCTTCCTTGGGTGCCAGATGGCTCTCCTCTGGTGTTGGGAAGGGGGATGGGAGTCTCCTGTCTCCGACGGAGGGGATCCTGTGCTGGGTCCAGCATTGGGAGATGACTCTCTACCTCCCTAGTGAGCTGAGCCTTGGCCTCAGCCCACCAGGAGGCCAGAGTCTCCTTCAGATCCACCGGTGGCTGAGAAGTGGGCAGCAGAGGTGGATACAGATACTCAGGATATCCATAGAAGGAGTATCCATAGACCGAAGGTGGGTAGCCCGGCGTCGGGCATTGAGAAGTCAGGTACTGCAGTGCCAGATAGTGTGGCATCGGGTACTGTGGGGCCGAATACTGCAGAGTCGAGTATTGTGGCACCGGATATTGCAGTGTTAGGTACCCGGGTGCTAGGGGCTCTGATGGGGCAGAGGGACCTGGCAGAGGCCCAGCTGGTGGGCCAGGCAGTGGTAATGCTGGCCCCACAGGCATCGGGCCCAGTGTGGGTATGCCTTCGACAGGGTCCAAAGGACCTGATAGTAAGGGAACACCAGATGGCGTCAGGACCAGCATCTGAGGGTCCAGCGTCAGCGGGTCCGGTCCAGAAGGAGGGTTTCCTCACAGCAGCATCCCAGAATCCCCGGTGATGACCAGGGAAGGAGGATTAAACTCCCCAGGGGTCAGTTGAGGAGACATGGGGAAATCAGAAGGCAACATAGCACATTGCGGAGAGCCTGGGGCATCAGACTGATCCTTAGGATCCGGCGCAGACTTCTTGACCTGGCAGGCATCGGTGGGACCACGTCTAACTTATGGGCGAATCTGGGCGGGTGTTGGAGGAGCCAACATCCGACTTATTGGATACGCTGCCTGGAGAAAGTCATGCTGGGGATCGCGGCCTTGTTGGGCATAGATTTGGCTGGGCGCCCCGAAGGAAAACGCTAGAGCCTTGTCCGGTGTAAGCAGAGACTTATGTCCGACTTACCGATGCTCTCTGACCCAAGGCCACGTCAGAGAAGCAGCCTTCCCGGTGGTGGAGGCCTCTTTTGCCCAGGAGGCTACCGAAGGAACCGAGCATGAGCCAGATGGGAGGGGCAACACCTTCTTGGTTACCACCAAGACGGCCGTCATGGAGCGGTCTCTGGGAGGGGATGTTACCTTAATTATCAATCAATCAATCACTTTATTTAACCAGGCGTAAACACCATTGAGCAAGCTCATTTTCAAGGTGGTCCTGGGCATTAATACAATACAGTACACTTCATAAAATTACAATTACGGTGGACAACGGTGCAAAAAAAAAAAGAAAAAACATTGTGAATGTGCTGGTCAATATGGGCCTATACATATTGGTCAACATAATTAACATGCAAAGGTACATAATGATAAGCTTTACTGAAATGTGAAGAGACAACAATCCCATATAGTCTTCGCTAAGTAAGAGCCGCGACTCTGGCCAGAGTCACGGCTGCCGTTTCCCGCTCCCAGTGCTTCTCCTTGTCACGCTTCTTCTTGTGACTTTCGGGGGATGTGGACACCTGCCTTAGTTTCTTTAGCTCTTTTTCCATGGAGGCCATTTTTTTCTTGAGGATATAGGCTTCCAGGAACTGCTGCCTTCTTTTGTGGGTAGCAGAGTTAAATTTCTGGCAGTGCTGGCACTTCTCCACAGGGTGGTCTGGGCCCAGACAGAAAATGCACAAGGAATGGCCGTCCTTGTGTGGTAGTTGGGAACCACACGAGTTGCACTTATTTTTATGCGATTCGGAGGGCGTTGGGGATGACATGCACAGCAAATCGTAAGTAAATTCAAAAAAAGAGAGAAATTAGGTCGAAAAATTTGAAAACTAATGGACTGGCGAAAGACTAACGAGCATTGATTCTACTGTGAGGAACTTTCACAAGCCAACAGCAGGAAAGAACTGGAAGGCGGGTGTGAGACTGCTAGCTAGAAATATCTCCGTGGGGTACTGATGCCTGGCGGGTCAGTCCTATATGTGAATACCTACTGCAAGAGACCTCTTGAAGTAAGATTGATCTTTACAGACCTGTTTGACTGGGACTTACGTTAATGTTATTTGAATTGTGTGGCTGCAAATATAGTGATTGTGCTGGGGAACACTGACTGCTCGTTTACATCTGGCGTCACCCTCGGGGGGGCCCATTTCATTCCTTGCACTAGGGCCCATTCCAACCATGTTACACCACTGGTGATGATCACCACATTGTGTAAGTAAAAGCACTCTCCGTCTGCGTGTGGCATGAATTTCAGTTTGAATGCCCTCAACCACTGTGTGTAGCATGCTCCTCTCGCCCCCCCAATGTGCATCTGCGTGTCTTGATATAGCCCCCCCATCATCTGAAAGCTGGAGTGGCTGGGCTGCTTACCCAATGATGTTGCTGGCATTTTCACCATTCTGCTGCTGTTTCTTGATTTTTGGGTTTCCGTTTCAGGTGTGGTAGTGTGAAACCTGATTCAGACAATTAATACTGAACACAGCCAAACCCGAATGGCCCGCACTTGTGACCTGACCCGATGCCCAGCACTAGTACTGGTCCCTCACTTAGCTCCAGTCCTCTGCACTGTGTATAGTAGTACTAGTCCCTCACTGGTCTCCATCCCTCAGCACTGTATACAAGAGTACTGGTTCCTCATTGATCTCCATCCGTCTGCACTGTGTATAGTAGTACTGGTGCTCACAGATTTTCTTCCTTCTGTGCTGTGTACAGTAGGACTGGTTCCTCACTGCTCTACATCCCTCTGCACTGTATACCGCAGTACTTGTCCCTCACTGATCTCCATCCCTCTGTACGGTGTACAGTAGTACCAGTCCTCTAACTGATCACCACCCCTCTACACTGTGCACAGAACTACTGGTCACTCACTGATCTCCATCCCTCTGCCCTGTGTATAGTAGTATTGGTCTCTCACTGATTTCCATCCCTCTGCACCACTGTATATAGTGGTACTGGTCACTCACTGATCTTCCTCCACCTGCACTGTGTAGAGTAGTACCGTCTTTCAATGATCTCCATCCATCTGTACTGTGTAGAGAAACAGTAGAACAGGTCCCTTATTCATCCCCATCCCTCTGCACTATGTATAGTAGTACTGGTCCCTCACTGATATCTATCCCTCTGCACTGTATACAGTAGTACTGGTCCCTCACTGATCTCCATCCCTCTGCACTGTATACAGTAGTACTGGTCCCCCACTGATCTCCATCCCTCTGCACTGTATACAGTAGTACTGGTCCCTCACTGATCTCCATCCCCTGTACTGTATACAGTAGTACTGGTCCCTCACTGATCTCCATCCCTCTGCACTGTATATAGTAGTGTTGGTCACTCACTGATCTTCCTCCCTCTGCACTGTGTATAGTAGTGTTGGTCACTCACTGATCTTCCTCCCTCTGCACTGTGTATAGTAGTACTGGTCTCTCACTGATCTCCATCTTTCAAAAAAAGAGGTGTGCAAGAACAAGGGGGCAGAATTTGAAGATAAGGGGGGGCAGCTCAGAGGTAATTTAAGGAAGTATTTTTTCACAGAGAGGGTTGTGGATGCATGGAACGGCCTTCTGGAGGAGGTTGTGGAGTCAAAAACTGGTGGAATACAAGCATGCATGGAACAGTCATAAGGCCATTCTGGGGGGAGGGGTAGGAAGAAGTAGGCTGCTGGTTAACTAGGATCTGCAGCTTATCCAGTAGGTAGGTAAATGGGCAGGCTGGGTGGGCCAAGCGGTCCTTATCTGTCGTCAAATTCTATGTTTCTATGTTTTCCATCTGTCTTCACTGTGTTTAGCAGTACTGATCTCACACTGATCTCCATCCCTTTGCACTGTATAGAGTAGTATTGGTCCCTCACTGGTCTCCATCCCTCAGCACTGTATACACTAGTACTGGTTCCTTTGCTGCTCTCTGTCCCTCTGCACTGTGTATATTAGTACTGGTGCTGTTTTTTTTTTCCTTCTGTGCTGTGTACAGTAGTAATAAATTCTCACTGCTCTACATCCCTCTCCACTGTGTATAGTAGTATTGGTCCGCCACTGATCTCCATCCCCCTGCACTGTATACAGTAGTACTGGTCCCCCACTGATCTCCATCCCCCTGCACTGTATACAGTAGTACTGGTCCCTCACTGATATCTATCCCTCTGCACTGTATACAGTAGTACTGGTCCCCCACTGATCTCCATCCCCCTGTACTGTATACAGTAGTACTGGTCCCCACTGATCTCCATCCCCTGCACTGTATACAGTAGTACTGGTCCCCACTGATCTCCATCCTCTGCACTGTATACAGTAGTACTGGTCCCCACTGATCTCCATCCCTCTGCACTGTATACAGTAGTACTGGTCCTCACTGATATCCATCCTCTGCACTGTATACAGTAGTACTGGTCCCCACTGATCTCCATCCCCTGCACTGTATACAGTAGTACTGGTCCCCCACTGATATCCATCCCTCTGCACTGTATACAGTAGTACTGGTCCCCCACTGATATCCATCCCCCTGCACTGTATACAGTAGTACTGGTCCCTCACTGATATCCATCCCTCTGCACTGTATACAGTAGTACTGGTCCCCCACTGATCTCCATCCCTCTGCACTGTATACAGTAGTACTGGTCCCTCACTGATCTCCATCCCTCTGCACTGTATACAGTAGTACTGGTCCCCCACTGATCTCCATCCCTCTGCACTGTATACAGTAGTACTGGTCCCCCACTGATATCCATCCCCCTGTACTGTATACAGTAGTACTGGTCCCTCACTGATCTCCATCCCTCTGCACTGTATATAGTAGTGTTGGTCACTCACTGATCTTCCTCCCTCTGCACTGTGTATAATAGTACTGGTCTCTCACTGATCTCCATCTTTCAAAAAGAGAGGTGTGCAAGAACAAGGGGCAGAATTTGAAGATGGGGGGCGGCTCAGAGGTAATTTAAGGAAGTATTTTTTCACAGAGAGGGTTGTGGATGCATGGAACGGCCTTCTGGAGGAGGTTGTGGAGTCAAAAACAGTGGTGGAATTCAAGCATGCATGGAACAGTCATAAGGCCATTCTGGGGGGGTAGGAAGAAGTAGGCTGCTCGTTAACTAGGATCTGCAGCTTATCCAGTAGGTAGGGAAATGGGCAGGCTGGTGGGCCAATGTCCTTATCTGTCGTCAAATTCTATGTTTCTATATTTTCCATCTGTCTTCACTGTGTTTAGCAGTACTGATCTCACACTGATCTCCATCCCTTTGCACTGTATAGAGTAGTATTGGTCCCTCACTGGTCTCCATCCCTCAGCACTGTATACACTAGTACTGGTTCCTTTGCTGCTCTCTGTCCCTCTGCACTGTGTATAGTAGTACTGGTGCTGTTTTTTTTTTCCTTCTGTGCTGTGTACAGTAGTAATAAATTCTCACTGCTCTACATCCCTCTCCACTGTGTATAGTAGTAGTGGTCCGCCACTGATCTCCATCCCCCTGCACTGTATACAGTAGTACTGGTCCCCCACTGATCTCCATCCCCCTGCACTGTATACAGTAGTACTGGTCCCCCACTGATCTCCATCCCTCTGCACTGTATACAGTAGTACTGGTCCCCCACTGATCTCCATCCCTCTGCACTGTATACAGTAGTACTGGTCCCTCACTGATATCCATCCCTCTGCACTGTATACACTAGTACTGGTTCCTTTGCTGCTCTCTGTCCCTCTGCACTGTGTATAGTAGTACTGGTGCTGTTTTTTTTTTTTCCTTCTGTGCTGTGTGCAGTAGTAAATTCTCACTGCTCTACATCCCTCTCCACTGTGTATAGTAGTACTGGTCCCCACTGATCTCCATCCCCTGCACTGTATACAGTAGTACTGGTCCCCACTGATATCCATCCTCTGCACTGTATACAGTAGTACTGGTCCCCACTGATATCCATCCCTGCACTGTATACAGTAGTACTGGTCCCCACTGATCTCCATCCCTCTGCACTGTATACAGTAGTACTGGTCCCCACTGATCTCCATCCCCTGCACTGTATACAGTAGTACTGGTCCCCACTGATCTCCATCCTCTGCACTGTATACAGTAGTACTGGTCCCCCACTGATCTCCATCCCTCTGCACTGTATACAGTAGTACTGGTCCCTCACTGATCTCCATCCCCTGCACTGTATACAGTAGTACTGGTCCCTCACTGATCTCCATCCCTCTGCACTGTATACAGTAGTACTGGTCCCTCACTGATATCCATCCCCTGCACTGTATACAGTAGTACTGGTCCCCCACTGATATCCATCCCCCTGCACTGTATACAGTAGTACTGGCCTCCCACTGATCTCCATCCCCTGCATTGTATACAGTAGTACTGGTCCCTCACTGATCTCCACCCCCTGCATTGTACAGAAGAACTGGTCCTCAGTGATCTCCATCCCCTGCACTGTACAGTAGTACTGGTCTCTCACTGATCTCCATCTCCATGCACTGTGTACGGTAGTACTGGTCCCTTACTGATCTCCATCAATCTGTACTGTATACAGTAGTACTGGTCCCTCACTGATCTCCATCCCCCTACACTGTATACAGTAGTACTGGTCTCTCACTGATCTCCATCTCCATGCACTGTGTACAGTAGTACTGATCTCTCACTGATCTCCATCTTTATGCACTGTGTACAGTAGTACTGGTCCCTCACTGATCTCCATCAGTCAGCACTGTATACTCCAGTACTGGTCCCCCACTGATATCCATCCCTCTGCACTGTATACAGTAGTACTGGTCCCCCACTGATATCCATCCCCCTGTACTGTATACAGTAGTACTGGTCCCCCACTGATATCCATCCCCTGCACTGTATACAGTAGTACTGGTCCCTCACTGATATCCATCCCTCTGCACTGTATACAGTAGTACTGGTCCCCCACTGATATCCATCCCCCTGCACTGTATACAGTAGTACTGGTCCCTCACTGATCTCCATCCCCTGCACTGTATACAGTAGTACTGGTCCCCCACTGATCTCCATCCCTCTGTACTGTATACAGTAGTACTGGTCCCCACTGATCTCCCCCCCTGCACTGTATACAGTAGTACTGGTCCCCACTGATCTCCATCCCTCTGCACTGTATACAGTAGTACTGGTCTCTCACTGATCTCCACTCCCCTGCATTGTATACAGTAGTACTGGCCCCCCACTGATATCCATCCCCCTGCACTGTATACAGTAGTACTGGTCTCTCACTGATATCCACCCCCCTGCATTGTGTACAGAAGAACTGGTCCCTCAGTGATCTCCATCCCCCTGCACTGTGTACAGTAGTACTGGTCTCTCACTGATCTCCATCTCCATGCACTGTGTACGGTAGTACTGGTCCCTTACTGATCTCCATCAATCTGTACTGTATACAGTAGTACTGGTCCCTCACTGATCTGCATCCCCCTGCACTGTATACAGTAGTACTGGTCCCTCACGGATCTCCATCCCCCTGCACTGTATACAGTAGTACTGGTCTCTCACTGATCTCCATCTCCATGCACTGTGTACAGTAGTACTGATCTCTCACTGATCTCCATCTTTATGCACTGTGTACAGTAGTACTGGTCCCTCACTGATCTCCATCAGTCTGCACTGTATACACCAGTACTGGTCCCTCACTGATCTCCATCCCCCTGCACTGTGCACAGCAGTGCAGGTCTCTCACTGATCTACATCTCCATGCACTGTGTACAGTAGTACTGGTCCTCACTGATTTTCTTCCTTCTGTGCTGTGTACAGTAGTACTGGTCCCTCACTGCTCTATATTCCTCTGCACTATATACGATAGCACTGGTCCCGCACTGCTCTCCATCCCTCTGCACTATGTACAGTAGTACTGATCACTCACTGATCTCCAGCCATCTGCAATGTATACACTAGTACTGGTCCCTCGCTGATCTCCATCTCTCTGCACTTTGTACAGTAGAACTGTTCCTCACTGATTTCCTTCCTTCTGTGCTGGTTACAGTAGTACTGGTCCCTCACTGCTCTACATCCCTCTGCACTGTGTACAGCAGTACTGGTCCCTCACTGACCTCCTTCCCTCTGCACGGTGTACAGTAGTTCAAGTCCTTTGTTGATCTCCATCCTTTTGCACTGTGTACAGTAGCACTGGTCCCTCACTGATCTCCATCTGTCTGCACTGTAAACAGTAGTACTGGTCCCTCACTGATATCCATCCTCCTGCACTGTTACAGAAGTACTGGTCCCTCACTGATCTCCATATGTCTGCAATGTGTACAGAAGTACTGCTCCTTCACTGATCTCCTTCCTTCTGTGCTGTGTACAGTAGTACTGGTCCTGCACTGCTCTATATCCCATGCATTGTATACGATAGCACTGGTCCCTCACAGCTCTCCATCCCTCTGCACTATGTACAGTAGTACTGGTCCCTCACAGATCTTCATCCCTCTACACTGTATACAGTAGTACTGGTCCCTCACTGATCTTCATCCCTCTGCACTGTATACACTAGTACTGGTCCCTCACTGATCTTCATCCCTCTACACTGTATACAGTAGTACTGGTCCCTCGCTGATCTCCATCCCCCTGCACTGTGTACAGTAGAACTGTTCCTCATTGATTTCCTTCCTTCTGTGCTGGGTACAGTAGTACTGGTCCTCACTGATCTCCATCCATCTGCACGGTATTCAGTAGTACTGGTCCTCACTAATCTCCATCCCTATGCACTGTATACACTAGTACTGGTCCCTCACTGATCTCCATCCTTCTGCACTTTGTACAGTAGAACTGTTTCTCATTGATTTCCTTCCTTCTGTGCTGGGTACAGTAGTACTGGTCCCTCACTGCTCTATATCCCTCTGCACTGTGTACAGCAGTACTGGTCCCTCATTGATCTCCTTCCCTCTGCACTGTGTACAGTAGTTCTAGTCCTTCGCTGATCTCCATCCTTCTGCACTGTAAACAGTAGTACTGGTCCCTCACTGATATCCATCCTCCTGCACTGTTACAGAAGTACTGGTCCCTCACTGATCTCCATATGTCTGCAATGTGTACAGAAGTACTGTCCTTCACTGATCTCCATCCTTCTGTGCTGTGTACAGTAGTACTGGTCCTGCACTGCTCTATATCCCATGCATTGTATACATATAGCACTGGTCCTCACAGCTCTCCATCCCTCTGCACTATGTACAGTAGTACTGGTCCCTCACAGATCTTCATCCCTCTACACTGTATACAGTAGTACTGGTCCCTCACTGATCTTCATCCCTCTGCACTGTATACACTAGTACTGGTCCCTCACTGATCTTCATCCCTCTACACTGTATACAGTAGTACTGGTCCCTCGCTGATCTCCATCCCCCTGCACTGTGTACAGTAGAACTGTTCCTCATTGATTTCCTTCCTTCTGTGCTGGGTACAGTAGTACTGGTCCCTCACTGATCTCCATCCATCTGCACGGTATTCAGTAGTACTGGTCCCTCACTAATCTCCATCCCTATGCACTGTATACACTAGTACTGGTCCCTCACTGATCTCCATCCTTCTGCACTTTGTACAGTAGAACTGTTTCTCATTGATTTCCTTCCTTCTGTGCTGGGTACAGTAGTACTGGTCCCTCACTGCTCTATATCCCTCTGCACTGTGTACAGCAGTACTGGTCCCTCATTGATCTCCTTCCCTCTGCACTGTGTACAGTAGTTCTAGTCCTTCGCTGATCTCCATCCTTCTGCACTGTATACAGGAATACTGGTCCCTCACTGATATCCATCCTTCTGCACTGTGTACAGCAGTACTGGTCCCTCACTGATCTCCTTCCCTCTGCACTGTGTACAGTAGTTCTAGTCCTTCGCTGATCTCCATCCTTCTGCACTGTATACAGTAATACTGGTCCCTCACTGATATCCATCCTTCTGCACTGTGTACAGCAGTACTGGTCCCTCACTGATATCCATCCTTCTGTACTGTGTACAGCAGTACTGGTCCCTCACTGATCTCCTTCCCTCTGCACTGTGTACAGAAGGACTGGTCTCTCACTAATCTCCATCCCTTTATGCTGTGTACAGTAGTACTGGTCCCTCACTGCTCTCCATCCCTCTGCTCTGTTTGTAGTAGTACCAGTCTGCACTGACCTCCATCCTTCTGCATTGTGCACAGTAGTACTGGTCCCTCACTGATCTCCATACATTTGCACTGTGTACAGTAATACTGGTTCCTCTTTGACCGCCATTCCTCTGCACTGCAGTAGTACTAGTCTTCAGTGATCTCCATGCACTTCGTACTGTAGTACTAGTCCCTCACTGCTCTCCGTCTCTCTGCACTTTGTATAGTACCATTGGTCCTCCACTGATCTCCACCCTTGGTTTCTTTTTTACATAAGGCAAATAAGGCCATTGGCCCATAAAAATGTCTTCCACTCCTAGTGGGTATATTAAGTTTCTCTTGATGACAATATGTGATCATTCAGCCCCAATTTAAAACTAGTAAATAAAGTTTTGTTAACTAGTTCATGTGGAAGTTTGTTCCACAGGTGGGTTGACCTTATTGTAGAAATGTTATTTCTCTTATTAGCATTGCGTCTTAGGAGTAGCAGTTGTTTATTGTCGGTCCTTAAGTAAAGTGATCTGTTATTGAATTCTAGGCCACACTGACTCATACATTTAGTATTATTCAGAATATTATACCACAATAGAAGGTCTCCCACCTTCTTTTCTCCTCCAGATTGGTCCCCTACTGATCTCCGTCCCTCTAGTTTATACTGTAGTACTGATCCCACATTGTTCTCCATCCCTCACTGGGGCTGATTTATAAATAACTCTCAGTCCTATCCCAGATATCCCTTGGGCTAATGTACCTAAAGCTATCAGTCGCACTCCCCATCCTATCGCAGATATTCTTAGATAGATGTATTCATCACCCCCCAATCCCACTCTCAGTTCTATCCCAGTTATTCCTGTGGTTGATGTACAAATCACTCCCAATCCTACTCTCAGTCATATCACAGTTATCCCAGGGTTGATGTACCCATCATTCTAATTCCCACTCGATCCCAATCTCACTATCATACCTCTCAACTGTCCCGGATTTTCTGGGACTTTGGAATTTAGACTGCTTGTCCTGTAGTCAGGAATTAATTGCTTCTGTCATGGATAGTTTGAAGGCCAATGTGTTGTTTAACCCTTAAGCTACCAACAGAATCAGCACATCTAGGAATTCTGGACTGATATATCAGCCAGCAATACAGGTTAAACTAAGCAGATAACAGCAGTCTGGAGGAGACAGCCCTCCCCCTGCCCTGCACTCCACAGTCTTAGTTTCTGGAATGAGACTGAGAGAGAGAGAGAGACACACACACACACACACACACAAGCACACACGCACACACAGCATTCCAATATGGTATTTTTCTGTTCATTTATGTCTGGAAAATAAATATCTGGGTCCTTAAAAGCCTGGAAATTAACTTAAAACTGGATCCTAAAGAAAATGATTTCTCTAGCAATGCCCATGTTACACTTCAGTTTCAAGTAGTTAAGTGAACAGAAAGATGATGCAAAACATTTGCCTGTATCTTTTGATTGTGCCATTTGGTAGTATGCAACTGAATTTGACATTTTAAAAAGCATAAACCAAAGGGACTTTACACATGTTGTAGTGTATCCCTGGTGCTAATGTACCCATTACTCCCAATTCCACTCTCGGTCACATCACAGATATCCACTGGACTGATTTTCCCATTACTCCAAATCCTACTGTTGGTCCTATCCAAGATATCTCTGGGTCTGATGTACCCATCTTGAACAGTCTCACTCTCAGTTCTGTCCCAGATATCCCTGGATCTGTTGTATCCATCTTTCCCAATCCCATTCTCAGTCCTATCCCAATATCCCCGGGATGATGTACTGTACCAGTCACTCCCAAGGCCACTCAGACCTATTCCAGATATCTCTGGGACTGATGTGTCCATCACTACTGAGTACACATTCAGTCCAATCCCAGCTATCCCTGGGGCTAATGTACCAATCATTCCCAATACCACTCATGTCCAATCCCACTAATAGTTGCATTCCAGATATTCCAGGGTCTGATGTACCCCTTGCTTCTGGTCACAGTAGTTCTATCCAATTTATCCCTTGGGCTAATGTACCCAGTCACTCTAAATCCCTCTCAGTCCCAGTCCCAGCATCAGTCCAGTGACAGATATCCATGGAACTGATGTCCCCATCACATCAAATCCTACAATCTGTTCTGTACAAGATATCTCTGAGGCTGATGTACCCGTATCTCTCAATCTCATGCTCAGTTCAATTACAGTGATCCTTGGGGTTGCTGTACCTCTCTCTCTCTCTCTCACACACCCACTTTCAGTCCTATCCAGATATCCTGGGAGCAGATATATATATATATATATTATATATATATATATATCACTCTGAATACCATCTCAGTCCTATGCCAGATATCTCCAGAGCTAATGTACCTATTAATCTCAGTCCCACCCTCAGTCCTATCCCAGCTCTGCCAAGGGATGATATACCCAAAAATTCCCATCCAACTGTGAGTCCTGGTCAAAATGTCTCTTGGGACAATGTACCTCACTCCCAGCCTAACTTTCATTTCTGACCCAGATACTCCTGGGGTTGTTGTACCCATCTCTCCCAATTCCACTTTCATGTCCATCCCAGATATCCCTGGGGCTGCTGTACCCATCGCTCCCAATCTAAGTATCAGTCAAATCCTGGACATCCCTGGGGCTGATGTGTCTATTACTTCCAGGCCCACTGTCAGACTTATCCCAAAGATCTCTGGTCTGATATATGCATCACTCTCAATCCCTCTATCATTCCTGTCCCCAGTACCACTTTGACTGATGTACCCACCACTCCAAATCCCTATTTCAGTCCTATATCAGATATCCAAAGGGCTGAAGTACTCATTACTCCCAGACACACTCACTGCAAATCCCACTATCAATCCTGTCCAACATCTCCCTGGGGCTCATTTACTTATTGCTCCTGATCGCACTCTCAGTCATAACCCAGATATCCTTGGGAATGATGTACTGATCATTCTCAATCCCACTTTCAGTCCAATCTCAGATATCCCTTTGGCTAATGTACTTATTGTGACACTTGGACACCTGGTTCTGATGACTGCATCATTTTTTGTAATATAAAAATGTATTATGAACTGTCTCTCATGAGAAATGCTGAAATAGCATGTGAGATCACACACACACGCACACACACACACACACACACACACACACACACAGGTTTTAGATACAAGGTGTTACCTGGAAGGCCAGAAGCTAATTACAGGCTAGAACAGGCCTTAATCAAGGCTCTCCTATTTATCTAAGTTAATTATAGCTGTAGCTGCTAAGAGGGAAATCATAAACTTTTATGGTGTTTAGGGAAAGAGTGCAGGATTATGTGACACTGGTGTGAAGTCATAAATGCTTTGATGTCTGTCTGAAAGAGGATCCTGCTCATAGAGGAAAGGAATTTACAGACTTGATTGGGGAAGTCACACAGGGAAATGAGTTTCTGCTGATGTAACCTTAATTAAGTTACCTTCTAAAATGATAAAATATCCTGGGTGTATGATTTTTCATAAACAGAGGAGGAGCTAGGTGACCTCATGCAAAGAGGTGGGCAAAGTCAGCTTTTAAACAGAATTATGTTTTCCTTCAGAGACTTCTATCTACACTCTGACAAAGAAACATCATTGAGCACTTTAAGCAAGTATACAGGTAGAGAGAGACAAAATCTAAGTACTGTAGTAGGAATTACACTGTTAAAACCTTGTTCTTTTAAAATATTTGTATGTTTTGTGATATATGGTTCTGGGTGGGAATGGATATTGTGGGGCCTTTAAATACCCCAAACTTGTCATAGGAAGAGAGTCATCCTGACTGTGGTGGATTATACCACCCGGTACCCAGAGGCAGTCGCCCTATCCTCACTGAGGACAGACAAAGTGGCAGATGCCTTAGTTGGGATTTTCTCCCATGTTGGGTTTCTGCAGGAGGTAATCACCGATCGAGGGGGTTCCTTTATGTTGGACCTGATGAAATGTTTATGGGAGAAGTGTGGGGTGGTGCAGAGATGCACGACACTGTACCACCCACAAACCAATGGACTTGTGGAACGATTCAATGGTACCCTGAAATCAATGCTCTGGGTGTTTGCTGAACAGTATGGGAGGGACTGTGAAAAATACCTTCCCCACTTGTTGTTTGCATACAGGGAGGTGCCCCAAGAGTCGACAGGATTTTCTCCCTTCGAACTCTTATATGGATGCCGAGTACGTAGGCCCCTAGACTTGATCCGGGAGGACTGGGAAGGCAAGCACACCACTCAGGGAACTCCCATTGTGGATTACATCTTTAGGTTTAGGGAAAGGCTGAAGGAGCTTATGGGGACAGCCCAGAGCAACCTGGCAGCTGCCCAACGGAAATAAAAAGTGTGGTATGACCACAGAGCCAGAGCTTGCTCATACATGGTGGGTCAGGAAGTCATGGTCCTTATTCTGGTCCAGAAAGACAAGCTGCAGGCTGAGTGGGCAGGACCATGCAAGGTGGTTAGGAAGGTAAATGACGTGAACTACATTGTGGAGTTACCTGACTGAAGACAGACAGAAAGTATGTACCATATCAACACAATGAAGCCATATGCAAATAGGGCTGAAATGGTGTTTGCAGTGTGCAATCCTGGGGAGGGGACAGATGAAGGAGACCCCCTTCTGGACTTTCTGGAAGAAAGTAAGTGGAAGTCCTCTGTGGAGGCAGTAAAATTGTCTCCCCAGCTGGCCCCAGACCAGATCCAGAAAGTAAGGGAGGTTTTAGCAGACTTTGCCCCATTGTTTAGCACCAAGCCTGGACTAACGCCCTTAGCGATACACGATGTGGAGACAGGGGCACAGATGCCCATACGGCAGACAGCATATCAGGTGTCAGAGGCTCTCCAAAAGGACATTAGGAGGGAAGTGGAGGAGATGCTGGATTTAGGGGTAATCCAGAGATCCCACAGCCCCTGGGCCTCACCCGCAGTCATTGTGCCTAAGCCAGATGGCTCTACTCATTTCTGTGTGGACTATCGTGGACTGAATGCAGTCACAAAGTCAGATGCCCACCCAATGCCCTGGACGGATGAACTCCTGGACAAGCTGGGAGAGGTGACCTACCTTGTGACTACTGACCTGACAAATGAGTATTGGCAGGTAGAGTTGACAGACAGAGCTAGGGAGAGGTCGGCATTCATCACTCTGATAGGCTTATTTGAGTTTAAAGTAATGCCTTTCGGAATGAACGCCCCGGCCACTTTCCAAAGGTTGGTGAACCAGGTGTTAAATGGTGCTGAGGAGTACGCAGTGGTGTACTTGGATGACATTGCCATCTTTAGTACCAGCTGGGAGGAACACCTATCCCACCTTAGGGGAGTGCTGGGCAGGATACAGAGGGCCTCACTGTCAAAGCCAAGAAGTGCCAGGTGGCCATGGGAGAAGTGGCATACCTCAGGAATATGGTAAGCCGAGGACAGCTCCGTCATAACCAAATAAGGATAGAGATAATCCAGGCATGGCCCAGACCAGAAACACAGAAGCAGGTCAGGAGTTTTCTAGGGACAGCAGGGTACTACAGGAAATTTGTACCCAATTACAGTGCCCTGGCTGCTCCCCTATCTGACCTGACAAAGAAAAGGATGCCCAAGAAAATTACCTGGGGCCCAGCCTGTGAGGAAGCCTTTTCCAAACTAAAGGAGGCACTGTGCAGTGCTCCTGTTTTGACAAGTCCTGACTATAGCCAACCCTTTATAGTTCAGACTGTTGCCTCAGATGTGGGTATTGGGGCAGTACTGAGCCAGACATCCAGCCAAGGAAGGGATCACCCAATAGCCTACCTGAGTAAAAAGTTACTTCCCAGGGAGCAGGCATACTCCACGGTGGAAAGGGAGTGTCTTGCCATAGTGTGGACCCTAAAGAAATTAGAGCCATACTTATATGGGCAGCATTTTGTGGTGCAGACTGACCACAACCCCCTGGTTTGGCTGACGCAGATGGGGGAAAAACAATGGTAGATTGCAAAGATGGAGTCTTGCTTTGCAAGGGTATGCTCTGACAATCGTACATAGAGCTGGAGCCAAAAATCAGAACTCCGATGAGCTGTCTTGGGTGTATGAGGAGTGAACTGATTTGGGAAGCTCATCCCATGCAGGGGATAGAGCCCCCAAATTCAGCCTAGGTGGGGAGGAATTGTGACACTTGGACAGCTGGTTTTGATCACTGTATCATTTTTTGTAATATAAAAATGTGTTATGGACTGTCTCTCATGAGAAATGCTGAAAGAGCATGTGAGATCACACACACACAAACAGATTTTAGATACAAGGTGTAGCTGCTAAGAGGTAAATCATAAACTTTTATGGCATTTAGGGGAAGAGTGCAGGATTATGTGACACTGGTGCAAAGTCATAAATGCTTTGATGTCTGTGTGAAAGAGGATCCTGCTCATAGATGAAAGGAATTTACAGACTTGATTGGGGAAGTCACATCGGAAAAGGAGTTTCTGCTGATGTAACCTTAATTAAGTTACCTTCTAAAATGATAAAATATCCTGGGTGTTTGATTTTTCATAAACAAAGGAGTAGCTAGGTGACCTCATGCAAAGAGATGGGCAAAGCCAGCCTTTAAACAGAATTCTGTTTTCCTTCAGAGACTTCTATCTACACTCTGACAAAGAAACATCGTTGAGCACTTTAAGCAAGTGTACAGGTAGAGAGAGACAAAATCTAAGTACTATAGTAGGAATTGCACTGTTAAAACCTTGTTCCTTTAAAAGATTTGTATGTTTTGTGATGTATGGTTCTGTATTTTATGTTTTACATATTTTTTATCTATTTTAGTAAAACTCTATTTTTAGAGCCTACTTGGTCTATCTTTGAATTTCTTCCTTTAGCAAGTGAAAAATATATGGTTATACCAAACTGGAAAAAGGTAAGATTAATCTGTGGTCTTTATTAGTGTTTGAAGGGTTCATTTCTGTACACCTGGTTAGGTACCCATAAGCAAAGATATCTGCCCCCCCTGAAGACAGAATTATCTGAGCCTGCACATTGGGTATACTAGCAAGAGGTTCACAGTTTGAATTCCTCCAGAACTGAGACCAAAGGTTGATTCGAACCCACAAAACAGACAGGAGGGTTACCCTGTTTCTGTTAACTGTTCACAAGACTACGCTTGGAGGTTGGCACTTTGGGAGTAGAAGGCTGACCTGCTGAGTGGGTTTGTGACATTTATTACTCCCAATCCCAATAGCCCTGGAACTGAAGTACCCATCATGCCTATTCACACTCTCAGTCCTAGCCCAGTAATATCTAGGGCTGATACACATATTACCACCGATTCCATGCTCAGTTCTGTATCCTGAGTGTTGATGTACTCATCCCTCCTAGTCCCACTCTCAGAACTATTACCAATATCCCAGGGCAGAAGTACCATCACTCTCAGTCCCACTCAGTCTCAATCCTGCTATCAGTAATATCACATATTTTCCTGGGTTGATGTACCTATCACAGTAAATCTTACTCTCTGTCCTATCCAAGAGATCCCTGGGGTTTGGCCCTGTCTCAAACAGTCACTTCTAATATGTCGAATAAGGTTCCGACTTACTGACTCACTGTTGTAACTGTCTTATTGCTTTTTCTGTAACCTTGTTAGTAAATGTACTCTCTCTGTAAAATGTTGTACCTGCCAAACTGTCTCTGTACTGTATCCTGGGTCGCCCTCAAAAAAGGGACCTCGGGGGCTCAGTGAGCCTACCCGGTAATCAAAGTTTAATAAATAAATAAATAATGTGCTCATCACTCCCAGTCCCACTCTCAGCCCTATCCCAGGTATTCCTGGGGCTGGTGTACTCATCCCTTCCAATCGAATTATCAGTACTATTCCCAATGTTCCATACTATTCCTGATATTCCATGGCTGAAGTACCCTTCCTTCTCAATCCCATTCAGTATCAACCCCAGTATCGGTAATTTCACATATATTCCTGGCTGATGTACCCACCACACTAAATACCACCTCAATCCTATTCCTCATATCCCTGGGCTAATGTACCCATTACACCCAATCCCACTTTCAATCTAATTCCAGCTATCAAAAGAAACAAACAAGGCCACTCCAGAGATGATATGCCATATCCATAACAGTCACACTAAAATGCAAAAGAAGTTTGGCACTAGCCACCAAAATGCAACTGGTAAAAAAGTTTATTACTTATGCAAGTACAAGTCCACAGTAAAGTGCCACATAGGGAAGCAGTGTTGACCAGTACATCAAATGGCCAGCCAGTTTCACACATGTGCGCTTCCATACCCATCACTCCTGGGGTAGGATTGAAGGATTCTAGCTGACAAGTTTGTGACTGTGTGCTTGAAAGTGGCTGTGTCTGGACCATGATGAGTGGAGTAAGGAGTCATTGCCAGAGGACCCCTTGGCTGATTGTTTTTGGACACAGCCTGTGGTGTACTCCAACCCCCCAACTACTCACCCACCCCAGGGATTGCCCTGCATCTATTGGGTGGCTCCCATAGGGCCATACAACATCCTGCATCCATACTAGAAGTAGCAAAGAGAGGAAGCATAACAAAACACAACAGAAATAAAACAAATATTTGGGAGATAACAAATAGCCATCTTAGGCAAGAAGTTGATTAGGGAGGGAAATAGACATCATGGGAGTGGTGAAGTGTAGTGGTTGTGGAGCAGCTGTCTTTAGGGAGACATTCTGGAGTCTGCAATGCTGCCCTATCTGCAGGCACCTCTCTGGGCTGAGGGAGGAGGTTGTACATGTCTGAACAGAGTTGACCAAGCTGAAGGTAGCATCGCTCCCACCCAGAGACCACTGAGTCCACAACCTGTACCTCAAAGGATGCCAGGGAAGAGGAATGATTGGACTATGGTAGGGTCAGAGAGAGGGTGAGCGCAGGGTCGTGCAATATCCCCAAACCAGTCCCGCTTAGTGACTCCTACACTGTTTTGTGGAATGGAAAGCTCCCACTCAAGAACCAGAGGCAGGGACCAGGGAGGATGGGAGGGTTCTCCAGGATGGAGCCACAGGGAAGGGAGGCAGGGAACCCCAGAGGAGGGGAAGCTTGTCCTAGTGGGGGACTCTATTGTTTGGGGAGTGGAGTTAGGGTCACCTAGCAGAGGAGAGAGGGAGGGAGGGAGGTAAAGTGCCTCCCAGGAAGCACTACATGGAGTAATGGGAAGCGGATCCATAGGATCACTACAGCAATAGCTACGCGGGAGCAGCTAGATGTTATTGTCCACCTGGTGACAAATGACCTGGCCAAGAGAAAGGTGGAGTTAGCCAGAGTCCAGGAAGATTTCAGGAAGCTAAGAGGAAACCTGAAACAGACAGCATATTCTGTCTCATTCTCTGAGGTTCTACCTGTCCAGGGCACAGGGGAAGCTAGGGCACTCCACATCCATATCTTCAACTCCTGGTTGAAGGATTGGTGTGGAAGGGAGAGTTTTGACTTCATAGGGGAGTGGGGCCTGACTGGGCAGATGTGAGCTTATATAAGGAGGATGGTCTGCATCTGTCCGAGAAGGGAACCTTGATCCTTTGTGAAAGGTTTAAATGCTTCAGCCGTGAGCATTTAAACTGGCCAAGAGGGGAGATCCAGGAGGGTCAGGAGGCTTAGGAACACCCCTCCATGGGAACATGCAGGAACATAAGTGGACTACAGGAACAGCTATAGCAGGCAGGGAAGGGCAGGCAGGTGAAGAATGTATAACGAGTGATATGGGGGAGGCACACATAGGAAAGGAAACCAGTGTGGGAGGAAAATGCTGGAGAGGGAGAACAAGAGCAGAGTGAGGGAAGACTGTAAAACATGGAAGGTCATGCTAACAAATGCCCATAGCCTAGGAAATAAGGTTCCAGACCTGGAGGCCTTGTTGGCAGATGCAGACCTTGACACAGCAACAATAACAGAAACATGGTACTCTGGTAATCATGGCTGGAAAGTCAATGTACCAGGCTATATACTGTTTAGGAGGGACAGGGAGGGTAAAAAGAGTGGAGGAGTGGCCCTGTACATCAGAGATAGTATAAAGGCTACAGAAGTTCAGCAAAAACGGGGTGAGGCTGAGGTAATGTGGGTCACCTTGGAGTCAGGGAATGGCACAGCAATATGCACAGGGGTGAGCTACAGACCTCCGACACAGAGGAAGGAAGTAGACAGGGAACTAGTGGCGAACATATATGGCATGGCAGCTAAAGGCAAAATCCTGCTACTGGGGGTTTTCAATATGCTGGACATGGATTGGGCCACCCAGATGGCTGCTTCAGCCAGAAGCACAGCCATCCTTGAATCTATGCAGGGGGTTGGACTCAGGCAGCTGGTGCATGAGTCAACCAGGGACAAGTCAGTTCTGGACCTGGTATGGACCAATGGGAACAGTGTTGAAGAAATACAGATGGAAGGGCAGCTGGGGTCCAGTGACCACCACATGGTGTGGTTCAGCATGGAGACATGGACTCAATTAAGCCACACAAGGGCAAGCACATTAGATTTCAGGAGGGCAGATTTCACTGAAATGGGTAGATGTATACAAGCTGTCCCAGGGAAGGGAGAGATAATAGAGGGGGTAGGAGAACAATGGGAGAAACTGAAAGGAGCCATAGTGGAGATAACAAACCAATGCACTAGGATAGTGGCCAAAGGGAAAAGAAGAAGGAAACCACTATTGTTCTCCAAAGAGGTGGGGGGGGGACACAGTCAGGGCTAAAAGGCAGAGTTTCAGGAAATATAAGGGTAACCAATGGGAGGAGGACAGGGAGGTGTACCTTGAATGTCTAAGGAAAGCAGGGAAGGCTGTTTGAAGGGTAAAGGCACAGACAGAAGAGGGCTTAGCATGTCTGTAAACAAAGGGGATAAAGCATTTTATAGCTACATCAGTGAAAGAAGAAAACCCGGGGGGATTGTGAGGCTCAAAGGGGAGAAGGGAGAGTGTAAGAAGAGGATCTGGACAAGGCAAAAAATACTGAACAAATACTTCTACTCATTATTCACTAAGGAGGGGGAGGATCAAGGACCACAGTTGGGAAGCAGAGGCAATGGAGGTGGAGAGGCGGGCACCAATCCATTCACAGTGGAAAGAGTTCCAGAAGAACTCACAAAGCTCAAGGTGGATAAGGCCATGGGGCCAGACAGCATTCATCCGAGGATATTAAAGGAGCTGAGAAGGGAACTAGCAGCACCTCTGGTGGCCCTGTTCACTGAGTCATTCAACATGGGTGTCATTCCAGAGGACTGGAGGAGGGCACATGCAGTCCCACTGCACAAAAGTGGCAGTAGGGAGGAGGTGGGGAACTACAGGCCAGTCAGCATCACCTCAGTGGTGGGAAAGATCATGGAGACACTACTGAAGGAAAGAATAGTGGCACTCCTGGAATCCAGGGGTTCCCAGGACCGGAGGCAACATGGATTCACAGCAGGAAGGTCATATCAAATGGATCTAATAGATTTATTTGATTTGGTGACTAGCAAATTAGATCAAGGAGGGGCGGTAGATGTCACCTACCTAGATTTCAGCAAAGTCTTCAACACCGTCCCACACAGAAGGCTGATTAACAAGATGGGTAGTCTGGGCATAGGAGACAAGGTGGTGAACTGGGTTAGGAACTGGTTAGCAGACAGGAGACAGAGGGTGATGGTAAATGGGGTACAATCTGGGGAGTGGGGTGACCAGTTGGGTACCACAGGGATCAGTACTAGGACCAGTCCTGTTCAATGTCTTCATTAGTGACATTGCAGATGGGCTGGAAGGAAAGGTCTGCCTGTTTGCAGATGACACCAAGATCTACAACAGGGTGGATACTCCAGAAGGGGTGCAGAAATTGAAGAGGGACATGGAGAAGCTTGAAAGATGGTTGGAGATGTGGCAACTGAGTTTCAATGCAAAGAAGTGCAAAATAATCCACTTGGGTAGAGGGAACCCTGGGGAGAGAGCTCAGAGGCATAGTTTGCTTTTTTGACAGAGGGGGGCAAAGGCAGAAAAAGTCCTGGTCCTCCCGCTAAAAACTAAACCAACAGGCCGGGGTTCTGGGGGCTGTCTAGGACCCCCAAAGCTATGAGGTTTAAGATGCATCCTGGTGCATTTTGAGGGTAATTTTGAAACATTCTGGCTGCTTTTAAAGCATTCTTTGACTTGCTGCAAACCACAGATATCACTACCAAAATGATTAACTTTGCTGTAGCTAAGATCATCACCATGTTGCCCAGTTTGAGTAGGTGAGAGACAAGCAACATTTTTTTTTTGGTCACAGGCTGAATTTGGTCAAAGATCAGCTTACTTTTTGTCACCAATGATACATCTTTAACCACAAAGAAGACTACAAGAGCTTGGGCATTCCCTGAGGAATAATTTGGGCCCACTTGTCAGGCTCAGGCACTCATCAATGCCCAAATACACTAGCAGATCAGCATGTCATTAATTCCCCAGGAAATGCTGTAGACTGGATCTTTTTTCCCTTAGTTTTCAGTGTAAAAAAATGAAATTACCTGTTTAAACACAAGTAAGTGTGCATGGATTTAGGCATAAAACATTAAAATCATGTTGCAGCCTTATTTGGAGCATAGACACTTGAAAGCCCATGGATGCAGCTGCAATGAGCCCCCCCCCCCAACCAGAGGCAGAGAATACCCCAGGGGAAAAAAATACACGGTGGGCACTAGCTATCTCACTTTCTATTTTTCAGTCACAATTTATCCAGTAGAGTCCAGTTGAGAAGCAACATCTAGCTTCTAGTGGGGTCCTGATTCTACTCCACTGCAGTAGCTGGGTGGATGGGACAGAGCACTGTGGGAGACTGTGAGTTGTCCAAGATCATACGGCAAGTCTCTTGCTCTAATGAGGTTTGAACCTCAACCTGCAATTCCCTGGTAACCATATCCAACCACAAGACCCCACAGAAAAGGCTACAGAATTAATGACCTGTAAGGCACCTAACCAGACTTCCTACTGCTACAGGAGCAGTTAGATAGAAGGTTTTGCAGACAGGCTGTTGCTCAAAGGGTCAGTGATTGTTTTGCAGCAAACCTTAGTACAACAGGCTGCAAACTACAGTGCCCCCCCCCCTAACTATTTTTTCTTACAAAGTTTTAGGTCTATTTTTCTTTTTTTTATTACAAAAATAATTTTGCCTGTATTTGGTTTTCAAAATATCTCTGCTGTCTCATGTTCCATGCAAGCAGTGAAGAGGTCAAGGATTTCAGATGGCAGATCCTCTCAAGCAAACAGTGTTTTTACAATGCCACATTCAGTTTGTCATGTTTCCCTGTGTAATATACTCTACATCTTTTTTGGATCATCATGATCCTATACTTTAAACTGAAACATCATCACTTGTGATGGGGGGGGGGTCTACACCCCACTATCCCCTGTATATATAGATTACAGAGTGTAAACCACAGATTACAAGTTATATATGTTGCCAGACTACAGGATTCCACTACCAGATAAAATGTCAAAAAAATATCACTTTTATGTGTCTAAGTTTGTAAGTCCAAATAGTTCCACAATCACCAAGATATGGACCAATCACATTCCTCATTTTCATTTAGTCCTATATCTGGATTCAAGCACCCTAAGCAAGCAGCCCAGAGTACTGTATGTTTGTTTATTTATCAAGCAGCATATTTCCAGATTCTCGGATCCCATATCAACAGTATTGTGTCCCTTCTCACCTCTCCTTGGCTCCATGACAAATACATCCTATTACACCACAGATTGTGGTTAGGCACCAGAATGGGAGGCACTGTGTGTGCACGAAAGCATTTTCATCAAAGGAGTAAAGTGTGGGGCTTGGAATAACGAGAGGCAGACTTAACTAGTGAGTCCGTCCCACCTAAACACTCAGACAAGTCAGATTACAACAAAACAATCTACCTTGAGTTGTTGTTCCTTCCACTCACTGCCACTTTCCAGATTGCTGTATCATGCTGCTGCAGACCATAGGACACTTCTGACTGAACACTGATGCACAGTGCAACACATATGTGGTCCAGATGAGTCGCAACGACCCGCATCACAAACAGAGTCCATGTCCAACACAGAAAAACATGGAGCCAATGTGCTTCGTAACGGCACGCTCCAACAACTATTGCCGCTCGGGCACAAGCTTGACCCACTACCATTGGCCGCTTCAGTTGGCCATTGAGCAGAAAATAGTGACTGCAGCCAATCAAGGGAAAATTTGGGGCTGGAAATTTCCTTGATTGGCTGCAGTCACTGTGTTCATGATTCCAGGAACAATTAAAAACTGCAGTACAAAGGAGTAGACAGCAGACTCACTGGCACAGGCATGTTCTTATCACGTCACCCCCCCCCCCACACACACACACACATACACACACACACACACACAAAGCTCATGTTGTGAGTCCAGATTCCTGGCTGCACCCAATTAAAAAAAAACAAAAAACACTTGGAGCTCCAAAAGTCCCGCTCCAATTGCTGTGCACATCTGAGAGGGGCAGCTCCCCCCCATAATCTACACCACTGGGAGAGCTACAGGTTGGGGGTAGGAACTGACTGTCACCAAAGAGGAAAGGAACCTAGGGGTTATCATCTCTGATGATCTTACGGTATCAAAGCAGTGTACAAAGGTGGCAGGAAGGACCAGTGGCATTCTGGGGTGCATAGGCAGGGCTATCACTAGTAGGAGGTGACAGGTGGTGATGCCATTGTGTAAAACATTGGTAAGGCCTCACCTGGAGTACTGCATGCAGTTTTGGAGGCCACACCTGCACAAGGACATAGATAAGGTGGAGACTATCCAGAGAAGGGCAACAAAGATGGTGCAGGGCTTGCACCACAAAACATAAGGGGAGAGACTAAGGGACCTCAATATGTACTCACTGGAGGAGAGGAGAGAGCAGGGGACATGATTGAAACTTTCAAGTACCTCAAGGGCATAAACAAGGTGCAGGTGGGGGACCTTTTCCAATGTAGAAAAAGTCCTAGAACAAGGGGGCACAATATAAAATTGGAAGGGGCTAGATTAAGAGGTAATGTGAGGAAGGTTTTCTACACAGAAAGGGTAGTCAATGCTTGGAATAGTCTGCCACAGGAGGTAGTGGGGCAAGCACAGTGGAGGGGTTTAAGCAGGCCATGGACAGGCACAGGGAAAGCCTGAGAGGGGAGGCAGTGATGAAAAGCCATTGATCCCATTGGGTTAGTGGCCACATACAATGTATAGGGCCTATGGGCAGACTAGATGGGCCTAGCAGTCCTTATCTGCCGACAACTTCTGTGTTTCTATGATTCTGTGTTTCATCAATGATGGTCAGTTTCTGTCACAAGCACACACAAATATTGTGAAATTTAAAGTTACAGTGCTACAATTAAGAATGTGCAATGAAGTGAATCAGGTTAAGAAAGTAATCTAAATACATTCTATTCACTCAACAGCACAAATATTTTAAATAAGTAACAACAATAAATCTTAGCAATACATTAGAAGTGCACCAAAAAGAGTGAAAAGCAGGACTCTTGCTCAAGCGGTCCAATACAGTTCAATAATTCATCTGCTGCTTCATCATGCATAATTCTTCCCAAACTGCTGGAGCTATATGTGCAAATTTCCAGCTTGTAAAGTGTTTCAAAATTAGGAAACTTTAAACCTTTTCTGGGTTCCCTTTAAAACCAGCTTTAACAAGGACCAGAAAAGGTTCATAAATCCCTAGAACATAGTAGTTACAAAGGAAATGGTTTCTTACATTTAGAAAAGTCAGAGAATCCTGCTGCTCCAACTGTGGCTCAATATCAGACATCGACTTCTGGATGGTATTGATGTCCTCTTTAACTTGTCTCAGGTTTTCTTCCATTTTTCTCAAAATCGCGGATTCTTCCTCCTTGAGCTGTAGGAGCAGCTTTTGTTCACTCTCTTGGAGAAACTGATGCAGTTTGGCAAACTCTAATGTAATGTGTTGCTCCAAACTCCTGGCACTGTCCTGGAAAAAATGTTTATTGCATGAAATAAGAGAAATACTTAAGAACTTTAAAAATGATAAAGAAAGGGGACACAACTTTCTACAGGTACATCAGAGAAAGAAGGAAGGCCAGAGGAGGAACTGTAAGACTCAGAGGGAGGAAGGGGTGTGTGTGTGTGAAGGGGGACCTATCCATACTGAATGAATACTTCTGCTGAGTATTCACTGAGGCAGAGGAGGGACAAGGACCACAGCAGGACAACAGAGATATTGGGGGGGAGAGAGAGGTAAACTCAAGTTCATTTGCAGAAGACAGAGTCCTGGAGGAACTCACAAAACTGAGAGTGGACAAAGTGATGGGACCAGGTGGTATACACCCAAAGATACTAAAGGAACTTCAGAAGGAGCTAGCAGCCCTGTTTAGTGAGTCATTCAATACAGGGGTGGTTCCAGAGGGCTGCAAGTGGGCACATGTAGTCCCTATTCACAAGAGTTGAAGTAGGGAGGAAGTAGGTAACTAAAGGCTGGTCAGCCTCGCCTCAGTAGTGGGCACGATTATGGAAGCACTGCTTAAGGAAAGGATTGTGGAACACTTAGAATCCAGCAGAGCACAGGATCCAAGACAGCAACGATTCACAGCAGGAAGGTCATGTCAAACAAACCTGATAGATTTTTTTTGACTGGGTGACAAAAGAGGTGGATCGGGGTGAGCAGTGGATGTCTATTACCTCGATTTCATTAAGGCCTTTGACACTGTTCCACACAGAAAGCTGGGTAAACTAGTTGGGTAGCCTGGGTATGGGCCACAAAGTGGAGAACTGGGTTAGAAATTGGTTGAGAGACAGAAAGTAGAGGGTGGTAGTAAATGGGATTCAATCTGAACAAAGGGGGGTGTCCAGTGGGGTGCCTCAAGGATCAGTCCTGGGACCAGTCCTTTTCAGTGTCATCATAAGTGACATTTCGGAAGGGTGGGAGGGAAAGGTTCATGAATTTGTAGATGACACCAAGATCTGCAACAGGGTAGACACTCCAGAGGTGGTCTGAGGAATGAGAAGTGACCTAGGTATGCAGGAAAGATGGTCCAAAATGTGGCAATTAAAACTCAACACAAAGAATTGCAAAAAGTAGAAAGTGGAAGCTGAGGTTTAATGCAGTGAAATGAAAGGTACTGCACCTGGGAGCCAGAAACCCAGGCCAAGTGTACACCCTGGGAGAGGGATGCTACAAGTCTCGATGGCTGAGAGGAACCTGGGGGTGGTGGTGGATGTCAAAATGAACAACTTGGAGACTTGTAGGAGGGCAGCAGCCAAGGCCAACAGGATGCTGGGATGAATCGCTAGGGCTCACCTCAGAAGGAGGAAGTGATACTCCCTCTGTATATTAACTGCTTGGTGAGGGCCACACACATGAAGTACTGCATGCAGTTTTGGAGCCACACTTAAAGAGGGGCATTGAACTCCTGGAGAGGGTCCAGAGGAGGCAAACCAAAATGATCTGGGGCTTGGGGTACAGGACCTATTGGGAAAAGGCTCAAGAGCTAAATATGTACACATTGGAATAGAGAAGGGACAGAGGGGACATGATAGAGGTCTTCAGGTACATAAAGGGGTAAATAGGGGAGGAGCAGTCAGGATGCTCCGAAGAAAGGAGGGGAGACATGGGTGGAAGCTGGAGGGGGGAGATTCAGGGGAGAAAGGAGGAGGTGCTACTTTACTGAGAGGGTGGTGGAGCCATGGAATGCACTGCCCAGGGGGCTGGTGGAGGCAGAGATGGTGGAGGGGTTCAAGAGAGGGTGGAACAGGTACAGGAGAAGGGTTCTGGAAGCAAAGTCCAGTGCAGCAAGAATATCCAGGACTGGGAAGGGAGAAGCCAGAGAGCAAGGGGTAGCAAGGTCAGCTCCCCAGGGTGGGGCTGACCAAACGAGCAGACACACAAGACCGTTAGGCCTATTCTGCTGGCATTTTAGTATGTTAGTATGTAAAATCATGCACATGGGGCACAGGAACACTACTGAGAGTTATAGGATGGAGGGAGAGTTACTAATGGTCACCAGGGAAGAAAGGGATTTAGAGATAATTATCTTACATGACCTAAAGGTGGCCAAACAATGTAACAAGGTTGTGGGGAGGGCCAGTGGGATGTTAGGGTGCATAGGACGGGGTGTTACTAGTGTAACCCCCTACAAATGGGGGTTCCCAAAAAGTCTTCCTTGATCTTGCCTAAATGTTCACTGCCAGGCTGGTGTCCTGCGGTTTAGCAGTTTAAATGTGATTGCCAGAGAGTGCCTGTATAACCTCGGTGTACTGTCTCTTTAAGAGCTGCCTGGATTGCAGTCATAAGTAATCTGAGAGGGAGCTCTGCTGAAAGATGTAACTATTTGCTGAAAATCATTTAGAGTGATAATGATAATGTAGTATGTCTAACCTGCCTTCTTTGCAGCAAGGACTGTTTTATTTATCCCCACCATTTGGACTAGGACTACAAATTGGACCAATCAGTACTGGTGGTACCTAAAATGGAGCCAGACTACAGGAGCTGTCTGGAGTCAAAATCTGTAGGAATTATAGTTTTGGGCTTTTGGCGCCTTTTTGCACCTGAAGGGGGAGCCTTTGTTGTGTCTGACAGACAGATCAGCCAACCAAACCTTTTGGATTCTGAGGGAAATCCCCAAGTTTGCGGGCAGTTGAGTCAGATCTAAGTTGGGAGCTGAAGAAGCACACAGCTCAAGTGATTTTGAGCAGCAATCCTGAGTGGATTCACATGAGAGAACTGTGGAAAGCCCTGAGTTGTGGCCTGCATGTCTGCCTGCTGCCCCTGAGAGGGAGAAAAGAGAATTATTTCGGACTAAATACAAGTTTGTGAGAATGAAGTAAGCCACTGAGTTTTCGCCAGGCTCATACCTGAAGAAGACCAAAGATTTTGCTGAATGTGATCAGCCTGTCAGGATTTCCAGCTGCTTTTGAATCCCTGGTTTGTGCAGAGACTCTGTGTTCGTGACTGGAGAGTGGTTTGCCTGGTACAGTACAATTTCCTTACATGTAAATGTGCTGTGAGTTGTTAGTGGGTTGTGATTTGGTTCCCCACTGTGTGAAATGTGTTCTGCTTGCTGGAAGCTGTATCCAGTCCAAAACAGACTGTATCTGAATCTGTCTCCATTTGGCCAGGGCCTTGCCACACTGGCCCAGCCAGACTACCCACTGCACAGAGAAAGCCATTGATGAGAGACCTACCTGGGGATCAACCCCCTGCTCCACGCTTGAACAGGAACGACGCCTTGGCGAATCGTGTGGGCCCTGCTTCTCCTGGCACTCCAGATCAACCACATGCAGTCTCAATTTTTGTCCAGCCTGTGTCCAGTCTTGGGTATTGTGAATAATCATCAGGGTAGCTCCCCTGCAAAAACAGCCTAATCTAAAAGTGTGTTCTCTGATTGTCTTCTTGTTTTCTTTTTATGAACTGAGCACTCCGGCTCCGGATTACAATTAGTGTGTGTGGCGCATGTTGTTTTCTTCCATACAAGAGCCCCAACCAGCTGCAACATTCCTAGTTAGCCCACCATTCTCCATCTGGGTACCCAGTGTGTGTCACTGTTTATAGACCCTGAAGTGCATGCATAACTGTTTGAATGATAGAGTCTTTAAGCAAATTAACCTGATTACGCACCTCCCTTGTTCAAGTCCCTTAAATAAATCAGCTCTAACTCTTTTTGGCATTTACCCTGACTGTGGTTCCAGTTTGTGTAAGAGTACTGTACTGCTGTTATTTGCTGTGTATAACCTTGTTTTACAGGGGGACTCCAGGGCCGAGCCAGAGGAAAGCCCTGGTGGTAAGTGCAAAAGTGTGGATACTTGTGTGGTGTATCAGAGGTATTGTGAAAGTGATTATTGTGTATTGTTCCGGCCACTAGTAAGGCAAGAGGGGGGGTTACAGTGCCCCGGAGGGCTGTGCCCAGGTTAGCTTGACCACTACCAACACTGACCTCCGAGTGGAGGCACCTGCTTCAGAACTCAGGTCCCTTAACCTGCTACTAGCCAAGCAGGCAGGGGTAGTAGCCTTTGGGATAGCGCCACCTAGGGGTTACATTTTGGAGGCTCACTGCTGGGATTTTGTGCTTCCTAGTGGCCAAAAATTATGAATTATTGTTAAAGATTAATGGCTACCCCAGTAGAAATGGCTGTACACCAGTTGGTGGGGTGGTGATCTGGGCAGGAGATCAACCCCCAAAATGCTCAACTTATACTGGATATTCCCCTGGGTACAAGTAAAGACACTGTAGAGGGAGCACTCTCCAAAGTTGAATGTTTAAAAAACCCTGTGGCAGTGGGTCGACAGGCTGATTTAATCTCCCAAACTTTCATAGCCTTGATAGAGTGGAGGCAGTTTAGCGCAGTGGTTTAAGGCTCTGAGCTGCAAATCTGGTGACATCCAGCAGACCAGACCTGGATTTGAATCCCACAGCTTCCACTTGCAGACTGTGTGACCCTGAGCAAGTCACTTAACTTCCCTGTGCTCCCAGGTCGCACCTGTAAAAAAGCTTTTGGCTTAGTGTGCTAATCCTGGTTAAACAACTAATAAAAAAAAAAAAAAAAAAGAGTGTAGTGACCTCGTGCACAGCTCTAAAGTACCACAGACTATTGCCCCAGAAAGGGTTCCAGCTGCCTGGAGAGTGATAACAAAAGACAGTAAAGACCCCGGGGAGGATAAGCTCCCACCATTATCTGAGACTTTTGAGGAGAAATTTGATAAGCTGTTGCTGGAGGAAGGGAAAACCATAGAGGACTTTAAGAAACTATTCCTGCCAACTGGGGGTGTTCCTTCCCCAACACCCCTCCCACTCCAGCACCTGTTACTGCCCCGCCTTCTGTGCCTGTGCTAATGTTGGCCACTATATCTGTACCTGCCATTAGTCATGACTCCTACCGAAGGCTGAGAATCTCCTCGGGCATCCTCACCACCCCCCATGGGGAGGATGACTGGGAGACCTGGATAGACTATGCTGCCCCTCTAGTACTTGAATGGCAATGCTCAGAAGCAGAGAAATGAAATGAGTGAGAGCCTCTGAGGTCCTGCCCTGGCTACCATCCATGCTAAGCGGGCCAATAACCTCTGAGCAACTGCACATGACTAACTTGATGCATTGGAGAATGTGTATGGGAGCCCGGATTCAGATGAGGATCTGTGGTGGAGAGTAAGAAACGCTCAACAGTACCCAGGGGAGCCGTTGTCTGTGTATGTACCTCTTCATGAAAAGCTGCTACAAGAGTGCCTCAGAAAGGGTAGTTTGCTGTCAAATGAATTAGATCGAACTAGGCTGGACTAGATTCTTAAGTCTGCTCCATTTTCAGAATTGTTACTACTTCAATTTCACCTTTGCACCCGACTGGAATCGCCCTCCTCCTATGATGAGTTAATGAAAGAAATTCGGGGGATTGAGCAAATTCAATTCTGTGTGGGACTTGCACCCATATCTGCTGCTGCTGCATAAGTGACTGAGAGTGATCAGCCAAGTGAGGCTCAGGGGCAAAAGTCAGAACTTAACGAGCACTCTGAGAATGCAAAAGACTTCCCGCCCTGGGCCCAGCATTGGAAAGATGAGCTACTAGAGGAAGTCCAAGAGTTGAGGACGAGTGCCTCTACAAAGGTTTCCCCCATGGAACAAGATTCTGGTCCCTTTCAGGACATGACTGCCATGGGGTGGGGGTGCACCCTCAGGCATCCGCTACCGAGAAGAGGATCCAAGGCTGAGATCACCAGATTGACTGCCACTCTAAAGGAACTGTTAAGACACGTTGCACCACTCTCACTACTGCAAGCAGATACTAGACCCCAATCTTTTACTACAGCTTCAGTTCCTCATACAATATTCTCTCCCAGGATGACCCAGGAGTCTATCATTTGTCACAACTGTGGAAAGGATGGCCATATGAAAAGATAATACTGGTCTCAGAAGGACGTAGAAAGAGTAGTAAACAGACTCCAAGGGGAGCTCTGAAAAGCAAATCATTGGCCAAGGGGTGCTCAAAATGACCACAGTGAGGGTTCGAGAAAAACCCTAACTCAAATTTCTTTGTGGTGGACTTCTGGCTCCACCCAGCATCAATCAGTAACCATCCTGGCACCTAAGGAACATCGGAGAGTTAAAGAATGAACCCAGCCAGCCTACATATGATGATGAGGCAAAAGCTAAAAGAATTTGAGTCACCGGGTGTGGCGAAAGGGGCACATCAATGGACCTTGGATTGGCAACCGGCGGCAACCAAGCCACAACCTCGAGGTACAATGGCAGACCCAGAGCAGCCAACAGACTCCGGAGATGAACTGGAGTTCATAATCACTTCAAAACAACTCTACACCCAGCTACACAAAATCGGACATAAGCTGCAATGCATGGAAACAGTGGTGGCAGATACTAAGGGAGATCTCCGGGTAGTAGAGAAGCGCATGGGAGCAGTAGAGGCCTGCCTGACAGAATACTGCAGAGATACCGATCTACATAATACTGCGCTTTTAGATCTACATTACAGAGAAAGGCAACTTACTAAAAGAATGGAGGAGCTGGAGAACCATCATAGACGGAATAATATACGTATACATGGGCTCCCAGAGAAAACCGAATCTGGTGACATGCTAGATTTCATGGAGAGTTTCCTGCAAGAAGTATTGAGTTGGCCTAACGATACACCCCTGGGTATAGTCCGTACACATAGAGTACTGATGGCCCTCCCCAACAAACCCTAAAGCTAGACCGTGATCTATAATCATTGCCTTCCTAGATTTCAGAGTCAAGGAGAAGATCCTCAGGATGGCGTGGAGTCGCAAGGAAGTAATTTTTGGAGACCAGCGGCTGTATTTTGAGCATGATTTTGCAGGTGCAACCATGCAACAGAGAGGGCAGATTCTTACAGCAGTGAAACTACTGAAGCAGCAAGGTTTAAAGGCCTACCTCAATTATCCAGCCAGACTAAGGGTGAAGGTCAATGAGGGAACATCTGAACATTTTGGGGATATCATAGAGGCAAAGGAATTTTTGGCTGAGCACGGAATCCAGGTGGAAGAGCTTCAGGCACGTTTTCCGATGCAGGAATTAGGAGCCTTGGCCTGGCAGTCGACCTCACGGAAGAAACCCAGACCTCAGAGCATGAGTTTATGGTAGGACATTCACAATGCAACAAAGCCCCCTTCTGATCCAGGTGCACGGGAAACCGCAGCTGAAGGAATTCACACTCAACCCCTAAACGCTAAAGGGGCAGACTGATGACCTGTTCGATTGGCTGGGTAAAATTTAAAAAAAAAATTGTTTTTCTTCCTGTATAATTAAAAATACCCTCTGGCTTTCAGCATTTTATGCTATAGTGGGTGATAATGGTGCCCAAGATATTGCCAGGGATTAAAATGGGGGGGGGGAATCTTGTGAAGACGTGGAAAACAGCTTCACCTAATGGTAAAATATAAATGATAATAACAAACAATCAATTAATAACTTGTAACGGTAAAAGGCTGCACACTCTTTCCCTGCAAGGGGGTTAAATCCGGCTGAATAGAAATTAAACAGTCCCATCTTGGCGGGAGAGGCAGCTGACTGTTGCAGGGATTTAGCTGAGTTACATACCACGTTTCTGCAGCGTGCAACTAGCCAAGCCTGCCAGAAAGTTTCTTTTAGAGGCCTATGCCCACTGTTTTGTGGAGGGATTCCATTGTGATCTCTTCCTCCCAACCCATAGATTTACTTAATTCTGTAAGTGTTGAGTGGAGTGAGTTAGGTATTGATGAGTGTACACTCCAATCCCTTTTGTTCTCACTCGGGGGTGTATACACCTACCCCTTTTACCCTACTGACCACTAAACTGAGTGGTGGCCAGAGGGGGAGTACCTTCCAGTAGACTTCCCAGGGTCTCCCCATTTTTCCACCTTAATTAAGGGTAGGACCTATTTTAGGGTTATTGTTTCCATCTTTAGTTTCACCTTGAAGTACATAGGAATAGGAATGTTAGTATGACAAAAAAATTGCACAGCGTTATCAGAATGGCTGGAGCCTTTAATAAACTGTATATAGTTATGGTTGTAAAGATAAATGTTGGCTTTTCTTTTTCAATATTTTACAAGTACTGTGTGTGATGAGCATCAAATATATTGAAAGAAGGGGGGAAGTCCTCTGGGATCAGACCAAACCAGGGTTTTGGGTGACTGAATATGGCTGAGATTCAGATAACTACATACAATGTAAGAGGTCTGGGCAACCCAATAAAAAGGGCCAGGGTGCTGAGGGAATTGAGGGATTTTAAGACAGACATAGCCCTACTTCAAGAGAACCACCTCACACAAGATGAACATTTAAAACTGAAAAGATCTTGGGTGGGGCAAATCAATTTTTCTTCAAACCAAAACCAACCCCATAAACAGGGAGTAGTCATACTTATAAGGAAAAACCTCCCATTTCGGGAACTAGAGGTGAGGTCTGATCCCGAAGGCAGGTACATTTATGTGGAGGGAGAGCTAGGGGCACACAAATGCTGTATCTTAAAAATATATGCTCCCAATGAGGAAAATCTTAGACCAACCTTTTTTGACAAAGATGTTATCAGACTTCCCAAGCTTTGACTCTAGCTTACGGATCGTGGGAGGGGATTTTAATATAACACTTTGTCCTCATTTAGACAATTTGGGAACATAGCCAGGCAGACGATCTAAAGCCTCAACAACACTTCACAGACTTATTTATGAATATGGTATGATGGATGCCTGGAGATTTTTACACCCCACTGTGAGGGATTATTCTTTCTATTCCCCCAGGCATTCTAGATATAGTAGGATTGACCTCTTACTGGTACCTAAAAATTGGGCCTGGGCTTTGGACTCTGCCCGTATTGGTAGCTTTAGCCTGTCAGACCATGCTCCTGTTTCGGTGAGGTTGGTGCTGGGGACCCCATGTTGCAACTCCACATGGAAGTTAAACATGAGCCTAATTAACAAAGAGGAATTTAAAACATTAGTTAAAGATGAGATTCAACAGTTTCATTCCTTAAACAGTCTGACAGATACCTCCTCAACGATCTATTGGGATGCGTTAGAAGCTTACTTAAGGGGTAAAATTATTTCATACGCCTCCAGAGTCAACAGGGAGAGAAGAGAAACTCTGAGGGAGTTGGAGAAAAAAATCTTTGAATTAGAAACTCAACACAAACATCAAAATCTAGCAGAAATCATGACTTGGCCGATAGGTAGCAAGTGGTTACGGTGCATGGGCACTTTGTACACAGGTAAATCATCCAACTTTCCAACTACTACATGGGGAAGATGGTGCCACTGATCAGCAATTTTGTGTTTACCATGCAGTCCCAAATTGCGTAACAACACATGGTCTCCAGGTCAAAGCTCTTGAGCCTTTACTTTTTTATCATGCCTCTCTTTGTTGGCTAGATTTCTCTTGACAGCCATTGTCTGGGCCAATTGATAGGCATGGTTTAATTGAGCTTTCAGTTTTTGTACATATTGCGAGTAGTTTTCAGCTCGGACCCCACCTGGAGAGACCTCAAAACAGACATCAACTGGCAGCCGGGCCTCTCTCCCGAACATGAGGCAGTAGGGGGAGAACCCAGTAGCATCATTTTTCGTGCAACTGTATGCGTGTACCAAGGTACTAATCTGCTGGCTCCAATTATGCTTGTCTTTTGGGTGGAGGGTGCCCAGCATGTCTAGAAGGATGCGGTTAAAACGTTCTGGTTGAGGGTCTCCTGCGGGTGATAGGGGGTGGTTCTTGACTTTTCACACCCCCCATAGAGAGAGCATTTCTTTGATTGATCGACTCTCAAAGTCTCTGCCCTGGTCAGAGTGGATCCGCTGGGGGGCACCACAGAGGATGAAGACATTTTCCACTAGAACCTTGGCCACAGTAGATGCCTTTTGATCTTTGGTGGGAAAAGCTTGTGCATACTGTGTGAAATGATCTGTAACCACTAACACATAGACTTTGATGGCAGATAAGTTCCGCTTGGCCCATCTAGTCTGCTCATTTACCTACCTACAGGATAGGCCACAGATCCTAGTTAACCAACAGCCTATTTCTTCCTACCCCCCACAAGAATTTCCTTATGTCTGTCCCATGCATTCTTGAATTCTCCCACAGTTTTAGACCCCACAGCCTCCTCAGGAAGGCTGTTCCATGCATCCACTACCCTCTTTGTGAAATAATACTTCCTCACATTGCCCCTCAACTGCTCCCCACTCTATCTTTAAATTGTGTCCCCTTATTCTTGTACGTCTCTTTTTCTGAAAGATGATACCCTCTTGGACTTTGTTGATTCCACTGAGGTACTTAAAAGTTTCTATCATGCCCCCCCCCCTTCCTCAAGGGTATACATATTAAGCTCCTTTAGTCTCTCCTCATACGGCTTCTCTTGCAGACCCTGCACCATTTTAGTTGCCCTCCTCTGGACTGCCTCTATCCTGTCTGTGTCCTTGTGGAGATGGGGTCTCCAGAACTGGACACAGTACTCCAGATGGGGTCTCACCAACTGTCTGTACAGAGGGATAACAACTTCCTGTTTTCTGCGCTGATGCCTCTTCCTGTGCATCCCAGTATACCCCCAGTCCTCCCTACACATTCTCACATTGCTTGCTAACCTTAAGGTCATCTGATATGATTACCCCCAGGTCCCTTTCTTTTTTGTTGTTGTTACTACCTCCCCCCATTGTGTATTCTTCCCCTGGGTTCTTGTTTCCCAGGTGCATTATTTTGCACTTCTTTGCATTGAATCCTAGCTGTCATACTTCTGACCATTCCTTCAACCTTGCCAAGTCCCTTCTCATCCTTTCCATGCCTCCTTGTGTATCAACCCTGTTGCAGATCTTTGTGTCATCTGCAAAGGCATACTTTTCCTTCAGTCCCTCTGCAATGTCACTTATGAAGACATTAAAAAGGACTGGACCCAATCTGAACCACCAGTACCCCACTAGTAACCCCTCTTTCTTCAGAGTTGACTCCATTTACAATTACCTTCTGTGTCCTGTTGTCCAGCCAATGTTTTACTAGGCTACCACCCTGGGACCCACTCCCAGGCTGGTTAATTTGACTATTAATCTTTTGTGGGACTGTGTCAAATGCCTTGCTAAAGTCTAGGTAGGCCATGTTCACAGCCCTTCCTGGTCTACTACTTTGGTCACCCAGTCAAAGAACTCTATTAGATTAGGTCTGACATGACCTTCCACTGTGAACCCATGCTGCCTTGGGTCCTGTGCCCCACTGGCCTCTAGGTACTCAACTATTCTTTCCTTCAGAAGTGACTCCATCACTTTCCCTTCCACAGAGGTCAGACTGACAGGTCTGTAGTTTCCTACCTCTGTCTTGGTCCCACTTTGTGAAGTGGAATCACATCCGCACTTCCTCCAGTCCTTGGGTACCACACCATCCTTCCATGATTTATTAAAAGGTAGCCAGTGGTTTCACTAGTTTCCCTTAATTCTTTTTAAATTCTGGGTGAATTTCATCAGGCCCATTGCTTTGTCCACATTCAGTTTTAGGAGTTCTTGCAGAACCGTTTTTTCTGTGAAAGGACTGGGATGACCCCCCCCATCAAAGTGCTTTGTTAATTGGATTAGAGCACTTCCCCCTCTTTTGTATGAATACTGAGCGAAATATTCGTTCAGTATCCCTGCTTTTCAGTGTCCCCTCTGCCCACCCGCGTTCATTCCATTCACTATCCCCTCCTTTGTCTTTCTACTATCATGATTAGCCTACTAAAAAGGTTTATCCTCCTTCTTAACCGAAGTTAGCTATCTTTTCCTCAGTTTGGGCCTTTGCTATTCTGACTTCCGGCCCTGCTTCCTTCTGCCTTAACTGGTACAGCTCTCTGTCCTGCTCCTTCTGTGTTTCCTTATACTCCCGGAATGCTATATTTTTCTTCCTGACTTTCACAGCCACCTCTTTTGAGAACAATGGTGGCTTTTTCTTTTATTTTGATTTGTTTATTTGCTTCACACAAAGGCTTGTTGTCTCTCCGATGGCAGTTTTGATGATTCTCCATTGTTGCTCCCACCTCCTTCTAGCCTGTTTGCTGAGTGCTTTTCTGAGGCACTCTCCCATCTTGCCAAAGTCAGCCCTCCTGAAGTCAAGTACCCTCACTTTTGTAAGGCTTGACTCTGTAGCTGAGTTTAGCGTGAGACCACACTGTTTGATGGTCACTGTTCCCCAGATGGCAACCCACTTCTAGATCTGAGATCCTCTCACTGCCACCGTTTGAGATGCGAGGTCTAGATTGCTCCCTCATGAGTGGGTTCCGAAACTAGCTGTCTGAGGCCTGCCACCTGTAGGGCATCAAGAATGGCCCTGCTCTTGGATGTGGCTGCAGCAAATGTGCTCCAGTTAACATCTGGCATATTCAGGTCTCCCATCAACAGTATCTCCCCTTTCTCTGCCATTCTAAGAATGCCTTCTATCATATCCTTGTCCATTCCCTCCCCCTGACATGGGGGTCTGTACAAAACCCCTGTGCGGATTGTGGTGCCCTTTCCAGTCTCCAAGGTGACCCACAGTGCCTCCTCTCCTCCCTGTTTACTCTTTTGTTCAGTTGCTTTTATCCCTTCCTTTACATGCTCCTCCCCTCTTCTCCCTGCCTGTATCTCCTGTAGGTTATGTACCCTGGTATGTTAGTATCCCAGTCATGGTTCTCTGTGTACCATGTTTCTGTGACTGCTACGATATCCAGGCATCCTTCTTCCATCCATCAAGGCCACCAGCTCAGGGAGCTTGTTGCCCAGACTACGGGCATTGGTACTCATTACCCTCCATTTCCTGATGGCCTTACTCCTTTTTGCCCCATCCCTATCCTTCTTGCCTTTGTCACTTTCTCCATTTACCCCTGCCCTTCTCCCTATCGACACCTCTATGTTGGTGTTTACCACACTTACTACCGTGATTTTTTTTGGGGGGAGCTAGGATTTCCCTGCTCCTTTCCAGTGCCTCCCCCCTTGGCTAGTTTAAATGCTTGCCAATGAAGCACTAAACCTATCACCTAAGATCCTGGTTCCTTCTGGACAGATGCACCATCATGCCAGTATAGGCTTGCATCACTCCAGGTGGACCCCAGACCCCAATGAAGCCAAATCCGGAGCTCCACACCAGTTTTCAACCACTGATTGAATCCCATGGTGTGGAACACCCTAGCCTCTCCTACGCTATAGATGGGCAGCACCTCTGAGAAGGTTACCGTGCGTGCTATGTGTCTAAGGCCCCTCCCCAATTCCACAAACTCTTCCTGCACTTCTCTAATCCCTTTCTTAGCCAGGTCATTTGTCCCTAGGTGGACAATGACATCCAGCTCCCTTTCCTGTGCAGCTGCTCCAGCAATCCTGAAGATTTGCTCCCTGTTCCTCCAAGCCATGGCGCCAGGCAGGCACCTTACTCCTCTCGTCTTCCTCCCCCAGTTCTACCTTCCTAACAATGGAGTCCCCCACCAGGAGTTGTTTCCTTCCCCTGCGGGGTCCCCTACCACCCTCCTGTAGTTCTCCTTTGTGGAGGTTCCCAGCATCCTCTTTGGTCTCCACTGCAGGTGCCTCCATAGAGGAACCACACTTTGCCAGAATGGCATAGGAATTGTGGAGAGGTACAACTGGAGGGATGCACCTCTATTCCACACACATATTGCCAATGTTCTGCTGATCAGGTTCTAAACACAAGAAGTCTATGCTGACTACTTCCATTGGGGTACTGGTAGTAATATTAACAAGGGGCAGCCCTCTGAGGCAAGACTTTTCTTTGCAGGCAGCAACTACAAGATTTTTACATGGTGATCAACATCGGCCCCTATTTTGGGCCAGTAGAAGCTAGATCGTACCAGGTCAAGGTTCTGTCAATACCGAGGTGCCCCATGTGATTGTGGAGGGACCTCAGTAACAAATCTTTAAAGGCCGTGGGCAGGACCAATTGTTGCTTGTCTACTTTTCCACTACAATCCACTGTCTCTCTATACAACAACTGATCGAGCAACTTCAATCTGGGGCCTTCTTTAAAGAATAAAGCAGTTCGCAAGTCAGTGGAACGTAACTTAGACACATCTTTCCCCGCACGCAGGGCATCAAGTGCTGGCTGAATCATGTGATCTTGGGATTGAGCCCACTGAATGCTGTCATTGTCAAATTGGGGTAGTGCACAAATATCTAGAGCAGAGAAGTGGCAATAAGCAGCTGGTATGCAGGTGTCAGAAGGGCCCAAGCAATCTACTAAACAGTCCACTGTGTCCACAGACATCTGATCATCTCTATCAAACTTTTGGCAAAATGCTTGAATGTCGGCTTCAGACAGCCTGACCCAATCACTCTTGGAAGTGGGCCTTCGTGATAGGGCATCAGCATCAATATGGTTCAGGCCCAGTCTGTATTCGACAGCATAATCATAGGTTGATAATGCAGAAAGCCACCGGTACCCAGTGGTGTCTAACTTAGCTGAAGTCTGTACATAGCTGAAGTCTGTACATAGGTGACATCGCTGACTACTCTCTTTAACAAATCATGGGAGGATGGGGTGGTACCCAAGGACTGGAGGAGGGCAGATGTAATTCCTCTTCACAAAAGTGGGAGCAGGACAGAGGCAGGAAACTACAGACCAGTTAGTTTGACCTCAGTGGTAGGAAAATGATGGAATCACTTCTGAAGGAAAGAATTGTTGAGTACCTAGAGGCCATTGGGGCACAGGACCCGAGGCAACATGGATTCACGATGGGAAGGTCATGTCAGGCAGAATCTAATAGATTTCTTTGACTGGGTGACCAAAGTGAATGATCAGGGAGGGCCGTGGACATGGCCTACCTGAATTAGCAAGGCATTTGATACAATCCCCACAAAGATTAATACACAAGATAGCCAGCCTTGGAATGGGTCCCAAGGTGGTAGCCTGGATAAAAATTGGCTAGACAACAGGACACAAAGGGTAGTAGTAAATGGGTACACAGTGAAGAAAGGAGGGTTACTAGTGGGGTACCTCAGGGTTCAGTACTGGGACGGTCCTTTTAATGTCTTTATAAGTGACATTGCAGAGGAACTGGAAGGAAAAGTATGTCTCTTTGCAGATGACACAAAGATCTGCAACAGGGTTGATACACAGGATGGAGTGGAAAGAAAGGATGAGAGGACTTAGCAAGGTTGGAGGAATGGTCAAATGTATGGCAGCTCAGATTTAATGCAAAGAAGTGCAAGATAATGCACATGGGAAACAAAAACCCAGGGGAAGCGTACACAATGGGGGGTGAGATACTGACAACAGTAATAATAGAAAGGGACCTGTGGGTAATTATATCAGATGACCTAAAGGTGGGCAAGCAATGTGAGAAGGCAGTAAGGAAGGCTGGAGGGATACTGGGATGCATAGGAAGAGGCATCAATAGTAGAAAACAGGAAGTTGTTGTCCCTCTGTACAGTCAGTTGGTGAGACCCCATCTGAGGTACTGTGTGCAGTTCTGGAAACCCCATCTCCGCAAAGACATAGACAGAGTGGAGGCTGTCCAGAGGAGGGCAACCAAAATGGTGCAGGGTCTGCACCAGAAGACATACGAAGAAAGACTAAAGGAGCTTAATATGTATACTCTTGAGGAAAGAAGGGAGAGAGGGGACATGATAGAAACTTTCAAGTACCTCAAGGGAATTAACAAAGTCCAAGAGGGTAGCATCTTCCAAAAAAAGAGATGTGCAAGAACAAGGGGGCACAATTTGAAGATAGAGGGGGGACGGCTCAGGGGTAATGTGAGGAAGTCTTTTTTCACTGAGAGGGTTGTGGATGCATGGAGTGGGGGACTTCAAGAAAGCATGGGACAGGCATAAGGCAGTCCTAGGGGTGGGTAAGAGGAAGTAAGCTGTTGATTAACTAGGATCTGCAGCTTATCTGTTAGGTAGGAAAATGGGCAGACTAGGTGGGCCAAGCGGTCCTTATCTGCCGTCAAATTCTATGTTTCTATGTTTCTATGTTTAACAAGTTATTGTTAGTCTTCACCAATATCTTTGCCCCATAGAGGTAGTCATGAAACTGGTCAACGATGGCTCATTTTAGTGCAAGGAACTCCAACTTATGCACAGGGTAGTTTCGTTCAGACGGGGTCAAGCTCCTACTGGTGAAAGCTACTGGTCTCAGGCCATCCTCATGGTCTTGATACAGCACCACTCCTAGACCCTGCAGACTAGTGTCTGTATGCAGCACATTGGGTTTGGTGGGGTCAGCATAGGTGAGGATGGGGGCGTGGGTGAGCTGGTATACGATCTCATGGAAGGCTGCTTCACAGTCGTGCATCCAGCGGGGCCCGAAGAGTTCACCTGGGCAGAAGTATACTTTTTCTGGACCTTTTTTTGTATTTATGATAGGTAGGAGGGTAACCCTGGGTTAAGTTCAAGAGTGGGCGAATCATCTTGGAACAGTCTTTTATGAACCTGCGATAGTAGACACAGAACTCCAGAAAACGTTGTAGTTCTTTCAGATTATGGGGCTGGGGCCAAGTAGTCAGTGCTTCAACCTTATTGGGATAAGTATCTATCCCTTTTGTAGCTACTATGTGCCCCACATACTTCACGGAGGTTTGGGAAAACTGGCACTTGTCAATGGACAGCTTGAGGCCGAAGTCTTCCAGTCAGTCTAGGACTTTAAACAGTCAGTTATCATGCTCCTCTAAGGTGCTCTCAAACACAATGACTTTGTCCAAGTACACCAGGCATTCCAGCAAATTCATATCTCCCACCGCACATTCCATCAGTCGCTGAAAGGTGGCTGGGTCACCCGATATCCCCTGTGGCATCCTCAGAAACTGGTAGAACCCCAATGGACAGATGAAGGCTGTTTTTTTTCTTATAGTCTTCCAGGGCCATCGGGATCTGGTGGTATGCGCTGAGAAGATCCAACACCGAGAACCATTTGCTCCTATTCAAGCTGTCCAGGGCATCTTGTATACGAGGCATAGTGTATTGGTCTGGGATGGTCCACCGGTTCAGGGTTCGATAATCAACACACATCCTTACAGACCCATTCTTCTTACGCACAACCAAAATGGGAGAGACGTATGGGCTCCTGGATTCTTGTATCATGCCAGCAGTGACCATTTCCTGCAGGTGTCTTCTCACATCATCTATGTCTGCTGGGGCTAGGCGTTGGGACCTCTTTCGAAATGACCATTCATCGTGCAGGCGTATGTGATGCTCCACACCCTGGACACATCCCACATCCCATTCCTTCAACGAAAACACTTGGTCTCTCTTGGCAAGTCTCTGGCTAATTCTAGCCATCCATTCAGCTGGCAATGGGGAGTCACCAAAGTCAAACAAGTCTGGGGTCACTCTCTTCTTCTCACCAGGGTGCTTGTTGCTGGGCAATACTGCAGTGTCTGTGCAGTGTACCATAGCTAGGGTGCACCCTCTGTTCACCCGGAACTCCCGATCTGACACATTGTGAATCTGGACCATCACTCACCATGCATAGGCATGGGCATGAGCAGGCAAGATGCTGGGCTTGACCAATAAAACTTCTGGCAATTTTCCATCACCTGGTGCATCCAACATCAGTATTTTGTTCTTGACATCTTTCTGGAGGCGGACCTCCCCTTGAATGGTACACTGGGCGTTAGGGGCCAGTACCATTGAATTGCGATCCTTCTTCCACACGATCCCTTCCGGTTCATCCTGGTCTACTTTCTCGGGTGTCTGTTGCAAACCATAGGCCCTCTTGATCAGGGCCAGAATTCTCAGGGCCCTCCCAGTCCGTCGACCTTGTTTCTCGTGACAGAGTTGCGCTAGTCTCCCAAACATATGGGCATTTGTCCCAATTAACAGGGGGACCTCATCATACAGTCCGGTGGGGGGACACACTAGGGCCAGTGTCTCTACTTGGTCCTCTACTCCAGTTGCAGTTGTGGGAAAAGACAACCAGAGGTGGACACACCCTAGGTAGGGATAAAACTTGTCACTCAGGCTCCACACATGTAGGCCTTCCAGGGATTGCAAAGGCACATCAGATAAGTATTTGTCATACCCGTCCTGGAATACAGTGGTCACTTGCGACCCACTGTCAAGCACAGCCCAAGTATGAATACCATTCACAGTCACCGTAGTTTCCATTGAAGGGCCCACTATTTTGGACCAGTCTGGAAAGGCAGTAGCAGAGACCTGGACAGATGATTTAGCCACAAAGAATTTTTTTTTTTTCTACTCAATGTTTATTGTTGCACAGAAAATATACCAGTTGGACATTACAGCACTTGATATGTTACTACTACTACTATTGCTATTTCTAATACTGTTAGAGGAGCCTTGATAATATCACTTATCTATGCTGTACTTTGCAATTATAGGAACAGAATCTCATTCAAGTCCATAAATGTCTTTCTTTGTATAGTCATAATGTGTTACTTTTTCTTCTGTTCTCATTCTTCAGGAGTTCAGTTGTTAAAAGGAAAAAAGAAAAAGAAAAACCTTCACCAGAGAGAGGAACTCTGACCTGGATAAACACCTCTCAGTATAAAGTTATAACTAGAGAATCTTTCCTCTCCACGTGTGGCACAGAGGGCCAACGGACCTCTGCTCGGAGTTAGCTGACATCTGAGATCAAATATTATTTAGTATGTTTTAAGACTCCTGCTCAGAACAAAGCTCCTCTATCTATACCAAAACTTTAAGAATTGATAACTATGTACACTTTTAATAAAGTATAAAAACCAAAATAAATACATACTGCGTGTGTGATGAGTTCATTACAATTTTTAATTTTTTTTGTTTGTTTTTTATTTTTATATATCCTACCTCAGAGGGTAGTAGAAGAAATGTAATATGAAGATTGAAGATTGATGGTAGATGGTTTACCCCCAAATTCTCCTCTTCCACCTCACAACCCACTCTGTTACTCCAAAAGGAAGGTGATGGTAGTTGCAACTATAATTTAAATTTAAATTTCCCCCCCTAAAACCTGTGCTTCCCGACCAGGAGCCAAGTCAGAATCCCCCCCTCCAGGATCTCTAGTCTGAGAACCCTTCTCATACCAATCCCTCCAGACCTCTTGAAACTTCCCTGTGTTAAGTCTAAGAGATGCAGTGATTTTTTCCATATCCTTCAACTCACAACCCTGTCTTTCAAATATGGATGGAAGGTGGGGTCACGGACAACCAACAAACAGTGATACTCTTCAGGGCTGCCAGTCGGAGGATATGGTATAGTTTCCTCTGGGGTCTGGAAAGTTTTAACTGGTCTATGTTAGGCAGGCCTAAACAGAGGGAACAGAAGGATCTAGACAGAGACACCCCCAAAATCCTCTGAATTTGGTCATGGACATGCTGCCAAAAACAACTGAGCTTCAGACAATCCAAAAAAATATGGAAGTGGGAGCCCCCCCCCCCACATCCCCTCCAACATAAGTTGAAATGTTTATTTATTTATTTATTTGGATTTGGGTAACCAGGTATGCCCACTGAGACTAGAGGTCCCTTTTTCAGGGGTGACCTGGAATTAGTTACAGAGAAAGACACTTAATAGCATTCTTTACAGAAAAAGACACATAATAGCATTCTTTACAGTATTTACAATGATTACACAATATACATCAGCAACAGGTTACAGGGCTAGAAGTAGGTTAATGTTCTGGATCTTTTTAGTAGTACATGATGTCAGGTTACACATCAGTTTAGTAGGGATTTGAGACAGTCACAGAAAAATGTCATATTAGATACATCCAGGAAGAAGGGAGGTTCAAGGCAGAGTGAGCAGGACTGAGAAATTGGCTAGGGAGCTAATGGTTACAGCTACAAAGGCTGAGATTGAGAAGATATACTTTGAGCCCGGACTTGAATTGGCTAAGGGAGGATGAGCCAGTCAAGCTAGCTGGTAAGGAGTTCCATAGGTGGGAGGCCGCAAATTTGAAGGAGCGTTTGCCTTGGTTGGAGCAAATCCGAGGGATGTCAAGGAGGTGATTTGCAGATGATCGTAGGGTTCAGCCTTGTATTTTTGTGGAGAGTAGTCCATTAAGATGGGGAGGGGGACCAAGGGTAAAGAACTTGAAGGCAAGGCAGGTGACGGGGTAGGCTAGTTTGGGAATGTTCAGGGTTAAAATGTTTGGTGATTGTTGTGGTTCTGAAAAAGCGTATCAGGACCTTCCAATGATATTCACCCCATGTGGGGAAGCTGTGATCGTCAGCTTTGATTAAGTATTCCTTGCCACTCTAAGCTGTCAATTTGTAAGTTGGTTTCTCTCTCCCATCTGGACTTAATTGTATTAGCCTGCTCTGAGTGCTGGGTAGCAAGTAACCTGTAAACCTGGGAGATAGGTTTCATCTTTACTCTCAAAGTTATCCAACTGCAAAAAAGTTGTTCTAGATCTACCAGGGGTCTTAATAACTGTTGTAGATGTGGGGTCTGCTGGATGAAATGCCTTACTTGTAGAAACCGGAAATGGTCCTCCTTTCTAAGGCCATATTTTAACCTTAGCTACTGAAAAGTGATACAGGTGCCCCCGTCTAAAAAGTGGGAGAATCTGGTAAGGCCCCTGTGTTCCCAAAACCTGTATCCTAGGTCCATTTTAAGGGGTTTAAATGTTTCTTGGTGGCGAATGAGGGATAGAGGGCCCACTCCCACTGGGACGTGCAGTCGTTTATGCAGAGTTAATAGTGCCTTCAAGGTATGTCTAGTCCATGGGTTTACAACCCTGTTCACTATACCTGGGGACAAAGAGGCCGTGGGTAGAGTCCAAAGAGCCACCTTCTGGGCTTGCTACGACTTCATGGTATACCATCTTGAATCTGTCCTCTGCTTCATCCAAGCACAGAGCCAAGGAGTTTGTGCTGCTAAATAGTAATTAGTAACACCTGGTAAGCCTAACCCTCCCAACTCCCATGGTGTGCAAAGTAACATTCTTTTTAGCCTAGGCCTTTTACCATTCCATATAAAGCGTGTTATCAGAAGTTCTATGTCTTTCAAGAAAGAATTTGGGAGGGGGGTCGGAAGTGTTTGAAACAGAAAAAGTAAACGAGGAAGCACATTCATTTTGATGGAATGCACCTTTCCTAATAGAGTCAAAGGGAGTAATTTCCATCTGCCCAGGTCCTGCTTTAAAGAATCAAGAAGCCTAAGATAATTAACAGAAAAGAGTTGAGTTGTGTCTACTGATACCTTAATTCCTAGGTACTTGACAGTATTGTGGGTTGCCCATGTAAACTGGAAGTGAGATTGTATCTTAGGCGGGGGCGGCCACTGAGGAGAATTGCTTCTGATTTTGAAGGGTTGACTTTGTAACCTGCTATTGTTTGGAAATGCTCTAAAATTGCCATGAGGTGGGGAAGGGAGCTAACCGGGTCTCCCAGATATATTAGTGTATCGTCGGTATACAATGAGATTTTGTGAATCTGGGATCCCACTGTAATTCCCTCTGCCTGATTTGTTCTGCTAAGGGTTCTAGGGAGAGGGCAAACAAAAGAGGGGAAATGGGGCATCCCTGACGAGTCCCTCGAAACAAGGGAAATCTAGAGGAAGTGCAGCCATTTATGCTTATCACTGCTTCTGGTTGGGAGTATAATGTTGATACCGCCCCAATAAAGGTGTCCTCAAGGTTGAATTTTTTAGGCACGGCTTGAAGAAAAACCCAATCTACCCTGTTGAATGCCTTTTCGGCATCGATACTTACTGCTAGTTGAAATGTTGGGGATACCTTTTAGGAGGAAATTATGTTTAGGAAACGCTTGATATTGTCTTGTAAAAGTCTACCTGAAATGAACCCAGTTTGATCGGGATGCACAAGGTCCTTGATAATTAGTTGTAATCTTTGGGCCAGTATGCCGGTGAATATCTTTAGATCTATATTCAGGAGGGAGATGGGTCTATAAGAGCCGCATTCTGTGGGGGGTTTGCCAGGTTTAAGCAACACTGATATTTGGGCATGGTTCCACAATGGAGGAGCAGGGTGGGACAGCTTTAGGACCGCATTAAGAGCCTCAAGAAGGGTAGGAAGAAGATCTGCCTGGAAGGCTTTACAAAATTTGGCAGGATAGCCATCCAGCCCAGGGGCCTTAGCACTTTTAAGGGAAGAAATCTGATTCTTAAGCTCCTGCCTAGTAATAGGTAACCTTAACTTCTCCCTATGGTCGGAGTCCAAGGCTGGGAGACAAATTCCAGCCAGATATTGTGCAATCTTATCCTCATGGCCTAAACTTCGCTGCACCGTGTATAGCTTTTGATAGAAGTTGGCAAAACAATTTGTGATGTCCGATTGGGACGTGACCATATCCCCGTCTGTTTCCCTTCTAAGTTTTAATACTGTCCTAGAGGCTGCTTCTCTGCGTAACTGCGCAGCCAATAACTTGCCTGCCCTGTTACCCTTTTCATGATTGAGGCTGAACCCCCAGAAATTGAATCTCCTGGGCCGGTGACTCATGCTGCTGCAAGAAAAAGACAGAGTCAACCTACCCCAGTGGTCACAGATTTAAGGTTTCCTCCGCAGCAGGCCCAGAATGATAGTGACTGTCAGTCCAATTCTGATGAAAGTGAGTATGACTATGCCTATTACCCCTCTTATGAACTGAGTCAGCTGTTTCGAGGTAAACTCATGATTAATTGTGGTGATGAAGCTGGGCCTTCTGGACTGCCTAACCCCCCCGCTTTGTCCTTGGAGCCAATGCTCCCTGAAAGTGACATGTAAAGTATCACGTCTGAAGATGCTGAGTCTCTGTGTATTGTGGAACTGTATGATTTGCCTGAGGGAGGGGCTAATGGAATGAGTCTTTCTGGTGACATACCAGAACTTGAAGAACACTATGAGAGTGCTGATAACCCCCCTTCAGTACCAGGGCCTCTTCAAAATGAGCAAAGTGTTGTAGAAACAGAGCCTACTGAGCAAGGGCTGACAGTGCTCCAAGTTTGGACATTTCTACCCAGGCCAAGGCACCCCTCACAAGTGATGAAAGCCCCAAGGCTGTTGCTGAAAGTACAGAGACTGTGGTTGTTCCCCCCAGAAAGACTGGCCGAGCTGTCAAGCCAGTATTGCATTTCAGCTATGATTCTCCAGGGAGGCCTGTGGACTTGCCTCTCCACGTAGTTCACAAAGGTGTTTATGTTTCACCAAGCTCACTGCCCAAATTGAGCTTGACGGCCCATTCCAGGTTACTTGTTCTGCCCTCTCACCATGGTGACTCTGCCCCATCCAGCCCCAAGTTAGCAGATAAGGAAGGGCCCCCTCTTGCATTGCTCAAGGTACAAAAAGTTATTACTTGATTTAATATAGTAATGTTCAACTGACTTGTGTGAAATATGCCTAATGTATTGTCAGAATGGACAAAGTATTGGAAAATGTAGTGAATATGTATAGTAAACTAATAAGTTTGTTAACTGATGCATGATAGTACAGACTTGATTTGGACGCCAAGTTTTCTCCAGGCAGGGAAGGGTGTAACCCCCCTGAAAATGGAGGTTCCCAAAAAGTCTTCCTTGAACTTGCCTAAATGCTCACAGCCAGGCTGGTGTCCTGCGTTTTAGCAGTTTAAATGTGATTGCCAGAGATCCTGTAGAGCCTCTATGTACTGTCTTTTAAGATGCCTGGATTGGCAGTCATAAGTAAATCTGAGAGGGAGCTCTTTTGAAAGATGTAACTATTTCATTGAAAATCATTAGAGTGATAATGATAATTTAGTTTGTCTAATCTGCCTTCTTTGTAGCAAGGACTGTTTTGTTTATCCCCACCATTTGGCCCGGGACCGCAAATTGGACCAATCAGTACTGGTGGGACCTAAAATGGAGCCGGACTACAGGAGCTGTCTGGAGTCAAAATCTGTAGGGATTTTAGTTTTGGGCTTTTGGCGCCTTTTTGCACCTGAAGGGGGAGCCTTTGTTGTGATTGACAGACAGGTCAGCCAACCAAACCACTTGGATTCTGAGGAAAACCCCAAGCTTGCTGGCAGTTGAGTCAGATCTAAGTTGAGAGCTGAAGAAGCACACAGCTCAAGTGATTTTGAGCAGCAATCCTGAGTGGGTTCACATGGGAGAACTGTGGAAAGCCCTGAGTTGTGGCCTGCATGTCTGCCTGCTGCCTGAGAAGGAGAGAAGAGGATTATTTTGAACTAAATACAAGTTTGTGAGAATGAAGTAAGCCACTGAGTTTTTACCAGGCTCATACCTGAAGAAGACCGAAGATTTTGCTGAATGTGATCGGCCTGTCAGGATTTCCAGCTGCTTTTGAATCCCTGATTTGTGCAGAGACTCTGAGATCATGACTGGAGAGCGATTTGCCTGGTACAGTAAAATTTCCTTACATGTAAATGTGCTGTGAGTTGTTAATGGGTCGTGATTTGGTTCCCCACTGTGTGAACTGTGTTCTGCTTGCTGGAAGCTGTATCCAGCCCAAAATGGACTGTATCCAAATCTGTCTCCATTTGGCTCTGGGGCATTGTCACACTGGCCCAGCCAGACTACCTGCTGCACAGAGAAAGCCATTGACAAGAGACCTGCCTGGGGATCAGCCCCCTGCTCCACGCTTGGAACAGGAACAACACTTTGGTGAATCGTGTGGGCCCTGCTTCTCCTGGCACTCCAGATCAACCACCTGCAGTTTCAATTTTCGTCCAGCCTGTGTCCAGTCTTGGGTATCGTGAGTAATCATCAGGGTAGCTCCCTGCAATAACAGCTTAATCTAAAAGTGTGTCATCTGATTGTCTTATTGTCTTCTTTTCACCAACTGAGCCGTCCGGCTCCGGATTACAATTAGTGTGTGTGGTGCATGTTGTTTTCTTCCATCACAGGGCCCCGACCAGCTGCAACATTCCTGGCTAGCCCACTGTTCTCCATCTGGGAACACAGAGTGTGTGACTGTTTATAGTCCCTGAAGTGCATGCATAACTGTTTGAATGATAGAGTCTTTAAGCAAATTAACCTGATTCGCCCCTCTCTTGTTTAAGTCCCTTAAATAAATCAGATCTAACTCTTTGCATTTACATTGACTGTGGTTCCAGTTTGTGCAAAGTACTGTACTGCTGTCATTTGCTGTATATACCTTGTTTCTGGGGTCCCAGGGCCGAGCCAGAGGAAAGCCCCACAGTGTTAAAGTGCAAACAGTGTGAATACTTATTGTGGTATATCAGGGAGTATTGTAAAAGTGATTGATTAGTATTGTTCCAGCCACTAGTAAGGAAAGAGGGGGCTACAGTGTCCCAGAGGGCTGAGCCCAGGTTAGCTTGACCACTATCAACCTGACCTCCGGGTGAGACACCCATTTTCAGAACTCAGGCCCCTTAACCTGCTACTAGCCAAGTAGGCAGGGTAGTAGCCATTGGGATAGCACCACCTAGGGGTTACACTAGCAGGAGAAGGGAGGTGGTGATGCCATTGTACAAAAACACTAGTGAGGCATCATCTGGAGTACAGAGTACAGTTCCGGAGGCTGCATCTTCACAAAGATGTGGACAGGGTGGAGGTGGTCCAGAAAAGAGCAACTAAGATGGTAAGGGGCTTGCACCAGAAGACATCTGAGGAGAGACTGAAAGACTTCAATATGTATACAAAGGAGGAGAGGTGGGAGGCGGGGAGATATGATTGAAACCTTCAAGTATCTTAAGGGCCTGAACAAAGTCCAGGAGGGTGACATCTTTCAGTATAAAGATATACAAGGACAGGGGCATGATATGAGATTAGAAGGGGGCAGGATAAAAGGGAATGTGAGGAGTTTTCTTCAGAGAAAATTGGTGGATGCTTAGGACAACCTACCCAGGAGGTGGACAGGAGCTGGCACAGTGGGGGATTCAAAACATACATGGGGTGGGAATAACGGAACCTAGTAGTGGGAAGGAGGGGTGAAAGCTAATGACCAAGCAGGGTCAGCGGTCGCTGATGTAGGCAATGATTACGGGCAGACTAGGTGGGCCTAGTGGCCGTTATCTATGCCTTCAATTACTATATTACTATGTAGCTTTAAAAAAATAAATCAAAAGTTACTTACTGTGACTTCTGAGATCTTCTGCTCCTGCTGGTTCTGGGTTTCTCTAAGCTCTCTCAGGCTGGATTCTAGATGGGATAATGCTGCTGTTATCTTGCCCTAGGTAGGAAAAACAAAACACTGGATGTGATGGTAACAAAATGATTTGCAATTAGCTAATACACAATCGGTCAATTCCTATTTTCTGGTCTAGATCTGTGTACTGTAGGGGTTATTCCTCCTTCGGAAAGGCAGAACATTTTTTTGAAAAGGAACCTACTACAACCTGGACAAGGTGTGTGTTTTGTGTTAAAAATTTTTATTGATTCATAGCATTATTCATATATTACAATGTTGCTAAGCTGGAAACCACACCGAGCTGCAATTGTCTCATTTCGAGGTGCATCCTGGGAGGAGGTACACAAGGTAATTAACAATATAATAGCATAAAATACACATGCAACAGGTAGTCCCTCTAAGGCATATAATATAAATGAGTATGGTTCAAAAGTAATTGACTATCTAATACAGGATGGTTGCTAATGCAGATAATGTGAGCTTCAAGTGTCTGGAGACTGCCGTTGTTAGCCTTGGCAGGTTGTTCATGAGGCCTGCTGGCTCCACAAAGTCCTGCTCAAAGCCAAGTCAGCTGAAAGGACTTCATGATTATTTGCAGGAGATGGGAGGGAGCCAGATGTCATTGGAACAAATGACCTGTTGACCGACAGGGTTGGGTAGTGCAAGGAAATTTCAGGGAGCTGGCGAGGGGGCTCAAATAGGTGACATGCATGCTGACTATTGCTGATGTGTTACTTGCATACAGTCAATTAGACAATAGGACACTCCGAACCAGGGTTTTTAATAACTGGTTGAAGGCATGTGGATGCAGGAGAGTGTCAGCTACACTGGGGACTGGGGCCAACCTGGTAGGATATAGGCCTGTATTAAGAAGATGGCAGACATCTTTCCAGGAGGTGGACCACGGTTCATGGTGAGAGGTTTCAGTGCTACTTGGATGAGCATTTACACTAGCAAAGGGGGAGGCAGTAAAATAAATCAAGGCAACAGTTGTTCCACAGATGATAAAGTAGCAGAGAGGGAGAGCACAAGGGAAGTAAGCTACCCCAGAGCAGGGACACAAGAAGATAGGGGTGAGGGCAAGGCAGAGGACAAGAGGATATTAATCAGCAAAGCAAGAAGAAAAAAGTAAAGGAGACAGGAAATGGAGAAGGTAACAAGGAAAGAGTGGTGTTAAGAGAACCTTCAGGGAACAGTCAAGGCAGTAGGGGAGAAACAGGAAAGCAGTCAGGGAAGCAGTAAGCTCTGAAGAGCAATGAGAGTCAATGCAAGAAGTCTGGGAAATAAAATTCTAAATCTGGAGATCATCATGGTGTTGGCTAGCCTGGATTTGCTGGTCATAACACAGGTGATGTACATTGGCAGCCACTAATGGGACCTGGCCATACCAGGCTACTCCCTGTTTAAGTGAGATTGGGAAGGGTGGAGGGGAGAAGGGGCTCCCTATGTGCAAGGGATGGAATCAAGGTCATGGAAGTATAGGGCACCCAGAGGAGAAAAAACGCTGAAGGTGCTGTGGGTCATCCTGGAGACAGGTACTGGGGACACTATCCATATACAGGTGGTATACCGACCTCCAGCATAGGGAGACGAGCTGGATAAGGCACTTGTGGAGGCCATCATCCAGATGGCAAGTAAGAGACAAGTGTCTGTGACCTCAGTCTGCCTGGTGCAAATTGGAACCTTCCAACTGCAGTTCTAGCAAGAAGCAGGGTCATCCTTGACTCCCTACACTGGGCTTTCCTTAGGCAGCTATCAAAGGAATCCACAAGGGACAGGACAGTGTTGGACCTGATACTGACAAACGGGGATGGAATTTCAGACATTACAGTGGGCATTCCTCAGGTATAGTGATCACCGTACAGTGTGTTTAACATTAAGATGGGAACAGAGGTAAACCACAAGAGGTCGAGGGTCATGGACTTTAGGAGGTCAGATTTCTGGCAGGTAGGCATAGAGTCACAGAGGGGAAAAATAATGAAGGGCATAATTAAAGCAACTTACCTCTGTGTGTAGGAAGTAAGTAAAAGTAACAGGAGAAAAAGACCAATGGTGCTCTAGAAAACTGTTCAACATGCTGAGGGTACACATGGTGGCATTCAGGAAGCATAAGGAAATGCAGAGGGAGGAAGACAGTGATGTCTACAAAATAAAACAAAGGAACAGGAAAGGCAGTGAGGAAGAAAAGGTGCACACAGAAGAAACGATTGCCAAAAGGGTAGCTAAAGGGGATATGACTTTCTTCCGGCATATAAGTGAAAACAGGAAAGCAAGGTGAAGGGTAGTGAAGATAAGGAGTGTGGCAGGGGGAGACTGCACAGAAAAGGATCAAGAAATAACAGATATTCTGAACAGATACTCTGGCTTCTGCTCAGTCTTCATAGTGAAGGGTGGTGGAATGGGCCACCAGTGAGCAGTGGGAACAAAAAGGGGAAATGGATAAGAGTCTATTTTCAGAGGAAAGAGTCCTGAAGGGGTTTGCAGCTCTAAAAGTGGACAAGGCTATGGCACCTGACAGCATACACCCAAAGTTACTAAAGAAATTCACAGAGGTATTAGATGCCCCACTGCTGCATTTTTCAACAGCTCACTGGAAACAGCTGTGGTTCTAGAGTACTGGAGCAGAGCAAATGTGGTCCCATTCTATTACATCAGCAGCAGGGAGGAGGCTAACAACTATACTGCACCGCACTTCTTGCTAAGTTTTGGTTTGGGACTCTTCCCCCTTACCTCGCCTCCCATCTCTCACAAATAAACCCTTCAGCATCTCCCCACGTCATAGGGACCCACGCCCTTTCTCTCTTCCATTGCTCCATTATGTTGCAGGCCAGTCTGCTTTCTTCTATCATCTTCCCATACCCTGGAATAAACTTGCCTCTGATATTCACCCATCCTCATTATCTTCCTTCAAAGACTCCTCTGACTTCTTCCCTCCACCCAGTGTTCCCACCTTCTCCATAGCCATTTTAATACCCAATCCTCCAGCAATGGGTGGCGGTGGGGAACTCTCAGCACCTGGCTGGTGACAAGTGGAGTGCCACAAGGCTCTGTGCTGGGTCCAGTGGTGTTTGGGCGTTCATAATGGATTTCTCACACGGAGCTGAGAGCAGGATCAGTCTGTTCACAGACAATGCTAAAATGGGGGCAGTAGTGGATGAAGTTGACAGGTGAAACAACTGCAGAGAACCTAACCAAACTGGAGGAGTGGTCAGCGAAGTGACAACTGGGCTTCAATGTGAAGAAGTGTAAGGTTATGCACTCTAGGGTCAAGAAGCCAATGAGGGAATATTGGTTGGGGGGTAAGGCTGGGGTTCACCAAGGAAGAGAAGGACTTAGTAACAGAGAGCATGAACAACTCTGCTTAATGCAGGAAAGCTGCAGCTAAGGCTAACAGGATGCTGGGGTGTGTTGCAAGGAGATTCTTGTCCAGGGATAGGGAAGTGATCCTGCCCCTCTACAGGTCCTTGGTCAGGCTGCACTTGCAGTACTGTGCGCAATAATGGCATCTGTATCTGAAGAAGGATATAAGACTGCTTGAGAGGGTGCAGTGTAGGGTGACAAAAATGATCCAGGGATGAAGGCAAAACCTACAAGGACAGGCTAAGGGATCTGAGTTTGTACACCCTGGAGGAGAGGGGGGGATATGATTGAAATGTTCAAGTACTTGAAGGGGATCAACAAATCTAGTGCTGATGGGTTATTTAAGTTGAGAAAGGGAAGGGACACGAGACGGCATGAGCTAAGATTAGAGGGGGGGCAGATTTAGGAGAGAGATGAGGAGACATTACTTCATGGAGAGGATGGTGTTGAAGTGGAATGCCCAACCAGAGGGGTAATGTCATGTTAGACAGTGGGTAGTTTTAAAAGGATATGGGGACAGGGCATAGGGAGGGTCTAGATAAGTAGGGCTAAGAACTTCCTGGAGGTGTGGGGGTGGGGTGGGGCAGCTGAAATCTAGGAGTACTAGCTGCGCATAAGCAGACTCGATAGACCATGAGGTCTGTTTCTGCTGGCAGATTCATATGTTTGAATGTTCCTATATAATGCAGCCACCCTCTCATGAACTACACAGATTACTCCAATTCCTCTGCCGACTTTCCCATGTTTTGGAACTGGTTTGTGAACGCACCACCTACTATTATATATTTTTTTATGTATACATTTTTATAGTACCTGTCCTGATCTTGTTTGTCCTAGGGTTAAATTTGTATGATGTCTATTTATCTTAAAGGATGTGTATATTTGTGTCTTCAGCAATGTACAACTGTATTATGTTCTCCCTGACCCCCAGTCACACCTGGAAATGAGCCTCAGCTTAGTGTGCCTTTCTCAGTTACCAAATTTTAATAAATAAATAAGTGGGCCAGTCAGTCTCATATCAGTGGTGAGGAAATGAATGTTAAAGAAAAGGCTGGTAGAGTATCTTGAATCCAGTATGATACAAGACCAAATGTAGCATGGTCATGAGACTGTGCTGCTTGAAGACCGATGAAGAAATTGAGCAATTTGGAGGTGGGATCCAAAATGGAGAACTGGGCAAGGAACTGGTGAATGGATAGGCATGGTGGTTAACGGCATTCATGCTGAGAGGAGAGTGACCAGAGGGGTGCAACAGAGCTCAGTATTGGGACCAGTCCTCTTCAATGTCTTCATAAGTGACATTACAGAAGGTACTGGATGCCTTTTTGCATTTGACGCAAACATCTGTAATAGACTGGACACTCTGGAGGGGATGGAGAAACCTTAGGAAACTTGAGAAGTGGTCAAAAGCATGGCAATTGGGGTTCAATGCTAAAAAGTACAAAATCATTAACCTAAGGCACAGCAACCCAGTAACTGAGTATAGGATAGATTTCTTTGACTGGGTAACCAGAGTGGTGGACCAAGGGGGAGCAGTTGATGTCGCCTACCTTGACTTCAGCAAAGCTTTTGACACTGTTCCACATAGAAGATTGATAAATAAGCTGGGTAGGCTCGGGGTGGGTCAGAAGTTGGTCAACTGGGTGGCAAACTGGTTGACGGGCAGAAAACAGAGAGTGGTGGTAAATGGTATACAGTCAGAAGAGATGCAAGTCACAAGTGGTTACCTCAGGGATCAGTCCTGGATAGTCCTCTTCAACATCTTCATTAGTGACCTTTGCAGATGGACTAGAGGGTAAGGCTTGTCTGTTTGCAGATGACACCAAGATCTCAACAGAGTAGATGATCCAGATGGGGTGGGCAGAATGAGAAGAGATCTGGATAAACTAGCAGAATGGTCAGAAGAGTGGCAACTGGATTTAATGCAAAGAAGTGCAAAATCATGCACATAGGAAGAGAAACCCTGAAGCCACCTATAGGCTGGGAGGGAGTTGCTAGCAGTCACAAAAGAAAGAGACTTGGGCATCATCATCACTGATGACCTAAAATCATCCAAGCAGACCTCTAAAGCAGTAGGCAAGGCTAGGGGGTGTTAGGGTGTATTAGTAGGGTATCCAAGTCGTGAAGAGGGAGGTAATAATCCCTCTGCACCAAGACACACTGGTTAGCCCCATCTGGAGTACACGGCAGTACTGAGGCCACACTCACAAGGACATTAACCAAATTGAGGCAGTCCAGAGAAGGGCAACCAAAATGGTGCAGGGACTGCATCAGAAGACATATGAGGACAGATTAGCGAGCTCAATATGTATAACTCTGAGCAAAGGAGGGAGAGAGGTGATATGATCGAGGCATTCAAACACCTTAAGGCACATAACAAGAGTGAAAGAGTCTAACATGTTTAAATATAAGAAAATAGCAGGACAAGAGGACACAGCATGAGATTAGAGGGAGGCCGATTAAGGGAATGTGAGGAAATTCTTTTCACAGAAAGGGTGGTGGATGCATGGAATGTCTTACCACAAGAAGTGGTGGCATGGGAATACAGTGCAGGGCTTCAAACAGGCATGGGATAGGCATAAGGGAACAATACAAATGACTATGAATAGATAGGTCACTGACAGAGCAAAGGCCGAAGGCACATTTATAAGGTAGAAAAAGAAATGGGCAGACTGGATGGGCCTTGCGGTCCTTATCTGCCGTCAACTTCTATGTTTCTATGTTTCTATGTTTCTAGGTACTGTATTGACAGTTACTGAGCAGGAATTCGGCCTTGGGGTCATCATATCTGATGGCCTCAAAGTGGCAGAACAGATGGCTGCTGAGATGCATTGGCAGCAGTATCTCTAGCAGGAGGAGGGACGTGGTGTTGCCACTGTATCACTCACTTGTAAGACCCCATCTGGAGTACTTGCTTGTTGGGTTATTTGAGAAACACGAAATTGTATCTTGGGAATTGCTGGGAGCTTATTCTGGGAGAGTGGGTGATATGTGATGATAGGTTAGGAATAATAGGTTGGCTGTATGTGTGTGGGAAAAAAATTTGTATTAGGATACCAGACACCAATATTTGCATGGTTGTGTGGTTAGGGACTATGAGTGACTGTGTGAATCACTGCAAATTATTAGGAGATTTTGTTGTGGGTGGGAGGGTGTTTTAGATAATAGTATTAGGTATGTCTCTGCTGTTTTGCCTGCAGATGACCCCAAAGTTCAGTTACTCCTCATCCCTGTTCCATGATCTGCACCCCTTCTATGACCATCCCTGCTGTGTGCAGTTTAGCAATGGTGCAAGGATGTTGGGATCAGGAGGAGGTGCAGAGGGGGAGTAAGTGACTTTGGGAGGGCTGACAGGGAGGGTGACATTAGGGCTATGAGGTCCAGGAGGCACCCTGGTGCAAACTGAGGGCTTAAGAGAGGGCCAGACATGTTCATTCCCCATACCCAGGGATCTCACCCAACTGACTGGACAGCTAACTGAAGGGCCAGCTCTTATCACTCATCCTCTTGAAGCGGTGCTGTATGATGCTAGATCGATGAGGAATAAGTCCACTGTTATGGCAGATCTTATTTCCTTTGTCAATCTCCCCTGCATTACATAGACCTCACTGGGTGTTTATGCCAGCCCAGTCCTGCAGTCTTCATTCCTAGTTGTGTTCTTCATAGTGCACTGCCTGAGGAAGGACCATGGGGTGATGACCATCTGTTCTAAGCCTAAGCTGAAACTGGTGGTGCACCCAGTGGGGGATAGCTCATTGTTTGAATGCACAGCTATGGGTGGATGTCTGGGTGCAGGTTTCAAAATTCCCCCTTGTGTACTGTACTTTGGGGCAGAATTGGGAATTCCTACAGGGAAATCCTGGACTTCATCACTGATAGAGTGTGAGGGTTGCCCAGATAGCTTTTTCTGGTTGACTTCAATGCTTGAGTCAATTACAGACTCTCACAGTTTAGTCAAAATTTAATCCAGAGTATAGTATACCAGGGCCTCGCACAAACTATTACTTCCAGGACACACCAACATGACCATGTCTTCGACTCAGTATTATCTCTGGGGCTCAAGACTGACAACCTTGAGACTGATCCAGTCAGTTGGTCGTATCATTGTGGCATCAGGTTCACTTTCAGGATTCCCCTTGTAGCCCACCCTGTGTGATGGCTTCAGCCAGATGGACTCTTGATGGTGCTGGACACCTCAGATGTGTTGACATCATGTGCTAATGAAGTGAAGGAAGCAGTGGCAGTTTGTAACAGGGTTGTCACTGTGACTTTTGATCTTGTGGCACTGGTTCATGTACGCCCACTGGTTTCACACCTTGGCTCATTATGGTTTGCTGGAAAATTCAGGGAAATGAAAGCAAAGGGGTGGAGTTGGAGCATTGTTGGAAGAGACCCAAGACCCAGGAGGACAGACTACTTTTGATGGCTCACTATGGTGAGTAGCAAAGGGCAATCACCCATAAAAAGGCAGTGTTCCAGTCTTGGGAGCTGCTTCTAGGAGGAAATGACTGGCTCTGCTTTTTCAGACTGTGAACAAGCTTCTCCATCCAGGCAGTCTGGAGCCCATCAGAGCTGTTACACCCACGAAATACAAAGCATTTACTTAGTTCTTCTCAGACCAGGTGTCCTCCATTAGGGCTGAGGTTGCCAAGTGGGCCATTGCAGCCCAATGGTGTTCACCCTGTGAATCTAAGATGCATTCAGTGGTCACAGGGAGAGTTTCAACAAGTAACAAAGGAAGAAGAAAGTGAGGTGAAATCTGAGCTGTGGCCAACATTTTTGTGATCTTGATCCAGGCTAGACACATCTACTTATGACCTGTGTAGGGCAGTTGAGCCCAGTTTTAGCAGAGACTGTCTGGTGGTCCTTTTCAGATGAGGATCTCCTGACATCTCTGAAGAATGCACTAGTGGAACCTCTTCAGAAAAAGCTCTCTGAACCAAGACATCCTAACAAATTACTGACCCATCTCTAATCTGCCTTTCTGTACAAGGTTATTGAAAAGGGGGCTGTGCTACAGTCAGAGGCACACCTCATGGCCTTTGATATCTATGAGTCTCTCCAGTCTGTTTTTTGGATCTAGACACAGCACAGAAACCACACTAGTTATGGTACAGAATGACTTGCTCAGGGCAAGAGATTGAGAAGAATAGTCAATTCTCATTCTCCTTAATCTCTCCTCAGTGTTTGACATTGTGGACCTTGCATTGTTATTGGACTATCTAAAGACTGGGACTCACTGAGAAAGTCATTTGTTGGTTTGAGTTCTACCTCAGTGTCAGGAGAAAGGGGACTGTTGTGGAAAGGTTTTCCTCGCTCCCTTTGTTTCTGCCCTGTCATGTACCTCAGTGCTTGGTCCTTTTGCCATTGTTGTTTGTGGTGTGCATGCTACACCTGGGTAAGATCATTAGGCAACATGGGCTTGGGTTTCACTGCTATGTAGATGACACCCAGCTCTATATGTCTTTTGCACCCAGGACACCGAGGGGGTTGATGTGCCAAATGGGTGTCTGGCCATAATAAAAGACTTGATGTCATTCCCTGGTGGTCTAGTGGCCCCTGCCACACCCTCTTCACCCTGACAGGTAGTGCCCCAACCTTCTCTCCCCAACTCCAAATGGAGCAGGCCACTGGCACAGCCCTTTGCTCTCCTCCACATCTGATGGCCAACTGAGAAGTCAATGAATGAGGGTGTGCTGTATGTGGGACACTACCTGTTGGGGTCAGGGAGAGTGTGGCAGGAGCCACTAGACCACCAGGGAATTAATTTAAAAAAATACTACATTGCAGTGGAGATGGGGATATGGGGATAGAGAGGGGGTTTACTACCACTAGACCACCAAAAAAATTATTATAATTTTACTTTTGATCCTGCGGATAGGGAATAGGGATGGCAGCAGCTGGAGGTGGGGTTAACTGATAATATTTGCAGGGATACGAGTAGGTGATTAGGAGGGGGGAGGGACTGCTAATCACTGGTGGGTTTGTTCTTTCATGCCCACGTCGGGCAGGCAGGTGATTAGGGAATGAACCGCTAGCCACGGGAGGGGGAGTGGAGGGGGGCATTGATATCAGGTGGGGGAAGGGACCTTTTAATGTGATTGGAGAAGTGGAAATGGGGCAAAATTTTGCCCAAAACATTCGGAAGATTTCCGATCTGCCACAAGTGGAAGACTGGAAACTTCAGTGAAAGTTGACATATTTCTGTGAAACTTCCGCTGTGGCAGAATTCGCACATGCCTATGGATGGTGCATTATAACAAATGTATTCTATGTGTTTTTCCCAGATACTAGATACAGATAGTGCACTATAACAAAGGTATCCTATGTGTTTATTCCAGATAATAGCTACTGTGTGCACTACTGCAAATGTAACCTATGCGTTTATCCCAGATGATACATACAGACTGTGCACTATGGCATATGTATTTTATGGCCCAGATATTCAAACTGCACCAGGCTGTGGTGCAAGCTTGGGCGCAGCTCAACTTGGCTGCACAGGGGTGTGGATTGGGCGATATTCAACGGAGCTGCGCTATGGCTCAGCAGCATTGAATATCGCACCCTGGCCACCCGCAGTGTGCATGGTGCAGTGGCACTGTGCCAGCGCAAATGGCCAGAGTGGAGCATGGGGATGCACTAGCGTAAGTTCCATTGCGCTATGCGCAGCAACAGCGAAATTCAAAACTTGACATGCAAATGGAGGCCATAATGTGTATGCAAAGGCGCAAATGGGGGCCATTTGGCCCCACCCTGCGTAGGTGTGCTGATCCCCGACGACTTGCACCTGGCGCCTGCCAGGCAGCAGCCATCGGGGACCACGCACCTGCAGCTGGCAAAGTGCACCACAATCGCGGCATTTGTTAAAAAGAAGAACTGTGTACAATATCCCTGGTGGTCCAGTGGACTGCTGACTGCCTGATCGCGGGCATTTGAAATAAATAATATCCGTAACCTCCCTGGTGGTCCAGTGGACCGCTGTGTGCTCGATCGCGGGCATTTGTAATAAATAATAATATTCCTAACCTCCCTGGTAGTCCAGTGGACCACTGTGTGCCCGATCACGGGCATTTGTAATAAATAATAAGATCCCCAAATTCCCTGGTGGTCCAGTGGACTGCTGTGTGCCCGATCGTGGGCATTTGTAATCAAAACTAAGAATATGTCCAATATCCATGGTGGTCTAGTGGTACCCCTTCCCCACCTGTCCACTGAGCCACACCGCCCCGCTCCCCCCCAACACACAGGCTGAATATCAGGCTGTGCAGGGTATGCATGGGCACGCCCCCGCTACCTGCACCTGCATACATTACTGATCGCCGATGGATTTGTGCCGCACACTTTTCCCTTTTGAATATCGCGTCGGGGCGCATCAGTGGGTTGCGCATGGTGCAACACTGTTGTGCCATGCGCAACCCTTTTGAATATCTGGGCCTATGAGTTTGTCCTGGATAATAGACATACACTGTGCACTATAACAAATGTATCATTTGTGTTTAACCCAGATGATACATACAGACTGTGCACTATAGCATATGTATTTTATGAGTTTATCCTGGATAATAGACATACACAGTGCACTATAACAAATGTATCCTGTGTGTTTATCCCACATAATAGGTACAGACAAGGCATTATAACAAATGCACTCTACGGGGTAAATATTCAGAGCAATTGAACATGGCACAACTGAGTTGCACCAGAGCAACCACTGACTTGCGCCACAAAGTGATATTCAAACACTGCAGCTGTGCAGCACAAGTCACAATGAACCGAGGCACAAAAGTAACGTATGCAGTGCAAGTGCAGGGGGGGCGTGCCTATCATTAAGTGGTGCAATGGCATATTCAACCCGAAATCATGGCGCAAATCCGGAGCAAAACACAAGATGTGCCAGTCGGACTTGAGCCAATAAAAACAGGCTCAAACACACAGACAGCAGATGCGCAACTCTGTGCAACCAGCGAGACAACATGGATGGTACACCATTTATAATGGAAGAGGTAATGAGGGGTGTGAGGAGGAAGGAGGAATAGCAACATGGTCGATGAAGGGCCCGTTGGCGGTATGCCCAACACAGGTGGTACCGTGCCCCCATCACATTCGAGGACTTTAGTGTTGTGGAGATTGTGGGCTGGTACCACCTGAACAGGGCAATTCTGAGACGGTTCTGTGAGCTGTGCAGTGAGGCTATGCAGGCACCCACCAGACGGAGCCATGCCATGTCAGTGGAGACCAAGGTGACGGCAGTGATGTGCTTGCTTGTCATGAGCACCTTTCAAAGACCAACGGGTGACACCACTGGTATCACCCAGTCAGCCATGTCCCACCTCCTCAAACAGCTCCTCAACACTCTGTTGCCACACGCTTTGGAGTTCATACAATTCCCAAACACACAGGCAAAGCGTACAGCAAACATGCAGGATTTCCACAGGGTGGCACGCATGTCAGGCATGATTGGAGCTGTTGACTGCACCCATATGGCCATATGCACACCACCTGGCCCCGAGGGGCTGATGTACATTAAGAGGAAAGGCTACTCATCCATCAACTGCCAGGTGGTGTGCAATACCACGGGGTGCATAATCAATGTCTGCACCACACACCCAGGGAGTGCACATGATGCCTACATCTGGCACAGTTCCATACAGTGCCAGAGATTCAAACATGGGGAAATCCCCACAGGGCACCTGTTAGGTGACTAGGGCATGGGGCAGGTGGTGGGTGCAGCACAGCTGTGGGAGGAAGGCAGATAAATAGGGTGGATGGGGTACAGGAGGCATTGGGCAGCAGGGGCAGTGGGGTGGCAACAACACAGTGTAGTGCTAATCATGCCTTTCCCCACACAGGTGACTGCGCACACCCACTCAGGCCCTGGCTGCTCACTCCATTCAGGCAACCATCATCCCTTGCAGAGGAGAGATATAATGAGGCACTCACTGCCATGGGCAGTATCATCAAGCGTGTCTTTGGCATGCTGAAGATGCATTTCCATTGCCTAGACAGGTCAGGTGGTGCCCTACAATACAGCCCATCGAAAGCCTGTGGCCTATTGCTGGCCTGCTGCATGCTGCACAACATGGCCATTGACCATGGGATAGCTATCCAGGTGGATGAGGGCGACAGCAGTGGCGACAATGGTGAGAATGGGCCGGAGAGTGGTGGGCAGCCACCCATGGGGAGGCAGGACCCCAAGCTGGCAACAGAAGCCAGGAGGCACAGGGCCATGATCACACAGGAGCATTTTGGTGAACACAGGTAAGTGCACTGACACACATGCATGGGCAACACAGACCACCACACCACACACAAGTCTGTACGTGCACAGTGGGATGCATGCAGGGAATGAGGCACACAGCAGGCATGGTGGAGGCAGTGCCACACACACACACACACACACACACACACACACACACATATACACATGGGCTGAAGAACATGGCATGGATCAGAAGCATGACACCAGTGCACAACTGATGCAGAGCTTCCCTCATCACACCCACACCACAAGGCCCAGCAGCCCAGCCAGAACACACGGGGGAATGTGCCACACCACACATGCATGCTACCACATGCATGGTGCACCACCACCACCCAAGTGTGCTCTGGGCAGCAGCCGCGGACAGCAGGTAAGGGCAGCACACACATCAGGGACACTGTGCAGTCTCTTGGCCACCACAGCCATGTGGGCAGCTGCACCGAGGCCGATCATTAGCTGCAGGCTGTGCATTAGCCAACTGGGGTGTGTCTGACACACTCACAGGGGTGGATGCCTGAGAGTGCAACCGTGTTCTCGCTTGGGTGTATAGGCGGCAAAACAGGCTTGCGCCTGGGGTGTCCTGGATGCCAGTGTCAGAGCCCAGTGTCTGCTGTGCAGGGGTCTCCAGATTCCAGGACTGGGGAGTAGACATAGCACTGCGGGAGTCCTCTGTGCATGGCAGTGCCCAGTGGCTGCCAGTGATGCAAACCTGACCACAATGGTACCGATCATGCAGTCCAGTGACACGGTTGTGGCCTCCCACAGCTGGCGGAGCTCATCAGTAAGCCACACATGACCCCTATCCTGTTGCTCGGCCAGCAGATGCACCTCTGACCACAGTGCATGCATCTCCGTGGCAAACAATGTCTAGTTCTCCGCTGATGCACGCAGCAACTGAGTATGCTCCACAAGCCATTCAGCATCCTGTGCCTCCTGGGCAGGGTGCCAGCCTGCTGGGCGTGACACAGCACACTGTTCAGCACTCCACTCTGGTGGATGCTACACAGGGGACTGCACAGGGGGTACTGCTGCAACAGGTGCACTGGCAGTGGATCCCGTGGTTTGCTGCCCGGTGGTGTCTGCATCCTGCTGCCACTGCCCAACTGGCTGCTGGGCAGTGCCTGGCACATAAGCATCTGCCATAGCACCACTCCCCTGCCAGGCACAGCAGTGGTGTCACACACCACTGTGCAGACAGGGATAGATGGTGGCTGCGCAGGTGCAGCACTGGGCCTTGATGATGCCTGTGAGAGTCCCTGGACTGACTCAGGCACCACATGCCCAGCGCGGTCCAGGATCAGAGTCATGTCATCACTGGAGATGGACGCAACCCCCAGCTGGGTGTCTGAGCAGAGCACAGGCTGTTTCTCCACCAGCATGCACTCTGCCAGCGTGTCGTCTGACTCCAGGCCAAGGACATCCTCCAGGCCCACACTGCTGCATTGCAGCTGGGTCTGCCATGGATGCCTGAGGATGTAGATGGCTCCTCCTCCACTGGGACCATGGCTGTGGCTGCCTCCGCCTGGGCCTCTCCACGGAGACATGATGGTGCTGCAAAGAAGAAACATAGTGTCTGTGGTGCTGTAGCCCCCATGCACGTGGCCCCCCCAAGGTGTGCTTGCCACTGTTGTCACCATCCAACAGGGCACTATGCATGGCAGCAGGCAACCCATGCATGTGGCATGCAGCAGGGCAGCAGGTACACCTGCATGTGACAATGCACACCTGCCATCCACGCTAGTAGTGTGCATACTCACCATGCTGTGAGGGGCTGCCACCCATCTGAAACTCACCACCAGGCACACCCTCAACAGAAACACGGCTGATGGTGGCTGCAACCAACTCCTCAGTGGCTGACAGGGTGGGTGCGGTGGAAGGGTCCCCGCTGGTCCTGCTGTGGGATGCCCTGATGGCTGCCACCTTTTCCTTTATGTGTCTCTTGTCAGTCCCATCCTTTTTCCTGCACTCCTGTATGCTACGCTGGTACCTGCTGTGGGTGTTAACATATGTTGCCACGACATCCCACCCTGCTGACCTCTTCTGTGGGGTGCCTGTGGTACCACTCAGCATGCCCTCCCTGTCCAAGTATGCCTCGAACTAGGCCTACTGTTCATTTTTTGTGAAGTTGGGCCTGTGCTTGCAGCCGGGTCCATGCTCCTCCTCTCCTTCATGCTCTGACATTCTGCTACCTGTGGACAGTGACAGCAAAGGGGGTCAGTATCAGCATGGCCCAGTACAGTGCACTGTTCTAGTGTTGTTGTAGGCCTCTCAATCCCAGTGTTACCTATCAGGCTATAATACCGGTCTGTGCCCTGTGCTGTACCGTGGTGCTTATAAGGTGCATTGCATGCAAATGAGCCTGTGCGCAACAGCAATGATGTGCTAACGCTCCCTAATGGGCCACGCATTGGCTGATGAGGTGATTTGCATATTTCAGCTTAATATCATGATCTTGCACCATACTCAATCGACTTGCGCTGGAGCATCCCTGAGCCACAAGTACGGCATATGAACATTGTGCATGCCTGCAGTGCGCAAGTGCGCACACTGTAGCACAGGCCTATCATCTGAACATCTTACTTGCACAAAGGGAACCCAGTGAGTATGCGGTGCTGGTCATCTATCACACATGCGCACGCATCATGGCACACACACCCATTGCACAAATATACATCATGCATGATGTCGCATGCAGCGCATGCCAGGTACATGTGCGATGCTGCACAGGGTCACGCCCTGTGCCCTTGGGGTCGAGAACATGACCCTGGTCACTGGCCAGTCCATGGCACTGTGTGCTTGTGTGGTGCTGCACAGTACACCTCCACAGTGCATGGCAACCATGCAACCCCATGCTGTGAAGTCGCATGCAACTGTTCGCTATTGCGCATCATCTGTGTGCAGCACCACGTGTGTGCTGAGTTGGCCATTATGCCTCTAACTGTTGTATGGACTGGAGACATGCTGCACAATGCTGCAACATGGAGGGCACTCAGCTGGACCAAGGTTGAAATGTGCAGCCTCATTGCCGTGGTGCAGTCATTTGTGGTCCAGCTGTTTGGGCAGGTCCCCCTGCAGCAGGCCCGTGGAGAGGTGTGGCAACATGTGGCCAAGGCCCTGGAGCACCGCACAGGGGTGCAATGCAGTGTGGAGCAGTGCAGGCACTGGTATGGTGACCTGTGATGCAGGAACCCGGAGCAACTGCGACCGCTGCAGGCACGCATGCAGTGTGGGGCAGTGCCACAGCCAGGTTAGTATGCACATGTGACATGCATACACAGGGCACTACTGTAGTGAGTCTATGGATGCACAGCAGATGCCACTGCCAGGAGACGTCATGGTCCTAGCAGTTACTACATGTCCTGCATGGCTGCTGCACATGTTTCAGCCATGCAGGCACCAGGGCCATGAGGAAGGTGGGGTCCCACCCTGTGCCATGCAGGCTGTGTGGTGGCAGGGGGCTGTCTGTGCATGCCTGTTTACTCATGTCCACCTCTCTTATTTCCTTCCACAGGGCCAGAGGACCACAGGAGGGCCAGGGAGGCCGTGGCCACAGCACAAGGGCCAGATAGGGGGTCAGTGGCTGGATCAACAGGACTGTGTCAGACAGGCAGGCTTGTGCACATTGCTGTACTGTGTCTCTGTGGGTCTCAGGTAGTCACAGGGTCCAGACATGTGCACCACAGCCATGTGTTTGCACAGCCATGGTGGGCGCAATGTCTGTTGTGCATGCTGGTGTTGCAAAGCCTGTGCTGGCCATGTGCCACCCTGGGAGGGTGGTGTGCATTGCATCCACCGTGTGTGTGGCAACTGGTGCATATGCTCTGTGCCATGTGCCCTGCCCATGTGCAAATGCTCCCACTGTACAGCCCGGTGTGCCTGTCTGCACCAGTGTGGTGTGCTGTGTGGATGACTGGTGTGGCCCTCCATGTGTGAGTCCTTTATGATCCGTCCAGTGGTGTGTGCCTCCGCTGTCCAGTGCACACTGTGGGTGGGCTGAGGATCATTTGGGCACGTCATTTAATGCCTGTCCTGTCCCTTCTCCTAGGTGTTCCCAGGATGGCAACACGGAGGAGGTCGGGAAGAGTGTTGCGGGCATTGGGGAGCCTGCTGGTGCAACAATGACGCATGACACTTCTGATGATGTGGCAGATCCAGAAGACTGTGGAACTGAGGAGGGTGTTGCTCTGGATGATGGTGGCAGACAGTGGCTGACAGTAGCCCCATGTTCTTGTACATAGCCCCTGTTTGTCCTGGTCTTACCTGGTTGCCCTGTCCATCCCCTCATTCCATTGTGTAGTCCCTGGAACCTATTCCCAACCTCTCATGACCCTCGCCCATGCCTTTATCCCACAATTGTAAATAGTTGCACTTTTGTTACATAAGTAAAGCCTTTGCATTGGTGCATCACTGTGTCTGTGTTTCCTTTGCAGATGGTGTGTGGAGCCATGCTGCAGGTGTCTGTTCTGCTGTGCTTTGCCATGTCTCTGATGTTCCACCACTATCCCCTTTGGCTACTGCACATGTGTCCACAGGGCATGTGCCCCTTGTTCCTGTATGGTGTGTCGCCCTGTGTCGAGTGTCTCATGGTGGCCTTTGACTGCCCCTGCACCTTGTGTACTTGTCTGCCTACCCTTCCTTTCACCTGTAGTGCTGCCCATCTCCACTGTGGGCAGCAGTACTGTGCCCTTCCCCACTCCGGTTGGCAGACTGTGTGGCCCTGGGTGGCCTGTGCCTCCCTCACCCCTAGACCACAGATCTCTGTGTTTGTTTGTTTCTCTTGGCACCATGGTCATGGCACCCTGCAGACCAGCCTGGTGGGTGTCTCTTGCATGGCTCTGCCATTGGCATGGCAGTGGTGACAGTGTGTTGGCCTGGTGCTTGTTCGATGGTTGGTGGGCTGGGGTTCTATGTGCACCATCCCCTGCTGCCCTGTGTTGCCTCCAGGACAGTGCATCTCTGTACCCACCTGTGCTGTGCTGGTGGGGTCCTGTGCCCCTCTGCCCCATGCTTCCCTGTCCATGCATGCCCTGCAACCTGTTGCCCTTGCTCAGCCCACTGGGTTTTGTGTTCTGGCCTGCTCCCATGCATTCCTGGTTGTGCCAGTGCATCTGTGGTTGGGCCACGGCACATCTTTGCTATATCAGCCTGGTTGCACCAGAGCATTTCAGAGGTGCATCTTCTGAATATGGCTTCCTTTTTCCCATGGCACACCTGACTTGCACTGCACTAGACTTGCACTCACCTTTGGTGCAAGTCTGAATATCTGGCAGTATGTTTATCTCACAATATAACAGATGTATCCCACGTGTTTATCCCAGATAATAGATACAAATAGTGCACTATAACAAAGGTGGGGGAAGGAATTGACAACTAAATGATAGGAGGGCATCCTTGAAATGGCAGAAAAATGGAAGATATCGTTAATGGGGGACCTGAATATGCCAGATGTTAACTGGAGCACCTTTGCTGCAGGCACATCCAGGAGCAGGGTCATTCTTGATGCCCTACAAGGGGCATGCCTCAGACAGCTAGTGTTGGAACCCACTCGGGAGGGAGCAGTCTTAGTCTTGGTACTCTCGAATGGGGAGGGAGAAAGAATCTCAGATTTAGAAGTGGGTAACCATCTGAGAACAAGCAACCACCAAACAGTGTGGTTCACAATAAACACAGCAATAGAGTCAAGCCATACAAAAGCAAGAGTATTGGACTTTAGAAGGGCTGACTTTGGGAAAATGACAGAGTGTCTCAGAAAAGCACTAGCAAATGGGCAAGAAGGAGGAGTGGAGGAACAATGGGGAAAAATCAAAACAGCCATCACAGAGGCAACAAGCCTTTGTGTGAAGTGAATCAATAAAACAAAATGAAGGAAACAAACACTATGGTTCTCAAAAGAGGTGGCAGGGAAGATTAAGGAGAGAAGGATAGCATTCAGGTCAGGCAATAAGGAAACACAGAAGGAGCAGAACAGATTACTTTATCAGTTAAAGTAGAAGAAGGCAGGGAAGGCAGTCAGAATAGCAAAGGCCCAAACTGAGGAAAAGAAAGCAAATTCTGTTACGAAGGGGGATAAAACCTTGTATAGATACATTAGGCAGGGTTTTATTTAACTCTATAAATTGATTAGCATTTTACTCATAAAAGTGTTAAAACATTGTGACAATGCACAGCACTTATCTCACTGTGTTTAACAAACATAACACTTCTAGAAAACCTATATAAATGCTTTCTGTACAGTTAGTGTTGTCCCCCCAAAAATGCTAATCAATTATTTAAAACCCTGTTAGGGAATGAAGAAAGACCAAGGGAGGGATACGGAGACTTAATAAAGGGAAGGGAATGTGGACAGAGGGTGATAGTGAAAAAGCAGGGATACTGAATGAATATTTCTGCTTAGTATTCACAACAGCAGAGGAAGGGGAGGTACCCAAGCCAAACAAGAGAAACATTCTGGATAGGGGGGTCAATACCAGTCCATTCACAGAAGAAAGGGTTTTGAAAGAACTCTTGAAACTGAGGGAGGACAAGGAAATGGGGCCTGATGGGATTCACCCTAGAATTCTAAAAGAACTAGTGATACCACTGACTACTCTCTGTAACAAATCATGGAAGGATGGGTGGTACCTGAGGACTGAGGGAGGGCGGATATGGTTCCACTTCACTAAAGTGGGAGCAGGGCAGAGGCAGGAAACTACAGACCGGTTAGTTTGACCTCAGTGGTAGGGAAAATGATGGAATCACTTCTGAAGGAAAGAATTATTGAGTACCTAGAGGCCAGTGGGGCAGAGGACCCAAGGCAGCATGGATTCACAGCGGAAAGGTCATGTCAGATGAATCTAATAGATTTCTTTGATTGGGTGACCAAAGTAGTAGACTCGAGGAGGGGCTGTGATATGGCCTACCTAGATTTTAGCAAGGCATTTGACACAGTCCCACACATAAGATTAATAAACAAATTAGCCAGCCTTGGAGTGGGTCCCAAGGTGGTATCCTGGATAAAAAATTAGCTGAACAACAGGATGCAAAGGATAGTAGTAAACGGAGTTCACAGTGAAGAAAGGAGGGTAACTAGCGGGGTACCACAGGGTTCAGTACTGGGACCGGTCCTCTTTAATGTCATTATTTTTTGTGGTTATCTCTTCCCACCCACGAGTCCTCTGCATCCTTCTGACATCCCCCGCACCTGGCACTGGGTATAAGACCCCCTCACCTAGACCCTATGACTTACACTTCATTGCAGGATGTGGGGAACGACTCGACCTACCGAACCAGATTAAGTGTTCAGGGAGGTGCCTTCCCAGGCCATCGTGGAGGGGGACCATCATCATCCTTGCAGAGGACTCCCACTTTTCCATTTTCCTTCCCTTGAGGTCACGGCGTGTAACAGCAGCAACGTCGGCGGTGTGCATGCTCCCGTGTGCATCCCCACCAACTGCCTGCCGCAGACTCTCGCCCACTGTCTCAGTGCCAATGTGCCACCTCCCAGCCTCCGCCAGGTGGCAAGCAATCGCCGAGCACAGCAATCCCCCTTCCCCAGAGAAAGAGGGCAGTCTTAGGGACACTTGATCCTTCTCTTCCCTGCCAACCCCCAGCGTCCCATATCCGTTCCTGAACACGGGTTGCCGGCGTGATGTGAGGTAAGGCGTCCAGGGCCTCAACCTTCACCGCCACCGGGCCATTTAATGTCATTATAAGTGACACTGAAAAGCACCTAGAAGGAAAAGTGTGTCTCTTTGCAGACGACACAAATATTTGCAACAGGGTTGATGCACAAGGTGGGGTGGAAAGAATGAAAAGTGACTTGGCAAGGTTGGAGGAATGGACTAATGTATGGCAACTCAGATTCAGTGAAAAGAAGTGCAAACTAATGCACCTGGGAAACAAAAACCCAGGGGAAGAGTACACAGTGTGGGGGGTGAGATGCTAAAAACAACAAAAATCAAAACGGACCTGAGAATAATTATATCAGATTACCTTAAGGTGGGCAAGCAATGTGAGAAGGCAATAAGGAGGGCTGGGGGATAATGGGATGCATAGGGAGAGGAATCAACATTAGAAAACAGGAAGTTATCACTCCGTACAGACAACTGGTGAAACTCCATCTGGACTACTGTGTGCAGTTCTGGAGACCCCATCTCTGCAAAGACATAAACAGAGTAGAGGCTGTTCAGAGGAGGGCAACCAAAATGGTGCAGGGTCTGCAACAGAAGACATATGAAGAGAGACTAAAGCAGCTTAATATGTATACCCTTGAGGAAAGAAAGGAGAGGGGGGACATGATAGAAACTTTCAAGTATCTCAAGGGAATTAAAGTCCAAAGGTAGCATCTTTCAGAAAAAGATGTGCAAGAACAAGGGGGCACAATTTGAAGATAGAGGGGGGACAGCTCAGAGGTAATGTTAGAAAGTGTTTTTCATGGAGAGGGTTATGAATGCATGGAACAGCCTTCCTGAGGAGGTTGTGGAGTCAAGAAAAGTGGGAGAATTCAAGAATGCATGGGACAGACATAAAGCAATTCTAGTGGGGGGTAGGATGAAGTAAGCTATAGTATATGGTTAGCCTTTGTTCTGTATAAAAATCAGCCTGCTCAAAAACCTTGTTGTGCACATTCTAAACTGTTGTGCGCATTCCAAGATGCTATTGTGTGCATTCCGACCGGTTGTTCAGCACAGTTCAACGGTCATAAATTTTGAAATTCCTCATTCACCCAGCACCTAGCTGATTACTAACCACCCAGTGCCCAAATTTGTACCTTTAAACTTGTAAAGGCTATAAATTTAATTTTAATCATAAAACAGAGCAAAGAAATTGGTAGTTTGTTTTTCTTTTGTTTTTATTTAGGAAGGTAAGAGTTCTGTTGACTTCTGTGTACAAAACCATATACTATATAAAATAGTGTATGGTCAACCACGCTCAACTCGGCATGTGTTTCCATCTCGGGGGTTCAGATGACAGCATGGACCTCTCGAGCTTCGCTCTCGAGGTCTATATGCTGTCATCTCAACCCCTTGATGGAAACACAGCCTTATTGTGTATGGCTGCCCATACACTATTCTCTATGTTGGTTAACTAGAATCTGCAGCTTATCCATCAAGTAGGGAAATGGGAGCAGACTAGGTGGGCCAAGTGGTCCTTATCTGCCGTCAAATGATATGTATCCAGTGTTCATTCCAGATAAACAGATACAGATTGTGCACTATAACAAATGTATCCTATGTGTTTAACCCACATGATAGATACAGACAGTGCACTACTGCATACGAATTCTTTGAGTTTATCCTACATAACAGACATACACATTGCACTATAAGAAATGTATCCTCTATGTTTATCCCTCATAATAGATGCAGACTGCTGCTATAACAAATGTATCATAGGTGTTTGTCCCAAATAAGAGATACAAACAGTGCACTACAGCAAATGTTTCCTATGTATCTATCCCAGATAACAGACATACTGTACACAGTGCATTATAACAGATGGGTTCTACGTCATAATGGCGATTGTCGAAAGACGATTGTAATTATGGTGAGGGTACATTGATCAGTTTTGGTGATGTACATCCCCAGTGCACAGGAAAACGACACCAGGGACTTCAAATTTTAATGTTAATGCGGGGGGCTACACCTCCCGCTCTCACCCCCTGCACCCCCATATTAAGGGATTCTTAACTCCAGGGGGTGGATGTTGGAGGGTGCAAATCCTAAGAAAATAAAATTTGGGTCTGGACGCACACATATTAAGGCATGCCCAGACCCGAACCCAGAACCCTCACAGCTGTAGGCTGCCACACACACCACGCTATGGGGCCAGCTCGGCAACTATGCAAACCATGCCAAGCCAACCCTCCCTTCTGTCATGCTTGCCCCCGTGTGCATATACATATAACGAAGTCCTGTCGCTATATGTGTGAGCCCCCCATCTGGTTGCCTTCCTCCCACCCTCGCCTTGTTCTTTCTGCACTGCAAATAGGTTGGCATTTTGGTAGGCGCCCACTTGCAGCATGCCCACATCACAGGACACCTAACAGATGTATTGCATGTATTTATCCAAGATAATAGATACAGACAGTGCACTATAACAAATCTATCCTCTGTATTTATTCCACATAATAAAAGCAGATAGTGCACTATAGCAAATGTATCCTATGTGCTTAACTCAGGTAATACACATACACAGAAAGACACTAATGCAATCAGTTTGCAGGTTTTCCAGCAGGAAAGTAATGCTATATACAAACAAGCAATTGTCAATGCTGAGTGTTGATTGCGTTGGTCTGTTGAGCTCGCTCACTGCCCCTGTGTCACTTGCTCAGTCTGTTTCTCCTGGTGCTGCAGGCTGCTCTTTTGTACTGGGCTTCTGCCTGCATTGGTACCTTGTTCTGGCCACTAAGAAATTTGCAACTGTCCTGACAGAACTCCGTTGAGGTGGCTCACTCCCCCTCTCTCACTTGTTCATTCTGTTTCTCCTGGTGCTGCAGGCTGCCCTTTCATACTGGGTTCCTGCCTCTGTTGATGGCTTTTTCTGCCCACAAAGAAATCTGCAGCAGTCCCGACACAGGTCTGTTGAGCCTGCTGACTCCCCCCTCTCACTCACTCATTCCGTTCTTGCTGGTGCTGCAGCCTGGCCTTTGTACTGGGCTCCTGCCTGGCTGCACCTTTTCCTGCCAACAAAGAACTGCAGTCACAATAGAGCTCTATTGAGCTCGCTCACTCCCCCTCTCTCACTTGCTTGTTGTGTTTCTCCCAGCGCTGCAGGCTGCCCTTTTGTACTGGGCTCCTGCCTGCATTTGCACCTTTTTCTGCCCACAAAGAAATCCACAGATGTCCTGACAGAGCTCTGTTGAGGTCGCTCACTCCCCATGTCACTCATTCATTATGTTTCTCATGGCACTGTAGGCTGCCCTTTTGTACTGGGCTCCTGGCTGTGTTGGTACCTTTTTCTGCCCACAAAGAATTCTGCAGCAGTCCCGACAAAGCTCCGTTGAGCTCGCTCACTCCTCTTCTGTCACTTGCTCGGTCCGTTTCTTCCGGTGCTGCAGGCTGCCCTTTTCTATTGGGCTTCTGCCTGCGTTGCCACCTTCTTCTGCCCACAAAGAAATTTGCCGCAGTTACAATAGAGCTCCATTGAGCTTGCTCAGTCCCCCTCTCTCACTCGCTCATTCTGGTTTCCCTGCCACTACAGGCTGCCCTTTTGTACTGGGCCGCTGCGTGCACTGCTGCCTTTTTCTGCCCACAAACAAATCTGCAGCAGTCCCAACAGAACCCCATTGAGCTCACTCACTCCCCCTCCCTCACTTGCTCGGTCTGTGTCTCCTGCCGCTGCAGGCTGCCCTTTTGTACTGGGTTCCTGCCTGCATTGGCGGCTTATTCTGGCCAGAAAGAAATCTGTTGCAGTCCCGACACAGCTCCATTGAGCTCTCTCACACTCATGCTGTTTCGGCCTGTGCTGCAAGCTGGCCTGTTGTACTGGCCTTCTGCCTGTGTTGCCGCATTTTCTGCCCACAAAGAAATCCACAGCTGTCACAATAGAGCTCCGTTGAGCTCGCTCACTACCGCCTGTCACCACTCATTCTGTTTCTCTTGGCGCTGCAGGCTGCGCTTGTGTACGGGCTCCTGGCTGCATTGGCACCTTTGTCTGTCCACAAACAAATCTGCAGCTGTCCTGACAGAGCTCTGTTGAGGTCGCTCAGTCTCCCTCTGTCACGCCCTCACTCTGTTCGTCCTGGCACTGCAAGAGGCCCTTTTGTACGGGATTCCTGCTTGCATTGGTGCCTTTTTATGCCCATGAAGAAATCTGCAGAAGTCCTGATAGAGCTCCATTGAGCTCACTCAGCCCCCCATCTCACTCACTCATACTGTTTCTCCCATCCCTGCAGTTTGGCCTTTTGTACTGGGCCCCTGCCTGCACTGATGCCTTTTTCTGCCCACAAAGAAATCCACAGCAGTCCTGACAGCGCTCCGGTGAGCTCACTTACTCCCCCTCCATCACTCGCTCTTTTGTTCTGTTTCTCCCAGTGCTGCAGGCTGCCCTTTTGTACTGGGCTCTTGCCTTGGGCCCTTTCTGTGCCCATAAATTAAATCCGCAGTCCCGACAGAGCTCAGTTGAGCTCAGTCACTCCCCCCTCTCACTCATTTGATCTTAATGTGTCCCAAACAGTGATTTCCCACAGCGACAATGCTGTTCTGCGGCAGGATTGCAAAAACATATTTAAGCCAGGAAGTGAAAAATGGCAGCTGTACTGTTCATAAGGAGATGTGGAAAAATGCCACAGTTGAAAGTGTGTCGTGAAAATATTACAAAATTACGAAGTTACAAGGGTGTGTGGAAACAGTTCAACGCACACTTGTAACAGAGTCATGTTATGGAGTTTCGTCACCCAAATTTTCAACATAAGCATTTTAGGACCTCTGCTCATGAACAGTGCCACTGTCATTTTCTTAATCTGTCGCGAACAGTGATTTCCCACAGCAACCACGTTATTGTGCGCCGGAACTGTGACAACACATTTTGGTCAGGATGTGAAAAATGTCAGCTGTACTGCTCATAAGGAGGTGTGAAAAAATTCCACTGGTGAAAATCTGGCATGACAATATTACAAGTCTGCAAAGTTACAAGGGTGCGTGGAAAGTGTGCAACGCGCACTTGTAGCACAGTCACTCGATGGGCTATCATCACCAGATTTTCAACATAAGCATTTTAGGACCTCTGCTCATGAACAGTATCATTGTCATTTTCTTACTCTGTCCCAGACAGTGATTTCTCACAGCGACCGCTCTATTCTGCACTGGAAGTGCAAAAACACATTTCGGCCAGGGTGGGAAAAATAGCAGCTATACTGTTCATAAGTAGGTGTGGGAAAATGGTAATGCTGGAAATCTGGAGTGAAAATATTACAAATTCACGAAGTTACGACCGTATGTGCAAACTGCACAACGCACTTTCGTAACACAGTCATTTTAGGGAGTATTGTTACCAAATTTTCAATATAGCCATTTCAGGACCTCTACTCATGAACAGTGTCACTGTCATTTTCTTAATCTGTCCAGAACACTGATTTCCCACAGCGACAGTGCTATTCTGCGCCAGAAGTGCGAAAACATATTTCCGCCAGGATGTGAACAATGACAGCTGTACTGTTCACAAGAAGGTGTGACAGAATGCCAATGTTGAAAATCTGGCATGAAAATATTGCAAAATCACGAAGTTACAAGCGGCATAGTGACCGCAAGAGCGCCTACTCATAAAACAGTATTTTGGGATTTTTCATCAATTGCAACATAGGCTTTTGAGAGCCCACATCATGAACAATGGCACTGTCGTTTCATTAATTCACACCAAAGGTGATTCCACGAGTGACCGCAAAATCACCTTCCGGGGCCGCTTAACGCCATGACAGTTCAAGCATTCATGAGGAGGGTCCCAGAAACCCCATGTTGAAAATTTAGTGAAAAATTCCCAAAATGCCGAGATATGCACTAAAGTTGAAAAAGAACCTATTACATTATACAGCTGCATTTCCTCAGTTCACGGTTAGGCTTTGAAGAGTGCAGACATGTTCCAGTCCATCAAGATCTCGCTGTCCGAGCTCCGGAGGTAAGTATGGGGTGAGGGTGTGTGAAGGCAGGGTGCACAGTGGTGGGTGCGGTTGCAGGTGGGGGCAGGGCGACAATCGAGGAACAGTTTCCTTTTTCTAGAAAAAAAAGATGTTGTGGGACGCTTTTCTTCACAGGGGCATCTGGCATGCTGGGGTGGGCTCCCAGCGTGCCAACAAACTTTTGTTTGGGGAGGTCAGCAGTAGCCGACAGGGATTGGGCACCTCATTCAGCAAAACAAGGGGGGTATCATTATTCCGACGGGATTAGGCACCTGGCCGGCAGAAACAAAAGTGGGGTACAGAATGCCGACCGGCGTGGGCCTTGTCAGCAACAACAAAAACATGGGGCCACCAAAGCTGATGGGGATTAGGGCCCCCAAGTCGACAAGTAAACACAGTGGGGGGGTTATATTGTTTGTGAACAAGGCGGCAAGCCACCGCCATGTTCACAAACAATATCAGGGGTTTTACATCCCACCCTGCAATGACGGGTCACTCCCTCATTATAGCGGATGGCTGACACTGCAGTGACGAGGTGGCCCCTGATTGCAGTGGCAAAATTCTCAAAACTTGGTGCTAACGTTCCAAACTGCTGTCACCAGCAGCTTGCAATGGCACTGGGGGAAGCGGGACGAGCCTTTGCAAGCTGTGGGGGCATTGGCCACAGCAGTGCCCCACCTCCACAGCCTGCTTCTCAGCAAGCTGTCCCAATATGTTTCTTGCACTGTGCTCAATCAGCATAAAAAACATGCTGAAGGCATTGTATACAGCTGATGCTATTCATTGCTTCTGAATTTTCCTTGTTTCTTTGTTGTTTTATTTTCTGTGATCTTTGTTTTGTATTTATGCTGCTTTTTCACTATGTTTACAATGTTTTATTTATGTGCAAATTATTAGTAATTAGTAAAATTGTACAGGGACAAATAAATCTGTTTTTTCTACATATTACATGTGGGTGTGACAGAAAAATTATTTGCCATTATCTAGAACTGCATACAATAGGTGGTGGAGTAAGATTTGAGACAGTTTTACATTGTTTATATGATTTATACAAATTTTGTGACATGGGGCTAAAACTTAGCTAAGTGCCCATAATAAGAAATTGGTATTCCAGCCTATTGTTCCGACACTAGGTGCCATTGGCCGATTTGGCCATCAGAGCACCACCTGATTGTGACAAGGACTGATATGTAAACCAGAAGGGGTACCACTCCATCAGCTGTCAGTGTGCGATGCCACAAAGCGCATCACAAATGTGCTTGCCCAGTACCCTGGGAGTGCACACTATGCATTCATCTGGCACCAGTCATCCCTGTGCCATTGATCTGAGTCCAGGGACATACCCAGTGGCCATCTTCTGGGTGAGTGCAACAGCAGCCACAAACAAGGTGTCCATATGGTAACACAGTGCAGTGATGGTGGACATACAGGTGTCAGCACAGAAAGAAGGGGTGTTGAAATGGCAGACATGCATGTGACACACAGAAGGAAGGAGGGAGGGAGGGTCTGATGGGACCTGAAAAGGACTGACACTGAGCAGACATGTAAGGCTGTTGTAGAAGGGCAAGCATGGGACAATGAGCAGTAGGCACAAGATACAGGGGTGTTGCCAGCCAATTAAGAGGTGTAACATTGTGGGAAGGTAGTGCAAAATGCCACATAGGATGGTGTGATTGCTGTGTGGAACAAACATCTTGAGGATTTGCCCTGACCCACAGCGTGAATGGCATGCAGGTGGCAGTGGAAGTGACAGTGGAAAGACAGCAGCAGGGAAAGGGTCATAAACGGGAGGGCAACAATGTGCAGCAGTGACAATGTGGGTGAGGAAATGTGTGGAAGAGACAGACCATATGGAACAGGTTTATATGGAGAGTTGAATGTAATGACAATAAATGGTGTACTAACATATCATCTTCCTTTACACAAGAGACAGTGCATAACTCTTCAGCTATGGATGTTCACCCCAATACTGCGGCCCACATCAGAAGTGGAAGAGAGGTATACTGAAGCAGACATGGCAACTAGAAACATCATTGAGTGCATGTCTGGCATGCTGAAAATGCACTTCAGATTCCTGGACAGGTCCGGGGGTGCCCTACAGTATCAATCAATCAATCAATCAATCAAGTCTTTATTTAACCAGACGTTCATCGTTGAGCAGAAGCTCATTTGCAAGATGGACCTGGGTGGAGCATGAACAATTGTATATACAGGTCAACACAGGTATTTACAAGGCAATACAGATAATACTCTTTACAGAGATGAAGAAAAAGAAGTTCATATGTACATAGAATTATACAGATATTGTACAGATTACAGGGTATTTACTTACATAGAAGTGTCTATAGGAAGATAAAGCAGGTTATCTAAGGTTGCAGGAGGAAGTAACAGAAGAAAAAATAAAAATAAAAATATACACCAGGTAGAGGTGAAGGTAGGGGGGAAGAGAGGGAGGGAAGTAGGGGGAGAAAGGCTAGGAGGGCACGGTGCACAGAAAGGAGTTGGTAAAGCTGGAAGTAGAGAAGGTGGATGGAGAAAAGGAGTATGTGTGAGCCCCGGGATTGAATGCTATAAAGTACGGGGCATGGTAGGATGTCACAACCCAGGGTAGTGAGCTCCTATCCGAGGTTGGGAAAGGAAGAATAAGGGATGGACGGCCTAGTGTTGATAAGACAGGGGATAAGAGAGAGAACAATTAGGCTGGTGAGGAGCAAGCTGGGGGGTCAGTACTTAAAATTGGGTCATTCAGGCGGCTATATATCAGTACTGGGTTTGAGTGGTGAAGCAGTTACATACTTTCTGATTGTATTGGAATAAAGCATCTTGAAAGCATTTATACTGATTAGAGTGCTTAATTTGAGGGTTTTGTAGATCGTTCAATAAGGTAGGTAGCACCTAAGCTTATGGCTGCCCCGTCAAGCGGGATTTTCGTTTGGGTAATTTTAGTGTATTAGCTGAGTAACTTTAACGCTGTGATTTCAATTATACCTGGGAAGACAGCAGGAGATATATAATAAGGCAGCTTATTAGAGATGGCTCTATAGGTCCAGAGAGCAGCTTCTGTGGCGCCTGAACTTTAGTGATGTCCATCCCACTGCCGCATAGTGCAGTGATGTGTGTCGAAGGGGAGTCCCGCTATAAACCCCAGTGCTGGATGGTAGAGTGTGTCCAGTTAGCCATGTAAGAGTTGGGGCATTGGCTGTAGAGGAAGTCAGCGTAATCAACCAATGATAGGAAAATGGATTGGACCAGTTGTTTCTGGCATCTCTGGTGAGAAATTGGCTGATTCTAAAACAGTCCAAGCCTTTGTCAAGTCGTTTTAGCAAGTCCTCGATATGTTCAATGAAGGAGAGTCTTTGGTCTATCCAAACTCCCAGATACTTGAATTTTGTAACAAATTCTAGTTTTTCACCTAGAACTGTGGTAATTTGAGGAACTGTCCCACTGGACACAGGATTAGCTAATACAGATAAAAGGAGACGGACCATCGCTTTTAGTTTTTTTGGCATTAAGGAGTAGTTTTTTTTGGAGGAGTTGGCTTGCTAAAGGTTGAATTCTGACTGTAGGTCATTGCAGGCAGCTTCAGGTGTTGGGCGACTCACGAGAGAACTGTATCATCTGCAAACAGATGGATGTTGGCTTTTTATACAGTAGTTGATGTTATTAATGTAGATTGCAAAAAGTAAGGGCCCTAATATAGAACCTTGAGGTACCCCTCTTTGCAGAGTTTTTAAGGGGGACAGGCCTCCTTCGGCTTTAACTTGTTGAAGGCGCCCTGTAAAATAGCCCAAACAAGGCCTGTTGCACATTCCTGGTCTTCTGTATGCTACACAACATAGCCATAGACCACGGAATAGTTGTCCAAGACCTGGAGGGTGACTGTGCAGAGAACATGGAGCAGCCAGATGAGGGTGAGCATCAATAGCATGACAGGAGGGACCTAAGACTGTCCCTGAGGAGATGGTGGCACATGACATCATTGTGCAGGAACACTTTGGAGCCCAACGGTGAGTGTAGACTGTAGGTGTGACATTGCTGTTATGCACACAGGCACAATGAATGTGTGTCATTCGGGTCTCACAGTAATGGTAAGCACGCAGGACACCCGGGGATGATGTGCACACAGATGTGAGGAAGTGGCACGCACACATGTCCACAACTGAAACAACACTGGCAAGGATGCATAGATGGACTGGTACCAACTTGTCGTACGTCAGAGACAGACTATTGGCACATACCCACAGTGGTAAGCCACAGGTGCACTCATCACGCCTGTGCCAGTCCCACGACACCAGGAGCCACATCCATGTCCCACACGCCATCCATACAATGTGACAATGCCACTGGGGTTGTGAGGTGGGTCAGTGTGGTGTACAGGGTGTGGACAATGTACAACCATAGGCATTATCGGTTAAGGTAGCCCACTTGTGGCCTGCAGGCATCGCGGGCATGCTGCATAGACCCCGGACCCTTCAGGAGTTGCTCATGTGGCCACCATGGACATGAACATAGCCTTGGCCTGATGATGCAGCCACACCCATTGGGGACAGCTAGAATGCCTGGGGCAAGGCACCCACCCATGATGGGGTAGAAATATGTTTCCAAGCACTGCTACACTTTGGGGTGGGTGTGGAGAAATGAACATCATGGCCAGTGGTGGGGGAGATGTGCAAGGCTAGGAGATGAGCTACAAGGGGAAAAGAAGGTATTGAGTGGTGTTCTGGGAGTGCTGGAGTTGCTGCGAGGTGTGCAGCAAGTGGTATGACACACCACATGCAGCCCAGGCTGTGGTGTGGTCCCGTATTACTGCTGCAATATCTGATAACCCCGCAGTAATGTCCTCATAGAACACAAGAAGAGCCCCATGAGTTCCACATGGTAGACAGAAGCATGCTCCTCATGGAGGTGTATCTGTGCCTGCAACCACTGCACTGCATCATGGATTGTCTCCTGGCTGTCCACAATGGACCTCAGTAGCTGCCAAAGGTCGGCAAGCTGGTTGTATGGGGCAGTGTGTTTATGGCCGGTATCGGGCTGCTGATCGAGATGGGAGAGTCTGCCGTGTGACTGCCACAGTGCATGGCAGACCCACAGCTCACTGCTGGGGATGTGGGAATGATGCACATGCAGTTACTACATGTGAAGGGGCTGCCTAATCCTGTACCTGGTCAGGCTGTGGCTGGTCACTGGTTCCCTGTTGCTGGGCAATGGTGCCCATCCCCTGTACGTGCACGGGACACAACATGCTGCCGTCATGCTGTGCAGCGGCTGACTGCAGTTAATGACCCATCCGCTGTGCAGAGGCAGGCTCTGGATGGCTGATGGTAGCATGTGCAGCATGTAGGGTATCAGTCTGGAGCAAATAGAAGGCTGTGTTGGGAATGACACTGTGAATCACAGTGCTATCATCCTCAGTGTCACTGGCAAGCAGGTCTGCAGCAGTAAGGAGGGCATCAGCAGAGAGGGAGGGAGGGAGGCTTTCTCATCACCATCATCTGACCCCCCAATGTGTGTGCTTGGCCACATCAAAAGGCCCCACACTGGCAGTGGCTGTGGCTACAGGCATGGGTCCATGCCGTGTTGCATATGGTAGCTGTGGACCACCAACTGTCCCAGGATGTGATGGTGCTGTGGAAAAAAGGATGGACCATGGTTAGGAATACATGTCCATGTATACAGTACTGTAATGTACACAGGTAGGTGCACATGCATGTACCAGGACTGGTTCCAACATGCAGCAGTGACATAGAATTTGTCAACCTTCAGCAGTGACAGCACAACACCGCCAACTGGTATTGTGCCTTTGCTGGGGAACTAGGTGATTTCTGTGGGGGCTTTGCCCCCCACCCTCAGATTTAAATTAACCAACTCCAAGTCTGAGTTGGTTCGGAGAGGGTGAACACCCAGGAGGCAACAGTCGGGAACCCAGCAGACCATCACAGTGAACTGCCAAAAATGTTGCTGTATTCCTGTCATTATTGCAACGTGATACCCCAGGATTGCACGTGAAACCACAAACAGGCATGACATAGTGAGCAGTGCACACGACAGCCATGCTAGGATGCACACATATGCTGTGGAATGCACAACCATAAAGTGGAAATAGCTGGTTGGCCACATAGTGCTACACAACATGTTTATCTGGAAATACACATACATAGGACAACACATGTATGACCAGATATGATATGTACCATGTGTACTTACAGTGCTGGGACAGGTCAACATCATTTTTGAGGCCCCCACCAGGGACACCCTGCACAGCCACGTGGCAGAATGTTGTGGCCATGAGTACTTCCTGTGCTGACATCTGGGGTGGCATGGATGGTCTGCCACCAATGGCATGAAGTTCAGCATGGGTCTGGGTCAGTAGGCAATTGGCTAATTTTTTTGGCCTCCTAGGGAGTGCGGGTTGAACTGGCCCTGGCATTAATGACCTCTCCACCTCCCTCCAGCCCTGTTCTTGCTCCTGTGGTGTCCTCAACCTCCTGCACAGGAGGTCTTCATGGACCACATAGGCCTCAGTGAAGGCCTTAAATTCATCTTCTGTAAATCTAGGGCATCTGTGACTTTCCATTGTCATTTCTGGTGCTTGTGGGACAAACAGAGACAGGCCCAGTTACAAAAACATGGAAAGGAAAATAAGCACTTTTCACAGAACAATGAAATACACACACACACAAACACACACGACACAACACCTACCTTCAAGGCTGTGGCACCTCTTGGTCACCTCTGAGGAGTGGTGGTGCTGCCCTCCTGTTATGGAAATACTCGTGCAAATGAGCTGAATACATTCCAGTAATGAGATGCAAATGTACTGTATGGGCACAGACTGTGCAATAAGGCTCATACAAACAGAGGTGAGAAAGAAGTAAGTGCTTCAGCTGAGTCTTGAACCCAGGCCACTCAGAATACCATTCTGATTGCACTAACCAGCTGTGCCACTGAGACAACTGGAACCTGGGCTATCCCTAAGCACATTACATGTTCTCAAATGCAAAACCCAATGGCAACACAAATATTTACTTGTTACAATCACACGGAGTGCAGTGTGTGCATTTATGGAACACATACAAACAGAGGTCAGAAAGAAGTAAGTGTCTCAGCTGGGACTTGAACCCAGGCCACCCGGAATATCGCTCCGATTGCACTAACCAGCTGCGCCACAGAGACAACTGGAACCTGGGCTATCCCTGAGCACATTACCCTTTCTCAAATGCACAACCCAATGGCAACACAAATAAAAGTAACTGTGTTGCCATTGGGTTGTGCATTGATGCCTCACATTACTGCTCCACACAGGGCATGCACAATGACATTCAGTGATGACAACACTGGTCAATCACACACACTCATATGCGGGTGAGTCATGCACGACACTAGCCTGCTGTGCATGCTCCCTGCAGTGTGCGGTATGGTTGGCTTGAGTCGTGGCACCAGTGCCCCTTCACAATATGGCACTACGCAGCTGCCGCAATACGCATAGTAGCATGGGCATGACCTACGCTTTGCCGACTACAATCGCTCATGCACGCAGTGTCATGGCTGTAATTCTTACTGCACAAAGGCATGGTACTAACACCAGCAGCACGTAGCTAACCAATGATGCACTGTTGCATTATGTATATGGATTTTAGGCCTGCTAAGTCATGGCTGGGCTCTACTGTGTACAGCAGCAGTAGCAACATGGCTAGAGCTACTAGAAGGATGGCAGCAAGTCAGCATGACCAGAGATAGTCGGAGGTGGAGTGGCTAACCTGATGGACCTTATGGTCTTCAGAGAGGGTAAGCTATTTGGAGATGAAGACCTGGACAGGCCCAGGTTGGAGGTGTGGGCCCACATTGACAGTCTGTGGTCAAGGAGAACTGTGGTGCTGCGCACTGGGGAGCAGTGTCACTACAGAGCTGGTGACCTGACAGGCAGGGACAGGCCTCGGCTGGAGAGGTTCCGTGCCATGGTGGAGGAGGGTACAGTGCCGTGCCCAGGTATGTACACCATGATAATGTATGACATGTAGGATGTTGCTATCTGTCAGGGGTATATCTGTGTCTGACAGTGATCAGTGTTGAATGTGGCCTGGTATTTCTATCGATACACTGGTGCAGTACACTATGTCACATACCAGTTTATTGCGTTTGTCAAAGACATGCCCCACCCTCCTTATAGTGCAGTTGTAAAATGGCACATGTTCATGTCTGTTCAGCTAAGGGCAACACCTGCCTACAGAGAATGACAACATGCCAAGCAGTAGCATTGTACATCATACTGACCAGGACATGTCGCCGTCAAATGCCAGGCACTCAATGGGTGATGGTGGTCTGGCCTCAGGAAAAGTGCATTACACCTGTGTCTCCCCTGGTCATGGCACAATGTGGTATCAGGCACATACATGCTCAACACTAACAACACTGACATAGGTGATGGATATGCTATGTAGGCCCCATGTGCACCATGCAAGTGTGCTGGCACACATGCACACTATATGCATGTGTAGGTACACACACGTTTGGATATTGCTGTACAGTACAATGTGTTGCAGGTGCCAATTGCACATGTTCTGCTATGTACCATCAGCTGTGCTGCCAGTAGGCACCCCATGTACCCCACAGCTGTCGTTAGAGTGTGACCTGTATGCACATACCAGTCCTGCAGCCCACCCCTAGCTCCCATGATACCTGTACATATGGATGATGGACTGCACCATTCCCTATCAATGTAACTGTTGGACCTTGGCACATATATATTTAGTGCTGTGCTATGCACATTGACATGGGTATATCACATCCCTGGTGAAGGTACGGTGGTTAGACATGCCTTTTTGAAATTGTGGGAGTGTGGTGCATGTTTCCTATGCCATATACCTGGTATGTGTCTCCCATTGTACATGTCTCTCTGGTGTAGCATGCATACATGAGCAATGCAAGTCCAGAGTTTCTCAGGTTCTGACTGACCACCCTGCCCTCACAGTGTACACACACATCACTGTGAGTATCTTACAATCCAACAGACATGCACCATAGCTGTGCAGTGGATGTGTGATTCTGACCAATGTGTACATGCCTGCTATGCAGGTATAGCCACATATATGTCACACCAGTCCTCACAAGTACACAACATCCTGCAGCTGCACAGTTGATGGAGGCATGTGGGGTACAGATGTTCCGTTCCAATGCACACACACCCTTGGTTGAGAAACAGATGGAACCTGTATGCTACATGCTGGACCTGACGGTCAGCATGTCTATGTCACAGTGTATGCTCATGGCAATGTATGGCATTGCCTTTGTGTGTTGTGACATCACAACCCATTCTCATGCCTATGTTGTCTGTATGTGTACATGTATGTGTCTGCCCATATGCCACAGGCCACACACCAGGACCATGAACATCATCACTGGTTACGGGAGTGCACCTCCGTGGAGGAATTCAAGAAAAACTTGAAAACTTATTTGTGGCAAATGGCATTTTTGGATGCTTGACCATTTTGGATATTTAGGTAATTTATTCTGCTGGAATTTTTATTCGTATTTATTAATTGATTTTAATAATTGTTAACATGATATGAATTTATTTATATGTGTTATTAGCTTGTGTTTGATGTTGTGGTTTGATATGTTCAGCGCCTTGGTATACTGAAAGGCTCTATATAAATAAACGCATTATTATTATTATTATCTAACCATGTTATGGCACAACAGTGAACAGCATTCCCCCTGCAGAACCCCACATGTCCCTGTGATTACAGTCCTCCTTGTGGCCTGGCATGTTGGATTAGGTGAGTATGTACTGGTGCACAGCCTAATGTATGGTACTAGGTACTCATTGTGCATCTTTGTGATAGAGTGTGGCAGTTGACATGTCACAACAACAGGGTATGCAGGCGCCATGCTGACATTTGTGTCATACAGGTGTCCACTGTGCATCATGCATCCTATCCTATAACCGTTGTAGCACAGTTAACGATACAACCATGTATTCGTCCTGTAGTATCTGCTGCAGATCAGGGGTCAAAGTGGTAACAGGCACACGACTGCTGTGGTATCTCCTGCCATGAAGATATGGTGAACCTGTGTAGATATACATATGTGAGTGCCTGTCATAGACATGGTGACCATCAGGTACATTTGCACATGTAGCCAACCCTCATGCCACAGCTATGTGGTCTTGTGTCTGCCCATGGCATGCCAGTGGTTGAGCAGTACACTGCCTTGGTAGGCACGCAGCCATGACAGTGACCCCCATTCAGTGTTGCCTGCTGCCGTGGCCTCCCGTTGGTATCACATGTCTTTCTACATCTGTTCCACACATTCCGGTGTGATACAGGCATGGGATTGTCAATGTGCAGACCCATGTATCCATTGCAGCCCACATGGCACCAACCACTGGGATCATTGTCCATCCTGTGTATTGGTCACTCATGGTGCACAATAGGGGTGCACCCCCAGCCTGGCTGACTGCTATGTCACCCATCATCATGGGGGCATGGTCCACAGGTCACTGACTACATATTATACATACAAGGCCTACAGTCAGGGGATGGAGCTAGGGTTCTTGCATAGATTACATGGTACACCCACTTACTACATGTACATTGTACTGTCAATGTACTGTCTGAATATTGTGGTGGTATTAGGGGGTGAGGGCTAGTGTCCCTCCCAATAAAGTGACTATGCATAGGTACACCATATTCCAGCCACTGTTGAGGGAGCATATGTTCTCTTGTGGGTGTACAATAGGCATCCACATTGCTGCATCATATTTGAGTGGACAGTGGGGGACATGTGTGGTAAGGTATGGCTCTGAATGTGTCTTTGTCACTGCATTCTCATTGCAGACTGAGAGGCCAGGTCACAGACCAGGCAGGACCAGAGGAGGGCCATTGAGTTTGCTGGGGGAGCCAGCCAGCAGCAAGCGGCGTGGGTATCACTGCGCAGACAATCACGAATGTGCATGTGTGATTCACATTGCCATGCTCATTCTGTGCTGTACTTTCACCATGATGTATCCACTGTGTCCTTGCATTCACTGCATATGGGCTGCATCATGAAGTCACACATGTGGTGTATCCACTCTGTAAATTGTGTCCTTCCACACCATGTCACCCACCATAGGGGACACATATCTACTCCCATGCTACGGGTGCTGTGAACATCATAGTTCTGCTCCTGTGCCACTTGTCATGTCCATTGTGGCTGTGCAGCCCATTTCTGCATTGAACTGACATCACCTGCAGGTAAACCATGCATACAGTGCATACAGGCACCCTATGTTGAACATGTCCGACCTTATGTGTCCCTGTCATGTTACATGTGGTCTGCTGCATGTGGGCCATCTACACACTTGTCCATAGCTGTTGTGGTGGGATGGTCATGTGTCCCCACATGGGCCATGGTGTGCAGTGGACCTGCTGGCATGGACACATCCAGGTGACCTTCCCATCTGGCCCTTGGGATGGTTGGGTATGCAGTGGCTTGGGTTTAGCACGCTTGACAGCTTCAGTGGTCTCTGCATAGTCCAGTGTGTCAGAACTCCCTGACAGACTGCCAATTGCACTATTACCCCTACATACCTATGCACCTGTCAAAGTCTGTTCTGCTTGTCCTCTAGTTATGTTGTCACATTAGTGTGTGTGTCCCTGCACAGCTATCCCAGCCCCCTTTGTTGTCCACCATATGTACATAGTATGCTGATGTTGTCCATTGCATGTGTCCCCCACACACCCCTGGATATCACCCTCACATTTGTTTGGATCACATTGTTGTGGTGCTGGGCCCTTACACTTGTCCAGTATGTTGTTTGCTTTTATTGGTATGTTACTCTGTTGTGCCCAGATGTGATACCCCTGGATACTGGTATGACCATAGCCACCTGCTGTGAGCACAACATTGTGCAGCCACGCCCAGCGCAGCATCTGCCACACCCATGGCAGTGGTGGGTGGTTATGGCCTTCTCAAATCTGTCAATGGGGGATGTGTTGCCACAGCACTCTCTTTTGGCCGTGTCCTGTGTGCTTGTGGGCGTGGCTGTATGTTGCTGTTGACCATGTGTCACCATTGGCTGTTGCCTGACACCCTCTTCAGATGACCTACAACACCAGGTCACTGTGCTGCCTGACTGTAACGCACATCATAAGTAATGTCCACCTCCTGTTCCTGCGCTACACACCCATACATGCAACCCTCTGTAGACTTGACATAACTTTAGTGTCAGTGGCTCAGCAGGTAGCACACTTGCCTCTGAGGCCGGGAGATCAGTAGGCTGTGGATTCTATCGCCACACCAGGGACTTGGGTTAATATCCTAATACTGACACTGTAGTGCAGCATGAGGGGGGTGCTGCACTCCTGAGGTGCCATCTTTCGGATGAGACGTTAAACCGAAGTCCCATTTGCCTGTTCTGGTGGTAGTTCAGGTAGATGTTAAAGATCCCATGGCACTTCTCGAAAAGAGCAGGGGAATTTTTCCAGTGCAATGGCCAAATTTCCTTCATTCACGAAAAATACCACCAACAGCTTAATCTGGTTCAAGGTCAGTTGGCATTCATCTGTATCCCTCTCCCTTGGGTCGTGCCTGAAAATAGGCAGGATTTGTTTAGTGCACTTACCCAGTCAACAATAACTAAATAAAAATAAATAAATACCTTCAACCATTGTGCAGGTGATGTTTGTGCCATGCAATCATGCATGCTGACACTGCATTTGGCCTGTGCATTGTCCACCACCACCATATGCATTTTGTGCAGGCCTGTTATGTCAGCCTGACATGCCAGATGTACCCAGTGACAGGTGTCAGCTCCACTGTGCCTTGTCTGAGGTGTGAACATGGGTATGTGCCTTGGTCGCGCGGGGACACCTCTGCACTGTGTGGTCTCTGCGCAGGTGTGGCCCTGTGGTGCACCACACATTTTCATTTTGGGGTCATCATTTAATCATGCTTCCATTGCCCAACAGGACTAGTGACTGGGATTATACACCAGCCCACAGACTGTTTCAGTAGCCCAGCTGCTGTACCTACTAAGTCATGTACCTGTCCACTACAGGTCCACAGGACCTATTCAGGGATGCTCCTGCTATGACAGTACAATGTCTATCAGTATTTGGCTAGCATGTCAGTGCCAGTTTCAACACCTGCATGTCCCACTGCACAGCTGTCCCCAAGGCTGCCGGAGTCCTCACTGCATCTGTCCATCCTTGCTTGCACTGGTGGGCCATTGTAGGCAGTCAAGACCAACTGTGGGTGGGCTGCTGCCACCCCTCTTCCATAGGTCTGACACCTGTGGCTGCCCCACACACAATGATGCCATTGGATGGTGTACTGTGGCTACAGCTACTGCACATCCTACACACAGCCATGTGCATCTCCACAACATGGCCCAGTGGCTGTGGTCTGCATGTCCTGCAGTAACCTATTGTGTTTTCATGTCCAAGATGCATGAGTTGCGCTTCATGGCACACATGTCCACTGCACGTCTGTGGTCACTGTTGCATGTAGCATTGTAACACAGCCTGTGGACGGCACACCACGCATGCATGGATGCACATCCCAACCATTGCTCTGTTGGAGGGTGACTATCTGACATACATAATGACCCACTGGCACTGCTGCTGTTCTGAGTTGTTGTTTTCTTTCAACAGGTCCTGTCCAGACAGTAGGTGGAGCACAGAGAGGTGTCTGGCCAGCGAATGGGCCACATTGGAGATCGGCAGGATGAGGGATGATGAGATTGCTGAGGACGATCCTTCTGCAGCAGGGGGCCCTGATGAGGATTGTTAAGGCTATTGCCCAAACACTGGGGGCCTTGAGAAGGGAGCTGGCATCCTTGTGCTGCCTAGAGACACAACCAGCACTCCCTGTTGGGCCATGAGGCAAACCGCCTAATTGTATTATAGTTCTGTCCCTTTCCCACCCCACTCTCCCACTGCTACCCCATCTCTACATTGTAAAAAATTCCAACCCTCCCACCTTTGTCCACAGTATTCCCCACCCCAATACCTCCCTGTTTCTCTTTTGTAGTTTTTCTTTTTTATATTGTTGATGTTGGTGTTCATTTTCATTGTTATGCTATATTTTGATGCATATTTTACTAAATATATATATTTTAATATTTCACACGACAGTGGTTTCGGTCCTATGGATCTTTGACAGGTAGTTGACATATGTGCCCCCCCATCCACATGTCCACAGGTGTAGGGGTGGTTGATAGCTTTCGCACCCCCCACCACTCCCTGTCCCTAAGGGGGGGGGCTCCACTGTGTGTGTCGCTGTGTTCACCTACACAGGTTACACGGTGGGCCTGTGACATATCCGTCCTTCCATACCATCCCACTGGTTTACTGTGGTGGCCTGGCTATGTGCTGTGTGGGTGACGCTGCCTGCCACATGCACTCCTGTGTACCCATGTGCATGTGTCCTGGACTGTCATCAGACATGTATTGCCATTGGGGTGTGCTCCATGTGTGACCACCCTGGCTGCATGTTATTGCAGTTGTGTCATGGTGAAAAAGTTGGCCTTCCATCATGCTGGCATGTCTGCTGCAGTGCCTATCATTCTCCCACATCACCACTATCTATGGGTCATGGCCACTGTTGTGCTCCCCTATCCATGTGTCTACTGTGGATGATGTGCATAGACATGCACATGCCAGGGCATATCTGTATGGTACATAGAGCTGGCCACTTGCAGTCCTTGCATCAGGCCCTTTTGGCTTCTGTGGTGTGCCATTGGGCCTCCCCTGTCCCTTGTTGCCACACTTTTGCACTAGCCACATCCTCACATACACATGTGCAGTGCACCACAGTCATTGCTTGTACATCTGTCCCCTGCCCCTTTGTGCGCAGCTCTCCCATATTCAAAAGTGGCCTGCGACACTGCTCATCTCTCAATGTGTGATCATGCATAGCAGGATATTCAGTCATGTCTGCACAATCACATTTGCTGTGTGTGTTGTTTAAATTAAAAAAAAATTGTTTTTTCTTTTGTGGTCCATCTCGCATGTCGCATGTGGTCTTCAAGACACAGACAAATGACATGAAGCCAAGTAGCACTCAAGGTCAAGACACTAAAAAAAATGGAGCTGGCCAGGTGGAGCAGAGGGTTGAGGTGCTGAGTCAGTGGGAGTCAGCAGGAGAAGGAGAAGATTGAGCATCCAGAGGACTGCTCTCCTCTTCTGGGGTGGGGGGAATGGGATGCATCACTCGGCAGTGGCCCCTGGTGGAGAATGGAGGCACTGTACGGGCGACGCAATGAAGGGGGTACTCAGGAAACTGAAAAAAGCTCTGGTGTTTTCCGGATGATGGCTCCCCCTCCTGACACTGCTGGAAACGCCAGGAAGCCTTCTCCAGCTCAGCAGCACCGCCGCGTCCTAATAGCTAGTTCGCTGGGCCCACTGCTGATGCCTTCCTCCTTGGAAGAGAGGGACCCACCCAGCGAAGGGATATGCTGGGATACCCCGAGGGGTTGGCTGCAGTCTGAGAATGGGGGGGCTCGAGAAGAGGATGGCCAGTAAGTCGGGGGCCTTGGAAGCCCAAAAGAGTGAGGAACACTAGAGTGCGGGGGAGGAAAATGGTAGACATGTCAGCTAGTTCTATTTTTTGCCCTTGTCTCTGCACCACGCCAAGAAGATAGACCACTGCCTGCCATAGGTGGAGGTGGTGGAGGGCCTTCTAGACTGTAACATTGTGAATATGATCGATACATGATATCCGGCTGTTAGCTTCAGGGTCCCTGGATTGGGGTGGACCACGGGTCCCTGCATTAGCATGTCCGGTTGGTAAGGGAGTCTGTGCTATGCCAGAGCCATGGCCATTACCACTGAGAACCATGCCCTCCATGGCCAGTATGGTGCCACCAGGACAATGGTCCTCTGAGACTGCTGAATCTTGAATAGGACTTGTGGCAGTAGGGGAATGGAAGGGAAGACATATGCCAGGTCCTGTGACCAAGGCTGGGATAGAGCGTCGATCCCCTGCAAGTGATGCTCCCTGTACCTTGAAAAGAATTTGTTCACCTGGGACTTCTCTGCTGTCACCATGAGATCCATTGATATGGAGCCCCATGCCTCCTGTATCAGTTGGAACAAGTTCGGATGCAGATGCCATTCTCCTGGGTGCACCTGTTGTCGGCTGAGCTAGTCCGCTCGGGCATTGAGCGTGCCTGCTAGGTGGACTGCGCCGATGTATACGAGGTTGGCCTGAGCCCTGTCCAGCACCCTTGTCACTTCTCTGCATTACCCTGCTTCTGGTGCCCCTTATTTGGAGATGTAAGCCACTGTGACTGATTGTCGGAGCGAATTAAGACCAACTGACTGGAGATGGTTGACTGGAAGGATCTGAGAACATGGTAGACTGCTCTCATCTCCAGCACATTGATGGACAGTCTGGCCTCTGGAGTCATCCAGCGGCTTTGGGCCAATAAAGGGCTCAAGCATGCTCCCCATCCTAGCAAGCTTGCATTTGTCTCAATGGTGGCATTATAGGTCACCTCTAACGGGACCCCTCTCGTGAGGTAGTGGCTCACCGTCCACCAGACTAGGGCCTGCCTTACTGCACCTGGTAACGGTATCTTGACCTTCAGGTTCCTCTTGTTTGGAGAACCTTGAGTCAGCAGGTAGTTCTGCAGTGGTCTCATGTGCCACCTGGCCAAGGGGACCAGGTCGATGCATGATGCCATGCAGCCTAGCATCTGAGCTATTTGTCCAATGGTCGGTAGGTTGCTGGCCTTCAACTGGTGAGCTGAGGCTATCAAGGTTTCCACCCTTTTCTGTGATGGCCTGGCCCATTCCTGGGACATGTTTATCTCTGCTCCCAGGTGTTCTAGCTGTTGTGTGAGTACCAGGCAGCATTTGGCATGGCTCACTACCCAGCCGTACTCTTCGAGCGCCTGTAATGTCATCTGAGTGGCCCTTTGTGACTGTTCCTTGGAATAAGCCTGGATCAGCCAGTCGTCCAGGTAGGGGATAACATCCACTCCTTGTTCTCTTAGTCTGGCAATGAGTACTACAGACACCTTGGTGAATACCCTTGGTGCTGAGGTAAGACTGAAGGGTAGTGCGTGATATTGAAAATGCTGCCCAAGGATGTGGAATCGGAGGAATTGCCTGTTGTTTGGTCTGATTGGAATATTAAGGTATGCGTCCTTCAGATCTATTGAAGTGAGGTTATCGCCTACCTGAACACTGCGGAGAGTTGATTTTAGTGTCTCCATTTTGAATCTTTGGGTAACTACGTGTTTGTTGAGGCACTTGAGATCTAGAATGGGATGAAGTTCCCCTGCTTTCTGGGTACAAAGAAGAAAATGGAGTACACTCCCTGTTCTTGCTCGTGTTGAGGCACCACCTGAATTGCCCTGTTCTGCATCAAGTCCTGCAATATTTGTTGGACCTGATGAGCAGATGCCTTCTTCTTTGCGATGGGGAAGCTTATAAATCTGTGAGCTACTGGGGTTTGGGACAGTTCTACAAAGTACCCCCTGGGCACTACCTCTAATACCCATCTGTCTGGGGTTGTGCCATGCCACCTGTGTTAGAACAGCATCAATCTCTTGCCCACAGGTGGGCATGGCCCCTGCATGGATGGAGTCCTGGGAAGTGGGGTTCTGTAGTCATTATTGCTTGTTGTTTCCTCTTCCTTTGCCTCCAAACATGGAGCCATGGCCTCTGAAGGTGGAGGGATGATAATTGGAGTTGAAAGAGTTATGGAATCCTCCTTGAGCTCCTCTACCTCAAAAGGAATTGTTTTGATAGTAGTTGGAATCTCTGCGTGTCTGTTGGAACTTGTTTTCCCCTTGAAATCTACGTTTGCCTGATAGCAGGTAGGTTGGTCTGCTCTTATTCTTGAGAAGATCCTTCCCTTCCTCTTTCTGTTTTAGATACTCCTGCAGTCCCTCCCCAAAGACATACTTGCCCTTCATTGGTAAGTTTTGTAACAGCACCTTGGATTCATTTTTCTGCTTCCCAAAGCTTGAGCCACAAGGCTCTTCTGGTGCAGTTCATTAGTGCCGTGGCCCTGGCATCCAGTTTCAGGATGTCCAAGTTTCGTGTCTGCCAAGAACTTTGCAGCATCAAGCATGCACTCCAACAGTTCTGCCTCTCTGGTCTTGGGGTCTGCGTTCTCTTGGAGCTCCTCAAGCCATCGTGTTTGGACACATGCAGTGCAGATGGCAGTAGTGGAGGCTTTGGCCACCGTGCCCTCTATTTCAAACAGTTTCTTTAACATGTCCTCCACTTTCTTGTCTGTGGGGTCCTTCAATAATATGGTACCGCATGGTAGTACAGTCTTTTTGCTAAATGCCACAATTTGGGGGGTCAATCATGGGGGCTGTGCACCAAATGCTGGCCTTGTCCTCCTGGACTGGATACATGCGATCCAGATTTCTCTTGTCCAACATTCTGCCAGGCTCTGTGGACTCCCACTCCTTGTTAAAGATGTCATCAATCGCCAAACATATGGGGAAGGTCTCTTTGGTGACCTTCTTCTGTTGAATCATGGGGTCGAGCTTTGACTCGGGTTTGACCTCCTTGACCTTGAACCCCATAGTGGTCTTGATTATCCTCATATGGCTTGAAATTAAGTCAAATGAGCACAATTTGGATGTGAGAGATGGCACGGACTGTGCCTCTATCTCTTCTTCATTGGACACTGTGTCCTCCTCATCGTCTGGTAATTCCTTGTCCCCAGTGTCATTTCCTTGTGTAGGGACAGGGGTGCTGAGGTGGTTTGGTATGTCCATATGGGCTCTCATGGTCCCTCCTGGGTTCTCTGGATCTGGTTGTGGCTTAGGGGTTGGTGGCACTTTGGGCTGTGTTATAGCCTCCAACCTTTCCATGATCTTTAACATGAAGTTCTGCTGACTCTCCATCATGTCCACTGTAGCCTGTTGATTTTTGAGGAGGAGAGCCGCTGGATCCACCCAATTAGAGCCGCTGGGCCCTGGATTGTCAGAACCCATCACTGGAGATTGCTCCAGGGACAGATCGTTGTCATCGTGGAGGCATGCGGGGCACTATAGTCCCGTGTTGTGAGGCATCAAGGTGGTGCTACATGTATGCATTTCTTTGCTTTCACTGTCTGAGGAGAGAGGAACAAAAAAGGGATGGGTGGAGTATTAGGGACAGAGTCATAATAGGCCTCCAGAAGACTGGTTGCCCTAAGCAGCAGATTCTGCATCTGCCAACTTATACTTATACTGTAGGCATGCAAGAGAAACTATACAGTGTAAGCATGCAGATCAACCAGTGCTGTGATGGTAAGGGACAAGCGCAGGCTGTAGTAAGGAGCCTCTATTTCAGGTCCCACCCTTTTGTGCAACCTTTGATCATTGAGCAGTAAAGAACATATCCCTCCATGGACAAAATGGCGGCCAAGAGGAGTTCACAAAATGGCACCATACGAGGTCACAGGGGGTGGTGGTAGTAACAGGCCCCTGACCAGTTGTGTTGATGTGGTCCCCAGTATCTTTGCCAGAGGGCTGCAATAGAGAGGTGCCCAACAGGTGGTAGTGAATAGATGAGAGGAATGGGGGCAAACAATGCCTGACCAGACTGGCTACTGAGAGAGGGGCCTAGGCCTGATAGGGCTTCCCAGAACAAGTCGAGTACTGTCCTCTCCAACCACAATGCCTTGTGTCTTTGCTTGGAGGGGAGACCCTGGGAACCCTGTGATGTGAGTGATTCTCTCTAGAGTCAAATCCTGCATGATCTTGAGTCTGGGAGCCTAAGCCAGTTGCAGAGAAAGTAGGCTAAACCCACCCCGAGATCCTTCTTGATTTCTCTGTATTTTAACTTTCTGGCTCTTTTGCCTAAGTGAGCCATTCTGATGCCTCCTATGAGTCTTAAAATGACTCTCTGCTCTCCCCGGCACCTGCACTGAAAGAGCAGGTAGCCACCAGTGTGGAGGGCTGCAAGGCGTAGCCGATCTCCGACGGCCCTCGCTGCATCCGGGAGCCATAAAATATGTGATTTATGTATTCACAGCAGCGCATGGTGAGAGAAGCCAGTGCACAGCCATGAAGGAGAGAAGAGCCTTCCAGGAGCATCGTGAGAACCAGGTGCCTTTAGACAAATGGGTAGGGGTGGGGAGAGTTGCAGAAGCCACATAGTGGCTCGGCGTGCTCCGTCGGTTCTTGTGGCAGAAAAAACAAACAACACTGACTCTCTAAATTAGTCTCTCTACAAACAAAATACCTTCTTCTGTTTCACTGCACAGCCATAACCTAAACCACTAAGTAGCTAATGCAAGGCGCAACACTACACCACCAAGACTGCAAGGGACGGGTCATTGACGCCTGGCTAGATGTGTTCCTAACAGAAGTCCTCTTACTTCAAATGGTGCATTTACAGCAAACAAATCAGAAATTGCAGCAAAAACAGAGCAGATTAGTGAATAATATTGAAGCAGCACAATCTGCCCCAGCATTTTAAATCTCTCTGGAATAATCCAGGACTAAACAACTGCAATGAAGTGGATTGCAGACAGTAATCTTTACAGTTATTCAGTCCAAACTTCTGTAGGCAGGCTCAGCATAAGGCTGTAAACATAAACAAACAAGCATTTGTCAATGCCGAATGTTGTGCTGGCATTGGCAGTGGCGGAGGTTGGAGAGGCATAGTGCTGTGAGTTTAATGTGTCCCAAAAGGTGATTTTGCACAGCAAGTACGTCACTGTGTGGCAGAGCTGCAGAAATGCGTTTTTGGGCAGGCTGTGGAAAGTGGCAGCTGGACTGTTGATAATGAGGTGTGCACAAATGCCAGTGGTGAAAATGTGGAATGAAAATATTGCAGATTGACGAAGTTACAAGGGTGTGTGGAAACTGCACAATGCACGCTTGCAACACTGTCATTGTCTGGACTTTCGCCACCAAATTTTCAACACAGGTATTTTAGGACCTCTGCTGATGAATAGTGTCACCGCCATTTCCTGAAAGTGTCAGTGATTTTGCACAGTGACTGTGCACTTCTGCACTGACGCAAAACACATTTCAGCCAGCTGTACTATTCATAAGGAGGTATGGAAAATGACAATGATGAACAGCTGGGTAGAAAGTACTACAAATTCACAAATCACGGCGTGCATAGAAACTGCCAATGCGCTCGTAAGCTACTCATTTATTGACTTTCATCCCAAATTTTCAACATAGACATTTTAGGACATCTGCTAATGAACAGTGTCACTGCCATTTTCATAATGTGTCTCGAACCGGGCTTTCCCACAGCGACCCGGCGCTTTTGTCTTGAACTCACAAACAGATTTTGGTCAGGATGTGAAAATGACAGCTGTATTGTTCATTAGGAGGTGTAGAACAATGGCACTGTTGAGAATATGGAGTGAAATATAAGTTTGCAAACATGAAAGGCAGCATGTAAACCGCGCGAACGACGCTGTAGAATATGTCATTTTATGGAGTATTGTCATAAATTTTCAACACAGGCATTTTAGGACCTCTGCTCATGAACAGTGTTACTGTCATTTTTGTAATGTGTCCTGAACAGTGATTTCGCACAGCGACTGCGCTATTCTGCGCCGGAAGTGCGAAAACACATTTCAGCAAGGATGTGAAAAATGACAGCTATATAAGTTAACAAGAAGGTGTGGTAAAATGCAAATATTGAGAATGTGGCATGAAAATATTGCAGATGCGCTAAGTTAACTTTGTGCCAGTAGTTGCTATGCACGCCGTAAAACAGTCATTTTATGGAGTATTGTCATCAAATTTTTAACACAGGTATTTAGGACCTCTGCTCATCACTGCATAATTTTTTGTAATGTATTTCCAAACACTGCTTCGCTGGCGACTGTACAATTCTCTGCGCGGAAGTCAGAAACACATTTGAGCAGGATGTGAAAAATGGCAGCTATCACGGTTCACAAGAAGGTGTGGTAAAATGCCAATTTTAATTTGGCATGAAAATAGTCGCGAATCACGCTTCAACACATGCATTCGCTATGCGCGTTTGCTCTGCATTCAGAAAGCAAATCATTTTTGATTTTTTCCCACTGAACTAACATAGGCTTTTTGAGAGCCCCTCCTCATGAACAGTGGTACTGTCATTTGTTACTCGGTCCCAAAAGATGATTCCATGCAGTGACTGAAAAATCACCTTTCAGGACCCAATAATGCCATGACAGTGCAAGAATTCACGAGAAGGGGTCCCAAAAACCCCATGTTGAAAATTTGGGGCCAAAATTCGCAAAAATGCCAGAGATATGCATTAAAGTTGAAAAACCCCTATTCATTCCATTATACAGCTTACCGGCATTTCTTCAGTTCGTGGTCGGCTTTGAAGAGTGCAGACATGTTCCTGGTCCACAGAAGATCGTCGCACCCGGACTCCATGAAGGGAGTATGGGGTAGGGGTGGGGAGGCAAGTGCGCGGTAGTGGAGGTGCGGATAGGAGCATCGAGACTTCTGAGGGACCGTTTCATTTTACAGGCGAAAAATGAAAAAACCCATTGCGGGACATTTTTTTTTTTTTTGCAGGATTTGGCATGTGGGGTGAGCTCCCAGCGTGCCACCTAACTGTTTGGGAGTGTCTGTAGCCAACGGGGACTAGGCACTCTCGTCAGCACACAACACGGGGAGGAAGTAATGTTGACGGGATTGGGCACCCCATCGCACACAAAAGTGGAGGGGGCGCAGGCAAGGCACCCTCGGCATTCAACAATTGGGGGTTATGCTAATGGGGTGGCCTCTGTCATAATAATAAAGAAAGCAGGGGGTTAACCGACGGGATTGGACACCCTAATTCAGCAGATAGTTAAGCTGGCCGCCTGCTCGCCGACTATGCACATAATGGCGGTGAGCACGGCAAGAAAAGGACCGCTGCATATGACGAGCTTTGCTCAGATTTCAGCGGACCTTTTCTTAGATGTGCTCGCCACATTACCTACTGGTGCGTGCCCTGCATTAGCCAAACAGCAACCGCGCCTCCAAAGCTGCACTGTCCCAAGATGTTGGCTGCGAAAGCATGCCAACATAAAAATTCTCTGTGAGATACACAGGCCTACCTTTCCTAGTACAGTAATAGGGACTCCTGGAGTGCTTGTAGCCTGATCGGAGCACAATTTAAACTGAAGAGCACGGGCTCCTGGGACCTGGGTGTACTGGAAATCTGATCCTAGGTCATGTGCATCACTAGCCTATCAGGTGGGCTAAAACCCATGAGGTAATGTCTGGAGTGCCATGGATGTCAACCCAACACAATGAGTATATACATGTGTTGATCTCAGATAATACATACAGATAATGTGCTATCCTTTCAGAACCTGTATATAATTCACAGTATCTAGATTATACCCAAGCCTGAATAGATAGTATCTACTTGGACTGCAAGTTCAGTTCTACCAAAGAACTGAACACCTCAAACTTGGAGTGTTGGATTCTTGTGAAGGTGGGTAATGTATAATGCAAATTGGTGGTTTTTAGGTTTGACTGGTTTGATCTGGTCCGAATGTGGTGGACCAGTCAAATAAGTCAAATTGAGAATCACAGTTCACCTTGAAATAGCACTACAGCACTAACAGGGCACAGTGTGACTCGCAAGCTGCAGCCTTGTTTTGGAGCTGCCTGACTCAGCACAATCATGTGAGTCACAAGGAACCTCACTTGCACACTCATTGGGCTGTTAGGTAGCTCAGGCAGGGCTTTGACTGTTTCTAGTTAGATTTGCTAGAAAAGTGTGCAAAACACCTGAAACAAATTTTGAAAAGTTTGACATATTAGCAGGGTTGCTGAAGGGATACATATTTAGAAGAAAAGGAAGAAGAAAAAAATGCAGTCTGAGCAGCAGCAGTTTGCAGGCTTCCAGGAAACCTTTATCCAGAGACTTTTTTATGGAGACTTTTCCGAGTACCTCCGGCAGCAGGCCTCCATGACCAGGGACTTGCTTCAGAGAGGAGAAGGAAGAGGGTAGAAAGACTTCACAGTGCATGATTTTAATCTTTTTGAGATTAAAATCCAGCTGTCATGTATTTGACCATTCCTTGAGTTTCCCAAGATCCCTTCACATTTTCTCATCTCCACTCCCTCCTCAATGTCCACCCTATTGAAGATTTTGGTGTTGTCTACAAAAACATTACATACCTTCGCTTCCATTTCTTCTGTAATGTCCCAGGACTGGTCCCAGTACTGAGACCTGTGGTACCCTTTTGGTCACTCTCCCATCCGTATACACGTATAACATTATAAAATTCCATTTGCTGCTATTTCTCAACTTTTCAACACAGAAATGTGATTATAACAAGTTAACTGTTTTTTACCTTAATGCTCTTTCTTTTTAAACTGTTAGTCAATACATTCAATATACTTTCATATTGTTTGGACCTGTTTAAAACAATACTTTTTAACTTCATTCATTTAAAACATTGCTTTCATATCAAATAAGCCAGAAATAAGACACAACAAGGTGTGTGTTATGGCCTGATACGAGCATGCCCCAGGTATGTTATGAGGCACGAGGGGCTTGCGCTGAGTGCCTTTAGAACCTGAGAAGTGCTCTTATCAGGCCATAACCCACACCTCAGAGTGTCTTACTGCGCTTATAAAATGGACCCCCCATAATCCCCAGTAAAAAAAAAAACAGTCCCTGAGTTGTGCAGACAATATGTATCACCCTCTGTCTGTCTCTTTCTCTTTTCTCCCAAACCTGTGTCCCAATAGAGAAAACACTTTTTATGTTGATTGCATGCATGCGCAAGAAACATGTTGTGTCAGCTTTCTCCACAGGCAGGTTGTGGAGGCGCGGCACTGTTGTGCCCCACGCCCTCACAGCCTAGCACGGCCACCGTCCTCGTCCCAATGCTGTGGCGGCACGCTGTTGCTGGCAGTTCAGCCGAATGTACAACTTTCTAAAATCAGCCGCTGGAATCAGGGGTCGCCTCATCATTGCAGCGTCAGCCATCCGCTGCAATGAGGGAGGGACCCGTCATTGCAGGGCGGGATGAAGGATCCCTGATATTGTTTGTTTGTGAACATGGCGGTGGCATGCTGCCGTATTTGCAAACAATATTTACCCTTCACCATGTTTATTTGCTGGACGGAGAGCCCATCCCCATCGGCGAAAAGAATCCCCCCTTTTGTTGTTTGCTTGTGAGGATGCCCAATCCCGTCGGCAGAAGTCAATCCCCACCCTTTTTTGTTGTTTTGCTGGCGGGGTTGCCCAATCCCCCATCGGCTGCAGCTGCCCAAAAGCAAGATCTCCAGTGGCGCGCTGGGACCACCCCAGCGTGCCACATGGCCCTTTTGTTGTTTGGCGATGGGGTGCCCAGTCCCCGTCGGCACAGCTGCCACCCCCAAAGCAAGACTCTGTGGAATGCTGGGAGCCCACCCCAGCATGCCACATGCCCCAAAGTTAAAAACGGTCCCACGACTTTTGTTTTACCTGAAAAAGGAAACGGTCCTCATAGTCTCCCCTGCCCCCACAACCCGCATCCACCCACTGTGCCATGCCTGCCTCTGACACCCCCTCACCCCATACTTACCTCCGGAGCTTGGCGTGACGCATCTTCGTGGACCAGGAACACGCCTGCACCTTTCAAAGCGATCGCTTAACTGAGTGGAAATGCCGATAAGCTGTATATCAGGGTTTTTCAACTTTAGTGCATATCTCGGGCATTTTTGGGAATTTTTTCACCAAATTTTCAACATGGGGTTTTTGGGACCCCTCCTCATGAATTCTTGAACTGTCAGTGTGTTAATCAGCCCCGAAAGGTGGTTTTGCGGTCACACGCAGGAATCACCCTTCAGGATCGATTAGCGAACGACAGTGCCAGTGTTCATGAGGTTGGTCCTCAAAATGCCTATGTTGCAAATTTGGTGGAAAATCAAAAATTACTGTTTTTAATGAAAGTGTCGTTGCACAATTGCTATGCACACTGTGTATCTTACTAATTTGCAATATTTTGACCACTAGATTTTCAACATCAGTATTTTGTCACATCTCCTTGTGAGCAGTAGCAGCTGTCATTGTTCACATCCTGGCCGAATGTGTTTTGCACTCCACGCAGAATAGCGCAGTCACTGTGGGAAATCAGTGTTCAGACAGATTAAGAAAAATGATAGTTACACTGTTCATGAGTAGAGGTCCTAAAATGCCTGTGTTGAAAATTTGGTAACGATATCTATAAATGACTGTGTTACAAGCGCATTGCGCAGTTGGCACGCATCACCATAACTTTGCCATTTATAATATTTTCACTCCAGATTTTCAACATTGCCATTTTTCCAGACCTACTTATGAACAGTACAGCTGTCATTTTTCCCATCCCGGCTTTGAATGTGTTTTCACTTCCAGCAGAATAGAGCTGTCGCTGTGGAAATCACTGTTCGAACACATTAAGAAAATGACACGATACTGTTCATGAGCAGAGGTCCTAATGCCTATGTTGAAAATTTGGATGATAGCCCATCATCTCCGACAGTGGCATAAGTGTGCGGCCGCGCACTTTCCATTACACACCCTTGTAACTTCGCAGATTTGGTAATATTGTCACACCAGATTTTCAACAGTGCATTTTTCGCACCTCCTCACAAGGTACAGCCGTCATTTTTCAAATCCTGACTGAAATGTGTTTTCACAGTTCCGCGCAGAATAACGTGGGTCACTGTGGGGAAATCAGTGTTTGGGACAGCTTCAAGAAAAATGACAGTGGCACTGTTCGGTGAGCAGAGTATCTTAAACTCGCGTTGAAAATTCTGGTGACGGTAAACTCCATAACATGATACCGTGTTACAGGCGCATTGAACTGTTTCCACGCACCCTTGTAACTTTATAAATCTGTATATTGTCATGCCACATTTTCAACAGTGGCATTTTTTTCACACCTTCTTATGAACACTACAGCTGTCCATTTTCACATCCCGGCTAAAATATGTTTTTGCACTCCTACCGGAGAATAGCACAGTCTGGGAAATCAGCAGTTTCGACATTGGATCGACTGAATGAAAGTGGGAGGACTGAGCTCAACCGAGCTTCCTCTCGGGATCAAGTGGATTTGTTTGTGGGCAGACAAAGGTCTTACCACAAGAGCTCAGTATGTGCGGCAGCCTGCAGCACTGGGAGAAACAGAATGAGAGTAGTGAGGGAGGGGAGGAGTGAACTCACTAGCGCTGTCAGGACTGGGTTGCAGATTTCTTTGTGGGCAGAAAAGGCATCAATGCTGTAGGCCCAGTACAAAAGGCCAGCCTGCAGCGGTGAGAGAAACAGTACGAGCGAGTGAGACGGGGACTTGAAAGAGCCTATTGAGCTTTATCAGGACAAGTGCATTCTCTCCCCTTATCCTCCTGTTTCCCTCCGTTGAGGAATCAATAATGCTGCTCTTCCTAGTATTCACCTTTTCGGTTGCACCTGCAATGTTTCCTGTTTATATCCTCTCTGTTGGAATCTCTGAGTCATCTCAGTTTTTGCCTGTTCAAATTCTATGGGGTCAATGCAGTTACGTTTCGCTCTTAGTATTTGTCCAAAAGGAATGGATTCGAAACATTTTTTAGGATGGAAACTTTGAGCATGTAGTACTGCATTCTTATCTGTTGTTTTTCGTAAGTTTGGTTGCTAGTCTGTCCTCTATTTTATAAATGGTTAAACCCAAATATGGAATTTCTACTGTGCTAAAATTCATAACAAAGTCCAACAGGCATAGAAACATAGAATTTGATGGCAGATAAGGAACACTTGGCCCACCTAGTCTGCCCATTTCCCTACCTAACGTATAAGCTGCAGATCCTAATTAACCAACAGCTGACTTCCTCCTACCCCCCCAGAATTGCCTTATGTCTGTCCCATGCATTCTTGAATTCTCCACTGTTTTTGACTCTACGACCTCCTCAGGAAGGCTGTTCCATGCATCCACAACCCTCTCTGTGAAGAAATACTTCCTCACATTACCTCTGAGCCGTCCCCCCTATATCTTCAAATTGTGCCCCCTTATTCTTGCACATCTCTTTTTCTGAAAGATACTACCCTCTTGGACTTTGTTGATTCCCTTGAGGTATTTGAAAGATTCTATCATGTCCCCCCTTTCCCTCTTTTCCTCGAGGCTATACATCTTAAGCGTCTTTAGTTTTTCTTCATATGTCTTCTGGTACAGACCTTGCACCATTTTGGTTGCCCTCCTCTGGACAACCTCCACCCTGTCTATGTCTTTGCAGAGATGGGGTCTCCAGAACTGTACACAGTACTCCAGATGTGGTTTTACCAAGTCTGTACAGAGGGCCAACAACTTCCTGATTTCTACTGGTGATACCTCTCCCTGTACATCCCAGTATCCCCCCAACCCTCCTTACTGCCTTCTCACATTGCTGGCCCACCTTTAGGTCATCTGACATGACTACCCCAGGTCCCTTTCCATTTTTGTTGTTGTCAGTATCTCACCCCCAATTGTGTACTCTTCCCTTGGGTTTTTGTTTGCCAGGTGCATTACTTTGCACTTCTTTGCATTGAATCTAAGATGCCATACATTTGACCATTCCTCCAACCTTGCCAAGTCCCTTTTCATCCTTTCCACCGCACCTTGCATATAAACCCAGTTGTGTGATCTTTGTGTCATCTGCAAAGAGACATACTTTCCCTTCCAGTCCCTCTGCAATGTCACTTATAAAGACATTAAAAAGAACCGGCCCCAGTACTGAACCCTGCAGTACCCCACTAGTAACCCTCCTTTCTTCACTGTGGACTCCATTTGTTATTACCCGCTGTGTCCTGTTGTCAAGCCAGAGTTTTACTGAGGCTACCACCCTAGGACCCACTCCCAAGCTGGTTAATTTGTTTATTAATCTTTTGTGTGGGACTGTGTCAAATGCCTTGCTAAAATCTAGGTAGGCCATGTCCACAGTCCCTCCCTGGTCTATTACTTTGGTCACCCAGTCAAAGAAATCAATTAGATTTGTCTGACATGACCTTCCTGCTGTTAATCAATGCTGCCTTGGGTCCTGTGCCCCACTGACCTCTAGGTACTCAACAATTCTTTCCTTCAGAAGTGATTCCATCATTTTCCTACCACTGAGGTCAAACTGACAGGTCTGTAGTTTCCTGCCTCTGTCTTGCTGCCACTTTTGTGAGAGGAATCCGCATCCACCCTCCTCCAGTCCTCAGGTACCCACCATCCTCATGATTTATTAAAAAGGGTAGTCAGTGGTGTTATTAATTTTCCTTAGTTCTTTTAAATTCTTGGGTGAATCCCATCAGCCCCATTGCTTTATCCAACTTCAGTTTTAAGGAGTTCTTTCAGAATTCTTTCTTCTGTGAAAGGATTAAGATCAATCCCTCTATCCAGAGTGCTTCTATTGACTGGATTAGGTATCTCCCCTTGCTTTTCCATTGTGAATACTGAGCAGAAGTATTCATTCAGTATCCCTGCTTTTTCACTATCACTCTCCGCCCAACCACCTTCCTCTTTATTCAGCCTCAGTATCCCTGCCTTAGTCTTTCTTTGCTTCCTAATGTACCTATAAAAGGTTTTATTCCCCTTCTTAGCTGAGTTAGCTATCTTTTCCTCAGTTTGGGTCTTTGCTATTCTGACTAATTTCCCTGCTTCCTTCTGTTTTAACTGGTACAATTCTCTGTCCTGCTCCTTCTGTGTTTCCTTATACTTCCTGAATGCTATCTTTTTCTCTTTTACCTTCCCCACCACTTCTTTTGAGAACCATAGTGTTTTTTTCTTTCATTTTGATTTATTTGCTTCACACAAAGGCTTGTTGCCTCTGTGATGGAGGTTTTGATATTTTCCCATTGTTACTCCACCCCACCTTCTTGCCTGTTTGCTAATGCTTTTCTGAGGCACTCTCCCATTTTGACAAAATCAGCCCTCCTCAAGTCCAGTACCTTCACTTTTGGGTGGCTTGACTCTACAGCTAAGTTTATCGTGAACCACATTGTTTGGTGGTCACTTCTTCCCAGATGACTACCCACTTCAAGATCAGAGATCCTCTGTCTGTCCCCCTTTGAGAGTACCAGATCTAAGATTGCTCCCTCCTGAGTGGGTTCCAAAACTAGCTGTCTGAGGCATGCACTCTATAGGGCATCGAGACTGGTCCTGCTCTTGGATGCGGCTGCAGCAAAGGTGCTCCAGTTAACATCTGAAATATTCAGGTCCCCCATCAACAATAGCGCCCCTTTCTCTGCCATCCCAAGGATGCCTTCTATCATTTCCTTGCCCATTTCCTCCTCCTGAGATGGGGTCTGTATACAACCCCTGTGCAGACTGTGGAGCCATTTCCAGTCTCCAGAGTGACCCACTGTGCCTCCTCTCCTCCCTGTTTACCCTTTTAGTTCTGTTGCTTTGATCCCTTCCCTTACATAGAGAGCTCCTCCTCCTCTTCTTCCCTCCCTGTCCCTCCTGTAGATTGTGTACCCTGGTATGTTGACATCCCAGTCATGGTTCTCTGTGTCCCATGTTTCTGTGACTGCCACAATATCCAGGCATCCCTCTTCCATCAAAGCCACCATTTCGGGAGCTTTTTACTTAGACTACGGACATTGGTACTCATTATCCTCCATTTTTTTATGGCTTTATTTCTTTTTGCCCCATCTCTGTCCTTACTGCCTTTGTCTTTTTCTTCATTTACTCCTGCCCTTCTCCCTATCAACTGCTCTATCTTGGTGTTTACCTCACTAATTACCCTGATTTTTTGGGGGGCTAGGACTTCCCTTCTCCTTTTCAATGCCTCCCCGCTTGGCTAGTTTAAATGCTTGCCAATGAAGCATTTAAACCTATCACCTAGGATCCTGGTTCCCCTCCTGGGTAGATGCAGACTATCACACCTGTATAGGCCTGCATCCCTCCAGGTGGAGCCCCAGTCCCCAATGAAGCCAAATCCCTGAGCTCTGCACCAGGTTTTTAACCAGTCAATGAATTGCATGGTGTGGAGTACCCTAGCCTCATCCATACTATAGACAGGTAGCACTTCCGAGAAAGTTACTGTGTGCAACTTGTCTAAGGCCCCATCCCAACTCCACAGACTCCTGGTGCACTGCTTTGATCCCATTCTCAGCCAGGTCATTCATCCCTAGGTGGATAATGACTTCCAGCTTACTCCCCCTTGCCACTGCTCCCATGATCCTGAGGATTAGTTTCCTGTCCCTCCAAGCCTTGGCACTGGGCAGGCACCTTACCTTCCTTTCCCCTCTCTCCCCCAGTTCTACCCCCTAACAATTGAATCCTCCAGCAGGAGTTATTTCCTTCCTCTGTGGGGTCCTGTGCCACCCTCCTGTGGGTCTCCATTGTGGAGGTTCCCAGCATCCTCCTTGGTCTTCACTGCAGGTGCCTCCATAGAGGAACCATGCACTTGGGTTGAATCCCAATACTGACATTGTAGTGCAGCATGAGGGGTTGCTGCACTCCTGAGGTGCCTTCTTTTGGATGAGACATTAAACTGAGGTCTCATCTGCCTGTCCTGGTGGTAGTTCAGGTGGATGTTAAAGATCCCATGGCACTTCTCGAAAAAAGTAGGAGAGATTTTTATTGAAACACATACAAAAGTAAATACAAGATAAATAAAATAAGAACATCAAAAAACAAAGAAAATACATCCAGTAATAAAGCAAAAAACAGAAAGAATTAGTAATACACAGGAACTAACTAAACCTAGAAAGTATCCCAACACCCCTTATTTGTATTTAATAAAGTAAGTGAACCCCCTGCTCCAATTCAACACCTGTTGTGATGAATATAATGAACAATTCATATTATATACATTCCCAAGTTCATTTGAAACTAAAATACTAAGACAGTCATAGGACATCCTCTTTTAATGCAATACCCACGAGCAACGGGCTTGCCACTCATGAAACCTGACACACCAAAAGAAAATCATTAATGTATCAGGATGATAAAGTACAAAACCTGTCCTATATTTCCCCAAGACCAAAATGTCATAGGTTAGATATCGAAGCTAATCCATTTTCCATTTAAGGGCTAAAAAATCACATAAGGCAGTGACATAAGAGCAGTGTAACAAAAAATGTTCCATGGTATCAGTCAATGCAACACACTCCATGTAAGGGCAACTTCTTTCTTCTATACATTTATGTTTTGCATTTCCTCTTAAATTCAATCTACCATAAACTGTGAGCCAAAGATTCTCCCACATTTTATGAGGGATCCTACGAAGGGTGAGTTGTCTGATTACAAGGTGGTTGTCTACTAAGAGACAGTTCTTAAAGCTAGGTTCCAAAGGATAGCTCCTGAACATAATTTCCTGATATAATTGCTTCATATTGTTCAAATTGGTAGCATCTTTCGTAACTCCCCATTTGTACAACTTCTGAGCGGCCAGTTTAAAATAAAGGGGGATATGAATATGAGGATTCAATTTAGGTGCCACATGAAGCCATGCCATAATGTATTTAGCTAAGGATTGCCAAATCCAGGCATTGTGGACAGACTCAGAGATATAAAGAGCACTATTAACTGAATGTTTAAAAAATAGTACATGTAGAAAGACCACGGGTCATACCATACTGAGACCTCCATTTTTGATCTCCAAATATGTGTAGCATCATTTGGTTGGATTTAGTGTATTGCCCCACAGCATCTGAAAGCACAAACTGTACAACCTAGTCTCTAAATGAACAAGTAAGGGGTAGAGGATAGCCATATATTGTAACAATGGTAAAATAATTTTTTTTCAAAATCACAATCCGTTTAAGTGTAGAGAACCTCCACTGCTTCCATCTGTGTACTTTTAATTCAGCTTTATGTAAAGCCAGTTCCAAGTTATTATTAGGCAGATTCTGAGATCCAAAAATGATCCCTAAAATTTCCAAGGGGGAATGAGAGATAGCTACTCCCTGCATAGTGGTGAAAGAAGTCATTCCCGGCTCTATAAAGAGCTCCTTACTTTTGGCCAAATTAAGTTTAGCATTGGATATGGACTGATAATGCAAAACTTCCTGTAAGAACAATATAATCTGCTCTGAATGTGAAAAAAATGCACAAATGTCATCCACATAAGCTTGGAAGCATAAAACTTGCGAGATTCCAAGCACCGACCAACCCTTCCATTTTGGTGGCATAGCAATGGAACAAAGCAGTGGATCTAATGAAAAAATATACAAAAGGGGGCTCAAAGGGCACCCCTGTCGAACCCCATAATTAATATCAAAGGTCTATCCAACTAAGCCTTCCAACAATGGTCGGACAGAAAAAAAGGAATACAATAACTAAAGCTGTTTGATACAAGTCAGGGGTATCTTGTTAGCCTTCAAACTAGAAATAGGTATGGATGGTAAACCCTATCAAATGCTTTTTCCAGGTCAGCTGCAACCACACAGCCAAAGAGACCTGAAACATTGCAATGGTCTATTGCATCTCTCAGGGTCATTAAAACATGTTGAATTTTTCTGTCCGGAAGCCCACGATATTGATATGGGGAGATCATTAAAGAAGCATAAGCTCTTAATCGAACATTCAAAATGTGTGCTAGGATTTTATAATCAGTGTTCAAGAGAACAATTGGTCTCCAATTACTAATCTGAGCTCTATCCCTTTTTTAAAAAGGTAGACCAATAATCCCTCAGAAAAGGAGGGGTGTATGGTGTCGGTGGTAAACCAATGTGCATATGCAGTCAACAATCCATCTGTAATTTGTTGACAAAAGGTTTTATAAAACAAGTGTGGAATACCATCCAAACCAGGCACAGTATTATTTTTAAGAGCCATAATCGCCTGTATTATTTTAGGTTTAGTAATAGGGGTTTTAAATTGAGAAGTTCAGATGGAAAATCAGGGACTAAAGCAGGCCATAAAAAATCCATAATATCCTGTTCCTGAATTGGTGCCTGTGGTCTTAGTGTCTCATAATGATGCCGAATTACAGCTTCTAACCCTCAGGTGAACTCAACCTCCAACCTTCTGAGGAAATCAAAGAATCCGTAGGCATTCTTTCTTTAATAGATTTATAGGCCTCAAAGGGATCCCCTATGGGAGTGGTGGTAGTACTATTATACAAGAGTGACTGAATTGTCTTTGCTGTGTCGTACTGAAACACATTCATTGCATCCTTAATAGCAGCAATGTGAGAGGAATAGTCAAATGTAGTAAGATTAGCCAGGGAGTACAATTTTTGCAACTGCTGTCTAAGAGACAAGTACTTTAAAAATGTATTGTTTCCAAGTGTTTTGCCATCCTTCATGAACCAAGCCTTAATGTCATGTTTAGTGTCAATCCACCATTCACCCTTATCTGGATATAAAATTTCAACTGATAATCTGGCCGCAAGTAAGGCCTCCATCTCTCAAAGGACCATAGGATCTTTTAAAATGGAGGTATTATGTTTCCACCTACCACTTAAAGAGGATCTCCCCACAATGTGATCCAAAGACAGGACCAACAACAGATGGTCTGAAAATTCAAATGGGGTGATAGACAATGATCCTCGAGGCACATTTGAAGAAATACAAATATAATCAATGGTGGAGGTATAAGTATTCTGCATATAAGTGAATTTGGGGCCTCTTGTGTGAAATAAGCAAAAATCAATGAGGTCAGCAGTTGTAACGAGCTGAGCCAATGCATTGGAATCACAATATAATTTTTTGCCCTCATCTCGTTTCTGTTTTTTATCTGTCTTGAGGCTACAATTAAAATCCCCACATAAGAAGGCGTTATAATTAGTGGCCAAAAAAGGCTGAATAGATTTCATAAGGCAAACTTTATCTGCCTTTACTTGTGAATTATAAATAGAAATAAATCTACAATCCCTATTTTTCCAGGGGCCATCTAAAATCAGCACCCTACCTGGAATTAAGTATATTAACTTACGTAATATAAAATTATAAGAATGAAAACGTATTTGCACCCCATCAGCAGAGTCTAGGCCGAAGGGCCAATAAGAGGGGCCCCAAACCCATTACCTTTTAAACATCCTAACATGGTCTTCTGTATACATCCAGGTTTCCTGAAGTAAGCAGACATCTAAAGACACATGTAAATACTGAAAAACAGTTGATCTTTTGGCAGGATTTAAGAGCCTATGTACATTAATACAGCATACAGTGCCCTGAGTCATTAAGCAAAAGGATGTTTAAGACAGTAATTTTAACTATTTTTTGTTTCTTTTTTCCTTCTTTTTCCTTTTATATTCTCCTTCAACTATAGCATGGGAGCTCTGTTCTGTAACAGATTTTTGAGAGTCCGAATCGCCTACTTCCATTCCAGAATCACCCCAAGAGGTAAACAGAGCAGAGTAAGAGTTATTGGGTTTTACCAGGGTGGGAGGGTCAGAAGAAACAGATTTTACAAACCTGGAGGATCTCCTGCGGGGAAAAGGATCCTGCACAGGTAAGCTAGGACCCTCAGCAGGAGTACTAGGATTATAACAAACAGGGGTCAAAATTTCAGAAGTAATGAGTGGATGCATGGTGTCATGTGGTAAATCAAATTGTATTGGAGTTTCATTAGAAATAATTATGGGGTCATCCACCTGGACCTTCTGGGACGGGGGATGATGGGGAGGATCCTGGGGAGGATCCCGATGGAGGTCCTGAGAGGGGGGTTGTGGAGCAATGGGATCTGCCTTAGCAGTATCTTGTGCCTGCTGGATAAGCAATTCCAGACTAATGCAAGATGCTTTGTTCTGTGCAGCCCAGGGACATTCCCCAAAGATATGGCCATATTCTTCACACAGATCACAGCGGGTGTGATTTTCGCATTGCATGGTAATATGACCAACCTCTCCACAGTTATTACATCTAGGCTTATCACATGTACTGGAGAGATGTGTTCAGGAGCCACATTTATAGCAGGCCCAAGGTTGCCCTGCATAAAAATACACCCTGCGATCTCTACCCAGCAAAAGGGAATTAGGGATGTGTTCTATGCCAGTACCATTTTGGCGTAGTCTGACTTTATTCTTCCAACCCACAGTCCAGAAAAGTTCACTATCAAGTATAGCTTCAGGATCACTCAGCACCTCACATTTTTGTGAAATCCAATAGGTAATATCTTCAACATGGACTCCCTCATTGCGAAACATGACCGTGACATATTTCACAAGAGGCTTAGTCAGAGGTATTACAACAAAGGGAGTCCACACTGGGGACAATTTGACTTGCCCATACCTTTCCCAGAACAAATCCAAAGCATAAGTTATGCGAAAGCTGACATCAAAATTGTCCTCTCCAGAAATGTTTATAAAGGCATAAACCTCCATTGGAGAGAAATGTAAAGAGTCTTTTAAAAGCACTTTCCCCACATGATACCTATCAGACATGTCCTGTAACCCCCCTTATAGTGAATACGAACAGCGTTCCTCTGTGGTGCTGCCTCCTGTTTAGTATTAGAAAAAAGTTCTGATAATAAAGGTTTAGAATCAGAAGGTTTATTATTGTCCTGTAGCTGAGGAGTTTCATTATCAGGAATCTTAGAAGGCACCAAAGGCGGGAAGGATTGTATAGAATCAATTATATCAGTCTCTATAGATGGACCTGTGATAGGAACCACAGGAGAAGGCATAATAGATGCCAGTTTAGCAGAAGGTAATGAATCACCCTGGACAGAATGTACAGTTTCTTTAGGTTTCCACTCTGGAGAAGCTTGAGTAATTGGAAAGTCCCATGAGGGGTCAGGAATCCAGATTCCCCCAGGAGATTGCTTCCATTCTGCTCCTAATAGGGCCTTCTGAAGTGACCATGGGTCATTAGGCAGAGAAATCGTTGAATGGTCAGAAGATGGTGCTGTAACCAATGTTGTGGCTGGAGGAGCTGAACTATTCCTATAATCCAGGAGTGCAGCATCCCTTTTCTTTTTCACCAGCACTTTATTTTCCTGTTTAAATCCAGCTCCATGAAACGTAAAGTCTGTGAGACATTCTTGATTATTGCTCTGAGTTTGATAAATCACCCTGACTTAGTCCCCACAACCTGAGACTGTTTAAACACGAATCCTGTAGTTTTTGACAGGATAACAGCTGGAGAAGCTGTGACAGGGGTTGTAGAATGTAACGAGTCAAGGCACGAGCTCCCCTCACCTGAAACAGCAGTAGCTGCTTCAAATTGCATGGGGGAGGAAACACAGTCAGAATTTTCAAGCTTTCGGCACACACCATGAATGGTGTTGAAACTGCCAGTCTGTTTCAGTTCAGTACAAGGAGAAACTTTATCAGACTCACCCGGCCCCAGTGAGGCATTGTCAGGAGGTGCAGCATCATCAGGCAATTTGACTGTCCTAGCTTCATGGATGACAGGAGCATTTTCTGGTTTTAACAGTGAAAGCTGTGCCACAAGATGATCGTGCTCAAGCTTATGGCGTTCCTCCTCAAAACGGACTCAAGCCAGAATTTCCTGCTGTTTTACATCCAGGTTGCAGGCTAAATTATTCTCCTTTTCAGTAAATATGCTGGAACTCAAATCCTCTGTTGAAACATAAACATCAGCGATGTCCTCATCAGAAGTATTAGAAATAGGTACAAAATCAGCTTTCTTAGCCTCTGGCAAGCTTAGAACAGGAGAGGAGGCCAGCTCTTCTTTCTGCAACACATCTGCACCCTCTGGTGCTCCAGCCAAAGTGGCTATCCTGCATGTGGATGGCAGGTCCCCCTACAGTTCAGTAGGGGAATTTTGCTCGTGCCCTAGCCAAATTTCTCCCCATTCACTAAAAATACCACCAACAGCTTAATCTGGTTCAAAAAGTCAATTGGTATTCATCTATGTCCCCCCTCTCCCAGTCGTGCCTAAAAATAGGCAGAATCTGTCTAGTGCACTTACCTGGTCAACAAAAACTAAAATAAAAAATAAATAAATAAATAAGTAAAAATGGTCTGTACATTCATTTAAAAAATTGTTGAAAATATGAAGTCCCTTTATTGTCCCTGTCCATATAACTTTAATGTCATATATAAACCATTTCCATAAACCAAGCATATTAATATATTCATTTCTTTCACTGAAAATATATTCACTATCAAAGTAACTCATGTAGATATTTGTGTATAAAGGGGCCATACTGGACCCCATGGCTGTTCCCTTTACTTGTAAGTAACATTTCTTCTCAAACTTGAAATAGTTATGTGTTAGAGCCATCGCAGCCCATTTTACCAACAGCTCATTTAATGGTTTCTCCTCCTCTCTCACTGTATTCAAAAATATTCTGAGCACCTCACATCCCTGTCTATGAGGTGTAGAGGTGTGCAGGTCTTTAAGATCCCATGTCACTAATATACATTCTCTATTAACAAGATCTGTTTCATGCAACTGCTCTAACTTCACTATTATATCCATTGAATCTTTAATATAAGATCTAGTTTTCCCTACATGAGGTCTTATATGGTGGTCTATATAAATGGACAAAGGTTCCAAAACTGAGTTAATCCCTGATACAACTGAGTGACCAGGTGGAACCCTCAAATGTTTGTGAATTTTGGGCAGTATATAAAACACTGGAATACTAAGTATAATCCTATACAAAGCATCTCTTTCCCATTCTGTAATTTCCTTATTTTCAAAGGCTACACTCGATAATGTTTTTATCAGATCCTTAATCACTAGGGTTGGATCCCATTCAAGTGTACGGTAATTCTCTGTTATCTGAAGTAAATCAAGACAAATTTGCCTATATTGTAAATAATCCATCATCACCACTGCCCTCCCTTATGTGCACTCTTCATTATAATGTTATTATCATTCTCTAGATTTCTCAATGATGTATATTCTATAGCTGGAAGATTACATTTGTTTCTTCAATCCATATGTCTTTCCATTTTTAAAATACTTTCAATATCCCTATTTAGAAGGGCCACATATGTCTCAATCATATGAGGTGTTATGGGGGGTTAAACTTAGATTTAAGGTGTAGCTTCTGTCCCAAAACCATTTTTCTCTTGCACCTGGGTGTCATAATCCTTCTCTGGCTGAGTCCCCAAAAAATACTTCAGTTTTAGTTTCCTAAAAAAACAGTTTTAAATCTAATTTAAGTTCAAATTCATTAACCTGACTGTGCGGGCAGAAGGTGAGGCCTTTACTGAGCATTGTTTTACCAATACAGTAAGTCCCCTACTTGAAATGTGAACTAATTTATCTTCACCTGTGTGGACCATGTTGTTCTGTCTTCTATTGCAGTTTCCTGACTTCTTTTTTTCTTTTCGCTTGTCTATTCCTCCTGTATCTGTTCCTATTCCTGCTCCTGTAGGGTGGGAAGGGCCGGGTGCTTGTGGGTCTTCCCCATGCTCTTGTGTTTGTCCTCTTTTGTGTATTGATATCTGCTTTTGCCTCTTTGATGAGAATTTCTCCTGCCCTGGTATCCCCTCTATCTGGAAAAATGATCTCCTCTTCCTCGAAAGGGTTGTGCCCCACCTTCTGCATTACTGCCTGAAAAGAATAGTGGAGGTTCTGTATCCAAATTGTATTGTTGTGTCTTAGTAGATCCCTATTTTTCTGTTTGAAAATGTGTAGACCTGATTGTTCTTGTAATCATTCAGGTCTCTCTTAAACTTGTGTAGTTTTGTGGCACGTAATTCTTCTTCAAATTCATTCAAATTGGTATTAACCCTCTCTAAATATTCCTTCGACTCCTCTGTACTATACTTATTTTTAATTTCCCCATTATACTGATCAATTTCTACCTCTATTTTCTGTAGTTCTTTAGTCATTGATTCGATGATAAGTAACATAATATCTTTGGAGCACCTATTTCATACCCATCCATTTTGATATCTAAATCCTTATCAACATACCCAAGGTCAGCGTCAACAAAAATGCGGAGGCCCCAGGCATGCATTTTTGTTTGAGGTAATGTGTTAATGTAAGTGCATGCCACTCAAGTTTAATTTGTTTTCGTTTTAAACATTCAAACTGATTTGTTACAGAGTGTGTTGGTGTGGTCCCAATAACTCCCTATTGGTTCTGAAGTTGCTTAAAATCCTTTGTTCATCTGTATCTGATATACTGTAAATAGGGGAACAGAGCATTTATCTGTAATTTTATCAAGTTCATCAAAATTAAGCAATTTTAATTATAATATAAAAAATAACAAAATTCAATCCAAGTAGAAAAAAGATCCTCATGAAATGAAATATCAATGAAAGTCCTCAAAAGTCCACAGCAGTCCACAGAAACTTATACAAATACCACAGTTCAAAAGCAGGGGTCCCAGTGTTCGATCACTTGGTGATATATCCACATAAACACAGTCCAGTTGGGTGAAAAACAAATGGTGGTCACTTTCTGTAATTTCTGTTTTCTGTGTCGGCCCTCTGGATCCTGCATCTGCTGATGCACCATAAACTCCAAAACGATACTTTGTCCAGCTCAGCCAACCTCAATATAAGAGAAAACTATTATTCTGGGAGGAGCCTGAACCAATTGTGTGCTATGTAGACTCTAGTGCAAACTGATTACAAAAAGGGTCACTCACCAATATCAGTTTAAACCAATAATTTATTTTCACTCATCCAAGATACAGTATACAATCAAATGCAAATGTTTCAGAAATATACTTTGTCAGTGCAACACTGAATCTGTAAAACATAAAACTTTCTAAGTAAGTATATGTAAACAATATATATAGTCCATTTACCATTGTTATTTTAGGATCAATAGCATATGTAGATGCTCACCCTCACAATTCAGACTGTGTAAGCCACTTTCTAAATGTAAATATTCCATATGGTCTCTGAAATTCATAAATAATGCATTATTCCCTCATTCATCAAAATAAATGTTTTATGCAAGTTCTGAATACCCCATACTATTAGTTTCTCACCTGCCTATTCAGTTTTAGCTTGTCAAATGTTTCACTATTTTTATTTTTAGTGCCAAAAGCATGAGATCCCACTTTTCCAATACCTTCATATATATTCTGCAATAAATCCAATAACAATTGTTACAATACTAAGATACCATTCTTATTTCAACATTTGCACTTCTAAAAATGTTACTGGAAAAGCTTCATTTATTTAAAACCTCTTTCACAAATATTTTTTTATTACCTTTCTCTTTCAAATACTTTTAAGTGTTAAAAAGTTTTAAATATGTTAAGGATTGGATGCAGGTGACCATAATGGCTGATCCTAATGTGGTGGTCTTCTATTTTTCACTCAGAGAATTGAGAGGCAAGCGAAACAGTAAGGCAGAACATCCAATTCTGTCCAAAAGTATTTGAAACCATGTCTGGCATACAATGGTGCAGCCGCTGTGGGAAATCAATGTTCAGGACAGATTAACAAAATCATTGTGACAATGTTCATGAGCAGAGGTCACAGTATGCCTATGTTGAAAATTTGGTGAAATAATTCCACTAAATGACTGTCCTACACAAGCGTGCATTGTGCAGTTTCTACATTCATACTAGAGTTCATACTGGATTATTAAGACATCCAGAAGGCATGAGCCCGTATACAGTAGGATGTCCCTACTATTTCAGTGGAGGAAACCGAGGTTACTAGCTGTTATATATCTATCCAAACCTACTTTGAAAGCATAGAAGCTATAGGATTCTACTATTTCAGCTGGTAATCTGTTCCATAATCTGACTACTCTTGGTCCAAAGTTAAAATGTCTTAGCTTTGTCCTACAATTTTCTTCTTTTATCTGGAACTTATGCCCCCTTAGGTTATAGTGTGGTTCCTTGATCTGAAGACCAAGATCATTTTTTTAGTTTTACTTGTCCTAAGATTTTGTGTAACAGAAGCAAGTCACCCCTAGCACGTCTGATGTCCATTGACCACAACCCTAGGGCCTTCAATCTCTCCTCATATGATTTATCTTTGAACCCTTTCATAAGTTTAGTTCAGGCCCTTTGTGGTTTTTCAATAATTTTTATGTCCTTTCCCAGATAAGGACTCCAGACTGTACAGCAATAATCCAGATGAGGTCTCACATAAGATTTATACAGAGGTAATAACACCTCTTCATTGTTTGATTGAAAACTTCTTCTAATACAGTAAACTAGGTGCATAGCCTTGTTTGCTACTACTTTACAATGGGACCCCTTCTTTAAATCAGAACTAATATAAACTCCGAAATCCTTTTCACAAACAGAGTCCTTAAGTTTTACACCTTGGCCCAGATATTCAAACTGCGCCCAAAAAGTGCGCAACAGCAGGAGCAGGCATAAGTCCCATGTGCAAGAAGCGTGATATTCAAAAACTGCACAGGCCAAGATGCACCTACAGCCGACGACTGAATATCGCACCACCTGTGCCATAGCTCAACTAGGGAGGTGAAGCTGAGCATATCTGATGCGCCATAGCGCAACAAGAGATGTTCAGCTGAGCAGTCCAGATGCGCCATAGCACAACCAGTGATGACCCTAGCAGCAGGACAGCAATGGAACAGCACAACCAGGGATGCAGGGGCCGACCACCCATGCCACACATAGGCAGAGGAACACACAGCAGAACAGACATTGTCCCCCCACATCCCATGCACTGCACAACTGGGGGAGGGCTGGAATAATCACTGGCCCATGGAGACCAGCAACCAACCCTCAGCTGGACCATGGTGCCCCATCACACCCCCTAGCAAGCTGTGACCGGCACACAAGAATGGCCGACCACCCCATACCACACCATCCCACAAATACAGAGCACACCCTGCACCATGATCCCCATACATCCTGCCCAGGAGTAGCACCCGACAGTGCAGGACACCTCATGCATGCCACCACCCCCACTGTGACAATGCAACCCTGTGCACCATGGAGCCATGCAAGGCAGCCCCACCATGGACACCCTGCAGAGGGCGGCAGCAAACAGTGATGCAACAGATGCATACACACTGCCACCCTGCACGTCCCCCCCGAGGTACAGCTGAGAGACCGGCCATGCATCAGCACACGAGGTATGCTCCATGTGACAGGGCATGCCCTGGACCCCACCTCCAGTGGTACAGCACCCTGCACACCCTCCCAAGGACACATCCCGTCCCAGCACTGGCCACAACAGCCACCACTGACACACCAGCAGACCGTGCATATCACAGACATGCAAGGGTGTCAACTGCACAGGCCATGGATGGTTTGACAGTGGTGCCATGCACACAGTGCAGGCCCCATGGACCACTGCACACAGGCATCCAGTGCACAGAGTACAACACACAAACCACAGACAGTGACTGATCCCCTGCCCACACCATAGGCGGTTCACTTCTGCACACACACCCATGCATGCACTACCCCTGATGCCATGCACACCACTGCAGCTGAGCACCTGTAGTCCACTGCAAATCAGAGACCACCACAGTTGTTATAACAAAATGTATGTATTAAAAAATAACTTTCAAACATATGTACAAATATATATAAGGGTGGGCAGAAAGGGCCACAAACCAGGTGAGGGCGGGCATGGGGCAGGGGTGTAGAAATGGGAAAGGGAAGAAGGGTGTGAGGTGGGTTATGGGTGTCAGGGGTCATGGAGGGCCTATTCTGTGCCCCCACTCTCCACTCCTGTGGCGCCTCTGGGTTCTTCTCCTCTAGACCCTATGCCGCCCATGCGCTCCAACGTTGTCAGGGATGCCCGTGCCAGCTGCAGAAGCTCTTGTATTCCCCATTCCAGGGCTATCCAGTGTTGTCCACCTAAGACAAGGGAGCAGAGTCAATACATGTGACTGTCCATCCTCCTGCAGCAAACCCATTGTGCATGGCATACAGCCATGTGCCACACCCCTGTGATGGTGTGCGACCACCCACAGTGACCGTGTCCACAAGACCTGCCTACTCAGGCAGCCACAGCTATGTTGATCACTGCACACACCCACTGCCCATGTCCTGCACATCACCATCGTGGCTGTACAGTGACTTGGCTATGCAGTGTCAAGGCAGTGCCACAGCCATGTGCCCGGTGCAAGCATGGACCACCATTGACACACTCCCAGACATGCAGTGCCACTGGACAGTGCTGACTGTAACAAGTTGCGTGCATGGCAGTGGTGTCAATGGATGGTGGCCATGCCCCACTGCCCACCCTGTTACACAGCATGCAATAGTAATCATGGATGCAAGGCACTCACCATCATCAGGCTGGTCCCTGCGCCTCTGCGGAACTTCACCCCCCCGGCCTGATGGTCCAACTGGCGGTGCCTCCTCTCTCTCGCCAGCCTGTGCTCTTCTGGGCCTAAGGTGCAAACATGGAGAGAGGAACATCAGTACAATCATGTAGCAAAGTCCCGCCACCCCCATGTGTGTGCAATCCCACACAGCCAGACCCACCCAACCCATACCCCGATAACACCACCACGGCCAACACCGGATGGCCCCCACCATGTGCCGGACACATGCAACTGTGATACTCGTATGGTTGATAAAAGTGTATGGATGTTGCACCTACCTGGTCATGTTACCGTGCCCCTCCAGGCACATTCCCGCAGGTGGGCAAGTAGGTCTGGGTCCCTCCACCTCAGGTCCCCATATCGGTGGCGGCACTGCTCTGCCATCCGTCCCATACCGGTGTCCTCCTCCAGAGTGTCGGCCACCTCCTGCCACACCTGACTCCTGGCCCTGTCCAGGGGTGCCTCCCCAAATAAGGGCCCAACATCTGACTCCACAATGGCAAACAGGTTTGCCAGCTCCACCTGGCTCCACTACACAGCAAGCCTCCGCGCCATCTCTGCTACTCAGTTCAGTCAAAATGGCACTCTGCAGCATGGTTCTGCCACGTGCAGATGCTACGCAGTACAGCACTGCCATTCCCTAGCATGCTGTCACCAAACAGCGCGATAGTGGTGCACCCATGCCTGACGCATGGCGCCTAGGGGGCAAAGGTCGGGTACAGGGTAAAGTGTCTCTGGCGCATTGACAGCCACAGTGCAGTTGGAACCCAATGCGTGTAGCACAATTGGGTGCCTGTGTGACATCTCCCAGAAGCGCCTACCGTGCTGTTGCCCCAGTGCGTCTACGACGCCCCAGTGCCACAGCATCACATAGGTGAACAGCGCTGTAGCACCACTGGCACAATGGTGGCCATGCCCTGCATTGCCTTCCATGCACAGCACATCAGCAGAGCAGCAGGCACCTGTGTCATCAACCCGGCATGCGCAGAGGTGTGTACCGCGATGACAAACACAGAACTGCCTTTGGCTCAGCACATTCAACACATCGTAAAGTTTAAATAGCCAGCAATATTCAGCCGGCATATGCAAATCAGCTAATCATCCATTCAATGGTGCAGTCACTGCATTTGCATCCACTTAAAGATGCGCCTCACCTCATTTGCATGGGTTGCACTATAAAAGTGCGACATTGGGCTGAACTGGCCATAGTAGGTTACTGCAGTCTATTGCGGTGAGTTGCATGCTGTTTGGGAGCATGGACTATAGATTTTGGGACATGCATGGGACTGCACAGTCATAGGTAACACCTGTCATTCTTACAGGCTGAATCATGACCGAGCGTGTTGTAAAGAGGAACAGAGTTGTGGGAGGAGGAGGAGGCCAAATTTCACCAAGGCTGAGACGGATGCCCTGTTCGAGGCCTACCTAGACCAGGAGCCGCTTCTCAGTGATGCCAGGGAACACCACAGGCCTGTGCTGCTACATGGGAGGAGGTGGTGCATGCTGTAAACCTGCATGGCAGCCACCAGCACTCCGTGCAGGAGTGCAAGAAGAAGATGGGCACAGACAGGTGGATGATTAAGGAGAAGGTGATTGCCATCAGGGCAGCATGGTCTGCGACAGTTGGGGGGACAGCCGGAGGTGCTATGCCTGACCCCACAGGAGAAGTGGGTTGTTGGCAACATGCAGTGCTGCACCATTGAGGGTGTTCTGGGTGGTGGATTCCAGACTGGTGGTAGCCCGTCACTGCATGGTAGGTCATGGCCTGTCTATGGGGGGGACAGGGTAGGTCACATGCAGTAACATGACTTTGTTTTCCCTTACAGCTCCCTGAGCATCTGCATGGGTCAGTGGTGGTGGACTTCTCCACTGAGGCCCATCAGATGGAGATGGAGGAGGGCTCATTCACCTCCACAGAAATACGCAGCTCAGGGTGACAGTGGGCCCACTTGGACATCCAGACTGATGCTGGTGGAGCAGGTGTGGAGGAGGCCCTGCCCATGTCCCAGCATGCCAGCGTCTACGGATGCCAGCATGCTGATACTTGGGCTGGTGCCAGATCCGTCACCGATGATGATGTCGCTAATGTCATGGACAGTGACACATGTGTGCCACAGGATGGCCACACAGCAGGTTACATCGTGGCCATGGCTGTGGGTGGTGCTGCCGTGGAGGCCTGCATGTCATCACAGTCCAAGCCTGTGCCTGCCAGCACTGGTGGGGCAGCACTGGTGTGTGTACGGGGCAGTGGGACTGTTGCGGCCACTGCACTGGCACCATTAAGCCCTGGGAGCTGGCAGCTGGAGGGCAGCATCAGCAGTCGGCCAATGGGCATGGGGGTACAGTGTCAGGGAGGCGGCATCAGTGCACTGCCTGTGGACATGCCCAGGCCTGGCCCTGGTGTGCAGCGTCCACCCTCAAGGGTGATGAGCATCAGGGCCATGAACACCCTGAGGGACAGCATGCCAATCAGGCAGATGACCTCTTGGATGAGCACACCCCCATACTGCAAACATCAGTCAATCAGCAGATGCGGCTTGTGATGGTGGTGGATGCACTGAGTGCGGCTCTGCACCAGGCAGAGAAGCATCACAGCAGAGACACCGCTCTGCTCCTGGCAGGGATGGACCGGATGCAGGAGGATGTGACTGCTGCCATTGACAGGCTGACACAGACAATCACAGCTGCCATGGCCACAGTGGGCACACAGTTATTTGCTCATGTGTTGGAGACACCATGCAGTGCAATGTCCACCCCCCATTCCTGGCATCGTGCAACACCATCCTTGTTGACACCGGGTTCAGCTGTGGGCATCCTGAGCATGCCTGACACAGGCATGTTCAATGTGCTGCAGACCCCTGCGTGAGCATGGTCGCATTCACTCAGTGAAGCCCCTGGGAGACCATCCATGCCACCCCATTAGGTCAGTGGTCAGCTTGTCACTGCTGGCGGGTCTCGGTTGGGCTGCCCATGCATCCGTCATGGCTGTGGCACTGTGGCGCATGACTGACCTATCTCCCAGCATGGCTACTCCCTGATGCTGCCCTATGTGCATTGTGTCATTCAGTGGGCAATGCACAGGTGGGTACTCGGCCCTGCATGCACACACACAGTCCATCTGCATATCCTCCCAGCTGCTGTCTGCAGCTGCTTGTGCATGATGATGCCTGAATTGTGCTGTATGCCACTGTGCAATGGTGTCCAGCATCTGACACATGCACAATGACAGGCAGTGGGGGTGGTGGTCTGTGGACATGTGTGTGGCTAGGGGTGGCGTTCTGGGTCGGCGTGCCTCCTACCCTTTGTGCATGTCTGGTGAGTTTTGTGTGTATGTGTGTGTATGTGTGTGTGACCATGTGCCATGTTAGACCTCGCCCATCCCTGACGGTGTGTGTGGTTCCATGCCTGGCCACTTCCCTTGATGGCATGGATCCCTGGTGTGTGTCCATGTGTGTTTGTAGGTTGTGCCTTTGCCACTGGTGGTTGCACATGGCCCCATTACCTATCTGGTTTGGCTGAAGTGCTCCTCCGTGATGGTGTCCCGGTGCAGCTGTGCCAGCCGGAGCAGTTGGGGGTCCCATCGCCCAAGGAGGGGCTGCCCATCACCATTATCACCGGCGTCCTCATCATCCCCATCGCTGTCCCCCTCTTCGACCTGTATGGCTATCCCACATATGTTGGCCATGTTGTGCAGGATGCAGTGGGCCAGAAATAGCCCACAGACCTTTGAGGGGCTGTACTGTAGGGCACCACTGGAGGTGTCCAGGCAACGGAAACATGTCTTTAGCATACCCAACACCGGCTGATATTACGTGTGGTAGCATGTGCCTCATTGTAGCATTGCTGGGCATGGGGTCTGAGGCCACCGTATGGTGTAAGCAGCCAGGGACAGAGTGGGTATTCACTGTCACCTGTGTGTAGAGGGTGAAGGTTAGTTTGGTGATCAGCGTACGCCTCTGCCCCAGGCCATGTGGCCACTACCCATGTCACCTCGACCATGCCCCTCCCAAGCCCTAAGTTTGTCCATGTGGTTTGCATACTCACCCACTAAGTGGCCAATGGGGATGTCCCTACTCTTGAATCTGTGGCACAGTGCCAACTGGTGCCTGATGAAGGCATTGTGTGCTCCCCCAAGGTGCGTGGTGCAGACATTGATTATGCACCCCCTGGCATCGCACACCACCTGGCAGTTGATGCTAGCATAGCCCTTCCACTTAATATATGTGGTCCCCTCGGGGCCAGGTGGTGTGCAGATGGCCACATGGGTGCAGTCTATTGCCCCTAGCATGCCAGGCATACGTGCTACACTGTGGAACTCCTGTATGTTTGCTGTGCACTCCACCAGTGTGCTGAGGAAATGAATGTACTCTGCAGCATGTGGCAGCTGTGCGCTGAGGAATTGGGTGAGGTGGCATGATGTGGCCAACTGGGTTATGCCTGTGGTGTCCCCTGTTGGTCTCTGGAAGGTACTCGTGGTGAGCAAGAACATGTAAGCTGTCACTTTAGTCTCCACTGACAGAGCATGGCTCCATCGTGTGGGTGCCTGCATCATATCACTGCACAGCTCACAGAGCCACCTCAGAATTGCCCAATTCAGGTGATACCGCCCCATGATCTCAGTATCACTGTACAGCTCAAAGCTGGTGCAGGCTTGGTACTGACTGTTGGGGGCATACCGCTGATGGGCCCTTCCACGGCCGTGGCCCCTGCTGCCCACCTTCTCACCCCCTCATTACTGCCTCCATCTGGATGGTGACACTGGCCATGTCCCTGGCTTGTGTTCACCCCCCCGACAGCTGTTTCTGTGTTCCCCCTGCTGTCCTGGCTGCTAATTCCCCTGCACTTGGAACACCTATATGTGGTGGCCTCAGTGCTGTGTGGCACATCCCCCTTCTGCACTGTGGCTGTGGCTCCCCACACCTTCCCTGTGCCTGTGGGTTCCAGGTGCCCTTTCTCTGCCCTGCCCTGTGTGTCTGTGTTGCCTGTGTGGCTGGCTATAGTTCAGCAACATGTGCCTTCCCTGTAGCATTCTTGCGCCTCTCCCTTGTTCCTTTTTATTTTGGCTCATTTCTGCTACCACGCAACTTCCGCTTGCTTCCCTATTGCACATGGCGCGTGCTGTTGAATATCGCACTGCACCATTTATGCATGGTCCTCCCCCTTCAGTTGCGCATACATTCATTATCATTACGCTATTGCTTAGCGTGATTTGTGGGGCGCAACTGCCTCCCACTGAATATTGCAGAATGGCGCATTTTTGGACTTGCACTGGCACAACCCTTTTGAATATTTGGGCCCTGTATATAATAGTACAGCTCTATGTTTTCCTTCCCTATGTGGATTATTACACATTTATCCAGGTTAAACTTCATTTTATTTTTATTTGCCCACTCTGATATAAAAAGTAAGTCTTGACCAAATTTTAACCTATTTTCAAAGGTATCAACAACCCCTCCCATCTTAACATCATCTGCAAACTTTATTATTTTATTCCCACTTGTCATATTTAGATCAGCAATAAAAATGCCAAACAGCAGTGGTCCCAAACACAGACCCCTGCGGCACACCACTTATCACATCCACCTCATCCGATAAGAAACCCTGTATCCTGACCAATTGAGTTCTTTCCTCTAGCCAATGACTGATCCACCCAGTAATTCTATATTCAATTCCCAGGTTTTCTAATTTCTTGATCACTATACCATGAGGAACCATGTCGAAGGCTCGACTAAAATCCAACACTACCATGTTTAGATTGTTCCCCTCGATCTATTAATTTTCCAACATATTCATAGAAACTAATTAAATTAGTCTCACAAGATCTATTCTTAACAAATCCATGTTAGGTGTTATCTAACAACCCCATCCTCGAGATACATTTTTCAGTCTCTTCATATATTATTCCTTCAATGATTTTACAAACCACTGATGTCAAGCTTATTGGTTGGTAGTTTGCTGCCTCTACTCCACTTCCCTTCTTATACACTGGGATCACATATGCTGTTCTCCAGTCCCTTGGCATATACCCTTCATCCAAGGACATTTGCCCTATTATAGCGATAGCAGGTGCTAACACATCTCCAAGTTCTTTAATGAATTTTGGGTGCACCCTGTCAGGACCTGCTGACTTATCTGTATTAAGTTTGTATATCCTTTTGACCACTTTTTCTATGGTAACTATATCCCCTTGTACCTTGTTATGTACTCCTGTCTTACTTTTATCTCTTTTGTAGTTATCCTTAGCAAACACCTTACTGAATATCTTACTAAATTCTTTAGTCATTTCCTCAGGTTTAGCATTTATTTCACTGTCGATAAGTAGGGGTCCCACTGCGTTATTATTCCCCCTTTTATTGTTCACATATGAAAAGAAGCTCTTTATCATTTTTAGATGTAGCTAGTTTATGTTCCAAATGTTGTTTTGCACTTCTTATTTCAAACTTAACTTTCTGTAATATCTTTCTATACCTGACCCGACTAGTATCTGTCTTTAACTGCTTCATCTCTCTAAATAACATACAAAGCAATTCCTCCCCCTCTCTTAGATGTTCTACTTTTATTATAAAGTTGATACCCAGAAAGATGTTGATTCCATTCTGTGTCTAAATTCCACCAACTTTCAACTACCCCTATTAACCCTATATCATTTTTCTCTAGTATAGACTCCAATTCTGCCATTTTGTCCTTATTTAGACTTCTAGCATTGAACGTCAAAACATTTGTCTTGACTCCTGTCTTCTTAATTCTGGATATTGGCTTTTGAAGTATTTTCTGGAATCCACTCGTCCCCCTTCTATTTAGTTTAAATGTCTATCAATCTCTTTTCATAGACTGTTCCCTAATATTCTACTTCCTCTGAAACTCAGGTGTAATCCATCTCTACAATAGAGTTCTTTATTATTATTGAATGTGCCCAATGTTTTGTTTTTAGGCAGAAATAAGGTATCGTCTGTTACCCATTTTAATTCCCTTAATCTCTTGTGATGCCATTAGCCTACGAATCAGGGATTCAAGGTATAAATTAAACAAGAGCGGGGATAGTGGGCATCCCTGTCTTGTACCACATGCCAATGAAAAGGGAGCTGACAGTATACCATTGCACCATATCTGTGCTGTGGGCGTACTGTATAGGACCCGGACCCAATTTAGGAATTCTTTAGGCAGACCAAAGTTGGCAAGTACTGCAAAAAGAAAATCCCAGGACACTCGGTTGAATGCCTTTTCAGCATCCAATGCCAGTAACGCCGCTGGATACTGCAAGCCTTGAGCATGTGCAATTAAATGGTAGATCTTATGTAAATGATCGCTTGACAGCCTATCACTCATGAATCCCACTTGCACATTGCTAACCAGGCTACTCATTAGCGAACCAGGTCGATTAGCTAAGATTTTAGCCAGTATTTTAATGTCGACATTCAACAATGATATTGGATGATAACTGCCAGGTAGGACAGGATCTCATCCTGGTTTAGGAATAAGAGTGATGAGATCCTCTAAAAAAGATGGTTCCAAGATACCCTCTCTGAACCAAGAATTATATACCTTGGTTATAACAGGGCAAATTATATCTGCATAAACCTTATAAAAGTTAGTAGTTAGACCATCAGGCCCAGGAGATTTATCCCCAGCTAGCTGGGAGATCGCTAAATTCACCTCTGTCTCTTGTATTGGGGATCCTAACTGCTTCACCTCAAAGTTTGCAAACTTAATCAGGGAGACCGAGCCTAGAAATTCATGAATTTCCACAAGGGTTGGTCTATCCTTTGACCTAGTAGAGTAAACCCACTGGAAATACTCCCTGAAAGTGGCAGCAATTTCCTTTGGATCCTTTACTACAGCATCTCCTCCATCCCTTTGTATTGCAGCTATGAATCGGTTACAGTCTAACTGCTTTAGTCTAAGAGCAAGTAATGTGCCTGCCCTTTCCCCAGACTCCAAATACCTTATTTTAGTTCTGCGGAGGGCTAATTCTGCCTTCTGCATCATTATTGCCGGGTATTGGGTTTGAAGTTGGTGCAATTTAACCCAGTCTGCCTCAATTGAATGTCGTGTAATATTATTTTCCAAGGCACTAATGGCATTCGTGATTTCCTTTAACTGCATCTTGGCTTTCTTAGCCCTGGTAGCAGATACTGTAATGCACTCACCCCTGAGCGCACATTTTAGAGCTACCCAGACAATATCTATATTAGTAACTGAGTTAAGATTGCTGGCGAGAAAATGGGATATGAAGTTCCTCAGGTGTTCCTGAATGAAGGGCTACTGTAACAATTGATTATTAAATCTCCACATGAAGTCCCTCTTTATACTGTGACTTGGTACAAACTGAATGGAGACTGGGGAGTGATCAGATATAACCCTGGTGTTGATTCTGGCATCTGAAATCGAGGGAAGTGCACCAATGCTCACTAGAAAGTAATCAATTCTAGAACATGATTTGTGTGGTGGTAGAAAAAAAGGTATATTGCCTTACTGTCCCATTGGTCAGCCTCCAAACATCTATGAGGTCCAAACTCTCCATCACCTCTCTCAAAGCTCTCTGAGCGGGGGAGAGTCCTACACGTTTATTATCGGTTCTGTCAAGATACAGATGTGGTGTTATATTCCAATCCCCTCCTATTCACAGTTTCAATGATGCATAGTTATTTAAGACATCTAGCAGTTGTGTAAAAAACTGCAGGGAATCCAAATTGGGGCCATAGACTGATCCAATAACCACTTGTTCAGAAACTAAGGTTCCAACTAGGAAGATATATCGGCCTTGCATGTCCCATATCTCTTTCTCTAGCTGGAAGGGAGTCCTTTTGTGAAATAAGATGTCTACTCCACCTTTGTTTGAAGAGATGCCTGCCCCAAACTCTTGACCCACCCAGTATTTAGTGAATAACCGGGTATCTTCTCTATGAAAATATGTTTCTTGTAAACATACTACATCACAGTTAAGAGTCGATAGATGCTTCAGTACAATTTGCCTTTTGCATCTATCCTTAGCTCCCTTGATGTTCCAGCTTACAAGGTTGATACACCCCTTCATCATCCTCCAAGTGTTAAATGTAACATCCCTTTACGTATTCTCCCCTAATGTGCGCCCTCCAATTAGTATCGATATTCATGTCATCCCAAAATATTAGTGTGTGAATGCTGTATCCCCAACCCCCATCCCCACACAAACCCATCCCCCCTAACTTCCACAAACACCCCCAGTTCTAACAACTGCACTATCATCTCACAACATCGTGTGATGAAACTACCAACCCAGGTACATAGCAGCCCCTCCTCTAGCCAAGCTCCCGATCTAATTAACAGTACTAGTCCTAATAATCTGAACCCTCTCAAGTTTAACCAAATGAAAAACACTTAAACAGGGTGCATGAAAATCGCCCCTAAAAAAGCATAGAGACAGCTGCCTTCCATTACACTATCAGCATCATTTGAAGTGTACTAGCAGTGCTCTATTAGAATAGTAAGTGAAACTGTTCCCTAGTCTATATCTCCCTCTAGTGGGGAAAAGGGCAAGCTACATATAACAATAACCTATAGTAAAAAGTCTTTAACTGAACAAGTAGATTAGGCAGCAATCAAATACACAAGCCTAATATTTGTTTTCAAGTTATACACTAACGAAATCAGTAGTGCAAAAGCCTTCCCCCAGCCGTTGAAGTCTTGGAAGCCAAGAATGTACATGACAAAGGTCTCGTGTTGCCACGATTTTCCCGCTCTCCCTGGCAGGAAACTTATCCATTCACTCCCCGGGCAGCAGAGGCTTTCTAAAGTTGTAAACAGCCATAGCAAACCCTGTATACGATGAATATTCCTTAGAGAGCTGATGTGATCTCCCTGAGTAGTAGAGCTTGTCACTGCCCTCTCGGGTTTCTAGATTCAGGATTGAGCACCATTATTTCTGAATCTCCAGTGCGTTGATGACCAAACTTGAACAGGGACACGAGTCCTCAGGAACCTGATAATGATGGTCGTGTTAAATCACCGATGCACTGGCCATTGACTACATTTCCTGCTCGCTGGTGTAATCAGCCAACAACTTCAGGTAGTAAATGTAAAATTACAAGGCTCTCTGGAGGGCAGGTTTTCCATGTCCTTGAAACATTCAAGAATACGGCTCAGTCCGCTTCCATAAAAAGGAGAATCAGCCAGCTGGGGGTACATGCTGATCAGGATACATTAGTAGACATACCAAAGGGCGATAAAACACTAATTGGGGATTACTCAAGTTAGAAGATCATCATCTCTCCCATGTATACTTATCTTTGTGTCACACTCTTCTGTTAGACTGCCTAATGCTCTGACCAACTTGATTATGCGACCGATCCTTCACTTAAACAACTCTGGCAGGGCTCTTTTAAGCTCGGTTTTTGCAGCCTCCACTGACTCATAAGAGTGCCATTGCTCCTTTATTTTGACTTGAAGTAAGGCTGGGTATTTAAACCTAAATTGAAAGCCCGCGGCTATCAGCTTGGAGACAATGGGGTGCAAGTCTTGTCGTTTAAGCCGCACAGAGTGGGGTAAATCGTGAGTTACTCTAATCTTTTTACCCTCCCAGGAAATTTCTTGTAATGATTTAACTTTGCTCAGTATGTGTTGCTTGTCCAGGTAGTTTAAAAGCTTGCAGATGATCAGTCTTGGTAAAGCACCAGGAAGGGGAGGGGGGCGAAGTGATCTATGAGCCCTTTCTACCATGTAGCAATCATTTGGGGTGGACCTGCGATCTTTTTGAAAACCTTCTGAACAAACTGTATGGGCGCTGTACCCTCCTCTTTTTCTGGGATTCCGATTATAATTGAATTATTTCTTCTGCTCCGACCCTCCAGGACTTTGAGCTTATCTTCAATCTTCTTAATTCATTTATTGAGGTAGGCCCTTTCAAGATCATGCTTGTTCACTCTTACTTCCACGGATTTAATTTTGACCTCGTTGTCCCCTACCCTCATACTTATGGATTCCAGTGCCGATTTAAAACATTGGATTTCCGATGAGATCTCGTCGACTGAGGATTGTAGCGGGGCAATAATTTCTAAAAACCTTTCCTCTGTTAATGCGGAAGGCCCTAAGGTTGATTTGCTGGGTCCCTGGCGAGGAAGGGAGGCGGCGTATGTTTCACCGGTTGTTTTTTAACAAAGGCTTCCATTTCGGGGATATTTGCTATATTAGGCAGCGACTCCAACACTTCACGAGTAGTTGCCACCCAAAAAAGCACAATTTTATTTTAGTTGAGGGCTGTTAAATCGGGCTGAGAACGGAACTGATCAGACGAGCTGCTCTTCCTAGGCTGCCATCATGGGACCCCTCATGTCCCAATGTTTAATGAACAATACCCCTTGTTCTTTTGTCCAATTAGTCATCCTTGCATTTGCCAATGCTACTTTCTTCGATTTGTAAGCAGACACTCTTGGTTCAGGTAGAATTTCTGAAATCAAAATTTCGCTATTTTTTCCTGCAATTTCAGAATTAATTTCTTTACTTCATTTTGAAATGTAAATAAGGATTTCCTTTCTATATCGTTTATACCTATATGCACCACCGCAATTGGTTTAGGTCCAGCTCCAGCAAATATATTAACCACCATATTATTCAGATCATTCACACCTGCTCCTGGGAAACAACTCACCTTATTATTTGCCTTGTCATCTTTATAGATGTATTTATCAATACACTTTATGATTGAGTCCCCGTTCACTATTACTTGTCTTGGATCAGAATTTGATACTTGTTCATGAATGTCCATATTATTGTCTGATGACTCCCTAGGCAAATTAGTAGGTTCGGTGAGTGTTTGAAAACTATTAGCTAAAGGAATCTGAGAAACTAAATTTTCATCTCCAGTTTCCCTATCAGTGTTATTTTCCCTCACTAAGTTACTAGATCTGATATTATTCTCGCTCTCTGATTCAAATCTTTCTCTAAAGCAGTTATCTTGTACTACTTTTAATGGGCTTATTCCTCTTCTCTTTCATTTAACATAGGTTACTTTGCTCCATTCAGCATTATCTGTGTCATTGCTTATACCCCCTACTTTTCTTTTTCCCATACCACGTATACAGTAGGTATACTATTTTCCCTATCAGCATCTGTTTTATTTAAGCTACACAGTGTCTTCAGCTTTGCAGCTAACTGTAATTGGCTATTATCCACCTTATTTAACTTTTCACTAATTAAATAAATATTATTTAATAGTTCTTGTGTATACACTTCTCACACATGTAATTTGTATAATCTACCCCTTCGTCTTCCATTTTATACATACTGCAGCTTGCACATTGTATCAGTAAATCCCCATCTTTAGAAAGGATTGCTCCTACCCTGTTTTGGCCTTCCATATTCACTGCGTTGCTCTTTAATATATTCTAATTTAAAGCCTAGTTGTATCTTAGTCCATTGTATCAGATGAATCCTCACAATAAACATTTAGTGTACTCCTATCACATACGCCAATGCTCCACCTCTCTCTAAACACATGCATCACTACTCACACGTATTCAGCTTCTAGTCAGGGTACCCTGCGTTACAGCTCTCCTGACAAATGCCTTGCAGTATTTAGAAAATTGAACACAGAGCTCCAGTAACCTTTCATTAATTGGGTCCTGTTGCCAACAACAATGCAACCAAGACCAACGCCTCTTACAAGAGGCACACACTATTTCAAATAAAACATGCACGTCACTGCTCGCACGTACTCTGCTACAAGTAGAGGTACACTGCGCAACCTGCTTCCTGCCAAATACCTTACCAAGGCAAACACACAAAAATCCAGTGTTCACTCATTATTTAGGTTCTGTTGCCAGCTACAATGCAACTAAAACCAACACCACTTGCCAGAGGCTCACACTATTACGAGTTTTCACACACTTAATGAGTGTGTTTACTACCTGCTTCTTAAACGGAGGATTCAACAATATTACTTTATACTTCATATTATATACTCACTAAGTTGGACAAAGCTTTGAGTCCCACTACCAACTCCCACAGCTGACACTGCAGATATGCTCAGGACTCGTGTGTCTCTATGCGCTTCTCCATGCATGACCCCGTGCACACTCACCCCACTAGCTATTGAAGTTCTTTAGTACTGCCCAAACCTGGAAGTAGGAGTGTATGAGCTCCCAATTGTAGCATTAGTTTATTTAATGCTGTTAATGCAGTTTTTAGCTAACAGTATCTTAGACTACCAGCTAAAATCATATACTGTGTACTTCAGTTTCAATAAAAAAGTTTCATTCCCTAGTGCAGCACACACAGCATTAATTAGCACACCACCTCTCACCAGAGGTCCGTTTACTCCAACTGTATGTTTCAATAAATACATATGCTCATAAGTTCGAGCATTTTTTATATTTTCACTCCAGATGTTCAGCACTGCCATCTCTTCACACCACCCTATGAACAGTACAGTTGTCATTTTTCACATGCTGACTGAACTGTATTTTTGCACATCTGGTGCAGAATGGTGTAATCGCTGTGAGAAATCAATGCTCAGGGCACATTAACAAAAGCACTCTGGCACTGTTCATGAGCAGAGGTCCCAAATGTTTTATGAGGGGGTCACAAAAAGGTCATGTTAAAAATTTGTAGTGCAAATACCAATAAACACCTGGGCCATTAGGTTTTCTCTTGAGGAAGAAATAGGAAGTAATTGAGTCTTTGAGACTGCCCAAGTTGCTCATTTTACAACACCATGAAAGGAATGTGTGTGTTTCAATGGAAAACATAGGTAGCTTAATGACTCGAGGCTCCTACAGCTCAGTTGGTTAAGAGCAAGACATGGAATACCAAGGTCCCTGGGTTTGAGTCCCGGTAGAAATCACACTTTTTCTTTCATTTCTACAACTGGATTTTCAAAATTGCCTTGCAGTGGCTAACTGCATAGAGAGAAAGAAATAGGAGATAATTTGAGCCTTTGAGACTGGCCATGTTGCTCATTTTGCAATACCATGAAAGGAATGTGTGTGTTTCAAGAGAAAACTCAGGAAGCTTAATGACTTGAGGTTCCTATAGCTCAGGTGGCTAACAGCAAGACACAGGATTCCTGGGTTCAAGTCCTGGTAGGAGTCCCACTTTTCCTTTCATTTCTAGAATTGAATTTTTAGGATAAAGATGGGGTTGAAAACAAATTGAACAATTAAAAAGGTTCTGGACTTCAGTCAAGCAGACTTTCCAAGAATGAGGGTAACTGTCAGTGAGGAAATTGATTGTAAGAAGTAATTAGGGGATGTAGAGGAACTATGGAAGTGCATGCGGGGGGATTACTGAAAGCCACAGTGATCTGCATCAAAAGGGTAGGGGGAAAAGGAAACCACTCAGGTTTATAAGGGAGGTGGTGGGGGCAATTAGGGAAAGGAAGATGGCATTCAAAACATACAAAAGGACCCAGAGGAGAGAGGACAGGGAGATTTTTAGAGAGAAGCCAAGGGTGGCAGGGCAAAAGTTTAGGAGGGCAAAAGCAGTTACAGAAGAGAGAATTGCTAGGCAGGCCTCTGATGTTTAGCATTTTCATTACTGATCTATGTCTGACAGATGGGAACAAAATTACTAAGTTTGCAGATGATGTAAAGATAGGAGGGGTTATTAATACCTTCGAAGATAGGTTAAAATTTGGTCAAGACCTACCTTTTATATCAGAGTGGGTGAATAAAAATAAAATTAAGTTTAACCTTGACAAATGTGTCATAATTCATACAGAGAAGGAAAACATTTTGTAGGACTATTACATACACGGTGTAAAGCTTAAGGATTCTGTTTGCAAAAAGGATTTAGGGGTATATATTAGTTCTGATTTAAAGAAGGTGTCCCATTGCAAAGTAGTAGCAAATAAGGCCATGCACTTGGTTAACTGTATTAGAAGAAGTTTTCAATCAAAAAGTGAAGAAGTGATATTGCCACTGTGTAAATCATATGTGAGACCGCATTTGGACTACTGCTCCATGGCCTGGAGTCCTTACATGAGAAAAGACATACATATGATTGAAAAACCACAAAGAGCCTGTACTAAACTTATACTGTAAAAGGGATCAAAGACAAATCATATGAAGAAAGACTGAAGGCAGAAGGGTTGTGGTCAATGGACATCAGATGTGCTAGGGGTGACTTGCTTCTGTTGTATAAAATCCTTGGACAAGGAAGATTAAAAAATGATCTGGGTCTTTGGTTCAAGGTACCACACTACAACTTAAGGAGGCATAAGTTTCAGATACATGAAGAACTTTGTAGGACAAGGCTGAGACACTTCAGCTTTGGACCGAGAGTAGTCAGACTATGGAACAGATTGCCAGCTGAAATAGTAGAGGCCTCTAGTTGCCTTGCTTTTAAAACAAGTCTGGATAGATATATAACAGTTGGTAACCTCGGTTTCTTCCACTGAAATAGTGGGGACATCCCATATGGGCTCATGCCTTCTGGATGTCTTAAAAACCCAGTATGAAAAGGGGAGCTAGAACATGTTTTAGGTATGTGGTGTAAAAGAGGAAGGCAAGGCAGGAGATAATGAGATTGAGGGGGAGGGGGAGAACTGGTGGAGGGAAACTTTGGGAAGGCAGAGATGCTAAATACCTACTTTTGCTCGGTCTTTATGGTAGGCGTAGAGGGGAGAGGGCCTGAGTCAAAACGAAGAGGAGGGGATGACAAAAGAGTGGATCCTAGGGTGATCAGTGATGACAGTATAAAAGAGGAACTAGGAAGGTTGAAAGTAGACAAGGCAATGGGGCTGAACAATTTGCATCCCAGGGTACTCCAGGAACTAAAAGAAGAGCTGGCAGCACCACTGGAGAGGTGGTTTAACTTGTCCCTTGATACTGAATGGGTGCCAAGTGACTGTAGGATGGCAGACATGGTGCCACTACATAAGTGGGGGACAGAAGAGAGAAGATGGGAAATTATCACCTGGTCAGCCTCACCTCGGTGGTGAGGAAGGTAATGAAGGTTCTAATAAAGGAAATAGTGGTAAACTACCTGACAGACAGTGGGCTACTAGAAGACAGGCAACATGGCTTCATCAGTGGGAGATCATGGCAAACAAACCTGACTGATTTTTTTTGATTGAGTAACGAAGGTGATCGGTCGGGGGGGCAGTGGATGTGGCCTATCTGGACTTCGTTAAGGCATTCAACTCTGTCCCTCACTGCAGGCTGGTAAATAAGTTGGAGAGTTTAGGAGTGGGACAGAGGATAACTAGATAGGTGGAAAACTGGCTGAAGCACAGAAACAAGGGGGTGCTGTAAATAGGGTGTGCGTCAGAAAAAAGGGGTGATGAGCAGATTGCCCCAGGGGTCAGTTCTAGGATGGATCCTTTTTAGCATCTATATCCATAAAATAGCAGAAGGACTCGAGGGGAAGGCATGCCTTTTTGTGGATGATATAAAAATCTGCAGTAGGGTGAACACCCCGGGGGCTGTAGAGGCCACGAGGAGGGAACTGCAGATTCTGGAAGGGTGGTTGGACATATGGCAGCTGATATTCAATGCCAAAAATTGTACAGTAATACACATGGGGCATAAAAACCTGCAAGCTGAATGCACATCGGAGATGGGATAATTAAGCATTCAAAGCAGGAGAGGGATCTGGGGATTATAATTTCAGATAACCTGAAGGTGGGTGACCAATGCAACAAGGCAGTGGGAAAAATAAATAGAATGCTGGTGTGCATAGGGGCTTAACAAGCAGAAGGAGGGGGTGCCGATGCCTTTATTTAAAACCATGGTCCTACCACATCTGGAGTATGAGGTCCAGTTCTGGAGGCCTCATCTGTGCAAGAACATAGATGCCATCGAAAGTATTTAAAGCTTGGCAACAAAGATGGTGCAGGTATGCAAAAGAAGCCCTATGAGATGAGGTGGAGAGAATTGGATTTGTACCCACTAGAGACTAGAAGGGGGGGACATGATTGAAGTTTTTAAGTATGTGAAGAGGATATACAAGGTGAAGGAATGTAGCTTATTTAAGAGGAAGGTGGGGGCCAAAACAAAAGATCATAGTCTAAGATTGGAGGGAGGAAGATACAAGGGCAATGTTAGGGGGTTTTACTTCACAGAGAGGTTAGTGGAGCCCTGGAACAAACTACCTGAGGAGACAGTGGTGACTGAAATGGTGGAGGGATTTAAGAGGGCATGGGACAGACATAAAGGACTGAGCAGTGGGGGGAGGAGGATCTCACCTGATAAAGGTGACAAGTGGGGGAGAGTAAGGGGCAGACTAGATGGACCAGGGTGGTCCTTTTCTGCCGTCAGGTTTCTATGATTCTATGACTAACAAAAATAAGCCCATCATATAAAATCTTGGGAGCTGATGATGTATTTCCCAATTATTCCCTGTTGATGTGTCAGGAAATCTATCTATGTGGAGTGCAGGAAGCACCAAGTTAGGTTGACAGTAAAACTGCCAACCTCCTGCACAGCGATGGCACAATACCAACGCAAGTATTGTGCTGCCCAATCACCCAGTGTTTTCTGTGGGGGGCTGCACCTCCCACACCCCCATAAGGGGGGCTCTGTCCCCTGCACCCCCCAGACTTTAGGATTCTCAACTCCAGGTTGGAATTGGTCTGGGGAGGGGGCAGAACACTGGGGGAAAGCAAAACACGGAAACAGACCATTACAGCGACTGTTGCTGTAGTGGTCTTTTTCCGCGTTTTGCCGTCGGGCTGTTGGGCAAAAGAGGCCAACCGGAGTGCAGAGCTATAAATCTGTAGGCAAGGGGTTGAATCCCATACTTACCACATACTCACTGTGGTTTCCTGAACGAGTTACTTAACCTCCCCACAATCTCTCTCTCTTACCTGTTTCTGTGCTCCTTGAATCTTCATGTGTGCTTACAATGGAAGCAACATTTTCTCCTCCTCCTTCTCCTGGACTGTAAACTATTTTGGGAAACAGTCTGTATCACATATTATGCATAAAAATGAATTAGATTCCATTCTACACTTCCTGCAATACTGATATCCAGCTAATTGTTCTGTAAAGCTCTTTGATATGCAGTGTGCATGAAAGACACAATATAAAACCAAGTTCTATTCTATTATTCAGTCGCAGCACTACTAGTATCTAACTCATTGCTCTGTGAAGCTTTTGGGGTACAGTATATGTATAAAAAGTACTACTGTACATAAATCCAAATTCTGTTCTGTTCATTAGAACAATCACTATCAGTATTTAACTTGTTGCTTTTTAAGCACTCTGAAATACAGTGTATCAAAGGCACTATACAAAACCCACATTTCTTATTTCCACCTTTGTGTTTTACACTATATGTAACTGACTAAATCTTATTAAAACTATTTACAAGTCATCCTGAATATTATTAACTGAAAGTAGAAATACCACTTCAGTGAATCCATGTTTATAAATCTTCATTAAGCCTAGTTTAGAATAACTTTTCAATTGAATTTCTATTTCTCCATGAGTAAATGTTTGTGGAAGTTAAAAAAACTTTCTTTTATGCAAAATTCTATACAGCAAAATATGAACATCAGGTAGCGAATTTCATGTTTGTAACTATTGATGAAGCCCAGACTTGACTATAGTTTCAGATGAAACAGTTTTAAGGCTTCTGCATTGTTATCCCCCTCATTATCACAGGGGCAGAAGTAAGGGAAGAGTCTTTCAGTGAAGGTATCAGTGAAGGTGTAGAAGTGGGGCATGTTATCAGCATTATAAAATGACACCTGTCCTCCCTCATAGTCTAGGTACATTCTGATCTTCTTGGGTTTCACACTCAGGTGGAGAACCTTGGATGGTGAATCCAGAGCCTGTATTGATTCCCATTTCTCAGCCACACAGTCCAGTATCCCTTCTCAGGTCTCAGTAGGATGTACCCCTTTCTCTTGCTGGACTGACTGGCTATACCCACATTCCATGCAGACTTGTTCCCCCACCTCCACCTCCCAGTAGTGTCTCCCTGATGAGAATCCCTCTGATTCCAGCACAAAGACTCATTAATAAAACTATTTTGGGTTGTCAGGAAGCATCTGTCTGGTGTCACCATGTATTACACTGGCCAGGTCCTCAGACAGAATTAGATTAGGATGTGCCACTTTAGTGTCCAGGGCCACTGGGGACAGAACTGTGAAAATTAAAGTAGCTTATTATATACCACCTTTTTTTTTTATGAAAAGGGCAATTTCTATAATGCTATCTGAATAATTAGTGTATATAATAAATATTGTATCACAGAGACACGAAATATACCTCATACCATTTTGCATCCTTTAGACAGAGAGTGGTCTGTTTGAGAACTGATTAACATATTAACCCCCAAGCACAAGTTCAACAACAGATAGTGTTGTATAGAAGTGTAGCTCAGAAAATACAGTTTGTAAGCCAGAACCCTCCTAGAGATGTTGCAAAGTTTTACTTTGCTGGCAAAGTTGCGAAATTCGCCTTCACGTATAACTTCACAAATTGCCCTCTTTGTCACTTTGCATTGAGTTTTCCTTGGGAAATTACACATTTGAGGCAAAGTTATGTCAAAGTTATTGTGAAGCTGCAACTTTGACTTAACTTCACCTGAAAAAACTCCACATTGCCGCCAAAAACTTTGCGAATTCTGCACTATACGAATATAGCAAATGTCACAAATTATTTTGCAGAATGAAATTTGTCAACATTGCACATCTCTAACCATTACCTTGCAGCTCCCTCCACAGACTGTGCTACCTATGTTGTACTTCAGAAAGTGCATACAGTACCAAATAAAAAATAAGAAAACTTCAGACGTTCTGAGTTTTATGTTTTTAGCATTATGTTTATTTCAAACAGACCACAACAATTATATAATACTGTAATACCATAAAGAAGGGTTGGAGGATCAGGCAGTGGCAGCAAAGAAAGTTACCCATAATGCTACTTCCCCATTTTCAACCTATACACCATGGCTTATTCGGTAAACATGTTCCAACACACATGGTCTAAGACCTGTGATTCCCAACAAGGAAAAACAAATTCTAGCCAGAGCCAATATGGCTGTGACAAGCTGGAAATGACCAAAGTTACACATGTGCATACAACATTTTGAACGCCTGGGTGTAACTTGACCATTTTTTACAGGTGTTGCACCAGATTTTCAACATGACCTATTTTGACCCCACCTCATGAACAGTGTTGTGTCATTTTGTTCACTTGTTCGAAAAGTGATTTGGCAGAGTGACCATACCATTCTGTGCTACAGGTGCAAAAACATGTTTTGGGCAGGATGTGAAAAATGACAGCTATACTGTCAATAAGGAGGTGTGCAAAACTGTCAATGTTGAAAATTTGGAGTGAAAATATTAAAAATTGGCAAAGTTAGGAGTGGGCATAGAAACTTTGCAATGCACGCTTGTAATGCAGCCATTTTTGGGAATTGTTTCAACAAAATTTGCAACATCGGCTTTTTGGGACCTCCCTTCATGAACAGTGGCACTGTCATTTCATTAATCAATCCCAAAAGGTGATTCCATGCAGTGACCACAAAATCACCTTTTGGGACTGAGTAATGAAATAACAGTGACAGTGTTCATGAGTGAGGTCCCAAGAATCCCATGTTGTAAATTTGGTATCCAAATTCCAAACAATGGCTGATTTATCAACATAAGTTGAAAACTCCATTGACTGCCATTATAGCACACTTACCTTTGATTCTTCAGTTTGTGGTTCGGCTTTGAAGAGTGCAGATGTGTTCTGGTCTAGAGAAGATGACAGCACCAACCTCCAGAGGTAAGCATAGGGTAAGGGGGTGCAGGAAGGTGGGTGCTCATTGGAAGAGTTGGGATGGGGAGGGGGGATTGGGATGTCGACGAGAGACCATTTTCTTTTTTGCAGGTAAAAACAAACAAAACACATCAAGGATGGTTTTCTTTATTTACAGGGGAAAAAGCATACATTTGGGCACACTGGGGTGGGCTCCCAGTGTGCCACATGAGTTGGTGGTACATAATGCTGACACAGGGATTGGGCACCCTGATGTTGGCATGGGGAACATAAATATATACATTTGGGCATACTGGGGTGAGCTCCCAGTGTGCCACATGTGTTTGGAGGGGTAAACAATGCCGACTAGTGGTGGTCGAAGTGGCCAAAATTCACTCTGCAAAGTGATTTATGGATTAATGTGGAATCAGTGAAGTAATCCGCAACGTGAAGCAGAGTACTTTGTGTCATAATGAGGAACACGAAGTCCATTGAAACCAATGACTTTGTGTTATTCTGCCTTCCCCAAACCACTTCTCCACTATTGATTTCAGTGTACTTCACATCACTTTGCCTTGTAATTGAGCTCCAAGATGAATTCTGCACTGATTCATGGGATTGCAGGTCACATAGTCTCTAGATTGTTCTGCACAGCCTCAGTTCTGGGAAGTGCATGTGTAGTGGTAGCTGGATACACTTTGCTCTCAGAGGTCTGTAATTCAAAACTTCTAAAAGCTGTTAAAAAAGTATTTTTTAGTCATTTTTTTCTCAAAAATTAGTACTTCGATTGTAGGAAACCCTCCTGTGCTCATATCATCAAGTGTTTATTGTTTGAGTGTGGATTTTGAATGTTAATTTAGAACATTCAGTCTGTGTACTGGGAAGTGTGCTTTGGGGGGGGCATATCTATGGTGTAGGTAGATTAACTGGGAGAAAAAGGCAGTCTTTCTCTTTTGGGTATATTTTTCTTGTATAATTGTGTTAATGTACACACAGTAATATTTTCAGTAATTCTTAACTATTTTTTGCTGATTGTTGTGGTGCAGCAGTGTATAATTTCAGTTTGTTTAAAACATTTGGTTATATTTCTAAAGGTTTTCAATTTGCTTCGCAGTACTTGTAGTACATGTGTGAGTGTGTGTATGATGCATGCCATCAGATCAGACACTTTTTATTGCACCACAGAGTAATTACAGCAGTGTGAACCTGCTATCCACTGCACCTGTATGAATATTTTCTACTGCTTTGTGGTATCTTTACTGGTAGTGGACTGTTACTGCCATGTACTACCCCCCAACTGGCAAATGTTATTCTTTTCCAGATTAGAATTATTTGTGACTTGTGAGCACTGGTTAGGTGTTGTTGTGCCTTTGCATCTGTATCTCTTGAGTGTGCAGTGCAATCTTAATCTGTCTGTGCATTTGCAGTGCACCATTAATTCTGGGAGCCTTTGCATTTCTTGTTATGCTCTCATTTCACTTTGTCAGCACTGGGGAAATTTCTGGACACAAGACAGTAGCATTTTGGGGATGCACATTAATTCTGGTGACTGTGTGAGACCACTGCACACATGACTGAGTGTATCATTAATTCTGGGAGACTTTACATTTCTTGTTATGCTCTCATTTTACTTCATCAGTACTAGGGAATTTTCTGGACACAAGACAGTAGCATTTTGGGGGATGCACATTAATTCTGGTGACTGTGTATGACCACTACGCGCATGGCTGAGTGTATCATTAATTCTGGGAGACTTTACATTACTTGTTATGCTCTCATTTTACTTCGTCAGCACTGGGGAAATTTCTGGACACAAGACAGTAGCATTTTGGGGATGTACATTAATTCTGGTGACTGTGTGTGACCACTGTGCACATGACTCAGTGTGCCATTAATTCTGGGAGATTTTGCATTTCTTGTTATGCTCCTATTTCACTTTGTCAGCACTGGGGAATTTTCTGAACAAAACACAGTAGCATTTTGGGGATGCACATTAGCTGGGATGCTTGGTGTGCTGGCAGATGGGGCAAATGAGGGAAGAAATTGGGTGGCTGAGGAGGGAGTTGCAGCCATGGGAAGGATGAGCTGGGGAATACTGAGGTCATAAGGGGAACCTGTTGGGACACACAATACAGCCACCAGCAGGCCACCACAAGGAAATTCCAGAGGAATCAGGAGGTGGGCTGCAAAATCCAGTGCAGTCACATGCAAGACATGGAGACAGGGGTTGGAGTAGTCGAGGAGACAAGGAGACAAGACTACAGCAGGTCAGTGCAAGGTCATAAGCCTCAGTAAAGGGGGGAAAGGAAAAAACAGGGAAAAGGGATCACCAGAGCAAATCAGGTCAATGCTATGGCTAACTGGGAAAAGCTGGAAGGGGAAGGTAGTGGAATCACTGAGAAAATTAAAAGGGGTTTGCTATCAGGGAGAAAGTATGCAGCACACAAGTGGCAGGCAATACCTATACCCCTAGAGACAAGGGGCAGCAGAAAGGTGGTAAGGAAGCAAAACCAGGCACAATGGAGCAGGAAGGTGCAGTGAAGCTAGAAACAGGAGACAGCAAGGATAAGGATGGAACAAGACTGATGAAGGAACCTGGGGGGGGCACACACTACTCAAGGAAGTGGGAAGGGCAGCGGGATGGGGGCAGAGGAAATGGCATTGGTGAAGGTAAGGGGGTGCACATGGGAATGGTCTAGTAAGTGAAGCTGATGCACCGACCACAGTTGGCACAGGGGAGAAGTCAGAACACAGACTGGAGGAGGCAGAAGGGGGAACAGCTGGGTGAATAGGGAATGGAGCATTTTGGCAGGAAGGAAAGAGCCTGCAAAAAGAAGAGAGGGAGCATAGCAGCGAGTCAGTCATTATTCTGGGGGTCTCTATAGTTAAGGGGCTGATGGGGAAGGGGGGCCAGGAAAAGCAGCATCTGGGTAGAATGCATGCCTGGCATGACAGCAGGTAGGATGCAGCAGCATACTGGTAGATGTGTACAGAAGTGAGGGGGGCACACATCATTGTTCACCTGGGAACAAATGATCTGGAAGGAAGGCAGATAGAGGAGGTTCAGGACAGTTTCAGAGAAGTGGGAAAGCTATGCAGAGAGGAGGGAAGCACAGTGTCATTCTCAGAAGTTTTGCCGGTGCCAAGTGCACAGACAGAAAAGCAGAATCATGGACTTCAATCAAGTGGCTGAGAGAATGGTGTGAGTCCATGGTGTGGCTGGGTGGGAGTGGTAACACATGGGAGAACCCAGATCTATATGCAGGGGACAGGCTACATCTAAGTAAGGAGGGTTTGAGGTGTTAAAGCAACAGACTGAAAGAATTTATCACCACAAAGTACAATTTAACCTTATGGGGGCTGGGGAGGTGGGAGGAATCAGGAAAGGAGGTCTGAGGACATCCCCCCATAGTTAAATGATAGGGGCCTACTTTGTGTAGGATGGGAGGGAGGGAGGGGAGGGAAGGGAGAGTAAGGTGGCAGCTAGGAGAGAGTCAAGGTGGTGGGTGGTATCACTAAATGCTAGGAGCCTGGGGAATAAGATGGTAGAGCTGCAGGCACTACTGGCAGAAGGAGAGGTGGACATAGCAGCCATCATTGAGACATGGGCAACCCAAAACCATGACTGAGACTTGGCTATCCCAGGATATAAATTATTCAGGAGGGACAGAGGAAAAACATAAGTGGGGGGAGTAGCCATTTACATAAGGGAAGGGATTGGATGCATCAGGGAGGAGGGGGAAGAAGGTAGGTCAGAAGTCATTTGGATAAAACTCCATGCCCCAAAGAGGGCTAGGGTCTGATTGGGGATTGTTTATAGGGCCCCAAACCCAGAAAGAGAGTATGTGATAGAGCCAGGGAGCAGCTAGGAGACTCTGTGGCAAAGGGGAGCACTGTGGTGGTGGGAGACTTCACCTACCAGGCGTGATTGAGCATCCCAGCCACCATATGTGCCAGGGAGCAGATCCTCCTGGAAGCAATCCAGGATGGCTTCCTGACCCAAAGGATGACAGTGCCAACAAGGGAAGAAAATATTCTAGACCTGGTGCTGGAGGATAGAGAACAGGTCACAGATGTAAGGGTAGAGGAACCACTGGCTGGTAGTGATCACCACACAGTGTGGTCCTCTATCAGTTTGGTTAGAGAGACCCACAATACAAAAACAAAGGTGCTGGACTTCACAAAGACAGACTTTGGCAGGATGGGGTATTTAGTGAGATTGCACATAGATAGTATCCACCCTGACATGGACACAGAGCAGAAATGAGTGATCATAAAACTAGGGCTGATTGAATCCACTAAGGCTTGTGTCAAAAGCCAGCAAAAGAAATCAGGGACCAAATATCCAAGCTGGATGATCAGAGGTAATGGAGAAGGTGAGGGATAAGAGAAGGGCCTTCCGAATCTACAAGAGAACCAGCAGGGCAGAAGATAGGCAGAGCTATGTGAGGAAATTCAGGGAAGTGAACATAGTGGTCAGGACCGCAAAGGCAGCCAGGAAAGGAAATTAGCACATGGGATTAAGGAAGGAGAAAAGGATTTCTTCAGGTATAGCAGGGAAAAGAGAAAGTGCAAGGATCAAATAGTTAGGAACAGGAAAGGCAGTGGGTGGGTAGATAAGGGGGCCAAGAAGGCAGAAGTACTTAATGAGTACTTCTGTTCAGTGCTCACAAGGGAGAGGGATGGACCCATTTCTGCAGGGAAAGGGGGCTCAGACATGGGGGTGAGACAACCACAGACAGAGTCATCATAGTGGAAAGGGTGCTGGAAGGCCTTAGGTCCCTGAGGATGGACAAGGCACTTGGGCCAGATGGGATACATCTCAGGGTGCTGAGGGAGCTGACAGAGGTCCTGGCAGAGCCATTGGTGGATCTGTTCAACACCTCGCTAAAAATGGGATTTGTGCCCAGAGATTGCAGGGAAGCACACGTGGTACCTCTCCACAAAAGTGAGCCCATGGATGAACCAGGGAACTACAAACCAGTGAGCCTCACCGCAATTGTGGGGAAGCTGATGGAATCCATCCTCAAAGAAAAGCTGGTGCAGTTTCTTGTGGATAATGACCAGCAAGATAACAGACAGCACGGGTTTGCCCCTGGCAGATCCTGTCAAACAAACTTGGATAATTGTTTTGACTGGGTCACGAGGGCACTGGACAAAGGCCATGCGGTAGATGTAGTCTACCTGGATTTCAGCAAGGTCTTCAATTCAGTGCCACACAGAAGGTTGACCTGCAAGTTAAGGAGTCTTGGTATAGGGTGGAGGCTAGCCCGATGGGTAGAAAACTGGCTGAGGGACAGGCAACAGATGGTAGTTGTGGGGGGAGAAGCATCAAAGCCCAGGGCAGTGACAAGTGGTGTCCCACAGGGATCAGTACTGGGACCAGTCCTGTTTAACATTTTCATCACAGACATAGTGGTTGGGATCAAGAATAAGATCAGTCTCTTTGTCGATGACACCAAGATCTGTGCTGAGGTGGATGGGAATGAGGGTGGAAAATTACTGCAGGAGGACTTGGCAAGTCTCGAGGAGTGGTCACACACCTGACAGCTTAGGTTCAATGCCAAGAAGTGTAAGGTGATGCATTTCGGAGCCAAAAACCCAGGATACAGCTACTGGATGGATGGTATCAAACTGTCTCATCCAACAAGGAGAAGGATCTCGGGGTGCTGGTGACCGGGGAATTAGTGTAGGAAGGCAGTGGCTAAGGCTAACAGGATGCTGGGGTGCATAGCTAGGGGGATTACATCCAGATGTAGCAAAGTCATATTGTCCCACTACAGGTCCCTGGTGAGGCTGCACTTGGAGTACTGCGTGCAGTTCTGGCACCTGCACTTGAAAAGGGATATCAAACTACTGGAGGCAGTGCAGCGAAGAGCAACAAAGATGATCCAGGGGTTGGGGGACAGAATTTACAAGGAAAGACTAAAAGCGCTCAACATGTATAACCTGGAGGACAGAGGAGAGAGAGAGAGAGAGGGGACATGATCGAGACATTCAGATACCTGAAGGGGATGCACAAAGTAGGCTTCCAGGGTGGGTTCATTTTCCAGAATGGAAGAGATACCAGAGGGCACTCCCTGAAGTTAAAGGGAGGCAGATTCAGGTGGGAAAGGAGGAGGCACTACTTCACTGAAAGAGTGGTAACAGGGTGGAATGCACTGCCTGAGCAACTCATATCAGTGCAGACTGTGGGCTGCTTCAAGAGGGGGTGGAACAAATTCAAGGGGAAAGTACATACCAGGGAGGCAGTTGGGGGAGGGAAGAGTTAATGGGAGGGCAGCTTCAGGCTATTGGTCTGAAGTACTGCACATTCAAGCAGGCTAGATAGACCATGTGGCCTGTATCTGCTGGCAATTTCATATGTTCATATGTTCGTACATTAATTCTGGTGACTGTTTGTGACCACTGAGCACATAACTGAGTGTGCCATTATTTCTTGGAGACTTTGCATTTCTTGTTATGCTCTCATTTCACTTCATCAACACTGGAGAATTTTCTGGACACAAGACAGTAGCATTTTGGAGATGCACATGAATCCTGGGGACTGTGTGTGGGGGGGCTGCCAATATTGTTGTCACTTTGCCTTACTTCATGTTAAGGCAGAATGGCAACCCAAAGTAATAATTATAAGGCAAAGTGAGCATTCTTACACCGCCGGCCATCAAGATAACAATGATAGCACAAAAGTGCCCACTTTTGCAGGCACTTTGCTTGTGAAATTTAAATTTGCTGCATCTCTAATGCCAACATGGGCACTGGGCACCCTGATGTCAGTGGAGGGATGGGGAATGGAGGGAACAGGAGGACAGCAGCAGTGGGAGGGTGCGGGGGGTTCTTTGATGCCAGTGCTGGGAGGGAGCAGGGAAGACAGGAGCAGTGGGAGGGTGCAGGAAGAGTGCCATCCGAAAGATGATGATGGCAACGGAACTCTGCATGCGCAGCACTCATGCATGCCCAGCTGCAGTGAATGGCATTTTACCATTCACAGCATGGTGGCATCAGTGGAACTGGACATGTGTGCCAGACGTGCATGTACAGTTCTGCCCCGGAATGCGGAAGTAATAGCCGAAATAGTGCGGCTGTTACTCCATACATGAAAAGTCTAATTCTTGAACCCACTTCATAAAGATTGATGGGGATGAATCGGATGTAGTTTCTCTAACAATGGAAAACAAAGCAGCTATCAGGTGTTCCTGATGAGCACCCTGTTGAGTAGCTATAAAAATCTGAATTACCGGGTTGCTCAACCTATCCGGATTAGTGAAATAAAAGACTAAGTCTGCAAATACAAGCACAGTTGCAAATACTTGTAATGATCCCTATGGGGCAATGCATATTAAGCTAGAAGTGAGGCAAAAGTCAAGTGACCCTTGGAATCGAAGAGTTGGTGATAGTTGTTAAGTCCCATTCTAGCCCACCTTTGAAAAAAAACACATCCCATGCTCAAAGTGGATTCTGCTCATCGTAAACAAGGGTAGTAATAAGAAATACATCTACTGGGGGGATCAATAGAAAATATTTATGCCATACCCTTAATACCTCTAGAAAATTCAAAGAAATGTGATAATGGAGCCCGAAGCTTGGACGTGGCAAAACACAATCGATCAATGTTATATAAATAATTTAAAGCCATCTCAATATCCTTCCAACGAGCTACATAAGAAGTATTTGCCCAATATAGAAACCGAAGTTGGAAAGCATAAGCATACCATTTGAAACTGGGAAGACCCAAGGCCCTCCCCCCTAGCTGGTGGCAGAAATAAAATTGAAGCTTTTATTCCAGTTTTTTTCCTGTTCCAGACAAAATTCAAGATGAGCTGGTGCCAATCCTTCAAGTAGGCTCAGAAAAGAATTATAGGTAGAGATTGCAAAAAGAAAAGAATCTTAGGCAAAATAATCATGCAAATGACGTCAATGCGACACATGATAAACAACGATGAAGTGGACCAGTGTTGAAGATCATCCTTAATAGATTGAATAAGAGGTTCTAGATTCATGGTTTCTAATAAAGCTAAGGACTTAGAGAGCACAACCCCCAAATATTTAAGTGAAGACCTGGTCCACTTTACCAGGTAAAGTTGTCATATCGTATCTGGAGGAGAATAATGATATGTTATAACTTCCATTTTTAATTTATTAAGGTAAAATCCAACTAGGCCTTCAAGCTGTTCCAGGATATTAGCGACCTCCTGCAGAGAATTAATTGAGTTGGTTACAGTTAATCAGATGTTGTCCACAAAAAGGGCTATCATATAGTCTCTCCCACCTATTGGGATTCCTTCATCCTTATTCGACTGACAAATATGCACTACCAAAGGCTCTACATAAAGAGCAAACGAAACAGGAGAAGGGGGCAGCCTTGTCGGGTACCTCTATAGAGTTTAAAGGAAGAAGAGAGATGGCCATTCATCTGTATGTAACCCCACTGCAAATGGGGTCACTAAAAAGCCTTTCTTGGGTGAGCTTAAATGCTCTCCGCCTGGCCGGTGTCCCGTATTTCAGCCGATTTTAAAAATAATTTAGTGAGAGTGCCTGATGCCTCCATGTACTGTCGCTTTAAGAGCTGCCAAATTGCAGTATAGTTAATTTGAACTGGGGGGACTGTGTGTTTCCCTGCTCGAGTCCTGCCTGGGCCACTGAGCAGATCGCTCCATTCTGCAGTCGCTATATGAACAGGGGGAGCCTTTTTAAAAGATTTAATTATCTGCCGGTAATTTGTTAGAGTGATAATGACAGTACAGTTTGTCTACCTGCCTTTCTTGCAGCCAGGTGTGTTTTGCCCCTCCATTTCGGATCTGAACTGCTAAAGGAGGTCCAATCAATGGGGAAGGGTTCCTTAAAATGGAGCCTGCTGGCAAATCAGAACTTGGACTCTCAAGTGGAGCCAACCACAAGGGGCTTGTATGAAGAGAGCTCTGTGAAATGTAGTTTGGACCCTGGTGCCTTGTTTCGCTAATAGAGGGAGCCTGTTGTGACTGACAAGGAGACTCAGCCAATGGAAACCTTTTGGATTTAGGGGAAATGCCCGGACTGCCTGCTGAGAGAGTCAGTCTGAGCATGGAGCTGGAAGAGTGAGCAGCTTGAGGGGCTGCTGCCCACGGGGCAGCGCGGGAACCACGCGGGAGGCCTGAAAAAGGCCTGTCTGTCGTCAGCTCTCCTGAAGGGAGAGAAAAGTACTGTGATTTCTTGGATCAAGTATCTGATCATGTGCGAAAAAGGAAAGCAGTTGTTGTGGCCTAGATCATGGGCAACCAAGTGTGGAGAAGAGATTCTGAAGAGGAACCTTGATTTTTGGACAGAGATTCCAAAGAGGAACCTTGATGCTGAAGTGCCCTGAGGTTTGGGGCAGAAGATAACCATGTTTGAAGCTGGGTGTTGAGGGGGAAACTGCCCTCTGTGTTTGTGCAGCTGTTGTGCGCAGTAGTTAGAGCGGGAAGCGCACGTGAGGCCACAAAGTTGGCCTGCAGCCATTAGCAAGCGTAATTCGGACTGACTCCGAGCTTTCAGAATGAGAGAAGAAGCAGAAGTCATTTTGGGACCAGACTTAACCTGAAGAAGACCGAAAATGTGCAGAATTGTGATCAGCCTGTCAGGACTCTGTGGTCTGGTACAGTAAGTGACCTTTACATATAAATGTGTGTAGTGCTTGTGGGGATTGAGCTCGGAGTAATTCCCCATGTTGTGAACTGTGTGCTGTGCTGGGAGTATGATTCCCTAGCAGGGTTCGAACCGAATCTGAGTTTGAGTCAAAGAAGAATGCCTCTGTAGCCAGGCTAAATCTTCGGAAGTGACCAGCTGCTTGCCTGGTAGTGTTCTGTATACATATAAAATGTGCAGTGAGCTGGAAGTCATAGCCAGCATCACTTGGACTGCATCTGCCTGCACTGAGTGCAAGTGAGCCCTGCCACAAGGGCTGGGCCAGCTATTCTGTTTTTCCTGGCAATCCAGGACAATCTGCATTCCATCCAATTTTCAGCATTAAATCTGTGAGTACAAATCAGGGTAGCTCCCTGCCATCTGTTGTCAAATTGCAAGTGTTTCATCTGATTTTCTTTCTTTCTTGCTACATGAACTGAGCCAACCAGCTCCGGATTACAATTAGGTATTGTGCAAGCATTTTTTCCATAACAGGCCCCAACCAATTGCACCGATCCTGGCTAACACCCCCCCCATCCTGGGTAGCCAGTGATAGTGACATTTTTGGGACTCTGAACATGCGCACAGTACTGCGATTATTAATGTGTCTACTCTAGTTAATCTGATTTCCCCTTGTCCTTGTTACAGCCCCTTGAATAAATCAGATCTGTTTGTTTCTGCAAAGTTACACTGACTGAGGCATTCATTTATGTTAAAGTATTGTACTGTGGCTTTTGCACTGTATCATCTTGTTTTACAGGGGGTCCCCAGAGTCCAGTCAACAGAGCCAGTCCTGGGGTAAGTGTATTGTGAAGGTGTTCCTGATGCATTGTGTGGCCACTAGTGGGAAGAAAGGGGGGTTACAGTCTCCCAGAGGGCTGTGACCGAGTTAGTTTAACTACTGCAAACCCTGACCACTGGGTGGAGGCACCCACCATTGGACCTAGTCCCCTCAACCTGTTAGTAGTTAAGCAGGCAGGGGTAGTAGCCCTTGGGATAGCGCCACCTGGGAGTTACATGTACATAAGCAGATGAGTTCCTATAAAGATCTTTCAATAAATTAATAGAAGGCAGAGGACTACCATGCATTTGTAAGGTTGCCCACAAAAAGAACCAAGATATGAGGGCGAAGGCCTTCTCTGCATCCAGGCTAGTCAGGACCAGGGGGATTGATCTCTTGGTAACATATACAAGCAGAAGATGTGTTCGTCGAACATTATCTTCAACCTTCCTCTTTCATACAAATCCAGCCTGGTCCCAGTCCACCAAGTAAGGGAGAAGGCCCTCAAGCCTAGCTGCATAGATCGAGGTGAAGAACTTATAATTCAAATTTAACATTGATATATGCCTATAAGGCTTATATACTTGCCAGCAGAGTCCTAGCAAACCTAGCTCAAAGACACTCCAGAAGCAAATCTTGGGCCACCCTGATGCCTGTGAAGATGTAGTTCTGGAAGTGCAAACTAATAATAAAAAGAAAACTCCATCCTGTAAGACCAATGCCACAGAGTTTATGCCCTGAGAGGTCCCTCCACATCTGCCACAACCCCCAATACCTACCTCATCTGCAAGGAGAGAAAAAAGCAAAGAATGTCTAGGGTCTGTCCAAAACTGCCTACCCCAATAACAGTCCTAAAGAACATTTGCCTTAGAATACAAAAAAATCTAACTAAAAAATGAAATACCTGTGGTGACACCACCTCACAAGCACAAATAGTATGTGCTAACCAGCAAGACCCAAGGGATCCACTCTCCCAGCATAAAATCAAGCTATAACAAGCATTTGTCAATGCCGAATGTTTGCTTGCTGGCATTGGCAGTGGTAGTGTAGAAGTTACAGAGCTGCGTAATAGGAATGGCAGTGAAGTATTGAACTGAAGCCAACCCCACCACCACCCTGCAGAGAGTGACAGGCATTGGGGTGTGCGCTTTGGGTCGCCAGGCATAAGGGCTACGCCGCATTTCACTACCCTACCCTGCAGACACTGACAAGTGTCATGGTGTTCCTTGGGGTCTTTGAGTCTTTGTGCGCACTCCCATTTCATTAGAAAATATGGTGAGATGGGTGCGATATAGGAGAATGGGGTGAAGTTTGGGGCCAAAGAGTCCAAGGCATACCGATACCTCTCACTGACTGCAGGGTGTGGAATGGTATGAGCATCACAGGCAGAATCCCAAGTCACACCCCTGATGCCTGTCATTCCCTCACAGGGTTGGGAGTTATGGTTGAAACCCTAATACCCCAGGCATTCTTTTGGTATTTTACCCAAATTTTCAACATGTTATTTTGTGACCCCACCTCATGAACAGGGGAATATCAGTTTGTTAGCCAAAGCTGCTTATGCACAGTGACTACAGCATTTAGCACCACAGGTGCAAAACATTCCGAACAGGATGTAAAATGACAGTTGTACTGTTCATGGGGAGGTGTAAAATGGCAATGTTGCAAATCTGTAAAAAATATTTAAAAAATGGTGAAGTCACAAGCGCATATAGAAACTGTTCAATGCACACCTGTAATATAATTAGGTTGGGGATTTTTACAGCAGATTGTCAACTCAGGCATTTTGGTGCTCCGATCATGAACAGTGTCACTGTGATTTTATTTATCTGTGCTGAACAATGATTTCCACAGTGACCACGAAGATCTCTGGCGCTGAAAGTGTGAAACACACTAGCCATGTTGTGAAAAATGACAGTTGTACTGTTCATAAGGGAGTGTGGAAAAATGCCACTGGTGAAAATCTGGACTGAAAATATTACAAAGTCATGAACTAATGACGGTGCATGGAAACTGTGCAATGCTCACTCATAACACGGTCATTTTATGGACTTTTGTCACCAAATTTTCAACATAGCCATTTTAAGACCTCTGCTCATGAACAGTATAACTGTGACTTTCTTAATCTGTCCTAAACATTGCTCTCACACACCAACAGCACCATTGTGCGCTACATGTGCGAAAACACATTTTGGGTGACATGAAAAATTGCAGCTGTACTGTTCATAAGGAAGTGTAATAAATGGCAATGTTGAAAATTTGGAGTGAAAATATTAAATTTATAAACCATTTATATGCATAGGAACTGTGCAACACACGTAAACAGTCATTTTTAGAATTTCACTGAATTTCAACATAGCCATTTTAAGACCTCTGCTCATGAACAGTGTCACTGTGATTTTCTTAATTTGTCCTGTACATTGATTTCCTCAAGACAATCGACTGCGCCATTGTGCTGCTATATGGGCAGAAACACATTTTGGGTGAGATGTGAAAATGACAGCTGTACTACTCATAAGAAGGTGTGGTAAATGGCAATGTTGAAAATCTGGAGTGAAAATATTGAAAATTCATGAACTTGCCATGAGCCAGCCGTAGAACCGCGCAACGCATTGCTAAAACAGTCATATTTTGATTTTGAGACTCAAATTAACATGGTTTTAGATTTCTTCATGAATTATGTCATTGTCATGGTGTTATTCAGGCCCAAAGGGGTGATTTCCGCAGTGACCGCGCAGTGATCATGCAAATCACCCTTCGGCCTGAATAACGCCATGACAGTGACATCATTCATGAGAAGGGGTCCCAAAACCCTATGTTGAAAATTTGGTAAGAATTCAAAAATGCATGAGAATATGCAATAAGTTGAAAACCCTATCTAGCCCATTATACAGCTTACTGGCATTTCCTCAGTTCGCGTGTCATCTTTGAAGAGTGCAGACGTGTTCCCGGTCCGTCAAGATCGCCACGCCGAGGTCTGGAGGTGAGGCATGGGGTGAGGGGTGTGGAGGCAGGGTGCACAGTGGTGGGTGCAGGTTGGGAGGGGGCCAGGAGACTACGGGGATCGCTTTTTTTACAGGTGTTCTTTTGTTTCAATGATGATGCGGACGCTCGCACGCTGGGGTGGCCTCAGCATGGCATAAGGATGGTTGGGGCATTCAGCCGATGGGGGATTACACCCCATCGCCTAAAAGTATTGATTGCCATGTTAGTGGGCTCCCCAGCGTGGCACCCAGTACTCGAGGGGCGAGGACAGTGGAGCTGACAGGATTGGGCACTTCGCCGGGTTATAAACATGAGTTGCCATGCTGGGTGGCACCCAGCGTGGCATTTGAAGGCTTGGGGCCGGGGAGCTGAGCACTGCCGACGGGGATTGGGGCACCCTGTCGGCTATACAGTGCGTAAGCGCGGGGCACGGACGGCCAAGGCAGGGTGTGTGGGGGCTATGCATGAGCAAGGATATCTTACTACTGCTTACTGAAGCGTAGCTCCTCTTCAACTGTACGACACTGCATTTTGAGCTGTCATAGACAGCTCCAGCATGCATTGGCTTACAGGCCGCGCCTGCCAACACACTGACTGAATTGGAAGAGGAGGTGACACACCTCCAAAATCTTGATGATGGCACTATGTTTCTTGCACATGCATGCAAGCAAACATAACAAACATAATAAATGTATCTTAATTTTTGAAGACCAGGTTTTTTTTGTGCGTGCATGGTGATGTATGAATGAGGATCCACTCACTGTAGATCAAGGGAGGATTGAAGTGGTGCAGGTACGTGGGGGTGAACAGAGTGGTAGACAGTAAGCCCTACCTGAGCTTCAGGCTGATGTTGCACAGCTGGACTAAGGCACAAGCACCCACTGCATGTTTTATAGTCCCCATTTATATGTCCATTTATGTTCTTACAGCGCTGATTGCCTAACTGAGCCAAGATGTAAAACAGATACTAAAATGTCAGGTTTATTTCAGGTGACCAGGATCATAGTGGGGAGAGGGGGCAGTGAATCAATGTCCTGAGAATGTGCTTAAACTTATTAACCGTTGCTGTGCCGTGGAGTGATATACCGGTCCAGAATCCCTATACGTTCAAATTCTGTTTGCAGCCTAACGGTGCTTAGGTGGATTGGCATTTACATTACTCAGTGGCAAATCTTTTTCATACTTTTTGTGATCATCGGTTAAGATATAACCACTAACTGATGACAGACACTTGGGGGCATGAAACTGTGCTACCGGCAAAGTTGCATTTGCAAAGCCCTGAATATTTATCTGTTGGTAATGAAATGAAAACTGTCAGCTGATAACATTCAGCCACTGTCCATTGCACAGAATAGATATCTCACTGATAGATCTGGAGCAAAGGGACATGCACTTGCTAACAACACCACTACAGCTCCAGACACGGAAAAAGAAGTTCATGCATTTTCATGACTGTTAACTTTTTCAGCATTTTAAAACAGTTACTTAGCATCTGCACTAAGATGTTACGTCACTGAACTGAATTGTGATACCAGAATCCCTGCATCAACATTTGTCAGCAAAAGTGAATTGAAAAATCAATAGATGTATAAAATGGTAAGTGACATGAGTCAATAACAACATATCTGCACGTAATACTGGGCTTAAAATTTGAGCACCACTCATATTCCCGCACTACGCTGGCCAAACAGGGATTCCATTTATAATTCAACTAATGTCAAGCAGTTTTTGAGCCATAAAAAGAATTACTGTATCAGTATGGTGCCAGCAAAGGGATCAGGAAATTATTAAATAAAATGCAACAGCACCCCCATCGGCCATATGTTGTGCAGGTGGAGGGAGTGCATGAGCACCCAGGGGTGGGCTGTTAGGCAGCTTCAGATTCACCGGAGAAAAGGGTGGATTCGATTGTGAGCTACGGTTGAATTTGTGTTTTCTTTTTCTATACCTAGTTTTCGCTATTTTGTTAGGGCACATGTCCAACTCTAAGATGCTTAGGGTCACAAGGTGATGCGACTTCATTGAGCATCTGATTTGAGAAAGAGCTGTGTGATTCTATCTAAATGCCAGCTCCATGGCAATTCAGAGAAAAAAAAATATTTTGAAGCTGCATTACCAGACTAGTGTGCAATTTAGTGAATTACCACACAGGGGTGTGTATATGACAGCACTAAAAGGCATTATAAGTGCTTCAGTCATGAAAACCTCCCCACTGGCTGCTGCTGAAATGCATAGCAGTATGTTCTCCTTGTGCATTCTGGCTGTTCTTGCTTCAGCTGCAGTTAGTACAGTACGCCCAAGTTCGCTTGCATAGGTTTTAGAAGGGAGTCACATTGACAGAGTCTAGTAAGAGAAAACATTTGGAATTACACATACAACGAAGTCTGAGTTTTACATCAAATGCTGAGGTATTTTTTTCTGGAGGATTAGAACCCATGGAGTCCATGAAGGTGTGCTTTGGAGAGCTGGTGTGAGTAAGGACTGTTAGGCACCCACACATATTTGGTGGTCCTGCTGTGGCAGGAACAGTTTATTAAAGTATGATGTGTGGCTTGTCTCTCTAAGCTAGACAAGACTACAGCAATCTATCAGGTAACCAACTACAGTTGATCTGTGTGTGTGGGGGGAGAGGAGGAGCTGTTCATTGAAGCATAGCTCCCTCTTTCAACTGTATGCCACTGCATTTTCAACTGCTGTCATAGACAGCTCCAGCAGTAATTGGAGAACTGTGACCACGCCTGCAAACACTCTGACTGAATTGGAAGATGCTGACACACCTCTGAAAAACTCAGATGATGGCACTATGTTTCTTGCACATGCGTGCAAGCAAACATAAAAAAACAAATCCATTATTGGAAACAGTAAAAGGAAGACATATAAAGAGAGAACTGCTAAATTTAGAAACCAGGAAAATGCTGTCCAATGTTAATATAAATCCAAGCTGACAGTTATAGACCCGGATGAATCTTCACGCTGGAACAACTGGAGAAGCACCTCAATGTCTTTCAGTTTCTGCTCCTGCATGCATTTTTTTACTTTGTGGAGAGGCTTTACTCCACTTTTCCATTTGAATGCTTCTTCCCCCCAACCCCCGAGCTATATCAGTGTCCATCAAATCATCTTGCTTAAGATTTCGCTGCAGTTCCTGAAATGCAGAATCAGGGTCCTCAAAAAATATTTTAAGTTTAGCTGGATATGGAGTTATGAATTTAATACCCTGGTCCTTCAACAGTCGCAACAATACAGCATAGGCCCTGTGTTGGGATTGAATAACTGGGGGAAAATCATTGCCCACATAAATTCTTTGTCCCTTATACAATATCGTCCCCTTTTTCCAGGCACAATGTAAAATGTCTTGTTTAACTGTGTGTGACAATAGCCATCTGCTTGTTGTTACTTGTATAATATTTTTGATAAATGCATGTTTAGACTTCTGCTTAGAAACACAGGCCAAGCAGCAAAGCCACATGGGATTTTTGAACAGAGAGAAAAGAGGGGATCTGCACTATCCCTGACCCAGTGGAAAATCTAATTAAGAGTTTCCTTTAGACACCAGGTTATAACAGGTTGTAAAACCAGCATTTACTTTGAGTCTAGGAAACTGGCCATAACAGACTGCATTTTATGATCTATCAGGATGAAAGCAACTTTTAACAGATACCTGTGAAAATCCTCACATAGATAGGAGAAATAGCTTTCAGGATGTCCTTCTGAAGATCAAAGGGGCAATTCTGACCTGTCAAAATTCCTGCTCTGTCAGACTCACTAATTAAAAAGTATATGTTTTTTTTAAGTAGGATGTTTAGCAAAGTGCAGATGCACGTGACCAATTTGGAATGCAGGAATGAGAGTGACCTCACAGTCAGCATCACCATAGAGCTGTGACTTCTCAAGCTGGGTTGGACCTTTTTCCCCTCATGACTGTCAAGCTGCAGAGGGAAAAATGCATACTTGTGTTTTGACTTTCAAGAGACACTTTTTATTTCTGTACTCTTAAGAAGCACTTCTATCAAAGTTAGGAAATTTTAGCAGCACTATTTGCTAACTGAGACTGGCGTAGGATCAGTTACTCAGTGAAAAGGTGTTTGGTTTCTGTAATTTCCATTTATTTTATTTGACTGTACTATTAATGTTATATGTTCCATGTTTTGTATTTTATTTACTATTTTTAATTCTAGTAAACCTGATTTTCCTTGAAATCCTGAATGTGAATGCTGGAACAGTGTTGATATTTCTGACAAAACTGTTAAGTGATTACAGTGCGTTACCATGTGCAGCAAGGTAAGAAAAATACCAAAGTCTCAATTGAGTCAGAAGGGGGATTGTGAACTAGGTGGTGTGCCCACTGGCTTAAGTATTGTATTGCATTTCCCGGAAGAGGGTGTGATATTTGGGCCTGTTACCTGGGCATGCTAGTGAAAAAGGGTTCATATTTGACCCCAGGACTCAAGACTGGTAGTTGACTGGACCCAAAACAGACAGAAGGGTTACCCTGTTTGTCACCAGTTCACATACTGCACTTCGAGGTTGGGCACTGTGGGATTAGAGGGCCTAACCCCCAGAGTGTGTTTGTGACACTGTGTAGTTTAGAAAGTGGATTACAGCAGATCTCTGGTGAGCTGCATTAGAAGTGGGCTTAGCAGATAAAGATCTGTGAGCTGTTTCAATATGTAAGGGGCCCAAGTCTGCTACATCCAACTGAGATTATAAAAATCTTGCTGAAACAAAATCATATTAGTGCTCTCGCTCCTCAAGTCCATAAACTCGAGTTATTTCTGCAAACCTATTTTCTGCGTAACTTGCTGATCTTGTAAAAGTTTTGACATTAGCCACTCCAATCTTTCCAAAGCGGTGTCTGAGGTCAAACTGCCTTTTCAAATCAGCTACTCTGCCCTCTAATGCCAGTAGCACCATTTTTAATTCAAACTATAAGTTACTAAATCGGCCTTAACTCCTGGAGTTCAGCAAGAATTTCTGACATGGACATTTGGGGAGCACCTAATGAAATGGGTTGGTCCAATATAGAATGTGCAATCATGGAAGCAGAGAACTGTGTCGCAGCCACAAAGAAAATGATTGGGTTAAAAAATAAGTACCGCAACAGAGTTTCCTGTCAAATTTTGGCTAACAGAAGCAAGGGGTAATAAAAGGGACCCTGCTAGCTAAATAAAATTAGATCAGTGGGAGAAATTCGTCAAATAATACTGTTTTGAAGCTGGGTAGTTATAGAACTCTGAACTATTGGTGCAACATAGGTGATGATGTCACCAGAAGTCAGGGATTCCATAGTTAAGGGACTGAAGTGGGGTGACATGGGGCCAGGGCAAAGATGGGTGCAGTGTATGCTAGGTATGACCACAGGGATGGTGGGTATATGGATAATTAAGAACATGGGAAGGGGGCAGCCACAATTCATCGTTCATTTGGGTAAAAACAATCTGGCTGATGGTGAGATAGTGGTTGTTCAGGACAGGTTCAGGGAAGTGGGGAAGCTCTGCAGCAGGGTAAGGGAGGTCAGGTGCCTTCTCGGCAGTGTTACTAGTCCTACAGACCAATACTGGAAGAAAAGTAAGGATTGAGGAGTTCAATGTCTGGCTTAGGGGTGGTGCAGGAAGGAGGGATATTTGCTAATTGGAGGTGGGGGGACACCTGGGGGGATAAGGATCTGTATGCACTAGACAGACTACCATTGAGCAAGCAGGGTGCCAAGGCACTGAAGACCAGGTTTGAGGAGTATATGGACAAGGACCTGAATCTAAACTGATAAAGGGGGCAGCAACAGGGGTCTCAGAATACCCTTAGTCAGCTGGAGAAGAAGAACAACTGGCATCCCCCCAATCAGGTCAACAAGGGAAGGTCACTGAGAGATGTTAGTAAGGCAGGCAGGTAGGACCAGGATCAGTGGGGCAGCCAGATCAGCAGTGGGGGAAGGGGGGGCTTGAGTCATGGTGGAAGGTTGTGTCCATGAATGCAAGATGCTTAGGAAACAAAAAGGCTGAGCTGAATTTGCTTATGGCAGAGGGTGAGGCTGAAATGGTGCCATCATGAAGACATGGGCCATGCTGAACCATGGCTGGGACCTCTTTGTCCATGCATACAAGCTGCATAGGAGGAATAAGTAGGAAGGAAGGTTGGAGTGGCTTTGCATGTGAGGGAGGAGACAACTGGTACAAGGGAGAAGGAGACAGATCAAAGGACAGAGATGCTGGGTGGAGATGCACAGACTGTACAATCAAAGAAAGGAAAAAAGCTCAGGATAGGAGTAGTGTACAGCCTATCAAGTCAGGATGAAAAATTAGACAAGTAAGTTGCTTCCAAAATTGTAGAGATGGCCAGCAAGGAGATGTAGTGATCATGGAGGACTTCAATCTTCTGTGATAGATTGGAGGTTCCCTTCTACCACTTGTGCCAGGATGCAGGTTTTGATGGATGCATTCCAGAGAGGGTTTCTGACACAATGTGTCCTGGAGCCCACTAGGGAGAGGGCAATACAAAACTTGGTTCTGTGAAATGGTGTGCATGTCCAGGAGGTAAAAGTGGAAGTACTGCTTGCACGAGGCAACATTCACATTGTGTGGTTTCACCTGGATAAAGGGAAGAAGACTGTGAGAAAAACAATGGTTCCAGACTTCAGAAGGGCAGACTATGGTAGAATGGGGAAGATCCTGAGAGGACACCTTGCTGGGATCAGAATGGAAAAGGGTAGACAAGAAATGGTTGAAATGCCTGTTTGAGGATAACACAAAGCTCAGCTGGAGAGTGGACATGGAAGGGGCAGACAGGAGATAAGAGAAGACCTGGCCAAACTGGAGAGGTTCCCTATTTAACAACTGGGATTCAACACCAAAACTACAATGCAATGCACCTGGGGTGAAAAACTCAGAGGCCAAATACTGGCTGGGAGTTACAAAGTCAGAGAAGGAAAAGGACTTGGGGTGATAGAAACATAGAAATTGTCAGCCGATAAGGACCGCTAGGCCCATCCAGTCTGCCTGTAAGCCTTATCCTTGTTTGTGGTCTCTGCCCTACTTGATCAATGACTTTCGCCTCTCCTTCCCACTTCTAGAGTTTCCTTATGCCTGTTCCATGCATTTTAAATCTCTCCACTGTGCTCACTTTCACCACCTTCTGTGGCAGATTATTCCATGCATCTACCACCCTTTCCATGAAGAAAAACTTCCTCACATTTCCCCTTTTCCTGCCATCTTCCAATTTAATATCATTTAATATCATAAGATCGTTCTTGTACTCCTCCTATATTGGAAGATGTCCCCCCCCCCACCTGCACCTTGTTTATGTCTTTAAGGTACTTGAAGGTTTCTATCATGTCTTCCTACTCCCCACCTCTCCTCCAGTGTGTGCATATTGAGGTCCTGTAATCTCTCCTCATATGTTTTCTGGTGCAAGTCCTGTACCATCTTTGTCACCCTTCTCTGGAACGCCTCCACTCTGTCAATGTCCTTATGAAGATGCAGCCTCCAGAATTGTACACAATACTCTAGGTGATGCCTCACTAGTGTTTTATACAATGGGATCACCACCTCCCTCCTTCTGCTAGTGATACCATTGTCTGTGCACACCAGCATGCCACTGGCCCTCCCTGCGGCCTTTGTACTCTGCTTAGACACATTTAGGTTGTCTGAAATGATAACCCCCAGATCCCTTTCCTCCTTGGTAACAATCAGTAATGTCCACCCATCATGTCACTCTCTCCAGGGTTCTCTCATCACAGGTGCATTATTTTGCACTTTGAATTAAACCTCAGATGCCACACCTCGGACCACTCTTCAAGCTTCCCCACAACCCTTCTCATTTTCTCCACTCCATCTGGAGTATCACACCTGTTGCAGATCTTGGTGGCATCTGCAAACAGGTAGACCCTTCTCTCCAGTCTATCTACTATGTCACTGATGAAGACATTAAACAGGACTGGCCAAAGGACAAATCCCTGAGGCACCCCACTGGTCACCCCTCTTTACCTGGAGTAGATCCCATTTACCACCACCCTCTATCTCCTGTCCATCAACCAGTTTCTAACCCAGTTTATCACCTTGTGGCCAATGCCCAGACTACCTATCATGTTAACCAGCCTTTTCTACTAACATACTAAAATGCCAGCAGAATAGGCCTTATGGTCTTTTGTGTCTTTTCGATAGTCAGCACCCTTACTGGGTGCCCATATTGCTATCCCTCCAACCCCCTTGGGTTTCCTCCTCCCCTTTCCAGGGTATTTTCCCAGTATCAGACTTCCTCAGCTTCACCCTCCCCCATACCTGTCCCAGCCCTTCTTTTAAACCCCTCCACAGTATCTGCCTCCACCAGTCCCTTGGGCAGCGCATTATGTGGGATGGTGTCGAAGGCCTTGCTGAAATTGAGGTAGGTGACATCCACTGCTCCCCTCTAATTTACCTCCTTCATATCCCAGTCAAAAAAATCTATCAGATTCATTTGACATAACCTTCATACTATGAATCCATGTTGCCTTGGATCTTGGGCACCGTTGGATTCCAATTGTCCCACTATTCTTTAGCAGTGCCTCCATGATCTTATCCACTACTGAGGTGAGGCTGAGTAGCCTATAGTTCCTTGCCTCCTCATTACCACTTTTGTGAAGAGGGACTACATGTGTCCTTCTCCAGTCCTCCTGAACTACTCCTATTTTGAGTGACTCAGTGCACATGGCTGCCAGAGACACTACTAGTTCCCTCAGCAGGAGGAGATTGAACTAACATTTTGTTACAATGAGAAACTCATTGGATTTATACCCTTAGGGCCCTATGCCCAGAGGGACTAAATGAGATTAATTTCAAGCCTTAACTTAAATAATCATTATGACTGAGCTAAAGCAATGACTCACTGCAGCAGAGCAGCACCAAGGTGAAATGAATAGACAAATGCAAAAGAGAGTTGCAGCACAAACCAGCTGACAGACTAAAGGAGAGAGGCTGTTCCAACAAAGTAATTCAGAAGGCTCTTAAAAAAGCTAAAAATGAGGAATATAATAAAATCCCTCCATTGGTCTTTCTTTGCTCTCTAATGTACCTATAAAAGGTTTTATCCCCCTTCTTAACTGAGTTAGCTATCTTTTCCTCAGTTTGGGCCTTTGTTATTCTGACTGCCTTCCCTGCTTCCTTCTGCTTTAACTGGTACAGTTCTCTGTCCTCCTCCTCCTTCTGTGTTTCCTCATACTTCCTGAATGCTACCTTTTTCTCCTTAACTTTCCCCACCACCTCTGTTGAGAACCATAGTGGTTTTTTCCTTCATTTTGTTTTGTTGATTTACTTCACACAAAGGTTTGTTGCCTCTGTGATGGCTGTTTTGATTTTTCCCCATTGTTCCTCCACCCCTCCTTCTTGCCCATTTGCTAGTGCTTTTCTGAGGCACTCTCCCATTTTCCCAAAGTCAGCCCTCCTAAAGTCCAATACTCTTGCTTTTGCATGGCTTGACTCTATGTCTGTGTTTATCATGAACTACACTGTTTGGTGGTCACTTGTCCCCAGATGGCTACCCACTTCTAAATCCGAGATCCTTTCTCTGTCCCCATTTGAATGTGCCAGGTCTAAGATTGCTCCCTCCCAAGTGGGTTCCAACACTAGCTGTCTGAGGCATGCCCCCTGTAGGGCATCAAGAAAAACCTGGCCCTTGGATGTGGCTGCAGCAAAGGTGCTCCAGTTAACATCTGGCATATTCAGGTCTCCCATTAACAATGTCTCCCCTTTTTCTGCCATTCTAAGGATGCCTTCTGGAGGATTAAAAGGAGATACATGAAATAATCAAAACCTTTAAATATCTTAGGGATATCAACAAAGTGAACTCTGAGGGTCTCTTTAATCTTAGTGGAGCCGGACCACTAGGGAGCACTGCCTCAAACTGGTGGTGGGAAGATTCAAAAGGGAGATGAGGAAACACTTTTTTTTCACTGAGAGGGTGGTGGCAAAATGGAACAGGATGCCAAAGGAAATTGTCTCCCTAGGAACTGCAGACAGCTTCAAGACAGAAAGGGACAGAGTAAAAGGGAATGTTGCATGGGAGGGCTGGGGGAATCACTAGAGGATAACAGGGAGAGGGACAATCCCTCAGTAGCTGATGAGGGGTCTGCAAACTCAAGCAGACATGATATACCACAAGGCATTTTTTTCTGCTGTGTTTGTATACTGTACCATGCATTGGAATAAACTATGAAAGGCTGAAGCTTTATTCAGTTATACTTAAATATTTTCAGCAAAATGTTTTTATCACCAAAGGGGTTAAACTAAAGGTAACTTAACCTGTCTGTGAGCAAGTGCATCATTCTGCATCCCAAGGTTCTATACAAAACAAGCATTTGTCAATGCTGAATGTTTGCTTGCTGGCATTGGCATTGGTAGTGTAGAAGTTACAGAGCTGTATAACAGAAATGGCAGTGAAGTATTAAACTGAAGACACCCCCACCACCACGCTGCAGAGAGTGACAGGCATTGGGGTGTGCCTTTGGGTCATCAAGCATAATGGCCACACCATTTCACCACACTCTACCCTGCAGACACTGACAAGTGTCATGGTGTGCCTTGGGGTCTTTGGCCCTTATGCGCACCCCATTCCATCAGGAAATACAGTGAGATGGGTGCGGTATAGGAGAATGGGGTGAACTTTGGGGCCAAAGAGTCCAAGGCATACCTCGATGCCTCTCACTGGCTGCAGGGTGTGGAAAGGTATGAGCATTACAGGCAAGAATCCCAAGTCACACCCCCTAATGCCTGTCATTCTCTACAGGGTGGGGTGTTATGGTTGGAAACCCTCACACCTTAGGCATTCATTGGTATTTTCACTCCAAATTTTGAACATGGTTTTTCTGTGACCCCACCTCATGAACAGTGGCAATATCAGTTTTGTTAACCGAAAGCTGCTTAATGCTGGCGACGCTCTGACATTTAGCACCACAGGTGCAAAACACATTCGAACAGGATGTGAAAATGGCAGCTATACTGTTCATGGGGAGGAGTAAAAATGGCAATGTTCAAATCTGCAGTAAAATATTCAAAAACTGGTGAAGTCACGGCGGCATAGAAACTGTACAACGACACCCGTAATGTAATTAGTTTGGGATTTTTACAGAAGATTGTCAACACAGGCATTTTGGGACCTCCGATCATGAACAGTGTCACTGTGATTTTCTTTATCTGTCCCAAACAATGATTTCCCACAGCCACCACGCATCTCTGCGCTGAAAGTGTGAAAACACATTTCGGCCATGTTGTGAAAAATGACAGCTGTACTGTTCATAAGGAAGTGTGGAAAAATGCCACTGGTGAAAATCTGGACTGAAAATATTACAAAGTCATGAACTTACGATGGTGCATGGAAACTGTGCAATGCTCACTCGTAACACAGTCATTTTATGGACTTTTGTCGCCAAATTTTCAACATAGCCATTTTAAGACCTCTGCTCATGAACAGTGTAACTGTGATTTTCTTAATCTGTCCCAGGCATTGCTTTCGCACACTGACTGCACCATTGTGTGCTACATGTGCGGAAACACATTTTGGGTGAGATGTGAAAAATGGCAGTTGTACTGTTCATAAGGAAGTGTAATAAAATGACAATGTGGAAAATCTGGAGTGAAATATAGAAAATTTGCTAAACATACTCGAGCGTTCAGAGGAACTGCACATGTGCCCGTCAAGAAACAGTCATTTTAGGAATTTTTCAACAAATTTTCAACATAACCATTTTAAGACATCTGCTCATGAACAGTGTCACTGTGATTTTCTTAATGTGTCTCATACATTGATTTCTCACAACGACTGCGCCACTGTGCGCTACATGGTGGAAACATGTTTTGGGCAAGATGTGAAAAATGACAGCTGCACTGCTCATAAGGAAGTGTAATAAAATGGCAATGTTTAAAATCTGGAGTGAAAATATTGAAAATTGCAAACTTACGTAGCGCATGGGAACTGCTCAACGTGGCGCCTTAAAACAGTCATTTTAGGAATTTTTCCACCAAATTTTCAACATGGACTTTTGAGAGCCCACCCTATGAACAGTGGCAGTGTCGTTTTGTTACTTGGTCCTGAAAGGTGATTTCGCGCAGTGACTGTGAAATCGCCCTTCGGGACTGATTAATGCCATGACAGTGAGATCATTCATGAGAAGAGGTCCCCAAAAAACCCATGTTGAAAATTTGGTGCAAAAATTCTAAAAAATGCCTAACATATGCAGCAAAGTTGAAAAATTCCTATCTATCCCATTATACAGCTTACAGGCATTTCCTCAGTTCATGGTCGGCTTTGAAGAGTGCAGATGTGTTCCTGGTCCACCGAAGATCATCACGCTGGAGTCCGGAGGTAGGTATGGGGTGGGGAGGCAGGGTGCGCAGTGGGTGGGCGTGGTGGGACAGAGAGACTGAGAGACCATTTTTGTGTTCAGGTGTTTTTGTTTTAAAATGACGACGACACGGGATCGCTGCTGCACGCTGGGGTGGGCTCCCAGCCGTGGCAGAAGGACTTGCTGGTGGGGGGCATGAGCTAACGGGGATTGGGCACCCATTGGCGATAGCATGTGTTGCCACACTGGGGTGGGCTCCCAGCGTGGCACCCTGTACTCTGGGGGGTGGGAACCAGTGGAGCCGGCGGGATTGGGCACCCCCATCGGCTATACTGATGCGTAGCCACGCTGGGGGGGGCACCTAGCATGGCATATAGAACTCTATTTTGGGGGGCGAGCACAGCCTATTAGGATTGGGCACCCCATCAGCTGCACAGTGTATGTGGAAGGAAAGCACGCAGTGCGGTGTGTGTGTGTGTGTGTGTTGGGGAGAGCGCATGAGCAGGTGATATCTTATCGCTGCTCACTGAAACGTGGCTCCCCCTTTCAACTTTATGCCACTGCATTTTAGACTGGTCATAGGCAGCTCGAGCAGGCATTGGAGAACTGCAGCTGCGCCTGCAAACACACTGCCTGAATTGGAAAAGTGCTGCCACACCTCCAAAAACTCGGATGATGGCACTATGTTTCTTGCACATGCATGCAAGCAAACATAACAATGAGTTAGACCGCTTCATGTTATCCTCTCTTCCCCCAATTATTTTTATTTTCAGAATTCTGGGCCAGGTAAGACACACTGAGCCGAAGCTCATTTCCAGGTGTGTCCTGGAGCACAGGGACAGTCAGTGACTTGCTTAGGTTCACACAGTATTTAAGTGGTGGTTGTGGCTTTTAAACCTGGGTCTGCAGGGTCTTCAGTTCACAGCCTGGTGCTTTAATCCCTCTAAGCTATACTACCTCCCTATTAAATTGCATTAAAGGAGCTATATACATCCACATTTCTATGTAATTCCATAGCTTGTGCACTACCAATGTCTAACTCATTGCTTTGTAAAGCATTTTATAAAATGGGTAGGGAGTTTTCTGTGTCCTGACTAGCTGAGAGGTACCTTTTGCCATGTCCTTATGAGCACATATGTATTGTGCCAACCGGTACCTGTTCAGCCACTCTAGCTACACCACAGGATAGACCATTGTGCTTGTGGAATTTTAAATCTAAGTGGTAATCATTTTTTTGCTGTTGTCTAGTGGCTGAACTGTGTGTGTGTGTCTGTGTGGGAGGGGTAACCTGAAGAGTATGTGTGTGTGGGGGGGGCAACTTCTACTGGTGATGTCACACTTAAGAAATTACATTAATTACTTTAATGGGTGGCTATTTTTACTATTTCTGCTACTAAAACTTCAGTTTTTTTTTACATTTTTAGCTTTTTTTTTGTTCTTTTTTTTCCTTAAATATTTACTTTGGGAACCCATTTTATAAGTGGAATAAGACAATCAGAGGTGTGGTCTATGGGCTGATAAGAGTACTTCCCAGGTGCTAAAGGCACTCAGCACAAGTGCCTCATGACTCATTACAAATCTGGGGAGTGCTCTTATCAACCCATAAACCGCGTCTTGTCATGTCTTATTCTTTACTCAGTATACTGTATGTATGAAATGTGTTATATAAATCTAAGTTTTATTCTAGTGAACATTCCCTGCACTAACAGTATCTGATTGATTTGTAAAGCACTTCAGATTTAGTGTGTAAGAGGCACTATATAAAATCTAATTTTGTTCTACGCAATAGTCTCTGCCCTACCACTGTCTAACTCAGTGCTTTGTAAGGTGTGTTGTGATACATTGCTTTGTAAGGTTTGTTATGATACAATGCATATGAAAGTATGAAAGGCACTATATAAAACAAGGGCCTGATTTTAAAAAGATTATGTTTGATGCAAAGTGCCTGCACCAAATGCGTATGATGCAAGTGGCACATTACATCAAACTTTGCAGTAATCCTGATTTTCAAACCCAGACTGCATCAAAATCTGGATGCCCTGTGCTCAAGCTACTCTGTGCTGCCCTTTTGCCAGGTCACAAGGAGGCTTGCACCATGGCGGGGCTGCACCATCCCCTTATTTGTAATTTTGGAAGCCCCACTTCGGATGCAAATGGGGGCTCTGCTTAGACAAGCCAGGAGGTGGTCTAAGGGACCTGCACCACTGCCAAACACTGTAACAATTGGGAGAATCTGTGAGATATCAGACTAGCAGGCTGGTGATGTGGCACCTGGTGGTGGTGATGCCTTTTCCAGTGTCAGGTGACTGATCAGCTTGTGGTCTATGGACGGTTGGCAGAGAAGGAACGTGACCTTGTTTCAGGCAGGCACAGCTCTGGCACCTGCTTCAGAGGTGCCGTGATCCACAACCCCTGTAGGTGAGAAGCACTGGCTGCAGGTTGAGGGCTGCCAGTGGTGGAAGGGAGTGTTCTCCGAGCACCACAACAGTCCCCTGGTACCCAACCCCATCCATGATGTGGCAGACTCCTTTCTGCCTACAGGGTTGTGGATTATGGCACCTCTGGTGTGAGTTCCAGGGCTGTGTCAACATGGGGCCAGGTCACATTCCCCCCCTGCTAACCTTCCATGCACCATGAGCAGATCAGCCACCTGGGATTGAAAAAGGCACCACCACTGGATGCCACATCACCACCGTGCTAGTCTGTCATCTCCCTGATGCCTCTTAGAGCATCCCCCATGCTGCTTCTGTCCATGGCCCTTCCTGGCATACATAGTCACCCCTCCACCTTCACAGCCCTTCCAGTATTGCACTGTGCAAGGGGGGCTGGATCCCTGCATCAGTCCTCACTGGTGCGCCAAATGTTTGGTGAAATCCTGCAGCTGCGGCAACTCCTGGCTTCTCGCAGGGTCCCTGACAAACCCGTAGTTTGCTGCAGCCCTACAGTGACGCAACTTGCATTGATCTAAGAGCTGTTTTAAAATCAGGCCCCAAGTTCTACTATGTGCTATAGTCCCTGCCCTACCAGTGTCTGACTCAATGCTTTGTAAGGTGTCTTGTGTGTTATTATACAGTCCGTATGAAAGGCACTGAAGAAAAACAAAGTTCTTTCTTTTTTTATTGTCTCTTGTGTTTTACAGTCAGGCAGAATTCACTTTGAGAGTGATTTTTTTTTTTCTTTTCCAAAAATCTTTACTTCAGTCACCCTTCAAATCCTTGATATAATAAAGAAATAACACTTTGGTAATCCCAGGTTTATAAACCTTGAGAAGCACCAACCCATATTCATTTCAAGTAGATTGGTATTAAATAATGGCAAGGCAAATTTTATTTATTCAGCACCCAATCATGGAGGCTCTGGGCACCTTACAGAGAAATACAATAAAACAGGCAATAAAACGATTAAAATAAGATTACATTAATTCGATTATAAATAAATAGAATAGAAATCAAATTAAAAAAGCTTTCAGGATGCCATAATAAGAGACTGAACAAAAACATGATGTAATTCAGTAGTCAATAAAAACCAAGCTAAAGAGGTGGACCTTCAGCATCTTCTTAAACACCTCTATCAAGGGGGCCTCCCAGACTGCAGAAGGAAGCGAGTTCCACAGGGTCGGCCCAGAAATGCTGAAAGCATGATCTCCTGAGGTCCTGAGCCAAATCCTGGGATCATCCAGGAGGCCCCTCGAGGAGGAGCAGAGTTCACTGGTGTCAAGAGCTCTGACAGATAGCCGGGGCCCAGTCCATATAGGGTCTTAAAGGTGAGAAGACTCACCTTGAAAAGGACCCTCCACCTGGCTGGCAGCCAGTGCAGGGCACGCAGAACCTGGGTTACATGACTGGACCTTGAAAGACCTATCAGCATCTGGGTTGCTGCATTCTGCACCAGCTGTAGTTGGCACAGGGTTACTCCCATGACGTGTAAGTACAGAGGGTCACAATAGTCTAGTTTGGTGGAAACAAAGGCATGTACTAGCATCGGCAGGTCCTTGGGTGGAACAAGGGGCTTAATCTTGGCAATGTTCTGCAGATGGTAAAAACCACTGCTGACTACAGACAACACCTGATCTTCAAAAGTCAGTCTGCTATCAAGGATCATGCCCAGATTTCACACCCTTGGGGAAGCCACAAATGCCAGTACAAGACCAGAGTCAGCCCTGGGAGGCAACCCATCAAGCCCATGACCAGGCTCGTTCAACAGCACCTCTGTCTTGGCCGGGCTCAGTCTTAGCCAGCTGGAAACCATCCAGTCATTGATTTTAGCCAGACAGTTGTTAAGCACTTCAACAGCTCCAGATGTTCTGGGAGCAAATGACAAATACAGTTGGGTGTCATCTGCATAGCAGTGAAACTCCACACTGTACTGTAGAATGATCTCACCCAGGGGGCAGCATATACACTGTGAACAACATTGACAACATGATCAAGCCCTGTGGTACTCTACAAGACAGAGGCATTGAGGAGGAAGAGAAATTCCCCATCACCACCTGCCACACCCTGTCCAAGAGATAGGACTCAAGCCACCTGATGACAGTACCAGAGAGTCCACAAAACTCACAGAGCTGATCCAATAGCATGGCGTGATCCACAGTGTTGAAAGCTGATGAGAGACTGAAGAGTACAAAAACTGACCTGTCTCCTCTATTTCTAGCCTTGAGTAGATCATTATGCACTCTAACTAGAGCTGTTTCAGTGCTGTGTCTAGCCTAAAAACCTGACTGAAATGGCTCATGAATGTCCGAGGACACCAGGCAATCCTCAAGCTATTGTACCACTAACTTCTCAACAACCCCACTGAAGAAAGGCAGGTTGGAGATAGGACAGTAATTCGCTAGGACGTCAAGGTCAAGGGCTGGTTTCTTAAGGAAGGGCCTCACCAGCTCGTCTTTCAAAGCAGCTGGGGAAACCTTGAAACCTGGGAAAGCATCGAGTACCTGGCAATCCTAGTGAACACTGGTCCAAAAGCCTCAACACATCCCATTAAGAAATGTGTTGGGGCTGTGTCCAGTTCACAAAAAGTGTGCTTCAGCTCTGAGATCATCTTAGTCACTTTGGACACCTCCATTGGCCTAAACTCTTCCCAGACAGATGGAGTGCCTCTATTCCCATCAGCCCAGCCACTGCTAGGCAATTGTCTACCTGGTGGAATCCCCAGTTAGCTGACACTCTGTCAGAGAAGAACAGAGCAAACTCTTCACATAAAGTGGATGAAAAGGCTTTTTTGGGCTGCAGACAAGCAGGATGTAAAAGCCTGTCTACAGTCTGAAACTGCTCAGATGGTCTGTTCCTCCCCGCAGCAATTTCCCTGGACAGGAATTCTGCCTTCTTACGGGAGATTTCCCTCTGGTAATCAGCATAGTGAGCACGCAGAGCCAGCTTGTCAGACCCCAGCCGGGTCTTCCTCCAGCATCGCTCCAACTTCCAACACCTGATCTTCATTGCCTTGAGATCCCCATCAAACCAAGGGGATCTCAAGTGAGAAGATCTGGGTCGTATATGTACTGGTGAACTGGTCCAGGTACAATCCAATCTTCTGAGTCATATATGAAATAGGTTAATGTTTGTAGTTTTTTTAATATAAACTTTATATGCTGAGTCAGACAAAATACTGTACAGGCAATACAATCACCGCTTAGTTTAATTTCATGTTTGTTAACATTAAAATATCTTGGTTTACATTGTATTTTAAATTATATGACATTTGGTTAGTTATGTTTGTAATTTTTTAAATCTTTGTAAGTCAGAAAAAATAACATACAATCAATAGAAACATTAGTGAATTCCATGTTAGTAACCATTCATGGTTCCCAGTCCAGATTATAGTTTCAGGTGAAACAGCTTTACAGGTTCTGCATTTTTACCCTCATAATAAAGACATGGGCTTAAGAGAGGGAAGAGTCTCTCAGTGAAGGTGTCAGTGAAGGTGTAGAGGTGGGACATGCTATCACCATTATAAAATGACACCTGTCCCCCCTTGTAGTCCAGGTACACTCCGATCTTCTGGGGTTTCACACTCAGCCTGAGAACCTTGAATGGTAAACACCGAACCCTATATTCATTCTCTTTCCTCAAGCTCACAGTCCATTGTCCATGCTCAGGACTCACTTCAAATGTCCCCTTCCTGTTGATGGACTCTCTGGCTACACCCACATCCCACTCAATCTTTTTTCCCACCTCCACTTCCCAGTAGTGTCTCCCTGAGGTGAATCCCTCTGATCCCAGCACATTGACATACTGATCAAACCTCTTGGGGTTGTCAAGGAGCTGTTGACTTGTCTCTCCACATGCCACACTAATCAGGTCCTTTGACAGAATGAGATAAGGATGTGCTGTGTTACGGTCCAAGGTCAGGTGAGAAAGAACTGTGAAAATAAAACAGCTTATATCACATATTTTGTCAACATGAAAAGGAAGAATTAGATAAATGTCATGGATATAACAAATAATATATCTCAGAAAAGCTCAATTTACCCCACAAAATTAAAGTCCTTTTAAACCGAACACTCTGTTTGGGCCTTAAAGAGCACCTTTTTCAACTGCAGCAAGATTAAACAGGGAGCACCCTTACCTCACGGGGAGCTTCTCCAGGCTATTTATGCTTTTCTAATACAAGTTCCAAAGGAGAGGAAGGGAATCATAATTTGCCCCCGAGGGGCTGGACACAAATCTCTTCCACCTTCTGACTGCAAATCTACCCGAGCTACAACATTTTGTGATATTATCATAAGGTCAAGCTTGTGGGCACGCTCCATTCACTGGAATGGGCGTCTTATAATGTAATTTCCTGATTGTAAATCAGGTTTTGGTACCCTATTGATGCAGGGGGTTCAACTAACAGGCTCATTGGATTTGAACCCTAATATCAATAGTTGCCAAAACTGATTTGCAGTCAGGAAATTACATATGAAAAAGACGCCCATTCCAGTGAATGGAGCACACCTCATGTTCGACCTATGATGACATTGCAAAACGCAGAGTGTTGGGGGAATCAGCGAGTCAAGAAGTGGAGAGGGATCATGCGGCCAGCCCCTCGGGGACAAATTTTGAAACGCGCTTAAAAATAAAGTGTATTATTGTTATAGTCCCAGTTACAATTACAGTCCCTTCCCTTCCTTTTAGGCTTGTATTAAACAAAGCACAAATAGCCTGGAAGCACTGCTGATGCGGTAAGGGAGCTCCCTGTTTAGTCTTGTTGAAATGGATAATTAGCATGTTACCACACCCCCCACCCCGAGCACACAGGTCCTAAATCAAATAGGATTGGTCCAGGACCTGTGACCCTTAATGAGAAAAAAACTAGAGGCTGTTGCTGTGGAAATAAATTAGACATTGTACCTAAGTTGAACAATCCTGGCAGTGCTTACTGTATTTAATTTAAAGTTTTGACCAGTAAGCCATGCTTAGCTGAGAATCTGCTGGATACCAGATGTATCATGGAGAAGAGGGTATAGGGAAATTCCCACCATACCAAACATTGCAGCAAAGCTAAAGTCTGCAAAATCAGGAGGGGTACAGTAAGCTATGAACTTAAACACATGTTGATTCACAAATAGAAATGCAGGGCCCCTTTTGTTGACTGCTTTCCTCTCCCTTGTACCCTCCCTGCTCACATGTGTAAATAAGCATTGGCTCAGCATGCCTTTCCCCATCACAAAATTTCAAATCACTAACAAAATACTACTTTTATTTTTCATTATTTCATTTACTTTATATAAAACTTTATTTTATTCTCATTATTTATACACATATTAAAAGAGAGTAGAATCCCTCTAAAATCCAGAAATTAATTTAGTGTCAGTCACATTAAATAGGTGGCTTGCTGATTGCTTCATCAGCCACCCTCTGACTCTGCTGCCATGTTGATAAGGGTCAAAGGTCATTAAGATGGCTGCCAGTTTTGTAGTCTCCAGGACCACAGCATTGTGCATAGTTGTGCAAGCATACAGTTTAGTCAAAGAAGTAATTGGGGGAAGTCCCAACTCTGTCACAAGCCCCAGTGGGCTCTTCTGCCAGTGACAGGGGTTGCCTTAGAAATGCAGTAGGAACTATGGCTGACTGGTGCAGTCATACAGAAGAATGCTGCACTCACCTTCTGGTCCTCTCTGGTCCTTGCACGGTCCAATATCTTAGGGGTCAGAGGAAGCAAAAGTAAAAGACTGGTACCTAGGCTCCCAGAGCTCAGAGTAAGCCCCCACATTCTGGGCAAGGGGGGCACAATTGCTTGTCAAAGACATAGCAGAGGCATTAGCAAACATAATGGTATCCCAGATAATGGATCTATTGGAAACTTGGCCATCCACAACCTGTCAAAGCCATAATCATCAATCTCTGCACTACCTAACCCCATGTGATAGCTAGTCAGACAATCACAGTACTGAGAAATTCAAAGCAGAATCACCTGTGTTAATACCTTATTTTACTGTGCCTACCAATAACAGTTCCTCTGCTTTGTGTACCATTTGCTTGTTACTAATAAGTGATGGCTACTTGCTTTTTCTACACTGTGGGACTCGCAGAGTTGCTGCATTTTGAAAGAACCTACGGCTGCTGCAGTCAGGGTTGCTGGGCTGGGAATTTCTTGGAGTAGGTGCAAAATAATCAACATAGTGGTACAGTGGGCTCAGTGCCTTACCTCTCCCATGCCAGAGGCCCGAATATGGGAACGAGTTCAGGCTACCGGGGTTCAGCGAGGGGGGGGGGGGGGGGGCTGAGGGAAGGATCAAGCAGCCAGCAGACAGTTCTTTACTGGGTATGGGAGGTAGGTCTTCACGATGCTTGCCTGCCACCAAATGGAACAGTACCATGGAGACGGAGGACCTGGCACTTTGCCAGGGTGGGTGGAGCAGGTATCACAGGATTCAGCGTGTGTACGTGATGCTGCCATGGTCCTGAGAAACTAAAGGGAGACAACTGGAGGAAAAGGAATTGGTATGGCAAGGGCTTATGATACCTGCTGGCCATGCCTCCAACCCCCACATCATCAGAAAGACCGGAGTGAGAAAAATGGATGATGGGCTTTGGTGGTGGGCAGTAGGGGGTCAGACCTCCCTCTCCTGGCCTTGCCATGGGGGAGCAAAACTATGGGTTGCCCTTGTCACTGCGCCCCTGGTGAGGAGGAGGAGAATGGTGGAAAGGGGTGGCGGCAGCTGGCAGAAGGGAGCCTCTCCTGCTGTGGCCCCAAGGAGTATAAACAGAATATGGAAAAAGAAAAAGAAATAGGTGTATGATTAGCAGCTCCAGCTCTTGCCTGCCTGGACGACAATAGATTTTTGCAACAAGCTGCCCAACTAGTGGCTCTGCTCTTGCTTACCTGCACAGCAAGGTGTGTCCAAATTGAGCCACCTTATTGGCAGCTCTAACTTCTACCTCAGAGCATGGAAGAGCATTTTTTTAATACCAATTGATGTTTCCTGTCTCCTGTGGGAGGGGAATTCTGTGGTAAGCCAACTAATTGGCAGTTGCCACTGATCTGAAGGAAACCAGCCTTCTCGACAGCCCTGAATTTTTTATTTATTCATTTAGTTATTGAATTGTTTCACCAGGAAAGATACACTGAGCTACTCAATGCTCGTCTCATGGTACATCCTGGAGGAAAGAGAGTGGGATATACAGAATATGAATACATAATCACACATGCCCACACAATGCAAAGCATCATGGACTGCATATGCAAATCACCACAGAATGTTATACTGGTCCAACTTTAAGCAGAAATGCATGGTGCCGAAAGGCCTCTCACACAGTTTGCAAAGGGTGCTAACAGAAGACATAGACACGTGTTTCGTCCTACCAGGACTCATCAGTATGCCTCGTCTGTTTGACACCCCAGTGGAATAGACCAGCTACCCTGTAGACAGAGTGTCTTGGATATGTTGTGGTGAACCCATTAAAATAAAAAACTGTTTAAAAGACAAAGAACCTCTGTGCGCAAACACTGAGGCAAGGGTTACCCCAAAGGGCATTTGGCTGGGAAGCCAAGTTTCAAGAAAATACAAAATCACACATGCCCACACAATGCAAAGCATCATGGACTGCATATGCAAATCACCACAGAATGTTATGCTGGTCCAACTTTAAGCAGAAATGCATGGTGCCGGAAGGCCTCTCACACAGTTTGCAAAGGGTGCTAACAGAAGACATAGACACATGAATAATATTGTATGTATGAATACATACATACAATATTATTACAGAGGCATACAACATGGGATACATGGTAATCAATGCATACAATTACATTACAAGGGGTGCAAAGGTGACTCAGTAACAGCAAGGGAGGATAACATAAGTAAACAATGACACATTGCATGAGCTGGCTATTTAGGGCAAATACATGCAAATGAGGTAAGGAGCTGTAGAGAGAGAGAAAGAAAGAAAAACCGAGAGGTTAGTAGACAAGGAAGGGTCAGGAGCAAATGCAGCTAGATGTGAGGTAATTGTGCAGATCAGAAGTTAGAGAACTCGGGGAGAAGGAGGCCAGGATTTTCTCCAACAATGTCACTAAAAATGCTAGCCTCCAAGCAGCCAAGACATGTTGACTGTGAGTTTGTGACACATATTTGTCTGGGAATCCTGCAATCCCATACTTAGTAAGTGAGTCACTGGCACTGAGCATTGACAACCATGACTACCTGCAACAGGATGTGCACAATGGGGGGTGGATTAGAGAAGCTGTCTACCACAGTGTTGTGTCTTCACCTGAGTTTAGCCATTTAGAAGGCACAGTGTTTCCTTGGGTCCCCTTCCCCAAAAGGCCTACAAAAGAGAGGGAGAGAAATGAGTTTTATTTTCAGGGATGGCCTGGAACACTGAGGATAAGAGCCTAGATGCGCAGAGATGGACCTGAATGGCATGGTGCAGTGAGTACCCTATAATACAATAAAGAAGCAACTCCCCCCCACCAATCAAATGTAGCAGAATCATCTCCACCTAGTGCAAGGAAGTAAAAACAAAGTTAGATGAGTACTCTGCAGAAGAGGAGGAGGAGGACAGTACTTATGGAAATGCTTTGCCTTTTCTTGTTGGCCTTTGATTCCGATATCTCAGGCTTTGACTCAAACATGGTTCCCCAGCTGGCTGCAGAACATGGATTTAATAATGTTGGTGCAACAGTAAGGTACTGACATTACAGATGTTCTGATCAAAGGCCATAAACTTTCTTCTCTGACAGTCTGGGAGAGAAACAGTGCTGTGCACAGTCGGCCCGCTGGAGTATTGTTAGCGCCAATGACCCCAGTTCAGAAGCAAGTCTGGGCATCAGAGATTAGCTGTGGGAAGGAGAACTGAGGATCCCACAGACTGCTCTCCTCCTCCAGGGAGGAGGATGGGGAAGGTCCTGGTTCTAGCCCAACCCCTGGTGGAAGCCAGGGATCCCAACAGCTGGCGCTAGCATCTCATGGAGGTGTAGCAGATGTTGCATGTGCACCCTTGATGTCACTGCATGCCCTGCCTCCCAGGGAAGGAAATGAGCTACTCTCAGGCCAAGCAGAATGCCACCCACCTTGCATCACAGCGCCTGCACCACTGACACATGGCACCCCCGTAAATCGAGTTTGTCATCTGCAGGGAGGAAGGGCCTACCCTGGGGGGAAAGCCAGGGAAGAATACCAGGTGAGGTAAGTTCCAGGGATGGTAGATGAAGGGGCTGGGTGATGGGGCTGGGCACAGGGTAGGGCAGATGTGGATCGATCTGCTGGGGGAGAAAAAAGTACAGCAAATTAGAAAAAAACAAGTCAGTTAGCAGTGATTATCTCTGAGCAGGGCCCCCTATTTACTGCGGCAAAGTGGACCTACTTTCTGCAGCAGAACAATTGCTGATTCTGTGGCCATTCTGTGGCAGATAAATTGTGGTTAAACAGCATATCTTCAAGAGGATTAAGTCTTGATTATCCATTTTACTGGCTTCATGCAACCACTCCGCTACACTGAAAGTGAAACAGCAGGCCATCTAACAGTATGTAGTCTGCTTATCACAAATATTAAACTGCAGTAACCCAAACCTGGTGCAGCCATGGGCATCAGTATTTTTTTTTAATGAGTTTTCCCTCCCACCTTGAATTTAAAGGCTCATCTGTTCTTCTGGAAATTGGTGGCCTTTACTGTTCTCCTAGGTTATAATCGGGGAGGAGGACATGCACACTCAGATAAAACCACACAGAAGGAAAAACCTGCTTGTATTTCTTCTGATTTGTATTTACAGTTAGCAGATATAAAGAGAGACTCCAACATGAAAGCCATTTTTATTTTGATTGTGCACATGCGCAAGAAACATACTGCGGCAGCTTGCTGCAGAAGCAGGCTGTGGAGGTGCGGCAGTGTTGTGGCCAATGCCCCCACTGCCTTTGGACACCTGGCCCCTGTTCCCCAATAGGGTGACACCCTGCTGCTGGCACTAGTTCAGCCAGCATGCCACAACCTTGAAAGATTTTAGCCACTGCAATCAGGGACCGCCTCGTCATTGCCACGTCATCCGCTGCAATGAGTGAGTGACCCCTCATTGCGGGGCTTGCCGATGGGGTGCCCAATCCCCATCAGCTTCAGTCCCTACTTCCCCTTGCTGACGGGGGAGCCCACTCCCTGTTGGCATAAGTCCCCCACCCCTGTTTCGTTCTGTGCTGAAGGTGGTGCCCAATCCCCCTCGGCTGTTGTGTCCCCCCCCCCTTTGGTGTGTGCCGTGGGGATGCCCAATCCCCTGTTGGCTACAGATCCCCTCCCAAAACACTCAGCTAGTGTGGCACTCTGGGAGCCCACCCCAGCATGCTAAATGCCCTGAAAAGAAAAACTGTCCTGTGATTTTTTTTTTAAACCTTTAAAAAGATAATGGTCCCTCGTGGTCTCCCTGCCCCTCCCCAACCCGCACCCGACTTCTCTGTGCGGCTGCCCGCCCACACCCCCCTTACCACATACTTACCTCTGAGTCTGGCACAACGATCTTCAGTTTAACGGGAATACGTCAGCACTCTTCAAAGCCGACTACAAACTGAGGAAATGCCGGTAAGCTGTATAATGGTATAAATAGGGATTTTTTCAACTTACATACGAACATATGAAATTTGCCAGCAGATAAAGGCCCAGAGGTCTATCAAGTCTGCTCGAATGTGCAGCTAGCACCCCTTATTCTGCAAGTGCCCCTTCCTTCCACCCTTCCCCTTCATTAACCCTCCCGCTTGTCCTGTCCCATCCTCGTTTGAAGCAGTCCACTGTTCTACTGCATACCACTTCAGCAGGTAATGCATTCCACCCAGCCACCACCCTCTCTGTAAAACAGTGTCTCCTCATCTCCCTCCTGAACCTTCCTCGCTCCAGTCACATATCATGGCCCCGGTGGCCCTCCCCTTCCTTACTTTGAACAGCTCCTCTGTACCCATCTTGTTTATTCTTTTCATATATTTAAAGGTTTCAATCATGTCACCCCTGTCTCTCCTCTCCTCCAGTGAGTACATGTTCAACTCCTTCAACCTCCTCTCTTATGATAAGTCCCCCAGCCCCTTGATCATTTTTGTCGCTCTGCGCTGCACCCCCTCCAGAAACTTAATGTCCCTCTTCAGATACGAATTCCAGTACTGCACGCAGTACTCCAGGTGTGGTCAAACTAATTACCTATACAGTGGCAGAATTACCTCCTCCCTCCTCGAGGATATACCCCTTGCAATACAACCCAGCATTTTGTTGGCCTTTGCAGCTGCCTTCCTACATTGTGCCGAGTTGTTCATTGACCCTGTAATGAGCACACCTAGATCCTTCTCCGTCTCTGTCTGGGCTAGCTGCCCTCCCCCTAGCTGGTAACTCCTCCTTGGGTTCTTCATCTCAAAATGTAGCACCTTGCACTTTTTGGCATTAAAGCCTAGTTGCCAGGTGTCTGACCAGGTTTCAAGCTTTGCCAGATCATCCTGGAACCCCGCATCCCCCTAGGTCATTCACCACCGCTACCTACCTTGGTATCATCATCAGCAAACAGACTGATCTTTGCTCTTGATGTCCCATGATATGTCTGCAATGAATATCCCAAACAACACTGGTCCCAACACTGAGCCCTGTGGGAACACCGCCATCAATGCCCTTGGATGTGAGAGCTCCCCCTTACCACCACCCTCTGTTTCCTTCCCTGCAGCCAGTTTCCTACCCATCTCATCAGCTTTGCATCCGCCCCGTGCCTACTAACTTCCTTCCCAGCCTTCCATGTGGCACTGAGTCGAATGCCTCACTGAAGTCCAGATACAGGACATCCACTGCATGGCCCCTGTCCAGTTGCCTAGTTACCCAGTCACAGAACTCTACCAGGTTGGTTTGGCAGGATCTGCCATGTATGAAGCCATGCTGTCTGCTGTCCTGTAGTCCTTTGGCCTCTAGAGGGCCACCAGCCTCTCCTTCAGGATAGTCTCCATTAGCTACCCACGATGGATGTGGAGAGTCACTGGTCTGTAGTGTCCCGGGTTCATCCCTGTGGCCACTCTTGTGGAGGGGCACCACATGAGCCATCCTCCAGTCCTGAGGTACACACCCCGAGGCATTAAATAGGTCTGCCGAAGGTCCTGCAAGGATCTCTGCCAGATCCTTCAGTATCCTGGGGTGGATGCCATCTGGGCTTGGCGCCTTGTCCACCCTCAGTGCCTTCAAACCCTCTCTAACTCTGCTCTCCATGATTTCCCCATCTGTCACCACTCCCCCCCCCGTTTCTGCCATTTCCCACCTTGGGTGTCACCCCTCTCTCTTTAGTAAATACTGGGTAAAGAGGGAGGAGGAAGAAGCCCTGTGGGTAAATTTGGAGACAGGCAATGGCACCACAATACGTTATTGTGGGTTAGATACAGACTTCTTCTCAGGGGAGAAAATGGACAGGGAAATGATAGAAAGTATACTTAGAATGGCAGAAAAGGGAGATATTGCTGATGGGTGATCTGAATATGCCAGATGTTAACTGGAGTGCAGTTGCAGCTGCCACTCAAGAGTGCAGTTATTCTAGATGCCCTACAGGGGCTAGCCTTAGACAACTAGTACTGGAGCCCACTCGAGAGGAGCAATATTAGACTTGATTCTCTCAAATGGAGATGGAGAGAGGATCACAGATGTAGAAGTGGAACTAGCGACCATCGAACAGTATGGTTCACAATAAACACAGCAATAGAGTCAAGCCATACAAAGACAAAAGTACTGGACTTTAGGAGGGCTGACTTTGCCAAAATGGGTGAGTGCCTAAGGAATGCACTAGCAAATGGGCAGGAAGGAGGGGTGGAAGAACAATGGGGAATAATAAAAACTGCCATCACAGAGGTAACGATCCTTTGTGTGAAGCAAATAAACAAAACAAGAATGATGTAAGAAACCACTATGGTTCTCAAAGGAAGTGGCAGTGAAGGTTCAAGAGAAAAGAAAGCATTCAGAAGTACAAGGAATCGTCAGAAGGAGCAGGACAGAGAACTGTATCAGTTAAAGCAAAAGGAGGCTGGGAAGGCAGTCAGAACAGCAAAGGCCCAAACCGAGGAAAAGATAGCCAACCCAGTTAAGAAGGGGATAAAACGCTTTTATAGGTACATCAGGAGCAAAGGAAGACTAAGGAGGAATAGCGAGGCTTAATAAAGGGGAGGAGGTGGGCAGAGGGAGACTGTGAAAAGGCAGAGATACCAACAAATATTTTTGCTCAGTATTTACAAGTGAAGAGGGGAGGTACATAAAACAAACAGTAGTAACACTCTGGATACAGAAGTTGCTACCAGCCCATTTACAGAAGAAAGGGTTCTGAAAGAACTCTTAAAACTGAAGGTGACAAAGCAATGGGGCCTGATGGGATTCATCCCAGAATTCTAAAAGAGCTAAGGGTAGAACTAGTGACAGCACTGACTACCCTTTTAACAAATCATGGGAGGATGGGGTGGTACTTGAGGACTGGAGGAGGGCAGATGTGATTCTCTCACAAAAGTGGAGCAAGGCAGAAGCAGGAAACTACAGACCTGTTAGTTTAACCTCAGTGATAGGGAAATGATGGAATCACTTCTGAAGGAAAGAATTGTTGAGTATCTAGAGGCCAGAGAGGCACAGGACCCAAGGCAGCATGGATTCTCAGTGGGAAGGTCATGCCAGACAAATCTGATAGATTTCTTTGACTGGGTGACCAAAGTAGTAGATCAGGGAGGGGCTGTGGACATGGCCTACCTAGACTTTAGCAAGGCATTTGACACAGTCCCACACAAAAGATTCATATACAAGTTAGCCAGCCTGGGAGTGGGTCCCAAGATGACAGCCTGGGTAAAGAATTGGCTGGAGAACAGGACACAGAGAGTAGGGTTACTAGTGGGGTACCGCAGGGTTCAGTATTAGGACCTGTCTTCTTCAATGTCTTTATAAGTGACATTGCGGAAGGACTGAAGGAAAAGTATGTCTCTTTGCAGATGACACTAAGATCTGCAACAGAGTTGATGCACAGGATGGGTGGAAAGGATGAGAAGGGACTTGCAAGGTTGGAGGAATGGTCAAATGTATGGCAGCTTAGATTCAATGCTAAGAAGTGCTAGGTAATGCACCTGGGAAACAAAACCCAGGGAAGAGTACACAATGGGGGTGAGATACTGACAACAGCAAAATGGAAAGGGACCTGGGGTAATTATATCAGATGACCTAAAGGTGGGCAAGCAATGTGAGAAGGCAGTAAGGAGGTTGGGGGATACTGGGATGCATAGGGAGAGGCATCACCAGTAGAAAACAGGAAGTTGATTATCCTCTGTACAGACAGCTGGTGAGACCCCATCTGAGTACTGTGTGCAGTTCTGAGACCCAATCTCCGCAAAGACATAGACAGGATGGAAGCTGTCCAGAGGAGGGCAACTAAAATGGTGCAGGGTCTGCACCAGAAGACATATGAAGAGAGACTAAAGGAGCTTAATATGTATAGCCTCGAGGAAAGGAGGGAGAGAGGGGACATGATAGAAACTTTCAAGTACCTCAAGGTAATCAACAAAGTCCAAGAGGGTAGCATCTTTCCAAAAAAGAGGTGTGCAAGAACAAGGGGGCACAATTTGAAGATAGAGGGGGCGGCTCAGAGGTAATTTAGGAAGTATTTTTTCACAGAGAGGGTTGTGGATGCATGGAACAGCCTTCTGGAGGAGGTTGTGGAGTCAAAACAGTGGTGGAATTCAAGCATGCATGGGACAGTCATAAGGCAATTCTAGGGTGGGGGTAGGAGGAAGTAGGCTGTTGGTTAACTAGGATCTGCAGCTTATCCTCAGGTAGGAAATGGGCAGACTAGGGTGGGCCAAGCTGGTCCTTATCTGCTGTCAAATTCTATGTTTTTAGTATATACTAAGTAGAAGTAACTCATTTAGCACTTCTGCCTTATCGCACCCTGCTTCCACCCAACCCCTTCCTTCCTAATCCTTACTATGTGGTCCTTACAGCTCCTTTTTCTCCTGATGTACTTAAAGAAGTCCTTCTTCCCCTTCTTAATGCCTTGTGCCAGCTCTGAGCTCTGTAGATGCCTTTGGCTCCCCTTACTGCCCGTGTCACTTCCTTAGATTCCATCAGGTACTACTCCTGTCCTCCTCCCTCCCTGTTTTCTTGTACCTCCTAAAGGCAGCTCTTTTCCTTCTTACCTTTCCATGACCTCCTTGCTCAACCAGATCGGTTTCTTAGCCCTAGTCTTCTTGCTCTGGGCTTTGCAGCAGGTTTTGGTTGCCTCCACTATCCCCAGCTTTATGAGCTCCCACCTCTGGTTAGTGTCCATACTAGATTGAATTCTGGCCAGGTACCCTTTTACCACTTCCCCATCTTCCCAAAGTCAGCCCTCCTGAAGTCCAGCACTATAGTGCCAGATTCCACTCCTTCCTTGCCCATATCCAATGTGAGCCATACTGAGTGGTGGTCACTCCCTGACAGCGGTTCTTCCACTGTAAGTTCTCTCACAAAGTCCCCATTTGCCAGCACAAGGTCAAGGGTATTCCCTAACCTGGTTGGTTCACTGACCATTTGCAGCAGGAAGCTGTCCTGGAAGGCATCCAGCAGTACCTGCTCCTTTCTGTTCCTGGTTGTTGGGGTACTCCAGTCCACTCCTGGCATGTTGAATTCCCCACAATCACCACACCCTTCTACTGGATCCTCCTGATCTGTCCCGCTAGTTCCCTGTCTAACTCCTCTGTCTGAGATGGTGGCCTGTAGACCACTCCCATTCTAAGAATCCTATTCTTGGAATCCTGGATTTGCATCCAAAGTGACTCTGTACTACCCTCCTCCCCTTCCTCCCTTACACACTTCAGTCCTTCCTTCACATATAGTGCCACTTTGCACTTTGGTGCATATCTCGGGCATTTTTTTGAATATTGGCACCAAATTTTCAACATGGGTTTTTTGGGTCGCCTCCTCATGAATTCAGTCACTGTCATGGCGTTATTCGGTCCTGAAAGGTGATTTTGTAGTCACTGCAAGGAATCACCTTTTGGGACCGTTTAAAACAATGACAGTGTCAGTGTTCATGAGGTGGGCTCTCAAAAAGCCTATGTTGCAAATTTGGTGTAAATAATCCAAAAAATGACTGTTTACCAGCGTGCATTGTGCAGTTGCTACGCACGCTCGTAACTTTGCGATTCTGCAATAATTTTGCTCCATATTTTCAACATTTGCATTTTTCTGTACCTCCTTATGAATGGTGCAGCTGTCATTTTTCACATCCTGGCCGAAATGTGTTTTCGCACTTCCGGCGCAGAATAGCGCAGTCGCTGTGGGAAATCAGTGTTCAGGACACATTAAGAAAATCACAGTGACTCTGTTCACGAGCAGAGGTCCTAAAATGCATATGTTGAAAATTTTGTGATGACATTCAATAAAATCACTGTGTTACGATCAAGCATTGCACAGTTTTCACGAACGCTCGTAACTTCACAAATTTATAATATTTTCACTCCAGATTTTCAACATTGCCATTTTTCCACACCTACTTATGAACAGTACAGCTGTCATTTTACACAACCTGGCCAAAATGTCTTTTCACACTTCCAGCGCCAAATAGTGCGGTCGCTGTGGGAAATCAGATTTCGGGATTGACTGAGAAGATGACAGTGACACTGTTCATGAGTTGAAGTACTAAAATGCTTATGTTGAAAATATGGTGACACAAGTCCATAAAATGACTGTGTTACAGCTGTGCTTTGTGCAGTTTCCACGCACCCTTCTAACTTCGCAAATGTGTAATATTTTCATGCCAGATTTTCAACACTGGCATTTTTTCACACTTCCTTATGATCAGTACAGCTCTCATTTTTCACATCCTGGCTGAAATGTGTTTTTGTGCTTCCAGTGCAGAATAGCACAATCGCTTCGGGAAATCAGTGTTTGGGACAGATTTAGATCGAGCAAGTGAGAGAGGGGGAATGACCAAGCTCAACTGAGTTCTGTTGGGACTGCTGCGGATTTCTTTGTGGGCCAAAAAAGGCACCAATGCAGGCAGGAGCCTAGCACAAAAGGGCAGCCTGCAGCGCCGAGAGAAACAGAACTAGCGAGTGAGGAAGAGGGAGTGAGCGAGCTCAACAGAGCTCTGTTGGGATTACTGCAGATTTTTTGATGGGAAGAAAAAGTCGCAATGGGCGAGGCCCAGTGCAAAAGGGCAGCCTGCAGCAAGCGGAAGGAAACAGAATGAGCGGTGAGAGGGAAATTGAGCAGAGCTCAACAGAGCTCTATCGGGACTGCTGCAGATTGTTTTGTGGGCAGAAAAAGACACCAATGCAGGCAGGAGCCAAGTTCAACAGGGCAGCCTGCAGCACCAGGAGAAACAGAATGAGTGAGTGAGAGAGAGGGAGTCAGCGAGCTCAGCGGAACGCTGTCGAGGCTGCTGCAGATTTCTTTGTGGGCAGAAAAAGGCACCAATGCAGGCTGGAGCCCAGTAAAAAAGAGCAGCCTGCAGGGAGAAAGTGAATGAGCAAGTGACAGAGGGGGAGTGAGTGAGCTCAATGGAACTCTGTCTGGACTGCTTCAGATTTCTTTGTGGTCAGGAAAAGGTGCCAAAGCAGGCAGGAGCCCAGTACTAAAGGGCAGTCTGCAGCTCTGGGAGAAACAGAACAAGCGAGTGAGAGAGGGGGAGTGAGCGACCTCAATGGAGCTCTGTCAGGACAGCTGTGAACTTCTTTGTGGGCAGAAGAGGCACCAATGCAGGCAGGAGCTGAGTACAAAAAGGTAGCCTGCAGTGCTGGGAGAAACAGAACAAGCGAGTGGAGTGGGGGGAGTGAGCGAGCTCAATGGAGCTGTCGGGACTGCTGCAGATTTCTTTGTGGGCAGAAAAAGGAAGGTACCAATGCAGGCAGGAGCCCTGGTACAAGGAGCAGCCTGCAACTCAGGAGGAAACAAAATATGAGCAAGTGAGAGGGAGGTAGTGAGCAGAGCTTAACGAGCTCTGTCAGGGACTGCTGTGGTTTTCTTTGTGGGCAGAACAGAGAGTTGCCAACATAGGCAGGAGTGGAGGAGCCCAGTACAAAAGGGCAGCCTGCAGCATCGGGAGAAACAGAATGAGCGAGTGAGAGAGGGAGTGAAGCGGGCTCAACGGAGCAGTGTCAGGGACTGCTGCGGATTTCTTTGTGGGCAGAAAAAGGCCTCAATGCAAGCAGGAAGCCCAGTACAAAGGGGCAGCCTGCAATGTGCTGGGGAGAAATAGAATGAGCTTAGTGAGAGAGGGGACTGAGCTGAGCTCAATGGAGCTCTGCCGGGACTTTACAGTTGCCCACCCTCCCTCCCAGTGTCCTCTTGTGGTCCTATATTGCAGCAGGGTCTCTGGGTGGAGACAAAGCAATGATTGGATACTTCAGGATTGCTGTAATAATACAGATTTAGTTGTTCTGCTTCTTTCTCTAACTGGCTGCGTGCTGAGCTATACCGTTATGATTGCTGTAATAATACATATTTATTTGTTCTGTTTATTTCTCTAACTGAAATAGTGTCTTGGGTGCAATAGGTTTCTAACTGGGCCTAAGTGAAACTATATGAGAGCCGAGAACAAAAGTATGTAGCTGAGAGGGGTGAAAAATGGACAAGGAGCTTTAGGATTGCTACAGTAATACAGTATCTAACAGATGAGATTTGAGACTGAATTACGCTGGTCGGCAAGGGGTCAGTAGGGGGACTAGTGTGGGAGGGACATGAATTTGAGTAAACAGGGGCCTAACAGTTGTAGTAGGGTACAGAACCTGGGAGAAAGAGCCTGTAACATAAGATGGGGCCAAAATGGGGCAGGTGCCGCATGTCAATAGGGCGGGCATCTTTGGAAGGGTGGAGGGATGTACAGGGTGTGGGTCTGCCAGGATCCTGGACTGGACTTGGAGGATTGGGGGGTGTATGGTCTGTAGATGACTGGCTAGTTTGAGGGAGGAACTGTGGAGGTTAGGGAGGAGTGTAAGTGGCAGGGCAGATGAGTATGGTATGCATCCTGAGGGGGGGCATAGGGGATGGCAAAGGGGGACAGAGGAAGAATGACCATGAGGGACAAACTGACCCCAGTATCAGAGGCACTAGCAGAAGAGAGAAGAGGGGAGGGGCCTCCTGATGGGAGGAAGAGACCACGAGGAGTACCAGGGAGAGAGCAAATGGCAGTGGATAGGGAGGGACCAGGGGTGCCATGGAGGGGGAACAAGTAGGAGTGGAGAACCAATAGGAGGAAGAGATGTAGGGCAGGTATCGACTACAAATAGATTTGAACCTCTGCCTTGGGACAGAGAGGGGGAGCAGGAACATACTGAAGGGGGGAGGACAAGTGGGACATGAGAGGGATGGCAGCAGGTAGGGAAGAGATAGTGAGGACAAAAGGGTAGAAAGGGGCTAGTAGGGAAGGAGGGTTGGTGACTGGAGGAGAGAAGGCTACAGGAGGGTGGATGGGAGGGCATCAATATCAGGGTAGAAGGGAATGGGGGCTCTAAATCGACAACAGCAGGGATAGGAGAGGAGTTGAAAATCATCAGGGGAGGAGGGGAGGTCGAGATGGAAAGCCCAGTAGGAAGTAGTCAGGCTGGGAAGGGGTTCAAGAGGGATGGGAGGAATAAGGCAGAGAAAAGGGGTGAGGCGGGAGTAGGTGCAGATACAGAAGTCACAGAGGGTGCAGTAGGTGGGGGTAAGGGACAGGGAAGAGCGAATACTAGAATTGGTGGAAGGGGCACTAGAAGGAAGGGGGGTGAGAGGTTGGGGGTACTCATCCTGGTGGATTCTATGCTGAAATGGGTGAGATGGGGCAGAAAGGGGGAAAGGCACAGCCATATTTAGGTTGAAGCTGTCCCCAGGTTGACTGCAGGAGGGGCAGGGCAGCACTGCTCAAGCGGGCAGCGAGGGGGAGGAAGAAACCTAATTTACTGTTGCATGTGGGTACAAACGACATGGTGGGGCATACTGAGGAAGTAGTGAGGGGGAGGTCTGAGTACTTGGGCAGGCACTGTGAGGGGGTGGGGAAGTCTGTGCCATTCTTGGAGGTACTGCTGGTACCATGTGCAAGCATGGTGAGGAAGGGTAGGCTTGAGGAGTTCGAGTGGCAGAAGGATTGGTGCCACACAAAACGTTATGGGTTAGTGACTAACTGGGGTAGCGTCTGGTGGGAACAGTGACTTGTATTGCGGGAAAGGTTGCACTGGAGCAGGGGCAGGGAAGGGAGGGATTATTAAGGCAGCATTGCTGCTGGGCCACTGGTGTGCTGATAGTTGAGGCACTGGGCGTCCACACCTTGCGCCATGGTGGCAACCCAGGTTCGGATGCAAGCCCGGGCCACCAGGGGTTGGCATGGGGGGACAGGATTGAGTGTCCGGAGGACTGCTCTCCTCACCAGGACCCAGGGACCTACCGCTCTGTAGTGGGCCCTGGTGACGACCGTGGGTGCTACTACAGCGGTGTAGTACAGGGTGGCGGAGTGTGGCGGACATTGGCACACTGTGTCTAAGCGTCATTGCATGCCCGCACTCCGCAAAGGGAGAAAGTGGAAAATGGGCTATGGTCAGGCAGCATGGGCTTCAACCCCTGCCCACCTGAATGATGCCTCCTCAACTGGATCCAGCTCGTGGGTCGACCTGGGAAGCTCTTCTTACCATCCCACCATGGGGGTAATCCATGGAGAGAGATGATGGCCTGATGTCAGGCTGGGGGGTCGGTTGGGATGACCAAGCTGACCGTAGCCCAGTGAGAAATATGTAAAGAAAAAAAAGACAGGATTAGAGGAGTATATCTCTACTCAGATGGATTTAAACAAATGGAGGGAGGGGGGTGGCCAAAAGACTGAGGTTGGTAGAAAGGTCCGGACAGGGGAGCCTGATGAGGTCACCGCCCTAGATATAGGTAAAGACAGAGGCGGAGTAATCCTGGAAGGGGGAAGGTGGAGTGGTCTGAGTGTAATACAGAAGGCACCACCACCCGATAAGAATAAGTAGGAGAAAGGCTGTGGACCACCAAGTGGAAGGACACAGGCCAAGGAGGAGAAGAGTGAGGAGAAGGAGGGGTTCGGGTGGAAGGTGGTTTGACTAAATGGATAGAGAACTGGTTACAGGGGAGGGTGCAGAGGGTGGTGGTGGTGGGGTAGCTCTCAGCACCCAGAGCAGTGACAAGTGGGGTGCCGCAATGTTCTATGCTTGGCCCAATGCTATTTGGGCTCTTTATCTCCGATATAGCACACGGAGTGGGGAGCAGGGTTAGTCTGTTCGCACATTATACCAAATCAAAAGTAAATAGTTATAGTAGCAGAGCCCCCCACACACACATACACCCCCCCCAAAAAAGCTGCTTACAAGCCTGCAATTCATTCAAATCAATTCCATTTTCTTACTTGGGGTTCAATGCTGACAAGTGTAAAATCATGTACCTGGGGGTATAGGAACCCCGATGTTGGGTATAGGGTGGGAAGAGGTGCTGATACTCACTAGACATGAAAGGATCCTTGAGGTTATTATATCAGAGGACCTCAAGATGGCAGGACAGTGTGACAAGGCTATAGGCAGGGCAAATTCGATTCTGGAGTGCATAAGGACTGGCATCTCCAGTAGGAGGAGGAGGGATGTTGTGCTGCCATTTTATCACTCCCTGGTATACGCCTAGCTGTAATACTGCATTCAGTTTTACAGTACACACTTCAGAAAGGACATAAGGTAGAGGTTTTCCAGAGGAGGCCTTCCAAATGGTTCAGAATTTTCATAGGAATCCCGACAAGGAAGTACTGAAGAATCTCAACATGTACACTCTGGAAGAGAGGAGGCCGAGAGTGGTGACATGATCAAGACCTACAAAGTACCTCATGGGGTTCAGAGGGTGCAGTTGGGAGTTTCTTTCAAATGAGGATGAGCACTCAAACTAAGGACATACAATGAAGCTGGGGGCAGCATCTGTGATAGATGAAGAAATATTTCTTTACTGAAAGGGTGATAAACACCTTGTACAGACTCCAGGAGAAGTGGTGGAAGCTAAAATGGTAGGGGGCATGAAGCATGCATGGGATAAATATAGGGTATATTAGAAAAAGAAATGATGGGACAAGCGGAGATCCAATACGGCTATAGAAGTGGAGCGGGGTTCAGGTTATTTAGGAAAAATCCATTAAGCAAGCTCATTCTAAGGAGGGTCCTGATGGATGCAGGCAGAATAAGACATGCAGTAACATATACAGGCAGGGGTTACAAATAGGTAGAGAACACTTGGCAAGACTGCCGTTTGAGGCGGTCCTTTTCTGCTGACAAATTCTGGGTTTCTGTGGCATCATGTGTTTAATTCGGGTGCAGTGTTTATTTAAAGTTGGCCCTACCATACATTCAGATGTGGTTACAGTAAACTACCAAATTAGATGCAGCCCACTTACAGTACAATAAACAGAACCCAGTGCTTTGAGAAGCCTTTACTCTTCATAAGTCTGCTTAAGAGCTATTTCTTTGTGGGAGAAAAAGGCACCAACAGCGGCAGGGGCCCAGTACAAAGGGGCAGCCTGCAGCGCTGGGAGAACCAGAATGAGTGAGTGAGACAAGCAGAGTGAGCAACCTCAACAGAGCTCTTTCGGGACAGCTGTGGATTTCTTTGTGGGTAGAAAAAACCTCCAATACAGGCAGGAGCCCAGTACAAAAGGGCAGCCTGCAGCGCCAGGAGAAACAGAATGAGCGAGTCAGAGAGGGGGAGTGAGCCATCTCAATGGAGCTCTGTCGGGACAGCTACATATTTCTTCCTCAGCAGAACAAGGTGCCAGTGCACACAGCAGCCCAGTACAAAAGAGCAGCCTGCAACACCGGGACAAACAGACTGAGCCAGTGACAGAGGGCCACTGCGCGAGCTCAACAGACCAACACAATCAACATTCGGCATTGACCAAATGCTTGTTTTAAACTAGGAATACCCAAATTGCCTTGTAACAAACGTGTGCAGCATGCAAATCTGTGTGTTGGGGGGATTATCTTTCTGTAATACTGAAGGAGGGTGTTATCTTTCTGTAATAGTGAAGGAGGGTGTAACTTGCACTGTCTGTAGGATTTCTTGACTCCTGATTTTTCTTGTGGGGAACACTAAAAAATGAAAGCAAATCATTCTTATTAAGCTGCAGTAACCTTGGTTAGCATGTTCTCTTCTCCCAGCTACTCAGGGGGTGGTGGTGTTCTTCAGCATGTGACCCTTTTTTCACTTATGTATAGCAGCAAATCAATGCAACTCTCCATTCCGACTTTTTTCCTTACCTGCTTGCTCCAGTTCTAGTATACCCTGGTCCCCAACTCTGTTACAGCTGGGCAACTTGACCCTCCTTAAGAATTTAGCTTGATGCCACCACTTATGCTACATGTTCAAATCTGCCAAGAAACTACTGTCACACTTGCAGGTACAGATCTGTGACCCACAAATCAAAACTATGATCAATGTTCACCAGTGGGGACCAAATCCTCTGCTCAGTCTGCTTCCAGCCACATATTTCTGCAATCAGCTCCTCCTCCAATCCCTGGCACCACACCAAGGTCAATGTCACCTTCACAGGCACCACTGAATCTTCTCACTCTCTGACTACAACTCTCCACCTAGCTCTTCCTTCCAAATTCATCTTCCTGGGATTCAGCGTGCACCGTGAGCAACCTCACAATGAAAAATTAACATGGCTGAGCCAGCCACACTTACACAGCAGCAAATCATAACTACTGTGGACCTAATCAAGCTCTTCTGCTTTTGCTGTAGTCCCCCACCCCATAATACTGCACCCCAATACTGGTTGGATGGAGTTATGCAACAAGAGCCGCACAAGTCAAGATCCCATGTAGCTTTGTAGCGGGTGACATCAATTTGTTGCCCCTTCTAATGAATATGTATGCCATGGCATACTTAACATATCAGGAGCTATGCCATTGCCTTTTGTGATTGCATAGCATAGCTAGCATTTCTGCGCCTGTGTGGCAATTCTTTCCGATTTCTGCAGCCAGCATTGATTTCCGCAGTCAGCCCTGATTTCTGTGGCCACTGCTGCCACTGCAAAATTTCAGTAAACACAGGGCTCTGTCTCTGAATGTGTCCTGTTGTCACTGCAGTCAATAAACAATTTTTTAGTGTTTGTTTTAAACTTAACAAAAACTTAGTGATGTATACCGCCCTGGCTAGCTGATTGTAACTGTCCACTGCTGCGTACCTGCTGTTGATGACTATAAATCAGTGAGCAGGCCATCTCAGTGACATGGCGGGTTGAGACTCTTGCACCTCATCTGCCAACATGCCAGCCACACAGATTTGGGAATTAACTGGCAAGAGGATGAAACATCTAGAGGACTTCTGCCCTCTGCTTGGGATGGAGGGTTACAATGCCCAGTGTTTGCCTATGCCTTAGTGTAAGCTAGAGATACAGCAGTCTGGAACTGTTAATATAGGGTAGGGGATCAAGTGGCAGCTGCAGGTGTCCCACATGTGGCAGCATGCATGTGATGTCTAGCAACATTCCATGCCCACTTCACCTCAGGCAAGGGAGAAAATTGGGGAAGAAAATGGACTTCTGTCACTGACATCCATCCACCAGTGGACTCTGCACCCAAAGAACACCCAGGCCACACTGCCTTGAGTAGGATGGTATGTCCTGGCATAAAATTGTTAGACAAGGCTGGAGTAACTGGCATCAAGAGGACTGCTCAGAGTCTGGGAAGAAAAAGCAGTAACTGCAAAAAAAATTAGAGAGCAGATACCAGCCCATCAGCACAGTGGTAGCGCTACTGCTTGTGATGGCTATGTCTCAGTTTCGGAAGCAAGCCTGAGTCATCAAGAGCCACCCAGAGGAGGAGGTTTGAGCATTACAGAGGACGCTGTACTCTGAGGAGGAGAGTGTTCTCTGATGTCTGCTGCAGTATTGCCACTTGGCTGCTAACAAGTGGCAGTGCAAGTGGAGCCATTGGGGCACCTCCTGAATGGGATGTCTGCATGCTTGCATGCCCTGTACCATTCACTGAGTTACTGACAGCAGCTGAGCAAAACTCCCTCCTGGCTTGGGGTACCCAAGAGACTCTGCCGCAGCAGAGTAAACCATGGGGCACTGCAAGATTGTAGGTAAGTCCCAAGAAAAACAGGTGATGGGTTTGGAGAAGAAAGAGTAACTGACAGACTTAAGAGCAGAGAGCACAGTGTTGTCTTGCTGGCATTGGCATTGGTAGTGCCAGAGTTAGAGATGCATAATAGGAATGGCAGTGAAGTATTGAAGTGATGGCAATCCCACCCCCACCCTGTAGAGATCAACAGGCATTGAAGTGTGCCTTTGGGTCGTCAGCTATAACGGTCATGCCATTGTACCTCACCCTACCCTGTAGAGACTGACAAGTGTTGTGGTGTGCTTTGGGGTCTTCGGGCGTCATACTTACCCCATTCCATAAGAAAATACACTGAGGTGGGTGAAGTACAGGAGAATGGGGTGAACTTTGTGGCAGAACAGTGCAAGGCACACCACGATGCCTGTCACTGGCTGCAGGGTGGGGGTGTGGAATGGCGTGAGCATTACAGCCGATGATCCCAAGTCACACCCCTACTGCCTGTCAGTCTCTACATGGTGGAGTGTTACAGTTGGAAACTGTAACACCATAGGCGTGTGTTGGTATTTTCATTCCAAATTTTCAACATGGGCTGTTTGTGAGCACACCTCATGAAATGCGGCACTATCAGTTCGTTAGCTGAAAGGTGGTTTTGTGCAGCAGCTGTGCCATTTGGTGACACAGGGACGAAAACACATTTTGGGCAGGATGTGGAAAATGACAACTGTATTGTTCATGAGGAGGTGTAAAAAAATGACAATGTCGAAAATCTGGAGTGAAAATGTGAAAAATTGGTGGTCATCAGCATGCATAGAAACTCTGCAACACACATCCGTAACCCAATTATTTTTGGGATTTTTTTTAACCACATTTTTAACATAGTCATTTTGGGACCTCCCCTCATGAACAGTGGCACTGTGATTTTGTTAATTAGTCCCAAAAGTTGATTTCCCACAGTGACCACCCCTTTGTGCGGCACAGGTGCGGAAACACATTTAGGGCAGGATGTGAAAAATGACAGCTGTACTGTTCATAAGGAGGTGTGAAAAATGCCAGTGTTGAAAATCTGGCATGAAAATATTGAAGATTTGTGAAGTTACAAGGATGCGTGCAAACTGCCCAACACACACTTGTAACACAGTCATTTTATGGAATGTCATCACCAGATTTTCAACATAGGCATTTTAGGACCTCTGTTCGTGAACAGTGTTGCCGTCATGTCCTCAAAATGTCCCGAACACTGATTTCGCACAGTGACCGTGCCTTTCTGCGCTGGACATGTGAAAACACATTTCGGCCAGGATAGGTAAAATGACAGCTGTACTGTTCATAAAGAGGTATGGAAAAATGCCACTTTTGAAAATCTGGAATGAAAATATTACAGATTCACGAAGTTATGAGCATGTGTGGAAACTTACAACGACTCTCATAAAACGGTCATTTTTGATTTTTTCCACCAGATTTGCAACATCAGCTTTGAGAGCCCCCGCCATGAACAGTGTCACTGTCATTTCATTAATCGGTCCCAAAGGTGATTCTGCCAGTGACTGAAAAATTACCTTTTGGGACAGAATAATGCCATGACAATGCCTGAATTCATGAGGAGGGTCCCAAAAACCCCATGTTGAAAATGTGGTGCTAAATTCCCAAAAGACTGAGATATACACAAAGTAAAAAAAAAAAAACTATTTATGCCATTATACAGCTTACTAGTGCAGGCGTGTTCCCGGTCCACTGAAGATCGTCGTGCCAGACTCCGGAGGTAAGTATGGGAGTAGAGGTGAGAAATTGTGGGAGGCAGGGTGCATAGAGGGTGGCAGTGGGTTGAGGGAGGGGCAGGAGATCACGAGGACTGTTTTTCTTTTACAGGGGTCTAAAAAAAAAAAAATGGAGGATGATTTTCCCTTTTCAGGTGATTTGGCCTGAGGTGGGCTCCCAGCGTGCCACTTCAATGTTTTTGAGGATGCTTTAGCCAACAGGGATTAGGCACCCTCGTTGGCACATGCTGAGAGGGATGCTTTAGCCAAAGGGGTGGGCACCTTTGGCACACAATGAAAAGGAGGGCATGAGCCGAGGATTGGGCACCCCCTCGGCACACAATAAATGGGGGTGATGATGACAATGGGGAGGCTCCCCTGCCCGGCATACACATTGAGTCAGGGCATGCCGACAGGGGATTGGGCACCCCCAAAGTCAGCATTATGGCAGGCAGTGGCTGCCATGTTTTTACATTTTACCAGGGCAAGCAGCTTCGGGAGGTCCACTGCATATAGCAGAGCTTTGCTGCGCATTGCAACAGACCTTTTGCTACATCTAACTCACCACATTAGGTATTCATGGTGTGGCGCCAGCATGAAGCAATAGGGAATGAGGACGCACCTACTGGTTCGCCCCTGCATCTACCCAACAATGATCGCTACCAGTCTCCACTATTACTGCATATGTTACGCTGCATGCATGAGCCAACATAAAAAGAAGTCAGGAAGTAGCAAGATAAGGCCAACTGTGAGTTCTGTTCTTCTGTTAATAAGACCCACATTGCAGGATGGTGCAAGCTACAACTGTGCCTAATGTTACAGTGCTACATGCATGCATGCTCACGAGTACACTTTTCTGTAGTTCCTATATACACTCCTCTCATACCACAGTGGGAAACATAGAATTTGTTGGCAGAAAAGGACTGTTTGGCCCCACCCATTGCCCTAATGGGCAGACTAGATGGGCCACGGTCATATCTATCAGCAAATTCTATCATATCTATGTTTCCTGCCTATTCCATCTCCTCACCCCCAAGCTGGTCAGTAAACAGATGTTGCACAATTTCCACTAGCCCTTATTTGCTGTGTTAATGACTTTTTTTTTTAGTTGTTTAACCAGGTATAGCACACTAAGCTGAAAGCTTTTTTACAGGAGCAACCTGGGAGCACCGGGAGGTTAAGTGACTTGCTCAGGGTCACACAGTATGCAAGTGGAAGCTGTGGGATTCAAGTCCAGGTCTGGTCTGCTGGATGTCACTAAATTTGCAGCTCAGAGCCTTAGACCACTGCGCTATACTGCCTCCCTAAATTAAAAGATTAAAAGATTAAAAGATCTTAGACCTTTCAAGCATCATCAGCATTCAGGTTCTCTGTTCTGACTTGGAATATGAAGTCTCAGCTTACAAGGTAGCTCAGGTCTCTGCACACTGCGTGCACAGGATTGTGAACTATGATGCTGTGGGGTTGGTACACCAGGGACAGGATGCAGTATGTAGAGTATGCAGCAGTCAAATATAGTTGGTATCCTGGACTTTCTGGTACACAATACATGCACAATTATCGCTCTTTTGTGGAGAGATCCACTCATGGCCCTCTGTGCTGACTTCGTTTTCTTCCTGGAAAATGAGGATTCTGCTATACTCTACATCAGCCTTTCCTTCTCCTCTGAGCTAGTTTGGCATCCATTAATTCACAGTCCCTCTTTGGTATTCCTCTCATCTGTCCTTCCTTGGCCAGTCATGAGCAGAAGATACACCTTTCTCCAAGATTTATCACCCTGCTTTACAAGTCAAATAAATTTTTTCAGATCAGAGGCCAGCAGAGATTAAAGTTGCAGTAGAATACATTTAAGACTGCCTTTGAACTCCATCCCCTTGTGTCACTATGGCCTTTATGCATTAAGGGGTGCATTGCCAATGCTCCCCAGATCTGCAAAGCCACGATGTGTAGGCAACCCTACGTCTGAATGCCACAAACTGTGGGTCCAGCAGACCCCTAAGAAATCATGGAAGGGGCGTGGGTCCCTTCTGCACTGGATCCTCCAGTTGATTGTGCAGCTATGTGTGTGACCAGTCCTGGCGTATGTCAGTGGGTGTGCCCACACTGCGGGCCAGTCACAAACGTGCAGAGTGCTGGGTGAGTGAATGCAAGATATGGCAGCAGGGACCCCGCTGTATATGTTGTGCACCCCCCCTAGAAAAACCCTGTAGGCTGCGGGACATAAAAACATAGAAACATAAAAGTTGATGGCAGATAAGGACTGCAAGGCCCATCCAGTCTGTCCATTTCTTTTTCTACCTTATGAATGTGCCATCGGCCTTTACTCTGTCAATGACTTATCTATTTATACTCATCTGTATTGCTTCCTTATGCCTTCTCATGCCTGTTTGAAGCCCTGCACTGTATTCATATCCACTGCTTCCTGAGATAGGCCATTCCATGCATCCATAACCCTTTCTATGAAAAAGAACTTCCTCACAGTACCTCTTAATTAGCCTCCCTCTAATCTCATGCTGTGTCCTCTTGTGCTGCTATTTTTCTTATATTGAAACATGTTAAACTCTTTCAACTTGTTAATGCCCTTAAGGTGTTTGAATGTTTCGATCATATCACCACTCTCCCTCTTTGCTCTAGGGTATACATACTGAGCTCTGTTAATCTGTCCTCATATGTTTTTTGATGCAGTCACTGTACCTTTGGTTGCCCTTCTCTGGACTGCTTCCATTTTGTTAATGTCCTTGTGCACGTGCGGCCTCCAGTACTGCATGTGGTACTCCAAATGGGACCTAACCAGTGTCTTGTAAAGACCGATTATCACCTCCCTCTTACGACTTGTGAGACCCCTACTAATACATCCCAACACCCCTGTAGCCTTACCTACTGCTTCAGTGGTCTGCTTGGATGATTTCAGGTCATCTGTGATGATGATACCCAAGTCTCTTTATTCCCTTGTGATTGCCAGCAACACCCTTCCCAACCTATAGGTAGCTTCAGGGTTTCTCTTCCCAGTGTGCATGATCTTGCACTTCTTTACGTTAAACCCAGTTGCCACTCTTCGAACATTTGCCAGTTTTTCCAGATCTCTTCTCACCCTTATTGCCCATCCCATCTAGATGCGTCCTCTCTGTTGCGGATCTTGGTGTGTAGTCTGCAAACAGACAAACCCTTACCCTCCAGTACATCTGCAATGTAACCGATGAAGATATTGAAGAGGGACTGCAGGACTGATCCCTGAAGTACCCACTTGTGACTTGCATCTCTTCTGACTGTATACCATTTACCACCACTTTCTGCTTTTTGTCTGCCAACCAGTTTGCCACCCAATTGACCAACTTCTGATCCACCCCGCGCCTACCCAGCTTATTAATCAATCTTCTATGTAGAACAGTTTTGAAAGCTTTCCTAAAGTCAAGGTAGGTGACATCAACTGCACCACCTTGGTCCACCACTCTGGTTACCCAGTCAAAGAAACCTACGAGATTAGTTTGACAGGACCTTCCTGTTGTAAACTCATGCTGTCTTAGATCCTGTGCGCCTATAGATTCCAGGTGTTGCACCATCCTTTCCTTAAGGAGTGCCTCCATAATCTTGCCCACTTCTGAGGTAAGACTGACTGGTCTGTAGTTTCCTGCCTCTTCCCTGTTGCCACCCTTGTAGAGCGGGATCACATGAGCCCCTCTTCAGTCTTCAGGGACCTCTCCTGTGCTCAGAGACTCACTAAACAGCTCTGCTAATGACTCTGCTAGTTCCACCCTTAGCTCCTTTAGTACCCTGGAATGTATGCCATCAGGTCCCATTGCCTTGTCCACCCTGAGTTTAACGAGCTCTTATAGGACCCTTTCTTTTGTGAAGGGACTTGTGCACACCTCCTTCCCCCGTATCCATGGTGCTGAGCTGTGGGCCCTGCCCTACCTTCTCCTCAGTAAATACTGAGCAGAAGTATCTATTTAGGATAGACGGTTTTCCTTGGTCCTCCTCCACACATTCCCCCTTGATCTTAGCAACACCCTGTCTGGACTTTCTCCTTTCACTAATGTAGCTATAGAAAGTCTTGTCCCCTTTTACTGTTTGTACTAGTGTTTCCTCAGTTTGGGCCTTTGCTTGCCTTACTGCCTTCCCTGCTTCCCTTAGGGAAGTTTGGTATACCTCCCTATCTTCATCCCGCTGCGTTCCCTTATATTTCCTGATGGCCAACCTTTTGGCTGTGATCTTTTTTGCTACTGTTTTTGAAAACCAAAGTGGTTTCCTCCTTTTGCTCTTGCTTTTCATTTTTATTTTATTTATTTTTTAGTTGTTTAACCAGGAGTAGCACACTAAGCTAAAAGCTTTTTTACAGGAGCGACCTGGGAGCACAGGGAAGTTAAGTGACTTGCTCAGGGTCACACAGTATACAAGTGGAAGCTGTGGAATTCAAACCCAGGTCTGGTCTGCTGGATGTCACCAGATTTGCAGCTCATAGCCTTAAACCACTGTGCTATACTGCCTCCCCCTTAAACCATTGCGCTATACTGCCTCTTCCAAGCACAGTGGGCTGTTGCTTCAAGTATTGCATCCGTAATGCTTGCCCATTTTTCCTGTGTCCATTCACCTGTATTTCTTCTTGCCAGGGTAGCTTAACTCTGTTGGCCATCTTATCAAAGTCAGCACCTCTGAAATCCCATATTTTTGCCTTGGAATGGGATGATTTAGTTCTAGTGGCCAAATTGAACCATACCACGTGATGGTCACTGACCCCACAGGTGACCTTCTACCTGGAGATCTGTGATCTTTTCACTGTTAATCAGTACTAGATCCAGGACAGTCCTGTCTCTTGTGAGTTGTTGCACCAATTGTTTGAGACCCTCCCCATGTAGGGAATCCACTATATGTCTAGTTCTGGCAGATATTCCTGCTGGTGTTGACCAGTCTGTATCTGGCATGTTGAAGTCTCCCATTAGCAGAATCTCCCCTTTAGCTGTCATGTTTTGTATATCTTCTAACAGTAATGTGTCTATGTCCTCCACCTAGTCTGGAGGCCTGTAGACAACCCCAGTCTGTATGGTTGTCCCATTTTCTGTTTCCAGGGTGACCCACAGTTCCTCTGGCACCTTATGTGTATTCTGAATTTCTGTAGCTTTGATATTTTCATTGAAATAAAGGGCCACTCCCCCCACCTTTTTGCACCTTGGTCTCTTCTGAACAGTACATAGCCGGATGCTAAAGTCTCCCAAGTGTGGTTACTGGTGAACCATGTCTCGCTAATGGCTACTATGTCCAGTTTAGCCTCTGTCATTGTTGCCTCCAGATCTGGGATCTTGTTTCCCAGACTGCGGGCATTTGTGTCATGATTTTCCATTGGCCAGATTTTGGTGCATTAGTTTTTTGGTGAGGTCTGGCTTTTCCCCTGCACACTGTACAGGGAGACAGACCTTTTTCCTTACCTGGTGATGCAAATGAACTACAAACATGCTGAACTCCTGTTTGATCACTAGCTGAGGGGGGAGGGGTGTTCTTTCCATTTGACGTATCGGGGGCTGCACCCCTCTCCCAATTTGCTAGTTTAAATATTCTGCAAAAACATCAAACTTCTGCCCCAATGCACTGACTCCCTCCTTCGTCAGATCCATCGAATTTAAAGAACTTTCGCTCTCAAAACTGTTGCCAGTTACCTACAAATTTGTATGCTTTTTCCTGGTACCAGCCCTTGAGCCACATGTTTTGCTCCCCTATCTACCCTTCTCTGACCTTCTGTTCATCTGCCCCCCTCTCCCAGACTGGCAGTATCTCAGAGAAGGAGATGCCAGATGAAATGGATGACAATTTGTCTCCCAGCCTGGTCAGGTGTTCCTTAGTCTCCACAACTGACCGACTGGTGAGATTGTTAGTCCCTATGCACACCAGGACATCAGTGTTTTCTCCTTCTTAATGCTTGATTTTAGCAATGCGATCAGTGTCTCTCCACACCGATGTACCTGGGAGACATCTGATCATTACCCCCAGCTGGAGGTAGGTATCAACTCCCCGAATTATGGAGTCTCCTATGATCAGAAGTGTTTTGGATTTCCTTTTTGCTTTTTTTGTTTTGGTCCCTGTTTTGAGCAAGTTTTGTTGTGCTAGCTCGTGTGCTGCAGTATCCTGCTCTGCAGTGTCCTTTGCCTCTTTGTTTGATTTCAGAGATAGAGGCAGATACCTGTTTGTAGTTTTTATATGGTTTGTGGAGGTGATACATTGGTTAGCATTGAGTGATGGGGCATTCGATTTGCCCTTCCTAACCACCTTCCAACCTCCCAGACCAACTACCCTCTGTGGTCGAGGTGCTTCAGTTGGATTTGGGGAAATGGCGGGTGGTTCTTGTAATATATTTCCTGCTGAATATGCAATCTGAGTTACGCAATCTCTGCCCATGCTGCCTGGAGCCTAGCCCTTAGATCTCTGATGGTCCAGCATGTAGGACAGTGTCCTAAATCCTGTATAAGTGCCCTATTGACATCAAACACCCCTACACTGTTGCCCCAGCCATCTGCTTAGAAAGTGAGGGATGGGGCAACCATTTGGGCATTAACCCATCTTTGCAAATGTTGCTCTTCCATGATTTCCCAAAATGCCCTGCTCATGCAGAACAGGGTATCCAAAAGGATGCCTACCTGTTCCCTTTGACCCCTCCCTGTGCAGCAGCATGCCTCAGGGCAAGGGAATGGACAGGAACAGCACAGTGGCACATGTATGTGTATGCCTGCCACCACACACCTGTCCATGGCACAGAGCTGCATGTACCCTGCATTACTTGGTGCAAAAGCATCAAAGTGCAGTACCCAGGGTAAGACAAGTTCAGTACATTTCTTAATTATGACTAGCCTGCTAAGGCAGTTGCCTGGTCCACTCCTTGAGGTTATTTCAAGTAAGTCAGTTCCTGTCTGTCAGATGAGTCTGAGGCTCAAAGGGTGGCTTCTTTACACTATGTTCAGTGCTCTGGCCTTCCCTCACTCCTTAGCAGAGGATGATGTCCCAAAGGTTTTACCATGCTTTGGGCTTTTAGGCATCTTCCCTCAGGTAGCTTTTGCCAAGGGACCTTGCTTCTGTGGCGCCTCTAGGTGTGGAACCCTCCTCAAGAGGATCCCTTGCCATCAGTACCCTGAAAAGGGTGGTAGTTCCTCTACAACAGACAGCTTGAAGGACCACATTTATCAAATGCTTTACCTACTGCTAACCACAGCCCTGCGCTAATTACTATACTCAATAACCACATTCTGTCTAGCAGCACATGTACAATACCACGTTGCACAGGCATAACTTCTACATACCTAGTCACCCACTCAACCAGTGCATTGTCAGGATCACTATGATGTGGACTTCCAGCATGATGGCTGCCTGCTAGGATGCTTGAGATAGTGACTTCCTCACTATACCCACTCATACTCCCTTAATAAGCCCCACTTACCAGAACCTGTGTTCGGGATAAAGCTTCTTAGGCGTCTCGGTCTTTCCAAAATCTATTTCTATCCACATATTGTCTGCCAATTATGGATGCGGAGAAGGATAAACCATCACTGATTCAGACCCCGCCGACAACACCAGTGAAAGACAAGGCTGCTAAGTGGGCCAAGGCACAGGGAGAAGAGCCTGCTCCACATTCCCACCCTCAAGATGTGCTTATCGAAAACAAACATTTGTCAATGCCGAATGTTGTCACGCTGGCACTAGCAGTGGCAGAGGTGGAGAGACATAACGCTATGAGTTTGTTAATGTGTCCCAAAAGGTGATTTTGCACAGCAAGTACGCCACTGTGCGGCAGAGCTGCGGAAACGCGTTTTGGGCAGACTATGGAAAATGGCAGCCGGACTGTTGATAATGAGGTGTGCACAAATGCCAGTGGTAAAAATGTGGCATGAAAATGCAGATTGACAAAGTTACAAGGAGTGCATGGAAACTGCGTAATGCGCTTGCAACACAGTCATTGTCTGGACTTTAACCACAAAATTTTCAATATAGGCATTTAGGACTCTGCTGATGAACAGTATCACGTCATTTCCTCAAAGTGTCCGAAAAGTGATTTCGCACAATGAGCGATGTAATTCTGCACCAGGCGTGCAAAAACACATTTCAGCCAGCTGTACTGTTCATAAGGAGAGGTATGGAAAATGCCAATGATGAACAGCTGGGTGAAAGTATTACAAATTCACAAAGTCACAAGCATGCGCGCGAAATCGGCAGCAACGCACGCCATAAAACACTCATTTTAATAGAGACTGCGTCCCTAAATTTTCAACATAGGCATTTTAGGACATCTGCTAATGAACAGTGTCACTGCCATTTTCATAATGTGTCTCGAACCGGAGCTTTCCACAGCAACTGCGCTATTGTGCACTGGAACTGCGAAAACAGATTTTGTTCAGGATGTGAAAAATGACAGCTATACTGTTCATTAGGAGGTGTAGAACAATGGCACTGTTGAAAATGTGGAGTGAAAATATTATAAGTTTGCAAACTTACGCGCGTGCGTGCAAACTGCGCAACGCACGCTCGTAACAAAGTCATTTTATGGAGTATTGTCACCAAATTTTCAACACAGGCATTTTAGGACCTCTGCTCATGAACAGTGTCACTGTCATTTTCGTAATTTGTCTTGAACAGAGATTTCGCACAGCGACTGCGCTATTCTGCGCCGGAAGTTCAAAATCACATTTCGGCAAGGATGTGAAAAATGACAGCTGTACAGTTCACAAGAAGGTGTGGTAAAATGCAATCTTGAGAATGTGGTGTGAAAATATTGCAAAGTAATAATAACTTACGAGCCGCATGCGAAAGCGTTGCTACGCATACCCGTGAAAACAGTCATTTTATGGAGTATTGTCACCAAATTTCAAAACAGGCATTTTAGAACCTCTGCTCATAAACAGTGTCACTGCCATTTTGTAATGTTTCCCAAACACTGATTTCACAGCAACGGCATATTCCAGCTGGAGATGCGAAAACATATTTAAAGCCAGGATGTAAAAATAACAGCCATACAGTTCACAGAAGGTGGTAAAATGTCAATGTTGAGAATCTAGCATGAAAATAATGCGAATCGTAACTTCTGGCGTGCGTTGCGCGGTTGCTATGCACGCTCGTGGGCTGATCATTTTTGATTTTTACGCACCAAACTTGCAATATAGGCTTTTGAGAGCCCCTCTCATGAACAGTGGCACTGTCATTTTGTTACTCAGTCCCAAAAAGTTGATTCTGCACAGCGACTGCGAAATCACCTTTCTGGACTGAATAATGCCATAACAGTGCAAGACTTCATGAGAGGGGTCCCAAAAACCCATGTTGAAATTTGGGGCCAAAATTCTAAAATGCCCGAGATGTCATTAAAGTTGAAAAAACCCTATTCATTCCATTATACAGCTTACGGCTTTTCTTCAGTTCGCGGTACGTCATTGAAAAGTACAGGCGTGTTCCGGTCACACGCAGTAAGTATGGGATGAGGGGAGGCAGGGGTACAGAGGGTGAGTGCGGTGGGGACATCTAGACTACAAAGGGACGTTTCATTTACAGGAAAAAAAAACATTGCGGGACTGGGACATTTTTTTTTTGCAGGGATTTGGCACACTGGGGTGGGCTCTCAGCGCGGTCACCTAACTGTTGGGGGTGTCTGTAGCCGGCCGGACGGCGTTCCCCATTGGGTACACAACACGGGATGAGGAAGCGATGCCGACCGGGATTTGGGCACCCCATCGGCACAAAAAGCCGGGGGGATGAGCCGAGGGTGACTGAGACCCCCTTCAGCAGTCAACAATTGGGGGGTTTATGCAGGAGTTGGCTCCCCGTCGGCACCCAAAAAAGCGGAGGGGGTAACCGACAGGGAGATTAGGCACCCCACGGTCGGGCAGTAGTTGGGCGGCTGCCCACTCGCCAACCATGCTCATAATGTCTGCGAGCACGTAGGAAGGGTCCGCTGCGTATGATGATCTTTGCTCGGATTGCAGCAGACCTTTTCTTACATGTGCTCACCACATTATGTATGCATAGTGTGGTGCCGGCATGAGCTGCCTGGGGAATGAGGGCGCACCTACCGTGCATGCCCTCGTATAAGCCCAACAGCGACCCTGCCTCCAAAGCCGCACACTGTCCCACGATGCCGGTCGCGCAAGCGGCCAACATAAAAAGTTTATGGAGGAGCTCGCTGCGATGAAGGACACTCTTCTAATGCTGGCATCTGAATTCTGCAACATGCACACTTCTCTTGACCAGCTGGCCACCTGCACTACAGATAACAAAGCCTGTATTTCATCCCTGGAGGACTGGAGGCATAAGTTGGAGCCAGACGTTGTTACCCTGCAACAGAGGCTTAAGAGGCAAGGCACGTTTTATTTAAGAGAGGCCCATCCCAGAGGCTCTGGGTGCCATACAACAATCAAAATAAATACAAGACAACATAGTAATAAGCATTTATATACAATATTCCAAACAATTAAACCGCTACCGCCGAAAGGCATTTGGTGAACACTCGGGGCGCCGAGAAAAGACCAAATGGGAGGGCCTTGAACTGGTAGTGGTCCCCCTGGAATGAAAAACGTAAGTATTTGTGGTGGGAAGGACGAATAGGGATATGCAAGTAAGCATCCTGCATGTCCAGAGCGCACAGCCACTGTCCCGGGCCAATGGAGGGGCAGAAGACTGTGCAGAGAGAGCATTCTGAACCTTTTGTACTCCACGAACAGGTTCAGGGAACTGAGGTCAAGAATTGGCCTCACGTCTCCTGACTTCTTCGGGACCAGGAAGAAATGGGAGTAGTAACCCATCCCCCAAAGATGGGGTGGGACAGGCTCTATCGCCTCCTTCAGAAGAAGAGAGGCTATCTCTTTCCGGAACAGAAGAAGGTGTTCTGGGGAGTAAAATGACCTGGGGGGGGTGTTTTGAGGTGGTTTCTGAAGAAACTGGATTGAGTGGCCTTCTACAATCAGCAGGAGCACCCAAATGTCTGAAGTGATCCTCTCCCAACCCAGTAGATGGAAGGAGAATCTCCTTCCTACCGGTTCCTCTGGGAGGTCCAGAGGCTGTGGGAGAGGAGAGGAGTCAGGAAGTGTAAGGCAGCATTGTGGCTGAAGCTCCCACCACTTTTTTTGGGCAGAGGGAGGCTTAGCAGCCGGAGGGGCCCGACGTTTGTCGGCCCGCTTTCCCTGAGGTTTCACCTTGGGCCGAGAACATCTGCGAAAGGGACAATGCTGAGCTTGAGGGGACCTGTACAAGGAGTCAACAGACTTAAGTGCAGTACCCTTCTCCTGCAGATCGGTGATAATGTCCTTGACATCGCCACTGAACTGCACTGAACCCCTGAAGGATGCGTCCTAGATAGCAGATTGCACCTCTGGGACCAAACCTGACACCCAGAGCCAGGCATGACACTGCATCCCTATGGGTTACGGATACTGGGGGTATCCGTACGGCGTGTATACATGACTCAAAGGCAGGAAGCCTGGTGTCGGGTACTGGGGCACCGTGTACTGTGGCGTCGGGTAGGCCGGCATCGGGTACTGGGGTACCGGATACTGTGGGCCTGGGTAGGATGGCGTCGGATACGACAGAGTCAGATACCCAGGTACCAGGGGCTCTGAAGGAGCAGAGGGCCTTGAAAACGGCCCAACGGGCTGGTCTGGAAACCTGAAGGTACCGCATAGGGTGAGCGCCCAGCAAGGGATATTGCCGGATGTCGGTAAGCCGCGCCGGCGCAAGCCGCCAAACGGTCTGACGTCCGGGTAATCCAGCCCACAGGAGGGAGATCCAACATTAGCATGCCAACATCCTTCTGCGTCGCTCGGGAAGAAAGGTGACCATCCCCGGTCCAGGAAAGGAGATGCTGGGGCCTCAGAATGCAATGAGCATTGAGGCAAGCTCAGGATGATGAAAAAAGCCGGAAGAAGGGTCTGGTGTCGGCTCTGTGCCGGCAGTGGATGTCAGAGAGCGACATCCGACACCAGCGGGATCCGGGCGGACGTTGAGGAGCTGATGTCCAGCTTATCGGACTTATGCGCTTCATTTAAGGCCGCAATGGAGGTGCAGCCTTGTGGGGCACTTTGGAGGCCGCGCACTGCCCCAAAGGGTCAGGCATCTTATCGGCCTTACTCGTGTGGGCATCAGAGGAGCCGACATCTGGCTTACCAGGGCCACTCGAGCCAGAAGGCCACATGGCAGCAGCCTTACTGGGAATGGCTGCCTCCTTTGACCCGGAGGCTCCCGAGGGGCCTAAGCACTAGCCCAATGGGAGGTTCGACGCTTCCTTGGAAGCCTCCAAGATGGCCATCACTGAACTGTCTTCCGGGGAAGATGTTACTTGCAGCACCGCAACCCCAGCCGAGGTCGAGCGACAGAGAAGAGGGAGTCCTGGTCCTGATGCTTCTTCTTGTGGTGGCCCTCCGGAGAAGTAGAGGCCCGCCTGAGTTTTTTCAACTTCTTTTCCATGAAGGTCATCTTGAGTTTGAGAACGTGGGCCTCCATGGACTACTTCTGCTTTCAGGTGGCCACGTTGAACTGTTGGCAGAGCTAGCACTTCTCCACAGGGGTTGTCGGGGCCTAGGCAAAAAAGGCACTGGGAGTGTCCATCCTTGTGCAGGAGCTAGGCGCCGCAAGAATCACACTTGTTTTTGTGCTCGGAGGGAGTCAGGGACAACATACACAGCAGCTGAGGTAAAGGTTGACGAAATTCTGAAGAAAAAGGTCAAAATAGGAGGTAAAACTAACGACGATTGACTGCGAAGCAGTGAACTTAACTGCGAGGTGCTGCACGAGCTAACGGCAGGAAAGAACTGGAAGGTGGGTATGGGGGACCGCCCCTTTATACTGACGTCACCTGACGTCGGTCACCTGACATGGGGGTGGTTTCCCACCAGAGACTGCTTGCTACAATTTTTTCCGTGGGATCCTGATGCCGGCTGGCTTCAGTCCTGTCTGTAATTACCTACTGTAAGAGCCCTTTCGAAGTAAGATCTGTAATTTTTCCACATTCTGGGGGAAATAATATGGCCAAATGCTTTCATTTCATGTAGTACAGAGGTTATTGTGTACATTGCTATATGCACATGCAAATGTTTTTATATTGGCAAAACAGTAAGGAAGTTTAAGACTGGGGCAATGGAACATCAGAGACATATAAACTGAGCTTCACCTGAAAATGCATTGGCTGATCATATCTGTTTGAAAGGGAATCAACATGTATTCACTTTTTTTGGCTTGGAAAAAGCTAGTAACAGTATACGAGGGGGAGACTTGAACAGTAAGTTAATGTGCAGGGAGACGTATTGGCAGTTTAAGTTAAAAGCTGGTATGTTTCAGGACTGAAATATTAGAGTTTGGATGTGACCCTGGGGCTCCCAGGTAACAATGTAGATCACTGATGCTACACCACTGAACCAGCCACAGTGTAATACACAGTCTTTCAATAAAAACCTGAGATAAAGACATTGCAAGGCACGTATAGTGTCAACAGACTCACACTGTAAATTATTTTTTGTTACTTTCTATTTTCCCCTCATTGTTTATCTATATGTAACTCCCTAACAATGGGGGGTCCCAAAAGTCTTCCTCGGGTGTACCTAAATGCCCACTGCCAGGCTGGTGTCCTGTGTCCTACAGATTTAAAACAGTGTTAGCATAGTAGTGCACCATTAGCCTCCATGCATATCTCTTTAAGAGCTGCCTGTCTCATAATAATAATTAATCTGGGTAGGGGAGAGTAGTTTTAGGCTCAAGTCCCTCCCGGGCTTATCTGTTCCATTCTGCCATCGCTACTTGCGCAGAGGGAGCTCTAATGGGTTCTGTGCTTGTTTATTGATTATCTAGTTCAGTAGCAATAATATTGTGGCTTGTCTAACCTGCTTTCTTTTGCAGCATGGACATTCCTTATTGTTCCACCATTTTGGTTCAGGACTGTCAGTGTGGACCAATCGGTACCTTTGGGGGCTTTAAAATGGAGACTGCTCCCAGAAGTGTTGTGGGAGCAAAATTCTGTAGGATCTGTAGTTTTCACCCTTTGGCACCCAAATGGATCTGGAGGGGGAGCTAGTGCTATGACAGACAGATGGATTAACAAATCAAACCTTTTGGATCATGTGGAAAGTCCTGAGCTGCTTGCATTAGAGTCATTGTGGAGTTGGAGTTAAGAGAGTGAACAACTCAAGAATTTCGAGCAGCTGCTCCTGTATAGTGGAGCGCAAATCGGTGGTGAGGCTGTGTCTGGCCTACCTACCACCATCTTCCTCAGTGAAGAAGTCTTGCTTAAATTTATATCGGACTTCATCTGAGAGGATTGTCTTGTGACCAGAAATCTGATTTGTGACAACATGAATTCTGCTGGTGTGGACCAAAGACTTGCCTCGGTACAATTGGCCTACCCAGAGTCAAAACTACCGCGGAATGTCAGTTTGCACAGAGACTGCCATTTGCAACTGGACTGGACTGTTATCCGAACTGTGGTGAATGCTTACTTTTACTATAAATGTGCTGAGAGCAGAGAGTGGGTCACAATTTGGTTCCCCACCGTACTGAATGTGTTATGTTCACTGGAGGCTGTATCCAGCAGTTAAATTGGACTTTATCCAAACTGTTCTTCCAGTCTGGGCCTTGCCATCCTGGCCCAGACAACCACTCCCACTGCAGAGAAACCATTGATGAGAGACCTGCCTGGAGATTCAGCTCCCTGATCAATACCATCGAACAGGGACGAGTGCCTTGCCACATCGTGTGGGCCCTGCTTCTCCTGGCCATCCAGCTCTTCAACCGGAGGTCTCCATTTTGTCCATCCTGCATCCAAACTTGGGTAGCATGAGTAAAACCAGGGTAGCTCCCTGCAACACAGCTAACAATCACTGTGTCAGCTGATTTAATTGTTGTTAATCTTTTCGGACTGAGCCATCTGGCTCCGGATTACAAATTAAGGGTTCAAGTGCATGAATGTTTTCTTTCCATTCAGGGCCCCATCAATAGCTGCAACACAGGCCTACCCTGGGCAACGCTTCAGGCTAGCCTGTCAAGACAACTGGGTACCCAGGGTGTGTGACTGTGTTAGAGGGACTCTTAGATGCATGCATGATGAACTGCTAGTAGCTAATCAAAGCTCAATCAACAAATCACGCCCCCTCCCTTGTTCACGATGCCCCTGAATAAATCAGATCTGAATCTTTTTGCAGTTAACCTGGTTGTATTGTGCTTATACTATGGTTCATACTATGGTAGAAGAAAGAGCTAGGAGGCAAGAGGCCAATAATGCTCTTATACTAAGCTAGAGAGTAATAGGAAAAATTCAGCCTGAAGTTAATAATTTATTGAGTTGATATTTAAAAATGCTCTTTGTTTCACTTATAACAATATTCAATGGTAGTTTATTCCATGGCCTTATGGTTCTTAAAGTGAAAAAATATTTTCAGTTGGAAGAGTGAAATGTTTTACTAACCAACTGAAGTGGATGGCCTCGGGTATCATGTGAGCGATCTTTGAAATTCAACCCAGTTCACATATCAAGTAAGATCTTGAAGTATGTCATAGAGCAGTAAATGATCACCCCTAAGGCGATGGGTAGCAAGTGGCATTAAATTTAAAAGCTGCAATCTGTTGTCATATGGGACTGTATAAAGTCCAGATATATGTTTTGTATAATTCCTTTCAACATTTTCAAGGAATTGGAATCAGTTTTACGATAAGGGCACCAAAGTTGGGAGGCATACTGCAAATGAGGCCTAGCGTATGCCCTAAACAAAGGCATTATTACCTCTGGGGCTCTGGAGCTGATATTCCTGAAGCTAGACCACATGACTCTGTTAGTTTTGTGGATAGCTTCGTGTAAATGACATATCATCTGAGATAATAATTCCCAGATCTTTTTCATCGGTAGTTTTGCAAAAAGTTGATCCAGCTGGTGTATAAGTATTATGCAAATTACTGGTAACCAGATGCATAACCTTGCACTTCGAGGGGTTCAGCTTCATCCCCCAAATTGTTACCCAATCAGAAATGACGTCAAGATCATGTTGAATATCATTAACATGTGATGGATTAGCACATGATCCCCCTATTTTAACATCATCAACATATTTGGTTGTTATAGAGAAACAGTCAGTTATTAGATCGGAAATAAATGCTTGACAGAGACAGGGGCCCAGGACGGAGCCCTGAGGCACTACACTGCTCACCGGCCCTTTGCTGGATTTAATACCACTGATGACAACCTGTTGAGTCTGATTATTAAGCCAGTTCTTGGTCCACATGATAATAAAAGTATTGATTTTAAGTTTATGTAGTTTTAAAATCAAGGCCCAATGGGGCATGACATCAAACGCCTTACTAAAGTCAATGAAAACTATGTCAAAAGGTGTACATTTATTGAGCATAGTGCTAATGTGTTCATAAAAGCATATTAGATCGGTGAAGCAACTTCTACCACCATTTCAGCCCGTGTTGCTCAGGGTCATGATTATCGAGGGTGGTAGTAATGATGTTCTTGACAAGACTTTCAAAGAGTTTGCATGTTGACGAAGTCAAATTGATGGGCCTGTAATTCTCCCAATTATTTTTAACACCCTTTTTATGTTTGCTTGCGCACAGTGCAAGAAACATATTGTGGCAGCTTGGTGCCGAAGCAGGTTCTGGAGGAGCGGCACTGTTGAGGTCAATACCGTGCCGGCATTTTGGGGCGTGTGTGATGTCCCTGTATGGGGAACACAGCCGGTGCCACTAGTTTGGAACCCTGCCACAACTTGTGAAAAAATAGCCGCTGCTATCAGGGGCCGCCTTGTCATTGCAGCGTCAGCCATTCGTTGCAATGAGGAAGTGACCCATCATTGCAGGGTGGGACCTTGCAGCCCTGATATTGTTTGTGAACATGGTGGCGGCTTGCCACCTGTTCACAAACAATATTAAACCTCTCCCCTGCCGAGGGGGTGCCCCCTCAACACGTTTGTTTGCCAACGGGGGCCCCAATCCCCATTGGATGCAGTGCCTCAGATGTATGTTGCAAACGGGGGAGCCTACTCCCCGTCAGCAGTATGTAACAGCCAACCCCGCTTTTCCAGTCTGCGGCCAGGGGTGTCCAATCCCCATTGGCATAATACCTCTTTTTTGTTGTGTGCCGACAGGTGCCCAATCCCCATCGGCTACTGCGCCCCAAAACAGTCTCAGTTGGCATGCTGGGAGCCCACCACAGCATGCCACATTGCCCTGTAAATGAAAACCGTCCCCGATCTTTTTTTTTTTACCTATGAGAGAAGCTTGGTCCCCAGCGGTCTCCCTGCCCCCTCCCACAACCCGCACCCACCCACTGCGCTGCCTGCCCCACACCCCCCACCCCATACTTACCTCTGGGTCCGCACTGATGATCTTCGTGGACCGGGAACACGCCTGCACTCTTCAAAGCTGACTGCAAACTGAGAAATGCCAGTAAGCTGTATAATGGAATAAATAGGTTTTTCAACTTTGATGCATATCTCAAGCATTTTTGATTTTGCACCAAATTTTCAACATGAGGTTTTTGGGACCTCCTCATGAATTCTGTCACTGTCATGGCATTGTCGCGCCCAAGAGGTGATTTTGCAGTCACTGCAGAATCACCTTCAGGACCCAGTGTAAAATGAGGCAGGTGCCAGTGTTCATGGAGGTGGCTCAAAAGCCTAGTGTTGTAAATTTGTGGGAAAACTCTAAAATGATTAGTTTACGAAGGCATTGCGCAGTTGCTATGCACGCCGTAACGCTAGATAATTTGCAATATTTTCACCCCAGATTTGCAATATTGGCATTTTCCAGACCTCCTTGTGAACAGTATAACTGTCATTTTTCACACCCTGGACAAAATGTGTTTTTGCCCTTCCAGTGCGGAATAGCACTGTTGGTGTGGGAAATCAATGTTCTGCACAGATTAAGAAACTGACAGTGGCATTGTTCATGAGCAGACGTCCTAAAATGCCTATGTTGAAAATTTGGTGACGATACTCCATAAAATGACTGTGTTCACGAGCATGCATTGCGCTGTTCCTATGCAAGCTCGTATGTTCGGAAATTTTCAATATTTTCACTCCAGATTTTCAACATTGTCATTTTATCACACCTCCTTATGAGCAGTACAGCTGACATTTTTCACATTTGGCCCAAAATGTGTTTCCGCACATGTAGCGCACTATGGCGCAGTCAGTGTGCGAAATCAATGTTCGGGACAGATTAAGAAAATCACAGTGACACTGTTCATGAGCAGAAGTGTTAAAATGGCTATGTTAAAAATTTGGTGAAAACATTCACCAAAATGACTGTTTTACAAGCATGTGGTGTGCTGTTCCTATGCACGCTTGTACGTTCATGAATTTTCACCATATTCACTCCATATTTTCAACATTGCCATTTTACCACACCTCCTTATGAGCAGTATTGCTGTCATTTTCATCTTGCCCAAAATGTGTTTCGGCATGATAGCGCTATATGCGCTGATCGGTGTGCAACAACATCAATGTTCGGGACAGATTAAGAAAATCACAGTGACACTGTTCATAAGCAGAGAGGTGTTACAATGGCTATGTAAAAAAATTGGTGAAAAAGTCCATAAAATGACATGTTCACGGCGACCATTGCGCAGTTTCCACGCACCCTGGTAAGTTCATGGGATTCTAATATTTTCAGTCCAAATTTTCACCACTGGCATTTTCCCACACTTTCTTATGAACAGTACAGCTGTCATTTTTCACACCATGGCCGAAATGTGTTTTCGCACTTCCAGCGCAGGAATGCATGGTTGCTGTGGGAAATCGCTGTTCGGGACAGATTAAGAAAATCACAGTGACACTGTTCATGAGCGGAGGTTCCAAAATGCCTGTGTTGACAATCTGCTGTAAAACATCCCCAAACTAATTGCATTATGGGTGTGCGTTGCCCAGTTTCTACACATGCTCGTGACTTCACCAGTTTTTTTAATATTTACACTGCAGATTTTCAACATTGCTATTTTTTCCACCTCCCCATGAACAGTACAGATGTAATTTTTCACATCCTGTTTGAAATGTGTTTTTGCACCTGTGGTGACAAATGGCGTAGTTGCTGTGCAAAATCAGCTTTCGGCTAACAAACTTATACTGCCACTGTTCATGAGATGGGGGTCACAAAAAACACATCTTGAAAATTTGGAGTGAAAATGACAACGAACGCCTGAGACGTTAGGGTTTCCGACCATAACGCCCTACCCTGTAGAGATTGACAGGCATCAGGGGTGTGACTTGAGATTCTCACTTGTAATGCTCAAACCATTCCACACCATGCAGCTAGTGAGAGTCATCGAGGTGTGCCTTGGACTCTTCGGCCCCAACATTCACCCCATTCTCCTATACAGCACCCATCTCACCGTATTTCCTGATGGAATGGGGTAAGCATCAGGGCCAAAGACCCCAAGGCACACCGTGACACTTGTCGGTGTCTGCAGGGTAGGGTGTGGTGAAATGGAGTGGTCGTTATGCCTGACAACCCAAAGGCACACCCCAATGCCTGTCACTCTCTGCAGGGTGGTGGTGGGGTTGGCTTTAGTTCAATACTTCACTGACATTCCTATTATGCAGCTCTGTAACTCCTACGCTACCAATGACAATGCCAGCAAGCAAACATTCGGCATTGACAAATGCTTGTTGTGGATTGGTATGACATATGCCTCTTTCCAATCATTAGGGACATAATTTTCAGCCATGAAAAGGTTGAACATTATTTTTAGGGGATATGCAAGAAAATTGGTGAACAAGAATAAAAGATGATCTGCGATATTATCTGGGCAAGGACTATTTTTTCCCTTGAAGGACAGCAACTTGGTTTTAATAGCATCAGTACTAAATCTAATTGGCGGATCTGTATTAACCGTGTCATCACATGTGGTATTGTGGGGTGTGGCAGAAAACACACTGCAAAATCTGATGTTAAATGAAGCTGCCATGGAGGTGGCATCATGGATGAGCTGATTATTTTCAAGAAGGGGCCAACCTGAGAGCTTGTTTTTTTTAAAAGAGTTAATATAGGAAAAAAACTGCTTACTGTTAGATTTTTTTATGTTTGCTTGTGTGCATGCGCAAGAAACATGATGTCTCAGCTTAGGAGAGAAGCGGGTTGTAGAGGCGCGGCACTGTTACAGTCAAGGGAGGCACTGCATTTGGGGCTTGGCACTGATGGACCAATGGAGGCACAGTGTGCCAATGACACTGGTCTCCAAAAGTGCACCAAGTTGTAACGCTTCAGCAGCAACAAATTTCACCACTGACAGCATCATCAGTCATTGTGCTGCACCCAGGGACAACCCATCTTTGCAGGGGTGGAACGTTAGCTAGCCTAATACTGTTTGTGAACATGGTGCAGCTTGCCGCCGATTCACAAACAATATTAGGCAGGCTCCCATGCCAAGGGGGTACCCAATCCCCCTCAGCAGCATGTGCCCCTAACGGTCTTTGTTGGCTGGAGGTCCTAATCCCCACCAGCTTCAGTGCCTGCAATATTTATTTAGCGGCGTGGGTGCCAATCCCCGTCGGCATGATATCCGATTTCTTGTGGGCAACAGGTGCCCTAATCCCCATCAGCTACAGCTGCCCCCAAAAGAGTCCCTTGGCACGCTGGGAGCCCACCCCAGCATGCCAAATGCCCTGTAAAATTGGACACCGCCGCGTTGTCTTTTATTTATTTTTCCCCTGTAAAGAAAAACAGTCCCTCGTGGTCTGCCAGACCCCATCCTGCAACCCGCGCCCATCCACTGCACACCCTACCTCCCCACACACACCCTCATCGCATACATACCTCCGGAGTCCAGCGCGACGCTCTTCGGTGGGCCGGGAACACGTCTGCAGTCTTCAAAGTCGACCGCGAACTGAGGAATGCCGGTAAGCTGTATAATGTAATACATAGGGTTTTTCAACTTTGCTGCATATCTCAGGCATTTTTTAAAATTTTGGCACCAAATTTTCAACATGGGGTTTTTGGGACCCCTCATGAATTCCGTCAATGTCATGGTATTAATCAGGGCCGAAGGGTGATTTCGTGGTCACTGCGCAAAATCACCTTCTGGACTGATTAATGAAATGATGCCAGTGTTCATAGATGGGCTCTCAAAAAGCCTATGTTTAAGTTTAGCGAAAAAAATTCTAAAAATGACTGTTTAATAGCGTCGTTGCGCAGTTCTTCGCATGTTCGTAAGTTCCGCAATTGTAACATTTCACTCCAGATTTTCAACATTGCCATTTATCACACCAACTATGAGCAGTACAACTGTCATTTTCACATCTCGTCCAAAATGTGTTTCCATAAATGTAGCGCACAATGGCGCGGTCGGTGTCGTAAATCAATGTTGGGGACAGATTAAGAAAATCACAGTGACACTGTTCATGAGTAGAGTTCTTAAAATGACTATGTTGAAAATTTGAAAAAGTCCCTAAACATGACTGTTTCCGGAGCGTGTACTGCGCAGTTCACATACGCCGTAATGAGTGTAATTCTCATATTTGCAGTCCAGAATTTCAACAATGCCATTCTCACACCTACCTTATGAGCAGTACAGCTTTAATTTTGCATATCTTGCCCTAAAATATGTTTCTGCGCATGTAGTGCACAATGGCGCAGTTGGTGTGCGAAATCAATGTTTGGGACAGATTAAGAAAATCACAATGACACTGTTCATTAGCAGAGGTCCTAAAATGTCTATGTTGAAAATTTGGTGAGAAAAGTTCATAAAATGACTGTTACAAGCATGCGTTGCACAGTTTCTATGGGCGCATTTACGTTCACACATTTGCAATATTTTCACTGCAGATTGCCAACACTGCCATTTGCCCGCACCTCCTTATGAACAGTACAGCTGTCATTTTCCATCCCGCCAAATGTGTTTTGCACTTCCGCGCGCAGACAAGCGTGGTCATGTGGGAAATCCATGTTTGGGACACATTAGGAAAATCACACTGACCCGTTCATTGGAGAGATCCTAAAAATGCTATATTGAAATTTAGTAACAAAAGTCCATAAACTAACTGCTATATTCTGGCGTGCATTCGCGCGGTTTCCACGCACGCTCATAACTTTGCACATTTGCAATATTTTCCGCCATATTTTCAACATTGCTTTTTTAGCACCTCCTTATGAACAGTACAGCTGTCATTTTTCACATCCTGGCGAAATGTGTTTTGCACTTCTGGCACAGAATAAGCGTGTAAGCTGGGAAATCACTGTTTAGGACACATTACAAAAATCACAGTGACACTGTTCATTAGCAGAAGGTCCTAAGATGCCTGTGTTGAACATTTGATGATGAAAGCTCATAAATGACTGTGTTATTCTAGGTAAGAGTGCTACGCAGTTTCCACGCACGCTTATAACTTTACATTATTTGTAATATTTTCACTCCAGATTTTCAACATTGCCATTTTCCCACACCTCCTTATGAACAGTACAGCTGTCAATTTTCACATCCTGGTTGAAATGTGTTTTTGCAGTTCCGGCGTAGAGTACCATGGTTGCTGTGGGAAATCAGTGTTCTGGACACAGTAACACAATCACAGTGACAATGTTCATGATCACAGGTCATTAAATGCCTATGTTGAAAATCTGGTGATGAAACTCCATAAAATGACTGTGTTACGCGCATGTGTTGCGCGGTTTCCACATATGCTTGGAAGTGCAAGCATTTTTAATATTCCCACTACACATTTTCAACATTACCATCTCTTCATACACTCCCTCTGGATGGTACAGCTGTCATTCTTCACATCCCACTCGATCTGTGTTTCGTACATGTGGTGCAGAATAGCTTGTCACTGTTGAAGTCAGTTTTCAGGACACATTGACAAAATCACACTGCCACTCTTCGTTCATGACAAGAGGTCCCAAATGCTTTGATGAGGCGGGGTCACAAAAAGACCATGTTCAAAATTTGTACTGTGAATACCAACAAATGCCTGAGGCATTACGGTTTCTAACCATAATATCCTACCCTGTACAGACAGACAGGCAACAGGGTGTGTCTTTGGATTGCCACCTGTACTGCTCATGCCATCCATCCCCCCACCCCCCAGCCACTGACAGACATTGAGGTGTACCATGGACTCTTCATCCCAAGACTTCACCCCATTCTCCTATGCTGCACCCATTTCAACATATGTCCTTCTGGAATGGAGTGACTGTAAAGCCAAACACCCTAAGGCACAGCTCAACACGTGTAGGGGTCTGCAGAATAGGGTGAGGTGACATGGCTTGACTGTCATGGGTGATGACCCAAAACCTTACCCAAAATCCTGTCCATCTCTACAGGATGGAGGTGGGGTTCATGTGAAGTTCAGTACTTCACTGCCATTCATTCCTATTCTGCATCTGTCTCACTCCTGCATTTCTAATGCTAATACCAGCAAGCAAACATTCGGCATTGACAAATGCTTATTAGCATTTATGGCCAAATTATATTCCCATCTACCTTTGGATCTTTTAATCAAATATTTACACCTTATTTGAAATTTTCAGTAAGAATTCCAGTTAAAGCTGGACTTGTTTCTAAGATAGATGTTACATTTTTTTCTTTTTAAGTCTGATTAATTTTTTAATGGAGTTATTCATCCACTTGGGAGCCTGTCTGTGATTGGGTATTTTTGGCTTAGAGTGAATGAAAGAGTCTCTAACATGACAGAGTGTATGTTTAAAAATATCCTCCTGTGCAAAAAGGTATTGTGTTACTGCTGTTCATCTAGGTTTTGTTTTCCAGAGGGTCTCCAGGGCAGCTCGGCAGATCCAGCCCTGGTGGTACATAGATACATAGATACATAGACAGTGTCGGCAGATAAGGGCCTATGGCCACCAGTCTAGCCCATTTGAGCTTGTAAGTTCAGTTTGTTTTCCTAAGTCTGTTTCCTTACCCCTGACCTCTGAGAATTCCTTTATGTCTATCCATGCATTCTTAAATCCATGATTGTTTTCCCCACCACTTCCTCTGGCAGGGTGTTCCTACTTGTCCACCACCCGTTCTGTGAAGAAATTCTTTCTCATGTTTCCTCTGAATCGTCCTCCCTCCAACTTCATCCATGCCCTCTAGTCCTGGAACATCTTTTCGCTTAAAATAGTGTTTTCCTGCCCCTGTTCCTCCCTGTAAGATACTTGTATGTCTCATCATATCCCCTCTCCCTCCTCTCCTCCAGGAGTACATATTTCAGTTCCTTCAACCTGTCTTCCATGGGACTTGTGATGCAATCCATGCACCATCTTTGTTGCCCTCCTCTGAACCTTCTCTACCCTGTCTATGTCCTTACATAGGTATGGTCTCAAGAACTGTACACTGTACTCAGGTGAGGCTTCACTGAGTGTCTTGTATAGCGGAATTATGACCTCCTTTTCCTGCTGGTGATGCCTGCCTATACATCCCAGCATCGTGTTGCTTTACCTGCTGCCTTGTCACACTGTTTCCCTACCTTGGAGGTCATCAGGATGATAACCCCAAGATCCCTTTCCTGCTTGGTGCATGCTATATCCTCACCCCTCAACTGATATATTGTGCCAGGTTTTTGTGCCCCACATGCATTATCTTGCACCTCTTTGCATTGAATTTCAACTGCCAAACCCCTGACCATTCTTCAAGTTTCTGCAGGTCGTCCTCATTCTGTCTACACCTCTGGTGTGTCTACTCTGTTACAGAGCTTTGTGTCATCAGCGAACAGTGAAATTCTGCTTCTAGATCCCACGAATGTCACTGATGAAGATGTTGAATAGGACCGGTCCCAGCACTGATCCTCTGGTACCCCACTGGTCACTCTTCCCTCTGTGGGTGAAGACAGCCATTTACCACCCTCTGTGTCCTGCCACCCAGCCAGTTACCTACCCACCACACTACTGTCCTGCCCACACCCATATTCCCAGTTTGTGTAATAGTCTTCTATGTGGCACAGTGTCAAAGGCCTTGCAGAAGTCCAGATAGGCCATGTCCACTGCCCTCCCTGATCCACCTCCCTAGTCACCCAGTCAAAATTCAACGAGGTTGGTCTGACATGACCTCCCCTGGTGAAACCATGCTGCCTTGGGTCCTGTGGTCCATTGACAACCAGATGTTCCACCAATCTCTCCTTCAGTAGTGCTTCCGTTGATCTTCCCCACTACCGAGGTGAGGCTGACTGGTCTGTAGTTCCCTGCTTTCCTCTTGTTCCCACTTTTGTATAAGGGACTACATCTGCTGTCACTCAGTCTTTGGGTACCTCCCTGTTTCCAGTGATCGGCTAAACAGGATAGCCAGAGGAGTTCATGCCACCTCTCTTGGTTTTTTAAGGACCCTGGGGTGCACCCTGCCTGGCCCATTGCTTTATCAACTCTTATTGCCCAGTTCCTTCAGGACCCTTTCTCGTGTAAAGGGACTTGTGTCCATTTCTGCACCATTCTCACCTTGTACTCCTTCAGACCCATTACCTCTCTCTTCCTCAGTAAAGACTGGGCAGAAATACCTGTTCAATATGTCAGCTTTATACTGTTGTCATCCTCCACGCGCCCCATCCTCCTCCTCAGTCTCACTATCCCTCCTTTGTCTTTCTTTTTTTCACTTATGTACCTGTAAAGGTTTTGTCCCCTTACCCACTGATTTTGTAATGTGTTCTTCTGTCTGAGCTTGGCTTCTTACTGACTTCCTGCCTCCCTTTGCTTCTCCTGGTACTTCTCCCTATCCCCTTCTGCCTGTGTCTTTTTGTATTGCCTGAATGCAATCTTTTGGCTTTCACTTTCTTTTCTCTTTGGAAAACCATAATGGTCTCCTCTCTTCTTTTTCCTCTTGCTAACCTGCTTAATGCATAATTCTGTTGTTCTTGTAATCCCTATTTTAAATGCTCACTGTTCCTCAACCCTGATTCCTGTCCCATTCCTTAATGCCTCTTTCAAGTAGCTCCCCATTTTTCCAAAGTCTGCCCCTAAAATCCAGGATACGTGTTTTTTGTGGTTTGGTTCGTTCTTTCTGTGATTTCAAACCACAATGACCTGGTGGTCACTGTTGCCCCCATTACACTGTCCCTGTTTGTGAGCACACAAGGTCCAGTATATTGCGTCTCGTCGGGTTGGTTCCATGACCAGTTGTTTGAGGAAGGCACTTTGAAGGAGTCCAGGATAAATCTGCTCCTAGTTGATACTGCTGCTGGGATGCTCCAGTCCATGTCTGGAATGTTGAAGTCTCCAACTAGTACTACCTCACTTCTTGTCTGCCATCCTTTGGATGGCTGTCATCAGCTCCCCATCTGTTTTCTTCCTCCTGGGCTGGTGGTCTATAGACCACACCTAAAGTGGATGGCTGTCCCCATTTTCCTTTCCAGTAACCCACAGTATCTCTCCCCATTTTATTCCTCCTGGATCTCTGTGGCCCTTATGTAATTTTTTCATACAGTGCCTCCTCCTCCTTACTGCCTGCTCTTGTCTCTTCTGAATATGTTGGCCAGGTGTGGCCATCTCCCAGTTATAGTTATCATTACACAGGTTCAGTGATGGCCACAATGTCCCAGGTCTGCCTGTACCATGACAGCCTCAGATCTTCCATCTTGTTGCTAAGGCTCCTGGCATTTGCACACATGGCTTTTCATATTTGACCTCCTTAGACTGCTTCACTGTTTCTACTCAGCCCCTTCCTTGGTTTGTCATTTTATCCCTGGTTCTCCTTGCTGTCTGCCCTTCTGCTGAATTTTGCCCCTTTTCTGCTTATCCACCTCTTTGGGCACTAATCTCCATCTTTTGCACACTGCCTTGCAGAGATAGCCCTCCTCTGGTTCACTGGTTCCTGCTAGCTGTGGGGGTAGCAAGTAGGTACCCTCCTTGCTGGCCTAGCCACCCCCTTTGCTAGTTTAAATGTTGTCAATGTAGCATTTAAACTTATCATTAGTGCTTGAGTTCCCCTCAGGATGGGATGCAGGCCGTCAGGCTTGAACAAACCTCCATCCCTCCAGGGAGTCCCAGTCACAATGAACCCAACCCTTCCTCACAGCACCAGTTCTTCAACTGGAGTTAAAGTTCCTGGTGCAAGCACTCCTATGCTCTCCCTTGCCTCTCACAGGTAGTACTTCTGAGAAAGGGAAAGAAGTAGCTACTTGCTTGAGCCCTCCCAGTTTCCTAAACTCTTCCTGAACTTCCTTTGGCTCCCATTTGCCAAGTCATTAGTACCTAGTGGATAATGACATCAGCTCCTCCCTCCCGTCTTGCCTTTGATGATCTGGGATCTTCCTTCCATCCTCCATGCGTGGCACCTGGCAGGCACCTCACCTCCCTGTCCTCCCCTCCGTGTCTTGCAGCTGATCCCTCTTATGATGGAGTCCCCCACCAGGATCTCCGCTTCCTCCTCCTCTGGGGTCCACTGCTTTCCCACTGAGGTCACCTCCTTGGCTAACCTCCACATCCTTTCCTTCCACTTCTCTAGGTACCTCTATTTGGTTGTCCTCGTTTGCCAGTGTAGCATATGAGTTCTTAGTGAAATATAGGATCTGGGATGTGCCTCTGCCTGACTGCTCTAACCCTCCCTGAGCCCACTGTCATCCAAGTGCTCCTCGTTCTCGGCATCCTTTGAGGCAGCTGCATTGGACTGGGTGGTCCCTGGATAGGTAAGTGGCTGCAAGGAAGGTTCACTGTGTATGGTAAAAGTGTACTGGGACTGTGTCACCCCAGACTTATCCAGGCCACTAGAGGGGAAAAAGGGGGATATCAGTGTCCCAGAGGGCTGTACCCAGAGCAGTCACGCTGCCATCAACCCTGTCCTTCAAGTGGAGGCACCTGCTCCATGACCTCAGGCCCCGCAACCTACAGTTAACTATGCAGGCAGGGGTAGTAACCCTCAAGGTAGCGCCACCTAGGGGTTACATTTATGTATTGATGCCTTCAAAGGCAAACCTGCTATCTAACCACTCATAGTGTTCCTCTTTATTTTTTCATGATAGGTCCGTTTGCATGGGAGTGGGTGCCATGGGGACAGCCAGCCTTGGTCATCATGGAGTCAATGACCTGAGGAGACTTAAAAAGCTATCTGCGATCCCTCAGAGCAGAGTCCGAGGTACGTAATGTGCTGGTACTACTCTAGATGTCTTTCTAGCTGTTTGCCCCACTCAAGGCTGAATGATGCCTCTGCAGCATTACCCACTAGTAAGAAGCTCCAGTTCAGACATTTTATTGCAGAACAGTTCTTGCAGCAATACAGGCTGTAATTCTGGCAAGAACAGCAGGCTGCAATTCTTTAACTAATCAACAGCTAAGACTATTTAAGATTTTTTATTTGTCCAACTGATTTTCATATTTAAAGCCCCCCACTTCTGTGGAGCCCCCTCCCAAGATTAGTTTGGCTGATTTCACAATGTGACCCACTTTAGGAAGAAGGTCAGGAGGTGACTCCACTGTTCAGCAAAACCTAGCCCAGTTCTGTGAACCTCATTATTTTTCAGCTGTAAACTCTCCTTCCATTTGTAAAGTTTTATAACAGTATTTATTTCGCTATCATACTTGTATACATATATTTATTTCTTTTGTCCAATATATTGTTTATCAATGAATTACACTGTACAGCGTTCAGAGTGCAAATAGGAAAGGGAACGTTGTTTAACCAGGAATAGCACACTAAGCCAAAGTTGGTTTCCAGATGCGACCTGGGAGCACAAGGAAGTTAAGTGACTTGCTCAGGATGACACAGTATGCACCTAGGCAGCTGTAGGATTCAAACTCAGGTCTCCAGATCTGCAGCTCAGAGTCTTAACCCACTGTGCTGTACTGTCTCACACTTTGTAAGGGTGCTTTATAAATAAATTATGGAATGGGTAGAAAAATGCTGGCTCCTGATTGGTCAAGAGGTACTTTCACCCAAGCTATTATCCCATCACAACAGCCCAGCTAAAAATAGCACAACAAACTATTTTTACAAAATACATAAAATTTACTAAAAAAGACCCATTTCATTACAGGAGAGGGAACTAGATATCATTATAGACAAAGAACCTCTGTGCACAAACACTGAGGCAAGGGTTACCCCAAAGGGCATTTGGCTGGGAAGCCAAGTTTCAAGAAAATACAAATCACACATGCCCACAATGCAAAGCATCATGGGCTTATGCAAACTCACCACAGAATGCGTTGTGCTGGCCCAACTTTAAGCAGAAATTGCATGGTGCCGAAAGGCCTCGCACACTGCCTTGTAAAGGGTGCTAACGGATGACATAGACACGTGTGCCTGTCGTCTCTACCAGGACTCATCAGTATGCCCCGTCTGTTTGACACTGATGGAATGGACCTTCTTCCCTAAGACAGGTGTGTCTTGGATATGTTGTGAACCCATTAAAATAAAAAAAAATATTTAAAGACAAAGAACCTCAAATGTAAACACTGAGAAGGAGTTACCCTTAAAGGGCATTTGTCGGAAGCCAAGTTTCAAGAAAATACAAATCACACATGCCCACAACAATGCAAAGCATCATGGGTCTGTGCATGCAAATCACTACAGAATGTTGTGCTGGCCCAACTTAAGCAGAATTGCATGGTGCCGAAAGCCTCTCACATAGTTTGCAAAGGGTGCTAACAGATGACATAGACATGTGTTTCATCCAACCAGGACTCATCAGTATGCCTCATCTGTTTGACACCCCAGTGGAATGGACCAGCTACCCTAAGACAGTGTGTCTTGGATATGTTGTGGTGAACCCATTAAAATAAAAAATCTATTTAAAAGACAAAGAACCTCTGTGCACAAACACTGAGGCAAGGGTTACCCCAAAGGGCATTTGGCTGGGAAGCCAAGTTTCAAGAAAATACAAAATCACACATGCCCACACAATGCAAAGCATCATGGGCTGCATATGCAAATCACCACAGAATGTTGTGCTGGCCCAACTTTCATTATAGATATCATTATCCACCTTGGGACAAATGACCTAGCTGGGCATGAGATCAGTGCAGTGCAGGAGGAGTTTGTGGAGTTGGGGAGGGGCTTCAGGTACACTGTAACCCGTTAACCTTCTCAGAGGTGCTGCTTGTCTGTGGCAAGGTTGAGGCTGAGGTGCTACACACCATGCAGTTCAATGAATGGTTGCAAAACTAGTGCAGAGGGCTTTGGCTTCCATTGGGGAGTGGGGTCCACCTGGAGAGATGGGTTCTATACTGGCACGATGGTCTGCATCTGTCCAGGAAGGAACCAAGCTCCTAGGTGATAGGTTAAAATGCTTCCTTGGCAAGCTTTTAAACTGGCCAAGGGGGGAGGTACTGATATGAAGAAGGACATTTCAAGCCACCCCCCACAAAACATGGCAGTTGGTAAGGATAACACCGAGGTACAGAGTTTGATACAGGGCAGGACAGGGGTAAATGGAAAAATAGACAAAGGCAATAAGGGCAGGGATGGGAAAAAAAGGATAATGTCACCATTAAATGGAGAGCAATGAGTACCAATGCCCGTAGTCTGGGAAACAAGCTTCCTGAGCTAGTAGCCCTGATGGAAGAGGAACACTTGGATATTGTGGTAGTCACTGAAATGTGGTACATGGAGAACCATGACTGGGATGTCAACATACCAGGGTACACAATCTACAGAAAAGTCAGGGAGGTTAAAAGAGGAAGTGGAGTAGCTCCCTAAGTAAGGGACGGGATTAAAGCTACAGAACTGAAGGGCAAAGGGGGAGGACAAGAGGCACTGTGGGTCACCTTGGAAACAAGGAGTGGCACCACAATCCGCACACAGGTGGTATACAGACCCCCATCTCAGGGGGAGGAAATGGACAAGGAAATGATAGAAGGCATTCTCAGAATGGCTGAAAAAGGGAAAATATTGTTGATGGGGGACCTGAATATGCCAGATGTTAACTGGAAGAGATTTACTGCAGCCACATCCAAGATCAGGGTCATTCTCGGTGCCCTACAGGGGGAATGCTTTAGACAGCTAGTGTTGGAACCCACTCGGGAGGGAGCAATATTAGACCTCATACTCTCAAATGGAGAGAGGGTCACAGATTTAGATGTGGTTATCCATCTGGGAACAAGCGACCGCCACACAGTGTGGTTCACAGTAAGCACAACCATGGAGACAAGCCATACAAAAATGAGAATATTGGACTTTAGAAGGACTGACTTTGGCAAAACGGGTGAATATCTAAGGAATGCACTAGCAAATGGCCAGAAAGGAGGGGTAGAAGAACAATGGAGAAAATTAAAAATTGTCATCATGGAGGCAACAAGCCTTTGTGTGAAACAAATAAAGAAAACAAAACAGAGTAAAAAACCACTATGATTCTCAAAAGAGGTTGCAGGGAAGGTTAGGAAGAAAAGGTTAGCATTCAAGAAGTATAAGGAATCACAGAAGGAGCAGGACAGAGCACTGTATCAGTTAAAGAAGAAGGAAGTGGGGAAGGCAGACAGAATAGCAAAGGCCCAAACCAAGGAAAAGATAGCCAACTCAGTTAGGAAGGGGGATAAAGCCTTTTATAGGTACATTAGGGCACAAAGAAAGGTCAAGGGAGGGCTAGTGAAGCTTAATAAAGGGGAGGAAGGTGGGCAGAGGGAAACAGTGAAACGGTAGAGATACTGAATGAATACTTTAGCTCAGTATTCACAAAGGAAGAGGAGGAGGAGTTACCAAAACCAAACAATAGAAGCACTCTGGGCAGGGGGTCGACACCAGTCCATTTACAGAAGAAATGGTCCTGAAGGAACTCCTAAAAGGTGGACAAAGCAATGGGGCCTGATGGGATTCACCCCATAATCCTAAAAGAACTAAGGGAGGACCTAGTGACACCACTGACCACTTTTAACAAATCATGGGAGGATGGGGTGGTATCTGAGGACTAGAGGAGGTGGATGTGATTCCCTTTCACAAAAGTGGGAGCAGTCAGAAGCAGGAAACTACAGACCTATTAGTTTGACTTCAGTGGTAGGGAAAATGATGGAATCAATTCTAAAAAGAAAGAACTGTTAGAGCTACCTAGAGGCCAGTGGGCACAGGACCCAAGGCAGCATGGATTCACAGCAGGAAGGTCATATCAGATGAATCTAATCAACTTCTTTGACTGGGTGACCAACGTAATAGACCAGGGAGGGGCTGTGGATATGGTCTACCTAGAATTTATCAAGGCATTTGACACAGTCCCTCACAAAAGAGTAATAATCAAGTTAGCCACCCTGTGAGTGGGTCCCAGGGTGGTAGCATGGGTAACAAATTGGCTGCACAATAGGACACAGAGGGTAATAGTAGATGGAACTCACTCAGAAGGGGTGTTACTAGTGGGGTACTTCACAGTTCAGTACTGGGTCCAGTCCTCTTTAATGTCTTTATAGGAAACATTGCAGAGGGACTGGAAGGAAAGGTATGCCTCTTTGCAGATGACACAAAGATCTGCAACAGAGTTGATACACAAGGGGAGTGGAAAGGATGAAAAGGGACTTGGCAAGGTTGGAGGAATGGTCAGACGTATGGCAACTTAGATTCAATGCAAATAATGAAGTAATGTGCCTGAAACAAAAGCCAGGGAAGAGTACACACAGTGGGGGAGGGGTACTCAACAACAAAAATGAAGAAAGACCTGGGGTAATCATATCAGATGACCTTAAGGTAGGCAAGCAATGTGAGAAGACAGTAAGGAGGTTGGGGATACTAGGATGCATAGGAGAGGCATCACAAGTAGAAAATGGAAATAGTTATCCCTCTGTACAGACAGTTGGTGAGACCCCATCTGGAGTACTGTATGCAGTTTGGAGACCCCCATCTGCGCAAGGACATAAACAGGATAGAGCGGTCCAGAGGAGGGCAACTAAAATGGTGCAGGGTCTGCATCAGAAACTGTATGAAGAGCGACTAAGAGAGCTTAATATGTATACCCTTGAGGAAAGAAGGGACGGGGGGGACATGACAGAAATGTTCAAGTACCTCAAGGGAATCAACAAAGACCAGGAAGGTAGCATCTTTCAGAAAAAGAGATGTGCAAGAACAAGGGGGCACAATTCAAAGACAGAGGGGAAACTGCTCAGGGGCAACGTGAGGAAATATTTTTTCATGGAGAGAGTGGTGGACACGTGGAACTGCCTTCCTGAAGAGGTTGTGGGGTCAAAAACAGTGGGGGAATTCAAGAATGCATGGGACCGACATAAGGCAATTATATTGGGGGGTAAGAGGAAGTAGGCTGTTGGTACACTTGAATCTTCAGCTTATCCAGTAAGTAGGAAAATGCGCAGACTGGGTGGGCCAAGCAGTTCTTGTCTGCCGTCAAAGTCTATGTTTCTATGTTAACTACAATAAGGCACTCCAGGGGTATGTTATGCTGGGATAACAGCGAGGGGTGGAAGTATTTGGCTTTGCCTCATGATTCAACCCATGGAGTTATCCCACCAAAACATACCCCCGTTATGCCTTATTACTAAAATATCCTATCCCAGCTGCCCAATGGCCCAGTGGGTAGCCCACTTCTCTCCCATGCCAGAGACTTGGGTTCAAGAGTGGGCTTGGGGGCTGGCTGGGCAGCTGCATGGCACTAGGGAAGGTATGCAACAGATTCCACTGCATTTAGGGACTCAGGAACTCTTGTGGTGGGCCAGGGAGCTTGTTATTTCTGTCAGGGGATGTTGCCTGCATGCGAGGCCTATTGGGGTACCTCTTAGTGTCATGTGGTTGCTGGGCAGAACAAAAACACTGTAAAATCCTGTGCACCTCGAACCGTCTAAAGTATAGTCACTGGCACTCGCAGGTCATGTGTCACATAGATCTCCACTGGTTTAAGACAGTGGAGCAGGGTGGGGAGTGGCAGACATGGTTTGGTGTAAAAAAAGCTCAATTAGACAAATATCTTATCCTACTTGTTTTTTATTTTGAGGTATTCTAGTAACAGCCTTTATGTCTGCTGTCTTTTGATGAAAGTGAGACGTTCTGTTTTTTGTGTGTGTCAAACTGGGACATTTTCGATTTTTCCTTTTTTGATCAGGTCAGAGGAATCTAAACCTGGACTGTCCAGGTGGAAGGCTTTGCCTGGGGTTCAGTGTACGGCAGCCAGCTACTCCACTTCCTGAGCTATATAAGCAGTTCCTCTTAGCCTCCTTCTGAAGCACTTTTTTATTTTCCCCACCATCCTCCCATCCTCCTCCTCTTCCTCCTCCTCCAGCAGCAGTACTTCTCTCTTTAGGATCCTTTCTAAGGTATCTTTAGCCATAGGAATCATCCCGTGGCACCTCTATGGGTGGAAACCTCTTCGAGGGTTCCTTGCCTTTGGTACCCCTACAGGGTGGTAATTCCTCTGGAATAGAGAGTGCGAATGGCCAAAACCAAACTAACACAGTTGCACAAGCACAACACTATACTAGCTGCGTAGGCCTTTGAATATTAGGATAGCTCAGGGTAGGTAGCAGCCCTTTATCAGGAGGGACATAACTGTTTTATTCCCAGAGTTTCCTCTGCCTGTTCCACAATAAGTGACCTTACTGGGAAGGACATCCCTCTATTTTATATCCAGCTTTCTCTCTGTCCTACACTTAGTGACCTTATTAGAAGGGGCATTCCTCTATTTTATACCTATTTCCCTCTGTCCCATGCCAAGTGACCTATACCTCTCAGCTGTATCTTATTTGGAGGGACATAACTGATTTGTGCCAAAAGTTCCCTGTGGCTGATGTACTTCTGTCTGCACTCTCTCGTTAGCAGTGGGGTCTCTCTGTTCTACACCAAGAAGTACTTATGTTACACACTATAGTGGTGTTCCCCTCCAACCACAATCTCTCACTGTTCTCCTTTGCTCAGAATAATCCCGGCATGCCTCCGTCCACTGATACCGAAGGAAATTATTCAGATGGCAGGAGAGATTGCCAATGGTATGGCCTACCTCAACACCAAGAAATTTGTTCCCCGGCATCTAGCAGCCCGCAACACCATGGTGTCAGAAGATTTCACTGTGAAAATTGGAGGTGAATAACCTTGTCTGAGTGTCAGCTGTGACAGCCACCTAACATTAGTGTCCACAAATTGGTGCTAGTGCTGCAGCACGCATGCTGTCAGTCGGGGGCTGTATTTTCTTTTTTTTATTTGGATAATTTTAGAGCTGTTGAGACTTGAAGGACTGAAGCCCTGTGTTTATCTTCCAGGACAGGTACAGTTTGGGGTAGGTACACAGTAGGTTTTCCTAACTTTGCAATGTAATTAGGGCTGAAGAAGAAGTGAGGGGCAGTCAACACTGCAGACTGAAGGAGGGAGCAGTAACATTGTGGTATGTACAGTGCAGGCTTCCCCACACTGTGATTTTAGTGATGGTGAAAGGTGGGGGACTGACAGAACAGGAAACTGAAACCCTCAGTTTATCCACAGCAATAGGTACAGTGTGGGGCAGGTATGTTGCTGGCCCTGCACTGTGATGTATTTGGTGCTGTTGAAAGGTGAGGGGCTGACAGCAGTGGAGATTGAATCCTTCAGTTTACTCACATGACTAGGTACAGTGTTGGTAGGTAGAGCACAGGCTGCCCCACATTATAATGGATTGAATACTGTTGAAAGGTGAGGGACTGACAGCACTGGAACCTGAAGCCCTCTGTTTATTCACATAAACAGGCTGGCAGGTACAGCTCAGAGTCCACCACAGTGTGATGGATTTAATATGGGTGAAAGGTGAGTGACCGACAGCACTCTAGACTGAAGCCGTCTGTACATCCACAGGGACAGATACAGGGTGGAAAGGAACAGTACAAGCTTCCTTACACAGTGCTGCAGATAGTGCTGATAAAAGGTGAGAGAGGGCGAGAACTGGTGTGCAAAGTTCTCTGTTTACCCTCAGGGACAGATATGGTGTGGTCAGGTGTACTACATCCTTCCCAACATTGTGATGTAATTAGTGCTGGTGAAAGTTGAGGGACTGACAGCACTAGAAGCTGAAGTGCCCTGTTTATCCCCATGGTCGGGCACAATGTGGGGCAGGTGGAGTATAGGCTTCCCAACACTGTGATGCATGTAGTGAGTGGTGAAAGGTGAGGGACTCGTAGCACTGGAGAGTGAAGCTCTTGGTCTACCTGCTGAGATAGGTACAGTGTGGGCTGGTACAGCACAGGCTTCCTCCCACTGTGATAATATTACTCCTGCTGAAAGATAGCAGACTGTTATGGGACTATGCTTCCCCATACTGTGATGAATTTAGTGCTGGTGAAAGGTTGAGGGGCTAACAGCTGTAGATGCAGAATCCCCTCTCTATACCCACTGGACCTGTTACAGTATGGGCAGGCTCAGGGTGGGGGTGGCAAGGTCAGTGCTGCAGGCTGCCTTTACCTTTGAGTGTGTGATCCTTGATATATATCTGCCTTTCTCTACTAGGACCCTTTGTATTTAAGCCGGAAACGTTTTGCATTTTTCCCCAATCCGTTGACCCAGGACAGCCCAGCTAAGATACACCAGATGCACATTAGGTGCCTTCTCTTTCTGCTTCCCTAAAGTGGGGGGCTCTCTCCTCCTTCCCATCTTGCTGTGAAATCGCTCCTCTGTAATTTCTGTATTCATTCCTGCAGTTGCTTCTGATATTGGGTTGGAATTCTGTCCGCTTCCCTCCACCCTATACTGACACTAGCACTGCCCCCTCCTTCATTTCATTAGTCACTACTTCCTGCTCCTCATATTATTTTTTTTTACTTACTATGCTTTTTACGCCCTCCAGAATGCCCCCCCATCAGCTGTGCCCCACTCCTACCACCATCTGTTAAATCTGATTGTTCTGCTTTACTGTATGGAAATTTTATTCTTGAAGCATTTCCAGTAATTTATTTACTTATTTCCACATTATTTTTGTGTATTGTAATTTGTATCTGTTCTGTTCCGTACTCTTCAGCCCCCCTCACGCATCTAGAAGTGAGCTGTTCCCAGCTCAGTATGTTTCTCCTGATAAAACTTTTGAAATCAGTCAGTCAATAAATACTATCTCATTTTCAGTGGTGCCCTCTTTCTTACCCATATGTATAGCTGGGTGGACTGAAGCCCTGAGAGGTGAAGTGACCCTGGTCAGTAAGTGGCTCTGGTGAGGTTTAAACCTGGGTCTCCTGGTTCGCAAGCCTGCACTGTAGCTACTACATCACACTACCTCGTCACATTTTTGCTTACAGCATAAGAATTAGATTAACAAAAAAGAAAAGACATTTGGTCCAAACAAGCCTATCCACACTTAGGCTGGTCTTAGCACCCAACTTGCTGCAGTCTTTACACAAATCATAACATTAGAATAGTGGGATTAAAACAGAGTGCCTGTGAGTAATGATAGTACAAGGACCGTCAGTGGTGTCTTATGCAGTTTTACTACTCTGAGATGGTGTCAACAGTTCCCATAAGAAGGGTATGGAGTACGTTGCAGTGGTTGGTAATACCAAACTGTGAACCAGGAGTTCTCATGTTCAACTTCCATCAGAGAGGGCATGGAAAGACAACGTATTTTTGGCAACTGGTTCACTGGATGGTAGTGTTTACTCCGGACACCAAAAATAATTAGGCATTTGGTTAACACCATGTTTTCCTTTTTGCCACCACCTATTTTGTTTTGACCATTTAATTTTTATAAACACCTGCTATCTTAGCATAAAAAAGACACTAGCTAGCAGTGGCTAATAAACCTGCCCAGTTTTTAGCCAGATAATTTAAGAAAAGGGCAAGTGGCTCTGTGGCTAATACATTGAGCCAGCACTGTTGCGAGGGATCAACTCATGTGATGTTCTTGTGCTTTGGTCCCTCTCAATTGTGAAACTAGGATAGAAACAACCCTTCCCCAATTAAAATGAGATGTTGTATCTGCCTCCAAATATAGGAGGTGCTGTGGTCTAGTGTCTAGAGCACTCGCTTGGGGAGCCAAGAGATCACATGTTCACATGCCACAACTGTCTAATACTGCATGACCTTAAGCAAGTCAGTTAACCTCCTTGTGCTCCAGTTCTCACAGCTGTGGAAATGGGTGGAAACAGGACCCCAGTGGAAACAAGATGTTGCACCTCAGATGGGTGGAGTCCTGGGTAAAACAATTGTAAGTACAAAATAATCTCAGCTGGGTTTTCCTGACAGAAAAACTTGCTGAAAAGAAAAGGATAGTTGTCTGTCATGGCAGCAGGAGTCTTCAAATGTCAGCCCTGTCTAGTTCCACCCACAGTGCTGTTGTTTTTTTTTTTTGTTGTTGTTTTTTTGTGAACACCTAGTTTGTCATGTTGCCTGCTGCCCTGATCTGACAGGGACAGTGTTGATCTGTCTCAGTGCCTCTTGATCAAACCAAAAACCATGAGATGTCCTGATTTTACTGACAGCAGTATTCCTCCCTCACTCTAACCACCCAACACTGAGTATTACATGAAAACACTAGAGGTATGTCAATATCTTCAGGCAAATATTCAGCAAGTGTTTGTATTCAGGACTACAAAATTGTTATTATTCTTTATTTGGTAGTAGTTATTTGAACCAACAATTAGATTAAAAAAAAAAAGTTTAAAGCAGCAGTTTATGATAGGGTACTAATTTTGACCTATACTGATTTGTTATTCTATTTTACATTGCCTCTTTTCTCTAGACTTGTATGATACCTTTTTTTTTTACCTTTACTTTATTCTCCTTGCTGGCACCATTCTGCTGTGACTTCAGCTCTGTCACTCCACCTCCAGAACTTACTACATCTGAATGACTACCTCGTATTACATCTGAATCCTTACCTCGATGGGTGAGTGCAGTGCCTGTGGGATAGCAGGGTCATCCTGCCAACAAGGGTTCTTGCCTGTACATTATCCCCTTGATTCTGAGGCAGAGGTGTGCAGTGATGCACACAGACCAGGTACAGACATTGCACACCCCCAATGCTCGACTCTGATTTTTGATCCTGTGACTGCTGATGCAGCACCTGGCCTCTGCTTGGTGGCAGCCAGGCAGTGATACATGCTGTCCCCCCACTCAGAAGGAGAACACACATCAATGGACACTCAAGCCTCCTTCACCCAGCCAATCCACAAATGACTCAAGTCCCTTTCTTTTTTTTTATTAGTAGGTTCTGTAGTTTTTTCCCCTCACTTTCTCCCATTGTTCCTTGGACCCCGGCAGACATGGCAGTGCATGCACATGGAGGCATACACGCACTCCAGGTGCCAGCTCAGCCCCTTCTGCCCCTCTCCTGCCAATTGCTGGGCTTCCCAGTAGCTGGAATTGCCATTTGTCCTCCACCAGTTAGCAGTTAAGGGCTGGGGAAACCCCTCATCCCTCTGCAGGAGAGGACAGGAGCCACACATCAGATTAGTCTTGCTCCACCCCCCCCACCAACCCAGGCTCATTCCCAAACCTGGGTTGCTGGCATGGTGCGAAGTGTGGTGTCCAGCACCCCGACCCTCAGAGCCACTGGGCCAGCTTCCCAGGTCCCCATCTGAACCCAGTTTGCTGGCGAGGTGTCCAGCGCCTCAGCCCTCTGCCTCACTGGACTGGCCGTGTGATACCTTTTTTTATCCATTTTGAGTCTGCTTTAGCACAACTTTTCAAAAGTAAAAGAACTAGAGAAATAATTCTCAAATACAAATACTTCTGAATAATGACTATAGCACATTAGTTGAGTATTCAGGAACTAATATCTGTTATCGTCCAACCCTGGAAAACAACTGGCATTCATGAAAAGAAAACGGAGAACTCTCCGAATACAGCTACTTTGGGCTTAGTATAATGTGATATGAGCAAGCAACAAGTGGGCACCTGCCGAGATGGCGACCCACTTGTGGCTACTGCCCTGACAGTGAGGGTGTGGGGTTGGTGACTGGATAGGGGGTGTAGCGAAATGGCAACAGGATGTCATGCATATATACACACACGGGGGAGCAAGCCCACGGAACGAAGGGTGGCAGGGTTTGTGAAGGGTGGTGCTGCGGGTTGCTGGCGAGCTGGCATCATGGCGTGGTGGGGTGGGTGCTGGCCTGGGGTGGCAGGTTTTCAGGGTTTGGTACTGGGCACGGTAGTTTTGTTGTGCCGGCCGAGACAGTGTTTATTTTGCTTTTTTTTTTTTTGTAAGAATGCACCCCCGCGACATGCACTCTCCTGGAGCTGAGAATCTTAATTTAGGGGGATGTGGGGGCACAGTCCAACATAAATGCAATTAAACTATTTGTTTTGCACTGCTTTGACTGGCGCCAAGATTCCCACATCGCCGGAAATTGAATTCGGCGATGTGAGTTAGATAAGGCCATTCAGCATTCCAAATTCACCTTATCACATGGAACCCTTTAGACTTTGCAATCTAAACTAACAGTTTGCTGAATGGGATAGTTCTGTCACTACAGCAGTCATGAAAGTCCACTCTTGGTTGTTCTGAAGGACTTGTTCGAGCTGCAGGGGGCCCCTGCTCTTCTCAGGTGGGAGGAGGGGGCATCATTCTGCATAGGACCCAGTATAGTAAAAATGAAATGTCTTTTGAGAGATGTGGTGCCCATGTGCAAGCCCTGGATTTGAAGTTGGCTGGGATGGGGCCACAGTCTGAAGGTGAGGTATTCATGGCTGCAGGGCCGTGAAGGTGTGGGCCACCTAGCGTTCATACATCTCTGCTGGTTCATCAGGGTGTGCCATTAGGTGGTGGCTATGGCGAGAGCTGCTCCCCCACCTCTCTTGCTAGTTGAAGGGGGTGACCTTGGTGACCTGGATTGTTCTTGTTGGGGATGGGAAATAATTATACTGATCACAACACACAGAGAAGGGTCCCCGAGCTCAAGATTCCTTGACTAAACTAGCATTTCTTTAACAGAAAAAAAGAGTGAGATTGTCTACAACACTTTCCAGTAGAATTCCTAGGACTGGAGAAATTGGCACACAGCTTCTACAATAAGATCAAGGCCTTTGATTCTCTATAATAATAATACTATATAGAATAATGCACAGGTGACTGTGTGTTACGAAGTTTTAGTTTTTTACATATCTGAGCTGTGTGATGACTCATAAACATAGACAGCAAAGCTTGAGAGGTTAATAAGGTCATCACATACTGTGGGTTTGTTAAAAAAACTATTTCATAGACACACAGTCTGTTTTATTTTTAATAATTACTGGTGCAAGGAGTCAGTGTCAAAGAAAGTCACTGAAGACAGTTCTGCTTTTAGTCTCTCTTTTTTGTTGTTGTTGTTTTTGACTGACTCTGATCCTTACTGCTGCTGGCTCAGTCACTCTCCTCCACACAAACACATACCCTCTTTCCTTTACCACTGGGCTGGAGACAGAAATTGTAGTGTAACTGGGCTTCATCGCTGTTGCTGACTTGGTCTCTCTCCTCCATGCGCTCTCTCGCTCTCTCTCTCTCTCTCTCTCTCAATGCCATGATCCGACCTACCAGGAGGGAGTGAGAGAACAAGTGCAGGAACCATTGACTTGAGATCAACAGGTAACTTTTAAAGTGGATCCAAACCTTCTTAACCTTTCACTTGAGGTAGTCTTGTTACCTGTCAAAACTCGAACTTACAGTATCACTCTCCTTTAGGCAGTTCCCCCAGCTTTGGAAAGCTGCCATTGTCACTCCCTTTCACAAAAGTGGCAACAGGTCACAACACCTCAACTACTGCCCTATTTTAATCCTTCCCCTACTTTCTAAAGCCCTCAAGTGCATTGTCTCAGGCCAACTGTCAGAATACCTTAACAAATATAACATTCAGTCTGGTGGAGCGTGGTTCTTCTATGGAGGCATCCACAGTGGAGATCAAGGAGGATGCTGGGAACTTCCACAATGGAGACCCACAGGAGGGTGGCATGGGACCCCACAGGGGAAGGAAACAACTCCTGGTGGGTGACTCAGTCATTGGGGGGTAGAACTGGGGAAGGAAGGGGAAAGGGAGGTAAAATGCCTGCCTGGTGCCATGGCTTGGATGGACAGGAAACAAATCCTGAGGATCATGGAAGCAGCTGCATGGGAGAGTAAGCTGGATGTCATTATCAACTTAGAGACAAATTACCTGGCTAGGAATGGGATCAGAGCAGTGCAGTAAGAGTTTGTGGAGTTGGGAGGGACCTTTCTACAAGTAGCACACACGGTAACTTTCTTGGAAGTGCTACCTGTCTATGGCGTGGATGAGGTTAGGGTACCACGCACCATGGGATTCAATGACTGGTTGAAAACCTGGTGCAGAGCTCAGGGATTTGGCTTCACTGGGGACTGGGGGTCAACCTGGAGGGATACAGGACTATACTGATGTGATGGTCTGCATCTGTCCAGGAGGGGGACCACGATCCTAGGTGATAGGTTTAAGTGCTTCATTGGCAAGCATTTAAATTAGCCAAGGGGAGAGACACTGAAGGGAAATAGGGGAATCCCAGGCCCCCCCAAAATAGGGTAGTAAGTGAAGTAGACACAAAGGTAGAGAAGTCGATAGGGAGCAGGACAGGGGTAAATCCAGAAAAAGGCAAAGGCAGTAAGGACAGGGATGGGCCTAAAAGGGATAAGGCCATCAAGTAATGGAGGGCAATGAGTACCAATGCCTGTAGTCTGGGAAACAAGCTCCCTGAACTAGTGGCCTTGATGGAAGAAGGATGGCTGGATATCGTGGCAGTCACAGAAACATGGTACATAGAGAACCATGATTGGGATGTCAACATACCAGGGTACACAATCTACAGGAGAGACAGGGAGGTTAAAAGAGGAGGAGGAGGAGTAGCTCTCTACATAAGGGAAGGAATCAAAGCAACAGAACTAAAAGGTAAACAGGCAGAGAAGGAGGCACTGTGGGTCACCCTGGAGACAGGAAATGGCACCACAATCCGCACTGGGGTTATTTACCGACCCCCATCTCAGGGGGAGGCAATGGACAAGGAAATGACAGAAAAAATCCTTAGAATGGCAGAAAAAGGAGAGATATTACTGATGGGGAACCTGAATATGCCAGATGTTAACTGGAGCACCTTTACTGCAGTCACATCCGAGAGCAAGGTCATTCTCGATGCCCTACATGGTGCATGCTTCAAACAGCTAGTGTTAGAAACCACTCGGGAGGGAGCAGTCTTAGACCTGGGACTCTCAAATGGGGATGGAGAGAGGATCTCAGATTTAGAAGTGGATAGCCATCTGGGAACAAGCGACCACCAAACAGTGTGGTTCACAATGAACAAAGATGAAGAGTCAAGCCATACAACAAAAGTGTTGGACTTCAGGAGGGCTGACTTTGGCAAAATGGGAGAATGCCTCAGAAAAGCACTAGCAAACAGGCAAGAAGGAGGAGGTGGCGGAACAATGGGGGAAAAATCAGAACTGCCATCACAGAGGCCTCAAACCTTTGTGTAAAGCAAATAAACAAAACTAAAAGAAAAAGAAAGCCACAATGGTTCTCAAAAGAGGTGACAGGGAAGGTTAAGGAGAAAAGGACAGCATTCAGGAAATATAAGGAAACACAGAAGGAGCAGGACAGAGAAATATATCTGTTAAAGCAGAAGGAGGCAGGGAAGGCTGTCAGAATAGCAAAGGCCCAAATTGATGAAAAAATAGCCAACTCTGTTAAGAAGGGGGATAAAGCCTTTTATATGTACATAAGGGAGCAAAGAAAGACCAAGAGAAGGATACTGAGGCTTAATAAAGGGGAAGGAATGTGGGCTGAGGGGAATAGTGAAAAAGCAGGGCTACTGAACTAATACTTTCTGCTCAGTATTCACAAAAGAAGAGGAGAGTGAGGTACCTAAACCAAACAAGAGAAACACTCTGGGGTGCATGATAGTCAATTTGCAGAAGAAAGGGCTCCTGAAAGAACCTTTAAAACTGAAGGTGGACAAAGCAATGGGGCCTGACAGGATTCACCCAAGAATTCTAAAGGAACTTAGAGTAGAACTAGTGACACCACTGAGTACCCTTTTTAGCAAATCATGGAAAGATGGGGTGGTACCTGAGGACTGGAGGAGGGTAGATGTGATTCCCCTCTATGAAAGTGGGAGCAGGGCAGAGGCAGGAAACTAAAGACCAGTTAGTTTGACCTCAGTAGTAGTGAAAATGATGGAATCACTTCTGAAGGAAAGAACTGTTGAATACCTAGAAGCCAGTGGGGCAGAGGACCCAAGGCAGCATGGATTCACAGCAGGAAGGTCATGTCAGATGAATCTAATAGATTTCTTTGACTGGGTGACCAAAGTAGTAGACCAGGGAGGGGCTGTGGACATGGCCTGCCTAGACTTTAGCAAGGCATTTGACACAGTCCTACACAAAAGATTAACATACAAGTTAGCCAGCCTTGGAGTGGGTCCCAAGGTGGTAGCCTGGGTACAAAATTGGCTGGACAACAGGATGAGAAGGTAATAGTAAATGGAGTCACTCCCCAAGAAGAAGAGGTTACATAGTGGGGTACCTGGGGTTCAGTATTGGACCAGTCTCTTCAATGTCTTTATAAGTGACATTGCAGATGGACTGAAGAAAGGGATGCCTTTGCAGACGACACAAAAAGATCTGCAAACAGGGTTGATACACAAGGTGGGTGGAAAGGATAGAAGGAGACTTGGCGTTGGAGGAATGGTCAAATGTATGGCAGCTTAGTTTCAATGCAAAGAAGTGCAAATTAACACACTGGGAAACAAAACCCAGGGAAGAGTACACAATTGAGGTGGCACAATAATAACAACAAAAATGGAAAGGGACCTGGGGGTAGTTATATCAGATGACCTAAAGGTGGGCAAGCAATGTGAGAAGGCAGTAAGCAGGGCTGGGGGGATACTGGGATGCACAGGGAGAGGAATCACCAGTAGAAAACAGGAAGTTGTTATCCCTCTGTACAGACAGTTGGTGAGACCCCATCTGGAGTACTGCGTGCAGTTCTGGAGACCCCATCTCCGCAAGGACATAGACAGGATGGAGGCTGTCCAGAGGAGGGTAACCAAAATGGTGCAGGGTCTGCACCAGAAGTCATACGAAGAGAGACTAAAAGAGCTTAATATGTATACCTCGGAGGAAAGGAGGGAGAGAGGGACATGATAGAAACTCAAGTACCTCAAGGGAATCATGAAGTCAAAGAGGGTAATATCTTTCCAGAAAAAGAGAGATGTGCAAGAACAAAGGGCACAATCTGAAGACAGAGGGGACAGCTCAGAGGTAATGTGAGAGTATTTTTCACAGAGGGGGTGGTGGATGCATGGAATGGCTTTCCTGGGGAGGTCATGGAGTCAAAAACAGTGGGCGAATTCAAGAATGCATGGGACAGACATACGGCAGTTCTGGGGGGATAGGAGGAAGTAGGCTGTTGGTTAAATAGGATCTGCAGCTTATCTATTAGGTAAGGAAATGGGCAGACTAGGTGGGCCAAGTGGTCCTTATCTGCTGTCAAATTGTATGTTTCTGTGTTTCAGTGTCTGCAGCAGCATGGCTTTAGAAAAGCACACAGCACAACCACTGTCCTTCTTGAATACACTGATCACATTCATAAGACACTGGATAATGGCCATATGCTTGGTGCAATCTACGTTGACCTGACATAGTCTTTTGACACTGTTAATCACTAGCTCCTTCTGCACTCCCTCCCTTCCTTGGGCCTCTCAAATGAGGTAACTTGCTGGTTTGGAACTACCTTGAGGGTAGATCCCAACAAGTTAAAATATGTAACACTCTGGCAGCCTTTCTGTGCAGTCCAGGGTACCTCAAGGGTCCATCCATGGACCACTACTTTACTTTTCAGCCTTTTTATCCACAACCTCTCCAAAACCTGCAATAATAATATGATCCTTCATGCTGATGATGCTGTCCTCTTTTCAACACATACTGATCCACTCCCTCTTTCTTGTGACCTACAGACTAATTTTAGCTTGGTTGAGACCTGGTTTGGTCAGCATAAATTGTTCAATAAGCATAAAAAAAAACAAGGCTATGTTGTTCTCAAGCCCACACAGCAAATACAGATCAGCTAGCCTAACTATATTGAACAAACAAAACCAACCACTCAAGCAAGTTCAGTACTTCAAATACCTTGGGGTGATTCTTGATGGCTCACATTCATATACCCTTCATGCCGACCTAATCTCCAAGGCTGTAAACTCTAGGCTAGGGACCCTTTACCACCATTGCCACTGCTTGACCCCTGAGGCCCTACACATAGTTGTAACCAGCTTAGTCTTGTCTATAATTGACTATGGGCTAGTTATCTATGGCTCTGCTACTGGCACTACACTATAAAGAATTAAGATTACACTAAATAAATGCTGTCTGCTAGTGTCAGGTGTTTGGGGATGGCCCATACAAGCAAACTTTACAAACAAACTAACTGGCTCCACCTCAAGGGTAGGATCTCCTACCAGACCTGCCTCCTGGCCCAAAAAAAAAGCTTCAGCTTCTGCCCCCCCCCCCCACTACACAGGCTTTTCTGTTGCCAACACCTAACCATCATTCCACATGTAGTGCTAACAAGCAGTCATATCTTGTTCCTTTCTGCTGGACCTCTCAGGCTCAGCGCCTTTTTATTCAGAGCACCCTCTTGTCTGAATGGACTCCCTCCTGAGGTGTCTGGGGAGAATACAATTGGCCCCTACAAATGCAAACTATGGCAGTACCTCACCAATCTCAGCAACTGTGACTGTACCCCTTAGGCTGTCACATTCCTCCACACACTCATAAAGCCTCTCACTCCTCCCTATTGCCATTAACTTCACCTTTCCTGCACTCTCTTCTTCCCACTCACTCACCTTTCCATCTTCTTAGTAATAGTAGTAGTAGTAGAAATATTTAATAAAATGTCTTTTTATGAATTAGGATAAAACTTGATTGAGTCACAGACTCATTTACAACGAGTTCCTCTAGCAGTGTTACAGCATGTTACAAAAGAGCAAACATTCATATATACATACAATGGATTTTAAGTTAATGATTTCAAAAATACATGATCAGATACACATACATCTCTTAACATCTTCATCCAGCCACTCCCCTAATCAAAAATGTTGTCACTTGATATCTGGCATCTATGACACTATAGTGACAACATTGTCCTGGTTTGTTATTAGAATGCCTTAACCACTTTTTCATTAAATTCCAGGTTTTTAATCTTCCCTGGTTTTCTTAGATTGAACAGGATTTTATTCCACAATACTGCATCTTGATAGTACACTATTTGGCAGCCCATTTCTAGATTACATACTGGAAGCACCAAGTCCAGTGCTGTTGCAGAATTTAATGAAGCAACTGTGTCCTTTTATGTTTGCTTGCACAAGAAACATGTTGTGACAACTTGCTGGAATAGCAGGTTGTGGAGGCATGGTAGTGTTGTGGCCAGTCCCACCACTGATTTTTGGGGCTTGTGTCTGCAGCACAAATGAATGAGCACGCTGTCTATGACAGCAACTCAGAAGCATGCCACCAACTTGAAAGACATTCGCTGCTGCAGTGAGGGAGTGCCGCCTCTTTGCAGGGCATGCCTTGCTTGGTGTTACACTTCAAAAAACATGGTGGCAGCTGCTGGCATCTGCTTCTCAAAGCCGATGTCAGGGGTGACCGATCCCTTTGTTGGCATGCCCCCTCCCCAGTTCATTTGCCGACAGGGGAGCCCAATCCCCATCAGCATAATGTCCCCCTTGTTGGAATGTATCTGCCAAGGGGGGTGTCCAATCCCCCTCGGCATCATGCCCCCCCCAGACACAGACACACTTTCATTGCTGATGGGGGGCCCAATCCCCATCAACTTCAGTCCCCTCTCCTCAAAAACACATGTGGCACAGTGGGAGCCCACCCCAGTGTGCGCAAAGCAAACCTACAAGAAAAAGACTTCCCATGATGTCTTTTATTTATTTCCCTAAAACAAAGAAAGCAATCCCTCATTGTCTGCAGTGCCCTTCCCCCAACCCGCACACCCCCATGCACCCCACCTACCTACACCCCCCCACCCCATACTTCTCTCCAGCGTCCGGTAGCGATGATCTTCGGTGGAGTAGGAACACGCCTGCACTCTTCAAAGCTGACTACGAACTGAAGAAATGCTGGAAAGCTGTATAATGGCATAAATGGGCGGGGGGGAGTTCAATTTAGGGTGATGTCTCAGCCATTTGGGGAAGTTTTGGTCTCAAATTTTCAACATGGGGTTCTTGGGATCCCTCTTCACTGTCATTTCGTTATTCGGTCCCAAAAGATGATTTTGCTGTTACTGCATGGCATCACATTCTGGGACCGATTCACAAAACAACAGTGTCACTGTTCATGAGGCGGGCACCCAAACAGCCTATGTTGCAAATTCAGTGAAAAAATTCTAAAAAGTGACTGTGTTATGGCGTGCATTCGCAGTTCCCACGCACGCTCCGTAACTTTGAGAATTTTAATATTTTCACTCCAGATTTTCAACATTGCCCTTTTCCACACCTCCTTATGAACAGCACAGCTGTCATTTTTCGCATCCTGCTCGAAATGTGTTTTTGCACATCTGGCACACAGTGGCTAGCTGCTGTACAAAATCAATGTTCAGACTGAGTAAGAAAATCACAGTGACAGTGTTCATAAGAAGAGGTCCCAAAAAGCCCATGTTGCAGATTTGCTGAAAACATTCCAAAAAATTATTGTTACCAGTGTGCATTGCACAGTTTCTACACACGCTCGTAACTTTGCCAGTGTTTTATATTTTTACTCTAGATTTTCAACATTGTAATTTTTGGCCACCACCTTATGAAAAGTACATCTGTCATTTTTCACATTCTGCCCAAAACATGTTTTCCCAGCTGTGGCACACAATGGGCATGGTCGCTGTGCAAAATCAATGTTTAGGACAGACTAAGAAAATTACAGTGCCACTGTTCATGAGCGGAGGTCCCTAAAATATCTATGTTGAAAATCTGTGTACAAAATCCTCCAAATAATTGCCTCATAAGTGTGTACATTGTGCGTTCTATTTATCGCCGTGACTTCAATACTTATATATTTCACTCCAGATTTTCAACATTACCATTTTCTTACACTCCTCATAAACAGTACAACTGTCATTTTCACATCCTGTTTGGAATGTGTTTTGCACCTGTGGCACTCAATGGCACAGTTGCTGCAAAATCACCTTTCAGCTAACATACTGATAGTGTCACTGTTCATGTGGTGAGGTCACAAAAGCCCATGTTGAAAAGTTGGAGTGAAAATAAACGCCAGGGCGTGGGTTTCACCATAACGCCCCTCACCCTGTGGGACTGGATAGGCGCCAGGGTGTGACTTGGGACTGTCAAGTAATGCTCATGCCATTCCACCCCCAGCCTGCAGCCAATGACAGGCATCGAGGTGTGCTTTGGACTCTTCACCCCCAAAGTTCACCCCTTTCTCTTTTACTGCACCCATTTCAGCGTATTTCCTTATGGAATGGGGTGAGTATAAAACCCAAACACCCCAAGGCACACCTCGACACTTGTCGGTGTCTGCAGGGTAGGGTGAGGTGAAATGGTGTGAGCATTGTGGGCAATGACCCAAAGGCACACTCCAATGCCCGTCAATCTTTGCAGGGTGGAAATGGGGTTAGCGTCAGTTCAGTACTTCACTGCCATTGCTATTCTGCATCTCTCTAACTCCTGCACTTCCAGTGCTAATGCCAGCAAGCAAATATTCGACATTGACAAATGCTTGTGTAACCCCCTTGTTCCCAGGGGTTACTAGAATCCCAGTTAGAATCAGTGGTAGGCAGGGAAGGCAGCTATTAAAATGCCAGTTAAATAGGTTTCACTCTGTCTCGCTCTGTTTTCAGTATCAGCTTAGATCTGAAGGGATGATGTACTCATAGAGCTTTCACAGCAGCATAAACCACAATGCTAGCAGCCGCCAGAGCTAGCTTTAGAATGTTCGTAGGATTGTGATCCGGAGTCTAGTGGAGGAGGCTGCAGCTTGCAATGCAGCTCCTCAGTCAGCTCTGTCAGAGAGCTACCTGTTTGTTTCTAGGTTCTGAGTTCTCACTCTAGTGGATAACAATTGTTCCAGCTTTTCAGAAGTGGTGGAGACCTGTGCCAGAGGGTTTCCCTGTGCCCTATCCCAGGTGGGATGGGGTGTACTCCAGGATGCAGGGAAAATCCCCTGGTCCATCTTGACTTTTGAAGCTGCCTTGTGACAACTGCTCTGTGAGTACTTTTTTTTTTTTTCTGTGTAAACCCAGGAGTTAAGGTGGGAGACCCCCATCTGGAGTAACCAGTTTATCTCTATTGGTTCTGAAGGGCACCTATTTCTTTTCTTTCAGCGCAATTGGCCAATGCCTGAGAAAAGTGTTTACCCCTGGATGTGGGTTGTTTTCATTCAGTTTACCCCAGTATAGTGGGTTCTGAAAGTTCTGAGCCTGGATGTGCTCTGCTGTGGTCGTGTGTACCACTTTCATTCCTGTGAGAAGTGTGAAATGCACCAGTACCTGGCTGCATGTGCCAATTTCCAGTAGGAACCAGTGTGTTCACCAGTGTGTGTTTTCTTCATCCTATGTTAAATGGGAATTCAGGCATGTGTGTACCTCAGTAATCTGCATTACAAGTGTGTGCAGCCCTATGGGAGTCCATCTTCACTTTGTTTACTAGGTTTACTAGGTAAATAAGGACAAAAGTAGGCCTTGACCCATCATGATTGTACCCCACAAAAGAGAAATTAGACCCGGTGAAAGTTGTCAGAAAGCCATCTGTCTATGCGTTTTTTAAAGGAATCGAAGGAGTTACTATCAACCAGTTCCTGTGGGAGTTTGTTCAAGAGCCTAGGCATTCTTACAGAAAAGCGTAGTCTTTTATTAGTTTTGGCCATGCTAACTAGTAATTGTCTGTTATGAAGCCTAGGTGCCATTTTCCTTTGTGACATGCTAATGCCGCATTGATTCATTAGTGTTGGTGATTTTAATATTTTATACATAAAAAGGAGATCACCTCTGCATCGTCTATACTCAAGTGAGTGGAGATCTGTCTTTTGCAGTCTTTCAGGATAAGACAATGGTGCTAAGTATGGGACCATCTTGGTTGCCCTTCATTGAATTTGCTCAATTGTGCATAAGTCTTTTATCAAATATGGGCTCCACACAGTGTTTTTTCCTACTCTGTTACGTGAATAAAAGCCACACTCTAGAATCTCAACCTGGTTTGGACAGTAATGTTATTGCTTTCCTGTGTCTGGAGTTACTTGGGTGCCACTGTCTAGAAGTGCAAACCTAGCATACTGTAGTCCTAAGCAAATGTTTTTTTTCCCCCAGGGACCTGGGCTGTTGGCCACGGCAATTGGTCCCTACCTGATGTGAACCAGGCAGTAGCCACACTTGGTTGGCTGTTTTGTATAACAGTCTTTTCCATCTGGCATATCCCACCTTGTATATGGTGGCTTTTTACAATGTAACCCCCCACCCCTCTCTTTACATAGATACATAGATACATAGACAGTGTCAGCAGAAAAGGGCCTATGGCCCACCCAGTCTGCCCATTTGAGCTTGTAAGTTCAGTTTATGCTTTCCTAGAAGTCTGTTGCCCCTTACCCCTGACCTCCAGAATTCCTTTATGTCTATCCCATGCATTCTTAAATCCCGTGATTGTTTCAGCAACCACCACTTCCTCTGGCAGGGTGTTCCACTTGTCCACCACCGTTCTGTGAAGAAATTCTTCCTCATGTTTCCTCTTGAATCATCCTCCTCCAACTTCATCCCATGCCCTCTAGTCCTGGAACATCTTTTCACTTAAAAATAGTGTATTCCTGCACCCTGTTCCTCCTGAAAGATACTTGTATGTCTCTATCATATCCCCTCTCCCTCCTCTCCTCCAGGAGTACATGTTCAGTTTCTTCAACCTGTTTTCATAGGACTTGTGATGCAATCCATGCACCATCTTTGTTGCCCTCCTCTGAACCTTCTCTACCCTGTCTATGTCCTTACATGGGGTATGGTCTCAGAGACTGTACACTGTACCCAGGTGGGGCCTCACTAGTGTCTTGTATAGCGAGATTATGACCTCCCTTTTCCTGCTGGTGATGCCCTGTCTATACATCCCAGCATCCTATTTGCTTTACCTGCTGCCTTGTCACACTGTTTCCTACTGAGGTCATCAGAGATGAGTAACCCCAGATCCCTTTCTGCTTGGTGCATGCTATATCCTCACCCCCAACTGATATATTGTGCCAGGGTTTTTTCCCCATATGCATTATCTTGCACTTCCTTGCATTGAATTTCAACTGCCAAACCTGACCATTCTTCAAGTTTCTGCAGGTCCTTCTCATTCTGTCTACACCCTCTGGTGTGTCTACTCTGTTACAGAGCTTTGTGTCATCAGCCAACAGTGAAATTCTGCCTTCTAGGTCCTGTGCAATGTCACTGATGAGATGTTGAATAGGACCGGTCCCACCGCTTGATCCCTGTGGTGCCCACTGGTCACTCTTCCCTCTGTGGAGTGACAGCCATTTACCACCACCCTCTGTGTCCTGCCACCCAGCCAATTACCTACCCACCACACTACTGTCCTGCCCACACCCATATTCCCAGTTTGTGTAATAGTCTTCTATGTGGCACAGTGTCAAAGGCCTTCTGAAGTCCAGATAGGCCATGTCCACTGCCCTCCCTGGTCCACCTCCCTAGTCACCCAGTCAAAATTCAGCGGGGTTGGTCTGACAGCGGCCTCCCTGGGAGACCATGCTGCCTTGGGTCCTGTAGTCCATTGACAGCAGATGTTTCACCAATCTCTCCTTCAGTAGTGCTGCAGTCTTACCCACTACTGGGGTGGGGCTGACTAGTCTGTGTTCTCTGCTTCCTCTTTGTCCCACTTTTGTATAGGGACTACATCTGCTGTCCTCCAGTCTTTGGGTACCTCCCTGTTTCCAGTGATCGGCTAAACAGGATAGCCAGAGTTCAGCCACCACCTCTCTTAGTTCTTTAAGACCCTGGATAAATCCCATCATTCCCATTGCTTTATCAACTCCTATTAATTCCAGTTCCTTCAGGACCCTTTCTCGTGTAAAGGGACTTATGTCCATTTCTGCACCATTCTCACCCCTTGTACTTCCTTCAGACCCATTACCCTCCTCTTCTTCAGTAAAGACTGAGCAGAAATACCTGTTCAGTATGTCAGCTTTACTGTTGTCATCCTCCACGCGGCCCCCATCCTCCCCCTTCAGTCTCACTATCCCTCCCTTTGTCTTTCTTTTTTCACTTATGTACCTGTAAAGGTTTTGTCCCCTCTACCCACTGATTTTTGCAATGTGTTCTTCTGTCTGAGCTTTGGCTTCCATACCCAGCCTCCCTGCCTCCCTTTGCTTCCTCCCTGGTGCTTCTCCCTATCCCCTTCTGCCTATGTCTTCTTGTATTGCCCTAGATGCAATCTTTTGGCTTTCACTTTCTTTGCTACCTCTTTGGAAACCATAATGGTCTCCTCTTCCTTTCCTCTTGCTAACCTGCTTAATGCATAATTCTGTTGTTCTTGTAATCCCCATTTAAATACTGCTCACTGTTCCTCAACCCCTGATTCCTGTCCCATTCCCCTTAATGCCTCTTTCAAGTATCTCCCCATTTTCCCAAAGTCTGCCCCCCTAAAATCCAGGATACGTGCTTTTGTGTGGTTTCGTTCTGCTCTTTCTGTGATTTCAAACCACAATGACTGGTGGTCACTGTTCCCCAGGTGCTCCCCCACTGTTACCCCCATCACACTGTCCCTGTTTGTGAGCACAAGGTCCAGTATTGCCTTCTGCCGAGTTGGTTCCATGACCAGTTGCTTGAGGAAGGCACCCTGAAGGAGTCCAGGATAAATCTGCTCTAGTTGAAGCTGCTGTTGGGATGCTCCAGTCCACGTCTGGAATGTTAAGTCTCAACAATTACTACCTCACCCTTGTCTGCCATCCTTTGGATGGCTGGCATCAACTCTATCTGTTTCTTCCTCCTGGGCTGGTGGTCTATAGACCACACCTGTGCAGATGGCTGTCCCCATTTTCCTTTCGACCCCTAGATGTTTGGTGAGAGGTGTGCCCTTCTAGTTAAATAAGGGGGCCAGTGGGGGGTTTATACTTGTTGTATAAGAATCCATACTATAAATTAGTTGGAAGACAGGCAACACATTAACCTACTATTTATTTCATATTATGTAATATATGGAAAATATTTGGTCAATATACTAGAAAATATTAGGATCATATAAAATAAATGATTGGTTTACCAACCTGCCTTGTATTAAAACCTATTTATTGCAGAAGTCCATTATGAAATCTATATATAGAAATTATATTAGAATATACAATTCTACATCTTCATTACATACATTTTAAGTATGGCCTATATGTTTTCCATAGACCAAAAAGGGGCCAGTTTTGTATTATTTAAAATATATAGTGTCAAGAAAATATATTTATTTGATAAAATGGCAAGAAAAAGATCTAGAAATTTAATTGGCCGAGATACATCAGCTGACTGTATATTAAATCTCTATATGTACACAGTCATCCTGGTCCTAAACCACATCACACAATGAGCCAATCAGTCCTCCTACATCCAGAACTATCTTCCATCAGTCCCCCTGCAACCAGAACTGATCTTCCATCACAAACATGGCTGCTACCTTTACGCTGTAAAAACCTTCAGCTGGGCCCTAAAAATAAAACTACCTTAAATAAATAAATTAAACAAATTAATTAAATGTTATTTTCCTGATCATCACACTCTCCTTACACACATAAACAAATTAGAAACATTAAGTATTGTTTATAGTTTTCATTACAGCTGTTTTTTTTTTTTACTAACAGTGAAAAATCTCCATTCTGTCTTTACCTGTTCATCAGGGAAATCTCTTCTGCTTGCCCTGACAGTGAGATAGTCTCTGGCTTTAAAACAGGCCTTTGTTGTTGTCTGTGTTTATGAAATGGGTATCAAAATATAAGCAATGTGACTGGCCACTGACCTTGCAATAAAGTGTCTAACACACAGAAGAAATATCCAGCAATGCCCAGTGGGCATTGATATGGGTGATACTGCCACATTAGAACTTTCAAAACTAAAACGGACACCATTTTTCTCCACTAGCCATAGTAGTCAAAACACCAAAGTAAGCAGCTCACTGTCATGTGAGCCACAGTCCATGTTTAACACACAAAACCTACTTCAGTTTGTTCCAACACATAAAGCAACAAAAAAAAACTTGTGACTGGCACAATCTCTTCCAGTCCTACCAGCCTGTCCCCTTCCCATTCGCCCCCAGTCCTCAATAATCAACATGCCAACTGATAGATACTTCCCTCCCAGGCTTCCATTTACCACCTCACATACTGCTCTTTTTAACTTCTTTGTCACACATTAAAAAATATCAATTACTGCCGAGATCTCTTCCCATTCCAATCACCCATCCTGCCACTCACCCACCCAGGATCTCTTCCCATTTTGCCACCAGTCCGCTCTCTTGGTCACAGTCCTTCCTCACTCAAGAACTACACTTCACAAGAGAGAGCTGCATTTTCTATTTTGGGGACAAATACATTTGGCACTACACAATTCCGTTTGAGTGGAATTAAGTGAGTTAACTAAGAAAACCAGTATATTTTATTTAGAGGGGCTCGGTGACCTGGGTGACCACTTCCGGGTCACGTGAGCTCTATCTAAACCTCCTGGTTCGTTTGCTCTGCTTCTGACAAATGAATATTTTCATTTGAGCTGTCTGTGAACTCCTGTGCTGAACTACTATGTTTAAATGCACTTTTTATTTGTTAAAAAAACGTTTGGTGTGTTTGTCTGTTGTCTGTCACTCGTTGCTATTACGTGTGCTTGAGCCCTGCTGACGTTCTATCTAGGAAGCAGGAAGAGGGAGTGTAGTTCTGAATTCTTCACTCGAGAACTACACTTCATGAAGGGAGCTGCATTTTCTATTTTTTTGGGGAGAAATACATTTTGGCACTACACCAATTCCACGTATGAGTGGAATTCATGGAGTTTAACTAAGAAAAAAGGAATATTTTATTTAGAGGGGCTCAGTGACCTTGGGTGACCACTTCCAGGTTACTTATATTTCTTATTTCACTTCCTTAGCGAGCAGGGTGAGCTAGTGAGCAGGGCGTGTGTGACTCCATGCGTGAAGGCGTGCGCTAAGACACACGCATTTAGCACGTGTTAAGCGTGTTAGGTGGTGTTAGGAGGAAAGGTTTATATCTGTGAGACTGCAATACTATCACTCGTATTTATACATCACGTGACACATAGAAACACAGAATTTGACGGCAGATAAGGACCACTTGGCCAACCCAGTCTGCCCATTTCCCTACCTACTGGATAAGCTGCAGATCCTAGTTAACCAGCAGCCTACTTCTTCCTACCCCCACCCCTCAGAATTGCCTTATGACTATCCCATGCATGCTTGGGTCCCCACTGATTTTGACTCCACAACCTCCTCGGAGCCGTTCAGCCATCCACAACCCTCTCTGTGAAGAAATACTTCCTTGAATTACCTCTGAGCCGCCCCATCTTCAAATTGTGCCCTCTTGTTCTCACCTTTTTTGAAAGATGCTACCCTCTTGGACTTTGTTGATTCCTTGAGGGTACTTGAAAGTTTCTATCATGTCCCCTCTCCCTCCCTTTCCTCGAGGGCTATACATATTAAGCTCCTTAAGTCTCTCTTCATATGACTTCCGTGCAGACCCTGCACCATTTTAGTGCCCTCCTCTGGACAGCTTCCATCCTGTCTATGTCTTCGGAGATTGGGTCTCCAGAACTGCACACATGCTCCAGATGGGGTCTCCACCAGCTGTCTGTACAGAGGGATAATAACTTCCTGTTTCCACTGGTGATGCCTCTCCCTAGCCATCCCAGTATCCCCCAACCCTCCTTGCTGCCCTCTCCACATTGCTTGCCATCTTTAGGTCACCCTGATATGACTACCCCCAGGTCCCTTTCCATTCTTGTTGTTGTTAGTATCTCACCCCCCATTGTGTACTCTTCCCCTGGGTTTTTGTTTCCCAGGTGCATTACCTTGCACTTCTTAGCATTGAATCTAAGCTGCCATACATTTGACCATTCCTCTAACCTTGCCAAGTCCCTTCTCATCCTTTCCACCCCTCTGTGCATCAACTCTGTTGCAGATCTTAGTGTCATCTGCAAAGAGACATACTTTTCCTTCCAGTCCTTCTGCAATGTCGCTTATAAAGACATTGAAGAGGACCGATCCTAATACTGAACCCTCACGGTACCCCACTAGTAACCCTCCTTTCTTCTGAGTGGACTCCATTTACTATAACTCTCTGTGTCCTATTCTCCAGCCAATTCTTTACCCAAGCTGTCATCTTGGGACCACTCCCAGGCTAGCTAACTTGTATATTAATCTTTTGTGTGGGACTGTGTCAAATGCCTTGCTAAAGTCTAGGTAGGCCATGTCCACAGCCCCTCCCTGATCTACTACTTTGGTCACCCAGTCAAAGAAATCTATCAGATTCGTCTGGCATGACCTTCCCACTGTGAATCCATGCTGCCTAGGGTCCTGTGCCCCTCTGGCCTCTAGATACTCGACAATTCTTTCCTTTAGAAGTGATTCCATCTTCTAATGGCTTCTAGTGGCTTTGTTTTTGACAGTATCTATATATGGAAGTGGCTTTTTCAGCCAACTCATCTAGGAATATTAATGTTTTTGTTACTACTACAACAGGGGGAAACAGGCATACAATGTACATCTTGCTACACGTTTAGTTTGTCAGCTAGTGTTGCTGACAATCTCCCATTTCAATGTGCTAAATGCACTGATAATATTGTATTACAATGTGAAAATACTTTATTCTATAAGTAGATTTTGGTACTTGAATCTAGTAGTAATCCTGAACATAAAATTGTTCTGCCTGCATCACATACAACTAATATCCCAATAGACGAGACTGCATTTATTTCCACTTTAAGTACCACTTCAGAAATAACAAAATTTAAGGAGAATAATTTTACCACTTCGAGTAACCTAGTTACTAATCCTACTGATGTCTCAAAAAAAGAGCTAGAGAAGATAAGCCCAGTTCAAGTAACAGTTTGGAAGACACTAACTGGTATAATATATAGGGGTCTAAAGTAACTAAAAAGAGAAGGCACAAGGCACAGCACTTTGTCATTCCATTACATAACAGCTTTGATCCCCTGTCCACTGCCTCTGCTGACTCTAATGGTACCCTACTGATCCCCCAAATGTAGGTTCTAACTCTACTGACACATCCAAAGTCAAGGTTAATATGCCACGTTTCCAGTCTGTCGTCTAACTCCACGTCCAATCTCCCTTTGATAGATTTTGCTACCATTCATATTGATGAAGAAGCATCCTCCATGTATGTTTCCAACTGTAATGTTCCACACACTAGGCAGATATATGTTCTGGGTAACTCCCTAGTTAAACAATTAGATAGAGCGCTATGTGAGCCTGACAAACATAATAGAACCTGTTCAAGTTTCAGTGGTGCTAAAATTACAGATCTTACATTTATGGTGGATACATTATTGGCTTTCAAGAAATAAATCCATTGTGTATTGTTCACACTGGCACCAATAACATCTACAAGGATTCTGTTCAGAACATTAAACAAGCCTATGTTTCTATGACTAATAAATTGATTGATCTGGGGTGTGATATTTTTTCTGAGATTCTACCTATTCCACGGTACTCTGGTTTTCTTAATGAAAAAATCAAAATTGTCAATAACTGGCTTAGGCATTGGTGTTTACGACAAAATATACAGTGTATGACCCATTGGGAAGAATTCATAGATAGACCAGAGCTTTATTGTCCTGATGGCTTGCATCTTAGCAAGTTAGGGTATGCTCTGCTGAGTCAGCAATTTCTATTCACCATAAACTTAAATTTAAACTAAGTTATGGGGGGAGGGGAGATGTTAATGCACATACCCCATCATCTCTTTCCTATAAAGTGTCCAGTAAACTATTGCAATTTCTTAGTTTTAATACAAGGAGCTCGACACAGAAATTTGATGAGTTAACTATTATTTCGAATAAGGACTTAGATATTGTTACGGTAGTTGAAACATAGGGTGATCATGACTCCCCTTGGATTAAGCAACTTCCAGGATATACTTTGTATTATTTAAATCGAAGTGAAAAAAGGGGGGAGGTGTTGCCTCATTTATTAATAATAAATTTGACTCTGTTAATATATCTAGTCTTATAAAAACTCATAACCTCTCAACTGAGAGTCTTTGGCTTAAAATGTTTTTATCCAAAGAGGATTTCATTATCCTTGGGACATCTTATACTCCCCCAACTTCACTGAGTTTAGTTATGGATGCTACTCTTTCTGAATTTGAAATAGCTACTCAATTGGGTTATGTTATTATTACTGGGGATTTTAATCTCCCAGACATTAACTGGCAGTCACTAACTGCATCTAGTAGTATTAGCAATAAACTCATGTCCACCTGCTCGATACTGGATTTACATCAATCGGTAAATACTGCAACCCGAGGCAATAATATACTTGACCTTGTTCTTAGCAGTACCACCTTAGACATTAGGGATGTGCATATTTCTACACCTATTGGCACTAGTGAACATAACTCAATTTTATTTATTTACAGAGACACATTGCCTTCAATAATAACTCTCCGATAATATATCTGTATGACAAAGCCAATCTTTATAGTATTAATCTTCATTTAAAAAAGGTTAATTGGTTATCTTTGTTTAACGATCACACCCTATTACAGAGCTAGGTACTTTTCAAAACTCTTATCCTGACTATACGTGATACATACATTCCATCAAAAACCAAAAATTCTAATGGGAAACAGTCTCCTAGATGGTTGAATAAAAACATTAAACGTTTGATAAGTACAAAAATTAAAAAACATCATAATTATTTAAAAAATAGGTCTGTTTCCAATTGGAAATCCTATTTGAAAACAAGTAGGCAATGTAAATCAGTAATCCGGAAGGCAAAGTCTAAATGGGAACTGTCTCAGGCAACTTCAGTGAACAAGTCTAATTCCAAACAACTCTACTCTTATATTAATTCTCTTAGGAAAAGTCCAAGTATGGTGGGGCCTCTTACAACTGATAACATACTTATTCATGAGCCAAAAGCTATGGCAGACATCTTTAATAATGAATTTTGTAAAGTTTTTTCTGTACCAGAGGTTCAATCATTCGATCTTAAGATATTACCTTCAGACCCTTCTATTACATTCTCAGTCGAGTCTATTTTCTAAAAATTATTATCATTAAAAGGTAAATTTTGTCCAGGCCCAGATCATATAGCAGGTCCTTTACTTTATCTACTGTCTGAACATATTGCCTTCCCACTAAAACTCTTATTCGACCTTTTTCTACAACATAATTTTATCCCTTGTGAATGGAAAGAGGCATTTGTAGTACCCATTCATAAGAAGGGTTCCAAACATTTATGGGAAAATTATCGGCCGATTAGTTTGACTTCATCCATTTGCAAAGTATTAGAAAGTCTACTCAAGGATATTGTGTCCCCAATAATTGACGAATCTGACCAGGAACAACATGGCTTTAAAAAGGGTAGAAGTTGCCTAACTAATTTACTCTGTTTTTATGAGCACTTTAAGTCTTTTTTGGATAATCGGTTAGCCTGTGATATTGTCTTTATTGATTTTAGTAAAACTTTTGATTCCCACGCCACACTGGGCTCTTATTCAAAAACTTTCTAGTCTTGGCATCAATACTTATATAATAAAATGGATTCATAACTGGCTTTCAGATAGAACTCAAAGAGTGATGATTAATGGATCAGTCTCTGATTCAGGTAGAGTTCTAAGCAGTGTACCTCAGGGCTCAGTTCTTGGCCCCTGCCTTTTTCAGGCTTTTATTTTTGATTTAACTAATTCTTGCCTTTCTTACACTATTAAATATGCGGATGATGTAAAGATCAGAGGTCCTAGTTTCAATATTGATCAGATATCTTGTATTCAGCATGACCTTGATGTTATCAGTACTTGGGTTAATAAATGGGGTATGAAGTTAAACTCTACAAAATGCAAGGTTATGCATTTAGGTTCTAATAATTAAAATTTCCAGTATACTCTGGATGAGTTACCACTGTGTACTACTGTTGATGAGAAGGATTTAGGCATAACAATATCAGATAATTTAACCTATTCTAAGCATATGTATTCAGTTATTAATACATCTAATAAAATTGTATGGTCTATTTTGCGCAACATTATATCCCATGATCAGGAAGTGTTGTTGCCTTTATTCAGGTCCTATGTTCGACACCATCTTGAATATGCCTCACAAATGTGGTGTCCTTTCAAAAAATCAGAAAATTATTCTCTTGAAAGGGTACAACGTAAATATAATAAAAAAATCTCTGAACCTGAATTTTTATCTTATGAGTCTAGGTTGGATACATTGAAATTAATGCCTCTTACTATTAGGCATATTTGAGGTGACCTTCTCCTTCTATATGACATAATTCATGACCCTTATATCATGTCTCAATTAGGTTTTTCTTTCAAAAAATCAGTATACAATATTAGAGGTCATATCCTTCAGTTAACTGGTAAATCCTTCAAACATAATAACCATAAGTATTTTTTCACTGTACGAATTATTGGGCCCTGGAATCGACTCCCATCCTATGTAGCTACTAGTAATACTAAAGAGGTTTTCAAACATTGTCTCGACACTTTAATTATGTCAGAGTATGACTTGTCATTCTATTCTATGGCCTAGTATAGGAGCATTATGGGCTTTGGCCTACTAGCTTCTTCATCCTACCTTAGTATGAACCTTAGTATGAACCATAGCTGCCACCTGCTCAATACGGCCTTATTTTACCTCTCCAATTTCTGTTACTTTTTTTATGCCAAAAGTTTTTCTTCTTCTTCTATGTTGTTCCTTTGTTCATGCCCACATCCTTACCTCTATTGTTCCCAGGCAGCTGCACATCCACACCCTCTTCCCAACATGTGGTTGAAACATTACAGGCAAGTCCTCTCTGTGCTGCCTGCTGCTCAAATAGAAATCTCTGTCCCCCCCCCAAAAAAAAGCACATACATCACCTTCAAATACCAAATGTAACTGGAGTGGGGGGTGAATGCCATGACAATCACACAACTGAAAACGCTACAAAAACGGCAGTTTGCCCAGGTCAAAAGTCCTCAACTCAAAAAAAAAAAAACACACTGTAAACTGGTGGAGGAACTATTTTATTTAAATTAAAGAAAAATATGTAATTTTTGTTACTTAATATAGTTATTTTTACTTTTTACATCCCTCTGATTTAAATGGCCATTTCATAAGTGCAGTAAGACACTCCAGGGTGTGTGTGTTAGACACTTTAACACACAGCTAGGAGGTTGGACGCACTTGGCCTATGGCCTCGTGCCTCAATATGCTCCTAGCCATGTGTTAAAGTGTCTAACGCACACACTGTCATGTCTTTTTGCTTACGTACAGTACGTTAGGAGAGTAACATTCTAACAGTGGAACTGAGCAGAATTTTGAATCCCTGTATTCTATGGTAAACATTCCATGGTAAACATTCTACATCTTGAATGTAGGGAAAAAACAGAAAACAAAAACAGGATGAAGAAAGTACGCAATACAGTAATACTTTATAAACAAAGCGAGAAAGTGGGAAAACAGTTACATAGGCAGAGATAGACCCAAACTGCTCAAATATATGCCAGTGTTTATAAAAGCATGTATATTTAATCATTTATAAGTGTTTTCAGGTGAAATCTCCCCCACTCTTCTCCACCCAAAAAAGGCAAACTGGTAGGTTTAAAGTTATTTTTTTTTCTTACTAACCTTTCACTTCAGTCCCATAACAGTTTTCCTTTTATGTACGAGATCACAACACATAAGTGAAAAACAAAAATAAAGAGAAGGATGCCTTCAATGAAACTATATAACTACAGTGTAATGAAAATAAAGTTTTAAACACCGCTTATGTTTAACAAATTTACAGATGTTACAGTGCATTTATATGATAATTTACATGTTACAGAGAATATTTATCAACCAACTCTAGCAATAAATACTTTACTGCAAAGTACTGTACTAGTTAACCTGTTGCTGAGATATGCTATTTTATGCATTAATAGGGGCTACTTTTTTCAGTTTTTAGATGTTTTAGAGGTAATGTATTTTACACTCTTTTGAAAATAGTAAATATGTTGTAATCCCTATCAGAATAAATATAAAACTAATTATTTTATGATGGTGGCCCATTTTATAAGTGTGATAAGCCACTCTAGGGTGTGCATTAAAGGATTTAATGCACTTCCCAGCGGTGTAAGGACACTTGACCTTTGGCCTCATGCCTTAGCAAGCCCCTGGGGTGCGCATGAATTACTTCAATGCACACCATGTCATGACTTTTTACTTACATATATTACTAGTCCTACATATACCATATTCATCCACTGTGACAGAAATAGTCAATAAATATGTGTAATAAATACAATTTCCAATATTTAAAATATATGAACTTTGTATTAGTATTATAAAATGTTAAATATATTAAAAATATATATTTTTTTTCCAGATGGGTATATATTCTTTGAGTTGGGTAAGTGGGTCCTATTCTGTGCGAGTCTGTTAGTGGAAAAATGCAAGGGCCAAAGCACCCAGCTGGTTCAGTTCTGGAGTTGCCGAGGCAGTAAGAGAAAAGAGGTTAACCTACAGAAAATTCAGAAAGACTGAGAGAGGTGGATAGTGAAAATTACCTAAGGTTGGCTAGTGAGACAAGTAAGGAAGTCAGGAAAGCTAAGGCACAGAAGGAGCTGCAGTTAGCTGAAAGAATTCAGAAGAGGTAGAAGGCCTTTCACTATATAAGTGAAAAAAGGAACATGAAAGATGGGATTGTTAGGCTTAAGAATGGGGAGTAGTGGGTGGAGGATAATGGGGAAAAGCAGAGATACTAAATGAATACTTCTATTCTGTCTTCACCAGGGAGAAGGACAAACTAGTGCCTTCAAGAGGGAGAAGCAGAGCGGGGGAGGGGAACACAGATGTAGTGATAGAGGAGGATAGAATGAGGAAGGGGCTGCTAGCATTGAAGGTGGACAAATCACCAGGCGCAGACAGAATACATCCAAAGATACTAAGAGAACTGGCTGAGGAGCTGGCAGGGCCACTGGCAGGCCTATTTAATAATTCACTGGAGTCAGGCGTGGTACCGCAGGACTGGAGAACAACACATGTGGTGCCCTTCCACAAACGTGGTCCCAAGGATGACCAAGGAAATTATGGACCTGTCAGTCTGACCTAAATCGTGTACAAGCTCATGGTCACCATACTCTAGGAAAGGTTGGTAGAATATCTAGAGGAGCATGGTCTCTAGGACATAAGGCAGCATGGGTTCATGGGGGGGGGATTATGTCAAACAAATCTGATTGACTTCTTTGACTGGGTCACTAAAACAGTAGGTAGTGACCAAGCTGTTGGTGTCCTCTATCTGGATTTCAGCAAGGCCTTTGACACCGTGCTTCACAAAAGGCTGATCAGGAAGTTGGCAGATCTCGGGGTTGGGGATAAGATGGCCAGATAAGTGGAAAACTGACTGAGGGACAGAAGCAAGAGGGTGGTTGTGGGGGGGTGAAGACTTATCTGGCACCAGAGAAGTCACCAGTAGGGTCCTGCAGGATGTGGTGCTGTGTGGTGCTGTTCAATGTCTTCATCAATGACATTAGGAATGGCATTAAAGGCAAAATGTGCCTATTTGTGGATGACACCAAGCTCTGTGGGTGAGTACAGATACACAGATACACAGAAATGTGACGGCAGAGAAAGGCACCATGGCCCATCTAGTCTGCCCAACACCCTACCTCCCACCTTCTGTTATGCTTCCACCCTCTTTTCCCAATGCCTTAAATTTATCCTAAGCCCTCTTGAACCTCTCCACCATTTCAGCTGCCACTACCTCCTCTGGCAGCTTGTTCCAGGCCTCCACCACCCTCTCCGTGAAAAACTGCCCCCTGACATTACCTCTTGTTGCCCACTTTCCAGTTAGAGGCTATGTCCCTCGTGTTCGCTCCTTCTTCAATTTGAACAAGCTGTTACCTCTACCTTATTTATTCCTTCAGATACTTAAAGGTCTCAATCATGTCCCCCTCTCCTCCCTAGTCTCCAGAGGGTACAAATTCAGCCCTCTCAATCTTCTCTCATAGGGTACATCCTGCATCCCTGTGCTCATTTTGCTGCCCTTCTCTGTACCCTCTCATCAGTTTCAACATTTCTTCGTAGGTGAGGCCTCCAGAACTGCACCCCATACTCCGGATGCAGCCTAACCATGTTTCTGTATAATGGCAGTAGCACCTCCCTCTTCCTGCTATTGAAACCCCTCGCAATGCAGGCCAACATTCGGTTTGCCTTTCCCACCACCCTGCTACACTGGCTGCCCACCTTGAGGTCAAAATCCTATAGACCCCACATAAGTCTGAGAGGGTGGTTTAGTGAAGGGTGCAAACCAGAAGAATTCACACTTGTAGACAGTTTTTCTGTATTTCAAGTATCTGAATCTTTTATTTTAAATATTGGCCCAATTCCTCTACGTTTCGCCAATACACAATTGTGTATTAGAATTCTTAGAATTTCCTGAGCTGCAGCATGGACGGATATGAGAAAAGTCAAGAATTGCCAATAGAAGGGGCTTTTTAGAAGTATTCTCAATTAAGATGTGCTGAAAAATCAGACTGTCAATAACAAAATATATTGTTTTTGGCAAATTCAAAGTGAACAATATGTACTGAGATTTATGAAAAGATGTTCTTTTAAAAGGCACCTCCTGATGAAGCCAATTGTGTATTGGCAAAACATAGAGGAATTGGGCCAATATTTAAAATAAAAGATTCAGATACTTGAAATACAGGAAAACTGTCTACAAGTGTGAATTCTTCTGGTTTGCGCCCTTCACTAAACCACCCCTCTCAGACTTATGTGGGGTCTACAGAATTTGGACAGACAACACATCAGAAGAGGCAGCTGAATTAAGGACTTAAAATACTGTGTAAATATTCACATTTCCCGTGGTTTCCCAGGTTTTTTTCCTGGACAACTTTTAGTAGCACCTTGAGGTCACACGATACCATAATCCCCAGGTCCCTTTCTGTTTCCTTCTCCTTAATAACCAACCCCCCAAGGGAGTAAGTATCCCTCCTATTCTTCCTCCCCAGGTGCATCAGCGAGCACTTTTGTGTATTAAACTTCAATTTCCAGGTGTCAGCCCACCTCTCCAGGTCCCACCTCATGGCTTGCACCCCACTAGGTGAATTCACCCTATTGCAGACCTTTGTATCATCTGCGAACAGGCACACCTGTCCCTCCACATCCTCCGCTAGGTCACTAACATAGATGTTAAAGAGTATTGGTCCTAGCACTGACCCCTGTGGCGCTCCACTGGTCACCGCCCATTCCCTAGAATGTGTCCGATTTACCACCACCATCTGACTCCTTCCCTTCAACCGGTTTTCCACCCACCTGGTGATCTGGTGATCCTGTTGTCCACCCCTAGTCTGTCCGGCTTATGTACCATTCCACCATGCGGAACGGTGTCAAATGCTTTATTGAAATCCAGATAGGCCATGTCTACTGCTCCTCCCTGGTCCACTGTCTGTGTCACCCCATTGAAAAACTCTATCAGGTTAGTCTGACAGGACCTTCCCTTGGTGAAGCCATGCTGCCTGTCATCCTGCATGCCTTCATCTCCAAGTATTCTATCAACCTGATCTTAAGTAGTGTTTCCATCACCTTCCCCACCACCGAGGTAAGACTAATAGGATGCTAGTTTTTGACCTCGTCCTTCCGCAACCCCCATGTAGTGCGACCACCTCTGCCCTCTTCCAGTCCATTGGCACCACCCCTGTGACCAAGGACAAGTTAAACAGCCTCGCTAGATGCGGTGTCAGTACATCCTTCACCTCCTTGAGAATCCTTGGGTGTATTCCATCAGGCCCCATTGCTTTATCTGCCTTAAGTCTACCTAGCTCTTCCCTTACTCCTTCAGTAGTGAATTCTGCCACAGCCACCTGCCTGGGGCTGTCACCCTCCCCACCCCATCCTGGTCCCCTACCCTCCCTACTGAACGGTTTGAGGCAACATAACTGTTTAATTCCTCTGCTTTTTCGAAGTGCCCTTCTAGTATTGTTCCCCTTCCCCCCTTATCCTTCCAATCCCATGCTGTGCCCTCCTTCTTTCTCCAACATACCTAAAGAAGGTTTTGTCCCCCCTCCTTGCCTGCTTCACTATCCTCTCCTCAGTGGCCTCCTTAGCCCTCTTTATCTTTTGCCCAGCCTCCTTTCTTTTTTCCCTGTAGGTTTCCCTGTCCTCATCCTTTTGTGTCCTCCTGTACCTCTTGAATGCTCTAGTCTTCTCCTTGACCCCTAACATCACCTCTCTAGTGAACCATAGAGGTCTTTTCTGGCTTCTATTCTTTCTTACCCTTCTTATACATGAGACCATGGCTTTAAATAAAGGAATAATGCATGGTAGGGTGTGTGTCATGCTGAGATAACGCCACGCCTGGGGGGGTTGGGCACGAGGCCGAATACATCCAATGCCCCAGGTGTGTCGTTATCCCAAATGACACACACCCTGGAGTGCATTATTCCTATTATACAATGGCTCATTGTTATATTTAAAATAAAAAATAATTTTAAAGAATGTTTTTATTAGAGAAAATATTTTTGTCTTTAAGAGGAGGTGCAAGGATCAGCAATACTGATGAGGGTAGAGCTGTGGCCATGCTGATAATGCTGGTCCAGCCCCAACGACCCAATCACAGTCCAAGATTCTTTTCTTGCCATTGTATAATACTCTCTTGATGGCTAATTATAATTCCTCCACCTCCTGTACATCCCCTATCCTCAACATTTCTTCCCCAACTACCTTCCTCATTCCATGAAAGTCAATCTTTCTGAAGTCCATTACCCCGGTTCTTGTCCTAACCCTCTCCCTGCAGAAGGGATACAGGATCTACAGGATGATCTGGAAAAGCTGGAGAGGTGGTGATCTGACAGCTTGGCTTCAATGCCAAGAAATGCAATGTTTTGCACACTGGAGCCAAGAATATCAGGATGGAGTACTACCTGGTTGGGGTCCAGGTATCTAGAAGACTATAAGACAACTTCAAACCCCTGTCGAAACAAAGCTCCCCACTTCCTTAAGAATTCATGAAGAAGTTACCACAGATTCAAAGGGAGGCAGTATAGCACAGTGGTTTAAGGCTCTGAGCTGCAAATCTGGTGACATCCAGCAGACCAGACCTGGGTTTGAATCCCACAGCTTCTACTTGCATACTGTGTGACCCTGAGCAAGTTACTTAACTTCCCTGTGCTCCCAGGTCGCTCCTGTAAACAAGCTTTCAGCTTAGTGTGCTACTCCTGGTAAAACAACTAAATAAAATAAAATAAATAAATTAAGGAGATGGTAGGGATCTTGAATGGCTTCTTTGTTAACTTACCAACTCCATCTCAGGACCAATCTAGGCCCTTAGTGAACAGGTCATGAAAGTACTGGAAACATATTATCCTATGTTTAGATTTAGGATTGTGAATCCAAGGGACATAAGAAAACATTTACATATTAAATGTAACGGGGTCTGGATGGCCTGGAGCCCAGACTGCTGAGGGAAGGAGCAGAAGAGGTGGCTGTGCCAATGACTAAATTATTTAATTGAAGTCTGTGCTCAGGGATTTTTTCCTGATAAATGGAAAGATGCAAATATAATTCCAATTTTTAAAGGTGGAGATCCACAATTGGCTGACAACCACAGGCCCATAGCATTATTATCTATTGCTTCAAAAATATTCAAAAAAGCCAGCCCAGTGGCACTGAGAGTTGCAACACTGGAAGCCACACCTTGCGCTCCACGTCAGTGATCCAGGTTCGGAATGGACTTGCTGTTTCAGGGGTTGATGAAGTAGGAAGGTTCAATCTGCCTCCTGACAGCTCTCCTCCTTCTCGGGGTGGGACAGTGGCACACTGTAGACTGACAACTATTGGTGCCTGGTGTTGGCACAGGCATGCTGCCCATAAAATCAATCAATCAATCAAACTTTATTTTTAAAAGGCGCTTTTCTCAAAGCCAAAGCACCTGTACAGTTTCATAAAACAATAAATACAATAAAATTAGAACTAAAGTAAATCATTAAAAGCTATACTAAAAAGGTGGGTCTTCAGAGCTCCTTTAAAACTTAGGACAGTCGGGCAATTTCGCACCTGACGAGGTAGAGAATTCCACAGGGTCAGTGCCATAAAACTAAATGATCAAGCCCCTGAAGTTTTCAAACGAACCCTGGGAATCTCTAGCAATCCCTCGTCAGTGGATCGGAGGGGGCGGAAAGGACAGTAGGGGCAAAGGAGCTCTTTCAAGTAAGTAGGTCCCTGATCGTGTAGGGCTTTATAGGTTAGCAAACCGACCTTGAAGGTGATTCGCCAAAACACTGGCAGCCAGTGCAGTCCGCGAAGAACAGGCATTATATGGCTGGATCTAGAAGATCCAGTCAACAACCTGGCCGGCGCATTCTGCACTAGCTGCAGACAGCGAAGTTCAACCCCCGATAGCCCTAGGTACAGGGAGTTGCAATAGTCAAGGTGGGAGGTAACAAAGGCGTGGATCAACGTTGGGAGATCCTCTGGAGGAAATAGGTGCTTCACCCTGGCAATGTTTCTCAGATGGAAAAAGGAAGTTTTGACCACCGCTGACATCTGATATTTAAGCGTCAAGCGGTCGTCAATTATTACGCCAGATTCTGACCGTGATCTGAGGTCGTCAGCTGAACACCCCAAGCCATAAGCCTGAGGGTGATCCATCCGGCAGACCCGCCTCACAGCGACCTTTGTCCATGACCAGCACCTCAGTTTTCTCCGGGTTTAACCTCAGCCAATTCCCATTCATCCAGTCTTGGATTTCGGCAAGGCAGTTATTAAATACCGACAAGGCAGCATCCTGGCCGGGCACAAAAGACATATACAGCTGGGTATCATCTGCATAGCAATGAAAACCCAAACCGTATCATCTAATAATCACTCCCAATGGCAGCATATACACTGCAAACAACATAGGCACTAAAATACAGAAACAGTATGCAACTCACCCAGGTTTAATCATGCAAGTTTTTTTGGTTTATTGGTCGATTCATGATTAGACTTTGACTTCCACATTGAACAGCTCTGTATTAAAGTTTTGCAGACATTGGGGGCTTTAAGAAGGCATAAGGAATGTATGACTTGGGGAACAAGGGTAATACAGGTTAACTCAGTCATACTTCCATTGGTTGACTAAGGGTGTACGGTTTATAGAAATAGAAGTAAGAACAACTTACAAAAACTGTATGGATTACAATATAAATTAGCTAGATTTGTTTTGGGTCTCAAGGACCCTTATTTATTTCTTTAGTTAGTTAAGTCTCTGATTACAAGTACCTATGGGTCTAAAGACTCTTTTACATAGGTTCCATGTCAATTCTAAAAAAAAAAATAATACAAACACCTTAAATATACAAACAAACTGTAAACACAAATGATGCATTGAAGTTTCAAAGACTGTTAAACGGAATACAATTAAACAGATGAAAAGCAAACATCAACCCACATCATTGGGCTAGAGTGATGTGAATTATAACCAGAACTATAATCAGGAGGCAGCCAGAAGATGACTTTGTCAGCTAGGGTGATAGTCGGCCTAAGGCAAACTAGCCCACAAAGGGGTGTAAGTGCAAGCATGGTGAGGAGGGAGTGTAGAGTGGGAGGTTATATGGGGACATGGGGGGACAGTCACATTGGCTGTGCTCAACGAGGTGCGATCTTAGGAGGTGCTTCAAGTGACCCAGCATTGGTGTGTCAAGGGTACCAGGTGGGAGCCCATTTAGCTAACTGGGAGCCCTGAAAGTGAAAGACCATTGAGCCTGAGTTGTTTAATAAAAAGGGACTTGGAAGGCATGACTTGATACATTCTTGGTAGTACGAGGATTAGGGGCATGGGTAAGTAAGAGCTGGGAGTTTGGGGGGTAAGGCCTAGGGTAATCTTTTTCCTGTATAAGCAGGTGTGGTAGCTAGTTCTGTCACTAAGGTTGAGCCTGTTCATCATGGAGTAAAGGTCATGTGTATGCATCCAGCCATGAGCGCGCAAGACCAGATGGCACGCTTTATTTAGGGCTAGGCGAATTCTATTTAATGCCGTTTGAGTGGCAGCACCATAAATGATAAGACCGTAATCAAGAACTGAGAGAATGGAACTTGTGAGTGCAACTTTGAGGGCCTCTTGCAGCATACAGTGTTGATGCCTATAAAGAAGCCCCAGTCTACTGTTGATCATTTTTGAGACAATATTAATGTGTTCGGAAAAAGACAGGGCACTGTCGAGGGTAATGCCAAGGTACTTAAAAGTCTCAACTTGCTCTAGAGGGGTGTGGAGACTGTTCCTAATGTTGAATGAAGCTGATTTCTATCTGTTATGAGGGTTTGTGTGGAGCATGGTTTCTTTTTTTTTTTTAATTGAACCAGGAGTGGCACACTAAGCTGAAAGCTTGTTTACAGGTGCAACCTGGGAGCACAGGGAAGTTAAGAGACTTGCTCAGGGTCACACAGTATGCAAGTGGGGGCTGTGGGATTTAAACCCAAGTCTCCAGATTTGCAGCTTAGAGCCTTAAACCACTACACTATACTGCCCTTTGTCTTTTTATAGTTCATGACCAGTTTATGTCGCATGAATCAGTCTTCAACCGCAGAGAATTTATCTTAGAGAATGAGAGTTAATGTCTGGGGGTCTAGGTGACTGGCAAACACCACTGCATCATCTGCATAAAGGAGAAGGTTGCTTGGGCAGATGAGAGGTAGAAAGCTGAGGAAGAGGTTAAACAATAAAGGGCCCAGAATAGACCCTCTGTGGAACCCCTACCCAGACTAGTTTACTGGAGGACAAATTATCACCTATTTTTACCTGCTGGGATCGACCTTCAAGGTAACTTTTGAAACAGCTCAAAGCCCAGGAGAAGCACCAATGGTAATGAGAGAGTCAAGCAGAAGGGGGTGGTTTACTGTATCAAAAGCCTTAGTGAGGTCAATGTACAATGACCCACTAAGTGTTTTCAATCAAGGGAATTATGGATAAAGGAGGTAACATAGAAACATAGACTTTGATGGTAGATAAGAACCGCTTGGCCCACCTAGTCTGCCCATTTCCCTACCTAGAGAATAAGCTACAGATCCTATTTAACCAACAGCCTATTTCTTTCTACCCCTCACAAAAATTACCTTATGTCTATTCCATGCATTCTTGAATTCTCCCACAGTTTTAGACCCCACAACCTCCTCAGGAAGGCTGTTCCATGTGTCCACCACCCTCTTTGTGAAAAAAATACTTCTTCACATTGCCCCTGAGCCGTCCCCCTTCTATCTTCAAATTGTGTCCTTGTTCTTCCACATCTCTTTTTCTGAAAGACTTTGTTGATTCCACTGAGGTACTTAAACGTTTCTGACACGTCCCCCCTCTCCCTCCTTTCCTCAAGGGTATACATATTAAGCTCCTTTAGTCTCTCCTCATATTGCTTCTCTTGCAGACCCTGCACCATTTTAGTTGCCCTCATTGAACTGCCTCCATCCTGTCTATGTCCTTTCGGAGATGGGGTCTCCAAAAGTGGACGCAGTACTCCAGATGGAGTCTCACCAACTGTCTGTACAGGGGAATAACAACTTCCTGTTTTCTGCTGGTGATGCCTCTCCCTATACATCCCAAAGGTCATCTGATATGATTACCCTCAGTTTCCTTTCCATTTTTATGTTTGCTTGCACGCATATGCAAGAAACATAGTGCCATCATCTGAGATTTCGGAGGTGTGTCACCTCCTCCTCCAATTCAGTCAGTGTGTTGGCAGCGCGCCCTGTAAGCTATCGCATGCTGGAGCTGTCTATGACAAGCTCCAAAATGCAGTGGCATACAGTTGAAAGGGGAGCGACGCTTCAGTGAGCAGCGATAAGATATCGCCTGCTCTCGCGTGCAGCCCCCACACACACACACAAAACGCATACTGCATGCTGCCCTCCCCTCGCACACGTATACCGCCGGCTTGTGCTACGCCCCAAGTTTTTACATGCCATGCTGGGTGCCCACCCCAGCATGGCAACTGATAGAATAGCCGACGGGGGTGCCCAATCCCCCATCAGCTCCACTGTCCTCAACCCCCGCGTACTGGGTGCCACGCTGGGAGCCCACCCCAGCGTGGCAACTGATCATATGGCTGATGGGGGTGCCCAATCCCCGCAGCTCCACGGCCCCCCCAGCCATCCTTGTGCCATGCTGGGAGCCCACCCCAGTGTGGCAAACGTCCCACGTCATCTTTTTGTTTGTTTTTAACCTGCAAATAAAATGGTCCCACGGCACTTCTCCCAGGCCCCTCCCACAACCCGCACTCCACACCACCCACTGCACACCCTGCCTTCCCATACCTCCCACCCCATACTTACTCTCCGGAGTCAAGCGACGATCTTCGTGGACCGGAACACGCTCTGCACTTCTTCAAAGCGGACCGCGAACTGAGGAAATGCCGTAAGCTGTATAATGGGCTAGATAGGGTTTTTTCAACTTTATTGCATATCTCAGGCATTTTCTGAATTTTTTACCAAATTTTCAACATGGGGTTTTGGGACCCTTCTAATGAATGATGTCCCTGTCATGCATGTAGCCGGGCCCGAAGGAGTGATTTCCATGATCACTGCACAGTCACTCGCGTGAAATCACCCTTCGGGCTATAACCCTATGTTGGAAATTTGGTGCAGAAATTCAAAATGACTTGTTTTACTTAGCCACAAGGGCAGTGTCAGTTCGACGCAGGCTCGTGAAGTTTGCGATTTTCAATATTTTCACTCCAGATTTTCAACATTGCCATTTTACCACACCTTCTTATGAGTAGTACAGCTGACATTTTTAACATCTCACCCAAAACGTGTTTCCGCCAATGTAGCGCACAATGGCTCAGTCGGTGTGTGAGATCAATGTATGGGACAAATTAAGAAAATCACAGTGACACTGTTCATGAGCTGAGGTTTTAAAATGGCTATGTTGAAAATTTGTTGAAAAAATTCCAAAAAATGACTGTTTTATGAGCGTGCATTGTACAGTTCCTACGCACGCGCGTAAGTTCGTGAATTTTCAATATTTTTACTCCAGATTTTCAATATTGCCATTTTACCACATCTCCTTATGAGCAGTACAGCTGTCATTTTTCACATCTTGCCCAAAATGTGTTTCCGCCCATGTAGCGGACAATGGCGCAGTCTGTGTGCGAAATCAATGTATGGGACACATTAAGAAAATCACAGTGACACTGTTCATGAGCAGAGGTCTTAAAATGGCTGTGTTGAAAATCTGGTGAAAAAATTCCTAAAAATGACTGTTTTACGAGCGTGCGTTGCACAGTTCCTATGCATGCTCGTAAGTTTGCGAATTTAATATTTTCACTCCAGATTTTCAACATTGCCATTTTATTGTACTTCCTTATGAACAGTACAGCTGCCATTTTTCATATGTGACCTAAATGTTAGCCAGACATGTAGCGCATAATGGTGCTGTTGGTGTGTAAAGCAATGTTTAGGACAGATTAAGAAAATCACAGTTACACTGTTCATGAGCAGAGGTCTTAAATGGCTATGTTGAAAATTTGGTGACAGAAGTCCATAAAATGACTGTGTTACGAGTGAGCATTGTGCAGTTTCCACGCACCTCGTAAGTTCATGACTTTGTAATATTTTCAGTCCAGATTTTCACCAGTGGCATTTTTCCACACTTCTTATGAACAGTACAGCTGTCATTTTTCATAACATGGCTGAAGTGTGTTTCACACTTTCAGCGCAGAGATGCGTGGTCGCTGTGGGAAATCATTGTTTGGCACAGATAAAGAAAATCACAGTGATACTGTTCATGATCGGAGGCACCAAAATGCCTGAGTTGACAATCTGCTGTAAAAAATCCCCAACCTAATTATATTATATGTACGCTCGTCACTTCACCATTTAATATTTTTACTGCAGATTTGCAACATTGCCATTTTTTACACCTCCCCATGAACAGTACAGCTGTCATTTTTACATCCTGTTCGAATGTTTTGCACCTGTGATGCTAAATGTCGAGTCGCTGTGCATAAGCAGCTTTAGCTAATAAACTGATATTCCCCTGTTCATGAGGGTGGGGTCACAAAAACATGTTGAAAGTTTGGAGTGAAAATACCAACCAATGCCTGAGGTATTAGGGTTTCCAACCATAACGCCAGCCCTATAGAGAATGACAGGCATCAGGGGTGTGACTTGGGATTCTTGCCTGTAATGCCTCATACCATTCCACACCCTGCAGCCATCGAGGTATGCCTTGGACTCTTCGGCCCCAAAGTTCACCCCATTCTCCTATATCGCACCCATCTCACCGTATTTCCTAATGAAATGGATGTGCATAAGGGCCAAAGACCCTAAGGAACACCGTGACACTTGTCAGTGTCTGCAGGGTGGGGTGTGGTGAAATGGCGTGGGCGTTATGCCTGACGCACCCAAACACACACCACCAATGCCTTGTCACTTCTGCAGGGTGGTGGTGGGTTGGCTTCAGTTCAATACTTCACTGCCATTCCTATTACGCTTCTTCACTGCCATTCCTATTACGCAGCTCTGTAATTTCTATACTACTAGCAAATCAAAGGTGACAAATGCTCTGAAGAGATTTTTCGGTGGCAAGGCAAAGATTTAATAAGGCTATATTAACAGCCTCAGCAGGAGCTTAGTAGGCTGACCTCAGATTTGTAACTGCAATAAAACAGGAAACAATGCTCTGAAAACAGGTGTAGCCAGGCAGTGCAATGAAGAAGCAAGTAGAATTAGAGCAGGAATGAGCAGCATAGCTAGGATCAGAGTAAACTGTGCCAGGTGAAGAGAACTGAGTATGCAACATGGAGCAGCTATAGTTGAGTGGAAACACACAGATAATGATTGCAGTTGCATTGCAGCAGTTTGTGGTCCATTATCATGGTAAACAGTGCAAAAACACAAGCACTGAGTACAATAGTAATTGGAGTAAATAGTAGCAGTGGCTGCAGTTGTAGGTAACTGAAAGCAGTAGCATGAGCTCTGAGTAGCAGTATGCTAGGATCCTAGAAACAAAACCCCCCCAAAAAAAGACAAAATCAAAACACAGCAAAACAGGGAACAAGGCCTAAAAACAAGAGACACAAAACACAGGGAAGCACACAGCCAGAGGAAAGATACAAACCAGAAGCAGGAAAACAAACACTGAAGTCCAGCAGAAACACACAGAAGCAGCAGGTGTGTGTGTGTGGGGGGGGGGGTAGGCCCAACCAGCTCAGAGGACAAACAAACAGAGCCTCCGGCTGCAAAGAAAAAATGTTTCACAATGAGGCTGAGAGGAACTGCTTATATAGTTCAGGAAGTGGGAGTGGCTGGCTGCTTGGCCACTGAACTCCAGGAAAAGCCTTTCCAATTGATTGTTACAGAGCTGAAAACTGCAACAAGGAAGCAAAGAATTTCTTTGAACTTGTTTAGAGGCTCTATACTATGTTTGCTGCCAGCACCAAATGATGGGATTTGCTCTGCCAGCATGTGAAGGGACTCACCTTAAAGCCTTTGAGTGATACTAGATGGGAAGCTCAGATAAATGCTGTCAAATCTATAGATTGTGGTCTTGGTGATATAACGTGTACACTTACAGAACTGTTCTCGTGGCCAGAGTTGGACTCTGTCACAAGCAATGAATGCAAGTCATTGCTGGAGAACATAGACTTTCAGTTTATTTTTCATCTTTCTGTTTGGCTTGACATTCTGATAGAAATAAATAGAGTGAGCAAGTCACTACAAGGTCCAAAGATGGATCTATCAAATGCAACTGTACTTCTGGGAGCACTGAACATTCATATCGATAATATGTGCATCACTGATTTTGAAAAGAAGATGCAAGAAGCAAAAGACTTGGCTCAGTAAGTGGACATTGAAATAAGACTTCCAGAAGTACGAGTGCACAGGAAAAAGTGAATGTCTGGAGAACTTGCAAGAGATGAGTCTGTGACTGATCCAGTCGAACGAATAAAAGCGATTTTTTTTAATACAGTATTGGACGTAGTGGCAACCAGCATGAATGAATGCTCTGCAAAACTAAGGGAACTGCAAGAACTTTATGGCTTTTGGCTAGATATCAAACAGGCAGGTCTGCTACCTAACCTAGCACTTCACTGTCAACGTTTTGCCAGGTTCATGGGTGATGTTGACCAATCTGACTTGAAAACTGGCATGATGACTCTTGCCACAGTACTTCCAGCAGAGGTTGAGAGCAGTCCTTTTGAAACCATGCAATACTTATGCCAAAGTTCACTGACTCAAGCTTTCCCAATCGTTGACCTTGCACTGAAGCTACTCTTGGCACTACCTGTCTCTTGCTTCTGCAGAAAGAAGTTTTATCAAACTCAAACTTATTAAAAAAATACTTAAGGTCAACAATGTGTCAGGAACGACTGTCAGCCCTTGCAGTACTATCAACAGAAAATGATCTGGTGTGTCAGGTGGACTTTTCAGATATCATTAAAAAGTTTGCCTCCTTGAAAGCAAGACTATTAATTTGTAAAAATACAATTCTCAGGTGATTTCATTTATTTTTTGCCCTGCCTGACTCGCAATCTACAGTGTTACAACCGAGAATGTATTCTACATGAAAATAAAATAGAACCTCGTCTTTGAAAAAGGTGGTGATGGTGGTTTGTTTTAAGTTTAATGCTGTTGCTGGTGGTTGGTTTTTCTCTGTTTGTTTGTTTTTAAGTATCGCTAATATCAATAAAAGTGATTTATAATATCAATTGTGTAACTGGTTATTTGTTTGGCTGTCTGGTAGGGCCCTGCAGTATGTTTGTGGTGGAGGGCTCTTCTTAAAGTCCTGGCACAGCTTCTCCTGTTTCACTGCCATTCCTATTTGCATCTGTCTAACTCCTTCACTTCTAATGCCAATACCAGCAAGCAAACATTCAGCATTGACAAATGTTTTTTTTTTTGGTTTGGTTTTACCTTAAATTGAAGTTCCCAGTAGTAGAGTTCTAGTTCTTTAGTCCAGTAGAGTAGTAAAGTTCTAACAGCAGCTCCTTCCTCTTGCTGTTCTCTGCCACAAGCTATCTAGGTCAGTTTTTAAATGCAAACATCTGGCTTCCTTCTCTCTAAGCCATTCCCCCTAATTCAGTTTCTTTTTCACCTAGCTGACTGCACAGGTAGCAATTCCTTCCCCCAACTCAGACAAATACACTCTTTTTTTTTACCCTAAATTGAAGTTCCCAGTAGTAGAGTTCTAGTTCTTTAGTACAGTTTTATTTATTTATTTGGATTTTGATAACTGGGTAAACCCACTGAGACCAGAAGTCCCTTTTACAGAAAAAGACACATAAAAAAGCATTATTTACAGTGATTACAATAGTTTCACAGACTTACAATAGCAACAGTTTACAGGTTCGCATTCAGAGGTGACCCGGGATTAATTACAGAGAAAAGACACATAAAAGCATTATTTATAGTAATTACAATAGTTTCACAGATTTACAATCACAACAGTTTGCAGGGGAACAACAGGTTCGCATTCAGGCTCTATGTGCAATACAAGATGTCAAGTTGCACCCCAGATTGAAGGGGAAAAGAGACAACAACAGTAAGTGACATCCTTATTTAGCAGATTCATCAGGGACGAAGGTGGGTTTAGCAGGGTGATGGCAATGGGACCTGGGCTAGAGAGCTAACGGTTGCAGCCACAGAGGCTGAGTTCGAGCAGATATACTTTGAGTCCAGTTTTAAATTGGTTAAGGGAGGGTTAGTCAGTCAAGCTAGCTGGGAGGGAGTTCCATAGGTAGGACGCAGCATATTTGAATGAGTGCTTACCTAGGTTTGAGCGGATCCGAGGGATGTCTGGGGGTGATTGGCAGAGGATCGCAGGGTTCGATTTTGTACTTCATGGGAGAGAAGTCCACTAAGGTGGGGAGGGGGACCAAGGGTGGAGAATTTGTAGGCAAGGCAGGCAGTAGGGTAGGCTAGTTTGTGCTGCAGAGTGGGCCAATTCAGTTCCTTAAGTGCTCCGTGATGATGCCTTCTAGGGTAGGGAGCTAGTGGCGAAGTGAGCCACCTCGTTTAGAGAATAGTTAGTTTATTGAGTTCCGCTCCGGAGGAACTGCAATAGGGGAGCCCCATAAAGGATGGTGGGGAGGAGACTGCAGCAGGCAATTGCACGACGTGCAACACAGGAAAGGGAGTTTCCCAGACGGTATAGGAGACCAAGCCTTTGATGGATGGACCAGGTTATAGAGTCTATATGAGGTCTGTAGGTCATCTCTTGGTCAAGATGAACTCCCAGGTATTTGAAACTGGTCATGACCTCAACTCTGGTTCCCTGGATTGTGCTGATCTGAAGCAGTCCGCTTCTATCAGAGCCCAGACGTCTTGAACCAAACAGAACGACTTTGTTTTTTTCTTCATTGAGCTTGAGGAGAACCAGGCCTCAAGTGTTGAGAGACTCTCCTGCAGTTTAATGGAGATGACACTAGGCTGTGGGTCACTGCAGTATATGACAGTGTCATCCGCATAGAGGATGAGTTTGCTAAGTGTGCAGTTGGACTCAATATTATTGAGGAAGAGTGAGAAAAGCAGGGGGCCCAGGATAGAGCCCTGGGGTACCCCAGAGGTAACAGGTCTTGGTCCAGACTGGGTACCCCTCCAGCGGACTTTTTGGGTACGGTCATTCAGGTAGCTCTCAAACCATGAAAGTGAGTAGGCATCCAGTCCTAGGAGTCAGAGTTTGGAGAGAAGGAGATTATGGTCGACCAGGTCAAAGGCCTTAGATAGGTCAATGAAGAGGGCGCCTGTTGGGGAGCCTAGGTCCATGGCAGCAAGGATGTTCGCTGTGAGCTGGATGAGCGCAGTGTCAGCCCCATGGCCCTTCCTGAAACCATGCTGCACATGAGCCATGAGAAAGTGTTGCTCTAGGTAGTCCTGTAGCTGGTTAGAAACTAGTCGCTCCTGTATTTTCCCAAGAGGGCTGAGAAGGGAGATGGATCTGTAGTTTCCCAGTTTGTCTCGGGTCCCACTTTTATGGATGGGGACGATGGTCACTACCTTCCACATTGAAGGGACTACTCCTTCAAGAAGCGACCTATTCATGAGTAGGGTGATAGGAAGGGTGATAGCAGGGGCAGCAGCCCTCAGAAGGCAAGGTTCAAGTTGGTCATGGCCCGGGAAGGAAGAATGGTTAACTTTCCATAGGAGAGGTAGCACCTCAGCTTGATTGACCAGCTTCAGGTAGAATTGAGGCCTATGAGGCACCCATACCTCACTAGAGTAAGGGGTAGACCTGGGGTGGACAGGGAAAGGGTGCCCATTTGGGATAGAGAAAAAGGCACAGAAGGAATCAGCAATTACAGAAGGAACATTGGTAAGAGAGTCCCCAACCAGGAAGGAGTCAGATTGACTGCTTGTGGAACCCTTGAGGAGTAAGTTTATATTGCCCCAGAATCTTTTTGGGTCACATAGGTGACTTGCTTGGATGTCTTTTAGGTACTGAGATTTAGCCTGTTTCGAGGATTTTTACACTGGTTTCTCAGCTCTGTACTTCTCCCAGTCTGATGTGAAGCCAGAGGATTTGAAGGTGCCCCATGCTTTGTCCTGGAGAAGCATGGAATGCTTGAGCTCAGATAAGCCATTTATGGCATTTTCCTGCAACCTGAACTTTTTGTTGGAGGCGTGCTTATTAGGCGCCGACAGGAAGGCCTGGGTAAAATGTTCAAGAGAGCCTCGTCAAGTGTAGGGAGGGGACGATAGGGGCCAGTCAAGTTTCCTCAGGTCAGAACAGAACTGGTTGGTACAAACCTACTATAGTTCCCGTCAATTACCTTAGCGGGGATTTTAGGAGGCTTGTTGGACCAGGTGCAAAAGACAGGAGAGTGGTCGCTCAGAGAGTCAGACATAATCCCTGCCAATAAAATATGGCCCGGGCAGGAGACAAGGACCCAGTCAATGAGAGAGTGGTTTCCAGTCTTAGGGTTATGTCTTGTGGGGAGGTCAATGACCTGAGTAAAAGGAGAGCCGATTATTGGGGTTTTAGTAGAGGAGGAGCCTACGGATGGCCAGTGGAGATTGAAATCCCCAAGGAGTATGGCCTCCCCCTTAGAGTAATCCTCCAGGTGATTTGTTAAGGATACTAAGGAGGAGGTCGCGGTTTGTGGCGGGAGGTAGACACACCCTATGGTGAGGGGATTGGTATTACCGAGGAGGATTTTTATGAATAGTGTTTCAGCTAGAGATCCACCCAGGGGAGAAGCTAGTCAAAAATTAGGTCTCCCCTGGGATGGTTCTGAGCCCACTCCTGTTCTTCCTGTTTATTGAGGCTATTGATGTGAATCTGCAGGATGTGAATGTGCATCTTGATGTAGGTGACACAGTTGTCTAATGTGTCACGGAGAGCAGTAATGTGGTCCAGAGGTCACCTCAAGAAAAGTTTGATAACATGCAAAACTGTTTGGTTAAAAGCAAACAGTTGGTAAATTCTAAGAAAACTCAGCTCGTGATTTTTGGTTCACACAAGAGTGTAGACATGCAGGAAGCTCACTTGTCCTTTACAGCTTTAGACCTTGTGACCTTGCAGGCAGTAGATAGGTATAAGTACATTGAGGTGTGGTTTGATTCCCACTTCACCTGCAAAGCACATATTTCCTTTATAGTAAGGAGGATAGGACAAAGATTAGTGTTTTTTTCAGAGTACATGATGCCCTCCCTCATACTGCTAGATGGTTCTATGTCATAACAGCGATCGCAGAATAGTGAACACCGTTAGGGCAAATGTACATCACAGAAAATGAAGTACACTCGAAGCGACTAGAAGAACAATGACTGGTTTTCTATGTTATGCGGAGGGCTGTGCCCCCGCACCCCCATACTTATGGATTCTCAACTCCAGGGGGCTGCATGTTGGGAGGGTGCAAAACTTGAAAAATATACAAAACCCTGCCCTGACGCAAAAAACAATCTCAGCCAGAATCAAGCCTGGTACCTTCTAAACCTCAGCCCACTACCTTCCTACCACACCACATGGCCAGCTTGGCAGCTGGTTGCCGCACTACACATCACATACCCTCTCTCCCTTTCAGTCCGTCATGCAACATGGTCCCTCCCCACCATGTGTGTGTGTGTGTATATATATATATACAGTGACATCCTATTGCTGTAGTCACCTACCCCCGCCGTATCTGGTTGCTACCCTGCTACTCTGCCTCGTAACCCTGTACACAGGCGAGGTGATTGAGTCAACCTTTTTGTAAGCACTCAATCAAAAATAGTTAACACTGTGCTTTTACCATGAATTGATTATGGGGATCTGGTTTATGGGGATGCAAATGCCACTCAGTTCAGTAGGATGGATGTCATCTTCAACCGTAAGGCAAGGTTTATAACTGGTGCCCCCTACTGAACCCATAGATGTGTTCTGTACCATTGGGGTGGCTGGTCTTCTCATAGTGTTAGGAGAAAGTTACCCACATTAACATTTTTGCAGTTGAGTTTGAAGAATAAAGTACCAGATTATATATCTGGGGCCGTATTTTCATTTCCCCCAAAACTGGCACAGGTGCATTGAAAAACTGCTACAAGTTGGGTTTCACCTTGGGATCTGTAGGTTTTTCCCACACATGGTATATTTTCTTTTTTTAATACTTAATGTACTTTATTTGGTTTGAAGTGAGAGCATGACACAACATACATTATCCATACTCAATAAACATGTAACGAAGTCCATACATGAAATCCAACCATTACATTTTATGTAGTAATACAATACCTACTCTACCCTTACCCCCCTCCATCCACTACCTCCCCATCTCCCCCCACCCTACCACTAGTGAATTATAAAGTGTTCATTACCTACTATTTCCATACTTTTTATTGGATAGATAGAAGGGTATATAAAGGTTCCCATATCCTCTGGAATCTGTGATGGTTGTTAGACATGCTCATTATCGATCTCTCAGCCTGTAGCGCAAACATAATTTCCCTGTACCATTCTATATAACTTGGAGTGATCTGGTCTTTCCAGTGTCTTAAGATCACTTTTTTGACACAGGCTGATATAAGTGCCATATGGAAGTGTTGATTACCAACCAGCTGGTCCGTGTATTCTCCTATAATGCAAGCTGCAGGATAAAATTTTTGGTCTAGGCCTAACAAGGGGTCAAGTCTCTTCTGGATAGTTGTCCAGAAAGGAGTTACAGTTTCACATGACCATAATGTATGCAATAAAGTACCAGGTTCCTTACCGCATTTGGTGCAGGTATCCACTGGCAAACAGCCCATCCTATACAATTTGACAGGGGTATAATAAAGGTTGTGGTTTATCTGAAACTGCATAAAGTGGTAATGGTCCCAATGCATCATATAGTACAAAGGTTTCCATATCCTGGACCAATCCCTCGAGGGGCCAGTATTAGGAAATGCTTGGTCCCACCAATAAAAATTTAATTTATCCTTGTTTTCCAGGGAGTGTAAAAAGTGATATAAGTGTGAAATTAGGTGGGTGTAGGAATGGAACTCAGGTAAGGAAAAATGGCCGTGTAAAGTGGTTTTAGCCATTCACCGTTGCCCAGTACAGAATTAAGCATGTGAGAGATTTCAAAGAATTTGAATATTAACTGAGAGGACCAACCATAAATTTTGCACGCTTCTTGAAATGTGCTAAATTTTTGTTGTATTGTCAACTCTTCCACCCTTTCCAAACCCATATTAGGCCAGAACTTCTCCCTCGAGAGGATTTTGCCAGAAATCTTGAAATTTGGATTCCCAAATAATGGTTTGGATATGTCCTGTTTCAAGCAAACTTTCAAGAGGCTGGTCAGTTGAGTTTGAGAGATCAAGGATTCTCCAAGGGGAGTATCATGCAAATGATTTGGCAACTGCTTCCTTGAGAAATAAGGTAGTGTAGATATTTCTAGGCCCACCTCAGAGCAAAGTGCATTTTTTGATATCTATCCACAGAGGGCTATACGCTCCTGGTGTAGGGACTGGAAAATATTTGTACCAGTGCATGGTTATGGCTAAATGTATAGCTAAGTGATAGTAGAAGAGGTTGGGAGCTTGAAGGCTGCCCTCCCTCTTATGTCTCATTAATTTGACATAGGCATGTCTAGCCTTTTTATCTTGCCACAAGAAGGAGACAAGGATTTTATTAATTTTGGAGAACCAAACTTGGGGTAGTGAACCATTGAACATCTGCAGGGAATACAATAGGTGTGGAAAAAATTTTCACTTTGACGATACTAAGCCTATGCCATGGTGATAAAGGAAGTAACTTCCATCGATTACATGGTGTATTTTCAAAGTGGAAGCCATTTTATGACCGGCTCCCTGACTTATGGTGGCTTGTGGCTATTTTTTGGCATAACTGTGCTGAAATGTTATGCTAGGTGAGACCAGGCATACCATCTCCTGCAGCTCTGCCTGCCACCCATGCGTAGCTTGGGCTGAAAATAGTACAGTCTGCAGGTGTGGAGAGTTCATTCCACATCAGCCACTGCTGAATGGGACTTAATCCCAGGTGGGCTGAACATCCGTCCCCTGATCTTTTGCAAGTGAGACCAATTAAAGTAGGTCTGAGGTCTGCTGGGAATATCAGATTAAGGGTGCCACACACACTTACCATGAAGAGAACTGGAAGGGGACAGGATCAGTTGTGTTCCAGGACAGTAGCTGCTTGTTGTTTTCACAAGGTTCTTGTGGATTTTACTTGGTAGAAGGTTATTTCTTTTCTTTCTTACTTCTAAGGGGCTAGCAGGGTATTGTTTTGGGGGATGTTGGAAGTTTGAAAACTGGTTTGGTGGCTGTAAGTGGGCTCATTTGTTGGATGTTTCACTGTGTAACAGGCTGTGCTGGTGGAGGCCTATTTCTTCTGATTTAAAACCTATTTGGTGGAATTTGCCTGGGCCTGGTTCTTTGAATTGGAGACCTATATCTGTTAATTTCAAGCCTATTTTGATGTGTTGTTAGTGAAGCTGATTAAATTGGAGACCTGTTTCCTTTGGCAGCAAACATATTTTGGGGCTTTGAGTTGAATTTTGATTCCTTGTTGCTGACTTCAGTAGCTGCAAAGATTACTGCATAGTGGGGGAGGATGTTAATGGTCTGGCCAGGTCTCACTCAGCTAATTGACTGGAGGCAGAGCGAATCAGGTTTGTGGTGTTGGCTGCTTTGTCTTCTCAGAAGGAACTGAAGGGACAGGATCAGTTGTGTTCCAGGACAGTAGCTGCTTCTTGTTGTTTTCACAGGGTTCTTGTGGATTTTACTTGGTAGAAGGTTATTTCTTTTCTTTCTTACTTCTAAGGGGCTAGCAGGGTATTGTTTTATGGGCTGTTGGAAGTTTGAAAACTGGTTTGATGGCTGTAAGTGGGCTCATTTGTTGGATGTTTCACTGTGTAACAGGCTGTGCTGGTGGAGGCCTATTTCTTCTGATTTAAAACCTATTTGGTGGGATTTGCTTGGGCCTGGTTCTTTGGCTGCTGGGCATGGAGGGAGACACAGGGCTGATACACTCTCTCTGAGTCAGGTGTCTGCCCAAACCCACCCTCCCCACCCCTCCCTCCCAGAGTTCTGCTAATTTATAGGGGAACACCTGCCCTGCAATTGGAGGAAAAGGCTGCAGGTGCAGCTCATGTAGTTCTAGCCACTGGGGTTGGATTTAAAGGCTGGGAGAGAGGAGCTTAGGGAGTTGTTCATTTCCCTTATAAGTTTACTGTGTTGTACTGCACCTAGTAACAGGGTTACCGTGTACTGTGGGACTGTATCTAAGATTAGTGGGTGAGCCTGATTAGGGCGAGTAGGGTGTATCTTGGACTGGGGGAACCTGGTAGGCTCACCCAAGAAACCTACTTGAAGGGATAGAACCACACGTCATTAGGGCTGGCATCTTTGGGAAGGTGGGGTGCACAGGGTGTCGAGCAGCCATGATACTGGACTGGGCTTGGAAGTTCAGTGGTTGCCCAGTGTGCTACCAGCTGGCACAACTTAGGGAGGAGGTTGCTGTGATGGTAGGAGACAGCTGGGGAAGGGGGGATGGTATGGTTGGGAAGGGGCAGGGGATCTCCACGAGGTTGCACCAAGCACTGGGGTGGGAGCATAGGGAAAGGAGTGCAGGAGAATACTCAGGGGTCACATAGGGACCCTGGCAGAGGGGGTACAAATGGACACTACCAAGGAAGCAGGCAGGTAACTGGGGACCCTCACAAGGGAGGGACAGAGGGACAACAGTCTCCAGGGAAGTAGGCAATGGCCAGGGCTGGACAGAAGGAAGCAAGGCAGGGAGATGGATCAGACCTTACACTCCATAACTGCTTCAATTCTCTCTTCTGCTCGAGGATGAGGGGTGATGTAGCCAATGACAGGGGTGGTTAGAGATGGAAAGGGAGTGGGGGGGCAGGAGGCAGGGGCCGGATAGCAGGAAGAACGGGGAACCTGGAATGCAGGAAAATGGGGGGAGCAGTGAATCAGAGCAGGAGGGGCAGGGGAAGAGGGAGGAAAGCGCAAGGAGAAGGACCAGTTGGGAGGAAAGGTAAAGGAGAAGGACCAGAAGTACAAGGAGGATTCAGTAAAGGGAGCTGAGGGTTTAGGCCAGGGGAGCACGACAAGCAAGGAGGGACTAAATGGAGACAGGAAGGAAGGGAGGATGAGCCAGGCTAGTTTAGCAGATGGGGAGAAGGACCAGTCGCGAGCAGTGAGGGGGTTAGCAGGTACAGAAGGATACTCAGGAGGAGGAGGCATAGGATTGGAGGAGGGGTGGCCAGGGTAAATAAGGAGGGTGGCATGTGGCACCCAGATAGGGGAGGAACAAGGAGCCGGCTGGGTGGAGGGGCCAGTAGAAAGGATGAGGGACATGGAAGGGGAAATGGAGGAAAAGGAGTGGTCAGAGTGCTCCTGTTGGGGGATTCTATGATCAGGGGTATCAAATGGGATAGGGAGGGAGAAGCCTGGCCAGTTAGAACAAAATGCTTCCCTGGACTAATGGTGCACAGGGCCAAGCACGAGGTATATCAGCTGGCAAAGGATTGTGGGGTTCCCGGACATACTGGTCCACCTGGGTACAAATGACATTGAGGGAAATAGCGAGCTAGAGATACAGGCAAGATTCAGGGAGCTTGCCAGGGTCTGTCATGACATAGGATGCACAGTTTCCTTCTCAGAAATCCTGCGGTGCCAAGGGCTAGTGGGAACACAAAGGAAGATTAGGGAGATAAACCAGTGGCTCAGGGGTGGTGTGAGGCCAGAGGGTATGGGTTGATGGGGGATTGGGGGGAGACCTGGGAGGATAAGGAGCTGTATGCTAGAGATAGACTCCATCTCAATTTGGAGGGAAGGGGAATCCTTAAGTTGAAAATGAGGGGTTCATTGGTGAAAAGTGGGGTTTAAACTTGTGAAGGGGGGCGGGATGGGAGAAAAGGCTGTCAAGGGGTGCCGATAAAGGAGGGACTCTGTCTCCACCCCCTGGGGAGCTGGAGGATTGCAGGAAAAGGCGACTGGCAAAGTGCAGACCAGGGGAAAACAGAATCTCCATGGGAACACGAGCAGGGAAATGGAACTATAGGAAAGGGTGGAAGGTAGTCCTGCTAAATGCCAGGAGCTCAGGCATTTTATTGCCTGAGCTCCAGGCGATGCTAACTGAGGAGCAGTGGATGTGGCAGCGGTCACTGAGACCTGGGCCACTGCAGGACACGACTGGGACCTGAACCTGGAGGGTTACACTATGTTCAGGAAGGACAGGGGGGAGGGAAGGGGAGGAGGGGTAGCAATGATAGTCAAAAACTGCATTGGCATAGGGGGAGTAGAGGAGGTGGAGGGAACCGTGGAGGCGATTTGGGTCACCTTGATAACAAGGGGGGGCAAGAGAGTAAAAATAGGAGTGGTGTATAGACCCCCTGCCCTGGCGGAGGAGCTGGAGGAGAGTCTGGTGGCAGATGTTGGGAGACACTGCAGACTGGGCAGAGGAACGGTGGTGGTGTTGGGGGACTTAAACATGCCAGGAACAGACTGGGAGACTATGACATCCTCTGTGACCAGGGAACAGAGGTTGTTGGATGTCTTTCAAGACGCGTTCCTAACTCAGCAGGTGGGGAACCGACCAGGGAGGCACGGGTACTGGATGTGGTCCTGGCAGACAGTGACCAGATTGGGGGCCTGGAGGTAAGGGACCCATTGGCGGGGAGTGACCATGCCACGGTCTGGTTCTGCCTGGACCTAGGAGGGTAGAAGGCTGCACAAAGACGGAGTAACTGACTTCAGGGGCGGATTTAAGGAAATGGGAAGGATCCTTAAGGAGCATTTGGATGGGATTGGGTCAGACATGGACGCTGATAGTAGGTGGAAATCATCAGGAGAGGGGTGCAGGATGCTACCAGCACCTGTGCAAGAGTAAGAGAAAATGCGGTGGGCCCGAAAACCCTGCTGGTGGACCAGGGAGGTCCAGGAGGTGGTTTGGGAAAGAAGAGCAGCCTATAAGCAATTCAAGTGCTCAAGGGTGAAAGGGATCGAGGGAGTAGAGCTGATGGCTAGAAGGGCCACTAGGGTGGTGAGGGCGGCTAAGGCAAGGAAGGAGCAGAACCTGGCCAGGGAAATTAGGAGAGGGAACAAGGGGTTCTTTAGATACATTGGGGAAAAACGAAGGGTGAAGGGGCAGATTAGCAGGATTAAATCAGGGGAGAGATGGGCACAAGACCCGGGGGAGCAGGCTGAGGTACTAAATGAGTACTTCACCTCAGTTTTCACCAAGGAAAATGGGGGTGCTGCATCATACATGGGAGGAGACAGAGATACTGAGGAGGGGGGACCCCTTACCGATCGGCAGGTCTGGGGAGAGGGGGAGGCATCACTGGCAGGTGGGGGAGGGCTAAGCAGGGAGAAGAGGTACTGGAAGTGGAAATCACAGCAGAGAGAGAGGAAGCCCTCAGCCCTTAAGATGGAGAAAGCACCGGGCCAGATAAATTACATCCCAGAGTGCTGAAGGAACTTGCGGATGTCCTGGCGAAACCCCTGGCGGAGCTTTTACCATCTCTCTGAGGACAGGTGGGTGCCCCAGGACTGGAAGGTGGGCATATAGTGCCTATCCACAAGGGGATCAAGGGAGGTGGCAGGGAACTACAGGCCTGTCAGCCTGACATCATGTGGTGGGCAAGGTGATGGAGGGCATTGTCAAGGAGAGGCTGGGGGACCTGGAAAAGTCAGGGTGCCTGGACGATAGACAGCATGGATTCATCCGGGAAATCGTGTCAGACAAACCTTGTGGAGTTCTATGACTGGGTGACAAGTGCCTTGGACCTGGGTAGACCAGTGGATGTCCTCTTTCTAGACTTCAGCAAGGCATTTGACTCTGTTCCTCACATGGGCCTGTTGGATAAGCTGGGAGAAATGGGGTTGGGGAACCAGATGATCAGATGGATAGGCAATTGGCTCCAGGACCGGACCCAGAGGGTCGTAGTTGGTGGGATAGTCTCATCCCCAAGGAGGGTCATTAGTGGGGTCCCACAGGGATCAGTCCTGGGCCCTCCTGTTCAACGCCTACGTCTCTGACATAAGGACAGGAATCAGGAGTGAGATGAGTCTCTTTGCGGATGACTCAAAACTGGGAGGCGGTGGTGGATGGGGAGGGAGGGTGGCCTACAGGGGACCTGGAGGCTCTGGAAGATGGTCTAGAAAGTGGAAGCTGAGGTTCAATGCAGGAAATGCAAGGTACTCCACCTGGGGCCAGAAACCTGGGCCAAGTGTACACCCTGGAAATGCTACAAGTCTCGATGGCTGAGAGGGACCTGGGGGTGGTGGTGGATGTCAAGATGAACAACTCTGAGACTTGTGGGAGGCAGCAGCCAAGGCCAACAGGATGCTGGGATGCATCGCTGGGGATCACCTCCAGAAGGAGGGAAGTGATACTCCTCTGTATAACTGCTTGGTGAGGCCGCACCTTGAGTACTGCGTGCAGTTTTGGAGGCCACACTTAAAGAGGACATTAAACTCCTGGAGAGGGTCCAGAGGAGGGCAACCAAAATGATTTGGGGCTTGGGGACAGGACCTATGAGGAGAGGCTCGAAGAGCTAAATATGTACACATTGGAAGAGAGAAGGGACGGGGGACATGATAGAGGTCTTCAGGTACATGAAGAGGTAAATAGGAGGAACAGTCAGGGTGCTTGAAGGAAGGAGGAGGGGCCACTAGAGGGCATGGGTGGAAGCTGGAGGGGAAGATTCAGGGGAGAAAGGAGGAGGTGCTACTTCACTGAGAGGTGGTGGAGCCATGGAATGCACTGCCTAGGGGCTGGTGGAGGCAGAGACAGGTGGAGGGTTCAAGAGGGTGGGACAGGTACAGGGGAAGGGTTCTGGAAGCAAAATCCAATGCAGCAAGAATATCCGGAACTGGGAAGGAGAAGCCAGAGAGGTTAGGGGCAGCAAGGTCCGCACCCAGGGTGGGGCTGACCAAGCGAGCAGACACGAAGACTGTTAGGCCTATTCTGCTGGCATTTTAGTATGTTAGAAGAGCAAACTTATAACTGGTGCTCCATACTTCTTGGGATTCAGTCCCTTTGTCCTTTTATTTGAAACAGTATTTCTTTAGATAGTGTTTTGAGGTGGTTAATTGCAAAGGAACAGGAATCCTGTGGTTGTGTGAAACAGTTAGAGGGCACTGCTACATAGCATGGTGTAACTGGAATGACTTTTTTGTGTTTGCTTCAGCGCATGAGCAAGAAACATCTTGCGAGAGTGCGACTCTTGGAGGTGTGTGCATGCCCTGCCCAATGTACTGCTTGCTGTAGAGGGCACATCCCGGTTGCACCAATGGATGGGTGAGCTGTGGATGACAGCACTTTGGCTGCAGCGGCTTTCACCTCAAAGGAAAAGCCCGCCGCAATCAGGAGTGGTACGCTGCGTCTACGTAGCATATTAAGGGTACAGTGTTCTGCGGTCATCCTTGCATTCTGTTTTCTTTTAGCTTCCCACAAGCTGACAAGAGCCACACACTTCTAACCTATCCTTTGCTGTAACCCGCCTTTCCCGGTGAATTTATAGAGCACCTCCTGTTCCTGGAAACCCGATTAGTCTTTTAATCTGTCAGTCCATCCTCCATCCAGCCCAGGCTATGACGCTGGAGGTTCAAATTAATTATGAAAAAAAAATGCATTAGGGCTCATGCTGCTGCCTAGCTCGCTACTGGCTGACTGACACTCAGTCTCTCTTGAGTCCGGAACGGTCACACAAATTTCAATAAAAAAAAAAGATAAGGACAACCGTCACACTCAGAAATGATCACACTGCAATTTCATGTCACTCCATGATTTGGGCAATGTCCATATGCATGAAATCAGATTAGTAAAAACACTATCCAAAGTCATAAAATTACATAGACTAACAAATCAAATAAGATTATAACCTAACACTAGTAGAGAGCAATATATTGAAATGTAAAACTCATTTTTCCATGGCCTCTTATACCCCATAGTGCAACCATATGTATCAGTGGTGTGGCATGGCATGACAGCTAAGCTGTTTAGGTGGTGGTTGTCTAGCAATGATGCCTAAGAGTGCCTGGTGTCACCACACATTCACTACACACCCACATGCTACGAATACAAGAGGAAGGACCTCCGAGGGGATCTGTTCTGCTGGCTTTGGAAACACTAAGACACAGAGATGACAATAAGGCAGTAAGACACACACCAAGTTTTTCTGAAAAATGAGCTTAAGATGCATGAAAGATGTGTCAGTCCACTTTAATGAAAATGAAGCTAGCTTCTTTTACTGAAGCCTGCCTAAACAGGATGCTGTTCTATCTAGAGAGTGTAGAAATATAAACTAAGCACTCAAAATGTAACAAAATGAATCGCTTTGCACTTAGGAGAAATGACGTAGCAACGGAAGTCTCAACAGACAGTTGCAGGACTATCTGAGACAGCTGCTACAACTTATGAATGTCACTTCTGTATAACAGACACAGATTAAATGGCATTGGTTTTAACAAGTTGTATATTATGAGTGTGTAGGTTGAGTTGTCTCATCCCTATAGAATGCTGATACTGAAGCTTATCCTTGTGAATAAAAAAGGTGAGTAAAATGTTACAAGGATAAATCACACTGTATCAAAAATCATTGCCAAACCAAGGGTACAATTTATAAAACCATAGTGACCAAGCTGCAAAATTACTCTAGCTCAAGCTTATCAAGCAAAGCGAGTTGTTCAACATGGCAGCAAATGCTGAAACATTCTGTCAACTGATTTTAACATTTCCCTACACATTAAAATACTAGAGTATGTACAGTAAGTGCAGTATTCTGAAATACTAGCTATGTACCTTTTAGCAAATATTAAATATTTTAATAGTCCATTATAAGAATTGTATATACAATAAAGTAGTTTGTTATACATCCTGTTAAACCAGTGCTAAGCCGTGCATGCTCAGCTTTTGTAAGAAAAACAAGCCACTAGCATTGAGCTCAACTTTGAATCATTTATCTCCATTCAGCAACATTGAGCACAATACAGTATATCTAGACAAAACAAGCATTTGTCAATGCCGAATGTTCACTTGCAGATATTTGCAATGATGTTTGGCATTTATACAGGCCCCCCTACGTAGTTGTATCCATGTCCCTTCAGCACCCATGTCCCAACAGAGTACCTCTCTGCAACTCCTCTTGCATCAGATTTACATTTCAGCCTCATACATCTTAATCATCTGTCTTAGGAACCCTAATGCCCCAGTCGTTGTCAAGGTTACAAGCCTGTGTAGGAACTGCGCAATGCACTCTGATAATACAGTCATTTTGTGGAATTTTCTCACCAAATTTCAACATAGGCATTTGGGACCTCTGCTCATGAACAGTGTCAGTGTGATTTTCTTAATCTGTCCTGAACGGTTAATTCCCCACAGCGCCATTGTGTGCTACATGTGTGGAAACACATTTAGACCAGTGTGTGAAAAATGACAGCTGCACTGTTCATCAGGAGGTGTGACAAAATGCCAATGTCAAAAATCTGAAGTGCAAATATTTCAAATTGTCGTAGTTAGGAGTGTGCATGGGAACTGTGCAATGCTCGCTTGTAACACTGTCATGTTTTGGAATTTTTTCACCAAATTTTCCACTTAGTCATTTTGTGACCTCCACTCATGAAAAGTGTTACTGTGGTTTTCATAATCTGCCCTGATCATTGATTTCCCACATCAACCGCGTCATTGTGTGCCAGATGCATGAAAACACTATTTGGCTAGGATGTAAAAAATGACAGCTGCACTGTTCATGAGGAACTGTGAAAAAATGGCAATGCCGAAGATCTGGAATTAAAATTTTACAAATTTGCGAAGTTACGAGTGTGCGTGGAAACTGCACAACGCACGCTCATAACACAGCCATTTGTTTGAATTTTTTTCACCAGATTTGCAGCATAGACTTGTTGGGACCCCACCTCATGAACAGTGACACTGTTGTTTTGGTAATCTGTCCCAAAAAGTGATTCCGTGCAGTGACCTTTCACCTTTCGGGAGCGAATAACGACATGACAGTGACTGAATTCATGAGGTGGGGTCCCAAGAACAACATGTTGAAAATTCGGTGTCAAAATTCATGAAAATGGCCGAGATATGCACATAATTTAAAAAACACCCATTCATGCCATTATACAGCTTACCAGCATTTCTAAGTTCATGGTCAGTTTGAAGAGTGCAGACATGTTCCCAGTCCACCAAAGATCATCTTGCCCAGCTCCAGAGGTAAGTATGGGATGAGGGGGTGTGTGGGAAGGCAGGGTACGCAGAGGGTGGGTGGGGGTTGGGGAAGGGGCACTGGACTCAATGGGGGACTTTTTTCTGGTTTTACAGGTACAGAACAGCAAAAGAAAACAAGCACTTGTCAATGCCGAATGTTGTCTTGCTGGCATTGGTATTGGCAGTGCAGGAGGTAGAGGGATGCACAATAGGACTGGCAGTGAAGAATGGAATGGATGACAACCCCACCCCACCCTGCAGAGACTGACAGGCATGGAGGTGTGCCTTTGGATTATCAACCATAAAGCTCATGCCATTTCACTCCACCCTACCTACAGACTCCAACAAGTGTTGTGTTGTGCCTTGGGATCATGGGCCTTACATCACCCCATTCCATAAGGAAATATATTGAGATGGGTCAGTATAGGAGAATGAGGTGAACTTTGGGGCTGAAGAGTCCAAGGCACCCCTTGATGCCTGCCACTGTGCAGAGGGTGGGTGTGGGTTGGTGGAGGGCGGTGCCATGGACAATAAGGGACTGTTCTCTCGTTTTGCAAATACAAAGAAAATAACAAACTTCAGGGGAAGATTTTCTGTTTTTCAGGGCACCTGGATTTTTTAGGGGGGGGACTGGATTCGACCGGGACTGGGCACCCCATTGGCAAAGAAAGCCTATCTGTGTTTGGGGGGGGCATGATGCTGAGGGGGATTAGGCACCCCCTCTCAGCAGACAAATAAAACTACTGGGACATTATACCAAGGGGGACCGAGCTCCCCCATCGGCAAACAAAGTGAACTGTGGAGGGGTCATGCTGACAGGGGATTGGCACCCCTGAATTCGGCTCTAGGGATTGTGAGGAGGCATATGGTGGTGAGAGTTGTCACCATGTTTATTCAAATGTCTCACCTGGGGTACATAATGGAAGCGTGGAGATCTGTTGCTGCAATGATGTTTCCTCTCTATTACAGCAGAAGATTTCTTTCAAGTTGTTGGCACACTTTTCAAGTGCTGTCATAGACTGCTCCCCAGCTGCTTTGGGAAACTATCGTCACCTTGTAATGCCTGCACCAAAGCCATCAGCTTGCCAAATCTGAGAATTTTGCATCCATACTCGAACAACATTAATCATCCCGTCAAGTTCTGGAAGGTTATTCATTGTTTTCTCCCCTCCAACCCACTCTCCCTCCCCTATTCTTAAGGTTGATAACTTGATCTCGGATCCTTCTACTGTTACCTCTTACTTTAAAGAGTTAGTGTACTGCATAAAGGTAATATTAGTTTTTAAAAGCAGTCAAGTATTACTTTTCATATCTGAAATACTTTTTCTTTTCCCTTTTGTTAGTTAGACGATTGTTTGCCTGATGTTAGTAGGTGTTATGTGTGGGACAGCACTCTGCCTGGCAGCTGATTTATCTGTCTATTCCCCCACTACATCATCAGAATTGTGGATGCAAAGACTTTGACATCACTGCTGCTTTGGAACAGCAAGTCAGTAACTGCCAGGTCAGTCATTTGCGGTGTCACTGTCAGTGAGATCACAATGCTGGTGATGTATTGGGGGTGAATAGAGACATATGGTAGCTACCCAGCAAAGAGCTGTTCCACACACAGCACACTTGGACCTGGTGGCAAGTCATGGAATGTGGGCTACCAGGTAGCATGACCGGGACATGACCATCCCAGGATATGCAGTATCCAGAAAGGTGGGGAGGGGTGACATTATATATAAGGCAGTGTATAAAGGCTATGGAGACCAGGCTGCCTAATGGTCCGTCGGTAGAACATTGTGCTCCACTGCTGGTGACTTGTGTTTGGGAGTAGACACTACAGCAGGGCAGGTGATCTGGGGTAGCAGAGAAGTGTGACCATTTAGCTGTGCTTTCAGCCCAGAGGGTATTACCACACCAGATTATGCAGCACTAGTAACTTGCATGCAGTACTGTAGGTATGGTCTCACCAGGGACCTGTACAGGGGTAAGATGACCTCCCCACTCCTGGAAGTAATCCCCCCTTGCTATGCAACCTAGCATCCTGTTTGCCTTCTCTGCTGCCTTCCTGCTCTGATCAGAGTGGTTAATTTCCCCAGTTACCAGCACTCTCAGATCTTTCTCCTTGGATTTTGTTAACAGGACACCCTCCAGCCAGTAATTGTGTCCTGGGTTCTTACCTCCTAAATGCATAAGACTGACTTTGAATACCTACTATGTGTTGGCATGTAGCAATATGCTTGATATTTCTGCTAAACTCTACTATGAGAGCTATCTCCAACATTTTGAATTGTATTCATTAAAATCAATGTTGTGCCATGTTGCTGTCTCTTTTTTTCTCTCTGTCTCTCTCTGTCTCCCTCTTTCCTTTCCACTCTTGTTCTCTCTCTCTCTCTCTATCACTGTCTTTCTTTGATGTATGCAGTACCGTGTGTGTGTGTGTTTTCCAGTATAGTCCTGTACCAATGGATAGAAAAAAAGTGCTTCTTCATTTCCCTTGTTTGTCTAATTCCACCTGCTTCTTTCAGACATATAAATCTTGCAGATCAAGTGTTATGGTACAGTACACACTAGTTAGAAAAAAGAGATCCCATGGTCATCTACACTGGTATCTCATCACAGATTGCTTAATGTCTTGCTTGGTGATTAGACCAGAAACTATAGCTTGCTTTGTAAAAAAGATGTTTGCATAGAATGAGCAATCTGTTAATAAGGCCATTGGAATTAAATGCACACATGGATCTACACAAGTATGCACTGTATGTGAGCAAGTTGCCGGTGTCATTTTTTTTTCTACTGGCATAAGCTCAGTCTGTTCAGTTCTCTTGCTTGGATAGTATCCCCATTATGTACATGCAAACCACTGCAAAGTGATTTGCTGCTACCTGGTTATTTTTCTGTGCACTTTACTCATGTGTTAGGAGGGATATGAGACACTACCCCATTTGATCACTCTGTAGCAAAGAATGAAGTGTGTAGTAGAAAAGGAAAGGAAGAAAGTTAAGAAATATGGTTTTATATACAATGGCTTGGACAGTTTTCTAACAAAATGTCATGGCTCATATACAGTATATGGGTCCCAAAATAGTGGACAAAGATTTCATCTATTGAGATTTCAAACAGTGACGTCCTTACATACAATTAGTAGTCGGCGTACATATAATATACTGCTCGTGGTGGAAGGGGGCTTAGGGGCTTTGCTGCCCAAAACTAAATGATTGGATGTATGTGTAGGAGGAGGGTTCGGGGTGACATAGCCCTGATCTGTGAAATCTCATCCACCATTTTGACAGGGACCCATAAACTGCACTAACTCAATGTCACTTTGAATATTGCTTGTTAGGATCACTGATGACCTTTTCATATGGTCCCCATCCCAAAAATATTGATTCAAAGGACAGAAGAGTTTGTCATCTGGCCTTAGCTTAAATTGCCAAAGGTGCAACAATTACACACAGTTCAATGAATGTCATGCAGAGGGCACTTTCTCTCTGTAAAGGACTGCTTCAATTTAATTAGACATTAAGGAGCTGCTGACACCTCAAACAAAACTTTACAAAACATAATATTTAGGTACACTCAACAGAGTTCTGTCGGGACAGCTGCAGGATCCTTTGTGGTCAGACAAAGGTGCCAACACAGCCAGGAGCCCATACAAAAGCACAGCCTGCAGCGCCAACAGAAACAGAATGAGCGGGTGAAAGAGCGGTAGTAAATGAGCTCAATGGAGCTCTAGTGTGACTGCAGTGGATTCTTTGTGGAGCAGAAAATGTGTAACGCAGGCGGAGCCTAGTACAGGCCGCTTGCAGTGCGGCAAGCAGGAATGAGGGGTGAGAGGGAGTGAGCAAGCTCAATGGGCCATGTCGGGACTGCTTCAGATTCTTTCACCAGCTAGAAAAAGCTGCCAAATGCAGGCAGGAGCCCAGTACAAAGGGCAGCCTGCAGCGGGAGACAGAACAGCGAATGAGGAGGGGAGAGTGGAGCTCAGCGGAGCTCTGTTGGGGCTGCTGCAGATTTGTCGGTGGGGCAGAAAGTCAGCACCCACAGGGACCCAGCACAAAAGGGTAGCCTGCAGTGGTGGGAAACCAGAATGAGCGAGTGAGAGAGTGGGGAGTGTTTGAGCTCAATGGAGCTTTATTGTAACTGCTGCAAATTTCTTGTTAAGAAGAAGGCGCAATGCAGGCAGGAGCCCAGTAAAAAAGGGCAGCCTGCATACCGGGAGAAACACAACGAGGAAAGTGAGAGGGGAATGAGCGAGCTCAATGGAGCTCTATTGTGACTACTGCAGATTTCTTTCGTTGACAGAAAAGGCGGCACAGAGCAGGAGCCCAGTAGAAAGGAGCAGCCCATAGCGCTGGCAGAAATGGAATGAGTGATTGAGAGAGGGTGAGCAAGCTCAACAGACCTGTCGGGACTGCTACAGATTTCTTTGTGGGCAGAAAAGTCCCACACAGGCAGGGCCCAGGACAAAAGGGAAGGCTGCAGTGTCAGAAAAAACAGAATGAGTGAGTGAGAGAGTGGGAGTGAGCCACCTCAACGGAGCTCTGTCAGGACAGCTGTGGATTTCTTAGTGGGCAGAACAAGGTGTCAATGCAGGCAGGAGCCCAGTACAAAACAGCAGCCTGCAGCTCCGGGAGAAACCGACTGAGCAAGTGACAGAGGGGCAGTGAGCGAGCTTAACAGACCAACGCAATTAACATTCAGCATTGACAAATGCTTGTCTTAATCTGTCCCAAACACTGATTTCCCACAGTGATCGTGCTATTCTGTGCCAGAAGTGTGAAAACACATTTCGTTCAGGATGTGAAAAATGGCAGCTGTACTGTTCATAAGGAGGTGTGAAAAAATGCCAGTGTTGAACATCTGGCATGACAATATTACAAATCTGCGAAGTTACAAGGGTGTGTGGAAACTGCACAATGCACACTTGTAACACAGTCATTTGATGGACTATCATCACCAGATTTTCAACATGGGCATTTTAGGACCTCTGCTCATGAACAGGATCACTGTCATTTTCTTAATCTGTCCCAAACACTGATTTCCCACAGCAACCGCACTATTGTGCGCTGCAAGTGCGAAAACACATTTTGGCCAGGGTGTGAAAAATGACAGCTGTACTGTTCATAAGGAGGTGTGGAAAAATACCAATGTTGAAAATCTGGAGTGAACGTCTTGCAAAGTTACAAGCGTGCGTAGCAACTGCACAATGCACGCTTGTAAAACAGCCATTTTTATTTTCTTTTCCACCAAATCTGCAACATAGGCTTCTTGACAGCCCACCTCATGAACACTGGCACCGTCCTTTCATTACTCAGTCCCAAAAGGTGATTCTGCACAGTGACTGCAAAATCACCTTTCGGTACAGAATTACACAATGACAGTGGCTGAACTCATGAGCAGGGGTCCCAATAACTTCATGTTGATAATCTGGTGTTAGAATTCCCCAAAATGTCTACGATATGCACCAAAGTTGGGGAAAAAAAAACTATTTATACCATTATACAGCTTACGGCATTTCTTCAGTTCGCGTTGGCTTTGAGAGGTAGTAGATGTGTTCGGTCCACGAAGATCATCGCGTCGGGCTCCGGAAGTGAAAGTATGGGATGAGGGGGGTGTGGGGAGGCAGAGGGTGGGACAGGTTGGGGAGAGGTCAGGGAGACCACGAGGGACCGCTTTCTTTTCACAGGTTTAGAAAAAAAAACATAGCTGGACAGTTTTCTTTTCAGGGGCATTTGGCACACTGGGGTGGGCTCCCAGCATGCCACCTGAGTGTTTGGGAGAATCTGGAGCGATGGAGGATTGGGAACTCCTGTTGGCACATCTACGGAAGGTGGGGCCACAAGGCCGAGGTATTAGGCACCCCTCAGCACAGAGCAGTAGAGGGATTTCTGCTGATGGGGGTGGTTCCCCCCATCAGCAAGGGAAGGTGGGTCTGAAGCTGGGATTGGGTGCTTGTCGGCAAGCCCTGCAATGAGGGTTACTCCCCATTGCAGCGGATAACGCTGCAATGACGAGGCAGCCCTTGATTGCAGTGGCTAAAATGTTTCAAGGTGGTGGCACACTGGCTGAACTAGTGTCTGCCGCAGCATGCCACACCATTGGGGAACGCGGGCCAAGCCTCCAAAGGCAGTGGGGGCATTGACCACAACAGTGCCGCGCCTCCACAGCCTGCTTCTGCAGTAAGCTGCCGCAACATGTTTCTTGCGTATGCGTGCAGTCAAGATAAAAATGGCTGTTACCAGCGTGCATTGTGCCGTTCCAATGCATGCTCATCATAACTTTGAGAATTTTTAATATTTTCACTCCAGATTTTCAACATTGCCATTTTTCCACACCTTCTTATGAACAATACAGCTGTCATTTTTTATATCCGTCCCGAAATGTGTTTTCACACATGTGGTGCACAGTGACACAGTCGCTGTGCAATATCAATGTTTGGGACAGATTAAAGGAGTAGTCCACCAGAATTTGCAAAAGCATATGTTGTGTAGAGTGTTTTGTGTGTAAAGTCCTAGTGTGTCCTTCCCTCTGTCTGCTATTAGGAGTTTTTCCTAAATTAGCCTGCTATCTTTATGGTAGTTTTACAACCCCTGGGGTGCTCCATCTCAAATAGTTTAATTGCCTTTCTTGTTCCTACAATGCACCCTGTCTCATGTGACAGTGATGTAGTCGAGCCCATAGATTTAGCATATGCACTGCTTTAAAATCATTTCACAACAGAAGAGCTGTGTAACTGTTCTTATCCAGTGAGCACAAATGGCAAGTTACAGTTTAGCAGATATCTGAGAGCTAGCTGAGTGGGGTTTCTGTAAGAAAACAGCTACTAAATAGCTCTAATTTGCTATTTGTGTTTCCTGTGTTTGTCATGTCTACATAGCAGTAGCAAGTGTTTTTCAGTTTAAAATTTAATTTCATCAAACTGCACCTAACAGTAACAAGCACTTGTCAATGCCGAATGTTGTCTTGCTGCCATTGGGAGTGCAGGAGTTAGAGAAATGCAGCATAGGAATGGCAGTCAAGTAGTGAATTGATGGCAACCCACCCCCACCCTGCAGAGAGTGACAGGCATTAGGGTGTCCCTTTGGGTGATTGGTAGCAGTGCGGGGAAAACATGCTGGGCAAGATGTGAAAAGCGACAGCTGCACAGTTCATAGGAGGTGTAAAAATGCCAATGTTGAAAATGTGGCATACAAATATACAAAATGTGCTGAGTTACAAGGTGCGTGGGGGCATGATATAAACACGCTTACTGCCATTTATAGATTCGTACCAAATTTTCAACATAGGCATTTTAGCATCTGCTCATGTACAGTGTCACTGTCATTTCCTCAAGTGTCCCAAGAAGTGATTTCCACACAGCGTCTATGCTATTCTGCGCAAGAAGTGTGAAAACACATTTTGGGCAGGGTAAGGAGAAATGATGGCTGTACTGTTCATCAAGAGGTGTGGAAAAATAGCAATGGTGAAAATCAGAGGAAATATCACGAATGCGGTTGAGGCGACGCGTGCAATCTGCCAACGTACTTAGTACAGATCATTTTATGGAGTATCAGCACCAAATTTTCAACATAGGCATTTTAGGACCTCTCCTCATGAACTGTGTCACTGTCATTTTCATAATCTGGCCCAAACACTGATTTCCCACAGTGACTGCACCATTGTGCGCCGGAAGTGCGGAAACACATTTTGGGCAGGATGTGGGAAATGACAGCTGTACTGTTCACAAGGAGGTGTACAAAAATGCCAATGCTGAAAATCCAATGTTAAAATATTGGGAATGCGTGAAGTTACGAGCCTGCGTAGCAACTGCACAACGCATGCTCGTAAAACAGGCATTTGTTGGATTTTTCCCACCAAAATTTGGAACATAGGCTTTTTGAGAGGCCACCTCATGAACACTGGCACTGTCATTTCGTTAATGGGTCCTGAAAGGTGATTTCGCGCAGTGACTGCAAAATCACCTTTTGAGGCTGATTAGTGCCATGACAGTGATAGAATTCATGAGGAGGGGCCCAAAAACCCCATGTTGAAAATTTGGTGCCAAAATTCCAAGAAATGCCTGAGATATGCAGCAAAGTTGAAAAAACCCTATTCACTCCATTATACAGCTTACCGGCATTTCCTCAGTTAGCAGTCAGCTTTGAAGAGTGCAGGCGTGTTCCCGGTCCACGGAAGATCATCGCCGGACTCGGAGGTAAGTATGGGGTGGGGGGTGAGGAGGCAGGGTGCACAGTGGGTGGAGTGCGAGGTGGGGAGGGGCATCGAGACTGCAAGGGACAGTTTTGTTTTACAGGAGAAAAAAAGAAAACCATTGCGGACAGTTTTCCTGTTGCAGGGCATTTGGCGCTGGGGTAGGCTCCCAGCGTGCCACCCTGTATTTTTGGGGTGTCAGTAGCCGAGAGGATTCAGGCACCCTCGTCGGCACACAACAAGGGGAATACCCGTGAGGATTGGGCATCCCGGCCGGCAAACAAAGAAAGCGGGGGGATGCGAAATGAGGGGGATTGGGCAACCCTCAGCAATTCAACATTTGGGGGTATGCCGATGGAGTGGGCTCCCGTCTGCACACTAACACAGCGGGGGTTACCGACAGGGGTTAGGGCACCCCAATGTTGGCATGCCTGAGCCGCCGCCGACCATGCTCATAATGGCTGCAAGCACGGCAAAGCAAAGGACTGCTACGTATGACGAGCTGCCGGATTACAGCGGACCTTTGCTTAGATGTGCTAAGCCCCTATTATGTATGCATGGTGTGGTGCCTTTGCATGTAGGCTGATTGAGGAATGAGGGACGCACCTACTGATGCATGCCCTGCATTCCCAACAAGCTAATGCCCCCAAACCCGCATTAGAAGATGTTGTTTTGGCAAGAAGCGCCGCAGCCAAATATAAAAAAGTACAGAAATTGTCCCAGATCATCAATGCTATAATTAGTAAAGACTGCATCAGTTTTCTTGCAGAAAACCCACTCAGTTCTTAATTATTTGCTAAACTGTAAATGTAGGTACCAGCATTCTATTAGGTAGAGCTGGCAGTTGGTGCTGATTTTGCTCTGTGACATAATTTTCAATTTTATTTTGTTACAAATGTGAAGTATCTTTTTAATAAAATTATAAAAATATGTATGTGTGAGCCTTTTAATTTGTTTGGCGAATATTGATTTATTAATTATGTGAAAAAGTGTGATACACTAAATGTGTAGTGCAGTGAACCATTGTAAAATGGAATCAAATGTGTAGCTGAAATAGTCACTGTCATGCTGTTGCTTTCATGCCATACCACACACAGAAGAAAAACTGACTTCAAAGTATTTTGCAGTTTCTAGGCTGCAGATTCATACCATACACTTCATATATTTGCTCAGTAAAAATGTATGAAATAGGCCAGCCCTGTGGCACTAAGGGGTTGAGGCGCTGGATGCCACACCTTGCACTGCACAGGTGACCCAGGTTCGGGAACGGACCCGGGATGTCAGGGGTTGGGGTGGGTTGGATTGAGCTGTCAACCAGCAGCTCTCTTCTCACCACTCAGGTGTAGCGTTTCTCACTGCCCTTTCAAACTGCAGCTTTCTCTTTCTTTCAGTAGAACTCTGACACCAGACTCTTGGAACCTTTCAGCACAACTTCCCACCAATAAAGTGTAGACTTCCACTGCCGCTTCATGTATTTGCAGGTGCAGCTCTCTTCCTGCTAAAACTGCAAAACAGGATTCCTTGATCCAAATTCCTCCACAAATGGGGAAGGCAAACACAGGCCCTGGGGGACAGGCAGCTGGCTATCCACTGGCAGGCCCTTTCCCCAACTTTGCAGCCCCATTTTCTGCATAGCAGCTGGAGACCCTACTCCTTCTGGAGGGGCTCCCACTGAACTGAAACTAGAACACACAGTCCTTAGGCTTTTGGGAGCTCTCTGGCAGCTCCCCATTTGCTGAAATCAATGCCCCATCCAAACATGAATATATATGAAGCTCCTTCGATGCCTGATTGGTTGTGTGAAAGAGCACCAAGTATTTCCCCAGCTTTCCCCCCATAAGTCCTCTGAAAGGTCCCATAGTCCTTGGCAACACTTCTTTCCCTCTGATTGGCTGAAACTGGGGAAAAACCTGCAAACATGGCTGCTTAGTAATAATTTGCATATCAGTCCACTAGTGCCCCCACTTTCATGTCCTGGTACAGCCAGGATAAACACTTTTGTTTTCATTTGCTCCAAAGTCTTTTAGCAGTCCCTGTGCTCTTCAAAGCAACTGCACAATTTAACATTTTTTGTTGTCTTGCACACGCGCAAACAACATGTTGTGGTAGCTTGGAATAGCAGGTTTTGGAGGTGCGGTCGTGTTGTGGTCAATTGTGCCACTGCTTTTTCGGGCTGGGCTCTGTGACACAAGTGAAATAGCATGCTGTCTATGACAGCAGTTGAAAAGCGTGCCACCAACTTGGAAACAATTTTGCCACTGCAGTGAGGGAGCGATCAGTCATTGCAGGGCGTGTCTTGCCTGGTGTAACATTTTAATAAACATGGCGGCTATTGACGTCCATCTCTCACAGTCCCCAGCAAGCCAACTTCAGGGGTGGCCAATCCCCCTGTCTGCATGCCCCTTCCCCAGTTTGTTTGCCACTGGGGGATCCCAATCCCTGTTGGCATATGTGCAACTTTCCTGATTTTGTGTGCTGAGGGGGATGCCCAATCCCCCTCGGCATCATCCCCCAAACACAGACATGCTTGCTGGGGGGGGCCCAATCCCTGTCTGCACCAATGCCATCCCCAATCTGTAAGTTGGATGCCCAGTCCCACTTGGCATCAATCCCTTGGCAAGCTTGCCAATGGGTGCCTAACTCTGTCTGCATGTTTAACCCCCCATCGCATTGGCATTTTCTCTGGTGCCACCCCAATTGTGTGCCACACTGGGAGCCAATCCCAATGTGGCTAACATGACCCCCAAACACAAGGGACACACTGGGAACCCACACCAGTGTGCCCAACACCTGTTAAAAAAGAAACGGTCAGCGGTGATTATTTATTTTATTTTTTATTAACCTGAAATAAAGAAATGGTTCCCTCTCGATGGGTCCCCTCCACCAACCTGCACCTACACTCTGCACACCCGACCTCCACACACCGTCCCTCACCCCATACCTCTCTGGAGCCCAGTGCAATTATCTGTGGTGTAGTGGGAACACATCTGCTCTCTTCAAAGCTGACCGCAAAGTGAAGAAATGTCAGTAAGCTGTATAATGGCATAAATGGCGGGGGGGGAGTCAACTTAGGTGGATATCTTGGGCATTTCTGTGACTTCTGGCTCCAAATTTTCAATGTGGGGTTCTTGTTACCCCACCTCATGAACTCAGTCACTGTCATTTCATTATTCGGTTCCGAAAGGTGATTTATTTATTGAAGATATCGGATAACACACCTTTGAGTCAAAGACTCCTTTACAAAGGTTCCATGTCATTGAAAATAGAGACATCAGTAACAATAGCAACAACTAGACACAATGGTTACAGAAATGGTTACAGATAACACAGTAAAGCAGCTGGCGATGCAGAGTTAAGTGCTGCCAAACATCGGTACATAGTACAGATGGTAGCAGGTAACAAAACATACATTACCAGGCGGTAACAAAACATACATTACAGGGTGGTGGCGCTAGCCATGCCCTGGTGGTTATTTGCAGGCCTAGGCTGGACTGAGGTGTCCATTGTCAAAATATAGGCACACCCAGGGGTGGCTGGACCACAGTTAAGTCCATAGATGTGTGGGGGGGAGTGGGTAGGGCTAAATCAAGGACAGTCACAGACTTGAGTCATGAGTAATTAGATCTCTTAGTTGGAACTTGAACTGACCAAGTTTGGGTTCTGTGAGGAGGGAGTTTGGGAGTGAGTTAAGCCAGCTAGGGGCCAGGTGCCTAAAAGTTCTTTGAGCGGAAGTGGTCTTGCAGCAAGGTACCCTGAAGTGGGTTGTCGTCAATTGCTGAGTGAGGCGGGTGGACAATGGTGCCTGGAGTAGGGGGAGAGAGCAGGTGGGAGTAGCCCTGCTGTAATTATTTTAGCAAAGAGGCAGGTGTGATATTTGAGCCTCCAGTCAAAGTTTAGCCAGTTGGTTGAGGTGTAGAAGGTGCAGGCATGTGTGTCTGGCAGAGCCAGTAGCAAGTCTACAGGCCTTATTAAGGGCCAGCCTAATTTTGTTTAGGTACATGTTGTCGGCTGCCCCACAGATGATGATTCTATAGTCTATGAGTGATAGTATTGATGCAGAGACAGCTAGGTGGAGAGCTTCTGGTGGGAGGCAGTGCTTGTACCAGTAGAGTAGGCCAATACCCACATTGACAGCGGTGCTTAGAATTCGGATGTGGTCATGGTAGGTGATCCCAGAGTCTAGAGTGATACCTAGGTGTTTAATCAAGGTAACCTGCTCAAGGGGATCATTTAGGGAGTTCAGTATGAGCAGGGGTTGTCCTATATTCTTGTTTTGGGGGTATGCAAACACCATGGATTTTGTTTTTTTATAATTTAAGACTAGCCTATGTTGCATGAACCAGGATTCAGCTTCCATAAAAGACTTTTGGAGTGCCGAGCAGAGGGCTGTGGGATCAGTGTGGGAGCTATAGAGGATGGCAACGTCTGCATACAGGAGCAGTTTCCTGGAACAAACCATGGACAAGGAGTTGAGGAACAGGGAGAAAAGTAGGGGACCATGAATAGAGCCCTGTGGGACCCCTGACCTGACTTGGAGTGGGGAGGACAGGGTATGGGCAGTCCTGACTGTCTGGGTTCTCTCAGACAGATAGCTGGCAAACCAGCCAGTGGTCTCAGGGGACAGGTCTATTTGTGTGAGGGAATCCAGGAGTAATGTGTGGTGTACCACATCAAATGCCTCGGAGAGGTCTACAAAAACAGCACCAGCAGTGTGGCCAGTGTCCACAGATGTGTGGAGGGTGTTTCTAAATTCCAAGAGGGCTGTGGTGGTACTGTGGTTATGGTGGAAGCCATGTTGCTCAGGACACAGGAGGCTATATTTGGAAAGGTAGTCCATAAACTGGGTGGCCACAATCTTCTCCAAGGTTTTGGAGAGGGGAGGCAGGATTGAGATGGGGCAGTAGTTCCCAGGCAGGGGTGCAGTCACAGCTTTTTGGATAGGTGTGATGAGGCAGATTTCTATTTAGAGAAACTGGCCCAGCTGTAGCGGAGTGGTTCAGGAGCATGGTGAGAGGAGGAACTTCATTAAAGATGAGCCTAAGCAGTTTAAGATCAAGTGTGTCACTGCTGAAATGTGATTTGTTGTGGGCCTTGGTGGAAGAGGGCAGCTTCATGCTGAGATATTGCTTTAAAGTGAAATGGGGGTGGAGAGGAGCAAGGTGGAGCTGGGGGGTGGGGAGAAGAAGTTGGGGGAGAACACCAGTAAGGTCGGAGAAAGAGTTATTAAATGTATTAGCAATCAGGGCAAGGGTCTGTGGTGATAGACCCATTGGCCCTGAGTTGGGAAGGAGGTAAGTGGAGGCTTTGCCACTGATCTGTCTGAGGGAGTCCCAGAACTTACAGTTCGAGCCCCAAGTGGCAGTGAGCAAGGTTTGGTAGTAATCCGCCTTTGCCTTACAATACTCCAAGTACATTTATTGCACTTCTTGGTAGCGCTGCCCTATCAGTGGATTTACCAGAATCAGCACAATGTGCCATAGATTGTCACGCCCACGCATCTGGTCCAGCAGGCTTGTGATATCCAAGGTGTGACAACCCCTTTAACCCTTTGTTTGCTTAGGAGTGCATACCGGTTGCAGGCAGAGTTGAAAGTGTTGACTGAAATGGTTAGGGCAGAGTCAATGTTAAGTGCGGTTTTGATGGGAACCAGTCACTAGCTAAGAGGCACTGTCTGAGGACTAAGTTTGCCAGGTTTGAAGTACCATTGGAGGATAGTTTTTTGGGGTGGCTTCTTAACCCTATATGACCAGTGACAGAGCACTGGGGAGTGGTCACTCAGGTCATTGAGTAGTACTCTGACCTGGGTTGCTTTGTGGGGTGCATTGGTGAGCACTAGATCAACGAGGGTGGCAGTACCAGTCTTCTGGTTGATACTAGTGGCAGTGGTCACAAGCTGGGACAGGTTTTGAGAGGTTGCAGCATCCCTAATGGGAGCCAAAGCATCAGCTAGCCAGTTTGTATTAAAGTCCCCAAAGGCAGTGATGTCAGCACTGTCAGGGAGTGTCTGGAGATAGGTGAGGACAGAGTGGAAAGCAGTCTTCTGAGTTTGGGGAGGAATGTATATGATGGAGAGGAACAGTGGGGCTCTGTTTGGGGCAAGAGTGACTTTCAGGGTGTGAGCCTGGGCCGCATGTTTGAGGGTTGGTGATGGGAGGGCGAGACACTGTAATGAGTTCTGGAAATACAGTGCACATCCACCCCCTTTTTTAGAGGTTCTGTCAGCATGGTATAGCGTAAAACCGGGAAGTGAGTCTGCGGAGTCTGTGGTGTGGTCGTTGAGCCAAGTTTCAACTACGAGATGACATCAGGGCAATTCTGGGCAACCCAACTCTGAAAAGAATCGAATTTCTTGAGGAGGCTACATATATTAAAGGAGGCAACTATTAGATCCTTAGAAGTAGTAACCTGGGGGTCCCAGGTTGGGGTGGACGCCCCTGAGGGAGGAGCAGGAGGATGCAAGGATGCCAGTTTTAGTTGCTTCATCAGCTTAGGCACCAGTAGGGAGGGGAACAGCAGCATATGGAGATGGGGGATGTGGGGTCCCATAGCGAGGGAGAGGCAATGCAGGGTTGCGTCCACTGCCATACCATGTTAGTGTCAGTAGTGGGAGATTTGGGTGGGGAAGCATGGTCAACTGGAAGCGTGAGTAGGGTGGTACACTGGTAGAGGTGGGGACTAAGGTGAGAAGCCAGGTAAGAGGTGGTTTGGCTCACCATGTTGGGAGACATGTGGAGCATCCCCAGCAAAATGAGGGGGCTAGTGTTAACAGTACAAGCCACATGGCAGAGCTGGTAGTAGAAAGCAGTGTCATAATGAGCACAAGGTATTTGGGGGGTCAAAGATTTAAGAGCTTTAAAAACTGAAAGAAATGAAACTGACGTGGTGGCTTAGTGGTAGAGCTACTAACTTTGGTGATAAGGGTCCAGGGTTTGAGACCTACAAAAGACAGTAGTAAACTATGGGGGGAAAAAAAAGAATTCAAGTGGGGGTATAGTAGTAGGAAAGTAAGGAGGAATGGAGATTAGGAGGGTAAACAGAGTGATATGAGGCAGACAAAAACAGTGATTAGAAAGGGCACTGTAGTGACTCCTAGTGGTCAGAAAAAATATTCACAGTCACTGTGCAGAATCACCTTTTGGGACCGAGTAACAAAACGACAGTGCCAGTGTTCATGAGGTGGGCTCCCAAAAAGCCTATGCTGCAAATTTGGTGAAAAAATTTCAAAAAATGACTGTTACGAGAGTGCGTTGCACAGTTTCTATGCACGCTCACAACTTCGAGAATTTTTAATATCTTCACTCCAGATTATCAGCATTGCCATTTTTTTATTCATTTTATTTATTTAGGAAATTGGAATTACAACCCTTTGAGTCATAGACTCATTTCCAAAGGCTCCACGTCAGAATAAAGCGTAGACAATCATGCAGTACATACATAGAATAAATGTGGGTGAGCAATCATACAGAGGTATAAGTGCAATGAGCACGGGTTAATGTCTATACATTTGGTAGCTAAAACAGGGCAGAGCTATCGATATATTTACTTAAAGCGGTTAAGACCTATACAATCGGTAGCTAAAGCAATGCATGATATGAGTTGGTAGTAAGCCGCCTCAGGGAGGCCTTGTCTTATACATAATACAATGCAATACATTCATAGTCCAGTGCAACTATATGGTAACCAAGGGAGAAGAGGAGCCTGTAGGCTAGAAGTAGTGAGGGATCTCCACTGCCTGGCTGCACCTCCTTTTGAACAGTGCAGTTGTCATTTTTTCACATCCTGCCCGAAATGTGTTTTTGTACATGTGGCGTACAATGGCGCAGTAGCTGTGGGCCATCAATGTTTGGGACAAACTGAGAAAATCACAATGACACTGTTCATGAACGGGAGGTCCCATAATGCCTATGTTGAAAATTTGGTGAGAAAATTCTACAAAATGACTGTGTTACGAGCGTGCATTGCGCAATTTCCATGCATGCTCGTACCTTTGAGAATTTTTTATATTTTCAGTCCAGATTTTCAACATTGCCATTTCTTCACACCTTCATGTGAACAGTACATCTGTCATTTTTCACATCCTGCCTGCCTGAAATGTGGTTTCACATCTGGCTCAATGGTCTGCGATCACTGTGGGACATCAGCATTAGGACAGATTAACAAAATCACAGTGCCACTGTTCATGAGCAGAGGTCCCAAATGCTTTCATGAGGTGGGGGTCATGAGAAGCCATGTTGAAAATTTAGAATGCAAATACCAATAAGCGCCCAGGGCATTAGGGTTTCTAATCAAAACGTCCCACCCTGTAGAGAGACTGACCAGCCAGGGGTGTGACTTTGGATTGTCGGGCTGTAATGCTCATACTATTCCACCCTCTCCCCCACCTTGCAGCCATTGACAGGCATCAAGGTGTGCCTTGACTCTTCGGCCCCAGAGTTCACCCCATTCTCCTATACTGCACCCATCTCAATGTAATTCCTTATGGAATGGGGTGAGCGAAGGCCCGAGGACCCAAGGCACAATGCCATACTTGGAGTCTGGCAGGATAGGGTGAGGTGGAGGTTAAATGGCATCAGCATGATGGCCGATGACCCAAAGCCACACCTCAATGCCTGTCAGTCTCTGCAGGGTGGTGTGGGGTTTTATGCCACTTCTATACTTCACTGCCATTCCTATTATGCATCTCTCTAACTCCTGCACTACCAATGCCAGTGTCAGCAAGACAACATTTGGCATTGACAAATGCTTGTTATTCAGTCCTCTTCCTGTTGCTGCTGCTGTTTTAGCCTGTTGACAGGTAGCACATACATAATCCCACTACAGTTCATACACTGTCCCCCTTCCATGTCCTGCTGCAGCCAATATAAACCTTTTTATTCCTTTATTGCCCCTCAGTTATATAGCTGCTTCAGTGCCCTGTTAAAGAGCAGTTGACACCTTCAGGAACATTTTAACAAAATATAATATTTAGACACAATTTGGCTTCTGTTTCATATCGGCTCTGTATTCCTCCTCCCTATTATTTATTACTGATGTGATCTGCATGAAAGCAGAATGCATGCTCCTGAAAAGTTTATCCATTTGTATTGCTTTCTTTCTACTTCAAGTCATTTTTTTTTGTTAGTTGTTTAACCAGGACTAGCACACTAAGCTGAAAGGTTTTTCACAGGTGTGACCTGGGAGCACAGGGAAGTTAAATGACTTGCTCAGGGTCACACAGTCTGCAAGTGGAAGCTGTGGGATTCAAACCCAGGTCTGGTCTGCTAGATGTCACCAGATTTGCAACTCAGAGCCTTAAACCACTGTGCTAAACTATAATGCACTGCTTGTGCAGTGCACAGTTACTCCCATGGCAACAGATTGTGATGTCACAACAGAGGATTATGATTTGAGGTAGGGAGTAACCTATAGAGGCAGGTGAGATATAAGGATCATGTATTCAGGCAAATTTCCTCAGTAAGAAATAATATTGAAGAGGAATCTACAGAATACATATGGAATGCAAGTGAATTGTACCTAAATATTATGTATTTCAAAGTTTTCTTTGAGGTGTCAGCAGCTCTTTATACATTAGCAGGGTTTAACATTTTAATTTGACCCTTTCCTTGTCACTAGTGCTGGGGTACCTACACCATCCCCAGTATTCATCTGGGTCCTAGCAGATCATGATCTTGGCACCATAGTGCACAATGCCAGGGAGTGGTTAGTGTTTTTTCTCACTTTTTTCCTCCCATGTGTGTAAGCTACATCATGGTCTCCAAGTGCCCCAGAGGGCACCAACCTGATGTGCCAAGGTCCAGCAAGAAGCCATGCAGATTGCAGAGATGCAGCTGCTGCCAAACACCCAACAGTGCCCTCACCCTACCACCACCGCTCGCTATCCAGTGCAGTGCCAAGCCCACCTATGGAGAGAGGCTGTCCCCAGCTGACCCCTAAACATTCTGGGCTCATTCCCAAATCTGAGTTACTGCACGAGGTCTGGTCCACGGCACCTCAACCTTTCAGCACATAATGGGCCGGCTCTATTTCATACATTTTACCGAACATTTATATGAAGTGTATGGTATGAAACTGCAGCCTAGAAACTGCAAAATACCTTGAAGTAATTTGTTCTCCTGTGTGTGCTATGGCATGAAAGCAACAGAATGGCAGATTGGTAGTGACTATTCCTGCTACACACTGATCCACCTCATGATAACTCACTGCACTACAAACGTAGTGTATTACACTTTTTCAAATGACAAAACAACACTTGTTTTGCATTTTGTTTGTCAATCTAATTAAATAACTCACACATACATTCTTTAATACATTATTATTTTACTTTACTTTTACTTTATTACTTCATTATTTGAATATTTAATGTCTCATTCCAATTGTACCTTCCCTCCCCCAGGTCACACCGGAGACAAGCGACTTGTTGCTCAGTGTGTATTCCTGGTGAAACGTTGCAATAAATAGATATACTTCACACATGTAAAAAAAAAAAAAAACATAAATAAATAAATCATCAGAAAGCAAAATCAGCACTAACTGCCAGTTCTACCTAATAGAATGCTGGTACCTACATTTACAGTTTAGCAAATAATTGAGATCTAATTGAGTGGGTTTTCTGTAAGAAAACAGCTAGAGTCTTTACTAATTATAGCATTGATGATCTGGGGAATTTCTGTGCTTTTATAGTTGTGTATGGTTTGATGGAATTAAAAGTTTTAAAATTAAAAACACTCCTGCTAGCTAGACCTGACACATAGAAAACAAAAATAGTGAATTATTGCTATTTAGTAGCTGTTTTCTAAAAGAAACCCCACTCAGCTAGCTCTCAGGTATCTGCTAAACTGTAGCTTGACATTTGTATTCACTGGATAAGAACAGTTAAACAGTTTTGCTGTTTTGAACGGATTTTAAAGCACTGCATATGCTAAATCTATGGGCTCGGTTGTCACATGAGACAGAGTGCATTGTAGGAGCAAGAAAGACAATTAAACTATTTGAGATGGAGCTCCCCAGATGTTTTAAAACTACCATGAAGCTAGCAGGCTAATTTAGGAAAAACACCTAATAGCAGACAGAGGAAGGACACACCAGGACTTTACATACAAAATAAAACACTCTGCACAACATATGTTTTGCAGATTCTGGGTGAACAACTCCTTTAAGAAAATCACAGTGACAGTGTTCATAAGAAGAGTCCAAAAAGCTCATATTTGCAAATTTGGTGAAAAATCCCCCAAATGACTGCATTACCAGTGTGCATTGCACAGTTTCTACACATGCTTGTAACTTTTTCTTTTTTTTACTCCAGATTTTCAACGTTGTCATTTTGCACTCTGCCTGAAGAACAATACAGCTGATATTTTTCACACCGAAAACGCAGCTTTTCGCACCTGTGCAATACCGGTGCAGTCGTACGCGAAATCAACGCTCAGGAGAGGTTAAGAAAACATAGTGTCACTGTTCATGAGCGGTGGTCCCAAAATGCCTATGTTGAAATTTTGGTGTAAAAAATCCCCAAAATAATTGCATTATGGTTATGTGTTGTGCAGTTTCTGTGCACGCTTGTGACCACCAATTTTGTTATTTTCACTCCAGATTTTCAACATTACCATTTTTTTTACACCTCCTCATAAACAGTACAGCTGTCATTTTTCACATCGTTGTTGAAATGTGTTTTCACACCTGTGGCACCAAATGGCACAGTTGCTGTGCAAAATCACCTTTTGGCAAATGAACTGATAGTGTCACTGTTCATCGGTGGGGTCACAAAAACCTATGTTTTAAACTTGGAATAAAAATACCAAAGCGGCCAGGGCATTAAGATTTCCAACTATAATGCCCTACCCTGTAAGGGATTGACAGGCGTTGGGTGTAACTTGGGATTGTCGATAGTAATGCTCACGCCATTCCACCCCACCCCTACCCTGCAGCCAGTGATAGGCATCGAGGTGTGCCTTGGACTTTCAACCCCAGAGTTCACCCCATTCTCCTGTACTGCACCTATTTCAGTGTATTTCCTTATGGAATGGGGTGAGTGTAACACCCCAAGGCACACCTCGACACTTGTCAGTGTCTGCAGGGTAGGGTGAGGTGGGCTCCCCTGTCAGCACACAAGGAAAGGGGCGGTGGGTAAGAGCTGAGGGGATTGGGCACCTCCCAGCATATCACAAATGGGGAGATGCTTTATGCTGATGGGGAGTAGGCCCCCGTCGGGCACATTCACAGGGGTACGGGCAGCCGACAGGGATTGGGCACCCCCAAAGTCGGCAGTTCGGCAGCCAGTGTGCTGCCATGTACATAATGGCGGCAACACGGCAAGAAAAGGGCCGCTCAAGCGCCTGACGCAGCTTTGCTCGGATTGCAGAGGACCTTTTCTTAGATATGCTCGCCACATTGTGTATGCATGGTGTGGCGCTGGCATGCAGGCTGATTGGGGAATGCGGGACGTACCTACTGGTGCATGCCCTGCATTCACCCAACAGTGGCCGCACCTCCAAAGCTGCATTGTCCCAAGATGTTGGCTGCGCAAGCGCACCAACATAAAAAAAGCTACAGATTTGTAACCTGAATTACATATATTATTTGTCCTAGATAAGAATTATTTAGAGGACATTGATATCATTTTGTTCCTTATTTATAAAATATGTTTTATAAACTAAACTACTTTGTATTTTATAGTTCCATCCCCTGTGATGCTGGACCCTAACACTGCACATCCAACACTCATTCTGTCTGAGGATCTGACCAGCGTGAGAGATAGTGACCAATGGCAACAGCTTCCTGACAACCCTGAGAGGTTTGATAAGTATCTTAATGTGCTGGGATCAGAGGGATTCACATCAGGAGGCAACTGCTGGGAGGTGGAGGTGGGGAACAAGACTGACTGGATCGTGGTGTGGCCAAAGAGTCCATCAACAGGAAGGGGGATATTACAGAAAAACCTGAGAATGGATACTGGACTGTTGCATTGAGCAGTGGGAATACATACAGTGCTTTGGATTCAGTACATAAAAAACTCTGCATAAGTGGAAAACTCCAGAAGATCAGAGTGTTCTTGGACTATGAGGGAGGACAGGTGTCATTTTACAATGCTGATGGTATATCTCACCTCTATACCTTCACTGATACCTTCACTGAGAAACTCTACCCGATCTTCAATCCTTGTGATACTGATGATGATGGTGAGAATGTAGAACCCCTGAAACTGTTTCACCTGAAACTGTAACCAAAACCGTGGTGTGGAATTCACTACTGCTGGAGCTGTTCATATTGCCTGGTATATTCATTTATAAATAACACATGACTGCAGGTTTAATAAAACAAAAAAAACCTGCAGATTTTTAACCTTAACAACATTTCAAACCAGTTGACATTGTAATGTAAGCTGGGACTGAGCAATGTTTATAAACATGACATTTACAAACTGATGTTTATGGTGCTTAGATATTACTGTATAATGGATGACACCACATACTGTAGAAAGTTAAAAAAAAACTACAAACGTTTAACAATTACATTTAAATTCAACTGCAAAGATTTCCATGGTAAGTAGGAAAAATAGGAGGGGAATTTTTATGTAGCCCACCCCTTGTCCTCCACTTCTGCCTATGGGTCCCGATGTTATAGTGAGATCGGGGGGGGGGGCACAGAACTAAAACCTTCCTGACACTCTCAGCATACTAGAGGTAACAAGCATTTGTCAATGCCGAACGTTGGCTTGCAGGTATTTGCAGTGGTGTTTGGCATGTATGGTGCTTTACCCTAATGCCCTGTGCGATTGCTGGTATTTGCACAATAAATTGTCAGCATGACCTTTTGTTACCCCCATTGTGCGCTACATAGGCGGAAACACATTTTGGGCAGGATGTGAAAAATGACAGCTGTACTGCTCATAAGGAAGTGTGGTAAAATGGCAATGTTGAAAATCTGGAGTGGAAATATTGAAAATTCGCAAACCCACGAAAGGCATGCGGAACTGTGCAACGACCAGAAACAGTCATTTTTAAGAATTTTTCAGCAAATTTTCAACTTTGCCATTTTAAAACCTCTGCTAATGAACAGTGTCACTCGTGATTTTTACTGTGTCCCACATTGATTTCGCATAATCGACCGCGCCATTGTGCACTGGCGCATGGGGGAAAGACGCTTTGGGTGATGTGAAAACTCGACAGCTGTACTGCTCATAAGGAGATGTGGTAAAATGGCAATGTTGAAAATCTGGAGTGAAAATATTGAAATTCGCAAACTTATGAGCGCAAGGAACTGCACAATGCACGCCGTAAAACAAAGCATTGCAGGAATTTTTCGCCAAATTTTCAACATAGCCATTTTAAGATCTCTGCTCATGAACAGTGACACTGTGATTTTCTTAATGTGTCCCATACACTGAGTTCGGCATAATCGACTGTGCGATAGCGCCATATGGGCGAAACACGCTTTTGGGCAAGAAGTGAAAATGACAGCTGCAGTGCTCATAAGGAGGTGTGGTAAAATGGCAGTGTTGAAAATGTGGAGGAAAATATTGAAAATTCACAAACTTACGAGCGTGCGTAGGAACCGCGCAACGCAGACTCATAAAACAGTCATTTTTAAGAATTTTTTCACCAAATTTTCAGCACAGCCATTTTAAGACCTCTGCTCATGATCAGTGTCACTGTGATTTTCTTAATGTGTCCCATACATTGAGTTTGCACACCGACTGCGCCATTGTGCGCTACATGGGCAGAAACACATTTTGGGCAGGATGTGAAAAATGACAGCTGTACTACTCACGAGGAGGTGTGGTAAAATGGCAATGTTGAAAATCTGGGTGCAAATATTGAAAAGTGTAAGCATTACAAGCGTGGCAAGAACTGCGCTTAGACATGCTGTAAACAGTCATTTTTAGGAATTTTTTCACCAAATTTTCAACATCGCCATTTTAAGACCTCTGCTCATGAACAGTGTCACTGTGATTTTCTTAATGTGTTCCATACATTGATTTCACACACCGACTGCGCCATTGTGTGCTACATGGGCGGAAACACGTTTTGGGTGAGATGTGAAAAATGACAGCTGTACAGGTCATAAGAAGGTGTGATAAAATGGCAATGTTGAAAATCTGGAGTGAAAATATTAAAATTCGTGAACTTATGAGCCCTGCGTAGGAACTGCGTCAGCGCCACGTAAAACAATCATTTTGAATTTTAGCAGATTTCAACATGTTTTGGGACCCTTCCCAGAATGATGTCACCGTCATGGTGCTATTTGAGGCCGAAGGGTGATTTCACACAGTGACTACGCAGTGCCTGGCGAAATCACCCTCGGGCCCGACTAACGCCATGACAGTGCTATTATTCATGAGAAGGGTCCCAAAACCCCATGTTGAAAAATTTGGTGCAAAATTCCAAAAATGACTGAGATATGCACAAGTTGAAACCCCTATGTAGCCCATTATACAGCTTACCGGCATTTCACAGTTCGCGGTCGGCTTTGAAGAGTGCAGACGTGTTCCCAGTCCACAGAAGATCATCGCTACCGGAGTCCAGAGGTAAGTATGGGGTGGGGGGTGTGGGAGGCTGGGTGCACAGTGAGTGGGTGCGGGTTGTGGGAGGGGGCTGGGGAGACACACCGGGACTGTTTTATTTTACAGGTTTAAAAAAAAAGATGACATGGGGACGCTTTGCTATGCTGGGGTGGGCTCCTCAGCGTGGCAGAAGATGTGGGGAGCCGAGGAGCCGATAGGATTGGGTACCCCGGCAAACTACACGGGGCCGAGGAGCCCTGTTGGCAAAACAACGAATGTTTGCCATGCTGGGGTGGGCTCCCAGCGTGGCAGCAGGATGGCTGGGGCCGGTGGAGCCAACGGGATTGGGTACCCCGCCAGCAAACAACATCGTTTGCCACGCTGGGGTGGGCTCCCAGCATGGCAGAAAGCTTTGGGGAAGGGTATGACGCTGCTGGGGAGCGCCGCGGACGGAGGGGACGGCGGCGGCGCCAGTATGGCAGCAGTGTTTTCCATTGAAGCAGAGGAACACTGCTGTCATATTGAGCCCCTGCACCCATTGGTGCAGGATCGCCATGCCTGCTCAAGGGAGCAGTGCATTGCATGGGAGAGGCACACCTCCAAGTGTGCTACTCTCTCAAAACGTTCCTTGCGCATGCGCCGCAAGCCAACGAAAAAGCCTGGGATTAGCATAAGGAAATCATAAGGGATAGTTAAAGGGTGGTAAAGATTGTGCTGTAAACCTGAAAGGGTCATCAAAATAAGCAATGCAACAAAAAGGGCAGACTGTTTGGGGCCATATGGCCCTTATCTGCCATTAGTTTCTATGTTTCTATGAACAAACTCTCCCTCCATGCCTTAACCAAGAGCAACGTGCCATCCTGGACTCCCTTTCACAGCCACAGAGTTAACTTCAGCAGTGGCTCGTATGCCAGCAGAGAACGTTCCAGGGGCAGATGGGCTACTGGAAGAATTTTACTCACACTTTCAGTCGGTCTTGTTGGCACCACTGTCCAATTCCAAAGGAGGCATGCACAAAAGGTACTCTCCCTCTCCATGTGCACTGTGCAAATGTCCCTCCTCCCCAAGCTGCAGGGAAAGATCTTCTACAGTGTGGCAGCTACTGACCAATCGCTGATCTCAGTAGATTGCAAGATCTTTGCAAAAATGATCGCAGTAGGGGTGAAAACTGTTCTCTGGCAGCTCATCAGTAATGCCCAGATAGGCTTCATCCAAGGTCAAGAGGGATCAGATATCACCAGACACCTCCTAAATCTGTTATAGAAAGTCTCTCACCCCCCTCCTACCCACCCAGCCACCCGCAGCCCTTTTATCACTGGAAGCTGAAAAACCGTTTGACCAGGTGAAGTGGAATTTTCTCTTTCGAGTCTTACATCAATATGGATTTGTTCCTGGTGTTATCAGCTGGAGTTCTACCTTTATACAGTGGAGCCTTTGCTTCAGTAGCAATCCAATGACCCATGTCTCCTCCTTTTCCTGTGTCAAGAGGGACAAGACAACACTACCCTCTTTTCCCTATTCTTTTCATCCTCACCCTAGAACCTGTCCTCCAGGCAATCTACCTAACATCACAGGAGCTCTAATCAGGCAGGAGCATAAAGCCCTAGCCTTTTGTGGACGATGTACGGTAATTCTAATGGCACCAAACCCATAGGAATTCACCACTGTCCTTTTCAACCTTAGGAATACAGTGATCTGTCTGGCTGTAAGGTCAATGTTGCCATGTGTGTCATACTTACTTCACATGAATCAGTATCTCAGCTCCCAGGCTTCCCCTGGAATCTCACTGTAGCCCAAAGATGTATTAAATACTTGGGCACCAACTTCATGTGGAACCTCCATAAGATGTGCAAGTTTAACCTTACCATCCAAGAGAATCTATTAAAGTGGATCTAGCGAGATGGTCACTTACATACCTATCACATTGGGGGAGTGCACGTGCCTTTAAAATGATGGCTTCCTCCAAAATTCAGTACCTCTTAGATAATCTCCTCATGTGCCTTGACCCTAAACCCCTATAAAAAATCTGTAGTGACATGCTATCCTTCTTCTGGAAGTCAGAACACAGACGCTTTAGCTATAAGAAACTTACCCAAGAATTTTTCAAAGGGGGCATGTACCTCCCAGACTTCACCTTTCAGCACACAGCACATGCCCTACATTGTATATCCACTTCTTGTCCAGACAGTGAGGCCCAAGATCCAGCAAATTGGATACAGTGTGAAGAAACCCTTCTGGGGGCCAGCCCAGTGGCATGGAGGGCTGATGCACTGGTGCCTTACCTCCTGCAACACAGGTGATCTGTGTTCACAGTGCGAGTGGATTGTTGGGGGTTGGCCGAGGAGGGAGAGGATCAAGCATCCAGAGGACAGCTCTCCTCTCCTGGGCAGGGTGGCTTGGCATTCCTGCTGAATGACTGCCTGCTGGGTGGAGGCCTGAATGCAGAATGGGTCGGTGACGCCAGTAAAGGGAGGGTGCTGAGGGACTCTGCAGCGTGCTTATGCCTCCACATATGCTCACTGATGTGTGGCACCCCAGCAATGGGGAGGAGGCAGAAAAAACAGTGGAAAACAACCTCGGCAGTGGGATAACAATCAACCCCCCAAGCAGGTTCAACACTAGTCCTGGAAGAGACAGGTGATGGGGCTGGAGGTGGTTAATTAGATGGGGACTGCCAGGGAGACCGGGAAACGAACTACATAAAAAAAAATCCTTCTGGGGAAACCCTTCATTCATGGCACTTGTTTGACAACATAACCAAACCCCTATAATTGCACCCAACTATTGCCAACTCTTACCTGGAGTGGCACTGTGCAGCAAAGCTTACACGATGGAAACATGAGAAATCGCTTCTCCTGTCAATCTGGGAAAGCAAAGAATTCTAATTCAAGGTAAACCAATTCATAGGAAGGACTGGCAAGGCTGAAGAATATCCTCTCTAAATCACCTAATAGACACCTCTAGTGGAATCTTAAGGTCCTTCCATCAGCTTAAAGAACAATTCACTGTATCCCAACACCACCACTGGAGGTACCTTCAAATGGTTCCACTGTGCTGTAGTGACATGAAGTATGCAGACCGTCACTACAGCGGCAGCACAATACCACTAATAAGCATTGTGCCTGCTGCCAGCAAAAGTATGTTTTTGTGGGTGTTCCTCATTGCAGGGTGCCTTGCCTGGTGTTACATTTCATTAAATGTGGTGTCTCACCCCTTGTCCAGTTAATTTGCCAATGGGGAAGCCCAATCCCCAGCAGCATAATATCCCCCTATAAGAATTTATGGGGCAAAGGGGTACCCAATTCCCCTCAGCATCATGCTCACCCCCCAAACACAGACCCCTTTTCTTTTTTTGCTGACAGGGTGCCCAATCCCCATCAGCTCCAGTCCCCCCCACAAGAACACCCAGGTGGCATGCTGGGAGCCCACCACAGCATACCAAATGTCCCTATGAAAAAGAAAGCCTTCCCGCAACATTTAAAAAAAAACAATAAAATTTACATATAAAAGAAAAATGGTCCTCGCTGTCTGTGGTGCCCCTCCCCAACCCCACACCTACCCTCTGCATGATTTTCAACATTGTCATTTTTCACACCTTCTTATGAACAGTATAGCTTTCATTTTCTACGTCCTGCAAGAAATGTGTTTCACACATCCAGTGCACAATGGCTTGTGTCGCTGTGGGAAATCAAAGTTTGGGACAGATTAAGAAAATCACAGTGACGCTGTTCATGATTGGGGGTCCAAAATGCCTGTGTTGAAAATTTGGTGACATAATTCCACAAAATGACTATGTTATGAGTGTGCATTGTACAGTTTCCGCGATGCCTGTACCTTCGAGAATTTTAATATTTTCACTCCAGATTTTCAACATTGCCATTTTTCACACCTCCTATGAACAGTTCAGCTGTTATTTTCATGTCCTGCCCAAATCGTGGTTTTGCACATCCAGTACACAATGGCATGGTCGCTGGGAAATCAATGTTCAGGACAGATTAAGAAATCACAGTGCCACTGTTCATGAGCAGAGGTCACAAAATGCCTATGTTGAAAATCTGGTGTTAAAAATCCTCAGAATAATTGCATTACAGGTGTGTGTTGTGCAGTTTCTTATGCAGCTCGTGACTTCAATTTTTATATTTTCACTCCAGATTTTCACCATTACTGTAGTGTACCATTTATTGTAGTGTAACATTTATTGTAGTGTAACATTTATTTCAGTATAACCTTTTATAATAGTTAAACTGAGTGTTGAAGTATAGCCTTTTAACAGAATGCGTCAGTGTAATTTCTTATACTATATACAGGGCCCCTGGTGTTCTGCGGCAGCATTTTCTGATTTCTGCAGCATGATTTATTCATTTCTCTGGCAGAATGCAGTCCTGTCATTGGCTAAATATGATGTGATGTCATCGATGACATCATATGCTGAGCATAGAGGAGGGGCTTCAGGATAAACAAAGACGGAAAGAAAGCCTGACACTATGGAAAAACAGTATATTTATATGAAAATTCACCAAAAACAATGAATTCTGTGGCACTTATATATTCTACGGCATGATGCAAATTCTGTGGCAAATTCAGAACTGCAGAATTCCAGGGGCCTTGAGTCTATATAACCTTTAGTAAACTGGCTCAACTGTCTTGTGATAGCCTTATGCTTTCACAATAATTTATCTTGTGATTTTTGCATTTTACAAGTGGTCAGCATTTAAATGTCCTATAGTAAACCTAAACAGGATAGTATGCCCTTATTAGGATGGCAACTACCTGTTAGGGAAGGTATGCACTGAGGAAGGTTGTGCCAGAAATGTAGAAAACCGTTATAATGTTGCTCAAGAAATGAGGTAATACCTATGATTTGACTGTTATTCACCCCACCCTAAGATTAATAGGTTATTTTGTTATATGATTGGCCTAAACTAGGGAGTTGGTGGATTTTAAGATAATTCTTTATATAAGCACTGTATAAAATTGAATAAGCAGCACCAACCAAAAGCAAGAATACATGTATTTGAAGTTGATGGAATTGCAGAGAAAATAAACCAGAGGGGAAACATTCACTTTGTGTGGCTTGAATTATTTGAAGATAGAAAACACAACGCAGCTATCTTTACCTTACAATTGGTGCCATGACTCGGATGTCCAAAGACAGTCTATGCGGTTGTTGATGACATCAACGAACCGAGAAGGAAGCCACTATGAATACCTACCATACCAGAACCAATTACTCACATATGGAGGGAGGTCGGAGAGACGAACAAGGAAGCTGAGGTGAAGTCAGACGTGATTTGTCAGTGAGCCTACTGATGTAAGTATGGATGCCATATTACATACATTTTTAGAGACAAACCTTAAAGAAGGTCTGTACAGCTCTCCTGAACAGCAGGAAGATGCATATTTATGTTTAACTAAACAACGTATAGACCATAATGAGAAAAGTAATTCAGATAAAACCAAGCTAGCTAACATATGTCAAATGTAAGTACAGTATCGTTAGAAAATAACTGCTAGGATGTGTCAGTTGAAGAAAGAAATGTTAGAGAAAGATGAAGCTCTGAGTCATTACTTAAACATAGCCACATATGTTACAGAGACTAAGAACAATGAATATAAATTAAATGTTTCTCAAGGAGAAATATGTGGTTTTATGATTAAGAATAACAAATTGGAAGAAAATATTAAATTTATTAACAAACAGAGTTAAGCCCAGATTAATGAATTATCTCGGCAGTTACAACAAGCCATAGAGAGATTAGATCATGCCAATCAAGAGCGTGCACAAAACATAGCATACAAAGAACAAACTCTGTATACTTTGCGAAAGCTGAATCCAGGTACAATGCCAAATTTCTTTAGAATTACGCATCAGGTACAAAAATACAAACAAATTCCTACCCAACAACAGCCCATGTCTCTTCCATGTGGCTGTTTTGAAAGGTGCACCTACACATCAGAATCAGAGACTGAATCAGATGACTCTGAGGTAGAAGAAATTATTGCATTATACACTAAAAGGAGGATGGCTCCTGTCACTACAAAAGTAAAGGGGAAGGGATGAAGGTCCGCAGACATGGTCAGCGGTTAAGAAAGTTAACAGAAAAGGCATGAGAAGAGCTTGAGAATGATTTAGCAGGCATGAGAAAAAAATTGAAAAGGGTAGAAGAGGAAATAGAGAAAGAAACAGATGAGGATAAGAAAAAGGCTTTAGAATTTACTGCTAAAAATGCACATGAATTTATTAAAGGCTCAGAAGCAAAGGTAAAACAAGATGACAAAAATAAACAATAAGATGAAGAGCAAAAGAAGGCTCTAGAAGAGGTAGAGGTACATACCGAGATCTCACAAAGAGATTTTACCATACAAGAATCCATGTAGTTAGTGGATCAATTAGGAAAATGGGAATCAGGACAAAATCTGGTACCATATTGTAGTAAGTTAAGAGATTAGTTACTAATTTTAACTTAACAAATAAAGATGCCTGCAAAATAGTTACCCTATATAATCTGGCAGTATTACTGCAGAGTCTCCCAGATAAAATGAAGGAAACTCAACTTGTACCAGAAATTGATGACAACTGGGCAATGGTAGATGAGATACAAACCATTTTGCAGTCCATGCACGGAGTATCTCATACAGATTGGAGTAGGATCTATGAGATCACTCTATAACCCGAGAGTCACCAGTAATGTTTATCAACTGTATGCTGCTTACGCAACATATGGAGATGTAGCAGACCCAAGTAAAGATACTGAACCTCTCCTGAGTTTGATTGATTGGCAGGCTTCTATTGTACCTGCGTCCATAAGAATGTTATGTAAACATGAGGATTGAGCTGTAGGAAAGGAAGAGTTGCTTACCGATTGGTGGCGTATGCAATAAGATGAGATTCTGGAAAAAGAAAAGGACAGAATAAAAGTAGCTGCTATTGTCAAAACAGAAGGCAAGGGTAGGCTAATCTGCCACAATTGCAATAAAGAAGGCCACTTTAAACGTGATTGTTGGGCTAAAGATGGAGATATGGAAGGAAAACAGAAGCAAGTCTTAGAGAGAAGACAAGCTCAAAATCAGGAGAATAATGCGAAACCTGGTGGTAAGGCAGACTTACAAAAATGTACTGAAATGCTAAGTAATTTGATTAACACTAAGACAGTTGCAGCAGTTCAACAGGAACCTACTGTCACTAGTGATAGTGAAGGAGAAAATGAGGAAGAGCTTCTCGCTAGAAATGAGAAGAAAAAGAAATGTCAGGATGAAGCCCCACCTTCCACATCCTTGGTCAATTACAAGAGGATAGGAAGGGCATCCAACAATATCAGCAATGGTCAGGGCTACCAGACTGTGATATTAGTTGATACTGGTGCTACTGTTAGCATAACAGATAGTGATATGCCTTTAACAACTCAAGGAAATGACAGATTAATTTGCAAGGTTTCTCAGGGGGTGTTAACAGCATATTTGACAAAACCAGTTATGGTTCAGATAGGTGAATAACAATTGAAATGTATGTTTTGAAATGTAATACACATGAAGGTGCCATCATGGGTATGGATTTTCAGCACAGCTTGGTTTAGTAGTGGATCTTAGTAACATGATTTTATGGAAAGAAGCACTACTAACCCAAGACCGAATATGGATGACTCACATAGTGTACACAGTAAAGTCATTAAAGATTTATCACATGAGTGATTTATGGAAACGAGAGCCACGATGGATAAAATATGTTGTACAATGGCATGAATCAATTTGGGTTAAAATGCTCAATAGCAGCAGGGTGTCAAATATGGTGGTCCAAATAGAAGAACCAGACCTTCCTCCCCAAAAACAATATGCTTTTCCTAAAGAAGCATATGAAGAAATATGTGTGATACTGAAACAGTTACAGTCACAAGGGGTCATTAGACCTATATATTCAACAGTGAACTCCCCTCTTTGGCCAGTACGTAAACTAAATGGTACCTGGTGTTTAACAGTGGACTATAGGGTGTTGAACAAGGTCACGCCTTGGTCACCCCGTGGTATCGAGGCTTCTGACTTGATATCTCGGTAGTTCCTTGAGCTACAGTTTACACTGTACTAGATGTGTCAAATGGCTTTGGTCCATCCCTGTCCATCCCGATAGTCAGTATAAATTTGCATTTACTTTTCAGGATAAACAGTACACATTTCAGTGTTTGCCACAAGGCTTTCACCATCGCCACTTTATTTTCACCAGTGTCTAGCGGAAATATTATTGGGTTTTCAGTATCAGAAGCAATAATACAATATGTTGACTGACATTTTATTGCAGAATGATACATACAAAGAGCATGTTAGTTTATTGAGACGAGTTGCTAACAGTATTAGGTAAAGGAGGGTTAAAAATGAACCCTAGTAAGGCACAAATTGGACAGTCACAAGTTACATTTTTGGGAATATGTATTAACAAAGACAGAAGAACAGTGGATCCTGATAAAAATCAGGTAATCCAACAGTTGCCAAGACCCAAGACAAAAACTGCATTACGACAGTTCTTGGGCATGGTCGGATTCTGCAGAGATTTTATTGAAGCCTTCTCTAGTATGGCAAAACCTCTGTAAAATCTGTTAAAGGGAGGAAAGGAAACTGACATCCTCAGTTGGGAACCAGAACATCAGATAGCTTTTCTGGCTCTAAAGCAAGCACTAATGACAGCTCCGGCTCTCATTAGTCCTTCTGAATCCTCTGATTTTGTAATACAGGTACACGCAACAGATCATGTAATCAATGTGGTATTATTACAAAAGACATCAGGGACTTTACGTCCTGTGGGATATTTTCTCGTGTACTAACACCTGTGGAAGAGACATATGAAGAATGTGTAAAACATTTGTTAGCTGTATGCTGGGCTATACAAGCCACAGAACATATTGTGGGGTTTAACAAAATTATCCTGCAAATGTCTCACACTCCAGTGAAATTTCTACTGGAAAGAGATGTGAGAGGTGTGTCTTCCCAGCGACTGGTTAAATGGACTTTAGTTCTACAAGGGAAAAATATCACTGTAGAAAAATATACCTCTCCTGTGTTAGTTGAATTAATGACACGGAAGGAGAAGCACATGATTGTGGAACTGTAATGGGAATTGATTTTAAACCCATATTTGCTGCAGAACCAAATACTGAAGCAAGAGATGTTTATGATAGACAGTGCTCGCTTTGGGAGTATGGACATTTCCACACAGGATATGCCATATGGACACGAGCACTAATCAAAAATATCAGTGCGATGCCCATCATCATTTGTGCCCCTAGAGCAGAATTAGAGGTAGTCCGTGAGCTATTATGGCTTACCCTCAGGAGCTATTAACATTTCTCAGACTGTACTTTTGTGGTAAATTCCTATTAGACTTTTTGCCAATTTGGACTAAATGAGGAATGCGGACAGCATCTGGAAAACCTGTTGCAATTGCTCCCATATTACAACATACAGTATATGGGACATAGGAGCTCAAACACCTTTAAGAATTGCAATCTGTAAAGTAAGAGCTCACCAAAAGAATCCAAAGGATATCCATGAGTTAAACAACAACTTATTGGATAATCTGGCTCAAGTTGCAGCCAAACAAACAAACAAACTCATGGGTAGACCTTCTAGTAGGTGACTCTACACAATTGTGGGAGATGGACGAATTTGACAAACACCATATTAAATGGATAGCTGCCATCTCACAAGTCCCAAGTTTGAGGCGTATCCAAGATACAGATGCTTGGATAGTGGGTTGTCAGAACCAGTGGAAAGACACTGGACAGTGTGCAACCAAACATGTTACTGTATGGGAAGATATGGTAGTATGGGAATGACAACCTGGTTTAGGAAGTGGATACCACCACTTCATTCAGAAAAGATATCATGAATAATCATCATCGGGGTCAGTGTGGACTCCAGAAAACTTGAAAATGTTGGCACAGAAATATTGGTGGCCAAAAATGGGAAAAATGTCAAGCAATGCCTGGAGACTTGTCTCATCTGTGTACAGATGATCCTCCAGTACCTGATAAAAGGGTTCCTTTAGAAGCGTATACCCTAGTCAGGCGGTCTTGGTCCAGCTTACAAAGTGATTATGGGGCCCTTGCCTACTGCAAAGGGGTTCTGATATTTACTAGTCATTATTGACATATTTTCCAAATGGGTAGAAGCATTGCCCATACAAAATGATAGTGTTACAGCTACTGCAAAAAGTGCTATGGGAAAAGGTATTCTCACAATGGGGTTTCCCCAGAATACTTGAAAGTGATAGAGGAACTCACTTTACAGTGAAAATAATGACAGCTTTGTGTGATATTTTGGGTATCACTCAATGTTTGCATTACCCTACCATCCACAATCTTCAGGAATGGTAGAAAGGTTAAATTGCACTATGAAAATGCACTGAAAAGGCAATGTTGGATACTGGTAAAGGGTGGGTGCGCACTTACTGGGAATCCTAATGGGTATTAGAGGTACAGAAAACAAAGTACTGGCTATAGCCCATATCAACTGATGACTGGACAGGATATGTGGCTGTATTATCCTTCAGATCCAGATCTATCGACACCAGTGTTGAACCGCATCATAACTGATGTGTTTTTGCAACAGCTACAAAAACAGTTAGCTGTTTATTTACCCCATGCTGCCAGAAATATAGCATAGACTCATTGGAAAAACAAACAGAGGCATGACGAAAAAGTGATACCGTCCATTGAAAGGGGTCATCATGTCATGGTAAAAAAGTTTGGTCAAAAGAGACCATAGGAAGCTAATTGGATGGGACCCTATGATGTCATTGATGTTTTGGGACCATGGGTCATTCAGGTCTGACAAATTTGACAAGGGTCTACAGAGACCAAATGGGTCCATGTGGACCAATGTAAATTGTATCAGTCTTTAAATGATGACAATTGATACTGCTCTGTTTCTCCCAGTAGATGATGTACAATGATGTATCCTGTACATGTGCTAAGCAGTACTTTACTGATCCTGGCAACATCCGACAGATATGATGGTGGGTGCCCAGGGCACATATGGAATAGTTTATATACCAGAGCGTATGCCAATCATTCTGCCTGAGGTATCCCAGTACTGATAAGAGAATGACATGAACACACTGGATATCTTCTTGTCAAATGGTATTATATTTGTTATGGACAATGTTAAGATGCGACATGGGGATGCATGCCAGAAGCCTGGCTTGGCACAGTGATGTGTGTCATGAACACAACAACCAGAAAGGAATCTATATCCGCTCTACTTTGGGGATGCAACCAATTTGATAGAGAAAGAACAAGATTTATTTTGAATAAAATTAAAGGACATGTTACATTATCCATCCAATATTACCTTGTTAAATGCATCTTATAAAGGTTCAAAACGTAATATGTGGCATTTTTATATAATACATCTATTGTAGTAACTATACAGTAGGGTTAAAGCAATTTTCACAGTATTGCCATTAGCAAATAAATATCCTTTGTTAATGTACACTAACTGCATCGCTGGCCAGGTATGTCATGTGTCAAACAGTATGGCGAAATTTTGCTGCATGGGCTATAGTATACCAAAACAAAGGTATATCAGGGCAAATATTCTTGCCCCATCAGATGGTATTATTTTGACACAAAATATATATCCTCTATATTATCCATGTAAGTTACAGTATTATAATGTTTTGCTACATTTGCCTTTTCCATAGTTACCGTTTCAATGTAGGGATGAAGCCTGGTAATAATGTAGGCAACAGTATTATAATAATACTTTAAATCGATACCATAATAGACACAAAATGTTCTCATTTCAAATTCCTGCGGAAGCAACACCAGGCTTATTCCATCATAAAAGGGCATTATGCGGCTGGTTAGGCTCAGGATTAGGAATTGATGATGGTATCGATGCTATGGTTTTAAAGGGTCGTAGTAAGCTCTTTAGAGACGACTTTAAAAGCCATGACTGCTGGGCCATTATCAACTACTGTGAAATTAGCAACTGATAATGAAGAAATCGATTGGTTTGCATTTAGAGAAACTTTACAGAATTTCAAAATTATTGCTCAGATAGCAGCCGTTTTTATAACTCATTTTCTAATATGTCTAGAGACAGCTATGTAGAACTGGCTTGCTCTCAATTAGCTGCTGAAGTACATGCTTATCTAGGTAATGAGTTAAATAGAATTGAGACCAATAGGTTACCTTTAAGGGATAGGTGAGACCAATGTAACTATATTATTGGATCATCCCACTGTATTCCTACCACCCTTAGCTATGATAAAAGTATGGAATTCACGAATCGATATGCACACATGCTGTGACATGTGATTCTCATACTAGTGATAATACCTGCATGTTTTGAACCACCAAAAATATCGTGCAAATCAGTAATTTGGGAGTATTAATACATGACCAGATCATGAGACTCCAAATACCAGGTGATACTATTTTTAAGGTACACAATGAATATGTTGTCTTACCTAAGCAACAGTGTGTACAAGAACATAAAACCTGATATGTGGGAAGAGACATCAACCACCCCATGATTTTCTGATCAATGTAAATTTACCCTAACGTCTGCAAATGAATACCACCAAGCTATGAGATGGAACCAATCATGGTGTGTAATTGTAGGTCAACCTTGGAATGTATGGGGGTGTAGTGACAAGACCGGGTGGGTTGCAAATTGGACCTCAGAGAACGTTCTGCCTATAGCAGAACAAATGTTACCCATATCGATGGGTCCAGTATGGCCTTGGATTTACTCACTGATTTGGCCACTCCACCTCATTTTGATTTACCCAAAATTGATAAAATTACACTTGGTGCCTTCTTGTATCATCAACAAACAAAATGACTTATTTTAACACAGAAGACCTCTGCCAAAGAGGTAAAGATACAGTCATCACATATTCCTATTATATTCTGGTGGGATTGGGCTCGCTGTTTTGGGTACTAGTCCAACCCTAGTAGTGGTGGGTTGTGTATTGCAGTAATCTGTGTTTCTTATTATTGTACAATTGATATTGTATCATAAAATAAAACTCATGGTTCAACAAATACAAATGTTACAATGGCAACATCATCTTGTGTGATTTCCAGTTATAGAGAGTAACATGGGGGGATTGTAGTATACCATTTATTGTAGTGTACCATTTATTGCAGTGTACCATTTATTGTAGTGTAACATTTATTGCAGTGTACCATTTATTGTAGTGTAACATTTATTTTAGTATAACCTTTTATAATAGTTAAATTGAGTGTTTAAGTATAGCCTTTTAACAGAATGCTTCAGTGTAATTTCTTATACTATATAACCTTTAGTAAACTGGCTCAACTGTCTTGTGATGCCTTAGTCTTGTAATAGCCTTATGCTTTCACAATAATTTATCTTGTGATTTTGCATTTTATAAGTGGTCAGCATTTAAATGTCCTATAGTAAACCTAAACAGGATAGTATGCCCTTATTAGGATGGTAATTACCTGTGAGGGAAGGTATGCACTGAGGAAGGTTGTACCAGAAATGTATTAAACAGTTATAATGTTGTGCAAGAAATTTGGTAATACCTATGCTTTGACTGTTATTCACACACCCTAAGATTAATAGGTTATTTTGTTATATGATTGACCTACACTAGGGAGTTGGTGGATTTTAAGATAACAAGTCTTTATATAAGCACTGTATAAAACTGAATAAGCAGCACCATGATGGAATCAAGAGAAAATAAACAAGAGGGAAAACATTCACTTTGTGTGGCCTGAATTATTTGAAGATAGAAAACACAACACAGCTGTCTTTTACCCTTACAATTACCATTTTTCACCTCCTCATGAACAGTACAGCAAATATTTTACATCCTGTTCACAATGTGTTTTCACACCTGGTGCCAAATGGCACAGTGAGCTGTGCAAATCACCTTTCATCTAACGAACTGATAGTGTCACTGTTCATGCGGTGGGGCCACAAAAGCCTATGTAGAAAACTTGGAGTAAAATACCAAGAAATTCCCTGATCATTCAGGTTTCCGACCATAGCGCCCTGCCCTTTAGAGACTGACAGGCATCAGGGGTGTGACTTGGGATTGTCGACAGTAATGCTCATGTCATTTCACCCCACCCACACTCTGCAGCAAGTGAGCAGGCATCAAGGTGTGCCTTGAACACTTTAGCCCCAAAGTTCACCCCATTCTCCTATACCACCCATTTCTGTGTATTTCCTTATGGAATGGGGTGACTATAAAGCCGAACACTCCAAGGCACACCTCAACACTTGTCAGTGTCTGCAGAGGTAGGGTGAGGTGAAATGGAATAAGTGTTATGGGCTACAACCCAAAGGCACACCCCAATGCCTGTCCATCTCTACAGGTGTTAGTGCAGTTAGTGTCACTTCAATACTTCACTGCCGGGGCCATGTCAAGGGCTGCAATGACCACAACTGTAGTAGGGCCCATAGCAGCAGGAGGCCTGGCACAGCACAGCCACATACATGTTTTTCCCTGATCCTCCAGTAATCAGTGTCCTCTCTGCCAAGTTCTCTGGTTTGTTTCCCCACCTGGCTGAAGCTCCATTTTCTGTTGCTCTTCCCATTCCCAGTCGAAGATAGTGAGTAGCCTCAGTCAGACTTGATGATTCTCAGCCCACCCCCATGCACTTTCATGCCTCCCAGACTGCCCACAACTTAGGAAAGCATGCAGCATGCTGAATACTCATCTTGTCTTGTCTCACCTGGGCCCCATTGTACACTTTACACATGGTCTTATGTTCTGAGGTGGCTTAGGAAGCCACCCAATCAAACCACAGACTTCTGTGCCACCAGTCAGGGTGCAGCAACATTCAGGCTTGAGATTGGTCCAGTAGGAGGACCAATCACAGGCCAATATTCCTGAACATTAGGCGGGAAAATTTTGGCAAATTTAGATGCAGCCCTACGCTCTCTGCTCTATATAAGGGCTGGTTTTAAATTTTAAAATCCACTAATTTTGGGAGAAGGAGAAGAGAATCAAGGATTCCATCGAGAGAGAGACCGCTGCAAGAATCAGAGAGTAGACTGAAGACTGGTGATTGAGAGGAGACCCAGACCCAGCAGAGAAAGTTGTCCGGAGCAGGAGGGAACTGGGAGGAAGATGGAAGGAGCCCTTATGTACTGCCACCAGCAGTGTTCAGATCAGAAAAGAGCTGTAATTTCACTAATCCACCCTATTCAGGCAGAACGGTGGGGTGGAAGTCAAGACCCAGCCCCAGCCAGCAGAACTGAGTGCTCATTCCAACTTACAGACAGGACCCCACTGTGGCTGCTCAGCTACCTGACAGAGAATAGAATGTTGAGTGTTATTTGTGACTTATGACGCTTGCAACTCATGACTGGCTGGCTTTTGGCAAGATGGGAGTGCCTCAGAAAAGCACTAGCAAACAGGCTAGAAGGAGGTGTGGAGCAATAATGGGGAATCATCAAAACTGCCATCACAGAGGCAACAAGCCTTTATGTGAAGCAAATAAACAAATCAAAATGAAAGAAAAAGCCACTATAGTTCTCAAAAGAGGTGGCTGTGAAAGTCAGGAAGAAAAAGATAGCATTCGAAGTATAAGGAAACACAGAAGGAGCAGGACAGAGAGCTGTACCAGTTAAGGCAGAAGGAAGCAGGGAGGGAAGTCAGAATAGCAAGGCCCAAACTGAGGAAAAGATAGCCAACTCAATTAAGAAGGGGATAAAACCTTTTATAGGTACATCAGCGAGCGAGAAAGACAAAGGGAGGATAGTGAGGCTGAATAGAATGAACAGTGGGTGGGCAGAGGGGACAGTGAAAAGCAGGAATACTGAACAAATATTTCTGCTCAGTATTCACAAAAGAGGAGATGCCTAAAACCAATTAACAGAAGCACTCTTGATAGGGGTCGATCCCAGTCTTTTCACAGAAGAAGGGTTCTGCAAGAACTCCCTAAAACTGAAAGTGGACAAAGCAATAGGGCCTGATGGAAATTCACCGAATTCTAAAAGAATTAAGGAGTAACCTAGTGAAACCACTGGCTACTCTTTTAATAAATCATGGGAGGATGGTGTGGTACCCAAGGACTGAAGAGAAAGGATGTGATTCTCCTTCACAAAAGTGGGACCAAGACAGAGACAGGAAACTACAGACCTGTCAGTCTGATCTCTGTGGTAGGAAAGTGATGGAGTCACTTCAGAAGGAAAGAATAGTTGAGTACCTAGAGGCCAGTGGGGCTAGGACCCAAGGCAGCATGGGTTCACAGCAGGAAGATCATGTCAGACGAATCTAATAGATTTCTTTGACTGAGTGACCAAAGTAGTAGACCAGGGAGGGGCTGTGGACATGGCCTACCTAGACTTTAGTGAGGCATTTGACACGGTCCCACACAAAGATTAATAGTCAAATTAACCAGCCTGGGAGTGGGTCCCAGGGTGGTAAGCCTGGAGTAAAACATTGAAAGCTGGACAACAGGACACAGAAGGTAATTGTAAATGGAGTCCACTCTGAAGAAAGAGAGGGTTACTAGTGGAGTACCGAGAGTTCAGTAGTAGGTCCAGTCCTTTTAATGTCTTTATAAAGAGACATTGCAGAGGGACTGGAAGGAAAAGTATGCCTCTTTGCAGATGACACAAAGATCTGCAACAGGGTTGATACACAGGAGGCATGGAAAGGATGAGAAGGAACTTGGCAAGGCTGGAGGAATGGTCGAAGTATGGCAGCTAGGATTCAATGCAAAGAAGTGCAAAATAATGCACCTAGGAAACAAGAACCCAGGGCAAGAATACACAATGGAGGGAGTAAATAACAACAAAAAAGGAAAGGGACCTGAGGGTAGTCATATCAGGTGACCTTAAGGTTAGTGCAAGCAATGTGGGAGAAGGCAGTAGGGAGGCTGGGGTATACTGGATGCATATGGAGAGGCATCAGCAGCAGAAACAGGAAGTTGTTATTCTCTGTACAGGCAGTTGGTGAGACCCCCATCTGAGTACTGTGTCCAGTTCTGGAGACCCCATCTCGCAAGGACATAGACAGAAATAGAGGCAGTCCAGAGAGGGCAACCAAATGGTGCAGGGTCTACAAGAGAACCGTATGAGGGAGAGACTAAAGAAGCTTAATATGTATAACCCTTGAGGAAAAGAAAGGAGAGACACTAGTAAAACTTTTAAATACCTCAGTAGATAACCAAAAAATCCAAGAAAAACATCCTACAAAAAATATTTATACATAATTAAAACACAAGCCAGAATAGAAAAACAACTCAAAATATGTAAAAAAATATTTTATCAACTATGGAATACATGAAACAACCTTCCCTAAAGAAATTTATAATCCAAAAAACAATGGAAAATTCAAAATACATAGAACAAACAAAAAACAAAATTCTCATAAAATGAAAACTGTGAAGTGTAAAAATCTACCTCCAATAAGCCAAAAACAAAATAAACAAAACCACCTCAACTATTCCTATATTTCTATATAACTCTAACACTACTTTTTTACTTATTTACAAAAGCCCAAATAATATCCAACAATTTTAAACTTTATTTTCTATTTTAAATACTTTACATTTCACAGAAATTCATACTTCAAGTAAAAGAAAATAAAAATATGTTTGTGTATTTTGTAGGTGAGGAGGGGGGTGACATGATATACTCATGGTATTGTTCTGCATCACAGGTCACAGCAATGTTGGTGCACATTCCAGCCACTGAGAATTTTTGTGCTGAAATTGGAAACGGATAACTCTCAAGCACATGAAGGTAGGTATTTTTTTTGGGGGGGGGGAATCATATTTGCAGGTTTGTCTCTAATGGTTTCTTATTTTGTTACTTTTTCACAGTTTTCATCAGCATCCGTCTGGAGTCCTGTTGTCAGGATGGTCATGTAATGAAATGACTTCTGCATGTTGCATGTGTGCCCAAGCTCGGAAGAGGGGGGTGCCTGATATTAAAGAACTTTTTTGGATAAGGCCACTTTGACAGAACAACAAACATCTGGCATTGTCCTAAAAAAGAATGAATGACTTCACAACTTAATTGTTATATGTCCTCCCTGGTTCTCAAATCTCAATCCTCAAAGTCGTTACATTTCAACCCACATCTGTCAACTAACACAACCTGCAATATTTGCTGTAGTCTTTCCAAAACAATGAAACAGATGAAATAAAATATTCATACTTACCAGAATGGATATAACATAGATATTACATCGCCCACCTGTACGGTACAGCTACAGTACCATTCTGTGATTTTTTGGATGGATTTTTTTTACCCTTCTAAAAGAAGCAAAAGAAGTGTGCCTATGTTTTACCACCCGTGCTCTGAAAAGCTACAGAAAACAAAACACAACTAAAGGAAGTGAAACAGATAACAACAAGAGTACACATACTCACTTTATGGTTTAAATATTATGAAGCTTTTGTGTCTGTGGCTGATGGATGTGGTAGTCCGGACAGACTCAGGCTCAGTGGTGGCAGTGGCTAACATCAGTCCTGGTGGTGGTGGTGGTCCGGGGGGCAGACAGACTCATGGTGGTAGTGGCTAGCATCAGTCCCGGTGCTGGTGGTGGTCCGAGGGCAGACAGACTCATGGTGGCAGTGGCTAACATCAGTCCCAGTGGTGGTGGTGGTGTCCAGGGGGGGCAGACAGACCATGGTGGCAATGGCTTACATCAGTGTCGTGGTGGTGGTGGTCCAGGGGCAGACAGACTCATGGTGACAGTGGCTAACATCAGTCCCGGTGGTGGTGGTCCGGGGGCAGACAGACTCATGGTGGCAGTGGCTAACATCAGTCCCGGTGGTGGTGGTCTGGGGGGGTGCACCGCCTTTTAAAAACTTCAGTTAAAACCTGCCAACATTAACCACATCATCATCCTCATAAAGAAAGCTGCCCTTACAGTCATAGATGTCTGAAGTCTGACCACTGGGAAATTCTCTTCTCCATTATGTCATCGCCTACACTCAGTGGTGGGCCGCTTTCAGGGTGCCACTGCTTTTAGTGCCTACCAGGATGCTCCATTTCCACATCAGCAAGACTCTACCATGACTAGATCTGAGTACAAACGCGAGGCTGCAGTCTGTGCTGGTATTTGCCTCTCATTCATTTCTAATGAATGTTAGCAACCAACATTTGTAGGAGCATACAGGCTTGTCCACATCCCGACTATTGCACCTGCTGAGCTGAATACCTTCTCAATACTTGCTACCCAGAGGGTGGGCATGTGAGGTAATTTCCTCAGCGCCACTGCAGTCAGCTCTGGCCATTCACCGACCTTTCCACCCAGCACAAAAAGAGATCTTCAGTTATTATCTGATGCCTGTTTTCAGACAAATGTGACTCAACCATTCTCTCGTGCCACACTAAGTCCAGTTGTTGATGCATCATTCTGTTCTCCCCGAATCATTTATTTCACAAATTCCCACTTGGGCCATAAAGCCTCCCAAAGCGGGTTGACACCAGCCACTTTGGATGACAGACCACCTGGAACTGCAGTTCCCTTCCCTTGGTGATATGCTTGATGGTCTCCAGGTACACCATCTTCGGTCGATTGTGCTGCGAGGTTTGCTGGACCTTGGCACCTGACTTCTGTGCTCATGAACCAAGTGCAACTAGTTAACCACTGATATTTTTCACCTGTTCAGGCTCTCCCTCCAGTACTAACGCAATTCCACATTTGTATCGTGGGTCCAGCATTGTTGCTATGGCAAAGTTGTCACTATGCTAAATGCTCACAACGTGACGATTCTGGTCAAATACTGTCATCATGTGTTGCAGCAACATACTGCTACCACTGTCTCTGGCAACATCAAGGCTATGCTGTACATTCACCAATGCCTGCCCCACCGCAGCAGTGAATTGATCTACTGATGGCAGGCTCGCCCATCACTGCCTGTGTGGCATGTTCAAAAGGCCACAAATTGTTATTACAAAGTCCATGAGGCACCACTGTTCAGTCGTCATAGACATGGAGGCCTCAGAACTGTCACTGCTAGTGTGCATTACATGATATTCTGAGATGGCTTTATATTGTTCATGCAACCTCTCTGTCATGTATAACATGGAGTTCCATCGGGTGACAACTTCCAGCTTCAAGCGGTGCTGAGACAGGCTGTTTTGTATCTGCAACTGCCGCAGTTGGTCAAGGGCCTTTCCAGATCTTGAAAAGTGAGAGCAGATACGTTGTGCAATGGTCAGCATTTCCTTTACATCAGGGTGCTGCAGAAACTCCTGCACCACAAGATTTAAACAGTGGGCCATGCATGGAACACGAAAAAAAAAAAACACCATTTGTGATGCATTTCACCACATTTGACCCATTGTCACTTGCAATGAACCCAGCTCTCAGGGACAAAGAGTTTAGCCATCTGTCAATTTCAGTCAGTACCACATCCAACATGTCCTCACCAGTGTGTGAACAGGTCACATCGCGCATAGCAATCGTTGTATACTGTCAAATTCCTGAAAGATTGCTACAGCGACAATCCACCTTACTGCACTGATTATTCACACTACCAACATCACAAACAACCCCCGGTACCTGCACCCAGTGTGCAGTTATACACAAATATGAACTCCCCACTGTTTTGCCACTTGTCCACATATTCATACTTAAATAGATGAATGGAGAGGAGGAACGTTGAAGGGCATATCTTACTGAGTCGGACACAGGGTGGAACAACTCGGGGACAGCACGGGTAGAAAAGTATGTCCTGGATGGGACTTTCCATTTTGGACAGGCACATGCAGCAAACCGCTGGAACCTAGAATTCTCCACAAAGGAGAAGGGCAAAAGATCAATTGCCAGCATTTCTGCTACAGCAGCATTACGTTCATGTGATACTGTATGATTCAGGGGGTACTTCAGCTTATGCATAAAAACACTCTGTAACGTGGGCTGACAAACGTTTTACATAGGGAGTGTTGATCACAAATGGTTGTGCTCTGTGATGAATGGCATTGGCAGGGGGTGGAGTGTGGACATTTGATGAAGTCGGTTGCACAGGTGATGATGACTAACCCAGAAATGCTGTTATTTTGCCAGACTTGCCAACCGGGGTTGATGTACCACTTGCACTAGACATACTGTATCTCAGCACCACCACCATCACAAAACTGCTACTCTGCCAGCACTGGACAACATTTCAAAGTCATTATGGTCCTCCACCTCATCATGCCTGTAGTAATCCTGCGTTTTATTACTGCACTACTGCACATGTTTAATTTCCTGGGCTTTAACAGTCATGGAAGGGATAACATGCTGGCTATGGTTGCTGGTGATGGTGAATGCCCGCTGTGGTATAGCTGCCAGCTGTGCTGAGTCCACAGTGCCAAGTGCTATTCTTAAGATGCGATACATCTCCTCCTGTGCCAAGATGGCTCCCCCTTTTCCTCGACTCACAGTCACACTGGCAAACCTGGCAGATTGCAACTGAATCATCATTTGCATCTTGAACAAAAAAATCCCAAACAAGGGATTGTGATGCTCTGCTTTTAACATGTCCATGATGTGGCTTATTTAGGTCCATTATTTTAAGCACTGAAGTGGGGGAGGGGGCACGTGATGTTTCGGGCACTGCACATCTGGACTGCAACTGACCACCACGACTACCTATCATATTGATCACTGGGTCATTATCATCATCAACTAAAACCGATAAATCACAAGTTTTTACAGAGGGGGATTCCTGCAAACAGACTCCGACACCGCCACTTTGAATTTCTTTTTCTCCGGTTCCCAACTGGGGTCAATTACATCATCATCATATTCATCAGCGTCACACACATCCACATCTTCTGCTTGGATGCTAGCATTTGGACTGCATGTTGCAACAACAGCAACATCATCATCATCATCACACTCATCATTAGCATCTACACCACCATCACCTGATATTTTTTCACCACACTGTGAATCACTGCATGGAAAATGCGTGACGTTAAGTGCCACGGTGGCTGGAATATCACATTGTATGCTATGGCTGACATGATTATCAGAATCCTCAGGTTCAGTTACTGGGATGTTACTGGGAGGTATGACATCATCTATGCTGCCACTCACTTGCACTGCTTCACACTCAATATTTTTGGATACGGTACACTGGTCAGAATTAGAACATGACGCAGCAATACTAATACTACCACCACCACTAACACTAGTAACACTAACACCACCGGCTGGGAAAACATCATCTCCTCCAACGATGAGTGAAGCTACTAATTGGGCTATAAAAGACATTGCAGGAGAAATACCTTTCCTCACATCAGCAATGCACTTCTGTGTCTGCATACTGCTACCACGCCCACAGGCCATCTTACTGCCAACATTGCCATGGCGAAGCAGCTTTGCTTGCACGCCTCTTTGCAGGCATTTTGGGGATCAACCACAATATTATAAATCCAAATTCAGATTTTGATATGTTCACTCTCTGATTGGAGGGAAGCTGGATGTGAAGCCAAAAAACAACTGTGGCTTCAGCAATAGATAAGAGACTACTCTGAGACTCTCATGGAATTAAAACAACTTCAGTCAGTAACCAGTGGTGCTGATGAGGTCACAAAAACAATCCAATCTGGTAAAAAATACCTTTTGAACGTGGGGGGGGCACCGAATGCAGACAGTGCTGATTTTTACAGCACTACAAGCAGCAAAACTAAGAACAGATACCACGATCACAATACAAAATCAGGCAGCTGCTGTGGATAGCAGGTTCACACTGCTGTGCCTGCAATTACACTAGTCTGTGGCACAATAAAAGGTGTATTATTTGATGCACGCAACACTGCACACACACTCACACACAGAACAGTTTGTGTACAATGCTGAACGAGGAATGCGTAGCAAATGCAAAAGTTCAGTACTATGCCACGCTACATATTCTAAATTTGTAATGTAAACAACCTGAACTTATGAACTGCTGCACCACATCCACACAACAAACAGCAAGAAAATTTCTACTATTACTGACAATATTACTGTGTTCATTAACACAGTCAGTTATATAACAAAACTATAACCAAAAAACAAAGAAATCACTATTTCTCCAACTTAAATCTACCTACACCACAGATACGCCCCTCCCCAAAGCACATTTTCACTGTCTTTCACCACACATACTCAATGTTGTAAATTAACATTCAAAATCCACATAAAACAAAACACTCAATGATATCAGCACAGGAGGGTTTTCACAATCGATGAACCAAAGTTGGATCCTAAAAAAACAAAAAAAATGCTTTTTTGAACAGCTTTTACATTATTCCTATCACAGACAGCTTTCAGAGCACACTGTCTCCTACTCCTTCCTACTCATACTATCCCGAACTGAGGCTGTGAAGATCAATACAGAGCTCATGTTACCTAAAATCCCATGTATCACTGCAAAATTCACCCTCGGAGCTCAAAAACAAGGCGAAGTGAGGCGAAGTACATTGTTTTCAATGCACTTCGCCTGAAATTTAGGTGGAGTAGTGGCCTGCGGAGGCGGGATTATGAGAAAGTCATTGTTTCAATGGACTTCGAGTTCCTCATTAGAGTGATACTCCGCTTCACGTCAATGAGCACTCATAAATCTGCCTTTGTTCCGTGAATCACTTCTCGGAGCGGATTGAGCCCACTTAGCCCCCCACTAGCGGGGTGCCGCAGGGCTCAATGCTTGGCCCAATGCAATTTGGGCTCTTTATCTCCGATATAGCACACAGAGTGGGGAGCAGGGTTAGTCTGTTTGCACATTATACCAAATCAAAAGCAAATAGTTATAGTAGCAGAGCCTCCCCCAACTCACACACATATACACTCCTCGAAAAGCTGCTTAAAAGCCTGAAATTCATTCAAATCAATCCCATTTTCTTACTTACTTGGGGTTCAGTGCCAAAAAGTCTAAAATCATGTACCTAGGGCATAGGAACCCCGATGCTGGGTATAGGATGGGGAGAGGTACTGATACTAGACATGAAAGGGTCCTTGAGTTTATTATATCAGAGGACCTAAAGATGGCAGTACAGTGTAACAAGGTTATGGGCAGGGCACATTGGATTCTGGGGTGCATAAGGCACGGCATTTCCAGTAGGAGGAGGAGGAGGGATGTTGTGCTGCAATCGTATCACTCCCTGCTATACCCCTAGCTGGAGTACTGTGTCCAGTTTTAGAGTCCACACTTCAGGAAGGACATAAAGTGGAGGTTTTCCAGAGGAGGGCAACTAAAATGGTTCAGAATTTTTACAGGAATCCCTACAAGGAAAGGCTGAAGAATCTCAACATGTACACTCTGGAAGAGAGGAGGGCGAGAGGTGACATGATCAAGACCTACAAAGTACCTCACTGGGGTAAAGAGGGCACAGCTGAGGAGTTTTCTTCAAATGAGGATGAGCACCCAAACCAAGGAACATACAATGAAGCTGGGGGGCATTCAGGATAGATGTGAAGAAATATTTATTTACTGAAAGGGTGGTAGACACCTTGAACAGACTGCCAGGAGAAGTGGTGGAAGCTAAAAAGGTAGGGGGCATGAAGCATGCATGGGATAAATATAGAAATATATTAGAAAAAGGGAAGGAGGGGATCAACAGAGATCAATAGGGCTATGGAAGTGGAGTAGGTTCAAGTTCATTGCAGGAAAAATCCATTAAGCAAGATCATTCACAAGGAGGTCTTGATGGACACAGGCAGAGTAAGACATGCAGTAACATATACAGGCAGGAGTTACAAGTAGGTAGAGAACACATAGGCAGACTGGGTGGGCTGAGCGGTCCTTTTCTGCTGACAAATTCTATGTTTCTATGGCACCATGTGTTAATTCAGGTCCAGCGTTTAATTAAAGTTGGGCCTACCATACATCCAGATGTAAGGTACAGTAAATTACCAAATTAAATTCAGCCCACTTACAGTACAATAAACAGAACCCCAGTGCTTCAAGAGGCCTTTACTCTTCATAAGGCTGCTTAAAGAGCTGGTGTTCTATTTTCAATGTCCACACCAGTATGCTGATCTTAAAATTGAGGCCACATCTGAATGAGCACTTGATTCTTGTTCACTCCATTTCTTCCCCACTTTGAAACCTGCTTGTCCTCAGCTAGTTTTGGGCTAGCAGCGCCTCACCTGTGTTGGAAGATGACCAATAAGCGGCACTGAAAGATGTCAGACTTCACAGACTGTGAAGGCAGCTGCTCACGGACAGAGATAAGGCAATTCTACTGTGGGGTAGGAGGAAGTAAGCTGCTGATTAACTAGAATCTGCAGCTTATCCATTAGGTAGAGAAATGGGCAGACTAGGTGGGCCAAACAGTCCTTATCTGCCATCAAATTCTATGTTTCTCACCCACCATCTTGCCAAGAAGAAAGCTGCAGCTGTGGCCACTGATGACTGTTTGGGTGTGGGGATGGGGGACCAAAAGGGACAGACATAAGGAGATAAAATCATAATAAAAATTGTGAGACCTTCACTAGATTTCCAAAATGCTTATCAGTAAAAGAACACTCTATGAAGTTTTTCAACTGGCAACACAATCTGGTGAGCCCTCTGTCTGCTATCCGACACCAGGCATCAACCAGTATAAAACTGCCTACAGAAGGCAGTGTGGTCATGTGGTTACTGAAATACTGGAGATTACAGATTTATAAGAACAAAAGAATATCACACTGAAGCTGGCATAGATGCCTATAGCAGCTGTCTCCTGCTTCTCAGTAGTTATATTTATACCCTTGAGGCACTTGAATGTTTCTATCCTATCCCCTATTTCCTTCCTCTTTTCCAGTGAGTACATATTGAGGTCCCTTAATTTCTCCTCATAAGTCTTGTGTTGCAAGCTCTGTACCATTTCATTCACCCTTCTCTGGACCATCACCAGCCTGTTAAAATCCTCATGAAGGCACAAGCTCCAGAACTGCAGACAGTACTCCATGTGAAGCTTGACCATGGTTTTATACAATGGCATCACTACCTGCCTCCTTATGCTGGTGATACTCCTACCTATGCACCCCAGCATGTCACTGGCCCCTCCCAGCTGCCTTACCACTTTGACATTTTCAGGTCAGCTGAAATAAGAACCCCCAGGTCCCTTTCCTTCTTTGTGACTGTCAACAAATCCCTCCCCCCATCCTGTACCTTTCCCAGGGTTTCCGTGTCCCAGGTGCATCATTTTGCACTTTTTTGAATTGAACTTCAGTTGCCAGTCCTCAGACCATTTCTCAAGCTTCCCCAGGTCCCTCCTCATTTTCTCCACCCCCTCTGGGGTATCCACTGTGTTACACATCTTGGTGTCATCTGCAAACATGCTGACCTTTCCCTTCAGCCCTTCTGCAATGTCACTAATAAAGACATTTAACAGGACTGGCCCCAGAACCACTCCCTGCAGCACCCCACTGGTCACCCCCTCTCTCCCTAGACTGCACCCCATTTACCACCACTCTCTGCCTCCTGTCTGTTACCCAGTTTCTAACCCAGTTTACCACCCTTTCCTCCATGCCCAGCCTACTCAGCTAGTTTATCAGCCTCCTATGTGGGACGGTGTCAAAGGCTTTGCTTACATCAAGGTAAGCATTGTCCACTGCCCCACCCTGATTTACTTCCTTTGTCACCCAGTCAAAGAGATCAACCAGATTTGTCTGACATGACCTCCTCACTGTGAATCCATGTTGCCTATGGTCCTGGCCTCCGATGGCTTCTAGATGTCCCACTATCCTTTCTTTAACCAATGTCTCCATGATCTTCCCCACTACTGAAGTGAGGCTGACCGCCTATAGTTCCCGCCTCCTCCCTACTGGTGGATTTGTATAGGGACCACATGTGCCTCCCTCCAACTCTCTGGTAAATCCCCTGTGTTGAATGACTCAGTGAACATGGCTGCCAGATGTACTGCTATTTCCCTTCACAGTTCTTTTAATATCCTTGGGTGTATGCCATCTGGTCCCATCACTTTGACCACCTTCAATTTACTCACCTTCTGCAGGATTCTTCTGCCTGAGGCTGTGAATGGACTATTGTCCACCTCTTCATGCCTTTGCAACTGCTGTACTGCTGTGGCCTTTGCCCCTCCCCCTCTTCTGTGAATACTGAACAGAAAGACACAGTGGATGTCTTGTGGGGGGGAGGCATATGACAGTTCTTAGGCATGGTACTTTCACTTCCAAATACCTAAACAGCACATATAAGCAATCAACATTCGGCATTGACAAATACTTGTTCTTGGAAGGAATTTTCCTTAAATTCATATGCAAAGGATAAGATCTCGTTTTGCAGGCCTCTATCGATGCAGTTTAGCTGGCCAGACAACTTGTGTTTTAACCATCCAGAAAAGTACTTGAAAGTGCAAATAGAGGCCTTGCTTCAACAATCGGTATTTGGAGCCAGACTTTAGTTTTTATATTTTCCTTCTTCTGTGTACTAGGACAGTGCTGCCACACATTGACATTGTGACCAACAGCTCAGAACCACATCAACCTCACCAGCATGATTGGTCTGTGAAAGTTGCAATGTCAAACAAGATTTCAGACATCGTTGCCGTCTTCGCAGCACTCTTACATCTTCTATGTACTAGCATAGTGCTACCCCACATTGTGACTAACAGCTCAGAACCCACGTCAGGCTCACCAGTGTGAGTAGTCTGTGGACGTTGCAATGTCACCAGTATTTTACATGCTAGCTAACTAGTCTATACTAAAAGTGAAACCCTATGTACATACACAACAAAACAAACTTATTAGTTTGGTTTAATCTTGTTTGTCTTTCATTGCAAAGTGCTCCCTTTTATAAAGCATGGTCACGTTCCTTGCAGCCTCTTAAGATGTTCTTTGTATGACTTCCTCATAGCAGTTTCTCTTGTCATTCATTTATATGGCTAGTTTGAAGTTAAAAGTCTTTAAATTCAAGGATCGTCAAGAAACAAAATGTAACACTGATTCCAGGATGGGTCCACGGCATTTCTTTAACAGAGAGGCAAAGCAGCAACATCACTTCTACATAGCTGGATAACACCTTCAATATCCACCTGCTTTGTGATGCAGTACCTCCCAGGTATACCTAAGCAGTTGTTAATGAGTCAAAATCAAACTTAACGTGTCCCCATTTTTTTTTTTACATTTGTCCTACAAATTCTACCAGGTGCACATAATGAGCTGCTAATGCATCCACATCTATATGCATGTTTTTCATTTGGCCTACAACAAATTCTGCCAGGCACACACAAAAAGCTGAATATGTACACCCTGGAGGATAGAAAGGACAGGGGGGACAGGATAGATACATTCAAGTATCTGAGGGGAATCAATAAGGATGAAGCAGATGGGGTCTTTAAGCTAAGGAGGGAGAGGAACACAGGGGGAATAGGCTAAGAATCGAGGGGGGAAGATTTAGGAGGGAAATGTGGAGACACTATTTCACAGAGAGGGTGGTAGCCAAATGGAATGCACTACCAGAATGGGTGGTATCATGTAAATCTGTGAACAGCTTCAAAAGGGCATGGGACAGGGAACAGTGGATAGTGAGAGTGGTGAAGGTAGGGGGTGGCAGTGGGATGACAAAGGGGGAGGGAGTGGGGCAGCTGCTAACTGGGGTGCTAGCCGCACACTCGAGCAGACTTAGATAGACCGGATGGTCTGTTTCTGCTGGCAAATTTGTATGTTCGTATGCTAATGAATCATGACTTTACTGAATCGCACTTTTGAAAATGTCCTCATGCCAGCTCTGAAACCTCTAGCCTTTGTCAACTATAGCATGAGGCAGACAAAATGGACTATATATTTTAAATGGTGCCCACAGGGGAGGGCTTTGACGTAGTGGCACTGCTTTTCACCAACACTCCCCTACCCCAGCATTCACAGAGCCTGAGTGAGACTTTACTCCTCTAGGCTAGGCCATATCATGCGAGTGCACACACACACACACACACACATATACACACACACACACCTTTATTTAAGCCCAATAACTCTGCAATACAGCATCTCTTGCTAGATGAATATGCTGCAATAGTTATCTTTAAATATATACTGTGGAAATGCCACAAGACGGAAGCATGCAACACCAGCCCAACTGAAGAAAGCAATCATACACCACTGGCATCAATACACAAAGGGTACTGCACCATGGGAGTTATACACAGTTTGAACGCTAGTGGCCAATCATAAAAGTCTAAAGTGCACATTCCTAGTACAGCTCTTGTTTCACTTATGAAAGCAGTGCTCTACTAGGGATGTGAACTTTAATTAGAAAGCACAATGCTAAATCACTTGGTTGCTGTACTGCTAACAGACTGGGTTGACCAGAGTCTGAAACTGGGTACAAAATACAGAACACATATTAAACAGAAATCATGTCACATTATCAAAATATATCACCTTTTTGGTCTGGTTCCACAGAAACATCAGCATGGCAGTTCCAAACCTGGGCATGCCGCTAGAATGACAGGCTTGCCAGTGCCAAAATATGGAATGAAATTATAATTACCGATGTGCCACAGCATTAATTAGCCCCTGCCCTCCAGGAACAATCAGCTCTGACCCATCACCCCGGTGAGTGTTTCCCTCCCTTCAGCAAGACAACCTGCACAACAAGTTTTTTTTTTTTTTTTTTGTGAACTCTTTTTTTATCTCCTCACTCACTGGAACTCTCTGCCTTCCTCACTCGCCGACCTTCTACCATCCTGCCTGAAGCTCTCCTCTGGGGAATTAGGGACAGACACTCCCCATGGCAACCCAGTCCACTGACCCGAGGAACGCAACCATCGGTAGGCCAGGGCATCCAGAGGGTATCAGGTGAGCCAGAGATACGAGCCTGGTGGTGGGCGTGTGAAAGTGGGAGCCCTGGAGGGTGCCATTGCCCATCCGGAAGGAGGGTTTTTTCCTGCTGTTGGTTTCCGCAAGAGTGCAGCATGCGATGATGCCTGCACATGGCTGCCCTGCTGGTGTCTGCTGCTCTCCTCCCCTTACATCTGCTGGTGTGCCTGCAATGCCCCTGATCTCCATCGGGGGCTGCCAGGACACCATGCACCCCTGGATCCCTCCCCAGAGAGAGGAGAGCTGTCCTCCGAAGAATCCATCCTCACCCTTCCCTGTTTCTATAAATAAAAAAAGGTAATGAGTTAGAAGGAAAGCACAGTGGGAGCTGAGCTTTGCAGTAAGTGCTAAAAATAGTAAGACAAGTGTGTTATTGGTTGCCGGGGGGGCATCAGGGAATTTAAATTTGTGGAGCATGGCAATGGTTTGGTGTTTGCTAGCCCGCCCCCGAAACAACTTTTAACCCAGCTGAACAATTTTTAAACCCAGCTCAAATGCAATACTAAGCAGAGAGCTTCAGAGCTCAATCAGCACCAGAGAGTGTAATATACATTTTAAAAGTAATTCTCATAGGAGGAGCTCTGCTGTACCAGTCCAGAAACTTGAAACTCACTCACAGGGAGCAGGCTGCAAGGGATTAGAATTAAAACTTGTTCTATAGGCTGCAGAAGAAGTGCAACAGAAGAATATGAGGTCTCACATTTGTTGGTCAGTCTGGCAAAAAACACCACTTTAAAATACCTGGCAACTTAAGCCTGACAGCTTAATGTAAAGTTTAAATTCTGGTCTCTGGCCACTGCAGTTTAAGTAAGCCAATAGCCACTGCACTGAGAGGAGTGGGACTCAGAGAGAGCTTAAAAGTTGTGGAGTTTGGTTTGGTAGCCCTCTCCCAAAACAACATGAAATGGAACGCAGGTAAAAGAAATAATTTCAAAATGATAAAGGTTACATTTCTGCACACATAATGCCATAGGGAGATCAGTAGACCTGTGGGAAAACTGCTGAAAATAGCAGTTTGTCTGCAGCTCTGTGCAGAATTGTATTCCTAAACCAACAAGTTGTGCACCCTACACATATGGGCCCCTGACATTTAGAGGTCTTGCTTTGTTTTTTAACAGTTCCTCTTCCATCATTATGCTGATCATTTCTGTGGTAACTTGTGGTAGAGGACTGTCCTTAAAGGGACACTGTCAACCCATCCCAATAGAGAGAGAGTAAGGGAAGCCCTCAAGTCCCTTTGGACAGAGAAAGCCCCTGGGCCAGATGAAATACATCCCAAGGGGATGAGGGAACTGACGGATGTCCTGGCAGTCCCCCTGGCGGAGCTCTTCAACATCTCTCTGAGGACTGGATGGGTGCCCCAAGACTGGAGAGTGGCCCGTGTCATGCCAATCCACAAGGAGGGGTCAAGGGAGGAGGTGGGAAATAACAGGCCCATTAACCTGACATCGGTGGTCAGCAAGGTGATGGAGGGTATCGTCAAGGAAAGGCTGGGGGGGGGTTACTGGAGCAAAATGGGTATTTCAACAATAGGCAGCATGGCTTTGTCCTGGGAAGATTGCGTCAGATGAACCTCATAGAGTTCTATGACTAGGAGACGAGGGCCCTGGACCGTGGAGGCCCAGTGGACGTCCTCTTTCTAGACTTCAGCAAGGCATTTGATTTGGTACCCCACAATGGCCTGCTGTCTAAACTGAAGAAAATGGGGGTAGGGAGGCAGTTGTTAAGATGGATAGGAAATTTGCTCTCAGAGCATACTCAGAGGGTGGTGGTTGGGGGCTAGCCTCATCCCCAAGGTGGGTTACTAGTGGGGTGCCCCAGGGGTCAGTGCTGGGGCCACTCCTGCTCAACGCCTATGTCACAGACATAAGGAAGGGGATCAGGAGTGAAATGAGTCTCTTTGCAGATTACTCAAAGCTGGGTGCAGAAATAGATGAGGAGGAGAGGAGGGTGGCCTTGCAGGAGGATCTGGAGGCTCTGGAAAGGTGGTCAGGAAAATGGAAACTAAAATTCAATGTGGGAAGCGCAAGGTTCTGCACCTTGGAGTCAGAAATCCAGGCCAGGGGTATACCCTGGGAGGAGATAAAATTCAAGTCACAGATGGCTAGAAGGACCTGGGGGAAGTGATAGATGTCAAAATCAACAACTCAGAGACCTGTAAAAGGGCAGCGGCAAGGGCAAATAGGATGCTGGGATGAATCGCCAGGGGGATTACCTCCAGAAAGGCAGAAGTGATCCTACCCCTGTACAACTGCTTGGTTAGGCCACACCTCGAGTACTGTGTGCAGTTTTGGAGATCACATTTAAAGGGGGACGTTACACTCCTAGAGAGGGTCCAAAGGAGAGCAACCAAAATGATCTGGGGCCTTGGGAAAAGAACCTATGAGGAGAGGCTCAGGGAGCTCGACATGTACACCCTGGAGGAGAGGAGGGACGGGTGGACATGATAGAGATCTTTAAGTACACAAAAGGGATCAATAAGGGGGGGGTGCAGTCAGGGTGCTCCAAAGGAAGGAAGAAGGAGCTTCTCCAATGTAGAAAAAGTACTAGAACAAGGGGGCACAATAGGAAATTGGAGGGGGGTAGATTAAGAGGTAATGTGAAGAAGTTTTTCTACTCAGAAAGGGTAGTCGACACATGGAATAGTCTGCCATAAGAGGCAGTGGGGACAAGCACAGTGGAGGGGTTTAAGCATGCTTGGGACAGGCACAAGGGAAGCCTGAGAGGGGAGGGAGTGATGACAAGCCATTGATCACATAGGATCAGTGGCCACATACAATGCATAGGGCCTATGGGCAGACTGGATGGGCCTAGTGGTCCTTATCTGCCAATAATTTCTATGTTTCTGTGTGAGGAAGGGACAATGAGAGGGAGTGGGTGTAAGCTGGAAGGGGGCAGGCTCAGAGGGGAGAGGAGGAGGAGGAGGAGGTATTATTTCATTGAAAGTGCGGTTGATCCATGAAATGCGCTGCCCAGGGAGCTGGTACAGTCAGAGGCTGCGGACGGGTTTAAGAGGGGATGGGACAGGTACAGGGGGAGGGTAAACCTGACCAGATCCAATGCAGGTGGAACATCTGGGACTGGGAACAGTATAAACCAAGGGGAAGGGGAGGACACCAAAACCATCCCTCAGTGTGGGTGCTGAAAATAGAGCAGACTCGAAAGACCATTAGGCCTATTCTGCTGGCATTTTAGTATGTTAGTATGTAACCTCTTTAGGCCTCAAAGTGTCCCTGGTTTAAAAACATGTTCACACTCTGTGGTGTTACCACACAGAAACATAGAAGTTGACGGCAGATAGGAACCGCAAGGCCCATCCAGTCTGCCCATTTTTTCTACCTTACGAATGTGCATAGGCCTGTACTCTGTCAATGGCCTATCTATTCATACTCATCTTTATTGCTCCCTTATGCCTGTCCCATGCCTGTTTGGAGCCCTGCACTGTTTTCATATCCATATCCACCACTTCCTGAAGTAGGCCATTCCATGATGCATCCACCACCCTTTATGTGAAAAATAACTTCCTCACATTCCCTCTTAATTGACCTCCATCTAATCTCATGCTGTGTCCTCCTTTCCTGCTATTTTTCTTACATTGAAACGTTAGACTTTTTCACCTTGTTAATGCCCTTAAGATGTTTTAATATTTCAATCATATCACCTCTCTCCCGCCTTTGCTCTAGGGTATACATATTGAGCTCCATTAATCTGTCCCCATATGTTTTCTGATGCAATCCCTGCACCATTTTGGTTTCCCTTCTCTGGACTGCCTACATTTTGTTAATGTCTTTGTGCAGGTGTGGCCTCCAGTACTGCACGCAGTACTCCAGATGGGGCCTAACCAGTGTCTTGTAAAGAGGGATTATTACCTCCCTCTTACGACTTGTGATACCCCTACTAATACACCCCAACATCCCCCTAGCCTTACCTACTACTATAGTGGTCTGCTTGGATGATTTCAGGTCACCTGTGATGATGATGCCCAAGTCTCTTTCTTCCCTTGTGATTACCAAGCAACTCCTCCCAACCATAGGTGGCTTCAGAGGTTCTCTTCCCTATGTGCATGATCTTGCACTTCTTTATGCGAACCCCAGTTGCCACTTTTCTGACCATTTTGCCAGTTTATCCAGATCTCTTTCCTCATTCTGCCCACCTCATCTTGATCATCTACTCTGTTGAAGATCTTGGTGTCATCTGCAAACAGATAAACCTTACCCTCCGGTCCATCTGCAATGTCACTGATGAAGATATTGAAGAGGACTGGCCCTAGACTGATCCCTAAAGTACCCCACTTGCTTGCATCTCTTCTGACTGTATACCGTTTACCACTACTCTCTGTTTTCTTTTTTTTTACTCTTTCGTCGCAACTGCCATCAGTTTCTCTGCCCTAGTCACGGTGCCCCACAACTTCCACCTCCTACTAAGCTTCTGCTCTCTCGCTACTCCTGGCTTACTCTCAGGGGGCGGGGGGTCATGGCAACCTAGTGGGCATCAGTACCATGATAATGGTAACTGGTTGGGAAAGCTTGGCCAGGAGGCTAATTGAAGCCCGGGGACAGGGCTTTCATAGAGACTCCAGGAGAGATAGTTTGTCCCCTGTAGGCTGGGGTGGAGATGTGCAATGACGTCTTGATCCTGTGTGGTTCAGGGCAACACGCCAGCCTCCGCCAGGTGTCACTCCTGCACTGAGCATAAGACCCCCTCCCCTGGAAGGAGAAGCAGTCCTAGGAGGTGGTCCTTCTCCCCGACCGACCCTCCGATGACCTGGATCCGTCCCCGAACCCGGTGGCTGCGCGCGCCACAGTGGAAATTCAACCTGCTGCGCTGGCGGCCAGCTTCACTCTGTTTTCTGCTCCGCCAACCAGTTTTGCCACCAAGTTGACCACAACTTCTTGACTCAGCCTGAGCCTACCCGGCTTATTAATCAATCTTCTATGTGGAACAGTATTGAAAGCTTTGCTGAAGTCAAGGTAGGTGACATCAACTGCTCCCCCTTGGTCCACCACTCTGGCTATCCAGTCAAAGAAATCTATGAGATTAGTTTGACAGGACCTTCCTGTTATAAACCCATGCTGTCTTGGATCCTGTGCTCCTATGGATTCCAGGTGTTGCACTGTCCTTTCTTTAAGGAGTGCCTCCATAACCTTGCTTACTGCTGAGATAATACCGAAAAACGGTGTTTACATTCCTTGATCAACTTAAACTGCATCTTTCCTGGACTTTGGAGCACCCCCATCACAGTCTAGCCTACTTATTATGCAGTAGGAGGAGATGATACAATGCATCATGAGTGGCTGCACTGTTTAGGGGTGCTACTAATGTTCAGGAAGTATGCAGTAAAAATAAAGCAAGGATTTGAAACAAAACAAGGTTGGATACAACTGTAGAATTTGCATGCATTTCAGTTCTACTGATAAAAAAGGCAGATAAAACAACTAGCAACATCAATGAATTTCAGAGATGATAAGCAATCATAAAACACAGGTTTTAACTTAAAATAGTGTAATGCAAAAAAAGCTGACAGTGTCCCTTTAAGTCTGTTTCCTAACTGAAGCATGAATTTCAGAAATGCAACTACATTTAAAACAGAAAATATGACCAAACCAAATTGACTTTACCTACTCTTTTGCAATCAAATAAAAAAAATATAGAGTTAGTCTTAGAAACATAGAAACAAAGAATTTGACTGCCCATTTCCCTACATATTGGATAAGCTGCAGATTCTAGTTAACCAACAGCCTACTTCCTCTTACCCCCCAAGGTTGCCTTTTGATTGTCTCCATGCATTCTTGAATTCTCCACTGTTTTTGACTCACGATCTCCTCAGGAAGACCATTCCATGCATTCACAGCCCTCTCTGAAAAAATACTTCCTCGCATTACCTCTGAGCCGTCCCCCCTCTATCTTCAAATTGTGTCTCCTTGTTCTTGCACATCTCTTTTTCTGAAAAATGCTACCCTCTTTGACTTTGTTGATTCCCTTGAGATACTTGAAAGTTTCTATTATGTCCCCCCTCTCTCTCCTTTCCTTGAGGATATACATATTAAGCTCCTTTAGTCTCTCTTTGTATGACATGGTGGACCCTGCACCATTTGGTGCCCTTCTCTGGACAGCGTCCATCCTGTCTGTGTCCTTGTGGAGATGGGGTCTCCAGAACTGCACGTAGTACTCAGATGGGGTCTCACCAACTGTCTGTACAGAGGATAACAACTTCCTGTTTCTACTGGAATGCCTCTCCCTATGCATCCCAGTATCCCCCAGCCCTCCTTATTGCCTTCTCACATTGCTTGCCCACCCTTATGTCATCTGATATGACTACCCAGGTCCTTTCCATTTTGTTGTTGTTAGTATCTCACCCCCCTCCATTATACGCTTCCCCAAGGTTTATGTTTCCCAAGTACATTACTTTGCATTTCTTTGCATGAATCTAAGCTGCCATATATCTCACTATTCCTCCAACCTTGCCAGGTCTCTTCTCATCCTTTCCACTCCACCTTGTGTATCAACCCTGTTTGCAGATCTTTGTGTCATGTGCAAAAATGTGCTTTTCCTTCAGTCCCTTCTGCAATGTCACTTACATAAAGACATTAAGAGGACCAGTCCAGTGCTAAACCCTGCGGCACCCACTAGTAACCCCTCTTTCTTCAGAGTGGACTCTGTTTACTATTACCTTCTGTGTCCTGTTGTCCAGCCAATTTGTTACCCAGGCTACCACCCTGGGACCCACTCCAGGCTGGCTATCGACTATTAATCTTTGTGTGGGACCGTGTCAAATGTCTTACTAAGCCTAGGTAGGCCATGTCCACAGCCCCTCCCTGGTCTACTACTTGGTCACTCCAGTCAAAGAAATCTATTAGATTCATCTGTCATGACCTTCCGCTGTGAACCCATGCTGCCTTGGGTCCTGAGCTCCACTGGCCTCTAGGTACTCAACTATTCTTTCCTTCAGAAGTGACTCCATCACTTTCCCTACCACAGAGATCAGACTGACAGGTCTGTAGTTTCCTGTCTCTGTCTTGGTCCCACTTTTGTGAAGGAGAATCACATCCGCCTTCTTCCAGTCCTTGGGTACCACACCATCCTCCCATGATTTATTAAAAGAGTAGCCAGTGGTTTCACTAGTTACCCCCTTAATTCTTTTAGAATTCCGGGGTGAATCCATCAGGCCCCATTGCTTTGTCCACCTTTCAGTTTTAGGAGTTCTTGCAGAACCCTTCTTCTGTGAAAAGACTGGGATCGACCCCTATCAAGAGTGCTTCTGTTAATTGGTTTTAGCCTCCCCTCCTCTTTTGTGAATACTGAGCAGAAATATTTGTTCAGTATTCCTGCTTTTCACTGTCCCCTCTGCCCACCCACTGTTCATTTCTATTCAGCCTCACTATCCCTCCCTTTGTCTTTCTACGCTCGCTGATGTACCTATAAAAGGTTTTATCCCCCTTCTTAACTGAGTTGGCTATCTTTTCCTCAGTTTGGGCCTTTGCTATTCTGACTTCCCTCCCTGCTTCCTTCTGCCTTAACTGGTACAGCTCTCTGTCCTGCTCCTTCTGTGTTTCCTTATACTTCCGGAATGCTATCTTTTTCTTCCTGGCTTTCACAGCCACCTCTTTTGAGAACCATAGTGGCTTTTTCTTTCATTTTGATTTGTTTATTTGCTTCACACAAAGGCTTGTTGCCTCTGTGATGGCAGTTTTGATGATTCCCCATTATTGCTCCACACCTCCTTCTAGCCTGTTTGCTAGTGCTTTTCTGAGGCACTCCCATCTTGCCAAAAGCCAGCCAGTCATGAGTTGCAAGCGTCATAAGTCACAAATAACACTCAACATTCTATTCTCTGTCAGGTAGCTGAGCAGCCACAGTGGGGTCCTGTCTGTAAGTTGGAATGAGCACTCAGTTCTGCTGGCTGGGGCTGGGTCTTGACTTCCACCCCACCCGTTCTTGCCTGAATAGGGTGGATTAGTGAAATTACAGCTCTTTCTGATCTGAACACTGCTGGTGGCAGTAACATAAGGGCTCCTTCCATCTTCCTCCTGAAGTTCCTCTCCGGCTCCGGACAACTTTCTCTGCTGGGTCTGGGTCTCCTCTCAATCACCAGTCTTCAGTCTACTCTCTGATTCTTGCAGCGGTCTCTCTCTGGATGGAATCCTTTGATTCTCTTCTCCTTCTCCCAAAATTAGTGGATTTTAAAATTTAAAAACCAGCCCTTATATAGAGCAGAGAGCGCAGGGCTGCATTCAAATTTGCCAAAATTTTCCCGCCAATGTTCGTGAATATTGGCCTGTGATTGGTCCTCCTACTGGACCAATCTCAAGCCTGGAATGTTGCTGCACCCCGACTGGTGGCAACAGAAGTCTGTGGCTCTGATTGGGTGGCTTCCTAAGCCACCTCAGAACATAAGACCAGCGTGTAAAGTGTACAGCCGGGGCCCAGGTGAGACAAGACAAGATGAGTATTCAGCATGCTGCATGCTTTCCTAAGTTGTGGGCAGTCTGGGAGGCATGGTGCGGCATGGGGGGGTGGGCTGAGAATCATCAAGTCTGACTGAGGCTACTCACTATCTTCGACTGGGAATGGGAAGAGCAACAGAAAAATGGAGCTTCAGCCAGGTGGGGAAACAAACCAGAGAACTGGCAGAGAGAGGACACTGATTACTGGAGGATCAGGGAAAAAACATGTATGTGGCTGTGCTGTGCCAGGCCTCCTGCTGCTATGGGCCCTACTACAGTTGTGGTCATTGCAGCCCCCGGACATGGCCCCGGCAGTGAAGTATTGAAGTGACACCAACTGCACCAACACCCTGCAGAGATGGACAGGCATTGGGGTGTGCCTTTGGGTTGTAGCCCATAACACTTATTCCACTTCACCTCACCCTACCCTGCAGACACTGACAAGTGTTGAGGTGTGCCTTGGAGTGTTCGGCTTTATAGTCACCCCATTCCATAAGGAAATACACAGAAATGGGTGCAGTATAGGAGAATGGGGTGAACTTTGGGGCCAAAGAGTCCAAGGCACACCTTGATGCCTGTCACTTGCTGCAGAGTGTGGGTGGGGGTGAAATGACATGAGCATTACTGTCGACAATCCCAAGTCACACCCCTGATGCCTGTCAGTCTCTAAAGGGCAGGGCGCTATGGTCGGAAACCTGAATGATCAGGGAATTTCTTGGTATTTTTACTCCAAGTTTTCAACATAGGCTTTTTGTGGCCCCACCGCATGAACAGTGACACTATCAGTTCGTTAGATGAAAGGTGATTTTGCACAGCGACTGTGCCATTTGGCACCACAGGTGTGAAAACACATTGTGAACAGGATGTAAAATATTTGCTGTACTGTTCATGAGGAGGTGAAAAAAAATGGTAATTGTAAGGTAAAAGACAGCTGTGTTGTGTTTTCTATCTTCAAATAATTCAGGCCACACAAAGTGAATGTTTTCCCTCTTGTTTATTTTCTCTTCGATTCCATCATGGTGCTGCTTATTCAGTTTTATACAGTGCTTATATAAAGACTTGTTATCTTAAAATCCACCAACTCCCTAGTGTAGGTCAATCATATAACAAAATAACCTATTAATCTTAGGGTGTGGTGAATAACAGTCAAAGCATAGGTATTACCAAATTTCTTGCACAACATTATAACTGTTTAATACATTTCTGGTACAACCTTCCTCAGTGCATACCTTCCCTCACAGGTAATTACCATCCTAATAAGGGCATACTATCCTGTTTAGGTTTACTATAGGACATTTAAATGCTGACCACTTATAAAATGCAAAATCACAAGATAAATTATTGTGAAAGCATAAGCTATTACAAGACTAAGGCATCACAAGACAGTTGAGCTAGTTTACTAAAGGTTATATAGTATAAGAAATTACACTGAAGCATTCTGTTAAAGGCTATACTTAAACACTCAATTTAACTATTATAAAAGGTTATACTAAAATAAATGTTACACTACAATAAATGGTACACTGCAATAAATGTTACACTACAATAAATGGTACACTGCAATAAATGGTACACTACAATAAATGGTATACTACAATCCCCCCATGTTACTCTCTATAACTGGAAATCACACAAGATGATGTTGCCATTGTAACATTTGTATTTGTTGAACCATGAGTTTTATTTTATGATACAATATCAATTGTACAATAATAAGAACACAGATTACTGCAATACCACAACCCACCACTACTAGGGTTGGACTAGTACCCAAAACAGCGAGCCCCAATCCCACCAGAATATAATAGGAATATGTGATGACTGTATCTTTACCTCTTTGGCAGAGGTCTTCTGTGTTAAAATAAGTCATTTTGTTTGTTGATGATACAAGAAGGCACCAAGTGTAATTTTATCAATTTTGGGTAAATCAAAATGAGGTGGAGTGGCCAAATCAGTGAGTAAATCCAAGGCCATACTGGACCCATCGATATGGTAACATTTGTTCTGCTATAGGCAGAGCGTTCTCTGAGGTCAATTTGCAACCCACCGGTCTTGTCACTACACCCCCATACATTCCAAGGTTGACCTACAATTACACACCATGATTGGTTCCATCTCATAGCTTGGTGGTATTCATTTGCAGACGTTAGGGTAAATTTACATTGATCAGAAAATCATGGGGTGGTTGATGTCTCTTCCCCACATATCAAGGTTTTATGTTCTTGTACACACTGTTGCTTAGGTAAGACAACATATTCATTGTGTACCTTAAAAATAGTATCACCTGGTATTTGGAGTCTCATGATCTGGTCATGTATTAATACTCCCAAATTACTGATTTGCCACGATATTTTTGGTGGTTCAAAACATGCAGGTATTATCACTAGTATGAGAATCACATGTCACAGCATGTGTGCATATCGATTCGGTGAATTCCATACTTTTATCATAGCTAAGGGTGGTAGGAATACAGTGGGATGATCCAATAATATAGTTACATTGGTCTCACCTATCCCTAAAGGTAACCTATTGGTCTCAATTCTATTTAACTCATTACCTAGATAAGCATGTACTTCAGCAGCTAATTGAGAGCAAGCCAGTTCTACATAGCTGTCTCTAGACATATTAGAAAATGAGTTATAAAAACGGGGCTGCTATCTGAGCAATAATTTTGAAATTCTGTAAAGTTTCTCTAAATGCAAACCAATCGATTTCTTCATTATCAGTTGCTAATTTCACAGTAGTTGATAATGGCCCAGCAGTCATGGCTTTTAAAGTCGTCTCTAAAGAGCGACTACGACCCTTTAAAACCATAGCATCGATACCATCATCAATTCCTAATCCTGAGCCTAACCAGCCGCACACGTCTCTTTTATGATGGAATAAGCCTGGTGTTGCTTCCGCAGGAATTTGAAATGAGAACATTTTGTGTCTATTATGGTATCGATTTAAAGTATTATTATAATACTGTTGCCACACTATTACCGAAGCCCGATCCCTACATTGAAACGGTAACCATGGAAAAGGCAAATGTAGCAAAACATTATAATACTGTAACTTACATGGATAATATAGAGGATATATATTTTGTGTCAAAATAATACCATCTGATGGGGCAAGAATATTTGCCCTGATATACCTTGTTTTGGTATACTATAGCCCATGCAGCAAAATTTCGCCATACTGTTTGACAAACATTACATGCCATACCTGGCCAGCGTATGCAGTTAGTGTACATTAACAAAGGATATTTATTTGCTAATGGCAATACTGTGAAAAATTGCTTTAACCCTACTGTATAGTTACTACAATAGATGTATTATATAAAAAATGCCACATATTACGTTTTGAACCTTTATAAGATGCATTTAACAAGGTAATATTGGATGGATAATGTAACATGTCCTTTAATTTTATTCGAAATAAATCTTGTTCTTCTCCTATCAAATTGGTTGCATCCCCCAAAGTAGAGCGGATATAGATTCCTTTCTGGGCTGTTGTGTTCATGACACACATCACTGTGCCAAGCCAGGCTTCTGGCATGCATCCCCATGTCGCATCTTAACATTGTCCATAACAAATATAATACCATTTGACAAGAAGATATCCAGTGTGTTCATGTCATTCTCTTATCAGTACTGGATACCTCAGGCAGAATGATTGGCATACCGCTCTGGTATATAAACTATTCCATATGTGCCCTGGGCACCCACCATCATATCTGTCGGATGTTGCCAGGATCAGTAAAGTACTGCTTAGCACATGTACAGGATACATCATTGTACATCATCTACTGGGAGAAACAGAGCAGTATCAATTGTCATCATTTAAAGACTGATACACTTACATTGGTCCACATGGACCCATTTGGTCTCTGTAGACCCTTGTCAAATTTGTCAGACCTGAATGACCCATGGTCCCAAAACATCAATGACATCATAGGGTCCCATCCAATTAGCTTCCTATGGTCTCTTTGACCAAACTTTTTACCATGACATGATGACCCTTTCAATGGACAGTATCACTTTTTCGTCATGCCTCTGTTTGTTTTCCAATGAGTCTATGCTATATTTCTGGCAGCATGGGGTAAATAAACAGCTAACTGTTTTTGTAGCTGTTGCAAAAACACATCAGTTATGATGCGGTTCAACACTGGTGTCGATAGATCTGGATCTGAAGGATAATACAGCCACATATCCTGTCCAGTCATCAGTTGATATGGGCTATAGCCAGTACTTTTGTTTTCTGTACCTCTAATACCCATTAGGATTCCCAGTAAGTGCGTCACCCACCCTTTACCAGTATCCAACATTGCCTTTTTCAGTGCATTTTTCATAGTGCAATTTAACCTTTCTACCATTCCTGAAGATTGTGGATGGTAGGGTAAATGCAAACATTGAGTGATACCCAAAATATCACACAAAGCTGTCATTATTTTCACTGTAAAGTGAGTTCCTCTATCACTTTCAAGTATTCTGGGAAAACCCCATTGTGAGAATACCTTTTCCCATAGCACTTTTGCAGTAGCTGTAACACTATCATTTTGTATGGGCAATGCTTCTACCCATTTGGAAAATATGTCAATAATGACTAGTAAATATCAGAACCCCCCCTTTTGCAGTAGGCAAGGGCCCCACATAATCACTTTGTAAGCTGGACCAAGACCGCCCGCCAGGGGTATACGCCCTAAAGGAACCCTTTTATCAGGTACTGGAGGATTCATCTGTACACAGATGAGACAAGTCTCCAGGCATTGCTTGACATTTTTTCCCATTTTTGGCCACCAATATTTCTGTGCCAACATTTTACAAGTTTTCTGGAGTCCACACTGACCCCCGATGCGATGATTATTCATGATATCTTTTCTGAATGAAGTGGGTGGTATCCACTTCCTAAACCCAGGTTGTCATTCCCATACTACCATATCTTCCCATACAGTAACATGTTTGGTTGCACACTGTCCAGTGTCTTTCCACTGGTTCTGACAACCCACTATCCAAGCATCTGTATCTTGGATACGCCTCAAACTTGGGACTTGTGAGATGGCAGCTATCCATTTAATATGGTGTTTGTCAAATTCGTCCATCTCCCACAATTGTGTAGAGTCACCTACTAGAAGGTCTACCCATGAGTTTGTTTGTTTGTTTGGCTGCAATTGAGCCAGATTATCCAATAAGTTGTTGTTTAACTCATGGATATCCTTTGGATTCTTTTGGTGAGCTCTTACTTTACAGATTGCAATTCTTAAAGGTGTTTGAGCTCCTATGTCCCATATACTGTATGTTGTAATATGGGAGCAATTGCAACAGGTTTTCCAGATGCTGTCCGCATTCCTCATTTAGTCCAAATTGGCAAAAAGTCTAATAGGGAATTTACCACAAAAGCACAGTCTGAGAAAATGTTAATAGCCTCCTGAGGGTAAGCCATAATAGCTCCACGGACTACCTCTAATTCTGCTCTAGGGGCACAAAATGATGATGGGCATCGCACTGATATTTCTTGATTAGTGCTCGGTGTCCATATGGCATATCCTGTGTGGAAATGTCCATACTCCCAAAAGCGAGCACTGTCTACATAAACATCTCTTGCTTCAGTATTTGGTTCTGCAGCAAATATGGGTTTAAAATCAATTCCCATTACAGTTCCACAATCATGTGCTTCTCCTTCCCGTGTCATTAATTCAACTAACACAGGAGAGGTATATTTTTCTACAGTGATATTTTTCCCTTGTAGAACTAAAGTCCATTTAACCAGTCGCTGGGAAGACACACCTCTCACATCTCTTTCCAGTAGAAATTTCACTGGAGTGTGAGACATTTGCAGGATAATTTTGTTAAACCCCACAATATGTTCTGTGGCTTATAGCCCAGCATACAGCTAACAAATGTTTTACATTCTTCATATGTCTCTTCCACAGGTGTTAGTACGAGAAAATATCCCACAGGACGTAAGTCCTGATGTCTTTGTAATAATACCACATTGATTACATGATCTGTTAGTGTACCTGTATTACAAAATCAGAGGATTCAGAAGGACTAATGAGGCGGAGCTGTCATTAGTGCTTCTTTAGAGCCAGAAAAGCTATCTGATGTTCTGGTTCCCAACTGAGGATGTCAGTTCCTTTCCTCCTTTAACAGATTTTACAGAGGTTTGCCATACTAGAAGGCTTCAATAAAATCTCTGCAGAATCCGACCATGCCCAAGAACTTCGTAATGCAGTTTTTGTCTTGGGTCTTGGCAACTGTTGATTACCTGATTTTTATCAGGATCCACTGTTCTTCTGTCTTTGTTAATACATATTCCCAAAAATGTAACTTGTGACTGTCCAATTTGTGCCTTACTAGGTTCATTTTTAACCCTCCTTTACCTAATACTGTTAGCAACTCGTTCAATAAACTAACATGCTCTTGGTATGTATCATTCTGCAATAAAATGTCGTCAACATATTGTATTATTGCTTCTGATACTGAAAAACCCAATAATATTTCCGCTAGACACTGGTGAAAATAAAGTGGGCGATGAGTGAAAGCCTTGTGGCAAACACTGAAATGTGTACTGTTTATCCTGAAAAGTAAATGCAAATTTATACTGACTATCGGGATGGACAGGGATGGACCAAAAGCCATTTGACACATCTAGTACAGTGTAAACTGTAGCTCAAGGAGACTACCGAGATATCAAGTCAGGAAGCCTCGATACCACGGGGGTGACCAAGGGCGTGACCTTGTTCAACACCCTATAGTCCACTGTTAAACACCAGGTACCATTTAGTTTACGTACTGGCCAAAGAGGGGAGTTCACTGTTGAATATATAGGTCTAATGACCCTTGTGACTGTAACTGTTTCAGTATCACACATATTTCTTCATATGCTTCTTTAGGAAAAGCATATTGTTTTTGGGGAGGAAGGTCTGGTTCTTCTATTTGGACCACCATATTTGACACCCTGCTACACGCTGTAGCATTTTTAACCCAAATTGATTCATGCCATTGTACAACATATTTTATCCATCGTGGCACTCGTTTCCATAAATCACTCATGTGATAAATCTTTAATGACTTTACTGTGTACACACTATGTGAGTCATCCACATTCGGTCTTGGGTTAGTAGTGCTTCCTTTCCATAAAATCATGTTACTAAGATCCACTACTAAACCAAGCTGTGCTAGAAAATCCATACCCATGATGGCACCTTCATGTGTATTACATTTCCAAAACATACATTTCAATTGTTATTCACCTATCTGAACCATAACTGGTTTTGTCAAATATGCTGTTAACACACCCCCTGAGAAACCTTGCAAATTAATCTGTCATTTCCCGTGAGTTGTTAAAGGCATATCACTATCTGTTATGCTAACAGTAGCACCAGTATCAACTAATATCACAGTCTGGTAGCCCCTGACCATTGCTGATATTGTTGGATGCCCTTCCCTATCCTCTTGTAATTGACCAAGGATGTGGAAGGTGGGGGCTTCATCCTGACATTTCTTTTTCTTCTCATTTCTAGCGAGAAGCTCTTCCTCATTTTCTCCTTCACTATCACTAGTGACAGTAGGTTCCTGTTGAACTGCTGCAACTGTCTTAGTGTTAATCAAATTACTTAGCATTTCAGTACATTTTTGTAAGTCTGCCTTACCACCAGGTTTCGCATTATTCTCCTGATTTTGAGCTTGTCTTCTCTCTAAGGACTTGCTTCTGTTTTCCTTCCATATCTCCATCTTTAGCCCAACAATCACGTTTAAAGTGGCCTTCTTTATTGCAATTGTGGCAGATTAGCCTACCCTTGCCTTCTGTTTTGACAATAGCAGCTACTTTTTATTCTGTCCTTTTCTTTTCCAGAATCTCATCTTATTGCATACGCACCAATCGGTAAGCAACTCTTCCTTTCCTACAGCTCAATCCTCATGTTTACATAACATTCTTATGGACGCAGGTACAATAGAAGCCTGCCAATCAATCAAACTCAGGAGAGGTTCAGTATCTTTACTTGGGTCTGCTACATCTCCATATGTTGCGTAAGCAGCATACAGTTGATAAACATTACTGGTGACTCTCCGGGTTATAGAGTGATCTCATAGATCCTACTCCAATCTGTATGAGATACTCCGTGCATGGACTGCAAAATGGTTTGTATCTCATCTACCATTGCCCAGTTGTCATCAATTTCTGGTACAAGTTGAGTTTCCTTCATTTTATCTGGGAGACTCTGCAGTAATACTGCCAGATTATAAGGTAACTATTTTGCAGGCATCTTTATTTGTTAAGTTAAAATTAGTAACTAATCTCTTAACTTACTACAATATGGTACCAGATTTTGTCCTGATTCCATTTTCCTAATTGATCCACTAACTACATGGATTCTTGTATGGTAAAATCTCTTTGTGAGATCTCGGTATGTACCTCTACCTCTTCTAGAGCCTTCTTTTTGCTCTTCATCTTATTGTTTATTTTTGTCATCTTGTTTTACCTTTTGCTTCTGAGCCTTTAATAAATTCATGTGCATTTTTAGCAGTAAATTCTAAAGCCTTTTCTTATCCTCATCTGTTTCTTTCTCTATTTCCTCTTCTACCCTTTTCAATTTTTTTCTCATGCCTGCTAAATCATTCTCAAGCTCTTCTCATGCCTTTTCTGTTAACTTTCTTCTAACGCTGACCATGTCTGCGGACCTTCATCCTTCCCTTTACTTTTTGTAGTGACAGGAGCCATCCTCCTTTTAGTGTATAATGCAATAATTTCTTCTACCTCAGAGTCATCTGATTCAGTCTCTGATTCTGATGTGTAGGTGCACCTTTCAAAACAGCCACATGGAAGAGACATGGGCTGTTGTTGGGTAGGAATTTGCTTGTATTTTTGTACCTGATGCCGTAATTCTAAAGAAATTTGGCATTGTACCTGGGATTCAGCTTGCAAAGTATACAGAGTTTGTTCTTTGTATGCTATGTTTTGTGCACGCTCTTGATTGGCATGATCTAATCTCTCTATGGCTTGTTGTAACTGCCGAGATAATTCATTAATCTGGGCTTAACTCTGTTTGTTAATAAATTTAATATTTTCTTCCAATTTGTTATTCTTAATCATAAAACCACATATTTCTCCTTGAGAAACATTTAATTTATATTCATTGTTCTTAGTCTCTGTAACATATGTGGCTATGTTTAAGTAATGACTCAGAGCTTCATCTTTCTAACATTTCTTTCTTCAACTGCACACATCCTAGCAGTTATTTTCTAACGATACTGTACTTACATTTGACATATGTTAGCTAGCTTGGTTTTATCTGAATTACTTTTCTCATTATGGTCTATACGTTGTTTAGTTAAACATAAATATGCATCTTCCTGCTGTTCAGGAGAGCTGTACAGACCTTCTTTAAGGTTTGTCTCTAAAATGTATGTAATATGGCATCCATACTTACATCAGTAGGCTCACTGACAAATCACGTCTGACTTCACCTCAGCTTCCTTGTTCGTCTCTCCGACCTCCCTCCATATGTGAGTAATTGGTTCAGGTATGGTAGGTATTCCTTGCAGTGGCTTCCTTCTCGGTTCGTTGATGTCATCAGCAACCGCATAGACTGTCTTTGGACATCCGAGTCATGGCACCAATTGTAAGGTAAAGATAGCATGCGTTGTGTTTTCTATCTTCAAATAATTCAAGCCACACAAAGTGAATGTTTCCTCTGGTTTATTTTCTGCAATTCCATCAACTTCAAATACATGTATTCTTGCTTTTGGTTGGTGCTGCTTATTCAATTTTATACAGTGCTTATATAAAGAATTATCTTAAAATCCACCAACTCCTAGTTTAGGCCAATCATATAACAAAATAACCTATTAATCTTAGGGTGGGGTGAATAACAGTCAAATCATAGGTATTACCTCATTTCTTGAGCAACATTATAACGGTTTTCTACATTTCTGGCACAACCTTCCTCAGTGCATACCTTCCCTAACAGGTAGTTGCCATCCTAATAAGGGCATACTATCCTGTTTAGGTTTACTATAGGACATTTAAATGCTGACCACTTGTAAAATGCAAAAATCACAAGATAAATTATTGTGAAAGCATAAGGCTATCACAAGACAGTTGAGCCAGTTTACTAAAGGTTATATAGACTCAAGGCCCCTGGAATTCTGCAGTTCTGGAATTTGCCACAGAATTTGCATCATGCCGCAGAATATATATAGTGCCACAGAATTCATTGTTTTTGGTGAATTTTCATATAAATATACTGTTTTTCCATAGTGTCAGGCTTTCTTTCCCGCCTTGTTTATCCTGAAGCCCCTCCTCTATGCTCAGCATATGATGTCATCGATGACATCACATCATATTTAGCCAATGACAGGACTGCATTCTGCCAGAGAAATGAATAAATCATGCTGCAGAAATCAGAAAATGCTGCCGCTAGAACACCAGGGGCCCTGTATATAGTATAAGAAATTACACTGACGCATTCTGTTAAAAGGCTATACTTCAACACTCAGTTTAACTATTATAAAAGGTTATACTGAAATAAATGTTACACTACAATAAATGTTACACTACAATAAATGGTACACTACAGTAATGGTGAAAATCTGGAGTGAAAATATAAAAAAATTGAAGTCACGAGCGTGCATAGAAACTGCACAACACACACCTGTAATGCAATTATTCTGAGGATTTTTTAACACCAGATTTTCAACATAGGCATTTTGTGACCTCTGCTCATGAACAGTGGCACTGTGATTTTCTTAATCTGTCCTGAACATTGATTTCCCACAGCGACCATGCCATTGTGTACTGGATGTGCAAAACCACGATTTGGGCAGGACATGAAAAATAACAGCTGAACTGTTCATAAGGAGGTGTGAAAAAATGGCAATGTTGAAAATCTGGAGTGAAAATATTAAAAATTCTCGAAGGTACAGGCATGCGCGGAAACTGTACAATGCACACTCATAACATAGTCATTTTGTGGAATTATGTCACCAAATTTTCAACACAGGCATTTTGGGACCCCCAATCATGAACAGCGTCACTGTGATTTTCTTAATCTGTCCCAAACTTTGATTTCCCACAGCGACCAAGCCATTGTGCACTGGATGTGTGAAAACACATTTCTTGCAGGACGTGAAAAATGAAAGCTATACTGTTCATAAGAAGGTGTGAAAAAATGACAATGTTGAAAATCATGCAGAGGGTAGGTGTGGGTTGGGGAGGGGGCACCACAGACAGCGAGGGACCATTTTTTCTTTTATATGTAAATTTTATTGTTTTTTTTTTAAATGTTCTCGGAAGGCTTTCTTTTCATAGGGACATTTGGTATGCTGTGGTGGGCTCCCAGCATGCCACCTGGGTGTTCTTGTGGGGGACTGGAGCTGATGGGGATTGGGCACCCTGTCAGCAAAAAGAAAAGGGGTCTGTGTTTGGGGTGAGCATGATGCTGGGGTGGGTACCCTTTGCCCCATAAATTCTTATAGGGGGATATTATGCTGCTGGGGATTGGGCTTCCCCATTGGCAAATTAACTGGACAAGGGGTAGACACCACATTTAATGAAATGTAACACCAGGCAAGGCACACCCTGCAATGAGAGGGCACCCCCACAAAAAACATACTTTTGCACAGCGACGGCACAATGCTTATTAGTGGCATTGTGCCGTCGCTGTAGTGACGGTCTGCATACTTCATGTCACTACAGCACAGTGGAACCATTTGAAGGTACTCCAGTGGTGGTGTTGGGATACAGTGAATTGTTCTTTAAGCTGATGGAAGGACCTTAAGATTCCACTAGAGGTGTCTATTAGGTGATTTAGAGAGGATATTCTTCAGCCTTGCCAGTCCTTCCTATGAATTGGTTTACCTTGAATTAGAATTCTTTGCTTTCCCAGATTGACAGGAGAAGCGATTTCTCATGTTTCCATCGTGTAAGCTTTGCTGCACAGTGCCACTCCAGGTAAGAGTTGGCAATAGTTGGGTGCAATTATAGGGTTTGGTTATGTTGTCAAACAAGTGCCATGAATGAAGGGTTCCCCAGAAGGATTTTTTTTTATGTAGTTCGTTTCGGTCTCCCTGGCAGTCCCCATCTAATTAACCACCTCAGCCCCATCACCTGTCTCTTCCAGGACTAGTGTTGAACCTGCTTGGGGGTTGATTGTTATCCCACTGCCGAGGTTGTTTTCCACTGTTTTTCTGCCTCCTCCCCATTGCTGGGGTGCCACATCAGTGAGCATATGTGGAGGCATAAACGCTGCAGAGTCCCTCAGCACCCTCCCTTTACTGCGTCACCGACCATTCTGCATTCAGGCCTCCACCCAGCAGGCAGTCATTCAGCAGGAATGCCAAGCCACCCCTGCCCAGGAGAGGAGAGCTGTCCTCTGGATGCTTGATCCTCTCCCTCCTCGCCAACCCCCAACAATCCACTCGCACTGTGAACACAGATCACCTGTGTTGCAGGAGGTAAGGCACCAGTGCATCAGCCCTCCATGCCACTGGGCTGGCCCCAGAAGGGTTTCTTCACATGTATCCAATTTGCTGGATCTTGGGCCTCACTGTCTGGACAAGAAGTGGATATACAATGTAGGGCATGTGCTGTGTGCTGAAAGGTGAAGTCTGGGAGGTACATGCCCCTTTGAAAAATTCTTGGGTAAGTTTCTTATAGCTAAAGCGTCTGTGTTCTGACTTCCAGAAGAAGGATAGCATGTCACTACAGATTTTTATAGGGGTTTAGGGTCAAGGCACATGAGGAGATTATCTAAGAGGTACTGAATTTGGAGGAAGCCATCATTTTAAAGGCATGTGCACTCCCCAATGTGATAGGTGTGTAAGTGACCATCTCGCTAGATCCACTTTAATAGATTCTCTTGGGTAGTAAGGTTATACTTGCACATATTCAGAGGTTCCACGTGAAGTTGGTGCCCAAGTATTTAATACATCTTTGGGCTACAGTGAGATTCCAGGGAAGCCTGGGAGCTGAGATACTGATTCATGTGAAGTAAGTATGACTACACATGGCAACATTGACCTTACAGCCAGACAGATCACTGTATTCCTAAGGTTGAAAAGGACAGTGGTGAATTCCTATGGGTTTGGTGCCATTAGAATTACCGTACATCGTCCACAAAAGGCTAGGGCTTTATGCTCCTGCCTGATTAGAGCTCCTGTGATGTTAGGTAGATTGCCTGGAGGACAGGTTCTAGGGTGAGGATGAAAAGAATAGGGAAAAGAGGGTAGTGTTGTCTTGTCCCTCTTGACACAGGAAAAGGAGGAGACATGGGTCATTGGTTAGCACTGAAGCAAAGGCTCCACTGTATAAGGTAGAACTCCAGCTGATAACACCAGGAACAAATCCATATTGATGTAAGACTCGAAAGAGAAAATTCCACTTCACCTGGTCAAACGGTTTTTCAGCTTCCAGTGATAAAAGGGCTGCGGGTGGCTGGGTGGGTAGGAGGGGGGTGAGAGACTTTCTATAACAGATTTAGGAGGTGTCTGGTGATATCTGATCCCTCTTGACCTTGGATGAAGCCTATCTGGGCATTACTGATGAGCTGCCAGAGAACAGTTTTCACCCCTACTGCGATCATTTTGCAAAGATCTTGCAATCTACTGAGATCAGCGATTGGTCAGTAGCTGCCACACTGTAGAAGATCTTTCCCTGCAGCTTGGGAGGAGGACATTTGCACAGTGCACATGGAGAGGAGAGTACCTTTTGTGCATGCCTCCTTTGGAATTGGACAGTGGTGCCAACAAGACCGACTGAAAGTGTGAGTAAAATTCTTCAGTAGCCCATCTCCCCTGGAACGTTCTCTGCTGGCATACGAGCCACTGCTGAAGTTAACTCTGTGGCTGTGAAAGGGGAGTCCAGGATGGCACGTTGCTCTTGGTTAAGGCATGGGAGGGAGAGTTTGTTCATAGAAACATAGAAACTAATGGCAGATAAGGGCCATATGGCCCAAACAGTCTGCCCTTTTTTGTTGCATTGCTTATTTTGATGACCCTTTCAGGTTTACAGCACAATCTTTACCACCCTTTAACTATCCCTTATGATTTCCTTATGCTAATCCCAGGCTTTTTTAAGACAAACGCGGCATGCGCAAGGGCGTTTTAGAGGTAGCACGCTTGGAGGTGTGCCTCTCCCATGCAATGCACTGCTCCCTTGAGCAGGCATGGCGATCCTGCACCAATGGGTGCAGGAGCTCAATATGACAGCAGTGTTCCTCTGCTTCAATGGAAAACTGCTGCTGCCATACTGGCGCCGCCGCCGATCCCCTCCGTCCGCGGCGCTCCCCAGCAGCGTCATACCCTTCCCCAAAGCTTTCTGCCATGCTGGGAGCCCACCCCAGCGTGGCAAACGATGTTGTTTTGCTGGCCGGGGTACCCAATCCCGTTGGCTCCAGGCCCCAAGCCATCCTGCTGCCACGCTGGGAGCCCACCCCAGCATGGCAAACATTCGTTGTTTTGCCAACAGGGCTCTCGGCCCCCGTGTAGTTTGCGGGGGGGCCCAATCCCCTATCGGCTCCTCGGCTCCCCACATCTTCTGCCACGCTAGGAGCCCACCCCAGCATGGCAAAGCGTCCCCATGTCATCTTTTTTTTTAAACCTGTAAAATAAAAAACAGTCCCGCGTGTGTCTCCCCAGCCCCCTCCCACAACCCGCACTCACTCACTGTGCACCCAACCTCCCCACACCCCCACCCCATACTTACCTCTGGACTCCGGTAGCGATGATCTTCTGTGGACTGGGAACCGTCCTGCACTCTTCAAAGCCGACCCATGAACAAGCGAAATGCCGGTAAGCTGTATAATGGGCTACATAGGGGTTTCAACTTTTCATATCTCAGTCATTTTTGGAATTTTGCACCAAATTTTCCAACATAGGGGTTTTGGGACCCTTCTCACGAATAATACTGTCATGGCGTTATTCGGGCCGAAGGGTGATTTAGCAGGCACTGCGTAGTCACTGTGTGAAATCACCCTTCGGCCTCAAATAGCACCATGACGGTGACGCGTCATTCATGAGAAGAATCTAAACATGTTAATCTGCTAAAATTGGCTCGACTGTTCCTGGCGTGCCTTACGCGGTTCCTCATGAGCTCATAAGTTCACGAATTTTAATATTTCACTCCAGATTTTCAACATTGCCATTTTATCACACCTTCTTATGACCTGTACAGCTGTCATTTTTCACATCTCACCCAAAGCGTGTTTCCGCCCATGTAGCACACAATGGCGCGTCGGTGTGTGAAATCAATGTATGGAACACATTAAGAAAATCACAGTGACACTGTTCATGAGCAGAGGTCTTAAAATGGCGATGTTGAAATAAATGAAAAAAAATCTAAAAATGACTGTTTCACAGCATTGCTATGCGCAGTTCTTGCCACGCTTGTAATGCTTACACTTTTCAATATTTGCACCCAGATTTTCAACATTACCATTTTACCACACCTCCTCATGAGTAGTACAGCTGTCATTTTTCATCCTGCCCAAAATGTGTTTCTGCCCATATGGCGCACAATGGCACAGTCGTTGTGCGAACTCAATGTATGGGACACATTAAGAAAATCACAGTGACACTGATCACGAGCAGAGGTCTTAAAATGGCTGTGCTGAAAATTTGGTGAAAAAATTCTTAAAAATGACTGTTTTATGAGTCTGCGTTGCGCAGTTCCTCCGCACGCTCATAAGTTTGTGAATTTTCAATATTTTCACTCCACATTTTCAACACTGCCATTTTACCACACCTCCTTATGAGCACTGCAGCTGTCATTTTTCACTTCTTGCCCAAAACGTGTTTACGCCCATGTAGCGCACAATCGCACAGTCGATTATGCGCGAACTCAGTCTATGGGACACATTAAGAAAATCACAGTGTCACTGTTCATGAGCAGAGATCTTAAAATGGCTATGTTGAAAATTTGGCGAAAAATTCCTGCAATGCTTTGTTTTACGGCGTGCATTGTGCAGTTCCTTGCGCTCATAAGTTTGCGAATTTCAATATTTTCACTCCAGATTTTCAACATTGCCATTTTACCACATCTCCTTATGAGCAGTACAGCTGTCAGATTTTCACATCACCCAAAGCGTCTTTCCCCCATGCGCCAGTGCACAATGGCGCGGTCGATTATGCGAAATCAATATGGGACACAGTAAAAATCACGATGACACTGTTCATTAGCAGAGGTTTTAAAATGGCAAAGTTGAAAATTTGCTGAAAAATTCTTAAAAATGACTGTTTCTGGTCGTTGCACAGTTCCGCATGCCTTTCGTAGGTTTGCGAATTTTCAATATTTCCACTCCAGATTTTCAACATTGCCATTTTACCACACTTCCTTATGAGCAGTACAGCTGTCATTTTTCACATCCTGCCCAAAATGTGTTTCCGCCTATGTAGCGCACAATGGGGGTAACAAAAAGGTCATGCTGACAATTTATTGTGCAAATACCAGCAATCGCACAGGGCATTAGGGTAAAGCACCATACATGCCAAACACCACTGCAAATACCTGCAACGATCGGCATTGACAAATGCTTGTTACCTCTAGTATGCTGAGAGTGTCAGGAAGGTTTTAGTTCTGTGCCCCGATCTCACTATAACATCGGGACCATAGGCAGAAGTGGAGGACAAGGGTGGGCTACATAAAAATCCCTCCTATTTTTCCTACTTACCATGGAAATCTTTGCAGTTGAATTTAAATGTAATTGTTAAGCGTTTGTAGTTTTTTTTAACTTTCTACAGTATGTGGTGTCATCCATTATACAGTAATATCTAAGCACCATAAACATCAGTTTGTAAATGTCATGTTTATAAACATTGCTCAGTCCCAGCTTACATTACAATGTCAACTGGTTTGAAATGTTGTTAAGGTTAAAAATCTGCAGGTTTTTTGTTTTATTAAACCTGCAGTCATGTGTTATTATAAATGAATATACCAGGCAATATGAACAGCTCCAGCAGTAGTGAATTCCACACCACGGTTTTAGTTACAGTTTCAGGTGAAACAGTTTCAGGGTTCTACATTCTCACCATCATCATCAGTATCACAAGGATTGAAGATCGGGTAGGTTTCTCAGTGAAGGTATCAGTGAAGGTATAGAGGTGAGATATACCATCAGCATTGTAAAATGACACCTGTCCTCCCTCATGGTCCAAGAACACTCTGATCTTCTGGAGTTTTCCACTTATGCAGAGTTTTTATGTACTGAATCCAAAGCACTGTATGTATTCCACTGCTCAATGCAACAGTCCAGTATCCATTCTCAGGTTTTTCTGTAATATCCCCCTTCCTGTTGATGGACTCTTTGGCCACACCACGATCCAGTCAGTCTTGTTCCCCACCTCCACCTCCCAGCAGTGCCTCCCTGATGTGAATCCCTCTGATCCCAGCACATTAAGATACTTATCAAACCTCTCAGGGTTGTCAGGAAGCTGTTGCCATTGGTCACTATCTCTCACGCTGGTCAGATCCTCAGACAGAATGAGTGTTGGATGTGCAGTGTTAGGGTCCAGCATCACAGGGGATGGAACTATAAAATACAAAGTAGTTTAGTTTATAAAACATATTTTATAAATAAGGAACAAAATGATATCAATGTCCTCTAAATAATTCTTATCTAGGACAAATAAATATATGTAATTCAGGTTACAAATCTGTAGCTTTTTATGTTGGTGCGCTTGCGCAGCCAACATCTTGGACAATGCAGCTTTGGAGGTGCGGCCACTGTTGGGTGAATGCAGGGCATGCACCAGTGAGTCGTCCGCATTCCCAATCAGCCTGCATGCCAGCGCCACACCATACGCAACACAATGTGGCGAGCATATCTAAGAAAAGGTCCTCTGCAATCCGAGCAAAGCTGCGTCGGGCCTTAGCCGGCCCTTTTCTTGCCATGTCGCCGCCATTATGTACATGGCAGCACACTGGCTGCCGGACTGCCGACTTCAGGGTGCCCAATCCCTGTCGGCTGCCCGTACCCCTGTGAATGTGCCCGACGGGGGCCTACTCCCCATCAGCATAAAGCATCTCCCCATTTGTGATATGCTGGGAGGTGCCCAATCCCCTCAGCTCTTACCCCACCGCCCCTTTCCTTGTGTGCTGACAGGAGCCCACTCACCCAATCCTGCAGACACTGACAAGTGTCGAGGTGTGCCTGGGTGTTACACTCACCCCATTCCATAAGGAAATACACTGAAATAGGTGCAGTACAGGAGAATGGGGTGAACTCTGGGGTTGAAAAGTCCAAGGCACACCTCGATGCCTATCACTGGCTGCAGGGTAGGGGTGGGGTGGAATGGCGTGAGCATTACTATCGACAATCCCAAGTTACACCCCTAACGCCTGTCAATCCCTACAGGGTAGGGCATTATAGTTGGAAATCTTAATGCCCTGGCCGTTTCTTGGTATTTTTATTCCAAGTTTAAAACATAGGCTTTTTGTGACCCCACCGCATGAACAGTGACACTATCAGTTCATTTGCCAAAAGGTGATTTTGCACAGCAACTGTGCCATTTGGTGCCACAGGTGTGAAAACACATTTCGAACAACGATGTGAAAAATGACAGCTTCTTATTGTTATGAGGAGGTGTAAAAAATGGTAATGTTGAAAATCTGGAGTAGAAAATAACAAAATTGAGTGGTCACAGCGTGCACAGAAACTGCACAACACATAACCATAATGCAATTATTTTGGGGTTTTTACACCAAAATTTCAACATAGAGCATTTTGGGACCACGCGCCATGAACAGTGACACTATGTTTTCTTAACCTCTCCTGAGCGTTGATTTCGCGTACGACTGCACCGGTATTGCACAGGTGCGAAAAGCTGCGTTTTCGGTGTGAAAAATATCAGCTGTATTGTTCTTCAGGCAGAGTGCAAAAATGACAACGTTGAAAATCTGGAGTAAAAAAAGGAAAAAAGTTACAAGCATGTGTAGAAACTGTGCAATGCACACTGGTAATGCAGTCATTTGGGGAATTTTTTTCACCAAATTTGCAACATGAGCTTTTTGGGACCTCTTCTTATGAACACTGTCACTGTGATTTTCTTAAAGGAGTTGTCCACCCAGAATCTGCAAAAACATATGTTGTGCAGAGTGTTTTGTTTTGTATGTAAAGTCCTGGTGTGTCCTTCCCTCTGTCTGCTATTAGGTGTTTTTCCTAAATTAGCCTGCTAGCTTCATGGTAGTTTTAAAACATCTGGGGAGCTCCATCTCAAATAGTTTAATTGTCTTTCTTGCTCCTACAATGCACTCTGTCTCATGTGACAACCAGAGCCCATAGATTTAGCTATATGCAGTGCTTTAAAATCCGTTCAAAACAGCAAAACTGTTTAACTGTTCTTATCCAGTGAATACAAATGTCAAGCTACAGTTTAGCAGATACCTGAGAGCTAGCTGAGTGGGGTTCTTTTAGAAACAGCTACTAAATAGCAATAATTCACTATTTTGTTTTCTATGTGTCAGGTCTAGCTAGCAGAGTGTTTTTAATTTTAAAACTTTTAATTCCATCAAACCATACACAACTAAAAAGCACAGAAATTCCCAGATCATCAATGCTATAATTAGTAAAGACTCTAGCTGTTTTCTTACAGAAAACCCACTCAATTAGATCTCAATTATTTGCTAAACTGTAAATGTAGGTACCAGCATTCTATTAAAGTAGAACTGGCAGTTAGTGCTTGATTTTGCTTTCTGACATGATTTTTATTTATTTATGTTTTTTTTTTTTTACATGTGTGAAGTATATCTATTTATTGCAACGTTTCACCAGGAATACACACTGAGCAACAAGTCGCTTGTCTCCCGGTGTGACCTGGGGGAGGGGAAGGGTACAATTGGAATGAGACATTAAATATTCAAATAATGAAGTAATAAAGTAAAAAGTAAAGTAAAATAATAATGTATTAAAGAATGTATGTGTGAGTTATTTAATTAGATTGACAAACAAAATGCAAAACAAGTGTTGTTTTGTCATTTGAAAAAGTGTAATACACTACGTTTGTAGTGCAGTGAGTTATCATGAGGTGGATCAGTGTGTAGCAGGAATAGTCACTACCAATCTGCCATTCTGTTGCTTTCATGCCATAGCACACACAGGAGAACAAATTACTTCAAGGTATTTTGCAGTTTCTAGGCTGCAGTTTCATACCATACACTTCATATAAATGTTCAGTAAAAATGTATGAAATAGGCCGGCCCAGTAATGCTGAAGGTTGAGGTGCCGTGCGCCAGACCTCGTGCAGTAACTCAGATTTGGGAATGAGCCCAGAATGTTTAGGGGTCAGCTGGGGGACAGCTCTCTCTCCATAGGTGGGCTTGGCACTGCACTGGATAGCGAGCGGTGGTGGTAGGGTGAGGGCACTGTTGGGTGTTTGGCAGCAGCTGCATCTCTGCAATCTGCATGGCTTCTTGCCTGGACCTTGGCACATCAGGTTGGTGCCCTCTGGACGCCTAGGACACATGATGTAGCTTACACACATGGGAGGAAAAAGTGAGAAAAACACTAACCACTCCCTGGCATTGTGCACTATGGTGCCAAGATCATGATCTGCTAGGACCCAGATGAATACTGGGGATGGTGTAGGTACCCCAGCACTAGTGACAAGGAAAGGGTCAAATTAAAATGTTAAACCCTGCTAATGTATAAAGACTGCTGACACCTCAAAGAAAACTTTGAAATACATAATATTTAGGTACAATTCACTTGCATTCCATATGTATTCTGTAGATTCCTCTTCAATATTATTTCTTACTGAGGAAATTTGCCTGAATACATGATCCTTATATCTCACCTGCCTCTATAGGTTCTCCCTACCTCAAATCATAATCCTCTGTTGTGACATCACAATCTGTTGCCATGGGAGTAACTGTGCACTGCACAAAGCAGTGCATTATAGTTTAGCACAGTGGTTTAGGCTCTGAGTTGCAAATCTGGTGACATCTAGCAGACCAGACCTGGGTTTGAATCCCACAGCTTCCACTTGCAGACTGTGTGACCCTGAGCAAGTCATTTAACTTCCTGTGCTCCCAGGTCACACCTGTGAAAAACCTTTCAGCTTAGTGTGCTAGTCCTGGTTAAACAACTAACAAAAAAATGACTTGAAGTAAGAAAGAAAGCAATACAAATGGATAAACTTTTTCAGGAGCATGCATTCTGCTTTCATGCAGATCACATCAGTAATAAATAATAGGGAGGAGAATACAGAGCGATATGAAACAGAAGCCAAATTGTGTCTAAATATTATATTTTGTTAAAATGTTCCTGAAGGTGTCAACTGCTCTTTAACAGGGCACTGAAGCAGCTATATAACTGAGGGGCAATAAAGGAATAAAAAGGTTTATATTGGCTGCAGCAGGACATGGAAGGGGGACAGTGTATGAACTGTAGTGGGATTATGTATGTGCTACCTGTCAACAGGCTAAAACAGCAGCAGCAACAGGAAGAGGACTGAATAACAAGCATTTGTCAATGCCAAATGTTGTCTTGCTGACACTGGCATTGGTAGTGCAGGAGTTAGAGAGATGCATAATAGGAATGGCAGTGAAGTATAGAAGTGACGCAAACCCCACACCACCCTGCAGAGACTGACAGGCATTGAGGTGTGGCTTTGGGTCATCGGCCATAACGCTCATGCCATTTAACCTCACCTCACCCTATCCTGCAGACTCCAAGTATCGCATTGTGCCTTGGGTCCTCGGGCCTTACGCTCACCCCATTCCATAAGGAACTACATTGAGATGGGTGCAGTATAGGAGAATGGGGTGAACTCTGGGGCCGAAGAGTCCAAGGCACACCTTGATGCCTGTCAATGGCTGCAAGGTGGGGGAGAGGGTGGAATAGTATGAGCATTACAGCCGACAATCCAAAGTCACACCCCTGACGCTGGTCAGTCTCTACAGGGTGGGACGTTTTGATTAGAAACCCTAATGCCCTGGGCGTTTATTGGTATTTGCATTCTAAATTTTCAACATGGGCTTCTCATGACCCCCACCTCATGAAAGCATTTGGGACCTCTGCTCATGAACAGTGGCACTGTGATTTTGTTAATCTGTCCCGAATGCTGATGTCCCACAGTGATCGCACCATTGAGCGCCAGATGTGTGAAACCACATTTCAGGCAGGCAGGATGTGAAAAATGACAGATGTACTGTTCACATGAAGGTGTGAAGAAATGGCAATGTTGAAATCTGGACTGAAAATATAAAAATTCTCAAAGTACATGCATGCATTCGCAGATGCGGCTCGTAACACAGTCATTTGTAGAATTTTCTCACCAAATTTTCAACATAGGCATTATGGGACCTCCTGCTCATGAACAGTGTCATTGTGATTTTCTCAGTTTGTCCCAAACATTGATGGCCCACAGCTACTGCGCCTACTGTAATGCCACATGTACAAAACACATTTCGGCAGGATGTGAAAATGACAACTGCACTGTTCAAAAAGGAGGTGCAGCCAGGCAGTGGAGATCCCTCACTACTTCTAGCCTACAGGCTCCTCTTCTCCTTAGTTTACCATATAGTTGCACTGGACTATGAATGTATTGCATTGTATTATGATAAGACAAGGCCTCCTGAGTAGTGCTTACTACCAACTCATATATCACATGCATTGCTTTAGCTACTCGATTGTATAGGTCTTAACCGCTTTAAGTAAATATATCGATAGCTCTGCCCCTGTTTTAGCTACCAAATGTATAGACATTAACCCGTGCTCATTGCACTTATACCTCTGTATGATTGCTCACCCACATTTATTCTATGTATGTACTGCATGATTGTCTACGTTTTATTCTGACGTGGAGCCTTTGGAAATGAGTCTATGACTCAAAGGGTTGTAATTCCAATTTCCTAAATAAATAAAATGAATAAAAAAATGGCAATGCTGATAATCTGGAGTGAAGATATTAAAAATTCTCGAAGTTGTGAGCGTGCATAGAAACTGTGCAACGCACTCTAGTAACAGTCATTTTTTGAAATTTTTTCACAAATTTGCAGCATAGGCTTTTTGGGAGCCCACCTCATGAACACTGGCACTGTCGTTTTGTTACTCGGTCCCAAAAGGTGATTCTGCACAGTGACTGTGAATATTTTTCTGACCACTAGGGTCACTACAGTGCCCTTTCTAATCACTGTTTTTGTCTGCCTCATATCACTCTGTTTACCCTCCTAATCTCCATTCCTCCTTCCTTTCCTACTACTATACCCCCACTTGAATTCTTTTTTTTCCCCCCATAGTTTACTACTGTCTTCTTGTAGGTCTCAAACCCTGGACCCTTATCACCAAAGTTAGTAGCTCTACCACTAAGCCACCACGTCAAGCTAATTTCTTTCAGTTTTTAAAGCTCTTAAATCTTTGACCCCCCAAATACCTTGTGCTCATTATGACACTGCTTTCTACTACCAGCTCTGCCATGTGGCTTGTACTGTTAACACTAGCCCCCTCATTTTGCTGAGATGCTCCACATGTCTCCCAACATGGTGAGCCAAACCACCTCTTACCTGGCTTCTCACCTTAGTCCCCCACCTCTACCAGTGTACCACCCTACTCACGCTTCCAGTTGACCATGCTTCCCCCACCCAAATCTCCCACTACTGACACTAACATGGTATGGCAGTGGACGCAACTCTGCATTGCCTCTCCCTCGCTATGGGACCTACACATCCCCATCTCCATATGCTGCTGTTCCCCCTCCCTACTGGTGCCTAAGCTGATGAAGCAACTAAAACTGGCATCCTTGCGCATCCTCCTGCTCCTCCTCTCAGGGGACGTCCACCCCAACCCGGGACCCCCCACGGTTACTACTTCTAAGGATCTAATAGTTGCCTCCTTTAATATATGTAGCCTCCTCAAGAAATTCGATTCTTTTCAGAGTTGGGTTGCCCAGAATTGCCCTGATGTCATCTCGGTAGTTGAAACTTGGCTCAACGACCACACCACAGACTCCGCAGACTCACTTCCCGGTTTTACGCTATACCATGCTGACAGAACCTCTAAAAAAGGGGGTGGATGTGCACTGTATTTCCAGAACTCATTACAGTGTCTCGCCCTCCCATCACCAACCCTCAAACATGCGGCCCAGGCTCACACCCTGAAAGTCACTCTTGCCCCAAACAGAGCCCCACTGTTCCTCTCCATCATATACATTCCTCCCAAACTCAGAAGACTGCTTTCCACTCTGTCCTCACCTATCTCCAGACACTCCTGACAGTGCTGGACATCACTGCCTTTGGGGACTTTTAATACAAACTGGCTAGCTGATGCTTTGGCTCCCATTAGATGCCAACTCTCAAACCTGTCCCAGCTTGTGACCACTGCCACTAGTATCAACCAGAAGACTGGTACTGCCACCCTCGTTGATCTAAGTGCTCACCAATGCACCCCACAAAGCAACCCAGGTCAGAGTACTACTCAATGACCTGAGGACCACTCCCAGTGCTCTGTCACTGGTCATATAGGGTTAAGAAGCCACCCAAAAACTATCCTCCAATGGTACTTAAACCTGGCAAACTTTAGTCCCTCAGACAGTGCCTCTTAGCTAGTGACTGGTTCCCCCATCAAAACCGCACTTAACATTGACTCTGCCCTCGACCATTTCGTCAACACTTTCAACTCTGCCTGCAACCGGTATGCACTCCTAAGCAAACAAAGGGTTAAAGGGGTTGTCACACCTTGGATATCACAAGCCCTGCTGGACCAGATGCGTGAACGTGACAATCTATGGCACATTGTGCTGGATTCTGGTAAATCCACTGATAGGCAGCGCTACCAAGAAGCGCTCAATAAATGTACTTGGAGTATTTGTAAGGCAAAGGCGGAGTACTACCAAACCTTGCTCACTGCCACTTGGGGCTCGAACTGTAAGTTCTGGGACTCCCTCAGACAGATCAGTGGCAAAGCCTCCACTTCACCTCCTCCAACTCCAGGGCCAATGGGTCTACACCACAGACCCTTGCCCTGATTGCTAATACATTTAATAACTCTTTTCTCCGACCTTACTGGTGTTCTCCCCCAACTTCTTCTCCCCACCCCCCAGCTCCACCTTGCTCCCTCTCACCCCCCATTTCACTTTAAAGCAATATCTCAGCATGAAGCTGCCCCTCTTCCACTCAAGGCCCACAACAAATCACATTTCAGCAGTGACACACTTGATCTTAAACTGCTTAGGCTCATCTTTAATGAAGTTCTCCCCCCTCTCACCATGCTCCTGAACCACTCCCTACCGCTGGGCCAGTTTCTCTAAATAGAAATCTGCCCTCATCACACCTATCCCAAAAAGCGGTGACTGCACCCCTGCCTGAGAACTACTGCCCCATCTCAATCCTGCCTCCCTCTCCAAAACCTTGGAGAAGATTGTACCACCCAGTTTATGGACTACCTTCCAAATATAGCCTCCTGTGTCTGAGCAACATGGCTTCCACCATAACCACAGTACCACCACAGCCCTCTTGGAATTTAGAAACACTCCACACATCTGTGACACTGGCCACACTGTTGGAAAGTTGTTTTGTTAGACCCTCCGAGGCATTTGATGTGGTACACCACACATTACTCCTGGATTCCTCACACAAATAGACCTGTCCCCTGAGACCACTGGCTGGTTTGCCAGCCATCTGTCTGAGAGAACCCAGACAGTCAGGACTGCCCATACCTGTCCTCCCACTCCAAGTCAGTCCAGGGGTCCCACAGGGCTCTATTCATGGTCCCCTACTTTTCTCCCTGTTCCTCAATCCTTGTCCATGGTTTGTTCCAGGAAACTGCTCCTGTATGCAGACGTTGCCATCCTCTATAAGCTCCCACACTGATCCCACAGCCCTCTGCTCGGCACTAAAAGTCTTTTATGGAAGCTGAATCATGGTTCATGCAACTATAGGCTAGTCTAAATTATAAAAAACAAAATCCATGGTGTTTGCATACCCCCAAAACAAGAATATAGGACAACCCCTGCTCATACTGAACTCCCTAAATAGTCCCCTTGAGCAGGTTACCTTGATTAAACACCTCAAGGTATCTCCTCTAGACTCTGGGATCACCACCATGACCACATCCGAATTCTAAGCACCGCTGTCAATGTGGGTATGGCCTCACTTACTGGTACAAGCACTGCCTCCACCAGAAGCTCTCCACCTAGCTGTCTCTGCATCAATACTATCACTCATAGACTATAGAATCATCTGTGTGGGCAGCCGACAAACATGTACCTAAACAAATTAGGCTGGTCCTTAATAAGGCCTGTAGACTTGCTACTGGCTCTGCCAGACACACATGCCTGCAAGTGAATGGGAACACCATACTGCAGGAGGGAGAGCAGAGTATTATAACAATGACTAGCTATGAGTCCTTGGTGAATAGGAACACCGCACTGCAGGAGGGAGATCATACTATTAGCAATGACTAAGCACGAGTCCTCGGTCAAAATGAACACGGCTGCTGGAGGAGCAGAGTACTTTCGCAATGACCAGGTATATTACTTGGTGATTAAGAACACACTACTCCAGGAGGGGAGCAGAGTACTATTAGCAATGACTAGCGATGAGTCCTCAGTGAATAGGAACACTATACTGCAGGAGGGGGCAGAGTACTATTGCTAATGACTAATTATGAGTCCTCGGTGACAGGAGCACAATACTTCAGGAGGGAACAGAGTACTATTACAATGACTAGCTATGAGTCCTCGGTGAATTGGAACACCATACTGCAGGAGGGGAGCAGAGTACTACTAGCAATGACTAGCTATGAGTCCTCAGTGAATAGGAACACCTTACTACAGGAGGGAGAGCAGAGTACTATTAGCATTGACTAAGCATGAGTCCTCGGTGAATAGGAACACCGTACTGCTGGAGGGGGAGCAGAGTACTATTAGTTATGACTAGCTATGAGTCCTCAGGGAATAGGAACACTGTACTGCAGGAGGGGGATCAGAGCACTATTAACAATGACTAGCTATGAGTCCTCAGTGAATAAGAACATGGTACTGCTGGAGGGGTAACAGAGCACTATTAACAATGACTAGCTATGAGTCCTCGATGAATAGGTACACTGTACTGCAGGAGGGGAAGCAGAGTACTATTAGCAGTGACTAGTTATGAGTCCTCGATGAATAGGAACACCGTATTGAAGAAAGTTGTGCAGAGTACTGTTAGCAATGACTAGCTATGAGTCCTCGGTGAATAGGTACACTGTACTGCAGGAGGGGAAGCAGAGTACTATTAGCAGTGACTAGTTATGAGTCCTCGGTGAACAGGAACACTGTATTGAAGAAAGTTGTGCAGAGTACTGTTAGCAATGACTAGCTATGAATCCTCGGTGAATTGGAACTCCATACTACCAGAGGGAGTGCAGAGTATTATTAGCAATGACTAACTTTGAGTTCTCGGTGAATAGGAACACTGTGCTGCAGGAGGGGGAGCATAGAATTATAACAATGGCTAGCTATGAGTCCTCGGTGAAAAGGAACACCATTCTACAGGAGGGGGAGCAGAGTACTATTAGCAATGACTAGCTATGAGTCCTTAGTGAATCGGAACACCCTACAGCAGGAGGGGGAACAAAGTATTATTAGCAATGACTATCTATGAGTCCTCGGTGAATAGGAACAACATACTACAGGAGGGAGAGTAGAGTACTATAGGGAATGACTAGCTATGAGTCCTCGGTGAATAGGAAAACAATACTGCAGGAGGGGGAACAGAGTACTATAAGCAATGACTAGGTATGGGTCCTCAGTGAATTGGAACACCGTACTGCTGGAGGGGTAGCAGAGTACTATTAGCAATGGCAAGCTATAAGTCCTCGTTAAATAGGAACACCATACTGCAGGAGGGGGAGCAGAGTACTATTAGCAATGACTAGGTATGAGTCCTCAGTGAATAGGAACACCATACTGCAGGAGGGAGAGCAGAGTATTATAACAGTGACTAGCTATGAGTCCTCGGTGAATAGGAACACCATGCTGCAGGAGGGAGAGCAGGGTACTTTTAGCAATGACTATGTATGAGTACTCGGTGAATAGGAACACCATACTGCATGAGGGAGAGCACAGTAGTTTTAACAATGACTAGGTATGAGTCCTCAGTGAATAGGAACACCGTACTGCAGGAGGGAGAACAGAGTATTATAGCAATGACTAGCTATGAGTCCTAGGTAAATAGGAACACCATACAGCAGGAGGGGGAGCACAGTACTCTTAGCAATGACTGGCCCTGAGTCCTCGGTGAATAGGAACACCATACTACAGGAGGGTGAGCAGAGTAGTATTAGCAATGACTAGCTATGAGACTTCAGTGAATCGGAACACCGTGCTGCAGGAGGGGGAGCAGAGTACTATTAGCAATGACTAGTTATGAGTCCTCGGTGAATAGGAACACCGTACTGCAGGAGGGAGATCATAGTACCATTAGCAATGACTAAGCATGAGTCCTCGGTAAAAATGAAAACGGTACTGCTGGAAGGGGAGCAGAGTACTTTTCGCAATGACTAGGTATTATTCCTTGGTGATTAAGAACACACTACTCCAGGAGGGGGAGCAGAGTACTATTAGCAATGACTAGCTATGAGTCCTCAGTGAATAGGAACACTATACTGCAGGAGGGGGAGCAGAGTACTTTAGCAATGACTAATTATGAGTCCTCGGTGAATAGGAGCACAATACTTCAGCAGGGGAACAGAGTACTATTAGCAATGACTAGCTATGAGTCCTCGGTGAATTGGAACACCGTACTGCAGGAGGGGGAGCAGAGTACTACTAGCAATGACTAGCTATGAGTCCTCGGTGAATAGGAACACCATACTACAGGAGGGAGAGCAGAGTACTATTAGCATTGACTAAGCATGAGTCCTCAGTGAATAGGAACACCGTACTGCTGGAGGGGAGCAGAGTACTATTAGTAATGACTAGCTATGAGTCCTCAGTGAATAGGAACACCGTACTGCAGGAAGGGGATCAGAGTACTATTAACAATGACTAGCTATGAGTCCTCAGTGAATAAGAACACCGTATTGAAGAAAGTTGTGCAGAGTACTGTTAGCAATGACTAGCTATGAATCCTCGGTGAATAGGAACTCCATACTACCAGAGGGAGTGCAGAGTATTATTAGCAATGACTAACTTTGAGTTCTCAGTGAATAGGAACACTGTGCTGCAGGAGGGGGAGCAGAGTATTATAACAATGGCTAGCTATGAGTCCTCGGTGAATAGGAACACCATTCTACAGGATGGGGAGCAGAGTACTATTAGCAATGACAAGCTATGAGTCTTCGGTGAATAGGAACTCCATACTGCAGGAGGGGGTGCACAGTATTATTAGCAAGTACTAGCTTTGAGTCCTCGGTAAATAGGAACACCATACTACAGGAGGGAGAGCAGAGTACTATTTGCAATGACTAGCTATGAGTCCTCGGTGAATAGGAACACCGTACTGCAGGAGGGGGGGCTGACTACTATTAGCAATGACTAGCTATGAGTCCTCGGTGAATAGGAACACTGTACTGCAGGAGGGGGATCAGAGTACTATTAGCAATGACAAGCTATGAGTCTCGGTGAATAGGAACCCACCAGGGTGTGAGGGGGGGTGCACAGCATATTAGCAAGTACTAGCTTTGAGTCCTCTGTAACAGGAACACCATACTGTAGGATGGGGAGCAGAGTACTAATAGCAATGACTAGCTATGAGTCCTCGTGAATAGGAACACCGTACTGCAGGAGGGGGGGCTGACTACTATTAGCAATGACTAGCTATGAGTCCTCGGTGAATAGGAACACTGTACTGCTGGAGGAGCAGAGTACTATTAGCAATGACTAGGTATGAGTCCTCGGTGAATAGGAACACCATACTGCAGGAGGGGGAGCAGAGTACTATTAGCAATGACTAGCTATGAGTCCTCGGTGAATAGGAACACCATACTGCAGGAGGGAGAGCAGAGTACTATTAGCAATGACTAGCTATGAGTCCTCAGTGAATAGGAACACTGTACTGCTGGGAGGAGCAGAGTACTATTAGCAATGACTAGGTATGAGTCCTCGGTGAATAGGAACACCATACTACAGGAGAGGAGCAGAGTACTTTAGCAATGACTAGCTATGAGACCTCAGTGAATAGGAACACTGTGCTGCAGGAGGGTTGAGCAGAGTACTATTAGCAAATGACTAGCTATGAGTCCTCGGTGAATAGGAACACCATACTGCAGGAGGGGAGCAGAGTGCTATTAGCAATGACTAGCTATGAGACCTCAGTGAATAGGAACACCAGTACTTCAGGTGGGGAGCAGAGTAGTATTGACAATGACTAGGTATGAGTCCTCAGTGAATAGGAACACCATACTGCAGTAGGGAGAGCAGAGTATTATAACAATGACTGCTATGAGTCCTCGGTGAATAAGAACACTGTTCTGCTGGAGGGGGAGCAGAGTACTATTACCAATGACTAGCTATGAGTCCTTGGTGAATAGGAACACCATACTGCAGGAGAGGGAGCACAGTACTATCAGCAATGACTAGCTATGATTCCTCAGTGAATAGGAACACCGTCCTTCAGGAGGGGAAGCAGAGTAGTATTAGCAATATCTAGCTATTACTCCTCGGTGAATAGGAACACCATACTGCAGGAGGGAGAGCAGAGTACTGTTAGCAATGACTAGCTATGAGTCTTTGGTGAGGTAATTATCTTAGTGATAGAGCAACCCAATTTTTTGTAGGAGGGTCTTACAGATATATTTGATGTGGTTCCTGTAAGTGATTTCCATGTCCAAGTATAACCCAAGGTAATTGAGAGATTCAACCTCCTCAATGTGTCTCCAGAAAACATGGAGTTTGTTAACAAACGGTCAGGAAAGCTCCACGCCAGGTCTTTAATCCTGTTTACTACAAAAAGGACTTCAGGGATTAAGGGCCGATGTTATCACAAAGTTACCTGCATCTTCCTGCTCCCCACCCTCCCCCCACCAGTCCCACACTTTGGTGGCCATCAATATATAGTGTTGAGTTTCTCAACGCATGCGTGGTTGTCATGAGGGGAATTTTTCTATCTCCCCACTTCTCCATATGGAGGATATACATTGCTACCATTAGAGAGCTGCAATACACAGCCAAGTTTAAAATCAGATTACTGATTTGCCTACGCTCATATAGCCACTAAATATATACAAAATATATATACAATTTGTTGTTCTTCACCTTTACAAAAGGATTACTCATTTGTTATTCCCTCCTGGCCTCTCTTCTGCCTAATGCATCCAACATACATTGGGCATCTAATCTAACCCCCAACCTTGACTACTCCATGTACCAACTCCCTGTCTCAAACCGCAGCTGAATCCCTGCCTGTCCGTGGTCCTCTGGCTGCTGCCCAGCATGAAAAGACTATTATGCTAAGATCACAGACCTGGAATACAAGCAAATCCCCATTCGTCTGTCCACCTTCATTCCGCTCATAGATGTGTCTACATCTTCTATCAGGTGACATCAAACTGAACCCGGGTTCAAAAAATTCTGGTCCAAATAAGAGAACTGGGACTTACACCCTAACCTACTGTCCAGCATGGTCAGATGTAAAAGGACTTAAAATAGCACATATGAATATTCAAAGTATCGGGAAAAAAATGGCTGATTTGGAACTCTGGGTAAGGCATTATAAGCCAGACGTTCTTTGCATAATGGAGTTTGGCTAAAGCCCTCCATATTATCCCACAAAATTACTCTCCCATGGCTTCTCTCCCTTCTGACATGACCAGCCAAACAAGAGAGGAGGCGCAGTCTTGATCTACACTGGGGAGGGTTGGAAGCCTGTGAGCAAACAAGTATCAGTATTGTCCCTGACATGAAACATCTATTTATCACAATTATTCTCGGCAAGGTTAAGCAATTAACCATATGTTGTGTCTACATAACCCCCAAACACGCATCCTCCATGTACGTTAATCTCTTTTACAGTCTTGACTCTCTTCCTTTTAGATATACCGTTCTCTGTGAAGACTTCAACCTTGATCGGTTGGGTCCCAACAGAGCAGTTTACCAAGTGGCTGTATCACATGCTAAGCTGGAGCAATTACTCGATCAACCCACTAGACTGAGTATGAAGTCTGGTAACCACAGCCTTCTGGACTGGCTGCTTACCAATAACAAGAACTTCATCAAAGCTGCTGGAATCCGCCCTGACATTCTCAGCAATCACTCTCCTACATTCTGTATCTGGAGGAATAATTCTCCCCCACCCAGGATTCTCAAAGCCAGGACTCTAACCAGCTTTAATTCATTAGCTTTACAGCACATTCTTGCTTCCGCCGACTGGACCTCCATTACTACTCTTCCTGACATAAATCAAGCCCTTGAATACCTTATTAACACATTCACCTCCATCGTGGACTTCCATGCCCCTTTCAAACTTAGAAGAGCCAAGGGAATCCTCTCCCCTTGGCTCTCACAGGAGTTAAGGCACCTAATGTGCTTCCACGTCAAAGCTTGGCTAACCTTCAAAAGATCCAGACTTCACTCAGACTGGTTATCTTATCGCCAGTTGCAGAATACCTGTAGAACCAAAACCAATTAATCTAAGGGACTATTTTAAATCCCTGCAAGAAACATGCCTCACTAACCCCAAATGCTTTTGCGCACAAGTCAACATGTTACTCAGGAGCAATGAACAGAGCACCCCTCAGAATATGATATTGAAAGGCTCTATACTAATCTCGCCCCCAGAGATAGCCACTGGTATTAACCTCCTTCTTCACTAACCTTGATATATACAAGACTGGCCTACCTACTACTCTCCCCAATTCACACACAACATGCTCTAAAGCTCCACACCCACTCTTTCATTTGAAAACCACCTCATGGAAAGGGGTTCTCAAGTTACTAATGAGTCTCAACCCAGATAACTCTCCAGGGTATGACTCCTTGCAGCCTAAATTTCTCAGGCCAGCAGCACCAGTATTTGCTCACCCAATAGCACTACTCATTAATTGATCCTTCCTAACTCAAACTATCCCTGACAAATGGAAAACTGCGATTGTTGTCCCGGTCCACAAAGGCGGCGCCACTAACCTTGTCAAGAACTACAGACCAATATCCATCCTATGCGTCACTGCAAAAATCAGGAAAGAATACTATACAACCAACTGTACTCCTTCATTGAACAGATTAACACTCTCACTATCCACCAACCAACATGGATTCTGGAAATCACACGGGACAGAATCTGCCCTCCTGAGGGTCACCTCCAACATCTTTCAGGCCATGGACCAGGGATGTGTCACTGGGGCCATATTCATGGACCTTACAAAGGCTTTCAATCTTATAAATCACCCTCCTTATCACAAAACTCCAAAGTCTTAGCCTCAACTCCAGCTCTCTCTCTCTGGTTCACCAACTACTTATCTAACCATTTTCAATGTGCCAAATGGATGGACCCATATCATCCTTGTCTCCCATCCCTAGCAGGATCCCTCAGGGATCAATCCTTTGGCTTCTACTTTTCTCTTTCTTTAGTAAGAACTACTGAAGAATTGTGGGGCATTGATTCAGCTTTATGCTGATGATGCCATATTCTCTGAGATCCTCCAGACATGTCTTCTCTGCCAGTTCTGACTTGGAGAATGACTTCCAGCTGCTGGAATCATGGTTTACAGACAACCCGTTATTACTAAACACTAATAAAACAAAATCCATGCTGTTCGGCCACACCTCTTTTGACCTGGCCTCCCAGCCAACCCTGGTAGTCAGAACCTCCTCCAGTGTGCCACTTGAAGTTGGGAGCTCTTTTAAATATCTGGGACTGACCCTCAATGAACATCTTTCCTTCTAAACACATACAGCTAATGTCATTAGGATATCAAACCAAAAACATGGCCTATTATATCATACTGCCCCCTACCTCACACCCAGTGCAAGGAAGACCATTGCCTCCAGCAACCCTTCTCCCTGGCCTTTTATACTTGGCCCCAATAATGTATTCTCCAAGCCTCCCATTCTGGCAAAATCCAAAACAGGCCTACCACAGAGTTGCTCACTTCATAGCCAAAGCCCCAGCTCGGTCCCACCACTGTGATGTCCTCAATGCCCTAGGTTGGCTGTCCTTTATGGCCAAACTGGACTTCCCAATGTTCTACACTGTCTTTAAGCCCCTCCACCTGCCCTCACCACCCATCCTTACCAATCTCCTCAGGTTGAAATCCTTCCCCAGGACCCTTAGATCCTCACATCTCCTATCCTGAATCTACCTAAAACATGTCTAGCCATTGGCAAGTGATCCTTTGCCTCAGCAGCTCCTCAAAAGTAGAGCAACCTCCCGCGCTCTCTGCTCTCTTGCATGTCCCTATCACAACTCAGAAGACGCTTCAAATAAATGTTCTTTCCTCCTCCTATCTGTAGCTGCAAGTAACCTCCTTTTCTATGTTAAACCAGCATCTCCTGTCCTCCCTCCCCTCTCCCCACCTGACCTATTATCTCTTCTCCCCTGCCCCTGACTCTCTGTCCTGTACATATGTAATATACTATATTCCTATGTATTTATGTTTTATTCTTGCTATTTAGTCAATTACTACAATGCAGTTCAGCCTTTACCTTTATCGGTTTAGTATGCTATGGAATGTCTGAATACTGTCTGTAATTTTGTTGTCCTTACGATTTGACTTGATTGCTACCCTTTGTACCTGTACAGTGATACTGCCTGTATAACTTGTTGTTACTTCTCTATTTTATTGGAATGCTCATGTTTCTCTGGTCGCCCCTGAAAAACAGACATGTTCATCTCAGTGGGCGCACCTGGTCATCAAAACTTAAATAAATAAATAAAGTGCTGCTTTGCTAGAGCCAGGTGTCTAGGGGCAAACATGACTGCTTTGGATTTCTTGGTGTTTAGAACCAATTTGTTTATTTTATTTTTATTTTTATTTATTTTGGTTTTGGATTACAGCCTTTGATCCAAGGGCTCTTTTCAAAGGCTCCAAGTCAAATAGACATGACAATATGTTGAGTACAAAAGTTACATGTTGACAATGATTGTTAACACAATAACATTACATTTCAAGTTTCAGTTACAAAGTGCTAGAGGGATAATAACAACGCTACAATAGTGTGGTACAAGATTAGCAGATACAGAGTACATCTTAAGTCCAGCAAGCTCGAGAAGTTTACTAAAGTAAAGTGCAGGGGACTATATGCAACCAGAGGAGGCACTGTCAAGGTAAACAGAGGACTCAGCTTTTAAGAGGGACAGTGTAAAAGCAGAATTTGTTAACAGAAAACCTTGTGAGGCTCCATATGGAGTTCTGTCCCAGTTTTGGGCTCCTGGGAGTAAGAATGAAATAAATGCACTTGAGAGGATGCAGAGAGGGCAACAAAACTGGTTAATAGTGTTAGTGAAGTAGATTATGTGGATAGAGTGACGGAGCTGGGATGTATTCCTGGAGTACCGAGGGCTGAGAGGGACATGTTTTTAATTTTTAAAGCTCTATCAGATCCCTTGCTGAGGAACCAGTTGGACCTTGATATTAAAACCCTGAACTATAACATGACAGGACACTACAGTACTTACAAATTACAGACAAAAGATACCGCTCTGCTAAATGGAAACACTGGTTTTCAGTAAGGATACACAAGGTGTGGAATGGCCTATACAGTGAAGCGGAGTTATAAAGCGACATTCCATAAGCGCATTTGCAGCACTTTTTTGCATTCTTTGCTCATGTCAGGGTGGCACAGTTTGCATGATTGGTCCAAAAACTTCAGGAGACATGCGCCCAGGGTCCTTGATGTGCCTTTCAAAGATTTCGTGAAAAAATATTAAACGGTTAAAAAGTTATTCAAAAAACAAGTTTCCCATTATAGTCAATGGGAAAAGTAAACAAAAAGTTCAACAGTGTTGCAAATGCAGTTTTTAGTGTCACGAATGAACCCTGTAGTGTTGTGAGTCAGCCATTTTTTTTCACTTAGTGGTCACAGAAATGCTTGGCATTTAAATGTGGGACCCTCTAGGGACACAATTATTTTTGTGTTCACCTAGTCAGACCCTGAGGATGCTAGCCATGTCTTTTGGGGGTTAAACACCCCCAGAAAAATTTTTTAATTTTTGTAAAGTAATGAATGAAAGTAGTGTCACACTCATGACACTTTCGTGATTTCATTTTCCATAAAAGTGTCATGATTTGCCATACTTTGTCCAAAATAGCAGTAATTTTTTGCCACCCTGCTGCAAAACAACGGTTTGGTCTTTTGGGCTGAAATTTGGAGGGAAAAGCCGATATCCCACAGATGTGCCCTTTGGTAGTTTGGTGACAAAACATTGCACGGATGGAAAGTTATGGTGCTCCAGCGCTGACACTTTTCCCTTAGACTAACATTGCGGTGTCGCCCTCGCCTTCGGGGCCCATATCTCGAAACACTTTGAGATACGGACTTTTGTCAGAAAAAACTTAACTAGTGCAAACTAGCCAGGAAAGTCATAATTTATATGACATTTAAATTTTTTTTCTACGTCGTACAATCCCTAGATATAAGTAATTTAGTATTCCAAGTGCTCATTTTCTGCTGTGAGGCTCATTATTATGCATACATTCTTTGTATTCACTGTGTTTCTCTATGCAGCTGTTGGTGAAAAGAAGGTGTGCACTTTTATTTACTGTCACAGTTAGTGTTCCCACTTGCGTTCCCGTAACCGTTTGCGTTAGCGTTCCCATCCACGCCACCATGTGTTACCTTTGCCTTTTTGTTTTGTGTTTGCTTTACTGTTACCATTTGTGTTTCCATTACTGTTTCTGTTTAGCGTTTTGTTTGCATCACCATGTGCATTACCATTTGTGTTTGCATACACGCTTCTGTTTCCTTTGGCATCATCGTTGCTGTTACCGTTAGCATTTATGTTTCCTATTGCGTACCGTGACCTTGTGTATTACCATTTGTATTTCTGTTTGCACTTGCGTTTCCATTTTACAAGCATAAGCATGTGTATGCCACCATGTGTATTACCCTTTTGAGTTTTCATTTGCGCTATGCTTGTGTTACTGTTAACATTTTCATTCCATTACAGTTTTGTTTGTGTTTTGTTTTGCATCACTGTGTGCATTACCATTTCGTATGACTTCCGTTTGCATTCCTTTGGCATCATCGTTGCTGTTACTGTTACCGTTTGCATTTCTATTATGTGGAACCATGACCGTATGCGTTACCAGTTGTGTTCCGTGCATGCATACATTTCCGTTTCCATTTGCATTACAGTTTCCCATCCTGTACCCACCGTGTACGTACCTTTAGCATTTTTCGTTTGCGCTTGCATTTTACGTTGCTGTTAACATTTGTGTTTCCATTACTGGTTTTGTTTGTGTTTTGTTTTGCATCACTGTGTGTATTACCATTTGCACTTGTGTACGTGCTTCTGTTTGCATTTCCTTTGGCATCATCTTTGCTGTTACCATTAGCATTTGCATTTCCTATTGCGGTTCCATGACCGTGCACGTTACCATGTGTGTTTCCATATCTGCTTGTATTTACGTTTCTGTTTGCATTACCATTCCCATCTACGCCACCGTGTGTGTTACCCTTTGCATTTTCATTTGCCCTTGCATTTGCGTAACTGTTAACATTTGCATTTCCATTACCGTTTTTGTTTGTGTTTCCTTTTGCGTCACCATGTGCATTTCCATTTCCATTTGTGTTTGCGTACGCACTTCCATTTGCATTTGTGTTTCTGTTTGTGTTTCCTTTGGTGTCATCGTTGCTGTTACTGTAACTGTCTGCGTTTCCAATTATGTTACCGTGCCTGTGTGTGTTATGGTTTGCGTTTCCGTACGCACTTGCGTTTGCATTCTGTTTTCATTAATATTTGCGCTTGTGTTTGTATTACTGTTGCGTTATCATTTACATTTGCATCACCATAGTGCGTTAGGGTTTGCACTTGCATTTCCGTTACTTCACTATTTATAGTGCACATTCTCAAAAGAAGGAAATTCTTGGCAAAAATCCATTTAATGCATCAGTTAGGGTTGTTCCACAGTGACAAAAGCTGTGGAACAACCTAACTGATGCATTAAATAGAGTTTTGCATATATATATATATATATATATATATATATTTACATTTATATTTCTATGCAAGTCAGCATTAGCAGGATCATTTAAAAAAGTGTACTGTGTAAACTGACACCAGAAGTAGCATAGAATGTGTTGGTCAGCATCAACAAACTTAGAACAGAAATTGTTCCTCTCAGAAATATGTGCAGCAAATTAGGATTATCAGAAAACATTGGTATCATGGCAAGCTTGTCCCTGGTCACTCCTGCTAGTGCTCCCAGGAGCTCAGCCTGTGGCACAACACAAATCTAACTCACATCAGTATCGCCAACAATGAAAGTCTGTTGTAAGCCAGGTATTTTAGCCAAAGTATTAGGGTTGACCTGCTATCCCTGCTAGCAGTACCTGAGTCACACCAAGCTTAACCTTATCAGATACCAGAAACACTGGTGATTCTGCGAGTGTCCCAGATGTCCCATCTGAATGTTATTGCTATACTGAAGCCCCAAATTGAACTGGAATGCCTGCGAACCCTGTTAGCTTCCTGAGCATCCTCCAACAGCAATTCCCACATTCTGTCACCCATGTGGCTGTAAAAATGAGTCGGAGTCATACCTGCTAGCTGTACCTCAAAACGGCGCTCCCGTGTTGTGTTTTTATGGCCCAGGCATTTAAATTCTCTGCTCTGCTGGCCATATCCTCCATTGTTCTTGTTTGCCTAAATCTACAGGACGAGGCGCACCACCAATCAGATCAGCTGCCACATCTTGCGCTATTATGCCCGCCATCTTAGTAGTGACTTCAGAAGCGAGATCTCCACATGCCAGAGAGATCTTGTGATATTTTGGCAGACATTTTAAAACACACAATATAAATACAGCTTGAGTTCAAAATCACACATCAAGGCTCACTGTTTTGAAGATATTTGGTGCCAAATACATCTAATAAACTTACCAAAAATAAAATGGGGGCAAAAGGAACAGCAGAGAAAATGGATCTCTTACACAGAGAAACACTACCATCCTGAGACAATTGCGCCATGCAGAGACACCCATACTTCTTAAAGACACAGTGCTCACTTAAAATGGGAGGCAGTATACTGCAGTGGTTTAAGGCTCTGAGTTGCAAATCTGGAGACCTGGGTTTGAACCCCACAGCCCCCACTTGCATATTGTGTGACCCTGAGCAAGTCACTTAACTTCCCTGTGCTCCCAGGTCACACCTGTAAACAAGCTTTCAGCTCAGTGTGTCTCTCCTGGTCAATCAATTGGGGGAAAAAAGAAACAGTGACAATCACTGCCAGTATTTTAAAGGTACAGTACTTATTTAGGAGAAACAATAACAAATTCTGCCAGTATGAAACATACCATCCATAATTAGATGATTGATGTTACTTAAGTACAGTTTAAAATCATATTACAAATTCAACAAAAAAAAATACCTTAACAAAGCCCTTTCTCTCCCATTGATCCACAGATGACCATGGCAAAAACAAAAACTGCAGGCAGTGCAATGTGTCCATTGCCCCATAGCAGCTGGGAGAATATGTGCATCACTGCACTGAGGAAACACCCTTACCTACTGACAAGAGGATGCAGGGAAGGCACCAGCAGGTTACAAACAATATACCAGCCAATCAACCACAAAGTCCGGCACAACGCAGGGCACAATATAGATGCCACTACTATTATGATGCAAAACAATCAGCTTATACAAGCACAGCAAAGGGTGCTAACAGCCATACTACATAAACTCAATGAGCTGGCTACACCTCAACCAGGCAATCCACCCCCCACACACAAAAAGAGGGCCACCGGCAACTGACTCAGGTCTCTAGATACCATATTAACAGAGATACAGTCCACATCAATAGATGCCAAACATGTATCCAAGGAAGAGGGGGAACTGGAAGTGGATATGTAAACACTCACAGCAAAATGGTGTTTTCTGGATCAGATATCAACACTGGTGGGCAACATCATGGCCACGGTGGGTTTTTGACACACCAGTTCCTGCCCCTGTCTCTAAACTAATTCCATCCTTCCAACCATTATCTAAGCAAATAGACTTCTTCCCTTTATGTGAGTCCATTGACGAAGCAGTTCTTAAGGAGAGGGAATCCACAGAACCAGAACGGATGTCTGCACGCAGGTCATGGGATAACATGTATCCCCTGCAGGCAAATAAGCTGGCGTTGTGATGCACACTCCCAACAACTGACCCTCAAATAGCCTCCCTAAATAAGAAAATGGTGCTTCCAATGGAATCAGCATCAGGACTGAAAGATCCCATGGACAGAATGCTTGAATAGACCCTAAAGAAACATGCAGAATTAGCAGGCCTAGGAGCAAGAGCAGCGTCTAGTGACATATATGCTACAACAGCCCAGATTAACATGGCTACAAGAGATCATGAAGACATTTACCCCAAAATCTATAGAGGCAGAACTACTGGAAAATGCTATCCTTTCCACCAAATATCTCACTGAAATGGCAGTAGATTCTCAAAAATCAATTCCAGATCCTCTGTACTTATTAATAGAGCATGCAGATCACTGTGGATGAAGCTCTGGGATGCAGACAGTGAATCAAAAGCTACATTACATAAGTTGCCCTTCAAGGTAACCTACTATTCAGAGAGGGTTTAGAGAAATACCTAAAAGGAAAGAAAGCGGCAAAGTGTTGAACAAGTAACAAACCAACAGGACCATGTACCTACCAGCCAGCCAGAGATATAGGTCTCAGTCCTTTCTTGATAAAGAAGAAGATACAATTACAGAGGCACAAACTACTGACACAGCTACACACCCATTAGCTACTACATCAGGTATAGAGGAAGGAAATGCTCAAAGAGGCAGAGGAATTTACATGGCACAAAGAAGTCAATCAAGACAATGACTATCCCTCCTACAAACAATCCCACGACACACCAGTGGGCGCAAAAGTTCTGCACTTCGCACGTGCATGGGAAAAATCCATGACAGACAAATGAGTACTGGAGATAGTATGAAAGGGTTATACCATAGAACTCAATCAGCAACAAGACTAGACAAACTAGTAAAATCACAGGTGTCATGACACAAGATAAGCTCTAAGTGCAGATGGTAATAAATGACTTGTTACTGAACAAGGCCATTGCACAGGTACCCAAACAAGAAGAAGGGAAGGAATCTATCCTATATTTTCTATGGCTCCCAAGAAGAGCAGAGGCCCTCGACCAGTACTAGACCTCAAGTACCTAAACAAATCAATGAGATACACACCATTCAAAATGGAAACACTCAGATCCACACTCAAGAGTAATCAGATCGGAGATTTTCTCACATCAATAGATCTGAAAAACATGTATCTTCTCATCCCAATGACACCATCCCATTTCAAATTCCTATGATTTCACACACCAGGAAATCATTACCAGTACCAGGTACTCCCATTCAGCCTGCCTTCAGCACACAGGTGTTCACAAATGTTTCAATAGTCCTGGCCACAAAACTAAAGGAGCAAGGCATCCATGTAATTCCATACTGGATGATCAGCTCATCAGGACAAATCACAACAGCAATCACCAGGGAAGCGAAACAGCTGGTAGATTGCTTACAGGATTATGGATGGGTAATAAACCACTCAGAAAGCTGCCTCTTACCCAGCCAGTCTATAAAACATCTAGGTACGCTTATAGACACTGCAAAAGGTCTAGCATTTCCATCCAACACCAGAGTGATGACAATCATGACCTTAACAAAACAACTTCAAAACACAAAAGAACTGACATTACTCCTCATTTCTCAAGTACTGGGACTAATACTCTCCACTGTCGACACTGTTCCTTGTGCAAGGTGGCACATGAGACAACTCTTGACATTCCTAATAAAGCAAGGACCAACATATGACATAAGCCTAACACGGAAGGTCACGCTACCAGTCACAGTGCAAGGAAGCCTATCATGGTGGGCAAGCAGACCCAAACTGACAAGAGGCAAGCCCCGTGACATGCAATCAGGGTCATCATAGAAACCGGCATAAAGCCTAATAGGATGGGGAGCCATAATGGGAAAAACACATCACAAGGCAGATGGTCACTAAAAGATCCCAAACTCACAATAAAAGTACTGAAAATGCGAGCAGTATTCTTAGCTCTGCTTCACTTCTCAAAACCAGTACAGAACAAACATGTACTAATAAAATTCAACAACCAAGTAACCATCTCATACATAAACAAACAAGGGGGTATGCAGAAGCAGAGCAATGCTCTCAGAAACATCAAAACTCATACCATGGGCACAACGAAATCTACAATCCATCTCAGCAATTCACCTAGCAGGAAAATTAAACACCACGACAGATTGGCTAAATAATCTTAACTGCTATACTAGCACCGTTGGTGGCTCGTATAGCTGTGCTGCCAAAATCCGAGATTTGTTTTAAATGAGCTTTGTGTGTGTGTTGTCATAAGCCCTCAGCAGGTCAGGCCCTCTACTCCCAAAGTACCCAGCCTCCCAGCGCAGTCTTGTGAACAGTGTATCAGACAAGGTAACCCTCTTGTCTGTTTTGTGAGTTCAGATCAACCTTTGGTCTCTCAAGTTCTGGAGAGGATTCAAACTGTTAACCTCTTGCTAGCTATACCCAATGCACAGGCTCAGATATACACCTGTCTTCAGGGGCCAGATATCTTTGCCTGGGCATCTAACCAAGGTATACAGAGATGAACCCTTTAAAACTTTAATAAAGACCTCAGATTTAAAGCGCTTCTCTTTCCAGTTTGGTACCACCATTCAAGCTTATGTTTAGTATCTGCAATAACCATATACTTTTCTTACAACTAAAAGAAACCAAAGACAGACCAAGTAAGTTCTAAAAAGAATTTTACTAAAATAGTTAAAATATGTAAAACACAAAATACAGAACTCTTTATATCAAATCGTAACCCCTTGTTACCCGGGGTTACTAGAATCCCAGTAAGACCTAGTGGTAGGCAGGAAGGCAGCTTTTGAAACTCCAGTTAAATGGGTTTCACACTGTCTCACTCTGTTCTCAGTCTCAGCTGAGACTGAGGGATGACATCACCAATAGAACTATCACAGCTGCATGAGCCACATTGGAATCTGCAGCAAAGGGAGTTAGATAGAATGTTGGGAGTTTTGAAGTGAGAGTCTTCAGTTTGCCTTCAGAGAGTGAGTGTAAAGTAGGGAGCTTGCTGTTAAAGCAGCTCAGTGAAGGCTCTAGGAGCCTCAGCCCTGACAGAGAGGCTACTTTTAAGAATATAGGGTGTGTGTCTCCACCTTAAGAGAGACAAAAGATTACTGAAGTGGTGGAGACCGCTGTTTTGGGGTCTCAGTGCCCCTCCTTGGGGGATGAGAAGGATTCCCTGCAGATTCCTGGGGCAATCCCTAGTTCTGCTTGTGGAGGAAAAAGCTGCCTGTTCATTCCAGTATTTATTTGGGAGAAAAGAAGATTTGTGAGTCACCTGTGGGGCACCTGCACGAGGAGGATGAGTGTCTGCTCTGGCTAAAGCGCCTATGTTTTCCACCCTGGGACTTGTGTGACAATGTGGGTTTGAACTACTAAATATTGGGAAGCCTAGAGTAATGGGCTAAGCAAGTTAAAAGTAGTTTCAAGTCCAGAATGTGCTGGGATGCAAATAATATGTAGAGGTGATGTGACAGGCGTCTACCCTTAATCTACATTTGGAAGTTCAGTAAAGGAATTGTTCAGTTTCAGAGAAATGGCGGGAATAGGCTGTGGCAGTTGGAGGTGGGTGGCCCTCCATCTTTAGTGACCAGGTCCACCTCTCCGGTTTCTTCTGTGGTTTTCTGTGTCTCAGGCACTTGGCCAGTGATGGGAGAAATGCCAGACATGGGATTATAAGGAAAATTCTCTCTAGGAGTCGCAAACTCTAGTGTGGTGTGGGGAGCCACGATGGGATAGTGGTTCATTCCTCCAATGGACCATGAACAGGATAATTGGTTCATTCCTCAATGGACCGTGAATGGGATAATTGGTTCATTCTTCCAATGGACCGCGGATCAAATGGCCAGCAGGGGAGCCAGGCCAGTGGGGAAAACCCAAGAGTGTACAAGTCGGGCTGTGTACCCAAAGCTGCGTGCAAGTCCGGGCTATGTGCCTGGTGGGTTTAGAGCCTGAGGGCTGGAAATAGTGATAAAGTGTTCTGTTGTCTCTAATCTGCATTACCAGGAAATGTAGCTCCGTGGGGGTCCATCTATGCTTTGTTTGTTCAGCTAGGAAGTGAATAAAAGCCACACTGAAGAATCCATTCCTGGTTCTGGACATTATAGTTATAGCTTCACTGTGTTCGGTTGCTAGGTGCCCCTGTTCAGAGTAGCCAAACCTAAGTCCCCTGTGTAAAGTAACCTCATCCTCCCTGAACCCAGTCCCCACCAGGTACTGCTGTCAGCTTCAACAGCATGCCACTTGTTGTTTTGCTAAAAGGCAGGGGTGAGGGGTTACACAAAGACATACAAATCTTTAAAAGAAACAAGGTTTAAACAGTGCAAATTCCTACTACAGTACTTAGTCTCTAAATACTTGTTTAAGTGCTGACCAATCTTGCTTGGTCAGAGTCTAGAAAAAAAAATGTGTCTCTGTAAAACAGAATTATTCCTTAAACAACTGTATTGGCTAACCCAATTCTGTATGAGGTCAGCTAGCTCCTCCTCTGTCAGATTATATTTAAAAATATATCTAATAAAAAAAAACAGTAGTCTTTTTAAAGTAGCAATTTTGCAATGCTTCAGCATGACTCACGTTTCAAATTACATCTCTTTTGATCCATGCAGCATCCTCCTCACACAGGCTTCATATGAACATTTACAACCTTGCACCCCTGTGTAATAACCTGGGTTTTTTCTTGTCAACGTCATAAACCTTTTTTATGATTTCCCTCTTAACAAAATTACTTTAAACAACTCTGTAATTAACTTCTAGTCTACCATGTAACGCATTGTATCTAAAACAAAACTGAGTGTGTGTGAACTCACATGCTGTCAGCATTCTCTTGGCTTGCATCTGTCAGCTGAAAACTGGGGGGGAAGGGTTGAGGTCACTCCTAGAGCATCAGATTTTTCAGCAGAGACAGTAATACATTTTATATTAAAAAAAATTATGATACAGCACTCAGAACTGCCTGTCTACGTCACATGTGTAACTTGTGCATGTTCGTATTGAAGACCTGCTATCTGTTCTCAAAACAGGAAGAGGAATCTGTGTTTCTAGCTGGGTCTCCACTGAACTACAGGTTCATGTTGAGATAACAGTTTTTAGCTGGAGCTTATTCCTCATAGGGGGCTTTGCCTGTATGTAAACCCTCATTACACAGAAATATCTTTTTGGGCTTTTAGAGATTTCTGCACTTTAATTTCAAGCTGTGACACCGGGAGCCCTTCCGAGTCACAGGTCCTGTATTTAGAGTGCCCTGTGGTGAGCAGGGCAAGCATGCATCATCGTGAAGACACACATGAAGACACGTGCGTCTGCGTGTGTTTTGGCAGGGAGTGTGGCAGGTGAGCAGGAGAGTATGTAGTATACAAACAAAACAGCTGAAGTAAGCTAGCCTAGGATCTATATATATATATATATATATATATATATATACATTGCATAGATCTGCGATTTGGGTAAGGTCTGTAACTATTAGAATGATTACCAACAGTACTGTATATGAGGGCAGGGTTGGTCATAAATACAAAACATGCCTAATATTTTGTTTTAACTCTACAGTGATTCCTAATACAGAATTTCAGTGATTTAACCAAAGAAATAGCACTATTTAGTACCAGACTATGTGCTCTAGAAGTAAGCCAACAAGAAACTTCTAAATGGCTTTCTGTAGTTGGAACTTTGAATCCCTGTTCCAAAGAACAAATACAAACAAACTCATCTAGTTATAATAAAACTTTAACTGAAACATCAGAAACATCTAGGCTACATCATAAAAAGAGACCATGGGAGGAACTACACCTGGCAAATGATGATAATGACTAGTACCAAGATCAAAGTAACAAAGTAGCCAAAAGGGCAGGAAAGGCTACCAAATTTGATACTAGGCTATTTAATCATTTGACCCATTAAGACAGGAACATGAGCCTATTGATGACTCCATCTTGGTACCCAGTATAAACCCTCTCTCACTGTCATTTTAGTAATGTGTCCCAAGCGGTGATTTCGCACAGCGACTGTGCTATTCTGCTGCCAGAGCGAAAACACATTCAGCAAGGATGTGAAAAATGACAGCTATACAGAGTCACAAGAAGGTGTGGTAAAATAGCAATGTTGAAATGTAGGCGTGAAAATATTGCAAATACGCTAAGTTAGCATACGTTACTTGTTATATACTGCCTTCATCAAAACAGTCTTTATAGGTAATATTACAAATTTTCAACACAGGCATTTTAGGATGTCTGCTTATGAACAGTGTCACTGTCATTTTGTAATGTGTCCCAAACACTGATTTCCACACAGCGAACGTGCTATTCTGTGCCAGAAGTGTGAAACACATTTGGGCCAGGATGTGAAAAATGACAGCTGTACAGTTCACAAGAAGGTGTGGTAAAATGCCAGTGTTGAGAATCTGGCATGAAAATAGATGAATCATGCCTACTTATGGCGTACATTGCTTGCAGCTGCTATGCCCTAAGTAAACCAGTCATTTTTGGATTTTTTCCACCAAACTTGCAACATAGGCTTTTGAGAGCCCACCTCATGAACAATGGCACTGTCATTTCATTATTCGGTCCTGAAAGCGATTCCATGCAATGACTATGAAATCACCTTTCGGGATGGAATAATGCCATGACAGTGCAAGAATTCATGAGAAGGGGTCCCAAAAACCCCAAGTTGAAAATTTAGGGCTAAATTTGCAAAAATGCCCAAGATATGCATTAAAGTTGAAAAAACCCTGTTCTTTCCATTATACAGCTTACGGCATTTCCTCAGTTACGTGCCTAGCTTTGAAGTGTACAAACATGTTCCCAGTCCACGAATACATCGCGCCGACTCCGCGGTAAGGTATAGGATGAGGGGTGAGGGAGGCAGGGTGCACAGAGAGTGGAGTGCGGGTGGGGAGGTGGCATTGAGACTGTGAGGACCATTTCATTTTACAGGGGAAAAAAACAACATCGCGGGACAGTTTTTTTTGCAGAGGATCTGGCATGCTGGGGTGGGCTCCAGCATGCCACCTGCTGTTGAGGGGTTGTCCTGTAGCTGAAGGGGATTGGGCACCTCGTCCAGCACAGAATGAGAGATGAGGAAGTAATGCTGATAGGGACTGGGCACCCGTCAGCACACAAAAGGAAGTGAGCGAAATTGGGCACCCCTAGGCATTCAACAATGGGGGGTTTATGCTGACGGGGACTGGGCTCCCCGTCAGCACAAAAGCGGGGGGTTAACCGACAGGGGATTGGGCACCCCGAGAGTCGGCAGTAGTTGCGCAGATGCCTCATGACCATGCTCATAATGTCGGCGAGCACGTAGGAAGGGTCCGCTCGCATATGACAAGCTTTGCTCGGTTGCATGAATAACAGATGTGTTCGCCACATGTGTATGCATGGTTTGGCGCCCGGCATGCAGGCTGATTGGAGAATGAGGGAGCCGCGCCCACTGGTGCGTGCCACCGCATTCACCCAATAGCGACCCGCCTCTGAAGCTGCACTGTCCCACGATGTTGGCTGGGCAAGAGTGCACCAACATAAAAACTGGTGAAGTCATGAGCGTGTGTAGAAACTGTGCAGCGCACACCCATAATGCTATTAGTTTGGGGATGTTTTACAGCAGATTGTCAACACAGGCATTTGGAACCTCGGCTCATGAACGGTATCACTGTGATTTTCTTAATCTGTCGGTGATGATTTCCCACAGCGACCATGCCTTTCTGCGGAGCTAGCGAAAACCTATTCGACCATGGTGTGAAAATGACAACTGTACTGTTCGCTAGGAAAGTGTGGAGAAATGCCAGTGGTGAAAATCTGGACTGAAAATATTAGAAATCCATGAACTTCACGGTGCGTGGAAACTGCCTAATGGTCACTCTCTAACACAGTCATTTATGGACTTTTTACCAAATTTATAACATAGCCATTGTAACACCCTCTGCTCATGAACAGTGTCACTATGATTTTCTTAATCATACCCAAACATTGATTTCACACCCATTCTAAGCCCATTGGAGTGCTACATGCGTGGAAACACATTTTGGGTGAGATATGAAAAATAGACTGTACTGCTCATAAGGAAGTGTGGCCGAGATGGCAATGTTGAAAATCTGGAGTGAAAATTTCTGAACTTACGAGCGTGCATAGGAACAGCGTAACACATACTCGTAAAACGGTCATTTTGGGGAGTTTTTCCACCAAATTTTTTACATAGCCATTGTAACACCTCTGCTCATGACCAGTGTCACTGTAATTTTCTTAACCTGTCCCGAACATTGATTTCGCATCCCGACTGCGCCATTGTGTATTACATGCACGGAAACACATTTTGGGCAAAATGTGAAAAATGACAACTGTATTGCTCATAAAGAGGTGTGGTAAAATGGCAATGTTGAACATCTGGAGTGAAAATATTGAAAATTCAGGAACTTACGCGCGTGCATAGGAATAGCTCAACACATGCTCGTAAAACAGTCATTTTGGGGAATGTTTTCACCAAATTTTCAACATAGGGTTTTTGAGGGCCTACCTCATGAACTGTTACACTATCATTTCATAAATCAGTCCCGGAAGGTGGTTCCGCGCAGTGACCATGAAATCACCTTTCAGGGATGATTAACAAAATAGACAGTGACAGAAATTCATGAGGTGGAAGTCCCAAAACCTTCATGTTGAAAATTTAGTGAAAAAATCCAAAAAATGCCCGAGATAATAAATCAAAAGTTGAAAAAATCGAATCTCTATTACATTGCCACAGCTTACGTGCAGTATTCAGTTAGCAGTCGGCTTTGAAGAGTGCAGACATGTTCCCCAGTCCACCAAAGATGAGTCATGCCAGACTCCAGAGGTAAGTATGGGGTGAGGGGTGTGGGGGAGGCAGAGGTGAGGCAGAGGTGGGGCGCAGGTGGGGAGAGAGTCAGGACAGTCAGCGAGGGAAGGTTTTCTCTTTCAGGTTTCTTTTTTTTCTTAGATGAGCGTGGGACTCTTGCCACACTGAGGTGGGCTCCCAGCATGGCAGCTGTAAGGCTGTTTAGGGTGGGGCAGTTGGAGCCGGCGAGGGATTGGGCACCCCATCAGCCATACAGACTGTTGCCACGCTGGGGTGGGCTGAAACCATGGCACCCGCTTCTCTGTTGGGGGACATTGGAGCGAAGAGGATTGGGCACCCTGTCGGCCAACAGTGTGTGGGAGCGATAGCATGCAATATATAGCGCGGCGCATGTGCATGTGTGTGGGGGAAGCACATCCAGGCGACTATGTTCTTTTAAGTTGGTAGCAACGTTGAAACTAGTGTCACGGCTATATCCCCATTATTGGTGAACATCACACATGCCCCAAATGCCATACGGTATTAGTCACAACAATGTGCCCCATTGAGAACCTGCTTCGGCACCAAGCTGCCACAATATTTCTTACCTCGCGCAAGCAAACATAAAAATTAGGGCAATATGAGATACAGATAAAAGCAATTGTACATTATCTTGCTTTAGGGGTGCCAAGATCAGGGATATCACTGGGATAGTCAAGCAAATTCTCAATAATGCAGGTGAAAAACCTTTGGTTATTATACACGCTGGAGTTAACAACATAGCCAGCCAAAGTATACAAAGTATAAAAGAGGAGTATGTTGGCCTAACAAATATTTTATCAGAGTTAAGATGTCAAATAGCCTTCTTGAGGTTCTACCTGTTTCAAGAGCCAATTCTTACCAGTATAATAAAATTAAACAAATTAATAATTGGTTATGTATTTGGTGTGTTAGACAGCAAATAGACTATAACACACTAGGAACATTTTGAATACAGACAGGATTTGGTCTGTAGAGATGAGCTTCACCTAAGCAAATTGGGCTTTCTGTTACTTGGAAAACATATTAATCATTATATTGGTAAAGCTTTAAACTAACTCCTAGGGGGGAAGGGTTTCAGTCAAATGTACCTGTGTTGCCCAGCATTATGCCAAAAACTGTAGCCATAAATACTTTACCTATTATAGTAGATAATAATCCTATTTGTCCTTCAGGACCAATGAATGACAATAATATTGTTGGGAAACATGTAACTGAGCTCAAATTTCTGCTTCTTAATGCTAGGAGTCTGAGAAGTAAAATTGGAGAACTCCAGAATCTTCTTAGTGAGGAACAAGTTGATGTTTATGGTGTGACCGAGACATGGTTTCAGGATTTGGATTGAGGTCAAGACATTCAAGAATACATCTTTTCATAAAAATCATTCACATGGTAGGCGGTGGCATTGCTTGTATATTAAATAATCACCGCTAGTGCAAGGAACGAAGCAGGGATTCTATGGGCTTGTATAAATACGTCAGTTGGTTGGCTAATCATTGGGTTATGTTATCGCCCGCCCGACTTGGATAATGTAGGAAATTAAGTATTTATGAATACTCTCGAAAATCTTAAAATTAAAGATGATCTAATTATAATGGGTAATTTTATTTCTGCCCAACATTTGTTGCAACTCTTTACAAGGGAACGGTGCCCTAGATAACAGATTCGTAAATGTCACTCTACAGTTGAACCTAGAACAACTGGTCATGGAACCTACGAGGTCAAATGCAACCCTGGATCTCGTTTTTACAACTATGAAGACTCCTGTACCTACCTAGAGTGTTAATGCCTTTGGGGACAGCGGCCATAACACAATTTTTGGTCCTTGATACATCACCATACCATAACTAAAGGATCTACAGTCAAGAAAAAATGTAATAAGGCCAATTATAACCAAATTAAGAATTACCTAAATCATTGGGACTGGGAAACTGACCTTGCAGAACTAGATACTGAAAACGTGAGCGAAAATCATGGAGAAACAAAATTATTATGTTCATCACTGGGTACCAGTTTGTAAAAAGTATAATAATAGCAAAGAAGAACTCCATTAGGGTTAAACTCAAAAATTAAAAAGTCGATACAATCAAAGAAAAGAGGTTATAACAGATATAAAAAAAACATCCAACATCTGATTAATGGCTCAAATTTAAAACAAAAGCCAATTTAACTAAATATACAATAAGAACTGCTAAATGAAATCTAGAACATAATTTAGCTACTACTTCCAAAGACAATAAAAACGTTTTTATAACTATATAGGTTCCATTAAACTAGCCAAAGATAGGCCCTCTCCAAATTAATCAGGAAATTATCACCAATGAATGGCAAATAGCCAATGCACTAAATACATATTTCAGCAGTGTCTATAAAATTAAAGAAGACCTGCATCTGGACAATCTTAATGGTACCGATGTATTTTTACCATTTACCTCTCTGGACATTATTACAGCCATATATTCTATTAAAAACAACTCTTCTGCTGGACCTGACAATATAACACCTATTTTTCTTAAAACTTGAAAACAGAATTGTATGGATTTTTAACAGCATTAATTAATACTTCACTTAAAGAAAGTATTGTACCAAAGGACTGGAAATCTGCAATTGTGATCCTAATTCATAACAAGCATTTGTCAATGCGAATGTTGATTACTTATATGTGCTCTAGGTATTTGGAAGTGAAAGTACCACAAACTGTCATATGCACCCAAAAAAAATACACCGTGTCTTTTCTGTTAGTATTCACAGAAGAGGGGAGGAGCAAGGACCACAACAGTACAGCAGTTGCAAAGGCATGAAGAGGTGGACAATAGTCCATTCACAGGCAGAAGAATCCTGCAGAAGGTGAGTAAACTGAAGGTGGACAAAGCGATGGAACCAGATGGCATGCACCCAAGGATATTAAAAGAACTGTGAAGGGAGATAGCAGTACCTCTGGCAGCCATGTTCACTGAGTCATTCAACAGAGGGCTGGTACCAGAGAATTGGAGGAGGGCACATGTGGTCCCTCTATAGAAATTCATCAGTAGGGAGGAGGCAGGGAACTATAGGCCAGTTAGCCTCACTTCAGTAGTGGGGAAGATCATGAAGACATTAGTTAAGGAAAGAATAGTGGGGCATGTAGAAGCCATTGGAGCCCAGGGCCATAGGCAACATGGATTCACAGTGGGGAGGTCATGTAAGACAAATATGGGTGATCTCTTTGGGTGACAAAGGAAGTAAATCAGGGTGGGGCAATGGACAACGCTTACCTTGATGTAAGCAAAGTGTTTGACACTGTCTCACATAAGAGGCTGATAAACTAGCTGAGTAGGGTGGGCATGGGGGAAAGGTTGGTAAAGTGGGTTAGAAACTGGGTAAGAGACAGGAGGCAGAGAGTGGTGGTATCAGCAGCATAAGGAGGGAGGTAGTGATGCTATGATATAAAACCATGGTCAGGCTTTACATGGAGTACTGTGTTCAGTTCTGGAGGTTGCACCTTTGTAAAGATATTAACAGGCTGGAGATGGTCCAGAGAAGGGTGAATAAGATGGTACAGAGCTTGCAACACAAGACTTATGAGGAGAAATAAAGGGACCTCAATATGTACTCACTGAAAGAGCGGAGGGAAAGAGGGGATATGACAGAAACATTCAAGTGCGATCAAGCGTAAAAGTATACCTACTGAGCAGCAGGAGACAGCTGCTATGAGGATATATGCAAGCTTCTGTGTGATATTCTTTTGTTCTTATAAATCTGTAATCCTCAGTATGTCAGTAACCACATGTCCACTGCCTTCTTTAGAGCAATGTTATGCTGGTTGATGCCTGGTGTCGAATGTAAAACAGAGGAGCTCCTGGAATTGTGTTGCCATTTGAAAAACTTCATAGAGTGTTCTTTTACTGGTAGGCGTTTTGGAAAGCTGGTGAAGGTCTCACCATTTTTATTATGATTTTATCTCCTTATGTCTGTCCCCTTTGGTCCCCCATCCCCACACCCCAACAGTCATCAGTGGCCACAGCTGCAGCCTTCTTCTTGCCAAGATGGTGGGTGAGAAACATAGAAACATACAAGTTGCAGGCACATAAGGACCGCTTGGGCCACCTAGTCTGCCCATTTCCCTACCTGATGGATAAGCTGCAGATTCTAGTTAATCAACAGCTTACTTCCTCCTACCTCCAGTAGAATTGCCTTATGTCTGTCCATGAGCAGCTACCTTCACAGTCTGTGAAGTCTGATGCCTTTCAGTGCCACTTATTGGTCATCTTCCAACACAGGCGAGGCACTGCCAGCCCAAAAGTAACTCAGGACAAGCAGGTTGCAAAGTGGGAAGTAATAGAGTGAGCAAGAATCAAGTACACATTCAGATGCGGTGCTGATTTTAAGATCAGCATACCAGTGTGGACACTGCAACTAGAACCCCAGCTCTTTAAGCAGCCTTATGAAGAGTAAAGGCTTCTCGCAGCACTGGGATTCTGTTTATTGCAGTGTAAGTGGGCTGCATCTAATTTAGTAATGTACTGTACCTTACATGTGGATATATGGTAGGCCCAACTTTAAATAAACACTGCACCTGAATTAACACATGATGCAATAGAAACAGAATTCTTCAGCAGAAAAGGACCGCTCAGCCCACCCAGTCTGGCCAAGTGTTCTCTATCTACGTGTAACTCCTGCCTGTATATGTTAGTGCATGTCTTATTCTGCCTGCGTCCATCAGGGCTTCCTTATGAATGAGCTTGCTTAATGGATTTTTCCTCCAATGAACTTGAATCTACTCCATGGCCTATTGATCTCGTTGAACACCTCCTTCTCCTTTCTGTAATATACCCCTGTGTTTATCCGCTGCATGCTTAATGCCTCCTACCATTTAATCTCCACCCACTTCTCCTGGCAGTCTGTTCAAGGCATCACCACCCTTTTCAGTAAAGAAATATTTCTGCACATCTATCCTGAATACCCCCCCCAGCTTCATTGTATGTCCCTTGGTTTGGGTGCTCATCCTCATTTGAAGGGAACTCCTCAACTGTACCCTCTTTACCCCAGTGAGGTACTTTGTAGGTCTTGATCATGTCACCTCTTGCCCTCCTCTCTTCCAGAGTGTACATGTTGAGATTCTTCAGCCTTTCGTTGTAGGGATTCCTGTGAAAATTCTGAACCATTTTAGTTGCCCTCCTGTGGAAAATCTCCACCTTATGTCCTTTCTGAAGTGTGGACTCTAAAACTGGACACAGTACTCCAGCTGGGTGTATACCAGGGAGTGATACAATGGCAGCACAACATTCCTTGTCCTCCTACTGGAGATGCCACTCCTTATGCACCCCAGAATTCAATTTGCCCTGCCCATAGCCTTGTCACTATACTGCCATCTTGGGGTCCTCTGATGCCAATAACCTCAAGGGACCCTTTCATGTCTAGTGAGTATCAGTACCTCCCCATCCTATACCCAACATCGGGGTTCCTCAAACTAACTACATGATTATACACTTGTTGGCATTGAACCCAAGTAAATAAGAAAATGGAACTGATCTGAATGAATTGCAGGCTTTTAAGCAGCTTTTGGGGGAGTGTGTATGTGTGTGTGTTGGAGGCTCTGGTCCCGGCAGTACCTCCAAAATGCCACCCGACTTCCCACCCCCATACACTGCCTGCCTAAGTACTCAACCTCCTCACTACTTCCACAGTGTCCCCAAGTTGTTTGTACCCACATGCAACAGTAACGAGGTTTCTTCCTGCCCCTTGCTGCACGCAGAGCAGTGCCTGCCCTGCCCCTCCTGCACTCAACCTGGGGACAGCTTCAATCCAAATATGAGTGTGCCTTTCCCCCTTTCCACCCCATCTCACCCATTTCATTATAGAATTCCCCAGGACAAGTACCCCAGCCTTACCACCTTTCTCTTCTAATGTCCTTCACCACCCCAGTGTTAGTTCTTCCCTGTCACATCTCCACCAACTGCAACCTCCTGTGACTTCTATCTGTACCCTCACCTGCCTCACCCCTTTCTCTGCCTTAATCCTCCCATACCCTTGAACCCTTCCCAGCCTGACTGCTTGCATCTGGGCTTCCCGATGTCGACCTCCCTCCCTCCTCCCCTGCTGGTGATTTCCAACCCTCTCCTTTCCCTGTGGTCGATTTAGGAGCCCCCATTCCTTTCACCCATGACAGTGATGCCCTCCATCCTTCCCCTTCCTATAGCTCTCTCCTTCAGTCACCACTTCCTTCTTTACCAACCCCTTCTGCCCTTCTGTCCTCACTCTCTTCTTCTACCTTGTTGCCATCCCTCTCATATCCTGCCTTCCTCCCCCCTTCAATAATAATTTCCTGCTCCCCTTTCTGTCCCACATAGCAGAGGTTCAAATCTGTTCACTAATCCAGTCCCTGTCCACCATCTCTTCCCCCTATCAGTTCCCCCCTACATGTGCCCTCAAAAGAACCACCCCTGGTGCCTCCTACCACAGCCATCTGCTCTCTCCCTGAGTACTCCCTCGTGGTGTCTTCCTCCCCCATCAGGAGGCAGCCCCGCCCTCGCCTTTGGCACCCTCCTTCTCTCTCTTTCCTGCTAGTGCCTCTGATACTGTGGTCGGTTTCAGTCCCAAGATATTCTGCTTCTGTCCCCTTTGCCATCCTCTATTCCCCTCAGGATGCCGCACCATACTATCTGCCGTACCACTTACACTCTCTCAACCTCCACAGTTCACTCCTCAAACTAGCCAGTCATCTACAAACCATACACCCCCATCCTCCAAGCCCAGTCCAGGATCATGGCACACCACACCGTGATAACCCTCCACCCTTCCAAAGATGCCCGCCCTAGTGACACGTGGCACCTGCCCCATTGTGGCCCCCCATCTTATGCTAGGGGCTCTTACTTCCAGGTTCTGTACCCCTACTACAACTGTTGGAGCCCTGTTTACTCAAATTTCTGCCCCCACACTAGTCCCCCTACTGACCCCTTGCCGAACAAGGGTAATTCAGACTCAAATGTCATCAGTTAGACACTGTATTCTATAGCAATCCTAAAGCCTCCTTGTTCAGTTTTCACCCTCAGCTACCAAACTTTTTTGTTCACGGGTCTCATATAGTTTCACTTATGCCCAGTTAGAAACTCATTGTACTCCAAGTATTATTCAGTTCAGTTAGAGAACAAACAGAACAAATAAATATGTATTATTACAACAGTCTAGCAGTATAGCTCAGTACTTAGCTCAGTTAGAGAAAGAAACAGAAGAAGTAAATCTGTATTAGTATAGCAATCCTAAAGCATCTAATCATTGCTTTGTCTCCACTCTAGAGACCCTGTTGTAATAGAGGACCACAGAGGACACTGGGTGGGAGGGTGGAGCAAGTGTAAAGTCAGCTTACAGCTCACTGAGCTCGCTCATTCCCCTCTCTCCTTGCTCATTCTGTTTCTCCTGATGCTGCAGGCTGTCCTTTGTACTGGGTTCTGCCTGCGCCGGTGCCTTTCTACCCACAAAGAAGTTCACAGCTGTCCAGGCAGGCACCATTATGGTCGCTCATTCCCCTCTCTGACTCGGCCATTCTGTTTCTCCTGGTGCTGCAGGCTGCCCCTTTTGTACTGGGCTCCTGCCTCCATTGGCACCTTTTTCTGCCCACAAAGAAATCTGCAGCAGTCCCGACGGGCTCTGCTGGGCTGGCTCACTCCCCTCTCTCCTTCTTTTCGTTCTGTTTCTCCTGGTGTTGCAGGCTGCCCCTTTTGTACTGGGCTCCTGCCTGCATGGCACCTTTTCTGCCCACAAAGAAATTCTGCACAGATCACGACAGAGCTCAGTTAGTAGGTCAATCCTCCTCTCAGTCGCTCTAATCCTAATCTGTCCCAAACACTGATTTCCCAAAGCTTATCATGTGTATTCTGCGCCGGAAGCGCCGAAACATATTTTGGGCCATGATGTGAAAAAATGACATGTACTATTCATACAGGTGTGAAAAAAATGCTGTATTAAAATCTGGTGTGAAAATATTATTGATTTGCTAAAGTTACAAGGTGCATGGAAACTGCACAACACACGCTCATAACACAGTCATTTTATGGAGTTTCATCACAAAATTTTCAACATAGACATTTTAGGACCTCTGCTCATGAACAGTGTCACTGTGGTTTTCTTAATGTGTTCTGAACACTAATTTCCCCACAGCAACTGCACTATTTTCCGCTGGAAGTGTGAAAACACATTTTGGCCAGGATGTGAAAATGACAGTTCTACTGATCATAAGGAGGGTGGAAAATGCCAATGTTGAAAATCTGAGTGTAAATATTGCAAATTCATAGAAATTCTGAGCGTCACGTAGCAAATGCATAACGCATGCTCGTGTGAAACAGTCATTTTTGATTTTGTTCTACCAAATTTATTACTCCAGCTCAGTTAGAAATAAATAGAGAACAACTTAATATGTATTATTAGAGCAATCCTAAAAGTATCCAGTCATTGCTTTGCCTCCACTCCAGAGACCATGCTGTAATATAGGACCACACAGGACCCTGGGTGGGGGGTGGGCAACTCTACAGTTCCAGCACAGCTCCATTGAGCTCGCTCACTCCCCCTCTCTCACTCGCTCTGTCTTTCTATTTCTTCCGATGCTGCAGGCTGCCCTTTTGTACTGGACTCCTGCTTGGATTGGCACTTTTTTATGCCCACAAAGAAATCTGCAGCAGTCCCGACACACCTCCATTAAACTCATTCTCTCCTCCTCTCTCAATCACTCATTCTGTCTCTCCCCGAGCTGCAGGCTGCCCTTTTGTACTGGGATCCTGCCTGTGTTGGTGCCTTTTTCTGCCACAAAGAAGTTCATAGCTGTCCCAACAGATCTCCGTTGAGGTCGCTCACTCCCCCTCTCTCATTTGCTCATTCTTTTTCTCCTGGCACTGCAGGCTGCCCTGTTGTACTGGGCTCCTGCTTCCATTGGTGCCTTTTTCTGCCCACAAAGAAATCCGCAGCAGTCCCAACAGAGCTCTATTGAGCTAGCTCACTCCCCTCTCTTACTCACTGATCCGCTTCTTCCTTTTGCAGGCTGCCCTTTTATTACTGGGCTCCTGCTTGCGTGGTGCCTTTCTACCACAAAGAAATCCACAGCAGTCCTGATAGAGCTCCGTTGAGTTGCTCACTCCTCCTCCCTCACTTTCTCGTTCTGTTTCTCCCAGTGCTGTAGGCTGCCCTTTTGTACTGGGCTCCTGCGATGGGGCCTTTTTCTGCCCACAAAGAGATCTGCAGCAGTCCCACAGAGCTCAGTTGAACTCAGTCACCCCCCTCTCACTCAGTCAGTCTTAATCTGTCCCCAAACACTGATTTCCCACAGCGACCCGTGCTATTCTGTGGCAGGAGTGCAAAAATATTTTGGCCGGATGTGAAAAATGACAGCTGTACTGTTCATGGAGGTGTGAAAAATACCAGTGTTGAAAATACGGCATGAAAATATTACAAATTTGCGAAGTTACTAGGTGCATGGAAACAGTTCACCGCCTTGTAACACAGTCATTTTATGACTTTCATCACCAACTTTTCAACATAGGGATTTTGGGACTCTACTCATGAACAGTGTCACTGTCATTTCTACTCTGTCCCAAACACTGATTTTCCACAGCCACCACTGGTATTCTTACGTGAAATGCGAAAACACATTTTGGCTGTAGGGATGTGAAAATGACAGCTGTACTGTTCATGGAGGTGTAAAAATGCCAGTGTTGAAAATCTGGCTTGAAAATATTACTGATTTGGGAAGTTACAAGGTGGTGGAAACTGCACAACACACACTTTAACTACAGTCATTTTATGGACTTTCATCACAAAGTTTTCAATATAGGCATTTTAGGACCTCTGCTCATGAATAGATGTCACTGTAGTTTTCTTACTGTGTCCCAAACACTGATTTCCTCAGCGACCATGAGTATTCTGCACAGAAGTACAAAAAGCATTTGGCCAGGGTGTGAAAAATGACAGTTGTACTGTTCATGAGAGAGGTGTATGCATATCCAGTCATTGCTTTGCCTCCTTTCAGAGACCCTGCTGTAATATAGGACCATGGAGGACCATGGGTGGGGAGGTAGGCAACTCCTAAATTCCGGCACCATCCAATAAGCTCACTCCTCCCCCTCTCTCCTTTCGTTCGTTCTAGTTCTCCCGGCGGCTGCAGGCTGCCCTTTTGTACTGGGCTCCTGCTTCCGTTGGTGCCTTTCTGCCCACAAAGAAATCTGCAGCAGTCCAGACACAGCTCTGTTGAGCTTACTCACTCCCCACCTCCCTCTCTCACTCCGCTCATTCTGTTTCTTCAGTGCTGCAGGCTGCCCTTTGCTACTGGGCTCCTGCTTGAGTTAGCACCTTTTTCTGCCCACAAAGTTCACAACTGTCCCGACAGAGCTCCGTTGAGGTCGCTCACTCTCTCTCTCCACTTGCTCATTTTGTTTCTCTTGGCACTGCAGGCTGCCCTTTGTACTGGGCGCCTTTTTGCCCACAAAGAAATCTGCAGCAGTCCCAACAGAACTCAGTTGAGCTCGCTCACCCCCACCTCACTCGTTCATTTCTCCCAGCACTGCGCTGCCCCTTTTGTACTGGGCTCCTGCCTGAGTTGGCACCTTTTTCTGCCCACAAAGAAGTTCACAGCAGTCCTGATAGAGCTCATTAGGCTCACTCAGTCTTCCCTCTTACTTGCTTCGTACTGTTTCTCCCACCGCTGCAGGCTGCCTTTGTACTGGGCCTTGCCTACATTGATGCCTTTTTCTGCCCACAAAGAAATCTGCAGCAGTCCTGACAGAGCTCCATTGAGTTCTCTCTCACTCTCTTCTCACCGCTTCTCTCGCTCTGTTTCTCCCGCGCTGCAGGCTGCTCTTTGTACTGGGCTCCTGCATTGGGGCCTTTTTCTGCCCACAAAGAAACCACAGCACTCCCAACAGAGCTCAGCCGAGCACGTGTCACCCCCCTCTCACTCGCTCGATCTTAATCTGTCCCAAACACTGATTTCCCAGCGCACCGTGCATATTTTGTGGCAGGAGTGCAAAAATATTTTTTGCCAGGATGTGAAAAATGGCAGCTGTACTGTTCATAAGGAGGTGTGAAAAATGCCAGTGTTGAAAATGTGGCATGAAAATATTACAAATTTGCGAAGCCTACAAGGGTGCGTGAAACAGTTCTGCCGCACGCTTTAACACAGTCATTATGGACTTTCATCACCAAATTTTAAACATAGGGATTTTAGGACCTCTGCTCATGAACAGTGTCACTGTCATTTTCTTAATCTGTCCGAACACTGATTTCCCACAGCAACCACGCTATTCTGCAGCAGATGCGAAAACACATTTTGGTCAGGATGTGAAAATGACAGCTGTACTGCTCATAGGGAGGTGTGAAAAATGCCAGTGTTGAAAATCTGGCGAATAATTACACAATCTTGAGGAGTTACAAAGTCGCAGAAACTGCGTAGCGCACACTGTAGCACAGTCATGTGATGGGCTATCGTCACCAAATTTTCAACATAGGCATTTTAGGACCTCTGCTCATGAACAGTCTCACTGTCATTTTCTTAATCTGTCCCCAACACTAATTTCTCACAGAGACCGTGCTATTCTGCGCCGGAAATGCAAAAACATATTTCGGCCAGGATAGGGAAAATTTCCTCGGTTGCTTGAGTCGACTTTGAAGAGTGCAGACGTGTTCCTGGTCCGCCGAAGATCATAGATGCTGGGCTCAAAGAGGTAGAAATGTAAATTGAGAGGGGTGTGGGGACGCGGAGTGCACAGAGGGTGGATGTGGGTTGGGCAGGAAACTGGACAGACCGTGAGGGACTGTTTTCTTCTTTACAGGTAAAAAAAACAAAAACATTGCAGGACTTATTTTTTTTTTACAGGGGCATTTGGCACATTAGGGTGCGCTCCCAGCATGCCACCCTGAGTGTTTGGGGGATATGCCGATGGAGTTGGGCACCCTGTCCTTTCACATACCGAAGGGGGGCAAGAGCCGAGGATTGGGCACCCCTTGGCACATATCAAATGGGTGGATTATGCCAACTGGGAGTGGGCTCTGCTGGCACACTCAATTGGGTTCTGGCATGCTGACAGGGTGACAGGGTTGGGCACCCTCAAAGTCAGCACTGTGATAGGCAGTGTGCCACCATGTTTAATGTAATGTTTCACTAGGGAAGGCACATTGGGAGGTGCCACTGCGTATGACAAGCTTTGCTCGCATTGCAGCGGACCTTTCCTTAGATGTGCTCGCCACATTATGTATTCCTGGTGTGGCACCGGCATGCAGGTTTATTGGAGAATGAGGGACGCACCTACTGGTTCGTGCCCTCCATTTGCCCAACAGTGACCGCGCCTCCAAATCTGCTACAATATATTGGCTGGCGTGCACGCGTGAGCCAACATAAAAATTACACTTTCCCATACATCAAGATGTTACATTATTCATAGTGGGTGTGGCTAAAGAAAAGAAAAATTAATATATTGATGTTTTTGCTGGAAATTCATTATTACTGGAAACATGGTTGATTTTTCCCCACTTACAAATACTGCTACTTTAAGTAACTCTGCACTGTGTTGGTGTATCTGCACAAGCACACAGAGGGTTAAGAGGAAGTGAGTGACTGTAACTGGAGGTCTGTTCCATAAACAAAAGTAAAAAGAAAAGAGCAGACTGCTGTCAAGATGGCGACTAGTAAACAGGCTGAGGATCTGGATGAGGATTTAATGTGTCCCATTTGTCTGGATCTGTTTAAAGAGCCAGTAATGCTGGAGTGTGGACACCACTTCTGCAGGTCCTGTATCGACAGAGTTTGGGACAGTGGGAAAATTCCCTGCTGTCCCGAGTGCAGAAAGGAGTTCCCATCTAGGAAGTATGCTGTTAACAGGCTGTTAGCTAAAATGGTGGAAAAAGCTCAGAGATCACACCTAGAACAGAAACTTCACTGTGTACAGAGATCAGATCAGTGCATGGTGCATGAAGAAAGACTGAAATTATTCTGCCAGGAGGATGGGGTTCCTGTCTGTCTCGTCTGTATGGCATCTCTTGAACACACCGGACACAGCTTTCTACCCCTGCAGGTCGCAGTCAGCATGTATCGGGTAGGCTACAAAGTGAATTCTGTAAATGCTACAAGCAGTTTTTAGTTTACAAATATGACATCAGCCATTATAACTGGATTGTACTGCTGCCATGAGCTGGTCATAGGTCATTCTATGCATTTAATCATCACTTACCTGGAGCAGGCACTCCTGGGGTATAACAGAAACACTGTAGGCCATCTAACAAACCTTATTTTATTCTTTTCATGTCAAAACGAACAGTCTCTAGAGACCTGCATCTGTGAATCAATGCTACTCCTCAATCACTCTGATGCAGGCTGCCATTTCAGACACACATAATACACATGTAGTGACAGGAACCGAATATTCATAATCAATCATATTTTTTCATTGATGGTGTTTTTAATTATATTATAATTAATGGCTATGATTTGTTCCATTGGAAACCTGTGGTGTAATTTGCTGTTATAAAGGAGCATTTATAATGGCAAACACAAACCAGGTTTCCTACCACTGCAAGATGTCAGGTCCGCCTGCTCTTCCTGGTAGTCCGAGACCATGGCTTAACGCTGAGACCACACTGTAACTCTAACTGGGCAATAAGTCCAAAGATAAATACAATAACTCAGGGCTAAAAGTAGGCTACTGTTTGAGAAAAAATGATGTGTCTTCAGCAGTCACTTCGACCCAAACTGAGTCAGGATTAGGGCACAGCTGCACAGGGACATTTTATTTTATATACTTGCTGTGGCCAAAAAACCATAGCCATCAATTATATAAAATAAAACATGGGGTGGTGTGTAAATTCGAAGTTTACACACACCCTCGCGGTTAGATGCTGACATAAACCCCTTGGGTGTGTGAAAACTTCTTGTTACACACACCACCCCATACTTTATTCTATTTGTAACCCCTGAACCAATGTGGGGGAGGAGGTACTAAAACATTTCCAGAATACATAGGGTTAAAAGTAAAGCTATTAGCTGTATCCCTGTGATGGAAGCTGGAAGGGCTCATGTACAGGAACTTGAGGTAGAGCTGAGTGCTTATAAGGAGAAAGCCAGAAATTTCTATTCAGTCTGAAAGAAGGAGTTCAGATAATAGAGTCCAAAGCATATAGATAGAGTACCTGTTCAACTTCTAGCCTGCAGGCTGGGGGCCAGACCTCTGAATGGCTGAGTCAGGGTACACCTGCAAGGCACAGAGTGGTGGTAATACCTTTGGTTTAATATATGGACCAGGTCACTTGCCAGGATCAGTTTCAAGAGGATCAGAAGGAAAAAGTAGAGAAGGATCCTGAAGCAGAACAGAAAAGGCAACAGACTCCTGTCTCCCAGAGAATTTAACAGGGAACAGTCAGTACACAAGGGCGTGACACTAAGTGTGGAGGATGCCCTCAATGTGCATTTTGTGTGCAAAACATTTCATATTACTTACTGTTTACCATTGCATAGTGCATTGTATCAGACTCATTTTAATTACTGTTTACCGTAGTATAGTGCATTGTATCAGATTCATTTTACTCACTGTTTACATTAGTATAGTAGATTGTATCAGACTCATTTTGCTTACTGTTTACCGTAGTACAGTAGATTGTATCAGACTCATTTTGCTTGCTGTTTACCGTAGTACAGTAGATTATCAGACTCATTTTGCTTACTGTTTACCGTAGTACAGTAGATTGTATCAGACTCATTTTACTTACTGTTTACCGTAGTACAGTAGATTGTATCAGACTCATTTTGCTTACCGTTTACCGTAGTACAGTAGATTGTATCAGACTCATTTTACTTACTGTTTACCGTAGTACAGTAGATTGTAACAGACTCATTTTGCTTACTGTTAACCATAGTACAGTAGATTGTATCAGATTCATTTTACTTACTGTTTACCGTAGTACAGTAGATTGTATCAGATGCATTTTGTTTACTGTTTACCGTAGTATAGTGGATTGTATCAGACTCATTTTGCTTACTGTTTACTGTAGTACAGTAGATTGTATCAGACTCATTTTACTTACTGTTTATCGTAGTATAGTAGATTGTATCAGACCAATTTTGCTTACGTCTTGGCTGACATCTTCTGTAACTATAAATTCCAGATTCCTCTGCAGCTGACATCAGAGCAGGACTGCAGCAGTGGGAGATACATGTAACCCCAGGGGTCGGGTTGATGGTATTTTTTGTGTTATTAGCACTGTGCGGTGCCTCCATAATGTAACCCCCTACCTGGGACCTGGGTTCGGGGAGAAAACTGTTGCTCGGTATTTTGGCTAGGTTTGACTTCTAGTCAGGGGCACCCAAATAACTCCGGACACAGAAAGCAATAACTGTAAATGTCCAGACCAGAGTGGGATTCTAAAGTGTGGCTTTTATTCACAACAACAGAACAACAAAGCATAGATGGACCCCTACGGGCTACACTCCTGGTAATGCAGATTTATGGAGATCAGAACATATCCTTTTTACACTGGACCCTCAGGTTCTGAACACACTGGGCTCTCAGCCCGAACTTTATCTCTTCTCTGGTTTCCCAGGCTCGGCTCCCTTGCCAGCCCTTGGACTACCTTTCTTCCTTGGCTCGCTCCCTGCTGTCCTTGGACTACTTATCCATTTATCATGGAGATTTGCTGGTGGCTCCCTATACCACCCCTGAGCACTTCTGGGTCCATCTGGGAATCTTCTCAACAATCCCACTTCTGGGTACTTTCCTCGAGCACTGGCCAAGTACCTGAGAGAAAGCAACAGGTGTCCCAAAGCAAACCCCTAGAGGTGAATCTGGTTACGCCAAATGGGGGGGGTCTCCCACCTCTTGCTCCCATAATTCATACCCAGCCATTTCTCTGGACTCTAACACCTCTTCCTCTGAAAACACTTTTCCATGTAGATTATCCATAAATGTATTTCACATTTAATCTACTAGCGTTTAACTTTGAATGTGCTGACTTGAAGCTGGCTCATTAAGTGGCTGTGTCCATTTCTCTAGACCCCCACTGTTAAAACAGTCCAAATCCCATAAGCTTCTAAGAACAGTACTTGACTGTCCTTTCTGACCCACAGTAACAATTCTTAAAACACACGCAGTTTCTGGTGAAAACATAGGCCCTTTGTCAGAGCAGACTGACCCTTGGTTGCAGGTGTCCCATAGGCTTCTTCCACAGGAAAATCAATGAATTCTTGGTGCCTCAGCACAAATCTTCAAGGCAGCTTCCTTCTCTCTCTAGCTGGGCCAGGGGGTTGCCTCTGGAAGCTGGCTGTTGGCTTTCCCCATCCTCATGAGGGATTGGTCCCTGAACCAACTGAGGAGCGGCTCTACCACTTCAAAAACAGGATTTCTTGTGTTCCTCTTACAGTGAGAACACACACCAAAACCAAACTAGCTCTATGACAGAGCTGAGGCCCTGCAGCTGCAGCACACCTCTTCCTCTAGTGCACCTCCTTCAGACTACTACAGACTACTACAGGCTGACTGACTTAAAATCCAACATTCTATCCTAACCCTTAGCTGTAACATTCCAGTGTGGCTTATGCAGCTGCGACAGTTCTATATGATGTCATCCTCCAGCTCAGCTGAGACTGAGAACAGAGTGAGACAGTGTGAAATCCATTTTAATTGGAGTTCACAAGCTGCCTTCCTGCTGCTACTGAATCTAATTGGGATTCTTGTAACCCCGGGCCTGCTGCGTGTGATAGAGCACATAAGCTCTGAGTCAGATGGTTTTCAGTTCTGCTTTACTCCAGAGACTAAACACAGTAATCTGAGACTGGACTTAGCAGAGGAAGAACAGCAGGAGAATCAGACTAAAAGATCACAGTTGATATACACTTTAACATGCACTGCAGGCTCCTGGATTCTGGGACTTGTAGTTGTAGAAGATGTCAGCCTTGAAATAAGTAAAACTTAGTATGACACAATCTACTATACTACAGTCAATAGTACGTACATTATTAACTTTTTGCTTATCATTTTGTAAGCATAACATCACTTACAATTGGTCCATAAGAGCATACCAGAAAAAACATTTAATACCAAGACACTTATAAACAAGCATTTGTCAATGCCGAATGTTGATTGCGTTGGTGTGTTGAGCTCGCTCACTGCCCCTCTGTCACTCGCTCAGTCTGTTTCTCCCAGTGCTGCAGGCTGCTCATTTGTACTGGGCTCCTGAATGCATTGGCACCTTGTTCTGCCCACTAAGAAATCTGCAGCTGTCCCGACAGAGCTCCGTTGAGTTGGCTCATTCCCCTCTCTCACTCATCATTCTGTTTCTCCTGGCGCAGAGCTGCCCTTTTAGCATGGGCTCCTGCCTCTGTTGAGTATTTTTCTGCCCACAAAGATCTCAGCAGCAGTCCCGACACAGGTCTGTTGAGCCTGCTGACTCCCCCCCTCACTCTTCCGTTTCTGCCAGCGCTGCAGGCGGCCTTTTGTACTGGGCTCCTGCCTGTGTTGCCGCCTTTTTCTGCCAACAAAAGAAATCTGCAGCATCACGATAGAGCTCCATTGAGCTCGCTCACTCCCCTCTCACTCCAGCTCGTTGTGTTTCTCCCGGTGCTGCAGGCTTCCCTTTGTACTGGGCTCCTGCGCGATTGGCAACTTTTTCTGCCCACAAAGCAATCCACAGCTGTCCCAAAAGAAGCTCCTTTGAGGTCGCTCACTCCCCCTGTGTCACTTACTCATTCTGTTTCTCCTGGTGCTGCAGGCTGCCCTTTTGTACTGGCTCCTGCCTCTGTTGGCGTCTTTTTCTGCCCACAAAGAAATCTGCAGCAGTCCCGACAAAGCTCTGTTGGGCTGTCACTCCCCTTCTCACTCGCTCATTCCATTTCTGCGGCACTGCAGGCTGCCTTTTTCTATTGGGCTCCTGCCTGTGTTGCCGCCTTCTTCTGCCAAAAAGAAATTTGCAGCAGTTGCAATACAGCTCCATTGCGATCACTCACTCCCCCTCTCTCACTCGCTCATTCGGTTTCCCACCACTGCAGGCTGCCCTTTTGTACTGGGCCCCTGCGTGCACTGCTGCCTTTTTCTACCCATAAACAAATCTGCACCAGTCCCAACAAAGCTCCTTTGAGCTCACTCTCTCCCCTCCTCTGCTCAAGCTCATTCTGTGTCTCCTGCTGGCTGCAGGCTGCCTTTGTACTGGGCTCCTGCCTGCATTGGCGGCTTGTTCTGGCCAGAAAGAAATCTGAAGCAGTCCCGACACAGCTCTACTGACTCCTCACCCCACTCACTTATTCCGTTTCTGCTTAGCGCTGCAAGTTGGCCTTTTGTGCTGGGCTCCTGCCTGCGTTGCTGCATTTTCTACCCACAAAGAAATCCGCAGCAGTTACAATAGAGCTCCGTTGAGCTCGCTCACTACCGCTCTGTCACTCACTCATTCTGTGTCTCTTGGCACTGCAGACTGCGCTTCTGTATGGGGCTCCTGGCTGCCTTGGCACCTTTGTCCGTCCACAAAGAAATCTGCAGCTGTCCCAACAGAGCTCCATTGAGGTCGCTCAGTCTCCCTCTGTCACACGCTTATTCTGTTTGTCCTGGCGCTGCAAGTGGCTCTTTTATACCGGGCTCCTGCCTGCATTGGCACCCTTTTCTGCCCACAAAGAAATCTGCAGCAGTCCTGATAGAGCTCCGCTGAGCGCACTCAGTCCCCCTGTCTCACTCACTCATACTGTTTCTCCCACCGCTGCAGGCTGGCCTTTCTATTGGGCCCCTGCCTGCATTGATGCCTTTTCTGCCCACAAAAAACCACAGCAGACCTGATAGTGACTCGTGAGTTTGCTCTACCCCTCCCTCACTCGGTCTCTTGTTCTGTTTCTCCCAGTGCTGCAGGCTGCCCTTTTGTACTGGGCTCTTGCATTGGGGCCTTTTCTGCCCACAAAACAAATCTGCAGCAACTCAGTCCCCTCTCTCACTCACTGCTATGCTTCTCCCACTGCTGCAGGCTGGCCTTTTCTACTGGGCCCTGCCTGCACTGATGCCTTTTCTGCCCACAAAGAAATCGCAGCCAGTCCTGACAGTGCTCGGTGAGTTCGCCCACCCCTCCCTCACTGGCTCTCTTGTTCTGTTTCTCCCAGTACTGCAGGCTGCCCTTTTGTACTGGGCTGTTGCTTGGGGCTTTTTCTGACCTACAAACAAATCTGGAGCAGTCCTGACAGAGCTCAGTTGAGCTTGATCACCTCCCCCAGTGTTCGGTCTTAATCTGTCCCAAACACTGATTTCCCACAGTGACGTGCTATTCTCCAGCAGGAGTGCAAAACATATTTTAGCCAGAATGTGAAAAATGAGAGCTGTACTGTTCATAAGGAGGTGTGAAAAAATGCCACTGTTGAAAATGTGGTGTGAAAATATTACAAATTTGCGGAAGTTACAAGTGCGATGAAACAGTTCAGCGCATGCTTGTAACAGAGTCACGTTATGGAGTTTTGTCACCAAATTTTCAACATAAGGATTGTAGGACCTCTGCTCATGAACAGTGCCACTGTCATTTTCTTAATCTGTCACGAACACTGATTTCCTACAGCGACCACGTTGTTCTGTGCCGCAACTGTGAAACCATATTTCAGTTAGGATGTGAAAAATGACAGCTGTACTGCTCATAAGGAGGTGTGAAAAATGCCACTGTTGGAAATCTGGCATGACAATGCTACAAATCTCTTGGTTACAAGGGTGTGGAAAGTGTGCAATGCACTTGTAACACAGTCATTGACGGAGCTATCATCACCAAATTTTCAACATAGGCATTTTAGGACCTCTGCTCATGAACAGTATCACTGTCATTTTTAATCTGTCCCGGACAGTGATTTCCCTAGCGACCACTCTGTTCTACGCCGGGAAGTCGAAAACACATTTGGCCGTGCTGGGAAAATTACAGCTGCACTGTTCATATGTAGGTACTGTATGGAATGGCAATGTTGAAAATCTGAGTGAAATATTATTAATTACATGAGTTACGGTGTCCATGCAGACTCGCGGCATTATCAAGTAACACAGCCAATTTATGGAGTATCATTACCAAATTTTCAACATAGGCATTTAGGACCTCTACTGATGAACAGTGTCACTGTCTTTCTTAATCTGCCCGGACACTGATTCCCTCTGCGACCGTGCTATTTTGGCCAGAAGTGCGAAAACACATTTTGTCAGGATGTGAACAATGACAGCTATACTGTTCACAAGAGTGTGACAAAATGCCAATATTAAAATTGCTGGTGATAAATAGTCAAATTAGCGAAGTTACACACATGTGATAGCGACTGCAATGACACTTTTCGTAAACGATCATTTTTGATTTTTTCACCAAATTTGCAACATAGGCTTTTTGAGGCCCACCTCGTGAACACTAGCACTGTTGTTTTGTTAGTCAGCACCAAAGGTGATTCCGCTGATATTGCGAAATCACCTTTGGGCGATTAATGCCATGACAGTTCGAGAATTCATGAGGAGGGGTCCCAAAAACCCCATGTTGAAAATTTGGTGCCAAAATTCCAAAAAATGACTGAGACATGCATTAAAGTTGAAAAAAACCCTATTTCTACCGTTATACAGTTTACCAGCATTTCTTCAGTTCGCAGTCAGCTTTGAAGAGTGCAGACGTGTTCCCGGTCCACTGAAGATCATCGCGCCAGACTCCGGAGGTGATGGGGTGAGGGGTGGGAGGCAGGTGCAGCATGGACGCCACGAGTTGTGGGTGGCGGCAAAGACAGGCGCCGAGGGACTGTTTCCTTTTACAGGTAAAAAAGCGTCATGGGACTGTTTGTACTTTCCAGGGGCATGTGCCGCTGGGGTGGGCTCAGCGTGCCACTGGGAAGTCTTTCTTCGGGGGCAGCTGTAGCCAATGGGTGATTGGGCACCCGGTCAACCAAACAACAATGGGGATGCCATTCTGCCGTGAGGTTTGGCACCCCATCAACAAAAGAACAAAAGGGGGAATGCCATTCTGCCGGCCAGGGACTGGGAACCCCGTCAGCAGACAATAAAAGGTGGTGTTACATTATGCCGACAGGGTAGGCTCCCCGTCAGCAGAGAAACATGGTGGGGGGAGGGTAATATTGTTTGTGACATCCCGACCTGCAATGACGGGTCGCTCCTTCATTGCAGCAGATGGCTTATGCTGCAATGACGAGGTGGCCCCAGATTGCAGGGGCTGATTTCTCACAAGTTGGTGGCAAGGTTCCAAACTTGTGTCACCAGCAGCGTGCCACGGCATTGGGGGAAGCGGGACAAGCCTTTGCAGGCTGTGGGGTCATTGGCCACAACAGTGCCACGCCTCCCAACCTGCTTCTGAGAAACCTGTTGCAATATGTTTCTTGCACTGCGACCCATATAAAAGTAGAATAACAATTGTCTATAAATTACACACACAGAGGAAGTAACAAGTATACACTTTTATCCTGTCTTAATACAACTACATACATGCCTCCCAGGAGCTCTACAGGGAATGTTTTTCAGACAAAGTCTGCGTTGGGACCAGTCCCACTCTTGGGTTTGGGCCCATGGTACAAAATGTTCCACTTTAAAGTAGCAGTATCTGGTTAGACACCATGTAATGTTTTTTCAGTAATAATGATTTTCTGGTAGAAACATCACTACGCTTATTTTTCTTTTGCTTTCTTTCATTCCTGGACTAAGTTATGGGATTTTGAAGATTTCAAAATTCCTGCTTCCTTGAACTGCCTAGCATGAAAGGATTAAATATCTTGGAACAGTGCTGTGCTGCTTACCATCAGAAGCATACGGTAACACCATCCTAATACATCTACAGTGTGAATTTAGTGTGTACATTCAACAGGGAACCTCAGCAGAAGGGATTTGCTAGAATTGTGATTGTCACTCATCTTTGATGATATGAGTCATTAGGTACAAAATTAGCTATATCATGGGGTTCAAAATAACTGAGCAAAATTAAAAATGTACTGAGGATGTATAGAATAAAGGATGGGGAAGTGTGATATGAGAATTTAATGCACAGCTGAGGTGTGGGATGCTACATAAACCCCAAGGGTGAAGCCTGAGGGGTTTATTAAAGCACTGAACACTGAGGGTGTGCATTTTTTTTTAATTCTCGCATGCACACTCCTCCTCTTATATTGTATATAATTGCTGGTGAGCATTTTTTTCCAGCCTCATTGCGGTGATCATGTATGACAGACACATGGACAAACATACACATTCACACAGCCCCACTCCCTGTGAAACGTGCACACAGTACACTGTCTCACACTCTCTCTCTCTCTCTCTGTCTCTCCCTCTTACAGGAGGATTTTTTTTGCATTTCTATTGTGTTTTTCACTTAATAGCTGGGATCGCGATTATGGTTGGCGCTTTAGTACACACACACACACACACACACACTCTCTCTCTCTCACTCCCCTGTGTCACTCTCTCCTTACTACTGCAGGAGGATTTTGTTGTTTTTCTATTTTTTTAACTTGCTAGTTGGAATCATGAATTTGACTGCGCTTCAGAAGCACTTGGCTGTAAGTCAAGGTGCGGAGTCGGCTCGAAATATCGTCCGAAGGTAACGAATAGCAGAATCAATCAGATAAAGCTTTTTTTAATTAATTAATTTAAGGTAAGATCAACCAGATAGTAAAATTTAAATGGCCGGCCCGATGGCATTGAGGGTTGAGCACTGGACACTACACCTTATGCTCTGCTGGTGACCCAGGTTTTGGGGATGACCTTGGGTCTCTCAGGGTGCTGGCCGGGGAGGGTGAGAACAGGATTGAGCACGCGTCTCTCTCTCCTGGGTAGGGTTGAGGTCACCCACTCATACTCCTGCCATCACCGAATGAAGGTTTGGTGCCAGCGCAGGCAGTCAGTGGTGCAACTGGAAGGGACTGGAATCCTGAATGGCATGTGCGATGTTGGGGATGCGTAGGTGTAGGGTCATGAGAAAACCCGTAAAAACTCATAAATTATATATAAAACAAGCATTTGTCAATGTCAAATGTTGGCTTGCTGGCATTGGCATTGGTAGTGCAGGAGTTGGACAGATGCATCATAGGAATGGCAGTGAAGTATTGAACTGATGCCAACCCACCCCCGCCCTGCAGAGAGTGACAAGCATAGGGTGTCCCTTTGGGTGTTTGGTAGTGCAGTGCGGGGAAACATGTCGGGCAGGATGTGAGAAATGACAGCTGCACAGTTCATAAGGAGGTGTAAAAATGCCAGTGTGTGAAAATGTGGCATGTAAATATACCAATTTATGGTTACTAGGGTGTGTGGGAAATATGCAATGCACACTTGCAACACTGCCATTTTATGGGTGCCTGCACCAAATTTTCAACATAGGCATTTTAGCACCTCTGCTCATGTACAGTGTCACTGTTATTTCCTCAAAGTGTCCCAAGAAGTGATTTTGCACAGCGATCACGCTATTCTGCACCGGAAGTGCGAAAACACATTTTGGGCACGATATGTCAAATGACGGCTGTACTGTTCATCAAGAGGTGTGGAAAAATGGCAATGGTGAAAATCCAGACTGAAAGTATCACAAATGCATGACGGTACGAGCGTGCATGCAATCTGCCAATGCATGCTCGTAACACAGTTATTTTATGCAGTATCTACCAAATTTTCAACATAGGCATTTTAGGTCCTCTGCTCATGAACTGTGTCACTGTCATTTTCATAATCTGGCCCAAACACTGATTTCCTACAGCCACATGCTATTGTGCGCGTGGAAGCGGAAACACATTTCAGGCAGGATGTGGAAATGACAGCTGTACCTGTTCACAAAGAGGTGTACAAAATGACAATGCTGAAAATCCGCAGTAAAATATTGTGAATGCGCCGGGTTACGAGCCTGTACAGCAACTTTTGCCAACACACGCTTGTAAAACAGGCATTTGTTGGATTTTTCTACCCAAATTTGGAACTTAGGCTTTGTAGGGCACCCATGAACTTCGCCACTGTCATTTCACATCAGTTCTCGAAAGGTGATTTCCCAGAGGACTGCATAAATCACCTTTGAGGCCGATAAATGCCATGACAGTGACAGAATTCAAGGAGGAGGGGCCCCAAAACCCTGCATGTTGAAATTTGGTGCAAAAATTCAAAAAATGCCTGAGATATACAAAAAAGTTGAAAAACCCCTATCTAGCCCATTATACAGCTTATCGGCATTTCCTCATTTCGCGGTCGGCTTTGGAAGAGTGCAGACGTGTTCCCGTCCACCAAGATCGCTACCGCCAGACTCAGAGGTAAGTATGGGGTGAGGGGGTGTGGGGAGGCAGGGTGCGCAGGTGGGTGCGGGTTGTGGGGTGGGTAGGGAGAAGCGCCATGGGACCATTTTTAATTTGCAGGTGTTAAAAAAAAAGACGACGCGGACGTTTGCCATGCTGGGGTGGGCTCTCAGCATGGCAGAAGGATGACTGGGGGCGTGGAGCCGATGGGGACTGGGCACTCCTGTCGGCCATGGCATCAGTTGCCATGCTGGGAGTGGGCTCCCAGCGTGGCACCCTGTTAGGGGGAGGACGAGTGAGCCCGATGGGGAGTTTGCACCCCGTCGGCCATGGCATCAGTTGCCACGCTGGGGTGGGCTCCCAGCTGGCACCCTGTACTTGGGAATGGCATCAGAGTAGTGATATATATCCTAGCAAAGTGACGCCATGACAAGCTTGTCTCTGATTGCAGCGCACTTTGTTTAGAAGTTTGTCCACTTTACATAATGTTGGTGCTAGTGCTAGCATGCTGGCTTATTGGGGAATGAGGATGCACCTACTGATGTGTGCCTGTATCTCCTCAACAGCAGTCAAGGCCCCAAAGCTGACATCGCTCCCAATATGTTGACTTCTGTCGCAAGCGCAGGCTAAATATAAAAAGAAAATTAGAAACAATAACACAAACATACAAACATGAAATTGCCAGCAGATACAGGCCATTTGATCTATCTCGTCTGCTCAAGTGTGCAGCACTTCAGTCCATTAGATCAGTGCTGCCCTCCCTCATGTGTGCCCTCCCCAATCTCACACCCCTCCCGGTTTGTAACTTATCCTTGAATCTGTCCCACCCTCTTGAAGCTCCTAACACTCTGCAACAATACTTACTCTCTGGCAGAGCGCTCTCACCCTGCCACCACTCTTTCTGTGAAATAGTGCCTCCATTCCTCTTGAACCTACCACCTTTCAACTTCATAGAGTGTCCCTGGTTTCCCATCCACCCTTTCAGACTGAATATACACCTGGTGTCTACTCTGTTCAAATCCTTCAGGTACTTGAAGGTCTCAATCATATCCCTCTTTCCCTGCTTTTCTCCAAGGTATGCATATTGAGCCATCTCAGTCTGTCCTCATATGGTCTGTTCCCCAACCCCAGGATCATTTTTGTTGTCCTGCACTAACCTTCTCCAGTAGTCTGATGTCCCTTTTCAAGTAGGGGGCTCCGAACTGCATGCAGTACTCTGGGTGTGGTCTCACCAGGGACTAGTACATAGGCAAGATGACCTCCCACTCCTGGACATAATCCCCATTTGCTATGCAACCTAGCATCCTGTTTGCCTTCACTGCTGCCTTCCTGCACTGAGCACAGTGGTTCATCTCCCCGGTTACCAGCACTCCCAGGTCCTTCTCCTCCTTGGATTTTGTTACCGGGAGACCCTCCAGCCAGTAATTGTGTCCTGGGTTCTTGCCCCCTAAATACATCACTTTGCACTTCTTGGCATTGAAACCAAGCCATCAAGTGTGAGACCATTCCTCCAGTTTTGTCAAATCCTACTGAACTACTTTTGCTCCCCCCCATTTACCTCTGTGCAGATCTTTGTGCCATCTGTGAAGAGACTGATCTTGCTCTTAATCTTTACTGCAATGTTGGCTATGAAAATGCTAAACAGAACCAGTCCCAGCACCAAGCCCTGTAGTACACCACTTGATACTGCCCTGGGTTCAGATGCCTCTCCCGCACTAATACCTTCAGCTGTCTACCCTGCAGCCAGTTCTCAACTCATTCTGACCAGTTTCTTCCCTGGTCCCAGACTCTTCAACTTGCAGGTCAGCCTACCATATATCACTGAGTCACAGGCCTTGCTGAAATCCAGGTTGAGGGCATCAACAGCATGTTCCCTGTCCAGTGCCCTCATAACCCAGTCATAAAGATCAACCAAGTTCATCTGGCAGGATCAGCCTGAGACAAGGTTATCACGAACCTGGGTTACCAGCGTGAGTGCAAGGTGTTGTGTCCAGAGCCTTAACCCTCAGCGCCCACCGTTTAAATTTCTCGATCTGGTTGATCTTGCCTTAAATTAATAATATAAAAAATTAAAAAACTTTATCTGGTTGATCCTGTTATTCATCACCTTTGGATGGTACTGAGCAGACCTGGCACCTTGGCTTACAGTCAAGAACTTCTGAAGTGCAACCCACTCTCAATCCCAACAGGTAGTTAAAAAAATAGAAAACACAAAATCCTCCTGCAGAAGTACTGAGAGAGAAACACAGGCAGTGAGATAATGGCAAGGTGCAATGTTGCGAGTAGCTCCTCTGCTCATGGAGGTACAAGAGCCACCACATTTGAAGAACTGTTAGTTCTGCCCACATACAGGAGGGAGCCAATGATGGAGCACTTGATTCTGAGTGACAGGGCACATGTTTGATGTAATAGCCAGCAGGTTATTATGGGAATATCAGCTGGCTGAGCTCAAAGAAAAATTGTTTACTAGTAATTTTAAATATATATATAAAAACATATCTATATATTATAGTGGCACAGTGGTGCCACTATAGTTAGGGTTGAGTACCCCATTTGAGGTTAAAGTGTGAAATTTTGTACCTTGATTTCTTTGCCACCATTCAATGGATCTACTTGCCAAATTTGGCAGAGCACAGAAGCATTAGCATAGATCTTGGGGACTGCCAGGTTTCATTGCTGATCCGGATCCTGTTTGCAGAGTTATTAAGCAACATTCCGTGTATGTATGCATTTTTGCACATTCTTTTCTGCACCTACAGGTTGCACAGTTTTTCTCGACCAGTCCAAAAACTTCAGGGAATGTGCAGCCGGGATCCCCGTTGTGCCTTTTGAAGATTTTGTGAAAAAATATTAAACTGTTCAAAAGTTATTCAACAAACAATTTTCCCATTCTAGTCAATGGGAAAAGTTATCAAAAAGTTTGACAGTGTCGCAAATGCAGTTTTTAGTGTCACAAATTACCCTTGTAGTGTCGTGAGTCAGTCATTTTTTTTTCAGTTACTGATCACAGAAATGCTTGGCATTTAAAATTGGGACCCTCTAGGGACACAATCCTTTTTGTGTTTACCTAGTCGAGCCCTGAGGATGCTAGCCATGTCTTTATTTTGGGATTAAACACCCCAGAAATATGTTTTTGAAATTTTTGGGAAAAGTAGTGTCACAAAGTAGTTTCAAACCACTAGGGGGCTAAGGGCAAAACTAGCCAGGAATGTCATAAATAATATGAAATTTTAATTTTTTTCTACATCGTATGGTTCCTGAGATATAAGCAATTTAGTATTCAAAGTGCTCATTTTCGGGTCCAATGCCCATTATTATGCATACATTCTTTGTACTCACTGTGTTTCTCTATGCAGCTTTTGAGGAAAACCAGGGTGTGTGCTTCTGTTACTGTTACCCTTAGCATTTCCACTTGCGTTTACGTACCCATTTGCGTTAGCGTTTCCGTGTACACCACTGTGTGCGTTACCCTTTGCGTTTTCATTTGAAGAAGAAACCAGAACTGAAAGAAAACAGATTCATTTCAGTGCTTTACAGTAATTGTACATTGCTATATTTGTTTTAAACTTAGATTGTGGGCTTTTAGTGACACTGTAATTTCTTTGCTGTCTTTACTTAGAATTGTTTTTGGGCTGTTGAAAATTTGAAACCTAGTTTGGTGTGCTTGTAGTGGTGATGTATTTCTTTGCTGTCTTTAATTGCTGCAAATTTTGTCTTGGCTTGTCTGACTTGCCCTGTAGTTTGGGTGAGGGGTGCTAATTGTCTGCCTCTGACCTCAGCTACGTGATAACTGGAAGTGGGGCTTAGTCAGAGTTGAGGAACAAGTGATTTTTGTTTTCTCAGAAGAAGCCAGAAGGGAAGGAAGCAGATTAATTTCAGTGCTTTACAGTAATTGTACATTGCTATTTTTGTTTCAAACTTAGATTGTGGGCTTTAGTGATACTGTACTTTCTTTGCTGTCTTTACTTAGAATTGTTTTTGGGCTGTTGAAAATTTAAAACTAGTTTGGTGTGCTTGTAGTGGTGGTGTATTTCTTTGCTGTCTTTAATTGCTGCAAATTTTCATTCCTCTCCCTTCCCTGCCCCCAACACTTAATTATATGCCCTGTTAAATCTGATTGACAGGAGCTAAGCACAGGAGATAGTAGGGGTTGTGGAGTAGGAGGGGCATAAGGGGGAAGAAGCCCGCCCTCAGCACGACAAATGTTTTGACTCATTTTTTATTTTTTTTCTTTTTTAAAGAATAGTATCTGAGGATCAGTGGCAGGATTTTTAGGACAGTAAATTAATAAAAAGGGAACTAGGAGAGCTTCAGCAACAGACAAGTACTGGAATAGCAGTATAAGTGTAGTATAATGTGGGGAGTGGTGACTGCAGTGGCTGTGGGCAGCCATATTCAGGCAGACCTTCTGGATCCTGAGGTGCTGCCCCATCTGCATGCATCTCTCTGACTGCGGATGAGGTAGCCAGACTCAGAGGGAAGAAACTGGGTCAGGAGTACCATCATCCCTATCCAGAGACCACCCAGTCTAACGCCACTGCCTCAAAGGATGCTGAGAACGAGGAGCACTTGGATGACAGTGGGCTCAGGGAGGCTTAGGGCGGTCAGGCAGAGGCACATCCCAGATCCTATTCCAATCAAGAACTCATATGAAACACTGGAAAATGAGGACAACCAAATAGAGGTACCCAGAGAAGTGGAAGGAAAGGATGGAGGTTAGCCAAGGAGGTGATTCAGCGGGAGAGCAGTGGACCCCAGAGGAGGAGGAAGCAAATCCTGGTGGGGACTCCATCATAAGAGGGATCCAGCTAGGAACACAGGAGGGGGAGGACAGGGAGGTGAGGTGCTCACCAGGTGCCACGGCATGGAGGGATGGAAGGAAGATCCTGGGGATCACTGGGAAGGCAAGACAGGAGGGTGAGCTGATGTCATTATCCACCTAGATACTAATGACCTGGCAAATGGGGAGCCAAAGGAAGTTCAGGAAGAGTTTAGGAAACTGGGAGGGTTCTTAAGCAAGCTACTTCTGTCACCTTCTCAGAAGTACCACCTGAGAGGCAAGGGAGAGCATAGGGTGCATGCACCAGGAGCTTTAACTCATGGTTGAAGAACTGGTGCTGTGAGGAAGGGTTTGGATTCATTGTGACTGGGAACCCACCTGGAGGGATGGAGGCTTGTTCAAGTCTGATGGCCTGCATCCATCTTGGAGGGGAATCCAAGCACTCAATGATAAGTTAAATGCTACATTGACAAGCATTTAAACTTGCCAAGGGGGGGTGGCAGGCCAGGAAGGAGGGTACCTCATTGCCCACCCCCACACAGGTAGCAGTGGAACCAGTGAACTGGAGGAGTGCCTATCTCTACAAAGCAGTGTGCAAAAGATGGAGATAAGTGTCCAAGGGGTGGATAGGCTGAAAAGGGGCAAAATTCAACAGAAGGGCAGACAGAAAGGAGAACCAGGGATAAAGGACAACCAGGGAAGGGGCTGGAGCAGAACAGCTAAACAGTCTAGGGAGGTCAAATCATGGAAAGCCATGTGTGCCAATGCCAGGAGCTTTAGCAACAAGATGCAGGATCTGGAGGCTGTCATTTGCAGTCAGACCTGGACATTGTGGCAATCACGAAACCTGGTGTATGATAACCATGACTGTGAGATGGCCATACCTGGCTACAACATATTCAGAAGAGACAGGGCAGGTAGGAAGGAGGGAGTGGCACTGTATGTGAAAATGACATAAGGGCCACAGAGATCCAGGAGGAACAAATGGGGAGAGATACTGTGGGTTAAGCTGGAAAGGAAAATGGAGCCAGCCATCTGCACAGTTGTGTCTATAGACCATCAGCCCAGGAGGAAGAAACAAATAGGAGCTGATAGCCTTCCAAAGGATGGCAGACAAGGGTGAGGTAGTACTGGTTGTAGACCTCAATATTCCAGATGTGGACTGGCATCCCAGCAGCAGCATCAACTACAAGCAGATTTATCCTGGACTCCCTTCAGGGTGCCTTCCTCAAGCAACTGGTCATGGAACCAACTCGGCAGAAGGCAATAATGGACCTTGTGCTCACAAACAGGGACAGTGTGATGGGGTAACAGTGGGGGATCACCTGGGGAACAGTGACCACCAGTCATCGTGGTTTGAAATCACAGAAGAGCAGAACCAAACCACACAAAAACACGTATACTGGATTTTAGGGGGATAGACATTGGGAAAATGGGGAGATACTTGAAATAGGCTTTAAGGGGAATGGGGCGGGAATGGGGGGTTGAGGAACAGTGGGCAGTATTTAAAACAGGGATTACAAGAACAACAGAATTATGCATTAAGCAGGTTAGCAAAGGGAAAAGGAAGAGGAGACCATTATGGTTTTCCAAGGAGGTAGCAGAGAAAGCGAAATCCAAAAAAATTGCATTTAGGCAATACAAAAAGACACAGGCAGAAGGGAATAGGGAGAAGTACCAGGAGAAGCAAAGGGAGGCAGGAGGTCAGTAAGGGAAGCCAAAGCTCAGACAGAAGAGCACATTGCAAAATCAGTGGGTAGAGGGGACAAACCTTTACAGGTACATAAGTGAAAAGAAAGACAAAGGAGGGATAGTGAGACTGAAGGGGAGGATGGGGACCGTGGAGAATGACAACAGTAAAGTTGACTTATTGAACAGGTATTTCTGCTCAGTCTTTACTGAGGAAGAGGAGGTATGGGTCTGAAGGGAGCACAAGGGTGGGAATGGTGCAGAAATGGACACAAGTCCCTTTACACGAGAAAGGGTCCTGAAGGAACTGGAAGTAAAAGAGTTGATAAAGCAATGGGGCCAGATGGGGTGCACCCCAGGTTCCTTAAAGAACTAAGAGAGGTGGTGGCTGAACCTCTGGCAATCCTGTTTAGCTGATCACTGGAAACAGGGGAGGTACCCAAAGTCTGGAGGACAGCAGATGTAGTCCCCTTATACAAAAGTGGGAACAAAGAGAAAGCGTGGAACTACAGACCAGTCAGCCTCACCTCGGTAGTGGGGAAGATCATGGAAGCACTACTGAAGGAGAGATTGGTGAGAGCATCTGGTTGTCAATGGACTACAGGACCCAAGGCAGCATGATTTCACCAGGGAGGTCATGTCAGACCAACCTCGTGAATTTTTGACTGGGTGACTAGGGAGGTGGATCAGGGAGGGCAGTCGACATGGCCTATCTGGACTTCAGCAAGGCCTTTGACACTGTGCCACATAGAAGACTATACACAAACTGGGGACTATGGTTGTGGGCAGGACAGTAGTGCAGTGGATAGGTAACTGGCTGGGTGGCAGGACACAGAGGGTGGTGGTAAATGGCTTGTCACTCCACAGAGGAAGAGTGACCAGTGGGGTACCACAGCGATCAGTGCTGTGACCCGGTCCTGTTCAACATCTTCATCGGTGACATTGCACAGGACCTAGAAGGCAGAATTTCACTGTTCACTGATGACACAAAGCTCTGTAACAGAGTAGACACACCAGAGGGTGTAGACAGAATGAGAAGGGACCTGCAGAAACTTGAAGAATGGTCAGAGGTTTGGCAGTTGAAATTCATTGCAAAGAAGTGCAAGAATGTGCATATGGGGCACACAATCCTGGCATAATATATCAGTTGGGGGTAAGGATATAGCATGCACCAAGCAGGAAAGGGATCTTGGGGTTATCATCTCTGATGACCTCAAGGTAGGGAAACAGTGTGACAAGGCAGCAGGTAAAGTAAATAGGATGCTGGGATGCATAAGCAGGCATCACCAGCAGGAAAGGGAGGTCATAATTCCGCTAGACAAGACACTAGTGAGGCCCCAACTGGAGTACAGTGTACAGTTCTGGAGACCTTACTTATGTAAGGACATAGACAGAGTAGAAAAGGTTCAGAGGAGGGGAAGAAAGATGGTATATGGATTGCATCCTAAGTCCTATGTGGACAGGTTGAATCAACTGAATATGTACTCCTGGAGGAGAGGAGGAGAGAGGGATATGATAGAGACATACAAGTATCTTACAGGGAGGAACAGGGTGCAGGAATACACTATTTTTAAGTGATAAAGATGTTCCAGGACTAGAAGGCATGGAATGAAGTTGGAGTGAGGACGATTCAGAAGAAACGTGAGGAAGAACTTCTGCACAGAACGGGTGGTGGACAAGTGGAACATCCTGCCAGAGGAAGTGGTGGGGGCTGAAACAATCATGGGATTTAAGAATGCATGGGATAGACATGAAGGAATTCTGGAGGTCAGGGTTAAGAAGCAACAGACTTCTAGGAAAACATAAAGTAAACATACAAGCTCAAATGGGCAGACTGGGTGGGTCTTAGGCCCTTATCTGCCGTCACTGTCTATGTATCTATGTTTGTGCTTGCATTTGCATTACTGTTATCATTTGTGTTTCCACCACTGTTTGTGTTTGCGTTTCCATTTGCGTCACCATGCGCATTTGCGTTTGTGGCCACCCTTCCGTTTGTGTTTGCATTTGTCTTTCGTTTGGCGTCATTGTTGCTGTTACTGTTACCATTTGCGTTTCCAATTGCGTTTCCGTGACGTGCGCGTTACGGTTTGCATTTCTGTATGCTTTTGCATTTCCGTTTCTCTTTCCTTTGGCGTTATTGTTGCTGTTGCCGTAACCATTTGCCTTTCCAATTGCATTATCATGACAGTGTGTGTTACGGTTTGCGTTTCTGTATGCGCTTGCGTTTGCATTTCCATTTATGTTTCCTTTGCCGTTATTTTTGCTGTTACCATTACCATTTGCATTTCCAATTGCAGTACCATGAGTGTGCACTTTAACATTTGTATTTCCGTACGTGCTTGCGTTTGCGTCTCCGTTTGTGTTACTCTTTGCTTTGGCGTCAGTTAGGGCTTGCATTTCTATTACCGTTTGCGTTACCATTTACATTTGTGTCACCATATGCATTACCATTTGCGCTTGTGTTTGCATTGCAGTTACCATTACTATGTGACAAAAAATCATGTGGGGGGAGCGCGGGGGCCCATGCTCCCACCACTACATTTCATTCACTATTTATAGTCCTCACTCTCAAAAGAAGGGACATTCATGGCAAAAACACTCCAGTTAATGCATCAGTTAGAGTTGTTCCACAGCTACAAAAGTGAGAGAAATTCGATGTTTGGGTTGAAACCACTCCTTGCACCTCCACCCCAACTGACATCCGGGGTGTGCGTTAGAGTCATTTGGTCTAACTCTCACCCCATTCTGCTTTCTTCACCACCTCAGATGGGGTGAGAGTTAGGGCCGACAACTAGCGCACCCGCTGCCAGTTGGGGGGGTGGGGTGGGGGTACAGGGGTTTCACTAACATCGAATTCCTCACTTTGTTGCTGTGGAACAACCTCTTGATGCATTAAAACTGAGTTTTGTGCCAATGATATATATATATATATATATATATATATATATATATATATATATACAGTCTAAGCTGCTTATAACTGGCACATCTGTGTAAGCAGATTTTGCCCTTTGTAGCGATGGGCGCTATAACTAAAACCATTGTTTTTTATTAATACACTGCACTGTTTGCTGTCCTGAGGTCAGTAAGGAGGGTCTCACCTGTAATCAGTCTCTGGGGAGGAGGAGGGTGTCAGAGTGAGGATAACCAGCACTGTACTGAAGATAGATGTGATCGCTCACTGCAAGATGCAATTCACTCCCCACTGTGTACTGAATCTGTATGATGTCAGGGCAGACTGAGTGAGTTCAAAAAGCTGTGATTCACTGAGTGAGTAACAGAATTTGGCACTGCAAGAGGGTGGAGTTCAAAAATGAGAGAAATTAGAGATTTGGCACTAAAAGTGGGAAGTTAAAATTAGAGAAGTTAAAAGTGGCATTGACTTTACTTTCAGTCCCCACAAGCTGCGATTCACTGAGCGAGCAGCAGAATTTTAAATCGGCTCTGTGAGTGGGGAGTTCAGAAATTCACAAATTAGAATGAGCGAATGAAGGGAAAAAAGACCATAGACCGTGGCTATAACATTCTATGCCCTTTGTATTTGGGAAGATTACTCGCTAATTAGCCCCTAAATAGTGTCTGTTCACACTTTGGCAAACTTGGCAAATGGCAAACTTGCTGAAGTATGAATTGAGAATAATTAGTGGCTAATCTGCCCAATATAGAAGGTAGGTATGGAATGCTATGAACACCATTTTTAACATTAGAGCCTATGGCAATGGCAAATGGTAAATGAGATTTGCCTGGTTCAACCAACTGCCCGTCTAAAACAAGAACAGTATAAGTAGAGTAGAATGTGTATATGTGTATATATATATATATATATATATATATATATATATACTGGAAATGTTTGCTGCTGTCCTGCTGCTTTACGTGCTGAGTTTTGTGTGACTATCGCAGCTGGTCACATGTGAATGGGTCCTGGATTCCAGTAGTGTGTCACCCAACAAAAGTGAGGCAGAGCTACGGGAGTAGGCATCCTGCAAGAATGAAAAGAACTAGCAATAAACAGCACATGCACTTTGTAAGGGATGCTACAAGAGAGACTCCCCAAATACTAAGGCAGATAATGTAGAGTGACTTTGTTGCCATGGGTTCAGTATAGACTGTGACAGTCAAAGAGATGCAATGAGATTACATGAAGAGAGTGTAACAAGGAAAGAATTAAACTGAAATATAGAAACATACCACCTGGGTTCCATTTAGAAACATAACCACCTGCCTGGCTTCCATTTACCAACAAAGAAACATACTTGGGTTTCTTTAAAGACTTACAATCATACCTGGGTTCCATTGTATAACTGCAGTAAGGCACATGTGCATGGATCAGCCTCCTAAAGTGGTTGGAATGCAAACTGTTGCAAAGCCAAGTGTATCTGTGAGAATAACATTGAGGCAAGTGTAGTCCATTATGGGCTTTATTGTGCAATACATAAGGGCCCAGATATTCAAAAGGGTTGCACATGGCGCAATCCACTGATATGACACGATATTCAAAAGGGAAAGTCTGCGGCACAAATCTCGATGAGCGGACACATCAGTAGTGTATGCAGGTGCAGGTGGAGGCGGGCATGCCCATGCATACTCTGCACAGTCCGATATTCAGCCCGGGATGTGAGAAGCCATGCATGCGCAACCATTACCTGCGCCAGCACAAAGTTGATCCCCAAAAAAAGGGACAATGGATGGCCACCCACAGGTGAGCTGCCGCATTGCAGGCTGCAACACGGCAGCTGCCACCTGTGGGTGGCCACCCGAGCTCCGGCTGCACCTCTGTTGTGGTGCCCCCCTATGCCCAATTGTGGGCATTGGTAGAAGAAGATCAATCCAAACTCCCTGGTGGTCCAGTGGATCACTGCCCACCCGATCGCGGGCTAAGTAAATAAATGGCAATTCCTATTATCCCTGGTGGTCTAGTGGACCTGCCCACCTGATCGCGGGCTAAGTAAATAAATGGTAATTCCTATTATCCCTGGTGGTCCAGTGGACCTGCCCACCCGATCGCGGGCTAAGTAAACAATGAGAATCCCTATAATCCCTGGTGGTCCAGTGGACCTGCCCGGCCGATCGCAGACTGCAGTAGAATTAAAGAAAATCTATCATCCCTGGTGGTCCAGTGGGCCCCCTCCCCATTCGCCCACTGATCCCCACCGCCTCACTCCCCAGTCAGTGGCGGGTGCGCACCCACCCGCCTGCCTTCCACCACCCGCCGACTGACACCGATCGCAGTAAGGATGAGGTAAGGACTGTACACCCTGATGGTCCTGGCGTGAACCAATGGGTGTGCAGCTACCTTCCGTACTGCTACATTCCAGATATGTCACATATCTGGAATGTAGTATGGTATGTGGGCACATGCCGATAGCTCACACTGTGAGACCAATGGGCGACAGCCCTACCGACGGTGTCGGTCGGCGGTGTGCGGGTCGGGTAGGTGGGTGGGTTTCATACCCTCCGCTGTCCAGGGGGAGCGGGCGGTGGGATCAGTGGGTAGGTGGGGAGGTGGGGAGGAGGTCGAGACCACCAGGAATGATAGGTTTTGTTTAATTCTACTGCAGCCTGCAATTGGGTGGGCAGGTCCACTGACCAACAGACTGTTGATTATTCTTTCTTTACTGTAGCCCTCAATCGGGCTGTGGGGCACATTGCCACGCTGCAGGGGGCATCAGTCCCCGACGACTGCTGCCTGGCAGGTCGCCAGGTGCAAGTCATCGTGGATCGATGGATCTGCATGCAAATGGGGACATAATGACATGCAAATGGCCCCATGTGAGCCTTGCATACATTATGGGCTCATTTGCATGTCAACTTTTGAATATCGCAGTTGCTGCGCCTTGCGCAATGGAACTTGCGATATCGCATCCCCATGCTCCACTCTGGCCACTGGCACTGGCGCAGTGCCGCACCGCATGTGCACTGTGGGTGGCCAGGTGCGATGTATTCAATGATGTTGAGCCGTGGTGCAGCTCCGTTGAATATCGCCCGGTCAATGTCCCTCGCGCAGCCATGTTGCGCTGCACTCCAGGCTTGCGCCACAGCCAGGTGCAGTTTGAATATCTGGGTCAAGGTATCAAGATGTAAGTGAATGGAACCCACAGTCCTGAGAAAAACAACTAACAGATAACCAGAAAATGGTATAGCTGTTTACAAGTAAAAACACTGCCATAGTCCTTGCCCTAGCTAGTTTTGCACATTGTGTAGAAAGGGACTATTTACAGGTATGCAAAGAGGGTAGAAAAAGATTGGAATGCTTTATTATAGCAAACTTATGCACTGCACTATGTACGGACAGAGCTGTATTAATTAAAATTTCCTTTTGCTGCGTAACTACTTTTTATGTTGATTGCGCGCATGCGCAAGAAACAAATTGCAGCAGCTTGCTGCTGAAGCAGATTGTGGAGGCACGGCACTGTTGTGGCCAGTGCCCCACAGCCGCTGAAGCTTGGCCCACTTTTCCCAATTTGGTGGCGTGCTGCTGCGACACTAGTTCAGCCAGCATGCCACAACCTTGAAAGGTTTCAGCCACTGCAATCAGGGGCACCGTCATTGCAGCGTAAACCATTCCGCTGCAATGAGGAGCGACCGTCGTGCTAGTGGAACCTTGCTATTGTGATATTGTGTGAACATGGCGGCTTTCCGCTGTGTTCACAAACAATATCAAACACCCCACTGCTGAGGGGTGACCCAGTCCCCTTGGCAGTATGTTGCCCCCCCACAGCAGTGTTTTTTGCCAATGGGGCCCCAATCCCCATCGGCTTCAGTCCCCTCCTGGTTAAAGTTGCCGATGGGGGCCCACTCCTCGTTGGTATTATGTCCCCCTCCCAGTTTGATTTGTTGGTGAGGGGCCCACTCCCTGTTGGCATAATGCCCCCCCAAAACCCAGTAGATTTGTGCCAAGGGTACCCAATCCCCTCAGCTCTTGTGCCCCCCCTTTGTGCCAGGGTGCCCTTTCCCCATCGATGTCACAGCTGCCCCCACCAAAACACTCTGTTGGCACACTAGGAGCCCAACCCAGCATGCCAAATGACCCTGGAAAAAAAACCACACGATGTTTATTTATTTATTTTTTTTAACCTGTGAAAAAAGAAAACGGTCCCTCGTGGTCTCCGTGCTCCCTCCTACAACTGCGCCCACCCACTGTGCACTCTGCTTCCCCACACCCCCCCTCACCCCATACTCACCTCCAGAGTCTGGTGTGATGATCTTCGGTAGACCGGGAACACATCTCCACTCTTCAAAGTGGACCGCGAACTAAGGAAATGCCGGTAAGCTGTATAATGGCATAAATAGGGTTTTTTCAACTCTGATGCATATCTCAGGCATTTTTTGGAATTTTGGCACCAAATTTTCTAATGGGGTTTTTGAGATCCCTCCTCATGAATTCATCCACTGTCATGGCGTTAATCCTTTCGTCCCGAAAGGTGATTTTGCGGTCACTGCGCAGAATCACCTTTTCAGACAGAGTAACAAAATGACAGTGCCATTGTTCATGAGGTGGGCTCTAAAACAGTCTATGTTGCAAATTTAGTGGGAAAAATCCAAAAAATGACTGTTTTATGAGCGTGCATTGTGCACTTGCTACTCACGCTCATAACTTCGCCAATTTGCAATATTTTCACTCCAAATTTTCAACATTGCCATTTTTCCACACCTCCTTATGAACAGTGTAGCTGTCATTTTTCACATCCTGTCCGAAATGTGTTTTCGCACTTCCGGCGCAGAATAGGGTGAGTGCTGTGGGAAATCAGTGTTTGGGACATGTTATGAAAATCATAGTGACACTGTTCAGGAGCAGAGGTCCTAAAATGCCTGTGTTGAAAATTTTGTGATGAAACTCCATAAAATGACTGTGTTATGAGTGTGCATTGTGCAGTTTCCATACACCCTTGAAACTTCGCAAATTAGTAATATTTTCATGCCAGATTTTCAACACTAGCATTATTTCACACCTCCTTATGAACAGTACAGCTGTCATCTTTCACATCCTGGCCGAAATGTGTTTTCACATTTCCGGCGCAGAATACTGCAGTCGCTTTCGGAAATCAGTGTTTGGGACAGATTAGGATCATGCGAGTAAGAGAGGGGGAGTGAATGAGCTCAACTGAGCTCTGTCAGGACTGCTGTGGGTTTCTTTGTGGGCAGAAAAAGGCATCAATGCATGCAGGAGGCCAGTACAAAAGGGCAGCCTGCAGCGCCAGGAGAAACAGAATGAGTGTGCGAGAGAGGGGGAGTGAGCGAGTTCAATAGAGCTCTATCATGACTGCAGTGGATTTGTTTGTGGGCAGAAAAAGTCAGCAATGCAGGCAGGAGCCCAGTACAAAAGGGAAGCCTGCAGTGCGGTAGAAATGGAATGAGTGAGTAGAGAAGGGGTAAGCGAGCTCAGCGGAGCTCTGTCGGGACTGCTCGCAGCTTTCTTTGTGGGCAGAAAAAGGTGCCAACAGGGCAGGAGCCCAGTACAAAAGGGCAGTCTGCAGCACCAGGAGAAACAGAATGAGCGAGTGAGAGAGGGAGAGTGAGCGAGCTCAACGGAGCAAAGCAATCAACATTCGGCATTGACAAATGCTTGTTTACTATGCATTACAATTAGGTGATACAATATTGTGAAGATTTTATAAACATTTTTTTTTTAATTTATTTTTCATTTGTTAGCCGGGTAAAGAAACTTGACCGAAGTCCTTTTCATGTCCGACCCGAACTACAAAACAAATACAACAATAACATATATCACCATAAACAATTTCATCTGTTACAGATACAATGTGACTTATTAAATACAAAAGATTTATACAAAACTTTAAAATGAGGTTTACAAGTAATCCTATGAATAGAAGGAAGTAAAGCATTCCAGTAAAATAGGGCAGAATGACGGAATGCTTGGATCCCAAGTTTAAGCTAACATACAATAGTTTCAAGCAACAATCCACTTGATGACCTCAACATTAAAGGGACAGAATGCACTGATGCCAAATCAGACAAAGGAAAAGAGGAGCACTCATGAATAGCTTTAAAGTTAGTAAACCCCCAAAATATTCAATACGTATGCTTAAAGTGAAGCCAGCCTAACTGAGAATATAAATCACAAAAATGGGTAGAATAAGAAACTAACAGAATAAAACAACAAACATTATTAAATGTAACAGAGAGAATATTTAATTCCCTAGAACCCAACCTGAAATACCAGCAACATAATCCAGGTGAGGAAGAAGAGTGCCAACTGCTATGGCCTTCCTGGTTTTGAAACAAAAAAAGGACTTAAATTTGAATAGTATACCTAATTTTTGATTAGCTTTCTTACTAACAACAGCAAACTGTAACGAAAAATTAAGCGTGGACTCCAATAAACTGCCCAGGTTCTTAAATTGCTGTACTTGTTCAGTTAGAATGGCATCCAGATCATACACTTCAAAACGGGGTCCAGTCTTTAACATAGCATTGGTTCTGAAAACCATTGATTTGGTCTTCTTTGAGTTGAGAACCAACACATTATCATTAAGCCATACACAAATTCTATGAAAATTGGTTTGGATTTTAGTAGAAATTGTAGCAATAGAATATCCCTCATGAAACAAAATTAAATGATCTGCATAAAGTAACATTTTGCAATCAGAACTAACAAAGGATAATTGATAAATGCACAAAGAAAACAATAAGGGGCCCAAAATGGACCCCTGAGGAACACCACATTCTATAGGGCCCCAGAACTCAATAGAATCAGTCTTAACAAACTGAGATCTTTGGACAAATAATCCCCATCCAAGCTGTGGAGGAATAGGAAAAACCCAGTTCAATAAGCTTACAATAAGTAAACCCATGATCGATCAGGGATCTAATGCCTTGGTCAGGTCCACAAACATACACCAGTCATATGCATAAACAATAAAACTTAACTAAACAACAATAAGGCACTCAAGGGAGTGTCATGTGGGTAATAAATTAGAAGTGGGTGAAGTTGTCACCAATCATTCCACAAAAAATGTCGCCAATAGCACACAATTCACAGAGCGTAATTCATGAAATTTGGCAATTCATGGATTGGGGTTCATCCTGAAGTGTGGAATTTCCACACAAAACTACTAAAATTTTAAATCCTTGGTGCCTAGTGGTAGTGCCCTCCCCCCACCGCCTCTCTGGCACACTGCCTGGGTGTCTAGTGGTTCCCTCTGCCACAGCCGATTGCCGTCAGGACACAATATCAAAGAAGCATTTGTCAATGCTGAATGTTCGCCTGCTGGCATTAGCAGTGGAAGTACAGGAGTTAGACAGATGCAGCATAGGAATGGCAGTGAAGTACTGAACTGACACCAACTCCACCCCCACCCTACAGAGATGGGCGGGCATTGGGGTGTGCCTTTGGGTTGTCACCCATAACGTTCACGACATTTCACCTCACCCTACCCTGCAGACACTGACAAGTGTCGAGATGCCTTGGGTGAATTGGCTTTATACTCACCTCATTCCATAAGGAAATATGCTGAAATGGGTGCAGTATAGGAGAATGGGGTGAACTCTGGGGCCAAAGAGTCCAAGGTGCACCTCGATGCCTGTCACTGGCTGCAATGTGGGGGTGGAATGGTGTGAGCATTACTGCTGACAATCCCAAGTCACACCCCTGATGCCTGTCAGTCCCTACAGGATAGGGCGTTATGGTCAGAAGCCCTATTGCCCTGGGCATTTCTTGGTATTTTTACTCCAAGTTTTCAACATGGGCTTTTGTGATCCCATACATGAACAGTGACACTATCAGTTTGTTTGCAAAGTTGATTTTGCACAGTGATTGCACCATTTGGTACCACAGGTGCAAAACACATTTTGAACAGAATGTGCAAAATGACAGCTGTACTGCTCAGAGGAGGTGTAAAAAATGGTAATGTTGAAAATCTGGAGTAAAAATATAAAAAAACTGGTGAAGTCACAAGCATGACGTAGAAACTGTGCAACACACACCAGTAATGCAATTATTTGGGGATTTTTGCACCAGATTTTCAACATAGGCATTTGGGACCTCCGTTCATCAACAGTGTCACTGTGATTTTCTTAATCTGTCCCGAACACTAATTTCCACAGTGACCACGCTGGAAGTGCAAAACACATTCCGGCCAGGATGTGAAAATGACAGCTGTACTGTTCATGAGGAGGTGTGGAAAAATGCCAAGGTTGAAAATCTGCAGTAAAAATATTACAAATTCGTGAAGTTCACGAAGGTGCATGGAAATTGCGCAATGCACGCTCGTAACACAGTCATTTTATCGACTCCTGTCACCAAATTTTCAACATAAGCATCTTAGAACCTCTACTTATGAACAGTGTCACTGTGATTTTCTTAATCTGTTCCAAACCTTGATTTCCCGCAGCGACTGCACTATTCTGCGCCAGAAGTGTGAAAACACATTTTGGCCAGGATGTGACAAATGACAGCTGTACCGTTCATAAGGAGGTGTGAAAAAAAGGCAATGTTGAAAATCTGGAGTGAAAATATTATAAATTTGCAAAATTATGAGTGCGCATGGAAACTGCGCTATGCACACTCGTAACAGTCATTTTTTGGAATTTATTCATCATATTTGCAACATAGGCTTTTTGAGAGCCCACCTCACGAACAGTGACATTGTCATTTGGTTAATCGGTCCCAAAAGATGATTCCACGCAGTGACCGCAAAATCACCTTTAGGGACCAAATAACGCCATTACAGTGACTGAATTCATGAGGAGGGGTCCCAAGAACCCCATATTGAAAATTTGGTGCCAAAAGTCAAAAAAATGGCTGAGATATCTACATAAATTGAAAAAAAAAACATTTATGCCATGATACAGCTTACAGGCATTTCTTCAGTTCATGGTCGGCTTTGAAGACTGCAGATGTGTTCCCGGTCACTGAAGATCATTGTGCCAGACTCTGGAGGTACATATGGGGTGAGGGGGGTGTGGGGAGGTGGGGTGCACAGAGGGTGGCTGTGGGTAAGGGGAGGGGGCAAGAGATTCAACGAGGGATTTTTTTTTTTTTGCAGGAATAAAAAAAAAAAGACACCGCAGGACTTTTGGCATTCTGGGGTGGGCACCCAGTGTGCCACCTGGATGTTTGTGGGGGGGAAGTGGAGCCGAAAGGGATTGGGCACCCCCATCGGCCATACGGATCATCCAGCAAGCAGCTGAGGCAGCCCCCATCAGGGGAGGAGATAGGGTCTGAATGTACCGGGACCCAAGTGACACCACAGGTGCTTCCTAATTCAAATTTGTGTTGACTGGTTGGAGATACATTTCACAAGCTGATCATCTAAGGGTCCCTAGTGTGCTTTTGGTTCGACTAGGAGAATCACTGTTGGTCGTCCTGTTCTTTTTCACGCTCTGCTGGTCGACGAGAAATGCTGTAATTTCACTTTTGGTAATTACGTTATATTATGTAAGTACTAAATACCTGGTCTAAAGAAATATTAGGAAACACAAAAAGGCAATTATTGAGGGCTCAGTACATAACATCCCGGGTGGTGGGGGAGACAGACTGCCCCCCCTCACAAACTGCTACATACTGTAAACAAGAAATATAATTCTGAAAAAGACAAATATTGAGAAGTGGTGCATAAGATTGGGGTAGAAGTAAGCGCGCTTCTACAGAAAAGCTGCTACATAATGATAAATACCAACATGGGGCAAGGAGTAAAACTTAAGTTTCATAGGTTTCATAGGTTTTATCTGAGCATAGAAGACGTATGTCCATAGTGCTCGCCAAAAGTATTGAAGAGTAACCCCAAATACCCTTACTTATTAAGTAAGAATCTAGTTTTGTTTTAAAAAGCATTCATAGTCGAACAAGTCACTACTTATTTGGGAGAGCATTCCAGATACTCAGTACTCTTATATTAAACCAGTATTGTCTCTTTTAGTATTAAACTTATCCTTAAACTTACTAGAAATTTTGTTGAATGACTGCCATTTCAGGGCTGCCCAATTTAGTCCGATGTGAGCCAGGTGTACAATAAAACACTCTTTTGAACTTTGTAATAGACTTGATTCTTGTTTCTTAGTGATGCCTAGCTATGTGTGCAATAGTAATTTTTTTGATAATATACAAGCTATGTGTACAATATTTTTTGTGCAATAAAACTGTTTTTATGTGATGATCAACTATGGTTTTCTTGATTTCTTAGCCACACTGAATGCACTGCTTTAATTAGCTGGTAGCAACGTCAGCATAACGTTAGCATGGGCACTGTATTTCATACATTTTTTACAGGAGCACTGGGGACCCTTAGATGATCAGTAACGCCATACGTTAAAGGTTTTGGAGTAGTGTTTGGTGAGTTTTCTTTCGTAATATTTGTTTTTCCTTTTTTTCATTTACCCAGAGGTGGGGAGTTCAGGCACTGTCTGTTCGGGCCTGTGCGGGCCAGTGATCGCTGCCAATCTCCCATTCCCACTGGCTCACATGAATGGAGAAGCATTGGTCACTGTTTCCCTGTTCTCTCTCAGAATGGCTCAAGATGGGTGCAGGTTGTGGGGAATTTTTTTCCTTCAGGCTTTATTTCTGTTTCTTTTGGTTTGGGCTGTACCCGAGTACCAGTTTTGGCTTGGGGATTTGTAGTGGTAGGGTGGGCAGGCCATGAAGATGCACCGTTGGAAGTCTGGTGACGGCTGGCCACATTGGGCAGGCTGGTAGGGACTGGTGGACAAAGCGGCCATAGTGTGGGGAAACATTATTTCTTAAAATGACCATATCGCCTATTTTGGATGCAGTTTGTAATTGCAACCTTTGTTGATGTAGTGCTCCGCAACCGGACAATACAGCTGTAATTGGCTGCTGCAGTCAGGGACCGCCCTAAAAACACAGCTGATTGTGATGGGGTGCTCTCTGATTGCAGCAGGTCAATTTCTTTGAGCATAGTGGCATGCTCATTAACTGCCCGCTAGTAAAGCAAGGTGTTTCTAGGGTCATGGATATGTTGTTCAATCCACACTTCTTGGCAGGTACCTTGCCACTTTAAATGTTGCCGGAGATCTTCACGCTGGCCCTCCCACCCACCCGGTGGTAAAACTCTCTGCTCACTCATGTCGCCAGATCTTCCTTACCGCTGAAGCTCAGGTTCCTCTTTAGTGCTCATGCTTAGACTGGATCCAAATCTTCAGTTTTCCCGAAAATAATTCTAAAATTTACAAGACTTCAGTCTGTTTCTCTGTCCCTCACAGCTATGATGGATAAATTGATTTCGGTTTTCGGTGGGTGCGCGGCAGAAAATGTCTCTGAAGGATCCGCACTCCACGCGGCGTAGATATTGCCTCGGCCTGGACAACGCATCCCAGGCCTCGTGAGTTGTTCAAGTCCTTCTCGCCAATGTCCTCGAAGACTGTGCTGCCAGACTCTATCCTTGCGCCCCGAGAGGCGAATTCCACCGTGAAGCAAGGAGGCCCGGTTGACGTGTGTCCGTAGTGGCGGCTCGGTTGAGCAACTGGAATAGATGATCGCCTCGAGAGGAGGTGGCCCAGGCTGCATCTTTCTTTCTCCTCGGTCGCTGCATTTATCCCGCTCTCCTTAAGCCCTTCTACACCGCTTCTTTTAAGGAGCTTTGTCAATCCCTCTCTACAAAAGGGAAGGGTCCATTGGGACATTCTTCTCAGTCCAAAAAGAAGGACTCGAAGGGTAAGTCCCACCGTCGGCGTTCATGGGAGTGGGAGAGGTCCCTTCCCCGGACAGTCGACATTCGATTGGTTGAGGCTGCGTTAAGGCCGCTGGTTTCACGGTGTCCCCGCCAGGTCAGCGCCAAGACACCCATCGCATGCGTGGAGATTTTCTGACTCAGCCGGACAGGTTGTCGCACTGGAGAAGTCGACAACCCTTCTTCACTGTTCTCCGGTGGAAACCGAGGACTTGCCTGTGCCTCCTATGCTGGAGTCCCCGGTTAAGGTTCCTGAGCTGAGGGAGGAATGGGTTTCCTCGTCATCCCAGACCAGCCCTCAGAAAGTCCGACGTTTCATTCTCGGTCTCGGACCTCCTCTCGGGTCCAAGCCGATCCCGCCGACACCGTGGTCTCGGTCTCGCACCGAGGGGAAGTGGGTAGCGCCGCCATCCTCATCTTCTTCCTCTTGGAGGAAAGGCTTACGCCAAGTAGCGTTGACGCTTACCAGGACTTAATGTGGCAGCAGCTCCTCCTGATGGGGAACAAGCTGACTCCATTGTCTTCCCTGGCCATTAAGTGGCTGTCACCTGAAAGGTCAAGCAACCCCTAGTAGTTGTTGGAGGAGCCCTAAACTAGCGCCAGTTGTTCGGCTCTAAACCAGCTGCGCCCACCTATTGTGGTGGAACCCCACCCACAACCTAAATCTGGGGCCTCAGACCAAGGATCTTGGTCAGTCTAGGGGTTGCCACATTTGTTGTCGGGTCACCCTCACTCTCGACCGGCCTCAGCAGGTGGAGGGTGGCTCAGGCCCTAGGTAGCTGTTTGCAGACTCCTCGAGTCTGATGATGACTCTTCCCTGTTCTCCCAGGCCCATTGACCTGGAGTCCACTGGGGACAGTCAGTGGATGAGAGCCCATCCTCATTCATGGGTCTGCTTCTGCTCATCTCAGAGTCTACTGGGATGCAGCTTGAACCCTTATCCAAGTGGGCAAATATCCCCTCACGGAGATACTGGACTGAGGGATTCTCCCCAAGGAGGTCTTTCCAGTGGCTGAAGCCATTGTTGGCCCAGCCTTGAATTATGGCAGTGGTCGGCTTCTTGTCCTGCTCCTTTGGCCAGGATGGCCAGGAAGCACGCAGTCCCAACCGGGTCACTGTCCAGTTTTCGGAGCACCCCTCTGAGGAGGGGGCTTGTTACTGATAGTGTTTTCTGGGCATTCCGGGAACACCTAGGGATGTGGATAAGCCACCCGGCTAAAGAGTCCAAGAAGCTGGACTATGCCGGGCGAAGGTGTACACTGTGTCTCCCTAGGCCTCCGCCAGGCCAGTTCGCCATACTGATGGCGACTTCTCCCACACCCTTATGGGCTCCTTAGATGAGGTGATCCTCATCTCCGGCTGACTCCAGAGTACGGGCAAGAAGGTGGGATCGAAGGCAGGCGAACAGCAGCTCCAAACTGCACTGGATATTGAGACCTGTGCCTGTCTCCTCAATGTGGTCTCCAGAAAACATGGAGTTTGTTAACAAACGGTTAGGAAAGCTCCACGCCAGGTCTTTAATCCTGTTTACTACAAAAAGGACTTCAGGATTAAGGGCCAATGTTATCACAAAGTTACCTGCATCTTCCTGCTCCCCACCTCCCCCACCAGTCCCACACTTTGGTGGCCATCAATATATAGTGTTGAGTTTCTCACGCATGCGTGGTTGTCATGAGGGATTTTTCTATCTCCCACTTCTCCATATGGAGGATATACATTGCTACCATTAGAGAGCTGCAATACACAGCCAAGTTTAAATCAGATTACTGATTTGCCTACGCTCATATAGCCACTAAATATATACAAAATATATATACAATTTGTTGTTCTTCACCTTTACAAAAGGATTACTCATTTGTTATTCCTCCTGGCCTCTCTTCTGCCTAATGTATCCAACATACATTGGGCATCTAATCTAACCCCACCCTTGACTACTCCATGTACCAACTCCCTGTCTCAAACGCAGCTGAATCCCTGCCTGTCCGTGGTCCTCTGGCTGCTGCCCAGCATGAAAGACTATTATGCTAAGATCACAGACCTGGAATACAAGCAAATCCCATTCGTCTGTCCACCTTCATTCCGCTCATAGATGTGTCTACATCTTCTATCAGGTGACATCAACTGAACCCGGGTTCAAAAAATTCTGGTCCAAATAAGAGAACTGGGACTTACACCTAACCTACTGTCCAGCATGGTCAGATGTAAAGGACTTAAAATAGCACATATGAATATTCAAAGTATCGGGAAAAAAATGGCTGATTTGGAACTCTGGGTAAGGCATTATAAGCCAGACGTTCTTTGCATAATGGAGTTTGGCTAAAGCCCTCCATATTATCCCACAAAATTACTCTCCATGGCTTCTCTCCTTCTGACATGACCAGCCAAACAAGAGAGGAGGCGGTCTTGATCTACACTGGGGAGGGTTGGAAGCCTGTGAGCAAACAAGTATCAGTATTGTCCCTGACATGAAACATCTATTTATCACAATTATTCTCGGCAAGGTTAAGCAATTAACCATATGTTGTGTCTACATAACCCCCAAACACGCATCCTCCATGTACATTAATCTCTTCTACAGTCTTGATTCTCTTCCTTTTAGAGATACCGTTCTCTGTGAAGACTTCAACCTTGATCGGTTGGGTCCCAACAGAGCAGTTTACCAAGTGGCTGTATCACATGCTAGCTGGAGCAATTACTCGATCAGCCCACTAGACTGAATATGAAGTCTGGTAACCACAGCCTTCTGGACTGGCTGCTTACCAATAACAAGAACTTCATCAAAGCTGCTGGAATCACCCTGACATTCTCAGCAATCACTCTCCTACATTCTGTATCTGGAGGAATAATTCTCCCCACCCAGGATTCTCAAAGCCAGGACTCTAACCAGCTTTAATTCATTAGCTTTACAGCACATTCTTGCTTCCATGACTGGACCTCCATTACTACTCTTCCTGACATAAATCAAGCCCTTGAATACCTTATTAACACATTCACCTCCATCGTGGACTTCCATGCCCTTTCAAACTTAGAAGAGCCAAGGAATCCTCTCCCTTGGCTCTCACAGGAGATAAGGCACCTAATTGCTTCCACGTCAAAGCTTGGCTAACCTTCAAAAGATCCAGACTTCACTCAGACTGGTTATCTTATCGCCAGTTGCAGAATACCTGTAGAACCAAAACCAATTAATCTAAGTGGGACTATTTTAAATCCCTGCAAGAAACATGCCTCACTAACCCCAAATGCTTTTGCGCACAAGTCAACATGTTACTCAGGAGCAATGAACAGAGCACCCTCAGAATATGATATTGAAAGGCTCTATACTAATCTCGCCTCAGAGATAGCCACTGGTATTAACTCCTTCTTCACTAACCTTGATATATACAAGACTGGCCTACCTACTACTCTCCCAATTCACACACAACATGCTCTAAAGCTCCACACTCTTTCATTTGAAAACCACCTCATGGAAAGGGGTTCTCAAGTTACTAATGAGTCTCAACCCAGATAACTCTCCAGGGTATGACTCCTTGCAGCCTAAATTTCTCAGGCCAGCAGCACCAGTACTTGCTCACCCAATAGCACTACTCATTAATTGATCCTTCCTAACTCAAACTATCCCTGACAAATGGAAAACTCGATTGTTGTCCCAGTCCACAAAGGCGCGCCACTAACCTTAGTCAAGAACTACAGACCAATATCCATCCTATGCGTCACTGCAAAAATCAGGAAAGAATACTATACAACCAACTGTACTCCTTCATTGAACAGATTAACACTCTCACTATCCACCAACCAACATGGATTCTGGAAATCACACGGGACAGAATCTGCCCTCCTGAGGGTCACCTCCAACATCTTTCAGGCCATGGACCAGGGATGTGTCACTGGGGCCATATTCATGGACCTTACAAAGGCTTTCAATCTTATAAATCATCCCCTCCTTATCACAAAACTCCAAAGTCTTAGCCTCAACTCCAGCTCTCTCTCTCCTGGTTCACCAACTACTTATCTAACCATTTTCAATGTGCCAAATGGATGGACCCATATCATCCTTGTCTCCCATCACCAACGGGGTCCCTCAGGGATCAATCCTTTGGCTTCTACTTTTCTCTTTCTTTAGTAAGAACTACTGAAGAATTGTGGGGGCATTGATTCAGCTTTATGCTGATGATGCCATATTCTACAGATCCTCCAGACATGTCTTCTCTGCCAGTTCTGACTTGGAGAATGACTTCCAGCTGCTGGAATCATGGTTTACAGACAACCCGTTATTACTAAACACTAATAAAACAAAATCCATGCTGTTCGGCCACACCTCTTTTGACCTGGCCTCCCAGCCAACCCTGGTAGTCAGAACCTCCTCCAGTGTGCCACTTGAAGTTGGGAGCTCTTTTAAATATCTGGGACTGACCCTCAATGAACATCTTTCCTTCTAAACACATACAGCTAATGTCATTAGGATATCAAACCAAAAACATGGCCTATTATATCATACTGCCCCCTACCTCACACCCAGTGCAAGGAAGACCATTGCCCAGCAACCCTTCTCCCTGGCCTTTTATACTTGGCCCCAATAATGTATTCTTCCAAGCCTCCCATTCTGGCAAAATCCAAAACAGGCCTACCACAGGTTGCTCACTTCATAGCCAAAGCCCCAGCTCGGTCCCACCACTGTGATGTCCTCAATGCCCTAGGTTGGCTGTCCTTATGGCCAAACTGGACTTCCAATGTTCTACACTGTCTTTAAGCCCTCCACCTGCCCTCACCACCCATCCTTACCAATCTCCTCAGGTTGAAATCCTTCCCAGGACCCTTAGATCCTCACATCTCCTATCCTGAATCTACCTAAAACATGTCTAGCCATTGGCAAGTGATCCTTTGCCTCAGCAGCTCCTCAAAAGTGAGCAACCTCCCAGCTCTCTGCTCTCTTGCATGTCCCTATCACAACTCAGAAGACACTTCAAATAAATGTTCTTTCCTCCTCTATCTGTAGCTGCAAGTAACCTCCTTTTCTATGTTAAACCAGCATCTCCTGTCCTCCCTCCCTCTCCCCACCTGACCTATTATCTCTTCTCCCCTGCCCCTGACTCTCTGTCCTGTACATATGTAATATACTATATTCCTATGTATTTATGTTTTATTCTTGCTATTTAGTCAATTACTACAATGCAGTTCAGCCTTTACCTTTATACGGTTTAGTATGCTATGGGAATGTCTGAATACTGTCTGTAATTTTGTTGTCCTTACGATTTGACTTGATTGCTACCCTTTGTACCTGTACAGTGATACTGCCTACTGATTGTATAACTTGTTGTTACTTCTCTATTTTATTGGAATGCTCATGTTTCTCTGGTCGCCCTGAAAACAGACATGTTCATCTCAGTGGGCGCACCTGGTCATCAAAACTTAAATAAATAAATAAAGTGCTGCTTTGCTAGAGCCAGGTGTCTGGGGGCAAACATGACTGCTTTGGATTTCTTGGTGTTTAGAACCAATTTGTTTATTTTATTTTTTTATTTTTATTTATTTTGGTTTTGGATTACAGCCTTTGATCCAAAGGGCTCTTTTTCAAAGGCTCCAAGTCAAATAGACATGACAATATGTTGAGTACAAAAGTTACATGTTGACAATGATTGTTAACACAATAACATTACATTTCAAGTTTCAGTTACAAAGTGCTAGAGGGATAATAACAACGCTACAATAGTGTGGTACAAAGATTAAGCAGATACAGAGTACATCTTAAGTCCAGCAAGCTCAGAGTTTACTAAAGTAAAGTGCAGGGGACTATATGCAACCAGAGGAGGCACTGTCTAGGATAAAACAGAGGGACTCAGCTTTTAGAGGGGACAGTGTAAAAGCAGAATTTGTTAGCAGAAAACCTTGTGAGGCTCCATATGGAGTTCTGTGCCCAGTTTGGGCTCCTGGGAGTAAGAATGAAATAAATGCACTTGAGAGGATGCAGAGAACAACAAAACTGGTTAATAATGTTAGTGAAGTAGATTATGTGGATAGAGTGACGGAGCTGGGGATGTATTCCTGAGTACCGTGAGGCTGAGAGGGACATGTTTTATTTTTAAAGCTCTATCAGATCCCTTGCTGAGGAACCAGTTGGACCTTGATATTAAAACCCTGAACTATAACATGACGAGGACACTACAGTACTTACAAATTACAGACAAAAGATACCGCTCTGCTAAATGGAAACACTGGTTTTCAGTAAGGATACACAAGGTGTGGAATGGCCTATACAGTGGCGGAGTTATAAAGCGACATTCCATAGCGCATTTACGCTTTTTTGCGCATTCTTTGCTCATGTCTACAGGTGGCACAGTTTGCATGATTGGTCCAAAAACTTCAGGAGACATGCGGCCAGGGTCCTTGATGTGCCTTTCAAAGATTTCGTGAAAAAATATTAAACGGTTAAAAAGTTATTCAAAAAACAAGTTTCCCATTATAGTCAATGGGAAAAGTAAACAAAAAGTTCAACAGTGTTGCAAATGCAGTTTTTAGTGTCACGAATGAACCCTGTAGTGTTGTGAGTCAGCCATTTTTTTTCACTTAGTGGTCACAGAAATGCTTGGCATTTAAATGTGGGACCCTCTAGGGACACAATTATTTTTGTGTTCACCTAGTCAGACCCTGAGGATGCTAGCCATGTTCTTTTGGGGGTTAAACACCCCCAGAAAAATGTTTTTAAATTTTGTAAAAGTAATATGATAAGTAGTGTCAATACTCATGACACTTTCGTGATTTCATTTTCCATAAAAGTGTCATGATTTGCCATACTTTGTCCAAAATAGCAGTAATTTTTGCCACCCTGCTGCAAAACAACGGTTTGGTCTTTTGGGCTGAAATTTGGAGGGAAGAAAGCCGATATCCCACAGATGTGCCCTTTGGTAGTTTGGTGACAAAACATTGCACGGATGGAAAGTTATGGTGCTCCAACGTTGACACTTTTTCCCTTAGACTAACATTGCGGTGTCCGCCTCGCCTTTCGGGGCCCATATCTCGAAACACTTTGAGATACGGACTTTTTGTCAGAAAAAATGCTTAACTAGTGCAAAACTAGCCAGGAAAGTCATAATTTATATGACATTTAAATTTTTTTTCTACGTCGTACAATCCCTGAGATATAAGTAATTTAGTATTCCAAGTGCTCATTTTCTGCTGTGAGGCTCATTATTATGCATACATTCTTTGTATTCACTGTGTTTCTCTATGCAGCTGTTGGTGAAAAGAAGGGTGTGCACTTTTGTTACTGTCACAGTTAGTGTTCCCACTTGCGTTTCCGTAACCGTTTGCGTTAGCGTTCCCATCTACGCCACCATGTGTGTTACCCTTTGCCTTTTTGTTTTGTGTTTGCTTTACTGTTACCATTTGTGTTTCCATTACTGTTTCTGTTTGCGTTTTGTTTTGCATCACCATGTGCATTACCATTTGTGTTTGCATACACGCTTCTTTTCCTTTGGCATCATCGTTGCTGTTACCGTTAGCATTTATGTTTCCTATTGCGGTACCGTGACCTTGTGTATTACCATTTGTATTTCTGTTTGCACTTGCATTGCGTTTCCATTGCTTACAAGTATCTGATTGTGACCACCATGTGTATTACCTTTTGAGTTTTCATTTTGCGCTATGCTTTGTGTTACTGTTAACATTTTCATTCCCATTACAGTTTTGTTTGTGTTTTGTTTTGCATCACTGTGTGCATTACCATTTCGTATGCTTCCGTTTGCATTTCCTTTGGCATCATCGTTGCTGTTACTGTTACCGTTTGCATTTCCTATTGTGGAACCATGACCGTATGCGTTACCAGTTGTGTTCCGTGCATGCATACATTTCCGTTTCCATTTGCATTACAGTTTCCCATCTGTACCCACCGTGTACGTACCTTTAGCATTTTTCGTTTGCGCTTGCATTTTACGTTGCTGTTAACATTTGTGTTTCCATTACTGGTTTTGTTTGTGTTTTGTTTTGCATCACTGTGTGTATTACCATTGCACTTGTGTACGTGCTTCTGTTTGCATTTTCCTTTGGCATCATCTTTGCTGTTACCATTAGCATTTGCATTTCCTATTGGGTTCCATGACCGTGCGTTACCATGTGTGTTTCCATATCTGCTTGTATTTACGTTTCTGTTTGCATTACCATTCCCATCATACCGTGTGTGTTACCTTTGCATTTCATTTGCCTTGTGCATTTGCGTAACTGTTAACATTTGCATTTCCATTACGTTTTTGTTTGTGTTTCCTTTTGCGTCACCATGTGCATTTCCATTTCCATTTGTGTTTGCGTACGCACTTCCATTTGCATTTGTGTTTCTGTTTGTGTTTCCTTTGGTGTCATCGTTGCTGTTACTGTAACTGTCTGCGTTTCCAATTATGTTACCGTGCCTGTGTGTGTTATGGTTTGCGTTTCCGTACGCCCTTGCGTTTGCATTTCTGTTTTCATTAATATTTGCGCTTGTGTTTGTATTACTGTTTGCGTTATCATTTACATTTGCATCACCATATGCGTTAGGGTTTGCACTTGCATTTCCGTTACTTCACTATTTATAGTGCACATTCTCAAAAAGAAGGAAATTCTTGGCAAAAATCCATTTAATGCATCAGTTAGGGTTGTTCCACAGTGACAAAAGCTGTGGAACAACCTAACTGATCATTAAATAGAGTTTTGCTATATATATATATATATATATATATATATTTACATTTATATTTCTATGCAAGTCAGCATTAGCAGGATCATTTAAAAAAGTGTACTGTGTAAACTGACACCAGAAGTAGCATAGAATGTGTTGGTCAGCATCAACAAACTTAGAACAGGAAATTGTTCCTCTCAGAAATATGTGCAGCAAATTAGGATTATCAGAAAAACATTGGTATCATGGCAAGCTTGTCACCTGGTCACTCCTGCTAGTGCTCCCAGGAGCTCAGCCTGTGGCACAACACAAATCTAACTCACATCAGTATCGCCAACAATGAAAGTCTGTTGTAAGCCAGGTATTTTAGCCAAAGTATTAGGGTTGACCTGCTATCCCTGCTAGCAGTACCTGAGTCACACCAAGCTTAACCTTATCAGATACCAGAAACACTGGTGATTCTGCGAGTGTCCCAGATGTCCCATCTGAATGTTATTGCTATACTGAAGCCCCAAATTGAACTGGAATGCCTGCGAACCCTGTTAGCTTCCTGAGCATCCTCCAACAGCAATTCCCACATTCTGTCACCCATGTGGCTGTAAAAATGAGTCGGAGTCATACCTGCTAGCTGTACCTCAAAACGGCGCTCCCGTGTTGTGTTTTTATGGCCCAGGCATTTAAATTCTCTGCTCTGCCTGGCCATATCCTCCATTGTTCTTGTTTGCCTAAATCTCGCACAGGACGAGAGCGCACCACCAATCAGATCAGCTGCCACATCTTGCGCTATTATGCCCGCCATCTTAGTAGTGACTTCAGAAGCGAGATCTCCACATGCCAGAGAGATCTTGTGATATTTTGGCAGACATTTTAAAACACACAATATAAATACAGCTTGAGTTCAAAATCACACATCAAGGCTCACTGTTTCAAGATATTTGGTGCCAAATACATCTGTAAACTTACCAAAAATAAAATGGGGGCAAAAGGAACAGCAGAGAAAATGGATCTCTTACACAGAGAAACACTACCATCCTGAGACAATTGCGCCATGCAGAGACACCCATACTTCTTAAAGACACAGTGCTCACTTAAAATGGGAGGCAGTATACTGCAGTGGTTTAAGGCTCTGAGTTGCAAATCTGGAGACCTGGGTTTGAACCCCACAGCCCCCACTTGCATATTGTGTGACCCTGAGCAAGTCACTTAACTTCCCTGTGCTCCCAGGTCACACCTGTAAAACAAGCTTTCAGCTCAGTGTGTCTCTCCTGGTCAATCAATTGGGGAAAAAGAAACAGTGACAATCACTGCCAGTATTTTAAAGGTACAGTACTTATTTAGGAGAAACAATAACAAATTCTGCCAGTATGAAACATACCATCCATAATTAGATGATTGATGTTACTTAAGTACAGTTTAAAATCATATTACAAATTCAACAAAAAAAAATACCTTAACAAAGCCCTTTCTCTCCCATTGATCCACAGATGACCATGGCAAAAACAAAAAACTGCAGGCAGTGCAATGTGTCCATTGCCCCATAGCAGCTGGGGAGAATATGTGCATCCTGCACTGAGGAAACACCCTTACCTACTGACAAGAGAGGATGCAGGGGAAGGCACCAGCAGGGTTACAAACAATATACCAGCCAATCCAACCACAAAGTCCAGGCACAACGCAGGGCACAATATAGATGCCACTACTATTATGATGCAAAACAATCAGCTTATGCAAGCACAGCAAAGGGTGCTAACAGCCATACTACATAAACTCAATGAGCTGGCTAAACCTCAACCAGACAATCCACCTCACACACAAAAAAGAGGGCCACCGCAACTGATCAGGTCCCTGAGATACCATATTAACAGAGATACAGTCCACATCAATAGATGCCAAACATGTATCCAAGGAAGAGGGGAACTGGAAGTGGATATGTAAACACTCACAGCAAAATGGTGTTTCTGGATCAGATATCAACACTGGTGGGCAACATCATGGCCACGGTGGGTTTTGACACACCAGTTCCTGCCCTGTCTCTAAACTAATTCCATCCTTCCAACCATTATCTAAGCAAATAGACTTCTTCCCTTTATGTGAGTCCATTGATGAAGCAGTTCTTAAGAGAGAAATCCACAGAACCAGAGCGGATGTCTGCACGAGGTCATGGGATAACATGTATCCCCTGCAGGCAAATAAGCTGGCGTTGTGATGCACACTCCCAACAACTGACCCTCAAATAGCCTCCCTAAATAAGAAAATGGTGCTTCCAATGGAATCAGCATCAGGACTGAAAGATCCCATGGACAGAATGCTTGAATAGACCCTAAAGAAACATGCAGAATTAGCAGGCCTAGGAGCAAGAGCAGCGTCTAGTGACATATATGCTACAACAGCCCAGTTAACATGGCTACAAGAGATCATGAAGACATTTACCCCAAAATCTATAGAGGCAGAACTACTGGAAAATGCTATCCTTTCCACCAAATATCTCACTGAAATGGCAGTAGATTCTCAAAAAATCAATTCCAGATCCTCTGTACTTATTAATAGAGCATGCAGATCACTGTGGATGAAGCTCTGGGATGCAGACAGTGAATCAAAAGCTACATTACATAAGTTGCCCTTCAAAGGTAACCTACTATTCAGGAGGGTTTAGAGAAATACCTAAAAGGAAAGAAAGCGGCAAAGTGTTGAACAAGTAACAAACCAACAGGACCACGTACCTACCAGCCAGCCAGAGATATAGGTCTCAGTCCTTTCTTGATAAAAGAAGAGGGAATTACAATTACAGAGGCACAAACTACTGACACAGCTACACACCCATTAGCTACTACATCAGGTATAGAGGAAGGGGAAATGCTCAAAGAGGCAGAGGAATTTACATGGCACAAAGAAGTCAATCAAGACAATGACTATCCCTCCTACAAACAATCCCACGCCACACCAGTGGGCGCAAAAGTTCTGCACTTCGCACGTGCATGGGAAAAATCCATGACAGACAAATGAGTACTGGAGATAGTATGAAAGGGTTATACCATAGAACTCAATCAGCAACCAAGACTAGACAAACTAGTAAAATCACAGGTGTCATGACACAAGATAAGCTCTAAGTGCAGATGGTAATAAATGACTTGTTACTGAACAAGGCCATTGCACAGGTACCCAAACAAGAAGAAGGGAAGGGAATCTATCCTATATTTTTCATGGCTCCCAAGAAGAGCAGAGGCCCTCGACCAGTACTAGACCTCAAGTACCTAAACAAATCAATGAGATACACACCATTCAAAATGGAAACACTCAGATCCACACTCAAGAGTAATCAGATCGGGAGATTTTCTCACATCAATAGATCTGAAAAACATGTATCTTCTCATCCCAATGACACCATCCCATTTCAAATTCCTATGATTTCACACACCAGGAAATCATTACCAGTACCAGGTACTCCCATTCAGCCTGCCTTCAGCATCACAGGTGTTCACAAATGTTTCAATAGTCCTGGCCACAAAACTAAGGGAGCAAGGCATCCATGTAATTCCATACGTGGATGATCAGCTCATCAGGACAAAATCACAACAGCAATCCACCAGGGAAACGAAACAGCTGGTAGATTGCTTACAGGATTATGGATGGGTAATAAACCACTCAGAAAGCTGCCTCTTACCCAGCCAGTCTATAAAACATCTAGGTACGCTTATAGACACTGCAAAAGGTCTAGCATTTCCATCCAACACCAGAGTGATGACAATCATGACCTTAACAAAACAACTTCAAAACACAAAAGAACTGACATTACTCCTCATTTCTCAAGTACTGGGACTAATACTCTCCACTGTCGACACTGTTCCTTGTGCAAGGTGGCACATGAGACAACTCTTGACATTCCTAATAAAGCAAGGACCAACATATGACATAAGCCTAACACGGAAGGTCACGCTACCAGTCACAGTGCAAGGAAGCCTATCATGGTGGGCGAGCAGACCCAAACTGACAAGAGGCAAGCCCCGTGACATGCAATCAGGGGTCATCATAGAAACCGACGCAAGCCTAATAGGATGGGGAGCCATAATGGGAAAACACACATCACAAGGCAGATGGTCACTAAAAGATCCCAAACTCACAATAAAAGTACTGAAAATGCGAGCAGTATTCTTAGCTCTGCTTCACTTCTCAAAACCAGTACAGAACAAACATGTACTAATAAAATTCAACAACCAAGTAACCATCTCATACATAAACAAACAAGAAGTGCATGAAGCAGAGCAATGCTCTCAGAAACATCAAAAACTCATACCATGGGCACTAGAGAAATCTACAATCCATCTCAGCAATTCACCTAGCAGGAAAATTAAACACCCGACAGATTGGCTAAATAATCTTAACTGCTATACTAGCACCGTTGGTGGCTCAGTATAGCTGTGCTGCCAAAATCCGAGATTTGTTTTAAATGAGCTTTGTGTGTGTGTTGTCATAAGCCCACTCAGCAGGTCAGGCCCTCTACTCCCAAAGTCCCAGCCTCCGAGCGCAGTCTTGTGAACAGTGTATCAGACAAGGTAACCCTCTTGTCTGTTTTTGTGAGTTCAGATCAACCTTTGGTCTCAAGTTCTGGAGGGATTCAAACTGTTAACCTCTTGCTAGCATACCCAATGCACAGGCTCAGATATACCTGTCTTCAGGGGGCCAGATATCTTTGCCTATGGGCATCTAACCAGGTATACAGAGATGAACCCTTTAAAACTTTAATAAAGACCTCAGATTTAAAACGCTTCTCTTTCCAGTTTGGTACCACCATTCAAGCTTATGTTTAGTATCTGCAATAACCATATACTTTTCTTACAACTAAAAAGAAACCAAAGACAGACCAAGTAAGTTCTAAAAAGAATTTTACTAAAATAGTTAAAAATATGTAAAACACAAAATACAGAACTCTTATATCAAATGTAACCCCCTTGTTACCCGGGGTTACTAGAATCCCAGTAAGACCTAGTGGTAGGCAGGGAAGGCAGCTTTTGAAACTCCAGTTAAATGGGTTTCACACTGTCTCACTCTGTTCTCAGTCTCAGCTGAGACTGAGGGATGACATCACCAATAGAACTATCACAGCTGCATGAGCCACATTGGAATCTGCAGCAAAGGGAGTTAGATAGAATGTTGGGAGTTTTGAAGTGAGAGTCTTCAGTTTGCCTTCAGAGAGTGAGTGTAAAGTAGGGAGCTTGCTGTTAAAGCAGCTCAGTGAAGGCTCTAGGAGCCTCAGCCCTGACAGAGGGCTACTTTTAAGTAATAGGGTGTGTGTCTCCACCTTAAAGAGAGACACAAAAGATTACTGAAGTGGTGGAGACCGCTGTTTTGGGGTCTCAGTGCCCCCTCCCTTGGGGGGGATGAGAAGGATTCCCTGCAGATTCCTGGGGCAATCCCCTAGTTCTGCTTGTGGAGGAAAAGCTGCCTGTTCATTCCAGTATTTATTTGGGAGAAAAGAAGATTTGTGAGTCACCTGTGGGGCACCTGCAACGAGAGGATGAGTGTCTGCTCTGGCTAAGAACGCCTATGTTTTCACCCTGGGACTTGTGTGACAATGTGGGGTTTGAACTACTAAATATTGGGAAGCCTAGAGTAATGGGCTAAGCAAGTTAAAAGTAGTTTCAAGTCCAGAATGTGCTGGGATGCAAATAATATGTAGAGGTGATGTGACAGACGTCTACCCTTAATCTACATTTGGAAGTTCAGTAAAGGAATTGTTCAGTTTCCAGAGAAATGGCCGGGAATAGGCTGTGGCAGTTGGAGGTGGGTGGCCCTCCATCTTTAGTGACCAGGTCCACCTCTACGGATTTCTTCTGTGGTTTTCTACTGTGTCTCAGGCACTTGGCCAGTGATGGGAGAAGTACCCAGACATGGGATTATAAGGAAAATTCTCTCTAGGAGTCGCAAACTCTAGTGTGGTGTGGGGAGCCACGATGGGATAATTGGTTCATTCCTCCAATGGACCATGAACAGGATAATTGGTTCATTCCTCCAATGGACCGTGAATGGGATAATTGGTTCATTCTTCCAATGGACCGCGGATCAAATGGCCAGCAGGGGAGCCAGGCCAGTGGGGAAAACCCAAGAGTGTACAAGTCGGGCTGTGTACCCAAAGCTGCGTGCAAGTCCGGGCTATGTGCCTGGTGGGTTTAGGTCCTGAGGGCTGGAAATAGTGATAAAGTGTTCTGTTGTCTCTAATCTGCATTACCAGGAAATGTAGCTCCAAGGGGTCCATCTATGCTTTGTTTGTTCAGCTAGGAAGTGAATAAAAGCCACACTGAAGAATCCCATTCCTGGTTCTGGACATTATAGTTATAGCTTCCTGTGTTCGGATTTAATTGGGTGCCCCTGTTCAGAGTAGCCAAACCTAGGCTCCCCTGTGCCAAGTAACCTCATCCTCCCTGAACCCAGTCCCCACCAGGTACTGCTGTCAGCTTCAACAGCATGCCACTTGTTGTTTTGCTAAAAAGGCAGGGGTGAGGGGTTACACAAAAGACATACAAATCTTTTAAAAGAAACAAGGTTTAAACAGTGCAAATTCCTACTACAGTACTTAGTCTCTAAATACTTGTTTAAGTGCTGACCAATCTTGCTTGGTCAGAGTCTAGAAAAAAAAATGTGTCTCTGTAAAACAGAATTATTCCTTAAACAACTGTATTAGCTAACCCAATTCTGTATGAGGTCAGCTAGCTCCTCCTCTGTCAGATTATATTTAAAATATATCTAATAAAAAAACAGTAGTCTTTTAAAGTAGCAATTTTGCAATGCTTCAGCATGACTCACGTTCAAATTACATCTCTTTTGATCCATGCAGCACCTCCTCCTCACACAGGCTTCATATGAACATTTACAACCTTGCACCCTGTGTAATAACCTGGGTTTTCTTGTCAGCGTCATAAACCTTTTTATGATTTCCCTCTTAACAAAATTACTTTAAACAACTCTGTAATTAACTTCTAGTCTACCATGTACGCATTGTATCTAAAACAAAACTGGTGTGTGTGAACTCACATGCTGTCAGCATTTCTCTTGGCTTGCATCTGTCAGCTGAAAACTGGGGGAGGGTTGAGTCACTCCTAGAGCATCAGATTTTCAGCAGAGACAGTAATACATTTTATATTAAAAAATTATGATACAGCACTCAGAACTGCCTGTCTACGTCCATGTGTAACTTGTGCATGTTCGTAGTGAAGACCTGCTATCTGTTCTCAAAACAGGAAGAGGAATCTGTGTTTCTAGCTGGGTCTCCACTGAACTACAGGTTCATGTTGAGATAACAGTTTTAGCTGGAGCTTATTCCTCATAGGGGCTTTGCCTGTATGTAAACCCTCATTACACAGAAATATCTTTTTGGGCTTTTAGAGATTTCTGCACTTTAATTTCAAGCTGTACACGGGCCCTTCGAGTCACCAGGTCCCTGTATTTAGAGTGCCCTGCTTGGTGAGGCAGGGCAGCATGCATCATCGTGAAGACACACACGAAGACACGTGCGTCTGCGTGTGTTTTGGCAGGAGTGTGGCAGGTGAGCAGGAGAGTATGTAGTATACAAACAAAACAGCTGAGTAAGCTAGCCTAGGATCTATATATATATATATATATATATATATATATACATTGCATAGATCTGCGATTTGGTAAGGTCTGTAACTATTAGAATGATTACCAACAGTACTGTATATGAGGCAGGGGTTGGTCATAAATACAAAACATACCTAATATTTTGTTTTAACTCTACAGTGATTCCTAATACAGAATTTCAGTGATTTAACCAAAGAAATAGCACTATTTAGTACCAGACTATATGCTCTAGAAGTAAACCAACAAGAACTTCTAAATGGCTTTCTGTAGTTGGAACTTTGAATCCCTGTTCCAAAGAACAAATACAAACAAACTCATCTAGTTATAATAAAACTTTAACTCAAACATCAGAAACATCTAGGCTACATCATAAAAGAGACCATGGGAGGAACTACACCTGGCAAATGATGATAATGACTAGTACCAAGATCAAAGTAACAAAGTAGCCAAAAGGGCAGGAAGGCTACCAAATTTGATACTAGGCTATTTAATCATTTTGACCCATTAAGACAGGAACATGAGCCTATTGATGACTCCATCTTGGTACCCAGTATAAACCCTCTCTCACTGTCATTTTACGTAATGTGTCCCAAGCGGTGATTTCGCACAGCGACTGTGCTATTCTGCTTGAAGCGGCGAAAACACATTTCGGCAAGGATGTGAAAAAGACAGCTGTACAGGTCACAAGAAGGTGTGGTAAAATGGCAATGTTGAAATGTGGCGTGAAAATATTGCAAATACGCTAAGTTAGCATACGTTACTTGTTATATACTGCCTTCATCAAAACAGTCTTTATAGGTAATATTACAAATTTCAACACAGGCATTTTAGGATGTCTGCTTATGAACAGTGTCACTGTCATTTTGTAATGTGTCCCAAACACTGATTTCCACACAGCGACAGTGCTATTCTGTGCCAGAAGTGTGAAAACACATTTGGGCCAGGATGTGAAAAATGACAGCTGTACAGTTCACAAGAAGGTGTGGTAAAATGCCAGTGTTGAGAATCTGGCATGAAAATAGTGTGAATGCGCCTACTTAAGAGCGTACATTGCGCAGCTGCTATGCACGCTCGTAAAACAGTCATTTTTTTGGATTTTTTTCCACCAAACTTGCAACATAGGCTTTTTGAGAGCCCACCTCATGAACAGTGGCACTGTCATTTCATTATTCGGTCCTGAAAGGCGATTCCATGCAATGACTATGAAATCACCTTTCGGGATGGAATAATGCCATGACAGTGCAAGAATTCATGAGAAGGGTCCCAAAACCCCAAGTTGAAAATTTAGGCTAAAATTTGCAAAATGCCCAAGATATGCATTAAAGTTGAAAAACCTGTTCTTTCCATTATACAGCTTACGGCATTTCCTCAGTTACGTGCCTAGCTTTGAAGTGTACAAACATGTTCCCAGTCCACGAATACATCGCGCCGACTCCGCGGTAAGGTATAGGATGAGGGGTGAGGGAGGCAGGGTGCACAGAGAGTGGAGTGCGGGTGGGGAGGTGGCATTGAGACTGTGAGGACCATTTCATTTTACAGGGGAAAAAAACAACATCGCGGGACAGTTTTTTTTGCAGAGGATCTGGCATGCTGGGGTGGGCTCCAGCATGCCACCTGCTGTTGAGGGGTTGTCCTGTAGCTGAAGGGGATTGGGCACCTCGTCCAGCACAGAATGAGAGATGAGGAAGTAATGCTGATAGGGACTGGGCACCCGTCAGCACACAAAAGGAAGTGAGCGAAATTGGGCACCCCTAGGCATTCAACAATGGGGGGTTTATGCTGACGGGGACTGGGCTCCCCGTCAGCACAAAAGCGGGGGGTTAACCGACAGGGGATTGGGCACCCCGAGAGTCGGCAGTAGTTGCGCAGATGCCTCATGACCATGCTCATAATGTCGGCGAGCACGTAGGAAGGGTCCGCTCGCATATGACAAGCTTTGCTCGGTTGCATGAATAACAGATGTGTTCGCCACATGTGTATGCATGGTTTGGCGCCCGGCATGCAGGCTGATTGGAGAATGAGGGAGCCGCGCCCACTGGTGCGTGCCACCGCATTCACCCAATAGCGACCCGCCTCTGAAGCTGCACTGTCCCACGATGTTGGCTGGGCAAGTGCACCAACATAAAAACTGGTGAAGTCATGAGCGTGTGTAGAAACTGTGCAGCGCACACCCATAATGCTATTAGTTTGGGGATGTTTACAGCAGATTGTCAACACAGGCATTTGGAACCTCGGCTCATGAACGGTATCACTGTGATTTTCTTAATCTGTCGGTGATGATTTCCCACAGCGACCATGCCTTTCTGCGGAGCTAGCGAAAACCTATTCGACCATGGTGTGAAAATGACAACTGTACTGTTCGCTAGGAAAGTGTGGAGAAATGCCAGTGGTGAAAATCTGGACTGAAAATATTAGAAATCCATGAACTTCACGGTGCGTGGAAACTGCCTAATGGTCACTCTCTAACACAGTCATTTATGGACTTTTTACCAAATTTATAACATAGCCATTGTAACACCCTCTGCTCATGAACAGTGTCACTATGATTTTCTTAATCATACCCAAACATTGATTTCACACCCATTCTAAGCCCATTGGAGTGCTACATGCGTGGAAACACATTTTGGGTGAGATATGAAAAATAGACTGTACTGCTCATAAGGAAGTGTGGCCGAGATGGCAATGTTGAAGAAATCTGGAGTGAAAATTTCTGAACTTCTGACGTGCATAGGAACAGCGTAACACATACTAAGTAAAGCAGTCATTTTAGGGAGTTTTTCCACCAAATTTTTTACATAGCCATTGTAACACCTCTGCTCATGACCAGTGTCACTGTAATTTTCTTAACCTGTCCCGAACATTGATTTCGCACCTCGACTGCGCCATTGTGTATTACATGCACGGAAACACATTTTGGGCAAAATGTGAAAAATGACAACTGTATTGCTCATAAAGAGGTGTGGTAAAATGGCAATGTTGAACATCTGGAGTGAAAATATTGAAAATTCAGGAACTTACGCGCGTGCATAGGAATAGCTCAGCACATGCTCGTAAAACAGTCATTTTTGGGGAATGTTTTCACCCAAATTTCAACTTATAGGGTTTTGAGGGCCTACCTCATGAACTGTTACACTATCATTTCATAAATCAGTCCGGAAGGTGGTTCATCGCAGTGACCATGAAATCACCTTTCAGGGATGATTAACAAAATAGACAGTGACAGAAATTCATGAGGTGGAAGTCCCAAAACCTTCATGTTGAAAATTTAGTGAAAAAATCCAAAAAATGCCCGAGATAATAAATCAAAAGTTGAAAAAATCGAATCTCTATTACATTGCCACAGCTTACGTGCAGTATTCAGTTAGCAGTCGGCTTTGAAGAGTGCAGACATGTTCCCCAGTCCACCAAAGATGAGTCATGCCAGACTCCAGAGGTAAGTATGGGGTGAGGGGTGTGGGGGAGGCAGAGGTGAGGCAGAGGTGGGGCGCAGGTGGGGAGAGAGTCAGGACAGTCAGCGAGGGAAGGTTTTCTCTTTCAGGTTTCTTTTTTTTCTTAGATGAGCGTGGGACTCTTGCCACACTGAGGTGGGCTCCCAGCATGGCAGCTGTAAGGCTGTTTAGGGTGGGGCAGTTGGAGCCGGCGAGGGATTGGGCACCCCATCAGCCATACAGACTGTTGCCACGCTGGGGTGGGCTGAAACCATGGCACCCGCTTCTCTGTTGGGGGACATTGGAGCGAAGAGGATTGGGCACCCTGTCGGCCAACAGTGTGTGGGAGCGATAGCATGCAATATATAGCGCGGCGCATGTGCATGTGTGTGGGGGAAGCACATCCAGGCGACTATGTTCTTTTAAGTTGGTAGCAACGTTGAAACTAGTGTCACGGCTATATCCCCATTATTGGTGAACATCACACATGCCCCAAATGCCATACGGTATTAGTCACAACAATGTGCCCCATTGAGAACCTGCTTCGGCACCAAGCTGCCACAATATTTCTTACCTGCGCGCAAGCAAACATAAAAATTAGGGCAATATAATTACAGATAAAACTTAATTGTACATTACTCTTGCTTTGGGGTGCCAAGATCAAGGATATCACTGGGATAGTCAAGCAAATTCTCAATAATGCAGGTGAAAAACCTTTGGTTATTATACACGCTGGAGTTAACAACATAGCCAGCCAAAGTATACAAAGTATAAAAGAGGAGTATGTTGGCCTAACAAATATTTTATCAGAGTTAAGATGTCAAATAGCCTTCTTGGGGATTCTACCTGTTTCAAGAGCCAATTCTACCAGTATAATAAAATTAAACAAATTAATAATTGGTTATGTATTTGGTGTGTTAGACAGCAAATAGACTATAACACACTAGGAACATTTTGAATACAGACAGGATTTGGTCTGTAGAGATGAAGCTTCACCTAAGCAAATTGGGCTTTCTGTTACTTGGAAAACATATTAATCATTATATTGGTAAAGCTTTAAACTAACTCCTAGGGGGGAGGGGTTTCAGTCAAATGTACCTGTGTTGCCCAGCATTATGCCAAAAACTGTAGCCATAAATACTTTACCTATTATAGTAGATAATAATCCTATTTGTCCTTCAGGACCAATGAATGACAATAATATTGTTGGGAAACATGTAACTGAGCTCAAATTTCTGCTTCTTAATGCTAGGAGTCTGAGAAGTAAAATTGGAGAACTCCAGAATCTTCTTAGTGAGGAACAAGTTGATGTTTATGGTGTGACCGAGACATGGTTTCAGGATTTGGATTAGGTCAAGACATTCAAGAATACATCTTTTCATAAAAATCATTCACATGGTAGGCGGTGGCATTGCTTGTATATTAAATAATCACCGCTAGTGCAAAGAACGTAAGTAGGGATTCTATGGGCTTGTATAAATACGTCAGTTGGTTGGCTAATCATTGGGTTATGTTATCGCCCGCCCGACTTGGATAATGTAGGAAATTAAGTATTTATGAATACTCACGAAAATCTTAAAATTAAAGATGATCTAATTATAATGGGTAATTTTATTTCTGCCCAACATTTGTTGCAACTCTTTACAAGGCGGTGCCTAGATAACAGATTCGTAAATGTCACTCTACAGTTGAACCTAGAACAACTGGTCATGGAACCTACGAGGTCAAATGCAACCCTGGATCTCCGTTTTTGCAACTATGAAGACTCCTGTACCTACCTAGAGTGTTAATGCCTTTGGGGACAGCGGCCATAACACAATTTTTGGTCCTTGATACATCACCATACCATAACTAAAGGATCTACAGTCAAGAAAAAATGTAATAAGGCCAATTATAACCAAATTAAGAATTACCTAAATCATTGGGACTGGGAAACTGACCTTGCAGAACTAGATACTGAAAACGTGAGCGAAAATCATGGAGAAACAAAATTATTATGTTCATCACTGGGTACCAGTTTGTAAAAAGTATAATAATAGCAAAGAAGAACTCCATTAGGGTTAAACTCAAAATTAAAAAAGTCGATACAATCAAAGAAAAGAGGTTATAACAGATATAAAAAAAACATCCAACATCTGATTAATGGCTCAAATTTAAAACAAAAGCCAATTTAACTAAATATACAATAAGAACTGCTAAATGAAATCTAGAACATAATTTAGCTACTACTTCCAAAGACAATAAAAAGCGTTTTTATAACTATATAGGTTCCATTAAACTAGCCAAAGATAGGCCCTCTCCAAATTAATCAGGAAATTATCACCAATGAATGGCAAATAGCCAATGCACTAAATACATATTTCAGCAGTGTCTATAAAATTAAAGAAGACCTGCATCTGGACAATCTTAATGGTACCGATGTATTTTTACCATTTACCTCTCTGGACATTATTACAGCCATATATTCTATTAAAAACAACTCTTCTGCTGGACCTGACAATATAACACCTATTTTTCTTAAAACTTGAAAACAGAATTGTATGGATTTTTAACAGCATTAATTAATACTTCACTTAAAGAAAGTATTGTACCAAAGGACTGGAAATCTGCAATTGTGATCCTAATTCATAACAAGCATTTGTCAATGCCGAATGTTGATTGCTTATATGTGCTCCTTAGGTATTTGGAAGTGAAAGTACCACAAACTGTCATGTGCGCCCAAAAAAAATACACCGTGTCTTTTCTGTTAGTATTCACAGAAGAGGGGAGGAGCAAGGACCACAACAGTACAGCAGTTGCAAAGGCATGAAGAGGTGGACAATAGTCCATTCACAGGCAGAAGAATCCTGCAGAAGGTGAGTAAACTGAAGGTGGACAAAGCGATGGAACCAGATGGCATGCACCCAAGGATATTAAAAGAACTGTGAAGGGAGATAGCAGTACCTCTGGCAGCCATGTTCACTGAGTCATTCAACAGAGGGCTGGTACCAGAGAATTGGAGGAGGGCACATGTGGTCCCTCTATAGAAATTCATCAGTAGGGAGGAGGCAGGGAACTATAGGCCAGTTAGCCTCACTTCAGTAGTGGGGAAGATCATGAAGACAGTAGTTAAGGAAAGAATAGTGGGGCATGTAGAAGCCATTGGAGCCCAGGGCCATAGGCAACATGGATTCACAGTGGGGAGGTCATGTAAGACAAATATGGGTGATCTGGGTGACAAAGGGGAAGTAAATCAGGGTGGGGCAATGGACAGCACTTACCTTGATGTAAGCAAAGTGTTTGACACTGTCTCACATAAGAGGCTGATAAACTAGCCTGAGTAGGGTGGGCATGGGGAAAATTGGTAAAAGTGGGTTAGAAACTGGGTAAGAGACAGGAGGCAGAGAGTGGTGGTATCAGCAGCATAAGGAGGGAGGTAGTGATGCTATGATATAAAACCATGGTCAGGCTTTTACATGGAGTACTGTGTTCAGTTCTGGAGGTTGCACCTTGTAAAGATATTAACAGGCTGGAGATGGTCAGAGAAGGGTGAATAAGATGGTACAGAGCTTGCAACACAAGACTTATGAGGAGAAATAAAGGGACCTCAATATGTACTCACTAGAAAGAGCGGAGAAAGAGGGGATATGACAGAAAACATTCAAGTGCGATCAAGCGTAAAAGTATACCTACTGAGCAGCAGGAGACAGCTGCTATGAGGATATATGCAAGCTTCTGTGTGATATTCTTTTGTTCTTATAAATCTGTAATCCTCAGTATGTCAGTAACCACATGTCCACTGCCTTCTTTAGAGCAATGTTATGCTGGTTGATGCCTGGTGTCGAATGTAAAACAGAGGAGCTCCTGGAATTGTGTTGCCATTTGAAAAACTTCATAGAGTGTTCTTTTACTGGTAGGCGTTTTGGAAAGCTGGTGAAGGTCTCACCATTTTTATTATGATTTTATCTCCTTATGTCTGTCCCCTTTGGTCCCCCATCCCCACACCCCAACAGTCATCAGTGGCCACAGCTGCAGCCTTCTTCTTGCCAAGATGGTGGGTGAGAAACATAGAAACATACAAGTTGCAGGCACATAAGGACCGCTTGGGCCACCTAGTCTGCCCATTTCCCTACCTGATGGATAAGCTGCAGATTCTAGTTAATCAACAGCTTACTTCCTCCTACCTCCAGTAGAATTGCCTTATGTCTGTCCATGAGCAGCTACCTTCACAGTCTGTGAAGTCTGATGCCTTTCAGTGCCACTTATTGGTCATCTTCCAACACAGGCGAGGCACTGCCAGCCCAAAAGTAACTCAGGACAAGCAGGTTGCAAAGTGGGAAGTAATAGAGTGAGCAAGAATCAAGTACACATTCAGATGCGGTGCTGATTTTAAGATCAGCATACCAGTGTGGACACTGCAACTAGAACCCCAGCTCTTTAAGCAGCCTTATGAAGAGTAAAGGCTTCTCGAAGCACTGGGATTCTGTTTATTGCAGTGTAAGTGGGCTGCATCTAATTTAGTAATGTACTGTACCTTACATGTGGATATATGGTAGGCCCAACTTTAAATAAACACTGCACCTGAATTAACACATGATGCAATAGAAACAGAATTCTTCAGCAGAAAAGGACCGCTCAGCCCACCCAGTCTGGCCAAGTGTTCTCTATCTACGTGTAACTCCTGCCTGTATATGTTAGTGCATGTCTTATTCTGCCTGCGTCCATCAGGGCTTCCTTATGAATGAGCTTGCTTAATGGATTTTTCCTGCAATGAACTTGAATCTACTCCATGGCCTATTGATCTCGTTGAACACCTCCTTCTCCTTTCTGTAATATACCCCTGTGTTTATCCGCTGCATGCTTAATGCCTCCTACCATTTAATCTCCACCCACTTCTCCTGGCAGTCTGTTCAAGGCATCACCACCCTTTTCAGTAAAGAAATATTTCTGCACATCTATCCTGAATACCTCCAGCTTCATTGTATGTCCCTTGGTTTGGGTGCTCATCCTCATTTGAAGGGAACTCCTCAACTGTACCCTCTTTACCCCAGTGAGGTACTTTGTAGGTCTTGATCATGTCACCTCTTGCCCTCCTCTCTTCCAGAGTGTACATGTTGAGATTCTTCAGCCTTACGTTGTAGGGATTCCTGTGAAAATTCTGAACCATTTTAGTTGCCCTCCTGTGGAAAATCTCCACCTTATGTCCTTTCTGAAGTGTGGACTCTAAAACTGGACACAGTACTCCAGCTGGGTGTATACCAGGGAGTGATACAATGGCAGCACAACATTCCTTGTCCTCCTACTGGAGATGCCATCCTTATAGCACCCAGAGATTCAATTTGCCCTGCCCATAGCCTTGTCACTATACTGCCATCTTGGGGTCCTCTGATGCCAATAACCTCAAGGGACCCTTTCATGTCTAGTGAGTATCAGTACCTCCCCATCCTATACCCAACATCGGGGTTCCTCAAACTAACTACATGATTATACACTTGTTGGCATTGAACCCAAGTAAATAAGAAAATGGAACTGATCTGAATGAATTGCAGGCTTTTAAGCAGCTTTTGGGGGAGTGTGTATGTGTGTGTGTTGGAGGCTCTGGTCCCGGCAGTACCTCCAAAATGCCACCCGACTTCCCACCCCCATACACTGCCTGCCTAAGTACTCAACCTCCTCACTACTTCCACAGTGTCCCCAAGTTGTTTGTACCCACATGCAACAGTAACGAGGTTTCTTCCTGCCCCTTGCTGCACGCAGAGCAGTGCCTGCCCTGCCCCTCCTGCACTCAACCTGGGGACAGCTTCAATCCAAATATGAGTGTGCCTTTCCCTTTCCACCCATCTCACCCATTTCATTATAGAATTCCCCAGGACAAGTACCCCAGCCTTACCACCTTTCTCTTCTAATGTCCTTCACCACCCCAGTGTTAGTTCTTCCCTGTCACATCTCCACCAACTGCAACCTCCTGTGACTTCTATCTGTACCCTCACCTGCCTCACCCCTTTCTCTGCCTTAATCCTCCCATACCCTTGAACCCTTCCCAGCCTGACTGCTTGCATCTGGGCTTCCCGATGTCGACCTCCCTCCCTCCTCCCCTGCTGGTGATTTCCAACCCTCTCCTTTCCCTGTGGTCGATTTAGGAGCCCCCATTCCTTTCACCCATGACAGTGATGCCCTCCATCCTTCCCCTTCCTATAGCTCTCTCCTTCAGTCACCACTTCCTTCTTTACCAACCCCTTCTGCCCTTCTGTCCTCACTCTCTTCTTCTACCTTGTTGCCATCCCTCTCATATCCTGCCTTCCTCCCCCCTTCAATAATAATTTCCTGCTCCCCTTTCTGTCCCACATAGCAGAGGTTCAAATCTGTTCACTAATCCAGTCCCTGTCCACCATCTCTTCCCCCTATCAGTTCCCCCCTACATGTGCCCTCAAAAGAACCACCCCTGGTGCCTCCTACCACAGCCATCTGCTCTCTCCCTGAGTACTCCCTCGTGGTGTCTTCCTCCCCCATCAGGAGGCAGCCCCGCCCTCGCCTTTGGCACCCTCCTTCTCTCTCTTTCCTGCTAGTGCCTCTGATACTGTGGTCGGTTTCAGTCCCAAGATATTCTGCTTCTGTCCCCTTTGCCATCCTCTATTCCCCTCAGGATGCCGCACCATACTATCTGCCGTACCACTTACACTCTCTCAACCTCCACAGTTCACTCCTCAAACTAGCCAGTCATCTACAAACCATACACCCCCATCCTCCAAGCCCAGTCCAGGATCATGGCACACCACACCGTGATAACCCTCCACCCTTCCAAAGATGCCCGCCCTAGTGACACGTGGCACCTGCCCCATTGTGGCCCCCCATCTTATGCTAGGGGCTCTTACTTCCAAGTTCTGTACCCCTACTACAACTGTTGGAGCCCTGTTTACTCAAATTTCTGCCCCCACACTAGTCCCCCTACTGACCCCTTGCCGAACAAGGGTAATTCAGACTCAAATGTCATCAGTTAGACACTGTATTCTATAGCAATCCTAAAGCCTCCTTGTTCAGTTTTCACCCTCAGCTACCAAACTTTTTTGTTCACGGGTCTCATATAGTTTCACTTATGCCCAGTTAGAAACTCATTGTACTCCAAGTATTATTCAGTTCAGTTAGAGAACAAACAGAACAAATAAATATGTATTATTACAACAGTCTAGCAGTATAGCTCAGTACTTAGCTCAGTTAGAGAAAGAAACAGAAGAAGTAAATCTGTATTAGTATAGCAATCCTAAAGCATCTAATCATTGCTTTGTCTCCACTCTAGAGACCCTGTTGTAATAGAGGACCACAGAGGACACTGGGTGGGAGGGTGGAGCAAGTGTAAAGTCAGCTTACAGCTCACTGAGCTCGCTCATTCCCCTCTCTCCTTGCTCATTCTGTTTCTCCTGATGCTGCAGGCTGTCCTTTGTACTGGGTTCTGCCTGCGCCGGTGCCTTTCTACCCACAAAGAAGTTCACAGCTGTCCAGGCAGGCACCATTATGGTCGCTCATTCCCCTCTCTGACTCGGCCATTCTGTTTCTCCTGGTGCTGCAGGCTGCCCCTTTTGTACTGGGCTCCTGCCTCCATTGGCACCTTTTTCTGCCCACAAAGAAATCTGCAGCAGTCCCGACGGGCTCTGCTGGGCTGGCTCACTCCCCTCTCTCCTTCTTTTCGTTCTGTTTCTCCTGGTGTTGCAGGCTGCCCCTTTTGTACTGGGCTCCTGCCTGCATGGCACCTTTTCTGCCCACAAAGAAATTCTGCACAGATCACGACAGAGCTCAGTTAGTAGGTCAATCCTCCTCTCAGTCGCTCTAATCCTAATCTGTCCCAAACACTGATTTCCCAAAGCTTATCATGTGTATTCTGCGCCGGAAGCGCCGAAACATATTTTGGGCCATGATGTGAAAAAATGACATGTACTATTCATACAGGTGTGAAAAAAATGCTGTATTAAAATCTGGTGTGAAAATATTATTGATTTGCTAAAGTTACAAGGGTGCATGGAAACTGCACAACACACGCTCATAACACAGTCATTTTATGGAGTTTCATCACAAAATTTTCAACATAGACATTTTAGGACCTCTGCTCATGAACAGTGTCACTGTGGTTTTCTTAATGTGTTCTGAACACTAATTTCCCCACAGCAACTGCACTATTTTCCGCTGGAAGTGTGAAAACACATTTTGGCCAGGATGTGAAAATGACAGTTCTACTGATCATAAGGAGGGTGGAAAATGCCAATGTTGAAAATCTGAGTGTAAATATTGCAAATTCATAGAAATTCTGAGCGTCACGTAGCAAATGCATAACGCATGCTCGTGTGAAACAGTCATTTTTGATTTTGTTCTACCAAATTTATTACTCCAGCTCAGTTAGAAATAAATAGAACAACTTAATATGTATTATTAGAGCAATCCTAAAAGTATCCAGTCATTGCTTTGCCTCCACTCCAGAGACCATGCTGTAATATAGGACCACACAGGACCCTGGGTGGGGGGTGGGCAACTCTACAGTTCCAGCACAGCTCCATTGAGCTCGCTCACTCCCCCTCTCTCACTCGCTCTGTCTTTCTATTTCTTCCGATGCTGCAGGCTGCCCTTTTGTACTGGACTCCTGCTTGGATTGGCACTTTTTTATGCCCACAAAGAAATCTGCAGCAGTCCCGACACACCTCCATTAAACTCATTCTCTCCTCCTCTCTCAATCACTCATTCTGTCTCTCCCCGAGCTGCAGGCTGCCCTTTTGTACTGGGATCCTGCCTGTGTTGGTGCCTTTTTCTGCCACAAAGAAGTTCATAGCTGTCCCAACAGATCTCCGTTGAGGTCGCTCACTCCCCCTCTCTCACTTGCTCATTCAGTTTCTCCTGGCGCTGCAGACTGCCCTGTTGTACTGGGCTCCTGCTTCCATTGGTGCCTTTTTCTGCCCACAAAGAAATCCGCAGCAGTCCCAACAGAGCTCTATTGAGCTAGCTCACTCCCCTCTCTTACTCACTGATCCGCTTCTTCCTTTTGCAGGCTGCCCTTTTATTACTGGGCTCCTGCTTGCGTGGTGCCTTTCTACCACAAAGAAATCCACAGCAGTCCTGATAGAGCTCCGTTGAGTTGCTCACTCCTCCTCCCTCACTTTCTCGTTCTGTTTCTCCCAGTGCTGTAGGCTGCCCTTTTGTACTGGGCTCCTGCGATGGGGCCTTTTTCTGCCCACAAAGAGATCTGCAGCAGTCCCACAGAGCTCAGTTGAACTCAGTCACCCCCCTCTCACTCAGTCAGTCTTAATCTGTCCCCAAACACTGATTTCCCACAGCGACCCGTGCTATTCTGTGGCAGGAGTGCAAAAATATTTTGGCCGGATGTGAAAAATGACAGCTGTACTGTTCATGGAGGTGTGAAAAATACCAGTGTTGAATAACGGCATGAAAATATTACAAATTTGCGAAGTTACTAGGTGCATGGAAACAGTTCACCGCCTTGTAACACAGTCATTTTATGACTTTCATCACCAACTTTTCAACATAGGGATTTTGGGACTCTACTCATGAACAGTGTCACTGTCATTTCTACTCTGTCCCAAACACTGATTTTCCACAGCGACCACGTGTATTCTTACTGAAATCCGAAAACACATTTTGGCTGTAGGGATGTGAAAATGACAGCTGTACTGTTCATGGAGGTGTAAAAATGCCAGTGTTGAAAATCTGGCTTGAAAATATTACTGATTTGGGAAGTTACAAGGGTGCGTGGAAACTGCACAACACACACTTTTAACACAGTCATTTTATGGACTTTCATCACAAAGTTTTCAATATAGGCATTTTAGGACCTCTGCTCATGAATAGTGTCACTGTAGTTTTCTTACTGTGTCCCAAACACTGATTTCCTCAGCGACCGCAGTATTCTGCACCAGAAGTACAAAAACGCATTTTGGCCAGGGTGTGAAAAATGACAGTTGTACTGTTCATAAGGAGGTGTATGCATATCCAGTCATTGCTTTGCCTCCTTTCCAGAGACCCTGCTGTAATATAGGACCATGGAGGACCATGGGTGGGGAGGTAGGCAACTCCTAAATTCCGGCACCATCCAATAAGCTCACTCCTCCCCCTCTCTCCTTTCGTTCGTTCTAGTTCTCCCGGCGGCTGCAGGCTGCCCTTTTGTACTGGGCTCCTGCTTCCGTTGGTGCCTTTCTGCCCACAAAGAAATCTGCAGCAGTCAGACACAGCTCTGTTGAGCTTACTCACTCCTCCACCTCCTCTCTCACTCGCTCATTCTGTTTCTCTCAGTGCTGCAGGCTGCCCTTTAGCTACTATGGCTCCTGCGCGAGTTAGCACCTTTTTCTGCCCACAGAAGTTCACAACTGTCCCGACAGAGCTCCGTTGGGGTGCTCACTCCCCCCTCTCACTTGCTCATTTTGTTTCTCTTGGCACTGCAGGCTGCCCTTTTGTACTAGGCGCCTTTTTGCCCACAAAGAAATCTGCAGCAGTCCCAACAGAACTCAGTTGAGCTCGCTCACCCCACCACCTCACTCGCTTCATTTCTCCCAGCACTGCAGGCTGCCCTTTTGTACTGGGCTCCTGCCTGAGTTGGCACCTTTTTCTGCCCACAAAGAAGTTCACAGCAGTCCTGATAGAGCTCCATTGAGCTCACTCAGTCTTCCCTCTTACTTGCTCGTACTGTTTCTCCCACCGCTGCAGGCTGCCCTTTTGTACTGGGCTCTTGCCTACATTGATGCCTTTTTCTGCCCACAAAGAAATCTGCAGCAGTCCTGACAGAGCTCCATTGAGTTCTCTCACTCCCCCTTCCTCACTCGCTCTCTCGTTCTGTTTCTCCCGGCGCTGCAGGCTGCTCTTTTGTACTGGGCTCCTGCATTGGGGCCTTTTTCTGCCCACAAAGAAATCCGCAGCACTCCCAACAGAGCTCAGTCGAGCACGGTCACTCCCCCCTCTCACTCGCTCGATCTTAATCTGTCCCAAACACTGATTTCCCACAGCGACTGTGTATTTTGTGGCAGGAGTGCAAAAATATTTTTTGCCAGGATGTGAAAAATGGCAGCTGTACTGTTCATAAGGAGGTGTGAAAAATGCCAGTGTTGAAAATGTGGCATGAAAATATGTACAAATTTGCGAAGCTACAAGGAATAGAAACAGTTTCGCCGCGACGCTTGTAACACAATCATTTTATGGACTTTCATCACCAAATTTTAAACATAGGGATTTTAGGACCTCTGCTCATGAACAGTGTCATGTCATTTTCTTAATCTGTCCGAACACTGATTTCCACAGCAACCACGCTATTCTGCAGCAGATGCGAAAACACATTTTGGTCAGGATGTGAAAATGACAGCTGTACTGCTCATAGGGAGGTGTGAAAAATGCCAGTGTTGAAAATCTGGCGAATAATGTCCACAATCTTGAGGAGTTACAAAGTCGTAGAAACTGCGCAGCGCACACTGTAGCACAATCATGTGATGGGCTATACGTCACCAAATTTTCAACATAGGCATTTTAGGACCTCTGCTCATGAACAGTCTCACTGTCATTTTCTTAATCTGTCCCCAACACTAATTTCTCACAGAACCGTGCTATTCTGCGCCCGGAAATGCAAAAACATATTCGGCCAGGATAGGGAAAATTTCCTCGGTTGCTTGAGTCGACTTTGAAGAGTGCAGAGCGTGTTCCTGGTCCGCCGAAGATCATAGATGCTGGGCTCAAAGAGGTAGAAATGTAAATTGAGAGGGGTGTGGGGACGCGGAAATGCACAGAGGGTGGATGTGGGTTGGGCAGGAAACTGGACAGACCGTGAGGGACTGTTTTCTTCTTTACAGGTAAAAAAAACAAAAACATTGCAGGACTTATTTTTTTTTTTTAGGGGCATTTGGCACATTAGGGTGCGCTCCCAGCATGCCACCCTGAGTGTTTGGGGGATATGCGATTAGAGTTGGGCACCCTGTCCTTTCACATACCGAAGGGGGGCAAGAGCCGAGATTGGGCACCCCTTGGCACATATCAAATGGGTGGATTATGCCAACTGGGAGTGGGCTCTGCTGGCACACTCAATTGGGTTCTGGCATGCTGACAGGGTGACAGGGGGATTGGGCACCCTCAAAGTCAGCACTGTGATAGGCAGTGTGCCACCATGTTTAATGTAATGTTTCACTAGGGAAGGCACATTGGGAGGTGCCACTGCGTATGACAAGCTTTGCTCGCATTGCAGCGGACCTTTCCTTAGATGTACTCGCCACATTATGTATTCCTGGTGTGGCACCGGCATGCAGTTTATTGGAGAATGAGGGCGCACCTACTGGTTACGTGCCCTCCATTGTAACAGTGACAGCGCCTCCAAATGCTACAATATAATGGCTGGCGTGCCGCGTGAGCCAACATAAAAATTACACTTTCCATACATCAAGATGTTACATTATTCATAGTGGGTGTGGCTAAAGAAAGAAAAATTAATATATTGATGTTTTTGCTGGAAATTCATTATTACTGGAAACATGGTTGATTTTTCCCCACTTACAAATACTGCTACTTTAAGTAACTCTGCACTGTGTTGGTGTATCTGCACAAGCACACAGAGGGTTAAGAGGAAGTGAGTGACTGTAACTGGAGGTCTGTTCCACATAAACAAAAGTAAAAAGAAAGAGCAGACTGCTGTCAAGATGGCGACTAGTAAACAGGCTGAGGATCTGGATGAGGATTTAATGTGTCCATTTGTCTGGATCTGTTTAAAGAGCCAGTAATGCTGGAGTGTGGACACCACTTCTGCAGGTCCTGTATCGACAGAGTTTGGGACAGTGGGAAAATTCCTGCTGTCCGAGTGCAGAAAGGAGTTCCATCTAGGAAGTATGCTGTTAACAGGCTGTTAGCTAAAATGGTGGAAAAAGCTCAGAGATCACACCTAGAACAGAAACTTCACTGTGTACAGAGATCAGATCAGGTGCATGGTGCATGAAGAAAGACTGAAATTATTCTGCCAGGAGGATGGGGTTCCTGTCTGTCGTCTGTATGGCATCTCTTGAACACACGGACACAGCTTTCTACCCTGCAGGTCATGATCAGCATGTATCAGATGGCTTCAAAGTGAATTCTGTAAATGCTACAAGCAGTTTTTGGTTTACAAATATGACATCAGCCATTATAACTGGATTGTACTGCTGCCATGAGCTGGTCATAGGTCATTCTATGCATTTAATCATCACTTACCTGGAGCAGGCACTCCTGGGGTATAACAGAAACACTGTAGGCCATCTAACAAACCTTATTTTATTCTTTTCATGTCAAAACGAACAGTCTCTAGAGACCTGCATCTGTGAATCAATGCTACTCCTCAATCACTCTGATGCAGGCTGCCATTTCAGACACACATAATACACATGTGACAGGAACCGAATATTCATAATCAATCATATTTTTCATTGATGGTGTTTTTAATTATATTATAATTAATGGCTATGATTTGTTCCATTGGAAACCTGTGGTGTAATTTGCTGTTATAAAGAGCATTTATAATGGCAAACACAACCAGGTTTCCTACCACTGCAAGTGTCAGGTGCGCTCTGCTCTTCCTGGTAGTCCGAGACCATGGCTTAACGCTGGAGACCACACTGTAACTCTAACTGGGCAATAAGTCCAAAGATAAATACAATAACTCAGGGCTAAAAGTAGGCTACTGTTTGAGAAAAAAAATGATGTGTCTTCAGCAGTCACTTCTGACAGCAAACTGAGTCAGGATTAGGGCACAGCTGCACAGGGACATTTTATTTTATATACTTGCTGTGGCAAAAAAACCATAGCCATCAATTATATAAAATAAAACATGGGGTGGTGTGTAAACTCGAAGTTTACACACACCCTCGCGGTTAGATGCTGACATAAACCCCTTGGGTGTGTGTAAACTTCTTGTTACACACACCACCCCATACTTTATTCTATTTGTAACCCCTGAACCAATGTGGGGGAGGAGGTACTAAAACATTTCCAGAATACATAGGGTTAAAAGTAAAGCTATTAGCTGTATCCCTGTGATGGAAGCTGGAAGGGCTCATGTACAGGAACTTGAGGTAGAGCTGAGTGCTTATAAGGAGAAAGCCAGAAATTTCTATTCAGTCTGAAAGAAGGAGTTCAGATAATAGAGTCCAAAGCATATAGATAGAGTACCTGTTCAACTTCTAGCCTGCAGGCTGGGGGCCAGACCTCTGAATGGCTGGTCAGGTACACCTGCAAGGCACAGAGTGGTGGTAATACCTTTGGTTTAATATGGACCAGGTCCTGCAGGATCAGTTTCAAGAGGATCAGAAGGAAAAAGTAGAGAAGGATCCTGAAGCAGAACAGAAAAGGCAACAGACTCCTGTCTCCCAGAGAATTTAACAGGGAACAGTCAGTACACAAGGGCGTACACCAAGTGTGAGGATGCCCCCAATGTGCATTTTGTGTGCAAAAACATTTCATATTACTTACTGTTTACCATTGCATAGTGCATTGTATCAGACTCATTTTAATTACTGTTTACCGTAGTATAGTGCATTGTATCAGATTCATTTTACTCACTGTTTACATTAGTATAGTAGATTGTATCAGACTCATTTTGCTTACTGTTTACCGTAGTACAGTAGATTGTATCAGACTCATTTTGCTTGCTGTTTACCGTAGTACAGTAGATTGTATCAGACTCATTTTGCTTACTGTTTACCGTAGTACAGTAGATTGTATCAGACTCATTTTACTTACTGTTTACCGTAGTACAGTAGATTGTATCAGACTCATTTTGCTTACCGTTTACCGTAGTACAGTAGATTGTATCAGACTCATTTTACTTACTGTTTACCGTAGTACAGTAGATTGTAACAGACTCATTTTGCTTACTGTTAACCATAGTACAGTAGATTGTATCAGATTCATTTTACTTACTGTTTACCGTAGTACAGTAGATTGTATCAGATGCATTTTGTTTACTGTTTACCGTAGTATAGTGGATTGTATCAGACTCATTTTGCTTACTGTTTACTGTAGTACAGTAGATTGTATCAGACTCATTTTACTTACTGTTTATCGTAGTATAGTAGATTGTATCAGACCAATTTTGCTTACGTCTTGGCTGACCATCTTCTGTAACTATATCTCCAGATTCCTCTGCAGCTGACATCAGAGCAGGACTGCAGCAGTGGGAGATAATGTAACCCCAGGGGTGGGTTGATGGTATTTTTGTGTTATTAGCACTGTGCGTGCCTCCATAATGTAACCCTCACCTGGGACCTGGGTTCGGGAAAAACTGTTGTTTCGTATTTTGGCTAGGTTTGACTTCTAGTCAGGGGCACCCAAATAACTCCAGGACACAGAAAGCAATAACTGTAAATGTCCAGACCAGGAGTGGGATTCTAAAGTGTGGCTTTTATTCACAACAACAGAACAACAAAGCATAGATGGACCCCCACGGGGCTACACTCCTGGTAATGCAGATTTATGGAGATCAGAACATATCCTTTTTACACACTGGAACCCTCAGGTTCTGAACACACTGGGCTCTCAGCCCGAACTTGTACTCTTCTCTGGTTTCCCTGGCTCGGCTCCCTTGCCAGCCCTTGGACTACCTTCTTTCCTTGGCTCGGCTCCCTGGCCAGCCCTTGGACTACTTATCCATTTATCATGGAGATTTGCTGGTGGCTCCCTATACCACCCCTGAGCACTTCTGGGTCCATCTGGGAATCTTCTCAACAATCCCACTTCTGGGTACTTTCCTCGAGCACTGGCCAAGTACCTGAGAGAAAGCAACAGGTGTCCCAAAGCAAACCCCTAGAGGTGAATCTGGTTACGCCAAATGGGGGGGGTCTCCCACCTCTTGCTCCCATAATTCATACCCAGCCATTTCTCTGGACTCTACACCTCTTCCTCTGAAAACACTTTTCCATGTAGATTATCCATAAATGTATTTCACATTTAATCTACTAGCGTTTAACTGAATGTGCTGACTTGAAGCTGGCTCATTAAGTGGCTGTGTCCATTTCTCTAGACCCCACTGTTAAAACAGTCCAAATCCCAAGCTTCTAAGAACAGTACTTGACTGTCCTTTCTGAACCACAGTAACAATTCTTAAACACACGCAGTTTCTGGTGAAAACATAGGCCTTTGTCAGAGCAGACTGACCCTTGGTTGCAGGTGTCCCATAGGCTTCTTCACAGGAAAATCAATGAATTCTTGGTGCCTCAGCACAAATCTTCAAGGCAGCTTCCTTCTCTCTCTAGCTGGGCAAGGGGGTTGCCTCTGGAAGCTGGCTGTTGGCTTTCCCCATCCTCGCAGGGATTGGTCCCTGAACCAACTGGGGAACGGTCTCTACCACTTCAAAAACAGGATTTCTGTGTTCCTCTTACAGTGAGAACACACACCAAAAACCAAACTAGCTCTATGACAGAGCTGAGGCCCTGCAGCTGCAGCACACCTCTTCCCTCTAGTGCACCTCCTTCAGACTACTACAGACTACTACAGGCTGACTGACTTAAAATCCCCCCAACATTCTATCCTAACCCTTAGCTGTAACATTCCAGTGTGGCTTATGCAGCTGCGACAGTTCTATATGATGTCATCCCTCCAGCTCAGCTGAGACTGAGAACAGAGTGAGACAGTGTGAAATCCATTTAATTGGAGTTTCACAAGCTGCCTTCCCTGCCTGCTACTAGATCTAAGTGGGATTCTTGTAACCCCGGGCCTGCTGCGTATGATAGAGCTCTTATAAGCTCTGATCAGATGGTTTTCAGTTCTGCTTTACTCCAGAGACTAAACACAGTAATCTGAGACTGGACTTAGCAGAGGAAGAACAGCAGGAGAATCAGACTAAAAGATCACAGTTGATATACACTTTAACATGCACTGCGAGCTCCTGGATTCTGGGACTTGTAGTTGTAGAGATGTCAGCCTTGAAATAAGTAAAACTTAGTATGACACAATCTACTATACTACAGTCAATAGTACGTACATTATTAACTTTTTGCTTATCATTTTGTAAGCATAACATCACTTACAATTGGTCCATAAGAGCATACCAGAAAAAACATTTAATACCAAGACACTTATAAACAAGCATTTGTCAATGCCGAATGTTGATTGCGTTGGTGTGTTGAGCTCGCTCACTGCCCCTCTGTCACTCGCTCAGTCTGTTTCTCCCAGTGCTGCAGGCTGCTCATTTGTACTGGGCCCTGAATGCATTGGCACCTTGTTCTACCCACTAAGAAATCTGCAGCTGTCCCGACAGAGCTCCGTTGAGTTAGCTCATTCCCCTCTCTCACTCATCATTCTGTTTCTCTGGCGCAGAGCTGCCCTTTTAGCAATGGGCTCCTGCCTCTGTTGAGTATTTTTCTGCCCACAAAGATCTCAGCAACAGTCCCGCACAGGTCTGTTGAGCCTGCTGACTCCCCCTCACTGCTCCGCTTCTGCCAGCGCGCAGGCAGGGCCTTTTGTACTGGGCTCCTGCCTGTGTTGCCGCCTTTTTCTGCCAACAAAAGAAATCTGCAGCATACGATAGAGCTCCAGTGAGCTCGCTCACTCCCCTCTCACTGCCAGCTCGTTGTGTTTCTCCCGGTGCTGCAGGCTTCCCTTTATGTACTGGGCTCCTGCACGACATGGCAACTTTTTCTGCCCACAAAGCAATCCACAGCTGTCCCAAAGAAGCCTCTTGAGGTCGCCAACTCCTGTGTCACTTACTCATTCTGTTTCTCCTGGTGCTGCAGGCTGCCCTTTATGCCTGGCTCCTGCCTCTGTTGGCGTCTTTTTCTGCCCACAAAGAAATCTACCCAGCAGTCCCGACAAAGCTCTATTTGGGCTGTCACTCCCCTTCTCACTCGCTCATTCCATTTCTGCGGCACTGCAGGCTGCCTTTTTCTATTGGGCTCCTGCCTGTGTTGCCGCCTTCTGCCAAAAGATTGCAGCAGTTGCAATACAGCTCCATTCATCCTCCTCCCCCTCTCTCCTTTCGCTCATTCAGTTTCCCACCACTGCAGGCTGCCTTTTGTACTGGGCCCCTGCAAATTGCACTGCTACTTTTCTACCCATAAACAAATCTGCACCAGTCCCAACAAAGCTCCTTTAGGCTCACTCTCTCCCCTCCTCTGCTCAAGCTCATTCTGTGTCCCTGCTCGCTGCCAGGCTACCCTTTGTACTGGGCTCCTGCCTGCATTGCGGCTTGTTCTGGCCAGAAAGAAATCTGAAGCAGTCCCACGACACAGCTCTACTGAGCTCCTCACCCCCCACTCACTTATTCCGTTTCTACTTAGCGCTGCAAGTTGGCCTTTTGTGCTGGGCTCCTGCCTGCGTTGCTGCATTTTCTACCACAAAGAAATCATGGCAGTTACAATAGAGCTCCGTTGAGCTCGCTCACTACCGCTCTGTCACTCACTCATTCTGTGTCTCTTGGCACCGCAGACTGCGCTTCTGTATGGGGCTCCTGCTGCCTTGCTTTCTGTCCGTCCACAAAGAAATCTGCAGCTGTCCCAACAGAGCCTCATTGAGGCTCAGTCTCCCTCTGTCACCACTTATTCTGTTTGTCCCGCGCTGCAAGTGGCTCTCTTTACGGGTCCTGCCTGCATTGCACCCTTTCTGCCCACAAAGAAATCTGCAGCAGTCCTGATAGAGTTTCCGCTGAGCGACTCAGTCCTTGTCCACCACTCATACTGTTTCTCCCACCGCTGCAGGCTGGCCTTTCTATTGGGCCCCTGCCTGCATTGATACCTTTCTGCCCACAAAGAAACCACAGCAGACCTGATAAGTAACTGCAGTGAGTTTGCTCACTCCCCCTCCCTCTGGTCTCTTGTTCTGTTTCTCCCAGTGCTGCAGGCTGCCCTTTTGTACTGGGCTCTTGCATTGGGGCCTTTTTCTGCCCACAAACAAATCTGCAGCAACTCAGTCCCCCCCTCTCTCACTCACTGTAACTGCTCCCACACCGCAGGCTGGCCTTTTCTACTGGGCCCTGCCTGCACTGATGCCTTTTCTGCCCACAAAGAAATCGCAGCAAGTCCTGACAGTGCTCCGGTGAGTTCGCCCACTCCCCTCCTCACTAGCTCTCTTGTTCTGTTTCTCCCAGTACTGCAGGCTGCCCTTTTGTACTGGGCTGTTGCGTTGGGGCCTTTTTCTGACCACAAACAAATCTGGAGCAGTCCTGACAGAGCTCAGTTGAGCTTGATCACTCCCCCCCACTCGTTCGGTCTTAATCTGTCCCAAACACTGATTTCCCACAGTGACCGTGCTATTCTCCAGCAGGAGTGCAAAAACATATTTTAGCCAGAATGTGAAAAATGAGAGCTGTACTGTTCATAAGGAGGTGTGAAAAAAATGCCACTGTTGAAAATGTGGTGTGAAAATATTACAAATTTGCGAAGTTACAAGTGCGGTGAAAACAGTTCGGCGCATGCTTGTAACACAGTCACGTTATGGAGGTTTTGTCACCAAATTTTCAACATAAGGATATAGGACCTCTGCTCACTGAACAGTGCCACTGTCATTTTCTTAATCTGTCACGAACACTGATTTCCTACAGCGACCACGTTGTTCTGTGCGCAACTGTGAAACCATATTTCAGTTAGGATGTGAAAATGACAGCTGTACTGCTCATAAGAGGTGTGAAAATGCCACTGTTGGAAATCTGGCATGACAATACTACAAATCTCGCGGTTACAAGGGTGTGGAAAGTGTGCAATGCACCTTGTAACCAGATCATTGACGGAGCTATCATCACCAAATTTTCAACATAGGCATTTTAGGACCTCTGCTCATGAACAGTATCACTGTCATTTCTTAATCTGTCCCGGACAGTGATTTCCCTAGCGACCACTCTGTTCTACGCCGGGAAGTCGAAAACACATTTGGCCATGCTGGGAAAATTACAGCTGCACTGTTCATATGTAGGTACTGTATGAAATAGCAATGTTGAAAATCTGAATGAAAATATTATTAATTACATGAGTTACGGTGTCCATGCAGACTGCGCATTAACATATAAGTAACACAGCCAATTTATGGAGTATCATTACCAAATTTTCAACATAGGCATTTAGGACCTCTACTGATGAACAGTGTCACTGTCATTTCTTAATCTGCCCGGACACTGATTCCCTCTGCGACCGTGCTATTTTGGCCAGAAGTGTGAAAACACATTTTGTCCAGGATGTGAACAATGACAGCTATACTGTTCAAGGAGTGAACAAAATGCCAATATTAAAATCTGGCGTGAAAAATAGTGCAAATTAGCGAAGTTACACAATGTGATAGCGACTGCATGCACTTTCGTAAAACGATCATTTTTGATTTTTCCACCAAATTTGCAACATAGGCTTTTTGAGGCCCACCTCATGAACACTAGCACTGTTGTTTTGTTAGTAGCACCAAAGGTGATTCCGCTGATATTGCGAAATCACCTTTCGGGCGATTAATGCCATGACAGTTCGAGGAGAATTCATGAGGAGGGTCCCAAAACCCCATGTTGAAAATTTGGTGCCAAAAATCAAAAATGACTAGACATGTCATTAAAGTTGAAAAAACCCTATTTCTACCGTTATACAAGTTTACCAGCATTTCTTCCAGTTGCAGTCAGCTTTGAAGAGTGCAGGCGTGTTCGATCCACTGAAGATCATCAGCCAGACTCGAGGTAGAGTATGGGGTGAGGGGTTGGAGGCAGGGCTGCAGTGGGTGCGACGCCAAGTTGTGGGTGGCGGCAAAGACAGGCGCCGAGGGACTGTTTCCTTTTGACAGGTAAAAAAAGCGTCATGGGACTGTTTGCCACTTTCCAGGGGCATGTGGCACGCTGGGGTGGGCTCAGCGTGCCACTGGGAAGTCTTTCTTCTGGGGGCAGCTGTAGCCAATGGGTGATTGGGCACCCGTCAACCAAACAACAATGGGGATGCCATTCTGCCGGGGTTTGGCACCCCATCAGCAAAGAACAAAAAGGGGGAATGCCATTCTGCCGGCGAGGGACTGGGAACCCCGTCAGCAGACAATAAAAATGTGGTGTTACATTATGCCGACAGGGTAGGCTCCCCGTCAGAAAGAGAAACATGGTGGGGAGGGTATGTGTTTGTGACATCCGACCTGCAATGGCCAATTCGCTCCTTCATTACAGCAGATGGCTGCTGCAATGGCGAGGTGGCCCCAGATTGCAAGGGCTATTTCTCACAAGTTGGTGGCAAGGTTCCAAACTTGTGTCACCAGCAGCGTGCCACGGCATTGGGGGAAGCGGGACAAGCCTTTGCAGGCTGTGGGGTCATTGGCCACAACAGTGCCACGCCTCCACAACCTGCTTCTGAGAAACCTGTTGCAATATGTTTCTTGCACTGCGTGCAATCGACATAAAAAGTAGAATAACAATTGTCTATAAATTACACACAGAGGAAGTAACAGTATACACTTTTTATCCTGTCTTAATACAACTACATACATGCCTCCCAGGAGCTCTACAGGGAATGTTTTTCAGACAAAGTGCACGTTGGGACCAGTCCCACTCTTGGGTTTGGAGCCCATGGTACAAAATGTTCCACTTTAAAGTAGCAGTATCTGGTTAGACACCATGTAATGTTTTTCAGTAATAATGATTTTCTGGTAGAAACATCACTACGCTTATTTTTCCTTTTTGCTTTCTTTCATTCCTGGACTAAGTTATGGGATTTTGAAGATTTCAAAAATTCCTGCTTCCTTGAACTGCCTAGCATGAAAGGATTAAATATCTTGGAACAGTGCTGTGCTGCTTACCATCAGAAGCATACGGTAACACCATCCTAATACATCTACAGTGTGAATTTAGTGTGTACATTCAACAGGGAACCTCAGCAGAAAGGATTTGCTAGAATTGTGAATTGTCACTCATCTTTGATGATATGAGTCATTAGGTACAAAATTAGCTATATCATGGGGTTCAAAATAACTGAGCAAAATTAAAAATGTACTGAGGATGTATAGAATAAAGGATGGGAAGTGTGATATGAGAATTTAATGCACAGCTGAGGTGTGGGATGCTACATAAACCCCAAGGGGTGAAGCCTGAGGGTTTATTAAAGCTACTGAACACTGAGGGTGTGCATTTTTTTAATTTCGCATGCACACCCTCCTCTTTATATTGTATAATTGCTGGTGAGCATTTTTTCCAGCCTCATTGCGGTGATCATGTATGACAGACACATGGACAAACATACACATTCACACAGCCCCACTCCCTGTGAAACGTGCACACAGTACACTGTCTCACACTCTCTCTCTCTCTCTCTCTCTGTCTCTCCCTACTTCTACAGGAGGATTTTTTTTTTGCATTTCTATTGTGTTTTTTCACTTAATAGCTGGGATCGCGATTATGGTTGCGCTTTAGTACACACACACACACACACACACACACTCTCTCTCTCTCACTCCCTGTGTCACTCTCTCCTTACTACTGCAGGAGGATTTTGTTGTTTTTCTATTTTTTTAACTTGCTAGTTGGAATCATGAATTTGACTGCGCTTCAGAAGCACTTGGCTGTAAGTCAAGGTGCAGGTCATTCTCGAAATATAGATCCAAGGTAACTGAATAACAGAATCAATCAGATAAAGCTTTTAATTAATTAATTTAAGGTAAGATCAACCAGATAGTAAAATTTAAATGGCGGCCCGATGGCATTGAGGGTTGAGCACTGGACACTACACCTTATGCTCTGCTGGTGACCCAGGTTTTGGGGATGACCTTGGGTCTCCAGGGTGCTGGCACGGGGGGGAGGGTGAGAACAGGATTGAGCACTGCCTCTCCTCTCCTGGGTAAGGGTTGAGGTCACCCACTCATACTCCTGCCATCACCGAATGAAGGTTTGGTGCCAGCGCAGGCAGTCAGTGGTGCAACTGGAAGGGACTGGAATCCTGAATGGCATGTGCGATGTTGGGGATGCGTGGGTGTAGGGGTCATGAGAAAACCCGTAAAAACTCATAAATTATATATAAAACAAGCATTTGTCAATGTCAAATGTTGGCTTGCTGGCATTGGCATTGGTAGTGCAGGAGTTGGACAGATGCATCATAGGAATGGCAGTGAAGTATTGAACTGATGCCAACCCACCGCCCTGCAGAGAGTGACAAGCATGGGTGTCCCTTTGGGTGTTTGTAGTGCAGTGCGAGGGAAACATATCGGGCAGGATGTGAGAAATGACAGCTGCACAGTTCATAAGGAGGTGTAAAAAATGCCAGTGTTGAAATGTGGGATGTAAATATACAAATTTCGGGCTACTAGGGTGTGTGGGAAATATGCAATGCACACTGCAACACTGCCATTTTATGGGAGCCTGCACCAAATTTCAACATAGGTATTTCAGCACCTCTGCTCATGTACAGTGTCACTGTTACTTCCTTCAAAGTGTCCCAAGAAGTGATTTTGCACAGCGACCACGCTATTCTGCACCGGAAGTGCGAAAACACATTTTGGGCACGATATGTCAAATGACGGCTGTACTGTTCATCAAGAGGTGTGGAAAAATGGCAATGGTGAAAATCCAGACTGAAAGTATCACAAATGCATGACGGTACGAGCGTGCATGCAATCTGCCAATGCATGCTCGTAACACAGTTATTTTATGCAGTATCTACCAAATTTTCAATATAGGCATTTTAGGTCCTCTGCTCATGAACTGTGTCACTGTCATTTTCATAATCTGGCCCAAACACTGATTTCTCCCACAGGCTAAGCTATTGTGCCTGGAATGCGGGAAACACATTTCGAGACAGGATATTGGAAAATGACAGCTGTACTGTTCACAAAGAGGTGTACAAAATGACAATGCTGAAAAATCGGCAGTAAAATATTGTGAATCGCCGGAGGTTACGAGACCTTAATTAGCAACTTTGCCAACACACGCTTGTAAAACAGGCATTTGTTGGATTTTTCTAGCGCCAAATTTGGAACTTAGGCTTTAGAGGGCACCCATGAACTATCGCCACTGTCATTTCACATTAATGGTCTCTGAAAGGTGATTTCCCACGAAGGACTGCTAAATCACCTTTGAGGCCGACAAATGCCATGACAGTGACAGAATTCAAGGAGGAGGGCCCCTAAAACCCTGCATGTTGGAAAATTTGGTGCAAAAATTCAAAAAAATGCCTGAGATATACAACAAAGTTGAAAAACCCTATCTAGCCCATTATACAGCTTACGGCATTTCCTCATTTCGCGGGTCGGCTTTGGAAGAGTGCAGACGTGTTCCCCGTCCACCAAGATCGCTACCGCCAGACTCAGAGGTAAGTATGGGGTGAGGGGGTGTGGGGAGGCAGGGTGCGCAGTGGGTGGAGCGGGTTGTGGGGGTGGGTAGGGAGAAGCGCCATGGGACCATTTTTAATTTGCAGGTGTTAAAAAAGATGGCGCGGGGCGTTTGCCATGCTGGGGTGGGCTCTCAGCATGGCAGAAGGATAACTGGGGCGTGGAGCCGATGGGGACTGGGCACTCCTGTCGGCCATGGCATCCAGTTGCCATGCTGGGAGTCAAGCTCCCAGCGTGGCACCCTGTATGGGGGAGGACGAGTGAGCCCGATGGGGAGTTTGCACCCCGCCGGCCATGGCATCAGTTGCCAGCGTGGGTGGGCTCGAGCGTGGCACCCGTACTGGGGAATGACGTAGTAAAGTGGACATAATTCTAAACAAAGTGACGCTGCATGACAAGCTTGTCTCTGATTGCAGCGGCACTTTGTTTAGAAGTTTGTCCACTTTACATAATGTTGTGCTGTATGCTAGCATGCTGGCTTATTGGGGAATGAGGGATGCACCTACTGATGTGCCTGCCTTATTCGCCCAAGCAGTCAGCCCCTACAAAAGCTGCACGCTCCCAATATGTTGACTGCACACAGCGTGGCAAGCCAAACATAAAAGAAAATTAGAAACAATAACACAAACATACAAACATGAAATTGCCAGCAGATACAGGCCATTTGATCTATCTCGCTTGCTCAAGTGTGCAGCACTTCAGTCCATTAGATCAGTAGCTGCCCTCCTTCATCATGTGCCCTCCCCAATCTCACACCCCTCCCGGTTTGTACCCTATCCTTGAATCTGTCCCACCCCCTCTTGAAGCTCCTAACACTCTGCAACAATACGACTTCCTCTGGCAGAGCGTCTCACCCTGCCACCACTCTTTCTGTGAAATAGTGCTTCCTCCATTCCCTCTTGAACCTACCACCTTTCAACTTCATAGAGTGTCCCCTGGTTTCCCATCCACCCTTCAGACTGAATATACACCTGGTGTCTACTCTGTTCAAATCCTTCAGGTACTTGAAGGTCTCAATCATATCCCCTCTTTCCCTGCTTTTCTCCAAGGTATACATATTGAGCCATCTCAGTCTGTCCTCATATGGTCTGTTCCCCAACCCCAGGATCATTTTTGTTGTCCTGCACTGTACCCCCTCCAGTAGTCTGATGTCCCTTTTCAAGTAGGGGCCTCAGAACTGCATGCAGTACTCTGGGTGTGGTCTCACCAGGGACTAGTACATAGGCAAGATGACCTCCCCACTCCTGGACATAATCCCCATTTGCTATGCAACCTAGCATCCTGTTTGCCTTCACTGCTGCCTTCCTGCACTGAGCACAGTGGTTCATCTCCCCGGTTACCAGCACTCCCAGGTCCTTCTCCTCCTTGGATTTTGTTACCGGGAGACCCTCCAGCCAGTAATTGTGTCCTGGGTTCTTGCCCCTAAATACATCACTTTGCACTTCTTGGCATTGAAACCAAGCCATCAAGTGTGAGACCATTCCTCCAGTTTTGTCAAATCCTACTGAACTACTTTTTGCTCCCCCATTTACCTCTTGCAATCTTTGTGCCATCTGTGAAAGACTGATTTTCTCTTAATCTTTACTGCAATGTTGGCTATGGAAAATGTTAAACAGAACCAGTCCCAGCACCAAGCCCTGTAGTACACCACTTGATACTGCCCTGGGTTCAGATGCCTCTCCGCACTAATACCTTCAGCTGTCTACCCTGCAGCCAGTTCTCAACTCATTGACCAGTTTCTTCCTGGTCCCAGACTCTTCAACTTGCAGGTCAGCCTACCATATATCACTGAGTCACAGGCCTTGCTGAAATCCAGGTTGAGGCATCAACAGCATGTTCCCTGTCCAGTGCCCTCATAACCCAGTCATAAAGATCAACCAAGTTCATCTGGCAGGATCAGCCTGAGACAAGGTTATCACTGAACCTGGGTTACCAGCGTGAGTGCAAGGTGTTGTGTCCAGAGCCTTAACCCTCAGCGCCACCGGCCATTTAAATTTCTCGATCTGGTTGATCTTGCCTTAAATTAATAATAATAAAAAATTAAAAAACTTTATCTGGTTGATCCTGTTATTCATCACCTTTGGATGGTACTTCGAGCAGACCTGGCACCTTGGCTTACAGTCAAGAACTCCTGAAGTGCAACCCGACTCTCAATCCCAACAGGTAAGTTAAAAAAAAATAGAAAAAACACAAAATCCTCCTGCAGAAGTACTGAGAGAGAAACACAGGCAGTGAGATAATGGCAAGGTGCAATGTTGCAGTAGCTCCTTGCTCATGGAGGTACAGAGCCACCACATTTGAAGAACTGTTAGTTCTGCCCACATACAGGAGGGGAGCCAATGATGGAGCACTTGATTCTGAGTGACAGGGCACATGTTTGATGTAATAGCCAGCAGGTTATTATGGGGAATATCAGCTGGCTGAGCTCAAAGAAGAAAATGTTTACTAGTAATTTTAAATATATATATAAAAACATATCTATATATATTATAGTGGCACAGTGGTGCCACTATAGTTAGGAGTTGAGTACCCCATTTGAGGTTAAAGTGTGAAATTTTGTACCTTGATTTCTTTGCCACCATTCAATGGATCTACTTGCCTGAAATTTGGCAGGCACAGAAGCATTAGCATAGATCTTGGGACTGCCAGGTTTCATTGCTGATCCGGATATCCGTTGCAGAGTTATTAAGCAACATTCCGTGCATGTATGCATTTTTGCACATTCTTTTCGCACCTACAGGTTGCACAGTTTTTCTCGACCAGTCAAAACTTCAGGAATGTGCAGCCGGGATCCCGTTGTGTGCCTTTTGAAGATTTTGAGAAAAAAATATTAAACTGTTCAAAAGTTATTCAACAAACAATTTTTCCCATTCTAGTCAATGGGAAAAGTTATCAAAAAGTTTGACAGTGTCGCAAATGCAGTTTTTAGTGTCACAAATTACCCTTGTAGTGTCGTGAGTCAGTCATTTTTTTCAGTTACTGATCACAGAAATGCTTGGCATTTAAAATTGGGACCCTCTAGGGACACAATCCTTTTGTGTTTACCTAATCGAGCCCTGAGGATGCTAGCCATGTCTTTATTTTGGGATTAAACACCCCAGAAATATGTTTTTGAAATTTTTGGGAAAAGTAAAAGTCACAAAGTAGTTTCAAACCACCAGGGGGCTAAGGGCAAACTAACAGGAATGTCATAAATAATATGAAATTTTAATTTTTTTCTACATCGTATGGTTCCTGAGATATAAGCAATTTAGTATTCAAAGTGCTCATTTGGGTCCAATGCCCATTATTATGCATACATTCTTTGTACTCACTGTGTTTCTCTATGCAGCTTTTGAGGAAAAACCAGGGTGTGTGCTTCTGTTACTGTTACCCTTAGCATTTCCACTTGCGTTCTACGTACCCATTTGCGTTAGCGTTTCCGTGTACACCACTGTGTGCGTTACCCTTTGCGTTTTCATTTGAAGAAGAAACCAGAACTGAAAGAAAACAGATTCATTTCAGTGCTTTACAGTAATTGTACATTGCTATATTTGTTTTAAACTTAGATTGTGGGCTTTTAGTGACACTGTAATTTCTTTGCTGTCTTTACTTAGAATTGTTTTTGGGCTGTTGAAAATTTGAAACCTAGTTTGGTGTGCTTGTAGTGGTGATGTATTTCTTTGCTGTCTTTAATTGCTGCAAATTTTGTCTTGGCTTGTCTGACTTGCCCTGTAGTTTGGGTGAGGGGTGCTAATTGTCTGGCCTCTGACCTCAGCTACGTGATAACTGGAAGTGGGGCTTAGTCAGAGTTGAGGAAGCAAGTGATTTTTGTTTTCTCAGAAGAAGCCAGAAGGGGAAGGAAGCAGATTAATTTCAGTGCTTTACAGTAATTGTACATTGCTATTTTTGTTTCAAACTTAGATTGTGGGCTTTTAGTGATACTGTAATTTCTTTGCTGTCTTTACTTAGAATTGTTTTTGGGCTGTTGAAAATTTAAAACCTAGTTTGGTGTGCTTGTAGTGGTGGTGTATTTCTTTGCTGTCTTTAATTGCTGCAAATTTTCATTCCTCTCCCCCTGCTCCCAACACTTAATTATATGCCCTGTTAAATCTGATTGGCAGGAGCTAAGCACAGGAGATAGTAGGGGTTGTGGAGTAGGAGGGGCATAAGGGGGAAGAAGCCCGCCCTCAGCACGACAAATGTTTTGACTCATTTTTTATTTCTTTTTCTTTTTAAAGAAAAGTATCTGAGGAGCAGTGGCAGGATTTTTAGGACAGTAAATTAATAAAAGGAACTAGGAGAGCTTCAGCAACAGACAAGTACTGGAATAGCAGTATAAGTGTAGTATAATGTGGGGAGTGGTGCAACGCAGTGGCTTCGGGGCAGCCATATTCAGGCAGACCTTCTGGATCCTGAGGTGCTGCCCTATCTGCATGCATCTCTCTGGACTGCAGGATGAGGTAGCCAGACTCAGAGTGGAAGTAAACTGGGTCAGGAGTACCATCATCCCTATCCAGAGACCACCCAGTCTAACGCCACTGCCTCAAAGGATGCTGAGAACGAGGAGCACTTGGATGACAGTGGGCTCAGGGAGGCTTAGGGCGGTCAGGCAGAGGCACATCCCAGATCCTATTCCAATCAAGAACTCATATGAAACACTGGAAAATGGGGACAACCAAATAGAGGTACCCAGAGAAGTGGAAGGAAAGGATGTGGAGGTTAGCCAAGGAGGTGATCTCAATGGGGAGAGCAGTGGACCCCAGAGGAGGAGGAAGCAAATCATGGTGGGGGACTCCATCATAAGAGGGATCCAGCTAGGAACACAGGAGGGGGAGGACAGGGAGATGAGGTGCCTACAAGGTGCCACGGCATGGAGGAATGGATGGAAGGAAGATCCTGGGGTCACTGAGAAGGCAAGACAGGAGGGTGAGCTGGATGTTATTATCCACCTAGATACTAATGACCTGGCAAATGGGGAGCCAAAGAAAGTTCAGGAAGAGTTTAGGAAACTGGGGAGGGATCTTAAGCAAGTAGCTACTTCTGTCACCTTCTCAGAAGTACCACCTGCGAGAGGCATGGGAGAGCATAGGGATGCATGCACCAGGAGCTTTAACTCATGGTTGAAGAAATGGTGCTGTGAGGAAGGGTTTGGATTCATTGATGACTAGGAACCCACCTGGAGGGATGGAGGCTTGTTCAAGTCTGATGGCCTGCATCCATCTTGGAGGAGTCAAGCACTCAATGATAAGATGCATATTTCTACATTGACAAGCATTTAAACTTGCCAAGGGGGTGGCAGGCCAGGAAGGAGGTACCTAATTGCCCACCCCACACAGGTAACAGTGGAACCAGTGAACTGGAGGAGTGCCTATCTCTACAAAGCAGTGTGCAAAGATGGAGATAAGTGTCCAAGGGGTGGATAGGCTGAAAAGGGCAAAATTCAACAGAAGGGCAGACAGAAAGGAGAACCAGGGATAAAGGACAACCAGGAAGGGCTGGAGCAGAACAGCTAAACAGTCTAGGAGGTCAAATCATGAAAGCCATGTGTGCAATGCCAGGAGCTTTAGCAACAAGATGCAGGATCTGGAGGCTGTCATTTTGGCAGTCAGACCTGGACATTGTGGCAATCACAGAAACCTGGTGTTGATAACCATGACTGTGAGATGGCCATACCAGCTACAACATATTCAGAAGAGACAGGGCAGGTAGGAAGGGAGGGGTGGCACTGCATGTGAAAAATGACATAAGGGCCACAGAGATCCAGGAGGAACAAAATGGGGGAGAGATACTGTGGGTTAAGCTGGAAAGGAAAATGGAGCCAGCCATCTGCACAGTTGTGGTCTATAGACCATCAGCCCAGGAGGAAGAAACAAATAGGGAGCTGATGCTAGCCTTCCAAAGGATGGCAGACAAGGGTGAGGTAGTACTGGTTGTAGACCTCAATATTCCAGATGTGGACTGGCATCCCAGCAGCAGCATCAACTACAAGCAGATTTATCCTGGACTCCCTTCAGGGTGCCTTCCTCAAGAAACTGGTCATGGAACCAACTCGCAGAAGGCAATAATGGACCTTGTGCTCACAAACAGGGACAGTGTGATGGGGTAACAGGGGATCACCTGGGAAACAGTGACCACCAGTCATCGTGGGTTTGAAATCACAGAAGAGCAGAACCAAACCACACAAAAACACGTATACTGGATTTTAGGGATAGACATTGGGAAAATGGGAGATACTTGAAATAGGCTTTAAAGAATGGGCGGGAATGGGGGTTGAGGAACAGTGGGCAGTATTTAAAACAGGGATTACAAGAACAACAGAATTATGCATTAAGCAGGTTAGCAAAGGAAAGAAGAGGAGACCATTATGGTTTCCAAGGAGGTAGCAGAAAGCGAAATCAAAAAATTGCATTTAGGCAATACAAAAAGACACAGGCAGAAGAGAATAGGGAGAAGTACCAGGAGAAGCAAAGGGAGGCAGGGAGGTCAGTAAGGGAAGCCAAAGCTCAGACAGAAGAGCACATTGCAAAATCAGTGGGTAGAGGGGACAAAACCTTTTATAGGTACATAAGTGAAAAATGAAAGGCAAAGGGAGGGATAGTGAGACTGAAGGGGGAGGATGGGGACCGCGTGGAGAATGACAACAGTAAAGTTGACTTATTGAACAGGTATTTCTGCTCTGATCTTTACTGAGAAGAAGAGGGTAATGGGTCTGAAGGGAGCACAAGAGGTGGGAATGGTGCAGAAATGGACACAAGTCCCTTTACGAAAAGGGTCCTGAAGGAACTGGAAGTAAAAGAGTTGATAAAAGCAATGGGGCCAGATGGGGTGCACCCCAGGTTCCTTAAAGAACTAGGAGAGGTGGTGGCTGAACCTCTGGCAATCCTGTTTAGCTGATCACTGGAAACAGGGGAGGTACCCAAAGTCTGGAGGACAGCAGATGTAGTCCCCTTATACAAAAGTGGGAACAAAGAAAAAGCGTGGAACTACAGACCAGTCAGCCTCACCTCGGTAGTGGGGAAGATCATGGAAACACTACTGAAGGAGAGATTGGTAGAGCATCTGGTTGTCAATGGACTACAGGACCCAAGGCAGCATGATTTCACCAGGGGGAGGTCATGTCAGACCAACCTCGGTGAATTTTTTGACTGGGTGACTAGGGAGGTGGATCAGGGGAGGGCAGTCGACATGGCCTATCTGGACTTCAGCAAAGCCTTTGACACTGTGCCACATAGAAGACTATTACACAAACTGGGGACTATGGTTGTGGGCAGGACAGTAGTGCAGTGGATAGGTAACTGGCTGGGTGGCAGGACACAGAGGGTGGTGGTAAATGGTTGTCACTCCACAGAGGGAAGATTGACCAGTGGGGTACCACAGCGATCAGTGCTGTGACCGGTCCTGTTCAACATCTTCATCGGTGACATTGCACAGGACCTAGAAGGCAGAATTTCACTGTTCACTGATGACACAAAGCTCCGTAACAGAGTAGACACACCAGAGGGTGTAGACAGAATGAGAAGGGACCTGCAGAAGCTTGAAGAATGGTCAGAGGTTTGGCAGTTGAAATTCATTGCAAAGAAGTGCAAGATAATGCATATGGGGCACACAGATCCTGGCATAATATATCAGTTGGGGGGTAAGGATATAGCATGCACCAAGCAGGAAAGGGATCTTGGGGTTATCATCTCTGATGACCTCAAGGTAGGGAAACAGTGTGACAAGGCAGCAGGTAAAGTAAATAGGATGCTGGGATGCATAAGCAGGGCATCACCAGCAGGAAAAGGGAGGTCATAATTCCGCTAGACAAGACACTAGTGAGGCCCCAACTGGAGTACAGTGTACAGTTCTGGAGACCTTACTTATGTAAGGACATAGACAGAGTAGAAAAGGTTCAGAGGAGGGGAAGAAAGATGGTATATGGATTGCATCCTAAGTCCTATGTGGACAGGTTGAATCAATTGAATATGTACTCCCTGGAGGAGAGGAGGAAGAGAGGGGATATGATAGAGACATACAAGTATCTTACAGGGAGGAACAGGGTGCAGGAATACACTATTTTTAAGTGATAAAGATGTTCCAGGACTAGAAGGCATGGAATGAAGTTGAGTGAGGACGATTCAGAAGAAGCGTGAGGAAGAACTTCTGCACAGAGCGGGTGGTGGACAAGTGGACATCCTGCCAGAGGAAGTGGTGGGGCTGAAACAATCATGGGATTTAAGAATGCATGGGATAGACATGAAGGAATTCTGGAGGTCAGGGTTAGAAGCAACAGACTTCTAGGAAAACATAAAGTAAACATACAAGCTCAAATGGGCAGACTGGGTGGGTCTTAGGCCCTTATCTGCCGTCACTGTCTAATATCTATTTGTGCTTGCATTTGCATTACTGTTATCATTTGTGTTTCCACCACTGTTTGTGTTTGCGTTTCCATTTGCGTCACCATGCGCATTTGCGTTTGTGGCCACCCTTCCGTTTGTGTTTGCATTTGTCTTTCGTTTGGCGTCATTGTTGCTGTTACTGTTACCATTTGCGTTTCCAATTGCGTTTCCGTGACGTGCGCGTTACGGTTTGCATTTCTGTATGCTTTTGCATTTCCGTTTCTCTTTCCTTTGGCGTTATTGTTGCTGTTGCCGTAACCATTTGCCTTTCAATTGCATTATCATGACAGTGTGTGTTACGGTTTGCGTTTCTGTATGCGCTTGCGTTTGCATTTCCATTTATGTTTCCTTTGCGTTATTTTTGCTGTTACCATTACCATTTGCATTTCCAATTGCAGTACCATGAGTGTGCACTTTAACATTTGTATTTCCGTACGTGCTTGCGTTTGCGTCTCCGTTTGTGTTACTCTTTGCTTTGGCGTCAGTTAGGGCTTGCATTTCTATTACCGTTTGCGTTACCATTTACATTTGTGTCACCATATGCATTACCATTTGCGCTTGTGTTTGCATTGCAGTTACCATTACTATGTGACAAAAAATCATGTGGTGGGAGCGCGGGGGCCCATGCTCCCACCACTACATTTCATTCACTATTTATAGTCCTCACTCTCAAAAAGAAGGGACATTCATGGCAAAAACACTCCAGTTAATGCATCAGTTAGAGTTGTTCCACAGCTACAAAAGTGAGGAAATTCGATGTTTGGGTTGAAACCCTCCCTTGCACCTCCACCCCCCAACTGACATCGGGGTGTGCGTTAGGGTCATTGGTCCTAACTCTCACCCCATTCTGCTATACTTCACCACCTCAGATGGGGTGAGAGTTAGGGCCGACAACCAGCACACCCGCTGCCAGTTGGGGGGTGGGGTGGGGAGTACAGGGGTTTCCACTAACATCGAAATTTCTCACTTTGTTGCATGGAACAACTAGCTGATGCATTAAACTGAGTTTTGTGCCATGAAATATATATATATATATATATATATATATATATATATATATATACACAGTCTAAGCTGCTTATAACTGGCACATCTGTGTAAGCAGATTTTGCCCTTTGTAGCGAGTGGGCGCTATAACTAAAACCATTGTTTTTTTTATTAATACACTGCACTGTTTGCTGTCCTGAGGGTCAGTAAGGAGGGTCTCACCTGTAATCAGTCTCTGGGGAGGAGGAGGGTGTCAGAGTGAGGATAACCAGCACTGTACTGAAGATAGATGTGATCGCTCACTGCAAGATGCAATTCACTCCCCACTGTGTACTAGATCTGTATGATGTCAGGGCAGACTGAGTGAGTTCAAAAGCTGTGATTCACTGAGTGAGTAACAGAATTTGGCACTGCAAGAGGGTGGAGTTCAAAATGAGAGAAATTAGAGATTTGGCACTAAAAGTGGGAAGTTAAAATTAGAGAAGTTAAAAGTGGCATTGACTTTACTTTCAATCCCCACAAGCTGCATTCACTGAGCGAGCAGCAGAATTTTAAATCGGCTCTGTGAGTGGGGAGTTCAGAAATTCACAAATTAGAATGAGCGAATGAAGGGAAAAAAGACCATAGACCGTGGCTATAACATTCTATGCCCTTTTGTATTTGGGAAGATTACCCGCTAATTAGCCCCTAAATAGTGTCTGTTCACACTTTGGCAAACTTGGCAAATGGCAAACTTCTTGCTGAAGTATGAATTGAGAATAATTAGTGGCTAATCTGCCCAATATAGAAGGTAGGTATGGAATGCTATGAACACCATTTTTAACATTAGAGCCTATGGCAATGGCAAATGGTAAATGAGATTTGCCTGGTTCAACCAACTGCCCGTCTAAAACAAGAACAGTATAAGTAGAGTAGAATGTGTATATGTGTATATATATATATATATATATATATATATATATATATACTGGAAATGTTTGCTGCTGTCCTGCTGCTTTACGTGCTGAGTTTTGTGTGACTATCGCAGCTGGTCACATGTGAATGGGTCCTGGATTCCAGTAGTGTGTCACCCAACAAAAGTGAGGCAGAGCTACGGGAGTAGGCATCCTGCAAGAATGAAAAGAACTAGCAATAAACAGCACATGCACTTTGTAAGGGATGCTACAAGAGAGACTCCCCAAATACTAAGGCAGATAATGTAGAGTGACTTTGTTGCCATGGGTTCAGTATAGACTGTGACAGTCAAAGAGATGCAATGAGATTACATGAAGAGAGTGTAACAAGGAAAGAATTAAACTGAAATATAGAAACATACCACCTGGGTTCCATTTAGAAACATAACCACCTGCCTGGCCATTACCAACAAGAAACATACTTGGGTTTCTTTAAAGACTTACAATCATACCTGGGTTCCATTGTATAACTGCAGTAAGGCACATGTGCATGGATCAGCCTCCTAAAGTGGTTGGAATGCAAACTGTTGCAAAGCCAAGTGTATCTGTGAGAATAACATTGAGGCAAGTGTAGTCCATTATGGGCTTTATTGTGCAATACATAAGGGCCCAGATATTCAAAAGGGTTGCACATGGCGCAATCCACTGATATACGACACGATATTCAAAAGGAAAGTCTTGCGGCACAAATCTCGATGAGCGGAGCACATCAGTAGTGTATGCAGGTGCAGGTGGGGCGGGCATGCCCATGCATACTCTGCACAGTCCGATATTCAGCCGGGATGTGAGAAGCCATGCATGCACAGCCATTACCTGCGCCAGCACAAAGTTGATCCCAAAAAGGACAATGGATGGCCACCCACAGGTGAGCTGCCGCATTGCAGGCTGCAACCGGCAGCTGCCACCTGTGAGTGGCCACCCGAGGCCTCGGCTGCACCTCTGTTGTGGTGCCCCTATGCCCATGTGGGCATTGGTAGAAGAAGATCAATCCAAAACTCCCTGGTGGTCCAGTGGATCACTGCCCACCCGATCGCTGGCTAAGTAAATAAATGGCAATTCCTATTATCCCTGGTGGTCTAGTGGACCTGCCCACCTGATCGCGGGCTAAGTAAATAAATGGTAATTCCTATTATCCCTGGTGGTCCAGTGGACCTGCCCACCCGATCGCGGGCTAAGTAAACAATGAGAATCCCATAATCCCTGGTGGTCCAGTGGACCTGCCGCCCGATCGCAGACTGCAGTAGAATTAAGAAAATCTATCATCCCTGGTGGTCCAGTGGGCCCCTCCCATGCGCCACTGATCCCCACCGCCTCACTCCCCAATCAGTGGCGGTGGCACCCACCAGCCTGCTTCCACCACCCCGCCGACTGACACCGCAGTAGGATGAGGTAGAGAACTGTACACCCGATGGTCCTGGCGTGAACCAATGGGTCAGTACCATTCCGTACTGCCACATTCCAGATATGTCACATATCTGGAATGTATGGTATGTGGGCTACATGCCGATGGCTCACACTGTGGACCAATGGCGTACAACCGGCAGGTGTCGGTCGGCGGTGTGGCGGGTCGGTGGGTGGGTTCTGCCACCCTCCGCTGTCCAGGGGGAGCCGGGCCGGTGGGGATCAGTGGGTAGGTGGGGAGGTGGGGAGGAGGTCCACTGGACCACCAGGAATGATAGGTTTTGTTTAATTCTACTGCAGCCTGCGATTGGGTGGGCAGGTCCACTGACCAACAGACTGCTGATTATTCTTTCTTTTTACTGTAGCCCTCAATCGGGCTGTGGGGCATTACATTGCGACGCTGCGGGGGCATCAGTCCCTGACGACTGCTGCCTGGCGGGTCGCCAGGTGCAAATCATACGTGGATCGATGGATGCATGCAAATGGGGACAACCCTGACATGCAAATGGCCCCATCTCAGCCTGCATACATTATGGGCTCATTTGCGATGTCAACTTTTGAATATCGCAGTTGCTGCGCCTTCGCATAATGGAACTATGTCACTCCCATGCTCCCTCTGGCCACTGGCACTGGCGCAGTGCCACTGCACCATGTGCACTGTGGGTGGCCAGGGTGCGATATTCACTGATGCTGAGCCGTGGTGCAGCTCCGTTGAATATCGCCCGGTCAATGTCCCTGCGCAGCCAAGTTGCGCTGCACCCAGGCTTGCGCCACAGCCAGGTGCAGTTTGAATATCTGGGTCAAGGTATCAAGATGTAAGTGAATGGAACCCACAGTCCTGAGAAAAAACAACTAACAGATAACCAGAAAATGGTATAGCTGTTTACAAGTAAAAACACTGCCATAGTCCTTGCCCTAGCTAGTTTTGCAATTGTGAGAAAGGGACTATTTACAGGTATGCAAGAGGGTGAAAAAAGATTGAATGCTTTATTATAGCAAACTTATGCACTGCACTATGTACGGACAGAGCTGTATTAATTAAAATTTCCTTTTGCTGCGTAACTACTTTTTATGTTGATTGCGCGCATGCGCAAGAAACAAATTGCAGCAGCTTGCTGCTGAAGCAGATTGTGGAGGCACGGCACTGTTGTGGCCAGTGCCCCCACAGCCTTTGAAGGCTTGGCCCACTTTTCCCAATTTGGTGGCGTGCTGCTGCTGACACTAGTTCAGCCAGCATGCCACAACCTTGAAAGGTTTCAGCCACTGCAATCAGGGGCAGCTTCGTCATTGCAGCGTAAACCATTCCGCTGCAATGAGGGAGCGACCCGTCATTGCTGAGTGGAACCTTGCTATTGTGATATTGTTTGTGAACATGGCAGTGGCTTTCCGCTGTGTTCCAAACAATATCAAACACCCCACTGCTGAGGGGTGCCCAGTCCCCTTAGCGAGTATGTGCCCCCACAACAGTGTTTTTGCCAATGGGGCCCCAATCCCCATCGGCTTCAGTCCCCCTCCTGGTTAAAGTTGCCGATGGGGCCCCTCCTCGTTGGTATTATGTCCCCCTCCCAGTTTGATTGTTGGTGAGGGGCCACTCCCTGTTGGCATAATGCCCCACAAAAACCAGTAGATTTGTGCCGAGGGTACCCAATCCCCTCAGCTCTTGTACCCCCCCTTTTGTGCCAGCAGGGTGCCCCAACCATCGTACACAGCTGCCCCGCACAAAAACACTCTGTTGGCACACTAGGAGCCCAACCCAGCATGCCAAATGACCCTGGAAAAAAAATCACGATGTTTATTTATTTATTTTTTTAACCTGTGAAAAAAACGGTCCCTCTAGGTCTCCGTGCTCCCTCCTACAACCGCCCACCCACTGTGCACTCTGCTCCCACACCCCCTCACCCCATACTCACCTCCAGAGTCTGGTGTGATGATCTTGATGAGCCGGAACATCTCCACTCTTCAAAGTGGACCGCGAACTAAGGAAATGCCGGTAAGCTGTATAATGGCATAAATAGGGTTTTCAACTCTGATGCATATCTCAGGCATTTTTGAATTTTGGCACCAAATTTTCTAATGGGGTTTTGAGATCCCTCCTCATGAATTCATCCACTGTCATGGCGTTAATCTTCGTCCCGAAGGTGATTTTCGGTCACTGCATGAGAATCACCTTTTCAGACAGATAACAAATGACAGTGCCATATTCATGAGGTGGGCTCTAAAACAGTCTATGTTGCAAATTTAGTGGGAAAAATCCAAAAAATGACTGTTTTATGAGCGTGCATTGTGCACTTGCTACTCACGCTCATAACTTCGCCAATTTGCAATATTTTCACTCCAAATTTTCAACATTGCCATTTTTCCACACCTCCTTATGAACAGTGTAGCTGTCATTTTTCACATCCTGTCCGAAATGTGTTTTCGCACTTCCGGCGCAGAATAGGGTGAGTGCTGTGGGAAATCAGTGTTTGGGACATGTTATGAAAATCATAGTGACACTGTTCAGGAGCAGAGGTCCTAAAATGCCTGTGTTGAAAATTTTGTGATGAAACTCCATAAAATGACTGTGTTATGAGTGCATTGTGCAGTTTCCATACACCTTGAAACTTCGCAAATTAGTAATATTTTCATGCCAGATTTTCAACACTAGCATTATTTCACACCTCCTTATGAACAGTACAGCTGTCATCTTTCACATCCTGGCCGAAATGTGTTTTCACATTTCCGGCGCGAAATACTACTGATCGCTTTTCGGAAATCAGTGTTTGGGACAGATTAGGATCATGCGAGTAAGAGAGGGGGAGTGAATGAGCTCAACTGAGCTCTGTCAGGACTGCTGTGGGTTTCTTTGTGGGCAGAAAAAGGCATCAATGCATGCAGGAGGCCAGTACAAAAGGGCAGCCTGCAGCGCCAGGAGAAACAGAATGAGTGTGCGAGAGAGGGGGAGTGAGCGAGTTCAATAGAGCTCTATCATGACTGCAGTGGATTTGTTTGTGGGCAGAAAAAGTCAGCAATGCAGGCAGGAGCCCAGTACAAAAGGGAAGCCTGCAGTGCAGTAGAAATGGAATGAGTGAGTGAGAGAAGGGGTAAGCGAGCTCAGCGGAGCTCTGTCGGGACTGCCGCAGCTTCTTTGTGGGCAGAAAAAGGTGCCAACAGGGCAGGAGCCCAGTACAAAGGGCAGTCTGCAGCACCAGGAGAAACAGAATGAGCGAGTGAGAGGAGAGTAAGCGAGCTCAACGAACAAAAGCAATCAACATTCGGCATTGACAAATGCTTGTTTATGCATTACAATTAGGTGATACAATATTGTGAAGATTTTATAAACATTTTTTTAATTTATTTTTCATTTGTTAGCCGGGAAAGAAACTTGACGAAGTCCTTTTCATGTCGACCAGAACTACAAAACAAATACAACAATAACATATATCACCATAAACAATTTCATCTGTTACAGATACAATGTGACTTATTAAATACAAAAGATTTATACAAACTTAAAATGAGGTTTACAAGTAATCCTATGAATAGAAGGAAGTAAAGCATTCCAGTAAAATAGGGCAGAATGACGGAATGCTTGGATCCCAAGTTTAAGCTAACATACAATAGTTTCAAGCAACAATCCACTTGATGACCTCAACATTAAAGGGACAGAATGCACTGATGCCAAATCAGACAAAGGAAAAGAGGAGCACTCATGAATAGCTTTAAAAGTTAGTAAACCCCCAAAAATATTCAATACGGCGTTTAAAGTGAAGCCAGCCTAACTGAGAATATAAATCACAAAAATGGGTAGAATAAGAAACTAACAGAATAAAACAACAAACATTATTAAATGTAACAGAGAGAATATTTAATTCCCTAGAACCCAACCTGAAATACCAGCAACATAATCCAGGTGAGGAAGAAGAGTGCCAACTGCTATGGCCTTCCTGGTTTTGAAACAAAAAAGGACTTAAATTTGAATAGTATACCTAATTTTTGATTAGCTTTCTTACTAACAACAGCAAACTGTCGAAAAATTAAGCGTGGACTCCAATAAACTGCCCAGGTTCTTAAATTGCTGTACTTGTTCAGTTAGAATAGCATCCAGATCATACACTTCAAAGCGGGTCCAGTCTTTAACATAGCATTGGTTCTGAAAACCATTGATTTGGTCTTCTTTGAGTTGAGAACCAACACATTATCATTAAGCCATACACAAATTCTATGAAAATTGGTTTGGATTTAGTAGAAATTGAGCAATAGAATATCCTCATGAAACAAAATTAAATGATCTGCATAAAGTAACATTTTGCAATCAGAACTAACAAAGGATAATTGATAAATGCACAAAGAAAACAATAAGGGGCCCAAAATGGACCCCTGAGGAACACCACATTCTATAGGGCCCCCCAGAACTCAATAGAATCAGTCTTAACAAACTGAGATCTTGCGGACAAATAATCCCCCATCCAAGCTGTGGAGGAATAGGAAAAACCCAGTTCAATAAGCTTACAATAAGTAAACCCATGATCGATCAGATCGAATGCCTTGGTCAGGTCCACAAACATACACCAGTCATATGCATAAACAATAAAACTTAACTAAACAACAATAAGGCACTCAAGGGAGTGTCATGTGGGTAATAAATTAGAAGTGGGTGAAGTCGACACCAATTCATTCCACAAAAAAATGTCGCCAATAGCACACAATTCACAGAGCGTAATTCATGAAATTTGGCAATTCATGGATTGGGGTTCATCCCTGAAGTGTGGAATTTCCACACAAAACTACTAAAATTTTAAATCCTTGGTGCCTAGTGGTAGTGCCCTCCCCCCACCGCCTCTCTGGCACACTGCCTGGGTGTCTAGTGGTTCCCTCTGCCACAGCCGATTGCCGTCAGGACACAATATCAAAGAAGCATTTGTCAATGCTGAATGTTAAGCCTGCTGGCATTAGCAGTGGAAGTACAGGAGTTAGACAGATGCAGCATAGGAATGGCAGTGAAGTACTGAACTGACACCAACTCCACCCCACCCCTACAGAGATGGGCGGGCATTGGGGTGTGCCTTTGGGTTGTCACCATAACGTTCACGACATTTCACCTCACCTACCCTGCAGACACTGACAAGTGTCGAGATGTGCTTGGGTAAATTGGCTTTATACTCACCTCATTCCATAAGGAAATATGCTGAAATGGGTGCAGTATAGGAGAATGGGGTGAACTCTGGGGCCAAAGAGTCCAAGGTGCACCTCGATGCCTGTCACTGGCTGCAATGTGGGTGGAATGGGGTGAGCATTACTGCTGACAATCCCAAGTCACACCCCTGATGCCTGTCAGTCCCTACAGGATAAGGCGTTATGGTCAGAAGCCCTATTGCCCTGGGCATTTCTTGGTATTTTTACTCCAAGTTTTCAACATGGGCTTTTTGTGATCCCACCGCATGAACAGTGACACTATCAGTTTGTTTGCCAAAAGTTGATTTTGCACAGTGATTGCACCATTTGGTGCCACAGGTGCAAAAACACATTTTGAACAGAATGTGCAAAATGACAGCTGTACTGCTCAGAGGAGGTGTAAAAAATGGTAATGTTGAAAATCTGGAGTAAAAATATAAAAAAACTGGTGAAGTCACAAGCATCACGAGAAACTGTGCAACACACACCAGTAATGCAATTATTTGGGGAATTTTTTGCACCAGATTTTCAACATAGGCATTTTGGGACCTCCGTTCATCAACAGTGTCACTGTGATTTTCTTAATCTGTCCCGAACACTAATTTCCCACAGTGACCACGCTGGAAGTGCGAAAACACATTCCGGCCAGGATGTGAAAAATGACAGCTGTACTGTTCATGAGGAGGTGTGGAAAAATGCCAAGGTTGAAAATCTGCAGTGAAAATATTACAAATTCGTGAAGTTACGAAGGTGCATGGAAATTGCGCAATGCACGCTCGTAACACAGTCATTTGATCGAACTCCTGTCACCAAATTTTCAACATAAGCATCTTAGAACCTCTACTTATGAACAGTGTCACTGTGATTTTCTTAATCTGTTCCAAACCTTGATTTCCCTAGCGACTGCACTTATTCTGCGCCAGAAGTGTGAAAACACATTTTGGCCAGGATGTGACAAATGACAGCTGTACCGTTCATAAGGAGGTGTGAAAAAAGGCAATGTTGAAAATCTGGAGTGAAAATATTATAAATTTAAAATTATGAGTGCGCATGGAAACTGCGCTATGCATACTCGTAACAGTCATTTTGGAATTTATTCATCATATTTGCAACATAGGCTTTTGAGAGCCCACCTCACGAACAGTGACATTGTCATTGTGTTAATCGGTCCCAAAAGATGATTCCACGCAGTGACCGCAAAAATCACCTTTAGGGACCAAATAACTCATTACAGTGACTGAATTCATGAGGAGGGGTCCCAAGAACCCTATATTGAAAATTTGGTGCCAAAGTCCAAAAATGGCTGAGATATCTACATAAATTGAAAAAAACATTTATGCCATGATACAGCTTACAGGCATTTCTTCAGTTCATGGTCGGCTTTGAAGACTGCAGATGTGTTCCGGTCACTGAAGATCATTGTGCCAGACTCTGGAGGTACATATGGGGTGAGGGGGTGTGGGGAGGTGAGGGTGCACAGAGGGTGGCTGTGGGTAAGGGGAGGGCAAGAGATTCAACGAGGGATTTTTTTTTGCAGGAATAAAAAAAGACACAGCGGGACTTTGGCATTCTGGGGGGGCACCCAGTGTGCCACCTGGATGTTTGTGGGGAAGTGGAGCCGAAGAGTTGGGCACCCCATCGGCCATACTGGATCATCCAGCAAGCAGCTGAGGCAGCCCCATCAGGGAGGAGATAGGGTCTGAATGTACCGGACCCAAGTGAGCACCACAGGTGCTTCCTAATTCAAATTTGTGTTGACTGGTTGGAGATACATTTCACAAGCTGATCATCTAAGGGTCCCTAGTGTGCTTTTGGTTCTGACTAGGAGAATCACTGTTGGTCGTCCTGTTCTTTTTCACGTGCTGCTGGTCGACGAGAAATGCTGTAATTTCACTTTAGTAATTACGTTATATTATGTAAGTACTAAATACCTGGTCTAAAGAAATATTAGGAAACACAAAAAGGCAATTATTGAGGGCTCAGTACATAACATCCCGGGTGGTGGGGGAGACAGAACTGCCCCCCCTCCCAAACTGCTAATTACTGTAAAAAAGAAATATAATTCTGAAAAAGACAAATATTGAGAAGTGGTGCATAAGATCGGGTAGGCAAGCGCTTTCTACAGAAAAGCTGCTACATAATGATAAATACCAACATGGGGCACAGTAAAACTTAAGTTTCATAGGTTTCATAGGTTTTATCTGAGCATAGAAGACGTATGTCCATAGTGCTCGCCAAAAGTATTGAAGAGTAACCCCAAATACCCTTACTTATTAAGTAAGAATCTAGTTTTGTTTTAAAAGCATTCATAGTCGAACAAGTCACTACTTCATTTGGGAGAGCATTCCAGATACCTGTCACTCTTATATTAAACCAGTATTGTCTCTTTTTAGTATTAAACTTATCCTTAAACTTACTAGAAATTTTGTTGAATGACTGCCATTTCAGGGCTGCCCAATTTAGTCCGATGTGAGCCAGGTGTACAATAAAAACACTCTTTTTTGAACTTTGTAATAGACTTGATTCTTGTTTCTTACTGGCGATGCCTAGCTATGTGTGCAATAGTAAGTTTTTTTTTGATAATATACAAGCTATGTGTACAATATTTTTGTGCAATAAAACTGTTTTTATGTGATGATCAACTATGGTTTTCTTTGATTTCTTAGCCACACTGAATGCACTGCTTTTAATTAGCTGGTAACAGCGTCAGCATAACGTTAGCATGGAGCACTGTATTTCATACATTTTTTACAGGAGCACTGGGACCCCTTAGATGATCAGAGTAGCACTTCCTCGTTAAAGGTTTGGAGTAGTGTTTGGTGAGTTTTCTTTCGTAATATTTGTTTTTCTTTTTTTTCATTTACCCAGAGGTGGGGAGTTCAGGCACTGTCTGTTCGGGCCTGTGCGGGCCAGTGATCGCTGCCAATCTCCCATTCCCACTGGCTCACATGAATGGAGAAGCATTGGTCACTGTTTCCCTGTTCTCTCTCAGAATGGCTCAAGATGGGTGCAGGTTGTGGGATTTTTTTCCTTCAGGCTTTATTTCTGTTTCTTTGGTTTGGGCTGTACCGAGTACCAGTTTGGCTTGGGGATTTGTAGTGGTAGGGTGGGCAGGCCATGAAGATGCACCGTTGGAAGTCTGGTGACGGCTGGCCACATTGGGCAGGCTGGTAGGACTGGTGGACAAGCGGCCATAGTGTGGGGAAACATTATTTCTTAAAATGACCATATCGCCTATTTTGGATGCAGTTTGTAATTGCAACCTTTGTTGATGTAGTGCTCCGCAACCGGACAATACAGCTGTAATTGGCTGCTGCAGTCAGGGACCGCCCTAAAAACACAGCTGATTGTGATGGGGTGCTCTCTGATTGCAGTAGGTCAATTTCTTTTGAGCATAGTGGCATGCTCATTAACTGCCCGCTAGTAAACAAGGTGTTTCTAGGGTCATGGATATGTTGTTCAATCCACACTTCTTGGCAGGTACCTTGCCACTTTAAATGTTGCGGAGATCTTCAAGCTGGCTCCTCCCACCCACCCGGGTGGTAAAACTCTCGTCTCCGCCCCATGTCGCCAGATCTTCCTTACCGCTTGGAAGCTCAGGTTCCCTCTTTAGTGCTCTGCGTTTAGACTGGATCCAAACTCTTCAGTTTTCCCGAAAATAATTCTAAAATTTACAAGACTTCAGTCTGTTTCGTCCCTCACAGCTATGATGGATAAATTGACTTCCGGTTTTCGGTGGTGCCTATGCGGGCAGAAAATGTCTCGGAAGGATCCGCACTCCACGTGCGTATATTGCCTCGGCCTGGACAACGATCCGCAGGCCTGCGAGTTGTTCAAGTCCTTCTCGGCCAATGTCCTCGAAGACTGTGCTGCCAGACTCCAACTTGGGCGCCCCGAGAGGCGAATTCCACCGGTGAAGCTAAAGGAGGCCCGTTGGACGGTGTCCGTAGTGGCGGCTCGGTTGAGCAACTGGAATAGATGATCGCCTCGAGAGGAGTGGCCCAGGCTGCATCTTTCTTTCTCCTCGGTCGCGGCATTTATCCCGCTCTCCTTAAGCTCCTTCTACACCGCTTCTTTTAAGGAGCTTTGTCAATCCCTCTCTACAAAAGGGAAGGGTCCATTGGGACATTCTTCTCAGTCCAAAAAGAAGGACTCGAAGGGTAAGTCCCACCGTCGGCGTTCATGGGAGTGGGAGAGGTCCCCTTCCCCGGACAGTCGACATTCGACTTCGGTTGAGGCTGCGGCTAAGGCCGCTGGCTTCACGGTGTCCCCGTCAGGTCAGCCGGCCAAGACACCCATCGATGCGGTGGAGATTTTCTCGACCCGTCGGACAGGTTGTCGACTGGAGAAGTCGACAACCCTTCTTCACTGGTTCCCCCGGTGGAAACCGAGGACTTGCCTGTGCCTCCTATGCTGGAGTCCCCGGTTAAGGTTCCTGAGCTGAGGGAGGAATGGGTTTCCCCCGCTCCATCCCAGACCAGCCCTCAGAAAGTCCGACGGTTTCATTCTCGGTCTCGGACCTCCTCTCGGTCCAGCCGATCCCGCCGACACCGGTGGTCTCGGTCTCGGCACCGAGGGAAGTGGCAGCGCCGCTCATCCTCATCTTCTTCCTCCTGGAGGAAAGGCTTGGCGCAAGTAGCGTTGACGCTACGAGGACTTAATGTGGCAGCAGCTCCTCCTGATGGGGAACAAGCTGACTCCATTGTCTTCCCTGGCCATTAAGTGGCTGTCACCTGAAAGGTCGAAGCAACCCCTAGTAGTTGTTGAGGAGCCTAAACCAGCGCCGGTTGTTCGGCCTAAACCAGCTGCGCCACCTATTGTGGTGGAACCCCCACCTCCACAACCTAAATCTGGGGCTCAGACCAAGGATTCTTGGTCAGTTCAGGGGTTGCCACATCGGTTGTCGGTCACCCTCACTCCCGACCGTCCTCAGCAGGTGGAGGGTGGCTCAGGCCCTAGGCAGCTGTTTGCAGACTCCTCGGAGTCTGATGATGACTCTTCCCTGTTCTCCAGGCCCATTGACCTGGAGTCCACTGGGGGACAGTCAGTGGATGAGAGCCCATCCTCATTCATGGGTCTGCTTCTGCTCATCTCAGAGTCTACTGGGATGCAGCTTGAACCCTTATCCAAGTGGGCCAAATATCCCCTCACGGAGATACTGGACTGAGGGGATTCTCCCAAGGAGGCCTTTCCAGTGGCTGAAGCCATTGTTGGCCCAGCCTTGGAATTATGGCAGTGGCCGGCTTCTTGTCCTGCTCCTTTGGCCAGGATGGCCAGGAAGTACGCAGTCCCAACCGGGTCACTGTCCAGTTTTTCGGAGCACCCCTCTGAGGAGGGGCTTGTTACTGATAGTGTTTTCTGGCATTCCGGGAACACCAGGGATGTGGACAAGCCACCCGACAAAGAGTCCAAGAAGCTGGACTATGCCGGGCGTAAGGTGTACACTGTGTCCTCCCTAGGCCTCCGTCAGGCCAGTTCGGCCATACTGATGGCGCACTTCTCCCACACCCTTATGGGCTCCCTAGATGAGGTGATCCCTCATCTCCCGGCTGACCTCCAGAGTACGGTCAAGAAGGTGTGGGATCAGGGAAGGGCAGTGGCGAAACAGCAGCTCCAAACTGCACTGGATATTGGAGACTCTTGTGCCCGGGTCAGTAGAGGCCACAGTGGCCATGCGCTGCAGATCTTGGCTGTGATTCTCCACCTTTACGGTGGATACCCAGCACAAGCTGGCAGACGTCCCCTTCCTGGGTACCGACTTGTTCGGGCCTGGGGTGGAAGGCCATCTCCAGAGGATTGAGAAGTCCAATGCCACCTTGGACTCTGTCACATCTGCCCAGAAGGACAAAGGCCATCAGCAGCAGCGTAAGCCCTTTCAGCCTTCTGCCCCTGCTGCACATCCAGCCCAGCAACACCAGCATCAGGGCCAGCAGGCTCGCACTTGGCATCCCAAAGCCAAACCTCCAGCTTCCTCCAGCAGGAAGCTGGGAGGGAAAGGCCCTGGAGGTCCCTCGGCTGGTCCTTCCTATAAGCCTGCCCAGTGACGGGTTGAGGGGTGTCGACCCCAGCCTCGTCGCTCACCCCTGGGTTCCCCCCATGGGGGGACAGCTCCTGCCACTTTCTTTCCGCCTGGTCCGCTATCACCACGGACTGCTGGGTGTTGGAAGTGGTAGGAAAGGGTCTGCCTCTGGGATTCGAGCAGACCCCACCCTTCTGAGCCGTCGCCCTACAGGGGGCTACCCGCAGCCTCTCTGTCGGCCTGTCGGGCTGACATTGCCCTGCTCCTCCAGAAGGAGGTGATCAGGCAGGTGGCGGATCCTCCTCCAGACCCAGGGTTTGTATCCAGGTACTTCCTGGTCCCAAAACGGATGGGGGGTTGGTGCCCCATTCTCGACCTACATGACCTGAACAGGTTCCTAAGGTCTTGAACCTTCAGGATGGTCACTCTGGCTCAGATCATTCCATCCTTAGAATGAGGCATGTGGTTCTGTTCTCTGGACCTTCAGGACGCGTTCTTTCATGTCCTAATCCGTTCCGTCCCACCAGTGATTTCTCCACTTCAGAGCAGAGGGGTCCCTTTACGAGTTCCGGGCCATGCCCTTCAGCCTCTCTCCAGCTCCCAGGGTCTTCACCAAATGCATGGCAGTGGTGACAGCATTCCTGTGGCACTGAAGGGTCTGGGTGTACCCTTACCTGGACGGCTGGCTGATTGCGGCCCCCTCCAGAACGGAGGTGGAGTGGTCCAGGGATCTGGCCCTCCAGGTTTGCTCTCAGGTTGGCCTCCTTATCAATGAGGCCAAATCGGAATTCATGCCAATGCAGGTGATTCAATTCATCAGGGCAGAGCTCGACTCTTTTCGAGACAGAGCACAGCTCCTGGTGGACAAGGCCGAGGTTCTTTCCTCCTTTGCCCAATCATTTCGGGTTGGGAAACTGCACCCTGCCCGGGACTTCCTGTGCCTCCTGGGCCTCATGGTGGCTTGCAACAGCGTGGTCCATTGGGCTCGTTGGCACATCCGTCCCCTACAATGGGGACTGGCCAGCCAATGGTCACAGTGCTCCGGTCCTTTGAACCAGCCAGTGGTAGTGACCCAGGAGATGTGGAATGCTCTCCAGTGGTGGATCTTTCCAGCTCATCTGCAGGAGGGCATCCCATTTGTCCACCCCGAGATGACGGTCTCTCTGTCGACCAATGCCTCTCTGATGGGTTGGGGTGCCCATCTGGGGGAGCACAGAGTGCATGACCTCTGGTCCCCTCGGAAGTCCCGATGCCACATCAACCTGCCGGAGCTTCGGGCGGTCCATCTAGCCCTCACCGCCTTAGCTCCGTTTGTACAGGGTCAAGTGGTCCAGGTGCAGACGGACAATACCACGACCATGTGCTACCTAAACCACCAGGGTGGGACGCGCTCCTTGCCCCTTGCAAGGAAGCTTTCTGCACTTGGTCCCCCGTGTGCAGTCTAGAGGCGGATCTCCTGGCCATCCATGTGGCAGGAGCCTCCAACACTGGCCGATGCCCTAAGCCGGATAGGGGGCTGCATCTCACGAGTGGTCTCTCCTGCAGAGGTAGTCAAGATCTGTTCTCCCACTGTGGCACACCTCAGGTGGACCTGTTTGCCTCCAGGGAGAATGCAAAGCTGAGGCTGTTTCATGCCTGCCCCCCTCAGCAGGGCTCGTTGCAGGGGGATGCCTTCTTGAGGCCATGGACCCTGGGTCTCTTCTACGCCTTTCCCCCATTTCCTTTGATCCACAAGGTGCTTCTCAAGGTGAGGAGGGACAAGGCACATGTGATTCTGGTAGCCCCAGACTGGCCCCGCCAGTTCTGGTATCCGGATCTTCTCAGCCTCAGCTCCAGGCTCCCGAGGCGATTCCCAGTCTGCCCGGACCTGATCTCAGTCAACCAGGGGAAGGTTCTCCACCCAGACCTTCAATCCCTGCCCCTGATGGCCTGGTTCCTGAGAGGCTAGAGTTCCAGGCCTTGGGTCTTTCCGACGAGGTCCTCAACATTGTTGAGGCTTCCCGTAAGGAGTCAACCAGGAAATGCTATGCCTTCAAATGGAAGAGATTCTCCATTTGGTGTCAGGGCAAAGGGTTGGACCCTTCCTCCTGTTCCTTGGCAAGCATTCTGGACACCTGTGGTCCCTTTCTCAGCTAGAGCTTCGGTCGACGACCCTTAAGGTGCACCTGACAGCCATCTCTGCTTACCGGGTGTGGGCCGGGAAGCAGTCAGTGGTGCAGGAGAAGGTGGTCAGGTGCTTTTTCAAAGGCCTTGATCACATATCCCCTCTGGTGTGAGAACCTCCACCTCCATGGGATCTACTGCTGGTATTGGCTAAGCTCATGGGCAAGCCATTCAAACCGATGCACAGGTGTGACATCTCTCACCTGTCATGGAAGACTGTCTTCTTGGTGGCTATCATGTCAGCCAGAAGGATGGGAGTGCTCCAGGTGCTTTCCATCGAGTCTCCTTATCTGGTCTTCCACAGGGACAAGGTTGTCCTGCATCCCCACCCGAAGTTCCTTCCGAAGGTGGTGTCAGAGTTTCACCTTAACCAGGTGTTGACTCTGCCAGTGTTCTACCCAATCACCTCGGAGGCTGATATGGGCTTCATACCTCTGGACTCCCAGAGCGCTCACATTATAAGGAGGCGGATGGCTGAAAGTTCGGGAGAGGTTCACCAGTTGTTTGTCACCCACGCCGAAGCCGCACTGGCAGACCTGCAGCCAAGCAGAGATGAGCAGGCAGGTGGGTCACCTCCTGCATAGATCTCTGCTATAGGTTGGTGGGCATGGAGCCTCCCAAAGAGATAAGAGCACATTCTACCGACCATACCACTGCTTCGGTGGCTGCCTCCAGGGATGTCCCTATCCAGGAAATCTGCAGGGCTGCTACCTGGAAGTCAGCACACACCTTTATTACCCATTACCACATCGACCTTGAGTCACACCGGGATGCTGGTTTTGGGACCTCGGTTCTCCAGTCCTTGTTCCTAGAGTAGGGGGTGTCGCCTTGCCTCCTCCCGGAGAACTGCTAGGAGAGTCTGCCAAGAAGTGTGGATTGAACAACATATCCATGTCCCTAGAAATACAGGTTACTGACCTGTACAGGAGTTCTAGGAATGGTATATGTTGTTCATCCACACACCCACCCGCCTCCCAGCCTCGATGCACAACCTGGCTTTCAGCGGGCTAGATCTGGCATCATGGGAGCGGAGCCAAGAGTTTTACCACCCGGGTGGGTGGGAGAAGCCAGCTTGAAGACTTTCCAGCAACATTTAAAGTGGCAAGGTACCTGCCAAGAAGTGTGGATGAACAACATATACCATTCCTAGCACTCCTGTTACAGGTGAGTAACTTGTATTTCTTGCACACGCGCAAGCAAACACAAAAATACATATTTTGTCATTAAATCCTTTCCCTAATCTATCCCTTCCCTGGTGTCAATGCCCTTCCCCACTGGCCACCACTCACTATACAATAAATCCACCCTGGTTGCTGGCTCCCTGCCCTGTTGTCTAGTCCCCTTCAGTTATATGTGGCATCCACATCCACAATATTGCCTTAATTTAACAAAATATTTAATTTAATCCCTAATCTAGTGGACCCCTACACCAACAAAAGTTGTGCTCCACCCGCTCACCCCAACCCTGACCACAGACAAGCCAATGGCACAGTCTTCCACTCCCACACTTTCCATGACTGGCAGCCCGACTGAGCCATTGAATGATGGTGTGCTTGTACAAGCACACGCTCATTTATTGACAACTTGTGGTCATTTTCTTCAGTTTTGAGGGTTGTAGAGAAGGGAAGGGGGCTGCTCTGATCACTGGTGGCAGCGATGGGATGGGGGAATGATGTTGTGGGCCACAGAGAGGTCTACAATGCCATTCCCCCATTATGCTCCTCCCCATGGGTGACTGGAGCAGTCTCCATCCTTCTGTAAAACCCTGAAAACTGAAGAAACTGACCACAAGTTCTCAATGAATGAGTGGGTAGCTTGTACAAGCACACACTCATTCACTGAGCTCAGTCAGGCTGCCGGCCATCAAGGTGAGTGGAGGGCTGGGCCAGTGGCCTGCTCAGGGTCAGGGTTGCAGGGCAGTGAGGTGGGGGCACTACCTAACAGGGTGGGGTGGTCCTCTAGACACCAGGAAATAAATGAAACATTTATATAATTAAGATTGTACTGTGGATGTGAATGCCAGGCAGCATTTTGCGGGGGTGGGAGCAAACCACGGGGCAGGGTGCTAGTAGCAAGGGTGGATTTGTTGTGACCAGCGATCAGTAGTGGGGGGGACTGACACCAGGTAAGGGATAGATTAGGGAAGGGATTTAATAAAAAAATAGTTTTTTTAATAATGAGGCAAGATCGGCGGGGGAGGGCCACTAGACATGAGGGAGGGAACATGGACTGCAGGCTGTGGGGGGTGGCACTGCAACTTCTCCTTACTCTGGTGTTTTTTAAGTGCAACTGGCACTTAAAACCCCAAAAGGCAAGGCAAAATCCAATTTAACCCCCTTGTTCCCAGGGGTTACTAGAATCACATTAGAATCAGTGGCAGGCAGGGAGAGGCAGCTAGTGAAATGCCAGTTAAATGGATTCACAGTGTCCCACTCTGTTTTTCAGTCTCAGCTGAGCTGGAGTGATGATGTCACTTTGGAACTGTCACAGCAGCATAAGCCACACTGGAATGCTAGCTAAGGAGCTGAGAGAATGTTGGGTTAGAGTTCAGTAGCCTGTAGAATGGAATTCCAGGAGGAGGCTGCAGCCTAGGCAGCTCCTCAGTTTTAGCTCTGACAGAGAGCTACCACTGTGGTTTGGGTAGTTTGTTCTTACCCTAGATGAAGAACATAGAAGACAGAGAGTGAAGTGGTGGAAACCGTTCCAAGTGGGTTTTCCAGTGCCCCAACCCCAGAGGGATGGGGGGTTGATTTCAGGATTCAGAGGCATTCCCCTGGTCCATGCCTGGACGGGGTTGAAGCTTCTTGAGATTCAACTGCTCTGTGAGTACCTGAGACTTTTGTGTGGACAAAGCCTGGGGCACCTGCATTCCTGTGGTGAGTTTTCTCTGACAAAGGGACTCTCTACTTAAAAAATATGACTTAGAAATACTAGCAAGATATGTTAAGAAATAAATATTACTAAGTGACAAATATAAAAAGTACGTCACCAGAAAAATAGTAAACTACTGGAAACAGAAACACCTAGAATTAATTAAGAGCTCCTCATATTCTAAATGGTTTGCCAAGAATAACTTTGAATTTGGGTATAAGGAGTACTTAGATGTGCTTACTGAACCACTTATATAGAGAACTTTCACAATATACAAATTTGAACAATTTGAAAGTAGTGTTCTGAGGTGTAGATATAAAAAGATTGATAATGAAAATTGTAGTTGTGCAACTGGAGGAAGGGAAGATCTAATGTGGCATTGTGCTTGGTATATTAAAGCTCATTTATATTGGTTGGGCTCCTTTATAAATGATGGATGTAATATAGATTTAGAAACTCTGACTCTCATTTTAATGCATACAGTGGATGAATGGACAATAATCAATCTAGCTAAATTCTTTTTGGCAATAGATAAAGTTAAAAAAAAGAATTAGCCCCACACTAAGTGTTGTGGACTTTTAAAGATAAAAGGAAAGTCTACCCTATATTTAGGTGTATTTAAAATAGTTAAAATATTAAATAACACTAAAAATATCCAATTAAGACCAGCATGAATCAAAGTGGAATTATTAATATATGTTCATGTATACTGTACACAGAAATCACTATTTTTATTATTAAATAGTATTGTGTAATTTATGTCTTTATTTATAATTTTTTTACATTTGTATGTGCTTTTTTAATATGTCTTTTTTCTCTATTTGTCTAATTTGTTGAAGGCTTTTTAAGCCAAACAATAAACTTTGACAAAGGGACTCTGTCACCTAGACTATTTTCTGTTTAAAAGTGTCTGCCTACTATGGAGTCCAGGGAGAGACTTGCCAAGTACAGAACTTTTAGTCATGTCTGATTTAAAAGCGCCTGCTAAAGTTGGGGTCTAGTGAAGAGACACTGCCATTTACAGAACTTTTAACTTCATGACACCTTAGAGGTGTGTAATGTAGTATTTTAAATGTGAAAGACATTTCGAGATAGCATCTACAAGTTTTCTGTGAGGCTGTTATTAACCAGATGAATGGCTGAGTATAAATTTGGGAGCAAAAGGTGGGAGACCCCCCCCATCTGAAGTGACCAGTTTACCTCTCTGGGTTCAGTTTGGGCACCTTTGTTTTCATTCACTGCATTTGGACAGCGCCTGAAGAAAATAGTTTACCCAGACATGGGTTGGATTTTCTGTGAGCCTGTATGTGCTTTTTGGTCATTGAGGGTGCCACCAGTAATTCCACATGAAATATGGGAAAGTCTCCTAGTGCTGGCCGAAGGTGCCTAGTCAAGGGAAGTGTATCAGTTCTGGCCGTGTGTGCTAATCTCCATTCAGAACCAGAGAGTGTTCACTGTTCCATTTCAGAACCTGAGGGTTCACCGTGTGTGTGCTCTATACCTCAGTAATCTGCATTAAACATAGAAACATAGAATTTGACGGCAGATAAGGATCGCTTGGCCCACCTAGTCTGCCCATTTTCCCTACCAAACAGATAAGCTGCAGATCCTAGTTAACCAACAGCTTACTTCCTCCTACCCCCCACTAGGACTGCCTTATGCCTGTCCCATGCATTCTTGAAGTCCCCCACTGTTCTTGACCCCACGACCTCTTCAGGGAGGCTGTTCCATGCATCCACAACCCTCTCAGTGAAAAAATACTTCCTCACATTACCTCTGAGTCATCCCCTTCTATCTTCAAATTGTGCACCCTTGTTCTTGCACATCTCTTTTTCTGGAAGATGCTACCCTCTTGGACTTTGTTAATTCCCTTGAGGTACTTGAAAGTTTCTATCATGTCCCTCTCTCCCTTCTTTCCTCAAAGGTATACATATTAAGCTCCTTTAGTCTTTCTTCATATGTCTTTTGTGCAGACCCTGCACCATTTTAGTTGCCCTCCTCTGGACAGCCTCCCACTCTGTCTATGTCTTTGTGGAGATGGGGTCTCCAGAACTGCACACAGTACTCCAGATGGGGTCTCACCAACTGTCTGTACAGAGGGATAACAACTTCCTGTTTTCTACCTTTGATGCCTCTTCCTATGCATCCCAGTATCCCCCCAGCCTTCCTTACTGCCTTCTCACATTGCTTGCCCACCTTTAGGTCATCTGATATAATTACCCCCAGATCCCTTTCTATTTTTACTGTTGTCAGTATCTCACCCCCCATTGTGTACGCCTCCCCAGGGTTTTTGTTCCCCATATGCATTACCTTGCACTTCTTTGCATTGAATCTGAGCTGCCATACATTTGACCATTCCTCCAACCTTGCCAAGTCCCTTCTCATCCTTTCCACTCCATCTTGTGTATCAACCCTGTTGCAGATCTTTGTGTCATCTGCAAAGAGACATACTTTTCCTTCCAGTTCCTCTGCAATGTCACTTATAAAGACATTAAAAGGACGGTCCCAGTACTGAACCCTCACGGTACCCCACTAGTAACCCTCCTTTCGTCACTGTGTACTCCATTTACTACTACCCTTTGAGTCCTGTTGTTCTGCCCAATTTTTATCCAGGCTACCACCTTGGACCCACTCCCAGGCTGGCTATCTTGTGTATTAATCTTTTGTGTGGGACTGTATCAAATGCCTTGCAAAATCTAGGTAGGCCATGTCCACAGCCCCTCCCTGGTCTACTACTTTGGTAACCCAGTCAAAGAAATCTATTAGATTTGTCTGACACGACCTTCCCATCTTGAATCCATGCTCCCTTGGGTCCTGTACCCCACTGGCCTCTAGGTACTCAACAATTACCAGTGGGAGTAGCCCTGTGGGGGTCCATCTTTGCTTTGTGATTATTCTCTGTGTATGTGAATAAAAGCCACACGCTAGAATCCCAACCTGGTTTGGACAGTACTGTTATTGCTTCCACAGTGTCTGGATTTATTTGGGTGCTCCTGACCAGAAGTGCAAACCTAGCATAATTGTGAGCAAACGTTTTCTCCCAGGGACCCAGGTTGATGGCCATGCTAAATGGTCCCCCCAGGTGTGAGCCAGGTAGTTGCTACACTTGGTTTGCCTGTCTGAGGATGGCAGGCTCCGAAGTAACTGTATTGGTAAACAGAACTGTAGTGACAACCCCCATCCTTCTTGCTGGTACCATGTGTGATAGGAGCAGCCCTGCTAGTTGAACAAGGGGGGGCCGGTGGGGGTGGGTTACACACAAATGGCAAATTCGGGGTAATGTTGAAAAATTATGTGATGTGCTCCATGGATGCAAATTTGGCAACTTCATCACATATTCATCTGCAGAGAAAACTTTGGTAATAGTAATCACCATCCCTGGGTGGGTTAGGCACTTGGTTTTGCCTTAGGCCACATTATGCAATGAAGGGTGCGATCTATCAGTGACATTTAAATACCATTTTGTCTTACTGACACATTATATGATGACTCATTACATGATGACTCATTAAATGATGACTCATTTGTATGATGTGATCTGATTGGCCAGTTAGGATTAGAACCCATGGTGCTATCCCCAGCACAAATAGTGTCTTGTAATCATACATTGATCCTGCATTCTGCTCCGACTTTTATTTATAAAAGAATCTTAGTCACATTTTATATGTTTTTGAAATGAATTCCATTGCATGTATAAGCACAGTAATGCACTCCAAAATGTGCTGTTAATACTTTGGTTTACAGGACTACAGAAGGCCAAGACCCATGAGTGCCGTCCCCCACTGCTCAGTGGTGATAACCATAGTTATCTTCCTTAAAATATTGATCAAGCCAGATTTAAATAGTAAAAATTTTTCTGCCTCAACGACCTTTTCTGGAAGCTGGTTCCAGAGTTTTATTGCTCTATGTAAACAAGCATGCTTGCGTAGCTCACTGTTTGGCTTTGTTTCAGCCAGCTTGTGTTTATGGCCACTTAAATTATATTTGCATGCCTTGAAAACTAGCCCCAGTTCTGCAATGAGGATGGGTTCCATATTCAGTCTGTATAGTAGTAAGTTGTCCCCTCTTTTCTTTCTGAGTGCTAGGTTCCATAATCAAGCAAAAAACCAGAACGGCTACCCAGTAATCGATGTAAAAAAGAAGAAAAGTCTTATATGCTAAGGTCACATTGAAAAAGCGTCTTTTGGGATGTGAAACGTGCATCTGTGGCTCTGTAGTGCTGCTCGTTTAAGCTATTTTATTAAAAGCTTTTTTATCTGACCTTAGCATATAGGTCTTTTCTTCTTTTTTACATCAATTACTGGGTAGCCGTTCTGTTTTTTGTTTGATGCTTTCATGGCCCGGCTCCAGTTTTAGTCATTGGTAGCCGCCTTTCTGTGTGTATAGGTTCCATAATCCTAGGTCCCCTAACCTATCATATGACTGATTTTTTTTTTTTTTTTTTTTTTTAGTTGTTTAACCAGGAGTAGCACACTAAGCTGGAAGCTTTTTTACAGGAGCGACCTGGGAGCACGGGGAAGTTAAGTGACTTGCTCAGAGTTACACAGTATGCAAGTGGAAGCTATGGGATTCAAACCCAGGTCTGGTCTGCTGGATGTCACCAGATTTGCAGCTCAGAGCCTTAAACCACTGCTCTATACTGCCTCCCATCTGATTTTTACAGCATGATATAAGCTTGGTGAACCTCCTCTGACTTTGTTCAACCCCTATATCCTTCTTTAAATGAGGGCTCCAGTACTTGGAGCAATGGTCTAAGAGAGGTCTGATATATGATTTATAGATGGGCATGAGTACGGCTTCAGATCTGGAGTGGAATGATCTTCAAACACAGTTGATCAGATGCTCAGTTTTGTTAGCTATCTGCTTGCAATGTTAGAAACTTCTGAGGTTATTGCTAATATACATGCCCAGATCTCTTTCACTACTGACTTTCCTTAGCTTAACCAAATTAATGAAGTACTCCTGCTGGACATTATTCCTGGCAAAGTGCATTACAGCGCATTTCTCGAGTTTGAATTTAATTTGCTTTTTGTCTGCCCAACTGACAATACCCTCCTGGTCATTGATGATTTTCCTTCTGTTTCGGTGTCTACTACACCTCCTCATTTCATGTTCTTGGTAGGATTTAGGCCCTCAGCTTTGCCTCTTGCACACCACCCCAAGCATTAATAATGTGCCACCCTGACACACATTGTTTTGTGTTAGGACTGCTGACACTGTACAGTAGTTAAATAACATGCCTCTCACAGTACTTATTTGTTTCATACTGTTTGTATATCTCCAGGAAGAGCTGAAAACAGCCTCATCTCCTCTAGAATCAAACCTGAACGAGCTCACAGAACTCCGGAACAAGCAAAGAGCAAAAGATTTCAGACATCCAAGTGAGTGAATCAGCTTCTGTGTCTTCTAAACTGCAATTAGTTCTGGACTTTTAATCGTAATTATTGTTTTCCAGGAGAATGCCAGGCGTTTGGAGCAACACATTATTCAGAGTTTGCCAAACTGCACCAGTTTCTCCAGGACAAGGAACAGTGGCTGATCCAACAGCTCAAGGAGGAAGCTGCAGGAATTCTGAAAGAGATGGAGGAAAACCTGAGGGAGATTAAAGGGAAGAGCAGCATCATTCAGGAGCAAATATCTGAGATTCAGTCAAAGATGGAGCAGGAGGACTCTGTGCTTTTTCTAACAGTAAGAAATAGTTGTAACCATTTTGTTTATGCATCCTATTGTTAATGGAATTACAGTAATAAAAGAAATACAGTAACTACTTGCTATAACTAACAAATTGGGGGTTATAACCGGCATTCATTATAGCTCCCAATTCATTACAGTGAGGGATGCTGAAATATACAATACAGACTACTGTTTTTAAGGTTGTCACCCCCCAGACAGTAACCAGACCTCTGCCACAGTAGCCATTACCAGTCTTTTAAAAAAATGTATAAATGAAATGTATTAAATAAATATTGTGGAACAATACCTTAGTTGTGGGCACAACCACAGATCTTGTGTGGTCACAGTCACTGCGATCAGGAGTATGAGCTGGATGAAAGCACCCCACAATGGTAAGAGACTGCTACTGTACATCGATGGAGGGGCTGCTAGCAACTAGTGGGCTTTAGTTTGTATTTCAGGAGGTGTTTCTGAAGCCATTGTCTGGAACGGGAATGTGGCTGAAGGTATGAGGAGATATTTGCTTGCAGCTGCAGTGAAAGAGTTAATTAGGCAGGAAAGTTTACATTCCCACTATTCCAACTGCTTTGTAAATATGTCCCACCCTCCTGACTGACTCAGAGACTCCGAGATTTATGTAGTTCACAGGATGGTACAGTATTTGCTTTATGCACAGTTTGTTTTGTTCAGTTTCTGCTGAGCATAAAATGAATATCATATTGAACCACATCAGTCTCCGAGTCTCTGAGTCAGGAGAGGTGGACCAAGTTTATAAAGTAGCTGTAACATTGGGAGACATGAGAGCATGTGTTATATCTGAGTTTTCGCAATAGCAAGGTGCGCTAGAAGAGGGTTACTGTATTAGTCATTTCCACTTTGGCGGCTTGCTTTTCACCATATTACTTTGTAAACAAAACTTGCCATACCCTTCCATCTGAGCGAGGCTGTGTAATTCTACATTCCCAGCCCCTGTTACTGAGCTGAGGGATTCATCTCAGATCCCACTGATGCCTCTGGCTCAGTTGTTGGTGACATTGAATAAATAACTTCCCTTCCCCCCATGCTGCTGCTCTCCTGTGTAGATGTAGCACAGCACCCAATTCTATGGAATTCCATTAGAAGTGGATTCTGAAATTCCTAAGTGAAGTTTTTTTTTTTAACCGCAGATAAGCAATCTGCTCTTTAAATAAACTGCAGAATAGTATTCAGTGGTTTAAGGAAACTGTGGATTCATTTTTCACAAATCACAGACTAATATTCAGCAGACTATGTACTCTGTGGAATATTATTCTGTGATTTACATGCAAATGCTTTTCAGAATTCTGTGAAATTAGAAAAGAAATTCAAAATAGCATTTCCGAAGAGGAATTGCCATTTGGCATGAATCACGCTGGTGGAATTCTACATTCCTCACCACTCAGAAACTGATGGAAAATGGGAAATATGGTAGGAGGAAGAGAGACTTTGTGAACTGTTGGGTTTCCTAATATATGTGTATCATACTGCCCACAGAACACAGGGTTCATTTCTGAACTCCCCCGTCATGTCTCACATGTAACAGGCGAAGTCATATCAGATGGGAAGGGCTTGCTGGGGAAGCATAAAACAGCTTGCAAGTTCTGCACAGCAATAGAGGATATAAACCATGGGGTGTGATGTCTGAGGGGCACCAGTAACACATAGGCTCAATAAAGAAAAATGTCCACACAGCAACAGAGGATATAAACCAAGGGTGTGATGTCTGAGGGGCACCAGTAACACACAGACTCAATAAAGGAAAATGTCCACACAGCAACAGAGGATGTAAACCAAGGGTGTGATGTCTGAGGGCACCAGTACACACAGACTCAATAAAGGAAAATGTCCACACAGCAACAGAGGATATAAACCAAGGGGTGTGATGTCTGAGGGCACCAGTAACACACAGACTCAATAAAAGGTAAATGTCCACACAGCAATAGAGGATATAATCTATGGGGTGTGATGTCTGAGGGGCACCAGTAACACACAGACTCAATAAAGGTAAATGTCCACACAGCAATAGAGGATATAAACCATGGGGTGTGATGTCTCAGGGGCACCAGTAACACACAGGCTCAATAAAGAAAAATGTCCACACAGCAACAGAGGATATAAACCAAGGGTGTGATGTCTGAGGGGCACCAGTAACACACAGACTCAATAAAGGAAATGTCCACACAGCAATAGAGGATATACACCATGGGGTGTGATGTCTGAGGGCACCAGTAACACACAGACTCAATAAAGAAAAATGTCCACACAGCAACAGAGGATATAAACCAAGGGTGTGATGTCTGAGGGCACCAGTAACACACAGACTCAATAAAGAAAAATGTCCACACAGCAACAGAGGATATAAACCAAGGGTGTGATGTCTGAGGGCACCAGTAACACACAGACTCAATAAAGGAAAATGTCCACACAGCAACAGAGGATATAAACCAAGGGGTGTGATGTCTGAGGGCACCAGTAACACACAGACTCAATAAAGGTAAATGTCCACACAGCAACAGAGGATATAAACCATGGGGTGTGATGTCTGAGGTCACCAGTAACACACAGACTCAATAAAGGAAAATGTCCACACAGCAACAGAGGATGTAAACCAAGGGGTGTGATGTCTGAGGGCACCAGTAACACACAGGCTCAATAAAGGAAAATGTCCACACAGCAACAGAGGATATAAACCAAGGGTGTGATGTCTGAGGGGCACCAGTAACACACAGACTCAATAAAGGAAAATGTCCACACAGCAACAGAGGATATAAACCAAGGGGTGTGATGTCTGAGGGCACCAGTAACACACAGACTAAATAAAGGAAAATGTCCACACAGCAACAGAGGATATAAACCAAGGGGTGTGATGTCTGAGGCGTACCAGTAACACACAGACTCAATAAAGGCAAATGTCCACACAGCAATAGAGGATATAAACCATGGGGTGTGATGCCTGAGGGGCACCAGTAACACACCTACAGTAGTAATCAAATTTTAGATTATCTCCTTTAAACATATCTTAGATAAATGGATTTTGTGAAAACAAGGACTTGCTATTGAAGGGTTGTATCACATGACAAAGAAAGAGAGGGAGGGGGAAGGAAGGAAGGAAGGAAGGAAGGAAGGAAAGAAAGAAAGAAAGAAAGAAAGAAAGAAAGAAAGAAAGAAAGAAAGAAAGAAAGAAAGAAAGAAAAAGGGAGAATGAGAGAGATAGAATGAGGGAGAAAGGGAAAGAGTGACAGAAGTCCCCAAACACACTGAGTAGAGTTTCATAAATGTTTTCAAATCAAGTTCCTATCACAGTAGTCAGGGTGTACAAACTTTGCCACAAAACCATGCTAGCCCAAACATTTTCCCAGGCATGATTGCTGCACCACCATAAAGCATTGTGGGTGCCACAGTGAATTCTTTGCTTCTTCCACTTGGGCGTTTGGGCCAACATGGCAAAAGTGCAGGGTTCAAAATAGGAGCTTATTGGAAACTCAGACATATATAATAAGTAGGGTTTTATTTAAATTTTTGCAGGCTAAAAAATGTTTTTTCTTTCATTTCAGTTTGCTGCAACCCATGTTACAATACAGATCACATGCACACTGCTAACACGAGTTAAGGCAACAGTGTTTTTCTAAGACTGTGCTAAAGCCTTCCTCTGAGCAGAGTTTTAGCATGGTTTTAGAACACAAATTGCAGCATGATTTTGACATATTACAATGTGGACACAACACTCTTAAAACATTTTAACAGAGTTAAAACAGAGTTAACACGTTTTAAGAGGCACAGTGAGTAAAGGGCCACAGAGGGAGAATTAGTTAAGTTTAAGTTTATTTGTTCGACTATAAGTCATTGTGATAAAAGGACACTATAAAATCATCCAGCCTATAACAGAAATACGCAGGTTATACATATAAACATATGCACATACATATAAACTTCAATCACCTAAGCAAAACTTTATGTTTATAAAACAGACATACGCAGGTTATACATATAAACATATGCACATACATATAAACTTCAATCACCTAAGCAAAACTTTATGCTTTATAAAACAGACTTGATTTTAAAATAGTAAAATACTCCACATGCCAAAAGCATTGTAAGTATATAAAATGTGTGCTTTATGAATTCAAACTCCATAGCAGGATGGCAATTTTAGAGGCGTATACCCCATAGCAAAATTCCACCAATCGCTTAGTGCAGCGTCCTTGTGAAATTCATTCAAAATAGTTATCATATATTGGTTGCCCAAAATATTCAATCAAGGCAAGACTAATAGACTACTTAGCCCATATATGTCTTCAGGACCCAAGTCGGCAGCCGAACTTTTACACATTTAAATGCGCATTTGTGGTTCCACTAAGTCTCAAAATCCTGCATGGTTCTAGTACATAATGACCACAAATAACAAGCATTTGTCCCTGCTGAATGTTTCATTGCATGCTGCAGAGTATTGCTGACCTAAAGAAAATGAGGGGCTATGTTGGGGATGGGTGGAAGCACTCAGGCTGCTGCTTGTTTGTCTCACGCATCTTAGTAGCAATGATCGAACACTGCCAGGTGATTGGACAACTGACTGCCGCAATCATTGAGGAAACCCGGGAGCAGAGTGCACAGCATGACTGCAGCTCAGGGCAGGAATAGGCTTGACCTAATAGTACTGGCGATTTACAAATAAAGTGGTGTCCATGGTATACATCTGGCCTCTATATTTGACTGATGTACTTACTTGCTTAGCTCCATAAGCAGCACAGTCCATTTGTATGTGTCAGCAGGGGTACACACAAACAGATTTCACATTTAAAAAAAAAAGGAGGCCATAGTGCAAAGTATTAGCTGAAACGAGAGCATATAGCACACACAGTGATAAAATCATGTAATTTATTCTTAAAAAATGGTGAGATAGTCCAAAACTGTAGCTGGTAATGAATTACAGGTTTAGGAAATTCAAAAAAAAAAACAGATCGCTGTCCATATTTTGTAATCATAAAGGGAATTGTAAAACAAAATCTGTCCTGAAATCTAGTATGAATTTCATTACAAAGTTAAGGTAATAATTATCTGCAAATGTATATACTGTACACTGTGATAGTAATGGTCATCTGATTCTCTGGAAAGCACAGCTGTGTTTTATGCCCTTCTACTTTTGGAGTGGGGTTGCAAGCACAGTGGAGGGGTTTAAGCATGTGTGGGACAGGCATAAAGGAAGCCTGAGAGAGGAGGGAGTAAGGAAAAGCCATTGATCACATAGGGTCAGTGACCACATACAATGTATAGGGCCTATGGGCAGACTGGATGGGCCTAGCGGTCCTTATCTGGCGACAATTTCTATGTTTCTGTGTATAATATAAAATTCACAAATAGGTCATGCAGCCGTGATCTGAAAATGTTTGCTGACATTTTTTTTTTTTTGGCAGCTACTATTATTTTCTCCCCTGGAGTCCTCTGCCAGCATCTGACGTCCCCCTCCCCGTGTCGGCACTGGGTATGAGACCCCCTCCCCATAACCCCATGACTTACCCTTCGTGGCAGGGGGTGGGGAGCGACTCAACCCACCGGACCAGATGAGCATTTGGGGAGATGCCTTCCTGGGCCGTCATGGATGGGGACCATCGTCATCCGCAGAGGACTCCATATTTTCAGTGTTTACTCTTTTCTCCTCAAGGTGCGGCGTACAATGGCACCAGTGGCAGCAGCACGCATGCTCCCATGCACGTCTGCCAAGTGCCTGCCGCACTCTTGCCCTACATTCAGGTGCTGGCGTGCCACCTCCCAGCCTTTGCTAGGTGGCAGGCAATCGCCAAGCCCTGCAGTCCCCCTCCCCAGAGAAGGAGAGCAGTCCTAAGGATGCTCAATCCTTCTCCTCTCTGCCAACCCCCGATGCCCCATGTCTGTTCCTGAACATGGGTCACCGGCATGGTGCGAGGTGAGGCGTCCAGCGACTCAGTCCTCAGCACCACCGGCCCTGTTTGCTGATATTTACTATTCATTATATGGTGGCAATATAGCCTAGAGATCATAGTAATGACCTGTGAATGAGCTTGGTTCAGCAGACTGGGATGTGATTCCCCCAACCTCAGTTTGCATACTGTATGACTTCTGAGCAAGCCACTTAACCAGCCTAAAGCTCCCGGGTTGCCTGTGAAAACAGGCAATTGTGCCTAGTGGGCCTTACCCAATTAAAGAATAAAAAAAAAGTGTGTGTATATATATATATATATATATATATATACACATATATATATATATATATATACCTATATATATATTCTAAATCTATATACACATGTATATACAGTATATATATATATATATGTGTGTGTGTGTTTATAAAATCGTAAGAAAAAGAATCATTTAGTTGGTGAAAACACATCAGATGACCCGTGCGAATATCAGAGTGTCACCACACACGCTCACTTTCACCCCCTCCAAATCAATTTTACCATTTTATAAGATAGATTAACCTACTCTAGGGTGTCGTGTGAGGCCTCTACACGCTTTGGGTGTTTGATGTACACCAAGGCGTGTGTATATCACAGCGTGACTGCACACCCTAGAGTGGGTTATCTACTACATATATATATATATATATATACACACACACACACACACTCACAGTGGTGATGAACAGCTGACAGGAGCAGTTTTAAGGGGTTTCCCTTCTGCTTCTGTTACCTGTGTGACAGGGCTGGCCTTAACAATTCTGGGCCCCAGTGCAGTGTCCTGCCGGGCCCCACCACTCCATTCCCTGCTCCCCTCACCATCCAACATTTACATTTAACTAACCCTCCTGTCCTGTATGAATAAAGCAGTACCACATCTGCTAGTTTAACCAGCATCTTTTAATTAGTGCCATTGACTACATTGAATTATTTTACTTCACCACTGGAAATTAATCTGACTGAGCCTGGAGCAAGAACTTAAGCAAGTACAGTACTACTACATATTCATTTCTGTAAGGGACATCATCACTAGAGGTGGGCAAGTGGCCAAAATTTGCTCTGCGCAGTGATTCACAGAGTAACGTGGAATTCGCGAAGTGCCCACAATACAAAGCGGAGTACTTCACGTTATAATGAGGAACACGAAGTCCATTTAAACCAATGACTTTGTGTTATTCCGCCTTCCCCAAACCACTTCTCCACTAATTTTTAGGCAAAGTATATTGAAATCAATGTACTTCACATCGCTTCGCCTTCTAATTGAGCTCCAAAGGCAAATTTTGCAGTGCTTCATGGGATTGCAGGTCACATGGGCTCTAGATTGCTCTGCACAGCCTCAGTTCTGTGTAGTGTGTGTGTGTAGTGGAAGATGGAGACAGTTTCCTCTCAAAACTCTGTGATTCAAATCCTCTAAAAGCTGTTAAAAAAGCCATTTTGAGCCATTATTTTGCTCAAAATTTAGTATATTGATTGTAGGAAACCATCCTGTGCTCATATTATCAAGTGTTTATTGTTGGTGTGTGGATTTTGAATGTTAATTTAGAACAGTCAGTCTGTACTGTGAAGTGTGCTTCGGGGGAAGGGCATCTGTGGTGTAGGTAGATTAGCTGGGAGAAAAAGGTAGTCTTTCTGTTTTGGTTATATTTTTCTTGTATAACTGTGTTACTGTACACAGTAATATTTTCAGTCATACTTGATGTTTTTTTGCTGATTGTTGTGGTGCAGCAGTGTATAATTTCAGTTTGTTTATAACATTTAGTTATATTACTAAAGGTTTTCAATTTGCTATGCATTAGTTGTAGTGTGTGTGTGTGTGTGTGTGTGTGTGTGTGTGTGTGTGTGTGATGCTGCGTGTCATTAAATCAGGCACCTTTTATTGTGCCACAGAGTAATTGCAGCAGTGTGAACCTTTAATCCACCGCACCTACATGAATTTTTTTATACTGCTTTGTGGTATCTTTACTGGCAGTGGACTGTTACTGCCATTTAGAAAATGGGTAAATGAAAACTCACACCCTGATTGGTTGAAACAGCCTGGCACCCGGGCTGTTATTTCTTAGTCACGCCCAGTGAAAAACAAGTACCAGTTCAGGGTGCCCCATTACTTACACTATGCTTGGGCACCCTGAATTGCCAAACTTGTCATTCGCCATGTTTTTTGTGTCACTTACCGAGATTCGCCTGGCAACTGTTCGATACCCATAACAAATCCTCGCCTACAGCTTTGTGAACTCGGCCCTCACAGTAACTCATATTCTTCATAGCCATAGATGTGAAAAACTCTTTGTTTTTTCAAACTTACATTTTTTTCTTTGGTACTGGCTCACCTGACTGCTGGGTATGCAACTTCCGAGCCCCGACATTTCATCAGTGTCAGCCCGCTAATGCTAAATCCACCAACTGAATTACAGTAAAAAAACGAAAAAAAAAAAAAAAATAATCCACTTTTTTCTCTGGTCAGACAGAATTTTTCCCATATCTTCAACTGCGGGGGGAGGAGTAGAGGCATGAGTGGGCTCGCACAGAGGTTACCATGACAACCACTTTAAAAGCTTAAACTACGGAGACTGCACAAGGACAAGAGTCCCCACAGTAACAACACAAACCCTCATGTAAATACAAACAGAGAAACTATTTTATTATACATTAAATGAAATGTAAGAATTTAAACATCTAAACATAACATTATTATTTTTTTTAAACATTAAATACAGTGGCCCATTTTCTAAGTGTAATAATACCCAACAGGGTGGGTGTTATGGGATATAACAGACCTTCCAGGGGCTATAAGACCCTCTGCCTGCGGAATCGGGCCTCATTATGCCCCTGGGCAGTCTGTTATATCCCAATAACGCCCACCCTGTTGGGTATTATTACTTACTCACTACCCCCCAACCAGCAAATGGTATTCTTTTCCAGATTTGGATTTGTGAATTGTGAGCACTGGTTAACTGCTGTTGTGCCTTTACATCTGCATCTCTTGAGTGTGCAGCGCAATCTTAATCTTTCTGTGCATTTGCACTTTGCAGTACATTAATTCTGGGAGACTTCACATTTCTTGTTGTGCTATCATTTTACTTTGTCAGCACTGGGGAATTTTCTGGACACAAGACAGTAGCATTTTGGGGATGCACATTAATTCTGGTGATTGTGTGTGACCACTGCATACACATGACTGAGTGTACCATTCATTCTGGGAGACTTCACATTTCTTGTTGTGCTATCATTTCACTTCATCAGCACTGGGGAATTTTCTGGACACAAGAAAGCAGCATTTTGGGGATGCACATTAATCCTGGTGACTGTGTGTAACCACTGCACGCATGACTAAGTGCACCATTAATTCTGGGAGACTTTGCATTTCTTGTTGTGCTATCATTTCACTTCATCAGCACTGGGGAATTTTCTGGACACAAGACAGTAGCATTTTGGGAATGCACATTAATTCTAGTGACTGTGTGTGTGAGAGGTTGCCAATATTGTTGTCACTCCATCTTATTTCACGTTAAGGCGGAATGACAACACAAAGTAATAATTACAATGTGAAGTGAGCCTTTTACTTTGGCCACTCCACATAGCGAAGTGACAACGTGAAGTGGCCACTTTGCGTTCACTTCGCCATCAGAATTTAATTTCACTGCATCTCTAAATTCATCACTGGACACACACTTCTGATACACTGATTTGAAAACAAGTTAAACAACATAACTTTTCTGGAGCTGTGAGTGAGAGAGAATAGAAAGGATTATCATGGAACACCAGTAAGGTTGCCACTTGTCAGTTTTTTTTTTTACCTGGTCATCAGGTTTTCAGGGTCCCTATCAGAAAATCCAGTTTTGCTCTGTGCTGGTCAGGTTTTTGAGCCAGTTTGAGTGCTCACATACTTTAAAACAGGTTTTGTCATATCATTCATTGTTTCAGCTACATGCCTCAGGTTTCAGACACGCTTCTTGTCAATATAGCCCTTTGTTTGTGAAAGCAGTCAACCTGAGAGGTGTAAATATGGCTATTAACACCATTAGTACTTTATCAAACCATTATTTTCCACTGCAGCAAAGCTACCTCACCTTTTGTAACAGTAACAGAGACAGTTGTCTTCCACTTTCATTTGCTGGTAAACATTTTCATCTCAAAAAATGTAGGCATAAAGTATGGGCCCTCAAGGTGCAGGGGCACAGTTTTCACCTAGCTATGGCCGGCCCTGCTGTATGAATTGCATCACAAAGACAAGATAGTACTTCTCAAACACTGAATGGGAGCTGTATCTCTCTCTCTCTCTCTCTCTCTCTCTCTCTCTCTGTCTATCTACACATGGTTAAGCAAGGTTGCTACACAGGATGGAATTCATTGTGGACAGGAATGCTGTGGAGAAAGAAAGGGAGATATGAGAAGTAAGCGGGAGAGCTGCAGATCAACCCTGGGATCCTCTGATTATCCAAAGTTGTTGGAACAGAAACTGAAGTGAAGCTGAAAGTGGTGAGAGTGCCAGTTCAGCTAATCGGGTCTTGTTTTATTTGATGCAGTGCTTCACTTGTCACTATTGCTAAACTGGGGAAATGATGTGTCTGTAGATGGAGGTACTGTGCTGGACAGCTTTTATGTACATGAAAGGACTGAAGCGCTCTCATTGGAACGCTTCATTTCTTTCAGCTACAGGCAGTTTCCAGCTATGAATCTCTAACCACTGTCACACTCTGCTTGCGTTGTCACTGGTCTGTCAAAGACAATCCACTGCAGATTACTCTGCATTTGGGCTAGTCCCTGACACACCTCTGAAATGTTGTTCTCTGAAGTAACCCCAAGATGTTTCTTGCACACTCACAAAGAAAAGAAAAATGATAAAGTAATAATGCATTCTCATGAAAAAACATTCTTGTAGAGAGAATGACCAAAGTTGGAGAACAACAAAGATGAACAAAGTGTTTTAAACATAAATTCATGCAGGCTTCAACAGAAACAGCAGAACCAGGAGGTGAAATATAAAGGTCCAGTCCCACAAATGTGTCCCCTTTATAGGTTAGGGTTAATATTCAACAGTTTCACCATTTATAACCCTGAGAAAGCCTTATGAGCTTGTAAAGTTTATGCATGAGATTCAACTCCAATTGCCTCTTCCCACAGTAATATTTGTATGTTAAAGGGAAGCGAAGTAAACCCTAGACTATACCATAGCCTAAGGATTCCCTTTAAACACTGGAGTCCACTAATTGAATCATAACAGTAAATTCTCCATAGCTACATGGGAGTCGGATGTTTTCCTGTTGAATCTTTGATAAATGGGAAGACAAGTGGGAAAATAATGTAAAATAGGAGAGGTAACTCAATGGAAGGGTCTCACGATATAATCACTTCAAACCATACCCTTATAGAGTGGTTGATACTCACATGTCGTTCGTGACACCGATGTCTCCCACATTAGTAGTCATTTAAAAGCAAACGCCAGAAGGCCAAAATGGTTTCAGCTGGAGAACTTCCAAAATAAAAGTTTAAAAGTATATGAATGACAATATTCTCTTCCATGTCCCACATCTCCATATCACTGGATCCTCCTCAACAGGGACAGTCATCCCACTTTTTTGACTACACTGATGTGATATACAGATCTGCCCCATTTCTACCCTTTCCAGCTAGACTTCCTTTTCAAGTGCCTTTTGTCGCCTTGCTTTAAACGCTCTTCCTAGAACACAAGACTGCACCTCTACTCCTCTCTCTCACTTTAACTTTCCTGCCACTGAAACCTTCACATCCATCATCTCTGCCAAGTACTGGTTTGGAACACTCGCTCCCTACCTCACCACCCTTTTATTCCCTTCCCCTCAGTCTTCCTACAGCCTATGCACATGGGACCCCCGCTCCTTCACCTTACCTTGACCTCACTCCCAACTCAGGAAAGGCTGCCTTCTCCTACCACTTCCTGAATTTGTGGAACTCCCTCTCCTCCTCACTCCATATGCTGCCTCCATTCAACCTCTTTAAAAGAACCCTCTATCACTCGCCACCTTCACCCTGCTCATGCCCCCTACCTGACTAACCCCACAGCTCATACTCTACAACCCTGAGTCATATAAAATCAGCCCTCCTGACTCATATGCTTGGTTAGCACCTTACCTGCAGGCCTGCTATTTTCGCTTTACAGTGCACACTGTGTTGTGAAAATACACTGGTACATGTAGCTGCTTTTTATATCAAATACCTTCATATCACACTTGCCACCTCCTTTGCTATTCTGTTGTTCATAGGTCTCTGTGTAGTGTTCTTGATTGCATTAGACTTCATCTGTACCTTGTCCATTGTATCTGTATTGTACCCAGACTTACCCGATACCTGATCCTGTGAAGAAACTATGTTTGTTTGACTGTTTGTTTGTTTGACTGTTCTGTATACTGTTTTATACCTATTGCACAGTCTTCTGCTCTGTAATATGATCTAGAATTTTACCCATGTAATGTAGCTGATGTTGTTTCACTGTCTGCTCATTGCACCTTGCATCTGATTTTTGTATTCCTTATTCCCTTCTCTCCGGGTGGCAGCTGGAATCGAGCCTTGGCTCAGTGTGCCTCTCTCGGTTACCAAGTTTTAGATCAGATAAATATCATCCAGATAATACCCAACTTGATTCTCTTCTTATTAGGGCAAATCTTGCAAGGAGTCTCGGTTATTGATTCACACAGACTCTTTATCAATTCAATATGCAGTAATGGATAAGCCAGCTGTGGAAACTTGAAAGTAAATACAATTAATAAAAGTTCTGACTCCAGGATAAAAACTGACATAAGCCCTACCAAAGGCTCCAGCCCAAATGTATTTTCTTCTTATTTGTTCAGCCAGGCAACCTGAGCAAGACCCAGTTGTTTACCAAAAATAATAAATCACAAAGTTTCCCTGAGAAGGGTTACCTCCAAGAACTGGCCTCCACCATCGCCATAATAGCATCTTGATGGGCTGGCCAAAGAAACCACCACGGCAGCATTCTAAAGACACCACTCTCCACCTGTAAACTGAGGGTCAGGGCTCCCATTCTTCCAAATGCACTCTGACCGCTCAAACTCTATGTCCTTTAGAAGCCTTCAAATGTTCCTTAACTCTCTTCTTCCAAATTCCTTTGCCAGGGCTTGGGTCCATACATATACCTAAAATTAAAAAAAGTGAATCAGTCTCTGCATGTAGAAAATTGTGCCAATAGTTTGTATTCAAACCCCAGCTCCTACAGTTTAGGTTATCATGCCTGTAGGAAACATTCGTCTCATAGCAGCACACTGTGGTGGTGAAATACCTTGAAGCATTGTTACATCCATCTCTACTACTGCAGCTTGTTCAACTCTAAAAAATAAGTAGCCACAGCAACACTCCAGACCAGATTTCCAAAGCATCTGTTAGCCAGCATAAATTATACCAGCAATTTGCTCCATTTCATACTTTCAGGGGAGCAAAGAATTCCAGACACCAAAACCTTATTTGAAAAATGCCCATATCAAAGAAAAAAATATAAAAAAAAATACAAAAGCTGGTATCTATTTTAACATAAATACCCATCATTCAGGCTGTAATACTTAAAGGGAAATGTCCATGTCCTGTTAGTCACCACCTCCGTGTGAAGCGGGGCCCAATTAGCAAATGCACAAATGTCAAAAAATGTGCCACTTACTGCAAAGTATTTTATTTAAATTTATTTATTTATTTTTTATTTACTTTTGAAAGTTGGATTTACAACCTTTGAGTCAGGGACTAATTTACAAAGGCACCTCATCGCAGGGAGGGTAGACATGGTTACAGTGTGAGTTACAACAGTGGTAACATACAGGTGCAATACAGATAGCAAAAGAACACAATAGAACAGTGGTTTATGGAATAAAGTTACATGCAGTAAATAGCAATTGTATAAAGTAGAACAATAGTAGAAGTCACAACCCTGGTCATACCAGGGAAATACCTATGTGGAAGGGTGGGTGGGGAAACAGGGGTGAGGAAAAGAAAAAAAAAGGGGGAGTAGTTCAATGGACATTGTCATACAGTGGGAGGGGACCCCAACATTAGGTTGATTAAGAGCAACCAAAGCTTTGGGGTGCCAAAGAGGTGGTTATGGAGAGTGACTTAAAGGACCAATTTGGTAGACTTAGTGACAGAGGGTGGGAGGGAGTTGAACGCTATGTGGGGGCATGATAGTGGAAGGACCTTTGGGCTAGGGGAGGTCTTTGGTATGGGAAATTGAAATGTGGCCTTAACTCAAGCTACCGGGTGGCAACAGATGGGGAGGCAAGCCACAGGGATGCAGTGACCCCTGTGGGAGAGTCCTAGTTGGCTTTTTGTAAGTAAGCAGGTTTGGTAGCGCAGGCTTTCCTCCCAAGGTGAGCATACAGCGAGTATAAAGCAGGCTAGTATGGGTGCGGAAGGATGCGATGGTCAGAGCCCGCAGGCCTTGTTTATTTGAGGTCTGGATTCTGGTGAGGGGTGGTATTGTCAGCTGCAGCGAGATAGAGGTCAGCCAAGGTCCACTAGAACAGATGAGGGTTTATGGCCAGTTGAGAGCAATTTGGGGAGGCAATCTCCCGTGGCAATAGAGAAGGCCAATCTAAGAGTTTATGGCTGAGGACAGGGTATTGATGGGTGTGGAATGTAACAGCCGAGTCGAAGGTGATGCCCAGGTACTTGTAGAATGACACCTGCCCGAGAGGGTGAGCATTACTGGGGAGGCATTTTTGGCCTTATTCTGGTGAAGCAAAAAAAGCATAGGTTTGTTTGTTTGTTTTAGGTTGATGACCAGCTGGGTGGTCATATGGAACCACTTTTCGGCTTGGTTGAATATGTGCTTGGGGATTCTCTGTAGTGATTCAGGGTCAGGGGTGGAGGCAAGGAGAACTGCACTCATCGGCATAGAGTAAGTATTATATCCTGAGCAGGAGCTGGGAGGGTGGTGTTGAGAAATAGGGCTGACCAGAATGAGGCCCAGGATGGAACTCTTGGGGGACCCCTCTGATCGAACAGGCAGGGTACTGGACAGGGTGCCATTTACCTTCATGCCCTGTGATCTGGTAGAGAGGTAACTGGTGAACCAAGCCACTGGGCCAGGGGAGAAGCCAAGCTGGTGGAGAGAGTCAAGTAGGAGGGGGAGACAGACAGTGTCAAAGGCCTTGAAGAGGTCAACGAACACTGCACCCTCAACATGACCGGAGTAGAGAGCAGAGTGGAGGTGCTGGGAGAACTCCATAAGGGCTGTAGTGGTGCTGTGTCCAGGGCAGAATTCATGTTGTTCCAGACACAGCAGGTCTTATTTGGCCAGATACTCGGAGAGCTGAATGGCCACTATTTTTTCTAGTGCTTTGGAGAGAGGGGGGAGAATGGAGAAGGCCTGAAATTGTTAGGGGAGGTTCTATTCTCCACTCTTATGGATAGGGGTGATTTCTGCACCTTCCAGGCACTGGAAAATTCGACCAAGACATACTGACCGGTTTGCAAGGTTGCGTGGAGGGCTAGTACAGTATCTGGGAATTAATCAGAGAATCCTGGAGTCTCAGGGGATCACAGCTGGGGTGGTTGCTAGCTAAGGCTTTTGCAGATGAGGCCTGGCTCAAGGGCTGATATGGTATGCAGGTAGAAAGGGGGTGATCTGAGGTGGGGAGTGGAGGCAGGAATAGGGTCGAAAAAGTAGTTTGAGAGGACAGAGCTTAGATCTGAGAAAGCCATATTGAGGCACTCAGCCATGCGGGGAGGATCAGTAGTGATGGTACCATCTATGGAGAGTAATGATGGTGGGGGAGAGGATCTTTCCATTGAGCTCTTTCATATTGTCCCAAAAGGCACGGGATGAGTCTCAAGTGGATTCAAGGGTGGCTTGATAATATCCAGCCTTAGCCTCGTCTTTACAGCCCAGGTGCACTTGTTACGCGCTGCATTATAGGCTTGTTCTGTCAGTCAGTTTGCTCTGTCTCAACAGCAATATGCCAGAGATTACCTTTGTTTCCAGTGTTTGGATGAGGGATGGAGAAATCCATGGGGCATTATGTTTCTTAGTACGAATTCTGGCCAGGAGGGTGAAAAAGGTTGCAGGCATTTGCTGAAGGCACTGGAAAATAGACTAGGACAGCATCAGTTTCCTTATGAGTAGGACTGGGGACCAGTCAAGCTGCTAGGGTGCGCTTAGCTTTCTGAGACCCCTGGGTGAAAGTGCCTGAGGCTCCAGGGACACCTGGTTTTGTGGGGGGATGACCAGTGACAGGAGGACATGAGAGTGGTCACTAAGACAGTCTGGTAGTATATCAATATCCTTGATTTCATGGGGTCGGTTTGACAGAATTACATCTAGGGGGGTGCTGGAGCCGCCTGACCGGTTAAATCTAGTGGGTAAGGTAACTAGTTGGGTCATATCTAGGGCGGCGAAGAAGTCCCTGATATGGGGGTCAGTGGTACTCAGCCAATTGATATTAAGGTCACCTAGGATGATCTGCTCCACCTTGTATGGGAGTGTGGTGAGGTAATCAATGAGGGACTGGACAGTTTGGCCCTGGTAGCTCGGGGGTATCTAAGAGACTGTGAGAAAAAGAGGGCCCCAGGCTGGGTCGGGGTAACCTTAAGGGTGAGGGCTTGGGCACCAAACTGAGCTTGGGGGGTGAGAGAGCATGGTTTAAAAGTGTGCTGCTGCATAAAGACTGCACAATCTGGCCACCCACGTTTACTCTGTACGGTCTCCTGGAACATGGTGTAGCCAGGTAGGGAGATAACAGGTCGGGAGTTTTTCTTGAGAGCCAGGTCTCACTCAGAGCCATAATATCACGACAGTATTGTACAGCCCAGCACTGGAGAGGATGATTTTTTTAGGAGGCTGCAAATATTCATGGATGCAATGCTGAGGCCAGTACCAGGTGTGGGTGTGGGGTGGCTAGTTGACAACGGCCTGGGTTGTGTGTGTATGTCCCCGAGAGCAGAAAAGAGAGCAATTAATCTAATGAGCTGTCTGAGGCGTTCACGGACCCTAGCCAGGTACCGGCCAAGCAGGTCCTACTAGTGAGGGTGTACAACTGCATACCTCTCAACCTCTTACCTCATGAATCAGGGACAAGGCTTTAAAAAATCAGGACAAAGACGCGAATCGGGACACATCTTAAAATCTGGTACTATTTACTCAGAAAGCTGATGGAATAAAGGGATTTGTGTTAAGATGCATTTTCTAAAGAATAACAAGTCTGTTACTTTAATGTTTGACATTATTTTGTGCTTTTAATTATCACTGTTCTGTAAAAAGAACAAAAATTTTATGAGAGACAGAGGAAAATTTTGAGGCAAATAGGGGACGCCCCTGAAAATCAGGGACAGTTGAGAGTTATGGGTACAAGTGGGGGATGGGTAGGGAGCAGAGGATAGGTATGGCAAGGAAGGGGTGGACCCAGGTGTCCTGGGGGAGGGGTATTGGGTGGGGGTGGTGCCGTGGAGAAATAGGGGTGTCCAGGGTGGGGGAGGTTGGCTGCTGGGGTGGTAGAGGGGTGGGGCCTAGGGTGGAGGGTGGGGAAGGTTGGGACAAGGGCAGAGCAACAAATGGACCATGAGTAGGGCTGAGGATAGCCATGGTGCTCAGCCATATTTCTTTATGGGGGTAAGGGGAATAACTGACCTTCAGTGACGGTGACTGCTGCTGTGGAGCAGTTTTTTTTTCTTCAAAGTACAATATGTTAAAAGTGAGAACAAGGTGGAGAATAATGGTGATTAGAACAGAAAAAAGACAGAGGCAAGGTTGGAGGATTAATAGGAAAAATAAGATGCCTCTAGTGGCAGATCAGTATAAACTGCAAATGGGAAAATGGGCTCTGATTAACACTGGGTCACAGAGCTGAAAATTAAACAAAGCAAGAACAAGCAGGGAGGTTTTGAAGCAAGTTTGGGGGGGGCACTGCAGCAACCTCTATGGGACACAGAGGTCAAGGGTGCAGGCCACAGACTTACAGCTCTAACAGAAGGGGCACAGGGCTCAGGGCAGATAGCTTCACACTACCTAACAAGCATTTGTCAATACCAAATGTTTGCTTGCTGGCATTGGCACTGGTAATGTAGGAGTTACAGAACTGCGTAATAGGAATGGCAGTGAAGTATTGAACTGAAGCCAACCCCACCACCACCCTGCAAGATACTGACAGGCATTGGGGTGTGCCTTTGGGTCATCAGGCATAGCTTGTGTGACATTTCTCCTACACCCTACCCTGCAGACACCGACAGGTGTCACGTTGTGCCTTGGGGTCTTTGGGCCCTTATGTTGACCCCATCTCATTAGGGAAATATGGTGAGATGGGTGCAGATAGAGAATGGGGTGAACTTTGAGGTCAAGAATCCAAGGCACAACCTGGCTGCCCTCTCACTGGCTGCAGGGTGTGGGTGGGGGTGGAATGGATGAGCATTACAGGCGCATAATCCCAAGTCACAACCCTGATGCCCGTCTTCTCACAGGAACGCTCTTGACGTTGACAGAGTTACTCGAATTTGAACATTGTTTTTTTTGTGACCCCACCTTATGAACAGTGGCAATATCAGTTTGTTAGCTGAAAGCTGATTTTGCACAGTGACTACGCCCATTTGCCGCCACAGTTGTGAAAACATATTTCAAACAGGATGTAAAATGACAGCTGCACTTGTTCATGGGAGGTGTAAAATGGCAATGTTGAAAATCTGGAGTGAAAATATCAGAAAACTTGGTGAAGTCATGAGTGAGCATAGAAACTGCACAATGCACACCTGTAATGTAATTAGTTTAGGGATTTTTACAGCAGATTGTTAACACAGGCATTTTTGGTCCCCACTCATGAACAGTGTCATGGTGATTTTCTTAATCTGTCCCAAACAGTGATTTCCCACAGTGACCACGATTTCTTCTCATGGAAGTGTGAAAACACATTTTGGCCATGGTGTGAAAAAATAACAACTGTACTGTTCATATGGAATGTGAAAATGCCAGTGTGAAATGTGGACTGAAAATATTACAAATTCACGAACTTATGAGGGTGGAAACTGCGCAATGCTCGCTCGTAATACAGTCATTTTATGAACTTTTGTCACCAAACTTTTAACATAGCCTTTTTAAGACCTCTGCTCATGAACAGTGTCACTGTGATTTTCTTAATCTGTCCCAAACATTGATTTCACACACCAACTGCGCCATTGTGCGCTACATGCGCGGAAACACATTTTGGGTGAGATATGAAAATGACAACTAAAATAGTCTCTGTTCATTTGTATGCTGTGGAGGAGCTGCCAATCATTGAATTATGTAGAGCAGACACTTGTGTAAAAGGTATGAGGGAATTATTATGAAACTATTTACAGGATATTTAAAAATCTCCTTTTAAAACAGCAGTTAACAGCAGGTGAATTCAGGTAGCTGCTGTACTGTTGCTGTCTTTTGACATGACAACAATGCACGCTGATTTCATTTATATATCCTGCATTATCCTAAGTTATTTAATTGCTGTTTTTTTCAAGTTCAGTGACATAGTTGAAACCATTGTCTCACAGGCTAGAACATCCCTTGTAAGTTTACTCATGTAAGCTTCAGAAGAAGACCTTGTTGGGCCAAACACTTAGACACTTTGTTCTTTTTGTAACATCCATGTATGTTGGTTCAGTAAAAGGCAACAAACCATTTGCTTCAGTATAATTTTTTTGAATGCACTGCAATTAAAATAGGAATTATATTGTAAGACCCTGGCAGACTACATACAGCAGGGATCCCAGATCTATAGGGAGTCATTTACAGGGAAATTGTTCCCATTGACTTGCATTGGTTACAGGGGCATTAGACATAAGGCCTTTTACTCAGGATTTCATGACAAGTTGAATTCCTTTGGGGAACAATTGCAGTGACTGAAGTGAGTATAGGTTCACTAGGAGAGAGGAGTGTGTGTGTGTGTGTGTGTGTCTGTGGGAGAGAGAGAGAGAGAGAGACAGAGAAAGAGAGAGAAGGGAAAAAAGGGGGGGTGAGAGAGAGAGAGAGAGACATCTCCTTAAAGCTATGTATCTCCCCCACCCACATTATGGTGATGTGGGGTGGGTTAGGGTGTATTGTTTGTATGAAGAGGAGGAGATAAATTACATTTTTATCTCTTTTTCAGATTCCTTAGACACTTCTGGTACATCAAGTTGTTACATTCTCAGTGTATATTGAGATCAGTACATATCAGGCTACATGGTTATAATTCCTTGAGGTTCCTCGACTAGAGTTTTTTGTTTGACACTAATATTATCAATTTATATCTAAATTATCATTTATATAGTCCTGAGGTTTTTTGAAATTTCTTGGGCCTTATATCTAGCTGGAGAGTACAGCTGGGTGACAGGTCCAGCTAGGTTTTACACATCACACAGTGTGCACTTATGTCTTTAAGACAACTTTACTGGTAAATTCTTGTCTATAATGCAGACATTGAAACTTCACAAGCCCTATAACAATCTCAGTTTGTCTTTAATCTGGCTGGGGGTTGCCTTTCAGTAATCACATGCTTATACTAACTGTGACACTCATAGCTTGATTTAGGAGTTATCTGCTTCAGCAGTGTTATCTTAAGTCAATTAACTTTATATGCAGTAGGATTCTTTGTATGTGTGTTCCACCAAGCACATTTAACCCAAGGTTGCTTCTGGCTGAAGGCAGTATAGTACTGTTAAACTTCTCTGACATCATCTTCTGTTTTTTTTTTTTTAAATGAGTATTTTAAACCAGTGGGGGATTTTGTTCTGTTTTTCTCTGCATTATCTAGCTGTTATAAGTATTGTATTTTCTATACAACTGCCATGAGCTTCTGAAGAAGGACTGGTTGGTCCAAAAGCTAGAGCACTTTGTTCTTGTTGTTACATCTATGTTGGTCCATTAAAAGGTATCAAATCATTTGCTTCAGTGGCATCAGAGCAATTCTGCTTCATGTGAAATAATGAAATGTACGGGGGGAGGAAAATTTGCACTAGAGTTACAGGAAAATGCAAAATCAATGTGATAGCACTGCTATTGTGTCCTCTAAAGTCCATCATTTGTTGTTTGTTTTTACATTCGCTTGAGCGCATGTGCAAGGAACGTCTTGGGAGAATGGGATACTTTGGAGGTGTGCCTGCCCTGTGCAATCCCTTGCTCCATTGAGCAGGCGTGGTGGTCCTGCACCAATCGCTGTGGTGTTGTGGGAGGAGGCGGTGGTCTTCTTCAAAGAAAACCACCACTGTGCTTGCAGCGCATCACGCCCCCAGGCTTCTGCCATGCTGGGAGCCCACCCAGCATGGCAAACTCCTGCATCATCTGCCGATGGGGTACTAACCCGCCGGCTCCACCTCCCCCCAAACAGCTTTCTCTGCTGCCACGCTGGGAGCCCACAGCAGCGTGGCAAATGTCCCGCGTCATCTGCCGATGGGGGTGCCCAATCCCCTGTTGGCTCCATGGCCCCCCAGCCATCTTTCTGCCATGCTGGGAGCCCACCTCAGCATGGCAAACATCCCGCGTCGTCAATTATAGAAAAATAAAAACTGTAAATTAAAAACGGTCCCACGCAGTCTCCCCGCCCTCCTCCCACAACCAGCACCACCCACCCACTGTGCACCCTGCCTCCCCATACCCCCTCACCCCATACTTACCTCCGGAGCTCGGCGCGATGATCATCGCTGGACCGGGAACACGTCTGCACTCTTCAAAGTTGACCGCGAACTGAGGAAATGCTGGTAAGCTGTATAATGGGCTAGATGGTGTTTTTTCAACTTTGTTGCCTATCTTAGTCATTTTTGGGAATTTTTGCACCACATTTTCAACATGGGGTTTTTGGGACACCTTCTCATGAATTCTGTCACTGTCATGGCGTTATTCGAGCCCAAAGGGTGATTTCGCAGTCACTGCACGAAATCACCTTTGGGCCTGATTAACAAAACAACAGTGCCAGCATCATAAGGTGGGCTCAAAAGCCTATTTTGAAAATTTGGTGGAAAAATTCAAAAAATGACCCGTTAATAAGCGCAGTGCTGAGCAGTTCCTATGCAGGCTTGTAAGTGCATTATTTTCAATATTTTCACTCCAGATTTTCAACATTGCCATTTTACCACACCTTCTTATGAGTAATACAGCTGTCATTTTTCACATCTCACCCAAAACGTGTTTCCGCCCATGTAGCACACAATGGCGCAGTCGGCGTGTGAAATCAATGTATGGGACACATTAAGAAGATCACAGTGACACTGTTCATGAGCAGAGGTCTTAAAATGGCTATGTTGAAAATGTGGTGAAAAATTCCTACAGAATGATCATGTTTTACTAGAGTGCATTGCGCAGTTCCTTCTACGCAGGTTTGTAGGTTTGCGAATTTTCAATATTTTCACTCCAGGTTTTCAACATTGCTATTTTACCACACCTCCTCGCGCGAGCAGTATAGCTGTCATTTTCACATCCTGCCCAAAAGCGTGTTTCCATTATATGCGTACAATGGCGTAGTCGTGTGTGAACTCAATGTATGGGACACATTAAGAAAATCACAGTGACACTGTTCATGAGCAGAGGTCTTAAAATGGCTGTGTTGAAAATTTTGCGAAAAATTCCTAAAAATGACTGTTTTACGAGTGTGCGTTGCACAGTTCCTATGCACGCTCGTAAGTTTGCGAATTTTCAATATTTTCACTCCAGATTTTCAATATTGCCATTTTACCACACCTCCTCATGAGCAGTACAGCTGTCATTTTTCACATCCTGCCCAAAATGTGTTTCCGCTCATTTAGCGCACAATGGCGCAGTTGGTTTGCGAACTCAATATATGGCACACATTAAGAAAATTGCAGTGACACTGTTCATGAGCAGAGGTCTTAAAATGGCTATGTTGAACATTTGGTGAAAAAATACCTAAAAATGACTGTTTTATGAGCGTGCATTGCGCATTTCCTACGCACGCTCGTAAGTTCACAAATTTTCAATATTTGCACTCCAATGACTTCCAAATACCTAAACAGCACATAGAAGCAGCAACATTTGGCATTGACAAATGCTTGTACTTCTTTGTCACTGATTTTTAAGTCATGTCCAAGTGCAAATACCACTGCAAATACCTGCAAGCAAACATTCGGCATTGACAAATGCTTGTTTTCATAGTGTAATAGACCAACAACATGCCTTTCCCTGATTTGAAAGAAGTGTGAATTATTAAGTATCTGAATGTGCTAGTGTGAACTAGCCTTCATGCTTTGCCAAGAGAAGGGGGGTGGAGGGTTGAAACAAAGGGAGTGGATGAGGTAATGCAGTTGTATCTGGCACAACTCTGAAATCCATGTAACTCTTCTCAATTCAGTAGCACCAGTGGCTTTGTTTAAGAGGTGTGAGGGGGGATGAGTGTGGAATGCAGACACATGGCTGACATACAGCATCTTGTTTCCAGATCACATAAAAATGCCAGCTCATGGCAATTCAGAGAAAAAAATTTTTGAAGCTGCATTACCAGACTAATTGTGCAGTTTAGTGAATTACCACACAGGGTGTGTATATGACAGCACTAAAAGGCGATTAAAGTGCTTCAGTCATGAAAACTTCCCCACTGGCTACTGCTGAAATGCATAGCAGTATGTTCTCCTTGTGCATTCTGGCTGTTCTTTTGCTTCCAGCTGCAGGTAGTACAGTATGCTCAAGTTCGCTTTGCATAGGTTTAGCAGCGAGAGTTCACATTGACAGAGTCTAGTAAGAGAAAACGCTTGGAATTACACACACATACAAACGGGTCTGAGTTTTCGGCCAATGCTGAGGTATTTGGAGGATAGAACCCATGGAGTCTATGAAGGTGTGCTTTTGAGAGCTGGTGTGTGAGGACTGTTAGGCACCCACATTTGGTGGTCCTGCAGTGGCAGGGCAATTTATTTAAAGTAATGATGTGTGCTTGTCTCTAAGCTGGACAAGACTACAGCATCCTATCAGGTAACCAACACAGTTGATCTGTGTGTGTGTTGGGGGGGGGAGCTGCTCACTGAAGTGGAGCTCCCTCTTTCAACTGTATGCCACTGCATTTTCAACTGCTGTCATAGACAGCTCCAGTGGTGATTGGAGAACTGTGACCACGCCTGCAAACACACTGACTGAATTGGAAGATGCTGACACACCTCTGAAAAACTCAGATGATGGCACTATGTTTCTTGCACATGCGTGCAAGCAAACATAAAAACCTCTCTCAAAACTTATATCAGCTCTAAGAAATCTTTATATCAGACTAAGCATTACTTAAAGTGAGAAAACAAAACATTTCAAGCAGAGATTAGTCCTAGCATTAATTTCTTGGCAGCAGTTCCTAGAATACTTCTGGATTGCTGCACATAATGTGAGTAACATTGGCAAACAGGAGCAAGTGAGATTCCTCCAGGGGTAGATGCCAAAATTCAGAGTTCCAATCCGTACCTTGCTTGGAGGGTGAGCTTCGAGCAGCTTCTCCTTGGGCAGGTTCTCAAACTGCAGAATGCAGTTTGCTTGAGAGGAAACAGCCCGAAAGGGCACAGTAGTCCCCTTGCTTGAAGGGTGAGCTTCGGGCAGCTTCTCCTTAGGCAGGTTCTCAAACTGCAGAATGCAGTTTGCTTGACAGGAAACAGCTCAAAAGAGCACAGTAGTCCCTTTTTTCATATTCATATCTGGTTGATCCTGTGCCCTCTCCACCAGCATTTTAAGTTTCAACGCCCTCACCATCATGCCCACAAGCACCTGCAGCTGTCCCCAGGATGATGTGGCAGGCAGGGAGCAGCTGGCGTGTCTCCATATGCTGCATAGAGTGCTCAAATTGTAAACAGCTCTGGTTGAGCCAGTGTACTGCTGCAGCATATGGAGACCAGGTACAGACAACTACTGTGCCAGGTAGTCTGTACCTGGTCTTGGTATTAAAAGTACACCAATAGACATCAAATGGAGCTATTTGAAGCTACCGCAATACATATTATCTGCATTGCAGTATCATCAAATAGAGAGAGGCATTACCAGTAGAAAACAGGAAGCTATTATCCCTCTGTACAGACAGCTGGTGAGACCCCATCTGGAGTACTGCGTGCAGTTCTGGAGACCCAATCTCCGCAAAGACATAGACAGGATGGAAGCTGTCCAGAGGAGGGCAACTAAAATGGTGCAGGGTCTGCACCGGAAGACATATGAAGAGAGACTTAAGGTAATATGTATAGCCTCGAGGAAAGGAGGAGAGGGGGGGACATGATAGAAACTTTCAAGTACCTCAAGGGAATCAACAAAGTCCAAGAGTCCAAGAGGCTAGCATCTTTCAAAAAAAGAGGTGTGCAAAAACAAGGGGACACAATTTGAAGATAGAGGTGGGGCTGCTCAGAGGTAATTTAAGGGAAGTATTTTTCACAGAGAGGGTGTGTGGAAGCATAGAACGGCCTTCCAAAGGAGGTTGTGGAGTCAAAAACAGTGGTGGAATTCAAGCATGCATGGGACCATCATAAGGCAATTCTAGGGGGTGGGGGTAAGAAGAAGTAGGCTGCTGTTTAACTAGGATCTGCAGCTTATCCATTAGGTAGGGAAATGGGCAGACTGGGTGGGCCAAGCGGTCCTTATCTGCCGTCAAATTCTGTGTTTCTATGTTTCTAGTTTGGAGTCTAATGGTGTACTTGTAATACCAAGACCAGGAACAGACTAAAAGGCACATTATCTGTCTGTACCTGGTCTCCATATACTGCAGCAGTAAACTGGAGCTGTTTACAATATGAGTACCCTATGCAGCATATAGAGACACTCTGGCTGCTCCCCACCTGACATGTCAGCCTGGGGACAGCTGTGGGTGCCTGTAGGTGCAATGGGGGGGGCCGTTGAAACTTAAAATGCCAGCAGGGAGGGCACAGGATCAGCCAGGTATGAATTTAAATAAAATACTTTTCAGTAAGTGGCATTTTTTTTTACATTTATACATTTGCCAATCAAGCCTCGCTTCATGTGGAGGTGGGACTCGATGGGACATGGACGTTTCCCTTTAAATAAAGCTTACTAAAATAAAAATAAGAAAGCCATTTAAAAACAGAGCCCCACACATAACTCTGGTGCTAAAAAGAGTAGCAGTCTGGAGTGGTGCAGCAGCGTGGCCATCTTGCTGCTCCGTCACTCTCAACCCGAGCCGCCATCCACAGATGGAGAGTGCATTTGTGTTTATGTGTAATAGAGAGAGAGAGAGACAGACAGACAGACAGACAGATTGCCCCTCCTTCCCTTCTTTCCCAAAGAGAGAAAGGTGGGATGTAGGAAGGAACAGGAAAAAAAAAGAGGGAGGAGGTGGAAGAGATAAAGAGGGAGGCTAGCGTACATGAGAAAGCAAGAGAGAGAGAGAGAGGGATGAAAAGAGAGAGAGAGAGAGTCTAGGAAAGAGAGTATGTATGAGAGAGAGAGAGAGAGAGAGGGAGGCAACAGTAATTAATCTGGAAACCTTAAGAAGCCTTACTCTGTACCCAGAGACATGTATTTCATTTTCCACTGTACAAAATAAAGCTGTGTACGAGAAAAATCTTTTCTAGAGCTACCACAAAGGACAACAGATTTCCAGCATAGGAATGATGAACGTAAACTTTGTATACTGCTGGGTGAAAGAAACGATGTAACAGAAATAGGTGCACACTATATATATATGCCACCAGCCTCGAAATAAAACATAGTTGTATACATTGTAGTATGTTTATACCTTATAAACAGTTTGTTGTATACACATTGATAAAAAAATGTCTATCTTGTCATGCCAATAAAGTTATTTTGAATTTGAATTTGAGAGATACAGGAAGACAGAGGGGAAAGAGGGAAGCAGGACAGCAGATCACTTTGTGATGTACTAGGTGTTTTTCGGCTATAAGATTCTAAATATTCTGTAAGAGCGGGAGAGAAAGAAAGGGGGGAAAGAAGCATATAGAAACATACATAGAAACATAAAATGTATGACAGAGAAGGACTGCATGGCCCATCCAGTCTATCCATTTCTTCCCACGTACACTATTACTGCAGACCGTGCCCAATCTACAGCTCTTTCTTCCTCCCTCCCCTTCCTTTCCACTTTGATTCCCTTGTGCTTATCCCATGCATTCTTGAACCCCACCACTGTTTTCTGCCCACCACCTCCACTGGAAGGCTGTTCCAGGAATCTACCACTCTTTTTGTGAAGAAGTGCTTCCTCATATCTCCTGAATCTACCCTCCTCCGGCTTCATAACATGCTCCTCTTTTCTTCACAAGTTTTCATCTGAAGATACTCCCTCCTGTACCTTATTTGCCCCATGAGGGTATTTAAAGGTCTCTATCATATCCCCTTCTCCTCCTCTTTTCCTGAGGTGTACATATTGACGGTCCTTTTGTCTTGTCTCATAGTACCTTCGATGCAGACTCTGCACTATTTTCATTCCCTCCTCTGGACCACCTCCACTCTGACTATGCCCTTCCAGAGATGTGGTCTCCAGAACTGGATATAGTACTCTACACGAGGTCTTACCAGCAGTCTACACAGAGGCAACACAACCTCCCTTTTTCTGCTGGTGATACCCCTCCTTGTGCAGCCCAGCATCCCATAGCCCTCCTGACTGCCTTGTCACACTGCCTTGTCACCTTTAGGTCATCCGATATGACCACCCCAGGTCTCTTTCCTGCTTGGTAGTTGTCCATACCATTCCACCCATTCTGTAGTCCACCCCTAGGTTTCTGTGCCTCAAGTGCATTTTTGTGCACTTGTTTGCATTGACACCAAGCTGCAATACACTTACCACTCACAGTTTTCTCAGGTCTCTGTTTACCCTTTCCACGCTCACCTCAGAAGTGTACACCCTATTGCATATTTTGGTGTTCTGCACAAAGAGGTAGCCCTCCCCATCCAGCTCCTCTGCATCCTCTGTAATGTCACTTATGAAGACATTAAAGGGGACCAGTCCCTGCACTGATCCCAGAGGCACCCTGCTGGTCACCCTCCCTTCCTCAAAGTGAACTCTGTTTACCACCACCCTAGGTTTGCTGTCCCCTAACCAATTTCTGTAGCAGTTTACCACCATAGGACCCACTCCTATGCTACCCAGCTTGTTTACTGGTCTCCGATGTGGAACAGTGTCAAAAATCTTTTTGATATGCAGGCAGGTCTCATCCACTGGTTCACCCTAATCTAAATCCTTTATCACTGAGTCAAAGAAATCCATTAGATTAGTTTGACGTGACTTTTCCCCTCTGAAACCATTCTGCCTTGAGTTTAGTAACCCACTGCATTCAAGATCTTCCACAATCTTTTCCTTCAGCTGTGATTCCATTAACCATCCCACCACCGTCATCAGGCTGACTGGCCTACAATTGCCAGCCTCCTCTCTACTACCATGTTTGTGTAGTGGGACCACATCTGCCTTCCTCCAGCCCTCCAGAACCACTCCAGTTTCCACTGAGCTGTTAAATAGAACTGCTAGAGGTGCAGCTAGTATTTCCCCGAGTACCCTCCATACTTTTGAATGCACACCATTTGGTCCCATTGCTTTGTCCACCTTCAGATTAGCAAGTCCCTTCAGTAATATTGTTTCCAGAAAAGGACTAGTGTCTGTGTCCCTTCCCCCAAAGCTTGTGTTATGTTTTTGTGGCACCTCCCCTTCTCCTTCCTCTGTGAACATTGAATAAAATGATGTGTTCAGGATGTCTGCTTTTTTTCTGGTCCACATATGCACAGTCCCCTTCCCCCTTCCCTTTTTAATCTTACAATCCCACCACTGTTCTTCATCTTTTCACTTACATACAGTACTTAAAAAATGTTGTGTCCTTTCGTTACCTCATGAGGTAATCTCTTTTTAATTTATTAACTCCCTTATGCTCCTGCTGACCATATTTCCCTATATATACTTCCCTATCCTTCTCCCTCTGCTTCTCTTTTATACCTTCTGAATGCTATCCTTCTAGCCTTTGCCTTGTTTGCCACTCTGTTTGATGCAATACTGTGTTGCCGTTACTGTGCTCCATTTTATTGTCACCCACTGTTCCTCCACCCCACCCAGACCATCCCTCCAACCAGGTCATTTCTGAGGCATTCAGCCATCTTTATAAAATCTTCAGTCCTGAAGTCCAGGAGAGACAAAGACGGATGGAAGGAGGTACAGAGATAGATGGAGGGGGCAGAGAGAGAGAGAGAGAGAAGGGGGATTGAGGAAGAGAGAGTGAGAGGGAAAGAGATGTTAAGAGATTGAGGGAGGGACAAAGAAAGAGAAAGAGAGAGACACAGTGAGGAAATTACAGAGATGTGTGTATGTGTGTGTGTGTGTGTGTGTGTGTGGTGCATGTGTGCGTGTGTGCATGTGTATGTGTGTCATGTGTGAGTTTGTGACACAGGGACAGAGAGGTAGAGTGGGACAGATTGAGGGAGGGACAGAGTTTGAGAGGGAGGGAAGGACAGACACAGAGGGAGAAAGGGACAGAAAGAGTGAAAAGAAGAGAGTGTATAAAAGAGAAGGTGGTAAGGAGAGACAGAGATCATGGTGAAGGAGAAATAGAGATGGAGTGAAAGTATGAAGGAGAGGAGAAAAAGAGAGGGATGAGGGAGTGTGTGTACAGGAGACAGAGAGAGAGATGAGGGAGAGTGTGCAAAGGAGACAAGGAGAGAAAGAGTAAGTGTGTACATGAGAGAGACGGAGAGAAAGAGAAAGAGAGGGGAGTAAAAAAGGGGGGGAGGAGGAGAGGAAACAATTAGATGAATCCTTGTATCTTTTTCTGCATTAGATTCAATGTTTTTTGTGAGACTGAGGGAGAGACAGAGCAAGAGAAAAAAGAGAGAGGCAGACAGAGTTATTGCAATAAAAGGAGAGGGAAATCAGGGAAGAGAGAATGAGGGAGAATGAAGTTAAGAGAGACAGTGAGAGAAATAGAGAGATACTGCCACAGGTCAAACATATTGCAGAATGAACAATCCATAGAGCTAGATGCAATATATACACAACATATGGAATATTGCATGGGTGACCTTACACAACAAGCCAGTGTTTCAATCAAGTGGTTGAGATAACAGCATAAGGACTCCAAGACTACAGTTCAAGAGGTCCATACTGTTACAGTATATCAGCCCCGAGACAGAAACACTGGGTGAGTTGTATATAAATACCCATGATTTATTTTTGTATTTTATATTATTTTGAATGAGGAAAGGTTTTGCATTCAAGAAAAAATAGCAGGTGCCATAACTTTTGCATTTTTTTTCATTTGCTAGTGATGTGACGCAGCTGAAATTGATGTGGAATGTGCACAACATCTTAGAAAGTGCCTTCAACTTAGAGTTTGAACAACAGCATTTTGAAGAGGCCAGTTTTCATACATAACAAGCACTACCCATATACTATGTTTTTACTGAGATATATAGTTTTTCACACCGGGATAGCCACATTAAATGTAGGTACATCACATGATTTGCAAGAGAGTCTTTGGGGACTTAGTGCTGCAGCATAAGGTATACATACTTAATTACTATTAATTAGGTCAGGTGTATTATCAAACCAAAATATATAAAGCATTGTGTATCTCATTAAACCGCATATCCAGTCAATTTACCAAATATACATAGTGACATTTTAAATACTTTGTTCTCTTTCACACAGGGAATCAAGGAAGACACGGAAAAGTATGTATGCAGAATGACAGCTCTGTTAGTAACATCTGTTGACTCTAAGTACGAAACTAATACTAATTCTTGCCTGTGTCCCCGGTGGTTCTTAAAAACACAGAAAGAGGCTATTGTACCAAAAGGTAGATTGGTGACCCGTAACCTGAGTCTGAAGATGTACAGCTATCTTCTACATCGTGATGACTGGAAGGAAATGAAATCTATCGTCAGCACTGGTAAGGGAGACATTTTTGTATCTTTTACTTACAAAGAACTATGGAGGGGATCCTGAATCTAAAGCTAATTTGGTGACCCATGACCTGAGTCTGGGTGTGTACACAGGCCCACTATAATATAGTGTTCAGATGGAAATAAAATCCATCTTCTACCCTCTTAAGGGCTAAATCTTATAGAAACATAGAAAAGAGGACGGTCAATGGCATGAACAGTTCATCGTGTCTGTCCCAAGATTACCTACTTGGAACATTTCTAATTATTTCCCTCACTCTCCTCTCCTTTCCACATTATCACATCTCATAACTCTCTTAAATGCATCCCGGTTTTACTTGAACCCTGATATTGGTTGATAGACCACGAGGTCTTTTACTGCTGGGACGTTCGTATGTTCATATGTTCGTAAGATATAGCAATCATCTATCCTATCCAAGATGGCCACTGGGCTGGGGGTGCCGCCGGCTGCTTCACAGCAGTTTTAAACTTGTTAACGTTCTGTGTTAGTTTTTCATTTTGCCATCCCCCCGTTTGTATTTTGTGCTGGGATTATTTGACATTGGTACGCACCGGTGATCAGCTTGTTGGACGTCGGTCTGTTGTTTGGGGCTGACTGGTGATAAAATTTGTCTGGGGGAACTAGCTGGGCACGCAGGTCCTGGGTGCGTTATCGGGCACTGCTTTGGACTTTCCCAAAGTTGCACTCTGGGGCTGTTTTAATCGGCCCCTGTTACCATCCTGGTACTTTTAGCAGCTGGGCCTACTATTTTCTTCCGTTATTGGGATGGGACTGTTTACAACATTGGGCGTCCTTATGTGGGCTGGATGTGTGATGTGAGTTGGAGAGAGGAAGCTGCATAAAGTGGGTTTGGAGTGTACAGGAGAAGACTGTAGATTGTAACTCCTGGTCTTTCTGCTGAAGGAGAAACTGACTGCCTGGATTTAAAAGGGCTGGCGGTGGTAAGATGATCGGTTCGATTTGGTGCCGGGTGCTATAAGCCCCTATCTTTTGGGTAGTTTTGAGTGTGGGTGTGCAGTGGTGCGGGGACCTGGGCCCTATTTCATCGGGGAGCCGGTGGTAGGGGCTGGTGGTCTCTAGGGATCCCCCATGGGATCTGCTAGTCGGTGGGTCTGGACAGGGGCCCGTGGCAGTTGCTGCTGACCCGGGTTGACCGCCCATTTAGATTTTTTGGGGCCTACTCCTGTCCCCAGAGCAACCCACTCACATAAGAAGTTTTATCCGGACTTCCTCCCCTGTTTCCAGCTATGGTCAGACTCTCAACTTTACTTATTTGACTGACAGTAAAGTGCCGTATGTTATTTCCTAAACACAGTTGGTGAGAGCATCTGGGATTTGGGAAACACCTGGATTTATTTTATTGGGCGAAATCTTCAAGACACTTCCATCTGTCTGTTCAGGAGGTGTGAGCTCCTGAGGGCTTTTCAGTCCCTGTTAGCGGTGAGAGGTTCAAATGGGGTCTAGAAGACTGAATCTTTCCCCAGATATTTTGCCTCTTTAGTTATAGTGTTAAAGATTCACTTGCTGTTTTTGACTGATTTTATTTTGCTCAAACTGTTGTTTTGAATTTAATTTTATTTGTTTTTAGTTTACAACTGCTTTGCTTATCTCCTGAGGCTGTAGGAGGGCCGTGGGGAGGTGAAGATTTTGTTGTTTTATTTTATTATAGTGACATGAAGGTTTAAATTTTTATTTCTGACCAAATTTTCGTCAAGCAGATTAATTCCATCTAAGACTTTGAGTTATTATCCTCCTACTGGGGAGGTTTTTTTGAGGGCGATTTATTTATTTTATTAAGGGGGGATGGATGTTTGAGGGTTATTTTTCTTAAGTAAGAGGTTTGTTTAATTTTGTTTTATTTTAATATTACTTTGAGACAGGAAACTTGTGTTGGGACCGAGTTTGGTGGGCAGAGTGCTACTCCCCTCCAGGCTGATAGTCGATAGTCCCCATTGCAACCTGAGGGTATCAGGCGCCTGGTCGGCTGCGGGGATTGCATGGAGAAGGCGGGGGTTCTTTCAGCTGGGGAGGAGCGATTGGTGGATAAGGGTGATGAGGTCGAGGAGACACCCTGGGGAGAAATGGGTCCAGGACAGGGGCTTGCGATGCCTGGTTCCCATACCCAAGGGTTCCACTGAGAGTGGGCAAGTTGCCCACTCCTCCAAGACCTCTCATCCAACTCAGGCAGTGTTATGCAATGCCAGGTCAATAAAGAACAAGACAGCAATTATTGCTGAGCTTGTTGAGTCGTCTGACCTGACTTGCATCACGGAGACCTGGCTGAACAAGAATGTTGGTCCCATATTGAAATCAGCTGTTCCAGCTGGGTACTCTGTGATAGATCGCCCAAGACTGGATCGAGGGGGGGGGTCGCTGTTTGTTTTAAATTGGAATTGGACATTGTAGAGGTTCCAGTGGTGACCCCTAGATCTTTTGAGTGTATCATGGGAGCAGGTGAGGGCATTAGAATCTTACTCGTCTACCATCCACCCGGTGATGAGAAAACTTTTCTGCAGGAAGTTGCAGACTTCATTGTCGACATGGTGTTGGAACCCTCCAGGTGGTTGGTCCTGGGGGATTTCAACACCTGGGTCGATGATGAACTCTCATATTTTGTCAAACTTCCTCCAACTGATGAACTCTATTGGCTTTACACAGGTTGTTACCACAGCAACCCATATTCAGGTCACTTTGGATCTGGTGTTCACCCTGGGGATGGAGATCACGGAACTGGTGGTGGAACCAGTTGGGTGGTCGGATCATCCCTATAAGGTTCAATTTCCACGCCCCCATGAGACTGCCCTTTGGAGATGGACGGTACCACCTTGTTGAGGGGTGTTACCCTGAGGGTCTGATGGCGTACTGGACCTATCGAGTTGGCCTGTGGAGTGCTTGGAACCAGATGTCTTAGTAGTGCAGTATAATATGGTGCTGAAGGCTCTGGATTCCATAGCACCTGTCTGAGTTCACCCCCTCTCCCTCCGCCCTCGGTCCCCTTGGTTTGATGGGGCACTGAGGGAGTTGAGGAGAGCAGGGCGAAGATTAGAACGCTGTTGGCAGAAATCCAGCCTGGAAGGTGACAAGCTTAGATTGATTGCCTATTATATGGACTATCAATCAGAAATCTCCCATAAGAAGGCAGAGTTCCTGTCCAGGGAGATAGCTGCATCAAGGAATTGATCAGCCCAGCTCTTCTGGACTGTGGACAGGCTGTACAATCCAGCCTGCCTGCAGGGTCGGAAAGCTTTTTCACAAATACAGTGTGATGAGTTTGCTCGGTTATTTGAGGATAAGGTGTCATCGATCAGATCGGAGATCTGCAGTACATTTTCTAATGAGCGTGGCAGTGATCGATGTGGGGTTACAGGGCCTCGGTCGACCTGGACAGATTTTGACCAGCCAGCGATCCTGGATATCATGAAGATTGTCCAGGGCTTGCGACCGACTTGCTGTAGTTTGGATCCTGGTCCTACGCACCTCCTTGTGGTGTGCATGAATGTGATCAGACCAGTCCTTGCTGAGATAGTCTGGTGCTCTTTGGACCAAGGGGTGTTCCCAGAGTCCCTGAAAGAGGCTATCATGACACCCATTTTAAAGAAACCTTCCCTTGACCCTGACTGTCTCGCTAACTACAGACTGATCTCTAACCTGCCCTTTTTGGGCAAGGTTATTGACAAAGTAGTCGCGTCGCAGCTCGATGACTTTCTTACCACCCATGAAGTTTATTATCCACTCCAGTCCAGTTTCAGGAAGAGGCATAGTACCGAGACGGCATTGGTTCGAATACTGAATGATCTCCTAATAGCGAGAGATCGGAGGAGCCGTTCGATCTTGGTCCTCCTTGATCTCTCTGCAACATTTGACACTGTGGACCATGGGATGTTGCTAGAATGCCTGCGGCTACTCTGCAGACTGTCAGGGATGGTCCTCCGATGGTTCTACTCTTTCCTCATGAGCAGAACTCAGAGGGTAGTATAAGGAATTTTTTCCTCTGCTCCCTTTGTTCTGCGCTGTGGGGTGCCGCAGGGTTCTGCGCTTTCCTCCATATTGTTCATGGTGTATATGCTGCCGTTGGGAGACATTATAAGGTGTTATGGGCTGAGTTTTCACTGCTATGCAGATGATACTCAGCTCAATATGTGCTTTGTACCCGAACAAAATGATGCAATATCGGTCTTTAACAACTGCCTCACTGAGATTCAGGACTGGATGAGTGCTAACTGGTTAAGACTGAATCTGGATCCAAGACTGAGGTGCTGGTGGTGGACCCTGGTCTCTGTGTAGAGAAGTTGACTCCTGGGTCTTCCTCTGGCCTTGTGTTGGGGGTAACCAGTTGAGACCTTCTGAACAGGTGCGAAATCTGGGTGCGGTACTTGACAGCGAGCTGGTGCTTAAGATACAGGTGTCAGCCATTGTTAAGTCCTCTTTTCACCATCTGAGGAATATAGCCCAGATAAAACTCCTTATTCCGCATGATAACCTCCCAGTGTCAGTTCATGCCTTTGTATCTTTATGTATTGACTACTGTAATGCTCTATATCTAGGGTTGCCGGGGGTTGATATCCATCACCTGCAGCTGGTGCAGAATGCTGCAGCCAGGTTGTTGACTGGGCTACCAAGAATTTGACATATCACACCTGTGCTGCGCGAACTACACTGGCTGCCGATGTGATGGAAGATCACCTTCAAAGTCACGTTGCTGACCTATAAGACCCTACATGGACAGGGAACAGGCTACTTGCAAGATCTCCTTCAACCCTACCGCCATCTCCACCCATGTCATTCCATCGACAAGGGATTGCTAGAGATTTCCAGGGTTTGTCTTCAGTCATCGGGGCCAGAGCTTTTTCTTTTGTGGCCCCAACCCTGTGGAATTCTCTACCTCGTCGGATTAGAGAATGCCTGTCCACGGAGTTCTTTAAAACTGCATTGAAGTGCTATTTATTTGAATTAGCTTTTTAATATAACATCTACTTGTCCTGCTGCGCTTTTGAATGTTTTATATCTGTATTTATTATTATGTGTTGCTACATTTGTTTAGTATTTGCGCTTTGACATTTCCAAAAGAGCATTATAAATAAATCTTGATTTGATTTGATTGTCTCTTGCCCCACAACTTTATCTGACCTTAGTGACAAAGGATTACTTTACCCAATAATTATGAGTGGCACGAATATAAAACCTTGAGAAGGCCATTTACATCCCTGACTCACAGCTGATGGCTCACTGTATCACAGCTTTGTCTGCATAGCTGTCATGACAGTTTCATCTAAAGAGAATTTAAAATCCGTAGTGGGGTCCTGGCTCTGTTTTTGATAGAATTGATGGTCCTGTGGTCGACAATAAATTCCACAAATGTGATGATGATTGATGAAAACACCAGGGACTTTTTATTAATGGAGAAACCAGTTAGAGCAACATTTTAGGGCTGCAGGTAGACAGAGCCTGTGGCCCCCTTGCATCACCTCTAAAAATGAGCTACTGGATTCAGACCGTGGAACACTTCCTTTTGAGTTTTCCAGTGATCCTTCCACATCTTTGCAGCCCTTCAATTTAACCCTTGCAATGCCGCAAACTGAACATCTGTCCAGAGCTCAGTCAAATACATTTAAGTTCTTTTGGCAGCCTTGTAGTGTTTCAGTGAGTGCAAGAAACTTGTTTTCTTTTGAATCCAACTTGGTAAACAGCAATTTTAGAGATACTGCAAGACAGACAATAGCATCTAATTGCAGAGTCTCAAATTACATGCTTGGTCATCTCTCCCAGTGTGTGTGTGTGTGTGTGTGTGTGTGTGTGTGTGTCAATGATTTACTGTATTTCCTCGGAATAACTGATCTATGTTAACCTTTTCAGGACCTACAGTGTGTAATTAATGGCACTGTAACTCTTATGGTTTTATATTTGTAGGATTGGTAAATAAATGCTAGGCAGCTAATGTTTTAGGGGTTTTCAGAGGTTGCAAGGGGCATCCTAGGGAATTACAAAGAATCATAGTGGTGTCAACTGCAGTGCTCTCAGATTTAACAAAGCATTTTCCTGCTAAGGTACCCTCCTTTTCACTGTGTTTTCCATTTAAAACTGGGACAAAACTCCTGCACATTTTCCTGTATGCTCAAATCAATACATGTGCACAACTGACTTCATTATGCCTGTCGGGAAAATCACTATAACAAATGTTAAGGCTGTTTTTAGTTTAAAAGGTAAAACTCACCTGCAACATATCACAGAGGCTCTGGAAAAATGCTGGAATCTCTCAAGCTTTGCTCTCAATGTTCGCATATCTTCAGAACCTCTTGATGGTATTATAGCATTGTTACAATATAGTGACACAGACAGATAGCCTGGCTGAGATGCAGTATGTGATATTCAGTGGGGCATACTTTTATCCATTTTGGCAATGAACTGACACAGAATAGCTTTGATAAGATGCATGATCTCATTTTCAGAGGGGTCCTAATTTTACCCATTTCTACAGTGTAGTGATACAGGTTAGCCTGGCTATGATGCAGTATCTCATTTTCAGTGGGGTCTTACTTTTACCCATGTTTGAGTTCTGGCCGAAGATACAGCATCTAACTGCAGAGCACTTCCAAATTATTGTACATTTTTGGCCATCTCTCCCAATGTGTGTATGTGTGTAGCAATGATGTACAGTATTTCTTCTTAAGAGTTGATTTATGTTAACCCTTCCAGGGATCTATCTAATTAGTGGCATTGGAACTCTTATGGTTTTATATTTGTATGAAAGGTAAACATTAAGCAGCTAATGTTTTAGGGGGTTGCAGAGGTTGAAAGGGGCATCATAGGGAATTACAAGGAAATCATAGGGATGTCAACTGCAGTGTTCATAGATTGAACAAAGCATTTCCCTGTAGGGCAATCTCATTTCCCATGTGTTTTTCATGTATAACTGGGAAAAAATTCCTGTACGTTTTCCTGTATGCTCAAATGAATACATGTATACAACTGACTTCATTATGCCTGTCAGTAAAATCACTATAACAAATGTTAAGGCTGATTATGTGCCCTTTAGCCCTGTTACATTGTACTAACACAGGATAACCTAGCTGAGATGCAGTATGTCATATTCATTGGGCTCATACTGTTATCCATTTTGGCAATGTACTGACACAGGACAGGTTTGCTGAGATGCAGTATCCCATTTTCAGGAGGTCCTAATTTTACCCATTTTTACACTGTACTGATACAGCTTAGTCTGGCTGAGATGCCATATCTCATTTTCATTAGGGTCTTACTTTTACCTATGTTTACATCTGCGTATGATGTACTGACACAGGACAGATTTGCTTAGATACTAATGGCCATTGTGGGCAACATGGCATTGCTGACTTAAACTGTGCATATATGAGTATCGTGCATATATAGTCATGTCAGTGCTGCCATGTTATGGCTGACTCTGGGGCAAACTGCGCATGCATGAGCATCACATATGCACAATTCTGTAATTGCAGCAGTATCCCTTACATCTAACTCTGGTGTGGAAAGAGCACGACATAATCTTTTCAACACTCTAGCCACTCCAAAAAGATCTCCACAGCCGTATCGGGTCAGTCCTGGAAAAAGCTATGGGATGGGTAACACTGGGGACCACTCAACTGTCTTTATGTCCACTGTCTGTATTGGAAGGTTATTTTAGAAGGGCACTGCATTCTGGGACAAAATACACTTCCTAATGTTACCCCTAAACTTGCCATCTGTGATCTTCAGAGTATGCCCCTGTGTCCTGCTGGAGAAGATATTCATATGTTCAATACTGTCAATACATCTGAGCATGGGAAGACTGAGCTCATGTCCCATCTCAGCCTGCTGTTCCACAGGGACAAGCAAAAGGATGAGGATCACCCACATATGCAGAAAGTACCTGGACCATAAAAATATTATTCAAAGTCCTTTATTTAAAGTACATAATGCACCCACACATAGTGAGCATAAAAAAGTGGTGGCTGAGCCTTTCTGCAACTATCATTTCTCCTGACGCCTGCCAGGCATCACAGAAACATAGAAACGTAGAAGTTGACAGCAGATAAGGACTGCAAGGCCCATCCAGTTTGCCCATTTTTTCTGCCTTATGAATGTGCCATAGGCCTTTACTTTGTCAATGGCCTATCTAATCATACTCATCTCTCTTGCTCCCTTATGCCTATCCCATGCCTGTTTGAAGCCCTGCACTGTATTCATATCCACTACTTCTTGAAGTAGGCCATTCCATGCATCCACCACCCTTTCTATAAGAACTGCCTCACATTATCCCTTAATCAGCCACCCTCTAATCTCATATTGCATCCTCTTGTCCTGCTATTTCTCTTATATTAAAACATGTTAGACTCCTTCACCTTGTTAATGCTTTTAAGATGTTTGAATGTTTTGATCATATCACCTGTCTCCCTCCTTTGCTCTAGGGCATACATACTGAGCTCCGTTAATCTGTCCTCATATGTTTTCTGATACAGTCACTGCACCATTTTGGTTGCCCTTCTCTGGACTGTCTCAATTTGGTTAAAGTCCCTGTGAAGGTGTGGCCTCCAGTACTGCATGCAGTAATCTAGATGGGGTCTAACCTGTGTCTTGTAAATAAGGATTATTACCTCCCTCTTACGACTTGTGATACCCCTACTAATACACCCCAACATCCCCCTAGCCTTAGGTACTGCTTTAGTGGTCTGCTTGGATGATTTCAGGTCCTCAGTGATGATGATGATGATGCCCCAGTTTCTCTCTTCCCTTGTGATTCACTCTGATAATGTCTGGCAGGAGCCGGGAGAAACATTACTTTCAGAGCAGCTCAGTCATCATGTAAATTCGGTGCAAAAATATATTTTTTTTAAATAATTTTCAATATTTTAAACCCAGATTCCTCTCATGCAGCCCTATTGGCTCTGACCAGATTTTGTTATATTCTCCCAACAACACTCCAGCCTGGCCCGCTGCAGTGGAATTGCTCCCTGCCTGAACCTTTATCGTAATATTTAGATTATGTCTTTGTCCTATTGTCTTGAATTTGCCTTCGTATCTTCAGGACCCTAGAGATGTTTTAAATCTGCTTCAAATCATTAAACTCAGTGATGAGGCCCTTCTACTCACGATGAATATAGAAGCCCTGTATACACATATAGCGCATGAAGAAGCTTTGGATGCAGTTTGCACATCATCTGAATTTGAGAGACTCCTATTTGAACCCAATGACAGACTTTTTAATTACGTTACTTGAATGTGTTTTGAAAAACAATGTTTTTATGTTTAACAAGGAAATGTGTTTGCAAATCAAAGGTACAGCTACGGGGGCAATGTATACACCTTCCATAGCCGACCTTTATGTGGGGGAGTGAGAACTAAAGTATGTATTTTCTGACCTAAACTCTTTCCAGCACAGAATAACTATGTAGTGATGCTTTATATATGATACATTGCTTACATGGAAGGGGAGTAGAGATGGGTTAAAACATTTTATTGATTTCCTGCATGATACCAACTCGAATCTTAAATTCAGTTTTACTGTAGACAGAAAATGAATCAGCTTTTTGGATGTTACTTGAAAGAAGCACACAAATGGTTCAGCTGTGACTGACAATTGTAGAAAAATTATGAACAGTAATACATTGCTTTTAGCTAGCAAAAGCAAGGAGGTGATGAAACTGCTATATAAATCATTCTTGAGACCTCATCTGGAGTATTGTGTCCAGTTATGGAGGCCACATCTACAAAAAGACAGAGACAGAGTGGTGACAGTTCAGAGAAGGGCAACAAAAATGGTGCAGGTCCTGTATCACAAGTCATATGAGGAGAAATCGGAGTCCCCCAGTTTGTACACCCTGGAGGAGAGGAGAGGAGAGGAGAGGGGGATATGATAGAGACGTTCAGCTTTCTCAAGGGCACAAATAAGGTTCAGGAGGGTAGTATCTTTCAGAAAAAAGGATGTTCTAAAACAAGGGGTCATGACATGAGGCTGGAAGGAGGTAGATTAAGGGGTAACATGAGGAGGTATTTGTTTACAGAAAGGGTGGAGGATGCATGGACCAGCCTTCCAACAGAGGTGGTGGGGATGAATTAAGTAGGGGAATTCAAAAATGTATGAGATTTGCATTGGGGTACCCAAGCAGTAGGTTGGAGAATGAAGCCAAAGATCAAGTAGGGTCTTTGCTTTTTGCAGCAGGTAGAGAAAAGAAAATGGGCAGACTAGGTGGGCCTGGTGGCCCTTATCTGCCATCAGATTCCATGTATCTATATAGCCATTGCCACTCCAGGTATAACATAAATAATATGCCCAAAGGGCAATTTTTAAGGCTTTGTAGAAATTGTGGAACAGATGGATATTTTTTAGGGGTACTAAGGACCACGTGCATAAAAAAAGAATATACTGTAGTAAAACAAGTATTGCAACAGAACATGACTTTGCCCTCTCACAGGATCACCAGACACTATTAAACAAACAGCCAAGGGGGGAGAACACAGAACTTAGATTTAATTCTGTTACAATATATTGAGCTGAGGTTGGTCATCTAGAGGGCACTATAAAGAAATGCTGGAATATTTTATTAAGTGATGTGGGTTTAAAAGAATCAGTTCAACACCCCCAAGGATGGCATATAGGAGGACACCCACCCTTAAAGACATGTTGGTTTGTAACCATTATGCTGAAGAAAATAAAAATATTTCATGGCTGACTCAGCAGTCAAGGGGATGCTACTCTTGCAAGAGGTGTATGTATTGTAAATACTCTATTGTTGATAAAGACATTTAAACACCCACATACTGGCAAAATATCTCAGATATGACAACTTATTACTTGTGACATACAGGAAGTTACATATCTCGCAGAATGTTGTTGTGGTTTTGTTTACATGGAAAGACTACAAGAAGTGGGAGAGCTTGTCAAGGCGATTGAGAGAAAAGTTGCCATATATATCAATGACTGCATATATAGTTGAAATGGGCATTGCTGGGAATCACATTTTTTGCTTTAGAGTAATAGATGAAATCTTCCCAAAGTACAGGGGTGGTAGCTGTAACTCTTTAGCACTTAGAAGGGAGGCTTTTTGGATAATTTGCCTCAAAGCCACAAAGAAACCTGGGGCCCGATTTTGGGATGGTCCTGGTTCACCACATGGGACTTGTGGAAGTGGGCTGTATGCAAGCATACATGACATATGACATGCATTCGAGGGTGCAGCATACACGATTCTCAAAGGAAGCCCACTACAAACCCGACACAAGTCCCCTGCATCCTCCACTCCCAGTTAGACCAGCTACCCCGGTCTAATGTTGCACCAGTGAGGGATCCAATTTACTGGGCTTGCACCAAAGTCTAGGCGCAAGCTGCTTTAAATTGAGTAAAGTGTCACCATTGTGCCTACGTTACTAAAATTGGGTGCAATTGTGGAAGATACATTCGATGCACGTGCACCAAACTTTTGGGGCTTGATGTAAGCCTGGGTCAGCCTTCTAAAATTGGACCCCTGGGCTTAATACTGGCTTCGAGATTGCACCATTTTTATATCAAAAACAAAAAATGCATTTATATGTTTTTTAACTTAATGTTATTTGACTGTCTATTTTTATCAGATAGTTTGTGCCTTTTATTATTTTGATGCTTTATTATTTTTAAGTGGTTTTAAAATTGAATTTTCCAATCATGTTAAACATTGTTGTTACATCATAAAAACACAGAAACATTAACCATGACAGCAGAAAAAGACTAGAGGTCCATCCAGTCTGCCCATATTCCCTAGAATCCCTGGAACCTCTTCTGAAACCTGTAGTTCCTCCAGGGTACTGACCCTCCCCCGTCCTCTTCCCCTTCTCTTCCTTGGTCTTGTCGCCCCAGATAGCCACTTTTCCCTTCATTCAAACAACATGAAGTCTTGCTGTATTCTGACTATTGCAGTTAGCCCCAGCCTTTAAACTGCCCCGGAGAACAAAGGGTTAGCTTTCTATTCAGAGCATAGAATGCTGAGCTCGAGCTCGGTTGAAGTCTCTGTCTGCAGCCCTTTGAAATCCAACCATCAGATTCTTTACTCTGCCTCACTGAACAGTCGCCGGAATTTCTCCTTCAGCTCAGTTTGAAAACTTCGGTTAAAGTGTCGGTTTTAAGCCGAATTTGTTCTGTAGTCGGTTCAGCCTCGGTCTAGGTACCGTGAGTACTAGATAGGTTTTACCTATTTCTATGTGAAATGTAAACTTTTTGATCGGTTTGACTGAACGATCACTTAAGTGAATTTCTGTCTTTACTTTACAGTGTGGTTACCGGTCCTTATTGGTTCTAAAAATGTGTTTTGAACGCTTTTTCCAACACCAAGTGGACACGGTGTTAGGAACCCGATAAGGAGTCTTGCCTGGCGTTGCCATAAAAAGGGTAAGTTTGGTTAGGTTGGCCATGTCTGAGAAACCCAAGAAGAAAACCAGGCCCACTGGGTTTCAACACTGCAGTGAGTGTGGGGTGGTCTTTGCTAAGGCCGATCCCCACACCACCTGTGTTTACTGTCTGGGGTTTGAACACCTCGATACAGACTGCCAAATTTGTAAAAATTTTCCTAAATCTACCCTTGAAAAGAGAGTAGGTAGACTGAGGGAAAAGGAGGCTGAGAAGTCCGCTGACCCAGATAGCTAGCCCGGTTCAGTTCTGACCGAACCAGAAGGAGTGCCCTCTGACCAGGGTGATACTTCTTCGGGCAAAAGGAGAGCCGATCCTGAGGGGTTGGTTCCTACAAAAAGGAAATGCAAAGAGAAATCGACCGGTTCGGATCTAGAGGTTCATGTTCCAACCATCAAGAAATAGCCAAAGCGATTCAGATTGTGGAATCACTAGCTGTTCTGACCGATCCGCACCGTTTGACAGGGCTCGGTTCGTCGGTTCCCCCGTTCAAGATTATACCCATGAAGATTTTTATGAACCAGAGTTTGAGGAAGAGAGGGAGTTTGAGGATGATGGTGATGATGGTGAAAGTCTGGATGTGCCTGTGGAACCGGACATCTCCCAAGACAGACCTTCTGGTGTTTCCCCTCCTAGGCTTTCTGAGTCCCTTCCCCACTTTCTGTTTTACAGAAAGGTGGCTGAAACCCTCCAGCTTCCTATGGAGGAGGCCATGGAGGATCAAGAGGAGCCTGATTATGTAGAAATGATGGACATCCCAGAGTCCAGGAGACTGTCTATTCCCCTCCACAAATCCTTTGGGAAGCAGACATTCAAAATCTTAAAGTCTCCCAATATTGTACCTCCTGTTGACAGAAGTATGGACAAGAGGTACACACTATCAGACTCAGATACAGAGTTTTATACCAACAATGCAGCCATGTTGGGGTAGTGCAGGCTGCTGCCTGTGACAAGGCAAATATTCCCTTGGCTTCACACCCCCAGACAAAGACTCCAGGAAGATTGATGCCATGGCAAAAAAGCAGTACATGGCATCTTCCTTGGGACACAGGCAGGCGAACTATATGGCCTATACAGCCAGGAACCAGAAGTCCAGGTGGGACACTGTACTGGCGCTGGCTAAACAGGCGTCCCCCCAGCTAGCCAAGGAGCTGGAGGAGGTGGCTGCTGATGGGATTGAGGTATCAAAAGTACAGTTTCATGTTGCTGTGGACTCCAATGATGTGTCATCAAGAGTCATGGCTACATCTGTGGCTCTTCGGAGAATGGCTTGGCTCAGATGTACTGGCCTCTCACAGGACACCCAGGCTAAGGCCATGGATTTTCCTGTAGTGGGTAATTCTCTGCTTGGGAGCAGACAGAGAATTACATGAAGAAAATGGATGAGTACAGGACCACTTATAGGGTGCTCAGGCCAAGGAGGGCAGGCAACTCCTCAAAGGCAGCAGTCTGGGGCAGGGCAGGCCTTTTCATGAGCCTTTTACCAAGCACAGGCTTTTCTCCCTTTTCACAGAGGGGGTCCTTCAGAGGGAGAGGCAGAAGAGGGATGAGCAGGGTTGCATCCACTACTCAGCCTAAGGCCCCTGCCAAGCAGACACCCTGATGGGCCTGCCTGGGTCGACTCTCCTATTCCAGTAGGGGGCAGGTTGGCTTACTTTGTCCAGGACTGGATGTCTATTACATCAGACAAGTGGGTCCTGAAAGTAGTAAGCCAGGGACTGGTTCTCAGCTTAAAAAAATTTCAGAAGATGAGAGCCAGATCTTTTTCACCTGCAGGTCTCTCAGAAATCCTTGCCCTGGAGGCAGAGGTTTCATCTCTTCTGGCCTTAAGAGCTATAGAGAGTGTTCCTACCCTACACTGGGGCAAGGTCTGTACTCCAGGTACCTCCTTACCCCAAAAAGACAGGGAGTGGCGACCCATCCTAGATCTAAGATACCTGAACAAACATCTTTTAAAACCAAAGTTCAAGATGGTAACTCTGGGAATAATTCTTCCTCTCTAAGGCCAGGGGACTGGCTAGCTTCCCTGGACCTCAAAGATGCCTATTTTCATTCCCATCAGGTGCTCCCACAGAAAGTACCTCAGGTTCGAGTTGCCCTCAGGCCACTTTCAGTTCAAAAGCAATGCCCTTTGGCAACATCAACCCAAGGGTTTCTACAAAGTGCCTAGCAGTAGTCGTTTGCCTTTCTAAGAAGGCAAAAGATTTCCATTTTCCATATCTGGATGACTGGCTTATAGTGGGCCAGTCTCCAGACCAAATCAAGTCAGACCTGCAAGTGACCCAGCAAGTGCTCACTTCTCTGATTTCTTCTCAACCTTCCCAAGTCAGTTCTCGAGCCAGTGCAGCTCCTTGCCTTTTAGGCAGAGCTGGATACTGTCAAGCAGAGCCTTTATTCCCCTGAAAAGGGCAAGAGTTCTTATAGAACTGGCTTCTTCCTTCAGCCTTCAGGTGTCCTGACCAGCAAGGCATTTCCTTCAGCTCTTGGGCCACATGGCAGCTTCTACAGCAGTGGTCCAAGGGTCAAGATTCCAGATGAGGGACATTGAGTTCCATCTGAGGGCCTTCTGGTCCCAGAGGAAGGATCCCCTTACCTAACTGATTCCAGTGACTCGGACCCTGATCCTAGCCCTTCAATGATGGCAGGATCAGGACAATTTAAGGCAAGGGGTCCCATTTGTCACTCAGTCTTGTTCAGTGGTCCTTACCATGGATGCTTCCCTTCTGGGCTGGGGAGCACATCTGGGGGCCCTCACTGCCCAGGGACTGTGGTCCCTTCAGGAATCCCTTCTCCATATCAATCTCCTAGAACTCAGGGCAGTTTTTCTGGCCCTGCAAGCTCTCTCAGTCAGTGCAGAACAAGGTGATTCAGGTCAGAACAGACAACACCACCACCATGTGGTACATCAACAAGCAGGGAGGCACGGTCTACGGCCTTGTGCATAGAAGCCATGAAGTTGTGGTCCCTGGCTTATTCCCTGCAAACCTCTCTGACAGCAGTCCACCTTCCAGGGAAGGACAATGTGCTAGCAGATGCTGATCAGGATCTCACAGGGCTATCATGAATGGTCCCTGGACCCTCTGGTGTTGAAGGTGATTTTTTCAAGCTGGGGCACTCCAGAGATAGATCTTTTTGCAGCCCCAGACAATCACCAACTTCCTTTCTTTTGTTGCAGACCCCCAGTCTTGGGCTCAGTCCCTCTGGATGCCCTGATTCTGAACTAGGAAGGGAAATTTCTGTATGCCTTCCCTCCCTTTCCTCTACTGTTCAAAGTTTTAGTCAAGATAAGGTCACAACCTTGCAAAGTGATTCTGATTGCTCCAGACTGGGCCAGAGAGCATTGGTACCCCCTGTTGCTGTCCCTAGCAGTCCATCTTCCCCTGTCTCTTCCCAGGAATTACAACCTGTTAACCTCCTCTCAGGGGAGGATTTTGTACCCCAATCTTCAGTCTCTCAATCTCAAGGCATGGCTCTTGAAGAGTTAGAGTTTGCAGATTTGCATCTGTCTCAGGGGGTTCTGGATATTCTCAAAGCCTCTCGAAAGCCCACCACTAGAAAAACCTATAACTCCAAATGGAAGAGATTCAGCATTTGGTGTTCCAAGAAACATATTTCCCCAGACACTGCTGAATTGCCTACAGTTCTGGATTATATGGTCCATTTGAATGGCTTAGGCCTCAGACCAGCGACTCTCAAGGTACACTTGTCAGCTGTTTCTGCTTTTCTGTCAGTGGGAAAGTCTTCCTCACTATCATCTCATCCTGTGTTCTGTAAATTTTTTAAGGGATTGCTTCATACAAGTCCTCCCTTTAGAAACCCTGCTCCTGCCTGGGACTTAAATGTTTGCATTGCTCAACTTATGCAACCTCTCTTTGAACCTATGTCCTCAGCAGAGCTTAAGTACTTGACTTGGAAAACTGTGTTTTTTGTAGCCATTACCTCTGCCAGACATATCAGTGAATTGCAAGCCCTGTCAGTGGAACCTGGTTTTATCTACTTTCATGGGGATAAAGTGGCCCTTAGAACCAATAGAAGGTTCTTGCCCAAAGTGGTTTCAGATTTCCACTTGAATCAGTCTATGTCTCTTCCTGTCTTCTTCACTGACCATTCTTCTTCAGGAGAGAGGAGGCTACACAGTTTAGATGTTAAAAGGACCCTTAGCTACTACATAGAGCCTACCAAGGGTCACAGGTTTGATTCCCTTCAGTTGTTCCTCACCTATGGAGAAGTGGGAAAGGGCAAACCTGCCACCAAGAGAACTATTGCCAGGTGGATTGTGTCTTGTATACAATTATGCTATGAGAAACTAGGAAGATTCCACCCTCAGGGTCTGAGGCTCACTCCCTCAGAGGTACAGCTGCTTCCCTGGCTGCTGTCAGGGATATTCCTCTCTTAGAAATTTGTCAAGCAGCCACCTGGAAAACAGTCCATACCTTTACCAAGCATTACTCTCTGGATATCCAGGCTAGGAGTGATGGTGGGTTTGGCACAGCAGTACTTCAGAGCCTATTCCCAAGTAGGTTCTGTCCTCCTCCATGGAGGTACTGCTTGGTAGTCTGCAATAGTCAGAATACAGCAAGACTTCATGTTGTTTGAGGAAAAAATTACTCACCTTAGTAATTATGTTTCTTATAATGGAGTCTTGCTGTATTCTGATCTCCCTCCTTGCCTCCCCTCTCAGAACCTGTTTTTGGGAAGTGGGTGGGCAGGTGCAGTGTTGCACCTCAAGGGTGCTTCTTTTACACCCTCCTCTTTTTGTTTGGGTGTTTGTTTTATTATTATTATTATTTGGATTGATTTTTGGTTTTGGGTTTCCTGACTTGAGTCTTCCTTGGGAATTGAAAACTCTTGTTGCCAGCTGGCTAGTAAAAATTTTACAATTTTCACATAGGATAGTGAGTTTTTTGCTTGTAAGAATCTGACGGTTGGATTTCAAAGGGCTGCAGACAGAGACCTCAACCAAGCTCGAGCTCAGCATTCTATGCTCTGCATAGAAAGTTAACCTTTTGTTCTCCAGGGCAGTTTAAAGGCTGGGGCTAACTGCAATAGTCAGAATACAGCAAGACTCCATTAGAAGAAACATAATTACTAAGGTGAACAATTTTTTCTTCTATCCCATGTCTGCTTGAATTCCCTGACTGTGTTTACACCCAGCACCTCAGCCAGCAGACTGTTCCAAGGTTGCACCACCCTTTGTGTAAAAAAGTACTTCCTCACGTCCCTCCTGAACTCCTCCTATTAATTTCCACTCATGATCACATGACCTCAAGTTGTTATTCAGGGTACATAATTCTCCACAGTTTACCTTAACTCCCAGGAACTTGGTCTTTATCATATCTTCCCCCTCTCCCTTCTGGTTTCTAGTGAATACATATTTATTGCAGTGAGGCACTCCTCCTAGGATCTGTCCCACTGGCCCTGAATTATTGCTGTTACTCTGCACTGCACTGTTTCCATCCTACCCTTGTCCTTTCTGAGGTGAGGGCTCCAGAACTGGATGTAGTACTCCGGGTCAGGCCTCACCAGGGATATGTATAGGGGAAGTATTTCCTCTTTCTTCTGCTATTAGTACCCCGCCCAAAATATCTCAGCATCCTGTTAGACTTGCTATAGGTCTTGTTGCACTCACTTATTATTTTAAGGAGTTACTGACAATAACTCCTAGCTCAAGGTCCTCTTCTGTAGTGTTAAGTCTCAACCCACCCATCCAGTACTCAGTCTTGTGGTTCCTTTTCCCAAAGGGCATTACCTTACACTTTCTGGCACTGAATTTTAACTGCCAGACCTTTTACCACCCCTCTAGTTTTTGTAGATCCCCCTGCATGGCATATCCCTTATTCCCACATCACTATCCACCCTCCCACATAGTTCTGTGTCATCTGCAAAGAGACACATCCTGCCCTGGATTCCTTCACCAATGTCACTGATGAACATGTTGAAGAGGACCAGACAGATCATTCATCATGTTGATGTCCATAAGCCTTAGCCCTTGATAAAGGGCTGAAGGAAGTTTCATGTGATATGGACAAGTTTTTAAAGTCACAGACCAATAACAGCGACTAAAAACTGCCCAAAGTCAGTACAGTGAGCAACATAAGATCGACCATGTAAACAGCAGCGGTCTAAGCATCCCATAATCATACATAAAACAAATTTTTTATGCAGGGGCAAGCCTCCTGCATCCCCAATAAGGATTCTTAACCCGTGGGCAGGGCAGACTTAGACAAAAAATAGAAAACACAAGGGCACTACACTAAACAGGCAGCTTGACACAAATCAAGATATACTGTTCGAGTGAGTGCAGCTTACTGCTACACGCTCTCTAAAAGTCCATATCAGTGTTTTCTCATATTCGCCATTTTGTGAGTGGATTTATTGAGTCGCTCAAAATGAGACACTTGATAAAACATGCTGAGATCACTGTATACCCTAAAGGGTCCAAAACACATCAGGCAGGTTTTTTCTGTCTGTTTTTATATTATTTATTCTTCATTATGTTATGATTGTCAGTTAAGTCGATCATTATATGTATAGGAGCTTGGTGACTGCTTATTTTTTAGGTGGTAAGTGCTCAACCTTTGCTTTACTTGAACTGTTTGGATTGTCCTGAAGCATCCCCCTCCCGGTGCTACCCTTTTTTAATTTTAACAAATCTCAGAATCCCCTGTAGCTGACATCCAAGGAAGGCTTCTAGCTAATGGAAGGATCAAACTTGAAGTGCACACTAGAATTTTTATAAGCCCTAATATTTTGTTTATTGGTCTCAGTGCCCTCCAGGAGGTAAGAACAGTCACAGAGGACTGTAAGTAGCCCAGGAGAACAGTGGGACCAGCAAACAGTGGATCTGAGCTGATAAAAGCTCTGTGATGTACTGTAGGCTATGGAATATCTCACTGTCACAGCACAGCCCTGACAGCAGCTACAGGGGAGTCTGGGATTTCTGGTTACAGCATACAGTGGATCTGAACAGATAAAAGCTCTGTGATGTACTGTAGGCTATGAAATCTTTCACTGCCACAGCACAGCCCTGACAGCAGCTACAGGGGAATCTGGGATTTCTGGTCATAGCAAAAGTCAGCTTGGGAGTCTGCAGAATCAGCCTGACACTACTATGCTGTAGTAAACAGTAAGTAAAATATTTTTTTTTTGGCATACAACGTGCCAGTTGGGACCAGCCCCACAGGTGGGAGGGGGATCATTAGTACTGACTCCTCCTCCTTAACCATCCCAGGTACCACAGGATCACCATGTATTTCTTCTTCTAACATTTTATGACTGTAAGATTAATGGTACTGTCAGACTAGCCTAGAGGTTAGATTAATGAGCTGTGGTACATCCAGTGGACATGTGTTTGATTCCCTCAAGCTCCACTGATACACTGTGTAACTCTGAGCAAGTTACTTAACCTCCCCACTACTCCTGGGTTGACCCATAAAACAGGCACTTGTGCCTAGTGGGCCTTACCTAGTTGACAAACAATAAAAAAAACACAACAGAGGTGGGAGATGTTAATGTGACCCCCCCCAATTCCCTGGGGTTACTAGAATCCCATTTGAGTTAGTGGTAGAAAGGGAAGAAAGCTAGTGATTTTCCAGTAAATGGATTTCACTCTGTCCCTCTCTGATTCTGGTCTCAGCTGGGAGCTGAAGAAGTGATGTCACCTTAGAACTCTCGCAGCAGCATAAGCCACAGCCAGTTGCTGTGAGTGGGGAATTCAGAATTCTGAGTTAGTTGTTGCATGTAATCTGCAGAGTGCAGTTGCAGTTCCAGTAGCAGCTCTGATAGACAGCTGCAGTGTTCCAGTTTTTCTCACTCTAGTGGAGTACAGCAATTTTCCAGCTTTGTCTAAGTGGTAGAAATGGTCTCCAGGGATTTCCTGTCCTTCATCCCAGGTGGGATGAAGTAGGCTGCCAGGATGTCTGGGGCAATAACCTGATCCTACCAGGACACTGTGAAGCTGCCTTGTGTGACAACTTCTGTGAGTATTTTTGTTTTGTCTAAGACTGCCCAGGAGTACCTGCCTTTTGAGGTGAATTTATCTGTCAAAGTAACCCTGTCACCTGAAACATTTAAAAGTTAGCTGTCCACAGTGAAGCCCAGTCTGTGACTGCCATGTGAGCGAGACTTTTGTTCTTGACACCCCTGTGGTGTTCTGCAGGATGTTAAGCATGAAATACATTCCTAGAAAGCATTTACAGTAAGTTTGAATAATGTGAGGTGTATTTTCCAGAGTGATGGCTGAGTATGAACTTGGAAGCAAAAGGTGGGAGACCCCCATCTGGAGTGACCAATTTACCACTCTGGGTTCTGAAGGGCACCTGAGTTTTCTGTCAGTGCATGGGGCCAATGCCTGAAGAACTTTCTACCCCAGTAGATGGGGTTTTCTCCATTTTGAGCCTGTAGTGCTCTGACGTGGTCAGTGCGCCACAATTAATCTTTTGCTCTATGGGATGTGTTCGAGTATTGGCTGGCTGTGCCAATTTCAGAAGAATGTGTGTGTTTACCTGTGGTTAGTTTCCACATTTTCTACAATGATCCTATGCCATATGGCATTTCCAAGTACTGACCGTGTGTGCCTAGTTGAGGGAATTTTCTTGGTGTGTTTTACCAGTGTCTAGCCCACAGTTTCTACAGTCATTCTATACTATGTGGGAAAGTTTGGAGTTCTGTGCCTCAGATGTCTGCATTTACTGTATGTGTAACCCTTGGGAAGTCCATCTTCACTTTGTGTTGTTCCTACTGTGTAAAGAGAATGAAGTCACACTCTAGAATCTCAGCCTAGTATGGACATTTATGTTATTGCTTCCCGTGTGAAGTGCAAACCTAACATATACCTGAGCAAACGTTTTCTCCCAGAGACCTGGACTTTGGCCATGGCATTGTTCCCACCAGGTGTGTGTGTCTTGTAGTCACACTTGATTTGTGTTTATTATGTCTACTCCATCTGCATATCCCACCTTGCCTATGGTGGCACCATGTAACCTCACCCCCTCTCTTTTTCCATAGACTATGGAAGGTGTGCTTGCTGGTTAAATAAGGGGCCAGTGAGGGGTTACAAAAATTGGGGCTCATCCAACAATATTGTTTTATTTGGGGAGAAAACAGCGGATAGTTTTGTTGGGTTATGGCTAGCTTTCTGTCTTTCCAGCAGTGTGGTAGCCCAAAAACTGGAAGGGAAGCTTTGCACCAAAGGATCTGCCTAGGATAGTGCCATCTGTATGTGCCGCTGTGTGCCTGCTGTTCAAGTGCTGCTGTTTGTTGTGCCACCATTACCAAAGGACTGTAAAGCCAGAATGTATATGCCCTTGCCCTGCATCAAGAACGTTAACAGAACTTTTAAATCTCAAGTTTTTATTGCCAAAAGTAATGTGGACTTTGGGAAACAGAGAGATAAATGTGCCCTGAAAATTTCAAATTCTTTGCGTATAATTTGGAGGAGTCGCTCAAGAAATAGCCAAGTTCTGAGTAAAGAAATGGTCAAAAATTGCACTCCTGCCGTGAAATTGCAGCTGAGAAAAAAAGTTCAATTTGCAGTTTAAATTTTGCCCTACTTGACAATTGCTGTGGAGGAAGAGCACGAGGAGAGAGAGACAGAGCGAGAGAGGCTCATTTGCATGGCATCGAGTGATTGGTGTAACTGCAATTAGTCCCACCCCCTAGCCAGCTTCAGAGTGCAGCCCAGTGTTCAAGAAGGAGAGATCGAGTGATGTGCAAGCTAGTCAGCCAGGATCAACCATCGAGGGGCTTGTGAACTTTCTAATCTGTGAAATACAGACATTTGTTGTTAAAATTCAGGCTCAACCCATTATCCGACCAACTGGGAAGAAAGCATGGCATTCATGGTGACAGTCGACGGGATCACCAGCTCATTTAACCTCGGAGGCCTTCCAGGATCGGCAGCAGGCCAAAAATTTCCATCAGAGAAAGCCAGCTACTGATTAAACGAACACCATTCAGAAATAATTGTGCCTCAAACTGTGTGTGATTTTAAAAGCCAGCTGGATCTGTGTGTGAGCAGTGAGATTGTTTTGCAAAGGACTGTGAGATGGAACCTGAAACACAACAAACAAAAATTCTGAGTATAGACTATAAGAATTAAAATGGATTAAGCAGCAGTATAATGTTCTAAGCAAGTGAGAGACTGTGAGTTGTATATTAGGCTGCAACAGACAGACAGTTCTGTAAAGAAATATTGTGGCTTTCAAGTGACTTTAAGCATGTGTAAATAGTTGATTTATGTGCTAATTGTAAAGTCTTAAAAATTATATGAATGTGCTGAGAAGTATCAAAGCTGTACAATCATTACAGTTTGAGCAGAAATCAGTAGCAGAGAGGTCAGATGTGCAGTTTGTTCAAGTCAAAAACAGATTTGATGCAAGAGGAGTGCTGTTGCTGCCGCCATTACAGGATGGGGCAGTAAATGTAAACACAGCAGCAGGGAACCATTTTAAGAGACTGTTCAGAGTATTGTGAACCAGTAGTAATTATGAACTTTCATGTGTTTATTTGCAGCCATGGCTTCGGGGACATCCTGCTACCTGGATCATGCCCGAGCTATGATAGCAGAAGAGGTGGTCAAACTAAAGGAAATAGTACAAGTGTTCTATAGTGAAGGGTTGCCTCCACATGTTGCAGTTCCCAACTACCCTGTTAGAGTATGCATAATGTGCCTCAAGGCTGGAAGGGACATGTTTTTAATACCTCATTGTTTGGGTTGCCTAGTGAAGTATGGTCTGTCCAAGGCTCCCAACTGGACCAAAATAGGAAACCCTGCATGTAGCAGCACACAGCACCAGTTTAAACCTGTTGGGGGAGGCCCCGTAGAGTGTGGCACAAAGGAAGAGAGTGTGGATTTACTGCAAAGGTAGACATCTCCTGATGTTTCCTCACCTGTGTCTCGTATGGACAGGGTGGAGGAAAGATCCATGGACCCATGAAGAGAGGGCCCTAGTCCTAGCCTAGTAGGGGAGGACAAAGTTTAAGAAACTTTGGATGGGAGGTGTCTACCTCTGCACCCAGTGAGGAGTGAACTGTCTCAGAAGTGAGGATGTTTACTCACTCCTAGGCCCAGGTCTTAAGTGAGGAAGAGGAGGATGAGGATATGTATCTTCATGTTGAGGGTCCTAGTGAGTGGACACAAGCTCTTGCCTCAGAGGAACCAGAGAGAGAAGATGGTGACTCCACTGCCCTGCCAGCAGAGATAGTTGGGGACAAGTTTTTCCATTCTTTGTGGCACGGGATGAACCAGGATTGGCCACCCCCCAAGCCATGCCAATGACTGTATAATTATGAAGAGTAATTAGGAGGAGAGACTGGTCCATAGGAAGGCCGACACCATATATGGCAGGTCCTTTCCTTGTAGAGTCTGGGAGGAAATTGAGCAGAACAGGCAATCCTGGTTATTGGAGGAAGCAAGCAAGAATATACATCTAGGTGCAACACCCTATGTTAGAGGCAGAATCATCAGTGATAGACTGAAACTCTGGAAACTGGGCAGGACATTGTTTATGGACACTAAGTGAATTATTGACAAATTAGGGAATGAGACATTCCAGAACATCAACTACGAACACCCAGATGGGGTTATAGTTCTTGCACCTCACCAAGAGTGGTACTACCCTTAATAGTGCCACTCCCTATGAATATGCCAATGCCTGCCCCGAGGGAAGCCAAGCAGTGACAGCAAAGTGTCTGCCATCCAGCAGTAGCCTTGTCTTAGGAAGAAGATACTGCTAGACTGGTGTTCCAGGATCCAAGGTTCACCCAAGATTCATTAGCCCTTTATCGCTTGGCCTTCCAAGATGACCTCAGTCCAGCTGTTTCCCTGATTCATCACCTGGTATTCCAGATGACTTCAATCCAGCTGTTTTTTCCTATTCCATGGTTCGCTTTCTGAGATGACATCAGCCCAGCTGTTTTCCTGTTTCATTGCCTGTTTTCTGAAGGACATCAATCCAGCTGTAGCCAAATGATGCCGCCAGAAGGGGAGAGTCTTCAGCTGGAGAAGTAGGTGATTTAGTTGTTTGGTCTTCAAAGAACTGGTAAGACCAAACATTTCCTTGTTTAACTGACTTTGCAATACACATCCTACACCTTGCATACTTCAAAATTGTTTGACCTGTCCACAAAGACTCTCCGTTTTGGACTACAGTGCTCTTCAGGCCCTGGCCTGTTCAAAGACTGTGTTTCAGCAGGCTCCAGCCAGGGTGAGACTCTTTCATGGACCTTGCCTTTGGGCAACAACATTCTGTCACTAGATAGGACTTTTAGGGCATTCTATCCCCCCAAAAAGTGTATTGTGTATAATGTCAGTGTTTTTCTACTTTTTTTATTTTTGTACTTTTCTATATAATATTTTTGGGACTCTTTAGTGTTTCAATGGAGGGGTTGTAACACTGTGGTATACAGATTTGGGGTGTTTTCTTTGTGTTTTCTCTTTCAGGTCATCGTGACAAAGGAAGAAGAGAATACCAGAAGAGGATTTGGGAAACTAATTAGGGTTTCTCTGTGTTTAGAGTGTCTAGGATATTGTGTAGCTGTTAACATGTGTTAACCATTGGTGTTTTCTTCTACAGGTGTATGTGTGGGGATGTGGGAGTGTAATGCTGTGTATCATATTTTGATCTGGTCTGTTTTTGGTTCGGAGGTACCCTGGGTTGGGTGGGGGGTCCCTGTGGGTAGGTTTGGATATATAGATTTTCCCTAGAGGATTAGGGGGACAGACAGGCTGTGGCCCTGACCGGCTGTAGGTGCTGCATTTCTGGTCTATAAGGGCATGCTTTGTGCAGTTTTCCCAGAGCCACTGATTCTCCATAGTAAGATCATAGAGTAGGGGCTGATGCATCAGCCAATGGCCTCTTGGCCCTTAGTGTTGTCTGCCTGTGCCTGGCACATGGTAAGGGAGAAGGTAGTGCTACCTCCCAGAAGGCAACTCATGGGGTAGGATGGTTTGGTACCAGGTAAGGGAATGACTATGGACAGTCATTTACCCGACTAGGGAGAGTGTAACCCCCCCATTCCCTGGGGTTACTAGAATCCCATTAGAGTTAGTGGTAGGCAGGGAAGGCAGCTACTGATTTGCCAGTAAATGGATTTCACTCTGTCCCTCTCTGATTCTGGTCTCAGGGAGCTGAAGAGGTGATGTCACCTTAGAACTCTTACAGCAGCATAAGCAATGGCCAGTTGCTGTAAGTGGGGAATTTAGACTGCTGAGTCAGTCGTTGGCTGATGTCTGCAGAGTGCAGTTGCAGTTCCAGTAGCAGCTCTGATAGAGAGCTGCAGTGTTCCAGTTTTTCTCACACTAGTAGAGTACAGCAATTTTCCAGTTTTGTCTAAGTGGTGGAAACCATCTCCAGGGTTTTCCTGTTCTTCATCCCAGGTGGGATGGAGCAGGATGTCAGGGGCAATCCCCTGATCCTACCAGGACATTGTGAAGCTGCCTTGTGTGATAACTTCTGTGAGTACCTTTGTTTTGCCTAAGACTGCCCAGGTGTACCTGCCTCTTGAGGTGAATTTCTCTGTCAAAGAGAACCTGTCACCTAAAACATTTAAAAGGTGCTGTCCACAGTGGATTCCAGTTTGTAACTGCCATGTGAATGATACTTTTGTTCTTGACACCCCTGTGGTGTTCTGTAAGATGTTAAGTGTGAAATACATTTCTAGAAAGCATCTACAGTAAGTTTGAATAATGTGAGGTGTATTTTCCAGAGGCATGGCCAAGTATGAACTTGGAAACAAAAGATGGGAGAACTCCCATTTGGAGTGGCCAGTTTACCACTCTGGGTTCTGAAGGGCACCTGAGTTTTCTGTCAGTGCATGGGGCCAATGTCTGAAGAAACTTCTATCCCAGTCAGTGTTTTTTTTTTGTGCCTTTAGTTCTCCAACATGGTCAGTGTGCCACAATTACTCCTAGGCTATTTGGAAGTGTCCAGAAGTACTGACCGTGTGTGCCAAGTGCAGAAGAATGTGCATGTTTACCTGTGGTTAGTTTCCACATTTTCTACAATAATCCTATGCCATATGGGACTTCCAAGTACTGTCCGTGTGTGCCTAGTTGAGGGAATTTTCTTGGTGTGTTTTACTGGCGTCTAGTCCACAATTTCTACAGTCATGCTATGCCACTGTATATGGGAAATTTTGGAGTTATGTACCTCAGATGTCTACATTTACTGTATGTGTAACCCTTGGGGTCCATCTTCACTTTGTGTTTCTGTTGTGTATGGAATAAAGCCACATTCTAGAATCCCAACCTGGTATGGACATTTATGTTATTGCTTCCTGTGTGTGGAGTTACTTGGGTACCCCTGTCCAGAAGTGCAAACCTAGCATAGCTCTGAGCAAACATCTTCTCCCAGAGACCTGGGTTTTGGCCATGACATTGTTCCCACCAGGTGTGTGTCTTGTAGCCACACTTGGTTTGTGTTTTATAATGTCTACTCCATCTGCATATCCCACCTTGTCTATGGTGGCACTATGTAACCCCTACCCCTCTCTTTTTCCCTAGACTATGAGAGGTGTGCCTGCTGGTTAAATAAGGGGCTGGTGAGGGCGTTACAGTAGTAAGGCAATACTCAGTGCTGGCATACAGCTGACATCATTAGTTGTGAAGTGCAATGCAGAAGATTATGTATATAGGGTTATGAAACACAGACAGACAACTCTTTCTACATTAATGCATCCCTGGAGGAACAGACAAGTGTAGAACTGAATGCTTGTGTCCTGAGGCTTAAATATTGGTCCAGTATCACTTACTTTTTTTGTTGTTAAAATTTATTCCATTCCCTTCCATTCTCTCCATCTGTCCCTTAGAAACTCTTTTTGTTACAGTTTATTCCATTCCCTTACATTCTCTCCATCTAGACCCTCAAAACTCTGGGCCTGATTCACAAAGCTCCTGGTAATGGCATAAGTCAATTGTGACCACAAGGAATGGGCAAGCTGTGTTTTGGAAGCCAAAATGCACAGGGAGCAATTTACAAAGGCAGTTGGCATCAAATGCATACTGGTCATAAATGTCGGGGAGCGAATAGGTGTACGGCATTATGCCGCACTCGACCCTATCGCTCTCTGTGTTGGACCCCCAGAGTTAGAATCCTTAGTGGGGGGTCGGTGGTGAAGAGCCTCGTATAAGGCTGTGATGGAGGCCCCACAGAACAAAAGTTAACCCATAATCGTACTAATGTAATTAAGTTGCAAGGCATTCTGCCGTGTGACATTATGACCCCGTGCCCATCAAATGCAGGCTGCCTGCACAAAGGGCTTGTCTGCCCATGCTGACATAGTGCTAGGTGGTATGCAGGCCACAGGATGCCATGTCCCTAAGTCAGGATTCATAAAACACTCCCAGAGGGCACCCCTAAGTACTGTTAGACAAGTCAGGGCTGGTCTAAGGGTACTTAGAAGTGTGTCCTCTGGGAGGGTACAGACATTTGTGGCAATGTGTTGTGGCCCCCCAGTCTCTCTTTTCATATAAAATTAAATTATGTCCCTGGTGGTCTAGTGCCCCCTGCCTAATATGCCCGTATATTGTTATATACAGTAAATCATTCCCTGGTGGTGTAGCAGTCCCCCCAACCCAATATGCCTGTATATTGTTATGTGCAGTACATAATTCCCCGGTGGTATAGAGGTCCCCCATCTGATATGCCCATACATTGTTATGTACAGCAAATACTCCCTGTGGCAGAGAGCCTCCTCTCACCACCATGACCACCTGCCAACTGAACTATTATGGAGCGCATACTGTATAATACTGTGTACGGTACATGCTACTAAGCAGTTCAGTTGGTGACTGGCTGGGGTAGCGAGAGGAGGGCTGTGCCAGTCATTGGCTCAGAGTTCAGGATGGGGGAGAGTGGGGTAGTGGGCATTACTACTTGCCAGGGTTGGGATGGGGATCCACTAGACCACCAGGGAATGGTTTACAATAACAATATATTGGCATATCAGGTGAAAGGGGGCTAGACCACCAAGGAAAGATTTACTGTACAGAATAATATATGGGCATATTAAATGGGGCTGGACCACTGGATGACCAGAGAATGATTTACTGTACATAAAAATATACAGGTATGTTGGGTGGGGGGCTGCTAGACCACCAGGAAATGATCTAATGTACATAACAATGTATGGACATATCGGAGCGGTGGGGGTTGTTAGCCAGCAGGTATGTGCTATTTTTTATATATATTACTGGGGATTGGGGCTGGGGAATCTGCTAGACCACCAGGAACCTTGGTTATTTGTTTGATTAATGGAGGTTGGGGCTGGGGGGGAGGTACTTGCCACCAAGGACTGCTGTCTTTGGTGTTATTGCCACATATCCCCTCTGCAGCTTATGGAAAACCTTCCTGCTGCTGCCATCTGTTTGGTGCAGGGCCGAGGCTTGCTGCAAGCTACAGGATCTTTGACCACAGGAACCCTACCCAATAGTAAATCAGGCACAGGTTCCCTGGTGCACAGTTGATCAGAGCAGCTTGCCCAGTCCTGTGTAAATCGGCTCTCTGACTCTTTCTTGTTCCCACCCTAAAACCCCAGCCTGGTAAAGTGCCTTCTTCTATAGCCATCCCTGCCTCTGGTCTAACCTGTCCACTCTCTGTGTTCCTCCTCCTCCTCCACCCTGAAAACATTATTGTGTGAGCACCCACTCACGTCTGTACCTGTACCCCCCCACTCTGAATATTCTGCCTCTCATTCTTAACCCATTCCTCTACCCTCTTTCATATGCTGGTCCCACTGTCCTCCTGTGGCTAAGTGCAGGCACAGAGGACTACACTTAGCCCCAGGAGAACAGCAGAACTGGAAAACATCTGATCTGAGCTTATAAAAGCTCTAGTATGATGCTGGCCTGGTGGCACTAAGGGTTGAGGCACTGGACGCCACACCTCGTACCAAACTGGTGACCTGGGTTCCGGATGGTCTTGGGCCACCAGGGGTCGGCAGGGGAGAGGGTGGATTGAGCATCCCAGGACTGATCTCCTCCCTCTGGGGTGGGAAAGGGAAAACCCATCACACTGTAGCAGCTCCAGGGTAATGATTGGGGGCAGTGTCATTGCAGGGTAAAATAGAAGAGGAGCACGGCAAGATGTCAGCTTATGCGCCATATGTCAATTGCACTACTGGCTCCTGGGGAGAAAATGGAGGAAAATGGGCTGGGTGCAAGCAAGCAGCTTGACAACCAAGCTTGTACCACCTGGAGGTCTGTCATGGAATCGCACTGGGGGGTTTGGTCATGGCCCGGCATGAGAAGGCATGGGGGAGGCCTCCCAATGGGTTGGGGAGCAGCCGTACCGACCCCTCATCATGTGAGTGAGCTTGCTGTGCTCCAGGTGGGTTGCACCAGTGGCTGGATGCCCCCGCCAGTTATACTGCAGCAGGACAATAAAGTATGACATGATAAAAAAAAAGCTCTAGCATGTACTGCAGACTACTGAATGTCCCACTGCTGTTGCACAGCTTTGATGTCAGCTGCAGTGGCATCTGTGATTTCTGATCACAGGAAATGTCAGATTATAAATCAACATACTCAGTCTGATACAATCTACTATACTGTGCATAGAAATAAAGAATGTGTTGGCAGATAAGGACTGCTTGGCCCACCTAGTCTGCCCATTTGCCCTGCCTGTACTGTCTCTGCTAACCCTATGTGATCTCCAGATACCCCTGTCTACTGCAGGAGCTTATGGACCTCACTCTCACATTCAGCATTAGCTGTTGTGTAAGTCACAGATGGACTTGCCACTGAATGTTGGATAATAACATAGAAGTTGATGGCAGATAAGGACCTCTCTCTCACGTTCAGATTTAGCTGTTGTGTAATTCACAGAGGGACTTGTCACTGAATGTTGGATAATAACATAGAAGTTGATGGCAGATAAGGACCTCTCTCTCACGTTCAGCTTTAGCTGTTGTGTAATTCACAGAGGGACTTGTCACTGAATGTTGGATAATAACATAGAAGTTGATGGCAGATAAGGACCTCACTCTCACGTTCAGCATTAGCTGTTGGGTAAGTCACAGAGGGACTTGTCACTGAATGTTGGATAATAACATAGAAGTTGATGGCAGATAAGGACCTCTCTCTCACGTTCAGCTTTAGCTGTTGTGTAAGTCTCAGAGGGACTTGTCACTGAATGTTGGATAATAACATAGAAGTTGATGGCAGATAAGGACCGCACTCTCATGTTCAGCTTTAGCTGTTGTGTAATTCACAGAGGGACTTGTCACCAAATGTTGGATGCTGTCTGTAGCAGTAACCTTCTGCACCTTCTGTTCTTCTTTTCCATGTCTGACTTCATGGTCACTGGTACTTAAGAGGTTAGCATTGGATGTGAAGCTGCTCTGTTTAGAGATGGCTGCCTGGTACTTAACTATTCAGTCCCTCAGTGATGACTTGCCATGCATGTGTTGCAATTCTGCATATCTCTTAAATTCCAGTTCACCTGGACTGGATCCGGGAAATGTGCTTTCAGAGATGTTGTGCTCCCATCCTCAGTCTTAATCTCCATGTCCTCACATGACATACTGTTTTCCAGCATTTTCCTGGTCACTCCACTCCAGCTGAAGTCTTGAGATGATGTGCTTTCTCCTTATCTATGTTAGCTTCCACGGCTCCTTTCTGATGCTTTGAGAAGTGCTTAACGATGGCAGATGTCTTGCTTCAGTTGGCCAGCAATAACTCTTTCTCTGTTATTCATAAGGACTCTGTTGAAAGGAGATGGTTCCATTGTCTTCTATTTAGATTCTAAAATTGGGAAGGAGTGCTGAGCAGGTATCATCATAGATGGAGTGCTGTCACAGACTCACCACACACCATCTGTTCCCATTGAAATTTCCCTCTTGTCTGGTTCATCATTCTTGGCTTGTATCCACTTGCTCAAACTTTGCCACACTTGGCTTCTCCAGTTGACTTCAGGTCTGAAGTAAATAATAATAGGAGGCTAGTGAACAAGCTGGGCAGCCGGGGACTGGGGCACAAGTTGGTGAACTGGATTGGAAATTAGTTGAAGGAAAAAACACAGAGGGTGGTGGTGAACGCAGCTTAATCCAAAGTAGGGGGTGACCAGTGCGGTGCCACATGGGTCAGTTCTTGGACCAGTGCTGTTTAATATCTACATCAGCGGCATTGCTGAGAGGCTAGAGGAGAAGATGCGCCTCTTTGCAGATGACTCAAACACAGAAACATAGAATTTGATGGCAGATAAGGACCGCTTGGCCTACCTAGTCTGCCCATTTCCCTACCGAAAGGATAAACTGCAGATCCTAGTTAACCAACAGCCTACTTCCTCCTACCCACCACTAGAATTGCCTTATGTCTGTCCCATGCATTCTTGAATTCCCCCACTGTTTTTGACTCCACAACCTCCTCAGCAAGGCTGTTTCATGCATTTACAACCCTCCCTGTGAAGAAATACTCCCTTACGTTACCTATGAGCCACCCCCCCTCTATCTTCAAATTGTGCCCCCTTGTTCTTGAACATCTCTTTTCTGAAAGGTGCTACCCTCTTGGACTTTGTTGATTCCCTTGAAGTACTTGAAAGTTTCTATCATGTCCCCTTCTCTCTCCTTTTCCCTCGAGGCTATACATATTAAGCTCCTTTAATCTTTCTTCACATGTCTTCTGGTGCAGACCCTGCACCATTTCGGTTGCCCTCTTCTGGACAGCCTACACTGTCTATGTCTTTGTGGAGATGGGGTTTCCAGAACTGCACGCAGTACTCCAGGTGTGATCTCACCAGCTATCTGTACAGAGGGATAACAACTTCCTGTTTTCTACTGGTGATGCCTCTCCCTATGCATCCCAGTGATCCCCCAGCCCTCCTTACTGCCTTTTCATATTGCTTACCCACCTTTAGGTCATCTGATATAACTACCCCCAGGCCCCTTTCCAATTTTGTTGTTATTCATATTGAACCCTACTTTGTGTACTCTTCCCCAGGGTTTTTGTTTCCCAGGTGCGTTACTTTGCACTTCTTTGCACTGGAATCTAAGCTGCCATACATTTGACCATTCCCCAACCTTGCCAAGTCCCTTCTCATTCTTTCCACCACACCTTGGTATCAACCCCTGTTGCTAGAACTTTGGGTTGTCTGCAAGAACATATTTTCTTCCAGTCCCTCTGCAATGTCACTTATAAAGACATTAAAGAGGACCTGTCCTAGTACTGAATCCTGCTGCCCCACTAGTAACCTCCCTTTCTCACAGTGGACTCCATTTACTATTACCTCTGTGTCCTGTTGTTCAGTCAATGTTTTACCCAGGCTACCACCCTGGAACCCACTCCCAGGCTGGCTAATTTGTTTATTAATCTTTATGAGGGACTGTGTCAAATGCCTTGCTAAAGTCTAGGTAGGCCATGTCCACAGCCCCTCCCTGGTCCACTACTTTGGTCACCCAATCAAAAAAATCGATTATATTCATCTGACATGACCTTCCTCCTGTGAATCCATGCTGCCTTGGGTCCTGTGTCCCACTGGCCTCTAGGTACTCAACTAGTTCTTCCTTCAGAAGTGATTCCATCATTTTTCCTACCACTGAGGTCAAACTGACAGGTCTATAGTTTCCTGCCTCTGTCTTGCTCCCACTTTTGTAAAAGGGAATCACATCTGCCCTCCTCCAGTCCTCAGGTACCACACCATCCTCCCATGATTTGCTAAAAAGGGTAGTCAGTGGTATTACTAGTTCTTCCCTTAGTTCTTTTAGAATTCTGGGGTGAATCCCGTCAGGCCCCATTGCATTATCCACCTTCAGTTTTAAGAGTTCTTTCAGAACTATTCTGCTGTGAAAGGACTGGTATCAACCACCTGTCCAGAGTGCACCTATTGATTGGATTAGGTATCTCCCCCATCTCTTCCTTTGTGAATACTGAACAGAAGTATCCGTTCAGTCTCCCTGCTTTTTCACTGTGCCTCTCTGCCCAACCATCCTCCTCTTTATTCAGCCTCAGTATCCCTGCCTTAGTCTTTCTTTGCTCTCTAATGTACATATGAAAGGTTTTATCCCCATTCTTAACCAAGTTGGGTATCTTTTCCTTGGTTTGGGCCTTTGCTATTCTGACTCCCTTCCCAGCTTCCTTCTGCTTTAAATGCTATAGTTCTCTGTCCTGCTCCTTCTGTGTTTCCTTATACTTCCTGAATGCTATCTTTTTCTCCCCAACCTTCCCTGCCACTTCTTTTGAGAACCGTAGTGTTTTTTCTTTCATTTTGATTTATTTATTTATTTGCCTCTGTGATGGGAGTTTTGATGTTTCCCCATTGTTGCTCCAGCCCACCTTCTTGCCTGTTCGCTTGTGCTTTTCTGAGGTGCTCTCCCATTTTGATAAAATCAGCCCTCCTGAAGTCCAGTACCTTCACTTTTGTATGGCTTGACTCTACAGGTAAGTTTATCGTGAACCACACTGGTGGTCACTTGTTCCCAGATGGCTACCCACTTCCAGATCCGAGATCCTCTCTCCGTCTCCATTTGAGAGCACATAGATACACAGACAGTGTCTGCAGATAAGGGCCTATGGCCCACCCAGTCTGCCATTTGAGCCTGTAAGTTTGCTTTATGTTTTCCTAGAAGTCTGTTGCCCCCTCACCCCAGGCCTCCAGAATTCTGTTATGTCTATCCCATGCATTCTTAAATCCTGTGATTGTTTCAGCCCCCACCACTTCTTCTGTCAGGATGTTCCACTTGTCCATATCCCATTCTGTGAAGAAATTCTTCCTCTCGTTACCTCTGAATCATCCTCCCTCCAACTTCATCCCATGCCCTCTAGTCCTGCTACATCTTTTTCACTTAAAAATAGTATATTCCCTGCACCCTATTCCTCCTGTGAATGCTTGAATGTCTCATCATATCCCTCTCCTCACTCCTCCACTCCTCCAGGAGTACATATTAAGTCATAACCTGTCTTCATAGAATTGTGATGCAATCCATGTACCACCTTTGTTGCCCTACTCAGAACCTTCTCTACCCTATATGTCCTTTCATAGGTAAGGACTCACGAACTGTACACTGTATGCTCAGGTGGGGCCCCTCACCTAGTGTCTTGTATAGTGGGAATTATGACCTCAATTTTCCCTGCTGGTGATGCCTCTGCCTATTCATACCAACATCCTATTTACGTTACCTGCTGCCTTGTCTTTGTTTCCTTATCTTGAGTCATCAGGATGATAAGCCCAAAATTCCTTTCCGCTGGTGCATACTATATCCTCACCCCCTAACTGATATATTGTGCTAGGGTTTTTGTGCCCCATATGCATTATCTTGCACTTCTTTGCATTGAATTTCAACTGCCAAACCCCTGACCATTCTTCAAGTTTCTGCAGGTCCCTTCTCATTCTGTCTACACCCTCTGGTGTGTCCACTCTGTTACAGAGCTTTGTGTCATCAGCAAACGGGGAAATTCTGCCTTCTTGATCTTGCACAATGTTACTAATAAAGATGTTGAATAGGACCAGTCCCAGCACTGATCCCTTTGGTACCCCACTGGTCACTCTTCCCTCTGTGGAGTGACAGCCATTTACCACCAACCTCTGTGTCTTGACGCTCAGCCAGTTACCTACCAACTGCACTACTGTCCTGCCCACACCCATATTCCCCAGTTTGTGTAATAGCCTTCTATGTGGCACAGTGTCAAAGGCCTTGCTGAAGTCCAGATAGGCCACGTCCACTGTCCCCCTTGATCCACCTCCCTAGTCATCCAGTTGAAACATTCAACAAGATTGGTCTGATATGACCTCCCCCTGGTGAAACCATGCTGCCTTGGGACCTGTAGTCCATTGACAACCAGATATTCCACCAATCTCTCCTTCAGTAGAGCTTCTATGATCTTCCCCACTACCGAGGTGAGGCTGACTGGTCTGTAGTTCCCCGCTTCCTCTTTGTTCACACTTTTGTATAAGGGGACTACATCTGCTTTCCTCCAGTCTTTTGGTACCTCCCCTGTTTCCAATGATCTGCTAAACAGGATTACCAGAGGTTCAGCCACCACCTCTCTTAGTTCTTTAAGGACCCTGGGGTGCACCCCATCTGGCCCGATTGCTTTATCAACTCTTATTCCTTCCACTTCCTTCAGGACCCTTTCTCATGTAAAGGGACTTGTGTCCATTTCTGCATCATTCCCATGCCTTGTACACCCTTCAGGCCCATTACCTTTCCTCTTTCTCAGTAAAGACTGAGCAGAAATACCTGTTCAATATGTCAGCTTTACTGTTGTTATCCTCCACGTGGGCCCCATCCTCCCCCTTCAGTCTCACTATCCCTCCCTTTGCTTTCTTCTTTTTTCCTTGTAGACCTGTAAAAGTTTTGTTTCTGTTAGTCACTGATTTTGCAGTGTGCTCTTCTGTCCAGAGCTTTGGCTTCCCTACCCAGCCTCCCTGCCTCACCTTCTTCCTGGTACTTCTCCCTATCTTCTTCTGCCTGTGTCTTTTGTATTGCCTGAATACAATTTTTTGGCTTTCACTTTCTCCACTACCTCCTTGGAGAAACCACAATGGTCTCCTCTTCCTTTTCCCCTTGCTAACCTGCTTAGGGGCTGTCAGCTTTGCTCCTTCACTTTTTGTGATCAAAAATACACCACTTTTACACAGTTAAATATTCACTGCAGAAATCCCCCCATATGGTTGAAATAAAGTATATCTACCATGTTTTCATCTTCTGCCTTAATTTCTTCATCCATTCCAACCGAAAGTGCCCCGCATCCCAAGCACATCAGGGAATTGGGAGCGTGGGTCTGCTGACCACGTTCATAGACTGCAGAGTTTTAACATTGTGTCAGTAAAATAATAATCCAGCACCTATATGTTTGTACAAAATGCTGCTGCCATCTCCCGACAAACGCAGGCACTGTGAGGTGCTAAAAGTTCCTATTTTAAATCAAGCTGAAATCCTGGGCATGTCATGATTACACCTCTGCGCATCTGTGGATCTTTGTGCATAGCTCGAGCGCATATCCAAGATTTCAGCTTTCAGTTTAAAAAAAGTAACTGAGCTCACAATGCTTAATTTGTCGATGAAACTATACAGCGCAAATTGCCAGATATTCTTTTTACTGACACAATGTTAAACTTGCAGTTCATGGCCAGCGCTCTTGCCAGACCCGCATTCCCAGCAAGATATCTTCGGAGATGAAATTTTTCAGTAAGAATAGATGAATAAGTAAGGCAAAAATAGCTCAAGTATCTTTATTCAACCATATGTAAATAATAAATATTTAATTGAGTATGTGTATAGTAAATGCATTTAGATCAGGCACAAAATGAAAATAAGCAACAATCACTGTCATAATTCTATTATCTTGTAATCCCCATTTTAAAAATGCCTACTGTTCCTCAACCTGAGTTCCGCCCATTCCCCTTAATGTCTCTTTCAAGCATCTCCCCATTTTCCCAAAGCCTTCCCCCTAAAATCCAGGATACATGTTTTTATGTGGTTTGGTTCCACTCCTTCTGTGATTTCAGACCACAGTGACTGGTGGTCACTGTTCCCCAGGTACTACCCACTGTTACCCCCATCCACTGTCCCTGTTTGTAGGCACAAGGTCTAGTATTGCCTTCTGCGAGGTTACACAGTGTACTCAGGTGCTTGGCCTCACTAGTGTCTTGTATAGTGGAATTATGGCCTCCTTTTCCTGCTGGTGATGCCCTGCCTATGCATCCAGCATCCTATTTCTTTACCTGCTGCCTTGTCACACTGTTTCCCTGCCTTGAGGTCATCAGAGATGATAACTCCAAGATCCCTTTCCTGCTTGGTGCATGCTATATCCTCACCCCCCAACTGATATATTGTGCCAGGGTTTTTGTACCCCATATGCATTATCTTGCACTTCCTTGCATTGAATTTCAACTGCCAAACCCTGACCATTCTTCAAGTTTCTGCAGGTCCCTTCTCATTCTGTCTACACCCTCTGGTTGTCTACTCTATTACAGAGCTTTGTGTCATCAGTGAACAGTGAAATTCTGCCTTCTAGGTCCTGTGCAATGTCACTGATAGAAGATATTGAATAGTGCCGGTCCCAGCACAGATCCCTGGTACCCGCATGTCACTCTTCCCTCTGTGGGTGACAGCCATTTCCACCACCTCTGTGTCCTGCTGCCCAACCAGTTACCTCACCCCACGCACTTGTCCTGCCACACCCATATTCAGTTTGTGCAATAGTCTTCTATGTGGCACAGTGTCAAAGGCCTTGCTGAAGTCCAGATAGGCCATGTCCACTCTCCTCCCGATCCACCTCCTAGTCACCCAGTCAAAAATTCAATGAGGTTGGTCTGACGCCGGCCTGGTGAAACCATGCTGCCTTGGGTCCTGTGGTCCATTGACAACCAGATGTTCCACCAATCTCTCCTTCAGTAGTGCTTCCATGATCTTCCCACTACGGGTGAGGCTGACCTGGTCTGTAGTTCCCGCTTCCTCTTTGTTCCCACTTTTGTATAAGGGGACTACATCTGCTATCCTCCAGTCTTTGGGTACCTCCCTGTTTCTAGTGATCGGCTAAACAGGATAGCAAAGAGGTTCAGCCACCACCTCTTGAGTTCTTTAAGGACCTGGGGATGCACCCATCTGGCCCCATTAGCTTATCAACTCTTGCCTTCCAGTTCCTTCCAGGACCCTTTCTCGTGTAAAGGGACTTGTGTCCATTTCTGCAACATTCTCACCCTGTACCTCCATTCGGACCCATTACCCTCCTCTTCCTCAGTAAGAGACCGAGGCAGAAATACCTGTTCAATATGTCAGCTTTACTGTTGTCATCCTCCACACAGTCCCCATCCTCCCCTTCAGTCTCACTCTCCCTCCTTTGCTTTCTTTTTACTTATGTACCTGTAAAGGTTTGCCCTCTACCCACCTGATTTTGCAATGTGTTCTTCTGTCTGAGCTTTGGCTTCCCTTACTGACCTCCCTGCCTCCTTTGCTTCCTCCTGGTATTTCTCCTATCCCTTCTGCCTGTGTCTTTTGTATTGCCTGAATGCAATCTTTTGGCTTTCACTCTTTTGCTACCTCTTTTGGAAAACCTAATGGTCTCTCTTCCTTTTCCTCTTGCTAACCTGCTTATACCTTAATTCTGTTGCTCTTGTAATCCCCATTTAAATACTTCCCACTGTTCCTCAACCCTGATTCCTGCCCGTTCCCCTTAATGCCTCTTTCAAGTATCTCCCCAGTTTCCCAAAGTTTGCCCCCTAAAATCCAGGATCGTGTTTTGTGTGGTTTGGTGCTGCTTTCTGTGATTTCAAACCACAGTGACTGGTGGTCACTGTTCCCCAGGTGCTCCCCCACTGTTACCCCAATCACACTGTCCCTGTTTGTGAGCACAAGGTCCAGTATTGCCTTCTGCTGAGTTGGTTCCATGATCAGTTGGGCTGATATCTCCCCTTTCTCTACCATCCTAAGGATGCCTTCTATCATTTCCTTGCCCATTTCCTCCCCTTGAAACAGAGGTCTGTATACAACCCCGTGCAGATTGTGATGCCATTTTCTGTCTCCAGGGTGCCCAGCAGTGCTTCTCTCCTCCCTATTTACCCTTTAGTTCCATTGCTTTGATCCCTTCCTTTATATAGTGAGTTACTACTCCTCGTCTTCTATCCTCCCTGTCCTTCCTGTAGATTGTCTATCCTGTTATGTTGACATCCCAGTCATAGTTCTCTGTGTTCCATGTTTCTGTGACATCCACGATATCTAAGCATCCCTCTTCCATCAAGTCCACCAGTTCAGGGAGCTTGTTACCTAGACTACTGGCATTGGTACTCAGTACCCTCCATTTTTGATGGCCCTATTCCTTTTTGCCCCATCCCTCTCCTTACTGGCTTTGTTTTTTTCTCCATTTACCCCTGCCCTTCTCCCTATCTGACAGTTTGAATGGTAGGAGACCGATTCACAACACCTACAGGTTACTACTCTCATTTGCTATGGGAACCTTCAACATTTACTTTAAAGTAAATGTGTAAGGTTCTCCAAATGCCTTTTACACATAGTATGTCATTGCCAGACATGCTGATGTTGAAGCTGCCATTTGTCTTGTAACAAAATCTGTCGTAGTCAGTTTACATAATATTTTATCAGTGTTTTGTCCTCCAGTTTCCTGTGTGTGGCCACCCCACAAAATGATTTCATATCAGGGAGCTGTCATTGCTTTACATACAGCAACAAGGGATTCACAGGTAATTACGTCTGCAATCTCAATTTGCAATAAAGTGGACTGTCCAGGAAGCGGTGCAGAGAGAAGGAGGGACCTAACTAAAATGGAGAATGGTCAGAGTGTGGTAGGATTTAATGCAGAGGAAGTGCAAATCGTAAACAGCACGCCAAGAACCCAGAAGAGTACACAATGAAGAGGGAGATATTAGCAACCACAAAACAGAAAAGAGATCTGGGAGTCATCATATCTGACAGTCTAAAGGTGGCCAGACAGTGTGTCAAGGCAGTGGGTAGAGCCAGTGGGATGCTGGGGTGCCTAGGTAGAGGTATCACCAGCAGAAGAATGGAAGCCATAATCCCACTGTACAGATCATAGGCGAGACCTCATTTGGAGTACTGCATCCAGTTCTGGAGGCCACATCTCTGGAAGGACATAGACAAGGTGGAGACAGTCCAGAGAAGGGCAACAAAAAAAGGTGCAGGGCCTGCACTGCAGGTCATATGAGGAAAGATTGGAGGAATTCAATATGTACATTCTGGAAGACAGGGAGTGAGGAGGGATATGATAGAGACTTTCAAGTGACCTCAAGAGGTTAATAAGGTACAGGAGGTGTAACTTCAGAAGAAGTAAAGGCAAAAGAAACAAAAGAGGGAATGACACAAGACTGGAAGGGGTAGCCCTAAGAAAGCGTGGAAATACTTTTTATGGAAAGGGTGGTGGAGACTTGGAAATAGCCTGCCCAAGAAAGGTGGAGCAAAGCATGGTGGGGGTTAGGCATCCATGGAATGGACATAAGGGAACCCTAGAGGGAGGATGGAGAAGCATCAGCTGAGGACCAAGTAGGGTCAGCAGCAGCTAATAAAGAGTAGGGTATAAGGGCAGATTAGATGGGACTGGCGGTCCTTATCTGCCATCAATTTCTATGGCTGTGTTTCTAATTAAAGATAATGTTTTTGCACACAGAGTGCAAATTGGGACCAGTCGCTCACTTTGGTGTGAAGCTCTTAGCGCTGACTTTAAATGGACTATCCCCATGTTGCTCACTGGAAAAAAATGGTCCCTGGTATTACTGGGTCCACCAGTGCAGAACAGGAGACTATCCCTGCTGAGTCAGTTGTTACAATTTAAGAACAGGGGGTGCTCCTGCCTTGACCCCATTTGCTTTTGTTCCACTTGCCCTTTGTGTTGTGGTTGACCCTTTAATCCTTTCAGCTGAGCTGTTTATTCCTTTTGTCTCCCTACGATGCTCACTGTTTTCTGTCCCCTTCCCCTCCTCATACCACCAGGAGCAATGCAGCAGCAGGAGCAGCAACAACAGTGTAGGTCTCCGATCCAAGCCTCTGGATCACCCTGCACTGTTTTTTTTATTATTTTTTTATTTTCTTAGCTGAGGTTGTGCCTTTGGTTCCCTCTTCCAGCCTGCCTTGCTGACCACTGCCTTGGTCACAATCAGATCTCACCCCCACCACAGCCTTTCAGGACACATCTGGTACTTACCCCTGCAGTGGAGCCCTGAGGAGGGACCAAGAGGGAGCTGACTTGGCACATCCATGAATGTCATCATTAGAGCAGACTGGCATGCTGTCAAGGGATTTTTTCTGTAGCTCCCCCACAACACTGGCATGCAATGGCATCAATTATACAGTGAATTATACGTCAGATGCCACCAATGCCATCATCTTGGGTTGTCCTAAGCTGCACAGCCCCAGCTTTATCAGGAGCCCCGGCATCTGGATTCCTCCTCACCCTCCCAGGAGGCTCTCACTGGATGTAATCCTCCTCCCCAGCTGACCCCGGTGATCTGGGCCCTCTGAATACAGGTCTCCAGCATAGAGTGAGGTGTGGCATCAAGGACCTCAACCCTCAGTACCAACAGTCCGGCACATCACCCTGCACTGTGTTAAATGTGTTAAATTAATTATTCTCAGCATAGGTGTGCTGATAGTATTCAGCCCTCACCTATGCATTGTAATTTGCTCTGTTTGGTGGCTGTATGTTATTTATTTATTTTTTTATGTCTTTGGTAACCGGGTAGGCGCACTGATCCAGAGGACTGTTTTCAGGGATGACCTAACACAGTAGCAAAAACAAACAAACATCACATAATCAAATTGCAAATGCACATATATATACAATACAATGTACACCAGGCTTGTGGTGGCAAGGAAAGATTATACATAAATAACAGATTATGCAGAGTAATAAATAGACTGAGCAAGGAACAAAGTTAAAACAAAATGATATTCTAGTATTTAACAGCATATTGGCAATTATAAGTTATAGTGGTTCAGGTTCAGCATAGTACTATACCGTTGTAGAGAGTAAAATGCCGTGCAGCAAATTTCAAGACAGTTCAACATTTGACTAGAAATTGGATTGGATAGGCAGGTGAGATCGGAGGAAGTAAGGATAAGAGTAGGGGAATTGTTAGTGATGGGGGTTATAAAGACAAAGCCACAGGTAGAGAAAACAGACACACATTACCCAACACTATTATAGTATGTGGAAGGAAGGCAAGTGGGATATAGGGCATGGTGAAGTAAAGGGAGACAAGGGCTGTTATAGTCTTAAAAGAGTGGTGTGGTAGAGACCGAGGAAAGGAGGATAGAAAACCCAGACAAAGAGGAAGAAGCATGTATATATAAGGTTACAAAGATAGAGCCATGGTAAATCTCAAGTTTCTACCATCTTGCACAGTGTGATGATAGATGACAGTCAGAAACCATAAGGAGCCAGGCTTTTAGGCTATGTTTAACAGCTTGATGGGTGGCAGATGAGTGAATGGGCAGTGGGAGCTTGTTCCATAGGGAGGAGCTGTGCTCAAGAAGGCTCGACTTCCCATGGCAGTGGTGATGCAGAGTACTTCCAGTGGAGGACTTCAGGAGAGCCTAAGATTCCTTGAGACCACTCTACCTGCAAGGAGGGGTGAGTAGAGGGACAGGTGTTGGTTTTGGAGTGTGCTGTCCACCAGACAGCCCACTCACGTGAATTAAAACAACCATGTAGTGGAAGCACCCTAAGATCTAGTAGAGGGAGCAATGGTGGGAGCAGAAGAAGACTAGGAGGACAAAGGGACGACATAGAATTGTGGAAGTTCCCATTTAGCTGTCTAGAGTAGTACTGAGAGGATAAATTAATGAGTAGACGAAGACAGTAATCAGGAGGGGTAGTAGGTTTCTGTAGGCGATGGGAAGAATGCTTCAGCAGACAGGTAATGTTGTGTATCTGTAATGTGGTGCCCAGCTTTTGGTGGGTCCTTCATGTGTATGGTTAGGATCCGGAGAAAGAGGAGGGAGTCCAAGGGGTAATTCCTAGATATTTAAATGAGGTGACATTTTCAAGGGGAGGGCCAGCTGGGGTGAGTACCAGAAAGGGGGACTTGGTTTTGGCAGCCTTGACTAGGGAGGGTTTAGAGCCGAGCAGCATTGATTTTGTTTTCATTTCATTGATTAGGAGCTTTTTGGAGAGGAACCACTGGTGGGCAGAACCATAGTTCTGTGTGACAACAGGGGAGATGGAGTCAACTGATTTGTCATTATGGTAGATGACGAAATCATAGAAACACAGAAGTTGACGGCAGATAAAGACTGCAAGGTCCATCCAGTCTGCCCATTTCTTTTTCTAGCTTATGAATGCACCATCGGCCTTTGCTGTGTCAATGGCCTATCTATTCATAATCATCTGTATTGCTCCCTTATGCCTATACCATGCCTGTTTGAAACTCTGCACTGTATTCATATCCACCACTTCCTGGGGTAGGCCATTCTGTCGTCCACCACCCTTTCTGTGAAAAAGGACTTCCTCACATTCACCTTAATTGGCCTCCTCTAATCTCATGTTGTGTCCTCTTGTCCTGCTATTTTATGTTGCTTGCGTGAATGCAAAAACATGTTGCAACAGCTGCTGCAGAAACAGGTTAATGGAGGTCAATGGCACTGTTGTGGCCAATGCCCCACTGCCTTTTTGAGGCTTGACCGCTTTCTCAATGGGGCAGCACACTGCTGCTGACACTAGTTCAGCCAGCGTGCCACCACCATGAAAGGTTTTCACTGCTGCAATCAGGAGCTGCCTCATCATTGCAGCATCAGCCATTCTGCTGCAATGAGGGAGCAATCCGTCATTGCAGGGTGGTACCATGCCCCCCTGTCTGGCCGATGGGGAGCCCATTCCTGTCTGCATAATGTCCCCACTCCCAAGTTTCTGCTGTATGCTGAGGGGTGCCCAATCCTCTCGACTCTCCACCCTCGGTATATGCAGAACAAGGTGCCCCAAATCCCCCCATACATGCACCCCAAACCCACCCAGGTGGCATGCTGGGAGCCCATCCCAGTGTGCCAAATGTTCCAAAACAGAAAAAAATGTCCGTGATGTTTTTTTTAAAACCCCTTTAAACAGAAAATGGTTCCTCATTGAGTCTGTGGCTCCACCCCCAACCAGCACCCACCCTCTCGCACCCTGCCCCTCCCCACACCCCCCTAACCCATATTTACGCCTGGGCCGAGCGTAATGTGATCTTCGGTGGACCAAGAACACAACCACTCTTCAAAGCCAACTGCAAGCTGAAGAAATGCAGGTAAAATCGTATAATGGCATAAATAGGATTTTTCAACTTTGGTGCATATCTCTCAGAATATTTTGAGATTTTGGCACCACATTTCGAACATGGGGTTATTGGACCCCTCCTCATAAATTCAGTTACTTTCTTGGTGTTATTCCTCGAAAGGTGATTTCATAGTCACTGCATACAATCACCTTTAAAGGACGATATGAAAACAACAGTGCTAGTGTTCATGAAGTGGGCTCTCAAAAGCCTATGTTACAAATTTGGTGGAAAAATAAAAACAACCATTTGTCCAATGCGAGACGTTCAGCTTGCAGGTATTTGCAGTGGTGTTTGGCACGTATGGTGCTTTACCCTAATGCCCAGTGCGATTGCTGGTATTTGCACAATAAATTTTCAGCATGACCTTTTTGTTACCCCCATTGTGCGCTACATAGGCGGAAACACGTTTTGGGCAGGATGTGAAAAATGACAGCTGTACTGCTCATAAGGAAGTGTGGTAAAATGGCAATGTTGAAAATCTGGGTGGAAATATTGAAAATTTCGCAAACCTCTGAGCATCGCGTGGGAACTGTGCAACGCTTGCGGCTCGTAAAACAGTCATTGGTAGAATTTTTTCACCAAATTTTCAACATTGGCATTTCAGCATACATAATGAACAATGTCACTGTCATTGTCTTACTGTGTCCCATACATTGATTCCAGACACCGATCAGAGCCATTGTGCACTACATGGCTGGAAACACGTTTTGGGCAGGATGTGAAAACCACAGCTGTCTGCTCATAAGGAGGTATGGTAAAATGGCAATGTTGAAAATCTGGAGTGAAAATATTGGAAATTCGCAAACTTATGAGCGTCACGTAAGAACTGCACAATGCAAGCTCATAAAACAGTTATTTTAGGAATTTCTTCACCAAATTTTCCAATATAGCCTTTAAGATCTCTGCTCGCGAACAGTAACACTGTGATTTTCAATGTGTCCCATACACTGAGGATTCGCACAACGGCGACTATTGCCATTGTATGCGCTACATGGTAGGAAACACATTTGGGCAAGATGTGAAAAAGACAGCTGTGATACTCATAAGGAGGTGTGGTAAAATGGCAATGTTGAATATCTGGAGTGAAAATATTGAAAATTTTGCAAACTTACGAAGTGCATAGGAACCGTAATGAACACTCATAAAACAGTCATTTTAGGAATTTTGTCACTAAAATTTTCACACACAGCCATTTAAGACTCTGCTCATGAACAGTGTCACTGTGATTTTCTTAATGTGTCCCATACATTGAGTTCGTACACCGACTGCGCCGGTAATAGCTACATGTGGCGGAAGCTACGTTTGGTGCAGGATGTGAAAAATAACAGCTGTACTCGCTCATGAGGGAGGTGTGGTAAAATGGCAATGTTGAAAATCTGGAGTGAAAATATTGAAAATGCATAGGAACTTACGAGCATGCGTTGGAACTGTGCATGAACTCGTAAAACAAGTCATTTTAAGATTTTTCACAAAATTTTCAACATTGCCATTTAAAACCTCAGCTAATGGACAGTGTCACTGTGATTGTCTTACTGTGTCCCATACATTGATTTAGCTTTTACTTTACGCCCACTCATGCCACTACGGAGGCAAACCATTTTGGGCAGGATGTAAACGACAGCTGTTTACTGCTCATAAGGAGGTGTAGTAAAATGGCAATGTTGAAAATGTGGAGTGAAAATATTGAAAATTGCAAACTTACAGCGAGGCAGAGGAGCTCGCAATGAACACTCATAAAACAGTCACTTTTAGGAATTTTTCACCAAATTGTCAACACAGCCATTTTAAGACCTCTGCTCATGAACAGTGTCACTGTGATTTTCTTAATGTGTCCCATACATTGAATTATTACACCGACTGTGCCATTGTGTGCTACATGGCGGAAACATGTTTTGGGCAGGATGTGAAAAATGACAGCTGTACTGCTCATGAGGAGGGTGTGGTAAAATGGCAATGTTGAAATCTAGAGTGCAAATATTGAAAACTCACATAAACTTACAATGGCGCGCAGGAGCTGCTCAATGAACACCGTAAAACAAGTCATTTTGAATTTTTTCACCAAATTGTCAACACACCATTTTAAGACCTCTGCACATGAACAGTGTCACTGTGATTTTTCTTAATGTGCCCTATACTTGAGTTCGCATTAATCGACTGCGCCATTGTTCGCTACATGGGCGGAAACATGTTTTAGGTGAGATGTGAAAAATGACAGCTGTACTACTCATAAGAAGGTGTGGTAAAATGGAAATGTTGAAAATCTGGAGTGGAAATATTGAAAGTTACGTAAACCTAAAGTAGGAACTGCATAGCATGCGGCTCGTCATTCAGTCATTTTAGGAATTTTTCACCAAATTTTTCAACATAGCCATTCAAAGACCTCTCGCTAATGAACAGTGTCACCATGATTTTCTTAATGCATCCCATACATTGATTTTGCACACCGATCCGCCATTATGCGCTACATGAAGCGGAATCACATTCTAGGCAGGATGTGAAAAATGACAGTTATACTGCTCATAGGAGGTGTGGTAAAAGGACCAATGTTGAAAATCTGGAGTGAAAATAATGAAAATTGTGAACTTACGAGGAGCCTCGCATAGGAACTACGCAACGCATGCTAGTAAAACAGTCATTTTGTAATTTTGCGCCAAATTTTCAACATAGGTTTTGGGACCCCCTACTCATGAATCGTGTCACTGTCATGGCGTTATTCGGGCCCGAAGGGTGATTTCACGCAGTGACTGTGCACTGACTGCGAAATCACCCTTCAGGCCTGAATAACGCCATGACAGTGACATCATTCATGAGAAGGGTCCCAAAAAACTATGTTGAAGTAGTGCAAAATCAAAAATACCTGAAGATATGCAATAAAGTTGAAAACCCCTATCTAGGCCATTATCTGAGCTTACGGCATTTTCCTCAGTTAAGCAGTCGGCTTTGAAGTGCAGAAGTGTTCCTGGGTCCACCAGAAAGATTTGTAGCGCTTGAGCTCCAGAGTAAGTATGAGGTGAGGGGGTGTGGGGAGGCTGGAGTGCGCCCAGTGGGTGGAGTGCGGGTTGTGGGAGGCGGGGGAGACTGCGTGGGATGGTTTTTAATTTACAGGTTTTTTTTTTACAATTGGCCAGACGTTTGCCACCTGGGGTGGGCTCCCAGCGTGAGAAGATGGCTGAGGGGCCATGGAGCGGCCGAAGATTGGGCACCCCGTGGGGAAACATCGGAGACATTTGCCAAGCTAGGGTGGACTCCCAGCGTGGCACCAAAAGCTTTAGGCGGCGTGACACGGTGCTCTATATGACAGCGGTGGTTTTCTTTGAGCGAAGACCACAGCTGTCATACACAACTCCGCACCATTGGTGCCAGGACGCCATGCCTGCTCAACTGAGCAGTGGATTGCAAGGGAGGCACACCTCAAAGTGTGCTACTCTCCCAAACGTTCACTTACACATGTCTTGCAAGCGAAAGTAAAATGACTGTTTCACGAGCCTGTGTTGTGCAGTTACTTCACGCATCGTAACTTCATGAATTTGCAATATTTTCTCTCAGATTTTCAAATTGGCATTTTCCAGTCCTCACTTATGAACAGTACAGCTGTCATTTTTCACATCCTGGCTGAAATGTGTTTTTCACACTTGTGGCACAGAATACGCAGGTCGCTGGGAAATCAGTGTTCAGGACACATTAAGAAAATTATAGTGACACTGTTCATGAGTAGAGCTCTTAAAATTCATATATTGAAAATTTTGTGATGAAGTCCATAAAATGACTGTGTTACAAGCCTGCATGACGCAATTTCCATGCACACGTTTAGCTTCACAAATTAGTAATATTTTATGACAGATTTTCAACACTGACATTTTTTCACACCTCCTTATGAACAGTGCAGCTGTCATTTTTCACATCCTGGCCAAAATGTGTTTTCAAGCTTCCGGCACAGAAAAGCCCAGTCGCTTTGGGAAATCAGTGTTTGGGACAGATTAAGATCAAGTGAGAGAGGGGGTGACCAAGCTCAACTGAGCTCTGTCTGACTGCTGCAGATTTCTTTGTGAGCAGAAGAAGGTGCTAAAGCAGGCAGGAGTCCAGTACAAAGGCAGCCTGCAGCGCCCGGGGAGAAACAGAGCGGCGGCGAGTGGGGAGTGGGAGTAGAAGCTCCAAGCATTCCACCAGCCGGGACTGCAGATTTTTGTGAGCAGAAAAAGGCATCACTGCAGGCAGGGGCCCAGTACAAAAGAACAGCCTGCAGTGGTGGGAGAACAAAATGACAGAAAGTGAGAGAGGGGGAGAGAGCGAGCTTCATGGAGCTCTGCTGGGACAGCTGCAGATTTCTTTGTGGGCAGAAAAAGACAACAACGCGAGGCTGGAGCCCAGTACAAAGGGTAGCCTGCAGCACCAGGAGAAACAGAATGACCGCGGAGAGAGAGGGAGATGGCGAGCTCAGTAGACTGTGTCGGGACTGCTGCAGATTTCTTTGTGGGCAAAAAAAGGTGCCAATGCAGGCGGAGCTCAGTACAAAAAAGTCTACAGCTGGGGAGAAACAGAATGAGCGGTGAGAGAGGGAGGGAGCGAGCTTAACGGAGCTCTGTTGGGACTGCTGCAGATTTTTTTGTGTGCAGAAACAGGCACCAATGCAAGCAGGAGCCCAGTACAAAAGGGCAGCCTGCAGCTTTGGGAGAAATAGAATGAGTGAGTGGGGGAGGGAGTGAGTGAGCTCAGTAGAGCTCTGCCGGGACTTTAGAGTTGCACACCCTCCTGCCCAGGGTCCTCTGTGGTCCTATATTACAGCAGGGTCTCTGGAATGGAGACAATTTTGATTGGATACTTTTAGGATTTTGGTTGCCCTTCTTTGGACTGTCTCAATTTGGTTAATGTCCTTGTGAAGGTGGGGCCTCCAGTACTGTACGCAGTACTCCAGATGGGGCCTAACCAGTGTCTTGTAAAGAGGGATTATTACCTCCCTCTTATGACTTGTGATACCCCTACTAATACTGATTAGACCCCAACAGCCCCCTAGCCTTACCTACTGCTTTACTGGTCTGCTTGGATGATTTCAGGTCATTTGTGATGATGATGCCAAGGCTCTTTCTTTCCTTGTGACTGCCAGCAACTCCTTCCCAGCCTATAAGGTGGCTTCAGGGTTTCTCTTCCCTATGTACATGATCTTGTACTCTTTGCATTAAACCCCATTTGCCAGTCTTCCAACCATTTTATCAGTTTATCCAGGTCTTTTCTCATTCTGCCCACCCCATCTCGATCATCTACTTTGTTGCAAATCTTGGTGTCATCTGCAAACAGACAAACCTTACCCTCCAGTCCATCTGCAATGTCACTGATGAAGAGGACTGGCCCCAGAACTGATCCCAGGTACCCATTTGTGACTTGCATCTCTTATGACTGTATCCGTTTACCACTTCTCTCTGTTTTCTGCCGACAACCAGATTACCACCCAGCTGACCAACTTCTGACCCACCCCCAGCCTACCAGCTTATTAATCAATCTTCTATGTGGAACAGTATTGAAAGCTTTGCTGAAGTCAAGGTAAGTGACATCAACTGCTTGCCCTCGATCCACCCTGCTTACCCAGTCAGAAATTACAAGACCTTCCTGTTGAAACCCATGCTGTTTTGGATCCTATGCTCCAATGGATTCCAGGTGTTGCATTATCCTTTCCTTAAGGAGTACCTCCACAATCTTGCCCACTACTGAGGTAAGACTGACTGGTCTGTAGTTCCCTGCCTCCTCCCTGCTACTACTCTTGTGCAGCGGGATCACATGAGCCTCTCTCCAGTCTTCTGGGACCTCTCCCGCGCTGAGACTACTAAACAGTTCTGATAATGGCTCTGCTAGTTCCACCCTTAGCTCCTTTAGTACCCTGGGATGTATGCCATCAGCTCCCATTGCCTTGACCACCCTGGCTTATCGAGCACTTATAGGATCCTTTCTTTTTTGTGAAGGGACTAGTGCACCTCCCCTCCCCGTGTCCATGTGGTGCTCATCTGTGGGCACTGCCCTACCTTGTCTTCAGTAGATACTGAGCAGAAGTATCTATTTGGGACAGATCTTTTACATGGTCCTCCTCCTCACACACCCTTATCCTCTTTGATCTTGCAATACCCCTCTAGACTTTCTCCTTTCACAAATGAATCCATAGAAAGTCTTGTCACCTTCTTTTACTGTACTGTAGTGTTTCCTTGGTTTTGGCCTTTCCTGCCCTACTGCCTTCCTGCTTCCCTTCACGGAAGTTTGGTATGCCACCCTATCTTCATCCGCTGCATTCCCTGATATTTGCTGAAGGCCAGTCTTTTTAGCTCTGACCTTTTCTCTACCGTTTTTGAGAACCAAAGTGGTTTCTTCTTCTTTGCACTTCCTTTTCTCTCTAACACAATGGGATGTTACTCAAGTATTGCATCCTAAATGCTTGCCCACTTTGCCTGTGCCCCCTCACTGTATTTCTTTTTATCAAGGCCAGCTTAAGTCTGTTAGTACATCTTATCAAAGTCAGCTCCTTTGAAGTCCCATATTTTTGCCTTGGAATGGGATGATTTAGATGTAGTATGTGGCCAAATTGAACCATACCATGTGATGGTCACTGGCCACCAGGGACCTTCTACCTGGAGATCTGTGATCCCTTCCCTGTTAGTCAGTACTAGATCTAGGATAGCCCTGTCTCTTGTGGGTTGTTGTACCAGTTGTTTGAGGCCCTCCTCTGCAGAAATCCACTATATCTCTAGTTCTGGCAGATGTTCCTACTGGTATTGACCAATCTGTAACTGGCATGTTGAAGTCTCCATTATCAGAACCTCCCTTTAGTTGTCATGTTTTGTATATCTTCTAACAGTAATGTGTCTATGTCCTCAACTTGGTCTGGAGGCCTGTAGACAACCCCAGTTCATAAGGCTGTCTCATTTTCTGATTCCAAGGTGACTCATAGTTTTCTGGCTCCTTGTGTATTCTGAATTTCTGTAGCTTGATATTTTCATTGACATAAGGGCCCTCTACCCTCCCTTTTTGTACTCGATTAAACTTCTGAAGTACAGTATGGCAGAGTACTGATGTCTCCCAAGTGTGGGTTAATGGTGAACTATGTCTTGCTAATGGCTACTATGTCCAGTTTAGCCTCTGTCATTATTGCCTGCAGGTCTGGGATCTTGTTTCAGACTGTCAGCATTGTGTGCATGATTTTCCATTGGCCAGATTTTGGCGCGTGTTAGTTGTTGGGTGAGGTCTGCGCATTTCCCTGTGTGTCGTTTGGGGAGCTGGACCTTTTTCCTTACCTGGTGATGCAAATTAAATACAAACATGCTGAACTCCTGTTTGATCCCTAGCTGAGGGGGGGGAGGGGTGTTCTTACCATACAACGTATTGGGTGCTGCACCCCTCTCCCCATTTGCTAGTTTAAATATTCTGCAAAGACATCAAACTTCCACCCCAAAGCACTGACTCCCTCCTTAATCAGATGCAGTCCATCAAATTTAAAGAACTTTCACTCCCAAAACTGTTGCCAGTTACCTACAAATTTGCATCCTTTTTCCTGACACCAGCCCTTGAGCCATTTGTTTAGCTCCCCTAACTCCCCTTCTCGATCTTCTGTCCATGCCCGCTCTCCCAGACTTGCAGGATCTCAGAGAAGGAGATGCCAGATAAAAGGATGATAGTTTGTCACCCACCCTGGTCAGGTGTTCCTTGGTCTCCACAACTGACCGGCTGACAGATCGTTAGTGTCTATGTGTACCAGGACATCAATGTTTTCTCCTGCATCCTGTACAATTTTAGCAATGTGGTTGGTGTCTCTCCACACTGATGTACCTGGTAGACAGCTGAGCATTACCCCGGCTGGAGATAGGTATCAATGCCCTGAATTATGGAGTCTCCCATGTTCAGAAGTTTTTTGATTTCCTTTTGCTTTTATGTTTTAGTTCCTGTTTTGGGTGAGTTTTGTTGTGCTAGTTCCTGTGCTGTAGTGTCTTGCAGTGTGTACTCTGCTCCTTTGTTTGATTTCAGAGATAGAGGCAGATACCATTTGTAGTTTATATGGTTTGTGGAGGTGATATGTTGGAGAGCACCCGAGAGATGGGGCCACCTGATTTGCCCCTCATAACCACCTGCCAACCTCCTGGACCAACTACCCTCTGCCGTTGAGGTGCTTCTGTTGGATGTTGGGGAAGTAGCAGACAGTTCATACATTTCCTCCTGAATATGCGATTTGAGGCATACACTCTCTGGCCTTGCTGCCTGGAGCTGAGCCCTTAGAGCTCCAATGGTTCAGCATATAGGACAGTGTCCTAAATACTGTATAACTGCCCTTTTGAGAAGTGTCCCACAGCATCTGCAGTTAATAATATCCAGTCCAGATAAGTTGCTGGATTTATAACCTGGTCAGAGTAATTTGGAGGAAAATGAAAGCAGAAGTTTGATTTTGTGTTCTGTTTGTTTTTGTATAACTTGTTATAACAAGTTAAATTACTTGTGCCCCTGTAAATGAGGTCACTGTGTGGATACCCCTCTGATCCACGCCTCCCTGTTTTGCTGCAGGAAGGTCACGACTGTGCTACTCTATAAAGGAGGTGTAGGCGTGAGGTGGTTCTGGATGGGGTAGGTAGCTGGGCCTTCCCTGCTGAAAAGAAGAACCACAGATGAAAGAAACAAGGAAGTAAGAGCAAACAATCAGCCAGCAAAAAATGCAGTAGCCCTGAAAGTTTATCCTAATGATAGATAAAACTGTAAAACCTGTAAAGCACCACCTCTAATAATTTCACAGAAGATATACCCTGTCAGAAACACTTTTACTGCTAAGAAAAATAAAGCAATAACAAAAGATATACCTTACAAAAGACAATTTGAATCAGAAGATTTTAGCAGTCATCTGTAAGCACACACTTGTAGCACAACCCTGTAATAATGCAGCAGAAGGTATATCCAGCAACAACAATTTGAATCAGAGAAAAATAAAGCAATAAAATGTTAGCAACAAACAGTAACAATCCCTGTGAGTACAAAAGAAAATAACAACACACAGTAAATCTGCCTAGCCAAAATAAGCCTTAATCATTTTTCTTGCTCTGGTAAGGTTCTTTGCTCTGTCCTTACAAGCAACCTAGAAGAAAAGAGCTCATGTGAAGCTAGGTGCCTCTGCCAGCAAACCTAGTATTCATTGGCACAGAGAAGAGAATTACAACTAAGACTGTCATTGGGGAGTGTGTTAATGAACAATGGAGAAGAACAGAGGCCCAAGTATAGAGCTGGGGGCCCTGGTAAGTACCGGGAGGAGAGAAGAGGATGCTTTGCCAATAGAGACCGATTTTAGACCTGTTTGATAGATAACTGCTGAACCAGACAGCAGGTCCAGGGGCGCAGCCAAATAGTAACAGGGCTTTGTGGATGACGTGGTGGTCAACAAGGTCAAATGCTTTTCACTGAGCAATGAAGACCACACGTGGGTTTGCCCTGGTTCATGTTCTCAGAACATGACTGGTGAAGATAACCAATGCAGAGGTGGTGCTTTGTTGCTAGCGGAAGCCAAGTTGAAGGGACATAGAAGGTTATGTTTCTCTAGGTGCTCTGATAGCCAAGTATGACAATTATTTTAAGTAGTTTGGACATATGGCGAAGGAGGAGATGGGCCTGTAATTTTCAGGACAGAGGGATCTCCAGCTTTGTAAATTGGTACAATAGTGGCATGTTTCCAGGAGTTGGGCACAGTATCTGTGGTGAGGGTAAGATTAAAGATGTAGGTGAGGGGTTTAACAATAGCAGGTGAGATGAGTCTTAGGAAAGCCGGGTACAGTCTATCTCTGCCAGGACTTCCTTTAGCCTGTATGAATTTTTGCAGTTTGATGGTGTTGGTTTGGTTTATAGCCCTAAAAGGGAAGGGTGGGGGCAGGGTGGTGGTTGAGGAGGAGGGGGAGTTGTTTGGCTGGAGGTTCTGGGTAGGGGCAGGGGAGGCATGGGGGCAGCTTGATAATATAGGGTGAGCTGGTACAGAAGATGATCATGCCCATTTTAACTACTGCGACATAGTCTATGGTGCTGCTCCACAGTCCCATCTATCCAGACTGGACTCTCTCTTCAGTTCCTTCTGTCATTTTGCTCTTGATGCCCTCCCGCACCATCATATGAGGCCTATACCGCTCTCTCAACTTCCTTCTCCTCCACTCTGGCATGCGCTACATGGTGCTAAGTTCATCTCTAAATTCTGGCTTGGATCTCACTCCTCATATATCTCCTCCTCTCTTGGCACCCCTACTTACTCTCTTTATTCCCTGAGATCCCAGGCTGACACATGTTCCCTCTCAGTCCCTGGCAGAACTACCTCCTCTGGCCAAAAAGCCTTCTCTTACCACCTGCCTTAAATGTGGAATGCACTTCCTCCACAAATCCACTACTCCTCCTCCCTATATTCTCTTACCTCTGCTCTGCACAGTTACCTTACACCCTAGCTACACCTGCTCCTGCCCCTCCTTGCCCACCTGTCTCCTCTCTCTATCTCTATCTCTCACTCTCTCTCTCTCTTCTTCTCACCCCACCCCACCTGCACTCATACTGCCCTTTATAGACTGAGCTCTAAAAAGGTGTCTGGATCCTTTGTTTTCACCTTGCAGCTTCTGCATTACTTGTGTATCACCTGTAATGCACTGTATGCATTTGTCAACCTCGCATCCTATGCTTTTGACCCTGTACTGATTCCTTATGTATGCTGCCCTATGAACCACCAGTCCAGTAACTGTTGCATCTGCCTACTATGTAAGTACAGTAACTGTTGCATCTGCCTGCTATGTATCCAATTGCTTTAAACCTGTTTTGAAATTGTATGTATGGATTCACTCACTGTTATGTATGTATCTATGAATTCTCACTCTGTACATCCCTTTCCCCATTTCCCCCAGGACGTGCTGTGAGATGAGCATTTAGTTGCTCGGTATATCTTTCCTGGTGAAACAATTCAATGAATAAATAAATAAAATAGGTCTGTAAAGTTTGGTTGAAAGATTTGCAATCTCAGTGGGGTCTATGATGGGACCAGTGAAGATTGTGAGTTATGTTACCTGACTGTTATTCTTAGGATTTAGAAGAGATCCAGTGCTTGTCCAGAAGGTATGTGGGTTTCCAAGGTTATTTCTTTGTTGATTAGGTAAAATTTGGTTAAGTTCATTCATTACTGACCTGTTTGTCTCTGTTTAGCAACTGTACTTTAAGTTCATTCATCACTGACCTGTTCATCTCTGTTTAGAGGCTGTACTTTAAGTTCATTCATCACTGACTAGTTTAGCTCTGTTTAGTGGCTGTACATTAATTTAATTCATTACTGACCTGTTTATCTCTGTTTAGCAGTTGTACTTTGATTAATTCATCTGACCAGTTTTAACTCTGTTCAGTGGCTGCACATTAATTTAATTCATTACCTGACCTGTTTATCTCTGTATAGCGGCTGTACTTTAAGTTCATTCATCACTGACCTGTTTATCTCTGTTTAGTGGCTGTAATTTAAGTTCATTCATCACTGACCAGTTTAGCTCTGTTTAGTGGCTGTACATTAATTTAATTCATTACTGACCTGTTTATCTCTGTTTAGCAGTTGTACTTTAAGCTGATTCATCACTGACCTGTTTATCTCTGTTTAGTGTCTGTACTTTAAGTTCATTCATCACTGACCAGTTTAGCTCTGTTTAGTGGCTGTACATTAATTTAATTCATTACCGACCTGTTTATCTCTGTTTAGCGGCTGTACTTTAAGGTCATTCATCACTGACCTGTTTAGTTCCATTTACCATCTGTACCTTAAGCTTATGCATTACTGACCCGTGGTGCTTGTGTAGCTCTTTATTTCCATCTTAGCTCAGGTTTCAGCCCCTGCTGTTCTGTGCATGCATAGCAAGTCCCCCCCCAGCACTCTCTCTCTCTCTCTCTCTCTCTCCGCAAACCATTGGCCTTTGTTTCACTTGCCCTTTGTGATGTGGTTGAACTTTTAATCCTTTGAGCTCAGCTGTTAATTCCTCGTCTCCTAGGCTGCTCACTCTTCTCTCCTCCTTCCCACCACCAGCAGGCAATGCAGCAGCAGGACCAATAACAACAGATAGTCTCCTATCAGCCTCTGAATCACCCAGCACTGTGTTAAATGTATTTAATTATTGTCGGCGTTGGAGTGATGATAGTATTCAGTCTTGCGCTTGAACTGCAATTTGCTCTGTTTAGCAGCTGTAGTTTACGTTCATTCATTACTGACCTGTTTAGCTCTGTTTAGTGGCTGTATTTTAAGTTAATTCATTACTGACCTGTTTAGCAGCTGTATTTTAAGTTCATTCATTACTGACCTGTTTAACGGGCTGTATTTTAAGTTCATTCATTACTGACCTGTTTAGCAGCTGTATTTTAAGTTCATTCATTACTGACCTGTTTAGCGGCTGTATTTTAAGTTCATTCATTACTGACCTGTTTTAGCGGCTGTATTTTAAGTTAATTCATTACTGACCTGTTTACGCTGTACTTTTAAGTTAATTCATTACACGACCTGTTTAGCGGTTGTATTTTAAGTTCATTCATTGCTGACCTGTTTAGCGGCTGTACTTTCAAGTTCATTCATTGCTGACCTGTTTAGCGGCTGTATTTTAAGTTAATTTATTACTGACCTGTTTAGCTGCTGCACTTGCAAGTTACTCTAACTTGACCTGTTTAGCACTGCTTAGCGGCTGTACCTATGTTCATGCATTACTGACCCTCATGCTTGTGTAGCTGTCTTTCCATTTTGGCTGAGGTTTGCCCTGCTGTTCTGCGAGCTGCAGCAGACCCCACCCCCATCAGCACTCCCAGTCACCAGATTTGACCCCATTTGCTTTTGTTCCACTTTGTGTTGTTGTTGATCATGTCTTCCTTTGAACTGAGCTGTCTATTCCTCCTCGTCTCCCTAGGCAGGGTCTGCTTCTCTATCAATCCCACCACCTGGAGCAGCACTTAACCTTGGGGAGCAAGCAACAACAGGTAAATCTCCTGTCAGCCTCTGCATTGCCCTGCAGTGTGTGTTTAAATGTGTTAAATTAATTATTGTCAGTAGTGTGTGCTGATAGTATTCAGCCCTCGCCTATGCACTATAATTTACTCTGTTCAGCAGCTGTACTTTTGCATTCATTCATTACTGACCTGTTTAACTCTGATTAGCAACAGTACTTTTACATTCATGCATTACTAACCTGTTTAGTGGCTGTACTTTTAGTTAATTCATTACTGACCTGTTTAGTGGCTGTAATTTGTTCATTCATCACTGACCAGTTTAGCTCTGTTTAGTGGCTGTACATTAATTTAATTCATTACTGACCTGTTTATCTCTGTTTAGCAGTTGTACTTTAAGTTCATTCATCACTGACCTGTTTATCTCTGTTTAGTGTCTGTACTTGTTCATTCATCACTGACCAGTTTAGCTCTGTTCAGTGGCTGTACATTAATTTAATTCATTACCGACCTGTTTATCTCTGTTTAGCGGCTGTACTTTAAGGTCATTCATCACTGACCTGTTTAGTTCCATTTACCATCTGTACCTTAAGCTCATGCATTACTGACCCGTGGTGCTTGTGTAGCTTTTTATTTCCATCTTAGCTCAGGTTTCAGCCCCTGCTGTTCTGTGCATGCATAGCAAGTCCCCCCCCAGCACTCTCTCTCTCTCTCTCTCTCACGCCTTGAACCCATGGCCTTTGTTTCACTTGCCCTTTGTGATGTGGTTGAACTTTTAACTTGAGCTCAGCTGTTAATTCCTCGTCTCCCTAGGGTTGCTCACTCTTCTCTCCTCCTTCCCACACCACCAGGTGCAATGCAGCAACAGGACCAATAACAACAGATAGTCTCCTATCAGCCTCTGAATCACCCAGCACTGTGTTAAATGTATTTAATTATTGTCAGGCCGGAGTGATGATAGTATTCAGTCTTGCCTTCAACTGCAATTTGCTCTGTTTAGCAGCTGTGTTTACGTTCATTCATTACTGACCTGTTTAGCTCTGTTTAGTGGCTGTATTTTAAGTTAATTCATTACTGACCTGTTTAGCGGCTGTATTTTAAGTTCATTCATTGCTGACCTGTTTAGCAGCTGTACTTTCAAGTTCATTCATTGCTGACCTGTTTGGCGGCTGTATTTTAAGTTCATTTATTACTGACCTGTTTAGCGGCTGCACCTTAAGTTTACTCATAACTTGACCTGTTTAGCACTGCTTGCGCTGTACTTATGTTCATGCATTACTGACCCCTCATGCTTGTGTAGCTGTCTTTCCATTTTGGCTGAGGTTTCTGCCCTGCTGTTCTCAGAGGCTGCAGCAGACCCCACCCCCATCAGCACTCCCAGTCACCAGATTTGACCCCATTTGCTTTTGTTCCACTTTGTGTTGTTGCTGATCATGTCTTCCTTTGAACTGAGCTGTCTATTCCTCTCGTCTCCTAGGCAGGTCTGCTTCTCTGTCAATCCCCACACCACCTGGAGCAACGCAACAGCAGGAGCAGCAACAACAGGTAAATCTCCTGTCAGCCTCTGCATTGCCCTGCAGTGTGTTAAATGTGTTAAATTAATTATTGTCAGAGTAGGTGTGCTGATAGTATTCAGCCCTCGCCTATGCACTATAATTTACTCTGTTCAGCAGCTGTACTTTACATTCATTCATTACTGACCTGTTTAACTCTGATTAGCAACAGTACTTTACATTCATGCATTACTAACCTGTTTAGTGGCTGTACTTTTAGTTAATTCATTACTGACCTGTTTAGTGGCTGTACTTTAAGTTAATTCATTGCTGATCTGTTTATCTCTGTTTAGCTGCTGTATTTTAAGTTCATACGTTACTGACCTGTTAAGCTCTGTTTAGCAGCTGTACTTTAATCCATTACTGACCTGTTTAGCGGCTGTACTTTAAGTTAATTCATTGCTGATCTGTTTATCTCTGTTTAGCTGCTGTATTTTAAGTTCATACATTACTGACCTGTTGAGCTCCGTTTAGCAGCTATACTTTACATTCATTCATTACTGACCCGTTTAGCTCTGTTTAGCGGCAGTACTTTACATTCATGCATTACTGACCCGTGGTGCTTGTGTAGCTCTGCCTTTCCATTATGGCTCCAGTTTTGGCCCCTGCTATTCTGCGCTTGTGTAGCAGCACCCCCCCCCAACACTCTCAGTCTCATGCTTTGACCATGTTTGTTTTTGTTCCACTTGCTCTTTGTGTTGTGGTTTATGTTTTAAACCTTTGAGCTGAGCTATTTATTCTTCTTGTCTCCTTAGGATACTCACTCTTCTCTACCCTTCCCCACATCACCAGGAGCAACGCAGCAGCAGCAGGAGCAGCAACAGCAGGTAACGTCTCCTATCAGCCTCTGGATTGCCCTGCAATGTGTTTTGTGGACTCTGTCTGCTGTAGGTGAGACAGAGAGCAGCCTCCAGCTTTCTTATAGCAAGGCGGTGATTTACTAGAAGTACACTGAATAAAATCTTACTTTTGGGGCCTGTGTAAGTAAGTAGAAGTCAACGTTTTGGTGCTCTGTTTTGGGGTTGAATTTCTTAATGTTACTTTTTATTTGCCAGGAGGAAATCTAGCTGAGAGAATATTTGCAGTCATTTGTGAGTAGACCTTTACTTAAACTCTGTGAAATGGTGTCTGAAAGGAAGGAAGGCATTCACTGGGGTGGAGGGTCAGATTTGTACTGTAGTTGGTTGCTTCTTGAGGGCATGGGCTTAGTCCTAGCCACCTTGCCCTCACCCCACCCACCGAGTACATCATTTCCTTTATATCAGGGTTCTGGCATAATTTCCCAAAAGTACAAAGGACATACACGGCTTATATCCTTAAAGGCACTGCACACTGAATGGGGGTAAACACACTCACACTTTCACACACTAACAAAAAAAGAAAACCTCTTAAACAGGAAGGACACAGACATGTGGGGAATGGTGCAATGCACTGGCTGTGGAGTGGCATTCTTCTGAGAGATGTTCTGAGGCTGCATTACTACCCTATTTGGAGGCACTTTTCTGGTCTGAGGTAGGAGGTTGCCCATCTCCATGCTGACCAGGCAAGGATTCAGGAAACCTCCTCCCCTACCCAGAGACCACCCAGGCCACCACCACTGCCACAGAGGCTGCCAAGAAAGAGGAGCGGTTGGACCACAGTGAGCTCAAGGAGGGTGAGGGTGGTGGAACAGAGGTGCATCCCTCCAGTTGTGCCTCTTCACAATTCAATCGCCATTCTGGCAGAGTGTGGTTCCTCTGTGGAGGCATCCATAGTGAGACCAAGGAGGATGCTGGGAACCTCCTTAAAGGAGACCCACAGGAGGGTGGTGCAGGACCCAGAGAAGGAAACAACTCCTGGTGGAGTACTCAGTCATTAGGGAGAGTAGAACTGGGGAGGGAAGGGAGAGGGAAGTAAGGTGTCTGCCCGGTGCAATGGCTTGGAGGGACAGGAAGCGAATCCTTGGGATCATGAGAGCAGCTGCATAGGGGAGGGAGCTGGATGTTGTTGTCTGCCTAGGGACAAATGACCTGGCTGGGAATGGGATCAAAGCAGTGCAGCAGGAGTTTGTGGAGTTGGGGAGGGGCCTTAGACAAGTGGCACACATGGTAACTTTCTCAGAAGTGCTACCTGTCTATGGCATGGGTGAGGCTAGGCTACTCCACATCATAGGATTTAATGTCTGGTTGAAAAACTGGTGCGGCGCTTAGGAATTTGGCTTCATTGGGGACTGGGATCTACCTGGAGAGGTACAGGCCTATACTGGCATGATGGTCTGCACACGCCCAGGAGGGGGACCCAGGATCCTAGGGTGATAAGTTTAAATGCTTCATTGGCAAGCATTTAAACTAGCCTAGGTGGGAGGCACTGAAGAGAAGCAGGAAATCCCAACCACCCCACACAAAAACATGGTAGTTAGTGAAGCAGACAAAAGGTAGAGAAATCAATAGGGAGCAGAACAGGGTAAATTCAGAAAAGGCAGTAAGGAAGGACAGGAGGGCCTAAAGGGGTAAGGCCATCAAAAATGGAGGGAGATAGCTGGCCTGGTGGTGCTGAGGCTGAGGCATTGGATGCCTTACCTCGGTAACGCATGGCGACCGGGGTTAGGCAGAACCCAGGTCATCAGAGATCGGCAGTGGGGGGTGGCGGCTGGATTTAGCTGCCAACAGGCAGGCTTTCCTCTCCGAGGTGATGCGGCATCCTCGGCCAATGGTGACCCCTAGTGAAGGCTAGAGCCACGGCTCAGAGGAGGCCGGGCGTTAGGCCATGGGGTGGGGATAGGGTCATAACCGAGGCTGTAGGCATCGTGACTCATGAGCATGCGTTCCTACTCCTGGGGCTCCTGGGTGAAAACCAGAGGCAGAAAAGCCAGCGGGAAGCAGGATGGTGGACCGACTCCCCGCAGGCTCCGCTCCCAGGCCAGGTACAAGGGGCGCCTGCGATTCCGGGGGACGGGGCTGGGGGAGTCAGTCAGATGGGGGCGGCCATCTGGAGGAGCATAAATAAGAATAAAAAAAAAGGAGGGTGATGAGTACCAATGCCCATAGTGTGGGTAACAAACTCCCTGAACTAGTGGCCTTGATGGAAGAGGGACGCCTCCATATCGTGGTAGTCACAGAAACATGATACACAGAGAGCCATAACTGGGATGTCAAAATACCAGGGTACACAATCTACAGGAGGTACAGGGAGGGTAAAAGAGGAGGAGAAGTAACCTCCACATAAGGGAAGGATCAAACAAATAGACTTAAAGGGTAAACAGAGAGGGAGGAGGCACCATGGGTCACCCTGGAGACAGGAAATGGCACCACAGTCCGCGACAGGGGTATTTTATAGAACCCATCTCAGGGAGGCAATGGACAAGAAAATTATAGTAAAACTCCTTAGAATGGCAGAAAAAGGAGACATATTGTTGATAGGGGACCTGAATATGCCAGATGTTAACTGGAGCACATTTACTGCAGCCACATCCAAGAGCAGGGTCATTCTCGATGCCCTACGGGGGAATGCCTCAGACAGCTAGTGTTGGAACCCACTCGGGAGGGAGCAGTCTTACACCTGGTACTTTCAAATGGCGGTGGAGAGAGGATCTCAGATTTAGAAACGGGTAGCCATCTGGGAACAGGCAACAACCAAACAGTATGGTCCACAATAAACTTAACTGTAGAGTCAAGCCATACAAAAGCAAGGGTGTTGGACTTTTGGAGGGCTGACTTTGGCAAAATGGGAGAGAACCTCAGAAAAGCACTAGCAAACAGGCATGAAGGAGGGTCAAGAATAATGGGGAAAAGGCAACCTGCTATCACAGAGGCAACAAGCTCTTGTGTAAAGCAAATCAACAGAACAAATGAAGGAAAACCCACCATGGTTCTCAAAAGAGGTGGCAGTGAAGGTAAAGGAGAAAAAGGATAGCATTCAGGAAATATAATGAAACACAGAAGGAGCAGGACATAGAACTATATGAAGTTAAAGCAGGAGGCAGGTCAGAATAGCAAAGGACCAAACTGAGGAAAAGATAGCCAACTCAGTCAAAAAGGGAGATAAAACCTTTTATAGGTACATTAGGGAGCGAAGAAAGACCAAGAGAGAATACTGAGGCTTAATAAAGGGGAGAGAATGTGGGCAGAGGGTGACAATGAAAAGCAGGATTCTGAACAAATACTTCTGCTCAGTATTCCACAAAAGAAGAGGAGGGGAGCTAAACCAAACAATAGAAACACTCTGGATGGGGGGTCAATACCAGTCCATTCACAGAAGAAAGGGTTCTGAAAGAACTCTTAAAACTGAAGGTGGACAAAGCAAAGGGTTCGATGGGATTCACCCAAGAATTCTAAAAGAACTAAGGGGAGAACTAGTGATACCACTGACTACCCTATTTAGCACATCATGGGAGAATGGGGTGGTACCTGAGGACTGGAGGAGGGTGGATGTGATTCCATTTCACAAAAGTGGGAGCAGGAAACTACAGACCTGTTAGTTTGATCTCAGTGGTAGGGAAATGGTGGAATCACTTCTGAAGGAAAGAATTGTTGAGTACCTAGGGCCAGTGGGACACAAGACCCAAGGCAGCTTGGATTCACAGTGGAAGGTCATGTCAGACGATCTAATAGATTTCTTTGACTGGGTGACCAAAATAGTAGATGCGAGGAGGGTGTGGACATGGCTTACCTAGACTTTAGCAAGGCATTTGAAACAGTCCCACACAAAAGATTAATATACAAGTTAGCCAGCCTTGGAGTGGGTCCCAAAGTGGTAACCTGGGTAAACAATTGGCTGGACAACAGGAAACAGAGGGTAACAGTAAATGGAGTCCACTCTGAAGAAAGGATGGTTACTAGCGGAGTACTGCAGGGTTCAGTACTGGGACCTGTCCTCTTTAATGTCTTTATAAGTGACATTATGAAGGGACTGGAGGAGAAAGTATGACTTTTTACAGATGACACAAAGATCTGAAACAGGGTTGATAATGAAGGTGGGGTGGAAAGGATGAGAAGGGACTTGCAAGGTTGGAGGAATGGTCAAATGTATGGCAGCTTAGATTCAACGCAAAGAAGTGCAAAGTAATGCACCTGGGAAGCAAAAACCCAGGGGAAGAGTACACAATGGGGGTGAGATATTAACAACAAAAATGGAAAGGGACCTGGGGATAGTCATATCAGATGATCTAAAGGTGGGCAAGCAATGTGAGAAGGCAATAAGGAGGGCTGGTGGGATACTGGGGTGCATATAGCGAGAGGTATCACCAATAGAAAACAGGAAGTTGTTATCCCTCTGTATGAATAGTTGGTGAGACCCCATCTGGAGTACTGCATGCAGTTCTGGGACACCCATATCTGCAAGGACATAGGATGGCTGCTGTTCAGAAGAGGGAACTAAAATGGTGCAGGGTCTGCACCAGAAGACATGCAAAGATATTAAAGGAGCTTAATGTGTATACCCTTGAGGAAAAGAGGGAGAGGGGACATGAGAGAAACTTTCAAGTACCTTAAGGAATCAACAAAGTCCAAGAGGGTGGCATCTTTCAGAAAAGAGATGTGTAAGAACAAGGGGTACAATTTGAAGATAGAGGTGGCATGGGTCAGAGGTAATGTGAGGAAGTATTTTTTCACAGAGAGGCTTGTGGATACATGGAACGCTTTCTGACAAGGTTGTGGGGTCAAAACAGAGGAATTCAAGAATGCATGGGACAGACATAAGGCAATTCTAGTGGGGGGTAGGATAAAGTAGGTTGTTGGTTAACTAGGATCTGCAGTTTATCCATTAGGTATTAAAATAGGCAGACTAGATGGGCCATGAGGTCCTTATCTGCTGTCAAATTCTATGTTTCTATGTTCTCTGTTTCTAAATGTGTTAAATTAATTATTGTCGGTGTAGGTGTGTTGATAGTATTTATCCCTGACCTATGCCCTGTAATTTGCTCTGTTTGACTGTACTCTAAGTTCATTCATTACTGACCTGCTTATCTCTGTTTAGTGGCTGTACTTTAAGTTCATTCATTACTGACCTGTTTAATGGCTGAACTTTAAGTTCATTCATTACTGACCTGCTTATCTCTGTTTAGCAGCTGTACTTTAAGTTCATGCCTCACTGACCCATGGTGCCTGTCTAGCTCTGTCTTTCCATTCTGCTCAAGTTTCGGCCCCTGCTGTTCTGCCCATGTGCAGCAGCCCCTCCGCTCAGCACTCTCAGTCTCCTGCCTTGACCCCGTTTGCATTTGTTCCTCTTGCCCTTTGTGTTGTGATTGAACTTTTAGTCCTTTGAGCTCAGCTGTTTATTCCTGTTGTGTCCCTAAGCTGCTTACTCTTCTCTCCCTCCCCCACCACTGGCAGCAAATCAGCAGCTGCAGCAGGAGCAGCAACAACAGGTAGTCTCCAATCAGCCTCTGGATCGCCGTGCACAGTGTTAAATGTGTTAAATTAATTATTGTCGTCGTAGGTGTGCTGATAGGATTTGGCCTTCGCCTATGCACTGTAATTTTGCTCTGTTTAGCAGCTGTACTTTAAGTTCATTCATTACTGACCTGTTTATCTCTGTTTAGTGACTGTACTGTAAGTTCATGCATTACTGACATGTGGAGCTTGTGTTGATCTGTGTTTCCATTTTGGCTCAAGTTTCAGCCTCTGCTTTTCTGCACATGCACAGTAGCCCTTCCCCTCAGCTCTCTCACTCTCAAGCCTTGACCCTGTTTGCTTTTGTTCCACTTGCCCTTTGTGATGTGGTTGACTTTTTAATGCTTTGAGCTGAGCCATTTATTCCTCTTGTCTCCCTAGGCTGCTCACCACTACTACGGCGACTGCCCCACTGATCCCCTCTCCAACCACCCTGGGTGGAGCTAATCTTTATTGTTAAGACAGGTCATGTGACTAGTCAAGTAACCATGAGCTCCTGGTACTACCTCCCCAATTTCCCTGCTGCAAGTTATATCCAATGGCCACTAGGAGCCACTGTGTCACCATTCACTCCCTCTCTCCATATATCCCTAATATAAAGTACCTCTATTGTGACAGTAAGCACTCCAACTCTGCCACATCCCCCTCTATTCTACCCCATATCTAGCTAATTTGTCAAGCACTCCTATCTCTCTGACATGCTTGGATTCGAAAACCTGACCCTCTGTACCAAAGTCAACAACCCTAACTACTAGGCCATCCCAGCGGTAACAATTAGCCTAAGTTTTTAGTTTCCAATTAACTTCCCTGGGACTCCCCCACACATACATACACAGGCCCTCAGAACACCCTGCAGCTGCACCCAGCCTGCTGACTAACATTTTAAACTACCTAATACTTTTCTTGAGAGTCTTTCTCTGAGAGGTGATTCAGACATTTTGCATTTCCCTCAATATTATTGGGGAGCAGTATGTTAGGCATCTACTATTTTACCAGCACCCTGCCATGCTTTTTACTTATACTCACCTACCTTCCCTACCTACTCACCTCTACATCCCTCCCTTCTACGAACCCTCCAACTTATATCCTCTGCCCTCCTTCCTCTTCCTCAACTCTCCCATCCTCTCTTCTCCACTATTCCTGGTGCCCAGGTGCATCCATTCTGTACTCACCAGGGATTCACTTGGCATCCCTCTGAGCTTCTAAATCTCACTACAGCAGCACCACCAACCTGCCAACCCCTGCTCCCACTCGCCTGCCATCCCTGCCTAGAAGATGGTTGTCCATCCTCACCAGACTGCATTTAGTATTACTGCTCCTTACCACAGGTGACATTGAATTCAACCCTGGACCTTTCCCCACTCCCCTTTCCAATCTGCTACATATAGTTCATCTAATTATAAGAAGCCTTCTCCCCAAACTTGACCTTCTCCAACCCCTTGTGACCAATTTAAAACCCTCTGTCCTTATCATCACTGAGTCTTGACTCAGCTCGAAATCCCTGACTCTGCCATCTCCATCTCAGGTACTGCATCATCTGGCAGGACAGATTATCCAGGGTGAGGGAGTGGCTATGTATGTTTCCACCTCTATCCAATTCTCAGTCTGCCTGTCCACTTCCTCCCACTCTGCCTTTGAACTTTTGTTAATAAAACTATCCTTTCCTGCTCCTTCCCATCTTTGTGAGCTGAGACTCTGCTGTCCCAGCCTTTCTGCCTCCTCCCATCCTCTGTCACTGACCTCCTCTCTCTCCACCACTCTTGCTGCCTCTGGTGAACTCTTCATCTTAGGGACTTCAACATTAATTGGTTATCCATTTTCCAGACCAAAATCTGCAATCAAATCTCATCCTTATATCTAAAACAAGTCATTAATGATCCTACACACTTAAATCACAAATCAGGCAAACATACCCTAATAGACTGGGCACTGACGTCTCATCCCCACTGTATAATCACCTAAGGTATACTCCAGATGTACTCAGTGATCACCATATGGTATACTGTGTGCAGAAAATCCAACAGGTAAAATCCCCTCCAGTTATTCTCAACCTTTGCTCCTTCCATTCCCTTGACCTGCTCTCTCTCCACGATACAATAACCTTAACAATGCTGACTGGTCACTCATTGCCACTGCTTCCTCAGTGGATTCAGCCCTGAGCTACTTCAGCTCCCAGTTCCTGCATGTCTGGAAACATCATGTTCCACTTAAAAAGATTAGGATCCATGCCAATCAGCACCCCTGGGTCTCTGCCAAGCTGCTAGTATGTCAGCGTGTTCGAGACCAGGCATGGGTGTTGTTTAAAGTCTCTGGAGCTCTTATAGATTTGCAGAAGTATCACCTGCACTGAAGCATTTCAACTCCTCCTTTCATGCAAAATATTAGCAATCCCTCCAAATTCTAGAAGGTTGTTCATGCTTTATTCTCTCCTCCTGCCCAATCCCCCTCCTGTACTAATGATAGGCCACCGCACTGTTTCAGACCCCCCCTTTGTGGCAGCAGAATTCAACTACTTATTCATCACCTGAGCCTCTTCCCTCTCTGTTTCTCTACCACTGTGCCCCCTCACAAGCCTGCTCTGCTCAGATCCCTTCTTTATTATGTTTTTCCTTCAAATCTGTCTCCCCGATGACACCCTGTGAGAATTACTTGTCTTAAATCCCCATAAGGGTAAAAGCCATGATGGGTTCGACCCCATGCTGCTTCACCTCTCAGCTTATGCTATTGCCCACCCTCTAGCAACTCTTGAACCTTATCCTTCTAACTCACCACCATCCCTGATGCTTGAAGGTCATCACTTTGTCCCCCTTCCAAAGAGCGGTGACCCATCCAACCCAGCAACATTCAACCTATATCACTGCTCCCAATCCTGGCTAAATTTCATGAGCACCTGACTCTGGTGCAGCTCTTCCCTTTCCTTGACTTTTCCTCCTTTTTATCCCCTTCCAGTCTGGGTTCCACAGGCCCATTCCACTGCTACTTCCGTACTTCTACTCACTGACTCCATTTTTCAAATATGGGTCAGGGACACATCACCTCAGCCATCTTGGTTGATCTGGCCAAAGCATTCAACACTGTTGCTCACCTCCTTCTCCTTAGCAAGCTGACTGTGGCCAGTCTCTCCAAATCCACCACCAGCCGGTCTTACCTCACAGGCAGGTCTCAGTCTGTCAAGGTCGGCAACTTTCTCTCCTCCCCAGTTCCAATCAACACTGGTGTCATCCCCTATGGCTTGGTACTTGGTCAAATACAATTTTCCATATTCCTGAAAGACCTTCCTGATGCCTGCTCATCTGCTAGGATCCACATGTATGCAGATGATACCCTGTTATTTGATTCCAGTACTTAACCCTTGATGTGGCAACCAGCCTTTAGTTGGACTTCAGCAACATCCAGCGCTGGTTTTGCTCTAATCAACATTTCCTAAATGCCCCCCAAAAATGGTCTCCATGGCCTTTGGCACCAGGCAAAAGTTCTCCAGGTATGATGACACTCCCTTCTTCCATACCCTCAATGGTTCCATACTGGAAAATGTCTCCACTTTCAAGTACCTCAGGCTATGGCTCAACAAGAACCTCGACTTTGCGGTTCACGTAGATATCATCCACAAAAAGCAATCACCACCCCAAACTCTGTGCTCTCTACAGACACCACAGCTGCCTTCCATTGCAAGCCAGGAGAGAGAGATTGTCCAAAAGATGATTCTCCCTTTCTTTAACTTTGGAGATGTAGTCTGCAACTATCCTGTCCAGACTGGACACTCTTTTCAACTCCTTCTGCCACTTCACTCTCAGCTGTCCACCTCGTACTAACCACTGTGACATTTACACTTTGCTCTCCTCTCTTCCCTCAGAGCCAGACGCGTGCACATACGCTACCTTAATTGGGAAGTACTGGCTTAGCTCTCTGCTACCCTACTTACAATCTCTGTCAACTCTCCCAAAGGGAGAAGGCCTTTGATGACTTTTCTCCCTCCCACCCTCATTCCTCTAGCTGACCTGTACTGCCCCATACTCATACCCTTGTGACTAAAATTAAAAATAATTTGAGTGACCATAGCACTTTACATGCTATATTTCCATCATGAGAATGTATAATTTAGCATTTTGTGTGTTTGTGATTTGGTTTCACTGTAAATCAAGGGTTTATAATAAAGCATATGCTTGTTTTGTACTGCATATCTGGAAACGTGTAACCTTCTCTGTGAGTGTATATGTGATTTGACACTCTGTAAAACAACTGTATCTGTTCTAAGTTAATGTTGAATGCTACTGTATATTCTTACCTGTTTCCCAACTGATGGCATGTACTGTATTTTCTGTATTCACGCTGTACTGTATCTTCTGTATTCACTCTGTATTGTATTTTCTGTATTCACTCTGTGTTGCATTTTCTTTATTCACTCTGTACTGTATTTTCTGTATTCACTTCATACTGTTATGTTTATTGCACCCTCCTTTGTATCCCCCTTACCCCCAGGACACATCTGGAAATGAGCTATTGCAGCTCAGTATGCCCTTCCTGGTGAAGCTCTTTCAAATAAAAAATAAATAAAGCAGACACGGGTTTGAGTCCCACAACCTCCACTTGCATACTGTGTGACTCTGAGGAAGTAACTTAACCTCCCTACAGATCCTGGATCACCTCAGAAAACAGGCACTTGTGCCTAGTGGGCCTTACCTGGTTGAAAAAGAATAAAAAAAACAGAGATGGGAGATGATAATAAAGCAAAACCCAGTGCTGGCATAGAGCTGTCATCTTTTGCTGTGAAGTGCCATGCAGGAGATTATGTATATATGGTGATGACAGACAGACAGAGAACTCTTAATATATTATACAATGACAAGGAAAGAATCCTGGACTCTGATTGGTCAGCGTGTGGCTGGGACAGTGATGCTATCCCAATATAACATCACTCTATCAAGTCTAGGCATACACATGACTGAATGTCATCAGTAAAACAAAAGTCACTTCACATGCAGATTAGGGAGACAGAAAAATTAGCTATTTACTGTACCACAATTCTCACTGTGTAAATCAGTATAATGCTATTACATTCTGTATTACTACAGAAATAGGACAGTGCATCTCTCAGTAAAGAAATCTTGTCAGCTATCAATGTGTGCACAATGTTCATCTTGAAAATAAATATTTGAGATCTTATATTGTTGTAACCACTACCTAACCAGGATACTGCACCTCCAAGTAAGGAAACATGGAAGACAGATTCTTATTGTACCCACAATGCCTTCCACACATATTTATATATTAGGTGCTGTACTGTAGTTACCATTACCAAAATATGAGACACATTGCTGAGTAAGGAAAATTGTGTTAACTTTATAATCTACCCAGAAATTTCTTGTTGCTGTATGTAAATCAGCATATTAGGTGTTATACTGCTGTAACCATTATATTAAGGCATTATACTGCAGCCACCACTACCAAAAGATGAGACTGCACTGCTGAATAAGAACAATTTAAGTTACTTTTATAATCTACTGAGCATTCCTTGTAGCTGTATGTAAATCAGCATATTACCTGTTACACTGCTGTAACCACTACCATAATAAGACTTAATTGATTTAAGAGAAAGGGAGTACTTTATATATAAATGTTATTATGTAAGGGACCCAGAGAAGCCATTGCATAATAGTAATAATGCACTCTAGAGTGTGTGTTGTGCTGGCATAAGATCACTTCTCATGTGTTGGAAGCACTCGGCCTGCAACCTCATGCCCAAACACCTGACGTGATGTCATCCCAGCACAGCACACATCCTGTTGTGCATTATTACTTAATTAATGCATCCCTGGAGCAACAGACACACATAGAACTGAATGCTTGTGTCCTGAGGCTTACATATTGGTCCAGTATCACTTACTTTTTTGTTGTGTTAAAATGTATTCCATTCCCTTCCATTCTCTCCATTTAGGCCCTCAAAAAATCTGGGCCTGATTCACAAAGCTCCTGGTAATGGCACAAGCTGATTGTGACCACAAGGAATGGGGCAAGGTGCGGCTTGTGCCAAGAAATGCACGGGGAGCAATTCACAAAGGCAGTCAGCATCAAACACAGGCTGCCTGCACCAAAGGGGCTTGTGCCAGCCTTGCACCACAAAATGGGCTGTGGCATGGTGCTAGAGGGTTTGCAGTAGCTGCAGTCTGCCATATACCCTATGTCGAGATTCACAAACCCTCCCAGAGAGCACATTTGAATTGCCTATGAATAACAGAAAATAAGATATCCGTCTTAAATCCTCTGTCCAGGGTGCCTTTTTATATTATATAGCTCATTATAAATACATCATTTGTGGTGGAAATACCGTACCTCACAGGGTCTAAAAATGTCATGGCTCCCAGTTTCAATGTTTGCCATTCTCTCAGAATGATGCACTTTGCTGCCTTCAGCATCTATAACTTTTGAAAAAATTAAATCTTTAACCACTGTCTTATTTAGACATAATGTAAATGTATCTGAATTAGGTGAACAAAATCTCCACTTACTTTGTGGATTTGCACCACATAACTGCCATTCCAAACATGAAAGTGGTCTGTCATGGCTAAACTTGCAGTTTAAAACCCGCGCAAAGTGGGAGGGAGCAACAGACGTCATGCGTAAGGCAGCGCATGATGTCACACTGATTCCGTGCATTAATGGTGCTGGGAACTGCCAAAGGAGGCAGGAAACTTTGTGTCCCAGTGGCTCAGATAGATAAGAAGGACACATGGATACTGAGCCAGAACACACAGGCAGCGGTTTGCCCATCACTCAGGGATTAAAATCCCAAATTACTTTTTATACTTTAATCCTTTACTCAATCTAAAATAATTTTATTATTCATTTTAACTTATTTTTAGAAGTTATATAGTTAAGTATCATGTAATAACTCCCACCTCCCCACACTCCCCTGCCCACCCCTTCCCCCACCCAAGCTGAACTCCTCTCTCCTCCCCTTTCCACCCACCTGCACCTGCCCCAACCTCAACTTGGGTCTCTGCACTTAGCTTCTCAGCTTGTTGCACTTTGCCCGGCTACTGGGAAATTGACAATGCCTCTGGCAGGCTCATGTATTCTGACATGTAAATTTGTAACTTGTATTTGTTGCCCTAGCCTACTTGAACTCTATGTTAGATCATGTTACTACTTTGTCAAAACTGTTCTGCTGCAACAAATGTATCTTTCTATGCTATTGACAAGGATCCTTTATAAATGAGCTCTTGGCTTAGAAGTGCTGTGAATTTTTAATCCGCTGTAAGTGAACGCTGCGATGGGCACTTCACGTTGGTGGAGCACATCGAAGTGAGCACCGTAAAGTGCTCACTTTGCTATTTCATTATTACTTTTGGTATTGCCATTATGCCTTAACGCCAAGTAAGGTGAAGTGACAAGTTAATAGGCAGCCCCTTGACACATCACATGGCTTACAGTACTGTAAGTCACATGCTTTAGCCAGGCAGGACGGAAGTGAGTCAGAAAAGCAGTTTTACTTTCCCTTTGCATTCGTAGAGGGAGAAGGCTTTGTGAGAGCAGTGTAGGAGTCTGTGACAAAGTGCTTTATTGCCTTTCTGAAACAACAGCTTTTTTAAAAGCTATCTTTATTTAGTTTTTGTATTGTGTTTGTGATTGTTTTTTTTGGTAGTTAATTGTTTTTTATAAGTTTTGTTTTGCTTTGTGTGTGTGTGTGTGTGTGTGTGTGTGTGTGTGTGTGTGTGTGTGTGTGTGTGTGTGTGTGTGCCGGGGACGTGTGTGGGAGGGATGGACGTGGACCCTGGAGAAGGTGAGTTGCTGGCCCGTGGGCATGGTCAGAGGAGGGAGTGCGGAAACATGGGGGTGGTCTTGTGAAGCTGGACTGCTCCTGACTCCTGGGTGTTGCTTCTGCCCCAGTGGAAGCAGCAGCAGCACCAGTGCCACCGGTGGCTGCTGTGCATCCACCTTCTCCGCCACTACCACCACCACTGGTAGCAGCAGCTGTAGGGGCTCCAGCAGCACCACCACCTCCACAGCCACAGGAGGTGCCCTGGAAACCATAGGGTGCAAGGACTGTGTCTGTTCCCCTGCAGCTCCCCGTGTGGGAGTTTTTAACTCTGGGGAGACAGCACAGTCGTGGTGTGTCATCTGTGTGGTGTTCTAGTGCACCGTGGCCCCGGGGGGCCACCACAAGGTGGAGTGGCAGGCTGCCACGGAAGGGACCAGGCGTTCACCTGCTGGCCCTTCTGTGGCAGTGGCCAAGGTGCTGCTGGGTAAAAGTTGTGCCCTCACCACAGCAGGAGGAGGGCCAGCACAGCAGCTGCACCACTACCACCATGACAGCCACCAGCACCACCCTCTGCACCACCACCACTACCTGGATTTCCACCTGCAGTGGACGCAGCCACAGTCCCTGCAACAGAGGCTGACCTCACCCTGGTTTGAGCGGCTCTGGAGGAGAGTAATCAGAGGGTCAGTGCTTTGCAGCAGCAGGTCGACACACATAAGAACAGCAGCAGCAAATACTGACAATGCTGCACCTGCTTCTGGACCACCACGGCATCCCACGGCCACAGTAAGGGATTGTTTTCTGCCCCCCTCCCACTACTGTGTTTTACTGTTTTTGTGTTTTTTTCTTTGTTGTTGTTTAATAATACACATTTTCCCTTTCAGGGGAATCTTTGTTATCACATAGTGCAATACATTTCTGTGAACACTGCATTATTACAGTGGCCTTGATGGAGAATTCCGATTGTTAATTATTCTGCTGCCTGCTAGTAACGCTGGGACAAGATGCCAGGAGAGCATCGTGGTGTTATTAATAAGTCCGACAAGAAGCCTCATCGTTTCATGTTACAATGGTCGCCTAGAAATGTGTGGCACGCTTCCAGTAAGAAAGCCTTGTTATTGGAAACGCTCCCACACTTCATCACAAAGTGAACCTTATAACACAATGAAACATTGGGATAGCTGCCGGACATTCACTTGTAGTGGAGAGCACCTGCGCCTCGCCGCATCATGTCCTAACGTTGCTGGAGATAGGGCAGAAGTGTATGGGCGCTTTTCTGAACGGGAATTCTCCATCATGTGACACACTGTAATGAAATTATGGGCATTTTCTCAGAAATATATTGCACTCTGTACAGCAAGAAATATTACACTGAAGTAAGGCCCCACATATTAGGTTATGTGCATCACCATAACTATGTAACGTGGTATTTCTGTAAAGCAGCAGTCAACAATCTGTTGAGAACTCTGACCTATATTTTTTAATGCTATGTTACAACTTCCTTTACTTACATCCTGACTGGAATGATGAGAATTTCCAGTAGTTGAGTCTGCTGTACTCACCTTTTTCATGTGTGAAATAATGAAAGGAGCGTTCCTTTTAAATTGGTGCTGACCAGGTCTTTGTCATTATTTTCTTCTGCTTTTCTCCATCACATCAGTTAGTTGTTATATATCACTTCTGTTGTAAATTAACAGTTATGCAGCAGGCAGTGTCTTATGACACCACGGAACAATATTTATTGAAAAGCAGCTGCAAATAAATACAAACCTGGTCAGAACAATATTGAAAGGCGTGCTCATTTTTTTTTCATACATGAAAAAAAGTAGTAAACTAAGTAAAGCAGACAGAAATTGTGAAAAGAAGCATATCCTTCAAGTCACAACTCAGAGTAACTAGTGGCTGTGGCAATGTAAAAGTAGCATAAAAAGTACAGTTCAAAATTGTCACGATATTCTTGCAATGCTGCTTTAATTGATAATATCAGTATGACATCATGAGCTCTAAACAATTACACAAACACATAAAATGCATCCCCAGAATTAATGGTGCACTCATTAGTAGCGCAGTGGTGCACAGAGTCCCCAGATTTTTCTGCAGGCCCAAAATGCATCCTCCTTTTGTGTGCAGAAAATTGACAATGGTAACACAGTGAAATGAGAGTGTTTCAGTGCATACAATGTCCCCTAGAATAAAATGATGACCATGAGCATCCTGTTGCTGGTCCAATGTTCTGTGAGGCAATTTGAGCAAATGCAATGTGATCATCTCAAGTGGATGGAAGGGTGCCCTTTGGCTGTACACTATAGTAGCCTTTGTGAGTAGATATATATAGATATATGTTTGTGTATTTTGTAGGTGAGGAGGGGTTGACATGGGCATGTACTCATGGTATTGTTCTGTATCACACATAGGTCACAGAAACTGTTGGTGCACATTCCAGTGCTCAATGAGAATTTTGCATTGAAATTGGAAACGGATAACTCTCAAGCACATGAAGGTAGGTATATTTTTTTGGAGGGTGAATCATATTTGCAGGTTTGTCTGTAATGGTTTCTTATTTTGTTACTTCTTCACAGATTTCATCAGCATCCTTCCTGAGTCCGGTTGTTAATGATGGTCATGGTCATCGAATGAAACGACTTCTGCATGTTGCATGTATGCCCACTCGTGGGGGAGGGGGTGCCTGATGATGTTGAAGAACTTTTTCGGATTAGGCCACTTTGACAGAACAACAAAGCATCTGGAAGTTTTCTAAAAAAACAAATGAATGACTTCTTACAACTTAGTTGTTATTTGTCACTCCCTGGTTCTCAGTCTCAAGTCAAGTTACATTTCAAACCCACATCTTATCAACTAACACAACCTGTGTACAATATTTTCTGTAGTCTTTCCAAAACAATGAAACAGGTGAAACAAAATCTTCTTCATACTTACCAGAATGGATTTTACATGGATATTCCGTAGGTTCCTCTCTGTACGGTACAGCTGCAGTACCATTCCCACCAAGCCGAAGTTTTAGCGATTGAGACTTTTGTGTTAACCTGCAAAAAAAAACCTAAAAAATAAGTGTACCTTATGTGTTTTACCATTGTGGCTCTGAAAAGCTACAGAAAACAAAACATACAACTAAAGGAAGTGAAACAGCATAACAAGCATGAGTACACATACTCACTTTATGGTTTAAATATTAAGAAGCTTTGTGTCTGTGGCTGATGGATGTGGTGGTCCAGACAGACTTATGCTCAGTGGTGGCAGTGGCTAACATCAGTCCCAGTAGTGGTGGTCCAGGGACAGACAGACTCATGGTGGCAGTGGTGAACATCAGTACCGGTGTTGGTGGTCCGGGGGAGCAGACACTCATGGTGGCAGTGGCAAACATCAGTCCCAGTGGTGGTGGTCCTGGGGTCAGACAGACTCATGGTGGCAGGGTGGCATTGGCGAACATCAATCCCAGTAGTGGTGGTCCAGGGGGTAGACAGACTCATGGTGGCAGTGGTGGCAGTGGCTAACATCAGTCCCGGTGGTGGTGGTCCGGGAGTCAGACAGACTCATGGTGGCAGTGACGAACATCAGTCCCGGTGGTGGTGGTCCAGGGGAGCAGACTCATGGTGGGTGGTGAACATCAATCCGGTGGTGGTGGACTGGGGCCGACAGACTCATGGTGGCAGGGTGGCATTGGTGAACATCAATCCCAGTGGTGGTGGTCCAGGGGGCAGACAGACTCATGGTGGCAGTGGTAGCAGTGGCGAACATCAGTCCCAGTGGTGGTGGTCCGGGGGTCAGACAGACTCATGGTGGCAGTGGTGAACATTAGTCTCAGTGGTAGTGGTCCAGGGGTCAGACAGACTCATGGTGGCAGTGTTGGCAGTGGCGAACATTAGTCCTGGTGGTGGTGGTGGTCCGGAAGTCAGACAGACTCATGGTGGCAGTGGTGAACATCAGCCCAGTGGTGGTGTTGGTGGTCCGTGGTACACTGCCTTTAACAACTTCAGTTAAAACCTTCCAACATTAACCAGATCATCATCCACATAAAGAAAGCTTTGCTCACAGTCATCTATGTTTGAAGTCTGACCATTGGGAAATTCTTTCTCCATTGTGTCATCATCTACGTCAGTGGTGGGCTGTTTCAGGCAGCCACTGTCAGTGCCACCAGGATGGTCCATTTCCACATCACCAAAACCACCATGACTAGGCCGGGGTACGAATACTGAGGTTGTAGTCTGTGCTGGTATGTGCCTCTCATTCATTTTAATGAATGTTAGCAAACTAACATTTGTAGGAGACAGGTTTGTCCGACGATCCCTGACTATTGCACCTGCTGAGCTAAATACCTCTCAACACTTACACTGGAGGGTGGGCATGTGAGGTACTTCAGTGCCACTGCAGTCAGCTCTGGCCATTCACTGACCTTCTACTCCAGTACAAAAGAGGATCTTCAGTTATTGTCAGATGCCTGTTTTCAGACAAATATGACTCAACCATTCTCTGAGACGCACTAAGTCCAGTTGTTGATGCATCATCCTGTTCTACCGAATCATTTATTTCACAAATACCCACTTGGGACAAAGCCTCCCAAAGTGGGTTGATGCCAGCCACTTTCGATGACAGACCACCGGGAGCTGCTGTCCCCTTCCCCTTGCAGAATATGCTTGATAGTCCTACAGGTACACTTTCAGCTGGATTATGCTGCTGAGGTTTGCTGACCTTGGCACGTGACTTCTATGCCCCATGAACCAAGCTCACCAGTTGATCACTGATATTTTTACCTGTTCAGGCCCTCCTCCAGTAACTGATGCAATTCCATGTTGCATCGTGGGTCCAGCATTGTTGCTATGGCAAAGTTGTCACTACGCTGAATGCTCATAATGTGATGATTCTGGTCAAATACTGTCAGCATGTGTTGCAGCAACATACTGCTACCACCATCTCCGGCAACATCAAGGCCATGCTGTACATTCACCAATATCTGCCTCAGCACCCGCAGCAGTGGAATTGATTGGCTAATAGAGGCAGACTCAACACTCACTGCCTGTGTGGCATGTTCAAAAGGCCACAAAATTGTTATTACAGAGTCCATGAGGTGCCACTGTTCAGTCGTCATAGACATGGAGGCCCTGGAACTGTCACAGCTAGTGTGCATAACAAGATATTCTGAGATGGCTTTGTATTGTTCATACAACCTCTCTGCCATGTATAAAGTGGAGTTCCATTGGGTGACAACTTCCAGCTTCAAATGGTGCTGAGGCAGGCTGTTTTGTATCTGCAACTGCCGCAGTTGGTCATGGGCCTTTCCAGATTTTGAAAAGTGAGAGCAGATACATCGTGCAACGGTCAGCATTTCCTTTACATCAGGGTGCTGCAGAAACTCCTGCACCACAAGATTTAAACAGTGGGCCATGCATGGAACATGAAAAAAACACCATTCGTGATGCTTTTCACCACATTTGACCCATTGTCACTTGCTATGAACCCAGCTCTCAGGGACAGAGGGTTTAGCCATTTGTCAATTTCAGTCAGTACCATGTCCAACATGTTATCACCAGTGTGTAACAGGTCATATGGTGCATAGCAATCGTTGCATGCTGTCAAATTCCTGGAAGATTGCTACGCGACAATCCACCTTACTGCACTGATGATTTTATTTATTTGTTTATTGTTTATTTATTGAAAATGTTTCACCAGGAAAGGCACACTGAGCAAAAGATGCTCGCCTCACGGGTGCTGACCTGGGGGAAGGGTTAAGTGGAGGCAGATCAACATACAAACATGGAATATTGACTTCATAATACAGATGATGTACATAGTTGGGAGGAATATCATAAGCACTTATTTACAATAGGTGGAACAATACAGGAGTACTTTAGCACATTTTACAATAGGTTGAAACAGTACAGGGATCAAACATTAAGGACAGGGTATACATATCATGGTACACTTCAGGTTAATACATGTTTAAGTAAGTGCCAATAACAATGCAGGAGTGTGGTAGCATGACATAAGTTGAAGCGAGATGCACCAAGTTGACAGTAGGAGTTGGAGGAGATGGGGTGATAAGGGTGGGGGGAGAGGTGAGCAGTAGCAGTGCATGAGGTTGAGAAGCGTGGGTTACTTAGGGAGGGAGGAAGGAAGGGGAGGGTGGGGAGAGATTGGGAGGGAAATTAGAGGTGGGAGTGAGGTGAAGTGCGTGGGGCAGTGTATAAGCCAGGCAATTTGAAGCGAAGGCCGAGCAGCTGAGTCAGGCACTAAAGGGGATGGTGGAAAGAGGCTGTTGGGGTCAGGGGCAGCTGCAATTTGGTGCCAGGAAATTAGTGAGGGCAATGGATAGGAGTGTTTGGATGATGAATGGCGGATCTGAGCTGGCAGGCACTTCCAGAGTTTGGGAAGCGGTAAGAGAAGGCTGATTGGCCTCGTGTGGTCCTATAGCCTTGCATCAGAAGACCTGAGGCAGTGGGTGGAGGGAAGATAGGGAGGATGCAAGGTAGGAGGGAGGGCCGAGCCAGCAATTGGAAGTGAATTTGGCACTATGAATTAGGCGCCGGTTGCTCAGGGATGGTAGGGCCAGTGACCGGTAGAGCTCGCAGTGATGAGAGCCAGGGGGAGCATCAAGGGTGAAGCGGCAGAAGGCATTAAAGAGGGGGTCAAGTCTGGTTAGGGTGGTCTTGGTGGTGGAACTATAAATGACATCACAGTAGTCTAAGGAGGGTAGAATCATTTTCTGGACTAATTCCCTTCTGACCGGTAGAGGGAGACTAGAGCGGTTGAGCTAGAGGGCACCAAGTTTTGGATGCAGTTTAGAAATTATGGCATCCACGTGTGTGGAGAAGGAGAGGTGTCGATCCAGCCAAACCCCTAGATATCTGAAGGAGGGCACATCCTCGAGGATGGAGTTATTTAGGGTATGGAAGATCAGGGAGCAGGTGAGTTTGGATAGACGCTGTCTAGTGCCGAAAGTCATAGAGACATTTTTTTTGGCGTTTAGGGAGAGCTGGTTGGTATTGAACCAGTGTTGGATTTTGTTGAAATCGGTTTGGAGTTTGGAAGAGACTTCTTCGTGGGTCCAGCCGGAGGTAAAGAGGACCGTGTCATCTGCGTACATATGGATTGCGGTAGAGGAGCAAGAGTTAGGCAGGTCACTCTACCAACATCACAAACAACCCCGGCACCTGTGCCCAGTGTGCAGTTATACACAATATGAACTCCCCGCTGTTCTGCCACTTGCCCACATATCTATATCTTAAATGGATGAATGGAGAAGAGGAATGTTGAAGGGCATGTCTTACTGAGTCGGACACAGTGTGGAACAACTCGGGACAGCACGGGTAGAAAAGTATGTCCTGATGGGACTTTCCATTTTGGACAGGCACGAGCAGCAAACCACCAGAACCCAGAGTTCTCCACAAAGGAGAAGGGCAAAGATCAATTGCCAGCATTTCCACTACAGCAGCATCAAGTTCACGTGACACTGTATGATTAGGGGGTACTTCAGCTTATGCAAAACACTCTGTAATGTTAGCTGACTTAATGTTTTATGGTGTGATCGCAAATGGTTGTGCTCTGTGATGAATGGCATTTGCAGGTTAGAATGTGGATGTTTGATGAAGACGGTTGCACAGGTGATGATGACAAACCAAGAAATGCAGTTATTTTGCCAGATTTGCCAACCGGGGTTGATGTACCACTTGCACTAGACATACTGCATTCCACCACCACCACAAAAACTGCTACTCACCAGCACTGGACAACATTTCAAAGTCATTATGGTCCCCACCTCATCATGCCGTAGTAATCCCTCTGCTTTTATTATCTCAGTACTGCACGTTTAATTTACTACTGGACTTAACAGTCATGGAAGGGGATAACATGCTGTCTATGGTTGCGGTGATGAGGGTGAACGCTTCCACTGTGATATTAGCTGCCAGCTTGTGCTGGGTCCACAGTGCCAAGTGCCTATTCTTAAGATGTGTATCATCCTCCTGTGCCCAGATGGCCCCTTTTACCTCGACTCACACGACATGGCAAACCTGGCAGATTGCAACTGACTCATCATTTGCATCTTGAACAAAAAATCTCAAACAAGGATTGTGATGTTCTGCTTTTAACATGTCCATGAGGTGGCTTAGTTAGTCCGTTATTTTAAGCACTGAAGTGGGGGGCACGTGATGATCAGGGCACTGCACACCTGGACTGCAACTGACCACCGACTACCTATCATATTTATTACTGGGTCATCATCATCAACTAAAACCGGTAAATCACAAGTTTTTACGGGGGGGGGGGGATTCCTGCAAACAGACTCAGACACAGCCACTTTGAATTTCTTTTTCTCCGGTTCCCAACTGCGGTCAATTACATCATCATCATATTCAGCAAAGTCACACACATCCACATCTTCTGCTTGGATGCTAGCATGTGGACTGCATGTTGCAACAACAGCAATATCATCGTCATCATCACATTCATCATCAGCATCTATACCACCATCAATGATATTTTTTAACCACACTGTGAATCACTGCATGGAAAATGCATGACATTAACTGCCAGTGCCGCGGAGAATGGAATATCACATTGTATGCTGTCATTGACATGATTATCAGAATCCTCAGGTTCAGTTACTGGATGTTACTGGAAGTATGACATCATCTATGCTGCCACTCACTTGTACTACTTCACAATCAATATTTTTGGATACAGTACACTGGTCAGAATTCAACTTGATGCACAAATACTAATACTACCACCACCACAACACCAGTAACACTAACACCACTGGCTGGGAAAACATCATCTCCTCAACTATGAGTGAAGCTACTGATTGGGCTGTAAAAAACACTGCAGGAGAAATACCTTTCCTCATATCAGCAGCAATGCACTTCATGCGCTGCGCATCTACCACACCCACAGACTATCTTACTGCCTGAATTGCCATGGTGAGAAACAGCTTTGCTTGCACATCTCTTTGCCAGCATTTTGGGGATCAACCACAATATTATGACCAAATTTAGATTTTGGTACGTTCACTCTCTGATTGGGGGGACGCTGGATGTGAAGCCAAAAAAACAACTGTAGCTTCAGCAACAGATAGAGACTAGTCTGTCACGCAATGAAAACAACTTCAGTAACCAGTGGTGCTGATGGGGTCTCAAAAACAATCCAATCTGATAAAAAATTCCTTTTGCCAGTGGGGGTGGGAGGAGCACTGACTGCAGATTTGGGCGGTACAAGCAGCAAAACAAAGAACAGATGCCACGATTGCAGTACAGAATCAGGCAGCTGCAGTGGAGAGCAGGTTCACACTGCTGCACCTGCAATTACACTAGTCTGTGGCACAATAAAAGGTTATTATTTGATGTCATGCTGCACGCAACACCGCACACACACTCACACACACACACACACACAGAAAAGTTGTCTACAATGCTGAACAAGTAATGCGGAGCAAATTTAAAAGTTCAGTAATATGCCACATATTGTAATGTAAACAACCTGAAATTAGAACTGCTGCACCAGATCCACACAACACACGAACAGCAAGAACATTTCAACAATTAATGGCAATATTACTGTGTGTTCATTAACACAGTCAGTTATATAACAAAATATAACCAAAAACAAAGAAATCTATTTTTGCAACTTAAATCTACCTACACCACAGATATGCCCTCCCCAAAGCACACTTTCACTGTCTTTCACTACACACCCAGTGTTGTACATTAACATTCAAAATCTACACAAAAACAAAAATGCTCAATGATATGAGTACAGGAGGGTTTCCTACAATCGATGAACTAAAGTTTGAGCCCCCCCAAAAAATGCAAAAAATCTTTTTTAACAGCTTTAAAACAGTTTCAATCACAGACAGCTATCAGAACACACTGTCTCCTACTCCTTCCTATACATACTACCCCAAACTGAGGCTGTGCAGATCAATATAGAGCCCATGTGACCTGAAATCCCATGAATCACTGCAAAATTCACCTTCGGAGCTCAAAAACAAGGCAAAGTGACGCGAAGTGCATTGCACCTTAAATTTGGTGAAGTAGTGGTCTTGGGAGGCAGAGTAATGTGAAGTCATTGTTTTTAATGGACTTCACGTTACTCATCATAATGCAAAGTACTCCGCTTCGAGTTGCGGAGCACTCCGCGAATCTGCCTTTGCTCAGTGAATCACTTCGTGGAGCAGACTGAGCCCACTTCACCCACCACTACTTTTAGCTCAAGGGCTGTAATTCAGATTTCTCAATAAATAAAAATAAAATAATACACACAAATCGGGGGGGAAGAGGTCCCAGGGGGGCATGGAAAAGGAGAGGTTAAACCTTGTATGCTGTTTAGTAATTCAATCACATCATTTTTTGTACACTATATTATACTAGTAAAAAACTACTAATAACATAACTAAAATTCATCTTCTTCCCTTCCACCATAAAAAATGCATGAACCAAATAGTGGTACAATAATTCAACCAACCCTCAAATCGAGGGATGCACTTTATCAGCAATATTTCATAGATGTCCAAATCATAGCGTGCCGGTATTCTGAACAGAGGAGGGCATAGATGAACTCACAAAAGAAGCAAACTCAACAGTGTAAGTCCCATTCACAGTCCTCACTTAGCCCTACATTAGGGTCCAAGCAAGTTAGTGTAAAGATCCAATACACTTCTCTTTTCCAAAGTGCATTATCCCAAAGAGCTTCACCACTTGATGATATTGACACTTGTTCAAGGCCCCAAAAGCGCAGGGAGGTGGCCGAGTGCCCCACTGTATTGAAATGTCTGGCCACTGATGAGTTTTTATCACAAAGCTGAATATTACTCTTATATTCACTGATGTACTGCTTGAACTCTCTTGTTGTCTTCCCTACATATAATTTGTCACAGAGACATCTGAGAACATATACCACGTGGTCCAATTTACAGTCAATGTGTTCCTTGATTGGATATCATTTATTGGTGTACGGATCTTCAAACTCTATCTTCTTACTTGTGTTGCCACATTGGTAACACTGTCTGCAGGGTACTATATCTGGTGCCAATGGACCCACTAATAACTGTTTTCTCAAATTCACTGGTATGTAATGTTGCATGTGTACAAGTCGATCTTTTTAATGTTTTGTTTTTCCTGGATGTGACTAATGGGGCAATTTTTTTCAATTGTTTAACCAGGAGAGACACAGTAAGCTGAAAGTTTGTTTACAGGTCCGACCTGGGAGCACAGGGAAGTTAAGTGACTTGCTCAGGGACACACAGTATGCAAGTGGAGGCAGTGAGATTCAAACCCAAGTCTCCAGATTTGCAACTCAGAGCCTTAAACCACTGTGCTCTACTGCCTCTTTCTATGAACCTAATATGTCTCTGAGCATCCCCTGCTTTCTGGACATGCCAGTTCCCCATAATTACATTTTTAATTCTGCCTCTTAAATGGCTATAAGGTGTTGTAAAGACTATTCTTTCATTCATTTCTTGTCATGGGTTCTCATACAAAAATTGTTCTCTGGAATGTTTGGTTATGTCCTGTTCTGTACCCTTAATCAGGTCCTGGCCACATCCTCTATCTATGAATAGTGATGCCATATCTAAGGTTCTATATTCCCGTTTCACTACAGTTTTGTTTTGCCCTAATGAATTGGGATTTCAGTATATATATTTTTTTAGTTTGGGATCATGATAGCTTGTATAATGTAATAAGGTATTTTTTGCTGTTTCCTTTCTATACAAAGTGGTTTCTTACCCCTTGTGTCTTTATATTCTGATCCCAAAACAGTATTCTCTCCTTGTTTATTGTTATAGTAAACTCTATGTTCCTATTTCTACTATTCAGGTATGGAAAGCATCTGCTCACCTTGCTGCCCTTCCAGACCATGAAGATGTCATCTATATTCTCTTCCAACAGACAATCTTGTCTGAGAAAATATTTACATGTTCTTCTAAGATATAAGTTTTTCAAACTTCCACATGTAAAGGTTGGCATAAGAAGGAGACATAGTGCTCTCCTATAGCCAGTGCTCCTTACTTGCAGAAAAACTGTCTTCAAATTAAAAAAATGTTGTTTTAATACTATCTCAGCTAATCTGCACAAAATGCACTAGGGTGTAAATCATCTCTTCCCATTTATGCTCCCAAAAGTGCCTTTAGTCCTTCCTCATGACCAATTGCGTTGTACAAGTTCTTTGATGTCAAAAGTTACTAACCATTTATCTTGCCAATCTTCTACTGTATTATTTAAATTTTCAAGTATATCTATAATGTGATTAGAGTCCTTAACATATGCTGCCATCTTGCCTACCTCTGCCCGAATGTGAAAGTCTGCGTATTTTGAGAGGGGTTCTAAAACTGAATCTATATCGGAGGCTATTGGTCTACTGGGTGGGTTATTGAGATCCTTATGTACTGTACCTTCAGCAATACATAAAACAATGGTGTTCTAGGTTGCTGATTCCTTAGCATGTGAGCCTCTTCTTCCACCGCCATCTCATATCGACCACTTGATCTGAAAGATCCTATGCCCTCTTCAGTTTCTAAAGTCAGGTCTTGTTCTAATCTTCTGTAATGTTCTTTGTCCTCTAATTGTCTAAGACATTTGGTTTGGTATTTTTATAGCCCCAAAGGACTATTCCACCCCATCCCTTTGTCTTCTGGTTTTATTACTATCGCTTTGTCATTTTCAAGTGTTTTCAAAATGTACCTCTCAATTTTCATGAGGTTATTCCACCTTGGTGTTAAAACCTCTTTTTTACAGATCTCCTTAATTTGTTGATCTACCAATTTAATTTAAGTCTCAACCACATCTCTACCCTTCAATGGATTAAACATTGATTTAATTCCCAATTATTTTTTCAATAATTATTTCTTCATTACAGGTTCTTGTGGTTTTCCACTAAACTAATCTGCAAGCCTCAGTTTCCTATAAAACCTTTGGAGATCTATTTGTAAAATGAATGGGTCCAAAGGTTTGATGGGCAAACAAGATAAACCCTTTCTTTATTTCTCTTCATCTGGAGCTAAAATCTTTGAACTAATGTTGAATACTACCATGTCCTCCCTCTCCCCTTCCACCCTCCTGGAACTCCCTTATCCTTCCCTCTCTCTTCCTCTGCCACCTCTTCCACCCCACCTCCTTTCCTATGTGTAAATCCACCTCTGAACTGGCTGGTATTCTGCTAGCCTCCATCCGTAGATCGTACTTTGGTTGGTACTGATATCCTTCCATTTCTATCTGGATATGCTCTTCCTGCTCACCCCCTGATTTCTGTCTCTGTCTAAAAAAGAACCTTGTGCCTCCTGATGTGTTCTGTGGTTCTGATAACCTGTGGTGACAAGACTGTCATCACTGTCAGAGTCCACATTGTAATTCTGTGTGTATTTGAATAGTAACCTTGCACATTCTGTATATTTGGTTTCAAGAACCAAGTATATACCTTGTTCTCTCAGTAATCAATAATATCCCTATTGAATGTTTTGAGTTTTTGCTGTTTATATAATTTTCATACTCTGCTAGATCCTTTTTATTCTTTCCAAAGCATTAGTGTACTCAAAGTTGTATCCTATTTTACAATCTTCCTTTACTCCATTTATATCCTCTGTCAACATATTTCTTTCTTTCATAATTCCTCAATCAGAGAGAGCATGAAATCAGTGGAACACTTTTCTCTATCCCTGTCCTCTCTTCGTGAAGTTCTGTAGTCATAAACCTTAGGTTTGGCTCAATAAGAACTACGTAACCCTCTTGGAATCCTTTAATTTTTTTTATTTTTCAATTTAAAGTTTATTGATACATTTTCCACAGTAAAAGCAGTTTAAATGACAGTGACATTGGCATTCCAATACGATATAAAGGAATAACTGCTCGACCCACCCTTCCCTCCCCATACTGCAGTAACTCAACCTAATGCCCGTCAAATGCCAAGCACCTTACTTAAGGTCTTACATGACAATATGGTCTGAGATATACTTAGACTTGAACCAGAGAAATTAGAGTGAAGGGGATCCCAGATTTTGGTATATGTTGCCATTCTATTGTGGAGACTGGCAATTGTTTAAGATCAAAGGGCTAATGGGCGACTGGCTACTGAGCTGGGGATATGATACTATGGGGATACTGAAACGGACCACGGTCTGGACATAGTATCTATTATAGGAAGGCACTTTGTTGGAATATTAGAGTTCTTAGAAGGAAGCACAACCAGTTGAGTTTTGTTGTTTAGGTAGGGGAGAAGGTGCCTCCTTAATGACTTGATAGGTTTTTTCTAGTATCTTATGTATGTGAGAGATATATGGGGGCACTACTCCTTTAAATGGTTGGGACTGGTTCAGTTGGGTCCGAGGGGATTTAAGGGCCAGCTTCTGGGGTAGGAAGTTATTGACTGGGACTGAGGGGGGCAAGGGAGCGGTTCATCCATGACTCAACAGAAAGCAGTTGGTCGGTATTGGGACCGGGGTCAGAGGGGCAGGAGGGTCTAGGGTTGGAAGAGAGAGAGTACTCAACTGGGAAACTTGGGGAGCAGACCTCAGAAGGCTTCATATTAGGTTTTGTTTAAATTCCTGTTAGTTAGATGGTACTTTATAAGATAATCTCTGAACGTTAAGGGTTTGAGGGACATCAGAAGAGACTGACAATCCTGCGGCACATTGAGCAGCGGGGAGCCCACATCGAAGCACTTCAAGAGACGCACCTATTGCCTGATGAGTTAGGTAGTCTTAGGAAACGTTGGGTGGGCCAGGTATATGGAGTGGGCAAGGAGAGGGCTTCGGGGGGGTTGCGATTTTAATTAATAAATCCTGCCCTTTTGAGGTGACCCAGGTATTGACCAGGCAGGATGGTAGGGGAATTTATGTGATGGGCATCGTGCATGGCAAGATAGCAGCGGTGGCCTCTATATATGGGCCAACCTCTCCAGAACCCGATTTTTTTGCCTCAATAGAAGAGAATATTGCTACATTTCCCCCACTCTCACTAATACTAGCCGGGGACTGGAATTTATATTTAGACAACAGGGAGGACAGGATACCTTCGCATAGAGGCCCGAGGTCCAAGGCCCAGCTTGCTCTGGCTAAGTTCCAGGAGTCAGCTTGTCTGACTGACCCATCTAAGTTTTTTCCCAATAGGGGCCCTAAAATGACATTCTACTCGGCTGCTCATAAGAGTCATTCTAGGATAGATTTTTTCTTGGTAAACAGAGAGGCTTTGGGGGAGACCAGAGCAGTTTTGACTGAAGGTAGAACTCTCTCAGATCATTCGCTTATTCAGATGTGTTGGGAGCCTAAGCCCTTGCTGCCTAGACCTTATAGGTGGAGGCTTCATGACTGGCTATTCTCGGAGAAGGGGAGAAGGGATGAGCTAGAGGGGGCCTCCAGGAAATTATTAGAGTACAACTTCCCACACTGACTGATAAGAGACTAGCTTGGCCCACTTGTAAGTTTCTGTACTCTATGGCAGCTAAAACTTTAGCTGCCAAGGAGAAGTTGATTAGGAAGGCTAAAGAGGAATTTTTGGAGTGGGCAATAAACTCTTTGTCGCAACAGGAAGGGCTATCGGAAGAAGTAGATATGGAACTTAAAAGTTTAAGGAGGGAACTGTCAGAGATTCTGTATGGGAAGACTGAATTCTGGTTAAACAAGATTAATGCTAAGTTTCTCCTACAGAGGCGATGTCCCGGGGCCTTCTGGCAGCTAGAATCAAAGAGTGGGAGGCTAGTAGGACAGTTTCCTCGATTATTCATGAAGGGAGGTTAGTGACAGACCCCCAGGAGATGGCTGAGGCATTTGCCTCATTTTTTGAAAAAATTTATCAAGACAGTGATCTAGGGGTGAGAAAGAGGTTAAAAGCTATTTAGAGGGAGTTCAGTTACCGACATTGGACCCTGTCTTTGCTAGGAAACTGGATGCCCCCATAAACTCTTCTGAAATTATTGAGGTGGTTCGGTCCTTTCCCTAGGTAAATCACCAGGGCCTGATGGTCTTACGGCTAAATTCTATCAATCTCACATTCAGACTATACTTCCTATACTTAAGGATTTTTTTCTTACTATAATGAGGGAAGGTATCCACCACTCACCCTTATATCAGGCATATGTTACACTAATACCCAAACCAGATAAACCTAGGGATGTAATGGGGAACTATAGGCCTATAGCCCTAATTAATCAGGACATTAAGATCCTTACTAAAATTTTGGCGAACAGGATATTAACTGTGGCTCCGAGTTTAATCAGTCAGGAGCAAGTAGGTTTCATGCCAGAGAGAGGAGCAAAAGATGCGCTTAGGAAATTATATCATATTATAAATTCCGCCCCTGACTCTCAGTTTCCTTTAGCCCTGATCTCCCTTGATGCTGAAAAAGCATTTGATAGGGTTTCACACCTATTTCTTTTTGCTACAATGGAGAAAATGGGGTTCCCTTGGGGACTCATTAGAGGTATTAAGAATTTATATGTGGCGCCCACAGCTAGAATTTTATGTAATGGCTATTTATCGAGGGAATTCCAACTCAAGAATGGAACTTGGCAAGGGTGTCTTCTTTCACCGATATTGTTTAATATCTACTTAGAGCCCTTATTAAGATCTATTAACAGGGAGGTCGGGGTTCAAGGGATCGGGATCGGAGGATTGGATTTAAAACTCTCAGTCTTTGCGGACGATATATTGCTCCATTTACGAGACCCGGCAACCAGTTTTGAGATTGTTAGAGAACTAATAGATCGGTATTCTAAGGTCTCGAATTATAAGCTTAATCTTACTAAAATGCAAATTCTTCCCTGACCCCATATGTCTTTAAAGCGGACTTCTCATCCCTGGGGGTGCAATGGAATAATGACAAGCTAAAGTATCTGGGAATTTGGATTACAGCAAATCAAGAATCTGGAGCCGATGTCAATATGGGGGAATTATCTCAGAGATCTCAGGGGACATTCTAAGGTGGAACAATTTACCTTTGAACTTTACGGCACGTTTAGGTATCATTAAGATGAATGTTCTGCCGAGATTGTTATATCCGATCTATTTAGCCCCTTATACTATCCCTATTAGGTGGTTTAATTCAATTAGAAAACTGATGATAGATTTCTTGTGGAACTGTAAACCTACTAGGATCAAGCATAAGGTATTGAGTAGGCCTATATGAGAAGGGGGTGTCAGACTGCCTGATCTCCAGGCTTACTATGTGGCGGTCAGTTGGACTTGATGGCCCAATGGGCAATAGATCTGGGCAAGGAAACTATTTACCCACTTGGTTACAAATTGAGAGGAAACTTAAAGAACATGGATATTCTCCTGAGTCGTTGCTGTATGCTGGGCCCAAAAGGATTGGGTAAAATAGGATGGGGAACCCAATTTGGAAATCCATAGAGGCTTGGTGGTCTTTCTTCACCCCAACACAGAAAGGATGTCAAATGAAGTCCAGGGATCAACCTATTTTGGGTAACCCTAATCTGATTATAGGGGGTCAGGTGCTTGGACAGCTGTGGGCCACTCACTTAGATGGTCTTACCCTGAGCGATATGCAACAAGGGGGGAAAATAGTCCTACCACCACAATGTGACGGTCTGTCCTTTTTCCAAAGGATACAGCTTAAACAAATGATTGCAGGAGCTCGGGGGGGGGACTGGGGGATTTTGCAGATAGCTTTCTGTTGTGGGGAAATTTGAAGGAGGCTTTCCATAGAACTAACCCACTCTCACGAGTGTACAAGCTTCTTTTGAACTCCAGATACCTTAGTGCTCTCACTTCTATTCCTTATTGGGACAAGGTGCTGGCTTCCAATCTAAGGTGGGATTGTATATGGAAAGCCATCAGATATAATGTGATTCCCAAATATAGAAATATGCAGATTTTTGTGGTTCATAACATTTATTATACCCCTGCAAAGCTATGTTCTCGGGGTTTGAGACAGACAGATCTATGTTTTCGGTGTGGGACAGAAGTAGGGGATCTGTTACATATTATGTGGAGGTGTGACAAAATATCTCCCTTATGGAGTGAGATTAGACAAGGCATGGACCCCATGTTAGATTATTCAGTCTATATGACCCCAGAAGTTTGTGTGCTAGGTGATTACTCTCAGATTAGGGGGATCACACCAAGATTTCATCTCTCCTTAATGGGGTCAATAGTTAAGGCATTTATAGTTAAACACTGGAAAGATGGCCAGGTTTACTCATATGATCAATGGGTGAAGGACCTGTTGGGGGTTTTGGCTAAGATCAAAAAATACCTAATTTCTGAGGGAAGACAGGAGGTTTATGATAAAAGATGGGCAATATTAGATATAATCTATTCCCAGCAAGACTTAGGTGTTAGTACACAGATCTGTCTGTCGGAGAATAGCTAGTAGAGGGATAATTTCTAGAACTTGTTAAGCTTTTTGGGATTGGTGCCGTGGGTGCTAGGATTTTCTTTTATTCTTGGTATATCCCCTATAGTATAGGTAATGTTAGATTTTAACTTTCTTAGGTGCTTAATTTCGGTAGGATCAGGATATATCTTAGTAATAGAGGATCACTTGAGGTCGGTGGGGTTTCAGTGGAATGGGTCTCTCTCTCTTTCCTTCAAGGGACACGCTGGACGGCCACCCGGGAAGGATTGGGCTAATTGAGATTTTGGGATGTCGAAATGTTGTGAGTGGGTATTTAAGGGAAGGATGAGTTGACTAGGAGGGAAGGCGTAATCAACAATGCTATCTGATAAACTTCCTTGTGAGGGTGTAGTTTCAAGGTGGGGTGGCGTTCCAGTGTGATTGTAAATAGGGGGTGTACATAGTTTGCACAATCAGTTTGGGGTTGTGCTCCCAGTTTATCTGGGTATGTGTATTGTCTGTATGTCTATTTTGTTTTGTGGAAATTCAATAAACTTTCTTTTGAGCAAAAAAAAAAAATATCTAGGAATCACCCTGGACCCGGCCTCACTTCCACCAACACATACACCACCTGTCCACTGCTCTTAATGTCCACCTTGGCCTTCTCTACCAGTTTAAACATTACCTTACCCAAGATGCCTCAGACTTCCAGTCTCATCCTCTATCCTCGCCCTCCTCGACTATGGCGTACTCATATATAGTGCTGCCTCCATATCTGCCCTCAATAGGCTCCATCTCTCCCTCAACAAAACCTGCCACCTTGTACTGGGCTGTGACTGCCTCACTCATATCTGCTCACTCCATTACTCCACTAACTGGTTTAACTTAGACAACAGGATCCAGTTCCACACTGTCTTATGACCAAAAACCCTAGGTGTCTCCCCCCCAGCCTCACCTGCTTAATCTATCCGGCACAGCCCCTAAAGTAACTCAGAGTCTGCAAGAAGCTGTTCACAGTTCCCCAATGTCAAACCTCCCTATTTCAAAGGTCCTTCAGCTTCAAGGCCCCTCATGGTTGCATGGCCTGCCCAGCTTCATCACAAATGAAAACTCTATTGGCCTCTTAAAAACCTACTTAGAGATATCTCCAGTCCTCAGACTACTGTGACTGCTATTGAACCTGTTTCTCGATCCTCCCCACTATGATAATGGCCTCTGGCTGGCTTACCCCACCCCCCTCATCTTTCTATGTACTTATTTGTGTCACCCTAAGTTTCTTTGGTCCTTTTTTCGAACCTCACATTGTACTTTTACCATGTATACAGTTTATTTTGTACTGTTACCGTGTAACTTGCTGTTCTGTTTCATGCAATGTATGTTTACCCTGTTACTGTACTGTCCAAGATGTGTGATGTGGAACCTTTGAAAATGAGTCTCTGACTCAAAGGTGTTTTCCGAATCCTGAATAAATAAATAAGTGAAATGTAAGGGGAAAAGATACTGCTTTCATTTTCAATAAACGCCCTTTGTAGTGAACAATGGAACGGTTTGGAATGGGGAACGTAGGAAAAATTAGTGGTGTCAAAGCTAATGGTGATTTGTTTGTGGTGCACAGACCCTCCCCTCCTTTACAAGATATTTAAGAGATTTCTGGGAATGACTGCCTGGTTTAATAAGGGGCATGATCCAGACAGATAACCAGGTTTCTGTATTAAGTCTGACAAGCAGCTCAGTTTTCAGAGTCTGGGCAGCAGCTGTAAAGTCTGGATTATTTTCCTGAACTTCAGAAGTTGGTATGAACAGCTAACGGAGTGGTTAAAGTCTAGATTATCTACCCTAAACATGAAAAGTTGGTAAGACCTATAGCCGAAGGGAAGGATAAAGTCTGAGAGAATTCCTGTGGTTTATCGGGGGTTGGGGTGCTGCTCTTTCCAGAGAGGGGAGCCCATGGGGGGAAGGTCCAAAGTATATTGAAGGCTGAAGGGGATAACTTGAATGCATGACCTGTGAGGGTATCTTCTAATCATAAAAGGACCGTGCTTAATGAGTAATAGAACATGGAATACAGATGCGCTTGTCTTTGTAACCCAATATTCTATGTGTTGGTGTATAGGATTTTGAAGATGATTTATTGGGGATATGTCTGATTGATGTGTATGGCTGTGGTGTGTATGAAGCATGAGGGAGTTTTTGTGTGATTTTTGTTATTCTGTAGTTTGAGGCTTGAGCTGTGTAAGGGTTGGGTTATATGGTCCTGGTTGAAATGTTTATTGTTTATTGTTTATTGAATATAATCGAATTACAAACCTTTGAGTCACAGACTGTTTTGCAAAGGTTCCACATCGGTTACAGGGGGTGGAGGAGGTCATATACAGATTAAGACAAACAAAACAGGTAGTATATACATTTTCAGTACTGTCAAACACAGTACAGGTTTGCTCTTATTAAAACAGAGGACAGATTAATCAACACGACTCACCAAGGCTGCCTCTCTGCTGCTCAGCATCCACTCCATATCCAACCTCCCTGTTCCTTTATCTGCAGCTAAATGCTGCAGAGAGGTCAGAATAACAAGGCAGTAGTTGAGTCGTTGCTGGTGGAGAGCAGTGGAGGGTGAGGGGTATTGAAGTTGTATGGTCCAGGAGACACCTTGAGTTTAAACAGGGCCTTGGGAGATGTCTGATGTGTTTGGTTTCTGTATCCAGGGGTCCCACTGTACCAAGTGGGCAAGTATCTATAAGATCAGCCATTTCCCCAAATCCTCTCCAGGGGTATACTGTGACATGGGCCATTGGAAAGTGGGCGCCTACCGAAACAGTGACCCACTTTCAGACCATGTCGACAGGGCAATGGTGTAGGGAAGGTGACTAGATGGGGGGTATGTTGTGACAGGTGATGGGATGTAACTGTATGTATATGTGTGCATGGGTGGGTGGCGATTGAGCACGTTGAGCGAGGGGTGGGACAGCAGGGAGGGTTTGGCAGGTGTGGTGCCACAGTGAGCTGCTGAGCTGGCTCCATGGCTTGGGTCCTGGGCTGGGGCAGTCGGAATACTGGGCCCAGATGTATTTTATTGTGCCTGGCCCGAATTGCCCATTTTTTTTTCCTGACTCTCTCCTCCCCGAGGACTTGGAGGCTGCAGCCAGCACAACCATGTAGTGATATTAGGGCTGACAGAAAGAGTAGAGTCTCAGTTCAATCTCATTTGCACAAAAGCTGTGTGAAAAACTAGCAGGACCATCCCAAAATGGCCTGTCCTACATTATCGAATGAGTTCTTTGGGCACTGCGGGCTATGCCTCCAACTACTAGGCCGCTATGTCCCTTCATTTTTAAATGTTTGAATTATCTTGCCTTCCAGTATCTGCTCTCCAAAATTCAAGATTTTCAGATGGTCAGTTGGGATGACAACAGAATTAGGATGGTTCAATATCTCCCTGTGGTAGTTTATCAGAGAAGAGCTGCATGCAACCACCCACCGTCCCCTCTTGTCTAACTAGCAGGGCTGCTCCTCTCACTACATGGCACCAAACAGAGGAGTGGGGGTTTACGTAACAGTTTCCAGTACATTTCCTTCTGAGCCTGCCATACATAGACAGGCAAACCAAGTGTGACAACTACCTGGCTCACTCCTGGTGGGACCATTTACCATGGCCATCAACCTGGGTCCCTGGGAGAAAACGTTTGTTCATAATTATGCTAGGTTTGTACTTCTGGTCAGGCACCTGTGTTAATCCAGACACAGTGGAAACAATAACAGTACTGTCCAAATCAGGTTGGGATTCTAGAGTGTGGCTTTTATTCATATACACAGAGAATAATCACAAAGTGAAGATGAACCCCCACAGGACTACTCCTACTGGTAATGCAGATTACGGAGATACAGAGAACACACATAGTGAACCTTCAGGTTCTGACTTGAACAGCGAACACTCTGGTTCTGAATTACACAGTGAACTCTCTGGTTCTGATTTAGGAGATTGGCATACATGGCCAGTACTAGGAGACTTTCCGTATTTCATGAGGGAATTATTGGTGGCACCCACGACCACCAAGAGCACATACAGGCTCACAGAAAATCCAACCCAGCATCTGGGTAAACTATTTTCTTCAGGCACTGGCCAAATGCACTGAAAGAAAACACAAGTGCCCAAACTGAACCTGGAGAGGTAAACTGGTTGCTCGAGATGGGGGTGTCTCCCACCTTTTGCCTCTAAATTTATACTCTGCCATTCATCTGGTTAACAGAAAACTTGTAGATGCTGTCTTGAAATGCCTTTCACATTTAACATACTACATTACACATCTCTGATGTGTAAGAAAGTTAAAAGTTCTGGAATTGGCACTGTCTCTTCACTAGGCCCCAACTTTAGCAGACACTTTTAAACAGAAAACAGTCTAGGCGACAGGGTCCCTTTGTCAAAGAAAATTCACCAAAAGGAATGCAGGTGCCCCAGGGCTTTTCCACACAAATGTCACAGGTACTCACAGAGCAGTTGAATCTCAGGTAGCTTCAACACAGCCCAGACTGGACCAGGGGATTGCCCTGAATCCTGGAATCCACCCCATCCCTCCTGCAATGGGGCACTGAGAAAACCACTTGGCTTGGTTTGCACCACTTCATCACTAGGCAGTACTAACTCACACTAGGGTGAGAAACAAACAAAAAACACTACTGGTAGCTCTCTGACAGAGCTGAAGAGAGGAGCGACACTAACTGCAACCTCCTCCTCTGACTCCAACTGCAGACTACTACACTCTAACTGAACATTCTAAGTCTATCTCCCTGCAGCTGCTAGCTGTGTGGCTTACTCTGCTGCGACAGTTCCAAGATTACATCATCACTCCTGCTCAGCTGAGACTGAAAAACAGAATATGATGCTGTGAAATCCATTTAACTGGCATTTCACTAGGTGCCTGTCCCTTCCTGCCACTGATTCTAATGGGATTCTAGTAACCCTTGGGAACATGGGGATTACATGCATATCACCCCATAGTCACCAGGCTTATTGTTGCCACCATTAAGTTTCAGATCCCCTACCCAGCCTGACTGCAGATTAATGTTGGGGGCGAACAGAATAGTTTTGACTCTCCAGAGATTGCTTGCCAGGAACTAGTGACCCTTCTCTCTGAGCTCTTGAAAACCCCATGAGCTTCTTTAAAGGCCCGGCAGCCTGGTTTTGTAACCTTTTGAAGTCTTGCTTTTACTGCATTTCTCCTTTGGTATTAGGTCATTTGGAAATGCTCCGCAGGTGACTTATCTGGCATGACCCTGTATGCTGTTTATTTTCTTCACACCCTGGATTAATGGCTGTGGTTTATTTTCAACAGATGGAGGTGACAGGTAATCTTTGCTGTTTGCCTCCTACTGCTCTTACCTGCTGTGCCTCCCAACCGGTCATGCACTTGGATTGCCCTTAGTTGCAGTTACAGTGAGGAGCTCCTATGTTTAGTGTGTACTTCTCCTGCTCCTTTGACTGACTTCTGGCTGTTTTATTATGGGATCAGGATGTTCCTTTTGTTTCCTGCCAATTTCAGCTTCTTATTCATGTTCTCCTAACCCCCCCCCCAACTGTGTGTGCGCAGATGATTCCGATGCACCGACTGAGAGTGCAACACTTGCTGATTTTTAGGTCTGCCTTTTCCTCTGAGTGATGGATCCTATATATTGGCAGATCTTTCTTTATGGAGCCTCAGTCCAGGTAATTGGTACAGGGATCAGAGCTTTTTATATTTTAACTGATATCCGTTGCTTTAATTCTGATTGCCATTCACAGACCTTGACTCATTTAATCAGACTCCCATGACATAGGTGACCGCAACTGGGCACCTACAAAAGTGGTGACATTCATGGCAAATGTCATTGGAGCTACCCACTAGGGAGGGTGAACAGGTTGGTGGGGGGTTTCGTGAATATAGTGACAGGATGTCACTACATGCATAAGCGCATGGGGGAGGAGGAAGCAGGCTCAGCAAGGGGCAGGAGGGGAAGGAGGCATTATGAAGGGTGGTGACACAGCAAGCTGCCGAGCTGGCCCCATGGCATGGTGGGTTCAAGGCTGGGGTTCTCATGGTGCTAGGCTTGTGTCCGGGTGCAGGTATGTTTTGTTGTGCCTGGCCCAATTTTTATATTTTGGTTTTGCCCCAACATGACCCCGGATTGAGAATCCTTTAGTAGGGGGTGCAGCCCCCGTGAGGGGATGTGGGGGCACAGCCCCCCATATAAACAAGTACATCCTAAGTCTCCGGCGCCTTTTTGCTGTGCACTGGGGGTACATCACCAGAATTTATTTTTGGTGATGTACATTCGCCCTAATTGTGATTACTATTCTGTGATCGCTGTTATCACATAAATCCATTTCAGTCTGCTCTTTTATGTGTCAGTATAGATCTGGACTCCTAATACCCCCTGCTGTTGATACCGGATGTGGAAAGGTACACTGACTTTTGTAATATTTATTCCGTGCTCACCATGGTGACAAGTAGAATGATTTGTTTCTAAGCCCTTGTTCTGTTGCTTAACTTTGCTCCTGAGATGAAAACAAGCTTCTACTACAGTGTTTCCATAGATTTCTTTCTTGGAGCTGCATATTTCTTCAGTCCTTTGGAACCCTCTTCATTTGTAGCTTTAGCCGGACTTTATCTCATTGTCAATTTTGTGGCAAATACATACTCACTACCAGTGACTGTGTACTGAAACACACCCTGGGATGCTGTGAGCTGGGGTAGTTTCTGTGGAGTATTATTATTTTCTCTATGACATTTTAGCTGGGCTTTTTGTTTATTTGTTCTACTTTTGTGACTAGGAATTACTTGTTGTGAGCCCCTGTCTGTTGGTGAAACTAGTTGAGGTACTACATCAGAGACCTGGGTATGTTTAGAGTGCAATCTTTTGGACTGTGGTGGGTAGTTTTTATCAGATTTTTGGGGGATATTGATGTTGGAGGGTGAGAAGGTTGGGTGGTTCTACTTGGGGTCTCTTTGTTTGGGGCTCCCTTGCTGTATTCTTTGTAGGCTATTTTGTTGCAAATTCTTTAGCTGATTGGGAGGAGGGAGGCTGTTTATTATTATTATTCTGAAGTTATTTTGCCTGGGGGTAGGGGTGGGTGGGGTGGGTTGTGTTTGTTTAAGAGATTTTGTTGGGGACTTTTATACTATGTTCTGTCTGTTCTGCTACTGTTAGGTTGTTATTTATTTATTTAAAGACATTTACCATGAAATAAATACTGAGCCATACATCTCATTTCCAGATGTGTCCTGGGGGAATGGGGGTGGGAATAAATACATAATAGAAGCAAAGCATGTAGTCTGATAAGCAAAAGGCACAGCTACAGTGTGTACAGTACATACAGTAATGTAAACGTAAATTGCTAAACAAGAAAGACAGGAAAGGAGGAGAAAAAGGAGGGGTAGGGAGTGGAGGAGGAGAGATGAAAAGAGTGTGAATAGATTAGAGGTAGTAGTGAAGGGAGAGGGAGATAGGGAGGAAAAGGGTTGAAGGGAGAAAGGTAGTTGAAGGAGGGGGTGGGAAAAGGGGGAACAGGGAAGAGTGCGGAACCTGAACATTTAGTAGTAGTAGTAGTAGTAGTAGTGTAGTAGTTTGGGGACTGGCAGCGGATGGGGAAAGAGATGAGGGGCAAGACATTAGACTGAGGGCAATTACAGGTGGGAGATGCATGGGCTTGGAGCAACAAGGAAAGAGGGCATTTGGAAGAGGCAGAGCGGATTGTAAGGGGAAGAGATTTCCAGATTTTAGAAAAGCAGTACGAGAAGGCATTCTGTCCCAGAAGGGATCTACTGCAAGGGAGCATTAGGGAGTGATAGCTTAAATTATGGAGAGAGTAAGGGGAAGGAGGCATACAAAAGAGAAGAGAACTGAGATGGGGGGGATACCGCCAAAATTTAGAGATGAAGGAGGCACAGTGGCTTAGGCAGTGATCTACCAGTGAGGGAAGGGAAGGAGAGATCAGCATATAGAGAACTGTGGTGAGTATGAGAAGGACAGGACAAGGCAAACTGGCAGGAGGAGTGGAAGAGGGGATCCTGTCTGGCCAAAGTGCACTATGTCACCGTAATCAAAGCTGGGAATTATCATCTTTGAAATTATTTCCCAGCATGCAGGTAAAGGGATATCGCTTTTTTTCAGATAAAGGGCAACAAGCATGGGGTGGAGTTTTTTATGAATAGCATCTATGTGCAGAGAGAAGCCAAGGTGTCTGTCAAACAAGATGCCAAGGTATTTAAAGGAGGGTACATCAACAACTGTACCCCCATCAAGGGAGTAGAAGGTGGGGAGGGAGGGTAGCCAAGAAAGCCTCTGCCTGGTGCTGAAGTACATGGAGACAGTTATTTTTTAGCATTTAGTGTCAATTGATTTGAGTGGTACCAGTTCTGGACAGCATCAAAATCAAGTTGAAGCCTGGATGATAACTCCGAGAAAGAAGACCCAGATGCAAACAGGACTATGTCATCTGCATTCTGGATTTCTGTACTGCCGGAAGGTTGCTCTGCTCCGAGTTAAACAGCCACCTATTCCACCTCAGTTTTGCTACTTTCTCAGCTTGCTACTTCTCCTGATTTTTCTTTTTTTTTTCTTTTCCCTGTAATAGTGCCTGTTTTAAATAATTTTGGTCCTAAATTGTTGGCAATTTGTCCTGCATCCTTATAAGTGCTCAGTTTGAATCTGCTTTTGCTTTATTTCTGCACAGAACTGATTATAATTGTGTTATCTGTACTGCATATTTTCACCGATACAACCTTGGGGACACTGTTTGTTTTATAGCACTCTGTTTTAATTTGATATTTGTTATTGTGTAGACTGTGCTTTAACTGAGTACCCTGCCTCTACTCCTGCCCTTCGCTCTAGTTTTACTTATTCTCTCTGCCCTCATTCTGATTAAACTGCACCTCTCATTTTCTTTTAGCTATGGTTCAGTTTCTCTTATTCCCCCCAGCATTGCTGTTTCTGCTTCTGATCCCCGAGAGCTGTCTAGCTCAACCCCCATCCGCTTTTTCCCCTCCCTCTGTTACACCTCCCTCTACGTAGCTAGTCTTTTGTTTCAACGGTCTGATTTAATCTGTCTCCCCTTCCTCCCTCCTCAAGTAGCCCCTGATCGGGCCCTCCTACACACAGTGCATTGCTCCACTGGACTCCTCAGCCAGATGCCCACCTACCCCCTAAGGTATGGACCTACTGAGTCAGCCAGCCAGCTTCCTAATTTGGACTTTGCGCCTTTTTTCAAACTGGATTTTTGTACTGCTGGAAGATTGCTCTCACTCCAAATTGGACTGCCATCTATTCCACTTTAGTTTTGCTACATTCTCAGCCTTGCTACTTCTCCTGATTTTTCCACCCGGCTCCCCACCCCCACCTATGACACTCTGTTAAATGCTCTCCCTACCACAAGGCTACACCCCACTTGAGCAACCTAGCCAATCAGGGATTAAGAATAACAAATCAAAACAGCTTCCTGCCCTACTTAAAGTGACTTACTTTCCTGTTAACTGAGCCAGGCACAGTTGCTATTCTCCCTACCTCAATTTATTCTCTGCTGCCTGCCTGGTAGAGTTTTGTCCTAGTCCCTCTGCTCTCTGCTTCTACTCCAGAACCACAGCCTAGCTAGCTGGGGTTACGTTCTCTGGTCAGTACCTAACTATTAAATGCCAATTGCCACTCTTGCTTTCTGCTGAAAACTGGCAGACTCCTTCCCAGTCTCTCTGCCCACTGCCTCTACTCCAGCACCTTTACCTAACACAACTGGGTTACCAACTTCTGCAGGGGCTCTGTTGTTAATCAGTTACCTGCAATTTTAAATGGCTTTCTCACAATCTTGACTTGGCAGGCACCTTATCTCTGTGCACTCACACTGCCATACTTGCACCAATAAAGCCTTTATTCCTACTCCTTGTGGTTACCTCCCTGACAGGCTCCCTTCTGATAGCTGACCTTGCTGCCTCAGTATTATCCCTTGACCTAGTCAGCTCTCCTCTACTTCTCTGAGGTCAACCACCCTTCCTGCCCCTCCCCTTCCAGCAAGGTGGGAGTTAACCCATCTCTGTACCCTCACAATTAGCTTCCTAACTAACCTTGAACATTGACTACTAGGCTTCTTCCTACTCTCCCCTCCTTCCCCCCCATTTTTCCTCTCTGCTGTGCCTGTATCACTGCCTACTCTCCCTTCTCTTGTTGGCAGGGGACATTGAGTCCAACTCAGGCCCCGGATAGTCCACCATCACCTTTACTGACATCACCTGGGTTACCCCCCAGGCTAAAAATTGCCCACATAGACGTCTGCAGTCTCCCTGCTAAATACTCTGACACTGAAGCCAGGCTTTCCCTCTATAAACTGCACATCCTCTGCCTTACTGAGACCTGTCTGAAGCCAGAGCATCCCAACACCATGTCAAACTGGCTGGATACTCCCTGCTGTGCAAAGATGGACCAGGCAAAATAAAGGGTGGTGGTACTGCCATACTTGTCAGAAAATTCCTCTCTGCCTCTATTACCCTCTGCTCTGATAGCAACTCCCCCAATGATAGGCTCATCACTGATGCTACCCTGGACTCGACAAAAAAACTCTTCCTGGGCTACTGTTACACCCCCATGACGGGGAAGTAGAGTGTCTCCGGAGCCTCCCAACTGGTTTCAGATCTCTCACCCCACCTAGGGAAATTATCCTTCTTGAGGACTATAATCTTAATTGACTCAGTGCTCATGAACCAGATTATGCCAACATTCTAAAACAGTTTAATCTGGTGCAAATCATCACTCTTTCTAACTGCTTTAACACCTGTACCTCCAACCACACACTCCTTGATTGGGTGATCACCAACAACGGAGATAGGGTCGCTCAAGCTGGCAAGCTATCTGACTCCATTGGTGATCACTCCCCTACCTATGTCATCTTGTCCTCTAAGCCCTCCCTCAAGTACCTCTCTCTTTGCAACTTCAACTGCCCTGACACCTCCCACCTAATTGAGGACATCCAGGCCATAAACTGGCAAGATCTCTATACCCTCACTGACATGTCTCTAGCCACCACCTACTTCATCAATACTCTCCTAGATATCCAGGACCACCACCTCCCTGTCACTACTCAGTGTGTCCGAGGTGGGTGCACATGCTGGTTAGCCAAATAACTTCTGACCCTCATGAAGTCAAGGGTCAGCAAGTGGGCTACCTACAAATCAACCCCCTTCCCTGCCCTGTGGCATGAGTGCAGGAGTCTGTGCAATAGATGCAAGCACATGACTAGAGCCTTAAAGCGGGATTACTACTACAAGCTCCTGAGACAGAACCTGGGCAAGCCTAAAAATTCTGGGACTCTATTAGCTCACTCTTAAATTCCCACACATATAGCCCCACCATTCACCTGAGTTCCCTTTCTGGCCCCCTGACTGACTCCTTGGAGGTTGCTGAAGGGTTCAACACTAAGTTCTCTGACCTGTCGGCCCACCTTTGCAAAATCCCATCAAGCCATTCCACTCAGCTGGATGCCAGCCTCAACTCCTCATCCTCTTCCTCCGCTCCTTGTTCCCCTTCCCCACCTGTGTGTCCTTAACCTCAGGAACCAGCATTCTCACATTGCCTTCTATCCTCTCCTAGTGACACCCCTCGCCTCCTCTTTTTTTTTGACTATCTCCACAAGTTACCTCCAAACTTCTAAGTAGTTACTCTAATAGGGGAAGCCCTGGCTCAACGGCTCTCTCCTGTCTTTCTGAAACTTGTCCTCCTCTGATATCCAAGCTTCTTCTTTTATATATAATCCCACACTGTCCACACCAACCATGCATGACTCCTGGAAATCTGCTAGAGTGGTTCCAATCTTTTAAAACCAGGGATCCCCACTCCACTGACAACTGCTGGCCTATATCTATTCTCCCCCACTTAAGTAAACTCCTAGAGAGGATCGTCCATCACCAATTATCTGAATACATTGCTAAATGCACCTCCTTGTGTAGCTAACAGCATAGCTTCCATAAGCATCATAGCACATCCACTGCTCTTGCCCTTTTTATTGATCACATCTTCTCCAACATGGATCATGGATATGCCACAGGTGCTGTCTTTTTGACTCATCTAAAGTCTTCAATATGGTTAACCACTCCTCCTCCTCTCTAAACTGCTCCAACTGCTTTGTCTTGTGGGGTGCCTCAGGGTTCTGTGTTGTCACCCATGCTGTTCAGGGTGTATATGCTACCTTGGAGACACTAAGAAGGTATGGACTGAGGTTTCACTGTTCGCAGATGATACCCAGCTCTACCTTTCTTTGCACCCGACCAGGATGGAGCTCTCTTAGTCTTTAACAACTGCCTAAAAGAAATCCAGGAGTGGATGGATTCTAGCTGGCTGATGTTGAACTCAGAAAAGACTGAGGTACTGGTCGTGGACCTGGGTTGTCAGATGGGGGGGCAGGTGTTGATGCACCCTCCAGAATCTTTCTTGGTGGTGTCTCTCTCTCCTGACCTCTGAATGGGGCATAACTTGGGGGTAGTTTTTAATGATGGACTGACTCTACATTCTCAGGTGTTGGCTGTTATCAAAACCTCCTTTTATCATCCTAGGGATATCGCCAAGGTTAGGCATCTGGTTCCGTCTGATGACCTTCCCACTTTGGTACATGCCTTTGTGTCCTCGCACTTGGATTACTGCACCTTCCTTTATCTAAGACTTTCTGGGGTTGAAATCTGTCAGCTGCAGCTGGTGCAGAATGTGGCAGCCCAGCTTTTGACGGGTTCTACTTGATCCTGTCATGTTACTCTGGTGCTGCACAAACTGCACTGGCTGCCAATATGGTGGCAGATCACCTTTAAAGTCAGTTTACTGACTTTTAAAGCCCTACATGGACAGGTCCTGGACTATCTGAAAGAGCTTCTGGTTCCATATTGCCTTGGTCGATCACTCCGCTCGGCCGATGAGGGGTTCTTAGAGATTCCAAGGGTGAATTTGAAGTCATCTGGTTCAAGAGCTGTAACAGGGGATAAAGAAGTGTGTCCCAATATTACAGGCAAACCTCATTTTGGTCTAAAACATAATGTATCTGTGTAACAAATATTGACCTATGAAGCTGGATCATATAAAACTTGTAAAGCTACAAGTCAAACTAAGCCACAAATTGTAATATTAAAGTGTCTTTTGATATTTGTACTGACCATTTGAGTAATAAAAAACAGGTGTCTTTAAGTATCTGCACAGACAGAAATACAGGGATAGAGTTTAAATTATCCCTTCTGACTATCTCGAGTGTCTACTATTATCAGGAGGACAGGCCAGAATGCATGTGTGCACATTCTCAAGTGCAAACCTATTTCTACCTCCTAGACCTTGATAACTGGTAATGACAATTATTACTAGCCTTATATAGTAATATAATTTACACTATCAATACATTTGTGCTGACCAAAAGATTAGCTCATACATATACTAAAAGGAGAATTGCCTTTTAAGTTGATGTTTGTACTTGTTTTGTACCAATCATAGAACTCCATAGGAAACTGATAGTACTGTCTTCCGCTATATAAGCAAGCCAAAATTCACTGTTAGTTTAAAGAATGAAGAATGAAGGATGTACCACTTGTAATCTCTCACTGTGATTATTGTTATAATCATTAAATTCTTCTGCCATCAGCCTCATCTCCGTTCGTCTCCTTTCTAAGTATTTGTAATAGATAATTTACTAATGGTAATTTTTTGCCCACCTTTACAAGAGCTTTTGTCTATGCAGCCCCCAACCTTTGGAATTCTTGACCCCATCAGATACGGGAGTGTACAACTGTGGAGGAATTTAAGAAGGGCTTAAAAACCTTTCTGTGGCAAAAAGCTTTTTTAGATACTTGAAATGTTTATTATTGATTGGTATATGATTTTAAGTTGTATTGTTTTGCTACTGGATTTTATATGACTGTTTTTATATTGTTAGGTGCCTTGGCAATGGAAAGGTGCCACATAAATACAATTATTAATATTATTATTATTATTATCATTATTGCTCAGCTGCTCCACTGAGACCACTGGACTAGTTTCGAGCTACCTCTCCAAATGCTCCCAGTCCATATGCAATGGTTCTGCCACATCCCCTTCCCTAACGGTCACCACAGGAGTTCCAAAGGGCTCCACTGTGGGCCCCCTGCTCTTCTCTATGTATAACTCCTGCCCTGCTGACAGTTTCACCTGCAACTCTCTACTCTATGCAGATGACTTTGTTATTTTCCATAGTGACAAATCCTCCTTGTATTTCCTCCATCCTCACCCCAGAACTGTGGAAAGGCTTATAACTGGTTCTCATCTAATCTGTTGTTGGTCAGTTCTAAGAAAACCAAGGCTATGTTGTTTGGGTCAAAACCGTACCTTGCCAGATCTCTTAACACCAACTCTTCTCTCCTCATCTACCCTTCTGATGGCCCCTGTCTTGAAAACATCTCCTCCTTCAAATACCTGGGGTTATAGAAACACAGACTTTGATGGCAGATAAGGACCTCTTGGCCCACCCAGTCTGCCTATTTCCCTACCTACTGGATAAGCTGCAGATTCTAGTTAACCAACAGCCTACTTCCTGCCATCCCCCACTACAATTGCCTTATGTCTGTCCCATGCATGTTTGAATTCTCCCACTGTTTTAGACCCAACAACCTCCCCAGAAGGTGGTTCCATGCATCTGCCACTCTCTCCATGAAAAAAAATGTCCTCACATTACCCCTGAGCCATCCCCCCAATCTTTAAATTGTGCTCCCTTGTTCTTACACATCTCTTTTTCTGAAATATGCTACCCTCCTGGACTTTGTTGATTCTCTTGAGGTACTTGAATGTTTCTATCATGTCCCCCCGTCCCTTGTTTCATCAAGGGTATACATGTTAAGCTCTCTCAGTCTCTCTTCATATGGTTTCTGATGCAGACCCTGCACCATTTTAGTTGCCCTCCTCTGGACTGCCTCAATCCTGTCTATGTCCTTGCATAGATGAGGTCTCCAAAACTGCACACAGTACTCAGATGGGGTCTCACCAACTGTCTGTACAGAGGGATAACCACTTCCCTTTTACGTTAAACGTGGCATGCTAGGGAATGTCTTGGGAGAATGGGACACTTTGGAGGTGTGCCCTGCCTGCAATCCCTGCTCCATTGAGCAGCGCTGGCAGTCCTGCACCAATCTGAACGACGGTGTGTATGACAGCGGTGGTCTTCTCTTCAAAGAAAACCACTGCTGTCATACACAGCACTAATCATGCACCCCAAATCTTTGCTGCCATGCTGGGAGCCCATCCCAGCGTAGCCAATGTCCTGCATCATCTGCTGATGGGGGTGCCCAATCCCCGTCAGCTCCAGGCCCCCAGCCATCTTTCTGCCATGCTAGGGAGCCCACCTCAGCGTGGCAAATGTCCCGTCCCGCGTTGTCTGCTGGCGGGGTGCCCAATCCCCGTCAACTCCACGGGCCCCCAGCCATCCTTCTGCCATGCTGGAGCCCACCCCAGTGTGTAAGCGTCCCACGTCATCTGTTGTTTTTAAACCTGTAATGAAATTGTCCCCGCGATTTCTCCCAGGCCCCCTCCCACAACCCGCACACCACCCACGCACCCCGCCCCACACCCCCTCATCCCATACTTTCATCCGGAGCTGGCACGGCGATCTTCGGTGGACCGGGAACACGTCTGCACTCTTCAAAGCCGACCGTGAACTGAGAAATGCTGGTAAGCTGTCATAATGGGCTAGATAGGGGTTTCAACTTATTGCATATCTCAGGCATTTTGGAATTTTTGCACAATTTTCAACATGGGTTTTTGGGACCCCATCTCATGAATGATGTCACTGTCATGGCGTTATTGGGGCCAGAAGGTGATTTTGCAGTCACTGCACAGTCACTGCTTGAAATCACCCTTTGGGCCTGAATAATGCCATGACAGTGTTATCGTGTGAGAAGGGTCCCAAAAACCTCATGTGAAAATTTGGTGCAGAAATTCCAAAAATGACTGTTTTACAAGCTGCAAGGCTATGCAGTCCCATGCAGGCTCATAAGCCCGAATCTTCAATATTTCACTCCAGATTTTCACACGCCATTCCCACCATTAACTCCTTATGAGCAGTACAGTTGTCATTTTCACATCCTGCCCAAAATGTGTTTCCGCCCATGTAGCGCACAATTGTGCAGTCAGTGTATGAAATCAATGTATGGGACAAATTGAGAAAATCACTGTGATACTGTTCATGAGCAGAGGTCTTAAAATGGCTATGTTGAAAATTTGATGAAAAAATTCCTAAAAATGACTGTTTTACGAGCGTGCGTTGCGCAGTTCCTACGCACGCTCGTAGGTTTGTGAATTTTCAATATTTTCACTCCAGATTTTCAACATTGCCATTTACCACACCTTCTTATGAGTAATACAGCTGTCATTTTCATCTCACCTGAAATGTGTTTCTGCCCATATAGCGCACAATGCAGTCAGTTGTGTGAAATCAATGTATGGGACACATTAAGAAAATCACAGTGACACTGTTCATGAGCAGAGGTCTTAAAATGGCTATTGAAAATTTGGTGAAAAAATTCTTAAAATGACTGTTTTACAAGCGTGTGTTGCGCGGTTCCTAACACGCTGGTAAGTTTTGCAATCTCTCAATATTTTCACTCCAGATTTTCAACATTGCCATTTTACAAACCTCCTTATGAGCAGTACAGCTGTCATTTTCACATCCTGCCCAAAGCGTGTTTCTGCCCTATGTAATGCACAATGCGCGAGTCGGTGTCTGAACTCAATGTATGGGACACATTAAGAAAATCACAGTGACACTGTTCATGAGCAGAGGTCTTAAAATGGCTGTGTTGAAAATGTGGTGAAAAATTCCTAACAATTACTATTTCTACAGTGTCGTTGTGCACTTCCTATACTGCGGCGTAAGTTGGTGAATTTTAATATTTTCACTCCAATTTTCAATATTGCCATTTACCACACCTCCTTATGAGCAGTACAGCTGTCATTATTCACATCCTGCCCAAAATGTGTTTCCGCCCATGTAGCGCTGATGGCGTGGTCAGTGCAAAATCAATGTATGGGACACATTAAGAAATTGCAGTGACACTGTTCATTAGCAGAGGTCTTAAATGGCTATGTTGAAAATTTGGTGAAAAAATTCCTAAAATGACTGTTTTACAAGCGTCGTGCGGCAGTTCCTCACATGCCTTTCGTAAGTTTAACAATTTTAAATATTTTCACTCGAGATTTTCAACATTGCCACTTTACCACACCTCCTTATGAGCAGTACAGCTGTCATTTTTCACATCCTGGCCCAAATGTGTTTCACCATGTATGCATTAATGGCGTCAGTCGGGTGTGCAAATCAATGTATGGACGACATTAGAAAATCACAGTGACACTGTTCATGAGCAGAGGTCTTAAAATGGCTATGTTGAAATTTGGTGAAAAAATCCTAAAAATGACTGTTTTACAGCGTGCATTGCTGCAGTTCCTACGCATGCTCATAAGTTCGCGAATCTTTCAGTCATTTGCTCTCCAGTGACTTCCAAATACTTAAACAGCACATAGAAGCAAGCAACATTCGGCATTGACAAATGCTTGTACTTCTTTGTCACTGATTTTTTTAAGCCATGTCCAAGTGCCAAATACCACTGCAAATACCTGCAAGCAAACGTTCGGCATTGACAAATGCTTATTCTACTTGTGATGCCCCTTTCTATGCACCCCAGTATCCCCTGTATCTCCTTACTGACTTCTCACATTGCTTACCAAGCTTTAGATCATCTGGTATGACTACCCCCAGGTCCTTTTCCATTTTTGTTGTTGTTAGCACCTCCCCTGCTATTGTGTACTCTTCTCCTGGGTTTTTGTTTCCCAGGTGCATTACTTTGCACTTCTTTGCATTGAATCTAAATTGCCATATGTCTGACTCATTCCTCCAACCTTCCACAAGTCCTTTCTCATCCTTTTCAACTCCCTTGTGTATCAACTCTATTACAGATCTTTGTGTCATCTGCAAAGAGCATACCTTTCCTCCAGACCTCTGCAATGTCACCTATAAAGATGTTAAAGAGGACTGGACCCAGTACTGAGCCCTGAGGTACTCTACTAGTACTTCTGTCTTCTTGAATATGTTCCATTCACCTATTACTGTCAGGTCCTGTTGTGCAGCCAGTTTGCTACCCAGGCTACCACCCTGGGACCCACCCCAGGCTTGCTAATGATTATTAATCTTTGTAGGGACTGGGTCAAATGCCTTCCTTGCTAAAGTCTAAGTAGGCCATATCCACAGCCCCTCCCTGGTCTGTTACTTTGGTCACCCAGTCAAAGAAATCTATTAGATTCATCTGACATGACCTTCCTGCTGTAAATCCATGCTGCTTTGGGTCCTAGCCCGCTGGCCTCTAGGTACTCAACAATTCTTTCTTTTGAAGTGATTCCATCATTTTCCCTACCACTGAGGTCAAACTTGCAGGTCTGCAGTTTCCTGCTTCTGCCTTGCTCCCACTTTTGTGAAGGGGAATCACATCTGCCCTCCTCCAGTCCTCAGGTACCACCCCATCCTCCCATGATTTGTTAAAAAGTGTGGTCAGTGGTGTCACTAGGTCCTCCCTTAAACATAGAAACATAGAAGTTGACCGCAGATAAGGACTGCAAGGCCCATCCAGTCTGCCCATTTCTTTTTCTACCTTATGAATGTGCCATAGACCTTTGCTCTGTCAATGGCCTATCTATTCATACTCATCTGTATTGCTCCCTTATGCCTGTCCCATGACTGTTTGAAGCCCTGCACTGTAATCATATCCATCACTTCCTGAGGTAGGCCGTTCCATGTATCCCCACCCTTTATGTGAAAAAGAACTTCCTCACATTACCCCTTAATCTGCCTCTCTCTAATCTTATGCTGTGTCCTCTTGTCCTGCTATTTTTCTTATATTGAAAATTTCATCTTGTTAATGTCCTTAAGGTGTTTGAATATTTCAATCATATCACCTCTCTCCCTCCTTTGCTCTAGGGTATACATATTGAGTTCAGTTAATCTGTCCTCATATGTTTTCTGATGCAGTCCCTGCACCATTTTTGTTGCCCTTCTCTGGACTGCCTCAATTTAGTTGATGTCCTTGTGAAGGTGTGGCCTCTAGTACTGCACGCAGTACTCCAGATGGGGCCTAACCAGTATCTTGTAAAGAGGGATTATTACCTCCCTCCCTCTTCCGATTTGTGATACCCCTACTAATACACCCCAACATCCCTCTAGCCTTATCTACTGCTTTAGAGGTCTGCTTGAATGATTTTAGGTGATGATGACGCCAAAGTTTCTTTCTTCCCTTGTGACTGCCAGCAATTCCCCTCCCAGCCTATAGATGGCTTCAGGGTTTCTCTTCCCTATGTGCATGATCTTGCACTTCTTTGCGTTAAAACCCAGTTGCCACACTTCCGACCATTTTGCTAGTTTATCCAGATCTCTTCTCATTCTGCCACACCATCTGGATCATCTAGTCTGTTGCAGACCTTGGTGTTAATTGCAAACAGACAAACCTTACCCTCCAGTCCATCTGCAATGTCACTGATGAAGATATTGAAGAGGACTGGCCCCAGGACTGATCCCTGAGGTTCCCCACTTGTAACTTGCATCTCTTCTGACTGTATACCGTTAATCACCACTCTCTGTTTTCTGCCTGTCAACCAGTTTGCCACCCAGCTGACCAATGTCTAACCCACCCGAGCCTACCCAGCTTATTAATCAATCTTCTATGTGGAACAGTATCGAAAGTTTTGCGATCAGTACATCAACTGCTCCCCCTTGGTCCACCACTCTGGTTACCCAATCAAAGAAATCTATGAGATTAGTTTGACAGGACCTTCCTTTTGTAAACCCATGCTGTCTTGGATCCTGTGCTCCTATGGATTCCAGGTGTTGTACTATCCTTTCCTTAAGGAGTGCCTCCATAATCTTGCCCACTACTGAGGTAAGACTGACTGGTCTGTAGTTCCCTGCCTCCTCCCTGCTACCACTCTTGTGGAGCGGGATCACATGAGCCCTTCTCCAGTCTTCTGGGACCTCTCCTGTGCTCAGAGACTCACTAAACAGTTCTGATAATGGCTCTGCTAGTTCCACCCTTAGCTCCTTTAGTACCCTGGGATGTATGCCATCAGGTCCCATTGCCTTGTCCACCCTGAGCTTATTGAGCTCTTGTAGGACCCTTTCTTTTGTGAAGGGACTACTGCACACCTCCCTCCCCATTTGTCCATGGTGCTGAGCTGTGGGCCCTGCCCTACCTTCTCTTCAGTAAATACTGAGCAGAAGTATCTATTTAGGATAGATGCTTTTACATGGTCCTCCTCCTCACATGCCCCCTTATCCCCTTTGATCTTAGCAATACCCTCTGGACTTTCTCCTTTCACTAATGTATCTATAGAAAGTCTTGTCACCTTCTTTTACTGTTCATGCTAGTGTTTCCTCAGTTTGGGCCTTTGCCTGCCTTACTGCCTTCCCTGCTTCCTTAGGGAAGTTTGGTATCCTCCCCTATCTTCATCCTGCTGCGTTCCTTATATTTCTGAAGGCCAGCCTTTGGCTCTGACCTTTTCTGCTACTGTGTTTGAGAACCAAAGTGGTTTCCTTCTTCTTTTGCACTTCCTTTTCTCACTAACACAATGGGATGTTGTTCAAGTATTGCATCTTAATGCTTGCCCACTTTGCTTACCTCCCTCACCTGATTTCTTTTTGCCAAGGCTAGCTTAACTCTATTGGCCATCTTATCAAAGGCAGCTCCTCTGAAGTCCCATATTGTTGCCTTGGAATGGGATGATTTTGTTCTAGTGGCCAAACTGAACCATACCATGTGATGTTCACTGGCCCTCAGGTGACCTTCGACCTGGAGATCTGTGATCCTTTCCCTGTTAGTCAGTACTAGATCTAGGATATCCCTGTCTCTAGTGGGTTGCTGTACCAGTTGTTTGAGGCCTCCCCTGCAGGGAATCCATCATGTGTCTAGTTCTGGCAAATGTCCCTGCTGGTATTGGCCAATCTGTATCTGGCATGTTGAAGTCTCCCATTATCAGAACCTCCCCTTTAGCTGTCATGTTTTGTTTATCTTCTAACAGTAATGTGTCTATGTCCTCCCCCTGGTCTGGAGGCCTGTACACAACCCCAGTTCGTATGGCTGTCCCATTTCCTGTTTCCAGGGTGATCCACAGTTTTCTGGCTCCTTATGTGTATTCTGAATTTCTGCTAGCTTTGATATTTTCATTGACATAAAGGGCCACTCCAGCCCCCCCTTTTGCACCTCGGTCTCTTCTGAACAGTACATAGCCAGATACTGAAGTCTCCCAAGTGTGGTTACTGGTAAACCATGTCTAGCTAATGGCTCCTATGTCCAGTTTAGCCTCTGTCATTATAGCCTGCAGGTCTGGGATCTGGGATCTACCCCTTGCTCACAATGTTCAAGCACTATCTGTCCATTGTTGAATGGATCTATTTCCTAAGAAAAGTGAAAAGTCTGCCTCCAGTTTGGGGATGGCCCACACTGCCCCACTGTGAAAATCTTTTGCTTGAGTTTCCACTGTCACAGTTGCCGCTGCCTCCGCCCCAGTTGCAATGGTTCCGGGAAGTAAACTAGGGTAGTTTGTTATTGAAACCCCTGTTTTGGTTGCCTGATCTGTTGTAAGAAGATTGACCATAAAAACGCTTCCAGGATTGACCAAACACATTTTTGTCTCTGGATTTTAACTGTGGCAAGTGGATTTCAGCAATCTCCTCAGAGTCCTTTATGACCTCCTTAAGAACTGTGCCAAACAAAAGTCTCCCTTCATATGGAGCATTAATGAGGTGGATGTTTGATGGAGTGTCTGCCTGCCAGGCCTTTAACCAGAAGATCTGTTTCACCAGGGTTTGTAGAACACTGTCCTAGCAGTACAGTGGACAACATCCTCCGAGACATCTGCTGAATATGCTGAAGTGAGGCCCACTAGTTGCAACTGTTGAATCAACTTGTTCTTCTTGGAATCCTCTGCCAGCTTGAATGCCAAGTCGGCAGTCCAAGAAAGAGTGGCCGTGGCTAAAATCAGTGTAGCTTTTGCTGCCTTCATGAGATGCTGTGAAGGCTTGGAATCCCTTTCTTAAAGTGGCGTTGTATCCCAGAGGCTGGCACTGCTGTCATCTGGAACGATGGTCTGTTTAGTTAGAGATGAGATCATAGGGTCGATCTTAGAAAGGTTTAACTATGTGTCAGATTCCTTCTTGTTGAACCTTAACAGTTTGTTGACATGGCATGGGACAGGGCATATCTTTTCAGGGCTTTGCCATTCCTTCTTAAGCAGATTCTTGATGGCTGATGATATAGGGAAGAAGGTTGTTGCCTTAGCTGATCTGGATAACTTGGTTTGTCCTCTTTCAATGTATATGATGCGGGACTGAGCTGTATCTCTGCTAGGACTTTTTTGATGAAGAAGTCAAGACTATATGTATCAAAGTGCTTGTCAAATTCTGGTTTTGCGTCTGAAGAACTACTGTGTAGTTCTCCTGCCTTGGTAATCAAGGACTGCATCTCTTCTTCCTTTTGTGATGATGGGAACTGCCGTCCCCATCACCCATATGATGAGGAGAGCTGGCACTTTTTTTGTTCTTACTGTGATGATATTCCTGATAGTGCTTTTCATCCAAGGAAGGTGTTCTCTTTCTGGATGCTTTCTGTAAGTCCTTGTGGTGAGGCAGGGGACTGCATAATGAAGCCTCTGGATCTAAGGCAAATACTCTGTTGAGTTTTCCAATTAGGTCTGGGACCAGCTGAAGCTGCGGCTGCTCCTCCACCTCCTGTGAATGACTGGCTGTGGTGGTGTATCCCTTCCCATGAGTAGCAACGGAGAAGCTTGCCTCTGCCTTGCATTTGAGGCATAAGGAGCCAGCAAACGTGGTAAGCAGTGTTGATTTGCATTTTGTATATTTTCTCCCCCGGAGGATTTGTTTGAAGACTTGCTCCCTGATGTTTCCAAAGACATGGCTGTGCAGTCAAGTACAGAGTCCCTTGCCAGGTCAAGGAGTCTGTGACTGTGGGGTAGTAAGGGCTGCTACTCTCGCAGAATGTAGAAGGGTCTGTTCATGAAAAAGGGTTACAAAAGTGTGACACTGGAGTGAAATTTTCAAATCGACCATAGAAGAATTGTGTAATACAGGTTAAGATACTGTGACCCATATATGAAAAAAATCACAATGTTTTAGTTCTTAGTTCTTTTAGGATTCTGGGGTGAATCCCGTCAGGCCCCATTGCTTTGTCCACCTTGAGTTTTAGAAGTTCTTTCAGGACTCTTTCTTCTGTAAATGGACTGGTGTCAACCCCCCTACCCAGAGTGCTTCTATTGTCTGGTTTAGGTAACCCCTCCTCATCTTCTTTTGTGAATACTGAGCAAAAGTATTCATTCAGTATATCTGCTCTTTCACTGTCTCCCTCTGCCCACCTCCTTCTCCCTTATTTATCTTCACTATTCCTCCCTTAACCTTTCTATGCTCCTAATGTACCTATAGATGGTTTATCCCTTCTTAACTGAACTGGCTATTTTTTCCTCAGTTTGAGCTTTTGCTATTCTGACTGCTTCCCCCCTTCTTTCTGCTTTACTTGATACAGTTCCTGTCGTGCTCCTTCTGTGATTCCTTATACTTTGAATGCAGCCTTTTTCTCCTTAACCTTCCCCTGCCACCTTTTTGAGAACCATAGTGGTTTTTTATTCCGCTTTGTTTCTTTATCTGTTTCACACAAAAGGCTTGTTTTCGCTTCTGATATGCAGTTTTGATTTTCTCCGTTATTCTTTCACCCCTCCTTTTGGCCCATTAGCTAGTGTATTCTCAGTTATTCACCGATTTTGCCAAAGTCAGCCCTTCTAAGAGTCAGTGTGCTTGTTTTGTATGGTTAGTCTCCATGGTTGTGCTTATTGTAGGCACACTGTGCAGTGGTCGCTGTTCCCAGATGTCTACTGACTTCTAAATTTGCGATCCTCTCCATTTGAGAGTACCAGGTTCAGTATTGCTCCCTCCTGAGTGGGTTCCAACACTAGCTGTCTAAGGCCTGCCCCCTGTAGGGCATCGAGAATGACTCTGCTCTTGGATGTGGCTGCAGTACATGTCATCCAGTTAACATCTGGCATATTCAGGTCCCCCATCAACAGTATCTCCCCTTTTTCAGCCATTTTGAGAATGTCCTCTATCATTTTCTTGTCCATTTCCTCCCCTTGAGACTGGGGTCTGTATACAACCCCTGTGCAGATTGTTTTACCATTCCTTGTCTCCAAGGTGACCCAGAGTGCCTCTTGTCCTCCCCCTTTACTTTATAGTTGTGTAGCTTTTATTCCTTTCTCTTATGTAGAGAGCTACTCCACCTCCTCTTTATTTATCAATCATGCCTGCTTGCCAAAAAAATCACTCTTGGTCTCACTCCACCCTCCACATTGTTGTTCATTATGGCCACGCCACTCTCAAGTGCACAAGAAGTGCCTCTAACACCTCCTTTGCTGACCCCTGGTGTAGAACCTCCCAGAGCCAGTGGTCATTTATTTATAGGGCTCCAGCTTGTCTAAACAACTTGCCTGCTGATGCCTTGTCAGAGCAAAAATTGGGATCCTTCAAAGTTAAACTCAAGCTGCGCCTCCTAGCAAGTAGCTCCTCTGATTGCTCCTAATCATTCCCTGCCCTCTTATTCCCCTGCCCTATTCCTGCCCTCTTATTCCCTTCCCTATTCCTGCCCTCTTATTCCCCTGCCCTATTCCTGCCCTCTTGTTCCCTGCCCTATTCCCTGCCTCTTGTTCCCCTGCCCTATTCCTGCCCTCTTGTTCCTCTGCCCTATTCCTGCCCTCTTATTCCCTGCCCTATTCCTGCCCTCTTATTCCCCTGCCCTATTCCTGCCCTCTTATTCCCCTGCCCTATTCCTGCCCTCTTTCCCCTGCCCTATTCCTGCCTCTTATTCCCCTGCCCTATTCCTGCCTCTTATTCCTCCTGCCCTATTCCTGCCCTCTTATTCCCTGCCCTATTCCTGCCCTCTTCCCCTGCCCTATTCCTGCCCTCTTATTCCTCTGCCCTATTCCTGCCCTCTTATTCCTCTGCCCTATTCCTGCCCTCTTATTCCCCTGCCCTATTCCTGCTCTCTTATTCCCCTGCCCTATTCCTGCCCTCTTATTCCTCTGCCCTATTCCTGCCCTCTTATTCCCCTGCCCTATTCCTGCCCTCTTATTCCCCTGCCCTATTCCTGCCCTCTTATTCCCTGCCCTATTCCTGCCCTCTTATTCCTCTGCCCTATTCCTGCCCTCTTGTTCCCCTGCCCTATTCCTGCCTCTTATTCCTCTGCCCTATTCCTGCCCTCTTGTTCCCTGCCCTATTCCTGCCCTCTTGTTCCCTCTGCCCTCTTATTCCCCTGCCCTATTCCTGCCCTCTTGTTCCCTGCCCTATTCCTGCCCTCTTATTCCCCTGCCCTATTCCTGCCTCTTATTCCCCTGCCCTATTCCTGCCCTCTTATTCCCTGCCCTATTCCTGCCCTCTTGTTCCTCTGCCCTATTCCTGCCCTCTTATTCCCTGCCCTATTCCTGCCCTCTTATTCCCCTGCCCTATTCCTGCCCTCTTATTCCCCTGCCCTATTCCTGCCCTCTTATTCCTCTGCCCTATTCCTGCCCTCTTATTCCCCTGCCCTATTCCTGCCCTCTTATTCCTCTGCCCTATTCCTGCCCTCTTATTCCTCTGCCCTATTCCTGCCCTCTTATTCCTCTGCCCTATTCCTGCCCTCTTATTCCCCTGCCCTATTCCTGCCTCTATTCCTGCCTCTATTCCTCTGCCCTATTCCTGCCCTCTTATTCCTCTGCCCTATTCCTGCCCTCTTATTCCTCTGCCCTATTCCTGCCCTCTTATTCCTCTGCCCTATTCCTGCCCTCTTATTCCCCTGCCCTCTTATTCCCCTGCCCTATTCCTGCCCTCTTATTCCCCTGCCCTATTCCTGCCCTCTTATTCCCCTGCCCTATTCCTGCCCTCTTATTCCCCTGCCCTATTCCTGCCCTCTTATTCCTCTGCCCTATTCCTGCCCTCTTATTCCCTGCCCTATTCCTGCCCTCTTATTCTCCTGCCCTATTCCTGCCCTCTATTCCTCTGCCCTATTCCTGCCTCTTATTCCCTGCCCTATTCCTGCCCTCTTATTCCCTGCCCTATTCCTGCCCTCTTATTCCCCTGCCCTATTCCTGCCTCTTATTCCTCTGCCCTATTCTGCCTCTTATTCCCCTGCCCTATTCCTGCCCTCTTATTCCCCTGCCCTATTCCTGCCCTCTTATTCCTCTGCCCTATTCCTGCCCTCTTATTCCCCTGCCCTATTCCTGCCCTCTTATTCCCCTGCCCTATTCCTGCCCTCTTATTCCCTGCCCTATTCCTGCCCTCTTATTCCCCTGCCCTATTCCTGCCCTCTTATTCCCCTGCCCTATTCCTGCCCTCTTATTCCTCTGCCCTATTCCTGCCCTCTTATTCCCTGCCCTATTCCTGCCCTCTTATTCCTCTGCCCTATTCCTGCCCTCTTATTCCCCTGCCCTATTCCTGCCCTCTTATTCCCCTGCCCTATTCCTGCCCTCTTATTCCCCTGCCCTATTCCTGCCCTCTTATTCCTCTGCCCTATTCCTGCCCTCTTATTCCTCTGCCCTATTCCTGCCCTCTTATTCCCCTGCCCTCTTATTCCCCTGCCCTATTTCTGCTCTCTTATTCCCCTGCCCTATTCCTGCCCTCTTATTCCTCTGCCCTATTCCTGCCCTCTTATTCCCTGCCCTATTCCTGCCCTCTTATTCCTCTGCCCTATTCCTGCCTCTTATTCCCCTGCCCTATTCCTGCCCTCTTGTTCCTCTGCCCTATTCCTGCCCTCTTATTCCCTGCCCTATTCCTGCCCTCTTATTCCCTGCCCTATTCCTGCCCTCTTATTCCTCTGCCCTATTCCTGCCCTCTTATTCCCTGCCCTATTCCTGCCTCTTATTCCTCTGCCCTATTCCTGCCCTCTTATTCCCCTGCCCTATTCCTGCCCTCTTATTCCCTGCCCTATTCCTGCCCTCTTATTCCCTGCCCTATTCCTGCCCTCTTATTCCCCTGCCCTATTCCTGCCCTCTTATTCCCTGCCCTATTCCTGCCCTCTATTCCCCTGCCCTATTCCTGCCTCTTATTCCCTTCCCTATTCCTGCCCCTTATTCCCTGCCCTATTCCTGCCCTCTTATTCCCTGCCCTTTTCCTGCCCTCTTATTCCCCTGCCCTATTCCTGCCCTCTTATTCCCCTGCCCTATTCCTGCCCTCTTATTCCCCTGCCCTATTCCTGCCCTCTTATTCCCCTGCCCTATTCCTGCCCTCTTATTCCACTGCCCTATTCCTGCCCTCTTTTCCCTGCCCTATTCCTGCCCTCTTATTCCCTGCCCTATTCCTGCCCTCTTATTCCCTGCCCTATTCCTGCCCTCTTATTCCTCTGCCCTATTCCTGCCCTCTTATTCCCCTGCCCTATTCCTGCCCTCTTATTCCCTCTGCCCTATTCCTGCCCTCTTATTCCTCTGCCCTATTCCTGCCCTCTTATTCCTCTGCCCTATTCCTGCCCTCTTATTCCTCTGCCCTTATTCCCTGCCCTATTCCTGCCTCTATCTCTGCCCTATTCCTGCCCTCTTATTCCTCTGCCCTATTCCTGCCCTCTTATTCCCCTGCCCTATTCCTGCCCTCTTATTCCCTGCCCTATTCCTGCCCTCTTATTCCCCTGCCCTATTCCTGCCCTCTTATTCCCTGCCCTATTCCTGCCCTCTTATTCCTCTGCCCTATTCCTGCCCTCTTATTCCCTGCCCTATTCCTGCCCTCTTATTCCCTGCCCTATTCCTGCCCTCTTATTCCTCTGCCCTATTCCTGCCCTCTTATTCCCCTGCCCTATTCCTGCCCTCTTATTCCTCTGCCCTATTCCTGCCCTCTTATTCCCTGCCCTATTCCTGCCCTCTTTTCCTTCCCTATTCCTGCCCTCTTATTCCCCTGCCCTATTCTGCCCTCTTATTCCCCTGCCCTATTCCTGCCCTCTTATTCCCCTGCCCTATTCCTGCCCTCTTATTCCCCTGCCCTATTCCTGCCCTCTTATTCCCCTGCCCTATTCCTGCCCTCTTATTCCCCTGCCCTATTCCTGCCCTCTTATTCCCCTGCCCTATTCCTGCCCTCTTATTCCTCTGCCCTATTCCTGCCCTCTTATTCCCTGCCCTATTCCTGCCCTCTTATTCCCCTGCCCTATTCCTGCCCTCTTATTCCCTGCCCTATTCCTGCCCTCTTATTCCTCTGCCCTATTTCCTGCCCTCTTATTCCCCTGCCCTATTCCTGCCCTCTTATTCCTCTGCCCTATTCCTTCCCTCTTATTCCTCTGCCCTATTCCTGCCCTCTTATTCCCTGCCCTATTCCTGCCCTCTTATTCCCTGCCCTATTCCTGCCCTCTTATTCCTCTGCCCTATTCCTGCCCTCTTATTCCCTGCCCTATTCCTGCCCTCTTATTCCCCTGCCCTATTCCTGCCCTCTTATTCCCCTGCCCTATTCCTGCCTCTTATTCCCTGCCCTATTCCTGCCCTCTTGTTCCTCTGCCCTATTCCTGCCCTCTTATTCCCTTGCCCTATTCCTGCCTCTTATTCCCCTGCCCTATTCCTGCCCTCTTGTTCCCCTGCCCTATTCCTGCCTCTTATTCCCCTGCCTCTATTCCTGCCCTCTTTTCCTCTGCCCTATTCCTGCCTCTTATTCCCTTCCCTTTTCCTGCCTCTTATTCCCCTGCCCTATTCCTGCCCTCTTATTCCTCTGCCCTATTCCTCCTCTTATTCCCCTGCCCTATTCCTGCCCTCTTATGCCTCTGCCCTATTCCTGCCCTCTTATTCCCCTACCCTATTCCTGCCCTCTTATTCCATTACCCTTTTCCTGCCCTCTTATTCCTCTACCCTATTCCTGTCTTTATATTTCCCCTATGGTTTTATCCCTAACCATTGCCAGTCTCCCCTTTGTTCCTTTCCCTTCATCTGCTGTTGATTGCCCCTCTTGAATTTGTCCCATGACTGTTACTTAATTTTCTGTTCCTGTAACTTAATACAATCATTTGAACAAAAGTCTCCCTCTGTATTATACTGCAAGTATTACTTATGTATTTTAAGCTTTTCATTTGAACCTGTTTTGACAGTGTCTCTTTGACTGCTACCTAGTCACTTTTTTGTAACTATGTAACTTTTATTGTCGGTTTCTGTACAATATTATACTTTCTTGTTTACATGTCTTTTGTACAACTTGATGTGGAGCCTTTGTAAATAAGTCTCTGACTCAAAGATTATTTTCCGTAAATTAAATAAATAAATACATAAATAAATGATTGACCCCCCTCTCCTTCAATGACCACATAAACCATATAGTCCGCAGGGTTAATCACAAGCTGGGTGCTGCCTATCGTCTAAAGCCATACCTAACTAAAGAAGCTCGCCTAGCTATTGTCATGGGTAACCTCCTCCCTATCTTTGATGATTGCTCCTAAATCTACTCGTGAGTCTCAACACCCTTCAGACTAGACTCTCAGTAGCTTACAATAACGCTTAGCAGTCCTTGTTCTCTTACTCAACACTCAATGGATCAAAGAAAAGCTAATATCAGCGGTAAAATTAGTAACCAGAAGAACAAAAAGCATAGCACTAACACTTCTAAAACAATTTTCTGTATTAAACTCACACAGAGTGATGAAAAGAGTAAATGTGGTGGCTATACAAGGTGACAACCCTTCTACTCAACTACGCATTTTGTCCCTCAACAAGGGACACAATTTGAAGATTGAGGGGAGATGGCTCTGGGGCAATGTAAGGAAGTATTTTTCAGAGAGAAGGTGGTGGATGCATGGAACTGCCTTCCTGAGGAGGTTGTGGGGTCTAAAACTGTGGAAGAATTCAAGAATGCATGGGACAGACATAAGGCAATTCTTGTGGGGGGTAGGAAGAAATATGCTGTTAGTTAACTAGGATCTGCAGCTTATCTAGTAGGTAGGGAAATGGGCAGATTAGGTGGGCCAAGCAGTCCTTATCTTGCGTCAGAGTCATGTTTCTATGTTTCTGTGACATCTGCTGCTCCCTTGGTTAGCTTTCCTTAGAAGATCACTTTGACTATACCCTTGGCTGTCTTGTAGATGCCACCCCTAGATATGGTAACATTTCTCCCCTCTATACCCACATCAGCTTTAGAACACCAGCTAAGAACCTCCTCTCCTCTACTGTTTTCACCCTTAAGGTACCTAGAACCACCAACAACATGGGTGGGAGAGCTCGCTCTCTATGGCAGCCTCATCTCTGTGGAATGGTCTACCCGCCCTTTCTGAACTTCTAACACTCATCAAAACTTCAAACTTGTCCCCAAACCTTGGCTCCTAGATAAAGATTGCTGCAACTGTCATGCTCACTAGCACCCCTTCTGCCTGCCTGTTCTGTTTTCCAATCTGCTAACCTTTCTCCCTTGTTCTTCCTGTCCTTTGTTGTTGCATTGCATTGTAGGTAATCTTCTCATGTAGAGTGGTCTATCTGGTGGTTACACATGGTATTGTACCCCTGTACCGAAGCCTACCTGTTTTGCATAGTGGTGTATTTATTTGTTACTGTTATTTACTACCAAATGGATTTTTGTTGTCTTGTACTCACCTATGTGTAATTTTGTCGTGTGTTATCTATGATGTAAACTCTTATGTTGTTTCCTCTGTAATGTTCTTCTGTGTGCCTTTTGGACTGGGTTATGACTGTGAACGGTCCTCTGGCCCAGTGTACCTACCCGAATATCAAAGTCATAAATAAATACTTATAGAAGCAGATGAACAGGCTGGGGGAAGTTCATTAAGGAATATGGAGAAAAGCAATGGGAACAGGACTGAGCCTTGGGGTACTCCAATATGGATAAGGAGGGGGACAGACAAAGAATCTCCAGTTTTCACAGACTGAGACCTACCTACCTACCTACCAGATAGGAGTGGAACCAAGTAGTTGCTGAGTCTCAGAGACCAGCTGTCTTGAATTTACCAAGGAGAAGAATATGAGAGACCGTGTCGAAAGTTTTTGCTGAATCCACAAAGATGATGGCTATGAGGTGGCCATGATCTATACTAGTATGGAAATATTGGAGGGCTTGATTATGAACATACAAAATTTGCCAGCAGATAACGGCCTAGAGGTCTATCAAGTCTGCTCAAATGTGCAGCTAGCACCCTTTATTCTGCAGCTTCCCCCTCCCTCCCACACTTCCCCTCCATTGACCCTACCCTTGCCCTGTCCCAGAACCTTTTGAAGCAGTGCACTGTTCTACTGGATACCACTTATGCTACTAATGTAATCCACCCAGCTGTCGCTATCTCTGTAAAAGTGTCCCCTCATCTCCCTCCTGAACCTTCCTCCCTCCAATCACATATCATTGCCCCAGGTGTCCCGCCCCTCCCTTACTTTGAACAGCCCCTCTATACCCGTCTTGTTTATTTCTTTCATGTACTTACTGTATATGCTCACATATTAGCCAACTCACATATAAACCGACCCTCCCAAATACAGTGATCTCATAAGAAATTTATGTTTAACCTGTGTATAAGTTAAGCATTAAAACCTGACATATTTCAAAACTTAAAAGCACTTTGGAGACATACTGTATGGTAAACTATGCAAAGACTCAAAGGAACTTCTGTAAAAAAAAATATACGTTTTAAACATGGTACCATGGTGTCAAATGTTCACATTGTTTTCAGCACTGACGTCTGAAAACACTGAGCGATTGTTGGTTTTCAGACAGGAATTCATTAGTCAGTATATCAGCATAGCGATTGTCTTTGTCCAGTCCCTGCTCTATCTCGTCCTCTAAGAGAGTGTCATCTTCAGAGCCATTCATGCATAAGGTCCATTTTGAGAGTGTGAAAAGTAAGTCAGTCATCTCAGCAGGCTCTCTTTGAGTTTGGCAGCTCGCTCAACAACTCCCTTTGTTTGTTTTTTTCACTCTTGCATTGGCTTTCGTTTATGCTGAAGTGGCAAGCAGTTGCAGAGTTGCTAGAGGAGGTATACAATTTCGAGCACTTTTGGCTTAAAAACTGCATTGGAGTTTTCTTTTTAAACTCATTTTTATGTTGATTGTGTGCATGCACAAGAAACATATTGTGGCAGCTTTCTCCACAAGCAGGTTGTGGAGGTGCGGCACTGTTGTGGCCGATGCCCCCACAGCCTGCAAAGGCTTGTCCTGCTTCCCCCAATGCCGTGGCACACTGCTGCTGACACTAGTTCAGCCAGTGTGCCACAACTTTCTAAAAAATCAGCCACTGCAATCAGGGCCGCCTCTCATTGCAGCAGATGAGCGACCGTCATTGCAGGGCGGGATGTAGACCTCTGATATTGTTTAGAACATGGTGGCAGCTTGCCACCGTGTATTCACAAGCAATATCTACCCTCCATGTTTATTTACCGATGGGGAGCCACTCCCCGTCCGGGTCATAACACTCCTCCCCACTTTTCTTTGTCTGCCAAGGGCTGCCCAATCCCCATGGGCAGAAAGGAATCCCTCCTTTGTTGTTTGACAATGGGTGCCCAATCCCTGTCAGCAGAAAGAATTCCTCATTCTTTTGTTGCTTGCTGACAGAGGTGCCCAATCCCCATCAGCTACGGCTGCCCTCCCAAAAACCTGGACTCTGGTGGCCGCGCTGGGGCCACCCCAGCATGCCACATGCTCCTTTTGGTTGTTTGCCATTAGAGTGCCCAGTCCCGTCGGCTACAGCTGCCCCCCAAAAACAGGACTCCGGTGTCACACTGGGAGCCCACCCCAGTGTGCCACATGCCCCTGTAAAGTGAAAAAGGGTCCCGTGACATGTTTTGGGGTTTTTTTCCCTGAAAAAAAGGAAACAGTCCCTCGTAGTCTCCCTGCATCTCTCCCACTGCCTGCTATCTGCCCTGCTCCCTCCATTCCCCATCCTGGTACCCAGAGTAAATGTAAACCCTCCCACTCCCTCCCACTACCTGCTGTCTGCCCCACTCCCTCCATTACTCATCCCGGTACCCAGAGTAAAAGTAAACCCTCCCACTCCCTCCCACTGCCTGCTGTCCACCCACTCCCTCCATTACTCATCCTGGCACCTGGAGTAAAAGTAAACCCTCCTGCTCCCTCCCACTGCCTGCTGTCTGCCCCGCTCCCTCCATTCACCATCTCGGCACCCGGAATAAATGTAAACCCTCCTGCTCCCTCCCACTGCCTGCTGTCCACCCCACTCCCTCAATTCCCTGTCCCTGCACCTGGAGTAAATGTAAACCCTCCCACTCATTCTCACTGCCTGCTGTCCACCCCGCTCCCTCTGTTCCCCATCCCAGTAGCCGGAGTAAATGTAAACCCTCCTGCTCCCTCCCACTGCCTGCTGTCTGCCCCACTCCCTCCATTACTCATCCTGGCACCTGGAGTAAATGTAAACCCTCCCACTTCCTCCCACTGCCTGCTATCTGCCCTGCTCCCTCCATTCCCCATCCTGGTACCCGGAGTAAATGTAAACCCTCCCACTCCCTCCCACTGCCTGCTGTCTGCCCCACTCCCTCCATTACTCGTCCCAGCACCTGGAGTAAATGTAAACCCTCCCACTCCCTCCCACTGCCTGCTGTCTGCCCTACTCCCTCTGTTCCCCATCCTGGCACCTGGAGTAAATGCAAACCCTCCCGCTCCCTCCCACTGCCTGCTGCCCACTCCGTTCCTTCCATTTCCAGTCCCAGCATGTATGGCAAATTTACAGGGGGGGGCTCCTCCATGATGCAGCCTCTAAGTTGGCAGCAAGCCTGTGAGTGGTAAAGACCCCAGAACTGCAGATCGGTGGTTCCCCAGTGAGCAAGTGGGCCACAAAGCTGCTCCGTTCCTCGTTGTTCCCGGTACCCTGCTTGTAGTGTTTGCTGTGAGTTTTCACTTTACAATTAATGATTTATGGGCTTTGTACCTAAACTCAATGAATGAAACTTAAGTTTATTTACCCCATAGTGTGTAATATCGAGCTGTCTTTATTCCAGACTCCTAGGTTGGTACGGCGGTAGTTGGAGCTAGTGAAGGAAGGCTGGAAGAGGTGCGACCGACATGTTGGAAACTGTTTTGGAGAATGCTTACTCTGGAGAAATAAGGGAGATTTGTTTGGAAGAAATAAAACTCATGAGCCTTAGAGATACCTGTGAAGCTGATAGTTCTTATGGACTCTGAGATTTGGAGCATGGAGCTAAATTTGGAAACTCTCACATCACCTTTAATTGAAGATGCTTTTACTTTTCATTTCAGGTAGACTGTAGAAAAAGCTGATTTAATGATAGGTAGTGGCTGCCTTAAAGATGAATTTTTAGGGGTTCATTTAGTTCATTGTATAGTGATGCCACAACATTGCTTTAGTGTGTTTCAATGTGCCACATGTGTAAACTATGGAACCAGAAACATAATTGCATAAGGCTGAAAACTATTAATGATTATTACACAGAACTCTCATGGAGTCTGACTTGCTGGCAGTTATATTATTTATATTAATCCCTTGAAGTTTACCTTTTTTAGTGAACTATTTATCAGTGTATTGTGATTCTAGAGAGATAGAGTTCTAGGCCCCACTGACTTCCGACTTAAAGAGAAGTGAGCCATGCCTTGGATTCATCTGTTGGGATTTTTACCCCTGTAAAATCTCTTTTTTAGAGATGCTGTTTTATGATAAGATAATCTTCCTCAAGAGGTTTTGCCTGGCTTTTTAAGTGTTTTTTAAAGAGTTCAGCATGTAACTGGAGCCTTCTGGTCCCTAGCTGTAAATCATCATGTTCTAACTAATGGATTTCTAAATGAAAATAACTGCAATCTGCTTTATATTTATTTTGATGTGAGGAGATCCAGGGAAAATTGTGGTCTTTGCCTCAGTGGACCCTCATGATGGTGAAATATTGCGGCAGGCAACATACTGTAGACTTAAAAGCCCTATGAGGATTAGTATTTTAGGAGAAAAGCTGATTAATAATTCTTTGCATTTTATTCTTTTTTTTATTTTTTAGGCTGTATATTTGGGATGTTGTAGTATGTCTTTGTATGTCATGTATTTATAGTAAGGCATGCTTTAGCATACAGTACCTATCTGGATTTAACCTAAGGAATTTCAAACTTTTGTTCATCATCTATGACAAATCCTTCCATTCCTTAGCTATGTGGGACCTGGTATCAGTTACTTCTGATGGAGTGGAGATTGAAGATATTTTTCAACCTCTGGGCAGGTCTGTATGTTACAGCTCACAGGTTTGCTTTCTAAGTTATCTCACTATGGGCTGATTTGGCCCTCAGATGGGGATTTATCAGGGCTTAAGTTGGCCTCTTCATAATGGTGGTTTCCTTGAAGCAGTCGGTCAGTTTGGAATAGGTGGCTTTGGAAATTTATTTACTACTATGGTGGTCTCTCTCTCTCCCCCCCATCATGTTGCTAGGGGGCTGAGAGAGAGAGAAGAGAGGAACAGAGAGCAGTTCAATGCATTCCTTTCTGAATGGACCTGAAGTTTACAATAGAGATTATCTTAGTGTTCCCTTCCCTATTAGGTCAGTGATGCACATTTAACAAATGAATAGCAGTTGAGGATTTCACAGTTTATGGTAGCAAGTGTTTTTTTTTTCCTGTGTGTTTTTTTTACAGTGACATGACAGACTGCAAATAACAGCTTTGTTACATCACAGTTAACTGACTCAATTACAGTAAACGCCCAGACCCCCATAGCAGTCTAGCTATTCCACTACTTGCAAACTACTACACTCGGAGTGGCACATTTGGGTACATGCTAAATAATCACCTAGAACCACAATGGGTTTCATCTGATAAATATACTTGGTATTTAACAACCAGGGTCCTGACATTTATGAAGCTCATATTTGGGAAAATTGTTTGACCAGAAAAGACACACCAAACCAGAACTTGGTTCCAGATGCAACCTGACAGCACAAGGAAGTTTAATGACTTGCTCAAGGTCACACAGTATGCAAGAAGGAGCTAATAGGATTCAAACTGACCTCTCTAGGTCTGCAGCTCACTGCCCTTAACCACTATGCTATAATGCCTCCTATTTCATTTGGACCTTCAAAGTGGCCATTGTGAGAACTGTGCAAGCAACCCATATTAGGCATGCTTTATATTCTTTAATTTTTTTTCTACTACTATGCCATGGTTTTCTAATTTTAATAGACAAAAAAAGAGTCAAGACATGAAAATTACAATGATGTCATTTTTTGCATTACTCTAAAAGCATAGGATACCTGCAGTTTACCAGTGGCAGAAACAGTCCATTAGCTTTACTAGCTCTTCGTATGTTCATGCATGCACACATTGTGTATTCACAATAATGAGGCCGAGAAACATATAAGCCACAATATAGTCTGATAATATGATGGTTAATCGCCTTACTTTACCTCTCATACTGTCATGATGTCCTGTGCGACAATGCCTGTCCTACTAACGCTGCACCACTCCACACTGTCATTGTATATCTCCTTCAATACATTGTTTAATACATATAAAATACATTAATCAACACCATTACAGTACATGGCAGCTCTTCTGTGATTGTTATGTCCTCCTGACTTACTAATGCTATTCATGTTTCACACTAGGCTAAGACAGAGAGACCCCCCTGCTGTGTGTCAAATGCAGATCTCAAGAGATCCAACAGGAGACAGAAACACTGTGGCCATAGACTGTCTGTCTGATAGCATGTCATAAAACATACAAAGTATCACTCTCTGCCGCTTTTCAATGCTCCAAAGTGCTCTATGGCAATAGCAATTCTACAGATAAGACACATCAAAGTACAGCACTGGTCTCAAACCATGTTTACAAAGTTAGAAATCCCAGAAGAGAAAAGGAAAGCCGCTACCCTAAATCACAGGGCTGCTCAGCCACAAACAGTTTCAGCCTCACTGCTCTTTCTTAATGAATACTGCTGCCAACGGTGTTATTGGTGAGCTAATTCATGAGTGGTCAAATGGTAGGGGGAAAAAAAGAGAAAAAACCTTTCCATAGCACTTTAAATAATGCAAAAAATGATTTATTTCCCACAACTTAACTACATATTGCAATAAAGTGCTTACACCAATTCAATGTATTACAAAAGTACGGTCTCCTACCATACATATGCCCCACCTGGGTCCAGGGCATCTACCCACTAGCCACATTACTAAACCCTGCACTTTACCACTGCGGCTTCCTGAGGGGGTATTATTCCATATCCCCTTCATTCTTCAATACTCAAACTGCATGTGCAACATAATTACAAAATCCTAAAATTTAACAACTGCCTTAATCACTTAAATGCAGCTAAATTTATCAACAAAGTGGCCATTACAGCTTCTGTTTCATTTATATGTTAAACATTTCTATTGCAAATAAATTTAAACATTGCTCGAAGTTCTAAAATAATAGACTGTTCACATTAAATGTATTCACAGCATATGCAATTCAAGAACCTATGCCCTGTCATATGTTTGATTCCATTGTTGCACACTTTAGGTTTACAATCTGTATACAACAATATATATATATATGTGTAACAAGACATCCCATTCAATATAGCCTCTTACAAAAATGCAGTACCATGCCATATCAATCCATTAAACAAGCAGTTATGTTAATTCTATTGTTCCTAATTCTAAAACAAATACTGAACTCCAAATTCACAATATTGTAGTATAACTGCTACTCAATTCCATTTAATTTACTAACATTCACCACTGAATGGGCTCACCCTTAACAGAGTCAGATTTGCACTCATTATTGACAATATACTCGCTAAAACGAGTCACATGCAAATCTTATCCAATTCATTTGCAGCCCATAATTAAGGCTTCAAATTCATATTTATCGAACCTGGCAGCAAAAGAAAAAAACTAAGCACAAGGACAGCCAGAAGTAATACATGATGAAAATCAATCAATCAATCAATCAAAATCTTTATTTAATCAGGTGAACATCATTGAGCATAGCTCATTTACAAGATGGACCTGAGTGGTCATATGCAAGTGTTATTACATTGACAAGGGTAGCATAAACAGTAATACAATGACGAGTAATATAAACAGTAATACAATGACATAAGTGCTAATATAACAATATATACATATGTACAAGGCACATTAAAACTTTTAATCCTGTGAGACAGAAGGCAATAGGCACATCAGAATAATATAGTAGATTATGGGACCTAGCAGGCATTTTGAGGGTGAATCTTGGGACTGGAAATGGAGTTTTATCAGCATATAGGAACACGAAAAAGGGGTAGGTAGGGCGGGGTTTTAGGCCTTGTGAAGCAGTTGCAGAGTTCTGGGAATAGGGTGGTGAATAATCTTTTGAAGGATATTAAGGGTAGGAGGTTATTTAGCTTCATGGTTTTTTTTGGAGGACTAAACAATTGCTAGTGAGTAGCTGGATAGCAGCCCTCCCAAACTGGTGCAGACATTGGGACCTTAAGAATGATAATTTTGCTGATCCTTAGGTTGTATGGCCTAGAAGTAATTTGAGTAAAACAGTCTGAGATATAAGTTGGTAGCTTGCCTGATAAGGCTTTGAATATCCAAACTGCAGCATTCCTATTTCTTCTGTGTTGTAATGATGTCCAGTTAACTGCCCTTATAAAGGGAGCAATGATGGGTGCTGAAGGAAGGTCAGTAATGAATCTGATGGACCTGTGGTATAGGGTGTCCAGTTTATTTAAGAGGGGAGGAACAATGTCCATACAGAAAGTCAGTATAGTCAATGAGGGATAGGAATGAAGCCTGGATTAATTTTTTTGAGTCTCTGTTGAGGTAGTGCTTTTATTCTAAAAGATAAACCAAGCCTTTGTCTCAGTTTCTTTAGTAGCTCCTCAATATGGACAGAATAGTCAAGCTTGTTATCAATTCAGACTCCAAGGTATTTGAAGTTATCAACTAATTCCAGCTTCTCTCCAAGTAAGGTGGTTAGTTGTAGGGTGGTGGATGGTAGGGTAGTGGCAGAGCAACTCTTTGAGGTAAAGAACATAGCTTTTATTTTTTTGGCATTTAGAAGTCGTTTTTTTATCCAGTAGGTTGTGTTGTAGGATGGAAAATTCAGATTGTAGCAGTTCACAGGCTTTAGATAATGAAGGATTGCTAACATATAATACAGTATCATCAGCAAACAGATGGTTGTTAGATTGAGTGAGGTTAGCATCAATATTATTAATATAGATGGCAAAGAGGATGGGGCCAAGAATAGAGCCTTGTGGTACACCTCTTAACAGTGGTTTTAAGGTGGATAGGTAGATTCCATTTTTTACCAGTTGTGATCTATCTGATAGATAGCACCCTGAACCAATTGAGTGAAGGGAATCCAACCCAGTGAGCCAAAGGAGGTGATTAATGATTCATGATCCACTGTGTCAAATGCTTTGCTCCAATCCAGGAACACAGCACAGAATTGCTGTTCTTCTTATCCATAGCAATCTGCCAGTCATTGGTTACTGGCTAGGGCCGAAATGGTACTATGTCTTGATCTAAATCCTGATTGTGCTGTATTTAGGAGGTTATTGTTATCCAGGTAGTCCCTTAATTATGAGTTTACTACTTTTTGAGCATCTTGGATATAACTGATAGGATGGAAATAGGCCTGTAATTATTGAGGTCCATGGGATCACCAGATTTGAGTAAAGGAACTACTCGAGCTGTTTTCCAAGTGGAGGAATGGATCCAGTGGTGAGGGAAGATTGAAGAGATGAGTGAGGGGGGTGATAAGACTTGAGATGCAATCTTGAGGAAGTAGGGGTCCAGGGTCTGTACCTGCACTTTTGGAGTATCTAAATTGGAGAGAGATCTTCCACTTCTTTCAAGGATATTGGGTTGAAGGGAGAAGATTGATGTAGCCTTTTGACCCACGGTGGATTGAAGGTTCAGGAAGATCTCAGGAGATTTGCAGGTGAAGAGTCAAATGCTAATCAAGCTGTGGTGATGGTCATTGAAGGTATTTAGGATTTCTTGTTTGTCCATTAATTTCTGTTATTTAGTAGCAGTTTGCAGGTTAAAGGCAGGAGTAGAGTTTTGGCCCAAGATACCCTTTATAGTTCCCCAGAGCCTGGTTGGGTTATTATAGGAGGCATCCAATTCAGCTCTATAATAGGGATAAATAAAGCAATTGATCCAATGTTCAGTATTTCTTGCATTTTAAGTGTTATGCTTCAGTTCTACATTAAATTGTATGTGATTGATTGAAAAGAAAAAAACCAAAATGCCCCCTCCCCCCCAATTCTTTAACCAGGAGAGACACACTAAGCTGAAAACTTGTTTCCAGGTCTGACCTGGGAGCACAGGGAAGTTAAGTGACTTGCTCAGGGTCACACAGTATGCAAGTGGGGGCTGTGGGATTCAAATCCAGGTCTCCAAATTTGCAGCTCAGAGCCTTAAACACTGTGCTATACTGCATCCAATGTAAACTATTTATTTGTGTATTTGGCGATTTAGTTAATTCTCCAGCAATTTTAGCATTATCGAACACTATGCCTTGAATAGTAACAGAGCAACACTACACCCTTGCAACTTTGCACTTTGATGACATATTGATAAATATAACTTTGAAGCCTTAATTATGAGCTGAAAATAAACTGGATAAAATTTACATGTGATTCATTTTAGCAAGTAAATACTGTCAATAACGAGTGCAGTCTGACTGTGTAATGGGTGAGCTTATTCACTGACAGCATGATAAATTGAATTGAGTGGCACTTGTACTACTATACTCTGAACTTGGGAGTTCAGTTTTCACATGCAGGTATTGGAGGGAATGGATTGACATGCTGATCTCTTACTATACCTGCACACTGAAGCAGACTTAGATAGGCCAGGTGATCTGCTTCTGCTGACACATACATATGTTTGTATGTTCACCATATACTGCAATTAATATGGCTATATGGTATAACTTCATTCTTAACATTACTATCTTTATCATACCTCTGCATTCCTATGATTTCTATGGCAAGCCCTACTCTACAAAACCATCCCTTTTTCCCCTCATAAGTACCCTTCCCACCCTCCGCCCCTCAGTTGTTACTGTCTCCCCACACCTATGAACACCTGAAACTGTCTGCCATCACTGTTACAGCCCGTGACACTAAGGCACACACCCCCAACACCCTCACTCTTTGCACGGTGGCAAGGTGGGGAGGCAGTTGACATTACTACAATATCTCACTGCATCTGTCACTCCTGCACTACCAATGCCAATACCAGCAAGCAAACATTCAGCATTGGCAAGTGCTTGTTAGATTATGTGCATATCTCAGCCATTTTCATGAATTTTGACACCAAATTTTCAGCATGGTGTTCTTGGGACCCCACCTCATGAATTCAGTCACTGTCATGCCGTTATTCAGTCCTGAAAGGTGATTTTGTGGTCACTGCACTGAATCACTTTTTGGGACAGATTACCAAAACAACAGTGTCACTGTTCATGAGGTGGGGTCCCAACAAGTCTATGCAAATCTGGTGAAAAAATCAAACAAATGGCTGTGTTATGAATCTGCTAGCAGTTTCCACGCACACTTGTAACTTCACAAATTTGTAAAATTTTAATTCCAGATTTTCAGCATTGCCATTTTTTTCACACCTCCTCATGAACAGTGCAGCTGTCATTTTTTACATCCTAGCCAAATAGTGTTTTCATGCATCTGGCACACAATGGCGCGGTTGATGTGGGAAATCAATGTGCAGGGCAGATTATGAAAACCACAATAACACTTTTCATGAGTGGAGGTCACAAAATGACTAAGTTGAAAATTTGGTGAAAAAATTCCAAAACATGACAGTGTTACAAGCGTGCATTGCACAGTTCCCACGCACACGCCTAACTACTACAATTTGTAATATTTGCACTCCAGATTTTTGACATTGGCATTTTGTCACACCTCCTGATGAACAGTGCAGCTGTCATTTTTCACACACTGGCCTAAATGTGTTTCCACACATGCAGCATACACAATGGCGCTTGTGGGGAATTAACTGTCGGGACAGATTAAGAAAATCACAGTGACACTGTTGATGAGCAGAGGTCCCAAATGCCTATGTTGAAAATCTGGTGACAAAATTCCACAAAATGACTGTGTTATCAGAGTGCATTGTGCAGTTCCTATTACGGCTCAGAATCCTTGACAATGATCTGAGCATTACAGTTCCTAAGACAGACGCATTAAGATGTATGAGGCTGAAATGTAAATCTGATGCAAGAGGAGTTGCAGAGAGGTACTCTGTTGGGACATGGGTGCTGAAGGGACATGGATACAACTATGTGGGGGGGGGGCCTGTATAAATGCCAAACATCACTGCAAATATCTTCAAGTGAACGTTCGGCATTGACAAATGCTTGTTCCAGTCTGTTGTTTGTTAGTGCATTTTGATTAGATTGAACCTGTCCCATTTTTTTGATTCTTGTATATTTCCCTTTCTTTGAGGTTGGATGAGTCAATTTCTGACTGACTGGTGGAATAAAAAGTGATGCCATAAAGGGTCCCGTAAAGTTTCCTCTTAATATAGAGTATCTAGGACCGTGAAATATAGCACGAACGAGATGATCATCCTCTTGCAAAGCACAGAAACATTTTGTGGATAGATGTTCTCCTTTATCGTAACATGCTTCGAGGATATTATTGGAAAAAAAAAAAACATCAAACCAATATTGTGAAAGTACTTCTCTATGTTCTGGAGTTTTAAGGGTTTCTAGATAATATTTTAAAGTATGTTCTTTTGTATTGGCTACAAGCCATTAAAAACTTTCACATGAGAGATAGTATTTAAATCATTTTGTTTGACCATATTCTGTATTTATTTGGTAACAGTTTTTGTATAGGCTTTGTTTAAGATGATACCATTATCAGTCCAAAAACTTTAATTATGTGAAATCATACTTTTCCAGTAGCCTGTATACAAATGTGAGCCAGTTACAGCATTTTCTTTTCAGTGGCTACGTTTCTCCCATAGTCATCTAGCTGTAATAGTTTCTTTATTCCCCATTTGCAACTTTACCCATGTGTTTATTGTCCTAGTATGAACCAGGTGTGTAAAGCTTACCTGGCCAATCTGTGTTCTGACCAAATTACTTGGAGTGCTATAAGGGGTTTTAGTAACTGTTTATATTGTTTGTTTAATATGGTGTCTACTTTTGTCACATCTATAATTCTCCATATTATAGAGGCATATAAACCTTGATTTATTAACTTCGCATTTATAACTCTTAACATGAGGGAACCACCATACCATAATATTTAAGATTGAATCTCTGTAGTGCTCTCAAGTTACTTTTCATGTTCTCATTGCTCCATTCTAACCATTTTTTTCCAATTACAATGACTGGCAAACTTTACCCCTAAGTATGGGAATGCATTCACAAAATTCAGACTATTGCCAGCCAATGTTAGTTTCCTATACTTTTTATTACTACAAAACATCATCATTTTCATTGTTTTGTGTCTGATTTTAAGTTATGTTTAGTGCACAGAAATTCCAATTTTTGCGATTGCTCTTTGCAAGCCAATTCCACTTTGTGGTATTATGGCAAGATCGCCCGCATAAGCCAAAACAGGAATTATCTGTTGTTCAGTCTTTTGTGGATAAAATGAATTATCTTCTCATTCTATTAGGATTTCATTGATGTAAATATTAAACAATGTGGGTGCTAATACAAACCCTTAGTGGATATCTATACGTGTTTTAATTTGATCAGTTCATTGACCAGTTTGACTGTATTTTATTTTCATCCATGTATTGGAATACAGTTGTCAGATTAATATCAATAGGTTTGTGTCAATACCCAGCATTTCCAACTTCTCCCACAAGTAGTGCCTCAAAATGGAATCAAAAGCAGAAGTGAAAACAACATAGGCTATAAATATATATATTTTTATAATACAACATTTTTCTATAAGATGTGAGTATGATAACTTGAGTAATTGTACTCGCATCCTTTTTAAACCCTGCTTGTAGTGGAGAAATAATGTTATATTGATTTATTCAAATGTGTAGCCTATTTAATAAAACTTTTACAGAGATCTTGACTATATTATCAAATAGACTGATACTGTAGGTCTATAATTTTGTGGGCTGGTGTCTATTCCCTTTTTATGTTGTCTTGCATGCGCAGCGCAGACAACATATTGTGATAGCTTGGAGTGGAGTAGCAAGTTTTGAGGTGCAGTCGTGTTGTGGCCAATGGCACCACTGCTTTTCAGGCTGGGCTCTGTGGAATGAATAAAATAGAATGCTGTCTATGACAGCAGCTACAAGCCCTGCTTGTAGTGGAGAAATAATGTTATATTGATTTATTCAAATATGTAGCCTATCTAATTAAACTTTTACAGAGATCTTGACTATATTATTGAATAGACTGACAGGTCTACAATTTTGTGGGTCGTGTGTACTCCCTTTTTATATTGTCTTGCATGCGTAGTGCAGACAACATATTGTGGTAGCTTGGAGTGGAGTAGCAGGTTTTGGAGGTACAGTCGTGTTGTGGCCAATGGCACCACTGCTTTTTAAGTCTGGGCTCTGTGGCACAAATGAAATTGCATGCTGTCCATGACAACAGTTGCAAAAGTGTGCCACTAACTTGAAACGATTTCTCTGCTGCAATGAGGGCACGCCCCCTCATTGCAGGGTGTGCCATGTCTGGTGTAACATTTCAATAAACATGGCAGTGGCTGTTGCCATCCACATGTCACAGTCCCTAAGAAGCTGAAGTTGGGGGTACCCAATCCCTCTGACAGCATGCCCCCTTCCCAGTTCATTTGCCAACAGGGGAACCCAATCCACATTAATATAATGTCTCCCATTTAATAGTTTGTATACCAAAGTTTAATCCCTCGAAGCATCATCACCCCCAAACACAGACCCATTTCTGTGTGCTGACGTAGACCCAATCCCCATCAGCTTCAGTCCCCCTCCCAAAAATACAGGTGGACACTGGAAGCCCACCCAGTGTGCCAAAAGCAGCCTGTAAAAGAAAGTCCACTAGCGTCTTTATTTATTTTTCTTAAACAAGAAAAAATGGTCCCTCATGTCTCGATGCCCCTCCCAATCTGCACCCACCCTTTGTGCACCCCAGCTCCCCACACCCCTTCATCCCATACTTACCTCCGGGCCGTGACTATCTTCTGTGGAGATGGAACACATCTGCACTCTTCAAAGCTGACTACGAACTTTAGAAATGCCAGTAAGCTGTCCATGGCATAAATGGGGGAGGGCTTCAACTTTAGTGGCTATCTCAGCTCTTTCTGCTGACCTTTGGCCCCAAATTTTCCAACATGGGTTCTTGGTACCCACACCTCAAGAACTGAGTCACTGTCATTTTGTTATTCTATCCCAAAAGGGGATTTCAAGGTCACTGTGTGTGGAATCAACGTTTGGGACTGATTAATGAAACAACACTGTCACTGTACATGAGGTAGGCTCCCTAAAAGGCTATACTGCAAATTTGGTGAAAAGATTAAAAAAAATGCCTGTTACGAGTGTGCATTGTGCAGTTTCTATGCACGTTCATAACACTGAGAACTTTTAATATTTTCACTCTAGACTTTTGACATTGCCATTTTTTCACACCTCCTTATGAACAGTACAGTTGTCACTTTTCACATCATGCTTGAGATGTGTTTTTGCATGTGTGGCACACAATGGCACAGTTGCTGTTGGAAATCAAAGTTCAGGACAGATTAAGAAAATTGCGTTGACACTGTTCATGAGCAGAGGTCTCAAAATACTACGTTGAAATTTTGGTGAGAAAATTCCACAAAATGACTGTGTTATATGTGTGCATTGTGCAGTTTCCCAGCATGCGTGTTACGAGCATGCATTGTGCAATTTCCATGTATGCTCGTAACTTCGAGAATTTTTAATATTTTTGCTCCAGATTTTCAACATTGCCATTTCTTCACACCTCCTTATGAATGCTACAGCTATAATTTTTCACATCCTGCCCAAAATGTGTTTTCACACATCTGGTGCAGAATGACATAATCGGTGTGGAACATCAACATTTCGGACAGATTAACAAAATCACAGTGCCACTGTTCATGAGTGGAGGTCCCAAATGCTTTCATGAGGCCAAGCTGAAAATTTTGAGTGTAAATACCAACAAATGGCCAGGGCGTTATGATTCAGGGGTGTGGCTTTGGATTTTCAGCTGTGTTGCTCATGCCATTCCACCCCCACCCGCACCCTGCAGCTTTTTCACTGTTCTCTCTGCCCACCCTCCTCTTTATTTAGCCTCAGTATCCCTCCCTTTGTCTTTCTTTGCTCCCTAATGTCCCTATAAAAGGTTTTATCCCCTTCTTAACCAAGCTGGCTATCTTTTCCTCAGTTTGCACCTTTGCTATTCTGACTGCCTTCCCTGCTCTCTTCTGCTTTAACTAGTACTGTTCTCTGCCCTGCTCCTTCTGTGTTTCCTTATACTTCCTGAATGCTATCTTTTTCTCCCTAACCTTCCCCACCACCTCTTTTGAGAACCATAGTGTTTTTTTTTCATGTGTTTTGCTTTATTTGCTTCACACAAAGGCTTGTTGTCTCTGTGATGGCAATTTTGATATTTCCCCATTGTTGCACCACCTCTCCTTCTTGTCTGTTTGCTAGTATTTTTCTGAGGCACTCTCCCATTTTGACAAAATTAGCCCTCCTAAAGTCCAGTACCTTTACTTTCATATGGCTTGACTCTACAGCTGAGTTTATTGTGAACCACAATGTTAGGTGGTCATTTGTTCCCAGATGGCTACCCACCTCTAGATCTGAGATCCTCTCTCTGTCCCCATTTGAGAGTGCCAGGTCTAAGATTGCTTCCTCCTGAGTGGGTTCCAACACTAGTTGTTTGAGGCGTGCCTCTTGTAGGGCATTGAGAATGGACCTGCTCTTGGATGTGGCTACAGCAAAGGTGCTCCAGTTAACATCTGGCATATTCAGGTCACCTATCAGCAATATCTCCCCTTTCTCTGCCATCCTAAGGATGCCTTCTAACATTTACTTGTCCATTTCCTCCCCCAAGACAGGTGTCTGTATACAACCCCTGTGTGGATTGTGGTGACATTTCCAGCCCCAGGGTGACCCACAGTGCCTCCCTCCTCCCTGTTTACTCCTTAGGTCTGTTGCTTTGATCTCTTCCCTTAAATAGAGAGCTACTCCCCCTCCTCTTCTTCCCTCCCTATCCCTCCTGTAGATTGTGTATTCTGGTATGCTGACATCCCAGTCATCATTCTCTGTGTGCCATGTTTCTGTGACTGCAACGATATCCAGGCATCCCTCTTCCATCATGCCCACCAGTTCAGGGAGCTTGTTACCTAGACTATGTGCATTGGTGCCCTTTACCCTCCATTTTTTGATGGCCTTACCCCTTTATGCCCCATCCCTGCCCTTACTGCCTTTGTCTTTTTCTCCATTTACCCCTGCCATCCTGCCTATCAACTTCTCTATCTTGATGTTTACCTCACCAACTATTCTGCTATTTTTTGGGGGGGCAGAATTTCCCTTCTTCTTTTAGTACCCCCCAGCTAGTTTAAATGCTTGCCAATGAAGCATTTAAACCTATCACCTAGGATCCTGGTTCCCCTCTGGTCAGATGCAGACCATTGTGCCAGTATAGGCCTGCATCCCATCACGTGGACCCCCAGTCCCCAATGAAGCTAGACAGCTCTAGACAGTCTCTGACCGGTGCCAAAGTCATGGCGTAATAAAAGTAATTATTAAATAATGCAATTTAAGGTACAAGTAGTATAGAATAACTGGAACAGTGCCAGAGAGCAGCTGACAGTAGCTGATTAACACCACCCAGACTGCTAAGGTGTGACAGCTGTCAATGTCGGTGTACAGGGTAGAATCAGAGGTAAAATATAAATCAGACAGGACTAACTGTGTTAGCTGCAGTTTAGCCATTGGTGTTTAAGAAAAATTTCTAAGAGATGGATTGTGGGGGCATGGGGGAACAACAACAGAGGAAGGAGGGAACACAAGGGACAGGGGTTCAGGAACAATTGCACAATGTAGGAAGGAGCTGCAAAGGCCAACAAAATGCTGGGTTGTATTGCAAGGGGTATATCCTCGAGGAGGGAGGAGGTGATTCTGCCACTGTAAAGGTCATTAGTTAGACCACACCTGGAGTACTGCGTGCAGTACTGGCATCCGTATCTGAAGAGGGACATTAAGTTACTGGAAGGGGTGCAGCGCAGGGTGACAAAGATGATTAAGGAGCTGGGGGACTTATCATACGAGAGGAGGTTGAAGGAGTTGAACATGTACTCACTGGAGGAGAGGAGAGACAGGGGTGACATGATTGAAACCTTTAAATACATGAAAGGAATAAACAAGACAGGTAGAGAGGGACTGTTCAAAGTAAGGGAGAGGAGGGACACCAGGGGCCATGATATGAGACTGGAGCGAGGAAGGTTCAGGAGGGAGATGAGGAGATACTTTTTTACAGAGAGGGTGGTGGCTGGGTGGTATGTGTTATCTGCTGAAGTGGTATGTAGTAGAACAGTGGACTGCTTCAAACAAGGATGGGACAGGACAAGGGGGAGGGTTAATGAAGGGGAAGGGTGGAAGGGAGGGGCAGCTGCAGACTAAGGGGTGCTAGCTGCACATTCGAGCAGACTTGATAGACCTCTAGGCCTTTATCTGCTGGCAAATTTCATATGTTCGTGAAAGGAGGTGGTAAAGTCATGAAGAAGTGATTTGAGGCAGGAGAAGTGCAAGGCTGAAAAGACATATACGGATGGAAGGACCAGGGCTTAGGAGAACTATACTAGAAGGCAGCCTGGCATACAGATATTTTCCGGGAAGGAAATCAGTATAACAGATACGTGTAATAGAAAAAAGTGAAATAATTTAGGTGATAACACTACTCTTACATGGCACAGACCAGATAATGAAGGAAGCAGCTTGCCAGGGGCAAAACTAATTGGGTGTGGGGGTAGAGTACAGTATGCCATGTAGTTACACACACACACATGCGCACACACACACACACACACACACACACACACACACACACACACACACACACACACATATACACGCACATACACATATATTCTTTGTAACAAGCTGCATTAATGCATCAGTTAGGGTCCACGTTAATACCACAATAGTAGGGAAATGTGGAAGGGTTTTCCATGGGTTGTCAACCGTAATGCTCACCTCTTCCCCAGCTTGTGACCTCTACTCTGAATACCAAGGTACAGCTTCAAGCCAGTTCCTCATGATAATACACTCTTCAAAGGTAGATAATTATGTCTCACCACATGTTACTAACATAATCTGTTGCAGCTTTCTTTCTCACAGATAAAAGAGATCATGTGTGATATTGTTTGCTCAGGGAGGGGGTGGCATTACATTGACAACCCCAAAGAACACTCCACCACTGAATCGCCATGACTCCAAAGACCCCAAACCTAACTGTTTTGTTCTTTTTGCTGCTTAGGGAGTGGGGTTGGGGAGTAAGGTTTGGAAACCCTAACATCACATTTTCCTGCTTTGTGGTGCTAACTTGAACACTAACCGGTACATTAAAGCAGTTTTTTTGCAAATAATTTCCTTTCTTTTTGAGACAGTGGAATTGGATCTTCATTAATGCAGGCCACTTTGAGCCCTGCAAAAAAGGAACACTGTGTCCCCTTATGGAAGTGCAGGGCCCTAGGGCTTGGCACTACCATGCAATGACAAATGTCAAGAATCTATGGGGCTATCTGGTGGTGGACCACAGAAGTGCAGACATTCTGGGTCCAGGGTTTCCATGTGGCCACAGACACAGGGCAAAGAATATATCATTCAGCTGTAGCACAAAGATCTGTGGAACCCATGGGAGTAGAGGTGCAGGGCCCTATACAATGAGGAAAGTTCTTTTACAAAATGGTACTTGCCCATGCAGGCAACCCTGCACCTAGCCTCAGTCAATCCAGCTGGGTCACTGAGCTCTACCCTGAACTCGGCTCCCCAGCACAGGATCACAAAGCATTTCCTGCTGATGTAAAGGCTGGTACTACACACAACAGGTCCTATGCACTATGCCAATATGGTATGTAAACCAGGCACATTGGCATAGCTAAGCTGGAATGCTGTGGAGTGGTAGTCATGTGGCATTCATGACTGGGGCACACAGTTGGTACATACCTGATCTCCTGGCTGTGCAGACAGCAATGTGCCGGGGTGGGAGGGAGTATGCCGGGGTGGGCTGGCCCTACACGCCATGCACAATGGTGTGTAATGCTGCCCATGGGGGGTGCAAAGGAAGGAACAGGTTATGCCAGGTGAGACCCTCCATAACCCACTACACCCCCAATAAACAACAACTGCCAGGTAGTGGTGACACGGAAAATGTACATCTATGCCAGCCCATTCCACTAGGTGGATAGGGAGAGGTGGGCTGACCAAACAACTGAATGCCCAGATGTGTTGGTGGCCTGGGGTGAGCAGATCCACACCACCAGTGTGCACTGGCCGGAAATGCCCTGCCTGCAAAGGACAACCCCTCCCCACACATGCTTGCACTGCACCTGTAGGTGCCATGCCCCCACCCTACAGTGTATTCCCCATGTCACTGGCAGCTCCCCAACCATTGCCCTGCCATGCAGTCCATCCCCACCCACCATGGCCTGCCCATCTCAGTGCCCCAATCTTGGCCCTGACCACAACAGTGATGGACAGTGGCCCCCCACAGTACTGAGCCCTCCATGTGCCTGTAGGGTCAGTGCCATGGTTGGAGACAACCAGCAGCACAACACTCTACACAACTCCATGGCTACCAGACATCTGAGTTACACAGGGGTGCTCAGCCAATGCACGCCTGCATATTTCAGACAGTCGGCAGCCATGGAGGTGTACAGAGGGCTGTGCCTCTGGAAGTCTCTGACCGTGGCACCAGCCAGATGGTAGGGGCATGGGGTGGATAGCTAGTGCCATGTGGGGCTCTTATGACAGGGGTTGGCATTGGCCACTGGGTGCAATGGGTGCCTCTTTGTGCAGAAATGTACAGCCAGGAACGATACCTGCATTGGAATGGTTGGTGCAAAGGGGTTGGCTGTGTCATGTCGTCGGGGGTAGCTGTCATGTGGGGTGGCTGTCATGTCTTGAGGGTGGCTGTCATGTGTGGGGTGGCTGTCATGAGTGGGGGTGGCTGTCGGTGGAGTGGCTGTCATGAGCGGGGTGGCTGTCATGAGCGGGGTGGCTGTCATGTGTGGGGTGGCTGTCATGTGTGGGATGGCTGTCATGTGTGGGGTGGCTGTCATGTGCGGGGTGGCTGTGGGCCCATTGAGCAGCTTGGGATGGTGGCATGAGTCCATGCACCTGTGCATTCTCTTCATGCACTCAGATCCATGCCTGCCTGCATTAGGCATCTACTCTGGGACCTGGTATGGGCTTCCTATTGGATGCCCAACCAGGTCTGCCACTCCGCCCGGAAGCACCATGCAGTCCTGTGTGCCATGAGGGCAAGACCATGGACAGGTGGCCACTGGTAGTGCTTACCAGCATGTGTGCACCTGTCCACAGGTGTGGTGCTACATGGGTGGGATACACATTTTCAGTGCATATTTCCCACCCATTAGTGTATAGTGCCCAATGTTTTTTAATAATTATTATTATTTTTATTTTGACGCCAAATTTTCAAGGTAGTTGTTTTATGACTGCCCGTAATGAACATAGGTGACATTTATAAAATACTGGCCAAAACATCATTTTACACTACAAGTGCCAAAAACACATCTCATCCAGAATTTGAGAAACACCTGTCACATTTATGAACTAGTGTGAAAAAATGGCTATGTTGAAAGTTTGGAATCAAAATATTGAAAATTAGTGAAGTTATTAGTGAACATTAAAGTATATTTCAATGTTCACTTATAACTTGGTCATTTTAACATACTTTTACATCAAAATTTCAACACAGCCTTATTATGACCCCACCTCATGACCCCAGTAGGTCAGCAGTTTCAAATCATGCCTGAAAGGTGATTTCACACAGTGACTGCAAAATCATCTTTCAGGCCAGATTTAAAAATTCTACCTCCCCTGTTCATGAGGTGAGGTCCAAAAACACCATGCAGAAAATCTGGTGTAAAAATATTAAAAATGACAACAATATAAGTAAAGGTTCAGATCCCACTGAAATACATTAAACCACACTAAAAGGAGTACTACACCCCCATAACTTCTAAATGTTATTTGTTTGCTTGTCAACAGACTTCTTTTTTTCTTTTTTTATCTACATTTTCTCCCACTTTTCCATGCCCTGTTTGCCTCCACCCCATGTCACGGCTGCAGCGTCGTGTGAGAAATGTGCATTCTACATTTCTGCTTGCCCTCCCTCTCCGTACCACTCTCCTGCCTATACTACCTTCAGGCCTCCACCTAGGAACAGTGGAACTGCAGAGGTGTGACAGAGTCCCTCCCGGGAGAGGAGAGCTTTTCTTGTGGCTGCTCAATCCTGCTCCTACACCCCCACACTGTCTCCCAATGACTCTGGCTCTTTCTGGACCTAGGTAGCCAGCAGGTGTGAGGTAAAGCATCCAGTACCTTAGCTCTCAGTGCCACTGGGTGGCCTCAGACAACTTTTTTCCATGTCGCTGTTGGAGATACATGTGCTTGCTTCACTTTATTATCACTGTTCACACCAGTGCCTGTAACCAGTCTGGGGTCTCCATTTCAATGCTTTTGAAATCCCATTGTGCCTGATAGCTGCATTAACAATGGGAACATTATGTGTCAGCAACATTTGGACTCCACATTATGCCTCTCTGCTTATTAGAATTCATCAAAACAAGTTTATTTATTTATTTGTTTTTGTTAACCGGGTGAGGTGCACTAGTCAAGTGAATGACTATTTTCAGACATGACCTGGGAGGTTACAAAGTAGTGGCACAGAAATACATAACAAAACCAGAACAGTACAGAAACAGATACAGAGCTCAGCAGTCTGATGAATGCATAATACAACAGGCAAAGTAACAATAAAATACAAAAATGGTATAGTTTAGCAGCACACGTAAGATACATAATGTACAAGATAGGTGCCATCACAAAAGAGAGGCAGAAGTGATGCTGAGTTAACATTGGAACTTAATTGCGGTAAGAAAAAAAAATAGTACACTGCAAGTAATATAACAGTTATAATGCGGATAAAGGCAATTACAAGATGGGGAAATTCAACCAGCTTGCAATAAGATTCGGAAGGGATGCAGCAAGAAGGAAAAGTACACAAGCTAGGTGGGGCAGACAAGGAAGGACAAGGGTAAGAGATGGGCAGGGGTGGATTGAAGAGTTCTAGGCAGGAAGGAGGAGGGCTAGTAAGTGCGTAATTGAAAATATGGGATATTCGGGGGTTACAACATTTGCAGGACAGGAAATGTTCAGGGGTGATTCATACATTTGCATTGCACACCAGTGGTGAGAAAAGAGCAATTTTTCTTTTTAAATAGGGCATGAGTGGGCGAGAGCTGCAGTTCAAGGAGGAGTGTGCAGTGGAGTTGCAGCAAGGTGTGAAATACCACGTTTACCTTCAATTAGCTTTGCAAACTGTTTTAGCTGCAATGCAGTTTTTCCCCTTTTAAACTGCATTCAATCTGTGTGTTTCTAGAGAGTAGTTTTTTAAGTTACAGTATGTGTACTTTCAGCATAGAGACACATGGTTTAAATGGGCATCTGTGGCATCATGTTCTCACATGCTAATGCAGCTGTTACAGACAATGAGATTTCAACAGCCATAACATCGAGATCCCCAGGCTAGCTAGAGGGGCTGGTATGAACAGTATAAATAAAGTAAAGCAAACAGATGCATCGCCAACAGTTACTTGAAGAGTTGTCTCTTAACAAGGAAACACATGGCATGTCCCCAACAGTTACAGGAAGAGTTGTCTCTTAACAAGGAAACACATGGCATGTCCCCAACAGTTACATGAAGAGTTGTCGTTAACAGGAAACACATGGCATGTCCCCAACAGTTACATGAAGAGTTGTCTGTTAACAAGGAAACACATGGCATGTCCCCAACAGTTACGTGAAGAGTTGTCTGTTAACAAGGAAACACATGGCATGTCCCCAACAGTTACGTGAAGAGCTGTCTGTTAACAAGGAAACACATGGCATGTCCCCAACAGTTACGTGAAGAGTTGTCTGTTAACAAGGAAACACATGGCATGTCCCCAACAGTTACGTGAAGAGTTGTCTGTTAACAAGGAAACACATGGCATGTCCCCAACAGTTACATGAAGAGTTGTCTGTTAACAAGGAAACACACGGCATGTCCCCAACAGTTACAGGAAGAGTTGTCTGTTAACGAGAAAACACACGGCATGTCCCCAACAGTTACATGAAGAGTTGTCTGTTAACAAGAAAACACATGGCGCGTCCCCAACAGTTACATGAAGAGTTGTCTGTTAACAAGGAAACACATGGCGCGTCCCCAACAGTTACAGGAAGAGTTGTCTGTTAACAAGGAAACACATGGCATGTCCCCAACAGTTACAGGAAGAGTTGTCTGTTAATGAGGAAACACATGGCGTGTCCCCAACAGTTATGTGAAGAGTTGTCTGTTAACAAGGAAACACATGGCATGTCCCCAACAGTTACGTGAAGAGCTGTCTGTTAACAAGGAAACACATGGCATGTCCCAACAGTTACGTGAAGAGTTGTCTGTTAACAAGGAAACACATAGCGTCTAACAGTTACAGGAAGAGTTGTCTGTTAACAGGGAAACACATGGCCTGTCCCCAACAGTTACGTGAAGAGTTGTCTGTTAACAAGGAAACACATGGCACGTCCCCAACAGTTACGTGAAGAGTTGTCTGTTAACAAGGAAACACATGGCGTGTCCCCAACAGTTACGTGAAGAGTTGTCTGTTAACGAGGAAACACATGGCATGTCCCCAACAGTTACGTGAAGAGTTGTCTGTTAACAGGGAAACACATGGCGTGTCCCCAACAGTTACGTGAAGAGCTGTCTGTTAACAGGGAAACACATGGCGTGTCCAGGATGGCCATTTTAATGTGCTGGGGCGAGCAGTCTCAGGAGCAGCTAAGCACAAGGACGGTAACGTGAGAAAATAAGGGCTCTTATTGTCTTCTTTATCATGTGGGAACCCTCCCAAAGTTAAGATACGTATCTGTACTTCATTTCTGAGCTTGAAATATAAAAAGAAACAGTGTCTTTGCTGTAGCTGGAAGCGTGGAGTCGCCCCAGGTTTATACACTGGCTGAGCTGTCCTTGTTTTCAAACAACCATTCCGGTGAACTTCAAAGGTCTCAAGTACTGACATTTAAATCTTTTCTTTTCAGTTAAAAGAATCGCTCCTATGTCAAAAAAAATTAGGAGAATCAAGGAAATTGAAAAAGATATACCTGTCATTTCAAGACTTACATGGCGTAAAGCCTTGTCAGCTGCAGCAGTCAAAGCTAACAGCTTATTGATCCCAAATAACCCCTCGGCAGACAAGTCAGGCATACTTAAAAAAAATATTGGAGGAAGTGATAAAATAGGCAGCATTAGTATAACTGCCAAACTTCAAATACCTCCTTAAAGTGGGCCAGTAGACTCATTCTACTGACCATATAAACCCACCTTTAAATGGGGAAAAGAAAATGACAGACAACTGGCAGGCAACAAGCCCAGCCTGCTCCCAGATGGAGATAATCCCAGATGAACTAATATGGGAAAGGGGAGATAGGCAACTAGAGGCACTAAACCAGAGAGAAGACCAGAATATTTTAGTACAGGATAGTGCAGACTCTTGGAAGTCATGTCAGGATTTGGGTATAAAGGAGACAAACCTGGCTCAAAATTAAATACAACAAGCATTTGTCAATGCCGAATGTTTACTTGCTGGCATTAGTGGTGGAAGTGCAGGAGTTAGACAGATGCAGTATAGGAATGGCAGTGATGTACTGAACTGACGCCAACTCCACCCCCACCCTGCAGAGATGGACAGGCATTGGGGCATGTCTTTGGGCCATCACTCATAACAGTCATGACATTTCACCTCACCCTACCCTACAGACACTGACAAGTGTTAAGGTGTGTCTTGGGGTGTTTGGGCTTTACACTCACCTCATTCCATAAGGAAATATGCTGAATGGGTGCAGTATAGGAGAATGGAGTGAACTCTGGGGCCAAAGAGTCCAGGTGTAACTCAATGCCTGTCACTGGCTGCAGGGTGGGGTGTGGGTGGAATGGGTGAGCATTGCTGTCTACAATCCCAAGTCCACCCTGACACCTGTCAGTCACTAAAGGGTACGGCGGACACCTGTCATACCCTACAGGGTGGCATTATGGTTGGAAACCTAAGACCCTGGGCGTGTCTTGGTATTTTTACTCTAAATTTTCAACATGGGCTTTTTATGACCCCACCTCATGAACAGTGATGCTATCTGTTTGTTAGCTGACAGGTGATTTTCCACAGTGACGGTGCTATTTGGCCCCACAGGTGCAAAAACTCATTTCCAACATGATGTGAAAAATGACAGCTGTACTGTTCATGAGGAGGTGTAATAAAATGGTAATGTTGAAAATCTGGAGTGAAAATATGAAAAAACTGGTAAAGTCACGAGAGTGCATATAAACTACGCAACACACACCTGCAAGACAATTATTTGAGGGATTTTTTGCACCTGATTTTTAATATAGACATTTTGGGACCTCCACTCATGAACGGTGTTACAGTGACTTTCTTAATCTGTCCTGAACACCGATTTCCCATAGTAAATGCGCTATTCTGCGCTGGAAGTGCGAAAACACATTTTGGCCAGGATGTGAAAAATGACATCTGTACTGTTCATAAGGATGTGTGGAAAAATGCCAATGTTGAAAATCTGGAGTGAAAATATTACAAATTTATGAAGTTACGAGGGTGCATAGAAACTGCACAATGCAAGCTCGCAACACAGTCATTTTATGGACTTTTGTGACCAAATGGTCAACATAGGCATTTTAGGACCTCTGCTAATGAACAGTGTCACTGTGATTTTCTTAATCTGTCCCAAACAATGATTTCCCACAGTGACCACTCTATTCTGCGCCGGAAGTGCGAAAACACATTTTGGCCAGGATGTGAAAAATTACAGCTCTACTGTTCATAAGGAGGTGTGAAAAAATGCCAATGTTGAAATTCTGGAGTGAAAATATTACAAATTACGAATTTGTGACTGTGCGTGAAACTGCGCAATGCATGCTTGTAACACAGTCATTTTTATGTTTGCTTGCACGCATGTGCAAGAAACATAAGTGCCATCATCGGAGATTTCGGGTGTGTCACCTCCTCCTCCAATTCAGTCAGTATGCTGGCAGCGGCCCTGTAACCAATGCATTTTGGGCTGTCTATGACACGCTCCAAAATGCAATGTTCCTCTGATTGAAAGGGAGCTATGCTTGAGTGAGCAGCGATAAGAAAAGGCTGCTCTGCCAGCTCCCCCACGATGCCCGCGGCGTCGCCGCCCCGCATGCACGCACTGTATAACCGACCGGGTGCCCAATCCCATCGGCTGTGCTGCATTCCTCACGCCTCCCCCCAAGCGCTTACAAAAATGCCACGCTGGGTGCCCACTCCAGCGTGGCAATATCATATGGCCGGCAGGAGTGCCCAATCCCCGTCGGCTGCACTGTCCTCCCCCAGTAGTGAGGTGCCATGCTGGGAACCCACCCCAGCGTGGCAAGCAATTTCTTAGGCAGACCCTGGGTGCCCAATCCCCGTCCAGCTGGAACGGCTGCCCCCAATGTCCTAGGCCATGCTGAGAGCCCACCCCAGCGTGGCAATGTCCCATGTCGCCCATTTTTTTTACCTGTGAAGAAAAACGGTCCCACGATGAGTCTCCGCCCCCTCCCACAACCCGCACTCCACCCATTGCGCACCCAGCCTCCCCACTCTCCCCACCCCTACCTCCCGGACCTCGGCGTGGCGATCTTCGGTGGACGAGAACACGTCCGCACTCTTCAAAAGCGGAAATGCCGGTAAGCTGTATAATAGGCTAGATAGGGGTTTCAACTTTATTGCATATCTCAGGCATTTTTTTGAATTTTTGCACCAAATTTTCAACATGGGGTTTTGGGACCCCTTCTCATGACTGATGTCACTGTCATGGCGTTATTCGGGCCCGAAGGGTGATTTCACGCAGTGACTGCGAAATCACCCTTCTGACCTGAATAATGCCATGACACTGACATCAATCATGAGAAGGGGTCTCAAAAACCCCATGTTGAAAATTTGGTGCCAAAATTCCCAAAAATGACTTTTACTAGCGACGCTGCACAGTTCCTACAGGCTTCGTAAAGTTCAGCGAATTTTCAATATTTTCACTCCAGATTTTCAACATTGCCATTTTACCACACCTTCTTATGAGTAGTACAGCTGTCATTTTCACATCTTGCCCAAGATGTGTTTCCATCATATGGCATACAATGGCACAGTCGGTGTCTTGAAATCAATGTACAGGACAAATTAAGAAAATCACAGTGACACTGTTCATGAGTAGACATCTTAAAATAGCTATGTTGAAAATTTGATGAAAATCCTAAAATGACTGTTTTACGAACATGCATGCGCAGTTCCTCGCACGCTCGTGAGGCGTGAATTTTCAATATTTTCACTCCAGATTTTCAATATTGCCATTTTACCACACCTTCTTATAGGTAGTACAGCTGACATTTTTCACATCTCACCCAAAATGTTTCCATGCATGCTGGCGCACAATGGAAACGATTGGTGTCTTGAGGTCAATGTCGCAGGACAAATTAAAGAAAATCCACAGTGACACTGTTCATAAGAGGTCTCTTAAAATGGCATATGTTGAAATTTGGTGAAAAATTCAAAAAATGACTGTTTCTGAAGTATAGTTATACAGTTCTCAGCGCTTCGTTAGTTCACAAATTTTCAATATTTTCACTCCAGATTTTCAACATTGCCATTGTACCACACCTTCTTATGAGTAGTACAGCTGTCATTTTTCACATCTCACCCAAAATGTGTTTCCACCCATATAGCAGCACAATGGGCGCGGTCGGTGTCCGAAATCAATATGTACAGGACAATTTAAGAAAATTCACATGACACTGTTCATGAGCAGAGGTCTTAAAATGGCTATGTTGAGAATTTGGTGAAAAATTCCTAAAATGACTTTTCACGAGCATGCATTGCACAGTTCCTATGCATGCTCGTAAGTTTGCAGATTTAATATTTTCACTCCAGATTTTCAACATGTCCATTTTATTAAACTTCCTTATGAACAGTACAGCTGCAATTTTCATATGTAAGCCCAAAATGTGTTCGCACATGTAGCGCACAATGGTGCTGTTGGTGTATGAAAGCAATGTTTAGGACAGATTAAGAAAATCACAGTTACACTGTTCATGAGCAGAGGTCTTAAATGGCTATGGTGAAATTTGGTGACAAAAGTCCATAAAATAGCTGTGTTATGAGTGAGCATTGCACAGTTTCCACGCACCCTCGTTAGTTCATGACTTTGTGTATTTTTCAGTCCAGATTTTCACCGTGGCATTTTCCACACTTCCTTATGAGCAGTACAGCTGCCATTTTCTTACAACATGGCCGAAGTGTGTTTTTCACACTTTCAGTGCAGAGATGCGTGATCACTGTGGGGAAATCATTGTTCGGCACAGATAAAGAAAATCACAGTGACACTGTTCATGATCGGAGGCACTAAAATGCCTGAGTTGACAATCTGCTGTAAAAATCCCCAACCTAATTATATTAAGGGTGTCGTTGCACAGTTTCTATGTCCGCTCATTGACTTCACCATTTTTTAAATATTTTTACTACACATTTGCAACATAGCCATTTTACACCTCCCCATGAAAGGTACAGCTGTCATTTTACATCCTGTTCGAATATTTTTGCACCTGTGGTTTAAATGACGTAGTCACTGTGCATAAGCAGCTTCGGCTAACAAACTGATATTCCCCTGTTCATGAGGTGGGGTCAAAAACAAACATGTTGAAAATTTGGAGTAAAATACCAACGAATGCCTGAGGTATTAGGCTTTTCAACTATAACTCCGACCATATAGAGAATGACAGGCATCAGGGGTGTGACTTGGGATTCTTGCCTGTGATGCTCATACCATTCCACGCCCTGCAGTCACTGAGAGGCATCGAGGTATGCCTTGGACTCTTTGGTCCCAAAGTTCACCCCATTCTCCTATACCGCACCCATCTCACCGTACTTCCTAATGGAATGGGGTGTGCATAAGGGCCAAAGATCCCAAGGCACACTGTGACACTTGTCAGTGCCTGCAGGGTGGGGTGTGGTGAAATGGTGTGGCCAGTATGCCTGATGACCCAAAGGCACACCCCAATGCCTGTCCATATCTGCAGGGTGGTGGCGGGGTTAGCTTCAGTTCAATACTTCACTGCCATTCCTATTATGCAGCTGTCTAACTCCTACACTACCAATCCCAATGCCAGCAAGCAAACATTCGGCATTGACAAATGCTTGTTGGGAATTGCTTCATCAAATTTGCAACATAGGCTTTTTGAGAGCCCACATCATGAGCAGTGACACTGTCATTTCGTTAATCGGTCCCGAAAGGTGATTCCACGCAGTGACCGCAAAATCACCTTTCAAGAGTGAATAACCAGATGACAGTCACGGAATTCATGAGGTGGGGTCTCAAGAACCTCATGTTGAAAATTTGATAGCAAAATTCATAAGAATGACTGAGATATGCACCAAAGTTGAAAAAACGTATTTATGCCATTATAGAGCTTACTGGCATTTCTTCAGTTTGTGGCCGGCTTTGAAGAGTGAAAACGTGTTCCAGCTATACTAAGGATCATCACACCAGCCTCCAGAGCTAAGTATGAGGTGAGGGGGGTGTGGGAAGATGGGATACGCAGAGGGTGGGTGGAGATTGGGGGGCAAGAGAATCAAAGAGGGACCATTTTCCTTTGTTACAGGTTTTGTTTAATTTTACATAGACAACGTGGGACTTTTGCCACACTGGGGTGAGCTCCCAGTGTGGCCCCTTGAAGTTCTGGGGAGAAGTGGAGCCAATGGGGGACTGAGCACCTATTGATCATACAGTGCAGGGGGGACACATGAGGACGATGGACTTTTGCCATGCTGAGGTGGGCTCCCCAGCGTGACACCTGGAAGTTTTTGGGGGACCACAGGTCAATGGGGATTAGGTACCCGTCGGGACTTACAGTGTGCTTGTGGGTGAGTGTGCATGAGCCGAGGGGGTTGGGCACCCCCTCGGCACACAACAAATGGGGCCATGTGACATAACCAGCGCTTGCTACAATCAGCAGTGGTGACAGGGCAGTTTGCACACATGTCACAGCAGTATACAAATTGCCTATACGTTACCACCACTGATTGTAGTGGACTTTTGCCTTCAGCTGTACACCACTGCATCTGAACTGCTGTCATAGACAGCTGGGACATTCATTGGTGCAGTGGGACCATGCCTGCAAAAACTCTCAGGGCATTGGAAGCCGGGGTGCCACACCTATGAAAACTCTTATGGTGGCACTATGTTTCTTGCACATGTGTGCAAGTAAACATAAAAAAAACAGCCTCAGAGCCAAGGGAGGTGCAAAATGAGCCATGTGAAAAACATGTAAATACCACAACTTGCTCAAAGGCTGTGACTGGGGGGGGGAGGGGCAGCAACAGACAAGAGGACGGGTTGAATCTATGTTAAGAGAACAACATAAAGTCCCTTCCTCAACAGAAGATTTACAGAGGGGTAAATCAAATCAAACATCAGTAAACAAAGGAGAAGGGAATATGTTTGCTAGGTTTCAAGAAGCATGAGAAGCAATGGAGAAAGAATTAAAACAAGGTTTCCAGAATATGAACTTAGCGTTTGAAACCACTGAAGGCTCTATCTCAGCTCTAGATATAACAAGCATTTGTCAATGCCGAATGTTTGCTTGCTGGCATTGGCAGTGGTAGCGTAGAAGTTACAGAGCTGCGTAATAGGAATGGCAGTGAAGTATTGAACTAAAGCCAACTCCACCACCACCCTGCAGATACTGACAGGCATTGGGGTGTGCATTTGGGTCATCAGGCATAACGGCCACGCCATTTCACCACATCCCACCCTGTAGACACTGACAAGTGTCACGGTGTGCCTTGGGGTCTTTGGCCCTTTTGCGCACCCCATTCCATCAGAAAATACAGTGAGATGGGTGCGGTATAGGAGAATGGGGAGAACTTTGGGGCCAAAGAGTCCAAGACATGCCTCGATGCCTGTCCCTGGCTGCGGGTGTGGAATGGTATGAGCATTACAGGCAGAATCCCAAGTCACATCCTGATGCCTGTCATTCTCTACAGGGTTGGGCGTTATGGTTGAAATCCTAATACCTCAGGCATTCTTGGTATTTTACTCCAAATTTTCAACATGGTTTTGTGACCCCACCTCATGAACAGTGGCAATATCAGTTTGTTAGCGAAGCTGCTTATGCAAGTGACTATGGCATTTAGCACCAAAGTGCAAAACATTCCAAACTGGATGTAAAAATGACAGCTTTACTGTTCATGGGAGGTGTAAAATGGCAATGTTGCAAATGAGCAGTAAAATATAAAAAACTGGTGAAGTCAAAAGTGTGCATAGAAACTGTGCAACGCACACCCGTAATGTAATTAGTTTGGGGATATTTTTACAGCAGATTGTCAACACAGGCATTTTGGGACCTCCGATCATGAACAGTGTCACTGTGATTTTCTTTATCTGTTCCAAACAATGATTTCCCACAGCAACCATGCATCTCTGCATTGAAAGTGTGAAAACACATTTCGGCCATGTTGTGAAAAATGACAGCTGTACTGTTCATAAGGAAGTGTGGAAAAATGCCACTGGTGAAAATCTGGATTGAAAATATTACAAAGTCATGAACTTACGAGGGTGCATGGAAACTGCGCAATGCTCACTCTAACGCAGTCAGTTTATGGACATTTGTCACCAGATTTTCAACATAGCCATTTTATGACCTCTGCTCTTGAACATTGTAACTGTGATTTTCTTAATCTGTCCCAAACATTGCTTTCGCACACCGACTGTACCACTGTGCACTACATGTGTGAAAACACATTTTTGGCGATGTGAAAAATGGCAGCTGTACTGTTCATAAGAAAGTGTAATAAAATAGCAAGGTTGAAAATCTGGAGTGAAAATATTAAAAATTCGCAAACTTACGAGCATGTGTAGGAACTGCGTAATGCACACTCGTAAAACAGTCATTTTTAGGAATTTTTTCACCAAATTTTCGACATAGCCATTTTAAGACCTCTGCTCATGAACAGTGTCACTGTGATTTTCTTAATGTGTCCCATACATTGATTTCACACACCAACTGCGCCATTGTGCGCTACATGGGCGGAAACATGTTTTGGGCAAGATGTGACAAAATGACAGCTATACTGCTCATAAGGAAATGTAATAAAATGGCAATGTTGAAAATCTGGATTGAAAATATTGAAAATTCACAAATTTATGAGCCTGCATAGGAACTGCGCAATGCACGCTCATAAAACAGTCATTTTTTGGAATTTTTCCACCAAATTTTCAAAATAGGCTTCTTGAGAGCCCACCTTATGAACACTGGCAGTGTCATTTCATTAATTGGTCCCTAAAGGTGATTTCACACAGTGACTGCGAAATCACCCTTCCGGCCTGAATAACGCCATGACAGTGACAGCATTCATGAAAGGGTCCCAAAACCCCATGTTGAAAATTTGGTGCAAACATTCAAAAATGCCTGAGATATGCAGCAAAGTTGAAAAACCCTATTCATTACATTATACAGCTTACGGCATTTCCTCAGTTATGATCGGCTTTGAAGAGTGCAGGCGTGTTCTGGTCCACGAAGATACGTCGGCGTCAGAGTCGGTAAGTATGGGGTGGGGGCAGGGAGGCAGGGTGCACGGTGGTGGGTGCAGGGGGCAGAGACTAGCGGGACTGTTTTAAGTTACAGGTGTTTTTCTTTGTTTAGGTGATGCCTGGGATGTTTGCCATGCTGGGTGGGCTCCCAGCATGGCACAAGGATCAGCTGGTGGGAGGGCATGGAGCCAGCAGGGGAATGGGCACCACGTCGGCAACAGCATTTGTTGCCACGCTGGGGTGGGCTCCCAGCATGGCACCCTGTACTGAGGGGAGAACAATTGGAGCTGATGGGGGATTGGGCACCTTGTTGGCTATACAGTGTGGCCATGCTGGGGTGGTTTCAGCGTGGCTATGTAACTAATGGCAGGGAAACAGCACAGCCGATGAAGTTGGGCACCCGTCGGCTACACAGTGGAGTCGCGTGGGCGAGCACGCGGTATGCGTGTGTGTGTGTGTGTGTGTGTGTGTGTGGGGGGCGTGCATGAGGCAGGTGATATCTTATCACTGCTCACTGAAACGTAGCTCCCCTTTCAACTACGCCACTGATTTTGAGCCGTCATAGACAGCTCAGCAGGATTGAGAACTGCGCCATGCCTAAAACACACCGCCTGAATTGGAAGAGGGCCGCCACACCCCAAAACTCGGATGATGGCACTATGTTTCTTGCACATGCGTGCAAACAAACATAAAAATGGTTTCATTAACACAAGGAGTGGAAGAACTAGAAATCAGGGTGGGTGGAGCTGAAGATCAGCTTGCCCTGATGCAAATTTCAATATTTCAACTTCAAAAGAAACTGCAAGAGTTACAGATGAAGATAGAAAATATGGAATCAGGTTTACAAAGGGGATACTTAAAAATCAATCAATCAATCAATCAATCAATCAGTCAATCAATCTTTATTTAACCAGGTGGCACACCAGTGAGTTAGTTCATTCACAAAGTGGACCTGGTTGGTTTACAACAAAAACACATAACAACGAATACAGCTTAGCTAAGAAAGCCCTCATCAATATGTACAATTTGGTGCTGATGGCTTCATGGAATGAGCCTGGAACAAAAAGGCACACATCCAGGAATAACAATGATGGAATACAGTTTACACAAATAGACAATGAAACATGAGGTACATACTCAGAAGTGCAAAGGAAGATTATCAGGTATGATACAACCATGTAAACAGTATGTATAAGTCAAGGTAATGGAGCAAAGCATACTTCACAGAATGAGTAAGGAACCACAATCTATACAATATGTACAATGCAATGGCAGCAACAGGGATATATACTGAATCAACGGAATGGCTAAGGTTAACATTAGAGAGCACAACAAAGAGTAGGAGAAGAGGATGGGAGGGTAAATGTAGGAAGGTGGTGTCCACACTAGTGGTAGTTATAGGGTGCGGTAGAGAAGAGGCAGTGTTTGGTAAGAATGTCGGAGATGCAAAGGGAGAGTGAGCATAGGATGAAAACAAACTATGTTTCAGAGGAGAATTGGCATCAGTACAGGGCACCATACAGAAGGGCTTAGGTGAAGCAATTGCAGGAGTCTTGCAATGATTGGCTAAGTAAGATTTTGAAAGTAGCTAGTCTGACTGGGCTTGTGAGTTTAAGGGTCTTTTGAAGGTTGTGCCAAAAAGTGGAGAGTGACTTATAGTGTAAGAGCCATGGTGGGTTCTAGCTCTGGTAATGTCTAAAGATATACAGGAATATCTCCTAAGCGTATAAAAATTGGGAATGTTCCTGAGGGAATGGAGTGCTCTAACCCCTTACAATATTTTGAGGAGTTACTGACAGAAGCCTTGGGAAAGAAATACCCTGAGTAGAAGGTAGAATTATATAGAGCACACCGAGTGTTCTCTTCAAGGAACAAGCAGCCTACATTTGTGTTTGTTTGTCCACATATCTACCAAGTAAAGAGGAGCTTTGAAGAAAGCAAGAATCAAAGAGGACTCCATATTCAGGGGTACACTTACAAGTTTTCCCAGAATTGCCTTCCTCTTTACATGTTAAAAGAAAAGCCTTAGATAATGTAAGAAATGTGCTTTATTCCACATAATCTGCTACATCCTGCTAGATTGAAGGTTTATTTGAATGGGAGACAATGCATTTTAATACCCCAAGAGAGGCTGAACAACAAGTAAAGACATACTTCTTTCATACAGAGGGTCAGAATGTGAATCAAGGTGCCCCCACACCAAATTTAGGGGAAGGAGCAAATTTCCCTCACTGTTAAGGCTCCACATCGAATATTAAATATAACTAAATATTCACGCACTATTAAGTGCAATAATGAGGGAAGAGGAAAAAACTAAACACAATATTAAGAAAATGATGGGGAGAAATATAAAATGTTTGGTGCTGGGGAAAATAGTTTCTTTTCTTAGGGAAAGCAGATAAAAAAGATAAGTGTATTCTGAATCTTTGCTCTTGATAAGGTCACTGGGGAGTGTTCTCGCATAGTCACACCAAACATTTCAACCATCTTTGTAAACAGTCTTGTGAGGGGGTGGACTCAGCATTAAATCTGAGTCCATGGGCAGTAGTTCTAGTTATAAGGAGGGAGGGAGGGTACAGGGTTACATGATATTAGACATGTCTCAGGTATATTTAGGTATGATATTTTGGATAGAATTTATCTATATGTCTTTGCATACTGGTATAAGGTTATGTACCAGAAATTACAGATGTATTGACTCATTTTTGAAATGGAATCTCAGTTAAAATGTCTTAATTGTTTAATTGTTTAATTAATTGTTTAATTGTTTAATTAGTATTTTGGAAAGACCTTTGAGCGTGAGCTCTTTTACAAAGGTTCCACGTCAGGGTGGACAATAAGACAATACACATATTCAGTGGATACAGAGGCCTGATCACTTGATATTAAAGAGTGATTACATGACAGTTAGACAAATAGAAGAAAAAAAAACTGAGCAGTTGTAGTTGAATACTAAGCTATTTCTAATTGGTTGCCCTAGGTAGCACTCCCCTGGAAACCTCCAAATCCATTTATAGACTATGGCAGAGTACCTGCATAGGGTTTAACGCTATCACATGTGGTGAGAGGCTGGGTGACAGTGAAACAAGGGGGACTGGGTTTGAAACCAACCGCAGAGAGCAAGAGGTGGAGGGATAGTGAAATGGGGGGGGCTGTGATGGGGCAGCAGCTCCAAAGGGCTTTGTCGAGTCTGGTGTGTGTGGAGGGAGTTGGGAGGGGCAGTACCAAGTGCATTTAAGGAGCTGATAGCTTACTTGAAGCCCTTGGCTGGGCTGGAATGGGCAGAGTTCTCTAGGTAGCCCGCTGGGTGCTACCTTGGTGGTAGACCTGTCTATCAAGTGGGGTCTGAGGAGTAGGTGCATTTTGAGTTAGACATTAGGTGCTGTTTGAGGCCTACTTTGAATTGAGAGAGGCTGTTTGTTTGTAATTTCATCGGGAGTTCATTTATTCAGAGGGGGGCCCGACAGGAGAAAGCACGCTGCCCTAGTGAGGTTCAGCGGAATGGTATGGACAGTGCTCCATTCTTCCTCCATCTGGTGATGTGTGCTGAGAGAGAAGTCTCGAGCAGGTTTCCTATACAGTGTGGGGTTTTTCTGAGGAGTGCCTTCTCTCCCAGGAGGCAAGTTTGGTATTTGATCCTGTCTTTTAGGTTAAGTCAGTTTGTACGCTCATACAGGGTGCAAGTATGAGTGTAGTGATCTGCATACAGGGTGAGGCAGCATGCCTTATTGAGTGCAATTTGGACCCTTTTGAGCACCCTTATCAGTAGCAGCTTCATGAGCCACCAGCCTGTAGTCTATCGTGGAGGTATGGAGCTGGAGACTGAGATGAGAATGCCTTGGGGTGAGGGATTTCTTATGCCCATATAAAGGACCCGATCTTTGTGTTTACCACTTTGACAAGGGAGTCTCGTGGTGCAGTGATAATCATCAATGGTGACTCCAAGGTACTTGAACAAGTGCACTGCTCAATCTGCTCACCAGCATAAGTTGGTGATTCTGAGGGAGCATGCTTGTGTTTGTTGTGAGGGGCTGGACTGTAGCATGGCCTTGGTTTTCTTGTAATTTAGTAGCAGCTTTTGCCTACTGAACTAGTCCTCGAGTTTATTGAAAGAGTTCTGTAGTTCTGTTTGTAGGGCAACCTGAGAGGTGCTGCTGCTCAGCAGCTGCGGCATCATCCACATACAAGATAAGTTTGGTGTCTAGGCTGTGGGTGGGTCATTTTACAAAGAGGCTGAAAAGCGGGGAGCTAAATTGATCCTTGAGGACTCCCAGAGGTACATCTTTGGAGCTGGATAACGTCTGCCCGATTTTGACTCGCTGGCTCCTGTGTGTTAGGTAGTCATTGAACCAATTCACAGCGTTTGGTGCCACACCCAATCTTTGAAGCTGGAGTACTGGTAGATGGTGGTTGATGGTGTCGAAGGCTTTGGTGAGGTCAATGAAGATGGACCCCACCAATTTGCCTTCATCCAGTACCTTGTGCGCATAGTCAGTGCATTCCAGCAGTGCCATGGTGGTACTGTGTTTTTGCCTGAAGCCATGTTGGTTTGGGCAGAGCAGATCATACTTATTGAGGTATTCTGTGAGTTGACTTGTCGCGATTTTCCAAAGCTTTGGATAGTGGGGAGGATAGATATTGGCCTGTGGTTTGACACCCAGTGCCTTGTCGCCATTCTTATGCACTGGAGTTACCAGGGCTTGCTTCCATACCTCTGGAAATTGAGCTAGGGCCAAGGATTTATTAAATAGCATTGTTATGGGCATGATAAGAATATCAAAGGTGAGAGATAATAACTTCATGTCTAGCCCATCACTCCCCAATCTGGTTTTGCCTTGGACTTTCCTGACCATCATTAGGGCCTCCTTCACCATCACCGTCTTAAAGTAGAAGGCTGGGTGCTTAGTTATAAGCAGGTTGGCGCAACCTTGGTCCTCCATGGGCAGAAGGTAGTCTGGAGGCAGCGCTGAAGACAGATCCAACAAAGGCCGGTTAAAGGCATCAACTAATGGCTAGCGGATCTGAGGAGGATGAGTTATTAATGTTGAGCATCTTAGGGTGCTGCTTTTGATCTTTACAAGGATGTTCTTGATGTTGTCCCAAAACCTCTTTCACATCTCCCATGCATTGTTAAGCTGGGTCTTTGGAAATTGCCTTTGCGAGCCTCATAAGTTTGGTGCACTGATTTCTAGCTGTTTTGTAGCACTTAGGTCATGCTTGCTGCCTGAGTTTAAGGCTTTTTCCCAGAGGCAGTCCCTCTCCTTTAGGAGGGAGAGGAGCTTGCCATCAATCCAGCCGTTAACCTCCCCCTGAATTTCTGTTTTGTCGTGATGCATAGATATCACAGATGGAACTGAAGCCCTCAGTGAAAAAACTAAGGGACTGGTCCAACATAGGTGCCTTGTTGATGGGGGACCAGTTGTAGGCTGACAGGGCCAATTTGAGGGATTCAAGTTTGCCTTTCTGCAGGACCCTACTCTCGATGAGGCGGGTGGGCTTTGGCAGATTTAGTGGTCCATATAAAGGAGATTAGGGAGGCGGTCACTTAGCATGTCCGGAGAACCCTGAATTCAGAGAATCGAGTGATTGAGCCCAGCCCCAAGGCCCAGTCAGTGAGGGGTGCTGGTACCATGCCCTTAGTTTCTGCCTGCTGGGATGAGTTGAGTTGCGTGAGATTGTGGGAGGTGATTAGGTCTCTGGAAGGTGTTGCCTCCTTACACAACCAGTTAATATTAAAGTCACGGTCAAGATGAGTTCTGAGCCCTCTCTGAGTGTGCTAATTTCTTCCATAACAAAGAGGAAGGCCTTCCTTGGCTTTCTTGGGAGGCAGGTGAGGTATTGGCGATGGTAAGGGTCTTGCCTTTTAGGCCGACTTGTATTTTACCACTAGTATCTCATAATCCTCTACAACTTTGGAGATGGGAGGATGGAGCAACTCAGTGAGTTTCTGGCATATAGGAGGCAGCATGCACCTGTTTCACTGCCTATACTATCAAGTCAAAATGCTTGGAATCCTTTGATGGCCACCTCACCATCTTTGATCCTACCCAACAGCCAGGTTTCAGTTAGGCAGAGTATGTCAGGGGCATGGATGGTCATCCAATCCTGGAGCTGGTCGAATTTGGCAGTTAGGCTGCAGATGCTTAGAGATGCTATCTTTAGGCCATTCACTGTATGGACCCCCCCCTGCTCCTCAGGGTTGTTGGTCCAGAGTTTAGGTGAACATTGCCAGAGAGTAGCACTAGCAGAAAGATAATCTTTCTGGCAGATAGGGTGATGTTTATCTTCCCTCGTGTCTTCCATTGCCTGCGCTTCAGGTGGGGGAGGTGACTATACGCCTGTGTTAAATTAGGGGGGAAGCTAACCATTAAGGTTACAGTTTGGAAGGTTGGCTTGATGATAACTGTGTATGGGAGGTGCGGGAGGATAAAGAGCCTATCGTTACCAGAAGTGGTAGTGGCCATGTGTATGTTTTTCTTCCAGCTTCCACCCAGTGTGGATTCAGAGTGGGGAGGTAGGGTTCCGAATTCATATTTGGTACCAGCAATGCCAAAAGAGGTAGTGAGGAGTAGTAGTAGGTGGTTGCACCCCATGGTAGTTTGTTTGGTGTTGCTGGCCTGCTTAACTGCTAGCTGGTTTATAGTTGAAAGGGTCTATAGTCGAATTAGGGTGAGGTCCCTAATAATAGGGCAGGTAGAGCAGTAATTGAGAGAAGTTAGATGGAGTGGCTGGAGAAAAAGTTGAGAGCATGTGTGTGGTCCTGTGGGTGGGACTGCTTTAAAAAGGGGTGGTGAGAAAGTGGGTCAAGTCAGGTATTGAAGACAGGGAGGCTAATAGCATGAAAATGTGCAGCAGTGGAGTAACCAACCAGCTACTATGCTGAGGAAAGGGGCAGAGTAAGGGTCTATTTAATACTGTGAGGAGGTGGGGGAAGGGGTCCAGAACACAGCAAAGAAAGAGATTTCCCTGAGATCATGAAGTGCCAGGCATTGGAAAATCAGCCAAGGAGCAAAGCTGCCAATCAATGCCTGGCTCTTCCACTGGGTGTCCAGTCAAAACAACGGCATTCAAAACCATGAGTTTCGGAGGTCCAGTGCATACCTGAATCTGTCCAGGGGTCAGTTGGGTGGTCTGTTAGCTGTGGCCTGCTCGGAGAGAGCCAAGGCCACAGGAGCAGCTTGGGAAGCCCGCAGATGGGCTGTCTATGGAACAAGGAGGGAAACACAGAGGATTAAATACAGCTAGAGTACAATAGCAAGCTCAGTGGGGAGCAGGCAATGGGGTAGGACAAAGCATGAGGTAAAGAGGTGGTAAATGCAGGGCAATTATTTAGAGCTAGAAGAGGAGTTAATGGGGGGATCTGTGCTTTGGCACCGGGACGTCTGAGGAGGACAGCAGCAGCAGCAGGGAGGTGTAAGGGAAGGGTTTGTAGGTAAGGCAGAGAAGAAAGTAAGGTGTTTAGAGAGACAGCATTACAAGTGGGGCAGAGAAATTAATAATTAGCAGAGTGACCAGTGTGGGCAAAGGGCAGGGTTTGTCAGTAGGGCAGAAATGGAAAACTGCATCAGTCTTGCTCAGTAGCTAGGTCCAGCAGTCAAACATCAGCTACTATGCAATACAGCTTGTCCAGCACTAGATTGCACAGCACTAAGTATCACCGAGAGACTAGACTAGTGTCTTGTAATAGACTAGCTAAGATGGCAAGTAAAGTAAGACCAATTGATGCCTAACATATGTAAATTATATTAACAAAAATTCAGTCCAGAACACAGCACAGAGAGATTTCCCTGAGATCAGGAAGTGCCAGGCGTTGGAAAATCAGCCGAGGAGCAAAGCTGCCAATCAGTGCCTGGCTCCTCCACTGGGTGTCTTGTCAAAACAGCGGCATTCAAACCCACCAGTTTTGGAGGTCTGGTGCATACCTGAATCTGTCTGGGGGTCAGTCGGGTGGTCTGTTAGCTGTGGACTGCTCGGAGAGAGCCATGGCCACAGAAGCAGCTTGGGAAGCCCACAGATGGGCTGTCTGAATCTGGTCTTAGCTGGAATATAAAGGGTGCCAGGGATAGAACTAAAATAAGAACAATTGTGCAATATACAAACAGAATTCAAGTGAACTGTATACTTCTACAAGAAACTTGTTTTTTGAATGGGGACTTTAGGTATTTTTGCAATCTGTTTAAAGGATGAGGGGTACACTCGCCATTTACGAGTAGCTCCAGAGGGGTAGCCATAATTATTAAAAATCATTGAAACCCAAATATAGTACAAAAAGAAATACATATAAATGGTAAATATATATTGGCAACATGTTAGTCAGGCCCTAGCAGATTAACCATTGGATCCATGTATGCCCCAAATGAGGAAGATGTTCATTTCTTCACACATTTTCTCTTAGCTATGACAAATTATTCAATACCATTTCAAACAGGAGGCGATTTTAATCTTTCATTAAACACAATTGAATAGCACTATACAAGACCTCTTAAAAAATAATAAATCAGGTGAAACTTTGATTATAATAATATGGGAAACGTTAAATATACAATAATGGATGGGGAAGTGTGCTTAATGAGAAATTAATGGTTGCCCGAGTTGTGGAATGCTACATAAACCCCAAGGGCGAAGCCTGAGGGGTTTATTAAAGCGTCACTCACCAAGAGCAACCATTAATTTCAAATTTAAGCACACTTCCCCATATTTTATTATTTATAACTGCTGGGCAGCAATTTTTTCCAGCCCTGAGTCTGACACACACACAGATACACACACACACTGACTCTCTCTCTCACAAACATACACACACACTCTGTCTCCCCTTCATCTTTTTTTTTAACTTTTCTTTTGTTACAGTTCCTTTTTTAGGTTTGTTTCATTTGGGCAGAGTTGTGTGCTGACATCGCGATTGTGATCTTCTTACTTGAAGAAGCGAGGTCAGAGCTGTTCTTGGTGAAGTGCGCTCGAGTCATTCCCGGCAGCTTTTCTCTGGTGGGGCTCTGAAATGCCCATGCAGGTTGTGAATGGCAGGATCAGGCAGATACAAATAGTTTTAAAGTACAAAAAACAACAGTATTCATGCTCATGGTGTGGCGACTCCTTGCTAAGCGGGACAGAGGAGTCGCTATGTTTGTGAATGTATTTAGCTCGCCAATTACAAGTGTAGAGCCAATCAGAATGCGGCTCTTCGTTTACTGATGTGGCGCGTGTTTACCGTTATATCCCGGGGATGGATAATTTCATACAGCTGTTATAAAAATAAAATACAAATAGAAGAAATGAAAGCTTTGGAGCTTGATTTATTAGTGACAAAATCTGCCTATAATAATTGTAAATTAGAGATTGATCTGGAAAACGTTCTGAACCCTGATCCGTGATCTAGTGGCACCACAAGTGCGCATGCGCGGGATTTCAGCCTCAGACTCCAATGGGATTTTAAAGCTAATCCAGCGCTCGTTTTATCGTCGTACATACCAACAGCTCTTTAATTTTATTGTTAATGCTGTATTACGTGTGTGCTGTGATGTGTTTGCTAAAAGGTCCACCTCAGCACCAAGTGAACAGTAGACGCACGTTCCCGGCGCGTTCCCAGCATGGCATCTGCTTCCGGGGAATGGAAACTTTCAGTCGGGACAAATATTAAGAAATAAGTGCAAATTATCAGAAATCAGGTAAACTGATCACTTTTACCTTGATGCAGGGCCATTCCAGAGCATACATAATGCTCATTTGTATCCACAGGTCAGCATTTGTGAACTTAAGGTAAACGAAGGGGCAAAGCTGACAGTGCCCCTTTAAATTATATTACTTTGCTGCTTAGATAGAACATTCATTACATTGGCTGAGTGTTCCAAACACAAATGAAACGTCTATTTTACAAGAAGCATTTGTAGAACAATATTGTTCTCCATTTCCATTATTAGCTGCTGCTTTATATGTTACTTTTGAAAATACTGACCTATAGAAGAACTTAATAAATTCAACCAGACCCACCTCTAGAATCTAGAAAGATATGTATGCACTTCTGGGTAATAAAATTCCACTTGTATATATCCAGGCACCAATATATATATATGAATAGCTATATGAAATTTACACATAAGAATAACATTTTTCAATGATGGCAGATACAGGGGCTGAACCATTTGAATCAATGATTGATAAATGGGATTTTAACAACTTTTGAAATGCTCAGAAGAGAATCTGACTTACCTACGGGCAGCTATTTTGCTTATTTGCAGCTAACAGACTTTATGCGTAAGAAAATATCAGACATCTTGGCAGAAGCTTCCCCACTTGAGCAGCTTCTTTGGTATTCACCAGACAAGTCTAAAGTGCCATCCAAGATATATAAACTCTTGATGGAAAGAATAAAACATGACACAGAAGAATGTCAGGGTGCCTGCAGTAAGGAACTGGACACACTGCTCATTCAGTCAATTGGCAAGAAATTATGGCTACACCAGAAACGGTCTCTAAAAATAAATTAAGATAAATCCAATTTAACATAATTAATCAACTTTATTATACTCCTAATAAATTACATAACGTAAACCCTGCATTATCTGAATTCTGTCTTCGGTGCAGCACAGTCAAGGGAACTACATGCTGTATTTTCCTGTTTTGTCAGTCCCTTACAACTTACAGGGATACAATCAGAGCGATTATTGACAAAAGTCTGAATATAATGGTTCCTTTTGATCCAGGCATTCTGTTATTTGGCTCAGTGTCTCTATTAAATATTACCACTGAAGAGGAGGCATTTGTTGCCTTGGCCCTAATATTAGCAAAAAAAGGAATATTACTGCATTGGTGAGAGATGGGATCACCCAACTATAAAGAATGATTATGGCTCAAAATAGATTATGCAAAATTAGAAAGATCTTATTATATAAAGGAAGAGAAGGAGGATAGATTTGAAATAAACGTGGCACCCTTTTATTAGGTATATACAAGAGAATATTGGAAATACTAGGTAACTGACATATAGTTAATAGTTAGATGCTGCTTTCCCTCAGCCATACAAAGATGTGAACAAACCCTATCAGGGGCTGGATTTTCCAACAGAAGTGCAGGGCTTTCATCCAGCCATGCACCATGGGACTTTAACTTTTGTGGTGCTCAGCTTGCTTTGTTGCTAACTGCATCTGAATCTCCATTTGCAGGTGCAGTTGCAACAGTTTCAATGATTTATGGCTGCTTGCACCAATGCTCTGGCGCAAGCACCATAACTTAGTCCTGGAGGGATGGCACAAGCAAGATCACACTTTTGTGGTCTAAGGACCTATGCCAGGTACAAGGGATGCAAATTTCCGAATGTCACCGGCGAATGCCACATGCCCCATGAGCCATATATTCAGCGCACCAAGGGCATGCTGCATTCATTCACATTGGAAAATCCAGCCCCAAGGTGTTTATGAATATATGCCCGAGAGCTGGAGTTTTCTGAGTAAGGGAAAGAAACAAGGAAACACATAACATTTACATGATATGAGGGTGTAGTACTCCTTTAATTTATTTTTTCATATCGCTGTCACCAGTTCCAGCAGCAAGACGTGTCTTCAGTCAGACAGTGGATCTGCATTGCGGGACATATTCAGATGAGTGAGGGTGAAGGGGGTGTGGGATACTGTCTGCTAAGGTACAGGGCTGGGAGGGTTGGGTGGGAGCCTAGGTGGTTCAATCAGTTAGGAACCATGTTCCTTTGTCCCCCAGATCCCCCAACAAAAACACACAGACAACTTTTTGTGGGGGTGCTCAGAATTATCAATCAATTTAGTTGTATCCTTCCTTTGGTATTACATTACAAGGTTCTGACATGCATACACATAATCATATCCAGGGATATTCATTGCACACATATCACTGGACATCAAACGCAAGATCAGTCTGTTTGCTGATGATACCAAGATGGGAGCAGTAGTGGATGACCTGGGGGATGGCAGGGGTTGCAGGATGTTCTGGAAAAGCTTGAAACATGGTCAGACACCTGACAACTGGTGTTTAATACCAAAAAGTGCATGGTGCTGCATTTTGGGGTGAAGAACCCAAGGAGGAGTTACCAGCTGAGGGGAGTACAGCTAGCCCAGACAGAGGAGGAGAAAGATCTGGGGGTGCTCATTACAGGGCCAATGAACAACTCGGCACAATGTAGGAAGGCAGCTGCAAAGGCCAACAAAATACTGGGTTGCATTGCAAAGGGTATATCCTTGAGGAGGGAGGAGATGATTCTGCCACTGTATAAGTAATTTGTTAGACCGCACCTGGAGTACTGCGTGCAGTACTGCTGCCCGTATCTGAGGAGGGACATTAAGTTACTGGAGGGGATGCAGGGCAGGGTGACAAAGATGATCAAGGGACTGGGGGACTTATCATATGAGATGAGGCTGAGGGAGTTGAACAGGTACTCGCTGGAGGAGAGGAGGGACGGGGGGACATGACTGAAACCTTTAAGTACATGAAAGGAATAAACAAGACAGGTACAGAGGGTCTGTTCAAAGTAAGGGAGGAGGGACACCAGGGGCCATGATGTGAGACTGGAGGGAGGAAGGTTCAGGAGGGAGATGAGGAGACACTTTTTTACAGAGAGGATGGTAGCTGGGTGGAATGCGTTACCTGCAGAAGTGGTATCCAGTAGAACAGTGGACTGCTTCAAAAGGGGATGGGACAGGACAAGGGGGAGGATCAATGGAGGGGAAGGGTGGAAGGGAGGGGCATCTGCAGAATAAGGGGTGCTCGCTGCACATTTGAGCAGACTTGATAGACCTCTAGCCCTTTATCTGCTGGCAAATTTCATATTTCATATGTTCGTATATCCATTCTTTACATCTTTTATATCATCACATTTCTACCATTCCATTTTTCCCATCATAACTCATTATATATCTTTTGTTTAATCTCTCAATTAATCTCTCCTTCATTAACTTCATCTTCCACCCCCAGATGTGCATCATGGGAGGGTCTTCCTCTTCTTCCTTCCTCTTAAAGTGGGTGCAAGTGTACACACCATACCCCTGGTTCTTGTTGTGCTGTGCTCTGTTCAAATTATTATTTTCTATCCCCCCTCTTTTTAACCTCCCCCAACCCCTATTTTCCAGTAGTCCACTTCCAGCTTGTGACGGACGGTGGACCTCCCACACCTTTATCACCCTTCCTCAGTTATCTTTTGTCTTGCATCCATGGTTCAATGGCATCAGCTATTTCGGAGTTAAACATTGCCTAACCTAAATTGGATAAGTGGACCCTGTCCACCCGATAATACTCATCCACATGCTCCAGTATCCCCCATATGTATTACCTTGCCCCCAGTGCTCTCAAAGAACATACCTACCCTAGCATTCATTCTTTTCAGGGTCCTTTATGGTTCTTTCAGGGTCCTTTTTCAGGGTCCAGGGCTTTATGATTGGTTGAATGCTGCCATACCCTCCTCTGGGTCATATCAGACCATACCAGAGTAACCTCTGGCCACCATTCTTTTACTTTTTTTTACATCCTCTTTCATTTAAAAATATATGTCCAGCCATGGTCTGGTCTCCAAATCATACCCCCCCACCATTGAATCACAATCAAATCCGGGTGGCTTTGTTCACATCTCATTTCTCTCAGCGTAGGCAACAGCTGGGTCCACTTCGTGCACGCATGCCTTTCCACATTAATCTGATTGCAGATATATCCAAGTACAGCTGGGTCCCCCCACACCTCCTGACTGCCAACTTTTCCACCAAGTGGACAAATGAATGTCCACAAATCCATACTTCCAACCTTCTTCTCTGCCCTGGGGGGACCAGAATCAGAATCAATTGCTTAACCACAATATGAACAACTCTGAGACTTGTAGGAGGGCAGCAGCCAAGGCCAACAGGATGCTGGGATGCATCGCTAGGGGGATCACCTCCAGAAGGTGGGAAGTGATACTCCCTCTGTATAACTGCTTGGTGAGGCCGCACCTTGAGTACTGCGTGCAGTTTTGGAGGCCACACTTAAAGAGGGACATTAACTCTGGAGAGGGTCCAGAGGAGGGCAACAAATGATTTGGGGCTAGGGGACAGGACCTATGAGGAGGCTCAAAGAGCTAAATATGTACACATTGGAAGAGAGAAGGGACCGGGGACATGATAGAGTCTTCAGGTACATGAAGAGGTAAATGGGGAGGAACAGTCAGGGTGCTTGAAGGAAGGAGGAGGGGCACTAGGGGCATGGGTGGAAGCTGGAGGGGAAGATTCAGGGAGAAAGGAGGAGGTGCTACTTCACTGAGAGGGGTGGTGGAGCCATGGAATGCGCTGCCTAGGGGCTGGTGGAGGCAGAGACAGTGGAGGGGTTCAAGAGGGGGTGGGACAGGTACAGGAAGGGTTCTGAAGCAAAATCCAATGCAGCAGAATATCGGAACTGGGAAGGAGAAGCCAGAAGCGGGGGCAAAAGGTCAGCACCAGGGTGAGGGCTGACCAAATGAGCATACACGAAAGACCGTTAGGCCTATTCTGCTGGCATTTTAGTATGTTAGTATGTAATCTCTTTACTCTAAGCCCCCCTCTTTTTTGTTTTAATACCTGCTGTGAGGAGAAAGCAGAAACAAAGATAATATCACTGTACCACTTTGCGTACATTTTTCTTATAACAATTCAAAACACATTTGCCCTTCTGTTTGATGTTCCTGGCCATGCTGCCTTGTGCCGCCATGACTGAGGCCGCTCCAATCCTATATGAATGGGAGAAGTACCTCTCTGGATTTTTCCCTATAAAGCCCAGCCCTTTCTTTAAAACTGCACCCACCTGGGACACCATCACTGGTGACCCATTGCCATGTAGGAATAACATGGGTCTGTCACCCTTAGGGCACCCCACTACATAGGCATGAAGGCTTCCCAAATGGCAAATGGTTGGCTTCTTGTGATGCCGTAGCCATACCCTGTTCCCCTGCCCCACTTGGTCTGTTTTAGACCTCCTCAGCAGTACTGAGACTCCCTCCCCAGTCCACTGAATGTCCTCCCTAAGGATACCTGCTGACATGTCTTGTTTGCCATGTCCCACTACCTCACTGAACCTGAATGCCTCCCCCCCCGTACATTGTGACAAACAGCACTTTAAATAAAGATGCCTCACTGCTGGTTATGCACACTAGATGCAGGGATCCCACCAACTTCTCCAGTAAGGCCTCAATCATCGGTCTCCACCCATCTTTGGGTCTCCCTGCATCTCTCTGCCACCCTTGCATCATGTGCTGTATCAGGTTGCTCTTCGTCAGGTCCTCCCACCTCTTCAGCATGCACATCTGTCCTACAACCTCTAGGTGCACTCCCATTGTCACATGCTCCATCTTACATGTGCCACCCCACCCTCCCCCAACTTGCAGTCCCATGAGTTTCCCTCACAGTCACTACTAATGCAGGCTGCCTGACCATGCCCTCTCACACCCCACCATTTACTTTAGCATGTCTTCTCCACTCAGTCTCCCCTCACCCCACCATTTATCCCCTATACCTTACTGCCCTTCTTCCCCACCCTTCACCTCACCGCATTACATATCTCTCTCGTACCTCCTTTCTTCACCCCACTGCCAGCTATCCCCATCCCTCTGAACTACTGACAAGGCACTCTGTGGTTGCTTATCCACCTCCACCCTCATAACTTGTTTTTCTCGTTATTTTAACTTGTACCTGTGTTTTGAGTTATTCTGTAAGTTCTGAATCCAAGCTGTATCATTCATTGTAATGTACCTTTGCTTTCTCCTATTGTTCTTTGTCTTGCAATCTATGATGTGGAACCTTTGTAAAAGAGCTTGCACTCAAAGATCTTTTCCGAATCACTAAATAAATAAATAAAACTGCTCTTCCAGCCTGCCACTATGAATTGGGCTACCTGATCCCCTGTTACTATCCCACTTACCTGGGTGCCGATCTGTTTTCAAAATACTTGAAAAGCCATCCAAGAGGTTTCATATGCCCTCAGGGTCCTGGGAGAGCATGAGTTCCAAAACAATTGCTCAGCTCCCCCCAATCCAATCTGCCAGACATGGGCCAGAATGGTCGTCTGTCTGCTTTCCACTCCAGGTGCAATGGTCCAAAACTTGTCCATCTGCAGATGGGAGAGGCAGTCAGCTATCACATTATCTGTACCCTATATGTGCCTCACCTGAATGATAAGTTTAAAGTCAAACCCCGTAGAACCAAGCGCCATAGTACCCTCATTACCCTCTCCAACATTTTGTTTAAAACATCCACCACTGCCTTATTGTCACTCCAGCACATGACCTTCTAGTTCCTTAACTCCTCCCTCCATGTTTCCATGGCTAACCAAATGAGAAATATCTCCAAAAATGTGATATCCCTTGTCACCCTGCTCTGGCTCCATATGTTGGGCCATGCCGCCGTGAACCACTTGCCTTTGAAGTAGGCTCCCATGCCTATTCCCCCTGCAGTGCCAGTGTACAGCTGGAGGTCAGTGTCAAAAACCCAATCCTCCTGCCAAAGGGTCTTACCTTTATACCCCTGAAGGAACATCTCCAACACCTCTAAGTCCTCCCTGGTCCCCCTGGTGATGTCTACCCAATGGTGTGGCCTTGTGGCCCATGCATTGCTCTGGCTAGGTGCTGTGTAAATGTGCAGCCTGGTGCGATGGCCCTGCAAGTGAAATTCCGATGCCCCAGCAACTGCTGCACTTGTTGCAGCTGTACCCTCCTTTGGTGTCCTTTAACAATTCCCTCAGCCTTTTTACTTTGTCCTCTGGGAGTCAGAATAATTCCCCCACTGTATGTATTTCGATGCCCAAGAACTCAGCTACTTGGGTAGGCCCTTCTGTCTTTTCTGCTAACAGTGGCACCCCCAGTTCTCTACACGTGACCTCAAAATCCTGTAACATCTGCCCTGTGTGCTGCCTCCCTTCATCGATGAACAAAAAAATCATCCAGGTAATGGATCACTGTCCTGTACCCGTATCTATCCTTGAAAACCCATTGCAACCAAGTGCTAAACATTTCAAATGTGGCACAGGCTGCTGAGCACCCCATTGGCATCACCTTGTCAAAGTAATAGCCCTCCCCCACCTTGAAACCCCAAAGATCCCAATCCTCCCGTTTAACCAGCAACAGGCAGAAAGCCACCTCAAAGTCAGTCTTGGCTAGCCAAGCACCCCATGTCACCCTATTGACTCATACTGCTTCCTCCAAGGTGGCGTATGTCACCCTGCTCTCTTCCTCCCTAATGGCATCGTTAACCGATTCCCCCTCCAGGTATGACAGGTAATGTATTACCCTATGTTCCCCTGGTAGTTTTTTCAGGACTAGCCCCAAAGGTGATATTCTCAAATCTGGCAATGGGGGATGCTCGAATGGGCCCACCACCCTGCCTGCCGCTACCTCCTTCCCAAATTTGTGTGCCAATAGGTCCTCGTGGCCTTTTACTGATTTGAGTTTTTTGCCCTTGTCCTTTACCTTGTCCCTCTAAATTGTAGGCAAACCCTGCACTGTCAATCCCCCTCACTAACATATTGGCTGCTGTCTGATCTGGGTACCCCTCCATCCATCCCCCTAAAACTTCCTCTTTAATGGGTGTACTGGCCAGAGCAAAACCAAATTCCCCTTCCCTACTTGACCTGGGCCCAGGTCCTAGAAAACGTGTCACTGACATTTCTGTCCTGTCCTCTGCCTCCTCCCCAATGCTGCAGCGACAAAGCCAGTGTGCTACCCCAAAAGGCTGTTGGTATGCCCCATCCTGATTGGAATTTCTCTTCTCCCTGGTAAACCTGCATTTTGTGGCCGGGTGAGTGCCCCCACACTTGAAACATGCATGCCTGAACCGGCAGTTAGGCTATGAACAGGAAGCTCAATTATAGCACCAGTAGCACTTGTGGGCCATCCCCCCTTTTTTGTCACCCTCGCCTTCCATGGTAGTCATCCCTGTACAGATCTCCAGCCATAGATTGATCGGCCTGGCATCCCATTTTACATCCCCAAAATGTGCCATCCTTTTCCTAAACTTCTCATCATATTTTAGCCAGCTATGACCTCCCTTCTTGTACGCATTCTTTATGATCAATGAATATGTCAACAGTGGGGTGGCCAGTTCTGGCAGTTTTTCTATGACAATGGCCGTATAGTAGGTGAAACCCGTGGACCAATTGTCCCAGGTTTTTCCCCTTCATTGCTTTATCCTCCTCCCCTTTTCCCAATAATACCACCGCTACCACCATACCCTTCTTTTCAAAACTCTCATTCTCTTCATATTTATCTATGTTGTCTACATTAGCTAGGGCAAATATGTGCACATATTCCCGTTTCCAGATTTTTTCCTTCGTGGCCACAGGTACATGGTCCCCTATCTGAACCCCTGATGCCCCAATCTCAGCCACACTTGGATTTATACTGGAACATGCCCCCACCCACTGTCCCCCATCTCTTTTCCTTTTATGTCCCCTAAAAGCTCTTCCAGCTGCCCCACACCATTACTGTCCATTGACTTCAACATTTTCTCTACATACTCTCAGATGCTGCTTTCCAGCATCACCTCCTTATTACCTTCCATGTGTATGCTGGGCCCCTTCTGCTGTCCATGTTCCTCAGAGTTGCTCCCAGGCAATGTTGAGGGCTGGACAGCTGGCAAAGCTGGCAGCACCTAACCCACCAGCACCAGAGTCTCAGGCAGAGGAGTGGGTATTGGGACCAATGCCAATGGTGGCACTGGTGCAGTAGGTGGAGGTACTGGAGCGACAGGCTCAAGGATGGGTTCCACTGGCCTGGGCTCCCTCAGAGCTCTGGGTGCCCACTTGTCACCTTTTCCCACCTTCTCCTGGGCTTCCTTCCACTTCTTGCCCTTGCATGGACCGAGACAAGTCAGCTGTCTCTAACAGTTGGTTTGCCTTGCTTACCAGATCCATAACTGCCTGATAGCATTCTTCCTTACTGGGTTTGGATCTTTGTGGTACCACGCTCTGCACCTGTGAATATCATACAATGCAATTCACCATATTAGCATTGCTCCAGCCTAAGAAGCAGGGGCGGGGTTCCTTGTGTAACTCACATTTCATAAATTGCATTTCTCACTCATCACCAACTTCCAGATTATGAAACATAGCTCACCTGTGAAGCGACTACTGACAATCTCCTCCAGTTGCAGCAAACATGCTCATTTCTGCCATACTGAGATGTGCTTGAAACAACAACACCCCCAGCCTGCTTGAGAGAGGCACCCAACCGCTTGCCCAGTGTTCCTCTAGATTGGCCGAGGAGCTGCCTGTAGCTCTAAATCATGTAAGGGCCATAACCCTTGCTAGCATCCAGAAATAAAATCCTTCATAAACCACCCCCATCATGCTTTTTTTTTTTTTTTTTTCTTTTAAGTTATGTACCATGCCTCTTCATATACATCTCTGCCCTTTTGTAGCATTGCCCTGGTGAACAACCACCTTCTGGGCCGTTTCTCGTGTCATATCTCTCTTGACCGCATGGTGATGATGTCAGACGCCATCCGCCATGTGGTCCCCCCATTTTGTCCTTTCAAGCCAACCTGCTGGCTTCCATCCTCTGTTGCTCCACTGCTGTGGCCTTTTACTGTTTCTCTGCCTTTCTAACTGTGCTCCCCATGCGTTCTATCCATTCCCTTTCCTCAGGCTGCTTCTCCAGTTGTGATTGTGTGGTGGTGATGTCAGATGTCAGCCCCCCTTGCGGTCGTGAGTCTGGTGCCTTTGATTTAGCGCGGCCTGCTTCCAGGACTGGAAAAAAAAACAAAGCTGTCCAGTGACCAAACAAAAAAAGCCTCACTTGGCCTGCATCCATTTTTGACCCTGGGGCCCGAAAATGTTCCTGCTTGTTTCGCCGAGTGGGCAGAGGTCTTGCTGCACCATCCACCCCTTGTTTCACAATCTCCTCTGCTCAGTGGCCACAGATGTAGCCCAAACTGCAATGGACAATGGAAACCCCTCTACCATGCTGTTCCTGCCCCCCAAGCCCCCCTGGCTTCTGGGAGTCCCTCCAATGCCTTGCAGACTATCCTGCTGGGAAAACCATCCCAGTCTCCTGCCAGCATTAGACCCATGACTGGCTTCTGCTGCTACTTCTGTTGCCACCTACCTTTTTTCCAACACTCCTCATATACTCACTTGCTGCTCAAACACTGCTCCAGTGGTGTCTAACTTTAGCACTAAGTTAACTTATCTCATGTTACTTTTAACTCCAAATGCTATACCAAACAGCCCAGTGGCTAATTAACCAAATATATATAAACATTTGACAAATCTGAGATGTACATCCAAGAAAATACTCTTGGTGAAAATTTGCTCCATCAGTGCGTGTTCTTAAAAGAAAGTACCTCCAGGCTCTCCCCTTTTCTTCCTTATCAATCCCTGGGTTTCTGCCTCACTTTCCTAGTGATGCTCCTTAACTCCTTGCCCTTTTCGTGACCTCACTCAGCCATTCCCCTCCCTTCCAGCTCTTTCCCTATTCTGTCCCCTTTTACAAAAATGCCTGGGGCTGGATAATGGGGTTCGCTTTTTATGTGAACAACCTCTTTACAGGCAAATATTAAACAAAAGAAAGACATTGAGGGATGATTTTCTTTTCAGGTTTAAATTACTTCAGTATTGGATCTGGCACCAGGGATTAGACACCTCAGTGTTAGCCTCAATCCATGTAGACTGACACATATTCAATGGGGCAACCAGGAGAGGGGTTGGCAAGTGGTATGGGGTGGGCATCCCATTACACCCATTCAGCATTCAGTATCATAGAAACAAGTGGGAGGGTTGGGTGAGCTGGGAGGGGAAGCAAATAAAAAACTTAAAAACAAGAGAAATAGATTGATTTAAAATGTTGGTAACCTGAAAAGACACCCTGATCATTTCCAGGTGTGACCTCGGGGAGGGGGTACATATGTGAAAAGTGATTATAAACATACAAAGTGCATATAGAAAATACACTGGCAGTCAAAGTCAAAGCAAGGTGAAAACAAATGAGGACTCCCACTTGGCCTAGCAACAGCATGGTATCTAGCTTTCAATAAAAGATGAGTACATGGGATCCGCATATAGCAGCAATAAACAAAACATGCTAGTATGCACAAGATTTTGCTTTCTTGATCACAAGAGTGTGGTGTGCATATTTATGGAACACACAGAAACAAAAGAGAGAAAGAAGTAAGGATCTCAGCTGGGACTTGAACCCAAGTCACCTGGATTACTGTTCCAGTTGCTCTACCAGCTGCACCACCAAAACAACTGGAAACTGAGCTGTCCCAGAGCACTTTACCCTTTCTTCGATGCACAACCTGGTGCAGTACAGATAATTATATTTTCATTCACAAGAGGGGTGTGTGAATATTTATGGAAAACATACTGTATAAACAGAGGAGAGACAGAAGTTAGTGCTCAGCTGGGACTTGAACCCAGGTGACCCAGAATACCATTTTAGTTGTGCTACCAGCTGCACATTGGAGAAAGAGTAATGTGCTCCGGGATGGCCCAGTTTCCAGCTGCCTTGGTGGCACAGCTGGTAGCACAGCCAGAATGGTATTCCAAGCGGCCTGCATCAAGTCCTAGCTGAGGTATGTCTCTCACTCTCGCTCTCTTCTGTTTGTATGTGTCCCATAAATATGCTCACCGCACTCTTTTAATTGAACATGTAAGTATCTGTGCAGCACCAGGCTGTGCACTGGAGAAGGAGTACTGTGCTCCAGGACAGCACAGTTCCAGTTGCCTGTGTGTTAGCTGCTACTGGAACTGGAACAGTATTCTGGGCAGCCTGGCTAGTCCCAGCTGAGTGCACATTACTCTTTCTCTGTTCTGTTTCTTTATGTGTTACATAAATATTCCCATTGTGATCTTGTGATTGTAAATGTAATTATCTGTGCAGCACCAGGCTGTACATGTGAGAAAGAGTAATGTGCTCCAGGATGGCCCAGTTTCCAGTTGCCTTTGTGGCACAGTTGGTAGTGCAACTGGAATGGTATTCTGGGTGACCTGGGTTCAAGTCCCAGCTGAACCACTCCCTTCTTTCTCTCGTCTGTTTGTTTGCATATGATTAGACACATCATAGATTAGAGGGCAGACTGGTGGCCCAGTTTGGGGAGAAATAAGTGGGGGGGAGGAGAGACTGGGAGAGGAGAGTCAGCAGGATCAAGTAGGGGAGTGGCAAGTACAGGGGGATGAGAGGTTCTTAACAGGCATTTAAAGGCATGGAGAGAGAGAGGGGTGAGCGAGAGGGTGAGCTGAAGGGAAGAGGGGAGTAGGTTCCAGACGGCGGGAATCTGTAGGAGTAATCAGCTGCCCAGTGCATGAGTGAGGTGGGGATGGTAAATTATGAGAACCCTGGAGCAGAGAGTAAAAAGAGGAGAAGGCAGGGGAAGGAGTTAGGAGAGAGAGTCTGGAAGGAAGTTAAACCAGAAGTTAGCAATAAAAGAGGCACAGTGGGGCTGGTGATGTAATGCTAGAGGGAGGATGGAAAGGGATGCGTAGAGAGCAGTGATGAGTGCTGAATGGAGGGTTAGTGGTGAAGCAACAGAAGGCATTGCAGAGGGAGTCTAATGTGGCAAGGGAAAAGGAGAGAGCAGTGCCATAAACCACATCCATGTAGTCAAATACACAGAGGACCATTTTAGTTATGAGCTCCTGGCAAAGCTGGAGGGAGAGGGAGAGGGAGAGGCAGTTCTTGTTAAGATATAAGGTGCTGAGCTTGTGGCAAGGTTTGGCATGGACAGAGTCAATATGGGCAGAAAAATCAAGCTCACTATCAAACCAAACCTCCAGGTACCTGAAGGCAGGGACCCCCCCTCAAGGAAGGTGCTTCCAAGTTAGAGAAGTCAGGGGCAGACTGGAACCCTACTAATTTCTTGCTGGAGCTGAATGTCATTGGTACAGTCTTCTTGGTGATAACCCTGAACTGAACTGGTTGACATGGAACCAGTGCAGGACATTATGGAATCTTTACTGGAGTGGATCTCTACACAGGGGTTTGAATGGCCAAAGTGTAGATGAATGTGTCATCTGTTTGCATGTGGATGTGTGAAGAGACACAGGTAGAGGAGAGTTCATTTAGGACAACAGAGAATAGGACCAGACCCAGGATAGAGAACTGTGGGACCCCTGCTTTATGGATAGATAGATAGACAGACATATACTGTCTGTAGATGGATAGATGGATGGATGAATGGATGGATGGCTGGACAGACAGACAGACAGACAGACAGTGAGAGAAAAGAGAAAGACATTAAGACTGATCACCACCCTTGCTGCTGCCACAGAAACCAAACAGCACAGCTCTTATCTTCAGCTGCAGGTGTTAAGAACTCCTGGTGTTCTCATTCAGAGAACACGGGTGAATACAGCTCCTTCATTAAGCTAGGCACCTAGTTTTAGATTGCCTAGAAAATGCATTTCTAGATATTTAGTTAACAAAATCAGAATATAGGTAAAAGGGTCCTATTTAGTTAAATTCAGGGAGTGGTGTTTCTAAATGATATTTTTTATGTCTTTGGTAACCGGTAAGAGGACCATTTTTGCTACTACTTGGAGCCCACAGGCTGGGAAATAACTTGAGACAGAAAACAATGCACACACACACATTGTGTTTATGTATTTTCCAAGGTTGTTTTTTTCTTGCTTGGGGGAAAAACAAGATGACAGCCATCACAATCCACAAATGAAATAAAAAAACAAACAAAAAAACTCTTGATTACCCAAATTGTTCTGGCCATATCAGAGGATTATCCAAAAACCCTATTGAGCAAACTCAGAAAATCCTTATAACTCTGGGATCAATAAATATTTGTTCACAAAATCTTTGAAAGACATTACCTTGGTAAAGGCTGCTGATACCTCAAAAGTTTCAGAAAAAATTCCTTTCCATCTTGGCAGTAGGTGAGAACAAAAATGACCGTTATATATATGAAAAAATTTACACATTAATGTAAAATTGAGACATGTGGATCACAGAAGCATGTTACCAAATGAAAGTTATTGCTTCTAGAACAAAGGCAGGGTTGGAGATCTTTGATATGAATAGGGTCCTATGTGCTTGCCTTGTACTGGGTGGGCACATGTGTAAGTGGAAGATGATCAGGCTCACTCACTACACTAGCACTACTTTTAAACATTTATTTGGTTTTAATATTTTATCAGTTTCTGCCACCTTTTCTCTTCCAGTGTTTAATGGCAGGTCCACTACTTTCTCAGGGTGAGCTGCAGTTATTTCATTCCCTTGTGATGTGAGGCTTAGCCAACTGACTCATTTGTGTGTCATTGCAAGCTATGGCTCCTTCCTCCTGAGGATTTCCAAGTAGGAAGGATATGGTAGGCGACAGTCCACAAAAGAACTGTCAGAATTGTTAACTAGTAATTGCATGTGGTAAAAGACCCGGAGTACACGCCTCATTGTGATATTACTGGGGCCCCAAGGTGCCAACTCCTCCACTGCAACTTCTCATTACCATCCCAACTAGAGAGTATATGAAATATGAAATGTTCAGTGAATTTCACAGAATTATGGAGGCAATTTTTGAATTATGGAATTCTGCAAAATTTGCATCAGAGTGCAAATTCTTTGTCTGCAAATGTCATGCTTCATGGTAGATTTGATGTTTGCAGTGAAACGGCGCAATTCATGAAGCTAAGTTTGGTTGTTAGGTAGACTTTGTGGATTTGGTGAAGAGCAAATTTTCAGAGATTCACATGGACTTCAGACACAAATTTAAAATTTGCTGCATTGCTACTCTGCACCCTGCCTCCTGGTTCTTCTCTTTCCACAAGTGAGTAAGTGGAATAAAAGGGGAACAGCCCACTGTGAGTTTGCACCAGACTGGTGGCAGCGAAAGTGTACATGCCATAGGACAGTAAGTAGTAGCTGAAGGAGTGCTGCACCACATAGTCTTATAAGCCACCTTTATCTAGAAGACAACTTCACTGTTGGACAAAAGTGTGGCACCTTGCCATAGGGACCTTTTTAGGCATAACTTTAGGCTGCAGGAATTAGGAAACATAGTTTGACGGCAGATAAGGATTTCTTGGCCCACCTAGTCTGCCCATTTCTACCTACTGATACAAGCTGCAGATCCCAGTTAACCAACAGCCTATTTCTTCCTACCCCACAAGAATCGCTTTCTGACTCGTCCCATGCATCTCTTTTTTTTGTAGATTTTTTTCCCTCCTTATGCTGACCACCAGACTCTCTGCGGTGGGAACTTTTGACACACCTACCATCCTGCCCACTTGAGGGCTCAGTCCTATCAGTCGTTAGGGGCAACTTCACTCCATCTGTTCCTGGCAGCCCATTCCCCTGATTTAGTCTCCGTGCTGGCACCACCTCTCCTCTGGTGACCTGTCTGCAAATCTGGATGGGCAACCAGGAAGTAGAGGAGCTCTGACTGTAGCTGGCTGCACTCAGCCTGGGCATGGGGGGTGGTCTGGTGTCCACCATCACCTACCAGTGGACATGGATTTTCCTTTCGTTCCAGCCCAGGAAACTTGATGTGCAATGGCAGCTGGGCACTTCATGCTGCTGCCTGCTGAGCTCCACCCTACAAGTTTGTGCACCGTTGTTTGTGCTGCACCTAACTGCCGCCGAAAGTGCCACTACAGAGCGATGTTGCTGGGAACCCCTCCTAGGAAGGGACAGCTGTCCTCTGGATGCTTAATCCCTTCCTCCCTGTAGACCCCGAGACCCTGGCTCATTCCCAACCTGGGTCACCAGTGTGGTGTCCAGTGCCTCAGCCCTCAGCACCCATGTGCCAACTGTCCAGTGTATTTTGAGCATAACTATATCAGTAGAGAAGTACTTAAACCAGGCCAAGAAGATAGCATGTATATATCAGTAGAGCAGTACATAACCCAGGCCATGAATACAGCATAAATATATCAGTAGAGCAGTACATAACCCAGGCAATGAAGACAGCATGAATATATCAGTAGAGCAGTACATAACCCAGGCCATGAAGACAGCTTGAATATATCAGTAGAGCAGTACATGACCCAGGCCAGGAATTGGCATGAATGCATTCAGTAGAGCAGTACATAACCCAGGCCATGAAGACAGCATGAATATATGGTAGAGCAGCATGACCCAGGCCATGAATATAGCATAAATATATCAGTAGAGCAGTACATACCCCAGGCCATGAAGACAGCATGAATATATCAGTAGAGCAGTACATGACCCAAGTCATGAAGATAACATAACTATATCAGTAGAGCAGCACATAACCCATGCCATGAAGACAGCATGAATATATCAGTAGGCAGTACATAACCCAGGCCATGAATATAGTATAAATATATCAGTACAGCAGTACATAACCCAGGCCATGAAGGTAGCATGAATATATTAGTAGAGCAGTGAATAACCCAGGCCATGAAGACAGCGTGAATATATCAGTAGAGCAATACATTACCCAGACCATGGATATAGCATAAATATATCAGAAGAGCAGCACATAACCCAGGACGTGAAGATGCATGAATATATCGTAGAGCAACCCAGGCCATGAACAGTAGAAATATATGAGTAGACAACCCAGGCCATGAAGATAATAACTGTATCAGTAGAGCACATAAACCATGACATGAAACAGCATGAATATATCAGTAGAGCAGTACATAACCCAGGCTGAATAGCATAATATATCAGTAGAGCAGGCATAACCCAGGCCATGAAGACAGTATGAATATATCAGTCGGCAGCATAACCTAAGCCATAAATAGCATGAATATATCAGTAGAGGAGTACATAACCCATGCGCGAATAAAGTGAAATATATCAGCAGAGCAGCATATAACGGCTATAAGACAGTATGAATACTGCAGAGCAGTATGTCCCATGCCATGAATACAGAAATATACTGTAGAGGCATATGTTGGCTATAAGACAGCATGAATATATCAGAACAGCAGTATATAACCAGGCCATGAATATAGTAGAAATATATCAGAGAGTATATAACCAGGCTGAAGACAGCATGACAATATCAGAGCAGTACATCACCGTGACAATGAAGATAGTGAAATTCATCTGTGAGCAGTACATAACTAGCCATGAAGATGCATGAATATATCAGTAAAGCAGTATATCCCTGTATTAAGATAGTATAAATATATATGAGAGTATATAACCCTGGCTATGAATATAGCAGAATATATCAGTAGAGCATGTAACTCAGTCATAGATAGTATAAAACATAAGTAGGTGTACAACCCAGGCCATGAAGACAGCTTGATATATCACTAGAGTAGATAACCCAGCTATGAAGACAGTATGGATACATCAGCAGTACATTACCCAGGCCAGGAATATAGCATGAATATACTGTAGAGCAGTACATAACCATGAAGACATCATGAATATAGTAGAGCAGTACATGCAGGCATGAATATATAATGTATCAGTAGAGCAGCATTCCCAGGCCATGAAGACAGCATGAATATATGAGTAGAGCAGTACATGACCCAAGTCATGAAGATAACATAACTATATCAGTAGAGCAGCACACAACCCAGGCCATGAAGACAGCAAGAATATATCAGTAGAGCAGTACATAACCCAGGCCATGAATATAGCATAAATATCTCAGTACAGCAGTACATAACCCAGGCCATGAAGGTGGCATGAATATATTAGTAGAGCAGTGAATAACCCAGGCCATGAAGACAGCATGAATATATCAGTTGAGCAATACATTACCCAGCCCATGGATATAGCATTAATATATCAGTAGAGCAGCACATAACCCAGGACGTGAAGACAGCATGAATATATCAGTAGAGCAGTACATAACCCAGGCCATGAAGACAGCATGAATGTATCAGTAGAGCAGTACATAACCCAGGCCATGAATACAGCAGAAATATATAAGTACAGCAGTACATAACCAGGCCATGAAGACAGCATGGATATATCACTAGAGCAGTACATAACATAGGCTATGAAGACAGTATGGATATATCAGCACAGGTTACATCCAGGCCATGAATAAAGTATAATAAATCAGTAGAGCAGCATAACCAGGCCATGAAGATGCATGAATATATCAGAGCAGTACATGACCCAGGCCAAAATAGCATAAATGTGTAGAGGCACATAACCCAGGCAATGAAGACAGTATGAATATATCAGAGCAACATTACCTACCTATGAATATAGCATAAATATATCAGGGAAAGCACATAACCCAGTACGTGAAGACAGCATGAATATATCAGTAGAGTAGTACATAACCCAGGCCATGAAGACAGCATGAATATATCAGTAGAGCAATACATTACCCAGCCCATGAATATAGCATAAATATATCAGTAGAGCAGCACATAACCCAGGACATGAAGACAGCATGAATATATCAGTAGAGCAGTACATAAACCAGGCCATGAAGACAGCATGAATATATCAGTAGAACAGTACATAACCCAGGCCATGAATACAGCAGAAATATATAAGCAGAGCAGTACATAACCCAGGCCATGAAGATAACATAACTATATCAGTATACAGCACATACCCAGGCCATGACCAGCAGAAATATATATAGAGCATATATAACCCAGGCCATGAAGATAACATAACCATCAGTAGAGCACATAACCCAGGACATGAAGACAGCAGGAATATACAGTAGAGCAGTACATAACCCGTCCATTAATATAGTATAAATATATTAGTAGAGCAGTTTATAACTGGCCATGAAGACAGCATGAATATATCAGTACAGAAGTACATAACCCAAGCCATGAATATAGTATGAATATATTGGTACAGCAGTACATAACCCAGGCCATGGTTGTAGCATGAATAGTAGAGCAATGAATAACTCAGGCCATGAAGAGCATGAATATAACAGAGCAATACATTACCCAGCCTATGATATAGTATAAATATATCAGAGAGCATATAACCCTGTGACGGAAGACAGCACCGTAACATTGTAGAGCAGTACATAACCCAGGCCATGAATACAGCAGAAATATATCAGAAAGCAGTATAACCTGGCCATGAAGATAACATAACTACACTGTAGATTGTTACATAACCCAGACATGAAGACAGCATGAATATTGTGTGAGCAGTAACCAGGCCATGAATATAGTATAAATATATCAGAGCAGTACATGTCCTAGGCTAAGAAGATGCATGATATCAGTATACAGTACATAACCCAGGCCATGAATATAGCATAAATATCTCAGTACAGCAGTACATAACCCAGGCCATGTTGTAGTAATAATATATTAGTAGAGCAGTGACAACCCAGGCTATGAAGACAGCATGATTATATCAGAGCAGTACATGACCCAGGCCATGGATATATTGCATAAATATCAGTAGAGCAGCACATCTCAGGTCATGAAGATGTATGAATATGATAGAGTAGTACATGACCCAAGTCGAAGATAAATAACCTATATCAGTAGAGCAGCACAACCCAGACCATGAAGATAGCAAGAATATACTGTAGAGCAGCATAACCCAGGCTGAATATAGTATAAATATCCTTGCACAGTGCATAACCCAGGCTATGAAGGTGCAAGAATATTAGCAGAGCAGTGAATAACTGTAGCTATGAAGACAGCATGACTATCAGTTGAGCAATACATTACCAAGCCCATGGATATAGCATAAATATATCAGTAGAGCAGCATAACCCAGGAGTGAAGACAGCATGAATATGCTGTAGAGTACATAACCCAGGCGATGAAGACAGCATGAATGTATCTTTAGAGCAGCATAACCTAGCTATGAATACAGCAGAAATATAAGTACACAGTACATAACCAGGCCATGAAGACAGCATGGATATATTATCAGATGTACATAACTGCAGGCTATGAAGACAGCATGATTTATTATACAGCAGTATATTATTTGTTATGAATAAAGCATAAATAAATCAGTAGAGCAGTACATAACCTAGCTATGAAGCAGCATGAATATATTAGACAGTACATGACCCAGGCCATGAAAATAGCATAAATATCAGTAGACCAGTACATAACCGAGGCAATGAAGACAGCATGAATATATCAGTAGAGCAATACATTACCCAACCCATGAATATAGCATAAATATATCAGTAAAGCAGCACATAACCCAGGACGTGAAGACAGCATGAATATATCAGTAGAGCAGTACATAACCCAGGCCATGAAGACAGCATGAATATATCAGAGCAATACATTACCCAACCCATGAATATAGTATAAATATCAGTAGTTGTACATAACCTGTGACGTAAGGCATGAATATATCAGTAGAGCAGTACATAACCCAGGCTATGAAGATAACATAAATATTAGGAGCAGTAGAGCATACATTTCTAGCTATGAAGGTAGCATGACTATATCAGTAGAGCAGTACATAACCCTGGCCATGAATATAGCATAAATATATCAGTAGAGCAGTACTTAACCCAGGCTATAAAGACAGCATGCATATATCAGTAGAGCGTGCATAACCCATGCCATGAAGATAGCATGCATATGTCTGTAGAGTAGTGCATTACCCAGGCCATGAAGACAGCATAAATATATCAGTAGAGCAGTACAATACAGGCCATAAGACAGTATAATATATCGGCACAGTACATACTGTTATAAAGACAGTATTTATATTGTTAGAGCAGAACGTTACCCAGGACATGAAGACAGTAAATATTTTGCTGAGCAGTTCACCAAGGCCAAGAAGACAGCATGAATATCAGTAGAGCAATACATAACCCAGGCCAAGAAGATAGTATGAATATATCAGTAGAGCAGTACAACCCGGCCATGAATAGAGCATAATATAACAGTACAGTATATAACCAGGTAATGAAGACAGCATGAATATATCAGTAGAGTATATACTGAGGACATGAAGGCAGCATGAATATATCCAGAGCAGCATATAACCCAGGCCATGAATATATCATAAATATATCAGAGAGTACATCACACAGCTATGAAGACAGCATGAATATATCAGAGCATGCGACCCAGCCAGAAGACAGTATGAATATATCTCAGAGCAGCATAACCCAGCCCATAAATCTATAAATATATCAGTAAAGCAGCATATAACCCAGGACGGGAAGATGGCATGAATGTATCAGTTATAGTACATACCCAGGCCATGAAGACAGTACGACATATTAGTAGAGCAATATATTACACAGCCCATGAATATAAACAAATATATTGCAGCACATAATCCAGGACATGAAGACAGCATAAATATCATACAGCAGGATAACCCAGGCTTGAAATATAACATAAATAAATTGTAGAGCAGTAAATAACTCAGGCCATGAATACAGCAGAAATATATAAATAGAGCAGTACATAACCCAGGCCATGAAGACAGCATGACTATATCAGTACAGCGGTACATAACCCAAGCCATGAATATATCATGAATATATCAGTAGAGCAATACATATCCCAGGCCATGAAGACAGCATTAATTTATCAGTAGAGCAGTACATGACCTAGGCCAGGAATATAGCATGAATATATCAGTAGAGCAGTACATAACCCAGGCCATGAAGACAGCATGAATATATCAGTAGAGCAGTACATGACCCAGGCCATGAATATATAAATATATTGTAGCAGTACACTTGGCCTGAAGACAGCATGAATATATGAGTAGAGCAGCATGACCCAAGTCAAGAAGATAATATACAATATCAGTAGAGCAGCACACAACCTAGCTATGAAGACATCAAGAATATCAGAGCAGTACATAACCCAGGTCATGAATATAGTATAAATAACTAGTACAGCAGTATATAACCCAGGCCGAAGGTAGCATGAATATATTATAGAGCATATTAACCCAGGCCATGAAGACACATGAATATATCAGTTGAGCAATACATACCCACATGGATATAGCATAAATATATCAGAGAGCACATAACCCAGACGTGAAGACAGCATGAATATATCAGTAGAATAGTATATAACCCAGGCATGAAGACAGCATGAATATATCAGTAGAGCAGTACATAACCCAGGCCATGAATACAGCAGAATATATGTTGAGTAGTACAACCCAGGCCATGAAGACATGATATATCACAGAGCAGTACAAACCCAGGCTATGAAGACAGCATGGATAACCAGTACAGCAGCATTACCTAGCTATGAATAAAGCATAAATAAATCAGTAGAGAAGTAGATAACCAGCTATGAAGATGGCATGATTATATTAGATAATATGACCCAGGCCATGAAAATAGTATAAATATCAGTAGACCAGTATATAACCCAGGCAATGAAGACAGCATGAATATATCAGTAGAGCACATTACCCAGCCCATGAATATAGCATAACATATCAGTAAAGTAAGAACCCAGGACGGAATACGCATGATTATATCAGTAGAGCAGTACAACCCAGGCCAGAAGACAGCATGAATATATCAGTAGAGCAGTATATGCCCAGCCCATGAATATGCATAAATATATCAGTAGAGCAGCACATAACCGGACATGAAGACAGCAAGAATATACTAGAGGCACATAAACCAGGCCATGAAGACAGCATGAATATATTAGAGCAGTACATAACCCAGCCAACACAGCAGAAATATATAAGTATACAACCCAGTCCATGAAGATAACATAACTATCAGAAGAGCAGCACATAACCCAGGACATGAAGACAGTATGAATATATCAGTAGAGCAGCAACCAAACCATAAATATAGCATAAATATATCAGTAGAGCAGCATAACCTATGCCATGAAGACAGCATGAAAATATCAGTACAGCAGTACAAAACCCGCATTGAATTTAGTATGAAAATATCAGTGAAGGTATATCCCAGGCGAAGACAGCATGAATATATCAGTAGAAAGACCAGGCTAGAATATAGTATAAATATATTAGTAGAGCAGTGTATAACCTACATAAAGACAGCATGTATATCAGTAGAGCGGGATAACCCATGCCATAAGTATTACATATCAGTAGAGCAGTATATAACCCAGCTATGAAGATAACATAATATATTAGAGAGCAGTAGAGCAGTACATAACCTAGGCCATGAAGGTAGCATGACTATATCAGTAGAGCAGTACATAACCCTGGCCATGAATATAGCATAAATATATCAGTAGAGCAGTACTTAACCCAGGCTATAAAGACAGCATGCATATATCAGTAGAGCGTGCATAACCCATGCCATGAAGATAGCATGCATATGTCCGTAGAGTAGTACATTACCCAGGCCATGAAGACAGCATAAATATCAGCAGCAGTACATAACACAGTCATGAAGTATAAATATATCAGTACAGCAGTATATAACACATGCCATAAAGACAGCATAATTATATTGTTAGAGCAGAACGTTACCGTGACATGAAGACAGCATAAATATTTTTAGAGCAGTTCATTACCAAGGCCAAGAAGACAGCAGAATATATCAGAGCAATACATAACCCAGGCTAAGAAGATAGCATATATCAGTAGAGCAGTATAACCCGGCCATGAATAGAGTATAAATATAACAGTACAGCAGTACATAACCTGGTATGAAGACAGCATGAATATATCAGTAGAGTAGCATATACCCCAGGACATGAAGGCAGCATGAATATATCCGAGAGCAGCATATAACCCAGGCCATGAATATACTATAATATCAGTAGAGCAGACATCACCACAGCCATGAAGACAGCATGAATATATCAGTAGAGCAGTACATGACCCAGGCCATGAAGACTGCATGAATATATCCTTAGAGCAGTACATAACCCAGCCCATGAATATCTCATAAATATATCAGTAAAGCAGCACATAACCCAGGACGTGAAGACAGCATGAATGTATCAGTTTAGCAGTACATACCCCAGGCCATGAAGACAGCACGAATATATCAGTAGAGCAATATATTACACAGCCCATGAATATAAACTAAATATATCAGTAGAGCAGCACATAACCCAGGACATGAAGACAGCATGAATATATCTGTACAGCAGTACATAACCCAGGTCATGAATATAACATAACAACCAGAGCAGTAAATAACTCAGCTATGAATACAGCAGAAATATATAAGGAGTACATAACCCAGGCTATGAATAAGTAGACTATATCAGTACAGCGGTATAACCCGCTTTGGCGTATATCATAATATATCAGTAGAGCAATACATATCCTAGGCCATGAAGACATTAATTTATCAGAGAGTACATGACCTAGCCAGAACATATATCAGTAGAGCAGCACATAACCCAGGCTATGGAAGAGCATGAATATATAGAGCAGTACATGACCCAGCCATGAATATAGTATATAAATATTTCAGTAGAGCAGTACATTCCCCAGGCCATGAAGACAGCATGAATATATGAGTAGAGCAGTACATGACCCAAGTCAAGAAGATAACATAACAATATCAGTAGAGCAGCACACAACCCAGGCCATGAAGACATCATGAATATATCTGTAGAGCAGTACATAACCCAGGCCATGAATATAGCATAAATAACTCAGTACAGCAGTACATAACCCAGGCTATGAAGGTAGTATAATATATTAGTAGAGCAGAATAACCCAGGTCATGAAGATACATGAATACATCAGTTGAGCAACATTACCCAGCCCATGGATATAGCATAAATATATCAGTAGATGTTATAACCGAGGACGTGAAGACAGCATGAATATACTGCAGCACAGTATATAACCCAGGCCATGAAGACAGTATGAATATCAGTAGAGCAGGATATAACCCAGCCATGAATACAGCAGAAATATATGTTGAGGAGTACATAACCCAGGCCATGACAACGTGGATATATCACGAGCAGTACAAAACCCAGCTATGAAGACAGCATGGATAATCTGTACAGCAGTACATTACCTGGCCATGAATAAAGCATAACAAATCAGTAGAGAAGTATATAACCCAGGCCATGAAGACAGCATGAATATATCAGAGCAGCATATGACCTAGTCCAAAAATAGCATAAATATTGGTAGACCAGTACATAACCCAGGCAGAAGACAGCATGAATATATCAGAGATAACATTACCTAGCCATGAATATAGTATAAATATATCAGTACAGCACAGAACCCAGTGACGACAGTATGATTATATCAGTAGAGTGTACATAACCCAGGCTATGAAGACAGCAGAATATATCAGTAGAGCAATACATTACCCAGCCCATGAATATAGCATAAATATATCAGTAGAGCAGCACATAACCCAGGACATGAAGACGGCAAGAATATATCAGTAGAGCAGTACATAAACCAGGCCATGAAGACAGCATGAATATATCAGTAGAGCAGTACATAACCCAGGCCATGAATACAGCAGAAATATATAAGTAGAGCAGTACATAACCCAGGCCATGAAGATAACATAACTATATCAGAAGAGCAGCACATAACCCAGGACATGAAGACAGCATGAATATATCAGTAGAGCAGTACATAACCCAAACCATAAATATAGCATAAATATATCAGTAGAGCAGTACATAACCCAGGCCATGAAGACAGCATGAAAATATCAGTACAGCAGTACAAAACCCAAGCATTGAATTTAGCATGAAAATATCAGTGAAGCAGTACATATCCCAGGCCATGAAGACAGCATGAATATATCAGTAGAGCAGTACATGACCCAGGCCAGGAATATAGCATAAATATATCAGTAGAGCAGTGCATAACCCAGGCCATGAAGACAGCATGAATATATCAGTAGAGCTGTACATGACCCAGGCCATGAATATAGCATAAATTTATCAGAAGAGCAGTACATTCCCCAGGCCATGAAAACAGCATGAATATATGAGTAGAGCAGTAGATGACCCAAGTCATGAAGATAACATAACTAAATCAGTAGAGCAGCACACAACCCAGGCCATGAAGACAGCATGAATATATCAGTAGAGTAGTTCATAACCCAGGCCATGAATATAGCATAAATATATCAGTACAGAAGCATATAACCAGGCCATGAAGGTAGTACGAATATATTAGTAGAGCAGGAATAAACTGACCCTCTGATGGCCCGAGTCTGGATTTGAACCAAGGTCACCAGCATCACAGGTGGAAATCCTACCTCTCTGCCCATGGGCAGGCACACCAGGGTGTTTTTGCTTTGTGCACCCACCCTCACTGAAGTGAGGCATGAAGTGCAATGGCCTCAGCACACAATCTGGCATATTTCTGCCCCAGATGTGCAGAAGTCTGCAAGTCCCGAGATGATAGGAACACAGCATGTCCCAGGCTGCTGTACCTCCAGCCAACACTAGAGGTTGGTATACACTGGGTACTGGATCCTCTCTCTTTCCCTGGAGAAGATGATCAGTCCTGTGTATTCTCAGTCTCCTCCTCCCAGGCCGACCATACAAGGTCCATTCCTGATCCCTGAATCGCAGTCATCGGTGCTGCAGGTGGTAGCTGTACCGCTATGATGGCAGGCAGGCCTATTATTAAACATTCTTAATTTCTAATATATTGCCTTAAGCATGGGGAGCTGTGTATAACAAGAATTGTACACACATCAAAGGGGTGGGATGCTATGAAAACCAAGAATAAAGTTTGAGGAGTTTATAAAAGCATCCCATCCTGAGTGAGTGAGTGTGTGTGTGTGTGTATGTGTGTAAAATTCCCATTTTCACACATTACCATGATATGTTTTGCAAAATTGCTGGGCTATATTTTTTTAAACACCCAAGTACTGATAGACATTTTTCTGTTTCTGTGCATTTATTGGTCATACACCATAGCTGCGGGAAGCTGTTGTATCTCTTACTTGCTTCATCATCCCAGTTTCAATCAGTTTGCTGTACTGTGGCAGTGCAAAAAAAGAAGTTAGGCTGTAGTTGGAGAACCCTGGCACTATTGCTGAAGTTCCTCCAGAGAGGAGAGCAGAGGAGGTGGTGATGGCTTGCTGGCCACTATTTGGCTGCTATTGGTTCTGACTCTGGGGAGACTGGGGTAGGGGCAACAAGAATTTGTTCAAAATTCAGGACAATACCTTACATTGAAGCCCATCACACCCCATAGCAGTATATATATATATATATATATATATATGTGTGTGTGTGTATATATATATATATATATATATATATACACACTCCATATAGCTGAATGTATAAAATGCAACATATATATATATTTTTTTATATATATAATATATATTATATGTATATTCCATATAACTGAATGTATAAAATGCAGCTATTTCACTTTCAAGCTGCATGATAGAAGTAATGCAAATCAGTGTGAAGGTGGGTTGTCAGAAAAACTCAGTGCAATAATTCAGTTGTTGACAGCTGCTTGACAAATTATGAAGAGGTTTCCTATGGAAACAAATTCTGGCCAGAGCCGATAGGGCTGTGAAGCACTACCAAGTGACGAAAGTTACACATGTGTAGAAATTATTCAATGTCCAGGTGTAACTTGGCCATATGTTGGAGGTGGTGCACCTGATTTTCAGCATGGCCTTTTTGGACCCCTCCTCGTGAACAGTGCCAGTGTCATTTTGTTCAATTGTCCTGAAAGGTGATTGCAAAAACTAGATGTGCTTTCCTGCACCACAGATGTGAAGACACGGTTTGAGTAGGTTGTGGAAAATGACAGCTGAACAGTTGTAAGGAGGTGTACAAAAATTGCTATGTTAAAAATTAGCAGTGTTAGAAGCATGCACAGAAACAATGCAGTGCACACTCGTAATGCAGTCATGTTTTGGAATTGTTTCACCAAATTTTCAGCATGGCCTTTTGTGGACCCCTGCTCATGAACAGTGGCAGTGTCATTTTGTTAAATTTTCCCGAAAGGTGATTGTGCAGAACAAATATGCTATTCTGCGTCACAGGTGTGAAAACACATTTCAGGCAGGTTGTGGAAAATGACAACTGTACTGTTGTGAAAGAGGTGTGCAAAAATGGCAATGTTAAAAATGTGGTGTGAAAATATTAAAACTTAGCAGCTTTAGGAGCATGCATAGAAACTGTGCAATGCACACTTGTAACAGTCATTTTTTGGAATTTTTTCATCAGATTTGCAATATGGGCATTTCGGGACCCCACCTCATGAACATTGGCACTGTCATTTCGTGAATCGGTCCTGACAGGTGATTCCATGCAGTGACCACAAAATCACCTTTTGGGACTGAGTAACAAAATGACAGTGACAGTGTTCATAAGGAGGGTTCCAAGAAGCCCATGTTGAAAATTTGGGGCAAAATTCCAAAATGGCCAAGATATCGGCATAAATTGAAAACCTATTGAATGACTGTGTAGCACGCCTTACCTTTAATTCTTTCAGATCGCGGTTGTGCTTGAAGAGTGCAGATGTGTCCTGGTCCAGAGAAGATGACAGCACTGACCTCCGAAGTAAGTATGGGGTAAGGGGTGTGGGAAAGTGGGTGCTGGTGGGAGGGTGGGGAGGGAGGAAACTGCAGCGATGATGAGGGACCATTTTAGTTTCACAGGAAACAGAACTGACAGAGAGGACCATTTTCAATTTTACAGCAAAAAGACAAAGAAAAAAGAACAAAACATTTCAATACACTGTGGTGGGCTCCCAGTGTGCCACATGAATGCTGACGTGGGAATGGGCATCCCATGTCTGGCATAACTTGAGCAGGGGCACCAGAAAAAACGACATCGATGAGGACCGTTTCAAATTTTATTTAAAAAACAATTCTGCACACTGGATGGGCTTCCAGTGTACATCTGAATCCATGACTTCAGGAGGGCATAAACAGTGAATGACATAGTGCCATACACAACATGGCAGCCCATCACGCGCATACACGACTGCGGCGCATGCGCAGTACACGATAGAATGTGGAAGTAACAGCCAAAATAATAGCAGCTGTTATTCCATATGTCGATCATGCAGAGGAGTTAGCTCCATTGGGCTTTCAGAAGGATGCTTCCAAAAGTCCAATGGAAGAGGTTGTGAGATCGGCCATTTTCAGAGCTAAAAAACTCTCGCAAAATGGCTGTGGGCTGCAACAGCCCAAAAAAAAGAAAAGCAGTTATAACAAAAAAGAAACAAAATCATTCCAAATGAACAGTGTCAAAATTGCAATTTTTAATGTTTTTCTTATTCAGAGGGGCAGTTCTGTTTTTTTTGTTTTTTTTTCCACTCCTGTGCTCGTTGGTCCCCCACTCCTTTGGGCTCCACAGGCTCCCTCCAGCCCTGCTGTCCTTACCCAGGCCTCCTCTGGTCCTCATATGGCAGCCGATCCCTGGGAGATCCCGGCGTATCTCTTCGCCGGGTGGGTCCCCCTCCTCCGAGGGGGACGGGCACCGGGGAGAGGGGATGGCCCCAACACACACTACTAGGGCCCAGGGATGCTGCTGAGGAGCAGGAGGCCCTGGGAAGGTACTGGAGACTCAGGGAACAAAAAGCCATCATCCAGCGGCCAGCGAGGAATTTTTCTCTTTTTCTGTTGGGGACAGCGTAGTGGCGTCACGGCATATGCCGGCGTCTGCTCCTCCCAGTAGCTTTGGGCGTGCATCCTGTGATACTCCCAGCCTCTGCTGGGCCAGCAGGCATCAGACCAGTTCCCTACCCTCCCCGGAGAGGAGCTGTCCATGGGATGCTCAATCCTTCTCCCCTGGTCGACCTCAGCAGCCCATGCCGTTCGAACCTGGGTCGCTGGCCTCTCAAGCGGAAATCCAGCTGCTGCGCCGGTGGGCGAGACAACATTTCTGTTTTAAATAGTTCATACAGCAACTGTTTAACAAAACAGGTTCTAAATCAGAATGTATTATTCCAGTCTTTTAGTAGTGCTATGTACAGGATGGACCATTGATAGGAAAAATTCATGCAGCATGGTGACATGATGTGGAAGTCTACAAAACATCCAATCAGACTGAAGCATTTATGAGAGCCTTTCAAAATTAGTAAACATCTGGTTTAAGAGTTTTAGAGTGACAAAATATTTCAAAAGCACAGGGCCAATTTCAGGCGAATGTCACAACTCGAAGGCGTATATGAGTTGCGACATTCACCGCTATGCCAGGGATCCTGTGCCATATTCCAAGAGTGACAGGGTCCTGGCACCTATGACCTGTGACTTACGGCAGGCATAGGCTAGTGCCACAGGCATGGCACAATAGCCCTGCATGCTGCAAGTCGCAGCCCACTGCAAACTACCCCCCGAATCCTCCTGCCCTGGAACACCACGGCAAGCCCCAGGGATCATGGGGTGGGCTAGACAGGTGACAACAGGCATCCTGGGGCACATCAAAGTAGGGACCCTGGGGTCCCTGACATTTGGGGGTGAGAGCATGGAAATGTTCGGGGGGGTATGGGGAGCACGGCAGGACCTTTGCTGCAGTGCTGTGGAGTACGCATCCATCAATTGGCACTGACTGATACCCCTTAGACCATCTCTGAAGTGGGTATAACTGTGCTGTACCAGTGCCGCTCTTGTAATTGCATAAGTAGTTCTGACAGCCCTTTTTGGAATAAGTGAAGATGCTGTAGACTCACCCTTGCACCATGACATTGCAGGCTGCAGTGTAGTGGGCGGCATAACCCACATTTGGTGCAACCCACGACGACATGGCTCACGGTGCTTTTTGGAATGACTAACAGCGTACTGCATGGTGCAAGTTGTGATTTATGGCATGGGGTTTGGCATAAATTGGCTTGTGCCATGCATAGCGTCTTGGAATCAGGCCCACTGAGTCACTTTAAAATGGAAATGCAGTCATTAACTTTATGTACAGGTCATAGGCCAAAAATTAGTATACTGAAAGTATAATTTGCAAAAGTACAAAAAAATTGAAGTATAAAAAGATGCAAGTATACTTGGCGTAAGTATATAGAAAGTACGTATGTGTTAAGCAACTCGGTATATTACAAATATATTTCTTCTGCAAGCCAGTGCAAAGTATATAAGTATACCGCATTCTCCTGTGTATAAAGTATTATTCAAGTACATCAGTGTACATTAAGCATATTTATGGTATGCTTCAGTGTACTACTTTTTCATAAGAGAGGTAAGAAATCAGTATGGGAAAAGCTATAATAATACTATGATGACCCTCTGTGGATCCCTGTTAAAGCTGTAACTGGAGTACTGGGTCCGGTTATGGAGCTTACACCTGAAAAGGGACAGAGACTGTCCAGAGACTGTCCAGAGGCAGGCTACAAAGATGATCGCTCACCTCACTCTCACTTGAGAAAGGATATATACAGGCTGGAGTCAGTACAGAGAAGGATCACCAAAATGATCCATGGCCAAAGGCAGATCCTAGGAGGGATGACTGGTGGCCCTGAGCGTGAACTCACTGGAGGTCAGACATGAGAGGGCTTGCCAAAGGCATATAAGCTATGAAAGTTATAAACAGGGTGAATAGACATCCTAGTGGTCAGGAGGGTTGAAGTGCTGGTTCTACCTTTTGCCATTCCTGCGGCCAGTTGGGAAACAGATCAGACTGCCAGAGCTCAGCTGGGGCATGTGTTCTGGTTAACTGTAATAATCTATGGATTTTGATGCTTCAACGATTGTGTATGACTGGGCTTCTATCAGAGCAGCGTTCTTCATGTCATTTAACTTTGAGTGGAATGAGCGCAATTGCTCAAAGGTGTTTCAAACAACATGAAGTCTTGCTATATTATGACAATTGCAGTTTGTCCCACCATTAGAACTGCTCCGGAGGTGAAATAGTTAACTCCATTCCATGAATGGAACTTTGAGCACGAAGCTCTAAAATAGAAGCTTTGTCTGTGGAGATTCAAACCTGAACTGTCAGATTCTTTACTCCGCCTCACTGAACAGTCGCTCCGGAGATTTCTCCTACTGCTTTGTTCATTTCTCGGTTTAAACAGTATTTTCTCGGATAAATTAAACCGCGAGTATAATTATTTTAACCACAAACCGATCGGTTCAAGCTCTGTCTGTGGTATTGTAAGTAATAGACAGGTTTTGTTCTGTGTGGAACCTGTAAATGTTTATCGGTTCGGTTCGAACCAATCAGGTTGGTTAAAACTTTAAAGAGTAAGCATTTTAAAGCTTTTAGAGTGCGGTTCCCGGTTCTTATCGGTTCTAAAAAAAACGGATTTCATTACGGTTTTTTCCATGACCCGTGACACGGTTGGGAACCGATAAGGGTGTCTTGCCTGGCACTGCCATTAAAAGGGCAAGTTTATTGGTTAGGCTGGCATCATGTCTGAGAAACCCAAAAGAAAAAACCGGGCCCACTGGGTTTCAACACTGTAGTGTCTGTGGGGAAGCCTTTGCCAAGGCTGACCCACACACTACATGTGTTTATTGTCTGGGTTGACCACCCTCATTTCAGACTGCCAGATTTGTAAAAATTCCTGCAGCCACCCTGGATAAGAGAGTGGGCAGGCTCCAGGGAAGAGAGGCTAAAAGTCCGCTGACCCAGATGGCCAGCCCGGTCCGGTTGGGAGTGCCCTCTGACCAGGCGAGACTTCTTCGGCAAAAGTAAACTAAAAAGAGAAATCAGCAGGTATGGAGTCCAAAATTCCTTCTCCAACTGCTGCAGAACTAACAAAAGCTATACAAATTGTACAGTCACTTTCTCGGTTCCGTCAAACCGCTACTGTCTGGTAAAGGTTAGTTGGCCGGTTCCACAGTTCAGGAATCTGATATTGGAATTTTTTATGAACCAAGAGCATGGGGAGGCATGATGCTGATCAGTGTGAATGTGACTGAGAGAGTCTGGGTGTGCCCACTGAACGGACATCTCCCAGACTGACCCTTACAATCTCCCTATGCTTTCTGAGTCCCTTCTCTTTCTGTTTTATAAAAGGGTTGCTGAATCCCTCCAGCTCCCATGGGAGGAAGCTGTGGATGAGCAAGAGGAACCTGATTTTGTAGAACTTATGGATATACCAGAGTCTAGGAGATTGTCTATTCCTTTGCATAAGTCTTTTAGGAAACAATAAAAATTTAAAAAACTCCTAATTCTGTGCCTCCTGTAGATAAAAAGATGGACAGAAGATACACATTGTCAGGTCCTGATACAGAATTCCTTTCACAGCAATGCAGTCATGTTGGGGTAGTTCAGGCTGCAGCCTGTGATAAAACTAATATTCCCAGGCTTCATCCTCCTGACAAGGATTCCAGGAAGATTGATGCCATGGCAAAAAAAAACAGTATATGGCAGCCTCCTTGGGACTCAGGCAAGCAAATTATATGGCTTTGTAGCAAGGTATCAGAAATCTAGATGGATACTGTTATGGAATTAGCCAAACAAGCCATAGCCCAGCTGGCTAGCCGAACTAGAACAGGTGGCTGCGATGGCATTGAGGTTTCTAAGGTGCAGTTTCATGCTGCTGTGGATGTTAATGATGTTTTCTCTAGAGTCATGGCCACATCTGTAGCTTTTAGTGAGCTGGCCTAGCTCAGGTTTACTAGCCTGTCACAGGATACCCAGACTAAGGCTATGGATTTTTCCTGTGGTGGGAAATTCTCTGTTTGGGAGCAGACAGAGAATTACATGAAAAAGATGGATGAATATAGGACTACTTACAAAAGTGCCCAAGCTAAGGCGGCAAGCCACTCCCCAGAGGCATACCCCAGGGGTGAGGGGTGAGGCCTTTTCACAGAGCCTTTTATCAGACTCAGGCCTCCTCTGCTTATGCTCAGGCGGGCTTCTTCAGAGGCAGAGGCAAGCGGGGTGTGGGCAGGCTTGCTCCCACCCCTCAGCCTAAAGCATCTCTAGCAGGCACCTGATGGGTGCCCAGGGCCATTCTTCTTTACCAGTAGGGGCAGGTTGGCTTACTTCAGTCAGAACTGGCGTCTTTAACCTCAGACAAGTGGGTTCTGGAAGTAGTAAGCCAGGGTCTGGTTCTCAGCTTCAAAAGTTTCCCAAGATGAGAACCAGGTTTTCTACTGCAAGTTCTTCAGAGACCCTTGCTCTAGAAGCAGAGGTCTCAACCCTGTTGGCTCTCAGAGCAGTAGAAAGGGTTCCTCCCCTGCACCAAGGCAGGAGTCTGTATTCCAGATACTTCCTTACCCCAAAAAAGACAGGAGAATGGCGGCCCATCTTAGACCTCAGATATCTGAACAAGCATCTTTTGAAACCAAAGTTCAAAATGGTAACTCTGGCAATGATTTTACCCTCTCTAAGGCCAGGGGACTGGTTAGCTTCCTGGACCTCAAGGATGCCTATTTTCACCGCCCCATCAGAAGCTCCCACTCAAAGTACCTCAGATTCGAACTGCCCTCGGTCACTACCAGTTCAGAGCAATGCCCTTCGGCCTTACCTCTGCCCCAAGGGTATTCACAAAATGTCTGGCAGTAGCAGTGGCTCACTTAGGGAGGCAAAGGATTGCTGTTTTCCCTATCTAGACGACTGGCTCATTGTAGGCCAGTCCCCAGAACAGGTAAAATCTCACCTGCAAGTCACCCAGCAGCTTCTCACCTCCCTGGGTTTTCTGCTAAATCTACCAAAGTCGGTTCTGGAACCAGTCCAGGTACTCACCTTTATAGGGGCAGAATTGGACATTTCTTACCTTAGATAGAGTAAGGAATTTAGTGGCTCTGGCCTCCTCCTCCTTCACTCTGCAGGTCTCTCGACCACCAAGACACTTTCTGCAGCTCCTGGGGCACATGGCTGCATCCACAGCTGTTGTGCAGGGAGCAAGATTTCAGATGAGAGACATTCAGTTTCACTTGAGAGCCTATTGGTCTCAGAGTAGAGACCCCCTTTCCAAGTTGGTCCCAGTGACTCGAACCTTGATCCAGCCTCCAGTGGTGGCAGGATCAGAGCAATTTAGATTGGGGTCCCTTCATTCCCCTGCTCACACTTTGACTCTCACTACAGATGCCTCCCTCCTGGGGTGGGGAGCCCACATGGCACCTCTCCACTCAGGGAGTGTGGTCCCCCAGAATCTCTGCCACATCAATTTGCTGGAGCTTAGAGCTGTCTTTTTAGCTCTTCAAGCGTTTTCTGCATCTGTTCAGAACAAAGTGGTACAAGTCAGAACAGACAACACCACAACAATGTGGTACATCAACAAGCAGGGGGGCACTCGGTCTTCGGCCTTGTGCACCGAGGCAGTGAAGTTATGGTCTCTGGCCTATTCCCTGAACACTTCCCTCATAGCAGTTCACCTTCCAGGAAAGGACAATGTCCTAGCAGATGCTCTCAGCAGGATTTCCCAGGGCCATCACGAATGGTCCCTGGATCCTCAAGTATTGGGGATAGTTTTTGCCAGATGGGGCACCCCTCAGATAGATCTTTTTGCAGCCCCAGACAATCACCAACTTCCACTGTTCTGTTGCAGACCTCCAGTGTTGGGTTCAGTCCCCCTGGACGCCCTTCTCCTGGATTGGGAAGGGAAGTTTCTTTATGCTTTTCCCCCCTTCCCTCTCCTATTCAAAGTGTTAGTCAAATCAGATCTCAGCCTTGCAGGGTGATTCTGATTGCCCCGGATTGGGCCAGGCAGCCCTGGTACCCACTCCTTCTGTTCCTGACAGTCCATCTTCCCCTTTCCATCCCAGGAATCACGACCTATTAACCTGTGCCCAGGGAGAGTTTGGTATCGAACCTCAAATCCCTCAACCTCAAGGCCTGGCTCTTGAGGTTAGAGTTGCTGACTTACACCTCTCTCAGGGTGTCCTTTAAATCCTAAAGGCTTCTAGGAAGCCTTCCACTAGAGCTACTTATAATTCTAAACTGGAAGGTTTTCCATTTGGTGTACTAGGGCTATATTTCCCCAGAATCTGCTGATTTGCCCATTGTGTTAGATTACATGGTCCATCTTAATTCCTTGGGCTAAGACCAGCTACCATGAGAGTTCATTTGGCAGCTGTTTCTGCTTTTGTTTCAGCAGGAAAGTCATCCTCTCTTTCCGCTCACTGTGTTTTCCAAGTTTTTTAAGGATTACTCCATGCTAATCCACTTTTTCGGGATCGGCCCTGCCTGGATCTTAATGTTTGCATTGACCAGTTAATGCAACTCTTTTGAACCTTCTGTTTCTGTAGAGCTGAAGTATCTAACTTGGGAAAACTGTTTTCCTAGTGGCTATCACTTCTGCTAGACGACAGGTGAGTTGCAAGCCTTGTCAGTAGAAACTGACTTTATTTCTTCCACAGGGATAAGATAGTCCTCAGGACTAACAGGAAGTTTTGCCTAAGGTGGTTTCAGATTTCCATCTTAACCAATCTATCTCCCTTCCAGTAATTTCTCGAACACTCCTCTTCTGCTGAGAGAGTTGCACAACCTGGATGTTAAGAGGGCTCTTAGTTACTATATAGAACGTACCAAAGGGTGCATGAGTTCGAATCCTCCAACTTTTCCTCACTTTTGGTGAGGTTGGGAAAGGAAAACTGCCACTAGAGATCAATTGCCAGGTGGATTGTCTCTTGTCCAATTTTGTTATCAGAAACTGGGCAGAGATCCCCCCTCTGGCTTGAGGGCTCTTTCTACCAGAGGTACAGCCGCGTCTCTAGCTGCTGCCAGAGACATCCTATATTGAAGATATGCCAGGCTGCTACTTGGAAAGCGGTACACACTTTCACCAAGCATTACTCCCTGGATGTCCAGGCTAGGAGAGATGCTCGGTTTGCACACAGCTGTTCTTCAGAGCCTATTCCTAAGTAGGTTCTGCCCTCCTCCATGGAGGTACTGCTGTGTGTCTGCAATTCATAATATAGCAAGACTTCATGTTGTTTGAAGAAAGAATTACTCACCTTAGTAATGTTGTTTCTTCTAATGGAGTCTTGCTATATTATGACCTCCCCCCCAGCCTGCCCGTCTCAGAACCTCTACTTGGGTAGGGTGTGGGCAACCTAGTGTGGGCACTATTTTATGCCCTTTTTTAAGTGTTTCACCCCTTTTTGGGGTTTGGGGTGTGGTGTTTTATTATCCTCTTGTTTTATTCTCATTTTGTTAAAATTGTATTAGTAATTCTGGTCCCCTGACTTGAGTATTGGGTGTTGGGACCAGCAATGGGTGTTATTATTTAGGTAGCCAGTTGGCTAGTGTAGGTTACAGCTTCCACACAGACCTTAGTGAGTTTTTGCTCGTAAAGATCTGACAGTTCAGGTTTGAATCTCCACAGACAGAGCTTCTATTTTAGAGCTCGTGCTCAAAGTTCCATTCATGGAATGGAGTTAACTATTTCACCTCGGGCAGTTCTAATGGTGGTACAAACTGCAATTGTCATAATATAGCAAGACTCCATTAGAAGAAACAACATTACTAAGGTGAGTAATTTTTTTCTTCTCTGAAATGGTAAATAAATATTTCAGCAGGAATAGCATAAGGTTTTACTTTACTGGAAGAGTGGAGGAGCCATATTGTTTGTCAGTGGATTTGGTGGGTGAGTTTACTAAATGAGATCAAACATGGCTAAGAGAGATCAAGATGTTCTCATAGTCCCCTGGGGAATACCAAGGAGGAGGAAAGTTGGTGGGGACAGAAGGGGACAGTCTCCCAGTACATTAAGGCCAGGGCGGGTGAGGTACTATACTTTGACCAGACAGGATGGACCACCTGTCCCTTTGTGCCAACAGATTCTTTTTCTATGATGCGCAGACATCAGGAAATACATGCAGGAACCCTCTGGCCAGTCTAGGAATGGAAGAAAGAAGGGAAAGGGGTGACATGATCATAGAATTCTTCAAGGGGGACTCCTCCCCCACTGTAATTAAGAATCTTTTTTATGTTAGCGTGCTTGCGCAGCCAACACCTTGCAGTAGTGCAGCTTTGGAGGCGCAGTTGCTGTTGGGCGAATGCAGGGCATGCACCAGTAGGTGCGTTCCTCATTCCCCAATCAGCCTGCATGCCGGCACCACACCATGTATACATAATGTGGTGAGCACATCTAAGGAAAGGTCTGCTGCAATCTGAGCAAAGCTTGTCAGACGCAGCAGACCTTCCCTGGACGTGCTCACTGACATTATCAGCATGGCGGCACAGTGGCCGCCAAACTGCTGACTTTGGGGGTGCCCAATTCCCCTGTGGTTTACCCCGCCCCTCTGTATGTGCCGACGTGGGAGCCCACTCCCCCCGGCATAAATCACCTCTCCCTCCCCCATTGTTAAATGCCGAGGGTGCCCAATCCCCTCGGCTCACCCCCACTTTCTTTGTGTGCCGACGGGGTGCCCAATCCCTCATCAGCTACAGACTCCTCAAACATTTAGGTGGCATGCCAGGAGCCCACCTCAGCATGCCACATCCTGAAACAAAAAACTGTCCCATGATGTATTTTTTCCCCTGTAAATGAAAGCGGTCCCTCTGAGCCTCCCTGCCCCCCACCCGCACCCACCCTCTGCGCAGCCCTGCCTCCCCACACCCCTCACCTCATATTTACCTCCGAGTCTGGCGCCATGAACTTCGGTAGACTTGGAACACATCTACACTCTTCAAAGCCGACCGCAAACTGAGGAAATGCCGGTAAGCTGTATAATGGAATAAATATAATTTTTTCAACTTTACTGCATATCTCGGGCATTTTGGGGACTTTTGGCCCCAGATTTTCAGCATAGGGTTTTTGGGACCCGTCCTCATGAATTCTTCCACTGTCATGGTGGCGTTATTCAGTCCCAAAAGGTGATTTTGCAGTCACTGCGCGGAATCACCTTTTGGGGCCAAGTAACGAAATGACAGTCCCACTGTTCATGAGGGGGACTCTCAAAAAGCCTATGTTGCAAATTTGGTGGGAAAAATAAAAAAAATGACGGTTTCTCGAGCGTGCATTGTACAGTTGCTACGCTCGGTCGTAAGTTAGCAAATTAGCAATATTTTCACACCAGATTCTCAACATTGGCATTTTACCAAACCTTCTTGTGAACTGTACAGCTCTCATTTTTCACATCCTGGCCGAAATGTGTTTTCGCACTTCCGGCACAGAATAGCGCAGTCGCTGTGGGAAATTACTGTTCGGGACACATTACAAAATTGACAGTGACATTGTTCATGAGCAGAGGTCCTAAAATGCCTGTATTGAAAATTTGGTGACAATACTCCATAAAATGACTGTGTTACGAGTGTGCGTTGCGCAGTTTGCACGCAAGCTCGTAAGTTTGCAAACGTATAATATTTTCACACCAGATTTTCAACAGTGCCATTGTTCTACACCTCCTAATGAACAGTACAGCTGTCATTTTTCACATCCTGACCAAAATCTGTTTTTGCAGTTCCAGCACACAATAGTGCAGTCACTGTGGAAAGCCCATGGTCGAGGCACACTATGAAAATGGCAGTGACACTGTTCATCAGCAGATGTCCTAAAATGCCTGTGTTGAAAATTTGGGGACAAATGTCAATAAAATGAAATGTTTTTCGAGCGTGCAATGCACAGTTTTCATGCACGCTCATGACTTTGTGAATTTGTAATAGTTTCACTCCAGCTGTTCATCATTGGCATTTTTTCCATACCTACTTATGAACAGTACTGCTTGGCTGAAATGTGTTTTCGTACGTCCGCGCAGATCGTACCTGTCGCCAAAGTAACCATCAGTTTTTGGGACAGTTTGAGGAAATGACAGTGACACTATTCATGAGCAGTGGTCCTAAAATGCCTATGTTGAAAATTTGGTGCCGAAAGTCCACACAGTGACTGTGTTGCAAGCGTGCATTGCGCAGTTTCCACACACCCTTGTATCTTCGACAATCTACAATATTTTCATGCCACATTTTCACCACTTGCATTTGTGCACACCTCCTTATCAACAGTCCATTTGCCATTTTTCACAGCCTGCCCAAAACACGTTTCCACAGTTGTGTTGCACAATGGCGTGCTCACTGTGCAAAATCACCTTTTGGGACACATTAACAAAATCACAGCGCTATGCGTCTCCAGCTCCGCCACTGCCAATGCCAGCACGACAACATTCGGCATTGATAAATGCTTGTTATAGCCCATGAGAGTTCTGCTACAGTAGGGTAGTTGTTTACCTCCTGGTTTCCACTCTTGATCTTTGCAACAGAGAATGATCCTAAAGTTCTTATTCTTAAAACACTTTTTAAATCTAGTAATTTACATACATTTGAATATTAATTATTTCTGATTTTCATGCCAGTTACTCATCCTTATTTTACACCTCTAGAAGTTTTCTCTCATGGTGTAGTATTTTTGGGATCTAATGTTTAAAACTGTGCAGGTTTGAGAAGGGTCCTTGTTTGTTTGTGTTCATCCATCCATCCATCTATCTATCTATCCATCTATCTATCTACAGTATCTATTATTTCAAGAGTTTCACTAGGAAAAACATACTGAGCAAACATCTCATTTCCAGATCTGTCACCAGGGAGGGATGTGGAGAGTGCAGAAATAAGTTATATCAGTAATGTTACAAACAAAACACAATAATAATGATTATTAAAACTAAAAGGTACTCCGTAGACACCTGACAGTAAGCAAATGTAAGTGGTACAAAGCACAGCAAATCGATCGCGTATCAATTGCAACAGTTTGGTGAAGTGCAGCTGGCAGCAGAATGAGGGAGAGCAGGGAGACTGCAAGTGTGAAGTAGGACTAGTCAGTTGAGGAAGTGGACCAATAAATTAGGGCAGTGGGGGGGGAGGAGCTATGGAATAAGCCTAGGATCAGTGGTAACAGCAGGCATAGTAAAGTCATAGAGGAGGGCTTTAGTGATATGGAAGATGGAGCATTGCAAATAGCAGCGGGAAGGGTGCTACTCCAAAGTTTGGGGAAGTGGAAGGAGAAAGCAGCCTGACCAGTAAAAGATTTTATGGGGGGGAGAGTGAGAGAGCGGGGTGTCAGAGCTATGAAGGGAGTAGGATCTGGATGGAGAGAGCAGCTTGAACAGCAGAGGATTTTACAGGGGGAAGAGTGAGAGAGTGTGGTATCAGAGCTATAAAGGTAGTAGGATCTGAAAGGAGAAAGCAGCTTGACCAGCAGAGGATTTTTTTTTTTTTTTACTTTCTATTTTTTCCACCTTCCCCTGCCTCCTGCACTCCGCTTCTTTGGGAGCACCTGGCATCTGCCTCGGTTCCTTCCATACCTGGAGCCCAGCAGCGGTCCCCCCATGTAGCCTTTGACTTCTCCCCAGGCGGGGACGAGGTGGGGCCCTTACACCCCAAACTAATGGCATTTCATTGGGACCGCCGCATGGGAAAGGGAGGGGACCATTGAGGTCTGTGCTGGCACACCATCTACCCGGAGCAAAGGAGGTGTTTTCCCTGTTTCCTGGGCGTGTCATGCGCCCTGACGTCAAGGCAGAGCTCCGCCGATGTCTGGCACTCCCGACCCTCCTGAATGGCCAAGCACTTGCTGTACCCCAGGCCTCCGCCTGGGGTCAGTCAAGCACCGGGCCTTGTCCCTCCTCCCTCCGTGGAGAAGGCGAGCAGTCCACAGATGCTCAACCCTCTCCCCCCAGCCAGCTCTTTCTGCTCTCCAGGCTCGTTCATGAACCCAGGTTGCCAGCGTTGCGAATGGTAGCGCTACTGGTGCACAATGGGCCAGCCCAGCAGAGGATTTTACAGGAAGGAGAGTGAGAGAATGGGGTGTCAGAGCTGTGAAGGTAGTAGGAGGAGGTGGATGGAGAAAGCAGTTAGACCAGCTGAGGATTTTACAGAGGGGAGAGTGAGACAGTGGGGTGTCAGAGCTATGAAGATAGTAGTAGGAGGTGGAAGGAGACTCCGCTCGTAGCTCCACCAAAACCTCACTATTTGTACCCAGGGTCAGGATGTCCCTGGCACAGAGGTCCTTTTGGTATAGAGCCCCCACTTGATTTAACACCCTTCCTCCTTGCGTCACATCTGAACATAGGATTGGACCTTTTAAATCATCCCTCCTTAATCATTTGGTCATTCCCATAACTGTAACTGCACCTAAATCAGTCCCTTGCTGGGCCCTGATTCACCACAGTGACCTCTGCCTCTCACACTGTATTTGAGTTTCTGGGTACTCCTTCTTGCATAGCTACAACATGTATAGGCCTCTCATATGCAACAATTACCCACTTTGTAAATATCCTTGTGTAATTCAAGTTGTTTTTCTCGCTGTTATTATTACAATTTGTATTTAATGCAAATAATGTAGTGCACACGCTGAAATCTGTTAATCCACTCACTGTATCTTGCCCCCGTCCTGTATGTGTATGATGAGGAGCCTTTCGAAATGAGTCCCTGACTCAAAGGATTGTAATTCCGATATAATAGATAAATAAAATAAAGAAAGAAAGCAGCTTGACCAGCAGAGGATTTTACAGAGGAGAGAGTGAGAGAGGTGGGTGCAGATCTATGGAGGTGTAGTAGCGGTAGAAGGAGACAGCAGCTTGACCAGCAGAGAATTTTACGGGGGCAGTGAGAGTGGGGTGTCAGAGCTATGAAAGGAATAGGAGATGGAAGGAGAATGCAGCTTTACCAGTAAAGGATTTTACAGGGGAAGCATGAGAGAGTGGGGTGTCGGAGCCCGTGATCAGAGTAGGAGGTGGATGGGGAAAGCAGCTTGACCAGTAGAGGATTTTACAGGGGAAGAGTGAGAAGCAGGGTTTCAGGGCTGTGATGGGATTAGGAGGTGAAAGGAGAACGCAGCTTGACCAGTAGAGGATTTTACAGGGGGTAGAGTGAGAGAGTGGGGGTGTCAGAGCTATGAAGGGAGTAGGATCTGGATGGAGACAGCAGCTTGACCAGCAGAGGATTTTACAGGGGGGGAGAGTGAGAGAGCAGGAGTGTCGGGGCTGTGATCGGAGTAGGAGGTGGATGGAGAATGCAGCTTGACCAGCAGAGAATTTTACAGGGGGAAGAGTGAGAAGCAGGGTTTCAGGGCTGTGATGGGATTAGGAGGTGAAAGGAGAACGCAGCTTTATCAGTAAAGGATTTTACAGGGGGAAGAGTGAGAGAAAGAGCAGGATGCCAGAGCTGTGAAGGTAGTAGGCAGTGGAAGGAGAAAGCAGCTTGACCAGCAGAGGATTTTACAGAGGGGAGAGTGTGAGAGCAGGGTGTCGGAGCTGTGAAGGTAGTAGGAGGTGGATAGAGAAAGCAGCTTGACCAGCAGAGCATTTTGGAGGGGTAAAAGTGAGAGAACGGGGTGTCAGAGCTGTGGAGGTAGTAGGAGGTGGATGGAGACAGTAGCTTGTCCAGCAATTGTGTTTACGGGGGGGGGGAGTGAGAGAGTGGGGTCTTGGGGCTGTGATGAGAGTAGGATGTGGAAGAAGAAAGCAGCTTGATCAGCAGAGGATTTTACAGAGGAGAGAGTGAGAGAGTGGGGTTTCAGAGCTATGAAGGTAGTAGGCGGTGGATGGAGATAGCAGCTTGTCCAGCAGTCGATTTTATCGGGGGGGAGATGAGAGAGCATGGTGTCAGAGCTGTGATCGGAGTAGGAGGTGGATGGGAAAGCAGCTTGACCAGCAGTGGATTTTACAGAGCAGAGAGTGAGAGAGTGGGGTGTCGGAGCTATGAAGGGAGTAGGAGGTAGAAGGAGAATGCAGCTTTACCAGTAAAGGATTTTACAGGGGGAAGAGTGAGAGAACGGGATGTCGGAGCTGTGAAGGTAGTAGGCGGTGGATGGAGATAGCAGCTTGTCCAGCAGTGGATTTTATGGGGGAATGAGAGAGCATGGTCTCAAGGCTGTGATGGGAGTAGGAGAAAGCAGCTTGACCAGCAGAGGATTTACATGGGTAGGAGTGAGAGAGTGGGGTCTTGGGGCTATGATGAGAGTAGGAGGTGGATGGAGAAAGCAGCTTGACTAGCAGAGGATTTTACAGGGGAGAGAGGGGGTGTCAGGCTGTGATCGGGTAGGAGGTGGATGGGAAAGCAGCTTGACTAGCAGAGGATTTTATGGGGGAGAGAGAGGGGTGTCAGAGCTATGAAGGTGGTAGGAGGTGGAAGGAGAAAGCAGTTTTGATCAGCCAGTGATTTTACTGGGAGGAGAGTGGGAGAGCTGGGTGTCGGAGGTGATAGGAGTAGGAGGTGGATGGAGAAAGCAGCTTGATCAGCAGAGGATTTTATAGGAAGGAGAGTGAGACAGCCAGGTGTCGGAGCTGTGAAGGGAATAGGCAGTGGAAAGAGAAAGCAGCTTGACCAGCAGAGGATTTTACAGGGGGAAGAGTGAGAGAGTGGGGTGTTAGAGTTGTGATGAAAGTAGGAGGTGAAAGGAGAAAGCAGCTTTTTTTTTTTTGTCAACTCTATTTATTCACCCTGAATCCTGGAACTCTCTCAAGCTGCCTCTGCTCGCCGCACTGCTCTACTGCTCACCTGATTCCTTGCCTCCTCAGAGGGAGCTGCCCCTTCGCCAACCTCTGACCGAGAAACCCCCAGCTCTGAGCCTCCCTGGAGTAGGGCCGCCACTAAGCCCGGCGCTCTATCTGTAGTCTAGTGCCAGCCAAGGAGGAGGAGGGGAGAGGAGCTGGAGGCAAGGCCCAGTATTGGCACATGGCTGTGGGCACTGAGAGGAGCCATCACCTATCCAGGCGCAGGGGGGTTTCTGTGTTTTCCCAAAAGTACGTGCATGCCATCATGTCAGCGCAGCTGGCCCACAGACATCTGCCAAGCTTCTTCCCGATGTTTTGCTCCGTGCTGGTTGTACCCCCAGTCACCACCAGCGGTCCTCACTGCACCGGAGAAGCCCAGGAACCCTCCCCAGGGACAGGAGAGGAGAGTGGTCCTCCAGGCGGTCAATCCTCTTCCTCCCTAGCCAACCCCCAGCACCGGGCTCATTCCTGAACCCGGGTTACCAGCAAGGTGTGGCGTCCAGTGCCTCAACCCTCAGCGCCACTGGGCTGGCCTGAGAAAGCAGCTTGACCAACAGAGGGTTTTACATGAAGGAGAGTTAGAGAGTAGGGTGTCGGGGCTGTAATGGAAGTAGGAGGTGGTAGGGGAGGGGGGGAGGAGGAGATGCTGGAGGAAAAGTGGGGGGTGGGAGCCCTGAAAGAATCTTGAGACAAAGGTGGCACAATTAGAAAGGTGCCTGGCATTGAGGGAGGGCATGAAGATGGAGGAATATAGGAACCGTGGTAGGTTCTGGGAACTGGGGAGGCAATCCAGGGCAAAGTGGCTAAAGAAGTGAAAGTGGGGATCCAGTCTAGCAAGAGTGCTTTGGGGGCAGCGCTACATACAATGTCACCGTAATCTAAGATTGGTAAAATCATATTTTTGTGTCCCTCTATGAGCAGGAAGTGGGATACTTGCTTTTTTCCTGTGAAGTGCCCTAAGTTTAGGGTGCAGCTTATTCTCGATGGTCCTGGCTATAACCTGTCCCGATTGTCATTTGGCCTGTTCCTGTAGATTATCCCCTCTAGGGCTGGCCTGTTGGTGCAGCGGTTGGGCTACCATACTTGATGTCAATGACCCGGGTTTGTGAGTGAGCATGAGTCAGTAGTTGCTGGCCCATTAGTGCAGCATTTGGACTACCATTCTCAATGTCAGTGACCCAGGCTTGGGATCGAGCATGAGTCAACAAGGGCCAGCGGGGCATGAGGGATGAAGCATCACAGAGAATGCTTTTTTCTTCCAGGTGGAAAATAGTCCACTCCTTGCTGGTGAGTGCCAGCTAGAGGTTCCCTGGATGTGCAGGCTAAGTGGGTAGATCATTTGTGTGGGAGAGATGCAGGAGGTCTTCCTGCATACATACCCATTGCATGCCTAGTCATACATTCACTGCCCAGTGTCTCACACACACCCATTGCATGCCTAGTCATACATTCACTGCCCAGTGTCTCAAACACACCCATTGCATGCCTACTCATGCATTCACAGCCCAGTGTCTCACACACCATTGCATGCCTACTCATGCATTCACTGCCCAGTGTCTCACACACCCATTGCATGCCTGCTCATGCATTCACTGCCCAGTGTCTCACACACCCATTGCATGCCTAGTCACACTTTTACTGCCCAGTGTCTCACACCCCCCCCCATTGCATGCCTAGTCATACATTCACTGCCCAGGGTCTCACACACACCCGTTGCATGCCTAGTCATACATTCACTGCCCAGTGTCTCACACACATCAATTGCATGCCTAGTCACACTTTTACTGCTCAGTGTCTCACACACACCTATTGCATGCCTAGTCACACTTTTACTGTTCAGTGTCTCACTCACACCCCCATTGCATGTCTACTCACACTTTTACTGCCTGGTGTCTCACACACTCCCATTGCATGCCTAGCCATACATTCACTGCCCAGTGTCTCACACACACCCATTGCATGCCTAGTCATACATTCACTGCCCAGGGTCTCACACACACCTATTGCATGCCTAGTCATACATTCACTACCCAGGGTCTCACACACTCCCATTGCATGCCTAGTCATACATTCACTGCCCAGGGTCTCACACACACCCATTGCATGCCTAGTCATACATTCACTACCCAGGGTCTCACACATCCCATTGCATGCCTAGTCATACATTCATTGCCCAGGGTCTCACACACCTATTGCATGCCTAGTTATACATTCACTGCCCAGTGTCTCACACACACCCATTGCATGCCTAGTCATACATTCACTGCCCAGTGTCTCACACACACCCATTGCATGCCTAGTCACACATTTACTGCTCAGTGTCTCACACACTCCCCCATTGCATGTCTAGTCACACTTTTACTGCCCAGTGTCTCACACACACCCATTGCATGCCTAGTCACACTTTTACTGCCCAGGGTCTCACACACACCCATTGCACGCCTAGTCATACATTCACTGCCCAGGGTCTCACACACACCTATTGCATGCCTAGTCCTACATTCACTGCCCAGGGTCTCACACACACCCATTGCATGCCTAGTCATACATTCACTGCCCAGTGTCTCACACACACCTATTGCATGCCTAGTCATACATTCACTGCCCAGGGTCTCACACACACCCATTGCATGCCTAGTCATACATTCACTGCCCAGGGTCTCACACACACCCATTGCATGCCTAGTCACACTTTTACTGCTCAGTGTCTCACACACCCATTGCATGCCTAGTCACACTTTACTGCCCAGGGTCTTACACACACCCATTGCATGCCTAGTCATACATTCACTGCCCAGGGTCTCACACACACCTGTTGCATGCCTAGTCATACATTCACTGCCCGGTGTTTCACACACATCCATTGCATGCCTAGTCACACTTTTACTGCTCAGTGTCTCACACACACCTATTGCATGCCTAATCACACTTTTACTGTTCAGTGTCTCACACACACATCCATTGCATGTCTAGTCACACTTTTACTGCCCAGTGTCTCACACACACCCATTGCATGCCTAGTCACACTTTTACTGCCCAGGGTCTCACACACACCCATTGCATGCCTAGTCATACATTCACTGCCCAGGGTCTCACACACTCCCATTGCATGCCTAGTCACACTTTTACTGCCCAGGGTCTCACACACACACCCATTGCATGCCTAGTCATACATTCACTGCCCAGGGTCTCACACACTCCCATTGCATGCCTAGCCATACATTCGCTGCCCAGTGTCTCTCACACACACCCATTGCATGCCTAGTCGTACATTCGCTGCCCAGTGTCTCACACACACCTATTGCATGCCTAGTCATACATTTACTGCCCAGGGTCTCACACACTCCCATTGCATGCCTAGTCGTACATTCACTGCCCAGGGTCTCACACATACCTATTGCATGCCTAGTCATATATTCACTGCCCAAGGTCTCACACACACCCATTGCATGCCTAGTCATACATTCACTGCCCAGGGTCTCACACACTCCCATTGCATGCCTAGCCCTACATTCACTGCCCAGTGTCTCACACACACCCATTGCATGCCTAGTCGTACATTCACTGCCCAGGGTCTCACACACACCTATTGTATGCCTAGTCATACATTCACTACCCAGGGTCTCACACACTCCCATTGCATGCCTAGTCGTACATTCACTGCCCAGGGTCTCACACACACCCATTGCATGCCTAGTCATACATTCACTACCCAGGGTCTCACACAGTCCCATTGCATGCCTAGTCATACATTCATTGCCCAGGGTCTCACACACCTATTGCATGCCTAGTTATACATTCACTGCCCAGTGTCTCACACACACCCATTGCATGCCTAGTCATACATTCACTGCCCAGTGTCTCACACACACCCATTGCATGCCTAGTCACACATTTACTGCTCAGTGTCTCACACCTTCCCCCATTGCATGTCTAGTCACACTTTTACTGCCCAGTGTCTCACACACACCCATTGCATGCCTAGTCACACTTTTACTGCCCAGGGTCTCACACACACCCATTGCACGCCTAGTCATACATTCACTGCCCAGTGTCTCACACACACCCATTGCATGCCTAGTCATATATTCACTGCCCAGTGTCTCACACACACCCATTGCATGCCTAGTCACACATTTACTGCTCAGTGTCTCACACACTCCCCCATTGCATGTCTAGTCACACTTTTACTGCCCAGTGTCTCACACACACCCATTGCATGCCTAGTCACACTTTTACTGCCCAGGGTCTCACACACACCCATTGCACGCCTAGTCATACATTCACTGCCCAGGGTCTCACACACACCTATTGCATGCCTAGTCGTACATTCACTGCCCAGGGTCTCACACACTCCCATTGCATGCCTAGCCGCATTCACTGCCCAGTGTCTCACACACACCTATTGCATGCCTAGTCATACATTCACTGCCCAGGGTCTCACACACACCCATTGCATGCCTAGTCATACATTCACTGCCCAGGGTCTCACACACACCCATTGCATGCCTAGTCACACTTTTACTGCTCAGTGTCTCACACACACCCATTGCATGCCTAGTCACACTTTACTGCCCAGGGTCTTACACACACCCATTGCATGCCTAGTCATACATTCACTGCCCAGGGTCTCACACACACCTGTTGCATGCCTAGTCATACATTCACTGCCCGGTGTTTCACACACATCCATTGCATGCCTAGTCACACATTTACTGCCCAGGGTCTCACACACACCCATTGCATGCCTAGTCATACATTCACTGCCCAGTGTCTCACACACACCCATTGCATGCCTAGTCACACTTTTACTGCCCAGTGTCTCACACACCCATTGCATGCCTAGTCACACTTTTACTGCCCAGGGTCTCACACACACCTATTGCATGCCTAGTCATACATTCACTGCCCAGGGTCTCACACACCCCATTGCATGCCTAGTCACACTTTTACTGCCAGGGTCTCACACACACACCCATTGCATGCCTAGTCATACATTCACTGCCCAGGGTCTCACACACTCCCATTGCATGCCTAGCCATACATTCACTGCCCAGTGTCTCACACACCCTATTGCATGCCTAGTCATACATTCACTGCCCAGGGTCTCACACACACCCATTGCATGCCTAGTCATACATTCACTGCCCAGGGTCTCACACACAACCCATTGCATGCCTAGTCATACATTCACTGCCCAGGGTCTCACACACACCTATTGCATGCCTAGTCGTACATTCACTGCCCAGGGTCTCACACACCCCATTGCATGCCTAGCATACATTCACTGCCCAGTGTCTCACACACCCATTGCATGCCTAGTCGTACATTCACTGCCCAGGGTCTCACACACACCCATTGCATGCCTAGTCATACATTCACTACCCAGGGTCTCACACAGTCCCATTGCATGCCTAGTCATACATTCATTGCCCAGGGTCTCACACACCTATTGCATGCCTAGTTATACATTCACTGCCCAGTGTCTCACACACACCCATTGCATGCCTAGTCATACATTCACTGCCCAGTGTCTCACACACACCCATTGCATGCCTAGTCACACATTTACTGCTCAGTGTCTCACACCTCCCCATTGCATGTCTAGTCACACTTTTACTGCCCAGTGTCTCACACACCCATTGCATGCCTAGTCACACTTTACTGCCCAGGGTCTCACACACACCCATTGCATGCCTAGTCATACATTCACTGCCCAGGGTCTCACACACCATATTGCATGCCTAGTCACACATTCACTGCCCAGGGTCTCACACACCCCATTGCATGCCTAGTCATACATTCACTGCCCAGTGTCTCACACACCCATTGCATGCCTAGTCGTACATTCACTGCCCAGGGTCTCACACACACCTATTGCATGCCTAGTCATACATTCACTGCCCAGTGTCTCACACACACCCATTGCATGCCTAGTCATACATTCACTGCCCAGGGTCTCACACACACCCATTGCATGCCTAGTCACACTTTTACTGCTCAGTGTCTCACACACACCCATTGCATGCCTAGTCACACTTTACTGCCCAGGGTCTTACACACACCCATTGCATGCCTAGTCATACATTCACTGCCCAGGGTCTCACACACACTCCCATTGCATGCCTAGTCATACATTCACTGCCCAGGGTCTCACACACACGCATTGCATGCCTAGTCATACATTCACTGCCCAGGGTCTCACACACTCCCATTGCATGCCTAGTCATACATTCATTGCCCAGGGTCTCACACACACCCATTGCATGCCTAGTTATACTTTTACTGCTCAGTGTCTCACACACACCCATTCCATGCCATGTCACACTTTTACTGCCCAGTGTCTCACACACACCTATTGCATGCCTAGCCACACTTTTACTGCTCAGTGTCTCACACATACCCATTGCATGCCTAGTCACACTTTTACTGCTCAGTGTCTCACACACACCCCCATTGCATGTCTAGTCATTCTTTTACTGCCCAGTGTCTCACACACACCCATTGCATGCCTAGTTATACTTTTACTGCTCAGTGTCTCACACACCCATTCCATGCCTTGTCACACTTTTACTGCCCAGTGTCTCACACACACCTATTGCATGCCTAGTCATACTTTTACTGCTCAGTGTCTCACACACCCATTGCATGCCTAGTCACACTTTACTGCTCCAGTGTCTCACACACCCCATTGCATGTCTAGTCATTCTTTACTGCCCAGTGTCTCACACACACCCATTGCATGCCTAGTCATGCATTCACTGCCCAGTGTCTCACACACACCCATTGCATGCCTAGTCATACATTCAGTGCCCAGTGTCTCACACACACCCATTGCATGCCTAGTCACACTTTTACTGCTCAGTGTCTCACACACACCTATTGCATGTCTAGTCATACATTCACTGCCCAGTGTCTCACACACACCTATTGCATGCCTAGTCATGCATTCACTGCCCAGTGTCTCACACACACATATTGCATGCCTAGTCACACTTTTACTGCTCAGTGTCTCACACACACCTGTTGCATGTCTAGTCATACATTCACTGCCCAGTGTCTCACACACACCTATTGCATGCCTAGTCACACTTTTATTGCTCAGTGTCTCACATACAGCTATTGCATGCCTAGTCTCACTTTCACTGTCCAGGGTCTCACACACACCCATTGCATGCCTAGTCATACATTCACTGCTCAGTGTCTCACACACACCTATTGCATGCCTAGTCGCACTTTTATTGCTCAGTGTCTCACATACACCTATTGCATGCCTAGTCACACTTTCACTGCCCAGTGTCTCACACACACCCATTGCATGCCTAGTCATACATTTACTGCCCAGTGTCTCACACACACCCGTTGCATGCCTAGTTATACATTCACTGACCAGTGTCTCACACACACCCGTTGCATGCCTAGTCACACGTTCACTGCCCGCTGTCTCAGGGAGGGAGTACATCAGGAGCAAAACTCTCCTGGCACAGCAACATGATGCCAGCACATTCAGGCGCTGTAGCAACAGCCAAGGAAGCCAGGGTAAGGGGTGAATAAACTCTAATGTCCCCACCAGTTTCTATACCCAGGATAGAAAATAACATTTTATTAATCAGGTATGAGGTAAATGCCAATGCATTTTTATGCAAATGTTGTAATATTTTTTTTTTCTCTAGGGTAAGCTAGAAACATCTTCAATTCTTCTGGAGTCCAGACTGAAACAGCTACAGAAACTGCAAAACAAACAGGAGCAGGCGGCCTCCGGCATAAAAGTGAGTAAATCCCCTTTTGTGATTTTTCAGCACCAAATATTTCTCAAGTTTCTTACTTTAAATATCTTCCCAGGAAAATGCCAGGAGTTTGGAGCAGCACATTACATCAGAGTTTGCCAAGTTGCACCAGTTTCTCCAGGACAAGGAACAGCGGCTGATCCAACAGCTCAAGGAGGAAGCAACAGGAATTCTGAGAGAGATGGAGGACAACTTGAGACAAATTAAAGAGAAGAGTAGCACCATTCAGGGGCAAATATCTGCTATTTGGTCAAAGATGGAGCAGGAGGATTCTTTGCTTTTTCTAACAGTAAGAAATATTTGTAACTATTTTCTGTTTTGTATCCTATTGCGAATGGAATTACATTAAGGAAGTAGTAGCAGCCATTTTCCCATTGGTGGCTTGCTTTCCTTCATAGGCAAAATGTGTTACCCTGCTACCTGAGCAAGGCTGTGCAATTCTACTTCTCCAGCCTGAGTTGTGGGATTGCAGTTAAGATCCCATGAGCCTCTGGCTCAGTTGTTGATTACATTGGGACAAATGACCCCACCACACACACACACACACCCACCCACCACACACACACACACACCCACCACACACACACACACACACACACACACACACACACACACCCCACCACACACACACACACACCACACACACCACACACACACACCACACACACACACACCACACACACACACCACCACACACACACACCACACACACACACACACACACACACACACACACACACACACACACACACACACACACACACACACACACACACATGCTGCTGCTCTGCTATAGTAGGTGTAGTGCTACACTGCAAATCAGAAGGTACGAGGGATGTATGAGTAACAAACAGTATTTCCTAAAAACCATGGATTATACACCCGTCAATATTTTGATCCAAATAACAAATCTAAATAACAGTTTATTTGACCCCTATTTATAAAATTAAAAAATTAAAGCCCCCTGCTTTCTCCATAGCACAAATTCTTAAATATAGCCCCTGTCTTCCTACATTCAGTTAGAATCCCAGTCCCACCCTCATCCCCAAGCAGCCGCAATTTGATATTTTAAAGGATGTTAATAAAAACACTCCCCTGATGGATGATCGGCACAACCCATCAACCTTCATGGCCAACGAATGTCTTTCAGTGCTCATTTGCACTGAAGCAAATATGTCCCCCATTCTCACCCTGGAAGCACAATTCTCCCACCATCTGCCCCCAGCACCTAATTATTCTCATTACAAGCTGCCCATCACCAAGAAGAAGCTGAGTGACACAATCTGCCCTCCTTCACAACTGGGCACCTACTTTTGAATCAAAGTGCTCATGCAGTATTCAGAATCATGCAAGTAATTTGGTGCATGGCAAAACAGCATGAAGAAAAACAGTTAAGGAGTGGAACATCACCACCCAACTAGAGGCACACAAAATATAAATGAAATAAATGTAAGCAGATATACCTTGCCGCATGCAACCACAGACACACCATTACTGTCTTAACAAAATAATGTTTGCACCAGAACTATTTGGAAAAACTTTTAAAACTGGTAAACTTTAATACCTGATTAAGCAAATCAGCAAATCGGCAAATTCTGTAGACAACATGTAACTATAGTGCAGACAGTGTATATAGTGGGCTTAATCTTTAATACTTTATTAAGCAAATCAGAAACTCAGGAAACTCTGTAGACAGTATATCACAAATACTATGCTTGGAGTTGACAGTTATATGCGATGCTGCGAAGGTAATCATAGCGAGACCTGACTCCATATTCAGCATCGATGGCATAAATGCATTTTGTGGTTTCTTTGTACTAGTTGCAACCACCTGGCATGAACATAACAGCAACAATCTGTTCCATAATGGAGGTATTGAACCGCTGCTCCAATTTCAAAAAGTCAGGTTTTCTCTTTATGGAAGGATGATGACCCCAAATTAAATGGTTACATTTTCAGTGCCAGGCCTCCACTTCTTTTCTTGTACGTGGAAGATCCGATTCCACTGCTCTGTAGCAATTCCAAAGATCTAACTCTCAGAGAAGATACTGAATGGGATTCTGTGCTAAAGGTGGCAAAACTGAGGAAAGGGGTGAGTTTGTTATATAAGCTGCTAATGAACATGCATGAGCCTTCATTGTTAACAGCCCCAGTCAAATGTAAATGAGAGGAAGACATTAGCACTGAATGGACCTCAATGTGGAACAGTGCTTGCAGTAGTAGTAGGGAAACACAAGCTAGGACAGTTCAATAGAAAGTTTTGCACTATTGTTATTACTCCTCTAAAAGATTATTCTTCATGGGTTTCCTGCGAGCTGGCAGATCTTGGAGATGCCAGGTGGAGGGTGCAGATCTGTCTCATTTGCTCTGGTCCTGCCCCTTTTTTAAAGACCTTTGGGCTAAGGTATACAAAGTTTGTGAATCTGTGTTAGGGATAACAATCTCCTTTAATCATAAACTCCTTATTTTAGGGATAAGTATAAGATACTGGGAGGCTGAATAGGCACCAAAATTCTGTTGTATGGTCAGCTGCTTTAATACTCAAGAGGATTCTACTTTCACATTGGAACTCTCCTTTCCCTCCTACCTCTAAGGAATGGGTCTCTAGAATGACTGAAGACAATAATGAAAGATTGGCGCACCAGACTGTTGGTAAGAGAGAATTGCCATTCTTGTACCCCTGCTAGAAACAAACAGCCTCCCCTATACAAAGCACTCCTTTTGTTTTTTGCTTTTACTGTTTTATTTTCTATTGGTTGTTTAAAGGACATTCTCAACCCTTTTTGCATCATACAGTTTTTGGTTGAAAACCCACATTTTATGATTGCTCACCCTCTCTAAATGACATTGATGATATTGGTTGTTTTAGCTGCTTCCTTTCTTAGTAGGCCTTAAATGCATTCTAATAGTATATTTATACCGAGCCATGGTTTGTTTCAAGTCCTTGATCTGCTCTTATTTCATACTTCCTGAACATTAGGAACACCCCCAAACAGTACAATGAGTCAAGATGCAATAATTGGAATCCAGACGTAGTAGCTCGAGCCGGTTGGGCACAGTTTGCCCAGCCAGTATTTTTATAGTGTATAGTGGCCCTGCAAGTTCTGCAACAAAACCAATAAAAAAAAAAAAAAACTTTAAATGTATTTGAATTTAATGCGTTCCTCTGCCACTTTCAAGAATTGCACTGCCATCCTGTGATGTACTGTTCCAAATCTGAGATGTACGTGTGGCGGTTTTCCCATTAGTTAAGCTGCTGGCTTGTGCGCTCTCAAAATCAGCCAAGATGTAGTTGTACCACAGTATGGTATTACTGTGTTCCATTAACTTTGAACTGTGGTACAACAACATTTTAACTGCCATGGATTTGATTTCTATGTGTGACAAGGCGTCACCATACACTGTAGTTTATTTTCTGTGGGTGTCTGGCATACAGAAGGCATCCGAAAACACTTTATAGGTATAGCAAAACAAGAATTTATGTATATTGGCTGTTGCACTTATATCCTTCTCTGGGACATGGCTGAAAACAGGAAAATGTTTTCATCAGAACTTGAGTCTCTGGGAGTGAAGAAAAACTCTACCTGGCTACCTTCCAACTCTTTGCATAAAATCTTTTTTTAATTAAATTCGGTTTTCTGGTTTTTAGGAGTAAATTTAAAATGCAAACATAGTGTAAGGCAAGGCAATATTTATTTAAAAGATGCCCAATCCCAGAGTCTCTGGGCACCGTACAAATCAGAAAAGACAAATAAGCATAAGTAAATCCATAAAAACAAAGGAAAAGAACATTTGAACAGGTGTAGGTTTCCTAACTCCAGCTCCCATACCGATTTTCCACTTGGACCCCAGCACCACCTTCCCAGGTTATGGGTCCCTTGTGCCACAGTCCGACCCTACAAATAATTCTGCAGTAAACAACAGGGAAGTTACACAACAGGGGAAGCGGCTCCATGCTGTGGTGGGCAGCACTGGGTCTCACAGATCTCTTCAGCGTGGAGGTGGTGGGTGCTAAAGAAAGGCGTAGGACTATGAGCAATTTAGTTACCCCTGGTAATGCATAACATTTGGGGGAGCAGAAAATAGCTGCACAGTCTATATAGATAGCACAAGAATGTATAACTAGTGTAAGATGTAGTGACAGTATACTCTTAGAAGTTAGGGTGGGACTTACCCCCCTCCGCCCCGCACGTTTTACAAACTTGCTGAAGCTGCCAAATCAAACAGGCATGTTTTGAATAGCTGACATGCTGTGCTCACCTCCTTCTTCCCCATCCTTTACCTTGAACCAGCCTCTTCATCTCATTGTACCTCACTCACAGGTAGGTCTTAGGGTCAAACTTAGCTGCTGCAGAGGAGTACGGCCTGCCCGGCACAGACAGATCTCCTACTCCTACCACCTCCTCTCCCTTCTTGCCATGGTGGAGCTGCAGCGCTTGCTGATGTTGTTATGGTGACTGCCTGGCCCGAGTCAGGGATGTGGCAGTGGACCTGCTCTGGCAACATTTCTGACCACTCTCATCAGACTGACTGCGGCATGCAAATGCCTGGTGGATGCAGAGCGATGATGGGACAAGCTTGCACCACAGTGCCCGGCCAGCTTTGAGCACGCTTGGAGCCATGACTTTTGCAGAATAAACTGCTATCTTCACCACAATGTCCCATGTTGCTGTGGTTAAATCTGAGAACCAAGCATGTCTCTCTCCTTCTCTCCAAAAAAATACCAGGGCACCTCATTGCAGTGGAATTGGGGGTTGGCTCACTTGAAACTCAACCATCAGTCAGAAAGCAGTGACCGTGACGGGCAGCCCAGCTCATCCAGTGAGAGCCACAATAGGGCCATGGCAGACACTGATGCCCTACCCTTTCTTCTGAATGAAGACATGAGAGCTGTGAGTTCTTTTGTCCGACGCAAGCACAAGAACAAAAAATCCAAGCATTTGTCAATGCCGAATGTTTGCTTGCTGATATTAGCATTGGAAGTGCAGGAGTTAGATGCAGAATAGGAATGGCAGTGAAGTATTGAAGTCGCAACCCACCTCCACCCTGCATAGATGGACAAGCATTGGGTGTGCCTTTGAGTCATCGCCCATAACGCTCATGGCATTTCACCTCATCCTATCCTGCAGACACCGCTTTACAGTCACCCCATTTCATAAGAACATACACTGAAATGGGTGCAGTATAGAGAATGAGATGAAGTCTGAGGCCGAAGAGTCCAAAGCACACCTTGATGCCTGTCACTGGTTTCAGGGTGGGGTGGAATGGTGTGAACATTACAGCTGGCAATCCAAATCATCTAAAGGCACACCCCTGATGCCTGTCAGTCTGTACAGGGTGGAACATTATGGTTAGAAACCCTAATGCCCGGGCGTTGTTGTATTTGCACTACAAATTTTCAACATGACCTTTTTGTGACCCCCACCTCATCAAAGCATCTGGGACCTCTGCTCATTAACAGTGGCACTGTGATTTTGTTAATCTGTCCCGAACATTTTGATTTCCTACAGCAACCGTGACATTCTTTGCCAGATGTGCGAAAACACAGATCGGGCAGAATGTAAAAAATGACAGCTGTATCATTCATAGCAAGGTGTGAAGGGATGGCAATGTTGAAAATCTGAAGTGAAAATATTAAAAATGCTCAAACTTACGAGCATATGTGGAAACTGCACAATGCATTCTTGTAACACTGTCATTTAGTGGAATTATTTCAGCAAATTTTCTACATAGGCATTTTGTGACCTCTGCTCATGAACCCTGTCACTATTATTTTCTTAATTTGTCTCGAACATTGATTTCCCACAGCGACCACGCCATTGTGTGCCAGCCGTGCAAAAACACATTTCAGGCAGGATGTAAAGAATGACAGCTGTACTGTTCATAAGGAGGTGTGCAAAATTGACAATGTTGAAAATTTTGAGTGAAAATATTACAAATTCTGGTTACTAGTGTGCGTGGAAACTGCACAATGTACATTCATAACACAGTCATTTTATGGACTTTTGTCACCAAATTTTCAACATAGGCATTTTAGGACCTCTGCTCATGAACAGCGTCGCTGTCAATTTTGTAATGTGTCCCGAACAGTAATTTCCCACAGCGACTGCGCTGTTCTGTGCCGGAAGTGCGAAAACACATTTCGGCCAGGATGTGAAAAATGACAGCTGTACTGTTCATAAGGAGGTGTGAAAAAATGACAATGTTGAAAATCTGAAGTGAAAATATTACAAATTTGAAAAGTTACGGGTGTGCATGGAAACTGCGCAACGCACGCTCGTAACGCAGTAATTTCTTGGAATTTTATTCAGCAGATTTATAACATAGGCTTTTTGGGAGCCCACCTCATGATCGGAGACACTGCTGTTTTGTTAATCGGTCCCAAAAGGTTATTGCACACAATGACCATAAATTATACCATGCACCTTAGACAACAACCAATCAAAACGACTGACTGGCACCTTACCACCTTTGTAAATCCTCTGATAATCACCACAAGAGGTGCCAGCCAGTCTTGTTTCCCCGCTAAGCAGAGACTGTAAAACTTCTCAGTACATCAGGGGAAAGTAAACGAAAACACTGACTGCTCTACTACTGAGTCGCTTATTTAAGATTATGGCAAGTACTGGTTTTTTTTAAATTAAAAAGCAGTACTTGTGTATCACTTATAAGCCACTGGGGATCTGGGTTATCGGGATTTACTACTGCTGGCGCGGATTTACCCACCCAGCTATGGTAAATCCCCCCAATAACCCACACCCCCTCGTGGCTTATTGCTTAAATCACCTTTGGGACTGAATAACCAGATGAGAGTCACTGAATTCATGAGATGGGGTCCCAAGAACCTCATGTTGAACATTTGGTAAAAAATCATGAAAATAGCTGAGATATCCACGTAAGTTGGAAAACATTTATGCCATTATACAGCATACTGGCATTTCTTCAGTTTGTGGTCGGCTTTGAAGAGTGCAGACGTGTTCGTCCACTGAAGATCATCGCACTGGCCCAGAGGTATATATGGGGTGAGTGGTGTGGGGAAGGGGGTGCAGAGGGTGGTGCGGGTTGGGGAGGGGTCATCAAATTCAATGAGGGACATATTCTTTTACAGGGAACAAAAAAAACACGGTAAGGTTTTCCTTTTTTACAGGTACTTTTGCACACTGGGAAGGGCTCCCAGCATGCCACCTGAGTGTCTTTTGAGGGGATCTGTAGCCGACGGGATTAAGCACCCCATCGGCACATACAGAGTATTTTGGGGGGGCGCATGAGCAGAGGGGGATTGGACACCCCCCCTTGGCACAATATGAATGGGGGGGTGGCATTGTGCCGACGGGGATTGGGCACCCCCATTGGCAAAAGAACTTGGGATAAGCATGCCTGCAGTGGGATTGAGCACCCCCATCTGCCTTCATGGGGACTGTGAGAGGTGGATGGGGAAGCCGCCACCATGTTTATTGAAATGGGACACCAGACAAGGCAAACTGTAATTTGCCGCTGCAGTCAGGAACCACCCCAGGAGCGAAAACAGCTGATTCTCCAGTTAAGGGGCTCTCTCTGATTGCAGCAGAAAATTTCTTTCAAGTTGGTAGCAGGCTTCTCAGTTGCTGTCATAGATAGCATCCTATGCCATTGGCGTCACAGAGTCTGGCCAGAAAAAGTAGTGGCGCCATTGCTGCAGCCGGACCGCACCTCCAAAACTTGCTTCTCCACTCCAAGCTATCACAATATGTTGTCGATGCTGCACATGCAAGACAACATAAAAAATGAAGCAAGGATGGCTTTATTGGCAGCAACCTTCCAAACTGGCTGGAGGTCTCAGGATTAGCCCCAGTGCTTCAGCCACAATCACTGGCCATCACAAGGGGATGTATCAGCTCCCAAGCTCCTCTACCTTTTACAGTCACAAATTTAAAAAGACAACACATATTAAAACATCATAGTGTTAGCACTTTATAATACAATGCCATTTCCTACAATTAACACAGTAGACATTTTCATACAGCTGACGCCTTTGGTAAAACTTAAAAAAAATATAATAGTGTATAGTGGACCATTGTTGTGCATGGAAACTGGAGGTTCTCAAAATGTTGTTCTGCTGCAGTTCAAAAGGTCATGGAATGTGATAATACTCTACTGCAGCAGAACAACATTTTGAAAATGTCTAGAGGTTCCACACGCATCACTTACCATAGCGGCAGAAACGGACGGATCCACGCTCCGGCGGCAACAGTCACATCACAGCCTTACAAGATGCAGAATCAACCAGATATGAGGAAATGCAGGATCAACCAGATATTTGGACTTGAAAATAAAATTAAAATAAAAAAATGACCCTCTACTCCACGGCTCTTTCACTTAGTAAGCGTTATGGTCTCCATGTTTTGTTTTTTTTTTACCCTCCCAATGTACCTGCCAGCCAATAGGAAGATGCACTAGACACATAGCCATGCCTCCTACTTAGCAACCACCCTTTACCACTGAACATTTCATCGCACACAAAAAGTAAAAGGCTTCTAAAAAAGGAACTGTAAGTGATTTTCGGGGACACTATACACTATATAAAATAGTGGATTGGCATCCTCATGCACAACCAACCTTGTTGTGCCACCTTGGGGTTCTGATACCTTCGGACCTCTCAAGCTTCGCTTTCGAGATCAGATGTTATCAGAACCCCTCTGTGGCACAACAGGCTGGTTGTGCAAGGATGCCCATCCACTATTCTCTATATATTCAGACACAGTTCAGCTGTTATTTCATACAGTATATCTTCTATACATTTCTATAGATTTTCTCTGTTTATTATTTTATTACTGAAGAAATTGCAGCAAAAACAAGATCTGTGTCCCTCAGAGATCATCTGCTTCTATATCTTATTCCCTACATGAAATTACACTGCTCTATTGTGACATCACAGTCCATTGCGTGGGAATAACTGTGATGTCACAAGCAGAGTATTGTGATATCAGGTTGAGAAGAAGCAATATCAATTGATGAACCCTCTAGGAACAAAAATCCAGTTTTCTTGCTTATGACCTCCATAATAAATAACAAGGACAAGAAACAATATCTTTAAGCACTCCTCAATATAGGAAAGAAGGTGTGAAAGAGTTAGTGCCCAGTGTTAGGTAGTGCCATGAAATGTGTGTGTGTGTGGGGGCAGAACCAGGAGCTGGAGAACAGCAAACATAAAAATAAATACTGTACTGTGTAATAGTAAACAGAGTCCACTCTGAAGAAAAGGGGTTACTAGTGGGATACCACAAGGTTCAGTACTGGGACCAGTCCTCTTTAATGTCTTAATAGGTGACATTGCAGAAAGAGAAGGAAAAGTATGCCTTTTTGCAGACAACACAAAAATCTGCAACAGGGTTGATACACATGATGGGGTGAAAAGGATGAGAAGGGACTTGGCAAAGTTGGAGGAATGGTCAAATGTATGGCGGCTTAGTTTCAATGCAAAGAAGTACAGAGTAATGCGCCTGGAAAACAAAAACCCAGGGGCAGAGTACACAATTGGGGGTGACGTACTAATAACAATAAAAATGGAAGGGGACCTGGGGGTAGTTATCTCAGATGACCTTAAGGTGGGCAAGCAATGTGAGAAGGCAGTAAGGAGGGTTGGGGGGATACTGGGATGCATAGGGAGAGGCATCACCAGTAGAAAACAGGAAGTTGTTATCCCTCTGTACAGACAGTTGGTGAGACCCCTATCTGGAGTACTCTGTACAGTTCTGCAGATCCCATCTCCGCAAGGACATAGATAGGATGGAGGCTGTCCAGAGGAGGGCAATCAAAATTGTGCAGGGTCTGCACCAGATGACATATGAAGAAAGACTAAAGGAGATTAATAAGTATACCCTCAATGAAAGGAGGGAGAGGGGATGATAGAAACTTTCAAGTACCTCAAGGGAATCAACAAAGTCCAAGAGTGTAGAATATTTCAGAAAAATAGATGTGTAAGAACAAGGGGGAACAATTTGAAGATAGAGGGGGACGGCTCAGAGGTAATGTAAGGACATATTTTTTCACAGAGAGGGTTGTGTATGCATGGAATGGCCTACCTGAGGAGGTTGTGGAATCAAAAACAGTAGGGGATTTCAAGAATGCATGGGACAGACATAAGGCAATTCTAGGGGGGATAGGAGGAAGTAGACTGTTGGTTAAATAGGATCTGCAGCTTATCTATTAGGTAAGGAAATGGGCAGACTAGGTGGGCCAAGCAGTCCTTATCTGCTATCAAATTCTATGTTTCTACTAGCTGGCTTGGTGACACTGAGGGTTGAGATGCTGGACACCACACCCAACACCATGCCGGCAACCCAGGTTCGGTGACTGATTCAGGTTGCTGGGGGTCGGCTGGGGGAGAAGGATTGAGCACCCAACGGCTGGCTTTCCTTCTCTGTGGAGGGGTTGGAGCTGGCCCTGCTGTGTTATTGCCATCTTCTGGGTGACCACAGGTATTGGCGGTGTGGACGGGAAGCAGAAAGCAAGGAGGGGCTGATGTTGGCTGAAGGCCTGAGCAGAGATGCATCTCAGCATGCTTCTGCCTCATTGGCCCCCTGAAGCGCAGATATCAGCGGGGGCAAGAACAAGGAAAAACACTCTACTGATCTTGGTGACGAGTCCGCCACACCATGCATCCACAGAGAAACTGAGGGCAAGACTCACAGTATGCTGCCCTGAAAGTTCGAGGGAGGTAAGGAAACCTTTCTCATCCCATCCAAGGGTTTAACCAGAGGCTCTGGAAACATTGGAGTAGTGTACTTTAGGAGCAGACTCCTCAGTCCTCGCGGTGGAATGTGAGGGTGTTTGGAGGCTGTGAGAGAAAGGACAGGCTGGGGCAGTGGAGAAGCACAAATATAAAGTAAAAATAAATAAATACTGTGCTAAAGAACACAACTGGAAGAACTGTTACAAATATGGAAATTTAAAGCCACATAGCAAGTTACAGTTGAATCTGAAAGCACTGAGTGCCCACTTACCTCTAGAATCAAAGTGGTGGATTTGAACTTGGTAATCTTGCCAGCTTTTCCAACAGGAGTCTGGAAAGGAACATGAAACAAATACGCTACACTGAAATATGAGACAGAGACAAATACGTTGACACAGGTGGCAAAATAAAGAGTGGCACTGAGCAGAAAGATGATAAACATAATTGTTTATACATAACTTTAGCTTTCTTTAGACATGGGGAAAAACCAATATCTTCATTACCTCGCTGTGATGAAATAGTGTTGAGAGGCACTGTCCATCTAGTTTCCTTTGTAAAGTCTATTTACCTTGTCCCACCCTCCCCGCTTCGAGGGGCTGACAAATTCAAGGGTTGTAAATTTAAGTGTAGATGGATCTGAATTATGGGCAGTAGCAAGTGTGTACGATGGCGCTCTATCACTGCCAATGATGGCCCTCAAATCTACCTGAATGCATGATTTTAAAAGGCGCACAATTCTGCCAGGCTTTATAGACAACTAAGGGAGTTATACATGAGATGAAATGTTTAATTACAACCCTCCTGTTGCTGTGAAGTTGTATATAAATGTTCATTTCTTGAACATATTTGAATAATTTACAGTTACCACATTTGTGTAATCCCAGTGGTTTCAATTGAAGCCAATTGTAGATGTTTGGTAGCTTAGTTTGTACAAAATGACTAGCCACTAATATAACTTTATATTAATATGGTTAGTTACTGGTGTCTCTTGCTAGTTTGGGTAAGAAGACCCTGAAGCAAAGCTGAGCAGTTCTGTCAGCCCAAATCAGCACGAGATAACCTTCTTATATGGTAAGAGACACCAGGAACTAAACATATTAATATATTATAAAGTGGTGCAACTGCCTCCACTGTGAAACACTCTACATTTTGTCGAAAATGTATTTATTACTGTAAGCTTTTCTGGTATCCCCTCTGTTTCTGAAGGTTTTGTTGCATTCTGTTGGCTCTCTGCATGACTCAGTCATACCTCTACAACTAGGATGCTTTAGTTTAGGCTGTTTTCTGATGGCAAAATTGCAATTTGTTTTGTGAGGTGTTCTGCTCTGACAGCTGATCTGCCATGGCAACTCTGACAGGAACACTTTGACAAGTGAGTTGCTGTGTCGTGAATTGACTGTCCCAAGCAGCACAAGGCAGCAACTGTACACTCCATAACAGGTACAGTGATGCTGCAGTCTGATTGGTGGAGGCAGTTCCACCACTTTATAATAGTCACCTACTTTTTTTGGCTTGTTTAAATGAGATTCTGGGTTTATCTCCCAGTTCATTATCTAAGACGCTGTCCATAAGCAGAATTGGTCAGTGTTGGTGTATAATGTTACCTATTCTCCCTGCTAAGTTGTTTAATTCTGAAGAGAATGTAGCCTTTTTTCTATCAGGAGCAGGTTTATTTCTAGGTGTTCATAACATCTTACTTTCAGCATTTTGAGCTCTGACCCTATAGTTCCTGCATTCATCTTTTGGGGAAGCTGACAATTTTCTTTGAGTGCACTTGTGCAAGGGGACCAGGCGCCCATCAGGGTTTTGGTGAATGGATTACTGACTGCCGTTTCTCTTCTCTTTTAGCACATAGTGATGGGTAGAGTAAGCCCTCCTCATGTGTTACTCCTAAATCTTCTTCCTCCATTCCCATCCAAGCAGGGCATGGTGGAATCCCTTGTTTAGGCAGAAGTGCCAACTGGGAGGTTCAGTAGTATGACTTAAAGTGCTGTAAGGCCTCCTCAAAATGGTTATTTCAAGATGTCTCTGTGAATTCCAGTGGTCATCCTTTCCATAGAAAAAGAGTGGACAATAGAATCCACTTTCTGGAAAAATTAACGAGACTGTGACCAACAGGGACTGGAACAGGTAAAGGCACCTGGGAAGGGTCCACATCTTAATTACACTAGCACACCCTATGAGTGTTAAGGTGAGGGGGAGCCATTTTTTAATTTCTGCTTTAATACTTGCCAGACATGCAGGGTGCAGTGGTTATCTGGATGCCCAAATATTTAACACTTGATGTACTTTAAGCCCCACTGTATTATTACTGAGGAAGGCATGACTTTTCATTCCTAGTGGGAGGAGTTTGATTTTGCTTTCATTTATTTTGTGTCTGGTCAGGGCCCCATATCACTCCAGTAGGCTCCGCACCTAAGGCAAGCTTTCCTCTGGATTACATAAGTACATGGTGTATCTTATTAAAGACACATATGCAATCAATTTACCAAAGATAAATGGTGACATTACAAATACGCTGTTCTCTTCCACACAGGGAATCAAGGATGACGTAGAAAGGTATGTATGTACAATGACCTCTCTATTACTGACCCTTGCCCACTGTAAGTACAAAAACTAATATAATTTTTGGCCTACATCCCCAGGTTCACAGAAAGACAGCAAGAGGATTCTGAATTTGAACTTACGCCAATGGCCCGTAGCCTAAGTCTGGGGATGTACACAGGCCCTCTGCAGTACAACAGTTGGGAGGAAATGAAATCCATCATCAGCCCCGGTAAGGGAGACAATTCATAGAACCATAGTAAAGTGATGGACAGAAAGTGACCTGAACAGTCCATCTAGTCTGTCCCAAGATTCCCTACTTGGAATACTTTTGTTAGTTTTTTCTGTCATACTCCCCTATCCATCCTACATTGCCCCATCTGATAGTTCCATAAATGTATCCCAGTTTCTCTTGAACCCTGAAATTGTTTTGCTCCACAACCTTGTTGAACATTCGAACATCTTTTAGGGACAATAATTATAAGTGATACAAATATAAAAGCTTGATAGGGCTTTTAGCATCCCAGTCTAAGAGCTGATGGAGCCCCTATAACACCTTAATCTGCATAGCCAGAAGGATCTGCCCGAAACACAGAGAGGGGCCAGTGAGGACTACTGCATGTAGTAATGGAAAATTTAATTGACCCAGCTACTGCAGGACCAGGAGGTATTTCTTTTTTTAACATTTTATAATGAAGAGGATTTGCTCAAGGTTCATTGTGGGTGAGTAACTCATCCCACTATCAATACTTAAGCCAGTTGTGTGGCTGTGCTACTCTGCTTGTTCCCTACTGTCATTCTCTGCTTGGGGATTCCCTGTTGTCAGCATGTCTCAGTTGGTAGCACATCCGCCTCTGGACCAGACGATCATGGGTTCTCGTCGCACACCGGGATTGGAATTGCACCTAAAATGCTGGCATCCAAGTGCAGTATTAGGGGGGTGCTGTACCACTCGGGTGTGCCATCCTTCGGATGAGATGTTAAATTGAGGTCCATTCTACCCATCCTGGTTTTGTCCTGGTGGGTGTCCTGGTGGAAGTAAAAGAACCCAGGACACTCTTCGCAAAGAGTAGGGGACATTCCTAGTGTCCTTGGCCAACATTCCCCTTCCCATAAACCGATTCATACAATTGTCAAGGCCTTATGTGGGTGTTGCTGTGCGATATGGCCACTACTACACACTCAGTCACTTCACTACCAGTCTAGCATTGCTTGTAAAGTGCTTTGGGATACACTGTATGTGAAAGCGCTATATAAATGCTGATTCTTCTTCTGCTTGCTGCTCTCTCTCTGCTCTCCTCTCCACTCCCTGTCTCGCCATTCCCCTACTGTGCTACACTCTCTCCTCTACTTTCTACTCCTGTGCCTCACCACTTTCCTCCTTGCCTGCATTCCTCTCCTCTTTTTCTCTCCCACTTGTTGTATCACCTCACAGCTGCCTGGCTGCATCCACTGTTCTTTCTCTGCCCCCTTCCTTGTGTACCTCTTTTCTGCTGCCTTCCCTGGGTCCATTCTCTGAGTATTTTTCTTTATTCCTTTTTGGGGGTTCTGAGCTTGTTCTATTTTCTTTGTGGTGGTATTCTAAGCCACCATTCTTCAGAAGTTTGTGACACTTGGTGATGTCACCACCAGCTTTAAAGGGACAACTTTATTTTTCTATAATTTCCTTTCTCTACTGTCATCTAAATAAAAAATCATATTTAGCTGTGTCTCCTGTTGTAAGTTCTCACTATTACTAAATATTACTTAACCTCGCTACCTTCTAGTCCTTTTCTTTTCTTTTCAGCCCCCCACTTTAGGCCTTTGTACTGTTCCTTCCTTCTTTTAGCAGCTCTCACCAGCAGTCTGACTAGTCTCCGTACTCCTATCTTGTATCTTCGAGAGGTCGATGAGAGTAGATAGGGTTCGACTCATCCACCAGAAATGAGAATATGAGTTTTTGAACTTTAAACTTTGTTACTGTGCCACACCATCCATCCCGTCTGGTGCATCCTCTGCTGACATTGAAGAAAGTCATTTAGGGCTCTCTCGGACTTCCTCTGATTTCCTAGCACCTCGCAAATGATCTTCAGAAATTACATTTTCCATAAAAGATTAGACTATTCTGCATCTGATTTCTTGATTTCTGAATTGCGGCAACTGAGTACTTCCTATTCAGCATCTGCTCAGAAACAGGAGCTATTCGATCTGTTCATAGCAGCCACGTCTCAGCCTGCGAAGAATCCTGTTCTTAGCCAGCCTGTTCTCTAGCTAGCTTCTACCTTATCTGTAATCAGAGACTTCATGGCCCAGATGGCTACTTCAGTATGAGATTCAATCCTGCATCTCTTCTTTCAAAGCTCACTTTCCCTCACAAACCATTCCAGCTCCCAGCTCAACAATGTCCACAACTCCTACTCTCTTATCCACGAGGATGCTTTTCGCACTAGTTCTGCACATCCTATGTGCACTACATCTACATCTTATCTTCAACCATGTCAGGATTCAGGTACCTCTTCTCCATCCACTTCACCACTATTTCTGTCTCCGATTCACCTTATCCCAAGTCACATTCGCAAAGATATTTTGAATGGGAAGGATGTAAATTTGATATCTCTGCTATTTTTCCCATTATACTATAGAAAACAAAAAGGTATCCTTCATAGATGTTTCTGTCATCTTGAAGTCGAAAGATACCAGACTTCTGAAGAAATTGATCATACCAGCATTCGTCCTTGCTTTAAGCTTATGTAACCTCCAATCGGCGCTAAACTGAGAGGGCTACTACCCCTGCCTGTAGGGCTAGTAACAGGTTGAGGGGCCTGGGTCCTATGACACGGTGCCTCTGTTTTTATAAGCTGAAATCTGGAGAGAAAGGTGTCACTCAGCATGTTGGCTAGGTTTGGCCACTCTGCACATGGGCCCCCAAACAACTCTGGACACAGGAAGCAATAACTGTAATGTCCAATACAGTTGGGATTCTAAAGTGTAGCTTTTATTCACATCCAACAGAATAACAAAGCATAGATGGACCCCAACGGGGCTACACTCCTGGTAATGCAGACTTATGGAGATCAAAACACATCCTCTTTACACTGAAACCCTTAGGTTTCGAAACACTGGGCACTTGGCCCTAATTCAACTCTTTTTCAGTTTCCCTGGCTCAGCTCCCTTGCCAGCCCTCTGGACTGCCTTCTTCCCTTGGCTCGACTCCCTTGCCAGCCCTCGGACTACTTATCCATTTAGCATGGAACATTTACTGGTGACTCCCTGTACCACCCCTGAGCACTTCTGGCTCCATCAGGGAATCTTCTCAACAATCCCACGTCTGGGTACTTTCCTCGAGCACTGGCCAAGTACCCAAGAGAAAGCAACAGGTGTCCCAAAGCAAACCCGTAGAGGTGAATTTGGTTACTACTGATGGGGGGGGTCTCCCACCTCTCGCTTCCACAATCCATACCTGGCCATTTCTCTGGACTTTAACACCTCATCCACTGAAAACACTTTACTGTGTAGATTCTCTTTAAATGCATGTCACATTTAATCTACTGTTCTTCCATCCCACTTGTGCTGAATTTGAAACATACTTAAATAGTGGCTGTGTCCATTTCTCTAGACCCCCCACAGAGTTAAGCTGTCCAATTCCCACAACTTTCAAAACTGTACTTGGCTGTCATTTCCTGACCCCACAGTAACAGTCTCTTAACTTCATCTTGTCTCAGGTAAAAACACATTGGCCCTTTATCAGAGCAGACTCACCCCTTGGTTGCAGGTGCCCCACAGGCTTTTTTTTCTTCAAAGAAATCTCATTCAAACTTCTGGTGCCTCAGCATGAACCTAGAATTAGGCAGCTTCTTCTTCCCCTAGCCAGACCAGGGGGTTGCCCCTGGAAGTAGGCTGAATCTTTCCCCCCATCCTCGCAGGGATGTGGCCCTGAACCTTTGTAAGCATTCTCTACCACTTCACTTGGCTCTTCTTGTGTTCTCTTTCAGGTGAGAACACACACCTCTAACAAAAATATAGCTCTTTATCAGAGCTGAGGGCTATGAGTGCCTGCAGCTGCAGCACATCTCTTCCCTCTTCAACACTCTACTACAGACTACTACTCAACTAATTTCAAATTCCTCAACATTCTATCCTAACTTCCTAGCTGCAACATTCCAGTGTGGCTTATGCAGCTCGACAGTTCTAAATTATGTCATAGCTCCAGCTCAGCAGAGACTGAAAACAGAGCAAGACATAGTGAAATCCATTTAACTGGAGTTTCACTAGCTGCCTATCCCTGCCTGCCACTAGGTCTTACTGGGATTCTAGCAACCCCGGGTAACAGAGGGGTTACACTTATAGTGTGACATCATCTGCTCTGCTTTCCATCTAGATGAGAAGAACTGGAGGGATGTGCCTCTGATCCACAAGCTTCACCCTCCCTGAGCCCAACGTGGTCCAACCTTTCCTCTTTCTTGGCAACCTCTGAGGCAGCTGTAGTGGGTTTAGTGGTTTACTGGGTGAGGGAGGAGGTTTCCGGAATCCTTGCCAGGTCAGCCTGGAAAGCAAGGATGAATTCTGGAATGGTCATTCTTGTATGCAGATAACACAGTGCTATTTTCGAGTCACTCCAACCCAGCTTCCCTACATGAATAAATGCAGACCTGTTTCACAGCAATAGAGTCATGGTTTCTAAACCACAAGCTCCTTCTTAATTACAATTATAAAAAGGGTCTCAGAAATGCTGCAATCTGATTGGCTGTTGGGATTCCAACAGCCTTACATTAATCCATGTTACACTGTCATGCACAGCCTGATCACCATGGCACATGAATTCTTTCTGTCAGCATTCCATCCTCTAGTCCTGCTGAATGTGTGGAATGATGCATTCTGATTTTGAACCAGCATTCTTAAACTGTTGGTGGAAGAACTATTTTATTAAAAATCTCCCTCTAAATGAGGAAAACATTGAAAAAGTAAACTTTAACCTCTTTTCTTTTGGTGTGTTTTTTTTATAATAGCAATAAGCCACTCCCAGGAGTTAGATTAACAGTCATTTAATCACCCCCAGGGACAATATGGCACTCGGCTGTGCCTCGTGCCACATTACACCCTTAGTGGGTGATTAACAGACTGTTAATCTAACCCCTGGTCATGCCTTATTGCTTAAGAAAACTATGACCATGCTCTTTGTCTCACCACAAAATAGACGCAAATTGCATCGACTGCAAATCCACAACAACTGGAATGAATTACTGGTTCAAACAACATGAAGTCTTGCTATATTATAGACATTAGCAGTTTGATCCAGCTCTAGCACTGCCCCGGAGTGAAATGGTTAAAACCATTCCAAAATAGAATTTTGGCACGAGAGCAGCTCTATCTGTGTCATTTCAAACTTGAACTGTCAGATTCTTTACTCCGCCTCAGTGAACAGTCGCCCGAGATTTCTCCTTCTGCTCGGTTCATTTCTCGTTTAAAGTGTTTTCGGTTGGATTTAACTCAGAATAGTTTATTTAACCGCAAAACCGCTCGGTTCAAGCTCTATCTGTGGTAACCGTAAGTAAATGAAGGTTTTGTCTGTGTGGAACTTGTAAGTTATCGGTTCGGTTTTGAACCGATCAGTGGGTTTAAAACTCATTTAAAACTAAAAGTTACTATTTTAGAGTGCGGTTCTCGGTTCTTATCGGTTCTAAAAAAACTGATTTATTACGTTTTTTTCCAATACCCGTGACACGGTTAGGAACCGATAAGGGTGTCTTGCCTGGCACTGCCGTTAAAAGGGCAAGTTTTTGGTTAGGCTGGCATTATGTCTGAGAAACCCAAAAGAAAAACCGGGCCCACTGGGTTTCAACACTGTGATGTTTGTGGGGAAGTCTTTGCCAAGGCTGACCCACACACCACATGTGTTTATTGTCTGGGGTTTGACCACCTCCAGTCAGACTGCCAGGTATAAGAATTTCCCTGCAGCCACCCTGGAAAAAGATTGGGCAGGCTCAGGGAGCAGGAGGCCAAAAGTCCGCTGACCTGGATGGCCAGCCCAGTTCGGTGCCAACAACCAGAGGGAGTGCCCTTGACCAGGGCCAGACTTCCTCAAGTAAAGAAAAGCTGGTTCTGAGGAACCAATTCCAGTAAAGAAAACAAGAAAATCAGCAGGTCTGGAGTCCAAAATTCCTTCTCCAACTGCTGCAGAGATAGCAAAAGCCATACAAATTGTCCAGTCACTGTCTCAGGGTCCATCCGAACCACCACTATCTGGTAAAAGGTCGGTTTGTCCGGTCCCAGTGGTTCAGGATTATGATATTGAGGAATTTTATGAACCAGAGGAGGGGGAGGAGGATTATGAACAGTATGAATGTGGCTGGGAAGGTCTGGGTGTGCCCATTGAACTGGACATCTCCCCAGACAGACCTTTAGAATCTCCCTCTATGCTGTCTGAGTCCCCATCTCATTTTATGTTTTATAAAAAAGTTGCTGAAACCCTCCAGCTTCCTTTAGAAGAGGCTGTGGATGAGCAAGAGGAGCCTGATTTTGTAGAAATGATGGATATTCCAGAGTCTAGGAGATTGTCTATTCCTTTACATAAGTCTTTTAGGAAACAAATTAAAATTTTAAAAGCTCCTAATTCTGTGCCTCCTGTAGATAAAAGATGGACAGAAGGTATACATTGTCAGGCCCTGATACAGAATTCCTTTCTCAGCAATGCAGTCATGTTAGGTAGTTCAGGCTGCTGCCTGTGATAAAGCTTAATATTCCATTGGCTTCGTATCCTCCTGACAAGGATTCCAGGAAGATTGATGCCATGGCAAAACAGTATATGGCAGCCTCTCTGGGACTCAGGCAAGCAAATTATATGGCTTATGTAGCTAGGTATCAGAAATCTAGATGGGATATTGTTATGCATTGGCCAAGCAGGCCCATGGCCAGCTGGCTAGTGAACTAGAACAGGTGGCTGCTGATGGCATTGAAGCCTCTAAGGTTCAGTTTCATGCTGCTGTGGATGTTAATGATGTTTCCTCTAGGGTCATGGCCACATCTGTAGCTTTTCGTAGGTTGGCCTGGCTCAGGTGTACTAGTTTGTCACAGGATACCCAGACTAAGGCTATGGATTTTCCTGTGGTGGGAAATTCTCTGTTGGAGAGCAGACAGAGAATTACATGAAGAAGATGGATGAATATAGGACTACATTTCAAGAGTGCCAGGCAAAGGAGCTGCAAGCCACTCCTCAAAGGCATGCCCTCAGGGGTAGGGTAGGCCTTTCACAGGCCTTTCTACCAGACTCAGGCCTCCTCTGCCTATGCTCAGAGGGGCTTCTTCAGAGGCAGAGGCAGACGAGGGGTGGGCAGACCTGATCCCACCCCCCAGCCTAAAGCTCCTGCGAAACAGGCACCCTGATGGGGTGCCCAGGGCCAATTCTCCTGTGCCAGTGGGGGGCAGGCTGGCTTACTTCAGTCAGAATTGGGCTTCTTTAACCTCAGACAAGTGGGTTCTGGAAGTAGTAAGCCATGGTCTGGTTCTCAGCTTCAAAAAGTTTCCCAAGTTGAGAAGCAGACTTTTTCTACCTGCAAGTGCTTCAGAGACCCTCGCTCTGGAAACAGAGGTCTCATCCCTGTTAGCTCTCAGAGCAGTAGAAAGGGTTCCTCCCTGCATCAGAGCTGGGGTCTGTATTCCAGTTACTTCCTTACCCCAAAAGACAGGAGAATGGCGCCATTTTAGATCTCAGATATCTGAACAAGCATCTTTGAAACCAAAGTTCAAAATGGTAACTCTGGCAATGATTTTACTTTCCCTAAGGCCAGGGACTGGCTAGCCTCCCTGGACCTCAAGGATGCCTATTTCCATGTCCTAATCAGAAGCTCCCATCAAAAGTACCTCAGATTCGAACTGCCTCGAGGTCATTACCAGTTCAGAGCAATGCCCTTCGCCTTACCTCTGCTCCAAGGGTATTCACAAAGTGTCTAGCAGTGGCAGTGGCCCACTTAAGGAGGCAGAGGATTGCTGTTTTCCCTATCTAGACGACTGGCTCATTGTAGGCTAGTCCCAGAACAGGTAAAATCTCACCTGCAGGTCACCCAGCAGCTTCTCACCTCCCTGGGTTTTCTGCTAACCTACCAAAGTCGGTTCTGGAACCAGTCCAGGTACTCACCTTTATAGGGGCAGAATTGGACACAAAGCTAGCCAGAGCCTTTCTTCCCCCAGAAAGGGTAAGGAATTTAGTGGCTCTGGCCTCTTCCTTCACTCTGCAGGTCTCTCGACCAGCAAGACACTTTCTGTAGCTCCTGGGGCACATGGCTGCATCCACAGCTGTTGTGCAGGGAGCCAGATTTCAGATGAGAGACATTCAGTTTCACTTGAGAATCTTTTGGTCTCAGGGAAGAGACCCCTTTCAAGTTGGTCCCAGTGACTCGAACCTTGATCCTAGCTCTCCAGTGGTGGCAGGATCAGAGCAGTCTAAGAGCGGGGTCCCTTCATTTCCCTTCTCACGACTTGACTCTCACTACAGATGCTTCCTTCTGGGTTGGGGAGCCCACATGGGCGACCTTTCCACTCAGGAGTTTGGTCCCCAGGAATCTCTGCTCCACATCAATTTGCTGGAACTCAGAGCTGTCTTTTAGCTCTTCAAGCTTTTCTGCATCTGTCCACGACAAGGTGATACAAGTCAGAACAGACAACACCACAACAATGTGGTACATCAACAAACAGGGGTGCACTCGTCTTCGGCCTTGTGCACCGAGGCAATGAAGCTGTGGTCTCGGCTATTCCCCTGAACACTTCCCCATAGCAGTTCATCTTCCAGGGAGGACAATGTCCCAGCGGATGCCCTCAGCAGGATTTCCCAGGGCCATCACGATGGTCCCTGGATCCTCAAGTGCTGGGAATAGTTTTTGCCAGGTGGGGCATCCCTCAGATAGATCTTTTGCAGCCCCAGACAATCACAGACTTCCTCTGTTCTGTTGCAGGCCTCAGTGCTGGGCTCAGTTCCCTGGATGTCCTTCTTCTGGATTGGGAGGAAGTTCCTCTATGCTTCCCCTTCCTCTCCTATTCAAAGTACTAGTCAAAATCAAATCTCAGCCTTGCAGGGTGATTCTGATTGCCCCGGATTGGGCCAGGCAGCCCTGGTACCCACTCCTTCTGTCTCTGACAGTCCATCTTCCCTGTGCCTCCCCAGGAATCACAGTCTGTTGACTTGTGCCCAGGGAGGGTTTGTAGCCGGACCTCAATCCCTCAACCTCAAGGCCTGGCTCTTGAGGAGTTAGAGTTTGCTGACTGCACCTCTCAGGGTGTTCTTGAGATCCTAAAGGCTTCCAGGAAGCCTCCACTAGGGCTACTTATAGTTCTAAATGGAAAAGGTTTTCCATTTGGTGTGCTGGGAAAAATATTTCCCCAGAATCTGCTGAATTGCCCATTTTGTTAGATTACATGGTACATCTTAATTCATTGGGTCTCAGACCAGCTACCCTGAGAGTTCATTTGGCAGCTGTGTCTGCTTTTGTGTCAGCAGGAAAGTCATCCCCTCTTTCCTCTCATCCTGTGTTTTCCAAGTTTTTTAAGGGATTACTCCATACTAATCCTCCCTTCGGAACCGGCCCTGCTTGGGACCTTAATGTTTGCATTGCCCAGTTAATGCAACCCCTTTTGAACCTCTGTCTTCTGCAGAGCTTAAGTACCTAACTTGGAAAACTGTTTTCTAGTGGCTATCACTTCTGCCAGACGATAAGTGAATTGCAAGCCTTGTCAGTGGAGACTGACTTTATTTCTTTCCACAGGGATAAGGTAGTCCTTAGGACTATTAGGAAGTTTTGCCTAAGGTGGTTTCAGATTTCCATCTTAATCAATCTATCTCCTTCCAGTATTTTTCACTGATCACTCCTCTTCGGGTGAGAGGAGGTTGCACAGCCTGGATGTTAAGAGAGCTCTTAGTTATTATATAGAGCGTACCAAAGGTCACAGTTCGAATCCTCCAACTTTTCCTTACCTATGGTAAAGTTGGGAAAGCAAACCTCCACTAAGAGATCAATAGCCAGGTGGATTGTCTCTTGTATCCAATTTTGTTATCAGAAAGTGGACAGAGCCCCGGTTTGAGGGCTCATTCTACCTGGGTACGGCTTGCTCTCTAGCTGCTGCCAGAGATATCCTTTATTAGAGATTTGCCAGGCTGCTACTTGGAAAGCGGTACACATTTTACCAAGCATTACTCCCTGGATGTCCAGACCAGGAGAGATGCTCGGTTTGCACAGCTGTTCTTCAGAGCCTATTCCTAAGTAGGTTCTGCCCCTCCTCCATGGAGGTACTGCTGTGTTCTGCTAATGTCTATAATATAGCAAGACTTCATGTTGTTTGAAGAAAAAATTACTCACCTTAGTAATGTTGTTTCTTCTAATGGAGTCTTGCTATATTATAGACCTCCCCAACCTGCCCTCTCAGAACCTCTACTTGGTGGGGTGCGGGCAACTTAGTGTGGGCACTACTTATGTCCTGTTAGCATTTTGTCCCTTTGGGACTTTGGGGTGTGTGTATGTGCTGTGTGTGTTTTATTATACTTATGTTCCATTTTCATATTATTAGAATGGTGTTAGTATTTCTGATCCCCTGACTTGAGTCTTGGGTGTTGGGACCATCAATGGTTGTTATTATTTGGGTAGCCATTTGGCTAGTGTAGGTTACAGCTTCCACACAGACCTTAGTGAGTTTGGGTCATAAAGATCTGACAGTTCAAGTTTGAAATGACACAGATAGAGCTGCTCTCGTGCCAAAATTCTATTTTGGAATGGTTTTAACCATTTCACTCCGGGGCAGTTCTAGAGCTGGATCAAACTGCTAATGTCTATAATATAGCAAGACTTCATTAGAAGAAACAACATTACTAAGGTGAGTAATTTTTTCAAATGGTCCACTCTTATTAGAACCTAGGCAAATGAGCTTCTAGCTTATAGGTATTTAACTCCAAGTATCAATAAATAAATAAATAAACTGGATGCATATCTTATCTCATCATTGACCTAGGCAATCAGTACAGAAGAACCTACCTTTATGACTATCACCGGTCTTTTTTAGCCAAAGCTGCTGACCTGGCCCATTTTACATAAGACTAAACTAGGCCATCTTGGACAACAAACTCTTCTGCTGTCACTTCCCTGGCCAGCAAGCCTATTCCTGTCCATTATGCAGCTTCTTTTCCCAGTTCTCCTCTCTCTGCCCTCTGACAGCTTCAGATGTCTCCACATCTTCCATGACCACAAGTCATTTACCAGCTGGTCCAGCTACAGCTTCCTTTTCCTTCACAGCTAACCCATACAGTCTCTAATCTTATTGCCCACATTGCCCAAATATGGGGTTTTATGTGATTCAAGTGATATAATAAGAGTGAACCCAGAATTAAGAAACCAGTTGGGCATAACCCAAAACAGTGACTCTTTCTTTCTTGCCGGGAGCTTTGCCCCCGCACTTCCCATACTAATATAAAAAAAAACTCTGATGTTGTAGCACCTCGGGAAAAGGGTGAAACCTTTGTCACCATTACAGTTTTGCCTGTTTCATGTCACAGTTTTGGTTGTCACCCTTATGAGTTTCACCAGCTTCCCTTCACACCCAGTCTAAGCGGGTACAGAAGACAGTTTAATCCGTCCAGCTCGAGCGGTGTTATGCAGTGCCCGATCTGTCAAGAATAAAACCGCAATTATTGCTGATCTTATTGAAACATCTGATCTGGCTTACATCACCGAGACCTGGCTGGATGAAAACGTGGGCCCCATTTTGAATGCTGTAGTTCCGGACGGTTTCTCGGTGATACACTGCCTCAGATTGGATTGCAGGGGTGGGGAGGGGTGGCAGTCTGTTCAAGACTGAGTTGGGCCTTCGAGTGTACCAGTTGAGGAGGCCAAATCTTTGACTGTACTGTGGTAGCAGGTGTAGGATGCAGGATAATCTCGCCTACCGTCCACCCGGGACGAGCGGCATTTTTGCAGGAAGTAGCAGATTCGATCGATATGGCGCTGAGTCGCCTAGACTGATGGTCCTGGGTGACTTACTGACAAACTCTCACAATTTGGACAGCACTTCCTCCAGCTGATGACATTGCTGGGCTTCACACAGATTGTTACCTCTGCTATCCATATACACGGTCACTCTCTTGATTTGGTCTTCCTCCTGGGGATTGAAGCATCCAATTTGGGGATGGAACCGGTTGGTTGGTCCCGATCAATACACTGTGAGGTTCAACTTTTTTGCCCCCCTATGTAGGCCTGCCCCTGTGGAGATGGTCAGTTACCGCCCTTTACAGGATTTGTCCCCTGAAGGCCTAGTGGTGGTGATTGACCTTTTGGAGTTTCCTATGACCAGCTCAAGTCCAGAGGTTTTGGTCATGGCCTATAGTAAGGCCATTTCTACAGCTCTGGACTTGCTTGCTCCTATCTGTGTGTGTCCTCTCCCCCTTCACCCTCAGGCCCCTTTGTTTGATGGGTCCTTGAGGGAGCTGTAGTGACTAGGACAAAAGCTAGAGCGGCGCTGGTGGAAATCTGCCCTGGAGGCCGACCACCTTAGATTGGTAGAGCATTGTCAGACCTACCAGTCAGCGATCTCCCATGAGAAGGCAGAATTCCTGTCTGGGGAGATTGCTGCCTCCCAGAATCGACCAGCTCAGCTTTTCCGAACTGTGGACAGGCTGTGCAACCCAGCCTGTGTGCAATTCCGAAGAGCTTTTTCACAAATAGAGTGCGATGAGCATGTGTGATTCTTTGCAAATAAGGTGGCTGACATCAGGTCGGAGAGCCTCTTGACTTGTTCTGTGGGGGATGCTGATGATCGGTGTTTGGCCACCTCACCCTGTGTTTCCTAGTGTTCCTCTGACCTACCAGAGTTTGCAGATGTCATGCGGATTGTCCAGAGTATGCGCCCTACATGCTGTAGTTTGGATCCGGGGCCCAACTTCCCTGATTAAGGGTTGTTGTGATACTGTCAGTCCAGTCCTAGTTCATATAGTCCGGTGCTCCCTTGTTTCAGGTGAGTTTCCTAGCTCCCTGAAGGAGACAGTAGTAACACCCATCCTGAAGAAGACTTCTTTGGACCCAGACTCTCTGGCCAACTACAGACCTATCTCAAACCTCCCCCTTTATAGGGAAAGTCATTGAGGAAGTAGTGGTGATGCAGCTGGACAACCACTTGATCATCCATAACATCTACTAACCTCTCCAGTCCAGTTTTTGAAAGAGGTATAGTACCGAGACTGCTCTGGTTCGGGTGCTCAGTGATCTCTTGATGGCGAGGGATCAGAAAGCCATTCTATTCTGGTGCTCCTTGATCTCTCCTCAGCCTTTGACACTGTGGACCATGGGGTGCCACTTGGGTGCCTGAGATCCATTTGTGGCTTGACATGTATGACTCTCAAATGGTTTACATCTTTCCTCACTGGCAAAACGTAGGGAGTGGTATCCAGGATTTTTTTCATCAGACCTACTCCCTCTGTCATGTGGGGTGCCTCAGGGCTCAGTGCTGTCCCCCATGTTGTTTGCTGTGTATATGCTGCCCCTCGGAGACATTGTAAGATGGTATGAGCTGAGGTTTCACTGTTATGCTGATGATACCCAGCTCTGCCTGTCTTTTGCACCTAATCAGGATAGTGCTCTCGATACTTAACAACTGCCTCGCTGAAATCTAGGAGTGGATGAATTTTGCTGGTTAAAGTTGAACGCGGAAAGACTGAGGTGTTGGTTGTGGATCCAGGCCGCGGATAGAGGGATAAGGGCGGGTCAGTCCTCGGACTTTTTCTGTGGGGCTCCTCGATCCTTTCTCTCTGAGCTGGTGCGAGACCTGGGTGATGCTTGATGACAGGCTGACTTTATGATCTCAAGTGCCAGCTGTCATCAAGTCCTCCTTTTACCATCTGAGGAACATCACCAGGATCAGGCACCTTGTTCCATCCAGGGACCTGCCTACATTGGTCCACGCCTTCGTGACCTCGTGCCTTGATTACTGCAACTCCCTATATCTAGGGCTTCCGGGGGTTGATAGCCGCTGCCTGCAGCTAGTGCAGAACACTGCAGCATGTTTGTTGACGGGGACGTCGCGTGCCTCCCATGTCACACCTGTGCTGCGCGAGCTACACTGACTGCCGATTCAGTGGCAGATCACCTTTAAAGTTGGCTTGCTGACTTACAAAGCCCTACATGAACTTGGCCTTGACTACTTGAAAGAGCTTCTCGTTCCTTACTGCCCTGAGCAACAGCACCGTTCAGCTAACGAGGGGTTGCTAGAGATTCCGAGGGTGTCTTTAAAATCTTCTGGGACCCATGCATTTAGCTATGCGGCCCCTACCTCTGGAATTCTCTACCCCATTAGCTTCAGTAATGCACAACTGTGGGAGATTTTAAACAAGCATTAAAGGCCTTTCTGTGGTGCCAGGCTTTTCCTGGTTAGTATAGTGGGACCTATTGGTTTGTATTTACTTAATTGTATTTTGTGCTAATTTTATTATTGTGTCCGATTTTATTGTGAAGTGCCTTGCTTTTTTGAAAGTTGCTACTGTATATGAATTAAATTCATTATTATTATTATTATTAAGAATGGGGGCAAACAACAACAAAAAAGAAAGAAAATTTAAGCAGGAATGGAGAGAGACATGCAGGGAGTGGTGCAGTGTACTGGCTGTGGGCAGCAATCTTCTGGGAGATGTTCTGGAGGCAGTGATGCTGTCCTATTTGCAGGCACCTTTCTGGTCTGAGGGAGGAGGTTGCCCATCTCCAGGGAAACCACCTCCCCCACCCAGGGACCACTAAAGCCACTGCCTCTGCCTCAGAGGTTGCCAAGAAAGAGGAGTGGTTGGACCATGGTGGGCACAGGGAGGGTGAAGGTGGTGGATCAGAGGCACATCCCTCCAGTTGTGCCTCTCCACAATTCATATGCCATTTTGGCAGAGTGTGGTTTTCTCTATAGAGGCACGTGCAGTGGAGACCAAGGAGGATACTGGGAACCTCCAAAAAGGAGACCCAGAGGAGGGTGGCACAGGACCCCACAGGGGAAGGAAACAACTCCTGGTGGAGAACTAAATCATTAGAAGGGTAGAACGGGGGGGTGGTAAGGTGCCTGCCTGGCACCATGGCTTGGAGGGACAGGAAGTGAATCCTCACTATCGTGGGAGCAGCTGCACGGGAGATGGAGTTGGACCATACAGTCTGTCTCACTGAAGCCTGGCTTAAACCACACCATGCCAATTCTGCCTTCCTACTCTCAGGTTACACCATCATGTGCCATGACAGGCCTGGTTAAAAAAAAAAGGGTGGTGGTGTTGCTCTTCTTCTATGGGAACCTCTTTCTACTTCTGTCTTTTCTCGTTGACAGTGACTCCCCCAGCAAATGGCTCATTGTCAAAGTCGTACTTAGCAAATCTAAGAAACTATACTTGGGTAGTTGGAGTTGCCAGTCTCCAAAGCCTGCTTACCGAGTTTGGGTCTCTCTCTCCCCTGCCATGGAAACTATCATCCTAGGTGATTTCAACCTCAGCTGGTTGGATGCCCAAGAAACTGACTACGCAAATTACTGACTACTCAAACAGCAAAATCTATCGCAAATCATCACCTTCCCCACGCGACTCAACCCTCGCACCTCTACTCACACTCTTATTGACTCAGTGATTGCGAACTGTGAGAAATGTGTCACTGAAGCTGGCACACTATCTGACTCCTGCCACCACTCCCCAACCTTGCCATATGGTCTCTGAGGCCCCTTGCCCCCCACCCATATACCTACCTTCCATAATTTTAACCACCCAGACATTTCCCTGCTACTCAGTGAGCCAAGGGCCATAAACTGGCAGGGCTTATATGCTCTTACTGATGTGTCACATGTGGCAACTCACTTCACAGGCATCCTCCTGGACATCCAGAACCGCCACTTCCCTACTACTACTACTCGGAGAGTCAAAGGTGGCTGTACCCAATGGATCTCCAAAGAGCTGCTCTCCCTCATGAAAGAGAGTGAGAGAAAGCTGTCTGTCCCCAAACTATCCTCTTCCTCTTCCCTATGGAATGAATAACGGCACCTGTGAAACTGATGTAAGATTCTGACTGGGACCCTTAAATGAAACTATTATACTAACCTGCAGAGAGAGAGAGAGAGAGAGAGCTTTACAAACCTCCGAAAATTCTGGAACTTCATTAACTCTCTTCTCACTCCTTGCCCTGGTAGCACCAACATCCAACTTACTTCCCCTTCTGGCCTATTGACAGACCCTGCAGATGTAGCCAAGGCACTAAAAAATTAATTCTCTGACCTGCTAGCACTCTTCAGCAAACTCCCCTCCAGCAGTTCACCTAGCCAGTGGACTTGAACCTCTCCCCCTTCCCCCACTCTGTCCACCCTCCATCCAGTGAGCCCCCTGACCAAGGGCTCAACTCCACCCTGCCCTTCACCTCCTCATGTGTTAGCCCTGCTCACCCTCCTTTCTATTTTAAGAGCATCTCCCCAAAGATGCACTTAAACTCTTTGAAGTCTATCTAACTGGGTAGCTTTAGCTTCAATTGCATCTCCCCTGTCTTTTCCTCGCTAGTCTCCTCAGTGATTGCCAAACCTCTCCTTTATCTTCAGTCCCACCTTGACTACCTTCAGTATGCCCCTCCTCTGGAAGTCTGCCAGGGTAGTTCCTATTTTCAAATCAGGGAATCCTCTGTCATCTGACAACTATCGCCCTATATCCATTCTGCCCCACCTTAGTAAGTTCCTTGAACGGATTGTCCACCAGCAGCTATCTGAGTATCTTCATAACCACAGTATCCTATGCAACCAGCAGCATGGCTTGCGAAGGCTCCACAGCACCACTACTGCCCTAACTTTATTCACTAACCACATCCTCACGAATATGGACCAGGGACGTGCCACCGGTGTGGTATTTGTAGACCTATCCAAAGCCTTCACTCTTGTAAACCACCCACTCCTCCTCTCCAAGCTGTGATCTATTGGCTGTTCTGTGGGAGCAACAAGGTGGTTTCAGAGCTATCTTGCTGAATACTCCCAATTCCTTTACATTGGCTCTGCATTCCTCCTCCCAGACTGTCTCCTCCAGTGTACCCCAAGGCTCCATCCTGGGCCCCTTACTCTTTACCATCTTTATAAATACCCTCTCTCCTGACTATCTGTCCTGTGAGTTCCTCCTTTATGCAGATGACATTGTCATTTTTCACAGTGACAAATCTCTTCCTGTTATATCCTGTGTCCTCATCCAGAACTACTGTGCCACCCAGAACTGGTTCTCCTCCAACCTGATGCTGGTCAACATCAAAAAGACCAATGCCATGCTGTTCGTATCCAAACCATACCTAGCCAGCACCTTGAAAGCCAACTCCTCTCTCCTTATCCTCCTGTCTGATGGCCCCCCCTTGAAGTTGTCCCATCTTTCATGTACCTGGGGGTCACACCCAGTCCCTCCCGCCTTTCACTGATCATGTAAATCTTGTAATCCATAGAATAAATCAAAATTTGGTGCTGTGTACAAATTCAACCCTGTTGACTGATAAGGTTCACTCTAGCCATAGCTGATGGCAACCTGCTCCCAATTCTGGACTACTGCTCACCTGTCTATATGCACGTCTCTACCATCCTTCGGGCCAGACCCTCAGCCATTTACTACAGCATCTGCCGCTTTGCCTTGTTTGCCCCTACTTCACTCACCACTGCAACCTATATAGCTCTCGTGGCTGGCTCCCTCTGCAAGGCTGTTTTGATCTCACCCTTGGATCCCTCATTGGCAGTGGCGCTGCTTCCCTCCTATTTTTCCTTTGCGAATCCTGCATCACGCCAGCCTGGGAGTGGGTCCCAAGATGACAGCCTGGGTAAAGAATTGGCTGGAGAATAGGACACAGAGAGTAATAGTAAATGGAGTCCACTCAGAAGAAAGGAGGGTTACTAGTGGGGTACCACAGGTTCAGTATTAGGACTCGTCCTCTCAATGTCTTTATGTTTCACATTGCAGAAGGACTGGAAGGAAAAGTATGTCTCTTTGCAGATGACACTAAGATCTGCAACAGAGTTGATGCAACAGGTGGGGTGGGAAGGATGAGAAGGGACTTGGCAAGGTTAGAGGAATGGTCAAATGTATGTCAGCTAGATTCAATGCTAAAAGTGCAAGATAATGCACCTGGGAAACAAAACCCAGGGAAGAGTACACAATGCGGGTGAGATACTAACAACAACAAAATGGAAAGGGACCTGGGGTAGTCATATCAGATGACCTAAAGATGGGCAAGCAATGTGAGAGGGCAGCAAGGAGGGCTGGGGGGATACTGGGATGCATAGGAGAGGCATCACCAGTAGAAAACAGGAAGTTATTATCCCTCTGTACAGACAGCTGGTGAGACCCCATCTGGAGTACTGTGTGCAGTTCTGGAGACCCAATCTCCGCAAAGACATAGACAGGATGGAAGCTGTCCAGAGGAGGGCAACTAAAATGGTGCAAGGTCTGCACCGGAAGACATATGAAGAGAGACTTAAGGAGCTTAATATGTATAGGCTCAAGGAAAGGAGGGAGAGGGGGGACATGATAGAAACTTTCAAGTACCTCAAGGGAATGAACAAAGTCCAAGAGGGTAGCATCTTTCAAAAAAAGAGGTGTGCAAGAACAAGAGGGCACAATTTGAAGATGGGGGGGGCGGCTCAGAGGTAATTTAAGGAAGTATGTGAGGAGGAGGACCCTGTAAAGGCATCTATCCTAAATAGATACTTTTGCTCAGTATTTACTGAAGAGAAGGTAGGGCAGGGCCCACAGCTCAGCATCATGGACACAGGGAGAGGGAGGAGCACTACTCCCTTCACAAAAGAAAGGGTCCTACAAGAGCTTGCTAAGCTCAGGGTAGATAAGGCAATGGGACCTGATGGCATACATCCCAGGGTATTAAGGAGCTAAAGGAGGAACTAGCAGAGCCATAAGCAGAATTGTTTAGTGAGTCTCTGAGCACAGGAGAGGTCCCAGAAGACTGGAGAAGGGCTCATGTGATCCCGCTCCACAAGAGTGGTAGCAGGGAGGAGGAGGGAACTACAGACCGCCGGTCTTACCTCAGTAGTGGGCAAGATTATGGAGGCACTAAGGAAAGGATAGTGCAACACCTGGAACCATAGGGCACAGGATCCAAGACAGCATGGGTTTACAAAGGAAGGTCCTGTCAAACTAATCTCATAGATTTCTGTGACTGGGTAACCAGAGTGGTGGACAAGGGGAGCAGTTGATGTTGCCTACCTTGACTTCAGCAAAGCTTTTGACACTGTTCCACATAGAAGATTGATAAATAAGCTGGGTGGGCTGGGTGGGTCAGAAGTTGGTCAACTGGGTGGCAAACTGGTTGACTGGCAGAAAACAGAGAGTGGTGGTAAATGGTATACAGTCAGAAGAGATGCAAGTCACAAGTGGGTTACCTCAGGGATCAGTCCTGGGGCCAGTCCTATTCAACATCTTCATTAGTGACCTTGCAGATGGACTAGAGGGTAAGGCTTGTCTGTTTGCAGATGACACCAAGATCTGCAACAGAGTAGATGATCCAGATGGGGTGGGCAGAATGAGAAGAGATCTGGATAAACTAGCAGAATGGTCAGAAGAGTGGCAACTGGATTTAATGCAAAGAAGTGCAAAATCATGCACATAGGGAAGAGAAACCCTGAAGCCACTTATAGGCTGGGAGGAGTTGCTAGCAGTCACAAAGGAAGAAAGAGACTTGGCATCATCATCACTGATGACCTAAAATCATCCAAGCAGACCTCTAAAGCAGTAGGTAAGGCTAGGGGGTGTTAGGTGTATTAGTAGGGTATCACAAGTCGTAAGAGGGAGGTAATAATCCTCTGTACAAGACATTGGTTAGGCCCCATCTGAGTACTGCGTGGCAGTATTGGAGGCCACACCTTCACAAGGACATTAACCAAATTGAGGCAGTCCAGAGAAGGGCAACCAAAATGGTACAGGACTGCATCAGAAGACATATGAGGACAGATTAACGGAGCTCAATATGTATACCCTTGAGCAAAGGAGGAGAGAGGTGATATGATCGAGGCATTCAAACACCTTAAGGGCATAAACAAGGTGAAAGAGTCTAACATGTTTAAATATAAGAAAATAGCAGGACAAGAGGACACAGCATGAGATTAGAGGAGGCCGATTATGGGGAATGGAGGAAATTCTTTTTCACAGAAAAGGTGGTAGATGCATGGAATGGCTTACCACAAGAAGTGGTGGCTATGAATACAGTACAGGGCTTCAAACAGGCATGGGATAGGCATAAGGAGCAATACAAATGACTATGAATAGATAGGTCACTGACAGAGCAAAGGCGATGGCACATTCATAAGGTAGAAAGAAATGGGCAGACTGGATGGGCCTTGCGGTCCTTATCTGTCAACTTCTATGTTTCTATGTTTCATTTTTCACAGAGAGGGTTGTGGATGCATGGAACGGCCTTCTGAGGAGATTGTGGAGTCAAAATCAGTGGTGAAATTCAAGCATGCATGGGATAGTCATAAGGCAATTTGGGGTGGGGTAGGAAGTAGGCTGCTGGTTAACTAGGATCTGCAGCTTATCCAGTAGATAGGAAATGGGCAGACTGGGTGGGCCAAGCGGTCCTTATCTGCCGTCAAATTCTATGTTTCTATGTTTCTATGCCGAGGGGTCTCTGGTCCTCTGTAGTCCCACCCATGGTGATTCAGAGAACCTCTACCAAAATGGGTGGCAGTGCTGTATTGGTTGCTGACAACACACTATGGAATGCCCTTCCTGCATTCCTCAGGTCCTCCAACACACACCTCACCTTTAAGCAAAACCTTAACTCCTGGCTACATGCTCAAGACACCAGCAACTGTTTCCACAGGTAGTTCCTCACCCCCCCAGCCTACTGTCTCTTTCCCAATGTATTCCATCTGCACTTATTCCTCTCTGTGATGCGCCCTTGGGCCTGTCGGGAGTGTTTGTGGGGAGCTCTATCGATAGGGTTCGTACCCCAGTCTCTATTTGGGCTATTGCTACTCCGTGCCACCTCTTTTATCAGAGGCACTATAAAGGTCAAATAGTTACTATTTTTTTCCTGTATGCATAGCTTCCTGCAAGCTGCTTGTACATTGTTATGTTTACTGCCACTGCACTGGCCAACTGTACTACTACTTTTGTTAAAGTGTTCTGTACTACTAATTATTTTTTGTTAAAATGTTTCTGCTGTATCTTTCACTCTGTAATTATTGTCAGTTGTGCCTTCTGGCCCTGGTCGTGCATGTAAATGGTGCTTTGGACCAGTGCACCTGCCCTGTTATCAAAGTCATAAATAAATAAAAACATCATTGTCCACCTAGGGACAAATGACCTGGCTAAGAATGGGTTCAGAGCAGTGCAGGAGGTTTATAGAGTTGGGGAAGGGCCTTAGACAAGCAGCATGCATGGTAACTTTCTCAGTGGTGCTGCGTGTCCATGCATGGGTGAGGCAATGGTACTCTGCACCATGGGATTCAATGACTGGTTGAAAACGGGGGTTGGGGGGACTCAGAGTTTTAGCTTCATTGGAGACTGGTGGTCCACCTGGAGGGATGCAGGCCTAGACTGGCATGATGGACTACATCTGTCTGGGAAAGGAACTAGGATCCAAGGTGATAAGTTTAAATGCTTCATTGGCAAGCATTTAAACCAGCCAAGGGAAGGCACTGAAAAGAAATCAAATCCCCACCCCATAAAACAGGTTAATTAGCAAGGTACACACCAAGGTAGAGAGGTTATAAAGAGCAGGACAGGGATAGAAGGAGAAAAAGGCAAAGGCAGTAAGAACAGGTATGGGGCTAAAAGAGTAAAGCCTTCAAACAATGGAGAGCAATGAGTATCAATGGTCACAGTCTGGGTAACAAAACTCTGAACTAGTGGCCTTAATGTCAGAGGGACACCTGGATATTGTGCAAGTCACAGAAACATGGTACACAGAGAACCATGACTGGGATGTCAACACACCAGGGTACACAATCTACAGGAGGGACAGGGAGGGTAAAGAGGAGGAACAGCTCTCCACATAACAGAAGGGATCAAAGCAATGGAACTAAAAGGGTAAACATGAGAGAGAAGAGGCACTGTGGGTCTTCCTGGAGACAGGAAATGACACCACAATCCACATGGGGTTGTATACATGCACACACCCATCTCAGGGGAGGAAATGGACAAAGAAATGATAGAAAGCATCCCTTGCAATGGCAGAAAAGGGGAGATATTGTTGATGGGGACCTGAATATGCCAGATGTTAACTGAAGGAACTTTTCTGCAGCCACACCCAAGAGTAGGTCATTCTCATGCCCTACAGGGGTATGCCTCAGGCAGCTAGTGTTGAAACCTACTCAGGAAGAAGCAATCTTAAGCCTGGTACTCTCAAATGGTGATGGAGAGAGGATCTCAGATTTAGAAGTGGGTAGCCATCTGGAAACAAACGACCACCAAACAGTGTGGTTCACGATAAACACAGCTGCAGAGTCAAGTCACACAAAAGCAAGTGTATGAGACTTTAGGAGGGCTGACTTTGGCTAAATGGGAGAGTACTCTAAAAAAGCAGTAGCAGATGGGCAAGAAGGAGGACTGGAGGAACAATGGAGAAAAATCAAAACTGCCATCACAGAGGCAATATGCCTTTATGTGAAGCAAATAAATAAAACTAAACAAAGGAAAAAACATTATGGTTCTTAGAAGAGGTGGTGAGGAAGGTTAAGGAGAAAAAGGCAGCATTCAGGAAGTATAAGGAAACACAGAAGGAGCAGGACAGAGAACTGTACCAGTCAAAGCAGAAAGAAACAGGGAAGGCAGTCAGAATAGCAAAGGCCCAAACCAAGGAAAAGGTAGCCTACTCAGTTAAGAAGTGGGATAAAACCTTTTATAGGTGCAGTGAAGTTTGCCAGGATGAAGCGCAGTGTCACAGGTTTTGTGCATGACAAAAGGGATTAACCCCCATTGAAACTGCATTGTTTGCTGCAGTAACTCTACTGCAGAATTCTGCAGAGTTGGGCTTAATCCTGGAGGGCTTCACTGTACATTTGGGAGTGAAGGAAGACCAAGGGAGGGATAGTGATGCTTAATAAAGGGGAGAGGGAATGGGCAGAGGGTGGCAATGAAAAGCAGGGATGCTGAATGAATACTTCTGCTCAGTATTCATTAAAGAGGAGGAGGGGAGGTACCTAAACCAAACAATAGAAGCACTCTAGATGGGGGGTTGATACCAGTCTATTCACAGAAGAAAAGATCCTGAAAGAACTCCTAAAACTGATAGTAGACAAAGCAATTGGTCCAGAAAGGGATTCACCCCTGAATTCTCAAAGAACTAAGGTGACAACTAATGACACCACTGACTACCCTTTTTGACCAATCATGGGAGGATGGTGTGGTACCTGAGGACTGGAGGAGGGGGGATGTGATTCCCCTTCACAAAAGTGGGAGCAAGGCAGAGGCAGGAAACTACAGACCTGTTAGTTTGACCTCTGTGATAGGAAAAATGATAGAATAACTTAAGAAAGAAAGAAAGAAAGAAAGAAAGAAAGAAAGAAAGAAAGAAAGAAAGAATTGTTGAGTACCTAGAGGCTAGCAGGGCACAGGACCCAAGGCAACATGGATTCACAGTGGGAAGGTCATGTCAAACAAATCTAATGGATTTCTTTGACTGGATGACCAAAGTAGTAGACCATGGAGAGGCTGTGGATGTGGCCAACCTAGACTTTAGCAAGGCATTTTGACACAGTCCCATGCAAAAGATTAATAAACAAGTTAGCCAGCCTGGGAGTGGGTCACAGGGTGGTAACCTAGGTAAAATATTGGCTGGACAGCAGGATACAGAGGGTAATAGTAAACAGAGTCTGCTCTGAAGAAAAGGTGGTTACTAGCAGGGTACCGAGGGTTCCGGATTGGGACCAGTCCTCTTAATGTCTTTATAGGTGACATTGTAGAGCACTAAAGGAAAATTATGTATCTTGCAGATGACACAAAGATCTGCAAGAGGGCTGATACACGGGGAGGTGGAAAGGCTGAGAAGAGACTTTGCAAGGTTGGAGGAATGGTCAAAAGTATGGCTGCTTAGATTCAATGCAAAGAAGTGCAAGTAATGCACCTGGGAAACAAAACCCAGGGAAGGGTACACAATGGGAGGGAAGGTGCTAACAGCGAAAATGGAAAGGGACCAGGGGCAGTCATATCAGATGACCTAAAGGTAGGCAAGCGATGAGAGAAGGCAGTAAGGAGGGCTTGGGGATACTGGGATGCATAGGGAGGCATCACCAGTAGAAAACAGGAAGTTGTTATCCTCTGTACAGACAGTTGGTGAGACCACATCTGAGTACTGCTGCAGCTCTGGAGACCCCATCTCCGCAAGGACATAGACAGGATGGAGGTAGTCCAGAGGAGAGCAACAAAATGGTGCAGGTCTGCACCAGAAGCCCTATGAAGAGAGACTAAAAGAGCTTAATATGTATACCCTCAAGGAAAGGGAGGGAGACATGATAGAAACTTTCAAGTACCCTCAAGGAATCAACAAAGTCCAAGAGGGTAGCATCTTTCAGAAAAAGATGTGCAAGAACAAGGGAGCACAATTTGAAGATAGGGGGATGCTCAGGTGAAATGTGAGGAGGTATTTTTCACAGAGATGGTGGTGGACACATGGAACAGCCTTCCTGAGGAGGTAGTGGGGTTTAAAACAGTGAGGGAATTCAAGTATGCATGAGACAGACGTAAAGCAATTCTAGTGGGGTTAGGAGGAAGTAGGCTGTTGATTAATTAGGATCTGTCGCCTATCCAATAGATATGGAAATTGCAGACTAGGTGGGACAAATTGTACTTATCTGCCGTCAAAGTCTATGATTCTGTGTAAACCAGTTTGCACTAATTTCAATAATAACAGATGCTCGGGTTCCATTTGCCAGTTTCTTCACATTTGTAGTTTTTGTGGTAAAGCCTATGCTAGATTCGTTTGTCCGAAAATGCCTTGGTCAAAATGGTGCCACCAAGCCAGTTTGACAGAAAATCTGTTGGCCGGCTTTACAGTGACAGCACTGTGTTGACCACGATCATGGTCAGTATTGTGCCGTCAGACAAAAAGTGTGTTTTTAGCAGGTGGCTGTACCCCCCATCACCACCAGACATGAAAATAATCAATACCAGGTTGGAGTTGTTTCAGGAGGGGCACAAGACCAGGAAAAGCTGTGCTGAGGTCCCACATGACCATTACAATGGCCTGTCGTTGTTGCCACAGTAGTGGTCTTCACCATACTTTGTTCAGTGTAGCAAACATATACTGGTCAAAACATTCGCAATTACTGCATTTCTTTACTCCTGTGAACCTCGTGCTTTAGCCCAAGCATTAGCTTTTCATCCTTTTTGCCCGTTTATAGAATATTTTCTGTTTGACTTTCAGAAGGATTTCACACTGGCATTGCTATGCTCCCTCTGACACCTTCAATGTTGTAACCTGTAGTCTGCCTTAAAAGAACCAGAAGTTGTACAGCAGTTACTACAGAAGAACTTCCAAAAGAATTCCTAATCTATCCTGTTTTGTAACACCATTTCCCACACTCCTATTTATGTGGCTACTAGAACATTTTCTGGCAAAAGTTACTAATTGATAAGTCTGGATAAGCATTACATTGTACATTTTGTATTGCAAACTTTTAGAAACACTTGCCTTTTGGAGAATTGTCTCTCTGTCTTGAAGCTTGAGAGTTTTAATTTTAATTAATACTATTTGAAGGTATTCTGAGTTGGTTGCAAATTGGGAGCCCGCACGATGAGCTCGGTCCAGTGTTACTTTTTCTTCAAGATATTTTCTATCCAGTGATATAGTAAGCATTTTCTGAAAATAAGGTACTGGGTTTCCCTGTGCCCTCCACCCCATCTGGGATTTTGCACAGTCTTATATTGACCCTTCTAGCTCTGTCTTCTTCTTCTGTGATTTTAGTGTGTAGAGCCTGCATTTGTCTCTCCAGTTGTAAAATCTTTTGAGGAGCTGTTCGTGTGGAGTCCTCCACTTGGTATATTCTAGTCTCTGATTCCACAGTCCTATTACTTAATGTAACCCCCATGTTCGGTGGGGTTACTAGAATCCCACTTAGAATCAGTGGCGGGCAGGGAGAGGCAGCTTATGAGATGCCAGTTAAATGGGTTTCACACTGTCACACTCTGTTTTCATCTTCTGCTGAGCTGGAGTGATGATGTCACCTTAGAATTCTCACAGCAGCATAAGCCACACTGGAATGCTAGCTGCAGGGGTTAGCAGTAGAACGTTGGGAGATTCAAGTTAGTTTCAAGAGAGACTCAGGAGTGTGAGGAGTGCTGTAGTGTTTAGCTCCTCAGACCTAGCTCTGAGAGAGAGCTACCTAAGAGAAGGGGTTGTGTGTTCTCACCCTAGAGAGGAACACAGAAGACCTGTAGAAGGAAGTGGTAGAGAACGTTCCTAGAAGTTATTCCAGTGCTCCATCCCTGGAGGTATGGGGGGGGGGAATTCCAGAAGTTCAGTGGCAGTCCCCTGGTCCATCCTGGAGAGGAGAAGCTGTCTGACAGTTGTTTCATTCTGTGAGTACCAGAGATTGTTTTGTGGGAAAAGACCTGGGGCACCTGCATACCGTGGTGAGTTTTCCTCTGAAACAGAGACTGTGTTCACTGAGAAAGAGTTTCAGGTAAAAGTGTCTCGCCTACTGTGAGACTGAAAGACTTGCCAAATACAGAACTTTAGACTGTGTATGACTTAGAAGCATCTGCAACAGTGGGGTCTAGGGTAAAGAATATAGCCACATACAGAACTTTTAAAGTCAGGACACTTCCAGTGAAAGTAGAAATGTTAAATGTGAAAACATTTAGAGAGCATCTACAAGCAGTGTTTTCAGAGAAAGGTGTTGTAACCACTATGAATTGCCAAGTATAGATTTGGGAGCAATAGGTGGGAGACCCCCCATCTGGAGTAACTAGGTTTACCTCTCTGGGTTCAGTCTGCACCTTATGCTTTCTCTCAGCTATTTGGCCAATGCCTGAGGAAAACACCCAGATGTGGGATTTTGGATTTTCCTGAGAGCCGGAAAGTGGCTCGTGGGTGGTTTAGGGAGCCACCATCAACCTCCATACCATATGGATAAGTGTCCTAGTACTGGCCAGGGTGCCGTCAAGGAAGAGAAGAGAAGTGTACCAATTCAGGCCATGGTGTCCAGATCTGTTCAGAACCGGAGGGTTCGTAGTGAAAAAGTGTGCTCTGTACCTCAATAATCTGCGTTAACAGTGAGAGTAGCCCTGTGGGAGTCCATCTTTGCTTTATTATTCTCTGTGTTCTGAGAATAAAAGCCGTACTCTAGAATCCCAACCTTGTTTGGACATTACAGTTATTGCTTCCAGTGTCCGGATTTACTTGGGTGCCACTGACCACAGAAGTACAAACCTAGCATAATGCTGAGCAAACATTTTATCCCAGGGACCCAGGTTGATGGCCATGATAAATGGTCCCCTCTGGGTGTGAGCCAGGTAGTTGTCACACTTTGTTTGCCTGTCTGAAGGATGGCAGGCTCGGAGTAGAAGTAATGGGTCTACACAGAGTTCTGTAAAATATTTGTAGTGACTACCCCCACCCCTCTTGGTGGCACCTAGAGGTGAGAGGAGCAGCCCTGCTGGTAGAAACAAGGGGGAGCCGGTGGGGGGAGGTTACATTAAGCTTTGAAGTTTTATATTCAATTCAGAAAGAGACGCTGTTACATTATTCTAAGCACCTTTTATGTTTCTTAAGACATTAAGCATTTCACTTTTAGACACTGCTGCCAAAACTACTTCTTTAAATCGCTGATTGTCTCCCAATGTTTGTTTTAGAGACGCTGTTCACCTCTCCCTGTTGTTTTGAGGTTAAAGACCCTTCTGTTTTAGATGCCAGTTCTTTATCAGACACTTGATTGTTTAGGGTCACATTACCCATTTTATTCATCTGTTGCCCATATGCTTGATTATCTTGAGACATTTCATCCCATATTTGAGGATGAGTAACATTGTTAACCAAATTTCTTGCTAGAGTACCTACTTCCTTGGGTCCTCCAGTCTCATTTACTGTGTTTTGGGATATGCTCTTTTATTATTATTCAAACCTGCATCCTTTTGCTGTTCACCTGTTTGGATATTTACCTGATTCAGCTGTGAATGTTTGCCTCCATGTGTTCCTTAACAATAGACCCTTTTGAGAGAAATCGTCAGAAATGTTATTTTATGCTGCCTCTCTCTGGAGGGGCTTACTAATGGTGATAGTATTGTCTGAGTGCGTCCAGCAATGTCATCAGGTCAGGAAGGCTCGATGAGCTGTGTTTGCGAAAGAGAGCATGTTATGACATATCTTTATCTTTTATTCATCGCGCGTTTCTGATATTTCTTTGTGAGGTACACACTTTTCGACAAATTGAGCAAGGACAGCAAAATAAAAGCTAGCGTGAGCACTCTACTTTTTCTCTGCTTTCAAATGCCCTCTGATTTGAAGAGATAATGTAAATCAACTTAGGGCTTGTTTGAGGTGAAAAAGCAGCTACTAGTTTCTTGAACTGATTTTTCTCATCGTGGAGGGGTGGCATGGGAAACCTGTGCTTGCAGGGCCCCCCTTCCTCCACTGGGTTGCTGCACTGTTCGTGTGAGTTGAGGTGCCGGCTCGCTTAACCGAGCACCAGCGGGCCTCCTCAGTATGTCTACAGACCAAGAATAAAGAATCCTGCCTACAAGTTCAAGCTATAGCCCCTGCCGCTGCAGGTGTCCCGACCACGAGGTGCCATACCTACGAGCAGGATAATCGAAATTCAAACTTGCCTCTGGGGAAAAAATTTTCCTGCCCCTACCCCATTCCCTCCTCCCCTTAAATACTCATACACCTCCCTCACTGACTGCAGATCCTATTAGCTGAATGGGTGTGGCTGGAAAAGCTTTTCTGCTTTGACTTAATTCAAATGTTTTTGATCTCAGATTCCTTGGGTTTGTTGCATCGACTACTTATTTCTTCCTGGACACTGTATATTGCTTACTCCTGCCTACTTTCTTAATGATGTTGTTCAGTGTGTTTGCTGGACTATCAACAGAAAAATAGCATTCTCTGGTTTTCCGCAAGCATTTACCTATCTGTCTGTAATTTTCTGGGGAGAGTGTTTTGGCAATAATTTCTGAGTCACTGTTTGCCTGTCTAAGTTAAATGCTTATACCCTGTTAGGCAGACCCTGCCCCATTAGTTGTACTAGTGCACTGTGCACACTGACCAGCCTTCCCCTAAGCTACCCTTCTGGTCTTTTACTGTCACTTTGATGAGGTGGGTATCACTGGTTACTGCTGAGCTCTACCGTGGAATGGAGACTCCCAAGCCTACCAGGGAAGGTGTCATGCCCTCCTTACCTAGTGCTGTCTTCCTCATTGGTCTCCTCTCTGTCCTTTTCCTCTCCCTAATGGTTGCTGGCTCCTCCCAGTTGGCTAGGGACCACTGGGGTATGTCTGTCCCCCATGAGGTGTTTGACTTCACCTTCTCTAACCTCCTAGCCAATGATAGACTGCCCCCCTGCCCTACCTGCTGCTATGACCTCAGATGTCTCCTGTGTCCTACCTTGGTGAGAAGACATCCTGCCTGCAGGCCCACAGCCAGAGGTACCCCTCCCGATGGTATCTTCTCTGGCTCTTCCTGGTGATACTGGCCCTGGCCAGTGATATTGAGCTAAATCCTGGTCCAGCCTATCAGGCCTCTTCACCCTCCTGCAGGTTGCAAGTCAGGCAAGGGGTTAAAATGTGCTCACTTTAACATTCGCATTCTTGTGCCCAACCTGGATGAACTCACTGCCTGGTCTGCACACTGTAAGCCTGACATTCTTGGCATTACAGAGACCTGGCTGAAACCCTCAATTTCTGACTCAGCCTGTGTGCCCCCTGGCTTTGAGTTTATTAGACAGGATCAGCTGGGTAACAAGCAGGGTGGTGGTATTCTAATTTACTATGAGTCATCTTAAAGTGCCTGTGGTGGTTCATCAGCAGATCTCTCTGTCTTCATGTAAGCTGCTGCATACTGTGCTGTTAAATGGGAATATAAAGAAGCTGCATGTTGTATGCACATAAATCCCCAAAGGGTGGTCTGCCTGGGCTTGCCCACCTCCTGGATACTGTTGGTCCTAATGCTGGGGACAATGAACTACTGATCCTGAACTTAAACTGGAATGGGGGTAATTCTAAGCAGTTTGAGCTTCTGCTTGCAAGTCTAGCCCTGACGCAGCTTATCCAGGAGCCCACTAGATGGTCTGCAAATAGCATCACTAGCTCCCTACTGGACTGGGTCCGTCAAATCATCCTGAGAGGATCAGCTTCCATGGAACCCTGCCTGACTCCATCTCAGATCACCCCGATATTTTGTGTGTGTGGAAAATCCCCTTACCAAAAATTCCCCACAAAATCATTTGTGTTAGGGATTTTTCTAGGTTTGATCTGGGGTCATTTCATGAGGATCTGAGGTTCACTGACTGGTCTGGGGTGCTTAGTGCCCATGACCCCTCTACTGCTGTCACCCAGTTTCTCACTCACTTTGGTGCCCTGCATTACAAACATGCCCCCTTATCAGGTGGAGGGTAAGGGGTCTGCCATAAAATGGTTGCATCGAGTCTCTGCCCTCATGCGGCTAGAGACAAGTGCTGGCTCACTTCAAAGGCATGCTGGATCAGTCCATCTTCAAAAGTATAGGAAGCTCAAAATGAGTGCAAAAAGCCATCAGGGTGTCAAAAAGTGAATACTGTAAATCTGCTCTTATTTAGCTCTGCTAGGGACCCACAAAGGTTCTGAAGGAACATAAAACACCTAGTTAGTGGCTCCTCTAATTCTAGGGTATCTGATATGATCATTGGTAGTTCTACTTGTAATAATCCACTTATGATTGCAAATACTTTTAATTTCCACTTTTCAGACTTATTAGTGCTCACCTCCCTTTTCCCTGCTGGAGTGAATACCAGTGGCCCCTCGGCTTCCGCCCAGCAGGAGGTTCACCCCTCCTGTCCGCTATTTTATCTCTGGGCTGTGTCTGTCATGGAGATGTGGAGACTTCTCTCTGGTCTCTCTCCGCACTCCAGTTCTGGCCATGATAATATGGAGCCCAAGCTTCTAAAGCTAGGTGCCCCCCACATTGCCTTACCAGTGGCACATATCTTCAACCTGTCCCTTGCCACTAGTGTTATCCCTAACATTTGTAAGGTGGCAAGGATTGTCCCATTCTGCAGCAGGGCAACCCCAAAGTCCTGGACAACTACCATCTGACTGCCATCCAATTGGCTATTAGCAAACTCCTAGGGAGTACATTCAGGCCCATAAGTTACTGTCCCCTGCACAGCACGGCTTTCGAAAAGGGTATAGTACATCCACGGCCCTTGTCTCGGTCTCATCTAGCATCAGGGCGGCCATAGACCAATGCAAACTCTCTGGAGCCATATTCATTGATCTATCCAAGGCCTTTGACCTTGTGGACCATATATTACTTTGCTCACAGATGCTATCCCTTGGCCTGTCCCTTCCCGTCCTGAGTTGGCTTAAAAATTACCTCCAGTACAGACTACAGCTGACCAAATTCAACAAGGTCCTCTCCGGTCCCCCTCTGGTGCCCCCCAGGGATCAGTTCTCCTGGCCACTGCTACCAACTGTAGGGCCACCCTTTATGCGGATGATCGGGTTATCTTGGCACATTCCCGGGACATTGGGACTCTCAACCTTCAGTTGACTGAGGAGTTTAAGACTATTCAGTCCTGGGTAATGTCTCACAAGCTGGTTCTCAACCTAAATAAAATTCAGGCCATGCTGTTTGGGTCATCAGCCAAAATCAAGGACTCCCCTGGCCCGCTGTGTGACCGTGGTGTGCATGGTGCTCCCCTCCTAACCACAGTTTCCATCAAATACCTTGGGGTAAGACTAGACCTGGGGTGTCACTTTCTAAATGTTTACAGAGCTGTAAACTGTAAATTGGATCTTGCCTACAGGGCAAAGAAAAATCTGATGTCTGTTGCTCGCCTGGCACTAGACAGAGGTGTGCTGCTCCATTCGCTTAGCTATGGCCTTCTACAGTTTGCTCGCACCTCCAAGGTCCACTCACTCAGTGGCACATGACCTACAATAATATCTGTTGCTTCACCCTGGCTGCCCTCGCCACCCATAATTGTGAATTATACGACAAACTTGGCTGGCTTTCCCATCAAATCACTTGAACTTTGGGCTGGGCTGTTTCATGGGTAAGGTGATCAGAACTGGCACCCCTCCTGGGCTGGCACAGCTTCTCATGCCTGCTGACTCCTCCTCCTCCTCCTGCTCCCTCAGGTCTCAGGGTCTTGAGGTACTCTACTCTCATGGGGATAGGGTCTTTCCTACAAGTGCTCCTAGGCTATGTAACTCCCTTCCTGCCCATGTTCGTTCCTCCCCCACCCACTTGTGCCTCCGGAATTCCCTGTGGGAGCACCTGAAGCTAACCTCTGTGTGTGGGTATCCTAAGCCACCTTAATCCTGGTCTCTGAACTGGACTCACCTAGCCATGGGGTCCCTCTTGTAGGCTCTAATGGTCCCACCTACTGCCCTTTTACACTGAGATGCATGCGATTTGCTTGTTTTATATACTCAGGAACTAACTGTTTCTGTGACTCTGTTAAAGGGTCACTCATACACTGTGATTACTGCCCTTGCCATTGAATGACCTAGACTATTTATTTTGTGTATATGTGTAGTATGTATATATATATATATATATATATATATATATAAAACCTATTACTGCATACTGTAGACTATCTATGTTAGCCTGTTCTTTTGTGTCTCTGTACATAGCTCTACTCATTGTTATGAACTCTGTTTGAACCTGTAATCTTAATTTTACTCTCCTGGGTCATACCTGAAAATAGGCGATAACTTGTCTAATGTACCTACCTGGTAAACAAAAGCTAAATAAATAAATAATATATCTAAGTCCCTGAGTCAGAAAAATAAAAATAAAGTCACATAAAAACAAGGGCTGCAATTATATTGTGCCATGCAGTGTTTTTACACGCCTTCTATTTCTGAGTTAGCAAAGGCAAATTATACATGTTATTTCATAGCTAAACAGAAGCAGAAGAAAGTTGTTTCAAGGCACATTGCAGGATCCTCTTCAGACCAATGTGCAGGGGTCTCTTCACCTGGCCAGCTTGGTTGTTACTGCTTTGCTGCAATCAACATCAGAGCTTCCTCACAGGAGCCCCTTTTCACTCACTTATCTGTGGAAACAATGGAAAAAATAAAGCAATTCAACTCTTTGAAACAGAAACTCTATAAAAAAGACATTTGAATTTTTGTGCTTTATCCTGCCATTATTTGGTTTATTATAAATGGTTGGCTGCATACATTTGATTCTCAGAAAATGTAGAAGATGCTTATGAAAAAGAATATGAAAATGGAGGAACCTAAACGAACTTTAGCATTTTAAAAATTAACCATATTCTTCCTCCTCAGGTTATCTGAGTGGTGGAACTGAATTACTTAAGGAGCAGGAATGAAAAATGAAGAGAATTTAAAAAAGGGTGGGGGGCTGCTAAATAACAAGGAAACATACAAAATATAATGATAGAATCAAAGGGGATTTATGTAAATTAGAAGTGAGGAGGAGAGGGTGTGGTGGGGACAGAAAGGAGCAATAGAAATTAATGGGATACTTCTCAATTTACAATTGCTTTATTTTGGCAATAATGCAACTTCAGGTCTCTTTTCCCTTCTTCCTTCCTTCCTTCCTTCCTTCTCCTTTAAAACTGTCTATTAATGAGTATTGGAAAGGATCTCTCTGTTAAAGACCAGAAGAGCTTTTGGTGTACGGAGTTGGCCTTACAGTCAGCTTGTGTGTGTGTGCATATTTGGGGGAGGGCATGGTAGGCAGTATTATACTGTAATGGGGCGGAGGATTTTATAGGGATCTATTAGTTAATGCTTATGATTATACAGAGACCAAGTATTTATATAAGACAAAAGAAATAAAAATTAAAAAAGGCAAGATAAATATAAAATTGGAAAAGGGGATCCTGGAACTTGATACAGTCAGCTTAGTTTACTGCAACAAAATGTTTTAAGGTGGCAGCCTGGAATGTGAAAGGACTACAAGACAGAGTTAAAACAATAACAGTTATAAAATATCAATATGCTTATGTTACAAGAAACACATCTTACAAAAATAAATATTCGGTGATTTGAGAACTGATGGGGCAGAACTTTTGCTTACAGAAATGCTTGTATGAAATGTTTTCATGCTGCACACATGACACTATGTGCTCACAAATTACTGCACACGTGAAAGTTAAGTGATTTGCTTAGGATCACACTATACACAAGTGGGAGTTGATGAAATTCAAATCCAGGTCTTCATGCCTCCAAGTCTCCTGGTTTGCAGTTCAGTGCCTTTAACCACTAAGCCATACTGTCTGCACACATATGGCTCCCTTGTACTTCAATACGTACTGTATTTGAATACATCTGAATGCATGCAACATACTTGTAGCCAGTGTATGCTTTTCAGTTTTCTTCTCTCCCTCATCTCATTTTCACAGTTGAATTGTAGCACACATACCAATGGAAACACTTGTTTTTCCCACCCCAATGCACAAACTTACCCACAAAACTACTTAAAGGAGAAGACTGCTGTATATTTATGATTTGATATGTCTGATGTATTTATTATACATTACATCAAGTACTGTACATATGTCAATAAGAGATAAGCCATTTCTTCTGTTGCAACATGTATCTAGAGTTTGAGGGCTCTGACACAAGGTAGTAAATTGTCAAGTAAGCCCTCCATTTACTTGCAAATGAGTCACTTGTAATACAGCCCCTCCCATTCCTTGATGTCACTGCAGCAACAATGCAGAACAAAACATAAGGTTATCAATGTTGTCTAGTCTGATTTTAGTTTAAGTTTGCAATGGCTTAAGGGAGTTCTGTCATGCAACTCACGCAGGGAGTAGTACTTGTAGCCTTAATACTGTGAGTAGAGCAAATAATACATCTGACAGTATTTCATTCACAGGAAACAAAATCTGTTCCTTTGTACTGCTCATTTCTGTCTGTGAGACAGTTGTAACATGTTGTAGAAAGCAGTAGACTGAATCAATCAATCAGCCAATTAATCAATTGAGCAATCAGTCACTCTGTATTGAACCAGTTGAACACCCTTGAGAAGATTCATTACAAGGTGTGCCTGGGCAGTTTACAAAAGGATCACAAATGACTGAATTATACACATCCCCGTTCAGAAGCCTGAAAGTGGGGGGCTAGATCATTTACTTTATAAAGTGTATTGTTTTACATTTCCAATGCTCCTTAAATCTGAATTTCTGACTGGACATACCAAGACACAGAATGCATATGACATGGAAGGAGTGAGCTAAGCAAATACAGAGCACTACAGACACTGAGACTGATTAGTTTCTTTACCTACAATAGCTGAGGTGTAGCATCTGATTTGTGAGGGACATCCTACTTCAAATGCTGGCATTACAAATCAGGGGGGGGCTGCCACAGCTTATCCTTAGTACCTTGGAAGTGAAATGCTGTAGCTCTCACATCACTGCTAATGATTTATAATGGGAATTGGGGCACTTTTAAAGTCATGGACCTGAGGGGCCAACACAGTTTTCAAGGAGGTCGGGGAACTTAAGGGTTAGAGAGTAAGGGACTCTAGTAGGAGTTGAACCAGAGTTCCCCGGTGCTTTAACCACGAGATTACCCTTCTTCCATATGCTGCAGCTGATGCTTTCCTGGTAACCTATTCCTTGTTATAGCTGAATTCTTTATTACCTCACAGCAGCCATCCAATCACTGACTGACTGCCTAGTTACAAAGGGAAAGGGGCTTATTTGCAAGATTGTTCCTCACTGCTGGTGTCAATCAAAACAGAGACTGCTAACACACACACACAACATAATACAACAGCTGTATAATACCACTTAAAACTCTTGTTGTACCCAGAATCATTTATTGGGTAAACTGTTTTTGCTAACAGAAACAGTAACACAACACATACAGGCACTTCCTTATATGAATACTGTACAGTAGTAGCCACAGACATTGCCAGCTATTTCCAGATATTTTGTGAAATTTCTAAAGAGTTTCTCTCTGCTGCTCCTACTGTGGAAATGCAGAAAGCAGGAGATTTCTCTAGAAATATCACAGACATTTCGGGAAATAGCTGGCAATGTCTGTGGCTGCTACTGTATATACCTCAAATCATTACTGTATCACTCTCACATGGTCCTAGTCCCTATTAGACTTGCACTTCAGGTTGTGCACATCACCTAAAGGGTTCCTCCATTACTTAAGTGGGGAACCAGACATTGTAGGTTTGGTTTACTTGTGAAACTGCATTTAGTGCAGCACCATTATCTGTTGCTCTGATGACATCATCCTCCAGCAACATTGATGGTAAAATGGAGGACAAACACATTGATAACTTCTAGGGGCTGTATATTTTTATTTATAATCTAGATTTGGACAGCTATACCTGTAGGACTGCTGGCAACTGGAGGAGGCACACAACATTTACACATAAGGAGCTGGGAAAATATTGGTGTGAAACTATGGTAGCCTTCCCCTTTAATTACTTTTGTCTGGCCTGCACTTCTACTTTTTTTTCTCTGTAGTTTTGAATGCTTACACGCAAACACAAATGTAGCAATAACTTGACAAACACACACACACCCAACCTCATGGCCAGTTTTCCCCCCATGCACAAACACTGTAGCGGGTATGGCCATGCTGCTACATACAACCTGTCAAGTATAGATATAAGTAAAAAGTCTCTTACTTGAGTATTAGGGAGCCAGAGGCAGGAGTCTTTAAGAGATGCTGTTGTTGGGTCAGGGTGCTGGGGTGTACTCCCTTGAAATGAATGAAGTTATTTTTTATTATTATTTTATACATTTTGATGGTGAGTTGGAAAATAATGAAGACAACTGTTCTACTAACAAAGCCCTTGTTAGTCAAACAGTGGCCTTCATTAATCTCCAACTCTCCATCAATAATGTATAAAATAGTAATTCAAAATACCCCATTCATTTCAATGGTACACACCTGGCAGTCTCCTTGCCCTTTGTCATAATGTGCCTGAGTGTGGGGATGTGGAGGTCAGCTTCGGGGGGGGGCATAAGCCTGACTATAGTGGGGCTCCAATAGTCTGTGCATACCATACCGGTTAACTGTCTGTGAATGCAAGGGACAGCTCTAGAATGTCTGTAACATCATTAAAAGACACCACTTATTTGATTTGGCTGAAATGTGATATGGAAATCAGGAAAAATTAAAAAGTATAAGATTCATCTGTATATAACACAGAGCAGTGCATCACATTTGGTCTTAAACCCACCCAGTCACTAACCATTTTTTTCCTGGCTGAAGTTCAGCCCTCCTCCCCAAAAAGAACTTTGTCATGATTTTTCTTCCTGACTCCATTCCATTCAGTAACCATCCCCTATGGGTCATGAAGCCACCCAAAGGTGAAAGACACATCAGTATTTCAGTACTTCCTCCTTCCCTCATCCTTCTGTAAAAAAAAAAAAATTACTTTTACTTACCCAGCCATATGGTCAGAACCTGCAGCCTGGCATAGTGTGCCACCAGCCCAGTTTTTAGTCCACTCCCCCTCTTTTCTTTACCAGAAGTTGGATGTTAGAACCGACCATCACAGGTCCCTAACGTGGTCTGTGACCAAGTCACCTCACCATATGAGTCCACCCAAGCTGGATTTTTTCCTTCTTGCTTGGGTGTTGCTGTGGCTGCTGCCACAATACACTGATTAAGGCCTGTGGAGGCCACCCACACCACTGTCACCACTGCTGCTAAGCCTAGCTTGCTGCCGTGGGGGTTTATGCTGTCTTTTTGTAAGGCAAGCCTAGTAGAATAAGTAGGTAGACTAGTCTTGAGCTAGCTTCTAGCTCACCCTCTGCCCCTTCAACCACCAGGGGAGATGGAGACTCACTAAGAGTAGAACAACAAAAATATGCTGCCACAACATTGCTATTGAGAGTTCATTGCTCACGGACTCCTCCAAGCTGTAGTGTTCAACCTGTCTACTCTGTGGTTGGAAAGACAATGTTGCACTTGTAAGGCTCTATGTGCTCTTTCTTGGCTGGAGCTCATCCACATCACATGTGATTGTGTTGTTACTAATCAGTGGAGAGAGTGGACAACACACTACAGACACAGTCAAGTTTGGAGAGTACCTGCAGCATGAAAACACACAGGACTGGTGGGCACTTATTATGCAAAAGATTAAATCCAAATTTAAAGCCATTAGTGCCACACCATGAAAACAACATGGGCACAAATATGGAGGGGGGGTAGAGAGGTAAATGCACGCCTCTGCCCTACCTAAATGGCACCCTTGCTTAATGGTAGAAATTCATTTTCAGGTGCTGATATATCTAAGGTACTGTAACTCCATGTTTAATGATGTGTCCTGATCATCATGTGGGTTAGTGTCCCTCATTGTCACTCATTTTGAGTGTCCATGTCCCTCATTTCAGTGACAAAATGTGAGGTATGGTGCAAGCATCCAAGACCCTGCTCAGCGGAAAGAGTGCTAAGCATGGCCATAGTGTATAAGCTCAGTACAGAATGACAAAGGGAAAGTAAGTGAGAAACACATTTGTAGCACAAATATGCATAAGGGCTTTGCATGGTCCAAAACAGAAAACATAGGCTTCACAACAGAGGCCCCTCTTCATGCATCTAGAATGGGGGATAAAGAATGGCTAAAGTCTAGGCATTTAGTGCAATAAGCAAACAATACTTTACAGATTAATGGTGATTTAATGACAAAAATCAAAAGCCATTAAACAACTTGCAAAAGGATCAGAATTAATGAGTTTACCTAATTTTTATGGGAATTCAAATAAAATGTATTTTAATGACTAATTGCTAGCAGTAGTATAAGAAATAGAAACTGATGTGTTTTTTACATTAGATTTGCACCAACTTAGCTGCTATATACATGGTAAGCATGCAGCATGTGAACCTGATGTGATGTTTAAATGATATTCACACTAGTTAAACTGCTGCATTCATGTCAAGCATGCAACAAGTGAACCGGATGTAATTTTTAGAAGATGTTCACACCAGCTTACCTGCTGTGCACATGTCAAGTTTGCAGCATGCAAAACTGATTTGCCTTTTAGACCTGGTTTGCATACTGTGTGTTCACTTAGTGTATGCGAACCACATGCAAACATTGCACAATTAAGTATGTAGCATGCATTCTGCATGTACACAGCACACCTATATTTCTGTAAGGGTTTCCATGGAATATACAAGTAATTCAAGAGGTATACTAATTGCCTTTAATAGAATAAAATAATAGAATAAATATGGTGCCTAACGTAGCTAAAACTGTTATAGACAATCAAGGTTGGTATGTTACAATTACAGCTTTTTAACATTAAATTTACCTGTGCAGCCTTATATGCCTCTAATGAAAACAGTCCTAGATTTTTCTCAGAATCATTTCTGGTACCATCCACTTTTGAGGCACCATATTTGATATGTGGGATTTAAATTTGACTTTACATCACATGGATAAAGCAACAGGGCTAAATAAATTACACCAATCCTCCTGTAATGTTATCCATAATTTTATGATAGACCTTGGACTGATGGATCCAAGGCAAGAGATCCAAGTAGAGAAAAGTGTATACTCTTTCTTCTCTATGGTACACCAAAATTACTCTCAGATAGACTTTTTCTCTGCATTCTAGATCATTAACACATTTAATACATGATATTGATTATCCAGGTATAATGATTGCGGACCATTCCCTATGTTTTGTTGACCTTAAAGATAACTGAATACAAAAATCTGCAAAAAATATCGAGAATGGGTGTATCAATATTATCAAGAACCATAGCAGAAAAAAAGATTAGCGAAGCTTGTAATTTTTTGAATTTAATACAACACAAGATGCATCACCTATTACTATCTGGGAGATGTTTAAACTACATATCAGAGGCATTCTAACATCCTATGAAAATAGGAAAAGGGATAAACAAGTAGAGTGAATGGAAAAGGAAATTAATACACTCTTACAAATTCACAGTTCCTCATTAGATCCAAATATATATAAAGCCTTATTACAGAAAGAAGAACAGTATAACCATTTGATAACAGAAAGAACAGAGACACAAATTAAGAATACCAGGTCTAATTATTATTTTTTAACGGATAAGCCTTTAAAGTTAGTGATGTGGCAAACCCAAAAAACACAAAGTGAAAACTTGGTCATAAGCATAAGAAATAATCAGTGGAAGTTATTAATAAACTTACAGAAATTAATAGGTGCTTTGCAGAATATTATAAAAAATATATTCTTCAGAATTTAAGGGAAAAACAGAAGAGATTGTGGAATTTTTGGATTCACTGCAGATACCTGTTATTAATAATCAAGTTAGTAAAATCACTCAATTAGAAATTGATACTGCAATGCAAACTCTAGCATAATGGCAAAGCCTCATGACCAGACGGTTTAGGTTCAGAATTTTATAAAATTGAAACCTTTATTATTATAACCAATGGAGCAATTGTTTAATACCTTTAATGTAACACAAACAATCCTGTATACATTTCAGGAAGTAATAATTCAGGTCTTTTTAAAAAAAGACAAAGACCCGCTGAGCTATGCATCATACCAACCCATCTTTTTGTTAAATACAGACTATAAAATCTTCACGAAAGTTATTGCTAATCAACTAGAAATTATATTGCCAAACATTATACATCAGGATCAGAATGGCTTTATAAAGAATAGAACACTATTGGAAAATATAAGGCACACTTTACATATAATAGCCCTTAATTAAACAGATGATACAGCCTTGATGGCTATAGATGTTGAAAAGGCATTTGATAGGATGGAGTGACCATATATTTTTGCAGCAGTAGAGAGGATGGGGTTCGGTGTACAGCTCAGCAGGTGGTTAAAACTTCTTTATAATATACCTAAAGCAGTCATTCAAATTAATTGTACATCAGAAACATTTATTCTGGGGTGGGGAACAAGACAGGGCTTCCCCGTCCCCACTGATTTTTGTGTTAATAATAGGCCCCTTAGCAACAGCTATTAGAAATAAGGATATACTTGGTATAAATATTAATCATAAGATAGGAAAAATACATTCATATGTGGATATTTTATTATATATTATAAAACCTGCAGTATCCATCCCTTCAATAATTAATATCTCCAAACAGTTTGGTGGCATCTCAGGATATAAAATGAATTGATCAAAAACAATGGTATTGAGCTTGAATAAGGATAGGGATATACAACCATTTCTGGAGTATAATATGCAAAGGTATACAACCTATATTGAATATATAGGGGTTACTGTAACAGCTAATATCACAGAGTAATATAAGCAAAAGCATGAACCTGCATTGAAGGAAATAGAACAGGATTACACTTTATTTAACATTGATAGGTAAAATAAGTTAAGTGAAAATACAATTACTTCTAAAAAATCTTATTTGTGTTTCAGGCATTAGCTATACCAGTTCCACAGCAATTTTTTTTAAAAATGAAAAAAGTTACGAAGTTTCTTTGGAAATGCACTAAATCAAAAATCACATGGAAAACTCTTACACTTTCTAAGGATAAAGGGGGGTCAGGTACTACCCAATTTTTATGCTTATGATATTGCAGTACAGACTGCACAGATCTGGCACTGGTTGTGAAGTAAAAATTCGGTATTAACGTTTATGGCAATTAAAACCCAGGCACAGCTACAACCTCTCATGAATTTACTTTATTCAGAACTTCCTGTAAAACATCAGAAAAAAAATGTATTAATAACCACCTATTAGTGCTGGAAATATCTTCAGAACCAATTAGGAGATAAGACGATTATCTCAGAATACACCCTTCTAGTAATAAACACAATTTCAAGATATGGCAGGATAAGAGTCTTAAACAAATCAGAGATCTTTATCAAGGTTCAGAAGTTAAACTGTCATTCATCTTCATAACCGGTATAAACTTTCTGAAGTATATATATTTTAATATAAACAACTAAGGAGCTACCTAAGGCAAAACAGAACTTTGGTTAAAACTGAAGTTCCCCCTATAACCATAGAAACAATTCAAAGTAATAAGGAAGGAAGTGATCTCATCTTTATATCAAACCATGCAAACTGCCTTGGAAGTGGACATGTCTAGAATTAAGAATAGATGGGAGAGAGATCTGGGGCTTAATATTTCAGAAGAAATGTGACAGGACATAATTCATGCATATATAGCCAATGTATCCTCTGTAAAATTACAGCAGATCCAGATGAATACTACTCGTAGGACCTATTATACACCTAAAAAATTTAATCAGTTCAACTCAACTATTAATAATAAATGCCCTAGATGTACAACAACTACAGGTACATTGATACATGTGATTGGATCATATCCATACTTATCTAATCATTGGTCAAAAATAGAATGCCTACATGCATAAATATTCCATTAATTAATTGTTCTGTCACCTATAGTTAAAATACTAGGGCCTGGATATTCATACTGCGCTGGGCAGGGGCACAAGCATAGGTGCAGTGCAACTGGGCTGAGCCAGGGCATGGACCAGGCAATATTCAATGACCGTTGAATATGGAACTGAGGGCGCATGCTCTGCGCCAGTGCAAGTGCAGTTGCACTAGGTGCATCAACAGTGATACTCAGCACTGGGCATGCAAATGAGGCCAGTATGCATGCAAGGCACAAATGGTGCTATTTGCATGTCATTATGGACCCATTTGCATGTGATGCGCCGATCCCTGGCAACTTGTGCCTGGCGCCCTGCCAGGCTGCAGCCATCAGGGACCGATGCCCTGCAGTCCCACAGTGGTCCCCCGCTCCCATATGCCCGATTGTGGGCATAAATAATATTAATATCCCTGGTGGTCCAGTGGAAACCCCGCCCCCCCATCACCCGATTGTGGACATATGTAATATTAATGTCCCTGATGGTCCAGTGGAAACCCCCCATTGCCCAATCATGGGCATTGGTATTAGTAAATTCCCTGGTGGTCCAGTGGAACCCCCCCATCGCCCGATCGTGGGCATTAGTATTAGTAAATTCCCTGTTGGTCCAGTGGAACCCCCCCATTGCCCAATTCACATATCGGGCCTGTGTAGTACAGTATGGTATGCACACCCATTGGTCCACGCAGTGGACCAATAGGCATACAGGCCATACTGTATGCTGTCATTTGGTGGGCAGCTGAGTGGGGTGCTGCCACTTGCCAATTACAGGGGGGATGCTGGGTGGTGGGGGACCTCAGAGGGCAGGTGGAGAACCACTGGACCACCAAGATATCTAGTGCTCATTCCACCCATGATCAAGGCGATGGGGGGGTTCTACTGGACCACCAAGGAATTCCATAATACTAATGCCCGTGATTGGGTGATGGGGGGGTTTCCACTGGACCATAATGGAATTTACTAATACTAATGCCTGCGATCGGGTGATGGGGCAGGGTTCCACTGGACCACCAGGGAATTTACTAATACTAATGCCCATGATTGGGCATTTAGAGGTTTCCACTGAACCACCAGGGAAATGAATATTACATATGCCTGCGATCAGGTGACGAGGCAGGGCGGCACAATGCTTCCAGGGCAGGGGGCTTGCGGACAGTGTTCTGGGTGAGCGAGTGGCTATCCATGGCTGACAGCTGCTGTGTTACGCCCTACAATATGGCAGCTCACCTGTAGGTGGCCAGAATTTGTTCCTGGTTTTATCAGGCACATCTTTGCACCCCTCTGAGTGGTGCAAAGCGAGTTGTGGCAGACATGCCATGCACATCCTGGGCTGAATATCAGGATGTGTCACATATGCATGGGCATGCCCCATGCACTTGCGCCACATGCATAACCGATGCACTCTAGTGCATCGGGAGTTGCACATCGCAACTTGTCCCTTTGAATATTGTGCCAGGGCGCATTGGTGGGTTGTGCATGGTGCATCCCTGTTGTACCACACGCAACTCTCTTGAATATCCAGGCCCAGGAATTTATCCAGATAAAAACTATTTGGAAAAAGAACAACAGAAATTAACACTAATAACTATAACAGCAATAGAATGCATCTTATTAAAGTGAAAAGACTCTGACCCACCATGTTTCAAAAACTGGTTAACTGTGATGATAGATATTTCAAAGCTAGAACAGATTTGGTATTGCAAAACAATATGAAAGAAAATGTTATTAAAATCTGGGAACCTTTCCAGGCTGCAATACCTCAAATAAAAATATTTTTAAATTAGAATAGATACAATAGGTCCTGGATCCCCCCTTCAGTAAATATCAAGAAGCATCATGGAAGATCATCCAGAAGAAAAGCAACACATGATGAAGGAAAAGGATCTCTGTTTAGCTATCTGAACTGAAGGCTAAAGAAGAAGAAAAAAAGAGAAAATAAAAGTGACTGTCAGTTTATCAGGACCACGATCAAAGTCTGTTCCTAGAATCAACGAATTAATTCCATTCGATAATTATTCTCTCTCCTATACTTGCATAGATGATGCAATTAAAATTATAAAATGATTCAGCCCTTGCTCCTGGCTTTTGAACATGGATATTTCAGATGATTTTAAATTGCTACCCATTCATCATTCCTGACACTTATATGGCATTAAATGGAAAAATCATTACAGTACTAATTTGCTGTACATTTAAACTTAGGATGCAAAAGCAGCCTCAAAATTATTAAATATGTTTTCTGAAATGCTCAGTTGGCTGTAACTCAAAATTTGTCATAATCCATCTGTTGTCCATCTCCTAGATGATTTCTTACTATTCGAGCTACCCAATTTACCTCCAACTGCTGGCACAACTGTCTCGTCCATCTCTTCCTGGAGTTAGTACCGTTGTCTGAAGAGAAAACTCTGGGACCTTCTACTTCCATTGGATTTTTAGGTATCAAACTGGATACAGTATGAATGGAAGCCAGATCACCTCCTGATAGACCTCTCAGGATTCATGCACTAGTGAAATCTTTTTCTGTTCGTTTGTCCTGTTTCACAACACAAATTGCTTTCACTCCTGGGTTACCTCACTTTTGCAAAGCAAATTATTCCACAAGGGCATACATTCATTTGCTACCTTCTAACAATGGCCTCTTTTGTCTCCAGACTTCATCATCACATATTTCTTGCTGCTGCAGCCAGATTAATTTAGCCACATGGTCACACTTTGTAGCCCACTGGAATGGATGTTCCATATGTTGTAGAAAGAACCATCTCCTGATCTCCATCCCTGGATATATGCTGATGCATCTTCAGATCATTGTTTTGCAGCCATTTTTGATCATTTCTGGTTTGCTACACCTTGGCCTCCTGATGTGTACACACATCAAGACTTTTCCAACACATCTCCATTATTCTAAATTTACCCTATCGTACCAGCTGCATTCTTATTGGGCCATCTTTGGTCTTTACAGGCCATATTGATCTCTGATAATCGTCCTACTGCAGATATCATAAATAAAAACAGGTCTTCATCCCATTCTATCATGTTTTTCAAGTGAAGGTTGACTTAGTTATCATTGGACCGTAATTTCATTTTGAAATGTTTTCATATTCCTGGCTATGCAAACAAAGCTGCTGATTATCTATCTCAATGTCTGTTGTAAGAATTCCATTGCATCTGTCCTGCAACAGATTCAACAATGGCATCTCCTTTTTGATTCACTAATCTTATCATGATGTAGCTGTCAGTCAATGACAGTGCATACTCCTTGACAGTTCAGTCAGCAGCTGGCTATAGTAGAGTGTGGAGAGCTATTCCAATCACCAGCTTGGTGACGGGATGGGGGAGCAGAGTGGTGGAGCACTGCCTTCCAGGTTTAGGAGTCCACTAGACCACCAGGGAAATATATACTTCTGTTATATGGGCTGATCGGGATAGGGATGGGGGTTGCTGGACCACCAGGAATGTGTGTATTTTACTAAAATGGGATCAGGACTGGGGTCCTCCAGCCTAACTAGCAAGGATATAATTGTTATAATAGTGGATGGAGCTGGGGGGGTCAGCTAGACCATCAGGGATTTGTGTATTTCACTAATAGGGGTTTGTTGTGGGGGATGCTAATTAAAACACCAGGGATATAATTATTATAATGGGGAATGGAGCTGGGGATGTCCACTGGACCACCAGGAATGTGTGTATTTTACTAAAAGGGGATTGGGCCAGGGGGGTCCACCAGACCGCCAGGGATATAATTATTTTAACAACAGGGGATCGGGGCTGGAGTCTGCTAAACCACCATGTGTATACTTATGTTAGTAACAGGGGATTGGGATGGGGACCATGCCACATTGACACAGGGTTCAAAATCCTCCCAGAAGACACACTTCTTTGTACCCTTAGGCCAGCCTTGGCTTGGCCCAAGATTGTGGAGAATGCCTAGTCACCATTGCAGGGACAGTGAGGGGTCTTCTGCCAAAGGAATGTGGGGGAGGTCTGGTCACCAGTGCAGGGCTTTTGTGGAGTCCTATGTTACAGGATTATGGGGGAGGCTCAGTCACCAGTACATGGCCTTAGAGGGGTTTGCCATCATTCTCTGCCACAGGATTCTGGGGGATGCTCAGTTACCAATGCAGGACCTTTGAGGAGTTGGCTATCATCCTGTGCCACAGGAGTGTAGGGGATGCCCAGTTACCAAAACAGGGCTTGTGAGAGGTTCTCTGCCACAAGATTGTGGGGGATGCCTGGTCATTGGTGCAGGGCCTGTGAGGGTTCCTCTGCCACAGGAGTGGGGGAGATGCCCAGTTCACCAGTGCAGGGCCTTTGAGGGTTCCTCTGCCACAGGATTGTGGAGGATGCCTGCTCACCAGTGCAGGGCCTTTGAGGGGTCCTGTGCCACAGGAATGTGGGGAATGCCTGGTTGCCAATGTCGGGCCTGTGAGGTGTTGGCCATCATCCTCTGCCATAGGATTGTGGAGCTTGCCTGGTCACCAGTGCAGGGACTGTGAGGGGTCAGCCATCGTCCTCTGCTATAGGATTGTGCCGGATGCCTGGTCACTAATTCAGGGACTGTGAGGGTTGGCCATCATCCTCTGCTATAGGATTGCTGGGGATGCCCAGTTGCCAGTGAAGGAACTGTGAGGGGTCAGCCATCATCCTCTGCTACAGAATTGTGGGGGAATGCCCAGTCACCACTGCAGGGCCTGTGAGGTATCAGCCCTCATCCTCTGCTATAGGATTGTAGGGGGTGCTAAGTTGCCATTGCAAGGCCTATGATGGATCAACCATCATCCCGCAGTCGGGGAGTTTTTCCTCCAAGTTTTAACCCTACACGGGGATGCACCAGGCACCCTCTGCATGGAATCCTATACCTTCCCCAGTGCAGGTCCAGTGAGAGGTCCTCTTTCGCAGGATTGTATGGGGATGCCTGTTTACCACTGTAGGGCCTGTGAGGGGTCAGCCATCATCCTCTGCCACAGGATTGTGGGGGATGCCTGGTCACCAGTGCAGGGCCAGTGAGGGATCCTCTGTCACAGTATTGTGGAGGATGCCTGGTCACTAGTACAGAGCCTGTGAGGGGCTGATCATCACCCTCTGCCACAGGATAATGGGGGAATGTCCGGACACCATTGTGGACCCTGCGAAGGGTCAGCCATCATCCTCTGCCACAGGTTTGTGGGGGATTACCAGTCACCATTATAGTGCCTGTGAAGAGCAAGGCAAGGCAAAACAAATTTTATTTATCTGGCGCCCAATCCTGGAGGATCTGGGCACCGTACAATCAGAATACAATTAAAAGATAATAAAATAGCATAAAATAATACTTAGAACACAATAACAAAGGGTTAAATATCTACTAAAATATACACAAATTACAGTAGTGAAACCTAGATGTCATGAAAGCATGCACTAAAGTGGGGAGGTCCAGGTGTTTGATCCTGGCGATATTCCTAAGATGGAAAAAACTTGATTGGACAATGGACAACACCTGTTATTCAAATGACAATCCACTGTCCAGGAACATAATGGCACAGACACCAGAACTAATCCTGTATCTGTCCTGGACGCCGTCCTCTCATACTTCCTGTTAGAGTCCACCCCTAGTACATCTGTCTTATTGGGGTTCAGTCACAACCAGCTGGAGGCCATCCAGTCATTGATCTCTGTCAGGCAGTTGTTAAGTACCTCAGCTGTATCTGATGTCCCGGGGCAAAAGATAGATACAGCTGGGTAGCATCAACATAACAATGAAACTCCAAGCTGTAGTTCCTAATGATCTCACCCAGGAGTAGCATGTACACACCAACAACATTGATAACAAGACTGAACCCTGAGGTACCCCACAAGACAGAAGGCTAGGAAAGGAGGAGAAATTCCCCTTCACCACCCTTTGCCTCATGTTTGTGAGATAGGACTCGAGCCAGCAGATGATAGTGCCAGTGAGTCCACAAAATTCCATCAGGCAGTTGTGCAGTACGCAAAAGTCTACTGTGTCAGAGGCTGAAGAGAGATTGAGGAGAATGAGAATTGTCCCCTCCCCCTCAGTCTCTCGCACTGAGGAGATCATTGTGCACCCAAACTAATGCAGTTTCCATACAGTGTCTGACATAAAATCCAGACTGGAGTGGCTCGCAGATATCAAATGCCATGAGGTGTTCTCCCACCGAGTCTGAGCTGGATGTCATTGTCCACCTAGGGACAAATGACTTGGCTCATCATGAGATTAGAGCAGTGCAGGAGGACTTTGTAGAGTTGGGGAGGGGCCTAAGACAAGTACCACACACAGTATCCTTCTCATAGGTGCTGCCTGTCAATGCAGTGGGGAGGCGGGTACTTTGCACCATGCAGTTTAATGAATGGTTGAAAAATGTTGGTGGAGCACAGGGTTTGGCTTCATTGGGGACTGGGGTTCCACCTGGAGGGACACCAGCCTATACTGGCAGGATGGTCTGCATCTGTCCAGGAAGGGAACAAGTCTTTTGAGCAATCGGTTTAAATGCTTCATTGGCAAGCTTTTAAACTAGTCAAGGGGGAGACACTGATAAGCAGCAGGAAAATCCCAGCCTCTCCCTACAAAACAGGGTACTAAATGAGAAAAAGACTGAGGTAGAAAGGTCAGTGGGGGATGCTGCAACAGAAGGTAAAGCCATCAAAAAATGGAGAGCAATGAGTACCAATGCCCGTAGTCTGAGTAACAAGCTTCCTGAATTAGTGGTCTTGATGGAGGAGGAACATCTGGATATTGTGGCAGTCACAGAAACATGGTACACAAAAAACCATGACTGGGATGTAAACATACCAGGATACACTATCTACAGGAGGGACAGGCAGGGTAAAAGAGGAGGAGTAGCTCTTTACGTAAGGGAAGGAATCAAAGCAACAGAACAAAAGGGTAAACAGGGAGGAGAAGAAGCACTGTGGATAAATTTGGAGACTGGCAATGGCACCACAATCCGCACAGGGGTTGTATACAGACCCCCTTCTCAGGGGGAGGAAATGCACAAGGAAATGATAGAAAGTATAATTAGAATGGCAGAAAAAGGGGAGATACTGCTGATGGGTGATCTGAATATGCCAGATGTTAACTGGAGTGCAGTTGCAGCAGCCACTTCAAAGAGGGGGTTATTCTAGATGCCCTACAGGGGGCATGCCTTAGGCAACTAGTATTGGAGCCACTCGAGAGGGAGCAATCTTAGACCTGGTTTTCTCAAATGGAGATGGAGAGAGCATCACAGATGTAGAAGTGGGTAGCCATCTGGGAACTAGCGACCATCGAACAGTATGGTTCACAATAAACACAGCAATAGAGTCAAGCCCTACAAAGGCAAAAGTACTGGACTTTAGGAGGGCTGACTTTGCTTAAAATAGGTGAGTGCCTAAGGAATGCACTAGCAAATGGGCAGGAAGGAGGGGTGGAAGAACAATGGAGAATAATAAAACTGCCATCACAGAGGTAACAAGCCTTTGTGTGAAGCAAATAAACAAAACAAAATGATGTAAGAAACCACTATAGTTCTCAAAGGAAGTGGCAGTGAAGGTTCAAGAGAAAAGGATAGCATTCAGGAAGTAAAAGGAATCACAGAAGGAGCAGGACAGAGAACTGTATCAGTTAAAGCAAGAAGAAGCTGGGAAGGCAGTCAGAACAGCAAAGGCCCAAACCGAGGAAAAGATAGCTCAGTTAAGAAGGGGGATAAAACCTTTTATAGGTACATCAGGGAGTGAAGGAAGACCAAGGGAGGGACAGTGAGGCTTAGTAAAGGAGAAGGAGGGTGGGCAGAGGGTGACTATGAAAAGGTAGAGATACTAAACAAATGTTTTTGCTCAGTATTTACAAATGAAGAAGGGGAGGTACCTAAAACAAACAGCAGAAACACTCTGGATACAGAAGTTGATACCAGCCCATTTACAGAAGAAAGGGTTCTGAAAGAACGCTTAAAACTGAAGGTGGACAAAGCAATGGGGCCTGATGGGATTCATCCCAGAATTCTAAAAGAACTAAGGGTAGAACTAGTTACACCACTGACTACCCTCTTTAACAAAGCATGTGGAGGATGGGTGGTACCCGAGGATTGGAGGAGGGCAGATGTGATTCCCTTCACAAAAGTGGAAGCAAGGCAGAAGCAGGAAACTACAGACCTGTTAGTTTAACCTCAGTGATAGGGAAAATGATGGAATAACTTGAAGGAAAGAATTGCTCTAGTATCTAGAGGCCAGAGGGCACAGGACCCAAGGCAGCATGGATTCACAGCGGGAAGGTCATGCCAGATGAATCTGATAGATTTCTTTGACTGGGTGACCAAAGTAGTAGATCAGGAGGGCTGTGGACATGGCCTACCTAGACTTTAGCAAGGCATTTGACACAGTCCCACACAAAAGATTAATATACAAGTTAGCCAGCCTGGGAGTGGGTCCCAAGATGACAGCCTGGGTAAAGAATTGGCTGGAGAATAGGACACAGTGAGTAATAGTAAATGGAGTCCACTCTAGAGAAAGGGGGGTTACTAGTGGGGTACCACAGAGTTCAGTATTAGGACCGGTCCTCTTCAGTGTCTTTATAAGTGACATTGCAGAGGGACTGGAAGGAAAAGTATGTCTCTTTGCAGATGACACAAAGATCTGCAACAGAGTTGATGCACAGGGTGGGGTGGAAAGGATGAGAAGGGACTTGGCAAGGTTAGAGGAATGGTCAAATGTATGGCAGCTTAGATTCAATGCTAAGAAGTGCAAGGTAATGCACCTGGGAAACAAAAACCCAGGGGAAGAGTACACAATGGGGGGGGAGATACTAACAACAAAAATGGAAAGGGACCTGGGGGTAGTCATATCAGATGACCTAAAGGTGGGCAAGCAATGTGAGAGGGCAGCAAGGAGGGCTGGGGGGATACTGGGATGCATAGGGAGAGGCATCACCAGTAGAAAACAGGAAGTTATTATCCCTCTGTACAGACAGCTGGTGAGACCCCATCTGGAGTACTGTGTGAAGTTCTGGAGGCCCAATCTCAAAAAGACATAGACAGGATGGAAGCTGTCCAGAGGAGGGCAACTAAAATGGTGCAAGGTCTGCACCGGAAGACATATGAAGAGAGACTTAAGGAGCTTAATATGTATAGCCTTGAGGAAAGGAGGAGAGGGGAACATGATAGAAACTTTCAAGTACCTCAAGGGAATCAACAAAGTCCAGGAGGGTAGTATCTTTCAAAAAAAGAGTGTGCAAGAACAAGGGGCACAATTTGAAGATGGGGGGCCCAGGAGGTAATTTAAGGAAGTATGTTTCACAGAGAGGGTTGTGGATGCATGGAACAGCCTTCCGGAGGAGGTTGTGGAGTCAGAAATAGGGAATTCAAGCATGCATGGGACAAATCATAAGGCAGTTCTTGGGGTGGAAGAAGTAGGCTGCTGGTTAACTAGGATCTGCAGCTTATCCATTAGGTAGGGAAATGGGTAGGCCAAGTGGTCCTTATCTGACATCAAATTCTATGTTTCTAATGTGCCACAGTCTTCTCAACAACCTTTCCCAAAAATGGTAGGTAGGAGACAGGTTGGTAATTCACCTTGATGTCAGGGTATAATGATGGTTTCTTCAGAAGAGGTCTCACCAGTGCCTGCTTCAAGTCATCTGGGTAGACCCCCTCTGACAAAGAGCACCAGACAAGCAAGGCCAACAGTGTCAACACATCCCATTAAGAAACAAGTCAGCACTGGGTCCAGTTCACAATATGTGTGCTTTAGCCTCAAGGCCATCTCTATGACATCAGCCACCTCCAGTGGTATAAACTCCCCCCAACCAGGTGGAGTGCTACATAAACAATCCAGGCGACCACTGTTAGCCGTACTATGGCTCACTGGTGGAATTCTCTGCTTATTGGCAGACTCCCTGTCTGAGAAGAACCGAGCAAACTCATTGCACAAAGCCTCAGAAAATGCATTTTTCAGCTGTAGACAGGTAGGCTGTAATAACCTGTCTGTAGTCTGAAAAAGCATCGCTGGTCAGTTCTTCCCAGCAGTAATCTCGCTTTATCCTTCATCCTCTGCTACAGGATTCTGGATGATGCCCAGTCACCAGTGCAGGGCATGTGAGGGGTCCTCTGCTGCAGGATTGTAGGGAGATGACCAGTTGCCATTGCAGGGCTTGTGAAGGGTCAGCTATCATCCTCTGCCACAGGATTGTTGGGGATGCTCAATCCCCAGTGCAGGGTCAGTGAGGGGTTGGCCATTTATTCTATACCACAGGACTGTGGGGGATGTCCATTCACCAGTGCAGGGCCTGAAAGAGATCCTCTGCCACAGGACTATGGAGGATGCTCGGTCACTATAGCAGGGCCTGTGAGGGGCCCTCTGCCACAGGATTGTGGAGCATTCCCAGTCACTAGTGCAGGACCTGTGATGGGTCGGCCATCATCCTGCAGTCAGGGAGTGTTTCCTCTGAGTTTTCACCCAGCCCATTGACATGCATTGTGCACAATGTGTGAGCTCCACTTCCATGGGGGATGCCCCAGGCACCCTGTATACAGAATCCCATAACAAAACAAAACAAGTGAAAGTCCTGCATTTTTACTGTGGTGTGTTGAGTGTTCATGTACGGTTCAGGCATTTTAGTGTCGTCCAAGACTTTTTTTTTATTAAAATTTTTTATTGAGTTTATAGTAAAAAAATCAATACATAAAGATTATTAATCAAATAGAGGAACGTAATACCAGAAGCATTTTATACAGAGAGGTGCTAAAGAAAGGTCATACAATTTACATCCAATATGTGCATAAGACTCAATTAAAAAGAATTCAGAGTTTTACTTAGTCACACTCTATATCGTAAAAAAAGTTTCTGAGTTATGAACAGATGACCAGATTCCAGAAGGGCATACACCAGCATAAGGTGAGATATGCCAAACCCCATGGCATATCTTGCTACTTATGCCAGGCAATACGTCAGCCACTATTCCAGGAGGCGGGTGCATCCTGGTGTTTGTGAGCTTCAACAAATGCAGTTTATGCCAACATTTATGCCACAGCCTGCAGTGCCTGGTGCAACTATGGGTTATGACAACTACATAGCCCAATCCCAGTAGGGCAGCTGTTGTAACCCACTAGTGCATTCCAGAAGCCACAGTGGCGTATACATTGGCGGCAGCTCTGAGTTGCTCTATGGCACCTGATGGTGCCATCCATCAGATGCCCACCTCCTGGTGCTGCAGCAATGGGACAGCCATATCCCCCATGTCCCCTACCACATACCCTGGCCCCCAATCCCCCAAAACAGCAGGGATCCCAGGGGGTCTGTTCTCTGGCATACCCCCTAACACCTGTGGCACATATCCTGCCCCCTCCATGCCCCCTGGTGTGGCTGGTATTATTCTGGGGGTGGGGGTGCTTCGGGGGGCTGCCTGGTGTCCATTCATGAGTTGCAACCTAGAGCAGATATACGCATGCATGGGCTACCACCAGACGCATGGCGATATCGTGAGGTTTATGCCGGACCCTGCCACTTGGATGCAGCGCCGTGAAGTCCCTGAGTAGTGACTGGCATAACTCATGACTGTGAGCAAGTTATGCCAGCTATCCTGAATCGGGCCCAGCTGCTCCAAAAAGGGCCCCAGGAGTGTTTAAAATGTCATTCTGATTAAGTAGAGAATAGTTGATTCTTTCATTATTTGCCCAACTTGCCAGAGAATCAAGACACTATTTTAATGAAGGGACAGATGGACCCTCCAGTTCTGCAGTAGTAATCTTTGAAAGCAAGGGCAACAGGATCCAAAATTTCTTTGTTTTTGTATACCATGACTATCTGAGATATCCCTAAAACAAAACCAGTGAGGAAAAGGGAATAGTCCCCAAAATTGTTTGACAAATTGCATTTATTTGTTTCCACATATTCAAAACTCCTTTACAGTGCCAACATAAATGGACCTAGGCCTAGTTTTGTTATTCCACATCTACAACATATGTCATTTTGGATAATGCCTAAACTATGGAGCTGTTTAGGAGAATAATAATACTAGTGTAATATTTTAAATTGAATCAGCCTCCCTTGAGTTTCTCTACAGCACTTGGTTGCATTATCCCAGACCCTGCCCCATATTATATCAGTAATTTGCACCTTTTGATCATTTTCCCATTTAGCTCCAGCCACACCTGAAGGATCAGTTTCATTTAAAACTTTATATACAAGGCAAGAGGCAAGTATACCATTTTAAAAAGTTATCCCAAGCGATGTGAGTTTTAAGAGTATAATCTGCTTCTAAGAAATTAACTTTCAAAAACTGTCTTATTTCTAGATGAAAGCTAAAGTCACATTTATTTAAAAGAAATTAAATTTGTAAGTCTTTGAAAAATAGAAACAGTCTATTCTGGATGTCTAACAAATCACCTATAGTTTTTAACCATCCAACCCCTGTGTGAAAGACCCTTGCCATTTGGACTTAATGATTTCTATTGCCACAAAGGCATGAATTGTAAAGAAGCTTGTTCCATTTTTAAGTTGATTAAACTTTCTACCCACATTTATTGGTATTTGAAGAACAGGATGAGCTTTTAAATTTAGGTATCTATCTAAATAATAGCACAGATAAACTTAAGGGAGAGATTAGATTTTTCTGTTTTGAGCCATAGTGGGTAAAGTTTCTGTTTAGGATCTAAACCATAGGGTGGCTTGTTTAAGCTTGAAAGTCCAGAAATATCTTGTCACCAATGGAGGGCAAACCCTCCATTCTTTATAGGGGCTCTTAATTTGTTTTTAGCTAAATGGGAAGGGGGGGGTCCTTCCCATAGAAATGTTGAAATAATTTACAGGAAAGTTGTTCATGAAATAGAAGAATTTTGGAGCTATAATCATTTTTATTGCATTTATTTTCCTGCAAAGGGATAAATGCAGTTTAGCCCATTTGTCTAGGTCTGTCTTCATGTCAAAAATTAGTTTGGAGAGGTTATGGTGGAGGATTTTATCTATTGAGGTGCAAACTTTTATGCCTAGATATGACAAACCCTCTAAGGGCCAGGCTATATCCAAGTCCTTTTTCAATTTTTTTAATTCCAGTGAGGGTTGACTTAGTTCTAAACCTTCAGATTTACTCCAGTTCACATAAAGGAAAGAGACTTTACAAAAGCAAGTAACAGTTCCTTAACATTTTGAGGGAGGTCATGGAATGTGAAATAGTAAAATATTATCTGCAAAAGCAAAACTTTATTGGAGTAATTTTCCAGTATCAATTCCAAAACTCAGTCAGATTGTAAGATGTTCCTAATAAGAGGTTCTATAGCAAAGATAAATAGCAGGGCAATAAGGGACAGCCCTGCCTAGAACCTCTGAATAAAGAAAAGGGAAGTGATTTAAGTCCATTTGAGATTACACATGCTCTAGGTCTGGCATATAAGGTTTGGACCATTTTAAAATACTATATCAGAAACCATTAAATTCCAATATTCTATAGAGGTAGTCCAATTCTAGGGAGTCAAAGGCCTTACCAATGTCCAAGGAAATCGCTAAGAAGACCAGTTTGTTACTTTGTGGTGGCTTAGCTGCCCACAATACAGAGAACAATCTTCTAAAGTTATCTGAGGCCTGCCTACCTTTCATGAAGCCCACCTGCTCTTTACCTGTTAGGTTTGAAAGAACTTTAGAGACTCTATTGGCTAATATTTTAGCAAGAATTTTATAGTCAAACTTTAGAAACGAGATAGGCCTATAATTACCACAATCCATTTCATCTTTGCCTTTTTATGTAATAAACAAATGTAGGCCTCGTTCATTGAGTCAGGAAGGGTACTGTCGGTAAAGGAGTCATGAATAGCCTCTTGCAGGTGAGGGCTAATGGAAAGGCCCAAATGTTTGTAAAATTTGCTTGGCAGCCCATTTGGCCCTAGGGCCTTCCCTTTTGGTGCCCCTGCAATGACATCTGAAATCTCCTGTATTAAAATTGACTTATCCAGCATATTCTTGTCAGAATCTTCTAAAGTAGAAAAATCAGCACGTTTAAGAAAAACATCGGTGTCAGTCTTCTTTGCTGACCCTTGTGACTTGTATAAATTACTGTAAAAATCCACAAAACATTTATTAATTTATTTTACATTATATGTTAACACCCTGTTCTTGTTCCTAATCCCTTTGATAGCATTCTGATTTTGTCTCTGTTTGTTCCTATAAGCCAACATTTTCCCAGCCTTCTCTCCTGATTCTCAAAATTTCTGTTTAGTACAAAAAAGGGAGTATTCAATCTTGGCACATTGTATTTTATTTATTTCATACTTTAACCCCAGAATTTTGTATAGTCCATCCTTTTTTCTCAAAGCATTCTGTTTCATATCAGTCAGAGCCTTTTTCATTAGTTCCTCCTTTTCTTTTAGTTCTTTCTGCATCTCCCTCTTTTTCTTGGAAGCAAAACTAATAATGCCTCCCCTTCTAAATGCTTTATAAGCCACTGATACAACCTTTGGCGTTGTTTCCCCATTACAATTGAGTTTAAAATAAATGGAAGTCTCTTCCTGTAACCATTATTTGAAGTCATTGGGAGCGATTCTAGAAGCATGGCTCAAGTCGCTGCCAAAGGCAACCTGCACCAAACACAGTTGTGACATGGACCCTGCGCTCAGTTCTAGAAGTGACAGGGTCCCCATAGCTAAGTCCTGCGACTTGCGACATGCGGATGGCTACGCCAAACACAGGGTGTAACCGAGGGGCATGTCGCAAGTCGCATCCCCCTCCAGGCTGGTGCGTGCATATGCCCCCCCTAAAGCCCTGCAGGGCAGCTGTGCCCCCCAGAACCTGTTTCCCAAACCCCGAACCCAGGACCCTGCAATGCCACAATATGTACATACCCCTTATGCCCTGGTAGTCTACTGCCCTCACCCAACTGTGCCATTCCACCCCACACCCCCAACCCACCCCTGCCAGCAAATGGCACAGCCCACCTCTCACCTCCACTGCCAGCAGCCAACTGAGTTCAGAGGTATGCTTACTGCATAATCATGCTCAATGAATGAATGTACATTCATGCACTTGAGCACGATCGCACAGTAAGTGATCCTGCAGAGCTGAGAAATTTCCAAACTTTCTCCATGGAAGTGGTAGCATGTGACAATTTGGAACAGTTTAAAATAAAATTAGACATACACATGGGCATTAGAAAGTATACCTTAGCCACTAGGAAGTGGCAACAAGTTCATAATGGGCTTGACCTCAATCTTGTAAACACCTATGAACCTATGAGTACACTACAATGTTGAGAAGCCATTTGAATCATGTGTCTCTTCAGATTCCAAGTTGCTAGGTGAGTAAGGTTGTTCAAACATGTCCTCCACTGGGCTATAGGGCTCTTTAAACATTCATGAAATTCTGGTATGTGCCCTGGAAATTTTAGCTTTTCCTTAATGGAGTTGTACCAGAGTCAGAAAGCAAACTGTGTGCTTGTTGACCAGCATTGGGAATTGCATTCTTACTCTTAAAAACTGGTTGGACCCTTCTGGAAATTTTGGGAGGACCAGGCCAATGACTTAGGTATGCTTGTTTTTGGATCTGAGGAATGTCAAGAGGCATGTTTTAAAATTGGTGTGAAAGTTTGTTTTTGCTCTGTTTGTGGACCTCTCTTAGGGGGGGATGCACATGGGGTGTACTGAGGAGCTGATCTTGTGGTTGAGGTTCTACGTTGGAATCCCTCCTGCCTCGTGGTCCAAATGTGGCTGTTGGATTTCTGTTTGAATAGTGATATTGGTTAGGCCCATTCTTTAACATTTCACAGGCCTCTTGCCATGACTGCGTAATAAACCCCCAGGCCTCATCTGGTGAAGTAAAGCAATATGTGCCAGTGCCCTTAGAAACCATGAGCACTGCTGGAAATTTTATGTAGTAGGCAACATTTAGGTTTCGCAGAGTGAATCGCATGTCCCTAAATAATTTCCTTTTCTCAGCAATTTCTGATGAGAAATCTTGGAACAGGTATATCCTGCTGTTGACCCAGTATAGTGATTTCTTCTGCCAAGCCACTGCCAGAATTTCTTCTTTCACATTAAACCTTAGGAGCCTAGCAATGATTGGCCTGGGTTTCTGACTTTGTTTTGGGGGGGTTCTTAGAGATCTATGTGACCTCTCGATTGCTAAGGCCATGGCCAGCTGAAATTTAAAATTGAGGGGATAAACTCCTGCAAAAATCTGATAATGTCATTCCCTTCCAACAGTTCAGGTATTCCTGTGATCCTCAAGTTATTCCTCCTGCTACGATTCTCCAAGTCACCAACCTTGGCTCCTAAAGCTTCAATTTTGGACAGGTTATTTTCAGGTTTGTCTTCAATTTTACACAGAGAATCCTCTATATATGCCAGCCTTTCCTCTATTATGTTCAGTCTCTCCTCTAGAAATGCAGCTTTCTTTTTTTCTGCACTAGTATCCCATTTTAGACTTACTATGTCCACATGCATAGATTGCAGGTTTTTCTTTGATAAAGGACAGATCATCACTGCCATATTTAGTTTGTTTAAATTCTTTACTATTGGTTTGTTTTGCTTTGCTAGGGCTTACAGGTGTCTCTGGCAACTGCCTGGGAGCTATGGTGTTGCTGTGGCTGCTGACTTGTGTTTCCTGTCAAATGACATCACGAATGCTCGAGGAGAAGATAAATTTAAATTCAAATATTTTATAAATACTCTGCCAAAAGATACCCTGATTGAGATAATGATAGAGTAGTACTATATCGGTATTCTGGTCACAGAAAACCTGCAAAAATTTGATTTTAATACTGTAATATTTCGAAATAATTACATTAGGTGGAAGAGCTATACTCTCAGGCTGTCATCTTCTCAGGTGCAATCGCGTGCAGATCCTCCCAAGACTTTCTTTTGATCCATTGTGTGATGTGAATGGTGTAGCAGAGATGTCAGATGGATGTGACTGTCACAACCCCACTCAGCAAGTCAGGCCCCTGCTCCCACAGTACCCACCTCTGAGTGCAGTATTGTGAACAGGAACAGAAACAGGGTAACACTCTTGTCTGTTTCGTGGGTTCGAATCAACCTTTGGTCTCAAGTTCTGGAAGGATTCAAACTGTGAACCTCTTGGTAGCGTACCCAATGTACAGGGTCAGATAATTCTGCTCTTCGGGGAAATGCCAGATATCTTTTGCCTACGGACACCTAACCAGGTGTACAAAATGAACCCTTAAAAACTCTATTAAAGACCTCAGATAAACTCTTACCTTTTTCCCAGTTTGGTAAACCAGTAAGCTTTGCACAGTGTCAACTTTAACCATATATGCTTCACTTGTCAAATAAAGAATTTCAAAGGCATACCAAGTAGCCTCTTAAAATAAGGGGTTTTACTTAAACTAGATAAAAAATATGTAAAATGTAAATACAGAACAATATATCACAAACCATACAATCTTTTAAAAGAATAAGGTTTAAAAGTGCAAATTCCTACCACAGTACACTTAGACTTGTCTCTCTAATGTATACCTTCTAACAGTGCATGAAATAGATGTTGTTTTCAAGAGAGTCCAAACAAGAATGTCTCTAAATGGAAAACAGAATACTGTTTAATACTGGCTTTGCCAACCTCTTTGTATGCAGTCACCTAGCTTCTCCCTGTCAGAATATAAAAATTATACAAAACAGGATGTCTTATCATTCAGAAGGTAAATTAACTAAGGTGACATCAGCAAAAACTCATTTCCCCATATGACTCCCCAATCAAGTCTGTGATTTTCCAGTATCTTCTTTCATCCATGAGCAGTTTCCTCTCTCACAAAGACATCAAAGAGCTTTTACAACTCCGCAGTTTTCTCACCTAGCTGTAACATAGTTTTTCCAGCTCCAGTTGAAATGAACTGCCCTTCCTGAGGACATCATAAAATGAGAGTTTTTGCAAGTTAATCCCATCACAGAGATCTGCTGTTTAACATATCCTGTCTTTTGAAGTGAAACCTAGGAGGGGTCATCCCATAGGCTGTCTCAGAATGTCCCATGAGAGACACTCAATAACACATTTTTATATTACAAAGATCGTAGAGTAATCAGAACCAGCTGTCCAGGTGTCACAGTGGTTACCCTGACTTTGTCATCATTTTCACAACATAACAAACAGGTTCTCCTGAAGTCTCCTCAGCATGCATAAATCAGTTAACCCCTGTATCGTTCGATGATGCTTGGCAAGTGTGCTGATGTTGCTTGTGTAACACATTGATTTGGCACCTTTGTAAATGAGCATGTGTTCAAAGGTTGTGTCTGATTTCTCCAATAAAATAAAAATGTATACAAAATAAAAAAAAATATTAATTTTCTTAAATTAGAGACATTTTTGCACTGCACAAGTGGAAGCCATACTTAAGTTCCAAGATTTTTTTAAGTACATTTCTTGTTTTCAACATATAGACAGTGCATTCAAGGAATCAACATTTGCCTTGTTAACTATATCTACTGTCAAAGTGGGGGAGAAAATGGGTGGAGGAGGGAAAGAGGACATTTTGAAGGGTTGCAGGAGAAGGCTTTGCATAACCAACCATAACATAACCAACAACCAACAGGCAGAGTTACAGGGTGCAGTCATACTTGTATGTATGGGAGTACTTGGAAGGCAGTATAACACAGTGGTTTAAGGCTCTGAACTGCAAGTCACTTAACTTCCCTGTGCTCCCAGGTCACACTTGTAAACAAGCTTTCAGCATAGTGTGCCACTCCTGGTTAAACAATTGCAAAAAAAAAATAAAAAAAGGTTTAAGGTCTCTAAGGTACACTAAGAGTTTATGAGTTTTTTAGGGGGTCCTCTGCCCTCTTACAGGCAGCCTAAGAGGATGTCTTCATATTAAGGATCTGAGGGAGGTCAAACATAAGGTTAACCATTCAGAAGAGTTACTTACCCCACCCCCCCAGTGCCATGAGGACCAATTTCCGTTGTTCCAATGCTCACTTTCTATTGAGTGTGGCTCATCAGTTAATACAGCTTCAGGTGCAGCCCAGGTAGAAGTGACTTCCATCCGCTTGGTCCAGACATGCACTGTCCTCTAAAACATAAAAGACATACACACAAAGGAACTTTGTACTGGCTTGATATAGGATTCTATCAGTACTTAACCTTCTTGACTGAGTTAGAGAAGAACCAGCAGTGAGATGAGCATTTCTACCCCCCTACTCACTATGTACATTATTAGCAAGCCTTGATTACTAAGAGTCTTTTTCTGCTACATAGGCCCAAAGGTACGCAGTACCCCTGTTCCTCCCACTGTCCTCCAGGTGCAGCTCTAGTTTGGTCCAAGGAGGTTGTCCAGCGTATCTATTAAATCACCCTACACCAGCAGGTGGGTTTGTGTACTGTAAGTCGGGGGCCCGACCTTTCTGGAACTTAGCCATTTGGTAGGCTTGAAAATGGGAGAGCCTATTTAGGGTGGCAAGGCTAGTGATGGAGGCTAGCACCTCAGTCAGGGTAGGGGCAGTATCTGAGCACCATTTGCAGATGATGGCTCTCTTGGTCTGGACTGCCAGAAGTGCCGGGGCCACCTGCACTCCTGTGGAGATAGAGGCATGATGTCTGCCTTGATCCCTAAGATAAAAAAGGTAGGAGAAGGGGGGATTTGCTTGTGCAGTGCCATAGAGGCAGTGAGATGAATCTGTTTCCACAGGGGCTGTACCTTGGGGCAGGCCCAGAGTGCATGTAACAGATCTCCTTCCGAGTCAAGGATCTTGACTTTGTGAAGGACAGCCAGGGTTTTGTACAATGAATGAGAGCTCTTGTTCTGAATTAATCTGGTACGGCCATCCTTGTACCAGTTGTGTGTGTCCTTCCAGGCTTGTTCCCAGAGTGGGTAGTGTACCAGATTTTTCTGGATGCCTCTATGGTGGAAGAGGGTGTGTACCGTACTGCCTCCATAAGGGGCACCACGGGGGGGTAGGATTGATGAGGCAGATAGCATTCCCATCATGTCCCGTTCCATGTGGACCCACTGCAAAGGTTTAAATAATAATAATACTTTATTTGTTTAGTGCAATTCTAACAATCAAAGCACTGTACTTACTTAGAAACATCATAAACAGTTCAATTTAAAAAAAAGTATAATATAATTTAAATACTTCAATTAAAATTATCCCAAGATCCCATAAGAAATACTAAGTACTAAATGCCTGCTTAAACAAATATGTTTTCAAGCCTCTTTTAAAGCTCTCCATGGTCGGCACTCCCTAATCTGATGAGGTAGAGAATTCCACAGGGATGGGGCACCAAACATAAAAGTCTGGGCCCCAGATGTTTCAGCCACACCCTGGGAACATCTAACAACCCCATGTCAGTTGAGTGGAGAGGATGGCCAGGGCTGTTAGGAGTCAGGAGCTCTTGCAGGGAACTCAGTCCCAGTCCATGCAGGGTTTTATAGGTCAGAAGACCGACCTTGAAGGTGATCCACCACTGTATAGGCAGCCAGTGCAGATCGCGCAGCATGGGAGTAATATGACTGGAAGGAGAGGTCCCAGTCAACAATCAGGCTGCAGCATTCTGCACCAGCTGCAAGTGATAGATATCAATCCCCAGAAGCTCCAGTTCCAGTAGTCCAGGTGCAACGTCACAAAGGCATGGATTAACATAGGCAAATCACCGGACGGAACAAGGTGCTTGATTCTGGCAATGTTCCTAAGATGACAAAGGAAGACCTGATAACTGCTGACACCTGCACACGCAGTGTCAGTCCATCATCAAGACCCACCCCAGATCGCAAGACTTGTTCAGAGGAAGATAGTTATACACCTCAAGCCAGAGTCCAGAGGGTAAACCCACTACTGACCTCCTATTCGGTGACCCAGATCCACCACCAACACCTCAGTCTGCTTGAATTCAATTTCAACCTGCTGGATTTCATCCAGTCATGGATTTCCACCAAGCAGCTGTTAAACATCGAGGCTCGACTATTCTGGTCAGGTACAAAGACAGATAGAGCTGTGTATCATCAGCATAGCAGTGAAACCTCAGCCCATATCATCTTACAATGTCTCCGAGGAGAAGCAATGTACACTGGGTAACAACATAGGGGCAGCACCAAGCCCTGAGGGACCCCACACAGCAGAGAGAGAATGAATCTGAGGAAAAATAGTCCGACACCACCCTCTGAGATCTGCCAGCTAGGAAAGATTGAAACCATATGAGAACTGGACCAGCCAGGCCACAGATAACCCTCAGGCGCTCGAGCAGTACCCCATGGTCCACAGTGTCAAACGCTAAGGAGCGGTCAAGAAGCACCAAGATGGAATGGTGCTTTTGATCTCTCGCCATCAGGAGATTGTTGAGCACCCGGACCAGAGCAGTCTCGGTACTATGACTTTTCTGGAAGCCAGACTGGAGAGGACTGTAGACATCGTGGCTGGTAAGATGGTTCTCCAGGTGCAGTGCAACCAGTTTCTCAATCACCTTTCCAACAAAAGGAAGGTTAGAGATAGCGCTGTTGTTGGCACAGCAGTTTGGGTCCAAAGCAGTTTTCTTAAGAAGCAGTGTCTCCACTGTCTACATAGATATATAGATAGTGTCGGCAGATAAGGGCCTATGGCCCACCCAGTCTGCCCATTTGAGCTTGTAAGTTCAGTTTATGTTTTCCTAGAAGTCTGTTGCCCCTTACCCCTGACCTCCAGAATTCCTTTATGTCTATCCCATGCATTCTTAAATCCCGTGATTGTTTCAGCCCCCACCACTTCCTCTGGCAGGGTGTTCCACTTGTCCACCACCCGTTCTGTGAAGAAATTCTTCCGTATGTTTCCTCTGAATCATCCTCCTTCCAGCTTCATCCCATGCCCTCTAGTCCTGGAACATCTTTTTCGCTTAAAAATAGTGTATTCCTGCACCCTGTTCCTCCCTGTAAGATACTTGTATGTCTCTATCATATCCTCTCTCCCTCCTCTCCTCCAGGAGTACATGTTCAGTTCCTTCAACCAGTCTTCATAGGACTTGTGATGCAATCCATGCACCATCTTTGTTGCCCTCCTCTGAACCTTCTCTATCCTGTCTATGTCCTTACGTAGGTATGGTCTCCAGAACTGTACACTGTACTCCAGGTGGGGCCTCACTAGTGTCTTGTATAGCGGAATTATGACCTCCCTTTTCCTGCTGGTGATGCCCCTGCCTATACATCCCAGCATCCTATTTGCTTTACCTGCTGCCTTGTCACACTGTTTCCCTACCTTGAGGTCATCAGAGATGATAACCCCAAGATCCCTTTCCTGCTTGGTGCATGCTATATCCTCACCCCCAACTGATATACTGTGCCAGGGTTTTTGTGCCCCATATGCATTATCTTGCACTTCTTTGCATTGAATTTCAACTGCCAAACCCCTGACCATTCTCCAAGTTTCTGTAGGTCCCTTCTCATTCTGTCTACACCCGCTGGTGTGTCTACTCTGTTACAGAGCTTTGTGTCATCAGAAAACAGTGAAATTCTGCCTTCTAGGTCCTTGCAATGTCACTGATGAAGATGTTGAATAGAACCGGTCCCAGCACTGATCCCTGTGGTACCCCACTGGTCACTCTTCCCTCTGTGGAGTGACAGCCATTTACCACCACCCTCTGTGTCCTGCTACCCAGCCAGTTACCTACCCACCACACTACTGTCCTGCCCACACCCATATTCCCCAGTTTGTGTAATAGTCTTCTGTGTGGCACAGTGTCAAAGGCCTTGCTGAAGTCCAGATAGGCCATGTCCACTGCCTCCCTGATCCATCTCCCTAGTCACCCAGTCAAAAATTCAATGAGGTTGGTCTGACATGACCTCCCCCTGGTGAAACCATGCTGCCTTGGGTCCTGTAGTCCATTGACAACCAGATGTTCCACCAATCCCTCCTTCAATAGTGCTTCCATGATCTTCCCCACTACCGAGGTGAGGCTGACTGGTCTGTAGTTCACTACTTCCTCTTTGTTCCCGCTTTTGTATAAGGGGACTACATCTGCTGTCCTCCAGTCTTTGGGTACCTCCCCTGTTTCCAGTGATTGGCTAAACAGGATAGCCAGAGGTTCAGCCACCACTCTCTTAGTTTTTAGGGACCCTGGGGTGCACCCATCTGGCCCCATTGCTTTATCAACTCTTATTACTTCCAGTTCCTTCAGGACCCTTTCTCATGTAAAGGGACTTGTGTCCATTTCTGCACCATTCTCACCCCTTGTACTCCATTCAGATCCATTACCCTCCTCTTCCTCAGTAAAGACTGAGCAGAAATACCTGTTCAATATGTCAGCTTTACTGTTGCCATCCTCCACGCGCCTCCCATCCTCCCCCTTCAGTCTCACTATCCCTCCCTTTGTCTTTATTTTTTCACTTATGTACCTGTAAAAGGTTTTGTCCCCTCTACCCACTGATTTTGCAATGTGTTCTTCTGTCTAAGCTTTCGCTTCCCTTACTGACCTCCTTGCCTCCCTTTGCTTCTCCTGGTACTTCTCCCTATCCCCTCCTGCCTGTGTCTTTTTGTATTGCCTGAATGCAATCCTTTTGGCTTTCACTTTCTTTGCTACCTCTTTGGAAAACCATAATGGTCTCCTCTTCCTTTTCCTTTTGCTAACCTGCTTAATGCATAATTCTGTTGTTCTTGTAATCCCCATTTTAAATACTGCCCACTGTTCCTCAACTCCTGATTCCTGTCCCATTCCCCTTAATGCCTCTTTCAAGTATCTCCCCATTTTCCCAAAGTCTGCCCCCCTAAAATCCAGGATACGTGTTTTTGTGTGGTTTGGTTCTGCTCTTTCTGTGATTACCCTAGCTGAGTTAGATTACCTAGATTACCCTACTCAGCTGAATCTAAGGAGCACCACACAATGTTTGCAAGGACTGGGCCGATGGACTCCATACACCCCAGTAATAGGCGCGTAGGGCCAGGTTTGGGTGTAGTTAAATGGTGCCAGTGGGTAGTATGGACAGTCTGGAAGTCACACTTGTATCCTCCATCCGGGAGGCTCCAGTCTCTCTGGGCCCAATGGGCCCTGAGTTTATTGTGGCTAAAGTGGGGTTTGGCCCTTCCCAGAGAAGTTCACGTAACAGCTTATCATTGGGCTGGCCCAGTTCTTATGGGGTTTGATGGTGATGTGGGATAGGAGATAAAGAACCCAGGGCAACCACTATATTTATAGCCACAATCTTACCTGCTAGGGTAAGCCTGAGCAATTCGACCTATCAAATTAGTTTTGGTGGAGGGTTATCAGGGCTGGACATTGTCTCCCAGATGTCCTCAATTTCACGGGTGATTGTAATCCCCAGGTATAAGATCCCACTAGGAGCCCAGAGCAGACTGTAGACTGCCACGATGTGTTGAGTGCTCCAGTCATTCAGGGCAGCATTTCATTTTTGACTGATTTAATTTCAGGCCTGAGAGACCAGCAAAGGACTCCAGCAGGGTTAAGAGGGTGGTAGTGAGTACTGGGCATCTGCAATGGGAGAAGCAGATTGTCGATGTACATTAGGGTCGGGTATATGGATTTCCTATTTCAATGCCCTTGATGTCTGGGTGTTGCCTGACTGCAGCTGCCTACGGTTCCTGCACCCAAAACAAAGAGGAGAGGGAATGGCATGGGGGCAACCTTGAGGCGTCCCCCTCATAACTGGGAATTAGTCTGAGATGGTGCGGTTACTGGTGACTCTGGCTATTGAGCTGTTGTAGATGGCCTCCACTCTCACCTTCTACCTCTCTCTGACTCCCAGATGGGATTGAATTGTGTATAAGTAATCTCACTCAGTGGAGTCAAAGACCTTTTCAAAGTCGACTGCAGTTGCCGCAGCAGGGTAACAAGGTTTCGAGTTATGTACATGAGGTTCAGCCATGCCCTCACGTGGTCAGAGCTATGGAGGCTGGGGATGAAGCCCACCTGGGAGGGATGGATGAATCAGGTAGGATAGCAGGGGACTCAGCCAGGTGACGAGTACCTTTGCATAGATCTTGCTGTCTACATTTATGAGGGAAATAAGCCAGTAAGTACTTGGGTTAGTGGGATCCTTGCCCTTCTTGGGGATAACTATAATGTTAGCTTCTCAGACGAATGGAAGGAGTGCCGCTTGGATCTCGGCAGCCCTAAAAACTTCAGTCAGTAGTGGGGCCATTTGGAGAGTTTGGGCTTTGTTGAAATCTACTGTATAGCCATCTCCACCTGGAAATTTCCTTCCTTTTTAAACTCAGAACTGCGGCTACTGCCTCTTCTAAGGTGAATTGGGCATCTAGCGCTACAGATTATTCTGATGAGAGTTTGGGGAGGCGCAAGATATCCAGGAAGGGTTGTGTTAACCACTGGGGTGGGGTGAGTGGTCTTGTAGAGTCTGGTATAGAAGAAGGTCATGACCTCGCTTATGGCCCAGAGAAGTTAACCACCTTTTCTTGATATCTTTCAGGCCAGCTATCTGTCTACTTGCCTGTTACTGCCTGAGTTGGTATGCCAGCTCTTTCCTCCCTTGTCTTCTCCTTCCCAGAATGTGTGTCTGAGCCAGAGGATGGCCACTTCTGCCTTCCTGTTGAGCAGCTGATTAATCTCAAACTTAAGGCCAAGGATGTCTTTCCCCAATGTGGAGCTAGCGGTGTGGGAGGGCATTGCCTTATATGTTATCTCTGCCAGTGCTAGCTTTTGTTCCAGGTCCACTTGCTTTTTTTCTTTTTCCCTCCACTTGGCCACCGTGAATCCCATGATGTTACTCCTCTTGGTGGCCTTAATTGCCTCCCAAGTGTTTCTGGGGGAGGTGTCAGAAACTCAGTTTCATTCGAGGAAGAGGGAGGCTTCATTCCTGGCCCAGGGAACAAAGTCAGGATCCCTTATAAGTAGTGGATCAAATCTTCAGGTATGTGATGGGGGAGAGTATGTGCACCAGCCACTATCAGCTGTACCGGGCCGTGATCCAATATAACTCTGGGGAGAATTGCTATGTCATGTGCATTCGAGAGTAGGGGCTGGGGTGTTAACCAAAAATTTAGCCTACTGTGTGAGGCGTTGGATTCGAAGGGAAAAGTGTAGTCCCCGACCCTCAGGTGAAAAAGTCTCCAGACATCTGTTATGCCCAGATCTACATAAGCTGTTTTACAGCCCTCCCTCCTCTTATGTGTGATTCTTTACCAGTGGCATTCCTATCGAGATGGGAACAAAGTCAGGTTAAAGTCCCCCCCCAGCAGTAGCGGACAGTTGGGGGGGTATGAAGGTGGTAAGGGTTTCCATGAGTGCATGAAAAAACTTTGTCTCATCTTGGTTTGGTTCATAAACATAACAGAGACTAGGGAGCCCGAGGGGGTGTTGTAGGTAGCAATCACCCACCTGCAGTCTGGGTCTGCACTAGAGGTGGACAGATTCCACTGTAGAGATTTGTGTAGAAGGATGGCCACATCATGCTTCCTCATGGAAGCCCCGGCATGGACCTCTTGACCCACCCAGTCTTTTCCCAGAACGGTGTGATCATCCTTGGTCAGTTTGGTCTCTTGGAGGAAGGCCACTTGAGTTTTAAGGTGTGAGAGGACCTTCCTCTTGATAGGGAGTTCAACCCTAGAATGTTCCTGGTGTGGAACACAGTGTCTGCCTTGGTTAGTTTCAGGGGAAGTCGGGGCCCTTTCACACCAACTGTTCACTAATGAGTGTCTCAGAGTGGCCCTCCCCCAATCCCCCCTGCCCCTGGGGTACGGTTCCCTGAATATGGGGCCAGCCTTTGGTCACCCTGTCTCTGTGGGGTAGTGTGTCTGGTGGCACGGGGGTGTATTTCAAACCCTCTTCTAACTATGGTGTGTAAGTTCACCTTAAGTGGCTTAGTTACCCATGCAGAGCACCTGATACCTTAATAAATCTAGTAACAGTGAAGATACATAGATACATAGACAGTGTCGGCAGATAAGGGCCTATGGCCCACCCAGTCTGCCCATTTGAGCTTGTAAGTTCAGTTTGTTTTCCTAGAAGTCTATTTCCCCTTACCCCTAACCTCTAGAATTCCTTTATGTCTATCCCATGCATTCTTAAATCCCGTGATTGTTTCAGCCCCCACCACTTCCTCTGGCAGGGTGTTCCACTTGTCCACCACCCGTTCTGTGAAGAAATTCTTTCTCATGTTTCCTCTGAATCGTCCTCCTCCAACTTCTTCCCATGCCTCTAGTCCTGAAACATCTTTTCGCCTAAAAATAGTGTTTTCCTGCACCCTGTTCCTCCCTGTAAGATACTTGTATGTCTCTATCATATCCCCTCTCTCCCTCCTCTCCTCCAGGGAATACATGTTCAGTTCCTTCAACCTGTCTTCATAAGACTTGTGATGCAATCCATGCACCATCTTTGTTGCCCTCCTCTGAACCTTCTCTACCCTGTCTATGTCCTTACGTAGGTATGGTCTCCAGAACTGTACACTGTACTCCAGGTGGGGCCTCACTAGTGTCTTGTATAGCAGAATTATGACCTCCCCTTTCCTGCTGGTGATGCCCCTGCCTATACATCCCAGCATCCTATTTGCTTTACCTGCTGCCTTGTCACACTGTTTCCCTACCTTGAGGTATTCAGAGATGACAACCCCAAGATCCCTTTCCTGCTTGGTGCATGCCATATCCTCACCCCCCCCCAACTGATATATTGTGCCAGGGTTTTTGCCCCATATGCATTATCTTGCACTTCTTTGCATTGAATTTCAACTGCCAAACCCTTGACCATTCTTCAAGTTTCTGCAGGTCCCTTCTCATTCTGTCTACACCTCTGATGTGTCTACTCTGTTACAGAGCTTTGTGTCATCAGCGAACAGTGAAATTCTGCCTTCTAGATCCTGCGTATGTCACTGATGAAGATGTTGAATAGGACCGGTCCCAGCACTGATCCCTGTGGTACCCCACTGGTCACTCTTCCTCTGTGGAGTGACAGCCATTTACCACCACCCTCTGTGTCCTGCCACCCAGCCAGTTACCTACCCACCACACTATTGTCCTGCCCACACCCATATTCCCCAGTTTGTGTAACAGTCTTCTGTGTGGCACAGTGTCAAAGGCTTTGCTGAAGTCCATATAGGCCATGTCCACTGCCCTCCCCTGATCCACCTCCCTAGTCACCCAGTCAAAAAATTCAATGAGGTTGGTCTGCCATGACCTCCCCCTGGTGAAACCATGCTGCCTTGGGTCCTGTAGTCCATTGACAACCAGATGTTCCACCAATCTCTCCTTCAGTAGTGCTTCCATGATCTTTCCCACTACCGAGGTGAGGCTGACTGGTCTGTAGTTCCCTGCTTCCTCTTTGTTCCCACTTTTTGTATAAGGGGACTACATCTGCTGTCCTCCAGTCTTTGGGCACCTCTGTTTCCAGTGATTGGCTAAACAGGATAGCCAGAGGTTCAGCCACCACCTCTTAGTTCTTTAAGGACCCTGGGTGCACCCATCTGGCCCCATTGCTTTATCAACTCTTATTACTTCCAGTTCCTTCAGGACCCTTTCTCGTATAAAGGGACTTGTGTCCATTTCTGCACCATTCTCACCCTTGTACTCCCTTCAGACCCATTACCTCCTCTTCCTCAGTAAAGAATGAGCAGAAATACCTGTTCAGTATGTCAGCTTTACTGTTGTCATCCTCCACGCGCCCCATCCTCCCCTTCAGTCTCTATCCTCCCTTTGTCTTTCTTTTTTCACTTATGTACCTGTAAAGGTTTTGTCCTCTACCCACTGATTTTGCAATGTGTTCTTCTGTCTGAGCTTTGGCTTCCTTACTGACTTCCCTGCCTCCCTTTGTTTCTCCTGGTACTTCTCCCTATCCCCTTCTGCCTGTGTCTTTTTGTATTGCCTGAATGCAATCTTTTGGCTTTCACTTTCTTTGCTACCTCTTTGGAAACCATAATGGTCTCCTCTTCCTTTTCCTCTTGCTAACCTGCTTAATGCATAATTCTGTTGTTCTTATAATCCCCATTTTAAATACTGCCCACTGTTCCTCAACCCCTGATTCCTGTCCCATTCCCCTTAATGCCTCTTTCAAGTATCTCCCATTTTCCCAAAGTCTGCCCCCCTAAAATCCAGGATACGTGTTTTTGTGTGGTTTGGTTCTGCTCTTTCTGTGATTTCAAACCACAATGACTGGTGGTCACTGTTAGCCAGGTGCTCCTCTACTGTTACCCCCATCACACTGTCCCTGTTTGTGAGCACAAGGTCCAGTATTGCCTTCTGCCGAGTTGGTTCCATGACCAGTTGCTTGAGGAAGGCACCCTGAAGGGAGTCCAGGATAAATCTGCTCCTAGTTGATGCTGCTGCTGGGATGCTCCAGTCCACATCTGGAATATTGAAGTCTCCAACCAGTACTACCTCACCCTTGTCTGCCATCCTTTGGATGGCTAGCATCAGCTCCCTATCTGTTTCTTCCTCCTGGGCTGGTGGTCTATAGACCACACCTGTGCAGATGGCTGGCCCCATTTTCCTTTCTAGCTTAACCCACAGTATCTCTCCCCCATTTTGTTCCTCCTGGATCTCTGTGGCTCTTATGTCATTTTTCACATACAGTGCCACCTCCTCCCTTCCTGCCTGCCCTGTCTCTTCTGAATATGTTGTAGCCAGGTATGGCCATCTCCCAGTCATGGTTATCATTACACCAGGTTTCAGTGATGGCCACAATGTCCAGGTCTGACTGTACCATGACAGCCTCCAGATCTTCCATCTTGTTGCTAAGGCTCCTGGCATTTGCACACATGGCTTTCCATGATTTGACCTCCTAGACTGCTTCACTGTTCTACTCCAGCCCCTTCCTTGGTTGTCATTTATCCCTGGTTCTCCTTGCTGTCTGCCCTTCTGCTGAATTTTGCCCTTTCCGCTTATCCACCTTTTGGACACTAATCTCCATCTTTTGCACACTGCTTTGCAGAGATAGCCACCCTCTGGTTCACTGGTTCCACTGCTAGCTTGGGGGTGAGCAATGTAGTACCTCCTTGCTGGCCTGCCACCCTTTGCTAGTTTAAATGCTTGTCAATGTAGCATTTAAACTTATCATTGAGTGCTTGGATTCCCCAGGATGGATGCAGCGTCAGGCTTGAACAAACCTCCATCCCTCCAGGTGGGTCCCCAGTCACCAATGAATCCAAACCCTTCCTCACAGCACCAGTTCTTCAACCATGAATTAAAGTTCCTGGTGCATGCACTCCTATGCTCTCCTTGCCTCTCACAGGTAGTACTTGAGAAAGTGACAGAAGTAGCTACTTGCTTGAGACCCTCCCAGTTTCCTAAACTCTTCCTGAACTTCCTTTGGCTCCCATTTGCCAAGTCATTAGTACCTAGGTGGATAATGACATCCAGCTCACCCTCCCATCTTGCCTTCCCAGTGATCCCCAGTATCTTCCTTCCATCCTCCATGCCGTGGCACCTGGTAGGCACCTCACCTCCCTGTCCTCCCCCTCCTGTGTTCCTAGCTGGATCCCTCTTACAATGGAGTCCCCCACCAGTATGTCTGACTCTTTGTACAAGTTCTATAGCTAACTTAAAACAAGAGACAAGAGGATCTCAGCCTAGGCTAAGCCAGCTCTAATTCCAGCCAGTGGCAAACCTGGCAATCCCTGGGGTGTGGTATTAAGTTGAAGGGTCAGTAGAAATCTCTGCCTTATATCCTATCCTAGTTTCACACTACAAACAGCACATCAGCAACAGTCATGCACTTTTCAGGTAAATAAAGCACAAACCACTTGGGATTAGCAACTGGCCAGGCAGTATTGTACATATTATACCAGCCAGGCTTCTAATATGGCAGCGGGACCCTGAAGTGGTGAACCTCTACCCTTACAAATCACTGTAAGGATCCTTTGACTTGACAGATTCCCATTTGTCTGGGGCAGGGCTTAGCTTAGAGGGTATACTGTAGTCGGGGCTGCCATGTGGGGTTGAATATCTACTTGTGCACTGTAATTCTTCAGTACATATTATCTCTTTGAGTCCTTTACAGGAGCAGGGATGTTTTATTTCACGGTAGTAGAGAGGCTGGATGGGTAGACCTTTTGTTTGAGTTCATTTAGTACCAGCACCTGGTACTGTGTCTTGCTGTGTCTCACCCTCGGTCCATCCCACCTTCCTGTCCTGCCTCCCCCTCCTGACTACACATCTTTTATCAATCTGGTCAGGTGACTGTGCACCGTAATTACCATGGTTGTAAGTTCTTGGTCATTGCTGGGACTGGGTGGAGGGGTGAAAAGGAGTGCCCTGAGCCACCATTCACTATAGCATCCCCCATCAGCTCTCGGTTGGGGAGGTACAAGGCCAGAACAATATTAAAGAGAGCTAAATGAGCTCCGGGTCCTTACTGCACCCTTGAGACCCATTCTTATTACAGATAATCGTGCCTGAGGCACAATCCCTCGGCACCCTCTAAGGGTGGGTAGGCCAGTAAACAGAATGCCCTGTGTGATGCAGAGCATCTTATAGCTAGCAGCTGTGCCCTTCATCATACCGTGTTGTCCTCCTCTTCCGGGGAGATTTCTTGTCATTTGCCTCCCAGATGGGGGTGGGTGGATGGATGGGGAGCGAGGGAAAAAGACTGATCCTGGGACCTGCCACAGATTGCTCCATGTACTAACACTGTGTGGTGTGTGATCCTTAAACCCCCAAAGACCACCACCCAACAGTTCAAGAAACCGTGTGTGCATTGCCCCTTAGGGTCTTTGTGAGCGGGGGGGTATCAGGACAGGTGCAGTCCTGCCCCTCGGTAAACCTCAAATCCTGGTAGCAGAGGTGGGGAGCCTGACCCTAGGAGAAGACCATCAAAGTTTGATCCAGGGGCTCCTAATCCCCCACCCAACCCTTATTTCCCACACCCCCAAACACCCCTCTGTCACATATCCCATCAAGTCATGCACTTATCTGATATGCCCTCAGACTGGGAACTCGGCAAAGGGGTTCCATCATCCTGTGGAGGTTTCTCATGCATCAATGGTAGTCCAGGCTTAGCTTAGCCTGCAGTAGCATCTGAGGTCCCCAGTTCCTGAATTGGCAGAGCAAGGTCCCAAGTGGCCACACAGGATAAATGCTGTTGCCCACCCTTCTGCTTCGTGAACTCCGCCAACCCAAAGTCCATGTCTGGGTAGTCTTATTCAGCATGCGGAGGAGAGACTAAAGCTAGTGAGGAAAATCTGTTGTTTGTAAAGTAGGGACTAGTAAATTCCAGTCCGTAGGCCTCCTATCGCTGATCACCTTGCTTGTAGTGCTGGTCTTCTCCCACACTTTCCTGTGGGTGGTCCCTTCTGTTGTGTGCCGCCTGCTGAGGTCTCTTACTAATGTTGACCCTGGGTTCTAAGTCAGACTGGGAGGCAGGATATGTCACTCATTCAGTGGACGGGCGTTGGTCCCAATTCAAGTGGTATCTCCAGTCGTCACTCATTTGGTTAGGACTGTGCTTCAAGCCCAGCTCTGGACTGCTTTGCATGTTAATCCATCTGGGGACAAGCGACCACCAAACAGTGTGGTTCATGATAAACACATCCATAAAGTCAAGCCATAGAAAAGCAAGAGTATTGGACTTTAGGAGGGCTGACTTTGGGAAAATGGGAGAGTGCCTCAGAAAAGCACTGGCAAATGGGCAAGAAGGAGGGGTGGAGGAACAATGGGGAAAAATCAAAACAGCCATCACAGTGGCAACAGGCCTTTGTGTGAAGTGAATCAACAAAACAAAATGAAGGAGAAAACCACTATGGTTCTCAAAAGAGGTGGCAGGGAAGGTTAAGGAGAAAAAGGTAGCATTCAGGAAGTGTAGGCAAACACAGAAGGAGCAGGACAGAGAACTGTACCAGTTAAAGCAGAAGGAAGCAGGGAAGGCAGTCAGAATAGCAAAGGCCCAAACTGAGGGAAAGATAGCCAACTCAGTTACGAAGGGGGATAAAACTTTTATAGGTACATTAGGGAGCAAAGAAAGACCAAGAGAGGGATAGTGAGGCTTAATAAAGGGAAGGAGGGTGGGCAGAGGGTGATAGTGAAAAGCAGGGCTACTGAACAAATACTTATGCTCAGTATTCACAAAAGAAGAGGAGGGTGAGGTACCTAAATCAAAGAATAGAAGCACTCTGGATAGGGAGGTTGATAACAGTCCATTCACAGAAAAAAGCATTCTAAAAGAACTCTTAAAACTGAAGGTGGACAAAGCAATGGGGCCTGATGGGGTTCACCCAAGAATTTTAAAAGAACTAAGGGTAGAACTAGTGACAGCACTGACTACCCTATTTAACAAATCATGGGAGGATGGTGTGTTACCCGAGGACTGGAGGAGGGTGGATGTGATTCCCCTTCACAAAAGTGGGAGCAAGACAGAGGCAGGAAACTACAGACCTGTTAGTTTGACCTCAGTGGTAGAGAAAATGATGGAATCACTTCTGAAGGAAAGAATTGTCGAGTTCCTAGAGGCCAATGGGCACAGGACCCTGGCAGCATGGATTCACAGTAGGAAGGTTGTGTCAGATGACTGTAATAGATTTCCTTGACTGGGTGACCAAAGTAGTAGACCAGGGAGGGGCTGTGGACATGGTCTACCTAGACATTAATATAACTAATTAATATACAAGTTAGCTTGCCTTGGAGTGGGCCCCAAGATGGTAGCCTAGGTAAAAAATTGGCTGGACAACAGGACACCGAGGGTAAAGAAACGGAGTCCACTCTGAAGAAAGGTTACTAGCGGGTACCGTGAGGGTTCAGTACTGGGACCGGTCCTATTTAATGTCTTTATAAGTGACATTGCAGATGGACTGGAAGGAAAGTATGTCTCTTCGCAGATGACACAAAGATCTGCAACAGAGTCAGTACAGAAGATCAGGTGGAAAGGATGCAAAGGGACTTGGCAAGGTTGGAGGAATGGTAGGGGTATAGAGTTAATATATCTCATCAGATTTTAAATTTCAGCCAATCAACATGTGTCACGTCATTTGACAGGTGGGCATGGACAAAAATGGACCAATCAGAATCGTCCCCATATTGCACCAGAAGTCCCGCCTCTGCACAGGACACCCCACCTTAAATGCAGGACGCTCCACCTTAAACACAGGAAGTGATGATGAAATGCAGTAACTACATGCACTCGAACCCAGAAATGACATGTCGCCCCTTGATACGCCCCTGTGTCTTTCCTCCTCCTCCATCCCCATTCCTCCTCTAACCTCCGCGACACCATCCTAGCTCGATCCCAAGTCCCTCTTTCTCCATCCACTCAAACCCATGCAACCCCAGCCAACCTCGACCAGAGTCCCTCCTCCTTCTCCTCCTCTATCCCCTTGAACCGCTGTGACACCATCATAGCTTAAACCCAAGTCCCCCCTGCATCCTCTACAGCCTCTGTGACACCATCCTAGCTTGAACTGGAGTCCCTCCTCCATCCATTCGAACTCGTGTGACACTGTCCTGACTTGAACCTCTCCCACTCCATCCTAGCTTGAAACCGAGTCCCTCTTATGTCCCATCAAACCAGTATGACACCGTCCTGACTCGAAACCAAGTCTGTCCCCTTGAACTGCTATCACCCTGTCCTATCTTGAACCTAAGTCTCTCACCTCCTCCCACCTTGCCCCATCACCTACCTTGCACCCCATTACCTAGCTTGAGCCAGAGTCTCTCCCTCCTCTCACCATGCCCCACCATCACCTATTTTTGCACTCCTCAACCTCCCTTTTGTCGGTCTCTGGGATAACTGCAGGGTGCCTTTTACTCAGAGAATTTTTTTTGTGAAATGTGCTTTGAAGGTCAGAGGACTGTAAGAACATTTAATCTTTATTATGTAAGAAAGTTATTTTAATACAATGCATTTAAATATTTATGAAAAGCAGAGACCTAGCTCGAACCAGTCTCTTCCCTCCTTTGTACTTGCCCCATCACCTGTCTTGCACCCCATCACCTACCTCAAACCCGAGTGTCTCCTCCCTCTCCTTGCCTCACCATGACCTACACTGCATCCCATTACCTAGCTTGAACCCGAGTCTCTCCCTCCTCTCGCCATGCCCCACCATCACCCACGTTGCACCCATCATCTACCTTGTACTCCTTCAAACCCCCAGGTCTGTGGGATAGCTGCAGGGTGCCTTTTAACTCTGGATTTTTTTGTGAAATGCTTGAAACTCAGAGGACTGTAAGAACATGGCTCTCTACTGTGTAAGAAAATTATTTTAATATAATGCATTTTAAATATTTATGAAAAGCAAGATTTTTTTTAATGAGAAAAGACAATGAGTTCCAACTTTAAAATCAGAGACAGAAAAACAGTGTGCATGTGCGCGGCCATGTGTCTGTGTGTGTGAGAGGGAGAGCTCAAGAGTGTGTGTGTGTGTCCAGTGTTGAAGCTGATGTTTCAAGGGTCCATAGTCTAAGTAGACTGCTTCAAATGCTAAAGTCGGATTTAAAAACATACATACATACTCTCTACATTCCTTTTTTTCAAGCTTAAAAATAATGGAACAGTATTCTGATATTTTGAGATCAGAAACTAAATATATTTTTCTATTTCCTTTGAAAAAGGTAATTTACAAGATAACTTATCATGAAAAGCACATATTTCTTTTAAATATATACTAATGTTACTGGTGAAAAGTATTCAAGAGGGTTTTAACCTCTATGCATTTCCTGTAAGAAAATTTTATCTTTGCTATGTAAAAATTGCTGTTAAAAGAATGCATTTTAAATATTTATGATAAGCAGAGGTTTGCTTTTAATTAGAAAAAGAAAATGGCCCAGATATTCAGAAATGTAAAGGCCAGCACAAGTCTGGTGCAGCACAAATTTGATGTGCCGTGGTGCAACAGGCGCCATATGCAGAGGTTGCACTGGTCACACTGTGCCAGTGCAACCCAGTTGAATATGGCACAGTTGCACTAAGGCTAAACCAGAGTTTCACGGCGGCGAAACACAGTTGCGCCGCATGGCACAGAAAGAGATGCCCAGCACAACTGTGAGAGCAGAGCAACAGAGGGGCATGGTACAGAGAAGAGACCCAGGGACAGGACCAGGGAAGCAAAGTGACAGGCCACAGGAAGCCACCACCAGCAGGGCACAGCAGGGTAACACAAGCACCCAGACACTCTCCCGACCACAACAGTGGGACAAATAATAGGCAACAGAAGGTGCCAATGGAGGGCCACCAAGGGAGCCCCTCCCCAGACCAGGCCACACCCAGGACCACGCAGCCAAACACACACACACACCATGCAGGCAGCCCACACAGTAGGCACTGAATGCGCCGAGAGGCACGTAGCACAGCAGACCACATGGGGCAGGCCGCACAACACCAAGTAGGGGCCCCAACACAGCGTGCGGCCAGTACCTGACCAAAGACCATGGCCATGTGCCGCCACCACGCACACAACCACCACACACTCCTGACAGCCGCCCCAAGGGCACCCCAAGGCACAGCCACCGACCGAGGGAAGGGACCCCACCACAGTGGGACACACCACAGCACACAGCAGTGAACCACAGAAGCACAACATGCGCCCGACACATGCACACCACACGGACAGACACTGGGCCACTACAGCATGGCTCCTCACACCACCTGCAAAGCAGACACTGACACAGGCAGGTAAGTCAAAAAATATATTATTCCAAACAAAACTATGTACAGCAACAAGGGGGTGGGAAAGGGTAGGAAAGTGAGAGAAGGGGACAGGGAACAGGAACTGTACAGTGGGATGGGGGACTGTAGAGGGAGATACAGCAGGGGAAACGGGAATGCTGGGGCTCCACTACCGGTGGCCACGGCCTGCCGCCTCTTGGTGTCCTCGCCACCTTCGTTCCTCCAGCAGCAGTTGGCGAACCTGCAGGACAGCCTCCATCATGGTGGATGTTATAAGGATCAGTTGCCAGAGCAGCCTGCAGTGAACAGGCCTTTGACGTCATCACTGGAAACCTATGACAAGGGACAGGACAGGCGATCAATGCAATGTCCCAAAGAACCATTCCCACCCACGGTGCGCAATGGGCAGCGGGAACACCCCACCCCGGAGGGCCCATAACGGCCGCCCACAGGGGGGTGGGCCAACGTCTGCCAGCAATGCGGCACACCACGACAGTGCACAGAGGTGGTCCCCATCACACAATGGCCACCCGACTGCGCAATGACAGTCACGTGGCACGGTGCACCAGCAGCACCACAGCAACATCAGTGGCAGCCAGGCGCACACCCACCCCACAAACAGTTGGCACGTGTCCAATGGATGCGCCACATTGGCAAGTACCATGCACAGTGCGATACACACAGCTGCCACGGCATATGGCACAGGCAGCCATGCCTGCACCCATGCCCCGCCACCCCCCTTAATGTGCAACAGACCATGACAGTGCCTGCCTGCCATCCGCGGTCCTGCTGGTGCCGCTCCTGCTTCGCCTCCGTGGCCCACTGCGGCCTGCTGTCCTGCGCTGCTGCCCTGCTGCCACCTGCACACACCAGCGATTCTCAGGCCCTGGGAATGGAACATAGACAGGTACACATCAGAAACCAGCCAAAGCAGCTGCCCCCCACCCCCACCCCAGTGCACAGGGTGAGCCCCTGCCCAACACGTCCCGCATGGCTGCATTGCAATGCAGGTGGCAGCTGGCAGTGCCACTCCACAATGTGCACAATGACAGTGCACCACTCTGCAGGGCTTGCCAGGCAGCCTAGCCAACACCACAGCACAACACCAGGGCATGCATGCAAGATGGGCTGACCTACCTGGCTTTGGCACAGCCCCACACTTGACGCATGCCTCAAGCCTACTCAGGTGCTCTGGGTCCCTCTGCACTAGGTCACCATACCGGTGGCAGCATTGCTCCCCTGTCCTGGCCACCCCGGTCCTTTGCTGCAGTATGGCAGCAATCCCCTGCCACACCGCGACCCTTGGCTGTTGCAGGGGAATCTGGCCAAATAGCTGGGGGGCGTGGGGCAGGACACAGGCCACCAGGTTGACTAGATCAACCTGTGTCCAGTTCTGGGCTCTTGGGGCTCATCCCTGTGCCATGCTGTACAGCGAACACGTTTCTCAAAATGGCGGCAGTAAGCACACGTGTCCAGGGCATGCACCAGATGCATGATGTGAGGGAACATGCGCTGTGTCCACCCATCACACAGTCCCGGAGATGCACAGCATGGGCATGGTTAGGCGGGGTCACCAGGTGTGGGGAGTGACCCAGGGGTCAGGGGTCACAGCAGGGGTCGGGGTTGCCCACCTCTACACACGTGCACATAGCAGGCCCAGCACATCATGTGCTATGCCCCTGCATCATGCTGTCAGTGCACAGTGCCCAATTGACACCATACTATTCAGCGCATGTGCACTGCGGGCCTGCGCACTCGCATGCGTGCGCATTGCTCCGCGACTTGCTCCGGAGCAATCTCATTGCACACAGAGCAAAATCTCGATATTCAGACGCCACATGCAAATGAGCTTATCAGCCAATGCATGGTGCACTGGGTGCATTAGCATGTCATTACCATTGTGCCAAACCTCATTTGCATGCGGTGCACCATATAAGCACCACGGAATGGCACAGGCCATGGACTGGTATTGCATCCTTTCAGGTAAGTTGCGATGCCACTGCAGCTCACTGGGCAGGCAGCACAGCAGGGTGGTGTGGAACAGGGTGATGCTGCCACTGTCGTGACTGTGCTGTCCATGTCCACAGGAAGCAACATGTCAGAATGTGAGGAGGGTGGAGGAGCGTGGGTCTGCGCAAATGCAGACCCAATTTCATGAAGGCAGAGACAGAGGCCCTTGTTTGATATGTACCTCAACAGGGAACCCCTGTTGAGTGGTGCCACGGGCACACCACAGGCCAGGGCTGAGGCCTGAGAGGAGGTGGCGGCATACATCAACCAGCATGGAAGCCGTGCAGGAGTGCCAGAGAAAGGTGGGCACGGACAAGAAACGATCAAGGAGAAGGTGATGGCCATCTGTGCATCCCGAAATGCCACTGGAGGGGGCCTGTGGATGTGCCACCGCTCACAGCGCAGGAGGAGTTGGTGGCAGCTACCATGTGCCGCAGCACAGTGGATGGTGTGCCTGGTGGCTGTTTCCAGATGGGTGGCAGCTCATCATTGCATAGTAAGTATGGCAGCCATGCACAGCTGGTGGTATGGAGGGTGCAGACACAGGCATGCTTCATGCTTGTAACCGCATGCATGTCATGTGCATATGTGGCACCACACACATGCCATACATCAGGACACATGCAGTGGCAGTGAGGGGACATGTGAACAATGCATCACTGACACGCCTCTCTTTCTGTTGAAGTACCAGCATGCCTCTGTGTGAATGATGGGGTGCCGTGGCTTCAGCAGCCTGGACACTGGGGACGGCCCGGTGGACCAGCCATCCACCTCCACTGGCATCTGAGGGCCCGACAGGCTGCAGCTCACCACCACTGTGCAGGTGGATGTTCTGGACCTGGGGTCGGATGAGGCCCTGGATGTGTTCCTGCAGGATGCCAGGCTTGGTGTCCTCTGCTCAGAGACACAGATCAGGGCGCGATCTAACACCGATGACGACATCACGATAATCCTGGACAGCATAGCAAACATTGTGGCTGAGACGCCCCTGCTGGCCACCGACACAGGCAGCACTCCCAGCACTCTGCCATTGGTGGAGCAGCTGCCTGCCACCACTGAGAGTGCAGCGGTGTGCGCTGCACTGCCTCCTTATGCCCTGTGGCAGTGGTGATGCAGCCACACAGGTGCTGGATGGCGTGCAGTGGCCAGACTGGTGACAGCAGCAGGCTGCGGTGCCACCGGGCAGCTGGACACAGGGTCCACCACTGGTGTGCTTTCTGTGACCATTCCCCCAGCAGACCCACTGTGCAGCGTCCACCGGAGAGGAGGGCTGTGCAGCATGGCCGGTCACCACATGGGGATCGGTATCTGGCCCGGGAGCCCCACGACGCCGACCCACTGGCTTAGCACACACGTTTGCTGTGGGTGTCCATTCAGCAACAAGTGCTGCTTGCCACTGGAGTTCACGTACTGTGTGCGGAGGTCCGGCAGTTGGACGTGCAGCAGGAGAGGGGCACTGCACAGATCCTGACAGGATGCAGTGCATGCAGGAGGCCACAACTGCATCCCTGCATCACATTGTCACTGCGATCTCGGATGGCTTTGCGCTGCAGGCTGTCACGGGCATGGCCAGGCACAGATGACCCTCACAGCGATGTCCACCCTGGCCAACTCAAGGCCGGGCTACCCCAGCACAGCTCTACACTGGGCTCTGATGTCAGCATCCCAGGCATGCCCTGGCTGGCCTGTTTGGGCGCTCTTGACACCCCTTGCGTGGACATGGTCACGGTCACGCGGTTCAACCCTGGGGCTGTTGCACCTCCCCATGGCTAATGTGCAGCCTGTGACTGCCGATGGACGACACGTGCGGCCGCTCCCGTGGCTGTGTTGGCCATGGTTCCATGCAGTGGACCTGATGTGGGCCGCCTCACCTGCGGTCTGCAGCTGCTGTCCAGTGTGCACATGGGCGGTGTGTGTGTGTGTGTGTGTGTGTGTGTGTGTGTGTGCCTACCACTGGTGTGGCGCCTGTGTGTCTACCACACGCTGCCTGTGTGCATGCTTGCCTGGCCACTGGGCCGGTGGTGTGGGCATAATGACGCCAGTCTTGCATCGGTTGCGCCTGTGCACCGATGTGGTGCATCTGATCCATGCCACATACCTACTCCTGTGTGTGGCATGTGTGTGTGTGGGGGCTGTGTGTGGTGTGCCCCTGTCACCCTACCCCTGCTTCATGCTTCTATGTGTGCATGCCCATTGCCATGGCACGCCCAGCATGTATGCTGTACCTGTTTGTGTAGCCTATGCATGTGTACCGCACCACCTACCTGTGTGCACCATAGTGCTCCAGTGCAGTGGTGTCCTGGTGTCATCTCCTGCTGCTGTACCGGAGATCTCTTGCCCAGGGGTGGCTGTCCACCTCCCTCCAGCCCATTACCTCTGTTGTCCCCACTACTGTCGCCCTCAACAGCCTCGACAGCTATCCCACGGTCAATGGCCATTTTGTGCAGTATGCAGCCATGAATAGGCCACTGGCATGCTCGAGGAGCTGTACTGTAGGGCACAACCTGATCTGTCTAGGCAATGGAAATGTGCTTTCAGCATGCCAAAGACATGCTTGATGATGTTGCACGTGCTGGCATGTGCCTCATTGTAGCGTTCCTCTGCTGGGGATGATGGATGCCAGTAGGGGGTGAGCAGCCAGGGCTGCAGTGGATAGGTGCTGTCCCCTGTGTGGATAATAACATGGTTAGCCCTCTGCTGTTCTATGCTGCGCCCCTTGCCTGTCCCTGTCTCCCATGCCACCATGCACACCCTGCCCTCCCCATCCCACGGTCTTCTCTGCCCATAACCCCATGCCTGTGCCATACTCACCCACTAGGTGGTCCATTGGGATGTCCCCACGCTTACACCTGTGGCACAGCACAGAGCTGTGCCAGATGAACGCATCATGTGCACTCCCAGGGTGTGTGGCGCAGACATTGGTAATGTGCCCCATGGCATTGCACACCAACTGGCAGTTGACACTTGGGCTCCCCTTCCTGTTTATGTACGCCACACCCTCTGGGCCAGGTGGCCTGTGGATGCCCATGTGGGTGCAGTCAATGGCCCCAATCACGCCAGGCATATGTGCTAATCTGTGGAAGTCCTACATGGTTACTGTACACTCCGCCTGTGTTCTGGGGAAATGGATGAATTCCAACACACTTGGCAGCAGGGCATTGAGGAACTGTGTGAGGAGGCGGGACCTGGCTGACTGGGTTATGCCTCCGGTGTCCCCTGTTGGTCTCTGGAAGGTGCCTGTGGCGAGCAGACACATGACGGCCATCACCTTCATCTCCACGGACATGGCACGGCTCCTTCTGGTTGGTGCCTGCATTTCGTCACTGCACAGCTCACAAAGCTGCCTCAGAATGGCCCTGTTCAGGCAGTACCAGCCCACAATCTCCATGTCACTGTACTGCTCAAGGTGATGCATGCTGCACACTCCAGTCGGGCATACCACCGACGTAATCCTTCCACGCCACATCGCTGTTCCTCCTGCCCCTCACACCTCTCATTACAGGCTCCATCATGAAAAGTGCACTATTCATGGCCCTTGCTGTCCACTATCCCCTAGGCAGTTGACTGCTGCTTGCTGTGTGCCACCCTGGTGCACTGCCTGGCAGTGTGTCTATCTCTCACACTCTCTCTGCCCCTCTCTCTCCCTCTTCAATAACACCTCTGTCCCTCTCCCTCTGTGTCTGCCTTGGTCTGTCTGTCTGTGTCTCTCTCTCTCTGTCTGTCTTTCTTTGGGTGGCCCCCTTTTGCTCGACACCCTGACAGCGAAACACGGGAAAAAGACCACTACAGTGACAGTCACTGTAATGGTCCATTTCCGTGTTTCACTTTCCCCAGTAGTCTCTGCCCTCCCGGACCAACTCCAACCTGCAGTTGAGAATTGTAAAGTCCAGGGGGTGTAGAGGGCAGAGTCCCCTGCATGGGGGGTGTAGACTACTCGCCTAGCAATATAATGAATAAGCAACTCCAGAATAAAATAAAATGGGAAAAATACTCAAAGTACCCATAGATTAATCAAGCAATTTTACTTTTCTTTTTCACTGTATTATTTGTAACTTTACAACTTCCACTAACAGACTGTCATTCATGGGTGTGCTGAGCAAAGTTAAGGACCGTTAGGCCCCACCCAGTTTTCCCTTATTCCCTGCCTGCATCAGTGGTCACTGACCCTACTTGGTCATTGGCTTTATCCCTTACTACCTACCTCTATGATTCCCTTGTGCCTATCCCATGCATGTTTGAATCCCTCCACTGTGCTGGCTCCCACTGTTTCCTGGTGTAGATTTTGATCTTACCAGAGTTCCAGAGGAACATTACAAAATTAACTTTTCTTTACGTCTTTCCTATCTCTGTCTTTATGCATATCTTTGTCATTGTTGCAGGGATAGAAGCTGGCAACAGTGGTCCACTGGCCAATTGCAGTCCAAGAGGTTGTGGATGCCATCAGGGGTAGAGGGAGCTGCAGCCAGAGAACAGGCTCCTCCCCTCCCTGACGGGAGACTTTCTTTTGCAGACTTTGGATTTTAATTCATCGGGGTGTATGCACTTCCCACCATACCGAGACTTAAAGGGACTTTCTCCAGGCTGGCCAGTTGCTAGTGTGCAAGTGTGCACAGCAATCTGTGCGACCTTTCCCCACCCCGACACACAAAGGGGAAAAAAAGGCACCAAGAATTTTGAAACCGTGGGAGTGCTGATCCCCTACAAGAAGGGCTGCCAGCAACTTCTGAGTCCTCAATCTGTGGATGCTATCGGGGTAGAGGGAGCTGCAGCTGGATACTGGGCTCCCTCCCCTGTGATGGAGAGAGACTTTTTGCCGACTTTGGATTTTAACTCATTGGGGTGCTACATGCTTCACCACCGCCCGGAGACTTGAAGGGACTTTCTCTCGAGCTGGCCAGGGGCAGTGTGCACAGCAATCTGTGCGACCTTCCCCAGCCCCTGACACACAAAGGAAAAAGTCACCAAGAATTTAGAAACTGTGGGAGTGCTAGCCCTCTACAAGAATTGCTGCCAGCAACTGCTGAGTCCTCAGACTGTGGATGCCATCAGGGGTAGAGGGAGCCACAGAAAAAATTCACCCCCCCACCTGCCCCGCACCACCTTCTTTACTTAAATAGGCTTCAGGGGACAGCCCAGCCCATCTCCAAAACTGCAACAGTTGCCCAATGACTGGAGCGGCTTAAAGGGGACCAGCCCGTTATGCTTAACCCGAGTCATTGTGTGCATAGAACACAGGACAGTAAGTATGTCTAGTCCTGAGTTAGTCTGCTGCATCCTAAGGCTGGGAAAAGAGGGTGCCAGTCATTGCATCTTAGTGCTGTTCTTTATTACTTTATTTTATTTATTTTTGAGGTTGGAAAAAGAGTGTGTTAGCCATTACATCGTAGTGCTGTGTTTTTACTGTCTTTGATCCATCTCGATTGCAAGTTTACCCAGTCTATTTCTGTTTCAGCCTAACCTATACAGCCTCCAGAACTGTCTTTGACCTACCTTGATTGCCAATTTACCTAGTCTGCTTCCACCTTAGATTAGCCTATACAGCCTCCAGAACAGGGGGTCTGCTTGTCCTAGATTAGCCTGCACAGCCTCCAGAATTAGGGGGATTGCCTGTTTGTTTAAGACACCTCTGGGAAGGCTTTACAGGGAATCCCTGAGTAAGGTAATGGCTGGATTTAGACAAATGTGGTGGTGGATAATGATGGGACATCAAAAGGGTGGGGGCTAGGATTTTACTGGGAGTCCCATATGTATTGACAATTGCTGTAACTGATTACATCGCTATAGGTCAGGGCGGGCATCGTACCAGTGGAGTTGGTCCAGACCGGGGTCATTTTACCCCAGGGTGTCATCACCTATGTTTCAGGATCAGTATGATGACCATATACATACTGGAAAAAGAGGGTTTTCATGGATGCAGTAACGTATGTAAGGGCTCACAAGAGTAAAAACACTCTACCCCTATGCAAGCTAGTGTTAAGGCAATCCTTCTGGGCCTCTTTGCTTCTAATGGGGGGTGACATAGAGCCAAACCCTGGCCTCCAAGGACTAACACCCCCACTTAACACCCAGCACATCGGAGTGGGCCAATGCTAGGGGACTGAGGTTGGCCCATAAGAATATTAATAGCCTAAGGCCCAAGATGCTCGAACTTGAGGCCTGGACCAGCCTTCACTCCCCTGACATAATTTGTATCTCTGAAACATGGCTTAAGACAAATGTACTCATGCATGAGGTTGAACTGCAAGGCTTTAAAACATTTAGGAAGGATAAGAAGAGGAAGAAGTGTAGGGGGGTCCTGTTATATGTTAGGTTTCAAATCAGTGCAACTATGGTTTCTACCCCAGATCTCGAAGGAGATGGGTGTGAAGTTCTATTTGTCAAAATTCTCATTGGAGGCTTCAAGTCATTCCTTGTTGGGTGCACTTCTAACACGCCGAAGGAGGCCATGGAAGCCATAAAAATGCTGACAAACACCGTACCCACCCTGCTTAACTGTGAAAAGATAATACTTGGGGATTTCAACCCAAACTGGGGGATAAGCTAGCTGAGGAGGTCAAAACAGCTCCTGGGAGCGAATCTCACACAGCTGATGTACGAGCCCACACATCAACCAAAGACTGGGAACCATACCACATAAACTAGATACTAGTGTCTAATCCAGAAAGGGCCAGAATGGTAGGGACGTGTGCAGACTCACTCAGCGACCACACACCTACCTTTCTGGTGTAGAGGAACAATTTCCCCAAGCTACCCTCCAGAACCTTCTGGACCAGAAATTACTCAGCACTAAATGAAAGCTTCTTCCTTCAAGCCCTGTCTGAAGTGGACTGGGCCCAGGCCCTCGATACCACTTCAGTAGATAAAGCCCTTGAAGGCGTCACCAGACATTTTTTGGTTGGTAGCCAGCAAGCACGCGCCCGGGAAGAAGATCAGGGTCAAAGGTCAGGATGCTAGGTGGCTTAACCCTGATCTCAAGAGGAGGTTGAAGAACGGAGACAAACTATAGGGGAAATACAAATACTCAAACGTACAAGAGGACTGGGTGAGATATCGTGAAGCCAGAAATAGCTGCAAAAGGAAACTCAAAAATGCAAAAAAGAGTTACCTGCATGTGCTGCAATCCAAGAACTTGTCAGACCCAAAGAAGTTCTGGGGGCACATAAGCACTCTGCTCAAGGGGAGCAAGAGTAAGGTGACCGGGTTAATAAAAGCAAATGGGACACTACTCTCCACCCCTAGAGACACAGCCAATGCCTTCAACAATTTCTTCCTGGACCTACAGAGGTTCAGAACTGGCAATCCCAATAAAGACGCAGGTAGCCAAGCAAACCCTGGGAACCCTCCCCAGGGCAGCCAAGTAAACTTGGGGACTCGCATCAGTGCCCCGAATTACACCTTAAGCTGGTATTGGCAGGGGAAGTCCTGAAACTGCTTAGAGGCCTGAAACCAGAATGTGCAGTAGGGCACGACAACCTGGAACCCAAGCTGCTGAATATTGGAGCCCCTGATATTGCAGGACCTATAGCCCAGCTCTTCAACAGGTCTCTGACCGAAGGGAAAATACCTGCTCTGTGGAAGGTTGGACTGGTGACCCCAATCCCGAAAAGCAGGCCGTATGGAGACATGGAAGATTTTAGGCCTTTCTCCATTCTATGCACCCTAAGCAAGTTGCTGGAGAATGTGGTCTACCAATAGGTAAACAACTACTTGGAACTGCACAACCTACAGGGTGATCAACAGCATGGTTTGAGAAAAAAACACGGGACTGAAACAGCCCTAATAAGCTTCACCACTGAAGTGTATGAAGCCTTAGACCAGAATAAAATGCTAGGGGTGGTCTATATTGACCTAACCAAGGCTTTTGATCTGGTCGACCACCAGCTACTTCTGGAACGACTAAGGGGGCTGGGTCTGGATACAACAGCCCTGAAATGGTTCACAGACTACCTCAATGGCAGGACACAAATGGTTTGGTGGAATGGAGCTAAATCAAATGAGTGTCCAGTACCTGCAGGTGTTCCACAGGGGTCAGTCCTAGGCCCCCTGTTATTCTCCCTGTTCACTAACAACCTCCCCCAACACTGCGGACAGGTGAAAGTCACAGTCTATGCCGATGACGCAGTGCTGTACAGGACAGGAAAGGACACACGGTCCTTAAATCTGGAGTTGAAGCAGGACTTCACAGCCCTCGAAACCTGGTGCCAGGTTAACAAGTTGGTCTTGAATAGAAAAAAGATGAAAGCCATGCTCTTTGGCCAAAAAAGACTGGTCCTAAAGAGATCTAACTTCCTATCCCTCTCCACCTGGGATGGAGTAGGGTCAGAAGTAGTGGACAGCAGGAAATACCTGGGTTTGTACCTTGACCAGGAGGTCTCATTCAGAAAGCACATGGACCACCTCACAAAGATAGTAAACCAAAAACTAGGCCTCCTCTAAATACTAAACTCCTTTCTAACCAAGGAAACTAGAATGGCGGTCAGTAACAGGACAATTCTCCCCACCCTGTTCTACGGAGCAGCCTTGCTGCAGTCGCTGAGGACTACAGAAAGACAGTGACTGAGCACACTCTTCCACAGGGTCAGCCGGTTTACCACCAGGGCAGAAAGGATGGAACACCACTGCAAGGTGCTCCAGGCCTTAGAATGGCCATCCCTGGAAGCAAGATTAGCATATCCCTCCCGTGCATGGCTTTTAAGCTACAGCAACCAGGGCCCCCGGCTGCAGGATCTCCTTGTCCCCAAGACAGTGAGACATGAGCTCAGATCTACTGATCAGACACTAATAGAAATTCCCAAGGCTAGATCATCCCTAGGTCAATGGTCATTCAGGGTTGCTCTCCCCAAACTCTGGAATGATCTCCCGAGAGAGAGAGATAAAAGACAGCTCCACTACTGAGGGTTTCAAGAAGGGGCTAAAAGCACACCTTGGGAAGGAGTCTCAATGCTGTTGTCTCACTTAAGATCCCCAAAGGGACCCAACGTGGGATTTATCTCTGCTAAAGAACACAGCAAATTGGACAGAAGGGTCCGATAGCTTGATGGTAGAACTGATTTTTGCACTTATATAGGTTTAAAACTGTCACTAGTCTGTTCCTAACAAAGTCTTGATTATTGTTATATCAGTTTCTGTACTATAATGTATGTTCACTCACTCCATGTAAGCCTTGCTGTACTGTACATATCAAAAGCATTGGTTTTTTCCCTTCCTCTAGGTACATGTAACTAATCCTGGGTCATCCCTGAAAAAGGGACCACAAGGTTCCAGTCAGCCTACCCGGTTACCAAAATTTTAAATAAAAATAAGTAAATAAATAAATTGTATTGGGCCAGTAAAATGTTACTTTAATTAGCCCTGTGTCCTAGTGCTGAAGGAGGAAACATTTTGTTAAGTACAGAAGCTGGGCCATTGGATTTTCTCCACTGGTACCCCTGCTGGCCAATTGCTATAAAAAGTACAGTTACATAAGAACTTACCGTAACAGTAGATCTTTGAGAACAGCTCTTGCAGCAGGTTACACAATTAGGACTGAAGCCGGCAGGCACCAGGACCCCACGAAATGTTCTAGCTAGCAGTATTCAGTGGGGACCACCTCTGACGCCGGTCCCGCCCTGACATCAGACATAGTATATAAGGAGGCAGTCCCCAGAATCCCATTTCTCCTGCTGGAGACTCCCGGCCGCTAGATGACATCAGAAGAGGAGACTGAGGATCCGCCATCAAATGGCAGTCAGAGAGAGATGCTGAGAACACCTGATCCTAGGAAAGGATGTTGGAACTAGAATCTATCTCCAGCGGGATGGTGGAGGAAGTACCTGCTGCAGGAGCTGTTCTTGAAGATCTACTGTTACGGTAAGTTCTTACGTAACTGTACTGTCTTACTTCGAGAAACAGCTCTTGCAGCAGGTTACACCATTAGGACTGATTCCCAAGCAATAATGGAAATCCCACACCATTGGGAGGAGGGAAGGTAGAAATCCTTAATAGAACCTGAACCTAGGACAGAAGTCCTTGAAGGACTGCTAGACCAAAACCTGCTCTTCGCCTCGATGCAAAATCCATGCTATAATGCCTGATGAAAGTGTGCATGGAGCTTCAAGCAGCTGCAGCACAGATGGCCGAGGTGGACACATTCTTTACGGCCGCAAAGGAGTTAGCCACCCCTTGTGGAATGACCCTTGACCGCACCCGGTAAGGGTTTGTTGCACTTCTGGTAACAGAATGTGATACACTGAATGAGCCACCAGGACAGCGACTGTTTGGAAACAAGAGCTCCTATCATCCTGTGAGCAAAGGAGACAAAAAGCTGGTCCAATTTTTTGGTGGTGTTTTGTTCTGGTTAGGTAGTATCGGAGACACCTATGCACATCTAAAGTGTGCAACAGGGCCTCTCCTTGATTAGAATACTTAGGAAAATACACTGGTAGGTCGATGTCCTGATTAAGGGTGAGAGCTGAGACCACCTTAGGCAGAAACTTAGGATTAGTCCGTAGGGATACTCTGTCTTGGTGAAAAACCAAATAAGGTTCTTTGCACATGAGTGCATGAAGTTCAGAAATTCTTCTGGCCGTGTTAACGGCAACTAAAAACAACGTCTTCCAAGTAAGAAGATGTAGCTCACAGTCTGCGGCTGGGTCAAAGGGTGGCAGCGTGAGCTGCTCCAGGACAAAGGGTAAATCCCATGGCGGAATCGGATCCTTAACTGGAGGTCTAAGGTGGAGAACACCTCTCAGGAAGGCTCGTGATGTGTCCAACTGAGATATGGTGCATTGGCCTTTAGGAGTGTGATAGGCTGAGATGGCACAGAGATGTACCTTAATCAAGGAGTAGGCCAAGCCTGTCTGAAAAAGGGACAGGAGGTAGTCCAAGACCAACCTTTCTGGACAATCCATAGGCAAAAAACTGCATGCTTGAACCCATATACAAAATCTACGCCATTTCATGGCATAATTAGCGTGGGTAGCCAATTTCCTAGCAGCAGCAAGAACGTTTGCTACCTCTTGTGAGACCCTGTATCACATCATGGCTATGCCTCTAGGAGCCAGGCATGCAGGTTCAGCGAATGAAGGTTCGGATAAACCAAGGAACCCGCCTCCTGAGGCGGCAAGTGGGAACTGATTGGCAGAGGCACTGGAGGTTCCTGGGACAGCTGACATAGTAGAGGGAACCAGATCTGCCTGGGCCAAAACGGCGCGATAAGTATTAGCGTCGCTTGCTCTCTGCGAAGTTTCAGAAGGACCCTATGTATCAATGGAAAGTGGGGAAGGCATAGAGGAATCTGCCCGCCCAGGAGAGGAACAACGCGTCTCACCAGAAAACACCAGGCCCTGGATCTAGTGAGCAAAAATTGGGCAGTTTTGCATTGGATGGGGATGCAAAAAGGTCTAACTCTGATGTACCCCATCTGCGAAACAGATCTTCTGCTACCTCCTGGAGTAGTTCCCACTCATGGCCTCTGGCCTGAGAGTGGCTCAGGCCATCTGTGATGATATTGTCCACTCCTGGGACATGAACAGCAACGAGGTTTGCGCTGTGTTGCAAAACCCAATCTCACACCCTCATTTCCTCCCTGCAAAGCGGGTAGGAATGGGTGCCTCCTTGTTTGTTGAGGTAGTACGTCACCACGGAATTGTCTGTTTGTAACAGAAGAGTACCCGGGGAATCTCCGACTGGAAGGCCTGCAGGGCATAAAGAACTGTTCTCATTTCCAGGATATTTATGTGGAGATGAGTCTCTTGGGCTGTCCACAGGCCCTGAGACTGGACACTGTCGAGGTGTGCACCCCATCCGAGCCCTGAGGCGTCTGTGGAGATTGTCACAATCGGAGACAGCACAATGAAGGGGACTCCCGCCGATAGATTCTTCGGATCTAACCACCATTGCCAATCCCTGATTACGGCCTTCGTGATCTGGATTGGGAGCTGCAGCTGGTCTTGCTTTTACATACGAACATACGAAATTTGCCAGCAGATAAAGGCCTAGAGGTCTATCAAGTCTGCTCGAATGTGCAGCTAGCACCCCTTATTCTGCAGCTGCCCTTCCCTTCCACCCTTCCCCTTCATTAACCCTCCCCCTTGTCCTGTCCCATCCTCGTTTGAAGCAGTCCACTGTTCTACTGCATACCACTTCAGGAGGTAACGCATTCCACCCAGCCACCACCCTCTCTGTAAAAAAGTGTCTCCTCATCTCCCTCCTGAACCTTCCTCGCTGCAGTCTCATATCATGGCTCCTGGTGTCCCTCCCTTCCCTTACTTTGAACAGCCCCTCTGTACTTGTCTTGTTTATTCCTTTCATGTATTTAAAGGTTTCAATCATGTCACCCCTGTCTCTCTTCTCCTCCAGTGAGTACATGTTCAACTCCTTCAACCTCCTCTCGTATGATAAGTCCCCCAGCCCCTTGATCATCTTTGTCACTCTGCGCTGCACCCCCTCCAGTAACTTAATGTCCCTCTTCAGATACGGATGCCAGTACTGCATGCAGTACTCCACGTGTGGTCTAACTAATGACCTATACAGTGGCAGAATCACCTCCTCCCTCCTCGAGGATATACCCCTTGCAATACAACCCAGCATTTTGTTGGCATTTGCAGCTGCCTTCCTACATTGTGCGAGTTGTTCATTGACCCTGTAATGAGCACACCCAGATCCTTCTCCTCCTCTGTCTGGGCTAGCTGCACTCCCCCTAGCTGGTAACTCCTCCTTGGGTTCTTCATCCCAGAATGCAGCACCTTGCACTTTTTGGGATTAAAGCCCAGTTGCCAGGTGTCTGACCAGGTTTCAAGCTTTGCCAGATCATCCTGCAACCCCTGCCATCCCCTAGGTCATCCACCACTGCGTCTACCTTGGTATCATCAGCAAACAGACTGATCTTGCTCTTGATGTCCCATGATATGTCTGCAATGAATATCCCAAACAACACTGGTCCCAACACCGAGCCCTGTGGAACACCACTGCCACTGCCCTTGGGTGTGAGAGCTCCCCACCCACCACCCTCTGTTGCCTTCCCTGCAGCCAGTTTCCTACCCATCTCACCAGCTTTGCACCTGCCCCTGTGCCTACTAACTTCCTTCCCAGTCTTCCATGTGGCACTGAGTCAATGCCTTACTGAAGTCCAGATACAGGACATTCACTGCATGGCCCCTGTCCAGTTGCCTCAGTTACCCAGTCATAGAACCTCGACCAGGTTGGTTTGGCAGGATCTGCCACGTATGAAGCCATGCTGTCTGCTGTCCTGTAGTCCTTTGGCCTCTAGGAGGCCACCAGCCTCTCCTTCAGGATAGTCTCCATTAGCTTACCCACGATGGATGTGAGGCTCACTGGTCTGTAGTTTCCCAGTTCATCCTTGGGGCCGCTCTTGTGGAGGGCACCACATGAGCTATCCTCCAGTCCTGAGGTACACACCTGAATGTAGTGAGGCATTAAAATAGGTCTGCCAAAGGTCCTGCAAGGACCTCTGCCAGCTTCTTCAGTACCCTGGGTGGATGCCATCTGGGCCTGGCACCTTGTCCACCCTCAGTGCCTTCAAACCCTCTTGAACTCTGCCTCCATGATTTCCCATCTGTCACCACTTCCCACCCTGCTTCTGCCATTTCTCCCACCTTGGGTGTCACCCCCTCTTCTCTTTAGTAAATACTGAGCAGAAGTACTCAATTAGTGCTTCTGCCTTATCGCACCCTGCTTCCATCCAACCCCCCCTTCCTAATCCTTACTATGTAGTCCTTACAGCTCCTTTTCTCCCTGATGTACTTAAAGAAGTCCTTCTCCCCCTTCTTAATGCCTTGTGCCAGCCTGAGTTCCGTAGATGCTTTGGCTCCCCTTACTGCCCTTGTCACCTCCATCGATTCTGTCAAGTACTCCTCCCTGTCCTCCCCTCTCCCTGTTTTCTTGTACTTCCTAAAGGCAGCTGTTTTCCTCCTTACCTTTTCCATGACCTCCTTGCTCAACCAGATCGGTTTCTTAGCCCTAGCCTTCTTGCTCTGGACTTTGCAGCAGGTTTTGGTTGCCTCCACTATCCCCAGCTTTATGAGCTCCCACCTCTGGTTAGTGTCCATACTACATTGAATTCTGGCCAGGTACCCTTTTACCACTCCCCCCACCTTCCCAAAGTCGGCCCTCCTGAAGTCCAGCACTATTGTGCCAGATTCCACTCCTTCCTTGCCCATGTCCAATGTGAGCCATACTGAGTGGTGGTCACTCCCTGACAGCGGTTCCTCCACTATAAGTTCTCTCACAAAGTCCCAATTTTCAGCACAAGGTCAAGGGTATTCACTAACCTGGTTGGTTCACTGACCATTTGCAGCAGGAAGCTGTCCTGGAAGGCATCCAGCAGTAACTGCTCCTTCTGTTCCAGGTTGTTGGGGTGCTCCAGTCCACTCCTGGCATGTTGAAGTCCCCCACAATCACCACACTACCTTTTGCAGGTCCTCCTGATCTGTCCCGCTAGTTCCCTGTCTGACTTCTCCATTTGAGATGGTGGCCTGTACACCGCTCCCATTCTAAGAATCCTATTCTTGGAATCCTGGATTTACATCCAAAGTGACTCCTTACTACCTCCTCCCTTTCCTCCCTACACTTCAGTCCTTCCTTCACATATAGTGCCACCCCTTCCCAATCACCCTGTCCCTATGAAATAACCTGTACCCTGGTACAGACAGGTCCCAGTCATTGTATTGGGTGGCCCATGTTTCCATGATGGCTGCAATGTCCACCTCTCCCTCTGCCATGAGAACCTGTAACTGCAGTTTTCCTCCCAAGGCTCCTAGCATTAAGGGTAACCACCTTCCACCCTTCCCTCCCATCCTGCCCTCCTTTCCTAGCATCACCAACAGTACTTGCCATTTGTCCTTTGTCACTGTTATAGGGGTAAGCCTCTATGATTTCCCAACCTGTGATCTCTGCATATTCTCTTCCCAACTGCCACCCCCCACCCTAGTTTAAATTCCCAACTTCCTCTATGTACTCCTCCATCCTCTGTTTCAACACTTTCTTTTCCTCCTCACTCAGGTGTAGTCTGTCCTTGGCATAGAGACTACTGTCCTCCCAGGTCCCTCCCAACCCCCCAACAGCCCATACCCTTTAGCACAACACCAGGTTCTTAGCCATCCGTTAAATTCCTCTATTCTCAGCTTCCTTGTCGTGCTTGCCTTTGGCACCGGAAGTATCTCTGAAAAAGTTGCTGATCTTCCTGCTCCCTCACATAATTGTGCTAGTTCCTCAAACCTCCTCTGGACTGTTTCTACTGTCTTGTCAGCCAGGTCGTTTGTCCCAAGATGTATAATTAAATGAGGCTTGTCCCTACCCCTTCTAGCATATTTCAGAACAGATTGTCCCACTTATCCGCTGTCATTCCTGGTATGGCCTCCACCCAAATTTGACTATGCCTCTCCCTCTTACCCCACCTAACTCCTCTTAGTATTGAGTCCCCAGCACCAAGATTCCACCCTCTTACTCCCTGCTTGCTTCCATTCATCTCTGTCTCTCATTTCCAGCTCTCTTCTTCTTCCTCCTGCACATTATTTCCCTTTTACCCCTGTTGCAATTCTCCAGCAGAACTTCCCCGCTCCAGTTTGGTCCAGGCATTTATCAATTACTCCTCTAATTTCATCATTTCCTCCTCCACCTTCTTCCTCTCTAGCAGTGCACAACTGTTTTCTGAAGGCCTTCACAAATGCCTACCCTCTCTCTTCATAGTAACCTGTTCTCTCCTTTCCACTCCATGACTTTTGCCACTTCTTCGCCTCCCTCACAAGTCCCTATCTCCTCCTTCCATTTGTCTTTTGTCTCCTGACCTGGTTTCCTGGCAATTGTTCTTCCTGGCCTGGGCCCTTGTCTCTGCTTCCTTCTTCTGACCTCTCCTCACTACTGTTGACTTAAATTGCCCTCCTCATCTCCCTTCTTCTCCTCCCTCCAGTATTGGGCTAAACCCACCCCAATCTGCCTTGCCTGTCTTAGTTCCTCCTGCAGACCCTCAATCTCCTTTCTAAGTTTTTCTATGTGATTGCACACTAAACATCCTCCCACACTCCAGGCAATTTTAGAAAGATTGGTGCACCGCAGTTGTTGCAGCCTACCACCCTACCCATTGCTGTCAGCACTCACCAGTGACCCCCACTCTTCCAGATGCAGGATGCCAAACACTCCCCAAGTCTCCCTCTCCTCCTCTATCAGTGCAAAACATTTTCTTTATTTCCCTTATCTCCTTTGTTGCACATGTTTAGATATATTGAGCAACTGCTTTTTATATTCCTATCCTTCCTATCCACGCTCAAAAACAGGCTTTAAGTAGCCATTGCACAACCTTCTTCAAACTCCTACTCCTCCTTTCCCAATGCAATATCAATGCGAGAAGTAATAATGAAAGCTCCTAGATTTGCATTTACTTCCCTTCCACTGAGAGAGCAGTCACCTCTTCACTTGCTGCTGTTCCTTTCCTGGTATACCCTCCTACTCAACACCCCTTACTATACCCAGTGTTTAGCTCCTAAATTGAAACCAAACAGCAGCAGCTCTGTGATGTAATCCCAAGGTCAGAGCAGCAGTTCACTCTCTGTAAAGGGAATCCTGAATTGAAACCAAACAGCAGCAGCTCTGTGATGTAATCCCAAGGTCAGAGCAGCAGTCCACTCTTTGTAAAGAGAATCCTAAATTGAAACCAAACAGCAGCAGCTCTGTGATGTAATCCCAAGGTCAGAGCAGCAGTCCACTCTCTGTAAAGAGAATCCTAAATTTTGATCCCATTGGACCCATAACATCCACTGGGTCACCCATGGGTGGAGCCAAGCAGGCGGGACTGTTGCAATGACCGCAGCCATGTGTCCGAGCAGGCAAAGGACCAATCTGGCAGGAATGGTCTTCTTCACCAAAATGTCCCTGATGAAGGACCTGATGTTTTCCGCTCTGTCCTGGGGAAGAAAAGCTTTCCCCTGGATGGTGTCCAGAACTGCACCTATGAACTTCAGAGTCTGAGACAGAACCAGGCGTGACTTCTCTTGATTGATAATGATGCCCAACGTCTCAAACAGAGACTGAGTATGATGAATGGCGGACATCAGGGCCTCCCGAGAGGGCGCCATGAGAAACCAGTCATCCAGGTAAAAGAACATGTAATGGCCTTGTCTCCTCAGCGTCGCTGCTACGGCTGCCATGCACTTCGTGAATACCCGAGGTGCCGATGACAGTCCGAAGGGAAGGGCTCGGAACTGATAATGGTGGCCCTGAAACTCAAAGCGCAGAAACTTCCTGTGCGCTTGAGCAGTGGGTATATGCAGGTAAGTATCCTGCATGTCCAAGGACACTAGGAAGGTGCCCTGCTTGAGCATGGGAATCAGACCTGGGAGGGTCACCATGCGGAAGCATTTGTACAGGATCAACTCGTTGAGGTTGCTGAGGTCCAGTATCGGACGGAGGTCCCCTGTTTTCTTGGGAACCAGAAAGAACTGAGAATAATATCTTGCACTCCTCTGATTCCATGGTATGTGCTCTGTCACTTCTTTTCCCAGAAGCGAGCACCTCCTGCTGTATGAGCAGGGCATGCTGACCCGAGTAACAGTAAAGCAGGGAGGTCTTGCCGTGGGTGGTTGAGAAATTCTATGAAGTGGCCCTTCTTGACCAATTGGAAAACCCACCGGTCGGTGGTAATCGACTGCCACCCTAAAAGTGGTGAGCAATGCGACCCGATCTTTGTGCCCGTTGATCCAGAGGAGGGTGGGGCTGGGAAGGAGTCATGCTGTGGCAGCACTGGTCCCTGCAGGCTGGGCTGGTTTAGTGTAGCATTGGCCTCTGCTTGGGGATGACTTAACTTGGGCTTTACGCTGAAAGTGCCCCCTTTGTTGCTGGCCGGAACATGGCTGCTGCCTTTGTTGCCGGCTGCGAAAATGGCTCTGGTTCCTATGAAAGGAACCAGGCCTGGATCTGTACATGGCCCATACGGACCTGACTGCCTTCCCAGCGTCCTGGAGCTTGGTGATAACCTTCTCCGAGGGTTCACCAAAAAGTACTTCGCCGTTGTAGGGGACGTCAGGAATATTCTTCTGTATGTCCGGGGTGAAGCCAGAGACACGGAGCCAAGAGTTTCACTGGAGACAGACACCCGAAGCTGCAGCTCTGGTGGACGAGTCCGCAGAATCATGTGCAACTCGTAGTACTTGGGTACCCACATCAGACCCTGTGCGGAGAAGGTTTAGGAGCTCCGCCTTCTGATTGACATCCGGAAGTTTATCGACCGGGTCCTGGTCCTGTTCCCACAGGGTGTTCTGAAATTGTACCATGTGGGTTAGGTAGTCCAGGGACCTGATGGAGCATGTAGCAGCCACATGCATGCATCTTCCCAGGGCATCCAATTGTTTGGATTCCTGGTCCGGTGGCTGTGTACTGCGTGTTAGGTCTTGGGACTGGTCATGTCAGTCAGAATGACCAGGAGTCTGCCAGAGGTTGTTGAGCCAAGTACTGGTCCTCTCTTGGGGCCTTGTACAGGCGATCAGCTTTCTTCGGCACAGTGGGAGTGGAGTGCGGACACTTCCACGCAGCCTTGGTGGTATCCGTGAAGGTGTCCACCAGGGGTGGCACTACCACAGGCTTTAGGTCTTTCTGCCAAAGATAACGGGCAAGGCGCTTCCTTTCAGGTTTGAGGTCTTCAGCATCCCACCCCATGTTGTCCTGGATGTGCCTCATGATCTCAGAGAAAGAGGGATCATCCGGAGGAGACTTGGGAAAGTCATGTGGGTCAGGTGATGGAATACTGAGTGGAGAAGGAGATGTGGAATAATCCAAGGTATCCAATCTGGAGTCCTCCCCTGATGGAGTATTCTGAAGACGTCTGGGTCGCTTGGGGTTGGGGGACCCTGATGGAGATCTTGAGGGAGGCCTTCTCCGGTCCTTGGATCTACCCCTAGGAGGTGGAGTCTGCTCTTTAGGGGTTGGTGATCATCCTGCTGGCCCCTTTGGTGGAGGAGGGGTTGTAGGAGGTGAAGGAGGAGGAGGAGGAGGTTTTACAGGGACCACATCCTTTCGGATGGTGTCCCACCAGAAAGTAAAGAGATCCTTTACTTCTTGTAGAATCATGCCTGACGACGGGTCTGGCACCGGTGGTCTGTCGCCGGGGTCAGGCGTCGGGTCCGCAGGTGTCTCCGGGGTGGGTGAAGGTTCCCTCAGGAGCCCAGCATCCTCAGTGTCACCCGCCTGGTCTTCGAGCAGCATCGTGTCCTCCTCCATTGAATCCGTGTCCACCGGTAACTGGGGGGGCGGTCTTCAGCTACGGTGAATGCGAGGCCCACGTTGGTCGCTTGGCCGATGCCTTCAGGTCTGGCGACTGCCTGGCCGGCGTCTGGTGTCTGGCTAGTGTCCAAGGCTCAGGCGAATGCCTGGTTGACTTCGGGTGCTTGGCCGATGTCGGGTCCGATGTCCGCTTTAGGGACATCAGGTCTTTCGTCTTCCTGGGTGGTGGATCCGGACCTCTGGGAGGCTGGGAGACTGATCTGGAGTCAGGGTCCTGATGTCAGGTTGATGAGGAAGACTTGTGGCATTTGGAAGACTTGGAAGAGGCCCAAGAGGAAGTGGAGGAAGCTGAGGGCCTTGAAGTCTTGATGGGCTGGAGAGTCCAAGAGCCACCTGAAGCCTGGACTTTGACCAGAGGGGACTGAGAATGAGCCCTGGAGGGAGAGTGGTCCAACCTGGTGGGGTCTGAGCTACGGGAGTCCAAGGCCTGGTTCGGGGATCTGGACCTTGCTTTCTCCTGGTGTTTGTCCCGGTGTTTATGGGCCTTGGAAGAAGAATTGCCCCTGGAGGAAGGTTCTTGGTCCAATCTACTAAGTTTTTCTGGACCACTTGAGAGAATCTCCTTGGGTATCTCATGAAATATCTGGAAATATCTGACCATATCATGGCTGCAGCTGTAGATATCTTAATTCAAGAAAGTATTTGCCTGACCTTCCTAAACCTTTACTTGGAAAGGAAATGTGGTGCTTCTCAGAATGGGAATATTTGGAAAGAACTGCATTTTCCAGGCCGATTTTGTTGTGAGTGGAGTAAACCGTTGCTGAGTGTAGTCTGCATGTGACAAAAGTGTAGTCAGTCACTAGCATATTCAGGAGAGCTGTGTGTCTGAGGCAGTACTACATCTAGCTGCTCTGGTTAAATTGAGTGACATTTTATTTTACATAAAAAATATTTTAATTACCATCTGGGCTTGTGGCTGTGGGAATGAGCAATGAAATATACAAAGTTCAAAAATGCATAACAACTAGTACATTTACTAATGGTCATGTGAGTCTGATATTGATATTACAGAGCAAAGGGTCAGCTCAGCTGCTTGTCATATGGCATGGGAGGTGCAGTCTGAAACTAAACTAAGTTTACATGCATGGTAACACTTCTGCGGACTCAGTTTAGTGTGTGTGTGTGTGTATGTGCAGCATGCACGTGCAGCATGCTTAGTATGAAACTCTGTTAGGGAAGGGAAGATTATTTATTTATTTGAAAAGTTTCACCAGAAAAGGCAGACTGTGCTGCAATAGCTCATTTCCAGATGCATCCTGGGGGAAAGGGGAAAAGGAGATACAATACAGAACACAGATGTAAACTAAAAATATAAAAAAGCTTAGTCTAAAAATATGCAAAAGGCCAAGTCAACATAAAACACAGTACATTTAGGCTATACCAAACATTTTGAGTAACAGGCAGGCATCACTTGCCATTGGATATAGTCCTATACATATACATTTTACACATACATGCATATAGATATAGATATAGATATAGATAGATATATATAAATATATATATATATATATATATATATATATATATATATATATATATATACACACACACACATACACATACACACACCCTTATTTTAGTACTCATTCATAAACATATGCAAACACACAAAAGACTTACACAGATAAATTTTGCTTTTAGAAAACTCGGAGGTTGGGTGTGAGGACTTTGTAGGGGAACGTGGGAGTGGAGCTGGGATGATAGAATGAGCCTTCACCCCTCTGGGATGCACACTGCATAAAGGGATTGGCAGGGTAAAGGGGAGAATAGTTTGGTGGACAGAAATACAGAGTTGAGACAAGGGTGAAGGGAGTTTGGGAAGAGAGGGGGTGCATGATATGAAATTGTGAAAGGAAAAAAACTGAAGAGGAGAGACAAGGTAGTGGGGGAGGTTGTAGGCAAGCCTTATCCACAGAAGCAGAACCCCAAGGGTATGAACCCTACTCGATGAACCCAGCTAGTGCTTTAGGCATGCCTAGGGAGGGTTAGAAGGGGATACAGCAGTGGAAAATAGAACAGAAGAAAAGGCAGAGGGGAATAATGAAGGAGAGGTAGGTAGATTATAGGAAAGCAATGACATTTAAAATAATGTCTTTCATACACACAATGTTCCAAAGTGATTTATAATCTGAGACACAGAAGAGAATGTCACTGCCATTTCACATTCACAGGGAGATTAAAGCAGTTTAGAGCTGGGTTTCTCAAATGGTGAAGCCCCAACCTGTTCCAGGGGAGGCTCAAGCAAGTCTGAAAAAGTACTGTATTTCACTTTTGAGTTACACATTTTTTTTTGTTTGAAGGGCTGAGGCAAACTAAAAGAGGATAATAGTAAGTGAATATATGTATTTTCTTACAAATTGGTGACCAGGATAGGTACACTGAGCCAAGACTCACTTCAGGAGTGCCTGGGGAAGGGTAGGGAGTGAATACAGTTCAAAAAGTTACTGCAAAACAGTCAAGCAATACAAAATGAATGAAAGTGCAAAGAAACAGGAACAATGAACAAATAATGAGACGTACAACTGACCAATTAAACATGCGGCAGAACACTTCAAATACAAGGGTTAAGCAGAGGGGTACAGTAGTAGTGCTTTTGAAGGAGGGCTCAAAAGGATACCTCAGAAGTTGCTTAAGACCAGAGTAAGAGAGGGAGAGGCATATTTACGTAGTTAGGTTATTTCAGATAGTGGGAATGGACAGAGAAAGTAGTCTGACACAGGAAGGTGTTGAGCAAGGTGTAACAACAGTTTGAAAGTCAAAATAATGGAGCAAGCAGGTTGGCCTGGGGAAGGGGGTAAAATAAGTTTGAATAAAATGAGAGTGAACTACTCAAAATTAGTTTCTCTTTATTGTAAAGTATGCCATTTTTCTATGGGGAAGTCCAAGATCATTTCAATATTTGGTGTAGGCTCAAACTAGTTTCCATGGCTTGGAGGAGGTTGACTGTGACAAAGTCTGAGAATTAATGGTTTAGATACAGAGCGAATTTACAGAGACCTTAAGCACAGAGACTTGCTTGGGGTTGTGCCATGCAAAGTGGCAGGTATGGGATTCAAACCAGGGTTTCCAAATTCAAAATTTTGTCCCCTAACTACAATACTGCTTTGTTTCCAGATTTTAATCATAAACTATGGTAATGGTGATGACTGGAAAGCTTGCATTGATTTTTTTTCTGTTCTTTTGGCCACTTTGTAGACCGCTCTGCTTACAAATAGCTTTTATCTTGTATGGGCCCTGAAATTCTTCGAACGCTGCTACAGGAACAAAATGTTTTTTTAGTAAGTTGTTTCTTTGCTATCAAATAGTGTTCTGGGGATATCACTGAAAAAGCTTAGATTTGCGAACAGCAGGGGTCAAAATTAAGTTTTACAGCAACTGCCCAGCAGGGGTACCAATGGAGAAAATCCAACAGCCCAACTTCTGTACTTACTCCAGCACTATGACACAGGGCTAATTAAAGGAACATTTTACTGACCCAATACAATCCTGGACTACAATTGGCCAGTGGACCACTGTTGCCAACTTCTGTCCCTGCAACAGTGACAAACATATGCATAAAAACAGAGACAGGAAAGACGTAAAGAAAAGCTAATTTTGTAATGGTCCTCTGGAACTCTGGCAAGATCAGAATCTACACCAGGAAGCAATGGAGCCAACATGGTTGAGGGTTCAGACATGCATGGGACAGGCACAAGGGAACTCTAGAGGTGGGTAGTAGGGCTAAAGCCAATGACCAAGTAGGGTCAGCGACCACTGATGTGAGCAGGGAATAACGGCAGACTGGATGGAGCCTTAGCTGTCCTCATCTGTCGCCAAATGCTAGATTACTGTGTCACCCTGCTACCTCAGATCAGTGCCTTCCATAACTTAAGTGATCTCTCCTAAGAGCCCCACATTTGACAACAGATGGGGGGGGGCACTGAACCTTAAGATGGTAATACTGTGTTACAAAATTTATCATCTGTGAAGCACAAGAATATCACAACACATCAATGAACCACCAGCCTTTCCCACCTACTTGGCTAGGAATATAATGAATAAGTAACTCCAGAATAAAATAAAATGGGAAAAATACTAAAAGTGGCCATAGACTAATCAAACAATTTTACTTTTCTATTTCACTTTATTATTTATAACTTTACAAGTTCCACTAACAGACTGTAATTCTTGGGTGTGCTGAGCAAATCAGAAAACACATTATCTTAACCAAGTGCTCATTGGAGATGCATTCACAAAAATGAACACACACACACACAGACACACACACAACATTTTTCCCAGATGCACAAATGCCAAGATGAAAACACATGTGGATGACAGGACAGGACATGCACCCCCTAGCAAGCCCTGCCTCCCCACCAAAACACAAGCTAAAAATATGTGCTTGCACCCTCCACAAAGAAAGATGCCCCACAACATTTCAAGTTCAAGTTTATTGCAGGAAATACTCCATTGAGCTTGCAGGAAATACTCCATTGAGCAAGCTCATTCACAAGGAGGTCCTGGTACACATATATTGACATATGGACACAACATACAGATATCATTTCAGTAAATATATGTCAAGTGCTTACAGGATACAGTGAAGTTCACAGAGGATGGAACCAATTGAGGCAGATTTAAGGACAAACATTTCAGTCAACAATATGTAGTAAGCCCAATGACACTAATAGATTCATAACATTGTATTTTGTGGAGGTCACATGATGAGCTTGGCATGAGAGGACATTTGTGGTGTTGCTCCTAGGCCCTGACTACTTTAAAAAGCTATAAAAACCCAATTTGAATTGCTGCAGTTGATCGCTTCCAGTGCTTTAATTGGTGAAGTGCTCCTGAGCGATTTTCGGTTGTAAAATATTGCGGATTGAGAGAGTTATACAGAAATTTCTCTCCACCTAAGTGGTGAATCTGACGATGGTGCAAGGCCTTGTTAAAGCACCGAGATGGAGTGTGAAGCTCCTGAACCCCTCACAGCGAGAGCGCCTGCAGTTAAGCAGCCGAAATCACAATCGCCAGAGCCCCAGGAGCAAATGGACAAAATAGATCGAGAACAAGAAGGGGGAAGACACCAAGAGCGCAGATGACCTAATGGAAATAAAACAGTTACTGCAAAGCCCGGTTGCTGATTTTTCTACAGTGAAGCCAGCACTGCAGTCTTTGGCGCAGAGAATGGGGGATGTGGAAGCGAGAGTCTCCTCGCAAGAATGGAAGGTCTCCACGATAGATCAGGAGTTGATTTTAGCTCGCAAACAGATTAAAAAGTTAAAGGACCAAATGGATGATCAGGAGTCCAGAATTCGAAGAAATAATCTTATCCTCGCAGGGTTACCAGAGAAGGCCTAGGGGTTGGACTGTGTTACATTTATGCAAGAACTGCTACTTAAACTGTTGGGCCCCACGCCATATGGAGAAGCATATAATCTGGAGCTGGACTATTAGGGCTCTAAGAGATGCCCCCACTGGAGCGGCAGACCCAGAGTGTTAATCATGAGGTTTTAAATTATAAAGAGAAATCACATGTGTTGGCTAATGCTCTACAGAATAAAACCTTGCTGTGGAATGGCGCTCCCTTTGGTTATTTCAAGACCAGTCATCCTCGGGAGAAACAAAAGGAATACGCTGATATAAAGAAGAAGCTGTATCTTGCGGGCATCAAATTTAGGATGCAATACCCTGCAACCCTGTCTGTTCATCTTCAAACAGGGGAAAAAAGATACTTGACTGCTAGGGATGCAACGGAAGGTCTCTGGTTTGAGTTGCCGGCTCTCTTTCAAACTACGACTTGAGTCCCTGCAGTAAGAGGCAAGAAGTGCTTTGTTTGATCTCTCATAGTGGGGATCTGAAATAAGAAGATTGCGAATTGAGGTTTCATCTGTTTCTTTCGCAGCAAGTCATCTCTCAATTTGATTGCCCTGTATGTTTATGGACATGGTGGAGAGGGTCTTTTTTTTTCTCTATCTCTCCTTTGAATTCACAACTGATGTGCTAGTTACAGGAAGTGTAATGGCAGTTTAGAAACTGAATAAAGTTGGAGGTGTATGGGCCAATAATATTTGGTGTGGGGGGGCTTCTTGTGAGATTATACTGCGAATCCATTTTGAAGAGGGCAAGTGTTTTGAATACAGGGGAGGGGCTTACCCCTCGAAGAGTGAACCTGATTTGGATATTGGGGAGCACGGGGAGGTTGGATACCAGGTGGCAGTTACTGATGAGGATAGGGAACGTTCAAAGTTTATTTTGATGGCGTATGCAGTTGGGGGGTTAATGGAGTTCCCATATGCGAATGAGAAATTCCCTATCGCCTCATGAGGGAATTACATAAGTGAAACAGGGGGATAATGGGAGTTTATAGGGGTCAGGAACATTCTTTGGACTGCCTGGTATTCTTATAGGGACAGGGAGTTAGTTATATTTTGGTTGGGTAACTCATGATCTTCTGTTGCAAGTGGCCGGCTGAGAGATCTTTATAGGCAATTGTATAAGTTAACTTAGCAAGAGTTAGAAATTTAATTTAGATATTAATTAAGCGGATAGGATATGCTTATGGGGAATTATATGCACAAGGGGAAAGGGAAAGCTGGCATAGCTAATTGATTGTAGGGGGCTAAAGATGGATGAAGTTGTATGAGATACGCTGGTGGGCTTGTGGGGCTTGGGAGCACACTGCAAATGGCTCATCAATGAACCATGTTTCTTTAGGAGGGTGATCTTGGGATCGGGGGGTTGGGGAAGGGGCTGTGAAGAATCTGGAAAGAGAGAGCACACTATTGCACAGGAGAGAAGCTAACCTAGAGATAGTTATAATAGCTGGACAGGGAATCTATTATGTTGGTGTGAAATGTCTTGTATAAAAATCATCTCATGGAATGTAAAAGGTCTTGGGGTAGACGTAAAAGAATGGTAATCATGAGACACATCGAACAAATGAGGGTACATATTGTTGCATTACAAGTGACTCACTTGTTATCGGAAGAGTTGACTCAGTTAAAGAGGAGGTGGGTGAACCAGGTATATGGAGCAGGTAAAGAAACAGCTTCAGGTGGGGTAGCAATTTTAATTGGGAAAAATTGTCCATATATTATTGAAAAGGTGATGGTTAGAGAGGATTGTAGGGGGATATACCTTTCAGGTACTATATTGGGTAAAGAGTTATCAATTGCATCTATATATGGCCCTACACTGCCTAACCCTCAGTTTCTGGCCTCAGTGGAGACGGATATTGCTCTGTTAACCTCACATCCTCTTATTTTGGCAGGGGACTGGAATTTTTGTCTAAATAATTGGGAGGATAAAATACCACCATCCAGAAGCCCCTTATCAGTGGCTCAGGTGGCTATGTCCAGATTATTGAAGGTTGCTGCACTAACAGATCCGATAAGAACCAATGCAGCTGGAGGTAATAATATGACATTTTAGTCCACAGCACATAAGAGTCACTCCAGAATAGATTTCATTTTGGTCAATAGGGAAGCACTTAGGGAGGTCAAGGAGATAGCTACTAAGTGCAGGATTTTATCAGATCATTCCCCAATTCAGCTGACCTGGGAACCAGAGAATATTCCTTCTCGACCTCATAGGTGGAGGTTAAATTACTTTCTTTTTGCAGATACTACAATCCAGAGTAAATTGGAAAAGATGCGTTACAGGATGTTATACAGAATCAATTACCTACATTACAAAACAAGGGTTTAGCTTGGCCTACATGTAAGATATTATACTCAGGGACAGCATGGGGTTATGATGTAAGGTGAAATAGTATGAGATGAGCAAAGGAGGAATTCTTATTGGGGGCTATTGACTCTCTGGCACCTCAGGAGGGGACTTCAGGGAAGATAGACTCTGAACTCCAAAGCTTACGACAGGAGATGGCTGACATTACCTATAGTAAAGTTGATTTTTGGCTTGAAAAATTTCAGGCCAAATACTTGATGCAGGGTGATGTTCCTGGACGTTTGCTGGCAGCCAAAGTCAAAGAGTGGGAAGCTAGTAGAACAAGCCCAGTTATACGATAGGGTGGGGTTGTCATTACAGACCCTCAACAAATGGCGGATGCTTTAGCGTCCCACTATAAAGAAATTTATCAGTTACAGCAAGTGGGTGGGGAAAAGGAAATTAACACATTCCTAGATGGTATTTCTTTACCAGTCCCGGATGTAGATCAGGATAAGGAATTAGCAGCATTGATCAGAGAAGAGGAGATAATAGCGGAGATTCAGGCATTACCCTCTGGTAAAGCTTTGGGGTCAGATGGCCTTACAGCTAAATTTTACCAGGTACATTTGCATACTATACTTCCCCTGTTAAAAGATTTATTTAACAGTATAATGCAGGAAGGGGTGCCCCACCCACCATTATACCAGGCTTATATTACGTTGGTTCCTAAACCGGATAAACCTAAAGATTTACTTGGTAGCTATAGACCCATCTCTTTGATGAATCAGGGTATTAAGATTCTCACAAGGATTCTAGCTAATAGAATCCTGAATATTGCACCAGATTTAAAAAGTCCTGAGCAGGTGGGTTTTATGCCAAGGAGGGGGGCAGATGATGCTCTTAGAAAACTGCATCACATACTTAGTTTTGCCCTGGACTCCCAATTACCCTTAGCTTTGATATCTCTGGATGTCGAAAATGCCTTTGACAGGGTCTCTCATCCATTTCTGTTTGCCACCATGGAGAGGTTGGGTTTTCCGAAGGGCCGTCTTAGAGGTATCAGAAATTTATACTCCACTCCCACAGCCAGGGTAATGTGTAATGGGTATATTTCTTCAGAATTTTTGTTGGTTAACGGAACAAGGCAGGGATGCCCCCTATCGCCACTACTCTTTAATATATATTTGGAACCATTATTAATTGCTATTAAAAATGATGTTAGTTTTAAGGGGATCTCGATTGCAGGGTGGGAATTAAAATTGACAGTCTATGCGGATGATATTCTTTTGCATTTTGTTAATCCTGGGGTATGTTTCTGCAGAACAGTAGAATTTATAAGCCAATTCTCTAAAGTGTCAAATTACAAACTAAATTTGACTAAGACACAGATTCTTCCTCTGACACCCCATGTGTGTAGAGCTGACTTTGCTCCAATGCAGATACACTGGGCTGGACACCGGTTAAAATATTTGGAAATATGGATTACTGCTTGCTGGGAGGACGGTGCTGCGATGAATCTGAATAAGGTGCTGGCTGTAATTAATGGGGATATGCTTACATGAAATAAGCTTCCTGTAAATTTTGCAGCTAGATTGGGCCTAATTAAATGAATCTAATGCCAAGATTATAGTACCCAGTCTATTTAGCCCCATATAATATCCCCAAAATATGGTTCATTAAAATTAGAAGAACACTGTCTGAGTTTCTGTGGAATTCAATGCCCCTCTGGAGAAAACACAAGGTGCTATATTTGCCACAAGATTGGGGGGGATGAAACTGCCTGACTTACATCTGTATTATGTAGTTGAGTCAGTTGGGTATTATGAGTTGATGGGGTTCAGGGGATGAGGAGGAATCATATATTCCAATATGGTTTCAGATGGAGAGGCAGTTGTTAAAAGAATTTGGCATAATGCTGGAGGCTTTGCTCTTTGCCAATCCGGGAAAATACTTTGGTAAAGCAATGGAGACACCAGTTGAAAAAAACTGCGAAGGCCTGGTGGATGTTTCTTTCTCCTTCTCAGAGAAAGGAACAGGCGAGGTCTGTAGATCAGCCGATGTTAGGAAATCCCAATTTTTTGATTGGGGGTAAAGTCATTACTAGACGTTTGGCAGCACAGTTAGAGGACCTTGCATCAAGTGATGTTATGCAAGACAATAGGGTTGTTCTTACGGTGAGATGTGAGTCTGTGCACTTTTTTAAAAGAATACAGCTGGCCAAATGTTGGAGAAGGTTGGGAAAGACCTGGGGGGTTCATTAACAAATCCTTTTACCTGGGAAAATTTTTCTACATTAAATCTATTGTCTAATTCTTTATCCAAAGTACATAAGGTATTATTAGACTATCTCAGTCCGAAGTCCCCAGTAAAATATTATACTGGGATGGCGCAATAGACCCTCAACAGCTAGCTTGGAATGTTATTTGGAAAGGCATTAAATATATACCTATACCCAGGTATAGAATCATGCAGTACTTTATTGTCTCCAATATGTATTTTACCCCTAAGAAATTGTGTGATAGCTGAAACAGACAGATCTATGCTTTAGATGTGGGGCTGAGCCAGGTGACGCCCTACGTGTTATGTGGAATTGTTGTAAAATACAGTCACTCTGGATGGAAATTAAGCAATAAATGGACCCCATGTTAGACTATTCAGAGTTTATAGTGCCAGAAGTTTGTATTTTAGGTGATATGACACATTTAACAGGATCCACATCCAAATATCACCTATCATTGATGACAGCAATAGTTACATTTTTCATATTGAAACATTGGAAAGATGATCAATGTTATAATTACAAACATGGGGTGAAGGATTTTATATGGGCCCTGGGTAAAATCAGGAGATTTATGTGCTTAGAGGTAAGAAGGGTTTGTTTGATAAAAGATGGTCGACTTTGGAGACCATCTATCTATTACAGGTTGGCAGTACTGAGACATAGATCTGTTTGTTGGGTTGGGATTAGTAAAAGAATATTGTGTTGTAGATTTAGATGGTTTAAGTGAAAGCTATATAGTGCCTAGAGGCAATATTCCAGAAGTTGGTGTCCAGCTTAGGTGGTTTACATGGAACTACTAGTGGGATATGGGCAATGCTCTGATGGGCGATAAATAGGTGCAGCTCTCTCTCTTTCCAGGAGACACAGTAGTGGTTTACCCTTCAAGTTAATTAGGGTTACAAGTTTCCAGCTAAAGGGAAATATATAATGCAGTTGGAGGACTCTAATTGAAAAGACTTCACCCTTGGATCCAGGGGTTTACCTTTTTTTTTCTTTTCCTCCTTGTTTGCTTTTTTTCTTTATTTAGTCTTCCCTGGACTGAATTAAGTGAAACTAAGTATTGGTCAGACTGTGCTAAAGTGCAATGGAGGGTCAGCCCTATTTCTGTGTGTGTACATAGTTTTATGTGTATATAGGTTACACAACCAGTTTTGGGTTTGTGGAGCCTGGAGTAATCTGGGTCAGTGTATGTATGTATGTCTGGTCTGTATAAAAAAAATGACATTGGATTTTATCTAACAAACACACTACAAATCAGACAAAAGCTGGCTGCCTTTTACAAGTTACACTGAAAGGCATCCAAGTCAGTACATTTTGAACATTTTTGGCTGAAATAAGTACCTTGTGGTGATTGTATTGTTACAACAGCTTCTATCATGTTACTGTTAGATAGATGACCCATCAGATCTTCAGAATCACTCCAGCTGGTCATAATAATAATATTAATAATGTTCTCAAAACTTCTGTGAACCACTGGTCTTTTTGCTAACTGAATGAGCCTATGCTGTATGAACTCATGCTATGTGACTATGACATGGGATGAGCTCATGCTTTGTAAAAGAGGGTGCAATACTATCTTATGATACATAGAAGAAGGGTCCTGTTCATTCAATAGCTGCTATTCTGTCTTATGATACATAGAATGACTAGCAAGTGATTTTCTTATACTGTAATGCTGGGCAGGGCATTTTTTCTTGGATTCTGAAAGAGTATAAAAGAGTTCAGAAAGCAATTGAACAGGTTTTTCATTTTTCAACGGGTACTGCAGCACATGTTTTGTTGCTTTCTGGAGGTTAGAACCCTCTTGAATACTTTCACCAGTACCATAAGTATATATTTAATAGAAATATGTGCTTTTGATAACCAGTTATCTCGTAAATTATCTTTCTCAAAGGAAATAGAAAAATATATTTAGTTTTTGACATCAAAATACCAAAATTCTGATGCATTCTGTTTTAAGCTTTAAAGAAAAGGTATGTAGAGAAGTTTGTCTGTCTTTTATTCAGACCTTAGGATGTGAAGAATTCTACTTAGACTAGGAAGCCCTGTAAAATCAGCTCCAGCACGGGACACACACACACACACCCGTTTCTGTCTCTGCTTTTAAAGTTAGAACTCAATTTCTTTTCTAATTAAAAATAAACCTCTGCTTATCATAAATATTTAAAATGCATTCTTTTAAAAGCAATTTGTTATGTTGCTTGCCGCATGTACAAGAAACATAGTGCCATCATCCGTGTTTCGGAGGTGTGGCATCCGTCTTCCAATGCAGTCAGTGTGTTTGCAGGCGCAGCTTCAGTTCAATCACTGCTGCAGCTGTCTATGACAGCAGTTGAAAATGCAGTGGTCGTACAGTTATTAGGAGAGCTCCGCTTCAGTGAGCAGAGCTCCCCATCCACACACACATACATGCACGCAAGCAAACAACATACCGCATGCCTGCGTGCTACATGCCTCCCCACACTGTCTGGCTGACGGGGTGCCCAATCCCCGTCGGCTCCCTACCCCTAAAGCATCCAGGTGCCATGCTGGGAGCCCACCCCAGCATGGAAAATATTTTATGGCTGATGGGGTGCCCGATCCCCGTCAGCTGCATGCCCCCAAAGCATCCAGGTGCCACGCTGGGAGCCCACCCCAGTGTGGCAAACGTCCCTTGTAGTCTTATTAAAAAACCTGTAAATAACAAAAGCTGTCCCTCGGCCCTTCTTCCTGGCCCCTCCCACAACCCACACCCACTGCGCACCCTGCCTCCCCACCCCCTCACCCATATTTACCTCCAGACCTGGCGTGACGATCTCCTCCAGACCTCAAGCAGCGATCTTCAGTGGACCAGGAACACGTCTGTCACTTTCAAAGCCGACGCAAACTGAGGAAATGCCGGTAAGCTGTATAATGGGATAGATAGGGTTTTTCAACTTTGATGCATATCTCAGGCATTTTGGAATTTTGACACCAAATGTTCAGCATGGGTTTTGGGACCCCTCCTCATGAATTCTTTCACTGTCATGGCATTAATCAGGCCCGAAGGTGATTTTGCAGTCACTGCACGAAATCACCTTTCAGGACCAATTAATGAAATGACAGTGTGAGTGTTCATAAGGTGGGCTCTCAAAAAGCCTAAGTTGAAAATTTGGTGAAAAAATTCCCCAAAACGACTGTTTTACGAGCATTTGTTGCACTGATCCTACGCACGCTCGTAAGTTCGTGAATTTTCAATATTTGTACTCCAGATTTTCAACATTGCCAGTTTACCACACCTCCTTATGAGCAGTACAGCTGTCATTTTTCACATCTCACCCAAAACATGTTTCCATCCATGTAGCACACAATGGCGCAGTCAGTGTGCGAAATCAATGTATGGGACACATTAAGAAAATCACAGTGACACTGTTCATGAGCAGGAGGTCTTAAAATGGCTATTTTGAAATCGGTGAAAAAATTCTAAAAATGACTGTTTTACAAGCGATAGTTGCGCGGTTCTATTGCGCTCGTAAGTTCTACAAATTTTTAATATTTGCATTCCAGATTTTCAATATTGCTATTTTACCACACCTCCTTATAGGCTTAGTACAGCTGTCATTTTTCACATCTCACCCAAAACATGTTTCATCCATGTAGCACACAATGGCATGTCAGTGTAAATCAATGTATGGACATATTAAGAAAATCACAGTGACACTGTTCATGAGCAGAGGTCTTAAAATGGCTATGTTGAAAATTTGGTGAAAAAATTCCCTTCAGACTTTCTGCAATGTTACTAATGAAGACATTGAACAGGACTAGCCCCAGCACTGATCCCTGCAGCACCTCACTGGTCACCCCATCTCCTAGACTGCACCACATTTACCACCACTCTCTGCCTCCTGTCTGTTAGTCAGTTTCTAACCCAATTTACCACCCTTTCCCCCATGCCCAGCCTACCCAGCTAGCTTATCAGCCTCCTATGTGGGATGGTGTCAAAGGCTTTGCTGAAATCAAGGTAAGCATTGTCAAGTGCCCCACCATGATTCACTTGCTTTGTCACCCAGTCAAAGAAATCAACCAGATTTGTCTGACATGATGTCCCCACTGTGAGTCCATGTTGTCTATGGTCCTGTGCTCCGATGGCTTCTAGATGCCCCACTATCCTTTCTTTAAGCAATGTCTCCATGATCTTCCCCACTACTGAGGTGAGGCTGAACGGCCTATTGTTCCCCACCTCTTCCCTGCTGCCGGACTTCTGTAGAGGGACCACATGTGCCCTTCTCAAGTTCACTCATGTTAAATGACTCAGTGAACATGGCTGCCAGAGGTACTGCTATCTCCCTTCGCAGTTCTGTTAATATCCTTGGGCGTATGCCATCTGGTTCCATTGCTTTGTCCACCTTCAATTTAGTGGGCTCCTGCAGGACTCTCTTGCCTTTGAATGGACTATTGTCCACCTCTTCACCCCCTTGGCAACTGCTGTACTACTGTGGACCTTGCCCCTCCCACTCTTCTGTGAATACTGAACGGAAAGACACAGTGGATGTCTTGGGAGGAAGGCATGGAACTGTCACTTCCAAATACCTAAACAGCACATACAAGCAAGCAACATTCGGCATTGACAAATGCTTGTTTACATAACAAGATAAAATGCTCTTACAGGAAATGCATAGAGGTTAAAACCCTCTTGAATACTTTTCACCAGTAGCATTAGTATATATTTAATAGAAATATGTACTTTTCATGACAAGTTAGCTTGTAAATGATCTTTTTCAAAGGAAATAGAAAAATATATTTAGTTTCTGATCTCAAAATATCAGAATACTGTTCCATTATTTTTAAGCTTGAAAAAAAGGAATGTAGAGAGTATGTATGTATGTTTTTAAATCTGACTTTATCATTTGAAGCAGTCTACTTAGAATATGAACCCTTGAAACATCAGCTTCAACACTGGACACACACACACACACTCTCTCTCTGTCTCTCATGCTCTCCCTCTCACACGCACACAGACACATGGCCGCGCACATGCACAATGTTTTTCTGTCTCTGATTTTAAAGTTGGAACTCATTGTCTTTTTCTCATTAATAAAGAAGTCTTTGCTTATCATAAATATTTAAAAAGCATTGTATTAAAATAATTTTCTTACACAGTAGAGATACATGTTCTTACAGTCTTCTGAGTTTCAAAGTACATTTCACAAAAAAAAAATCCCGCGAGTTAAAAGGCACCCTGCACTTATCCCACAGACCAAAGGGGGAGGAGTTGAATTAGTGCAAGGTAGGTGATGGGTGGAAGGTAGGTGATAGTGGGGCACAGTGAGAGGAGGGAGAGACTCGGGTTCAAGCTAGGTAATGGGATGCAATGTAAGTAATGCTGGGGCAAGGGAGAGAGGAGGGAGAGACTCGGGTTTGAGGTAGATGACTGAGTGCAAGTTAAGTGATGGTGGGGCAAGTACAAGAGGAGGAAGAGACTTGGGTTTAAGCAAGGTGGTGGAGGTGGGCGGTAGGTGATGGTGGGGTAAGAACAGAGGAGGGGAGAGACTCGGGTTCAAGCTAGGTGATGGGGTGGAAGGTAGATGATGGTGGGGCAAGGAGCAAGGAGGGGAGAGCAAAGGAGGCAGTATAGCAAAGGAGGCAGTATAGCGCAGTGGTCTAAGGCTCTGAGCTGCAAATTTGGTGACATCCAGCAGACCAGACCTGGGTTTGAATCCCACAGCTTCCACTTGCATACTGTATGACCCTGAGCAAGTCACTTAACCTCCTTGTGCTCCCAGGTCGCTCCTGTAAAAAAGCTTTCAGCTTAGTGTGCTATACCTGGTTAAACAACTAAAAAAAAAAGAATTGAGTTCAAGGTAGGTGATGTGGGGCAAGGGAGAGGGGAGACTGGGTTTGAAGTAGGTGATTGGGTGCAAGGAAGGTGATGGTGGGTCAAGGAGCAAGGAGGGGAGAGACTCAGGTTCGAGGTAGGTGATGGGTGCAAGGTAGGTAATGGTGAGCATGGAAAGAGGAGGGGAGAGACTTAGATTCAAGCTAGGTAATGGGTTGCAGTGTAAGTGGTGGGACATGGTGGGAGGAGAGGAGAGAATCTGGTTCGAGCTAGGTCTCTGCTTTTCATAAATATTGAAATGCATTGTATTAAAAGAACTTTCTTACATAATAAAGTTTAAATGTTCTTACAGTCCTCTGACCTTCAAAGCACATTTCACAAAAAAATAAATCCCTGAGTAAAAAAGGCACCCTGCAGTTATCCCACAGACCGACAACAGGGAGGTTGAGGGAGTGCAAGGTAGGTGAAGGTGGGGCTTGGTGAGAGGAAGGGAGAGAGACTCTGGTTCAAGCTAGGTAATGGAGTGCAAGGTAGATGATGGGGCAAGGTGGGAGGAGGTGAGAGACTTGGGTTTGAGCTAGGACATGGTGATAGAGGTTCAAGGGGACTGGCTTGGTTTCGAGCCAGGACAATGTCTCACTGGTTTGATGGGATGGAGGAGGGACTCGGTTTCAAGCTAGGATGGAGTGGGAGAGGTTTGAGTCAGGATAGTGTCACATGGGTTCAAGTGGATGGAGGAGGGACTCCGGTTCAAGCTAGGATGGTGTCACAGAGGCTGTAGGGGGATGGAGGGGGGATGGGGGTTCAAGCCAGGATGGTGTCACAGAGGCTGTAGGGGATGGAGGAGGGACTCAGGTTCAAGTTAGGATGGTGTCACAGAGGTTCGAGGGGCAGGAGGAGGGACTTCAGTCGAGCAAGGCCGGAGTCACGTGGGTTCGAGTGGATGGAGAAGGAGGGACTTGGATTCGAGCTAGGATAGTGTTACGGAGGTCCGAGGAGGAACGGGGATGGAGGAGGAAGGACATAGGGGCATATCAAGGGGACGATGTGTCATTTCCACGTTCGAGTGCATGTCATTTCCTGCATTTCATATGTCACTTCCTGTGTTTAAGGCAGGACATCCTGCATTTAAAGCGGGGATATCCTGCAGAGAGTACAGGACTTCTGGTGCAATACGGGGATGAATATGATTGGTCCATTTTAGGCTACGCCAACCTGTCAAATGACGTGGCCATGCTGATTGGCTGAAATTTAACATTTGGCGAGATATATGAACTCTATACTACTAATGGTCAAATATATGGCAGCTTAGATTCAACTCAAAGAAGTGTAAAGTAATGCACCTGGGAAACAAAAACCCAGTGGAAGAGTACGCAATGAGAGGTGAGATACTAACAACAACAAAAATGGAAAGGGACCTGGAGTAGTCATATCAGATTACCTTAAGGAGGGCAAGCAATGTGAGAAGGCAGTAAGGAGAGCTGGCGGGATTCTGTGATGCATAGGGAGAGGCATCACCAGTAGAAAACAGGAAGTTGTTATCCCTCTGTACAGACAGTTAGTGAGACCCCATCTGGAGTACTGTGTGCAGTTCTGGAGACACCATTTCCTCAAGGACATAGACAGGATGGAGACTGTCTAGAGGAGGGCAACTAAAATGGTGCAGGTCTACACCAGAAGACATATGAAGAGAGATTAAAGGCACTTAATATGTGTACCCTTGAGGAGAGGAGGTAGTGGAGGACATGATAGAAACTTTCAAGTATCTCAAGGGAATCAACAGAGTCCAAGAGGGTAGCATCCTTCAGAAAAAGAGATGTGCAAGAACAAGGGGGCACAATTTGAAGTTGGGGGGACTCAGAGGTAATGTGAGGAAGTATTTTTCATGGAGAGGGCTGTGGTTACATGGAACAACCTTCCTGAGGAGGTAGTGGAGTCAAAAATAGTGGGGGAATTCAAGGATGCATGGGACAGACAAAGGCAATTCTAGTGGGATGTAGGAAGAAATAGGCTATTAGTTAACTAGGATCTGCAGCTTATGCATTAGGTAGGACAATGGGCAGACTAGGTAGGCCAAGCGATCCTTATCTGCCAACAAATTCTGTGTTTCTATGTAAGAGGCAGCCAGGTCACATCAAAGAGCTCTAAGGTGGCCTCAGGCGTTGAGAACTGCAGCAGGGAGCTATTGTGAGAGAGTCTAAGCACCGCTGGATGCCGTAGTGAAAAGGGGATCTAGAGCACATGGAGCTTCTTCCAAACCAACGTAAATGTCTTCCTCTGGGCCACAAGATCCCTCAAGTAATCTTGAAAAACCATTATCTGATGCCCTTGCCAGTTCAGGCCTCCCAACTCCCTAGCCCTGGTCTGGATAGCTTCTTTCTGGAAAATTGAGAATGCAGGCCAGGATCGGCCATGGTTTCTCTTCGATGGCATGCTTGGGCAAAAGAGATCAGTGCACCCTTTTGATCATGATGTGGGTGCCAGTTGGCAGTCAGAGAATTTCTGGGAGGGTCTGCTGCAAGAATTGAGTCATTCTGCCCTCCTTATAGCCCTCTGGAAGCCCAGGAGCTGCAAGTTGTTGCAATGGCTCCCGTTCTCCATGTTGTCCATTTTTTCTTGGATTGCTTTTATTTGATTTGCTTGGTTCCTCATCGTAGTACAGAGCCCCTGGATGGCTTCTTCATTCCTGGCGATGGTGTGTTTAGTGAGCCCCAACCTTGCATAGAGTTGATGATGGATGCCAGCTGCATTATTGGAAACAAGGGTGAAATCTTCTATCCAGCTTAAGATTGAGGTGAACATGTCTTGGATTGAGAGCTCCAGACCCTTTTTGGTACTGTGTGCCATGCAGTCGAAAGCACCAGAACAATATTCTGAAGGCAGGATAGTCTGACACAGGTAAGAAAAAGTTCAAAAGTTCATCAGCAGTTGGACAGTGGTTCACTCTTCCCCCAGTGGTATTTTTTGAATGCAGAGCTGCTGGTGTAAAGGGTCCTGATTTGATCTTTGCTCTGGTCAGTCAGCTAGAGAAAGCTAAGCTGCCATCAAGGTTGATGGCTAAATCAACAACCCCCAAGATTTATTTTTTGATCCATTTCATCATGGTGTCAGCAGGGTAGCAGAGACTTTGGATGGATGGTCCACTGCTATGCCCTACCGGCTGAAGACTCCAGAAAGCCCGCTGTGAGCAACTCCACCAGCTCTTCATGCCACCGTGACTTCACTGGATCTCTGCCCACCCCTCCCACCAGAAACAAGTGCAGGTACACTCCCTAGCTCCCTCAAAGCATCCGAGGATCGAAAACCTACAATTTGATTGGACAAGTTGTGCTGCAGCAGGCTGCCCATTGGTTGCTGCAGCCATTTCATTTTTTTCAGTTTTTTTTTTCCATTTCCGAATTTGGCACCTGCTAGCTGTGGCATCCTTTCTGAGTGACTTTGTCTCCCCTGTGGATTACTGTATAATTTCTTCCCTCCCCCTCATCCCAGCTCCGACCTCTGTTAAATCCTCGAAGTTGCCCCTCCCCTTGCAATCTATTGGTTGGGCACCTCAGGCTTTCCCAGCACTTTACCATACCCATAAAGCAGTCTCAAGGGAATAATAATGGTGAATGAAAATCAGGCCTCGATTTCTCCACTGGTATTGTAACTCCTGATGCTGAACATCCAGTTTCTTTCCATCTCAATTAATTTGACAAACATGATGGCCAGGGTGCTAGCTACATCCTGCATACTTCTACTCATTTTCGCACGTCTAGTGGGGCAGTACCTCCATATCTCAATGCCAGCTGACCAGGGACAAAGCCACATGGTCTCTTACACCTATGAGTTACAACATGAAACATACAAACATGAACCAAGAGCCAAGACACTGGAGTCCTGCTCCTTTGCTACAACCTTATTCACAGGTTGCAGCAGCTCACTAGTCCTAGCCCAGTTGTATGCACCACTTGGTAGGCTAATGCAGTATGCCTCTATCCCCAGGCGTGATAGGAAATGGGACAAATCCAAAACTGGCTCAGATAGTGATAAGAAATGGGGTTTGGCTAAACGCTGTACATTGGCTGCAGTCAAAAATGTTTGCCTCTCTCTGGTATTAATTTCTGGGTATGTTCATCCTAACCCAGGACCTTCTACCAGCTGGTCCACAAACTGTGAAGTACAAAGTGGCTTGAAGATTGTTGCCCTTAATATCTGCAGTTTGCTCCCCAAGATAGCCCAGTTCCAAGCATGGGTTCAGCTGCACAACCCTGATATCATTAGCCTAACTGAGTCATGGCTCAACTCCGAATGTGAAAGATACCTCGATAGTCTTGCAGGGGTATGTTATTTTCAGGCTTGATAGAGTAGGAAAATGGGGAGGGGGTTGCCTTACCTACATCAAGGAATCCCTACAGGGAACAACATTGCTGATCTCCGCCGGTAACGCTGAGTATGAGTTGCTGGCCTTAAAGCTCCTTATTGGTAGGCAAAGCAAGGCACTCACCATTGCCTCAGTTTATCTCCCACCCACCAAGGCAAAGCCTGAACTGAGCTTGGTCCTGGAGCATTATCTAAGCTGAAGAGGAACTCAGAAATCATCATTACTGGTGATTTTAACCTAAACTGGCTTAGCAAGGATATAGACCCACAAATAGACCAGGTAGCCGACATGTACCTTACCCAGATGGTCTCTGAGAACACTACCTTAATCGTAGGACTGGCAGGGCACCCTATTGGATTGGCTCATCACGAATACCCCTTCTAGGATAAAAATGTTGCTCTGCTGGCTGACTATCTAAGTGACCACTCATGCAGTTGCTTGCCACTGGGTCTTTAAGGACAAAGCTCCTCTTGTCACTATTATAAGCTGTGTCATTTGATGTGGCTGTGCCCACACCTTTATAAATGCCTTATCCCTTGTTAATTGGTCCTCCTTGGACAATCATAATGACATAGATCAAGCACTTCAATTCTTCTCTGACAGGTTCAGTGGCATCTGTGATATTTTTGCCCTCGTGAGGAGAAGGAAGATAAGGGGATCCCCAAATGGGTGGATTACAACAGACCTTCTAGACCAGATGAAGGACAGGGATAATCTATGGAGTATGGCCAGATGCACTGGTAATCCAGTTGACTACCAAAAGTACAAGGCTGCTTGGAACAAGTGTACCAACTTCACTAGACAGTCAAAAGCAAAATACTACAAGGAACAATTGGACAGTAGCTGCGGTAATGATAAAAGGTTCTGGGAGAATATCAAGGAACTGCTTGGTAGAAAGGATAAGAAGCACTCTGCCATGCTAGTGATCAATGGTACCTCGACCCTTGACCCACATACCATTGCTGAATCCTTTAATTCATCCTTCTCTGATCTCAGTGATGTCCTCCCACCTGACTACCTCAACAACCCTGGCTCACCTGTACAGAACACTAGTGGAAGCCAGCCTGAAATACCCTTGCCAGGCTCTAGTGTAAACCTAAACCACCCTAATTTCTACTTTAGAAGCATCACGCCTAAGGAAGCCAGAACCTACATACTGAAAGTGTTAGGTAAGACAAGGCTTGGCAGTGATAACCTGGATATGAAGCTGGTGGCAATTGCACGGAAAGAGCTCTTGGTACCTATCACCAAACTGTTTAACAAATCGCTCTTCTAGCTAAGTTTCCAGCCAAATGGAAGCTTGCAATGGTCACCCTGTGCTAAAAGTGGAGATTGGACCAGTACAGCCAATTACAGACTGATATCCATCCTCTCCCTATCGAATGCCCTTGAGAAGACAGTGGCAGATCAGATATCTGAGTACCTTCATAAATACGACCTCCTGTGCTCACAGCAGCTTAGATTTCATAAGTGCCACAGTATGACAACGGCATTAGTGGAATTCTCCGACTTTGCACACAAGGCTCTGGATGATAGTAAACTACTAGAATCTATCTTCATACTTCTCACTAAAGCCTTTGACATCATCAACCACCCCATCCTGCTACAGGAACTGGTGAACTTGAGGATCTTCTCGGATGCAGTTCACTGGTTCAAGGACTATCTTCCCACAGATCCCAGTGTGTAAAAACTGGAACTATGACCTCCTCACCTAGGGAAATTGCACTTGGGGTTCCCCAAGGATCCATCCTGGGCCCCCTCATTTTCAGTTTGTTTTTAAACAAATTACTGGAGGCATGCACAACTAAAACTATCCTGTTTACAGATGACGTGGTCATCATGAGCAGCAGTGCCCAGCTGGATCACTTGCAGCAGGAGCTGCAATCTACTTTCTCCTTCTGGTTCAGTACACAGAAACTTCTTCTTAACTATAAGAAGACTAAAACAATGCTGATCTCCAGCCTCCACCACAAGAAATCATCCCCAGTCTTGTTCATCATGAACAACATGGACATACCCCTAGAATAGGTACAGTCTTTCAAGTACCTTGGGGTCACCATTGATGACACGCTCTCGTTTGTACCCCACATTGATCAAGTCATAAAAGTGATGAACTCTAAACTTGGTGTACTGTTCAGACACAGACAATGTCTTATGCGTGCTGCCCTGCACTTATCTGTTTCCTCCTCCATCTTATCAGTCATTGACTATGGCTTGGCAGTGTATGGGGTGGCAACTGACACTGCACTCTAGCAGGTATTGACAGCCCTAAATAAGGCCTTCAGACTCACCCTTGGAGCTGACAACCTAACTCACTCCTGCTCACTCTGTGAGCAAACTGGATGGCCCAGCCTCAGAAATAGAATGAAATATCAAACATGCCTCTTGGGTATGAAAGCTATACTGCAAAAATCCACCCCTAGCCTCAGGGAGATGCTCACCAAATTTTGCTCTAGCCATCAGACCAGAGGAAAGACAAGGTGCTCGTTGGCTGTCCCATTCATGAAGACAACAATAGGTCAGTGCTCCTTTGCGTACAGAGCTCCCCTTTGGCTAAATCAAATCCCTGTGCATATATTACACAATTGCTTCCTACCATCCTTCAAGGCTGAGCTGAAGATACAGATCTCTGAGGCAGTTATCTGTAATTGCAAGTAGTTTGGGTGCTTTCGGTTTGCTGAGTTGAAATTTCGGTCCTCCTCCCCCCACCCCAACTCATTCTTTGCTCTTACACTGTTGTTCCTGTTGACTAGTGTCTCCAATACTGCACCTGCATCTCCCTGCACCTTTCCACTCCCCTTATCTCGTGGTCCCAGTCGTATCAAACATTCATTCATCCCACCCAGCACCAGCTCCCTTGACCCATGCTTCTCTCAATGCATGGTCATGACCTCATTCCCCTTCTAGGACCTTTGACTAAGCCTGACTTATAGGCTGCTACCCCTTTTCTGCACTGTTCTCCCTCAACGCTCGTCTCCTGATGGATGTCAGTAATTGGTTGTTTTTGTTTTTTCTTCTATGTGCAGAATGTATTTTCACCTTTACTTAATTTGATATTGTAATCACCAGGCATTGTTGAAATATTTATAGGAGACATGCGATTTGTCTTTGTACTAATTGTATAGCATTTGTTGTATTTTCTGTCTATTCCTGTAACTTGATAGTATGTTGCTGTACAGACATGGAACCTTTGTAAAAGTACATTTGCTCAAAGGTGTTTTCCGAACTATTGAAATAAAAAGATAAATAACATTTGCTTACCTCAACTTCCTCATAGTTCAATCCAGGTCTGTGTTCTCCTCTCCTAGCTCCTGTGATTGGTCTGTCTTCATGACATGCTGATGTTGTCACCATCTAGATATAACTGGACCCTCATCTGTTTAAATAGTACCGTAATTATAGTTCTTCACATGTTTTCACAGCGTCAATGACCTGAAACTGCCTGAAATAGGTGGCTGCTATAGAACATTATAGCCCCCCTCCCCCAAATGGGGGGGGCTTACCTTAGTGTCTGCTTCTCCCATTCTGCTTCTGCCTATGGAGTGCCTCCCAGTGCCGGACCTTTTCTCCCCAACTTTGTCCCCATTCACTGCCACAGTCCAGGTTTCAAGAGGTGTGCCTTGAGTCCCCTTCTTGCCCAGCATTGTTTTTTTCCTCTGTACAGGCTGTGTGGGCAGTTCAGGCTGCCGGCCATCTTCTCTTGCACTTCATGGCTGACTAGCGAACTTGCACATGCACCTGGCATGCCCATCCATGGACCACACTTGCGATCATGATGGCTTGGCTCTAAAAGGCTGGCTGGGGCCGGGGGGGCAGTGATTTGGATGGTTAGAGAGCCGTAAACTTAATTAAATACAGAGCACCATGTACACTAAAGGAGCTGGGATTGGAGTCATGAATATTAATGAAAAGAGACTTAATATTCATAAGCAGGTCTAGTTCTGTTTCAAAGAGCTGCATGTTCTCAGCAGTTGCTGGCCATACAAAGTGTAAAAAAATGCTAAATAATGGCAGCATGGCCTTGGACACTTAAGGGGCTAAATAGTAAAAGGGGAACATAAATAAATAAACATTTATTTCTGGCTGTACCAGATTAAAAACATTGGGACTCAGATAACATGTCTCCCTGCTGCCTGGGGGCACTTGCTTCCAGCAACAGTGACAGGCTAAGGACTGAACTGGTTTAAAATCAAATCCAGTACTCCGGACCATAAATTCAGTGAGAGCTTTTTTTATTGTAAAACTTAAAAGAATCAACCTGTGAATCAGCACAGTACATTCAATGCTTTAAATCAACTGCAGCCTACACACTGTCTGCCTCTGCGCTTTGGGGCAATCACTCTTTCCATAGGAGGCTGACCATACAACCAACTTCAGTGTTTAAATATACTAAAATCAGGTGTCATTAGTTATTTAATAATCGCACAACCAATAACTCAATTTCAGTGTCACTAATTGAAGTCAGAGAAATGCAAGTCATCTTGACTAGCTCTCATTAGTGTGCTCAATGAATGTTGGCTCTATTAGACCCTAAAAAGCTAATAACCCTCTTTCATATAGTCACACTCCCAATATGGATGGCTGCATTAATGACTTCAAAATGAACTTAACAAACCATTTTAAAAACACCAAATAATTATTTTCAAGAGCGCTATAATAAATGGGAACAAGTGCACAAATTCTTTGTTATTTCTTATGTTTTCAGTACTCGTGATATTTTTATTTGTTTGTTTTCTTATCCATGATTTTTTTCACACAGATGAGTTGAGCATTTAATTAATGAATAAATGGTTTCCAGTCCATGGTATCATTGAATCTATTGGGTTGTAATATTCTTAATTTAAATATCCACATGGACTCCTTCTGATCTAACAAGTTCCTGTCTCCCCTCCACCCCACCCCAACCCACCTCGGGTAAGGGAAATAGTCAAACCACATATACAGTATCTCACTGTGTGGTTGTTGGAATCAGAACCTCATTCAAATGTTTACTTAAAGGGTGGCTTAAGTCCCAACGCTTTATGGTCCTGTGGTACTCCTGTATCCTTTCTTCTAATATGTGACTTGTTTGTCCAATATAAGTTTTTCCACAGGAGCACCACAGGGCACAAATCACAAACTTGGTGTTACATGTTCTGAAGTGTTAAGTCTTTACACTTCTAACACCTAGGGCACTGGGATTCAAAAATGATTTTCCAGCCACTGCATTTTTGCAAGTTTTGCACCTCTTACAAGGGTGAAAGCCAGTAGGTTGTTGTTCCAGCCAAGTATGTTTGATGTCCCTCTAAATTCACTAGCAGTAAGTAGGTCTCTTAATCTCGTACCCCTTCTAAAAGTGTACTTCACTACCAGGTGATGGGGTCATAGATGTGGAGGGTTTTTTAACCTGTGGTCTGACCATTACATCGTCTGAGGTTTGAGGGCCCCCCTCCCCCCATATCTTCCCTTTTGGGACTTGGCAACAAGTAGGCTTGTTCAGTCTCAGGGATCATATCTAATGGAGGGTAGCCCTCCACATCACAAATTAACTTCCATCTACATCAGAAATATCACCATTACCGTTTGTACAGTCGTTCATAACACTTGTTACTTCTTGATTAGCAAAAAAAGTTTTTAACTTGACCTTTCTGAATAAATGGAAAATATCTCTATATATTCCAAATTCATTAAGTCTGACATGGTATGATGAAAGTCTATAAGGGGCACATTCAATTGCTCTATAGTTAAAGTTCTGGAGATAAATGCAACACAGTGAGACCTGGATCTCTTGACTCACATATTCAGGTTAACCTTCAATTCACACATTTCATTTTGTTTGCCTCTGCCCCATCTGGGCTTTTTTACTGTGATTATTTATTGTCCCTATTGTATGAATCGGGGCTCGAAAACACACATACTAAGAGCAGAAGAGTGGGTAGTTGTATTTGATTCTGCCTATCTATTGCTATTGGACTGGCCACAAAATGTTGTCTCCCTCTTGATTGGGACCTGGTGGATTTCTCCCATTTATAAATGCGTCTGTTCAAGTAATCTCTTTCATTTTTTTATTTTTACTAGTTCATTAGAGCCATCTTTTAGGATATCCTCCCACTTACTTCTAAAGTACATTTTATCTAAGCCGCATGTGGGCAGTTTAGTCAGCCTTAAGCCCCATTTCACCCATTCATTTTATGTTGTGTATGCACAGCCAACATCTTGCGGCAATGAGGATTTGGGGGCACGGTCGCTGTTGGGCTTAATGCAGGCACGCACTCAGCAGGTGCATCTCTCATTCTCCAATCAGCCTGCATGCCAACACCACACCATGCATACTAAACTGGCGAGCACATCTAAGGAAAGGTCCGCTGCAGTCCGAGCAAAGCTTGTCATACATAAGCGGACCCTTCCTACGTCTTCATCCAATTAGTAGTATGGTGGTACAGTGGCCGCTACACTGCCGACAGTGCCAACACGGGTGCCCAATCCCCAGTCGGCTTGCCCTGCCGGTGAAGTATGTGCCAATGGGGAGCCTCCCCGTCGGCAGAATGTGCCCCCACCTCGTTGTTTGCCGACAAAAGTGCCCAATCCCGTCAGCATCTGCCCCTTCCCGTTGTACTGTGCCGATGGGGAGCCCACTCCCGCTGCATCATGTCCCCCCCTTCTTCTGTGCTGACGGGTGCCCAATCCCCCATCAGTCACTGTACCCCCAAAAAGACGACCTGTAAAAAGAAAACCGTCCGTGTTTTGTTTTTCCCTCTGTACCTGTAAACTGAAAATGGTCCCTAGTCTCCCTACCCACCACCCACCCCACCCTCGCACCTGCCCCTCCACCCCATACTTACCTCCGGAGTGTGTCGCGACGATCTTCGGTGGACCGGGAACATGTCTGCACTCTTCAAAGCCGACCGTGAACTGAGGAAATGCCGGTAAGCTGTATAATTGGTTAAATAGGGTTTTTTCAACCTTGCTCCATATCTTGGGCATTTTTTGGAATTTCTGCATCAAATTTTCAACATGGGGTTTTTGGGACTCCTCCTCATGAATTCTGTCACAGTTTTGATGTTAATCGGCCCCGAAAGGTGATTTCGCAGTCACTGCGTGGGAAATCCACCTTTTTGGAACAGTATTAACACAAGAATTTCAATGGCAGTGTTCATGGATCAAAATCAAACATATTTCTAAGCGTGCATTGCGCAGTTGCTACACAAGCTCATAACTTCACAAATTCGCAATATTTCCATGCCAGATTTTCAACATTGTCATTTTTCTACACCTCCTTGTGAACAGTACAGCTGTCATTTTTCACATCCTGGCCGAAATGTGTTTCCGCCCTTCCAGCGCACAATACCGCGGTCACTGTGGGAAATCAGTGTTCGGGCCAGATTACAAAAATGACAGTGACACTGTTCATGAGCAGAGGTCCTACAATGCCTATGTTGAAAATTTGGTGATGATACTCCATAAAATGATTGTGTTATGAGCGTACATTGCGCAGTTTGCACGCACTCTCGTAACGTTGTGCATTTGTAATATTTTCACTCTGGATTTTCACCATTGGCATTTTCCACCTCTTGATGAACAGTAAAGCTGTCATTTTACATATTCTGCTTGAAATGTGTTTTCGCCGTCCGGTGAAGAATAGCGCGGTCGCTGTGTGAAATCACTTTTTGAGACAGCTTGAGGACACGACAGTGACACTGTACATGAGTAGAGGTGCTAAAATGCCTATGTTGAAAATTTGGTGCCAAAACTCCATAAAATGCCTGTGTTACAAGTGGGCGTTGCGCATTTCCCACACACCCTTGCAATATTTACATGCCACATTTTTACCACTGCCATTTTTTACACTTCTTTATGAACAGTACAGCTGTCATTTTTCACATCCTGCCAAACTTGTGTTTCCACAATGCACTACCTAAGGCAATACCAGCACGACAACATTCGGCATTGACAAATGCCTTGTCTATGTATTTTTTAACAAAATTATATTGTAATGCAATGTTATTTCTTTTAAAACTGCCTTTTGTAGTCTAGACTGAACTGTAGTGTTTTATCTGGGCTGTGATCAAGAGGGCACACATGAAGCAATTGGACTGTGGGGCAAGAAAATTAATATTCTGGCTGCACCAGGACTTTAACTTCGGGACTATGTTTAATCTGCAAGGGGACTGTGTACATCAGCAGCCATTTTACAGCAGCAGCAGCCAATCGGAAAGCCAGGATATTCAGCTGGGACTTGTGGGATGTTTGCCAGAGCTCGTTGGACATTGCTTAAGGATTATGAGGAAACTGCAGGGACCTGATTTCAGGCACCAAAACAAGGAGCCTACTGTGCACTGAATGAGGTTAATGAAAATTCATTTAGTGCTTGACAAGCAGGATCAGCCAATCGTAGTGGAAGCAACAGATAGATTTAGCCAATCGGGAGCCACAAAAGGATTCCATAGAAGACTGTGTTTTCCAGGCTGAGCAGTAATTCGAGTGGGAGCCCGCCAATGTGGTGGGGGCTCAGGCCCTCGGCTATCTGAAATGGGCCCAGCAATCCAGTGCATGTCCCTCCAAGGGAGGGTCTTTCTTTTGCAAAGAGAGACAAGTGGCTGCCTAAAACAGATGTCGCTAGCCTGGGGGTTGCCAGAAAATGTCCTCCAGGGCTAGTTCATGCCTTTCCACATTTATGGAAAATGTGGCCAGCAACCTGATGCCAAGCCAGCTGTGACAGAATTGAATCTGCTTCAGCAGTGAGGGTGCTGATGAACCCAGAAACCTCAGAAAGAAGAAAGCCATTTCTGCAAGAAACCGGGTGAGTAAATTGCTTCTGCCAAGTGCAAATTTGAAAGAATCCTTGAGGGGCAGCAAAGCCCATAGAGAACTGATTGTGACTGTTTGTCTGCACCGTGTTCAAATCAATGCACAGAAAGGGTGGACATTGGCCAAGCGACCAGAGAAAGGTCAGGTTTAATGTGCGTAAATGTGTCTGATTTAAAAGCACCTACAGGACTTGAAGGGGAGTACTCAGAGCCAGGGCTCTTCCTAACTTTGCCTAGGAGGTCCAGAATTTGTCCGTGGGAGCTGCAAGTGCCAGTGTGTGCCACAAGGGACAGCATGTTGTATTGTTGAGCCTGAGAGAGCTACAGAAAATCACTTGCTGCCAAGTGCAAGTTCTGTGTTGAAAGGGTAGTTTGTAACAAGCAGAGTCTGCAAAAGGGTAGTTAGCCTTGCCACAAACTCAGTCAAGTTCAAGTATTTCAAATAGTAGTTAGCCCAGCCTCAAGCTCAGCCTAGTGTGGTAATGAAAGTTGTGCTTTAAGCTCCTGCTTCGATTGCCAAGAAAGATGAGAGTTTGCCTAAGAGACTGTGTCCTTTATTCCATTTCAGAGCCATAACCTGGGCTCTGGTTGCACACACTGTGTAGAAGTGTGGGTGCTCGTTCCTAAAATGCTTGGGAGTGTGCCATGCTTCTAAAGTTCTAGCCAACCAGAGAATGGTCTTGGTCTGCCACGCCGTGCACATGACAAAATGACTGTGAATGTGCAATACATCTACTAAAGCAAGTAAATGTACTGATCTAAACATAAATGTGCTGACTTATAAATGTGCTGAATGCGACGCATCCAGCTCGATCAGGTTTGGGACACAGCCTGGTAATGTGCCAGCAATGGTGCTGCCATATGTGTTTCCCCTAAGGGGTACAGCCTGGATGTGGGGTTGAGACGTGCTGGCCCAATTCCCAGCCTGGTCATCCAGAAAGTGTTCTCAGCATGAAACAAGGGGCCCAACCTTCAGAATGTTAAAGTGTTGTTTTCCACCTGCAAGAGCAGAAAGATCTTTGCAGTCTTTGAAGGAGACAGTATAGTGCAGTGGTTTAAGACTCTGAGCTGCAAACCTGGAAACTTAGGTTTGAATCCGACAGCCCCCACTTGCTTACTGTGTGACCCTGAGCAAGTCACTGAACTTCCCTGTGCTCCCAGGTCACACCTGTAAACAAGCTTTCAGCTTAGTATGTCTCTCCTGGTAAAACAAAGGTTAAAAAAAAAGAAGTTGCTGTCAGGGGGCTGAAGGATAGTTTTACCAGCATTTTAGCCTTCAGGGACAGAGCCTGCCTGCTGAAAGCACTTGATCCTAACTTGCCCAAACCTATGAAGACCTCTAACTTTATGTAATGCAGGGACAGCCCTGCACCACCAAAAGATACTTTTAAGTAATTCAGTCGTGTTAAATTCTGCAAGTTACTGTTAAAGTGTCATAAGAAGCTGATTAAAGGCTGCAGCATGGACTGGGTCACCCTGCAACTTTTGGCTTGATGCGACATCGGGATCTACTCTGGCACCGGACAAGGACATCTGGGACTTGAACAGATGTCCAAAACTACAAGGCAGCCCAAAACAGGTGAACTTGGGGCAATCTGACAGGCCAAGGCTACATACCACAAGAAACATCAATCTCAATGCTGGGGTGACAGAAATACATTTTGGGCTTCTTTGAAAGACCTCACTGGAAAGTATGACAGACCCCCCCCCCATGCTTCACTACAGCGATGACATAATACTAGATGCTGACATTATGGCCAATATTTTCAACAAAGCATTTACGGATTACAGTGCTCTTCTACCCCCAAAACTGGCTACATAGAAACATAGAAGTTGATGGCAGATAAGGACCGCAAGGCCCATCCCATCTGCCCATTTCTTTTTTTACCTTATAAATGTGCCATCGCCTTTGCTCTGTCAGTGGCCTATCTATTCATATTCATCTGTATTGCTCCCTTATGCCTATCTCATGCCTGTTTGAAGCCCTGCACTGTATTCATAGCCACCACTTCCTGAGGTAGGCAGTTCCGTGCATCCACCACCCTTTCTATGAAAAAGAACTTCCTCACATTCTCCCTTAATCGGCCTCCCTCTAATCTCATGCTGTGTCCTCTTGTCCTGCTATTTTTCTTATATTTAAAAATGTTAGACTCTTTCACCTTATTAATGCCTTTAAGGTGTTTGAATGTCTCGATCATAACACCTCTCTCCCTCCTTTGCTCAAGGGTATACATATTGAGCTCCGTTACTCTGTCCTCATATGTCTTCTGATGCAGTCCCTGCACCAGTTTGTTGCCCTTCTCTGGACTGCCTCAGTTTGGTTAATGTCCTTGTGAAGGTGTGGCCTCAATACTGCATGCAGTACTCCAGATGAGGGCCTTACCAGTGTCTTGTAAAGAGGATTATTACCTCCCTCTTATGACTTGTGATACCCTACTAATACACCTAACATCCCCTAGCCTTACCTACTGCTTTGAGGTCTGCTTGGATGATTTCAGGTCATCAGTGATGATGATGCCCAAGTCTCTTTCTTCCTTTGTGACTGCCAGCAACTCCCTCCCAGCCTATAGGTGGCTTCAGGGTTTCTCTTCCCTATGTGCATGATCTTGCACTTCTTTGCATTAAATCCAGTTGCCACTCTTCTGACCATTTTGCTAGTTTATCCAGATCTCTTCTCATTCTTCCCACCCCATCTGAATCATCTACTCTGTTGCAGATCTTGGTGTCATCTGCAAACAGACAAGCCTTACCCTCTAGTCCATCTGCAAGGTCACTAATGAAGATATGGAAGAGGACTGGCCCCAGGATTGATCCCTGAGGTACCCCTTGTGACTTGCATCTCTTTTGACTGTATACCATTTACCACCACTCTCTGTTTTCTGCCCATCAACCAGTTTGCCACCCAGTTGACCAACTTCTGACCCACCCCGAGCCTACCCAGCTTATTTATCAATCTTCTATGTGGAACAGTGTCAAAAGCTTTGCTGAAGTTAAGATAGGCAACATCAGCTGCTCCCCCTTGGTCCACCACTCTGGTTACCCAGTCAAAGAAATCTATGAGATTAGTTTGACAGGACCTTCCTTTTGTAAACCCATGTTGTCTTGGATCCTGTGCCCCTATGGATTCCAAGTGTTGCACTATCCTTTCCTTAAGGGTGCCTCCATAATCTTGCCCACTACTGAGGTAAGACTGACTGGTCTGTAGTTCCCTGCCTCCTCCCTGCTACCACTCTTGTGGAGCGGGATCACATGAGCCTTCTCCAGTCTTCTGGGACCTCTCCTGTGCTCAGAGACTCACTAAACAGTTCTGATAATGGCTCTGCTAGTTCCACCCTTAGCTCCTTAAGTACCCTGGGATGCATGCCATCAGGTCCCATTGCCTTATCCACCCTGAGCTTAGCGAGCTCTTGTAGGACCCTTTCTTTTGTGAAGGGAGTAGTGCTTACCTCCCTCCCCCTTGTGACCATGGTGCTGAGCTGTGGGCCCTGCCCTACCTTCTCTTCAGTAAATGCTGAGCAAAAGTATCTGTTTAGGATAGATGCTTTTACAGGGTCCTCCTCCTCACATGCCCCCTTTTCTCCATTGAGCTTAGCAATACCCCCTCTGGACTTTCTCCTTTCACTAATGTATCTATAGAAAGTCTTGTCACCTTCTTTACTGTTAGGTGCTAGTGTTTCCTCAATTTGGGACTTTGTCTGCCTTACTGCCTTCCCTGCTTCCCTTAGGGCAGTTTGGTATGGCTCCCTATCTTCATCCGCTGTGTTCCTTATATTTCCTGAAGGCCAGCCTTCTGGCTCTGACCTTTTCTGCTACTGTATTTGAGAACCAAAGTGGTTTCCTTCTTCTTTTGCACTTCCTTTTCTGTCTAACACAATGGGATGTTGCTTCAAGTATTGCATCCTTAATGCTTGCCCACTTTGCCTGTACTCCCTCACCTGTGTTTCTTTTTGCCAGGGCTAGCTTAACTCTGTTGGCCATCTTATTAAAGTCAGCTCCTCTGAAGTCCCATATTTTTGCCTTGGAATGGGATGATTTAGATGTAGTGGCCAAATTGAACCATACCATGTGATGGTCACTGGCTCCCAGGTGACCTTCTACCTGGAGATCTGTGATCCCTTCCCTGTTAGTCAGTACTAGATCTAGGATAGCCCTGTCTCTTGTGGGTTGTTGTACCAGTTGTTTGAGGCCTTCCCCCTGCAGGGAATCCACCATGTGTCTAGTTCTGGCAGATGTTCCTGCTGGTATTGACCAATCTGTATTCGGCATGTTGAAGTCTCCCATTATCAGAACCTCCCCTTTAGCTGTCATGTTTTGTATATCCTCTAACAGTAATGTGTCTATGTCCTCCCCTGATCTGGGGCCTGTAGACAACCCAGTTCTTATGGCTGTCCCATTTCCTGTTTCAGGGTGACCCACAGTTCTTCTGGCTCCTTATGTGTATTCTGAATTTCTGTAGCTTTGATATTTTCATTGACATACAGGGCCCTCTACCCCCTTTTTGTACCTCGGTCTCTTCTGAACAATACATAGCCAGGTACTGAAGTCTCCCAAGTGTGGTTACTGGTAAACCACATCTCACTAATTGCTACTATGTCCAGTTTATCCTCTGACATTATTGCCTGAAGGTCTGGGATTTTATTTCCCAGGCTGTGAGCATTTGTGTATATGATTTTCCATTGGCCAGATTTCGGTGTGTTAGTTGTTGGGTGAGGTTGGCATTTCCCCTGTGCGTCGTATGGGGAGACGGACCTTTTTCTTACCTGGTGATGCAAATGAACTGCAAACATGCTGAATCCCTGTTTGACCACTAGCTGAGGGGAGGGTGTTCTTCCCATTCGACATATGGGGTGCTGCACCTCTCCCATTTGCTAGTTTAAATATTCTGCAAAGATGTCAAACTTCTGCCCCAATGCACTGACTCCTCCTTAGTCAGATGCAGTCCATCAAATTTAAAGAACTTTCACTCCCAGAATTGTTGCCAGTTCCCTACAAATCTGTGTCCTTTTTCCTGGCACCAGCCCTTGAGCCACATGTTTAGCTCCCCTATCTCTCCTTCTCTGACCATCCGTCCATCTGCCCCCCTCTCCCAGACTGGCAGGATCTCAGAGAAGGAGATGCAGGATGAAATGGATGATAGTTTGTCACCCAGCCTGGTCAGGTGTTCCTTGGTCTCCACAACTGACCAGCTGGTGAGATCATTAGTCCCTATGTGTACCAGGGCGTCAATGTTTTCTCCTGCTTTGTGAACAATTTTAGCAATGCAGTCAGTGTCTCTCCGCTGATGTACCTGGAGACATCGACCATTACCCTGGCTGGAGATGGGTATCAACTCCCCGAATCATGGAGTCTCCTATAATCAGAAGTTTTTTGGATTTCCTTTTTGCTTTTTTTGTTTTGGTTCTTGATTTGGGTGGGTTTTGTTGTGCTAGCTCCTGTGCTGCAGTGTCCTGCTCTGCAGTGTCCTCTGCCCCTTTGTTTGATTTCAGAGATAGAGGCAGATACCTGTTTGTAGTGTTTATATGGTTTTTGGAGGTAATATGTTGGAGAGCAGAGAGTGATGAGGCACCCGATTTGCCCCTCCTAACCACCTGCCAACCTCCTGGGCCAACTACCCTCTGCGGTCGAGGTTTTTCTGTTGGATGTTGGGAAATGGCAGGTGGTTCTTATAATGTATTTCCTCTTGAATATGAAATTTGAGGCACTAATCTCTGCCCATGCTGCCCGGGCTGAGCCCTAAGATCTCCAATGGCCCAGCATGTAGGACAGTGTCCTAAATCCTATAAGGCTGTCCTTCTGAAAATTGTTCCACAGTACCTGCAGTTAATGATATCCATTCCAGATATCCCTACCCGGATGGAAATCCAACCACTGGCCACTCGCCCCCTTTCCCATACTAGGACCTGCCCAGCCTTTTACTTCAGATGGGTAACCATCAAAGAAACAAGGAAATACTTTACTAGATTCCTTGGCAAAATGAGGATGGGTGGTGATGGTATAGACATAAGACTTGTCTCTATCGCCCTTCCCGAGGTCATCAGACCCATCAGCAAGCTATTCAACTTGTCCCTCCACCTGGCTACTTTCCCCTCCTCCTGGAAAACCTCCCTGGTCACAGCTGTTCACAAAGGGAGTGATCAGTCACTGATATCAAATTACAGACCCAAGCTGGCCCACTGGCGCAGGGACAAGGTGCCGACCTGTGGCACCAGCGACCTGGGTTTGGAAACGGATCCTGGTTGCTGGAAGGGCCGGACGGGGGAAGAAGGATAGAGCATCCTGCGACTGCTCTCCTTCTTTGGGGGAAGGGGGAGTGCATTCGGTGTACGAGGGACACCTGGTGGAAGCCGGGTGCACCACAGCACCAGTGCCAGCACGTTGGGGGGGTGGGGCGGGGCACAGCTGGCTGTCATTGCACTTCCGCCTCCGTATGGGAGAAAAATCCGCAGTTGGCCACCTCCATGGAGCCAGCCTCCGGCTTCAATTAGCCTCTCGGCCGGCTCCTCCAGTCAGTTACAAGTTTCACGGCACCTAGGGCCAGTGCCGTGACCTCACCCCCTGGGCGGTAAGCCAGGGGTCTCGGGGGCTGAGCATGGTCAGAGGTGGAAGCCTGGAGGTGCAGTGACCAGCGGATGATCGGTAGCCAACTGCGGGGCCAAAAATACTAAATAAAAATAAATAAATAAAGTACAGACCCATCTCAATTCTCTCACCTCTCTAAAGCACTGGAAAGGATCATGGCCGCCAACTCACAGATCACCTGCACAAATACAACCTCCTCTCCCCAACAACACAGCTTTTGCAGACTGCATAGTACTACCACCACCTAATTAACCTCACTGGATATGTACATGAGGCACTTGACCAGGGTCAGCTGGTCGGGTGAATCTTCATTGACCTAACAAGCCATCTGACCTTGTGAATCACCAACTGCTGCTCCACAGACTAAGCGGCCTAGGGCTGTCTCCAGTCATGTTCTGGTGGTTCACCAGCAATTACTGTAGATCAGAAAGTCAAATTAATGGTGCCATCTCCAACACCTGCTGTATCTCAGTAGGGGTCCACCAGGGGTCCACACTGGGGCAGCTGTTATTCAGCCTTTTTGTGAACCACCTCCTTGATGCCTGCCTCTTATCTGAGATCCTGCTTTATGCAGATGACACAGTGGTATTGTCTTAGAACCCCTGCCAAGAAGCGAGTAAAAAAACAAGATGATGCTCTTTACCAGATGACAAAAGAAGAGAACTACCGTACCCCTCTCAGTTACATGCAACTCTGACATGTCCTAGGAGCAGGTGTCTGCATTCCAATATCTTGGCCTCACAATAGATGAGTCTAGTCATTTGCTGAACATATATGCAATATTACGACTGCAGCTAATAGGAAACTAGGGGCTCTATACAGGCTTTGGCTCTATCTTACTTCCGAGACCAGGAAACAGGCAGTCAGAGGTACAATCCTATCTATCCTGGACTACAGCAGTGTTGTCTATGGGCCTGCCACAGATACAAGCCTGCTCAAAGTGCACACCTCACTAAATAAAGCCTGTAGGTTTGTGTTAGGTGCCAGTTGCCTAATGCATACGAAACCTTTACATAAGGACTGAATGGCTCCCACTTGTCAGCCACATTAAGCTTCATGCCTGTCTTCTGAGAAAGAAGGCCCAAAATGGACTTGCACCTCCCTCCCTGCATGCCTTATTTCATCCTTCTCCAGCTAAACACCTGGACCAGATTGCTCCAACCCGTGTTCGCCCCCTTCCGCGCCGTTCTGTCACCTCTTGGCTTGATGGGGCATTGAGAGGGCTGCGGTGGTTGGGGCGTAGGTTGAGCGCCGCTGGAGGAAGACTCGCCTCGGATGCGCATCATCTTATTTTCCTAGACCATTATAGGCTCTATCAAACATAAATTTCCCGTAAGAAGGCAGAATTCCTGTCCAGGAAATCTCTGTCGCTCGGAATCGACTGGCTCAGCTCTTCAGAACTGTTGACAGACTGTGCAACCCAGCCTGTCGGCACGTCCATCGAGTTTTTACACAGATTGACTGTGAGGTGATCGCTCAATTCTTTGCGAATAAGGTGGAAGACATTCGGAGGCAGTGTCCCCAACCTCACTCCAAGGCTGTTGCAGTTGAACAGGGTGCTGTCCCAGAGCCGGAGTTTCCTGGAGTTCCTTTGATCTTCCTGACCTCGTGGACACTATGAGGATTGTCTCTCTGAGATGCACCCAACTTGTTGTAGTCTGGATCTGGGTCCCACTTCACTTGATTATAGGATGTAGTGAACTTATTGGCCCGGTCCTTGCTCGGATTATTCGGTGTTCTTTGGAGATGGGAGTTTTCCCCAGCTCTCTGAAAAAAGGGGTGGTGATTCCCCTTCTGAAGAAAGCTTCCTTAGACCCGAATGATCTTGCCAACTACCATCCGATCTCTAACCTCCCTTTTGTGGGGAAGGTTATTGAAAAGGTTGTGGCGGCTCAACTTGATAACCATTTGACCATCCATAGTTTATACGAGCCTCTCCAGTCAGGTTTTCGTAAGAGGCATAGCACCGAGACTGCTCTGGTTCTGGTGCTCAATGATCTCCTGATGGCGAGAGGTCGGAGACACCGCTCTATTCTGGTTCTCCTTGATCTATCATCAGCCTTTGATACTGTGGATCATGGGGTCTTGCTCGAATGTCTGAGGTCCATCTGTGGGCTTTCAGGTGTTGTCCTCAGATGGTTTTCATCTTACCTCCTGGGGAGAACTCAGAGAGTGGTTTCTGGTTTATATTCATCTGGGGCTTTCTCTCTTTCTTGTGGGGTACCTCAGGGTTCAGTGCTTCCCCCATGTTATTCACAGTATATATGCTACCCCTCGGAGACATTGTAAGACGGTATGAGCTGAGGTTTCATTGCTATGCCGATGATACCCAGCTCTACCTGTCTTTTGCACCTGACCAGGTTAGTGCTATCTCGGTGCTGAATAATTGCCTCGCTGATATCCAAGACTGGATGAATACCAGTGGTTTAAAGTTGAACCCGGGAAAGACTGAGGTTATGGTGGTGGACCCCGGTCACAGGGTTGAGGGTTTAGGGATAGGGTCCCCCTCTGGATTAGTTCTTGGGGTAGACCAGATCCCTACCTCTGAACGGGTGCAGAACGTGGGTGTGGAGCTTGACACTGGCTTGACCCTTCATTATCAGGTGTCTGCAGTAGTCAAGACTTCATTTTTCCATCTCAGAAACATCTCCAGGATTAGGCACCTGGTTCCACCAGGCGATTTGCCAGTTTTGGTCCACGCCTTTGTGACATCTCGTCTTGATTACTGTAACTCCTTATACCTAGGGCTTGCTGGGGTTGATATCAGCCGCTTGCAGCTAGTGCAGAATGCTGCAGCACGTTTGTTGACTGGGGTGTCTAGAAGGTCTCACATTCCCCCTGTGCTGCGCACTCTGCACTGGCTGCCTATACAGTGGCGGATCACCTTCAAAGTGGGTCTTCTGACCTACAAAGCCCTACATGGGTTGGGTCCCGACTACGTGAAGAGCTTCTGGTGCCTTATTCCCTCTGAGACAACTGCTCAGCTGATGAGGGGTTGCTGGGTTCGAGGTGAATTTGAAGTCTTCTGGAGCCCATGCTTTTGGCTTTGCGGCTCCCACCCTTTGGATTCTTGCCCTCCAGCTCCGAGAAAGTACAACGGTGGATAGTTTTAAGAAGGCCTTAAAGTCATTTTATGGAATCAGGCATTCCCTGCTGTATTTTAAATTGTTTATTTTAAATATTTTATTGGTTGTATTGTTAGTGCATGTATGGTTATGTTGAATGTAATGATGTTTTGTACAGCCTTGAAATATTTGAAATCGCTTAATCAAATAAATTTTATTATTATTATTGTTATATTTTTATTATAAACATGCCACTAGAAGTGTTACTAAGCAAGCATTAGCTGTTCTGTTCATAAGGACTGCACTGGGAGGTGGGCCTTCACAGTTAGGGCTCCCGCCTGGTTAAATGAGCTACCAGCCCTGCCACAAGCCTTACATGCCTACATCCTTTCAAGTCCAAGTTAAGAAAGTCTGTCTCCCCTGAACACTGCTACTGCCACTCTTAACCCACAAGCCCTGCCATACTGTCCTCTCAAGCATGAGCAATAAAGACCATCTCCCCACTTGTTCGCTGCTGCTGCCACTCTTAACCTGGCTGTTAACTGACCCTTGAACACAGGGCCTGCCAAGGTTCATCTTGCACACTACAAATGATTCCTCTTTTGCTACCTATTCCTGATTAGTTACCACTACCCCGACTGTTTACCACGGCTATGCTTACTCCCCTGGATGCAGTTTAGTAACCAATTTAGGTGTCAGAAATGATGTTCAGCCACATCTCCTGTTCCTCCCTACAAGCTCCTGTATAGATTCAACCTTTAATTTTCTCCAATACCTAACTTGACTTATGCACTTTATTGTCTGCCCTGCAGTGTGTACTGTATCACCATGTACCATGTACCCATGCTCTGGTTATGTGTTGCTTTTGTCTTTGTTACCTATGTTGTGTTACTATAACCAATGTTATTGATTGCTAACTATCACATTATGATGTGTTTGACAATGCCTGTTTAGCTGATGTTGACTCCCAAACTCATGTATTCTCCCCCCATAAGACGAGGATGCTTTGTAAATTAGTCTATAGCTCAAAGATTTTAATTCTAATTACACAATAAATAAATAAATAAATAAAACGTGTGTTTAAAGATGCTACTTTAAAATAATCTTTTTAATTCCCTAAGGGCCCAACTAGCTGGCCAAGGTAGAACTTCCCAGAGGGCTGTGAGAGACTAAGCTCTAGTCCACTTTAAGGTAAACTCTGGGTAGAGGCACTGCACAATGTACTATTTTGGGAAAGAACCAGTTTAAAGCTAATTTTGGGAACCCAGGCCCCTCGACCTTGGTCTGGTCAGGTAAGGCAGGGTAGTAGCCCTTGGTACAAGAGCATCAGGGTTACAGTGTTATTTATGGTAGTGTTTACTTGTATTTGCAATACAGAAGGCAAATGGAAAACACTTTTGTCCACTAAAGCTGATGGTCCAGTAGTATTTCCCAAATAGGAACAGGCACGAATAGTGCCACTATTAGATTATTCATAGCCTAATAACAAATAGTACATTACTAAGCAATAAAAACCATGACAGGGTGTGAGGTTTGCTGGGATTTACCCATGGCTGGCATGGTTTGGCCCACGCGAGCCACAGGCGAGTGGTCAACTCAGGTCAGCCATGGGTCATAACCACACCTGGAATAATTTATTATGATATACAATGTTAATCTAAAAAACAAAACAAAAAAAAACTACATTTTTTTCCATTTTAAACATGTTTTATAGTATTTATGTGTATGCCACAAAAATAGTTCCTTATTGCTAGTTAAAATTATCTCCTACCTACTGTATAGTTCAGCAAATGAGAAGGATCTACCCACCCCCCATCTACCTTCCCTGGAACTAAGTCAGCAAGTGGGTCAGAGCTACTGAATAAACTGGCAGCTTCAGTTTCTTTTTATTTAATGTTCCACGGACAGATTTACACCTCCCTGCCTCACACAGTGCTGAAGAGTCAGGAAGTTCGTGCTCGCCTGCCACCATTCCCATTTGGGTATACAAGTATTTTATCACTTTGAACATTGCTGAACTGGGGAAATGGTTATTTTTGAAACGACGAGTGTAAATTGTAATAGAAATGCTTTCTGAAAAGCGGAATGCTGATACTTGGCATGCGTTTATGAATATGCATGAGCACTGGGCTATACATATGAATAAGGACATGCATAGTAACACGGCTCATGTCTTGATATTTTAGTTGTGTTTTTTTTTTTGTTCTTCAAACTGATTCAGCATTTTTACATGGTGGACATCGCTAAGGACCTCAGGTGATGGAGACACTTGTGCTACCAGTGAGTGTGTGGGGTTGCAGAGGACTGGATCATGGCCAGGGGGTTGTTGATACAGGACACCGAGTGTACTACAGAGAGCATGGCAGAGAGAGCTGTGGTTATGTAGCCATCGGGAAGGAGTTTACATCAGAGAAGTGGTAGGAGAGGAACAGATAAAGGAGACATGGGTATACTGTCTTTGTTTTAAGGAGGGGACACTTAAAAAATGTTTGCATATGTGATGGTTACTTTGGGGACTACTGAGATGCAGCACAAACTGCTGAGGTTGTTTGTATCTCCCACTTTCATATCACACTGTAGTGGGGTACAATATGGCGGCTAAATTGCTTTTTTAAGGGATCATATTTATCTTTGAGGATATGCGACAGACTGGTACCTTTTCCCGTGGGTTTTGCTAGGATTTACCATGGGTAAAAGGTGCCAGTCAGTCAATCAGCTTGAAGAATTTTTGGAGCCCATTGTATAATTGTTGGTATTCAGGGAATACTGCGTGTTACTCACACACACCAACCTCTGGATCTCTTTTTTTGCCAACACAAGCTATGTTTCTATGAAATAGGACCTAAGTCACATACATTATTGCCAGCCTGAAGCTCCAGCTCAGACCACTCCTGTTCTGTCTTGTAGTCAACCCCCACCTTGAGATCTGTTCATCACCAAGCTCATCCTGTCAGCAGATGGCTGGCCTCTTTGCAAGCATGAGGCCTCCCTCACGTCTGAACAAACTGCAACACAATTTCTTTAATCTACTCTCCCAGTTCTCTTTCTGGGGCCTGGTTCTTAACTCCAAGAACATACAAACATACAAAATTGCCTGCAGATACAGGCCTTACAGTTTATCTAGTCTGCCGTAGTGTGCAGCACTTCAGCCTTTTAGACTACAGCTGACCCCCTTGCCTCCTCCCCCCACTGTTTCTGCCAGTGTTTTCTTCACACCCATCCCACCACCTCATGGTTTGAACCCTCCCTTTGATCTTGTCCCACCCCCTCTTGAAGCTGCTCACTGTCCACAGTAATACCACCTCCTCTGGCCACCCTTTAACCACCCTTTCGGTGAAATAGTGGCTCCTAATTTCTTTCCTGTATCTGCTTTCTTCCAGTTTAACCATGTCCCCTGTTTTCCTTTCCACCTTTCAATTTGAAAATACTCCTGGTGCTTACTCTGTTCATACCTTCAGGTACTTGAAGGTTGATTCATATCCTCTCTCCTTCTATCCTCCAGGAATACATATTGAGCTCTCTCAGTCTCTCCTCAAAGGTTTATCTCCCAATCGCAGGATCATTTTGTTGCCCTGCATTGTACCCCTCAGTAGGCTGATGTAGTTTTTCAAGTAAGGGCACTGGTACATGCATGCAGTACTCAAGTCTTGACCTCACCAGGAACCTGTACACAGGCAGGATGACTTCCCTCTCCTACAAGTAATTCCCTTTGTGATGCACACCAGCATTCTGTTGGCCTTTGCCGCTGCCTTCCTGCACTGGACTGAGTGGTTCATTTCCCATTACCAGTACATCCAGATCCTTCTCTTCCATTGACGTGGTTAACTGCACTCCCCCAACCAGTGACTATTTTCATGGTTCCTGGACCCCAAGTGCATTACTTTGATCTTCTTGGCCTTGATCCCAAGTTGCCATGTGCTAGACCATTCCTCCAGTCTTGCCAAATCCTCCTAGAGTCTTTTACCACCTTTCCCCATCCATCTCTGCACAGATCCTGGTGTCATCAGCAACAGCCTGATCTTACTCTTTGTCCCATCTGTGAATTCAGTAGATCTGTGTGGATTATAAAATTCCACCCACAGAATGCCTGCAAAATGACCATTCCAGTTCTGCAGGATTCTGCAGAATTTCTCAAATATTTTTTTATTTCAGTTATTACACTATAGGTTTAACAGTGCACATCCAAATAACACCAACTTTGGCAAAAAATAGGATCCTATGGCTTACAAGACAGTACCAAATTGCAGAGCTGTAGATTAAAAGGAAGTGGAGTTATGGGTGGCCAAACATATAATCAAAATTTAATTTTCAGTTATTTTTAGATAATTTTTAAATTTCTTATCCCAATTTCTCCACAATATCATGATTTAGAGAAGCACCTATAATACATATATGCTCCATGTTTTAAGTCTCAGGTTTCAATGGGAGCCAGTTATAGGTAGCCACATATTTTGCCAAATTTGGATTTCTGTAATTTTAGTTTAACTTTGATAGCATTCATTGAAAGGTTACAAAAAATGACAGGTATACAGGTTATCACTATGTAACACCCCCACCAGCCCCCCTTGTTAAATTAGCAAGGCTCTTCCTCTCACCACATGATGCCAAAGAGAGGGGTAGGGGGTCTACATAACAGTTTATAGTACATTTCCTTCTAAGCCTGCCATATACAGACAGGCAAACCAAGTGTGGCAACTACCTGGCACACACCTGGTGGGACCATTTACCTTGGCCATCACCCTAGGTCCCTGGGAGAAAATGTTTGCTCACAATTATGCTAGGTTTGCACTTCTGGACAGGGGCACCCAAGTAAATCCAGATACAGTGGAAGCAATAACAGTACTGTCCAAACCAGGTTGGGATTCTAGAGTGTGGCTTTTATTCATTTAACAAAGTATGAATAATCACAAATTGAAGATGAACCCCCACAGGGCTACACGTACTGGTAATGCAGATTACTGAGATACAGATGTTCCTGAATTCCCATTTAGCATAGGCATACTGAACACACACAGCGAACTCTCTGGTTCTGAATTACACAGCAAACTCTCTGGTTCTGAAATGGAGATAGACACACATGGCCAGAACTGAAACATTTCCTCCTGACTAGGCACACACGGCCAGTGCAGGACACTTTCCCATATTTAGAGGATTACTATTGGCACCATGACCACCAAAGCACATACAGGATCACAGAGAATCCAGCCCATGTTTGGGTAACTATTTCCATCAGGCACTGGCCAAATGCACTGAATGAAAACTGAACTGGTGCCCAAACTGAACCGGAGAGGTAAACTGGTTACTCCAGATGAGGGCTCTCCACCTTTTGCTTCCAAGTTTATATTGCGCCATTCATCTGGTTAATAATACCCTCACAGAAAACTTGTAGATGCTATCTTGAAATATTTTTCACATAACATACTACATGAATAAAGTTTTGTACTTGGACATCTCTCACTAGACTCCAACGTAGGCAGACACTTTTAAAACAGACCACGACTAAAAGTTCTGTACTTGGAGAGTCTCTCTCTCTCTCTCTCTAGACTCCATAGTGGGCAGTCACTTTTGAAACAGAAACAGCCTAGGTGACAGAGTCCCTTTGTCAGAAAATTCAACAAGGAATGCAGGTGCCTTCTAGGATGAACACAAGCGTACTCACAGTTCTGAAGTTATCACAGGCAGCTCCATTAGACAGACTGGGTGAGGGATTGCTCCTGAATCCTGAAGATCACCCAGGAAAACCCACTTGGATTGGTTTCCACCACTTCAATCTCTGTCTTCTATGTTCTTCTTCTAGGGTGAGAACAAACTACCCAAGACACAGAGGTAGCTCTCTGTCAGAGCTAAAATGAGGAGCTGCTTAGAGTTGCAGCCTCCTCCTGGAACTCCACTCTACAGACTACCAAACATTCTAAAGCTATCTCCCCACAGCTAGCTCAAGTGTGGCTTATGCTGCTGTGACAGTTCCATGATTACATCATCCTCCAGCTCAGCTGAGACTGAAACCAGAGAATGACAGTACGAAATCCATTTAACTGGCATTCTACTAGCTGCCTTCCCTGCCTGCCACTGATTCTAAGGGGGATTATAGTAACCCCTGCGAACAAAGGGGTTACACTCACCCTCAACCAGAAAAATGACTGCCCCCAGTCATTACCTACCTGGCACCAGGCCATCTTACACTATGTGCTGACGATGGAGAGGTAGTGCTACCTTCTCCCCTACCATGTGCCAGGTACAGGCAGACAACACAAAGGGCCCAGAGGCCATTGGCTGATGCATCAGCCCCTACACTATGATGTTACTATGGGAACCAGTGGCCCTGGAAGAACTGTCCAGAGCATAGCCCTAATAGACCAGCACTGCAGGCCCTACAGCCAGTCTGAACCACAGCCTGTCTATCCCCCTAGCCCTCTAGGGAAAACATATCTAACCAAACTTACCCAAAGGGAGGACCTCCTCCCAGCCCAGGACACCTGCAAACCAAAACACAGAGCTAGCACTATACACAAGTATTACACTCCACACTCCCCACAAATGCACCTGTGAAAGGAAAAAAGGTTAACACACGTTAACAACTACACAGTACTATAAAAAGCACTTTAAAGCACAGAGGAACTACGATGAGTCCCTCCAATCCTCTTCTTGTCTTCTCTTCTTTCTTCACCAGGATCCACCTGAAAGAGAAAAGACAAAACAGACCCCAAATCTGCAAAACACACAGTACAACAACAATAACCCTTACCATCAAAACACTGGAGAATCCCAAAACATTTTTTAAAAAAAGTAGAAAAGTACAAAACCGTAGAAAATATCAACATTATGTACGATGCACCATTTGGGGATGGAAGGCCTAAATGTCCCATCTAGTGACAAACAATGCCCGAAGGCAAGGTCCATGAAAGAGTCTCTTGGCCAGAGCCGGTGAAGCACAGTTCCTGAGTTACTGTTAATCCAAAGGGGAGAGTCTTTGTGGACAGCTCAACAGTCTGTAGTCTGTCAGGTGTAGGATGTGTACTGCAGTGTCAATAAGGTAAGAAAAGTCTGGACTTACCAGTCCCTTGAAGAAAGAAAAAATGGACATCGCCTGGCTCTCTAGCCAAAGACTGTCCCTTGCAGCATTTTTTGGATACAGCTGGGTGGAAATCTTCTGGAAAACAGGATAATGAACTGGAAACTGCTGGGCTGATGTCATCTAGGAGATGGAACCTTAGAACAGGAAAGGAACAGCTGGATCGATGCCATCCGAAATTCCAGGTGATGAATCAGGAAAACAGCTGGATTGATGTCATCTCAGAAGGCCAGGCGATGAAATTGAAAGGCACACTGTAGAGGCTGACGAAATTGGGCGCACCTTGATCCTGGAACACCAGACTGGTGGAACAACATGGGTATGGCAATGGCTGGATGGCAGCACTTGCTACCACTGCTCTGCTTCCCACTGGGTAGGCATGGGCACATTCACAGGACAATGATACACTTGAGGTGTAGTACCAATTTGGATCTGGTGCAGAATTGTGACCCCATCTGGGCACTCATAATTCACATTATGGAAAGTTTCATTTCCTTTATCATCCACATAATGTACAGGGTCTATGAACAGTGCCTGCCCAACTTCCAAAACTTGAGTTTGCTTCTGACAACTTTGTCTCTGACATATCGAGTTGCACCGGATGCAGGTTTTTGGTTGACTCTTCCACTAGCCAGACTCTCCTGTTTTCTCAATCTCCTCCCAGACTCTCCAAGGAATGGTAGGAAAGAATATTCCATAGATTTATTTTGCCTCCCTGAAGACCAGTCTTTCCTCCTTACTACTCTTCATCAGTCTGCAACCCCAGCCTGGCTTGGGGTGGCCAGTCCTAGTTCTGCCAGTGTCACATACTCAAAGCTACGTAGAACTTGTCCCTGAACCCTTCTGAGGGTAGGGCTGTGGAATCACCAACTTCTCCTTTTGGTCCTCCAAGACAAGAGCTTGAGGCCGCATACTGGGACCCTCAACAGAGAAATACACTTCTCGTCCTCCTCCTCTTCTTCACTTAGGATCTGGGCCCAGGGTGAGCAGTTGTTCTCACTCCCGAGACAGTCCACTCTTCACTGGGCGCAGAGGTAGACATCTCCCAATCTAAGGTTTCTTGAACCTTGTCCTCTCCAACGAGGCTAGGACTAGGACCCTCTCTCCATGGATCCACTGATGTGTCCTCCGCACTGTCCATCTGTGACACAGGCGTGGTGACATCTCGATGAATCTGCTCTGGCAGTAAATCTACTCTCTTCTTTTGTGCCACACTCTGCTGGGCCTCCCCCAACAGGTTCAACCTGGTGCTGTGTGCTGCTACTTGCAGGATCTTGTAGCTTTGTCCAGGTGGGAGCCAAATGAATTTTAGGTGCTCGGGACAGACCTTGCTTCTCTAAGCACCCTGAACAGTGAGGAATCTTGAATGCATCTCTTCCAGCCTTGAGGCACATTATGCATACTCTCACAGGGTATCCAGGAATCACAACATGAGGAGGCAAACTTCCACCGTAGAAACATTGCTCTATTTCTTTAAGCTTGGTAACCTCTTCAGCTATCATAGCCCGGGCATGATCTGGGTAGTGGAATGGTCCCGAAGCCATGACTGTAGATAAACACACATAAATTCACTGTTATTACTGAGTTCACTTTACTTTACACAGTCTTACGAAATGGCTCCCTGCTGCTGTGTTTACATTACTGCCCCACCCTGCAATGGCGGCAGCAGCACTCCTGTTGCATCAACAATCTGCATCTGACTCAAGCCACTGCACATCTTATTTACTGCATACTGAAAATTTTTACTCAAACTGCACTGACTGCACTGCTTTTCTTCCTCAGCACAACAATATGATTTTCTAGGACTTTACCATTAGCTTTCAATCAATTTTATTTGTTTAAAGTCACTAAAGCCATAGCATTTCTTAGACAGGATTGCCTGTTTGTTGTAGCCTGTCATAACTCACAGGCTCTCTAGTTGCTCAGAAAATGACACTGTTGCTGAATCCATAATACATGCTTACAGTCTATTGCTCAGAATTCTTGCTGGGTTTTTGATTACTTTACACAGTTCTTCTTTGCAAAAACAATCACTCTGTTTACACACAGATCCAGCTGGCTTTTTTGAAAATGACAACACAGTTTGAGCTCAGTTTTGCTGAATGGTACTCACTGAATCAGTAGCTGACTTTTCAATGGAAATTTCAGCTTAAAGTCGATCCTGGAAGGCCTGTGAGTCAAAGCTGGCTGGCGATACTGCCGATTGTCTGTACAAGCACTACACTTTCTCCCCAGTCAATCGGTTTATGGGTTGAGCCAGATTTAGCACAGAAAACAGTCTGTCTTTATAGAAATCGAACTTTTACAGTCACCGTGATGATTCTTCTGCTACCAGCTCACACACCACTCACTCTCTCCCTCTTGAACACTGGGCAGCACTCTGAAGCTTTCTAGGGACCGAGACTGATTGCAGTCTCACCAATCACTTGACGCCATGCAAATGAGCCTCTCAGTCTTCTCATGCTCTTCTCCTTCACGGCGATCGTCGAGCAGACAAAATGTAAACTGCAAAACAACTTTTTTTTCTTTCAGCTGTAACTTCATGGTTGGAGCACCATTTTTAACCATTTTTCTTGGCTATTTCTTTAGCAACACCCCAGTTCACACAAAAAGCATTTGAAACGTTCAGGGCACAAAAGTCTCTTTGTTTCCCACAGTACACAATACTTTTTCTTGTAACAACTTGAAAATTAAAGCTGGCAAACATTCTTTTTGATGCGGGACAAGGGGCACGCACAGCCTGGCTTTACAACTCCTTGGTAAACGTTGGCATAATCACAGCAGCACATAAACAGCAGGCACACAGCAGCACATACGGATGGCACTTCTCTGGGCAAATTCCTTTATGTGCAAAGCTTCCGATTTTGGGCTACCAACTGCCAGACAGACAAAACGCTAGCAACAACCTGAGCAAACATCTCTTGTTTTCTCCCAATTTCAAAACACATCAACAGTGGTGCCTCCATTTTTGTAACACCCCCCACTGGCTCCCCTTGTTTAACTAGCAGGGCTGCTCCTCTCACCACATGATGCCAAAGAGAGGGGTGGGGGTCTACATAACAGTTTACAGTACATTTCCTTCTGAGCCTGCCATACACAGACAGGCAAACCAAGTGTGGCAACTACCTGGCACACACCTGGTAGGACCATTTACCATGGCCATCAACCTGGGTCCCTGGGAGAAAACATTTGCTCACAATTATGCTAGGTTTGCACTTCTGGACGGGGCACCCAAGTAAATCAGACATGGTGGAAGTAATTTCAGTACTGTCCAAACCAGGTTGGGATTCTAGAGTGTGGCTTTTATACATGTAACCAAGTAGGAATAATCATAAAAGCGAAGATGGACCACTGGCTACACACACTGGTAATGCAGATTACTGAGGTACAGACATTCCTGAATTCCCATTTAGCATAGGCATAGTGAACACACACAGTGAACTCTCTGGTTCTGAATTACACAGTGAACTCTCTGGTTCTGAAATGGAGATTGGCACACATGGCCAGAACTGGAACATTTCCTCTTGACTAGGCACACATGGCCAGTATGAGGACACTTTCCCATATTTCATGAGGATTACTATTGGCATCATGACCACCAAAGAGCACATACAGGCTCACAGAGAATCCAACCCCTGTCTGGGTAACTATTTCCATCAGGCATTGGCCAAATGCACTGAATGAAAATTGAACTGGTGCCCAAACTGAACCCAGAGAGGTAAACTGGTTACTCCAGATGGAGGAGTCTCCCACCTTTTGCTTCCAAGTTTATACTCAGCCATTCATCTGGTTAATAACACCCTCACAGAAAAATTGTAGATGTTATTTCGAAATGTTTTTCACACTTAACATACTACATGAATAGAAGTTCTGTACTTGGACATTCTCTCTCTAGACCCCATAGTAGGCAGACACTTTTAAAAACAGACACGACTAAAAGTTCTGTACTTGGACAGTCTCTCTCTCTCTGGACTCCATAGTAGGCAGACACTTTTAAAATAGAAAACAGTCTAATTGACAGAGTCCCTTTGTCAGAGAAATTCACCAAGGAATGCAGGTGCCCCTTCTGGGCTGAACACAAAAGTACTCCCAGTTCTGAAGTTGTCGCAGGCAGCTTCACTTGACAGACTGGGTGAGAGTATTGCCCTGAACCCTGAAGATCGCCCCATCCTTCCAGGTATGGGGCAAATAAACTCCGCTTGGAATGGTTTCACCACTTCAATCTCTGTCTTCTATGTTCTTCCTCTAGGGTGAGAACAAACTACCCAAAGACAGAGTTAGCTCTCTGTCAGAGCTAAAATGAGAGCTGCTTAGACCTGCAGCCTCCTTGTGGAACTCTACTCTACAGACTACCGAACATTCTAAGCCATCTCCTCACAGCTAGCTCAAGTGTGGCTTATGCTTCTGCGATAGTTTCAAGTTTACATCATTCTCCAGCTCAGCTGAGACTGAAACCAGAGAATGACAGTGTGAAATCCATTTAACTGGCATTTCACTAGCTGCCTTTCCTGCCTGCCACTGATTCTAAGTTGGATTATAGTACCCCTGGGAACAAGGGGGTTACAGCTACAGTTGTATATGCACATAGTTTCAGATTCCTAGCTTTGAATGGGACATAGTTATAGCCTGTCAAACATGTTGCCAACATTTCAATTTCAGTTAGTTCCCTCTAATTTAAAAACTACACATCCAAATTTAACCAGAGTTTTAACATTTAAATTACTATACCACATGGTGATTTCTGAAAAAGTTTATATTTGGTTTAAGGCTCTGACCTGCAAACCTGGAGACCTGGGTTTGAATTCCACAGCCTTCACTTGTTTACTGTGTGACCCTGAGCAAGTAATTTGACTTCCTTGTGCTCCTAGGTTGCACCTGTAAATATGCTTTCAGCTTAGTGTTTTTCTCCTGGTTAAAAAAAACATATTTGCAGCTTTAAATGGTAGTGAAATAAAAGTAGTCAAACACATTTAACAATCATATGTCAATGCCGAATGTTGATTGCGTTGGTCCGTTGAGTTCACTCAGTGGCCCTCTGTCACTCGCTCGTTCTGTTTCTCCTGGTGCTGCAGCCTACCCTTTTGTACAGGGCTCCCTGCCTGCGTTGCTGCCCTTTTCTGCCCACAAAGAAATCCACAGCAGTCCCAACAGAGCTCCATTGAGCTCATTCATTCCCCATCCCTCACTCGCTCATTCTGTGTCTCCTGCTGCTGCAGCCTGCCCTTTTGTACTGGGCTCCTGCCTGCATTGGCGGCTTTTTCTGCACACAAAGAAATGTGCAGCAGTTGCAACACAGCTCCGTTGAGCTCGCTCACTCCCCCTTTCTCAGTTGCTCATTCCGTTTCTGCTTGCACTGCTGACTGGCCTTTTGTACTGGGCTCCTGCTTGCATTGCCACCTTTTTCTGCCCACAAAGCAATCTGCAGCAGGCACAATACAACTCCGTTGATGTAGCTGACTCCCTTGTCTCACTCTCTCTCATTCTGTTTCTCCTAGTGCTGCAGGCTGCCCTTTTGTACGGGGCTCCTGCCTCTGTTGATGCCTTTTTCTGCCCACAAAGACATCTGAAGCAGTCCTGACAGAGGTCCATTGAGCTCGCTCACTCCCCAACTCTCACTCGTTTTTTCCGTTTCTGTCGGCGCTGCAGGTTGATCTTTTGTACTGAGCTCCTGCTTGCATTTGAACCTTTTTCTGCCCAGAAAGAAATCCACAGCTGTTCCAACAGATCTCTATTGAGGTTGCTCACTCCCCCTGTGTCACTCACTCATTCTGTTTGCCCTGGCACTGCAGGTTGTCCTTTTGTACTGGGCTCCTGCCTCGGATGGCACCTTTTTCTGGCCACAAAGAAATCTGCAGCAGCCCCGACAGAGCTCTGTTGAGCTTGCTCACTCCCCCTCTCTCACTCGCTTGTTCTGTTTCTGCCAGAGCTGCAGGTTGCCCTTTGTACTGGGCTCCTGCCTGCATTCCGTCTTCATCTTCCCACAAAGAAATCTGCAGCAGTCCTGACTCAACTCCGTTGGGCTTATCACTCCCCCTCTCACTTCGCTTCATTCTCTTTCTGCCAGCACTGTAGGCTGGCCTTTGTACTGGGCTCCTGCCTTCATTGCTGCCTTTCTACCCACAAAGAAATCTGCAGCAGTCACGATAAAGCTCCGTTGAGCTCGCTCACTCCCTCTGTCACACTCGCTCGTTCTGCTTCTCCCGCCGCTGCAGGCTGCCATTTTGTACTGGGCCCCCGCATGCATTGCTGCTTTTTTCTACCCACAAAGAAATCCACAGCAGTCCCAACAGACCTCTGTTGAGCTTGCTCACTCCCTCTCTTTCACTCGCTTATTGTGTTTCTCCCAGTTCCGCAGGCTGGCCTTTTGTACTGGGTTCCTGCCTCTGTTGGCACCTTTTTCTAGCCTAGAAAGAATCTGCAGTCCCGACAGAGCTCCATTGAGCTCTCTCACTCGTTCATTCTGTTTCTCCCACCGCTGCAGGCTGCCCTTTTGTACTGGGCTCCTGTGTGCATTACTGCCTTTTTCTGCTCACAAAGAAATCTGCAGCTGTCCTGACAGAGCACCGTTGAGGTCTGTCAGTCCCCTGTCTCTTGCACTCATTCTGTTTCTTCTGGCACTGCAGGCTTCCCTTTTGTACTGGGCTCCTGCCTCTGTTGGCACCTTTTTCTGGCCACAAAGAAATCTGCAGCAGTCCCGACAGAGCTCGATTGAGCTCGCTTACTTACTCCACTTCGCTCACTCATTCGTTCTGTTTCTCCCACCGCTGCAGGCTGCCCTTTTGTACTGGGCCCCTGCGTGCATTACTGCCTTTTTCTGCTCACAAAGAAATCTGCAGCAGTCCCAACAGAGCTCCAGTGAGCTCACTCACTCCCCCTCCCTCACTCACTCATTCGGTGCCTCCCGCTGCTGCAGGCTGCACTTTTGTACTGGGTTCCTGCCTGCGTTGGTGGCTCTTTCTGCCCACAAAGTGATCTGCAGCAGTCCTGACACAGCACTGTTGAGCTCGCTCACTCCCCCCCCCACTCGCTCGTTGTGTTTCTTCCGGTGCTGCAGGCTTGCCTTTTGTACTGGGTTTCTGCCTGCGTTGGCACCTTTTTCTGCCCACAAAGATATCCGTAGCTGTCCCAACAGAGCACCATTGAGGTCTCTCAGTCCCCCTGTCCCACGCACTCATTCTGTTTCTCCTGGTACTGCAGGCTGCCCTTTTGTACTGGGCTCCTACCTCTGTTGGCACCTTTTTCTGGCCACAAAGAAATCTGTAGCAGTCCCAACAGAGCTCCATTGAGCTCGCTCACTCACTCCGCCTCTCTCACTCGTTCATTCTGTTTCACCCACTGCTGCAGGCTGCCCTTTTGTACTGGGCCCCTGCGTGCATTGCTGCCTTCTTCTGCCCACAAAGAAATCCACAGCAGTCATAGCAGAGCTCCAGTGAGCTCACTCCTCCCCTTCCCTCACTCCTCATTCTGTGTCTCCCACTGTTGCAGGCTGCCCTTTTGTACTGGGTTTCTGCTTGCGTTGGTGGCTTTTTCTGTTGACAAAGTGATCTGCAACAGTCCTGACACAGTTCTATTGAGTCGCTCACTCCCCTCTGTCACTCACTCTCGTCCGTTTGTGCCAGTGCTGCAGGCTGGCCTTTTGTACTGGGCTCCTTATGGAGTTGCTGCCTTTTTCTGCCACAAAGAAATCACAGCAGTGGCGATAAGGTGATTGAGGTTGAGGTGTTTCACTCCCTGTCTCACTTTCGCTCATTCTGTTTCTCCTGGCTGCAGGCTGCCCTTTGTATTGGGCTCCTGCCTCTGGTGACGCCTTTTTCTGCCCACAAAGAAATCTGCAGCAGTCCCAACAGAGCTCCGTTGATCTCGCTCACTCCCTCTCTCTCACTCACTCATCCCGTTTCTGCTGCCGCTCCAGGCTGCCCTTTTGTACTGGGCTTTTGCCTGTGTTGCTGCCTTCTTCTGCGCACAAAGAAATCTGTAGCAGTCATGATAGAGCTCCGTTGAGCTTGCTTACTCCCCCTCTCTCACTCACTTGTTCTGTTTCTCCCACTGCTGCAGGCTGGCCTTTTGTACTGGGCCCATGCATGCATTGCTACCTTTTTCTGGCCACAAAGAAATCTGCAGCAGTCCCGACAGAGCTCCATTGACCTTATTCACTCCCCTCTCTCACTTGCTCATTCTGTTTCTGCCAACACTGCAGTCTGCCCTTTTGTACGGGGCTCCTGCCTGCGTTGCTGCCCTTTCTTCCCCCAAAGGAATCTGCAGCAGTCACAATAGAGCACCATTGAGCTTGCTCGCTCCCCCTCCTTCAGTTGCTCATTCTGTGTCTCCTGGTGCTGCAGACTGCCCTTTTGTACTGGGCTCCTGCCTGCATTGGCGCCTTTTCCTGTCCACAAAGAAATCCACAACAGTCTCAACAGAGCTCAGTTGAACTTGGTCACTCCCCCCCACCACCACCACTCGCTTAGTCCTATATTGTCCCAAACAATGATTTCCGACAGCGACTGCAGTATTCTGTGCTGGAAGCATGAAAACACATTTCAGCCAGGATGTGAAAAATGACAATTGTACTTTTCACAAGGAGGTGTGGAGAAATGCCACTGTTGAAAATGTGGCATGAAAATATTACTAATTTGCAAAGTTACAAGGGTGCGTGGAAATTGCACAATGCACGCTCGTAACACAGTCATTTTATGGAGTTTCATCACAAAATTTTCAACATAGGCATTTTAGGACCTCTGCTCAGTGTGATTTTCTTAATGTATCCGAGACGCTGATTTCCCACAGTCCTGGGGAAGAATTCTAATAAATTGTTCAATGGTAATGGTCTCCATTATCTGCTGGATGGTCTTGCTCCCTGGCTGGAGCCATTTGTCACTAAGGTCTTTTAGGCGTGCATATACCTCCTGGGGGTATCTGTGGACTGCATCCTCAAGAGCAAGCTGGCGGTATGTCTCGATGTTGATGTCATATCTCCTGAGTATCTCCTTCTTCACATGATCGTAATCATCGGCCACTTGAATAGCTAGCGGCTATACGACCTGTGCTCTTCAGTTAATGCGGGGCAAGTCGCTTAAACCCACTGCTCTTGGCCCATCCACATGTTTGAGCTACCCTCTCGAATGTCGTTAGGTAGGCCTCAATATCGTCCGTGTCTTGCAAGCGAGCTAGTTTAATATCTCGTGGGCCTTGGGGTGCGTTCTGCATGCTCCATCCTGATGGCCTGCAACACTCGCATAGTGTCTGCCCATTTGGCATCCTGACACCTTCTATCATTCTCTCTCTTTATCCAGTTGGATCTTCGGACACATAGCCACTTCAACAATTCACCAACATTCTCCATCGGTGCCTGTTCCAAATAAGAGGCATCGACATCCTTCTCGACATCTTCCGGTTCCAATAGTTCCTTGGCTGGGAATACATCTCCAGGTTCACCATGCTCTTCCTCAGACTTCTCAGATGGTTGTCTTTTAACTTTGGGACGCACATCTGGTAATCCAGTCAGTAACTGGGCCCCAGTCTGGGCCATCATCTGTCTCGTAAGGGTGCCTTTTGGTTGTCCACCAGCCGCCATGTCCACCTTAGGTATCCAGACAAATACCCGCCGCTTCGTCTCTCTTCCTTACCCTGGACAGTAATACGGCAAAAATATCCCACTTCTGACACCAAATGCACTGGAAGAGTGAAAACACATTTCAGCCAGGATGTGAAAAATGACAGCTGCACTGTTCATAAGGAGGTGTGTAAAAATGGCAATGTTGAAAATCTGAAGTGAAAATATTGCAAAGTTGCGAAGGTACAAGCGTGTGTGGAAAATGTGCAATGCACGCATGTAACACTCTCATTTTATGGACTTTCATCACCAAATTTTCAACATAGCCATTTTAGGGGCCTCTGCTAATGAACAGTGTCACTGTCATTTTCATAATATGACCGAACATGGATTTCCCACAGCGACCGCTATTCTCGCCCGGAAGTGCAAAACACATTTTGGCCAGGATGTGAAAAAGACAGCTACACTGTTCATAAGGAGGTGCAGAACAATGGCAATGTTGAAAATCTGGAGTGAAAATATTACAAATTCGCGAACTTACGAGCATGCGTGCAAACTGTGCAATGCACGCTCGTAACACAGTCATTTTATGGAGTATCGGCACCAAATTTTCAACATAGGCATTTTAGGACCTCTGCTCATGAACAGTGTCACTGTAATTTTTGTAATCTGTCCCAAACACTGATTTTCCACAGCAATCACGCTATTCTGTGCCTGAAGTGCGAAAACACATTTCGGCCAGGATGTGAAAAATGGCAGCTGTACCGTTCACAAGGAGGTGTGAAAATGGCAATGTTGAAAATCTGGTGTGAAAATATTGCAAATTCTCAAAGTTCTGGCGTGCATAGCAACTGCGCCAGCGCACGTTTGTAAAACAGTCATTTTCTGGATTTTTCCCGCAAATTTGCAACACAGACTTTTTGAGAGCCCACCTCATGAACACTGGCACTGTCATTTTATTAATCAGTCCCAAAAGGTGATTCCATGCAGTGACTGCAAAATCACCTTCGGGCTGATTAATGCCATGACAGTGCCAGAATTCATGAGGAGGGTCCCAAAAACACCATGTTGAAAAATTTGCGCCAGAATTCCCCAAAAAATGAGATATGCATCAAAGTTTAAAAAAACCCTATTTATTCCATTATACAGCTTACGGCATTTTCTTAGTTAGCGAAGTCGGCTTTGAAAAGTGCAGACGTGTTCCCAGTCCACCAAAGATCGTCGCGCCAGACTCTGGAGGTAAGTATGTGGTGAGATGGGAGTGTGGGGAGGCAGGGTGCGCAGTGGGTGTGTGCAAGTTGTGGAAGGGGGGCAGGGAGATGGCGAGGGACCTTTTTTTTTACAGGGAGAAAAAAATCACAGGACCATTTTTTTTGCAGGGCATGTGGCACGCTGGGGTGGGCTCCCTGCATTCCAACTGACTCTTTTTTGGGGGGGCAGCTGCAGCCAACATGGACTGGGCACCCCCATCGGCACACAAGAAATGGGGTGTATGCCGACGGGATTGGGTGCCCCATCACGCACAAGAAATGGAGGGGGGAAATGCCGATGGGTTTGGGCACCCCACAGCACACAACAAATTGGGGAGGGAGAGAGACATGCTGACAGGGACTGGGCTCTCAGTCAGCAACAACCCTGCAATGAGGATCACTTCTTCATTGCAGGATGGCGCACTACTGATAAGCGAAATGACCTGATTGCAGCAGCTAAATTTTTACAAGTTGGTGGCATGCTGGCTGAACTAGTGTCACAGCAGTGTCCCACGGCATTGGGGAAAGTGGGCCAAGCCTTTAAAGGCTGTGGGGGCATTGGCCACAACAGTGCTGTGCCTCCACAACCTGCTTCTTGAGAAAGGTGCTGCAATATGTTTCTTGCGCATGCGTGCAATCAACATAAAAATTTAACTTTGCAAGAATGTAAACTGCAAATTTTTAAATCCCTGAAACTTTCAAACTAGGTAATGTATTACCATTAAATTTGGCAGGTTTTAGACCTTACAAGGAGATTGTGTGTGCCAATTTTATTAACTGCTTTCTGTGAGAAATTGCAAAGTAACATCTGCACTTAAAGTCAAATCCCATGAGTCTTTGTGAAAATTGTAGAATTTGATGAAAATTCCATAAAACTGGAGTTTTCTAATTTCACTCAGCCTTATCTGGGAGATTATAATCAAAGGACAGAGTATAAGAGGCAGGTAGTGGAGGGATCACCAGGTTGTGGAGTTAGATGCACAGTTTCACCAAGAAATGGACAGCTGATCTGGGTAGCACAACAGTGGTAGACCTCCAGGTTGGAGCAAGAAAGCACAGAGTGTCAACAATCCCAACTTGAGTACTTCACTGAAAGGGTGGTGGAGAGATGGAACAGTCCCCCCAGGAAGTGGTGGGTCGGCCATGGTTCAGGGATTTAAGAATGTGTGAGATAGGCAAATGGGAATTATCAAGCTTGGGCAAAAGGGGGGCTTATAGCATCTAGGGTACCTTAAGCATTAGAAAGAGGGATATGGCAGACTAGATGGGCCACAATGCCCTTATCTGTCAAGAACTTCTATGCAGTATATTTAAGGATCACATCCAGTAAAGCTATGATCTAGAAAGCCTGGTGTATGTGCATGTCTAGGATTCAGAGGTACTCAAAAAGATGTGGTGGGGAAGACAATGTCTTGGGCAGCAGGAAGAAAAAATTACTCACCTTAGTAATGTTGTTTCTTCTAATGGAGTCTTGCTATATTATGACATTAGCAGTTATCTCCTCCTGTAGAACTGCCCCAGAGAGGAAAGAGTTAACTCCATACAGGATGGAGTTCTGAGCGTGAGCGCTCCTCTTAGAAGCTCTATCTGGCTAGTTTCAAACTGAAACTGTCAGATCTTTATGGAGCAAAACACTCACTAAGAGTCTGTGTGGAAACTGTAACCTATACTAGCCCAGTGGCTACCTACTAATAACAACAACAACAATAATAACAACAACCAATATCAACCCTGACAAGCACTGCTAGACCCCCCCCCAAAGACTCAAGTCCAGGAGGGGGGCCAGACAAAAAATACTAATTAACAGTAGAAACATAATTCCCCCAAATCCTAAAAAGGGGAAAGAACACCTATAATGGCATGACACAGTGCTTGCACTAATTTGCCCACACCCTACCCAAGTAGAAGTTCTGAGAGGGGCAGGTTGGGGGGTGGTCATAATATAGCAAGACTCCATTAGAAGAAACAACATTACTAAGGTGAGTAATTTTTTCTTCAAACAACATGAAGCCTTGCTATATTATGACATTAGCAGACTACACAGCAGTACCTCCATGGAGGAGGGACAGAACCTACTTGGGAATAGGCTCTGAAGCGGCTGTGCCAAGCGAGCATCTCTCCTGGCCTGGGACGTCCAGGAGTAATGCTTGGTGAAAGTGTGAACTGTTTTCCAGGTTGCAGCTTGACAGATTTCCAAAATAGGAATATCTCTAGCAGCCGCTAGAGATGCAGCTGTACCTCTGGTAGAATGGGCCCTCAATCCCGAGGGGGGCTCTCTACCCAGTTTTTGGTAGCAAAATTGGATACAAGAGACAATCCACCTGGCAATTGTCCTCTTAATGGCAGGTTTTCCTTTGCCAACCTCATCATAGGTGAGAAAGAGTTGGTGGGATTCGAACCTGTGACCCTTGGTGCATTCCAAATAGTAGCTCAATGCCCTCTTAACATCCAAACTGTGCAATCTCCTTTCACCAGAGGAAGAATGCTCAGTGAAAAATACTGGAAGGGAGATGGATTGGTTAAGATGGAAATCCGAAACCACTTTAGGTAAAAACTTTCTGTTAGTCCTGAGGACTACCTTATCCCTGTGAAAAGAAATAAAATAATTTTCTACTGAAAGGGCTTGTAACTCACTTATGCGTCTAGCAGAAGTGATGGCCACTAAAAATACAGTTTTCAAGTTAAGAACTTAAGGTCTGCCAAAGACAGGGTTCAAAAGGAGGTTGCATTAACTGAGCAATGCAAACATTAAGGTCCCAGGCAGGGGCTGGGTCCCGAAAAGGAGGGTTGGTATGAAGTAACCCCTTAAAAAACTTAGAAAAACAGGGTGAGAGGAAAGGGAAGAAGGCTTTCCTGCTGAAATAAAAGCAGAGACAGCTGCCAAATGAACTCTTAAGGTAGCTGGCCTGAGGCCCAAAGAATTAAGATGGACCATGTAGTCCAGCAAAATGGGCAAATCAGCAGATTCTGGGACAATATGCTTCCCAGAACACCATATGGAAAACCTTTTCCACTTGGAATTATAAGTGGCTCTAGTGGAAGGCTTCCTAGAGGCCTTTAAAATATCAAGGACACCTTGAGAAAGGTGTAAATCAGCAAATTCTAACTCCTCAAGAGCCAGGCTTTGAGGTTGAGGGATTTGAGGTTCGGATACCATACTCTCCCCTGGGCACAGGTCAGCAGATTGTGAATCCTGGGAAGACACAGGGGAAGGTGGACTGTCAGTGATAGCAGGAGTGGGTACCAGGGTTGCCTGGCCCAGTCTGGTGCAATCAGAATCACTTTGCAAGGCTGGGATCTGATTTTACTAACACCTTGAAAAGAAGAGGGAAGGGAAAGCATGCAGAAACTTCCCTTCCCAATCCAAAAGAAGGGCATCCAGAGGGACTGAGCCCATCACTGGGGTCTGCAACAGAACAGTGGAAGTTGGTGGTTGTCTGGGGCTGCAAAGAGGTCTATCTGAGGGTGCCCCATCTGGCAAAGACTGTCCCCAGCACTGAGGTTCAGGGACCATTCGTGATGGCCCTGAGAAATCCTGCTGAGGGCATCCGCTAGGACATTGTCCTTCCCTGGCAGGTGAACTGCTATTAGAGAAGTGTTCAGGGAGTAAGCCAGAGACCACAACTTCATTGCCTCGGTGCACAAGGCCGAAGACCGAGTGCCCCCTTGCTTGTTGATGTACCACATTGTTGTGGTATTGTCTGTTCTGACCTGGACTACTTTGTTCTGGACAGATGCAGAAAAAGCTTGAAGAGCTAAAAAGACATCTCTGAATTCCAGCAAGTTGATGTGGAGCAGAGATTCCTGGGGACCAAACTCCTGTGTGGAGAGTGGCCAAGTGTGCTTCCCACCCCAGGAGGAGGCATCCGTAGTGAGGGTGAGGGAGTGGGAGATAGGAATGAAGGGGACCCCAGTCTTAATTGCTCTGATCCTGCCACCACTGAAGAGCTAGGATCAGAGTTGCGGTCACTGGAACCAATTTGGTAAGGGGTCCCTCCTTTGGGACCAATAAGCCCTCAAATGAAACTGAATGTCTCTCATCTGGAATCTTGCTCCCTGCACTACAGCTGTGGAGGCAGCCATGTGCCCCAAGAGCTGCAAAAAGTGTCTTGCTGGTCGAGAGAACTGCAGGGTGAAAGAGGTGGCCAGGGCAATCAATTTCTCTACCCTTTCCAAGGGGAGGAAGGCCCTGGCCAGCTTTGTGTCCAATTCCGCACCTATGAAAGTAAGTACCTGAACTGGTTCTAGAACTGACTTTGGTAGATTTAGCAGGAACCCCAGGGAGGTGAGAAGCTGCTGGGTGACTTGCAAGTGGGATTTCACCTGTTCTGGAGACTGTCCTACAATGAGCCAGTCGTCCAGGTAGGGAAAAACAGCAATCCCTTGCCTTCTTAAATGAGCCACTGCCACGGCTAGACATTTTGTGAATATCCTTGGAGCAGAGGTAAGACCGAAGGGCATTGCCCTGAACTGGTAGTGGCCTGAGGGCAGTTCGAACCTGAGGTACTTTCGGTGAGAAGGCCTGATGAGGACATGAAAATAAGCATCCTTGAGGTCCAGGGAGGCTAACCAGTCCCCTGGCCTCGGGGAGGGTAATATCATAGCCAGAGTTATCATTTTGAACTTTGGTTTCAAAAGGTGTTTGTTCAGGTATCTTAAATCTAGGATGGGCTGCCATTCTCCTGTCTTTTTTGGGGTAAGAAAGTATCTGGAGTACAGACCTTTGCCCTGGTGTAAGGAGGAACCCTTTCCACTGCTTTGCAATTTAATCAGGGCAGAGACCTCTGCTTCGAGCAAGGTCTCTAGAGGGCTTGCAGGTGGAAAAAGTCTGGTTCTCATCTTTGGGAACTTTTGAAGCGAGAACCAGGCCCTGGCTACTTCCAGAACCCATTTGTCCAGTTAGAGACACCCAGTTCTGACTGAAGTAAACCAATCTGCCCCTACTGGTACAGGAGAATCGGCCCTGGGCACCCCATCAGGGTGCCTGCTTGGCAGTTGCCTTAGGCTGAGGGGTGGGGGACGGCTTACCTGCGCCCCGTCTACCTCTGCCTCTGAAAAAAACCCTCTGAGCATAAGCAGAGGAGGTTTGGGATTGATAAAAAGGCCTGTGGAAAGGCCTGCCCCTACCTCTGGGTGTGTGCCTCTGGGGAGTGGCTTGCCGCTCCTTGGCCTGGGCACTTTTGTAGGTAGTTCTGTATTCATCCATCTTTTTCATATAGTTCTCTGTCTGCTCCCCAAACAGAGAATTCCACCACAGGAAAATCCATAGCCTTAGACTGAGTGTCCTGTGACAGATTAGTGCACCTGAGCCATGCCAACCTACGGAAAGCTACAGAAGTGGCCATGACCCTAGAGGAAACATCATTAACATCAACAGCAGCATGAAATTGAACTTAGAGGCTTCAATGCCATCAGCAGCCACCTGTTCCAATTCACTAGCCAGCTAGCTGGCCATGGGCCTGCTTGGCTAACTGCATAACTGTATCCCATCTAGATTTCTGATATCTAGCCACATAAGCCATATAATTTGCCTGCCTGAGTCCCAAAGAGGCTGCCATATACTGCTTTTTGCCATGGCATCAATCTTCCTGGAATCCTTATCAGGAGGATGTGAAGCCAGGGGAATGTTAGCCTTGTCACAGGCTGCAGCCTGCACCACTCCTACATGACTACACTGCTCAGAAAGGAAGTCTGTATCAGGTTCTGATAGAGTATACCTCCTGTCCATCTTTTATCGACAGGAGGTACAGAATTTGGATTTTCAAAATTTTCATTGTTTGCTTCCTAAATGACTATACAAAGGAATAGACAATCTCCTAGACTCTGGAATATCCATCATTTCAACATAATCAGGCTCCTCTTGCTCATCCACAGCCTCTTCTAAGGGAAGCTGGAGGGTTTCAGCAACTTTCTTATAAAACATAAAATGAGATGGGGACTCAGACAGCATAGGGAGATTCTAAAGGTCTGTCTGGAGAGATGTCCGGTTCAATGGGCACATCAGACCCTCCCAGCCACATACATACTGTTCATAATCCTCCTCCCCCTCCTGTGGTTCATAAAATTCCTCAACATCATACTCCTGAACCACTGGGACCGGATGAACCAACCTTTTGCCAACTAGTGGTGGTTCGGACGGCCCCTGAGACAGTGACTGGACAATTTGTATGGCTTTTGCTATCTCTGCAGCAGTTGGAGAGGAAATTTTGGACTCCAGACCTGCTGATTTTGTTAGATTTTTTTACTGGGGCTAGTTCCTCAGAACCAGCTTTTCTTTTGCCCGAGGAAGTCTCGCCCTGGTCAGAGGGCACTCCCTCTGGTCCAGTTGGCACTGGACCGGGCTGGCCATCCGGGTCAGCGGACTTTTTGGCCTCTCGTTCCCTGAGCCTGCCCAATCTTTTTTCCAGGGTGGCTGCAGGGAAATTCTTGCAAATCTGGCAGTCTGACTGGAGGTGGTCAAACCCCAGACAATAAACACATGTGGTGTGTGGGTCAGCCTTGGCAAAGGCTTCCCCACAAGCATTACAGTGTTGAAACCCAGTGGGCCCGGTTTTTCTTTTGGGTTTCTCAGACACAATGCCAGCCTAACCAAAAACTTGCACTTTTAATGGCAGTGCCAGGCAAGACACCCTTATCGGTTCCTAACCGTGTCACGGGTATTTGAAAAAACCGTAATACAAAGTCCGTTTTTTTTAGAACCGATAAGAACCGGGAACCGCACTCTAAATATATATTACAATGATTTTAAAGTCTTTTTAAAACAAACCGATCGGTTCAAAACCGAACCAATAATGACAATTTCCACACAGACTAAAGACCTTGTACTTACGGTTACCAGATAGAGCTTTGAACTGAAATGCGGTAAAATAAAACACTGTTCTCAGTTAAATTTAACAGAGAAATACTGATTTAAACCGAGAAATGAACCGAGCTGAAGGAGAAATCTCCGGAGCGACTGTTCAGTGAGGCGGAGTAAAGAATCTGACAGTTTCAGTTTGAAACTAGCCAGATAGAGCTTCTAAGAGGAGCGCTACCAGAACTCCATCCTGTATGGAGTTAACCTTCTCTCCGGGCAGTTCTACAGGAGGAGATAACTGCTAATGTCATAATATAGCAAGACTTCATGTTGTTTGAAGAAAGAATTTGGTTATTCCAGCAGGGTAGGTCGATAGGAAAAGGAGTAGGCGACTCACATTTTAAGGGAGTTTCTCACTGTAAGGAACAAAGAGGATATCAGTGGGATCAGTAGTTCTTCTGAGTCAATGTGGTGGTTATGCCAAAAGAGAAGGGAGAGAATAATCACACAGAGAGGAAGAGCAGGACTGCAAAAAGTTCAGCCCAGCTTATCAAATGAAGTAGTGATATGTGCATTGTTAATGTAAAATTCCACAAAAATGTTGGAATGCTTCATCTACAGTATATGCTATCATAATTATGTGAGAAAATGTTACTTATCATTTTTTCTTCTGCAAATTTAAAACTGCTTAACCAGTTTATCCAGTTGTGTTGGACACCAGGATACACGGACTACGGATATGCATGTCAAATGTTAACTCTGTGCATGCAAGAGCAGAGAAGTTACAAACATCCACATTTTTGATAGTTTTCACAAAGTTTTGCAAATATTTACATAGTAAAGTTTTAAACCTTCATAACTTAAAAATCTCTTATCTAATTATATCCATATTTGGATCAGTCTATAAGCATTACAGAAAGGTAATCCATATTCATTTATACATGTCTAGCTCCAAAGATGCCTGAGTTATATGCAGATGAAAGTTCTTCATGAAATGTCTTGAAAAAAATAAACAGATTTTGAGCACATATAATTTTTAAGACAATACATCATATTTGGCATATTGTTAGAACACATATCATCAAGAAATCATGCCAAATGTAAGACCTCTGACTCAATAAACGGTTAAGGTATGTTCAGATAAAATGTCATGAAATTTTGCACAAACAATAAAATGACACCATTTGAGCACCTATAATGTTGAAACTATACATCCCAATTTCACATATTTGGCATGTTAGTAGCCATCTACCCAAAGAGTATATAGACCAAATATCAGAGCACTGAATTAAACAGCTACATTATAGCCAAATTACTAAATTTAAAAATGCCTCAAAAATCCGGCAATATTTTGCTAAATGAGGCATTTCTGAAATTTCATCAAAATTCCATAGATTTGGAATTTTCCTTTCCACACAGCTGTAGATGTCGGTAATGAAAATGTTAAACAGCACTGGTTCCAGCACCGAGCCCTGTCAACCCCACTTGTTACCACCCTGGGCTCCAATACTTCATCCACCACTGCTACCTTATTTATGTATGTATATATGTCTTTGGTGACCAGGTAAGTGAGCTGATCCAAAGGACCATTTTCAGCTACAACCCAGGCCACAAACGTGGAGCAGCACCTTCTGCTTTCTATCCTGTAACCAGCTCCTGACCCATCTAACCAGTTTCCTCCCAGGTCCCAGGTTGCTCAATTTGCTTGCCAGCCTACCATGAGACACTCGCTCAAAGGCCTTGCTGAAGTCCAGGTAACAGGCATCCACTGCATGATCCTTGTCCAGTGCCTGTGTCACCCAATTGAAAAAGTCAACCAGGTTCATTTGGCATGATCTGCTTGAGACACTCCCATGCTGTCTGCCATCCTGGAGATCATTATCCTTTACAAATGTTACCAGCCTTTCCTTGAGGATAGTCTCCATTAGCTTTCCTGCAATCATGGTTAGGCTGACTGGTCTATAGTTCCCTGGTTCATCCTTGGGCCACTCTTATGGAGGGGCACCACATGCACCACCCTCCAGTCACTGGGCATGCACACCATTTCCAGAGAGGTGTTGAACAGGTCCATTAATGGCCATGTCAGGACTTCTGCCAGCTCTCTCAGGACTCTAGAATGAACTCCATCTGGCCCAGGTGCCTTATCTACCCTCAGAGACTTAAGGCCCTCCAATACCCTTCCTTTGTGATTTCCCATCCCTAATCTCCTCCTCCTACTCCCACCCTGCCCTTCCTCTAGGTTTGGGGCCATCCCTCCTTGGTGAATACTGAACAGAATTACTCAGCAGCAGGTGTCAGCTGTCATCAAATCTTCCTTTATCATCTCAGGAATATTGCCAGGATTAAGCATCTAGTTCCGTCTGGTGACCTTCCTACCTTGGTCCACGCCTTTGTGTCCTCATACTTAGATTATTGCAACCCTCTACCTAGGGCTTCCTGGGTGGAAATCCACCACCTGCAGCTGGTGCAGAATGCGGCAGCCCGGCTTTTGACGGGATCTGCTAGGTCCTGTCATATTTCATCGGTGCTGCGTGAACTGCTCTGGCTGCCAGTTCAGTGGCGGATCACCTTCAAAGTCGGTTTGCTGACTTTTAAAGCCCTACACAGACTGGGCCCGGATTACCTGAAAGAGCTCCTGGTACCTTACTGCCTGGACGATCACTCCACTCGGCCGATGAGGGCTTGCTAGAGATTTCAAGGGTGTGTTTGAAATCTTCCGGGGCAAGAACATTTATGTATGCAGCCCCTACACTTTGCAATTCTCTACCCCGTCGATTACGGGAGTGCACAACTGTGGAGGTATTCAAGCAAGCTCTAAAAACGTTTTTGTGGCACCAGGCATTCAGTGACTGATCTTCCTTTTTGATGCATGGTATATTGTTTTTAATGTTAATTGTATTGATGATTGATTTGTTTTTAAAACTGTTAGGCGGTTTGGTTATGGATAAGGCACCTTATAAATAAAATATATTATTATTATTATTATAGAGTACTTCTGCCTGCTCTGCCCCTTTTCCAACCACCATTTTTGATCCAAACAATCTGATCCTTGCTCTTTCTCTACACCCATATATACCTGAAGAAATCCTTTTCACCTTCTCTGATCTTCTATGCTAGCCTCAGTTCTCTCGATGCCTTGGCTGCCCTTACCCTTCTACTTACTTCCCAGGATTTCCTCACATATTCCTCTCTGTCCTCTTCTCTGTTGGATCTTTGATAGGTTCTAAAGCCAGCCTTCTTTTCCCTCACCCTCTCCTCTACCTCCCTGTACATCCAGCTCTGCTTCATGGTCCTGGATTTCTTGCTCTGGCTCCTTACACGTGTTAGTGACCTTAGTCACAACCAAAGCCATGGATCTCAGGCTCTCAGGATGTCCCTTAATTTTGATTTTACTGCTGTAGACAACTACAGCAACTCAATCGAGAGAGTCACCACCTTCAAAAATCTGGGGAGTCACCTGGACTGTCACCTGAACTATTAGCTACACACTCTGCAACTAATTAAAAGATTTCACCAAAGACTAGGCATACTACACCACCTAAAACATTTCTTCATACCAGAAGCCAGGGCCTTGCTTACCAACAGTTTCCTGCTCCCCATTATAGACTGTGGCTCCCTAATATACTCAGCCTCCATCTCCAAGAAGAATCTAGGTAGATTAAAACTATGTGCCACAGCATCATCCATTTCATTACAGAACTCCTTTAGGATGCACCACTGTGATCTGTACAAGGCTGCAAACTGGCTCCCACTGGAGGATAGATTCGATAGCAAAATTCTCACTTTTTTCTTTAAAATCCAACAGGGATCCCTGCCTAGCAGCATTTCCTCCCCCTTTAATAAATCTGTATACATTAGGACCACCAGGCACTCCAGTTCCCATGCCTTCATGATTCCCCACAATTACACCACCCTGAGGCAACACTCCTTCTCCTACAAAGTTACCAAACTATTTAACAACCTTCCCCCTCTCTTGGTCCTGTGCAACACACTAACGTCATTTAAAAACCAGCTGAAATCCTACTATCTTGACAATCTCCAATGCAGCTGCCACTAATGCCCACACTCAGCTCTTACCTCTGATATTCAATTTCCTGCACTTCTCACCTTGCATACTTTTGCCTTTTTCTCTTTAAAATAATTATATGTTTTTTAAATGACCTTGTATACACTATTATTCCTAACCATGCAACCTTATTAATATGAGCTATTGTACCAATTGTGTATACACTGTTATTCAGAGTATGTAATATTTATTATTTTGTATTACTGTACCGGTTTGTCTCACTGGACACTTGTGAAAATGGGCAATTTAGCTCACATGCCTTTCCAATATAAACAATAAACAAGCATTTGTCAATGCCGAATGTTTGCTTGCTGGCATTGGCATTGGTAGTGTAGAAGTTATAGAGCTGCATAACAGGAATGGCAGCAAAGTATTGAACTGAAGCCAACCCCACCACCACCACCTTGCAGAGAGTGACAGGCATTGGGGTGTGCCTTTGGGTCGTCAGGCATAACGACCACACCATGTCACCACACCCTACCCTGCAGACACTGACAAGTGTCACAGTGTGCCTTGGGGTCCTTGGCCCTTATGTGCACCCCATTCCATCAGGAAATACGGTGAGATGGGTGTGGTATAGGAGAATGGGGTGAAGTTTGGGCCCGAAGAGTCCAAGGCACACCTTGATGCCTCTTACTGGCTGCAGGGTGTGGGTGGGGGTGGAATGGTATGAGCATGACAGGCAAGAATCCCAAGTCACACCCCTGATGCCTGTCATTCTCTACAGGGTGGGGTGTTATGGTCGAAAACCCTAACGCCTCAGGCATTCGTTGGTATTTTCACTCCGAATTTTCAAAATGTCTTTTTGTGTCCCCACTCATGAACAGTGGCAATATCAGTTTGTTAGCCAAAAACTGCTTTTGCACAGCAACTATGGCATTTGGCACCACAGGCGCAAAAACACATTCTGAACAGAATGTGAAAAATGACAGCAGTACTGTTCGTGGGAAGTGTCAAAAATGGCAATGTTGAAAATCTGCTGTGAAAATCAAAAAAACTGGTGAAGTCACAAGTGGTGAGAAACTGTACAACGACACCCGTAATGTAAATCAGTTTGAGATTTTTTACAGCAGATTGTTAACACAGGCATTTTGGGACCTCCGATCATGAACAGTGTCAGTGTGATTTTCTTTATCTGTCCCAAACAATGATTTCCCACAGCGACCACCCATTTCTGTGCTGAAAGTGTGAAAACACATTTCGGCTGTGTTGTGGAAAATGACAGCTGTACTGTTCATAAGGATGTGTGGAAGAATGCCACTAGTGAAAATCTGGACTGAAAATATTACAAATTCATGAACTTATGAGGGTGCATGGAAACTGCGCAATGCTCACTTGTAGCACAGTCATTTTATGGAGTTTTGTCACCAAATTTTCAACATAGCCATTTTAAGACCTCTGCTCATGACAGTGTCACTGTGATTTTCTTAATCTGTCCCAAACATTGTTTTCGCACACCGACTGTACCATTGTGCGCTACATGTGCGGAAACACATTTTGGGTGAGATGTGAAAAATGGTAGCTGTACTGCTCATAAGGAAGTGCAGTAAAATGGCACTGTTGAAAATCTGGTGTGCAAATATTACAAATTCGCAAACTTGCCAGCGTGCATAGGAACTGCGCAACGTGCACTCCTAAAACAGTCATTTTTGGGAATTTTTTCACCAAATTTTCAACATAGCCATTTTAACGCCTCTGCTCATGACCAGTGTCACTGTGACTTTCTTAACGTGTCCCATACATTGATTTCGCACACCAACTGCACCATTGTGCGCTACATGGGCAGAAACACGTTGTGGGCAAGATGTGAAAAATGACAACTATACTGCTCATAAGGAGGTGGGTAAATGGCAATGTTGAAAATCTGGAGTGAAAATATTGAAATTTGCAACCATGTAGTGCGAGAACTTTGTAAGCACGTCAGAAACAGTCATTTTTAGGAATTTTTCACCAAATTTTCAACATAGCCATTTTAAGACCTCTGCTCATGAACGGTGTCATTGTGATTTTAATGTGTCCTATACATTGATTTCACACCGACTGTGCAGCATTGTGCAATTATATGGGCGGAAACACGCTTTGGGTGAGATGAAAATGACAGCTGTACTGCTCATCAGAAGGAGTGGTAAAATGGCAATGTTGAAAATCTGGAGTGAAAATATTGAAAATTTGCGTAACTTACGAGCGTGATAGGAACTGCAACGAATTAATGTCAGAAACAGTTATTTTTAGAATTTTTCCACCAAATTTTAAAATAGGCTTTTGAGAGCCCAACTTATGAACACTGGCAGTGTCGCTTTCGCTAATCATTCCAGAAAGGTGATTTCATGCAGTGGCCTGAAATCACCCTTCGGGCCCGAGTAACGCCATGACAGTGCAAGAATTCATGAGGAGGGGTCCCAAAACCCCATGTTGAAAATTTGCAAAATTCCAAAAATGCCTGAGATATGCAACAAAGTTGAAAACCCTATCTATCCCAGTATACAGCTTACGGCATTTCCTCGGATTCGCGGTCGGCTTTGAAGAGTGCAGGCGTGTTCCCGGTCCACCGAATCATCGCCGGACTCAGGTAAGTATGGGGTGAGTGAGGGTGTGGAGGCAGGGTGCACAGTGAGTGGGTGCGGTTGTGGGGCAGTGAGACTGCTAGACCAGTTTTTCTTACAGGTTTTTTTTGTTTTAAAAGATGACCTGGAGCGTTTGCCACGCTGGGTGGGCTCCCCAGCGTGGCAGAAGGATGGCTGGGGGTGTAGAGCCGATGGGAGATTGGGCTCTCATCGCCATGACATCTGTTGCCATGCTGGGGTGGGCTCCCAGCGTGGCACCCTGTACCTGGGGAGACACATGGAGACGACGGGGATTGGACACCCCGCTTGGCTATATGACGTAGCCACGCTGGGGTGGGCACCCAGCGTGGGCATATGAAAACTGTGTTTGGGCACAGCTAACGGGGATTGGGCACCCCGGCCGGCTATATACAGTGCGTGCATTGGGGGAGCAGCAGCGTGTGTGTGTGTGTAGATGTGTAGGGGAGGACATGAGCAGGTGATATCTGATCTGCTCACTGAAGCATAGCTCCCCTTCAACTGTATGCCACTGATTTTTGAGCTGTCATAGACAGCTCCAGCAGGCATTGAGAACCGCGCCGTGCCTGCAAACACACTGACTGAATTGGAAGAGGGCTGACACACCTAAAACTCCGATGATGGCACTATGTTTCTTGCACATGCGCAAGCAAGCATAATGAAGAACTGTAAATTAATGTTCCTGAATTAAGGCTCATATCTTATTTTTCAAGAGTAATAAACTCATGTTTTATTCTCATTAGGAATCCCAGAACCTTGACCAATCATATCTGATGGATGAACATGTATTGTACACAGATAATCGTGGGGATAATAATCCGTGCCCAAACAGATCAATCACTTTTTAAGACAGTGTTTCTCAAACTGCCACAATGGTCACATGTGAACACTAGCTCAATGTTCTGCAGCCATAGAGCTCTTTAGAGTTCCAATTACGAATGGAATGAATAATTTCATGCCTTAAAACATATGAGATGCATTTCAACTGAAAATACACCAGGCACTTGTATACTGTGTGATTAGATGCTTGTTATATTGGGGGGATTCAGGTGAAAAAAAAGTAAAAGGCCACTAGTCAGTCCTGATGGGTGCACTTTGAGAACATCAATATTTGCAGTGTGAGAACTAATAATTTAAAGGAATACTGTCAGCTGTACACTGACATTTTTTGTCCCATTATAGCAAACGTGCCTGCACTACCTGCAGCCTTCTTACTGACTCTAACATATACTGTAAATACTTGCTTGGGATGCCCAATAGTGAAATATTTCATTACATTTTTCATGAAGTTTAAAACACTGGTGGACCGCTGTTGTCTGGAGCTGCCCAATGTTGATGCATGCTCACGAACTTAAAACGACGTGGAAGCACTGGCAGACTCATTCATGGATAACAGTGTCAGCTTCTGGGGCTGAGAAATGTGTGCATGCATAAGTAGTTTATTTCATTTACTGTACGCGAAAACTACAGGAGTGATTAAGGGTATGGCAGCTTGACTTCAATGGGAAGAAGTGCAAAACAATCTATGTAGGGCACGGAAACCCAGGGGCTGAGTACAAAATGAGTGGAGTTGTACTGACAAACACCAAGAAGGAACGAGACCTGGGGGTAATGATATTGGATGCCCTATAGGTGTCCAGGCAGTGTGACAAGGCAGTTGGGAGAGCTAGTGTTATGCTGGAGTGCATTAGGGTATCACCAGCAGAAAGAGAAAGGTGATGTTGCCTCTGTATAGCTCTCTGCTAACACTCCATCTATAGTACTATGTCCAGTTGTGGAGACTACATCTCCAGAAGGACATAGGCACAGCAGAGGCTGTCCAGAGAAGGGTAAGTACAATGGTGAAAGGTCTTCATCAAAAGCCCTGCATGGAAAGACAAAAGGACCTCAGTATGTACATGCTGCAAGACAGGAGGGGGTGATATGATAGAGACCTTTAAATACCTCACAGTGGTAAATAAGTTAGAGGGAAGTATTTTTTCAGAAGAAAAGGTGCTCAAGAACAAGGGGGCATGCTATGAAACTGGAGAGGTAGATTCAGGAGAGATGTTAAGAACTGTTTCACAGAAAGAGCGTGGATTCCTGAACAATCTTCTAGAGGAGATGCTGGAGGCTAAGATGATGGTGGGGTTCAAGAATGCATGGAATAGGCACAAGGGGATCATTGTGGAAAGGAATTGGAGAGGGATAAAGAATGATGGATCAAGTAGGTAGGGGAAAAAAGACAAACTAGGTGGGCCAAACAGTTTGTATTTGCCACCAAATTCTCTGTTTCTGTGTTTCTATGCTGTGAGATTTTTTTTATTGCTTTAATGCCAACAGTTCAGCGAACCCATCAGACTATCTATAAAATTAAAACAAGTGGTCAGACATACAAAAATGCTGGTTGAATTCTGAAGCCGTGACTCTGGCATACGCATCAAGAATGGTCTGATAGGCCGGCCCGCCGGCGCAGCGGTTGGATTGCCATGACGCCAGCGACCCGGTTTGGGAACGAGCCCGGAGCTGAGGGCCAGCAGGGAGAGGACTTGAGCATCCCAGGACTGCTGCTCCTTCCGGGGATGGGGATACTGAGCTCGGTGCTTGTCTGACCTCGGTGGAGACCTGAGATACAGCAAGCCCGATGCTCCAAACAGATGAGGGAGCGACATACCAGATGTCGGCACTCGGCGCCTTTGATGTCACTGACATGGTACGCCGAGGAACACCAGAAAACCTTGCAGCCACCTAGTAGACGGAGCACCAGGGCCTCAACCTTCAATGCCCCTACCTGTCCGGGGACAGCATGCCGCACAAGACTAGAGGAACATCGGGTGGTTGGGGGACCCACCCTCGTATTCGCCTGGGATTGGCCACGGCTCAATGGGGGCATGGACTGCACCGGCTCCAGGTAGGTGGGAGCGAAGGCTGATAAGGCCATAGGTGTCTCCCAAAGAGAGGTGGTTGCAAGGGGAGGAGGATAAAGAGAAAATATAAAAAAAAAAAAAAAGAATGGTCTGATAGCATTTAAATTGCATGAAAAATAAAACAAAAATATTTCACTATTAGATATCCTGAACTGGTATTTATATTTTAGGACCAATACAAAGTCTGCAGGAGGTGCAAGCTCTTTTACTATAAAGAGACAAGAAAAGTCTGTGTACAGCTGACAGTGTCCATGTAAAGGAAGTGTGGCGCTTGATCAGATAAACTGCAGCTGTCTGTGATAGAAACATAGAAACATAGACTTTGACGGCAGATAAGGACCACTTGGCCCACCAAGTCTGCCCATTTCCATACCTGCAGGATAGGCCGAGATCCTAGTTAACCAACAGCCTATTTCTTTCTAACCTCACAAGAATTGCCTTATGTCTGTCCCATGCATTCTTGAATTCTCCCACAGTTTTAGACCCCACAACCTCCTCAGGAAGGAAGGGAGTTCCGCATCCACCACCCTCTTTGTGAAAAAAAACTTCCTCACATTGCCCCTGAACCGCCCTCCCATCTTTAAATTGTGTCCCCTTGTTTTTGCATGTCTCTGCTTTCTGAAAGATGCTACCTCTTGGACTTTGTTGATTCCACTGAGGTACTTAAAAGTTTCTATCATGTTCCCCTTTCCTTCTTTCCTCAAGGGTATACATATTAAGCTCTTTTAGTCTCTCCTCATACGGCTTCTCTTGCAGGCCCTGCACCATTTTAGTTGCCCTCCTCTGGACTGCCTCTATCCTGTCTATGTCCTTGCGGAGTTGGGGTCTCCAGAACTAGATGCAGTATTCCAGATGGGGTCTCACCAACTGTCTGTACAGAGGGATAACAACTTCCTGTTTTCTGCTGGTGATGCCTCTCCCTATGCATCCCAGTATACCTCCAGCCCTCCCTACTGCCTTCTCACATTTTGCTAACCTTAAGGTCATCTGATGTGATTACCCCCAGGTCCCTTTCCTTTTTTGCTGTTGTTACTACCCCCCCAATTGTGTATCCTTCCCCTGGGTTCTTGTTTCCCAGGTGCATTATTTTGCACTTCTTTGCATTGAATCCTAGCTGCCATACTTATGACTATTCCTCCAACCTTGCCAAGTCCCTTCTCATCCTTTCCACGCCTCCTTGTGTATCAACCCTGTTGCAGATCTTTGTGTCATCTGCAAAGAGGCATACTTTTCCTTCTAGTCCCTCTGCAATGTCACTTATAAAGACATTAAAAAGGACTAGACCCAGTACTGAACCCTGCGGTACCCCACTAGTAACCCTCCTTTCTTCACTGTGGCTGGTTAATCTGACTATTGATCTTTGTGTAGGACTGTGTCAGATGCCTTGCTAAAGTCTAGGTAGGCCATGTCCACAGTAGTGATATATTGTTAGTCATACACAGTAACTATCTGGATGACATTAATATGATTTTATTCCTTTTGTAATTTATAAAGTATGTAATAAACTAAACTGCTTTGCATTTTAAAGTTCTATCACGCCTGACGCTGGACCGTAACACGGCACATCCCGAACTCATTCTATCTGAGGACCTGACCAGTGTGAGATATGGTGACACAAAACAATGGCTACCTGACAACCCAGAGAGGTTTGATAAGGATCTTTATGTGCTGGGATCAGAGGGATTCACATCAGGGAGGCACTGCTGGGAGGTGGAGGTGGGGAACAAGACTGCCTGGATTGTGGGTGTGGCCAGAGAATCCATCAAAAGGAAGGGGTTTATCACACTAGAACCTCAGAATGGATACTGGACTGTGGAATTGTGGAACGGGAATGAATACTATGCTCTGGATTCAGAATATAAAGCACTCAGCATAAGTGTAAAACCCCAGAAGATCAGGGTGTACTTGGACTACGAGGGAGGACAGGTGTCATTTTACAATGCTGATGGCATGTCCCACCTTTACACCTTCACTGATACTTTTCACTGAGAAACTCACTCTATCTTCAGCCCTTGTGTAATATTGATGGTGAAAATGCAGAACCCTGAAACTGCTTCACCTGAAACTATAACTGAAACTGAGGTTCACAGTAATTCCAAACATGGAACTCACTACTGCTACTGCTGTTTATATTGCTTGATATGTTCATTTATAGATGACACGCGACTGCAGGTTTAATTAAAAAACTACAGACTTTGGCATTTTTAAAACTCATTTGAGACCGTAATATAAGCCGGAGTTCTGTGAGGTTTACAAACTTGAAATTCACAAAGTGATGTTTATATTACTTGTATATTATTTTGATGACTGAATAGAAAGTTTATTAAAAACTGCAAACATTTAGCATTAAAGTTAAATTTGAACTATAATGTTAACCAAGTTTCCTCACTGTTAAAAAATGTATTAATAGCACAGTTAATGGATGGTGAGTTTGGATGATAATGAACAGTGACTTATTACGGTCTTTAATTGATACATTAATTGATGTTTGGCAGTCGGATACTTATTACATTAATTCGATTGTTGGTAACGTCTGTTTTTTCTACTTCTAGTGTTCTGTCTGTATGTTACAGAAATCTGATATGTATGTACAGAAATAGATGATTTTATATATTTTGTAATGTAACACCTGAAAACTAATAAACCATTAAAGGAAAAAAAGCAAATGGTGAAATTCCTATGTAATGTTTGCCTTGATTAGATGGGTGGATCAACTGAGACCAGGTTCTGATTCTGACTCTGATTTATTTTCAAAAGTTTCTGATTTACTCTGATAAATTGTAGACATATTTTCAGTCTAATGAGTATGAGAAACACATTAGTATTATTCTTTTGAATGCCTCTGTTAAAAAAAATACTTAAAGATGCCGGCCCTGTGGCACTGAGGACTGAGGCACTGGACGACACACCTTGTGCCACAACGGTGACCCATGTTCATGAGCAAGCATGGGCCAATGGGGGTTGACAAGGGAGGAGAAGGATTGAGCATCCCAGGGACAGCTGTCCTTCTCCGGGGAAGGGGGTCCCCAGATGTCGGTGCATGCCTGGCCCCTAGAGGAGCAGAGGTGGAGAAAATTCCTGATGGGGTGTGTATACTGGAGCATGCAAAAGTACCATCGCTGGCATCATTGCACATTCTGCCTCTGGGGGACCACAAGAACAAGGAATAGGGCTCCTGGTTAGGCAGCATGAGCTTCTCACCTCCGTAGCCCGACCCCGAATAGCACTTCCTCCAATCTGGATCTGTTTCAGGTGAGTTGAGCTTGAGGGGCTCCTCACCACCCTGCCACAGAGGGCAAGCCATAGGGGAAATGGGGGAAGTCGGCCTGATATCAGGGTGCAGGTCGGGGAGTCGATGGGGATGTACAGCCAACCGGGAGCCAAGGGAGAAAAAGCATAGCAAAAAAAAAAAATTACTTAAAACAAAACATTTTCTGTCTGTATTTTCATATCGTTAAGGTCAGCTAGCAGCCAACAGCAGCATTCACCAGTACTGTGGTTGCAAGTCACTAAATAAGGAGGTCATGCAGGGTAGTGATTTATAAAAGAAATTATAAAAAATAACCATTCAAACAACATGAAGTCTTGCTGTATTCTGACTATCGCAGTTAGGTCCTGCCTTTCAACTGCCCCGGAGAACAAAGATTAACTTTCCATGGCCAGCATGGAGCGTTCAGTCAAAGCTCGGTTAAGAGCACCTGTCTGCTGTTGTTTAAACTCCAACCATCAGATTCTTGACTCCACATCACTGAACAGTCGCCCGAGATTTCTCCTTGCTCGGTTCACAAAAGTCGGTTAAAGTGTCATTTCTAGGGACATGGATATGTTGTTCATCCACACTGTCTGGCAGGTCCTTGCCACTTTAAATCTTGCCGGAAGGTCTTCAAGTTGGCTCCTCCCACCCACCCGGTGGTAAAACTCGCTCCGCCCCATGATACCAGATCTTCCTTACCGCTTGGAAGCTCAGGTTCCCTCCTTAACGCTCTGCGTGATAGACTGGATCCTAACTCTTCGGTCCATCCGAAACTCGTTTTAAAATTTTCAAGACTTCGGTCTTCCTTTTTCCTCATGGCTGTGATGGACAAATCGACTCCCAGTTTTCGGCGGTGCCCTTGTGGGCAGAAGATGTCCAGGATGGATCCGCACTCCACGTGTGTCTACTGCCTTGGCCTAAAACACGACCCGCAGGCCTGCGAGTCATGCTGTTCGTTCTCGGCCAACGTCTTGGAGGACCACACTGCCCGGTTGAAGCTTTGGCACCCCAAGAAGCGTTACCCACTGGTAAAGTCGAAAGAGGCCCATTGGGCAGCGGTGGCTGGCTCGGCTGAGCAGCTCGAGCAGATGATCGCCCTCGAGGAGGAGGCAGCCCAGGCTACATCTTCCTCCTCCTCGGTTGCGGCATTTATCCCGCTCTCTCTGGGTACCTCGTATTCTGCTTCGTTCAAGGAGCTTTGCCATTCCCTTTCCACGAAGGGAGAGGGGCCATCGGGACATTCCTCTCGGTCCAAAAAGAAGGATTCCAAGGGTAAGTCCCATCGTCGGCGTTCGTGGGAGCGGGAGAGGTCCCCTTCCCTGGACAGCCAACCGTCGACTTCGGTCGAGGTTGTGGCTAAGGCGCTGGCTTTACAGCGTCCCGTGGCCAGGTAAGCCGGCCGAGACACCTGTCGACGCGGGTCAAGATTTTTCTCACCCATCGGACAGATTGTTGGATTGGTGAAGCTGACAACCTTCTTCGCCGGGTTCCCTGGTGGAAACCGGGGATTGGTCTGCGCCTCAGTGCAGCAGTCCCCGGTTATGTGTCTGAGCCAAGGAAGAGCAGGTGTCCCCGCTCCCTCCCAGGCCCGTCCTCGGACACACCGAGGATCTCGGTCTCAGTCTTGGACCTCTTCATGGTCCAGACGATCCCGCCAACATCAGCAGTCTCGGTCTCAGCACCAAGGTAAGTGGCGACACCGCTCGTCCTCGGATGAGGAGAGGCTTCGGCGCAAATTGCGTCGATGCTATGAGGAGCTTATGTGGCAGCAGTTACTTTTGTCCGGAAGCAAGTCGACACCGACGCCTTCCCCGGCCATCAAGTGGCTGTCACCCAAATGGCCGAAACAGCCTCTCGCTGCAGTCGAGATGCCCAAGCCTGGGACTGTTGTTCAGCTGAAACCTGCTGCCCCACCGATTGTGGTGGAACCTCCGCCTCCACAACCGAAATCAGGGGCGCCGACCAAGGACCCTCAGTCGGGTCAAGGCCTGCCCACAGCTTGTCAGTCACCCTCACTCCCGACCGCCCTGGCAGGTGAGAGTGACTCAGGCCTAGGGCAGCTCTTCGCTGGATTCCTCGGAGTCCGACGACGATTCTCCTTGTTCTCCAGGCCGGTTGGCCTGGAGTCCTCTGGGGCCAGTCACTGGACAAAAGCCCATCGCTCTTCATGGGTCTGCTTTGGCTCATCTCGGAGTCCACTGGGATGCAGCTCGAGCCCATATCCAAATGGACCAAGTATCCCCTAACGGAGATACTGGACCGAGGGGATTCATCCACGGAGGCCTTTCCAGTGGCTGAGGCCATTGTTGGCCCAGCCTTGGAGCTTTGGCAGCAGCCTGCTCCCTGTCCTGCGCCATCGGCCAGGATGGCCAGGAAGTATGCAGTCCCTACCGGCTCTTTGCCCGGGTTTTCGGAGCAACTCTGCCAAGGGGTTGGTCACCAACAGCATTTTCTGGCATTCCGGGAATGCTAGGGATGTGAGCAAGCCCCCAACAAGGAGTCCAAAAAGCTGGACTACACCCAGTGCAAGGTGTACGCTGCATCCTCCCTTGGCCTCTGCCAGGCCAGCTCGGCCGTGCTGATGGCACACTTCTCCCACGCCCTCATGGGCTCCCTGGATGAGGTGATCCCTCATCTCCCGGCTGACCTGCAGACCACGGTCCAGTAGGCTCGGGACCAGGGTAGGGCGGTGGCGAAGCAGCAGCTCCAAACAGCTCTGGACATAGGGGACTCCTGTGCCAGATCAGTTGCAGCTGTGATGGCCATGCGCTGCAGAGCATGGCTGAGGATATCCACCATCACGGCGGATGCCCAGCACAAGTTGGCGGATGTCCCCTTCTTGGGGACCGACCTCTTCAGCCCTGGAGTGGAAGGCCACCTCCAGCGGATTGAAAAGTCCAATGCCACTCTGGACTCGGTCACCTCTGCCCAGAAGGACAAAGGCCGCCGACAGCAGCAGCACAAGCCCTTTCGCATTCTGCACCTGTGCACGTCCGGCCCAACAGCACCAGCACCAGGGCCTAGCAGGCTCGTGCTTGGCATCCCAAACCTGAAGCCCGCTTCCTCAAACATGAAGCAGGGGTAGAAGGCTCCAGGAGGTCCCTTGGCCGGTCCTCCTCCAAGCCTGCCCAGTGACGGGTTGAGGGGTGTCGCCCCCAGCCTCGTCACTTCCCACTGGGTTCCCCCCATAGGGGGATGGCTCCGCCACTTCCTTTCCGCCTGGTCCACTATCACAACGGACCGCTGGGTGTTGGAGGTGGTAGGAAAGGGCCTGCCTGTGGAGTTCGAGAAAACCCCACCCTTTTGAGCTGTCGCCCCTCAAGGGGCCATGGGGTCCGCAGCCTCGCTGTTGGCCCACCAAGACGATATTGCCCTGCTCCTCGAAAAAGAGATGATCAGGAAGGTGACGGATCCTCCTCCAGACCCAGGGTTTGTGTCCAGATATTTTCTGGTCCCAAAACAGACGGGGGGCTGGCGCCCCATTCTCGACCTGCACGACCTGAACAGGTTCCTAAGGTCTCGGACCTTCAGGCTGGTCACTCTGGCTCAGATAATCCCATCCTTGGAATGAGGCATGTGGTTCTGTTCCCTGGACTTCCAGGACGTGTTCTTTCACGAACCAATCCGTCCGTCTCATCAGAGATTCCTCCGCTTCAGAGTGGAGGGATCCCTTTATGAGTTCCGGGCCATGCCCTTCAGCCTCTCCTAGCTCCCAGGGTCTTCACCAAATGCATGGCAGTGGTGACAGCATTTCAGTGGCACCGAAGGGTCTGGGTGTACCCCTACCTGGACGACTGGCTGATTGCAGCCCCCTCCAGAGCGGAGGTGGAGCGGTCCAGAGATCTGGCCCTCCAGGTTTGCTCTCAGATTGGCCTCCTCATCAATGAGGCCAAGTCGGAACTCATGCCAAAGCAGGTGATACATTTCATCGGGGCAGAGCTCGACTCTCTTTGAGCCAGAGCACGGCTCCCGGCGGACAGGGCCGAGGTTCTTTCCTCCTTTGCCCAATCATTTCAGGTTGGGAAATCATGCCCTGCCGGGACTTCCTGTGGCTCCTGGGCCTCATGGCTGCCTGCACCAGTGTGGTCCATTGGGCCCACTAGTACATGCATCCCTTCAATGGGACTGGCCAGCCAGTGGTCTGACAGCTTCAATCTATTGGATCAGCTAGTGACAGTGACCCAGGGATGTGGAACACTCTCCAGTGGTGGACCGTTCTGGCACATCTGCAGGAGGGCATCCCGTTTGTCCGCCCTGAGCTGACGGTCTCTCTATCAACTGATGCCTCTCTGATGGGTTGGGGTGCCCATCTGGGGGAGCACAGAGCGCATGGCCTCTGGTCCCCTCGGGAGTCCTGATGCCACATCAACCTGCTGGAACCTCGAGCGGTTCGTCTAGCCCTCACCGCCTTCGCCCCGTTTCTACGGGGTCAAGTGGTTCAGGTCCAGACGGACAATACCACGACCATGTACTACCTAAACCGCCAGGGTGGGACGCGCTTCAGGCTTTTGTGCAGGGAAGCTTTCCGCATATGGTCTCTTGTGCGCAGCCTGGAGGCGGATCTCCTCGCCATTCACGTGGTAGGAGCCTCCAACACCCTGGCTGATGCCCTAAGCCGGATAGGGTCTGCGTCTCACGAGTGGTCTCTCCTGCTGGAGGTAGTACAAGATCTCTTCTCCCACTGGGGCACGCCTCAGGTGGACCTGGTTGCCTCCAGGGAGAATGCGGAGCTGAGACTGTTTCATGCCTGCCCCCCTCAGCAGGGCTCGCTGCAGGGGGATGCCTTCTCGAGGCCGTGGACCCCAGGCCTCTTCTACACCTTTCCCCATTTCCATTGATCCACAAGGTACTTCTAAAGGTGAGGAGGGACAAGGCGCAGGTGATTCTGGTAGCCCCAGACTGGCCCCGCCAGTTCTGATATCCAGATCTCCTCAGTCTCAGCTCCAGGCTCCCGAGGCGGCTTCCAGCCTGCCCAGACCTGATCTCAGTCAGTCAGGGGAAGGTATTCCATCCGGACCTTCAATCCCTGCACCTGACGGCCTGGTTCCTGAGCAGCTAGAGTTCCAGGCCTTGGGTCTTTCCGACGAGGTCCTCAACGTCATTGAGGCGTCCCGTAAGGAGTCGACCAGAAAATGCTACGCCTTCAAATGGAAGAGATTCTCCATTTGGTGTCAGGGCAAGGGCCTGGACCCTTCCTCCTGTTCCTTGGCAAGCATTCTGGACTACCTGTGGTCCCTTTCTCAGCAAGGGCTTCAGTCGACGACCTTAAGTGCACCTGGCAGCCATCTCTGCTTACCAGGCGCGGGCCGGGAAGCAGTTGCTTGCACAGGAGAAGGTGGTTGGGCGCTTTTTCAAAGGCCTTGATCACATATCCCCTCCGGTGCGAGAACCTCCACCTCCGTGGGATCTACTGCTGGTATTGGCTAAGCTCATGGGCAGGCCATTCGAACCGATGCACAGGTGTGACATCTCTCACCTGTCGTGGAAGACCGCCTTCTTGGTGGCTACCACATCAGCCAGAAGGACGGGAGAGCTCCAGGCGCTTTCCATCGAGTCTCCTTATCTGGTCTTCCACAGGGACAAGGTTGTCCTGTGCCCCCACCAAAATTCCTTCCGAAGGTGGTGTTGGAGTTTCACCTTAACCAGGTGTTGACTCTGCCAGTGTTCTACCCCAATCACACCTCGGAGGCCGGATATAGGCTCCATACTTTGGACCCTAGAAGAGCGCTCGCTTATTATAAGGAGCGGACGGCTGAAGTTTGGGGAGAGGTTCGCCAGCTGTTTGTCACCTATGCTGAAGCCGCACCTGGCAGACCTGCAGCCAAGCAGACGATAGGCAGGTGGGTCACCTCCTGCATAGATCTCTGCTGTAGGTTGGCGGGCATGAAGCCTCCCAGAGGGATAAGAGCTCATTCTACCCACCATACCGCTGCATCGGTGGCTGCTTCCAGGGATGTCCCTATCCAGGAAATCTGCAGGGCTGCTACCTGGAAGTCAGCACACACCTTCATCACCCACTGCCACATCGACCTTGAGTCACGCCGGGATGCTGATTTTGGGGCCTCAGTTCCCAGTCTTTATTCCCTAAGTAGGGGGTGTGCACCTTGCCTTCCTCCTCCCGGAGAACTGCTAGGAGTCTTCCAGACAGTGTGGATGAACAACACATCCATGTCCTTAGAAATACAGGTTACTCACCTGTAACAGGAGTTCTAGGAATGGTATATGTTGTTCATCCACACGACCCACCAGACCTCCCTGGCTTCGACGCACAACCTGGCTTCCAGCGGGCTAGATCTGGCGTCATGGGTGGAGCCGAGTTTACCACCGGGTGGGTGGGTGAGGAGCCAGCTTGAAGACCTTCCGGCAAGATTTAAAGTGGCAAGGAACCTGCCAGACAGTGTGGGTGAACAACATATACCATTCCTAGAACTCCTGTTACAGGTGAGTAACCTGTATTTTTCGCTCAGTTTCTAACGAATTTCTGCTACTGAATCTGTCGGTTTAAGTCTCTGTCTGTGGTACCGTGAGTACTAGATAGGTTTTACATTTTAGTTTCTGTGTGGAACTTGTACGTTTCGGATCAGTTTGGTTTGAACCGATCAGTTTAGTCTTAAAAAGTTTGTGAATTTACTTAGAGTGTGGTAACCAGTCCGTATCGGTTCTAAAAAAAACAGATTTAATTACGTTTTTTTCCAAGACCCGTAACACAGTTAGGAACCGATAAGGGAGTCTTGCCTGGTGAATTGCCAAAAAAAGGGTAAGTTTTGGATAGGATTGGCCATGTCTGAGAAACTCAAGGAAAAAACCGGGCCCACTGGGTTTCAACACTGCAGTGTGTGTGGGGAAGCCTTTGCAAAGGCTGATCCCCACACCACCTGTGTTTATTGTCTGGGGTTTGACCACCTCGATTCAGACTGCCAAATTTGTAAGAGTTTTCCCAAAGCTACCCTGGATAAGAGTAGGTAGACTGAGGGAAAGGGAGGCTGAGAAGCCCACTGACCTGGATGGCTAGCCCGGTTCGGTTCTGACTGAACCAGAAGGAGTGCCCTCTGACCGGGTCGAAACTTCTTCAGGCAAATGAAGAACCGATTCTGTGGAGTCAGTTCCAGTAAAAAGAAAGAGAAGAGAAAAATCATCCAGTTCGGATCCACAAATTCATTCTCCGACCGCTGATGAGATAGCCAAAGCGATAAGGATAGTGCAATCGCTAATTTCGGTTCCGGCCGAACTGGCACCATCTGGCAGGGGCTCGGTTCGGTCGGTTCCTGGTTCCGGATTACACTTCAGAAGAATTTTATGAACCGGGAGGAGGAGGCAGAGTATGAGGATGATGATGGTGATTATGAAAGTCTGGATGTGCCTATTGACCCGGACACCTCCCCAGACAGACCTTCAGGTGTTTCTCCTCCTAGGCTTTCTGAGTCTCCTTCCCACTTTGATTTACAAAAAAGTGGCTGAAACCCTCCATCTTCCAATGAAAGAAGCAGTAGAGGATCAGGAGGAGCCTGATTTTGTTGAAATGATGGACATCCCAGAGTCCAGGAGACTGTCTATTCCCCCCCATAAACCTTTTGGGAAACAGACAATTAAAATTCTAAAGACTCCTAACTTCATACCTCCTGTGGACAGACAAAAAGGCCAAGAGGTACACCCTTTCAGGCTCGGACACGGAGTTCCTTTCTCAGTAATGCAGCCATGTTGGGGTAGTGCAGGCTGCTGCCTGTGATAAGGCAAATATTCCCTTGGCATCACACCCCCCAGATAAGAACTCCAGGAAGATTGATGCCATGGCAAAGAAGCAGTACATGGCAGCATCTTTGGGACTCAGGCAGGCTAACTATATGGCCTATACAGCTAGATACCAGAAGTCCAGATGGGACACTGTTCTGGCTCTGGCTAAACAGGCCCGTGACCAGCTTGCCAAGGAGCTGGAGCAGGTGGCTGCGGATGGGATTGAGGCATCCAAGGTGCAATTTCATGATGCTGTGGACTCCAATGATGTTTCATCTAGAGTCATGGCTACATCTGCGGCCCTTCAGAGGATGGCTTGGCTCAGATGTACTAGCCTATCACAGGATACCCAGGCTAAGGCCATGGATTTCCCTGTTATTGGTAATTCTCTGTTTGGGGAGCAGACAGAGAACTACATGAAAAAGATGGACAAGTACAGAACCACCTACAAGAATGTTCAGGCCAAAGAAAAGCAAGCCACTCCTCAAAGGCAGCAGTCCAGGGGCAGGCCCTTTCAAATGGCTTTTTACCAAGCCCAGGCCTCCTCTTCTTCCTATGTTCAGAGGGGGTTCTTCAGAGGGAGAGACAGATGGGGAATGAGCAGGCCTGCTTCCACCCCTCGGCCTAAAGCCCCTGCCAAGCAGACACCCTGATGGGTCTGCCCAGGCCAATTCTCCAACACCTGTAGGGGGCAGGCTTGCTTATTTTGTCCAGGACTGGAAGTCTCTGACATCAGACAAGTGGGTCCTGGAAGTAATAAGCCAGGGACTGGTTCTCAGCTTCAAAAAATTTCCCAAGATGAGAACCAGATCCTTTCCACCTGCAAATCCATCAGAGAGCCTTGCCCTAGAGGCAGAGGTTTCTTCCCTCCTGGCTCTCAGAGCCATAGAAAGGGTTCCTACCCTACACATGGGCAAAGGATTGTACTCCAGGTACTTCCCAACCCCCAAAAAACAGGAGAATGGCAGTCCATCCTGGATCTAAGATATCTGAACAAGCACCTTTTAAAACCAAAGTTCAAAATGGTGACTCTGGGAATATTTCTGCCCTCTCTAAGGCCAGGGGACTGGCTAGCCTCCCTGGACCTCAAAGATGCCTACTTTCACATTCCCATCAGGTGCTCCCACAGAAAGTACCTCAGGTTCGAGTTGCCCTCAGGCCACTATCAGTTCAGAGCAATGCCCTTTGGCCTAACATCAGCCCCAAGGCCCGGCAGTAGTGGTTGCTTTCCTAAGGAGAAAAAAGATTTCCATCTTTCCATATTTGGACGACTGGCTCATAGTAGGTCAGTCTCCAGACCAAGTCAAGTCACATCTGCAAATAACTCAGCAACTGCTCACTTCCTTAGGATTCCTCCTCAACCTTCCAAAGTCAGTTCTCGAGGCTAGCACAGCTCCTCACCTTCATAGGGCGGATGGATACAGTAAGGCAAGAGCTCTTCCCTGGACAGGGCAAGGACCCTTATGGAACTGGCCTCTTCATTCACCCTACAGGTGTCTCGACCAGCAAGGCATTTCCTTCAGCTTCTGGGCCACATGGCAGCTTCCACAGCAGTGGTCCAGGGAGCAAGATTCCAGATGAGGGACATTCAGTTCCACTAAAGAGCCTTCTGGTCCCAAAGAAAGGATTCCCTTACCAAACTAGTCCCAGTGACTCGAACCCTGATCCAGGCTTTGCAATGGTGGCAGGATTAGGACAATTTGAGACGAGGAGTTCCTTTTGTCACTCAGTCTCATTCAGTGATACTCACCACAGATGCCTCCCTGCTGGGCTGGGGAGCCCACCTGGGGGAACTTACCACCCAAGGGCCGTGGTCACCTCAAGAATCTCTGCTTCACATCAGTCTCTTAGAACTCAGAGCAGTGTTTCTGGCACTGCAAGCCTTTTCCAAATTTGTACAGAACAAGGTGGTCCAGATCAGAACAGACAACACCACCACCATGTGGTACATCAACAATCAAGGAGGCACTCAGTCTCATGGCCTTGTGCACAGAGGCACTAAAGTTGTGCTCTGGCCTAGTCCCTGCAAACCTCTCTGATAGCAGTTCACCTCCCAGGGAAGGACAATGTCCTAGCAGATGCTCTCAGCAGGATATCCCAGGGCCATCACGAATGGACCCAAGATCCCCTAGTTTTGAAAGTGATTTTCTCGAGATGGTGCACTCCACAGATAGATCTTTTTGCAGCCCCAGACAATCACCAACTTCCTCTCTTTTGTTGCAGACTCCCACTCTTGGGCTCAGTCCCCCTGGATGCCCTGATCCTGAATTGGGAAGGGAAATTTCTGTATGCTTTCCCCCCTTCCCTCTCCTGTTCAAGGTGTTAGTCAAGATAAGGTCACAACCATGAAAAGTGATTCTGATTGCTCCAGACTGGGCCAGACAGCCCTGGTACCCCTGTTGCTGTCCTTAGCAGTCCACCTTCCCCTGTCTCTTCCCAGGAATTACAACCTATTGACATCCTCTCAGGGAGGATTTGGTACCAAACCTCAGGTCTCAATCTCAAGGCATGGCTCTTGAAGAGTTAGAGTTCGCTGATCTGCATCTTTTCCAAGGGTTCTGGATATCCTTAGGCTTCTTGAAAGCCTTCCACTAGAAAGACTTACAATTCCAAATGGAAAAGGTTTATTATTTGGTGTTCTAATAAGAATATTTCTCCAGAATCTGCTGGTTGCCTACAGTTCTGGACTATATGGTCCATCTCAATGCCCTAGGCCTTAGGCTAGCTACACTTAAAGTGCATTTGGCAGCTGTTTCTGCCTTCCTGTCAGTAGGCAAGCCTCTCCTCTGTCAGCTCATCCTGTGTTTGTAGTTCTTCAAGGGATTGCTGCACACCAATCCCCTTTAGGGACCCTGCTCTGCTTGGGACCTTAATGTTTGCATTGCTCAACTTATGCAACCTCCCTTGAGCTTTTGTCCTCTGCAGAGCTTAAGTACTTGACTTGGAAAACTGTGTTTTGGTAGCCATTACCTCTGCCAGGCGATCAGTGAATTGCAAGCCCTGTCAGTGGAGCCTGATTTCATCTCTTTCCACAGAGATAAAGTGGTCCTAAGAACTAACAGGAAGTTTTTGCCTAAGGTGGTTTCAGATTTCCACCTTAATCAGTCTATGTCTCTCCCTGTTTTCTTCACTGACCATTCCTGCTCTGGAGAGAGGAGGCTGCACAGCTTGGATGTTAAAAGGGCCCTCAGCCACTACATAGAGCGCATCAAGGGTCACAGGTTTGAGTCCCTCCAGTTGTTCCTCACATATGGAGAGGTCGGTAAGGGCAAACCTGCCACTAAGAGATCTATTGCCAGGAGGATTGTCTCTTGTATACAATTCTGCTTGTGAAAAACTAGGTAGAACCCCATCCTCAGGCCTGAAGGCTCACTTTACTAGAGGTTAGCTGCTTCCTGGCTGCTGCCAGGATATTCTTGTCCTAGAAATTTGTCAACAGCCATCTGAAAACAGTCCATACATTCACCAAGCATTACTTCTGGATATCCAGGCTAGGAGTGATGCTCGGTTTGGCACAGCAGTACTTCAGAGCCTGTTTCAAAGTAGGTTCTGTCCCTCCTCCATGGAGGTACTGTCGGTAGTCTGCAATAGTCAGAATACAGCAAGATCATGTTGTTTGAGAGAAAAATTACTCACCTTAGTAATGTTGTTTCTTCTATTGGAGTCTTGCTGTATTCTGACCTCCCACTCCCCTCTCAGAACCTGGTTTTTGGGATGTGGGTGGGCAGGAGCAGTGTTGACACCTAGGGGTGCCTCTTTTCACCCTCCTTATTTTGGTGTGTGTTGTGTTTTGTTTTGGGTTTCTGACTTGAGTCTTTGCTTTGAAAAAAAAACCCTTTTAATAAATTTAGTTGCCAGTTGGCTAGTGTGAGTTTTACAGTTTCCACACAGAACTTCTAGTGAGTATAGCTCATAAAGATCTGACTGTTGGAGTTTAAACAATAGCAGACAGGGGTTTCAACCAAGCTCACGCTGAACGTTCCATGCTGGCCATGGAAAGTTAACTCTTTGTTCTCCAGGGCAGTTGAAAGGCAGGACCTAACTGCAATAGTCAGAATACAGCAAGACTCCATTAGAAGAAATAACATTACTAAGGTAATTTTTTTCTTTTCTTCCAGTCTCTTACCCAATACTCCCTGGCCCTCATCATCACCACCAACTATATGAAAGGCAACACTCATGATACTGGGACACTGAAGGGAACCAACCAATTATGTTTTTTTTTTGTCTGATTGACTGTTGTTCCTGCCAATCCTGTGCATCAGCCACCACATGACATTTGTAGGAAATGAAGGACTGGATTCACGAAACTCTTGAAAATCGCACAGCTACAGAAAAAACTGAGTGCAAGTCAGCTGCCACTTGCGGGACCTCAGTTTGTCCTACAGTTACAGCATTCTCAAATGTGTAGCCAGTTTAAAACCAGCTCCACCATTTATGGCAGCTTCCTGATGGTGTAGCCATGGAAATCCAGGCAGCTGTGGAAATATTTTGGCCAATGGGACCAGCATAACATCTTCCACAGATGCTGTGGATGTGAATAGCAATTTCCACAGCTGTGGAGATTCTGGTCCACAACTGGAGTTAGGTATGGGACTTAGTCCCCAAAACATTTGTGAATCCAGCCCAGTGTATGCAGCTCATTGAGAACTTTACAGTGAAAAGAGGCAGTGTGTCAAGCATTAGTCAGCAAGAGAAAGACAGAGACCAACAAATTCAACAGCAGAAAGACAACAGCAAAGTGCAGACAGACCTTCACTGAGTCTGGGATGCTTTTTGGTGGGAGACGGGCAGCATGAGCAGGATATGTGATTGGGCCCCACCCATCCCTCCCTTCCTTTGACTTGAGATGTTATTTTTCATTTGTAATGATTTTGCTTGCCTATTTTATGCTATACCATAGCAAGCATCATGGGCCCCAAACCATTCAACATTCTCCAATTATTTTATCACTTGTCTTTTGCAACTTGCTTTTTGGTTGACATTGCCCCTCCCCTCCCGGGCATTACAGGTTTTGGATATATCCTACAAGCTTCCACAACTAATAATTGCAGTCAATTGTGGTATACATTTTTAATACAGCTGTTTGGCACTGACTGCCACCTACTGCTGCCTGAGGCCCTCCTGTTGGTCCCCATCCTGTCAACACTCCCCCATTGATAAGCCAGTGGGGATCCACATGCTGTGTGACCATAAGACCATGGGGCCAGCGCTCATGGCAACCGTGCACAGTTAACTATGGTATAAATTATGTTTTTGTTGTTTTTTGTTTTGTTTTTATAGAGCTGTTTGGCTCTAACTGCCAACTATTCTGCCACGAGGCTCACCTGCCAGTAGCCAGCACCATCTCCACTCTCCCATCATCATCAAGCCAGCAGGGATCCCTACTGTGCTGGACCCGAGGACACTGAGGGTACCATTCATGGTGGCTATGGGCATAAGTTTTTTACTTTTGGGTTACTCCTTGGTCCCACCTCCACCCCAGATATCCAGCAGTTCAATGCCTGTTTGTATTTTTAAGTTGCTGAATAAGAACATTTTTAATTGTTTTAACCAGGAGAGACACACTAAGCTGAAAGCTAGTTTGCAGTGCGACCTGGAGCACAGGAGGTTAAGTGACTTGCTCAGAGTCACACAGTATGCAAGTGGGGGTTGTGGAATTCAAACCCAGGTCTCCAGATTTGCAGCTCAGAGCCTTAAACCACTGCGCTTATGCTGCCTTCCTGATTAAACTCCAGCTGTGTTCCCAAATTAAATATGAAATATATATACAGCAATAAATGTTACATATACCATGGAATCACAAGAAGGAGTTTTACTTTATCTTCTGGTATGGTTGTTTACTTTTGTCCTCCGAATTCAAAGAAATAAATCATGAAATTAAATAATGTCACCATCATCTTCAAACACCACCAAGAAGCCCCGTTATGAGAAACCTGTTGAAGCTGTCATCATCATCGCTGTTATGTTCCTGCCACTCTTCACTGAACTGGTAAGAGAATTTGTTGAGACTGACTTTTAGGAAGGTAAGGCACTATACATCTTAATGAGTAAGCCTCGTGCAGCTATCAGATATAACATTTCCAGCTGTGCTAAATATACACTCACAATAAACACTAGTGGGAGGGCAACTAATAAGCTGTACAGCAAAAGCAGAGAGTGCAGGACAGATGTTTTTCTTTTCCAGTCAGTACTCAAAAGGGTGATCAGTAATAGTAATGAGTGGTCCTCGTAAACAGGTATCCACAATATCAGACAAAGGCAAAGAAGGCAGTTCCATGACATACATCTAAATTATCAGTTTCATGAGTTTTGACCAAAAGTGTGAGTCATCTGTGTGCTTTTCAGAATGACATGCCTTTTCAAGGGTTGTGAAAGAAGACTTTGTGCAGGACTACCCAATGTTGAAGAAGGAGTACATGGTGGCAATTATGGAAATTATTGCTGTCGGTACTAATACATGCTGCGCCCTCAGATGCAGCATCCACATCATGTAATTCACTTGTATTGTCAAAGCCTTTCTTTTCCTAGGGACTGCTGAAATCTGCAGTTTTTGATTTCAAGCCAAGAGTCACCAAGATGTGAAGCAGGCAGCTTTGCAACTTAAAATGAGGGTCAAGAAGACTCAGAAGAGTAACATTTTTGTCTGTCATGATATAGGGATAACCTGGTTTATAATCTGTCAAGTTGTTTCCTCAAAGGAAGTCAAGAGCAATGTAAGGTGCTCCATGAAGCCCCAGTGGAATGAATTCAGCACACCACCATCTACTGCATTGTGCACTATGGTATATTCATGGACTGCCATCATTTGTGTAAGAAGTATCTTACACATGTAAAACTTTGATTTCTATCTTTTCAGAACATCTTATTTTAGTCGCTGTATTGGCAAGCTGTTTTTTTCTGGCAGTCAGCCAAGTTACCATGTGATTTTACAGAGTGACTAAAATGGCTACAAATTTTCTATGTAGCTCCCACTAGTGTTATTATACTATAATTACTGGTGACCCCTTTAACAACCTGAATTCAGGCACAGTAAAACACCGTAGAATAACCCAAAATCGAGTTTAGAGATGCAGCGTAATTTAAATTCCACCGCAAAGTGAATGTAAAGTGGACATTTCCATTGCCACTCCGCCACGTGAGTGGGCAATGAAAGTGCTCACTCCACTTGTCATATTACCACTTCACGCTAAGGCAGAATGGCAACGCATAGGCGGATGAGTCATTGTTTTAGTGGACTTGGCATTCCTCATTATGATTATAAGTGATCCACTCTGTGTTTCAGATTTGGCAGCCCCCACATCACATGGCTTACAGTACTGTAAGTCACAAGCTCTTTAGCCAGGCAGGAAGGAAGTGAGTCATAAGCAGACACTTTCACTTTCTTCTGTGCAGATGGAGAGAGAGAAGAGTGTGTTTTGTGACTGCTGATACTTTGCTAACAGAATGAGGATAGAGTTGCCACCTTTGGATGAGATGAAAACCTAATACTAAACTAAACCCCCAACCGCCTCCACCCCGCTACTTTTATGACTGATGAGGACATCGCTTGGACTCTGATTCGCTTGATTTATTCAGAATTGCTGCTGATATTGCATTGTGTATAACTTCTTTCAATTACATCATGATTATTATTTTTGTTTTGTTTGATTCAGATTTAAATATTTCAAATTTAGTGCATGTTAACATTTGGTGGGGTTAGAGAAGGGGTTCAGGTGACTTTGCATCCCGTGTACACACTTAGTTCACACATCGAGTGACTACAAGGACACCTCTGACAACCAGCTATTGTGTTGTTTGCATATCCATGGCACTCCCACTTTTCCACCATAGGGTTATATACGCCTGATAGGCTGCTGATGCACATGTGACCTAGGGTCAAATTACAAACCCTCCTCCAAGCCCCTTCTGTAGTCTGCTGTTCTCAGTTTTAACTTGTGCATCTGAGAGGCTGCAACACTGTTCCAAGCCCCAGTACATCAACAAGGAAAGGTAATTACAAAAAGAAAGACAGAAATATTAATAACTGCAAGGCACAGACAGTATAAAGTATTGTGTGGGTTCAAGCAGTGGCTAGAAATGTTTGATCAGAGGGCAAAGAGATATAATTTATTATTGTTGCTATGATATCTGTATAGCGTAAGAAATAGAGCACAGGATAAGGTATTATCAGTCTAGAGACATGTTTTGTGTCATGAGCCGATTCCTGCACAAATAGTTACCGTAAAAGGCTAGCAATCTAGTTCTTAGTATGAGCCAGCTACTTTGAAAAACGCCAGCAGGACTTCTCCTCATGAGCAGGATATCCTGTTTTATCCCCAAGCAGTTCTTTGGATCAATTGGCCTTTTCCGTAAAACTCGCTCAATAAATAAACTACATCAGTAATGGTGGATGAGATGTAATTACAAATATCATCTGCCATTTTAAGATGTGCTACTGTCTCTCCCATTGTTCCTACTCTAAAGTTATTTGAAATGTCAGAGAAGTTTTAAAGTGGTAGGGACTATTCTATGCTGTTAAATACCCTACTTTTTCCATGTCAGTCATACATAGCAGATAGCATGATATGTAGCATGGGGCAATATAATGCAGTGGTTTAAGGCTCTGAGGTGCAAACCTAGAGACCAGGTTTGAATCCCACAGCCTGCACTTGCATACTGTGTGACCCTGAGCAAGTTACTTAACTCCATTGTGCTCCCAGGTTGCACCTGTAAACAAGCTTCAGCTTAGTGTGTCTTATCTGGTAAAAAAAATATAATACTATTTTGAGAAATTTTTGATAAATTACCTAAATTTGCAGTGCAGTGCCATTAAATCTAGATTATGTTTCTTTCACCTCATCAGTCATTGTTCTGTCTCTTCCTTTTCTCATTTCTGTGGTTTAGCATGACATTAGCCACTCTATTCTGTGCTGTGCATCTGAAAGGCCTGGAATGGTCTTTCTGGAATATCCAGGTAGTATGAAAATTGACGGTAATAACCACTGAGGAGAGAGAGTATTAATTTAACAAAAGGGGTAACAAATATTAGAATATAGGACAGACCCTAAAAGAAAAACTGGTGAGCATTTAAAGGTATACAAGTATTCCTTATCACAGCAGTCAAAGACCATAATCTTCATAATGTAGCCTTGAAAGGATTAGGCTGATTTGCTGCTAATGGTCTTAATAGTCCTACTTTACACCTCTCAGACTGACTGGTACAAATAAAGGTCTGCATGGGTGACATCAGAACTTGTTTATAACCTGAACATGCAAGTAAATGGTGATGATTTAACAGAATCTATTTTACAAGTATGTGAGCATTCAAATGACTGAAAAAGTACTACCTCTGAATAAAACTGGATTAGCAGGTAAGGTTTCAGAAACACAGATGGGACAGGAGGTATCCATAATGTGGTGCCTGTCTGAATGTCCAAGGGTTCCAGAAAAATGAAGGTGTTTAATTAAGGTGGTATTGTTTACCCTTCCCAGGAATAGCCTTCCAGTTTGCTGGTGTGAAGTTAGAGGTGACAACTGAGCAGACAGGGACACATTTGGCTCTTTATGTGCCCTGCACTTGAAGACACTTCCTGATTAGCATGCACTGCAAGCAAACAATCACACTGAAATTTCAGACTCTTGCTTACAGTCAGATGAGAAGAAAATGAGACAGAGTTAATGGAGGATCTCAAAGATGCTGCTTGACCCATCATAAAAAACGAATTTGCAATGGTGAAAACAGGAGGACCGAATCTGGACTTAGAAAACCAAATCCATTCAGCCAAAAGCGAGTAGGTGGTAACCTTAAATGAGGAGGAGATTTAAACTTTGATTTAGAACAAACAGCTTTTTTAAAAGCTACATTTTTTTGTCTTTTCTGTACTCTTTTTTACTTAATTTGTTCTTTCTGTAAATTTTATTTTTCTTAGCTTTATAAGTAGTTAGTTGTTTGTCTGTGTGACTGTGTGTGTATTGTGTGACAGTGTGAGTAGTGACTAGTGATTGGTCAGACTGAGGGAGCACAGTAGAAGAGATGGACCAGGGTGAGGGAATGTCTGGGGTGGGGGAAGCTCTGGGAGAGCATGGTAGTAAGCGTCGTACCATGAGCATGTGTGGGGGGCATGGGCGCCCATTCCTGTTGGACCGCTCAAACTTGTGAGTGCCCCCCCAGAAGCAGGACCAGCACCGCCTCCTGACTCTGAGGCAGTTGAACCACCACCACCACCAAGTCCAGCACCAGGTCCTCTGGAGCAGGATGTGCCTGTGCCCAGGTGTGGAACCCATCTCTGTTCAGCACCATGACTAGCTGGCTGCCAGTTCATCTGGCCCTCCCCTGCCTGTGCCTGGTCCTCCCCACACCTCTGTTATTTGGCAGTTTTTTTGTCTGTGTCGGGGGGTACAGCAGTGTGGTCAAGTGCCGCCTATATGAGGTGGAGGTGCGCCGTGGCCTCCGGGGGACTCACCTGGGGACTGAGGGCCAGTGCACCCATATGCCCAATCACCACCAGTTGGAGTGGCAGACTGCTACAGAAGGGACCATGCCTGCACCTGCTGACCATTCTGTGGCAGAGGGTGCAGCTGTGCATCGGCATCCCTATGAAGAGGAGGGCAGCAGCACCTGCTGCTCCACCAGCACCCCCACCACCACTACCAGCAGCAGGTCAGCCTGTAGAATGTGTGGACCTCAGGGAACTGCATGTAACACAGGCTGACTTGGCAGTTCTCTGGAGTGCTGAGAGGAGAACTACAAGAGAGTGAGTGCTGTGGAGCAGCGGCTGGATCACATAGAGGGACATCAGCTGCAAATTATGTCTATGCTGGAATGGCTGCTGGATCACCATGGGATCCCACATTAGTTTTGTTTCCTCACACCATGTGCCCTCCAACACCTTCCTTGCTATGTCATAAAATGTATTCCTCCACCATCCTCAACCCTTGTATGCAATTATGCTCTTTTGTTGTCTTCCGTATGTGTGACACTTTGTATTTTAGCTCCCCTTCCTTCTGTTAAGTGTCTGTGTGTGGCCAATGTGTGTGTGTGTGTGCTGTTTTGTGCCTCCCCAAAATGCATCTGTCTTGTGTCCAGAAAATTGACAAGTGGTAACAAATTGAAATGTGAGTGTTACAGCACATACAAAGTCCCCCAGAATTAATGGCACACTCAGTCATGCGTGCAGTTGTCACACAGAGCCCCCAGATTTTTCCTGCATGCCCAAAATGCATCTGTCTTGTGTCCAAAAAATTGACATGTGGTAACAAAGTGAAATGTGAGCATTACAGCACATACAAAGTCCCACAGAATACAATGATGACTGTGAGTGAACTGTTGCTGGTCCAATGTGTGCTGCGATTCCAGCAAATGCAATGTGATCATCTCAACTGGATGGAAGGGTGCCCTTTGTCAGTACACTAATAGTAGCCTTGGTGAGTTGTTACATATACATATACAGTGTGTATATATATATATATATATAATATATATTTGTGTATTTTGTGAGGTGGGTTGGCATGGACATGTACTCATTGTATTGTTTTGCATCACAGGTCACAAATACTGTTGGTGTGCACATTCCAGTGCTCAATGAGAAATTTTTGTGTAGAAATTAGAAATGGATAACTCTCAAGCAAATGAAGGTAAATATTTATTTTTTTTGGGTGAGGGGGAATTTTTGCAGGTTTGTCTCTAATGGTTTCTTATTTGGTTACTTCTTCACAGATTTCATCTGCATCCTTCTCGAATCTGGTAGTTAATGACAGTCATGGTCATCGAGTAAAATGACTTCTGCATGTTGCATGTCTGCCCCAGTCCGGGGGGGGGGGGCTGATGTTGAAGAACTTCATTGGATAAGGCCACTTTGATACAACAACAGAGTATCTGGAAGTTTCCTAAAAAAAGAAGTGAATGACTTCTTACAACTTGATTGTAATTTGTCCCTGGTTCTCAATCTCAAGTCAAGTTACATTTCAAAACCACATCTTGTCAAGTAACACAACCTGTGTGCAACTTTTTCAACGCTGTCATGGTCAGGGCTGCACAGCTGCAAGTTCAGAATACAGTGCAGGATATCTTACAGAAATAGTTTTGGTGACGTACACACGTCACCTAGTTTATGAATCGCACTCAGTCCGCATTTACTGCAGTCTTTCAAAAAAATGTGAACGAATGAAATAATATCTTAATACTTACCAGTATATGGATTCAAATGCATATTCCATAGGTTCCTGTGTGCGGTAGAGCTGCAGTACCATTCATACCGACTTTCAGCAAAGGAGAGTCTTTTGTTAACCTGTAAACAAACAAAATAAGTTTCACGGTATGTGTTTGACCATTGAGGCTCAGAAAAGCTACAGAAAACAAAACATACAGCTAAAGGAAGTTAAATAGCATAAAAAACATTAGTACACATACTCACTTTATAGTTTAAATATTAAGAAGCTTTGTGGCTGATGGATGTGGTCTCCTGTTCGACTCCCTCTGCCTTGACATGGTAAATGTAATGGGGAAATATTGTCTGAATGACACTGGTGGTGGGTGCTGGTCTGCTGGACTGGTGGTGGTGATAGCTGTGGCACATGATGACATTCTCTGTTATATCTTCCTGTATCTGGTGGTGATGGCAGTGGCTAACATCAGTCCCAGTGGTGGTGGTGGTCTGGGGGGGGCAGACAAACTCATGCTGAGTGGTGGCAGTGGCTAACATCAGTCCCAGTGATGGTGGTCCAGGGGGCGGACAAACTCATGCTCTGTGGTGGCAGTGGCTAACATCAGTTCTGGTGGTGGTGGTCGGGGGATGGACAAATTCATGCTCAGTGGTGGCAGTGGCTAACATCAGTCCCAGTGGTGGTGGTCCGGAGGTGGACAAACTCATGCTCAGTGGTGGAAGTGGCTAACATCAGTCCCGGTGGTGGTGGTGGTCCGGGGGGGTGGGCAGACTCATGCTCAGTGGTGGCAGTGGCTAACATCAGTCCCGGTGGTGGTCCGGGGGGCAGACAAACTCATGCTCAGTGGTGGCAGTGGCTAACATCAGTCTCAGTGGTGGTGGTGGTGGTCTGAATCCAGGGGGGCATACCACATTTTAACAACTTCAGTTAAAACTTGCCAACATTAACCACATTATCATCCTCATAAAGAAAGCTGCCCTCACAGTCATCTATGTCTGAAGTCTGACCACAGGAAATTCCTTCTCCATTGTGTCACCATCTACATCAGTAGTGGGCCATTTCATGCTGCCACTGCCAGTGCCACCTGGATGGTCCATTTCCACATCACCAAAACCACCAAGATATGGCAGGGCCCACAGCTCAGCACCATGGACACAGGGGAAGGAGAGGTATGCACTAGTCCTTTCACAAAGAAAAGGGTCCTACAAGAGCTCAATAAGCTCAGGGTGGGCAGAGCAATGGGACCTGATGACATACAGCCCAGGGCACTAAATGAGCTAAGGGTGGAACTAGCAAAGCTATTATCAGAATTGTTTAGTGAGTCTCTGAGCACAGGAGAGGTCCCAGAAGACTGGAGAAGGACTCTTGTAATCCCACTCCACAAGAGTGGTAGCAGGGAGGAGGCAGGGAACTGTAGACCAGCCATTCACTGACCTTTCCACTTCAGTACAAAAGAGGAACATCAGTTATTGTCAGATGCCTGTTTTCAGACAAATATGACTCAACCATTCTCTGTGCTGCACTATGTCCAGTGGTTGATGCATCATCCTGTTCTCTGGAATCATTTATTTCACAAATCCCCACTTGGGACAAAGCCTCCCAAAGTGGGCTGACGCCAGCCACTTTGGATGACAGACCACCTGGAACTGCAGTCCCCTTCCCCTTGCAGGATATGCTTGATGGTCCTCCAGGTACACCTTCAGCCAGATTATGCTGCTGAGGTTTGCTGACCTTGGCACGTGACTTCTGTGGCTCATGAACCAAGCGCACCAGTTGGCCACTGATATTTTTTATCTGTTCCGGCCCTCCCTCCAGTACTGATGCAATTCCAAGTTTGTATCATGGGTCCAGCATTGTTGCTAATAAGGCAAATTTGTCACTACACTGAATGCTTAAAGGAAGGCTGTCATAAACCCTATTTTCCTGCCAGCCACTACTCAACAGCCAACTTGCAGGGAGAGAGGTTCATGTCTGTTGTAGTGCATGTCTTTCACTTAAAATGTGCATTTTTATGTCCAGGAGTGGGAGGCACCATGTCCTGGATTGCAGCTGTAAGAGCCGCAACCTGCATGCAAATTTGATTCCTTATCTTCCTGTTGTGTGTGGAACACCGCTTTGTGATGATCGGGGCATGTTTTCACAAAGTAAAAAGAAACATTGTGCCTGGTAGTATTCGATGAGCTCTACTTTTAGAAACAAACCCTGTTAAAAATGAAGCAGTCTAACCTATTTAATTCTGTTAATGAAATTAGCCGCCTGAGTTTGGGCATGCACAGTAGCATGTATGTACCGTGCATGCCCAAACTCAGGGCTGCAAATTTCATTAACAGAATTAAATAGGTTAGACTGCTCCATTTTCGACGGGGTTTGTTTCTAAAGGTAGAGCTCAACGAATACTACCAGGCACAGCATTTTATTTTACTTTGTGAAAACATGCCCCGATCGTCATGAAGCAGTGATCCGCACACAACAGAAAGATAACCAAGCTCACCAGCCAGCCCACAAGGTCAAGCTCGGTCTTCTGGTGCAGCAGCACTGTCAGAATGGCACTTCCAGCACAGCACTAGCAACTTCCATCAAGGCAACAAAGAACTACAATTGCATACCATATGTAAGTTGCAAAATTTAAAAAAATAAAAGGTTGTGCTAATCAGGCATTTCCGCAGCCCTCGTGATTGGCACAAGAGTTTATGACAGTCTTCCTTTAAAATATGATGATTCTTGTCGAATACCGTCAGCATATTTTGCAGCAACATACTGGTATCACTGTCTCCAGCAACATCAAGGCCATGCTGTACATTCACCGATGTCTGCCTCAGCACCTGCAGCAGTGGAATTGATTGGCTAATGGAGGCAGGCTCACCACTCACTGCCTGTGTGGCATGTTCAAAGGCCATAAAATTGTTATTACAGAGTCCATGAGGCACCACTGTTCCATCGTCATAAACATGGAGGCCCCGAACTGTCACAGCTAGTGTGCATCACAAGATATTCAGAGATGGCTTTGTTTTGTTCATACAACATCTCTGCCATGTATAAAGTGGAGTTCCATCAGGTGACAACTTCCAGCTTCAGGCGGTGCTGAGGGAGGCTGTTTTGCATCTGCAACTGCGCAGTTGGTCACGGGCCTTTGCAGATTGTGAAAAGTGAAGGCAGATATGGCGGCAGTGGTCAGCATTTCCTTTACATAAGGTGCTGCAGAAACTCCTGCACCACAAGATTTAAACAATCGCCACGCATGGAACATGAAAAAAAAACACTATCCGTGATACATTTCACCACATTTGACCTATTGTCACTTGCTATGAACCCAGCTGTCAGGGACAGGGGGTTCAGCCACATGTCCGTTTCAGTCAGTACCACATCCAGCATGTTTTCACCAGTGTGTGAACAGGTCACATTGTGCATAGCAATTGTTGCATGCTGTCGAATTCCTGGAAGATTGCTACCACAACAATCCACCTTACTGCACTGATTATTCACACTGCCAACATCACAAACAACCCCCAGCACCTGCACCCAGTGTGAAGTTATACACAAATATGAACTCTCCACTGTTTTGTCACTTGTCCACATATCCATACTTAAATGGATGAAGGGAGAGGAGGAATGTTGAAAGGAATGTCTTACTGAGCTGGACACAGTACGAAACAACTCGGGGACAGCACGGGTAAAAAAGTATGTCCTCGATGGGACTTTCCATTTTGGACAGGCACGTGCAGCAAACCGCCGGAACCCAGAATTCTCCACAAAGGAGAAGGGCAGAAGATCAATTGCCAGCATTTCAGGTACAGCAGCTTTAAGTTCACATGACACTGTATGATTGGGGGGGTACTTCAGCTTATGCACAAAAACACTCTGTAATGTGGGCTGACTTAAACATTTTACACGGGGTGTGATGACAAATGGTTCTGCTCTGTGATGAATGATTGGCAGGGGTGGAGTGTGGATGTTTGATGAAGATGGTTGCACAGGTGATGATGACAAACCCAGAAATGCAGTTATTTTGCCAGATTTGCCAACCGGGGTTGATGTACCACTTGCACTAGCCATACTGCATTCACCATCACCACCACCAAAACTGCTACTCGCCAACACTGGACAACATTTCAAAATCATTATGTTCCTCCACCACATCATGCCTGTAGTAATCTTCTGCTCTTATTCCCTCACTACTGCACATGTTTAATTTCCTACTGAACTTAACACTCATGGAAGGGGATAACATGCTCATTATGGTTGCTGATGAGGGTGAACGCCCGACTGTGGTATTAGCTGCCATCTTGTGCTGGGTCCACAGTGCCATGTGCCTATTCTTAAGATGCGTATGCTGTCCTCCTGTGCCCAGATGACTCCCCTTTTTACCTCGACTCACACACATGGCAAACCTAGAAGCTTGCAATTGTCTCATCATTTGCATCTCTAACAAAAAAGTTCCAAACAAGGGATTGTGGTGCTCTACTTTTAACATGTCCATGATACTGCTTAATGAACTCCATTCTTTTAAGCACTTAAGTGGGGGAGGGTCTACGTGATGTGTCAGGCATTGCACACCTGGACTGCAACTGACCACCATGACTACCTATCATTATTACTGGGTCATCATCATCATCATCAACTGAAACTGGTAAATCACACGTTTTTACTGGGTAGTGGGGGGATTAATGCAAACAGACTCATACACAGCCACCTTGAATTTCTTTTTCTCCAGTTCCCAACTGGAGTCAATTACATCATCATCATATTCATCAACATCTTCTGCTTGAATGCTGGCATGTGGACTGCATGTTGCAACCACAGCAACATCATAATCACATTCATCATCACCACCATCACCTGATATTTTTTTACCACACTGTGAATCACTGCATGGAAAATGCGTGACAAGAACTGTGGTGGATGAAATGTCACATTGTATGCTATCGTTGACATGATTATCAGAATCCTCAGATTCAGTTACTGGGAAGTATGACATCATCTACACTGCCACTCACTTGCATTGCTTCACACTCCAGCATATGTTTGGATACAGTTCACTAGTCAGAATTTGAACTTGAGGCAGCAATACTCATACTACCACCACCAGCAACTGCACTAACACCACCGGCTGGGAAAACATCATCTCCTCCAACTATGAGTGAAGCTACTAATTGGGCTGTAAAAAACATTGCAGGAGAAATACCTGTCCTCACATCAGCAATGCACTTCTGCATCTGCATACTACCACTCCTACAGACTGTCTTACTGGCAGCAGTGCCGTGGCAAGAAGCAGCTTTGCTCACACATCTCTTTGTGGGCATTTTGGGGGATCAACAACAATCTTCAAAATAAATTTAGATTTTGATACAATCACTCTGTAATTGGGGGGACGCTGGATGTGCAGCCAAAAAAACAACTGTGGCTTCAGCAACAGATAGAGACAGTCACGCAAATTCACAAGTGAAAACACCTTCAGTAACCAGTGGTGCTGAGGTCACAAACAATCCAATCTGGAAAAAAATTCCTTTTGCTAGTTGGGGGGGAGCACTGACTGCAGATTTTTATGGCAGTACAAGCAGCAAAACAAAGAACAGATACCACAATGGCAATACAAATTCAAGCAGTTGCAGTGGATAGTGGGTTCATACTGCTGCACCTGCAATTACACTGTGGCACAATAAAAGGTGTATTATTTGATGTCACGCAACACCACACACACACTCACACAAACAGAGAACAGTTTGTCTACAATGGTGAACGAGCAATGCGTAACAAATTGAAAAGTTCAGTAATGTGCCACATACTGTAAACAACCTGAAATTATGAACTGCTGCACCAGATCCACACAACACACAATCTACAAGAAAATTTCAACAATTACTGACAATGTTACTGTGTGTTCATTAATACAGTCAGTTATATAACAAAAATATAACCAAAAAACACCACAGATATGCCCTTCCCCAAACACACTTTCAAAGTCTTTTTCTACACACACTCAGTGTTGTACATTAACATTCAAAAGCCACAGACAAACAAAAACGCTCGATGATATGAGCATAGGAGGATTTCCTACAATCGATGAACTAAACTTTAATTCCCAAAAAAACTCAAAAATGCTTTTTTAACAGCTTTTAGAAGGTTTGAATCACAGACAGCTCAGATCACACTGTCTCCTACAGCTTCCTACACACACTACCCAAACTGAGGCTGTGCAGATCAATATAGAGCCCATGTGACCTGCAATCCCATGAGTCACTGCAAAATTCACCTTCAGAGCTTAAAAACAAGGCGAAGTGCATTGTTTTCAATGCACTTCACTTTAAGATTTGGTGGAGTAGTGGTCTAGGAAGGGGGAGTAATGTCAAGTCATTGCTTTCAATGGACTTCGCGATTTCATTATAACTAAAGTACTTCGTGAACTACCAGTGAATAACTTGTGGAGCGGATTGAGCCCACTTTGCCCCCACTAATCGAGTTATTACGGTGTTTCAAAACTTCATAGTCACTGTTAAATTTCTCGAGTGGTAGCCTGCGCTCAAGACAGCGTGAACGGTAAGCCAAACAATTTCCTTCCAAAAAACCCTTCTTCTTACCAGTCATTAAAAAAAAAACACTAACAAAGTTCTCAGTTTTCTTTATTTTGCAGATCAGAAAATACTGTGCAGCCACCCAGTTTCAACATGCTCCCTTACAGTTTTTTTTTTCTCTTTCTTAGGTCACCATGGCAATCGGAAGATCTTTGTTGGCACAGCAACACTTTCTTTCGGCGCAAAAAAATCATATAATTCCTCAAAGTTTTAATGTTTAAAAACTATAGCAAAATTAGTTTACAAACGTGTACTCTGTTACGTGAATTAAAAATAAAACAAGTTCTGCACAAAAAACAGTATTTTTTTCATACAACAAAAACCAATACCAGCAGGAACATCTGCCAGAACTAGACACATATTGGATTCCCTGCAGGGGAGGGCCTCAAACAACTGGTACAACATCCCACAAGAGACAGGGCTATCCTAGATCTAGTACTGACTAACAGGGAAAGGATCACAGATCTCCAGGTAGAAGGTCACCTGGGGGCCAGTGGCCATTACTTGGTGTGGTTCAGTTTGGCCACTAGAACTAAATCATCCCATTCCAAGGCAAAATATGGGGCTTCAGAGGAGCTGACTTTGATAAAGATGGCCAACAGAGTTAAGCTAGCCCTGGCAAAAAAAAATACAGGTGAGGGGGTACAGGGAAAGTGGGCAAGCATTAAGGATACAATACTTGAAGCAACGTCCCATTGTGTTAGAGAGAAAAGGAAGTGCAAAAGAAGAAGGAAACCACTTTGGTTCTCAAAAACAGTAGCAGAAAAGGTCAAAATCAAAAGGCTAGCCTTCAGGAAATATAAGGGAATGCAGTGGGATGAAGACAGGGAAGCATACCAAACTTCCCTAAGGGAAGCAGGGAAGGCAATAAGGCAGGCAAAGGCCCAAACCGAGGAAACACTAGCACAAACAGTAAAAGAAGGTGACAGGACTTTCTATAGATACATTAGTGAAAAGAGAAAGTCCAGAAGGGGTATTGCTAAGATCAAAGGGGATAAGGGGGCATGTTAGGAGGAGGAGGACCATGTGAAAGCATCTATCCTGAATAGATACTTCTGCTCAGTATTTGCTAAAGAGAAGGTGGGGCAGGGCCCACAGCTCAGTACCATGGACACAGAGGGGAGGGAGACATGCACTAGTCCTTTCACAAAAGAAAGGGTCCTACAAGAGCTCAATAAGCTTAGGGTGGACAAAGCAATGGGACCTGATGGCATACATCCCAGGGTACTAAAGGAGCTAAAGGTGGAACTAGCAGAGCCATTATCAGAACTGTTTAGTGAGTCTCTGACCACAGGAAAGGTCCCAGAAGACTGGAGAAGAGCTCATGTGATCCCGCTCCACAAGAGTGGTAGCAGGGAGGAGGCAGGGAACTGTAGACCAGTCAGTCTTACCTCAGTAGTGGGCAAGATTATAGAGACACTCCTTAATAAAAGGATAGTGCAACACCTGGAATCCATAGGAGCACAGGATCCAAGACAGCATGGGTTTACAACAAGAAGGCCTTGTCAAACTAATCTGATAGATTTATTTGACTGAGAAACCAGAGTGGTGGACCAAGGGGTAGCAGTTGATGTCGCCTACATTGACTTCAGCAAAGCTTTCGATGCTGTTCCACATAGAAGATTGATTAATAAACTGGATAGGCTTGGGTTGGGTCAGAAGTTGGTCAACTGGGTGGCAAACTGGTTGATGGGCAGAAAACAGAGAGTGATGGTAAATGGTATACAGTCAGAAGAGATGCAAGTCACAAGTGGGGTACCTCAGGGATCAGTCCTGGGGCCAGTCCTCTTCAATATCTTCATCAGTGACATTGCAGATGGACTGGAGGGTAAGGTTTGTCTGTTTGCAGATGACACCAAGATCTGCAACAGAGTAGATGATCCAGATGGGGTGGGCAGAATGAGAAGAGATCTGGATAAACTGGCAAAATGGTCAGAAGAGTGGCAACTGGGGCTTAACGCAAAGAAGTGCAAGATCATGCACATAGGGAAGAGAAACCCTGAAGCCACCTATAGGCTGGGAGGGGAGTTGCTGGCAGTCACAAGGGAAGAAAGAGACTTGGGCATCATCATCACAGATGACCTGAAATCATCCAAGCAGACCACAAAAGCAGTAGGTAGGCTAGGGGGGTGTTAGGGTGTATTCATAGGGGTATCACAAGTCGTAAGAGGGAGGTAATAATCCCTCTTTACAAGACACTGGTTAGGCCCCAGCTGGAGTACTGCATGCAGTACTGCAGGCCAAACCTTTACAAGGACATTAACCAAATTAAGGTAGTCCTGAGAAGGGCAACCAAAATGGTACAGGGATTGCACCAGAAAACAGATGAGGACAGATTAATGGAGCTCAATATGTATACCCTAGAGCAAAGGAGGGAGAGAGGTGATATGATCGAAAGATTCCAACACCTTAAGGGCATTAACAAGGTGAAAGAGTCTAGCATGTTTCAATATAAGAAAAATAGCAGGACTAGAGGACACAGCATTTGATTAGAGGGAGTCCAATTAAGGGGTAATGTGAGGAAGTTCTTTTTCACAGAAAGGATGGTGGATGCATGGAATGGCCTACCTCAGGAAGTGATAGATATGAATACAGTGCAGAGCTTCAAACAGGCATGGGATAGGCATAAGGGAGCAATACAGATGAGTATGAATAGATAGGCCATTGACAGAACAAAGGCTGATGGCGCATTCATAAGATAGAAAATAAATTGGGCAGACTGGATGGGCTTTGTGGTCCTTATCTGCCGTCAACTTCTATGTTTCTGTGTAAAACACTGGTTTAGTCTCTGCACCAGCAATTATAAAAAATAAAAGATAGGCAAGTGTGTGCCTATGAATATTTTTTTCACACCCTCGGTGTGTGATGATTGCATAAACCTCTCAAGCTTTGCTCTTGAGGTTTATGGGTCATCACACAACTCGGATGGGAAAAAAATATTGATAACACACACTTGCCTATCCATTATTCTCTATGTTGTCACTGGAAATGAATGCTTGTACTAACATTTAATGAGTTTTACTATACTGTTGTCACTGGAAATTAATGCTTGTACTAACATTTAATGAGTGTGCAAAGCACTGAATGTGAGTAAAACCACCATATTTCAATTCACTAACAATATTGGCTCCATTGTCTGAAACCATAAATTCAGTATTCAGTCCCAGGGGCCCTAACCACTCAGGAATATTATCACTCAGCTCTTCCAAAATATTTTCTGGTGTGGTGCTTACCCAACGTGCTAGCACAAAAAGCTGCCATTCTTTGTCTTCCTTCCTGTACACTGTTGCTTGTGGTGGTGTTTAAAGATAACTGTGACACTCAATGTGCTGTGATGCACATATAATCAGTGGTTTGAGAACTAGTCCCCATGTCTGTAGTCAGTTGCTCAACACCACATTCACTCTCTTTAAGATCCAATTTCATTTTACTTTGCATACATTTGTACATTTTGGGAAAAACTACAGTTGCAAAATGTTTACAATTATCCATATTTTCATTGCCCATGTGTGAAGCACTTCTGGAATCATATTGTAAGTAACACTGTGGAGGGAAGCTTTGTTTAGGATTATAACTTGCAGGGAATTTTCTCATTTAAGTGGAGGAAATAGAACTATAGTATTTCACAGGTTATTGTGCCATGACGTATTATATATGGCAGGCTAGATAGTCTTGAGTTTTGCAACAGAAGCATGTCTCATATCAGGAAATAATACAGAATGTGGGACAAGAGTTACGAAAAGTATATGAGCAAGATAGTATTATAGGGATATAAATTGGGATAAACTAGAAACTCTAAATTACCAAAGTAAACTGTTTCTAAGTGCAATTGAGGATTTAAGTCTAAAACAACATATTAATATGCCTACTAGGGATAAGAACATACTGGATGTAGTGCTAACCACAAGTGACATAGTTGTTAATAACAGTAAAATTAGTGAACCTTTAGGAAACAGTGACGACAAGGAATGCATTCCTAGAACAATGGGATGTAGACAGGTCTGTAACTTTAACACAGCAAACAAGGAATCAATCAAAAGAGACCTGAATTTGACTGACTGGGAAAATAAACTCATAGATACATAGACAGTGTCGGCAGATAAGGGCCTATGGCCCACTCAGTCTGCCCATTTGAGCTTGTAAGTTCAGTTTGTTTTCCTAGAAGTCTGTTGCACCTTACCCCTGACCTCCAGAATTCCTTTATGTCTATCCCATGCATTCTTAAATCCCTTGATTGTTTTAGCCCCCACCACTTCCTCTGGCAGGGTGTTCCACTTGTCCACCACCCGTTCTGTGAAGAAATTCTTTCTCATGTTTCCTCTGAATTGTCCCCCCTCCAACTTCATCCCATGCCCTCTAGTCCTGGAGCATCTTTTTCGCTTAAAAATAGTGTTTTCCTGCACCCTGTTCCTCCCTGTAAGATACCTGTATGTCTCTATCATATCCCCCCTCTCTCCCTCCTCTCCTCCAGGGATAAATAAATAATTAATAAATAAATAAATAAGAGTACAACAGAAATGTGGAAATTATAAAGCAGGAGATATTTGCTATATGCAATAAACATACAAAAAGGTAAAACAATAAAACAGAGGGAACAAGCCAAAATGGTTGACTAGGAATAAAAAAATACTAAAAAAGAAACAAATTATCTATAAAGAATACATAAAGCATAAATCTCAAGATAAATGGTCACAATACATAGCTATCCAAAAGGAATGCAAATAGAAGATTCAAAAAAGTAAATAAATGCAATATAGAATATCAAGCTTAGTTAACGATAATCAACACACTTTTTATAGTTGCATTGATTCACTTTGTAGTACAAATTCTGGACTTAACGGCAATAATATCAGACAATACAGTAACTGAGGCCCCAGTATACATAGCACATATTTTCAACAACTATTTTGGATCTGTATTTTCTAAATAAAAAAAAAAAACTGATTACCATGGGGAAATACCAAAGGGAGAGAAAGTGGATATTGTTATACGCATACAAAAATTGCCAGCAGCAAAACGCCATTTTGGTCTATCTAGTCTGCTCGAGATTGCAGCTAGTTCCCTATTCATCAGCTCCCCTACCCACCTCCCCTTCCCTCCCTTTACCCTCCCCTTTGCCCTGTCTCACCCCTTCCTGAGGCATTCCACTGAGTTACATGCTATCACCTCAGCTGGTAGTGTGTTTCACTTTGCCACCACCCTCTCCTTAAAGAAATGCCTCCTCACCTCTCTTTTGAATCTACCCCCTCCCCTCCAATCTCATGTCATGGCCCCTAGTGTCTCTCCCCATCCTTCTCCTGAATAGACCTTCTGTGTCTGTTCTGATTATCCAGTTCATGTATTTGACGGTCTTAATCATGTCCCCCTGTCCCTCCTGTCCTCCAGTGTGTACATGTTTAACTCTCATAGTCTGACCTCATATGGAAATTCCCCCAGGCCCTGAATCAACTCCCTCCAGCAGCCTAATGTCCTTTTGTAGGTATGGATGCCAGTACTGCATGCAGTATTCCAGGTGGGATCTAACCAATGATCTGTGTAGTGGTAGAATAACATCCTTTCTTCTCCAAGTAATGCCCCTTGCAATGCACCCCAGCTTTTTGTTAGCCATTGTTGCTGCCTTTCTGCATTGTGTGGAATTGTTCATTGCTCCCTTGATGAGCACCCCCAGATCCTTCTCCTCTTCTGTTACCTCCAGCTTCACCCCCCCTCCCCAGATAGTGGTGGGCGAATTGGGCAGACTTCGCTTCACGGAGAAATCTGCAAAATTCTGTCCATTTCACATAGCGAAATGTGAAATTTTACCCAGCGGAATGGTGAAATTTTGCCTTCCACAGCAAAATTTCACCTTCTGCAACGAAATTTCATCTTCCATCCACAGGCAAAATTTCACCTTACAAGAGTGTATAAGTTATAACTAGATCCCTGGTGGCTATCAGTCCCTCCCCCCACCTGTCCCATATGTACAGAAAAATCCCTGGTAGCTAGCGGTCCCTCCCCCCACCTCTCCCACATGTAAATAATTATCTATGGTGGCTAGTGGTCCTTCCTCTCCACCTGGTAATAAGTAACCCGCCTGCTGTGGAAATGTACAGTAACCCCACCACCCGCATCCCTCCGTATCTCCTTCTCCTGTTAAAAAGTCTCTGGTGGCCTAGTTGTTTTTTTTTTTGTATTAATTAACTCCCCTCCCAATCCCCAGTTTCAATAAATCCCCGGTGATGCAGTTCCCCCACCCAGCCTCCCCAGCAGCCAGATGTCCTCTCCACAACCCCGCTCCCACCCTCATCCTAAATCCAGGCAGTGGCATATCAGCAAAGCCCTCCTCTCTCCTCCTTGGCTGGCTCACCAACTGAGCTGTGAATGAATGAGCTTCACTGACAGCTCAGTCAGCGGGCCAGCCATGGAGGAGAGAGGAAGGCTGTGCCGGTCTGCTTCTGCCAGGATTTAGGATGTGGGTGGGAGCAGGGTTATGACAGGGACATCTGCCTGCTGGGGAGGCTGGGTGGGGGACACTGGATCACCAGGGATTTGTTGGAACTGGGGATTGGGAGGGGGTTTAAGTAATACAAAAAAAACACTAGACCACCAGAGATTTTTTTTTTAACAGGAGTCTTTGAAGTAGATATGGAGGGATGTGGGTGGGGGTTACTGTACATTTCCCCGGCAGATGGGTTACTTATTACCGGGTGGAGAGGAGGGATCGCTAGCCACCATGGATAATTATTTACATGTGGGACAGGTGGGGGGAGGGACCGCTAGCCAACAGGGATTTTTCTGTACATGTGGGACAGGTGGGGAGAGGGACCACTAGCCACCAGGGATCTAGTTATAACTTATGCTCTTGCAATTTCACCCATGGACAGAAGGTGAAATTTCACTGCAGAAGGCAAAATTTTGCCCACAAAAGGCAAAATTTCTCCTAGGTGAAATTCCACTTCTGTGGAAAAATTTTGCAAAGTGCTCCTCGATGCAAATGTGGCCACTTTGCTAGCACTTTGTGGGCGAAATTTAAATTTGCTGCATCAGTACCCCCAGATGGTAACTTCACCTCGGATTTTTTCTTCCAAAGTGCTGAACTTTGCATTTATTTACATTGAACCCCAGCTGCCATCTGTCAGACCATGTCTACAGCCTTTCCAGATCCTCCTGTAGCCCCTCCCCGGGTCATCCACCACTGCTCCCATCTTGGTGTCATTCACAAATAGGCTGATGTTGCTGCTGATGCCGTGTGAGATGTCTGCAATAAATATGCCAAACAGCATTGAGCCCAACACTGACCCCCTGTGGAATACCATTTGTCACAGGCTTAGGGGCTGAGTGTTCCCCACCTACCACTTCTCCTCTCTGCTGCCTATCTTTCAGCCAGTTCTCCACCTACCCCACCAGCTTTGCTTCCACCCCTGTACCCTGTAGCTTGCTTTCAAGTCTCCCATGCAATACCGAATCGAAGACCTTACTGAAGTATAGGTATAGGACATCCACTGCATGGCCCCCCTTAATTTGCCTACTCACCCAGTCATAGTATTCCATCAGGTTGGTTTGGCATGACCCACCCTTAACGAAGCCATGCTGCCTCCTGTCCTGCACTTCCTTCACCTCCAGTAGTGCCACTAGCCTCCCCTTTAGGATCGTTTCCACTAGCTTCCCCACTATGGATGTTAGACTTAGTGGCCTATAGATCCCTGGTTCGTCCTTGGGTCCACTCTTGTGGAGGGGAACCACATGAGCCACTCTCTAGTTCTGCAGTATGCATCCTATGTCTAGAGATGAATTAAATAAGTCTGCCAAGGGTCCTTCTAGGACCTCTGCCAGCTCCATGAGCACTCTCGGATGTACTTAATCCGGTCCCAGTGCCTTGTCTACCCTCAGTGCCCTTAACCTCTCCAGCACCCTCCCCACTGTGATTTCTCCATCCATCACCTCTCCCCCATCTGTTTTTATCCTCCCTCCTGCTATGGATAGCACCCCCTTCCTTTTCTTTCCTAAAGACTGAACAGAAGTAGTCGTTGAGCACTTCTGCCTTTTCACCCCCTCTACCACCCATCCCCTGTCCTTCTTAATTCTTACAGTCTGGTCCCTGCAGCTTCTTTTCTCCCTGATGTACCTAAAGAAGTCTTTCCCAGCTTTTCTTATGCCCATGCCAGTCTGAGTTCCCTTGCTGCCTTGGCTGCCCTTACCCCCGTGGTCACTTCCTTTGCTTCTTTCAGATATTCCTCCCTATCTTCCTCCCTCCCTGATTTCCTGTATTTCCTGTAATCTGCCCTTTTCTTCCTCACCCTGTCTAGCACCCCAATGCTTATCCAGCTGGGTTTCTTTCCCCTAGTCTTCTTAGTCTGGGCCCTGCTACAAGTTTCTGTTGCCTTCACTATTCCTTGTCTTATCAGTTCCCACCTTTGTTCTGTGTCCATACCCAGTTGAATTTTGCACAGGAACCCCTGTACCACTTCCCTCATCATCTTTAAGTTGGTGTTCCTAAAATCCAGCACCCTTATGTCATATGCCATCCTCTCTTTAGCCATCTGTAACTGGAACCATGCTGTCCAGTGGTCACCCTCCCTCAGTGGCTCCTTCACCCTCACATCCCTCACCCACTTCCTGTTCATTAGTACATTGTCAAAGGTGTTCCTTTCCCTAGTTGGTTCCTTGACCAACTGTACTAGAAAGTTTTAATGGAAGGTGTCCAGCATTACCTGCTCCCTTCTGCTCTTTGTGGTAGGTGTGCCTCACTCCACCCCCGGAAGTGAAATAATAATAGAAAAAATAAAAGCTTCAAAAAAACATACACTGCAGGGTCAGACAATATTTCACCAAAGATCTTAAAATTAATGTCACCACAAATTCAACCTCTCTAAGATTACTATGTTTTAATTTTTATTTTATTTTATTGAATTCTGGGATTACAATACCTTTGAGCAAGAACAGCTCATTTACTAAGGTCCCATGTCAGTAAGGAGGGTAACAAACATGCAAAGGGCAAACAGTTGCATGGTATCCAATAACACAGAGAAGGCAAAAGGATTAATATACCAAACATTTGTGGGGCGAGACTAACATAACAGAGATCTATACGGAGTGCTAAGGAATGCTATTAGATAGAGAACTGGTAGTATGTGAAAGGGGTAAACCCAGGAAAAGTAAGGCTGGAAGGCCATTGTCATTGTGGAAAGGAGTACAGATAAGTGCTCCGGTTGGTAGCAAAATGCAGACAGGGGTCAGATTAGTGCCAGTTTTAGGGGGTGGGTTATGAGAGGTGGGGTGAGAAGGGAGCAGTGAGGAGGAGGGTGGTAATAGGCAAACAGGGAAAGACTGCAGATGCAATTAGTTAGGAGTGGAAGAGCACTGAAATGCATCTGGATTACGTGGAGAGGAGCTATAGTGGGTGTTGAACAGCTTTTCACACTAGGTGATGTGAGACCAAAGTGCACCTTTTGATTAACAAGCAGGTCTGATATTGGCTCCTGCTAAGTAGTGGAAGTCACCCAGACTGCCTATACAGGTCACAGGTGTGTGATAGATGGGCAGCCCCAGTAAGGAGTCTGCATGCTTTGTTGAGGGCCACAGATATCCTATGGAGGGCAGTAGGGGAAGCAGAGCCATAGATGACCAGTCCCTAGGTGATGATAGAGGTGACAGAGCTGTGAATTGCCAGTCTAAGGGCTTTAGGTGTCATGCTGTGTTTATGTCTGTGTAGTACGCGGATCCTAATATTAGCAGCCTTTGCAATATTGTTAATAAATTGTGCAAAGGAAAGGTAGCTGTCCACAGTGTTGCCTAGGTATTTGAACTGTGAGACCTGTTCAAGCGGTACACCAGAACAATTCCTGATGGTGAGGGACTGGGATTTGTGCTTGCTGTGTGCACTGCTGAATAACATAACCTTAATTTTGTTGTAGTTCAGGACCAGCTTGTGGGAGTTGAACCACTCATCAGCTCATTGAAAGTCAAGCTGTAGTTGATGTTCAAGGAGTTTAGTGTCATGGTGACTTGAGTAAATGACAGCATCATCTGCATAGAGTAATATTTTCTGGTGACAGATGCAAGGGAGGTTGTTTAAGAAAGACTAAAATAGAGAGGACCCAAGATGGAGGCTTGAGGTATGCCAGAGTGAACGGTTTTCATTTCGAGATGATGTTGGCAGTCTAACTTGCTGAGACCGGTCCTCCATATAACTTTTGAACCAGAGTAGTGCATCATTGGAAAGCCCAGTTGAGGACATCTGTTTAAGTAGGAGTGGGTGAATAACAGTATTGAAGGATTTTGTTAGGTGAGTTGCTGACAGTATAGCCTAGAGGTTAGAGTAATGAGTTGTGAACAAGCTTAGTATATCTAGTAGACCAGACCTGGGTTTGATTTTCACAACCTTCACTTGCATACTGTGTAACTCTGAGCAAGTCACTTAACTACCCAGTGCTCCTAGGTCACCCCTGAATACAGGCACTTGTGCCTAGTGAGCCTTACCTGGTTACCAAAAGACTAAAATAAAAAGCCGCACCCACATAGTTACCCTGATCAAGTGAATTATGAATAAAACTAGTGAATTGCAGGAAGGCAGTGATGGTGCTGTGCCCTTTTCTAAATCCATGCTGTTGTGGGCATTGGATTTCATATTTTTCCAGCTATTCTACTGACTGGTCCAACACTATGTGCTCCAAAGCTTTTGACAAAGAAGGGAGGATGGAGACAGGCCTGTAGCTGGTGTGCAGTGCTCTTTCTTCATTCTTGTGAACAGGTGTTATAAGCGTCTGTTTCCATAATAAGGGGAACTGTGCCAACCTTAGTGATAAGTTCAAGATCTTTGTAATTGGCACAAGGATTTCTTCTAGTATGAGAACAACCAACTTTCAGTTGAGGGACTCCCCACTGTGTCTAGATTTACCAAGAACCTTGTGAGTGTAGGTTCTGGCCAGATGCAGCTGAACCTCTTTAAAACAGAACTGTGGGAAAGACTGGCTTGAGGATGCTGTATCAAGGGTAGCACTAGTGGCTAAAGTGTCAAAGAAGTCAGGTGAAAGGACACTGCCCAGATTCCCAAAGCATTGCTGAAGGTATTGGTTATAGTGTCAAGGTCCAGTGTTGGTGTTCCACTGATGCTGAGCATAGTGAGTGCCAGCTTGGGGTCTTTACAAGTGAGGTCTTTTTAAGTTGCTCAAAATATTTTACGATCTCCCCAGGAGTTAGAGAGCATTTCCCTGAAATATTTCCTTTTTGTATTTTGAATAGCTCGCTTGCATTAATTTCTGTCAGTTTTGAATTTTTTTATCCACTTGTTTATGGGTTGCTCTTGCACAGTGCCAGAGGTGGTCCCTTAGTTTCAGAGGAGTAATAAGTTCAGGTGTTATCCACGGGATGGAGGTCCCTTTAACCTTCTTTTTTCTCACAGGCGCTTATATGTCGCAGGCCCCAGTAAATTGTTTGATGAAAAGATCCAGAGCTAAGTCAACATCATTGATTGTATCAAGTGGAGCCCAGTCCAGTCTACGAATATGTGATTTGAATAGCTCAGGGTGCCCCCATCTTAGCATCCTACTATACATTAATTTAGGAGGGGCCTTTCTGCACTTATCTGACCAAATACAGATAACAGGTGAGTCATCACTTATGGTGTCAGGGAGCACAGACACCTTACAGATATGCTCTGGATGGTTAGTATCCAGTCAAGCAGGGTATCCTATCCTATCATGACATCTGGTGGGGTGGAAACGAGCTGAGTAAGGTGCTGTGCAGTGATGGCATCTTTATAGGTACAGGCATCAGTCAAAAGCCAGTTTATGTTAAAATCACCTATAATTATTGTTTCTGAATTATGGTGCAGGCCTCTTAGATATTACATTATATTATTGAAGCCAGCAGCCTCATCCTTAGGGGTAAGTAGACATATGCTACTGTAAGGAGCTTGTTATGTGCTCCAAGGCAAACTTTGATTGCAAGGGCCTGTGACAGGGATGCAGGGTTAAGCATATGTATGGCATGGCCCATATGAGTGTCCCTGAGATTAGATGGTGCAGCCAGTACCTCTTTTTGTAATCCTGTCTTGCCTGAAGATAGTATATCCCAGGATAGTGACTGCAGTATCAGGTATCTTTGGATTTAGCCACATTTCGACAACAGAAAGGACGTCAGGATTATGCTGCTGTACCCTGGTTTGGAGGTAATCTAGTTTGCTGAGGAGCCTACAGACATTGATGGATGCCAGTGTTAAAGACCCAGACTTCACTCACCTGAGTGGCGTGGCGGGTCCATCTGGTCCAAAGTTAGGGTGGACATTGCCAGACAGCAGTAGAAGCATTAGGAAAAACACAGGAGGTAGGCTTTGAACATTTTGTAGAATAGTTTGTAGCTTAGCAATCTTTGCAATATAATGCTACGTTTGTGTGGCCGCACAGTGAGGCAGAGTGGTATTGCCAGGGAGGTGTAGCTCTCAATAGGGCTGGAAGACATAATTCTTAGAAAGTGGACTAAGAGTCAGTTCAGAGTACAGTGGTCCATCTTATTGTAGTCAGGTATACCAGTGGCCATGCCTGGATAGTAGTGTATGTAATCAAGTAGTGTGTACTGGTAGGAAGGTCATTTTGTGGTGACATCAAGAACACCAGGGCAGGTCACAACCACCACCACTATTCTGAGTGCCAGGGCCAAGTAGTCCATGATAGAGGCCACCAAAGGGGTCATAGCTAGGCAGGAATTAGTCAAATGCTGTAACTAGGCACAGAGTATGGATGTTGAGAGAAAGGGACTGGCAAAGACATTTATGTGTATGGAGTGTGTTAGCCCTCTAGTGGATAGTTAGTATAACTGCCCAATGGGAAAACAGACACTTAGCTAGCTCTATCATGTGACAGCAAAAGCTGTATAAGAAAATTCCCAGACAGGGCGGGGGAGGACCCGGCGTGAAAATGAAGAGGTACCCTCCAGATTGCCTATCAGCAGTAGTGGTACATGTATAAACAAGCATATGTCAATGCTGAATGTTGATTGCATTGGTCCGTTGAGTCTGCTCACTGGCCCTCTGTCACTCGCTCGTTCAGTTTCTCCCAGTGCTGCAGGCTGCTGTTTTGTACTAGGCTCCTGCCTGCATTGGCACCCTTTTCTGTCGACAAAGAAATTTGCAGCTATCCCAACAGAGCTCCGTTGAGCTCACTCACTCTCCCTCCCTCACTCGCTCTTTCTGTGTCTCCTGCTGCTGCAGCCTGCCCTTTTGTACTTGGCTCTGGCCTCTGTTGGTGCCTTTTTCTGGCCAGAAAGAAATCTGCAGCAGTCCCAACAGAGCTCCTTTGAGCTCAGTCACTCCCTCCTCCCCTCTCTCACTCGCTTGTTCAGTTTCTGCTGGTGCTGCAGGCTGCCCTTTGTACTGGGCTGCTGCTACATTGCCATCTTCTTCTGCTCACAAAGAAATCTGCAGCAGCCACGATAGAGCTCCATTGAGCTCGCTCACTCCCTCTTCTCTCACTCGGTCATTCTGTTTCTCCCACTGCTGCAGGCTGTCCTTTTGTAGTGGGCGCCTGCGCCATGCTTCCTTTTCTGCCCACAAAGAAATGTGCAGCTGTCACGACACAGCTACGTTGAGCTCACTCACTCCTCCTCTGTCACTTGCTCGATCCGTTTCTGCTTGCGCTGCTGGCTGACCTTTTATACTGGGCTCCTGCCTGCGTTGCCACCTTTTTCTGCCCACAAAGCAATCCACAGCAGGCACAATGCAGCTTCATTGAGGTCGCTCACTCCCCTTGTCTCACTCACTCATTCTGTTTCTCCTGGTGCTGCAGGCAGCCTTTTTGTACGGGGCTTCTGCCTTGGTTGGCACCTTTTTCTGGCCACAAAGAAATCTGCAGCAGCCCTGACAGAGCTCTGTTGAGCTCGCTCACTCCCCCTTTCTCACTGGCTTGTTCCGTTTCTGCCAGTGCTGCAGGCTGCCCTTTTATACTGGGCTCCTGTCTGCATTGCCATCTTCTTATGCCCACAAAGAAATCTGCAGCAGTCATGATAGAGCTCCGTTGAGCTCGCTCACTCCCCTTCTCTTATTCAGTCGTTCTGTTTCTCCCACTGCTGCAGGCTGTTCTTTTGTAGTGGGCCCCTGCGTGCATTGCTTCCTTTTCTGCCCAAAAATAAATGTGCAGCAGTCCTGACACAGCTCAGTTGAGCTTGCTCACTCCCCCTCTCACTTGTTCATTCCGTTTCTGCTGGCGCTGCAGGCTGGCCTTTTGTTCTGGGCTCCTGCCTCCATTGCCGCCTTCTTCTACCCACAAAGAAATCTGCCGCAGTCATGATAGAGCTCCGTTGAGCTCGCTCACTCCCCTTCTCTTATTCAGTCGTTCTGTTTCTCCCACTGCTGCAGGCTGTTCTTTTGTAGTGGGCCCCTGCGTGCATTGCTTCCTTTTTCTGCCCACAAAGCAATTTGCAGCTGTCTCGACAGAGCTCTGTTGAGTTCGCTAACTCCCTATCTCACACACTCATTCTGTTTCTCCTGGCACTGCTGGCTGCCCTGTTGTACTGGGTTCCTGCCTTCTTTGGCAGCTTTTTCTGCCCTCAAAGAGATCTGCAGCTGTCCTGACACAGCTCCGTTGAGGTCGCTCACTCCCCCTCTGTCACTTGTTCATCCATTTTTGCCAGCGCTGCAGGCTGGCCTTTTGCGCTGGGCTCCTGTCTGCGTTGCTGCCTTTTCCTGCTCACAAACAAATCCACAGCAGTCACACTAGACCTCCGTTAAGCTTGCTCACTCCCTCTCTCTCACTCGCTCATTCTGTTTCTCTTGGCTGCAGGCTGCCCTTTTGTACTGGGCTTCTGCCTCTGTTGGCGCCTTTTTCTGCCCACAAAGAACTTTACAGCAGTCCCGACAGAGCTCCTTTGAATTCGCTCACTTCCCCCTCTCACTCACTCGTTCTGTTTCTGCCGCCGCTGCCCTTTGGTACTGGGCTCCTGCCTGTGTTGCTGCCTTCTTCTGCGCACAAAAAAATTTGCAGCAGTCACGATAGAGCTCTGTTGAGCTCGCTCACTCCGCCTCTCTCAGTCGCTCGTTCTGTTTCCCCCACTGCTGTAGGCTGGCCTTTTGTACTGGGTCCCTGCATGCATTGCTGCCTTTTTCTGCCCACAAAGGAATCGGCAGCTCTCCCGGCAAACCGATTGAGTCGCTCATTCCCCTGTCTTACTGCGCTCATTTAATTTCTGCCAGCGCTGCAGCCTGCTCTTTTGTACTGGGTTCCTGCCTCTGTTGGCACCTTTTTCTGACCACAAAGAAATCTGCAGCAGTCCTGAAAGAGCTCCATTGAGCTTGGTCACTCCCCATCTCACTCGCTCATTCCATTTCTGCCAGCGCTGCAGTCTGCCCTTTTGTCGGGAGCTACACTGCTTGGTGCTACTTCTGCCCAGAAAGAAATCCACAGCAGTCACAATAGAGCTCAGTTGAGCTCGCTCGCTCCCTACTCTCACTCATTCATTCTGTTTCTCCCGCTGGTGCAGGCTGCCCTTTTGCACTGGGCCCCTACATGCATTGCTGCCTTTTTCTGCCCAAAAAGAAAACTGCAGCAGTCTCAACAGAGCTCCAGTGAGCTCACTCACTCCCCCTCCCACTCACTCATTCTGTGTCTCCAGCTGTTGCAGGCTGCCCTTTTGTATTGGGTTCCTGCTTGCATTGGCGGCTTTATCTGCTCACAAAGAGATCTGCAGCAGTCCTGACACAGCTCCGTTGAGGTCGCTCATTCCCCCTCTGTCACTCGCTCATCTGTTTTTGCCGGCGCTGCAGGCTGGACTTTTGTACTGAGCTCATGCCTGCATTGCTGTCTTTTCCTGCCCACAAAGAAATCCGCAGCAGTCACAATAGACCTCCGTTGAGCTTGCTCACTCCCCTTCTCTCAGTCGCTCGTTCTGTTTCTGCTGGCGCTGCAGGCTGACCTTTTGTACTGGTCTCCTGCTCGTGTTGCTGCCTTTTTGTGCCCACAAATAAATCTGCAGCAGTCACAATAGAGCTCCGTTGAGGTCGCTCACTCCCCCGTCTCACTCACTCATTCTGTTTCTCCTGACGTTGCTGGCTGCCCTTTTGAACTGGGCCCCTGCCTCTGTTGGCACCTTTTTCTGCCCACAAAGAAATCTGCAGCAGTCCTAACAGAGCTCCTTTGAGCTCACTCACTCCCCTTCTCTCACTTACTCACTCATCCTGTTTCTGCCGCCACTCCAGGCTGCCCTTTTTTACTGGGCTCCTCCTGTGTTGCCGCCTTCTTCTGCGCACAAAGAAATCTGCAGCAGTCATGATAGAGCTCCATTGAGCTCGCTCACTCCCCCTCTCTCACTCGCTTGTCCTGTTCCTCCTGCTGCTGCAGGCTGGCCTTTTGTACTGGGCTCCTGCAAGCATTGCTGCCTTTTTCTGCCCACAAAGAAAACTGCAGCAGTCCTGACCACAGCTGCGTTGAGCTCGCTCACTCCCCCTCTCTCACTAGCTTGTTGTCTTTCTCCTGGCCCTAAGGGCTGCACTTTTGTACTGGGCTTCTGCCTGCATTGGTATATTTTCTGCCCACAGAGAAATCCGCAGCTGTCCCGATAGAGCTCTGTTGAGCTCACTCACTCACTCCACCTCTCTCACTCACTTGTTCTGTGTCTCCCGCTGCTGCAGGCTGCCCTGTTTTACTGGGTTCCTGCCTGAAATGGCAGCTTTTTCTGCCCACAAAGAAACCTGCAGCAGTCCCAACAGAGCTCCAGTGAGCTCACTCACTCCCCCTCCCTCACTCACTTATTCTGTGTCTCCCGCTGCTGCAGGCTGCCCTGTTGTACAGGGTTCCTGCCTGAATTGGCAGCTTTTTCTGCTCACAAAGAGATCTGCAGCAGTCCTGACACAGCTCCGTTGAGCTCGCTCACTCCCCATCTGTCACTCGCTCATCCATTTCTGCCTGCGTTGCTGCCTTTTCCTGCCCACAAAGAAATCCAGAGCAGTCATGATAGACCTTTGTTGAGCTTGCTCACTCCCCCCTCTCTCTCGCTCATTCTGTTTCTTTTGGCGCCGCAGGCTGCCCTTTTGTACTGGGCTCCTGCCTCTGTTGGCGCCTTTTTCTGCCACAGCAGTCCTGACAGAGCTCCTTTGAGCTCTCTCACTCACTCGTTCTGTTTCTGCCACTGCTTCAGGCTGCCCTTTTGTACTGGGCTCCTGCCTATGTTACCGCCTTCTTCTGCGCACAAAGAAATCTGCAGCAGTCCTGACACAGCTCCATTGAGCTCACTCACTCTGCCTCTCTTACTCACTTGTTTTATTTCTCCCGGCGCTGCAGTCTGCCCTTTTGTACTGTGCTCCTGTCTGCTCTGGCACCTTTTTCTGCCCACAAAGAAATCCGCAGCTGTCCTGACAGAGCTCCGTTGGGGTCGCTCACTCCCCCTGTCTTACGCCTCATTCTGTTTGTCCTGGCACTGCAGGCTGCCCTTTTGTACTAGGCTCCTGCCTCTGTTGGCACCTTTTTCTGGCCACAAAAAAATCTGCAGCAGTCCTGACAGAGCTCCGTTGAGCTTGGTCACTCCCCATCTCACTCGCTCGTTCCATTTCTGCCAGCGCTGCAGCCTGCCCTTTTGTACGGGGCTCCTGCTTGCGTTGCTGCCCTTTTCTGCCCAGAAAGAAATCCACAGCAGTCACAATAGAGCTCCCTTGAGCTTGCTTGCTCCCATAGAAACATAAAGGTTGATGGCAGATAAGGACCACAAGGCCCATCCAGTCTGCCCATTTCTTTATCTACCTTATGAATGTGCCACTGGTCTTTGCTCTGTCAATGGCCTATCTATTCATACTCAGCTGTATTGCTGCCTTATGCCTATCCCATGTCTGTTTGAAGCCCTGCACTGTATTCATAGCCACCACTTCCTGAGGTAGGCTGTTCCATGCATCCACCACCCTTTATGTGAAAAAGAACTTATCCTCACATTACCCCTTATCGGCCTCCCTCTAATCTCATGCTGTGTCCTCTTGTCCTGCTATTTTTCTTATACTGAAACGTGTTAGACTCTTTCACCTTGTTAATGCCCTTAAGATGTTTGAATGTTTCGATCATATCACCTCTCTCCCTCCTTTGCTGTAGGGTATACATATTGAGCTCCATTAATCTGTCCTCATATGTCTTCCAATGCAGTCCCTGCATCATTTTGGTTGCCCTTCTCTGAACTGCCACAATTTGGTTAATGTCCTTGTGAAGGTGTGGCCTCCAGTACTGCACCCAGTACTCCAGATGGGATCTAACCAGTGTCTTTTAAAGAGATTATTACCTCCCTCTTATGACTTATGATACCCCTGCTAATACACCCTAACATCCCGCTAGCCTTACCTACTGCTTTAGAGGTCTGATTGGATGATTTCAGGTCATCGGTGATGATGATGCCCAAGTCTCTTTCTTCCTTTGTGACTTCCAGCAACTCCCTTCCCAGCCTATAGGTGGCTTCAGGGTTTCTCTTCCCTATGTGCATGATCTTGCACTTCTTTGCATTAAATCCAGTTGCCACTCTTCCGACCATTTTGCTAGTTTATCCAGATCTCTTCTCATTCTGCCCACCCCATCTGGATCATCTACTCTGTTGCAGATCTTGGTGTCATCTGCAAACAGACAAGCCTTACCCTCTAGTCCATCTACAATGTCACTGATGAAGATATTGAATAGGACTGGCCCCAGAACTGATCCCTGAGGTACCCCACTTGTGACTCGCTCCCCCCACTCTCACACGTTCATTCTGTTTCTCCTGCCGCTGCAGGCTGCCCTTTTGTACTGGGCCCCTACGTGCACTGCTGCCTTTTCTGCCCACAAAGAAATCTGCAGCAGTCCCAACAGAGCTCCAGTGAGCTCACTCACTTCCCCATCCTCATTCACTTGTTCTGTGTCTCCCGCTGTTGCAGGCTGTCCTTTTGTACTGGGTTCCTGCTTGTGCTGGCATCTTTTTCTGCCCACAAAGAGATCTGCAGCAGTCCTGGCCTGGCAGCTCCGTTGAGTTGCTCCTCCCCCTCTGTCACTCACTCATCCGTTTCTGCTGGCGCTGCAGGTTGGCCTTTGTACTGGGCTCCTTCCTGCATTGCTGCTTTCCGACCCACCAAAGAAATCCTCAGCAGTCATGCTAGACCTCCGTGAGCTTGTTCACTCACCCTTTCTCACTCGCTTATTCTGTTTCTGCCGGGCGCAGGCTGGCCTTTTGTACTGGCTCCTGCTTGTGTTGCTGCCTTTTTCTGCCCACAAAGAAATCTGCAGCAGTCATGACAGAGCTCCATTGAGGTCGCTCACTCCCCAGTTTCACTCACTCATTCTGTTTCTCCTGGTGCTGCAGGCTGCCCTTTTGTACTGGGCTCCTGTCTCTGTTGATGCCTTTTTCCGTCCATAAAGAAATCTGCAGCAGTCCCGACAGAGCTCCTTTGAGCTTGCTCACTCCCCTTCTCTCACTCACTCATCCCATTTCTGCTCCTGCTCCAGGGTGCCCTTTTGTACTGGGCTCCTGCCTGTGTTGCCGCCGCCTTCTGCGTACAAAGAAATCTGCAGCAGTCACAATAGAACTCCGTTGAGCTTGCTCATCCCCCCTCTCTCACTCGCTCATTCTGTTTCTCCTGCTGCTGCAGACTGGCCTTTTGTATTGGGCCCCTGCGAGCACTGCTGCCTTTTTCTGCCTAGAAAGAAATCTGCAGCAGTCCTGACACAGCTACGCTGAGCTTGCTCACTCCCCCTCTCTCACTCGCTCGTTGTGTTTCTGCCAGCACTGTGGGCTGCCCTTCTGTACTAGGCTCCTGCCTGCATTGGCACCTTTTTCTGCCCACAAAGAAATCCACAGCTGCCCTGACAGAGCATCGTTGAGGTTGCTCACTCCCCTGTCTTCGCACTCATTCTGTTTGTCCTGGTGCTACAGGCTGCCCCTTTGTACTGGGCTCTTGAGTCTGTTGGCACCCTTATAACCACAAAAATCTCAACAGTCCCGGCAGACTCCATTGACCTTACTCCCTCCCCCTCTCTCACTCACTCATTTCGTTTCTGCCGGCTGCAGCCTGCCCTTTTGTACGGGGCTCCTGCCTGCTTTGCTGCCATTTTCTGCCCACAAAGAAATCTGCAGCATTCACGATAGACTCCATTGAGCTTGCTCACTCCCCCTCTCTTACTTGCTTGTTCTGTTTCTCCCGCTGCTGCAGGCTGCCCTTTGTACTGGGCCCCTGCATGCATTGCTGCCTTTCTGCCCACAAAGATATCTGCAGCAGTCCCAACAGAGCTTTGTTGACCTCACGCACTCCACTTCCCTCACTTGCTCATTCTGTGTCTCCCGGTGCGGCAGGCTGCCTCTTTGTACTGGGGTCCTGCCTCGTTGGCACCTTTCCTGCCCACAAAGAAATCTACAACAGTCCGACAGAGCTCAGTTGTGCTTGGTCACTCCCCCTCCTCACTCACTTAATCCTAAATTGTCCCAAACAATGATTTTCGAAAGCAACTACGGTATTCTACACCAGAAGCACAAAAACGCATTTCAGCCAGGATGTGAAAAATGACCGATGTACTTTTCATAAGGAGGTGTGGAAAAATGCCACTGTTGAAAATGTGGCGTGAAAATATTACTAATTTGCGAAGTTGCAAGGGTGCGTGGAAACTGCACAACGTACCACTGTAACACAGTCATTTTATGGAGTTTCATCACAAAATTTTCAACATAGGCATTTTAGAACATCTGCTCATGAACAGTGTCAGTGTGATTTTCTAAATGTGTTCTGAACACTGATTTCCCACAGCGACCACGCCATAGTGTTTGCCGGAAGACTAAAAACACATTTTGGCCAGGATGTGAAAAATGACAGCTGCACTGTTTATAAGGAGATGTGTAAAAATGGCAATTTTGAAAATCTGGAGTGAAAATATTGGAAAGTTGCGAAGATACGAGCGTGCATGAGAACTGCGCAGCACGCGCTTACGGCTCTCTCATTTTATGGACTTTCATCACCAAATTTTCAACATAGCCATTTTAGGGCCTCTGCTAATGAATAGTGTCACTGTCATTTTCATAATGTGTCCTGAACACAGATTTCACACAGCGACCGAGCTATTCTGACCCGTTAGTGCGAAACACATTTCAGCCAGGATGTGAGAAATGACAGCTGTACTGATCATAAGGAGGTATAGAACAATGGCAATGTTGAAAATCTGGAGTGAAAATATTATAAATTCGCAAACTTTCAAGCATGTGTGCAAACTGCGAACCGCACGCTCGTAACACAGTCATTTTATGGAGTATCAGCATCAAATTTTCAACAGAGGCATTTTAGGACTTCTGCTCTTGAACAGTGTCACTGTCATTTCTGTAATTTGTCCCAAACACTGATTTCCCACAGCAACTGCGCTCTTCTTCTCCGGAAGTGCGAAAACACATTTCGGCCAGGATGTGAAAATGACATCTATACTGTTTTCAAGGAGGTGTGGAAAAATGCCTATGTTGAAGATCTGGCATGGAAATATTATAAATTCACAAAGTTATGAGCATGTGTAGCAACTGCACAATGCACGCTCGTAAAACGATCATTTTTTGGATTTTTTTCCACCAAATTTGCAACATAGGCTTTTTGAGAGCCCACCTCATGAACTCTGGCACTGTTGTTTCATTTGTCAATCCCAAAAGGTGATTCCATGCAGTGACCGCGAAATCATCTTTCAGGACCGATTAACGCCATGACAATGCCAGAATTCGTAAGGATGTGTCCTAAAACCCCATGTTGAAAATTTGGTGCCAAAATTCCAAAAAATGCCTGAGATAAGCATCAATGTTGAAAAAACGCTATTTATTCTATTATACAGCTTACTGGCATTTCCTCAGTTCGCGGTCGGATTTGAAGAGTGTACACGTGTTCCCAGTACACTGAAGATCGTCACACAGAGGTCCAGAGGTAAGTATAGGGTAAGGGGGTTGTGTGGGGAGGCAGGATGCGCAGTGGGTGGGTGCGGGTTGTGGGAGGGGGGCAGGGAGATGACAAGGGACTGTTTTTTTTTTACAGGGGAAAAAAAACATTGCAGGACCATTTTGTTTTGCTGGGCATGTGGCATGCAGGGGTGGCCTCCCAGTGTGCCAACTGACTCTTTTTTGAGGGGGGAACAGCTGCAGCCAACAGGGGATTGGGCACCCCCAGTGGCACACAACAAAAGGGGGGGCCACATCATGACGATGGGGATTGGGCACCCCATCAGCAAAGACAGAAGCGGGGGGGTGAACATAAGCTGAGGGGGATTGGGCACCCTCCTCGGCAAACAACAAATTGGGAGGAGAGACATGCTGACAGGGAGCCAGTCCCCATCAGCAACAGCCCTGCAATGAGGTGCCACTCCCTCATTGCAGCGATGACACTGCAATGATGAGGTGGCCCCTGATTGCAGCAGCTAAAATTTTACAAGTTGGTGTCACGCTGACTGAACTAGTGTCAGCAGCAGCGTGTCATGGCATTGGAGAAAGGCGCCCAAACCTTTAAAGACTGTGGGGTATTAGCCACAATAGTGCCGCACCTCCACAACCTGCTTATAGCAAAAGCTGCTGCAATATTGTTGATTGTGCGCGCAGTCAATATAAAAAGGGAAATAAAGCTAATTATACCAACTATAGACCTATTAGTTTAACATCTGTACCAGGAAAAATAATGACATCAATTGTAAAGGATATAATTACGACCAAGAAGCAAAGTTTTCTGCACTTTAACCAGGATGGATTCATCTCTGAGAGACCATGTGTAACAAATTTGCTATGCTTTTATGAAACAATATCAGCAGCTTTGGATGAGGGAACACCTATGGACTGTATATATCTGGATATGTCCAAGGCCTTTTATGGAGTCCCTCATAGAGAAATCATAAATAGTCTAATTGACTGTAAACTAGATCGCAGGATTGTGAGATGGGTAATAGGATGGTTGACGAGTAGAACTCAGAGGGTAAGCATAAACAATATTGTCCAAACCAGATATCGGTGACCAGTGGGGTTCCACAGGACTCAGTCCTGGGTCCTATACATTTCCAAATATTCCTATGTAATGGGTCAAAATAGTACATGCTGGTTAAGTAAATATGCATATGATATGAAACTAGCAAGTATAGTTAAGACCAAAACAGACCAGCATAGATTACAAAGAGACTTAAACAGTATGGTTTAATGGGCAGACTCAGTTTTAACAATGAAAAATGTTGTGTAATGCACCTAGGAAGTCACAATAGAAAAGCAACATATTATATGAATGGCCTACCTCTCAAAAAACAGACAGGGGAAAAAGACCTAGGAATAACAATTTCTAATAAACTCACGTACGACACTCATAGTAACTCCCAGATAGCAAAAGCAAAGAAAGTGATATGGACGACAAGAAACTTTAAAAGTAGAGATGAAAAGGTACCTATGCCACTGTATAGATCATATGTGACACCGTTGTTAGATTATGGTAGCTCGGTGTGAGGTCCGATCAAGAAAAGCAAGTCAGATAAAACAGAAAAAATATAGCCAGCCCAGTGGTGCTGAGGGTTGAGGCGCTGGATGCCATGCCGGCGACCCAGGTTTGGGAGCGTACTACAGTCGTCAGAAGTCGGCATTGGAGGAAAGGCATTCGGGGGCCTCTCCTTTTCTGGGAGGGAGGAGGGGTTAAGGTCCCAGAGACTGGTAGTGGCAGCAGCATTTGGATCTCTGACACAGGGATTGGCTATGGTGGCACTCTTGTGAGTGTGCATGGCAGAGCTCATGTCTTGCACACCACCAAGCAAGGGGCGGGGTGAGCATGTATGGAAAAACCCTCTGCCATGTCAATGAAGCCACTGATAGAGTTCTAGAGTCCCCACCCGGTGCCTCCAAACAAAGTCTGACTCGAGGGGCAAGGGCTCAAAGGTGATGCGGTCCCACTTGTGGCAGGCAAGCCACAATCCTCCCTGCTTCAGACAGGTCATGGCAGAGGCTGGCAGGTGTCCGACAACGAGACTCCATGTAACAAGGTTGATGGTGGAAGCCCCATCTGCAGTTGGTGAGCATAAACAGATAGTACAAAAAAAGGAAAATACATGACAAACAATCAAAATGATTTATAGTTGTAAAGGACTGGCATATGAGGAAAGGCTCAAAAATTAAACCTAATGACACTCCAAACACACAGGAGTAGGGGAGATCAACTATTGTGTTATGATGTAATGCAAGACAGCCACCTTTTAAATGAATTAAATCTGACATTTAAAAATAATTACATGGGTACCAGAAGGCACCCTCTTCAACTAAGGCCCCAAAAATTCATCTCTGAAAAGAGAAGGGCCTTTTTCACACTGCAAGTGATGAACCCTTGTAACAGACTCCGACTGGAAGTGATAATAAGCAATGATAAAAAAACAGTTTAATAAATGTTTAGACACACATATAAAAGCAATAATAAATTATCATTTAACAGGCAATCGCCAGGATCAAACATGGGCTCACCACCTTCTCAGCTCCTTACCCTTAGTATGTCCCTTAGTATAGGAGAAAATATACAGATACAAAGGTGAAACAATTGTGGTGAAACTGTACTAGTTTTCTTTTTAACACAGTACCATTATTCTTGGATTATTGGAAATGTGTAAGACATTGTTTGATGAATACTAACAATAAGATGTAGACTAACAATAAGATGTAGACTGCATTGTTGTTGAAGAACATCTGGAAAGTGTTTCATATTGTGTATACTGCCATGTTGTTTGTTTAGTGCTGCTAAATATAAATATAAATACTCATGTCCAGCATTGTCCTATCATGATGCGTGATCAGTGCAATATTGCTCATAGGGACCCCAAACCATTTCAAAAAGTGACACCCTATCCTTTGTTTTATAAATAAGTCTCTCAAGAAACATGTTGTCTGTCATCATTTGCCAGCAAGAACTAAAAGAAGAGGGAATATTTTGTTTCCACTTTGTTAGAAAATTTAGCTTAGCTGTCTGAATTGCTATCCATGCCAATTTATTTTGGTCGATACTCACTCCTCATTGAATAAATCCCCAAAGCAATCATTCTGAGGAAATGTGGACTTGCTAGGTGAGCATTGCAGTTAATGCATACTCTCACCAGCCAGTACTGATTTAAGCTGTGGGCAACTGTACATCATGGGCCCAATTCACAAAGCCTCCGTCATGGTGCATGGTGCTTGCACCACATCGAATGGTGCAAGGTGCACCTTGCGCCGACAGACAGTGCCAGCTGCAATTCCCAAAAGGCAGCCTGCATCAACCATAGGCTGTCTACCAAGCCCCTGTGCCCAGACATGAGCAGCGACATGGTGCATGTGGCTTGCGTTAGAGGCAGGCTGCCAGTGTGCCACAAGTGGGATTCACAAAGCACACCCAGAGGGCAGATTTCTGAAAACCCTTACACCAGCTAGGGCTGGTGTAAGGCTACTGACTGTCGCCCTCTGGGTGTGCTGAGCAATAGTTGTGCCATGGATGAGCCCCTGCCCTATCCCCACCTGTGCACCAGTGCCCCTGCCCTCCATATCGCCCATTACCGTGGTCTGGTGGTCTCCCTCCCTGAATCCTGATATCACATGGTATTGTATGATGTTGTCCCCAACCTGATGGTCTAGTGCCCTACCACCCCACCCACCCACCCTAGCAGTTAGTACCACCACCCCACTCTCCAAACCCACACCCTGAGCCAGCACCGCACACCTCCTCTTGCCACCGCAGCCGGTGCTGATTGACCTTTGTGCACTGGAGCCTCTGCTGAGCCTCTCCCTGTGTGCGGGCATTGTCATATGGGTGAGGTTACACAGTCTGGGCGCAGGCGCCAGGACTATCATGCACCAGAATCTGGTGCAGGGTCCCTGGCATAAGGGGCTTTGGTGCAAGCTGCTGTTTGCCGCTGCTTGTGCCGGATGCAGCCTCCATTGAGAATCGGGGCACCATATGTGGTAAATTCACCACTGATCAGGAACAATGGGGGCATAAATCCTTATATCGAAGGACAAGTTTAGCTAGCCTGGCAAGTGCATAATATGTTCCATTAATTGTCATAAAATGTATCACTTTGTGTTTCACCTGCATAGACCAGCTAAAGCCCTGTTGTAAAATGTCCTGCCAGTCATCCAGTTTCAGTTCCAGGTCGATACCTAAATCTATTTGCCATTTAAGGCATATACACTTTTACATCCCCATCACAGAGCAGATTAAAATCTTATATAATTGAGATAATATGCTTATATAATATAATAATATGCTTTATTTATTAAGTGCAATTCTGGGAATCAAAGCAATGTACATAATTAAAAGCATCATTAAAACAGAATAACATAACTTAAAATTATTTACAATGTAATTTAAATAGGACAGTTAAAATTATCAAAAGATACTATAAACTACATACATAATGCTTGCTTAAACAGATAAGTTTTAGGCCTGCTTTAAAGCTCTCCACAGTCCGGACTCTCTAATCTGATGAGGTAGAGAGTTCCAGAGGGATGGGGCACTAAACATAAAGGCCCGAGCCACAAATGTTTTCAGCCGCACCCTGGGAACCTCTAACAACCCCTTGTCAGTTGAGCAGAGAAGACAGCCAGTGCTCTAGGGAGTCAGGAGCTCTTGCAGACAGCTCAGGCCCAGTCCATGCAGGGCTTTGCAGGTCAGAAGCCCAACCTTGAAGGTGATCTGCCACTGTACAGGCAGCCAGTGCAGTTCGCGCAGCATGGGAGTAATATGTCTCGAATGAGAATTCCCAGTCAACAACTGTGCTGCAGAAGTCTGCACCAGCTGCAAGTGAAGGATATCAACCCCAGGAAGCCCCAGGTAGAGAGAGTTGCAGTAGTCCAGGCAAGAAGTCACAAAAGCATGGATCAATGTAGGTAGATCACTGGATGGAACAAGGTGCCTAATTCTGGTGAGATTCCTAAGATAAGAAAAGGAAGACTTGACGACTGCCGACACCTGCGAACGCAGTATCCGCCCATCATCAAGAACTACCCCCAGATCATGCACCTGTTCAGAGGAAGACAGCTGTGCACCCTGAAGCCAAAGACCAGAGGGTAAACCCACTGCTGGCCTCTCTATCTGGTGACCTGGATCCACCACCAACATCTCAGTCTTCCCAGAATCCAATTTCAGCCTGATGGATTTCATCCAGTCATGGATTTCTGCTAGACAGCTGTTAAACTTTGAGACTGCACTATCCTGATTGGATGTAAAAGACAGAGCTGTGTATCATCAGCATAGCAGTGAAACCTCAGCCCATATCATCTTACAATGTCTCAAGGGCAGCATGCCTCACGAACAACATGGGGACAGCACCGAGCCCTGGGGACCCCATGGCAGAAGAATGGATCAGAGGAAAAAAAAAAATGACACCACCTCTGAGATCTGCTGGTGAGGGAAGATTGAAATCATCTGAGATCTAGACCAGCCAGGCCACAGATAACCTTCAGGTGCTCGAGCAGCATCCCATGACCCACAGTGTCAAATGCTGAAGAGAGATCAAGAAGCACCAAGGTGAAATGGCGCTTTTGATCTCTCACCATCAGGAGATCATCGAGCACCCGAACCAGAGTGGTCTTGGTATTATGTCTTTTCTGGAAACCAGACTGGAGAGGATCGTAGACATCGTGGATGGTAAGATAGTTGTCTAGTTGCAGTGCAACTTGTTTCTCAGTCACCTTCCCAACAAAGGGAAGGTTAGAGATAGGTCTGTAGTTAGCAAAGCAGTCTGTGTCCAAAGCAGCTTTCTTAAGAGGTGGTGTCACCACTGCCTCCTTCAGGGAGCTAGGAAACTCACCCGACTCTAAGAAGCATCACACAATCTTTGCAAGGACCGGGCCAATGGACTCAATACACCCCAATAAGAGGCATGTTGGACCCAGATCTAAACTACAGCACATTGGCAGCAAATTCTGGACAATCTGCATGATGTCCATGATCTCCAGCCAGTCAAAAGATATCCAAGAAAACCGAGGAGGAGTGACCATGCACCAACCACCAACAGCCCCCATAGAAGTTCTGGACGGATCTCGGCGCTGATGTTGGCCATCTTATCTGCAAAGAATTGAGCAAATTCATCACACTTAACTTGTGAAAAAGCACCTCAAACCTGTATATAGGTTGAGTTGCACAACCTGTCCACGGTTTGAAAGAGCTGAGCTGGTCGATTCTGAGCAACAGCAATCTCACCAGAGAAGAACTCTGCCTCCTTACGTGTGATTGCTGATTGATAACTTTGATAATGATCCATCAATCTAAGGTAGTCAGCTTCAAGAAACGATTTCCGCCAACGACGATCTAACCTTTGCCCAACTTGTCTCAACTCCCTCAAGGTCCCATCAAATCAAGGGGACCGAGGGCAGAGGGAGAGAGGGCAAACACGCACTGGGGTGACAGGATCCAGAGCTACAGTAATAGCCTTATTGTAGGCCTGAAGTAAACTCTCTGGATCCTAGCCTACCCCTAAGAATCCTGATAGGGCTAATACCGCCAGTAGGCCTTCTGGGGTGACATCCCTCAATGGGAGGTATCTGACCATCTCCACAGGGGCAGACCTACAAGAGGTGGCCTGGAGATTGAACCTTACTGTGTGCTGATCATACCATAAGACTGGTTCCACCACTAAGTCGAAGGTCTCCATCCCCTGGAGGAAGACCAGATCAAGTGATTGACCATGACTCTGAGTAGCAGAGGCAACTACCTGTGTGAATCCCAACGAGTTCATAAGTTGGAGTAAGTCTTGTCCAAACTGCCAGAGTTCATCATCGACCCAAGCGTTAAAGTCACCCAGGACCATCAACCTGGGTGACTCAAATGCCATATCGACAATGAAGTGTGCTACTTCCTGCAGGAACAATTTCTCACCTCCGGGGTGGACGGTACATGAGAACAATCCTGCAGCCCACACCTGCTACTACGGTAAACTCAAATTATCTGACTTCTCCAACTGGCACACCAGTAAGGCCCAATTCTGATCTAAAACAAATGGCTACACCCCCTCTCCTGTGGCCCGATCTCGAGCGCTGTTATCACCGAGAACACGGCCGGGATCGCCACCTGTAAAATGGGGCCAGCATTGTCATCAAGCCAGGTCTTAGTGATGTAAGCTAGGTCTGCTGACCCAACAAGATCTGTGATAACTGCCGTCCTGTTCCTAATAGACCTGGCATTGCATAATACCACTCAAGCTGGATGGATACTGGAACTGGATGAGCTATCAGCCCAGAAATACTGGAGCCCTTGGTATGGAAACTAGATATGGAACACCACATTCTAGAGACCATTTTGCCCCAGGGTGTCTCCTGGTCTGTACAACCCTGATACGGCCACCTCGCTCTCCCCTTGGAAATTCAGGACCCCTAACCCACCTCCGCCTCCTGTTAACAATACCCAAAGCCCTGCAGTGGCTATAAACCACTGTAGGAAGGGGAGGACAGTAAAGGGGCTGGAGGCCCAGGATTTCAGAGGGGGAGTAGTGCCTGACTGGGAGAGCAGCAGGCCAGCACAGCTTCAACCCCTAATCTGCCCAAAACAAACAGTAACAACACACCCATACTCCTCCCACCCACTAAGAGACTGATAATACTAACAATAAAAAACCCTAGGCTACAATACAACCCTCACAAAAACACCCCTATAAATACCCCCACTCCAAAAAAGAATACAATACAATAAGCAATATCAAAATAAATTCAAGCAAAAACCAACCAAAATAAAATTCAAGTTTTAGTAGACCAGAGTACTCACATCACTCTGGTTAACTTTGTCCAGCATAGATCACCCCCTCTACCATTCGTGTAGTGGGAGAAGATCTAACAGAAAAGAAGAAACAACTTAAACTAAAAAAATAATTAAAAAATCAGTTTAGATAAATAACAGTACTAAATCATAAAACTTTAGTCAGATTAAGTCACTTCTCTCAAAGAGGAATGAAAGAAGATACCAGGAAATCCACAGTATATAAAAGTCACAAAACTCCTTGCATATAAAGACACATAGAACTCTCCCGCTATTAGGAAGAAAAGGGCAAACTATAATGTAAAATCCAGCCTAAGTTCAAAGTCATGAAGGAACGAGCCAAATAGATCCAGCAAGATTTCCATAGAAAACGAACCTCAGCAGCTGGGGACAGCAGTTCATGTAAGAGTCCCAAGACATACAGGTCACAGCCCAGGAGATCACCAATGCAGCAGCGGGCTGGGCCGTGCAACTAGATCCCATGGGGACCCCCCCAAATGCACCAAACTCACAGGCCCAACCCACTGCCCGTAACTGGCAGCTACAATTCCTGGGAGGCAGGCTGCAAGAATTGTCCCCCAGGAGATCTAGAAGAGTCCCAGCTGTTACTCCAATTCCCTGGAGAATATGAGGGACAACTCCTGCTCGGTCATGGGAAACCTAGTCAGTAGCTCACCCTAGGCATGAAGGGGAGGCCCCCCCACCCAACACAGCTCCCAGACCATGCCGCCCTTCCAATATTAAAATCCTGGCTGACTTCAGTGCACAACACACACCTGCATGCCTCTCAGGAGGGAACCTACAGATCTTGCTCACAGTTCCTCAGGCGGTTCAAGGTTGCAAAAGAACTGCCAGGCCAATCCTGTAGAAGTCCCGGTCAATCCTGCAAAATCCCAGAATAGTCCCACAGAGTATCTCTGGCTGTAATCCACCACATGCCACAAAGTTAAGAAGTGGGAGCCCAAAATCTTTATAGATTAGGAGCCAGGTCACAAGCCACCCACACAAATTGTCCATGAGTGAACAGGGAATAAAAGAAGGGGTCATCCACAAATCCACAAGTCCGTGAGTAAAAAAGCTCAAAAACACTGAACACTTCAGCTAGTCACCACAAAAAGCCACTAATACAGCAAAGAATTTAAGCAGCATAAATGGGGAAAAGCAAGCAAATAAACAAAATAAAATGAAAAAGCAAGGGATACTTTTCATGTTTTCACTCAATCCAATATATTAGCTATGCCGGAAGGCTCCTGGAGGGCATAGTTTGCCCCTCAGACATTACCAGAAAGTGTCCGACTTACGAATATCTATAGAAATGGTTTTGTAGCAAAGCATATGTCTGCACCAAATCTGCAGATGTAGAGTCAGACTTACAGAAGTGGCCCAGAACCTGAATACCCCTTCGAGTCCACATTTGGAAACCAGGATCTTTAAGGAAACCAAGATTTAAGGGGTTGTCCCAGAGGACTGTCAACACTCCTTAAGTCATTATTTGCCATTTACTTTTAGGGGCCCCATGCCACACTCTCAACAAATATTCTATAATAAAGTTCCCTTTTGCCTTATAAAGATTATCAAATGAAGTACTATATAGGAGCTCTGTCCACCTAGAGACCCCCATCTACTACCTCTCTATCAGAATGCCTACACATTATTCCACGGGTGCAGGCTAGCCAGATGAGCAGCCCAGTAGTACATGTTGAGGTGGGGTGGGGGGGTATTAAGCCTGACCATAGTCATCAGCTGTACCAGCTGGTCATACTTAACCCTCGATTTGACAGTTTTAAATTGCCCCATAGCTCTCCTCATGTCCATAATATCTATTTTGCTGCTAGCTAACATTTAGTTGATCAGTTGTAGATTGTACTTACTGTTTGCAGAGTTTGCAGCTGAAGTCGTTCCATTGGGAATTGATTTTGGGCTGCTCACCACAGACTTCACGTTTGTCAGAGCCATAATGGGGAAAAGCTGTAAAAACCTTTGCCATCAAAAAAAGACTATCAAATGTTTTGGCACTGATTTTTTTTTTTTTAAAGAATTCATTAGATAACAACTAGATCTAATGAATAATAATAAATTAGCAGGTTGTACTGGAGAAACATGTTTCTAAATAAATACTGAAATAAGTAAAACTGCTGCTGACACCTCAGGCAGTCATACTCATAGGCGCCATGTGTGCACTCTTCCATTAAACATTGAAGACAAAAACTTGGGAGTAGCGCTAAATCAATTAAACAGTGAAAACCATGTGAGCACACATATTGAGCTTGCTTTTCAAATGGGCCCTAGATCATCACAAGCTTCTGCAAATGACAGCATGCATCAAAGTCTGGTACCCCAGGGACCCTGCACCAGATTCTGGGACAGGGAGTCCCAGCACCAAAGTTCCCAGGCTTGCGACAGCTGCCTCCATGCTTCAAGCAAATGGCATGTGGGATGGCTTTGGTGGAGGTTACCATCACAGCACTGATACCATGAGGTTCCTTCACCACTACCACCACCATTGCAGAGATCGGCCAAGCACACAGCTAAGGCCCCCTGTGTTAGCTAGCAGTGCTGCAAAGGGGGACATATTTATAATCCCAGGAAGTGTGTCGCAGCAACAGAGAGAACCAGGTCCATTCACAGACCTGGGGAGAAGTTAAATGCTGCACTGTGCATTTTGATATCCTCTGATTCATTCTGTGGTGCCAGTATATATATATATCTGGGGCTGATTTTACTGTTTGTTGGGAGGGATTTAAAGGGACCAGGTGGTGAGGGCTTGAGGGAGAGGGAGGGTGAGGAGGGCCTTGAGGGGACGGACTCCTGAGGTCACGTGGCTCAGCCAGGCCTATCGGGAAGTGTAAGTTTCAATACCTTTTCTAGGAGGCCTAGCAATCCTCACGTGAGTGACCCCTTGTGTGAGTGACCCTGACTCGTGAGTGCCATGACACAAAAGCGTGGCATCTGAAAAGCATCAGTTAGGAGGAGAGAGGAACAGGTGGGAATCTGAAGGAATCCAGGACAGTATAGATGCAAGGGAGGGTGGAGCACCCAAGTAGCTGTGAGGGGGCTGTGTGAAAACACGGAGGAGGGAAGGTGGGGCTGGGTCATTAGGTGGATGAACGAACAGATTGATGCTGTTACACTCTTTAAAGTTGCCTCTCCAAGATCCAAGACTGGAAGAGTGCCAACTGACTGAGGATGAACCCTGATAAAACTGAGGTGTTGGTAGAATCCAGGTCAACAGGGTTTGGGGCTGTCAGCTGGACAGCCATCCGGGCTTTGGCTTCATGGAAGCCTGCTGCTGACCTCAGACAGGGTGTAGAATCTGGGTGTTGTACTTGACCATGGTTTTACTTTTAAGGCTCAGGTGTTGGCTCTTGTCAAGACCTCTTTTTATCATCTGAGGAATATCGCCCGGATTACATACCTGGTTCTGCCTGCCAACCTTCCAACTCTGGTCCATGCTTTTGTGACTTCCTGCCTTGACTATTGCAATGCCCTGTACAGTACATTGGGATTTCAGGGGTTGGTTTGGCATGACCCACCCTTAACGAAGCCATGCTGCCTCCTGTCCTGCACCTCTTCACCTCCAGTAGTGCCACTAGCCTCCCTTTAGGATCGCTTTCCACTAGCTTCCCCACTATGGACGTTAGACTTAGTGGCCCATAGATCCCTGGTTCGTCTCTGGGTCCACTCTTGTGAGGGGAACCACATGAGCCACTCTAGTTCTGCAGTATGCATCCTATGTCTAGAGATGGAATTAAATAAGTCTGCCAAGGGTCCTTCTAGGACCTCTGCCAGCTCCATAGAGCACTCTCGGATGTACTTAATCCGGTCCCAGTGCCTTGTCTACCCTCAGTGCCTTTAACCTCTCAGCACCCTCCCACTGTGATTTCTCCATCCATCACCTCTCTCCCCATCTGTTTTATCCTCCCTCCTGCTATGGATAGCACCCCTTCCTTTTCTTTCCTAAAGACTGAACAGAAGTAGTCGTTGAGCACTTCTGCCTTTTCACCCCCTCTACCACCCATCCCCTCTCCTTCTTAATTCTTACAGTCTGGTCCCTGCAGCTTCTTTTCTCCCTGATGTACCTAAAGAAGTCTTTCCCAGCTTTTCTTATGCCCATGCCAGTCTGAGTTCCCTTGCTGCCTTGGCTGCCCTTACCCCCGTGGTCACTTCCTTTGCTTCTTTCAGATATTCCTCCCTATCTTCCTCCTTCCCTGATTTCCTGTATTTCCTGTAAGCTGCCCTTTTCTTCCTCACCCTGTCTAGCACCCCAATGCTTATCCAGCTGGGTTTCTTTCCCCTAGTCTTCTTAGTCTGGGCCCTGCTACAAGTTTCTGTTACCTTCACTATTCCTTGTCTTATCAGTTCCCACCTTTGTTCTGTGTCCATACCCAGTTGAATTTTGCAGGAACCCTGTACCACTTCCCTCATCATCTTTAAGTTGGTGTTCTAAAATCCAGCACCCTTATGTCATATGCCATCCTCTTTAGCCATCTGTAACTGGAACCATGCTGTCCAGTGGTCACCCTCCCTCAGTGGCTCCTTCACCCTCACATCCCTCACCCACTTCCCGTTCATTAGTACAATGTCAAAGGTGTTCCTTTCCCTAGTTGGTTCCTTGACCAACTGTACTAGAAAGTTTTAATGGAAGGTGTCCAGCATTACCTGCTCCCTTCTACTCTTTGTGGTAGGTGTGCCTCACTCCACCCCCGGAAGTGAAATAATAATAGAAAAAATAAAAGCTTCAAAAAAACATACACTGCTGGGTCAGACAATATTTCACCAAAGATCTTAAATTAATGTCATCACAAATTCAACCTCTCTAAGATTACTATGTTTTATTTTTTATTTTATTTTATTGAATTCTGGGATTACAATACCTTTGAGCAAGAGCAGCTCATTTACTAAGGTCCCATGTCAGTAGGGAGGGTAACAAACATGCAAAGGGCAAACAGTTGCATGGTATCCAATAACACAGAGAAGGCAAAAGGATTAATATACCAAACATTTGTGGGGTGAGACTAACATAACAGAGATCTATACGGAGTGCTAAGGAATGCTATTAGATAGAGCACTGGTAGTATGTGAAAGGGGTAAACCCAGGAAAAGTAAGACTGGAAGGCCATTGTCATTGTGGAAAGGAGTACAGATAAGTGCTCCGGTTGGTAGCAAAATGCAGACAGGGATCAGATTAGTGCCAGTTTGGGGTGAGTTATGAGAGGTGGGGTGAGAGGGAGCAGTGAGGAGGGAGGGGGTGGTAATAGGCAAACAGGGAAAGACTGCAGATGCAATTAGTTAGGAGTGGAAGAGCACTGAAATGCATCTGGATTATGTGGAGAGGAGCTACAGTGGGTGTTGAACAGCTTTTTAACACTAGGTGATGTGAGACCAAAGTGCACCTTTTTGATTAACAAGCAGGTCTGATATTGGCTCCTGCTAAGTAGTGGAAGTCACCCAGACTGCCTATACAGGTCACGGGTGTGTGATAGATGGGCAGCCCCAGTAAGGAGTCTGCATGCTTTGTTGAGGGCCACAGATATCTATGGAGGGCAGTAGGGAAGCAGAGCCATAGATGACCAGTCCCTAGGTGATGATAGAGGTGACAGAGCTGTGAATTGCCAGTCTAAGGGCTTTAGGTGTCATGCTGTGTTTATGTCTGTGTAGTATGCGGATCCTAATATTAGCAGCCTTTGCAATATTGTTAATAAATTGTGCAAAGGAAAGGTAGCTGTCCACAGTGTTGCCTAGGTATTTGAACTGTGAGACCTGTTCAAGCGGTACACCAGAACAATTCCTGATGGTGAGGGACTGGGATTTGTGCTTGCTGTGTGCTCTGCTGAATAACATAACCTTAATTTTGTTGTAGTTCAGGACCTGCTTGTGGGAGTTGAACCACTCATCAGCTCACTGAAAGTCAAGCTGTAGTTGATGTTCAAGGAGTTTAGTGTCATGGTGACTTGAGTAAATGACAGCATCATCTGCATAGAGTAATATTTTCTGGTGACAGATGCAAGGGAGGTTGTTTAAGAAAAGACTAAAATAGAGAGGACCCAAGATGGAGGCTTGAGGTATGCCAGAGTGAACCGGTTTTCATTTCGAGATGATGTTGGCAGTCCTAACTTGCTGAGACCGGTCCTCCATATAACTTTTGAACCAGAGTAGTGCATCATTGGAAAGCCCAGTTGAGGACATCTGTTTAAGTAGGAGTGGGTGAATAACAGTATTGAAGGCTTTTGTTAGGTGAGTTGCTGACAGTATAGCCTAGAGGTTAGAGTAATGAGTTGTGAACAAGCTTAGTATATCTAGTAGACCAGACCTGGGTTTGATTTTCACAACCTTCACTTGCATACTGTGTAACTCTGAGCAAGTCATAACTACCCAGTGCTCCTAGGTCACCCCTGAATACAGGCACTTGTGCCTAGTGAGCCTTACCTGGTTACAAAAGACTAAAATAAAAAGCCGCACCCACATAGTTACCCTGATCAAGTGAATTATGAATAAAACTAGTGAATTGCAGGAAGGCAGTGATGGTGCTGTGCCCTTTTCTAAATCCATGCTGTTGTGGGCATTGGATTTCGTATTTTTCCAGCTATTCTACTGACTGGTCCAACACTATGTGCTCCAAAGCTTTTGACAAAGGAGGGAGGATGGAGACAGGCCTGTAGCTGGTGTGCAGTGCTCTTTCTTCATTCTTGTGAACAGGTGTTATAAGCGTCTGTTTCCATAATAAGGGGAACTGTGCCAACCTTAGTGATAAGTTCAAGATCTTTGTAATTGGCACAAGGATTTCTTCTAGTATGAGAACAACCAACTTTCAGTTGAGGGACTCCCCACTGTGTCTAGATTTACCAAGAACCTTGTGAGTGTAGGTTCTGGCCAGATGCAGCTGAACCTTTTTAAAACAGAACTGTGGGAAAGACTGGCTTGAGGATGCTGTATCAAGGGTAGCACTAGTGGTTAAAGTGTCAAAGAAGTCAGGTGAAAGGACACTGCCCAGATTCCCAAAGCATTGCTGAAGGTATTGGTTATAGTGTCAAGGTCCAGTGTTGGTGTTCCACTGATGCTGAGCATAGTGAGTGCCAGCTTGGGGTCTTTACAAGTGAGGTCTTTTTAAGTTGCTCAAAATTTTTTACGATCTCCCCAGGAGTTAGAGAGCATTTCCCTGAAATATTTCCTTTTTGTATTTCGAAAAGCTCGCTTGCATTAATTTCTGTCAGTTTTGAATTTTTTTATCCACTTGTTTATGGGTTGCTCTTGCACAGTGTCAGAGGTGGTCCCTTAGTTTCAGAGGAGTAATAAGTTCAGGTGTTATCCACGGGATGGAGGTCCCTTTAACCTTCTTTTTTCTCACAGGCGCTTATATGTCGCAGGCCCCAGTAAATTGTTTGATGAAAAGATCCAGAGCTAAGTCAACATCATTGATTGTATCAAGTGGAGCCCAGTCCAGTCTACGAATATGTGATTTGAATAGCTCAGGGTGCCTCCATCTTAGCATCCTACTATACATTAATTTAGGAGGGCCTTTCTGCACTATCTGACCAAATACAGATAACAGGTGAGTCATCACTTATGGTGTCAGGAGCACAGACACCTTACAGATATGCTCTGGATGGTTAGTATCCAGTCAAGCGGGTATCCTATCCTATCATGACATCTGGTGGGGTGGAAACGAGCTGAGTAAGGTGCTGTGCAGTGATGGCATCTTTATAGGTACAGGCATCAGTCAAAAGCCAGTTTATGTTAAAATCACCTATAATTATTGTTTCTGAATTATGGTGCAGGCCTCTTAGATATTACATTATATTATTGAAGCCAGCAGCCTCATCCTTAGGGGGTAAGTAGACATATGCTACTGTAAGGAGCTTGTTATGTGCTCCAAGGCAAACTTTGATTGCAAGGGCCTGTGACAGGGATGCAGGGTTAAGCATATGTATGGCATGGCCCATATGAGTGTCCCTGAGATTAGATGGTGCAGCCAGTACCTCTTTTTGTAATCCTGTCTTGCCTGAAGATAGTATATCCCAGGATAGTGACTGCAGTATCAGGTATCTTTGGATTGTCCACATTTCGACAACAGAAAGGATGTCAGGATTATGCTGCTGTACCCTGGTTTGGAGTTAATCTAGTTTGCTGAGGAGCCTACAGACATTGATGGATGCCAGTGTTAAAGACCCAGACTTCACTCACCTGAGTGGCGTGGCGGGTCCATCTGGTCCAAAGTTAGGGTGGACATTGCCAGACAGCAGTAGAAGCATTAGGAAAAAAACACAGGAGGTAGGCTTTGAACATTTTGTAGAATAGTTTGTAGCTTAGCAATCTTTGCAATATAATGCTACATTTGTGTGGCCGCACAGTGAGGCAGAGTGGTATTGCCAGGGAGGTGTAGCTCGCAATAGGGCTGGAAGACAGAATTCTTAGAAAGTGGACTAAGAGTCAGTTCAGAGTACAGTGGTCCATCTTATTGTAGTCAGGTATACCAGTGGCCATGCCTGGATAGTAGTGTATGTAATCAAGTAGTGTGTACTGGTAGGAAGGTCATTTTGTGGTGACATCAAGAACACCAGGGCAGGTCACAACCACCACCACTATTCTGAGTGCCAGGGCCAAGTAGTCCATGATAGAGGCCACCAAAGGGGTCATAGCTAGGCAGGAATTAGTCAAATGCTGTAACTAGGCACAGAGTATGGATGTTGAGAGAAAGGGACTGGCGAAGACATTTATGTGTATGGAGTGTGTTAGCCCTCTAGTGGATAGTTAGTATAACTGCCCAATGGGAAAACAGACACTTAGCTAGCTCTATCATGTGACAGCAAAGCACGCTGTATAAGAAAATTCCCAGACAGGGGCGGGGGAGGACCGGCGTGAAAATGAAGAGGTACCCTCCAGATTGCCAATCAGCAGTAGTGGTACATGTATAAACAAGCATATGTCAATGCTGAATGTTGATTGCATTGGTCCGTTGAGTCTGCTCACTGGCCCTCTGTCACTCGCTCGTTCAGTTTCTCCCAGTGCTGCAGGCTGCTGTTTGTACTAGGCTCCTGCCTGCATTGGCACCCTTTTCTGTCCACAAAGAAATTTGCAGCTATCCCAACAGAGCTCCGTTGAGCTCACTCACTCTCCCTCCCTCACTCGCTCTTTCTGTGTCTCCTGCTGCTGCAGCCTGCCCTTTTGTACTCAGCTCTGGCCTCTGTTGGTGCCTTTTTCTGGCCAGAAAGAAATCTGCAGCAGTCCCAACAGAGCTCCTTTGAGCTCAGTCACTCCCTCCCTCCCCCTCTCTCACTTGCTCGTTCAGTTTCTGCTGGTGCTGCAGGCTGCCCTTTTGTACTGGGCTGCTGCCTACATTGCCATCTTCTTCTGCTCACAAAGAAATATGCAGCAGCCACGATAGAGCTCCATTGAGCTCGCTCACTCCTCTTCTCTCACTCGGTCATTCTGTTTCTCCCACTGCTGCAGGCTGTCCTTTTGTAGTGGGCGCCTGCATGCATTGCTTCCTTTTCTGCCCACAAAGAAATGTGCAGCAGTCACGACACAGCTACGTTCAGCTCACTCACTCCCCCCTGTCACTTGCTTGATCCGTTTCTGCTTGCGCTGCTGGCTGACCTTTTATACTGGGCTCCTGCCTGCATTGCCACCTTTTTCTGCCCACAAAGCAATCCACAGCAGGCACAATGCAGCTCCATTGAGGTCGCTCACTCCCCTTGTCTCACTCGCTCATTCTGTTTCTCCTGGTGCTGCAGGCAGCCTTTTTGTATGGGGCTTCTGCCTTGGTTGGCACCTTTTTCTGGCCACAAAGAAATCTGCAGCAGCCCTGACAGAGCTCTGTTGAGCTCGCTCACTCCCCCTTTCTCACTCGCTTGTTCCGTTTCTGCCAGTGCTGCAGACTGCCCTTTTACACTGGGCTCCTGCCTGCATTGCCATCTTCTTATGCCCACAAAGAAATCTGCAGCAGTCATGATAGAGCTCCATTGAGCTCGCTCACTCCCCTTCTCTTATTCAGTCGTTCTGTTTCTCCCACTGCTGCAGGCTGTTCTTTTGTAGTGGGCCCCTCGTGCATTGCTTCCTTTTCTGCCCAAAATAAATGTGCAGCAGTCCTGGCACAGCTCAGTTGAGCTTGCTCACTCCCCCTCTCACTTGTTCATTCTGTTTCTGCCGGCGCTGCAGGCTGGCCTTTTGTTCTGGGCTCCTGCCTCCATTGCCGCCTTCTTCTACCCACAAAGAAATCTGCCGCAGTCATGATAGAGCTCCGTTGAGCTCGCTCACTCCCCCTCTCTCACTCGCTCATTGTGTTTCTCCAGGTGCTGCAGGCTGCCCTTTTGTACTGGGCCCCTGCATGCATTGCTGCCTTTTTCTGCCCACAAAGCAATTTGCAGCTGTCTCGAAGAGCTCTGTTGAGTTCGCTAACTCCCTATCTCACGCATTCATTCTGTTTCTCCTGGCACTGCTGGCTGCCCTGTTGTACTGGGTTCCTGCCTTCTTTGGCAGCTTTTCTGCCCACAAAGAGATCTGCAGCTGTCCTGACACAGCTCCGTTGAGGTCGCTCACTCCCCCTCTGTCACCTGTTCATCCATTTTTGCCAGCACTGCAGGCTGGCCTTTTGCGCTGGGCTCCTGTCTGCGTTGCTGCCTTTTCCTGCTCACAAACAAATCCACAGCAGTCACACTAGACCTCCGTTAAGCTTGCTCACTCCCTCTCTCTCACTCGCTCATTCTGTTTCTCTTGGCGCTGCAGGCTGCCCTTTTGTACTGGGCTTCTGCCTCTGTTGGCGCCTTTTTCTGCCCACAAAGAACTTTACAGCAGTCCCGACAGAGCTCCTTTGAATTCGCTCACTCCCTCCTCTCACTCACTCGTTCTGTTTCTGCCACCGCTGCCCTTTTGTACTGGGCTCCTGCCTGTGTTGCTGCCTTCTTCTGCACACAAAAAAATTTGCAGCAGTCACGATAGAGCTCTGTTGAGCTCGCTCACCCACCTCTCTCAGTCGCTCGTTCTGTTTCCCCCACTGCTGTAGGCTGGCCTTTTGTACTGGGCCCCTGCGTGCATTGCTGCCTTTTTCTGCCCACAAAGGAATCGGCAGCTCTCCCGACAGAGCTCGATTGAGATCGCTCATTCCCCCTGTCTTACGCGCTCATTTAATTTCTGCCAGCGCTGCAGCCTGCTCTTTTGTACTGGGTTCCTGCCTCTGTTGGCACCTTTTTCTGACCACAAAGAAATCTGCAGCAGTCCTGACAGAGCTCCGTTGAGCTTGGTCACTCCCCATCTCACTCGCTCATTCCATTTCTGCCAGCGCTGCAGTCTGCCCTTTTGTCGGGGCTCCTGCTTGCGTTGCTGCCCTTTTCTGCCCAGAAAGAAATCCACAGCAGTCACAATAGAGCTCAGTTGAGCTCGCTCGCTCCCCATACTCTCACTCATTCATTCTGTTTCTCCCGCTGGTGCAGGCTGCCCTTTTGTACTGGGCCCCTACGTGCATTGCTGCCTTTTTCTGCCCAAAAAGAAAACTGCAGCAGTCTCAACAGAGCTCCAGTGAGCTCACTCACTCCCCCACTCACTCATTCTGTGTCTCCAACTGTTGCAGGCTGCCCTTTTGTATTGGGTTCCTGCTTGCATTGGGGCTTTATCTGCTCACAAGAGATCTGCAGCAGTCCTGACACAGCTCCGTTGAGGTCGCTCATTCCCCCTCTGTCACTCGCTCATCTGTTTTTGCCGGCGCTGCAGGCTGGACTTTTGTACTGAGCTCATGCCTGCATTGCTGTCTTTTCCTGCCCACAAAGAAATCCGCAGCAGTCACAATAGACCTCCGTTGAGCTTGCTCACTCCCCTTCTCTCAGTCGCTCGTTCTGTTTCTGCTGGCGCTGCAGGCTGACCTTTTGTACTGGTCTCATGCTCGTGTTGCTGCCTTTTTGTACCCACAAATAAATCTGCAGCAGTCACAATAGAGCTCCGTTGAGGTTGCTCACTCCCCCGTCTCACTCACTCACTCATTCTGTTTCTCCTGACGTTGCTGGCTGTCCTTTTGAACTGGGCTCCTGCCTCTGTTGGCACCTGTTTCTGCCCACAAAGAAATCTGTAGCAGTCCTGACAGAGCTCCTTTGAGCTCGCTCACTCCCCTTCTCTCACTTACTCACTCATCCTGTTTCTGCCGCCACTCCAGGCTGCCCTTTTTTACTGGGCTCCTCCTGTGTTGCTGCCTTCTTCTGCGCACAAAGAAATCTGCAGCAGTCATGATAGAGCTCCATTGAGCTCGCTCATTCCCCCTCTCTCACTCACTTGTCCTGTTTCTCCTGCTGCTGCAGGCTGGCCTTTTGTACTGGGCTCCAGCAAGCATTGCTGCCTTTTCCTGCCCACAAAGAAATCTGCAGCAGTCCTGACACAGCTGCGTTGAGCTCGCTCACTCCCCCTCTCTCACTAGCTTGTTGTCTTTCTCCTGGCCCTAAGGGCTGCCCTTTTGTACTGGGCTTCTGCCTGCATTGGTATCTTTTTCTGCCCACAGAGAAATCCGCAGCTGTCCCGACAGAGCTCTGTTGAACTCACTCACTCACTCCACCTCTCTCACTTACTCATTCTGTGTCTCCCGCTGCTGCAGGCTGCCCTGTTGTACTGGGTTCCTGCCTGAATTGGCAGCTTTTTCTGCCCACAAAGAAATCTGCAGCAGTCCCAACAGAGCTCCGGTGAGCTCACTCACTCCCCCTCCCTCACTCACTTATTCTATGTCTCCCGCTGCTGCAGGCTGCCCTGTTGTACAGGGTTCCTGCCTGAATTGGCAGCTTTTCTGCTCACAAAGAGATCTGCAGCAGTCCTGACACAGCTCCGTTGAGCTCGCTCACTCCCATCTGTCACTCAGTCATCCATTTCTGCCTTGCTGCCTTTTCCTGCCCAAAAAGAAACCAGAGCAGTCATGATAGACCTTTGTTGAGCTTGCTCACCCCCTCACTCTGCTCATTCTGTTTCTTTGGCGCTGCAGCTGCCTTTGTACTTGGCCCTGCCTCTGTTGGCGCCTTTTTCTGCCAGAGCAGTCCTGACAGAGCTCCTTTGAGCTCTCTCACTCACTCGTTCTGTTTCTGCCTCTGCTTCAGGCTGCCCTTTTGTACTGGGCTCCTGCCTGTGTTGCCGCCTTCTTCTGCGCACAAAGAAATCTGCAGCAGTCCTGACACAGCTCCATTGAGCTCACTCACTCTGCCTCTCTTACTCACTTGTTTTATTTCTCCCGGCGCTGCAGTCTGCCCTTTTGTACTGTGCTTCTGCCTGCTCTGGCACCTTTTTCTGCCCACAAAGAAATCCGCAGCTGTCCTGACAGAGCTCCGTTGGGAATCGCTCCTCCCCCCTGTCTTACGCCTCATTCTGTTTGTCCTGGCACTGCAGGCTGCCCTTTTGTACTAGGCTCATGCCTCTGTTGGCACCTTTTTCTGGCCACAAAAAAATCTGCAGCAGTCCTGACAGAGCTCCGTTGAGCTTGGTCACTCCCCATCTCACTCGCTCATTCCATTTCTGCCAGCGCTGCAGCCTGCCCTTTTGTAGGGGGCTCCTGCTTGCGTTGCTGCCCTTTTCTGCCCAGAAAGAAATCCACAGCAGTCACAATAGAGCTCCCATGAGCTCACTTGCTCCCACAGAAACATAAAGGTTGATGGCAGATAAGGACCGCAAGGCCCATCCAGTCTGCCCATTTCTTTATCTACCTTATGAATGTGCCATTGGCCTTTGCTCTGTCAATGGCCTATCTATTCATACTCAGCTGTATTGCTGCCTTATGCCTATCCCATGTCTGTTTGAAGCCCTGCACTGTATTCATAGCCACCACTTCCTGAGATAGACTGTTCCATGCATCCACCACCCTTTATGTGAAAAAGAACTTCCTCACATTACCCCTTATCGGCCTCCCTCTAATCTCATGCTGTGTCCTCTTGTCCTGCTATTTTTCTTATACTGAAACGTGTTAGACTCTTTCACCTTGTTAATGCCCTTAAGATGTTTGAATGTTTCGATCATATCACCTCTCTCCCTCCTTTGCTGTAGGGTATACATATTGAGCTCCATTAATCTGTCCTCATATGTCTTCGATGCAGTCCCTGCATCATTTGGTTGCCCTTCTCTGAACTGCCACAATTTGGTTAATGTCCTTGTGAAGGTGTGGCCTCCAGTACTGCACCCAGTACTCCAGATGGGATCTAACCAGTGTCTTTTAAGAGGATTATTACATCCCTCTTATGACTTATGATACTGCTAATACACCCTAACATCCCGCTAGCCTTACCTACTGCTTTAGAGGTCTGATTGGATGATTTCAGGTCATCGGTGATGATGATGCCCAAGTCTCTTTCTTCCTTTGTGACTTCCAGCAACTCCCCTCCCAGCCTATAGGTGGCTTCAGGGTTTCTCTTCCCTATGTGCATGATCTTGCACTTCTTTGCATTAAATCCCAGTTGCCACTCTTCCGACCATTTTGCTAGTTTATCCAGATCTCTTCTCATTCTGCCCACCCCATCTGGATCATCTACTCTGTTGCAGATCTTGGTGTCATCTGCAAACAGACATGCCTACCCTCTAGTCCATCTACAATGTCACTGATGAAGATATTGAATAGGACTGGCCCCAGAACTGATCCCTGAGGTACCCCACTTGTGACTCGCTCCCCCCACTCTCACACGTTCATTCTGTTTCTCCTGCCGCTGCAGGCTGCCCTTTTGTACTGGGCCCCTACATGCACTGCTGCCTTTTCTGCCCACAAAGAAATCTGCAGCAGTCCCAACAGAGCTCCAGTGAGCTCACTCACTTCCCCATCCTCATTCACTTGTTCTGTGTCTCCCGCTGTTGCAGGCTGTCCTTTTGTACTGGGTTCCTGCTTGTGCTGGCATCTTTTTCTGCCCACAAAGAGATCTGCAGCAGTCCTGACACAGCTCCGTTGAGGTTGCTCACTCCCCCTCTGTCACTCACTCATCCATTTCTGCTGGTGCTGCAGGTTGGCCTTTTGTACTGGGCTCCTGCCTGCATTGCTGCCTTTTCCGACCCACAAAGAAATCCTCAGCAGTCATGCTAGACCTCCGTTGAGCTTGGTCACTCACCCTTTCTCACTCGCTTATTCTGTTTCTGCCGGCGCAGCAGGCTGGCCTTTTGTACTGGCTCCTGCTTGTGTTGCTGCCTTTTTCTGCCCACAAAGAAATCTGCAGCAGTCATGACAGAGCTCCATTGAGGTCGCTCACTCCCCAGTTTCACTCACTCATTCTGTTTCTCCTTGTGCTGCAGGCTGCCCTTTTGTACTGGGCTCCTGTCTCTGTTGATGCCTTTTTCCGTCCATGAAGAAATCTGCAGCAGTCCCGACAGAGCTCCTTTGAGCTTGCTCACTCCCCTTCTCTCACTCACTCATCCCATTTCTGCTGCTGCTCCAGGGTGCCCTTTTGTACTGGGCTCCTGCCTGTGTTGCCGCTGCCTTCTGCGTACAAAGAAATCTGCAGCAGTCACAATAGAACTCCATTGAGCTTGCTCACTCCCCCTCTCTCACTCGCTCATTCTGTTTCTCCTGCTGCTGCAGGCTGGCCTTTTGTATTGGGCCCCTGCGAGCACTGGTGCCTTTTTCTGCCTACAAAGAAATCTGCAGCAGTCCTGACACAGCTACGTTGAGCTCGCTCACTCCCCCTCTCTCACTCGCTCGTTGTGTTTCTGCCAGCACTGTGGGCTGCCCTTTTGTACTAGGCTCCTGCCTGCATTGGCACCTTTTTCTGCCCACAAAGAAATCCACAGCTGCCCTGACAGAGCATCGTTGAGGTTGCTCACCCCCTGTCTTACGCACTCATTCTGTTTGTCCTGGTGCTACAGGCTGCCCTTTTGTACTGGGCTCTTGAGTCTGTTGGCACCTTTTTCTGGCCACAAAGAAATCTCCAGCAGTCCCAACGGAGCTCCATTGACCTTACTCACTCCCCCTCTCTCACTCACTCATTTCGTTTCTGCCGGTGCTGCAACTGTGCTCTTTTGTACGGGGCTCCTGCCTGCTTTGCTGCCATTTTCTGCCCACAAAGAAATCTGCAGCATTCACGATAGAGCTCCATTGAGCTTGCTCACTCCCCCTCTCTTACTCGCTTGTTCTGTTTCTCCCGCTGCTGCAGGCTGCCCTTTTGTACTGGGCCCCTGCATGCATTGCTGCCTTTTTCTGCCCACAAAGATATCTGCAGCAGTCCCAACAGAGCTTTGTTGACCTCACGCACTCCACTTCCCTCACTTGCTCATTCTGTGTCTCCCGGTGCGGCAGGCTGCCCTTTTGTACTGGGTTCCTGCCTGCGTTGGTGCCTTTTCCTGCCCACAAAGAAATCTACAACAGTCCTGACAGAGCTCAGTTGTGCTTGGTCACTCCCCCTCCTCACTCACTTAATCCTAAATTGTCCCAAACAATGATTTTCGACAGCAACTACGGTATTCTGCACCAGAAGCACAAAAACGCATTTCAGCCAGGATGTGAAAAATGACAGCTGTACTTTTCATAAGGAGATGTGGAAAATGCCACTGTTGAAAATGTGGCATGAAAATATTACTAATTTGCGAAGTTGCAAGGGTGCGTGGAAACTGCACAAAGTACGCCTGTAACACAGTCATTTTATGGAGTTTCATCACAAAATTTTCAACATAGGCATTTTAGAACCTCTGCTCATGAACAGTGTCAGTGTGATTTTCTAAATGTGTTCCGAACACTGATTTCCCACAGCGACCACGCCATTGTGTGCCGGAAGACCAAAAACACATTTTGGCCAGGATGTGAAAATGACAGCTGCCTGTTTATAAGGAGATGTGTAAAAATGGCAATTTTGAAAATCTGGAGTGAAAATATTGGAAAGTTCAAAGATACGGCGTGCATGAAACTCACGCAGCAAGCGCACGCGCACTCTCATTTTATGGACTTTCATCAACAAATTTTCAACATAGCCATTTAGGGCCTCTGCTAATGAATAGTGTCACTGTCATTTTCATAATGTGTCCTGAACACAGATTTCACACAGTGACCGAGCTATTCTGACCCGTTAGTGCGAAACACATTTCAGCCAGGATGTGAGAAATGACAGCTATACTGTTCATAAGGAGGTGTATAACAATGGCAATGTTGAAAATCTGGAGTGAAAATATTATAAATTCACAAACTTTCAAGCATGTGTGCAGACTGCTCAACACACGCTCGTAACACAGTCATTTTATGGAGTATCAGCATCAAATTTTCAACAGAGGCATTTTAGGACTTCTGCTCTTGAACAGTGTCACTGTCATTTTTGTAATTTGTCCCAAACACTGATTTCCCACAGCAACTGCGCTCTTCTACTCTGGAAATGTGAAAACACATTTCGGCCAGGATGTGAAAAATGACATCTATACTGTTTTCAAGGAGGTGTGGAAAAATGCCTATGTTGAAGATCTGGCATGGAAATATTATAAATTCACAAAGTTATGAGCATGTGTAGCAACTGCGCAATGCACGCTCGTAAAACGATCATTTTTTGGATTTTTTCCACCAAATTTGCAACATAGGCTTTTTGAGAGCCCACCTCATGAACTCTGGCACTGTTGTTTCGTTTGTCAATCCCAAAAGGTGATTCCATGCAGTGACCGCGAAATCACCTTTCAGGGCGGATTAACGCCATGACAGTGCCAGAATTCGAGAGGATGTGTCCTAAAACCCCATGTTGAAAATTTGGTGCCAAAATTCCAAAAAATGCCTGAGATATACATCAATGTTGAAAAAACCCTATTTATTCTATTATACAGCTTACTGGCATTTCCTCAGTTCGCGCTCGGATTTGAAGAGTGTACACGTGTTCCCAGTACACTGAAGATCGTCACACAGAGGGTCAGAGGTAAGTATGGGGTAAGGGGTTGTGTGGGGAGGCAGGATCACGCAGTGGGTGGGTCTGCGGGTTGTGGGAGGGGCAGGGGAGATGACAAGGGACTGTTTTTACAGGGAAAAAAACATTGCAGGACCATTTGTTTTGCTGGGCATGTGGCATGCAGGGTGGCCTCCCAGTGTGCCAACTGACTCTTTTTGGGGGGAACAGCTGCAGCCAACAGAGTTGGGCACCCGGTGTGTACACACAACAAAGGGGGCCACATCATGACGATGGGGATTGGGCACCCCATCAGCAAAGACAGAAGCGGGGGTGAACATAAGCTGAGGGGATTGGGCATCCCCATCAGCAAACACTGAAGTGGGGAGACATAAGCTGAGGGGATTGGGCACCCTCCTCGGCAAACAACAAATTGGGGGGAGAGACATGCTGACAGGGAGCCAGTACCCATCAGCAACAGCCCTGCAATGAGGTGCCACTCCCTCATTGCAGCGATGACACTGCAATGATGAGGTGGCCCCTGATTGCAGCAGCTAAAATTTTACAAGTCGGTGTCACGCTGACTGAACTAGTGTCAGCAGCAGCGTGTCATGGCATTGGGGAAAGGTGCCCAAGCCTTTAAAGGCTGTGGGGGTATTGGTCACAACAGTGCCGCACCTCCACAACCTGCTTATAGCAAAAGCTGCTGCAATATTGTTGATTGTGTGCTTAGTCAATATAAAAGGAAATAAAGCTAATTATACCAACTATAGACCTATTAGTTTAACATCTGTACCAGGAAAAATAATGGCATCAGTTGTAAAGGATATAATTACGACCAAGAAGCAAAGTTTTCTGCACTTTAACCAGGATGGATTCATCTCTGAGAGACCATGTGTAACAAATTTGCTATGCTTTTATGAAACAGTATCAGCAGCTTTGGATGAGGGAACACCTATGGACTGTATATATCTGGATATATCCAAGGCCTTTTATGGAGTCCCTCATAGAGAAATCATAGTCTAATTGACTGTAAACTAGATCGCAGGATTGTGAGATAGGTAATAGGATGGTTGTCGAGTAGAACTCAGAGGGTAAGCATAAACAAGTATTGTCCAAACCAGATATCGGTGACCAGTGGGGTTCCACAGGACTCGGTCCTGGGTCCTATACATTTCCAAATATTCCTATGTAATGGGTCAAAATAGTACATGCTGGTTAAGTAAATATGCATATGATATGAAACTAGCAAGTATAGTTAAGACCAAAACAGACCAGCATAGATTACAAAGAGACTTAAACAGTATGGTTTAATGGGCAGACTCAGTTTTAACAATGAAAAATGTTGTGTAATGCACCTAGGAAGTCACAATAGAAAAGCAACAAATTATGTGAATGGTCTACCTCTCAAAAAACAGACAGGAAAAAGACCTAGGAATAACAATTTCTAATAAACTCCATTGACACTCATAGTAACTCCCAGATAGCAAAAGCAAAGAAAGTGATATAGACGACAAGAAACTTTAAAAGTAGAGATGAAAAGGTACCTATGCCACTGTATAGATCATATGTGACACCGTTGTTAGATTATGGTAGCTCGGTGCGAGGACCGATCAAGAAGAGCAAGTCAGATAAAATAGAGAAAATATAGCCAGCACAGTGGTGCTAAGGGTTGAGGCGCTGGACGCCATGCCGGTGACCCAGGTTTGGGAGCGTACTACAGTCGTCAGAAGTCAGCATTGGAGGAAAGGCATCCGGGGGCCTCTCCTTTTCTGGGAGGGAGGAGGGGTTAAGATCCCAGAGACTGGTAGTGGCAGCAGCATTTGGATCTCTGACACAGGGATTGGCTATGGTGGCACTCTTGTGAGTGTGCATGGGAGAGCTCATGTCTTGCACACCACCAAGCAAGGAGCGGGGTGAGCATGTATGGAAAACCCTCTGCCATGTCAATGAAGCCACTGAAGCCACTGATAGAGTTCTAGAGTCCCCACCCGGTGCCTCCAAACAAAGTCTGACTCGAAGGGCAAGGGCTCAAGGGTGATGCGGTCCCATTTGTGGCAGGCAAGCCACAATCCTCCCTGCTTCAGACAGGTCATGGCAGAGGCTGGCAGGTGTCCATACAACGAGACTCCATGTAACAAGGTTGATGGTGGAAGCCCCATCTGCAGTTGGTGAGCATAAACAGATAGTACAAAAAAAAAGAGAAAATACATGACAAACAATCAAAATGATTTATAGTTGTAAAGGACTGGCATATGAGGAAAGGCTCAAAAATTAAACCTAATGACACTCCAAGCACACAGGAGTAGGGGAGATCAACTATTGTGTTATGATGTAATGCAAGACAGCCACCTTTTAAATGAATTAGATCTGACATTTAAAATAATTACATGGGTACCAGAAGGCACCCTCTTCAACTAAGGCCCCAAAAATTCATCTCTGAAAAGAGAAGGGCCTTTTTCACACTGCAAGTGATGAACCCTTGTAACAGACTCCGACTGGAAGTGATAATAAGCAATGATAAAAAAACAGTTTAATAAATGTTTAGACACACATGTAAAAGCAGTAATAAATTATCATTTAACAGGCAATGCGCCAGGATCAAACATGGGCTCACCACCTTCTCAGCTCCTTACTCCTTAGTATGTCCCTTAGTATAGGAGAAAATATACAGATACAAAGGTGAAACAATTGTGGTGAAACTGTACTAGTTTTTCTTTTTAACACAGTACCATTATTCTTGGATTATTGGAAATGTGTAAGACATTGTTTGATGAATACTAACAATAAGATGTAGACTGCATTGTTGTTGAAGAACATCTGGAAAGTGTTTCATATTGTGTATACTGCCATGTTGTTTGTTTAGTGCTGCTAAATATAAATATAAATACTCATGTCCAGCATTGTCCTATCATGATGCGTGATCAGTGCAATATTGCTCATAGGGACCCCAAACCATTTCAAAAAGTGACACCCTATCCTTTGTTTTATAAATAAGTCTCTCAAGAAACATGTTGTCTGTCATCATTTGCCAGCAAGAACTAAAAGAAGAGGGAATATTTTGTTTCCACTTTGTTAGAAAATTTAGCTTAGCTGTCTGAATTGCTATCCATGCCAATTTATTTTGGTCGATACTCACTCCTCATTGAATAAATCCCCCAAAGCAATCATTCTGAGGGAAATGTGGACTTGCTAGGTGAGCATTGCAGTTAATGCATACTCTCACCAGCCAGTACTGATTTAAGCTGTGGGCAACTGTACATCATGGGCCCAATTCACAAAGCCTCCGTCATGGTGCATGGTGCTTGCACCACATCGAATGGTGCAAGGTGCACCTTGCGCCGACAGACAGTGCCAGCTGCAATTCCCAAAAGGCAGCCTGCATCAACCATAGGCTGTCTAAGCCCTGTGCCCAGACATGAGCAGCGACATGGTGCATGTGGCTTGTGTTAGAGGCAGGCTGCCAGTGTGCCACAAGTGGGATTCTGCAGCACACCCAGAGGGCAGATTTCTAAAAACCGCCCACCAGCCAGGGCTGGTGCAAGAATGCTGTTTCAATAAGCCCTCTGGGTGTGCTGAGCAATGTGTAGTTGTGCCATGGATGAGCCCCTGCTCATATGGGTGAGGTTGCCGCAAGTCTGGGCACTTAGGCCAGGACCTATCATGTACCAGAATCTGGTGCAGGGTCCCTGGCACAGGGGGCTTTGGTGCAAGCTGCTGTTTGCTGCAGCTTGTGCTGGATGCAGCCTCCATTGAGAATCGGGGCACCATATGTGGTAAATTCACCACTGATCAGGAACAATGGTGGCATAAATCCTTATATCGAAGGGCAAGTTTAGCTAGCCTGGCAAGTGCATAATATGTTCCATTAATTGTCATAAAATGTATCACTTTGTGTTTCACCTGCATAGACCAGCTAAAGCCCTGTTGTAAAATGTCCTGCCAGTCATCCAGTTTCAGTTCCAGTTCGATACCTAAATCTATTTGCCATTTAAGGCATATACACTTTTACATCCCCATCACAGAGCAGATTAAAATCTTATATAATTGAGATAATATGCTTATATAATATAATAATATGCTTTATTTATTAAGTGCAATTCTGGGAATCAAGCACTGTACATAATTAAAAGCATCATTAAAACAGAATAACATAACTTAAAATTATTTACAATGTAATTTAAATAGGACAGTTAAAATTATCAAAAGATACTATAAACTACATACATAATGCTTGCTTAAACAGATAAGTTTTTAGGCCTGCTTTAAAGCTCTCCACAGTCCCGGACTCTCTAATCTGATGAGGTAGAGAGTTCCAGAGGGATGGGGCACTAAACATAAAGGCCCGAGCCACAAATGTTTTCAGCCGCACCCTGGGAACCTCTAACAACCCCTTGTCAGTTGAGCAGAGAAGACAGCCAGTGCTCTAGGGAGTCAGGAGCTCTTGCAGACAGCTCAGGCCCAGTCCATGCAGGGCTTTGCAGGTCAAGCCCAACCTTGAAGGTGATCTGCCACTGTACAGGCAGCCAGTGCAGTTCACGCGAGCATGGGAGTAATATGTCTCAATGAGAATTCCCAGTCAACAACTGTGCTGCAGAAGTCTGCACCAGCTGCAAGTGAAGGATATCAACCCCAGGAAGCCCCAGGTAGAGAGAGTTGCAGTAGTCCAGGCACAGAAATCACAAAGCATGGATCAATGTAGGTAGATCACTGGATGGAACAAGGTGCCTAATTCTGGTGAGATTCCTAAGATAAGAAAAGGAAGACTTGACGACTGCCGACACCTGCGAACGCAGTATCCGCCCATCATCAAGAACTACCCCCAGATCATGCATCCATTCAGAGGAAGACAGCTGTACACCCTCAAGCCAAAGACCAGAGGGTAAACCCACTGCCGGCCTCTCTATCTGGTGACCTGGATCTACCACCAACATCTCAGTCTTCCCAGAATTCAATTTCAGCCTGATGGATTTCATCCAGTCATGGATTTCTGCTAGACAGCTGTTAAACTTTGAGACTGCACTATCCTGATTGGATGTAAAAGACAGAGCTGTGTATCATCAGCATAGCAGTGAAACCTCAGCCCATATCATCTTACAATGTCTCCGAGGGGCAGCATGTACACTGCGAACAACATGAGGGACAGCACCGAGCCCTGGGGGACCCCACATGGCAGAGAGAATGGATCAGAGAAAAAAAATGACACCACCCTCTGAGAATTGCTGGTGAGGGAAGATTGAAATCATCTGAGATCTGGACCAGCCAGGCCACAGATAACCTTCAGGTGCTCGAGCAGCATCCCATGACCCACAGTGTCAAATGCTGAAGAGAGATCAAGAAGCACCAAGGTGAAATGGCGCTTTTGATCTCTCACCATCAGGAGATCATCGAGCACCCAAACCAGAGTGGTCTTGGTATTATGTCTTTTCTGGAAACCAGACTGGAGAGGATCGTAGACATCGTGGATGGTAAGATAGTTGTCTAGTTGCAGTGCAACTTGTTTCTCAGTCACCTTCCCAACAAAGGGAAGGTTAGAGATAGGTCTGTAGTTAGCAAAGCAGTCTGTGTCCAAAGCAGCTTTCTTAAGATAAACTGGCGAAGTCCCGCTAAGGCAGAAAGATGTTTAAGTGCTGCTGTGTTGATAGCAATTGCCATTCACTTGCACATTGTTTGGAAGTACTTAAGCCACAGACTAGGAATGCTCTTAAGGAAGGTGCAGTAGGTTTGGTAATTCCTTTCCAGCAGCCATCTAATGTAGCTGACTCTTAATATTCCTCCTTAATTTGATTTGTGCTGCTGTTCAGTCAACCTTGCTTTCTGTTTGGTAGGCCTTTGTATGCAGTGTGGGAGGCAGTTAGGGGATAGTATTTCTGGTTTGTCAGCTTAAGGTCCCCTTGTTGACAAGTGAAGCAGGACTAGCTGCCAAAACAAGAACAAGCATTTGTCGATGCCGAATGTTGATTGCTTTGGTCCATTGAGGTCGCTCACTGGCCCTCTGTCACTTGCTCGTTCTGTTTCTCCAGGTGCTGCAAGCTGCCCTTTTGTACTGGGCTCCTGCCTGCGTTGGCACCTTTTTCTGGCCACAAAGAAATCCACAGCTGTCCCAACAAAGCTCCATTGAGCTCAATCAGCCCCTGTCCCTCACTCGCTCATTCTTTGTCTCATAGCGCTGCAGGCTGCCCTTTTGCAATGGGCTCCTGCCTGTATTGGTGGCTTTTTCTGCCCACAAAGAATTCTGCAGCAGTCCCAACACAGCTCCATTGAGCTTGCTCATGCCCCCTGTCTCACTTGCTCATTCTGTTTCTTCTGGCGCTGCAGGCTACCCCTTTGTACTGGGCTCCTGGCTCTGTTGGCACATTTTTTCTGCCCTCAAAGAAATCTGCAGCAGTCCCGACACAGCTCCGTTGAGCTCGCTCACTGAACCTCTCACTCTTGTTCATTCTGTTTCTGGCTGCGCTGCAGGCTGCCCTTTGTACTGGGTTCCTGTCTGCATTGCCACCTTTTTCTGCCCACAAACAAATCCGCTGCAGTCATGATAGAGCTCCGTTGAGCTCGCTCACTCCCCCATCTTACTCATTTGTTCTTTTTCTTCCGCTGCTGCAGGCTGCCCTTTTGTACTGGGCCCCTGCGTGCATTGCTGCCTTTTTCTGCCCACAAACAAATCCGCAGCAGTCCCAACAGAGCTCCATTGAGCTCACTCCCCCCTCTCTCACTCACTCGTTCTGTGTCTCCCAGTGCTGCAGGCTGCCATTTTGTACTGGGCTCCTGCCTGCGTTGGTGCTCTTTCCTGCCCACAAAGAAATCTGCAGCAGTCCCGACAGAGCTCAGTTGAGCTTGGTCACTCCCTCTCTCTCACTTGCTCGATCCTAATCTGTCCCTAACACTGATTTTTGATAGTGACTGCGGTATTCTGTGCCAGAAAAGCGAAAACACATTTTGGCCAGGATGTGAAAAATGACAGCTATACTGTTCATAAGGAAGTGTGAAAAAATGCCAGTGTTGAAAATGTGGTGTGAAAATATTACTAATTTGCGAAGTTACAAGGGTGTGTGGAAACTGCACAACGCACGCTCGTACCACAGTCATTTTATAGAGTTTCATCACAACATTTTCAACATAGGCATTTTAGGACCTCTGTTCATGAACAGTGTCACTGTGATTTTCTTAATGTGTCCCGAACACTGATTTCCCACAGCATCTGGGCTATCCTGCGCCGGAAGAGCGAAAACACATTTTGGCCAGGATGTCAAAAATGACATCTGTACTGTTCATAAGGAGGTGTGTAAAAATGGCAATGTTGAAAATCTGGAGTGAAAGATTTGCAAAGTGGCGAAGTTAAGAGCATGCGTAGCAACTGCACAACGCACGCTCGTAAAACAATCATTTTTTGAAATTTTTCTCACCAAATTTGCAACATACACTTTTTGAGACCCCACCTCATGAACACTTGCACTGTCATTTTTTTAATCAGTCCCGAAAGGTGATTCTGCGCAGTGACCGCAAAATCACCTTTTGGGGCCGAATCTATCATGACAGTGCCTGAATTCATGAGGAGCAGTCCCAAAACTCCATGTAAAAAATGTGATGCCAAAATTCTGAAATATGCATCAAAGTAAAAAAAAATTATTTATACTGTTATACAGCTTACCAGCATTTCCTTAGTTTGTGGTCGGCTTTGAAGAGTGCAGGCGATGTTCCCGATCCACCCGAAGATCATTGCGTCAGACTCCAGAGGTGAGTATGGGGTGAGGGGTTGTGGGGAGGCAGGGTGCACAGTGGGTGGGCACAGGTTGTGGGAGGGGCAGGGAGATCACGAGGGACTGTTTCCTTTTTTCACAGGTTACAAAACAAAACAACGTAGGACTTTATTTTTTTATTTTCTTTACAGGGGCATGTGGCACACTGGGGTGTTCTCCCAGCATGCCAACAGAGTATTTTTGGGGGCCGCTTTAGCCAACTGGGGATTGGGCACCCTCATCAGCACAGAGGGGAGGCGCAAGAGCCGAGGGGGATTGGGCACCACCTCGGTACAAATCTATTGCGTTTTTATGGGGGGGGCATTATGCTGATGAGGAATGGGCTCCCCCATTGGCAAAACAAACTGGGAGGGGGGACATAATACCAATGGGGAGTGGGCTCCCCCGTCTGCAAATTTCACTAGGAGGGGGACTGAAGCCAATGGGGATTCATTGGCAAAAACACTGTTGTGGGAGGGGTGGCACATGCTGCTGAGGGGGACTGGGCATCCCCTCGCACTGAGGGCTCACGAATATTGTCTGTGAACACAGCAGCAAGCTGCTGCCATGTTCACAAACAACATTACAGTACCAGCGTTCCGCCCTGCAATGACGTGTCGCTCCCTCATTGCAGCGAATGGCTGGCAGCTGCAATAACGGACCCCTGATTGCAGCGGCTGAAATATTTCAAGATGGTGGCACACTGGCTGAACTAGTGTCAGCAGCAGTGTGCCACTCCATAAGGAAAGCAGACCAAGCCTTTAAAGGCTGTGGGGGCATTAGCCACAACAGTGCGTGCCTCCATAACCTCCTTCTGGCAAGCTGCGCAATATGTTTCTTGCGCATGTGCACAATCAACATAAAAAGCAAAAGATGAGTTGGGAGATACAATGAGCATACCTCTCAACCTCCTGCCTCATAAATCGGGGACAAGGCTTAAAAAATCAGGGAGAACAGTCTAAAAATCAAGGACATATCTTCAAAATTAGTGGTATCCACTCTGGAAGCTGGTAGAATAAGGGACTTAGTGTAAAATGCATTTTCTAGGGAAGAACAAGTCTATAACTTTAATGTTTGACATTATTTTGTGCTTACAACTGCCACTGTTTGGTCACGAACACACAAGTTTTAGGAGGGACAGAGTAAAATTTTAAAGTAAAATCAGGGACGTCCCTGAAAATCGGGGACAGTTGAGCGGTATGACAACTATAGGGTTGCCACCTGTCCTGATTTGGGCTGCTGTGTCCTGCAAAAAGCATGAAAATATTACATGTCCTGACTTTATAGCAGAACAAATATTTTCTAACTTTCCTCTAAATGTTACAGAAAACTATAATACCTTAACCAAAATACCTTACAATGATAACACACAATAGAAACAACTAAGAAACTAGAACACTTAGTCTTAATTCTGATTATATAGAGGAAACAAGTCTGTTGCATTGGTCGAGGTTATGTATCGTCCTGCAATAAATCATGTTTCAGTAAAAAATGTCCCACTTTGGGCTTCTGAAAAGGTGGTAACCCTAGACAACTAGCACAGACAGGTCAGGTATACTGTATTATGTGAGACAGATTATCTGAAGTGTAGAACTATGCATGCAACTGCTGTGCTGGAATGAAGTGTCTAGTGTAGTTGGTGGAGATGATGCAAGTGAGTTGGGGGAGTGTATACAGTACCTATGAAGTGTCTGATTTTTCAGGGCTGATTTTGCCTCAGAAATGTCCTCAGTCCCTCAAACATTGACATTTCTGTCTTGAAGCACTAGCGATGTGAACAGTAAGTCATGCCACACATAAGTAAGTCTAGGTCTCCTTGGAAAAGATGCATTTCTCTCAATGTTGTTGTAGTTTTGTTCTTTTTTTTTTTTTTTTGCTAAAAATATTGCCATTTTGAAAGATGTATCCTTGATGTTTTAAGCCCCGATTTGTAGGGCATGAGGTTAAGGTGTGTAGCATGGGACAGACTTTGAGTTAAGGGATTGTGTAGAATTGGACCACTGCTATGCCTGTCCAGATGTGGCACGCTATATGCAATGTCAGCCTGTAGTTTTTTATTTTTAGACTGGTTTATTTGAGTGGTGGTGGTGGGGCTTTGGCCCTAGAGACACCTGAAGTAATTGGGGGGGGCACGAAGGCCCCCCCAACTCGAATAAACTCACAAAGCCACCCACACCCTGCCACTGTTAAAATCAACAGCAAGGGAAAGTAACATAGTGATGCTGTAGTATAGCGCTGATTATGCTCACTTCGTAGTTTTACACTATGCCAATATTGGTGGTCTGATGTTCTGCACAGTCGTCTTGAGAAATTGAGGGTATTTCATGTGCTGATGTTATGGGGCACCTTCCCTGCTGCAAATAGGGTAGTAGTTGTAATTGTAAATGGTAGTATTTCTGTGTGCACTGTTAGGACTGCTTTCCATGCTGTGTGCACTAGGTATGCTGTGAGTGCTTGTGCCACTGGGTGCTGGCTTTGGGGGGGTCAGTGCTGTGAATGATGGAGGACTAAAGAGTATATCATAAGGTGGTACCGGGGCACTTTTAGTACTAGATTTTGACTCCTTGGTTCTGCATCATTGTGTAGTGTAGAAGTTTAGTAGTAGTGGGGGTAATTGGGGTTCAGAGGATGAATATACTTGTCAGGAAGTCAGCAGAGGGAGGTGGTTGCGGTAGTGGAATTAGGGTGGGGAAGATACTTGTTTGAGGGGGTACTGCGGGAGATTTTGAGAGAAAAGCTGGGGGTTCCTGTAGTGGGCTGGGGGTGGGGGAGACCTTAAGAAGCAGACTGTAAAATGAGTGGGGGGTACTGGAAAGCAAACACTTGCAGGTGGTTAGCAAAGCTGAAAAGTAGCCTATGCAACTGCTTTTGTTAGTTTTCACACTTCATACTAGGCACTGTCACTCTCCTGGGAGGATCCCTGAGAGCTGCATTAGCATATGATAATGTGATGCATAATCAACCTTTAAACACTCCAGTATGCCTGCCTGCTTAAGTAGTTTTAAAAGAACCAAGCTGCAAGAAGGTGTGAAATAACACATTTACCTTCAATGAGTTTTACAAACTATCCGAGTTGTAATGCAGTTTTTTCCCCTAAACTCCATTCGGTTTATAAGTTTCAGAGAGTTTTGCAGGGTATTTGTTATTTTAGCATTGAGATACATGATATAAATGGTTGATCTGACATCATGTTCTCATATGCTAATACAGCTCTCAGGGACAATGAGATTTCAACAACCATGAAATGGACCCTCCCTGAGAGTGACAGTGCCTAGTATGAAGTGTGAAAACTAACAGACGCAGCTGCATACATCTTTAACAGCTACATGAAAAGAGTTGTTTGTTGACATGGAAGCAAATGACATTTGGAAGATATGAGGGTGTAGTTTTCCTTTAAGCGATAGCCATGACTTATTCCGACTGGCCCATCTAAACCATTTCAGTTTAACTTTTAAATACAGCCCCACTGATGTCAATGGAAGTTCACCCCCGCACTCCTCATATATTGATGTCACAAAAAGTAACACGGGGTGAATCGAAGTCAGCAGTGGTACAAGGCAGTGGAAAGGATCGGTGCAGCGGAGCTCCATGGAACAAAGATATGATCCCTTCCCTTCCTAAATTGGGGAACTCAGTAAAGAGGCTTTTAGAAAAATTTGATGTGGGGGCAGGTAGGGGTTCTTTGTGCTTCTTAGTTGGGGGGTTCAATAAAGAGCATGATAATTGCTCTTTAAGGTACTAGAAGCTGCAGTGTGGCATATGCATCTGCGCTCACAGTTGAGAAAAGGGGGTTGGGGTGTTGCAGCCTTCCTCATAGTGTCATCAGAGATGCAGACTGCTCTGCCCTTCCCTGTTAAATGCATTACATTGCCACTGCTGCCTTAACAAAGCAGGTGCTCTTTGGGATGCTGGAGATTTAAGGTTGCCAGGACTGAACAACTTTTGCTCCCTCCAAAATTATGGATCATGGGTCACGAAGGGCCACCATTGAAATATTAGTCACGCTGAGCTGTGGGGGCTAGGCATATTCTGAGGTGTCTTTGGCTTCTGGCAAAGTGTCAGAGAAGCATCATATTTAAATTGGGGGAAACAAATATTGTGGAGGGGTGAGAAACGATTGTGTTAAGGGGTGGAAGGACTTGCCTGGCTAGCTAGGAAGTACTGTAGGCATGGGTAAATACCTTATTTTGAATTATCGCCTTGAATATTTGGGTATTAATTTTAGTGTGTGTGTGTGTGTGTGTGTGTGTGTGTGTGTGTGTGTGTGTGTGTGGGACCGGTCACATCAAACCACCTTGTTTTCCTCACCTTGAAGCCGGGGCTGATCTCCTAGCCATCCTCATAACTAGTTTCAATCTTGTCCCACCCTCCTGAGGTTTTGCAGGGATCAAACTTACTTACTTATGTAACCCCTAGATGGCGCTATCCCAGGGGCTACTACCCCTGCCTGATTTGCCACTAACAGGTTGAGGGGCCTGGATCCAATGGTGGGTGCCTCCACCCAGAGGTCAGGGTTTGCAATAGTTAAACTAACTTGGTCACAGCCCTCTGGGACACTGCAACCCCCCTTTCTTCCCACTAGTGGCCCACACAATATATCAGAATTACCTTCATAGTATACACTTACCCCCAGGTCTGGTTCCGGCACTGGGACCTCCTGTGAAATGAGATACAGTGCAACAATCACAGTACAGTACTTTAACATAGACAAATACCTCAGGCAGTATAACTTTGCTGAAACAAGCAGCTCTGATTTATTTAGGAGGATATAACAAGGACAGGGAGAAATCAGGTTAATTAGCTTATCACTCTAATAATCTACCTATGGCTCTGTGCAGGCCTATCCCTATCAGTTACTGTCCCTAGGTACCCAAGCCCTAGTGGCTAGTCCAAACCGTGGCAGCTGGTAGGGGCCCTTTCACACAGAAAAGGAGAATTAAACAGTCAGCAGTACAGTAATTCCATTTGGATTTAATGTGGCAATTCAACAGGAGCGACCCTGAATTAGTACTCGACCTCCAAATAAGATAGGGTCCTTCAATGTCAGCAGGGCTCACTTGAGGTACACAAACCTCTTACACATCCATATAAAAGAAAGCACTATACCAGGCAGGCTGCATCTGTATCCGATCGCAATTACTGCACAATACCGGGAGAACACACAGCAGATTCAGTTCCTGACAGACCGAGTGCAATTTTCAGCAATTCCTCCAGTCTTCTACAGGGTGAGCCTGGTTTCTACTCTTCAGAGATCCTTTGATTCTTTTCACAGGACGGATTCAGTCCTAACAAGCTGTTACACAAGCTGCAGACCGGAACTCTGGGCCTTACACACGTTTTTTGACTAAAACTGCACACTGAAAAAGCACAGGGCTCCTTCCTTCTTCACTGCCAAAGCTCAACTGAAACTCCAACCGACAAAACGGGCACTTCCTTTGAGTTCCTCCCAGTTCTTGACTGGATTGGCTGTCACTCACAATAGACTGCTGCTGTTGGTCCAAAAGGCACTGAAGTCTAAACTACATCTCCCAGAGTCACTGCCCATACAATCCTCTTGTGGCTGGCTCACATTATGAGTCAAGTTCTGATTCATCCAAGGCACCATTTAGAGCTAGCTTACCCCACACTGATTGGTCCAGTTCAGCAGTTCAAAACTAGAATGGGGAACTAGCAGACACAGTTCTGACTGCAAAGAAAGCAGGTTAGACAAACTGTAATTTCATTATTACTCTAAATAATTTCTGGCAAACAGTTACATCTTTCAGATAGGTTCCCTTTGCACTCCTAGTGACTGCAAAAATGAAGTGAATTGGCAGCAGCTCGAGTGGTACTCAGAGAAGCACACAGTCCCCCATACAAACTAATTATGTCTGCAAGCAGACAGCTCTTAAAGAGACAGTACCAGAGGCTCTAAAAACACTCACTGATAAATGGCTTAAATGCCAAACACCATTCAGGCTTGGAGCATTCAAACAAGCTCCTGGAAGTCTTTTGGAACCCCCATTTGCAGGGGTTACATCCTTCCTAGCCTGGCAAAGCTTGACGTCTCGTCAAGCAAGTACCATAAGTTTCAACTGCAACCATATACATTTGCATTAGGCTACGCATATATAATCATCAGTCAATATATCATTTTACCAAGAACACATTTCTGAAACATTGCAGTACGTCCTCTTTACACAGTATTACATACACATTGTACCATAACTCAAGTTATTACCTCTTGTACATGAAACCTGAAGGAGGGGCCCTTCCTATCAGTTACCTTGGGGCTGGATGGGGCAAGGGCACCATATAGAAGGGCAACACAAGTAACTTGGGTTAGCACTGATGCTCAGTTTGGGAAATGAGCTCGGGGACACATACACTCCTTTATGGACAACATTGAGAGGCAAGTCCACAGGCCTCCCAAGTGAATCATAACTGAGGTGCACCACAGGCTTTACAGCTCGACCAGTCTTTCTAGGGGAACTGTTATAGTCTCTGCACTCTGAGCCTCATTTTCAGCATTGTCCTCACTTGTCAGGGAGTCTCCATGGGGTAGAGAGGATAGAACTTGAGGCACTTTCAGCTCCAGGAGTTACAGTTTCTGAGTCCACAACATTTGGCTCGCATGGAGAGCTTTCGGACACTGGCAGTGGACTGTCAGGGCACTCAAAATACTCTTCTTGTTCGGTGTATCAACCAGTCTGCCCCAATCTATATTTTTCCTCCCTGAAAGTCAAACAGTTCAACCATGCACAATGATTCCATTTCATCTGATCTGATGCTTTGCACTTCACTTTCTGGGAGCATTGGCTCCAGGGATGAAGCTAGGGGGCTTAGACAGTCAGAAGGCCCAGCTTTGTCTCCAGTATTGACTAGGGGATTGCCCGAAACAATTGACTCAGTTAGTAAGAAGGATAGTATTCAAAGTCACTCTCACTTTCTTCCGATATGGACTGACAGTCATGCTCAACTAGGACTTGTGGAGGGAACACTTTAACTCTGCTTCTGGTGCAGACTTCCTTGATCTTTTCTTAGCAGCAGCTCTAGTCACTGGTCCAGAGGGAGCATCTTCTGGGGCTCAGACTCAATCAGGATTTGTCCAATGGGCAGTAAATGATTTCTATGCATTGTTTTTACATCTTTTGAATTATTCTCAGGCCTTACTTTGTACACTGGCAGATCATCTAGTTTGCCCACTACAATGTGAGGGAGATGGTGCCATCTGTCAGCAATCTTGTGCTTGCCATGCAGCCCCAGATTTCTTAGCAATACCCGATCTCCCTCCTGGAGTTCCTGTGCTTTCACCTTTTTATTATACCTTTCTTTGTTGGCCAGATTTCTTTTGGCAGCCATGGTTTGAGCCAGTTGGTACGCATGAGTTAGCTGGGCCTTTAACTTTGCACATACTGTAAATAGTTGTCAGCTTGGACCCCATCAGGAGAGACCCCAAAACACACATCTACTGGTAGTCGAGCTTCTCTTCCAAACATCAGGCGGTGGGGAGAATCCAGTGGCATCACTTTTGGTGCAGTTATAAGCATGTACCAGGGTGCTAATTTGTTGGCTCCATCTAGGCTTGTCCTTTGGGTGCAGGTGCCTAGCATATCTAGCAAGAGTCAGGTTGAAGCGTTCAGGCTGTGGGTCCCCTGGGGGTGAGGTAAGGAGTGGTTCTGGACTTCGCTCTCCCACAGAAAAGCATCTCTTTGATCAGGCGACTCTCAAAGTCTCTCCCTTGATCAGAATGGATTCTTTGGTGGAGCCCCATAGTGAACAAAAAGTTTTCTACAAGTACTTTGGCCACAGTGGATGCTTTCTGGTCTTTGGTGGGGAAGCTTGGGCATATCTCGTGAAATGGTCAGTGACCACCAGCACATTACTGATATTTCTTTGATCTGACTCCAAACTCAGAAAATCAATACAGACCAGCTCCATGGGTGCACTGGTGGTGATGTTAACAAGGGGCAGCCCTCTGGGGCAAAGCTTTCCTCTGTAAGCAGCGACTACAAGTTTGAATGTATTGCTCCACATCAGCCCCATCTTAGGCCAATAGAATCTGGATCTCACCAAGTCAAGTGTTCTGTCTATACCAAGGTGCCCCAAATGGTTGTGCAAGGACCTCAGTACTGAGGTCTCAGAAAGGCAGTGGGCAGCACTAGTTGTTGTTTGTCTACTCGTCCCCTCTGTCTACTGTTTCTCTATAACAGTTTATTGATCAGTTTCAACTTAGGACCTTCTTTGTATAACAGTGCAGTTCTCAAATCAGTGGGCGTAGTGGACACATCTTTTCCTGCATAGGGGCTTCTAAAGCTGCTTTGATCATGGGATCTTGAGGTTTGAGCCAGCGAATACTGTCCATTGTCCAGCTGAGGCAGTGCACCAATGTCTATTGCAGAAAAGTGGCAATAAGCAGCAGGTATGCAATTTCAGAGGGTCCCAAGCAATCCACCATACGAGTCCACTGCGTCCGTGGACATTTGTTCCTCCCTGTCAAACTTCCGGCAGAGTGCCCGAATGTCAGGTTCTGCCAATCGGACCCAATCATTCTAGGAACAGGCCTCGGGAGAGACATCAACATCTATGTGGTTCAGACCTGCTCGGTATTCGAGGAGCATAGTCATATGTAGATAATGCAGAAAGCCACCTATGGCCAGTGGCATCAACTTAGCTGAGGTCTGCACAGAGGTCAAAGGATTATTGTCAGTTTTACTAGTATTTTAGCCCCATACAAGTACTTATGGAATTGGTCAACAATAGCCTACTTCAAAGCTAGGAACTCTAACTTATGTACAGGATAGTTCTTTTCGGATGGGTCAGGCTTCTGGCAAAAGGCCACTGGTCTCAGGCCATTCTCGTGCTCTTGGTACAACAAGCCCCAACCCTTGCAAGCTAGCATCAGTGTGCAGGGACGTAAGGTTTTCTTGGATAAAGCATAGAGCCAGCACTGGAGCATAGGTAGAATTGATATATGATCTCATATGAAAAGCAGTCTCACAATCAGGAGTCCAAGCGGGCCCCCGATACTTCACTTTCAGGATGAAATACACTCTTTCAGTCTTGAGGGACGCTGACTTTTGAGTATTTTTGTGGGTTGGGGATACCTTTTTTCTTAACAGTGGTTCGTAAATATGGCCACTAGAGGACACACAATCCCAGCGGTGAGCCTCCAAGATGTAACTAGATGGCGCTATCCCAGGGCTACTACCTACTGCCTGATTTGCCACTAACAGGTTAGAGGGGCCTGGATCCAATGGTGGGTGCCTCCACCCAGAGGTCAGGGTTTGCAATAGTTAAACTAACTTGGTCACAGCCCTCTGGGACACTGCAACCCTTTCTTCCCACTAGTGGCCCACACAATATATCAGAATTACCTTCATAGTATACACTTACCCCAGGTCTGGTTCCGGCACTGGGACCTCCTGTGAAATGAGATACAGTGCAACAATCACAGTACAGTACTTTAACATAGACAAATACCTCAGGCAGTATAACTTTGCTGAAACAAGCAGCTCTGATTTATTTAGAGGATATAACAAGGACAGGGGAAATCAGGTTAATTAGCTTATCACTCTAATAATCTACCTATGGCTCTGTGCAGAGCCTATCCCTATCAGTTACTGTCCCTGGGTACCCAAGCCCTAGTGGCTAGTCCAAACCGTGGCAGCTGGTGGGGCCCTTTCACACAGAAAAAGGAGAATTAAACAGTCAGCAGTACAGTAATTCCATTTGGATTTAATGTGGCAATTCAACAGGAGCGACCCTGAATTAGTACTCACGACCTCCAAATAAGATAGGGTCCTTCAATGTCAGCAGGGCTCACTTGAGGTACACAAACCTCTTCACATCCATATAAAAGAAAGCACTATACCAGGCAGGCTGCATCTGTATCCCGATCGCAATTACTGCACAATACCCGGGAGAACACACAGCAGATTCAGTTCCTGACAGACCGAGTGCAATTTTCAGCAATTCCTCCAGTCTTCTACAGGGTGAGCCTGGTTTCTACTCTTCAGAGATCCTTTGATTCTTTTCACAGGACGGATTCAGTCCTAACAAGCTGTTACACAAGCTGCAGACCGGAACTCTGGGCCTTACACACGTTTTTTGACTAAACTGCACACTGAAAAGCACAGGGCTCCTTCCTTCTTCACTGCCAAAGCTCAACTGAAACTCCAACCGACAAAACCGGGCACTTCCTTTGAGTTCCTCCCAGTTCTTGACTGGATTGGCTGTCACTCACAATAGACTGCTGCTGTTGGTCCAAAAGGCACTGAAGTCTAAACTACATCTCCCAGAGTCACTGCCCATACAATCCTCTTGTGGCTGGCTCATTATGAGTCCAAGTTCTGATTCATCCAAGGCACCATTTTAGAGCTAGCTTACCACACTGATTGGTCCAGTTCAGCAGTTCAAAACTAGAATGGGGAACTAGCAGACACAGTTCTGACTGCAAAGAAAGCAGGTTAGACAAACTGTAATTTCATTATTACTCTAAATAATTTCTGGCAAACAGTTACATCTTTCAGATAGGTTCCTTTGCACTCCTAGTGACTGCAAAAATGAAGTGAATTAGCAGCAGCTCGAGGTAGTACTCAGAGAAGCACACAGTCCCCATACAAACTAATTATGTCTGCAAGCAGACAGCTCTTAAAGAGACAGTACCAGAGGCTCTAAAACACTCACTGATAAATGCTTAAATGCCAAACACCATTGAGGCTTGGAGCATTCAAACACGCTCCTGGAAGTCTTTGGGAACCCCCATTTGCAGGGGGTTACACTTATTCTCAGTGATCCAGCCAGGAAAGTAGTACCAGTTTGCCTTCCCAGATTTACAGTGGCCTCAAGCTGCATAGTTTATAATAATAATAAAATATATTTAATCAAGCGCCTTTCAATATTTCAAAGCGCTGTACAATATTAATACAAACAAAACACATATACAAATACATATAGTATAAAATCGCGATAAAACAAAAAATGCCTTCCCCCATAAAAAAGTCTTTAGTGTCTGCTTAAAACTCCCCACCATCCTGCAATCCAGGAGCTGACAGGGCAGAGAATTCCAGAGGGTAGGTGCCGCAAATCCAGAGGCGTGTGCACCAGATGACTTCAAGTTAACCCTCGAAATCTCCAGCAACCCCTTGTCAGCTGAATGGAGCTGTCACAAAGGGGTGTAAGGAACCAGGAGCTCTTTCAAGTAATCGGGACCCAATCCATGTAGGGCTTTGTAAGTCAATAGACCTACTTTAGAGGTGATCTACCACTGTACTGGCAGTCAGTGCAGAGCGTGCAGCACAGGGGTGATATGAGATCATCTAGATGCCCCAGTCAACAAACGTGCTGCCACATTCTGCACTAGCTGCAAGCGGTGGATATCAACCCCAGGAAGCCCTAGATAAAGGGAGTTGCAGTAATCGAGGCGTGATGTCACAAAGGCATGGACCAAAACAGGCAGGTCACTGGATGGAACAAGGTGCCTAATCCTGGCAATGTTCCTAAGATGGTAAAAGGCCAGCTTGACGACTGCCAACACCTGATGTCGAACAGTCAGACCATCATCAAGCTCCACTCCCTAGTTGCAACCCATTCAGAGGTGAGAATCTGGGCCAGAAGGAGCCCAGTCCTCAATCCCTCTACCCTTTGACCCGTGTCCACAACCAAAATCTCAGTCTTTCCTGGGTTCAACTTTAGACTGCTGGAATTCATCCAATCTTGGATTTCTCTGAGGAGTTGTTCAGTACTGAGACAGCGCCAACCTGGTCAGGCACAAAAGACAGGTAGAGCTGGGTATCATCAGTGTAGCAGTGAAACCTCAGCTCATACCATCTTACAATGTCTCGAGTGGCGTATATACTGTGAATAACATGAGGGACAGCACTGAACACTAAGGTACCCCACAAGGCAGAGAGAAAGCCCTGGATGAAAACAAACCCGAGACCACTCTCTGCATTCTCCCAGTGAGGAAAGATGAAAACCATCTGAGGACTGTACCCGGCAGCCCACAGAAGAACCTCAGGCATTCAAGCAGGACCCCATGATCCATAGTATCAAAAACTGATGATAGATCCAGGAGAACCAAGATAGAACGGTGTATCTGATCTGCTCAGGATCAGTGTAAGAGTATGTGGGGGGAGGAGTCACTTTCCAATTATTCTTTGGTTTCCAATGGCACTCTTTGTTTACATCCCTTTAATTTCAGCCTCATATATCGTGGAACTCTCCCTATAAGCCCTCTCTGATGTCCATCGTCACTTCATTCCTCTCTCCTTCTCTGTAAATCCTCACTTATGAGTATAATAATCCTCTCTCTCTTCATCCCAACAAGTTTTCTCTGGTGTCTGGTGACACTTTATCCTCTCCCCATTCCCAAACATTCACCCTGGAGTCCAGTGGTGCCTCCCCCAGCACCACTACCAAATGACCTGGTCATAGCTTGGCAGAAGGCACCAGGAGAAAGGACTGCTGTGTGACTGAACTTCTCTGCTGGGACTAAAGTAGAAGAACTTTTGCATTTGACCTTTAATTTAGGGTAAAAAAACTAACATACAAAAAAAAAGTGTGTGTTTGGGTTAACTGAACTGAATGGGTATCTGAAGAGTTATCTAGGTGTAAATCTCAGGTGACTGAAAGGACTTAACTGCTGTGAGGTTTAAATTACTTGTAGAAAGATCTGGTAAGTAGGGGAAGTGACTTAGCTAGAAGGAAGCTACATTTAAAGACTGCCTTAGAAAGTTTCAGCTAATAGCTTGGCAGAAGGCACCAGGAGAAAGGACTGCTGTGTGACTGAACTTCTCTACTGGGACTATATTGCCCTCCTTCCCTCTCCTCCGAAAGCTAGTTGTATTTTTATAGGCACAGGATTTGACTGACAACAGGAACTTCCTGTTTAGGGGCCGAAAGTGAGTGATCACAGAACCACCAAGGACCCACCATCCTAGAAGGGCAAGAGTAGCTCTCCGGCCCCATCTAGCTGCTGGAGGTCTGCCTCTGAGCAAGTAAGTGGTCTACTGCGAAATATAGGATATTTTTGTCTCAGAACAGGACAATCAGGAGCTTAAAGGGCACACAGGCAGAAAGTAAGGAGAGGAAAAAAAATAGAGGAAAGAGTAAGGATTGCAAACAGTTAAGGGGCCAGAAATAAGACATGATTTGAGTGGTGCAGTGCAGTGGCTGTGGAGCAGCAGTCTTCCGGAAGATGTTCTGGAGGATGCGGTGTTGTCCCATCTGCAGGCACCTCTCTGGGCTGAGGGAGGAGGTTGCTCATCTCCAGGCTGAGTTGGCCAGGATTTGTGGGACCTCCCTTCCATCCAGGGACCACCAGTGCCACTGCCGTTGCCTCAGAGGTTGCCAAGAAAGAGGAGTGGTTGGACCACAGTGGGCTCAGGGAGGGTGAGGGTGGTGGAATAGATGCGCATCCCTCCCATTGTACCTCTCCACAATTCCTATGCCATTCTGGTGAAGTGTGGTTCCTCTATGGAGGCACCCACAGTGGAGACCAAGGATAATGCTTGGAACCTCCACAAAGGAGACCCACAGGAGGGTGGCAGGGGACCCTGCAGGGGAAGGAAACAATTCCTGGTAGGGGACTCCATTGTTAGGAAGGTAGAACTGGGGGAGGAAGGGGAGAGGGAGGTAAGGTGCCTGCCTGGCGCCATGGCTTGGAGGGACAGGGAGAGAATCCTCAGGATTGCGGAGCAGCTGCACAGGGAGGGAGCTGGATGTCATTGTCCACCTAGGGACAAATGACCTGGCTAAAAGGGATTAGAAAGTGCAGGAAGAGTTTGTGGAATTGGGAGGGGCCTTGGTCAAGTAGCATACGTAACCTTTCGGAGGTGCTACCCATCTATGGCATAGGAGGAGGCTAGGGTGTTCCGCACCATGGGATTCAATCAGTGGTTGAAAAACTGGTGTGGAGCTCAGGGGTTTGGCTTCATTGGGGACTAGGGGTCCACCTGGAGTGATGCAAGCCTATACTGGCATGATGGGCTGCATCTGTCCGGGAGGGGAACCAGCATCCTAGGTGGTAGGTTTAAATGCTTCATTGGCAAGCTTTTAAACTAGCCAAGGGGGGAGGCACTGGAAAGGAGCAGGAAAATCCTAGCCCCCCCAAATAATCACAGTAGTAAGTGCGGCAAACACCAACATAGAGGTGTCGATAGGGAGAAGGGCAGGGGTAAATGGAGAAAGTGACAAAGGCAAGAAGGACAGGGATGGGGCAAAAAGGAGTAAGGCCATCAGGAAATGGAGGGTAATGAGTACCAATGCCCTTAGTCTGGGCAACAAGCTCCTGAGCTGATGGCCTTAATGGAAGAGGATGCCTGGATATCGTGTAGTCACAGAAACATGGTACACAGAGAACCATGACTGGATGTTAACATACCAGGGTACATAACCCACAGGAGAGAAAGAGAAAGGAGGGAGGAGTAGCTCTCTATGTAAAGGAAGGGATAAACAAAAGAGTAAACAGGGTGGAGAGGAGGCACTGTGGGTCACCTTGGAGACTGGAAAGGGCACCACAATCCACACAGGGGTTGTGTACAGACCCCCATGTCAGGGGGAAGGAATGGACAAGGATATGATAGAAGGCATTCTTAGAATGGCAGAGAAAGGGGAGATACTGTTGATGGGAGACCTGAATATGCAAGATGTTAACTGGAGCACATTTGCTGTAGCCACATCCAAGAGCAGGGCCATTCTTGATGCCCTACTGGTGGCAGCATTAGACAGCTAGTTTTGGAACCCACTGTGAGGGAGCAATCTTAGACCCGGCCACTCTCTCAAATGGGGGCGGTGAGAGGATCTCAGATCTAGAAGTGGGTTGCCATCTGGGGTCAAGTGACCATCAAACAGTGTGGTTCACGTTAAACTCAGCTACAAAGTCAAGCAATACAGAAGTGAGGGTACTGGACTTTAGGAGGGCTGACTTTGGCAAGATGGGAGAGTGCCTCAGAAAAGCACTAGCAAACAGGCTAGAAGGAGGTGTGGAGCAACAATGGGGAATTATCAAAACTGCCATCACAGAGGCAACAAGCCTTTGTGTGAAGCAAATAAACAAATCTAAATGAAAAAAAAAGCCACTGTGGTTCTCAAAAGAGGTAGCTGTGAAAGTCAGGAAGAAAAAGATAGCATTCCGGAAGTATAAGGAAACACAGAAGGAGCAGGACAGAGAGCTGTACCAGTTAAGGCAGAAGGAAGCAGGGAGGGAAGTCAGAATAGCAAAGGCCCAAACTGAGGAAAAGATAGCCAACTCAGTTAAGAAGGGGGATAAAACCTACCATCAAGGAAGACTTGGTCAGATGGTCAAAGCTACCATTGACTTTCTCGGGAAGAGTCAACACGATTAAAATGGTGGTTATGCCTAAACTTTTTTACCCATTATCAAATCTAAATGTTTATTTACCAAAGTCCTTTTTTAAACCGCTATTCCAGCAATGTACGGTATTTCTGTGGAATGGGGAACCTCCTAGAAGAAGCTACCTCAAACTTACTCGGCGACGGCAATTGGGAGGCTTCAGTTACAGGATTTTATGTATAGTACCTTGCAATCCACTTGGCAGGTTGGGTGCATGGGTTTGTGATGAGAGTATTTCCATACCCGGACTTCAGTTGGATCGGCTTTTATGTTAAAGCCTTAGTTGGATTTAGAATCTTTATTATATATACCTCATGGGCTAAGATTCCCAGCAAGCGAGAGGTACCGCTGATGGGACGCCAAGCCGCTTAAAAACAACTCTATACTAAGTTCCAAATTTATGAACTATATGATTTATCCCAACCTATATTAAGAAATCTGAACCTGACTATTGGAAATCAACCAATAACTGGATTGGGATCTAATTGGGCAAAGAAATTGCGAGTCGAGGACCTCTATCAGAACAACAGGCTACTCCCATTCCAGACGCTGGTGGAGAAGTTGGGAGTGGAACCCCAATCTTTTTTTAAACTAATTCAAATAAGAAGTTGTGTCAGATCTTATTTCGGCAAAGGATTAGGGCAGAACATCCTGGGTTCGATGTTTGCTGAGTTGAAAGGGTTTGTACAAGCGGGCAGGATGATATCCAAAATTTATAAATACTTAATAGTTAAAGGGAACTCGAAAGTGTCCCCAATCCCGATACACTGGGAATACAATTTGTCTTTGGGTAAATCAGCAGAAACATGGGAGAAGGCTTGGGTCGATATCTAAAAATTTATTAAGCAAGACAGACTGAGAGAAGTTCAATTTAAGTTACTTCATAACTTATACTTTTCAACGCTAAGCTCTCTAGAATGGGTAGCTTTTCAGCACACTGCACTGAATGCAATGATTCTCTAGCTACCAGTTATCACAAATTTTGGACTTGCCCCAAGGTGGTTGGGTTGTGGCATTTGGTGAAGCAAAGATTAGTCAATTTTATGACCTTGCCAGGTTCTTCCTCCGGAGGCTTGCATATTTGGGGTGTATGATAAAATTCCAAGTAATTTAACTAAATATCGAATAGCTATGGTAGCAATGGTAACTAAGTTAATAATTTTACGCCACTGGAGGTGACAAGGCATCAGGTAAAGCAAATAGGATGCTGGGATGTATAGGCAGGGCATCACCAGCAGGAAAAGGGAGGTCATAATCCGCCTATACAAGACACTAGTGAGGCCCCACCTGGAGTACAGTGTACAGTTCTGAGACCATACCCACGTAAGGACATAGACAGGGTAGAGAAGGTTCAGAGGAGGGCAACAAAGATGGTGCATGGATTGCATCACAAGTCCCATGGAAGACAGGTTGAAGGAACTGAACATGCTACTCCCTGGAGGAGAGGAGGGAGGGGGATATGATAGAGACATACAAGTATCTTACAGGAGGAACAGGGTGCAGAAAACACTATTTTTAAGCGAAAAAGATGTTTCAGGACTAGAGGGCATGGATGAAGTTGGAGGAGGACGATTCAGAGGAAACATGAGAAAGAATTTCTTCACAGAACGGTGGTGGACAATGGAACACCCTGCCAGAGGAAGTGGTGGGGGCTGAAACAATCACGGGATTTAAGAATGCATGGGATAGACATAAAGGAATTCTAGAGGTCAGGGGTAAGGGGAAATAGACTTCTAGGAAAACAAACTGAACTTACAAGCTCAAATGGGCAGACTAGGTGGGCCATAGGCCCTTATCTGCCGACACTGTCTATGTATCTATGTATCTATGGAGAGAAGATTGGATTCCATCGTTTGGGGAATGGTGGGAGGAATTTATGAATGCATTGAATGCAGAAAGATCGGTTTTCTCTTTCCACAATGCTTCACCAATATTCCAGCAATGTTGGGGTAAGTTATACCAATGTTTGAAGGATAGGTATGGGTATTAGGGATAATGGCTGCTCTTCTCTCTCTTCTCCTGTTACTGGTGGGATATCGGCCCTGGCTTGTTAAGTTAATTTCATTAATCCTTTCCTCCTTGGTGCCTCCTTTTTGTGTACTTAGTTAAACTATGTATAGTCGGGGTAGACTTCACTTGCTTTTTGATGACATCTTAGGATTATGTATTGATCACAGTGAGTCAGTCCATGGGATAGCTGCCAGGGTGGGCAGGGGGTGATGGTTGGAGGGTTTTTTCTTCTTTTCTTTTCTAATTTTGAGGGGGCTTTTGGGGTTTCCTTTTTCCCTGATGTGTATTCTTCATTTATTGTTTTATGGCTTCTATGTATTGTTTAATTGTTTGATGTGTAATTTATGTTGGAAATAATTCAATAAAGCTTGGTTATTTGCAAAAAAAAGAAGGGGGATAAAACCTTTTATAGGTACATCAGCGAGCGTAGAAAGACAAAGGGAGGGATAGTGAGGCTGAATAGAATGAACGGTTGGTGGACAGAGGGGGACAGTGAAAAAGCAGGAATACTGAACGAATATTTCTGCTCAGTATTCACAAAAGAGGAGGAGGAAGTGCCTAATCCAATTAACAGCAGCACTCTTGATAGGGGGGTCGATCCCAGTCCTTTCACAGAAGAAAGGGTTCTGCAAGAACTCCTAAAACTGAAGGTGGACAAAGCAATGGGTCCTGATGGAATTCACCCTAGAATTCTAAAATAATTAAGGGAGGAACTAGTGAAACCACTGGCTACTCTTTTTAATAAATCATGGGAGGATGGTGTGGTACCCGAGGATTGGAGGAAGGCGGATGTGATTCCCCTTCACAAAAGTGGGTCCAAGACAGAGGCAGGAAACTACAGACCTGTCAGTCTGACCTCTGTGGTAGGGAAAGTGATGGAGTCACTTCTGAAGGAAAGAACAGTCGAGTACCTAGAGGCCAGTGGAGCACAGGACCCAAGCAGCATGGATTCACAGCAGGAAGGTCATGTCAGATGAATCTAATAGATTTCTTTGACTGGGTGACCAAAGTAGTAGACCAGGGAGGGGCTGTGGACATGGCCTACCTAGACTTTAGCAAGGCATTTGACATAGTCCCACACAAAAGATTAATAGTCAAATTAACCAGCCTGGGAGTGGGACCCAGGGTGATAGCCTGGGTAAAACATTGGCTGGACAATAGGACACAGAAGGTAATTGTAAATGGAGTCCACTCTGAAGAAAGGGGGGTTACTAGTGGCACCGCAGGGTTCAGTATTGGTCCAGTCCTTTTAATGTCTTCATCAGTGACATTGCAGAGGGACTGGAAGGAAAAGTATGCATTTTGCAGATGACACAAAGATCTGCAACAGAGTTGATACACAAGGAGGCGTGGAAAGGATGAAAAGGGACTGGCAAGGTTGGAGGAATGGTCAAAAGTATGGCAGCTAGGATTCAATGCAAAGAAGTGCAAAATAATGCACCTGGAAACAAGAACCCAGGGAAGAATACACAATGGGTAGGGAGGTAGTAACAACAACAAAAAGGAAAGGGACCTGGGGGTAATCATATCAGATGACCTTAAGGTTAGCAAGCAATGTGAGAAGGCAGTAAGGAGGCAGGGGTATACTGGGATGTATAGGGATATTCATCATCAGCAGAAAACAGGAAGTTGTTATCCCTCTGTACAGACAGTTGGTTGAGACCCCATCTGAGTACTGTGTCCAGTTCTGGAGACCCCATCTCCCAAGGACATAGACAAGATAGAGGCAGTCCAGAGGAGGGCAACTAAAATGGTGCGGGGTCTGCAAGAGAAGCCGTATGAGGAGAGACTAAAGGAGCTTAATATGCATACCCTTGAGGAAAGAAGGAGAGGGGGACATGATAGAAACTTTAAGTACCTCAGTGGAATCAACAAAGTCCAAGAGGGTAGCATCTTTCAGAAAAGAGACTTGCAAGAACAAGGGGTCACAATTTAAAGATAGAAGGAGGGCGGTTCAGGGGCAATGTGAGGAAGTATTATTTCACAGAGAGGGTAGTGGATGCATGGAACAGCCTTCCTGAGGAGTTGTGGGGTCTAAAACTGTGGGAGAATTCAAGAATGCATGGGACAGACATAAGGCAATTCTTGTGGGGGGCAGGAAGAAATAGGCTGTTGGTTAACTAGGATCTGAGGCCAATCCTGTGGGTAGGGAAATAGGCAGACTAGATGGGCCTAGCGGTCCTTATCTGCCATCAAAGTCTATGTTTCTATGTTTCTATGACCTGGTCCCAGATGGAGACCTGCACAAACTTCTCACCCCTTTCATCCAGCTGCCATCTAACACACAAAATTGCAATACAGAACAAGCATTTGTCAATGCCGAATGTTTGCTTGCTGGCATTGCCATTGTTACTGTAGGAGCGTGAAAGATGCATAATAGGAATGGCAGTGAAGTATCTAACTGAAGCCAACCCTACCACCACCCTGCAGAGACTGACAGGCATTGGGGGTGTGTCTTTGTGTCGTCAGGCATAATGGCCACACCATTTCACCACACCCTACCCTGTAGACACCAACAAGTGTCACAATGTGCCTTGGGGTCTTTGGGCCTTATGCTCACCCCATTCCATCAGGAAATATAGTGAGATGGGTGCAGTGTAGGAGAATGGGGTGAACTTTGGGGCTGAAGAGTCAAAGGCACACCTCGGTGCCTCTCGCTGGCTGCAGGGTGGGGGTGAAATAGTAAGTGCATTACAGGTGACAATCCCAAGTCACACCTCTGATGCCTGTCAGTCTCTACAGGGTGGGGCGTTATGGTTGGAAACCCTAACATCATAGGCGTTCATTAGTATTTTCACTCTAAATTTTTAACATGGATTTTTTGTGACCCCCCCCCCCACCTTATGAACAGTGGCAATATTAGTTTGTTAACTTGAAAGCTGATTTTGCACAGCGACTATGCTATTTGACACCACAGGTGCGAAAACACATTTCGAACAGGATGTGAAAATGACAGCTGTACTGTTCATGGGGAGGTATAAAAAATGCAATGTTGAAAATCTGCAGTGAAAATATAAAAAAAAATGGTGAAGTCATGAGCGTGCATAGAAACTGCACAACGCACACCCGTAATGTAATTAGTTTGGGGAATTTTTACAGCAGATTGTCAACACAGGCATTTTGGGACCTCTGCTCATGAACAGTGTCGCTGTGATTTTCTTAATCTGTCCTGAACAGTGACTTCCCCATAGCGACCATGCATTTCTACTCCAGAAGTGTGAAATTTTGGCCATAGTGTGAAAAATGACAGCTGTACTGTTTATAAGGAGGTGTGGAAAATGCCAGTGTTGAAAATCTGGACTGAAAATATACAAATTCATGAAATTACGAGTGCGTGGAAACTGTGCAAAGCTCGCTCATAACACAGTCATTTTATGGACTTTTGTCACCAAATGTTTAACATAGCCATTTTAAGACTTCACTCCCTGCATTTGCGCCAAGCATTATGATGCCTCCAGCCACTGCTAGAGGTCACCAGTGCACCGGCTGGTGAAATCCCCCCCTCCCCAAGGAAGGAGAGCAGTCCATAGGATGCTCAATCCTTCCCTATCCCTGCCAACCTCCAGTGACCCGGGCTTGTTCCCAAACTCGGGTCGCCAGCGTGGCATTCAGCGCCTCAACGCTCAGCGCCACCGGGCCGGTTTCTGCAAAATCACCTTTCGGGATGGAATAACAAAACGACAGTGACTGAGTTCATGAGGTGGGGCTCCAAGAACCCCATGTTGAAAATTTGGTGAAAAAATTCTCCAGAATTGCCGAGTTATGCACCAAAGTTGAAAAAAAAAACATTTATGTTATACAGCTTACTGGCATTTCTTCAGTTCACGGTTGGCTTTGAAGAGTGCAGACATGTTCCTGGTCCTCCGAAGATCATTGTACCAGACTTGGGAAGTAAGTATGGGGGGGGTGTGGGGAGGTGGGTGTGCAGAGGGTGGGCGCGGGTTGGGGGAGGGGGGCCAGACAGTCAACGATGGGCCATTTTTTATTATTTTTTTTTACAGTTTTTTTTTCCTACTGCAGAAAGACGACGCGGGACTCTTGCCATGCTGGGGTGGGCTCCCAGTGTGGCAGCTGAAAGGTTTATTTTTTCAGGGGTGGCAATGGAGCAGACAGGAGATTGGGCATCCTCATCTGTCATACAGAGCACCTAGGTGGAGGGGAGCACATGAGTACGCTGGAGTGGGCTTCCAGCATTCTACGTAAGTGGTGGGGGGCAACGACGGAACTGTCTGTGACAGTTCAAATGCAGTGAAGACGTATGTGTAGGCAATTTGCATACTGCCATCAGCAGTATGTAATTTTCCTACACATTACCACTGCTGATTGTGGCGGTATTTCCCTCTGAACTGTACGCCACTGCATCTGAACTCTGTCATAGACAGCTCGGACAGCCATGCCTGCAAAATGGACCAGATCATTGGAAGTGGTGCAGTCACACCTACGAATTCTTGTATGGTAGCACTATGCAAGCAAACATAAAAATAAAATACAGTAATTAAACTGCAGGCACTTTCGCTTTCAGTCTGATTGTGCAATAAAGATGGCTGCTGCAGCAGCTCCAGCGTCCTCATTAACTCTCCTTCCTCCGTTTCAGCATAAAATTGTAGCCCAGGGAGGACCTTAGGGATGGGTTCCTTTTTTTTTTTCTTAACATCATTGGCCACTGGCCTCAAGGGACTGTACCACTAGCCACCTGGGCTACCAGCTCTAGGGAGCAGGCCTCCTATGGCATCTCTGGCCCACAGGACCATCAGTGCTAACTTTATTTTTTTTAAGAGGCAGTATCACGCTGTGGTTTAGGACACTTACCTGCAAAACCTGGAGACCTGGGTTTAAATCCCACAGTCTCCACTTACATAATGTGTAACCTCGAACAAGTCACACATTACATAGATACATAGATACATAGATACATAGACAGTGTCGGCAGACAAGGGCCTATGGCCCACCCAGTCTGCCCATTTGAGCTTGTAAGTTCAGTTTGTTTTCCTAGAAGTCTATTTCCCCTTACCCCTGACCTCTAGAATTCCTTTATGTCTATCCCATGCATTCTTAAATCCCGTGATTGTTTCAGCCCCCACCACTTCCTCTGGCAGGGTGTTCCACTTATCCACCACCCGTTCTGTGAAGAAATTCTTTCTCATGTTTCCTCTGAATCGTCCTCCCTCCAACTTCATCCCATGCCCTCTAGTCCTGAAACATCTTTTTCGCTTAAAAATAGTGTTTTCCTGCACCCTGTTCCTCCCTGTAAGATACTTGTATGTCTCTATCATATCCCCTCTCTCCCTCCTCTCCTCTTGGGAGTACATGTTCAGTTCCTTCAACCTGTCTTCATAGGACTTGTGATGCAACCCATGCACCATCTTTGTTGCCCTCCTCTGAACCTTCTCTACCCTGTCTATGTCCTTACGTAGGTAAGGTCTCAGAACTGTACACTGTACTCCAGGTGGGGCCTCACTAGTGTCTTCTATAGCGGAATTATGACCTCCCTTTTCCTGCTGGTGATGCCCTGCCTATACATCCCAGCATCCTATTTGCTTTACCTGATGCCTTGTCACACTGTTTCCCTACCTTGAGGTCATCAGAGATGACAACCCAAGATCCTTTCCTGCTTGGTGCATGCTATATCCTCACCCCCAACTGATATATTGTGCCAGGTTTTTGTGCCCCATATGCATATCCTGCACTTCTTTGCATTGAATTTCAACTGCCAAACCCCTGATTTTAAGTTTCTGCAGGTCGTTTCTCATTCTGTCTACACCCTCTGGCATGTCTACTCTGTTTGACTCATCTGTAAACTTGAGTTCTAAATTTGTATTTTCCTTACCTCTTTGCTCTCATATACCTCCTGTATCTATTGGCTCTCTGTTTCTACTTTTGCTACTGTATTTTCTCCACATTAACCTGATTTTCTTTATTTTACAGATCTGACAGAACATGGACTCCTTCCGTCACCATCAGACCTAACTTCTTTGACCCTACCTCCCACTACCACTCGGCCATCAACACCCCTACACCCCTTGGATTGAGAGTAATCTCCTGTAATGAGGCAATAACGCTACCTCATCAAAGCTATGATGAATTCTCGTTACTGCTCGGACACGCTGGACCTCAAACCCATTGTTGTCCTTGAATGTGACTCTACCTCATCTCACCCAAATCCTCAGCCTGTCCTTATGCCTCAGCAAATTCTCCTCTGCTTGGAAGGGAGCAGTAATTACACCTATCTTGAAGGGCGGGGACCCCACTGCAGCTACCAACTATAGACCAATTTCAATCCTACCATCTCTGCCTAAGGCTCTTGAAAAAATAGTTTCGGATCAGCTTACCGACCACCTATCCAAACATGACCTACTCTGCCACAAACAGCACGGTTCCGGAGGGGCCATAGCACCTCCACCGCCCTCATTGAATTCACTACCTTTATTCATGAGGCCCTAGAACAAGGATCTGTTGCAGGACTGTCTCGTTGATCTGACCAAAGCGTTAGACACTGTCATCACAAACTATTACTCTATACCCTCCCTCTCTTAACATTACTCCAGAGATCACCGCCTGGTTCAAGGATTACCTCTCAGGTTGGTCACAACAAGTCAAAATTAACACAACTTTCTCCACACATAAGCCGGTTCATGCTGGAGTCCCACAGGGGTCAATACTGGGCCCCCTGCTATTCACTCTTTTCCTTAATTCCCTTCCTAAAGCCTGCAGTGGTCACTTACTGCTCTATGCGGATGATGCAGTAGTTTATTTGAAACGTCCACATCCCAAATCTCTTCAACTAACCATGCAGGGATACTTTCGGGAGCTAGAAACCTGGTTCTCTGATCACCACCTTATCATCAACTACAACAAAATGAAATCCATGATCTTCGTCACACCCAAAACCCCACTGTCACATGCCCCTAGTCATAACTAGCACCCACGGCTCTGCCCTGGAGCAGGTCTCTTGTTTTAAATATCTCTGAGTCACCTTAGACACCTCACTCTCCTTCCACACCCACATACAACAGGTCTCCTCCTCTGTTAATATGAGACTCTGGATCCTTTATAGACACAGACACACTGCCTAGCCCCCCCCCCCCCATGCCATGCACCTCGCTGTATCCTCCTCTGTCTTATCTTTGGTAGACTTCGGGATAGTCATTTGGTGGTCAGCAGATCAAACTGCCCTGCGCAGCATCAATCTCGCCCTTTTAAAGTCTGCCGATTAGTCTCAGGTTGTGACAAGTTAACCCACACCTGCGAGCTCTATGAACATACTGGATGGCTAAACATCCAAGGCAGACTCACATACTTCACCTGCCTCATGACCAAAAAGATACAACTAAAACTAGCCCCTATCAGCCTCCACCTGATTTTACACACAGCCCACCATAGGCAGACACAACGGCACACAGCTAACTCCAACCTGCTAATCCCCCACTGTAGAACATCTCTCGGACAAAGATCCTTCTGCTACCGGGCCCCTCTCTGGCTAAACAGCCTCCCGTCCTCCAACTCATTGGCTCATAGTCTCAACCAATTTAAGTCAGGTCTCAGAACCCTACTCCTCAACTCTACAACTTATGCCTGTAATTAAATCCCACCCCACCCTATCCCTATTCCTCCCTCTCACCAACTCCTGAGTCAGTTTGCCTAGAAACCTACTTGGTCACAGTAACACCCTATAACTCTTAGTTGATTGGTGCTAGCCTCCATCCCAAGGCACCCAATATTTACCTATCCCATTATACAAGTATTTTGACTCTGGGTCCCTCATGGCCCTACAAAATTGTTTCCTGTCTTAACTTTGCCCTGGGGGACTCCCTCATGCTCCCAGTTGATGGAACCTGCTATGTTAACTTAAGCCAAGATTGTCTAAACTGCACTTTCATGCTACTACTGTACATGTATCTTTATTGTCTTGCTTTATTTCTTTCATTTTATCTGACGTGGAGCCTTTGCAAAAGAGTCTACAACTCAAAGAATTGTAATTCTGATTATTTTCAAATAAACAAATACATGATTCTATGCATATCTTGCTCTTTCCATCCTGTTTACTCTCTAAGAACTGTGGGTCCTTTGTGACCCCTTTTTAATATTTTATTTTACAGGTCCTGTGGACATCATCCTTTAAAGACCTGCTCCCCTATTACTCTCGTAATAGACTTGACTTCTGCCTGTATGTGTGTTCTGTACTGCTGTGGCTGCACCTGTTACAATGTGTGTCAAGAGCTGGGCATGTGGGAGGGTTGTGTGTATGTGTGTTTGTGGGCCTTGGAGGGAGAGGGTTTGTATTGTGACTGTGTGAAAGCGAGGCATTTTGGGGAATGTAGAGGTGGGGATATTAGTGGTGGTCATGGAGGGGGTGCTGTCTGTAGTTGTGGAGGAAGGATGCTAGTTTAGGGCGCTTGGGAGGGTGGGGGCTAGCATCTGGGCTGTGAAGAACAACTGTCTTGTTCTGTGGAGGAAGGGGGCTAGTGTTGGTGTGTGGTGGGAGTGAGGCAATACTTTTGAGTACATAGATACATAGATGCTGTTGGCAGATAAGAACCCTTAGGACTATCCAGTCTGCTCAAATAAGCTGCCTAACGTAGCATCCTGTAACCTTATCTGGTCATTCACTTTAGCTTTTTCTACCTATCTGTTCTTTTGTTTCTGTCCCATGCATGTTTGAAACCCACCACTGTATGGGCGCCACAACCTCCAGGGTAGGCTATTCCATGCATCCATCACCACCCTTTTCATAAAAAGGAACATCGTGACATTTCCCCTTATACAGTCACTCCTCAGTCTAATGTCATGACCTATTGTCCCGGCACTATTAATCTGGGATGTGTTGTCCCCTTCCACCTTTTAATGCCCTTGAAGTACTTGAATGTTTCTGTCAGGTAACCTCTTTCCCTCCTTTGTTACAGCATGTACAAATTGCGGTCCCTCACTTTCTCCTCGTAATGCTTGTGATGTAATCCCTTCATTATTCTGGTCACTCTCCTCCACACTGCCTCTATTTTGACAGTGTCCTTTCGAAGGTGTGGTCTCCAAAACAGCACATTGTATTCCTGGTGAGGTCTCACAAGGGTCTTGTACAGTGATACTGTTACCTTCCTCCTTCAGCCTGTGATTCCCTTTCCAATACATCCTAACATCGCTTTGGCCTTTCCACCTCCTTTGCTGTCTGCTTAGCTGCCTGCAAGTCATCTGTGATCATGACCACCAAGTACCTCTCCTTCATACTTACCGTTAGCAGTCCCCCAACCCGTAGCTCACCCCAGGGTTCCTGCTCCCCACATGCATGATTTTGTACTTCTTTGCATTAAACCTTAGATGTCATGCCCTGAACCTCTCTGCACAAGTTCCAGGTCTTTTTCATCCTTTCCACCATCTTTGAGTATCCACCCTGTTGCAGGTCGTGGTGTCATCCACAGACAGGCAAACCTTTCCCCAGCCCATCTGTAGTATCACTGATGAAGACACTGAAGAGGGCTGGCCCCAGAACTGACCCCTGAGGTATCCACTGGTCACCTCCCTATCATCTGGTTTGGTTCCATTCACCACTATCCTCTTGTTTTCTGTGCCTTAAACAGTTTTTAACCCAGTTCACTACCTTGTGTCCCAACCCTAGGCTGCCTAGCTTGTTGACCAATCTCCTATATGGGACTGTATCAAAGGCTTTGCTGACAAAGAGGTAGGCAGTGTCTACCGCCCCCCTGGCCTACTGCCTTTGTCATCTAGCAATATAAATCTATCATATTAGTTTGACAGGATCATCCTGCAGAGAACCCATGTTGCCTGGGATCTACCAGTCCTTTGGCTTCCAGGTGTTCATTGTTCTTTCCTTAAGGAGTGCCTCCATTATTTTTCTAACTACAGAGGTTAGACTAACTGGCCTGTAGTTCCCCACTTCTTCACTACCACTCTTTTGAAGAGGAAATCATTGCCCTTCTCCAGTCCTCTGGGACCACTCCAATGTTTATGGACTCACTATAACCCCTGCAAATGGGGGGTTCCCAAAGTCCCTAGTAGTTTGCCTGAAGGCCCCAGCCTGGTTGGTATTCGGCAGTTAAGCCGCCTATTTGTGAATGCTTCTAGAGCTCTGGTACTGTCTCTTTAAGAGCTGTCTGCTTTACAGGCAAGTCTGGAAATGGAGGGTATGGTTTCCTGCTCGAGCTGCTGACAAGGGGCTCTGTTTCTGCCGTCGCTAAGCAGGCAAAGTGAGCACTCCCCAGGGATGTAACTGTTTGCTAGTGATCTGTTAGAGTAGTAGTAGTAACAAGCATTTGTCAATGCCGAATGTTGCTTGCTTCTATGTGCTGTTTAGGTATTTGGAAGTCATCAGAGTGCAAATATTGAAAATTTACGGACTTACGAATGCGCTCTAGAACCGCGCAACGACGTCAGAAACAGTCATTTTAGGAATTTTTCACCAAATTTCAACATAGCCATTTTAAGACCTCTGCTCATGAACAGTGTCACTGTGATTTTGTTAATGTGTCCCATACATTGAGTTTGCACACCGACTCGCCATTGTCGCTACATGGTAGAAACATATTTTGGGCAGGATGTCAAAATGACAGCTGTACTGCTCATAAGAAGGTGTGGTAAAATGGCGGTGTTGAAAATCTGATGAAAATATTGAAAATTTGCGAACTTACGAGCCTGCGTAGGAACTGCAAGCTGCGCTCGATACACAGATCATTTTAGGAATTTTTCACCAAATTTTCAACATAGCCATTTTAAGACCTCTGTTCATGAACAGTGTCACTGTGATTTTCTTAATTTGTCCATTACATGATTTCGCACATCGACTCGCCATTCTGCCCTACATGAGGCAGAAACACATTTGGGTGAGATGTGACAAATGACAGCTATACTACTCATAAGCAGGTATGGTAAAATGGCAATGTTGAAAATCTGGGTGAAAATATTGAAATTTAGCAGAACTTACGAGCCTGCGTAGGAACTGCTAGACGCACGCTCATAAAACAGTCATTTCTTGGAATTATTGCACCAAATTTTCAACATAGGGTTTTGGGGCCCTTCTCTTGAATGATGTCACTGTCATGGTATTCCAGCCAGAAGGGTGATTTCGCAGTGACTGTGCAGTCACCTGACGAAATCACCCTTCTAGCCGAATAATCCCATGACAGTGACATCGATTCATGAGAAGGTCCCAAAACCCCATGTGAAAATTTGCAAAAATTCCAAAGATGCCTGAGATATGCAATAAAGTTGAAACCCCTATCTAGCCCATTATACAGCTTACTGGCATTTCCTCAGTTCGCGGTCGGCTTTGAAGGGTGCAGGCGTGTTCCGGTCCACTGAAGTTCGCGCGCGGAGTCGGAGGTAAGTATGGGGTGAGGGGGCGTGGGGAGGCTGGGTGCACAGTGGGTGGCGCGGGTTGTGGGAGGGTCGAGGCGGCTCCAGCGAGGACGGTTTTGGTTTTCAGGTTAAAAAAAAAGACAACGTTGGACCATGTGAGGGAATTTTTATATATGCTTCTTTTATATATCCTAAAGCTATATTTGCTAATATATGCCTTGAAGTTATGCTTGCTTTGAAAGCCATGCTGTAACAAAGTAATAATGAATATAGTAGAAATTTCTGAGTTCATGTTTTCTTTTAAGGGTTATAGAATTTGTATTGAGGTTACTTGAGGTACATTTGTGAAAACAGAAAGCTAGATAAAACTGAGCAGAACTGGTTGTACCAGCCTGAATAACAGGCTTGGACAAAATATAAAGATAAGAGCATGCCTGGGCAAAATACAAATCAACAGCACGTAGTGGCATTGAAGGCAAGCTGTACGTTGCTATGGTGTGAGTGAAACTCATTGTCTCTCTCAGGTCAGCTTGACCCAGGCATATGTATCAAGCAGTAATGGGAAAGAAATGAATTGCAGTGGAAAAGTACCTCATACAAATCAACATGTTTTTTTTTTCCTTTTTACATTGCTGAAAACTTGTTATGCTGTTTTATGATTGGCTCATACTGAAATGTTGGTATTTTTTCAAGATAAGAAGTGCAAAATCTAGCTTATAAAAAGCTGCTGTAAACTTTAATCAGGGACGATCTCCTTAGTAGAAGTCCCACATGCATGTGTGTAAGATTTGATCAAATAAAGCGACGTTAAGACAAAACCCAGTGGTGTGGTTTTTGCCCCGTGACGACGGGAGTGGTTGCTCAGGTAATACTTACAGTGAGAGAATTTTGCGATCACAACCGTTTGCCACGCTGGGGTGGGCTCCCAGCATGGCACAAGCACTTTGGGGGGGACGTTCAGCCGACGGGGGATTGGGCACCCCCGTTGGCTACATAAGTGATTGCCCTGCTGGTGTGGGCTCCCAGCGTGGCACCAGCTATGGGGGGGGACACCAGCTTAGCCGATGGGGATTGGGCACCCCGTCGGCTTTACAGTGCGCATGTGGAGGCTGCACGCCTGGGAAGCTGTGCGTGAGCAGCGCCTTATCGCTGCTCACCTGGCGTAGCTCCCCCTTTCAACTGTATGCCACTGCATTTTGGAGCGTGTCATAGACAGCTCCAAAATGCATTGGCTTACAGGGGCCGCGCCTGCCATTCAGTGCCTGAATTGGAGAAGGAGGTGACACACCTCCGAAATCTCCGTTCATGGCACTATGTTTCTTGCACATGCGTGCAAGCAACATAAAAATGTAATTTGTCTAATCTGCCTTTCTTGCAGCTGGGACTCTGTATGCTTTTCCCCTCCATTTTGGATCAGAACTGCAAACTGGATCCAATCAGGAGGGAAGGGCACTTAAAATGGAGTGTTGAGCGACCAACCAGGATTAGGAGTCTCTCAGGAGCTGGCTACCAATGGGGAATATAGCCAGTAATTCTGGAAAGTGAAGTTTTGGACTGCGGCACCTTTTTGCACCAATGGGGGAAGTTGTAAGTGACTGACATCTGAAGCTCTCCAATTTGGTAGGGTGGCGCCCAATTATAATTCTCTGCCCAGTGGCCAAGAAGTCAGATCTGTTGTGGCTGTGACTGAGGAAGGAGCTCTGGGCTTCTGCGCTGCAGAGTTTTCATGCGGGAAGCATGTGTGGAGGCCAAAAGTCGGGCTGCACGTTTGCCATGGTGATTTGGACTGAATCTGCTGTGTTTGAAGGAAAAGGAGAGGCTGTGTGGCCAGGATCCAGGCTTACCATGTAGAGGACTGGAGAAACTGCTTCATCGCACAAATTCCCAGGTTGGTAGTAAGTGTGAATGGGATATGAAAGCAGCTGCCTGGTATGTTAACCTTCTTTACATAAAATGTGGGAGTGTCCTGTTCATGGGCCCATGTTCCCTGCTGTGTGAAAGGTGTCCAGCCAAAAGTCATGAGTAAAAATCAGGGGTAGCTCCTTCCAGCTGTACCATTGAATTGCAAGTGTTCCATCTGTTTTCTTTTTTGATACATGAACTGAGCCAACTGGCTCCGGATTACAAATTGGGTATTGTGCAAGTATTTTCCATCCTCAGGGCCCCAAACAGCTTCACCGATTCTGGCTAGCCCCTCTCTATCCTGGGTACCCAGTGACATTGATTAATAGGGACTCTAACATTGTGCACAGTGCTCTGAATAATAGTGTGATTGGTTTAATTAACCTGATTTCCCCTGTCCTTGTTGCCATCCCCTAAATAAATCAGAATTAGTTGTTTCAGCAAAATTACACTGACTATGTTATGTGTTTTATGTTGAAATATCATACAGTGGCTATTGTATTACACCATCTTGCTTTACAGGGGGTCGCCAGAGTCAAGCTGATCAAACCAAGCCTGAGGTAAGTGTATACTGTGAAGGTACTTCTGATATAGTGTGTTGGCCACTACTGGGAAGAACGGGGGGTTGCAGTGTCCCAGAGGGCTGTGACCCAGTCATACCAGATGGTATTAACCCTGACTTCTGGGTGGAGGCACCTGCCATTAGACCTGGGCTCCTTAACCTGTTAGTGGTTAGGCAGGCAGGGGTAGTAGCCCTTGGGATAGCGCCACCTGAGGGTTACATCTTGGAGGTACCACTGGGATTAGAATTCTTTAGTGGCCAAGTGGAAAAAGTACCATATTATGTCCATATTAAAGGAAAAGATGGAGGGGGATGCTCACCCAAGTTAAAACTCGATTCCATTAAGATGATGGTGCATAAACTAATGGGATGAGGCGAAGCTGAGGAGTTGGACACCCAAAAGACTGTATTACTGTTAGATGTCCCCTTGGGGATTAAAAGCGCTGACATTGTCTTTACTGTTGAGTGTGTTAAATGTTTGGGCAAGGTCGAAGTAAAAGGGCGATGTGCTGACTTGCTCGAACAGACCCTGCAGGTGCTACTTTTATGCAGTATTATGATAGACCCTGAGAGGGTGCCCCAGTGATTTCCCCAAAGGTGTTTAGAAGGGATGGAGGTTATTCATGCACAAAGTGGTTCAGTCACCGGTGGGACCCCTAAGACCAATAGTTTCAAGGATAAGCTACTCAAACTGTTGGCTGCAGAGGCAGAACTTCCCAGGAATTGATACAGGTATTAGGCATCTCAGGAGACCACACTCCCCTGCCATCCCCAGGTACATCTTCCAGGTCATCTAAGAGCTCCATTCTAGCTCCACCCCCTATGGTTGTCCCTCCAATACAATTAGACTCCTATCAGAGATTGATACTTTTTTCTGGTACTGTGCTCGTGCCTTCAGGGGAAGATGATTTGGAGACTTTGATGGACAATGCTAAGCCTTTAGTACAAGAGTGGCAGTGTTCGGAGGGGGAGAAGAGGAAACTACTGATGGAAAGTTTGAGGGGTCCTGCACTGGAAGCCATTCGGTTCCTACGGGCCACTAGTCCCGAGGCAACTGCAGCAGAATATCTTTCCGCTTTAGAGAGGGTGTTTGGCAGCACTGAGATAGGAGAGGATCTGTTATGGAAATTCAAGTCAGCCAAACAGTGGAGAAATGAGAAATTGTCTGCATTTGTTACCAGAATGGAGAGGGCCCTGCAAAAGGCCCACTGAAAAGGGGGAGTGACTGCTCAAACACTAAACCAGGTCTGATTAGACCATATATTGAAGTCAGCCAGATTTTCAAGTGTGATACTGCTGAAACTCAAATTGCAAGACCGGAGGGCCGGCCCTCCTGAATATTGTCAATTAATGAGAGAGATTCGTGAAATCGAAACTGATGAAGAGGGATGGGAGCCCTATGCGAGGGCCGTGAATCTGTGCCAGACTCCTGAGCAAAGTGAGCCAGACGAGACTCCTCAATTGAGAGGGTTGATCAAGGGGATGACAGAGACTTATCGGGAGCCAGAACTGTATCAAGCTCCCCCTGAGTCCAAAGGTGGAGTGGGAGTGCATGCTGTTTCCTCTGAACCCCGGGTTGAGAGTAATTTGAGAGCGGAGATTAGAGAGTTACGGGAAATGGTGAGGGAGCTGCAACAGGCTGCTGTCACCCCCCCATAGAGTTGGTGAACCCGAGATATCCCGGGGTAAACATCCTATTCAAGAAGAGTCATGTAGGGCCCCTGAAGTGTCCCACCAGATAAGAGATCCCCACTCCCTCCAAAGACAACCGAGATATTAAGTTCTGTTACCGTTGTGGGGAAGATGGACATTTTCAAACTGAGTGTCGGTTACCAGAGAACTTGAGGAAAGTCATCAGCCGGTTAGTGGCCTGGCATCGCAAGACCTCTGCCCGGTCATCAGGGTGGCCAACCGACAGAGTTTTGCCACCAGGGCCAATGCCCAAGTGACCTCTCAAGCAATGCCCCCTGAATGGGCTGAAGTAGTGGGTCCCTTCATGGAAACTACAGTGAAAGTGAACAGGGTGTCCACCAGGGTTGTGTTATACAATTACTCCCAAGTGACAATCATGTTTCAGGACTGGTATCAGAAGCATTTGTCTGATGTGCCCCTGCAACCTCTAGAGGGGCTATATGTGTGGGGTCTGAGTGAGTAGCCTATCCCTATTCTGGCTATATCCTCCTCATTTTGTTGTCTTTTCCTACTTCTGTGGCTGGAGTGGCCGAACAAGTAGAGACCCCAGCCTTAGTGTGTCCCCTCACTGGTCTGTATGATGGGGTCCCTTTGTTGATTGAAACAAATGCTTATATGTTTGGACGATTGGTGCAGCTGTGTTCTGAAAAACAAAAGTCCAAGACTGGCAGAGCCCTGAGAATTCTGGCTTTAATTAAAAAGGCCTATGAAGCACAGAGAAAGGCTGGTGGAATGGAACCCGAAGATCTGGTGGGGTTCGTCTGGAAGAAGGACCCAGAGTCTTTGCTGCTAGCACCAAATGCACAATGTGTTCTACAAGGAGAAATCCGTATCAATAAGGATTTAAAGAACAAAATATTAATGCTGGATGCACCAGGGGAAGGGAAACTGCCCGAGGGGCTGCTGGTCAAACCAGTATCCTGCCTGCTAGAACTCATGCTTTTGCCAGAAGAGTAATGGTTCAAGTTCACAATGTGTCTGATAGAGAGATTCGAGTAAATCGAGGCTGCACCCTGGCCACTGTGCACTGTGCGGATACTGCCATCCTGCCGAGTGACCTCTGACTTGTTTGATTTTGGTGACTCCTCATTGCCTGCAGAATGGAGGGAAAGGATCAATGAGAAGCTTGCCCAGAGGGACCAGGTGTTTTCTTTGAAGGAATGGGATGTGGGATGTGTGCAAGGAGCTGAACATCACATCTGGCTACATGATGAGAGGCCATTTTGTGAGAGATCTCGATGTCTGGCACCCGCTGACATAGATGATGTGAGACGATGTCTGCAAGAGATGCTTGCGTCTGGGGTAGTACAAGAATCCAGAAGCCCTAATGCTTCACCTATCGTGGTAGTGAGGAAAAAGAATGGAACAGTCAGGATGTGCGTGGATTACCACTCTTGAACCGTGGACTATTCCAGATCAATACACGATGCCAGCATTCGAGTTGTGTTGGACTGCCTGAACGGTAGCAAGTGGTTCTCAGTACTGGACCTTCGCAGTGGGTACTATCAGATCCTGATGGCCCTCAAGACCATGAAAGATTGCTTTATTTGCCCACTTGGTTTCTAAGTGAGTTTATGAGGATGCCTTAAGGGATTTCGGTGCCCCAGCTACTTTCCAGCACCTAATGGAGTGTGCAGTGGGGATATGAACTTGCTAGAGTGCTTAGTATACCTGGATGATGTCATTGTGTTTGGCAGCTCCCTGGAGGAACATGAAAGCAGGTTATTTAAGGTGTTGGACCAAGTGGAAGATTTTGGCCTCAAATTGTCCATTGATAAGTGTCAATTCTTTCGTACGGGCTGCACGCCTACTGGCTCTTGCTCTGCACCACCGGGCATGCAGTCCTACCGGCAGTCAGTCGGCGGCGGCGGTGGCAGGCGTGGTGGGATGCTGCCACCTGCCATCTGCCGGGGGCGGGTGGTGGAGCCTGGGTGGGTGAGGTGGGGACACTAGCCACCATGGAGATGTTTGGGGTGTCATTACATTCTGCCCGCGATCGGCATTACGGTCCACTGGACCACCAGGGAGATGTTCGGGTGGGGGCGACTTACTTACTGCCCGCGATCGGGCACTAGGGACATGTTCGGGGTCTATTTACATTCTGCCCGTGATCGGGCATTACGGGTCCACTGGACCACCAGGGAGATGTTCGGGGTTCAATTTACTTCGCCCGCGATCGGGCACTTAGAGACATGTTCAGGGGTTCAATTCTACATTCTGCCCGCGATCGGGCATTTCGGTCCACTGGACCACCAGGGATGTGAACGGGAGTGGGGAGCCACATTGATGCCCACGATCGGGCTGGTGGGGGAGTACACTATGCCTGCGATCGGGCTGGGGGCACAGGGACTGAGTTGGGGCCAGCCACAGTTGGCAGCTGCTGTGTGCACCCTGCAATACAGCAGCTCACCTGTGGGTGGCCCTTGACTTGCTTCCTTTTTGCTCAAGGTCCTGCAGGCTCAGGTTGAGGGTTGTGCCTGCACAACTCTGCACAGCCCGGCTGAATATCGGGCTGTGCAGTTTTGCGCATGGTTCCTCCCCTCCTGTTGAGCATGCATTCATCTGCATTGCGCTGTTGCTCAGCCTGTTTTCATTGGCGCAACTGCCTCCTGCTGAATATCACAGAATGGCACAATGTGGGACTTGAGCATGCCAAGCCCTGTTGCGCATGGCGTAACCTTTGAATATCTGGCCTTAGTGTGCAAGTGCATCAAACAAAATTGACTTTGCAGGATGGACAGTATATTAATCTTAAAAAGGGTGAATTCAGGGACCGAGTTTGGGTGTGATTTAGTATCTGGCTTTCATTTCATCCAAAGGTGGCAACCCTAAATGTAATATCAGTGATATGACATTCATATCATAATATCTGCAAATATCCGCAGGGAGGATGAGTCAGGGACAGCGCTGAGTTAGCCTGTTCTTTCCTTTGGGTACAGTAAAGGATGATTTAAAATCTGTCTGAACGGTCTCAGACCCATCTACTTGGACAATCTGGCTGATTCATCTGCTCCTCTTTCTTGTCCCTGCATTTGCAGGGCTACTTCCATGATGCAAGCAATGAGAGAACAACTTTCAAGTAATGGGATTTCATTTATCCAAGAATGTCAGGAACATGGAGTGCCCCCAGTAGTAGATTGAAATCCTGTTACTGTCTTTGAGGATTACTTTGGATGGCCACTGGCCATGGCCTCTTGAAGAGTCTCTTGTATAGATTCTGAAACCGGACTGAAGGGCAAGCTCAGTGTAGGTCATGCAATTACCCTTCAAGTTATGATGATGCTCCTACTCTACCCATGGCCCTGAAAATCAAATAGTGATGCCAAGTGTGTCTCCTATGTACATTACCTTCAATAGTAGTACTGTATATCAAGACACATTTGACAATCATTGACATTCATATCTTAAAAACAGCTGAGTGGAGCGATGGATAAGGAGATATCAAAACCACTTGATCGGAGTAGCACGGGGGCAGTCAAGTCCTGTTCTGCTTCATCCACTTTTGCTCCTGTGCTAGTAGGAGAATTATTATCCCTGCCCCTGCCAATGCTGCCATCACACCATGCAAAGAAATACATAAATTAATAAACAGTCTATTTTACAAATCATTCAGGGCTACAGCTAAAGGATTCTAGGCTGAAGCCCGAATGCCCATTCTTAAGCAAAGTTCAGAGATCCGAGCGAGAACTAGATATACTTGTGGGGGGTTGCAGTTGTCTCTCTTTTTATATTTATTTGTTTATATTGTTGCCTTGGAAAGGTGCTAGACACACTGCCAACAGTTTGGGTGGTATGTCTGTATCTGTCCACTGCTCCAGTTATCAACAACTCACCAACCAAAGATCTGCTTCCCAATCTTTTGTGACCATCCATTCCTGTAAGTTACCAATTTAACTGTGACCAACTTGACTCTGATTTCTCTGTTGACTCCTACAATGGCTCACTACATTCCTGGTACATGCACTGCAGATAATAAATTCTCTATCATAGTCCCATGTTCTGTGGTACCATGCCATCCATGCCCGCCACTTAGCCATCTTGGACCGTTGAAGCTAGCACATGCCCACAACAGCTTAACCTGTCAAATGCAGCATTCTAAGAACATGAACATTGTGACTTACCTGCTTTTTCCACCAGGTCCAGGTGTGTCATCTAATTTGTTATGTTTTGTTAAGGATAGGACTGTAGTCTTGAAAGAGCCAAATTCAAAAGGTGCAACTATGAGTAGCCCAGGCTGTGATGGGTGTAGGTGTGGGCTGCTGACCAAATAAATGCAAAACGAAGTCCAAGATAACTGCACTGCAGTGGTCAAAATAAAGTTCCACACATCCAGTAGCATTTCTATTTATTTATTTATTTGAAATTTGATAATTATTTGGTTTCAAGGTCTTAACAGCAAATAATAGTAGATAAGATCACTGTGTTTGAGACTACACACCACCGCCACATTGCACTAGTGCTTCAGAAATTAACCCTTAATCAGAGGACATGGTTTAGAGAAACACATACGGTTTAAATTCAACTGTCTCATGCATATTCAAAATTTCATGTGTTTACTTTTAAACTATTTTATGTTTCAATTGTATGTACTTAAGACACTTGCATTCAGATTAAGTTATAAATAAATTATGGATTCTTTTTAATTAAATACAAAACTTCAAATCATATTTTACAAAATACCCTTAATACTGGTATATTGGCATATACCATACATAGCTGATTTCAGGTAAATTACCTTTTTACAGTTAATGTGAATTCTATGTTTTATGGCACTAAACAACTGGAGATAAAGCAAGGAGGCCGAGGAGTTTTAGTCAGCTGCAGTCATGCATGCTCTGCGATCAACAGTTTCCCAAATCCCCATGATGTTAAAGACAAATGGTGGTGACAGAACCTAAGAGAATGAAAAACAACAAGAAGGCACACATTTTAAACATTTCAAAAGACTTAAGTGTCTACGGAAAGAGACATTAGTACATTTATTCAAACTTAAAATGATTATTTGCTTTCCCTGTGCACCCTTCTTGTGAAAAGTATCTCAAAAATTTCAATGTTCAAAGATTTTTGTGTGTAAATAAGGTGACCATCAGAGAACATTCAGTTTACCATACAGCAGGTTTGCAAGAAATAAGCTTAAATTACAAACATACTGCACATTGTTTTTTGAAAATAAGTTCAGCAAGGTCATTTTAATCCAGTAGATATGGTTTCAAATACCATTGTGCGTTTAGGCTCATTGGTTTCACGCGCTGTTAAGTTTGAAGATCCAAATGCTTTCCTTTTCCACAATACATTTGTCCTGTTCCCCTTGTTTTAATATTAGGACATGTTCAATGCCCATGCATTTCAAATCATTAACATTCAAATTGTGGTAAATGGTAAAGTGTTCTCCATAAGTGTCACCTCTTTGTTTTTCTACAGATCTTATGTATTCTTGCAGCCTTTGTTTCAAAGGTCTGGTTGTCGTCTGACATAGACCAAGCTGCAAGTACACCATAGGTATACACCACAAAGGGCATGTCCCAGGTTATGCACTGTAATATGTTCACAGGTTTGTATGTATTGTAGGGGTGTACAAGGTTTACTCTGTGCTGCAAATTTACATACATTACAACACTGACATTTAATCTGAGGCCTGGAGATCAGTAGGCTGTGGGTTCTATCCCACACCAGGCACTTGGTTTAATATCCCAATACTGACACTGTAGTGCAGCATGAGGGGTGCTGCACTCCTGAGGTGCCGTCTTTTGGATGAGACATTAAACCGAGGTCCCATCTGCCTGTTCTGGTGGTAGTTCAGGTGGATGTTAAAGATCCCATGGCACTTCTAAAAAGAGCAGAATTTCCCGGTGCAATGGCCAAGTTTCCTCCATTCATGAAAAATACCACCACAGCTTCATCTGGTTCAAGATTGGTTGGCATTCATCTGTATCCCTCCCGAATTAGGTACTTAAAAATAGGCGGGATTTGTTTAGCATTACCCGGTCAAAAAAAACTAAATAAATAATTTGGGGGTCAGGGCATTTAGATGCTTTATTGACGATTGTATTTGTGTTTGGGGTGGTGATGAACAAGAAATGTCTACATTTATGGACTGATTGAATACTAATGACTAAACCTTACTGTACCTTCACATACAAATCCAGCAAACAGAATTAGAATTTTTCGATATGAAATTTAGCAGCACATCAGGTAATACTGTCATTACAAAAACCTTTAGGAAAGACACTGCATCAGATTCACTGCTTGTGGCAAATAGTATCCACGCCTCAAAATTGAAAATGTCTATCCCATATGGTCAGATGCTGAGGTTATGTAAAAATTGCAGCAAGGATAATAATTTCCAGAATTTGGCCAAAGAAAGCAAAGACACAAAACAGGGAAACACTTCTTATAGAAAGAGAAAAGAAAAACAATGATGTACAGTACAACTAAGAGATGCCTGCCACGTTTGTGACAGAGCATAACTGTGTGGCAGGTAGGGTGGAAATGCCATATACAGAAATTGGCACGTCCTAACGGCGATAGATTAGTTCGAACTCACTATCTGAAAACCAGGGCATCCTTTAAAAAGAGCAACAAACATTAGGGACAGAGCAGTACACAGCAGATTTAAGCTCCCAAACAAACTGGGACTGTCACTTGGTTACTGAAACGTACTGAAGATTTTGTAATGTGTGTAAATTTGCAGAACAGAGTAAAACTTATGTACACCCCTGCAATACATACAGCCACCTGTGAACAAACAGTGGCAAAGGATGTGTCTTTCTTAGAATTAAACAGCAAGTACCAGGAAACAAGGGGGCATTAACTGAAGTTGTTACACTATACTGGGTGGCATGCAGAGTCAGGGCAAAACACAGCCCTCCAAGATTTACAGGGATTCCTGTATTTTACAGGAGTTTTACTACAAAAACAGGATATGGCATAGAAATATTTTATTTTTAAAATATCATGGAAAATGGACAAACACTACAGGAAAATGGCCACGTGAATCTCTATGGCTGCTGAGATCCAGACAGAATCCTTGAACTGGTGCTCAGTTGGCTGACTTTGCTACACTGAACAGCTCTGTTAGTCCTTCTGCAGCCTGTGTTTGTCTGGAGGTAGTAAAGTAGTACAGTGTGTTGGCAGTGTATCTTTCAAGGATGAATTTGGATCTTCTGATCATGAACTAGTGAGCTGCTGCATGATCCAAACATTTGTCAAGTGGCTTGAAACAACAGTGCTGCTGAAACAGCTGAGCTGCATCTCAAAATGATACAGTTCTGGGTAGGAGCAGTAGCAGAGATCCTAAACCACTGAAGGCAAGCAAGCCTTCTTGCTTTCAGCATCAGATTAGTCTATTTTAAACTCATTATGTTTGCTTGCACGCATGTGCAAGAAACATAGTGCCATCATCTGAGTTTTCGGAGGTGTGTCACCCCTCTTTCAATTCAGTCAGTGTGTTGGCAGGCATGGCCCCTGTCCACCAATGCATGCTGGAGCTGTCTATGACAAGCTCCAAAATGCAGTGGCATGCAGTTGAAAGGGGAGCTACCTGTCAGTGAGCAGTGATAAGATATCGTCTGCTCATGCACAGCTCCCCTACACACACACACACACAGCATACTGCGTGCTCCCCCCGCACACACTCTATAGCCGGCCGGGGTGCCCAATCCCCTGTCGGCTGTGCGGCGCCTCCCCAAAGCCTTCCAAATGCCATGTTGGGTGCCCACCCCAGCATGGCAAATACCACGTCGGCTTCACTGTCTCCCCGCCCGGTACAGGGTGCCAGCTGGAAGCCACCCCAGCATGGCAGCAAATGCCATGGCCGACGGGGTGCCCAATCCCCGTCGGCTCCACGCCCCCAGCCGCCTCTGCCACGCTGGAGCCCACCCCAGTGGGCAAACGTCCCGCCTTTTTTTTTAAATGCTCTGAAAATTAAAAAAAATGGTCCCACGGCACTTCTCCCTGCCCCCTCCCACAACCGCACCCACCCACTGCGCACCCTGCCTCCCCCACCTCACCCCATACTTACCTCCAAAGCTTGGCGTGACGATCTTCGTGGACCAGGAACACGCCTGCACTCTTCAAAGCCAATCGTGAACTGAGGAAATGCCGTAAACTGTATAATGGGATAGATAGGGGTTTTTCAACTTTGTTGCATATCTCAGGCATTTTTGGAATTTTGCACCAAATTTTCAACATGGGGTTTTGGGACCCCTCTCATGAATGCTGTCACTGTCATGGCGTTATTCAGGCCTGAAGGGTGATTTCACAGTCACTGCGCAAAAATCACCTTTCAGGACCGATTAACAACGACAATGCCAGTGTTCATAAGGTGGAAGCTCAAGAAGCCTATTTTGGTGGAAAAATTCCAAAAACGACTGTTTTACTGAGAGTGTGTTGCGCAGTTCCTATGCAAGCTCATAGGTTCACCTAATTTTCAATATTTTCACTCCAGATTTTCAACATTGCCATTTTACCACACCTTCTTATGAGTAGTACAGCTGTCATTTTTCACATCTCACGTAAAATGTGTTTCTGCCCATGTAGCGCACAATGGTGCAGTCAGTGTGGAAACCAATGTACAGGACAAATTAAGAAAACCACAGTGACACTGTTCATGAGCAGAGGTCTTAAAATGGATATGTTGAAAATTTGTGAAAAATCCCAAAAATGACTGGTTTACAAGAGTGCATTGTACAGTTCCTACGACGCCTCAGTAAGTTCGCGAATTTTCAATATTTTCACTCCAGATTTTCAACATTGCCATTTTACCACACCTTCTTATGAGTAGTGCAGCTGTCATTTTCACTCTCACCCAAAAACGTGTTTCGCCATGTGCGCACAATGGCGCAGCCAGTGTGCGAAATCAATGTACAGGACAAATTAAGAAAATCACAGTGACACTGTTTATGGGCAGAGGTCTTAGAATGGCTATGTTGAAAATTTGGTGAAAAAATTCCTAACGACTGTTTCTGAGCGTCGTTCGCGCGGTTCTAGCCGGCTCGTAAGTTGTAATTTTCAATATTTTCACTCCAGATTTTCAACATTGCCATTTACCACACCTCCTTATAAGCAGTACAGCTGTCATTTTCACATCTTGCCCAAAAATGTGTCACTTCATGTAGCGCATAATGGTGCTGCTGGTGTGCCGTAAAGCAATGTCTGGGACAGATTAAGAAAATTACAGTTACACTGTTCATGAGCAGAGGTCTTAAAATGGCTATGTTTAAAATTTGGTGACAAAAGTCCATAAAATGACTGTGTATTATAGTGAGCATTGCGCAGTTTCCACGCGCCCTCATAAGTTCATGACTTTGTAATATTTTAAGTCCAGATTTTCACCAGTGGCATTTTTCCACACTTCCTTATTTACAGTACAGCTGTCATTTTTCTAGCGTGGCGAAGTGTGTTTTCATACTTTCAGTGCAGAGATTGTGGTCGCTGGGAAATCATTGTTCGGGACAGATAAAGAAAATCACAGTGACACTGTTCATGATCGGAGGCACAAAAATGCCTGAGTTGACAATCTGCTGTAAAAAATCCCCAACCTAATTATATTACGGGTGTGTGTTGCACAGTTTGCTATGCACGCCGTGACTTCACCATTTTTTTAAATATTTTTACTGCAGATTTGCAACATTGCCATTTTACACCTCCCCATGAACAGTAATAGCTGTCATTTTACATCCTTATTCGAATGTTTTGCACCCTGGTGCTAAATGCCATAGTCGCTATGCATAAGCAGCTTTCAGCTAACAAACTGATATTTCCCCTGTTCATGAGGTGGGGTCACAAAACCATGAATGCCTGAGGTATTTGGGTTTCCAACCATAACGCCCAACCCTGTAGAGAATGACAGGCATCAGGGTGTGACTTGGGATTCTGCCTGTAATGCCTATACCATTCCACACCCTGCAGCCAGTGAGAGACATCGAGGTATGCCTTGGACTCTTCGGCCCCAAAGTTCACCCATTCTCTTATCGCACCCATACTCACACGTATTTCCTAATGGAGATGGGGTGCGCGCAAGACATAGACCCCAAGGAACACCGTGACACTTGTCAGTGTCTGCAGGGTGGGTGTTGTGAAATGGCATGGCAGTTATGCCTGACGACCCAAAGGCACACCTCAATGCCTGTCACTCTCAGCAGGGTGGTGGTGGGGTTGCCTTCAGTTCAGTACTACTGCCATTCCTATTACGCAGCTCTGTAACTTCTACACTACCACTGCCAATGCCAGCAAGCAAACATTTGGCATTGACAAATGCTTGTTTTAAGTGCAAAATGAGCCAGACAAAAGACAGACCATTTGATGGTGGTATGCTTGGAGGGGCAAGAACGAGTGCATAAGTGTTGCTTGAGGGAAGCAGTGCCCCTGAATCACCAAGGCAAACAAACCTACTGTTTTGCAAGTTTGTCTGTTTTAAACACATGAAGTGCAATCAGTAAGCCAGACAAAAGAAACTTGATGGTGGTGTGCTTCAAAGGGTGACGGGAGGCACAAAGAGTGCTTAAGTGCTATATGACTTGTTCAGTACATAGAGCAGAATTGTGCTTTTATTTTATTTTTTTTCAATTTAGTCTTTTGCCCCCTGCCTTGGTCATCGATCTTGGCCCTTGGTCATGGCATCCCTTGAGCCTCCACCACCCATATCTGCCTGTGCTCTCCCGTTACCCCTGGCTTACCCCCAGAGGGTGGGGTCACGGCACCATTGGGCACCAGTACCATGCTCCTAGTGACTGGCTGGGAGAGCCGGCTGGGTGGCTAATTGAGACCGAGGGACAGGGCATCATGAAGATGACTGGACAGAGTATTTCCCTCCCTTGTAAGCTGGTGCTGGGATGTGCAATGGCATCCTCGTCTGTCCCGCCGAGGTTCCTTGTTGACTTCAGCTGGTGTGGCACTCCTGGCCTCCGCCAGGGAGTCCCTTATGCACTGACAACGTCTCTCCTCCCGAGAAGGAGAGTAGTCAAAACACTCAATCCTTCCTCTCGCTGGTGCTCTTATAACCCGAGTCCAACTGCTGCGCCGTGGGCCAGCAGAGTTGTGCTTTTAAAAGATCACTAAGGCAGCACTGCTCTGACCAGCCTAGAGGTTGATTTTATTTGAAAAGAAATTAAATAATGTTTCTATTTATAACATTGGGTAGGGAGAGGGAGGGAGATGATTGGTAGATTTCGTCAGGTGACAGTGCATTAATGCACTCCTATCAGCACAGTTAGGGTGAAGGGGTCTGAGGGAGATCCTGGGCAGACCTGCACTTGTTGAGTAGGGAAAATACATTTGCAAAGGCAGCCATTGCAATCCTCGCTAAGTGATTCCCAGTGCCTTTGTAAAGTATTGTCTCTTGCACAAGAACTGCAGGTGTGGTGGAATCATAGAGGAGATCTGTTTTCCTGCCTCTCAGTTGGCTCCTATTTCTGTTGTCTTGCCCACCTACCAGACCCAGCGGACCACCAGGTACTGCACACTGAATAGGCAGAGGGAGTTCTCCTGAGACACATGGAGAGAGCAACACGAGAGAGTGGTTCAGTTAGTTCATGAAGTGTGTGTGTGTGTGTGTGTGTGTGTGTGTGTGTGTGTGTGCGGTGTTATATGTATCTCTCTGTCTGTCTGTCTGTCTGTCTCTCTCTCTGAGTTGTGCCACTTTATCATGTGGCAGCAGTGCTCTATGGGACAGTAGAGACACACCCACATCTCCCAGCCCCATACTTGCCTGTGCTTAAGTCACCAGTGTAGGTGGAGAGTCATGGCACCCAGGTGTCCCATTCCCATGCCAGCTCCACAGTCTGCTTGTGTGCTTAAGTCAGTGACAGCCAGCAAACAGATATCTCATTGTCCTTCCTCTTTTGCCTCACAGTGCATTTCAGTGGTGTTGTGGTCCATCAGCGAGACACCCCAGACAGCTGATTCCCTCAAGTCCATGGCTCTCCCATGCAGTGCCTGTAGAAAAGATAGCGCAAGCCAGCATCATAGAGAAAGAACCCTCCTGTCCTATTACAAACAGAGTGAATGGTGACAGTCTGAGAGAGGGGAGAGTGAGTGACACACTGACAGGGTGAACAGCAACATAAGATAACAAAGTTGGCCAGTGTACTGTCTTTGTGTCAGTTCCGCCTCGGTTCTGATGCTTGATTGCTGCCAAGGACCCTCCTAGCCTTTTGTGTGGTATGTGTCCCTGGTCCTGATGATGTCTGCTCAGTGACAGACTTAAAAGTAATGACGATGAGCCCCCGGCAATCAATTTCATCCTGCGTAGAGGCACAACATGTTTTTTGTTGTGGCAGCAGTTCACGACTGGAACAGACAGGGAATCAGTAGCTTCAACTAGCAGTTCTCTGTCAGTGTTGCCTGCTGAAGCCCATCCGATCCTGTAGGAAGCAGAGTAGCTCTGCACATGAGCTGAAGGCAGTCCCCACAACAGTGGGAGAAGAGAGGAACAGAGAGAGAGAGAGAGAGAGAGAGTGGTTCCATCCCATCCTCCAGTAACTGGTTTGGTTTACCTGTGCACTGCTGAGAGAGAGAAAAGGGAGGAGAGAGAGAGACGCAGACAGTCTGAGCGAGATGGGGAGTGGGCCTGCAGAATATCGACACTGTTTTGTGTGTGTGTGTGTGTGTGTGTGTATATGTGTGTGTGTGTGTGTGTGTCTTTCTCTCTGTCATAGTCAGTGTGAGCATATTGGCTCCAGCACCATGCTGTTGAATGTGTGGTGGTGGGTGGGGCACAGTAGAGAGGTTTGCCAGAGAGTGAAAGAGGCCTTTACAGCATCATAGTGTGCTGTGGAGCACAGTTGTTGTACATGTGTCGATTGGGAGGAGGGTTGTGCATGTTGTAGGCCATGTAGGACTGAATGTTATATACAAGAGATGTCACAGCTCATATTGTTAGTCTATCTGTGACGTTTCTATGTGCATAACAGCAATGCAGACTGCATTATTTATTAGGGACTCTTTTGCAAGGTGTGACTGTTTAAACAGCAAAAAAATACCTTTATGATATGTTTTGTTGTTTAAACATAACCCATGTTATGAGATTTTAAAATGGGCAAAAAATCTGGAAAGCTGATTGACAAAGCCTTTTTCAGCCGTGTCTTATCAGGACATAATCAACCAAGGACACTATTTGTGCCAACCAAACTGCACCACAGGATAAAATCAATCACTGGCATTGCTCTCCGCTGCAGCTCCTCAGCATTTCACACTACAAAGATGAGCAGGATCTTGACTTGCTTGACTACTACCGAACTGCCCAACCTCCCACTCCCCACAGACAAAGTCTATATTTTGTAGGAACTGCATGGCATGATGAGATGGCCATGAAAGATTTTAAAGAAAAAGTCTACCTTACATTTTGCCATAGAGGCATAGAAAGATGAGCAGGATTCTAATCCTGTTCTGAACCAACTCCTCCGTAAAACAGTCACCATGTCTGCTCTCTAGTCAGTTGTGACAGTTACTTGTTTCTGATCTCCAGCCTCTCCCCCATCCACAAAAGAAGAAGTTACCAAGGAAAGTATTAAGTAAAAAAAAAAAAACTCCAAGGGTACTGCTATGTTTACATTTAAAAACCAAAACAAGGAAATGGCTCAATACAGCAGCCCAAAGAGACACGCCTCGAAGCATCAAACAGGACTCAAATGTAATGAAACAGGTAGACACAACCATTCGCTATTACTGAAACTGAGTAGGCTGCCTGTTTCAGAGACATATGACAAACAAGGAAATGTAAAGAAAAACAAATCAGCATGTTGAACAACTTTTGTGTGTTGGTGGCTGGGTGGGTGGGTGGGGAGTGGAGACTAGAGACAGACCACCAACCCTGTACTGACTGTTAATTAAACAGCTACATTCAAGCCAATGATAAGAACTACTTTTAGTATTTTCTACCAATATGACCATATTTTTCTGCCATTAAGTACAGTTTCTATGAGAATATTTTAATTCACTTCTTTACTGGAGGGCCACTTTATAAGCACAGTAAGACATTCTGGAAGTGTGAGTTCTGGCCTGATAACAGCACTTGCCAGGTGCTAAAAGCACTTGGCGCTAGTGCTTTGTGCCTCATAACACACCTGGGTGTGTGCTTTATCAGGCCACACCTTGACATGTCTTATTGCTTGCTTAACACACACACCTGGTGCCAGTTAGGGCACTCAGCCTGCAGTCTCATGCCTCGAATGCACCTAGGTGTGCATTAATCCCTAATAACAACACATCCTGTTGTGAGTTATTGCTATTTACTTGTAAGCCTGGGAAGTGTGTTGGGGGCTTCATCAAAGATAAGCAGGAGTTACAATTATGTGTGTGTGTGTGGGATCAGAAGGGAGCCACAGAACCTGGTCTGGCCCAAGGTTAGTAAAATAAAAAAAAAATCAGGCAATATTTGTTTTTACCTCTGAGAGTTTGGTGCACAAAGCTGTGTGTGTGTGTGGAGGGGGCTTAATTATGCCAGTGAAAAGCAGAACAACCACAACAATAAGCTGAAACAATGTTTATTAATGGAGCATTACAGGTGCACAGAACTGTGTGAGAAGAAACCAGAATGTAACAATCTGTGACTAAGTTGTAATTAAAAGTTATGACATTTCATGCCATAAATTAAATAATATATAAGGGACTGTATATTACAAGGCTGTAACACACTCAGGAGGTTCTGGAGACATGTCAACCTTGAGAATGAAGCTTGAGGGTTCCAGCATTTCCCAGAACCTCAAGTTGGTATTATATTGTTACAGACAAAGTTCTTATAGTTGTAGAGTAGTTATGTGATATGTTGTTGGTGACTTTTTATATTTAAAGTAAATAAGAACACATAAAACAGCTTAAACATGTCCTAGTGATTTTATTGACTGGCATAATGATGCCAATTGCACACTTACATTGATTTGTGCATACAGGAAAATCTACAGGAGTTTCATCTGAGTTTGACAGGAAATACAGGAAAATGAAGTTGCACTTCAGGAAAATCGTTGCCCGATCTAGGAGCACTGAAAACACCTGCTACAACAACACAGGTAGGGTCAGGCAGACAGGCGTGGCTAGTAAGGCAAGACAAGGCAAACTTTATTTTTGTGGCACCCAATCGCAAGGGATTCTGGGCACTTTGGGCACCTAACAATAAAAACAGTCCAAATAACAGTAATTAAAAGGTAAAAAATAATAAAATACTCAGATAAACATATATAAAATTAAAATTTCATAATCAGAACTATAGGTAATTCATACTTTCACTCAGGGAGTTGGACATGTCACATGGTGTCCTCAGCAAAAGCCAGGCAAAGAGGTGGGCCTTTAACCTCTGCTTGAACACCCCTACAAAAGGGACCTCCCAGGCGGCAGGTGGTAACAAGTTCCACAGTTTTGGCCTGGCGACACTGAAGGCATGGTCATCTGATGTCTTGAGCCAAAACCATGGGAACATCCAGGAGGCCAGTAGACAAGGGAGTGGAGGGGGCAGACAGAGGTGGCCAGAGTGAGGAACTTCATCAGGTAGTCCATATAAGGCCTTAAAGGTGAGCAAGCCCACCTTGAAAAGACCCTCCATCTCACAGACAGCCAGTGCAGAGCCCACAGGACTGGGATCACATGACTGGACTTAGACCAGCCCATCAGTAACTGAGCTGCTGCGTTCTGCACTAGCTGCAACCTGTAGAGGGTCCCTCCTGTGAATCCAATGTACAGAGCATTACAGTAGTTGATTCTCGAGGTAAACAAAAGCATGCATTAGTGTCGGCTGCTCTACGGGATGCATGAGAGGCTTGATCCTGGCAATGTTCCTCAAGTGGTAAATACACTTTGACAGCAGAAGACACCTGATCCTCAAGTGTCAATCTGCTGTGCAGGATCACACCAAAATCTCACACCCTCTGGAGGCTACCAGCAGAGCAGACCCCAGAAGCAGTCCTGTGTCGGCTCCAGGTTCACCCCATCATGCCCATGACCTGGATGGATCACCAGCAGCTCTGTCTTATCTAGGTTCTGTCACAACCAGCTGGAAGACATCCAGTCATTGATGGCAAGCTGTCAGTTGACTTCTCCCTTCAGGCAGACAGGCAGGGCACAGGCAGCAAACTTAGTAAGCAAAGGCAGCCAGGAGCATTTATGGGGTCAGAATAGAATAGGGCTTTAGCGCCTGCATGATACAATGCAATAAAAGTATAAAACAATAGGCTGGGGTCTTGACCACCTAGACCTCATATAAGTTAGATATGAACATACACAGTTGCCAGCAGAAACAGGCCATAATGGTCTTATCAAGTCTGCTCTAGGAGGAAATATGTATAACCTTGTTTTAGATATGTTTTATTATAGGCTGGTGTGTAATATGTAAGTAATAAGCCTTGACAGGATGTGCATTAAAGGATTTTAATGCATGCCCCAGTGGTGTGCTACACCAGGCCAAAGGATGAGTGTCCCACGCTTCTTGGAAGTGCATTAAAAGCATTTAATGCACACCCTGGAGTGGCTTATCACACTTATAAAATGGGCCACCATCATAAAAGAATTAGTTTGATTTACTCTGATAGGGATTAAAACGTATTTACTATTTTCAAGAGTGTACAATACATTACCTCTAAAACATCTAAAAATGGAAAAAGTAGTCCCTATTAATGCAAAAATAGCATATCTCAGCAATAGGTTAACTATTGCAGTACTTTGCAGTTAAAGTATTTATTAGTAGAGTTGGCTGAAAAAATATTTTCTGTGTGACGATATTTTATGATATAAATGCACTGTAATATCTGTAAATTTGTAAAACATAAGCAGTGTTTAAAATGTAATTTCATTACACTGTAGTTATATAGTTTCATTGAAGGCAACCTTCTCCTTATTTTTGTTTTTCACTTATGTGTTATGGTCCAGTACATAAAAGGAAAACTGCTATAGGATTGAGGTGAAAGGTTAGTAAGAAAAAAAAACTTAAAACCTGCCAAGTTGCCTTTTTTGGTGGGGAATGGGTACATTTCACTGGAACACATCTCTATATGTTTCAAATGTATGTGCTTTTATAAACATCAGCAATGTATTTGAGCAGTTTGAGTCTGCCTCTGTACGGTGTGGTTTAACACCTTTTCTCTTTGTTTATTAAGTATTACTGTATAGTGTGTGGTGGAACATCGTTCTCCAAAGCAATCCATCGCTGTCGAAATGTTGTTCTCCTACACTAGTGATGTTCGCAGTGCAGCAGAACAATTTTTTCTACTGCACTGCGAATGTCACACACTGTGTCCTCGAGCAGCATTTGACAGTTAGGGCTCACTCCATAGACAGGACACATAGCCAAATCAGCTATATCGGCGGCAGTACTAATATTTAGCATTAAAACATTCAAAACATAAAGTTCTTAAACAGTTAAAATGTCAAGAGTGAAAACGTTCAAATGTAAAAGTTATTTTTCCTTCTGTTAACCCAGTAAAAAATGTTTTAGAGCAGAAACATGCTGTGGTGATTTTTTCCCAAAAATGACATTCCACCATACACTATAAAGAAAGTGCATAGGGAACAGTTGACAACAGGGCATCTTTCACCTCGTTGGCACTATGACGACCGATTACCTATAGTGCCAACTCAGTGAAAGAATAGCCCTGTTGTCAACTGTTCCCCATGCACCATCCTATATATTGCCTACTTTCTTCATCCTGTTTTTTTCTCTGTGTTTCCCCACATTCAAGACATAGAATGTTTTTATTGGACTGTTTACCATGGAATACAGGGATTCAAAATTCTGCTCTGTTCCACTGGTAGAATGTTACTCTCTAACATACTATACACACAGACAACAAAGGCCTGTTTTAGAGCCACAGACTCAATTATCTCACTGTCAGGGTAAGCAGAAGAAATTTCCTGATAAGCAGGTAAAGACAGAAGAGGATTTTCACTGTTAGAAACATAGACTTTGATGGCAGATAAGGACTGCTAGGCCCATCTAGTCTGCCCATTTCCCTACCTACAGGATAGACTGCAAATCCTAGTTAACCAACAGCCTATATCTTCCTGCCCCCCCACAAGAATTGCCTTATATGTCTGTCCCATGCATTCTTGAATTCTCCCACAGTTTTAGACCCCACAACTTCCTCAGGAAGGCTGTTCCATGCATCCACTACCCTCTCTGTGAAATAATACTTCCTCACATTGCCCTGAACCGCCCTCCTTCTATCTTTAAATTGTGTCCCCTTGTTCTTGCAAGTCTCTTTTTCTGAAAGATGCTACCCTCTTGGACTTTGTTGATTCCCTTGAGGTACTTGAAAGTTTCTATCATGTCCCCTCCCTTCTTTCCTCAAGGGTATACATATTAAGCTCCTTTAGTCTCTCCTCATACGACTTCTCTTGCAGACCCTGCACCATTTTAGTGCCCTCCTCTGGACTGCTCTTCTGTCTATGTCCTTGCGAGATGGGGTCTCAGAACTGGACACAGTATTCCAGATGGGGTCTCACCAACTGTCTGTACAGAGGGATAACAACTTCCTGTTTTCTGCTGCTGATGCCTCTCCTATACATCCCAGTATATCCCCAGCCCTCCCTACTGCCTTTTCACATTGCTTGCAACCCTAAGGTCATCTGATATGATTACCCCAGGTCCCTTTCCTGTTTTGTTGTTGTTACTACCTCCCCACCCATTGTGTATTCTTCCCTGGGTTCTTGTTTCCCAGGTGCATTATTTTCACTTTTTGCATTGAATCCTAGCTGCCATAGGTCTGACCATTCCTCCAACCTTGCCAAGTCCCTAGTGTTAGTAAAGAAACAGCTGTAATGAAAACTATACACAATACTTAATGTTTCTAATTTGTTTATGTGTAAGGAGAGTGTGATGATCAGGAAACAACATTTAATTAATTTGTTTTATTTTTATTTAAGTTAGTTTTATTTTAGGGCCCAGTTGAAGGTTTTACAGTGTAAAGGTAGCAGCCATGTTTGTAATGGAAGACCAGTTCTGGTTGCAGGGGACTGATGGGGATAGTTCTGGCTGTAGGAGGACTAATTTGTTCATTGTGTGATGTGGTTTAGGACCAGGATAACTGTGCGATAGAGAGAATTAATGTACAGTCAGCTGATGTCTCTTGGCCAGTGAGATTTCTAGATTTTTCTTGTCATTTTATAAGTGTAATATTGTTGATTTTTTAATTTAGCTTATTGGGTAATCTGTGCAATATGGTGGGTTTAATCATTGTTTATGTGTATTTTATTATTGTAAGGGCACCTTGAGTAAGGGAAGGGTACTTTTTAAAGTAAAAGTGATGATGATACTAGAGTGTCCAGCTTACAGTAAATTATACTGAGGTGTCCCCTTCCTTCCCCCACAGTAATCATCTCTCACTCTATCTATAGCCACCCCCTCCTACAGCCAGTTATGACTCCTTCTTTTACCTTGTCCCACCCTGTTTTAAAACTGTCTACTGTTTTAAATGAGACCACCTCTTCCAGTAATTTGTCCCACTTGACACCACCCTTGTAAAAATGTCTCTCGTTTACTTTTAAATCATCCCCCACTAACTTCAGACTATTCCTCCGTGTTGCTCTTTCCTTTGTAGATTGAATCAGCACTCTATTCCCACCCTGTTCATACATTTTAGGTACTTGAAGGCCTCTGTCATATCCTCCTTTCTCTTCTGTCCCCCAGGGAATATATGTTGAGTTCCCACAGTCTCTCCTCATGTGATTTGTCCACCAGGATCTGAATCATCTTGGTTGCTGTATGCTGTCACCTTACAGTAGTCTGGTGTCTTTCTTCAAATAGGGGACCAAAACTGCATGCTTTACTCCAAGAATGATGTCACCAATGAGTTGTATAATGGTAGAATTACTTCTTTCCTGGAGGAGAATCCTGATGATCCATCCCAGCATTTTATTCACCTTGGCTGCTGCTTGATGGTACTGTGTGAGTGTTTATGTCTCCTCTAACTGTAGCCTCTAGATCCTTTTCCTCCTCTGCAGTGAATACCTGTACCTCCAACAAGTAGCTGTTCCCAGGGTTCCTAGCTACCACATGCATGATCTTGCACTTTTTGTCATTAAAACCCAGCTACCAAAATTTCAGAATTTAGATTCCGTCTGAAACATTTTTAAGTGGTTGGGTGGGGGCTCATTCTTAATTTTTGTGATTGTATTTTGTCTTGAAAGGAAATCATCACACAGGAGGAATACTTATAAAAGTTTGAATGGAAAGCCCTTCCCAATGTAGTGAGTGGAACAGGGCAGACTGGCCCAGGATGCCTGGGATACTAATTGCATCCTGGCCTGTCCTGGCCTGTGTAAGTAATGGCCTGCACTTCTTGCGTTTCTTTCTTTTTTTTTTTCTCCACTGCCCCAACCGTCGGGTTGGTGGCTAATTTTTTTTTTCAGGGGGGGTCAGGTCTGTAAAGTAGCCACAGAGGAGAGTGCCACACCACCACCTAGCTTCTTTCCATTTGATGAGTCACGAGCAGCACAATAAAGTCGCATGCGCACCCCCCGCCTGAGAGACTGCAGTGTGTGTGCCAGTGTGCCTAAACAGGTGAATGGATGGTGAAGACAGGGGTTGCGGCACGCACGCACTGTTTGGTTGGTGGCAATTGTTCTAGTGAAGGCAGAGGGACTTCTGCGTAGAGCACCATTGTTGCTTGTGGAGCTCAGCCCTCAGTGCCGCCTAATCAGCCACTCCAGAGCCACTCACTTGCCTAGATCGATCGCGATTGCTGAGTGTTGCCTTAAGTGGAGGAATGTCTGTGTATGTGTGTGTGGTGGGTGGGAGTCATCGCAGGACAGGCAGGGACAACATGGTACATCACCAGAAAAGGTGACCGTGGTGTGAGGAGAAACAAGTCGCGATGCAGTGGGAGACGTCCTCAGAGACATCAACTGTGGTGTGGGGCCGACGCCATGACGTGGCATGTTAGACCCCACCCGAGTCCAGTCTGAGCACCCCAAGTAAGCCCAGAAGAGACTGTCGTTATCATCAAGGCCACGATTAAGAAGTGGCCAACCTAGGTGTGCTGTGCATGTGTGTGTGGAAATAAAGTAAGTGGGCAAACACAAACTGGCAAAATGGTGTCAATCATGTCTTCATGTGTGTGTAAAAAAAAAAAGTAAATTCTGCCCATTTCATTTACGATGTAAAGCAGCAGTGTATGTGAAGAACTAGTACTGTATGCAAGCCAAGGAATAATTAGAACTAGAAGTTCAGGTACATCGGAAGTGGAAGGTTTATATGAGACAACAATACAGGCATTTAGCCTGGTATCAGCAGCTGAAGGAATCAGGAGAATGTAGAAGGAGTCCTTCCTTCTTCACTAACTGCAAACTGCATGGCTGGCTGCTTTAGAGCACAGACCACATCTGTGATTCACGAGTGGGACTGGTTTCAGGAGCTGGAGTATCGTGGTACAGCTTCTAATGGAGTTAGCATTCCTGAATAGAGATGCAGCAAAGTGTAACTTTGCTAGCATAGCAGAATCCCACTCTACCTCATCATATAGCTACACAAGTGCCCATTGAAATGCAGTTCTGCCACCTCGCATCATAATGACTATGCTATGATGACTCTGCATTGCTTTGCTTTATTTAAGATGGTGTGAGTGACCATCGTAACAGTTCCACAGATCACATGGCTCACAGTCTGCAGGTCACATGCTTCAGGCAGGAAGCTAATTATGCAAGAGAGTGAAAGACTTTCACTTTCACCTTATCTAGTGTGAGAGAAAGCTGTATTTCAGAGGAGACGGAAAGATAGCAAAAAATATAAACCCTGCTTTGAGAGGAGACAGAGAGATAACAAAAATATAAACCCTGCATCTGATCTGGAGCACCTACCGGGCTAGTGGTCCTCTTCCTGAAGCAAGTAGGGGTAGTGGTGCCATGGAAGCACCACCTCCAGTGGCACCTACCAGTGCCCCCCACCAGTGCCACCACCTGCCATGGCCCCTGCACTGGCGGCTCAGCAGGAAGTGAGGGAGAAGCCACAGTAATCGCAGCTGCAACAGTAGGTTTTCCCACCCCTGGCCCCAACTGAGCACCAGTATCAGCCGGCAATAACATCTGGGGCCCGCCTGGATGTCGCCTGGTCCTCCCCACAGCTCACTAGTGTGACAGTTCTTCACTACACTGCCTGTGGACACCAGTATAGTGAACTGCAATCTATGTGGTGAGGTGGTGCACCATAGCCCCAAGGGAAGTCATCTAGGCACAGATTGTCAAGCACCCACCTATACAACCACCGCCATGCAGCCTGGCAGGCCAAGCTTGCCGAACAGGGCAGGAATGCACCTGATGGCCCTGCTGGGCAACAGGTGGAAGCATGGCCTCCACTTGCAGATGGTGTCAAGTGGAGGCAGGCCATGGTGCAAGCTGCTACTCCTCAACCTGCAGGTGACGGTGGCAACCCTACACCTAATACCTGCCACACACTGCCTATTTGAGCCTGATTGTGAGGTGGACCATGTGAACCACTAGACTGACAATGTGGAGCAGCAGTTGGAGTGCATGGAGGAGCACCAACTCCAAATAATTGGCATGCTTCAACTGCTGCTCTCACACCATGACATTGATCATTAGTTTCTGTTTGTCCTTGCACCCACCACCATCTCCATGAAAAATAGTTCCTGACATTGCCCCTGATCCATCACCCTCTGTCTTCAAATGTTGCTCCTTGTTCATGCACATCTTTTATGAAAGATGCTACCTCTTTGTACATTGTTGATTTCATATCAGTACCTGATAGTTTCTATCATGCCCCCCTTCCTTGCGGTTATACATATTAAACTTTAGATTCCACAATATTTGGGAAACTGGTTAACTTGTTGTCATAGGTTGAAACTGGGGCAATACTCATGCCATCAGCAACTTTACTACCAACTAGTAGGGGACAACAGTATCTCCATCCATGACTGAAGATACTGATTGCGCTCAGAAAACATAGAAAACCATTTACTGGCATCAACTATGCACTTCTGCTGCATACTACCACGCCATGGCCACTCTTGCCACTAGGAGCAGTGCCATGGCCTGAAGCATCTTTGCATGCACGCCTCTTTGCAGGCATTTTTTGATATTACACAGAAAATTCGCAATAAATTGTGATTTCTGAAATTTGGAGTGGATGGGAAGCAAAAACAACAGCTGTGGCTTACAGATGCAGACTGGGCACTAAACAGATGCAAATGCACAGACGCAGATTGTACACTATATAGAGATGCCACCGCATATGCACAAAAACACCTTAACTAGTGGTCACACAAATCTCAAACTGGAAAATAAATTGTACCTTTTGCAGGTTGGGGAGGGGCAGCAGTAGCAGTGAACAAGCCAGACAGAAAGAAGCAATAAAAATACAGCAGACAGATAACCAATTCAGAGTGCAGTGATTACTGTGTGGCACAATAAAATGTGTCAGACTTGATGCACACACATGCTCACACACTACAGGTAATCAGGAAAATTTAAAAGTGCAATACAGTATGTATACCAATCTTTTAAACAGAATGAAAATATGCACTGCACCACAACAAACAGAAAATAATTATCAAAATTATTTTAAGTATTACTATGTGTAGAGAAACACCCACATACTAACACACACTACTAGTACAAAACAATTAGAAAGACTGCCTTTCTCACGTGAATCTCACTCCACCACAGATACACCCCTCCCTGAAGCACACTTCAACAGTGGTGGTCAGTATGCAGGCTGAATGTTCTAAATTAACATTCACAATGCACACAAAAACAATCAACACTCAGTCTAAGCACAAATGGGTTTCTATTGTCGATGTACTAAATTTGGAACAAAATAATTGGGTCAAAAGTGATTTTTAAAGCTTTTTCAATGGTTTGATTCTCAGAGGGCTGAGAGCAAACTGTCTCATTCCACTACACACACTATGTAGAACTGAGTCTGAGCAAGACAATATAGAGCCCATGTGACCTGCCATCCCATGAATCAATGCAACAAACAGGAGAAGCAAAGCGCAGTCCGTTATAATCAATGGCACTTCACGTTACAATTAAGGGAAGGCTGTAATACAAGGCAAAGTAGCACAAAGTCCATTGCAAACCATACACTCAGCCTAAATTTATAGGCAGATTAATTTGCTTTTATGCTGCTGGGTACCACATAGATTGGGGAATAATATGCAAAGTGCTCCACGTATCGAAGTGGGAGCACTTCACCCACCTCTGTCCCTGAATGCTGTATATGAATGTGGGCTGCAAACAGAGATAAGCATCAAATGCCAACCATGTTTGCATATAGATTTTAATAGTCTAGAGGCAGTAATGAAGCCACTCCGCTACTAAGTCTGCAAAGAGTAAAAGCAATAACCATGGCTCCAGGTTACTGTGTAAGACAAGAAGTTAAATATATCAAAGCAACATTACAATACTCTCGCTAAGGCGCTTACAGAATAAAATGCAAAAAGAACTGTCTGGTATGTGACACAAACTGGTTTTTCCTGTTGGGGCTTTCTCAAGAGACAGAGAAATAGGACATGCGAGTATGTTTAAAAAGTTGTTTCAGAGCCATCACATGCAAATAGTGCATACGCTTAAAGGTGCAGTATGAAATTACAAAGTGCTACCAAGTGCATTTAGGAAAACTAATTAAAACACAAACTTACTGTAGTCATACTGCATTTAGAGGTCCATTCAGGTAATAATGTAACCTACATACAGTAAATAACTAATGCTTAACACAAAATCGGTTAATATAAATACCAAATAAATTATCAAAAATGTACAAATAACAAGGTGGACAACCAGTTGCACTGACTAAACAGTAGGCACTTCAGTCTATAACTGTAAGGCACAATGTTTTCACAGGACATGTTTCATAAGTGTTCAAAGTTAAATAGATATATTATGATGGCTGCTAAAGCTATTCTTATGAGTAAAATAAAATTGATAATGAAGTTGCTGCATTGGGGTTACAGTACTAAACACAGCATGGTTTCAGGAATGGTCTTTCCTGCAATACTAACTAATGTCATTCTACAATTTTGTAAGTAGTCAAATTGATAGAGGAGTCCCAACTGATATAATTTTCCTGGATATGGCTTTTGATTCAGTCCCACATGATAAATTTATTATAAAATTGAATGATATGGGAATAAATAGATATCTAGTAAGATGGATAAGAAACTGGTTAACGGACAGAAAGCAAAAGTATGAATTAATTCTGTACTCTCTAATGATGGAGATGTCACCAGCAGAATCCTGCAGGGATCAGTGTTGGGCCGGTCTTATTTGGTTTATTTATAGCGATATGGGAAAGGGGCTTAGTAGTGTCATCTCTAAATTTGCAGATGACACAAAAATAGGTGTGGATGTATCTTCATTACAGAGATACCAACTACTGTGTAAAGACCTCCAGGCTATTGAACAATGGGGGTGGGGGTGGGATGGATAATAATATGAAATTCAATGAAGCAAAATGTTCTGTAATACATTTTGGGAAAAATAACCCAATTATCAGTACTTCCTCAATGATAAGGTACTTAAAAGTAGTATAAGCGAAAAACCAGTCAGAAAAGACTTGCCTGCTTCTGTTCAAAGCTGAGAAACTTGCTATACTGCAGAGAACAAAGTAGAACGCATTTGAGGAACTGGGAACCTGATAAAACATAATATTGTTGGGGACTAGTTAGGAAGGTAAGCTACGCTTTCTACAGAAAGTTTTGTTATTTTCTTATAGGCATTAAGAATTGCAGGATTCCATTAAAGTGTAGTAATTTTATAACCAGAGGGGTGAAATACAACTGAAGTTGCTTGATTTCTGTGCTAGACACATAGGATTTGGAAGAATATTTGTGCAATATTTTAGAAGTGTCTTGCTGGCTGAGCAGTGAGTTCATTTTTGTCCCTGGACTCAGTAGAGTGGTTTGTGTAGGAGCAATGTTCAAGTAAATTGTGGTGTTGGTTGACTTACTATGAAGGGCAGTACTCACCAGGATGGTGGAGCAGTGGTGTATCTGATTGTTTCTAAGAGTCACCAGTGGTTGTGGCCTACCCACCCACCTTTCCCTCACCCCGCCACCCCAGCATGGCATTTCCTTTATAGCCAAGGTTCTGACATCACTTCATCAACAGGTCTTGGGGCAGAACTATCATATTCTTAATTACCCAGCACAGTGCATAAACAGTAAGTACACACACACAAAACATTTTTATATATTACTCATTGTATATTATAAGGAAGAGGGACATGTGGGGAGTGGTGCAATGCACTGGCTGTGGGACAACAATTTTCCGGAGACATTCTGGAACCTGTGTTGCTGCCCTATTTGCAGGCAACTGTCAGCTCTGAGGGAGGAGGTTGCCCACCTCCAGGCTGAACTGGCAGGGACTAAGGAGGACTCCCCCAAAGAGCACCAGTTCCACAACCACTGCCTCAGAGGTTGCCATGTGTGAACAGCAGATGCACCACAGTAGGTTCTGGGAGGGGAGGGTGGTGGAACAGAGGTGTAGCCACTGAGTTGTACCTCTACACAAATCATATGTCAGTCTGGCAAATCAAGGTTCCTCTATGATGACACCCTCATTGGAGACCAAGAAGAATGCTGGGGACATCCACAAGGGAGACCCACAAAAGAGTGGCAAGGGACACCACAGGGGAAGAAACAGCTTTTGATAGGGGACTCAATTGTTAGGAGTGTAGACCTGGGGAAGGGAGAGGAGAGGAAGTAAGATGCCTGCCTGGTGCCATGGCTTGAGGACAGGAAGCAAATCCTCAGGATTGCAGAAGCAGCATCACAGGAGAGGAAACTAGATATCATTGTCCACCTCGGGACAAATGACCTAGCTAGGCATGAGATCAGTGCAGTGCAGTATGAATTTGTGGAGTTGGGGAGGGCCTCAGACAGGTAGCAAGCATGGTAACCTTCTCAGAGGTGCTGCCAGTCTATTTCAGGGTGAAGCTAGGTAGTGCACACCATGCAGTTTAATGAATGGTTGCAAAACTGGTGCAGAGCACAGGCTTTGGCTTCACTGGGACTGGGGTCCACCTGGACAGATAAAGTCTATACTGGCATGATGGTCTGCATCTGTCCAGGAAGGAAACATGCCCCTAGGTGACAGGTTTAAACTCTTCCTTGGCAAGCTTTTAAATTATCCAAGGGGGTGCTGATAGGAAACAGGAAAGGTCACGCTCCCCACAAAACATGGCAGGTAGTAGGGTAAACACTGGAGGTACTGAGTTTGACAGAGGGCAGGACAGGGTAAATGGAAAAATAGACAAGGGCAATAAGAGCAGGGATGGGGTAAAAAGGATAAAGCCAACATTAAATGGAGGGCAATAAGTACCAATACCCATAGTCATGGAAACAAGCTTCCAGAGCTAGTAGCCCTGATGGAAGAGGAACACTTGGATATGGTGGCAGTCACAGAAACATGGTACATGGAGAACCATGACTGGGATGTCAACATACCAGAGTACACAATCTACAGAAGGGACAGGGAGGGTAAAAGAGGAGGTGGAGTAGCTCTCTACATAAGGGAAGATCAAAGCTACAGAACTAAAAAGTAAAGGGGAGGACAAGAGGAACTCTGGGTCACCTTGGAGACAGGGAATGGCATCACAGTCTGCACGGGGTTGTATACAGACCCCCGTCTCAAGGAGAAATGGACAAGAAAGCGATAGAGGGCATTCTCAAAATGGCTGAAAAGGGGAGATACTGTTGGTGGGGACCTGAATATGCCAGATGTTAACTGGATGAGATGTACTGCAGCCACATTCAAGAGCGAGGTCATTCTTGATGCCCTACAGGGGTATGCCTTAGACAGCTAGTGGTAGAACCCACTCGGGAAGGAGCAATATTAGACCTGGTACTCTCAAATGGAGAGAGAATCACAAATTTAGAAGTCAGTAGACATCTGGGAACAAGCGACCACTGCACAGTATGCTTCACAATAAACACAACCATGGAGACAAGCCATACAAAGACAAGGATACTGGACTTTAGAAGAGCTGACTTTGGCATAATGGGTGAATACCTGAGGAATGCATTAGCAAATGGCCAGAAAGGAGGGTGGAAAAACAATGGAGAAAAATCAAAACTGTCATCATAGAGGCAACAAGCCTTTGTGTGAAACAAATAAAGAAAACAAAGCAGAATAAAAACACTATGGTTCTCAAAGAGGTGTCAGGAAAGGTTAAGGAGAAAAAGGCTGCATTCAAAAAGTATAAGGAATCACAGACAGAGTACGATAGGAAACTGTATCAATTAAAACAGAAAGAAGTGGGGAAGGCAGTCAGAAAGAGCAAAGGCCCAAACTGAGGAAAAGATAGCCAACTCAGTTAAGAAGGGGATAAAACCTTTTATAGGTACATTAGGAGCATAGAAAGGTTAAGGGAGGGATAGTGAAGATTAATAAAGGAGAGGGAGATGGGCAGAGGAGACAGTGAAAAGGCAGAGATACTGAGAATGAATACTTTTGCTCAGTATTCACAAAAGAAGAAGAGGAGGAATTACCTAAATCAAACAGTAGAAGCAGTCTGGGTAGTGGGGTTGATGCCAGTCCATTTACAGAAGAAAAGAGTCATGAAAGAACTCCTAAAACTCAAAGGCGGACAAAGCAATGGGGCCTGTTGGGATTCACCCTAACATCCTAAAAGAGCTAAGGAGAACCTAGTGACACCACTAACCACACTTTTAACAAATCATGGGAGGATGGGGTGGTACCTGAGGACTGGAGGAGGACAGATGTGATTCCCCTTCACAAAAGTGGGAGCAAGGCAGAAGCAGGAAACTACAGACCTGTTAGTTTGACCTCAGTGGTGGGGAAATGATGGAGTCACTTCTGAAAGAAAGAATTGTTCAGTACCTAGAGGCCAGAGGGTTACAGTACCCAAAGCAGCATGGATTCGCAGCAGGAAGGTCATGTCAGACAAATCTAATCGATTTCTTTCACTGGGTGACCAAAGTAATAGACCGGGGCTGTGGATATGGCCTACCTAGACTTTAGCAAGGCATTTGACACAGTCCCGCACAAAGATTAATAATCAAGTTAGCCAGCCTGGGAGTGGGTCCCAGGGTGGTAGCCTGGGTAACAAACTGGCTACACAGCAGGTCACAGAAAGTAATAGTGAATGGAACACATTCTGAAGAAAGGGGTTACTAGTGGAGTACCTCAGGGCTCAGTACATTGGTCCAGTCCTCTTAACGTCTTCATAGGTGACATTGCAGAGGGTCTGGAAGGAAAGGTGTGCTTCTTTGCAGATGACACAAAGATCTCTAAACAGAGTTGATACACAAGGAGGTAGAAAGGATGAGAAGGGACTTGGCAAGGTTGGAGGAATGGTCAGACATATGGCAACTTAGATTCAATACAAAGAAGTGCAAGTAATGCACCTGGGAAATAAAATCCAGGAGAAGAGTACACAATAGCAGGGGCGGTACTAATGACAACAATAATGGAAAGAGATCTGGGTGTAGTCTATCAGATGACCTAAAGGTGGGTAAGCAATGTGAGAAGTCAGTAAGGAGAGCCAGGGGATACAAGGATGCATAGGGATGGTCATCACAAGTAGAAAAAGGAAAGTGGTTATCCCTCTGTACAGACAGTTGGTGAGACCCCATCTGGAGTACTGTGTGTAGTTTTGGAGACCTTGTCTATGCAAGGACATAGACAGGATGGAAGCAGTCCAGAGGAGGGCAACTAAAATAGTGCAGGGTCTACATACATCAGAAACCAAATGCAGAGAGACTGAGAGTGCTTAATATGTATACCCTTGATGAAAGGAGGGACAGGGGGCATGATAGAAACTTTTAAGTACCTCAAGAGAATCAACCAAGCCCAGGAGGGTAGCATCTTTCAGAAAAGAGATGTGTAAGAACAAGGGGTACAACTTAAAGTTAGAGGCGGACGGCTCAGGGGTAATGTGAGGAAATTCTTTTCATGGAGAGAGTGGTGGATGCATGGAAATGCCTTCCTGGAGAGGTTGTGGGACTAAAACAGTGGGGAATTCAAACATGCATGGGACAGACATAAAGCAATCACAGTGGGGGTTGCAGGAAGTAGGCTGTTGGTTAACTAGAATCTGCAACTTATCCAATAGGTAGAGAAATGGGCAGACTGGGTGGGCCAAGTGGTCCTTATCTGCTGTCAAAGTCTATGTTTCTATGTTTTCTAAGATCTGGGTGTATGGAAAGACTTACTTTTATCCTCAGCCACACATTCAAAAAACATTGCAGTGCAACTGAATCATTCACTCTATAAAGAGAGTCTTTATCTCCAGGGATGAAGTATGTGTTATGAAATTGTACAAGACATATGTATTGCTCCACCAGGACTATGGAACCCCATTTTGGTGCACATATCTCAAAAAAGACATCCATTTTATAGAAAGAGTACAACAGGAATGACCAAATCTGTTCAGGGATTAAAGAACTTAGAGTATAACAAAAATTGGAGAACGTAATCTATTCTCATTGGAGACTAGAAGAATTAGGGGCGGTCTGCTACTCATGTACAAATTATGAAAGACCACTCCCTGATGGAACAATTGGTATAAATAGACTTCATAAAAGCCCTTAACCTTAGGTCGTATAATAAACAAATTGTAATACCAAGAGTACATAATGTCAGACACCTAAATTTATATAACATACGTACTGTTAGGATATGGAATAGTCTATCTGGAAACATTATAAAGGCACCTACACAGGATACCTTCAGAAAAGGTTAGATGAGTCTCTATTGGGTAACAGACTGAGGAGATAACCCCACTGTGAGTGTGAGACAATTTAATGGGCATTTCGCTTACTTTGTCTGAATACACCAAATTAAACCAAGTTAAAGCAGTTGCTGCCCCTTCTGGCAAGTCACTCTTCCACTCCTAAGTCTCTGTGAGCAAAGGCCATATTTTAAGCCATACAACAGTGAAATCTAAAAGTCAAAAGAACAAAAATAAAGAGCTGTTAAAGACTCAGTGTACTCTTTTTCAAAACTGCTATACAAAATCCTACATAGCATCTACTGTCCTTTATGAAAATGGAAGCTATCTAGGCTTAATCGTTCTTCCTTTATTGATAAGGGTCATCACCTTCAATCTTTCATTCAGACCCTGAGCAAAATGCCACCCCAGTTGTAAGGTCCAGATTGCTTATCTCTCCAGGAGTAGGGTTTTAAGATCCCCATCACTCTTGCCCAGTGTGACCTTCTCCACACCACAGAACTTGAAACAGTGGTCAGTCGCATTTATGACATTCAGTATGTGTGTAGCTAGGGCATTCCTAATATCACCCTTTTCAATAGCTTACATGTGCACTCCTAGAGTTGTTTTCAAAGTCCTAGTAGTTTTCTCCACATAAAAGACAAGAGTAGCTGCATTTAGCTAAGTACACAACATTGGTAAAGTCACAATTAATAAAGTTGCATATTTCAAAATTCCTAGTGGTGTTTGATGTATTAAAATGAGTAGTTTTTCTATTAACTCACAACACCTAGAGGCCACATTTAAAGGTTCCAAATGGTAAAGTGGTTAACCAAGTTCTAGCTCTTGGTACTGTGTGCCTGATAACTGTGGATCAGCAAGTGCCCAGAGTTTTAGGCCGCTTATAACTGAATCTTTGTGAAGTGGGATAATAGCTTATCAAAACAGAGTCTGAAATGATTATACCCCAATTTATGGTAATAATTTGTCTTATACTTGCAGATCTTGTGTTATAAGTGGAAACAAAATGTAACCTTTAGTTTTTGGTACAGGAAGCAGCAGTACAAAGGCATTCTTCACTTTTGGGACAGCAGCCAGCACAGCAGCCTCTACAGCAGCCAGCACAGGCACATCTTTATCAACTGTTGCTTTTACATTTGGTTCTTGGTCTAATGCACTAGCCACTACTCCAGCATTTTGTACCAGCCAGGTTCCAACTTTTGGGCAAAGTTCCAATCAACCCAGTGCACCATCCTTTGGATCAACATTATTCTTCTCTGCTGGATCTCAACTTCCAACCTTTGGCTTCCTACCTGGAAGTAATCAGTCTTCTGTTTTGGCCAGCAACCTAACCCACAGACTGCATTTGGAACTGGTGTGGCACCTTCTAATAACAGTTGTTTCAGTTCTCTAGTGGTGATTCAGGTTTCAACCTCACTGCTGCCAATCCAAGCGATGTCTTTAAATCTGGTGTAAGCACTGGAGGAACAACATCTGCTACACCTCAGCACAACCTCAGGATCAGCTGATGGTTTCCAATTTAACCAGGTCCCAGTATTCAACACTGTGATTGGTCGGAAGATAAAATCTGCAGTTCGGCGCGGAAATAGAATAAGATCTTCAAGGGAAAAAATGCCAAATAAAGCTGGTGCCCTGCATCACATTACACCTTATTTTATCTGAATGTGGTTCGAACAGAGATGAGCATCAAATGCCAGCCATGTTTTCATGTAGATTTTAATAATGAAACTGCTATGCTTAGTAATAGAAGTACCCCTCATGTGCCCTCTGCGCTCATTGTCAATTTTTATTAACCATTAGCCTGTCTCTCTGTTATAATATTTTGTTGTTTAGTGCTCAAACTGAGACTAAAAATCAATTGAAACAACAAAAGACAAGAGCAAGTGGATGAAAACCAGGTTTGAGAGTGCATACAAAAGGCTAAATAAATATCATCATCAAATTATTTAAAGACATGAAATGTAAGGGGAAAAAGTACTGTATACAGCAAAATACAATTTTTCAGTGATTGACTAGTTTGCCATTTTATTTAACTATTTCATTAAGAAAGAGCAGTGTGTTATATGGTAGCTTATTTCACAAAAATCCACATATTGCATACCATCCACAGGACTGGAGGGAAGGTATGTCTCTTTGCAGATGACACAAAGATCTACAACAGGTTTTGTATGCAAGGTGGGGTGGAAAGGATGAAAAGGACTTGGCAAGGTTGGAGGAATGGTCAAATGTATGGCAGCTTAGTTTCAATGCAAAGAAGTGCAAAGTAATGCACCTGGGAAACAAAACCCAGGGGAAGAGTACACAATGAGGGTGGGTGAGATACTGACAACAACAAAATGGAAAGGGACCTGGGAGTAGTCATATCAGATGACCTAAAGGTGGGCCAGCAATGTCAGAAGGCAGTAAAGAGGACTGGGGTATACTGGGATGCATAGGAGAGGCATCACCAGTAGAAAACAGGAAGTTGTTGGCCCTCTGTACAGACAGTTGGTAAGACCACACCTGGAGTACTGTGTACAGTTCTGGAGACCCCATCTCCAGAAAGACATAGACAGGGTAGAGACTGTCCAGAGGAGGGACACAAATGGTGCAGGGTCTGCACCAGAAGACATATGAAGAAAGACTAAAGGAGCTTAAGATGTAGAGCCTTGAGGAAAGGAGGGAGAGGGGACATGATAGAAACTTTTAAATACCTCAAGAGAATCAACAAAGTCCAAGAGGGTAGCATCTTTCAAAAAGAGATGTGCAAGAACAAGGGGGCACAATTCGAAGATAGAGGGAGGACAGCTCGAGGTAATGTGAGGAAGTATTTCTTCACAGAGAGGGTTGTAGATGCATGGAGCAGCTTCCTGAGGAGGTCATAGAGTCAAAACAGTGGGGGAATTCAAGAATGCATGGGACAGATATAAGGCAGCTCTAGTGAGGGTAGAAAGCAGTAGGCTGTTGGTTAATTAGGATCTGCAACTTATCTGTTAGGAAGAGAAATGGGCAGACTAGGTGGGCCAAGCGGTCCTTATCTGCCATCAAATTCTATGGTTCTGTGTTTCTATGTTGCCCATTATGGAGATATCACACAATTTTATTGCATAATTGCCCAAGTTTAATAAAAGGAGCATACTTATAGAACACTTGGCACTCATGGCCTTTGGATAAATTTGGTTACCTGTACATGGCCCATAAACCTATACTGTTACTCAAATAGCACTAATTCAAATACATCTAATGTATGCAAACCAAGGGTTTTAATCTCTTCATAGATACATGCATAGATACATAGACAGTGTCAGCAGATAAGGGCCTATGGCCCACCCAGTCTGCCCATTTGAGCTTGTAAGTTCAGTTCATGTTTTCCAAGAGTTTGTTGCCCCTCACCCGACCTCCAGAATTCCTTTATGTTTATCCCATCCATTCTTAAATCCTGTGATTGTTTCAGCCCCACCACTTCCTCTGGCAGGGTGTTCCACTTGTCCGCCACCCATTCTGTGAAGAAATTCTTCCTCACGTTTCCTCTGAATCATCCTCCCTCTAACTTCATCCCATGCCCTCTAGTCCTGGAATATCTTTTTGCTTAAAAATAGTGTATTCCTGCACCCTGTTCCTCCCTGTAAGATACTTGTATGTCTCTATCATATCCCTCTCTCCCTCCTTTTCTCCAGGGAGTACATGTTCAGTTCCTTTAACCTGTCTTCATAGGACTTGTGATGCAATCCATGAACCATCTTTGTTGCCCTCCTTGAACCTTTCTACCCTGTCTATGTCCTTATGTAGGTAAGGACTCCAGAACTGTACAGTGTACTCCAGGTGGGGCCTCACTAGTGTCTTGTATAGTGGAATAATGACCTCCCTTTTCCTGCTGGTGATGCCCCTGCCAATGCATCCCAGCATCCTATTTGCTTTACCTGCTGCCTTGTCACACTGTTTCCCTGCCTTGAGGTCATCAGAGATGATAACCCCAAGATCCTTTTCCTGCTTGGTGCATGCTATATCCTCACCCCCCAACTGATATATTGTGCCAAGGTTTTGTGCCCCATATGCATTATCTTGCACTTCCTTGCATTGAATTTCAACTGCCAACCCCTGACCATTCTTCAAGTTTCTGCAGGTCCTCTCATTCTGTCTACACCCTCTGGTGTGTCTACTCTGTTACAGAGCTTTGTGTTATCAGCAAACAGTGAAATTCTGCCTTCTAGGTCCTGCACAATGTCACTGATGAAGATGTTGAATAGGACCGGTCCCAGCACTGATCCCTGTGGTACCCCACTGGTCACTCTTGCCTCTGTGGAGTGACAGCCATTTACCACCACCCTCTGTGTCCTGCCACCCAGCCAGTTACCTACCCACCACACTACTGTCCTGCCCACACCCATATTCCCCAGTTTGTGCAATAGTCTTCTATGTGGCACAGTGTCAAAGGCCTAGCTGAAGTCCAGATAGGCTATGTCCACTGCCCTCCCGATCCACCTCTCTAGTCACCCAGTCAAAAAATTCAATGAGGTTGGTCTGACATGATCTCCTCCTGGTGAAACCATGCTGCCTTGGGTCCTGTAGTCCATTGACAACCAGATGTGCCACCAATCTCCTTCAGTAGTGCTTCCATGATCTTCCTCACTACCGAGGTGAGGCTGACTGGTCTGTAGTTCCCACTTCCTCTTTGTTCCCATTTTTGCATAAGGGGACTACACTCTGCTATCCTCCAGTCTTTGGGTACCTCCCTGTTTCAAGTGATCAGCTAAACAGGATAGCCAGAGGTTCAGCCACCACCTCTCTTAGTTCTTTAAGGACCTGGGGTGCACCCATCTGGCCCCATTATTATCAACTCTTATTACTTCCAGTTCCTTCAGGACCCTTTCTCATGTAAAGGGACTTGTGTCCATTTCTGCACCATTCTCACCCCTTGTACTCCATTCAGACCCATTACCCTCCTCTTCCTCAGTAAAGACTGAGCAGAAATACCTGTTCAATATGTCAGCTTTACTGTTGTCATCCTCCACACAGCCCCCATCATCCCCTTCAGTCTCACTATCCTCCCTTTGCCTTTCTTTTTATACTTATGTACCTGTAAAGGTTTTGTCCCTCTACCCACTGATTTTGCAACATGTTATTCTGTCTGAGCTTTGGCTTCACTTACTGACCTCCTTGCCTCCCTTTGCTTCTCCTGGTACTTCTCCCTATCTGCCTGTGTCTTTTGTATTGCCTGAATGCAATCTTTTGGCTTTCACTTTCTTTGCTACCTCTTTGGAAAACCATAATGGTCTCCTCTTCCTTTTCTCTTGCTAACCTTCTTAATACATAATTATGTTGCTCTTGTAATCCCCATCTTCAGGGCTGTATCACAAAAGAGCTCTATCTGAAATTCTATCAATCCATGAACTGCTGTACAGTACTGTTGATAACTTGCAGAAAACTTGCAAAAACATTGTGAAGCAAGCCTTACTCCAGTCATTACTGTGCTGTGTAGTCAAAATTGAGAAATGTTAGAAAACAGCAGTCTACTTTGGCCATAGGTACCAGAACAAGGAGACCAGTATGGCCATGGCCATGGCTCTACCACTTTTTCCAGTCATGTTAATTTTTATGGCTGTGGGTGGAGTCTACAGCCATCTTGGTTTAGCTGGAAAAATGGATACCGTGGTACACATCTGTAGAGTTTTCAGTGTATCCTTCCACAACTACAAATCACTATGCAAATACTCCCTTCTTTATACTCAGAATGTTAGAGACAGAATTCCAGGCTGTTTTTCTCTGAGAATCCTATAGCACTGTGCAGAATTCTTAGCAAATGTGCACACATTCCAAATAAATCTAAATATCTTTAAAACTGTTCAGGGTGCACAAATACAACCAGTATGAAAGTTGTTCAGCTCAAAAGTCATTTCACATAAGGGTGGGCACTAATTTGAATTCCTTATATATTGTAAAATATGGTCATCTTATTACCTGTATTAACATTTTATTTTGTTTTACAAAATTCACATGTCTGATGGCTATTTTTAAAAAATAAATATAGAGTCCAGGATATTCAGAAGGGTTAGCATGGCACAACACAGTTGCGCCATGCACAACCAATGATGTGCCTCAGTGTGATATTCAAATGGGGACTGAGCCTCTCAGACAACCCGATATGCCGGAGCGCATCAGTAATGTATGTGGTGCAGGTAGGGTAGGTGTGCCCATGCATTCTCCGCACATCCCGATATTCAGTCTGGGATGTGTTGAGCCCATGCATGCATAACCCTACCTGCAATAATAGTGAGTTAAAAACAAAAAGGAGCAACAGCTGGCCACCCACAGGTGAGCTACTGCATTGCAGGACACAACACGGCAGCTGCCACCTGTGAGTGGTCACCCGAGCTCTGGCTGCACCTTCATGATGGCACCACCATGCCCAATCCTGGGCATATGTTAAATAAAAGTAGTCCTATATCTCTGGTGGTCCAGTGGACCACTCACAATCCAATCACGAGAATATGTAGAATATAAAATGTCCAATATCCCTGGTGGTCCAGTGGAATGCTCGCAGCTCAATCATGAGTGTCAGTACAGAATAATGCCACACCAAACCAACCCTGGTGGTCTAGTGGTACCCCTCCCCACCACCCATTGAGCCCCACTGCCCCCACTTCCCGGTCAGTGGCAGAAAAAGCTCCCACATGCTTGCTTCACCACCCACCAACTGACACCATACAGTAGGGCTGTCGCCCATTGGTCACATTGTGAGCCAATGGGCATGCAGCCGTGCTGTACTACACAGTCCAGATGTGTAATCACATATCTGGACTGTGTCACAGCATAGGTTGCATGCCCATTGGCTCATGCTGAGAACCAATGAGCGACAGCCCTACTGTATGGTGTCAGTCAACAGGCAGGGGTGGCAGTGGTTGGGAGCTGCCACCCACTGCTGACCAGGGGAGCAGGGTGGTGAGCTCAGTGGGCAGGTGGTGTGAGGGCACAGCCTGGCACAGTCTGAATATCTGGGCTGAGAATTTAGATAAGTGACTACCCTCATTTGAAAGTATTTTGTCCTGAACAACTTTCATGCTGGTTGTGTATGTGTAAATAGTATAATTTTAGAGATATTTACATTTGTTTGGCATGATTCCACTACACTTCCAAACAGCCTAATTTCTCTCTCTCTCTCTCTCTCCTCTCTGAGTGAAGACAGTAGGAGCCATGCCAAACAAATGTAAATGTTTCAGAAAGCATACAAGTTATCCATGCACAAACAGCATGAAGATTGTACAGAACAAAATGACCTTTCAAATGAAGGTAGTCACTAATCTGATTTCATTATATTTTTTAAATATAGCCATCCAAAGGTGAAAACTGTGAAGAAAAATGAAAATTCAGGACATCAAATGGCCATAGTTTAAAAACTATTATAAGTGTAGCTTAATGAATAGACTCATTTGAATGGTCTTTTTGTCCTGAACAACTTTCATCTGGTTGTGTATGTGTAACTTGTATATTTTACAGATATTTACATTTGTTTTGCATGACTCCTACTGCACATCCAAACAGCCTCATTTCTGCAAATCACTAAGCCAGCTGAATTAATTTTTTTCTGTTGAGTAGTCCAAAACAGCTTGTTTATCTCTCATTATGCCTGCTTTAATGCATTCAGACCCATTGTGTTTAGAATGTTGAAGACAGAACTCTAGGCTGCTTTACTCTGATAATCCGAAGGCATTGTGCAGAATTCTTAGCAAATGTACACAATTCCATACAAATCTAAATATCTTAAAACTATTCAAGATGCACAAAACAATGAACATGAAAGTTAATCAGGACAAAATGACCTTTCAAATGTGGGTAGTCACTAATTTAAATTCTTTATATTTTGTAAAGTATGGTCATCTTATTACCTGTATTTCCATTTTGTTTTACAACCTTCACATTCTGATGATTATTTAAAAAATGAATAAAGAAATTAGATTGGTGGCTACACTCATTTGAAAGGCCTCCTTGTTCTGAACAACTTCATGCTGGTTGTGTATGTGTAATTTGTATACTTTTAGAGATATTAACATTTGCTTGGAATGACAGAGGGAAAATGTAAAGAGAGGAATAGGAGGAATGGAAGGAAGGTCAGATTCTAGGAGGAGGTGGTGTCTCTGAATGTGCAGAGTCTTGGAAACAAGATGGACAACCTGCAGCCACTATTAGCAGACAGGAGGTTGGACATAGTGGCAGTACCTGAGACCTAGGCATCACCACACCATGACTGGGACCATGTAATCCCTGGATATAAACTAAACAGAAGGGACAGGGTAGTTGGAGGGGATAGGTGGCAGTTTATATCAGATAGTGAATAACTTGCCTGACAGAGGAGTCGGTGGAAGGGAGGTATAAGCATTATGGGTTCAGTTACAGACCAATAGAGAGAGAAAGGTGAAATTGGGGTGGTTTACAGACCACCCAAACAGAATGAAGAGAGGGACAGAGAACTGAGCTCACAAATATTGGAAGCTGCAGGGAAAGAAGAGGTGGCAATTGTGGGGATTTTATCCTGTCCAAGGTGAACTGGCTAATACCATCCACAACAAGTGCTAGGAGTCAGATGATACTAGAAAGACTGCAGAGTGAGTTCTTGACTCAGGGCATCCACAGAACCAACAAGAGCTGAGGCAATTCCTGATCTTGTGCTCACAAATCGGGATTGTGTACAGGAACTAACAGTCAGGAGACATTGGTTGGGAGTGACCATTGTACAGTGTGGTCCAGTTAGATATGGGCAGGGAAAGCACCTAAGACCAAAATCTTGGATTTTAGAAGGGTGGACTTCAGGAAAATGGTTGAAATACTAAGGAGACACCTGGTGGGCATCAGAGCAGATATGAGGGTGGATCAAAGGTCATCATTAAGGAAGGAATACTGGTTGCCAGAGAGGGTGTGTTAGGGTCAGGGATAAGAACACCAAAGCATCCAGCTGGTTCAGTTCTAGGGCTGCACAGGCAGTAAGGGAGAGCCTGGCCTATAGAAAGTTCAGGAAGACCAAGACAGAGGCGGATAGCGAAAATTACTTAAGGTTGGCTAGTAAGCCAAGTAAGAAAGTCCAATGAGCTAAAGCACAGAATGTGCTGCAGATAGCTGAAGGAATTAAGACATGGTAGAAGTCTTTCTTTCTCTATAAAAGTGAAAAAAGAGACAAGAAGGAAGGGATTGTTAGGCATAAGAAAGAGGAGGAGTGGGTTGAGGATAATGTGGAAAAGTAGAGATACTAACTGAATACTTCTGTTCCATCTTCACCAAGGAGAAGGAAGAAACCAGTGCCTTCAAGAGGAGAAAAGGAGCAGGGGACAGGGGAACACAGACGTAGTGATAGAGGAGCATAGAGTGAGGGATGGGCTGCTAGCATTACAGGTGGACAAATCACCAGGCCCAAACAGAGTACATCCAAATGTAGTGAGGGAAATCACTGAGAAGCTGGCATAGTCCCTGACAAAGCTATTTAATAGTTCACTACAGTGTGTGTGGTACCGTGAGGACTAGAAAACAGCACATGTGGAGCCCCTCCACAAAAGCTGTCACAGGGATGACCCAGGCAATTACAAACCAGTCAGTCTGACCTCAATTGTAGACAAGCTCAAGGAGACCATATTAAAGGAAAGGTTGGTGGAATATCTGGAGAAGCATGGTCTTCAGGATTCAAGGCAGTGTGGGTTCATGGAGGGAGACCATGTCAAACAAATCTGACTGACTTCTTTGACTGTGTCCCTAAGAGAGTAGACAGGGCTAAGTGGTAGGCATCCTCTATCTGGACTTCAGCAAGGTCCTTGACTCTGTGCCCTACAGAACGTTGATCAGGATATTGGTGGATCTCGGGGTTGGGGATAAGATGGCCAGATGGGTGGAAAACTTACTGAGGATAGAACTGAAGGGTGGTTGTGGGGAGAGTTATCTGGCACTAGAGAGGTCACCAGTGGGATATCACAGGGCTCAGTGCTTAGGCCAGTGTTGTTCAATGTCTTCATCAGTGACATTGGGGATGGTATAAAGTGCAAAATGTGCCTATTCATTGATGACACCAAGCTCTGTGGAGACTGGACACAGCAAAAGGGATACGGGACCTACATCATGACCTGGAAAAGTTGGGGAGGTGTTCCATACCTGGGAACTTGGCTTCAATGCCATGAAATGCAAATTATGCATATTGGAGCCAAGAATCCCAAACCTGAGTACGACCTGGGTGGAGCCCTGGTGTCTGCATCAGAAGAGAGAAGAACCTGAGAGTGATGATCACTAGTGATCTGAAGTACTCCACACAGTGCAAGAAAACAGCAGCAAAGGCAAACAAGATGCTGGGATGCATAGTTAGGAGGATCAGTAGTAGGAGAGAGGAGGTTATACTGCCCTTGTACAGGTCGCTAGTAAGGAATCATCTGGAGTATGAAGTTCAGTACTGGTGCCCATGTATCAAAAGGACATTAACCTGCTGGAGAAGGTCCAGAGGAGGGCTACAAGATGATAGCAGGTCATCAAGGTATGGTATATGAGGAGAGGTTGAGGGCACTGAACATTCAGTCCCTGGAAGACAGGAGAGCTAGAGAGGTGACATGATTGGGAATTTCAAGTACTTGAATGGGATAAATAAGACTGATAAGGAGAATCTCTTTAAGCTGGTGGCAACCATAACATAGGGGACATTCTTAGGCTGGAGCATGGAAGGTTTAGGAGGGAGGTCAAAAGCACTTCTGCACAGAGAGGTGGTGGACACTTGGAATGTGCTGCCAGAAGAGGTTATCTCATTAAACACAGTGGGCATCTTCAAGACAGGCTGGGATAGGCATAGGGGAAGGTAATGATCATGGGTAGGGAGGATGGGAGAAGTGGGGGCAGGGACAGTAGCTCAAGCTCTGGACCCTGCAATAAGAGCAGAATAGATATGCCACATGGCTTTGTTCTACTGGATTCTTAGTATGTTAGTATGACTTTGCTGCACTTCCAAACTGCCTCATTTTTTTTTCTGTCTGAACGAACACATTAGAGTCATGCCATACAAATGTAAATATCTCAGAAAGTATACATGTTACACATTCAGAATTAGCATGAAAGTTGTTCAGCACAAACAACCTTCAAATGAGGGTAGTCACTGATTTGAATTCATTATATGTTTTTAAGTCTAGCCATCCAAATGGTGAAAATTGTGAAGAAAAGGAAAATTCAAGTAATCAGAGGGCCATATTTAAAATATTTAAATTAGTGCAGCTTAGTTAATAGGCTCATTTGAAAGGTCTTTTGTCCTGAAAAATGTTCATGCTGGTTGTATATGTGTAACTTGTATACTTTCTGAGAAAGTTTCATTTGTTCTGCATGCATGGAGGAGTTGGTGCAATTAATGGAACAGAAGGGCCACCTCGCCAGGGATCCAGAAGTACAGAACCAGTGGAAAGAAAAGGCATTGGAAACGGTAAACAATTTTAGAAACAGCAAGGGGGAACCTCTTTATAGTAATGAAGGAGAAGCAAACAGTAGAAGTCCAGGGTCAGGTAATCGGTTTGCGGTGCTGGTTTCAATGGTAGATGATGAGGAAGGCTCTCTGGATGGGGGCAGGAGGAGAAGAGAGTAGTGAAAGCCCAGGGTCAAGAGTCAGCCAGAAGAGGGACAGGCGAGGGGCAGTAAATGGAAAAGGGATGGGGTAAAGAGGACAGTGAGGGGGTAAGGCAGCAGAGGCAGGAGGGAAGAACAGGCCCAGCAAGGAAGGGCAGAAGGGTGACGATGCTGGGAGAGGATTGGGGTGGGGGGAATTGGGGAAGGGGCATGACTAGGTAGAGGCTGGGGGCATAGTAGAAAGGATTGTTAAAGGGCAGATGGGAAGTAAAGTGGAGTGGCATAGTCAAATATGGGTGGAATCAGTACCTGGATTGACAGCGGGTGGGCGAGACAGACTATGCAAGAGAGGAAGGGAGAAAGCAACGTAGTAGTGGTGTACTTGGGTACAAATGATTTGGGGGTAATACAATCGAGTTAGTAAGGAAAGGTTCAAGGAATTGGGGAATTGTGTGACGAGGCAGGGAGATCAGTGGCCTCTCTCAGAAGTGCTTCCAGTACACAGGGCAAGAAACAGCAAGGAGAAGAAGGGTAGAGGAGTTCAACTTGACTGGGAGCATGCTGTTGAACCAAAGGGTATGGACTAGTGGGAGGCTGGGGTAACATCTAGGGCAACAATGACCTATTCACAGAGAACAGATTAAATTTGGTGAGGTGAGACAGGGGTTTAAAATGGACTGGGGAAATACATAGCAACTAAGGAGGATTGAAACTAGGTGTGGGGGTATCGGCCTGCAACAGATACACAGGGCTGAGAGAGGGAAGCCAAATGGCTTCACCCCTCAAGCTAGCAGGGATGGTACCTGGGTAGATTCAATGAGGGGAGTTAAGGATGGGGAGAAATGGGTTAAGAAAGGAAGAGAAGTAATCAGAAGGTTGCCTTCCTAAATGCAAGAAGCCTGGGAAACAAAACAGTTGAGTTATAGGCTCTCTTGGCAGTGTGGATGGTGGACATTGCAGCCATTATGGAAACTTGGGACACCCAAAACCAAGTCTAGATTTGATGATCCCAGGTATAGGATATACAGAAAGGATAGAGGCAAGGGAAGGGAGGAGGGGTGGCAATTTATGTAGGGGAGGGGATAAGATGCATGGGAAGAGGGTAGAACAGAGGCATTACAGGTCAGCAGCTCAAGCAAAGGACTTGGAAAGGGTGTTAGTGGAGCAGATTAGAGGGTCTTCAGGAAAGGAAACACCATGATTGTGGGGTATCTCAATCTACCAAGAGTGGATTGGAGCACCCCAGCCACCCCAAGTGCAAGGGAGCAAGTGCTCCTGGAAGCATTCAAGATAGCTTCAGACATAGATGATTATCGAGTAGTCTCAGTTGGATAAAACACTGAACCTAGTACTGTCTAAGGCAGAGAATGTAAGGGAGTTAGGGGTGGTAGACCCACATGGTGTGGTTCACCTCAGCATGGGCAAGGAAGCTGTGGCACAGGAACCAGGGTGGTTGACTTCAGACATGCTGACTTTGACAAGATGGGGAACTTTAGAAGACATTGATCCATGCATGGATGCAAGCCAAAATGGGTATTATCAAATTAGGGCTGAAGAAGACTACGGGTCATGCACCAGGACACAGAGCAAGAAAGGAAGGAAGACAGGGAATTGTACTGTACTTTAAGAAGTCCATGAGGTAGCCAGACTAGTCAGGGTGGCTGAAGGCTCAGAGAGTTGAAGCTGGTACAGGGCACCAAGGACAGGAAAATGACTTCTTCAGGTATATAAGAGAGAGAAGGAGCCTCAAGGACCAGATAGTGAGGGATTAAAAAGAAGGGAATTGGGTGGAGAAAGGGGCAGAGCAGGCAGAAGCACTGAATGAGTACTTCTGCTCTGTGTTCATGAAGGAGAAGGGCGGGCAGCTACCTCAGGATGGGGAAGGTGGGTAAGAGGGAGGGGTGACTGATGAAGTAATTAGAGGGCAGGGTGCTGGAAGGTCTGAAGGCCCTAAGGATTGATAAAACAATGGGACTAGATGGCATTCACCCCAGGGTGCTGAAAAGAGCTGGTAGAGGTCTGTGGGGGCCACTGGTGGACCTCTTTGTACTTCCTGGACAGAGGATGCACACTACAAGATTGGAGGATGGTTCACATGGTGCTCATCTACAGAAATGGCCCAAAGGATGAACTAGGCAATTACAGACCAGTAAGCTCTCACATCCATTGTAGGAAAACTAATGGAGCCAATCCTGAAAGAGAGGCTAGTGACCTTTTAGAAGACAACAGACTCTAGGGGAGCACGGCAACCCACACCCATCTTTTAAGCTCCCAGACTTCTCACTCCCGACTGTACACTCCGCCAATTCACACCTATGACATTACACTCCATGGCAATTCACTCCCCCACTACCGGAAAAAGGCTCTTACTTGTAAAAGGTAAACTAACATTGCAAAACAACTAAGCAATAGAGAAACTTCAGTTTGAAAGAAAAAGCACTCAGTATATAAAAAAAAACACTTGCAGGGTTTTTTTACAGCAAAAGCTAACCCCAATAGAAATACAATACAGATTGGAGATCCTGCAGAACAGGAGAGTGAGCGATACAGGGACCCGCAGTGGTGCTTGCAGTGAAATTGGTGCTAAGTTCAAAACTGAGCACAAAGGAATGTCTCAGCAGTGTCTGTTTGGAGTCCGATTACTGTACCTTGCTTGGTCTTGCTGGCAGGTGGCTGGGGAGCTGAACCAGGTACGGTCTGCCCAAGGGATACAGGAGCTTGCTTGGGATTGTTGGCAGGTGGATGGGGAGCTGCACCTGGGCTGAAGAGAAAAATGCCGCTTTGACAGCTGCTGACACGGGAGGTATCTGGTGGGAGTGTGTTGACATAGGAGCTAGTTTGAGGGAGCGTAATGTCAGGAGTGAGAAGTCGGGAGTGAAAAGACAGGAGCGAAAAATGTCATGCACCCGACTCTATAGGACAATCAGCAACATGGGTTCATCTCATTTTTACATGAGGTCCCTACACTCAATTGGTACCAGAGGTACAGCGAGACATCTAATGCTTAAGCATAGGTTATACTAATATATAGGGCTAAGGGCATCTACCGTATAAGAGCAGATGTCAGGATATGAATGCATATTGTTGTAATCCATTTTGGTTTAAGCAAACACATATATTTTACCATGTATTTTATGTCTATTTCTTACTTGTAAGATGCCAAGACATCTGTCCTTGAAGTATTTATAATATGTAAGACGGCATTGCCATCTTTTGGTGATTTGTACTACTACACTTAGTTATATAAGACTCTGTATAAGAACTCTTTTGTTCTCAAACTGATGACTTTACAGAAATTGTATAATGTTATCTTGGACCGTGGAGCCACCTCTAATTTAGCCAATAGGGCTCATCTCTGTAACTAGAAATGTTTCTATCTTTTGTCAACCATAGTAATTATCATAGGTATATAATGTAATGCACATGCTTTACACCTTGGAGACCCAAGAGACCCCAAGAGACTACAGAGAAACCTCGAGGTGTAGAAAACGCTAGCACTGGCTCCCGGTTCAGACAGTAAGAACTGCTTAGGGCAACTGTGATTTATCCTTGTAGTAATAAACTTGTTTATTACTCTAATGCAACGTGTTTGTGATTACTTGCATTCCCAATATCGTCAAGAATCTGAAAGTGAGGTTTAGACCTCTCTCACATCATGAAGATCCTGCCAGACCAAACCTAGTTGAGTATTATGACTGGGTGATGAGGGAACTGGATAAGGGCCATGGGGTGGATGTCCTGAATTTGAACTTCAGCAAGGTCTTTGATTATGTACTTCATCAGTGGTTGGGTGGAAAGTTGGAATATGTGGGGGGGATAAAGATGGTAAACTGGATCGTGACTTGACTAAACGGAGGCAACAATGAGTGGTGATGTGGGCAGGGGGCACCTCATCCCCAGGGGCTGTGATGAGTGGGGTTCCACAGGGCTTGGTACTGGGCCCAGTGCAGTTTGGGATATTCATAGAAGATATCTCACATGGCATCAGGAGTAAGATCATTCTGTTTGCTGATGATACCAAGATGAGGGCAGTGGTAGATGACATAATAGGGTATCAGGGGCTACAGGACAAAGTGACTAAACTGCAGGAGTGGTTGGAAATGTGGCAGTTGGGTTTCAGTGCAAAAGGTGCAAGGTCTGCATTTTGCAGCAAGGAACCAGGGAGGAGCTACCATTGGAAGGGGCTCAGTTAGGTACCACTGAGGAGGAAAAAGATCTAGGGTGCTTATAATAGGGAATATGAATGACCAGCTCAGTACAGGCAGGTGGCAGCCAAAGCCAGCAATATGCTGGGGTGTATTGTGAGAGGAATCTCATCCAGAAGAAGTGAGGTGATACTGTCTGTGTACTGGACACTAGTCAGGCCACATTTGGTGTACTATGTACAGTACTGGTTTCTGTTACTGAAGAGGATATCAGATTACTGGAGGGGTACAGTGCAGGGCAACTAGAATGATCCAGGAATTGGAGGATAAATCCTGCAAGACAGGCTGAGTGAGTTAAATATGTATGTCCTGGAGGACGGGGAATGGAGGGATATGATTGAGGCCTTTAAATGCTTGAAAGGGATAAAAGACAAGTACAGAAGGGGTCTTAAGTTGAGAAGGTGGAGGAACATGCAAGGGCATGGTCTCAGAGTGGAGGGGGAATGATATAAGAGGGAGATGAGGGACATTGTTTCACAGAGAAGGTTGTGGCTAAATGGAACACTCTGTCCAAGGATGTGGTATCCTGTAAGATGGTGGGCAGTTTTAAAGAGGATGGGACAGAATGAGGGAGGGGACAGCTGCAATGTAAGGGTGCTAGCTGCACATTTGAGCAGATTTGATAGGCCATGAGGCCTGTTTTGCTGGCTGATTCAGATGTTCATATGGCTCCAACTGTGTTGGCTCAGAGAGAGAAAAATGTGACTGATATGAAATTGGTTAGGGGGTAGCTGACAGAGGCTGGTAGTAAATAGAATTCACTCTAAGGAAGGGACGGTGATGGGGGTGCCTCAGGGATCAGTGTTGGACCCGGTCCTCTTTAATATCTTTACAAGTGAAATTGCAAAGGAGCAGGAAGGAAGGTTTGACTCTGCATGATTATACCCAGATCTGCAGCAGGTTGGAAAAAGTATGAGCAGAGACCTAAGGACTTGAACAGTGGTCAAGGGTATAGCAGCTAGGTTTCAACACAAAAATGTAAAATAATGCACTTGGGGCACAGAATCCAGGGACAGAGTACACAATGGGTGGAGTGGTATTGACAACATTAAGAAAGTACACATTAAAAAGACAAGCTTTACATACAGTTGATTACTGTTTAACAATACTATGATCTATTCCTGTCACTGTACATCTAATGCAAACCCATGATTACGCCTCAGTTGAAAAGGGGTGGAGGCCATAACTGACTCCTCATTTTGTATTAAAGTGGTCAGTTTTTACAGCAAACACAAGGAATAGGTCATTTCTCAAATGTGCAGACTAGCATGGGTACCACTTTTTCAGAGAGTGACACCACTGGCAGCTACCACATCAGGACTGCCACTACTCCTGCCTACTACAATCGGGGCAAACTAGATGTAGTCTACCAGCACTGAGACTAATATGGGTAAGGCACATTTACCAGAAATTACTTCTAAAAAAGAAAGAGAGGTGACTGTGATGACAAGCAAGTTGCATCCCAGATCTCTAGTTTGTTAATAGTCTCCTGAGTCTGATTTTTACGGCTATGTGGGCAAGCCCCACAGATAGTTATGCGGTGTAACCCCTGAAACGGGGGTTCCCAAAAGTCTTCCAGGAGCTTGCTTGAATGCTCCAAGTCTGAGTGGTGTTCGGCCTGAGCTGTTTAAATTTGGTTCCAAGTGAGTGCTATTTGAGCCTCCACGTACTGTCTCTTTAGAGCTGTCTGCTTGCAGACTTAATTAGTTTGTATAGGGGACTGTGTATTTAATGCACAAACTCCGCCTGAGCTGTGGAGAAATCACCATTTCTGCAGTTACTAAGAGCGCAGAGGAAGCCTAAAATGAAAGATGTAACTGTTTGCCTGAAACCAGTTAGAGTGTTAAGTAAAATGCAGTTTGTCTAACCTGCCTTTCTTGCAACTGAGACTCTCTGTGTGTTACCCCAACATTTGGACCCTAAACTGCTGTGCTGGGCCAACTGGGTTAAGGATTCCCTAAAATGGAGCCTGTGGACTGAATCAGAACTTAGACTCTTAATTTTGAGCCAGCACAAGGGGATTGTATGGGCAGTGACTCTGGGAAATGTAATTTTAACCTTGTTGCCTTTTTCTACCAACAGAGGGAGTCTTATTGTGAGTGACAGCTGAATCAGCCAACAGAATAGTGTGGAGCTGAAGGAAATGCCCTGCTCTGTGACTGGAACTATCAGATCAGTTGTGGCAGTGAAGAGAGAAGAAGCTGAGTGCTTCTGCGGTGTATAGTTTCGCGTGGGAGCGTGTGTAAGGCCTTGTGGAGTGCCAGTTTGGACTGAATCCAAGTTGTGAGGAGAAAGAAGCACTAGAAGTGTGGAAACCAGGCTCACCCTGTAGAAGACTGGAGATTACTGAATCGCCTTGGTCTGTCAGGAACTGAAGCTGCTGTGTGTGCTTCTGGCTATTTTGCAGTAATTGCGATCGGGATCGAGGAGCAGTCTGCCTGGTAGAGTACTTTCTTTATATATAAATGTGCATAGTGCTTGTGGGGAATTGCTATTTCAAATCCTGTACAGTGAATTGTGTGTTGAAGCTGGAAGTAAACCCCCAGCTTAATTCGGACTACATCCGTTTGCTATCTACTGCAGGGGTCCAGTCACAAGGACCTAGTCCTCATGCCCTGCTCTTCCGGCAATCCAGAGGACATTCTCCATCGGATCCTCAGCATGGGTGTTGTGAGTACAAATCAGGGTATTCCCCTGTAGCTTGTTTTCAATCAAAAGTGTATCACCTAATTCTTGTTGTTTCACTGTTTCATGGACTGAGCCCTCCAGCTCCAGATTACAATTGGGTATTGTGCATATATTTTCTTCTACAGGGCCCTATCCATCTGCACCTGCCAGCCAACCCGGCAATGGACCTGGCTAGCCCCCCAACCTGGGTACCCAGAGTGTGACTTTTCAGACCCTGTATGTGTGCACAGTACTATGATTTGAATATTTCCAAACCAAATCAACCTGATTGCCCCCTCCTTGTTACTGTCCCCTAAATAAATCTAATTAGTTGTTGTTATACTATATACTGTCTATGGTGTTGGTACTTATGGAAACAGTATTGTGTTTTGTTGTGTATGTTGTTTAACCTTACTTTATAGGGGGTCCTCAGAGGCGTGCTGCAGAATCAGTCTCGAGGGTAAGTGGTATCTATATGAGTGAACAGTGTATATACATGGGGTATTGGGGCTGTAACTCTGATGTACTGTGAGCCACTAGAGCGAATAAAAGGGGGCCTCAGTGTCCCAGAGGGCTGTGACCAAGCTAGTCTAAGCACTACAAACTTTGACCTCTGGGTAGAGGCACCCACCATAGAACCAAGGCCCCTCAACCTGTCAGTCATCAGGCAGGCAGGGTAGTAGCCCTGGGATAATGCCACCTGGGGGTTACATCTTGGAGGCACCACTGGGATTAGCATTCTCTAGTGGCCACATTACAATTACTGTTAAAATAAAATGGATACCCCAACAGAAATGGCTGTACACCAGTTGGTGAAGTGGTGTACTGGGCAGGAAGATTGACCCCCAAAATGCTATACTTATCTTGGATATCCTGCTGGGTACCAGTATGGACATTGTAGAGAGTACTTTCCAAGGCGAATGTTTACAAGACCCTGTGGTGGTGGGCGACAGGCTGATCTGCTTGCCCAAACTTTCTTGGCCCTAATAGAGTGTAAGAACCCTGTAGACAGTTCTAAAGTGCCACAGACTCTTACCCAGGAGAAACCTTTACTGTCTGGAGAGTGATAACCAAAGACAGTAAGGAACCCATGAAGAATGAGCCTCCCCACTATCTGAAACTTTTGATGAGAAATTTGCTACATTGTTGCTGGAGGAAGGAAAACTGTGGAGGATTTAAAGAAACTATTATTGCACCTGAGAACGCTCTCCCCAACACCCTCCCTCCAGCACCCGCTATTGCCCCTCCCTGTGCCAGTGCTAGTCCCTATGTCTGTACCTGCCAATACTCACGACTCTTACTGCAGGTTGAAAATTTTCTCCGGCACCCTCCCTACCCCACAAGGGAGGATGACTGGGAGACCTGGATAGACTATGTTGCTCCTCAAGTGCTAGAATGGCAATGCTCAGAAGCAGAAAAGCAAAACGTAGAAACATAGAATTTGATGGCAGATAAGGACCACTTGGCCCACCCAGTCTGCCCATTTCCTACCTAATGGATAAGCTGCAGATCCTAGTTAACCAGTAGCCTACTTCTTCTGACCCCCACCCCTAGAATTGCCTTATGACTGTCCATGCATGCTTGAATTCCACCACTGTTTTGACTCCACAACCTCCTCTGAAGGCGCTCCATGCCTCCACAACCTCTCTGCCAGGGTAAGGAGAGCCTCCGAGGTCCTGCCCTGGCTACCATCCATGCCAAATGGGCCAGTTACCCTGAAGCAACTGCACAGGACTATCTTGAGGCCTTGGAGAATGTGGAGAATGTGTATGGGAGCCCAGATTCTGATGAGGACCTGTGGTGGAGAGTAAGAAATGCACAACAGTACCAAGGGAGTTGTTGTCTGTGTATGTATCTCGGCTGGAAAATTGTTGCAAGAATGCCTCAGAAAGGGTATTTTGTCAGCGATTGAATTGGACTGAACCAGGCTGGACAGGATCCTTAAGTCTGCCCCTTCTCAGAACTACTGTTCGTCAGTTACACCTGGCAAACCGACTGGAATCCCACCTTCCTATGATGAGCTAATGAGAGAAATTTGAGGAGTTGAGAAAAGGCGACCCTGGGAGGGACTTGCACCAATAGCTGCTGCTACGACCAGTGACTGAGGGTGACCCGTCAAGTGAAGTTCAGGGGCAGAAGTTGGCAGTTAATGAGTGCTCTGAGAAGGAAAAGGGTGTGCCACCGTGGGGTGAACTGCTGAGGAGATTAGGAAAGTAACAGACAGTCTCATCCTGAAGGCCGCCTCCAACCAGTACGGGCACTGACTCTTGCCTGACTGCTTCTCTATGGGGTGGGGTGCCTATCCAGGCACCTCATGTAGACAACAGTTCGAAACTTGGTGCCTTGAGTATGGAAGTGAGGGAACTGAAGAGATGTCTCCAATGTCCAACCCACCGCGGCTGAGGTGGCACCAAGGTTTTCTATTGATAGTACCAATGCCACAGCCCCCAATGTGATGCCTCTGTCACCCCAAACTTCAGCCGACAAATTTTGCCATAATTGTGGGAAGGATGGGCACATGAAGAGGGAATGCCAGTCTCAGAAAGACTTAGAGGATGGCTTAGAGACTGGCAAAAGTTTTATCTTGCACATTCTGTAGAAAAAGCTCAGCTTGCTAAATAGCATTATAATAAATGCCCTTAACACCCATGCCCCAATCTCTAGTATCCGAATAAAACAAATCCTGTCGCTGGTTTTCAGCTGACCTCAAAGCTGCACTGCTGGAGAGAGACAAACTCTGGAAAGTGGCAAGAAAACTAAGAATGCAAGCGACTGGATGATTTTTAGGAAAGCCAGGAATAAATGCAAAAGGAAAGTTAGGATGCAAAGGCTGCCTTCTATCTGGCCGAGCTCGACTCCTCCTACCATAATCCTGCTAGGTTTTAGGGCACCATCAAGGGTATGATGGGACAGGATGCTAACAACCTCCTTCCAACTCAACTACACAATAGTTATGGCCCTATCACTGGCAAAATGGAAATCCTGGATGCATTCAACAACTACTTCACAATGGCTGGCCTTGCCTTTGACACCTCCCCAGCTAACCTGCAGAGGGACCAATTAAGCTCCCACTACATTGGTGATCAAAGAGTTGACTCTTCATTTAGCTTCAAACCTATACTGTTGAAACAAGTTGAGGATCTATTATGGCATCTGGATACCAAAAAGTGCAGGAGCAGACTCTCTGACCCCCTCTTTCTAAAGATTGCGTGCTATGTACTTGCAGTCCCCCTAACACACCTCTTTAACCTTTCCTAAACTCGGGCTCTATTCCCACACTGTGAAGACTAGCTCAAGTGGTCCCCTTCTAAAATCAGGGGACCCTTATGGATCTTAATAATTACAGGCCCATTTCCATTCTACCTGTGCTATCCAAGATGCTAGAGAAATTAGTGAGTAATCAGCTAAGGGAATATCTTGACAATGTTAACCTATTAAATCCAGCTCAATCTGGATTCAGGGCCAAACATAGCACTATCACTGCATTAGCCAAGGTCACAAATGACTGGCAAACTGAATTGGATAAAAAGAATAATGTCTGTGCAGTATTCCTGGACCTGAGCAAAGCATTCGATACTGTGGACCATGAGCTTCTACTCGCATCCCTGCACTCCTTGGCCTAGATCCACCCTCCCTATGGGTTCAGATGCTACCTTCCGTAGGTCACAGCAGGTAAAAGCTGAAGGTGACCTATCCCCATTAAGACCACTGTCAAGAGGAGTCCCCAAGGCTCTATTCTGGGTCCTATCCTTTTGCCATTTATATAAATAACATTGATTCAACCATTACCAAGTCCTCAGTGCACCTCTTTGCTGATTACACTGTTCTGTATGTCAGCAACCCTTACTCCTACAGTTGCTCATGAAATCCTACAAACAGAATTCTCCTTGTTACAACATCAGCTACTCGAGAAAAGCTTCTGCTAAATGCAAAGAAAACTAAAGCAATGATGTTCACAACTCAAAACTCCACCAGCACATCCTCTTCAGTCACTCTCCCCAGCTATGCACTATACTTGGAGAAAATCTGGAGTATGTTGAAAATTCAAATACCTTGTGTGTGGATTGACAACAGACTTGACTTCACTCATCATCTAGAAGAACTGTTAAAAAGCTTACCAAAGGCTTTTGGCCTCTATAGATTAAAACCCTTCCTTAACAGAGACTCAAAGATGAGGTTAGTCCAGGCCATCTTTCTATCAGTTATTGACTATGCAGACTTCCTTTATAGTCACTGCCCCATCTCCTACCTTCACAAGTTGGATACCTTATATCATAGAGCAATAAGGTTCATTACAGATCTGTCATATAATACCCACCATTGCTCTCTTTATGATGCAGTTGGATGGGTTTCCCTTCATATCAGGAGAAGCAGAAATGCAGCTCTATGGATTTACAGAGCTTTATCACAAAACTCCCAAACTATATCCTGACTGCTTCAACCAGAACACTCCTAGCTCCTATGCCCTAAGAAGCAACAATATCGTCCTGCTCAAATTGCCCAAAGTCAGCACTAGTCTAGGGAGGGCAGCAATCAGCTATTCTCTAGCTATAGCATGGAACACCTACAAAAATCCCTAAAACTGTCCATTATCATTCCATTTTCATCCTTTAAACAGCATTGTACAGTCTTCTTCACAGAGAAATGCAATTGCTACTGCTAGAGCTAGAATAGTCATCCTACAAATCTGGTTTCCAATCATATATGGCATATTCCCTCCAGTCAGACACCCCAGCTTATGGCACCCAATAATACCTTCACCATCCTAGCATTCATTATGTTGTGTGTCTGTCATGGCCCCATTGGGATATGTGTACTGTACATACTGTAGATATTAGCTTAACCTTCCTTTAATCGAGTTTTAACATGTGAATTCACTGTATATCATTGTGTTATAAACATTATTTTTCTCTGTATGTATAACTGTCTTATAAAGCGATGATGTATTTGCTGTGTATCAACTATTGAACCTTGACCTTATCAGGTCCATCTTGTAAATGAGCCTTGCTCGACGATGTTCGCCTGACTAAATAAAGATTTGATTGATTGATTGATTGATAGAGAGTGGTGAGCTGGCTACAAGGAGAGCTTTGGAGCACAAAAGAGTGGTTAAAGAGGTGCAACGAATGACCGCAGTGAAGGTCCCAAAATGCTAACTCACGTCCTTATGTGACTAGATCATCTACCAGGCCCTTGCTACTGCCTCTCCAGACTGGTCCAGAATAGCTAGCCCTTCAATGGAAGCTACAGTAAAAGTGAATGGTGTGCCCACCAGAGCTGTATTGGACAGTGGCTACCAAGTGACAATTATGTTCCAGGATTGGTATCAGAAGTATTTGTCAGACGTACCCTTACAACCATTGGAAGGACTGCATGTATGGGGTTAAAAGAGAAGGCCTGTCCCTACTCCAGGTATATCCAAGTTGGGCTATCTTTCCCTACCTCTGTGGCTGGAGTAGCAGAGCAAGTAGCTCTCGCAAATGCAACTGCCGCTAGCCTAGTGTAAAAAAAATATATATATATATATATATATATACTCTGTTTGATAATGCTCACTGAGCTGCCCCTTCCTTTCCTACTAATTCCTCCTCCCTATCTCCCTCCCTTCTACCCCCACCAGCTCTCCCCTACCATAAGTTTTGCACCTTTGTTATCTTTGCTCATTGGAGATTGTACTCTATTGTAACAAAATTGTAATTGAACTGTAACTTTTTTGTTTTGTAAGTACTGTGTCCCTTGTACTACTGTTCTGATGTCCTCTTTGTGACGAGGTACTTTGTAAATGAGCCTCTGGCTCAAAGGTTTCTAAACTGATGTTTAACTAAATAAATAAATAAGTAGAGACCTTGGCCTTAGTGTGTCCCTACTGGACTGTATGGATGGGATTCCTCTACTAATTGGAATGAATGTGCATATATTTGGACGGTTGGTACAGTTGTGTCATGAGAAAAGGGTCAAGGACTGGTAGAGCTTTGAGAATTCTGGCCTTGATCAAGAAGGCCTATGAGGCACAGAGAGATGCTGAAAAAATGGACCCAGAGGAACCGTTGGAATTGTCTGGAAGAAGAATCCTGAGTCTCTGAGTCTGTGGCAAGTGCCCACTGTATCTTACAGGGGAAGTCCGTATCAGAAAGGATGTCAAGAATAAAATCCTCATGCTGGATGCACCAGGTGATGGAAATTGCCAGAAGGACTGCTGGTCAAGCCAAGTATTTTGCCTGCCAGAGCCCATGCTTATGCGAGAAGGGTAATGGTTCAAGTTCATAATGTGTCTGATAGAGCGATTCGAGTAAAACAGAGGTTGCACCCTGGCTAATGTACATTGTGCAGATACTGCAGTGCTACCCAGTAACAAGTGTTTGGGGAAAATGACAAAGTGATGCCTGATTTGTTTGATTTTGGGGCTCCCATTGCCAGCTGAATGGAAGATGAGAATCAGTAGAAAGCTTGCCCAGAGAGACCAGGTGTTTTCTTTAAAGGAATGGGACATAGGATGTGTGCAAGGAGCTGAGCACCACATCTGGCTGCATGATGAAAGGCCATTTCATGAGAGGTCTCGATGCCTGGCCCTGCTGACATAGATGATGTGAGATGGCATCTGCAAGAGATGCTAGCTGCTGGTGTAATATAAGAATCCAGAAGCCCTATGCTTCCCAATCATGGTAGTGAGGAAAATAATGGGACAGTAAGGATGTGTGGATTATTGCACATTAAACTGGCGGACTATCCCTGATCAGTATACAATGCCCCGCATTTAGGATGCTTTGACTGCCTGAACGGTAGCAAGTGGTTCTCTTTGCTGGATATTCGTAGGGTACTACCAGATCCAAATGGCCCCAGAAGACTGTGAGAAGACAGCCTTTATCTGTCCGCTTGGCTTCTATGAATTCATGAGGATACCTCAAGGGATTTCAGGTTCCGCAGCTACTTTTCAATGATTGATGGAGCGATACTGGGGGTCATGAACTTATAAGGGTGCCTGGTATACCTAGATGATGTTATTGTGTTTGGCAGTCACTGGAGGAACATGAGAGCAGATTATTCATGCGTTGGACCGACTGGAAGACTTTGGCCTTAAACTATCCATCGATAAATGTCAGTTCTTCCAAACCTCTGTAAAGTATGTGGGACACATAGTATCCACCGAGGAATAGAGACCGACCCAAGTAAAGTTGAGGCCTCGACCACCTGGCCACAGCCTGAACAATCTAAAAGAATTGCAAAGATTCCTGGGATTCTGTGGCTACTACCACCATTTCATCAAGGACTATTCAAGAGTGATCCGTCCTTTACTTAATCTTACTCAAGGTTACCCTCCTACCCACAAAAATACAAGAGGTCAGTTTCTTCTGAGCTTGAGAGACTGTGTTTCCATCCCAAAGAAGTATTTGGAGCCAGATGGACACCTGAGTGTGAAGCTGCTTTTCATGAGATTATATATCAGTTTACCAGCTAACCAGCATCATATCAATTAACTCCTACAAAACACTAGCTATCTCTAAAGTAAAGACATATGTAGGTGTTACTAGGCCCCCAACACCAAGTCAACTTCCTAGGTACCAACTGGACCTCTACTTATTAAGCTGAAATGTTTGTATAATTTAGGCAAGGTTAAGCGGGAATGTATTGTATATATGGCATAAGGACTTCTATTGTGTATACCTCTTGTATTATATATTTTTTCCTTTGTTGTTCTACATTTTATATCTCCTGTCTATGTAATTGCTAACTGTATGTGTATGTGCCTCAGGACCTCCTTGTGAATGAGCTTGCTCAACGGAGTCTTTCCTGCAATAAACTTGAACTTGAACCCACGCTCCTGTCCTTGCCTATGCAGATCCAGCGAGCTCTATGTTTTGCACACTGATGCTAGCCTGCAAGGCTTGGGGCTTCAGCTAAGTTGGATGCCATGGCCATAGGTAGCTTTCTGCATTATTTACATACGACTATGCTGTTGAACACAGAGCAGGTCTGAACCACATAGATGCTGATGCTCTCTCCGGAGGTCTGTTCCTCGAATGACTGGGTCAGACTGTTAGAACGTGATATTCGAGCACTCTGCCAGAAGTTTGACAGGGAGGAACAAATGTCCATGGATGCAGTGGACTGTACAGTGGATTGTTTAGGACCCTGAGAATTGCATACCTGCTGCTTATTGCCACTTTTCTGCAATAGACATTGGTGCACTGCCTCAGCTGGACAATGACAGTATTCAGGGGCTCCATCCTGAGATCCCATGATCAAATCAGCTTTAGAAGCCCTCTGTGCAGGGAAAGATGTGTCCAAATTACTCTACTGATTTGAGAACTGCATTGTTATACAAGGAAGGTCATGTGTTGAAACTGATCCATAGACTGTTATACAGAGAAACAGTAGACAAAGGGGACAAATAGACAGACAACAACTAGTGCTGCTCACTGCCTTTCGAGACTCAGTACTGAGGTCCTTACACAACCACATGGGGCACCTTTGTATAGACAGAACACTTGACTTGTCGAGATCCAGATTCTATTGACCTAAGATGGGGCTGATGTTGAGCAACATATTCGAACTTGTAGTCGCTGCTACAGAGGAAAGCTTTGCCCCAGAGGGCTGCCCCCGTTAACATCACAACCAGTGCACCCATGGAGCTGGTCTGTATTGATTTTCTGAGTTTGGAGTCAGATCAAAGAAATATTAGTAATGTGCTGGTGGTCACTGACCATTTTATGAGATATGCCCACGCTTTCCCACCAAGGACCAGAAGGCATCCATTGTGGCAAAAGTGCTTGTAGAAAACTTTTTGTTCATTATGGGCTCCACAAAGAATCCATTCTGATCAAGGGAGAGACTTTGAGAGTCATCTGATTAAAGAGATGCTTCTCTGTGGGAGTGCAAGTCCAGAACCACTCTTACCACCCCAGAGGGCCCCACAGCCTGAACATTTTAACTGCACTTTGCTAGATATGCTAGGGCACCCTCCACCCAAAGGATAAGCCTAGATGGAGCCAACAAATTAGCACCTGGTACATGCCTACAACTGCACCAAAAGTGATGCCACTGGGTTCACCCCCAACCACCTGATGTTTGGGAGAGAAGCTTGACTGCCAGTAGATGTGTGTTTTGAAGTCTATCCTGATGGGGTTCAAGCTGACAACTATTTACAGTATATGCAAAAAGTTAAAGGCCCAGCTAAATCATGCATACCAACTGGCTCAAACTATGGCTGGCAAAAGAAATCTGGCCATCAAAAAGGTATGATAAAAGGTGAAAGCACAGGAACTCCAGGAGGAGATCGGTATTGTTAAGAAATCTGGGACTGCATGGCAAACATAAGATTGCTGACAGATGGCACTATCTCCCCCTTACATTGTAGTGGGCAAACTGGATGATCTGCCTGTGTACAAAGTAAGGCATGAGAATAATTCAAAGATGTTAAAACAATGCATAGAAATCATTTACTACCCATTGGACAAATCACGATTGAGTCAGAGCCCCAGAAAATGCTCCCTCTGGACCAGTGAGTAGAGCTGCTGCTAAGAAAAAAATCAAGAATGTCCACACCACAGAAGCTGAGTTAAAGTGTTCCCTCCACAAGTCCCAGTTGAACATGACTGTCAGTCCATGTCAGAGGAAAGTGAGTGTGGCTTTGAATGCTACCCTTCTTATGAACTGAATCAGTTGTTTCGGGCAATCCCTAGTCAATCCTGGAGATGAAACTGGGTCTTCGAGACTGTCCTAGCCCCAACCTTGTCCCTGGAGCAAATGCTCCCAGAAAGTGAAGTACAAAACATCAAGTCAGATGATATGGAATCATTGTGTATGGTTGAACTGTTTGAACTTTCAGAGGAGAAAAATGATGGACGGGAACAGACTGGTGATATGCCAGAACAAGAAGAGTATTTTGAGTGCCCTGATGATCCACTGTCAGTGTCCGAAAGCTCTCCAAGTGAGCCAAGTGCTGTGGATGCAGAGATTGTAACTCCTGGAGTTGAAAGTGTCCCAAGTTCTAGCCTCTCTACCGCAATGGAGACCCCTGACAAGTGAGGATAATGCTGAAAATGAGACTCAGAGTGCAGAGACTGAAACAGTTCCCCTAGAAAGACTGATCGAGCTGTAAAGACTGTGGTGCACGCCAGTTATGATTCCCTTGGGAGACCTGTGGACTTGCCTCTCAATTTGTCTATAGAGGAATGCATGTGTCCCCAAGCTCATTGCCCAAACTGAATATCAGTGCTAACTCCACGTTAATTGTGTTGCCCTCTAGGTATGGTGCCCTTGCCCCATCCAGCCCCAAAGGTAGCTGATAGGAAGGGCCCCTCTCTTCAGGTTTCATGTACAGCAGGTAATAACCTGAGTTATATTGTCATTGTGTATAATACTGTGTACAAAGTGAGGCACTGAAAAGTTTCAGAAATGTGTTTCTGGTAAGGTGATATGTTGACTGATGATTACATGTATAAGCCTAATGTGATACTGATGTAAATGTTTATGGCTGTATTGAAACTTATGGGTACTTATGATCACGGACACCAAGTTTTCCAGGCCAGGAAGGGTGTAACCTCCTGCAAATGGGGGTTCCCAAAAGTCTTCCCGGAGCTTGCCTGAATGCTCCAAGTCTGGCGGTGTCTGAGTTGTTTAAATGTGGTTCCAAGAGAGTGCTATTTGAGCCTCTACGTACTGTCTCTTTAAGAGCTATCTGCTTGCAGACTTAATTGGTTTGTATGGGGGACTGTGTATTTAATCCATGAATCACGCCTGAGCTGTGGAAAATCGCCTGCTTCTGCAGTCGCTAAGAGCGTAGAGGAGCCTAAATGAAAGATGTAACTGTTTGCCTGAAACCAGTTTGAGTGTTAAGTTAAATGCAGTTTGTCTAGCCTGCCTTTTTGCAGCTGGGACTCTGTGTTACCCCTCCATTTTGGACCTAAAGTGCTGTGCTGGGCCAATTGGGTTAAGGATCTCTAAAATGGAGCCTGTGGATGAATCAGAACCTGGACTCTTAATTTTGAGCCAGCCACAAGGGATTGTAGGGTAGTGACTCTAGGAAATGTAGTTTTGACCTTGGCGCCTTTTTCTACCAACAGAGGAGTCTTATTGTGAGTGACAGCTGAATCAGCCAACAGAATAGTGTGGAGCTAAAGGAAATGCCCTGCTCTGTGACTGGAAATATCAGATCAGTTGTGACAGTTAAGAGAAGGAGCTGTGTGCTTCTGCAGTGTATAGTTTCACGCAGGAAGCATGTGTAAGGCCCTGAGTTTCAGTCAGCAGCCTTTGTGAGTGCCAGTTTGAACTGAATCCGAGGTGTGAGGAGAAAGAAGCACTAAAAGTGTGGAAACCAGGATCACCCTGTAGAAGACTGGAGAAATTGCTGAATCGCTTGGCCTGTCTGGAACTGAAGCTGCTGTGTGTGCTCCGGGTATTTTGCAGTAATTGCAATCGGGATCAAGGAGCAGCCTGCCTGGTACAGTACTTTCATTTTACATATAAATGTGTGTAGTGCTTGTGAGAATCGCTATTTCAAATCCCTATACGGTGAATTGTGTGTTGAAGCTGAAGTAAACCCTCAGTTTAATTCGACTACTTCTGTTTGCAATCAACTGCAGTGGGGTCCAGTCACAAGGACCTTGTCCTCATGCCCTGCTCTTCTGGCAATCCAAGGGACATTCTCCATCTGATCCTCAGCTTGAGTGTTGTGAGTACAAATCAGGGTATTCCCTTGTAGCTTGTTTTCAGTCATAAGTGTGTCACCTAATTCTTGTTGTTTCACTGTTTCATGGACTGAGCCCTCCGGCTCCGGATTACAATTTGTGTTGTGCATATATTTTCTTCTACAGGGCCCTATCCAGCTGCACCTGCCGGTCAACCCCAGGCAATGGACTTGGCTAGCCCCACCCCGACCTGGGTACCCAGAGTGTGACTTTTCAGACCCTGTATGTGTGCACAGTACTGTGATTTGAATATTTCCAAACCAAATAAACCTGATTGCCCTCCTTGTTACTGTCCCCAAATAAATCAGATTTGTTGTTGTTATACTATATACTGTCTGTGGTGTTGGTACTTATGGAAACAGTATTGTGTTTTGCTGTTTATGTTGTTTAACCTTACTTTACAAGGGGTCCTCAGAGATGTGCTACGGAATCAGTCTCGAGGGTAAGTGGTATCTATATGAGTGAACAGTGTGTATATGGGGTATTGGAGTTGTAACTCCGTGTATTGTGTGAGCCACTAGAGGGAATAAAATGGGGTCTCAGTGTCCCAGAGGGCTGTGACCAAGCTAGTCTAACCACTACAAACCCTGACCTCTGGGTGGAGGCACCAGCCATAGAACCTAGGCCCCTCAACCTGTCAGTAGTCAGACAGGCAGGGTAGTAGCCCATGGGATAGCGCCACCTGGGGTTACACCAACATCAGATTTATATAGGCGCTGTGGAACATGTGACCAGACCACTGTCTGATGTGCTGCCACAGTGCTCTGGCATAGTTTCCAATGATTCTGTTTATGCAGGCGTTCCTCTCAGTGGGCTGCATAAACACACCTTCCGATGCACTACTTTTCCTTTCTCCAACTGCGAAGTGATGGCCCCCTGTGCAAAATGGTGGCGCTGACTTAAACTGTGCATGCCACAGTATCATGAATAGGAAGTAATTTCAGCGATGCCATGTTGCACATGGCTGACTTCTGGGGCAACCTGCGATATGTGAGTATGCGCAGACTGTAAATATACTGCAGTATTAGTTATAGTTGATTGTGATGTGGTGCGTAGCACCACATATTCTTTTCAATGCTGTTGCCACTCCTCAAATCTTTCCACAGTCATATAGGCTCTGACCAGAGTTTGTTTTCCTAGGGAGGGCTGCTGCCTTTAAATGCAGCAATCCGTAAGCAGTGCTACATAACAATAGCTCCTTTGTAACTTTTAGCCGGGGTCTGCAAGAGTTTGGACAATGAAGGCCCAAGTGGTGCTCGTGGCACTCTGTTGATTTAATTGCCTGCTGAGCTAAGCACAGTGGTCAAAATTTAAAACTGAAAGTGAAGGATCAGGTTGCCAGGCAAGCATTGGTGAACTGGGAAGAAGAAGCTGCTGTCATTCAGTGTGTGTGAGTGTGCGGGCTGTTACTCCACAGATTACAAATGTGGGTGGGAAAAACTGAGGCTGTGAGTGAAACCACACAACTTGTGGGGTGGGTAGAATTATCCTTACGCTCTCAACCCCTACCACTTTGCAGGCCATTTTATGCCTTTTATCAGACACTTACAACAGTTCATAGATTCAAGTGTAACCCCTGTTACCCGGGTTACTAGAATCCCAGTAAGACCTAATGGTAGACAGGGAAGGCAGCTTGTGAAACTCCAGTTAAAATGGGTTTCACACTGTCTCACTCTGTCCTCAGCCACAGCTGAGACTTGAGAGATGACATCACTTTAGAACTGTCACAGCTGCATGAGCCACTTTGGAATCTATAGCTCAGGAGTGAAGTTTAGAACTTTGGGAAATTCAAAGGAGTCTTCCATTTGTCCTTAAGCAAGAAGGAAGCATCAGTCTGCTGTTTTATCTCTCACTAAGAAAAGGAAGTGTTCCTGTGATTTACCCTTTTAAAGTGGTGGAGACTGCTCCCTGGTCTCAGTGCCCACCTTCTCCGGGGGTAGGAAAGTTCCTATGGGTTCCAGGGTCAATCCCTTCTTCCACCATGGAAGGAAGCTGCCTGATTTAAGTTCAGTCTGTTCTTGTATAACAGCAAAGGGTACAGTACTTCACCTGTGGGGCACCTGCAACGAATGGGTGAGTGTTTGGCTCCATTTGAAGGGCAAACATCTTGTTTTTAAGTTGGGAAATAAATGTGGACTGCTGTTTGGGAGGACTATGTCAACTAGGACAAACAAATAGAGCAGTCAAACAGTTAAAGTTTTAAATGGATTTAAAGTTCGAGTAGAGGGGTGCTTCAGGTCATCCACCATTCAATCTACATTTTAAAGTCTTAAAGTTTTCTGTGTGTATCCAGAGAAATGGGCGGTACGGGTTATGGGAGCTGGAGGTGAAAACCCCATCTTTAGTAACCAGGTCCACCTCTCGGATTTCTTCTGTGTTTTGCTACTTGCCTCATGCACTTGGCCAGTGATGGGGTAGGTACCCCAAGCGTTAGGTACATAACTTGAAAATCTCTCCTAGGAGTCACAGACTCTAAGTGGTGTGGGAGCCACAGGACAGGAAAATTACTCCTTGTCTGATAGGAGTTTCGATTGAAGTACGAAACAAATCTCTAGGAGTTGCAGACTCTAAGTGGTGTGGGAGCCACAGTTTGGGAGTCTCCTTGTTTGATGGGATGTCTTTTCAAGTAAAGTTTGGGTTCATTCGTCAAGTGGACCATCAGTCGAGTGGTCGGCAGGGGGCCGGACCAGTCGGGCTATGTATCCAATGTGCATGCAAAGTCTGGGCTGAGTGCCTGGTGAGTCCAAAGCCAGACAACTGTAGTAATGTGTCATTCCTCAAATGGACCACTGTGTTAACCTCTAATCTGCACTTACAGTATCGTGGCCCTTTGGGGACCATGCAATGCTTTGTTTATGTTCAGTTAGTTAATAAATAAAGCCACACTGAAAATCCCAATTCTGGTTCTGGACATTACAGTTATTGTTTCCTGTAGTTGGATTTACTTAGGTGCCTCTGTGCAGAGTAGCCAAACCTAGGTCCCTTGTGCCAGGTAACCTCATCCTTCCCGAACCCATACACATATGTGTTACAAAAATGGAGGAACCGCTTTGGATTTGTTTGGGAAGGAAGGTGCTTGGGCAAGTAGGCTAGCATTTTGGCTATCTGGCAGATGGTAGCCCAAAAGTTGAAGCAATTTCTAGTGTGTTGCTGTGTGCTGTGAATCTTGTGCTGCTGTTTAAAAATACCAACTGTTTACCAAGGAGCTGTAAAGGCAAAGGTAAGGCCTGTCCTTGTAATCAACATAGTTTACAGCTTGTCAGTTTTAAATAAAGTTCTGTGAAGGAAAGTGTGGAAAACTAGGGGTAGCAACAGAGAAATTATGCCCTGGATGTTGGAAATGCTTTCGTGCAACACTAGAGACTGCAGAGTTAATGGCAATGTTACATGGTTGAAATGGGCTCCACGCTGTGAGTCAGTTGAAAAAAAAAAGTGCATCTTTTAGTTTAAATTTGCCTCGCCCGATGATCGCTGTGAGGAGAGGAGCCTCGTGAAGAAGAAGAGCTAATTTGCATGGCATCGTGTGGTTGGTCAGTTGCCATTAGTCCCGCCTCAGCCAGCTCTTCAGAGTCTGCTTCAGCATTCGAGAGGAGACAGAGAGTAGTGTGTACTGGCAGTGGAGGAGCGTCAAGTGTTCAAAAGCGCTGTAAACATTAAAAAGTGACTTTCCAGTTAAAATCAGGCTCAACCCGCTTATCGATCGTGGGATCAGTGAATTGTGTGGTTAATACTACGATCGCGAGACTGCCCACCGTTTGCATTCTGAGGCCTTCAAAATCTGGCTGCAGGCCATTTTACCCCATTGCAGCAATCTGCTACAATATCAGTGAGTAAACGAAATAAAACTGCTCAAATCAGTGATTTTCAGTAATGCCATATAAAATGTGTGTGCAGCTGTATAGTCACTTTGCAAGTAGCGATTGTGTGATGTCCTTCTGGCAAGTGCAAGTCTGTAAAGCCATTAAATGTGTGCATAGCAATGAAACAGTTTAAAGTTTGCAGCCAGAGAGAGACTGTGGGTTGTAAAAGTGCAACACTAGTAGAAGCAGGCAATCCTGTGCTGAAACCTGAAGTTAAAGGGACTGTAATTAAATGAATGTTGCCAGCATGTGAAAAGTCCAAGGAAAATCCTGTAAATGTGTGAACAGCCAGAACAGAGCAAGTTGTGCAGTTTGAGTAAAAGTTATTAGTAGCTGATGTAAATCGAGTGCGCAGTGGCTTGACCCAGAGTCTGAATGTTGATGCACAGGAGTGCTGCCGCCATTACAGGGTGGGTAGTAAAGTAAACACAGCAGCAGAGGAGCCATTTTAAAGCTACAGAGTGTGTTCATTTAAAGTGGACTTTCAGTTACAGTGAACTTTGTTTGTTTTTCTGCAGTTATGGCCTCAGGACCAGCTCTGTTACCGGATCATGCCCGAGTTGCAGTAACAGCAGCAGTAAATAGATTGAGAAATATTGAAAATTGGTGCTATGGAGGGCAACCTCCTGATGTGGCAATTCCTAATTATCCAGTGCGTATGCCAGAAGTGCTTGAGTGCTGGAAGGGATGTCTTCATGATTCCTCACTGTGCTGGATGTCTACAAAATATGGCTTATATAAAGTGCCTCAAATTTGTTTGGCTCCACATGGACACAACTTCAAGAATCTGCAATTGCAGCACACAGCATCAGGTGGAGCCTGTGGAGGAAGGTCCCTCGGGGAGTGTGGCACAAAGTTAGAGAGTGCAGAATTAGAGACTAAAGCTGAAATTGAAGCATTGGATGCTGGATCTCAGAGCAAGTTCAGATAAAGCATCAATAGTCCCTGGGTGGGGGGCCTAGCCCAAGTCTTGAAGGTGAAGATGAGATGCGGAGGCCCTTGAATGGGAGGTGTCGACCTCCGCCCCAGTGATGAATGGATAGTCTTGGGGTGAGAACTACTGCTCACTCCTGGGCTCAGATCCTCAGTGAAGAGGAAGATGAGGGGAACCTATGTGGCCTTGTGAGAAAGGAACGGGTACACAGCCTCAAGATCTTGCCTCGGAGGAATGTGTTCAAGAAGGTGGTGATCCCACTGCCCTGGCTTCACCAGAAGAAGAAGAAGTCAGAATTCATTTTAATTTCATTGAGGATGCGAGCTGGCAGAACCAGGACTGGCCACCCCAAGCCAGGCCAGCGGTCTCAGATTGACCAAAGCAAGTAAAGAGGAGAGACTGGTTCAGAAAGGCCAATGAAATTTTTGGTATGACCTTCCTACCTTTCCTCAAGAATCTGGGAGGAGATTGATAACTGCAGGAAATCCTGGATCTGGGATGAAGCAATGAAACATGTGCATCCTGGGGCTAACCAGCATGTAAAGAATAGACTGTTCCACGAAAAGTATACACAGTGGAAGAGAGGCAGGACATTGTTTATGGACAGAGTGAGAATAGTGGACGAGAGGACGTGAAGTCTTCCACTGTGTGAATTATGTGCATCCAGACAGAGTAATAATTCAAGCCCCTGACCCCTCTACTATTGGCCTCCAGTGTAAGGACCTCCCAGTAATTTAGCCCGTGCCTACAAAATGGAGAGCTGAGCAGTGGTAGTCAATACTGCCACATCTAGACTTTGAAGTGCCCTTATTGAACTGCCAATATGAATAACCAAGGAATCAGGTGCCCCATATTCTTTCAGTCCACAGTGTACTGTCCTGTTCAGCAACCATCCACCAGCACCACCAGATGACTTCAGATCCAGAGAGGACACCAAGCCCAGCTGTTTCCTGTTCATTGCCTGGTAATCGGATGATGCTGGACCAGCTGTTTTTCTTTTGTTTCTGTTCTAAGGTTCCTTCTCCAGTTATGACATCAGCCCAGCTGTTTCCAGATGTGCACTCCTGTGGGTTCCCGGAAGATGTCCGCCTAGCTGTATCAGAAGAAATGCTGCCAGGGAGAGTCTTCGAAGGGACCAGGTTTTAGAATCCAATACTTCAAGAGGCTGGTAAGTCAGAAAAATTTTTATTCTATTTTTTTGACATTGCAATACACACCCTACACTACAGACTTCAAGCAGTGTGTGAACTGTCTAAAAGACTCTCCTCTCGGGATTATTGCCTTAAAGAACTATGCTTCACGGGCTACGCCCAGGAGAGACTCTTTAATGGACTGGCCTTCGGCCTTGTAGTCACTAGTTGGGACATTTAGGGCACTCCATCCCCCAAAGGTGTATTGTTACCAATGTCATTAATGTACTTTAATGTAAATACTTTTTCCTACCTTTTCTAAAAAAAAATTTTCTTTTTGGGATTGTTCAGTGCTTTTCTGTATGGTAAAGGTTGTTGTTGTCATTGTTGTTGTTTAGATAGACTGTACATGCAGATTAGGATGTTTTTTTTGTTTTGTCTTTTCTTACAGGTGTTCCTGGAAGACAGAAGAGAAGACAAGAAGAGGAGGGGCTCATTGAGTCCCTCGTCAGTGCTTATGGTGTAGAATTTAAATGTACTGTGTTATTATTGCTAATGGTTGTAGTTGCAGGCTGCCCAAGATCGGGAGGTCCCCGGGTTTTGTCTTATTTGGGAATATTATGTTACAGGCAAGAGGGTTAGGGGATAGACAGGCTGTGGTCCTGGACGGCCGTAGGGATTGCAGTGCTGATCTATCAGGGCTATGCTCTGGACGGTTCTACCAGAGCCACTAGGTGTCCATAGTAAGTGGATAGAGTAGAGGCTGAAATGTCAGCTATAGGCCTCTGGGCCCTTAGTGTTGCCTACCTGTGCTTGCACATGGTAGGAGGGGCCTGATCACCCCTCTCCCAGGTAGCACATAGGGTGGGATGGCCTAAGGTCAGGTGCATAATGACTGGGGACAGTCATTTTCCTGGTTCATGGAAGTAGTGTAACCCCTTTGTTACCCGGGTTACTAGAATCCCAGTAAGACCTAGTGGTAGGGCAGGGAAGGCAGCTTGTGAAACTCCAGTTAAATGGGTTTCACACTGTCTCACTCTATCCTCAGTCACAGCTGAGACTTGAGAGATGACATCACTTTAGAACTGTCGCAGCTGCATGAGCCACTTTGGAATCTCCAGCTCAGGGAGTGAAGTTTAGAACTTTGGGAAATTCAAAGGAGTCTTCTGTTTGTCCTTACAAGAAGGAAGCATCAGTCTGCTGTTTTATCTCTCACTAAGAAAAAGGAAGTGTTCCTGTGATTTACCCTTTTAAAGTGGTGAAGACCGCTCCCAGTCTCAGTGCCCACCTCCCTCCGAGGTAGGAAAAGTTCTCTGTGGGTTCCAGGGGCAATCCCTTCTCCCACCATGGAAGGAAGCTGCCTGATTTAAGTTCAGTCTGTTCTTGTATAACAGCAAAGGTTACAGTAGTTCACCTGTGGAGCACCTGCAATGAATGGGTGAGTGTTTGGCTCCATTTGAAGGGCAAACATCTTGTTTTCTTCAGTTGGAAATAAATGTAGACTGCTGTTTGGGAGGACTATGTCAACTAGGAAAACAAATAGAGCAGTCAAATAGTTAAAAGTTTTAAATGGATTTAAAATTCGCTGGGGTGCTTCAGGTCATCCACCATTCAATCTACATTTTAAAGTCTTAATGTTTTCTGTGTGTATCCAGAGAAATGGCGGGTATGGGCTGTGGAGCTGGAGGTGGGAAAACCCCCATCTTTAGTAACCAGGTCCACCTCTACGGATTTCTTCTGTGTTTTGCTACTTGCCTCATGCACTTGGCCAGTGATGGGGTGGGTACCCAGATGTGGTCGAACTTGAAAATCTCTCTAGGAGTCACAGACTCTAAGTGGTGTGGGGAGCCACAGGATGGGAAAATTACTCCTTGTCTGATAGGAGTTTTGATTGGAAGTACAAAACAAATCTCTCTAGGTCGCAGACTCTAAGTGGTGTGGGGAGCCACAGTTTGGGAGTCTCCTTGTTTGATGGGATGTCTTTCAAAGTAAAGTTTGGGTTCATTCATCAAGTGGACTGTCAGTCGAGTGGCCAGCAGGGGAGCCGGGCCAGTCGAGCTATGTATCCAATGCACATGCAAAGTCTGGGCTGAGTGCCTGGTGGTCCAAAAGCCAGACAACTGTAGTAATGTGTTCATTCCTCAAATGGACCACTGTGTTAACCTCTAATCTGCACATACAGTATTGTAGCCCTTTGGGGACTATGCAATGCTTTGTTTATGTTCAGTTAGTTAATAAATAAAGCCACACTGAAAATCCAATTCTGGTTCTGGACATTAGTTATTGCTTCCTGTAGTTGGATTTACTTGGGTGCCCCTGTGCAGAGTAGCCAAACCTAGGTCCCTTGTGCCAGGTAACCTCATCCTTCCTTGAACCCGTACACATATGTGTTACACAAGTGACTAAACTGTCCGCACTTGCAGCTACACAAACAAATGGTCTAGTCCCTAGAGTTTGTATAACTATCAGAAACCCATTACATATTGGATCTATCGGGACTTAACTTGGCAGTGGCAAGGGCTCTGGCAGCAGGCTCCACTGGACAGAAAGTGACTTGCAATGCGCCTAGGAAAAGACATTGTAAGTCGTGTTTATTTATAGTCAGGTCCATTGCAGAATGATTCTGGGCAGTAGGCCAGTATGCCCATCCTAGCGATGCCCATTGTGGGTTGGGCAAGATATCTGGTGCAGCACAGCAGCTTTATTGTAAACTCGGCAATGTAGGTATTTGCACCCCTTGGTGGAGCAGGTGGGGGGAACTGATGCCACTGAATAGCTTCATGTTACAAACACCTGCAATACCAACATTTCCAATTGGTTGGATAGGGTGGGAGCAGAGAATTGCTGTCAAAGTGTGATAAAATAGTATGCAGACAGATGAGGTGAACAACATTTTAGCTGGCCTGTGATGGAGTATGGTTAGACAGCATGTTTGGCTGAAACTGGTTAAGACTCAAAGCAGGTGAGTCACACATCATCCTTTATTTGAGGCTACCATGGAATCTCACCTGGAAATTGAGGTCATCAAGGAGACCTGGTGTAATGAAAACCAGAGCTGGGAGGTAGCTGTACCAGGTTACAATCTATTCAGGTGGACAGAGTTGGCAGAAAGGGGAGGAGTGGCACTTTATGGGAATGAAGACATAATGGTCACAGAGATCCAAGGGAATAGGGAAGAGGGAAGATACTGTGGATTACACTAGGAAGGAAAATGGGTCAGTCATCAGCACAGGGTAATATACAGACCACCAACTCGAGGGGTAGAAATAGTTAAGGGATTATGCTAGCAATCCAAAGGATGATGCACAGGGAGAAGTATTGCAGGTCAGTGATTTCAATCTACCTGACATGGATTGGAGCCTCCCATGGAAGCAATAGCTAGGAGCAGGAACATCTTGGACTCTCTGCTGGGGCATTCCTTAAACAGCTGGTCATAGAACCCACACAGGAGATGGCATTACTGGACCTGGTACTTACAAATGAAGACAATGTGGCAGGGTTATGGCAGGGAGCACCTGGGGAACAGTGATCACTAGACAGTGTTGTTTGAGATAACTGAGGGGGGCAGAATCAAGTAACACAACAACAAGCATCCTGGACTTTAGGAAGGTGGATTTTCAGAAGGATTGAGAAATACTTAGAAGAAGTAATGGTCAGAATATGTGAAAAGAAGGGGTAGAGGAACAGTGGTCGGTGATCCAAAAAGGATAGCAATGGCAGCATAACTGTTTGGACTGGGCAGTGCATGTAGCTTACCTTGAATTCAGCAAGGAATTCAACACTGTTCTGCATAGGATGCTGGTGACTCAGTTGTGAAGACTGCATCTGGGTCACAGGGTGGTAAATTGAGTTCGAAATTGGTTGAGGTATAGAACACAGAGGGGTATTTTTTTTATTTTAGCTTTGTTGACCGGTAGTGCACTAGACAAATCCTGCCTATTTTCAGGCACGACCCGGGAGGGGATACAGATGCATGCCAACTGGACCTTGAACCAGATTAAGCTGTTGGTGGTATTTTTTTTTTAGTGAATGAGGGAAAATTTGGCTGGACACCGGGAAATCCCCTGCTCTTTCGATAAGTGCCATGGGATCTTTAACATCCACCTGAACTACCACCAATCCAGGCAGATGGGACCTCGGTTTAACGCCTCATCCAAAGACGGTAGTGGTAAATGGAGCTAAATTGGAGATAAGGAGGGTGATAATCAGGGTTACAGGTGTCGTTCTGGGCTAGTTCTATTTAATATCTTCATCAGTGACATTGGGGAAGGGTGGAAGGGAAGGTGTGCCTCTTGCAGATGACACCAAGATACCAAATAGGGTAGAAACCTAGGAGGGGTGAAGAAGATGAGGCGATCTGGCTAAGCTGGAGGAACGATCCAGAGTGTGGAAGCTGTGATTTAATGCCAAAAGCATGAAATCATACACTTGGGGTGCAAAACCCAGGGAAGGATTATATGAGGATGGGAGAAGTGTTGTTAAAGACCACAAAGCAGGGAGAGATCTCGGGTGATTATATCTGATGGCTTAAAATGGCCAAGCAATGTGCCAAGACAGTGGGGAGAGCTAGCAGGATGATAGGGTGTATTGGGAGAGGTATAACCAGCAGAAGGAAAGAGGTGGTATCGTTTTTTACAGGTCATTGATGAGGTCTCATTTGAGTACTGCATCCAGTTTTGGAGGCTGCATCTCCAAAAGGACATAGACAAGGTGGAGGCAGTTCAAAGAAGGGCAACTAGAATTGTGCAGGACTTACAACGGAGATCATAGAGTGAGAGATTGAGGAACTCAGTATGTACACCCTGGAGGAGAGGGGAGAGAGAGGTTGACATGATTGAGACTTTCAAGTACATAAAGTGAATAAATAAGGTACAGGAAGGCAGCATCTTTTAGACAAAAAGATCCTCTAGAACAAGAGGACATGACATAAGACTGAAAAGGGGTAGAATAAGAGGCAAAGGTGAGGAAGTACTTCTTCATGGAATTGGTGATGAAGGCATGGAACAGCCTACCAGTGGAGGTGGTGGGAGCGAAAGCTGTGTGTGTGGGGATTCAAATTTCCTAGGACACTGGGTGTCCAAGGAGGAGATGGAGCAGATAATCAAAAAGGAGCAATGGTTTTGGCTTAGGAAGGGAAAAGGCAGACTGGATGGGTCTGGCTGTCACCATCTGCCTGCGAGGTTACAACAGTGTAACCTAAATAGTTCCCTTAAACAGTAGTGGAGTGCACGACCGTGGAGGGATTCAAACAGGCTCTCAAAACCTTTTGTGGTACCAGGCATATTCTGTGTGATTAAATTTGTTCTATCTGCATTTTGTTGTATTTACAAATTGCATATTTATTGCATTGTTTTTCATTGCTTTGTAAAGAGCCTTAGTATTTTGAAAGACGATTAAAAATAAAGATTTTATTATTAAAACAGCGCTAGACAGAATAGAGCATCTGACAGAATGGCATAAGGTGGAAAGGGAGCATAACCTGTACAGCCTGAAGGGCCAAAGGCAAAAATGGAGATGCCCTTGTCCACACACAGACAACTCCATTGCAGACCTACTCCCAGAGGTGCTCCCTGCTGTACAGCATAGCCCATGGCAACACACATCAACCCCCAGCAGAGCAAGCCGATCCTGTGGCACCCCCACACCCAGCACAGCCCATGGCAGCACACACACACCCTCCCAGCTGAGCAAGCCTGATCCCAGTTGCAACCCCTACCACACAGCACAGTCCATGGCAGAACTCACATCCCCCAGCTGAGCAAGCACGATCACAGTAGCACCCCTGTCACCCAGCACAGCCCATGACAGCACATATCCCCCAGCAGATCAAGCCCAATCCTTGTGGTGCATCATGCAAGCCGCATGATCCCCCATGGCAGCAAGGGACATCCGCCTCATGGACCCTAGTGTGAACAACAGAGCCAGAACAGGTGGGTGCAGGTGAACGGATGCCATGCACACACACACACACACACACACATGGGTGATGCTCTCCAGTGCTCCCTTCCAGTTCTATGTGATATGGCGATTACCATTAGGGGTCAAAATGCCAAAATTTTTTGGTGAAAGACCCACTGAGCACAGCAACATGGCACCAGGGACTTGGATTTTTAATGTCTATGTGGGGGCTACGTCCCTGCATGCCCCTGCATCCCTACTTAAAGATTCTCAACTCCAAGGGGTGCATGTCAGTGAGGGTGCAACTCGAGAATTAAAAACTTTGGCAGGAGCAACAAAAGGCTCCACGCCTGGACTCGAACCTGGCACAATACCCACCGCAGGCCCTGACCAACCCCAGACACCATGACACCATTCGGCAGCTTACTGCAGTGCCACCTCTACAGCTTTCTCTGTCCTCCCAGCCCACGGTCAGCGTGTACCCCCCATGCACGTAGACATATAGTGATGTCCGGTGGCTATTTTGCACACCCCACCATCCGATCACCCAGCTTCTCCAATTGCGCCACCCACAGGCACTGCAACTGAGTCACCCTTTGGCAGGTGCCCAATCGCGGTTGCCATCATCACAGGATACCCCTCCTCACCCGCCAAAGAGTGGAGTGCAATTCAGGGCAGCCCCACATAACATCAGACAGGAGACATGCAGCGGGGTGTGTCTGTGAGACACTCCATAAAGCCAGGCACAAGCCCCATCGGTGCATTGCCACACAAAACGCATACCACCCGGCAATGTTCCTTAGCGACGGGAATGGTGGCCTACACAGAGGGGTAGGTGATCCCATAGTCACGTATGAGGTGGGACACAGAGGGACCAGTGGAATATAAGGGAACCATGGAGGGCCATCGGCGAGCTCAGCAGTACAGAATGAATCAGAGAAACGGCAGCACTGTACTAGCAGTGTAGCGCACCGCATAGGATGCTCGACTAGTGTGTAGGCAGGGTTTTCAGGAATTGGCAGTAGTTCAAAGCTAGGTAGGGCACATTTGGATGACATCAGCTGTCCTTGAGCACAACTGTGTACACACTGCTCTGGAGATAAACCCGCATGCTACAGACAATACAGAGCTGCTGTTGCCCTCCTCCAGAATATACACTGCTGACACTGCACTTTCTCCATTTACATTTTCTTGCCACTGGAGTACAGACGACTGCAAAGGAGTAGGGGCAGTACACTTCTCAACTGTTTCTACACCAGAGTACTTATGGCTGCAAGGACGCTGCACACTCCCTCCGTGCCAGCCTCCATTTATCCTCGTAGCATTTATGAACATGGGTTACCAGTGTTTCCAGTTGTATGGCATCCAGCACCTCTGTGCCCTGGGCCGTTCTTATTGCTGGCACATTGTTGCAATCCATTACATGGCTGGGCACGGTTGTTGCTGGCACCCTTTAGTCATACATTACTTGCCTGTGCACTGTTGTTGTTGACTTAGTCTGTTCTGGTCCTATTTTACATTACTGTGGCTGTGCACTGTTTTTGCTGTCTCTCCATTTGCTAGTGCTGTATTTGCTGTGCTATTTGTTTTCTTTGACTGTGTGCTGTTTTGCTGGTGCTGTTTATGCAGTGCTGTTTCTGTTTTCTTATAAGGCACTCTGTTTTTACATGCAATGTTGCTAGTGCTGTTTTTGTTTTATTGCACTGCGTGCTGTTTTTGCTGGTGCTGTTTTTGTTTATTGCACTGCTCACTGTTTGTGCAGATACTGTTTTTGCTAGCACTGTTTCTGCAGGTGCTGTGTCTTTCCATATGCTATTCTTGCATGCACTGTTCATGAGTGCACTGTCTTTGGCCATGCTCCATTCCTGCATGGCTCTGTTGTCACCTGCTCTGTTTCTATGGCACTTTTCATGTCGACTGCATTGTATCTGGCTCTTTCTGACCCAGTGCCCTTATCTGCCATCAAATTCCATGTTTCTGTGTCTCAGACAGGTCAACAAGGGAGAGAAAGAGAGACTGCTATGGTTTTCTAAGAAGGTAGCAGGAATGGTTAAAGCAATAAAACAGCATTCAAGCAATGCAAAATGACACAGGATGAGGGGCATAGGGAGAGGTACCGGGAGAAACAAAAGGGAGGCAGGAGGGGAGTAGGAGAAGCGAGGAACAAGCAGAGGAATGCATAGCAAGCTCTGTGGTGAAGGGGACAAACCTTTTACAGTTACATCAGTGAAAAGGAAGGCAAGGAGAGGCCGGTGAGGCTGAAAGGGGAGGATGGGGCAGTATTGAGGATGATGACCAGAAGGAGATTATACTGAACAAATGCTTCTGTTCAGTCTTTACAGAGTGGGCAGAAAATGGGCCAGCAATGAGTGATAACAACAGGAAGGGCACAGAAATGGATACAGGTGCTTTTCGAAAAGAAAGGGTCCTAAGGAACTGGCAACAATAAGAGTTGATAAGGCAATGGGATCAGAAGGGTACAACCCATGATTCTGAAGGTGCTAAGAGAAGTGGTGAATGAATCTCTGATGACCCTGTTCAACCTGTCACTGGAAACAGAGGAGGTACCCAAAGACTGGAGGAGAGCTGATGTAGTCCCCATATTCAAAAGTGGAAACAAGGAAGAAGCAGGGAACTACAAACTGAACAACCTGACCTCAGTAGTGGGGAAGGTCATGGGAACACTACTGTGGAAAAGAATAGTGGACCACCTGGTTGCAATGGCCTGCAGGGCCCAAGCAACATGGTTTTACAGGAGAGAGGTTGTGCCAGACAAATCTCACAAATGGAACAGCCTACCATGAGAGGTGGGATGGCAGAAAAGATTACAGGTTTTAGGAATGATTGTAATAGGATAGAGGATACTGGTAGTCAGAGGAGGTGTACAGCATTTTACTGTCAATACTGCATGACCGAAATAGCTGGTTCATTATAGCTCCAATATTTCGGCACATGCCAAAAGCAGCACTTGTGGAAACCACTCAGAGGCATAAAAAGTGCTTATGGTCACTGGTATAAATAAACAATATCAGGACAATCACAGATAAAATGTCTCTACCTTGTAGGCATTATTATTCCTGCTAGAATGCTCCAAATCCCATTCACACTGCTGTCATATTCCACTAAAACCCAAAGACTATAGCAGGACATGGCAGAAGGTCAGGATCTGACTCTCCAACATGCAGTCAGCAAGCTGCTCTCAGAGCCCATTGCATGACTCTCCATCCTTAGCCTCAACTAGAAGCCCTTGTTTGTGGAATTCTTCTGACACGAAACCGCTACAAATCTATTAGGCTGTCATTGCCCACAAAACCAGCTCCTTGTAAGGACACACTGCAGGACACTCCCAGATGCTTTCACAGTGCCTCCTTCAAATCTGCTGCCCTCTGCACCAACATTTTCTAATGTCACTCCCAAATCTATGGCCTGCAGCCTAATCTCTTACTCCAACACTCCAACACATTTGATCCTGCCGATGCCCCAAAGATCTCCACAGAAACATTCTGGCTACTGTGAGTAAACTTTCTTATTACAGTACTTTCTTTCTGGAGCCCACTGAAGCCTGCAGTTGGCAAGCACTTTCTTGGCTCATTGTAGCTGGACCAATAGACTCTACCTTGCTCCTGGGACTCCATGGCCTAAATTTGCCAGGGACAAACTTACATCTGTATCCAGTGATCTGTTCATTCTTTCCTTGAGCCTACTACAATGATGCTACCAGTTTCATACTTTGAACTACAGACTAAAAGAACTAGCAGGGTTTGATTCCTGAAAAGGTTTACTAAAGGTTTTTGAAGCACAGTATATTACATTAGAACTTTTACATTCCTCGTGGCAAAGATGTGGGCACTGTATTGCCACAGTCACTAATGTATGTTGTGCTATTTTTATTTTTTATTTTAAATCACATCACTGAAAAATCAAACAATCATTTCAAAGTTTTCTAGGTTTGCCACCTCTCTGGTTTTAGACTGGATATTCCATTTTCGGTCCTTATCTGGTCATCCAGTTTTACTTAAATGTAGTCCAGATTTTTGGGCCACATTGGAGCTCACATAACTCTTAAAACTAATTGTATCAAATCATTCACTAGCCCTGCATACACTGTAGACTTTACAGCATATCAATCCTTGCACATGGTTGATACTCTGTAGAGTCAGCAGTGTAAACAAAGTCAGCAGTGTAAACACTCTTCGAGTGCCTTAAGCCCACTTTGGATCCTTTTTGATCTGACTCCGTTGGGGATCAGCAGCAGAGTAAGCGCTTTGCATGGTGGTGTGAATGCTTTGCTGATCGCCTACTGCAAGGGCTAGCTTAGCTTCCTTTCATTCTTGGTGAATCCATTGCCCCTCCTCAGAGTGACCTGCAGCACTGCGAGGGTGGGCTGTGTAAATGGGGAATCATCTGAGGAGCAGGGAGCACAGTGTGAAGGGAGCAGCGAGGTGCCAGAGTGCTGCCTCTGAGTAAACACAGCTACTGACTCACTGTTGTGTTCCAGATTCAGGTTACAAAGATGTTCTGATGTCATACAGACCTTTGTTTGTAAGACCAGTCACTCTCAGAAGTGTTAAGTATGGTCATTAAGACCACTAGCTGTAAAAAACCTAATGTTTTCCATGCAGAATTTTAAATATGGTCCTTTAGTGCTGATTAGCAACAGTTTTATACCAAATATGTTCCTTTGTGTTCCTTTCTGTTTGTCCAATATTCTGATATGTTTTTGACCCATTTTGTTACATAATTTAATTTTTATTGCCTTTGTTACTACATGGACTCCCTGTCATCTGATTCTTCAGCAATTGCTACTGTAATGTTTCATACTTCCTGGGCATTCCATGATAGTTATACCATTACAGGCCATTCAGATAAGTAGCATGGAATGGTGTGTCTAATGTTGTGGAATGCCTTACAAATATGAAAAAATGCTTTTCCCATTCTTTACCCTCACTCATGTGCTGGGAGCGCTGCCTTCTCCTTCTGCCTCCCCGGGTATCAGGTCCCCTTTTCATTCGCCTACCTCCATCCCTCCTTGCTTTGAGACATACGCTAGGATCTACTTCTGCCCTCCTTTCCTGTCACCCCCTTTCAAGAATTCCATCTCCACTCTCCTCATAGCCTCCCTGCTCCTCCACCTCCATCCTATTACTAACCAACATAGGTCTGCTGTGACGTCGGGCTCTGCCTGCTCTTCAATACCATAGTACTCCTTTGTTGCTCTCTAGCACATTGTTCACTGCAATGAAATATGTCACTATCAAATACAGTCCTCTCACTGGTAACTCAGTTTTGTTTTTCACTACGTAAGACACTTACTGTAGTTTTTATGTATGCTTAGCGGCATGTACAAGAAACATTATGTAGCAGCTTAGGAGAGAAGTGGGTTTTTGGAGGTGCGGCATTGTGGTGGCCAATGCCCCCACTGCATTTTGGGCTTGGCCTTCTTCCCCAGTTCGGTGGCATGCTGCTGCTGACACTAGTTCAGCAAGCTAGCCACCAGCTTGAATGAATTAATCACTGCAATGAGATGGTGACCTGTCATTGCAGGGCGGTGCCTTGCCTGGTAACATTTCAATAAATATGGCGGTTGTCGCCATCCTCCCTCATAGTCCCCATGAAAGCTGATGGGGTGCCCAATCCCCTATTGGCATGCACCCTCCCAATTCATTGGCAGGCAGGGACAACTCCTTTGCATAATGTCTCCCACACATTTTGTTTGCCGAGTGGGTGCCCAATCCCCTCAGCATCATGTCTTCCCCACCCCCAAACACAGACCTTTTGTATTTGCCAACGGGTACCCAATCACCATCAGTTCCAGTCCCCACCAAAACATGCAAGTGGCAAGCTGGGAGCCCACCACAGCATGCCAAATCTACTTGTGAAAAAGAAAACCTTCCCACAATGTTTTATTTATTTATTTTTACCTGAAAATTAGAAACCAGTCCCTCACTGTCTACGGCCTCTCCCAACCCACACCCACCCTCTGCCCATCCCGCCTCCCTGCACCCCTCACCCCATACTTACCTCTGGAGACAGCGTGGATGATCTTTGGTGACCAAAACATGTCTGCACTCTTCAAAAGCCTACCGCGAACTGAAGAAATGCAGGTAAGCTGTATCATGGCAAATGTTTTTCAACTTAGGTGGATATCTCTGCCATTTTTGCAATTTTGCACAAATTTCAACATGGGTTCTTGGGACCCCACCTCATGAATTAGTCACTGTTCTGTTGTTATTCGTCCCAAAGTTAATTTTGTGGTCACTGAACAGAATCATCTTTCGGACTAATGAAACAACAGTGTTACTGTTCAGGAAGTGGGCCCCAAAAGCCTATGTTGCAAATTTGCAAAAATGTCAAAAATTCACTGTTATGAGTGTGCTTTGTGCAGTTTCTACACAGGCTCATAACTTCAGAATTTTAGTATTTGTAGTCCAAATTTTCAGCATTGCCATTTTTTACACCTCCTTATGAACAGTACAGATGTAATTTTCTTACATCCTGCCTGAAATGTGTTTTCACACATTTGGTACACAATGGCACAGTCACTGTGGGGAATTTTTTTATATTTATTTATTTTTGTTGACCAGGTAAGTGCACTAGACAAATCCTGCCTATTATTAGGCACGACCCAGGGAGGGGATACAGATGAATGCCAACTGACCCTGAACCAGATTAAACTGTTGGTGGTATTTTAGTGAATGCAGGAAATTTGGCCAGGACATGAGGGAAATTCTCACTCGGGTCACCAGGAGGAACCTTTGTCCCATTTGTTCAAGATGGCTGATTTCCAAAATGGCGGAGGAGAAAGTGGAGGTGTTGTTCAAGCCACTAGCTCTGGATTTTCACCTACAACTACTGATAGCATTCTACAAATGGATTTTAATACTCAGCAAAAGATTGCAGAAGGCATATTGCATCCTAATATCAGTTGAGATATACCTACTGAGATGCCTTAACATTCGACTTTAAACCTGTCATGGAACCTCAGGTGTGTACAGACCAGAATGAACTTTCTGAATCCCAGCTTAGACAAATGTTTTCAAACCACAAACATTTCCTGACAAACTTGTTCAAGATGATGCAAATTTTAGGATGTGATCCTGAAGCTGAATTTTCTGCAATCCCTGCTGCTCAGACTCCTGCTGACAATAATGATAAGACTACAACTCCTTTTCAGATGTCGCAGCTGCATTTAGCACCTACAACTAGAACTTTAATAGAACTCAATAGTGCCTGGTCTCTGGATGCTGCTCTGAGAGCCACAGGCTGGTGGCACACTACAAATGGATCTCCTTGGACATCCCCATGACCTATCGCAGCAGCAGACATTATTGAATCAGCTAAAGAAATCTTTGCTTTAAATAAACAGCCTATTTCTCGGGTTCTGATTCAGCTAGGAACCCCATCTACTTCACAAGCCTAGCTAATCACCCATTCGGATACTTGCAGGCAGTCTGGAACTCGGACCAACTCATTAGTCCCAACAAAAGGACTTCTACCCCACGTGAGAGTATCGAACCTTTACCTACTATACAAGATAAAATGACACTAACTTTAAAATGAGTGAATTGTTCAATCTGTTACGAGCTCATGTGAGTTGGAACGCTGTTCGCCTTAAATATTTAAATGATGCAACTACGGCTCCTTCTCGCAGAACAGTTTTGCATAATATGCTTAAGTATATTTTAGGATTAGCCCACAGAGCTTTTGCCTGTATCCATGTGAAAGGAAAGTTGCTTTATGACATAAGTTTTAAGAATGTTGGTACCCTTGAAAGATTTGGGGTACAGTACGAGCAGGTTAAAACCTCTCCATCATGGACCTCATTTCTGTTGATCCCCTCACCAAACCACTGGTTAAACTCACTACTTTGCTACTCAGACATGAGGGAGTCAAGATCAATCACATCCAATATTGGCAGAAACAGCGCCATGAAGTTGCTAGATGCACCCTCACGTATTCTAGATGAAGACTTGGTTTGATAGTAGGATGGAAAATCAAGGTGCAGTTGAGATAAGCTGAGCAGGGATCATGCATCTACCTGGCAGTTTCCTTATAGGGTGAGATAGAGGTATCTGCTTTTATCCTGGGCAACCTCGCACATGCCACAAATGTGACTCCCGCACTCATTTAAGTTACACATGTGATCAGCCAAGATGAACCTTATAAGTCTCACTTATGGTCATGTTAGCATAGGGTGTCCTAACCCAGGGTATAAAATTTATGCAACAAACATGACCGCGACTTCACCCGCAATGTCCTTGGGACGAATACAATAGGGTTGATCATGTCCCCAAGACCACATTAGGATAATTATTGAGACTCAAGCTCAGGCTCTTGCCAGACTGGAGGAGGTTTTCTTTCTACAGCCTTCCTGAATCTGCTACTGTCTCTACGGATACCAAGCTGTAGAACCTCCCATAACTGTGGCCCCTTGATCCCCTTCAAATTTTTCTCAAATAGGGATGATGGGGTCCCCATAAACCCTCAGCCTCATGAGGACTCCCTCAGGGGCTGGAGTCTGTTGGACAAGTTAATATGTCCCCCATCTAGGGCAGAGAAACCTTTTTTCAATTTAAGCTTTATTAATACATTTCCATTATAATGGGCAGTTACCTCAGATCAAGATGATAAGACATAATTCTAGAACAGTAACACCTGCCCAGCCTACCCTTGCCCCCATCCCCTTACAGCAGCAAGAAAATTAGGTCACCCTAATGTGCAATGCATGGATCAATGGTATGAATGGGTAAAACCAGAGTGTGAAATGAGTTCAATGAGGTAACAAAAGTAAAGAATGAAGGGGTCCCATATCTTACTATATATCTCTAGTCTATTATGCAGGCTTGCAATTGCCTTCTGTTTGAAGGTTGGCAGTGATTTCATGTAACCATTCCTGGAAGGAAGGAAACGATTTTTCCTTCCAATGATGTAGAATAATTTTCTTAACAGAGAGTGCAACCATAGAGATGTGATATTTCCTAATTCTAGCATTGACCAGGGACATATCCCTAGAAGACATACCTCTGGAATGAAATACTCCTGTAGGCCCAGTAGGGGATCAAGAAACATCTTAATTGAGTTCCATAAGAAAGAAACTTTGGGACAGGACCAGAACATGTACAAGAGAGTACCTCTTCTTGCAGGCACTTAGTACATGTACTAGAATTCTAGAAACCCCATTTTTTAATTTGGTAGGATACAATACAATTATGTAGAATGTGGTATTGCATGAGATGCAACCTATCTTGGGAAACATACTTATGACAGGATCTCCATAGGATTGCCAGTCCAACTGGTATTGAGGGAGGAGTGAATTCAGAAACTAGTGGGTCCAAAGGTGTCCCCATACTTATAGTACAGCACCTTGTATAGCTTGGATATTATGCCAGGCAAACCGGACAATGGGAGAACTCAGGAATCGGAGCTGATTCCTTCTGGGAGGGGAGAACTCCCAGGCTACAATGAGAAGGTGTCTTAACTGCATAACTTTAAAATGGGCTGAGCCTGGAATATGGAATTTGTCAATAATTCCACGTGAGGACAACCAGTGCCCTTCCTGTCTACCAGGAAAGGAGTTTCGCCGCCAGTTGAGGCAGCCAGTTTAAGGAATCCACTTTCCGCTAAGGGTGAAAGATGGGGAGTTCCAGATGGATTGAGTTAAGTCGGTCAGAGGTGAGTAATGAAGAAATAGACATAACTGTGTATATACTCTTAAAGAGGTACTTATTGTGGCACAGTTAACCATCTTTACATGAGACAACTTGAGATAAAATAGGTTTGAGGATCCAGGTGTTTAAATTTAATTGCTTCTAACTCAATCTTAAGCCACAATGGTTGTACCGCTTCAGGGCCTGGGAGAGCCATCTCAGACAGTATGTCAGATGACTGGCCCAGTAATATAGTGCCATATGGGAATCCTCTGCCCCCGATTTTGGGGCAGCTAGTTTGTGGTAGGCCAACCGAGGATACTTTCTGCCCAAACAAATCTGGTAAATAAACTGTGCAATTTCTTAAACCATTGTATGGGGATAAAAGAGTTGAGAAGAGATAAGTGTTAATAAATTCTAGGAAATACATTCATCTTAATGATATTAATCCTACCCCATAATGATATAGGAAGTTTAGACCATCTGTCTAGGTCATGCATAATGACCTGTGAGAGAGAATCCAGATTATTTTGACCCATTTCAAGGGTTATGGGATAGCTTTATACCCAGATATTTAATTACTCTAGAAGTCCAGCCTAAACCTAAGGGAAAATATCATCCTTAAATACCTTGTGATTTAGTGGAAAAATAAGATTTACTTGTATTCAACTTGTAGTTAGATAACGCACTGAACCTAGCTATTTCATTCAATAGGTGTGGTATTGAAGAAACCAGATGGGAGGATATATCAGCAAATCATTCATGCACGCTGTGAGTTTAATCTCATGACACCCAACTCTGATACCTTGTATAGAGATGTTTTGGAGAATGTTTTGGATAAGGGTTCCAGATATAGGTTAAACAAGAGAGGGACAGGGGAAACCCTGCCTAGTGCCTGAATGAAGTGAGAAATAGTCTGAGAAGGCCCATTAGCTGAGATTCTTGCTATAGGGGATTATATAGTGCAGCAACCCAGAGATGAATACCGGGAAAGTTAAAGGCACTCAAAGTCTTGAGAGAAAACTCCAATTCACCCGGTCGACGCCCAGCTCAAGCGAACGAGACCAAGCCTGCAGGAAGTCAGCATCTCTGGAAGTTGAGAAACATGGGATAACGTGACGAGGTGATCTGTCAAGAGCGTCCCTTCATGAAACCTACCTGATTCATACCTATTAACTCGGTAGCACCACGGATAACCTATTAGCTAAAATCTTTGAAAGGATCTTGATATCCTGATTTAGGAGAGATATAGGCCTGAAGCTCTGGACGAGCTCAGGGTCTTTGTCCGCTTAGGAGGGAGCACTATCAAGGCTTCAAAGAGATGACGATCAACTTCTAACCCGGATAAGATGTGCTGGAATAAACTATTAAGTATTGGCAAAAGAAGATCCCAAAATGTTTTATAGAAAAGGGACGAAAATCCATGAGGATCAGGAGTTTTTTCGAGGGTAAACCTTTAATAACCTCAGAGATTTCTCCTTGAGTTATGAGAGAGAGACCAGAGAGACTGAGTGGTGTACTGGAAGAGAGGGTAGATGAGAGTCCGCCAGGTACTTCTCCATGCTTTCTGGGCTGGGAGGAGCTCCATGTCCCCGTAAAGTGATTTATAGTATACTGCAATTCTTGAACTATCTCTGTGGGAGATGTTTTTAGGATCCATCATCAGAAGCCCTAATTGAAGGGATAAATCTTACTGATTCTTGTTGTTTGATGTGAAGTGCCAGAAGGCGCCCTCTTTTCACCTTGATCAGTATAACTGGCTTTGGTGTGTATGATAGCTAACTCGCCTTTTCATGGAGTAGTTCTAAATACTTATCTCTCAGCCCTAGGACCCACCTTGTCCTCCTCCAGGAGTTAACCGAGCCATTGGATTCCAGAGCCCAAATTTGGGATAACAAGGACAGTAATTGTCTCTCCTAGCTCTTTTCCTAGCCACCGAGGCGATGAGAACTCCTCTCATGTAAGCCTTGAAGGCCCCCATATAATATCCAGTTTTGCATTATTTAAAGGGTTGGACAGAAAAAGGCCTCAATATGCTCCTTATGGTATTGCAATAATTAGAATCTTTAAGCAATTGGTCATTCATCTTCCATTGTGTTTCTCTCCTTGACACATTGTGAAATGAGAGATCACACAGCACCAGAGAGTGATCAGAGACAGGGCCAGGTTGTCGTGAGGACTTAACCCCGGCAGAAGAGTCTGAGAAATGAATATATAGTCAATGCGGGACTGTGAACCATGTACCAAAGACCTGAATGTGAACTCCTTGGAATCAGGATACGCCAGACATCACAGAGCCCACATTGGTCCACTAAGTCTCTGAAGGCCCTCTGACCTGGGGATATCCCCGACACGCCTCCCAACCTGTCAAGATTGGAACCTACAACTTGGTTGAAGTTGCCCCAGGATAATCCTAATGGGAAGAAAAGGCAGGATTGAATTTATAGTCTTATGAAGTACACTGGGTCATCAGCGTTGGGACCATATATACTGCCCAGTAGTAGAGGTATTGACCAGAGAGTGCCTATAACTAAACGAACCTACCCTCGGGATCCCTGATAGTATGATTTGGAACAAATGTATGCCCCTATTGAGGATAATCATAACCCCACAGCTATTTGAGGAGCCTTGCCTCATACACCATCCCACCTGTTGCTTCCTCACTTGTGGCGCTTCTGTTTCTAGTAAGTGCATTCCTGTAGGAAAGTAACCTGGGTACGTAAAAGATTTAAGTGTTTGAGAACCTGGTATTGTTAGATTTTTTCCTGATCCCTTAACGCTCCATGTGCTAAGTCTCCTCCTTAGCCATCTCTTATGGGTTCTAGGGTACTAGAATCAGCGTTGCACTCAGGGTGTATAACCCGAATAGTCTAACCCCCGTTGCTGCTGTAAGGTCCTCCCACCTCCTAGTCCCCCACAATAAGCCCCAATTCAAACCCTCTAATACACCCCCACCTCCCAACAAGTGCACGTACCTCTCTCCCTCCCAACCCCCACACTGTCGCAAACAATGCTAAGCACAGCACTGGATCTTATCCTCTCCATCCCGCCCTCCGATGTATCCTGCAAGTGCTTGCCCTTATAATTCAAAATACAAAGCAGTCAATAGGCTGCATTACTAAGGGGTAAAGTCAACAAGCGATCTCGGCTTCCAGGGCCTACAAACATCTGCTGGTGAATCCACTAATGAACGAGAGAGAAATAGAACTAGGTGCCATAAGTGTGAGTGTGAAAACGTCACTCGAGTCTTGAGAGGAGCTGAAAGCCTGTTCCCTGCAGGAACTATTTCTTGAACCAGAACCAGAGTGAAAATAACATGGGGGTAAGCCCATCATTGAGATAAAACCTGAAAACAAGGCCGATGAGAAGTAAGATAAAATCCAAAGATGGAAACCCGAAGGAGGAACTACCTAGGGTTGTATACCCTAGCTCAGAGAAACCCTCCTCCATTGACAAGCATTTAAACTAGAAAGGGGGTGGCAGGCCAGCAAGGATGATACCTACTTGCTCACCCCACAGCTAGTAATGGAACCAGTGCACCAGAGGAGTGGCTATCTCTGCAAAGCAGTGTGCAAAGATGGAGATTAGTGTCCAAAAGGTGGATAAGCAGAAGGGCAAAATTCAGCAGAAGGGCAGACAGCAAGGAGAACCAGGGATAAATGACAACCAAGGAAGGGGCTGGAGTAGAACAGTGAAGCAGTCTAGGGAGGTCAAATCATGGAAGCCATGTGTGCAAATGCCAGGAGCCTTAGCAACAAGATGGAAGATCTGGGCTGTCATGGTACAGTCAGACCTGGACATTGGTGGCCATCACTGAAACCTGGTGTAATGATAACCATGACTGGGAGATGGCCATACCTGGCTACAACATATTCAGAAGAGACAGAGCAGGCAGGAAGGAGGAGGTGGCACTGTATGTGAAAAATGACATAGGGCCACACAGATCCAGGAGGAACAAAATGGGGGAGAGATACTGTGGGTTAAGCTGGAAAGAAAAGCGGGGCAGCCATCCGCACAGGTGTGGTCTATAGACCACCAGCCCAGGAGGAAGAAACAGATAGGAGTTGATGCTAGCCATCCAAAGGATGGCAGACAAGGTGAGGTAGTACTGGTTGGAGACTTCAATATACCAGACGTGGACTGGAGCATCCCAGCAGCAGCATCAACTAGGAGCAGATTTATCCTGGACTCCTTCAGGGTGCCTTCCTCAAGCAACTGGTCATGGAACCAACTCGGCAGAAGGCAATACTGGACCTTGTGCTCACAAACAGGGACAGTGTGTTGGGGGTAACAGTGGGGAGCACCTGGGTAACAGTGACCACCAGTCATTGTGGTTTGAAATCACAGAAAGAGCAGAACCAAACCACACAAAACACGTATCCTGGATTTTAGGGGGCAGACTTTGGGAAAATGGGGAGATGCTTGAAAGAGGCATTAAGGGAATGGGACAGGAATCAGGGATTGAGGAACAGTGGGCAGTATTTAAAATGGGGATTATAAGAACAACAGAATTATGCATTAAGCAGGTTAGCAAGAGAAAGAAAGAGGAGACCATTATGGTTTTCCAAAGAGGTAGCAAAGAAAGTGAAAGCCAAAAGATTGCATTCAGGCAATACAAAAAGACAGGCAGAAGGGGATAGGGAGACGACTAGGAGAAACAAAGGAGGCAGGGAAGTCAGTAAGGGAAGCCAAAGCTCAGACAGAAGAACACATTGCAAAATCAGTGGTTAAAGGGACAAAACCTTTTACAGGTACATAAATGAAAAAGAAGGACAAAGGAGGGATAGTGAGACTGAAGGGGAGGATGGGAGCCGTGGAGGATGACAACAGTAAAGCTGACATATTGAACAGGTATTTCTGCTCAGTCTTTACTAAGGAAGAGGGGTAATGGGTCTGAAGGGAGTACAAGGGCGAGAATGGTGCAGAAATGGACACAAGTCCCTTTACAAGAAAGGGTCCTGAAGGAACTGGAAGTAATAAGAGCTGATAAAGCAATGGGGCCAGATGGGTGCACCCCAGGTCCTTAAAGAACTAGAGAGGTGGTGGCTGAACCTCTGGCTATCCTGTTCAGCCAATCACTGGAAACAGGGAGGTACCCAAAGACTGGAGGACAGCAGACAGTCCCCTTATACAAAAAGGGAACAAAGAGGAGCAGGGAACTACAGACCAGTCAGCCTCACCTCGTAGTGGGAAAGATCATGGAAGCACTACTGAAGGAGAGATTGGTGGAACATCTGGTTGTCAATGGACTACAGGACCCAAGGCAGCATGGTTTCACCAGGGGAGGTCATGTCAGACCAACCTCATTGAATTTTTGACTGGGTGACTGAGGAGGTGGATCAGGGAGGGCAGTGGACATGGCCTATCTGGACTTCAGCAAGGCCTTTGACACTGTGCCACATGAAGACTATTACACAACTGGGGAATATGGGTGTGGGCAGGACAGTAGTGTGGTGGGTAGGTAACTGGCTGGGTGGCAGGACACAGAGGGTGGTGGTAAATGGCTGTCACTCCACAGAGGAAGAGTGACCAGTGGGGTACCACAGGGATCAGTGCTGGACCGGTCCTATTCAACATCTTCATCAGTGACATTGCACAGGATATAGAAGGCAGAATTTCACTGTCCGCTGATGACACAAAGCTCTGTAACAGAGTAGACACACCAGAGGTGTAGACAGAATGAGAAGGGACCTGCAGAAACTTGAAGAATGGTCAGGGTTTGGCAGTTGAAATTCAATGCAAAGAAGTGCAAGATAATGCATATGGGGCACAAAACCCTGGCACAATATATCAGTTGGGGTGAGGATATAGCATGCACCAAGCAGGAAAGGGATCTTGGGGTTGTCATCTCTGATGACCCCAAGGTAGGGAAACAGTGTGACAAGGCATCAGGTAAAAGCAAATAGGATGCTGGGATGTATAGGCAGGGCATCACCAGCAGGAAAGGGAGGCATAATTCCAGCTATACAAGACACTAGTGAGGCCCCACCTGGAGTACAGTGTACAGTTCTGGAGACCATACCTACGTAAGGACATAGACGTGGTAGAGAAGGTTCAGAGGAGGGCAACAAGATGGTGCATGGGTTGCATCACAAGTCCTATGAAGACAGGTTGAAGGAACTGAACATGTACTCCCTAGAGGAGAGGAGGAGAGAGGGGATATGATAGAGACATACAAGTATCTCACAGGGAGGAACAGGGTGCAGGAAAACACTATTTTTGCTGAAAAGATGTTTCAGGACTAGAGGGCATGGGATGAAGTTGGAGGGAGGACGATTCAGAGGAAACATGAGAAAAATTTCTTCACAGAGCGAATTGGTGGACAAGTGGAACACCCTGCCAGAGGAAGTGGTGGGGGCTGAAACAATCACGGATTTAAGAATGCATGGGATAGACATAAAGGAATTCTAGAGGTCAGGGGTAAGGGAAATAGACTTCTAGGAAAACAAACTGAACTTACAAGCTCAAATGGGCAGACTAGGTGGGCCTATAGGCCCTTATCTGCCGACACTGTCTATGTATCTATGTATCTAAGAAACCAGCAAGGCTTAATAACAAAAGCAATCCCTCTCAAGGCTGGATGACCAGAGTTGCTTTAAATGGGTGAGCAGCGCTCTTGTGGACATAGCCTGATCTATCCCACCATTCAAAGGCTTCCTGAAAGCCTGAATCGCCTCGAGAGTCCGAGTACCCATCCTCCAAGGACTAAACAGGAGGCATAACCCGAGACCTAGCCCTGTGTGTTTCCTGAAACTGAGTAAGCAATGCTATATCTGATGCAGTCCAAAACAAACCCGAGAGAAGCCCCTAGGACTCTCCCTGTAACACTATTCTCATTAACAGGCCAGGGCCTGTTAAAAATAAGGTTGAGCCTCTACTAGTAGACCAGTTCTATTAGGAAACATAAGTCAGTGAAATCCATCTCTGGAAAGAACACTGTCCACACAAAAATCCAACAACAGTTCGTTCTGGAGTTGCAATGAGTCCCAAAGATCATGAGGCCCTCTCAGGTCATGCGAAACAGGTCTGGTAATGCTGACTTAAGGTTTAGTAATGCAGCATCAGGATCCTCGAAATTAAGCCATGAACCATTTACAGAGACTTGTAATTTTGCTGGGTACCCATCCTGAACTTTAATCCAGCCGCTTATAATCTTGGATACAACTGGGTGGAAGGCTTTCCATTTCAGTTGAACCGAACCAGGGATATCCTGAGCAATTCTTAGCTTCACCTTCTCCCATCTGACTTCTTGCAAGGCCTTGGCTTTCTGTAAAAATGCTGCCTTCCAGATAATTGAGAAAGCGCAGATGATGGGCTGAGGAGGTGCATCGGTGGGGTTTTGGTTTGAAGATCAGTGGGCCCATTCTATTATGTAGTTTGGGCCAAAGGAAGAGGGGCCAGCAACTTTTCTACCAACTTCTGAATAAAGACAACAGTATTCTGGCCTTCTTCCCCTTGGGAGCTCAAGGATTACCACATTATTTCTCCGACTACGGCCTTCCAGATCCTTGAGTTTTGCTTCTAATCTGGGCAACCTCTGTTTCATTAGTAAAGCTCAGGATCAATGCTTTCCAGCTTTCTCTCGATCGAAAATATTCGGCAGTGTTGTCTGATACTATCATGGAGACTTCCTCTATCTTTCTGGAGAGAGACTTCAGGTCAATTGCCATATCTTTCATCTCTTCCTGGAATGGTTTGAATTCCTCTAAAATCTATTAAGTGTTAGGGTTCTTGGTCCCCAGCTTGACACGCAGATTCAGACTTGTGTGGGGCACTCGAGGCTCGGGATTTCTTCGAGGCCTTCTCAGGGGTGGTGGGGGGTATGTTTCTGTGGGTTTTCTTCATGCAAGCCTCCATTTACCTCACAGGAACCCAGAACAGAAGCTACACTGTTCAGAGACAAGAGAACTCTGAGCAGAGGGTTTAGATGAAATTTAATGATATTAAATAACGATTTTGTATTCGAAGGCAGGAGCTTAGGGAGGAGCATCTACTCAGCACTCTGCATCACGTGATCTCTCACAGAGGAGCCTTTTATTCCAATTACAGCATCTAAACGGAGGAAAGGGAAGTGAAAATTGAGGTCTCAGTATTCGACCAAACCCATTCTGACAAGAAATAAATTTCAAGCCCTAGCTAGCGGTGTCATGTGGGGCGATACTGAAGGGAAGACCAACTCAGATTCTTCAGTGGCATTTTCCTCTAAGATGGATTTTCTTCAGAATCTAATAAAGGTGATATTCATGCAGAACATTCTCAAGGTCCACAGTACCCAAATAGGTGAAATCTATAAGTTATCGACAGTTTTTTCCTCCAGCTCGTAGTGCTTTGTTTTGTTTTTGTTTCTGTATATGCCTAATGCCTTTCAATTACAGCTGTACATTGAATGTGTGCAACATTAAAACTTTTAGAAAACAACTCACCACATTAGGTTTCTTATAAACCCTGAAGCTCAATTTTACTTTGTACAAGATACTAGAATAAAGACCAGGTATGAACTTGCTCAGGTTAGGAACAGATGGACGTCTGGGCCCTTCTATTGGTCAGTGGCTCAGCAGGTAGCACACTTGGCTCTGAGGCTGGGATATCAGAAGGCTGTGGGTTCTAGCCCCACACAGGCACTTGGGTTAAATACCAATACTGACACTGTAGTGCAGCATGAGGGTGGTGCTATATTCCTGAGGTGCCTTCAGATGAGACATTAAACCAAGGTCCCATCTGCCTGCTCTGGTGGTAGGTCAGGTGGATGTTAAGATCCCATGGCACTTCTCTGTGCGTAGGGGAATTTTTTTATTGCAAAAAAAAAACATCAGAAAGAAAACTGAACAAACAAAACTAACATGTCATCAATCAGCATTATACAGATACTTTGATAGAGAAAGAATACAAAAAGAAAGGGGGAAGAAAAAGGAAAACACACAAATATAGTTAAATACATATTATATAAATGACTTACCCAATCACTAAACCCACTATTTGTATTTAATAAAATAATTAAAACCCTTCACCAATTCAACACCTGTCATGAAGAATATAATGAACAATCTGAAGTATATATATTCTTAAGTTCATTGAAACTAGAATACTCAAAACAATCATAAGACATTCTCTTTGATGCAAAACCCATTGACATCGAGCTTACCATACACAGAATTTGAGACAGCAAAAGAAAATTATTAAAGTATCAGGATGTATTTTTGCTAAACCAGACCCATATTTCCCCACTACGAGAACATCATATGATAGAAATCGAAGCCACTCAAGGACCACTTATTTGCCAAGAAATCCCATAAAGCCGTAATGTAACAACTGTGTAGCAGGTAGTTCCATGGTTTCCAGCTGTGCCACACATTCCATGTAAGGACAATTTCTCTCTATCGTGCTTTTATGTTTGCATTTCCTTAAATTTAATAGAAACATAACATAGAAACATAGACTTTGACGGCAGATAAGGACCGCTAGGCCCATCTAGTCTGCCCATTTCCCTACCTACAGGATAGGCCGTAGATCCTAGTTAACCAACAGCCTATTTCTTCCTACCCCACAAGAATTGCCTTATGTCTGTCCCATGCATTCTTGAATTCTTCCACAGTTTTAGACCCCATAACCTCCTCAGGAAGGCTGTTCCATGCATCCACTGTACTCTCTGAGAAATAATACTTCCTCACATTGCCCCAACCGCCCCTCCTTCTATCTTTTAAATTGTGTCCCCTTGTTCTTGCAAGTCTCTTTTTCTGAAAGATGCTACCTCTTGGACTTTGTTGATTCCACTGAGGTACTTAAAGTTTCTATCATGTCCTCTCCCTTCTTTCCTCAAGGGTATATATATTAAGCTCCTTTAGTCTCTCCTCATACGGCTTCTCTTGCAGACCCTGCACCATTTTAGTTGCCCTCCTCTGACTGCCTCTATCCTGTCTATGTCCTTGCGAGATAGGGTCTCCAGAACTGGACACAGTACTCAGATGGGGTCTCACCAACTGTCTGTACAGAGGGATAACAACTTCCTGTTTTCTGCTGCTGATGCCTCTCCCTATGCATCCCAGTCTACCCCCAGCCCTCCCTACTGCCTTCTCACATTGCTTGCTAACCTTAAGGTCATCTGATATGATTACCCCAGGTCCCTTTCCTTTTTGTTGTTGTTACTACCTCCCACCCATTGTGTATTCTTCCCTGGGTTCTTATTTCCCAGGTGATTTATTTTGTACTTCTTTGCATTGAATCCTAGCTGCCATACTTCTGACCATTCCTCCAACCTTGCCAAGTCCCTTTTCATCCTTTCCACACCTCCTTGTGTATCAACTCTGTTGCAGATCATTGTGTCATCTGCAAAAGGCATACTTTTCCTTCCAGTCCCTCTACAATGTCACTGATGAAGACATTAAAAGGACTGGACCCAGTACTGAACCCTGTGGTACCCCACTAGTAACCCCCTTCTTCAGAGTGGACTCCATTTACAATTACCTTCTGTGTCCTGTTGTCCAGCCAATGTTTTACCCAGGCTGTCACCCTGGGTCCCACTCCCAGGCTGGTTAATTTGACTATTAATCTTTGTGTGAGACTGTGTCAAATGCCTTGTTAAAGTCTAGGTAGGCCATGTCCACAGCCCTCCCTGGTCTACTACTTTGGTCACCCAGTCAAAGAAATCTATTAGATTCATCTGACATGACCTTCCCACTGTGAATCAATGCTGCCTTGGGTCCAGTCCATTGGCCTCTAGGTACTTGACTATTCTTTCCTTCAGAAGTGACTCCATCACTTTCCCTACCACAGAGGTCAGACTGACAGGTCTGTAGTTTCCTGCCTCTGTCTTGGACCCACTTTTGTGAAGGGAATCACATCCACCTTCCTCCAATCCTTGGGTACCACACCATCCTCCTATGATTTATTAAAAGAGTAGCCAGTGGTTTCACTAGTTCGTCCCTTAATTCTTTTAGAATTCTAGGTGAATTCCATCAGGACCCATTGCTTTGTCCACCTTCAGTTTTAGGAGTTCTTGCAGAACCCTTTGTGAAAGGACTGGGATCGACCCCTATCAAGAGTGCTTCTGTTAATTGGATTAGGCACTTCCTCCTCCTCTTTTGTAATACTGAGCAGAAATAATCATTCAGTATTCCTGCTTTTTCACTGTCCCCTCTGCCCACCCACCGCTCATTCTATTCAGCCTCACTGTCCCTCCTTTGTCTTTCTACGTCTGATGTACCTATAAAAGGTTTTATCCCTTCTTAACTGAGTTGGCTATCTTTTCTCAGTTTGGGCCTTGCTATTCTGACTTCCTCCCTGCTTCCTTCTGCCTTAAGTGGTACAGCTCTGTCCTGCTCCTTCTGTGTTTCCTTATACTCCAGAATGCTATCTTTTCTTCCTGACTTTCACAGCCACCTCTTTGAGAACCATAGTGGCTTTTTTTTTCATTTTGATTTGTTTATTTGCTTCACACAAAGGCTTGTTGCCTCTGTGATGGCAGTTTTGATAATTCCCATTGTTGCTCCACACCTCCTTCTAGCCTGTTTGCTAGTGCTTTTCTGAGGCACTCTACCGTCTTGCCAAAGTCAGCCCTCCTAAAGTCCAGTACCCTTACTTTTGTATGGTTTGACTCTGTAGCTGAGTTTAATGTGAACCACAATGTTTGATGGTCACTTGTCCCCAGATGGCAACCCACTTCTAGATCTGAGATCCTCTCACTGCCCTCGTTTGAGAGTATGAGGTCTAAGATTGCTCCCTCACAGTGGGTTCCAAAACTAGCTGTCTAATGCCTGCCACCTGTAGGGCATCAAGAATGGCCCTGCTTTGGATGTGGCTGCAGCAAATGTGCTCCAGTTAACATCTGGCATATTCAGGTCTCCCATCAACAGTATCTCCCTTTCTCTGCCATTCTAAGAATGCCTTCTATCATATCCTTGTCCATTCCTTCCCCAGACATGGGGGTCTGTACACAACCCCAAAGGATGTGGTGCTCTCTCTAGTCTCCAAGGTGACCCACAGTGCCTCTCTCCTCCCTGTTTACTCTTTTGTTCAGTTGCTTTATCCCTTCCTTTACATAGAGAGCTACTCCTCCCCTCTCCCCTTCCTGTCTCTCCTGTAGGTTATGTACCCTGGTATGTTAACATCCCAGTCATGGTTCTCTGTGTACCATGTTTCTGTGACTGCTACGATATCCAGGCATCCTCTTCCATTAAGGCCATCAGCTCAGGGAGCTTGTTGCCCAGACTACGGGCATTGGTACTCATTACCTCCATTTCCTGATGGCCTTACTCCCTTTGCCCCATCTCTGTCCTTCTTGCCTTTGTCACTTTCTCCCATAAACTGTGAGCCATACATTTTCCCACAGTTTTTGGAACCTTGGAAGAGTTAATTGATGTAAAATGTAATGATTATCGACTGAAGGGCAGTTCTTAAAACTGGGTTCCCTAGGGTAATTTCTGAATAATATGTCTTGATAAAGTGTCTTAGTGGTATGTGTAGTAATGCATTCCTTTGTGATGCCCCATTTATATAATTTCTGAGCTGCAGGAATAAAATAGGGAAGAATTGAAGTCGTGGATGTATTTTAGGTGTCATCTGGAGCCATGATCAAGATATATGGCAAGTGATTTCACATCTAAACATTGAGGCTAATTCAGTGTTTTTAGCATATCATTAATAGAGTGTTTAAAAATAATGTATATAGAAAACCACGAGTTCTATCATGTTAAGACCACCTAACTTTATATCAAGGTATGTTAATGTCGCTAATGGGTTTAATCTGTGCCCCATAACATTTGAAAACATAAACTATAAAATTTAGTTTCATATTTAATAGGTAAGGGTATGAAGATGCCACATACAGTAAGAGTGGCAAGATGAATTTTTTAAATAGAAATTCATTTAAGTTTGGAAAGCTTCCATTGTTTCCATCTATTAATTTTTGTTCCGCTTTATGAATAGCCAGATCCCAATTTTTTCCGTAAGTTTTGAGGACCAAAAGGATCCCCAAAATTTCAGAAGGAGTAGAGAAATTGTGAGTCCATAACAGATTGTATCATGATTTATACTAGGCCCAACAAACATTCCTTTGCTTTTTCCATATTTAATTTGGCATTGGAAACTTTTGATATATAGAAATTTCTTTAAAAACATTTCTGTTTGCTCTGGATGTAAAGAAAAGCACAAATATCATCAGCATATGCTTGGATGCACAATGCCTGCAGGATTCCAATCCTCCAAGCCCTGTCCATTTAGGTGGTGATATAATGGAGCTAAGTAGAGGATCTAGGGAAAAAGCGATAGTAGAGGGGCTTAAAGGGCACCTCACGAACACTGCAGTGTACCCTTAAAACTATGACCAACCCTACCTGTAAAAAAGTTGAACATTAAAATAAGAGTATAATAACCATAGCTTGTTTATATAGGATAAAGGTATTTTATAAGTTTGTAAAACTAAGAAAAGATAATGATGAAAACCCTATCAAAGGCTTTCTCCTGGTCGGCTGTTACTACACACCCTGACTGTCCAGAATTTTCACAATGGTAGATTACATCCCTCAAGGTCCGTGGGGCCTGTTGAAGATTTCTTGCAGGCAGATCACAATGCTGGAATGGAGAAATTACCAAAGAGGCATAAGCCTTTAAATGTGTATTTAGAATATGAGCTAATACTTTATAGTCTGTATTAAGAAAACCTATGGGTCTCCAATTACAAGTTTGAAAACAATCTCCTTTTTAAAGAGATAAATCAGTAAACCTTCAGAAAGGAAACATGTATGGTATTGGAGTGAAACCAGTGTGTCTAGGTAATGAATACACTTTCTACTATTTGGGGCAGAAAGTCTTATAAAACATATGGGGATACCATCTAAACCCAGAACGGTATTTAGTCCTAAAGACTGTATTGTTTGTGTGATATTTAATTTGGTAATAGGGAACTGTAACTTAAGGAGTTCTAGTGGAAGTCTGGAACCACAACAGACTGTAAAAAGCTGTCATATCACAGGTTAAAATAGGTGTTTGTGGTTTTAAAGAATCATAATGTTGCTGAATAACTTTTTTAATCCTTGAAAGAGGTCACCCTCTGCCTTCCTGAGAAATTAGAGTCCATAGTGATTTTGTTTTTAAAGTTTGCAAGCTTCAGAGGGGTCTCCTATGGGGAGGCTGTGGTACCATTCATCAAAAGTGACTGGATAGATTTTGCCCTATCATTTTCTAGTACTTAATAGCTTCCTTTACTCATGGTAATCTGAGTAGAAGAATCAGATCTAGAAAGGTTTGCTAAAGACATTAATTTGTATAGCCTAAACAGTATAGCTGCTGTCTAAGGGATAAATATTAAAAAAATTATTGTTACCAATTCTTTTACGATGTTGTAAAAACCAAGTTCGTTTATCCATTTTGGTGTCCATCCACCATTCCCCTTTGTCTGGGTACATGAATTTCACCAATAATCTTGCCTTGAAGCAAGGATGTCATATCTATAATAACCTTATGCCTTTCAAAACCGAGATGTTCATCTTCCATCTACCGTGCAAAGGGATCTTTTACAAAATGAGTCAGTGATAAGAGCAATAATAAATGGTCAGAGAATGCAACAGGTATAATGGCTAAGGACCCCTTAGGTACATTTGAGGAAATTAATATATAATCAATTATAGTGGTATAAGCATTATGCTTATAAGCCAGTTGGGACCTTTGCATGTAGTGAATGGCAATTGAGTAGATCCACAGTGTGGATCATCTAGGCTAATGCATTTGAGTCACAATATATTTTTTTCCATCACCTTTTTCTTGTTTGTTTCTTTGTCAAACTACAATTAAAGTCCCCACATAGAACATTTTATAATGGGTGACTAAAAGGCTTTTATAAGGTCTACTTTTTCTGCTTTAATTTGTGATGTATACAGAAATAAATCTGCAATCCATATCATTCCAGAGACCATCCAAGATTAAGGCCTCCCAAGTACTAAATCATATAATTTTCTTAACATGAAATTAAATGAATGAAAAAGAATCCCAACTCCAACGGTGGAATCTAGGCTAAGGACCAAAAGGATGGGCCCATACCCATTCTTGCTTAAACATCCAAACTTGTTCACCATTATACATCCAGGTTTCCTGGAGTAAGCAAACATCAATAGACAAATCATGCAAGAATTGAAATACACACTTCTTTTGTCAGCATTCAGCAAACTATGTACATTTAGGGAACACAGTAAACCTGCAGCCATTGAGATTTATTTTATGACCCAACATCTACATTTTTCCTCTTTTTCTTTTACCTTGTAATCCCCTTCTACAATATTATGGGAACCTTGCTCATTAACAGATTTTTGGAGTTCAGATTCCTCCGGAGGTAAACAAGGCTGATTATGAATTTTTCATTTCTATTGGCATGGGAGGGTCAGAGGAAGTATATTTAGAAAACCTAGGAGGTCTCCTATGGGGCAAAGGGTCTGGAATAGGAAAGTCAGAACTTTCTGTAGGGGTGGCAGTTGGGTCCTCGTAACAGACTGGGTTAAAATGTCTGTGGTAGCAATCTGCTGCACAGGGCTTGTGAATGCTATTATGTGTTAGTGGATCCTCTAAGATAATAATGGGATCCTCAGTAAGATTTTTATTAGATGCAGAAGTGGAATGAATCATGGGGGATTCTTGAGGGGTTGGAAAGCACCACTAGATGAACAAGGTTTCAGATCAGCTGGTATTGCAGAATCGCAGCCTGTTGAATAAGCAAATCTGGATTTGTACAAGTAGCTTTATTTCTAGCTCCAGGGGCATTCACTGAAATTATGCCCATAGTCTTTGTAAAGGTCACTATGAGTGTGATTGGTGCATTGCATGGTACTATGATCCACCTCCCCACAATTATTACATCTGGGTTTGTCGATGTACTGGAAAGATATGTGCGTGAGCTGCATTTGTAGCAGGCCCAAGGTTGTCCTGCATAAAAAAGACCCCACGGTCCCAATCTAAGAGAAAAGAATTAGGGATGTGTTCAATTCCAGAATCACTTTGATAAAGTTTTACTTTGTATTTCCATCCCCGTCCAGAACATTTCGCTGTCAAGGATGGCTTCTGGTTCACTCAGTACCTCACATTTCTGTGATATCCAGTATGTTATGTCTTCAATATGAACCCCTCATTGTGAAATATAACTGTTACATATTTTATCAAAGGTTTTGTCAAGGGTATTACAACAAAGGGGTCCAGGTTGGAGACGTTTGACCGTCCATAATGCTCCCAAAACAAGTCTAAAGGATATGAGGTACAAAACTAACATCGTAATTGTCCTCTCCAAAGATGTTTAAGAATGCATAGACCTCTCTTGGAGAGAAATGTAATGAATCCTTTAATAAAACTTTACCCACGTGATACCTATCAGGCCTATCTTGTAAACCACCTTTATAATGAATGTGAACAGCATTCCTACATGGTGCTGCAGTTTGTTTAGATTGTGTATAAAGATCAGACAACAATGGTTTTGAGTCCTGAGTTTTGTCTGAGTCCAGAGGTGGAGGGTTAACTGATTGAGACTGTTGCTTGGGTCCCAATGTTGGAAAATAGTCTGTTTTATCACTATCCGATGAAGAGATCTTAAGGGAAGATAAATTAGAGGAACTACAGTACAGTTTTGAGGAGACCTCTGGTGAAGGGCAAGAAGAGATCTTTGATTTCCATTCAGCAGAAGCTTGGGAGATCGGAAAGTCCCATGAGGGGTCTGGAATCCATATACCCCCATTGAATGTTTCCATCCTGCACCTGATAGTGCTTTCTGAAGCATCTACATATCCATGGATTTAGAACCCAATGGATTAGAGGGAGAAGAGTTGCTAACCACAAGATCATGTAAGGAAATAGACTGATTCATCTCAGATGCTTGATTAATCTGTGCATTCTCCTCCTGCACTGTTTTTGCTAATACAGTCCTCTGTTGTGGTAGTCCCATAGAAGACTTGCTGCCAAAACAAATTCAGTAGTGCCTTCCTGATGGTTGTGCTGGGTTTGGTAATCCACATTAAGTTCAGTTTCTACAGTCTTTGGATATTTAAAACAAATCCTGCAGTTTTGGAAAGATTGTGTGAGGATTTGTTTTATTCGAGCAATACTCCACGAGCTTCACTTGCCTAGAATAGCAGAATCGGGGTAGTATTTGTCATAGCAGTCGAACTGCAGGTTTCAGACTCTAGGCACACTCCTTGTTTGGAATCACAACTGTCAGTCTGAGACATTTTCACAGCAGGAGGTTATGGTTCAGTATTAAGTGAGTTTACGCTGTAAAAGACTGTTCTTGACTATTGTGAGACTGAGGATCCGAATATGAGCATATTTTACTCCTGTCATCAGTAGTGGAACAACTTTTAAGAGTGAAATGATTTGACTAGAAAGAGGCTCTTGACACACGCCTAGAGAGGCATTATGGCTGTCAGCCTTATTCGTAAAGTGAAATTTATAACAGTGTCAGACACACCCGGCCCCACTGGGCATTGTCAGTAGCTGCTGTGTCATTTGGCCATCTGACAGGCCTAGTATTCATGATGACAGGAGCCATGTCAGGATGTAATCCAGCTAAGTGAGCTTCCAATCGTTTCGATCCAGTCTATGACGCTCATCTTCTAACTGAACCAGTTTTAAAATTTCCTGCTGTTTTATATCCAGATTAGTATTTAAGTATTTTTTAATTAGTGCTGTCTCCATGCTTAAATCTTCAGTTGGTATAAAAGGTCCATGAAGTCTTCAGTAGTATCAGAAACAGTGGTTAAATTACTTACTTCAGTCTCTGGCAAGCTCAGAAAAGGAGATCCCATTTTCAGGGTTTAAATTCAGAATTTCTAAAGCTTTAGATATAGTCCTGGGGTGGACAATGATGGTCGATGGGGTGTATGGATCACTTAAATTACTTTGATTAATGTTCATGCTCCACAGAGTACAGCTGCAAGATCTTCTTTATTTCTCCAGATATAGCCTTTTTATTTACCACTAGATATGTTTACTTTGGTGGGACTTTAACTGTGGGCTCTGTCCTGCAGATAGGGGAGTAATGTCCATAAGACTTTTGGTGACACTGCTATTTTACTGAAATTATTCAGACCCATACGACTTGCAGATGGGTATCGGGTGCTACACCCTGATGGTACTAAGACATACTACAGAGGACCCTTGCCCCTCATTGATTACATCTTTGTTTCAAAATGTCAGAGTTTTCAAGCTGCAGTAATTCCTTGTGAAACTTCCGATCACCTGGTAGTACCCTTATTATGTTCTCCTGTGGAGGCCCATTTTCCAGTTTCCCAATCCAGATGGAAATTGAATAGCTCCTTACTTTTAGATGCCGTAATTTCAGGAAAATGTCTAAACTTGCTACAAGCTAGGGTCTCTATTATAGATGCATATCATTCCCAGATAGCTTGGTGGAGGATACTAAATTAACCTATTTTTTTAAATCAGCAAAACACAGAGCATTATTTGCTTATTTTAAATACTCTACTTACAGTAGTAGCACCAAATTAGTCAAGAGATTTTAAGAATTTTTAAAATCCCTATTGAGAATTATGATACCTTTTGTTAGGGATTTTGTTTTGTTTGTTATGGTATTCACTGCTACCCAGAGACAGGTGTCTCATCTGATAGTACAGCTGAACATCTAACAGATGGCACTTAAGTACTGTAATAGGAACTGGCCTCTTTCTGTAGGTATAGCAATGAGAATTTTAGAGGATTTTTTACCTAAATTTTTATAGGGATCTCACAAAATTGCTTGACAAATTCGTGTTACTACTGTACATTAGCAACTTCTGGACACTATATCATTGGCATATGACACTAAAGATGACTATTCTCAGCAGATAGAGAACTTAAAATCTGACATGGCAACTTTTCAATATAACAGGTATCTTCCTTAAAATTAGAAGCTCAATGTGGAACCCACATGACTAAATCCTCCTGGACATTTACAAAAGCTGCTCTGACAGAGTATCTACTACATTTATAGAACAAATCACAGATCCAGTTACTAATATAGTACATTCTTCACTTCCTCACATAAAACAAATTGCCCAGTTTTATCTGGAAGCTATGTTTAGCTCCACGCCTGAGACATCATATCCCACCCTTTTCTAACTGGTTTAGATATCCCTGAGGTCCCAATGGAACAGTTACAGTCTTTAACTGCCCTTAACAATAGAAGAAACAACCCATGCTAGTAAGAAACAAAAAAATGCACATCTCCAGGCGCTGATGGATTGACTGCCGAACTATATCAGACATACATAGCCATTTTTGCCCGTGTACTGACCTGTGGGTTTAATTGACCCTAGATATTCATTCTATTCCCAAAACACTTTGCAGATGCCATTATGATTCTGTTATTCAAGAAAGGGATAGGTCTGATATTAAGAACTGAGACCTCCAGTCTTTTAAATGTCGATTATAAAATATTCACTATCATACTGTCGTATGAATTTTACCCATCGCAGCTCAGGTGGTCACTAAGGAACAAACCTGTGCTCTTCCTAACAGGTCTATACTACATACTCTTTCTCTGCTAGAGATACACTATACTACTGTTCCTAAAGACCCCAGCACTCCTTCTTTCTTTAGATCAGGAGAAGGCCTTCAATTATGTGAAACACAGCTTATTTCAACTAGCCTCCCCAAAAATCAGGGTAGTTAGTGAAGTAAACCCCAAGATAGAGCAGTCAATAGAAAGAAGAGCAGGGTAAATGGAGAAAAGACAAAGGCAGTAAAGACAGGGTGAGACAAAAAGAAATAAGGCCATAAAAAATGGAGGATAATGAGTACCAATGCCTGTAGTCTAGGGAAAAAGCTTCCTGAAATGGTGGCCTTGATGGAAGAGGGATGCCTGGATATCGTGGCAGTCACAGAAACATGGTGCACAGAGAACCATGACTGGGATGTCAACATACCAGGGTACACAATCTACAGGAGGGACAGGAAGGGTAGAAGGAGAAGTAGCTCTCTATGTAAAGGAAGGGATCAGAGCAACAGAACTAAAGGGTAAAGAGAATGCCTGACCATTACAAATTTTAAAACAATGTTGAAAACGTATTTGTTTTCATTAGCTTTCCTGATTAATTATATGATGTTTATTTAAATATTTTATATTGTGTTTTAATGTATTTATTTTGTGAAGTGCCTTGGTTTCAAAAGGCACTATATAAATAAAGATTGATTTGATTTGATTTGATTAAACAGGGAGGAGGAGGCACTGTGTGTCACCCTGGAGACTGGAAATGGCACCACAGTCTGCACAGGGGTTGTATACAGACCCCCATCTTAGGGAGGAAATGGACAAGGAAATGATAGAAGGCATCCATAGGATGGCAAAGAAAGGGAGATATTGTTGATGGGTGACCTGAATATGCCAGATGTTAACTGGAGCACCTTTGCTGCAGCCATATCCAAGAACAGGGCCATTCTGATGCCCTACAGAGGCATATCTCAGACAGCTAGTTTTGGAACCCATTGGGAAGAGCAATCTTAGACCTGGTACTCTCAAATGGGGACAGAGAGAGGATCTCAGATCTAGAAGTGGGTAGCCATCTGGGAATAACTGATCACCATGCAGTGTGGTTCATGATAAACTTAGCTGTAGAGTCAAGCCATACAAAAGTGAAGGTTACTGGACTTCAGGAGGGCTGATTTTGTCAAAATGGGAGCGCTCAGGAAAAACACTAGCAAACAGGCAAGAAGGAGGGGTGGAACAACAATGGGAAACATCAAACTGCCATCACCAAGGCAACAAGCCTTTGTGTGAAGCAAACAAATGAAAATGAAAATGAAAATGAAAGAAAAACAACTATGGTTCTCAAAAGAAATGGAGGAAGGTTAGGTAGAAAAAATAGCATTCTGTAACTATAAGGAAACACAGAAGGAGAAGGACAGAGAACTGTAGCAGTTAAAGCAGAAGGAAATGGGAAAGCAGTCAGAATAGCAAAGGCCCAAACCGAGGAAAAATAGCCAACTCAGTTAAGAATGGGGATAAAACCTTTATAGGTACATTAGGAGCAAAGAAAGACTAAGGCAGGGATACTGAGGCTGAATAAAGAGGAGAGGTTAGGCAGAGAGGGACAGTGAAAAGCAGAGATACTGAACTAATACTTGCTGTGCTCACAATGGAAGAGCAGGGGAGATACCTAATCCAGTCAATACAAGCACTCTGGATAAAGGGGTTGATACTAGTCCTTTCACAGAAGAAAGGGTTCTGAAAGAACTCCTAAAACTGAAGGTGGATAAAGCAATGAGGCCTGATGGGATTCACCTAGAATTCAAAAAGAACTAAGGGAAGAACTAGTAACACTACTGACTACCCTTTTAACAAATGATGGGAGGATGGTGTGGTACCAGAGGACTGAGAAGGGCAGATGTGATTCCTCTTCACAAAGGTGGGAGCAAGACAGAGGCAGGAAACTACAGACCTGTTAGTTTGACCTCAGTGGTAGGAAAATGATGGAATCACTTCTGAAGGAAATAATTGTTGAGTACCTTGAGGCCAGTGGGGCACAGGAACCAGGGCAGCATGGATTTCTGTAGGAAGGTCATGTCAGGCAAATCTAATTGATTTCCTTGACTGGGTGACCAAAGTAGTAGACCAGGGAGGGCTGTGGACATGGCCTACTAGACTTTAGCAAGACATTTGACACAGACCAGCACAAAAATTAATAAACCATTCAGCCAGCCTGGGAGTGGGTCCCAGGGTGGTAGCCTAAAATAAAACACTAGCTGGACAACAGGACACAGAGGTAATAGTAAATGGAGTCCACAGTGAAGAAAGGGGGTTACTAGTGGGGTACAGCAGGGTTCAGTACTGGGGCGGTCCTCTTTATTTTATTTTTTCTAATTTATTTTGTATTTATTGTGACATGACAACATACAGCATTTCATACAATTCAAGTACATCTGCTGGGGTAAGCTATGACTATCCCATCAAGACCATTGTATACAAAGCTTACAGATGGGTGGATAACTGGACATTACAATATGGTTAGAAGCAAAAAAAAAAACCTGGAAGGTACAAGGGAGGACAAGTACATACAGCAAAGAAGGATCCTAGGGATCATGTCGGACATCAGGGCATAAACTCGGGTAGTGTACTAAATGGTGGATAACCCACTTTCACCATCGGAGTTCAAAAGCTTCTTTTATCTAGAAGACTAGACAAGAGGCGTTTCAGAGAGTAAATTTCCCAAACAATACCCACCCAGGACATTTTAGTGGGGATAGTTGTGATCAACCAGAGATGAGTAACTGCTTTATGGGTGGTGGCCACCAACAAAATAGACTGTTTATGGGTGAACGGGTCAACTTTCAACCCTGTGGGAGGGCAAATGTTAGCAGGAACACAGGCTGGTCTAAGGCTCCCATTTCATAAATCTCCTGCAGCTCTCCTATCACTTATCTCCAAAAATCCTGCAATAGGGGACAAAACCACCAGCATTAGTCTGTCCCCATGGCAGGTCCCACCCTCCAACAGGCACTTGTTGGGTCCCCACCATATTTGGAGGTCACCAAGGGGTCCTGAAGTAATGGGTTCTGAGTTTCCAAATATATTCTCTCTCCAGTACGGGACTTGGACTACCATAGTGGCTGTGCCTGCTGACCCTCCCAAGCTGGAATTGGGATATCCAATTGTATCTCCTTGGTCCAAATCAACCTCAGGCTTTCTGTGGAGTCATTTAATCTTTCATGGAATGCCTTATAAAAGGCACTAATTTCATGGGAAGACTGTTTCCTGGTATAATGTATCATTAACTGGACCATTGTAGGATTTTTTCAGCTAGATCTGCCAACAAAGTCTCATACCTCAATAGGTATGATCTTATCTGCATATACCTATGGAATTCAGTGGCGAAAGATCATATGATTGTTGCAGAACTGTGAACGGAATCAGACCTGTGGGTCCCAACACTTGATGGACGTTATTTTAAGCCTTTATCCCACCAGGCCTGTGCTCTGCCACCTAACAAGTTAGAGGAAAGGATTTGTTCAAAGGCTATTACTCTCATGTAAGCGCAGTTCCTGTTGGGTAAAATAATGGGTGAGCATACAGAGCCATACCCTGAAGGGTTCTCTAGCATAAGGGGAGTCTTTACTCAGGGGCTGCAAGCTGGTGGGTTAGCAAATAGGAAACCCGGAGGCACCCTAAGTCATTATAAACCGTCTCAATTTTCTTCCATAGATACATAGATACATAGACAGTGTCGGCAGATAAGGGCCTATGGCCCACCCAGTCTGCCCATTTAAGTTTGTAAGTTCAGTTTATGTTTTCCAGGAAGTCTGTTGCCCTTACCCTGACCTCCAGAATTCCTTTATGTCTATCCATGCATTCTTAAATCCGTGATTGTTTCAGCCCCACCACTTCCTCTGGCAGGGTGTTCCACTTGTCCACCACCCGTTCTGTGAAGAAATTCTTCCCTCACGTTTCCTCTGAATCGTCCTCCTCCAACTTCATCCCATGCCATCTAGTCCTGGAACATCTTTTCGCTTAAAATAGTGCATTCCTGCACCCTGTTCCTCCCTGTAAGATACGTATGTCTCTATCATATCCCTCTCCTCCTCTCCTCCAGGGAGTACATGTTCAGTGCCTTCAACCTGTCCTCATAGGACTTGTGATGCAATCCATGAACCATCTTTGTTGCCCTCCTCTGAACCTTCTCTACCCTGTCTATGTCCTACGTAGGTAAGGTCTCAGAACTGCACAGTGTACTCCAGGTGTGGCCTCACTAGTGTCTTGTATAGTGGAATTATGACCTTCCTTTTCCTGCTGGTAATGCCCTGCCTATGCATCCCAGCATCCTATTTGCTTTACCTGCTGCCTTGTCACACTGTTTCCCTGCCTTGAGGTCATCAGAGATGATAACTCAAGATCCCTTTCCTGCTTGGTGCATGCTATATCCTCACCCAACTGATATATTGTGCCAGGGTTTTTGTGCCCCATATGCATTATCTTGCACTTCCTTGCATTGAATTTCAACTGCCTAACCCTTGACCATTCTTCAAGTTTCTGCAGGTCCCTTCTCATTCTGTCTACACCGTCTGGTGTGTCTACTCTGTTACAGAGCTTTGTGTCATCAGCGAACAGTGAAATTCTGCCTTCTAGGTCCTGTGCAATGTCACTGATGAAGATATTGAATAGTACCGTCCCAGCACTGATCCCTGTGGTACCCCACTGGTCACTCTCTTCCCTCTGTGGAGTGACAGCCATTTACCACCACCCTCTGTGTCCTGCTGCCCAGCCAGTTACCTACCCACCACACTACTATCCTGCCCACACCCATATTCCCAGTTTGTGCAATAGTCTTCTATGTGGCACAGTGTCAAAGGCCTTGCTGAAGTCCAGATAGGCCATGTCCACTGCTCTCCTGATCCACCTCCTAGTCACCCAGTCAAAAATTCAATGAGGTTGGTCTGACATGACCTTCCCTGGTGAAACCATGCTGCCTTGGGTCTTGTAGTCCATTGACAACCAGATGTTCCACCAATCTCTCCTTCAGTAGTGCTTCATGATCTTTCCTCACTACCGAGGTGAGGCTGACTGGTCTGTAGTTCCCCGCTTCTCTTTGTTCCCACTTTGTATATGGGACTACATCTGCTATCCTCCAGTCTTTGGGTACCTCTCCTATTTCTAGTGATCGGCTAAACAGGATAGCAAGAGGTTCAGCCACCACCTCTCTTAGTTCTTTAAGGATCCTGGGTGCACCCATCTGGCCCCATTGTTTTATCAACTCTTATTACTTCCAGTTTCTTCAGGACCCTTTCTCGTGTAAAGGGACTTGTGTCCATTTCTGCACCATTCTCACCCCTTGTACCCATTCAGACCCATTACCCTCCTTCTTCCTTAGTAAAGACTGAGCAGAAATACCTGTTCAATTTGTCAGCTTTACTGTTGTCATCCTCCACAGCCCCATCCTCCCCTTCAGTCTCACTATCTCTCCTTTGCCTTTTTTTTCACTTATGTACCTGTAAAGGTTTTGTCCTCTACCCACTGATTTTGCAATCTGTTCTTCTGTCTGAGCTTTGGCTTCCCTTACTGACCTCCTGCCTCCCTTGCTTCTCCTGGTACTTCTCCCTATCCCCTTCTGCCTGTGTCTTTTTATATTGCCTAAATGCAATCTTTTGGCTTTCACTTTCTTTGCTACCTCTTTGGAAAACCATAATGGTCTCCTCTTCCTTTTCCTCTTGCTAACCTGCTTAATACATAATTCTGTTGCTCTTGTAATCCCCATTTTAACTACTTCCCACTGTTCCTCAACCCTGATTCCTGCCCCATTCCTCTTAATGCCTCTTTCAAGTATCTCCCCATTTTCCCAAAGTTTGCCCCCTAAAATCCAGGATACGTGTTTTTGTGTGGTTTGGTTCTGCTCTTTCTGTGATTTCAAACCACAGTGACTGGTGGTCACTGTTCCCAGGTGCTCCCCACTCTTACCCCCATCACACTGTCCCTGTTTGTGAGCACAAGGTCTAGTATTGCCTTCTGCCGAGTTGGTTCCATGACCAGTTGCTTGAGGAAGGCACCCTGAAGGAGTCCAGGATAAATCTGCTCTAGTTGATGCTGCTGCTGGGATGCTCCAGTCCACGTCTGAATATTGAAGTCTCCAACCAGTACTACAGCACCTTGTCTGCCATCCTCTGGATGGCTAGCATCAGCTCCTATCTGTTTCTTCCTCCTGGGCTGGTGGTCTATAGACCACACCTGTGCAGATGGCTGGCCCCATTTTCCTTTCCAGCTTAACCCACAGTATCTCTCCCTATTTTTTCCTCCTGGATCTCTGTGGCCCTTATGTCATTTTTCACATACAGTGCCCTCCTCCTCCCTTCCTGCCTGCCCTGTCTCTTCTGAATATGTTGTAGCCAGGTATGGCCAACTCCCAGTCGTGGTTATCATTACACCAGGTTTCAGTGTGATGGCACAATGTCCAGGTCTGACTGCACCATGACAGCCTCCAGATCTTCCATCTTGTTGCTAAGGCTCCTGGCATTTGCACACATGACTTTCCATGATTTGACCTCCTAGACTGTTTCGCTGTTCTACTCCAGCCCCTTCCTTGGTTGTCCTTTATCCCTGGTTCACCTTGCTGTCTGCCTTTCTGCTGAATTTTGCCCCTATTCTGCCTATCCACCTCCTGGGTGCTAATCTCCATCTTTTGCACTTGGCTAACCTCGACATCCTTTCCTTCCATTTCTCTGGGTACCTCTATTTGGTTGTCCCTGTTTGGTAGTGTGGCATATGAGTTCTTGAGTGGAATAGGATTTGGGATGTGTCTCTGTCTGACTGGTCTAACCTCCCTGAGCCCACTGTCATCCAAGTACTCCTCGTTCTCTGCATCCTTTGAGGCAGCTGCATTGGACTGAGTGGTCTCTGGATAGGGTGATGGTACTCCTGACCCAGTTTACTCGCTCTGAGTCTGGCTACCTCATCCCGCAGTCCAGAAAGATGCATGCAGATAGGGCAGCACCTCAGTCCAGAAGATCTGCTTGAATATGCCCACAGCCACTGCACTGCACCACCCCCACATTATACTGCAGTTATACTGCTATTCCACTACTTGTCTGCTACATAAGCTCTCTAGTTCTCTTTTATTAATTTACTGTCCTAAAAATCCTGCCACTGTTCCTCTATAATATTTGAAAATACATACACTTCTATCTCACCTCTTTATCCTTACCATCAAAAGGTAACTACAATCACAATAATCTACCTTCTACAAATACAGATTCTATCACAGAATCAGAGCACAATGCAAAAACATCTGCTACTTAGCAACAACAAACAGGTGACAACAAACCAAGTTGATGTAGCTTTTTAAAATAGAAAAAAATGTAGTAGTTTAAACCGATAGAACTCAGCAGTTCCAAAAGCACCTTGAACTACAAGAAAGAACACAGTACCACACCTCTGCCACAATAACTAAACAGTTCTAAAACATTGGAGAAAGAAGAGAAAATCAGAGACTGAGCAAAAGATACAATGTACTATAAAGTATTAGGCAATAGGTATACTCAGCTGTTTAACAAAGAAAATAAAGTACCTACCAAAACAGACAGGATACCCACAAATGACACTTAGGTTCTCAATATCAGACGCCACCAAAGGCACATACAGAAAGAGTTTAAACTATAGTATTAAAATTAACCACATCAGAGTAGAAAGATCACACTAAATAAATGTGTTGATCCTTCTGACTTCCAACAAATATCTACCACACAAATTTTATATCTTCCTGAGCTTACAGGGCTGTCTTTCACAATCACCTAAATTTACATAAAACAAAACAATTTTAAACTGAAAATATATCAAAAGCACTTAGCTTTGGGAGCTCTTCTCAAACACAGCCAGTCAGTTTAGAGTTCTAGAACCAGGAGGCAATGTATTCTGGGTTAAGCCACCCAGTAAGAACACAGAACTGTGCAGCCCTATGGTAGTTCTGAAGCTGGGGAAGGTTACAACCTCTCTCCCTTAAGGAGTTGCAAAACTGTATATCTAAACCATGGGGGCTTTCCAGCCCAAATATATCTAGAAATCAAGTGGTCCCATGACGTAAAATAAAAGCTGGTTGGGGATGAGGCAGGTTCTGCAAGAAGAACAATATTAATGTGTAGAACATTCTGCTTTATAGATTCTATGTGATTAAGAAAGCTTAAGGAAATGAGACATGTCAAGGGCTAACTATAACATGAGCGGTTTATAACTTATGATATCTATGACTTCTAAATTAGTCACCAATTTCACCCCAAGATACCTCATTGGGACTTTGTTCCATTTCAGTGGGTATATTAATTTTAATTGGCGTGTGGGATAATAATTATAAAGTAGGGCTTCAGTTTTTGCTTATTAATATTATAACCCAAGGTCGAAATCTGCAAAGATGTTTCCAAACCTCTGGAATTGATTGGTCAGGGTTTGTAAGCGTTAGCAGTATGTCATCTGCAAACAGAGACTGCTTAAATTCTCTGCCTCAATAGGGACTCCTCCACCCCATCAGCCTGATGAATCGCTGCAGCCAGAGGTTCCAAGTATAATACAAATAGCAGCAGAGAGAGGGGCAGCCCTGTCTGGTACCCCTTGAGAGGGTAATAGGGTCTGATAAAGCTCTATCTAGCCTCACATAAGTTTTAGGAGAATGGTAGATTTTTCTGTAGCTGTTGGACCAGAGCCTCTAGGAAGCCTAAATGATGCTTTTGCATGTCAAGGCCCAAGGTGACAAAGGTATGTGTCGGGCTGTGGCATATTCAATCAATAAGAATATGCGTCTGATGGCATCATGAGCTTGACGCCTTGATAAAAACCTGCTTGATCCGGGTCTACAGGGTGGGAACCAAATCTTCAAATCTATGGGCCATTATAGCCATATAAACCTTATAATCAAAAATTTAACATGGATATGGGCCTATATGATGGAGCCTGTTTTGGATCTTTAAAAGGTTTTGGGACCACTGCAATTGTGGCATACTGCGGGGGGTCCTCTCCTTTGGATTGCTTGCAGGAACAGATGCAGAATAGAAACCAATGTGTTCCTATAGGTCTTATAAAATTGAACAGGATAGCTGTCAGACCCAGGGCTTTCAAGGTTTTGGCTCCTGAAATGGCACGCCATCCTCTGCTCTGGTGATAGGTCTATTAATCGCCTGCACCTGTTGATTAGTAAACAAGGGAGGTGAGGGAGTTCAGATAAGCTGAAATCTCAGCCAAAGAAGGGAACTATCTTGAGTGTATAAATGCTGGTAAAAGTCAGCAAAGATTTGTCAGGTCTTGGAAGCTGGGTATGTAAGACCCTAGTATCCGAGTCATATAAGGAGGAAACTGCAGTTCTGGCTTTTGTTCTTTAAGTTTTCTCAGCAGTTTTCTTGCCCCATCTGGGTCTCCCCTCATAGTGGTAATGCTTAAGAAAAATACTTGTTGCTCCACTTTTTTGTCTAGACACTTTTGGATCTGTTGCCTTACCCAGAGGAGGTCAGGCTAAACAGAGATCTCCTGTTCCCACATCATTTGAAGAGTTTGTAATTCACTTTGTAGCTCACTGTATTTCCTGTCCCTATCTTGTTTCCTTTTAGTAGAAAGTTTAATAATCAGTCCCTGAAGGACCACCTTAATTGTATCCCAGAGGATCTCAGGGAGGTTTCCTGATTCTGATTGTCTCTCATGATGTCTGGTATCAAATCTAATATTTCCTGTTTGAATTCTGGGTCTCGAAGGTGTTGGACATTCAGCGCAATGACTGAATTTATAAATATTACCTAAGCACACTCTCAGATACACTGGAGAGTGATCCGACAGCGGGGGCATGCCAGTTATCTGAGACTAAATGATAATGTTCGATAGTTGTATCGATATAATCTAGTTTAGCAGCTACCCTGTACCAGGGGACACATGGTAAAACTCACGTGGCAGGGAAGGTGTGCCTCACACATCAATAAATCCCAAGTTTGCCATATTAAGCTTAAAGTATTTTTGTAATGGGTTAACCCATGAGCAAGGCACCTGGAGACATCAAGAGCAGGGTCTAAAATGTAATTCAGACCCCCCATTAATTGACCCTTGTGAATGGACAGCTGGTCTGCTAGAAATTTCTGAGTAACTGATTTTGGTGAGCCAGGGAAAATACATTGAAGCATGGGTTATCTCCCTATTATATAAAAGACCAGTAACAATGGCATAACGTCCTCAATATCCTCATATCTCTATTTCCACCCAACTCGCTGTTTTAGCTATTAATAATGCGACACCTCTCTCTCCTCCCAGCTATGTGAAGCCAAGGCTAAGAGGGCATAGCTCTGGTTTTGTAACTTAAAGTATTCTGCTTGAGACAGATGTATCTCTTGTAAAGCAAGTATCTCAGGTTTCTCCCATCTCAAGAACTGATGCAGGCGATATCTCTTTTTGGTGAATGGATCCATTAATGTTTAAGGAAAGTATCAAAGATGACCTATCCGCTTTAGGGTGTTTTAAAAACACTCTTGAATTCGAGCCCCATGTTCCCTCGGGTCAAAAGCCACATCCCTTTTCCATTCTCCCATGTCTCCAGGTACCCTACCCAAGGCCCATTTCCTTGGCTAACTATATTTGACCTCCAAAAATCATATCACAAGTTTCCCACCTAATTGTCTGCCAAAGAACCTTGGCAAACTTCTTGAAAAGGTGGTGGCTGAGCAACTCTCGAGTATCTGCACTCCATGATCTGCTATCAAGGCACAGCACGGGTTTCGAAAGGGACACAGTACCACTACTGCTCTGATTACTGTAACTTCCAGCATAAGATCTGCCATGGACCAAGGTAAACTGTCCGGTGCTATATTTATAGACTTATCAAAAGCTTTTGACCTTGTTAACCATGACCTTCTTGGAGAGCAACTAAGGGCCATTGGTCTCTCCTCCCATGCCTTGAACTGGTTCATGGGCTATCTGAAGGGTAGAAAGCAGCGTACCTGCTTCAACAAGGTCCTCTCGGGCCAGAGGCGGTGACTTTGGGAGTCCCCAGGGATCAGTGCTGGGCCTCTCCTTTCTCGCTCTTTATCAATCTACTGCCACTGGTGACCTCTCACTGCCAAGCCACTCTATACGCAGATGATCTGGTGCTAGTGGCCCATTCCCTCAATGTCGCAGCACTAAACCAGAGCCTGACTGATGATTTCAGCAGAGTCCTGGCCTGGGTTACTCACCATAGGCTGGTGTTGAACCCTAATAAAAGCATGAGCCATGCTTTTTGGCTCCTGGGCCAAGATAAAAGCCTCATCATCCTTGCTACACATAACCTGTGATGGTGGACCCCGTTGCCAACGGTGAACTCAATCAAATATCTTGAGGTTACTCTTGACCCCAACTTGACATGGGGAGTCATATCCTCAACATCTGTAGAAGCACATTGCAAGCTGGGCATGGCCTATAGGGCCAAATACAACCTGACTCCAGGAGTGAGACTTGCACTTGCAAGAGGAGTGCTTCTTCCCTCCTCAGTTATGGATTCCACCTGTTTGCCGGTCCCCCAAATTCACCTTGCCCGGTGGAACACGGCATATAACAATATATGTCGGTTTGCACTTGCTGTCCTAAACTCACCCATCGCTGTGATCTCTATGATAAACTCCGCTGGTTGCCTCCAGCTGAATTCCTGGATTTCGGTGTTGGAAGCTTCTCCAAGAAGGTGCTACGCTTCTGGCTCCCTCAGGGACTGGTGAATCTCCTCCCAAAATGGACATCATGCCCTACAAGCTTAGGTCCCAGTCTGCTGGACTGCTCAAAGTCCCTTCCCCCGGACTCTCATGGGGGCCGAGACTTTGCTGCTTACGTGCCCAGACTCTGGAACTCTCTTCCTGATCATGTCCGCATGGCCCCCCATGGGATCTTTTCACCTCTCTGTGGTCGCACTTAAAATTATCATCAGTGTGTGACTGCTTCAAGCCCCGTAGTGAAATGTCTTTTGATGAACCCTGTTGTCACTAATGTCAATCTATGTAATCCTGTTATGAGGTGTAATTGCTGCTTGTGTATTTGTTTTACTACAATTGTTAGTACCTCCTGTAATAAATTGTTCCTCCTAAGTTGCCTTGTATGTATCTTGTATGTTTTGTACTCTCCGGGTCATTCCTGAAAATAGGCATATTACTTGTCTAGTGTACCTACCCGGAAAACAAAAGCTAAATAAAATAAATTATAAAGCCTGTTGTTGTGTCCATGTATATTTAATAAAATAAAAAAAACATAAAACAAACACTCTGACCTCCGAGTGAGAGGAAAGACTGGTGTAAGGAATGCTGGAACTCTGTGCTCCAACTGATTAATAGAATTAGACAGATACTGGACCTCCAACTGGGCTGTCCAGTTAAGAACCTGCATATCTGCAGGTAAACTATTTACAAGAGGTGTCTTGACTTCCATGAATAGTAGGAGAGGTATAACTTCTCCTCTACCTGATGTGGTAACAAAGGCAACCTCTGGGGGAGGTAAACCAGCTAGTGTGACCAAGTGGGCCTCCCAGTGGCTGCATTGCCCCCAAAATAGGACAAATAATGTGGAACTCTCTGGGGCAGGGTCTTTCCACATTTAGCCCAAACAAATATATGGTACCCACAGAAAGTAACAAAAACAAGCATTTGTCAATGCCGAATGTTGTCGCGCTGGCATTGGCAGTGGAGTGGCATAGCTAGAGCGCATAGTGCTGTGATTTTGTGAATGTGTGTCAAAAGGTGGTTTACAGCGAGCACGCCATTGTGCGCCACGGCAGCGGACACATGTTTTGGGCAGGCTGTTAAAAAAATGGCAGCTGGACTGTTGATAAGGAGATGTGCACAAGCGCCGAGTGTGAATATGTGGCATGAAAATACTGCAGATTGGCCAGTTACAAGGGTGCATGGAAACTGCACAACACACTTGCAACACAGTCGTATGGAGTTTCGACACCAAATTTTCAACATAGGCATTTTAGCACCCTGCTCATGAATAGTGCCACTGTCATTTCCTCAAACTGTCCCAAAACTGATTTCACACAGCAGCCAGCAATTTGTGCCCGACGTGCGAAACACATTTCAGGCAGCTGCAGTGTTCACAAGGAGGTAAGGAAAATGCTAATGATGAACAGCTGATGTGAAAGTATTACAAATTCACAAAGTCATGAGCATGCGTGAAAACTGTACAACGCATGCTCATAAAACACTCATTTACTGACTTTCATTCCCATATTTTCAACATAGGCATTTTAGAGCATCTGCTAACGAACAGTGTCACTGTCATTCTCATCATGTGTCTTGAACACGGACTTTCCACAGCGACCATGCTATTCTGCGCGGAACTGCGAAAACAGATTTTGGTCAGGATGTGAAAAATGACAGCTGTACTGTTCATTAGGAGGTGCAGAACAATGGCACTGTAGAAAATCTGGAGTGAGAATATTAGAAAGTTCGCGAGCGTACGGTGCGCGGTGCAAACTAATAGCTATGCTAAGTAACACATTCATTTTTATGGAGTATTGTCATAAAATTTTCAACACAGGCATTTTAGGACCTCTGCTCATGAACAGTGTCACTGTCATTTTGTAATGTGTCCTGAACACTGGTATCGCTTGACGAATGCACTATTCTGCGCTGAAAGTGCGAAACACATTTCAGCAAGGATGTGAAAAATAACAGCTGTACAGTTCACAAGAAGGTGTAGTAAAATGCCAAATTTGAGAATCTGGCATGAAAATATTGCAAATGCCTAAGTTATGAGCGTGCATTATGCGAGTTGCTAACACCTTGTAAAACAGTCATTTTATGGAGTATTGTCACCAAATTTTCAATGAAGGCATTTTATGACCTCTGCTCATGAACAGTATCACTGTCATTTTGTCATGTGTCCCAATCACTGATTTCTCACAGCGACTCGCTATTCTCGCCAGAAGTGCGAAACACATTTTGACAAGGATGTGAAAATGACAGCTATACAATTCTCAATAAGGTGTGGTAAAATGGCAATGTTGAGAATGTGGCATGAAAATATTGAATCGCTAACTTACAGTGTGCATTGCACAGTTTCTACACTTTCGTAAAACAGTCACTTTATGGAGTATTGTCACCAAATTTTCAACACAGGCATTTAGGGACCTCTGCTCATGAACAGTGTCACTGTCATTTTCATAATGTGTCCCAAACACTGATTTCGTACAGTGACCGTGCTATTCTCGCCAGAAGTGCGAAAACACATTTCGGGCAGGATATGAAAATGACAGCTATACAGTTCACAAGAAGGTGTGGTAAAATGCCAATGTTGAGAATCTGGCATGAAAATATTGTGGATTTGCTAACTTATGAGTGTGTTGCACAGTTGCTTACGGCTCTCATAAAACAGTCATGTTTTGGATTTTCCCACTAAATTTGCAACATAGGGTTTTTGAGATCCTCCTCGCGAACAGTGGCACTGTTTTTCCTTATGTGGTCCCGAAGGTGATTCTGTGTAGTGACTGCAAAATCACCTTCGGGATGGAATAATGCCATGATAGTGCAAGAATTCATAAGAAGGTGTCCCAAAAACCCCATGTTGAAAATTTGGGGCCAAATTATAAAAATGCCTGAGATATGCACTAAAGTTGAAAAACCCTATCTATCCCATTATACAGCTTACAGCATTTCCTCAGTTCGTAGTCGGCTTTGAAGAGTGCAGGCGTGTTCTCGGTCCACCGATGATCGTCGCGCCGAGCTCCGGAGGTAAGTATGGGGTGAGGGGTGTGGGGAGGCAGTGTGCGCAGTGGGTGGGTGCGGGTAGGGGAGGGGCACAGAGACTACGAGGACCGTTTTCTTTACAGGGTGAAAAAAAAAAAACATCAAGGTCATTTTTCTCCCAGGTGATCTGGCACACTGGGTGGGCTCCCAGTATGCCACCTAACTGTTTGGGGGTGTCTGTAGCCGATGGAGGATTGGGCACCCTCATTGGCAAACAACACGAGCGAGAACTTATGCCAATGGGAACTGGGCACCCCTTCGGCTTACCCTAAGAGAAGTGCACAGAGCCCGAGGGGATTGGGCACCCCTCGAGCGATAAACAATCGGGGAGGTGCTTTATGCCAATGGGGAGTGGGCTCTCCCATTGGGACATTCACAGGGGCAGGGGCAGCCGACAGGGATTTAGGCACCCCAGATTCAGCAGTTCTACTGCTGTGTCCCGCCATGTACATAATGGCAGTGAGCATGGCAAGAAAGGACCGCTGCATCTGACGAGCTTTGCTAGGATTACAGAGGACCTTTTCTTAGATGTGCTTGCCATTATGTATGCATGGTGTGGCGCTGGCATGCAGGCTGATTGGGGAATGCGGAGCGCTACGATGCGTTCCTGCATTGCCATACAGCGACCGCGCCTCTAAAGCTGCACTGTCCCACTATGTTGGCTGCGCAAGCGCACCAACATAAAAATGGGGAGGTTGAAGTAAGTGTGTCAGGTTGTTCCCAAATATAGCTTCAGAGCCCAAGATGACATTGCAACTCAGCATTAAAAATAAAAGAGAAGAGTAACCACTCTGGTATGTGGGTTATTGTGCTTGGAAGTATCCTCACGGGTCTCCCATTTAACCCGGATTCAAGAGGAAGGATATATTATTTCACCTAGTAATTATATAGAGGCCTCAGAGCTATAATTTCACACTCAGAAGCAAAGGGTCTCACCCTGTTAAATTAGCACATCATACCAAGGAAGCATACCCCGATGAACATATACCTCCTGTAAAATCCCCATCAACCTGTAAATTGCTCGACTGTAAAATTTTGCCCAAACAATTAATGAGTTCTGACTTTTAACACCAATCTGGCCTGCTTTAGGTTGAAGCAAGTATTGGTTTGCAGTTAGTCTGGGTCAGCAATAGAAACTCGTGATGTAGTTCAGAAGAAACTTAAACTAGGATATATATATATTAAATTATTATCAGAGGGAACAGTCCTAGCCTGTCCTGAAATCAGAATCCTCATCCATAATGCTGCTTTCAGGCAGTTTACAGTACACCTTAATAATCTTGTTAGCTTCAGTTCCTTTCGATACAGGCTGAGTGAGATGGAATATCCAGTAAATACAGAAGCCCCCATGAGATCCGTTGCTTCAAAACAAAAACAATCAGAAACAAATCAAACCTGATATCAGAACAAAGTTCACCCAAGTTGCTGCTGGGATCCCAAGAGGCATTGAGGTATTCACCACCATATAGCGAAATTAAGCCAGTGTTTTGACCAGTGTATTAGGGAGGTTCTTTGGCTCCACTCTTTTATTTCTGGTTTGTACCGCATCTCACCATCTCTCTCTGCATACTGGATTGGTCTGGTGTTCTGTCCCGAAGCTGTATAACATGGCGCAGGATCTCAGCTCTGGCTTCCTCTGGAGTTTCAAGCTCTTTTTGCCCTGAGAATTGTATGATCATCCTAGAAGGGTAAGGGGTGGTAAGTTTGATTTTATTCTCCTTAAGGGGGCAAAGAAAAGGCTGGTATTCTCTACAGGCCTGGAGGGTATCTGGAGCATAGTCATTATCAATGTATATTCGATCTTGGCCATAGAAGATTTTTGATTTCTCCAAGTTGTGAGAAGGACACGCTTTGTAGTTATAAATTTAATAAAGCAGCTATGATAGAACATGGGCATGCATCTGGTTTGTTTGGTTTCAGGTCAAGAGCCCTATGTACCCTGTCAAATTCCAAGTTCATGTCATTGGGGAGTTCAAGAGCCATGTGCAGCACCATATAAAGGAATTCTGTGATATTCTGACCTTCCTCTCCTCCTGCACACCATAGACCCTTAGGAAGAGAGCAAGGTGAGCATTAGGCTGGGTCATCCTAAGGATCATACATCCTCAGTGGCCACCCAGACAGCTGCCCAGCTCATGGTCCTCAAACAGGAGGCTGTGATGACAGCTACAGCAGAATTCTTGAGGGGTCAGAACAGTGTTCCTAGCTGGGACCAGTGTCAGGGAATTCAATGAAGGCTTCAGGGAAATGTTCTTGACCCTCCAGACCTTGGAGAGTTCCCTGTCCACCACAGCAAAAGCAGAAGAAAAGCATCTCCACTGGTTGTGGGACTGATGACATTCCTGTCCTCTCAATCTCTTGACTCTCTTGACTGCTTATCCTCAGTCAAGTATGTTAGTCAAGGGGATAGTAGACAACTCTGCAGTTTTCCTTTCGGGTCATATGACTTTGACACCAGTCGGGCTTGAGGCAGAGATATTCCTGGGACCCATTGACCTGTTGTTGGAGCTCATGGACAACTCAGTCTTTTAGACTCCATTGTTTACATTCCTCATTCAAGAGGACAGCCATCGGCTGACTCAGTTGGCTGAGCTACCCTTGAACTGCCTAAGTCGAGTGGTCATACCTCCACCACTGACTGAGCTGCTTCAGCATCCCTGGTGTAGAACATGTGACACCACTTGACACTCGATCTGTCAGTCTAGGTCCCAGTCGAGGCCAAGATGCCTCCTCAAGAACTTGATCCTATCCAACCAGGAAGCCCTATTGCTGCCATCACTCCTCATCTGTGGGTAAGGATCACCATTGACACCATCAGTGGAGGCACAATGAGGAGTTGGTCTGCAAGCAGTGGGTTATCATGGGATGAAACAGGGTCCTCCTTCCACGGCCCTCGGGCCAATAGCCTTCCCAAATTGCCCCAGCCACCAGCCTGGCCACCTTGGCTTGGTAATGGCTTTTCTTCTAATTCAAGTGGTGACTCCTCACTGCAACCACTGGTCAGCACACTGACTAAGGAGTCTTGACTGGCTATAGGCATGCCGCACCATCTTGGATGACATCTCCCAGGATATGGATTTCAGGATGGCCTGTGGTCCCAAGCAAACACATGTGGTCTTTGAGGATTCCTTGACCTTGGAGGCTTAATCCTTGATGGTCTCCTCTCAGACCCTTTGATACAAGCAGGAACCAGTGGTGGATTGGGCATCAAACCTGAAATTCTTCAAGACTCTAGTCCAACCCATGTCAGAGCCATTAGAACTTCCTTTGGAGCCAGTCCAAAGAGGACAAGTATATCCTCATAGGAATTCTGGACGTGGTATACAGGCCACTAAATCAAGTGGAGGAAGTGGACAATGAGTTATTGCAGGAGGTAAAGGTACAAAGGATGGCAGATAAGGGGCACTCCTGCTGGTAGGGGATTTTATCTCCCTGATATGAGCTGGTTAGTCCAACAGCTAAATCAACTAGGGATAGGGAGATACTGAAATCCCTGCTAGAAGCACATCTTCAACAACTGTTAAGTGGACCCACTAGAGGTGAGGCAACACTAGACATACTGACAAATGGGGCAGTGTGGCCGATGTCTCAGTGGGGGACAATCTATGGGCAAGTGATCACGAGCCATTAGATTTAGGATCAGAATGGGAAGGAAGTGAGTCAAGCCACCACAAGGGTAACGGACTTCAGAAGGATGTATTTCAAAAGAATGAGAGATTTTCCAGGTAGATATGGAAGGAAGGAAAAGCTGTGGGACATAGAAAACTGTGAGCAATTAAGGAAGGACTAGTGAATGCCACTGAACAGTGCATTAGGATGGTAAACAAGAGGAAAGGGAAGGAGACCGCTTTGGTATTCTAGAGAGGTGGCAAGGGCAGCAGTGAAGAAAAAAGGCCTTCAGGACATATAAAAGAACACAAGAAAAAGAGGACAAAGAGGTATATAGGGAAAAGTTAATAATGGCAGTACAGATAATCAGGAGAGCAAAGGCAGATACAGAGGAGAAAACTGCAGAAGGTGGTGACAAATGGTTCTTCAGATACATCAACAAGAAGAAAAAGCAAGCAAGGTATAAGGCCTGAGGTCATTATGTTGTGAAGACATAATGCCACGCAGCACTATCGCTGGCCAGCGACATATGCCATGAGGCATCATGTCTTTGTTCTGTGTGGGGTTTGGCTCACCCACACCCCCATTACAGGGGGCTGCACCCCAGACTCCTCCCCATTAAAGATTCTTAACTCTGGGGGTCCAACTCGGAAGCGCATAGGTCCAGGTTTCGCCATAATGCCGTAGACGCTACTAAGCTGCAACATTATGACCCGTACAAAGGTATAATGAGAATTAAAGGGACAGTGGGAGATCTCATAGAAAGGACTCAGAAAAGCAAACTTGCTAAACATATATTTCTGCTTAGTGTTTACAGTTGAAAGGAGGGACATGGACCAGTATTGAAGGTGAGAGGAAATGAGGTAGGAGATGGACACTGGCCCATTCAAAGACATCAGGGTACCGGAGAAATTGAGGAAGTTGAGGGTGGACAAGGCAATGGGTCCGGTGCCCTACATCCTGGATCTTATGGAAGAACTGGCAGAACCACTAATGTGGCCATTTAACCTATCATTTGACACAGGGATGGTACCGGGACTTTAGGAAGGTGGATGTGGTGCCTCTACACAAGAGCAGAGGAAAGAGGAGCCTAGTAATTATCATCCAGTCAGTATTACATCAGTGGTGGGAAAGATTATCGAGGCACTCCTCAATGAAAAGATAGTGGATAGGCTGGAGGAAGCAGCAATGAAGGACTGGCAAATGACTCAAGTACTGGTTAGTGGAACATTTAAACTGAAATGCACCTAGGATTCTGATTGTGAGTAAAGTGTTTGGGTTAGCTCAGTGGATATTGCATTATGATTACGGGACTTTGAGAAAACTGATATAAGTCTGAGACATGGGAAAAACATTGCATCTATGTTAATAACTATAGTAGAGTTAACTGGTTAGTGGGACATTTAAAGAAGAATTGCACCTAGGACTATGAAAGTGCCCTAGGACTCTAACTGTAGGGACTGTATTTTGGTAGTAATTGTGTGGGGCTTGGGGTATTTAGAGAAAATAGATTTTATAAAGTACTGCTAATGTTGGATCATTGGAGAAAACATTTAATCTAAGTATTAGCTGTGAGATTAAGGTGCAAGGGTCCAGTGCATGTAAGTGTTGTGATAGTACAAAGTGGTACTGTATCGGTGACCTGGTAGGACATGAATGGTACCAGTAAAGGAGGGAGGCAGAAGACATGGGGTCAGATGGGCATCCTGCATCTGGAAGGGTGGAGGGTTGCTGGTGGGCAAACAGAGAAATGGGAAGGGTGGTAGGATGCAACAACTGCGGTGCTCATATCTGTCTAAAAATGACATGGAGAGTGGGGGATGTTTGGTATGCAAGAGTATAAAGCAGCTTATAAATTAGATCATGGGCCTGGAGGAGGATCTGAGGAGGGCACATGAGTTACACTGGGCAGTGGCCCAGCAGCTGGAGTAGGATGTAGAGAAATGGAGGTAGTCAAGCTAACTGAGCTGGCAGAGGGGAGGAAAGGAAAGAAGTTAGTGGTGGGGGCGATGAGACAGAGAGTCCCAGGCCAAAGGGCACTGAGTCGGGGGCCCAGGTTGGGGTGCAGACAAAAGCAGGAAGGAGAAAGAAAGGGATGAGGGAGGAAGGAGGGTGGTAACAGACATGGAGTCAGAAAGGGAAATGGAATAGCAAGAGTAAGGAGGAAGGAGGAAGGAGGCGGCAGGAAGGGATAGCAGAAAATTGGTTCACAGTTCTGGCTGGACTGGAGGATGGAGAGGGATGAGCTCAGTGGAGGAACTCATGAGGGACCAGAGGGAATTGGAATGGGTGGGAGTACCTCTGGAGACACTATAGCATGGGCGGAAAGGGGAACAACTGTGCAGGAGGAAGAAGAGGTGTTGGGAGGATGGGGTAGGAGGAAGGGAGGACAGTAGATGGTGAAGGGTGAAGTCTTAGTTCTGGGGAGTCAATACTAAGAGGAATCAGATGGTGTAGCAGAGGGAGGGTGTAGTCACATTTGGGTGGAGACCATGCCAGGAATGACAGCAAAAGGTGGGACAATTAGTTCTGAGGTATGCTAGAAGGAAAGAGGAAGACTCATACATTTCTGCATTTGGGTACAAATGATCTGGTAGATAATACAGTAGAAGTAGTTCAGAGGAGGTTTGAGAAGCTCAGACAGACTCTGTGAGGAGGCAGGAACAGTAGCTTCTCGGAGATACAGTACTTCCAGTGCCCAGGGGAGCACTGCAAGAAACCTGAGGATAGAGGAATTTAACAAATGGGTAGGAACCTGGTGTCAGGCCAAAGAGTATGGGCTGGTGGGGTGTGGGAAGGACCTGGGAGGACACTGAGCTCTATGCTAAGGATAGGCTTCAGTTAAGCGAGGAGGGCAAGAGAGTTTTGAAGATGAGGATTGAGGAGTACATAACATTAGATGGGAATTTAAACTAGGAAAGGGGTGGCTGGTGGGCAGGAGGCAGGCAGGGATTACAGGAGTGGGAGCAGAATAAGCTCACCCCATAACAGAAGCAATGGACTGAGGATAGTACTAGAAGGGATGCTAGAAAGGGAGGTGGGAGGGAGGAGGGTAAGCAAAGGGTTGAAGGTGGTCACCTTGAATGCTAGAAGCCTGGGAAGCAAAGTTGTTAAGTTGCAAACTCTCATGGCAGAGGGAGAGGTGGACATTTATTTATTTTATTTAGTTTTTATAATGGTGGCCATCACATAAACCTGGCCAACCAGAACCATAATTGGGACCCACAGTATCAGAATCAGGATATTTCACAGGGATAGAGTAAAAGGGACAGGAGGGGTGGCACTGTATGTGAGGGAAGGATTAAAGTGTGTATGGGAGGAGGTGAGAAGGGCAGAACAGAGTCATCATGGATGCAACCAAGATTCCAAGAATAGGATTCTCAGGATGTGAGGGGCATAAAGGCCACCATCTCAGACAGAAGAGTTGGACAGGGAGCTACGGACAGATCAGAAGGGCCTGTGGGCAGAGTAGTGTGGTGATTGTGGGGGCTTCAGCCTGCCAGGAGTGGAGTGGAGTACCCAGCCACCACTAGTACTCTATGCATTTTGTAACACCTGCCAGTGACTGCAGTACCAACATTGATTATATCTGTTTCCAGTTTGTGCCATAGCTCTACTCTGCTCATACCATCAGCTATTCCACTGACGACTCCCAGTAATGATTCTCACAGCACGGCTGCCAAGTGAGAGGGGCAGTGAACCTGGAGCTTGCTTCAGCAGAGGAGATGGGGCAGACAACTACAGAAGGCTCACTCTGCTACTGCGCGAGTGCAGTAGCATGAGCGTGGAGTGGCGTGAGACCCACTCAACAGAGAAAGAGAGACCTTGTAGTATATTATGTATATCTCTGGGCCAGAAGGGAACAGATAAATACATAGGTAACACAGAAAGTATTAAACTAATTGTTTTCTTAAACCTATAAACCTGGGAAAATTTTTTAAAATATGTTAAAGCTGCTGGTAGGCTTAGTTGTTACATTATATTTATATACTTCAACTCAGATTAGTAGACCCCTAGGAGTACATGTATGTTTCAGAATGTTGGAATAAATGGTCAGACGATGACAAAGAAAGGGATCATTATAAGGGAGAAGTACATTCAACTTGGTTAAAATGAGTTTACAAATGCACCTTTTGTATTTAGACCTCATAGCTACTTGGAAGCTAGAAATGTGCCTTGGTTATCTCTGGTGTTATGTGGGGATGTTGAGCTGAACCCTGGTCCTGAGGAAACTCCATTAACCTTGCACGTAACAACGCAAGGAGTTTGATTAGTAAAATGGATTCCATCAGAGCATGGGTTTTGTTGAAAACCCAGATGTCATAGTTCTGACAGAAACTTGGCTCCATGAGGGGATACAACAAGCAGAAATTGACCTTGATGGTTATTACTATCACAGGTAGGACAGAGGGTCAAGAGGAGGTGGAATTTTAATTCACATAAAACATGTATTAGGTCATGCTGAGCTTTTGTACTGTGGAAAATAGAGGGCATTAAGTGTTTATTGGTTTTTTGGAGTCAAAAACTTGGTTATAAGTGCTGTTTACTCACCTCTAAAAGTAATAATGACCCATTTTGATAGTTTTGTCATATGTTAGTGAGTCATATAGGTCATAAGCAAACAATTCTTATGGGAGACTTCAGTGCAGCATGGGTGGGGCCTGGAGGGCAAACATTAGATAATTTAATGCAGAGTTTAGACCTAACCCAAATAATCTGTTCTACTACCAGGAAAAAGTACCTTGAATAGTAATGGTGGCCCATTGGATTTAACTTTTGTTTCCTCAGATTTGAGGGTAAATGAAGTAAGGGTCTGTTGTCTGAACTTAGGTGGCCACAATGTCATTCATTGTAGTATAGACCTGGAACAAGTAAATAATCCCATTCTTTATTCAAAGTTCAATAAACATCTATTAGGGACTATTTGGCAAAATGCCATGGCACAGGATATTTCTTATACCTGATTTGAACATGGCAGTGGAAGAATTCATGGCCATGTACTTAGATACATATAACAGGTTTGCACCTATTAAAAGGTTGAAATGTAAACACATATGTTTGCCATGGAATGGTTTAAAATAAAAAAAATTAATAATGAAAAGAAACAACTTTGGAAAAGGGCAAATAAATAGTTGGATCTAAACTGTGGATAACATATAAACAACTACAGCAAGAAACAAGATTTCTTCAGAGATAAGGAATTCAAAAGTCTATTATTATAAGCAAAAATTAAAGTAACAACAGACCCCAAAGATTATTGGACCCTGATAAAAAACCTCACGAACCCCATTAGTAACCATCCTGAAATAAAATAAAAGAAAATGGGATATTACAACAAAAAGATGCTGCTAATATGCTAAATAGTTACTCTGTAACTTTTCTAGATCTTAAGACAATGAATTTAGATTTAAAATGGAAGGTAAATGAAGAGGTTTTGCTAGGACAAAAGTCCCCAGTGTTTCAGTTTTGACCAGTAACTACAGCTGAGGTTATCAAGATAGTTGGTAATTTGCAGATAAAAAGGCTAGTGGAGCAGATGGTATAGAAAATAGATTATTAAGGGATTCAGCTGTGGCGATATCCCCAATACTCAGAGATCTAGTAAACTGGAGTCTGGGAGGGGATTTTTCCACAGAGTTGGACATTGGCAAAGGTTGTTCCAATTGCAAAAGGTGGATCCCACTGATCCATCAAACTACCGTCCCATAGCCTTATTATCAGCAATTTCAAAAATAGCAGAAAGAACAGTTTATGGACAGCTAATTGGTTACCTTGTAAAGTATGATAAACTGACAAAACTTCAGTCAGGATTCAAGAAAGGCAGGTCCCGCCACAGCGCTCATGGACTTTTAGACGTGGTTGCCACCCTTTAGGTATAGCAAGGTCCATGGGCGCTGTGCACGCGGGACCTGTCAAAAGCATTTGATCTAGTGGATCATAAAATCCCATTGGGTAACCTCAGAGGTATGGGTTGACAGATGAATCATGTCAATGGTTTGAATCTTACCTGACTGAAAGAACACAGTAACTGTTAATGGATTTCAATCAAATATATTGTTTACTACGAGGAATCCCCAGTGGTTAATTCTCAGACCATTGCTGTTTAATATAGATGTAAATAGTCTTTCAGATAAAATGACATTCTCTAACATTCGGCTATATGCCGATGATACAGTCTTGGTGGCTGATGGTAGTTCCTGGGAGAGGTTGAATATAAGCTACAACATGACTCATTGATGATTCAAGACCATTTTACCTCCCTGGATCTGATAATAAACAGCAAAATGACCCAAGCCATGTTTTTCGGCTCCAGACAATCCCTAACAAACAAATCAATGGAAATGCAGATCAGGACTAGTGAGGAATGCTTTGATTCAAACAGAGGTTTATAAGTACCTGGGGATCTATATAGATCAACACCTCACGCTTGCCCATCACATTTCAGACTTAATAAAAGAAAAACACCCATATAGGAGCCATGAGGCAGTTCAAAATTGCACTACAATGAATGTCTAATCTATGATTGCAAATCAATTGATCTTGCCAATCATGGATTATGGGTGTCACATACATTGGCATGCTGATAAAAAACAGTTAACTAAATTGGACTATACCACAATAGACTGGCAAAGTAGGTGTTAATATGCAAGTACAGTACACATCATTGTGTTAGGAATAGTGCATTAAGCTGGAACACACTTGAGTTAAGAAGAAATAATATATGGATAAACCAAGTTTGTGGTATAATACAAAATGAGGTTCTGTTGTATTTAAAGGAAAAGTCGCATAGACCAAATCATAGTTTGAATCTGAGATTAAAATGGCTAGGAACTAATACAACCAAAAATCACTTAATAATTTTAGTAAAATGACATTACATTACAAAGCCACAACCAGTTGGAATGCACTTCCATTACAATTAAGAAATCAGGCAACTACAAGAGATGGGTTTTAAGGCTGCTATAAAACAGGAGTATTCCTTTTGATGTGAGTGCAATAGTGTTAGCTAAGTTGAGGTGTAAGCCTTAACTCTATAAAGAAAGGTTACATAATTTTTAGTATTGGTATTTGATTGTAATGTTATAATGTAAGCTAGACTTATGTATTGTTTTGTACTTGATGTTAACTGTTATGTACTTGATGTTAATTTTAATGTAACAATTTACACAGGTTCACCTTGTAAACAGGGCATATCATAGTCCTAATGGTGTTATACTGTATAAATAAAATGTTACTACTACTAGTAGGAGGAATAGGTTCTGCTGGATACTTTCCAGAATGGCTTTCTGATGCAAATGGTCAGTGAACCAAACAGGTTAAGGAATACCCTTGACCTCATGCTGGTTAATGGGGAGTTTGTGAGGGACCTGGAGGAGACAGAACCAGTGGTGGGCGTGACCACCACTCAGTATGGTTTATGTTGAATATGGTGAAAGAAGGAGTAGAATCAGGTACAAGCTGTTACTTTAGAAAGTCTGACTTGGGGAGGATGGGGGAAGTAGTAAAGGGTATCTAGACAGAATTCAACCAATATGGACACTAAACAGAGGTGGGAGCTCATAAAGCTGGGGATTGAGGCAACCCAAACCTGCAGCAGGGCCGGCCCGGTGGTGCTGAGGGTTGAGGCACTGGATGCCACACCTCACGCCATGCCGGAGACCTGGGTTTGGGAATGAGCCTAGGCCTGGGAGGGGTTTGACTCAGCACTTGCCTTGCCTCTGTTGGAAGCCAGAGGCACAACAAGAGCACAAAGCACACAAGAGAGGTTGGGAGTGAGGGATGTCCGGTGGGGACGCCTTGACGTCTGGGCATAGCCACTTCCCAGAACAAGAGAGAAAAGATACTGGAGCGCCGAGGGGAAGGGCTGGGTATGGACCCTGATGACTGCTGCCTGCTTGAGCAATGGAGGGACCTGATGAGCGTTGATTGTTCAGGGTGTATGGGCCCCACCTCATAACCGCCTTGGGGGTATAGCCATGGCTCCATGGGGAGTCTACTGGGGATCAGGTAAGGCAGCAGTGGGGTGATACCCATAGTGACTCCCGACTGAGCAGGGCTCTGGTGTGGGGAAGAGAGATAAGTGCAATTTAAAAAAAACTGCAGCAGGGCCCATATTAAGAAGGCTAAGGCCAAGAAACCTAGCTGGGTGAGCAGAGGGTCATGAAGGTAAACAAGAAAAGAAATGCCTTTAGGAGGTTCAAAAACATGGAGGGAAGGATGGGAGGATTACCTGAAGAAAATGAGAGGTGACAAAGACAGTAAGGGCAGCCAAAGGCATCCAGGTAACTCAAGCTGGTGCAGGGCATTAAGGAGGGAAGAAGGACTTCTTTAGCTACATCAGGGAGAAAGGGTGTAAGAACCAGATAGTAAGATTAAGAGTGAGGGAGTGGGTGGAGACAGGGTGGAAGCAGGCAGAGTGCTAAATAATAACTATGCCTGCTCTGTGTTACTAAAGAAAGGTGGGCGTGACACAAGGGGTTAGGAGGGTGGGCACAAAGGAAGAGGAAGTGACAGATGGAGACTCACAGAGGGTAGGGCTCTGGAGGGCTTGAGGGCACTGAGGGTGAACAAGGTGCCAGGGCTGGATGGCATCCATCAAGGGTAATGAGGGAGCTGGCAGAAGTCTTGGCAGGGCCTTGCAGACCTGTTCAATGCCTTCCTAGACTCAGAGAGTGTACCTCAGTATTGGAGGATGGCTCATCTGGTACCCTCCATAAGAGCAGTCCCAAGGATGAACCGGGGAATACAAACCATTGATCTTCACATCCAGCATGGGGTAGCTGATGGAGACCATTCTGAAGGAGGCTGGTGTCCCATCTAGAGGCCAGTGGGCTGCAGGATGATAGGCAGCATGGGTTTGTCTCTAGCAGATCCTGCCAGACCAACCTGGTGGATTACTATGACTGGGTAACTAGGTAACTGGACAGGGGCCATGCAGTGGATGTCCTGTACCTAGACTTCAGTAAGGTGTTCAACTAGGTGCCACATGGGAGACTAGGTAGTAGCTGGGGGGCAAGGGGTGGGGGCGAAGACAGTAAGTTGAGTAGTACACTGACTGCAGGAAAGACTGAAGAGGGTGGTTGTGGGTGGGGGCTCTCATCCCTAGGGTGTTGATGAGTGGAGTACTGCAGGGCTTGGTGTTGGGACCAGCGTTGTTTGAGATATTCATGCTAACATCTCGGGGGCATCAAGAGCAATATCATTCTGTTTGCTGATGCCACCAAGATGGAAGCAGTAGTGGATGACCCTAGGAGGATGACAGGGGTTGCAGGATGACCTGTTAAAGCTGGAGACCTAGTCGGACACCTGGCAACTGGAGTTCAATGCCAAAAACTGCAAGGGCTGCATTTCAGTGCAAAAAAAACAAGGAAGAGCTACCAGCTGTGGTGGTGGAGGTGTAGCTGGCTAAGACAGAGGAGGAAAAGGATCTGCAGGTGCTCATTACAGTTTCAATGAATAGCTTGGCAGAATGTTGAAATGCAGCTGTGAAGGCCAACAAAATGTTAGGTTGTATTGCCAGGGATATATCCTCAAGGAGAATGGAAGTGATTCTGTCATTGTATAGGTCCTGGTTAGGCCACACCTAGAGTACCTGCGTTCAGTACTGGCTTTCATATCTGAAGAGGGACATTAAGTTACTGGAGGGTGCAACACAGGGAACAGAGATTATCCATGGACTGGGGGACTTACCCTATTAAAAGCAGGCTGAAGAATTGAACATGCACTTGCTGGAGAAGAGGAGGCGGGTGAATATGATTGAAACCTTCAAGTACATGAAAGGGGTAAACAAGACTGGCACAGAGTGGCTGTTCAAATAAAGGGAGGGAGGGACACTTGAGGCCATGGTCTGAGATTGGAGGAGGGAAGGTTCAGGGGAACTGAGAAGAAACCTTTTAACAGACAGGGTAGTGGCCGGGTGGAATGCATTACTGGCGGAGGTGGTATCCTGTAGTACAGTGGGCTGCTTCTAAAGGTCTGGGACAGGGCAAGAGGAGGGACATGGGAGGAGAGGAGGGCAGCTGCAGGATAAGGGCTGCTAGCTGCACAATCAAGCAGACTCGATAGACTATTTGGCCTTATCTGCTGGCAATTTCATATGTTAGTATGTTTGTATGGATTACCTTGCAGTAAATAGGCTACAGGACAACAGGCAGCATGGGTTCTACAGATGGAAGGTCATGCCAGATGAACCTCATCATATTTTTGGGTGACAAAGGAGTGCGATAAAGGAAGGACAGTTGACATGGCTTGTCTAGACTTCAGTAAGGCCTTTGACACTGTCCCTCACATGAATGAGAAATGTGGGAAGGAAGGAAAAAATAACAAATTGTGTGGAGAACTGGCTTTGTGACAGGAGTCAAGGATGGTTGCAAATGGGGTTCATTCTACGAAGGAAAGAAACAAGTGGGGTACCCTGGGGTCAGTACTAGGGAAGATACTCTAATGTTTACATTGGGGATAGTGAGGAGGGAACTAAATGGGAAGGTGTGTCTGTTTGCAGATGATACAAAGGTCTGCAATAGAGTGGATACACTCGGGGAATGAGAGAGGACCTGATAAAGCTGGAGGGTGGTCAGAGTGTTTGCAGCTGAAACTGAATGTCCAAAAGTGTAGAATAATGCACATAGGGCAGAAGAACCCAAAGGCCTCATATACACTAAGTAGTGAGGATGTTGTGGTAACAGAGCAGGAGAGGGCTCTGGGGATTATTACTTCAGACAACCTTAAGGTGGCAAACCAGTGCAACAAAGTGGTGGGAAAGGCAAGCAGTATGCTGGCATGCATGGAGGAGAGTATCACAAGGAGGACAAGAGAGTTATAATGCCCTATACAAGTCAATGGTCCATCCTGGCCTAGAGTATAGGGTACAGTTCTGGAGACCTCACCTACAGAGGAAATTAATAGGATGAAGAGAGTCCAGGAGGGTGACCAAAATGGTGCATGGTATGCATCAGAGGACCTATGAGGAGTATGAGGAGAGGATGAGAAGCTTGACCTATGACCTATATCCACCGGAAACCAGGGGAGAGAGAGAGGGATATGATTGAAACATTTAAATACTTGAAGGGACTTAACAAAGTGAGGAAATGGAGTATCTTCAAGATGAAAGACAATCCAAGAACTAGGGGCATAGCTTCAAGCTGGAAGGTGGTCAATTCAGAGGTAATAAGAGAGGAACTATTTCACTGAGAGGGTGGTGGGTCCATGAAATGGGCTATCCGATGGGCTGTTAAGGCATCAACAGTGGGGGTTCAAGAGTGCATGGGATAACTACAAGGGTTTAAAAAACAAAGGGAGGGATAGATACCCTGATGAGAAATTTGAACCAGGAATCTACCGGGGACAACGGAAGTAGGGTGTAGGGTGGTAGAGACAGGGCTGCCTATGTGGAGGGAACAAGAGCAGACTAGGTGGGCCAATGGGGTCCTTTTCTGCTGACAAATTTCTATGATTCTATGAAAGAACCATCTGGGCTGCTTTTCCCTCCAACAGGCCATCACTGGCCTTGCTTTGGAGCTCTGGCAGCACATGGTCTCCTGCCAGGCTCTTGCTTCCGCATTGTCATAAATATCGCTCCTCCAGGGTCCATCTCTAGATTCTCAGAGCACCCCTCAGCCAAGGGGTTGGTAGAGAGTCAGCCTTCCACAAACCAATGAACCATGGGGATGTGGGCAAGTCCCTATGGGATTCTGGGAAACTTGACCATGCAGAAAAGGTTTATGCGCAGTTACCCTGGGGCTCTGTCAAGCCTGCAATTCAGTTATCATGGCCAACTTTGGGCAAATGTTGCTCAAGCCTTGTGGGTCATTTCTCCATCTGTTTCCAGGGATCATCAGCAGGTGGCCAAGATGATCAGAGACCAGGACTAGGCGCTGGCCAAACACCAGATTATGATAGCCATAGATATTGGTGATTCCGGCACCTGGGTAATTGCCACTGCCATTGCCAAGCACTGTCATACCTGGCTGCATGTCTATTTTAACTGTGAACACAAAGCTCAGGCTGGCAGATATTCCTTTATATTAATAGACTTCTTTGGCTCTGGGGTGGAGGTCACCTCACGTGCATTGAGAAGAGCAGCTCCACCCTGGACTCTGTGGCCTTGTCCCAGAAAGAACCCAAATCTCCCAAGCCAAAGAAGGACTTTTAGTTTTGGCATTTTGGCACAGCAGCAGCAGCCCCAATAATATCCTCAACAAAGGCAATCCCATTGCTGGTGATACTGCACAGATATATAGAATTTGACAGCAGATAAGAACCACTTAGACCACCCTAGTTTGCCCATTTCCCTACCTACTTTAATACCATGAGATCTAATTGATCTCGACTTAGCCCTCCCTTCCATAACCACTAAGGTTCCCTTATGCCTATCCCATGCCTTCTTGAATCACATTACAGTTTTTGTCTCTATGACTTCTGCTGGGTGGCTGTTCCAGGCATCTTCCACTCTTTCTGTGAAGTACTTCCTCTCATTCCCCAGACCAACCCCTCCAACTTCATAGCAAGCCTCCTTGTTCTTGAGTAGCTTTTCCTGTGTACCTTATTTATACCCTTGAGGTATGTGAAAGTCTTTTTATATCCCCCTCCTTTCCTCCAGGGTATACATATTGAGTTCCTTTAGTCTCTTTTCAGAGGGTTTCTGTTCAGGCCCTGCACCATTTTAGTTGCCCTCCTCTGAACTGTTTCTATTTTGTCTATGATCTTCCAGAGCTGTGGTCTCCAGAACTAGGCACAGTACTCCAAACGTGGTCTCATCAGTGACCTATACAGTGACATCACAACCTCCCTCCTTCTGCTGGTGATACCCCACCTTATGTACCTTACCATCCTGCTGGCTGCAAAATGACAGGTTGCGGGCGCTGTTCCCTCTTATATCTTGACCCTGTCCCAGCTCCCAGTCAGGGGTCATCTGTGTCACTTCCTTCCCTAGTAATCTGCCTTTACCTCAGACAGATGGGTGCTTGAGGTGGTGGCAAGGAATTTCCTTAGGATTTTGAGGTTCTCCCACCCTGCTGAGCCCATGCTCCCCGAGAGTCCAGGGTGCCAGAGAGCATGTTGTTGGCTCTGCGAGCAGACTTTACCAAGCTCCTGCAGTGTGAGGCCATTACACATGTTTCAGTCTCCTGACCAATCAGAGCTATGTGACCAGGTTCTTCCTTGTCCTGCAGTTGGTGAGAGCCTGGTGCCCCATTCTGAACTTGCATGACCTCATCGAGTTTTTGCAAAGGTGCAAGTTCCAGATGGTCACTCTGAACATGATCAACCCTTCCCTGGAGCAGGGCATGTTTTCTTTTGTATGGACCTCCATGACATGTTCTTCCACATCTCAGGCTGTCCCAAAGCTGATACCTCAGGTTTCAGGCAGAGGGGTCCTGTACCAGTTCAATGTCATGCCCTTTAACCTATTGTCTGCACCAAGGACTTCACCAAATCAATAGTGGTGGTGAAGGCTTTCCCTGCAACACAAAGGCAACAGGGAGTCTCCTTCCTGAACAACTGGCTAAAGAAAGTACTAACCATGTACTAAGAAACAGAGTGTGAGATGGTACTACAGAAGGTACTGACCTTTTATTGAGGGAGGCAGGGATGTGCGATATTACTGTAGGATGTATTGATCATGAAGTAAGGACAAGAGAGTGTGGTGGTGGTACCATAAGAGAAAGGAAATTGTTTAACCAAGAAAGGCACGCTAAGCCAGAGCTTGTTTCCAAGTGGGACCTGAGAGCACAAGGAAGTTAAATGATGCTCAGGGTGATCCAGTATTTAAGTGGGGGCTGATGGGATTCAAACCTAGGTCTCCAGATTTGCAGCTCAGTGCACTTAACCACTACGCTATACTGCCCAGTTAGTACCAGGTAGCAGGTACTGACCATGTATGGAGGAACAGAGTGTGTGAAGGTACTGTTGGAAGTGTTAACTATGCACTTAAGATCAGAGTGAGTAAAGTTACCATGGAGGTGATAACCATAAACTGAAGACCAGAGTATGTGATGGTACTACTGGAGGTGCTAGCCATGTGCTGAGTAACAGAATGTGTGAATGTACTATAGGAGGTACAGCACTAATCATATACTGAGGACATGAATGTGCAAAGGTAGTATAGGAGGTACCAATAATGAACTGAGGCCCAGAGTGTGTATTGGTAGTGTCAGTGATAGTACACATGTGCTTAGGACCAGAGTGTGTAAATGTTCTATAAGATGTACTGATAATGAACTGAAGACCAGAGTGTGCGATAGTACTATAGGAAGTACTAGCCATTTACGGGAGGACAGGAGTGTGCTTTAGTTCTATAGGATGTACTAACCATATACTGAGGACAGACTGTGTGAAAGTACTATAGCAGGTACTGATAATGAACTGAAGTCCAGCGTGTGAGATGGTACTATGAGGTTAACAGCCATTTACTGAGGGAGGACACAGGAGTGTGTGATGGTACTATAGGAGCACTTACGTGGTACTGAGGATCAGAGTGCATGAAAGTACTGTAGGAGGTGGTGACAATGAATTGGGGACCAGAGTATGTGATGGTGCTATTGGAGGTACTGAGGACCAGAGTGTGTGAGGGTAGTAGACAGAGTACTGATAATGAACTGAGAACCAGTGTGTGTGAAGGTACTAAAGGAAGTGCTAACCATGTACAGAGGACTAGAGTGTGTGAACCGAGTGGCTGTGGGCAGACCTGACCTATGGTCTCCTTCTGCTAGTATTTTCTAAGTTTCTGTGTTTCTGTGTTTTTTGTGAAGGTATTGTAGAAGGTACTTATAACGAACTAAGGGCCAAAGTGTGTGATGGCACTATAGGAGGTATTATTCATATGAGGTATTATTTAGTTATTTGTTTATTGAAATGTTTCATCAGGAAGGCACGCTGAGAAACAAGTTGCTCATCTCCGGTGCGACCGGAAGTAGGGAACATGAGGATAGTTTACAGAGATTTGGTATACATTATAAATTTACATTAGATTACATTCATATATTTTGAGCAGACTGTACAGGAGTAATGAAATAGTGGGATGCTAATAGTTTTGAATTAGATAGATACTATGCCAACGCTTTTGGACTAGATAGATACAACAACACAAAATAACATTTAGGTATACCGTAAATGACACATTACTGTGTAGCTAGAAAATGGCTGAATAGAATTGTTGTAGTTTGATCTAGGGAAGATAGTGAGGAGTAAACACAGACAGAACAGGTTGGCTAAGGTATATCAGAAGTGCGAGTTAACTACAAGTGCATTAGAGATTAGGGAGTCAGCCATAGCTAGGGCTATGTAAGGGAGAGAAGGGAAGGTGAAAGGAAGGTATGTATGTCAGTAGGCAGAGAAGCGGTGGTGGTGGTGGAAGGGGATGGAACAAGGAGGTGAAAGAAGAGGTAGGAGAAGAAAAGGTCTTCTGGGCCTGACCCTCCAGTATGCTGAGAACCCTGCCTGCACAAGTCAGGGGTCAAGCACGACAGGAAGGGGCAGGTTGTGGCAGCAAGAGTTAGAGTACAATACAGAAGTAAGCCCCTCTAGCCTCCACCCCTCATCCAAATAATCCATCACAGAAGAGCCTCCAGATGTTCTGCCAAACCCTCCCTCCTAGTCCCCATTGTAGGACCTCCCTTAGGCAAAGGTCTTTCCACTATCACACCCCTCTCTGGCTGAACAGCCTACCAACAAACATCTCTTTGGAACCCAGACTCAGAAACTTTAAAACTGGACTAAAGACCATCCTACTAGACTCCTCCTCCTGTGACTGTTCCTAGCCCCACAATCACTAGAGGATCTGCCAGCCTAACACCTCTCGCCAGCGGTGTGCTTAACTTTTTACTACTACCCTAGAAGCCCTAAACTACACCCGATGTTTTAAAAATTGTATTTGCTTCTTATTTTGCTGTATTTGCTTCTTATTTGCTTTATTCTACAAGTGTGTATTATATTTCTGATGCTGGGTCACTGGCCATATATTGATACATAGATACATAAATACATAGACAGTGTCAGCAGTTAAGGGCCTACAGCCCACCCAGTCTGCCCATTTGAGCTTGTAAGTTCACTTTATGTTTTCCTAGAAGTCTGTTGTCCTCACTGACCTCCAGGATTCCCTTATGTGTATCCCATGCATTCTTATATCCCATGATTGTTTCAGCCCCCACCACTTCCTCTGGCAGGGTGTTCCACTTGTCCACCACCTGTTCTGTGAAGAAATTCTCCTCACGTTTCCTCTGAGTCATCCTCCTCCAACTTCATCCCATGCCATCTAGTCCTGGAACATCTTTTTCATTTAAAAATAGTGTATTCCTGCACCCTGTTCTTCCTGTAAGATACTTGTATGTCTCTATCATATCCCTCTCTTCCTCCTCTCCTCCAGGGAGTACATGTTCAGTTCCTTCAACCTGTCCTCACACGACTTGTGATGCAATCCATGCACCATCTTTATTGCCCTCCTCTGAACCTTTTCTACCCTGTCTATGTCCTTACATAGATAAGGTCTCCAGAACTGGCGCTGTACTCCAGGTGGGGCCTCACTAGTGTCTTGTACAGTGGAATTATGATCTCCCTTTTCCTGCTGGCGATGCCCATGCCTATGCATCCCAGCATCCTATTTCTTTACCTGCTGCCTTGTCACACTGTTTCCCTACATTGAGGTCATCAGAGATGATAACCCCAAGATCCCTTTCCTTCTTGGTGCATGCTATATTCTCACCCCAACTGATATATTGTGCCAGAGTTTTGTGCCCCATATGCATTATCTTGCGCTTCTTTGTATTGAATTTCAACTGCCAACCCCTGACCATTCTTGAAGCTTCTGCAGGTCCTTCTCATTCTGTCTACACCTCTGGTGTGTCTACTCTGTTTCAGAGCTTTGTGTCATCAGCAAACAGGGAAATTCTGCTTTCTAGGTCCTGCACAATGTCACTGATGAAGATGTTGAATAGGACCGGTCCCAGCACTGATCCCTGTGGTACCCCACTGGTCACTCTTCCCTCTGTGGAGTGACAGCCAGTTACCACCACCCTTTGTATCCTGCCACCCAGCCAGTTACCTATCCCCAAACTACTGTCCTGCCCACACCTGTATTCCCAAGTTCGTGTAATAGTCTTCTATGTGGCACAGTGTCAAAGGCCTTGCTGAAGTCCAGGTAGGCCATGTCCACTGCCCTGCCCTGATCCACCTCCCTAGTCACCCAGTTGAAAATTCAATGAGGTTGGTCTGACATGACCTCCCACAATGAAACCATGCTGCCTTGGATCCTGTAGTCCATTGACAACCTGATGTTCCACCAATCTCTCCTTCAGTAGTGCTTCCATGATCTTCCCCACTATCGAGGTGAGGCTGACTGGTCTCTAGTTCCCGCTCCTTCTTTGTTCTCACTTTTGTATAAGGGGACTACATCTGCTGTCCTCCAGTCTTTGGGTACCTCCCTGTTTCCAGTGATCGGCTAAACAGGATTGCCAGATGTTCAGCCACCACCTCTCTTAGTTTTTAAGGACCCTGGGTACACCACATCTGGCCCCATTGCTTTATCAACTCTTTATTACTTCCAGTTCCTTCAGGACCCTTTCTCGTGTAAAGGGACTTGTGTCCATTCTGCACCATTCCCTCCGCTTGTACTCCGTTCAGACCCATTACCTCCTCTTCCTCAGTAAGGGCCAGGCAGAAATACCTGTTCAATATGTCAGCTTTACTGTTGTCATCCTCCACAGTCCCCATCCTCACCCTTCAGTCTCACTATCCCTCCTTTGTCTTTCTTTTTCACTTATGTACCTGTAAAGGTTTTGTCCCCTCTACCCACTGATTTTGCAATGTGCTTTTCTGTCTGAGCTTTGGCTTCTCTTACTGACCTCCCTGCCTCCCTTTGCTTCTCCTGGTACTTCTCCCTATATCCCCTTTTGCCTATGTATTTTTGTATTGCCTGAATGCAATCTTTTTGCTTTCACTTCCTCCACTACCTCCTTGGAAAACCATAATGGCCTCCTCTTACTTTTCCCTTGCTAACTTGCTGAATGCATAATTCTGTTGTTCTTGTAATCCCCATTTTAAATACTGCCTACTGTTCCTCAACACCTGATTCCTGCCCCATTCCCTTAATGCCTCTTTCAAGCATCTCCCCATTTTCCCAAAGTCTGCCCCCTAAAATCCAGGATACATATTTTTGTGTGGTTTGGTTCTGCTCCTTCTGTGATATCAAACCACAGTGACTGATGGTCACTGTTCCCAGGTGCTCCCCAATGTTACCCCGTGACACTGTCCCTGTTTGTGACACAAGGTCCAGTATTGCCTTCTGCTGAGTTGGTTCCATGACCAGTTGTTGAGGAAGGCTCCCTGAAGGAGTCCAAGATAAATCTGCTCCTAGTTGATGCTGCTGGGGATGCTCCAGTCCACGTCTGGAATATTGAGCTCTCCAACCAGCACTACCTCACCTTGTCTGCCATCCTTTGAAAGCTAGCATCAGCTCCCTATCTGTTTCTTCCTCCTGAGATGGTGGTCTATACACCACACCTGTGTGGATGGCTGGCCCCATTTTCCTTCCGCTTAACCTACAGTATCTCTCTCCCATTTTGTTCCTCCTGGATCTCTGTGGCCCTTATGTCATTTTTCACATACAGTGCCACTCCTCCTCCTCCTCCCTTCCTACCTGCCCTGTCTCTTCTGAATATGTTGAAGCCAGGTATGGCCATCTCCCAGTCATGGTTATCATTATACCAGGTTTCTGTGATGGCCACAATGTCCAGGTCTGACTGCACCATGACAGCCTCAGATCCTCCATTTTGTTGCTAAGGCTCCTGGCATTGCACACATAGCTTTCCATGATTTGACCTCCTAGACTGTTTTGCTGTTCTACTCCAGCCTCTTCCCTGGTTGTCCTTTATCCCTGGTTCTCCTTGCTGTCTGCCCTTCTGTTGAATTTTGCCCTTTTCTGCCTATCCACCTCTTGGGTGCTTATCTTCATCTTTTGCACACTGCTTTGTAGGGATATCCACTCCTCCGGTTCACTGGTTCCACTGCTAGCTGTGGGGGTGGGCAATTAGGTACCCTCCTTGCTGGCCTGCCATCCCTTGGCTAGTTTAAATGCTTGTCAATGGAGCATTTAAACATATCATTGAGTCTTAGATTCCCTCCAGGATGGATGCAGGCCATCAGGCCTGAAAAAGCCTCCATCCCTCCAGGTGGGTCCCCAGTCACCAATGAATCAAACCCTTTCTCACAGCACCAGTTCTTCAACCATGAGTTAAAGTTCTTGGTGCATGCACCCTATGCTCTCCCATGCCTCTCTCCGGTAGTCTGTCCGAGAAGGTGCAGAGTAGCTACTTGCTTGAGACCCTCCCAGTTTCCTAAACTCTTCCTGAACTTCCTTTGGACCCCATTTGCCAGGTCATTAGTACCTGGGTGGATAGCGACATCCAGCTCACCCTCCCATCTTGCCTTCCAGCGATCCCCAGGATCTTCTTTTCCATCCCCCATACGGTGGCACCTGGTAGGCACCTCACCTCCCTGTCCTTCCCCTCCTGTGTTCCTAGCTGAATTCCTCTTGTGATGGAGTCCCCCACAAGATTGTTTCCTCCTCCTCCTCTGGGGTCCACTGCTCTCCCCACTGAGGTCACCTCCTTGGCTAACCTCCACATCCTTTCCTTCCCATTGTATGTTCTGCTGAGCTTTGCCACTGTCTATATTCTTGCACTGTTTGTTTCTCCTGCATGCTTTGTATTTCTGACATGGAGCCTTAGCAAAGAGTCTTTGACTCAAAGGGTTGTAATTCTGATTGTCTAAATAAATAAGAAGACAATAGGTGGGCAGCAGGTTGTAGGCAGCGAGGGAATAGGTTTCAGAAGAACAAAAGAGGCGAAGGTGAGTGAGAAGAGGCCAGGATCCCAGCCCTTCAGGATGTGGAGAAGTGGAGGGAAGAGTTGGGTTAATGGTGTAAGGATAGGGTAGGGACTGATCCTTGGTACAACTTTGGATGATAGACAAATCACAGTAAGAGACAATTGAATGTCTGAAGAAGGAATGGTGGAGGTAGGGAAGGAATGCTGTTTTTAGGAGGGTGGGGTGGAGCTGCAGCAGGGGCATTGCATAGAGTACTGAGAGGGGTAGGGTTAGCCAGGGACTTGGGGGGTTAGGGAGGGTTGTAGCAGGGACAGCTAGGTGCAAGAAAGTTTTAAGGGCAGAGCTGATGGAGTAGTAGGATGATCAACAATGTACTGGTATTAACAATGTACTGAAGACCAGAGTATATGAAGGTTCTAAAAGGTAATGGACATGAACTGAGGACCAAAGTGTGTAATTGCAGTAGAGGAGGTACTAACCATGTACTGAGGGCCAGACTGTGCGAAGGTACTAAAAGAAAACAAGCATTTGTCAATGCCGAATGTGGTCTTGCTGGCATTAGTGCATGAGTTAGAGAGATGCATAGTAGTTATTGCAGTGGAGTATTGAACTGATGCCACCCACCCCCACCCTGCAGAGACTGGTAGGCATTGCAGTGTGGCTTTGGGTCATCGGTTTATGCTCACCCCAGTTCATAAGGAAATGCACTGAGATGGGTGCAGAATAGGAGAATGGGTGCACTTTGGCCCAAGAGTCAAGGCACACCTTGATGCCTGTCACTGGCTGCAAGGCGGGGTGGGAGTAGAATGGCATGAGCATTACAGCCGACAATCCCAAGTCACACCATTGACACCTCTCAGTCTCTACAGGGGTGGGGTGCTATTATTGGAAATCCTAACGCCCAGGTGTTTGTTGGTATTTCCTCCAAATTTTTAACATGGGCTTTTGTGACCTCATGAACAGTGGCACTATCAGTTTGTAAGCGAAGGTGATTTTGCACAGTCGACTGTGCCATTTGGTGCCACAGGTGCGAAAATACATTTCAGGCAGGATGTGAAAAGTGACAGCTGTACTGTTTTTGAGAAGGTACAAAAATGGCAATGCTGAACATCTGGAATGAAAATATGAAAAACTGATGAAGTCACGAGCTTGTGTAGAAACTGCACAATGCACACCCATAAAGCAATTATTTCGGGATTTTTGTAACCAAATTTTCAACATAGGCATTTTGGGACCTCCGCTTATGAACAGGTGGTGCTGTGATTTTGTTAATCTGTCCTGAAAGTTGATTTCCCACAGCGACCACGCCATTGTGTGCCAGATGTGCAAAACACATTTGAGACGGATGTGAACTATGACAGCTGTACTATTCATAAAGAGGTGTGCAAAATGGCAATGTTGAAAATCTGGAGGAAATTATTAAAATTGTCAGGTTAAAAGCGTGTGTGGGAACTGTGCAACGCACACTCATAACAGTCATTTTTTGAATTTTACACCAAATTTGCAACACTGTCTTTTGGCACCCCACCTCATGAATAGTGGTACTGTCATTTTGTTACTTGATCCTGAAAGGTGATTCCACACAAAGACTGTGAAATCACCTGTTGGGACAGAATAACGAGATGACAGTGCATGTGTTCATGAGATGGGGTCACAAGAATCCCATGTTGAAAATTTGGAGCCAAGATTCAAAACAGTGGCTGAGATAGTCACCTAATTTGGCCCCAATGATGCCATTATACAACTACTGGCATTTCTTCATTTTACAGTTCGACTTTGAAGAGTCCAGACATGCTCACACTCCACCAAAGATCACAGCACCGGACCTCTGGAGGTAAGTATGGGGTGAGGGCATGTGGGGTGCACAGAAGGTGAGTGTGGGTTGGGGAGGGGGAACCATGGACAACAGACCATTTTCTTTCAGGTACAAAAAAAATGGACACTGCACCACAGGACAGTTTTCTTTCTTTACAGGTGAAATAAAACAAATATTGTGCACACTGGGGTGGGTTCCCAGTGTGCCCCATGAGGGTCAGAGGCGGGGATGAACATCCCACACAGTCGACTTTCTGTGAGCAGAGGTACACTGGAGTGGGCACCCAGTGTGCCACACAATGTGGGGGGGGTTGCAGACATGCCGATATGAGTTACCCCAATGTCAGCCTTCTTTGGAGATTGTGTGGCACAAAACTGCCACCATGTTTGTGAAATGTTTTACCAGGAAAGGCATGTCGGAGGCATGTCATCTGTGCCGCTCATGATGAGCTTGTCTCTGATTGCAGTGGCACATTTCTTTACAGTTGTGTCCACTTTACATAATTCTTGTGTCAACACTAGCATGCTGACTAATTGGGGTATGAGGGGCGTACCTCTAAGTGTGTGCCCTGCATTACGTAACACTGACACACCTATGCATTTCTCCTACTACCTCAAGATGTTGCTTGCGCAAGTGCAAGACAACATAAAAGGCTCAACACTCAGATTCTGTAGTTCAAAAGTGCATACGTGCAGTGTATTTATTCTGGCAGGGTGACAAAGGAGAACCTTAGCCCAGCACTTCAACCCTTCAGTGGGCCTTCCTTAGGGGTGGATCTAGGAAGTGACAAACATAATTACATTTATACAGAGTGTCCTTAAAGTGGAAGTGCATACATGTGATAAAAACAAGCATAATTTCATTTCAATACAAAACTTTAGTTATAGAAACATTTAACTACAGCAACAAGTGAACTTGTTAAGGGTCTTAGCATAATTTATTATAAAATAATGTTAATTTTCTATGTAATTAGAACTCCCAGTTCATTTCAATTATAGCAGGACATAACCTTGTTTATTATATATATGTGTATATACATATATATATATATATATATATATATATATATATATATATATACTATATATACATACACACAATAAGGGTAGTGGTAAATGAGTGAGATAAAACAGCATATCATCCACTGCAGTGTGATATTTTACCCTCTGCTCTACTGTAATGATATCAGCCATTTACACACACAGGTCACAAAGGTCACTGATATCATCACCCTAGGCAGCTTTCCCCTCAGCATTGAAGAAACACCTGTGCTGTTACCATAGACACAAGCGCAGAACTACCTGGGAGGTCTCACTGCTGCCTACAGCTAACTCAGTGAGCATTACAAAACATACCTATCCCACCCCAACTTCCAGCTCATTACTGTGATGCTCTCAACTTGATGCAGCCAAATTCCAAACTGCACAGCTTCACAGAACAGTCTAAACTACTGCCTGCAGCTAACTCAACTACCATTGAAACAGATTATCATTTGTTCCTCAAACTCTGATTCTCAGCCATTACAATTACTGTGACAATCTCAACTTCACTGCAGCCAGAATCCTAAAAGCACAATTTCACAGAACACTCTGCACTCTGCCTGCAGCTAACTAATACCACTGAAAACAGTATCAGCTGTTCTGACACTCTGCCTCTCAGTTCATTACAATTACTGTGATGCTTTTAACTTCACTGCAGCCAGACTGCTAAACAATACAGCTTCACCAAAGTATGTTTCTCATTCCTATCTAAAACTAACTCATTTAGCATTACAAAACACACTCATGTGTCTCTCAGAGTTTATAACACTGCCAGCCCATTCAGGAAAGCTCATACACAGAATGAGCAAACACATAAACAGGAACAGAACACAAGACAGCATAACAAAACTACTGAAACTCTTGGCCCTATTGTATATATTTAATACATGATGGGCAGATCATGGCTATGGCAAATATTGTCACTCCTGCATTGTGAGCTTGGATATCTCACTCATGCCTTTGGCACTTGTGAGATATCAGAGCTCACTCTGCAGAGTGACAATATTATCACTCATGCCCATCATGTATCCCTATATATATATATATATATATATATATATATATATATATGTGTGTATGTGTAATAGATAAACCACTCTGAGGTGTACAGTCACGCAGTGATATGCACACCGTGGTGTGCATTGTATGCAGAGGCCACAGGCCCTGCTGATGAAGGTTCATGCCTAATTACCTCACCTGCCAATAAGTTTCTAGCCTGGACTGCTCTATCAGTACTGTAACTTTTAATACTGCTTGTCAATGTTAGTCCTTATTGTACTCTGTTTTACCCTCCACCCCTGTAACCAACGTGGAGACTCTGCAAACACTGCTGTGTCAGTACTGAAACTGTAAATACTGCCTGTTCATGTATGTATTTTCTGTATTTGTCTACCCTCCACCCCTGTAACCTGGCGTGGAGCCTTTGCAAAGAGTCTATGACTCAAAGGATTGTAATTCGATCTTGCTCAATAAATAAAATAAATAAATAAAATATCAGAGGGCAACACTTGCGCCTAAGAATGGTTTATCTGTCTTACAAAATGTCAAAATTGTTTTGGAGGGGTAAAAGTGTAGGTGTGTTGTCACGCTCTGGTATCGTCTGATCATGTGATGTGTTTTATACAATCAGAACTTTGGATTTGGATTTGGATTTCTTCCCCATTTTATAAATATGTATATATATATAATAGTGGCACAGTAGTGCCACTATAGTTAAGAGTTACATAGCCATTTCTATGTTAAACCTCAAAGTCTGCACTTTAATAATTTTACAACTGTTTGTCTGATTTGCCTGAAATTGAGAATGTAGGAAGAATTTTGGTAGATCTCCAGATCTCTGAATTTTTGTGTTGATCGGATGTGCGGTTGTGGAATCGTGATCCACTCAAAAGTGAAAAATTCCCAACATTCCATTTTCTTTAGTTGTACATATTGGACTGAAGAATGCATATGAGTGGGTTACAATTGGATGGGTTACATGGGTCCTAGCTAGCAGTGGTGTCTTTTGAAGATTTCATGTAAAATCTTCTTCCATTCAAAAGTTATAGCAATTTTAGTGTCCCACTATATCCTATGGGAAGATTTATATGTGCAGCTCAAAATTGTCACAATCATATTTTTAGTGTCAAATTTGCCAAAAATAGTGTTGTGCTGCTGCTATCTTGTTTTGTGTTAGCGAGAGAGAAAAACAATATAGTAAAAAATACTGCATTTTCAACATATCAACCATTGGATTTACCTATTCGGGGCCTGCAGAACAGGAATCTGGCATTAGTTTTACACCAGCTGGTCTGAAAATGTGGTTTTAAATTTTTCCATCATTTTATTGGTTTTGATTGCGGCACTATAATATATTGCTGCGACAATATGCACGATCATAAAAATATAACCACGACACTATTGTTTATATTTGCAGTTTTATTCCCATTATAAAGATAAAGTGTCACAATCATATTTTAAATGACCATGATAACACTGCATGGCCACATTTTCTTAACTGCTGTTTTCTTTGTCCTTGATTGTGGCAGGCTGGATTGTGATATTGGCCTGAAAATTTCAGGGTGGCAAACCCTGGTGCCACAAATGTACCTTTTGGTGTTTTGGTATGGAACTACTGAACATGGCGTGCCTACAGCATTGTGAAGTTTGAAAATTTCCTCATAGGATAACATTGCTGTGCTGGTTTTCTTTGTCCCTCGTTGTGGCAATGTGGACTGCGGTTTTGCCTGAACATTCAGAGTGGAAGGCCTAGTCCCACAGGTGTGCCTTTTGGTGGTTTACTATGAAAACATTTAACAGGGCCATAGTTACAGCATTCTACATACATAGATACATAGACAGTGTCAGCAGATAAGGGCCTATGGCCCACCCAGTCTGCCATTTGAGCTTGTAAGTTCAGTTTGTTTTCCTAGAAGTCTGTTGCCCTTACCCCTGACCTCCAGAATTCTTTTATGTCTATCCCATGCATTCTTAAATCCTGTGATTATTTCAGCCCCACCATTTCCTCTGGCAGGGTGTTCCAGTTGTCCACCACCCATTCTGTGAAGAAATTCTTTCCCATGTTTCCTCTGAATCGTCCTCCCTCCAACTTCATCCCATGCCCTCTAGTCCTGGAACATCTTTTTCACTTAAAAATAATGTTTTCCTGCATCCTGTTCCTCCCTGTAAGATACTTGTATGTCTCTATCATATCCCCTCTCTCCCTCTCCTCCAGGGAGTACATGTTCAGTTCCTTCAACCTGTTTCATAGGACTTGTGATGCAATCCATGCACCATCTAAAGTTCAGAAATATTCCCATAGGATAACATTGCGGTGCCCGTGATACCTTTTGGTGCCTGTGTCTCAAAAACGGTTTAAGATACTGACTTTTGTTGCAAAATTCTTAGTTCCCCAGTCAGAACTAGGTTACAAAGCCATGAAACCCTGAAGTTTGAATTTTTTCTTGTGTGTATGGTTCCTGAGATATTTCAATTACTGTTTCAATTGGTGATTTTCAAGTCACGAGGGCCACTATTATGCCTTCAGTGTTAGCACTCACATTGTGTTTCAATGTCTGTACCTCAGAAACAGTGCAAGATATGGGTTCAGTCAATTATTGTTGTGAGACCTACACAATCTCATGATTACAACGACACTTGAATTTTTTCTACCTGCTACAGTTTACGAGATATGGGAACATTACTGTTGCAAGGCCTCCTTGCCTTGTAGGGCTGCTGTATGGCTCCATGCTTATCTGTAAGTGGGAGTGCAGGACCGGAGGGCCAAATGGGTGGCTTGCTGGAGCGTGGGGCCCTCCACCAAGTTGCCCGTTTAGATTACTACTACATTACACTTTTAAAAAGAAAGAAATTCTTTGCAAAAACTTTGTTAATGCATCAGTTGGGGCTCTTTCCACACCGACAAAAGTGTGGACATTTGACGAGGGATTTACTACCCTATCACCCCACCACCACCCCACCATCTTCCATACACCAACAGGCCTGTTTATGTATGGAGGGTGGAGGTGAGGAGGTGTAGTGTGGTAGGGGTGGTAACCCTAACCTTGAATTTCCACACTTTTGTCGCGTGTGGAAAGAACCCCAACTTATGCATAATGAAGTTTTAAAGAATATATATATATATATATATATATATATATTATATCAGTGCAGTCATGCCACTATAGTTAGGGTTCAGATGTCATTTCTATGTTAAAGTCAAAATATTGCACGTTAATAACTTGGGACCCATTCAACAGATTTGCCTGACATTTGGCATGCTTGGTGGGAAATGGTAGATCTCTTGAACTGACAAATTTTGTTTTGGTCGGATGTATGATCTTTGTGTACAAAAATGCTGAAAAATGCAAAATTATCCATTTTGGAGGCAGCGTTTGGGACATTGGGCGAGACCCTGCATGGTCATCATGTGGCATGCAGCTCTGTGAGATAGCTTGTTTGAAAGAGCTGTGGTGGCTGAAGATGCGCTTTTAATTTGGTGAAAAAATATTAAGGCTTTCAAAGTTATGCCACTTTTAGTTCCCATTATAAGTCAAAGGAAATTTATACATATGTTTTGCAAACAAAGAATGGGGTTCTGGCCATGTGATCCCACCTGGTGATCAAAGAATTTGTAGCCTCACAGTTCAAGAATCTTTGTCCCTGAGAATTTTAAAAATTCTTTGACCGTGAGGTCCACCATATTGTTTTAGTTTTCCAATCGGAAAAACACAAATATCTCTGCTCAGGGTCACTCCTGAAGTAAAACTTGGATGGGTTTTACTCAAGGGCTCCGCTCTATTGAGCCGTTCCTTTGGTTTTATCCAAATCAGTCAAAAAGTGAGTTATAAGCTTTTAAAATCCTTGTTCACAGCTCGCTAACGATCTTTGACTGCTAGCCTGCAAATTCTTTGATTATGAGATTCTTTGATCGCAATCTTGCATTGCACCTAAATACACAAATATCTCAGCTCAGGGTAGGCTTAGGACACAAATGAGGGTTGGTTTTGATCAGGGGCTTCGTTCTATCGAGGCATGCCATTGGTTCGGTTCAAATTGGTCATAAAATTGCGTTTTACCATTTTTTATTCTTTGGTCATGAGCGTACAATTTCTTGATCATGAGCCTGCAAATTCTTTGATACGAGTCTTTGATGCGATTGTGCATCGCTAGTGAGGATGAGATGGCGGTTTAAAATTTGTTATTTCTCTGCCCAGGGTCCTAGGAAGACAAATGAGGGTGAATTTTGCTCAGGGCTTCATTCTGATGAACCATAGTGGTGGTTTTCTGCAATTCTTTGTATTTTTAAACTACAGCAGTTTTATTCTCTGATCATGAGCCTGCAAATTCTTTATTCGCGAGCGGCAAACTCTTTGATCGAGATTCTTTGATAGCAATCGTGCATCATGAGGAAGGGATGAGATGGCCAGGTTAAAAATCAATTTTCTCAGCCATGGGGCCCTAGGAAGTCAAATGAGGTGGGTTTTGCTCTGGGGTTTCGTTCTGTTGAACCATTGCAGTGGTTTACGAATTCCTTCAATTTTGATTTATAGCATTTTTTATTCTTTGTTCATGAGCCTGCAAATTCTTTGATCATAAGCCTGCAAATTCTTTGATCATGAGATTCTTTGATCACCATCTTTGATCATGAGGGAGGGACAAGGTGGTAGATTTTCTAATGCATTAGATAGGGCAATTTACCAATCTTAAATTTAAATATCTCAAAACAGTTTGGTCTTTTTATTTGAAATTTGGAGGTGTTAATGGCATGTCCTGTGGGCGTTTTTCTTTCTTAGGTGCACATAACTTCAAAAACTGGTGCTAGGAGAAGTGCCTGGGAGTTGATTAAGGAGTGACTACATATGATAGAAATCTCTAATTGAAATAAGCGCCAGGATTCAGAGCTATGGATCAATGAATTTCTAGGTGGAGGGACTACAGGATAAAAGAAGGAGCCCTAGAATGTATGCTATGTGATGGTATCTCCATTTTCTTCAGGCCAAAGATGTTCTTTAAACAACAGATAGTTGCTTAATAAAGTAACTATATCGGAGTATACAAGCCTAAAACATAATAGTCGTTGACATTGCCTTGGTGTGCTTTACTGTGTGCAACTTTTATAATGCTTACAAACTAAAACTAGTGCTTTTAATTTAAACATTTTTTGGCTCGTCTGAGGTCCGAATGCAACTGTAGTGGCCTTTGGCTTTTAAAGCACATATTGTAAAGCACTATTAACCTGGAATTAGGACTCCTGCTGGAGGAGCTGAAATGCTGAATGAAATGACTCCCTCTGGGATAAAAGCTGGTCTCTATTATTAGAGTATGGGAATGCAATTTTAAAAGTGGGTGGCAACTTCCTCTAAGAGGTTTTGTTTTGTATTCTGTATAACGCGCCTAATTTCCAGCCTAAGTAATGAAATAAGAGCATTGGGTTGAACACATAGGCACTGTCCCAGTGTCTTTCACATTGTGGAGCTCGAAGTCTCATAATATTCTTACTGCAGGATGTTTTTCTGGTGATTACAATGACTTGTCCTACAGAGAGTCTGACCGGTGGACAATGGGGTTTAGATATTGCTCCCTTCTTTATGGAACCTGAACTCATATTAGAGCTATTTCCCTCTGCCGCAGCAAGAACTTAGAGTGAACATAGAAACATAGAATTTGACAGCAGATAAGGACCGCTTGGCCCACCCAGTCTGCCATTTCCTACCTACTGGATAAGCTGCAGATCCTAGTTAACCAGCAGCCTACTTCTTCCTACCCCACCCCCAGAATTGCCTTATGACTATCCCATGCATGCTTGAATTCCACCACTGATTTTGACTCCACAACCTCCTCGGAAGGCCATTCCATGCATCCACAACCCTCTCTGTGAAAAATACTTCCTTAATTACCTCTGAGCGCCCCATCTTCAAATTGTGCCCTCTTGTTCTTGCACACCTCTTTTTGAAAGATGCTACCCTCTTGGACTTTGTTGATTCCCTTGAGGTACTTGAAAGTTTCTATCATGTCCCCCTCTCCTCCTTTCCTCGAGGCTATACATATTAAGCTCCTTAAGTCTCTCTTCATATGTCCTCCGGTGCAGACCCTGCACCATTTTAGTGCCCTCCTCTGGACAGCTTCCATCCTGTCTATGTCTTTGCGGAGTTTGGGTCTCCAGAACTGTACACAGTACTCCAGATGGGGTCTCACCAGCTGTCTGTACAGAGGGATAATAACTTCCTGTTTTCTACTGGTGATGCCTCTCCTTATGCATCCCAGTATCCCCCAAGCCCTCTTTGCTGCCTTCTCACATTGCTTGCCCACCTTTAGGTCATCTGATATGACTACCCCCAGGTCCCTTTCATTTTGTTGTTGTTAGTATCTCACCCCATTGTGTACTCTTCCCCTGGGTTTTTGTTTCCCAGGTGCATTACCTTGCACTTCTTAGCATTGAATCTAAGCTGCCATACATTTGACCATTCCTCTAACCTTGCCAAGTCCCTTCTCATCCTTTCCACCCCACCCTGTGCATCAACTCTGTTGCAGATCTTAGTGTCATCTGCAAAGAGACATACTTTTCCTTCCAGTCCTTCTGCAATGTCACTTATTAAGACATTGAAGAGGACTGATCCTATCTGAACCTGCAGTACCCACTAGTAACCTTCCTTTCTTCTGAGTGGACTCCATTTACTATTACTCTCTGTGTCCTATTCTCCAGCCAATTCTTTACCCAGGCTGTCATCTTGGGACCCACTCCCAGGCTGGCTAACTTATATATTAATCTTTGTGTGGGACTGTGTCAAATGCCTTGCTAAAGTCTAGGTAGGCCATGTCCACAGCCCCTCCCTGATCTACTACTTTGGTCACCCAGTCAAAGAAATCTATCAGATTAGATCTGGCATGACCTTCCCTGTGAATCCATGCTGCCTAGGGTCCTGTGCCCTTCTGGCCTCTAGATACGTGACAATTCTTTCCTTTAGAAGTGATTCCATCATTTTCCCTATCACTGAGGTTAAACTAACAGGTCTATAGTTTCCTGCTTCTGCCTTGCTCCCACTTTTGTGAAGGAATCACATCTGCCTCCATTCTATTTCCCTCTGCGCCAGCAAGAACTTAGAGTGAAGTGCCTTACTGAACTGGAAATTTCAGGTATTTTGTCCAGTTTTTGGCCTCATTTGGGGATTCCTCACGATGGAACATAGCCCTTGCAGATTAAATTATTCTTGTGAAGCCAAAATATAGTATTGTGTTACCTCCTAGGAATCCTTTTTGGAGCCAAAGATGTTTGCCTCAGCAATCTGAGTAGAAGCTATTTATGATCTTGAACACCTGGTGACAAAAAGAAATGAAAACTAACTGTGGTGCAATTGCTAAACAAACTAATTCAAGGATTGTTTACTGGCACTGGAGTATTGGGACCCCAGTGTAGGTGACTCTAGGCCTTGAATGATTTTATAAAATTCTGAGCAGAGGCTGAGTCTTTCTGCTCTTTGAATTCTTTCCTTACCTTTCTGAATACTGGATTAAAGAGAAGTATTTGCTGTTAAAATTTTACAAATAGAAAAGTTTCAGTGTTAGTTTTAGTTGTTATACTTTGTTATACCTGATATATATTTGTTAATATAATTTTTATTTTTGAATTCATAATAAATTTAAGGAGCTAATATTTTAACTTTGGCCCACATTTGTAAATAAAAGTGAGTCCTAATGTCACGATGAGATTCTTAATTAGCTTATTGTAACAATTCTGAGGAGATTCACTGTATTAATTAACAGATGATACAGGAAAGTAACTATTAAATGGCCCTCTATGTCATTCTTTTTAGTGATGATTTTGAGATGTAGTTATAAGGTATTTGAAATTTCTACACTACTTTGTATGGTCTTAGGAATGCATTATAGCTCATGAAGGTTTCAATGAAGCTAATGATAGTAGAAATGTTACTGTATCTAAAGACCATGATTAATAGGAAAGCACAGTCGATAAATCACATTTTATGGAACATCTAGCTCTATGATAGTCCTAAAGCAGGGCAATGTTAAATATGGGATGTCTGATTATGTTTTTACAATTTAATTCTGTGTGTTTTCTGATTTGTCTATTTATACTGTATCTTTATACGAATTTTTATTTTTAGTATATTGAAATGGCAAATTGCCAAACAATAAAACTCTCTTGAAGTTGGTGTTGTACAACTTTCTACTTACTATTCTTTCTTAAAAAGTAAGGAAATTCTATGCAAAAACTTCATTAATGCATCAGTTAGGGTTATTCTACAGCAACAAAAGTGAGGAAATTCAACATTAGGGTTGCCACCCTTGCACCCGCCCCCAACAACAGGTGTCAGGATGTGCTTTGGGGTTGTCAGCTAACTTTCACCCATTCTTCCTGCACAACCTCAGCTTCTTTACATGTGGGATGGGGTGAGAGTTAGGGCGACGACTCCCAACGCACACCCCAATGCCTGTTGGTGGTGGCGGAGGCTGGGGTGCAAGGGTGGCAACCCTAATGTTGAATTTCCTCACTTTTGTCACTGTAGAATAACCCTAACTGCTGCATTAATTAAGTTTTTTTCATAGAATACATATATATATATATATATATATTATAGTGGCACAGTAGTGCCACTATATTTAGGGTTGAGTACCCCATTTAAAGTTAAAGTGTGAAAATTTGCATCTTAATAACTTTGCCACTGTGTTACAGATTTGCTTGAAATTTGGCAGGTATGGAGCAGTACCATAGATCTCTAGATCTGCCAAGTTTTGTAATGGTTGGATATACAGTTGTGGAGTTATAAAGCAACATTCCATAGCACATTTATGCTTTGCACATTCTTTGCCCGTGTCTACAGGTCCATGGTTTGCACGACTGGTCCAGAAACTTCAGGAAATATGCAGCCAGCATCCTCAATGTGCCTTTCAAAGATTTCATGAAAAATATTAAGCGGTTCAAAAGTTATTCAAGAAACAAGTTTCCTATTATAGTCAATGGGAAAAGATAACAAAAGTTCAACAGTGTCTTAATGCAGTTTTTAGTGTCACAGATGACACTTGTAGTGTCATGAGTCAGCCATATTTTTCAGTTAGTGGTCACAGAAATGCTTGCCATTTAAATTTGGGACCCTCTAGGGACACAATTCTTTTTGTGTTTACCTATTTGGACCCTGAGGATGCTAGCCATGTTTTTGTTTGGGGTTAAACACCATAGAGATATGTTTTTGAAATTTTTGTAAACTGTAGTGTCACACTTGTGACACTTTGTGATTTTTTTGTGAAAGTGTCTTGATTTGCGACACTACTTTGCGAGACTGTGGCCAAAATAATAGGAATTCTTTGACACCTTGCTGTAAAAGAACGGTTTGGTCATTTGGGCTGAAATTTGAGGGAAGAAAGCCAACGTCCCACAGATCCCACAGATATAGATTATCCCATCATCCCACAGAACATCCCACAGATACAGATTATAAACAACATTACAGAGGGACTGGAAGGAAAAGTATGTCTCTTTGCAGATGACACAAAGATCTGCAATAGAGTTGATGCACAAGGTGGGGTGGAAAGGATAAGGGACTTGGCAAGGTTAGAGGAATGGTCAAATGTATGGCAGCTTAGATTCAATGCTAAGAATGTGCAAGGTAATGCACCTGGGAAACAAAACCCAGAGGAACAGTACACAATGGGGGTGAGATACTAAAACAACAAAAATGGAAAGGGACCTGGGGGTAGTCATATCAGATGACCTAAAGGTGGGCAAGCAATGTGAGAGGGCAGCAAGGATGGCTGGGGTGATATTGGGATGCATTGGGAGAGGCATCACCAGTAGAAAACAGGAATTTGTTATCCTCTGTACGGACAGCTGGTGAGACCCCATCTGGAGTACTGTGTGCAGTTCTGGAGACCCAGTCTCCACAAAGACATAGACAGGATGGAAGCTGTCCAGAGGAGGGCAACTAAAATGGTGCAGGGTCTGCACCAGAAGACATGAAGAGGAACTTAGGAGCTTAATATGTATAGCCTCGAGGAAAGGAGGGAGAGGGGGACATGATAGAAATGTTCAAGTACCTCAAGGGAATCGACAAAGTCCAAGAGGGTAGCAACTTTCAAAAAAGGTGTGCAAGAACAAGGAGACACAATTTGAAGATAGAGGGAGGTGGCTCAGAGGTAACATAAGGAAGTATTTTTCACAGAGAGAGTTTTGGATGCATAGAACAGCCTTCCGGAGGAGGTAGTGGACTCAAAAACAGTGGTGGAATTCAAACATGCATGGGACAGTCATAAGGCAATTCTAGGGGTGGGGTAGGAAGAAGTAGGCTGCTGGTTAACTAGGATCTGCAGCTTATCCATTAGGTAAGGAAATGGGCAGACTGGGTGGGCCAAGCGGTCCTTATCTGCCATCAAATTCGATGTTCTGTGTTCTAGATGCACCTTTTGTGGTTTGGTGACAAAATATTACAGGGATGCTAAGTTGTGGTACTCTGAAGTGACACTTTTCCCATAGACTAACATTACGGCGTCCACTGAGCCTTTGAGGGCCCGTATCTCGGAACGCTTCAAGATGCTTACTTTTCATTGGAAAAATGCTTTGCCCTCAGCTGGGGGGCTAAGTGCAAAACTAGCCAGGAAAGTCATAATTTATATTAAATTTCTTTTCTACGTTGTACAGTTCCTGAGATATAAGCAATTTAGTATTCCAAGTACTCATTTTCTGCTCCAAGGCCCATTATTATGCATACATTCTTTGTAGTCACTGTGTTTCTCTATGCAACTGTTGGTGAAAAAAGGTGTGCACTTTAGTTACTGTCACAGTTAGCATTCTCACTTGTGTTTCCGTAACCTTTTCGTTAATGTTCCCGTCGCCTGTATACGTTACCCTTTGCATTTTCATTTGCACTTGCATTTGCATTACTGTTACCATTTGTGTTTCCATTACTGTTTCTGTTTGTGTTTCATTTGCATCACCATGTGAATTACCATTTGCATTTGCATATGCACTTCCATTTGCATTTCCTTTGGCGTCATCTTTGCTGTTGCCATTAGCATTGCGTTCCTATTGTAGTACTGTGACCATGCATTAGCTTTTGCATTTCTGTATGCGCTTGCATTTGTGTTTCTGTTTGCATTACCATTCGTGTATGCCACCATATGCGTTACCCTTTGCATTTCGTTGCGCTTGCATTTTGTGCTACGTTAACATTTGCAGTCCCATTACTGTTTTTGTTTGCATTTCGTTTTGCATCACCATGTATATTACCATTTGCATTTGTGCACATGCTTCCGCTTGCATTGCGTTTCCTTTGGTGTCATCATTGCTGTTACCGCTAGCATTTGTGTTTCTTATTGTGTTACCATGACTGTGTGCGTTACCATTTGCATTTCCATACATGCTTGCATTTGCATTCCATTTGCATTACCGTTCCCATCTCGCCTCCGTGTGCATTACCCTTTGCATTTTCGTTTGCACTTCCGTTTGCATAACTGTTAACATTTGCTTTTCCATTACTGTTTTTGCATTTCCTTTTGCGTCACCATGTGCATTTCTATTACGTTTGTGTATGCTCTTCTGTTTGTGTTTCTGTTTGTGTTTCCTTTGGTGTCATCGTTGCTGTTACTGTAACTATCATGCTTTCCAATTACGTTACGTGCTTCCATGTGCATTATGGCTTGCGTTTCTGTACGTGGTTACATTTATGCTTCTGTTTTCATTAACGCTTGCACTTGTGTTTGTATTACCGCTTGCATTATCATTTCATTTGCATCACCATGTGCGTTAGCATTTGTGCTTGCATTTGCATTGCCGTCAATTCACTATTTATAGTGCACATTCTCAAAAGAAGGAAAATTCATGGCAAAAAATCCATTTAATGCATCATTCGGTTGTTCCAGAGCACAAAAGTGAGGAAATTGATGTTAGGTTCCCACCCTTTGCACCCACCCCCCACCAACAGGCATCGGGTGTGCGCTGGGGTCATCGGTCCTGTCACCCCATTCTCCTATACTGCACCAACTCACCTTGCTTGCACATGGGATGGGGTGAGGTTAGGACTAATGACCCCAACACACACCCAGATGTCTGTTGGTGGGGGCAGGGTGGGGTGGGATACAAGGTGGTGGGAACGCTAACATTGAATTTCATCACTTTGTCACTGTGAACAACCCTAACTGATGTATTAAACTGAGTTTTTGCCATGAATACATGTATATGTGTGTTATATATATATATATATATATATATATATATGTGTGTGTGTGTGTGTGTGTGTGTATATATATATATATATATATATATATATATATATTAGGCACCCTATTGATATCTGAAATTTAAATGTTAAAATTTGTTTCTAAAATAACGTTTCTTTAAAAAAACCTGTCTGTTCCATATTAACTTAATTGCTATCAAACACCAATGGGAGGTCAACCTGGAGTGCTAAAGGACAACTATACAATAAAAGTTGTTCTTATGAAGTAAATTCTTCTTAGTAATATTTTTGCTAAGTTTTCATTAACCATGTGTTATCTAGCCATTTCTTCAGTTAATTTTCACAAAAATATATAAAGTAAGTAAATAAAGGTATTAAAGTAAGAAAAAGTAAGGGCAGGGAGGAGAGAGGGGCTAGTGGGGAAAGAGATAAATGCTATGGTGTATTGTTTTGGAGTTTTATTTCAGGGCTATGAATCCTGTTAGGGGACTGATGGTTGAAAAAATATAATAAGGCTCACATTGTAAAACAATCACATTAGTCATGTTAGTGAACATATGAATGTGCCAGCAGAAACAGAACACCCAGTCTATTTAAGTCTGCTCAAGTGTGCAGCCAACACCCCTAGTTTGTAGCTGTCACCCCTCCCTTTGTCATCCCACTGCCACCCCTCACCTCCCTCACCCTTACTCTCCTCGCTCCCTGTCCCATGCCTTTTGAAGCTGTTCACAGATTTACAAGATACCATCCATTCTGATAGGGCATTCCATTTTGCTAGCACCCTTTCTATGAAATAGTGTCTCCTCATTTCCTTCCTAAATCTTACCCCTTATTCTTAGCCTGTGCCCCCTGGTGACCTCCCCTCCTTAACTTAAAGACCCTATCTGCCCTATTCTTATTGAGTCCCCTAAGATACTTGAATGTCTCTATCATGTCCCCCTGTCCCTTCTATCCTCCAGGGTGTACATATTCAGGTATCCCAGCCTGCTGTCATAGTCTCTCTCTCCATTCCACATATCATCTTTGTTGCCCTCCTCTGCACCCCTTCCAGTAGCCTGATATCATGCTTTAGGTATGGCCTCCAAAACTGCACACAATACTATAAAGCGCAGTATTACCAGCGACCTGTAGAGGGCAAGATCACCTCTCTTTGCTTGGACAAAAAAACCTTGCACCCCAGCATTTTGTTCACTTTTGCAGCCACTCTCCTGCACTAGGCAGTGTTGTTCATGGTCCCTGTAATCATTACCCCAGGTCCTTCTTCTCCTCCTCAGTGATCCCCAGCTTAACCCCCAGCCAGTATTCTCTCTTGGGTTCTTTACCCCAAGTGCATAACCTTACACTTCTTTGCATTCAACCCCAGCTGCCACCTCTCTGACCACTCCTCTAGCTGTGTAGGTCCCCTGCAGCTGCTTCCATCCTCCTCTCCATCCACCACTGCTCTGATTTTGTGTCATCAGTGAACAGACTTACCTTGTTCACCACCCAATGTCTGATATGAAGAGCCCAAACAATACTGGCCCCAACACAGAGCCCTGTGGTACCAACTCATCACCGCTTTGAAGCTGAGAGTCCCTCTCACCACCACCCATTGCAGCCTGCCACTCAGCCAGATTGTAATCCTGTTTATAATTTTGCCCCTACTAGTTAGCATCCCCCAAGCAGCCCATGAGGCACCGAATCAAGGCCTTGCTGAAATCCAAGTAAAGAACATCCGCCACATGACCCTTATCCAGCTCACCAGTCACCCAGTCATAATATTGTATGAGGTTGGTTTGACAAGACTTCCCTGAAACAAACTCATGCTACCTCACATCCTGAGGCCATTGTCCTCCAGGTACAACACCAGTCTTTCCTTTAGTATCGCTTCCATGAGTTTGTACACTATGGAGGTGAGACTTACTGGACTTAAGGCACTGGTTACTTGGTCTTTAACTTTCAGATGGCTTTGTGACTTCTGGGTCATAGATTCAAAGAAAAAATATATTTTTATTTGTTCCTGTAATGGGGAAAACAAATCCTTGTTTTCATTTATTGGATTTGTGGAATGCTTTATTGATGAAATTTTCATCATTTGGAAGGGACACCAGAAGAATTTACACATTTCAGTGCCTGGCTAGAAAGTACCAGTAATTGTTTATGCTTTAAATCGGTCCTAAATAGAGAGGAAATCACATATTTAGATCTCAAGTCATATTGGAACAACAAAGAAGACATGTACCACTTTTTTCAAAAACAACTGACTGTTACAGACTACTTGGGTTTAATAGCTGCCATCCATACCATGTACGCTTTAACATAGCAAAGGTCAGTTTATTTGAACCTAAAGAACTGCACAGAAGAGTCTGAATTTCATAAGCAACAAAACAATCAGATAATCAGGTTTAAAGAAAGAGGGTATAGTAACAGAAGTGTAGTCATAGCAGTGGAAGCAGTTGTAAATGCTTATGGGGTAGATAGACTTGTGTACACGAACTGGATAAGAAACATGGTACCTCACTGTCCCTTTGTCACAGATTACCCTAGGGGCCGATGCCATCAGAGAAATTATAAGGAGTAACTGGTCTATATTGAAGTGGAACCCAAACTAACAAACATTGTTAACAAAGGTCCTGAGTTACAATAGTATTTAGAAAAATTGCAACATCAGAGATATGGAGGTAAGCAATATGCTACCAGGACCTGAGGTAACCAGGGCATTTGCATATCGTCCCATGATGCTTTCTATGATTGGGGTATGTGCAATTTGTGTTTTCTTTAAAATTTGGCTGAATGGCTAATATCTTGTGGGATAACCCCTACCTCAGTGCATTTACTCTGGGGTTCTTCTGTAGTTCTGAGGTAACCAGACCAACTTTATCCCCCAAGTGCACAAATGCAGAAACTGTACATACTGTAAGTATATTTTACCAGGAAACCTTTAAACACCCCATAACAAACACTGCAATTTCTATTGAGGATTTTGTGCATGTAGCAGTAAAGAGGTGGTTTATCTGTTGAAATGCAGCTGTGGATCTCATTACATGGAGGGCCACTCACCAATTCAGGACCCGGTAGGGGAACACATCCAGCTCTTAGTAATGGAGATGAAACATATGCAATAGTTAAGCATGTGAAGAAAATTACCCCAACTTAAACACATAGTGCATTTCATTGGTATAGAGTTAGTTAAGTTGGGAATCAGGAAGGAGATATAGAAAACTAATCAGATGCAGGAGAGCAAATGGATTTATGAATTGGGACCCAGAGAGGGTGAGGGGGACTAAGTTATATACTTGATCTGACAGCATATTTAAAGAAGTTTGATGCTGAAATATGTAATTACATGGAGTATTTATCTCACATGTTGTCCCTCCCCCAGTCAAGATAGTCCTCATGGAGTTACAGTCACACGTAATGTGTAGAATAAACAGGAATAGATTCTGTTTTACAAAAATGCATCTATTGGAGTTATTGGATACATACTAGAGGCAAGAGTCTGGTTTTAACAGCCCTCCACAACATACCACTATTAAATAATAAGTCCTTAATTTCATGGACCTTAATGTTACCGCTAGAATTAAGTAAGCATTGTAATATTTTTCCCATAATTTGGACTTCATTTTGAAATAAAGACACACACTTTATATATATTAAAGTTACAAAATTACATTAAAACAGTAGTCATAGTAAATAGTGGAGGAGTGTCCAACCAGGATTGCTTGTGACTTTAACTAGCGTATTGTTTTAACCAATCACAGTTTATTATTGCACTCGGATTGATGAGACACTAATTTGTTGAAATCACCTGCATTATACAGTATGCATGTAAGGGGGCATGTTCCGACACAATTCAGTTCCTCTGATGAAGCCTAACAGGTGCTAGATGAAATTTAGTGCCATTGGCGTTGTCCTCCTGGATAGTCTTTTATTCCTGGTGTGCAGCATGTGTCTGCACGTTAATAAAAATGATCATTTGTACTGACATGGTCTGTGTGGTTCCTGTTGTTACAGATGCTCATTTACTGTCCTAGAAGTTTGTCCTGCTCACCTGATTGTAGCACCATAGCCATTGAGATCCTGGTGCTCCTTTACTTCGCTCCTTCATTGGTACTGAGGGCCAGAGTGTGAGATTGTACTGTAAAGGTGCTAACCAAGTACTGAGGACCAGCGTAGGTGCTAGGAAGTAGTAACAATGAACCAAGGATCAGAGGTGTGAAGGTACTGTAAGAGATATTGGTACTGTACTAAGGAACAAAGTATGTGGTGGTGCCGTAAGATGTACTGACAATGCACTGAGGACCATAGTCTGTGAATGTACTGTAGGAGGTATAGTACTAACCATGTACTGACAACCATGGTACATGAGTAATACCTCTTATGGAACATTCTTACATATACTGAGTGTGAACAGAAGTGTTTTTTACTTATAGGTTTTTCTACCATGGCACGCTGTAGCTGTTGCTCTGTCTCTGCTTCCTTGCACAGCAACTACCCCTCCAAAACACCAAGCCCCTATATACCCAATGGATTTGCCTCCATGGCACAGTCAGGAATGGAGGGCCATCATCCCTCACCCAGACACCCAGTGACCAGATTTGCAGAATGAGCGAACCAGTACCTGGGTGGAGTGAGGAGGGGTAAACAGAACTTCATGGAGATTGCAACCATCATTTTCCTTTTTCTCACCTGGTTCCCTGCTGCTGTCACAGAAGTGCATCGAACATACAAAATTTGCCAGCAGATAAAGGCCTAGAGGTCTATCAAGTCTGCTCAAATGTGCAGCTAACACCCTTATTCTGCAGCTGCTCCTCCCTTCACCATTCCTTCATTAACCCTCCCTTGTCCTGTCCCATCCTTGTTTGAGGCAGTCCACTGTTCTACTGCATACCACTTCAGCAGGTAACGCATTCCACCTATCCACCACCCTCTCTGTAAAAGTGTCTCCTCATCTCCCTCCTGAACCTTCCTCTCTCCAGTCTCATATCATGCCCCTGGTGGCCCTCCCTCCTTTCTTTGAACAGCCCTCTGTACCCATCTTGTTTGATGCAGATGCACACACACACACACACACACACACACACACACACACACACACACACACCATGTAACCATGGCCCTCCCATCCTTGCCACTCTAGCTGCTGGTGTTTCTTCAGCTCATGTTGTCTTTCCTGGTGAAACATTTTCCAAATAAATAAATAAATATATAACCATGGCCTATTACTTCCTGCCACTCTAGCTGCTGGTGCTACCTCCAGGCCTCCACCCAAGAGGCAGCCAAGCCCTGAGCCAACAGTCCTCCTCTCCCCAGGAGAGAGGGCTATCCATGGATGCTCAATCCTCTCCCCTAGCCATCCCCCAGCAATCTGAGCTCACTCCAACCCTGGGTTTCTGGTGTGCTATGACCTAAGGCACTAGGCACCTCCGCCCTCTACACCACTGGGCTGGCCATGTATACAGGAGTGTTTGATGGTACTATGTGAGCAAATACAAAAATAAGCATATGAATACAGTATTAAATACATTAATTAACAAAGATTGATTTTGCCAGATAAGTTCAACAACTTGCGTTCAGGTATCGATAATAGATATACAAGCAATAATCAGTTACAGTCACAGAATGACAGAATTGTTTTCCGAGATCAGTTAAGCAGAGACAGTGCTGATGGGAGAACTGTCACCTAAGGTAAGGTTGTTCCACACCTCGAGAGTTAGTAACTAAAACCAAGTTGTCCGGAACTCATGAGGACTAGGGTGTGCGAACTGTATCATAGGAGATCCGATCTGAGTGCTGAGGACTGGAGTATATGATGATACCATAGGAGGTACTGATAATGGACTGTGGACCATTGTGTGTAAGGTACTATAGGAGGTGCTACCCATTTACTGAGGACAAGGCTTTTGGAAGGTACTATTGGACATAATGATAGTGAAGTGAGGACCAGAGTGTGTAATGGTACAGTAGGAGGTACTAACCACATGCTAATGACCAGACTGTGTGAAGCTACAGTAGAAGGTACTGATAATGAACTGAGGATGAGAGTGTGTGTCAAGGTACTATAGGAGGTTCTAGACATGAACTAAGAACCAAGGTGTGTGATGGTACTGTAAGAGTACTGACAATGAGGACCACAGTGTGAGAAGGTTTTATAGGCAGTACTGAACTTGTACTAATGACAAGAGTACATGATGGTACTATAAGAGGTGCTAACAATTTATTAAGTACTAGAGTGTGTGAACAGTACTAACCATGTACTGACAATCATAGTGTGTGAAGGGTCTCTGGAGGTACTTGTAATGAACCAAAGACCACAGTATGTGACAGCCCTACAGGGTATACTGAGGACTAGAGTGTATGATTGTAGATATGAGGTGATAACCAAATACTGAGGACCAGAGTACATTATGATACTGTATGACATACTAACAATGTACTGAGAATCACAGTGTGTGAAGGTAACATAAGTGGTACTAATAGTTCCATGCGAGTGAATAATGTCAAATCCAATATGGCGATGGCAATTCAGCAAAAAGCAAAAATGGCGACAGTAAATTTCCAGACAGCATGAATGTGACAATTGCTTTTCTGCTTTTCAATGGTGGGCTCTGCCCTGCACCCTCTTACTTATGTATTGAACTCTGAGGTCATAGTACCTCCGGGAGGGAAAAAATTGTTGCTTTAATGCAGTTACTGAAATTTCCGTCACCATTTTTGCTTTTACCAAATAGCTGTCGCCATTATTGGAGTTGTCTTTAGTCATTCGATGTTATTATGGTTTATTGGTACTAACAATATACTGAGAGTCAGAGTGTGTGAAGGTACTATACGAGTACTAACAATGGGTGTGATGCACAATATTCAACGCACCACATAAACTGGGTGTGGCATCAATACGCATGAATGCCATGGCGGGGTCCCATGGATCATGCACATCATTTATAAACTGGGTGCAAGACAGGTATGCACCAGATACTCGGCCGTGCAGACAGAAATGCACCACGTGGGTGAGGGATGTGCAGGGGACCTAGCACTACACTCCAGTCACAGAAGTGCATGAGTGCTTCTACAGGGGTGTAGTGTGAGCAGAGCTATGACAGCAGGGACCCTTCCGTGACCCATTGCGCACCCCACAGACTCACCCACAAGACACAGTGGGACAGGAAGCAGCCCTCCATGCCGCCCCAGCCCACAAGGCAAATGGGAAGAGCTAGGAAGGCAGATCGGGCAAGTGCTCGCACAATATGGCACCGTGGTCTGCCATCATGGATCTGCACCTAGGTGGTGCACCCATCCTCCAGTCCCTGACCATTCAAACAACCCCCACCAACACATGTCACCCTGCCCCTTATGGTCCAGTGCCCCTGCCACAACACATGGCATCCCCACCAGACCCAGCATTATAGGTCCCCAGTGGAGTCCTGGCCCTGGTCAGCAGGTTTGCTCACCCCCACACACACACAGGTGCCACATGCCTGCCAGGCCATGGTCTGCCCCATGTTCCACCACCACATTGCGGCCCGAGTGCCCCTTCCACCATGGCACTGACAACCTCCCCTGCCTCCTTACCTTCCCATCAGTGCTGCAGCCAGGAATAGCCAGAGCACAGCCCTCCCTCACAACTCCTTGGCAGCCAGCCATCCAAGTGATGCTGGGGTGTGCCCTATAAATAGGCATGCTCCCAGCATCACTTGGATGACCAGCTGCTGAGGAGGTGCAGGAGGGCCATGCCGCTGGCTGTTCCTGGCAGCAGCACTGACAAGACAGCACAGGGTCAGTGCTGCGTGAGGGGGGCCACACTGCCATCAATATGGGGCTGGGGTGCTGGGGCAGACACATGATCTGGCAGGCATGGGGCACCTGAGTGTGCATGGGGTGGCACTGACCAACAGTTGGGCATTGGGACACTGGGTAAGGGGTATCAGGGTATGCTACTGTGGGGTCCAGGCACATCTGTGCTGGCGCAGCCTATGGGATGGAGGTGGGTTCCACTGCCAGGGTCTGTCTGTGCACCAGGAGTACACCTTGCAGTGAAGGCTGGTGTGTAGGAACCATGGGAGGACAGGGACATGCCACGCGGTCCGGGCACCTGTGATAGGCATTCACTCACCCGGACCCACAGTGTAGCACAAGGGGTTAACTGTGGGACCCATGCCGGGCATCCAGTCTGATGCCCAGCTGGGTCTGTGACTCTGCCCACAGCCACCCTGTGTGGACCTGCCTGCTTGGAGGGCACAGATCTGTGGACAGGTGATGGCCATTAGTGAATAACAGCCAGTGTGCACCTGTCCACAGGTGCAGAGCGCCAAATAGGTTATGCACTTTTGGCATGTAACATTTGCCCATTAGTGCACAGGGGCCAAGCACTGAGGATCAAAGTGTATGAAGGTATTACAGGATGTACTAACAATGTACTGAGGATCAGAGAATCTGAAGGAACTAAAGGAGGCTCTGGACATTAACTGAGGCCAAAGGAGTGATGGTACTATAGAAGATACTGACAAAGCACTGATGACCATACTTTGAAAAGGTTTCATAGGAGGAACTGACTGTATACTGAGGGATGACAGGAGTGGGTAATGTTACTATAAAAGTACTGATAATGCACTAAGAACCAAGTACTGATGACCAGAGTGTGAGATGGTGCAGTAGTATGGAAGGTACTGATAATGAACTGAGGACCAGAGTGTGTCATGGTACTGTAGGAGAAATTGAAATTTGTTGATCGGGTGGGCCCACTGAGCCAACAGGGTCCCTGAGACAACAAGAGTTACCGCTCATTTACTAAGGACCAGATTGTGAGGAGGCGCTATATGAGGTAATGATAATAAACTGAGGACCACAATGTGTCATGATACTATAGGAGGTACTTACAATGTATGGGGATCAGAATGTGTGAAGTACTATAAGAGGTACTAACAATGGGGCCTATTCATGAATGGGTGGGAAATACGTCTCAGGTGTGAGTATCCCCTGCGATAGCTTGCACTCATGGACAGGTGTGCCCGCCAGCATTCATCATTGTCTGTCTGCCAGTCTGTATCTCTGCCCCCTGCTACGAGTATCTCAAGCAGGCAGCCAGGGGCAGAGTCATGGACCCAGCTGACAACCAATGGAACGCCCAGCATGGGTTGCATAGTGGATTCCCCTATGCGCACAGGCATGGGTACAGCTGTGTGAATGGCACCAGTGGACACCTGGTCCCATGCCACTATGCTCCTGCTGGTGGTGGACTCATGGCTGAGCCCCTGTAGCACAGGGTCCACTTCAAGACCACCCCAATGCACAGCAGCCCAGGACCTGTGCAGCATGCCCCCCACATGCCATCCCATCTATGTGGCAGTGGAAGCCCCCAGCATCCCGCACATGGTAGCCCATGTCCCCGTGTGCAAAACAACCCCCTGTCACCCAGCTGCCTTGTCCCCAGTGTCACGAGCCCCCTCCCCGAGCACACAAGTGACCTGGTGTTGCACACTCAGTCCCATCTTCCCAGACCCACATTGGTAGTCAGTGGCTCCACCTGCCCCTGCAGTGCCCAACCCCTGTACCTGAATAGTTGGCATCATGGCTGGACAGCCAGTGGCACAGCCCTCTGCACACCTCCTCAGCTGCCAACCATCTGAGTGATGCCGGAACATGCCCCTATTAATAGACTACGTGTTCCCAGCATCACTGGACAGGCAGCCAAGGAGGTGTGGAGGGCTGTGCTGCTGCTATCCAGCTGCGGCATCAACTGGGCAGGTATAGGAGGGGCCGTCATTGCTGCTGGGGTGGGGAGAGCCACAGACTATGAATGAGGGCTGGAGGACGGGTCCTGGGGTCAGGAGACTATTGGGCTGGCCAGGCATTGTCTCGGCACATACCTGCCTGGGTGGCAGTGCCATGGGAGGTGGGTGGAGGAACACTGCCAGTGGCCACCAATGCTACAGCAGGGATACCAGATTCAGGGGTCTGAGAGGTTGCAGCTGGGCACCTGTATGTGTGTGTGTGTGGGGGATGTCTGTGGAATCAGTGGGCCAGGCTGACATGTGTGGCGGATGCATGCATAGCAGACACTGGGTGGGGTGGCTTTCTGTTGAGGGACACTGGGTGTGTGTCATCAACATGTTCAGATCTTTCGCCTGCTCCACTACCATGCTCTCTGCAGTGGCCTAGTGGGTTTGTGCAACTCTGATTTTTGGTCCCATGCTGCTGTGACTGGAGAGTGTACTCCATGGGGCATGCAGCAGGTTACACAGGGTTCTACATGGCATTGCGGCACCCTCCTATGCCTCCCAGTGCTCAGCACTCCACGCCATAGTGTATGGCACATAGTGCTGTCATGCCCTGGTGCATCTCTGTCCATGCAGCCAGGGATCAGATCCATAGGGGCTGTACACCCCATTTGTGCATCCCATTTGGGGAGTGCAAATGGTGTAGTGGATACACATCATGGCTGCGAGGTGCATAGCAACTCCACACATTTGTGCATAAGCCCCATTGTACTGTGGATTGGAGTGTATGTAGGTACTATAGGAGGCTCTGGACATGAACTGATGTCAAACAGTGTGATGGTACTATAGAGGTACTGACAAAGCACTGATGATCAAACTGAAATGGTTTCATAAGAAGAGTTAACTATATACTGAGGCTGGCCCAGTGGCACTGAGGTTGAGGCACTGGATGCCACACCTTGCACTGTGCTGGTGACCGGGTTAGGGAACAGACTCAGGCACCAGGGGTCGGCAGGGAAGGGTTGAGGATAAGAGCTCTTGTGTGGAGCTCTCCTCCCGCTTACAGGGGACAGGGTAGCCCAGTGAACCAGAGTCCCCAGTGGAGACCAGGGATACTGCAGAAAGCCAGACAAGCACGTCACGTTGTGGCTGATGCTGGCTGGGTTGCCGTGCGCTGGAGCATATAGGTGTGCCCACACATGGGAGAAAAAACCGCAAAGGAAAAATCTCAGAGGGGCGGATAGGCGATGGCATCCCGGTGCCTCGACCACCACCACGCCCAACATTGGGCCTCTGCCTCCACCCCTTGATCTCCCCATGGTTTTGTTGGGGAGCCTGCAGGAGCGCTAATGCCTTTGGGGGCAGATGGTCACAGTGTGCGAGTAGAAGAGGCAGGTGTGTGACTGCCTGAGAGAGTTCCGGTTCTTGGATGAAATACACAGAGTCGGGGGACTATATACTGAGGGAGAACAGGAGTGTGTAATAGTACTATAAGAGGTACTGATAATGCACTGAGAACCAAGTACTGATGATCAGAGTGTGAGAAGGTACAGTAGTATGGGAGGTACTGATAATGAACTGAGGACCAGACTGTGTGATGGTACTGTAGGAGTTACTATTTACCAAGGACCAGGCTGTGAGAAGACTCGATATGAGGTAATGATAATGAACTGAGGATCAGGTGTGTCATGATACTATAGTAGGTGGTGCTAACAATGTACTGAGGATGAGAGTGCGTGAAAGTACTAGGATGCACTGTCAATGTACTAAGGATAAGAGTGTGTGAGGTTACTTGGGAAGGACAGAGGCGTGTGACAGTACTATTAGAGGTACTGATAATGAGCTGAGGACAAGTGTGCAATGTTGTTATAGGAGGTACTAATAATGAATGAGGACAAGAGTGTGTAATGGAATCCCCACATATATTTTTTCACATGCACACAAGATATATTCCAGAATAGATCCATTCCTGGTGAACAGGGAGCACATCTTCAGGATGGCCAAATGCACAGTGGGATCCATGGCGTTAGACTGATGCAGCAGTCATTGTAAAAATTACTTTCTATCCCCAGCAAAAAAAGACCTTCTAGAGACTATTAACCTCTCCCTCCTCCAGGACAAGAAGTCCAGGAGCAAATCCCACATTTGATTAAGCAGGCTAGATGAGATAATGACACCCTGGAGGTGAGAGAGGGTATTTTGGGGACACTATTAAGGCTACAATTAGGGGAAATTAATAACTATAAGCAGTGCTAGGAGAAAACAAAGAACTGCACATAAAGGAACTTGAGGAAAAGATATCCCAACTGTAAGTGGCAGAACAAATAAAACTGGACAACCGAGGGAGGAATTACATACAGTTAGAAGGAACTTAATGAGTTGCTTGACTGGAAGGTCGAAAAGCAATTAAAGTTACTTAGACAAAATATTATGAGGGGCCCGTGCTTTAAAGTTGCTGGCCTGTACACTTTGGGCAAGAAGGGCACATGCACATACAGTGGGCCTCATATTCAGAAGTGGCTGGCTGAATTGCACAAGTGTCTGTGCTAACTCTGAGATCGCCAGCACAAAATAATGGTATATTCAGAAGATGAGCCAGAATATGCAATCGCATAGTCTGGCTGAATATACCAAGATGCACGATCACACAAAGGAAATGTGCAGCTCAGCAGGGCACCTTTGAATATAGGAAACCACGCATGAAAGACTGGGACTGTGGAGCACAAACAGGGAAAGCAGCCAAATGGTTACCAAATCAAATGGATGGTGGGGCAACAGAGCTGCACCCCAAGGGGCAGAAGAAGGACAGTGGCACAGTACAGTGGTCAATTTGACCAGAAGCAGGGCCCCTGATTACACAATATAAAGCACTACACAAATAACACTAATCATGGGAAAACCACACACATTGGATAAGCGCAGACACATGTGGCCATAGATAGAGTGCCAAAGCAGTAGCCATGCCAGTGGAGAGGCTGAACAGCCAAGTACAGTGACAACAGTGCAGATGTGACAGACAGAGTCGTGGCATAAAGTGCCACTGGTACATCACCATGAAGTCCGGGGCCATAGACCACACAGTGGGTATACACTGACAGTGAGACATGGCCTCCAACAGTGCAGCAAACAACCACAAGGCCCCATGACAACAGCAGAAGGGACGGGACCATCACAGGGAACCAGTGTAATGAGACATGAGGAACACCAACAAGAACCCCATGCAGCCAGGGCAGGGACAACTGTCACAGAACAGTAGGGGCCACACCTAGCAACAAAGGTGTGTAGGATGAGGCAAGTAGGACACACCTGTGCAGCTGTGCATGGGTATGGACCATATGTGCCACACAGCAGTTGGCCACAACCATTAAAGAAAGGAACACACACACACACACACACACACACACACACACACACAGAGGCATGTCTAAAGCAATGCAGGTTTACTAGAAAAGTCAGCCAACAACAACAGGAACAAAAGTATGCAAGAATAACACATAAACAAACACAACAAGGGCAACAGAACAATATGAAAATGAACTATGAAAAGGTCAACAAAGGAGAGGCAGAGTGCAACAGGGGAACAAGGGATGCAGGGAAAACTATCTACATGGGATGGGTGAGGGGCAGGTGTGGGGTCAGTATGGGCTATTTACAATATATACAGTTTCAAATGGGCATATGACCTAGCACTGTGCCTGACACTGTCCTGACATTGTGAGGCAGCCCATGTCTAGCCACCACTCTTGTGAGTGTTGAGAAGGTCAAAATGGATTACAACCTGCCACCTGAAAATGCCAGAATCAACTCCTGGATGATGTTACTCTCTCCCTCACCAAGAGTCGCCCATGTCTCCCCTCATTCTGGCCTGATGTCCTGCACCATCCAGATGTTCTATTGGAGGAAAAGACAAATAAACACACCCTCAGTGCCACATGTCACACAGTCACACATAGCACAGCCCCAGGAATGAAGGTGACTTGCATGCCTGCATATGCATGGGCCTCTGCACAGGGCTGCCAAACTGCCAAACCCGACTGACAAGTGAAATGTTTGGACAACAGTGCCACACATAGAAAACAACGCGGGATGTGGCACAGAAACGAGCAATAGCGAGGAAGGACATGCACTGGATAGGGCCCAAGGGGCCATAAGGCCATGTACCACACAACATGTGGACCTGGCAACTGCATGCCCCATGAGAGTCGGCCCAGAGATGGCACCATGTGGGCACTGGAGAGTAACCACAGTCATGGACATACACATTGGACAGTGACTGACACACAGGTCCAAGAGCACTGAGGAGCTGGCTCATAACATAGCACTGCCACCACATGTTTCTGGGACTGGCACCACATGGGCATGCCATGACTGCAATGGGAAATGCACACCCCCAGGAGCCCATGACATGCAACACAATATGCACACTCACCTGATGCACAGCATGTCACACGCCTGGTGGCACCAGGGTCACCTTCCCTGGAGCTGCTGACTTCAATGCCCTGGCTGTGGGTAGCCTTCCAGGCCTGTCTGACCTTCACCCCGTCTGAAATGGAGACAAATGGGAAAGGCATGGTGAGCATCAATCAGTAGTACACTACCCCCACAACAGCCATGGGCAAGCTAGTGATGTGATGCTCCCAAAGACTTGTGCCACACTGAGCACACACTGCCACTGGTGCCCACACAGTACATCACCATGTGACACTGAGCATGTGCTAGTGTGCAGTGTGGTGACCTGTGTGACACTGCAGTGTGCCAACAGGACCCGCTGCAGGTGACATGCACATGAGCATCTGTACCCTAGACATTGGTGCCTGTGGATGGGCAACACGTATTGCCACCAGCATGTGGAACAGCAACAGGCCTCACTAGGGACACCATGCAGGGGTGCTGGGCATGGTGCCAGACCTGCACCACAGCACAGCACAGCACAAAGTAGTAATGCACAGTGGCAGGTGCCACACACCGAGGCCCACAACAGATGCTGTGTCCCCACTGTGGGCATGCCCTCCTACCAGATGCGGCACACACAATGTAGCATGGCCCTGGACCCACATTTAGAGCCACATGACACGTGGGGCACTGGGGCTGGTCAGTGCACACACTGCATGCTGCACACAAGTACACCAGTACACACCCTCAGTGCACCACTAGTGACATGCCATGGTCCACAATGGACACTGCCTGCCCAGCCACACATCTGTCATCCCCATGTCAGGAATGGTGTGCACAATCACATCATGTATGTACCTGGGCATGGTACTGCTCACCTCCACATCATCTCTCTCAGGCGGTCAAGCCTGGCTGTATCCCTCCACCAGAGATCTCCAAGTTGGTGGTGGCAATGTTTCCTATCTGGGAGATGCCTGTGTGCCTGGTGATGTGCTGCCACTCAGGCCCACACCTAGGCCAGTGCCTCCTGGAGATATTCTGTCCCTAAAGCTGCCCCTCCAGGGGACCACAATGTCCACTAGATTAGCCAGCTCCCCTCCCCAATTCTGGGAGCAGGGCCTCATGGTCACAATTGCAGAGGCACGTGCCACCTCCAGCTCTGTGCTGCACCTGAGGCAGCCCGACTGGGTGCTGTGCTGCCAGCGTGCAGCACTTCTAATCACCATCGCCCACCTCTTCAGTCTGATCCTGTCCTCTGACACAGTTAAGACCTAACCCCTGACTGGCGCTCTGCTTCCAGTGGTGTGGCATACTTCTGATCACCACTGCCCACTCTTCATAATGATCCTGTCCTCCTGATACAACTTAAGACCTAGCCCACTGATTGGGTGCTCTACTCCCAACAGTGCAGCATGTTTTCTGATTGCCGTCACCCCCCTCTTCAGTCTGATCCTGTCCTCTGACAAAAGTTAATTCACGGTCTCTCAGCAGAATTTGAAGTTGAGTTTGATGCTCCTCTCAAGCTCATCAGATTGGCTGCCTTCTATCTAACCTTCTCACACATTGGTTCCTCTGCTTGTCCTGACTCAGCGGCTTCAATCTGAATCCTACAGCCTGTATTCTTCTTCCTTTTGCTTTCCCTAAAATGCTCCAACTGCATTTAATTTGTTTTTTCTGTTGAGCCAGTACTTAGCTTATTTCTTTTCCACTGTGCACCTCCTAATTCAATGGTAACTGCATTCACTTTTGCTTGAAACCATTAAGCCTGTATGGTTTCTGATGCTTCATTTAGCCAGAAATGCACTAATTCATTTAGCAACTGTGCTAATTTTGACTCAGATTTTCCACACTCTCTCTCTGCTGCACCACCTCTACCCCCTCCCCTCAGACTTTGGCACTTTGATCAATACCCCAGCCTCTCTTTCTCTCCTTCTGTGCAATATTCTTTCTTCTCCTGCTTAGCTAACTCCTGCTACCATTTAAGGAAATTTCTGCACCTCTGGTGCACTGCAGAGCGCTGTCTTCAGCTCTGCCTACAACCCTCTGTTCTTGTGTCCTTTGTCTTCTGTGCTCTATGCCTATCTCTTAGCTTTGTCTACACCCGTGATCTGGACTATTACTTAACCAGCTAATCTCTGCTCCTTTTTCCACAGACCCAGCCACCTGACAGGGCACTCTGCTTCCAGCGATGTCGCACATTTCTGATTGCTGCCACCCACCTCTTCAATCTGATCCTGTCCTCTGACTCAAGTTAAGGTATGGTCTCTCAGCAGAATTTGAAGTTGAGTTTGGCACTCCTCTTGAGCTCACCAGATTGGCTGCCTTCTATTTAACCCTCTCACAGATTAGCTCCTCTGCCCAGCCTGACTCAGTGGCTTCAATCTGAATCCTACAGCCTGTATTCTCTTCTTTTCTGTGCTTTCCCTAAATGCTGCAACTGTATTTTCTCTTGCCCACCCTTCCCCACCTCTGGCACTCATTAAATCCTTCTGCTGTGCTTTTGAACCCGCCTAGCACTGCAGCTCGACTAATAGCTATACTTGCAAGCATTTGCCTGCCCTGCTCTGGTGTTGAGTATATAATCCTGGATTCTTGAGTATTACTCAAGCATATACAAGAAAGAAAAAATACTTCTAAGCAAAATGTATCTGTTTACTCTCTTCACTGCAGCTTGTCCAATCGTGCTGCATATCCTCTCCTCTCTATACTCTGATTAAGGCTCCTCCTCCTCCTTATAAATTTGATTAGGTATAACCTTTTCTCTACCACTTCTCCCAATTGTGGTAAGACAACCGCCTATGTAATTTCCTGCTGCTGTAGTGGGGTACAATATATCAAATAGGTCAGTAAATATCAGTATTGTGTTTCCTTACCTCTGCTTCTATCACTGCTTAGTGCAGTTCTAACTTGTCCCTTACATTAAATCTCATTTAATCATGTCTCCATCTATGTTAAGACCCCTTTACTATCTTCACTGCTCTCTGTATCCCTCTACTTACCTACTCCAGTCCCTTAGCCTATGCTGTCTGACCCCATCTACCCCTGCTTACTCCTACCCCGTACATAACTTTGCTCTGACACATGCCTCAACATTGTACATTGCTTACTGTATTTAGTTCAACCTTGTTTTGTATTTTGTTCAAATGTATATTGTTGTTATGTAATCTCTACAATGTTGCTCAGGTCCATTTTGAAAATGAGCCTGCTTCAATGGTGATCGCCTGACTAAATAAAGACTTTGATTGATTGATTGACCCCCACCAGCCCAAGTAATGTAGTCTGATTACCGCTTTCATCCTAGGGCTGCCCTCCTACCCATCCCATCTTTATTCACCCTGTTGCATCTATTTAAATTTCAATCCCTCTTCTCCGCGGCTCTCCTACCATGTCATCACTACTTAACTCTCCGCCCTGGTACAAGGTTGTAAAATTAATTTGTTGAAGATTTTATCTGCAGGCAACACCGGTCCAAACTGGGCCATGTCCTCCAGTCATTCCAGCATCAGCTTCCACGTCTGCTGATATATCCTAAATAACCCACTAGTCCTGCCCATGGGCGTAAATTCTTACATTTAAATATACATAGTGTTCTTCCCAGATTAGATCTCCTTCAGCCCCAAATTTTATCACTTGCTCCCGATATAGTCATCCTTTCCAAACATGGCTAAATACCAGTTACTGATTCCTCTCTCACCATCCGTGGTTATAACATAATCCATCAAGACTGCTCCACTAGGGGTGGTAGCATGGCAATCTATGTCTCATCAGCCTTGTAGTTCACCACCATCCACTCAATGTCAGTATCAAAGCCTACAAGCTTTTAACCCTAAACTTTCCTTTCCTTTCTCAATATCCATTTATACTGTTGGTGCTTACTGTTGCCCTGTTCTCTCCTCCTCTGACATCACCGATATAATTAATAAAACACTTTCTCTAATCCCATCAGGTGAAACATATATACTAGGCAATTTAACTACAATTGGCTATCTCTCCTTAACAAAGCATGTAGTGATATCAGTGCCCATAATCTTACTCAACTCATCCTGGAACCAACCCAAATGAATATTATGTCTGGAAACCACTCCCTAATTGATTGGGTCCTCACTACCCATCCCACAGGTTATAAAATCTGGAGTTCTACCTGACACTTGACTGACCATTGCATGGTCTATCTAGTACACAGAATTCATAGGATCAAGGTCCCCCTCAAAATTCTTCAGTTTTGCTCATACAGTTCCCTGAACTTGGCTCCACTTCTTCATAAATTGGCCATCACTGACTGGAAACCTATTACCTCTTCCAACTCTATCGATGATGCTTACAATTACTTTCATGAAACATTCTTAGATATTTTGAACAGGCATGCCACCTGCACCGTGCCAGGGTTAGAAACCACCTACCATGAATAACCCTGAACTCCTGGCATGCCTAGAGCTTGTGATCAAGTTTGGTCAACTCACAAACTACAAGCTCCCCAGGACTATGCCATCTACCGATCGCTTCATAACAAATGCACTAAAGCTACTCAGTTAGCTAAGGTGGAATATTTCAGCTCTACCTTCCAGGCCAACATTAATACAGTAATCCGCCAAAATTCTGGAAGATAATTCACCCCTCCTCCGCTGCCTCTCCTACCCCTTCCTTAAAATAAATGGCTCTCACATCTCTGATCACCTTAGTGTTGCTACTGAATTGTACTCCTACTTTATTTCCTGTGTTTCTGCCTCCCATTCTCCCCTTCTTCCTGCTGACCCTCCCCACTCCTAGTTTCCCTCCTTATCAAACTCTTTCTCCTTCTCCAGAATCTCGCCTCTAACACCTTATATACATTATATGTGATTAACCCTCAAAGGCAGCTCAGCAGATGGCCTGGACCCCAGACTGTTATATCTATCTGCACCTGCTAATTTCTGCCCCACTAACAGACCTTCTCAACCTCTCCTTCACTACAGCTTCTATTTCTTCTTTTGTATGGAAGCATGCCACTGTTCTCCCTTGCCAAAAGGTGGTGATCCCTCTCACCTACTCATTATTGCCCAATTTCGCCCTTCCCACACTTGCAAATATCCAAGAACATCTAGTTCTTTCCCAACTTTCTTCCTATCTCTATGAGTCTAACTTTCCACCTCTTTCCTATTTGGTTTCCAGAAGAATCACCCACAACTACCTCCCTGATTAGGCTCACTGACTCCATCGCTCTGGGATGGACAATGGCCTTATTACATCTGGCATCTTTGTTAACCTAGCAAAGGCTTTAAACACTGTCTCCCACTCACTTCTTCTAAACTCTCCATGGCTGACTTATCCAACACTGCCACAAACTGGTCCAGTACCTACCTGGTAGGTAGGACCCAATCGTAAGAATAGCCAACTCCAATTCCCGCCCGTCATATCAACAGTGGCATACCTCAGGGATCAGTTCTGGGTCCCATCTTTTCTCCATATTCCTAAATGACCTTTCCTCCACCTGCTCTCCACCTCTATTCACACTATATGCCAGCTACACTGTCCTCTTCACATCAGACAGTCCATAGCTGATGTTGAATCCAGACTTCAGCATGACTTTAATAATGTTCAGTACAGGTTCAACCTCATCAACACTCCCTCAATGTCAAGCAGACAGTCTCTTGGACATTTGGCACTAGACAGAGACTTGCTCAGCTCCCTCCTTCCTCCTTCCATACACTTGATGGGACAGTTCTTGAGGACACCTTGTCTTTAGATACTTGGGGTTTGGTTAGACCAACACCTCAGCTTCTCTGGGCATGTGGATGCCATCCTGAAAATACTGTGCACTAAGCTTGGGTCTTATACAGGAATCATAGCTGCCTCCCACTACTGGCCAGATGTGAACTCGTCCAGAAGATGGTTCTACCTATCTTTGACTATTACGACAAAGTCTACAGTGCTACTCTCAAGTCTTCTCTCACCAGATTGGACACTTTTTTAACTCCTTCTGTCATTGCTCTTGACTCCTCCCCTAACACACACCACTGTAATTTGTACCACTCCTTGCTCTTCCTCTTCAAAAATCACCGTCAATGTCACTGTGCCAAATTCATGAGCAAATTTTGGTTTGGCACCCTTACCTCTTATCTTACCTCCTCTTTCCTTCCTCCTCCCTCCTGACCATTCTCTCAGATCCTGTGACTCTTGCTTATTGGCAGCTCCTCGTCGGTCAACTACTATAGGCCAAATGGCCTTCTCACATAGCCTACCTAAATTATGGAACTTTCTTCCTCCCAGATTCATCTCTCCTCCTCACCTACTCTCCTTAGCTCTACAAAACTACCTTACAGTAAGCTGCTCCTACTGATAAGCTCCACCTGCTTTATGCCTGCTGGTGGGCTCTATGCTAATAGTCCTATCAGCTATCTGATCCTGATTTGTAGCACTTCTTGTCTACTTGGTTATTTCAAATGTAAGTTACTTTTGCCATTATTGTTGTTATCCTCCGTAATTCAGAACTAGAAACATAGAAACATAGAAGTTGATGGCAGATAAGGACCGAAGGCCCATCCAGTCTGCCCATTTCTTTTCCTACCTTATAAATGTGCCATGGCCTTTGCTCTGTCAGTGACCTATCTATTCATAGTCATTTGTATTGCTCCCTTATAGTCTATCCCATGCCTGTTTGAAGCCCTGCACTGTATTCATAGCCACCACTTCTTGTGGTAAGCCATTCATGCATCCACCACCCTTTCTGTGAAAAGAATTTCCTCACATTCCCCTTAATCGGCCTCCCTCTAATCTCATGCTGTGTCCTCTTGTCCTGTTATTTTCTTATATTTAAACATGTTAGACTCTTTCACCTTGTTTATGCCCTTAAGGTGTTTGAATGCCTCGATCATATCACCTCTCTCCCTCCTTTGCTCAAAGGTATACATATTGAGCTCCGTTAATCTGTCCTCATATGTCTTCTGATGCAGTCCCTGCACCATTTTGGTTGCCCTTCTCTGGACTGCCTCAATTTGGTTAATGTCCTTGTGAAGGTGTGGCCTTCAATACTGCCGCAGTACTCCAGATGGGCCTAACCAGTGTCTTGTACAGAGGATTATTACTCCTCTTACGACTTGTGATACCCTACTAATACACCTAACACCTCCCTAGCCTTACCTACTGCTTTAGAGGTCTGCTTGGATGATTTTAGGTCATCAGTGATGATGATGCCCAAGTCTCTTTCTTCCTTTGTGACTGCTAGCAACTCCCTCCCAGCCTATATGTGGCTTGAGGTTTTCTTCCCTATGTGAATGATTTTGCACTTTTTGCATAAATCCCAGTTGCCACTCTTCTGACCATTCTGCTAGTTTATCCAGATCTCTTCTCATTCTGCCCACCCCATCTGGATCATCTACTCTGTTGCAGATCTTGGTGTCATCTGCAAACAGACAAGCCTTACCCTCTAGTCCATCTGCAAGGTCACTAATGAAGATGTTGAGAGGACTGGCCCCAGGACTGATCTCTGAGGTACCCCACTTGTGACTTGCATCTCTTCTGACTGTATACCATTTACCACAACTGTCTGTTTCCTGCCCGTCAACCAGTTTGCCACCAGTTGACCAACTTCGACCCACTTCCGAGCCTACCCAGCTTATTTATCAATCTTCTATGTGGAACAGTGTCAAAGCTTTGCTGAAGTCAAGGTAGGCGACATCAACTGCTCCCCTTGGTCCACCACTCTGGTTACCCAGTCAAAGAAATCTATGAGATTAGTTTGACAGGACCTTCCTTTGTAAACCCATGCTGTCTTGGATCCTGTGCCCTATGGATTCCAGGTGCTGCACTATCCTTTCCTTAAGGAGTGCCTCCATAATCTTGCCCACTACTGAGGTAAGACTGACCGGTCTGTAGTTCCCCGCCTCCTCCCTGCTACCACTCTTGTGAGCGGGATCACATGAGCCCTTCTCCAGTCTTCTGGGACCTCTCCTGTGCTCAGAGACTCACTAAACAATTCCGCTAATGGCTCTGCTAGTTCCTCCTTTAGCTCCTTAAGTACCCTGGGATGTATGCCATCAGATCCCATTGCCTTATCCACCCTGGCTTAGCAAGCTCTTGTAGGACCCTTTCTTTGTGAAGGGAGTAGTGCTCACCTCCCTCCCCTGTGTCCATGATGCTGAGCTGTGGGCCCTGCCTCACCTTCTCTTCAGTAAATACTGAGCAAAAGTATCTATTGAGGATAGATGCCTTTACAGGGCCTCCTCTCACATGCTCCCTTTTCTCCATTAAGCTTAGCAATACCCTCTGGACTTTCTCCTTTCACTAATGTATCTATAGAAAGTCTTGTCACCTTCTTTTACTGTTAAGTGCTAGTGTTTCCTCAGTTTGGGACTTTGCCTGCCTTACTGCCTTACCGCTTCCCTTAGGGCAGTTTGGTATGCCTCCCTATCTTCATCCCGCTGTGTTCCTTATATTTCCTGAAGGCCAGCCTTTTGGCTCTGACCTTTTCTGCTATTGTATTTGAGAACCAAAGTGGTTTCTTCTTCTTTTGCACTTCCTTTCTGTCTAACACAATGGGATGTTGCTTCAAGTATTGCATCCTTAATGTTTGCCCACTTTGCCTGTACCCCTCACCTGTGTTTCTTTTGCCAGGGCTAGCTTAACTCTGTTGGCCATCTTATCAAAGTCAGCTCCTCTGAAGTCCCATATTTTTTACTGTTTACCATGCAAAGTTTCAACTGTATATATACTGACTTGCTTGATTGTCGGTATGTGTATATGCTATATGCATTCTACTTTGTTATCCTCTGTATTTCAATCATTGTTTACAATACCAAGTTCCACTGCTTAAACTGTACAAATGCCTGGCTTCACTGTATGTGTGTATGTATGTATGATTGTATAAGTAATTCCCTATACCTCTCCCCAGGAAACACCGTGAGACGAGCAACTTGTTCAGTGTGTGTTCCTGATGAAACATTTCAATAAATAAAACATAAATAAATAAATCTGATGCACTGGCTGCCACACTGGCAGGAACTGCAAGGTGTCTGGGCCATGCCAGTTGCACAATAGACTTCACAGTCTTGGCCCCGCGGCATGGTCATGCACCATAAGGATGCGTGATAGATGTAACATGGAGCATATTGGCCATGTGGTAGTGACGTGCCCACACAGGAAGCAGAGATTGTGCCCCCCACATACACGCATGTATGGCTGTGTAACCGCCATGTTGGGGAGGTCAGCCGATGCCATGATCACAGCCATCCATATGGCGCAAGTCTGCAACCATGTACTGTATGCATTTGCCGTGTACTGCGTGATGTGACACCACTGCCATACCTTTCCTGCAACCATGCACAGCTGTGAGGTAAACACTTATCACATGCATCAGAAATGTGTGATGAGATTGCACTTGATGCAAATACATGCACAATGCACTTTGAGATGCTCAGGCACATCTTTGCTATATTCAGCCAGGATATGTTAATTAGCTCATTGCCCAGTTCTGGCTCATCTCAAACATCTCGTCTTATCACAGGTCCTCTGCCTTTCATTTGCATGTGATGAGCTATAAAGTGAGCTGGCATGCACCACCCATCACACAGGTGACGGGAGGTACTGCAGCTTTGGGTAAGTGATTTTACACGTGGCACTCCCTGTATCTGTTTCACCATATCTCTGCATTCTCCTAACTATAAGCACTCCTGCTGTACCTGATCCTGTGTTCCTGTTTCATCACCACAGGCACCAGTATGCAGCCTGAAGAAGGAAAGAAGAAGGAGGTCAAACTTCACTAAGGATGAGCTCACAGCCCTCATCGAGGCCTACATCCTTAGAGAGGACCTCTTGATGAGGAAAACAGGGGCCCAGCAAGAACAGGCTCAGGGGTGGTTGGAGGTAGCCAGGGCAGTGAATGCCCATGGGACATACAACAGCACACCACAAGAGTGCATAAAGCAGATTAACAGTGAACAGCTATGGGACAGGGAATGTCTGGCCCAGATTCAGAGCAACCCTCAGTGTCACTGGGGGGCCATCAGCAGTGACCACCATGACAGTACAGGAGGCCCTTATCACCACCACCCTGAGCCGTGCCTCTGTGGGGGTGTCCTAGTCATGGCTTTGACATGGGAGGTTCTCTGTCACTGCACTGTGAGTATGGATTTCACATGTAGTATGGGGCCCAACATGCGGTGTTTTACCAACTGTTATCGGGCATATCATACCTTCATTGTGGCATTGTGCAGATGCGGGGATGCGGCTGCTGTGCACCTGTGCATGGTCCTGGGGTGGGCTGCAGGGCCTCTACAAGGTTGCCACTGTCCATGTTGTGTGACAGGTACTCAGCACCCAGAATGTGGGCAGTCTCCTTCTCATACCAGTGGACCATTCTGCCAAGCCATGGGTGTTATGTGGGAGTACACCCCTGTGGTCTGTGGAGTGCATGTGTGTGTGTGTGTGTGTGTGTGTGTGTGTGTGTGTGCATCTGGCATGTGTTCATAGGGCTTGTGTGCCACATGCTGGCCTCTGTACAGGGTTGTAGTTCAGTTGGGGAGTTGGCTTCTAGGCTGTCCACACATGGGTCAGTGTGTGGCCACACACATAATGCCACACATACATGCCTGTCAGTTTGGCATGTGTGCTATATGCCCTGCAATAGTAGTCCTGGCTGTGTGTGCCACCACCTGCACACCTGTGACATGCATGTGCACTGCCATGTGATTGCCACTGTGTCCTCATCATATGCATGCAGCCTTGACCATGCTGTCCTCCTCTGTCTTCACAGCTACATCACACCTTAGGGTGCAGCAGCATTCTGGGAACAGTCTGGGGACAGCAGCTAAGAAGGTGTCACCAGCATGTCGGCAGCTGCTGTGGTCCCTGCTGTTGTGGCAAGCACAGAGGGGGAGGGGCAGGTTCCATGACTCACTGAGCTGGACCCCCTGTCTGGGATTGACCTCCTAGATGATATTGAGGTGTCGTCACAGCCACAAAGGATGATAATGATGACACCAACCAGTTGATGGGCACACTCACCGACACCATGGGCACCACTGTCATACCAAATGCCATCTGGCCATTTCAGGTGCAGCCCCTGCCACGTCACATGCCAGTGGACACCTGCACAGGCTGTAGTCGGTCAGGGGCAGGGCAATGCTGTGTGGCATGGGTACAGCATGGGAATCCACTAGGTGCTGTTGACCAGTGACAGCCTGTGGCAGAACATGGGCATGCCAACCCAGCACCCAGTGAGCCTGCATGCACACAGTCCCCAGCCCAACAGTGGCCCACTATGCAACAGCCACAGATGGTGGTTGCAACACAGCAGGCCGGCACCCCTGCCTGTCAGCCATTGCCCCAACACATGTCCTCTGCTGGCCAGGCTCAGCAGGCACACTCACTCTTTGGCCCTCTGTGGAGAGTCAGGTGGTGCTCAGGGAGGGCATGCAGGATTTGTGCATGCAGATGGTTCTCCTAGATGAGTGAGCTGTGGTTCAGCATGCTGAGGTGCTCGGTGAGCTTCGCTGACTGCAGGCTGACACAACTGCAGAGCCTCACCTCCTGTGGCTCGACATGACCACAGGGCTTGACCGATGCATAAGTCACTGCAGTGGGCTGTGCACCATGGGTCACATGTTTGAGCAGAAACAACTGCTGCACACAACGCAGCAACACTAGCATCCCCCTCGACAGTTTGCAGCCAGTGTGCTCCATGCTCCATCCCCTGCCTACATTATCCCCAACACCCCAGGGACTGAGTTTGTGTTCAGGACACCTACATACACACAGCTGGTCATGGTCATGTGGCTCAACTCCTCACTGGCGGAGGACTCACCTCTTGTGGCAGGTGATCTCCAAGTGAGGCACCCTTGTCTGTTGTGCATGGCCACCCATGTGCCATGGTGGCCACAAAGGCAGACACTGCAGTGACCCGGTCATGGTTAGCTTGCACATTTTGCCCCATGGCTGTTGCTGGTCTGGCATTATCCCATCCTGCACAGGGCTATGCACTGTCTGTGCCACTCACATGCATGCCTGTGGCATGTTTGTGCCATCTGTGTGACATCCAGGCTATGGTGTCATGGTGGTGGGCATGGGAATGATGAGTGCAGTTGTGGCCTGATGCTGTGAATCTGTGCCAGTGGCCAATCCCTGACCCATGCCATTGCTCCATGTCCACCTGTGTGCATCCATGGCATTGTAGCCCCTGTTGCAGACACATGTGCATGTGTTTTGTGTGCACATGTGTTCATGCCATGCCCCCATGACTGTGTCTGGCTTTCATGCCCTGGGGCACCGTGGTTCGGTCTTACCCATGCATGTGTGTTTGCCTGCACTGTCACATCTGCCTCTAGTACTCACCTTCAGGGTCAGAAATGCTCCTGCATGATGATGGTGTCCCTGTGTCGCCAAGCACTTAGTGCCAGTCTGGGGTCCCTCCAGGCCAGTGGTGGCTGCTCACTCTGGTCCTGCAGATCCTCACCTCTGAACTGTCACCCCTCAGGTACCTGGACAACTATTCCATGGACTAGGGCCATGTTTTGCAGCATGCAACAGGACAGGAATATGCCACAGGCCTTGTCTGAGCTGTACTTTAGTGCACCACTGGACCTGTCAGGGCATCTGAATCTCATCTTCAGCATGCCAAACACATGCTCAGTGATGTCACTTGTTTATTTTATTTATTTATGTCTTTTGATTTCGGGTAAGTGCACTGGTCCAGAGGACGTTTTCAGTCATGAGCTGGGCTACAGTGTGGCAGTCAATACAGAGATCACAGCAGCACACAAGTAGATACAATCCATGTAGTAAATTCACACCTCAGGCATGAGGTGGTGTGGAAAAAATAAAGTAATAGTACAAAGGACATAGGGTAGGCAAGGCCAGACACACAGAGATGGGAGGAGGCTGGAGACAATGCGATGGAGCGTAGGCCTCAGAGTGTCAAAGTATTGATTACTGGACACAGCAGTAGTCTGCACCATCCAGGAGCCAGTGTTTCATTGCCTGTTTGAAAGCCAGGTGTGGAGGGATGATCGGATGGACTGTTGGAGCTTGTTCCATAGGAAGGTGTAGAGAGCGGAGAAAGCTCTGTGCCCCATTGCCGTGGAGATGCGGGGATCCTCTGGGGGGTGAGGATGCCCTGAGTGTTCTAGGAGCTACTCTGTTGGTCAGGAGGAGACAGTAAGGATAAGTGTCGTGCCTTAGCGCATTATCCATTAGGCAGTCCATGGCATAGTCAAAGTGATCTTGTATAGGGAGCCAGCCCAGGGATTGGTAAAGAGTGCAGTGGTGGGTCCGTGGGTAGCTGAAGGATGAAACGACAGTTAGAGTTGTAGGTAGTGTTTCGTTTTAGTTGTGGTGATGGGTGCCCATCGTGATCTCTCCTCTGTCTCAGATGAGGTCCGCAGTATGGGGGCAGGCCATGGGGGGGGTAGGTGCTGTCACCTGTGTGGGGGAGAGTGATATGTTAGTCTACTGTGCACATCCATTCATGTCCCACAGGCACCATCCACCATGTCCTATGTTTGCTGGTTGCATCTGTCCACACTGTTCACCTTTTATGGTTCCCACCTGCGTGCACCCTCACATGCCTCTGTAGAACCCTTCCTGCCATTGATTGCCCACTGTCACTACCACTATGGCATGCCTGGCATCTACTCTGCGGTGCACTGCTATGGCATGGCCTGTTCTTGCTCCATGTCGCTGTGTTCATACAATGCCACACTACCCTTCTCCACACACAGTGGCACCATCAGGGTGTGCATGGCTGCACTCCCTGTTGCCTGTGCATGCTGTGTGATATTGCATTGCAGGCACACACTTTGCTCCCACCATCATTCTAGCTTCTATCAGTTTCTGGACCCCACTCTGGTGGTCGCACCTGTCCGGTATGCCCATGTCTGATGGCTGGGGCGTTAGTGCTGTCACCTGCTCCTCCTTGCAAGGCCACTGGCAGTGGTTTCTGGGGATGTGTGGCCACTATGTTCATGGTGTTCTGTACCAATCACCTGCTAGGTGGCAACTAGAAATCTCCCAGACTCAAATTGGCTGCAAAGGGCAGACTGATGCCAGATGTAGGCAACATGTGCACTCCCTGGGTACTTGGCAAAGACATTGCTGATGTGCCCTGTGCACTACACACCACCTAACTGCAGTTGATAGAGTGGTACCCCTTCCTGTTAATGTATCGTCCTTGTCAATACAGTTGGTGCTCTTATTGTCACATGGTGCAGTCAAACTGCCCTTAGCATTGTTTCTGTATGCTCTGATGCTGTGCTAAGGAATGTGGTGAACTCTGTAGCATGGGGCAGCAGTGCGGTAAGGAACTGTGAGGAGACAGGACTTGGCAGATTGAGTGATACCAGTGGTGTCACCCATTGGTATCTGGAAAGTGCCTGTGGCGAGCAGGCACAGTGCTGCTTTTACCTTTGTCTCCTCCGCTATGGCATGACTTCTGTGTGTAGGTGCCTGCAGTCCATCATGGAGCAGCTCACAGAGCTGTCTCAGAATGTCCCTGTTGAGACGGTACCTGCCCGCAATCTCTGTGTTGATCAGCTGTTTGAATGTGACCGGTTTTGGTACTGTCTCTGGTGGGTATACTACTTACTGACCCTTCACTGGCCATGTTGCTGTTGATCCCGTCTCCTCATGCCTTCAATTACAGCTGCCATGAGGAAGGCTGAGCCATTCATGGCTGCAGTACTGTGCCCTCCTGTGTGGCTTGCAGATTTAGCCATCTCCTTTAACTTATAACAAAAATGCACTCCTCATCGAAATTTAAAGTACAAAATTACTTCATTGTATTAAAAGCTGTATTCAGAGAGCTGGATTTGTACACAAGAAAAACCCAGACTGGTTTTGTACACCTAGTAGGTCTTCAGGAGGATTACATTTCCTGTTGCTTGCTAGGCTTTATAATGGCATTCTTAAAGCAACAGTGCAAATATTCCATTTATCAGTGTATAAGTATTAAAGTGCTCATACTAACAACATCAACTAATTCTCATAAATATACATTCCTGTAGTTACATTGAAAAATATTTGAAACCTAAAACAAACAAGCAGAGCAATACTGTTAGGGTTCAGGGTAAGGGAAATAGACTTCTAGGAAAACAAACTGAACTTACAAGCTCAAATGGGCAGACTAGGTGGGCTATAGGCCCTCATTCAGCCGACACTGTCTATGTATCTATGTATCTATGTTAGCAGCAGCTGTAATCACAGAAAGTTCATACTAGTGCATGGATGTATTCCTACATATAATATAGTAAAAATATATATCCCAACTCATATACCAACTCCAGGGACCAATACAAAGTGGAATTCTACATCAGAGAAGAACCCAGGATCTTTCTATAATCTGCAGAAAAACAACAAGGTAGAATTCTTAATATGGTAAGTATTACTGACTGTGTACACAGGTTATAGATGCCTAAACTGAAATTTTAGAGTTAGCACATCAGGGCTGCCTATCATATCATAAACTCTTTGTGAACCAGTGAATTACTATTGCTTCCTCTGTTTGATACATGGCAACAGATTTACTTGCAACTGAAAGGTATGCTATGGAGGCAACTTTTGCCCCTAATGATGTTAACTCATACTTGGGCCTTTGGGAAAAATTAATGGTCTATGATACCAGATGCAATCATTTTACAATAGGATTGATATCTGGGGTTGCTTTATAGGTGACATTTTTATGGTGTGGCAGGGCACATTGGAAGAACTGAATGCATTTGTGAAATATTTAGAATGTGGAAATTCCAAACTAAAATTCTCTATACAATGTAATTCCAGTACAGTTTCCTTCCTAGACCTCAAGATTACAAAAAGGAGGATGGAGCACTGCGTGCTAGTTTGTTCATGAAGGAAACTAACAGGAATTTATTGTTACTGACATCCAGTTGCCACCTACACCATATGGTCTCCAGTATCCCTAAGACCCAGATTCTAAGAGTACGAAGAGACTGCAGAGAAGAGCTGCATTATGTGGGAATAGTGTGGACACTGGAAACAGATTTTTAAGTAGGGTTATGCAGCCAGTGTTGTTGACAAAGCACTGATGGACATGTACAGTATAGATAGGGATAATCTACTGGTAGAGAGACAGAGAGAGGGGCCCCATGAGCCATGAAGCTACATTTTGTGACTACCTTCACCAGACATTCAGGGAAATACAGAGGATAATTAATGAGAATTTGGACATATTAGAAGGAGACCTGTGCTTGGGGAAATAGTGGGACCAAGAATGGTGTATAAGAGGGCAGAAATATAAAAGATAGGCTGGTTCATAGCTTCTTGCCCATACAGGATACCAGATCTAATAGCAGAGTCCCACTACCTAAAGGCATGTATCAGTGTGTAGCTGCAAGTTTTGTAACTCTGTTTTGAAATGTCAGACATTTGCTAGTTGCAATAGTGAGAGGAATATGAAAGCTGGGATTTTATCAACTCGCAATGGAAAATGTGGTGTATTTGGCTACTTGCCAATGTGCAGCCTTTGCGTGGTGTAAGACCACTTGGGACTCAAATTAATAGTGGCGGAACACTTAAGATCTATTAATAACAATAATGCCTCTAGTGCACTATCTGACCACATTGAAAATTCAGGACAGAAGGAATTTGCCATCATTTTAAATTTTGTCACCTGGACGTGGTAAGATTGGGACTTTAAGGTCATAGTGTAGATGAGATGCTACGTGTGAGGAAATCATATAGACTTTATACCTGGGTGCCCTGCCCTCACACCACCAAGCCTAAGTGAATGTGTTGATCTGTTGCCATGCATCAAACAGAGGAAGAAATAGTAATTCACTGGTTCACAAAGAGTTGATGATGTGATAGGCAACCCTGATGTGTTAAAGGATACCTAAACAACATTTTGACAACAAACTATTCAAAAATCTGACCTCAAACAGGACTAAAGGAAAGGCTGCTGAATTTGTTAATGCTAAAATTTCATTTATATAAGTTAGCTATATGTGGTTCCAACGATATGAAAAATGTAAAATCAGCATTCCAGTTTCAAAAAATTGCCTTACCTGCTTCTTAAAATAGACACCAAGTGATGACATCATCGAGCCAAAGTCAGAGAGCTATTTGTTCTCTATAGTGCTAACTAGTTATTTTTTCCATTTGTATACTATTGTTTCACCAAAATGGTCAAAACCATGTGCATTATTTACATCAATGTGCATGTTAGGCTATAGTTCTGTTCATTTTGTTTACTTTAACATGTTGAAATTGTGTTTTAATCAACTGACTTTCTCTTTGGTAAACCACAGTGCAGTACAAATCTTGAATAACCTGGTGATCTAGTGGTTATAGGCGGATCCAGGATGCTACAATGGGAGTGCTGGGAGTGTGCGCATACTTGATATGCACTTTTTAACGTTTTATGAAACCTTTATATTTTCTGCTATTACGCTTTTCTAGTATGTTTTGACTGAAACTACAAATGTAATCCATATTTTGAATGTAAACATTTGTACAATCAATAAATCAGACTTCTTCAACAAAGTGAAATGCAGCAGCAGTAAGTACTTTACAATGGCGGGGTAACCTTTGCCACCCCATAGATACACCACTTGTTTGTAGCAAAGTCTTCTGTAGTCCAATGCCAGAGTTCGTACTTTCTTGGAAATCAAATATATGCTTGTCTTGTCTTCTCTTCCCATGGGAAAGAATAAGAAGAAGAATCAGTATTTATATAGTGCTTTTCATACACATTGTATCCCAAAGTGCTTTACAAGCAATGCTAGACTGGTAGTGAAGTGACTGAATGTAGTGGCAGCCAATTCACACATTAATATCCACACACAACCTTGGGCAATTGCATGAACTGCTTTTATGGGAAGGGAATATTGGCCAGGATAACGGGGTCAGGTAGTGATCATGGTGCTGGCAGCCCCATCTTATTTCTCACAAGGATCTGCTCATATTTCTCCCTTCTGTCTTCCCCTTCCTGAATACAGCAGTACCTTCCAGGAGTGGCCTTCTCGGTCCCCTCTGGTATTCATTCTCACTACTACTCTTCATACCAAAAACAGGTGAGGTCATCATCTTTGAGCACCATAAATGTAGGCAGTACAGTCCCCAGTTTTTGACATATCAAAATAAACATCTTTCCACTAAGTCAGGCTGATAGCAGCAGGGAACAAAGCGGAATTATAGGCTTTCCTATCCTTAAAAGTTTTAGGCTACCTTTGATTAGGCACTATTAAATGATGGGTGTGCACATCATTATGCCGCGTCATTTAATAGTGCCTAATCATAGGTGGATTAGATCTTATTTGGGTAGGAATGCCTATGTTTCCGTGTGCTTTGCTGCTATCAGCCTTGCTTTACCCAAAGATCATGTTTATTTTTAATATGTAAAATGATACGGCAACTCTACTAACTGCACTCATGATGCAGAAGGGCAGTGAGCACACCAGTTTTTGGGCGTGGGGCAGCAGAGAAGAATGGATGCCAGAGAGGGACTGAAGAGGCCATTCCAGCAGGGTACAGCCATATTCAGGTTAGGGAAAACAGGAAGGGGATTTATACAGATCATTGTGAGATCTGAAATGTAGGGCTGCCAGCACCGTCCATCACTACCTGACTGTGAATGAGAGCAGCCAGCAATGACAAATATTCAGAGTGGCAGGGCTGCACTTAAAGTGTTACTTGAATTCAGTGTAGGAGATTAACCTCAGGTGGGGGTGCTGATGTTTGTTAGGCCAGTCTTGAGGGAGCTGTGTATAGATCATTCAAGATTTAGAGGAGTGTAGTCAACCAGCTCACATTGTGGAGTAGGGCACTAAAATGTACTGGAGAAGATTTGCAGTGAACTTTCCTGCAGAGTTCTGCAAATTACGGGTAAAGGAGTAGACTGACACTGGAAGTCTGGTGGATTCACTCACAGCATTAGTATGCCCTCTTGCTAATAATATTGTTATACATAGTAAGTGCAGCCCATATGAGGGCACAAACAACAGTTTTGCTGGTGAGTCCTGAGGCTTATTGCTTGGTCCTCCACGAAGACCCAATTGTTGGTTAATGAGGCAGGACAAAACACAAAAGGGAACTGTACATACTGCCTTCACTGTGCAGAAGGGTGGTGATCCACTGATGTTTACTGTGGAGCAGAAGTCAAACATTGAAAAGAGGATTTAAGTGTGATTTGGAAGGTATTTTTAACAGTGCCAGCTGATGATCCGTATCAGTGTAGGTATGCACAACTCTCTGAGGTATCACGATTACAGTCTGAGGTGTGGTAATTCTCTTCATGAGCCCGCAAGCTCATATGCAGCCCCAGGTCATACTAAGGACATGGTATGGCTGGTAAGGTGTTCAACAGAAGATAGGCTAGGTGCAGGGCGTTCATTTTGAAAAAGAATACAAGAGAAGCTTTTTGTGGATTAACAAGAATGCATGAGCTTTGGAATTGGACCCGACCAGTACTCGTTGTGTGACCGTAAGCAAATCACTTAACTTCATTGTGCTGCCAGGCTGCATCTGTAAACAAGGTTTCAGCATAGTGTGTCTCTCCTTGTTAACAAAAACAAATTCAGGGCATCACATAACCATGAGATCATCAGGTATTTGAAATGTCTTACTGTTCTGCAGTTTGCCAAAAGAAAGTCAGCTAGACTGCAAAACATTTTCAGCAAGTTAAAGTAAATAAAATGAACAAAATCATAGCCTAACATGTGTACAGATCAAAATAATCCACATGTTAACACATGGTGTTGATCATTCTCGTAAAACAATTCAAAACAAAGAGGGAAAGAACTAGTTAGCCTGTAAGAATCTATATTGGTCTCTGGCTCTGGCTCTGATGATACCCTCATGACTCATCACTTAACACAGTTGGCAGACATCTTAGTGAGGAGGCAAGGCTGTTTTACGTTCGCTTGCGTGCATGCACAAGGAACGTTTTGGGAGAGTAGCACACTTTGGAGATGTGCCTCTCCCATCCAATGCACTGCTCAGTTGAGCAGGCGTGGTGGTCCTGCACCAATGGGTGCAGGAGCTCTATGAAATGACAGCGGTGGTCTTCTGCTTCAAAAGAAAACCACCGCTGCCATACCGAACACCATGTCACGCCACCCCTCGCGTCACGTGCTCCTCCCGCGCACGCATCACGCCGCCCAAACTTTGGTGCCACTCTGGGAGCCCACCCCAGTGTGGCAAACATTGTGTGCCGAGGGGGTGCCCAATCCCCCATCGGCTCTCGGCCCCCAAGCCATCCTGCTGCCATGCTGGGAGCCCACCCCAGTGTGGCAATGTTCCGCTTGTTTTGCTTGACGGGGTGCCCAATCACCCGTCAGCTCCTCGGCCCCCCAGCCATCTTCTGCCATGCTGGAGCCCACCTCAGCATGTCAACGTCCCGTCATGTTTTATTTTAAAAACCTGTAAAATAAAAATGGTACCACGGTACGCCTCCCAGCCCCCCACAACCCGCACCCACCACTGCACACCAGCCTCCCCACACCCCTCACCCCATACTTCACCTCCGGACTCTGGCGTGATGATCTTGATGGACCGGAACATGTCTTCACTCTTCAAAGGTGACCGCTGAACTGAGGAAATGCCGGTAAGCTGTATAATGGGCTAGATAGAGGGGTTTCAACCTTATTGCATATCTCAGGCATTTTGGGGAATTTTGCACCAAATTTTCAACATGGAGTTTTGGACCCTTTCTCATGTCATGATGTCAATGTCATGGCGTTATTTAGTCCGAAGGGTGATTTCTGCAGTCACCGCGCAAAATCACCCTTTTGAGGCCCAAATAGTGCCATGACAGTGACTATCATTCATGAGAAGGGGTCCCTAAAACTTCCATGTTGAAAATTTGGTGCAAAATTTCCAAAAAAATGACTGTTTTATGAGCTGGCATTGCGCAGTTCCTATGCAGGCTTGTAAGTTCAAATTTTCAATATTTTCACTTCAGATTTCAACATTGCCATTTTACCACACCTCCTTATGAGCAGTACAGCTGTCATTTTTCACATCCTGCCCAAAACGTAGCTCACTTACATGCGCATAATGGCGCAGTGGTGTGTGAAATCAATGTATGGGACACATTAAGAAAATCACAGTGACACTGTTCATGAGCAGAGATCTTAAATGGCTATATTGAAAATTTGGTGAAAAATTCCTACAAATAACTGTGTTACAAGCGTGTGCTGTGCAGTTCCTACCACGCTCATAAGTTTCAGAATTTCAATATTTCCACTCCAGATTTTCAACATTGCTATTTTACCACACCTCCTCATGAGCAGTACAGTTGTCATTTTTGCATCCTGCCCAAAATGTGTTTCCACCCATGTAGCGCATAATGACGCAGTCTGTGTGCGAACTCAATGTATGGGACACATTAAGAAAATCACAGTGACACTGTTCATGAGCAGAGGTCTTAAAATGGCTGTGTTAAAATTTGGTGACAAAATTCCTACAAATGACTGTTTTACAGTGTTCACTCGCGCAGTTCCTATGCACGCTCTCGTAAGTTTGCGAATTTCAATATTTTCACTCCATGTTTTCAACATTGCTATTTTACCACACCTTCTTATGAGCACTGCAGCTGTCATTTTTCACATCTTGCCCAAAATGTGTTTCCCCATGTAGTGCACAATGCGCAGTCGGTGTGCAAAATCAATGTATGGCACACATAGTAAGACAATCACAGTGATACTGTTCATTAGCAGAGGTTTTAAAATGCCAATGTTGACAATTTGGTGAAAAAATTCCTAACAATGACTGTTTTACGAGCATGCAATGCACAGTTCTCACGCACGCCCTAGCTTTGCGAATTTTCAATATTTCCACTCCATATTTTCAACATTGCCATTTTACCACACTTCCTTATAAGCAGTACAGCTGTAATTTTTCACATCCTGCCCCAAACGGTTTCCACCTATGTAGCGCACAATGGGGTAACAAACAGGTCATGCTGACAATTTATTGTGCAAATACCAGCAATCGCACAGGGCATTAGGGTACAGCACCATACATGCCAAACACCACTGCAAATACCTGCAAGTGAACGTTCGGGCATTGACAAATGCTTTGTTTATAGTGAAGGCTGATGTTTACATTTTTCAAAAGCTATGAAACTGCATTTCTGTTATTTACATAAATCCAGTTTTAGCATAAATGTAAACAGTAGCCTTTATTTTACCTTGCTACAAAGCCAGATGTTGGAGTTTGCACTTTTAAAAACTGCTTGTTTAGGTACCCTTTAGCTAAAAATTTCAGTTTCAGCATCTATAACCTGTGAACACAGTCAATAATACCCCATATTATAAATTTGGATATATATATTTTTGTAATATATGCATGAATACATCCATCCACTAGTATGAACTATCTGTGATTACAGCTGCTGCTAACAGTATTGTTCTGGTTGTTTGTTTTAGGTTTAAAATATTTTTCAATGTATCTACAGGAATTTATGTTTATGAGAATTAGTTGACGTTGTTAGTTTGAGCACTTTAATATTGATTCACTGATAAATGGTATATTTGCACTGTCACTTTAAGAATGCCATTATAAAGCCTAGCAAGCAACAGAAATGTAATCTTCTGATAATATACTAGGGCCTGGATATTCAAAGGGTTGCGTCATTCGCAACAGGGTTGCGCATGCTAAAGTCCAAAATGCCCATTCTGCGATATTCAGCAGGAGGCAGTTACGCCACTGGCATCAGGTTGCGCAGAGAGCAATGCAAATGAATGCATGCTCAACAGGAGGGAGGATCCATGCATAACCTGCGCAACCCGATATTCAGTCGGGTTGTGCAGAGTTGATGCATCACAACCAACCTGCGCCTGCACAACCTTGAGCCCCCAAAAAGGCTTAAGTTGAGGCCACCCACAGGTGAGCTGCTGCATTGCAGGGCGCAACACGCAGCTGCCACCCCTGGCTGGCCCCCAACTCTTTCCTGTGCCCCCCACCAGCCCGATCGCGGGCGCTAGTGTACGACTCCCCCTCCCACATCTCCCTACAGCCCGATCGCGGGCAGTACAGGACATGTAACACCCCCCATCGTGCTTCAAGCCCGATCACGGGCATAACGTGTATGAACCCCCAGTGCCCGATCGCGGGCAGAATATAACCCCCAACCCAAATATCTCCCTGGTGGTCCAGTGGACCGTAAATCCCGATCAAGGCAGAATCATCACAAACCCCCCAAACATCTCCCTGGTGTCTAGTGTCCCCCACCCATGAAGCCCTCCACCCCGCCTCCCCGCAGCCGGGCGGGCGACAGCATCCCACCCGCCTGCCGCCCCTCCGCCGGCCGATCGATCAGTCCGTAGGGCTGCACGCCCATTGGTGCAGAGCTACAGCCAATGGGCTTGCAGCCCATACCGTATATGACAGTCCAGATTTGTGAATGATGCTTTGAATAAAACTTTGATGTCAAGTTTTTGACTTTATGTAACTTTATTTCATGCAGAGTGTGCTGTTTGTTGTGGCTGTTTGATGTCCTTGTCCCCACTGCTTTTTTCCTGTATATTGAACCATTTGCACAATGAGTACATCAAGATCAGGGGAAAAGGGGTAACTACAGCCAGCTTGAACACAAGATAGCTTTATATGCTGATGATGTGTTAATATACATGGCCCCTGATAAGTCCCTTACCCAGCTAATGGAAATAGTGAATGCTTATTCCACACTGCCAGGCTACACAATTAATTTTATAAAAATGGTGATGCTTAAATTTAAGTTTACACCACACAGCAGTTGCAACCTTTATACCTGGTGAAATGAATGATACCTGCAATAAAATATTTGAGTATCACACTCAAGAGAACAAGCAATTTTATTTTCAAGATTGTTATATTCCCATAGCAAAAAGCTAAGGAAGACATCAGGAAATGATCCTTAATCCCATTGCCAATGCATGCCCTTGTCCAGGTGGTAAAGATGAATTTTTTATCAAGATTTTGCTTGTGTTCCAGAGTGAGACAATAGGGCTTCTCCTCAATGGTTAACAAATATATAGAGGGCTATGAATACATTTATTTGTGCCAACAAAAGATTCAGGTACATAGAGCTCTATTACTGGCTAGAAAACAATGGGAAGGACTGGCAGTACCAGATCTCTTGTAATACTGGTTGGCTAGTCAGACGTGTGGGATATTTTATGGGAGAAGACAAATTGGGGTGCACTGGCATCACATGGCAGAGACTCAGGCTGGGGACCAGTCACCTTTGTCACCTTATTCTTTCAACAAAACATAGACCTGCAGTCAGAGACTGGTTCAATGGGATGAGAGTCACTCTAGCAGTTTGGGATAGAGTCCAACGATATCCCTGATAAGGAAGAAAGTATGGAGATACCAAAGATTTAGGAAAAATGAAAACTTCTGCCAGGGTCTCCTGGATTCTTGGTACAAAAACAAAATCAAGTAGGATTACAATTCCAGGCCCAGATTTTAAGGGATGACACCATTTTATCATTTCCTGAGTGTCAAAGGGAATTTGAGTGGTGCTCAACTGACATGTTTAGATACCGCCAGACACAGAACTATATCCAAATGCAATTATGGAACCAGTGGGTAGAATCCACCCAAGGGACAGAAACACTCACTTTTAAGGACTTGCTAACTACTCTGAAAGAGGTGATTTTGTGTATTCATCTGGCACTACAAATCAAAGGTGGCATCTGCTAAATACATAGAAACAAAATGGGAGGATGAGGCGCATTTCCAGTTGATATTAAAAGAATGGCTATAGATATGGGAGGGGTATCCAAAAACTTCCTTGCCCAGAGGCAAGTGTTTGCATGAAAAATGAAAGTACAGTACTTTCTAACTCCTCATTTAAAAGCTAAATGGGATCAGTCTGTGGGTACAGGGTACTGGCAAAACTGTGGAGAGCTAAAGCCACACATACATATATCTTTTATACTTGTCTGGTACTATGTGCCTTTCAAACACAAGTGATCAGAATATTGGTGACTCTGTTTCAGATAGCCAGTCCACCTCAGTTTTAATATTAGTTTGGGTTTTCCACCTGCTTCCATGAGGGGGTGAATGCTCATTACTTATGGAACATTTGCATAGGAGCAATGAGGAAGGCCATTACTCACAAACAGCTGAAACCAGACCCACCTACATTCACAGAATGGGAAAAGATACTAAGGAAATTCAAGCAATGGAAAGACTAACATATTTGATGCAGGATAGAATGCATACATTCATGGAGAGATGGACTAAGTGGAGAGTGGACAGTGGGTTAGAAAACTGTTCATGGAAGGGAAGAGATGGATGGAGGTCTCTGGGAGATAAGGAAAGGTCAGACTGACACAGGAGATTCCCTCATGTTGTTAAAGATCAAATGCACACATATTTCATAAAAAGCTTGAATTCATATCTCTGTGTCATTAGTGTTTCCTAAAATATCATGATGTTTGATTTTGTGGTTTTCTTTAAATCAGCATGTGTTAATGTGCCTGCAGTAACTGAAAACAGTGAAGAAACAGTGAAGATGTTTCTGTTCCTGTCAGTGAGTAATGACATCAAACCTGTCCAGCCCACTGCTTCTGCAATTAAATTCCTGATTGACTAAATAAGTTGTTGCAATTCCTAGTTAGAGCAGTCTGTAGAGCTCATTGTTTTCATTCAGAGTTTGTTACTAACCCATTGGCTTGCATTTAGAGAGACATGCTTAAAATCTATCATTCTGTTCTCATAAAAGTTGATCAAATTAGGGTTCAGTGCTGACTTTAGTGGTATGAATGAATGACTGTGAGATATTACCTTGTATATCTCACATATGTCAGTTCTCTGTCATCAAAACTCTACATTCTATCCTGGCTATGTAAGACAGAGTTGTTTAATGAATATAAAATTAATCTGCATTCCATTAATTCATAGAAGCAGTGGGTCATTGATGTAGCCTCAATAAATAGGTTCATGTGAGAACAATTTTGTTTTTATGTCAGATTGAGAAACATTTGTCTGCCACACTGCTATTTCAGGAACATGTACTGTATGAACTCATAAAATTCAATTCTTTGTGGGGTTCTGTGTGAAAATACATCACGTATATGTGTAACTAGAAATACTATATGGCATCCTGATGCCCCTTTTTCCGCCTCTCAATTGAGGCTGCTGCACCCCACTTCCTCTGTTCCCCACCCCACAGTCAGGGCCAATGCACACTGTTACCCCTTTTTCTGTCTACACAGACAGGGCTGCAGTGCTCTGCTAATCCCTAGAGTTCCAGGGCTTCTGCCTTCACAGTTTGGGCTACTACACCTGCTGCCCCAGTCCACCAAAGGTAGTGCTTTCTATATCCTGCTACCCACTTCCATTGCCTCAAATGGGCAAAGCTGCTACCCCAAGTGCACCTCACACACAGCCAGGGCTGCTGTACCCGATTCCCCACTGTATCCTGCACCACAGTCAAGGCTTCTGCACCCTGCTGTAGTCTGTGCCTTGACATCACTGTGCCCTGCTGCACCATAGAGCCTCTTGTCCCCACAGTTACAGTTGTTGCACCATGCTGCTCTCTGCCACTAGAATCAGATCACTTTGTACACTGCCCAAAACTGCCCAATAGAAAATACAAAAATGCTTTCATCTTGTGTTATAGGGTGGGGTAAGATGGTAGCAGGGTGTGGCAGCCTAAACGGTTGTGCAGGAGGCAGCAGTGCAGCAGCCCTCACTGTGTGGAGAAAGCAGTGGGCAGCAGGTTGCAGCAGCCTCATATGAGGGCAGGAGACAGGTGGCTTTTGGGGCAGGGGAAAGGGGAAGCAGACAGCTGCCCTCAACTGTCAGGCAGGAGACAGGGGCATCAGGATGCCATGTAGTGCTTCTAGTTATAAACATACATGATGTATTTTCAAACAAAACCCTCAAATAACTTAATTTTATGAGCTCATAAGGTACATGTTCCTGAAATAGCAGAGTGTGGCAGACACAGGTTTGTCAATCTGACATGAAAACAGCATTGTTATTAAATGAACATATTTACTGAGGTTATATAAAAGACACACTATTTATATGAATTAATGGAATGTAGATTTATTTTATATCCATTAAACAACCCTGTGTTATATAGCCAGAATAGAATGTATAGTTTTGATGACAGAGAAATGACATCTGTGATACAGACAAGGTCATTTTTAGAGGCATTCATTCATACCACTTCAGTTCAGCACTGAACCCCAAATGATCAACTGTTTATAAGAACAGAATGATGTTAAGCTAATCTCTCTCAAACAAAAAATCAGATGGGTTAGTAATAAACTTTGAGGAAACAATTAGCTCTACAGACTGCTCTAACTAGGAACTGCAACAGCTTATTCAGTCAATCAGTGACTTATTTGGTGAAGCAGCAGGATGGAGAGGTATGATGTCATTGCTCACTGACATGGACAGAAACATTATCACTGTTTCCTCACTGTTTTCAGTTACTGCTTAAAGAAAACCACAAAATAAAACAGCATGAATTTTCAGGAAACACTAATCATGACACAGTGATGTGAATTCAAGGAATTCAAGCTTTTATGAAATATGTGCATCTGATATTTAAGGAGAGGACTACAGTGAGATATTAGCAGAGTTGTTCTTCCCTGCATACCACTGAGGAAAAGATGGCCAGATGGGTGGAAAACTGGCTGAGGGACAGAACCCAGAGGGTGGTTGTAGGGGAGAATTATCTGGCGCCAGAGAAATAACCAGTGGGGACCCACAGGGCTCAGTTGTGGGGCCGGTGCTGTTCAATGTCTTCATCAATGTCATTGGGGATGGCATTAAGGGTAGATTGTGCCTATTCACAGATGACACCAACTCTGTGGGAGAGTGGACGAGCTGAAGGGATACAGGAGCCACAGGAAGAACTGGAAAAGCTGGGAAGGTGGTCCAGGATCTGGAAGCTTAGCTTCAATGCCAAGGAATGCAAAGTTATGCATATTGGAGCCAAGAATCCCAGGACAGAACACTACCTTGGTGGAGTCAGAGTATCTGCATCAGAGGTGGAGAAGGACCTGTGAGTGATAATCACTCATGGCCTGAAGCATTCCACACAGCGCAAGAAAGCTGCAGTAAAGGCAAACAAGATGCTGGGATGCATAGCTAGGGGATAAGTAGTAGGAGAGAGGAGGTTATACTGCCCTTGTACAGATCACTGGTAAGGGCTCATCTAGAGTATGGAGTTCAGTACTGATGCCCACACCTCTAAAAGGACATTAACCTGCTGGAGAAGGTCCAGAGGAGGGCTACAAAGATGATAGCCCATCAGCAGGGTGAGGCATACGAGGAGAGGTTGAGGGCACTGAACATCTTCTCCTGGAAGACAGGACAGAGAGAGAGAGGGGACATGATTGGGACCTTCAAGTTCTTTAAGGAGACAAATATGGTTGACAAGGAGAGTCTCTTTGAGCTGGTGACAACCATAACATGAGAGGCATAGTCTTAAGCTGGAGGGTGGGAGGTTTAGGAGGGAGGTCAGGAAGCACTTCTTCACAGAGAGGGTGATAGACACTTGGAATGCTCTGACAGAAAAGGTAATCTCACTGAAGACAGTGGGCAGCTTTAAAGAGGCTGGGATATGCATGGGAAGATAAGGATCATGGGTAGGGAGGATGGGAGGAGTGGAGAGGGGCCCAGGGGACATTAGCTCAAGCTGTGACCCTGCAATGAAACAGACTTGATAGACCAAATGGCCTTCTTCTGCTGGCTTTGTATGTTCATATGATACACTGAACACAGTGTGAGATGCTTCTTTATGAGGTACTAACCACATACTAAAGGAGGATTGGAGTATGTGATGGTACTATAAGAGGTACAAGGATGGTGAACTGAGGACCAGAGTACTATAAGAGGTACAAACCATGTACTGAGAACAAAAGTGTGTGACAGGACTATATGCGGTACTGCCCATGAATTAGCATCAAAGTATGAGATGATACTACAAGAGGTACTGACAATGTACTGGGGGTCACAGCATGAGAAGGATTTATAGAGGTACTAACCAGAAAATTAAGACCAGAAAGTGCAAAGGTATTAAAGGAGGGATTAGGTGTGTATCTGGGTGGTGGAGCTGACAAACTGTCAGTAACTTCCAACAGAAAGAAGGGTTAAAAGGCCAGGTTAGTTGATATCTTTGAGGAGGAAGACTAGGTTTGCTGGCCAAGGCACCTAGCTTCACCTGAGCTCTTTCCTTCTAGGTTGCGTGAAAGGACAGAGCAAAGAACCTTACTAGAGCAAGGGAAAGGATTAAGGCTTCTTTGGCTAGGGCAGATTTACTGTGTGTTGTTATTTTTATTTTGTACTCACAGGGATTGTTACTGTTTGTTGCTAACATTTTATTGCTTTATTTTTCTCTGATTCATATTGTTATTGCGGGTATACCTTCTGCTGCGTATTACAGGGTGTGCCTACAGTGTAGCTAACAGATTACTGCTGTAATCTTCTGATTCAAATTGTCTTTGCAAGGTATATCTTCTGTTACTGCTTTATTTTTCTTTGTAGCAAAGTGTTTCTTACAGGGTATATTTCTGTGAAATTATTACAAGTGGTGCTTTATAGATTTTACGGTTTTATCTATCATTAGGATAAGATTTCAGGGCTACTGTATTTGTTGCTGGCTGATTGTTTCTGCTCTTACCTCATCTGTTTTTTCATCCATGGTTCTTCTTTTCAGCAGGGAAGGCCCATCCACCCACTCCATCTCCAACCACCCCACACTACACTACACCTCTTTTTATAGGGTAGCACAGTCATGACATTTCCTGTGGCATGCAGGAAGGGGCAGATCAGTGGGTATCCACATGGTGACGCTATTTAGGGACACTAGTAATTTAACTTGTTATAACAAGTTATACAAAACAAACAACAAAACACAAAATCAAACCTTTGCTTTCATTTTCTTCCTTCTAGTTACTCTGACCAGGTTATAAACCCAGCAACTTATCTGGAATGGCTATCATTAACTGCAGGTACTGTGGAACACTTTTCAAAAGGGCAGTTTTACAGGATTTAGGACACTGTCCACATGCTGTGCCATTGAGATCTAAGGCTCAGCTCCAGGCAGCATGGGCAGAGATTATGCGGCCTCAAATTGCATATTCAAGAGGAAATATATTATAAGAACCACTCGTCATTTCCCAACATCCAACAGAAGCACCTCAACCACAGATGGTAGTTGGTCTGGGAGGCTGGCAGGTGGTTAGGAGGGCAACTGGGTGCCCCATCACCGGTGCTTCCAACATATTACCTCCACAAACCATATAAAACTACAAACAGGTATCTGCCTCTATCTCTGAAATCAAACAAAGGGGCAGAGGACACTGCAGAGCAGGGCACTGCAGCACAGGAGCTAGCACAACAAAACTCACACAAAACAGGAACCAAAACAAAAAGCAAAAAGGAAATCCAAAAACTTGATCAAAGGTGACTCCATGATTCAGGGAGTTGATACTTATTTCCAGCCAGGGTAATGGTCAGATGTCTCCCAGGTACATCAGCATGGAGACACTGGACCGCATTGCTAAAACTGTTCAGGAAGCAGGAGAAAACATTGATGTCCTGGTATACATAGGGACTAATGATCTCGCCAGCTGGTCAGTTGTGGAGACCAGGAACACCTGACCAGGCTGGGTGACAAACTATCATCCATTTCATCCAGCATCTCCTTGTCTGAGATTCTGCCAGTCTGGGAGAGAGGGCAGATGGACGGAAGGTCAGAGAAGGGGAGATAGGGGAGCTAAACATGTGGCTCAAGGGCTGCTGCTAGAAAAGGACACAAATTTGTAGGAACTGGCAACAGTTTTAGGAGCAAAAGTTCTTTAAATTTGATGGACTGCATCTGACTAAGGAGAGAGTCACTGCATTGGGGCAGAAGTTTGACATCTTTGCAGAATATTTAAACTAGGAAATGGGGAGAAGAGTGCAGCACCCCTACATCGAATGGGAAGAACTCCCTCCCTCAGCTAGTGGTCAAACAGGAGTTCAGCATGTTTGCAGTTCATCTGCATCACCAGGTAAGGAAAAAGGTCTGGCTCTCCAAACAATGCACAGGGAAATGCCAGACCTCACCCAACAACTAACACATTGAAATCTGGCCAATGGAAAATCATGTAATAATAATGCTCGCAGTCTGGGAAACAAGATCCCAGACCTGAAGGCAATAATGACAGAGGCTAAACTGGACATAGTAGCAATTAGCGAGACATGGTTTACCAGTAACCACACTTGAGAGACTTCAGTACCTGGCTATGTACTGTTCAGAAGAGACCGAGGTGCAAAAGGGGGTGGGGTGGAGTGGCCCTGTATATCAATGAAAATATCAAAGCTACAAAATTCAGAATACACATAAGGAGCCAGAAGAACTGTGAGTCACCCTGGAAACAGGAAATGGGACAGCCATAAGAATGGGGGTTGTCTACAGGCTCCCAGACCAGGGAGAGGACATAGATACATTACTGTTAGAAGATATACAAAACATGACAGCTAAAGGGAGGTTCTGATAATGGGAGAATTCAGCATGTCAGATACAAATTGGTCAATACCAGCAGGAACATCTGCCAGAACTAGACACATGGTGGATTCCATGCAGGGGAGAGCCTCAAACAACTGGTACAACAACCCACAAGAGATAGGGCTATCCTAGATCTAGTACTGACTAACAGGGAAAGGATCACAGATCTCCAGGTAGAAGGTCACCTGGGAGCCAGTAACCATCACGTGGTATGGTTCAATTTGGCCACTAGAACTAAATCATCCCATTCCAAGCAAAAATATAGGACTTTGGAGGAGCTGACTTTGATAAAATGGCCAACAGAGTTAAGCTAGCCCTGGCAAAAAGAAATACAGGTGAGGGGGTACAGGCAAAGTGGGCAAGCATTAAGGATGCGATACTTGAAGGAACATCCATTGTGTTAAAGAGAAAAGGAAGTGCAAAGAAGAAGGAAACCACCTGGGTTCTCAAAATCAGTAGCAGAAAAGTCAGAGCCAAAAGGCTGGGCTTCAGGAAATATAAGGGAACGCAGTGGATGAAGATAGGGAGGCATACCAAACTTCCCTAAGGGAAGCAGGGAAGGCAGTAAGGCAGGCAAAGGCCCAAACTGAGGAAACACTAGCACAAACAGTAAAAGAAGGTGACAAGACTTTCATAGATACATCATTGAAAGGAGAAAGTCCAGAGGGGTATTGCTAAGATCAAAGGAGATAAGGGGCGTGTGAGGAGGAGGACTATGGAAAAGCACCTATCCTAAATAGATACTGCTGCTCAGTATTTACTGAAGAGAAAGTAGGGCAGAGCCCACAGCTCAGTACCATGGACAAGGGGAGGGAGGGTGCACTAGTCACTTCACAAAAGAAAGGGTCTTACTAGAGCTCAATAAGCTCAGGTGGACAAGGCAATGGGACCTGATGGCATACATCCCAGGGTACTAAAGGAGCTAAAGGTGGAACTAGCAGAGCCATTATCAGAACTGTTTAGTGAGTCTCTGAGCACAGGAGAGGTCCCAGAAGACTGGAGAAGGGTTCATGTGATCCCATGGTGGTAGCAGGAAGAGGCGGGGAACTACAGACCAGTCAGTCTTACCTCAGTAGTGGGCAAGATTATGGAGGCACTCCATAAGGAAAGGATAGTGCAACACCTGGAATCCATAGAAGCACAGGATCCAAGACAGCATGGGTTTACAAAGGAAAGTTCTGTCAAACTAATCTCATAGATTTCTTTGACTAGGTAACCAGAGTGGTGGACCAAGGCGGAGCAGTTGATGTTGCCTACCTTGACTTCAGCAAAGATTTTGATACTATTCCACATAGAAGATTGATTAATAAGCTGGGTAGGCTCAGGGTGGGTAAGAAGTTGGTCAACTGGGTGGCAAACTGGTTGACGGCAGAAAACAGAGAGTGGTGGTAAATGGTATACAGTCAGAAAGATGCAAGTCACAAGTGGAGTACCTCAGGGATCAGTCCTGGGGCCAGTCCTCTTTAATATCTTCATCAGTGACATTGCAGATGGACTGGAGGGTAAGGTTTGTCTGTTTGCAGATGACACCAAGATCTGCAACAGAGTAGATGATCCAGATGGGGTTTGCAGAATGAGAAGAGAACTGCATAAACTGGCAAAATGGTTGGAAGAGTGGCAACTGGGTTTAATGCAAAGAAGTGCAAGATCATGCACATACAGAAGAGAAACCCTGAAGCCATCTATAGCCTGGGAGGGAGTTGCTGACAGTCACAAGGAAAGAAAGAGACTTGGGCATCATCATCACCGATGACCTGAAATCATCCAAGTAGACCACTAAAGCAGTAGGTAAGGCTAGGGGATGTTGGGCTGAATTAGTAGGTGTATCACAAGTCAGAAGAAAGAGGTAATAATCCTCTTTACAAGACACTGGTTAGGCCCCATCAGGAGTACTCCTGCAGTACTGGAGACCACAACTCACAAGGACATTAACCAAATTGAGGCAGTTCAGAGAAGAGAAACCAAAATAGTGCAGCGACTCATCAGAAAACATATGAGGACAGATTAACGGAGCTCAATATGTATACCCTAGAGCAAAGGAGGAGAGAGGTGATATGATCGAAACATTCAAACACCTTAAAGTCATTAACAAGATGAAAGAGTCTAACATGTTTCAATATAAGAAAATAGCAGGACAAGAGAGGACACAGCATGAGATTAGAGGGAGGCGATTGAGGGGTAATGTAGAAGCTTTTTCTACAGAAAGGGTGGTGGGTGCATGGAACAGCCTACCTCAGGAAGCGGTGGATATGAATACAGTGTAGGGCTTCAAACAGGCATGGGATAGGCATAAGGGAGCAATACAGAAGAGTATGAAGAGATAGTCCATTGACAGAGCAAAGGTCGATGGCACATTTATAAGTTAGAAAAAGAAATGAGTAGGCTGGATGGGCCTTGATGTCCATATCTGCCATCAACTTCTATGTTTCTATGTAATGAACTGAGGACCACAGTGTGTGATGGTGCTATAGGAAGTACCGGCCATTTACTGAGGAAGGACAGGACTGTGTGATGGTACTATAGGAAGAATGATAATGAATTGAATACTAAAGTGTGTGAGGTAAGTAGTATATGTGTATACCAACTGTCAAAATTCAATTAAGTGCCAGAAATGACAATGTCCCACCCTTCTGCATGTGCCAGAAATGATGAAATGTTCCCACCCTTCCGCTTCCTGCACGCTGGAAATAATGCAGTGTTTCCTCCTGTGTGCACTGGATGTGATGCAGCACTCCATCCCTTTCCACTCCCATGTGCACTGGATATGAAGCAGCCCCTTCCATATTGCGATGCTGCTATGGGTGGAGTGAAGGTTGGCGTGTCTGGACTTGCCCAGGACATGTCAGAGGAAGTATGTTGATAAAATATGAACCACTGTGCCTCCATAGTTTATCTGGTTTATGTTTTGCTTCTGCATATGTGGATTGACTTAGGAAACAGCAAAATGGATTACTCTAACCAATTTTGTTCTGCAACATCTGCTAGTGCCACACCAGAGTATTCTGGTATGACTGCATTAATTAAATCATTCATAAGACTTGGTTTTCATGGTAATCATAAGTGTGTTAATATGGATGAACAGTGGGAAGAACCAGAGGTACCAGATGTTGAGAAATGCCTTGATGAAAAGTCTGCTGTTGCCATGACAGCAATTCAAGCACAACCTGAAAAGACTGTCTTGTTGGACCTGATAAAGGTATTCTAATACAACTACTGCAAGTACTGCAAGACTTGATGGCACAGGACGTAAAGATAAACTGTGAGGATGACCATAGACTACCCTCACAGATAAGACATAGCTGCAAGAGGAGGGGGTACTGGGAGTGCGCTTTCCTGAAGTCTGTGAGAGGTTGCACCCAAGATGGATCAAGCTACTAGTCAAATTAACAACATGGAACCTTGGGTGCACAGCAGCCTATTTTGATACAATACAAGCAATATATGAAACTTTGTCTGAATTTAAACAGATGCCATGTATTGTTAACTGGCTAGTTTTCCATTAGCAGGTTATATACACCTGCCACTAGAGGGATTCTTGGTCTTTCTACACAAATCACTGTACTCAATCATGGGCAATATGGCCTGCATTATTATTCTACTTCTAATCCTGGCAAAAATTATGACCTATAAAGCACTGATACGTGCTAAGTCAGAAGTCATCCCAGCCCGAAACCCACAATCATAGTTCCTGCTGCATCTTCATATTGCTTCCTACTCTTAATCTGTTGGGTTTTCATATTAATTCTCATCCTCTCCTCTGGCCCTCCCTTCACCAATGAATGGCCAAGTCAGCATCTCCTATGCCCTGGCTAGACATATCTCAATGACTGAACACCACACAAGAACCCATATGAAAAGAGCCCACTTCTACCTGATAAATGCCCTCAAGAAAATGATTCTAATTCTCCTTTTCTGTTCAGGCAAAGTCAAACTAAATCCAGGTCCCCAACTCAAATCATTCTCGCCGGAGTTTGCAGCTGCTCCTGGATGAAACTGATGATGGTCAATATTCTAAGCCTGCTCAAAAAACTTGATCATCTTCAAGTTTGGGCAGCCCACACTGACCCAGATTTGATTATAATTACTGAGTCATGGCTAAAAAGACCAACACTGATCCGCAAATTACTATACCGGACTTCAAGCCTTTAGGGCTGATAGAGATTCGAGGGTGGAGTGGTTGTATACGCCAAACAAAATTTGATGTTAGCAGCATTTCCTGTAAAACTAAGCCCATGGAATATGAGATTGTCTCACTTAAACTTCACCTTACATCCTCAGAGTGCATCACAATCATTGGTGGCTATAGACCCTGTCAGAGACACAGAAATTCTTAACGTGTTGAAATCCATAACTTTGGCTGCTAACACGGAAACAATAATCTTAGGGGACTTCAATATGGATTGGCTCACTGCTAAATCCCACTTCCTAAACGAGATCTGTGATGAGCTGGGTCTTACACAGATAGTAACTGATCCCACAAGAATCAATGCTTCTAACTCTGCCAACAGCTCACTCTTAGATGTCATCTTAACTTCGATCCCCATAAAATCTCACATTCTGCAGTTTTCCATAATGACATGAGCGACCACAGTATCATTGTATGTACAAGATTCCAATCTAAACCCAGCAGCACCCTAAATTCAGAATCAAGTGCTCGCTCCATAATTCAACTCAGTAAACTTCCTAACCATCCTATATCTTGCCAAATCTGCTGATGCCACCGTCTCTGTCCTAAATGACAACCTCACCACCCTAATTAACAAGCATGCTTCTCTTATTAAAATGAGGGTGCAGAAAATCTCACATCCGTGGTTCACCCAAGAGCTCAAATCTGCACTTACCAATAGAGACAAGCTATGGGCTAGGGTCAGGCACACAAAGGACCAGCAGACTGGCAGGCATTTAGAACTGCCAGAAATGCCTGTGTTAAAAGTGTATGTGCTACTAAAGCAAACTTCTACATCTCTACTTTGGAGCAGGCCAAAGGAACTCCCAAAAATCTGGAAGACACTGAGATCCATTGAAGGCCATCCTGCCGCTTCCTTCCTTCCCACCAAGATTCTGGCCAAGGACGGATGGTTGAAAATAAACTGTGAATCCTGAAAGAACTTAACCTTCACTTTGCCACTGCCAGGTTGGCATTGAGTCCTCCCCATACGTCTAGCCGAGTGAATAGCAACACTAGCCCAGATACTACACATGCTACTCCACCTCATCCCTTCCAGTTGTGCCTGTTTAGCTACAAAGAAGTCGAAGACATAATTCTTAGCCTTGACACCAAGAAAAGTGCAGGGATGATGGCCTTGAATCATTTTTTCTTGCGGTTAGGCTATGCCCAGCTCACAGCCCCATTCTTCACATTTTCAGCCTCTCTATTACCACAGCCACTGTTCTATCCTGCTGGAAATCTGTCCATATTCTTCCTCTCTTCAAATCAGGAGATCCTTGTGACTTAAACAACTACTGTCCTATCTCTATCTTGCCCGTTCTATCCAAAGTGCTGGAAAACTTATATACAACCAACTAAAAATCACCTCGAAGCGCATTCACTCCTAAACCTGGCCCAATCTGGCTTCAGGTTGAAGCACGGTACCATTGCAGCCTTGGCTAAAGTCTCTAATGACTGGATCCATGCTATGGACACCAAGAAGGTTACTGGTACAGTCTTTCTAGACCTCAGTAAGGCCTTCGACACTGTAGACCATCACCTCCTAATCACCTGTCTTGCCTAGATAGGTGCCACTCCACTTACCTTACAGTGGTTTAACAGTTATCTCACAGGAAGGATACAAAAGTCAAAGCTGATGGCCTACTATCTGCCCCCTTCCAATTGCCAGAGGAGTCCCTCAAGGCTCCACCCTAGGACCAATCCTTTTTCCTGTACATCAACAACCTTGACTCCTACACATAAAGAACTCTATCATACATTTCTTTATGGACTATATGGTTTTGTACACATCAGGCTCGTCCTTAACTGAAGTCAGGAAGCACTCCAAGCTGACTTTATCCAGTTAGAAAGCAACCTTATCAATGCCAAGCTTCTCTTAAATGCCAAAAAACAAGACAATGATTTTCTTGAGACTTGCCTTGTCTGGTGCCCTATCTACCCCACCTAAAAACTTCATAGTTACCTCCCTAGGTGAACCCTTGGAAGTCGTACCTAAATTTAAATATCTAGGTATGTAGATAGACAACAAGCTTTCCTTCAACGACCACATCAAGAATCTATCAAAGAGGCTTAAAGCACACTTTGGTTTCTTCTTTAGAAATAGGACCCTCTTTTCTCTCGTGACCATAAAAGACTTGTCCAAGCAACATTCCTTCCCTTGCTTGACTACTGAGACATTATCTTTATCTCCTCCCCAACTTTGAGCCTATCTAAACTGGACTTACTCTATCACCGTGCTCTTCGCTTCATTACTGGCGTACAGGACCCACCACTGTGATCTTTATGCAGCAGTTGGTGGACCTCTCTTGCCACCAGATGCCTCCTGCATGCTGGCATTTGGACCCTCAAATTACTACTCCACAAACTGCCTGTCCGTTTAATGTCTCTCATACACTTCTCACATAGCGCCTACTCCCCAAGGAAATCCGACCTTATCCTACTAGATGTTCCCAGGACACGTACTCACAGCTGGCCAAAGAGCCGCCCCATATGCCCTCCCAAACATTTGGAACTAACTATAAGCTATGCTGAAACTAACCAGCATCATATCAATTAACTCCTACTAAACACTAGCTATCTCTAAATTAAAGACATATGTGGGTGCTACTAGGCCCCCAACACCAAGTCAACTTCCTAGATACCAACTGGCCCTCTACTTATTAAGCTGAAATATGTTGCATAATTTAGGGCAAGGTTAAAGCTGGAATGTACTGCATATATAGCATAAGGACTTCTATTGTGTATACCTCTTGTATTATATATTTTTTCTTTGTTGTTCTACATTTTATATCTCCTGTCTATGTAATTGCGAACTGTATGTATGTGTATGTGCCTCAGGACCTCAGGAAGTCATAAAAACTATTTTAAAAGCCCACTGCAAAAGGAAGCCCTGTGCTATATTATATGTACTTGTATGCTATTGGGAGTTCTAACGAGAACACAGTGCTGCATGGTGAGAGCTATTAAGATGGGTAACTTGTGGGGAAAACACCAAAGAATGTTTGAAAAGCAGAAAATAGAAAATCTTTCACAGACTTTGATAACCAGCAAATTTCAAACCATATTGCTCAAACTCTAAGTAAGCCTGTAAACTGTGAAAAACTTCAGTTTATACAGATTTAGTAAGTGACATTAAAAAGATGTACGCTGCTGTGAAATAATGAACATGAGCAGGTGCCTAAACAATGAAGTGTTTTAAAAACTGTTCAAAATGTGCTACCACTAATATTTGAAACATTGGACGTGGTTTCTCATGGCCAAGTATTGGTAGCTGATTGATTGTTCATTGTTGATATTTGTTGTTATAGATTGAAATGTCAAAGACAGGAAGATGTTAGCAATGTGACTGAATTTACATCCCATTTTCTTGTTACACAGCAAAACGAGGCTTGTATTTTCTTGTTGTAATATTTATAATGCAGTAAAGCATCAATTTATCCCAATGGCTACCATGTGCTCCTGTTGTTATATAATTAGATGTATACATTGTGTGGTCTTTCATAATAAAATTTTGACATCTGAAAAAACAGCTGTGTCCCTGACATATTACTAAACAGCGTTATGGTTAAGAAATCACTGAAAAATTATTATGAACCTCATACAGCTGGCAGCTTAGGAGGTGTTCAGAGACTACATGGTGCTGTTGCAAAACAGGGGAAAAGAACTACTCATACTCAGGTATCACAGTGGCTGTCTTTACAAGATGCCAACACTATGTACAAACCCGCAAGGAAATAATTTCTTAGAAACAGAGTGGTTGTTAACAACATTGATGCACAATGGCAGGCTGATTTGGTTGATATGGCTAGTCTTTCCAAAGACAATGATGGCTTCTGGTTTATTCTAACAGTTATTGTTGCCCTATCAAAATATGCATGGACCAAAGTGCTAAAAAAAATCTGGAAGAGGTGTGACAGAGGCTTTCAAAATAATACTCAAAGAGGGCCACAAGCCTGAAAACTTAGAAACAGATGGGACTGAATTTCTTAATGTTAATTTTCAATTGTTTTTAAAAGAACAAAACATACATCATTATTACGACATCAAATGATGTTATGGCTTGTATTGGAAAGATTTAACCATACATTGAAAACAAAAATATGGAAATATTTTACAGCATTTAACACGTATAGGTACATAGATGTATTACAAGCTTTAACAATGGTCTACAATCAGAGCTATCACCTGTCCATTAAAATGAGGCCCACCGATGAGATAGCTGCCAATTCTTTAGATGTCTGGAAAATTCTATATGGTGGTCTTACACACAAAGTGAAAAGGCCTTTTAAATTTCATGTGGGTGATCATGTGTGGGTTTCTAGAGGTAAGAAAACATTTGAAAAAGGTTATGAGCAAAACTTTATAAGAGAGATATTTATTATTTCTGAATGTATTCCTAGGCCTATACCAGTATATAAATTAAAATATTTTGATGGAGAAGAAATAAAAGGTACTTTTTGTGAGCAAGAATTGGTAAGGTCGAAGACACTGCAAACGGTATCACGGGTAGAAAAATAGTGTCACAAAAAGACAAGGGAAGAAAAACTGGTTCTGGTGAAATGGTTAGGGTTGGCCATCAAAATTTAACAGCTGGGTAGAATCCAATCAGCTGAAAAATGTAAAATTATAAGTGTGCTCCCATGTTGAGAGAAGTCATTATTGGTAAAAAAAATCTGAGAATGGGTTTTATGTTACATTGCCCAGCAATGCATCTTATGAAATGTTTCCCAAAAATACTATTTCAGAATATGCTGTGAAACTGGTGAAATCTATCAATTTAGTAGGGATGCAGGAAATAGTCTTGTCAGAAATACAGTACCCAAGGTCTTGGGACAATATTACACAGCAAGATGGGAGATTTCAAGCAGGTGAAACTTCTAAGCCATTATTACTATTATCAGTTCCCAGAGATTATTATCACAATGTTGTTGATGTCATGGCAGCCATCAGTAAAGCAATGGAACAGGCACAGCTAGGCATGTTTTAGAATATGACAGTCAGGAATGGAAAACAGCATTCCACAACATCAGTAGTGGAGCATTTATTGCTCGCCATAATCTGGTCGTATTTTGGGGTACCACATTGTATACCGCAACTACAAGCAAGCACAGGACCATATTATGCTGACATCAGTGAGTGGTATACATACATTGTTGAACACCAAGAGTCGATGATAGTTGTCACAAACACACTCAGCAGGTCAGGCCCTCTGCTCCCACAGTGCCAACCTCCGGTGCAGTACTGTGAACAGATAACAAACAGGGTAACCTTCCTGTCTACTTGTGGGTCCGAATCACCTTTGATCTCAAGTTCTGGGAGGATTCAAACTATGAACGTTATGCTAGTGTATACAAATGTACAGGCTCAGATAAACTGCTCTTGGGATGCCAGATATCTTTTGCCTAAGGGCACCTAACCAGGTATCCAAAATGAACACTTAAAACTCTATAAAAGACTTAGGTATTGTCTTACCTTTTCCCAGTGTAGTACACCATCAAGCTTTGAACAGTTTTGTCAGTCTTAACCATTTATATGTCACATGCAGAAAGAACTTCAAAGATACACCCAGGCAGTCTTTCAAAATAATATTTTACTAAAATGGATAAAAATATGAAAAATGTAAACACAGAACACTGTATCAAAAAGCATACAATCACTTAAAAGAACAAGGTTAAAGTACAAAACATAAACTCCTACCACAATACAATTATACTTTTTCTATCTACTGTATTACCTCTATAGCGCTTATAGTTAGATTGTTTCTTAAGAGCCCAAAAGAAATGTCACTCAGTTGAAACACAGAATACAGTTTAAAACTCTGCATTTCCACCCCTTCTATGATGTCATCTAGCTCCTCCTTTTAGAATATAAAATTATGCAAACAACGATCTTCCTGTCAAAAGATATTTTAAATACTGTGACTTCAGCAAAACTAATTTCCCAATATGATTCCTTAATTAACACCCCTCTTTGATCTCGAGCAGTTCCTCTTCCCAGGGCACATCAAATGATTTTATGACTTTTCACACCATTGTATAAAAATGTTTTCTTCTAAGCCATCATAAAGTTTATGAGCCCCATATCCTGGTAGTTGGGTCAGCTCTAATTAAGTATCTCTAGTCTTTTAATTACCTCCTGGTTTCAGGTCACTTGACTGTAACTGAAACCTGGGGGTGGGGAAGTACCCATAGCCCAGCTGGTCTTATGTGAGACAATCATACACTACTTTTTATATTATAAATATCATAGGACAATCATAACCAGCTGGCCAAGCATCACTATAGTCACATGCTCCCCTTTGTTGTGTGGAAATATCCAGTAAAAATAATGAAATCATTACAATCCACTATGATGCCGGATTATATACCAATCAGCAAACAACAGTTTGAGACCATAACTATTACGATAAAGAATGATCAAGACAAAAATGTATTATTCTTGATTGGCAAGGTGATTGTGAAGCTTCATTTCCAGCCTGTTAAAGGAACTTCTGAATGACAATCATGTCACAGAAGTCGTACAGTGACCAAACATTTATGTAGCCTATCATAAAGCACAAGCGGTCATAGCTTATCTGCTTTTCATGGTGCCCCAGTTATGTGTGGTATATTATATAGGAGGTATATTTAGAACTTTATTTAGAATGCTGTTCTGTCCTGTTATAAAAAGGCTTCCAGACAGTAAAACCCCACCTTAAAACAGTTGCTAAAAGTATTATAAAAGATGTTGTGGGAAATGTGAGTTCCTTCACGACTCCAGATCCAGGACAGCGCAGAAATGGTTGTTTGTAAGAGGCCCAATAAGAAGAGAAGCATGGTTCTACGGGGCCCATGAAGGTGTTATTAATAGCTGGCCATTCAAAAGAAAAACAGTTGTGAAACGTAAGTGCAAGGAGAGAAAACCTTGTAAAACTAACAGCCAAAGAGACTTATTTTAAGCTATGACTCTGGTACACTGCATGTCTCAAGAATGTGGAAAGTTAGAATTAGAACTTTTCATGTTACCTCAACCCAAATCAGTATACAGAAACACCTGTATATTGAAATCCCACCCTTGTCAGCTATAAGTGATAATGCACCTTGGAATCTTATGTGGCAGGAACAGTGAAGATTACATCGATCAAAACAACTCTTTGCTATACCTTTGGTGCAAGATCAGTAAGCTAATGATAACAACATTGATGATGCAGCTAGAGTAAGTTTAATTAACTACCCCTGCAACCATCTTTAGCCAGGTGGATATAGTGGTGGGTGACCGGCTGATTAGCCAGAGTAATAACTGCTACCCCTATAGAGCAATTATTGAGTCACTGCTTAATTACAGCGATGACTCCTGTCTACTCAATTTTCATCTGGATTATTTTATAAGGACACACCAGGGCAGCATGAGAACACTGCTCTTAATTGTCCCAATGAGGGTTTTAAAATGAGTACAACTTTTACAGCAGATAGTCACAGTGTAGAACTGCTTGGACCAATTTATGCAGACCTTTTCTTCCAGGAAAAGTTGCTCCTGAATGCGTGGATGTAAAAATTAAACTTGTTCATACAAGAATGAATTTTATTTAATTAGTGGTGATGCAGATGAAGATTATAAACTACAAATTAAATCTGCATCTATTTAGGCAAAAGGGTAAAGGTTTCACCAGCTGTGCGTATTGGTCATGCTCAGGCTTTACAGGCTGCTAATGCAAGTACCCTATTGATCGTGTTAGCATGAAAGTGTTTGGTATATCTGGGGCAGCCGTGTGTGTGTGTAAACCAAGATAATCTTTTTCTGGGGCAGATACCAAAATTATTGGTGATAGGTTTTTTCGATAATAATGGTTTAAGTGGTGTACACAATGAAAACCCTTTCAGTTTTAAACATTTTAACATTAACTTTATAGCTCTGTATGTAGATGGTGAACAAATTCTGGCTAAACCATTGCAACCTAACTTTACAAATGTTGATGCCATCAAAGAATGGATAAGTCTGGTTCATGCTAGTGGCAAACACATGAAAGACAATCTGCTGCTGATAGACCATGTAGGTTTTGTCAGGGGTACACATTATTTGCTTTTGACATATTCCTGACCAAGGCTATGGTAACCATTATTCACTAATCTGCTCTGGCAATTTGAGAGCTGAAGTACATGTTGCTGACCCTCTACCAGCTACTGTGAATGTGTTGGTGTATGCAGTCTTTGATAATGTGGTAGAAATTAATCAAAGAAGAAACATTGTGTTTGACTTCAATTAAATATGAACAGTCAACAACTGAAACCTTTCTCCACACAGACACTTTTACCAGAGACAGTTTTATTTTGTTTTTTGCAAGTGATCAACTACCTTCAGAGAGACTAACATGTGTGCTAGTCTCTTTAGTAGTGAATACACAACTCCAGTCTATGCCTGGTGAACATTGGTTAGCTATTTATCTGCCCAACCATACTACTGAGGATTTTTTTACTCTTATGCTTTCCTCCAGACTCACATTTTTCCCACAAACAAAATAAAGTTTTTCTGAAAGAATGTAACAGAAACACAGTTTAACCCAAAACAGGTTCAAGATATAATGTCTATGACCTGTCACCATAATTGTATATTTTCCTTCATTATAGATGTAAAGGTGCAACCTTTAATGATGTAGTTAGGATGCATTCTGGTAATTTAATGTCAAATGATCAAACGTTTATGCATTTCTCAATTGATGGAGACTTGTTAAAGGTTAAAGCCTTTTTTTCTTTTAAACCACAGTTAGTATTTTCACATTATGATTATAAGCAGTATTCTTACTGCTGGAAGATATAGAAATAAGGCATGCAGTATGTTATAGCTAACAAATGTAGGCTGTCAGAGGAGAAACATGAAACATAGACTTTAACAGCAGATAAGGACTAGGTGGTCCACCTAGACTGCCCATTCCCTGCATTCTGGATAAGCTGCCGACCCTAGTTAACCAACAGCCTATTTCTTCCTACCCCCACAAGAATTGCCTTATGTCTGTCCCATGCATTCTTGAATTCTTCCACAGTTTTAGACACCACAACCTCCTCAGGAAGGCGGTTCCATGCATCCACCACCCTCTCTGTAGAAAAAATACTTTCTCACATTGCCCCTGAGCCATCTCCTCTATCTTCAAATTGTGTCCCATTGTTCTCACATCTCTTTTTATGAAGATACTACCCTCTTGGACTTTGCGATTCCACTGAGGTACTTAAAAGTTTCTATTATGTCCCCCTCTCCTCCTTTCCTCAAGGGTATACATATTAAGCTCCTTTAGTCTCTCCTCATATGGCTTCTCTTATAGGCCCTGCGCCATTTCAGTTGCCCTCCTCTGGACTGCCTCCATCCTGTCTTGCCTTTTGCAACTAAAATGATGCATGGTCTGCACCAGAAGACATGTGAAGAGAGACTAGTTGAGCTAATATGTATACCGAGGAAAGGAGATAGAGAGGGGAAGGACATGATAGAAACTTTCAAGTACCTCAAGGGAATCAACAAAGTCCAAGAGGGTAGCATCTTTCAGAAAAAGATGCAAGAACAAGGGGTACAATTTGAAGATAGAGGGGGACAGCTTGAGAGGTAATGCGAGGAAATATTTTTTTCACGGATAGGTTGTGGATGCATGGAACAGCCTTCCTGAGGAGGTCGTGGAGTCAAATGAGGGGAAATTCAAGAATGCATGGGACAGACATAAGACAATTCTAGGGTGGTGGAGGAAGTAGGCTGTTGGTCAGCTAGGATCTGTAGCTTATCCATTAGTAGAATGGGCAGACTAGGTGGCCAGTGGTCCTTATCTGCCATCAAATTCTATGTTCCTATGTTTCTAGTTTACTTTTGTAATGTATACTTATTAAATGTTGTTATTGTAAGGAGACAGTAAAACACAACTGTTTGTACAATGCTTCGGATTGTCTGCTTATTTTACAATGTGACATCAAAATCCAAGCCAACATGCAAATAATTTATAAAAAAAATGCACATAAACACAATATTACCAGAAATGTGTGGTGCCCTATCCAGGATGTTACACCATCAACCATGATGGTTTTTATAAAGAGATTTTTCTTATTTTGGCCAATTGTGATGGTGTGTGGGTTTCAGGTATTGGTACTGGTATTGTATTGGTGTTACAGAAACACCCATCAGAACCTTTGATAGGCTGTTCTTAGCACTCTGAATCAAAGCCTATTTTGGATGTTAGGCACCACTGATTCATGAGCGTTAATTTCTGCTACAGCTCTGATAAAATGTTCCCACCCCTAGGTTTTTAGCATCAGATGTGTGTCTTTGTGAAGTTACAGCCTTGACTAAGTCATACATATCAGACCTTCACAGGCACACCATGACATATACATTCACCATGATCATTCCAGTCTGTAACACAAGCAGACCTTTTAGATTTGTTTAACAATATTTCAGCATGTTTTCTGGCATGCACAGAAACACTGTAATATGTCATTGTAAATAACGTTAGTGCCAGGTGGCTGTACTGTGCTGTCTTGTGGTTACATTAGCTTATGTAGTGTCAAAGATAATGACAAGTTTGCTACATCTTTTTCACCTTGGTGTACAACTATGAGGTAGCATTGCAAAACACTCCATATATTTAAGCCTTCTCATATTCAGAAAGGTCAGGCCTTTGAAGACCATCCTGCATTTCAGCATCCAACCATCATTCCACATTCTTTCTCAGTGGCTCTTCAGGGGCCAGCTGTGTTGTATGGTACTAAATAAATTTTGTGCATAATCCATGTCTAGTCACCTGTTTGTTAGAAGACTTGTTAAAAGGTATATAGCGCTAAGCAAGGTGCCTATAAATCCCCAGACTGTGTCACATGTTTTTAAATGTTTAACAGACAGCTTTCTATTACTTAATTTTTTATAATGTTGCATCTCTTCTTCAGCATCTTAATCTGGTAAATGGTGAGAGGTATTGTCCCTTAAATAGCATTGAGTGCCACCTTAGCAATTGCTGCTGTTAAATCATCAGAGGCTGAACAGAGTATACCTTTTGTTTGCTGTGGTGGCCCCTTCACCATCAGCTTAAGCAATGCTACAATGGACAACTGGCACATCTCTTATTTTTGTGGGGCTCTTTTTTCATGGTTTATGTAACAGGTAAATCAGGAAAAACAAGCCAGACCTTATGTGGTAAGATTCAGGTGTTGAGGCTTTAATCGACCAAAAGATAACCACGGGTCCTGAGAGCTACATCCTCAAAGGCCTCTTCAAAAATTCAATCTTTCCAGGATACATCTGGTGAGTCAGTATACTAACCTGTAGCTTATCTCTGGGATTTTTAAATGACACTATATAATTTGCATTTAAATGTATGGTCCAGCTTTTTTTTATCCTCGACAAACACATTTTGTCTGACATTCATGATACTAACATTTCTGTGATGGCAGTACTAGGTAAAACATCTTTGAATTTCACAATTTTCAGATGCTGTTCCCATTAAGTCATCTATAATTAAAGATTCACTTTTGAGAAAGCAAATAATTCATCATCTTGTGGAGTACTAGGAATACCCTCTATAAATTTCAGCTGAGGAAATTTGTATACAAAGGTTGCCAGCAGCTATAACACCAGATAAGATTTTCTGGAAATTTGGTTAAAGCATTGAGACCTGCATCCAGCATGCTTTTAATAAAGTAACTTTGTCCAGAGTTTGATGGGCTGCTAAAATACAAGTAAATGGGTGCTCTAAGCATATAGCCATACCACAGTCAGAGTAATGCAGGGTTTTAAAATCCTGTTAAAACCCTTTTGTTGTATCACGATTCTGAAAGTTTTTTTCAATAGTAATGCTTTTTTGTTCGCATAATTTTTCAACCCTATACTGACTGACTCTACTCCAACACCTTCATTTGCACTCTGTCCTTGACAAAATGGTCAACTAGTGATTTGAGGCAGCTGTAATTAACCTTTTCAATATTTGTCACATGAAGCGTAATTCCTTTACACTTCATAAAATGTTGCCATTGGTCAGTTTGTAACCATAGGTTTTAGGACCACCTGATACAAATTCCACAATGTGTTTATCAAGTGGTAGTTCACTGGTCAGATCACCCAAGTAGTCACCCAGTGGTAGATCCCAATCACCTGGTCTGCTAACAAATATGACAGAGTCTGTGTCATGGTACAGACAGTGGTCCTGTAGACTTTCAATTAAACTGTACAGTTAAAGACTGGCATAGACTGTGGTAAAGGCTGCTATAACAATGTTAAAGTTGGTTGCATTAGCATAGTGTTTTTAGCATATTTCCAGCATACTAATGCTGTATCATCATTGATAAAATATGGACCCGATACGTGGTAGTGATCTGTGAAAAGATACTGAAGAATTCTTCAGCATCCTTGACAATGGCAGTGTTCATCAAATTGGGGCACTGACCAAATTTGCCCCACAATGAATTCAAAATAGCTTTGAAATCTGTCTTTGTGCAGGGTTGTATGGTATATATTTTCTGACTCTAAAACAACACCTCCTTAGCAAAATACTTATTGATATATGCTTTACATTTCTACATCAGTAGTACACCAAGTTGGATACCTTGAAGCTTCCTGTTTCCCGTTTGGGTGTAATTAAATATACTCTGTGAAAAGACTGTCAGAGTTTTCTGAGTACTGTCATACTTCATACACTTCTGTCACCTTGCCCCCTCTCTAAAGCCAGGTTTAATTCCTTGGGACACCATGTATCCTCCAGAGATCGCTTATCATCTAAATGGGTACAAGGCTGTGAATGTTGTGCTGTCTCAGCACATATCGACATAATAACAAACATCAGCTTTCTGCCTGTCCTGCTAGGCAGTATAGGCAAAAGAGGTCATGCAGTGGACACACTTTAGTTTTAGTAAGTCCATAATAATGTCTGAGATCCCCAGAATTCTCATATATAGACCACTGGGTGCCCTATGGGGTATGTCTTGGGCTTGTTCACATAGGAATAGAAACTGGTAGAATCATAATAATGGACTTTCCCATCAGGCTGTGCATGGTAATATAAATGCAGAGCATTTGTGAGCCACCATAAAGTGATTCATGGGGTCCATCAGCTCAGGAAAGCAAGTTGCTTTCAAAAAGCATGCACCTGTGAATTGTCACACACCAGCTGTTTCCATTCATGCTCCCACATAAGTCTAACATGTATACCTTTTTCATATCTGAGGTAATTTAATTTCTTGATGGTTAGGTAATACAAATGTCTGTAGGTTGTGTTAGGCATCAAGATCAACAGGTCTTCAAATTAACACACCTGGCAGCCATGATAAAACAAGCCTAAAAACTCCAAAGGCTGTGGGCGCCATCTATTACTAAATAACCATCAAGAAAATAAGGACCTATCTGTACTTCCCCACCATTCATTGCATGCTGTATGGAAATGTTTTATACTAGTTCTTATACTAGGAGGTAGAATAGTAGAAGGTTTACTAGTCCATAATAACTGTTCCCACAACAGTGGATCATCTACCAGAATTTGATTATAACCACATGTCTACAGATTTTTGAGTACATCAACTGAACAGCTATCCATAATATCAGAGGGCAATCTGTTCCACAGTCTACCAGTTCTGTTCACGTAATGAGAAATGTCTTGCATTATTTTTGTTCATGCTAATTAGTTTTCTGTGTCCCTCACACCTACTGTTTTTCCTACAAGGTGATTCCTATCTCCCTCTGCAACATAGCATCATTTATAATCTTGTGCATAACCATTAGATCTCCTCTTGTTCCTCAATGTTGCAGTGAGAGCAATCCTGTTTTAATCAATCTATCCTTGTAACTATATTGACTTTAGTGATGCTACAAATTTAGTTAAGCAGCTTTGTATCTTTTCTAATCTAGTTCCCCAACCATGTATGGATCTCCTAATTGGCAGCCATAGTCTAAAATGGGTCTTATATATATCTTGTAAAGTGGTAATAGACATGCCATACTTTTATTGTCAAAACTACTTTTCACATTTTTATCATTAAGTTGGCCTTTCTTGTAACTGTAGTTCTGTGATCCTTAAAACTCATAGGGTCATCTATCCATATACCACAATCCTTTTCCAACTTAGTTATTGTTATTTATTTGCCTAATAACCCATATTTCTGTTTTATATCGGCTTTTCCCACATGAATCATCCTATACTTGTTAACACTAAAGGCATCCCATTATTTATGGACCAATTTTCAATCTTTTCCAGGTCTTGTTTTAAGATCTGCTGCTTTTCAAGGGGTTACTGGCCCACCCAATTTAACATCATCTGAAAATTTTATGATTTCATTATTTATACCTCAGTGCAGATCACTTATAAATAGTGAAAATAACACAGGACTGAACAATGACCCTTGTGGAACCCGGCTTGACACAATAATTGGTTCAGAACATTCCTTACATATCCTCACTGTTTGTGTCCTGCCATTCAATAATAATACTATTCTTTATTTATATGGTGCTTTTCAGAAGCCAAGGCACCTAACAAACATTCAAAATAACATATCAAACTTCAGTATCATAAACAGTATAAAAACAGATAATACAACTAAAAAGATATTGATCAGTCACCAAATGCTTGGTACCACAAATGTGTTTTTAAGGCTTGTTTAAATGCCTCCACGGTCCGCCTCTCGTAACTGATGGGGTAGAGAATTCCAAGGGTAGGGGCCACATGCATGAGTGCCCAGGCCCCAGAAGATTTAAAACAAACCCTTGGAATCTTTAGCAACCACTCGACAGCCGAGGAGTGATCGCCAGAGGCAGTAAGGTACCCAGAAGCTCAGGTAGTCCAGTTTGATTAATCTCTTATCTGTTCCTATTTCCACTAATTTCTGCATCAAACCTATATGTGGAATTTTGTCAGACTCCTTCTGAAAATCCAAATAAATTATGTCCATAGGTGTGTTATTGTTCATTTCCTTATTAATGTGTTCATAAAAGCTAAGTAAGTTTGTGATACATCCCCGATTTTTCTTAAAGCCATGTTGTTTATTATCATCAAACCCCAAAATAGTCAGATTGTCTTCAATCTTATTCTTTAGTATTATTTCAGTGATGTTACTCAAATGCATGTTAAACTTACAGGTATGTAATTGGATGACAGGGACTGATCACCTTTTTGAGGTTATTTCCTCCGATCATCAGGTACTTTCCAAAGAAGCATTGATTATTATAGTTAGTGGGTATTTAATGTAGTCAGCAATCTCATGCAACAATTTATGGTTGATCTGATCAGGTCCTGCTGATTTATTTACCTTTATTTTCCTAAAGAGGTTATAAACTTCATCAGGTTACCTCCAATGCCAGTTGGTAATAGCTGTGAACATTATCCTTTATTTTACCACCTTTATCTGCTTCAAAGACACTACATGTTTATTGATGGTCCATCAACCACTGTGTGGCCAGTGTGGAGTATACTTGCTCTGGCGGTGATAGTTGTCAGTGGGTATAATCCCTATGGTGTCTGACTCTAAACATTTTAACAAAACATGGCCATGCAAACTGATGCTGTAGTGATATATTGAAAGGGCTCATTTTGGCCCCTTTCCTCTGCATCATCTTGAAACATCTGTTCAACACCATCCTGAAACATTTCACAGGCCCACTTTAGAAGTTCCACATCTGACTTACAGTAATAATGTAATTCCTTTTAAAATCAAATACATCATCTTTATGCATTTCATACCACTCCCAAAACTTATTTTTTCATCAGCCATCATGTGATCTACACCACAATCTTTGTGAGGTGGCATGGGCCCTACATAATTCTGATTTTTTGATTTCTTAAAAAGTGGAAAGTAGCCTTTTATTCCCTCAAAGCCATAGCCCGTGTCATTGCTGTGAGCCTCACTGGAAGGAAATTTAAGCTCTCTATAAATCAGATATTTACCCATTTTACAGTTATGGACATCAAGTTTACTTCCCTGAGTCAATAACTCTACTTTCATTTTTTACAAGCTGGTTTTAGATGAAGTGGCTGTCATGCCCCTTTGAATTGTGAGCTATGAAAGTGTACCCTGAAACCCTTTTTGGATAAATGTTTTTACAGATTGTGCAACCCAGTCAGTGCCTTCAAACTCCCACTTTTGAACTCTTTCAAGGGTGTAGTTATAATTTGGAATATGTCTAGAGTCGCCTGGGTTGACATTTTGCATGCATTCAAAATCATAACACATATAACTAGCTGAACAAGGTGGTGACTTTAAGGGCTAGATGTAGCATAAGTGAGTTTCAAAATGGTGTACAGCCGTGAGACAGTCATGGCACTTTGGCTAAAAACAAATTTGGTGCTCACCCTGAGGGTTTTCTGCATGATGTGCATAATTTAGATAAATGACAATTGGGTAAGCCAGTTAATGCCATCCGTAGCAGGCTGTCAAGCACAGTATTTATGACAATCAGGGCACTGTACCACCTCACTTTGTACTTTACTACAGCCAAATCATCTGCATCCATAGCACATGTTAGAGCATGCATGTGAACCTTTGTGTGTGAAAAGAGTGTTACAATGCTCACATATATTTCTGGCCTCCCAAAAACCTTTGAGATTTTTAATACTATAATAATGGTTTTCATGTAACAGGAGGAATACAGATTTTACCCATTTATTAGGAGATGCAACAAACCCTTGCTATGACCAGCTTTGTTCATAAAAAAATGGTCACATCTAGCTCTGCCTCAAATAGATGTATGTGGCTCAAATCTACAATTATTTGTTCTGACAGCCGTGCCCTGCTCTGTAAATCTCTAGCTTTTGTTAATAACTGTTGGTCAACTAGCTGAATGTTTAGCAAAGCCACCAAGCTCCTGGAGAAGCATATTGCAGTATTTTGATTCACTAAATTTACTAGATGCCTTGCTTTCTAATTGACAATATGGCTAGATAAAACACTTCCTGACATCTCTGGAAGCTCCCCCACACATTTCTCACAACAGTGACAACTAACATTAAAGTATCATTAGCACACACCTTCACCTTGCTATTTAATACATTTGCAATATGCTCTAAAAATTCATCAGCATTTCACTCTTTGGGGAAGTTCTACATAATGAAAACACAGGGTCATTCAAACTATCACAATCCAGATGTAGCTGTACAAAATCATTACTACCCAAAGTAGGACTTATTCTGATCAACAATTGCTGCACAGCTGTATGGAGTGCAGAATAGTACTGATCCATGGATGTTATACTGTCTAGATTAGCAAAGCAAAACTGCTGGTGATACTCAACACCATTAAAATTAATTCTGGATACTTCATATTCATTTATTAATTCTAAATAGACAGGCTCTACTAGACCATTTTCTATTAACTGCTGGCCTCCTGACTACCAGTATCTTTTTCATGGCTTGGTATGCTTTCGCTCCTATCTGCATGTCTTCAGGGTTGTTAGTTTGTGCAGAATTCATACAATATTCACTATTTGTCAGATCTGTGTGCAAATCAGAATGACCACTTTGTCCCCACTCACATTGTTCACACAAACAGCACTCAGTTTCACACTCGCTACTTTGACACTCATAAGATTGCTAAAATGGGAACTCACACAACTGTTACATACACAGCATGCTGTGGAAGACGAGATACCATGAAGTTATGCGGTGGTGCCCCATGTTTTGTAGGGGTGTCTGAAGCTGCTGCATTCTGTTACAGGTAGCCAGTAATTTTAGCCTTTTAATTCTACACCTAATATACTGATTTGCTACATTATGCCTAGTGCTTCTAATGACCCGCCCACCTTGTATAATTTTATCATTTGTCACAATCATTTTGTATAGCAGAAATGTTTGCACCACTACTGGCTAATGTTTAAATTAGTTTTCAAGTGCCCACCATTTCTGGTATATAAATAACTGCCAAAATGTATATTTACAGTTTTAAATCTTGTATTATGATGGCTTTTGTTTCTGTGAAGCTGACCCCTTAAATGTGTTATTAAAATTTTCAAATATGTTAGTCTGCAATCAGGGGCAGTGTCACATGTGAAGAAACCACCACAGGTATGCAAAACAGTTCTAAATTATAACTATATGTATATACAAAGGTACCACTGGTTGAGTTTCAGCTCATGTGATGACACTTTCTGGGGTGTCAAAGTTTCAGGAGTAATTATAGGGTTAGCTTTACTCACAAACACACAGCAGGCGATTTAATGTGTGACAGCTCTGCAGATACACTATCGGGGCACTGAATAATGTTACATATGTTTGTGTTTGCTTATTGTTATGTTTGCAATGATGCTTACCCCAACACCTATATAGCAACGGTGTTCACATTTTTCACTTCTGCTTGGGGATTGGTCTGTCCATAAAGATTCATGGAGTAGGGTTAAAGAAATGTTCACACAGCCCTCATCCCTTTTGTGTGCTGTTGTGGGTGCAGGCACTGAAGGTAGCTATGGTCTTGTCTTGTCAGAAATATTCCTTTTCTGTCTGGCTAACCTTGAATGTGTGTGGTGGCCTCTTGCAAGCTTTGGAAATACTACTTCTAGAGGCTTAAAATCTATATCATCTAGGAAACATTAAATATAAAACATAAATATATATAGCCTCTGTAATGCATATGCATTATAATAGTGCTGCATTTTGCAGGCTGATTATATATTAGGAACATTTCATGTCCGATAAACATTCCTTTATTGTATTTTGATCTGTTTTAGTTGATTGGTACTCTTAATAAAAACATGCAAAATGTCAGCATATTAAATAATGTGCTACATTAAACCACACTGCATTTAAAACTATAAAAACAGGAAGGGAGGGATAGTTGTGGACAGAAACATTGCCACACCAGAAATTCTTAATGTATGTTGTAAAAACATATGGCTATATAGTATAATGTTTCTTAAAAGAAAGCATGCTAAATTCAAAAATAAGGAAAGCACAGCAGCTAATTTACACTCTTCAACACCTCTACCCATTATGAACCTGCAGTATAAAAATGCAAACACTTCTGTTACCGTAGTACAAACAATGTGGTTAATTTAACTGCAGCATACCTGCTGTTTGGTCCTCATGTATTAGTGGTATAGTTTTGCATGAAGGTCCCAGTTGTTCCATTTCTATTACAAAAATAAAAACAGTTTATAAGTCAGCATTAATTGTACACTGCTGTTAATCAGTTTGTTTTTGCAGTGTTATGTATTAAAGAGCTGATTTTAGCAGTTTTTATGTTTCAGCTGCCAAATCTTTCTGCAAAGTACAGACCTTTACTAAAGCAGTTTGCTAGAGGTTTAAAACTCTGGCTTACAGTATACAGTGATAGTTTTAAATGAACAAAAGGTAAATCATAGCATCTTTATCTTATTGCTAGTCCTGTTCACATCTATAAATTAGACTAACACAGAAACATAGAAACATAGAAGTTGACAGCAGATAAGGACACTCAAGGCCCATCCAGTCTGCCCATTTATTTTCTACCTTATAAATATGCCATTGGCCTTTGCTCTGTCAGTGGCCTATCTATTCATACTCATCTGTATTGCTCCCTTATGCCTATCCCATGCCTGTTTGAAGCCCTGCACTGTATTCATAGCCACCACTTCTGGAGGCAGGCCATTCCATGCATCAACCACCCTTTCTGTGAAAAATAATTTTGTCACACTCCCCTTAATTGGCCTCCTCTAGTCTCATGCTGTGTCCTCTTGTCCTGCTATTTTCTTATATTTAAACATGTTGGACTCTTTCACCTTGTTAATGCTCTTAAGGTGTTTGAATGTTTCGATCATATCACCTCTCTCCCTCCTTTGCTCAAGGATATTCATATTGAGCTCCATTAATCTGCCCTCATATGTCTTCTGATGCAGTCCCTGCACCATTTTGGTTGCCCTTCTCTGGACTGCCTCAATTTGGTTAATGTCCTTGTGAAGGTGTGGTTTCAGTACTGCAAGAAAATCTCAGATGGGGCCCAACTAGTGTCTTGTAAAGAGGATTATTACCTCCTCTACAACTTGTAATACCCCTACTAAACTACTCTACCATCCCCTAACCTTACCTACTGCTTTAGTGGTCTGCTTGGATGATTTCAGGTCATCGTTGATGATGACGCCCAAGTCTCTTTCTTCACAGTTCTCAGTACAATACCAGCAAACATTTTAAACTAAATAAATTACTATACATCACCCCAAGTGTATGTAGCACTAGCAAAACATGTGACTATGAAATTGTCCCCCCATATATGCACAATTATAACATTTAAATGCTAACAACATGTTTGATAAACTAAATTCGGCATACCATGCAAAACTGTATGAGGCACTACAGGATGATTGCTTGATATACACAAGGCTGGCAAACCTACATTATAAAGAGTTAGGTTATAGTTTAATAAGCATAATATTATCCACTAAATATATTAGTAACAACAGAATTGAGTGCAGTCTCCATCGTCTCCTTGCAATCCTTATGATTTGAAAACAAGACTGTGAAAGCCAATTTGAGAAAACTATTTTGCAAACAAAGTAGCCATTTTAAAATCTATGCCACAAGAGTTTTAAAAAGTTGAAACTATTCAAAAGTCTTACTGATGCTGGTTCGCTGGCTGTAAACAGAAAGTTGTGAGCGAATGCTTGACTTTTATAAGGTACAAAGGGTGGTCTGAACAAGCCTCAAATAGGGCAGAAAATGAGAACCACTAGACCAACATCAACATAGACCAATGATGTTCTAGAAGACTCACTTATTAGTAATCATTACAATGACATACTTTTTGGAGGGGTGTCTTGGCCAATAGAAGCAGAAATATAATTTAAATCAAAATGCATTAAAACAGAACTTGAAATAAAACTATGAGATGATACAAAACTTTAACAGATAGTTTCTGTGTTAACATGTATTATGTGAAACAGAAACAGATAAAATAATTTAAATATCCTTCTATTGAAATGAATGGAGCCTTTGTTTTAAATCGGTTAAACATAAGGATGCATTGTTCTGAAACTTATTTATTTGAGGTATAAAATAGACTTCAATATGCATAATTTTAGGCTTTTCATAAAACTACAAAATATTGTTATACATAGTTTTAACTGAAAACAGTGTCTTGACCAGCAGAAGCAGAAATATAGTTTAGATGAAAATACATTACAGCAGAATCTGAAATAAAACTATGATATGATACAACACCTTTAACAGATAAGCATGTTAAAACAAACACTATGTGAAACAGAAACAGATGAAATAATTCAAAATCCTTCCATTAAAATGAATGGAATCTTTGTTTTAAATGGGTAAAAACATAAGGAGGTTTTGTTCTGAAACTTATTTAAAATACAAAATAGTCTTGAATATGCATAATAAAGTATCAGACTTTCAATAAAACTACAAAAATAATGTCATACTTTAATCCAATAAGGGTGTTTGCTGACATGTTTTTTAATTTATTTTAGTAAAATAAAAAAGATTTATACTATGAATGCTGGGTTAAATGAATTGCATCTGAACTTTAAAGATCTTGTACTGTGAAAAATACAACTGGACTCAAAAAGTAAGTTTGACATGTTTTGGAATTTGCCTATACCATGCAATTAAGCCATTTTACCATAATCAGTATGATTCCTGTCTAATATATCTCATCTGTAAAAAGCTGGACTGTGGCTTCTGTATAATTAATGGCCACTGATTTTGTTAAATATCTTTTGGATCAGACTTAGCTGACCTGACCCTGTTTGTTCAGTTGAGACTGGCTTAAGATATGTTCAACTGAAACTACATTTTATGACCAATGAGTCCTAAGGCTAACCACATATTCACCTTTTGCTGAGTCAGCATGGTAGAGTCATGTCAAGTTCACTCAGGGATGATTTTCTGCTAAAGCCACCTTAGACTGTATAAATATGCCCTTCTTGTAAATTCAATGTCTTTTGGTAAAATCAATTTACCCCTTTAGTATAAGTGTGGGGCTATATCCATTTCTTTCAACAGCACTCCATAGTGTTACACTCAGTTGTTCATACAGTGTGTCAAGTCCTTAGCAATACATGGCATCTCTAAATTCTGACAAAGTATCATTTATTGCTTGTATTATATGAAAATAGGATGCTGTGCACCTGAGTTTCCATGCTGTCTACTTTAGCCCTTCCCACATGTCCAAGGCAAGCTCAGACAAGCCAACCTCCGCTCCACCCATAGCTACATCACAATATGGAAGGGAGCTGTGTCATTTCCAGTGCACATGGGAGTGGAAAGGGGTGGGGTGCTGCATCATATCTAGTACACACAGTGAGGGTGCAGGACATTGCATCATTTCCAGTGCACGAGAAGCTGAAGGGCAGGGACATTGCAGGTCATTTCAGAACATGCAGAAGGGGCGGTGCATTCATAATTCGGTAACATGCAGAAGGGTGGTGCAGTACATCATTTTGGTCATTAGTCAAATTTTGACAGTGAGTATACACATATACTACTCACGGCCTGAGTCTAGAGGTATACAAAGGTTCACTATAGTACAGTGTTTGGTTACACAAGACCTGAGTCTAGGTGTGTACAAGGTCACCTACAGTACAGTATTTGGTTTTACGACCTGAGTCTAGGGGTGTACAAAGGTCACCTACAGTACAGTATTTGCTTACCACCCACCTGAATCTAGGGGTGTACAAAGGTCACCTACAGTACAGTCTTTGGAAAAAATGGAATCCATCATCAGCCTCAGCAAACAAGACAGTTCTGCCTTTTAGTTACAAAAACTTCAAGAGGTTTTTGAACATAGAGCTAAGCTGGTACAGTAAGGTACAGTATTTGGTTACACATGACCTGAGTTTGGGGTGAACAAGGTGCCTACAGTACAGTATTTGGTTACACATGACCTGAGTCGGGCGTACAAAGGTCACCTACAGTACAGTATTTGGTTACACATGACCTGAGTCTGGGGTGTACAAGGTCACCTACAGTACAGTATTTGCTTACACACAACCTGAATCTAGGGGTGTACAAGGTCACCTACAGTACAGTCTTTGGAAAAAATGGAATCCATCATCAGCCTCAGCAAGCGAGACAGTTCTGCCTTTTAGTTACAAAAACTTCAGGAGGGATTTTGAATATAGAGCTAAGCTGGTGACCCAGAACATGAGCCTGAGGTGTATGCAGTCCCCTACAGCAATTGAAAGAAATGAAAACCATCCTTGACCTTGGTAAGGAAGACATTTCTGTACTCTTTAGTTACAAAAATTCAGGCTAGGCTTCCTAAATCTCAACTAATTTGGTGGCCCATAACCCATGTCTGGGGGTCTACATGGACCCTCTATAGTGCAGTGTTTGGAAGGTAATGAAAATCATCTTCAATCCTGGCAATGGATATATGTCATAAAAACACAGAAAAGAAGGACAGAAAATTACATGAGCCACGATTCCTGATTGTAATATTTTAATTTTAATTTCCTTATATTCCCATCTCCTTTCTATATTATCTGATCTGACAACTCCTTTAAACACATGCCTAATTCTCTTGAACCCTGATAGTGTCTGTTCCTCCACAACCTTGTCTGGACATTTTATACCTCTTAGTGATGAGCAATCCTATTATTGCAATAATTTATTTATTTATTTATTTAAACTTTGGTAACTGGAAGCACACTGAGCTGGGGCTAATTTCCAGGTGCAACCCAGGGTTGCAGGGTTTTAATACAAACATAAGGAGAGAACAGACAGCAGTCATCACAAAGGCAAGCAAATACATACAGAGTGAGAGAAAAGTAACTGCAATTATAACAAAGTCAGCTGCTATGAAGTAAGAATAGGATCAGTTAAGAGCTGTAACTGTGCAAACATAAAACCTTGAGTTGATGTCCACCTATTTTACAACGTGATCTGCATAGCCATGAGGGTCATACTCAAAGGTCAGAGAGGGGCAATGATGACCACTGCATGTAGCAATGGAGCTCAACAGAAACTTTTAAGGGAACAGTCATTACTATGGACCACATACCTAAGCATGTGGCTGGTCCCAATCTGCAAGCTGTGAGCAAAACAGTTTTTACTTACTGTTTACAGCAGTATAGTAGATTATCCAGTCTAATTCTGCTGACTCCCAAGCTAACATTTTTGTAACTGCAAGTTTCTAGGACCCTCCTGACAGCTGACATCGGAGGGCTGCAACAGTGTAAGATTCAATAGCCTGCAGTGCATGTTAGAGTTTTTATAAGCTCTAATATCTAATTGCTGGTCCCACTGTCCTCTTGGAACTAAGGACAGAAACAAAGCCCTGGGAGGAACAGCGGATCAGCAAACATTTTATCTGAGTTTATAGAAGCTCTAACATGCACTGCAGACTATTGAATCCCTCACTGCTGTAGCCCAGTTCTGATGTCAGCTGCTGGGATTTCTGGCACTTCTGGTTACAGCAAAGGTCAGCAAAATCAGCCTGATACTATCTACTATATTATTGGTGCAATAAAATTATATTCATTTTGTATGCTCGGATCTGATTATTATTGGGGTTTGTGTGTGCTTCAGCTTTGTGCTCTACTATCTACTATACGCAGTAAACAGTAAGTAAAGAATATAATTAGTTTGCACACAAAGTGCTGACTGGGACAAGCCCCAGAGTTAGGTGTGGCATTCTTAGTGCTGACTGATCCCTTTAACTGACCCAAGTATCAAGGATAACCAGATATTACTTTTTCTAGCATTTTACTTAAATATTAACAGGGAGGAGAGATGGGAGCATGGCAATACCCAGTGTCAGCATAGAGCTGGCATCATTAGTTGTGAAGTGCCATGCAGGAGATTATCTACATACGGTGATGATAGCCAGACAGTTCCTTCTATATTAATACATTCCAGTATGAATGGTCCAGTGTAAAATCAAAAATTCTGTTCTGTTGCTTACATATTGGTCCAACGTTACTTATATGTTTTACAGTTTATCACATTCCCCTACTCCCCATCTATTCCCTTAGAAACTCTGACTGTTTCTGTTTCCCACCCTAAGACCCCAGCCAGGCAGAGTGCTTTCTTCTACTGGCATCTCTGTCTCTGGTCTAGCCTACCCGCTTCTCTGTGATTATCTCTTCCTCCTCCTCAGCCCTGAAAACTATTCTGGAGGCACCCTGTCATACTGCACCTCTACATACCCCTCTCCCCTCGCTATTATGCCCATCTTTATTAACCCTTTCCTCCAACTTATTTTGTTTGCTGATCGCATGATCCTATTAAAACCAAGTACAGTCACAGAAGACTGTACTTATCCCTGGGAGAACAACATGAATAGAAAACATCTGATCTGAACTTATAAAAGCTGTAACATTCACTGCAGACTATCAATTTCCCACTGTTGTAGCCTAGCTTTATGTCAGCTGAAGGGGTTTCTGATATGTCTGGTTGCAAAAATGTCAAGCTTGAAGGTCAACAGACTCTGGGCCAGATATTAAAACTTTGCCCCAGGGCTAAATTAGCACTGCCCAGCATATTAAATTAGCCCAGACCCAATAGCCCATTATATTCAAAGGATAGCCCGGTGCTAAACCTGCTGAATATAGGGTGCAAAGGAAGCTGGGAAAACCAGGCCGAAGTGCAGTGCTAAATTGGCCTGGGAAGTAAGACAGCAATGAATATAGCAAACACGACAGCTCTAAATATAGCACCCAGTCAGGCAGTGGAAATAACCACAGGAACATCGTGGGAGGTGAGCCTGCTATGCCCTGAAACACACACAAGGAAGTACAGTCCTGAATGTGATCCCAAGAGCAGACAGCTGTGCAGAATCCAGAATATGACACACATCCAGCCATGTTAATGCCCAGTAACACCCAGGATCCATCAATGAAAACCAAAGAACAGTACAAACCCGTGGAAAACCCTAGCACCCAAAAGACGATGCTGGACACAGTAAAGTCAAGAAAGTGTAATGTATTATGTAACAAAGACAAAATAAAGGCAACAACAACAGCAACAACAATATATACAACAAACAATGAAACTAACACTAAATCAACTACTACTACAACTATGACAACTACTACTACTACAACTACTACTACTACTGCTACTACTGCTTCTACTACTACAACTACTACTACTAACTACTACTTCTACTGCTACTACTGCTTCTACTACACAACTACTACTACTACCTAACCAACTACTACTAAAGCTATGACAAGTGCCAACAACCACTAGTAACAATAATTGTAATGAAAATGGAGGAAGGGAGGGACACAAAAATCAAAAGGAACAGAAGGCGGTAACAAATCCAGCAGTCCAGTAAGGGGAGGTAAACAAATGAAAAGGAATGATCCAAATGCTGCATGCTGGATTGACCACCTGCTGCTCAATGATTGTCCTCTGCTGGTGGACCATGCAGCGATAGCAGTCATCCTCCTCCAACTCTTCAGACCGTGTGGCCCATAGTGAGCTCTGACATGGACCTAGAGGAGGAAGGGGACCATGTCAGAGTGGTACACTGACAAGGAAGTACATCCCTCCCTTCCATCTCCTCAGACCACATGGCCTGTAGTGAGCTCTGACATGGACCTAGATGAGGAAGCAGGACCATGTCAGGATGTCAGGATGTCAGGATGGTACACTGACAAGGAAGTACAATGACCCCCAGGTGGCAACCCAGGGGTGGACAGCATGTCCCAACAACCACGTCCATGTGGTTATACAGTGGAGAATGCACCACACAACCCGACACGCACCTGTATGCTGAAGCATGATGACACAGGTACCACCCACCATCCCAATGTACACAAACAGGCACAGAGGGCCACTGGCAACACACAAACACAGTGCAATCCACACAGCTCAGTGGATCACACAGTGACACAATGCAACCATACAGTCAGTCCCCAAGGTGACAAGGACAGTGGACCAGGGCATGACAAACCCATAGGATGACACACGCTGGGACATGCTGCCCAAGAAACAGAGCTGTGAGACACACAGCAGAGTACACCCACCACTGGAATGGCCACAGCCACACCACCGTATGATGGAATGCAGTCAGGTACTGTTTAGGAGCATGGCATATGGTGGTGCCACCACCCACTACAACAACACACCCAAGGCAGTGATACACAATGTGATTGTGCAGTGCATGGTCAACCCCATGTAACAATGGGACACAGGCCATGGCTTACCTCCAGCAGGACAGCAGTAGGCCTACCACTCATGCCAGGTACAGTGTTGCACATGCTGGTACATTACAGCAGGCCACCCTCCCAGCAGGATGACACCACACCATCCACAAAAGCAGACCCATAGTACACCATGCCAATACAGTAGCCCAGCACTATCCACCCACCCCAGCATGGCAGGTGTACAAAGACTAGCCACTACAAGGACACAGGAACACAAACCATTACAGGACCAAGGCCACCACCCCGAGAGCAATACTCCATATGCACATATGATGGATGTAGCAACACAGGCCTGTAGCATCACCACATCCCCATACAGCTCCCTCCACTGGCAGGGCCACATGACACCACCCACCCATCAAGACCCATTGTACACCATGTTAATACAGCAACCAAGACACTACCATGTGTCACAACACAGTGTAACAGGTACACAGCCATGTGTATGCCAAGGACACACTGGCAGTACATGCACATACCCCCACAGCACATGTAGGACAGTGTGAAGCCAACCATGGTACTTACACAACATGGATTGCTGTCAATCACTGCTCTCTTTTGCTCACTGGGCATGGCTGGCACCCTTCACCCATCGCTGTGGCTCCTGACTTCACGGCCACCCTCCCTGATCCCTGTTGCCATCCTCTCCTCTCATTGTGCTCTGTAGAGGTTGGAGTACCACCACTGTAGTACACATTGAACTGCCATGGTATGCCCCAGCAATGGCCATGGTACACAGGGATACCCCACAACATAGCCCACCCCTGCCACATGTGGCATGTCACAAGTGCAAGCACATGTGCCCCCGTAGTGTGCAGTAATGGCACCTGTGGCATGCACAACCCTGAACATACAGCTACAATACCCTGTTGAGTAGACATTGCGCACACAGGTCATGGTGACATGCCAATAGTGTTGCGGAATGTGGCCCTCTGATCAGCCATTGGCAGGTCACACACAGCAGTGACGTGCAAATGTAATGGGACACATGCACATGCACAGGCACAAACCGTAACACACGAACACACATACACACACATGGCAAGCATGGCAGTGGATAACACCTACCTGGCATGGTTACAGTCCCATCATGGACCGTGCCTTGTAGCACGCCGGCTGTCATGGCTGCCTCTGCTGCAGGTCCACATAATGGTGGCGGCACTTCTCCCCATCCCTAACTATCCCCATCCATCCAGACAGGTGATAGGCAATGAATGCCCAGACCTGTCGATGGGGCAGGTCCCCTCTTACCTCCCTAAACAGTCTCCTGTGCCTTTGCTGCACAGCTCCACAAGATTAGCTGTCACATCCCCACCTCCTGTTCCTGTGGACAGCAGCCTTCATCCTCCTCAGTGCTGACATACTGGTTTTGGGTCCTACCAATGCTGTACTGTGCACCTCCCTAGCAGTACTGGCACACCTGCAATTGTCCCTTGACAGGTGCTGTGCTAGCTATGTTGTGTGGCTGAAGTATGATTAGGTCATGCTATCACAATAGTGTCACATTACTGGAAGCCCACGAGCCACACATGCACAACCCCACTGTGACCCCATGAGACCGTAGCACACATCCACAACCCACAAGGTTCAATTGCCCTGTAGTGAGCACTGATGCGGTAGTTCTGTGTGAACAGGATATGCAAGCACCCGCATGCACAACCCCTGTGACCCCAATGACAGGAGGCCATTGCGTGCATGCTCTAATACAGCATGCAATTGCCTTATAGTGCAACTCTACTGCAATAGCACAGCACTACATAATGTCAGTTAGCCGGTGCTAACCATTTGCCCAGTGTTAAATGTTCGTATATCAATGAGAGACTTGTATATTTGCAGGGCAAACAGGCACATTACCATCTCATTACAACTTGATCTGCATGTCTAACAAGGTGGATGCTGAGCCATGCTATTTAGGGGGCAAACAGTGCCCCACCTGTGTAGCTGACAGGAAATACACTACTATTGAGGGAAGTGATTGACAGGACTGCTTTCAAAATGTCCTAGGAGCTACAACAGGCTGATGCAGGTTTGTAAACAACACCAAGCATGCTGCTGTTTGGACAGGCAATACGTCGGACAGATGGGTGATAGTCAGCAAGCATGGGAGATGTTTGCCCTGACACTGTGCTGTCTGTGGGACTGTGTACACTGCCCTGTAGGCTGCAGTGCTGCAGGTCAACAGCACAGGCCTCACTGTAACAGTCTGCACTGTACACAGTAGGAATGTCATGTGGTGGGGTGGGGTCCCTGTGACACCACACTGTGGGACATGGCTGCATGAACACTGCCAATATGGTGTGGTTGCAGCTTAGGGCAGTGGTGTGACTAAGGGCCTTTGCACCTCAAGCGGTGCTTACAACGCATGCAACACCACTGCACTGTACGGGACATTGACCTGTCATCTGGCAGAGTGTGACCGATGCAGCTGCTGGTAGGTGTACGCACAACCGCATTGTGGTATGGCAGGATGATATGCCTGTGTCAGTGGTGTATGCCCAACAAGTAGCTGGGTGTATTGCACATACACAGTGACAGCGCTGCTTTGGGAGCTCAGTCAGCAGCAATGGCATTTGTGTGACACAGTCCATGTGTTGTGCCATGGGGACAGGCCACAACATCATGCACCATGCCCCATGTCCCCAGCAATGTACGATGTCCAACATGACACTTTCACAGCTCACATGGGACCACTGTACTGTGCACAGACATGGCTACTTTGTGCTACGTAACATACACACACACACACACACACACACACACGCTGTTTGGATGCATGGCATCTAGTGAGCTCATCACTGTGCATGCACCAACAGTGTGAGACTGCTGCCATCTGGCACACAGGCATGGGCATGGGAGTCATCACTGCATTTCACTGTGGCCATATATGGACTGTGTGTTACACTGTGAGGCATTACAGTCCAGTGCCTGAGACACACAGAGCCTGTCATGGCCTGCCCAGTAAGTATGGTGCCATGTTCATCAGGTACACTAGCAATCACACGCACAATGTCAACAACTGTGACCAACCACTACCATTCTGTCTGTCCCATACAGGTGATGTCGCCAGGCAGGAACATGCCCACAAGTTCACAGGGGATGAGCTGAGAGCCCTGGTACATACCTTCAAAGTGAGGGAGCAGGTGATGAGGTGCAACAAGTCCTTTGATGCTATTGTCCACAAAATGTGGGATAAGATTGCAGCAGAGGTGAATGCAGTGGGTGGCCGTGGTTGCAGCACAAAGCCTGTGAGGAAGTGGTTAAATGATTTGCTGCAAAGGATGAAGGAGGAGGAGGCCCAAAGGCTCGGGAATGCCTGCGGATAGGTGGAGGACCACAGACCATTGAGCAGCATGATTGGGACCCCATCCTGGCATTGGTCACATCAACCATAAGGCCAGTGGAGGTGGAGCGGGATCGACGGAGGTGGATGTGAAACACAGCTGATGACCCCAGGGCAAGTACATATCGACACAACCATACCACTGCCTGCATGACACCTATAGGGGATATGTGTCACTGTTCCACTGTGGTGGTCCAGTGGCCTTGCCAGACACACCCACGGGACTGTTGTGGTGCATTGTCGATGTACGTGTGACACAGCTGTGTGCGTAGTATTGGTAGTGAACAGCAGTCACCGTGTACTGATACACCATATGCTGTGGGCCCTGGTTGAGGTGTGTGCACAGTGGCTGCATCCTCATATTCACAGTCAACATGGGGGGTGCATGGGCTTTCTGCAGGATCATCACTATTGGGTGTTGCATGTCTTTGTGATGGCTTTAGAGTACATTGTTCAGTACAGGCCTCTGACACAGTTCAATTTGCTTCACAGCACAGAGTGGTCATCAGGCCATGGGACAAGAGGTGCATGGGCCTGTGGAAGAGGATGATGATGATGCATCACAGGCAGAGCCTTCAACATTGGTCATGGGGGTCATCTTTGGACTAGCATTAACCACACAACATCAAGTGGCATCAGGACATGCTAGCCATCAGGCAGTGTGTGCCATTGCAGCAAATGGTGATGAAAATGATGATGGCGATGATGACCTGGGGATCCACAGGTAGAGGACCTCACATGTGGCCCTGTGGTCACATACACACTGGCCAGTAACCATGGTTGGGGCGGCGCTCTCATATGGAGGATGAGCTGACAACGGGCAGCAATGTGGATGGGAGCGGTGGACTGGGACCTGTGAGGGTCACACACATGGGTGCAGGGTGGGTGGGGGTACTCAGGACCATGGCATCATTGCACAGCAGCAAGATGTCCAGCATGCACCTTTTCGATATGTGCTGCTGGTGAAAGGGCACAGCACATGCCCAGCAACACACACAGCCCCCTGCCTGGCCACTACAGTGACAGCAGCCACAACAACAACAAGAACAACAACTACAACAACAACATCAACAACCCCTTCATCAACAATAGCTGTCACCTCCTCCACCTACAGGCCAGGGCAGGCTGTCCCTCCAGGCCCAGATAGCCAGGGTGCCTGACCTATGCTCCAGGCCTCCTGGAGTCCCAGTGCGCTGTACATGCAGGACCTCTATGACTTCTGCAGGAGGTTAGGCATGAACTAGCCCACTTGCTGGAGACGGTCAGGTTAGCCATGCTCTGTGCAGAGCAGCAGGCAAAGGAATGCATGATGTGTATTCTGACCACTGTGGGCATTGCTTTGGTGACCTCACTGCTGCTATCGGTAGATGGAGACAATGTGGGCTGCAGACATGGGTGGTTGGCAGGACACAGAACACCACGCCTGCACAGGCAGTTCACGACTGTACCCCAGCGTGCATCCGTACATGGGGTCTGGGCACAGGGTCCTCCACAGGCCAGCTACGGTATCATGGCCATCTGGCCTCCATGGCTGTGCAGCAGCCAATGTGGTCACAGACGTGCTTCAGGATGGTCATCCCCATAGTCCTCCCACCTGTGTCTTTGCTACAAAGCACAACAAACTCTGTGTCTCACCTACAGGAGACATGTTGTGCATGTGTGGTGGTAGGAACCAGTGATACTGTCGGCTGAAATGCGACTTGGCGCATTGGGTCACACACACACAGTCACTTACACACACAGTCACTCACTCCCACACAGGCACACACACCACCCACAGTACACACCCAGTCTATATACACCCTCAAACCTAAGCCCTGAACAATACACGCCCTTCAGTCATCCACCCATGCATGACACACACTGCACACTGCCCTCATATGCATGCATCACATGTGCAGTTACATTGTGTTGAACAACAGGGGTTTGCACTATTGACACTGTTCTGTACTGTTCATTGTATGTCACATATTAAAAACACTAGTCATGACATGATTGTCTGTGTTGTGTTCACTCACCCTTCCTATCCGGGCTAGTGTTCCCATGGCTGCTCCAGGGCCCTGGGGGCCATTTGAGGAGTCTCTGCTCTTGAGCTGCTCTACTATCCCTTGAACCTCTGGCTATGAGTCACTGTCTGACTGTACCTCGGGTTTGGGTGCATGTATACCATAGTTTAATGTCATGTTGTGCAGCATGTAACAGCACTAGGAATATATGGCATACCTTCCGAGTGTTATACTGTAGAGCACCACCTGAACAGTCAAGGAAGTGGAAACACATCTTCAGCATGCCAAGACCCTCTCTATGATGTTCCTAGTGGTGGTGTGTGCCTCATGGTACCCTCCTCAGACACTGGGGTTGACCGGAGTGCTGGTGTGAGAAGCCAGGGTCTCAGGAGACAGGCACTGTCCCCTGTAAATATATGTGGACATGTTAGCTGCACTGTTCTGCTGTATGGCCATTCCTATGTATGTCACATGTGTTGCTGTCCCATTGCCCCTGTCCCTTCTCTACCCTGTCTACAGTTGCTTGGCACTACTACCCACTTTGGTGTTTGAATGTAGTGGCGGCAGATATTCACTGATAAGGTGCCCACTGGGTAGTCTACTCTCCTCAAAGGCCTGGCACATCATTGAGTGGCGCCATTATGAAAGCATCATGGGCATTGCCAGGGTACTGTGCAAAGACATTGGTGATGTGCACTGTCGCATCACACACCACCTGGCAATTGATGGAGTGGAATCCCTTTCCTTTTATATATATTCCTGCCATCAACAGACGGTGCATGGATGACAACATGGGTGCAGTCTGACAGATGCCAGGGTGTGCCATGGGGTCTAAGGCCTAACTCTCTCCCCATTCTCCTTTACTGTAGCATATCAACCTGCCTAGACATGGAATGGGGTGAGTTGGGCCACATGTCGCCATGGCACACCCCAGCATCTGTTATTCTGTGGAGGATGGGTGTGTGGTGGGTGGGGGGTTAGGGGCTCAACCCTAATATTTCATTTCCTCACTTTTGTTGCTTTAATCCTAACTGATGCATTAAAGCAGTTTTGCCATAAAAATATATATATATAGTAAAAAAACATTGTTAATGCATCCAGTTAGGGTTAGTGACAAAAGAGAAATGGACATTTGATAACGCCCTAACCCACCAACCCTACCAGCCCACCCACATCCAACCTCCACAGACCAACGGCATCTAGGTGTGCTATGGGGTTATTGGGGCCTAACTCTCACCCAATTCCATGTGTAAGAAAGTTGACATGGTACTGTATGGGAGAATGGGAAGCATTAGGCCTGACAACCTCAAGGCATGCCCTGACCTGTGTTGGCCTGTGTAGGGTTGGTGTGGAGTGAGCTGGTGGGGTGTGGGTGCGAGGGTGTGTGTTAGGGGCTCAACCCTAATGTCTCATTTCCCTACTTTGTTGCTTAAATCCTAACTGATGCAGTAACAATTTGTTTTGCAGTTTGTTTCCTTACTTTTTGAAATAGTAAAATAGTATCTTTATTTTCTGTGGGAGTGCAGGGTCCTATGGGGCCTGCACTCCCATCCCTCCACAGATGCACATATGTATCTGGCCATTGAAACACGGGGTCTCCGGTCCTCGCTTCCTCACATTAAGTTATGAGCAGGCATAGCAAAATTGTAACAAATAGTCATAAGTGTGCCATCTTAAATAATCTTCACTGCAAATGTTCAACATAACCCTATCACTCACTGCATGTACCCTGTACAGACATTTTTTAAATACCTATCAAAATGTAATTCTGCACAACTGTAACACCATTCTGTGCCACAGGCTGAAATCGATTTTGGGCAGAATTTGAAAAATACAGCAGTACTGTTCTTGAGCATGAGGAGGTGTGAAAAATGGCAGTGATGAGTGAAAGTTATTTGGCGCATATAGAAAACTTCAAACAACACATGTAACTAGGGCATTTTAGGTTTTATTGCACCACATTTTCAAAATGGCCTTATTGGGACCCCACCTCATGAACACTGACACTGTCAGTTCATTATTCAGTCAGAAAGGTGATTTTGTGCAACAACTGCACCATTCTGCCACTGCTGCATAAACACATTTCAGGCAGGATGTGAAAATGTGAGGTATACTGTTCATGAGTTGGTGTGAAAACTGTCAATGTTGAAAATTTAGAGTGAAAATATTAACATTTAACAAAGTAACATGCATACGTGGCAAAACTCAGGCATTTTCAGTATTTTGCACTAAATTTTCAACATTTTCTTTTGGGACCCACCTCATGAACAGTTGCATTGTTGTTTTGTTCAATGGTCCTTAAAGGTGATCCTGTGCCGTGACTGCAAAATCACCTTTCAGGACAGAGTAAAAAAGTGACAGTATGAGTGTTCATGGGGTGGGGTCTCAAGAACCCCATGCTGAAAATTTAGAATAAAATTCCTAAAATGACTGAGATATCAAAATAAGCTGAAATACACAGTGACTGCCATTAAACAGTGCTTACCTTGATTCTCCAGTTCATGGTTCGGCTTTGAAGAGTGCAGATGTGTCGGTCCAAAGAAGATGACAGAGCTGACCTGGAGGTAAGTATAGGGAAGGGGACCGAGGAGGTGGGTGCACAGAGGGAGGGCTGGGATGGGAGAGGCAGATGATGAAGGACCGTTTCTTTTCACAGGTTTAAAACAAAAAGATGTTAGAGGACTGCTTTTTTTTTTTTTTGCATATTTGAAATGTGTATCCAGGACACTGGGAGGGGCTCTGCGTTCCAAAGTGCTTGTGGGTGGGGGGCTTCATAGTGCCACCAGGGATTAGGCACACTGGTGTTGATGAAAATAGCACTGGCTTGGGCATCCCAGTGTCAGAAACATATTTTAAATTATTTTATTATTTTGGCACACTGGTTTTGGCACACTGGGGTGGGCTTCCCAGTGTGCCACAGTACTGGAGGGTGGAATGAATGCCGACACAAGGATTGAGCACCCCAATGTCAGCGAAAATAGAACAGGCTGGGTGGGGCAATCCAACTCAAGGGTGGGCATTCTGATGTCGGAACATATTTTAAATTATTGCATTATATCTGCATACTGTGGTGGTCCCACCAGTGTGCCACAGTACTGAGGGATAAATGCTGACATGGGGATCGGGCACCCCAATGTCAGCAAAAATAAGGGCTAATCAAGAAAACAAGATGGCAGTTGCCAAGAGGGTTTTCTTGCAAAAGGGATTTTGCGAGATTTCTGAATCCTCTTCGCAATCTCTCTTCACCAGCCTTCCGCAACCAGCAATCCATTATCGAAACTGCAACTATCCAAAGACTGAACTGAGCATGCTTAGAACCTGAAATTTCAAAATTTATTAACTTTGGAACAGATTACTATTTTTCATCAAACCAATGATGGGTTGTTCCTTAGGATAACCTCTTTCTAACCCAAACATTTCAAGCCAAAATTCAAAATGGTCTGTGTGAGCGGGTGTGGGTAGTGACAACACTTGACACAAGTTTTTCTTCAAACCACACTAATTGTTATAGTGTAACTTTTATTAAAGCACACAAAATAAAGAAAACTTCAGGAAAACAAGAAAATAAACTTAATTCCAAAAGAAATAGCTTCAGATACACTTCTCTGAAAAAAATCAAATGTCACACAGTGGTACTAGCTCCCTCTCAGCATAAACACCTTCATCTGTGCTCCACAACCTCTCTGACCACATACTGAGTCCAAGTCTTTTATATACTGAAAATCATGACATCATAATCATGTGATCTACCCCTAATCTAATACAGTGAACAATCCTATCCTAGTACACAAGTGGGGCTTCATTAACTGCTAGACCTATAACACTTTAGGAGTACTGCAATAATCTTTACAAACTATAAAATAGCATTATTCATAGGAGAAATAAATAGAGATGAATAGGGTCCTATAATGACCCTTGTCTCCTCCTCCAACTCATGACATCATCATAAATGTATAATAAATAGAGTCCACTAGGGGCCTCCAGCCCTTAAGGAAACTCATTTTCATCTGAGCAGGCATCAAGACCATACAGGTACCTCCTTTATTCATTGCTTAGATTAACCTGGAAACAAAACATGCCCTAAGAATGTCATGAAACAGTTCTTCATCAGAATCTTTAAATGCATTACCAACCACAGAACAAGGCTGGTTTCTAAGAAGTATTTTCTTTAGTTTTAAGCCCCAAAAGCCTCCAAAAGTGTCAGTCTGTATGTAATACAGTTTAAGCCCTAAACAAGTGAACAGCACCACATTAGCAGTACAGATATGGGAGGTATAGGACAAGGAAAAGTACTGACGAGAAGTGTGCACATAATTAACAGGGTCTGTTTGGGAATGTGAATGCATTTATCAAGTGGAGCAAAGCAACCACCCCTTTTCTATGTTCCAACCAGACTTTGCTTTACTACATTTTACAAACAGTATTAATTCTTTTCAAAGCTTCCCTTTTATGTTTGCTTGCACGCATGTGCAAGAAACATAGTGCCATCATCTGAGATTTTGAGGTGTGGCAGCCTTCTTACAATTCAGTCAGTGTGTTTGCAGGCGTGGCGCGGTTCTCCAATGCCTGCTGGAGCTGTCTATGACAGCGCCCAAAATGCAGTGGAGTACAGTTGAAAGGGGGAGCTACGCTTCAGTGAGCAGCGATAAGATATCGCCTGCTCATGCACTTCCCTACATACACACCGCACACATACTGCGTGCTTGCCCCCACGCACACACTGTGTAGCTGATGGGGTGCTTAATCCCGTCGGCTGTGCTGCGCCCTCCAAAGCAGAGTTACATATGCCATGCTGGGTGCCCACTCCAGCATGGCGCATATTGTATAGCCGGCACGGGTGTGCCCAATTCCCTGTTGGCTCCCCTGCCCCACCAGTTATCTTGTGCCACAGCTGGGAGCTCCACCCCAGCGGTAAACATCCCGCGGTCGCCATTTAATAAAAAATTACCTGAAACTTAAAATGGTCCCTTGCTGTCTCTGCTCCCACCCGCACCCACCCACTGTGCACCCTGCCTCCCCACAGCCCCTCACCCCATACTTACCTCAGACTCTGGCGCGACGATCTTCGTGGACCGGGAACACGTCTGCACTCTTCAAAGCCGACGCAAACTGAGGAAATGCCGTAAGCTGTATAATGGGATAGATAGGGTTTTTCAACTTTGCTGCATATCTCAGGCATTTTGGGGAATTATCGCACCAAATTTTCAACATGGGGTTTTTGGGACCCCTCTCATGAATGCTCTCACTGTCATGGCGTTACTCTGGCCCAAAGGGTGATTTTGCAGTCACTGTGTGAAATCACCTTTTGGGACTGGAGTAACAGAACACACTGCCACTGTGCATAAGGTGGGCTCTCAAAAGCCTATGTTGAAAATTTGCAGAAAAATTCTAAAATGACGGTTTTACAAGCATGCGTTGTGCAGTTCCTACGCATACTGTAAGTTCATGAATGTTCAATATTTTCACTCCAGATTTTCAACATTGCCATTTTACCACACCTCCTTATGATCAGTACAGCTGTCATTTTTCAAATCTTGCCCAAAATGTCTTTCTGCCCATGTAGTGCACAATGGCGCAGTCAGTGTGCGAAATCAATGTATGGGAAACATTAAGAAAATCACAGTGACACTGTTAATGAGCAGAGGTTTTAAAATGGCTATGTTGAAAATTTGGTGAAATATTCTAAAATGACTGTTTTATTTAGCGCATGTTAAGTAGTTCCCACGTCACTGTAAATTTTAGTTTTCAATATTTTCACTCTAGATTTTCAACATTGCCATTTTATCACACTTCCTTATGAGCAGTACAACAGTCATTTTCACATCTTGCCCAAATGTGTTTCCGTCCATGTAGCGCACAATGGCACAGTCGGTGTGTGAAATCAATGTATGGGACACATTAAGAAAATCACAGTGACACTGTTCATGAGCAGAGGTCCTTAAATGGCTCTGTTGAAAATTTGTTGAAAAATTCCTAAAATGACTGTTTTACTAGCTGCACATTGAGCAGTTCCACGCCGTAAGTTTGCTAATTTTCTATATTTTCACCCAGATTTTCCACATTGCTATTTTATTACACTTCCTTATGAACAGTACAGCTGCCATTTTTCACGTCACCCCAAATGTGTTTCCACATATGTAGCACAATGGTGCAGTCGGTGTGTGAAAGCAATGTTTGGGACAGATTAAGCAAATCACAGTTATACTGTTCATGAGCAGAGGTCTTAAAATGGCTATGCTGAAAATTTGTGGCAAAAGTCCATAAATGACTGTGTTACAGTGAGCATAGTGCAGTTTCCACGCACTCGTAAGTTCATGACTTTGTAATATTTTCAGTCCAGATTTTCACCAGTGGCATTTTTCCACACTTCCTTATGAACAGCACAGCTGTCATTTTTCACAACATGGTCAAGGTGTCACACTTTCAGCGAGAGATGCGTATCGCCAGGGAAATCATTGTTCGGGACAGATAAAGAAAATCACAGTGATACTGTTCATGATCGAAGTCCTAAAATGCCTGTGTTGACAGTCTGCTGTAAAAATTCCAAACCTAATTACATTATGGGTGAGCGTTGCACAGTTTCTATGCACGCTCGTGACTTCACCAGTTTTTAATATTTTTACTGCAGATTTGCAACATTGCTATTTTATACCTCCCCATGAACAGTACAGCTGTCATTTTTCATATCCTGTTCGAATGTGTTTTGCACCTGTGGTGCTAAATGACGTAGTCGCTGTGCATAAGCAGCTTTCGCTAACAAACTGATATTGCCACTGTTCATGAGGTGGGGTCACAAAAACCATGTTGAAAATTTGGAGTGAAAATACCAATGAATGTCTGAGGTGTTAGGGTTTCCAACCCAACACCCACCTATATAGAAGAGTAGGCATCAGGGTTGTGACTTGGGATTCTTGCCTGTAGTGCTCGTACCATTCCACATCCTGCAGCCATAGAAAGGCATCGAGTATGCCTTGGACTCTTGACCCCAAAGTTCACCCCATTCTCCATACCACACCCATCTCTCTGTATTTCCTGATGGAATGGGGTGCATGCAGGCAAAGAACCCCCAAAGGCACTCCGTGACACTTGTCAGTGTCTGCAGGGTAGGGTGTGGTGAAATAGCGTGGCCATTATGCCTGACTTCACCCAAAGGCACACCCCAATGCCTGTCACCTCTGCAGGGTGGTAGTGAGGTTGGCTTCAGTTCAATACTTCACTGGCATTTCTATTATGCAGCTCTGTAACTTCTACACTACCAATGCCAGCAAGCAAACATTCGGCATTGACAAATGCTTGTTAAAGCTGAAAGGGACATAACTTAATTTGATTACTTCCCAATATTTATTTAGCTAAAACCGGCAGCTAGGTCAGCCTCTACAGTATCACCACCTTGACAAAAGTAGAAAAGCAGCAGGGTAGAAAGAGAGAATACCCGAATAGAAGGCCACCCGTTGTGGCAGAAAGGTGAAAAAGGTCAAGTGAGACCTAAAGAAAAGATGAGTACTACTGCAGTAGATTTGTTCTAGAAATAGGGTCCAGGATAGAGAGGAGTGTCTAGTGGTGATGTGGGGTCCACAAAACTGTCACAGTGTGGGTGCAGTGTGATATTGAAAATAACCCTGACATTTGCAAAAATGTGAAAATGCATTTACGTGCTTTGCTGCATGAAAAACATAAATCTGATCAAAACACAACTTGGAAAAGCAAGGTATCTATCATCTGAGACTGTGTAATCCATATTTCATGCAAATCTGTTGAATGGTTGGGAAGTTATTAATGTGCAACATTTGGGATTTAACATTAAACTGCCTACTCGACCCTAATTATAGAGGTGCCATCGTGCCTCTGTAATATATTGTTTTTTCCACACAAAGCTCAGATTGGGACCAGACCCACTCTTGGGTGTCGGACTCTAGTGCTGACTTTAAATGGACTACACACATGTTGCCCAGTGAAAACAAGCTGTGCCTGGTATTACTGGGTCTAACAGGGCAGATTTAGGTTGCAAAGAAGGATATCCCTACCAAGTCAGGTTTAAGAATTTAAGAACAGAGGATGCTGAGGGGTCAAAGCACACTGAAGATTGATTAATCAAGGCCCAAATGGACTGCGCCCTAGATTACAAAAGAAATGTGTCAGAAGCTCGCTGTCCCACTGTTAAATGTTAGAAAAAAGTCAACAAATAAGCCCACAAAAACAGAGGAAAACTCAATAAAAGGGCCCTTAGTTTAGGAAAAAGTCAACAAAAGTAGCCCCTGTTTGTGTATCTATGTACATGTGTGCCTTACTCATTGCATATCTCCTGATTTTGCACACTTTTGTTTTACTGCTCTGTTTAGTATGGTCAGATTTTCCTGTACCCTCTCCCCAGGATACAGATGGAAATTAGCAGTTTCTCAGCTCAGCATGCCTTCTTGGTCAAAACATCAAAAATATATCAATAAACTGACCAGGATAACTTAGCTGAGACACATGGCCAATATTAATGAGCATTTCCTGCTTCCGTAATCCCCTACCCACATACACAATATGCTTTACAAACCTGATACAGTAATGTGCCATTGAGCTACATGGGAGATTGCTGAATTGGGCCAGTAGGGACGCTGAGAAACATTGTGTAGTGTTGGTACTGTTGAGAAAATGACAAAGGGTAGGGCTGGGATTGAGGATAGATGTGGGAGACACATGACAAGGTTCTTTATGGAGTGAGTGGTGAAATAAATGTACTAAACAGCCCAGAGAGCTGGTTGAAGCCAATACTGTGAAAGGGCTTAAACTTGGAATGGACAGATATAAGAGATTTGTGCTCCCCTTGGCAGAAGAGGTGAAGTGATACCTGGAACAAGGGAGTGACAAGGTGACAATCAGCAACTAGGACTTTCGGATCGCTAAATCCAGTCAGGCATTAGGCTAAGAACAGAGCTAGGCAGGAAATGGACAGAGCTATGGTCCTCTGGGTAGGTGTACAAATACCTTACTTCAAATATTTGGGCTGAATATTATATTTTGGCCCCAGAATATTCATGAATTTGTTATTCCTATTTGTTATTCATGTACCTGTGGGGAAAAATAAATAAAAAGATAAAGAAACAGTCCCACCCTCCCCCAAGCCACTCCTTTGAAAAACATAACCCCCACCACCTCACCCTCTGCTACAGTCCCAATCCCACCCTGCTCCCTCCAGCACCAAAATTTCTCATATTTGAAAAAACTCCCACAATGGGTGACTGGTACCACCACCACCCCTCCATGACCAATCATTGTCTTTAGTGGTCTTTCACTTTTAATTAATATTTCCCACCCCCACTTGCAGCACCTTCCTCACACCTCTACCTCAACACCCATTTTTTGTTAAAAAGCACAGTTAACAAGTGCCATAGACAACCCACCTCATTAATGGTCAGCCGACTTCTGTTAAATGAATGTACTCCACACTTGCTCACTTAGTAAAACTTGCCAATCACGTGATCAGTTGGTGTCATTGTACACAAGTGTGAGAGCACATTCTTTCAATAGAAGGCACCTGACAATGGAGAAAGGCGGGTTGTGTCAGGTGCCTGGTCTGCACTCTGCAGCGACACTAACTGTGCTTTTTAATGAAAACTGATTTCTGGGGATGGAGGCTGGAAGAAGGGTGCTGCCAAGCTGGGCGGGGAGGGATATTCCTTTAGAAGAAAAAGAGCACTAAAGACAGCTGCTGGCCATGGAGGACGGTGGGTTGTGCCAGTGAATTTTCCTGGGAGTTTTATTTTTAAAACATATGAAATTGAGGGTGCTGGGGAAGGAGAGTGGGATTGGGATTGTAGGAAAGGGTGGGAGATAGAGGTGTGTTTTTTTTTTCTCATGGGTTTTCTTGTTCTCCTGCTCTCCTGGCTGCCCTACTCACATCCTCTCCAGGCCCGTCACAGGACTGTGGTGGTGCCTGATCACTAGTGCGGGTTTGTGAGGGTCAGGCATCATCCTCTGCCACAGGATTGTGGGAATACAAGGTCACCAGAGCAGTGCCTGTGGGGGTCAGCCATCATTCTCTGCCACAGGATCGTGGGAAAGCCTGGTTACCTGTGCAGAACCTGTTATGGGTACTCTGCCACGGGATTGTGGGGATGCCCACTCACCAGTGCAGGGTTTTGAGGGGTCAGCCTCATGGTCAAATGTATGGCAGCTTAGATTCAGTGCTAAGAGGTGCAAGGTAATGCACCTGGGAAACAAAACCCAGGGAAGAGTACACAATGGGGGTGAGATGCTAACAACAACAAAAATGGAAAGGGACCTGGGGGTAGTCATATCAGATGACCTAAAGGTGGGCAAGCAATGTGAGAGGGCAGCAAGGAGGGCTGGGGGATACTGGGATGCATAGGGAGAGCATCACCAGTAGAAAACAGGAAGTTATTATCACTCTGTACAGACAGCTGGTGAGACCTCATCTGGAGTACTAGTGCAGTTCTGAGACCCAGTCTCATGAAGACATAGACAGAATGGAAGCTGTCCAGAGGAGGGCAACTAAAATGGTGTAGGGTCTGCACTGGAAGACATATGAAGAGAGACCTAAGGAGCTTAATATGTATAGCCTCGAGGAAAGAAGGGGGACATGATTGAAACTTTAAGTACCTCAAGGAATCAACAAAGTCCAAGAGGGTAGCATCTTTCAAAAAGAGGTGTGCAAGAACAAGGGGCACAATTTGAAGATGGGGGTGGCTCAGAGGTAATTTAAGGAAGTATTTTTTCACAGAGAGGGTTGTGGATTCATGGAGCAGCCTTCTGGAGGGCTTGTGGAGTCAAAAACAGTGACTGAATTCAAGCATGCACAGGACAGTCATAAGGCCATTCTAGGGGTGGGGGGTAGAAAAGTAGGTTGCTGGTTAACTAGGATCTGCAGCTTATCCAGTAGGAGGAAATGGGCAGACTGGGTGGGCCAAGCGGTCCTTATCTGCCATCAGATTCTATGTTTCTATGTTTCTATGTAAGCCGTCATCCTCTACCACAGGATCATGGGGATGACAGATTGTCGGTGCAAGGCCTGTGAGGATCCTCTGTCACAGAATTGTTGGAGGTGCCCGGTCCCCATTACAGGGCCTGTGAGGGGTCAAGCATCATCCTTAGCCACAGGATTGTGGGGATGCCAATCGCCAGTGCAGGACCTGTGAGTTGTCAGCCATCATCCTCTGCCACAGGACTGTAGAGGATGCTGGTCACTAGTGCAGGGCCTGTGAGGGTCAGCCATCATCCTCTGCCACAGGATTGTGGGGAAGCCTGGTCACCAGTGCAGGGCCTGTGTGGAGTCAGCCATCGTCCTCTCACACAGGACTGTGGGGATTCCAATTCACCAGTGCAGTGCCTATGATTGCTTCTCTGCAATGGGATTGTGGGGAAATTCCAGTCACCAGTGCAGGGCTTGTGAGGTGTCTTCTGTCACAAGATTGTGGGGAATAACAAGTTACTGGTGCAGGGCCTGTTAGGGGTCCTATGACATGGGATTGTGGGGTTGCTTGGTCGAAGCTGCAGGGCCTGTAATAGATCAGCCATCATCCTCTGCCACAAGACTGTGGGGGTTGCCCTGTCACCAGTGCAGGGCCTGGGAGGATCAACTGCCACATGATTGTGGGGATGCTCAGTTACAGTGCAAGGCCTGTGAGTGGTCCTCTGCCACTGGACTGTGAGGGATGCTGTTCGCCAGTGCGGGCCTTTGAGGGTCAGCCATCATCCTCTGTCACAGGATTGGTGAGGGTGCCTGGGTGCCAGTGTATGGCCTGTCAATGGTTAGCCCTTATTCTCTGCCACAGGATTGTGGGGAATGCTCAGTCACCAATGCAGGGTCTGTGAGCATTTGGCTGCCACAGTATTCTGGGGGATATCAGTTTACCAGTGCAGGACTTGTGAGAAATCAGCCATCACCCTCTGTCAGAGGACTGTTGAGGATACCTGGTCACCAGTGCAGGACCTGCATGGGGTCAGCCATCATCCTCTGTCATAGGGCTGTGAGGGATTCCATTTCACCAGTGCAGGGTCTGTGAGGGGTCTCTGCCACGGGATTTGCGAGGATGCCCAGTCACCAGTGCAGGGCTTGTGAGGGGTCCTCTGCCACAAGATTGTGGGGAATGACTGGTCACCAGTGCAGGACCTGTGAGGGGTCTTCTGCCCGATGGCTAGTGCAGGGCCTGTGAGTGGTCTTTCATCATCTTCTGCCACAGGATTATTGGGGATGTCTGGTTGCCACTCCAGGGCTTGTGAGGGGTCCTCTGCCACAGAAATGTGGGGGATGCTAAGTCACCAGTGCAGGGTCTGTGAGGATCAGCGATCATCCTTGGCCACTGGATTGTGGGGGATGCCCAGTTGCTAGTGCAAGGCCTTTTAGAGGTGAGCTATCAACATCTGCCACAGGATTGTGGGGATGCCTGGCTGCCATTGCAGGGTCTGTGAGGGATTCTCTGAAACAGCACTGTGCAGAATTCCTGGTCACCAGTGCAGGGCCTGTGAGGGGTCCTCTGCCACAGGTTTTCGGGGATGCCCGGTCATCAGTGCAGGGTCTGTTAGGGTTGGTCATCACCCGCTGCCACAGGATTGTGGGTGATGCCTGGTCACCACTTCAGGGCCTGTGAGGAACTGGCCATCATCCTCTGCCACAGGATTGTGGGGAATGCCCAGACCCCAGTGTAGGGCCTGTGATGGGTCCTCTGCCACTGGTAGCCAGAGCAGGGCCTGTGAGGTGTCAGCTATCATCCTCTGCCACAGGACTGTGGGGATTTCCAGTCACCAATGCTGGGTCTGTGAGCGTCTTCACCACCGGATTGTCAGGATACCTGGTTACCGTGGAGGGTCTCAGAGGGTTGGCCATCATCCTCTGCCACAGGATTGTGAGGTATGCCTGATATCAGTGCAGGGCCTGTGAGCAGTCATTCTCTGCCAGAAGATTGTGGGGATGCATGGTATCAGTGCAGGGCCTGCGAGGGGTCATTCTCTGCCACAGGTTAGCGGGAGATGCTTGGTCCCCTGTGCAGGGCCTGTGAGGAGTCTCGCCATCATCCTCTGCCACAGGATTGTGTGGTGCATGACCTTCACTATTGCAGGGCCTGTGAAGGGTCCTCTCCACAGGGCTGTCAGGGATGCCCAGTCATCAGTGAAGGGTTTGTGATGGGTCAGACATCATCCTCTATCAAGGGATTGTGGGGATGCCTGGTTAAATGTCCAGGGCCTGTGAGGGGTTGGCTGTCACAGAATTTTAGGGGATGCCCAGTCACAAGTGCAGGGCCTGTGAGGATCAGTCATCATTCTCTACCACTGGATTTTGGGGATGCTAGGTCACCAGTGCAGGGCCTGTGAGGGGCCAGCCATTGTCATCTGTCACAGGATTGTGGTGATTCTTGATCACTTTGCAGGGCTTGTAAGGTACCTGCTGCCAAAGGACTGGTGGGGCTGCCTGATCACCATTGCAGGACATGTGAGGGTCATCCTCTGTCACAGGATTGTGGCAGATGCTCAGTCACCAGTGCAGGGCCTCTGAGGATCAGTCATCATTCTCTACCACTGGATTTTGGGGGATGCTAGGTCGCCAGTGCAGGGCCTGTGAGAGTCAGCCATCATCTACTGCCACAGGACTGTGGTGGATGCCCGGTCACTAATGCCAGTCCTGTAAGGGGTCAGCCATCATCCTGTGTGGCAGGACTGTGGGGGATTCCCACTTGTCAGTGCAGGGCATGTGAGGTGTCTACTACTACAGGATTGTTGGGATGCCTGGTCAGCAGTGCAGGGCCATCAAGGTATCCTCTGCCACAAGATTGTGGGGGATGCCTAGTCACCAGTGCAGGGCCTGAGAGGGGTCCTCTGCCATAGGGTTGCAGGGGATGTCCAGTGAGCAGTGCAGGACCTGTGAGGAGTCAGCCATCATCCTTAGACACAATATTGTGGAGATGTGCTGTCACAAGAGTAGGGCCTTTGAGGGACCTCTGCCACTGTATTGTGGAGGATTCCCAGTCTCCAGTGCAAGGTCTGTTAGGGTCTTCTGCCACTGGATTGTGTGGGATGACTGGTCATCAGTGAGGGGCCTCTGAGGGGTTGGCCATCATTTTCTGTCACAGGATTGTGGGGATGCCTGTTCCCTGTGCAGGGCCTGTGAGTGGGTCAGCCATCATCCTTTGCCACAAGATTGTGGTAAATGACCTTTCACTATTGCAGGGCCTATGAGAGGTCCTCTGCCACAGGGTTGTCGGGCATGCCTGTTCATCAGTGAAGGGCCTGTGACAGGTCAGACATCATTCTCTGTCACAGGATTGTAGGGGATGCCTGTTCACCAATGTAGGGCCTGTGAGGGTCTGCTGCCACAGGATTGTTGAGGCTGAAAGACCACCAGTGCAAGGCCTGTGAGGGGTCATCTTGCCACAGGATTGTAGGGATACCCAGTCACCAGTGCATGGCCTGTGAGGGTTGTCCTCTGCCACAGGATTGTGGGGATGCCCAGTCACCAGTGCAGAGCCTGTGATGGATTGGCCACAATCCTCTACCACAGGATTGTGGCAGATTCCTGGTCTCCAGTGAAGGGCCTGTGAGGGTCCTCTGCCACAAGATTGTGGTGGATGACCAGTTGCCAGTGCATGCCCTGTGAGGGGTCAGCTATCATCCTCTGCCACAGGATAGTGGGGAATCCTGGGTAGCCAATGCACAGCCTGTGAGGGGTCAGCCATTATCCTGCAGTTGGGAGTTTTTTGTCCAAGTTTTCACCCTGGTCCATGAACATGCAATGTGCATGATGTGCAAGTTCTCCCTCCATGGGGACACACCAGGCTGCTTGCAGGTGCATTTATACCTTCCCTCAACATGTGGTCTCATTTGTACTGGATACCTCCAGTTGGCAGTCAGGCAGTGAACCACATCAAAGCCCTCCAGAGGGAGGAAAGTAGTTTTATAGACCCTCAGTCCTCCCTCCTGGCCAGTGACTGAGTGACTGAGAGACCCACATCCATTTCTAAACCTTGGTCTTTGGCATGGCTGGTGATGAGGTGCTCAGCTCATCAGCCCTCCAGCACTCAGTCCCTTAGTCTGCCAGTGCTCAGTTCCTCAGCCCTCCAGCACTCAGTGCCACAGCCCTCCATCCACACCCCTGGGCCAGCATGGGGTTGTGTTTTAAAATACTGGCTGCATAGAAGGTTGGGGGTGTTTATTTTTCTTTGTTTTAAATAGTATTTTCCAAATAATAATTCATTTCATTTATTTGTAACTTCAGGTAGGTACACCAAGACACAAGGCCCCATTTCCAGGCACAACCTGAAGTCAGTAGGTTCAACAAACTTTTTTTTTTAATCTTTCTTTCTTCACTCCACATTCCTGAACTCTTTCAGGTGTGGTCACTCAGGATCCTGGTCCTGATCTCACTCATCTGAAGCTTCCCTCGCTCCTTCCAGCTGCCCTTGCTACGACCCGGCCCCTGGCTCTGAGTCCCTGAGGCAGGACCACCAGATACACTCCTTCCGGTGCTCTATTTTGTAATTCAGTCTGGTGGAACAAGTCATGGACAGCACACAGGAGCAAGAGGAAGGCTCAACACTAGGTGTGGTGGACTGCCCCCGACCCTCCATCACCTATCAGGAGGTGGAGGTTTTTCTGAGTTTTCCTGTTCTGCCCTCTCCCCTGTCCCCAGGTGGAGCCCCAATGTGCAACATTGCCAGGAATGTCCTGTTGTGGCTCCACAGCCCTCTAGATGAGCCCTGAAGCATTGCAGTATCTCTGGTCTTCACCGAAGCTCACTGCTGTGCTGGGCATAGTCCCTGGAACCCCCATAGGAAGGAGAGTTGTCCTCTGTATGCTTGATCCTTCCTCTCACCTGCTGACCCCTGGTGGCCCAGGCTAGTTCCGAACGCAGGTTGCCGGTGTGGCGCAAGGTGTGGCCTCCAGTGCCTCAACCCCGCCACGGGCTGGCTTCAACAGACAAACTAATGACATATAACACATCTATCAACCATTAAATACAATAAACAGTTAACACATCATTTTGCACAAGAGCAAACATTTTTTTTTAAATGAATAGAAGCAGCAGTGGAGAAAGTGGTGACTGATAAAGAAGACTTTACTTCATCATGTAAAGGGTTCCACACTGTTGCAGCTCAGTAAGCGAAGGACCTTTACCCAGAGTTTATGCGGATCATTGGGAAGGTCAGTTGGGCCTTATGAACTATATGTATTCAAATCGGCTTGAAGTAATGTTGGAATATCTGTATGTAGTATTTTAAATGTAAGGTGTGACATAGCCAATTTATAAGTATTTTGAATGTGTAGCCATTCAAGGCTAGTCAAAGTATTATAATGATGTGTCTGAGAAGGTGCCATTAATACAAACTTTTCAATTTTATATAACAATGTTTCCTTCTGGGAAATAAAAGAAGAAGATGAGGCACTGGTGATTAAAGAAGCGTAATTTAGCACTGGTTATAAACAATGTTGTGCAATAGTTTTACGAGAATCTTTGGTTAGAAATTTAAAAGTCGATAAAGAGTACCAATTTTAGAATGTAACTTGGCAGTAACCTTATTTATGCAATAGGTGTGGAGCCAAAATCCATTGCATAAATCCATTCATTTCCACATATCTGGGATAAATCTAACCACCCTAAATTTATCTCACATGTGGGATAAATGCATACCGTTAAAGTATTTTTGTTCAATTTTTGACAAATAAATGTGAATAAGTTTAAAATGAAACATGATAGCATGGTACTGTGAGTATGAAATTTGTCCAGCACACAAATATCTACAAAATTATTACTGTTGTGTTTATATATACCTTTTAATTTTTTTATAATTAGCAAAATACAGCAGAAAATTCTTTTTATTACTTTTTCGACAAACAAATGTAAATAACGTTAAAATGAAAAACGATAGCATGGTATTGCGAGCACAAAAAATGTTCAGTACAAAATATCTACAAAATTAGTGGTGTTTCATTCATATATACCTTTTAGGCTTTTTTAATAATTAAAAAAAAACATAAAATTAAATTTATTTTCACTTTTTGACAAACAAATGTGAATAGATTTAAAACAAAAAGATAACATGGTACTGTGAGCATGACAATTGTTCAGCAAGAAGTTTTCTACAAAATGAGTGGTGTTTCATTTACTAGCAACCACTACACCAGGCCTACATACACTAGGGAAGTTAACTGAAAGTCCCAGAAATTATTATTTAAACAGTTAAAACCATATGTTCCTGCACTGATAGAAAGCATCCCTATTCAATCAATCAATCAATCAATCAATCAATCAAATCTTTATTTATTCAGGCGATCATCATTGAGCAAGGCTCATTTACAAGATGGACCTGATAAGGTCAAGAGTTCGAGTTGGTGCACAGCAATTACATCACATACTTATGAGACAGTCATACATACAGAAAAAAAGAAAATGTTATTTATAGCACAATAATATACAGAGAATTCCATGTTAAAGCTTAGCAAGAGAAAGTTAAACTAACATCTACAATATGTACAGTACATATATACCACAATGAGGGCCATGACAGTCACTCATAAATGAGTACAAGGATGGTGAAGGGAATATTGGGTGCCATATACTGGCTATTGCATAAATGAAATATATAATGTTGAGCTATCATATAAATACTTTATTTATACTTGTGCTGTTTGACCTCTGACACCTCACTTGTGTCTTACGCCGCTGTGACGTTACCGAGGTCAAATACATATGTAGATAAATCATTCATCTGACAGCTCACCACTGTATATCCTTTATCTATGTGTATATTATATTATAATAATGGTTCTAGGTGCACACCTAGCTATTTAAATGATTTAACAACTTCTATAACCTCCTCCCCCAGCATGCTAACAGCAAAATTACCAGAATGTTTTTTTTTTTTTTAATTTAGGTTCTGAGCCAAATATCATGGACTTGGTCTTTAGGTTATTCAACACTAGATTGTTTTGAAAACCAGGGATGCATGTTGTTAAATTCAGCACTCAATAATAGATTTATAGTGGTGACATTAGAATCATGAGGACTAAAACTGCATTATCTGCATATAATAACTGGTCACAATGCTCCACCACTTTTCCACAGGGTCTATGAACAATGAAAATGTAGGGCCCAGTATGGAGCCCTGAGGACCCCACACTGGATCTCTTGATAAGATGAACATATTCTGTTTAATTGAACATGTTGCAACCTATTAGTGAGATAGTCCATTAACCAAGACAAGGCAGGACCTCCCACTCCCAATCCAGATATTCAATCCAGTAAAACTGTATGGTCAACAAGGTTGAATGCCTTGGTTAGATCCATGAGCACTGCTCCTGTTAAATTATAACTCTCAGTGGTCCTGAGGACGGTGTCTGTGAACCCAACCAAGGCAGTCTCAGTACAGTGTCCGTCCTAAAGCCATGTTGGTTAGGGAAGATTTATTTATTTTATTTATTGAAATGTTTCACCAGGAAAGGCACACTGAGTGACAAGATGCTCATCTCATGGCGCAACTTGGGGAGGAGGTTACAGAGGAGACCAGTTGTACATTGATACATGGAATTTGAGTTACACATTGATACATGGAATAAGAGTAACATTGTACAAGGATTTACAATGACATAGGTTAAAGCAGGTTTCATACAGGTGGTAAATTCATAAAAATTCAGCAACAAGGATTTGGTTTACACAATACTAAGTTGACAGCCATGGTACAACATGGAATTAGGTTACAGCATGAATTACGTTTACACAATACTATGACAGCCACTATACTACAGATAACACATTAGACAGAGAGACAAGGCTAGAAGTGCAAAAGAGGGTAAGTACGGAGGTCAAGTTATGGGTCTTGATATAATTGCTAAACTGTTTGGCATGGATATTCAAACAGGTTGCGATGGCGCAACTGGGATGTGCCATGCGTAACCCACCAATACACCTTAGCATGATATTCAAAGGGCAAGTTGCAATTTGCAACTCCCAATATGCCACGGCATTGTAATGTATGTGGCGTAGGAGGGCGTGCTCCATGGCTATGCGTACATCCCGACATTCAGCCTGGATGTGCTGCACATATGCTGGCACAGCCCCATTTTCCCGCCACTCAGGGGGCACAGAGATATGCCTGTGAAAACCAGGAACAAGTCCAGGCCACCCACAGGTGAGCTTCTGTATTGCAGGGTGCAACACGGCAGCCGCCAGCTGTGGGTGGCCACTACCCACCCAGAACTCTGACCACAAGCCCCGCCCTGGGGAGCAGCCCTGCACCCTGTCACCTGATCATGGGCACCTGTAACAACATAGTCCCTGGTGGTCCGGTGGATACCCCCCATCACCCAATCGTGGGAATAAGAACTGAAGAATCCCTGGTGGTCCAGTGGATAACTCCCCATCGCCTGATCACGGGCAGTAGTACTGTAAACTCCCTGGTGGTCTAGTGGAACCCCCTACCTCCCGATCAGCAGGCATGTAATAATAAATCACCTGGTGGTCTGGTGGTGCCCCCCTTCCCACCTGCCCACTGAGGTCCCCACCACCCAGCACCCCTCATTCATTCACATATCAGGCCTGTGTAGTACAGTATGGTCTGCATGCCCATTGGTCCACACAGTGGTCCAATTGGCATACAGATTATGTACTTATCATTCGGCAGGCGACATGCGGGCGAGGTGCTGCCGCTGATGATGGGAGGGGCTGGAGGTGGGGACCCCAGTGGGCAGGTGGGAGGTACCACTGGACCACCGGGAGTTTTCAATTCTTATGCCCATGATTGGGTGATGGGGGTATCCACTGGACACCAGGGATTCTTCAATTCTTATGCCCACAATCAGGCAATGGGGTATCCACCGGACCACCAGGGACTATGTTGTTACAGGTGCCCTCAATCAGGCGATGAGGTGGAGGGCACAATGTGATGGGCGGGGTATCCAGTGGACCACCAGGGTTTTATCAATACAGTGATAGGGTGTACGGGAGTGGAGGAACCACCATGGGACCACAGGGCATCAGTACCGATGGCTGAAGCTGGCAGGGCTCCAGGCGCAGTTGCCGGATCTGTGCACCACATGCAAATGAGGTCATAATGACATGCAAATGGTCCCATTTGCACCTTACATGCATAATGGCTTCATTTGCATGCCCAGTGCTGAATAGCACAGTTGATATGCCTAGTGCAACTGCACTTGCGCTGGTGCATCCCCAGCTCCCGTTCTGTCACTTGCGTTAGTGCAATGCCACTGTACCATGCACAGTGCGTGCGCCATCAGTGCCATATTCAACAGTGCTGTGCCATGGTGCAGCACCACTGAATATTGCCTGGTCCATGCCCTGGCGCAGCCAGTTGTGCTGCATCTGGCTTGAACCTGCCTGGCACAGTTTGAATATCCAGCCCTTTGTATACCAGTTTTTCTTCAAGTTTTGACAAAGCAGATAAAATTAAGATAGGGCAATAGTTACAGAATTCAGTCTGTGACCCAGATTTAAAAGAGCGAGTACCTACCTGAGCTGTGGTGGCATTTCCTGAGATGTGAAGCATCCTTAGGCTGGCAAATGCCGAGTTGAGCACACAAACTGCCGAAGTGCACAAACAAAAGAACAGAGTAAAAGCATAATCCTGATCTCCTAATCCAAACAATGCTACAACTCAGAATGACCATGAATCCACGAGATGGATGCAAACACGTTATAAAATGAATATGGGTTGGCGGCTATCAGAGGAATGCAGAGCAGTAATAGGAAGCCTCTTGAAATCCAAGCCACTAGCCCATAGGGCTGTCAGTCAGAAAATGGCCAGAAAACTGTCAGATTTTCCGTATTGACACAGGTCACAGACCAAGAATTCTCACATAGGTCACAGCCCAAGAAGTCTGGCTGTGACCCACTAATGTGAGCAGCTTACACTACTGCAAAACACACAGTGGAAGGTGCCCCATATCAGTGTGGCCAGCACTCAGCATTCCACCTGGGAGGAAAGCAAGTCTGTGGGATACTGCACACACCATTGTTCCCCTAACTGCACCTACATAGCACCAGCTGATACATGTGCCAGTCTGCAGGCATTTCTGGTGACTGTGCATGATTGCTGTATTCCACCCCCAAGTTGCACTGCTAAAGTGTTCTATGTCACTGTAGGGCCCTTGATACAATGACAGCTGCAGTTCAACTGTTCGCAGCAATTCCAAACCTGCACAGTGAGTATACTGTGTGTGGCAGCCTGATCCAGTAACTGAAAATAAAAGATTCAAACACACCTAGGAACAATATTACTGCAAGCACACATACAGGTTGTCATGCAACGAAGTACCACCACACAATGTCAGGAAGTATTTAGCCCAGTAGCAACAATCATCATTCAGCCACACTGCCTCATTGTTCAGTGTTGTGTCCCATACAGTAGTACCACCTTGTGAATGTATGCAAAAGTGACACAGTAACGCCTATAAAGGCATCACCTAGTAACTCACTTTTACTGAGTAACAGTTCCAGCATCTTGCACTGTGTCCGTCCACTGATTTACTAAACCCTCTTAATAAACACCTTTCACAGCTTATTGTCTGTGTGTCATCTGTGTAAGATGCCCAAACGGTGTGCATTGGTGGCTGTAGCAACACAAATGCTGATAAGGTCAGCATACATTACTGGCCCAAAGATGAGCAGTTGTGCAAACAATGGGACAAATTATCCACATGGAAATGTAGGTTACTGGCACAAAATGTCTGTGGTGCCCACTTCAATGCACCCAACACTGAGGGCGTAGGCATGAGAAACAATGCTATCCAGTCATTACTGGCAGCTGGAGCACAATGCAAAGAAAGGCACAGTCAGACCATAGAGGTGAAGAGGTGGGCGTGCATATGACAACAGGGTCAGGTATGTATGGGTTGTGAATGAGGCCCTGCCAGTAGAGGCAATAACCTGTGGGGCCACATGCAAACCGTAATACCAGGGACATGAACAGACAATGTCACCAGCAGAGGCTATGTGATGGCATACCTATGTGGACAGCTTGCTGACTGGTGTCCCATGCAAATGCTTGGGTTGCTTGTGCCCATTGCCCCCAGGGCACTGCCATGATAGTGTCATGGAATGAAATGCTGTACACCATGCAAACTGGGTATGAGGGTATTACACCCATTGTTTGGTAGCCAGACAACACTGGTTGCCACAGGCACACTCAGATGTGTGGGGAGGCATGTATTAGTCTCCATAACATGGCCTAGGTGTCAGGAGGCATGTAGCCTGTCAGGATTGCAGTACTGCACCTGGTGACATGGGTGTCTGCAAAGCATGAACAACCTCTCAGTGTGGGGTGACCAAATGTGACCAGTGCCACACTTGCCGATACATGCTGCAGAGGTGTAGTGTGCCATTTATGCTACTGGAAGTGGGTTCCTGAAAGTATGGATGAGTCCACAGACAGATGAGATGTGCCTGATGGGTGGTTGATGTCTAAATGGTGAAAAAACATGCTCTTATGTGGGACACTTAGGTGTGTCCCAGCTGGGGATAAAACACTGTCAGCAACACTGGACAGATGAAGGCAACCACCCACTATGCACATCAAGTTAGACTCAACATGACCTCAGTGACCTATTGTGTGGTCCAACTATCAGGCCTGATTTGTCTGGGGAGGGGCTACCTTGGTAAACCTTGATGTTCTGCCACTTGGTGAAAACATAATTGGTAATGGTAGGGCATTATATGGAAAACTGTTGGCCAACAGTTGTGGTGGTTGGAACACACAACTACCTTGTGGGTGGGTATGCCTGGTTTGCATGCCAAAGGGCGTTCTGGCAGATAATGGTGAAATGTAGCTGTATGAAACACATAGTTATCCAAACACAGGGATCGTTATCTATAGACAGTGGTTACGGGTTTGGTGTGTGATGTCCTATGGTGAGTCCCCATTAGATAATAGAGTGAAAATGTGTGCAGCATCACGAATGTTGTTGCACTGGAGGTGGGTTGGCAGAATGTTAGTCACTGTGCATACAGTGGTGATGTGGTGTGCCGTTACCAACCATGCTCATAAAGCAATGAAGGCAGAAATGTAAAAAGAGGTACTGATACACTGCCACCTCTGTTACACATACTAAAGTGTGCATTGTGCACAGCCCACATCATCCAAAGACCATGTATCTACTGGTGGACACTGGTCATGTGGTGGATGTGGGCACTGGTTGGACACTGTATGTATGTTATAAGACAGACACATAGAACACAATGCAATACATACCCACATAGTCATGTTCCCCAGCATGTTGCACCACCAGACCTTGATGACAGAATGTTGTTGGACAGATCTATGCAATGCCTACATTGCTGCATACATAGATGATGGGGATGACATCCATGGCTAGATGTAGCGGGTGAGAGGTTGCTGCAGTTCACACATATGAGTATAAAGTAGGCATGCTGCCAATCACCAACAACACTGGACAGAGTAACCCTGGATAACCCCCAACATACTGCCATGGGAATGACAACATACTAGCTATAACATAGTGGTCCAGCCAATCCAGCCAGGAGAGTGTGGCTCCCAGCACACACCACTGTAAGCAGCACTGTCCCCTTGTTGGACAACAGTACAAGTGCCATCATTCCCATTTGCAGAATTGTCCCTCCTAAACAACTGCTGCACCATGGAATGAAATCCAGCTTGTCACCACCCTGTCTATTTGGTAAGACTGGTCCACACACTAATTGCACTTCTCCCACTCCACCGGAATACTAACAGGTGAGGAAATAAATGCACACAAGTGATGCAAAATATAGGTATGTTCAAAGAGGATCTGGTCTCCTTCAAATGCATGCAGCAGATGTTATTACAGTTGCAGGCTGAGTGCAGCTATCCCCAAAGAGATTCTATATACAGCACCTGGCTGGGGAGGGATGCTTGGACATGGTACTGTTCCTATCACATGCTGAACAATACTGCAGTGATTCATGTAACAAGGACAGGCCAATGATGCTGTACCAAAGGGTCTTTTGGTGGTGATCGGGCTTGCTGCACAGTGTACCCAGACAATATCAAGCGTTGCCTGATTTTGGTATGCATGGACAAACATGTGGCCCAAAATGCTAACACGTGACCATCAATAACAAATGTGAGTATGTCACCATATGGTACTCTGTAATCAGCAGCATAAGAACTGTGCCATCCGGGGGGATATATGCAGGAAGGTGAGCAGGGGTTGGCATCTTGGAGGATAACAATGTTATAATTACTGGTGACCCCTTTTATACATTGTTATATCTGTAGTTTCAAACGCCATAATAACTGGGCTTTCTGGTTATTATGGCATTCTGAGAGGTATCTCACAGCTCTGTCCTTTCCCTAAGCAAACCCTGTCTTGAGACCACTGTTTTCAGGCCACTTACCGTTTGCATGTCACACAGCTGTGAAAATGCTCACTCCGCTCACTGTCCGTCATCTAGTCTCAGTCAGAAACAGCAGTTCAACAATCGCAGTGAGTGTCACTTTCTTGACCTGACGGCTGCTTCTGCTTGTTCTCCCTGCTCTTATCTAAACTCCTTGCACCAGCGAATTATAAATATTGAGCAGTGCCGAGTGTGCATTATGTTTACCTCATTGTGTGATGACCAGGTAAACCTCCTCGAGCTTCGCCTGTCGAGGTTTACAGGCACAGGGTCATCACACAACTCAGGAGTGTAAAACAACATACTGCACACTCGCATAGCCATTATTCTCTATATAATATAGCAAGAAATGCCAGCAGGATGCTGTGATCCACATGTAGGGAATTACAAGAAGAAGGAATGAGGTAGTAAGCACACTGTTCACATCATGGGTGAGGTCACAACAGTAACACTGAGTCCACTGGGGTACACCCTGGTCTAAAGGACTGAAAAACAGTATGGGTGGTACATAGTGGAGTAACTACAAGGGAAAGATGTCTGCAAAATACACTGTAATGGCAAATCCTGAAGAAGTGACAGATATGTGTACTGGAGGACAGGAGGGAGAGTTTGGAATTACTCTGAAACCGCTGACTGAGAACTGCAGAGTACAAGGTGGCAATATCCTGCAAAGGGCAATAAGGCAGAGTGGTGAGGCACCATCAGCAGCAGGGCTGTGTGAGCAGTCTGAGCAGAGTGCACTGTCACTGACAATGTGCTGCATAGAGAAGCGCCCGCCTGCATGAGTAGTGCAGCACCAATGGACCCGTGTCATGAATGCCTGTCATTGTTGGAAGGCTTTTGACAATAGTGTTATGCGTGGAATATGGGTTGACCAACACTACACAAGTCAGAGATAGTTGGGTAACAGGTCAAATCTGCAGGGCATCTGTGCCCTTATTCGTCAACTACCACTATGTCTGTAATGCACTGTGCTATGGTGCCGCGAATCACAGACTGGCAGTGGGTTATGTTGCCTGGCATGCCGCTACTGTACTGCTGATTGGCCCACCCAGAAGGCTGGTGGGAGTGGATGTAGTATGTTTCCAAGGACATACTTTGAGTTATACAGACACACACACCATGACACACATGAACATGGATTGTATACTCCAAAGTATTGAACAAACAACCTACAGTGTGGTGGTTGGATGGGTGTGGACTTTGCAGGTGTAATCCGGACACACCCACAAGTGCAGAGCAATCCATGTGTCCATGTTAAATGATATGTGACACAGCCACTGTACATGCAATCCAAAACTGGTGTATTGTGGAAGAATGCAAAACAATAATACAGCAGGCAGCATACCACATATGTTATGACACCATGTGCAGCAAACAACACCATCACCTCCATGGATGTCCACAGGTGTGTGTGGGCAAAGCATCAGTACAGTAGTGGACCAGACACACAGTTAGATAATGCAGTTCCTGTGTAACTTTGAGCAACAGGGCATTTGGTTGGCCATGCACAGGAATGATTGTTGCAAGTGTCTGTACCAGACCTGGTGTTGCAAAGGTCATGTATCTGTGTTTGCTTGCATCCATGACTGCAGAATCAGATGGTAGTCAGACATGTCTTACCACATTTCATTTTCCCATCATCTGATGCACATAGGACAAAGGTACATGCCAGTCTGCAGAACTGACCCTGACAGTTGTGTGTGTCTCATGATATGCACATGCTGACACAGGCAGGACAGCATTGTGTATGCCTCCCTTGTCCCCTGTTACCATGACTGTCTGATAAGCTGCAGGTCTAAATGTCACTTGTACTGCTTATATTAGTAGAGACTGCAACAACTGAGCAAATGGTGATGACGTCCACTGATGTGAATGATCAACACAAAGTTGATCCCTGATAGTCAAGAGCTAGATGACAGCTCATCAGGCAAAGTGAGGTGTCAATCAGTGTTGAGATGGTACGTCCGATGACTGCATGAATACATCAACAAATGACAATTGCACTGCAGTGATTCAGTATGTCAGAACAGCATAGGAGGAAAGCAAAAGCAGTAGCATGAAACCCATGTCACATGGTACTCAGTGTCTGCTGAAGCTACCCTGGTGTAGTAAAGGTAAAATACAACATATGTAGTATGATTATTGTGCCAGCATGTACAATAGAAACTGTGCTGTGGCACCTACTGCCATATGTGGTTCTAATGTACACTATGATGCCTCGGTGACTGCACTGTGGGACACTAAGTAGAGAATAGTGAGCATGTGAGAATCAAAGCCAGGCAGGGTACAGCACCACTGTCAAGTGACATAAAGAATGTGTGAGTAATCAGCATACTTTATCTTAGACACAGTGTAGCATACTGTGGCAAACGTCACAGTGTGCATGATGACAATAGTGTTGTTGATGACTGTGTAAGGAACACTACTGTACTGTCACCTGTGGTCTGAAAAGCATCCTGAGACACTCACAAGAACATGTCACACATAGCTTGCCAGTGTAGCCATATCAGTTATTGCCCGTATAATGTTGAGTGTCTGCAACAGTGAGGTACAGGTATGACCACTGTGCCAGTTAAAGCACAGTGTCACATAAGGTACATGCCCAATCCCAAGGATGTTTGTCACAGTACAAACAACAGACATGTCCGCTAGGTGCTTTGCATCCACTGTACTAAATCTGGTGCCATGGAGGGATGCAGACAGTCCATGTGTACAGTGTACTGTGACAGAGATGACCATGGCAGTACATCGCAACACAGTATCTAATCCTCACATGCAGAACACATATGCACTCACTGTTCAAAAGGGTGTGCGATGATAGGCATTACCACTGCAGCGCGCTCAAACAGCGGTCCTATAATCTACTAGTAAAGTTCTTGCTGTGCTGATCCCAATGTGGTCATGCACATTCACACTGTAATCTATGGCACATGATGTCATGTCCCTCCCAGCCATCTGCTGACATTGGCAACAGTGTCCTACAGGGTGACATAATTGTGACCTGCGTGCATTGTGTACTGTGAAGACAACAGCAGTCATAGTCAGTAGAACCTGCATGCATGTCTGCAGGTGCCCTTACATATTCAAGGGCCATGGGTCAGTCAACCTTAATGTTGCGCAGGAGTCAAAATGCTCCCACAATCACGTAGCACACTGTGTTATCCAAACGTGAACTGCTGAGTGCATGTGCAGTTCAAAAGTGTGGGAAATGTGGTAATCACAGAGGTGCAGCCACAACTATGTGGCAGGAAAGTTGCCCCTGCTGGTGATCTTGCCATATGCATAAGTGTTACTCAAAATAAATGCCATGCAACTGTGACCATCATGCATGCAAGGAGGCATTGGCCATTGGCATGTGCACATACGCATGTCAGCAGTCTGGATATTGTGCAACACCAACAGCAATCACATGGATCACACAACTGCATATCATGCTGGTGTACCATTGCCCTCCACCACCATGAACGCCCACACAGCAATGATAACATATGATTCCATAGTGTAGTGCCCCACACCACTACCTGATCACTGACATGAGAGTAAACTGTTGTGCCCAAGCCCAATCCCAGATTTCCTCCAGTAATAAAACAATACAGTCCCATGCTGTTGTGTCCATCACTGGCCCTCAATCCCCACATGTAACTGCCAACCTGGTTACACATACTGTAGTGGTGCATCCACCTTCAAATACACATCCCAACCCTGACATATGTCCAGTGTGTAGGGACACCACCACTGCATCTAACAGTGTGACCCAACACCTCACAACTGAACCCCAGATAGCGACTAGCAGAGCCCTTGCACACTACTGTGTCTGGATACTGAATTATGCTGCAAGAAGCATGCAAGTCACAATTGTGATTTGTGGACTGTGATGTCAAAAATCACAGTCAAGGGACTGTACCATATTTAGTACTGGCCCACTGAGGGCTCAGTCAGTGGACTGCGGCAGTGCAGTGAGGAGGCAGTTATGTTTGTTGGCTGACAGTCTGGTTTGGGGAGGGGACAGGGTGTTGGTTCACAATGAAGGGTGTGTTGTGCGGTGCATAAACAGTGGTAAACACCATGAGTAATGTTGTGTGGGACACCAGGGACTGGTGAGGTTGCAGGTAACAACACACTATTGAATAGAGGGTTTACACTACCTGGTTGGAAACTGGAGATGGGTGAGGACACTACACTATGTAACAACAGTGTTACTGAGCACTACTGTGAGATTGTGTACTAAGATGAGGCACTGAACAGTGCACATCATCCTCTCAGTATCAGGTGGGTGACTGGGGACAAGAATGAGACAATACACTATGGAAACCCTGCAGCTCTAATGATGTAGATGATTGGGGACCATGGAATGCATGTGTGCTGCAATACCCTAAAGATCACTAAGAATGTTAGAAGGTCCCCTCCCAGACTCTGTGGGTGGAACATACTCCGGGTCAGTGTCATTGTAAAGGCCCTTGTGCGGAGCAAACTCTTAAGACTGGGATTGTGGTTGGCATGCAGGTCCTCCCCTCCATCATAGTGCAACCCAATTCCTGCCCCACCTGGGTACAAATCCTGAAGTCAGTTGACAGCTTTATTGTGAAGAACAACTGTAGTCCAAGTGTGTAGTGTGCACTGACCACATCTCATAACCATGACCCAAGGTCAACAGCAAGCATCATGCTGCCTCACCAGTCATGTCACTATGATGCAAGGTAGGTTGTAAAGTCTGCCATTGTGTGCTGTATCGGCTGATCATGTTGTTGGTAATTTATAAGAGGGCAAAGGATTTCAAGATAACTGAGTGGTTGTTAGCCATGTTTTAGTGGTGTTTAAAGCAGCAGTACTACCAAACCAGGAAGTAAATTTTGAAATTCTGTTTTTTGATTGTAATTATACATTCATAAATCTGGTTCACATACCTGAAATTCTTTTCTGCCTATGATGCTTTGTTTAGTAAATATAAATCTTTTAAGTTTCACATTGTGGCGCTACAGGAAATATGGCTGCTCCTGTACTTTAGCTGCGCTCCTCCCCAGCGTCCCAGTACATATTATGTTTACTTCTGTGACCCCTTCCACTCATCGATCACGCTTAGTGATATTGAGTAATGGAGGTGACAGTTTGCACTGTTAAGAAGGATACTGGACCTTACCTTCATTGTTTTCTCAGTAATATTCAATAATGTGCCCTTTCACTTGTACTCACTTTGTTCAGTGAAGTGTTATTCCGTTTTCTGCCATTAACTTTCACTGCTAGCTAGTTCATTCCTGATTTTCTCCCTTCCTGAAACTGTGCTCGCTGTGTTAACCCACAATGACTACTCCTGTTGTACGTGATCTAACCCAGCCATAAATTATTCCTCGGAGATGTACTTTATTTTATCAGCTTGTTCCTGTGATCACTGGCACCCATTATGTTCTCATATTACTCCTGGGCTCACGCAAGTCCCTATCTTAAAAGTCATGGAGAGGCAGACAGATTGTCTTAACCAAGCTCCATTTTCACAGTCTAACACACAGCAGAAACAGAACTTGTCAGGAAAGGATTCCTGTTGTGCCAATGCAGCTCTTGACAAGAGCCACATGTGGATGTATTTGCTGACATTCCCCACATACCTTCTAATTATGTGATCCTCACTGTTTAGTCTGTAACATGCTACTCTTAGGAGGAACACAGTAAAGGATTGTGTCCAGCACAGGGACGTCCCTGAGAATCATGGGCAGTTGAGAGGCATGTAGTGCTTCTGTTTTGAATGCTATGTGGTGGAATGTCACACCACTTTTTCAGCCTGCTGTTAATGAAATGTTTTCCATCATACTGTTGCTATTATGTTACATATTGTTGCTGCATACAATAGTGACAGCTGTCATCATTGCAGCAGTGGTAGGCATACTGAGGTATGTGTGGTATTGGCCTTATACTGACCTGTGACGTCTATCGATAATAGTGCAGTGTGTAGTCACCCAGCTTGTTGTGGGCACACAGTGTCCCTGCAGGTTGCTTAATGTATTCTTCTGGTCTGTGATGTAATATCCATAATGTGCAACAGGTGTGTATTGCAAGGAAGGAATGGGTCACATTGCACAGTGTCTAAACTTGCCAAGCTCAGTGAATAAACCAAGGGTGTTCCACTCCTTTGCTAGCAGTACTGTGCTTGGCATGTTTACACTGTCAATACTGTGACTGTGGTCACGTTCATTGTTTGTCACTTGTGGTGTGCTCTGTGCATACTTTGCCTGGGGTATAGTGTCTCATGTGAATGCCAATTGAAATATATGAATTATGCCCTTTTTCTGCTTGCTGAAGGAGAGGGAATTCTTCTATCATGATGTGTTATTGTCTGTTATATTGGCTGACACATCACATAAGTGATGTGAACAGCGTGTTGATGACAGTGAATAGGGCCTCTGTGCTCATAAGGTGGATTAACATGTGTACCACTCTTAATTTTCATTTGCACATCTCCTTAAAAACCATAATATGATCATGAGTAACATAGTATGTCTGTCCAATGACTATATGTGTTCAGAGCAGGATACAACACCTTTGTAAACACTGTGCTTGCTCAGTCTTGAAAACCATTGACCCCCTAACTTGTTCCTAGAATGGCATCAAACACAGGACAGCACAACAGTAAAAGCATTACCTCTGGCAGTGTGGCAAACACTAGGCTCAAGGATATTACGTGTTGTGGGTTAGAGTTAATAAATATTTATATTTATTCCTGGTTCTGGGGAAAGGTGCCAAGTGTATGCAAGGTCTAAATTAATGAATAGGAGTCCTAATAACAGTACACTAGGAACATTAACTCCAACGTCCATACAGGGAAATTGTGATTCTGCTGTAGGATTTTATTCAGTAAGATGAACAAATGAACATGGAAGTCCCCAAGTTTGTCACTTTCTCACATTGTCCTCTGAGCCATCCCCAACTATCTTTAAATTGTGCCCCTTGTTCTTGCACATGCCTTTTTCTGAAAGATGCTACACTGTTGGACTTTGATTCCTTTGAGGTACTTTTCTTGATTCCTTTCAGGTACTTGACAGTTTCTATCATATCCTCCTGTCCCCCTTTCATCAAGGTTACACATATGTTTCAATATAAGAAAATAGCAGGACAAGTGGACACTGCATGAGATTAGAGGGAGGCTGATTAAGGGTAATGTGAGGAAGTTATTTTTCACAGAAAGGGTGGTAGATGCATGGAATAGCCTACCTCCACAAGTGATGGTTATGAATACAGTGCAGGCTTATAACAGGCATGGGATAGGCATAAGGGAGCAATACAGATGAGTATGACTAGATAGGCCATTGACAGAGCAAGGCCAATGGCACCTTTAAAAGGTAGAAAAAGAAATGGTCAGACTGGATGGGCCTTGCAGTCCTTATTTGCCATCAACTTCTATGTTTCTATATTAATTTCTCTCAGTCTCTCTTCATATGGTTTCTGATGCAGACCCTGCACCATTTTAGTTGTCTTCTCTGGACTGCCTCCAACCTGTCTATGTCCTTGCTGGAGAAGGGCTTCCAAAACTGCACGCAGTACTTCAGATGGGGTCTCACCAACTGTCAGTACAAAGGATAACACTTCCCTTTTTCTACTTGTGATGCCTCTTCCTATGTATCCTAGTATCCCCATCTCTCCTTTATGCCTTCTCATTGCTTGCCCACCTTTACGTCATCTGATATGACCACCCACAGGTCCCTTTACATTTCCTTGTTGTTAATACCTCCCCAGCTATCGTGTACTCTTCTCCTGTGTTTTTGTTTCCCAGGTGCATTACTTTGCACCTCTTTGCACTGAATCTAAGTTGCACTACATCTGACCATTACTCCAACCTTGCCAAGTCCTTTTCATCCTTTAACCTCCCCTTTCTGTATCAACTCTGTTACATATCTTTGTGTCATCTGCAAAGAGGCATACTTTTCCTTCCATACCTGCTTCCTTATGCAAATGGTCAGTGAGCCGACCTGGCTAGGGGACACCATAGATCTTGTGCTGGCAAATGGTAAGCTTCTGAGGGATGGTTAAGGAACTGCTGATGGGGACTGAACATCACTCATTGTGGGTCACAATAAATATGGTGAAGGAAGGAGCAGAACGGGTACAATGGAGTTAGATTTCAGGAACTCAAACTTAAAAAGAATGTGAACGTAGTAAAGGAGTATCTGCCCAGAATACATCCTGTATGGACACAAAGCAAAGGTGGGAGATCATTGAGCTAGGGATGAAGTTGGAAACCGCAACCTGTGTCAGGGTCCACAGCAAGAGGGCTACTGCCAATAGATCTAGGTGGGTGAGCCGTAGCATCATTTAGAAAGTAAGGAACCAAAGAAGCATCACTGATTAGGCTCAAAGAAGTGGGGGTGATAGAGGGGTTTACCTGAAGGAATCAAGGAGGTGACAAGGGCAGCAAGGGTGGCTGAGGCACCTGTTGACCACAGGCTGTCATAGGGCATTAAAGAACTTCTTCATGTACACCAGGGAGAAAACAAGTGGTAAGGACCAAGTCATGAGAATCAAGAAGAATATGGGTGTGTGTTGAAACAGCGACAGACTATTTAGAAGTGCTTCATGAATACTTCAGCTTGGTACTCACCAAGAAGAATGGAGGGCAGTACCAAAGGAGGGACAGGCCCAGAGGTGGGGAAGGTGACAGATGGGAGAATCACAAGGTGCAGAGTTCTGGCAGGCTGGAGGCCATTGAGGTAGACAAGGCACTAGGGCCTGAAGGCATACACCATGGGGTGCTGAGGGAACTGGCATAAATCTAGGTGGAGACCTTGACAGATATGTTCAATGCCTCCTGGGATTGAGGACCACACATCAACACTGGATAATGGCACGGTGGTGCCACTCCATAACAGTGGCCACAAGGGTGAACAAGTGAACTATACACTGTTAAACCTCACAGTCACTGTGGGCAAGCTTATGGTGACAATCCACAAAGAGAGGCTAGTTTCCCTTTGAAGTGTAATGGTGTGTAGGACAGTAGGCAGCATGCATTCTTACCAGGCAGATCCTGTCAGACCAACATTGTTGATTACTTTGACTGGGTAACTAGGCAGCCAGAGAAAGACCATGCAATGTATGTCCTGTACCAGGAATTTATTATGACTTTTGATTAGGTGCCATGTGGGATCCTAGGAAGTAAGCTTGAAGATCCCAGGGCCGTGGCGATGATGGTGGATGTGTACTGCGCTGGCTGCACAGAAGGCAGCAGACGGTAGTTGTGGGAGGTAGCTGTCAACACCAGGTGTGGTGACTAGCAGGGTGCTGCATGGAGCAGTGTTGGGTGAAGTGCTGTTTTTGATTTTATAGCACACATCTCAGTAGGCATCAAGAGCAAGAGCAGACTGTTTCCAGATGACACTAACATGGGAGCAGAATTGAATGACATGGGGTGGTGGCAGAGGTTGAGCATGATCTGTCAAAATTGGGGATCTAGTCAGACACATGGCAGTTGGTGTTGGATTCCAAGCAGTGCAAGGTGCTGCATTTAACATACAACCCAGAGGATAGTTGGGGGACAGTTATGTGGCACCAGAGAGGGAACCAGTGGGGTCCCACAGAGGCTCCGTGCTGTGGCCAGTGTTGTTCAAAGTCTTCATCAATGACAGTGGGAATGGCATTAACAGGAAAATGTGCCTATTTGCAGATGACATCAAGCTCTGTGGGAGAGTGGACACAGCTGAAGGGATACAGGACCTACGGGAAGATCTGGAACATCTGGGGAGGTGGTCCATGATCTGGCAGCTTAGTTTCAATGCCAAGAAATTCAAAGCTATGCATATTGCAACTACGAATCGCAGAACAGACTACTACCTGGGTGAACTCTGAGTATCTGCATCAGAGGAGGACAAGGGCCTGAGAGTGATGATCACTAGTACCGGAACCGCTCCATGCAGTGCAAGAAAGCAGCAGCAAAGGCAAACAAGATGCTGGGATGCATAGCTGGGGGATCAGTACTAGGAGACAGGAGGTTATACTGCCCTTGTACAGGTTACTGGTAAGGCGCATTTACAGTATGTAGTTTAGTACTTGTGGACACCTAAAACAGAACATGAACCTGCTGAAAAAGGTCCAGATGAGGGCTACAAAGATGATAGACAGTCAGCAAGGCAGATGAGACATTGAGGGTACTGAACATGTACTCACTTAAACACAGGAAAGAGAGAGAGAGAAAAGAAGGGACATGACTGGGACCTTCAACATAGAAACATAGAAACATAGAATTTGTGGCAGATAAGGACCGCTGGCCCACCTAGTCTGCCCATTTTCCTACCTAACAGATAAGCTGCAGATCCTAGTTAACCAACAACTTACTTCCTCTTACCCTCCTAGGACTGCCTTATGCCTGTCCCATGCATTCTTGAAGTCCACCACTGTTCTTGACTCACGACCTCCTCAGGGAGGCTGTTCCATGCATCCACAACCCTCTCAGTGAAAAATACTTCCTCACATTACCCCTGAGCTGTCCCCTCTATCTTCAAATTGTGCCCCTTGTTCTTACACATCTCTTTTCTGGAAGATGCTACCTCTTGGACTTTGTTAATTCCCTTGAGATACTTGAAAGTTTCTATCATGTCCCCTCTCCCTTCTTTCCTCAAGAGTATACATATTAAGCTCCTTTAGTCTTTCTTGGTATGTCTTCTGGTGCAGACCCTGCACCATTTTGGTTACCCTCCTCTGGACAGCCTCCACTCTGTCTATGTCTTTCTGGAGATGGGGTCTCCAGAACTGTACACAGTACTCCAGATGGGGTCTCACCAACTGTCTGTACAGAGGGATAACAACTTCCTGTTTTCTACTATTGATGCCTCTTCCTATGCATCCCACTATCCCTCCAGCCTTCCTTACTGCCTTCTCACATTGCTTGCCCACCTTTAGGTCATCTGATATAATTACCCCAGGTCCCTTTCCATTTTTACTGTTGTCAGTATCTCACCCCCAGTGTGTCTGCTTCCCTGGGTTTTGTTTCCCAGGTGCATTATCTTGCACTTCTTTGCATTAAATCTGAGCTGCCATACATTTGACCATTCCTCCAACCTTGCCAAGTCCTTCTCATCCTTTCCACTCCATCCTGTGTATCAACCCTGTTGCAGATCTTTGTGTCATCTGCAAAGAGACATACTTTTCCTTCCAGTTCCTCTGCAATGTCACTTATAAAGACATTAAAAGGACTGGTCCCAGTACTGAACCCTGTGGTACCCCACTAGTAACCTCCTTTCTTCACTGTGTACTCCATTTACTACTACCCTTTGCGTCCTGTTGTCTAGCCAATTTTTTATCCAGGCTACCACCTTGGGACCCATTCAAGGCTGGCTATCTTGTGTATTAATCTTTGTGGGGACTGTATCAAATGCCTTGCTAAAATCTAGGTAGGCCATGTCCACAGCCCTCCCTGATCTACTACTTTGGTCACCCAGTCAAAGAAATCTATTAGATCTGTCTGACATGACCTTCCCATCATGAATCCATGCTTGCCTTGGGTCCTGTGCCCACTGGCCTCAAGGTACTCAACAATTCTTTCCTTCAGAAGTGATTCCATCATTTTCCTACCACTGAGGTCAAACTAACTGGTCTGTAGTTTCCTGCCTCTGTCCTGCTCCCACTTTTGTGAAGAGGAATTACATCTGCCCTCCTCCAGTCCTTGGGTACCACCCCATCCTCCCATGATTTGTTAAAGAGAGTAGTCAGCGATGTCACTAGTGCTACCCTTAGTTCTTTTAGAATTCTTGGGTGAATCCCATCAGGCCCCATTGCTTTGTCCACCTTCAATTTTATTAGTTCATTCAGAACCCTTTCTTCTGTAAATGGACTGGTATCGACCCCGCCTTCAGTGTTTCTCTTGTTTGGTTTAGGTAACTCTCCTCCTCCTCCTTTGTGAATACTGAGCAGAAATATTCATTCAGTAACCCTGCTTTTCACTGTCACCCTCTACCCACATTCCTCTCCTTTATTAAGCTTCAGTATCCCTCCTTTGGTCTTTCTTCACTCCCTAATGTACCTATAAAGGTCTTATCCCCTTCTTAACAGAATTGGCTATCCTTTCTTCGGTTTGGGCCTTTGCTATTCTGACTACCTTCCCAGCCTCTTTCTGCTTTAACTGATAAAGTTCTCTGTCCTGCTCCTTCTGTGTTTCCTTATATTTCCTGAATGCTGCCCTTTTCTCCTTAACTTTCCCTGCCACCTCTTTTGTGAACCATAGCAGTTTTTCCTTCATTGTGTTTTATTGATTTTTTACATAAAGGCTTGTTGCCTCTGTGATGGCTGTTTGATCACTTCCCATTGTTCCTCCACCCCTCCTTCTTGCCTGTTTGCTAGTGTTTTTCTGAGGCACTCTCTCATTTTCCCAAAGACAGCCCTCCTAAAGTCTAGTACTCTTGCTTTTGTATGGCTTGATTGTATGGCTGTGTTTATCGTGAACCATACTGTTTGGTGGTCACTTGTTCCCTGATGGCTACCCACTTCTAAATCTGAGATTCTTTCTCCATCCCCATTTGAAGTACCAGGTCTAAGATTGCTCCCTCCTGAGTCGGTTCCAATACTAGCTGTCTGAGACATGCCCCTGTAGGGCATCAAGAATGACCCTGCTCTTGGATGTGCCTGCGCAAAGGTGCTCCAGTTAACATCTGGCATATTCAGGTCCCCATCAACAATATCTCCCTTTTTCTGCCATTCTAAGAAAGCCTTCTATCATTTTCTTGTCCATTCCCTCCCCTGAGATGGGGTCTGTATACAACCCCATGCGGATTGTGGTGCCATTTCCTGTCTCCAGGGTGACCCAAAGTGCCTCATCTGCTCCCTGTTTACTCTTTAGTTCTGTTGCTTTGATCCCTTCCTTTACATGAGAGCTACTCCTCCTCCTCTTTACCCTCCCTGTCCCTTCTGTAGATTGCGTATCCTGGTATGTTGACATCCCATTCATGGTTCTCTGTGTACCATGTTTCTGTGACTGCCACAATATCCAGGCAACCCTCTTCCATCAAGGCCACTAGTTCAGGGAGCTTGTTACGACACTACGGGCTTTGGTACTCATCACTCTCCACTTTTGATAGCCTTACCCTTTTTAGTCCCATTTCTGTCCTTACTGCCTTTGCCTTGTTTTACATTTAAATCTGTTCTGCTCCTAATAACTTCTGTACCCTGGCATTTACTTCACTAATCACCATGTTTTGTGGGGAGGCTCAGATTTCCCAGCTCCTTTTCAGTGCCTCCCCTTGGCTAGTTTAAATGCTTGCCAATGAAGCATTAAACCTCTCACCTAGGATCCTGGTCCCCCCTGGACAGATGCAGACCATCGCACCAGTATAGGTCTGCATTCCTCCAGGTGGCTCCCAGTCCCCAATGAAGCCAAAACCCTGAGCTCCACAGTTTTCAACCACTCATTGAATTGTATTGAATTTCAAGTACTTGAAAGTTATAAATAAGGTTATGAGGAGAGTCTATTTAAGCTGAGTAACAGCCATAACACAAAGGAGCACAGTCTGAAGCTTGAGGGTGGGAGGTTGAGGACAGAAGTTAGAAGCAGTTCTTCACAGAGGATTTTAGACACTTGGAATATGCTGCTGGAAGAAGTTATCTCATTGAAGACAATGGGCAAGTTTAACAATGGATGGAATAGGCATGGGGAAGGTAAGGATCATGGGTAGGGAGGATGGGAGGAGGGGAGCACAGGAACATTATATCAAGCTGTGGGCTGGCCCATCAGTGCAATAGTTCAATTTCTGCTAATGATAACAGTGACCTAGGTTCAGGAATGGACCCAGGTTGCTGGCGGGATGGCTGGGAGAAGAAGTCTTCAGCATAGGAAGACTGATCTCCTTCACCTGGGGAGAGGGCAGGATGGTGCCCAATACTGGCTGACTCCTAGCAGGGCTGGGAGCTCAGCAAGTGCACAGGGAGCTCATTGCTTTAGGGGCGTAGTGGACTTTGGCTTGCACCATAACGTCAGTGGCACGCCAAGCCCTGTGGAGAAAAAGTAAAAGCTCCTGGGCATACTGGATGATGGCTTTCTGGCACTTGTGGACACCAGATCACCATAGCTAGTCATATCTGCCTCAGCAGCAGCTCCCAGGGCCAATTGAGACTGTGCTGGCTGCCCCACCAGTACCTTCACCCTCAGAGGAGGGACCCATCCAGCTGAAAGGTCACATGGGGTTACCCTGGGGATGACGGATGCAGTGTGAGATGGGGGCTGGGGAGGAGTTGGGTGCCAGACAGGGTGCCTTGAAGGGCCTGAAGGAGTGGCCAGCCCAAGGGCAGGTGCGAGGAGCAAAAAAAAAAAAATGAAGCTGTGGATCCTTCAGTAGGAGCAGACTTGATGAGCAAATTACCTTTGACCTTCTTCAGTTGGCTTCTTCATATGTTTGTACTGATGCGTGGCAAACACAAGGAGGAGCAATCATTTGTGTGTCTATGTGGAGGGAGGAAGGTAGCAGTGTCAGAGGAACAGAAGTATCTTGGGGTCATTAGGGTCTCAGTGAATAACAGCACAATGTAGAGAGGCAGCTTCGAAGGACAACATAATGCTGGTCTATACTGACAGGGTATAACCTTCAGGAGAGAGGGCTGATCTGTTTGGCTGTCATTTTACAGACTTTACATGTACCTCACTTTAAAGCAAGTGTTCAATTGATGCATCACACCAGACTTTGATGCTGACAAGCGTTCATGTGCCACTCCGTACTTAGGTGAAACAAGGGGCGCCAACATGTCTACTGCTCAGAGAAGGGGTCGCCAGCCAAACACTTCACCAGCCTCATGCAACTGTCACAGACTGCAACAATTCCGTGACTACCGCGAATGTTGTGGTCAACCTGGGTTCTGCCTATGAAGAATGGACAGCATTGAAGACACAGAAAGAGTTTCAAAAGATGAGGAGTTAGCACAATTCCTGTTACATTTTTACAGGTAGGAGTACTGCGTGTCGTTTCATCCACATACAGCAACTTTAACTGAAAGACAGGTTATTTCATCAGGCCTTGTCTAATGTTCTCTACAGTGATCACAGTGTTGAACAATGTTGGCAACCAGTTCAGCCTCTGGAGGTGCCTGTTGGTGAGTAATACTGTCTTCATTTGCTGTTTGTTGAATGGTTTGTCTGTTTGTCTGTCAGTGTACATATGCATTGCGGATCACTTTCTTCTCCAGGTTCAGACATGTCACACGTTACACTCCTGGCACGCACAAAAAATGTGTCATGACATGATGGGAGCACTGATGATCAGTAGCATGTTCTAACACCATAGTAACAAAATACCTCCCTATGTTTAATGGAAAATCTGGACATTCAATGTAACCCCCAGGACAGTGATTTCTATGATTTATTTGGTTTATGGTATATGTGCACACCATTTCTCAACTCCAGATACTACTGTAGCCTGTCCATGGTATAGGCCTCAAGACCAACAAACACTTTCAATTAGCAAGCACAATGAATGCATTGTGATGTCCTATGGTTGAACCTATGTGTACCTTTTCAACAGACTGAAATAACTGTGGTACTACCATGTGGCACGACCAGCAGACACATCAATTACATTCCATTAAGTGCTGTGTGGCTCTGCTTCAATGACAATGAAAGCCTTTCTGTAACCTGAACACATCAGATTTCATTTTGCTGCATGCTTCAGTCATTCTATTGCTGTATCTTTCCATTTGCCAACAGAGTACTCTGAATGTGGGCGTGCACTGTTTGGTGCATGGGAGCATTCACGCATTGTGTCTGTGAACATGCCGCCAGGTGATCAGCGAACTTCATATCACCAGTACACCTGTACTGCACAACATAGACATGCGGAAGCCACTATGTTAATAGTGTCCTTGACACACTTTACAGTGTAGGGCACAAAAATCCTGCTGACTTGTGAAGATGGTTTTCTTAAGCATGGTAGAGGATGAACAGAGACTAAGTTAAAGTAACAGTGTGCAATATGTTTTATGCATAAATGTTCTCCATTGGCCTTGACTTTCACCTTTGTATACCACAATTGTTCAACAGTTATCCACACTGTGACACAGCTTTACAACTATGGGTTATGGGGATAGTGCTTGCGCAGTGCTTTTATTATTACAGACAATTGCCAACTTGGGATTAGTGTTACTGACACCAACATCAATGTGTCATCACCTGTTTCTGGCACCTAACATCCACTGTGTTCCTCCTGCTTATGAGGTTCAGGCTGTTGTGAAAACGTAAGTTACTCTGACGAAACACAGGAATGGAAAACTTGCACCATAAGTCTTCATTGTAATATGCCTTTCTCATTCCTGCAGCCATGAGGAGGAATGGTGTCCGGATTCAACAAGTGATGTTCCAACACGCGGTTGAAGACTCTGGATGTCTCTACCATCCACATGCCTCAAGGTAGGAACTCTTGACTCTACTATGTGGGAGCACTCCATGTATGCACAGTGGCTTTAGTGATGTGGTAATGGTGCCAAGACTATGCAGTAACACTTATTTATTTATTTATTTCATTTGCAGATTAACACCTTTGAGCCAACAGCTCTTTACAAAGGTTCCATGTCAGGTATAACAAACAGACAGAACAAGTTACAAGGTTACATTTCAAGCAGACAGAACAAATTTACAGGTTACAATTCATTAGTGGAGACTACAGGAATACATAGAAACATAGACTTTGACAGCAGATAAGGACCGCTTGGCCCATCTAGTCTGCCTATTTCCCTACCTACAGGATGAGGCCACAGATCCTAGTTAACAGCCTATTTCTTCCTACCCCACAAGAATTGCCTTTTGTCTGTCCCATGCATTCTTGAACTCTCCCACAGCTTTAGATCCCACAACCTCCTCAGGAAGGCTGTTCCATGCATCCACTACACTCTCTGTGAAATAATACTTCCTCACATTGCCCCTGAACCGCCCCTTCTATCTTTAAATTGTGTCCCCTTTTTCTTGCACGTCTCTTTTCTGAAAGATGCTACCCTCTTGGACTTTGTTGATTCCACTGAGGTACTTAAAAGTTTCTATCATGTCCCCTCTCCCTTCTTTCCTCAAGGGTATACATATTAAGCTCTTTTTGTCTCTCCTCATCGACATCTCTTGCAGACCCTGCATCATTTAGTTGCCCTCCTCTGGACTGCCTCTACCCTGTCTCTGTCCTTGTGGAGATGGGGTCTCCAGAACTGGACGCAGTACTCCAGATAGGGTCTCACCAACTGTCTGTACAGAGGGATAACAATTTCCTGTTTTCTGCTGCTGATGCCTCTCCCTATGCATCCCAGTATACTCCCAGCCCTCCCTACTGCCTTCTCACATTGCTTGCTAACCTTAAGGTCATCTGATATGATTACCCCAGGTCCCTTTCCTTTTTGTTGTTGTTACTACCTCCCCTGTGTGTATTCTTCCCTGGGTTCTTGTTTCCCAGGTGCATTATTTGCACTTCTTTGCATTGAATCCTAGCTGCCATACTTCTGACCATTCCTCCAATCTTGCCAAGTCCCTTCTCATCCTTTCTACGCCTCCTTGTGATAACAGAATACTGACAGGATACACATGCAGGCAAGTAATCTATTGCAGTTTCTAAGTTGTATAGGTAGTAGGAGTGCTTTTGGTAAGTGGTTTAAGTTTGTATTGTTAGGTGTTAAAGAAGGCCTCGTGGAGTCTAACCTGAAGTTTGGGAGGAGTCTCCTGAGGTGTCTTTGACATTTGTTGTAAAGGGTGAGAGGTGGAGTTGGTGATGTCAAGGGGTGCTGGAGTGCAGGTGAAGTGCGGGGTGGGGGTGTGAGGGAGGAGGTAATCATGGCCAACTGCGACTAGTGGTTGCAGCCACACTGGTTGTCTTCTGCCAGAACAGTAAACAGGTCTCTTTTAAAAGGGCCTATTTTGAGTGTTCAGCACAGTAGAGGAGAGTTTGTTAAGCCATGTGGTGCTATGGTAGGAGAGTGACCACTGAGGAAAGCATGTTCTTTTGAATGGAACATGGAGCACACCTTTGCCGTTCCTCTGGTGACCTTAGTCGTGGAGTGTCACTGGAACAGTGTGGCAGTAGAGTCAGTCATGAGGCCAAGTAGGGCTTTTTCCTATTATGTAAGCCTGATACTTTGTCCTGAGGTGGAGCTGGAGCCACCCTGTGGAAGAGTAAAGTAAGCATGTATGGGTATACTGGTTGGTACCAAGAACCTGGCGACAGGCCCTGTTGACTAGTTGTTTAACTCTATTTAAGGCTGAGTCGGTGTCAGCTCCATAAATGACTACTACGTGATCGATGATGAACAGGATAGAGCTTTGAGTAACTAGTTTAAGAGCCTTGGGAGTCATGGCCTGCCTATGTCTATATAGGATGCCTAGCTTAATATTGCCAGTTTTGACTACGTGGTCAACATGGTGCACAAAGGAGAGTGTGTCATCTATATGTACTCAAGGTATTTGAAGGTGTTGACTTGCTCAACACGATCTCCTTACAGCTAAAGATAGTCAAGGGTTCAACATTCCTTTTGGAATGTGGCATGGTTTAGTGCATCATTTTATTTTTTATAGTTCAGTAGGAGCTGGTTTTGTGAGAACCATGCCTCTAGCAATGCTGAGCTGAACTGTAGGTTCTTAGAGATTTCACAAGCATTGCTGCTTGGGACTGGTATTACTGCATCATCTGCATACAGCAGCATTTCAGCAGTGCAGGCTTTAGGAAGGGAATTTATGAAGAGACTGAAGAGAAGTGGCCCTAGGATCTAGCCCTGTGGGACCCCTAGTGTTACCTTTCTGGGATCAGAGGTAACACCCTATCCTCACACACTCTATCCTGTGAGAGAGGTAACTGTTGAACCAGGAGATGGTATCTACTGACAGACCTAGAGTCCATAGCTGTCTTAACAGGATTTGGTGGTTGACAGTGTTAAAGGCTTTGTGAGGTCAATAAATATGGACCCCACCATTTTCCTGAATCAAGGGCTCCGTAGCGTGGGAGGTATAGGTGATAAGGGCAGAGATAGTTCTGTGCTTTTGGCGAAAACCACGTTGCTGTAGGCAAAGCAGATTGTACTTCTTTAGACAGTCAGTGAGCTGATCAGCGATGACCCTTTCCAATGCTTTAGAAAGTCATGTTTCTCTGGCTTCAAGTGATTACTGTAGTTGGTGACATATCTTCAAAGACAATAGCTGCCCACAACGTGTGTTAGCACTGACCATAATTCATCTCTGTCTTTCCTTTCAGTTACATCAAAGTGACAGTGAGGACACCAGTGTGGTACCTGAAGACTGTGATCTCAGCTGTACTGGAAAAGACATAGACATGGACAATGAGGGAAATGTACAGATGCACTTTGATGAGCTGCAAATACATAAAATGGAAACTTCCATTTCAAATGACCACTGTTTCATAAGCCTCGCCAAACTTGCTTTTCCGAAATGCTTTTCAAAGACATGCACCGAAAGGTGAATATCATGACCAGAAAAACTGGGACAGCACTCCAGATCATTGCTGCATGCTCCCAAGGACACAAACAGTCATGGTGGTCACAGCCAATGGTCAAGTGTATCCTTGAAGCAACTTCATGTTATGTCCAAATATTATTCTGAGTGGTAACAATTTTGGAAAAATAGCACTTCTATTGAAGTTTATGAATATGCCAGTTCCAGCTAAGTCAACATTCCATGCCATTCAACGGCTGTATGTGTCTCCCTCTGTACTTCAGTACTGGTCACATTATCAGACTGAAATTTTTCAATCCCTGCAACAGCCACTGGTTCTACTTGGTGATGGTCAGAATGACAGTCCAGGACACTCTGAAGTACCAGATTTAAACAATGATGGACAATGCAACAGAATGCATTGTATATATTGAAATAGTGGATGTTCGAGAAGTTGGAGAAAATCCACAAATATGGAGCTAGCTACCTTTCACGCTGCCTCCAGAAGATGGATTAATGTGGCATTCCTGTGGCAGAGGTTGTCACGGATGCACACACACAGATAGTGTCTGTCATGAGTATGTGCCCTCATAACTTTGCGTTCACACCAACATCGGTGACATTTCAACATGTTCCATAATGTTTTTTCCTTTTCCACAGAGAAGAAGTATTCTGGAATATCACACCAACTAGATCTGTGGTATGGAAGTAAGGCCATAAACAAATGTCTCTCAAAGGTAACAGTTTATAGTTGTGCTAACATATGTGACAACCGCGTGGTCATACATTAAAACAAGTTTGGTTCCTGGAATTGCACTAGTGTATCAGGATCCTGCAAGGTAATCAGTGAGGTGATCAGTGCCTTTCTAATCAACCCATCTTAACAGTTCGCAGGACAGAAGTATAACAGGGACTTGAAGCCATGGATCAGAGGCGTGATTAACCATTTTGGTTTGCATCTTCAAATTGTGGTCAAAGTGAGCAGCGGCTGATGCTAAGGTTGTGCTTCCCAGGAAACCATAGTGCCACTGGATTCTTCACTTGTTGCTTCAGGGGTGTTTTGGTCATTGTCTTTCAATCCGTTTGGCGTGGAGTGTTGCACCATGTGGTGAATCAGTATGTGTGGCATATTGAGAAACCTGGAGATGTAGATCGATGTTTGCATGTACCGAACTGTCACAATGAACAGAAGCCATAGCTCAAGACTGACTGCCTGCTCTCATAGAGCACTACGTTCAGTTGTGTATGACAAATGGATCACTGGCAAGCTTTTCTTCACAAAGCTAGGTAGCCATACACAATTGATGACATTGCCAGTAACTCATGATGACTCATTTTAGTATATATTTACAGTGACAACTCAAGGTAATGCAGTTATCTGACCATGACATGACTTTCAACATACTGAATTAAGCATGCCATGACTTTATGATGACCACAGCATGACTTTTGCAACTAACTGGAAGTACGATTAGTGAAAAAACATAAGCATGACCAGAAATGCTTTGCCAGTGTTGTAAGGTTCCCAGAATTGGTAGTCTTGAAATGTATTTCGGTACTATGACAGCAACTCAGATGTGTAGCCAATCAGGGACATGACAGTGTTTTCAGTTGACAATGTAACACTACTATAAACGTTTTCATTTTTCTTTAAGGTCCACTAGGGTTTGGAGACATTCAACAATCACATATTAATTTATGCCTCCAAGCATTTTGCATATGGGTAAGTAGCTCTGATAATTCACTTGTGGGCAATGCCTGCTCCAGATACTGTCCATATGGTGACATTTGCTGCTATGATCAGCAACATCAGTTAGTTGTGTTTTACATGACATGGTGCCACCAAAATATGCTGCCAGTTCCATATCTACAGGTCATAAACCTCTGCATGGGAAACTATACTCACTTTGATGTTGCTGCACTCATCATCGTACTTATTCCATGGAGGAACTGATAGTACAAACTCCTCCATGGCAACACATGTCTGCTTAAACTTGTCAGCAGACAGTCATTACTGGGTATCACGTAGTATGTGTACTGAGGCACCATGACAATCATGTGCTTTGCTGTGTCCAGTACTGTAATGTTCTGGACAACACATATTTATTTATGTGATGGTGACAGCTTTTCCAGGAGTCCATGATGTATAGCCTGTAGCAGCATGTTTGATGTGCTTACCTGAGCAATAATGGCCATTGATCTATAAGGTTTTTAAAGGCAAAACAAGTCATGGTCCTTCACAGCCCTTTGTCACACTTTCAATTACTTGTTGGACATAGGTGATGATGGCATGAATTTAAACAGGTCTCTTGTCTTCACAGGTATGAATCACACATGACATGCAATGTTCTTGCAGCGATTGACTACAACCGTCACATTGATAGGCCATATCTCTGCAAGAAGAATGGTGACATTGTGTGAGTACACCCAAAGGAACTTTGTGCTCTGTAGGATATGTCACTGGTCGATAGTGTTTTCTTAAGCCACGGAATCAGTGCTCGGGAAATACGTAAGCAGTCTGCACTTGCGTTCAGTGACGCAATTACATTTCTGAGTGACATTCAGAAGGTATCAAGTGCTTACCAACCCCGTCAGTGATCACACTATTATATGTTGTTCATCTTCAGCCAAAGGTAGTTGTTTGCATGCCACAATAATGATGCTGCTTTATGTGGTTTAGGACATACAAAGATACATAGACACTGCTGGCAGATAAGGGCCTCCAGTCCTCCACTCTCCTCTTCTGGGGTGTGGGTGGGATGTGTTCACCCTGATACTGGCCTACAGCAGAGGCTGGGTGTACTGAAGCCTCAGACCACTTTCAAGATGGAGCAAGGTGTCTGTGGACATCCCACAGTCACGAACAGGCAGCACTACACCTGCAGTGGATATCATTGCACATCCATGCCTCAGGGGAGGAGCAACAAGCACAAACAAGGAAAAACATGCACTGTTGGGTAGGCTACAGCAACTGGCCCCCATGCCAACCACCAGATCACACCCACATGGTCTCCTAATTCCTTCCTCCAGACACCCTGCAGCAGAATATAGACTTCAAAGGAGCACCCAAGAAGGAGTAGTGGCCCCACCTTGGGGGTAAAAACCAAAGTGTTTCCAGCTGCAAGGTAGATGCAAGGTTGGATTCCCACGGGGTCGGTCTCAGGTATGCATGAATAAGCCAGGATGCCTAACAGAGTCCCAACAGAGAAGTGACTGGAGGTAAAATAGTTAAAACAAAATTTATAATGAACTACACTGTTATTTATACTCCTTAAAGCTATACTGTTGTCTATTCCAACCTTCAGGTATACAAGACACTATTCTAAGAGAAACAAACAATGGAGTGCGGTGCCAGTAAAGGAGAGAAAGCCATACCACTATATTGCAGATATTCAGGGTAACATCTTGGAAGGAAGATTGATGAATATGGACAGGATGATGTGTTCCATTGGGATGCCAAGTGGACATCCAACTCATCTCTCCAAGACTACTGCTGCAGTGCCATCTCCACCTGTGCAGGAACTAGTTGTGATGAAGAAACAAAGAATAGAACATAGAAACATAGAAGTTGATGGCAGATAAGGACCACAAGACCCATCCAGTCTGTCCATTTCTTTTCTACCTTATAAATGTGCCATCAGCCTTAGCTCTGTCAGTAGCCTATCTATTCATACTCATTTGTATTGCTCCCTTATGCCTATCATATGCCTGTTTGAAGCCCTGCACTGTATTCATAGCCACCACTTCTTGAGGTAGGCCATTCCATGCATCCACCACCCTTTCTGTGAAAAGAATTTCCTCACATTCCACCTTTGGCCCCCTCTAATCTCATGCTGTGTCCTCTTGTCCTGCTATTTTCTTATATTTAAACATGTTAGACTCTTTCACCTTGTTAATGCCCTTAAGGTGTTTGAATGCCTCGATCATATCACCTCTCCCTCCTTTGCTCAAGGGTATACATATTGAGCTCTGTTAATCTGTCCTTATATGTCTTCTGATGCAGTCCCTGCAACATTTTTGTTGCCTTCTCTGGACTGCCTCAATTTAGTTAATGTCCTTGTGAAGGTCTGGCCTCCAATACTGCACGCAGTACTCCAGATGGGGCCTAACTAGTGTCTTGTAAAGAGGGATTATTACGCCCTCTTATGACTTGTGATACCCTCACTAATACACCCTAACACCCCCTAGCCTTACCTACTGCTTTAGAGGTCTGCTTGGATGATTTCAGGTCATCAGTGATGATGCCCAATTCTCTTTCTTCCTTTGTGACTGCTAGCACTCCCTCCCAGCCTATATGTGGCTTCAGGGTTTCTCTCCCTATGTGCATGATCTTGCACTTCTTTGCATTAAATCCCAGTTGCCATGCTTCTGACCATTTTGCTAGTTTTTCCAGATCTCTTCTCATTCTGCCCACCCCATCTGAATCATCTACTCTGTTGCAAATCTTGGTGTCATCTGCAAACAGACAAGCCTTACCCTCTAGTCCATCTGCAAGGTCACTAATGAAGATGTTGAAGAGGACTGACCCCAGGACTGATCCTCGAGGTACCCACTTGTGACCTGCATCTCTTCTGACTGTATAGATTTACCACCACTCTCTGTTTTCTGCCCATCAACCAATTTGCCACCCAGTTGACCAATTTCTGACCCACCTGAGCCTATCCAGCTTATTTATCAATCTTCATGTGGAACAGTGTCAAAAGCTTTGCTGAAGTCAAGGTAGGTGACATCAACTGCTCCCCTTGGTCCACCACTCTGGTTACCTAGTCAAAGAAATCTATGAGATTAGTTTGACAGGACCTTCCTTTGTAAACCCATGCTGTCTTGGATCCTGTGCACCTATGGATTCCAGGTGTTGCACTATCCTTTCCTTAAGGAGTGCCTCCATAATCTTGCCCACTACTGAGGTAAGACTGACTGGTCTGTAGTTCGGCTGCCTCCTCCCTACTACCACTCTTGTGGGCGGGATCACATGAGCCCTTCTCCAGTCTTCTGGGACCTTCTGTGCTCAGAGACTCACTAAACAGTTCTGCTAAAGGCTCTGCTAGTTCCACCTTCAGCTCCTTAAGTACCCTGGGATGTATGCCATCAGGTCCCATTGCCTTATCCACGTTGAGTTTAGCAAGCTTGTAGGACCCTTTCTTTGTGAAGGAGTAGTGCTCACTCCTCCCCGTGTCCATGGTGCTAAGCTGTGGGCCCTGCCCTACCTTCTCTTCAGTAAATACTGAGCAAAAGTATCTATTTAGGATAGATGCTTTACATGGTCCTCCTCCTCACATGCTCCCTTTTCTCCATTAAGCTTAGCAATACCCCTCTGGACTTTCTCCTTTCACTAATGTATCTATTGAAAGTCCTGTCACCTTCTTTTACTGTTTGTGCTAGTGTTTCCTCAGTTTGGGACTTTGCCTGCCTTCTGCCTTCCTGCTTCCCTTATGGCAGTTTGGTATGCCTCCCTATATTCATCCGCTGTGTTCCTTATATTTCCTGAAGGCCAGCCTTTGGCTCTGACCTTTCTGCTACTGTATTTGAGAACCAAAGTGGTTTCCTTCTTCTTTGCACTTCCTTTCTGTCTCAACACAATGGGATGTTGCTTCAAGTATTGCATCCTAATGCTTGCCCACTTTGCCTGTAAATCCCTCACCTGTGTTTCTTAAGCCAGGGCTAGCTTAACTCTGTTGGCCATCTTATCAAAGTCAGCTCTTCTGAAGTCCCAAATTTTTGCCTTGGAATGGGATGATTTAGATGTAGTAGCCAAATTGAACCATACCATGTATGATCATCGGGCCCCAGGTGACTTTCTACCTGGAGATCTGTGATCCTTCCTTATTAGTCGGTACTAGATCTAGGATAGCCTTGTCTCTTGTGGGTTGTTGTACCAGTTGTTTGAGGCCTCCCTGCAGGGAATCCACTATGTGACTAGTTCTGGCAGATGTTCCTGCTGGTATTGACCAATCTGTATCTGGCATGTTGAAGTCTCCCATTATCAGAACCTCCCTTTAGCTGTCATGTTTTGTATATCTTCTAACAGTAATGTATCTATGTCCTCCCCTGGTCTGGGGCCTGAGACAACCCCAGTTCTTATGGCTGTCCCATTTCCTGTTTCAGGGTGACCCACAGTTCTTCTGGCTCCTTATGTGTATTCTGATTTCTGTGGCTTTGATATTTTCATTGACATACAGGCCACTCCTCCACCCCCTTTTGCACCTCGGTCTCTTCTAAACAATACATAGCCAGGTACTGAAGTCTCCCAAGTGGTTACTGGTAACCACATTTCACTAATTGCTACTATGTCCAGTTTAGCTCTGACATTATTGCCTGCAGGTCTGGGATCTTATTTCCAGGCTGTGAGCATTTGTGTACATGATTTCCATTGGCCAGATTTCAGTGTGTTAGTTGTTGGGTGAGGTTTGCATTACTCCTGTCGTCGTATGGGGAGACAGACCTTTTCTTACCTGGTGATGCAAATGAACTGCAAACATGCTGAATCCCTGTTTGACCACTAGCTGAGGGGAGGGTGTTCTTACCATTCGATGTGTGGGGTGCTGCACCCTCTCCCCATTTGCTAGTTTAAATAATCTGCAAGGCGTCAAACTTCAGCCCCAATGCACTGACTCCTCCTTAATCAGATGCAGTCCATCAAATTTAAAGAACGTTCGCTCCCAGAACTGTTGCCAGTTCCCTACAAATCTGTGTCCTTTTTCCTGGCACCAGCCCTTGAGCCAGCGTGGTTTAGCTCCCCTATCTCTCCTCTCTGACCTTCTGTCCATCTGCCCATCTCCCAGACTGGCAGGATCTCGGAGAAGGAGACGCCTGATTAAAATGGATGATAGACCATTGAACAGGTTCAAGAAAATTAACTTATGTAGTTTAAAAGCCATGACCTCTGCAGGATGGACCTAGTCAATCTGTCATGGCTAACAAACCATGAACTGCAAAACTGTATTTATACAGTCATTGTCACCTGTGTGGCAACATAGTTGTTAGCGACTGATCCAGTACACAATCAGTATATATAGAAACATAGAAACATAGAATTTGAGCAGATAAGGACTGCTTGGCGACCCAGTCTGCCCATTTCCTACCTAATGGATAAGCTGCAGATCCTAGTTAATCCAGCAGCCTACTTCTTCCTACCCACCCCCTAAATTGCCTTATGACTGTCCCATGCATGCTTGAATTCCACCACTGTTTTTGACTCCACAACCTCCTCGGAGGCGTTCATGCATCCACAACCCTCTCTGTGAAAAATACTTCCTTAAATTACCTCTGAGCTGGCCCTCATCTTCAAATTGTGCCGCCTTGTTCTTGCACACCTTTTTTGAAAGATGCTAACCTCTTGGACTTTGTTGATTCCTTGGGTACTTGAAAGTTTCTATCATGTCCCCCTCTCCCTCCTTTCCTCGAGGCTATACATGTTAAGCTCCTTAAGTCTCTCAACATATGTCTTCTGGTTGCAGACCCTACACCATTTAGTTGCCCTCCTCTGGACAGCTTCCATCCTGTCTATGTCTTTGCAGAGATTGGGTCTCAGAACTACACGCAGTACTCCAGATGGGGTCTCACCAGCTGTCTGTATAGAGGATAATAACTTCTGGTTTTCTACTGGTGATGCCTCTCCTATGCATCCCAGTATCCCCAACCCTCCTTGCTGCCCTCTCACATTGCTTGCCCACCTTTAGGTCATCTGATATGACTACCCCCAGGTCCCTTTCCATTTCTGTTGTTGTTGGTATTTCTCTCCCCATTGTGTACTCTTCCCTGGGTTTTGTTTCCCAGGTGCATTACCTTGCACTTCTTAGCATTGAATGCCATATGGCTAATACAAAGCTGCCATACATTTGACCATTCCTCTAACCTGCAAGTCCTTCTCATTCTTTCCACCCACCTTGTACAGCAACTCCTGTTGCAGATCTTTGTGTCATCTGCAAAGACATACTTTTCCTTCAGTCCCTCTGCAATGTCACTTATAATGACATTGAGAGGACGGTCTAATACTGAACCCTGCGGTACCCCACCAGTAACCAACCTTTCTTCAGAGTGGACTCCATTTACTATTACTCTCTGTGTCCTCTTTTCCAGCCAATTCTTTACCTAGGCTGTCATCTTGGGACCTACTCCCAGGCTGGCTAACTTGTATATTAATCTTTTGTGTGGGACTGTGTCAAATGCCTTGCTAAAGTCTAGGTAGGCCATGTCCATAGCCCCTCCCTGATCTACTACTTTGGTCACCCAGTCAAAGAAATCTATCAGATTCGTCTGGCATGACCTTCCCACTGTGAATCCATGCTGCCTTGGTTCCCGTGCCCCTCTGGCCTCTAGATACTCAACAGTTCTTTCCTTCAGAAGTGATTCCATCATTTCCCTATCCCTGAGGTTAAACTAACAGGTCTATAGTTTCCTGCTTCTGCCTTGCTCCCACTTTTGTGAAGGGAATCAGATCTGCCCTCCTCAGTCCTCGGGTACCACCCATTCTCCATGATTTGTTAAAGAGGGTAATCAATGGTGTCACTAGTTCTACCCTTAGTTCTTTTAGAATTCTGGGATGAATCATCAGGCCCCATTGCTTTGTCCACCTTCAGTTTTAAGAGTTCTTTCTGAACCCTTTCTTCCGTAAATGGGCTGGTATCAACTTCTGTATCCAGAGTGTTTCTATTGTTTGTTTAGGTACCTCCCTCTCTTCATTTGTAAATACTGAGCAAAATATTTGTTTAGTATCTCTGCCTTTTCACAGGCACCCTCTGCCCACCCCTCCCTTTATTAAGCCTCACTATCCCTCCTTGGTCTTCCTTCACTCCTGATGTACCTATAAAGGTTTTTTCCCCTTCTTAACTGAGTTGGCTATCTTTTCCTCGGTTTGGGCCTTTGCTGTTCTGACTGCCTTCACAGCTTCCTTTTGCTTTAACTGATACAATTCTGTGTTCGCTCCTTCTGTGATTCCTTGTACTTCATGAATGCTTTCTTTTTCTCTTGAACCTTCCCTGCCACTTCCTTTGAGAACCATAGTGGTTTTAACATCGTTTTGTTTTGTTTATTTGCTTCACACAAAGCTTGTTACCTCTGTGATGGCAGTTTTTATTCCCCATTGTTCTTCCACCCCTCCTTCCTGCCCATTTGCTAGTGCATTCCTTAGGCATTCACCCATTTTGACAAAGTCAGCCCTCCTAAAGTCCAGTACTTTCTTTTGTGTGAGCGGACTATTGCCATGTTTATTGTGAACCATACTGTTCGATGGTAAGCTAGTTCCCAGATGGCTACCCACTTCTACATCTGTGATCCTCTTTCTATCTCCATTTGAGAGAACCAGGTCTAAGATTGCTCCTCTTGAGTGAGTTCCAATACTAGTTGTCTAAGGCATGCCCTTGTAGGGCATCTAGAATAACCCACTCTTTGAAGTGGCTGTTGCAACTGCACTCTAGTTAACATCTGGAATATTCAGATCACCCATCAGCAATATCTCCCCTTTTCTGCCATTCTAAGTATACTTTCTATCATTTCTTGTCCATTTCCTCCCCTGAGAGAGGTCTGTATACACAACCCTGTGCGGATTGTGGTGCCATTGCCTGTCTCCAAATTTACCCACAGTGCTTCTTCTCCTCCCTGTTTACCCTTTTGTTCTGTTGATTTGATTCCTTCCCTTATGTAAAGAGCTACTGCTCCTCCTCTTACCCTTCCTGTCCCTCCTGTAGATAGTGTATCCTGGTATGTTACGTCCCAGTCATGGTTTTGTGTGTACCATGTTTCTGTGACTGCTACAATATCCAGATATTCCTCCTCCATCAAGGCCACTAATTCAGGAAGCTTGTTACCCAGAATCTAGTACACTCCATGTGATGATATGTTAATTCATTCATCATGAGGCGGCTGTGTGGGACATAGGACTTGTCCATGCTGTCTCTTCCTCTGAGACTTAGGTTTATAGACACTCTACTGAACACAGTTCTTCTCCAAAGCAGTATTAACAGCTGAGATTGGCTACTGCTCCCATCTTGGGTCATCTGCAAGCAAACTGATCTTGCTGTTGATGCCCATTGAGATAGTGATATGAACAACCCAAACCACATTGGACCCGGCACTCAGCCCTGTGGTACTTCACTTGTCACTGTCCTCGAGATGAGATCTCCCCTACAACCTCACCATCTGATGCCTTCCCTGTAACCAGTTTACTACCCATCCCATCATGTGTGCCCTGCACCTGTACCTGCCACCTAATATCCAGCCTCCCATGTGGCACTGGGTGGAATGCCTTACTGAATTCCAGACACAGTACACCCAGTGCATGGCTCTTGTCCAGCTGTCCAGTTAACCAGTCATAGTAATCCACCAGGTTGGTCTGACAGGACCTACTCTTGACAAACCAATGCTGCTGAACATCCTGCAACCCATTGCTCTCCAGAAGGGTCACCAGCCTCTCCTTCATGATTGTCTCCATCAGTTTTCCCATGATAGATGTGATGTTTACGGCCTGTAGTTTCCCAGTTTGTTTTGTGACTACTCTTATGGAGGTACCATGTGAGCCATCATCCAGTCCTAAGGTACACTTCCTGAGACCACAGAGGCATTGAACAGGTGTGCCAAGGGCCCCACTAGGATTTGTGCCAGCTATCTCAGTACCCTGGGGTGACTCACATGTGGGTCTGGCACTTGTCCACCCTCAGTGCCCTCCAGTACCCTGCCCTCTGTGATTCCCCATTTGTCATCTACTTCAATCCTCAGCCTGACCTCCCACCCCTTGCTAGTGCCCCACCTTTCTCCTTAGTAAACACCGAGCAGAAGTATTCATTAGTGCTTCTGCCTGCTCTGCCTCTGTTGCTACTCACCCCATCCATCTTAAGCCTTATTATTTGTCTCTACAACTAATGCCGCATAAGGTAATTGTAATGAGTGCTGTTCAGTATGAAACTTTTAAATACTCTCACCAAAGTCCATAAAGTACCTGTGCACACTCCACACCACATTCACATACTTGTAATTTGTACCATGTGGACAGTCACATGCACATCATTGTCATGTCCTTCTGTTTGCAAAGATACCTTTCCTGAAACCCATACCAGAACATGCCACTCAGGGTGCCCCTTCCTGGATGTCTCACACCTCCTTACCACCCACAATTCAAGCACAATAATGAACCCAAGTACAAGCAATGTCCTTGTAATGCGGGTGTATAGTGCCCTCCACTGCCTATACTCACAAAATTTAATTTAGCTACCTTTGCCACAAACAGGAGTATTGCTTTACATATCCTCCCTTACAACATACACAGCATACCCACAATAACATTGTTTGATGTTGTTTATTTGTATAACAGCAGTTATACATACATTGTAGCCGCATGTGGGCTTGAAAACTGATGTTAATAAAACAACACCTGCTCTATTACACATTAATCAACAACAGTGGTTATCAACAGACATTGTTACAGTTCTGTCACAATGCTGCACTGTTGACAAAGTGAGACAATTGTCACTTCATCTGCTAAATAAAGTAACGATTTCTCACATATGTGAAATTAGTCATTGTATTTAACAGTCATGGTAGATAGTTGAAAATCAACATGTGAACAGTAGAAAACTCAGTATGTTTAAGCAACATAGCATTAATGTTAACACAGTGATAAGAATATGTTCAGAGAACCACATCACAAGTAGCACTGCTGAGTGAGTATGTTTCTCAAAGTGAACAATAAAGACAGTGAGCCCCTTAAGACCCTACAAGTACACTTCACACCAAAATCAAGTATTCAGAGTGCGTAATTATTTTAGTAACTTTTTTCATTCATGTACTATGGATGCCCATACCTGATGGTCCTTCTCACCTGGGACATTGTGATGTCCGCAGATGTAGTGGCATGCAGGTGTGTGTGTGTGTAGGGAGTTGGAGCGTTGGTGGGTGTGTGGCCACAGCATGTCATGCACACATCAATCCTCATCTGATGATGTATTTACAATTTCTAAGAAAACTGTGAAGCCATCATTCATTGTTACATAGATATCCGCGTACAAGTATGTTTACCAGTCCACTAAATAATGGATGTTGCCCTTACTGTGTTGTAACATCACTATAGCACAACTCCTGAATATAAAATGAAAAGAATTAGGTGAGGCCCTGTCAGCTGCTCTGCAGCTCCCAACATCACAAGGTGCAGAAAGCATGTCAAGTGGTGCATCTGTCCATTGTTCTGCAAAGTGTGTAAATGATGGGTTGCAAGTGTAGCACCAAATGTAGGTGACAGATGAACAGATGAAGTCATGAATGCATCCACATGAACATTTCATTTTGGGGCTATGTACTTTGCAGCAGGTAACTACAAAGAATATGCTTGTAACTACAGTATTTTGACTATGTAACATTAGACAAAATGCAACAGCGAATTAACAGTTCAACTTCACATCAGAATGTCAGTGAATACAGATATTGCAGGATGTAACATCACATCTAAGACAAACAATAAGTGTCTCAATTTACTCTAATGCATGTGGAGAAATTCCACATAGTGACCAAGGGATCAGGGAATCTGTTTCGGATACACCACACACAACAGGAGGGAATGACCTCCTATTACCAGCACCAAGCGTCCATGCTGCCAAAGTACAAATCGCCTGTAGGCAGTGTACCGCATTTCCTGTTGTGGTCTTCCATGACATGATTGTGCAACCCAAACAAATCATTGCGGTATGCTGCTGCTACTGCAGGGACAGGCTCCTGTAGGCAGATCAAGCGCGATGGTCGCTGTTCTGCTCACACAGTGTTGTGGTTCCCTACCACAGCATACCGCTCCATCAGTGTTGGCATTTCTTTACAATTGCTACACACGCACCAGTGTGGTCAACATACATTATGAGTCATAATTTATGACCGAGCTATAGTTCTATGTGGCCCTGTGGTACTGTTCTCATTCCTGAGTAGTAAAGTGTTTCCCATTCATGGAATCACTGTTGCATAAAACCATAGCCTCACTCATGCCATAGGCAGGAAGAACGTACAAGAAAGGTTAACATGTGTGCTACTTGTTTAAGGCCCTTCCCAACTGCACAAAGTCCTAGCACTGCTGTGACCCCATTCCCTGCTAGGTAATGTGTCCCTAGGTGGAGAAAGATGTCCAGCTGCCTCTACCATGCAGTCTTCCCCGATCCTGTGGATTGTTTCCTGTCCATCCAAGCCCAGGTGCCAGACAGGCAACCAACATCCCTCCCCTTCCTCCCCAGTTCTCTAACATTTGAGTCACCTACCAGAATCTGTTGCCTTGTCCTGTAGGGCTCCATGCCACCCTTCCTTGATTCTCTCTCTCTTGTGGATGTTCATCGCATCCTCCTTGGTCTCTGCTGCTGGTGCCTCCAGAGACAAACCACGCTCTGCCTGAATGGCTTTTGAATGGTGGGGAGGTACAACCAGAGGGATGCACCTCTGTTCTACCACTATCACTGTCCCCTAGCCCTCTGTGGTCTGCTTTAGTGACCTCTGAGGCAGTGGTGTAGCCATCATAGTCCCTTGGTGGTGGAGATTGCCATAGTTCTTGACCATTGAAGAGGAGGGCAACTCCTTCCTCACAACTGAGTGGTGCCCATACATAGGGCAGCATTGCAGCCTCCAGAATGTGTCTTGAAGACTGTCGCTGCACAGGTAGTGCACAATGCCCACATGTCTGTCACACTCCTGTTTTACATTTTTGTGTATTTCATTCATGTGTTCATTCCTTTACCATTTATGCAGTGTGATGGGCAGGTTATGATATGACAGGTGTATGTCCTTTGCCCTTTTGGTAAGTGATGTCTGATCCTCTGGTATATATGAAATGATTTCCTTGGGGTGGCTGTCAGTCATGGACCAATGTAGTGCTTCTGTAATGGTACACAAGGTCAGATGTACTTCCTCTGCATTGAAGTAGCAGTATGGTGGAGGTGGTGAGCCTGGGCCAGTCATGTAGGTTAAGATTATGGAGGCACAGCAGAAATTAAAGATAGCATCAGTAATGGACTGCAACTGTCAGCATCTGTAAATCAACATGGAATTACAGCAGATGTCCATGTCATGCAAAAGTTAGAGATGTTTGGATTGGGTGACAACAAGAATATACCAGAAAGGCCAGTAGATGTGACATACATCAATGTCTGCACAGCCTGTCTCAACATACGGATAGAAGGATGATGAAGTAGATGGCTATTTGGGGCATGTGCCTCAAGGGATAAAGTTGATTAGGTATTAACTGGGTAACAGACAGGAGGGAGTGTGGTTGTAGCGTGAACTAAATCAGGTGTTATGGAGTGACTGTTCATTACCTCTGGGATCAGTACTGGGACCATTCCGAGCAATTTTTCAGTACTGACATTGCAGAGTGAATGGAGGAAGAGTCTGCATATTTGAAGACAAGTCTATCTATAACAATGTGGATACCCCAGATGTGGTGTAGACAAATGAGAATTGACTTGGGAAGCTTGTAAAATTGTCATATGTGTGGAAAGTTTGTGTCCATGAAACAAAAATGGAAATGTAATGAACCTAGGAAGGAGGAACCCTGGGGAGAGAAATTGGATGGTGGAATGTGAAGTGCAAATATTCTCCTAACAGTAAAGGGACCTAGGTGGTGTCCTTTCTGATGACCTAAAGACATCAAAGCAGTGCAGAAAGGATTCAATGAATGCTGGTGGCATCCTGGAATGCACAGGCAGGGGAATCAGTAGCAGATGCCAGGAGTCGGTGCTGCCATTCTATGAAATGATACCGAGGCCTCATATATTGTGGTGTTTTCAATTTTGAAACATACCTGCCTTAATATATGTACCAGGTTGAGTCAGTACAGTGAAGGGCAATAAAATGTCACACTGATTACATCACAAAACATGGAGAGTAGATAAACTCAGTATGTACTCAGTTGAGGAAATGAATGAGCAAAGGGACATGATAGAAACTTTCAAGTACCTTGAGGGCATAAAGAAGAGGCAGGGGAGACATCTTGAAACAGAGAAGGAGACATTGAACATGAGGCCATGAAATTACATTGTAAGGTTGTAGATAAAGATGAAACATGATAGCATTTGTCTTCACAGAGAGGATGGTGGATGCATGAAGTAGTGACCCACAAGAGGTTGTGGGCTCAAGTACATGTGGGGTTTGGTTTGCACATGCCTGGGATAGGCACAAGGAACCTTGAGGTGAGAAGTATTGATTACATACCACTGAGCAGACAGGGTCATAGGCCACATACAAGAATGGGGTCTATGGGCATACTGGACCGCTGTACTGGTCATTATCAAAGACAGTTTCTATGTTTCTGTGTTGCAATGAAGTAGATCGCCACAGAGCAGTGAGGATTCAGTAGTATCAACTGTCATTATGGCACCTCAACAGCAAGTGTGATTAACACCCACCACATGTTGAAATGTTAGCAACACATTGAAGTTTGCCGGCAACATGGCCATACCACAGTGTTCCACTGTGTACATGGCATCTTCAGCAACCATGAATTGTGCGACTGCAGTTATGTGAATCGTATATTGCAATACATGTTTGACTTGGGTCTGTTGTAACTTGTGCATGACAATAATTAATCAGCTGTTTGTTACCTGAATTTCCAACTCTTGTTCCCTGATGAGCCTGTCATGCTCCTCATCATGGCTGTCAGCCAGCAAAGCATGACGTGCAGATGCACCTCTTCCTCTACCACGACCATGACCACATGAGATGGTGCACAATGTCACTCTGCGACAGGATCTTGCACTTCTGGCCCTGCTTCTAGGATGTCCCCAAGAGACTTGCACTTGTGTCTCATTCATGGAACTTGTGAAGCAGTCTCTATGCTCTCGAAGTTTCTGAAGTAGATAATCTGTTTGATTGAAAGTAATGTTCTGAGACACAACATTGTTGTTATAATCACTGTTACTGAGAGTATCTGTGAGTAACAGTATTGCCTGCAGATGAAGCATGGATACCTTCTCATTCACAAAGCATACCATGTCATAGTGATTTATGAATAAGTGAGGTGATGCAGACATTGGAATAATGTGATTATTAACATTTAATGTTCATTCCCTATTGGTCGGTATCACAGTGTGAACAAATGCTGACATGAATTGTTAGCAGTCTTCCACAACCAGTTAGTCATACTGGGAAAGGTTACAGTCATTACCTGTAACCACAGACATGTCTTCTTGAAATGCCACCACAGCAGTGTGTGACCATGGACCTACTGAGGGCAGCAATTCAGTTAGTCCCTTGTCAAACTACTTGCATAGCCACTGAGTTAGTGTGTGACCATGTGCTACTGAGGAGCAGCAATTGATTACCTCCTAGGTCCAACTTCCACCACGGTCAGCGTGGCAATGTGTGACCATAGGCCCAGTGAGGAACAGCAAGTGCAGACCTTCCTCATGCCACTCTCTCCACAGACACCCAATAAGATTCTAACTATGGGCCTAGTGAGAAGCAGCATGTCCTGACCTTCCTCATTTCACTTCCTCCACAGCCTCTGAGTCAGCTTGGAGTATGGATGTACTGAGGTGCAGGAAGTCCTGACCTTCCTCCACAGACACCCAGTCAGCCTGTGAGAGTGGTTCTACTGAGAAGTTGAAAGTGATGACCTGTCCAGTGCAACTTTCTCCATGATAAAAGAGTCAGTGTGTGAGCATGGGCATAGTAAGGAGCAGCAAGTGCTGACATTCCTTCTCCCACTCCCTCAACAGCCACGGAGTTAGATTGTGAGCATGGCCCTACAGCAGAACAACCAGTGCCAAGATTCATTGTTCAACTCCCTCCACAGTCACCAAGTCAGTTCGTGACCGTGGGCCTACTGAGATGCAGCAATTCAAGTCATCCCTCTACAACTTCCTCCGCTGCTAGTACCCAGTGCTGACATCCCTTGTCCAACTCCATCCACAACCAAGCCACTGTGTGTGGAGCAAGTGAGGACCAGCCAAGCCTGACCTCCCTTGTCCAACTAGTACCACAGCCACTAAGTCACTGTCTGAGCATGGGAGAGTGAGTAGTATCCAATCATGAACTTCAATGTTAAACTCCTCCAGAGCCACTGAGTCAGTGCGTGAGCATGTGCCTAGAGAGTGACAGTGATTGATGTCATCCCATGTCAGATTGCCTCCACAGCCATTGACTCAGCTTGTCAACATGGACATAGCTATGAGCGTCCTGTACCGACATCCCTAGATAAACTCCTCCACAGACAATGAGTCAGTGCATGAGCACAGGCCTGCTGAGTGGCATCAGTCCATGTCCTCCTTTGTGCAGCTTCCTCCACAGACACTGAGCATGATTGTGATACTGTGCCTACTGAGAGCACTCTGTCCACACATTCATCGCTCCATTCCCTCCACAGCCACTGAGTCAGTGTGTGAGTTTGGGGCAAGTGATGAGTAGCCAGTCGTCACCTTCATTGTACAAGTCCCTCTACAGACACTCACTGCCCAACTCCTCCACAGCCGCTAAGTCAGTGTGTGAGTGTGGGGCAAGTGATGATTAGCCAGTCATCACCTTCATTGTACAAGTCCCTCTGTAGACACTCAATTCCTAACTCCTCCACAGCCACTGACTTGATATGTGAACCAGGGCCTTCCGGAAGCAGAAAGTCTGGACCTTCCTTGACCATCTTCATCCACATCCAGTAACTCAATGTGTGAGTGTAGGGTGTGTGGATGAGCAGGAAATTCTGACCTTCCTTATTGTAGGCCCTGCTCAGCCACTGAGTCAGTGTGTGATCATGAACACAATGTGGAGCAGCAAGTCCATACCTTCCTTGTCCAAGTACATCCACGGGCACGAGTCAGTTTGTGAGCATGAGGCAAGTGTGGAGCAGCAAATGCAGACATCCACAGTTCAACTCCATGCACAGCCACTGATTCAACAAGTGAGGTGGCGAAGACACATTTGCTGCAAATCAGAACATCACATGTTCAAACACACCATCGCCCATGATTCACATTGGTGGTAGGCTGTAGTCATTCAGCAGTGACAAGATTCCAGAAAACATCATAAATAGATAAGCAGAGTCACTGTGTGACTGACAGTGACATCTATGAAAGAACAGCCCGGTGAATAACAATGGGAAACGGCACCATGAATAATGTCTGCCTATGTGCCAGCCATAGCATGAAATAATGTGCTGTGGAAAATGGTCAGTACAAAGTCAGTCTGCAGACACATAGTGCAGGATGATATGTAATCACACCAGCACCACTGCTTGAATGTGTTCCAGTAATCACGTCATAAAACAGTGCCGGGTGAATCTCAAATTACCATTTCCACCATATAAAGCTGTGAATGTTGACCTAGTTTCATGCAACAGTTTCCCGTGGAAAATACAGGTCATCGTCATCAACAAGTGAAACAATAAAATGAACTGCTTTCAGCACTCCATGACATGAAGTACATGGCATGCAACTTTCAACCATTCACTAAGCGGAGCACAACAGGACAATATGTATAAGAGACACATTGCTGTTATCAGTGACACATAGCCATGTCACAGTACATTGAATGTCAGGAATTACTGCTTACCCCATAACAGAATCATATGATGAACTGCCCATCAGCAACGGAAAAATACACTGCAGTTCCACCAGCAGAAAATACTTTACTTGCTTGCAATATCCATAAATTCATCCACCACCCCTCCCTCAGGACTGTGTATTCATTTAATGAGTATCAGGAAGTCAAAAGGGCATTTTACAATGCATGTCACCAGTAGCAGATGGGTAACAAATCAGTCCCCACACCTACACCCCTGGGAATGCTCACCCCAGCAATTTTCCTCACATCTTCAGCAGCAGCCTGAAAAGCAAAGACATTCCCAGCTGTTGACATTCCACAGTGACTGTTTCTGCTTCTCCCATCCACACTAACAGCGATGCTGTAGAGATCGCAATCTGCAATGACCATAACAGATGGGCAGCACAGAACAACTGAAGAATGTGGCATTACAGCAACAAATATGTCCATCGGGAGACTGTGTCTTCAGTAAATACTAAGCAGGAATCTAACAGCACATTTTTTTTAACCAGTTACTGCAAAATTGCTTTCATTTACTGCATGCTTTATAATCTAAGCATCAAGACTTCTAACACAGTTCTCAATGGATATGTAGGCAGTTGTACAGTACATGCAGGAACATTTATTTTATTGTTGAAAACTACTGCCGCCCGTTACTATGTTGATGTTCTCTGCACTGCACTCGACAACACACAGAAAATTAATAATGTAGTTGAAGCACTAACTGGGAAAGTGACAGGTCACTGCTGGCAGAGAAACTCATAATGAATGAAGTTTTATGCAGTGGTAGCTCACAGATACCGCCTGTGCCTGTTGTAATTCGCATCCCAAGCAGGAAGGGAGGAGAAGCCACACAACTGACCTACCCACAATCCTGCTGATTGCCTTGCCGTTGGGGAGATGCAGGTCACAGATCGACGTTTGTAAACAATGACGGATGAATTTAAAATCACTTCAATTTGGCACAAAATGGACTTTGTGGCAAAAAAAATGGCCAGAGTCAATACTCACAGGCACAAATACCATCATCTGAAACACAAATCTGAATACGGTTTCCGTAGTACTGCTGCTTTAATGCATGGTGAAATCTACAAACCCCATTTGGAATACACAGTTTCATTTCATATGCAATATGCCACTCTGTGGATGTGCATTAAACAGGTCTAATACAAGGCTAGGGACTGAACACACAGCCAGGAGCCTTGTGCCACACACCCCTCATCATGCATTTGTACTGTATAACACACACCTGTTGTGTCTTATTACTCACATAGTGTACCATGAAGGCATGAGGCAAAGTAAACTATTAGCAGCAAAACTAGTGGAACACCACACTATACACAGGAGAACTCTGAACATTCCTTGACTGTTTGTCAAGCAGCGTCTTGGTACTGCACTAACAGCAGCATCACTGTCTTGCATGTGCTGAAAGTCAGCCATGCCATGGCATGGTGGTATGTCTTACAGAAAGTGTTACATGATAAAGGTAATGCACATCGGTGGACAAGTTACCCATGGCATGGCATAGGAGGATGTTGTCAGACCAACTGCATGAGTATATGAGCTGTACAGGTCTGCCTGTAGAGACAGCTCCTCCCAGTCATGTCAATGGTGTCCAAAGTGTACCATTATCTGTAACTGAGATGTGAAAATGCAGATAATGAGTGCTTGTGATTACCCATGATAGACAACCCCCAATTCTTAGCGTAGTGCAATGACAGGTACAAGTAGGCATGAATACTACTTTGTGGCTGCTCCAGTATATTGGCATTGCTGCAGACAAACAATAGTTTGCTATGGGCTGCTAGTATGCTGTCAACAACAAGGAAGATCCTCCTTACAAAGCAGCCAGGTCCAACAACATGTGTCTCACACCTGCATGCAGACCACCACAGGTTCAGTAACCCATCCAGTCATTGTGCATCGTGAGTTGTCAGTGTGCTATGTCTTGAGGTTGACAAATGCAGCATGTACACATCCATGTCTGGTTCAAGGACTGACACATGTGTTAGGCTGTATGTCTTGACAGTGATGGTACTGTGTCACTGTAGCCCATGACAGCATGGCAATTGACCACAGAGATGTGAAGTTCCATGAAACACTGGAGATCATTCATATGCACAGATCAGACATGGATTGTTTGTCACACAGCCTTTACTACTGTACTCAGACACCATCGCTGCACGTTGATGCGGGATAACAACAGTATTGGGACAGTCTGGTGTGATGTTATTCATGTGTGGCAAACACAGTGACACTAAGCACAGTTACCTGGTCATTTTAAAGTGCAGCAGGAATGAGTGCTCCTGTAGCATGATACTGCTGTTCCTGGTGACCTGATGCACACATGCATGCCCACTTCTTAGTGAGGTCAAACTAGTTGTGAAACATTACAGGAGGACATGTTGCACTGAATATTCCAAAAAGGTTGGTGCATGCTCCATCATCACATAGTGGTTACCACACTCTAAGGAGTATACATGTATTAGCTGAAGGTGGTCTATCTTCCTTGCATGGGTGAGGATGTTCAAGCCTGTCTGATACTTCTGTAACACCAGGTAACAACACATGACAAGATGTACATTGGTATGCATACTGAATATATCATAGTCCAGTAACGGTTCACCATGAACAGCATCCACTTATTATCTCAATATTATGTCCATAAGATGTTCAGGTAAAGGCGGTCACAGAAGACAAGGCTGTGACCTGTAATCTTACTGGAGGAAACCTCAGGGATATTCTGGTAGAAGGCAAACAACCAATGTTCAATGTGGTGTATCACAGCAGTAACAGTGACACTGACACTGAACCGGACACCAATAAGGATAACCCTGACTACCTGCCAAGTGATGGCGTGGTGATGACACTGATACAGGCGTTGATATGCAAGATATTCATGACAGGTGTGTACAAAGCCCTCTGCCCATAGCACTGTTCACTTTAGCTCTACTGCCACAGTCTTGACATTGTGACACTGTGCCTAGCAGCAGGTGTCTGAACAACCACTAATGCAAGTCACAGTGTGTGACACAGGTAATATCTACCACTTGTTACACAAAGTGCACAGAATGAAGAGGATGATCTGTTACATGTGTGAACCATCATTAGTACTACAACTACATGTGCTGCGAATGCCAAACAATAATGTGCAGTGGCTTGTACCCTGCCACCCCAAGCCATTGAATCATATCCGGGAAAATGGTCAGGATACATATCCTTGCAAGCCACTAGCAGAAGCACTGTAGAGGTTAGCAATGAAGTTGGTAGTGTGTGCCTTGATGGCACAGATGTTTCAATGTTGTGAGCTTGACTCTACATTACAAGCTGAGTGCACTGTGTCTGTCATGCTAAATGATGTGGCTGACAATGAGGGCAGCAATGTCATGGTCAGCATACTTCAGTGGAGCATGGCACGGCGCTCTGCACAGTAGCTGTCTATTACCATGTTGGAGCAGTACTGTTTGACCATTGTAGCTGAGGTGGTAATAGACAGACTACCCAGGATTATGTGGCCAGTTGCAGATGTTGTGGCCTCCTGTGAAACACATGACACAAAGGTGATTGTGGTGCTCAAGGCCATGCTGTACATACATAGACAAACATCTGCCCTTCTCACCACTATCACTAGGGTCACTACAGAACCTGCCTGTTTCCAGCCCATCCCCCATCTCCTCTGGTGGCACCCTTACTATATACCTGAAGTAAGCCTGGGCGTCTCATGTGGTACCGCCTGCGCAAGGCTGCCACCCTACCATTGCACCACTGAGACCACCACAATGAAGGATGTCAGTATGCCCCTTTATGCTCGCATATGGTTGACTCCCTGCCTAACATGATTTCTGCAACATCAACCCCCACAAACTAACAATGTTTCTACTGCTATCACTGCTTGTTATGCAAAATCATGAACCTTCTGGCCCATCCACCTTACAGTCTCCCCCAATGCTGGACCCACATCCCACATCCCATCACCTATCACCCACTCTGTCAACCCCTTCTATACCCATAACCCCTCTGCCAGTCACCTCAGCACTACACCCTCTCCAGCCATCCTGCCCTCCTTTCCACCAGGCCTTCCAGCCCTTCTCCTCATGCCCATCCCCTGCTCACCCTCCTCTAAGCCTACCTTCCACCACTACCCAGCTAAGAACCATCATATCATCGCCTCTTGAGGATAATCTTAGCATAATCTCCTGCTTCTACTAATGTCAGCAACATCCACCCCAACCCAGGTCCTGTTGCACACAGCCAGCCACAGTCTCCCTTGGGGCTAGGAATAGCCTCAATGAATATTTGTAGTCTGCCCCTAAAACACACCCCTGCAATGCTGGCTCATGCAACATCAGCCTGACATCCTAGCATTAACAGAAACGTGGCTTTCAAGAAAGATGCCAGATTCCTTTGTCTCTCTCCCGGCTTCTCCCTCTTCAGGGAAGACAGAAAGAGAAAACAAGGTGGTGGGTGTGCCTTTCATGTGTGCAACTCACTGCTCTGCCAAGCCCTACCTGCTCCTACTCTGTACTATGGGGCCCAAGCTCTCTAATAAAACTCACCACACACTCTAACAGAGTCCCACTATTTCTCACAATCACCTATATCCCTCCTAGAAACCAATCAGCTGCCACTCTATCACTCTCTGATTACTCTCTAGCCTCCTCAAAAGGTGAACAGATAGTTGGTGACCTCAATATAAACTGGTTAGCTAGATCAGCTGCCCATGCCAAGGACACCTTTGACACCCTAGATCTGTTCCAACTGGTTTCCCAATCCACAAGGACTGACCCCTCTAATGGTACACACACCCTGTTAGACATCCTACTTACAAATTGTCCCCACCGACTTACTGATCTAATGATCCTCCCTAACTCTGAGTGGCCACTCCCCAATCCTTTTCTCCTGTTCCTGTCACCTACCCTAACCCCTGCCCAACTTCACCTCCCATTGCCATTTGTGACCTGGCAGTCTCACTAAACTCAAACAGTACCTGACTAGCTGTGATTGGCCCCTATTACTCAGGCCCTGACTATAGATGATACCCTGAGCTACTACTCCTGCACCTTCAACAAAGTCTGTGATGCTTTTGCCTTGTCACCAAAATGACCTCCAAGAAGCGTAATGTTCCTGGATTACCCCGCTCTACTTCAACAGCTCAAACTAAGACATAACCTCTGGCACGAGCCACTACCTCTAGCCCGCAGGTGGGCAGACAAGCTTACAACACCACCAGCAACAAATGCACCTGAGCAATACACAAGGCCAAGGTGGAATACTACAGAACCACCCTGGCCACCTCGGGAGCTCAATAAAGTTCTGGAATAATATTAAAGATCTTAATGGCAAAACAAGCACCCCTCCCAACTTAACATTAATGGCACCATTTCCATCAACCCACTGTGCATTGCCAACTGCCTCAACTCCACCTTTCTCCAACCTTAGCTCAATACTCCTAGTAACTTCTTGACCCCATACAGCCCATCCCAGCACTCAACCTCCAGCACCCCTTCTATCTCAGAGTCATTACCCCGCCTGAAGCTAAAGCCTACCTCACCAAAGCCCTTAGCAGCTCTAATTACTGCAAAGACTCATTTGACATGCGATCCTCTACCTGGTACTTGACACTGTCCTCTCCCCACTCACTGACCTGCTGAACCACTCCATGTGCCCGGGACAGTTCCCAGCCACCTGGAAAACTGCAGTAATTACGATGCTAAAGAGTTGTGATTGCTCCTCCTCAAACAATTACAGACCCATCTCAATTCTCCTCCCACTCTCAAAAGCCCTTGAAAAAGTCTTGGCTGACCAACTCACCATTACCTCCACACCCACAACTTGTTATGCAGGGACAACATGTCTTCAGAGCAGGACACAGCACCACTGTGGCCTTACAGAATTCTCTAACTCACTTCACTTTATGCTTGATAGAGGGCACCTTGCAGGTGCCATATTCATTGACCTCTAAGGCCTTTAACACTGTCTCCCACCCCTCCTATTGAACACTTCCAACACATTGATGTTTCCCAAGGACCCTTCGCCTGGTTCTCCAGCTATCTCACCTCCAGATCCTAGTGTGTTAAAATTAAAAATACCCTGTCCACCACACTACCAGTGCAATCTGAGTCCCACAGGGTCCATCCTGGATCGTCTGCTCTTTAGCATTTATCTTAACACCCTGCCTAACTGCTGCTCCGGGATATTCTCCTTTATGCAGATGGCGCAGTTCCTTATGCCTCCACCTCGACCCTTCTATTCTCTGGTTCTCCCTACAAGACTCCTTCAAGCAGATTGAAAACTGGTTTGCTGATTACAGATTAGTTGTCAACATCAAAAACTAAATCCAAGATCTTTGCACTCCACTAGAAACAGGGTGAAGAACTATGGCCTGAACATCCTCTCCAGCTCGCTCATCCCTCTGAAACAGGTCCATACCTATAAATACCTAGACATCACCTTGACACCACCCTCTCGTTCCATGAACATACAAAATACTCTCCTCAGCCACCAATGCCTATGGCCTCTTATATCGGCATAAGGACTGCCTGCCGGCTTGAAGACCTCCACCTGACAGTAGCGTCCTCAGTCCTGTCACTTGTGGACTACAGACTCACAATATATGCCGCCTCCAACCCGCTGCACTCCACCAAATCCAGCTGGCAATCAACAATCAGTGAATCAGGCTACCAGTGATAATGACATGTGATAAATCCATAAATCCATGTGATAAACCCCTCACTCTAGCTGTATTGACCACTCCACTTGTAAGCCATGTTTAATTCTGTACTGAGAGTTCTGCGCTCTGAACATTGAGGAGCAGTGACAGAAGCAGGGCTGCATATATGCTATTTATTCAATTAAATACAGGTATGCCACCATTGCCTATGCAGTCTTACCAGTAAATCCTTTGATTCCCCAGTTGGATGGCTTGGTTCTCACTGTTTCCTTGTGTCTCTTTCCAGGAAGGAATGCCAGTCATGGTGGCAGATTGTCAGGAGTCAGAAGAACCGAGAGGCCTTGGAAAGTCTGGACAAGTGGTGACGGACAGATTGGGATAGCGAGATGCAACCACTAGCTTGTGTGTGCCAGCATTGGTAGCAGTGTGAGAGCTTTAGTGCTCACTAAGTAAGGCAGTGGAGAGTCAGAGAGTCAGAAAATCGGAGACTTGCCTGAAATTTAAAAGTCAGAGAATTTTGAAGTTGTGGAATTTGTGGAGCGACTGTTGAGGGAATAATTTTGTGAACCGAACTCTAAAGGGTTCGCCCCTCCCTCGATTACACAGGAGTCAGCCTTTAAAGCTGATCCTGAATGGTGAGCTTACTCTTATTTGGAAAATTTGCGTTTTACCCCTGGATTTGTTTTTTGTTCTGTGCTCAGTGTTACTGCTGAGAAATTTTAAGAAGTAGATACCAGGGTGGTAGAGGTAGGCAGAGCAACAGCGCTAGAGTTCTAGGGTGAAATGTTAATATAATGTGGATTGTTTGTATTATTTTATTTGATTTTTTTGTGTTGAGGTTATTTGGATATAAGCTAACCCTCAATTGCATTTGTATTCTAAACTCATGAATTTGTGATTAAAACTTAGAGAATTAAATCTTGGGGAATAACTAATGATATATTAGTGATTTTGATATTTAGAGCTAAAATAAGCTAAAATTAGACAATAAGTAAATAAAACCTTAATACATAAAAGCATGCTCTGGGAAATCACAGACCATGTGACATTGTGTTGAAAAATGCATGTGTGGCATCTGATCAAGCACACTCGCCATTTTAACCTTGTGAGCACTCCAAGATGGGCATGATCAGCAACCTTCTGTAGTAGCAAGGCCATTTGGTAGAAGGAACAATTAGCCACCAGTGAATAGATATTGAAATCTGATTGAAAACTGATTTTATGTAAAGGTTTAGTTGAATACTTGTAATTCCTTTAGAATATTTTATTGAATGTCTTGTGCTCACTGCTGGCTATGGTTCTTATTTTCAGAATTAGCCCTGAAATTAAAGTGGTAGTCTTTATAGGAGGTGGTCCGGATCTACGCTACTCACTGAGGTTTCTTGAAACCTGATGAAGATAAAGTAGAAGCTGAGGAGAAGAAAAGAACAGAGTTTCAGGAAAAGTGAAGAACAGGTGGATATTTCCTGGCTGTGTTTCACACATGGTCTTGATGTTTTATTGTTTCATAATTTCAGTTTTCTTCTAAAACGGGTGCTAATTGTTAATACTGATTTAAAGCATTCTCCTTTTTGTTTTCAGTGACTTCTAAGGAAAGAGAAAACTGGGGATTTCTAAAGATACCTGATTTTGATAGGTACTACAGAGTTTTCTGGGAACTAGGAGAGAGAAGAAAAAGGGAGTTCCACGACCTAGAAACAGAAAACATAAAAACTAACGAGTATTTAAAAAGAGTCTAGGGCTGGATTCACAAAGGCAAATTAGGATGCAAGGCAACTTGCATCAGTGAAAATGGTGCAAGTAGCTCTTGTGTCCTGAGTTGCATCCTGGTGGGATTCACAAAGGCAGCCTGCAACATGCTGCAGGTTGGCTGTGCAGCTGCACCTATGCACCAGAAACCCCCTTGTGACATGGTAAGGGGTTTAGCATTACACCCTATTCAGGTAGGCTGGCTGCTATGACCACAAATCGGGTTCAGAGACAACCACCAGTGAACATCCATCAAAGACCATTTGCACCAACAAAAGCTGGTCCAAGTGGTCTTTGCCATTCACTGGAGGTTGCCACTGTGCCCAGCTCCACATCCCCTATGGGTTACAGCCCCGTATATAGGCCCTAGGTCTCAAGCATGGAAGAGACTGTGCCAGGATGAGTGTGTGGAACATCCCCAATGCCCAGACCCCACACATACACACATGTTGAGAGCACCCCATATGCCATGGGGCAAAATCCCTCTTCACTACTGTAACCCCCAGTCAGGGTCCGGAGACCAAACACTACCAAATAACTATAGGCCCATCTCCATCCCCCAAAGCCCTGGAGAAAATAGTATCCATGCAGCTTATATAATACCTATCTAAATATGACATATTATGCTCTGAGCAACATGGATACCACCGAATCTAGCACATCCACAGCTCTTCGAATTCTCCCACCAAATCCACTCTGTGCTTGATGCTGGGAAACTTGCAGGTGCAGTATTCATCGACTTATTTAAGGCCTTTGACACTGTGTGTCACCCTCTGCTGCTAAACTTCCTTAGCCAACTGGGTTTCTCACCTGGCCCACTGAACTGGTTCTCAAGCTACCTACAAAACAGATCCCAAAGAGTCAAGCTGAACAGGACCCTGTCTACTAACCTACCAGTACACTCTGGGGTCCCCAAGGCTCCATCCTTGGGCCTACCCTTTTAGTCTCTTCCTAAACACCCTCCCAAGCTCCTGCACTGACAAAATACTTCTTACGCTGATGATGCTGTCATCATTGCATCACATTCGCTACTCCACTCTCGCTCCAAAGCACCCAGCAACGCACCTTCACCAAGCAGAAAAATTGTTCAACAGCCATCGGCTCAGTCCTAAACCTGAAAAACAAAATCAATGCTTTTGCACACCAACAAAACAGTGCCAGTGACTCTTCCCTTCTCATCACCCCCAGCATGCTCCACTCACCTGAACAGGTAACAACATACAAGTACCTTGGCATCACCTTTGACTGAGGCTTTACCTTCCACATCCATTTAAAAACTCTGTCATTGACCATGAATTACAGGTTTGGAGGCTGCGATGCTGCCCTATTTGCTTGCACCTCTCTGGTCTGAGAGAGGAGGTTGCCCGTCTCCAGGCTGACCTGGCTAGGATTCATGAAACCTCCTCCCCACCCAGGGACCACCAGGGCCAATGCCACTACCACAGAGGTTGCCAAGAAAAGGAGTGGTTGGACCAGGGTGGGCTCAAGGAGGAGAGGGTGGTGGAACAGAGTTGCATCCTCCAGCTGTACCTCTTCACAATTCATTCACTCTTCTGGTGGATAGTGGTTCCTCTATGGAGGCACCTGTAGTGGAGACCATGGAGGATGCTGGGGACCTTCACAAAGGAGACCCAAGGAGGGTGGCATGGGACCCCACAGGGAAGGAAACAACTCCTGGTGGGGACTCAATCATTAGGGGGGTAGAAATGGGGGATGATGGGGAGAGGAGGTAAGGTGCCTTCCTGGCACCACAGCTGGAGGGACAGGAGCGAATCCTCAGGATCGTGGGAGAAGCTGCATGAGGGAGGAGCTGGATGTCATTGTCCACCTGGGGACAAATGACCTGGCTAGAAATGGGATCAGAGCAGTGCAAGAGGAGTTTGTAGAGTTGGGAAGGGCCTTAGACAAGTAGCGCATCACGGTAACCTTCTCGGAGGTGCTGCCTGTCTATGGCAAGGAGATGCTAGGCACTTCTCACCAGGGAATTCAATGAGTGGTTGAAAAACTGGTGTGGAGCTCAGGGTTTTGGCTTCATTGGGGACTGGGGAGCCACCTGGAGGAATGCAGACCTATACTGGTGCGATGGTCTGCATCTGTCCAGGGGAACCAGGATCCTAGGTGGAGAGGGTTTAAATGCTTCATTGGCAAGCATTTAAACCAGCCAAGAGGAGGCACTGAAAGGAGCTGGAACCGAGCCTCCTCCCACAAAACATGGTGATTAGTGAAGTAAATGCCAGGGTACAGAAGTTATTAGGGAGCAGAACAGATTTAAATGTAAACAAGGCAAAGGCAGTAAGGACAGAAATGGGGCTAAAGGGTAAGGCTATCAAAAAGTGGAGGGTGATGAGTACCAATGCCCATAGTCTGTGTAACAAGCTCCCTGAACTAGTGGCCTTGATGGAAGAGGGTTGCCTGGATATTGTGGCAGTCACAGAAACATGGTACACAGAGAACCATGAATGGGATGTCAACATACCAGGATACGCAATCTACAGAAGGGACAGGGAGGGTAAAGAGGAGGAGGAGTAGCTCTCTATGTAAAGGAAGGGATCAAAGCAACAGAACTAAAGATTAAACAGGGAGCAGATGAGGCACTTTGGGTCAGCCCTGGAGACAGGAAATGGCACCACAATCCGCATGGGGTTGTATACAGACCCCATCTCAGGGGAGGGAATGGACAAGGAAATGTTAGAAGGCTTTCTTAGAATGGCAGAAAAAGGGAGATATTGTTGATGGGGACCTGAATATGCCAGATGTTAACTGGAGCACCTTTGCTGCAGGCACATCCAAGAGCAGGGTCATTCTTGATGCCCTACAGGGGCATGTCTCAGACAGCTAGTATTGGAACCGACTCGGAGGGAGCAATCTTAGACCTGGTACTTTCAAATGGGGATGGAGAAAGAATCTCAGATTTAGAAGTGGGTAGCCATCTGGGAACAAGTGACCACCAAACAGTGTGGTTCACGATAAACACAGCCATACAATCAAGCCATACAAAAGCAAGAGTACTAGACTTTAGGAGGGCTGACTTTGGGAAAATGAGAGAGTGCCTCAGAAAACACTAGCAAACAGGCAAGAAGGAGGGGTGGAGGAACAATGGAAAGTGATCAAACAGCCATCACAGAGGCAACAAGCCTTTGTGTAAAAAAATCAATAAAACACAATGAAGGAAAAAACGCTATGGTTCACAAAAGAGGTGGCAGGAAAGTTAAGGAGAAAAGGGCAGCATTCAGGAAATATAAGGAGACACAGAAGGAGCAGGACAGAGAACTTTATCAGTTAAAGCAGAAAGAGGCTGGGAAGGTAGTCAGAATAGCAAAGGCCCAAACCGAAGAAAGGATAGCCAATTCTGTTAAGAAGGGGATAAGACCTTTATAGGTACATTAGGGAGTGAAGAAAGACCAAAGGAGGGATACTGAAGCTTAATAAAGGAGAGGGAATGTGGGTAGAGGGTGACAGTGAAAAGCAGGGTTACTGAATGAATATTTCTGCTCAGTATTCACAAAGGAAGAGGAGGGGAGTTACCTAAACCAAACAAGAGAAACACTCTGAAGACGGGGGTCGATACCAGTCCATTTACAGAAGAAAGGGTTCTGAATGAACTAATAAAATTGAAGGTGGACAAAGCAATGGGGCCTGATGGGATTCACCCAAGAATTCTAAAAGAACTAAAGGTAGAACTAGTGACATCGCTGACTACTCTCTTTAACAAATCATGGGAGGATGGGGTGGTACCCAAGGACTGGAGGAGGGCAGATGTAATTCCTCTTCACAAAAGTGGGAGCAGGACAGAGGCAGGAAACTACAGACCAGTTAGTTTGACCTCAGTGGTAGGAAAATGATGGAATCACTTCTGAAGGAAAGAATTGTTGAGTACCTTGAGGCCAGTGGGGCACAGGACCCAAGGCAGCATGGATTCATGATGGGAAGGTCGTGTCAGACTAATCTAATAGATTTCTTTGACTGGGTGACCAAAGTAGTAGATCAGGGAGGTGCTGTGGACATGGCCTACCTAGATTTTAGCAAGGCATTTGATACAGCCCCCACAAAAGATTAATACACAAGATAGACAGCCTTGGAATGGGTCCCAAGGTGGTAGCCTGGATAAAAATTGGCTAGACAACAGGACGAAAGGGTAGTAGTAAATGGAGTACACAGTGAAGAAAGGAGGGTTACTAGTGGGGTACCACAGGGTTGGTACTGGGACCAGTCCTTTTAATGTCTTTATAAGTGACATTGCAGAGGAACTGGAAGGAAAAGTATGTCTCTTTGCAGATGACACAAAGATCTGCAACAGGGTTGATACACAGGATGGAGTGGAAAGGATGAGAAGGGACTTGGCAAGGTTGGAGGAACGGTCAAATGTATGGCAGCTCAGATTCAATGCAAAGAAGTGCAAGATAATGCACCTGGGAAACAAAACCCAGGGAGCGTACACAATGGGGGTGAGATACTGACAACAGTAAAAATGGAAAGGGACCTGGGGGTAATTATATAAGATGACCTAAAGGTGGGCAAGCAATGTGAGAAGGCAGTAAGGAAGGCTGTAGGGATACTGGGATGCATAGGAAGAGGCATCAATAGTAGAAAACAGGAAGTTGTTATCCCTCTGTACAGACAGTTGGTGAGACCCCATCTAGAGTACTGTGTACAGTTCTGGAGACCCATCTCCACAAAGACATAGACAGAGTGGAGGCTGTCCAGAGGAGGGCAACCAAAATGGTGCAGGGTCTGCACCAGAAGACATATGAAGAAAGACTAAAGGAGCTTAATATGTATACTCTTGAGGAAAGAAGGGAGAGGGGACATGATAGAAACTTTCAAGTACCTCAAGGGAATTAACAAAGTCCAAGAGGGTAGCATCTTCCAGAAAAGAGATGTGCAAGAACAAGGGGCACAATTTGAAGATAGAGGAGGGACGGCTCAGGGGTAATGTGAGGAAGTATTTTTTCACTGAGAGGGTTGTGGATGCATGGAACAGCCTCCCTGAGGAGGTTGTGGAGTCAAGAACAGTGGTGGACTTCAAGAATGCATGGGACAGGCATAAGGCAGTCCTAGGGCGGAGAGGAAGTAAGCTGTTGGTTAACTAGGATCGCAGCTTATCTGTTAGGTAGGAAATGGGCAGACTAGGTGGGCCAAGCGGTCCTCTTATCTGCCGCCAAATTCTATGTTTCTGTGTTTCTATGTTTGGTCTCCTCTATCGCCACAAAGACTGCCTCCTGAATTTGCCTTAAAACTGGCCTTCACCTTGTCCATGCTGTCTCTGGCACACCACGGACTCCCAACTATGCAGTTGCAGACCCTACCACCCTTACTGAAGTCCAGACCCAATTAACAAAGCCTGCAGTCTCTGACTGTGCCCATAGCAGAACCCACACGTGCCTGCTATACTCTGCCTTGAACATACTCACATTTGAGAAACTGCTGAAATACCACACCTGCCTGCTAGCTAAAAAGACCTTATCTGGGCTATGACTTCAGGGGTCACTACTTCCTGCAACACTGGCCTGCACTCACCCATAATTCCACTAAAGCCACCTTCCTAGTACCTAGAGCCAGGACCTCTCTGCCAAAGATCCTTTCACCATACAGCACTGGTCTGGTATAACTCTCTCCCAGTAAACATCACAGGCATTCCCAGAATTGGCCAGTTCAAAATAGTCCTTCAAAAATACATTATCGATAGTTGGAGCTGTAACTGCCTATAGTGGACCTGTATTCTGTCTGAAATAGTCCCTCCCAGACTTCCCTGGGATCCCACAGACTTCTAACCACTGGTTCTATTGCAGAGTATGATTCCGCTTGTATAGTTAAAACAAATTGTGTTTGTTTATCTACGCCTGTATCTCACTTGTATTGTTACTCTGTCTAAACTTCACTTGATTTTGTCCACCCTCCCAGCAATGAGGTACCTTGTAAACAAGTCTCTGACTCAAAGGTTGTAAATCTGATTATTTGAAATAAATAAATAAATTAGTCTAGTGGCTCCCCCAACAGTGCAACCCCCACATACCCTCAATGCCTCCATTGACTGGCTAACCTTCACTCACCACCAGGGCCAGCAGCCACTGAACTGTGCCAGATTGCGACTGTACAACACACACCTGTGAATGATAGCGCTGTCATTCACAAAGCGACATGTAATCAAGCAGTAATGGATCTCTGGCACAGTTCAGTCAGTGGCTGGCCCTGGTGTTGAGGGAGGGCTGTGCCAGTTATCGACTCCTCTCGGTTGTGTACATGTGTGTTGGGGAGGCTGGCACTGCTGGGAGGGGGGTGGGGACCACTGGGCCACCAGAGCAGTTAAGGGTGTTTATTCTGGGGGTCCATGGCAAGGGAGCTTGGGGCTGGAGCCCACACCTACAGGGGATCAGAGGTGGGCATGGGGGTGCCATGGCTCCTCTTGGCTAGTGCACCATCTGGCGGCTACCCTGTCCTGTGAACTGCGGCATACCTGGGGCTGTGCCTCACCTTGTGCAGCTACTGCATTTCACAGAATGCAGACCCTGGACCCGCTCAATACTGAATTGGGTGCATGGTTCAGGTCGCAGGGATAGTCGATAAGCTGCCATTGTCGCGAGCTTGCATCAGACCATTGTGAATCTGGCCCAAACACTTTTAGAAGCCTTCAGTTTAGTTTAGTTAAGGAAAATTATTTTTTTAGTTTCTTTTGGATTATGGCATTTTCAGTATTTGAATGATATTTGCACATACACTTTTGAACTTTATTGGCAATACCCAATTTAGGCCTGTACATTGATTGTTGTAATGAACTAATTCAAGCTTTATATGCTGGAGATTGTTGCACTGATTGTTTAAAGTGGACTGGGATAAGATACATGTAATAGCGGCCATTATTTTAATACTGATCAGTGTGATTTTTTTCAGTTCCTTTTGGGATCTTCTGTGAGCTTGAATAAACAAGCATTTGTCAATGCCGAATGTTGCTTGCTTGTATGTGCTGTTTAGGTATTTGAAGTGACAGTTTCATGCCTTCCTCCCAAGACATCCACTGTGTCTTTCCATTCAGTATTCACAGAAGAGTGGAGGGCAAGGGCCACAGCAGTACAGCAGTTGCCAAGGGGTGAAGAGGTGGACAATAGTCCATTCAAAGGCAAAAGAGTCTGCAGGAGCTCACTAAATTGAAGGTAGACAAAGCGATGGAACCAGATGGCATACACCCAAGAATATTAACAGAACTGCGAAGGAGATAGCAGTACCTCTGGCAGCCATGTGCACTGAGTCATTCAACATGAGGGAATTGGAAGAGGGCACATGTGGTCCCTCTACACAAGTCTGGTAGCAGAGAGGAGGCAGGGAACAATAGGCCATTAAGTCTCACCTCAGTAGTAGGGAAGATCATGGAGACATTGCTTAAAGAAAGGATAGTGGGGCATCTAGATGCCATCGGAACCCAGGACCATAGACAAGATGGATCACAGTGGGGACATCATGTCAGATAAATCTGGTTGATTTATTTGACTGGTGACAAAGGAAGTGAATCAGGGTGGGCAGTGGACAACGCTACCTTGATTTCAGCAAAGCCTTTGACACCATCCCATATAGGAGGCTGATAAACTAGCTGGGTAGGCTGGACATGGGGAAAGGGTGGTAAACTGGTTAGAAACTGGCTAACAGACAGGAGGCAGAGAGTGGTGGTAAATGGTACGCAGTCTAGGGAGAGGGGGCACCAGTGGGTGCTGCAGGGATCGGTCCTGGGACCAGTTCTGTTCAGTGTCTTCATTAATAATATTGCAGAACATCTGAAAGGAATTTTTCACCAAATTTTCAACATAGCCATTTTAAGACCTCTGCTCATGAACAGTGTCACTGTGATATTCTTAATTTGTCTCGTACATTGATTTAGCACACCGACTGCGCCATTGTAGCGCCATCATGGGTGGAAACCCATTTTGGGTGAAATGTGAAAATGACAGCAGTACTACCTCAAGAAGGTGTGGTAAAATGGCAATGTTGAAAATCTGGAGTGAAAATATTGAAAATTGCAACTTCACGAAAGCATGCGTAGGAACTGTACAACGATGCTCATAAAACAGTCATTTTTTAGAATTTTTCAACAAATTTTCAACATAGTCATTTTAAGACCTTTGCTCATGAACAGTGTCACTGTGATTTTCTTAATTTATCCCATACATTGATTTCAGATACTGACTGCACCATTGTGCGCCATGGGCGGAAACACATTTTGGGTGAGATGTGAAAATGACAGCTATACTGTTTATAAGAAGGCATGGCAAAATGGCTATGTTGGAACTGGAGTGAAAATATTGAAGACTCGAAACTTATGAGTGCAGAAGAACTGTACAACGCAGAAGCAGTCATTTTTGGAATTTTCACCAAATTTTCAACATAGCCATTTTAACACCTGAGCTCATGAACAGTGTCGCTGTGATTTTCTTAATTTGTCCCGTACATTGATCTCAAGACACCAACTGCCCATTGTATGCTACATGGGAGAAACACATTTGGGTGAGATGTGAAAATGGCAGCTGTACTACTCATAAGAAGGTGTGATAAAATGGCAATGTTGGAAATCTGAGTAAAAATATTGAAAATATGCGACCTTACGAGCATGCGAGGAACTGCTACAATGCAGCCATAAAACAGCCATTTTTAGGAATTTTTCACCAGACTTCAATATAGCCATTTTAAGACCTCTGCTCATGAACAGTGTCACTGTGATTTTCTTAATTTGTCCCGTATTTTGATTTCCAATCTAACTCGCGCCATTGTGCGCTACATATGGCAGAAACACATTTTGGGTGAGATGTGAAAATGACAGCTGTACTACTCACCAGAAGGTGGCAAAAAATGGCAATTTTGAAAATCTGGAGGAAAATATTGAAATTTCTCATGAATCCACGAGCCCGCGAGGAACTGCACAACGACGCCAGAAAAAATATTTTTTTGATGATATCAATTACATGTTTTGGGATCTCTTCATGAATGATGTCATTAGATGGAGAAATCTAGGCCCAAAGGCTGATTTTATGCAGTGGACTGGGCAAATCACCTTCAGGCCCGAATAACACCATGACAGTGACATCATTCATTGAGAAGGGTCCCAAAACCCCATGTTGAAAATTTGGTGCAAAAATCTCAAAAATGCCTGAGATATGCAACAGTTGAAACCCCTATCTAGCCCATTATACAGCTTACCGCATTCTCAGTTCGTGGTCAGCTTTGAAGAGTGCAGACGTGTTCCCGGTCCACTCAAGATCGTCATGCCAAGGTCCAGAGGTAAGTATGGGGTGAAGGAGGGTGGGGAGGCTGGTGCACAGTGGGTGGGTGTGGGTTGTGGGGTTGGGAGATGCCGCAAGACAGTTTTTGTTTTACAGGTTTAAAAAAAAAGAATGTCGGGATGTTTGCCACACTGGGGTGGGCCCCAGCATGGCACAAGGACGGTGGGGGTGTTCAGCTGATGGGGTTGGGAACCCCATCGCCGCCAGCATTTGTTGCCACATTGGGGTGGGCTCCAGCGTGGCACAAGGACGGAGGCGCAGCCGATGGGGGATTGGGCACCGCATCGGCCAAAGGACGGCTGGTCATGCTGGGGTGGCCCTCAGCATGGCACTTACTACTGGTGGGGGATGCAGCTCAGCCGACGGGATTGGGCACCCTCTATATACAATGCATGGGAGCGGGGAGCACACGCCTGCATGGGTGTCTGTGGAGGGGAGGAGCTGCATGTGAGCAGCTCGATATCTTATCAGTGCTCACTGAAGCATAGCTCTCTTCAACTGTATGCCACTGCATTTTGGAGCGTGTCATAGACAGCTCCAGAATGCATTGGCTTACAGGGCCGCGCGCCAACACACTGACTGAATTGGAGGAGGAGGTAACATACCCAAATCTCCGATGATGGCACTATGTTTCTTGCACATGCATGCAAGCAACATAAAAATGAAAATATGATGTTAAGAAACAAAATGAAGGTTAAAGAACAGGAGACGGTGAAAAAGTTAAAAGGTAAACCGGGCAAATATATTTGATAGTAATAACAAAAGGTAACAGAATAAATAAGTCCCCTAAATAAGGGATCACAGATAGTACAGTTAACCTCTTCACCTATAATAGGCAACATGGGGACAAAGGGAAGAACATCCCTTTTAAAAGTATTAGAATTTTAGAATCTCCAACAACAAAAGTACTTAGTAACTCAGCCTCCCTCAAGGATTGATCTAAGTGATATAATCCACCTAGAAGAAAACTCTAATTTGTTAAGTGATGAAGTAGAAAATCACCCTTATCTTAGAGATTATAAGGAGTTTTTGTCCTTATTTAATTAGACGAGAAAATTGAATCCTCCTAGTAGAAATCATGAAGATGATTGTCTCTGGTCTAAACAAGATTTAGAGACCAGAACAAAGGAAGCAAGTCAGGATGTAAGAGAGGATTCTAGAATGCATCTTCTAGAGTTCAAACAGATTTTTGAAAATAACTTAATGATATAAAAATGACTTTATACAGAATAATGTCCTATTGAAATAAATATTATTAACATTAAAGGAAGCCAATAAAAGGAAAATGTCATTCCTGGAGATAAGAATGGTGACAATTTACAAACTGGAGTGGAAAATGAAAACAAGGCAATCAGTACTGTGAACAGTGAAGAGAGAACTAATGCTACACAAGAGAAATCTGAGCTTGATAGTAAAGCATTAAATAACCAAAAAGAGATTAAAATAACAACCTTAAAGACTCAAGAAATGGAAAGCAAAGAAATTAAGCAAGTAGTGAAGGGGTTAAACAAGAAAGAAGGGGTAGAGGTAAAGGGTAAAGTCCCTAAAAAACAGCTGAAAAGATCCGTACTGTAGCAACCCAGACTGAGAAGGGAAGGAGGAAATTACAGTAAGAAAGGAAGAGTGACAAAATGAAAACAAAGAAGAGAGCACTATGAAGGTGGCATTGGTACCCAAAAAAAGAAAAATAATAAGGTAAAAATGACCATTGTGTGGATGAGGAAAAAATTAGACACAATTTTTATTAAAGGTATTTCAGTAGTAAGACATGAATTTCCTTTTGTTAAAAATAACAGTATGCAATCTACTAAGAACAGTTTTGAAGGAGAAATTGAAATGGAATGACATAGTATCTATTTATAGATATAGGTCGAGATATTCAGAGCACTTGTGCATGGTGCAACTAAGATGTGCTGGCACAAGTCCAAAGATCCCCCCACGAGTGATATTCAAAGGGCTGTGGCACAGAACCAATCCCATTGCACCAATGCACAACCATAATGTATGCAAGCGCAAGTGCATGGGGTTTTCCCATGCATAAGTGGTGCAATGGCATATTCAACCATAGAGCATGACACAAGTGTGGAGCAAACCCCATGTTGCGCCAGGGCAGATTTGAGCCAATAAATATAGGCTCAAACACACAGACAGCAGATGCACAACATTGAGCATAGTGAGAGAGGGAGTGACAGATAGAGAGGGAGAGAGACAGAGAGGAAGCGAGACAGAGAGAGAGAGAGAGAGAGAGAGAGAGAGAGACACAGACTGACGGATGGACAGAGCGTGAGTGGCACCCAGGGAGACATCCAGTGCCTGAGCAATGGACAGTGGCTCATTCCTGATGAATGCCATAATGAGGGATGTGGGAGGCAGGAGGAACAGGCGTGGCTAACAATGGGCCTAGCAACAGTATGCCCAACACAGGTAGTACCGTGCCAGGATCACGATGAGAACTTTAGTGACAGAGATTGTGGGCCAGTACCGCCTGGACAGGACAGTTCTAAGGCAGCTCTGTGAGCTGTGCAGTGATGAGATGCAGGCACCCACCAGACATAGTCATGCCATGACAGTGGAGACTAAGGTGACTGCCGTGATGTGTTTGCTCTCCACAGGCAACTTCCAAAGACCAACAGGTGATATCATGGGCATCACCCAGTCAGCCACATCCTGCCTCTTCACCCAGTTCCTCAATGCTCTGTTGTCACATGCTTCAGAGTACATCTAGTTCCCAGCACTCATGCAGAATGCACAGCAAACATGCAGGAGCTCCACTGGGTGCACGCATTCCAGGCATGATTGGGGCAATAGACTGCACCCATGTTGGCATTGCACACACTACCCGACCCAGAGGATGTGGTCTACATCAACCAAAAGGATACCCATCCATCAGCTGCCAGGTAGTGTATGATGCCATGGGATGCATCATCAATGTGTTACAACAGTGTTGTAAACCTTACCAACTATCAGCTCTTCAGAGCAGATCGCCCTTCCAGGGTGGTGGGGTGGCCATATACATTAAGGACACCATCTCTGCTACCTGCCTCATCAACACATCCGAACCAAAGGAATTTGAATGTTTGTCAATCAAAATATCCCTTCCTAACTTGTCTTCATTTAAATTGATTGGCTGCTATAGGCCCCCTCAGCAGGCCTCAAATTACTATCTCACCTGGGGTCAATAACCAATCTAGGCCCTGAAGATACCATCATCCTTGGTGATTTGAATTTAAACTGGCTATCTAATGCATCTGCTCCATTGGTAACCTTTGTGACACCTATGGCTTTACACAGCTAATTAAAGACCCAACCAGGGTTAACCTAAAAATTCTAGCAACAGCTCACTCCTGGATATTATGTTGGTAAACAAGCCTCACTTATATCGCATGCAGGAGTACTACCGAATGATGTAAGTGACCATTGTCCCATAGCTGGCATAAGATCTTCACTCAAACCACCAACCCTGCTGAATTTGTCCTCAAAAGGTCAAAAGAAGTTCAACATACCAGGATACCTCCATGACCTGAGTAACACAATATATTGGCAAGATTCCTACCTTACAACCTCAGTGGAAACAGCTCTCCAGATCCTAAAGGACATTATCACTAATGCCCTCAATATTCACGCATCATTCACCAATATCAGAACTAAAGCAAGGTCCTGCCCCTGGTTCACCACTGATCTTAAAACAGCCTTGCTAGCCAGAGACAAACTGTGGAAAAGGCAAGAAAAACTAAGGATTCCAGAGACTGGCTAAATTTCAGAAAAGCAAGAAACTCATGTACAACACAAATAAGATCTGCCAAAGCTGCCTATTATAGAGCTGAATTGGATGCCTCCTATAATAACCCAACCAGGCTCTGGGGAACTATAAAGGGTATCTTGGGCCAAAACTCTACTCCTGCCTTAACCTGCAAACTGCTACTAAATAACACAGAAATTACGGACAAACAAGAAATCCTAAATACCTTCAATGACCACTTCACCACAGCTGGACTAGCATTTGACTCTTCACCTGCAAATCTCCTGAGATCTTCCTTGAACCTTCAATCCACCATGGGTCAAAAGGCTACATCAACCTTCTCCTTCAGCCCAATATCCTTGAAGAAGTGGAAGATCTCCTCTCCAATTTAGATACTTCAAAAGTGCAGGTACAGACTCCTGGACCCCTACTTCCTCAAGATTGCATCTCAAGTCTTATCTGCCCCCTCACTCATCTCTTCAATCTTTCCCTCACCACTGGATCCATTCCTCCACTTGGAAAACAGCTCAAGTAGTTCCTTTACTCAAATCTGGTGATCCCATGGACCTCAATAATTACAGGCCCATTTCCATCCTATCAGTTCTATCCAAGATGCTCGAAAAGTTAGTAAACTCACAATTAAGGGACTACCTGGATAACAATAACCTCCTAAATACAGTACAATCAAGATTTAGATCAAGGCATAGCACCATTTCGGCCCTAGCCAAAGTAACCAACGACTGGCAGATTGCTATGGATAAGGAGAACAGTACCTGTGCTGTGTTCCTGGATTTGAGCAAAGCATTTGACACAGTGGATCATGAATCATTAATCACCTCCTTGGCTCACTAGGGTTGGATTCCCCTTCACTCAATTGGTTCAAGTGCTATCTATCAGATAGATCACAACTGGTAAAAATGGAATCTACCTATCCACCTTAAAACCACTGTTAAGAGGTGTACCGCAAGGCTCTATTCTTGGCCCCATCCTCTTTGCCATCTATATTAATAATATTGATGCTAACCTCACTCAATCCAACATCCATCTGTTTGCTGATGATACTGTATTATATGTTAGCAATCCTTCATTATCTAAAGCCTGTGAACTGCTACAATCTGAATTTTCCATCCTACAACACAACCTACTGGATAAAAACTACTTCTAAATGCCAAAAACAAAAGCTATGTTCTTTACCTCAAAGAGTTGCTCTACCACTACCCCACCATCCACCACCCTACAACTAACCACCTTACTTGGAGAAGCTGGAATTCGTTGATAACTTCAAATACTTTTGAGTCTGGATTGATAACAAGCTTGACTATTCTGTCCATATTGAGGAGCTACTAAAGAAACTGAGACAAAGGCTTGGTTTATTTTAGAATAAAGCACTACCTCAACAGAGACTCAAAAAAGATTAATCCAGGCTTCATTCCTATCCCTCATTGACTATGCTGACTTTCTGTCACGGACATTGTTCACTCCCCTCTTAAATAAACTGGACACCCTATACCACAGGTCCATCAGATTCATTACTGACCTTCCTTCAGCACCCATCATTGCTCCCTTTATAAGGCAGTTAACTGGACATCATTACAACACAGAAGAAATAGGAATGCTGCAATTTGGATATTCAAAGCCTTATCAGGCAAGCTACCTACCTATATCTCAGACTGTTTTACTCAAATTACTTCTAGGCCATACAACCTAAGGATCAGCAAAATTATCATTCTTAAGGTCCCAATGTCTGCACCCAGTTTGGGAGGCTGCTATCAGCTACTCACTAGCAATTGTTTGGAATTCACTCCAAAAACCATGAAGCTAAATAACCTCCTACCCTTAATATCCTTCAAAAGATTATTCACCACCTATTCCCAGAACTCTGCAACTGCTTCCACAAGGCCCTAAACCCCAGCCTACCTACCCCCTTTTTTTTTTTTCGTGTTCCTATATGCTGATAAAACTCCCATTTCCAGTCCCAAGATTCACCCTCAAAATGCCTGCTAGGTCCTATAATCTACATATTACTCCTGATATGCCCATTGCCTTCTGTCTCACAGATTAAAAGTTTTAATGTGCCTTGTACATATGTATATTGTTATATATTAGCACTTATGTCATTGTATTACTGTTTATGTTACCCTGTCATTGTATTACTGTTTATGCTACCCTTGTCAATGTAATAACACTTGCACTTCTTGACCACTCAGGTCCATCTTGTAAATGAGCTATGCTCAATGATGTTCGCCTGATTAAATAAAGATTTTGATTGATTGATTGATTGAATGTCTGTACCACACACTCCCGGAGTGCACACAATGCCTTCATATGGCACAGTTCTGTACTGTGCAATAGGTTTGAGTGGGAAGACATCCCCATGGGCCACCTTGTCAGTGAATAGGAAGTGTGCCAGTAAGGCCAAGAGACACGGTCCTAGGGGTAGGTGAGAGGGTGGGGTGGTTGTTGAGGTGTCTGTAGTGGCTGGGAGGGGCGGGTGGCAGCACAGCAACTACAGGGATAACCGTGTTGTCTGCCACACAGGCAACAGTGCATACTCACTAAGGACATGGCTGCTCACCCCACCCATGACCATCGGCTCTCGGGCAGAAAGATCTAACGAGGCATATGCCAGCACATGCAATATCATTAGCGTCTCTTTGGCATGCTAAAGATGTGATTCTGTTGCCTAGACAGATCAGGTGGTGCCTACAATACAGCTCATCAAAAGCCTGTGGCATATTCCTGCCTGCTGCATACTGCACAACATGGCCATTGACCATGGAATAGTAGCCGAGGCTGATGAAGGCAACAGTAGTGGGACAGTGGTGATGATGGTCCAGCAGGCGGTGGGCTGGTGCCCTTAGCAAGAGGGATCCCAGAATGGTGCAGAAGGCATGGCAGCACTGTGACATGATCACAAAGGGAGCATTGTGGGCACGCAGAGTAAGTACACAGACACATAGGCATGGCCCACACAGCCCAGCACACACCACAGGGGACAGGATATGCACAGTAGAATGCATGCAGGGACGGGGTGTACAACAGACAGAGCAGGGCCACTGATGCATGGGCATGCACACACAGACACATGCAGCAGTAGCACGTGCACAGGCAGACACACACACACACACACACACACAGCCGCCCACACACAGGGTGAGGGACAGGGCATGGATCAGAAGCATGACACTGGTGCACAGGCAACACTGGTGCTGGGCTGCCATCATCACATCCATGCCACATGCCCCAGCAGCATGGTCCACACACACACAGGGGCATGCAGCACAACACATATACAAGCCACCACATGCATGCTGCACCACCACCACCCACATGCGTGTGTGTGTGTGTGTGTGTGTGTGTGTGTGAGTTCGCGACAGCAACATAGCAGGTTAAGGCAGTGGACATGTCACTCCAACCGTGCAGTCCCATGACCACCACGGCCAATGGGCGGCCCTGCAAGGATCGACTGGCAGATGCCTGCGTGTATCAGCCATGGACGGTGTGTCAGACGCCCCCAGGGGTTGATGTGCATGATAGTGACAGTCCATGCAGGGGTGTCATGGTGGCCAAAAGGCCTATCCCAGAGGATGTCTGGGATGCTGATATCTGATCCCAGCATCTGCCTTGCTGGTGTCACCAGATGCGGGACCATGGGGTGACAGTGCACTGCAGGGGTCATCTGCATCTGACCGAGCCCAGTGGCCACCACTGGACGCAAACCCAGCTGCAGTGGTACTGGATATGCAGTCCATTGATGCCACAATGGCACTGGTCATGCAGTCCAATGCTGCTGTTGTGGCCTCCTGCATCTGGGCGAGGCCTATCCATAAGCCTCACTTTGCCCCTGTTCCACTGCTCAGTCACCTGGCACACTGCTGCCTGCAGTGTGCACACCTCACTAGCAAGCAATGCATGGTTATCCATGGAGGCCCACAGTAACCGGTGTGCTCCCAAAGTCTCTTGGCCTCCCAGTCCTCCTGGTCTGGCCGCCAGGCTGGGGAGGGTCACAGCATGCTGTTGCACAGCCTTCTGCTCAGGTGGATGCTGCACAGTGTTGCCTGGTGCACTGGTGGTGGGCACCATGGCATGCTGCTCAACATCACCTGCATCCTGCTGCCGCTACCCGACTGTCTGCTGGACATTGCCCTGCACCTCCACCACAGCCACAGCACCATCACCACCCACACCAGACATGGCTGTGGTGCCACACAGCTGTACTAGCAGGGATGAGGGCTGCAGGCAAAGTGCTGGGACCTGCCAGTGCCTTTGTAGGGGATAGGGGTGTCGGGCACCACCTCCCCATGCTCTCCAGTATCAGTGAAGGTCATTATCGGTGCCCAACAGCACACCAAGCTGGGGCTTTCTGCACACAGCACCTCCAGGCTGTCATCTTGCAGGAAGCCAGCCAGGGGACATTCGACCCTTATCAGGAATGGCCACATGCCCAACAATGCTGAGACATGGTCTGTCCCGGCTCTGGATGCCCATTGAGGTCGAGGGTCAGGCATCCGTGTTTGCGCCACCTCCTCCTGCTCCCTCTGCACAGAGGCATGCTGGTGCTGCAAAATGAGAACAGTGTGTCAGTGGAGCAGCATAACCCATGGCCCCTATCCTCCACCTCTACTGCCTCAACCCCACCTCCCAACCCCATCCATCCCCACCCCACTGTGTGTCAACATCCACACACACATGGTGGTGGACATGGCCTGGACACACCTGCATGTCACGCCTACAACAGGCACACAGTAGTTCAGCCCTTAGAAGGGCCTACTGAGTCATAATGTCGTACTCTTAATAGCGTATGATGTGACACTTGGCCAGCTGGTTATGATTGTTCTATGATATTTGTAATATAAAAATGTAGTGTGTGATTGTCTCACATAAGGCAGCTGTGCCATGGGTGCCCCCAGCTTTCAATTATAGTCAAGTGATCTGAAACCAGGAGGTAAATAAAAGACCAGAGAGACTTTATTAAGGGCCTCCTGTGTTTCTGTCTTAATCAGAACTGACCAGCTGCCAGAATATAGGGCTCATAAAGTTTTATGATACCTATAAGCAAGGCCTCTACTTTTCTACTGACACAGTGGGACCAAGTTCTGCGGCAAGACTTACCATTTGCCACAGAACTTCTGCGGCAGTGGTTTGTAATTTCTGTGGAAGTTCTGTGTCACTAACAAACTACCAAATCACAGTGTCAGCTTGTCATCCTGGCTTTATTTTCATGGCAGTGGTTATAGCAGTCAGGATGGTGGAAAGCACAGTAACACTAGTTCAAAAAATAACAGACTTTTAAAAATAATTTTATGCCTAAAAGCAAAACAAGTGTCTCTCCTTCAGGTCCTAGCCTGTTGCATAAATGACATATGCAGAGGGATCTTATGTGATAAATAAGGTATTTCTATATGCATGCTATCTATCCCATTAATGAGGTTTCCACTGTCTATCACTTATATATTTGTATATGCTTTCTACACCACTCATGAGGTTCCCACTGTGCATCACCTGTATATTTATATGCAATCTGTAACATACATACAAATCTGCATGTATGTATGTGGTAAGAGAAACAGAGATATTTTGTGTATATGTGTATATATATATATATATATATATATATATATATATATATATATATATATATATATAATATATTTATATATATGTATTTTTTTATTTCCATGAACTTGCATCCTCATTCATACAGGACCAGTTAGAAATGGCATAGAAGAGTTATTGCAAAACTCATTTTCATGTCAACCTGCTTTCCCTGACACACTGCATAACACTATCAGGCCATGACATGCATGTGAACCGATTGTGAGATACAGCTCTCAGCCCATCGCAATGTGTCCACCATGTGACAGAACACTGCACCATACCTACCCAGGCTCCGAGGAGTGATGTGTTCCACCAATCTTGTGCTGCCCAGCCAGCTCCCAAAGCTAATCTCTGAACCTGAGTTGCCAGTATGGAAATACAGCATGCTCTGGCCCAACAGCTGTCCCTGCACAACATTTTGTCAATAACTTTTAGTAGATTATATCAACCAGTGACAATATGTAATCAATAACCCTGGCAAAATGCATAGATCTATTCTTTCAACAGGTCTACACATTATTACATTTCACTTTTCTGGGCATAATTACTTTATTTTCTCAAAAATTTAGACAGTTAAATTAATTTTACCAGTTATTCATTTCAGATAGTGTCCCTATATCTTAAAAGCACAAATAGGTTTGTACAAAGTGAGGTATGGACTTAACAGGTCTATGCTATTGACAAGGTTTTGCTTAAGTTGGTCCTAGTGCAATAATGTGAGACTGAAAATTGTATTAGGCTGTAGTGCAGGCTGAGCAAATATCACCATGCATGATGTGCTGTGCCATGTGGTAGATAAGTGACTGTTCATTTCTGTTGCAGAATGCAGACATTTCATTAGCTAATGTATGATGTTATAGCTATGATAACATCACATTCTGAATATATAGGGGTTTTGGATATAAAAAAGGGGAAGGAACCAGATTCTATGTATAAACAGAAATATTAATAAAAATCACCAAGAAGAGTGAATTCTGTGGCACATGAAAGTTCTCAGTAGTTTGCTAGTTCTGCACAAAATTCTGCGGCTGCAGAATTCTAGAGCCTGCCTATAAGAAGAACATGTTATACCACCATGGTGCTAAAGGTTATAAAATCCTTTGATATGCCTTGGGAACAGAAACTGCTCAAGATCAAAGAGAAATGTTAATTAGGAGTCTTATTTGGGAATTGAGTTTTTGCTGATGTCATCTTATTTAATATATCTCCTGATAGGACATCTTGTTTGTATATTATTTATATTCAATAAGGAGGAGCTAGATGACTCACAAAAGGGTGTGAGAGAGACACACAGTGTAAACTAGGACTTGTGTCTGATATTTGAGACATATCTTTTGGGGCTCTTAAGAAATAAGATCTAACTATAAGCACTATAGAGGTAATACACTAGATAGAAAAAGTCTAATTGTATTGTGGTAGGAGTGTGTCTGTAGTTTTCATTTTTTCTTTTAAGTGAATTTATGCTCATTGATATATTGTTCTGTGTTTACATTTTCATGTTTTTATCATCTTTAAGCAAAGTACCCTTTATTTTAAAGACTGCCTGGGTCTGCCAGTTCTCTTTTGCAAGTGATGTATAGAGGGTTAAGACTGACAAAAACTGTTCAGAAGCTTGGTGGTGTTACTAAACTGGGAAAAGGTAAGAATATACCTAAGGTCTTTTATAAAGTTTAAGGGTTCATTTGGAAGCCTGGCTGGGTGCCCCTGGCATAGGTTGCACCTCAATCCCAAGAGAGTATGAATCTACGCCTGTACATTGGGTATGCTAGCATAAGGTTCACAGTTTGAATCCCTCCCAGAACTTGAAACTAAAGGTGGATGGAATTCAGAGGTGTACTCATTGGAAATCAATTTGGATTTAGGTAAAACAGGAGTACAATTAATAATATATTTATAGTAGATTATTTGGTTAATAAGCAAAAACTGAAAACAGTGGATTATATGGTTGCTTCCTTGACTTGAAGCAAGCCTTCGATAATGACAATAAGGAGACCCTTTGAAAGAGTTTAGCAGCCTGGGAGATTGATCCAAGATTATTAGATCTAATTATCAGCCTTCATAATAACACCTCAGTAAGAGTGAGGTATTCCAAAGATGGAAAATGTACTCCAAAATTCCAGTTAAAAGGATGTTAAACAGGGCTGTTTATTGGGCCCAGCCCTGTTTATATATATATATATATATATATATATATATATATATATATATATATATATATATATAAAATTAGAGAGTTGAACAGTCATGAAGTAGATGCCCCAAAGATAGATGGTAATAAAATTAATATATTGGCTCATGCAGAGGACACAGTACTTCTATTTAAAACAGCCAGGGTCTTCAAAAGCAATAAATATAGTAGCTAACATTCTTCAGAAGTTGTCATTAGAAATAAATCCTGAAAAAATAAGATCATTAAAATGGGAAATTATGTAGAAACCCTATGTTTGGAAATAAAGGATATAAAGCTGCAGGAAATAAACAAATTAGGTTTGCCTGTTGGTTGGAGGAAAGAAAACTTCATAGGGATGGATTCTGTTGTAATTCTTAGCTCAAACAACTAGATATTGAAATAAGAAAAGCAGGACTGGCATCCCTTTATAATGACAGATCTTCTACAGAAATCAATGTATATAGAACAGATTAAATGTAGATGGATAGATAGATATACAAATACAACACGATAATGCGAAAGTTAATTCTTACTCCTTGTTTACGTTTTACCAAACATTAAGGAGAAACTGGGGCATCCAGAATTATTTGATTTGGTGTCATGATTTTTACATAGAAAAATATTTGCCAGATTAAGATTTAATATACATATGAATTGTCGAGCTCAAACGTTATTATGGAAAAAATTAACGAACAACAAATGTGTAAGTGCAATAAGCAGTTCTTAACAACTGATAATTTATTATTTGATTGTGATTTATTGAGAGTTCCTAGAGAAAAATGGATTAATCCTTTGCTGCAGAATATTGTTGGTAAAAGAAGAGGATATAATTAAAAATTCTTGGATGGAAATTAAATGTTATATTCTTATATGGTAATATGTTTTTATCTTGAAGTGTGAAATATTTTAAAATTTTAAATTGCCAGATGTGTAATTGTTTTTGTGACTGAAACATTTAGTTGATTGTATGTATACTTCATTTTATTATGAAGTTCAGTGTTAGTCCTTTGGAATATACTCTGGTTGATGTTAACAATAAAAATTAATTAATTCATTCATTCATTCATTCATTCATTCAAAGCTTGCTGGCTTCTCTTTGGTGCAGACAAACGATTACATACCTGCCCTCTAAATACTCACCAATATTCTCATGCTAGAGGAAAGACTACCATATCAAATGTGTCTCTCACCAAAAAATCCACCTGTGTTTGACCACCGTAGGAGTAACTGCCTCCCTTCAGTTGGCTACCCTCTCCATGGCCACTCATGGCCACCAAAGCTGTTTGAAAGGTACCCAGGGCCAGAACTGCCTTAGCTCAACGATCTTTCCCTTTCAGAGCCCCTCCTGGTATAATGCCATCCCCTTCTATCACTGCAATATCCAAGTTAGGTCCCTTTAAGGCTGCCCTGAAAACCCACATTCTGTCTTTCTGCAACTGCCAGTGTGCCTGCTAGCCAAATCCTAGGCCCTAGTCACTGACTATGCCTCCAATGAGGCGGATACTTCTCCTGATGGGCCCTAGTTCTCACCTAATAGCTCTATAGATTATTTTCTGTTATAAGACTCATGACAATGCCTCCTGGAGGCAGCACCTCTGATTTCTGACTATAACCTGTGACTCAACTCTGCTTAGCTACCAACTGTATAGGCAAACTATTTCTTTGTATAGCAAATTACATTAACTTCCACTTGTATAGGCTAGTTCTTCATCTGTATCTATAATTCATGCCTGAACAGCACCTTGCTGTATTTAACATACTAACATACTAGACGCCAGCAGAGTAAGCCTATTGGTCTATTAAGTCTGCTCATGCTTCAGCACCCTGATTGGGTACCATAGCCTCTATCTGTCTCCTTCCACTGTTACTCCATCCCCCAGTCCTAACTGTCATATTCAGTTATTATTGTATTATATTATTCTGTATCTGAAGTCAAGCCTTTGGAAATTAGTCTATGACTCAAAGGGTTGTAATTCGATGTTCTCAATAAATAAATAAATAAATAAACTGCGCACACAGCACCCTTGTGTTGACACTGTACGAATGGGACAGAAGTCTAAGCATGTCAGAGTACTATAATCATTGCTGTGTGTACATGCTGGACCATGGCCTGCTAAAAATCTGCACACTCACGCTCACCCCACTGTCCCAGCACAGACCTGGTGTAGCAGATGTGACAACAACTAATGCCACTGCTCTCCTGTTCTCAGTTGTGTGTTGCAGTCACAGACATGTGTGGTCTGTTAGTGGTGAGGACAACATACATGCACTCATAGCACTTGACAGTCACTGCAGATAGTGCTATGTAGTGACTGGCATATCACGAGAATTTCATATGTGGCTGTTGTGCAATGATCATTGGTTTTATGTTTTGCAGCACTGAAGATATGTGTCTGTATGATTCACTGACAAAATATGATGAGCCAAAGTACACTGTTTACCAGTTCGACTCCTATAGTTGTTTCATATGTGTTGGAGTTGCCTGTCACCAATTGGGGACAGATTTCCAAGAGGTCCAGAACAACACTTACTGTCATGCAGACTTGTCCTGAATGTGGACATCAAGCTGAGTGGTCCAGCCAGCCATATACACGGCAAATGCTGGCCAGCAACCTACTGATGTTAGCAGCCATACTATTTTCTGGTCCACTCCCTCTAAGGTTGGAAGCTGTTCAACCCTTCAACCTGGCAACCATTGGACTGACCACCTATTTCAGACATCAGAGGGTCATACCTGGAACCCACCATATTGACAACCTGGAAAACTCATCAGGTACAGATGATGGCAGCACTACAAGAGCTGGATGGAGGTCTGATATTGGCAGGTGATAGGAGCTCTGACAGTCCTGATCATTGTGCCAAATATGGGGCAATCACTATGATTGAGCAGTGCATTAAAAAGTACTGGATGTCCAGGTGGTACAGGTACATCAGTCAGTGGACATTTCAGGTTTGCAGTGTACCTGTACTATACAGAATGCAGGCAGTACTACCATGACCTCATTGAACTCATGGACTATAATCTGCACCTTCTTGTAAAACATCTGTGCATATCACACATTGTGGTGAAACTACATCAACACTAGGGACAGATGAGTGACCATGTTACTAAAGAATATGTCTGTGTCCTTCCAGGGCAAGCAGTGTCTGCCATAACAAATGTCAGGCATGTCTTGTGACCTCATTTCTTGGGTTCTCGCTGTGTGACTACATCTATTGCCACACTCCCAAAGCTATTACCCACACAGCTTGTCTTAAACCATAGTACTGTTTCTTTGAGTGTCAGCAAGATGTCAACATATATGTGACACTATCAAGCTGTGGGTAGCCTACATTCTGAATGAAGTTCCATCAACACCATATATCAATGTTGACTGTACCGATGAAAACATGCTTAATACCTCAGTGAGCATGTTTGTTCTTCATGGCTCACTTGCCTATTCTGTTGATTTGTGCATTTCTTATGTTCTGCTACTGAGTGGTTACCAGATGTTTTACTGTTCAGTCATCTTCTATGTACATATACTATGTCAAATGTGCCAGTCATTGTGATCCAGTGCCTGTTCAGTCATATAGGTCTGCCCTGCAGATGGGGCCCTGTAGCCCAGAATCCTCATCACATAGGACTGTAGCATAACCACCGGAATACCTGATGACAGATACGTGTACAGTAGACAAGTGAAACAGCCACTGAGCTGCTGGAGGACAGGACTTGAGGGCTACAGGGAAGTGTGCTGCATGCTAACACATGAATGAACAGGTATGGCATGACAACTGTTGCCATGTTTCTGAATGTGTGCCATATTTTGGACATGACATCCGCAAACCTACACCTATGCCCAAAGCTGGCAGTGACTCAAGTATGTTATGCTTTTTGCAGCTTTTATCTATAATATATGGCAGCCTCTTACAAATGCTGAATGAGTATAGCATTGTATGTGTGCAAAAGACATGTTTACACAGCACATACCTAACTAATATAGGTCAGTGGTATGTGGGCACTGACACCAGTGCACAATGTGTGGTGTTTTAGCACAATCACCTGTTGCCATCAGTGCTAAAGGCAGTCTGATGTGTACCGTGGCCATTGTCAATGAAAACACCATCAAATTACATTAGTCAATGTCATGTCAGCGTCATCTGATATCTTCATTGAGGGTCACTTGTGACCACACTGGCATGTTCTGTGGTGATGCAACAAGTCTGTGGTATACAGTGCTGCAGTCTCAACATAACAACTGAAGTGATGTTGTGAATACAATGTATCCAGATGTGGGGGTGGGGGTGCAGCATTGTATGATCATGGCATTGACCAATATAAATTCTTAGCCTCCAGGCCAGTTGTGGGCACATGTGGTACTGTAAGGCACTGTGATTGCATGAACATGCAGCAGGTCATAAAAGCATCCCTTGTTTTAGTCTACATGGGTTGGCAAGCTGAGATCCTGCAGACCAAACAGAGGCTCCTCCTCGCTACCACCTATATTCTATCTGTACTCTGGGTGGACTGGCTTGCTTGCCAACATGACCCTAACACCCAAGGCCCTCAGGGACCTGCTGCTGCACACCCACCAGTCACTACTACTCTCCATCCTCAGGTGCACTATCTCAGTCCTAGTTGCCTACAATTCACAAGAAATGGGATTTGCTACATAGAACCAAAGACTTTGATGGCAGATAAGGATTACTTGGCCAATCTAGTCTGCCCATTTCCTACCTACAGGATAACCCATAAATCCTAGTTAACCAACAGCCTATTTCTTCCTACCCCCATCAAGAATTGCCTTATGTCTGTCCCATGCATTCTTGAATTCTCCCACAGTTTTAGACCCCACAACCTCCTCAAGAAGGCTGTTCCATGCATACACCACCCTCTCTGTGAAATAATACTTCCTCACATTGCCCTAGAACCGCCCTCCTTCTATCTTTAAATTGTGTCCCTTGTTCTTGCACATCTCTTTCTGAAAGATGCTACCCTCTTGGACTTTGTTGAGCCACTAGAGGTACTTAAAAGTTTCTATCATGTCCCCCTCTCCCTTCTTTCCTCAAGGGTATACATATTAAGCTCCTTTAGTCTCTCCTCATCGGCTTCTCTTGTAGACCCTGCACCATTTTAGTTGCCTCCTCTGGACTCGTCTATCCTGTCTATTTCCTTCGGAGATGGGGTCTCCAGAACTGGACACAGTACTCTAGATGGGGTGTCACCAACTGTCTGTACAGAGGATAACAGCTTCCTGTTTTCTGCTGCTGATGCCTCTCCCTATACATCCCAGTATACCCCAGCTCTCCCTACTGTCTTCTCACATTGCTTACTAACCTTAAGGTCATCTGATAAGATTACACCGGGTCCCTTTCCTTTTGTTGTTGTTACTACCTCCCCATCCATTGTGTATTCTTCCCTGGGTTCTTGTTTCCCAGGTGCATTATTTTGCATTTCTTTACATTGAATCCTAGCTGCCATACTTCTGACCATTCCTCCAACCTTGTCTAGTCCCTTTTCATCCTTTCCATGCCTCCTTGTGTATCAACCCTGTTGCAGATCTTTGTGTCATCTGCAAAAGGCATACTTTTCCTTCCAGTCCCTCTGCAATGTCACTGATGAAGACATTAAAAGGACTGGACCCAATACTGAACCCTGCGGTACCCCACTAGTAACCCCTCTTTCTTCAGAGTGGACTCCATTTACAATTACCTTCTGTGTCCTGTTGTCCAGCCAATGTTTTACTCAGACTACCACCCTGAGACCCACTCCCAGGCTGGTTAATTTGACTATTAATCTTTGTGTGGGACTGTGTCAAATGCCTTGCTAAAGTCAAGGTAGGCCATGTCCACAGCCCCTCCCTGGTCTACTACTTTGGTCATCCAGTCAAAGAAATCTATTAGATTCGTCTGACATGACCTTCCCACTGTGAACCCATGCTGCCTTGGGTCCTGTGCTCCACTGGCCTCTAGGTACTCAACTATTCTTTCCTTCAGAAGTGACTCCACAACTTTCCCTACCACTGAGGTCAGACTGACAGGTCTGTAGTTTCCTGCCTTTGTCTTGGTCCCACTTTGTGAAGGGGAACCACATCCACCTTCCTCCAGTCCTCGGGTACCACACCATCCTCCTGTGATTTATTAAAAGAGTAGCCAGTGGTTTCACTAGTTCCTCCTTAATTATTTTAGAATTCTGGGGTGAATTCTATCAGGACCCATTGCTTTGTCCACCTTCAGTTGTTGGAGTTCTTGCAGAACCCTTTCTTCTGTGAAAGGACTGGGATCGACCCCCTATCAAGAGTGCTACAGGTCCATTCTGCATACCAGGAGTATACCCAGCAAAGTGAGGCTTCCATCTCTACCCTTACCTCCTTCTCCTGCTCACAGCTCTGCTGCTACTACGGGTGATATCCAATGGAACCCGGGCCCTGGAATTGCTAACATCTCAATTTCCTCCTCCACAAGACCAGACCTGGCTTTCATTAAAGGGATGCGGCTAGCACATATGAATACATGTAGCCTTCGACCCAAGATACACGAGAGTTCAAGCGTGGCTTAACCTATATAAACCAGATGTGCTAGCAGTTTCGGAGACCTAGCTAAAACCCCATGTCCCGACACGAAGTAGCTGCCTCAGGATATGTCCACTACGGAAAGACAGAATACTGAAAAGGGGGTGGGGTACTCATCTATGTGAAGGACACCCTTATCTCCTCCCATGTCAGTATGCTGCATAGCATGTCCCCTGTAATTGAATCGATCTTCATACAGTTCACCCTAGGCGGTGTCAAGAACCTTACCATTGGGTGTGTATATAGCCTCCCTACTAATGCTCTCCAATCCTGAAGACACTCACGAAAGACCTAGCCACTGAGCTTGCATCTGAACTTCTCCTACTGGGATTTTAACCTTAACTGGGCCCAAGAGGCTAAGTCAGCTATTAATGGCCTGCTGCATGAGGCAAATCTTGCCCAGATTATCACTCAACCCACCAGAATGAATTATAGAATGGGAAGACACTCAAATATTGACTGGGCCCTGGTGTCAATTCCAAAGAATATTCAATTAGCAGGCACCATGGCCGATGCTCTGAGCAACCACTCGCCCATCTTCTGTGTCTAGAAGAATAGGGTGGCTAGGATGCAACCTAGAATACTCACAACAAGGGACTACTCTAAATTCTCACTGGAGCAATATAATAACTTTCTCTGGTGACAATGACTGGAGTCCACTCGATGCCTCCTACCCTAGAAGGGCAGTCGCCTTCTTCCTGAAATCCCCTCACGAGGGCGCAGATCTCTTTGCCCGATGAAGACCCATTGTGTAAATAGCAGTTGCTATAAGTGGATCACTCCCTCCTTAAAGGCCCTGATGATCCACTGCGACAAAGCCTGGAAAAGTTCAAGAGCTCTACACTCCTAGCTGAACTTGAAAACTACGGAGCTCTTGAAACCAAAGTAAACATGCTGTTAAGCTAGCAAAACGGGCATACATCAATCACCTCCAGAAAACTAACCTAGGTAACCCGAGGTTATTCTGGTCCCACATCAGTGAGTTAATAAAGGGAAGCAAAAGGCAGCACAGGCCCTATAGTGGCTAATGGGCAGTTACTGAACAATGGGACACTCATTGTTGAGGCCCTCAATAGCCATTTTTATGAACCTTGATGATTACAAGGTTGGGCTCCCAATGACCAAAAATGAGTCCCTCATACTGGAACCTCCTAACCTAGATCACCCATTGTTTCATCTGAGGTTAGCTAAGGTGAAATAAGTCTTCTCCATTCTAAAGTCCTTGAAAACAAGAGGTTCAGGTGGGCCTGATGGCATCAAGCTAAACTACTCAAGGGGTGCCCCAGCACTAGCAAGGCCCTATTACCTGGCTCATAAACAGGTCCCTTCTAGAAGGGTCTGTCCCAGAGCTCTGGAAGCAGGCTCATGTTGTCCCTATTCACAAGGGTGAGGCCTGCGAACCAATTGACAACTACAGGCCGATCTCCTTGCTTTGCACCCTTGCAAAAATTCAGGAGAAACTGGTGTACACACAACTCTGTGAATACTTAGAGGCACACCTGCTTCTTCCCTGGCTCAACATGGTTTCAGAGCCAAACATGGGACTGTCACTGCCCTAACTAGGTTCTCAGCAGATGTGCTTAGGGAACTTGACTCAGGGTCCAATACAGGTGCGGTTTTCATCAACCTTTCCAAGGCCTTGACTTGGTTAACCACCAACTCCTACTTCAAAATTGTGCTACATAGGCCTGGATACTCATGCCTTCAGATGGTTTGAAAGCTACCTTACTGGGCACACTCAGAGGGTCAGGGAAGGACAAAATTTCTGATCCACTGCCCTTAAGGAGGGGTACCACAGGGTCGTGACTCGGTCCGCTCCTGTTCTCCTTGTTTATAAACAATCTGCACAACCAAAGCGGGAGCAGTAATGTCGTCTGAGTACGCTGATGGCCGTGTGATTTACAGAGCCTCTGACAACCTGGGCGACATTGGTCCATCCTCCAAGAGAACATTCTCATTATGGAGGACTGGCTTACTAAGAATAAAATGGTCCTAATACTATCAAAACCAAGGCCATGTTTTCGGACCCAGATCCATTGGCCTAAGCAGAACACAACTCCTTCAACTTCCAGGGTGGGTAACAAACTTGAAGTGGTTGCCTCCACAAAATACCTTGGCCTTGCTCTGGACCAGGTTTTACCTAAAGCAACATGTTAATCAAGTCACAAAAAGTTATCCATGGCAAAGTTGGTACACTCTATTAGCTTAAGGATCAGCTGATCCTGAACCAGGACTGCCATTGCCTTGTGTGTCTTACTCCCAACACTCACCTATGCTGCCCCAGTACTTCAGGGGTGGCCAAGCTGGAGTTCAGCAAGTTACAGATTTTGTATAATAAGGTGGTCCATTTCACCACTCAGTCCCACTCTAGGAGCCACCATTGTGATTCATTGACACTACTCAGCTGGCCGTCATTGAAGCCCACCTCAGGTACCCAGGTGCTCTGCCTAGCACATAAGCTAGTCAGCCCCACCTCCCCAAGCCTGCATGAGGCTCATAACTGCTAGCGAAATCCTCGCAACCCACTGGACCTCAGGCCAAACTCTCCTAGAGGTCCCAAGGGTAAGAGACCAAGGCAGGGGACATGTCCTTTTCCCATGCTGCCCCTTCCCTCTGGAACAACCTTCCTCTGGAGGTTTGGAAGCTACATCATTAATGTGCTTACAAACAAGACTCAAAGCTCATATGCTTGCTACGAGTCAATGGCAATGCTCGTTACCTGACACTTCCACTACCCACCGGCCTGTGCACCACATCACTACCACCTGAGCTGGCAGCACTAACCCCTCTCAGTTGTCTCTACCCCAAGATATTCTAAGCAGGAAATTGTGACTCAGTTAAATCTCTGGCTCTCCTATATTGTACACCTCAATAATCAGTGTAACCTGCTATGTAGCATATCACTGCTATATATATACATGTTAGAATGTTGCATGCCAAAAGCTGTATCTGTAATAACTATTTACCACGTTTAGTCCTGTAACTCCTGGGTCACCCCTGAAAAAGGACCTCCAGGGCCCAGTGGGCCTATCCAGTCATCAAAAGTCAATAAATAAATTGTGTCACTGCTCAGTCACAGCCATGTTATGATATTCTTGGAAAAGCACAATATGGTGAAAGGGGCAGACTATGAACATCACCATGTGCTCCACATGTACCAGTAACATCGTACCTCATGTTATTCACATAGAGTAATAAGGTGAGAAATAGTATGTGGTGTGAGCACGAGGATCTCAAGAGGGTGGTGTCATTCCTGAAAGGTAACAATGTACTGACCATTGATGTCATGATTACGGATCACCATTGTCAGAATGAAAAGTGGATACAAGCGAAACATGACTACAACTTCCATTACTTTGACATCTAGCATATAGCCAAAGGTACCATGTTGTGTCTACTGTGCATACCCTTGCACATTTTCTGTACATTATTACACCAGTTTTTACAGCTGGACATGTGATTTATTTTATTTATTTATTGAGGATTCAGAAATACCTTTGAATCAAGGACTCATTTGCAAAGGCTCCACATTCCAGTAGGTATTACAATACAACAATAGTACAGTTACAATACAGAGTACAGACAATCAGATGCAGCAAGTCAAAGTAATATAGCAGTAGCACAGTTCTGGTCCAGAATACAGAACATATGGATGCATCCAGTCAATAAGTTAACATACAAATAGGAAACAGCAAAGTTACATTAAGTCAGCCAGAAATTAGAATTTAGCAACTAAAACTCCAAGCTGTCAGGTGAGTAAAGAAAGGATACCCGACAGTCGGGATGGGAGATGGTGAGCCGGCCAGAGGCATTTGTCAAGTTAAGTGGGGCAGTATGATTAGGTTTAGTCACAATTGCAGGGGTTAGAGGACTGGAGGTGGTCCTTGAGTAGGGTTTTGAAGGGGCCAATTCGGTATTCATTAGCAACTGTACATGGCAGAGCATTCATCAGGGATGGTTCCTTGTAGCTAAAGGATCTTTGGAACTGGGAGGTCCTACACCAGGAATAGATAGTAGCTGCTTATCTGAGCTACGGATGACTTGTAGGGTTGGGGCCAGGTGTAAGATTGAGGTAAGTCCAGAGGTGGAAAGACCGAGGATGATCTTCCTGGCCATGAGGCAGGTGTGGTACCTGATCCTATTGTCCAGATTGAGCCAGTTTGTAGACCTGTAGAAAGAGCAGGCATGGGAGAGTCGGTCACAGCCAAGGAGGAGGCGACAAGCTTTATTTGGGTGACACTGAGCCTGCACAAGGCTGTGGTGGATGCAGCACTGTAGATAAGTATACCATAGTCTAGGAGGGAGAAGACCGAGGATGAGACTGTGAGCTGGAGGGCATCGGGTGAGGCATTGTTTGAATTGATATAGCAAGCCAAGATGGACATTGAGGGTGGTGGCCAGTTGATGAATGTGTTAGTGGAAGTTTAGGGCTGAGTCAAGGGTGATGCCCAGGTATTTAAGTGAGTCAAATTGTTCCAGCGATACACCTTGTCCACCTTTGCTCCATCCTCATACAGGTGTTGCCAAAAGATCGACAAAGTTGCCTCTCAAAAGACTGCTCTGATGTTATACTGTGGAAGCAATCCATTGTAAGCCACTTATACTGGTCTACTGTGTCAGCGCAACAATGGGGTGGAGAACTCATTAGCAAAGTGGCAGCCAGTAATGCACCACATCAACAATGTGCATGACAACTGCCTAACCAACGATATCCAAATGTGCCCAAGAGCAACTTACGGGTACAGACAGGGACAAGGAATGGTTACCCTAACGTAAGATATTGTAAATTATTTAAGATGGCATGGCTCACAAAGACATCAATACAGTACTAAAGGTTGGTGGTGTGGGATGTGGATTTGTCGTCAGTGATTTCTGTCAGTGTGCCCATGGGGCACTTCTGGGGGACTTGTTGTATCCTGGATGTGACCTATGTGGGGGGTCAGGAGGTCAGGGTTGGGAGGGTGTTTTTCCAGTATGGGGCGAAGGTTGTATGTGGGGATGGTGGCAGCTTTCAGGTGCCTCACCACCATCAAGAACAAAGCACATTGTACTGTACGCTGGCAGAGTGTTCCAGTTGTAGCTCATGCAACACACTGTGGATCATTGTAAGGTGTACATATTTTCTTCCATATTGATCCACAACAGGCATTGCACTGTGCTGTATGGCTAAGCAAGACCTGACTTTGTGTACAGCCCCTCCTGTTCATGTGTAGTTCCACACATTTTGACATATGTCTTCCTGTAGGCTGCCCATGTGCCACAGTACTAGCAAACACACACACAGTGTCTGACCCTGTATGTCAGTGATCCACACTCCATGTCCTCATGGCTGTTGAGCAAAGATGGGCCTTAGGCAACTGTTGCAGCGGGATAATGAATTTCTGCAATTGTGCATTCCACTGTGTACTGACTGTGCTTTTGTAACACAACAGTAACAAGCATTGATCATTGATCACATGCACAACACAATCAGTGCTGATTGAAGCTGTTGTACTTTCATGATGTCCCTGTATTTAAGCCTGCTTGCTATACAGTGTGATATATGATTGCTGTACCTCAGTTCACATTTGTACAGCTGCAGTGTGTGCATAGCCATGCAGGCACCTTTCAATCAAAACCTTGACACTACCAGCTACAATGTTGTCATTTGACATCAGTGTGGTGCATGGTACTGAGTGTGCATGCACTGCACTAGTTACACTCCTGATTTTAGCACAGGACTGTACTGTACACTATATACAGTTAGACAACCATTGTCTTCTGCACATACGTAGTTATCCACAATGCACTGAAAACCAGATGTATGGCACAACACTCTGTCATATCTGTTATGTTTACAGTATCTCACAGCAGATATGTGACTCATGTCACATGGATGTTCACTCTGGTTGCCATCTGTGACATGGATGGGTGTGCAGCTCTGATGTTGGTGTACAATGCACATGCATGGGTCATTTGCGAGTGTAGACGGTGCACTGTTCCATGTTACATTGAACCTCACCTGCAGGTCTTTTGACCAATGGAAGAATGTATTTATACACCTGCACACTGATGTTGACCCACCTGTGTGATACCATGCCTGAACATCCACATGGTTAGGTCCAGACAGACACTGTTAGAGTAACAGATGTTTACACATTCAATAAACCATAATTCATGCCTGTGGTTACCATGCTGTTCCCTATAGCATACATCATTACTAATGACACTGCACTGCCTTCCATGACAGACAGCAAAGCAGCAGTAAAACATGAAGCAATAATAAACTCAAGAATGCTGCTCAAGGATGTCCACAAATTGTCCAGCTTGCATCAGATGTCATCTCTGAAGCCTTCCCACAGCTGTGTTCTACACTATGCAACAAAGCACACTTCATTCTCGAACATGGGTACGCATGCAGGTAAGCATACCTAGTGTCTACAGCTTTGTACATACATGTCAGCTGTGTGCAATTGATATACTGTATATGATATGGGAAGAACCATACTAGCATCAGGTGGATGTTCAGTGCATGTCAACACATGGTTTATGTATCAGCTTGCAGCATGAACTTACCATGTGCCTGCTATTGTTGTCACATAAATAAACACAGTGCTTTTACTTAATTGTTACATGATACCATTCTGAATCACCACTGCAAATGTAGCACCAGTGTGTGATCTCACATTGTTCCATTGTGCATGTCACACAGATCATGTTGCTGCAATAGGTCAATGTTTCATGCCACATGGCAATGGACATGTCAATGTCAGCAATAGTCTACCATTGGTAGCTGACACAATGAACCAGCACTGCATCAGGCAGCATGCAGTGGCAAGGCACATTACATGTGGCAATATGCAGTCACTGTGCCACTCTCCAAACTGGTCATCATGTCTGTGTTGTCGAACTGTGACTGTAACTACTGCATGATACTGTCTCAGCCCAGTACTGCACATTACCACATGTTGAACAATGTTCCACCGCCTAAGATGATCATGTGTGAGAAACATGCTGAGCTTGACAAAGAGACTGTCAGAAGCATAGAGTTGTCTGTGTACTGTACATAGAAACATTACACCTAAGAAATGCTATTTACAGTAGCATGATCATTCCTACTTCATGTCACAAGCTGACCTTTACCTACCACTGACAGGTTGGTACCGCAGCCATGCACTTCAATGAAAACAGTGCACGGATGCAGGAAGGACTGTGGATGGAAAGCCTATGTACCTGGTTTGCTTCCCAAAATTCAAGAAGGGTAGATACTCCATTTTCCAGGATATGGTCAAACCTACTTATGGTAAGCAGTTCAATGACAGGTGAGTATTGCATTCAGTACAACACGTGGTATGCACTGGTAAGCCCAATGATGGGCACAGTATGTGTAATCCAGTAGAGACATGTGTAGCCATTGAGTACCTTGATGTACACTGTCCTGTCCACTGTGACACAGCTGTTCTACTCAAACTTTCAGCAGATGTCACGTGCCATCAATGCACTACTGTTATGCATTGTAGATGGCGTTTGTTGGTAGGTTCAGCGCAAGAAACAAGGGAGTTATTTTCATTGCAGTTATTGGAGGTGTGGCTGGTGGTATATAGTACACACAGGTACAGTGTGACAATGGTAAGACAGACACAATATGTCTCATATGGTGCAATCATGTGCCTACGGATGGACACATACCACATATTATGAGAACTGGACTACACTTTGTGACTGCTTATATGCAGTGCATGCCGATGGCATGGAACACCCGTTGCTGATGCATCCTGTCATATGTGGCCAATTATGTGAACAATGATCAACAATGGGATGTTGGCAATGTCATTCAGCATGCGTACATAAATGTGCATCTCCTGTACCTCACATTGCAAAACTATGCAATGTTGCACAATAGTGCACGCACTGTGACCAGGGCATGGTGATGTCAGTGATAGGCCCATTAACTGTGCTGGTTACCATTTTTCAACATGACAGAACATATGCTGTAAAGTGCTGCTGCAATGGATGTAACAGTTCACACAGTTTGACATCAGCTAAATACTCATGTGAAGGAAGCAATGGTCACACAAGGTCATTTGAGTATGTCTCCAAGTTCATCACTGTAACACATTCACATCATGAGGCATGATATGCACTGGACAACATTCCCCATCAGCAATCATACTGGCACAACTGTGTATGTCAGTCTGTGGAAGACACAGGACAAATGCAGTGGTGGTACCTTTCATGCATTACTGTTGTGAACACAAGCAGCCCTTCACATGCTGACAAGTTGTTCACTGTAGACAGTGGCCCAGATATTCAAAGGGTTGTGCATGGTGCAACAGTGTTGCACCATGCATCAATCTTGCAGCACAGTATTCAAACAGGGATTGTGCCTGGCACAAATCCCGATGCGCAGTGCATCAGTAATGTATCCGCGCAGATAGGGGCGTGCCCATGCATACTGTGCACATCCTGATATTCAGCCGGGATGTGCTAAGTCCATGCATGCAAGCCCCACTTGTGCTGCACACAGGTGAGCCAAAAAATGTAGCAACGGCTGGCCATTCACAGGTGACTGCTGTGTTGCAGTGGGGCTAACACGGCAGTTGCTACCATGGTGGCCACCCAAGCCCGCTGCACCTCCGTGGCGGTGCCTCCCCATGCCCGACTACAGGCATCTGTTTAAAAAAGCCCATCCTATATCCCTTGTGGTCTAGTGGACCAGTCAGCCCGATCGTGGGCTTAAGTATTAAAAGCATGTCCTATATCCCTGGTGGTCAGTGGACCACTGTCAGCCCGCACAGTCTTATATCCCTGGTGGTCCAGTGGACCACTGTCAGCCTCATTGTGGGCTTAAGTATTAAAAAGCATGTCCTATATCCCTGGTGGTCCTGTGGACCGCTGTCCAGCCGATCAAGGCATTTGTATTAAAAGGTGAAGTCAATCTCCCTGGTGGTTCAGTGGGCCCTCGCAGCCTGATCGTGGGCATTTGTATTAAAAAGTAAAGTCCTATATCCCTTGTGGTCAGTGGAGCGCTGTCAGCGATCAGGGCATCTGTATAAAAGTAAAGTCCTATATCCTGGTGGTCCAGTGGACCGCTCATATGTCGTGGGCATTAGTAATAAAAAATAAAGTCCAATCTCCTGGTGATCCAGCAGTACCCCCCTCCCACCTGCCCACTGGGCTCCACCACCCATTCCCCGATCAGTGGCAGGCGGCAGCACCCACCCGCCTCCACCCACCACCTGCCGACTGACACCGTAGGTAGGGCTGTCGCCCATTGGTCCACAGCATGAGCCAATGGGTGTGCAGCTGTACATACTACACAGTCCAGATATGTGAATGGATATCTGGAATGTGATATGAAACGAGGCTGCACGTCCATTGGCTCATGCTATGGACCGATGGGAGTACAGCCCTACCTTGAGTGTCAGTCAGTGGGCGCAGGATGGCAGATGGGTGGAGTGCTGCAGCCCGCTGCTGACCTGGGGGAGCGGGCAGTGGGGCTCAGTGAGCCTGCTGGACTACCAGGGAGACTGGAGTTTATTTTTTGTAAATGCCCACAATCAGGTGTGAGCGGTCCTCTGACCACCGAGAGATTGACTTTACTATTAATACAAATGCCCGCAATCGGGCTGACAGCGGTCCACTGACTACCAGGGATATAGGATGTGTTTAATAACTAAGCCCACGAACATGCTGACAGCAGTCCACTGGACCACCAGGAATATAGGATGTTTTAACTCTACATATGCCCGCTGATCAGGCAGAGGGGCACATTGCCGCACTGTGCAGGGTCATCCGTCCCGGCGGCTACTGTCTGGCAGGGCGCCAGGTGCAAGTCACCGGGATCGGTGCACCTGCATGCAAATAGGGCCATAATGACATGCAAATGGCCCCATTTGTGTCTTGCGCACATTATGGCCCCATTTGCATGTGCCACTGATGTCAGCGGTTGTTAGCAGGTGAAGGGAACTTGCACTAGCACATCCTCTGCTCCACTCTGGCCACTTGTGCTGGCGCAGTGCCACTGCACCATGTGCACTGCAGGTGGCCAGAGTGCGATATTCAATGATGCTGTGCCATGGCGCAGCTCCGCTGAATATCGCCCAGTCAAAACCCTTGTGCAGCCAAGTTGCGCTGTGCCCAGGCTTGTACCATAGCCTGGCACAGTCTGAATATCCAGGCCAGTGTGTTCTTGTCATTTCCTAACTGCACAACCTTGTCAAGTTGTTGGTCAGTACTGATACTTCCTCTGTAAATTCCAAGTCTCTTTGTGAACTGTCAGATTTCCACACCCAATGCTGGATGCATTACTGACAGCCACCACACTACTTTATCTACTCTGTCATGCCAATTCCTCATACCATAACCCTGCAATGTACTGTGCTAATGTCCTGGCCATGCATATGTGCATGATGCACTCTTGTGTGGCACAGTTGCACAGCAACATCTGTCTCAGACTTGTGGTGTAGGATGTACCTGAGGTGGGAATGGTCACACTCATTATCCACCACAGCAGTAGGCTGGAATGTGTGGCTGTTCTACAATGGGTTATACTATGTGATGCATCCCTCTGCCATGATGGCCATGGTTTCCACATGCAGGCACATGTGATCCACTACTGCAATGGGTTCAAGATGACAACACATAGAAACTATCAATGACGTTGAACAGATCCCAAGTGCACACCGACATCTGTTGGAGAACTCAGTCTGCATATGTTGCTGTTCTGTAGTTTCATTGTTGATGTCAGTTCTCTGTACATTTTGGGGTGGGCTTTATGTGCCTGGCATGTACAGAGGGTGCTGCACAGGACAGTAAGACCCTTCTCTACAACATAGCATGACAGTCATTGTGTGCTAGGTATCCTTCTCAGTCATTGTATGTGTCACATACAGTTCAAGAGGACAAAGAAGTGTTTCCTACTTGGTATTCGGTACAGGACATCACACTGTCACAAGCTATGTGAATGTGTATGTGCACAGAGGTCATGAGTGAGCACAGATTTGTTACCACCCTGCTAACCCCTTCATCCCTCACCTGACGGTGAAGTGACGAATTTATAGCCTGAGTTAACTGTTTTGGGAACATGTGTTTAGTACCATGTTGCAGGCCACCAGAATGGAGTCACAGCATTTATGTGACATGGTGCAATGCAGTACTGCCTCATGAGGACTGCAAACACATGGCACATATGTGTGGCATGAAAGGACACCAACAGGGTCATGGGTTGTAACACTACCACTAAATACATCTTGTGGAGTCTCCAGCACCTGTGAGTATGGGACATGTTTCAGGGCACCACAGCAGGCCACATCTCACAACCACATGGGAATTATCCAACAATATAGGCCTAAGGGGTAAGCCTTTCCCATACCTATACTGTACATAGTGTCCTCCATACAAGATGTGCCATGGCACTTGGTCATGTTTATGAGAATGTAAAGAAATCCACCACTGCTTTGAACCAATCACTCAGAGACAGGCTAAGATGTCCACAACAGGCTTTATGTGCTGATGTCAGCACAGCCACAGGCCTCAAGTGCAATAATAGGCACAATATAGGGATGAGTGGAACAGATGTCCAATCAGACCCTTCAATTGCATATCTGTGTAAAGTCTGTACTGCATGTGACACACTCTTCACATGTGTACAGTATGGTATTTCAGACACACGTTATCTAATGCTATTACTATAGACATGTCCCACCAGCTCCTACATCAGTTTGTGAACAACGGTGTCTCCATTTATCCCATTGGGTGGATAATCTCACAGGCAACCTAGGCTGTCATGGCATGTGTGTTTTATGATTATGGTTGATTTGTCTACATCTTTCTCTAACATAATGTGCTGCAGTTGCACTGCCTTTATGCAGAGACTGACATACGGTGTCGGGCAGGTCAGGGCTTACAGTGCAGCCCTATGTGTGTTGCTTTCACCCATACAGTTGGCAATATGTATTTTGTTTACCTGACCTTTATGTGTTGTCCATGGTGTCATTACCCACTGTGTGACTCTTCCTGTGGGTGCACACCACCACCTGAAATCTCAATGTCATGCAAGTGTGTGTTCTGGTGCAGTACTCTTATTTTTGTGCTGACATGTCCACTGCATGTTGGCTGCACTTCACACATGTTGTACATTCGTCTTTACTGACAGGTTTCAGAGGTTACATTTGACAGCATTGAGAACATACTAAGGTCTGGTATGCCACTATGCAAAGGCATATAACAATACAACAATCGATTTAACATAGTGTACATGCCACAGAATACACAGGATACTATCACCTACACTATGTCCAGCTCATTGACAGTCCCCATAACCAAACCCCTGTTCCAGCCAAGGGATGTCTGCAATCAGTAACACCACCACCATATAATAATGTCTGCACAGCACCCCAATCATGCAAAACTGATTATTATGTATGCCCAGCACACCAGACTAGTAGCTACAAGACAGAAGTAAAGGTAAATAAAGCTCATTTAGTACAATCAAATATTTTCATGTTGTACATTTACATGTGCAAAACACTGTTCCTTGCACTATCCAACTAAATATATTCTTCACATTATTGTTTTCCATATGTACATCACATGTGGCTCAACACTACCCCATGGGAACTTTCACATTTTTCTGTGGTCATGGTGCACATAACATAGTGCACATAGTGTGTACATAACAGAACCATAAACATCAGCATGTCCCAGGTGTGTGATATGCACTTCATGTACATATATCAAAACCAATTTATTTTTATTTTATTTTATATATTTTTTTATTAGAGTCTAGGATTACAATGATCTTTAAGCCAAGGCTCTTTTACAAAGGTTCCACGTCAGGATGAGAAAAATCAAGCAGGACATAAATTATTACAGAATAACAGGTTACAGTTGTTTATCATCACATGAGTACATACAAATTAGCGGTACAAGGCATGCACAGGACAGGGATAACATTGACACCAGAACTTGGTGAGACACGAGGAAGATGCTGCCAGAGGCAATTGTCAAACAGACAGGAAGTGCCAGTGGAAAGTGCAAGTAAGAGGAGGAGAAGGAAAGGTAAGGGACAGTAGGAGTGGATGAGAAGGGACAACTGCAAAAAGGGAACAGCAGGTTAGAAGACAGTCACATGTGCTAGAGGCAGAGGAATAAGGGAGGTTAGATCTGAACAGGTCTAGCTTAGGTAGGAGGAGATGTCCCTGGTGAGACCATTTAGCCTGCTGGGAGCTCTGTAGGCAAAGGATTTTGTCCTTGTGAGGTCCAGCATCTGGAATATGTAGTAATTGAGATTCAGAGCCCTCAGGAGGAGTGAATTCTGTGCAGGTTGTAGTAGAGCTTGAACTCCAGGGGGCAAATACCATCAATGTTTTTTAGCATTATGCATGTTAGATACTTGATGTAGCTTAAGAGTTGAAGCAAACCAGTTTGAGCGATAGGTCCTACGGATGGGTGAGATGATGGGATCCAGTGATGAGTCGGCAAGCTTTGTTCAAAGCCATAGATATGCACCTGAGGGCAGTGGTGGAAGCAGAACTGCAGATGGCGAGGCCATAGTCGATAGTTGAGATCACTGAGCTCTGAACTGCCGGTTCTTAAGGCTTCTGGAGTTGGGCATTGCCTCATGCCTGTAAAGCAGGCCAATAGGTATGTTAGTCACTTTGACAACATTGTCAATGTGGAGCCTCATAGGATAGACAACTGTCAAGAGTGATTCCAAGGTATTTGAAGGTTTGCACTTGTTCTAGGATTGCACCTAGGCAGTTTGCAATAGTGAGGGTGGTCCTGGTGCTTGTTTACGAGCTGCAGAAGAGCATGGACTTTGTTTTTATTTATAGTTGAGGACAAGTTTGTGTTTACTGAACCAGTTTTCAAAAGAGGAGAAGCCATGCTGTAGTTTGCTTTGCAGAAGGTGGGGGTCCTTGTGGGTGGAGTGGAGTGGATGACAGCATCATCAGCATATAGGAGAGAATTGCTCTGGACACGATTGTGAAGACTATTTAGGAAGATACGAAGAGGAGAGGCCCAAGGATTGACCTCTGGCACTCCAGAGCATGCTGGTCTGGCATCAGAGAGAAAGTCAGCTATTTTCACTCTTTGTGAGTGGTTTTCTAGGTAGCTCTTAAACCAAGATGTAGATTCAGGGACAGTCTGGTATTTAGCAGCTGAGAGAGTAGTAGATGATGATGGACATTATCGAATGCCTTCATCAGATCAATGAAGACCGCCCCTGTAAGAAGGCTATTGTCCAAGGAACTATGGATTGCACCAGTGAATTCAAGGAGGGCTAAAGTGGTACTGTGACCTTTTCTAAAGCCGTACTGTTGAGCACACAGGACATCAGATTTATCAAGGTATTCTGTAAGCTGGTCCGATACTACACGCCTATGGCCTTAGAGAGCGGGGTAGGTATGGCGATGGGCCAATAGTTCTCAGGATAGCCCTGTCCCCACTCTTGTGGACTGGTGTGACAGAGGTGGATTTCCATTTGTCAGGAACTGGCTGAGAGAGAGAGAGGAGAGGGTGAAGATTTTTGTTAATAGTAAGAGTACCTCATTGAGGGTGAGGGCAAGCAGCTCGAGGTCAAGGAGTCCCACTTGACCAGGACCTAGCAATAGCTTTATTAATGTAGTTGCAAGCTTCATACGGTTTGACTGATTTGAAGTAGAATGGAGGCCGGTTTGGAGAGAGGGTGGGACTTGAGGGAGAATTTGGGGTTCGGCTTCATTGAAATAGTCAGGTGGAAGAACAAAGCAATTTATTCACATTGTCAGCCTTTATGATCCAAGTCACTTTGCCAACAAATCACACCCTAATTCACATATGTGATACAAGGAGGACACAGCTAATAACCCAACACTACACTGAATGCTCAACTGACAAACACCAAGAAGGGCGATGCTGCACATAATACGGTGAAAGATCATTGTGTGTCCCTGTCAAGATTCATAACTAATGACTGTTCTCCTTACCCACAGATTTTGTCAATGTACTGAAGAGAAGACTGCTGCAGTTATACAGGATTCACCAAATGATCTTGATATATCAATCACTGACATCAGACGTTCCCTTTCTGGTCCTCTATGTTCTTTGCTGGAACATCCTGATAAAGCAGTCACCATTGCTGCATTTGTCAGTCAGTTTCATAAGAATACATGATACTTGTGACAAGACAGTCATTAGGCAAACGGAAATGCTTTGTAAATGTTGTTATACTCTGAAATGTACTCAGATTTTGTTCAGGGTGCAGGATGACAGGGGACACGGTTGTGGCAGCCCAAACACCCAAAGCACCATCTGACCAGCTGTCAGTACCTATATCGGCTAAGGAAAGAACAGAAGATATTTCAGTTCCATACATTACAAACAGGTTGTACATGAACAATAACATGCTCAGATATCCTGCATGTCAAATGTACATCTAATGCTAGTCCTATTCAGATACAGCACTGCAAGAACAGGGTTGACAGCATTGACATGGCCAGCGTACTGGCTGGCCACAGTCATTCCACTGTCAGCACAGCAGCAGCTTCAGCAGGTGTTGCACTGGTGAAGTACCCTCCAAAATGTTGTCGAAACATATGCACATAGCCAGCCACATGACATATGGACATTGTGACAAATGAGTGAACACGACCAAGTCACACGGTGGCAGGTGTTCTGTATGTGTTCATGAACAACAAGGCCCACATCTGTATTCTGCTTCCCTTTTGACATGTCACCATAGCCCAAGTGCAGGATGTGGCATGACCAAATACATCCTTGCTATGGCATACACATGACCAACACAACATCATGTTACCACATATCAGTCACATAAATTTTATGAGACTGTGTGAGGATGGTATACAGGCAGTGACACTCACCTAAATATGAGGGGCATTGTAGTGTTGTCACTGTGTCCTACTACACACTCTGTCATGTGTGGGACAGGGACAACTGGCTGGTAACCCTTGTTCTGTGATGCAACACACATGAACTCATCTGAGCCATATAGACTGCTGTGGCATGTGGTTGCGGCAATGCACTCATGAGATCAGCACACTGTCCTGCACTGAAGCATCACTGTGCCCACCCTGTACAAGATGTGTGAGATTTCCAGCTTGAAAATAGAAAGCCAGTGCAACTGATACACATGACATTTGGTGCAATGGATGTCTCCTGTGCCTGACACGTACAATGTAGTGGTGACAGCAAACTTAATTGGGCAGTCATTCCTGTTCTATGGACATGTCAGGAATAGTACTGACAGCATTGCTGTTGACAGTGGTGTGACATGGTGGTACAACATACCAGCAACTGTTACCATAACACGGGACATATTATTTCAACTATGCATAATGGGGCACATTACAAGGCTGGATTAGTGGTATGTCTGTGAATTCTGGTACCTCAGGCAGATCTATGGTTGACATCATACATGTTTGACTCTTGGTGTCAAGGTGTCATTACATGTCAACAGGTTGGTCACACATACTCTGATAGTTATCTCCATGATGGCACACACAACATGTTGACAAACAGTGCAACACCAATGTACAATGTACTTACTATGTCACACTGTCTACAGTCGTCCAAGTGCACCTTTGTTCACTATATGGTGTTCATTGCTAATGGTTCTAGTTGCTGATATACCTTTCAGAACAGCACGCCATGACAAGATAGGTATTATCATGTACTGCAGTGCATGGTTTGAATTGGTGTATCACCAAGATGCATTGGGAACATACCAGATTCCCATATGCCCTACCCCACATTACTGTCATGGGTTCATGAGGATGGTTGCAACATGTGCCATTATCAGTTGCTCAGTCATGGTCAAGTAGTTTCTGAATAATGGTGTATCCATTACGTGGTAAAACAATACAAGGCATGCCTTAGAACCAAGTGTGAGGCCACCATGAGTCAAACACATAGTCGTTTGTTGATCAGTGCAAATAGTTGTCATTACTTCAGTGACAATTGCACTGATTATTATAGTCAGGAGACATCATAGCAGGTACTGGTCCATACATGCTATGTTTACCTATATGTATACCCCAAACCCTTGTAGTTGCATATGCTGTACATAGCCATAATTCATGAGTTGCAATGGACTTATATGTACATTATGGGTATCTTTCCAACATTCAAGTGACATGTTCTGTTGTGCAGAGAGGACAGGTACATGCATTTGTCAACATAATGGTGAGCGGGTCAGTGTGTCACTGGAACACAGGGAGGGTACCCATAACTTTTTGGGGAGGCTTGTGTTACTTTTGGTACCTTTGTTCTGTTCAGTGGTAGTCCATCTGCAATGGTACATCACTGTTCTGGGCAGCTGTGTTTAGATGTCCTGCAGTGGTAAAATGGTACATCTGTGCACATACAGATCAGACTACTGTTGTTTAACATGTCCTCAGGACAGTATTGTGACTCTAGTGATGTACCCAGGTTGTGCATTTGGACCACAATTGTATATCTCCCTTGTTACAGTGTTTGTATATGTGGCAACATTTGCTTATGAATATACTGCTTGTGGGACATGGGATACTGGCATTATGTGTACTGTATAACATTTTTGATTTTATAAAGCTTCACATCCATGCCACTGAATAGGGTCACATATAGACATATAGCTTATGTTTTGAGTGAGAATCTCATGGCATACAGCAAATGGTGTCACCTCAGCAAGTTCATCTGACTGGTGTGACACATCTGTTGTGACTTCGACATGTTGCTGGTGTTCTGTTCTGTATTGTATGTCATGCAGGGCTGCAGTGACATGTAATAAGTGCATAGGTTGGAACATATATATTATTTGTGTTTTGGATATGTTGCTGCATGTATACTGTGTGTCTTCTGCACAGTCTGTGTAAGACATGCAAATATGTGTTCATTGCTTATTGAGACAATAAAACTCCACACATACTCGTGCTGAAATTCCAGGATTTCCTTATCCTCAGGCTACTGCTGTCTGAATTGGTAGTAGGCTATCTCTAACTCCAGAGTATTAGGCTATCTCTAACACCCAGAGATCTAGGCAGACCCCATGGAAGCCTGGATGCATGGTTATGCAGGACACATGCTCACCTTCACCATCCTCATTGTGGTGATCTATTTTACCCTGAAATTGTTCAGATTCTCTGCAGCATGTACTGGAGATTCCAGCAGCCATTGCTATGCAGTGTCCCACATGTGCACCTTGTGGAATGGAAAACAAAAGGAATAGTTACAGTTGTGCAAATGTGGGAACTTTGTCCTCCACAGTACTAACTTACTGTGGAGAGATCCAAGCAACTGTACATCTACCATGACCACTGGACTTGTCACCATAGGGATTATGTATTGACATTTGACAATAAGTACATGGCAGTCATGCATGGTCCACCCAGAGATTCAATGTGATATGGCATGAGCATCACCCACATCAGTAAGTGTATGCTACAACATACATTATGTACGCTCATGTCTACACATACATGGACGTACATGCTAGACAGTACCAATTCAGACTGGGATACATGTGCACTATGTTGCAACATTGTGTGTACTGACAGTGCAACAGTCACAGACCGTTACATGACAATGGTAATTATGTAATCAAAGCACTGTCAGCCATATGTGTTTCATGATCAGACTTGCAGGACAATAAAGGGTTAGTGACATAGCATGTGTGCTTGCATTTCCATTGTGCAAAGGTGACATTTGCATACCCCATTTTGTTACAGACACCAAGAGGTTACAACAGCTGCAAAGAGCATGCACATTCCCACATAGCAGTTCCCATTACATCTGGTGTCATGTGTCAAGCATGCACATGGTGGACATCAGGTAACAACACCTTTCAGTGTCAGATGGTGTACTTGACTGGAATGTTCATACAGGGCACACCCCACCTACCATATACACAGGGTTTGTATGAGTGCAGGGGCAAACATCGTATGCTGATACAGGTGCCCACCTAGGGTATCTAATGGTGAGGCCAGAGTGACACATTCATGTACATATTGCATTTCATGTTGATTTTGTGGCCCTGTGTTTGCAGCACCCAAGATGCCATAGCTATTTAGGAGCAATGTGTGACATGCATATGTTTTCAGGATTAGCAGTTTGCTTATTACTCACCCAAGGGTGGCCCTATTGGACATGGTCAGGTATACTAGATGGCCACTCCAACATTGCATATCATTTACCATCATGAACCATGTCAACACTTCCCAGAATGGTTACTCACCCCAGGAACATGGGGATGCACAACCACTACTGTGACACAGTTGCCTCCAGATGTAGACATAAGCCTTTACCAATTTCTGTGCACTAGACATTTATGTGACATCTAGGATGCCATGTGTACCTCCCACACCCAGAATACATCACGATTTGTGAAATACACCAGTCCCATTTCCACTTACACACCCACACAATCCAGCATCCTAACTCACTTATCACGCATCAATTAGCATCATTGCTGTAATGCTCTATATCTAGGGTTACCAGGGGTGGATCTCTATTGTCTGCAACTGGTGCAGGGGACTGCGGCCAGGTTGTTGACAGGGCTGTCAAGAACTAGTCATATCACTCCTGTGCTGTGCGAACTGCACTGGCTGCTGGTACGATGGAGGATCATCTTCAAGGTTGTATTGCTGACCTATAAGATCCTACACGGACAGGGACCGGTTACTTGCAAGACCTTCTTCGGCCTTACTCCCCATCCCACCTGCTTCTCTCCACCGACATGGGATTGCTAGAGGTTTCCAGGGTCCACAATCAAACATCAGATGCTAGGGCTTTTTCTTTTGCAGCCCGACCCTGTGGAACTCTCTACCTCATCGGATTGAGAGTGTCTGTCCACCGAGACCTTCAAGTCCTTGTTAAAACTTATTTATTTAATCTAGCTTTTGGGGACAATATTTACTTTTACTGTTGCTGCCTTTTATCTTATATCTTTTAGATTGTATATTTGATTTTATATTAAATTGTGTATATTTGATTTGATATTGTATTGTGTATGTGCTTTGGTTTTTTGGAAAAGTGCATAACAAATAAAATTTGATTTGATTGCCCCACACCACCTACATCATGCCATGTAGATCACAGACATTTGTTCATGACCACAAGTGGTATGCATGCAACACCAACATCCTCCTTACAGCAGCATGGTTGCATAACATTCCCAGGCATGTACAGTGAAGTCCACCAGGATGACGCACAGTGTCACAGGTTTACTGCATGACCCTAAAATACCCATTCAAGTGGCATTGTTCATTGCAGTAACTCTATTGCTGACTTCTGCAGTGCTGCACTTCATCCTGGTGGGCTTCACTGTATGTGCAGTGCATGTCATGCTAATTAGGTTTGCTAACATGTAACTCAGTGTGCCATGGACAGAATGGGGCATTGTAAACCTTATTAATAGCTACATACTGAGGCCATATGTACTGTGGACATATGCACTACCTGTGTGCATTGTGCAAGTTGCAGTGGTGCGAATGGCATGTTTGTTGTACTGTGTTGTCACATATGCAAGTTACAATTTGCTTGTATGGTCATTTTATAACATCCACCCCATACACACATATCCATCATTATTACCAGTCTGTGTTGCCAACTCTGTGAGCATACTGTTCTTCATCTTCTTCACTGTTGGCCTCATCAACATTTCTGCAAGCTGGTGGCTCAAATCAGTATGACATGATGCTGTGTGGCACCATGGGCTCATCACCCTGCAAGGATGCATCTCAACATCACTCTCATGGTCATCACCATCACTCTCATGGTCATCACCATCACTCATGGTCATCATACTCCTGTTCAGGGATGGGATGGACATTGTCGTCTGGGACACGGTGTCTTCTTTATTGAATGAATCATCATCTACAGATGAAATGTTCTGTCATACCTGTGTGGTGAATAGATGCTACGTAGTTATGTGTGTCCATACATGTCACATACAAATATCATGCACATTCAGTGACATTGATTTGTACACACACTCCATAACTTGGAACACACACACACAGACATGCAGAAAATATACGCCCCCACAAACAGCCACACACACACCTTATGACACACCCAACCCGCCAATACATTGACACACTACTCACCCAATAAGCAGGAAGCTACAAGCTCCCGCCGGACACACAGTGGCAGGCACATACTCACACTATGGTCCCCCGCACTGGCACACACAAAGCCCACCCATGAACACACAGTCTCACCCCACAAACAGAGATACAGGGACACAAACAGACTATGAGTACCAATTCACCAACATACATCTTGCATTTTCTACCTGCATACACACACTGCAGGCATATTGTCATGTGGTATCTTGTCTCCTACAGTCCAGATGTACATACCTCCCACACCACCTTCCTCCACCGCCACCACCCAGGCAGTGGGTCTATGATCACCTCCACGTACTGTACTATGTTCATTATGCAACACTGTACTCTGCTGGTTCTGCATGCTTTGTGCAAACCTGCCAGCTGTGCTGTCATACTCCTCTATTCCTTCAGGGTCATGTGTCAGAACTGCACTATGCTACTCACCACAGTACCCATGGCAGCTCACAGTATGTTCTGTGCACCACTTCATACCTCTACAGAGCTTGGAGGCACCTAGACTGCCTTTCTGTAGGACACATACACCTCAGCCCCACCCCACCCCAGCTGTCACATGACTGATACACACCCACCACTCCCTAGCATATCTCTGGGCTATACCATCTATATGCTACCATTCATTCCACACATCTGTGTACAACTGCAGATTACACAGTGGCCATTTCTAGCCCTGATCCAACATACACTGCTGCTCCCAACACATAGCACTGACACTAGCCACGATGTTGGAGCAGTACGTGATCACTATACAGTGACATCAGGTTTACATTGAAGGACACAGGCTATGACACAGTATACCATGATCAGCTGTGCTACCAGGCTTGCTACAGCACCACCATCAGAGCAGTCTGACAGTGCAAGCCAATGACATTACTCTGAGACACAGTCATGTCCAGTGCCACAAATAAAGACCAGTCAGGCATACAGACGGGAATGGCAGCATGCATATTGCTCCTGTGGGGCCTGAAGTGTTAACACCACCAACACAGCAGGTGACCCACTACAGTGTTTCATGGGTGTGTGTGTGTTAGTCTGCTGCATAGGGATGACAGCATACTACATCACGGCTTCGAACTGACAGGTGCTGCTTTACTTCACTTGGATGTCAGCCATTGTATTACAGTATATTACACCTGGTGCTGTTCTGCACTCTGTCTACAGTGCAGACACGCTATGTCCAGCACCAGATAGTGCACCACTATGCTTCAACGCTGCACAAGTATCCACGCACAGGGCACTATGTGGGACTTTATATCAGGCAACGGTGCTTTGAGTTTTATTTGTGATCTCTGTTTGGGGCTGGCAGCCCAAAATAACACTCTAAGCATTTTGCCTGATGGAATATTGCCTCAGAGTGCTCTGTGCAGGGCTACTGCACTGTCTAGGGTTACAAACTTTCACAGGGCACCTACGTTTTTGTTTGTTTGCAGTGGTTCTTATTTGCTCTTGCAGCACACATATTGCTCCCCACAGTGGCCATTGCCTGTTTCACAGGCTCACTGTCATCGTCCACTTACACATACAGTGGGCATTACAGCAACTGCAGCCTACCCCACACACCATACCCATGACAGGCACACTGCCACACCTGTACATTACTGGTAGGCATGGGCGCATTGCATGTACACATGTGGGAGTAACGCAATGTGTTACATGCTAATTAGGTTCTCTACACAACTCTGCCTCCAACCTGCTAGTACGCTTGTTTTGGGGACCGCAGGTACTTACAACAGTTGTATACAGCACTGTTTGGGTGTTCCTCCTCCTCTCATACATCCGTTGTTGTGGGAACTTCCAGCTCAGTTCATTTTCTGATGTCACGCAGCAGATGGATCCTTACCTACAGTTCACTCAGCTCAGTTCAGCCTTTCCTGGTGCATGAGGTACAATTTCTTTATTTTTCTAAATATTCTGTATTTTGGTAGTGCCTTTCATATGTGACACTTCTTGGAGCTGCATGTACTGTGGGCTGGTGATTTTCAGCAATCGAGTAGACACATGCTCTTGAAAGATTGGTACAATATATGATTTCTTTCCATAAATTTCGTATCTGGCATGTTTGAAAGGATAAATTCAAAATAAGACTAACCGGGTATGTAAGTTGGGAAGTGGCAAGAGTCAGGATTTGGGGTGATAGCTCCCGCAGCCAGCAGCTTTGTCAGGATTCAGGCTAGTTAGGAGTCTGAACACCTCAGAACTCCTGACAAATTTCAGGTAGAATTTCTGCTGGTTCAGGTTAGGTTCCATACAACAATTTTTTATTTTTTGTTTATTTATTAATAGTATCAGAATTACAAACATTTGAGTCATAAATTCCTTTGCAAAGGCTCCACGTCATGATAGACAAAGATGCAATAGATATTGTGATACATGGAATTTGGAGGCAGTATACAGCAGTGGTTTAAGGCTCTAAGCAGCAAATCTAGAGACCTGGGTTTGAATCACAGCCCCACTTGTATACTGTGTGACCTGAGCAAGTCACTTAACTTCCCGTGCTCCCAGATCACACCTGTAAACAAGCCTTCAGCCTAGTGTGCCATTCCTGGTTAAAGAATAAGAAAGAAAGAAAAGAAAGAAAGAGAGAAAGAAAAGAGAGAGAGAGAGAAAGAAAAAAAGAAAGAAAGAAAGAAAGAAAGAAAGAAAGAAAGAAAGAAAGAAAGAAAGACTTCAAATGTGTGCAACAGAGACTGGCAAGAATACAATGCAGTTAAGTACAAACAGTGCAATAAGTGTGCAAACAGTAGCAATAAATGTATACAAAATAAAAACAAATAGTGCAGTTTGTATACATTACTAGCGTGTAAGTATACAATAAACAGTGTAGTTTATGTACATTAAAAACAGGAACATATATACCAGTGGTCATACAACTAAGAGAGAAAGTAGGCTAGACATTGGTCCATTGTCAAAGGAGGGGATAGGCAGTAGAGGAATGGATTGATAGGCATAGACTATGGGCAGTTACAGCTGTGGGTGGAGTGGAGGTGGTACTGTAGTGATGACTTGAAAGGCCCAAGCATGCTTTCATTGGAGATGGAAGCAGGAGGGAGTTTTCCAGGTTGGGACTCTGTAGATGAAGGACCTCTGGGCCAGTGCTGTCCTGACTCTGGACACATGGAGGTGGTCTTAGCAGTGCTGCAGGTGGAGAGGCTAGTAGGGCAGGTTGGAGTAAGGAGGAGTGTCTGAGGCGGGCCATACCAACCGTTATTTTTTTGGCGAAAGGCAGGACTGGTACTGGAGGTGCTCCTCAAAGTTGAGTAGATTGGCTAGAGTGTAAGGGTGCAAGTGTGGGTGAGTTTGGCACAGCTTGTGAAAGGTGGCAGGCTTTATTTAGCGAGATTTTAATTCTATGGAGGCTGAGTTGTCAGCTGCCTCATAGACTAGAAGCCCATAGTCAACGAGTGGGAGGACTGAGGAGGAGATAGCGAGCCTTAGGGCTTAAGTGGGGAGGCAGTTCCTGTGGTGGTAAAGTAGGCCAATATTGGTATTTACATTGGACCAAAGGAGATTTATGTGTTCATGGGAGGATAGCACTAGGTCTAAGATTATGCCAAGATATTTAAAACTGAGAACCTGTTCTATAGGGAGGATTTGTTAGTCTTAAGATGCAGGGGAACTACGTTGCCTACTCTGGTTGTGGGAGAATAGTATGTACTCGTCTTTTTATGGTTGAGAATGAGTCTGTTGTCAATGAACCATGATTCAGCCTGGCTGAAAGATTTCTGAAGCATTGCTTGTGGGGAATGGGGGTCAGGGTGGGAGTAGAAGAGTACTGCATCATCGGCATAAAGGAGGACACACTTAGAGCAGGTGGTGGGAGGGTATTTAGGTAGAGACTGAAAAGCAAGGGACCCAGAATTGAGTCTTGGGGAACTCCAGAGAGAACTGGGCAGCAGCTAGAGATGGTGTAATTTATTTTGACACACTGGGAGCGGGAAGATAGGTAGTTGGTAAACCAGGAGGTGACCCTCTGGGAGAGGTCTAGCTGGGCAAGGGTGAATAGGATGACTGGCTAGCTTACTGTGTCAAATGCCTTGGACAGATCTAAGAAGACTGCCCTGGCCAGCTGCCCACATCGAGGGTAGCGTGAAGGAAGCTGGAAAATTCTGGTAGGGCTGTGAAAAGGCTGGCCCTGGTGGAATCCATGCTGTTCCTCACAAAAGAGGTTGTGGGTAGATAGAAATTCAGAGAGCTGGTCCACGATGATTTTTCCAGGGCCTTTGGGGGTAGAGATCAGACAATATTTCCCGGGAGTGCGGTCCACCACTCTTGTGTATGGGGTGATGGCCGCCACTTTCCAAGTTGAGGAGAATTGGCCAAGGCAGAAGGAGTGGTTTAGAAGGTTAGTGAGAGGGGTAAACATGATGTCAAGAACCTGATGGAGCAGTCTGAGATCCAGCAAGTTGTTACTGTGGCTGTGGCAGTTAAGGACTTTTAGGAGGTAGGGTTTTGCCTCCTGCTCCATGAGATCATGAAAATAGAAGGGGAAGCATGAGATGGAGTAGGTGGGGTGTGTGGTCGGGGTCAAGAAATTTGGGAGGAGGACCGAGCTTAGGTTGGAGAAGGTGGAATTAAGAGTATCATCGATGCATTGTGGGTCAGAGGAGGTGATGCCATTAATGTTGATGTGGGATGGTGGTGTGGATAGGGATTTTCCATTAAGCACTTTAATGCTGTCCCAGAAATTTCAGGCAGAACCCAGGAGGAGGCCAGGACTGATTTGTAGTGGTCAGCCTTGCTTTATAGATGGCCCAGGTGCATTTGTTATGGGCCTCAAGGTAGAGTTGTCTCGTCAGAGGTCTTGCCAGAGTCAAGGGCTTTATGCCAAAGATTGTTCCGATAGCACATTTGATTGAGTATGGATTGAGTGACCCATTGGGTATTAGAACTTTGACAACATGTTTAGTGAGGGAGTGAATAAGTCATAGGCTGTATTGAAGGAGTGGATGAAATATTATAGGGCTGCAACAATGTCAGGTGTCTGATTGATTGGCGACCAGTCCGAGTGAGATAGGTAGACTGTTAGCTGTTCCAGCCTACCTGGTTTGAGGCGGCACCTGAGGGTAGTTTTGGGGGTGGCTTGTGGAAATTGTGGACCAGGAGAATAGTATGAAGTAGTGGTCACTAAGGGCATTTGCTAGGACTGTGGTGTCAGCAATTTTGTGTTGGCAATTGGATAGGACGATGTCCTGAAGTGAGGAGGAGCCATTAGCTGGGTTTACCCAGGTAGGATGAGTGACCAGTTGTGTGAGACCCAGGGTGGCAATAGCATCATTGGACTGATCTGCGGAATTGGAGAACAGTTTATGTTCCAGTCCCCCACTATGATTTGCTCTGCTTTTTAGGTGTGTGAGCTGGGAGAGGTGGTCAAGTAGGGATTTGAGAGCAAGTTTCTGATGACATGGAGGAAAGCTGGCAGTGGTAATAAATAACGGTGTCCTGGAGGGGTCAGGTAGGACTTTGATAGTGAGTGCTTGGGCGCTATGATAAAGCTGTGGGGTAGGAGGCGTGAGCTTGGAGGAGTCACAGATGTAGAAGGTGCAGCCACCACCCTGCTTCCCTACCCTGCATTCCCAGAACAGGGTGTACCCAGGGATGGTGATGAAGGAGTCAGGGGTGGTTTTGAGAGCCAGGTCTCAACAATGGCCAAGACATTGGGTTGATGCTAGGTGATCCAGCTCTGAGCCCACAAACTTTTTAGGAGACTGCAGTTGTTCATTGCAAAGCGGAATCATGGGTGAGGGGTGGTGCTCATAAAGGTGGGTGAATGGGTGGGGCCCAGGTTAGGGTGGATGATGTTGACATCAAGAGGAGGAGGAAGGATATTATTCTGAGGAGCACAAGGTTGGGCCTGTGGCAGAGTCGGGCAGTGGGCAAGGCACAGGTACATCCAGGAGGCTGACAGCGATGGGTAGAGACAGAGAGGGTAGGAAAAACTATGAAAAGAGGGGCAGGGGAATCAAGGGTGAGGGCAAGTGAGAGGAGCAGAGGTACAGGAGGGAGAGGTTTGGGGTGGTGTGGTGATAGTGGGGTCAGGGTGCAGGGTAAGACAGGGGCATGTAGGATATGGTCGTTGAGGTCTGAAATAAGGTGGATGGTGGCTCTGGGGGTGTGGGGAGAGCAACATACAAGGAGCAGAAATGCTAGGTGGACAAAGGCGAGGAGATGCTGAGTAAGACAGTGGAAGAAATGGTAGGGGTGCAGGTAGGCACTGGGGTATGCAATAAGGAGACTAAGGATACCTAGTTGTGAGGCAGCCACAATGTCCCAGCTGTAGGGTGACGGACTGCAGTGGCAAGGGTACAATGTTCAAGACAGAAGGGGAGTAGAGATGGATGGGAGGAAAAGGGGGCTAGAGAGGGAGGGGTGAGTGAGAGCAAGAGAAAGGGTGGAAGCGAGTTGAGCTGGCGGAAAAGTGATGCTGAAAGGTGAGTGGGAGGTGGACGATGCAACTCCTAGTGGTCAGGGATGTAAAGAGCAGTGGAAGAAAGAGATCAAAGAGAGGTGGGGAAGAAATAGGAGGAAGAGAAGAGAGTTGGAGTAGAGAGGAGAAGAGGTCAGCAGGTGCTGAGGGAGTGGAGAGAGAGAGAGAGCGAATGTTACCACCTAGTGGTGGCTAGCAATATACTGCAAGGGAAATGAGCACTTAGAAAAAGCAGGCAGGCAGTTTTATCTTATAAAGCTCTGTGATTAGTATGGTTCAACAGTTCCCTGCAGTATGAATCCAGATTAGAGAACTGGAAATTGAATTCTCTGCAATAAGGGCAGAATCACTTATCGATTCCCATTTTTTTAACATACTGGGCCTTTATCACTGGGGAGTAAATAAAGATTTGATTGAGCTCCAAAACTTGTTGGGGTTGGAAAGATTAGTCTGCTGCTGTTTCTGAAAGTAAAGCATTTTAGCTAACTTAATTTACATTTACACAAATTCCACCTTAACCGTAAGCATTTAAATCAACCACTTTTCCTATACTTTCTCCAGGCGGTGTCTCTTTCACTCATTAGTTTAATTATATTTCTATCAAACCACTTAGTCTCCCTTCCACTAACTCTCCTTTTGACTAAAGGAACAAATTTATTTAAAATGTCCATAAAGGTAGTGATAAAAAAATCTAGAGCACAGTCTACCCTGGTATAAGACTTAAATAAGACCAGTCAGTTTCTGAGAGAGCATTAAGAAATCTGGGAACATCCAATTTAGAGTAACATCTATCCTCCAGATAGCTAGGTGGAGGTGGTTTAGAAATTCTTCCCTTCCACCCTTCCATATCCGAAAACTGGGTGATGGTCACTGATGGAATCTGAAGTCAGGCCACTAGATATAATATGGTCCTTTCTATTGGTCAAAACCAGTCACTAATGTATGCTTGTTGGCTTTAAGATTAATTCGGTACGGAATGTTATTAACTGATGTAACCCTGAATTCATTAAGTAGTTTTAAATAGAAGATTATTGTTATTGTCCCAATTTAAATTAAAATCTCTTACTGCTATAGTTTCACCTTTAATACTGTGTGACACCATGTCTGAAAAATCTTGAAAACCCTGTTTACTGTTTTTGGGGTTGTAAATACAGTAGATGGCTAGTTTTTTGAGGCCCTATATTATGTCTAATAGCAAGATATTCAGAAGATATCTGATTTTCATCAGGTTGTGAAAGGTCCTCAGTTGTAAACATGTCTCTTCTACAGAACACATGACCCCCTTACCATTGGGCCTATCTTTTCTGTGAATGTGGTTCCTGGAGTGTTATATCAGAATCAAGGATTGTGGGCGAAGTCAAGTTTCAGAAATAGCCAAGACGTCAGAATATAATAATTCATCAGGCCTTAATCTTGTGCTTTTTGTGACTATGCTTCTCGCATTCATATGAACTATCTTCAGCCCCACTTTTCATGAATGAAGTAGTTTGAGTTATTTACAAAGGTTGAGGCAGGAGGTCCAGGATTTAACACCACGTCCCCAGAAAGCAACAATAATAAGCCAGTTGCACATAAGGGATGAGGCCAGGGTCAATCAACTGGCATATGTTAACAGGCCTCTTTACAAGGAGACCAGTGCTACAGGCCAGACTTTTAAAATATGGGCCAGGTTCCTGAAAAATTCAATTTAAAGGTGTTAGTAAAAATGAAGCAATGTTTTTTTTCTAGCATTCCTTAATAGATGGACTTGCTTAATGCTTGAGGCAACGATGCTGTATAATGTAAGAAAACCAAGATGTAAATAACATTCAGGCCAAGGCCCTTGCTAGCCATGATTCAACAAATGTAGGTAACAGAACTAAAATAAGCCCATTAGATAGTTGCACACAGAGCAGGACTAAAGGTTATTCTGCTCAGAATGTACATAAATGTCTAAAAGTAGATTGTACCTACAAAGATTTAAAAAGTGTACCAGCCAAAAATTCCAGTTCAGGTTTGGGGGGTAGGGTATGACAGAAAACAGATGACGGATGGACAGATACATGAGCTATGTAAGGTAGATAACTGCACAACACTCATTGAACCTGGCCAGTAGTGCAGTGTAGGGTACCTGCCTGTGATGTGAATGGTTGGCCACTGGGTCAGAATTGCACTGACCACAATGCCATCGGCAACAGTAATGAGGTAATAATGCTGTCAGTTTTATTTTTGCAGGGATCAGCCCTGTACCACCGATAGAGGGGCTCTGCCCTCTGCACCTCCACACTGAAGGATTCTCACTTTGGGAGGGAAGTGGATCGTGGAGAAAGTTAATATGTGGGGCCATGGAATACTGTTTCCATGGCCCTCTGTGAAAAAAAACAAAGTTCTGAGTGCACAAAATAGAGACCAGGATTAGAACTCTGATCTCCACCGGTGCTGGCTGAGCTGGTCATGCCCTAGCCCTCACGCCACAGGAACAGTGGCCAGCCTTCTCCATCCTGGTGCTCTTGTTTGTAGTGAGCATCAGGGACAGCAACCTGGGGACCGCTTACTGAAAGTGCTGTAGATCCCTCCTTCTGTCCATGCTAGCATTAAGCAAACTAGTGCTCTCTAGACTGATGCTATTCATGTAGTGCTATTCTAACTGGGTACAGAATGGTTCATGGTTCAACACCCCAGAATAGCAAATGGAAAAAAGTGTACAAGTAAGGGAGAGGTGGAGAACAATTAGGGTCAGTAGCCAGACTGTGGGAATGGACTGAGCTGAAAATGACAGGGAAAAGTATAAAAGGATGTGCACTAGTGACTCCTAGTGGTCACAAACTATGACCAACTAATGGAGAAAATCGGACTTGAATACTGAAGGAGTTTGTCATGTGCCTGGTCATGTGAACTTAAGGACCTATAAATTAAGAGTCGGACCATGGTTGGGGTGCTACTGTTCGTTATTCACATCCTAATAACAAATACAGTACACTCTCGTTTGTCCAATTGCTCTCTGAGACATATGATGCAGTCAGATAATCGGAGATTGGATAAATGAGAAGACAGTATAAGTTAATAGAAAAAGCTTTATTTAATCAAAAACAACTTTTATTTCATCACAAAATCTTTAGTGCATGATTAAAACTATATATTTGTACAGGAAATGCAACACTACTTGAAGTAGTCTGTGACAGACTTTTGTTTTTGCTGTCGGTGACTTTATCCATGCTCGTTGCTTCATCGCATGTAGAAGCATAACCTGTACAGGATCTGAGCCAGGCTGACTCTGCAAGTACAGGATACAGTTAATGAAATGCTCCGCAGCCTCAGTATGACCCAGTACAGCAGGGGGTTCAGCACTATCATTAGCTCCACCTCCTCCTCCTTAGTAGGATCTGCTTGGCTTCCTCCTTCTGGACAAACTCGATGATCACATCATCTGTCAGGATCTCCTGTCTGCTCTCACCAGCATCACACTTCTCCCACTCTTCTATGTCTTCATCTGGGATTGGGTCTGGCATCAATGCTGCCAGCCTGCGGATCTCCCCTGCCTCGAACACAGGGCTCAATCAGCTGCGGCCGGTGATTCTTGGTCAAGTGGAGTTTCATCTCTTTTACGGTATCCCATTTGAAAACTTCTAAAATGCCCTGGTCGCAGGGCTGCAGCATGTTTGTTGTGTTTGCTGGTAAGAACAACATCTAATGTGCCCATCCCGAGTCCTGACTTCAGCAATCTCTGGATGCACAGGCGAGGTTGTCCACCAACAGTATGGCATGGAGGGGAGATGTTTACTCCTAAGGTGTGCTTTTACCTCTGGGACAAAGTGATCTGTGAACCATCTTTTGAAAATCACACTATTCATCCAGGCATTGTGTTGTGCCTCGTAGTGCACTGGCAGGGCACTAAGGTTCACATGCTTAAAGCACTGAGGCTGCCTGGCTTTTCCCACAAGGACAGGTTTTAGTTTATGCATGCCAGCTGCATTTACACAGCCCAAGATGATAACCCTGTCTTTTGCCTTTTGAACCCGGAGCCTCTCGCTCCCGCCATGTTTAAAGTACATTCAGGCAAACATTGCCAGAACAACCCGGTCTCATCTGCATTATAAATCTGCTCTTGGATGAAACGTGCTTTCAACAATGTCAAGGACATTTTCAATGAAGGGTGAAATGGACTCTTCAGCAGTGCTAAGCTTTCTCCACAAAGGCACAGCTGCCAAATTCCATGACTGACTTTTAAAGCATGTCAGCCACCCTCGCTCCAACACAAAGGGCTCTGTATTGCCCATCCATGAGTGGAATATGAGGCTTTCTCTTTGAGAAGGGGACCAGACAGCAGTGTCCCTTCTCATGCTTCTAGCAAAACCACACATAAAGAGCCTCATCACATTGCTCATCTTTACAGGATCGCATGTTCTTGCGATCCTCTGCTCCAGCTGCTGATTCCATAATGAGAGCAAAGTCTAGTAGTTTTGTTTTGCAGTTTTGTATCAATAATCGTGGACTTTCCCATGCCATATTCATCTACTAAATTGCAGCTATCTCACCATTCTCCAGGCAGTCCACAATCTGAAGTTTTGTGAGACACTAAGGACAAGGCAACACATTTTCTTTTGGTAGCCATTGCAAAAGTGAGTACAACAACAGACTAAACTGGTTGATTGGTGCTAAGTACAGAGCAGCAAGTTGTGCTAGTAGGTGTCGGCAGGTTAATCGGTTAATTATAGTGTGAAGTAGTAGGCAGATCAAAGTGGTACTAAGTGATGCATCAAAACTGAACTTTCTGCAGGGAAAATCAGAGTGTCCATTAGATAGGAGATCAGATAAAGAGTGGGATAAACGAGAGTGTACTGTAATACATTATTCATGGTGTTAGGGTGCTTAGCCCTGATCAGATTCTTTGCAGTCGTAGAAATGCAAAGAGGCATAGACTAGGAGCATATGGGGTAATAAAGCGTGTTTATTATAAAAAGATAAACAGTTGCTTTAAACAGGTCTTACCATAGACACTGGGAGCCAAGCTTCCAAATACCCCAAAGAGCGAAGATGGTCTTGAGGGTCATGTGAATTTAAGGACCTATAAATTAGGAGTTGGATTATGGTGGGGGTGGGAATAGGCATGAAAAGTGCCATTGTTCGTTATTCATATTTTAATAACAAATAGTACAGTATTCATTGGCCCAGTGGCACTGAAGGTTGGCGCTGGGTGCCGCACCTTGCACTGTGCCAGCGGTCCTGGTTCAGGAATGAGCCCAGGTGCCAGGGGTCAGCAGGGAGGAGAAGGATCAAACATCCGGAGGACTGCTCTCCTCTCCTGGGGTGGGATCCAGGGACTCACCAATGCAGTAGAGACCTCCAGTGGTGACCAGAGGTATTACTTGTGTGGGAGCAACAAGGGAGAAGCATGGCTGGCGTCTATGGTTGCTGTGCTGATGTCACTGCATGGCTGTGCCCTGTGGGGTAACTGGAGGAAAAATCCTCATCCTTGGAGTTAGGTGAAGGCACCTCAGTTCCCAGCAGGCCACACTCCCAACACCATACAATCCTTCCTTCCTGGGCAGGTGCCCATCCCGACACACTAAGTTACAGAAAGAGCACTTTGGGTAGATAGAGCAACCCCACCTCAGGGGTTCAGAGTCGGGGGTCTGTCGGGCTGGTGTGGGGAGGATAGGATGTCATGGTGGGAGGTAGAGCCTGGTGGTGGCAGTAGAATGCCAGAAAGAGTTCCCCGGCGGACGGAATAAATAGAGTCGATAAAAAATAAATAAATAAACAGTATATTATTCATGGTGTTGGTTGTTTTGCCCTGATCAGATTCTTTGCAGTCTTAGAAATCCAAAGAAACACAGACTAATGACAAATGCCATATTGGTAATAAAGCTTGTTTATTACAAAAAGATAAACAGTTGCCCTAAGCAGGTCTTACCATAAACACTGGAAGTGAAAGTTTCCCAAATACCCCAAGGATTGAAGAAGGTCTCAAAGAGATCGTGGCCATTGGATTATATACTGTGATTATTGTCATAATAACTTAGAAGACTAGATACATAAATTAAGCCCTACTAGTTAAAACTTAAATGACCTACAGTGTTATCTATGCTTATACATTATTTGGAATGTCAGATAAAAAGTGAACAAAGGATGTACACAAATTACAGAATATAGTGCAGTAATACATAAATCCAAACATGGCAGTGTAGGCTGTAAAATAAAACAAGGGATACAAAAGACACTGGTGTGTCTTGGCACACACTATTTGCTTGTTACTAAGCAAGGTAAAATAGTATAAAAAGCATGATCATAATGTTTTCCTGCCATACGTTAAGTGCCAGTGCCCTACAAGTTAGCAATCATTGCTATATATATATATATATATATATATATATATACATAACATAAGGTTTGTCTAAGGTGCATGGTGGGAATCCATTTAGAGTTTGGGAAACCTCACATAACATCCCCCATGTTACCTTACCAAAAGGTAACAACGTGATAGGAAAGCAGTGGAGCAATCCATCATTTACAGAGTCGCTGCAGAAGCCTTGTAAAGGAACTTGAGTTGTTCACAATGTTGTGTGAGCGTATGCCTTAGGCAACAAAGTGTTAGTATCAAAAAGGCAATTAAAATGATTGAATAATAACAAACCTAAAAGTAAGTTCTAAACAAGTATTAGAGAGTGCGGTATCTAAATCACCATCATAAATAAGTGTGTGAGGGCATCTCCAGCTTTGGAGATATTATTGCTGATGTAGAAAGGGTAGCCTTTCTATCTAAAAGGGATTTCAAAGTTAATGTCAATGGATCGATATGGACATTAAAAATGGGTAAATATTGAAAGAGAGCAAGCATATATTCAGGGTCACTGTCAATATATCTGGTTCAACAATGGGAACATGAGTGATAACTACATGACCTATGACTGTAGTTTGATGAGGAATAAAACAGAAGTTAGAAATTCAGTATGACAAGTCTTAAGACACTAGGCAAAACTTTTATAATTAGCAGCAACACAATACTGTCCATCAGATTTAGAAGTCATTTTAACAATAGGCACCCTCCATTTCTTCAGTTATATTGGGCAGGTGAAAGACTGATTCCTTTGTCTTGTAGTCAAGTGATAAACCTCTTGGCAAAGTTCTGGTAAAGATGTCCAGGGTTGCCTACTGGTGATGCTGTTGATGGTGCCCTGGGATTATTAGTATCATTTGATTTAATGTCCATGTCCATAGTGAAGGACCAATCAATACAGTCTGATGAATAGCCACATACCAGTTTAATGACATTGAAAACATGATGACACAGTAATGGAATCCCTTCTTAGCACAACAGTTCTGTATGAGGTGCCACCCATGCTTCAAGGGTGGGATGAAAGCCAGAAGAGGTGGATGTTCAATGCATTCTCTGTAGATATCCTCATCAAGGTGCCCAATGGAATGAATGGAGGCTAATTGATCAAAAGAGCTCTAGTAGGATCAAAACATGGTAAATATACATTATACAATGGCAAGAAAATCCTGGGCTCTGATTGGTCAGTCTGGGGCTGGACCCATGATGTTATCCCAGTACAACCTTACGGGTCTAGTCTCAGCCTCACTGTGAACCCATATAGATGAGCATCTGATTGATTGTTTTATGGAGCCTTCCATTGATTGTTTCATCTTCTCTTAAAAACAAAACATTTTCCACACAAAAACATCTTTAAAATGATTTTTTATTCTGTATAACAACGAACCATTGTATAATAGCAATAATGCCCTCCAGGGTATGTCTTTTGGGATAACACGTCATGCCTCAGTCGTTGGAGCGCCTGGCCTGCGACCTCGTGCCCAACCACCTGAGGCATGACTTCTCCCAACACGACACACCCTGTCAGGCATTATTGCTTAATAAATGTCACAAACATTGTGTCTCTGATGGTGCATTTGTTGGAATTATAACAGGGGCCCCTATTAGGATGGCGGGACACATAATCTAAGCTACTGTATGTGCTTTTGACATGGAAATAGACAGTGTCCTTGACGTACACATTGTGATGCAAGCAGTGGATTTACAATGGGGACAACACCATTTAGCAAGTCTTCTATCATGAATAATATCTAGAATACGTCAAGACTCCAAATCACGGAAAATATTATTGACAGTGGTTACGACGTAAGAGCAATAAGCAGAGTACAGGAGTTTCCTGCCAATATATTGCTTGTCTGCTTCCTTGTTATTCTGGGCAATAAGTTCACTGATTTTATCTTTAGTATCTGTAAAACTCTTGGCAATATCAGGCATATTATACATGGTAAAGCGTTCTTCCTGACTAAGCCCATCTACATCATGCAATAAGGGTGGTATTATATAGCACTTTTTGCCATCCTGGAATTTGGACATTTGACTAGTGATAGAGGCAACATTTGCTCTGTTCCAGATGGACATGCTGGTTCAGAAGAGACCACAAATAGTGCCGTGGCACCAGTGTTATCAGCAGTGTCACACCTCATATGAGGGACAAATGTTTGGACTTTTCCTGTCATTGGGGACAGACTTAAGCCTGAAGAAACCTAAGTGTTCAATAGTATGCGTACCAGCTACTGGGTCTTGTGTGCAGTACACGTCTGGTATGCTGCAAGACTGTCTGAAAATATAGTACTGAAAAGCTTAGATGTGTTTGTATTATGGCACATACCAAATTCAGCCATATTCAATAAGTAAGATTATAGGAAAATAGATTATGGATTTAAGAAAAATAACTGGAACCTGCATATACTGCACATTGTTTACAAGTGTATCAGGTAGGGATGTGCTGGTGGGACCACTGGTTGAGGCCAGGTTCCTGTGGTGGACAATCAGTCAATTTAGCTTCAGTAGGGGGTACAACAGTCAGAAACATAGCTGCTGTAGCTTTGTAATGATGATTACAGAAGTCTTTTTGAGGAGTATTGTGGGAACCTCTCACAAAAGGCAGGGTCAGTTAGAGCAGTCAGATTATATAAACCAGAATGTATATGACTGGATTGGTGAATGGACAGGGTATCACTGGGACCAATTGGACCAACCTTGGAAAGTGCTTTTGCAAGGCGGGCTATGGGGAGTGTTCTTCCATTGTTGTTAGTTTGCCATTCAATTTTGAGGAATTTGTCAGGGATCACAACTCGGCTGTGAGGAAGGCATCCTTGCTTTAGAAACATAGAAACATAGAATTTGACAGCAGATAAGGGCTGCTTGGCCCACCCAGTCTGCCCATTTCCTGCCTACTGGATAAGCTGCAGATCCTAGTTAACCAGCAGCCTACTTCTTTCTACCCCACCCCTAGAATTGCCTTATGACTGTCCCATGCATGCTTGAATTCCACCACTGTTTTTGACTCACGACCTCCTCAGAAGGCGTTCCATGCATCTACAACCCTCTGTGAAAACATACTTCCTAAATTACCTCTGAGCTGCCCCCATCTTCAAATTATGTTCCTTGTTCTTGCACCTCTTTTTGAAAGATGCTACCTCTTGGACTTTGTTGATTCCCTTGAGGTACTTGAAAGTTTCTATCATGTCCCCTCTCCTTCCTTTCCTTAAGGCTATACATATTAAGCTCCTTAAGTCTCTCTTCATATGTCTTCTGGTGCAGACCCTGCACCATTTTATTAACCCTCCTCTGGACAGCTTCCATCCTGTCTATGTCTTTCACGAGACTGGGTTTCCAGAACTGCACACAGTACTCCAGATGGGGTCTGACCAGCTGTCTGTACAGAGGATAATAACTTCCTGTTTTCTGTGATTCCTTGTACTTCCTGAATGCTTTCTTTTCTCTTGAACCTTCACTGCCACTTCCTTTGAGAACCATAGTGGTTTCTTACATTGTTTAGTTTTGTTTATTTGCTTCACACAAAGGCTTTTACCTCTGTGATTGCAGTTTTATTATTCCCATTGTTCTTCCACCCTCCTTCCTGCCCATTTGCTAGTGCATTCCTTAGGCACTCCCCATTTTAGCAAAGTCAGTCCTCCGAGTCCAGTACCTTTGCCTTTGTATGGCTTGACCTTATTACTGTGTTTATTGTGAACCATACTGTTCGATGGTCGCTAGTTCCCAGATGGCTACCCACTTCTACATCTGTGATCCTCTCTTCATCTCCATTTGAGAGAACCAGGTCTAAGATTGCTCCCTCTCGAGTGGGCTCAATACTAGTTGTCTAAGGCATGCCCCTGTAGGGCATCTAGAATAACCCTACTCTTTGAAGTGGCTGCTGCAACTGCACTCCAGTTAACATCTGGCATATTCAGATCACCCATCAGCAATATCTCCCTTTTCTGCCTTACTAAGTGTACTTTCTATAATTTCCTTGTCCATTTCCTTCCCTGAGAAGGGGTCTGTATACAACCCCTGTGCGGATTGTGGTGCCATTGCTGGTCTCCAAATTTACCCACAGTGCTTCTTCTCCTCCCTGTTTTCCCTTTTGTTCTGCTGCTTTGATTCCTTCCCTTATGTAAAGAGCTACTCCTCCTCCTTTATTACCCTCCCTGTCCCTCCTGTAGATAGTGTATCCTGGTATGTTTACGTCCCAGTCATGGTTTTGTGTGAACCATGTTTCTGTGACTGCCATGATATCCAGATGTTCCTCCTCCATCAAGGCCACTAATTCAGGAAGCTTGTTACTCAGACTACGGGCATTGGTACTCATTGCTTTCCATTTTTGATGGCTTTGCCTTCAGTTGCAGCATCCCCACTGACCTTTCTACCTTGGTCTTTTCTCATTTAGTACCCTGTTTTGTAGGGAGGCTGGGATTTTCCTGCTGCTTATCAGTGCCTCCCCCTTGACTAGTTTAAAAGCTTTAGATGAAGCATTTAAACCGATTGCTCAAAGACTTGTTCTCTTCCTGGGCAGATGCAGACCATCCTGCAGTATAGGCTGGTGTCCCTCCAGGTGGAACCCCAGTCGCCAATGAAGCCAAACCCTGTGCTCCACACAATTTTTCAACCATTCATTAAACTGCATGGTGCAAAGTACCTCGCCTCACTCATACCACTGACAGGCAGCACCTCTGAGAAGGATACTGTGTGTGCTACTTGTCTTAGGCCCTCCCCAGTTCTACAAAGTCCTTCTGCACTGCTCTAATCTCATGTTGAGCCAAGTCATTTGTCCCTAGGTGGACAATGATGTCCAGCTCAGACTCCTGTGCAGCTGTTCTCGTGATCCTGAGGATGCGCTTCCTGTCCCTTCAAGCCATGGCACCAGGCAGGCACCTTACTTCAGTTTCCCTGCTCCCGAGTTCTATCCCCTAATAATTGAGTCTCCCACCAGGAGCTGCTTCCTTTCCTTGTTGTGTCCTCTGCCTCCTTCCTGTGGGCCTCCCTTGTGACAGGTGTCCTCAGCCTCCTTAATCTCCTCTGTGGATGCATCCATAGGGGAGCTGTGCTCCCAGGATGGTGTATGGATTGTGGAGTGGAACAACTGACTGGGTGTGCCTCTGCTCCACCATCCTCACCCTCCCTGAGCCCACTGTGGTCCAACTGCTGTGCTTTCTTTGCAACCTCTGAGGCAGTGGTGGTGGCTCTGGTGCTCCCTGGATGGGGAGGTTCCATTCTTACCATCCAGTCTGGCCTGGGGAAGGTTCCCATACTGCTGTCCAGTGTGGGCTGAAGATGGGTAAAATTTCTCCCTCACGGCAGAGAGTTGTCTGCAAATAGGGCAGCATCTCAGCCTCCAGAAAGTCTCCCAGAAGACTGCTGCCCCACAGCCATTACATTGCACTACTCCCACATGATTATGTACTTTTTTGTTTGTGTGTGTGATTGGTTTGTTATATAGATATATATTATATCAATGTGTATGCTTATATTTTCAGTGCTCTGTGCTAGAGAGGATATGACATTGATATGCTCCTTGCACTCTTGAGGAAATGATGTCAGAACCCCAGGTATAAAGGAACTATTTCCAGGGTGGGTGCGGTGAGGGTGGGAAGGGGTTGGGCCTAAACTGTGCCCTCACAAAACAATCAGCTAAGGCTCTGACCCACCGCTGCAATGAGTGCCTTCCTGTCAGCATGATACCATACACAACAATTTGACAGCGCCAAATCCCTGCTAATCAAAAGAGAAAATCCAGACATCCAAGTCAGACACAGGTAAACCTCCCCAGCCCCAAAACAGCCTGTTGGTTTGTGCTTCTAAAAGCAGTCAGCCCCAAAATAAGTCAGCTGTGCTTTAAACTCTTCCTGCACTGAAAATCTTAAGAATTGTAACAAGACTATCTTTTCCTGATTAAGTTCCTTATTTCACCTTTCAGTTAGAAGTAGCCTCCACCTGCAGAATATCTGCTACAAACCAAAGACAATTGTAAGGTTCACCTCCCTCTGTTGTGAGCACAACTCACTTTCTTGCAAATCCTATGTTCAGTATTGTAGCTCCCAGCAAGAGGTAGCTTGCCTTAAAATATTAGCTGTTCTGATGAGTTTGCTATAAAACACTTGCTTATAATACTATTGTTCTCAGGTCTGTTACCAAAGCTATTGGCTGATTAAGTAGCTATGGTGTAATCACTTCCTGAGAAAGTCTGGAATTTAATTTTAAGGCACACAGAAGATAAACCCAAAAACAGTTTGTTGTCTGAGTCAAATACACAACCTGTACCTGCACTTTTTCAGGATTTGTGACAAATGATTAGCCGGGTTTAAACTCTTCCTGCACTGAAAATCTTAAAATTGTAACAAAACTGTCTTTCCTGATTAAGTTGCTTATTTCACCTTTCAGTTAGAAGTAGCCTCCACCTGCAGAATATCTGCTACAAACCAAAGACAATTGTAGTTCACCTCCCTCTGTTGTGAGCACAACTCGCTTTCTTGCAAATCCTATCTTCAGTATTGTAGCTCCCAGCTTTCATGGACAATAATCAAGTTTGTTGGGAATATTTATGTTAACTCCTTTGGGGATGGAGGTGGGTTTGTCTACTGGGGTCAAGTACCTTCCCTGAGGATGATCAAGTTGTGGAAGGAGCTGCCTTAGGCGTTGGTTGCTTTTGGATATAGTTTTCATATCCTTGCCATGGAAAAGAGGTCATGTTCCTAGGAGCAGGAGGGTCTGGTGCAAGAGAGCCATCTCACAAGAATACTTGTAGGAAAAAGAAAAGGTCAGTAGGTACAATTCCACCCAATGGGGAAGAATTGAATTATACTCCTTTATATAACTTTAACTGGTTTGAATGCAACCACTTCTCAATAGGTTTCTTCTGCTGAAGGAGTCTCAATTGGTAGACTACAGGACTGAGTTTGCTGACAATAGGATAGGGTCCTTCCACTTATTGGAGAAGGAATGTATAAGGTGAGCACATCTGAGTACTATTACCTGATCTCTGACTTGCCAGTCCACTTCTTGTGCATGTTTGTCAAAATGAAGTTTTGGATTGCTGTTGGGCCTTGCCCATACTGTATGCAACATACAAGTGGGTTTTAGCAATGTAATCTCTGAGTTTCATAGCATATTTGTCTACAGGCATGCTGTCTGCAATGGGTGTGTTCAGATCAAAGAACAGGTGCTCAGGTAGTCTCATGGTTATAGCAGTCATCACCTCAAAGGATATCTACTGGGTGGTGGCTGAAAGAGTGCCCTAATTTCTATAAGGAGTAAAGGCAAAGGAATCCAGTCTTAGGATTGTCCTCAATAAATCTGGAAAGCATTTCCTTAATCTGTCTGTTGGCTATTTCTGCATGACCTGATGATTGAGAGTGGTATAGTATGTGGAACTTCTGGTGTACCTCTAGACGTTCAACTGTTTCTTGCATTAATTCACCTGTGAAACTGTTTTCTTTGTCAGAGTCTTCCGGTAGACCCCACCTGGAGAACAGTTGTTCTACCAGAACTCTTGTAGTTGCTTTGGCTGTACAATTCTTAGTGGAGAAAGCCTCAACACACTTAGAAAATAGGTCTGTGACAACAAGTGTGCACTTGTTGTTTCTGCTGGTATTGTTAGGGGACAAACAACATTTATTTGGACTGCATACCAAGCACCAGATTGTCTCTGAGGAAGTAATTTGGCATTTCACTTGGTTAGGGCTGGATTGTTTTGGGCACAAGTTAGGCCAGTTTTCTGTATAGTGTTTGACATCCTTGGTGATGCCTGGTCAGCAACCAACAGTTTTCAGTCATTGAGTCTGTTTTTCACTCCCTGAATTTAAATGTCAAGGATTCAGGGACTACCCACAGCTTGTAGTTCGAGTCATTGGACTTAGACCAGATCAGTTTACTGTCCTTGGATAGATGTAGTTGGTTTTCATGTCGCTTTTAAGGGCTGTGAGTAGGCAATTCTTGTTCAGTTTCTTTGTCAAGGAATCTGAACACTTCTCTCAACTGACAGTCAGACTTCTGTGCTGAACAAATCCAGTGGTACAAAAGGTTCAGGTTTCTTCTTTAAGGCAACTACCTGTACTGTTGCCATAGCATCAGTGTGAGCCATTTCCATGTCTCCCCACCCTTGAGCACCCTCTTTGGCAAGAGTGTCTGGTCAATCATGGAAAAAATGGTATGGATCAGACTTTGGTGGGCCTTTACTTTATGAATGAACAATTTGTGTTGAAAGTGCTGAATCAGCTCGTGAATGTGAACAAAAGTGCTTTGTACTTCACTGGGATGCCATCAGAAGTTGCAAGGAGCTCTTCTGCCAGAAAGGTAAAAATCCTGGCAGTGAGCAGCAGACCAAATTAGAGTCTACAAAAATGATGGTGTCCTCGACGCCATGTTGTACCTGTTTGAGGGCACAAGCCACGGCTGCCAGTTCTGCAAACTGAGATGATACCACACTGCAGTGTTTGGAAGTATGAACAGTGATACCATTAGGATACATGATGAGCACTCCAAATCCAGCCACCTGTTCTCCTTGATAGTATGAGGCAGAGCCTTCATTAAAGATATGACACAGGAGAGGTGTCAGCAAGGAGTTTTGGAGTAGTAGGAAGAAAAGAGTCTGATTCAGGCAAGTCACGCGGGTCTCCTTGGTACAAAAGACCATGGGCTAAAATTGGGGGCATTTTGGCAGGGTGAACCTGTATGTCACTGACCTGGAGAAGAAGAAGAAGAGACCAGTGAATCAGGCTGGTGTTAGATACTGATCCATCCTTTACTCTGTCCGATAGCAAAAAGTTGTAGGGTGTTGTTTTTGTTCAGAATGATAGGGAGTACTCAATGATATACAGAAAATGCTTGACCACCCAGTAGGTAGACGGAAGGTTCCTTTCACAAAGGCTGTACTTCTGTTCCATAGGTGACAGCATTTGGGATACACATGCAGTAGGTCTCAAAGTACCATTCACTTTCTGAGCAAGGACTGCAGACATGGCAATGCCTGAAGTAGCTGATTCCAGATGGAAAGGTAAAGCTGGATTGTGGTTCAATAAGGCTGAAGCGGAGGCCAAAGCCTGTTTCAGAAGTGTCACAGCCTGACTGTGGTTGGGGCTCAAGTCCAGGGAACGTCCTTTTCAGGAGCTCATATAGAGGAGCAGCCCTCTGTGCAAAATCACAAATAAAGTCCCTGAAATAGTTGACAATTCCCAGAAAATGTCCGAGTGTTGCATAGTAGTTGGTAGTGGCATATCTTGTAGGCCTTGGATTTTCTTCAAGCTTGGCTCCTGCCTTGTTCTATTATGCACAGGCCAAGAAAGATTCTCCTCGGACCCCTGGCAGTGCGGCATCTCATCCACAGCCATCCAGCCACACCCATCGTGCCTCTGAAGACCCTCCTCTGCCAGTTTCCAAATTACAGACTGCTGTAATAACTCTGCTTTTCAAAATTGGATGCCTTGAGGTCACTTCCTCTGCTACTGGTGGACAGTTCATGACTGAAATCTGATTGGCTGCTGGGCCCAACCAATCAGTTCTCAGTTTTGTTGTTGTTTTTTAGTCTTTGGTAACCAGGTAAGGCCACTAGGCAAAATGCCTATTTTCAGGGGTGACCTGGGAGCACTAGGCGGTTAAGTGACTAGTTCAGAGTCACACAGTATGCAAGTGGAGGCTGTGAGAATCAAACTCAGGTATGGTCTACTGGATGTACCAAGCTCGTTCACACCTCATTCCTCTAACCTCTAGGCTATACTGCCAGCCCAGTCTTTGGATCCCAGATTAGCTGGCATGTTTCCCCAGGAGCCCTGGACCCTGGAGTGCCACATGGCCTGAAAATTTGAAAATGTGCCATGGGTTGCTTCTCCGCTCACTCTGGTCTCTCTGGGACAATTTCTTTTATTATTGCCACTTTATTTCTGCAGTAGCGACAATTTCTTTCAATAGGCATGTCATGTATCCCGCCTGCAGTAATTTTTGCCCTTCTGTGAATGTAATTGTGAACTTTCTGGACTAATGCCCGTTTGCTCATTTATGATATAGTAGTCTAGTAACACCTATGCTGAAAGATGTACTGTACTGCTTTATCTGTCTGTTTTTGCAAATAATTATTTTCTTAGAGCCGTACTGTTTAGTCCCTTTACCGTCATGAGCTGCTTCTCACTCTGTCTCTCACGCCATTGTTCTGTAACCTCTCTTGCCTGATCTCTCCCTCATAGCAGCGACCTCCTCCTTCTGCATTTTGTGCTGAACCTCCCACCCTCTGTTTATGCAAATCCACCTTTTAAGTCCATTCATATCTTTCACTGTTCCCTCTGTCCTGAGTTGCTTTCCACTTAGCCAACTCAGTTAAGAAGGGGATACAACCTTTATAGGTACATCAGGGAGTGAAGGAAGACCAAGGGAGGATAGTGAGGCTTAATAAAGGGAGGCGAATGGGCAGAGGTGACTGTGAAAAGGCAGAGATACTAAACAATTATTTTTGCTCAGTATTCACAAATGAAAGGGGTGGTACCTAAACCAAACAATAGAAGCACTTTGGATAAGGGGTTGATACCAGCCCATTCACAGTAGAAAGATTTCTGAAGAACTCTGAAAACTGAAGGTGGACAAAGCACTGGGGCCTGATGGAATTCATCCCAGAATTCTGAAAGAACTAAGTAGAACTAGTGACACCACTGACTACCCTCTTTAACAAATCATGGGAGGATGGGGTGGTACCTGAGGACTGGAGGAGGGCAGATATTATTCCACTTCACAAAAGTGGGAGCAGGGCAGAGGCAGGAAACTACAGACCTGTTAGTTTGACCTCAGTGATAGGGAAAATGATGGAATCACTTCTGAAGGAGAGAATTGTTGATTACCTAGAAGCCAGAGGCACAGGACCCAAGGCAGCATGGATTCACAGTGGGAAGGTCATCTCAGATGACTCTAATAGATTTCTTTGACTGGGTGACCAAAGTAGTAGATCAGGGAGGGGCTGTGGACATGGTCTACCTAGACTTAAGAAGGCATTTGATATAGTCCCACACAAAGATTAATATACAAATTAGCCAGCCTTGGGTGGGTCCCAAGATGGTAGCCTGGGTAAAAAGTTGTCTGGAGAACAGGACACAGAGGGTAATAGTAAGCGGGTCCAATCTGAAAGGGGTTACTAGTGGAGTATCACAGGGTTCAGTACTAGGACGGTCCTCTTTAATGTCTTTATAAGTGACATTGCAGAGGGACTGGTAGGAAAGTATGTCTCTTTGCAGATGACACAAAGATCTGCAACAGCATTGATACACAAGGTGGGGTAGAAAGGATGAGAAGGGACATGGCAAGGTTGGAGGAATGGTCAAATGTATGGCAGCTTAGATTCAATGTTAAGAAGTGCAAAGTAATGCACCTGGGAAACAAAAACTCAGTGGAAGAGTACACAATGGGGGATGAAACACTAACAACAACAAAAGTGGAAAGGGCCTTGGCTAGTCATATCAGATGAATTAAAGGTGGGCAAGCAATGTACGAGGACAGTAAGGAGGGCTGGGGATACTGGTATGCATAGGAGATGCATCACCAGTAGAAAACAGGAAGTTGTTATCTCTCTGTACAGACAGCTGATGAGACCCCATCTGGAGTGCTGCTTGCAGTTCTGGAGACCCAGTCTCCGCAAGACATAGACAGGAACCTTAGCCTTTGTTAGAAGATCGTAATTAACAGCGCACCTAGTGGATTCCATTTTTAAAAGTAGGACAAAAGTCTGCTTATTCTAAACAGTATTTTTGCCTCCAGCCCTGTAGCCTTTTTCTTAAAAGCAGATTAAGTAAATCATAAGGTTTTAAAAGTTTGCACAAACAAATTTGTATTGTATTTCTTTACTAGACTTGTAACTACTGATTCTCTCTGTGGGCTGAAAAGACTGTGTTTGTTAGCAGCTGAATTGTTTCTTCCTCCAGCCCCATAGCCTTTGTTAGAAGATCGTAATTAACAAGCGCACAAGGAGTCTGCTTATTTTAAACAGTATTTGTAGCCTTGCAAGCTCCTTTCAGGAAACTCTGTCCCTCGTAGTTTCAATTTCAGTTAAGGCACACTGCAGTACTCGCTCCCCAAACTCACCTGTATTTAATCCTGCTGTCTCGTTTCTTTCCTTGGCAGAATCCCTTTGGCCGAGGCTCCCCTGCCGTGGGTGCAGGTGGTCGTGAGGACCCAAACTCCCTCCTCAGAGCCTAATAATTAAAGAAGGAACTGCGACAGTATTACAAAGGGACCCGATGAGCGTGCATACAGGTAGAGTTGAGGACCACAGCCTGGCGCTCTCTTCAGTCGTTCTAGTCGCTGGCCTTGCCATCAGCTGCCCCGCCACCCACCACCATCCTTGGCCGTGTTCTCCTTATGTACAGAGTGGTGAACTGTTTGATTGGTGAACAGAAAAACCCTAACAGGCAATTTCTCCACTAGCAGGTTATCAGGACCTGCCACTAGAGAGGCTACCGTTGTTCTTATAGCCTTTCTCTCTCTCTCTCTCTCTGACTCCTGCATTGATGATCTCATTGGCTTACCCCTTGGTGTGGTAAAAAAAAAATGATATTGCTAAATGCATGGCTTATCCTCCTCTTTTAACCCTCTCTCCGCCACTACCCTCCTACCTTCATCATACTTGTCCTAGTGCTCCCCTCCCTCTGCCCCAATTTTACACCAGCGTTAACCCGACCAACAAAAACTCCCTAATCAGTTACTATGTCTTATATCTCCTCCCTCCTCTTCTGCCAGGTCATCCACCTCCAAAACCAAGACTACCCATTACTTTATGATCTGGAAATATTAAGCTTTATGAGCTCCTTAATTTCTAATATGCCACACCATCAAGGGTCACATCTCGTCACGCCTCAAAAATATCAAAACACTATTCTAACAAGGACAGCTATCATCATCCTGCTACTTATGGAAATATCCACCTAATCCTGGTCCCCTCTCCATACCCCACAGCCACCAGCTAAACTAAAGGGACTGCGGCTGGCCACCATTAATGTTTGTAGCCTGCAAAAGAAACTAGCCTCATTTCAAGCCTGGGTTTGCCTCCACTGCCCTGATGTAATTGCGGTTACTGAAACATGGCTCTCTCAGCATATCCTGACTCGGCTGTAAGTGTACCTGGTTACACACTGTTCAGGTCAGACAGACTTAATAAGCAGGGTGGGGGTAGTGCTCTGTATCTTTGTGAGCACCTGCATGGAATAAACACTACTACCATAAGCCCCTCGGAAGGTGTACAGTCTCTCACTGTTAGGTTTGAAGTTGGGAACTTGAAAAATCCTCTACATAGTGTCTGTTTACATACCCTCGTAACCAAAGGGATGCCTTCATGTCCATACTAAAAATAGTCGAACAACTCCCAAATAATTCAGAAATCGTAGCCCTAGCGATTTCAACTCAAACTAGCCCCCCAGACATCCACCCTCAGGGATGCTGCTGCAGCCCAAAATCTGTCTCAAATGGTCCCTACCCCTACTAGAGTAAACAAAAATAAGTGCCTTAGCTCCCTCCTGGACCTAATGCTTACAAACCATCCTCAGCACATACTGGATGTCCAGGTCCTCTCGGACTCCATCAGTGATCACTCCCGGTAATTTGTCTCTGGACAAATAGCTGAAAGCCACCCCACCTAGGATCTCCATGGGTCACCAACTCAAGAGGGGCTCTAAAACATCTCAGAAACTGACTCTGGGAACTGGACTGGTCCCCTCTTGATCACCCTAGCGTCAGTTGACGCGCCTCTCTTTTTCATAAGTTCCTTCCAAGCAGCCTGTGACATCTTTGCCCCTATGTTAAATGAATTGAAAGTCTAAATCATCCCGCTGGGTAACTAGATCCTTACTTGATCAAATGAAGGTGCATGACGACCTGTGGCTTAGAGCCCTTCAGTCAGGCAAACCAGTTGACCGACAACGTTACCATGCTGCCAGAAATAACTGCGCCTGGGAGATACAACTGGCAAAGGCTGCTTACTATAAAAACAAACTCACTATCGCCTGGGTGATGGTAAGAGGTTCTGGGATAATATTAAGGTACTTAGTGGAAAGTATCCTCCCTTCCCGCCACACTTATCCTAGATGGTATCCCTACCCAAGAACCCTGCAAAATAGCAGATGCTTTCAACAAAGCTTTCTCAGACCTAAGCTGTATTCTCCCCTGAATTTCAGCACTGAAGCAGGAATTTTCCCACCTCACACCAGTGCATACCTTTTAGTCTCAAACTGTCTCCACTAGTGTTGCCCGCTCATATATTTCCAGATTCCTAGAGAAGTCTAGACATAGTGGTGACTCACTAGACACTAAATCACTGTCTTTAACCCTTGATACTGTGCTAATACCACTTACAAAATGTTCAACATGTCCCTGTGCCTAGGACAATTCCCATCTCAATGGAAAAATGCTAGGATTATGCCAATACATAAAAATGGTGCATGTACAGCAACTAGTAACTACAGGCCCATCTCCATTCTCCCCCACTCTCAAAAGCACTGGAAAAAATTGTGACTAATCAACTTACTAACTACCTAGACTCATAACACCTAATCTGCAAACAACAAAACGGTTTCAGAAAAGGTCACAGTACCACCACTGCTCTGCTAGAACTCACCTCCTTTGTTCATGGCGCTCTTGACCAGGGAGATCTGGTTGGTTCAGTTTCTATAGATCTCTCCAAGGCATTCACACCATCAATCACACCATGCTCATAAACTCCCTCTTCTCTGTCGGCGTCTCCAAAGAAACCACAAGCTGGTTCTCCAGTTATCTCTCTGGCCACGCTCAACAGGTGATGATAAGAAACACCCTCTCTGCTAACCTTCCCATCTGATCAGGTGTCCCTCAAGGCTCTATCCTTGGTCTGCTTCTTTTCTTTCTCTACCTGAACTCACTACCTCTGGCCACCTCTGGACAGCTTCACTACACTGATGATGCAGTGATTTTCAGTAGACACACTGACCCCACATAGCTCAAGAATCCTTGCAGGGCTCTTTCACTCAAATTGAAGCCTGGTTTTCCTCACAAAGCTCGTACTCAATATAAAAGACAAAAGTCATGCTATTTTCCCACCAACAGCATAAGCACAGCACTACAAAATTAGCCATACACAATGTGATGGGCTCTATGCTGGAACCTGTTTCCATTTTTAAATATCTTGGGGTCACTCTAGACTCCGCCCTCGCCTATAGTGAACATATTTCAGCAACTTGTACTGAAGCAAACAAAAGAATCGGTCTCCTCTACAGGCTTAGGTCCTGCCTACCCACTGAGGTGCTACACTTAGCTATCTCTAGCTCCATCCTCTCACTGGTAGACTATGGCATAATCATCTATGGGGCCTTTTCTGACACAGCTCTGTCCAGCATCAAATGTGCCCTAAACAAGGCCTGCAGATTGGCCACAGGATGTGATTGACTTATGCATACCAGTGACCTCTATCTATGCTCATCATGGCTTAACTTCCAGAGGCATCTAGTTTACCAGACCTGCTTATTGGCCAAAAAAATTCAGCAGGGCCTAGCCCCCCAGGCTGTCTTAAACTCCTCCCAAAAACCTTCTGTCCCGTCCCACTAGACACTCCAAACTGCCACTTTCTGCCTCCCCTTTGTAAAGACCACTGCTGGCCAAAGATCCTTTTACTACAGGGCACAACTCTGGATGAACGCTATCCCTGACCCTGTCCTTTCACTCCCCAGGCTTGGGCTTTTCAAACAGGAGTTACTTAAACACATTATGTCAAACTCCACTGTGACTGCAGATGAGACTTTTGAAAATGTTGAATGCACCATTATTTCAAAAATTGCTGTCGTTCCATTGTCTATGTTCATTATAATTTTGTAACTGTCATTTTTCTGTACCAGTGCTGTTGTCTATATTATATTTTCTATGTAACACTGTGTACTAATCCATTTATGTAAGATGTGGAGCCTTCAAATGAGTCTCTGACTCAAAGGGTTGTAATTCCTAGATCTTAAATAAAATAAAAAAAAAAAAATAGGATGGAGGCAGTCCAGAGGAGGGTAACTAAAATGGTGCAGGGTCTGCCAGAAGACATATGAAGAGAGAGACTGAAGTAGCTTAATATGTATACCCTCGAGGAAAGGAGGGAGAGGGGACATGATAGAAACTTTCAAGTACCTCAAGGGAATCAACAAAGTCCAAGAGGGTAGCATCTTTCAAAAGAGTGCTAAGAACAAGAGGGCACAATTTGAAGATAGAGGGGCAGCTCAGAGGTAATTTAAGGAAGTATTTTTCACAGAGAGGGTTGTGGATGCATGGAGGCGGCCTTCGGAGGAAGCTGTGGAGTCAAAATCAGTGGTGGAATTCAAGCATGCATGGGATAGTCATAAGGCAGTTCTGGGGGTGGGGGTAGGAAGAAGTAGGCTGCTGGTTAACTAGGATCTGCAGCTTATCCAGTAGGTAGGGAAATGGGCAGACTAGGTAGGCCAAGCGGTCCTTATCTGCCGTCAAATTCTATGTTTCTATGTTTCTACCCAATTCTGACTCAAATCTCCTTGGGCTTTGGCTCTGAAAATGCCTACGTATGCCGCATGACCCAGGGGATCTCAACTTTATACTGCCCTTTGCCTCCTCATCTCTATGGGTAACCACCCTACTCCTGCTGGTACTTGCTGGGGACATTGAGCTCAACCCTGGGCCACCCAGTACTATGGCTACTCTCTTCCCTACCACTGGAAACCTAAATCTCCCCAAAGGACTAAAATTTACCCATATGAACATTCAAAGTCTCTGTCCTAAAATGGCTGAACTCGAGGCCTGTGTTACTCAAATACTCCCAGATATTCTCTGTATCACCATGTTCTGGCTGAAGCCTGATATCAGGCAGCATGAGGTTGCACTTCAGGATACAATTGCTTTAGGAAGGACAGGCTAGGTAAGAGAGCCAGTGGTGTTCTAACATACACCCGTTCTGACCTTGACACCAGTGAGCTCCCCAACCTGACTCTGGACCATCCTCAGCAGAATCCCTCTTCCTGTCCCTCTCCTAACTCTCGGCAATGTCAAAAGCTAATCATTGCTGCTCCTCACCAAGGGACCACCCAGGCCACCACCACTACCTCAGAGGTTATCAAGAAAAGGGCGGTTGGACCATGGTGGGCTCAGGGATGGTGAGGGTGGTGGAACACAGGCGCATCCTCCAGTCATGCCTCTCCACAATTAATTTGCTATTCTGGTGGAGTGGTTTCTCTATGGAGGCACCCACAGTGGAGACCAAGGAGAATGCTGAGAACCTCCACAATGAAGACCCACTGGAGGTGGCACAGCATCCCATAGGGAAGGAAACAACTCCTGGTGGGGACTCAATCATTGGGAGTTAGAACTGGGAGAGGGAGGAAGAGGGAAGGGAGGTAAGGTGCCTACCCAGCACCATGACTTGGAGAGACAGGAAATTAATCCTCAGGATGGTGGGAGCAGCTGCATGTGGAAGTGAGCTGGACGTCATTATCCACCTAGGAACAAATGACCTGGCTGGGAATGGGATCAGAGCAGTGCAACAGGAGTTTTGGAGTTAGAAAGGGACCTTAGACAAGTAGCACACATGGCAACTTTCTCGGAAGTGCTACCTGTCTATGGCATGGATGAGGCTAGGGTACTCCACACCATGGAATTTAATGACTGGTTGAAAACTGGTGCAGAGCTAAGGCACTTGGCTTCATTGGGGACTGGGGCTCTACCTGGAGGATACAAGGCCTATACTGGCACAATGGTCTGCATCTGTCCAGGAGGGAACCAGGATCCTTGGTGATATGTTTAAATGCTTCATTGGCAAGCATTTAAACTAGACAAAGGGAGGCACTGAAAAGGAGAAGGAAATCCTAGCCCCTTTCAAAAGTCAGGGTAGTTAGTGAGGTAAACACCAAGATAGAGCAGTCAATAGGGAGAAGGGCAGGGGTAAATGGAGAAAAGGCAAAGGCAGTAAGACAGGATGGGGCAAAATGAATAAGGCCATCAAAATGGAGGGTAATGAGTACCAGTACCCGTAGTCTAGGTAACAAGCTCCTTGAACTGGTGGCCTTGATGGAAGAGGTTACCTGGATACGGTGGCAATCGCAGAAACATGGTACACAGAGAACCATGACTGGGATGTCAACATACCAGGGTACACAATCTACAGGAGGGACAGGGAGGGTAGAAGAGGAGGAGGAGGAGTAGTTCTCATGTAAGGGAAAGGAATAAAAGCAATGTAACTAAAGGATAAACAAGGAGGAGAGGAGGCACTGTGGGTCACCCTGGAGATGGAAAATGGCACTATAATCCGCACAGAGGTTGTATACGGACCCCATCTCAGGGAGGAAATAAACAAGGAAATGATAGAAGGCATCCTTATGATGGCAGAGAGGGAGACATTGCTGATGGGGGACCTGAATATGCCAGATGTTGATTGGAGCACCTTGCTGCAGCCACATCCAAGAGCAGGCCATTCTCGATGCACTACAGGGGATGCCTCAGACAACTAGTTTTGAAACCCACTCAGGAATGAGCAATCCTAGACCTGGTACTCTCAAATGGGGATGGAGAGAGTATCTCAGATCTAGACGTGGTAGCCATCTGGGAAAAGTGACTACCAAACAGTGTGGTTCATGATAAACTTAGCTGTAGAGTCAAGCCGTACAACAGTGAAGAAACTGAACTTCAGGAGGGCTGATTTTGTCAAAATGGGAGAGTGCCTCAGAGAAGCACTAACAAACAGGCAAGAAGGTGGGGTGGAGCAACAATGGGAAACATCAAAACTGCCAACACAGAGGCAACAAGCCTTTGTGTGAAGCAAATAAACAAATCAAAATGAAAAAAAAAACACTGTGGTTCTCAAAAAGAAGTAGTGGGGAAGGTTAGGGAGAAAAAATAGCATTCAGGAAGTATAAGAAAATACAGAAGGAGCTGGACAGAGACCTGTACCAGTTAAAGCAGAAGGAAGCAGGGAAGGTGGTCAGAATAGAAAGGCCTAAAACGAGGAAAAGATAGCCAACTCGGTTAAGAAGGGGAATAAACCTTTTATAGGTACATTAGGGAGCAAAAGAAAGACTGAGGCAGGGATACTGAGGCTGAATTAAGAGGAATGTAGTTGGGCAGAGAGGTACAGTGAAAAGCAGGGATACTGAACAAATACTTCTGCTCAGTATTCATAAAGGAAGAACAGGGGACATACCTAATCCAGTCAGTAGAAGCACTCTGGACAGGTGAGTTGATATCAATTCTTTCACAGAAGAAAGGGTTCTAAAAGAACTCCTAAAACTGAAGGTGGATAAAGCAATGGAGCCTGATGGGATTCACCCAGAATTCTAAAAGAACTAGTGACACCACTGATTACCCTTTTAACAAAATTATGAGAGGATGATGTGATACCTCAGGAATGGAGGAGAGCGGATGTGATTCTCCTTCACAAAAGTGAGAAAAGTGAGAGCAAGACAGAGGCAGAAACTACCAACCTGTCAGTTTGACCTCAGTGGTAGGGAAAATGATGGAATCATTTCTGAAGGAAAGAACTGTTGAGTACCTAGAGGTCAGTGGGCACAGGACCCAAGGCAGCATGGATTCACAGCAGGAAGGTCATGTCAGACAAATTTAATCGATTTCTTTGACTGGGTGACCAAAGTAGTAGACCAGGGAGGGGCTGTGAACAAGGTCTACCTAGACTTTAGTAAGGCATTTAATACAGTTCCACACAAAAGATTAATAAACAAATTAGCCAGCCTGGGAGTAGGTCCCAGGGTGGTAGCCTAGGTAAAACACTGGCTGGAGAACAGGACACAGAGGTAATAATAAACTGAATCCAAAGTGAAGAAAGGGAGTTACTAGTGGGTACATGAGGGTTCAGTACTGGGTCCTGTCCTTTTAATGTCTTTATAAGTGACATTGCAGAGGGACAGGAAGGAAAAGTATGTCTCTTTGCAGATGACACAAAGATCTTCAACAGGGTTGATACACAAGGAGAGCATGGAAAGGATGAGAAGGGACTTGGCAAGGCTGAAGGAATGGTCAAACATATAGCAGCTTAGATTCAATGCAAAGAAGTGCAAAGTAATGCACCTGGGAAACAAAACCCAGGGAAGAGTACACAATGGGGGTTAGATTCTAACAACAAAAATAGAAAGGGACCTGGGGTAGTTATATCAGGTGGCCTAAAGGTGGGCAAGCAATGTGAGAAGGCAGTAAGGAGGGCTGGGGCATACTGGGATGCATAGTGAAAAGCATCACCAGTAGAAAACAGGAAGTTGTTGTCCCTCTGTACAGACAGTTGGTAAAACCCCATCTGGAGTCCTGTGTGCCATTCTGGAGATCCCATCTCCAGAAAGACATAGACAGGGTGGAGGCTGTCCAGAGGAGGGCAACAAAATTGTACAGGGTCTCCACCAGAAGACATATGAAAAAGACTAAAAGAGCTTAATATGTATAGCCTCGAGGAAAGGAGGAGAGGAGGGACATGATAGAAACTTTTAAGTACCTCAAGGGAATCAACAAAGTCCAAGAGGGTAGCATCTTTCAGAAAAGGAAATGTGCAAGAACAAGGGGTACAGTTTGAAGATAGAGGGGATGACTCAGAGGTAAGATGAGGAAGTATTTCTTCACAGAGAGGGTTGTAGATACATGGAACAGCCTTCCTGAAGAGGTTGTGGGGTCAAAAACAGTGGGGGAATTCAAATATGCATGGGACAGACATGAGGCAATTCTAGTGGGAGGTAGGAGGAAGTAGGCTGTTGGTTAACTAAGATATGCAGCTTATCCATTAGGTAGAAAATGAGCAGACTAAGTGGGTCAAGCAGTCCTTATCTGGCATCAAATTCCATGTTTCTATGTTTCACTGGTTGTGCCTACCTGCCCAAAGACAAGGCTTCACATGATCTAACCCCTTTCCTCAACTCACTTTCCAAACTTCCTCTCCAAGATCTGGTGTTGTGTGGGATTTCAACATGGATTGGCTCTACCTGCTGCTAACAAACTGCAGGCAACCCTAGCTGACTCCAACTTGGCTCAGCTTATGCTTGAACCTGCCCACCTTAATAATAAATCTGTAAGCAAACCCTGCTTAACTGGGTTGTCACCAATTGCCTCCTGAAAATCAAAACAGTACAAGTTTTGCCTGACTGCATAAGTGATCATTCCCGATTTTATGTGTATGGAGAAATAATTCCCCTTCCCCAAGATCACCTAGTCTGCGATATGTTCAAATTTGATGTTAACAAATTCATCTCCTTGATCCACGGCTCTGGCTGGAGCCACATTTCAACACTCCCTGATGTCAACCTAGCCTCGGACTATTTCATCAGCACATTCACTCAGATTGTTAGCTGCCATGCTCCTCTAAAATGTAGATCCAAGGGCATCAAGTCCCTAGGCTCAATAAGGACCTAAGGATGCTCATGTCTTCCCATGATTGGGCCTGGTGGTCTTGCAAGACAAGTGATTGGCAGAGGTACAGGCACCTTAGAAATCTTTGTAAGAATACCTTCATAAAGCTAAATGCTTCCACTACAAATCTTTACAAGTTGATCATCTTTGTAACCCCAGAGAATTCTGGAGGCAGGTTAACTCACTAGTTAAAGGGAAGGCAACTGAGCTCCTAGCGTCCTTATTGCCCAGGGCATTCCCTCACTGACTCAGCAGCTATCGCCTCATCGTTCAATGAACTCTTCACTGATCTAAACAAATATACCTTGCTATTTTCATAATACTCCCATCCCCTGCTACACAACTCAAAGGGACAACTCTGAATCCTGTCCAGCCTTCCATCTTAAGTTGGCCACCCTTAAGAAGGTCCTAAGGCTGCTCATGACCCTAAAGTGAAGAAGCTCTCCTGGCCATGCTACATTTGAACCACGATTTTTAAAGCTCGGAGATCCTGCTCTTGCTTGCCAAGTCTAGGACTTACTCAATCGCTCCTTCTTATCTTGCACCGTGCCTGACAAGAGGAAGGTTGCTGTGGTCATTCTGGTTCACAAGGGGGCAAAACAACACTATTGAGAACTTCAGGCCCATTTCCATCCTGTGGTCACTGGTTAAAATTCAGGAGGCGTATTGTCCATAATCATCTCCAGACCTACCTTGACCCTTCAATCTGCTTTCCCCTTATCAACATGTCTTCTGAAGAAAACATAGCACCCTTACAGCCTTGTTAAAAGTAACCTCTGATATCTTTTAGTCCATGGATCTAGGCTATGTCACAGTTCCATCTTCTTGACTTTACAAAAGTATTCGAACTTAGTGGATCATAGTTTCTTGCTTCAGCAGCTCCAGGCTACTGGTATGGATACCTCCACCCTCTGTTGGATCCAGAGCTACCTGTCATGCCACTCTCAAAGAGTTAAGTGGGAAGGCTCTCTCTGGCCTCAAGAGCATAACCCACAGGTTCCACAGGGCTCAATCTTGGGCCCCAGTCCTAGTCTCCCTCTTTGTCAATGACTTGCCTAATCACTGTGGTGGAGCAACTGTTCACCTCTGTGCAGATGAAACTATTATCTACTGCTCTTCTCCCGACCTCACGGAATCAGAAGTCATCTTGCTGCTGACTTGGCCAATCTTGAGTACTGGTTCCGGTGCAATTGACTTGTCCTCAATGCAAAGAAAACTAAATGCATTCTTTTCTCCCACGGGCCCCTCCTCTCTTCCCATCTCCACTGTGAACATTAAGTCCCTTAATGGCAATACACTCGGGTCTGTCCAAACCTTCAAGTACTTGAGTGTCACTTTAGACACCTCACTTTCATTCAGCATCCATGTCTCCACCTAATCAGGATGCTGAACCAAAACTGGGTTTCCTGTATCAAATCCACCCTACCTCACATCTGCTTTTGCCTCAAAATTGCTTCCTCGTCTCTTCTTCCACTTCTTACTTATGGTGCTCCTTGCTACTTTCTACCAGTGCATCTAACATGTCCTCCTTACTCTTGCTTACCATAGGGTGGGAAGGTTAGCAGTATGGGTCAATGTCAGTCACCACCACTGTGACATCCTCTCATACTTGGGTTGGCTGCCGATATTTCCAAACTGAGATACTCTACCCTTAGTTTCATGCACAGGCTTGTCCACAAGTTTACCCCACCTTGTCTCAATGACATTGTCTGCCTAAACAATCCCACGTGCACTCAGGTCAGCATCCTGCCCCTTCTCGTAAGACCCAATCTATGACACACTATTGCACGCAGGTCCTACTCTTATGCAGCAGTGACTGGATGGAACTCACTAGCCTCCTCTATACTCTCTTACTCTCTCTCTCCCTGTTCCAACATGCTTTACATACTCTCTTTCCTCCTCACAGCTACTCGCTCCTGCTTCCTATGCTCTCATCCTTCTCCCCCTCCCTGAGCCCCACTCCTCTGCCCTGCCTTAAATCAGTTGCCTGCTCCTAAATATTAATGCACTACCATACCTTGCCCTGCCATTTAACGTGACTGGGTACTTTTTATGTTGATTGCATACAGCGTAAGAAACATATTGGGACAGCTTGCTGAGAAGCAGGCTGCAGGAGGTGTGATACTGTTGTATTGGCCGCACCCACAGCCTGCAAAGGCTTTGTCCGCTTCCCCAATGCCATGGCAGGCTGCTGGTCACACAAGTTTGGAACGTTGGCACCAACGCTGACAATTTAGCCACTGCAATCAGTTCTGCCTAAATCATTGCAGCGTGGGTCATCCGCTGCAAGAGGAATACCCGTCATTGCAGGGGCGGGATCTTCACAGTGATATTGTTTGTGAACATGGCGGCAGTTTGCCACTGTGTTCACAAATAATACCCCATGTTTACTTGCTGACGGGGGCCCAAATCCCTGTCAACTTCGTTGCAACGTATTTCTGCTGCCGACAGAGACCCTCCCTGTCTGCTTATGTGACCCCTCCCTGCATATATTCTCTGCCGACTGGGTGCCCCGATCCCCATCGACCTTAATCTAAGCCCCCTTCTTTTGTTGTGTGCCAACAAGGGTGCTCAATCCCCATCAGCTACTGCTGCACCCCACAAAAAACAGTTAAGTGGCATTCTGGGAGCCCACCCAGTGCCCAATGCCCTGTAAAGACAAAACTGTCCCAATGTTTGTTTTTAAAACCTGTAAGAATGAAATGGTCCTCACAGCTTCCTTCCTGACCCACTGTGCCCTGCCACCCAGCACCTCCCTCACCCCATATTTACCTCCAGAGCTCATGCAAATGATCTTCAGTGGACTGGGAACACGTCTGCACTCTTCAAAGCTGGCGTGAACTGAGGAAATGCCGGTAAGCTGTATAGTGGAATAAATGGGGTTTTCCAGCTTTAATGCATATCTCAGTAATTTGGGAACCCTCCTCATGAATTCTGGAGCTATCATGGCACGTGTCCCGAAAGGTGATTTACGTGGTCACTGTGCAGAATCACCTTCGGGGCCGATTAACAAAATGACAGTGCCAGTGTTTTTTACATCCTGGCTAAAATATGTTTTGTGCTCCTGATGGAGAATAGCACGGTCACTGTGGGACATCAATGTTTAGGACAGATTAAGATCGAATGAGTGAGGGGTGACCGAGCTAAACTGAGCTCTGTCGGGACTGCTCTGGATTTGTTTGTGGGCAGAAAAGGTCCCAATGCAAGAGGCCAGTACAAAGGGCAGCCTGCAGTACTGGGAGAAACCGAATGAGAGAGGCGAGGAGAGGGGAGTGAGCGAACTCACTGGAGGCGCTGTCAGGACTGCTGAGGATTTCTTTGTGGCCAGAAAAAGGCGTCAATGCATGCAGAGACCCAGTAGAAAGGCCAGCCTGCAGGCAGTAGGAGAAACAGCATGAGTGGAGTGAGACAGGGGACTGAGTGAGCTCAGCGAGGCTCTATCAGGACTGCTATGGATTTCTTTGTGGGCAGAAAAGGCACCAATGCAGGCAGGGCCCCGTACAAAGGGCGCTTGCAGCACCAGGACAAACAGAATGGCGCATGACAGAGGGAGACTGAGCGACCTCAATGGAGCTTTAGTCGGTACAGCTGCAGATTTCTTTTTGTGGACAGAAAAGGTGCCAACGCAGCCAGGAGCCCCATACACATGCGCAGCCTGCAGCACCAAGAGAAACAGAATGAGTGGTGACAGAGCGGTAGTGAGCGAGCTCAGCGGGCTCTATTGTGACTGCTGTGGATTTCTTCATGGGAAGAAAATGTGGCAATGCAGGCAGGAGCCCAGTACAAAAGGCCAGCTTGGAGCACGGGCAGAAAGCGGAATGAGTGAGTGAGAGAGGGAGTGAGAGAGCTCAATGGGCTGTGTCAGGACTGCTTCAGATTTCTTTCTGACCAGAACAAGCCACCAATGCAGGCAGGGGCCCAGTACAAAGGGCAACCTGCAGTGGCAGAAGATATAGAATGAGCGAGTGAGGAGAGGGAGTGAGTGAGCTCAGCGGAGCTCTGTTGGGACTGCTGCAGATTTGCTTGTGGGCAGAAAAAGGCAGCAATGCACACAGGGACCCAGTACAAAATGGCAGCCTGCAGTGGTGAGAAAACTAGAATGAGCGAGTGAGGAGGGGGTGGCGAACTCAGCGTAGCTGTATTGTAATTGCTGCAAATTTCTTTCTGTGCAGAAGAAGTAGGCAACGTAGGCAGGAGCCCAATAGGAAAGGGCAGCCTGCAACACTGGCAGAAAGCGAATGAGCGACTGAGAGAATGGTAGTGAGCAAGCTCAACGGAGCTTGCGGGACTGCTGAAGATTTCTTTGTAGAGCAGAAAAAGGCGCCAACAGAAGCAGGAGCCCAGTACAAAAGGGCATGCTGCAGTGCCAGGAGAAACAGAATGAGTGAGTGACACAGAGGGAGTGGCGACCTCAACAGAGCTCTGTCAGGACAGCTGTAGATTTCTTTGTGGGCAGAAAAAGGTGCCATCGCAGGCAGGCCCAGTACAAAGGCCAGCCTGCAGCACCAGGAGAAACACAATGAGTGAGTGAGAGGCGGGGGTGAGCGGAGCTCAATGGAGCTCTATCATGACTGATGCAGATTTCTTTGTTGGCAGAAAAAGGCGCAATGCACGCAGGAACCCAGTACAAAGGCCAGCCTGCAACGCCGCAGAAATGGAACGAGTGAGTGAGAGAGGAGTCAGCAGGCTCAACAGACCTGTGTCAGGACTGCTGCAGATTTCTTTGTTGGCAGAAAAAGCCACCAACAGAGGCAGGAGCCCAGTACAAAGGGCAGTCTGCAGCGCCAGGAGAAACAGAGAGCGAGTGAGAGGAGGTGAGCCACCTCAATGCAGCTCTGTCAGGACAGCTGCAGATTTCTTAGTGGGCAGAACAAGGTGCCAATGCAGGCAGGATCCCAGTACAAAAGAGTAGCCTGCAGCACGGAGAAACAGACTGAGCCGAGTGACAGAGGGCAGTGAGCGAGCTCAACACACTCATGCAATCAACATTCAGCATTGACAAATGCTTGTTACTTTTGCTCTAGCCTCTTATATGTCATAAGACTTTGTATAATTGTGTTTATCCACCACCACCTATTATAATGGCATACAATTTCTCTGTATTTCGAACTAGAACTGTAATATTGTTTTGTACCAGGTCATCACATAATGTCTATGTTGACCAGAATGCCATGCTCCATATCTACATTCAGTTGTTTATAATACTATCAACTCCATGCCCTTGCTCTTTGTCTACATCTAATTCTTTGTACTGTACTGTATTTTTGCACTGTGTTGTCCCAGGTCGACTCTGAAAAGGAACTGTAATTGTCTCAGTGGTCTTACCCAGTTACAAAATTCAAATAAATAAATAAATACAACTTCATTTTTGAATAGTTGTGCATTTGGGATTAGATTTGAGGCCTGCCCTCTGTAAGAGGGTCAGTAGTTTGTCAAGGAGATCACGATGTTGCTGCTTGGTGGAAGTTGCCAACAGCATATCATCCACATACTGCAGAAGACACTGTGGTGCTAAGAAATCTTCCAGGGCATCCATCATGCACAGATGGAAGAGGAGGGGTTATTGTGGAACCCTGAGGTAAACAGGTTCATATGTACTGTCGACCATCAAAGGTAAAGGCAAACTTACAGTATATTGACTTTTCCAGAGCAAGGGCAGTGATCAAAACCATTGTAGATGTCAAGAGGTCTAAACCATCCATGATCTGGGTTAGCAGTTTGAGGCACATCAGGTGCTACAATGCTACTGTGGGTGAGCAGCTAGGAGTAGCAATTAAGCCTCCTGTAATCATTAGTGAGTCTCAGGATCCTGTGGGCTTTTCACTGGCCAAATGGGTGAGATGACAGTCAAGACACAAAGCCTGATCACACCTTGTTTGAGAAGTGGCTGAATGCTTTCTCTGAGCAATGGTAAGGCCTCAGCAGGAAAGGAGTATTACCTTTGTCTGTCGTGTGCTGGGCCTGGAATTTCAATGATGGTCTCAGTCTCTCACAGTGGCAAAAGCATACAAATGTTTCTACAGGATGAGTAAGAGTTTCTTGAAAAACTCATCTGTCTGGAATAGAGCTATGATATCATACTCCTTGTCATTGGTGGTACATTAGAAATGTGAAATGCTCAGCCTGTGAATCCAGAAATCATGACCGTATGGTATTGTCCCCTGATCTGGATCAGGAGCATGTTAGCCAGATCCACCACATAGCCATATAGTGCAAGAAAATCAATGCCCAGGATGCTGGGACGCTCACGTAATGCCACAAGGTCAAAGGCATGGGTAATCCTGAGGTTACCTATTATCATAAGAAATATAATAGAGTGGTAGGTGTATAGCCTTGAACCATCCACACCTGATATACTGGTCCTCCATCCAGTGGACCAGGAAGAATTTGTTGGATTTTCATCATGCCATACAAACCCAGCTGCACCTGTATCTAGCAAGATAGTTAGTTGGTGGCCTCCCTCCATAGCCTCAGTGCAAGGCCTTCCATTTGTGTCATGAGTAAGTCTATTTACAATACAGACTGGGGCCTGTAGTTATCAATCTGAACTGCCATCACAAGGGGGTTCCAGGAGCAATAGATTGGGCTGCCCTTGTCAGGCCTCTTCTAGGACCTCTGTAGCTGCAATGAAGGGTGTGCCATCAGGGTTGGGCCGGTGTGGTCTGATCCAAAGCAGGCTCTGTATCTCTGTGGTATAATGAAGCCTGTAGAGCCAGAGCTAACACTGCAATGGCGCATGCGGGACTGAGCCCGTCACTGACATGTCTGAGGAGGTTACAGAGGTTGTGATTCTCCTTCACAAAAGTGGCAGCAAGACAGAAGCAGGAAACTACAAACCTGTCAGTTTGACCTCAGTGGTAGGGAAAATGATGGAATCACTTCTGAAGGAAAGAATTGCTGAGTACCTAGAGACCAGTGGGGCACAGGACCCAAGGCAGCATGGATTCACAGCAGGAAGGTCATGTCAGATGAATCTAATCCATTTCTTTGACTGGGTGACCAAAGTAGTAGACCAGGGAGGGGCTGTGGACATGGCCTACCTAGACTTTATGAGGCATCTGACACAGTCCCACACGAAAGATTAATAAACAAATTAGCCAGCCTGGAGTGGGTCCCAGGGTGGTAGCCTGATAAAAGCATTGGCTGGACAACAGGACACAGAAGATAATAGTAAATGGAGTCCACTTTGAAGAAAGGGGGTTACCAGTGGAGTACCGAGGGTTCAGTACTGGGTCCAGTCCTTTTAATGTCTTTATAAGTGACATTGCAGAGGAACTGGAAGGAAAAGTATGCCTCTTTGCAGATGATGCAAAGATCTGCAACTGGGTTGATACACAAGGTGGGGTGAAAAGAATGAGAAGGAACTTGGCAAGGTTGGAGCAATAGTCAGAAGTATGGCAGCTTAGATTCAAGTACAAAAGTGCACCTGGAAACAAAACCAGGGAAGGGTACAAAGTGGGGATGAGATACTAACAAACAACAAAAATGGAAAGGGACCTGGGGTAGTTATATCAGATGACCTAAAGGTGGGCAAGCAATGTGAGAAGCCAGTAAGGAGGGCTGGGGGATACGGGATGGATTGGGAGAGGCATCTCCAGTAGAAAACTGGAAGCTGTTGTCCCTCTGTACAGACAGTTGGTAAGACCACGTCCTTGAGTACTTCTGTGCAGTTCTGGAGACCCCATCTCCGTAAAGACATAGACAGGGTGGAGGTTGTCCAGAGGAGGGCAGACAAAATTGTACAGGGTCTGTAGCAGAAGACATATGAAGAAAGACTAAAAGAGCTTAATATGTATAGCCTCGAGGAAAGGAGGGTGATGGGGACATGACAGAAATGTTCAAGTACCTCAAAGGAATCAACAAAGTCCAAGAGGGTAGCATCTTTCAGAAAAAGATATGTGCAGAACAAGGGAACAATTTGAAGATAGATGGGATGGCTCAGAGGTAACATGAGGAAGTATTTCTTCATGGAGAGGGTTGTAGATGCATGGAACAGCCTTCCTGAAGAAGTTGTGGAGTCAAAAACAGTGGTGGAAATTTAAAATGCATGGGGCAGACATAAAGCAATTCTAGTAGGTGGTAGGAGGAAGTAGGCTGTTGGTTAACTTGGATCAGCAGCTTATCTGTTGGAAATGAGAAGCGGGCAGACTAGGTGTCCAAGCGGTCCTTATCTGCCATCAAATTCTAATGTTTCTATTTTGTCATTCTCCTCCATGATCTCATGGTAGGAAGGGCCCTGATCTTTGACTTTGATTGCCCAGATTGCAATTAATGCTGTTCGAATTCTGTTTGTTGCTCCTATTGTGGTTCAGGTTTCCACTTCCAGACTGCAAGTGCAGCTTGTTGCCCACGGGCGTGAATTTTGTCTTAGGCCTTGCCCTCCCTGTGTAGTGGGTTGTGGACTCACCGGTGGATTGCACCACAAACATTTCTGAACCGAATTCAGATTCTGGAGGTAGAGCTGGTAAGCCTGCTCAGTCTTCGAAGAATATATCTGCAAATTTGTCCATTCTTGGGAAAATCGTGAGACTCAACCTTTTCAAAGACAGCTGGAATCATGTTTCCAGAGGTACAAGTTCTTGTACTCAATTAGGTCTGCATCTCCAGATTCACTTGAAAGAAGTTTGCCAGTACAATGAGCCATCCATAACCTTTGATGGTTTGTCACTGGGCTTTCTTTGGCAGTTTGTTTCATGGGGTAGGCCAACATCACACCAACCACACCTGGACTGTGTGGAAATGAGTTCTGATATGATTACATCAAGGATCATCTTCCTGTCTTAGTGAGTCACTTCTGGGAGTTTCACCCAGAGGCCAGGGTCTATGGTCTGCCAGAGGATCTGTACCTGGTAGTCTGAGCATTTCACATTTGGAACACACTTTCTTCAAATGGTAACTGAGATTACCACTGGGGCTTATCGCCCTATGCTGTCAGCGATCTGCTGTGCAGAGTGGGCCAACTGAGGGATCATTGTGAGCTGTTGGGCACTCAGGGAAGAGATTCCGATTGTGTGCTCCATTAAGGGTGGCCTCCACTGTGGCATCAGCCACAGTGCGGATGACAGAAGTCTGGAAAGAAGCCTCCTTCATCATTGTATCTAAATGCTGTTTGAAGGTCAGTGCTTTCCGCTGATATCTCCATCCAAGAGAGCAGTCCTGATCATTTGATCGATCTCTGCTTTGTCACCTTCAGTCAAAGCGACAATTGGAGGCCATTCCTAGGTCTCGACCCCGTCATGAAATTCGCCATCTTAGTAGTGGTGCATACAGTCATCATTCCACTGATACATAGGTTAGTGCTGCCGTAGTGAAGGATCAGCCATCTTGCAGGTGATGGGGGACACTGGACCACAGTGAGGGTGTGGCTGGGTAGTGTCATCATCAGAATCGTCATCACCGGATGATGTAAGGTCGGTGGGTGTGTGAGTAGAGACCACCCATCCGGCACAGTGACCAGCCAGCACTTCTCACTGATGGTGTGATTTTTGCCATCTTTAGTCCAAAAGCAATGTGACTAACCTTTGCATTGCTTTTTCAACCTTTGCAACTTCTTTCTGTAAAACTCTATCGTGGTGCTCAACTCGTGATTGTCCCTATGCTGCCTGTCCAACTCCTGACTTACCCATTTTAGGTCATCTCTCATCTCATCCAGCGCCTCATGCAAAGTCTCATTTCTATCACTCAACAAACTATTCAGCTGTAATACCTGTCTCTTATGCTGTCTCAACCCTACATTCATCTCTCAACATACTTAAATCTTGATCACTACCCTGTACAGAACAGTGCAAAGTGGCTTATTCTTATTGCATGGAGATGAAAGTTCTGCTTCAAGCCATTGCTCCATATTCCAACTCTCAGATGCCTGCAATCCCAACTCTTTTTTAAGAGATGAGAGTTGTAGCTCGAGGAATGAAACCTCGATTTGGAGGCTTCTAGAACAGCATATAGCGCTGTGCCTAACAGCCCTTTAGTATCATGCTTTTGGCTGTTTGCCTCATCTCAGAGTACTAGGTTGAAATCCCCAGCACGGGGTTGTCCGAGCAATTTGCATCCAGTGTGAAATCATTTCAGCCTCCATGGGAAGTAAGGAAGTTAGAGGCGTCAAGTTTAAGTCTGCACAGATATTAAACGTAAGGCGTAATGGTACCAGAAAACGTTTTAGGAAACACAAAATGTTAACCCGTAAGTGAGTGCCAACCGTGTATTGATCCACAGGAGGCAAAGCAACAGATGGCCAGGTTATTGTACTCTCTCAATCCTGCAATTTAAAACTATCATTGAGCAATGCAGTGGTATCGACCAATTCCAGTAAGCAGCCTGACTTTACAAGATGCTACAAAGTGAAAAGTATGGGTGAGATGGTACAGTGTGTACACCTATTTACTACTCTCAGGAAGAGTGAGCCAACAAGTCATGAAACTTTGCAAATCCAGACTGCCTGCACATGGTCACCAATATGTTCGGGTGATTAGCCCTGATCAGATTCTTTGCAGTCTTAGAAATGCAAAGAGACACAAACTAGTGGCAGTATAGCGCAGTGGTTTAAGCCTCTGAGCTGCAAATGGTCACATGTGCTTGTACTGCCACCCAGACACTCTTTGTGCTGCCACCCCAGACACATCAGGTGGCAGACAAGAAGCAAACCACACCAACCCCCTCCCCAAGGAAGTAGAGCATTTTATGCTCAGTCCTCTCTCCTGTGATCCACCCCAAGAGATTCTTGTTCATTTCTGAACCTTGTTGCCTGCATGGCAGGAAGTGAGGCATTCAGTTCTTCAGCCCTCCAGCGCTCAGTTCCTCTGCCCTCCAGTGCTCAGTCCATCAGCCCTCCAGCACTCACTGCCTCAGCCATCCAGTGCTCAGTCCCTCAGCCATCCAGCAGTCAGTCCCTCAGCTATCCAGCCCTCGGTGTCTCAACACTCCACTGCTCATTCCCTCAGCCCTCCAATTCTCATTCCCTCAGTCCTCCAGCACTCTGTCCATCAGCCTCCAGTGCTCAACCCCTCAACCCTCCATCACTCAGTCCCTCAACCTTCCTGTGCTCATCATCTCAGCCTCAGTCACTCAACTCTTCAGTGCTCAGCATCTCAGCCCTCAGTATTAAGTTCATCAGCCCTTCAGTACTCGGTGCCTCAGCCATCTCTGGGTCCCTTTCTTCTGACACAGACAATGTTTCTGTGAGATGTGGGTCCTAATTTACAAACATTACCCCCAGCCTGAGGTATAGTTCCTGAATTAATACCTCATGTTTTATGGCTGTGGGTGGAGCCTACAGTCATCTTGCTATCTGTAGCTTGAAAATGAAGTATTGTGGAACACATATTTTGGTATTTTCAATGTATACTTCCATGCCAACGGAAATAAAATATTCCCTCTTTCTGTTAAGAATGTTGAGTCATAAATCCAAGCTGCTTATCAGATGGCATTAGGAAACTGAAACAGCTTATTAAATATTTGTTAAATATTAGTTGCCTATTAAACTGGAGATTTGTTTACCCCTTCAGAATGCAACAAACTGCACATCTAAATACTTAGCATCTGAACAGCTTCTTGATTCTAGTTTCACCTGGGAATGTATTGCCTTTCAAGAAAGATTCATACCTCATAAATGTCACCTTTCCCAGCAAATCTATGATTTATACTGTTATTTTAACCTCTACAGATATTATCTGATGAGCACTGTCTCAGACATATGCCAGGTCTTCAGTGAACTGCTTAGACCAAATATATAGCAATCAGAAGCCATTTTCTACTATGTCTTTGGGAGAAATATATTGAGCTACAGCAAACACACACACACACACACACACACACACACACCATCATCATGGCCACAACATTCAAAATAAATATTGCATTCTAGTATGTTATGAAGAAACTGTTTATGTCAGTGAACACAGTGAAGTTCAGTTTAAGTAGATTTCCTTTAAATATTTATCCTATATTTTGTGTATACACACACACACACACACACACACACACACACACACACACACATGTAACCCCCTACAAATGGGGGTTCCGAAAAGTCTTCTTTGAGCTTGCCTAAATGCTCACTGCCAGGCTGGTGTCCTCGTTTTAGCAGTTTAACGTTATTGCCAGAGAGTGACTGTATAGCCTCTGTGTACTGTCTCTTTAAGAGCTGTCTAGATTGCAATGATAATTAATCTGGGAGGGGCTGAGTGTTTCTATGCTTGAGTCCTGCCCAGGCTGCCAGATAATCACTCTGTTTCTGCCATCGCTATTTGCACAGGGGAGCTCTGTTAGAAGATGTACTTGTTTGATGAATATCTGTTAGAGTGGTAAAGATATTGTAGTTTGCCTAATCTGCCTTCTTTGCAGCATGGACAATTCTGTTTATTTCCACCATCTTAGTCCTGAACTGCCAAAATGGGACAATCAGTACCTTTGGGGACTTTAAAGTGGAGCCTGTCCCCAGGGATCTTCTGGGAGCAAGATTCTGTAGGAATTGTAGTTTTGGGCTTTGGCACCTAAATAAACCTGGAGGAGCCCTTCTTGTGACTTGACAGAAGAATCAGCCAACCAGACCTTTTGGATACTGGGAAAGTCCCAGGCTGCTTGCAGCTAGCTTGAGATCTGAGTTGGGAAGTGAAGGAGTAACAGCTCGGGACAGTCGAGCAGCTGTTCTGTGTAGTTTTGTGTGGGAGAACTGTGGAAAGGCTTGAGTTTTGGCCTGCCTGTCTGCTTGCTGCACCTGAGAGAGAGAGAGTTTATTCAGACTCAATAAAAGCTGTGAGAACGACATAATGCCACTGAACTGTGACCAGGCTTGAAACCTGAAGAAGACTGAAGATTTGCTGAAAGCAATTGGCCTGTCAAGACTTCCAGCTACCTTTGAACTCCCGGTTTGTGCAGAGACTCTGTAATTGTGACTGGATAGCAATCTGCTTGGTATAGTAGAATTTCTTACATGTAAATGTGCTGTGTGCTGCTAGTGGGTTGTGGTTTGGTTCTCCACTGTGTGCTGAACTGTGTTCTGCTTGCTGGAAGCGGTATCCAGCTCCAACAGACTAAATCCATTTGCATCTCCATTTGGCTTGGGCCTTGCCACACTGGCCCTGCCAGACTACCCACTACACAGAGAAAGTCATCGATGAGAGACCTGCCTGAGATCAGCCCCCTGCTCAATGCTTTGAACAGGAACAATACCTCAGTGATTCGTGTGGGCCCTGCTTCTCCTGGCACTCCAGTTCAACAACCTGCTGTCTCGATTTTGTCCTGCCTGTGTCCTGTATTGGGTATTGTGGTAACCATCAGGGTAGCTCCCTGCAACAACAGCTAAATCAGAGTGTTGTCATCCAGTTGCTTTGTTGTCTTTACTGTCATGACCTGAGATCTCCAGCTCCAGGTTACAAATAGTGTGTGTTGTGCATCATGTTCTTTCTTCCATCACAGGGCCCCAACCAGCTGTGGCGCCAACTTACCCCAGGCAACATTCCTGGCTAGCCCATTGTCTCCCTACCTGGGTACCCAGAGTGTGTGATTGTGTAGGACTCTGAAGTGCATGCATAACTGTCTGATTGATATAGCCTTTCAGCAAATCGACCTAATTATGCCCCTCCCTTGTTCCAATTACTGAATAAATCAGATCTAACTCTTTTGCATTTAACCTGACTGTGGTTCCAATTTGTGCCAAAAGTACTGTACTTTTCTATTTGTTGTGCAAAACCTTGTTTTACAGGAGTTTCCAGGGTTGAGCTAGAGGAACCAGCCCTGGTGGTAAGTACAAACAGTGTGGTAATTGTCTAGTGCATAGGGTCATTGTGAATGTGATTGTTGTGTATTTTTCAGGCCACTAGAAGGAAAAGAGGGGTTACAGTGTCCTGGAGGGTTGTGCCCAGGTTAGCGTGACCACTAACAACTCTGACTTCTGGGTGGAGGCACCCGCTCAGTACCCAGGCCCCTGAACCAGCAACTAGCCACGCAGGTAGGAGTTGTAGCCCTTAGGATAGCACCGCCTAGGGGTTACATCTTGGAAGCTCACCACTGGGATTTTGTGCCTTCTAGTGGCTGGAGGTGGGAATTACCCAAGTATGTTTAGAACTGCTGAGAAAATGTAGGAGTTTGCTATGCCTAAACTCAAGATTGTTCCCCACAAGCTGTTAGTGCACCAAATGATGGGGTGGAGGCGAGGCACAGGGGTAGACCCCAACAGGCCCTCCTGTTAATGGATGTCCTGTTAGGGACCACTAATGCTGTTTTTGTGAGACTGTCAAGCAAGTTAAGTGTTTGGGGAAGGCTGAAGTGAAGGGAGAAGTTCGGACCTGTTTGACCAGATGGTCCTCCTCTCCTGCAACTCCCTATAGATCCAGAAAAAGTACCCCCATGATTCTGTCAGAAAGGTCCCAGAAGGAGTGGAGGGTCATCCATTTGCACAGTGATCAAGATATCCCGGGAGGGTCCCAGCATAGAGGGTTCAAGGACCAGCTGCTTAAGTTGTTAGTTTCTGAGGCGAACCACCCAAAAGTTAGTAAAGGTGCTAGACCTTTCTGTAGAACCTATGCCACTGTAGTCCCCAGCAGCATCTCCTACCTCCCTAGGGTCTCCCTTGTGGTCACCTTCCCATAGTAATTCCATCTGTGCACCTGGAGTCATACCGTGAGACTTAGACTTTTTCAGGTACAGTCCCAGAGCCCATAGAGGAGGAAGACCTGGAAATGTGGATGGACAATGCTACCCCGGTACAGGAATGGCAGTGCTCTGAGGCGGAGAAAAGAAAAAACTTGGAGAGTTTGAGGGGCCCTGCACTGGAGGCCATCATCCTATGAACCACTAGCCCAGAGGATACTGCGGCTGAATAACTCTGCATTCGAAGGGGTTTTGGAAGTACTGAGTCAGGGTACAACTTACTGGGAAATTTAAATCCGCCAAGCAATAGAAGAATGAGAAGTTGTCTATGTTTGTTACCAGAACTGAGAGGGGCTCTGCAGAGGGCTCATAGAAAAGGAGGAGTGCCCGCTAGTGAACTGAATCGGGTCAGGTTGGACCATATTCTCTTGTCAGCCACGTACTCTAGTGTGATGATGCTAAAACTCAAGTTGCAAGATAGGAAGACTAACCCTCCAGTACTGTCACCTGATGATAGAGATTCATGAAGCGAGAGAATGATGAAGAGGATGGGAGCCCTATGCTGGGGTTGCCTGTACCTGCCAGACCCCTGAGAGAAGTGCGAGGATGAGGTGCAGCAGATGAGATAATTAAAGAACTGTCAGAGCTGAGAGTCAGCCAACAAGCCACCAAGGCAGCCAGAGATGATAACCTCTATCAGGCACCCCTGAGTCAAAGAGCGAGCCCCATCTAGTGGGATGGGGTGCACATCATCTCCTTGGAAACCCATACTGAGGGTAACCTGCTGGAGAAGTACAAGGATTGATAGCCTGATGGGGACCTGATACAAGCCATACAGACCACTAACCTTGGTGGAAGTCCAGGCGATCAGGAATGCAAGTCACCTGTCAAAGAAGGGCCCCGAGGTGCCCTTGATGTACCAAGCAGGAGAAGGCCCGCAACCAATCAGAGACTCTAGAGAACCCAATGTATGCTCCCACCACAGGGAAGATGGGCACTCCCATTTCACTTGTCGTTCACGGAGAACCTGAGAAAGATTACCATTAGGCTACTAGCCTTGATTCGATGACACAATAACAGGCCGCCAGGAGAGCTGCTCGAAAAGTTACTCTTCAAAGTCTGCTGCCAAGTTGACATCCAAGCTTGCAGCACCAGAATGGTCTGAGGTGGCGGGTCCTCAATGGAAACTACAGTGAAGGTGAATGGTGTGTCCACCAGGCCATGCTTGACAGTGGGTCACAAGTGCCTGTAGTGTTTCAAGACTGGTATCGAGGCACCTGCCTGATGTGCCCATACAACCCTTGGAAAGCTTACATGTGTGGGGTTGAGTGAGAAGACTAATCCGTACTCAGGGTATATTTGGATCTGGCTGTCTTTCCCTACCTCCATGGCTGGAGTAGATGAACAAGTCAAGACACTTGCCTTAGTGTGTTCCCCTACCGGACTGTATGATGGGTTTCTCTATTGGTGGGACAAACGCCCACATGTATGGGGACTGGCATAATTCTGTCATAGGAAGCAGGGCAATGGACTGGGTGGGCCCTAAAATTCCGCTCTGATCAAGAGGGCCTATGAGTTGTAATGGAAACCATAGGAAATAGACCAGGATGAACCTGTGGGAATCATGTGGGAGAAGGATCCTGACTCTCTGGTACTGGCACCAAATGCCCAGTGTACCATTCACAGGAGGTCCGCCTCTAGAAAGAGGTCAAGAACAAAATACTGATGTTGGATTCACCAGGCGATGGAAAGTAGCCAGAGGGATTATTGTCAAACCCAGCATCTTGCCTGCTCGTGCCCACGCCTATGCATGATGAGTGATGGTCCAGATTCAGAATGTGTCAGATCGGAGATCCGGGTGAACAGAGGGTGCACCTTAGCTACAGTACGCTGTGCAGACACTGCTGTATTGCCCAGCAACAAGTGCTCTGGCAGAAGGAGAGTCACTCCAGACTTGTTTGATTTGGTGAGTCCCTGTTGCCAGCTGAATGGAGGAGCTAGAATTAGCACAAAACCCACCCAGAGAGACCAAGTGTTTTCATTAAAGAAGTGAGACATGGGGTGTGTCCAGGGCACAGAGCATTACATACGCCTGCATGATTACCACCCATTTCAAGAGAGATCCCAATGCCTCGCTCAACGGACATAGATGATGTTAGGAGACACCTGCAGGAAATGCTTGCTGCTGGCGTGATACAAGACTCAAGGAGTCCATACACCTCTCCCATTGTGGTTGTGCATAAGAAGAATGGGTCTGTGAGGATGTGTGTTAATTATTGAACCCTGAACAGGCAGACCATCCCAGATAATACATCATGCCCGTATACAAGATGCCCTGGACTGCTTGATTGGGAGCAAATGGTTCTCGTATTGGATCTTCGCAGTGGTTATTATTAGATTCTGATGGCTCCAGAGGACCATGAGAAAACAGCCTTCATCTGTCCTTTGGGATTCTGTGAATTCCTGAGAATGCCACAGGGGATTTTGGGCACCTCGCCACTTTTCAGTGACTGATGGAACGTGCTGTGGGAGATATGAACTTGCTGGAATGTCTAGTGTACCTAGATGATGTAATTGTGTTTGGATGCACATTAGAAGAGCATGAGACCCGACTGTTTAAAGTGCTGGACCAATTGGAAGACTTTGGCCTCAAGCTGTCCATCAACAAGTGCCAGTTTTTCAAACCACCGTGAAGTATGTGGGACATACAGTATTTGCAGAAGGATAGAGACTGATCCTAATGCGGCTGAGTCACTGACTACTTGGCCCTAGCCCATAACTTGAAAGACCTACAATATTTCTGGGGTTCTGTGGCTACCACCGCAGGTTCATAAAAGACTATTCAAAGGTGATTCACCGGTCCTGAATCTTACCCAGGGTTATCCCCTACCAACTGTAAATACAAGAAAGGGGCTGTCAAAGAACCAGAGAAAGTGTACTTCTGCACAGATGAAACTTTTGGGCCCTGCTGGACACTCAAATGTGAAACAGCCTTCCACAAAGTCATATACCAACTCACCCATTACCCCATCCTCACCTATACTGACCCTACCAAGCCCTATGTGCTGCACACGAAGCTAGTCTGCAGGGCCTAGGAGCTGTGCTGTATCAAGACCATGAGGATGGTTTGAGACCAGTGGCTTTCACCAGTAGGAGCTTGACCCCATCAGGCGAAACTACCCTGTGCACAAGCTGCAGTTCCTTGCCCTAAAATAGGCTATCATTGACCAGTTTCATGAGTACCTCTATGGAGCAAAGATATTGGTGAAGACCGACAATAACCCGTTAACCTATGTACAGACTTCAGCTAAGTTAGACACCACAGAGCACGGTGGCTTTCGCCTTATCAACCTATGATTATGCTGTCGAATACAGACGGGACTGAACCATATTAATCCTGAAGCTCTGTCACAAGACTCAATCCAAGAGTGATTGGGCCAGGCTGTCTGAACCTGACATCTGAGCAATGTGCCAAAGTTTGACAGAGAAGAACAGATGTCTGCGCACACAGTGAACTGTCTAGTAGATTGCTTGGGCCCTCCTGATACCTGCATACTGGCTGCTATTGCCATTTCTCTGCTGTAGATATTAGCGCACTACCTCAACTTGACAATGACAGTATTCAGTGGGCTTATCCCAAGATCCTATGATTTGACCCACACTTGATGCCCTGAGTGCGGGAAAGATGTGTCTAAGATGCATTCCCTTGACTTAAGGAACTGCCCTATTGTTTAAAGAAGGCCCCAGGTTGAAGTTACTCAATCAGTTGTAATACAGAGAGACAGTGGATCATAGTGGTCAAGTAGACAAGCAACAATTGGTCCTGCCATGGCCTTTAAACACTTGGTACTGAGGTCCCTCCACAATCATATGGGGCACCTCGGTATTGACAGGACTCTCGACCTGGTATGATCTCAATTCTACTGGTTCAAGATGGGGGCCAATGTTGAGCACCATGTAAAGATATGGTTGTTGCCTCCAAAGAAAGATCCTACCTCAGTGGGCTGCCCTTGTTAATATCACTACCAGCACCCATGGAACTGGTCTGCATAGATTTTTGTGCTTAGAACCTGATCAACAGAATATTGACAACATGTTAGTGGTTACGGATTATTTCATATAGTATGCCAGCTTTTCCAACTAAAAGATCAAAGGCCTATGCCGTGGCCCAGGTGCAGTGGAAAATTCTTCCGTCCACTATGGTGCCCTCCCAGCGGATCCACTTTGACCAAGGCAGAGACTTTGAAAGTAGGCTAATCACAGAAATGCTCTTTCTGTGAAGTGCAGAAGTCAAGAACCACCCTCTATCACCATGGGGACCCTCAACCAGAACATTTTAATCACACCCTTCTAGACATGCTGGACACTCTCATCAAAAGACAAGCATAAATGGAGCCAACAGATTAGCACCTGAGTACATGCATATAATTGCACCAAACATTACGCTACTGGGTTCTTCCATTACCTCTCATGTTCAGGAGGAATCCCGACTGCTAGTTGATATCTGCTTTGGGTCTCTCCAGATAGGGTCCAGGATGAAAACTACCTGCAGTATGTACAGAAACTGAAAGCTCAATTGAACCATGCATATCAACTGGCCCAGACAATAGCCAAGAGAAATCTCACCAACAAAGAGAGGCAGGATAAGAAAGTAAAGGCTCAAGAGCTACAGCCCGGAGACCGTGTGTTGTTATGCAATTTGGGACCACATTTCAAGCACAAAATTGCTGATAGGTGGCACCATCTTCCTCATGTAGTATTTGGAAAGTTGGATAGTCTTCAAAGTACAAAGTACACCCAGAGAATAACTCCAAAGCTGTCAAGACCATGCACCGTAACCACTTGCTGCCTATCAATGAGATTGTTATTGAACCTGAGCCAGCAGACACTACCTCCCAGGGCCAGTGACTCATGCTGCTGCAAAAAAGACAGAGTCAACCTACCCTACTGGTTTCAAATTTAAGGTTTCCCTTGCACAGGCCTAGAATGACAGTGACTGCCAGTCAAACTCTGATGATAGTGAGTATGACAATGCCTATTACACCTCATATGAATTGAGTCAGCTGTTTTGGGGTAACCCTATGACTAACTGTGGGGATGAAGCTGGGTCTTCTGGACTGCCTAACCCCCAGCTTCATCTTTGGAGCCAATGCTACCTGAAAGTGAAGTGCAAAGTATTACGTCGAGACTGCAGACCCCTTTTGTTTCGTGGAACTGTGTGACTTGACTGAAGAAGGGGCTGATGGTCTGAGTCTCTCTGGTGACACACCAGAACATGAAGAAGAATATGAGAGTGCTGACAGCCCCATTCAGTGCCACAGAACCTAATTGTGCCAGAACCTTCTCAAAATGAGCCAACTGGGCCTCGTCAGAAGATAATGAGCAAAGTGTTGTGGAACTAGAGCCTACAGAGCAAGGAGCTGACAGTGCTCCCAGTTTGGACATTCCATCCATGCAGAGGCACCCTGACGAGTGACAAAGCTCCAAGACTAGTGCTGAAAGTACAGAGACTATGGTTGTTCCCCCAGAAAGACTGGCTGAGCTGTCAAGCCAGTGCTACGCTTTAGTTGTGATTCCCTGGGAGGCCAGTGGATTTGCCTCTCAATGTGGTTCACAAAGGGTTTACATCTCGCCAAGCTCACTGCTAAAGTGAGCTTGATGGCCAATTCAGGTTAGTTGTTCTTCCCTCTCACCATGGTGCCCTGTCCCATCCAGCCCCAAGTTAGCTGATAGGGAAGGGCCCCTCTTACATTGTTTAAGGTACAAAGGTTATTACATGAATCAGTATTGTGATGTTACTAATGTGCTGATTATAGTAGAATCAGTATTACCTGTATGAAACATGCATAAGTATTGTCAGTATGGATATAGAGGCAGTATAGCACAGTGGTTTAAGGCTCTGAGCTGCAAATCTGGATACCTGGGTTTGAATTCCACAGTCTCCATTTACATATTGTGTGACCCTGAGCAAGTCACATGACTTCCTATGCTCCCAGGTCACACCTGTAAACAAGCTTTCAGCTTAGGTGCCACTCCTGGCAAACAATTGAAAAAAAAAAAAGTATGGCGAAGTACATTGAAATGTACAGTAAAGTGATAAGTTTAAGTTGACTAATGCACCAGATGTTATTTGCATAGCAAGTTATTGATATGTGTCTAATTTATATTTATTTTTATGTTGGCTCGCTCTTGCGTGCCAGCCAACATTTTGCAGTAGTAAGCAGATTTGGGTGCAGTCACTGTTGGGTGAATGCAGGGCACGCATCCATAGGTGCATCCCTCCATTCCCCAATAAGCCAGCAGTAGGGCGCTGACATCATGCATCCCATATGTGGCCACCAAATCTAAAAAGGTCCGCTGCTATGAGCAGAGCTCTCATGCAGCTGGACCCTAACACACCTCCGATGTACAAGCAACATGGCAGTAGTGACTGCCACCGCCTGTCACAATGCCAATGGAAGCCCACTCCCCATTGGCATAATATCCCCTCCATTTCCACTGTGTGCTGAGGGGTGCCCAATCCCCTCGGCATTATCACGCCCCAAAAAGTATTTCTTTGCCAACAGGGGCCCAATCCAAGTAAAAAAGCGGTCCCTCATGGTCTCCTGCCCCTCCCACAACCCGCCCAACCACTCACTGGGCATCTGCTCCCTACACCCCCCTCACTCCATACTTACCTCTGGAGTCCAGCTTGATGATCTTGGTGGACCAGGAACACATCTGCACTCTTCAAAGCCTCTTGGCAGTGTCAGTGGCTCGGTAGGTACCACACTCGCCTCTGAGGCCGGGAGATCAGAGGGCTGTGGGTTCAGTTCACACATCTGTCACTTGGGTTAATATCCCAGTACTGACACTGTAATGCAGCGTGAGAGGGTGCTGCACTTCTGAGGTGCCATCTTTTGGATGAGACATTAAACCGAGGTCCCATCTGCCTGGATTGGTGGTAGTTCAGGGGATGTTAAAGATTCCATGGCACTTATCGAAAGAGTAGAGGAATTTCCCGGTGTCCTGGCAAATTTCCTCATTCACTATAAATACCAACAGCTTAATCTGGTTCAAAGTCAGTTGGCATTCATCTGTATTCCCTTCCCGGTCGTGCCTGAAAATAGGCAGGATTTGTCTAGATGCACTTACCTGGTCAACAAAAACTAAATAAAACAAGCATTTGTCAATGCGAATGTTGCTTGTATGTGCTATTTAGGTATTTGCAGAAGTCATTGGAGTGCAAATATTGAAAATTCTTGAACTTACGGCGTGTGTGAGGAACTGAACAGCATGCGCCTCGTAAAACAGGCATTTTTAGGAATTTTTTCACCAAATTTCAACATAGCCATTTAAGACCTCTGCTCATGAACAGTGTCACTGTCATTTTGTTAATGTGTCCCATACATTGAGTTTGCACACTGACTGTGCCATTGTGTGCTACATGGGCAGAAACACATTTTGGGCAGGATGTGAAAAATGACAGCTGTACTGCTCATAAGGAGGTGTGGTAAAATGGCAATGTTGTTGAAATCTGGAGTGGAAATATTGGTCGCAAACCCTCTGGGCGTGTGTGGGAACTGGCGCACACTTGTAAAACAGTCATTTTTAGGAATTCTTTCACCAAATTTTCAACATTGCCATTTTAAGATCTCTGCTCATGAACAGTGACACTGTGATTTTCTTAATTGTCCCATACACTGAGTTCGCACACCGACTGCGCCATTGGTGTGCTACATGGGCGGAAACATGTTTTGGGCAAGATATGAAAAATGACAGCTGTAGTGCTCATGAGAGGTGTGGTAAAATAGCAATGTTGAACATCTGGAGTGAAAATATTGAAAATTCGCAAACTTACGGTGTCGCGTTAGGAACTGTGCAACACACTCGTAAAACAATCCATTTTAGAATTTTTTACCAAATTTTCAACACAGTCATTTTAAGACATCTGCTCATGATCAGTGTCACTGTGATTTTCTTAATGTGTCCCATGCATTGATTTCACACACTGACTGCGCCATTGTCGCTACATGGGTGGAAACACGTTTTGGGTGAGATGTGAAAATGACAGCTGTACTGCTCATAAGGAGGTGTGGTAAAATGGCAATGTTAAAAATCTGGAGTAGAAATATTGAAAATTCACAAACCTCTGACGTGCGTAGGAACTGCATAACGCATGCTTGTAAAACAGTCATTTTAGAATTTTTCCCCAAATTTTCAACATGGGGTTTTGGGACCCCTTCTTATGAATGATGTCACTGTCACGGCGAGTATTCAGGCCGAAGAGTGATTTCACAGTCACTGTGCAAAATCACCCTTCTTGCCTGAATAATGCCATGACAGTGACATCATTCATGAGAAGGGGTCCCAAAACCCATGTTAAATTACTTGCAAAATTCAAAAATGCCTGAGATATGCAACAAGTTGAAACCCCTATCTAGCCCATTATACAGCTTACCGGCATTTCTTCAGTTCGCGGTCGACTTTGAAGAGTGCAGGCGTGTTCCTGGTCCACGAAGATCGCTGCGTCGAGCTCCGGAGTAGAGGATGGGGTGAGGGTGTGTGGGAAAGCTGGAGTGCGCAGTGGGTGGGTGTGGGTTGTGGGGGTTGGGAGGCAGCGCCGCGGAACTGTTTTCGTTTTCAGGTATGTTTTAAAAAAGCGTCGTGGGACATTTGCCACGCTGGGGTGGGCTCCCAGCATGGCACAAGGGCGTTGAGAGGCGTTCAGCTGATGGGGGATTGGGCACCCCGTCGGCCATGGAATTTGTTGCCACGCTGGGGTGGGCTCCCATGGCAAAGGACGTGGGTGTTCAGCCAGCGAGATTGGGCACTCCGTCGGCAAAGGACCGCTTGCCATGCTGGGGTGGGCTCCCAGCATGGCACCTACTACTGGGGGCGCAGCTCAGCCGGCGGGGATTTGGCACCCGTCAGCTACCAGTGTGTGGGAGCACGCGCGCCTGCGGGTGGTGGAGGAGCTGTGCGTGAGCAGGCGATATCTTATTGCTGCTCACTCAAGCGTAACTCCCCTTTCAACTGTATGCCACTGCATTTTTGAGCGTGTCATAGACAGCTCCAAAATGCGATGGCCTGAGGACCGTGCCTGCCAGCACACTGTCTTAATGGAGAGAAGGTGACACATCTCCGAAATCTCCGATGATGGCACTATGTTTCTTGCACATGCGTGCAAGTAACATAAAAATAAAAAGCCAACTGTGAACTGAAGAAATGCTGGTAAGCCGTATAAAAGGCATAAATAGGGTTTTTCAACTTTGATGCATATCTCGGGCATTTGTGAGAATTTTGACACCAAATTTTCAACATGGGGTTATTGGCAACCCTCCTTATGAATTCAGTCACTGTCATGGCGTTATTCTGTCCTGAAAGATGATTTCACGGTCACTGCACAGAATCACCTTTTGGGACTGATTAAAAATAATAGTGCAACTGTTTATGAGGGGCTCTCAAAAGCCTATGTTGCAAATTTGGTGGAAAAAATCGCAAAAATGGCTGTTTCACGAGCATCGTTCGCAGTTTCCACGCACTCTCATAACTTCATGAATTTGTAATATTTTCACTCCAGATTTTCAAAGTTGGCATTTTTCCACACCTTCTCATGAACAGTATAGTTGTCATTTTACATATCATGTCCAAAATGTGTTTTCACATGTCTGGCACAGAATAGCAGGTCGCTGTGTGAAAGTAGTTTTCAGGACAGTTTGAGAAATGGCGGTGATGCTGTTCATGAGCAGAGGTCCTAAAATGCCTATGTTGAAAATCTGGTGATTAAATTCCATAAAATGACTGTGTTACAAGGTATGGTTGTGCAGTTTCCACACACCCTTGTAACCGCAGATTTGCAATATTTTCATTCAGATTTTCAACACTGCCATTTTGTCACACCTCATATGAACAGTACAGCTGTCTTTTTCACTTCCTGCCTAAATGTGTTTTCGCACCTGTGCGCACAATGGCATAGTCACTGTGGGAAATCAGCGTTTAGGACAAATTAACAAAATCACAGTGCCACTGTTCATGAGGAGGTCCCAAAATACCTATATTAAAAATTTGGTTAAAAATCCCAAAATAATTGGGTTACACGTATATGTTGCACAGTTTCTATGCATGCTCATGACCACCAATTTTCATATTTTCACTACGGATTTTCAACGTTGCCATTTTTACATCTCCAATGAACAATATAGTTGTAATTTTCCACATACTGCCCAAATGTGTTTTCGTCCCTGTGTCACCAAATGGCATAGCCACTGTGCAAAATCACCTTTCAGCTAGCAAACTATTAGTGCGCTCTTCGAGAGAGTAGGCTCATAAAAAGCCCATGTTGAGAATGTGGGTGAAAATACCAACACACGCCTACGGTGTTAGGGTTTCCAACTGTAGCACCCACTCTGTAGAGACTGACAGGCGTAGTGTGACTTGGATATGCGCTGTAATGCTCATGCCATTCCATCCCCACCCTGCAGCCAGTGACAGGCATCGTGTGTGTGCCTTGCAGTGTTTGGTCACAAGGTTCACCCCATTCTCTGATACTACACCCACTTCAGCGTATTCCTTATGGAATGGGGTAAGTATAATGCCCAAAGACCCCAAAGTACACCACAACACTTGTCAGTGTCTACAGGGCAGGGGTGAGGTACAATGGCATGAGCTTTATAGCTGACAACCCAAAGGCACACCCTAATGCCTGTCAGTCTCTGCAGGGTGGGGATAGGATTGGTGTCACTTCAATACTTCACTGCCATTCCTATTATGCATCTCTAACTCCTGCACTACCAATGCCAATGACAGCAAGACAACATTCAGCATTGACAAATGCTTGTTGATATTGTGATGTACAGACTTGATGCAGACACCAAGTTTTCTCCTAGCAGGGAAGGGAGTAACCCCCTACAAATGGGAGTTTCTGAAAAGTCTTGCTTGAGCTTGCCTAAATGCCCACTGCCAGGCTAGTGTCCTGCGGTTTTAGCAGTTTAAATGTTATTGCCAGAGAGTGCCTGTTAGCCTCTGTATACGGTCTCTTTAAGAGCTGTCTAGATTGCAATGATAATTAATCTGGGAGGGGCTGAGTGTTTCTATGCTCGAGTCCCGCCAGGCTGCCACATAATCACTCCGTTTCTGCCACTCAGCTATTTGCGAGGGGAGCTCTGTTAGAAGATGTACTTGTTTGTGCGAATATCTGTCAGAGTGGTAAAGATATTGTAGTTTGTCTAACCTGCTTCCTTTGCAGCATGGGCAGTTCTGTTTATTTCCACCATCTTAGTCCTGGATTGCTGAAATGGGACAATCAGTACCTTTAGGGACTTTAAAGTGGAGCCTGTCCCCAGGGTCTTGTGGGAGCAAAATTCTGTAGAAATTGTAGTTTGGGGCTTTGGTGCCTAAATGAACCTGGAGGGGGAGTCCTTCTTGTGACTGACAGAAGAATCAGCCAACCAAACCTTTTGGATACTGGGGAAAGTCCCAGGCTGCTTGCAGCTAGCTTCAGATCTGAGTTGGGAAGTGAAAGAAGTAACAGCTCGAGATAGTTGCAAGCAGTCATCCTGCATAGATTCAGCGTGGAGAACTGTGAAAAGGCTGAGTTTTGGCCTGCCTGTCTGTCTACTTGCTGCCCTTGAGAGCAAGAAGAGAGTTTATTCAGACTGAATCCGAGTTGTGAGAACGATGTAATGCCACTGAATTGTGACCTGGCTGGAAACCTGAAGCAGACCGAAGATTTGCTGAAGGTGATCAGCCTGTCAGGACTTCCAGCTACCTCTGAACGCCCAGTTTGTGTAGAGACTCTGTAATTGTGACCAGATAGCAATCTGCCTGGTACAGTAGAATTTCCTATGTGCAAATGTGCTGTGTGCTGTATTCGTGTGGGCCCTGCTTCTCCTGGCACTCCAGCTGAACAACCTCGTTCTCGATTTTGTCCTGCCTGTGTCCTGTATTGGGTATCGTGAGTAACCAACAGGGTAGCTCCCTGCAACAACAGCTAAATCTAAAGTGTTGTCATCTGAATGCTTTGTTGTCTTTACTGTCATGAACTGAACCCTCTGGCTCCGGATTACTATTGGTGTGGGTTGTGCATGTTGCTTTCTTCCATCACATGGCCCCAATCAGCTGTGATGCCGGCCTACCCTGGGCAACGTTCATGGCTAGCCCATGTCTCCCTACTTGGGTACTCAGAGTGTGGAAATGTGTAGGGACTCTGAAGTGCATGCATAACTGTCTGATTGATACAGTCTTTAAGCAAATCAACCTGATTACGTCCTTCCCTTGTTCAAGTTCCTGAATAAATTAGATCTAACTCTTTTGCATGTAATCTGACTGTGGTTCCAGTTTGTGCCAAAGTACTGTACTGTTGCTATTTGTTGTGCATAACCTTGTTTTACAGGGGTCTCCACGGCGAGCTAAAGAATCAGCCCTGGTGGTAAGTGCAAACAGTGTGGGTAATTGCCTGGTGAATAAGGGTCATTATGAAAGTGATTATTGTGTTTTGTTTAGACCACTAGAAGGGAAAGAGGGGGTTACAGTGTCCTGGAGGTCTGTGCCCAGGTTAGCTTGACCACTAACTACCCTGACCTCCGGGTGGAGGCACCCGTTTCAGTACCAGGCCCTTAACCTGCAACTACCCATGCAGGCAGGGGTTGTAGCCCTGGGATAGTGCCACCTAGGGTTACACACACACACACACACACACACACACAGAGTCTGTGCCGCATCTCTCTTTCTCTGTCTCTCAGCATAGCAGGCACTGCTCGAAGTGTCTGGGGTGGGGAGGTTGGGCAACAATTACACACTAAATCAATGGGGTTACAGTTCTCTGCTCTCTGCGACATAGAGGATACTGTGAATCGTGTAGAAGAACCATGGTGACAGTACCTGCAGGTCAGGAGCATCAATGCTGATCATGGTTTGCTCAGTGTCTCCTCTCTCTACCCTGTTGACCTGCTGCTTCCTCTGTGTCTCTGCATGATTCTCGGGGTTTGGTGGGGGCCCACAGAAGACAGGCTTCTGCCACACATCACCAGAGGCGTGGGGTTAGCCTCTCTGTGTGCAAATTATACATTATAACTTCCACTGTAAAGTTTGGGAAAGGGTCATAAGTCTGAAATGTAAGCCAGCCAATCCTTCCTACTCCCTAGTCTGTTCTACTCTACTCCCTTGCTCCCCATTTTGTAATGTGGTACCAGAACACAGGAACGTGCCTCATACAAGTCAATGGGGTACATTTTCAGATTGATTTTCCTACAGTTTAAAAGACCTTTGATAAAAATGAAAGCCACTGCTCAACTAATAGGGAACCTAAGTAGAATCAGTCTGAAAATGATCCCACAAACTCATAAGAGGCATGTCCCTGCACTCTCCTGGTACCACATCACTGAACAGGGGAACATGGGAGGTGGAGCAGGCAGACTTGGAAGTACAAAGGATCTGCTGGCTCACAGTGTGGACTGATGATCCTTCCCTAACTTTACAGAGTGAGTTATAATGTATAATTTGTACACGGAGGGCTACCACCTCCCAGGGTAGCAGGCTATGAAGCTCACATTATTACCTCACATGGAACACATTGCATCCATCAGAGCACAGGATCCGAGACAGCATGGATTTACAGTGGGAAGGTCACTTAATTAATTCATTTTTTTGACTGTGTGGCTAGGTCATGAATCAGGGGGGCGGTGGATATGGAAACCTGGATTCCAGTGCGACTTTTGATAGCATTTCTCAATGAAGGTCTGGGTTTACTGTACCCGGCTATAGCCAGGAGTCTGTCAAGCACTGAACTGAAGCCCGCCCTCTTCCCCTGCAGTTGGAGACATGCAGTCCATGAACCCTAAAGCCTTCTCCCCCGGCTGTCTCTCCAATGGCCGGGCTTGTTCCTGACTTATGTCACTGAGTGCCCTTTTAAATACATCCATTAATTACTCTGAAGTGAATCATTTAATGAAATTACTACTTCTTCATGTTTCTCTGTTTTGGGAATTTTCAGGAGTTAGCATGGTCTGGACTAGAAGGCTATGTGATTTAAGGTGATATCAGTTATTCCATGTAATTAGGCCAGCCATGAGGGCAAGGCACCCATCTGCAATGCCAATGACCCAGGTTTGGGAATGAACTGGGGATGTTGGAGGGCTGGCCGTTGGAGAAGGACTGAGCATCCTATGGACTGTTCTTCTTCTCCGGGAGAGGGGGCAGAGTGTCCAGCACAATCGGCCTTAGCAGAGGCTGGGGTTACCTCTGTGTCAGCACATCATGAGAAGGGGCAGGGTGGAGGCTGACCATCATTGCATTTAGGCACCTGGAGGTGGACCGAGTGATGTTCTGGGCAGCCTGATACATCAACACTATGCCAAATGTCCCCACCACAGGTTGTCATCAAGAACAACCCACTAAAGGAGGAGGGAAGTAGGGAGTGAAGAAACTGGAAAATTGGCCCCAGATTGACCAGATGACAAGCTGACAGTCTCCCTCACCCTGAAGCCATGCAAATGAGCCTCTTGGGAATGTAAAGGGGACATTTGCATGCCAATTTGGGCTCATTTGCAGGGAGCTAGAGGACACAAATAGCCCTGTTCAAGGAACTATCCATGGTGCTAGTGATCTCTCCACCCTCCAGTCACAGTACCATTAATTTCATAATATGTCTCGTGTCTACCAGTTCCCCGAGCACTGACCCCAAACCAGTTACTGTAGTAACCCACAAAGCAAATCTGGCAAGCTACCCAGCTTGCTGTGCCAACTCTTATAACATTCCAACAAGGTAAAGCAAATTGTGCCAGCCAGTCCCAACCCACCACACAAACATAACATTGTCAGTCCTGCCCACACAGTCAGCATCCCAATCTCACATAAACCATTGCAACTGTTCTCCAACCCCACAAATACAGCCAGTCACCCACCAAACCGGCTCCCACAACACAATGACATTACATTGTCAATCCCCCACAAAGAGCAAATCTGACTCGGCAGTTCCTCTCATACCAACACAGGCATTATCAACCCAACCCACCACCTAAGAAAACATAGCCAGCATCCACAACCCACCAATATAGCCAGGAACTCTCACCCACGAATGAAGACAGTGGGCTACTTCACCCACCACACAATGCTGGCATGTCTTGCCATGACATACATTAGCAAGCCACCACCACACCTGAGGGGCATAGCCAAGTCACTCACCTCAGTCAATCAAACCAACACAGTCACTCTGCACCATATCTAAAGGGTAACAGATTCCTCTGAGCTTTAAATCATCCCATCAGAGTTTGCTTTGCTTTCAAACACGCACAAACCTTGCAGTAAAAGAAACACAACTGGTACCTGCAAAACAGCCAAAAGAAAACAGATATACACCTTACAATAAACAATGGAAAATAGACTTTTGTTCAGAATGGAGATCTGGCAGCCAAGGAGTGAAGAAAGGGTTGCCAGGTGTCTGACTCATAGTATCCAGCTATCTGTAGTACCACCACCTCAATCATACCATCTGCTGCCTCCCCTTAACAAAGACCTACCCTGCAGCAACCCAAAAAGCCTAAATAGACACAGTTGGCTCCAACATACCAACAAGATGGCCAGTCACTCCCTCCTCCTCCCAGCAACAGTCATCTCCCTGTGGCCACACCAACACAGGCCTGGACACACACAAGAAGAACACTGCAGGCCCCCACCCACATGCAAACTGTTATACTATCTACCTCCCCCATGCCACAAGGCTATGCTGGCTCCTGTACTCCACCAATATGGTCATCACCACACTTCAACAGTCTTCTCTTTCACACCTCTGCAACAACATTGCCACTTCTACCCAGTCCACCTAAACAAACACAGCCACTGCTTTTCCTCCACACTCTAATACAGCCAGTGCCACTGACTACCTCAAAATTAACAGTCTGCTACCTCACCCACCTCTGCAGCATGGCCTGTCCCACCCCATAGAACTACACAGAAACTACTGGATCCCCATTTCACCAATATGGCCAGTATCAATCCCCTCCATCACCAACACAAGCCTACCCAACATGTAACATAGCCAATCCCAACCTCCATCCGCGGTTTCTCTCCTGAGGTCCCTACATAACAGCACATCCTACAGTCCAGATACATGCTGCACTCTGTACTGCTGGCCCCCATGCAGGCTTGAATAGTAGGACAGTACTAGAGGTAGGAGATGGGATGCTAGGGATGACAGTGTACTGTTCCTTGGAGTGTTGTGGGATGGGGCCAGAAATAATTTTATCAAAGTGCAGGTTACCGATAATTGAAACTATCTACCTGTTCTGTGATCAATCCTGGTATCTTTCACCTGCACTCACAAACAGGATGATTCTACATGAGCAGTTTAACCACCGATCTTCTCCTCATTTGTTTGGGACTGGAATGTAATGATTCAGCTCCACAAAATGTAGATGAAAACTAATTTGGAAATGGCTAGAAACAACAACTTCCCTGCTCTTCACAAGGACCAGTGAAGAGTGGGGAAGTTGTTATCAGTGATTTCGCATTGTTTTCAACTACATTTTGTGAGCCGGTCATTGCATTCCAGTCCCAAACAAATGAGGAGCCGATCGGGTGGTATTAAAAGTAATTATGTATGCAGAATCATGGTAGCTACAGGTCAACCTGCGGCAAAGTTCTTAGTTCTATGTTAGCAGTCAGCCACCACAGCTGACTTTACACGCGCTGCTGCGAAATGGCTTTTAATCATGCCCTACACCAGTTGTAGTATTTTAGAAATGGCACTGCAATACTCACACTTTCAGATAATGTGGCAGCAGGCTGAACATTAGTTCCTCTAACCTCACCAAGCAGCCTCAAGACTGGTCTAGCTGGGCTCAGTACACACGCTGTCCACAGACACAGACCAAGCTCAATTCAATTTTGGCATGGTTTCTCAACTGGACAAGGAATACAATACATTTTTCCTCTCAGTTTTCTGTGACCACAAACCACTCGACTACCAGAAAATTATAAAAATTGGTAGGGGATAAGAGAATCCTCAATAGAGCATTCAGCATTTGAACGACACATGCACACACAGCCTTCCATGAGGGCTTTTGTGTGATCGATCTCACATTTCCTCCCTAAGCTAAGTTTTCAAAAGTGTAGCTGAGGTCTCACCTCTCCTACTGTCTGGTAATTCCATACCTTGATTGTTTCTTGAGGGTGAAAAATAAATAAAATAGTGTCCCTCTTCCTGAGTCCCTGTGCAAAATGATGCACACTGGAGTCTGTTCTGCTGTGTGACTTCATGTCCTTCGCCTTCACGTCAGCAAAAGAAATGGGAAAATATGGCATAAGGGAGAAAAAAGGCAATATTATTTTTAAATATTTTTTCCTTACTGGGCATCTAAAAATATGTTTTAAAAGACATGGAGCCAGATATTCAAAACTTTTCACTGGGTGTAAACAATTTGCACTGGATTAGCGTTGGATTGTGTGTGTTTGCTATATTCAAAAGGGCAAATAGCATCATAAACTGCATTAGCGCCGAGCAAAAGTATAATGTATGCAAGGGCAAAATGGCGGACATGTCAGCTGTGCTATATTCAATGAATGGTGCTGTGCAAAGTGGTGTTGCTAACTTAGCACAATACTTATGTGGTGCAAATTACCACCCAGGAAAAGGTAGTCTTAATTCTGGGCAAACCAGCTTTGCATGACTTTATGGTTGCACAGTATTACCATGATTTTTGTGCAGCTTTGCACAACCCTAACCAATAAGCATAACGCATAGAAAAAGCCAGACATAGAGGAACATACTGCTCACTGATGGCATCACAATGGTGCCATTGTCTGTCACCAGTCCCAGCCATGCCAGGCAGTAAGTGGTGACCCAGCTCCCAGTGGACAACATGGCAGTGCAGCCATATATCACACACCTGCAGACCACCCTTCTGTGGACACCAACAGATGTCAGCACATACATGCAGAACTGTGGAATGGAGGGTGTTGAGAAGAGGCCAGGCTGCACCACAGACTGGATGCGGCCACAAGACTGGGCCACATCATGCAGGCACATGGGCCAGTGTTGGGAATACCCCAACACCAGTGTGCCTGTCTGATTGCATGTGCCCCCAGCCACATACTGCACAGCTGTACAGACATCACAGCACACACAGCCAGTCGGGTATATGTCACTGTGAGCATTGCATGCCAGGGTGCAGCATCTGTGAGTCATACAACAGCATAACAGTAATGTCCACTGTCAGTAAACACCTGCAAGTTGAGCATGTCACTGTGTACAGTGCAGTGGTTATCACTGCCCTACACACCACAGGCATTGCTGTTTCTCACACTACTGGCCCCTTGCTACTGTAGTGTCTGCTGTGCACTGTAGCATGACCTACAGTTTGACAGTTGCATGCAGCACCAGCACCACCTGTGCCTGTGCTATGTAGTCCCCTGGGCACAATATGCTATGCTGTACTGTGTAAATGTAGCCTGCAGCTACCAACATGCACTGCCAGACTGACCTACAGGTGGAGCTATGGACAGACCCAGCCAGCCCCTGTACTTCCACACTGACCTACAGGTGGAGCAGTGAGACCCTGCAGTAACGCTTGGGCAAACTGCATGCAAATCAGGTCAATGAGATGCCAATCTGGATGTTTTCCCAGAGACTACCTAAGTAGGCTAATTTGCATGTCACTTTTGAGTATAGTAAAGTTTAGCCCTGGGCAAATGTAATTGCGCCGAGCAAATGGCTTAGCTCCATGCTAAACCTTCAGAAATGTGTTAGCACTGCGCAAACGCCTAGAAACTAATGTACATTTTCACACAATGTAATTTCACACGTGCTGCTGCTTGTGGCTTTACAGAGTCTACACCTGCTGGGACACACATTGGCCACATAGTTCACCCTTCACATTGCTGTGAACTTGGCTACTGTTGTGGTGTGCACTTCCTGGTTGCTATATTCAAAGCTGTCTTATTCCTTGGCTATATTTGCACTGTACTCCCAGCCCAGTTTTCCCAGCTTCCTTAGCATAGCTATATTCAGCAGGTTTAGCACCGGGCTATCCTTCTGAATATAACGGGTTATTGGGTCTGGGCTAATTTAGCATGTTGGGTAGTACTAATTTAGCCCCAGGGCAAAGTTTTGAATATCTGGCCCATTGTCTTTAATTGAGGGACTTAAAAGCAGTGATGACATAAAAATGCACGCAAACAGTGCTGTACCAGGCAGTGTGTTATATAAAATGCTATTTCAATGTTGGGGTACTTTTGCCAGTCTCTGTCAGCATCACCGTATGCGGTAAAACATGTGCCATTACAGTACACTAAAAGTCTTCCTCTATTGGAGGGACAAATGTTCTCAGTCTTTTCATGCCAGACAACAGGTCCAATGGTTGTAGACATCTTATGGCATTCATGGTAATTGCTGCATTTAAAGATAAATTATAATATAGTAATCTGTGTTAGTTGTCTGTTTTTGGGGCACTGAAAGTTGCATATGTTATCCTGTACCAATGGGTAGGATTATTCATAGCATTAATAAACTGTGTTCATTAACATGAATATTTTGAAAAGGGATGTATTAAAATTTTACTTCTCCAGGTTTAATTGTTGCCTTCGCTCTGGATTCAAGGTAATTCTCAGTTACTGTAGATTGTAATCTCTCCCAATGAAGCAGAATTTGTCCTTTATTTTAAGCAAAACTATACCGGAACCATTTGTGTGACTACTTGGGAAACACTGTATTGTACATCTTGGAGCCTTTAGTTTTTGTGGGTGCCACAGTGGGTTTGGCTTGTTTTGTGTTTGTCTGTTATAATCAACATTTTATTTAATTTCTAATTATACGATAGAGGGCAGTTAGATATAAATTTAATGAAATCATAGCATCTTTGGACTAGCCATGTGACCCAAAACATGTTGTACCAAATGAAGTACCTTGCATCGCTGATAAAGTAATTAACAAGCATTTGTCAATGCCAAACGCTCACTTGCAGGTATTTGCAGTGGCGATTGGCATGTATGGTGCTTTACCCTAATGCCCTGTGCGATTGCTGGTATTTGCACAATAAATTGTCAGCATGACCTTGTTGTTACCCCATTGTGCCACATAGGCAGAAACATGTTTTGGGCAGGATGTGAAAATAACAGCTGTACTACTCATAAGGAAGTGTGGTAAAATGGCAATGCTGAAAATCTGGAGTGGAAATATTGAAAATTCGCAAACCCACGAAGTGGTAAAATCAGCAGCGATGCTTGTAAAACAGTCATTTTAGGATTTTTCACCAAATTTTCAACATTGCCATTTAAACCTCTGCTAATGAACAGTGTCACTGTGATTTACTTGTTGTGTCCCATACATTGATTTCACGACAACCGACTGCACCATTGTGCACTACATGGGGAAAGACGTTTTGGGCAGGATGTGAAAAATGACAGCTGTACTGCTCATAAGGAGGTGTGTAAAATGGCAATGTTGAAAATCTGAGTGAAAATATTGAAATTCGCAAACTTACGAGCATGCATTGAACTGCAACAACGCTCTTAAAAGTTATTTGTAGAATTTTTTCGTCAAATTTTAACATAGCCATTTTAAGATCTCTGCTCATGAACAGGGACACTGTGATTTTCTTAATATGTCCCATACTCTGAGTTCGCACACCGACTGTGCCATTGTGTGCTACATGGCAGAAACACATTTTGGGCAAGATGTGAAAATGACAGCTGCAGTGCTCATAAGAAGGTGTGGTAAAATGGCAATGTTAAAATCTGGGTGAAAATATTGAAAATTAGCAAACTTATGAGTGCGAGAAACTGCGCAATGCAGACTCATAAAACAGTCATTTTTAGAATTTTTTCACCAAATTTTAGCACAGCCATTTTAAGACCTCTGCTCATGATCAGTGTCACTGTGATTTTCTTAATGTTTCCCATACATTGAGTTCACACCCGACTGTGCCATTGTGCGCTACATGGGCAGAAACACATTTTGGGCAGGATGTGAAAATAGACAGCTGTACTGCTCATAAGGAGTGTGGTAAATGGCAATGTTGAAAATCTGGATTGCAAATATTGAAAATTTGCAAACGTATGTAGCATGCATAGGAACTGCACAAGCGGCTCGTTAAACAGTCAGTTTTAGGAATTTTTTCACCAAATTTTCAACATAGCCATTTTAAGACCTCTGCTCATGAACAGTGTCACTGTGATTTTCTGAATGTGTTCTATACATTGATTTCAAACATCAACTCGCGCCATTGTCGCTACATGGGCGGAAACACGTTTTGGGTGAGATGTAAAAATGACAGCTGTAAAACTCATAAGAAGGTGTGATAAAATGGCAATGTTGAAAATCTGGAGTGAGAATATTGAACATTTGTGAACTTATGAGCCTGAGTTGAACTGCCAAGCATGCTCGTAAAGCCATCATTTTGTGAATTTGTTCACCAAATTTTCAACATGAGTTTGGGACCCCTTCTGCACATATTTGACATTCATGGCATTATTCAAGGCTGAAGGGGTGATTTCGATACAGTGACTCGCGCAGTGCCTGTGAAATCACCCTTGGACCTGAATAACGTAACATGACAGTGAATCATTCATGAGGAGAGGTCCAAATATCCCATGTTGAAAATTTGTTCATCAAAATTCAAAAATGACTGAGATATGTAGATAAGTTAACCCCCATGTAGCCCATTAACAGCCACGGCATTTCCTCAGTTCGCAGTCGGCTTGAAGAGTGCAGACGTGTTCCCGGTCCACCAAAGAACATCTCACCAGAGTCTGGAGGTATGGGGTGGGGGTGTGGGGAGGCTGGGTGCACAGTGGGTGGGTGCGGGTTGTGGGAAGGGGGCTGGGAGAGACGCCACGGGACCGCTTTTGTTTGACAGGTTAAAAACACAAAAAACAACATGGATGTTTGCCACGCTGGGTTGGGCTCCCAGCGTAGCACAAGATGTGGGAAGCCGAGGAGCTGACGGGGATTGGGCATCCTTGTCGGCAAACAAAGAACGTTTGCCACCTTAGGGTGTGCTCCCCGCGGCAAACTACGTGGGGGCGAGGAGCCAACGGGGATTGGGCACCCGCTGGCAAAGAAACTACCATTCCACGCTGGGGTGGGCCTCCATGTGGCAGCAGGATGGCTGGGGGCCGTGGAGCCGACAGGGAGTTGGGCACCCCGTCAGCGAAACAAAGAACGCTTGCCAAGCTGGGGTGGGCCCCAGCATGGCAGTAAAAACTTTGGGGGCAGCTGGTGCACATGCGGGGGGGCAGGATTGAGCTGACGGGCGCTGGCGCCAGTGGGGCAGTGCTTCCTGAAGCAGAGGAACACCACTGTCATATTGAGCTCCTGCACCCATTGGTGCAGGACCACCATGCCTGCTCAAGGGAGCAGTGCACTGGATGGGAGGCACACCTCCTATGTGCTACTCCCAAGATGTTCCTTGCACATGCGCCAAGCCTAACATAAAAATGCACTTGCACAACAATCTACCTGAAATCAGCACTGATCACTTTTTTCCACTTTAAAGTGTCAGTCTCAGGATGAACATCAAGGAGTGATCTGAAATGAGCACCGCACTTCTCTTTCACCTTTCTTGTCCACTATGACCCCTCTTGCCTATGAGAAAATGATGATCTCCATTTTTTTTTCACCAGGGCAAAACTTACTGTATTGGAGGTTGAGCACCACTGAACCTGATTGGTGAGCAAAGCATCACTTCTCCTTTTCCGTGTTGGACAGCAGTATCAAGCAGTTTTCGAAGGAAATAGCAGTGACCACATTGGTTAGTTGTTTTCTGATTTTTTCTCATTTCCATACTTAAATAAAATTATAGATATGAGAATGTTACTTGCCATGGGGTTTGGGTGTGATTTGGGGAGGAACAGGGAAAGTGTGTTTAAAATGCATCAAACTTTTAAGAAATACCAGTTCCACATACAGTACACAAGACAATGGATGTGCAGCACTGACAATGAAAACGCTGACTTAACCCCTCAAGTTGTCATGACAATGGTACATATCTTGAGCCTCAAAGTAAAGACAGCATTGTTGTTCACTGTTGCCCATCTATTATTTGTTTGCTATACAGGAGCTAATAGGACAATGAGGAAGCCACTACTACAAGAACATAATTTTTTGCATTGTAAAAACACATAGCATTCAAAAGGGTTGATGCAATGCAACACATGCTATGACAAACATGCTTATTAAAACATAACAGTGGTATGGTCAAGTTACTGAGTAAACTGGGTGGGATAAGGGCAGAAGGTGAAATGGTTGTAGGAGGGTCTTGGGTGTAATTATTGTGAGAATCCTTATTCTGAAGTAATGTTTGGAGGTTGGTAGAGTACCCCATTTGTCAAAAGCAAGCGAGATTGGAGACAGAGATATCAAGGCTAACGGAAATGTCTTGGATAAGAAAGGAGATGGGAAAACGAGACAGAGATTAACCATCTAGGAGACAGGAAGACAGCATGAACAAAAGGTGAAGACGGCCACACTGTGGTCCAGGGTGGTTGGTACCAGGAGAGTAGACAGGCACAAGGGAAAAGGGAAAATGTAAATGGAAACATATACACAACCAGCTCAAATAGGTATTTGTCATTAGCGGTGATGGTGCAGCAGGAGGAGAAAGAAGATGGTAGGAAGCAAAGGGTAACAAGGAGCTAGGCATAGATGGCCAGATAAGCCAGAGGTCATGGTGGATCTTGATAGGGGGTGTGGGATAAGAATAAAATGGGAAACATGGAAGCAAATAAGGAACAATATGGCAAGACAAAGGGCTACTGACATGTTCAGTACGAAATAGTACAGCCGTGGGAAGAACAGCATATGATGATCAAGTCAGCAGGAAAAGGGAAGGGAGGATGAAGGGGTGATGGGCATGGCTGTTAGGGTGGACAAGTGGGACACAGAAGTGTGTGGGGTGGGCCAGATCAGAAGAGGTTGAAGTGGGGTGGAGAAGCCAGGGTTACAGGTTGGGGCTGTCGCAGTAGTAGAATAAAACTACAACTGTGCATGAAAAGGTGGAACATAGAAATGGGTACAATGTAACAATGATGTAGGTGGGTAATGAGACAAGAGGAGGGCAGTGTACTAGTTCTTGTGGATTCTATACTAAAAGTGATCTGGTTGCAGTAGGATGGTACGGCAAAAGTGCATTATGTTCGAGGCCGTACCTAGGTTGGCTGTGGGCAGGCAGGGGCAGGCACTTCTCAAGTGCAGGGAGGTGAATAAGACACTGCATGTAGTGCTACAGGGCACAAATGACTTGGCTGGGGAGACATTAGAGGTGGTACAGGAGAGGCTTGATGAACTGGGCAGGCTGTGTGAGGCAGATATGGGGATCAGTGGCATTCTCTGAAGTGCTCCAAGTACCCCTTGTGAGCAGTAAACAAAGGAAGAATTGGGGAGTTCAAGACTTTGGGGTGGTTGGTGTGAGTCCAAGGGATATGGACAAGTGGGAGAATGGGGCAGGACCTGGGACAATGCTGACCTGAATACAAGAGACAAGTTTCACTTGAGCAGTGAAGGAGGTATTAAAGCACAGGATAGAGGAGTACATTACAACAAAGGTGTATTTGAACTAGGAAGGTAGGGTGGAGTGAACAACTTGGGTAGGGCACCCAGGTAAGGGAGCAAAGCTTGCTTCCTCCCAGTCAAACATTGAGGGACCTGGGGCTGGGGGTTAAGGGTGGGAAGGATTGAGTTAGGAAAGGAATGGTCTGGAAGGTGGTCTAATGAACACAAGGAACCTAGGGAAAAAATACAGCTGAATTGCAGGCTCAATTGGTAGTGGGGACGGTCTACATGCAGCCATCACAGAAACGTGTGCCACCCTGAACAAAGACTGGCATGTAATGATCCCAGGGTATGGGATCATCAGCGATGATATGGCTAAGGGAAGAAGAGGGTGTTGCGATATATGTGAGGGAGTAGTTAAGGTGTATAAGAAAAGAGGGTGTGACAGGCATTACGGATGCAGTTTCAGGACTCAAAAAGTAGGTTAACAAGGAAGGGTCTAATATACAGGCCACCAAGTTAAATGGAGGACCAGGACAGGAAGCTTGCAGAGCAGATTAAGAAGGGAATACAGTGGTGGGGGCATCCAACCTGTGGTGGATTAAAGCACCCCAACTACGAGTGACAATTAGAGACAATTCAGGACAGCTTCCTGATAGTTTGTCTCTGGAAATATTCAGCTGGATAGGACGCTTTACCTTGCATTGTCAAATAGGTAGGCTGAAATGGACCTGGAGGGTAGATGTCCCACTGGCTGGGAGTAATCACAACACTCTGTGGGCCATGTAACATGGCTATGGAAGTGTTGTTCATGCTCAACATGGGTAGTGAAACAGGAAGCTATGGGAACCAGGGTGATTGACTTTAGGTGGGTGGACATTAAGAAAAGGGTGGATATTTTGGAGAGGCATCTGGTGAAAATTCATCCACGCTTGGATGCAAGTCACAAATTGGACATTATAAAAAGGGACAATGGGTAAGAAGGAAGAGCTAAGAAATGCAACTGGTTGATGCAAGAGGTCACGGAAGGGGAAGTGCCAAAAACAGTTTTTAATAGGTTCATGACATCGGGCAGGGGGATGACAAGGATGAGTACCCATACAAGTCAAGAGAAGTTAATAGGCTTGTCAAAGCGGACAATGCTTCCTGAGAGCTGAGGCAGTCACAGGGTGGTAAAGGTTGAGAAAAATGACTTCTTCAGATACATAAGGGAGAGAAGGAGTAGCAGAACCAGACAGTGAGGATCAGAAAGGATGTGGGAGGGTAGAGAATTGGAGGATCAGTCAGAGGCAAGAAATTATTACTTCTGTTCTGTATTCATGAAAGAAAAAGTGTGAGTACATCTGTGGGGGGACAGGCAGGATGAAAGGAGTGTCAGATGTAGTCATTGCAGAGGGCAGGATACTGCAAAGTTTGAAGGCACTGAGGGTGTATGATGCACCTGTACCAAATGGAATTCACCCAAGGGTACTCAATGAGCCTACAGATGTATCAGCAGGGCCACTGGTTGACCTGTTTAACTGCAGTATGTGGTGGTGGGAACAAAGTTCACAAACTGGATGAAGGAAAGGCAACAGAGGTGGTGGTGATGGGGTGAGGACTCTCATTACTGAGAGTGGTGACAAGGAGCATTATTGGTACCCATTATGCCTTGTATATTTATAGCTAATTCTCACATGGGATCCAGGGTAACATCAGTCTTATTCACTGAAGGTATCAAAATTGAGCAGTGGTAGGTGACACTGAAGGGTGAAATGGGTGGCTGGAAGACCTGACTAAGCTGCTGGAGTGGTCGCAAACATGACACTTGGTGTAAAAGGCAAGAAGTGCAAAGGTACTAACCTTCAGAGCTAGGAAGCAGTGGATCAGCTACCAGTTGGGAGAGGCTCAGTTTGATAGCACTGATGAGGAAAAGTATCTGTGGTTCTTAAAACTGGAAGCATGAACAACTCCACTCAGTGCTGGAAAGTGGCAGCAAAGCCAATGTGACACTGGGGTGTATACCTAGATGAATCTCTTCCACAAGTAGGAGATCATCTTCATCTTCACCTGTACAGGTCATCGGTCATGCTGCAACTGGAATACTGCATGCAGTACTGCCATCTGTTCTTGAATAAGGACATCAGATTGATGGAGAGGGTGCAGCACAGCGTGACAAAGATGATCCAGGGATTAGAAGGCATACCATACAAAGACAGGCTGAGTGGTCTCAATTTGTAATCCTTTGATGGGGGAGGAATAGGGGATATGACTGAGACCCTTAAATCATGAGTGTGCAAATCCAAGTGTCCCCTATCTGGGTCCAGTAAATGTCACTGAAGGTAAAGTACCAAAATATAGCTAATTTCATTGTACTTAATAGTGGTAAGTGAAAATTCAGCTATATTCACGCAGGGCAAGCAATAAAAGTTTCAGTTGGAACACACCTTCTTTATGTATTGAAAGGGCTAAACCAAACTAACACAGAAGGATTTTCCACTTAAGAAGATGGAAGGACACGAAGGCCATGGTCATAAATTTGAGGAGGAAGATTCTCCAGTGAAATTGGAGACAACGTTTTTAACAGAGCTGGTGGTTGACAGGTGGAACACTACATGAGGTGGTATCCTGCAAGATGGTGTGCCGCTTGAAGAGGACATGGGACAGGGTGGGGGCACAGTGAGGAGGGAGGGTGAGGCAGCTGCCAAGTGAGGGAGGAGGAGGTAGCCATACAATTGAGCATACTCAATAGACCAGGTGGTATGTTCTGCTGTCATTTTGTATGTTCCTAAGCTAAATAATGGCATGAATAGTTTCCCTACTGGTGTCTGGAGAGACAGGTGTATCAACTTTGTCTTCAGTTCACCAAGTGGCTTTCTGCCTCACATTGTATGTGCCCAGTCATTTCTCTCAATGCAATGGTGGGGGCTGGTAGGTAATTCTCTCCCATTACAGTTAGTACAAATGTGGTGCATGTGACGTGCTAATTGATGGTGTGGTCACATAAATTGCTACTGACGTTCCTGCTGTCAGCACATTCCAGGGATCCACCAACCCACCAATGTAGTACTGTGTCTGATTTTTACTGTTTTGTAAGCAGTATACAGGTGTTACTTTTACCTCTGGTTAATTGGTTCTGACCTTCCACAAATGAGCAAAGCAATGGTCAAGTGATGCAGCTCCATTCAGAGAAAGAACACTTTGATTACATCAGGTAGGGAATTTGACTGCAGACACTCTGTTACTGATAGCATTAGGGATGGGGAGATGATGAAATGTACAAAAGTTACCTTTGCTTGCAGTGCGATAATCATGGCACGATAATATGTATGATATACATTCCACATACATGTTGAACTGCCATGTTTGGCGTGTGGTAATATAATATTTATGATTTACTGGCCCCATACATGTTGAACTGTCAAGTAAGATATTCACAGTCCAATTATAGCAGCTCCCTCTCTGACATCATCAAACTTCTTTTTGTGACATTGCATCAGTGCTCTTTGAGCGCTTGGCAAGTATGGGTTGGTACAATCAATAATGATAAAAGTAATACCATTTGACTGTTTTAAAAACTTGGGCAGTAAACTACTTTACATTATGAGGCAGGTAACATAGAAACATGGTGCCTGATTCCAGAAGGTTGGACAGTGCTTGTGCCAAGCCCTGCATACACCAAAAGTTTGTAGCTGGTCCTAGGCCCCCGTACACAACTATACCCTATTCCAGCAGGGCTGGCACAGTAGCGACACTTTAAAATTGTATGTCAGCTTGTGCAAAATGATTTGTGCAAGTCCCATAATAAATGTACCACCATGGATGCAAAGTTAGACCATCATGTCAGACTATACATACTGTGCTACTCAACCCCTCATTGGTCACCTGCCTCGCGCTCAACCCTGTTACTAAGGTCACCTTGTGTCTATCACATGCCTGCTTGAAACCTGTTATCATTTCAGGATCTACCACCACTGCTGGGAGGCAGTTCCAGGCGTCCAAAGCTAATGACAACATCCCATGGCATGATGACCTAAGCTCAAGTCTCAGCGCATTGTAGCTTTGTTCTTGAAGATCTCCGATACTCTAATTTTCACTTCAAGTCCCTGTAGTCCTTCAGGAAAACACACAAATTCAAAGTGGTAGAAGTTTTCTTTATGTTGTGTCCTTAAGCATCTCTACCCTCTCCAGGCAGACCTACCCACACACCTGGACTACATTCAGGTTTTAGGCCTCTGGACTTCTACCATAATGGTTCATCTGTCAGCTATTTCTGCGCCATTCCATCAGCAGACAAACTCCCACCACCCCAACACATTTTCAAGAGGTTATTTAAGGGCCTTCTGCATTTACATTCCCTGTGGTGAACCACTTCTTCCCAGGGATCTTTTTCCCCAACTCTGTTTATCTCACAAAATCCCAGCACTCTTTCTGGCATCCTTTCACACCTCCCATCCTCTACCACCCTGTCTGAAACCCACTTCTCGGGGAATCAGGACAGACCTCCCTCTGCCTACCTTATCAGTTGGCCTGGAGCACTACCATCACCAGACCAAGGCAGGCCAGAGGGACTGGGAGAGCTGGAGGATTGAACATGACATTTGGGCGTGTGATGATGGGGCCCTTGAGGGTGTCATCACTTATCCAGGAAGTGGGGTATTTCTTTTGTTTTTCCCCCTTAGAGTGCAGCATGCAACAATGCCTGTGCACGGTTGCACTACTGGTGTCTGCTGCACTCCACCACTTATGCTTGTCAGGTGTGCCTGCAATACCCTGATCTCCATCAGGGGCCATCAGAACACCAAGCAACCTTGGATCCCTCCCAGGAGAGGAGAACTGTCCTCGGATGCTCCATCCTCACCCTCCCGCTGACCACCGGCTACCCAAGCCTGTCACTGAACATGGGTCATCGGTGTGGCATGAGGTGTGGCATCCAGTGCCTCAACCTTCAGTGCCACCAGGCCAGCTCTCTCCCAGGGATCTTAATATCCCACTGGCCAGCTCAGAGAACACCATCATCCCACCTCCCTCCACCCGAACCTATGACCTGTGTGGTTATACTCCACAACTCCTATTCTGCACTGGCAGGGTGCAATTGTCCCTTGAGGTACCGTAGTGGAGATCAAGGATAATGTTGGTATCTTCCATGTTGGAGACCACAGCAGTGGAGGCAGAGAACCACTGAGGTGGAGGAAGTGACTACTGGTTGATGGATTCTATTGTTAGCTGTATAGAATTTGGTGCTGATTGAGTGGGAAAGTAGTAGGTTCAGTGTCTAACCAGTGCCACAGCTTGTAGGGATGGACAGTGGATCCAGAGGATTGCTAGTGCTGCAGGACGGGAAGGAGATATACACATCACTGTCCACCTGTGGACAAATGATCTGAATGGTGATGGGGTTAGGGTAGTGCAGGTAGACTTCAGAGAATGGTGGAGCAGTCATAGATTTGTGGCATACACTGTAACCTTTTCAGAGGTGCTACTGGTCTATAACATGGGTGAAAGCAGTGCACTCACACCACGAGATCTAATGCATGGTTGAAGGACTGATGCAGAGCTGACTGCTTTGGCTACATTCAGGACTGTGGTCCCATAGAGTGGGTTTAAGGCCTATACAGGATTGCATGGATTGCATCTGTCTGGGGAGGTTGGGTGACATCCTTAGTGAGAGGTCTGAATGAATCCTTTGAAAGCTTTTAAACTGGTTAAGGGTAGAGGCAATAGGCAGTAAGACGTTAATTGCCAAACCACAAAGTATAAAGCAGTTACTAAGCATGACCCTAGGGTTTAGAAATTTACACCAGAAACAAAGACTGAGTTAGGTAGAATGGTACAGATAAGGAAGAATGGGAGTAAAACATGAATGGAAGGGACGGAAGACATGGGGACAGGAGGGGTGCTAATAGAAAGTGAAGTTGCAAAACATGAAAGCTATCTGCATGGATGTTCATGGCCTAGTAAAGAAAGTCAATGACCTGTTGTCCTTGCTGGCAGAGGCAAACCTGGGTAATGTCGCCATTACTGATGCATGAAACACAGGTAACCAGGAATGGGACGTAGCCATACTAGTTGATTGTATTTAGAAAAGGCATAGGGAGGGGTGAGGAGGAGGCTGGCTGTTTATGTGATGTAGGTAATTAAAGCAACTGTAAGTTTAGGAAATGCATGAGGGAGTGGAAGTACTGTGGTTCACCCTGGAAACAGGAGGTGGCACTCACGATTTTCATAGGTGTGGTCCACAGACCTACAGCTCAAGGAGAGGAGATGGATGAGGTAATACTGGACTTCATCCACAAAATGACAGGTACAGGTGAAGTGCTGCTGTAGGAGGACTCCAATTAGCACAAACTGGATTGGAGCACCCAGTCTACAGCCAACGCTGTAAGCAGAGACAGGCTGTATGTCCTGCAGGGTGCATGCTTTGAGCAGGTTGTGGAAGAACACACCAGAGAAAGAGCAATATTGGCCTTTACCTACAATGGTGCCAGACCACATTTGGTCTGGTGATCATCATATAGTGTGGTTCAGTGTGAGAATGGAGTATCAGTAGAATTCACGTTAAAGCCAGGGTCCAGGATTTCATATGGGTTAATGCTGATAAAATGTGAGACAGTCTTAAGGAAGCCCTGGAATGGAAAGACCTTATTAATCATTCCAGAAGATAAGCACCATTCTTTGAGCTGGACCAATCCAATTGCCCAGACCAGATGCCAAACCAAGGCAGTCATCCACAAGAACAGTAACTCCACAGCCATCAGATCTCTGATCTGCAAAGTCCTCAGGCCAATAGTAAAGATGACAGATGCTTATCCATTGTGGACATGATGTAGTCTGTCACATTGTGCCTTTCACATAGAGAATACAGCAAAGCAAAGAAATGACAATTGATATATCATGGTTTTACAATTGATTCACATGCTGTTTACACCTTCTTTCCATTAGTGGTTAAGTAACATCATGTTCCAATGGAGAAATTTAGGCATATTTTTCCCATGCAATTTACACATTCTCATAAAAGAACAAAGGGATTGTATTCAAGTGTGAATACCAATGAGTTTCACACTGGTGAAACAGTGCAAGTAAAGTTCCTCATCAAACAAGTAACAGATAACGGAACATTCTTTGAAGCAGAAAAACATATGATGGAATTGTTATATTTCACAGTCAGAGTAAGTGTTCAGGAGTTTTGTCTATCTGCATTGTAATAATACCAATCTACAGTGTGGACACAAAATACAGTGTCAATTAATATTGATTAAATTGGTTTCAGACATAGTTGCATAAATATTTCAGATGTTTGATTTTGCGGTATTGCAATCTGTTTTAAATCAATTGATTGATGTAACCACACCCTGGTCATAGAGTGCCATCTTGCATACCCAGCCCCCAGCTTGTCCCAGGCAAAGCATCAACCATCAGGTGACATATAATGGTGTCAGCCATGGCATTTGGGGCAATTACCAGACTCCAAAATCTAATGTTCCTGTGGTTTTGGTAGAGGAAAAAATCATATGTTCACCAGTTGCTGGGGAGTGGCGCTAGGCTTATGATAGGTGTATCAGTGGGGCCCACAATAACATTTCACACTGGAAGCTAGATGCAATGTCCACTACTGACAATTGTGATTGTGAAGTATGGGTTTATTCAGACAAGATAGTGAAAGAGAACAGGGTAGTCAGCCATGGTTGTCATTGGACACAATGATTTTATTCCTTGGTAGCACAGGAAGGCATCTGTCATATTTCTCTGTCAGAAAGAATGAAAAACTGTCAATCCTTTTCTCAAAGGAGATAGAGAATGATTTTTAGGTGGTTAACTGCCCTTCAACCTTGCATTCCATGCCAGTTATGCATTTGGATGTATGGTTTTATGATTTTGAAAAATAACCAAGCTATGTGGTGCCCTCAGATCTAGAGTTCCACTTTCCTCACTCAACACTGCTCTTGATTTCTAAGACGTTGTATAACATCACAAAGTCCCATTCCATGATATTAATGTGAATGGCCTAGAACTGGAGTTTGTGATGTCATATAATGCTCAGGTAGTATATTGAAAAACAGACTTAGAGCGGAGATGATGACAGCTTGACCCCCTAGTCTGCCTTTTTACAACACCTACTGTGTTATGTCAGACCCAACAATACCTCCAGCTTATCTGCCTTGTTAACACTAGGTTTCCTTCTACCTACTTGCATGCTGTGTTCCATTTACTGCAGTCACATCCAAGAGCGGGGTCATTCTCGATGCCCTGCAGGAGCATGCTCAGACAACTAGCATTGGAACCCACTCAGGAGGAAGCAATCTTAGACCTGGTACTCTCAAATGGAGATGAAGAGAGGATCACAGATTTAAGTGGGTAGCCATCTGGAAACTATGGATGACTGAACAGTATGGTTCCAATAAACACAGCAGTAGAGACAAGCCATACAAAGGCAAAGGTCCTGGATTTTAGATGGACTGACTTTGCCAAAATGGGTAAGTGCCTCAGGAAAGCACTAGCAAATGGTCAGGATGGAAGGGTGGAAGAACAATGGGAATAATCAACTGCTATCACACAGGCAATGAGCCATTGTGTGAAGCAAATAAACAAAACAAAATGAAGTAAAAAATGCTATGGTTCTCAAAGGAGGTGGCAGGAAAGATTATAGAGAAGAGATAGCATTCAGGAAGTACAAGGAATCACAGAATCAGCAGGACAGAGAACTGTATCAGTTAAAGCAGAAGGAAGCAGGAAGGCAATAAGAATAGCGAAGGCCCAAACTGAGGAAAAATAGCCAACTCAGTTAAGAAGGGGGATACAACCTTTTATAGGTACATCAAGCAGTGAAGGAAGACCAAGGAGGGATAGTGAGGCTTAAAAAGGGAAGGGGTGTTGGCAGAGGGTGACTGTGAAAAGGCAGAGAAACTGAAAGAATACTTTTGCTGAGTATTTGCACAAGAAGAAGAAGGAGAGGTACCCAAGCCAAACAATAAAAGCACTCTGGACAGGGGATTTGATACCAGTCCATTCACACAAGAAAGGGTCATGAAGGAGCTCCTAAAACTCAAAGTGGACAAAGCAGTGAGGCCTGATGGGATTCACCTAGAATTCTAAAAAGAACTAAGGGACAACTAGTGACACCATTGACTACCCTTTTAACAAACCATGGAGGATGGTGTGGTACCAGAGGACTGGAGGAGGGCAGATGTGATTCCTCTTCACAAATGTGGGAGCAATGCAGAGGCAGGAAACTATAGACCTGTTAGCTTGACCTCAGCAGAAGGAAAATGATGGAATAACTTCTGAAAGAAAGAATTGTTGAGTACCAAGAGGCCAGTGGGGCACAGGACTGAAGGCAGCATGGATTCACAGCAGGAAGGTTTTGTCAGACAAATCTAACAGAGTTCTTTGACTTGATAACCAAAGTAATAGACCAGGAGGGGCTGTGGATATGGCCTACTTAGACTTTAGCAAGGCATTTGACACAGTTCCACTCAAAAGATTAATAAACAAGTTAGCCAGCCTGGGGTGGGTCCCAGGGTGGTAAACTGGGTAACAAGCTGGCTGGGCCACAAGACCCAGAGGGTAATAGTAAATGGAGTACACTCTGAAGAGGAGGTCACTAGTGGGGTACCACAGGGTTCAGTATTAGGACCAGTCCTCTTTAATGTCTTTGTATGCAACATTGCAGAGGGATGAAGGAAAAGTATGCTTCTTTGCAGATGACACAAAGATTTGCAACTAGGTTGATACACAAGAAGGGGTACAAAGGATGAGAAAGGACTTGGCAAGACTGGAGAAATGGTCAAAAATATGGCAGCTTAGATTCAGTGCAAAAAGTGCAAAGTAATGCACATGGGAAACAAAAGCCCAGGGAGGAGTGAGGGGCAGGGAGGGAGACCTCTTGACCCACCAGACTGGATTCATTTTTATTGGGGTGGTGACTTCCCAGACAGCACCATGGGGGACAATCATCATCTTTTGTGACAGAGGACCCCTTGTTTTCAATTTTCTCCCTTTTGGGAGTGGAGTGTGCAATGGCACTGAAGGTGGCAGCATGCATGCCCTGTGCATGCTCCTCCTGGCATCTGCTCCATCCCTCATCTACATCTTCAGCATCAGTGATCTGCCCCTAGCCTCTGCTAAGGTACAAGTGTTTGCCGACTGCTGGCATCCCCTCCCAGAGAAGGAGAGCAGTCCTTGGGATGCACAATCCTTCTCTGCCTTGCCGACCCTGAGTGGCCCATGCTTGCTCCAAAACATGGGTCACTGGCATGGCTAAAGTGCGTGTCCAGTAAGCTAGGTATGCTAAGAGAGGTAACAAAGTTGGTAAACTAGGTAAGAAATTTGCTTGAGGATATACCATAAAGGGTGGCTGTAAACAAAGTTGACTCTAAGGCAGGAAAGTGACTTATGACAATTGTTCAGAGTGTCACTATCTACTACCAGCAAGATCATACATAAAAAACAATAATTATCAATATTTAGAAGCACCCATTTCTGAAATTCACAAATTTAAATGGATTGAATAGCAGCCATTTAGCTTAATATTAGTGAGAATCCTTTCAATTTCAAACCCATAGATAATAATATGGGGTGCTATTCATTCAATTTGAGTTGTGCTTTTTAATGGGTACTTCTAAGCAAAAGTAATTTTTCCCTTTTTCTGTGGGTTATGTATGATCTGGGTGTTAATAGATTACGACTCACTGAACAATTGTCACAAGCATCCGAGTAGAGACATGGTTGGTCCAAAAGCATAGACATTGTTTTATTTTTGTTACATCTATGTTGGTCCAATAAAAGGTATCAAACCATTTGCTTCTGGATCTGTTCTTACAAGTACCAATATGGCAAGAAATCTATTTCTGTATGACATTCAGTTCCTAAGAATAAATGCTGTGTTAATGGTTTTGTTAACCATTTCCTTCTGTACAGCCCAATAAGACCCTTCAGTCAAGTCACGGTACACTGAAAAGATTAGCAGTGTCATTTGTGAAAGTGCTCATCCACATTTAGTCAGGTTTCAGCCTGCAGCAAGGTGGATATTACATGCTTTTATCCTTTGGCTTGCACATAGAGCAATAATGTATTGACTGCACTGCCTCTGCTGAGGCATTCACCGATGTACTGTATCTAGGGTGGGTCACTTCCCTGTCTTATCAGTGAGCTGACATTGCAGATCCCCGGTTGCAGCCAATAAGTGAGATCATGTCACCCTCCACAAGGGAGGATAGCTTTCTTCGAGCTGCTGAATCCGACCTCACTTGATTACACTCTTAAAGAGTAATCGCTTTTAAACATGGATAAATGGTGTAGCAGGAGGTGAGGTGCACAGCACTTCTGACCGCCATAACACCAACCAGGATGGATTTTACTTTAAAATGACTTTTGCTGTCAAGAGTTTAACTACATTTTCACTTTCACCATTTCTTGTTCTGGGTAGCACCAACTGTTGATCATACTTGCTCTTCAGATAGGCATAATTTAAGAAAAAGCTATCATTGCACTAGTTATTATAAAACATAACAGCAACACATTGCACTAATTATTATAAAACATAAAATATACACATGTGTGTAAGGTTTTATTACACCAACTTGGTGTATGATCCCATAAATATTTTGAGTTTCATGTTCAAGGGTTATGGATCATCTATACCTCTGGTGTGTAAACAAAAGAGCAAAAAAAATACTACCCACACCTTTCTATGTATTAGTCTTTGTCCCCATACCCTATGTGCATAGTGCATGATGCAGACATACACCCAAACATAATAGATATTTCACAAGACTTACCTCAAGCCACCCATAGCTTTACCCCTATAGGGGTTTGTCTCATGGGTACTCCAGTACCCCAGAAAATAGTGCTTCCAGTGGATGTCACTTCTTTTGAATGGTACACAGCAGTATTTTTCAAAGTGTTCAACCATTGTCATTTGGCACCACTGACATAAATATGCAGAGTGGAACGCTAACAAAACAAGGCCAGTGCAATTTAACAATTCCAAAATTGTCCAGTTAATGTTCATTAATGCACTGTTGGAAATGGGTGGTATTGTAAAGCTAGGTTCATGCAGACCACCAAACAAGACCATATAGTTTCATGATCAACATTCAGGACTTCGCCCACTACATACACAGGCCATGCTGTCTAATTAAAAAAAAAAACATGTTGAAGTACCACAAACGGTGGAGCAATTATGACATAGACAGTGACTTGAAATTTGTGATTCTAACACAAGTGAAACGACATTAAAGTAATATAAGATTGTAATTATGAATATATATTGTATGTTTCACCTGCTCAGAGATGAATGTAACCAAAGAAGAGTTCACAAGAGCTTTTAATGAAAAAGCAGCAACAGGAAGAAAAATTACAGAACTTAAACAAACTGGGTAGCACCAACTGTTGATCATACTTGCTCTTCAGATAGGCATGATGTCTTCATCAGTGACATTGCAGAGGGACTGGAAGGAAAAGTATGCCTTTTGCAGATGACACAAAGATCTGCAACAGGGTTGATACAAAGGAGGCGTGGAAAGGATGAAAAGGGACTTGGCAAGGTTGGAGGAATGGTCAGACATATGGCAGCTAGGATTCAATGCAAAAAGTGCAAAATAATGCACCTGGAAACAAGAACCCAGGGGAAGAATACACAATGGGTGGGAGGTAGTAACAACAACAAAACAGGAAAGGGACCTGGGGTAATCATATCAGATGACCTTAAGGTTAGCAAGCAATGTGAGAAGGCAGTAGGGAGGGCGGGGTATACTGGGATGTATAGGAGAGGCATCAGCAGCAGAAAACAGGAAGTTGTTATCCCTCTGTACAGACAGTTGGCGAGACCCATCTGGAATACTGTGTCCAGTTCTGGAGACTCCATCTCCGCAAGGACATAGACAGGATAGAGGCAGTCCAGAGGAGGGCAACTAAAATGGTGCAGGGTCTGCAAGAGAAGCCATATGAGGAGAACTAAAGGAGCTTAATATGTATACCCTTGAGGAAAGAAGGGAGAGGGGACATGATAGAAACTTTCAAGTACCTCAAGGGAATCAACAAAGTCCAAGAGGGTAGCATCTTTCAGAAAAAGAGACTTGCAGAAGAAAAAGGGACACAATTTAAAGATAGAAGGAGGGCAGTTCAGGGGCAATGTGAGGAAGTATTATTTCACAGAGAGGGTAGTGGATGCATGGAACAGCCTTCCTGAGGAAGTTAGGGGTCTAAAACTGTGGAGAATTCAAGAATGCATGGGACAGACATAAGGCAATTCTTGTGGGGGCAGGAAGATATAGGCTGTTGGTTAACTAGGATCTGCAGCCTATCCTGTAGGTGAGAGGCAGACTAGATGGCCTAGCGGCCCTTATCTGCCATCAAAGTCTATGTTTCTATGTTTCTATGTTTCTAAACTGGAAAGATACCGTAGGAAATGTCTTAATTTATAAATGCATCACAATTCCTAATGATTGGTTTAAGTGTTATTTTGTTTGTAAAAAAATACAACATGATTATGAAAATGCACCTGGTTCAGGAGACAGAAGTGTTTGTTATTAAAAACAATAGAACTTTTGGTTTAGGATACCTAGGTATGAGTACTGTGTTTGTAGGGTGATAGAAGTAGAACTGCATACATTTTCATTTTAATTATAAAGAGATTTTTCACCAATGGAGAAAGCATTCTGTGACACTAAGCTGTGGAAAACTTTTGTTTTTGATCCAAAGCAAGAAAGTAGGTCTGTGAGTCTGGGAAAGGTCAGTGTTCCTGCTATGATGTTTGCAGCCTTAACATAAGAAGCAGCAAATCAGAAACAGCAAATACAGAGAGAGAGAGAGAGAGAGAGAGAGAGAGAGGTACAAGTATTGAATTTAGACAAGATACATAAAACTGTAATTGCAGAAAGATGAACAACATTGAATCTGACAAGCAGGTGTGCAGTTTGGTTTGGAGCTTGTTGGTCAGGGTGTGAAGAATGAATCATAGGAACATGGCATGTTGCAGCTAGGGTGAACATAAAGCCCCAGATATTCAAACTGCACCCAAAAAGTTCTAATAGCAGGAGCAAGCACAGTCCATTGTGCCCATATGCAAGAGACATGATATTCTAAAACTGAGCTGGCCAACCTGCACCTCCAGCCGACGACTGAATATCGCACCACCTGTGCCATAGTGCAACTAAGGAGGGAAGCTGAAGCAGATCTGATGCGCCATAGCGCAACAAGGGATGTTCAGCTGAGCAGTCCAGAGGTGCCATTGCACAACCAGGGATGCACCCCAGCAGCAGGGCAGCAATGCAGCTGCACAACCAGGGAGGTGGGACCCACCGCCCATGCCACAGATGGCAGAGGAACACACAGCAGAACAGACATCGTCCCCCCACACCCCATGCACTGCACAACTGGGGAGGGCTGGGATAACCACTGGCCCATGGAGACAAGCAACAAACCCACAGCCGGGCCATGATGCCCCATCACACCCCTGGCAAGCTGTGACTGGCACATAAGGAGAGCTGACCACCCCGCACACCATCCCCCAATGCAGAGCACACCTGCACTGTGATCCCCAGACACCCTGCCCAGGAGCAGCATCCACCACTGCAGGAAACCCCATGCACGCCACCACCCCCACTGTGACAATGCAACACCTTGCACCACAGAATCATGCAAGGCAGCCCCACCATGAGCACCCATCAGTGGGTGGCAGCACACAGCGATGCGACGGCATACACAGTGCCACCACTCACAGCCCCCAACGTACAGCTGAGAGGCCGACCATGCAGGCACACGAGGTACCCCACATGGGACAGGGCATGCCCTGGACAACACCACCAGTGGTACAGCACCCTGCACACCTCCCAAGGACACACCGACCCAGCACTGGCCACAACAGCCAGTGCAGACACCCACAGTGGTGCATGGAAGCATGCACCATGCCGGATGCCACACAGTGCATGGACAAACACCCACCCGTACCCGAGGGCACAACAACAAGGGACGCAGTAGTGGGGCAACCAAGCCCCAGTGTGGGCCCATGGAAACCATGTACACAGCCTGCAGTCCTCCATGACACAGGAGTGCCAGCCACCCTCGTAGGCACTGTGGACATGTACGCCACCATCATTTGCCCGAGCACAAGTCACAGACAGTGGTGCACATCCCTGCAACACACACAGCATGGAGGTGGGACAACAACTGTGAGGCCACAGTGTCACCTGAGGCAGACATGCACCACAATAGTGACAGGAGGCAAGTCAGCATTGTTACGGGTACAGTGGCTGCCCTGCATGGACAGCCACCACTGACAAGCCAGCAGACTGTGCAGGTCACAGACATGCAAGCGTGTCAGCTGCACAGGCCATGGACAGGCTGACAGGGCACCATGGACACAGAGCATGTACCATGGACCACTGCACACAGTCATCCAGTGCACAGGGCACACACACACACCACAGACACTGACTGATAGCTACCCCACCATAGTCACCTCCCCACGGACACACACACACACACACCCATGACTGCACCACCCCTGACACCATGCACACCACTGCAGCTGAGCACCAATAGCCCACTGCAAATCAGAGACCACCACAGTATTCATATCAAAAGATCTGTATTCAAAAATATATCAAAAGGAACTATTTACAAAACTATGTACAAAGTTGGGGGCACAAACAAGGTGGGAGGGTAAGGGCAGGGTAAACAAATGATACAGGAAAGGAGGGGTATGAGGGTGGGTCCAGGGGGTAGGGGATATCAGGGCACAGGGATGATCAAAGGAGCCCTTCCCGCCTGGCTGCTCTGCCTCCGGTGCCTTCGCGGACCCAAGCTGGTCAATCCGTTGCAGGATCTCCAAAAAGCCCAGACCACATTGACGATCTCCGAATGCCTCCTAATCTCCTGCAGTTGGTGGACACCTAGGACAAGGAAGCACAGTCAATAGGTGTGAATGCACAGCCCCATACAGCCACCCACTGTGCATGGCATACAGCCATGGGACATGCCTCTGTGTTGGTGTGTGACCACCCACAGTGATCACGTCCACAAGACCTGCCCACCCAGGTGCATACAGCCATGAAGAATGCTGCACACACCCACCGGCTATGTCCTGCACAGCACCACCATAGCTGTTTAGTGACATGGCTATGTGCGAGGCAGTGGCACAGCCATGTACCGTGCACACATGGACCACCATCGGCACTCCCAGACATGCATTTCCACTGGACAATGCTGACAGTAACAAGTTGCGTGCATGGCAATGGTGTCAGTGGATGGTGGCCATTCCCGCTGCCACCCTGTTACACAGCATGCAATAGTAATCATGGAGGTATGGCACTCACCATCATTGGGCCGGTCCTCAGGCGCTGTTGACTGCTCGCCCTTCTAGTGGACCTGTCTTCTTGCTGGCACCGCATCTCCCGGCTAGACACCTGTCCTCCAGCCCTGTGGTGCAAACATGGAGAGAGGAACATCAGTACAATCCTGTAGCAAAGTCCCTCTGCCCCCATGTGTGCACTCCACCCAGCCAGACCCACCCACCCCACACCCTGATAACACCACCACAGCCAACACCGGACAGTCCTTCCCCATGTCCCAGACACATACAACCATGTTGCATTGCCCTCCAGCTCCAGCCGCAGAAGGGCTCGAGCAGCCAGCGGGCACGGTGACCTCCAGCCGACCAAGAGTTCCAGGAGGCCGGGAGAAGCAGTGTGAAAGCGGCATTGCCCTCCAGCTCCAGCCGCAGAAGGGCCCGAGGCCAGCTGGCCGGGCGGTGACCTCCAGCCGACCAAGAGTTCCAGGAGGCCGGGAGAAGCAGTGTGAAAGCCGGCATTGCCCTCCAGCTCCAGCCGCAGAAGGCTCCGAGCGCCAGCGGGCGGCGGTGACCTCCAGCCGACCAAGAGTTCCAGGAGGCCGGGAGAAGCAGTGTGAAAGCCGGCATTGCCCTCCAGCTCCAGCAGAAGGGCTCCGACAGCCAGCGGGCAGGGCGGTGACCTCCACCGACAAGAGTTCCAGGAGGCCGGAGAAGCAGTGTAACCGGGCATTGCCTCCAGCTCCAGCCGCAGAAGGGCTCCGAGCCGCCAGCGGGCCGGCGGTGACCTCCAGCCGACCAAGAGTTCCAGGAGGCCGGGAGAAGCAGTGTGAAGCCGGCATTGCCCTCCAGCTCCAGCCGCAGAGGGCTCCGAGCCGCCAGCAGGCTGGCGGTGACCTCCAGCTGACCAAGAGTTCCAGAGGCGGGAGAAGCAGTGTGAAAATGCAGAAAGCAGCAACCAATCGGAGAGCGACCGCTGTCTCTGCCTTGCTTCCGATTGGTGCGCCTTTCCCATTGACTTTAGCTGGACTCTGCAACACTTTTCTGGATGGGATTTTTCTGATTAGCTGTAACTTGTGTTAATTTCAAAAGAGCTGTTTTACTTAAATTGTGGGTAATTTAAACATGTTTTGATGTGATGTTTGCTAGTGATTCAGCCTTTTCTGGGATCTGTGGGCTAGACGCAGGCGCTAACCCCCAAACCCTCCCAGTCTTTTGTTGTGCAGATTCTTGTTTCTTGCACCTAATTGCAGATTGCCTGCAATAAAATTGCCTTCTCACTGCCTTCTCCTCTGTCCCTGACTTGCAGCGGCATTGCCCTCCAGCTCCAGCCGCAGAAGGGCTCCGAGGCCGCCAGCGAGGCCGGGCGACCTCCAGCCGACCAAGAGTTCCAGGAGGCCGGAGAAGCAGTGTGAAAGGTGATGGGCAAAGCCGCAACCAATCGGAAGCGAACGCTGTCTCTGCCTTTGCTTCCGATTGGTGCGCCTTTCCATTGACTTTAGCTGGACTCTGCAACACTTTTCTGGATGGGATTTTTCTGATTAGCTGTAACTTGTGTTAACTTCTTAAAAGAGCTGTTTTACTTAAAATTGTGGGTAATTTAAACATGTTTTGATGTGATGTTTGCTAGTGATTCAGCCTTTCTGGGATCTGTGTGGGCTAGACGCTGGGCCTAACTCCCAAACCCTCCCAGTCTTTTGTTGTGCAGATTCTTGTTTCTTGCACCTAATTGCAGATTGCCTGCAAAAATTGCCTTCTCACTGCCTTCTCCTCTGTCCCCTGACTTGCAGCCGGCATTGCCCTCCAGCTCCAGCCGCAGAGGGGCTCCGAGCCGCCAGCGGGCGGTGGTGACCTCCAGCCGACCAAGAGTTCCAGGAGGCCGGAGAAGCAGTGTGAAGGTACGGGCAAAGCCGCAACCAATCGGAAAGCGACCGCTGTCTCTGCCGCATCCGATTGGTGCGCCTTTCCCATTGACTTTAGCTGGACTCTGCAACACTTTTCTGGATGGGATTTTCTGATTAGCTGTAACTTATGTTAATTTCCTTAAGAGCTGTTTTTACTTAAAATTGTGGGTAATTTAAACATGTTTTGATGTGATGTTTGCTAGTGATTCAGCCTTTTCTGGGGATCTGTGTGGGCTAGACGCTTAGGCGCCAAACCCCCCCCAAACCCTCCCAGTCTTTTGTTGTGCAGATTCTTGTTTCTTGCACCTAATTGCAGATTGCCTGCAAAAATTGCCTTCTCACTGCCTTCTCCTCTGTCCCCTGACTTGCAGCCGGCATTGCCTCCAGCTCCAGCCGCAGAAGGGCTCGAGGCCGCCAGCCAGGCGGGCGGTGACCTCCAGCCGACCAAGAGTTCCAGGAGGCCGGAGAAGCAGTGTGAAAGGTCGGGCAAAGCCGCAACTAATCGGGAAAGCGACGCTGTCTCTGCCTTGCTTCCGATTGGTGCGCCTTTCCCATTGACTTTAGCTGGACTCTGCAACACTTTTCTGGATGGGATTTTTCTGATTAGCTGTAACTTGTGTTAATTTCCTTAAAAGAGCTGTTTTACTAAAATTGTGGGTAATTTAAACATGTTTTGATGTGATGTTTGCTAGTGATTCAGCCTTTTCTGGGATCTGTGTGGGCTAGACGCTTAGGCGCCCAACCCCCAAACCCTCCCAGTCTTTTGTTGTGCAGATTCTTGTTTCTTGCACCTAATTGCAGATTGCCTGCAATAAAATTGCCTTCTCACTGCCTCTCTCCTGTCCCCTGACTTGCAGCCGGCATTGCCCTCCAGCTCCAGCCGCAGAAGGGGCTCCGAGCCGCAAGCGGGCCGGGCGACCCCAGCCGACCAAGAGTTCCAGGAGGCCAGGAGAAGTAGTGTGAAAGGTATCGGCAAAGCCGCAAAATTTTGCCCGCCTCCCTCTTGGTTAATTGTATTTATACACTCTTTCCCGCCATTTCTCTCATCCACCCACATCTAATTCCCTTCTCTGTTAACCCATACCTACCCGCACAATGCTAACTTGTTTCCTTTGCTCCTTAACTCTCATCTCCCCATTCCATTATGATAATCATATTATACCCCTGTCATGACGAATAAGTTAATGAGTATGTTCTGCTCTCCACTGCCATCCACAATGTACAACCATCTATTCCTTATTCACTTTGAACCACTATTACACTGCAACCCCTGGGTATCCCACAAAAGCCTCTAACAATCCAGCTCCCTAGCCCTTACATGTATCCTGGATCTATAAAAACCCTCTATGCCTGTCCATCAGACTCCTATGTTATGATAAAGACACACCTATATAACAGCACCATCTCCCACTACACAGTGTGCATCTAGGATTAAGAGGAAATGCTCTGATCACTCTCTATCCCTATCCCTTGAGCCCTAGTCAAATTAATCTTCTACCTCCTTTTATGCATTGGCACCATTGAGATTAATCCTGGCCCCATTGTCAATTTATCTTCCCTTCTGAGCTGACTACCATAAAAGGACTAAGCTTCATACACTTCAATGCTTGCAGCCTCCTAAAAGTTCATCTTAATACAGGCTTGGGTGGCACATACTCTTCCAGACTTCCTGGTCATCTCTGAATCTTGCTCAGGCCTACAACAAAGACAGTGTTGTAAACCTTCCCAATTACCAGCTCTTCAGAGCAGATCGCCCTTCCAGGGTGGTGGGTGTGCATATACATTAAGGACACCATCTCTGCAACCTGCCTCATCAACACATCTGAGCCAAATGAATTTGAATGTTTATCAATCAAAATTTGCCTCCTAATTCGCCTCCATTTAAACTGATTGGATGCTATAGGCCCCTCTGCAGGCCTTAAACTGCTTTCTCACCTAGGGTCAATTCTCAACCAAGGCCCTGAAGATACCGTCATCCTTGGTGATTTGAATTTAAACTGGTTGTCTAATGTATCTGCACCTTTGATAACCTTTGTGACACCTATGGATTCACACAGCTGATTAAAGACCCAACTAGGATTAACTGAAGAAATTCCAGCAAAGCTCACTCTGGATATTATGTTGGTAAACAAGCCTCACTTATACTACATGCAGGAGTACTGCCAAGTGATGTGAGTGACCATTACCCTATAGCTGGCATAAGATCCACACTCAAACCACCAAATCCTGCAGAATTTATCCTCAAAAGGTCAAAAGAATTTCAATATCTCAGGTTACCTCCATGACCTGAGTACTACAATATATTGGCAAGATTTCTATCTTACAACCTCTGTTGAAACAGCACTCCAGACTTTAAAGGATATTATCACCAATGTTCTCAATATTCATGCACCTATCACCAGTATCAGAACTAAGGTAAAATCCTGCCCTTGGTTCACCTCTGAGCTTAAAGCAGCCTTGAGAACCAGAGACAAGCTGTGGAAAAGGCAAGAAAAACAAAGGACACCAGTGATTGGCTAAATTTCAGAAAAGCAAGGAATTCATGTACAAAAAAATAAGAACTGCCAAACTGCCTACTATACAGCTGAATTGGATGCCTCCTACAATAACCCATCCAGACTCTGGGGTACAATAAAAGGACTTCTGGGCCAGAATTCTACTCCTGCCTTAACCACCAAATTGCTACTAAATGACACAGAAATTACAGGTAAACAAGAAATCTTAAATACCTTCAATGTTCACTTCCACTGCTGGCCTAGCATTTGACTCATCACCTGCAAATATCCTGAGATCTTCCTTGAACCTGCAAACTACTGTGGGACAAATGGCCACTTCAACTTTTTCCTTCATCCCAATATCCGTGAAAGAAGTGGAAGATCTCCTCTAATTTAGACACAACTAAAAGTGCAGGTGCAGACTCCTGGATCCCTATTTCCTGAAAATTGCTTCACATGTCTTATCTGCCCCTTACTCATCTCTTCAATCTTTCCCTAACTACTGGATCCATTCCATCTACTTGGAAAACAGCTCAAGTAGTTCCATTACTCAAATCTGGTGATACTAGGGATCTCAACAATTACAGACCTATCTCCATCCTACCAGTACTATCTAAGATGCTCGAAAAACTAGTAAACTCTCAGTTAAGGGACTATCTGGATAACAATAACTTCTAAATTCTGCACAATCTGGATTTAGATCAAAGCATAGCACCATTACTGCCTTAGCCAAGGTAACCAAACGATTGGCAGACTAATTTGGACAAAAAAATTTTACCTGTGCTGTGTTTCTGGATTTGAGTAAAGCCTTGACACAGTGGATCATGACTTATTACTCACCTCCTTAACTCATTAGGCCTGGATTCCCTATCACTCAACTGGTTTAAGGATTACCTTCAGATAGGTCGCAACTGGTTAGAAATGGAAATTACCTATCCACCTCAAAAACCTCTGCTAAGGGTGTACCACAAGGCTCTATTCTGGCCCTATCCTCTTTGCTATTTATATAAACAATATTGATGCCAACCTCACTAATCTAACATTCATCTGTTTGCTGATGATACTGTATTGTATGTCAGCAATCCTCACCTTCCAAAGCCTGTGAACTTCACAATCCGAATTCTCCATTCTGCAGCACAATCTACTTGACAAAAACTACTTCTAAATGCAAAAAAAAACAAAAGCTATGTTCTTTACCACAAAGAGTTGTACTACCACTACCCCAGCATCCAACACCTACATATATCCACCTTACTTGGAGAGAAACTGAATTGTTGATAACTCAAATACCTTGGAGTCTGGATAGATAACAGGCTTGACTATTCTGTCCATATTGAAGAGTTACTTAAAAGCTAAGACAGAGGCTCGGACTATTTTTAGAATAAAACATTACCAAACAGTGATTCCAAAAAGGTTAATTCAGGCCTCATTCCTATCCTCATTGATTATGCTGATTTCTCTACTGCCATTGTTCAAGTCATCTTACATAAGCTGGACACCCTGTATCACAGGTCCATAAGATTTATTACTGACCTTCCTCCAACACCCATCATTGCTCCCTTTATATGGCAGTCAACTGGACATCATTGCAACACAGAAGAAATAGGAATGCTGTTATCTGGATACTCAAAGCGCTAACAGGCAAACTACCGACCTATATCACTGATTGCTTTACCCAAATTACAACCAGGCCATACACCTTAAGGATCAGTAAACTCATCACATTAAAGGTCCCCAATGCCTGCACCGGTATGGGAGGGCTGCTTTCAGCTATTCCTTAGCAGCTGCATGGAACTCTCTCCAAAAATCCATGAAGCTAGATAGCCTACTACCTCTGGCATCCTTCAAAAGATTGTTCTCCGCTTCTTTTCCAGAGCTCTGCAATTGCTTTATAAAGCATAATCCCCACCTATCTGACCCAACTAAACCTCCTTTTTTCTATCCATTATATTAACTCAATTTCTTTCTTCCGAATCACCTATTATATTCACTTAAAACTAGTTTAGACCATATAACTTATATTTTAGGACTATATACCCTTTGTCCTCTTTTTTTTCCTACAGGCTAAATGGTTCTATTGTTACTTGTATATATGTAAATTGTTGTATATAATCATTTCATGCCATTGTATTGCTATTTATTCTATTCTTGTCTATCTAATAATACTTGTATCCTCATTTGTATGACCACTCAGGTCCATCTTGTAAATGAGCTTTGCTCAATGATGTTCGCCTGAATAAATAAAGATTTTGATTGATTGATTGATTGATTGATGTTACCCATATGGAAGATAAAGGTGTGTGGCCATAACACCTACCTGGCAGTGGCACCGTGCCCCTCCTGGCATGTCCCGCAGGTGGGAAAGCAGGTCCGGTTCCCTCCTCTGCAGGTCGCCATTCCTGTGGTGGCACTGCTCTGCCATCTCCCCCTTCCTGTGGCCTCTTCCAGGGCATTGGCCTCCTGCCACACTTGGCTCCTGGACCTGTCCAGGGTGCCTCCCAAACAGTGGGCCATAAAGTGGCTCTACAGTGGCCACCAGGTTGTCCAGTTCAACTTGGGTCCACTGTGTAGCCCCTCCTCTGCACCATTCCACTTGATCAGTCAGCTCAAAATGGCGCTCTGCAGTGCGGCTCCACCACGCGAGATGCTGTGCAGTACAGCGCTGCTATTCCCTATTGGCGCTGTCACCAAACAGCACGACAGGTGCACCCATGCCTGATGCATGGTGCCTAGGGGGCAAAGGTCAGGCACAGGGTCAAGGGTCTCTGGCGCACGGACAGACACAGAGCCATTGGAACCCAATGCATGTAGCGCAATTGATGCCTGTGTGCTACCTCCAGTAGCGGCCTACCACGCTGTTGCCCCAGTGCACATGGAGTGGCCCAGTGCCACAGTGCCATATAGGTGAACATGGCTGTAGTGCCACTGGCACATGGTGGCTGTGCCCTGCATTGCTTTCCGTGCACAGCACATCAGCAGCATGGCAGACGCTCGCGCCAGCAACCCAGGCATGCGCAGTAAGGTGTGTACTGTGCATGTCACAGAACTGCACCTTTGCTCAGCACATTCAGCACAATTGCGCAAAGCGCAACAGCACGATATTCAGTCGCCTATGCAAATCAGCTCATCAGCCATTCAATGGAGCAGCACTGCAATTTGCATCCACTTAAAGTTGCGCGCCTCATTTGCATGGGTTGCGCTATAAGAGTGCGACATTGGGCTGCACTGGCCATAGTCGGTTACTGCAGTCTATTGGTGAGTTTCTTGCTGTTTGGGAGTGTGGACAGTGGATTTTGGGACATGCATGGGACTGAACAGTCGCAGGTAACAACTTTCATTCTTACAGGCTAAATAATGACCAAGCAAGTTGTGGGAGAGGAGGAACACAGTGGTGGAGGAGGAGGAGGCCTAATTTCACCAAGACCAAGACCAATGCCCTATTTTTACCTACCTGGATCAGGAGTCGCCTCAGCGGACAACAGGGAACATCACAGACCCATGCTGCTGTAAGGGAGGAGGTGGCATGTGCAGTGAACCTGCATGGCAGCCACCAGTGCTATTGCAGGAGTGCAAGAAGAAGATGGGCACAGACAGGAGGAGGATAAAGGAGAAGGTGGCTGCCATCAGGGCAGCATGAGCTGCGACAGGTGGGGACAGCTGGAGGTGGTACACCTGACCCACAGGAGGAGAGGGTTGCTGGAAGCATGCAGCGTAGTGCCATTGAGGGTGTTCTGGGTGGTGGCTTCCAGAAGGGTGGTAGCCCATCACTGCATGGTAGGTCATGGTCTGTCTACTGGGGGCAAGGTAGGTAACATGCAATGCTACGTAACTTTGTTTTCCCTTATAGATCCTGAGCATCTGTATGGGTCACGGTGGTGGGCCTGTCTACTGAGGACAGTCAGATGGGGATGGAGGAGGGCCCTTCTACATCCACAGGTATAAGTGGCTCAGTGCGACAGTGGGCCGCCTGGCTGTCCAGACTGATGCTGTTGGAACTGAGTGTGGAGGAGGCCCTGCCCGTGTCCCAACGTGCTGGCGTCCATGGATATCAGCATACTGTGACTCGGGCTGGTGCTGGGTCCGACACCGATGATGATGTCACTAACGGCATGGGCAGTGACACATGTGTGCCATGGGATGGCCACACAGCAGGTAACATCGCAGCCATGACAGTGGGTGGAGCTGCCATGGAGGCCTGATGATCACAGTCCCAGCTCAGCGCCTATCTCCACCAGTGGGGCAGCACTGTGTGTACAGGACAGTGGGACTGTTGCAGCCACTGTGGTGGCACCAGTGAGCCCTGGTGAGTGGCAGCTGGAGGGCAGCATCAGCAGTCAGCCAATGGGCTTTGGGGGTACAGGGTCAGGGCGGCATCAATGCACCACCAGTGGACATGCCCAGACCTGGTCTGGTGTGCAGCGCCCACTCAAGGGTGCTGGGCATCAGGGCCATGCCACCCTGTGGGACTGGATGCCGAGGAGGCAGATGACCTCTTGATGAGCACACCCACATCCTGCAAGCATCAGTCCACCAGCAAATGCGGCTACGACATTGGTGGATGCACTGTGTGCGGCTCTGGAGTGGGTAGAGGAGCGCCGCAGCAGAGACACTGCTCTGATCCTAGCATGGATGGACTGGTTGTGGAGGATGTGACCACTGCCATTGACAGGCAGACACAGGCATTCACTGCTGTCATGGCCTCAGGCACAGTCACGTGCCCATGCGTCACAGACACCACACAGTGCACTGTCCACCCCCATTCCCGGCATCATGTGACACCTCCTGTTGACACCGGGTTCAGCTGTGGGCATCCTGAGCACGCATGTTTGGTGCTGATACCCCTGTGTGAGCATGGTCGAAGTTCTGCAGTGGAACGCCTGGGGACCATCGGTGCCACCCTATGAGGCCAGTGGTCAGCCTGTCAGTGCTGGCAGGTCTCGGCGGGCTGCCCATGCATCCGTGGTGGCCAGGGCACTGTGGCACATGACTGACCTGTCTCCCAATGCGGCTACTGTCTGGTGCTGCCCTGTGTGCATTGTGCCTTTCAGCGGGCATTGGGTGGGTACCCGCCCCTGCATCGGACACACAGTCCATCTGCACACCTCCCAGCTGCCGCCTGCAGTTGTGTGCATGATGATGCCTGTATTGCACTGTAAACAATTTGCAATGGTGCTCAGCATCTGACACATGCACAAGGACAGGCAGTGGGTGGTGGTCTGTGGACATGTGTGTGGCTAGGGTGGCATTCTGGGTCGGTGTGCCTCCTACCCTTTGTGCATGTCTGGTGCATTTGTGTGTGTGTGTGTGTGCGTGTGTGTGTGTGTGTGTGTGTCCATCCACGTGGCATGCTAGACCTCACCCATCCCTGGTTGCGTGTGTGGTTCCATGCCCGGCCACTTCCTTGATGGAATGCACCCCTGGTGTCTGTCCATGCACGTTTGTGGGTTGTGCCTTAGCCACAGTTGGTTGCACATGGCCCCATGACTTACCTGGGTTGGCTGAAGTGCTCCTCCATGATGGTGTCCGCGCAGCTGTGCCAGCCGGAGCAGTCAGGGGTCCTGTCATCCAAGGGGAGGCTGCCCATCACCATTGTCACTGGTGTCCTCATCATCTTCCATCGCTGTCCTCTCTTCGACCTTGCAAGGCTATCCCATTTGTTGGCCATGTTGTGCAGGATGCAATAGGCCAGGAATAGCCCACAGGCCTTGAGGGGCTGTACTGTAGGGCACCGCTGGAGGTGTCCAGGCAGCGGAAACATGCCTTCAGCATCCTGAACACCCACTTGAACATTACGTGTGGTGGTATGTGCCTCACTGTAGTGTTGCTGTGATGGGGTCGCGGGCCACCGGTAGGGTGTGAACATCCAGGGACGGATGGGTATCCACTGTCAGTTGTGTGTAGAGGTGGAGGTTGTTTGGTGATCAGCATCACCCTGCCTCGGGCCATGTAGGCCACTACCCATGTCACCTCTGACCATGCCCCCCAGGCCCTATGATTGTCCATGTGGTTTGAATACTCACCCACTAGGTGGCCAGTGGGGATATCCCACTCTCGAATCTGTGGCACAGTGCCGATTGGTGCCAGATGAAGGCATCTTGTGCTCCCCTGGGTGCATGGCACAGACATTATATGCCCTGGCCCGGCAGCACACCACCTGGCAGTTGATGCTGGCATAGCCCTTGCAATTTATATATGCAGCCCCCTTGGGGCCAGGTAGTGTGGATGGCCACATGGGTGCAGTCTGTTGCCCCTAAGCACGCCAGGCATATATACTACCCTGTGGAACTCCTATCGTTTGCAGTGCACTCTGCCAGTATGCAGGGGAAATGGATGTACTCCGCAGCATGTGGCAGCAGTGTGCTGAGGAATTAGGTAGGTGGCATGATGTGGCCGATCAAGGTGCCTGTGGTGTCCCCAGTTGGTCTCTGAAGGAAATTGTGGCAAGTACACATGCAAGCTGTCACTTTGGTCTCCACTGACAGGGCATGGCTCTGTCATGTGGGTGCCTGCATCACATCACTGCACAGCTCATAGAGCCACCTCAGAATTGCCTGATTCAGATGGTACCAGCCCACAATCTTGGTATCGCTGTACAGTTCGAGCTGGTGTGGGCTCGGTACTGCCTGTTGGGGCATACACCGATGGGCCCTTCCACGGCCACGCTCCTGCTGCCCGCCTTCACCCCCCCTCATTCGGCCTCCCATCTAGATGGTGGCACTGGCCATGTCCCTTGCTTGTGTTCACCCCCAGCAGCTGTTTCTGTATTCCCCTGCTGTCCTGGCTGCTACTTCCCTGCACGGAACACCTGCCTGTGCTGGCTTCACTGCTGTATGGTGTACTTCCTCTTTCTGCACTGTGGCTCCCACACCTTCCCTGTGCCTGTTGCTTCCAGGTGCCCTTTCCTGCTTGCTGCCCAGTGTTTCCTGCTGTCTTTGGCTCTCATGTGGCTTCCTGTAGCGTTCTTGCACCTCTCCTTGCTCCCTTTATTTTAGCTCATTTCGCTATGGCACAACTTCCACTGGCTCTCCTTGCGAATGGCGATGTTGTTGAATATCTGACGCGCTATTTATGCATGGTTCCTCCCTTCAGTTGTGCATGCATTCATTATCATTGCACTGTTGCTCAGCATGATTTGAGCAACTGTCTCCTGCTGAATATCATGCAGAATGGCACATTTTTGACTTGCACGGTGCAACCCTATTGCACATGGCTCAATTCTTTTGAATATCAGGGCCACAGTATTTTACAAAACAAATTACTGCAATTTATGATTGTCAAATTTAAAATAAGATACGAGGGGAGTCACGTGATGCAAGTGCCTGCATAACACCCTGACTGCTTGGCTCTAGCCTCCATCTCTGTTTTTCAGTTAAATATCAGTTTGAAAGGTGGAGTAGCATTCTTATTTGACACAAGATTCCTGCCTAAAGTGCTGGAGGGTGAAGAGATACTGTTTTGGTAGCAGATGGAGAAAGAAATGCGCAGAAATTATGGGAAGCATACTCTGCCTGTCTCTCAGTGAGGCCCCCAAGAAAGTCAGGGCCTCTCCAAGTGCTGGGGATCCGAACCAAAATGGAATCTACGGAGAATGAACCATTAACACTGGTGAGATTTCTGCAGAATTTAAGCCTTTCTGAACAGAACTTCATGCTGTTACTACAGAATTAAAGTCGTAACCTAGGCATTGGAGGATTTATCTAGGCGTACACGGGATAATGAAGCTAGAATCACACCAATTGAAGCCCGCTCAGCCAAACAGGAACCGGAGTTGGCAGCTATCCATCAGGAAATGTCCAGAGTTGAAACAAAATTGAAGATTTGAAGGAGGAGTAGACGAATAATGTAATTATTATAGGTCTACCGGAGAAGGAGGAGGGGATGACCATGCGTGCTCGTGCAGAGGCTCCTGTTAAAAGTTGTTGGCCCGTCACCATTTGGCTTGAACTATATGACAGAACAAGCCCATTGGGCTCTGAGAGCAATGCCCTGCTAGTGCCCCCACGCACCTTAATTCTCCATTTCTGAACTACCTGGAAAACAGCACATCCTCCTCAAGATTAAAGAGCTTAAAGAGATCTCCTGGGAGAATGCTACTTTGAGGATAACCCAAGATTTACTCTTATCAGTGCGGCAAAACACGCAGAATACCACTCTATAGTGGTGAAGCTGATTGCCTCCTCTACCTGATTCCGCATGGGCTACCCAGCACATTTGCAAGTTCTTCTGTCTGGCTCTTGGGTGAACTACGAGGATCCGCTTGCAGCAAAGCAGGCTTAAAGGTTGCACTCCCGACCTGTTTAAGTGAGCAGAAATCTCTTCATCCTAGGGTAGAAGGTTAATTTTTGGAGCTGTGGGACAATGATCCTCTGATGAAAGTGTAACCTTGCTAAATGAAGAATGGGTAGTTTTGTCCGGTGGACTATTGGCTCTGGTTTGGGGCTATGAGTGAAGACAGAAGCGGTATGGTAATCTTCATGCATCCTGCTTGGCATGGAACTGGGTGAAGGTGTGACACGGTGCTTTGCAGGACAGTATCATCAAGTTTGGGGACCAGCAAGTGGAATGTACTGAAGAAAATTGTTTCGTTAACACCCTTCTCAGGTTTGGCTGCATTTAGCTGTAAGGACTAATAGACTTATTAAGCCACTAGAAAGTGCCAGTCCTCTGTTTTTGTTCTGACAATGTGAGTTTTCTATTGCAGGTTGGGCTTCTGATAACCTGTTTCGCCGGTGGATGCAAGAATTCTCCTTGTTACTTTTACTGAGGAAGATATTTAATTTTCATGCAGGACTGAGCAGGGCATTGGGTAAGAAGTGGAAATGTATGCCTCTTTCTTCTGGTTACTTTTTATTCCTCAGGAGACGGAGATTGAAACCCTGAATAGTAATAGAGGTTTCTATATTTTCTTTTCACCGGGAATAGTTGGAATGGGCATATACAGGGCAATTCTGGGCGAGGGACACATGGGGAGGAAATGACAGTTTGGATCAAGTTTGGCTGTCTGAACTTAAAGTATGCACCACTATATGGGTGGAAGGGAGCTTTCTCTGTTTCCTGCTCCCTGGTAATTTTTCTGTTTTTCTTTGTTGCGAGGGTACCAATAGACTACGACTCAGTCCAAAGAGGGCTCAATTGAGTTTTGGTTTTTTAGTGTTCCTTTCCTCGTCAAGAACTTCCCTGCAGGATAGCTAGAGGGCATTTTTTTTGAGTGGTGTGCTCAGCTGGAGCAGGATAACAGATTGGGATTCAGCAACTGCAGGGATGGGGGCCTGGGCTGAGATCAGGAGGGTAAGTGCATTTGTCATCTCGGACCATAACACTTTTCAGTTGGGAGGTGAACACTTCTGGCAGCGTGTTCAGGAGGAGGATGGGGTTAAGTATTATTGGGGGTTATAAGGGTTCAGTGTGGGGATTGAACTGCATTGGGGAGAAAAAGAGGGCAGGGGGAAGGAAACGCGGGAAGGAGATTATGGGAACCCGTCAGGTATGGAGTTACTTTATGGGGGTTGAAAATCTGGGTTTGTTTACATCTAGTAAGGTATTACATACATCTAATATCCAGATATTAAATCTGTACTCTTTATGACTTCATTACATGGAATGTCAATGGGGCCAGAAATAACACAAAAAGATACAAGCTGTTGAAACATTTACAAATGCAAAAAGGAAAATTATTTGTTTACAGGAAACTCATTTGCTCGATTCAGAAACCGCTTTGTTTAGGCGACAGAGTATAGAGCAAGTGTATTGGTCTGGAGACAGTATAGCCAACAAGGGAGTAGCTATTCTGATCACAAGGCAAACCCCATTTTCCTGTGAGAAAATCATTAAAGATTCCATGGGACGGTTTTTGTTCATTTTGGGTACATTATCTAGATCAAAGGTGATAATTGGTAGTGTCTATGGCCCAAATGCAGATATGCCAAGTTTTTTTGTAGACCTTTAAAGACCTTGTCCTCATTTGTCCATATCCTGATGTATTTATGAGGAGACTGGAACTTACCATTTGACTCAGAATTGGACAAAGATGGTAGAAGAAGTGGTCTAGCTCCCTCAAGAGCCTTAAGGAATTGGTGGGTAGTGTTGACTTATGTGATCCATGAAAGGTTCTTTATCCCCACATAGGAATACACATTCATTTCGGCAGTGCATGGATCCAGATCTAGGATTGATTATTTTCTGATTAGTCAATCAGCCCTCCCGGACTGTCACAGTGTTCAATACTACCTGGGATAATCTCAGACCATTCGATGGTCCACTGCTCAATAAATCTATCCCTAATCTTCCTAGACAAATGAACTAAAACTGAAAAATCAGTTATTATGCTCCCAGTTAATCAAAATAGCATTATTCATATTATAGAGCAATATGAAGGGGTAAATTTAGATTCGACAGGTAAAGGGATATGGAATGGAGTGCGCTTAAATGTGTCCAAGGAGTGAATTAATCAGATTGACAGCAGAAGAAAGAAAAAGGAGAATAAAGCCATGAATTTACTTAGGCAAATCAGAGAAATAGAGTGTACCCTCTCAGGAACAACCCTGCAGTTATTCGAGGCTGCTAATAGGTTTAAGAAACCAATACAGTGACCTTTGAGGGAGAAAGCTGAATATGTTCTGCTAAAGACAAAACCCGGTACTTAGATCAGGGAAAAGGCGGACACCTGCTGGCAATGAGATTAAAAGGGAAGAGTGTGCAGGATTATATGGATTATTACATCCCTGTTGGATAGGGAGACCAAAACTCACCCAACGGACATTACCAGGAGTTTGAAAACTATTACAGGGAATTGTATAGACTGATGAGTTCTAGACCCTCGAAGGAGGAGGTTGAAAGATACCTTTCCTCTTGTTCCTCCCTTCGTTGCTGCCCGAGTTGGGAGGGTTGTCCACCCATATCAGAGGAAGAGATTGTCACAACAATAAATTCACTTACCCTAGATAAAGCCCCAGGCCCTGATGGGTTTTCCTAATTTTACAAATGCTTTGCTGCCCAGTTAGCCCCGGTTAAAAGATTATTTCATTGTATATTGAACTCTGAGAAGGTGGACAAGCATTTATTTGCAGCCTTATAATTGTTATCCCTAAAGAAGGTAAGGAGCCAGATAAGGTGTCCAGTTACAGGCCTATCTCATTAATAAACTACGATGTTCAGATTTTAGCAAAATCTTGGTGAATTGTTTAGCTAAAGTAATGCCCTTACTCATTTATAGTGATCAGGTAGGTTTCATGGCAGGCAGAACGGCCTCTGACCACCTATAAACTGGCTAATGTCTTCTCTGCATCCAGGGATCATTGCTTTCCTTAAGGGTTGGTCTCAGTGGACACAGAGAAGGCATTTGACAGGGTGGACTGGCAGTTTTATTTCTGACCATGGTGAAATTTGGTCTCCCCTCCCTCCCTTCATTAAGAATGTTTTCTCCCTGTATAGTCAACTGAGCACACAGATCTATTGTAATGGTGTTTTTCTTCAGTATTTTCCTGTGCTCGGAACTAGACAGGGATGTCCCTTATCACCCTTTCTTTTCAATCTTTACCTGGAACCTCTTCTGGCAAACATAAGGCAGGACCATAAGGTTCAAAGCATCAAAGTAGGTTCCTATGAGTTCAAACTTTCTGCCTATGCAGATGACATTCTTCTCCATTTAACTCATCCCACTAGCACTATAACCGTAGTCATGGGGCTTATAGAGGAGTTTAGCAGGTTCTCCAACTACAAAATAAATAGAGAAAACCCTGGTGTTCCCGCTGAACTCTAAATTATTCAAGTCTGAAATTACAGCTTTGGGCTTACAATGGAGCCACATAAACTCAAATATTTAGGAGTAATACTGGCACAGAGTGATTCCAAGATGGTGAAGCTGAACTTAGATTCAATTAAGAATTCCATTCAACAAGACCTTACAATGTGGGCCAAACTCCTGATATCTTTATGGGAAGGGTGATTTTAATGAAAATGAATGTGTTACTTAGGGTACTTTATCCTCTAACCATGCTGAACTCCTGGCTTCCATTAAGTTGGTTTAAAACTTACATGCAATAATATCAGCCTTCATTTGGAAGTGAAAACTCCATGAGAGTCTATTATAGAATGGCTCCCCAGGAAGAGGCTGGATTACGTTTACACATATGGGACAATATTATTGGGCAAGTAATGCCAGTAAGTACTTAAAGTGGCTGGTAACTCCCATAGAGCATTGCTCACTCTCTTATGTCCCTCATGGGTCAAATTAGAAGTGGATTTAATAAAGGAATCTGGTATTGATCTGATCACCCTTCTTTACACTTCACCAAGTCCCTTCCCACTGATTTATTTCCCACCCTGATAAAACCTCTTTAAGAATACATGCACAGTTATGTTCATTTTAAAATACTCCCCAGTAAAGACAGGCACCAACCTCTGTGCGGAACCCAAATTAAAAATTGGGGGATGATTCAGGAATCTTGGCTTCCTGAGCTAAAAGCTTAAGGGTAACAGACCTCTTTCAGGCAGAAGTGCTTCTCAGCCGTGGACTTAATCAATAAATATCATATGACCCTTAGTCAAATATTTAAAACTTTTCAGCTCAGACATTTAATAGTGCAATCCTTTGGAAATTTGACATGTCTCAGCCATGCGATGGTCTATTTGAAGCCCTCGCCTGAACTGTGTGGAGCCACATGTAGTTTCCAGATTCTACAACAGTCTATTCAGTCAAGCATATCAGCATCTTGAGGGTACCCCTGCTACTGGAATACTATTTTAGAGGGCCGGGAGGACTGGGACAAAATTTGGCAGCATACCTATAGGTATATAACTCAAGATAGACTGAGAATTATGCAATTTCAATTTCTAATAATACATTTTGGACCCTGTCCAAATTGCATAAGTCGGCTGTATCTCTGATTCAGAATGCAACCAATGTCACCAACAGGAAGGGACATTATTTAAAATTTTCTGGGAATGTCCGAGGTTAAATCCCTGTGGCATATGATTAAGGAAAGAGCAGACTCGCTGTTGGGACTCGAACTGCTCTTTAGCCCTGAGGTTTGTCTATTGGGAGATTACTCCAGTGTTAAAGTAAAAGTCAGAAGGAATTATATGGCTATCATATCTCAGTCACTCAAAAGGTAGTACTGAAATATTGGGTGGATGGTGCCTCTATTTCCTACACAGAGTGGTTACAGGAATTGCTTTTAATTTGAACATGGAGAAATGTAGTGAGAATAGAAGAAATTGTTTGCCAAGGTACCACAAGGTATGGGAAAAACTACATGAGTTGTACTTACTCCAGACAGGTGTTTTGTTTCAGGAGTACAAGACTAAGTTGGATGGCGTTTCAACAGTATTCTTCTCACTATAATTTTCTGTCTGCTTGGGAGGGGGATAGGATGAGGGAGGGATGGGGAGCAAGAAGCATCTGGATAGTGTTTCTGGTCATGCTCATGATGTTATTAGAATGCACTGTATATTGAAGGATGTATGTACTTGCATCTTGCTCTGTAATGGGAAACATTTGAATAAACTAGAATTAAAAAAATAAGATATGAGTACTATATTGATCAAATTAGCAAGCTTGAACATATCTGCTATAATACATACTGCTACTTTAACATAGTTGGATGTTTATGATAAAAATCTATAGCGCTTCATTTGCTTGGTGTGGATGATGATTGATATATGTCATTATATGTCAGTTCACAGGTGCATTGTACACCTTGCAAATTCAAAGACTGAAAATTGGTGTTAAGGCATACAGAATTCATATGGCAATGATTTGCCAGGAAAGAGTTTATAGCGGATTAAGAAATGTTTTATTTTGGGTTTTGGGGGGGCTTATGTGACCACTATATGTGAAAGGCATTCTCTTCATAATGTACAAAAATTAAAAACAAAATTGATAAAGCAACGCTTATAAATTAAATAAAGCAGTCTAGATGTATCAGGTGGTAAAATAAAGAAGCCATGACCCGAAATAGCTCCTGAGAATTTACACTTATCTTGCTTACAGGAGGAGCTACTTTGGAATCCAGGAGCTGACATTTAAATGCATATGAAAGGAGGTGGTGCATTCTATTTGAAGGCTGGTGGGATATTAGCATGAGGGTTGTAGTGGTTACAGCAGGAGGTGCTCATTTCAAAATAGAAGTGCAAATTAGTGACTAATGTCACCTTGTTTTAACCACTAACGTGTGTTATTTTCATGTTTGTAAATGTTTCACAGTTTCTTCCATTATAATCCAAACATAAAGCATTATCTGAACAGATTGATGAAGGCCTACACAAACTAGGACCAGTTAAATAAATGATGTTCCAGTGGTTGATAAGGTTTGTGTCAGACTGTAGCATAGCACAAAATGTAAACCAACTGTATGAGTTCTGCCACTATCATAGTACCTTGGGGTAAACACCCATGCTGGGCAACCAAGAGTGATGTGCTATAGTAAGCATTTTGTGTGACAAACAGCAATAACAAGATGTAAGCAGATGCCTATATTTCAATAGTGAAGAAGTGATATAACAACAGTATGTTTTCCACAGATAGTTTCTTAGAAATGAGAGTTAATATAAGCCTACCAACAGTCATTGTATGTTTGCATTTATTTTTCTGATAGAGTGAGTCAGTCCTAATAACAAGTGGTAGTAATAATAAAAGTAATTATTTGTAGTATAGTTTACAAGTAACGTGTGAAAGCAGCAGTTGTAACATCCAAAGCTAACAATAACATGCTGCTAATGAGTATTTCCAGGTAATGCAGCCATATAACAACATGTGATGGTGTTAGTTTCATACTTGAACAGTATCTTAAAGTAGTATCGTCATCTCTATCTGACCTGCTACCATATGCCCATGTGGTAGCCTGAAACAACAATTGTTGAATAGTGACACATAAAATCAGTATTTTGAAAATGTGTACAAACTAAGTCTCATTATATGAAGAAGACATGCCAGCAATAATGTGTCATCATACTGTGCTGGCAGTATAGAAGTCAATGATACTATAGTTGTTTTTCATTACATAGCATTATGTGAAATAAGTACAGTGTTATGATTATTGTGGTTACAGATGTGACAGAGTGGTATAGTCCATTACAAACTTGCATGTGTCTGCATGTGTGTGGGGGAATGTGGAGTTAGGGTTCTGAACTCTAACAGCATATTTCAAACTTTTATCGCTGTACTATTAACCTAACTGATGCATTACTCGGTTTTTGCAATGAATTTCCTTCTTTTGAGAAAGTGTAATGTAAGTGGTGTGTGTTGGTGGGCACAGGCCCTCCGGACACTGCAGCTCCTTCACGTTGTCCATTTTTGGCATAATGGTACAGAAGTGGGATGTGTGCCTCTGGGCCTTGCACTCCCACTTATACATCTATACAGAGCCATACAGCAGCCCTATAGGGCAAGGAATCCTTGTAAGGCTAATTTGCTAATAGCTACATTTTCTTGTTATTTTAAACTTATATCTTAGCAGGAGTCAGTGTCAGTTAAGATTAAGCAGACAGATAACTTATTAAAAGTAGAAGGGTCTTATTTAGGATAAAGAAAGAAAGAAAAGAAATAAAGGCAGTGTGTGTTCTGTGCAGGAAAAGGTACTGTATCATGTGACTGCTAAACCAGTAGGAGGAAAAAGAGCTCACCTGGGGTGTGGTTTAGACACTAGAAAAGCAGGTGAGTCAAATTACAACTTCCTGTTGCTAGCCTTGCTTGTAGAGCAGAAAGCAGCTAACTAAAAGAAGCTACATTTTCTGTTAATTTAAAACTTATATCTTAGCAGGAGTCAGTGTCAGTTAAGATTAAGTAGACAGATAACTTTATTAAAAGTAGAAGGGGTCTTATTTAGGGATAAAAAGAAAGAAAGAAAGAAAGGCAGTGTGTGTTCTGTGCAGGGAAAGGTACTGTATCAGGTGACTTTGCTAAACCAGTAGGAGGAAAGAGAGCTTACCTGGGGTGTGGTTTAGACACTAAAAAGCAGGTGAGTCAAATTACAACTTCCTGTTGCTAGCCTTGTTTGTAGAGCAGAAAGCAGCTAACTAAAGAAGCTACATTTTCTTGTTAATTTAAAACTTATATCTTAGCAGGAGTCAGTGTCAGTTAAGATTAAGTAGACAGATAACTTTATTAGAAGTAGAAGGGGTCTTATTTGGGTTAAAAAGAAAGAAAAGAAAGAAAGGCAGTGTGCTATGTGCAGGAAAGGTACTGCATCAGGTGATTTTGCTAAACCAGTAGGAGGAAAGAGAGCTTACCTAGGGTGTGGTTTAGACACTAGAAATGCAGGTGAGTCAAATTACAACTTCCTGTTGCTAGCCTTTTTCTTACTAATTGCCTCCATCCCACCCACCCAAAGCCAGTTCTACTTTTATAGCCACTGGATTTAACTGTCAACAGGAACTTCCTGTTTGGCAGTAGAAAGGAAAGGATCATAGAGAAACATTGGTTTTGTCAACCCTAAAGTAAAAAGTAGCTCACCCCCAGCTGCTGGTGATCTGATATTGAGCAAGGAAGAAGGAGGCTACTGAAGAAGATAGGAAGTTGCTGTCCCAGAACAGGAAGGGTCAGAGTTGTAAGGAGAGGTGAGAGTAAGCATCCAGAGAAACAGTAGAGAGGACACAAAATAAGACATGATAGGAGTGGTGCAGTGCAATGGCTGTGGGGCAGCAGTGTTCCGGGAGACATTCTGGAGGCTGCAATGCTGCCCCATTTGCAGGCACCTCTATGGTCTGAGAGAGGAGGTTTCCTGCTCCAGGCTGACCTGGCTAGGATTCGGAAACCTCCTCCCACACCCAGGGACCACCAGGGCCAATGCCACTACCTCAGAGGTTGCCAAGAAAGAGGAGAGGCTGGACCAGGGTGGGCTCAAGGAGGAAGAGGGTGGTGGAACAGAGTTGCATCCCTCCAACTGTACCTCTCCACAATTCATTCGCTCTTCTGGTGGATAGTGGTTCCTCTGTGGAGGCACCTGCAGTGGAGACTGAGGAGGATGCTGGGAACCTTCACAAAGGAGACTCACAGGAGGGTGGCATGGGACCCCACAGGGGAAGGAAACAACTCCTGGTGAGGACTCAAATTAGGGGGGTAGAAATGGGGAGGAAGGGAGAGGAGGTAAGGTGCCTTTCTGGAGCCACAGCTTGAGGGACAGGAAGCTAATCCTCAGGATCGTGAGAGGAGCTGCTCGAGGGAGGGAGCTGGATGTCATTGTCCACCCAGGGCAAATGACCTGGCTAGGAATGGGATTAGAGCAGTGCAAAAGGAGTTTATAGAGTTGGGAAGGGCCTTAGACAAGTAGTGCATATGGTAACCTTCTCGGAGGTGCTGTCTGTCTATGGCAAGGGAGATGCTAGGGCACTTCTCACCAGGGAATTCAATGAGTGGTTGAAAAACTGGTGTGGAGCTCAGGTTTTGGCTTCATTGGGGACTGGGTAGTCACCTGGAGGGATGCAGACCCATACTGGTGCGATGGTCTGCATCTGTCCAGGGAGGAACCAGGATCCTAGGTGAGAGGTTTAAATGCTTCATTGGCAAGCATTTAAACTAGCCAAGGGGTGCTGAAAAGGAGCAGGGAAATCTGAGCCCCCACAAAACATGGTGATTAGTGAGGTAAACACCAAGGTACAGAAGTTATTAGGGAGCAGAACAGATTTAAATGTAAAAAAGGCAAAGGCAGTAAGGACAGAAATGGGGCTAAAGGGATAGGCTATCAAAAGTGCCCGTAGTCTGTGTAACAAGCTCCTGAACTAGTGGCCTTGATGGAAGAGGGTTGCCTGGATATTGTGGCAGTCACAGAAACATGGTACACAGAGAACCATGACTGGGAAGTCAACATACCAGGATACACAATCTACAGGAGGGACAGGGAGGGTAAAAGAGGAGAAGGGGTAGCTCTATGTAAAGGAAGGGATCAAAGCAACAGAACTAAAGAGTAAACAGGGAGCAGATGAGGCACTTTAGGTCACCCTGAGACAGGAAATGGCACCACAATCCCCATGGGGTTGTATACAGACCCCCATCTCAGGGGAGGGAATGGACAAGGAAATGATGGAAGGCTTTCTTAGAATGGCAGAAAAAGGGAGATATTGTTGATGGGGACCTGAATATGCCAGATGTTAACTGGAGCACCTTTGCTGCAGGCACATCCAAGAGCAGGGTCATTATTGATGCCCTACTGGGGCATGCCTCAGACAGCTAGTGTTGGAACCCACTCGGGAGGAGCAATCTTAGACCTGGTACTCTCAAATGGGGATGAAGAAAAATCTCAGATTTAGAAGTGGGTAGCCATCTGGGAACAAGCGACCACCAAACAGTGTTTTCCATGATAAACACAGCCATACAATGAAGTCATACAAAAGCAAGAGTACTGGACTTTAGGAGGGCCAACTTTGGGAAAATGAGAGAGTGCCTCAGAAAAGCACTAGCAAACAGGCAAGAAGGAGGGTGGAAGAACAATGGTGAGCAATCAAAACAGCCATCACAGAGGCAACAAGCCTTGTGTAAAGCAAATCAATAAAACACAATGAAGGAAAACGCTATGGTTCTCAAAAGAGGTGGCAGGGAAGGTTAAGGAGAAAAGGACAGCATTCAGGAAATATAAGGAAACACAGAAGGAGCAGGACAGAGAACTTTATCAGTTAAAGCAGAAAGAGGCTGGAAAGGCAGTCAGAATAGCAAAGGCCCAAACCGAGGAAAGGATAGCCAATTCTGTTAAGAAGGATAAGACCTTTATAGGTACATTAGGGAGCAAAAGAAAGACCAAAGGAGGGATACTGAAGCTTAATAAAGGGGAGGAATGTGGTAGAGGGTGACAGTGAAAAGCAGGGATACTGAATGAATATTTCTGCTCAGTATTCACAAAGGAAGAGGAGGGAAGTTACCAAACCAAACAAGAGAAACACTCTGAAGATGGGGGTCGATACCAGTCCATTTATAGAAGAAAGGGTTCTGAAAGAACTGATAAAATTGAAGGTGGACAAAGCAATGGGGCCTGATGGGATTCACCCAAGAATTCTAAAAGAACTAAGGGTAGAACTAGTGACACCGCTGACTACTTCTTTAACAAATCATGGGAGGATGGGTGGTACCGAGGACTAGAGGAGGGCAGATGTGATTCCTCTTCACAAAAGTGGGAGCAGGACAGAGGCAGGAAACTACAGACCAGTTAGTTTGACCTCAGTGGTAGGAAAATGATGGAATCACTTGAAGGAAAGAATTGTTGAGTACCTAGAGGCCAGTGGGCACAGGACCCAAGGCTGCATGGGTTCACGATGGGAAGGTCGTGTCAGACGAATCTAATAGATTTTTTGACTGGGTGACCAAAGTAGTAGACCAGGGAGGGGCTGTAGACATGGCCTACCTAGATTTTAGCAAGGCATTTGATACAGTCCCACACAAAAGATTAATTCACAAGATAGCCAGCCTTGGAGTGGGTCCCAAGGTGGTAGCCTGGATAAAAATTGGCTAGACAACAGGATGCAAAGGGTAGTAGTAAATGGAATACACAGTGAAGAAAGGAGGTTACTAGTGGGTGACATGTTCAGTACTGGGACCAGTCCTTTTAATGTCTTTATAAGTGACATTGCAGAGGAACTGGAAGGAAAGTATGTCTCTTTGCAGATGACACAAAGATCTGCAACAGGGTTGATACACAAGATGGAGTGGAAACGATAAGAAGGACTTGGCAAGGTTGGAGGAATGGTCAAAGTATGGCAGCTCAGATTCAATGCAAAGAAGTGCAAGGTAATGCACATGGGAAACAAAACCCATGGAAGTGTACACAATGGGGGGTGAGATACTGACAACAGTAAAATAGAAAGGGACCTGGGGGTAATTATAGCAGATGACCTAAAGGTGGGCAAGCAATGTGAGAAGGCAGTAAGGAAGGCAGGGGGATACTGGGATGCATAGGAAGAGGCATCAATAGTAGAAAACAGGAAGTTGTTATCCCTCTGTACAGACAGTTGGTGAGACCCCATCTGGAGTATTGTGTGCAGTTCTGGAGACCTCATCTCCACAAAGACATAGACACAGTGGAAGCTGTCCAGAGGAGGGCGAACAAATGGTGCAGGGTCTGCACCAGAAGGCATACATGAAGAAAGACTAAAGGAGCTTAATATGTATACCCTAGGAAAGAAGGGAGAGGGACATGATAGAAACTTTCAAGTACCTCAAAGGAATTAACAAAGTCCAAGAGGGTAGCATCTTCCAGAAAAAGAGATGTGCAAGAACAAGGGGCACAATTTGAAGATAGAGGAGACGGCTCAGAGGTAATGTGAGGAAGTATTTTTCACTGAGAGGGTTGTGGATGCATGGAACAGCCTCCCTAGAGGAGGTTGTGGAGTCAAGAACAGTGGGGGACTTAAGAATGCATGGGACAGGCATAAAGCAGTCCTAATGGGGGTGGAGGAAGAAGCTGTTGGTTAACTAGGATTTGCAGCTTATCTGTTAGGTAGGAAAATGGGCAGACTAGGTGGGACAAGTGGTCCTTATCTGTCATCAAATTCTATGTTTCTATGTTTCTGCAACCGTAGCAGTTAGAAAAAATTCAGTACTGGTGTAATCATGACAGCGAGTACTTCACACCTCATAAATCAACCAAGTCCATATCCTGCACCATCTCTGAGATAAGGGCACTATAAAGGCACCCTTGAACATATTTCTGCCAATATCTCTGTAACCATAGCAAGTAGGAAAGTGATTCCACCGCAGGGTGTCATCTATGATTTCCAAACTTGTTTCTGGAAGCTGCCAGTAGTGAAAACTCTGTATCCTGCTTCGCTTTTGAGATACGGCACCGAAGAGCATAACAGACACTACAGTGTTATCCTATGAGAAACTTCTCAACTTCAGAATGATGTAACTTTGGGCCCTTTGAATATTTTGGAACCAAACCACCAAAAGGCACATCAGTGGGGCAAGGGCCTGCTACCCACAAACCCTATCCCAAAGGACCTAACCACTTGGCTGCAGAAGGATGGCAAAGCCTTGCAGTTATTTTGTAAACTTCTTTTGCAAAATCATGAGCGTTTTTCAAAAACAGGAACAAAACTTTCATATTTACGAAAGTATTTCACTTACCTTCATGATTTGCAAAAGCATTTTCCCTAAACCTCAAAATGGCATTTCTGGGGAGCCTTACCCCACAAAAAGATAGGGCTGGCATCCTCAGGACATGACCAGGCAAACTCAGCAGTCAGTGTCCACCTAGAAGGTCCCAAATTTAAATGCCAGACATTTGTCTCTCTCACTAACTGAAAAAAAGATGGCCAAATCAAGAAAGCAAAAGGTAATTTGTGAAAGTAAAATTGCATTTGCGAAACTTCCGTGATACATATCTACCTTTTCCCCATTGACTATAATGGGAAATGCAATTTTGAATAACCTTTGAATGGCCCAATAGTTTTATACCAAATCCTCGAAAGGCACATTGGTGACCCAGACCACATCCTCCCCAAAGACCCTGGATCAAAAGGACAAACCACGGAGGTTGGGAGCAAGCAAAGAAATGTGCAAAAGTCCTTTTTTCATTCTTGGTGTTCTGTAGTTCTGCAAACCATAGATCCAACTATAACGCAATCCGCTAGATCCAGAGATCCATGGCACCAGACCTCATATGCAAAATCTCAGGCAAATCCATTTTACAGTGGCAGTTATTAAGGTGCAAAATTTGTAGTTTAACATTAAAGTGCTTACTCAGCCCTAAATATACTAGCACTCTGTGCAGTATAATACATATATCTATCTATCTATCTATACACACATACATATATAATGTATATAATATATAACATAGTATACAAGTTGAGCCACTGATCGCAATACACTTCAAGGTCTTGTTGTTAATTCATGGTCTTGTTAGTTATCTAACACCAAAAAGATTCAAACAAAATTGATATCCAAGCCAAAAAGATTCAAAGGAAACTAGACAATTTCCTGTTTACCACACAATGTGCGGGAGGCAGTATATATGGACCTTGAGCATATCCTTCTGCATAAATCCACAGAGTAATAGTTAAGATTTGATAGTGGGATTCAAACTGATTACATCCTGGATTATCTCATTTCTGTAAGATTACCTTCATTCCTGATAACTACTTTTAAAAAATATTTAACAGTATCTATCAAAACCACAACCAGCATATCCATTCCATTTCCAGGACTGCTGGCTTTGCAACCACGCTGTGACATTTTCTGAAGTCTAAGCAGTGAGACAGTGGGGCACATTCTATACAAGTCCTACTTTTACTAATTTTGAAAATCCTTTACAGAAGAAGGTGGCATAAACTCTTCAAAAACATTTTGAAAACAAGCACCATGTGCTTAATAATGCACTCCCCACTCTCTTCCCTTAGATTTCACATAATGCCTGAATGTGGCAAAGGAGATCAGGGAATGAACAATGAAAGGAATCAGAAGGCTGTTGCTTTGATTTATGATTTTCCTTCCCAAACACTAGTTGCTGAAAATGTAACTTCAAATGGAAATGAGCTACTGCTGCCCTAAGGTGATGGGCTATCAAACCCAAATGTTTTAACAGATATTTAACATTTACTTTTAAGTGGTGACCTTAATTTGCTTCTGTTGGACATGTTAACTGTTAAAATGCAAAATAACAAAAATCCATTAGTACTAACTGCACTCACACACTCTACTGCATTAAAAACATGCCACCAGGGGTTAATGCCCAGGACCATGAATGTATCAGATCAATGACTTGGTTACACTGAACCCAAAATACAATAACTTCCTTAAATATTGCGTAGTGAGCATCATAAGGTGACCTTACATGATTGGCCCATGACCACTAACTGGTTCATTTAAAATGGTTAGGGGAAAATGCATAAAATGCCAGAAATATTAATCATACTAATTATTTACACATATTCAGATGTGATCACAGGTGGAATATCAAACTACATGTATGAGTTTTTCAGAATGCTGCGGGACATGATATAGATTGTAAAAGAACTTGCAAGTCGAAGCATACCAGAACTGCAGTGCTGATGTCTGGGAAATAGTGGTAGCATAGTGTGGAGGAGGGCTCTGGTAACCAACCTAGCTATGCCTGAAAGGTAATGTCAAGTTATAATCCCTGAGCAAGGCATCGCCAGTTAGGTTTTTCACAGAGTATGTTCACTTTTGATGGGACAAGGATGATGTCAGTTCTGTTGTCGAGAGCTGAGCAAGACACAGAGCAGAATGCGGTCAGGTTGAATGGTGGATCAATGGCCAGGAAAAATGCTAAGAAGAAATTAATTATCCTCTCTTCCTATCACTCTCCTGCTTTAACTTTTAAATGGTGTGGTAATATCTAACATTTTGTAGCAGATGGGTAAAAATTAACAAAGGTAGAGGTGGCTAAAGGGTATACTGTGAAAATTGCGACTACAAAATCGTGAGTTAAAAATAACGATAAAAGAATAGCGACTGTGGTAATAGTGAGTCTCTTTAAATAGTGGCACAGACAAAATAGCGACTATATCAGGATCAGATTGTAAATAATAGCAAGTCTCTTTAAATAGTGATTATATAGCACCAGCAATCCTGTGTGTTTCCTGACCCAGTGTACCGACTGGAAGTTTGATGGGGATGTAGTCACTTCTCTGACATGTCACTTTACATCTCTTTACATTTCACCCATTACATTACTTCATGCAACTGTGTTTTACGTGTTAGGGATACAAATGCCTGTAAAGTATGTACAATTCCGCTAAACCAATACTTGGCAATTCAGTGAAAACAAACACTTTTTTAAAGCTATTTAGTACTTGCGCAAATGACAATCGCTATTTTATCAGCACTATTATTACATGGAACTGGCAAAAGTATTGGTAATCTGATATTATAAGCACCAAATTTAATAATGTTAACTCTTACTGCTGCTCCTTATCGGCATTTCTTAATGATACATGGAACTTTAGCTAAATATTTTTATTCAATTTTTTCCTGAAGTAAGAAAATCCTGAAAGAGCTGATAATATGTCTGAAGGCTTTATTTTTAGGATTACCGAACTGGCTTAAAATAAGAGCTTTGAGCTGAGAAAGTAAGATGGAACATACATTACATTCAGAAGAATCAAAAAGCTGTAGAGTAGAATGTCTAAATCTGTGAGAAGCATAAAGAGATTACCAGAGATAACGATAAAAACAAGCTGGCAGCAAGCAACATGACCTGGAAACACCAGACTGACCAGGTACGATATTTCACTGTAATTTGGTGCTACAGAGGGTTTCTTTAGCAAATGAATTTCTGTCCCTCTACCTGAGCCTCTTACTTATTTAGCCCCTGAGCCAAAAGAAAAGGGAAATTGCACAATTTTTACTAAAGGACACAGTGTCTGGAAATCAGGAGGGTCAAATACCTCTGCTGGAATTAAATGCTGAAGATACAATGCAACTGTTTAATGCGGATGTAGTACAAACTTGGGAGGCAGAACAGGCAAATGTTTTAATGGTATCTCAAGAAGAAAGTGAGGAAGAAATGGATGGGGACATTTTACTATCAAAATGTTCTAATCATCAGGATCAATACAGGGCAAAGTAGTGAAAATTTGCAGCAACAGAAAGAACCCTCCCCCACCACACACACACAGACTATCAACTCATGAAACCTACGGATACCGAAACCACAGAGAGCTTGATGGTAGCTGTTAAATCACTATGGTGGACATGATGAGTGCTTTTGGTGACATGAATGTCTCCATTAAAGGGATTTCAGATACAATTGAAACACTTACGGATAGTATGGCAGGGCTTACAACATGCACGCAAGAGCTGGAACAACGAGTATCACAGATTGAAGATATAAAAGGCCCTATACTGAAAATACAAACCCAACATGCAGTCCAGCTACAGAATGTGATGCAGAAAGTAGCAGACCTTGAGGACAGGTCTAGAAGGAGGAACATTCGCATCGTGAACTGTCCTGAAGGGATTGAGGGTACAGGGATCCCTTGCCTTTTTGAACAGATGCTGACTGAGGCAGTAGGGAAAAAATCCTTGAACAGAAGATAGCTCTTGATAGAGCACGAGACCTGTCTTGAGATTCACTAATGCAAACCAAAGTTTTCCAAGTCGATTCTTGTTAAGCCTCATATATTTCAAGATAGGGATCTGATCCTACAGAAAGCTAGAACAGAAAAGGATTCAAATACATGAACCCCATATTTAATGTATACCCTGATCTATCTACTGATACTCTAAACAGGTGCAAATTGTTTAACCCTATGAAGAAAAAAATTATACAACTTTGAAATAAGATTCACAATGCAACATCCAGTCAAATTGCATTTGTAGTGAATGGCAGGCTCACCACATTTGATGACCATGAAGAGGTAGAAGAAGCCTTTGAAAATGCTACAATAGTTCAAAGCATTGCTCATCACAGTCATCATAATTCTCACAAATTACACACATTTTTTTTCTTTTCTTCAAAAAAAGTATAAGGATCACCTCTATGAGTAAGTCACTAGACTGCAAAATTGTGACATAGTAACATATTAACTTTGTTGGGTATCTAAGGAAAGTGTTATTAGATAGAGCATATCCCCAATATAAATCTCCATTTTTCCCTACCTAGGAAATAATGAGTGAAGCTGTGTGTGTGTGGGGGGAAGAGGTCGAAGAGAGAGTGGAGAATAAAAATGTTATTGATAAACATATGTATTTGCTTTATGGTTTGTGTACTTGAACCGCATCCTGCAGGTGCAACAGATGCCATTGTGAGTATCTCTGCAAAATGGAGGGTGGGGAGGATATTATATTCTCCATGAGGGTGGGGAAGGGCAGGGGTGAAATTGTTTTGGGTAAAAGGTTGCTACAAATAAAAGGAATATTTAAAAAAAATTTCAAAAGGGTAAAATTATTCATAAATCATATTCTAATGACATGAAAAAGAGTAAGAGATGTTGTAATAAATGAGATAAAAAAGAAAAGAAACTAAATATTTATAGAATGATCTGGGAACTAGGGAAAAATAAAAATAAACACCATGCTTACATCACTGAAAATAGGGACATGGAATGTTAAAGGGCTAAGACAGAAAATTAAAAAGACAATGAATCTGATCATAAACTACCTTAATAGAAAACAAGTTAACTGCATGTTAATACAGGAAGACATTCTTAGAGAAGACTTTCAATGGTTTCAGAAAAAATGGGGAAGGGATTGTTTCTACATTTTCACCATTAGATGAGGGGTTAGCATATTTTTCATAAAAATACCTTCACCTAATGTACAGAAGTTTTGGACCCAAATAGCAGGTATATTATTTCAAAACTAAATATGGGTAATATAAGCTTTACATTGGCAACCATATATGGTCTGAAGTATAGTAATTCTAGATTTTTACAGAATTTTTTTGCAGTTGTCAAGCTATAAGTCACCATATATAGTGGGTGGTGACTTCAATTTGGTATTGACTCATACAGATAGAACTTCAGGTCATTTACATGGGTTTAAGTCCTCTATTAAAGTTATTAAGGGTTTCATGAGAGATCTGCAATTGTTGGACCCTTGGACACAGATGCAGGAGAAATAAGAATGTTCATATTATTCTAAGCTGTTCTATTCATATTCTAGATTAGACATTTTCTTGGTCTCTGAATCACTACTGTATACAGTTAAAACATGGTCTATCTGGGTATTATTATATCAGACCACTCCACATGTTTAATGGAGATTCAGTGGTCAAATAATGTACTGAAGTTACTGTTGGAAATGGACATTACATTAATTAAACACCCTGAGATCTTTAAAAATATGATGGAAGAAATAAGGAATTTTTCATTAGAAATGGGAATGACCAGACAGATGAAATGACAGTATGGGATGTATTTAAGGTATGGTTAAGGGCAAATTACAAGAAATTAGTGGACTTAGAAGGAAGAAATGGGAACAACAACAAAGAACACTAGAGGGAGAATTGCTAGCACTGGAGCTTAATACATTGTAATATCCAATATATAAATATACTTAACTGATTATTAAAGAAAAGATGACTATAATTTTTGGTCACTGCAAAGGCAGAAAACAACTGCTGGGGATGAGATCAAATTATTATATAAACTCTGACAAACCATTATGCTCCTGGCCTGGCAGTTAAAGAAAGATCAAGAGCGTAATTTTATCAAACAAAAAAAAGATAAGCAGGAAGGACACATTGTAATCCTGAAAATATAACAAAAGTATTTTAGAATACTACAAGGAATTATATATCTCTCAGAGAGAAATAGACATAGAAGAGGAAACTAGGACTGGTTTCTGGATAACGATCATTAAAACAACTATCAGGTGACTCCAGAAAGTCTCTGGATTTACCAATTATACAATTATGGAGATAGAAATAGCATTCCAGCAACTGAAAGTGGGTAAAGCACCAGGGTCAGATGGAATACAGCTGGAGTTTTTAAGAAACACTGTGAATTTTTCACCCAGTGCTTGCAAGTCTTTTCAATAAAAGTTTCAATCTGAAAATGAGCATTGCTCAATGATGTTCTCCTGGTAAAATAAAAAAGATTTTTGAAAAGGGTACTGGGTTCATTTTGATGTGCATATGCATTTATTTTTGAAAAACAATAAAGATCCTGAACTTTGTAAATCATATAGGCCGATATCAATGTTAAATATTGATTGTAAAATTCCTGCCAAAGTCACAGCAAAAGAATGGAGAAAGTCTTACCAGAACTGATAGTTTTAGATCAAAATGTGTTTATTAAAGGAGAAGAATATCAGAAAATATAAGGCAAACATTAAATTGAATGCAAAACAGTGGAATTCAGGATTTCATTTTTCTGACGATTGATGCAGAAAAGGCATTTTTAAAACACTTCAGAAGATGAATTTTGGGAGCACCTTATTGATTGGATAAAAATAATATATCAATCACCAAGAGCGCAAATAAAAATCAATACTCTTTTGTCACCCAGATTTAATCTCTCAAGGGGGACAAGACAAGGGTGTCCGCTTTCTCATTAATATTCACATTGAGTATTGAGCCCTTGGCAGAGGCAATAAGGCAGAACCCAGGGACAGAAGGTATCAATTATGAAATGCAGTGCCATAAAATTAGTTTATATGCAGATGATGAATTATTGTATCTGAATAAAGGTTATGGTTCAATTAAATAATTTATTAAAATAACAGTGATGCATGGAAAAGAAGCTGGATTTAAAATAAATTATGATAAATCATTAACATTGAAAGTTAATAATAAATACAATTTTCAGACACCTGAAGAATGCACATGCCCCACAGTCAATTCCTTTAGATAGCTGGGCATCTTCCTTTATAACTATTTGGACAATCTATATTCTGCGAATTATGATAATGCCCTTTATCAAATAGTAGCAGATTTGGAGGATGGTGGACTCTGCCTCTTACATTAATAGGTAGAATAAATGTGATCAAATGCAGATTCTCCCAAGGTTTTTGTATCTGTTTTAGGTCCTCCCTATTTCTATTCCTGAGCTATTCTTTAAAAAATTAAAAAGAAGCTTCAAATTTTATATGGTTGAAAAAAGACTGAGAATATTCATATGATAAATTAATTCTTCCAAAAGAACTCAGGGGTTTAGCATTTCCGATTTTTATAAATATTTTCCAGTAGCACAGATTTTGATTATTTGGAATTGGAATAATAAGACCAGGGTACAATGTGTGTCAGCTGAAATGGAGACTGCACAGCAAGGATATCCAAACCTAATGAATGTGCTGTTCTCAGGTTTATATCAAGGGTAAAACAGAGGATTAAAGAGCATACAACTACACAGGTAACAATAGAGAGCTGGTACACATTACATAAAATATTAAAATATAAAATAGGGTTACTCAGCATACCTCAATTTATAATAACTATAATCTCCCATGGACCATTAAAACAAAGTGTTGAAAGAATGGTTAACATATGGTCTATTTCAGATGGGGCAATTTGTTAAGGATAATCAACTCATGTCCTTAGACCAAATAAAAATAGTATAATATATCATCTCTTCAATGGTATCAATACTTACAAGTAAAGAACTATATTGTTAAAACCAATGGATCATTGAAATTAACTTCCACTCCAATTTTGGATATACTAAAAAATCAGAGTGAAAATAAAAACTTATTTTGAAGGTGTATACTAGCTTATATACAACTACAAAAAGAAATAATGAAAATTAAACAGCGTTGGGAGTCAGATTTGGAGAAAGAATTTTCAGAAATTATTTCTGAAGAGCTGTGTACTAGAATTATAAGAGCTTTTATGCAAATAGTAGATTGAATAGAGCACAGCAAATCCAATATAATATACTTATAGAACTTATTACACACCACATAGACTGCATAAAATTAATTCCAATATGCTAGATAAATGCCTCAGGTGCCCTAGCACTTTGAGCACCCTTATACATTTGAATATGCATATACGTAGCTGCCCTAACCTAACAAACCTCTGGGCTGAAATATATCAAGTTATGAATAAAGTACTAAATAAGCAAATCTCATTTAAAATATAGCTTACCATGTTTGCACTTCACACTCAACAAGAATATTTGGATCAATACAACAAGTCTTTGTTACATTAGTTATGACAATTGCAAAACAAATGCATCTTATTAAATTGGAAGATTCAACCCCCAAATTCAAAACTGTGGTTAAATTATACGATAGAAATTATGAAACTAGAAAGAATGCAATTTCTGAAAGATGGACAAGGAACAAATTATATGAAGATATGGCAACCCTTCCAGAAAAATCTACAGCAAGGAGTTTTAAACAGAAACAGATCATAGGCAAAAAGGTAAGATACATTGTTAAATTAAAGCATAAGATATCTTAAACTTAAGGCTATGTTCCTGGATCATATCCATAGTTTAGAGTAGTGTAGTAGGAGGGTATGATGAAAGAATAAATTGGGATTACACTGATATAAATATCAGAAAGCAAGTCCCTTGTAAATCTATTTCTGAACCTCAAAAAAAAGTATGTTAACTTCTTCAGTTTATGAGAAATACATGCATATTATCTGGTTGATTCTTCCTCCTTCCTGCTGACATTTTGATGCACCAGGTGCACCCAAATCATCACGCGAGTCTCACAGGATGTCTGACATTGGGAGCAGCCATGTGAATGCCCACAAACAGGATGGAGCTATTCAATGCTAAGGTTGGTGGAGTTCATGTTCCGGTGCTATACAGAGACTGTCTAGAGGAAAGACATGCATTTTGCAAACTGGAACTGTTGATAGCCCCAATTTTAATGGATGTTGATGGACAGGCACATGGCTGCTCCCTGTTTTGGACATACTACTGTGACAGCCAGAGAACTGGACAGGAGGCATTTAAACAATTCATATAATTTCATATCATGGAATGTTACAGGGATAAAGGAAAAACTAGCCAACTATACATTATTAGAATACTTGAAAGGCTTCAGTTGCATTTGTCTGCAAGAAACACGGTAAACAAAGAATTGCATTTGCATGGTTATAAGCTGTTCATTAAAAATGCAAAAGAATGAAGAGATTTGGAAGAATGTCCAGGCTTAATTATCTGGTGAAAAATAACAAATGACATTGAGGTACAATAAATCAGGTGTGGACGGAACAGGGTTCAGTATTGAGTCCAGTCCTTTAATGTCTTTATCAGTGACATTGCAGAGGGACTGAAGGAAAAGTATGCTTTTTGCAGATGACACAAAGATGTGCAACAGGGTTGATATACAAGGAGGCATGGAAAGGATGAAAAGGATTTGGCAAGGTTGGAGGAATGGTCAGAAGTATTGCAGCTAGGATTCAATGCAAAGAAGTGCAAAATAATGCACCGGGAAACAAGAACCCAGGGAAGAATACACAATGGGTGGGGAGGTAGTAACAACAACAAAAAGGAAAGGGACCTGGGGTAATCATATCAGATGACCTTAAGGTTAGCAAGCAATGTGAGAATGCAGTAGGGAGGGCTGGGGGTATACTGGGATGTATAGAGAGAGGCATCATCAGCAGAAAACAGGAAGTTGTTATCCCTTTGTACAGACAGTTGGTGAGACCCCATCTGGAGTACTGTGTCCAGTTCTGGAGACCCCATCTCCACAAGGACATAGACAGGATAGAGGCAGTCCAGAGGAGGGCAACTAAAATGGTGAGGATCTGCAAGAGAAGCCGTATGAGGAGAGACTAAAGGAGCTTAATATGTATACCCTTGAGGAAAGAAGGGGGCATGATAGAAACTTTTAAGTACCTCAGTGGAATCAACAAAGTCCAAGAGGGTAGCATCTTTCAGAAAAAGTGACGGCAAGAACAAGGGACACAATTTAAAGATAGAAGGAGGGCAGTTCAGGGCAATGTGAGGAAGCATTATTTCACAGAGACGGTAGTGGATGCATGGAACAGCCTTCCTGAGGAGGTTGTGGGGTCTAAAACTGTGGAGAATTCAAGAATTCATGGGACAGACATAAGGCAATTCTATGGGTGGGTAGGAAGAAATAGGCTGTTGGTTAACTAGGATCTCGGCCTATCCTGTAGGTAGGGAAATGGGCAGACTAGATGGGCCTAGCGGTCCTTATCTGCCATCAAAGTCTATGTTTCTATGTTTCTATAATTGGGATTAAAATATTAGAAAATGACAGGATAACAATTGTACCAAATGTACTGTACGTATACCCGATGGTTTAATATATAGTGACCTGTATGACTTTCGCACGCTGGGGACTTGTTAGATGAAGTCACATGTGATGACCCAGCCTGTGGAGTTATAATAAGGGGACTTTAATGCCAGGAAGGGTGGCATCTGGAATCTACCCAGAAATTATAGCTATTCTCTGTGTCAAGGAACTCATCCATAGTAGATTACGGCAACATTCCCAGGATCAAAAGAAACAAATAGGGGAAAGCATCCCTCAGATGGGAGTCGCTCTTTACTCTGGGGCTCTACCCACCCCATCCTCTGATAAAGGGCCTCCACTAAATATTTTAAATGTATTTAGTTCTTTATGCACTTGTTCCTCAATCACTGCATTCATGTGCAGTATGTTATTTTATTACTTTGGTAAACCCTATATTCTGTCCACTGTACCTCTCTATCCCTATTGTACTGAGCACTGTCTATGTATTTTCTTGTGTATGCATTCACCTTCACCATTTTATGTATGAAATTTGTACTTGTACTGTATGTATTCACATGTGCCATCATCATGGCCTGGGCCATGCCTGAAAACAGTCCACTGGATCAGTGCTCCTACCCAGTCAACAAATAGATAAAGAAATTATGTAAATTTGTGACAACAGAAAATTTCTCCTACTAAATGAGAGAATGCCTGAAGACCTAGAGGACATCTTTACATATACTGGAAACAATGCAGCATCAATTATTGACTTAGTGTGGGTTTCACCTATGCTAATTCCCTATAGTAAGAATGTAAGAGTCTTAGTATAGGGGCCACACTTAGTAGCTGTGACCGTTAGCCTCAAATAGGGTCCCACTGGTCATTCTCAGCAAGTTCTACCTACCCTCACACACTAACAGCAGTTACTGCCCCAACTGTCTTCTCCCCATGCCCATGTACCCCACCCCAATTTTTGCCCTCACCACCACTAGACCACATTCCTATCCTCCTTCCCCACCTACCTCATCCTGACCAGGTCAGTTTTGGACCAGCCTGAAATGTCTACTAACCTTATTTGTATACTCACTGAATTGCTTGTCCTCCATATTGAAATAATTGTTCAAGTGTACACTGGTTGAAATGTTTAAAGGATACCTTTATATATATCGCTCCATTTAGTTAATTTCAGAAATGTATGTTCTACTGTGTATCTCTTTACACAGAACTTTTGTAAACAAGCTTTGCTCAAAAGTATTGAATCCATGAATTTGATAAATACAATGATATAAATATCCCTCAAGAGAAAACAAAAGGCATTAGCCCAGATATTCAAAGGGTTAGCCATCGCAACAGGGGTTGCGCCGCGCAACTCAAAAAACGCGCCATTCTGCGAGATATTCAGAAGGGCCAGTTGCGCCACCGAAACATGCTGAGCACAGCGCAATGGAAATGAAGGCATGTGCAAACGAAGGGGCGGGTCCATGCATAAAGTGCGAATGCGATATCCGAACACTTGGCGCACGCGCAAGAGTGGCTCAGCCGGAAGTTGCACAGTACTGGATTTGAGCCAAAATAAAGGCTCAAGGAAGCGCAAGAACCCTAGCAGGCCGCAAACTGGGGAGAGAGACAGAGAGAGAGACAGGAGCTGGAAGGGCAGAGAGGGACAGTGGGTCCAGGAGGACAGAGAGGCCAGTGGGGGTGCCCGGTGCAGTGGAAGCAGCAGTGGGGGCAGCGGGGGTAACACAGGAACAGCAGCCTGGGGGCAGAAGCCAGGAGATGGACAGTGTCAGCTTCCACATGGAAGCTGTAATGAGGGGGTAAGACACCATGCTGCAGGGGACGTGGCGGCGAGGGGCCGTCACGGTATGCCCCGACAGGCGGTATCGTGCCCGCATCAGCTTCGAGCTGTACACAGACGTCGAGATTGTGGCCGGTACTGCCTGAACAGGGCAATAGAGACAGCTCTGCGAGCTGTACAGTGATGTGATGCAGGCACCTCACGACGGAGTCATGCTCTGTCCGTGGAGACCAAGGTGACAGCCTGCATGTGCCTGCTCACCACGGGCACCTTCCAGAGGCTGACAGGGGACACCACAGGCATTACACAGTCGGCCACATCACGCATCCTCACCCAATTCCTCAGCGACTGCTGCCTCATGCTGCGGAGTACATCCATTTCCCCAGCACCGCGGCAGAGCCGCACAGCAAACATGCAGGAGTTCCACAGGGTAGCACGACAGCCTGGCGGTTAGGGCCATAGACTGCACCCATGTGGCCATTCGCGACGCCACCTGGCCCCGACGGCCAGGCTTATCAGAACCGAAAGGGCTTTTCCAGTGTCAACTGCCAGGTTGTGTGTGATGCCACTGGGCGCATTATCAATGTCTGTGCCACACACCCTGGTGGAGCACATGATGCTTCATATGGCACCAGTCTGCACTGTGCCATCGATTCGAGAGTGGGAACATCCCCACGGGTCCTAGTGGGTGAGTACACATGTATGGAATGCAAACTCTGGGCAAGGGTGGAATGACACAGGTGCCATGGTAGTGGCACACAAGGATATGGGCAATATGGACCTGACATGACATCGATCTCCACTATCTCCACACAGGTGACTGCGGATACCCACTCCGTCCCTGGCTGCTCACACCGTACGCGCCCCACGACCCCAGCGCAGCTATGTTTCAATGAGGCATATGCCGCAACACATAACATCATAGAGTGGGTGTTTGGGATGCTCAAGGCATGCTTCGATGCCTGAGACACCCCGGCGGAGCCTACAGTACAGCCCCCAAAAGGCCTGTGGGATATTCCTGGCCTGTTGCATCCTGCACAACATGGCCAAAGACCATGGGATAGCCGACAGGTCCAAGAGGGGACAGCGGGGGACGCCAGTGGTGCCGTGATGTGGGTGATGAGCAGCCCCCTAGGATGGAGGGACCCCGACTGACCCGGTAGAGGCCCAGCTGCACTGGGACACCATTGCAGAAGAGCACTACGCCCAACACAGGTAAGGCAAGGGACATGTGCAGGCAACACTGTCCATGCGCAAACCACAGGCACACAGGGGAACACACCTGCATGAAGATCAGGGAGTTGAAGGTTCCAGGCATACCAACACACCATCAGAGAGGGTGAGCACTCATATGGACACACACACACACACAGCAGCATACATGGGCAGCAGCACAGCACTGCGGAAATGACATTGCCAACACACAGCACCACCAACCACCCCCACCACCTGGACTGTCCACGACGTGTAGTCAGGACCTGGGCACCATTACACCTTGGTGTACAGTGCAATGCATCATCATGCACACGCACCTGTGGACAGCAGTTGGGAGTGTGAGGTGGTCCGTGTGTCAGCTTGGTGAGCAGAGCACCCAGCAGTGCACTGCCCACCATGACACACATTGCACACAGGGCAGCACCAGACAGGGCCTGCACTGGGAGACAGCTCAGTCAGGTAGCACTGTCCCATGGCCACCACGGATGCGTGGGGCGGCCCGCCGTGGCCCAGCAGCACTGGCAGGCTGAGCAGGGGCTACATCGGGTGGTGCTGGTGCACCACCAGGGGTCCCAATGCTAACGTGACCTTGCCCACACAGGGGTCCCTGCATCCCGTTAAACAAACTTGCACCAGGGGTGCTCGGGATGCCCACAGCAGAACCCGGTGTCGACAGGCCTGGTGTCGCATGATGCCGGAACGGGAGTGAGAGCGCACTGTGTGGGTGTGTGGTACAGGGGCACCTGACAGTGTGGCCAATGCATCCGCGACAGAGACCACTGCCTGGGTCAGCCTGTCAATGGCAGCGGTCACATCCGTCCTCATAAGGACCAGCTCGGCTCGGTCGAGCACACTCCCTGCTATGCCCTCCACGGACACAGACAGTGCCTCCACAGACCTTGCAACCCGCCTCTGCAGCTGTACCGACTCCTGCAGCTGGCGGGTGTGCGCTCAATGGGCATCAGCCCCAATGGCACGCGGGACTCCAGGGGTGAGGACGGTCCTGGTGCACAGCACTCTTGAAGGTGGGCGCTGTTCGCCAGGACCAGGTATGGGCGGATCAAAGGGCGTGGACATGTGCCACTGCTTGACACTGTACCCCCAGACCTGGTGTGCGACTGCTGCCGCCCCTCCAACTGCTGAGCCCCAGGTCCACCTGTTCCACCTCCGTGCTGACAACAGTGCCAGACACCTGCACAGCCACCTGTGCTGCCCCATCGCTGACAGGCACAGCCTGGGACTGTGTCAGCATGCTGGTACACAGGTGTGAACCAGGAAGGCCCAGGGGCACGTGCTGGCCTGCCATGTGTCCGTCATGGACACACACCTATCACTGCCCATTGCAGGCCTGTTATCATCAATGGTGCAGGTGCGTGCCACTGCCATAGGCACAGCATGCTGGCATACCTGCATGCCAGACTGCTGTGACACAGGCTGTGCACCCCTGCACCTGTATCACTGACACCGGAGTTGTTGGCCCAGCCTGCATGCTACTGCAGTGCCTGCAGGCTGGTGGCGGAGGTGGATGGTCCCTCCTCCACGTCCAGCAGGTCTGCCTCACTGTCTGGCCCACCACCACCACCGCTCCTGCAGACAAACAGGATCTGTAACAGAAAGAGAGTACATGTGAGTGCATGTGAACAACAGCCCCCAACAACACCACCATGTCATACGCTGCAGTGATGGGCTTCCACCTGTCTGGAATCCTCCGCCTGGTACGCCCGCAATGGCACTCGGCTGCATGGCTGTGACCAGTGTCTCCTCTGTAGGGGTCAGCTGCAACACCACCGGTGGCCCCCACCAGTGCCAGCATCGCGCCCTGAAGGCTGCCACCTTCTTCTTCAGCCTCCTGCGGTCAGTCCCCATCTTCTTCCTGCATTCCTGCATGAAGGCTGGTGGCTTCCGCAGGTTGACGTGCCCGAGCTACCCTCCCATGCAGCAGCTGCATGCTCCTGAGGGTGCCCCTCCGTCCACTCAATAGTGGCTCATCCTCCAGGTAGGCCTGGAAGAGGGCCTCTGTCTCTGCTACGGTGAAGTTTGGCCTCCTCCCGCCCGCCGTCCACACCCTCAGCTTGGCTCTGGTCAGTCATGGTGATCTGTATGGGTGGAAGTGGACACCTGTCACTGTGCAGTCGACAGCATTTCCCCATGAGCATAGTTGCCAGCCCGGGGCGAAGCCCCCTGTTTCCTCTCCGCATGGCAGATACTGATAGAAAGGGTGCCCTTGTCCCTTTCTAGTGCCCTTTCATGCTCAGCCCCTCAGCCTTTATCATCCTCCGCACCCCTGCCCATGAGCATTGTCCTGAGCATCACACAGCATGCAACTCACCTCTCACCTGCAGTAACCACATCTGGCCAGCACAACCCACTGTCGCATTTTTATAGCGCAACACATGCAAATGAGGTGTGGCGCTACTGTAATGACATGCTAATCGCCACTCGCTCTATGAATGGCTGATCGAATGATTTGCATATGTCGGCTGAATATCGCGATTTGCACTTTGCGCGCACGCGGAAGGTCCGCTGAGCCAATGGCGCAGGTTTGTGGCTGCGTGCTACACTGCATTGCGCATGCCCAGACAGCTTATGCATGCATCTCGTGCTGCAGACCTGCTGAGCGTGATAGGCGATTCAGGCCATGGCCACCATTGTGCCAGTGGCACTACAGCACTGGGCACTATATGGCACTGTGGCACTACTGCGCGATAGTCCACTGTGGCACTGGTGCTCAGCTTGGCAGTTGCGCGGATGCCCATACGTCCCATGGCGCCAGCGTAGCCCTGGGTCATTGCCGCGACCTTTGTGTATGCCCTCTGCCCTCTGCCTCTGGCGCTGTTCGCATGCCATGTGTACGTTCCTATTGCGCTGTCTGGTGACAGCCATGTAAAGTGATGGCACTGTTCAACAGCGCCGATTGGAGCCTGTGGTGGTCTATTGCGCAACAACTCCACGGGTCACGGCGCAGCAGGCGCCATATTGCCTGCTGTAAAGTTGGTGCCATGGCTAGGAGGAGGGCGGTGTCCTGGAGCCAGCTTGAAGTGGCCAACCTGGTGGCCCTGGTGGAGCCCACTGTGAAGCACTGTGGTGAGGCCCCCTCACCATGCCTAGGACCCACGTGGTGGCAGCAAGTGGCCACTGACCTGGTGGAGGTCACTGGCTGGGGCCGGTCTGCTGAGCAGTGCCGGCAGCGATACAGTGACCTCACGGAGGAGCCGGAACTCTTGTGGCTGCGTTCACGTGCCAGGCGGGCATGGTGCTTAGGCCAGGTGAGTGTGCCCATCTATGCACCCATATTCTCCGTAGGGTGTGTGTGTGCTGGGTGGCTGTGCATAGGTGCCGGCTCGACACGGTTGGCTGTGTCAGTGTGCAGCTGTGCGATGGATGGTTATGGCTGTGTGGCAGGCACTCTCACTGGGGCAGGGGACACTCTGCTTTTGAGTCACACTGATGTTTGTCTTAACATATGTCTCCCACAGGCCGGATTTTGAGGACGCCGGGCGAGGGTGAGGTGGGCCATGCCAGGGCCCCGTGCCAGGGGTGTTGTGCCCCAACCTGCAGCAGCAGCAGCAGAGCATCAGCAGCAGCGGCAGACCCAGCTGCTGGAGGAGTGTGAGCATCATTACTTCATGGATGCTATTGCATGCTGGGGGCAAGACCACCAGCCATGCACAACACAACCAAAGGGAGGTCATAATTCCACTATACAAGACATTAGTGAGGCCCCACACTGAAGTACAGTGTACAGTTCAGGAGACCATACCCACGTATGGACATGGACTGGGTAGAGAGGGTTCAGAGGAGGGCAACACGGATGGTGCATGGATTGCATCACAAGTCCTATGAAGACAGGTTGAAGGAACTGAACATGTACTCCTGGAGGAGGGAGGGAGAGGGGAAATGATGGGGACATACAAGTATCTTAAGGGGAACAGAGTGCAGGACAACACTATTTTTCAGCGTAAAAGATGTTCCAGGACTAGAGGGCATGGGATGAAGTTGAGGGGACGATTCAGAGGAAACATGAGAATGAATTTCTTTACAGACCGGTGGTGGACAAGTGGAACACCCTGCCAGAGGAAGTGGTGGGGCTGACTTGGTCACGGATTTAAGAATGGCATGGGATAGCCATACAGGAATTCTGGAGGTCAGGGTAAGGTGCAACAGACTTATAGGAAAACAGAGTGAACTTACAAGGTCAAATGGCCAGACTGGCGGCCCATAGGCCCTTATCTACCAACACTGTCTATGTATCCATGTATGCAGGCACGACACAGGTGACATGCATCACAGTGCAGTATCACAGCATGTCTGTGTATGCGTCACTGGTGGTCCAGGCATGCACTGGGCACATGGCTGTGTAACTGGCATCGACTCACGCTGCCACATCACTTGCCAGCCTAGTTTGTACTGTGATTGATGTGGGCAGTATGTGGGCGGTGGTGCGATAGCTGGTGCCGCTTGTTTGTGATGGCCATGTGCATGTTCACTGTGGGTGGGTGCATGCCATCACAGGTGCAGGACATTGGGCTATATGGCTTGCAGGTTGGGTGGTGTTCAGGGTTGTGGTCAGTCACAGCCATTGACTGTGTTCCCATATTCCTAGGTCTCGGTACTCCAGCACATGTCCAGGGATGTCCGGGCCATCAGACAGATGGTCAGTGATGACCAGGCTATCCTGAGGTCCATACACCGCCATGGCTCAGGGAGGAGGCGGAATGGAACTGGCAGACAGCAGGCGGAGGACGGCGTCCGCAGGAAGACTGATTTTCTTCCTTCCCACTTCTCCCATCCCTACCACCCTGCCTTCCTCTCCAAGTTTTAATCCTCCCTTGAACACCCCTTCCTTGTACCCATCCCCTTGTAAATAGTTTCTATTATTGTTGTTATTCAATGTTCAATATACATTTCTATTTTGATATATGAATACTGTGTTGGTCTCTGATTTGCAGCTGGCTATGGGTGCTCAGTTGCAGGTGTGTACATGCCATCTGGGGTAGTCTGGTCCTGAGTGTGTGTGCGTGTGTGTGTGTGTGTGCATGGGGAGGTATCACCAGCATAGTATTGACTTTCGGTTGGTCTTGCTGCCTGCTGCCACCCACTGCTGGGTGCACAGGTGTGTCTGGCTCGTAGGCTTCTGTGTTGCATGGGGCTGACGAGTACTGGGGACTGCATGATTTCCTGCAGTGCCAGGCACTGCACATGGAGGTGTCTTGGGGTCACAGTGCAGGGTGTGCTGTGCATATGGGGGCTGATGTGCACTGTGGTTGTCAACCCCTGTGTGTGGCACTCTCAGCCTGCCAGTGGTTGTGCTGGGGTGTCATGGCTCTGCTATGCTTTGTTGGCTTGTCCCCATGGGCAGGTGGATCATCTGTCCCACCCCCAGTGATGCTGTTCTTGGGGGTGCAGGTGTGGTGTGGGTTCTGCAGTGTGTTCTTGTACCCATGTGTGGCATGGCTGGCGGTGGGCCCCAGCCTGCCTCCCTGGATGTGCAGTTCCATTGCTCTGGGGGCTGTGCTTGCGCTATGGCAGCTCTGGACTGCTCAGCTGAGCTTCCCTGGTTGCTCCATAGCGCAACATTTTGGCTCAGCTTCTCCTTCCTGGTTGCACGATGGCGCAGTATGTGCGATATTCAGCGTTGGTTGCTTGCGCAATTTGCTCTGCTCCATGTTTGAATATCGCACCTGTTCGCATTTGCGCAACTGGTTTGTGCTTGTTCAAGCTGTCGCCAGTTTTGAGCCAGTTTGAATATCTGGGCCATTGAATACAGTTAGAATGGAATATAGAATATTAATAGAGATAAAAAGGAGCAGCATTGGGCACAACTGTTGAAAGAGTTAAAAACTGCTTTGGGGAAAGTAATTAAAAGTTCTGCTAGATGGTATCAATGGGTGTGGATAATTATACAAAAATATTTAAACTCATATTGAACTGCATAAATGAGAAGAACATTTTCAAAAATTATTTTTCAAAGAGAGGTTAAATAGCATTGAAGTAAGGGAGGTCAGCTGGGTAGAACTAGGCCAAGAAATAACTAGGAGAAAATAAACTTAGCCATTTTAACTCAACATCACCATAAAGCATCTAGCCCTACTGGGGTTCCAATTGGTGTAATAATGAACTGTGTAGAAGTATGGACTCGATGTTTACATGCAGTATTTAAATGTATAGTGGAAACAGGTCAAATTACAAATACATGGAAAGAAAACATAATAGTCCCATTATTCAAAAGGGAATAAAGGAACCTCAGTTGTTACAGGCCAACCAGTTTATTAGATGATACAGTAAAGATTTTTGCAAACATTTTGAATGGAAGAATTCTACAATTGGTATCTGAGAACAATATAATAAATGATTCACAGGCTGGCTTTATTCCAGGACATTCAACCACAGATCAATGTTTTACCATGACACATCCGTTTCATAAATACAACTAAGTTAAGAAAAAAATTGCCTTATATATTTTTGACTTCAGAGTTGACTTGATAAAGTAAATAGAGTTAATATGGGAGACCCTAATAGATTACTACATGGATAACACCATCTAAAATAGTATAGTCTCATTATACACAAAAAAGAAAACCAGCATAAGGTTTAGTAATGCAAGAGACAAAACAGCAACACTCTAAACAGACTATGGTGTAAAACAAGGTTGTGCTCTGTCCCCTATTCTAGTCAATCCTTCCTTTAATAAGATATTAACAAAGTCATACAGTATACTGTAATACAGAGTTCCACATGCCTAGGGTGGGTTCCAGATGTTGCCCTTTCTGGCATACACAGATGATGTAGTTTTGTTGTCCACATGTTTCCTGTGAATACACAGATGCCCAGAAACATTTCAAAGAGAATGTGCAAAGCTGTGTCTAGAAATTAATTATAATAAAACCACACTTATGGTATGTGGAAATAATAGGAACATACTGAGTAAATATAAACAGAAATGCAACAATAAGAAGATAGAAACATTAAGCAATTTGTATTACTTTGGGATTATATTCATGTAATCTGAATTGAATAAACACAAGAAAATGATTGAACAAAGAACTAAGATATTATTACCAGCTGTTGAGGGTTTTCATACAAACATGGGGAAATTCAGAAAAGGGTTGTTTGAAAGTAGTGAGCACTAAAGTTAAAAGCCAGTTATTATGTGGTCTGAAATTTGAGGAATAGAAAATAATGAGAAAATGGACCCATAATGAATGCATTTTATTAAAAAATGATTGGGCCTCCCTAACGGAGCACACTCTACACTGGCTAGATTAGGATTACGGCTATTTTTAGTACAGTGTAAAATTGAGGAAACATTAGCAAAGTACTGACTAAAAGCGCTCACTATGAGAGAAAGCAGACTTCCAGATTTGTATAGAAGAAACAATTACATATATGAGCCTTCAATATTGTTCCCAAATCTAGTGGTCACTGAAAAAGTCGTGAAACCTTATGGATTATTATATTGTTTAATTGAGATATTTGTAAGACACCTCATGAATAGAGGAAATAATAAAAGAAAGAATCAGCAAGATCCATGTCCAAAATGAGTTGGAACTACAAAAGAAGCACAAAATCAGCAGATGGCTGGTAGTTAAATAATAGGCAATTCGGTTTTGCTAAATATTTAAATAAAATCAAGGATCATAGAAGAAGGAAATTATTAACTATGTTCATATATGAATACTATGATAGTCAACAAATTAGAGTTTTTTTTTTTGGAAAGAGTGAGGTTAATAGATGTAAATGTAACTTGGGCATGATGATGTTATGTTTCTGCTGAATCTGTGTCCTCTGTGAGAAACAAAGGAAATACTACGTGAGGAAATATTATCAGGTTTGGATATGGAACCCAGATATCAAACTGTATGTTTATTAAGACTTAGGTCCCTTTCGCCATAGAAAAGTAATTTCCTTCTGTAAAGTTATGAATAATTTAAAACTTCATGTAGATAACCCAAAGTGATATATCTGATAAAAGCAGGTTACCTTGGTGTCTAGAGAGATTAAGTGCAATAGTGGATGATTAAATATATCTAATTTTATGTATGGTATTTTAAAGTGCCAGTTGTATATGTACTTGTAATGCTTGAATCCTAGCTAATTTATTTTGTAAATGTAATTTTGAAGATAATGCTGTTTTAATAGTGTATTGGTATTGACAAGTAAAATTTTGGTCAATAAACAAACAAAACTGGACTTATAGTTTTATGCGACACAGTTTCAGGGCTCTTCATTTGTACCCAATTATGATGACCAGGATGGAAGAAAGGGTAGAGTTTCTCAGTGAAGGTATCAGTGAAGGTGTAAAGGTGGGACAGGTCATCAGCATTGTAAAATGACACCTGCCCTCCCTCATAATCCAAGCACACGATGATCCTCCGGGGTTTTCCATTTAGGCTGAATGATTTACGTGCTGAATCCAGAGCATTGTAGTATTCCCATTGCACAGCTCCACAGACCAAACTCCAGCCTCAGGTTCTAGTGTGATCCATGTCTTCCTGTTTATGGACTCTGGCCACACCCACAACCCATTCAGTCTTGTTCCCCACCTCCACCTCCCAGTAGTGCCTCCCTGATGTAAATTCATTTGATCCTAGAACATAAATATCCCAATCAAACCTCTCGGAGTTGTCGGAAGCTGTTGTCGATGCCACTATATTTCACGCTGGTCAGATCCTCAGACAAAATGAGTGCAGGATGTGCAGTATTAGGATCCAGCGTCACAGAAGATGGAACTATGAAATGCAAAGTAGTTTAGTTTAGATTACAACACATATTTTATAAAGAAGAAACAAAAGTTCTATGAATAGCATCCAAATAGTTATTGTCTATGATACATAGTTATATTACAGAGATTAGCAATTTATCTGATAAAAGCATGCTTCTATTAGACCAGCGGTTCTCATACCACACATACTGATGACCTCAGAGGGCCTCAAAATATGCCCATCAGGACTGACTAGTGGTCATTTCCCTTATTTTATCATCCAAACCACTTACTGTGACACATTTCTAATCACCTAGTATACAACAAATCAGCCCCTGATGTGTTTTTACTTGAAATATATCTACCGCTTTGTTCTCCCGCTCCAGTTTACCCATACCAAGCTAGCTTTACACCAACTATATTTTAAAGAGCTACTGATGCCTCAAAGAAAACTTTTGAAAAACATAATAATTAGGTACAATTCAGCTTGCATTCCAAATATATTCTATGAATGTCACCTCCCATCTTTTATTACAGAGGAATTTGCACAAATACATTATCTTTATCTGTTACAGTCCAGCTGCCTCTATAACTTACTCCTATTTCAAGTCAAAATCCTTGGTTGTGACATTACAATCTGTTGCCATGGGAGTAACTGTGATGTCACAAGCGTGCATTATGACCTCAGGTGGGGAGAAAGAACAGAATAGATGAACTCTTCAGGAGCAGAGCTACTGTTTTCATGCAAATGGCCTTAGTGATAAATAATGGAAGGAAAATATAGAACTAATGTGAAATATAAACTGAAATGTATCTAAATATTATGTTTTGTTAAGTTATCATTAAGGCATCAGCTGCTCTTAACTTCATTGTTTTCTAGTTATTTGTTATCATTTCTTCTTACTTTCTCCTGCTGTTGGTGTACTCATATTGTAGACACTGCAGCAATTATTTCACTGAGTCTTTAAAACATATCTAGCTCTCCCCTGCTAAACACACAATTGCTGTTTGTGACATCACAGTCTGTTGCAATAGCAAGCACTATGATGCCACAAACAAAGGCACTGTGAGGATAACAGGAGAGGCAAATGTTTTTGAATACAGACTATTTAGATGGAATACCAAGATGTGATTTAAATCTTGGAAAGGAACACATACAATGAAAAAATGTATTCTTTAGTAAATTGTAACAGCTGAAACATCTTATTTATAAAACACATGCTGAAGTGCAAAATTGCTCTTTAATGTAAGAAATTGTCCCTTTATTCCATTTGTAACTGGGACTCTAAAGAGCTCTATGGCTACAAAAAGTGTGTGTTTCCATGTGCCCATGGAGGGCCCATTTCAGAAGCACTGTTTTAGAAAATAATTGATCTGCTTAGGCATTAATTATCACCATGACCCTCATGTCTGCCCAGTACATGTTATCCAAAAATGAACTGGTCTAGGACCAGGGATTCCTAATGAAGATAAAATGTATGTCTACTACTGATGAAAAATTTGTGAAAGTGATTATGATATCACAAGCGGGGATTGTAATATCTAGTGTAGACAAGTAATGAAAGCAGATGAAGCCTTGGGGACCTGGATCCTGATTTCATGGTAATGTATACTGCTATAGTATATAGAAACAAGCAATTATTAATGCTAAATGTTTGCTGTTCATTGCTGTTGTACCAGATCTTGCTTGTACACATTACAATTTTACTATATATTTAACCAACATAGACCAGATGAGGTGCAATATATCATTTGCAATGGGATCCTGATGTTACAGTTTTATACTGCATTTACTGAGTATAGTAGAGGTGAGATGCAATATCTCATTTTTAGTGTAGTCTTAATTTTATAATGTATTTTTCTCTTCTTTTGAATGGGTGCTCTGCAGGGTCCTGTTTGTATGCAGTGTTGCAATATATTTACCTAGGATAACCAAGTTGAGATGCAATATTTGATTTTCAGTGGGGTCCTGCTTTAAGACATCTTTGTACTGCATTTATCTGTATTTATTAATGATAGCACAGCCAAAGTGCAATATCTTATTTTTGATAGAAACCTGTTTTCATACATTTTGTAATGTACTTATCCAGGATAGCCCAGCTGAAAGGCAAGTTCCACTTTCAGTGAGGTCCAGCTTCTATAGTGTAATTTTCCCAGAATAGAGCAGGATAGATGTACAGTTCAGTTGGACCTCTGCTGTGCTGGGGACCTGCTTTTACATATTTGTACTAGATATGTACCCAGAATAGAACAGATGAGATGCAATATCACATTTTCAGTGGTGCTTTGCTTTAACACATTTTAGATTGTATTTACCCAGGCTAGGCCAACTGACAGACAATATCTAATTTTAGAGGGCCCCACATTTTGTCCCCAAGTTTTCAACAGCCTTTTCTATGACTAGACATTATGATCTAGAAAGGTGGAATTTTAAAAATCCCATAGGAATGGTAATTTTCAGTGCAACAGCATGTTTCAGAAGGAAGTTGAAAAATTAAACCTGTCATGTTCAGGAGGTGAGGTGATGCAAGTGATATATTGAACATTGGGGACTAATCAGCAAAATAAAGTTAAGAGTAAACTTTGGAACAATTCAATATTTCTTCATAACTCAGTGGTGTGAAAATGGCTATATTGGAAATTCGGGATGCAAATATTGAAAATTACCAAAGTGATGAGTGAGCATTGGAACATTTCAATGTACCTTCATAACATTGCTGTTTTTAATATTTTGACCCTAAGTGTTCAATATAGTCTTCTTACACAGTTTTCAACATGGCCCTTTGGGATCATCCACTCACACATACACTACTACAGATAGCAAAATTTGAGGTGAAGATATTGTGATTTTTTTATGCAGTGATTTAGGTTCTATGTGATAATGGCAATTGCAGAAAGGTGATCACCATTAGGGTGAGTCTACATTGCTGAAAATCAGTTTTGATGAAGTCCACTCCGGTGCACAGCAAATGACACTGGGAACTTGCTTTGCCCCCCACACCTCCCTACTAAAGGATTCTCAATTCAGGGGGTGCAAGTCAGTGGGAGGTGCAAAGCAGAAGAAAATATTTAAGCCAGGTGCACAACAAAACAAACATGCAGCCGGACCTGAACTCAGCAACCCACCGCCACACTACACCTCACAAACCCTCCCTCCCTCCACCCATCAGACAGCTTGCTTGCCCCCCACACGTGTGTGTACATATAGCAACTGGATGTCACTATAGCTGTATTCACCCCTGTCCAGTAGCCCTGTGAACAGGTGCCACTATTAAGTCGCCCTTTTGTAAGCGCCAATAGTGGATACCCTACCACAGGATACTACTGATTCACGGTTCCTCTCAGTCCATCAATGCTGCAATATGTAATTCTTGCCCAGAAGCTATCCACAGCACTTCAACTGGGGATAGCTTTTGGGCATCGACTTACAGGTTCTATGTGATAATGGTGATCACCAAAGGGTGATTGTCATCATGGTGAATTTACTTCACCAAAAATAAGAACCGTGGTGTACATTCACAGCAAGTGAACTACTGTTAACTGTTTATAAGGAGGGCTTTGCTCTGCATCCCCCTTACTAAATAAACTCCGAGGGAGATGCATGTCGGGAGTGGGAGAACCAGGAAGAACAAAAACCCAATGAGGAAAAGCACAAAATATTGTGCTCCACCTCAGCTCCAAACCCTGCACCATCCCCTATCAGAACCAGCCGCTCTAACTACCATGTCACTAGACCAGCTTGGTGGTTTCCTCTCTTGCTATCCCCACATACCTTACCAATAACTTTTGGTATCCTATCGCTCTTCCTTTTGCTCTGCACTTTTCAGTCGCTACCCTTTCAGGGTCACTCTCACAGGTATTGAAATTAAGCCACCAGATCTGAGTAGATTAATCTCAGTCACCCTTTAACAGCTTACAGACTTCAGCATTGTGCTTGAATTTGTTTTGAATTGAATGGACTTGCACAGGTACAGTGAATTACTGTGTAGAAGTAAATCACAATATCTTCACCTTGAGCACTGGCAGTCTGTATTAGTCTATGTGTGAGTGTACTTTGTTGTTTTACTGAGTTTGGGTCAGCCATCCAGTTAACAACCCCTCCACACTGGCACTTGCAGCACCAGATTGGAGAAGGTTGCCTTTTGGGACCCCACCTCATGAACCTCGCGATGAACTTTTAAATCCCACCCAAAATGTGATTTTACAGAGTGATGGTGAAATCACCTTTCAGGCTTGATTTAAAGTATTTCATCACCTTTGTTCATAAAGTGGGTCCCAAAAGGACATGCTGAAAATGTTTGGGAATTTATTTTTAAATGACCAAGTTATGAGCATAAGTTTCATTGAAATACATTGAACAGCATACCCAATTTCCTCATTTCCCAGTTAGTCACTGAAGAGTGAAAATGTGTCACCTGTCCAGATAGGATTATGGCATTGGACCCCTGGTAAGTAAGTAAGGTGTAGGGGAGTGGTATGGTGGGTGCTGAGTGGGAGGTTGGGTGGGAGGAGAGTAACTGGCAGAGTGGTGGCAGTGGAAACAGACATTGATGGACCATTTTCTTTCAACAGGTTGTATAAAAATACAAGACTATGAGGGATGGTTTTTATTTCAGGTTCTTTCATTAAGGATTGGGCACCCAGTGTCAGTTTAACCTCTAAGGGTATGGGAAGTGGTGGAGGGATACTTGGCATAGGGTGAGATTACAGGAATAAAATAAAAATAAAAAAGACTAAGAGAGACAGCTTTCTTTATTTCAAGTACAGACACAGGGATTGATCACCACAGCATTAGCGTTGTGTTTGGCAGCAGCAGGGTGGGCTGCCCTGTGTCACACAATAAAAAGGGTGGTCAGGTTAGTACCAGCTGGCACCAGGGACTGGGCACCCCAGTGTTTTAAAATTAAGAAGGAATGGGCAAGCAATGGAAGGATAATTGGCAGAGGGTAGGAGGGATTGTTTTCATTTTAAAGGAAGGAGGAATACAGCAGGCTGATTGTGATACAGATCAGCTCTGCTTGCTGGGTAGTGTTTTGCAGACCAAAGGAAAGAGACACCCTTTGATTCAGGCAGCTCTTTCTTTGAACTTCATGCAGTTTCTGCCCAGCAAGACCAGAAGAGTTTCATGATCAGCCTGGCTGATGACTAATCTGACACTGTTGAGCCCCTTTCCGACTGCCCTGCATGGGAACAACAGTGATACAAATCTCAAAATCCATTATTGTATCAACATATTCACTTTGCACAAGGGCATGGGTGAATATAAACAATGAAATATGGGCATTAATTCATTAACATTACCTTCCAGCTGGAGCTAATGTTTGTGAATTTGGCCCATATCTCATAGAAGAATAGAAATGTAGAGTATATCCTCAGAAAGAGACACAGAGAACCATCCAGTCTGCTGCATTTCTCTGCCTAGCTCCATGCTCACAGATTAAGCACAAAAGTACAGAGCACTCCAGCTGTAAAAGCTTTTTGCTCTATTGTTTTCAAAGCTTTATTGCAAAATAACCAGCAGCATAAAATTCCCAATGCTCACCCTTTGCCTGGCTGGATTCAGAGACCTGATAGCCTTAGTTTCAGATAGTCACTCCTTTCCCAGGTATCACTTCCGTTCTTGTGCCTGTAGGTCCCCAACACCCTTGCATCTGTCACATCCAAGTTTAAACACTGTTACGCTCTTGAATTCAACCACCTCTCTGGGCCGTCTAGTTCATTTGTCCATCATCCGCCTAATAAAGAACCTCATCACATGTCTCTTGAATGGTTCCACCATGCCACAGTGACAGGAATGTCAGCAACCTTCCCTACAGTGACACATGGTCGCTAACATCTCCAACACCATCGATCTGGACCCCAATGGAGAGCACACCTGACACCTGTTTGGTGTACATGCAGGGAGCTGCACCCCTGGACTTATGGATTCTTACTCTGGGGAGGAGGCAGATGTTGGGAGAGAGCAGCCAAACTCTGGAGTCGATGACTCAGTCATTGCTCTGGCAACCCGATTGACACTGCAGGTGTCGATGGGTTGGTATCTCTGTAACAGTGTTGCTGTTACACTGGTGCACTCTCCTGAATCTCACTGCAATTCTCACTCCTATCCTTTTGTCACTTTTTCAACAGTACCAGCACAAACACAATGTTTCTTATCCTCTACTGACCAAGGTCAGCAATCTCCCATGTAGATCAATGGCACATTGCTGTACCAGGTTTGTAAAGTCAGTGTGTGGGGTTAATGCTGAGGTAATGTTCATTAATATCTAACATTTTTATTTGTTCATTTTATTTATGTCTTTGATAACCAATTGGGTGTACTGATCCAATGGACCATTTTCAGGCATGACCCGGCCGTTTGTATATCACACTGATAGAGCAAGTACAAATGACATCAAATTAACAGGTGTCACATTTGGTTGCAGAAACATGGTACATAATGACAATCCATACAATTAATTATAGTAGGGCACAAGCTCTGTAATTAAGTAAGTAATCAGGTCGAAACTCTGTTATGGTACAGAAATCTCAGAGAAGGGTTTCAATGCCATCTACATAGAACACATGATGTGGTAAAAGCAGGAAAGGGGCATACAGAGCCAGGTAGGGTGAGGGTGCCCAGACAGGTTATGACACCAGTACGGGGAGGGGATTAGAGGAAGGATACACTCATTGCCCTAATGGGCAAGCACATCTGGCTTCCAACAGCAGCCAAGTTTTGAGGTGGGTTTTAAAGGAGGGGTGAGAGTCTGTTGAGTGGAGAGGTATAGGAGCTTATTCCATAAGGTGGGAGCAGAGAAGAAAAGGGCTTTACAGCCCATTGCAGAATATATTCTAGGGATGTCCAGGGGTGCAGATGATTTGCGTAAGCACCTAAATGCCACTCTGCCCTTGAGAAGGGAGAGTACAGGACAGGTATCTCAGCTGAGCTATCTGGTTCAATTTATTTGGTTATTTGAATGTTTTGGCCAGGAAGACATGCTAAGCTGAGAAACTGATCATTTCCATCTATATCCTGAGGAGACGGTTCAGGGAAAATCAGATGGTATTAAACAGAGTCAGAAACACAAGTGCACAAAATCAGGAGATGTGCAATGAGCAATATACACACACGTAGATTCACAAACAGAAAGTTAGGGCCACTTCTGTTGACTTTTTCCAAAACGAAGGGCCTTTTTGTTGACTTTTTTCAAATTTGCACTCTGTGTGCAAAAACGTTTTTAATTTTCACTGTGGAGGAGGAAGAGCACAGAGATGTGGATAGTCTAGACCAGAAAGAGATGCATATAGAAAGCATTCTGCCTGGTTGGGGTCTTAGAGTGTGAAACAGAAAGAGTCCAAGTTTAAATGGGGATAGAGGGAGGGTGGGCTAGAAAGTAATACAATGTAAAAATAAAAAGTAGGTAATATTGAACCAGTATATAAGCTTCAGAACATGAGTGCTCAGTTCTAACAGGCTGTTCCTCCAGGGATGCATTAATATAGAAAGTACTGTCTGTGTGTTATCACCCTATGTAGATAATATCCTGCATGGTACTTTACAACCAATGATACCAGCTCTATGCGGACACAGGGTATTGCCTTGCTCCCATCTCCCATCCTGTTAACCTTACAGTTATAAAATATTAGAAAAGAGAATACTTGGTGATATTGTGGTACAGTACCTGGGTCAGATAGCGGGCAGCAGTCAGCACTAAGAGCCCCACACCAAAATTGTGGGCTGGCCCCAGTTTACACTTTTAGGTGCAAAAATATTTTCTATTTACTGTGTATTGCACTACAATATACAGTATAAGGTTGATTCTGCATACTCCCAAGTTGACGCTTGTTATAACCAGAAATCCCAGAATCCTTTGCAGCTGTCATTGGAGCTATCGATAGCAGTGAGAGATTTCATAGCTTGAAGTGTATTTTAGAGCTTTTATAAGCTCTGATCAGATGTTTGTTGTCTTGCTGTCCTCCTGGTTGAGGTACAGTTCTTTGTGACTGTATTTAGCACCAGCAGGACAGCAGGTCCAGTCAACTCAATATTAGAGTTAATATTAGAGCTTATAAAACTCTAACATGCACTGCAGGCTACTGAATGTCCTACTTATTCAGCCCTCTGTGATGTCAGCTGCAGGGTTCTGGATTTGTAATTACAGAGAATGTCAGATTAGAACTCAGCAGAATTAGACTGATACAATCTGCTAGACTGCAGTAAACAGTAAACAAAAATTGTTTTTGCACATAAACTGCAGATTGAGACCAGCCCCACTTGAGTGTGGTATTCAGAGTGCTGAGTGTTCCCTTCAATGTTTCCCTGCTGAGCTTGCATTGCTACATGCAGAAGGCCTCACTGGCCCTTCTCTGGCTTTTGAGAATGACCCTCATGGCTATGCAGATGAAGCTGAGATGGACACATCAGCTGTGAGTCTGGGATGTAAGAGGCCTTCTCAAAGTTATATATTTCTACAGCTCATAATTATTAATAGCTTCTCCTGTGAGCTTCTCCTCCTAAAACTCTCCTTTCACATCTCTGTCCTGTTTATTGCTGGGATTTACTGTTGCCCGGTTTGTCCCCTGCTTTAATTACTGAGCTCATTTCCTCTATATGTTCCAACTCTTCCAGAGGTGTGCTGCTTGCCCTTGGTGACTTTAATATAAATTGGTTATCCCCCTCTACAAATACTTTTTCCCAAAATGTAAAATCCCTCCAATTAACTCAGTTGATTTACGATCTCACATATCTACATTTTAAATTGCACTCTATTAGACTTGGTCCTCTCACCCAATTCTACCAAGTATTGCAGATGCAAGTATTCTTTCTGTTGAATTCATCTAATTGCCATCACGCTCTGGTGCTGGAGGCAGTTGTTAACAAGCAGAAGAGGCTAACCCTAAATTAATAATCCTGCAACAAAAGCTGTGTAGTGGAGCAGAAATCCAAGGAGGAGTACAAGATGGGGAGGGGTACTGTCAGTCACCAAGAAGGAATGGGATCTGGGGTAGAGATGCAGCGAAATTAAATTCCACCTCATGGTGAATGCAAAGTGGCCACTTCATGTTATCATAATGCTACGTGGCCATTGAAAAGTGCTCACTTCGCTTTGCTATTATTATGGTTTATGCTGTTATTCCACCTTAACGCAGAAGTAAGGTGGAATGACAACAACATAGGCACTTTAGGCAGCCCCACACACATATCTCACATGGCCAGTACTGTAATCACATGCTTTAGCCAGGCAGAAAGGAAGTGAGTCATACAAGCAGATACTTTCACTTTCTCCTTTGCAGGGGTAGAAGGAGGAAACATTTTGTGTAGGAGAGGAGAGTCTGTTGTTGGTTTCTTTCTTGAGCAAATTCTAAAACCCAAAAGCTTTTTAAAACTAATTCTTCAGTTTTTTTTGTACTGTTCAGTCGTTCTTTTGGTGACCGATTTCTTTGTTTTATAAGTTTTGTGTGTGTGTGTGTGAAACTGTGTGTGTGCCTGTGTTGTGTGTGTGTGTGAAGTCACTTGTCATGTCAGGAGAGGGAAGGAGTGTGTTTTGTAGGTGGACCAGGGACAGTATGTGGCCCATGGCCGGGAGGCGAGGCAGTGGGTCATAGCTGGGTGGCATTTGACCACTCCAGACTCTTGGTCCTGCCTTCCTCCGTAAGCAACAGCACCACCAGTGCCACCACCACATCCACCAAATCCTCCACCACCACCACCAATAGCAGCTGCAGGAGCTCCAGCAGCCACCTCCATAGCAGCAGGTGGAGCCCCAGGTGCATGACCATGCTGCTGGCACTACATCTGCCCCTCCTGTGCCTGGTCCCCCTCCCGCAGCTCCCCAGTTTGGCAGTTTTCAACTGTGTTGGGAGGAACAGCAGCATTGTGGGTGTGTCTGCTCTGTGGTGTGCAGGTGCTGTGCCCTCTGGGGACACATCTTGGGGACTGGGGGACAGTGCACGATATGCTGAACCACCACAAGGTGGAGTGGCAGGTTGCCACCAAACAGGCCAGGCCTCCACCTGCTGGCCCTCTGTGCCAGTGGTAGAGGGTGCTGCTGATGTGCTGTTGTGCATCACCACAGTAGGAAGAGGGCCACAGCAGCAGCTGCTCCACCACTACCTCCACCACTGCCACCAGCACCACCCTCACCACCACCACCACTACCTGGCTTTTCCCCCGCACCAGTGGACCCCACAATGCCTGCAATGCAGGCAGGCAGACACAAGCTCTTTGTGGGCTATGGTGAAGGAAAATAATGAGAGGGTGGTGCTGTCCAGCAACAGGTGGAGCACATCGAGCAACACCAGCTACAGATTGTGTTGATGCGCCATCTGTTGCTGGAACATCAGGGATCACATTAGCTCTTTTTCAGCACACCTCCCCACTCCACTGCTGTAGTGTTTTGTCTTTTGTTTTGTTTAATAACAGACAGAAGGAAGGCCACAGTATTAGTTTAAGGGAAGCAGTCAGCAACAGGAGGTCCCACCCCTGTAAGGTTTACCCTCCAGTTAAGCCTTTTAAGTATGTTGCGGCATTTTCTCATGCCACAACATACTTTATTTTAATAAACAAAGTCAGTGACCCAGAAGTTTGGCGGACACTATGGGGCTCCATTATGTATAAAGGTGCAACGGTGGTGCACCATGAGCTTCAATACAAAAGTATTGAGCGCATGATACATCTCTGCTGCACATTTCCTTACACATAATGGAGCCCCGTAGCGCTCTGCCATACTTCTGGGTCACTGACTTTTCTTTATTAAATATAGTATGCTGCAGTGTGAGAAAACACTGTAACATACTTAAAAGGCTTAACCAGAGGGTAAGCCTTGCAGGGGACAGGAGTTCTGTTGCTGACTTCTTCCTTTAAATATATACATACACACATACAGTCATACATGCTCCTTAGTGCCCTGTTATTATAATCCAGTGCCTCAGTAATGTCTACTTTCTGGTGTGGAGTGGTTGTGGAAAAGCTGGTGTGAGCAGTGCAAGTATGATGTGCTAAACTGAAGGTATGCAGTCAGTGTTGTTTTGTGTGTGTGTGTGTGTGTGTGTGTGACATCAGACATTGTGCAGCTTCTTGCAAACATATATTGCTGACTTGTTGCAGTGTTTATGGTATAAAGAATAGTGATAAGAATAAAGTTTATTTTACTGTCACCCTCATCATCAGCTGAACTAAGTGATACAATATTTTTAGAGGTGTCTGGCCAGAGTTCACCTTAGTCACATACTGCATACATGACTTTAGGAGAGCATGTGTTTTTGTGCTATGATTCCACAAAGTCATGTGAGCACTGTGAGTGACTGAGGTGCACAGTGACCGATACCTCTGAAAAATATCATATCACTTACTCAACTGGTGCTGATGGTACAAATAATATATATGTCATATATTCTTTCTTATCTTCATTCTTTACATACTGCAACAAGTCACATCATATATGTGTTTGTATAAAAGCTGGACAATGTCTGCACACACAGGAAAGAACACTGGTGGCATATATGCAGTTTAACACAACATACTTAACTGCTCAGTCATGCTTTTGCATGACACATCAAATCATGAGTCCGACACAAAGTAAACATTACTGAAGCTCCAGAAATATTTATTTTTTAAAATAGACATTAAACAGCAGAGGCAACAATGTGGTGAAAATGTTGACCTATACTTTTTTATGCTATTTTACATTGCCACTTTACTTATCTCCTGACTTGTATTATACCATTCTTTCCTGTATTTGAGTCTGCTTTAATACTTTTTTCCTGTCTGAAATAATAAAAGAGCACTCCTTTTAATATGGTGCAGACCAGGTCTTTGTCAGTATTTTCTGCTGTTTTCTCCATCAGTTGTTATATATTACTTCTGCTGAAAAATTAACAATTATGCAGCAAGCAGTGTTTTATGATCTCACAGAACAATATGTATTCAAAACAGCTGCAAATAGTGCTGAAAACCTGGTCAGAGCCATATTAAAAGGCATGCTCCTTTTTTTTTTCAGACATGAGAAAAAGTAGTAAAGCAGACACAAATCTGTGAAAAGAAGGCATCACACAAGTCAGGAAATAACTAGTGGCTGGAATGTAAAATAGCATAGAAAAGTATAGGTCAACATTTTCACCATATTGTTGCACTGCTGCTTTAATTTATAATTTAAGTATGACATTATGTACCACAATCACAACACACAAATGCAACTGTCTTGTGTCCAGAAAATTCCCAATGCGGAAGAAGAAGGAAATGGGAGCGTTACATCATGCAAAGTCCCCAGAATTTACTGCATAGTCACTTGTGCTCAGTGGTCACACAGAGTCCCCAGAATTTTCTGCATCCCCAAATGCATCTGTCTTGTATCCAGAAAAATCCCAAGTGCTGAGGAAGTGAAATGGGTGCATTACGCCAATGCAAATAATAATAATACTTTTATTTCACAAAGGCACCTTTCAAATATCAAGGTGCTTTGCAAAGAATAAAAGATAATAAAACAGTAAGTACAGCACAAAACAAGAAAATACAACAGGGTTCATTTACTAGGTGCCATCAAAAGCCTGACACCATAAATACATTTTCAATGCTTGCTTAAAGCCTTCCACTGTCATGCATTCCCATAGCCGATGGGGTAGAGAATTCCAGAGGGTAGGGGCAGTGTACATAAATGCATGCACCCCAGATGACTTCAAAGATACCCTCAGGATATCTAGCAAACCCTCACTGGCTGAATAGAGCTATCGCATGGGGTGATAGGGAATCAGAAGCTCTTCAAGTAGTCAGGGCCAAGTCTGTGTAGGGCTTTATAGGTCAATAAACCCACTCTAAAGGTGATCTGCCACTGAATCAGCAGCCAGTGCAAACTGCACAGAACAGGGGTAATATGAGAAGTATGAGAAACACCCATCAACAAACTCACTGCCACATTCTGCACTAGCTGCAAGCAGTGATATCAACCCAGGAAGCCCTAAGTAAAGGGAGTTGCAGTAATCAAGGCGGAGGTCACAAAGGTGGACAAGTGTAGGCAGGTCTCCAGACAGAACAAGGTGCTTGATCCTGGTGATGTTCCTAAAGTGGTAAAGGAAACTTGATGACTGCTGACACCTGAGATCATAAGGTCAGCCCATCATCAAGCATCACCCCAGGTCCCATACCTGATCAGAGGTAAGGATCTGGGTGCCCATAGATAAATTTCAGAGGCTGACCAGCCCTCAGCCCCTCTATCCGGTGACCCGCCCACCACCATCACCTCCGCCTTTCCCACATTCAACTTTAGCCAGCTTGAATTCATCCAGTCCTGGATTTCTTTTGTAATTTAAATTTTATTAGTTTTACCCACTTTAACAGTCCTGGATTTCTACATGGCAGTTGTTAAATACCTAGAGAACACTATCCTGGTGAGATGCAAAGACAGGTAGAGCTGGGTATCATCAGCATAGCAGTGAAACTGCAGCCCATACCATCTTATAATGTCTCCGAGGGGCAACATATACACTGCAAACAACATGTGGAAAGTACTGAGCCGAGGTACCCCACAGGACAGGGAGAATGGGCCAGAGGAAAAAACCCGACACCACTCTGAGTTCTGCCAGTGAGAAAAGATGTAAACTATCTGAGAACCATATTGACAGACCACAGATGGACCTCAGATGCTCAAGCAATACCCCATGGTCCACAGTGTCAAAGCTGAGGAGAGATCAAGGAACACCAGAATAGTACTGCTTCTCCAATCCTCACCATCAAGAGTTCATTGAGCACCAGAACCAGTGCAGTCTTGGTACTGTGCCTCTTCTGAAAATTGGACTGAGAGAGGTTAATAGATGTTATGGATGGTCAAGTGGATCTCCAGTTGTACCGCCACTACTTTCTCAATAACCTTACCTATAAAAGGGAGATTAGAGACTGGTCTGTAGTTAACCAGGAGTCAAGGTCCAAAGAAGCTTTCTTCAGGAGGGTGTTACCACGCCACCTTCAGGAGCTTGGGAACTCACCGAATCAAGGGAGCACCGGACTATCTAAGCCAGGATCAGGCCAATGATGTCACAACATCCCATAATCAGGAGGTTGGACCCGATTCAAACTACAGCATGTAGGGTGCATACTCTGGACAATTTCATGACATTCAAGAACTCTGGCAGATCAAAGGAACTCCAGGAAACACAAAGTGAGGCGATCAAGCACAGATCAATGGCATCCCCATAGAGTGAACTGCGAGGATCTCTGACCTGATGTCAGCCACCTTATTCTCAAAGAATCAACAAGCTCATCACATTCCTCTTGTGAAAAGGTCTTTGGAACTGTAGACAGGTTGGGTTGCACAACCTGTTCACTTCCAGAAGAGCTGAGCTAGTCAATTCTGTGCAGCAATCTCCCTGACAGGAATTTTTCCTTCTTACGGAGATCACTGATTGGTAGGTCTGAGAATGCTCTACCAAGCTAAGGTGGTCAACCTCCAGGCCAGATTTCTGCCAGCGTTGCTCTAACCTGCGTCCAAGTACAATAAAACTAAAAATGACAAAGACTGGAAAAGATTCAAAACACTTGCAAAAATGAGCAAGAAAACTATACATATGGCAAAAATTAAATTAGAAATAAAACTTGCAAAAGAAGTAAAGGATAATAAAAAAATTATAATTACATTAGATCCATTAAAGGAAGTGAAAAAGGAATTGGACCCTTAATTGTAAATGATAAAATAGTTACAGAAGAAAGCGAAATAGCAGATAGTCTTAATTATCATTTTGGAAGTGTGTTCAAGGCAAAACAAAATATTAACATTGAACCATCATTAAAAACTGATGTTCCATTTTTATTTACAAAACAGGACATAATGAATGCTATCATTCTGATCAGAGCAAGTTCATCCTCAGGGCCTGATAATATTAATCCAAATTCTTAAAGGAGTTGGCCAGTGACTCATCAGGACCTCTTTGCTTATCATTTAATATTTCCTAAAAGAGGTAAAGTGCAAACATGGAGAGAAGCTAACATAACCCCAATTTTTAAGTGGTAGTAGACAACAGATGTGTAATTATAGGCCTATTAGCCTAACATCTCTTTTGAGTAAAATCATGGAAAGACTGTTATATTATTGAATTACTGATCACATTAGGAAAACAGGTAATATTGATATTTTTCAACATGGATTTATGCAACTAGATCATGTCTAACAAATTTAATTAACATTTTCGAACCAGTGAGCAATGCAATAGACAGTAGGTAACCAACGGATCAATCAATCAATCAATCAAAATCTTTATTTATCCATGCAAAACATCGTTGAACAAGCTCATTTGGCAAGATGGCCCTGGTTAAGTCCAGATTATAATGCAAAGCAAACATTAATATTTACAGAGGCGATAAAGACATAGTGGAAGTGCAAAACAAGAAGCACATTAACAGTACAGTGCATATCAAAGACATACATATCATAGCAATACCAGTGAGACAATAGGCAAAACCAGTAAACAGATGGAGTAGGCAGACCTAAGATATACAGGAATGGATCATAATACTGTGATTGTCATTGAAAAGGATAGGCTAGTCCCAGTTGATGCTGTTAGGGCAGGCAGATGTAAGAGATACAGCTTTTCTTGACCAGTTCACGAAGAATGGGCAAGTGAGTCTATACTAGGAGACAGCTAGGAGCCAGTAGCCTGCTGGGTGCTAATACCACAATCCCATGGGTGTTTGCATTGGGGCTGCAGCCAGCTGGCTGCTGCATGCTGTGGAGGGATGTGCAAGGTACTGGGCACAGGTGAGATGATCTCTAATGTGTAATTGGTTCAGTACTAGATCCTCTCACTATAAGCCATGTCCATCATACCAACAGATCACAGGGATGGGGTGTGAGCTTACGGCTCCTGTGGCCATACATGGTCTGTGATTTAAATGGGCTTGAATGCTTAAGGATCTAGTGAGAGCACTTTAACCATGTGGAAGGCTAACTCTATACTTCTACAGAGAGCACTTTAGCCATACGAGAGGATTTCATCGAGGGGATGATACGTGGTAGCTGGATGATCAGAGGCGCGGACCATTCAATATATATCGCTGGCAACAGAGGATTGCCAAGGAGATTTGCAGGAACCAATTGGGAGCAGTGACCAGAGGGCACTTGTGATCCAGTTGGCTGGTGGCTTAGGCGTAAATGTTGGTGAGGAGCCCAGGAGGAGAGCTCTGAATTGGCTTGCAAAGGTACAACCACACAGGGGCATGACATATTATTTTGGTTCAGGAGACTCAGAAAAATTCAGGAGACTTACATATAATATGCAATGACACAGGGACTAGACGTAGTGAGAACATGTGGATTAATAATGCATGTACAAGAGTGACTTAGGGAATGACTACACATATTTAGGGCCAGGCTCTGGGGCAATCTAACTGAAGTTAGTGAATAGTTGCTGGGTGACAATTGCAGTATTCACACACGCTTTGGGTGTATAGTGCCTTGAAGGTGTGCATACTGCAGATGTGACTTAGTTTTAGTATTTTGGGGATTTTGTTCCATAGGGTCATCAACCTAAAAGCTAAAGGCCATTATACTGAAGCGGTAGTGACTCTGGGATGCACAGAGAGATATACGATGAACTCCTTAAGCTGTATGGTCCCAGCTCAACCATAAGAAGACATTCAGTAATATATTGTGGAACATTTTTAGGACAGCTCTGTAAGTCCAGATGACTGCATTTCTTTCATGCCTAAACGTAAGTGATGGCCATCCCTACGGCTTTGTATAGTAGGCAATGATGGTAGAAAGAGAAAGACTGGTAATGTATCTGATGGCTCTGTGAAATAGTGTGTCCAATTTGATAAATGAGGCTTTAGGACAGTGGCTGTATAAAAAATCACTGCAGTTGATTAGGAGAGAAAAGTAGATTGGACTAGTCTCTGTTTGGCATCATAAGTGAGAATTGGCTAATTCTGTCAAAAGTCCCAGTCTCTGCTGTAACTTCTTTACCAGTTCCTCAACATGTTCTGCAAATGTAAGGTTCTGTTGAGCCACACTCCTAAGTATTTGAATTTAGGGTAAAATCCAGTTTTCTCCTGGAAGAGTAGTGATCAGGGCAATGTCCATCGAGCTGGAAGCATTAGTCATTCGACTAAACGGTAATGAACAGCATGGCCTTTGCCTTTTCACATTTAAGAGAAGCTTTTATGGAGAAGCTGGGTCTAAAGCAGGTCAAATTCTTCCTGAAGGTCTGCACAGGCAGATTGGGTAGTCGGATGACTTATATAGACCACTGTGTCATCCATGAAACAGATATAATTTGGCCTTGTCGATTCCCAAATTAATGTTATTGATATAAATTGTGAAGAGCAAAGGTCCCAGAATAGATACTTGTGGCACCCCTGAGCAAAGGTTTGAGAGGGAAAGCTCCCTCTCAGCTTTGTCTGTTGCTGCCGACCTACCAGGTATTCCATAAACCATTGCAAGGATCCATGATCAAGACCTATACTTTCAACGTGGATATTAGAAGGCTATGGTCCACAGTATTGAAAGCCTTGCTATTGTCTAGGAAAACTGAGCAGACAAAGTTTCTGCTGTCTAGGTCACTGTACCAATCATTATTTACTTTGGCAAGTGTCAAAAGGTGCTGTGCTTGGACCTAAAGCCTGATTGCATAGGATTCAGTTGTTAGCTTCCAGATTGCTAACAACTTTTCTAGAAGCTTGGACAAGAGAGGCAGTAATGAGATTGGCCTGTAGTTGTTTAGGTCGCAGGCATCACCAGATTTGTGCAACGGGATAACATAGGTAGTTTTCCAAATGATGAGAAGGATCCTTGTGCCAAGGATAGATAGAATAGGTGTGTAATAGGAACAGCAAGGACGTGATATGCAATTTTATGAAATAAGGATCCAGAGAGTCAGTCATCCACCTGAAGTATCAGATCTTCAACCCCTTCAGTTGTACAGGTTGGAAGGAGAAGCCAGGACTGGAGCAGTGGTGTCAGCACAGGGGACACATAGTTTGAGAGGACTATAGCTGCTGGGGAATTGTCAAAGGCCAGTCCAGCTGTGGCAAAATGATTGTTGAAGGCTTTTAGGATGTCATGTTTGTCGATATGGTTTTTCCTTCAGATGTGATTTTAGGTGGCAAGGAATTACTTGATGTATGACTGGACATATCCTTAATAGTCCTCCAGAACTTAAAAGAACACTTTGCAGCACAGTCCAGATCCTTAAGGTAAAATGATGCTTTGGCATCTCTGATCATTTTCATGCAGGTATTGTGTGTCTTTCTGAACTGGCACCAGTCTGGGTCCAGTTTTGTTTGTCTGCCTTTTTCCACAGCTTATCCCTGCCTAGCAGGGTGATTTTCAGTTCAGGTGTGAACCATCGACAGGTTTTGCTTTTGTTCTGTTTTTACCTTCGGGCGTGTGCATCTAGGGCTCCTACAAGAACCTCATTAAATATGTTGTAGGCTGTGTTTATCTCAGAGACTAGGTAAAAATCTTGCCAGTGTGGTGAATGTCCCAATTCATATGCATAAGCGACTGCATCAAAGTTACATGCCAGTCCTTTAGTGATAAATTTAGATGTGGTGATTATGTGATATAGTGACCTAACTGTGGCAATAAAGCAATGGTCACTGACATCAGTGAAGAAAGTTATGGCATGTGTGTAAAGATGTGGTTTATCAACTAAGATGACATCCAGCAGTGAGGTGTTACATGAGTTCTTTTGTTTGGACACGTAGGTTCTTGTGTTAGTTGTGCTAGCCTCGTGAGAGTCACAGAAGATATTTCATTCATGAGGCGCCTGGAGACCCAATCAAAGTTACAGTCCCCAAGTATAATAGCTTTCAAGTTCTCTTCTCAATGATGTTATTAAGGTGAGATAGGAGTAGACTGCCCACAGATGGTGGTCTATAGCAACCAATCACTCTAATGGCCAGAGAGGAGGATAGATTAATCTTGAGAGTGAGACATTCAAACTCATTTATAGCAGTGCTTAAATACAGACAGGACTCACAAATCTTCCTTAACATATATAGTTAATCCACCTCCTAGTAGGCCTGTCGGTTCTGAAAAGCTGGTAGGATGGGATGTTAATCTCACTGTCCTGGGAAGCCGGCCTAAGCCAGGATTCAGAAATGACCAGGACATCAGGTTGGGTATGACTGATCTACACCTGAACCATTGTGAACTTCTTTAGGAGGCTGCAGATATTGGGCGCACAAAAGCTCATACCTTTGATGGTGGCTGTATCCAACAGAGAATGAGGGGAGATAGGACCAGGGTTGAGTTCGATATTACCTGAGCAAATTAGTAGAAGTAGCATCTTCATTAGGGCTGCTAGTGTTAGCCTAAGGAGCTTGGTCCTGGTACACTTGAGGTACTTAGTGCGATGCGTGTGCCTGTCACCACCTCCAAGGGTGTACTGCCTAGTGCTAGATGAAGCAACACCCTGACTGAGATGTGTAGAGGGTGACTAGCACTGTAAGGAACAGAAGGACTAGCATGAGGAGGCTGCTTGGTATGAGTACTGACTCGATAAGTTTCTGGATTGTATTCCAACAGTAGACCAGACTGTACAGTACATAAGTAGCTTGCAGGTAGACTGATGTATAAGTAACAATTTTACGAGAGTCAGGTTTCATGTCACTGGCATCTGGGGATTAAATGCCACCTGAGCACAACAAAGGATGATCAGTGCTGATAATAGTGGAGATCCATTCTTAATTGAATAATCTGACCCCACATTTGTACAAAATTAGGGAATGTACACTACAGGCTGGGGTAATGAGGTCACAAGAGAAGATGCCTGTGGAGTCATCCGCAAACTTTGGGCATTCCTCATGGGACGACTGACATTTAGAGAGGTGATAAGGACCTTCATAGGCGTGTTTTAAACGTGGATGGAAACGGTGTGTTTAATAAGTGGTGGGTGGGGGATGGGTGAATGGGCATAAGATTAGCAGCTTTTGCTGTACCTTTCAGCTGGAGGAGTCCGGGTTTGAGGTCTCGGGCAGCGGCTGAGGAAGCACCAGCCGCCGGTGTCCGAGTGCCAGGGCACTGCGGGCAGGTGGGAGCCCATGGAGAGCTGGAAGTCGCCAGAGAGAGGGAGAAACACAACTTTAAGGGCTGGTCGAGGACAAAGACTGTCTGCATCAGCAGGAGAGCCACATCTGCAGGACAAAAAGGGATGTGTATTCCCTTGGCACCCAAAGTCTGGCTCATATAAAGATTCCACAGAGGAGCTGAATCACTTAAGTCTCATTCTTTACACACTAAACAATGTGAGAATTAAACTTTAAACACAGGAATCAAGTAAATACAGCTTTTTTTGGAACAGTTTAGAGTTCAAGTTCAATTTCGCAGGATTTCAAGAGAAACAGAATCTGAGTGCAGAAGCCAATCAGAAACCAGCACCAAGGAGCGCCACTTCCTGATTGGTTAGTGGCTTTTGCCGCACCTTTCAGCTGGAGGAGTCCGGGGTTTGAGGTCTTGGGTGCATGGGCTGAGGAAGCGCCGGGCCGCCCAGTGTCCGAGTGCCTGCGCCTCTGGGGCAGGGAGCCCGTGGAGAGCTGGAACGCAGCTGGCAGAGAGGGAGAAACACAAGTTTTAAGGGATGGTCGAGGACAAAGACTGTCTGCACCAGCAGAAGAGCAGCAGATATTGTATTTCTGGATTTTGAGAAGGCATTCAACACTGTATCTCATAAAACTCTAATTGAACAACTAATCAGATTAAAATTAGATTCAAAATTAATAAACTGGATTTCATCCTGGTTGGACAAAAGGCAACAGAGAGTGGTCATCAGAGGGCATGGGTCAGAATGAATTCCTGCGCTAGTGGAGTTCCTCAGAGATCTGTCCTGGGACCTTCTGTTTAATATTTTAGTCTCTAGTATGCAGTCGACTGATGGGATATGGATTAATAAGTATGCAGGCGATTGTAAACTAGGCTGTGTATAAATAATACCCAGTCAATAATAAATCTTGAAAACAATTTGAATAATCTCTGTGCCTAGGCAGCTCAAAATAATATGAAGTTTAATGTCTTGAAGTGCAAGGTTATGCATATGGGGAAAATAACATCAAAGCAGATTACTCAATGAATGATACAAAGTTGATCATAACATCTGAAGAAAGGGATCTGGGTGTAATAATATCAGATAATTTAAAATGTAATACATGTACAAACAAAGTAGTCAAAAATGTCACTCAATCATGGGAAACATTTTTAAACATATTAAATGTAGGAACTGGACATAGTTCTTCCTTTATTTAATAGTCTTGTGCATCCACAACTTGATTTTGTAGTCCATTCTGTGCCCCTACATCTATTGGATGCCAAAGTATGACAGAGAAAGTACAACGTAAGTAATTAAAAATCCAGAATATGCAACCCTCAGATTATGAATTAAGATTTAAATCTCTCCAGTTATTCTCTTTAGAGTATAGGGCACTAAGAGGAGATCTGATTTACACCTTAAAGCCTTTCAAGATGAATACATGTTAAATACCATTGATTAGAAAGAAATCTCAGTAATAATAATACAAGGTCTCATAATTTTAAACTTAAACTCTTTTATGTAAAACTACTAAGTTAGTAGATTCTTTACTCAGAGGGTGCCACCAATATGGAACTCACTCCTGAGAATATAGTAACAAGCAAAAATGTCAAAGAATTCAAAGAAAGATTAGATTCTTATATGGGAGATAAAGATATCTTCCACCATTGAATATAATGGTGGCAAGTTCTTTTATGGGCCAACGCCTTTGAACTTGTATCGAACTATGAAACTGTGAAGTTGCTGCAACTTCCTCAAGGACCAATCAAACCATGGGGCTGAGGGCAAAGTGGGGAGGACGAACATGGACAGGAGCAATCAGGTCTAGGGCTGCAGAAATGGCCTTATTATAGGCCAACACCAAGGCCTCAGGACTTGTGCTGGCCATGGAAACTCCGAGAGGTCAATCACCGTTGCCAGGCCTTCGGAGCACACCTCCAGTAAGGCAGTAACTGACCATCTCCACAGGGTAAGAGGCCTATGAAGGGGGCACAAAAGTTGAATCTCATGGTGTAATGATCGGACCATTTGACGGGTTCCACCCCACATCAGAGAGCTTCCATCCCCAGGAGGAAAACTAAATCAAGAGAGTGACCGTGCCGATGGGTGGCAGAGGTAACAATCTGTGTAAGGCCCAGTGATGTCATCAACTGGAGAAAGTACTGTCCAAATTGTGAGAGTTCATCATCAACCCAGGCATTGAAGTCACCCAGAACCATCAATCTGAGTAACTCCAGCGCCATGTCGATGATGAAATATGCTACTTCCTGCAGGAATCACTTCTTGTCCCCTGGTGGATAGTAGACAAGAGCTATCCTGCAACCCACACCTGCCACCATGGTACACTCAAAAGATTTGGCCTCCTCAGCTGTTACATTCGTAAGGTCTAACTCGGTCCTGAAACAGACTGCTACCCCCGTGGTCCAGTCTCAACTGGTGAATCACCGAATACCCTGCTGGAATTGCAGCTTCCAAAATGGGGCCAGCATTTTCATCCAGCCATGTCTCGTGATGTAAGTCAGACAGTAGTCCCAACAAGATCTGCAATAATTACAATCTTGTTCTTACCGATCTGGCATTGCATAACACCGCTCGAGTTGGATGGGTTTAGGGCTGCCCCAGCTACTTGCCCACCAGAAATAATGGTGGTGCCCCTTGGGTATGGGGACTAGACATGGAGTACCATGTTTCAGGCTCCATTTTGCCTCAGGGCATCTTCTGGACTTAACTAACCCAATGTGAGAGCCCCAATCATTCATCCTCTGATATCCACACCCCCGCCACCTCCCCCACGAGCGATGCCCAATGCCTGACAGCACTGGTAAGTTGATGGTGGGTATGGAGGGCAGAGAAAAATAGTGCACAATCAAAAGGAGGCTTACACATCCTACAAGCTAAACACAGGCAAATTACACAACACCCAGGTACCTAGTCCAAAGAACCATAATAAAACAAATAATAAAATCCAAAACCCACACCCAAAATAGATACCCCTACACAAAAGGATACCTAGCCCAAAGCTCAGCACATGAAAAACATAAACCAGAAAAGAAATAATAAATCGACTAAATAATGATAAAACTGCCACAAACCCCTCTCACCGGAATGCGGCAGACAAATGAACCCCACCCCAGGTGCTTCTCACAACCTGAAATGAGAGAAGTCAGCTCACTTTGGTTACCCAGAGTTAAGTAGTCCAAAATCAGAGTAAAATCCAAAACAGAAAAGTCTTTTAAACTTACATGAAAAATAAATGAAAGTGGATGCCCAGGTCCTCTCACCATCAGGGAAACTACAGGACACTCTCACTGTCCAACAGAAAAAATGATTTATGAGTCCAGGCTGAGTCATATAAAAGTCAAGGAATGTAGGTAATCCACAGAAGGTCCAGATTCCACGAAGATGAGCCAAAAAGAATCAATCAGCTGCAGACAGCAAGCACAGGCACACCAGGCTCCACTGCCAACCACCACAGTCAGAAATAAGTGCTGAAACACCTCAACACCCAGAGAATCACTAGGCTATAACCAAACCCCCAGCAATCTAGGGGAACAATGGACTCAACGGCCAGTTCCTTTCCAATCTAGGTCCCGATCCCCTGCAAAGTTCCCCAGAATGTATTGCACAGTCACTCATACACAGTGGTTACACAGAGTCCCAGAATTTTCTGCATCCCCAAAATGCATCTGTCTTGTGTCCAGAAAATTCCCAAGTGCTGAGGAAGTGAAATGGAGCATTACACCACATGCAAAATCCTCCGAATTTATTGCACAGTCACTCATGCACACAGTGGTCACACAGAGTCCCCAGAATTGTTCTGCATCCCCAAAATGCATCTGCTTTGTGTCCAGAAAGTTGACATACTCTGTGATGATGATGATGTCATGATGCACAGTGTCTTGCCAAACTGTGTGAAGGAGGGATAACATGACATGAATCCATTTAGTGTTCTGTCGGAAATGATGACCATGAGAGAACTGTTGCTGGTCCAAAGTATGCTGTAATTCCTGCAAATGCGATGCAATTACCTCAACCAGATGGAAGGGTGCCTTTGTTTGTAGACTAATAGTAGCCTTGGTGAGTTGATATATAAATATATATATGTATTTTCTAGGTGGGGTAGACATATATAGACATGCAGTCATTGTATTGTTTTGTGTCACAGGTCACACATACTGTTGGTGTGCACATTCCAGTGCTTGATGAGACATTTTGGTGTTGAAATTGGAAATGGAATACTCTCAAGCCAATGAAGATAAGTATTTTTTTTGGGGGCATATTTGCAAGTAGGTTTCATTAATGGTTTATTATTTGGTTACTTCTTCACAGATTTCATCTGCATCCTTCTCCAGTCTGGTATTGATGGTCATGGTCATCGATTGAAATGACTTTGGTGCATGTCTGCCCCAGCCGAGAGAGCTGATGTTGAAGAACTTCTTTGGATAAGGCCAACTATGCCACAACAAAGCATCTGGACATTTCTAAAAAAGAAATGAAGGACTTATTACAACTTGATTGCAGCAGTAAGATATTATGTTTAAGCTGTGGCTGTTCCACAGGTATTTGGATTAACACAGATAGCAAGCTGTCCCACTGCAATCATCAAATCTCAGCTTAATTTAGTACCAGGCTGTGTGACAAATATACTGTGTCAGTGTCCCTGCATCTCAACTCAAGTTACATTTCAAAACCACATCTTGTCAAGTAACACAACCTGGGTCCAACTTTTCAACACTGTCATGGCTGCACAGCTGCAAATTTGGAATACAGTGCATGATATGTTGAAGAAATATTTTTGTGACGTACATGTCACCTAGTTTATGAATCCTCAGTCGGATTTGTTGCACTCTTATGAAAAAAAGGAACAGATGAAATAAAATTGATATACTTACCAGTATGGATTGAGAGAAATGGATATTCCATAGGTTTCTATAGACGGTATTGCTGCTGTATCATTGATACAGACCTTCAGCGGAAGAGTTGTTTCTTGTTAACCTGTAAAATAACGAAATAAGCTGACCACATGTGTTTTACCACTGCAGCTCAGAAAAGCAACAGACAACAAAACACAGCTAAAGGAAGTTGAATAGCATAAAAACATTAGTACACTTACTCACTTTATAGTTTTAATAGTAAGAAGCCTTGTGCCTGTGGCTGATGGATGCAGTCTCCTCCTGTTTGACTCCCTCTGCCTTGGCATGGTCAATGTAATGGAAAACTTTGTCACAATGACACTGGTGGTGGGTGCTGATGGTCATAGCTGCGACATGATGACATTCCTCTCACATCTTCCTGCATCTGGTGGTGGTGGCACTGACAAACAGTGGTCCAATGGTGGTGGTAGTCTGGGGGACATGGTCACATTCCTTATGGTGGCAGTGAAGAACAGTGGTCTTATGGTGGTAGTCTGGGGACACACGGTCATATTCCCCATGGTGGAAGTGGAGAACAGCGGTATTATGGTGGTGGTAGTCCAGGGGACACGAGTCACATTCCCTATGGTGGCAGTGGAGAACAGTGGTCTTATGGTGGTGGTGGTAGTCTGGGGGACACATGGTCACATTCCCCATCGTGGCAGTGAAGAATAACAGTCTTATGGTAGTGGTAGTTTGGGGCCCCAGATATTCTGTGCACTGTGTTATAAATGTAATGATGTGACATATGGAATTTGAGTCAGTATGAGTGGGACAGTGATTTAACTTTATGAAAAGAGAACATGTGTCATACAAGACATGTGACAGCCTTTAAACCACTTAAGTTAAAACCTGCCAACATTAACCTCATCATCATTCATCATCCTTCTCAGAAAGAAAGCTGCCCTCGAGTCTTCTTTCTGAATTTGGACCACAGGGAAATTCTTTCTCCACTCTGTTATCATCTATGTCAGTGTTAGGCTGCTTCATGCTGTCACTGCCACCAGGATGGTCCTTTCTTCAACATCAGCAAAACCATGAGTGTGCCAGGGTATGAATACTGAGGTTGCTGTCTGAGCTGGTATGTGCCTCTCATTCATTTTATGAATGTCAGCAAAATGACATTTGCAGGAGAGAGGTTTGCATGATGATCCCGAGCTATTGCACCTGCTGAGCCGAATACCCTCTTGACACTCACACTTACCATTCACTGACCTTTCCACCAGTATAAAAGAGGATCATCAGTGATTGACAGATGCCTGTTTTCAGACACATATGACTCAACCATTCACTGTGCTGCTGTAAGTCCAGTGGTTGATGCATCATCCTGTTCTCCGAGTCATTTATGTCACAAATCCTACTTTGGACAAAGCCTCCCAAAGTGGGTTAATGCCAGATGCTTTTGATGACAGTCCACTTGGAACTGCAGTCCCCTTCCCACTACAGAGTATGCTTGATACTACTCCTCCAGGTTCATCTTCAGCCTGATTATGCTGGTCAGGTTTCCTGACCTTGGCACATACTCCTGTGCTCCATGAACCAAGCGCACCAGTTGCCCACTGACATTTTGTACCTGTTCTGGCCAGTCGTCCAGTACTGAGGCAATTCCATGTTTGTATTGTGGGTCCAGCATTGTTGCTATTACAAAGTTGTCACTATGCTGAATGTGACGATTCTGGTCGAATACTGTCAGCATTGTCTGTTTGCAGATGACACCAAGATCTGCAACAGACTAGATGATCCAGATGGGGTGGGCAGAATGAGAACAGATCTGGATAAACTAGCAAAATGGTCAGAAGAGTGGCAACTGGGGTTTAATGCAAAGAAGTGCAAGATCGTGCACATAGGGAAGAGAAAGCCTGAAGCCACCTGGGGCTGGAGGAGTTGCTACAGTCACAAGGGAAGAAAGACACTGGCCATCATCATCACTGATGACCTGAAAACATCCAAGCAGACCACTAAAGCAGTAGGTAAGGCTAGGGGATGTTGGAGTGTATTAGTAGGGGTATCACAAGTCAGAAGAGGGAGGTAATAATCCCTCTTTACAAGACACTGGTTAGGCCCCATCTGGAATACTGCATGCAGTACTGGAGGCCACACCTTCACAAGGACATTAACCAAATTGAGGCAGTCCAGAGAAGGGCAACCAAAATGGTGCAGGGACTGCATCAGAAAACATATGAGGACAGATTAATGGAGCTCAATATGTATACCCTAGAGCAAAGGAGGAGAGAGGTGATATTATCGAAACATTCAAACACCTTAAGGGCATTAACAAGCTGAAAGAGTCTAATATGTTTCAATATAAGAAAAGTAGCAGGACAAGAGGACACAGCATGAGATTAGAGGAAGCCAATTAAGGGTAATGTGAGGAAGTTATTTTCACAGAAAGGGTGGTGCATGCATGGAACGGCCTACCTCAGGAAGTGATAGATAAGAATACAGTGCAGAGCTTCAAACAGGCATGGGCTAGGCATAAGGAGCAATATAGATGAGTATGAATAGATAGGCCATCGACAGAGCAAAGGTTGATGGCACATTTATAAGGTAGAAAAGAAATGGGCAGACTGGATGGGCCTTATGATCCTTATCTGCCATCAACTTTTGTTTCTGTGTTTCTATGTAGCATGTGTTTCATCAACACACTGCTAGCACTGTCTCCAGCAATGTCAAGGCTATGCTGTACATTCACTAATGTCTGCCTCAGCACCCACAGCAGTGGAATTGATTGGCTAATGGAGGCAGTCTCACCACTGACTGCCTGTGTGGCACGTTCAAAGGCCTCAGGATACTTTTTACAGAGTCCATGAGATGCCACTGTTCAGTCGTCATAGACATGGAAGCCCAGAACTGTCATAGCTAGTGTGCATGACAAGATATTCTGAGATGGCTTTGTACTGTTCATACAACCTCTCGCCATGTATAAAGTGAAGTTCCACTGGGTGACAACTTCCAGCTTCAAGCGGTGCTGTGGGAGGCCGTTTTGGATCTGCAACTGCAGGTTGGTCACGGTCTTTCAGAGCATGAAAATGAGAACAGATACAGAGTGCAACTGTCAGCATTTCTTCATATCAGGGTGCTGCAGAAACTCCTGCACCACAAGATTTAAACAGTGTACCATGCATGGAACCCCAAAAAGCCACCATTCGTGATGCATTTCCACCAGATTTGACCCATTGTCACTTGCTATGAAAGCCAGCTCTCAGGGACAAGGGGTTAAGCCACTGTCAATTTCAGTCAGTACCCATCCAACTTGTTTTCATCAGTGTGTGAACAGGTCACATTGTGCATAGCAATCGTTGCATGCTGTCAATTCCTGGAAGATTGCTACCACGACACTCCACCTTGCTACACTGATTATTCACACTACCAACAGTACAAACAACCCCAGCACCTGCGTACAGTGTGCAGTTATACACAGATATGAACTCCCTGCTGTTTTGCCACTTGTCCACATATCCATACTTAAATGGATAAATGGAGAGGAGGAATGTTGAAGGGCATGTCTTACTGAGTTGGACACAGTGCGGTACAACTCCGGGACAGCACATGTCGAAAAGTATGTCCTGGATGGAACTCCCCATTTTGGACAGGCACGCAGCAAACCACAGGAACCCAGAATTCTCCACAAAGGAGAAAGGAAAAGATCAACTGCCAGAATTTCAGCTACAGCAGCATTAAGTTCACGTGACACTGTATGACTGTGTAGATACTTCAGCTTATGCGCAAAAACACTCTCGATGTGGGCTGATGTAAACATTTTACACAGGTGTGATGAAAATGGTTTTGCTCTGTGAATGGCAGGAGTTGGAGTGTGGACATGTGATGACAAACCCAGAAATGTAGTTATTTTCCCAGATTTAGCAACAGGGGTTGATGTAACACTTGCACTAGGCATACTGCATTGGCCACCACCACCACCAAAACTGCTACTCTCACCACCACTGGACAAGACTTCAGAATCATTCTGCTCTTCCACCTCATCATGCCTGTAGTAATCCTCTGCTGTTATTTCATCACTACTGCAAACATTTAATTTTCTACTTGATGCTACAGTCATGGAAGGGATAACATGCTTGTTATGGTTGATGATGAGGGTGAACGCCCACTGTGGTTCACTTACTAGCTGCCATCTTGTGCTGGGTCCACAGAGCCATGTGCCTATTCTTAAGATGTGTATGCTGTCCCCTGTGCCTAGATGACTCCCTTTTACATCGACTCACACACACCTGGCAAACCTGGCAGATTGCAACGACTCATCATTTGCATCTTCCACAAAAAATTCAAACAAGGATTTTGATGTTCTAGTTTTAACATGTCCCCTGATGCTCTTATTGGACTCTGTTTTTAAGCCATGAAGTGTGTGGGGGGCTCATGATTTTCAGGCAGGACAACGCTTGGACTGCAACGGACCACCACGACTACCTATTGTTATTACTGGGTCATTGTCATCAACTGAAACTGGTAAATCATAACCTTTACTAGGGGAATGCAAATAGACCCAGACACAGCCACCTTGAGTTTTTTTCTGTGGCACCAACAGGGTCACTGACACCATCATCATATTCATCAACATCATCCACATCTTCTGCTTGGATGCTGGCATGTGGACTGCATGTTGCAACCACAGCAACATCATCATTATCTGATTTATTTTTATTTATTTCATTTTTGTTGACCAGGTAAGTGCACTAGACAAATCCTGCCTATTTTCAGGCACGACCGGGGAGGGGGATACAGATGAATGCCAACTGACCTTGAACCAGATTAAGCTGTTGGTGGTATTTTTTAGTGAAAGAGGAAAATTTGGCCAGGACACAGGGAAATTCTCACTCTTTGACCAGTAGGAGGACTTGTGACCGTCAGGATGGAGGGCTCAGTTGCTGAGCAGCCTTGGTTGCAGCAAGGCGTGCTGCAGGCCCTGAGCCTGCTACTGTTTCTACACTGGAGAATCTGAGTCAGAAATTTTTTTGAAGCACCTACAGAACCAGGTTTATCTGCCGACACAAGTTTCAATAGATACTTGGCTTTGCAAGAAAACAAGGTTGCATCTATTGCCAACCTCAGATATTTCCACAGAACACCACATGGATTTCACTACCTGTCATTTGGTGCAGTTGCCTCCTAACAAGCAGCGGAATGCGGAAGCGCCATTAGGAATCTTCGTGACAGCTGAGGATTACAGACTGACAGCGAGGTTGCTACGCAGCAGAAATCTGAAACTAACCTACAAGCTAATACAGCTCCAGCTACAACGCTGCAATTCTTTTGCCCTGGAAAGTCAGTCACAGGTACTGTTTATGCTTCTTCTGCCTTAGACCAACAGCACGCCCAGTCTTTTCTTTTGTCGCTAAACAGTGGGCATTTAAATCTGTGACTAAAAAACCTATTTCTGAACAAAATGCTCCTGGGCTGACCAGGTAGACAATGCTGATGCTTCATGATCAGTCAGTAAAGCCCTGACATCAGCGGGCTGGGCACAGCTCCTGGAGTCTGGTAAATGGTTCTGTTTTTCCCCAATTGTTATTCTGGGGGTAAATATGAAGGGGACTGATCTTCCTACTTCACTGGTCACAAAACCTACTACTTCTATTCCTCTCAATATGGTTAATCAGGCCCACTCTATGAGGGACCATTCTTTGACACTGCAAGTTCACTCCAGCCCTTCCTCCTGAACTGTCTTTCATGCAGAACCCAGAACCTGGTTTTAAACCACAAGGAGGTTTGCCTTTTCTGAAGAACTTCCATTTTGGCCATTGCCCTCTTCATCTGGGGGGCATAGATGACCAGGCCTGTAGGACACCCTGCAGGCCCATCGCTAGGATCTGTATCCTGGCCTAGAACAAACACACCATGTTCTTATGCTTTCTTTTCGTTCTTCTGATTTCTCAGCTAAAAGACATAATGCAGTTTGTTTTGTTTACAAAGGAGGGATGGATGTTTTTCCAGATAGAAAATTTGTAGCTAAAGCATTATTAAAGGATAGTTTGCAATTTACTTCAACTGAAATGTATGCCTTAATACATGTTTCAGGGAGAAGACTTTGATGTTAGCTTTAAGTTAAATAGTGGCTTGGATAAATTTTGGCCTAAATATCATAAAGTCGACAGACTCCTTTGTGGTCCCCTTTGATGTTTTCCACTTACTAAACCTGCACATAAAACCGTTACTGTTCTTTTAGAAATGAGGGTGTAAGTGTTATGGATCTTTTATTAGTTGAAACAAAGGTGCAGTATTGGGACACCCAGAAGCAATCTTTGATTCCGAGGATATTTGGACAGGGGTTGGAGAATCAGGATTATACTACGCTCTGCAGAGGATGGTTTACAGCACCTTCCTAATTGTATTTTCTTGAGGCAAGATAAAGGGGTTCTTTTCCATGAGGTCAACTAAATCTTGCTATAGATGTGGAAATCAGGTCACATTAGTAGTGCTTGTGATCTTTGGGCTGTATCCTTTGTAATTCTTTGGGGCATGTGAGTGAACACTGTAGAAACATAGCAGTTTGCTCCTTGTGTAATGCACTCAGGCACTCTTATGCCACTTGTCCTGAGGCAGCTCATCGGCAGTCAGATCCCAGGACTCTGAAGAACAGAGATTGCTGATTGCAATTGCGCGGCGTTCAAGAGCCACTCACTCTACAGCATCCACACGATCTTCAGTTCCCCCTCCTTTGGTATCACCTGATTTGGAGCCTTCTGTTGTTGTTCAGGAATCATTTGATACTATTCCCCCTTTGGATATTTTCTCCAGAAATGTTGCTACCCAACCCTCTACCTCAGGCTTCCATCCTCTTGACTCTCAGTCCATGCCCCCCTTCCTCAAGAAGTGCCTTTTCATTCCAGGAAACAAGGCGTAAGACCTATAATACTCAGCCAGCCCCAAAAGTTCCTAAATTAGTCAGTACTCCTACAACTAATCGTTTCCATGCCCTTCTCCTTGCATAAGATATATCAGATGCTGAATCTGAATCCTCCCAGTCAGGGGCACATCTCTTAGAAAAACTTTAGAAGTGGAATCTGAAGGGGATCAACCCTTAGTTCTCCCGTCTAAATCTATCTCCACAGCTGCCAAGAAAGGGAAGAAAAATAAATATAGATACAAAAGATACATAGACAGTGTCGGCAGATAAGGGCCTATGGCCCACCCAGTCTGCCATTTAAGTTTGTAAGTTCAGTTTATGTTTTCCAGGAAGTCTGTTGCCCTTACCCTGACCTCAGAATTCCTTTATGTCTATCCCATGCATTCTTAAATCCCGTGATTGTTTCAGCTCCACCACTTCCTCTGGCAGGGTGTTCCACTTGTCCACCACCCGTTCTGTGAAGAAATTCTTCCTCACGTTTCCTCTGAATCGTCCTCCCTCCAACTTCATCCCATGCCCTCTAGTCCTGGAACATCTTTTCGCTTAAAAATAGTGCATTCCTGCACTCTGTTCCTCCCTGTAAGATACTTGTATGTCTCTATCATATCCCTGTCTCCCTCCTCTCCTCCAGGAGTACATGTTCAGTGCCTTCAACCTGTCCTCATAGGGACTTGTGATGCAATCCATGCACCATCTTTGTTGCCCTCATCTGAACCTCTCTCCCTGTCTATGTCCTTACATAGGTAAGGTCTCCAGAACTGCACAGTGTACTCCAGGTGCGGCTTCACTAGTGTCTTGTATAGTGGAATTATGACCTCCTTTACCTGCTGGTGATGCCCTGCCTATGCATCCCAGCATCCTATTTGCTTTACCTGCTGCCTTGTCACACTGTTTCCCGCCTTGAGGTCATCAGAGATGATAACTCCAAGATCCCTTTCCTGCTTGGTGCATGCTATATCCTCACCCCCAACTGATATATTGTACAAGGGTTTTTGTGCCCCATATGCATTATCTTGCACTTCCTTGCATTGAATTTCAACTGCCAAACCCTGACCATTCTTCAAGTTTCTGCAGGTCCTTCTCATTCTGTCTACACCCTCTGGTGTGTCTACTCTGTTACAGAGCTTTGTGTCATCAGCGAACAGTGAAATTCTGCCTTCTAGGTCCTGTGCAATGTCACTGATGAAGATATTGAATAGTACGGTCCCAGCACTGATCCCTGCGGTACCCCACTGGTCCTCTTCCTCTGTGGGTGACAGCCATTTACCACAACCCTCTGTGTCCTGCTGCCCAGCCAGTCACCTACCACCACACTACTGTCCTGCCCACCCATATTCCCCAGTTTGTGCAATAGTCTTCTATGTGGCACAGTGTCAAAGGCCTTGCTGAAGTCCAGATAGGCCATGTCCACTGCCCTCCCTGATCCACCTCCTAGTCACCCAGTCAAAAATTCAATGAGGTTGGTCTGACATGACCTTCCTCTGGTGAAACCATGCTGCCTTGGGTCCTGTAGTCCATTGACAACCAGATGTTCCACCAATCTCTCCTTCAGTAGTGCTTCCATGATCTTCCCCACTACCGAGGTGAGGCTGACTGGTCTGTAGTTCCCGCTTCCTCTTTGTTCCCACTTTTGTATAAGGAGACTACATCTGCTATCCTCCAGTCTTTGGGTACCTCCCCTGTTTCTAGTGATCGGCTAAACAGGATAGCAAGAGGTTCAGCCACCACCTCTTTTAGTTCTTTAGGACCCTGGGTGCACCCCATCTGGCCTCATTGCTATCAACTCTTATTACTTCCAGTTCCTTCAGGACCCTTTCTCGTGTAAACATAAGCCTCCATGAAATTGTTTCCCACTATCTGAATGCTTTCCTTATTGACTTTCTGTTCATTTAATGTGAACAGCATCAAAACCAGTTACGACAATCTGCTTTATTTTCTTTTTGAAAGCCTTACATTGCAATGTGTTCTTTTACAGGATACGATTACATACAGTTACGAAATCTCTAGTGCTTCAAAAGCGGTGGCATACAGGGGTTTCATATTGGTCATTAGGACTAGAACAATGTACTGGGGTAGCAATACTTTTGGGCTAGACGTGAAAGTTTTGAAATTAATTGATCTGGTCCCAGGTCGGGTATTAATTTTGGATATTATACTTCAGGGGTGTGTTTAGATTAATTAATGTATATGCACCTCAAACCAAAGCAACAAGGGTTGATTTGTTCAAACTATACAACCATATTTGCATACCTCCTTTAATGTTATCTGGGAGGCGATTTTAATTGTGGTTTGTCAAATATAGATAAGGGTAAGGGGAAAACTACTAGTTTTTTGTGACATGTCCTGTTTGGCTAAGGTTGTCCAGACTGCAAGTTTGGTTAATGCATACGCTGTTTGCATGAGACTACTGTTCCTACCTTTTATAAAGGAGCCTAGCCACCAGGATAGATTTCTTTTCATTAATAAAACTTTACCTTTAAATTCGGCATGGGGTGGAATTCTCCAATCATTGTGCCTTGTGCATAACAGTTGGGTCTACAGTAGTTTTCTCTTTCGGTAGGGGCCTCTGGAGACTTAACTCTCAACTGTGGCATCAGAACATTTTGAACATCTGCAATATTTTGCAAAAGCAAGAAAGTCTCTATATGAAATGTATGAGAATCCCTTTTATGGTGGATAGATACTAAAACAGATGTTATTTCACTGTTGAAATTTTTGGAAGTCTCAGCATTCCACAGCTTATTTTCTTATTTACAACTCAGAAAGCAGATACAGAAATTAATGTCTATGGCCCAGACCACTAAACATGACTTTTCATCGCAAATAAAAATACTTAAGGAAAGAATGGTACCCTTTCATAAGTATCAATCAACAGTTTTACACTTTCAACAGAAATTTGGTACGCAGGAAATTTTGCTACTGTTTGTCCTTTTCTTGGTAATAAGGAAAGGGTGGGAAAAAGGTTTTGTCAGTCTTATGAGGCAATGGTCAAGAGAATTTTCAAACATGATATGATGTCAGAGGTAACATCCCACACGGCTTCACTCTTTAAAGAACAGCCTGTTGATTTGGTTTCTTCTCTGGCTTATCTACATAATGTTGAGGTCCCAGACTGCCCTCCATCTATATTATCTTGTTTAGTGAGTCCCTCACACCCCAGGAAGTTCTCACTGCCATTCATTCCCTTTCTAATAAAGCACCAGGTACAGATGGTTTGACTGTAGAGTTTATAAACTAATCGGTGCTGTGTTGTCACAGGAACTTGCTAATGTTTATAATGACTTGTTAATGCATTCTGAATTTCCTTTAGATATGATGGGAGAATTTTAATTTTTCTACATAAGAAGGGTGGTAGAAGCTCCTTTCTAATTGGAGACCAATCAGCCTATTAAATGTTGATTTAAAATTTTAATGAAAATTTTGAATACACGTCTTTTGACAGTATCCCAACATTTAATTTCCCTGCACGGTCCTGTGCGATCCCAACAGAAGTCCATCTTCTTCCAAGTTGTGTGCTTTGAAACAACTGAGAAGCTGTGTGGGATATACTATATTGGACTAAATATCTGTAACTAATCTCTCTCTCTGCTTACATCTGAGAGAAGTTTTCCTCACTTTACAGAGGTATTGCTTTGTGTTTAATTATTTTAGTTTTTAATTCAGGAAGGAGGTTTTCAAAACTGCTTATCTTGTCAGCATCTTCAGAAGGGCTGAAATAACTGCATATTTGATTTTCCTTTGTGGCTAACTGGACTGATTACTAGAATTCTGTGACAATCTGAATCAATATATTTTGCAATACTTGGTGGTGTTGTGTGAGTTAGAATAGCAAAAGCTGCAGTTTGTAATTGGATGCCAGACATAGCCTGAGGTGGGAAATTGTCATCACAAGTCAGAGGTCTGCATCACAGCCAATTGTCTAGCTTGACCATTTCAGCATTGTTCAATTACTATAGACTACTGGTGTGACCCTGTTTCAGACAAAAGTCCATCTTCTTCCAAGTTGTGTGTTTTGAAACAACTGAGAAGCTGCGTGGGATATACTATATTGGACTAAGTATCTGTAACTAATCTCTCTCTCTCTTGCTTACATCTGAGAGAAGTTTTCCTCACTTTTACAAGAGGTATTGCTTTATATTTAATTATTTTAGTTTTAATTCAGGAAGGAGGTTTTCAAAACTGCTTATCTTGTCAGCATCTTCAGAAGGGCTGAAATAACTGCATATTTGATTTTCCTTTGTGGCTAACAAACCACCAGGCTGTTTTGGGGCTGGAGAGTTTACCTGTGTCTGACTTGGATGTCTGGATTTTCTCTGTTTGATTTGCAGGGTATTTTCTCTGTCAAATTGTTGTGTAGGGTATCTTGCTGACAGGAAGGCACTCATCGAGCGGTGGATGAGAGCTTTTAGCTGATTGTTTTTGAGGGCACAGTTTAGGCCCAACCCTTCCACCCCCTCACCTCACCCACCCTGGAAATAGTTCCTTTATACCTGAGGTTCTGACATAATTTCCTCAAGAGTGCAAGGTCACTGTACTGTCATATCCCTCTAGCACACTGCACTGACAATATAAGCATACATTGTATAATATATATATATTTCTATATAACCAATCACACACGCACACAAACACAAAAACAAGCAAACAAAAAGTAGATAAACATGTGGGGAGTAGTGCAATGTAATGGCTGTGGGGCAGCAGTCTTCTGGGAGTCTTTCTGGAGGCTGAGATGCCACCCTATTTGCAGACAACTCTCTGCCCTGAGGGAGGAAGTTGCCCATCTTCAGGCCACACTGGACAGTAGTAAGAAACCTTCCCCAGGCCACACTGGACAGTAGGAAGGAACCTCCCCATCCAGGGAGCATGAGGGCCATCACCACTACCTCAGAGGTTGTGAAGAAAGCACAGCAGTTGGACCACAGTGGGCTCAGGGAGGATGAGGATGGTGGAACAGAGGCACACCCAGTCAGATGTTCCACTCCACAATCCATACACCATTCTGGGGAGCATAGCTCCCTATGGATGCACCCACAGAGAGACTGATGACAACTGTCACAAGGGAGGCCCACAGGAAGGAGGCAGAGGACACCACAGGGAAAGGAAGCAGCTCCTGGTGGAGGACTCAATTATTAGGGTATAGAACTGGGGGCTGGGAAAACTGAAGTAAGGTGCCTGCCTGGTGCCATGGCTTGGAGGGACAGGAAGCACATCCTCAGGATCACGAGAACAGCGCAAGGAGTCTGAGCTGGATGTAATTGTCCACCTAGGGACAATGACTTGGCTCATCATGAGATGAGAGCAGTGCAGGAGGACACTGCAGAGTTGGGGAGGGTCTAAGACAAGTAGCACACAGTATCCTTCTCAGAGGTGCTGCATGTCAGAGACATGGGGAGGCGAAGGTAATTAGCACCATGCAGTTTAATGAATGGTTGAAAAATGGTGCAGAGCACAGGGGTTTGGCTTCATTGGGGACTGGGGTTCCACCTGGAGGACACCAGCCTATACTGGCAGGATGGTCTGCATCTGTCCAGGAAGGAACAAGTCTGTAGAGCAATCGGTTTAAATTCTTCATTGGCAAGCTTTTAAACTAGTCAAAGGGAGGCACTGACAAGCAGCAGGAAAATCCCAGCCTCTCCTACAAAACAGGGTACTAAATGAGAAAAATACAGAGGTAGAACGGTCAGTGTGGGATGCTGCAACAGAAGGTAAAGCCATAAAAATGGAGACCAATGAGTACCAATGCACATAGTCTGGGTAACAAGCTTCCTGAATTAGTGGCCTTGATGGAGGAGGAACATCTGGATATTGTGGCAGTGACAGAAACATGGTAGCACAAAACCATGACTGGGACATAAACATACCAGGATACACTATCTACAGGAGGGACAGGGAGGTAAAAGGAGGAGGAGTAGCTCTTTACATAAGGAAGGAATAAAAGCAACAAAACAAAAGGGTAAACAGGGAGGAGAAGAAGCACTGTGGGTAAATTTGGAGACAGGCAATGGCAACACAATCTGCACAGGGTTGCATACAGACCCCTTCTCAGGGAGGAAATGGACAAGGAAATGATAGAAAGTATACTTAGAATGGCAGAAAAGGGAGATATTGCTGATGGGTGATCTGAATATGCCAGATGTTAACTGGAGTGCAGTTGCAGCTGCCACTTCAAGAGTGGAGTTATTCTAGATGCCCTACAGGGGACATGCCTTGAGACAACTAGTATTGGAGCCCACTTGAGAGGAGCATTATTAGACTTGCTTCTCTCAAATGGAGATGGAGAGGATCACAGATGTAGAAATGGGTAGCCATCTGGGAACTAGCGACCATCAAACAGAATGGTTCACAATAAACACAGCAATAGAGTCAAGCCATACAAAGACAAAAGTACTGGACTTTAGGAGGGCTGACTTTGCAAAATGGGTGAGTGCCTAAGGAATGCACTAGCAAATTGGCAGGAAGGAGGGTGGAAGAACAAGGGGAATAATAAAACTGCCATAACAGAGGAAACAAACCTTTGTGTGAAGCAAATAAACAAAACAAAATGATGTAAGAACCCACTATGGTTCTCAAAGGAAGTGGCAATGAAGGTTCAAGAAAAGAAAGCATTCAGGAAGTATAAGGAATCGCAGAAGGAGCAGGACAGAGAACTGTATCAGTTAAAGCAAAAGGAGGCTGGGAAGGCAGTCAGAACAGCAAAGGCCCAAACAGAGGAAAAGATAGCCAACTATGTTAAGAAGGGGATAAAACATTTTATAGGTACATCAGGGAGCAGAAGGAAGACCAAGGAAGGATAGTGAGGCTTAATAAAGGGAGGGAGGGTGGACAGAGGGAGACTGTGAAAAGGCAGAGATACTAAACAAATATTTTTGCTCAGTATTTACAAATGAAGAGGGGAGGTGCATAAAACAAACAGTAGAAACACTCTGGATACAGAAGTTGATACCAGCCCATTTACAGAAGAAACGGTTCTGAAAGAACTCTTAAAACTGAAGGTGGACAAAGCAATGGGGCCTGATGGGATTCATCCCAGAATTTAAAAGAACTAAGGGTAGAATTAGTGACACATTGACTACCCTTTTAACAAATCATGGGAGGATGGGGTGGTACCCGAGGACTGGAGGAGGGCAGATGTGATTCCCTTCACAAAAGTGGGAGCAAGGCAGAAGCAGGAAACTACAGACCCGTTAGTTTAACCTCAGTGATAGGGAAAATGATGGAATCACTTCTGAAGGAAAGAATTGTTGAGTATCTAGAGGCCAGAGGGCACAGGACCTAGGCAGCATGGATTCACAGTGGGAAGGTAATGCCAGATGAATCTGATAGATTTCTTTGACTGGGTGACAAAGTAGTAGATCAGGGAGGGGCTGTGGACATGGCCTACAAGACTTTAGCAAGGCATTTGACACAGTCCCACACAAAGTTAATATACAAGTTAGCCAGCCTGGGAATGGTCCCAAGATGACAGCCTGGGTAAAGAATTGGCTGGAGAATAGGACACAGAGTAATAGTAAATGGAGTCCACTCAGAAGAAAGGAAGGTTACTAGTGGGGTACTGCAGGGTTCAGTATTAGGACCAGTCCTCTTCAATGTCTTTATAAGCTACATTGCAGAAGGACTGGAAGGAAAAAGTGTCTCTTGCAGATGACACAAAGATCTGCAACAGAGTTGATGCACAGGGTGGGGTAGAAAGGATGAGAAGGGACTTGGCAAGGTTAGAGGAATGGTCAAATGTATGGCAGCTTAGATTCAATGCTAAGAAGTGCAGGTAATGCACCTGGGAAACAAAAACCAGGGAAGAGTACACAATGGGGTGAGATACTAACAACAACAAAATGGAAATGGACTTGGGGGTAGTCATATCAGATGACCTAAAGGTGGGTAAGCAATGTGAGAGGGCAGCAAGGAGGTCTGGGGATACTGGGATGCATAGGGAGAGGCATTACCAGTAGAAAACAGGAAGTTATTATCCCTCTGTACAGACAGCTGGTGAGACCCTATCTGGAGTACTGTGTGCAGTTCTGAGACCCAATCTCCCAAAGACATAGACAGGATGGAAGCTGTCCAGAGGAGGGCAACTAAAATGGTGCAGGATCTGCACCGGAGGACATATGAAGAGAGACTTAAGGAGCTTAATATGTATAGCCTCGAGGAAAGGAGGGAGGGGGGGACATGATAGAAACTTTCAAGTACCTCAAGGGAATCAACAAAGTCCAAGAGGGTGGCATCTTTCAAAAAAGAGCTGTGCAAGAACAAGAGGGCACAATTTGAAGATAGAGGGGCAGCTCAGAGGTAATTTAAGGAAGTATTTTTTCACAGAGAGGGTTGTGGATGCATGGAACAGCCTTCGAGGAGGCTGTGGAGTCAAAATCAGTGGTGGAATTCAAGCATGCATGGGACAGTCATAAAGGCAATTCTAGAGGGTGGGGTAGGAAGAAGTAGGCTGCTGGTTAACTAGGATCTGCAGCTTATCCAGTAAGGTGGGAAATGGGCAGACTGGGTGGGCCAAGCGGTCCTTATCTGCCGTCAAATTCTATGTTTCTATGTTTCTATAATTGATCAGTTACTCTTTCTCGAGAAATATTTGATAGATCATATACAATTGGATTAACTGGGTTTGTTTTGTCATTAGAACAAATGGGAGCCTTTGATTCTGTGAATCATGAGTTTTTGGCTTACTTTACAACATTATGGTATTCCTTCTATTTTTATTTCTTGGTTATGCAAACTTTATAAGTCCGCTACAGTGTCTCCATTGGTTAATGGACACCTCGGGCCTATGCTTCCGTAAAAGCGGGAAGTCGGCAGGGTTGTCCAGCTAGCCCTCTATTATGTGTGTCTAGTATAGACCCGTTGTTATTGCATTTTGAATAAATTAATACCTCCTATCACTGTTCCAGGAGTATTAATTCCTTTTTCAGCCCTTGCTTATGCAAATGATATTTGTATTTGCACCTCTACTGTTTCTTCAGTTAACTCAGTTATTAACATGTGAAATTTTTTGGTTCCCTTTCTGGTACATCTTTAAATAAACCCAAATGCCTTGGGTACAATTTGGGTGGAGGTACCTACCGGAGCTCATCTATGGGATATAAGTTTAATGTTACACCCATATGGATTTTGGGTATAGTTTTGGTTCTCTACCCGGCTATCCACAATTGGGATATCCAACTTGAAAAGGCAGAATTATGGTACAGAATTGGAATAAATGGCAGTTTTCAAGCTTAAGCGTATCTATGATACTGGACACATTTACTACCTCTATTTTTATTTTTAAGTAATATTTTCCCCACCTAAACAAAGGGAAGCAACTCTAGCATTTTTTTCAAGCTGTCTGGGGTAGCCGCCTTAATCCTATTAAGCATAATATTCTTTATTTGCCTGTATCTCAGGGTGGTTTGAACATGATAAATCCCTTACTGCTTTTTTATTGTCAATTCTTTTTCTAATTTCTCACCATTATTAAAACATCTTCCTAAATTATGGACAGGTCTCTTTCAGCAAGCAATAGGGACTTGGTATCAAGATTGGGCGGAAGGCCTGCTTAGGCTGTCTTAGTGCACTTGCCACTGTGAATCCCTATCAGCGTGAGATTTTCTTAAAATATGACAGTGGAATATACCCAGTGACTGGTTACTCTCTAAGCAAAAACATTTTTTTATATCAGTCTGTTCTTGATTCACATTTTCTGAACTAATTACATTTCCAAAATGTCCAGATGAGCAGCTTTTGTCCCTACAGGGTTTAATAGCCCATAAGCGTATTCCTCCTAAATTGTGGGATGGTACCTGGTTGTGTGGTCATGAGAGGCTTAATGTTAAGGGTAATCAATTTCATAAACAGTTGCAGGACTGTAACTGTTCTCGTCCTGGTTGCATTCAAGCATTCAAGACTATGCAGCATTTTACTGTTTATGTCCATATATTTCCAATTTTTGAGTTATGTTGCTAACGTTTGGAAAGAACCAGTATTTGAAAATGTAAATTATGAAATTCTGATTTATGGTTCATATACTCCGGATTGGAGTAAATGGGATACTAGTACATTGCATGTTCTTTTCGCAGTATTTAAGTGGTTTATTTGGCAAAGTAGGTGTCTTTTACTTTACAGCAGAAGGATCTTTCCTGTATGGAACTTTTGCAGAAAATTCCTCAGAATTGTTAATTATTTATAAATATGAAGCTGGAATATATAACCGTGCTCTATTAAGGTTGAATTGGAGGAATTTACCATGGGTGACAGACAATGATGTTCCTATCACATGAATTCAGATTTTTCTTTATTATTTATTTTCATTTTTACTAAGATGTACTAACTGACTTTGGGTTGTTTTCTTTTGATTGCCTTTCTTTTTACACATTTCCTTTGTTTTTCTTTATTGGCAATTTCTTTTTATACATTGTGAATTAACATTGTTTCTTGATTTCCTTTTTGAAGTTTTGTCAATAAAAATTCCCTACTCTTTTCGATAAGTGCCATGGGATCTTTAACAGCCACCTGAACTACCACCAACCCACGCAGATGGGACCTCGGTTTAACGTCTCATCCGAAAGACAGCACCTCAGAAGTGCAGCCCCTCTCATGCTTCCTGAGGAAGTTGTGGGGTTTAAAACTGTGGGAGAATTCAAGAATGCATGGGACAGACATAAGGCAATTCTTGTGGGGGCAGGAAGAAATAGGCTGTTGGTTAACTAGGATCTGAGGCCCATCCTGTGGGTAGGGAAATGGGCAGACTAGATGGGCCTAGCGGTCCTTATCTGCCGTCAAAGTCTATGTTTCTATGTTTCTATATGCTGCACTACAGTGTCAGTACTGGGATATTAACCAAGTGCCAGATTTGGGAACTGAACCCACAGCCCTCTGCTCTCGGCCTCAGAGGCAAGTGTGCTACCTGCTGAGCTACTGACACTGATTCATCATCAGCAGCACCACCATCACCCAAAATTTTTCACCACACCATGAATCACTGCATGGCAAATGCATGACCTGAACTACAGTGGAAGAAATGTCACTTGTGTGCTATCATTGACATAATGATCAAAATCCACATGTTTAGTTACTGGGATGTTACTGGGAGTATGACATCATCTACACTCTCACTCGCTGCCACTGCTTCATACTTCACTATATTTTGGACACGGTAAACTTGTCAGAACTGGAACTTAAAGCAGTAATACTCATATCACCACAAGCAACTGCACTAAAACCACCAGCTGGGACATAATCTCCTTCAACTATGAGTGAAGCTACTGATTGTGCTGTAAAAAACACTGAAGGAGAAATACCTTTCCTCATATCAACAATGCACTTCATCACGCACTACTACCACACCCATAGACAATCTTACCACTGGTAGCAGTGCCATGGTGAGAAACAGCTTTGCTTACATGTCTCTTTGCTGGCATTTTGGGGAATCAATAGGAATATTCTAAACAAATTCAGATTTTGGAACATTCACTCTGGGTGGGGCTGGGCAGGTGACACTGGATGTAAAGCCAAAAACAACTGTGGCTTCAACAACAGATACAGACATAAAGTCTCAACAAGTTCAACAACACCTTAACTAACCAGTGGTGTTCTCAAGTCATAAACAATCCAATCTGGAAAGAGAAATATTTTGCCAGTGGGGAGAGGGAACACTGACTGCAGATTACTGCAGTGAAACCAAGAAAAGATATCACAATAGCAGTACAAAATCACGCAGTTGCAGTGGATAGCAGGTTCACACAGCTGCACCTGCAATTATCACTTGGCACTATAAAGGTGTATTATCTGATGTCACATCATGCACGGCACACACACTCACACACACAGAAATTGTCTACAAGTAATGCATACCAAATTTAAAACTTCAGTAATATACAAGGTTTTTAAACAACCTCAATGCTGCTCCATGTCCCTTCAGACACACAATCAGCAAAACAATGTCAACAATTACTGAAAATATTACTGTGTGTACAATAACACAGTCAGTTGTACAAGAAAATGTAACCAAAAATTAAAGAACTCCTTATTTCTCCTACTTAAATCTACTTACACTAGATACACCTCTCCCTAAAGCACACTTCCACTGTCTCTCAGTACACAGACTGAATGTTGTGCATTACCATTCAAAATCCACACAAACAATAAACACTCGATGATATGAGCACAGAAATGTGTCCTACAATTGATGAACTAAAGTTTCAGCAAACAAATGACTCAAAAGACTTTAACATCTTTTAGAAGGTTTGAATCACAGAGAGCTCTCAGAGCAGGTCGTCTCTAAACTTCCTACACACGCTACCACGAACTGAGGCTGTGCAGAACAATCTAGAGCCCATGTGACCTGAAATCCAATGAATCACTGCAAAATTCACCTCTGGAGCCTTAAAATAAGGCAAAATGATGTGAAGAACATTGTTCCCAATGTATGTTGCCTTAAGATTTGGTGGAGTAGTGGTTTGGGAAGGCGGAGTAATGCGTAAGTCATTGTCTTCAATGGATTTCGTTACCCATTATAACGCGATTTGTGTTGCAGAGCACTCGCAAATCTGCCTTCACTCCAAAATCACTCCATGGAGTGAACTGAGGCCACTTCACCCATCTCTACCTGGGAGTACTCATGCTGGATGACCTAAAGTTGGCCAAACAATGTGAGAAGGCTGTGGGAAAGCCAGTAGGATACTGGGGTGAATAAGGAGAGGTATCACCAGCAGAAAGAAGGATGTGGTTATGCCACTATGTAGATAGCAGGTGAGACCTTATATAGAGTACTGTGTTTAGTTCTGGAGATGGCATCTCTGGAAGGACATAGACATGGTAGAAGCAGTCTAGAGGAGAGCTACTCTACAAAGATGGTGCAGGGTCTGCCTGCAAATCCCTATGAGGAGAGGCTAGGGGAACTCAATGAGTATTCCTTGATGAGAGAAGAGAGAGGGATGACATGATAGAACTGTTCAAGTACCTTAGCAACATAAACAAGGTTCAAGATGGTAGCATATTTCAAACCAGAAGATGTGCAAGAACAAGGGGCACAAGAAGAAGTTAGAGGGGGGTTCAGGGCAACATGAGGAAGTACCTTTTCACTGAAAAAGTAGGGGTGCTTGGAATGACCCCCAAAGAAGGTGGTTGGGGAAAAACAGTTAGGGAATTCAAGAATGAATGGAATAGAACATGGGCTGGCAGTATAGCCTAGAGCAGTAGTTTTCACACACTGTCCTAGTGAGCTTCCCCAAGACCTGGAAAAGATCTTGAGCCCCAATATAGAAATAATTTTGGGCCTCCCATAGTTTGAACAATTATCGTACTTTGCACAGTAAACAGGGAATACAGCGACACTCCTTTCAGTAGTTGAGTTTATTCTCATTTTATTATACTTATTATTCTCCATCTGTATAACCCCTCTCCATGTCAGCCTACTCATTCCACACTTCTGGGTTTTGGGCCCTATCTACTGCACCCCTCATTGCAATACCTCCATGCATCATATTGCTTTCTTTGTCAGTTTTACCTTGTTCTTAAACACCTTCTCATGGACCATTTTGTTTTGTCCCGCTCTTGCTCCTAGTACTTCTCAACCTAGCCTCTGTATTTCTGCTTTTCTGCAGCAAGTATAATGGGTCCGTTTTTACCTTGTACCTATTCATTTGTATTATTTTGCATTTTATTTGCTTAGTTTCCAAGAACTGCACTTCCTTCATTCAGTTTTCTCCCATGTCATACCATGAAACAAGTGTTTGTTGAGTGCAACTTTCCTGGTCACTCATTTTGTACATAAATTCACATGCCATTAGTCACTTTAGTTTGTTGCATCCTATCACACCAAGTATCAAAACCTGACATTTAAATACAGTACATTTTAAGGCTTGCTTGAGCCTCCCTGAAACAGGTTGGGGCCTCCCTGGGAGGCTGGCCTCACCATTTGAGAAACCCTGGCCTAGAGGTTAGAGTAACAAGCTTGGTACATCCAGCAAACCAGACCTGGGTTTGATTCTCACAACCTCGGCTTGCATACTGTATAATTCTGAGCAAGTCATTTAACCACCAAGTGCTCCCAGGTCACCCTGAAAACAGGCACTTGTGCCTGGTGGGCCTAACTTGGTTACCAAAGAGTAAAAAGAGACAAAAGGGTACCCTAGAGACAGGAAAAATAGGGTGAGCTGCAGATCAATTAGGATCTGTGGTTTTGAAATAGATAGGCAAACTGGGTGGGCCACATGGTCCTTAGCTGTTATCAACTTTTATGTTTCTATGTTTGTGTAGCACTCAGTCACTCAGATAAGTTACCACACTGGAAAACAGGAATACACCCTATATGGAAAAGAAATATATTTGAATATATTAATGAAAGTATATTTTATATATACTGTATGCTTGATTATTTGTCTGGAGTATATGCAAAATACCTCAAATTGGCTGGTTCTGAAATATCTGATTTATTTGCAAAATATATGTGACAGATATATTTAAGCTATATCATAAATGTATTTCCATGATATATATTTATGATACGATATGGTGCATGATATATATTTTATATATCTGTTTATGTATTTTGAATATTTAATATACTTCTTATGTATACTTGCTGACCGTTTCAGGAACATTACAGAGCAGTCAGGAATGGTGAAACTGCTAAACCCATTGTATCCTTTTTATCTCCAGGGACCACAGTGTCAATTACCTTTCTGTTTGTGTCCTTCAGCAGGGCTTCTGGGATCCTGACCATAGAAAAACATGGAAGCCAAGCTGATCATCCGCCTTGGCTCCCAGCAGCCCTCTGTTTAAATGATAGACTTATTTTCCACTAACATCTTTCAGCCATCCCTTTTTCCCTAAAGTCAATTTGTTTTGTACTCATTTATTTTTCATTTTCACCATATGTCTCCATTTCTGTCTCCTTCCACACATTTGTCACCTTTCAGCCTTCTTACAAGGCCCTGTTAATTAGTCTCCACCTGGGAACTTCCCCAGCTCTTTCTCTCCCATTATGCTTTATCTTTCCCATCATCACCTTTTGTTTCACAGATTCTCTCTTAATCTTACCCTTTATCACTTCTTCTCCTTAGCCTCCCCTTCTTCTTTCTCCACATGTATATAGAAACATAGAAGTTGTGACAGATAAGGACTGCAAGGCCCATCCAGTCTGCCCATTATTCTCTCTCATTTTACCTCTCCTCTACACTAACTTGTTTTTCTCTTTTAGATATTTCCTGAAGAAGACCTAAGGTCGAACGTAAATTTTAACTCTATTTTCTATTTTCAGCGTGCATTTAATGTAACCATTTTGTTTTGCTTTTAGACCACATGCTGGCCCTAGCACCTTGTTTTGTTTTTACTTTTTATGTAGTTGACATATATCTAAAATATTGTTTAAATATATGCATTGCAAAAATATCTTAAAATACCCAGACATAAGATTAGTCTTGATGTAACATATCTTCAATTGTTCAATTGAAATTTCTAAATAGTAACCGTTTAGATATCTTGGCCCAGATATTCAAAGCTTTGTCCTGGGGTTAAATCAGCACTGCCGGTGTGCAAACAACTAGCCTGCCATATTAAAAAGGAATAGCCTGGTGCTAATCCTGCTGAATATTGCATGCCATGGAAGCCGGGCAAACTGGGCTCGGATTGCAGGGCAAAATAGCCCTGGAAGAAGACAGCACTGAATATAGCAACAGGGAAGTACACACTGCAATTGCAGCTCAGTAGACCCTGGAGCAAGCCAGTGTTGCAGGTGGATAACATTGTGTGTGACTGCACAGAGAAGTCTCACAACTACTGAAAACAACAATACAAGCCACACACTGCAAAACTGCGCTATGCTGAAGTGCTGTTTGCCGGGGCTAACCTGATTGCACAGTGTGAACACAATAGCCCAGTGCAAACTGATTAACCTGGGGCAAATGTGAGCTATATTCAAAGCCACCATGCAAATGAGCCTACTTAGCTAATCCATGGGCAAACAGGAACATTTGCCTTTCATTCATGTGCTGCTTAGCATACATTACCATGCAGTTTGCCTGGTGCTACTGCAGACACAAACTCCACCTTTTGGTCAGAAGGGAAGTACAGGCTGGATACTGCAGGCCAAGGCATGCTCACAGCAGCCTCTGTTGGTTGGAATGGACATACACGCTGGATGCTGCAGGATATGGGTGCTGGCAAGCACAAGCGGTGCATACACACATCACCCATGCAGCACTGCTAAGCAGTACAGAACAGAATTCATACATATATATGTAATACATAAACCCCTCTGAGGTGTGGTCATGCTCTGATAAATGAACGCCTTGGTGTGCATCAACCACCCAGGTATGCATATATCAGAGCGTGACAGCACACCCTGAGTGGCTTATTGATCTTATAAAATGTCAACATTGTTTTTGGGGGTAAAGAGCAGGTGTGCGGTCACGCTCTGATATCGCGCAGTCATACGATGTGTTTCAACCAACCAGCAGGGATAACTTTTCCTACCCATTTTATAAATACATATATATTATAGTGGCACAGTAGTGCCACTATAGTTAGGGTTGAGTACCCATTTAAGGTTAAAGTGTGAAAGTTTGCAGCTAATAACTTTGCCACTGTATGATGGATTTGACTGAAATTTGGCAGGCACGGAGCAGAACCATAGATCTCGGATATGCCAAGTTTTGTACCTGTCGGATATACAGTTGCAGAGTTATAAAGCAACAATCCGCAGGTGTGCATTTACGTTTTTGTGCATCTTTGCTCACTATAGGTCACATGGTTTATGTGACTGGTCCGAAACCTGCAGGGAACATGCAGCCAGTGTCCTTGATGTGCCTTTCAAAGATTTAGTGAAAAATATTAAACGGTTCAAACGTATTCAAAATACAAGTTTCCCATTATAGTCGATAGGAAAAGTTAACAAAAAGTTTGAGAGTGTCACAAATGCAGTTTTAGTGTCACAAATGACCCTGTAGTAGTGCGTGAGTCAGACATTTGTTTTCAGTTAGTGGTCACAGAAATGCTTGCCATTTAAATTTGGGACCCTCTAGGGACACAATTCTTTTTGTGTTTACCTGGTTGAACCCTGAGGATGCTAGCCATGTCTTTTGGAGGTTAAACACCCCAGAAATATTTTGAAATTTTTGTAAACTGTAGTGTCACAAAGTGAGTGTTGCACCTACGACACTTTCATGATTTTTTTTAAGTGTAGTGATTTGAGACACTACTTTATAACACTATGCCCAAAATAACAGGAATTCTTTGCCATCGTGCTGCAAAAGAACGGTTTGGTCTTTTGGGTTGAAATTTTGAGGGAAGAAAGCCAAGATCCCAAGATGTGCCTTTTGGTGGATTGGTGAAAAATATTACAGTGATGCAAAGTTACAGTACTCCAAGTTTGATGCTTTTTCCCATAGACTAACATTATGGCGTCCACCACGCTTTTCGGGGCCCACATCTTGGAAATGCTTAGAGATATAGATTTTCATCAGAAAAATGGTTAGCCCCCAGTACAAAACTAGCCAGGAAGGTCAGAATTTATATGAAATTTTACTTTTTTTCGTTGTACAGCTCCTGTGATATAAGCAATTTAATATTCCAAGCGCTCATTTTCTGCTCCGAGGCCCATTATTATGCATACACTCTTGATACTCATTGTGTTTCTCTATGCAGCTGTTGGGCAAAAACAGGGTGTGCACTTCCGTTACTGTTACAGTTAGTGTTCCCGCGTGTTTCCATACCTGTTTGCATTACCATTTCCGTGTATGCCACTGTGTGCATTTGCTTTGCATTTTCGTTTGCCCTTGCATTTGCGTTACTGTTACCATTGCATTTCCACTACTATTTCTGAGTGTGTTTCATTTTACATCACCATCTGCATTACCATTTGCGTTTGCGTACATCTTCGTTTGTGCTTGCATTTATCTTTTCCTTTGGTGTCATCGTTGCTGTTACTGTTACCATTTGTGTTTCCAATTGCATTACCATGACTGTGCATATTACGGTTTGCATTTCTGTACCTGCTTGCAGTTGTGTTTCTATTTCCATTACCATTTGCATTTGCATTCTATTTCCATTTACATTATCATTAACGTTTGCATCACCACGATGCATAGCGTTTGCATTACTGTCACCATTTGCATTTATGTATGCACTTCTGTTTGTGTTTGTCTTTCCTTTGGTGTCATCTTTGCTGTTACTTACCATTTGCATTCCAATTGGGTTACTGTGACTGTGCGCATTACGGTTTGCAATTCCATACGTGCTTGCATTTGTGTTTCCATTTGTCTTTCCTTTGGGGTCATCATTGCTGTAACCACTAGCATTTGCATTTCCAATTGTGGTACCGTGACCGTGCATGTTACCATTTGTGTTCCATATGCACTTGTGTTTGCGTTTCCATTTGCATTACTGTTCGCTTTGGCATCAGCATTGCTGTTACTGTAACTGTTAGTGATTCTAATTGCATTACCGTTACTGTTGCATCTTAAATCACCATTTGCATTTCTGTTGCCCTTAGCGTTTGCATTTTGGTTGCATTTCTGTTGTCAATTGCACTACTGTTACTTCTCTTGGCGATGTTGCCTTAACGTTTGCATTTTGTTTGCATTTCTGTTACTGTTTGTATTTTCTTACCATTTGTGTTTCCGTTGGTAGTTACCGTTTCGTTACTGTTTTCATTAACGTTTGCATTTCTGTTGCCGTTAGCATTTGCGTTACTGTTTACCTCACCATTTCTGTTTTCATTAATGTTTAGCATCGTTCCTCTTATCGTTTGCGTTACCATTTATGTTTGCATCACCATGTGTGTTACCATTGCGCTTGTGTTTGTGTTACCATTAGCATTATTATGTGACAAAATATCACATGGTTTTGGCCTCGCTCCCACCACCACATTCATTCACTATTTATAGTGCTCACTCTCAAAGAAGGAAATTCATGGCAAAAACTCTGTTTAATGCATCAGTTAGGGTTGTTCACAGCGACAAAAGTGAGAAAATTTGGTGTTGGGGTTGCCACCCTTGCTAAGCCCACCCTATCTCCACCAACAGGCATCAGGTGTGCATTTGGGTCATCGGTTCTAACTCTTACCTCATTCTCCCATACTGCACCACCTCAGCTTGTTTACACATGGGATGGGTGAGAGTTAGACTGATGACCCCAATGCACACCGATGCCTGCTGGTGGGTCAGGGTGGGCTTTGGTGCAAGGGATGGCAACCCTAACACCGAATTTCCTTGCTTTTTGTTGCTGTGAACAACCCTAACTGATGCATATATATATATATATATTATAGTGGCACAGTAGTGCCACTATAGTTAGGTTGAGTATCCCATTTAAGGTTAAAGTGTGAAATTTAGCATCCTAATAACTTTGCACTGTATGACAGATTTGCCTGACATATGGCAGGTACAGACAGTACCATAGTTCTCTGGATGTGCCAAGTTTTGTAATGGTTGAATGTATGGTTGCAGAGTGACAGAGTGCTGAAAAACACACAAATTACGCATTTTGCACACTCTTTGCTCACACCTACAGGTTACAGGGTTTGTGCGACGGTCCAAAACCTTCAAGGAAAATGCAGCCAGGGTCCCCGATGTGCCTTTCAAAGATTTCTTAAAAATATTAAATGGTTCAAAAATTATTCAGAAAACAAGTTTCCCATTATAGTTAATGGGAAAAGTTAACAAAAAGGTGAAAGTGTTGCAAGTGCACTTTTACTTTTGCAAATGACCCTTATAGCATCGCAATTGGCCATCTTGTTTTCAGTTGGTGGTCACAGAAATGCTTGGCATTTAAATGTGGGACCCTCTAGGGACATAATTCTTGTTGTGTTCACCTAGTCGAGCCATGAGGATGCTAGCCATGTCTTTTTTGAGGGTAAAACACCCCAGAAATATATTTTTACATTTTGTAAAAAGTAGTATGAAAGTACTTTCACATATGCTACAATTTCATGATTTCATTTGTGAAAGTGTCGTGATTTGAGAAAGTACTTTGAATACTATGGCCAAAATAATAGAGAATCTTTGCCACCCTGCTGAAAAGAATAGTTTGGTGTTTGGGGCTGAAATTTGGAAGAAAGCCAAGATCCCACTGATGTGCCTTCTGGTGGTTTGGTAACAAAATATTAGAGGGCTGCAAAATTACGAAACTCTGAAGTTGATCATTTTCCCATAGGCTAACATTACAGTGTCTGACGCATCTTTGAGGCCAGATCTCCAAAACGCCGAGATACAGACTTTTCATTGGAAGTATGCTTAGTCTCATACTAGGGGCTAAGTACAAACCAGCCTAGAAAGTCATAAATAATATGATTTTCAATTTTTTCTATGTCATGAAGTTACTGAGATATTAGCAATTTAGTATTCCAAGTGTTCATTTTCTGGTCGAGAGTCATTATTATGTATACACTCTTTATATTCACTGTGTTTCTGAATGCACCTTTTGGGAAACAAAGGGTGTGTCTTTATGTTACTGTAAGCATTTCCGGCTTGCATTTCCGTAACTGTTTGCATTAGCATTTCTTTTACGCTAACGTGTGTGTTACCTTTGCATTTGTGCTTGCATTTGTGTTACTGTTACCCTTTGCATTTCCATTGTTTTTGTTTGCATTTACTTTTGCGTCACGTGTGCGTTACATTAGCATTTGTGTACATGTTTGCGTTTGTGTTTTCTTTAGCATCATCATTGGTGATACACGTAACTGTTTGCATTTCCAATTACGTTACGTGACCATGTGCATTACTATTTGCATTTGCGTATGTGCTACATTTTAGTTTCCATTTGCATTACTGTATCCTTTGGCATCATTGTTGGTGTTACCATAACCATTGCATTTCAATTGCATTACTGTTACCGTTTGCATGTTCATTACCGTTTGCATTTCTGTTGGCCTTAGCATTTGCATTTTGGTAATGTTTCCGTTGTTGAGTGTGTTACTGTTTCCATTCTGCATCGCCGTTGATGTTTTCATTTTGTGTTAGCATTTGCATTTTAGATTTACCATTTGCATTTCCTTTGCCGTTAGCATTCGTTACCGTTTTTGTTACCATTTGCATTTCTGTTGCCGTTAGCATTTGTGTTATGGTTTGTATTACGTATTTCTGTTTTCATTTACATTTGTGCTTATGCTTTCTCTTACCGTTGTGTTATCATTTCCATTTGCATCACCGTGTGTTACCATTTACATTACTATTTACTTTTACCTCACTGTTTCCATCACCGCTTATGCTAGCGTTATCATTACATTTTATGCTTATGTAGTACAGCAAAACATTGTTTTTGCTATTTTTCTGCATTATCTTCTGACATAGTGCAGCCAATGTGTGGTTGATTGGTCTGAAACTTGACACGCAGAAAGACCTCATTCAAGGATCATGCCATTTATTGTTTGGTGAAAAACTGTTGTTCTGTTCCAGAGTTATTGCCATTTGAAGTTGCCCCACTTTACAGTTATTGATTTTTCATCCACCAGGTCTGCCATTTTAGTGCAATTTGCACGATTTCTGCCATTTTGTTGTGGAAGACTTTTAAAGGTGTAGAAATGTAAAATGTTATATCTCTGGAATGGTTTGGTCTTTCACATGAAATTTGGAGGGTGTTTAGTGGATGTCCTGGGGATGTGAATGATGCTGTTTACATGTTGGAAAAATAATTCACCTTGGAGATACTGCATGAAGCAGTTAATATTTTGCACATAGCCTTCTGCATGGTGCTACTGGCTGAAATTTATAGCATAGGTATCCCTAGTGGTATGGAGGTGCCGTGCAGTGGTTTGGTGTGTAAAACATTAACAGGTGTGGAATAATTTAAAAGCATTATTTTAGCTTTTGTATATTTAGTATTGACTGATATTTCTTTAGTACATATTTTGATTTTATAGGGTTTGTATGGAAATTGTTATTACACTTTAGACTGTTTTGGTGAATGTTTTGGAACTTGCACTTTAAATTGCTGGGTGGATTTCCTCATTATTATTAATGAGTCACTGATTTATATTGGATCTAATGATCGTGATACACACCCCTTTGAAGACTCATGAGAGTCGAGGAGCTAGGGGTTTACCATTGCTTGCAGAAGGTCTGTTGTAACACCTTTAAATGGAATTTTGATGTAATAAATGGCAGTCTTGGCAACTGTGCTTGAAATAATTTCTTGTGGACTGCGTGTTGTTCCATACTTGCTGATACAGACTAACCTGTTGGTGGGAAGGTATTGTTGGGCACCACTATTCGCCTGTTTTTTTGACTACTTGGGGTTAGCCGCCCTGCCTATGTGGTGCTGCATGGCTGTTTTCCATCTGTTTGATTTTCACTGTATTTTTCAGGATTTGTTCTGTGGAATTATACCACTCTGATGAATGAAAATGTGGTTCATTATGCTTCAATAACTTCTGATGAATGTATAACGATTTGTAATACAGCTTTGACTGTGACAATTTTCAGGTCACTGGCACTTAAGGTTGCTGAATTGTATGCATGTTACATTATTTGCTCGTGGTGCTGTGCAACTGTTGAATGGATGTACACAATTCTGACATATGGTACTATGGTACATGTCTTCTTTTAACAATTTTTGTTCGGATATATGGTCCTTGTGTAGCGAGGTGGCAAAATGTTATTTGTGGCACTCCTGCACAGTTTCATAGTGCAGCCAGTGTGTGGTTCATTGATCTGAAACTTGCCACGTAGAAAGACTTGTGTTCAAGGGACATGTCAGTTTTGTTTGGTGACAAAAATGTTGTTCCGTCCCAGAGTTATTGCCATTTGAAGTTGGCCCCTCGCAGTTAAAGATTTTCTGCCACCAGGTACACCAGTTTAGTGCATTTTGGCTGCAATTTCTGCCATTTTGTGGTGTGAGACTTCTTAAAGGTGCAGAAACTAAAAAATTGAATATCTCTGGAATGGTTTGGTATTTTCACATGAAATCTGGAGGATGTTGAGTGGATGTCCTGGGGTGTGAATAATGCTATTTACATGCTGGAAAAATTATTTGAGATACCACATGATGCAGTTAATATTTTATGCATAACATTCTCTATGGTGCTACTGGCTTCAAATTTATAGCTTAGGTAGCCCTAGTGGTACAGAGGTGCCTTACAGTGGTTTGCTGTGTAAAACATTAACAGGTACAGAATTATACCATTCATGAATGAAAATGTGGTTCATTACACTTCAATAACTTCTGAACCGTGTGTCCAATTTACCTGGCATTTCTAATGTACAAAGACTTATAACACATCTTTGACTGTGACAATTGTTGGTCACTGGCATGTACAGTTGCTGAACTGTGCATGTTACATTGTTTGCTCATGGTGCTGTGTGACCGTTGAATGAATGTACACACAATTCTGGACACAGGGTGCTATGGTACATGTGTTCTTTTAACAATTTTGGTTCCATCGGATATATGATTCTTGTGTAGCAAAGTGGCAAATGTTATTTTGGCACTTCTGTGCAGTTTTCCCAGTGTGACACTGCACAACTGTTGAACAGATTTAGATAACATTTGTTATATATGTTGTGGTATGGTACATGTATTCATTTACCAATTTTCATTTCAGTCAGTTATACAGTTTTGCACAGCTAAGTGACAAATATTCACATGGTGGGGCCCCGCACTCCCCACCACACATTCCATTCACTATTTATAGTGCACATTCTCAAAAGAAGGGAAATTCATGGCAAAACTCTGTTTAATGCATCAGTTATGGTTGTTCTACAGTGACAAAAGTGAGGACATTTGGTGTTAGGTTGACACCTCTTGCCGCCAGTACCCACCTACCCCACCAAGAGGCATCAGGGTGTGCGTTAGGGTCATCGGTCTAACTCTCTCTCCATTCTCCTATACTGCACCACCTCAGATTGTTTACACATGGAATGGAGTGAGAGTAAGTGATGAACCCAACACACACCCTGATGCCTGTTGGTGTGGGCAGGGTGGCCATCGGTGCAAGGAATGGCAATCCTAACACTGAATTTCATCGCTTAAAAACTATGGAACAATCCTAACTATATATATATATATATATATATGATATGTACTGCCTGTGTCCAAACATGCACTGGATGACAGCCCCCCAACATCAACAGTGGCACCCCACAGCAGTTGTGGGTGCAATAACAGTGGGTGGTGTCATGAATGCATGGAACAGGCATGCGCAAGGGGGCATAGGCCATAAGCAAACCATGATCCACAACAGATCATTCCTGTAGGGACTGGGAAGACAGGGTGGGCCAAGCAGTCTGTCTGGGCTGTCAAGGCTCTGTTCCCATGGGTGTCAGACTCCTGGTAGTCTAGTGTCCCATCATGATTTCCAACCCCATTCCAGTGTAAAGAAAGAATTTTCCCTGGTAGTGTAGTGGTCCCCACCTCCCAGTATGATCTTGACCCCATTCCTGTGTAAATAAACATGATCCCTGGTAGCCTGGTGGTCTCCCCACCCCACAGCATGACTCCCAACCCCTGTTCCAGTGTAAATGACATTTTAAATAGTAGTCTAGTATTTCACCCAGCAGTGATGCCCCCTCCTCCTATTACCTTTTCCACAAACTATGCCGAGACTGGCTCAGTCCTCCACTCACCACCATGGCCGGGCCACCGACTGAGGTAAGGAATGTGCAGTTCTGTAATGAATGGGCTCATTCAGTATGCTACTGCTCATTTGTACCTCAGTCAACAGCCGCCATGGTGGTGAGTGGAGGGCTGAGACAGTCGCAGGTTACGCTCATGGGAAGGTATTGGGAGGAGCGGGGTCATCACTGCCGGGTGGGGAGGCTACTAGACTACCAGGGAAAATGTTTTATTTACACAGGAATGGGGATTGAGAGTTGTGCTGGGGGTGGGGTACCACTAGACTACCCAGGAAAATGCTTTCTGTACACTGGAATGGGGTTTAGGATCGTGCTGGGGAGCATCGCTGCATTACTGCCAGTTTTTTAGTGGTATTTAGTGCTGTGCTACAGGTAGCACTATTGCCTGTAGCATGGCATTGTATGTTTGAATATGACGGCTGTGCCAGCATTCCTGGTCACTCCTTGTCCCCACCCTGCTGTTAACATCGGCCCTACCACACAGCACTGGCGCCTTCAGGTGTTTGAATATTGCAGCCTGGCACTATTCCAGTGCTACAGATTTGTGCCAGGTGCTATGTTTTGAATATCTGGGCCCTATAATAGAATTATTACTTTATGATGCACCATTACCACATACTTACAGATTATACATTTATACTTATACATAGGACTTACCTCTTGATCTCACAATTTATAAAGGCTCAAATTGGTGTTTGTACCATCCCAGTTTGGTCCCATTTTATGTCCAGGTGAGTTTCTACATAATTGTTTATTTTACTCTTTCCTTGTCCCTCTGATCTGTAAACTAATGCTGTCAACTCAAAACTATTTTAAAATAGAAATGACCATGATTTTGGTTGATAAACTGCACTTTTGAAATATGCCAATTAGTTATGTAAATACGCATACAGTACCACCCAGGTATTTGTAAACATATATCTGACATACTGTGTATACAAACACATGATCTGCATATATTCTACACATACTGTATCTTGCAAGCAAACAAGATACATATTTTACTCACAGCAGAAGTTAGGCACACACACACCAGACCAGATGCTCCAGAAGGCACTCTTGGATTTTCCATTACAAAATTTTACAGTAAAGAAAAAATTGTAAAACTAAAGCCAAACATAGCAGTGGTAATAGCAGACCTCCCACAGAACTCACATTTTGCACTGTTTGTGAAAAACGCACAAGAACAGTATAAAATGTCAATCCTGTGGTGAGGTCTGATTTTACTATTGCTAATTTGGCTTTGGTTTTTACAACATTTTTTCGCATAAACAAATTTTGTGGTGGAAAATCTAAGAATTTTCTTTGAGTTTCTGATGAGTGTGCATGCCTAACATTTACCATGAGTGCTGTCTACGCTATACTTGTGAGCACCACTACATTTTGAGCTGCCTTCTTTGCTTGTATACATATTTTACTATAAGATGATATGTAAAATAGTGTGTTCAATATACATTTACAGAATGTTGTTGATATATATAAAGATATGAGTAATATATACTGTATTTCAGTCATATTTATAAACTATAAAACATATTTTAAATGTATTATCAGTATTAATACATATGTCACAGATACTTTCCAGATTTATATTAGGCAAACCCCATTTCAACATATATGAAATATATCTCAGAAAAGACATCTCTACTATACTGAAAATATATGTTTGCTAAGGTACACTTATTATTGAAATTGCAGAACAAAGTTATGCTTGCATAAAACTACAATTTTTCATTAGAGAGACCTTAAAATATTAAAAAGTAAGCACAAAATATTTTCTTTCATAGTATAATAAAAGATGTACAATTCAATTCAAATTTATTGTTTAACCATCTTGAAAATCAAAATGCTTATTACAGCATCAAATATTAGCACTACAATGCTGAAAACATATATTTAGTATATCAATGCCAAGCATAAGATATCAGTCAATCAATCTATCAGTCAAGCAATCTTTATTTAACCAGGTGAGCATCATTGATAAGAACTCATTTACAAGATGAACCTGGGCATTCACATATATAAGTACAGGCAACAGTATATACAATGTTACAACAGTTGGGAGTCCAATAACACAGTAATTCAAAAAAGAAAAAAGTAAATAAACAATAGGTACAGGGCAGGGTATATATACAGTGTGACAACAAATTAGTGTTCATACCATGCACAAATGCTAGTGTAAACAAAGAGAAAGTGCACTTATCTTAGATGAAAGTAGCATACATATTATGGTACAAAACCTATGTACATTAGCTGTGACAGGAACCTATGCAGCAAGAAAGGGTAAGGAGAAGTGAGAGCAGAAAGAGGAAAGGGCAAAGCCAAAGGAGGAGGAGGAAGAGTGATACATTTGGGGAGGGCATTACAGCTGGACTCCGATTATCCGGATAACTCCTTGTACAGACTTCTGTCTTGGTCCCAGTGTTAAAACCAAAATTACACACTTACAAAAGTGTTTCTGTTTTTCTGCTCCTGTTTGCAGTTCATGGCTCACAGTACTGTAGTGGTAGAACATCAGCAGACCACAGACAGTAATATTGTCTGACAGTTTGAGTAGGTGTCATTAGATTTAATTTTGAATCAACACCCAATGACACACCTTCTGTCATTAGTTGATTGCTTTGTTTTTTTTCTAGTATTTAAATGTCCGCACACATTAACAAGTGCTTCAGTGTCTAATCTTGTTCTGAAAATGGCTACACAAACCTCAAAGGTATGGCTGTGAAACGAAAAAGGAAAATTCTTGCACTTAGCAACAAGCTTGAAACACTGAAAAAGCTAGATAAGGGGAAAATCAGTCAGTATTGCAGAGGCCTATGGTATCTGCAAACAGCAGGTCTCTGATATAAAAGCAGAAAGAGCAGCTCATTTCACATGCCACAAACTTACAAGATGAGTGAGAACTGAAACGCTGAAAACTCTGAAGCTGGCTGCAGATGACAAACTAGAAAAGTTACTACATATGGTTCACTCAGCAGCGTAGCAATGATACGCCTGTGTCAGGACCAGTGCTGCAGGAAAATGCCTTACAATTCAGTCAAGAGCTAATTAAAGAAAATTACATTTCCACAACTGATTTTAAGGCTTCTAGTGGCTGGTTACAGCGCTTCAAGCAGTGACATTCAGTCTGCCAGCTTGAAATCCAAGGTGAGAAAATGTCTGCTGATCAAAGTGAAGTGCAACCATACCATGAAAAACTGCACTTCAGGAGGTGCATACACTGGTTAAAATGCCAAACAGATGCTGACCCCATACATTTAATAACACTGAACAGGCTGCTTGCAATTATATCAAGAAATAAATTCAGCGGAGCAAAACAGAAGACATTGACCCAATTTTTTAAACTGATACATTAAATTTAGAGTGCTTTACAGTGGTTTTAATTCCTTTCTTACAATGTGTTTTTCAATAAAAATGGTTTCTAAGTAATCTGCTTGTTTTTTCACTATAATTTCAATTAACCAGGTGATCGATTATCCAAACTGATTTGCTGCCCAGAAGTCCAGATAATCAGGGTTCAACTGCACTAGTTTAGGAATAGGTCAGGATAAAGCTACAATGTGAAAAGGGCAGGGCACATAAAAAGACATAGGGAGAAGAGTTTAGAATAGACAGCAGGATAGGTGAGCTAAGAGTGCCATTTATTTATTTATTCAAGCATTTAACCAGGAAGGCATACTGAGCAGGCTACTGCTTCAATTCCAGATGCGTCCTGGGGAGGGATGGTACATACAATTGAGGAAGGTAATACAATGTAATAAACATAGTACATAGTGCAAGTACCTAAATAAGGACAGACCCAATACGATAGGTACTGAATACAGAGACAAGGATAGCATAAGAGAACAACTGATACTGACACAAACAGGCATAGTTTAAATACATGCATTAAATATATTATGATAGGTAAGCAATCATTAAATGAACATAGGCTGCACAACCAAGGCTGTCACACTGTGGGCTGTTATAAGGCCATGCTGTATGAGCAGGTAGGGAGAAGTGAGCTAGAAACATGGAGTTAAGATGCAGCAAGGAAGAGAAGTGATGAATGTTTGCGGGGAGGGAGTTCCACATCTTAGGCATGCGGTAGCTATAGGCTGCCTGTCCCATGGCAGTGGTTCTATGTGGGACAATTAGGATCCATGGGTCATTGTTTCTGAGTGAATATGCTTGGGTGCTTGTGTTGGTTAGTGCAGGGAGAGGTGGGGGAGCTGCTGGGACCAGTACTTGGCTGAGATTTTGGCACAGTGAGAGTGCGACGGTCATCTAGAGATGTAAGGTTCATAGATTGGTAAAGGAATGGATTAATCAAAGCAGATGCAGGTTTCTGAAAAGAACATCGGTAAAGGATTTGAAGAAACTCGGTATCACAGGGATTGACAACTTTAGAGTTTTCTGTATTGTGTTCCAAATGACAGGAAGAGCATGACTTATTGCAGATTTGCCATATCTGGTTCTCATCTTAGGGATGAATAGTGAGATGTAAGAGAGCTTCTCAAGGTGTAGTTTCCAACCCTACAGGTGGGCAGGCAACTCACAATATAATGTGGAAGCATATTAGTGATTGCTCTGTAGATCCAGAGCACTGCGTTCTTTTGTCATCTGAATGTTAATGAGCTCCACCCTACCTTGGCATAGCACTCACAGTGATGTGTGGCATAAGGGAGACCAGTTATGAATCGAATAGCTCAATGGTAGAGTATATCCAGGTTAGAGAGGAGAGCTTTGGGCCTTGGTCATACAGGAAATCAGCATAATCTAAAAGAGGCGAGAATGTAGTCTGAACCAACCTAGTTTTAGCTTCTGGCATAAGTAGATTTCTAATACGCAACAAGAGTCCAAGTCTCTGTTTCAGTTTTTTTAAAGTTCATCGATATGATGGACAAAGGACAATCTTTGGTCTATCCAAAACCCAAGATACTTAAATTTCTCCACAAACTCCAGTGGCTCACCCAGTAACGTGTATACAAAGGGAGCAGACCCAGGGAGACAGATATATCTCATTAAATTTGCAAATATCTAAAGTATAACTGAAATATGCACAGATATCGGAAATATGTTCGTGCTCAGAGGTATTTGTAATCCTAGATTTCAATAAATCAAAAATTAAAATAACATTTTGACATATTCAGATATAGGACCAGATATTCAAAATTTTGCCCTGGGGCTAAATTAGCACTGCCCAAAGTGCAAAATTGTCCTGACCAAATAGCCTTCCATATTCAAAAGAAATAGCAAATGCTAATCCTGCTGAATATAGCATGCTAAGGACGCTGGACAAACTGGGCTGGGAGTGCAGGGCAAAATAGACCAGGAATAAGATACTGTAGCACTGAATATAGCAACAGGGAAGTACAAACCACAACAGTGGCTCAGTAGACCCTGGAGCATTGTGTGTGATTGCACAGAGATGTCTCACTCGACTGCAAACAACAATGCAGGCCACACACTGCAGAACTGTGCTATGCTGAAGTGAGGTTTGCTCGGGCTAACCCGATTGCACAGTGATACCACAATAGCTGGTTAGCCGGGGAAAACGTGTTATATTCAAAAGCTCCCATGCAAATGAGCCTACTTAGGTAATCCGTTGGCAAACAGGCACATTTGCATCTCATTATGTGCTGCTTAGCATACATTACCATGCAGTTTGCCCGGTGCTACTACATGGAGCACACAACTCCACCTTTGGTCAGAATGGAAGTACAGGCTGGACGCTGCAGGACAAGGCATACCCACAGCATCCCCTGTTGGTTGGAATGGATGTACAGGCTGGATGCTGCAGGATATGGGTGCTGGCAGGCACAAACGGTGCAAACACTAACCTATGCAGCACTGCAAGCAGTACAGACAGGGCCCCGTGTTTACCGCGGCAAAGTGGAAATGCATCCCGCGGCAGGACCTCATACTTTCTGTGGCAGAACAATTGTTGATTCTGCAGCCATTCTAGGCAGATAAATTCTGGTTAAACGGCATACCTTCAAGGGGATTAAGTCTCAGTTTACCCTTTGACTGCCTTCATGCAACCATTCTGCTATACTGAAAATGGAACAGCAGGCCATGTATGTAGTCTTCTTATCACAAATATTAAACTGCAATGACCCAAACCTGGTGTTCTTTTTAATGACTTTTCCTCCCACCCTGAATTTGAAGGCTCATCTGTTCTTCTTCTAGAAATTAGTGTCTTTTGCTGTTCTCCTAGGTTATAATTGAGGAGGACATAAACACTCAGCTAAAACTACACAGAAGGCAAAACCTGCTTGAATTTTTTCTGGTTTATATTTAGCTAGCAGACATAAAAGAGACTCCAACTTGAAAGCCATTTTATTTTTTTTTATGATTTTGATCAACATTCTTTTAGATAATAATTTTTTAAAACTAGGAATACCCCAACTGTCTTGCAACAAACATGTTGAGTGTTTGCGTGTGTTGGGGAGGGATTGTCTTCCATAACCATGAAGGAGGGTGTAACTAGCAGTGTCTGTAGGATTTGCTGACTCCTGATTTTTCTTTTGGGGAACAGACTAAAAATGCAAGCAAGTCATTCTTATTAAGCTGGAGTAACCTTGGTTAGCATGTTCACTTCTCCCAGCAACTCAGGGGTGGTTGTGTTCTTCAGTCAGTGACCTTCATTTCACTTATGTATAGCAGCTGTCAATACAATTCTCCATTCTGATTTTAGGTTGCTTGCACGCATAAGCAAGAAACATAGTGCCATCATCGGAGATTTCGGAGGTGTGTCACCTCCTCCTCCAATTCAGTCATTGTGCTGGCAGGCGTGCATGTTCAGGCCATGCATTTTGGAGCTGTCTGTGATACGCTCAAAATGCAGTGGCATTGCAGTTGAAAGGGGAGTTACACTTCAGTGAGCACCGATAAGATATCGGCTGCTCACGCAGCTCCCCCGACACATGCAGGCATGCGCGCCCGAACGCACTGTATAGCCCAACAGGGTGCCCAATCCCCGCCAGCTGAGCTGCATCCTCCTCATAGTAGGTGCCACGCTGGGAGCCCACCCCAGTGTGGCAAGTAGTCTTTGGCCGACGGGGTGCCCAATCCTCCGCCGGCTGAACGCCCTCGTTCTGTGCCACGCTGGGAGCCCACCCCAGCGTGGCAACAAACACCATGGCTGATGGGGTGCCCAATCCCCATCGGCTGAACGCCTCATCATGTCCTGTGCCACGCTGGGAGCCCACCCCAGTGTGGCAAATGTCCCACGACGCTTTTTTTTTTTTTTTAAACCTGTAAACAAAACAGTTCTGCACATGGGCGCTGCCTCCCAACCCTCCCACAACCCGCACCCACCCACTGGGCGCACCCAGCTCCCCACACCCCTCACCCCATACTTACCTCTCCAGACTCGCGCGACGATCTTCGTGGACTGGGAACACGTCTGCACTCTTCAAAGCCGACCGCGAACTGAGGAAATGCCGTAAGCTGTATAATGGGCTAGATGGGGGTTCAACTTGTTGCATATCTCAGGTATTTTGGATTTTGCACAAATTAACATAGTTGACTTTCTTCAGAATGATGTCACTGTATGCAGGTATTCTGGCACAAAGTGTGATTTCGCGAAAGTGACTGTGCAGTGACTGTGTAATCACCCTTTGAGCCTGAATACCACCATGACAGTGACATCATTCATGAGAAGGGGTCCCAAAACCCCATGTCAAAAATTTGGTGCCAAAATTCCAAAATTGACTGTTTTACGTAGCGCTGCGTTATGCAGTTCCTACGCAGGCTCGTAAGTTCATTGAAATTTCAATATTTTCACTCCAGATTTTCAACATTGCCATTTTACCACACTTTCTTATTAGCAGTATAGCTGTCGTTTTTCACATCTCACCCAAAATGTGTTTCCACATGTAGCTCAGAATGGTGCAGTCGGTGTGCTAAATCAATGTACAGGACAAATTAAGAAAATCACAGTGACACTGTTCATGAGCAGAGATCTTAAAATGACTATGTTGAAAATTTGGTGAAAAATTCCTAAAATGACTGTTTTATAAGCATGTGTTGCGAGTTCCTACGCAGGCTCGTAAGTTCGCAAATTTTTAATATTTTCACTCCAGATTTTCAACATTGCCATTTTACCACACCTCCTTATGAGCAGTATAGTTGTCGTTTTTCACATCCTGCTCCAAAACGCAGTTTCACCACGAGCACACAATGGCGCAAATGGTGTGTGAAATCAATGTACAGGACAATTAAGAAAATCACAGTGACACTGTTCATGAGCAGAGATCTTAAAATGGCTATGTTGAAAATTTGGTGAAAAATTCCAAAATGACTGTTTTACATGCTGTGTTGCGAGTTCCTACTAGGCTCGTAAGTTCGCAATTCAATATTTTCACTCCAGATTTTCAACATTGCCATTTTACCACACCTCCTTATGAGCAGTATAGCTGTCATTTTTACATCCTGCCCAAAATGTGTTCCTGCCAACGAAAGCACACAATGGCACAGTCGGTGTGTGAAATCAATGTATGGGACATATTAAGAAAATCACCATGACACTGTTCATTAGCAGAGGTCTTAAAATGGCTATGTTGAAAATTTGGTGAAACATTCCTAAAATGACTGATTTATGAGCTGCATTGCGCAGTTCCTATGCACGCCGTAGGTTTGCAAATTTTCAATATTTCCACTCCAGATTTTCAATGTTGCCATTTTACCACACCTTCTTATGAGCAGTACAGCTGTCATTTTCACATCTCACCCAAAACATGTTTCCGCCTCATGTAGCTTATTAATGGCGCATTCGGTGTGTGAAATCAATGTATGGGACACATTAAGAAAATCACACTGACACTGTTCATGAGCAGAGGTCTTAATGGCTGTGTTGGAAAATTTGGTGAAAACAATTCCTAAAATTACTGTTTTACAAGTCTGCTTATGCAGTTCCTACACAGGCTCGTAAGTTTATGAATTTTCAATATTTTCACTCCAGATTTTCAACATTGGCATTTTATCACACCTCCTCATGAGCAGTACAGCTGTCATTTTTCACATCCTGCCCAAAACATGTTTCCGCTTCATGTAGCGCACAATGGCGCAGTCGGAAATAACTCAATGTATGGGAACATTAAGAAAATTATAGTGACACTGTTCATGAGCAGAGGTCTTAAAATGGCTGTGTTGAAAAATTTGGTGAAAAAATTCCTTAAAATGACTGTTTTATGAGCGTGTGTTATGAGTTCCACAAGCACGTCAGAAGTTCAAAATTTTCAATATTTGCACTCCAATGACTTCCAAATTCCTAAACAGCACATAGAAGCAAGCAACATTCGGCATTGACAAATGACAAATGCTAGTTTCTTATCTGCTCACTCCAGTTCTAGTTTACCCTGGTCCCCAACTCTACTGCAGCTGGGCAACTTGACCCTCCTAAGAATTGAGCTTGATGCCACCACTTAGGCTGCAGGTTGAAATCTGCCAAGAAATTACTCTCACACTTGCAGGTACAGATCTGTAGCCCACAAATCAAAACTGTGATCAATGTTTATCAGTGGGGACAGAGTCCCTGCTCAGTCTGCTGCCAGCCACATGTTTCTGCAATCAGCTCCTCCTCCGATACCTGCCATCACACTGAGATCAATTCCACCTCCACGGACACCACTGAATCTTCTCACTTCTTGACTACTGCTTGCCTACCAGTTCTTCCTTCCAAATTCATCTTCCAGGGATTCAGCATGTGCTGTGCTTCCTCACAATGAAAAACTAACATGGCTGAGCTACCACACCTACACAACAGCAAATCGTAACTGCTGTGGACCTAATCAAGCTTTGCTACTTTTACGTCAGTCTCTCACCCACAATACTGGCTGGGACGGAGTTATGTAACAAAAGCCAGCATGAGTGAAGATGCTATGTGGCTGCTAGCTTTTCCAGCATTATAGAGGGCATCAGTTTGTTGCCCTTCTAATGAGTATGTATGGCATGGCATACTTAACATATCAGTAGCTATGCCCTTGCCTTGTGTCACCATATAGCACCGTTCTGTGGCCATATTGCTGGTTTTCCCGATTTCTGTGACAAGTACTGATTTCTGCGGCCACTGCTGCAATCGCGAGAAATCATGGGTCCCCGACTGTACTGCCATCTTGAGGTCCTCTGATATAATAATCTCAAGGACCCTTTCATGCCTAGTGAGTATCAGTACTCTCTATCCTATACCCAGCATCAGGGTTCCTATGCCCTAGGTACATGATTTTACACTTGTTGGCATTCAACCCCAAGTAAGTAAGAAAATGGAATTGATTTGAATAAATTGCAGGCTTTTAAGCAGCTTTTTGGGAGTGTATATGTGTGAGTGGAGGGGCTCTGCTACGATAACTATTTGTTTTTGATTTGGTATAATGTGCTAACAGACTAACCCTGCTCCCTACTCCATGTGCTATATGAGAGATAAAGAGCACAAATAGCATTGGGTCAAGCATTGAGCCTCTGGCACCCGCTTGTCACTGCTTTGAGTGCTGAGAGCTACCCCATCACCACCACCACCACTCTCTGCACCCTCCCTGTAACCAGTTCTCTATCCATTTAGTAAGACCACCTTCCACCCATACCCTCCTTCTCACTCTTCTCCTCCTTGGCCTGTGTCCCTCCTCCCAATAGTTCACACCCTTTCTCCTCATTATTCTTACTGGGTGGTGGTGCCTTCTGTATTAAACTTAGACCACTCTGCTTGCCCCCTTCCAGGGTTACTATGCCTCCGCCTTTTACGAACATATGAACATCTGAGAATTTGCCAGCAGATAAAGGCCTAGAGGTCTATCAAGTCTGTTCGAATGTGCAGCTAGCACCCTTATTCTGCAGCTGCCCTCCCTTCCACCCTTCCCCTTCATTAACCCTCCCCTTGTCCTGTTCCATCCTCATTTGAAGCAGTCCACTGTTCTACCGCCATACCACTTCAGCAGGTAACGCATTCCACCCAGCCACCACCCTCTCTGTAAAAAGTGTCTCCTCATCTCCTCCTGAACCTTCCTCGCTCCAGTCTCATATCATGTCCCCTGGTGTACCTCCCTCCCTTACTTTGAACAGGCCCTCTGTACTTGTCTTGTTTATTCCTTTCATGTATTTAAAGGTTTCAATCATCTCACCCTGTCTCTCCTCCTCCAGTGAGTACATGTTCAACTCCTTCAACCTCCACTCATATGATAAGTCCCCCAGCCCCTTGATCTATCTTTTGTCGCTTCTGCGCTGCAGCCCTCCAGTAACTTAATGTCCCCTTCAGATATGGACGCCAGTACTGCATGCAGTACTCCAGGTGTGGTCTAACTAATGACCTATACAGTGGCAGAATCACCTCCTCCCTCCTCGAGGATATACCCTTGCAATACAACCCAGCATTTTTGTTGGCCTTGCAGCTGCCTTCCTACATTGTGTCGAGTTGTTCATTGACCCTGTAATGAGCACACCCAGATCCTTCTCCTCCTCCTCCTCTGTCTGGGCTAGCTGCCACTCTAGCTGGTAACTCCTTGGGTTCTTCATCCAAAATGCAGCACCTTGCACTTTTGGCATTAAGCCCAGTTGTCAGGTGTCTGACCAGGTTTTAAGCTTTATCTATATCTAGGGCAGTGACCTCATCAGGCTCCCCTGTCCAGACCTTTCTAACAACCTCAGTCTTTTGGCCATCCCCATTTGTTTAAATCCACCTTAGAAGAGATATACCCTCTAATCCTGCCTTTTTCTTTTTTTACATATTTTCTCACTGGCTACGGTCGGCTTGGTCATCCCGACCAACCCTTTAGCCCTGTCCCTGACATCAGGCTGAGCTGCTCACCTCCATGGATTACCCCATGGTGGGGTGGTGAGGAGCTTCCAGGTCGACCCACCGGAGCAGGATCCTGTTGAGGAGGTGTCTTCGGGTGAGCAGGAGGGGTTGGATGCTCTTGCTGCCTGACCATAGCCCATTTCCACTTTTTACCTTTTTTGGAGTGGGGCATGCAATGACACTTAGGCACAGCATGCCAATGTCCGCCTGACTCCACCACCCTTTACTACACCTGCTGTAGTGCCCACGGTCGTCACTGGGCAACTACAGAGTGGTGGTTCCCTGGATCCCACTCTGAATGGGAGAGCAGTCCTCCGGATGCTCAATCCTATCCCTCCCTTGCCATTCCCTGGCGGCCTGGGCTTGCCTCCGAACCCAGATCGCAAGCATGGCGGGAGATGTGGCATCTAGCGCCTCAACCCTCAGCACCAGTGGCTCAGCAGCAATGCTGTCAATACTCCTTTCCCTTCCTGCTCCAGTGTACCATGTCCCCGCGTACAAGTTACTATTCCCCCAGACCCTACCCCATTTAGTCACTAACCCATAATGTTTCATGTGGCACCAATCCTCAGCCACTCAAACTCCTCAAGCCTACCTTCCTCCCTATGCTTGCACATGGTAACGTCGTACCTCCAAGAATGCCACCGACTTCCCCATCCCCTCACACTGCCTGGCCAAGTACTCAAACCTCCCTCACTACTTCCACAGTGCCCCTGGCTAAGTCATTTGTACCCACATGCAACAGTAAATGAGGTTTCTTCCTCCCTCGCTGCACACTTGAGCAGTGTGTGGCCTGCCCTCCTGCAGTCAACCTGAGGACAGCTTCAACTCAAATATGGCTGTGCCTTTCCCTTTCCACTCTATCTCACCCATTTCAGCATAGAATCTCCCAGAATGAGTACCCCCACCCCTTACCCCTTTTCCTTCTAATGCCCCTTCCACCACCCCAGTATTCATTCTTCCTGTCCCTTATCCCCACCAACTGCACCTTCCATGACTTCTGTATCTACCTCTGCCTCATCCCTTTCTCTGCCTTATTCCTCCCATCCCCTTGAACCCCTTCTCAGCCTGACTACTCCTACTGGGCTTCCCATGTTGACCTACCCTCCTCCCTGCTGATTTCCAACCCTCTCCTATCCTCACTGCTGTCGATTTAGAGCCCCCATTCCCTGCTCACTCCGACAAAGATGCCTCTCCAATCCTTCCCACTTCCTGTAGCCTTCTCACCTTCAGTCACTACCCTCCTTCCTTACTACCCCATTCTACCCTTTTGTCCTCGCTATCTCTTCCCCTACCTGTTGCCATCCCTCTCATGCCCCACTTGTCCTCCCCTCTTCAGTATGTTCCTGCTCCCCTCTCTGTCCCATAGCAGAGGTTCGAATTCTTCATAGTCAATACCTGTCCCACATCTCTTCCCTCATCGGTTTCCCACTCCTACTTGTTCCCTCCGTGGCACCCTGGTCCCTCTCACCCACAGCCATCTGCCTCTCCTGGTACCTCGTGGTCTCTTCCCCATAAGGAGGCCTCCTGCCCTCGCCTCAGGTACCACTCCTCTTCTCTCTTTTCTGCTGCTGCCACTGATACTGGGGTTGGTTTCAGTCCCTAGTTATTCTTCCTCTGTCCCCCTTTGCCATCCCATATTCCTCCTCAGGATGTGGACCATAATCATCTGCCCTGCCACTTACACTCCTCCCTAACCTCCACAGTTCCTCCCTCAAACTAGCCAGTCATCTACAGACCATACACCCTCCATATTCTCCAAGCCCAGTCCAGGATCATGGCAGACCCACACCCTGTACACCCTCCACCCTCCAAAGATGCCCGCCTATTGACATGTAGCACCTGCCCCATTTTAGCCCCCATCTTATGTTACGGGCTCTTACTCACAGGTTCTGTACCCACTACAACTGTTAGGCCCCTATTTACTCAAATTCCTCCCCCACACTAGTCCTCCTACTGACCACTTGCTGACCGGGAAATTAAGTCTCAAATCTCATCCTTTAGATAATGTATTACTGTAGCAATCCTAAAGCCTTCTTGTCCATTTTTCACCTCTCAGCTACCATACTTTTGTTCTCGGCTCTCACATAGTTTCACTTAGCCCAGTTAGAAATCCTATTGCACTCCAACTATTACTCAGCTCAGTTAGAGAAATAAACAGAACAAATAAATATGTATTATTACAGCAATCATAACAGTATAGCTCAGTACTTAGCTCAGTTAGAGAAAGAAACAGAACAACTAAATCTGTAATATTACAGCAATCCTAAAGTAGCCAATCATTGCTTTGCCTCCACTCCAGAGACCCTGCTGTAATATAGGACCACATAGGACCCCTGGGCAGGGTGGGAAACTGTAAAGCCCAGCAGAGCTACGTTGAGGTAACTCACCCCCTCTCACTTGATCATTCTGTTTCTCCTGGCGCAGCAGGCTGCCCTTTGGTACTGGACTCCTGCCTCTGTTGTCACCTTTTTCTGGCCACAAAGAAATCCGCAGTAGTCCTGACATAGTTCGCTGAGTTTGCTCACCCCCTCTCTTGCTCGCTCATTCTATTTCTCCCGATGCTGCAGGCTGCCCTTTGTACTGGGCTCCTGCCTGCGTTGGCACCTTTGTCTGTCCAGAAAGAAATCCACAGCAGTCCCAACAGAGCTCCGTTAGCTCACTCACCACCCTCTCACTCGCCGTTCTGTTTCTCCCAGTGCTGCAGGCTGCCCTTTGTACTGGCTCCTGCCTGCATTGTCACCTTTTTCTGCCCACAAAGAAGTTCACAGCTGTCCTGACAGAGCTCCATTGAGGTCACTCACTCCCTTCTCTCACTTGCTCATTCTGCTTCTCCTGGTACTGCAGGCTACCCTTTTGTACTGGGCTCCTGCCTCTGTTGTGGCCTTTTTCTGGCCACAAAGAAACTGCGAGCAGTCCTGACAGAGCTCCATTGAGCTCAATCACTCCTCCTTTCTCACTTGCTCGCTCTGTTTCTCCCGGTGCTGCATCTTGCCCTTTGTACTGGGCTTCTGCTTGCTTTTTCTGCCCACAAAGAAACCGCAGTAGTCCCGATAGAGCTCTAGCTTTCCCGAACACTCCTCCTCTCAACTCACTTGTTCTGTTTCTCCGCCACTGCAGGCTGCCTTTTGTACTGGGCCCCTGCCTGCATTGATGCCTTTTTCTGCCCACAAAGAAATCTGCAGCAGTCCCAACAAAGATCCGTTGAGCTCACTCACCCCGCCTCCTTCACTCACTGCTCTATTTCTCCTGGCACTGCAGGCTGCCCTTTGTATTGGGCCCGCCTGTGCTGGCACCTTTCTGCCCACAAAGAATTTGCAGCAGTCCTGACAGAGCTCAGTTGAGCTCAGTCACTCCCCCTCTCACTGTTTGATCCTCATCTGTCCCAAACACTGATTTCCCAAAGTGACTCAGAAATTCTGCCGGAAGAGTAAAACACATTTCAGCCAGGATGTAAAATGACAGCTGTACTGTTCATAGGAGTTGTGAAAAATGGCATGTCAAAAATCTGGCATGAAAATATTACTAATTTGTAAAGTTACAAGGCGTGGAAACTGCACATTGCGTGCTCGTAATACAGTCATTTTATGGACTTTCATCACAAAATTTTCAACATAGGCATTTTGGACCTCTGCTCATGAACTGTGTCACTGTGGTTTTTCTTAATGTTTCCAAACACTGACTTCTCACAGCGACGCACTATTCTGCAACGGAAGTGCGAAAACCATTTTGACCAGGATATGAAAAATGACAGCTATATTGTTCAGAAGGAGGTGTGAAATGCCAATATTGAAAATCTGGAGTGAAATTATTGCAAATTCAATGGTTATGAGCGTGCATAACAACTGTGCAACACACACTCGTAAAACAGTCACTGTTGGGATTTTTCTGCCAAATTTATTACTCAGCTCAGTTAGAGAAATATGCAGAACAATATATATGTATTATTATAGCAATCCTAAAGGCATCCAATCATTGCTTTGTCTGCACTCTAGAGACCCTGCTGTAATATAGGACCACAGAGGAACCTGGGCAGGAGGGTGGGCAACTCTAAAGTCTCAGCAGAGCTCCATTGAGCTCTCTCACCCCCTCTCTCGATCTCCCTCTCTCACTCGCTCATTGTATTTCTCCCAGTGCTGCAGGCTGCCCTTTTGTACTGGGCTCCTGCTTGCATTGGCCTTTTTCTGCTTTTGTGATGTTTTGTGATTTTGTGATGTTCATAGCTGTCCCGACAGAGTCGTTGAGGTCGCCACCCCCCACACACACACTCATTCTGTTTCTTCTGGCGCTGCAGGGTGCCCTTTGTACTGGTCTTCTGCCTCCATTGGTGCCTTTTTCTGCCCTACAAAGAAATCTGCAGCAGTCCCAACAGAGCTTCATTGAGGACTCACTCCCCCTCACTCGCTCGTTCTGTTTCTCCCAGTACTGCAGGCTGCTTTTTGTACTGGGCTCCTGCCTGCATTGCGCCTTTTTCTGCCCTCAAAAAATCTGCATCAGTCCTGCTAGAGCTCTGTTGAGCTCACTCACCCCCTTTCATTCACTCATTCTGTTTCTCCCACCACTGCTGGCTGCCCTTTGTACTGTGCTCCTGACTGCGTTGGTGCCTTTTTCTGCCCACAAAGAAATCTGCAGCAGTCCTGACAGAGCTCAGTTGAGCTCGGTCACTCCCCTCTCACCCGTTCGATCTTAATCTGTCCCAAACACTGATTTCCCACAGTGACCATGCTATTCTGCGCCAGAAGTGCAAAACATATTTTGGCCAGGATGTGAAAAATTACCACTGTACTGTTCATATGAGGTGGAAAATGGCAGTGTTGAAAATGTGGTGCAAAAATATTACAATTTCCATAAGTTACAAGGGTGCGGAAACAGCTCAATGCACGCTTGTAACACAGTCATTTTATGGGCTTTCATCACCAAACGCTCAACATAGGGATGTTAGGACTTCTGTTCGTGAACAGTGTCACTGTCATTTTCTTAATCTGTCCAACACTGATTTCCTACAGCGACCGTGCTATTCTGTGCTGGAAGTGCGAAAACATGTCGATCAGGATGTGAAAATGGCAGCTGTACCGTTCATAAGGAGGTGTGAAAAATGCCAGTGTTGAACATCTGGCGTGACAATATTACATATATATTCGGTTACTAGGTGTGTGGAAACTGCGAATGCACACTTTTAACACAGTCATTTGATGGACTATCATCACCAAATTTTCAACATAAGCATTTTAGGACCTCTGCTCATGAACAGTGTCACTGTCATTTTCTTAATGTCTCCCAAACACTGATTTCCTACAGCGACTGAAGCTATTGTGTGCCACAAGTGCAAAACCCATTTCAGTCAGGATGTGAAAATGACAGCTGTACTGTTCATAAGTAGTTGCAGAAAAATGCCAATGTTGAAAATCTGGACTGAAAATATTGCAAATTCACAAAGTTATGAGCGTGTGTAGCAACTGCGCAATGCATGTTCGAAAAACAGCCATTTTTTGATTTCTTCCACTAAATTTGCAACATAGGTTTCTTGAGAGCCTGCCCCATGAACACTGGCACTATCATTTCATTAATCAGTCCAGAAAGGTGATTCTGCACAGTGATGGCAAAATCACTTTTTGGGACGGAACGCAATGACAGTGGCTGAATTCATGAGGAGGGGTCCCAATAACCTAATGTTGAAAAGTGGTGCCAAAATTCCCAAAACTGCCTGAGATATGCAGCAAAGTTGAAAACAAACCCTATTTATGCCATTATACAGCTTACCAGCATTTCTTTAGTTCACGATCTGCTTTGAAGAGTGCAGACATGTTCCCCGGTCCAATCAAGATCATCGCACCAGGCTTTGGAAATAAGCATGGGGTGAGGGGCAGGCATGCAGAGGGTGGGCACAGGTTGGGGAAAGAAACCCATTGTGGGATGGTTTTTCTCTTCAGGGCATTTGGCATGCCAGGGTGGGCCCAGTGTGCCACCTGAGTGTTTTTGGGGAAATCTGTAACAGACAGGAGGTTGGGCACCCTGTCAGCACATATGGAAAGAGGGGCCACAAGAGCCGAGGAGATTGGGCACCCCTTTGGCACAGAATGAAAGCGGGGGACTTCTGCTGATGGGGAGGGCCTCTGTCGGCATGGGGAAGGGGACTGAAGCCAATGGGGACTGGGTGCCCCATCAGCAAGCCTTGCAATGAGGGGTCCCTCACATCACTGCAGCAGATGATGCTGCAATGACGAGGCGGCCCCTGATTGCAGCAGCTAAAATGTTTCAAGGTGGTGGCACGGTGGCTGAACTAGTGTAAGATGCAGTGTGCCACCCCATTGGGGAATGTGGGCCAAGCCTCTAAAGGCAGTGGGGGTATTGGCCACAACAGTGCCGTGCCTCCAAAGCCTGTTTCTGCAGCATGTTGTTGCATCATGTTTCTTACAGACATGCAATCAACATAAAAAGGTACCGTATAAGTAACTCAGAATATACAGAACATGTTGGATTGATTAAATATATGTTTATCTAAAATGCACAAATGAGTATTTTTGATTTTATTCAAGGATACAACATTGAAAGAACAAAAACTTGAATTTTGAAACAGTATAGCACAAAAATATACTTCAAGGGCCTAATATTCAGACTTGTGCCTGGCAATGGCGCAAGTAGGTGTGTGCAGGGCAACTAAGTTGCACTGGAGCAAATAAGGATATATTCAAAGAGATGTGCCATGGCACATCTCTTCTGACTATAGCAATGAATGCACACAGCACAAATACAATGCAATCAAGATCCCAGACAGGTCTGAATACCAAGAATGGGAATGCTCCAGCACAACTGGAGCTGTGCCATATGCAAATTCCAGATATTCAGACCTGGATATACAAATAGGGCCGTATGATGCAAGGTGCAAATGGGGCCATTTTGCATGCCATTATGACCTCATTTGCATGTGTTGTGCATGGTTGGCAAGCAAATGTGCCTGGCACCCTGCACAGCATGTGGTCCCATACCAGGGAGCACAGTAATACCCTCCCTCCTGTAACCCAATCACCAGTAAATATACTTATTTCAGCTCTGTGGTAGTCTAGTGGTACCCCTCCCCACATATCCCTGATCACCAGTAATAACTTTATTCAAGAGGCCTGGTAGTCCAGTGGTACCTCGCCCCTGGCAGCAAGCCCAATCATTGTAGAAATGGCAATGTCCATTCCCTGGTGGTCCAGGGGCTCCCTCATCCACCACTCACACAGGAACCTCAGCTCACCCTGCCCCCATCATCAGCTGGCAGCAAACCCACTCACATACCTCCTTGGCTGCTCGCTGAATGATAGCTTACAGTATCAGCTGCAAGCTAATTGGTCCACAGTGTGGACTTGCAGTGCATATTAAAAGATATCTACAACTTTGTGAATGAATGAATGACTTCATCTCACAAAGTTGTGAATGTCTGTTATGGTATGCACAGAAAGCTAATTAGTCCACAGTGTGGACCAATGGGCTTGCAGCTGATACTGTAAGCTGTCATTTAGTGGGCAGCTGAGGAGGTATGCAGGTGAGTTTGCTGCCCACCAATGACGGGAGGGAGCTGGGGAGGATGGGGTCCCGTGTGTGGGTGGGGAGCCACTGACCACCAGGAATGGACATTACCATTTCTATGGTGATGGGGTTGACGGCGGGGAGTTGGGGTACCATTAGACTACCAGGGAGTTGAAATACATATTTCACCAGTGATTGGGGTTATGGGAGGAGGGGTACCAATAGACTACCAGGGATATATGTGGGTGCTTGGCAATGGTGTTCTGGGAGGGTAGCCACCCATGGCTGGTGGCTGCTGTGTTGTGCATTGCAATACAGCAACATGCCTGTGGGTGGCTTGAAACTGAGGCCTTAATAATGGGCTCAACTTTGTGCCCAGGTATGTTGCATATCTCTGGGTTGTGCCAGCAGATGCACAGCACATCGCAGGCTGAATATCGGGTGTGCTACATATGCACGGGCACATACACCCTGGAGAAGTGCCGCAAACATTATCTTTGTGCCCCTAATGCATTGGGAATTGTGCTGCACAATTCCTCCTTTTTAATATTTGTACCAGGGCACATTTCTGGGGTTGCACTGGTGCAAACCTAGTTGTGCCAGGTGCAACTTCTTTGAATATCTCTGCCCAAATATATATATCAAAGATGTTTCTCAAATATGATACATCTTGGATCACTCATGAATATCTAGAATATGTCTCAAAATATATATGAAAAGTGTAAATGTATCTGACATATATTTAAAACATATTTGAGGATACAACGATATATTTCACATATTAAAAATATAGATATTTTCTATATGGGACTGTTCAAGTGCACATTGATACAGGTGGGTTTATTTGCAGCTTGTCTGTTCTTTTCTATAAAGACAGGCTGATGAATGTTTCGAGAATTTATTTATTCAAAATTCTGGTAACTGAGAAACACACAGAGCTGAAGCTCTGTTCTAGGTGTGACCTAGGGACAGGGTATACAAATACAACATGGGGATTACAACATACAGGTACAAATAAAGCAAAGTATTAACGTAAATGAAGTACACGTTAACATACGTGACAAAATAAGAAATCTCAAATGTAATAAGGTGCTTCAGTCAGAATTTTGGCTGAGATGGACAGCAAAAGATCACATAGGGTCAGACATTATGTTGGCGTGGAAAACAGCGAGAGAAGAGGGTAAGATGTATGAAAATAAGGCCATGGACAGTCACAGGATGTTAAAGGAGGTACTAAGGAAGCATTTAAGTGCAGGAAAGGAGGGGTAAGTCAGGTATGATGGGGGAAGGTTATTCCAAAGACAAGGAATCTATAAAAGAAGGCAGATTTCCCTGTAAATGTACAAACCTTGGGAGGGTGAAGCAGTGGGTGCTATTTGTAAGAGAGTTTTAGGGGAGGGAGTAGCAGCTCAGGAGAAAGGAGAGGTAAAAGTCCCAAACCGAAATTTAGAGAAGCGTGAGGAGCAGTGGACAAACATCTTTGAGAGAGGGACTGAAGGGATAAGACAGAGTAGAGGTCACAGTGGTGTGTCAGAGAGGAGATTTGAGGCAAAATGACAGAAGGCGTTGAATAGGATGTTGAGTTTGAGAGGAAGGAAGCAGGGGCTGCACTAACGATGACATCAGCATAGTCCAAAGATGGGTGTATCCATTTAACCAGTAGGTTGCCTCTGACAGGGAAGGAGAGACACGCTTTTGATGGTAGAGTAGCCCCAATTTTGGGTATAGTTAAGAGTGAAGGGAGGAAATATAGGAAGAGAATTCAAGTGAGGGATCAAGCCAAACACCAAGGTATTAGTAGGTTGGGACATTTTGAGTGGGGTACATACTGGGGTTGAAAAGACAGGTAGGAGGGAGCCTAGCGTAGTTTCTGTTTGGATCTAAAGGTCATGGCAACTGTTTTTTTTTTTGTGTGTGTGTTATTTTTAGGCAGTTGTCTTTGAACCAGTTAGTTATTATAGTGAAGTCTTGCTGAAGAGTGGTCTGGACAGCTAGGCTGATGAACCAGAAAGGATGAGGACAGTGTCATCAGCATACATATGGATCTTGTTGTGGGAACATACCTTAGGGTGCTCATTTGTAAACAAGGAGAAAAGAACATAGCTAAGGATCAATCCCTGGGACACCTGCAAGGATAGGGCTAGGAGTGATAAGACGTTACTGATTTTCACAGATTGGGACCATCTGATTAGATAGGAGCCACACCAGGAGAAGGAGGCCAGGGAGAGGCCAATGTTGTTAAGCTTGGTTAGTAGAAAGGAGAATTGTGATACCCATGATCTTAGCACTGCATCACCTGCAAAGTGTGCAGGTAGCGGGCTGCTGTGGTCGGCTGTGTTGCTGGGTGGAGAGTTCACAGAGCTGTAATCCCAGTGTTGCACCATCTGCTGAAGTTTGCAGGTAGCAGGGCCCTGTGGTTGACCTCTTGTTGCTGGTGGATTGTTCACAGAGCCGCAATCCTGGTGCTGCACCACCTGCTAAAGTGTGCAGGTAGCGGGCTGCTGTGGTCGGCTTGCTATTGCTGGGTGAAAAGTTCACAGAGCTGTAATCCCAGTGTTGCACCACCTGTTGAAGTTTGCAGGTAGCAGGCTCCTGTGGTTGACTTCTTGTTGCTGGGGATCGCTCACAGAGCCGCGATCCCGGTGATGCGCCACCTGCTGAAGTGTGCAGGTAGTGGGGCTGCTGTGGTCGGCTTGCTATTGCTGGGTGGAGAGTTCATGAGCTGTAATCCCTGCACTGCACCACCTGCAGAAGTGTGCAGTAGCAGGGCTCCTGCACTCAGCTTTCTGTTGCTGTGTGGAGAGAATGATTGCAAATGGCGGGTGCATGTCCCTTGTGGTGATGTTGAGAGACCACAGTCTGCAAACATTGAACACTGCATGTTAAATTCTCCACATTACTTCTAGTGTAGTTTCTTATCTGAGTGAGTGAGTGAGTAAATGAGTAAGTGAGTGAGTGAGCGAGTGACACACAGCTTCTGCTCTTGGATTATCCTTCCTGATACACCTCAGACAACTAAATGGTTTCCTGTTTGCACAGGAAATATCATCCTAAGGCTCCCCAACTCATCTACCTCAAGTTCTTTAGGTCACTGGACATATCCTCCTTCTAGCACACTTTTGGGGATCTGATGTGTCCCCATCTCTTCAATGAATAATAAAAATATACCCTCCAACACTTTCAGACCATATTATGGCTGTATGGGACCATCATGCAACCCCTGATGAAACTAAAGTAGAGGGGTCCCTTCTCGCCTGGATAACAGCTGACTTGTTAGCTTGCCTCTGTGTCAGAGACCTTTTCTGGAGATAATACAAGATTACTAGCTCCCTGGCTGCTTTGCCCAACTATCGCAACTTCACAATGCTGCTAACAAAGCCATCAGACTTATGAAATCTAAGTATTCTACAGCTACACTCCAGAATAACATTAATCATCTCTTCAAGTTCTAGAGGTTATCCATTACCTTTCTTCCCCTTCCCTGTTCTCAAAGTTGGGGACTCTATTATCTCTGATTCTGCTGTTGCTTAGTCAGCCTTTAACTCCAATTTAACTCCAATTTCACCAGCTGTGTTTCTCTCTCTCTCTCTTGTCCCTTCCTCACCATTCCCATTCTCTTCCTCTTACTGCCTTTCTCATCTCTTTTTCCTTCTCCTGTATCACTTCTATTGCTTTCTTTAAGCTCTGCCTACCTTTAATCCTGGCAAGGGACATATCACTGATGGTCTTAATCCTAAACCTTAGCTTCTCTCAGCCCTGCCCTCACCCTGCCTATTACCCAACCCCTCAATTTCTCTCCCACTGCCCCTAACCCTAGAAACTAGCTACTCTCATCCCTCATCCTAGATGTAGTGATACTTCTTCTACTGGTAACTTCTGTCCTGTCTCTCTCCTTTCCACCCTGGCTATGTTATAGAAACACCTTGTCCTTTCTCAGCTCTCTCTCCTTCTTTAACTTATCATTTCATTCTGATTTTAGAAATCTCATTCCACTTCCAAATCCTTCCCAAATTCTCGACTCCATCTTCTCAGGTATGATAGGGACTAGTGGTTGGTGAAGTGACTGAAATTTGCTCCGCAGAGTGATTCATGGAGTAACGTGAACTGTGAAGTGCTCCGAACGACAGCGGAGTACTTCGCATTATAATGGGTAACGTGAAGTCCATTGATACCAATGACTTTGCATTATTCCGCCTTCCCCAAACCACTTCTCCACCAATTTTAAGAAGTACATTGAAATCAGTGTACTTCACATCACTTCACCTTGCTATTGAGCTCCAAGGCAAATTTGCAGTGCTTCATGGATTGCAGGTCACATCGGCTCTAGATTGTTCTGCACAGCCTCAGTTCTGTGTAGTGTGTGTGTGTAGTGGAAGATGGAGACAGTTTCTCTCAGAGTGCTGCAATTCAAATCCTCTAAAAGCTGTTAAAAAGCCTTTTGAGACTTTTTTGCTCAAAATTTAGTGCATCAATTGTAGGAAACCCTCCTGTGCTCATATCATCGAGTGTTTATTGTTTGTGTGTGGATTTTGAATGTTAATTCAGAACAGTCAGACTGTATACTGTGAAGTGTGCTTTGGGGAGGGTTGTATCTGTGGTGTAGGTAGATTAACTGGATGAAAAGGCAGTCTTTCTGATTTGGTTATATTTTTCTTGTATAACTGTGTTGAACACACAGTAATATTTTCAGTAATTCTTGACTTTTTGCTTGATTGTAGTTGCGCAGCAGTGTATAATTTCAGTTTGTTTAAAACATTTTGTTATATATTATATTGCTAAAGGTTTTCAATTTGCTACTCAATACTTGCAGTGTGTGTGTGTGAGTATGTGTGATGTGTACCATTAAATCAGTCAACTTTTATTGTGCCAGAGTAATTGCAGCATTGTGAACCTGCTATCCACTGCATCTGCATGAATTATTTACACTGCTTTGTGGTATTTTACTGTTAGTGGACTGTTACTGCCATGCACTATCCCACCATACCCCCACCTCACCCCCACAAACTAGCAAAAGGTATTCTTTTCCAGATTTGGATTTGTGACTTGTGAGAACTGGTTAGATGTTGTTGTGCCTTTGCATCTGATTCTGCATCTCTTGAGTGCACAGTGCAATCTTAATCTGTCTGTGCATTTGCAGTACACCATTAATTCTGGGAGACTTTGCATTTCTTGTTATGCTCTCAATTCAATATGTCAGCACTGGGGAATTTTCTGAGCATGAGACAGTAGCATTTTGGGGTGCACATTAATTCTGGTGACTTTGTGTGGCCACTGCTCACATGACAGAGTGCACCATTAATTCTGGGAGACTTTGCATTTTTGTTATCCTCTCATTTCACAGCACCAGCACTGGGGAATTTTCTGGATGCAAGACAGTAGCATTTTGGGATGCAAATTCATTCTGGAGACTGTGTGTGACCACTGTCTATGCATGACTGAGTGTGCCATTAATTCTGGGAGACTTTGCATTTCTTAAATAAACAAATGAAAATGAAAGAAAAGTCACTATGGTTCTCAAAAGAGGTGGCAAGGAAGGTAAGGGAAAAAAGATAGCATTTAGGAAGTTTAAGGAAACACAGAAGGAGCAGGACAGAGAACTGTACCAGTTAAGGCAGAAGGAAGTGGGGAGTCAGAATAGCAAAGACCCAAACTGAGGAAAAGATAGCCAACTCACTTAAGAAGGGAATAAAACCTTTTATAGTATACATCAGGAGCGTAGAAAGACAGCGGCAGGAAACCACAGACCTGTCAGTATGACCTCTGTGGTAGGGTAAGTGATGGAATCACTCCAGAAGAAAGAATTGTTGAGTAGCTAGAGGAAAGTGGGGCACAGGACCCAAGGCAGCATGGGTTCACAGTGGGAAGGTCATGTCAGATGAATCTAATTGATTTCTTTGACTGGGTGACCAATGTAGTAGACCAGGAGGGGCTGTAGACATGGCCTACCTTTGGCACAGTCCCACACAAAAGATTAATAATCACATTAACCAGCCTTGGAGTGGGTCCCAGGAGTTAGCCTGGGTAAAACATTGGCTGGACAGCAGGACACAGAAGGTAATTGTAAATGGAGTCCACTCTGAAGAAAGAGGGGTTACTAGTGGGGCAAGCGGGGTTCAGTACTGGGCCCAGTCCTTTTGAATCTCTTTATAAGTGACATTGCAGTGGGACTGGAAGGAAACATATGCCTCTTTGCAGATGACACAAAGATCTGCAATAGGTTGATACACAAGGAGGTGGAAAGGATGAGAAGGGACTTGGCAAGGTTGGAGGAATGGTCTGAAGTATGACAGCTTGAATTCAATCCAAAGAAGTGCAAAATAATGCACCTGGAAACAAAAACTCAGGGAAGATTACACAATGGGGAGGTAGTAACAACAACAAAATGGAAAGAAACCTGGGGCAATCATATCAGATGACCTAAGGTTAGCAAGCAATGTGAGAAGGCAGTAGGGAGGGATAGGGGAAACTGGGATGTATAGGGAGAGGCATCACCAGCAGAAAACAGGACATTGTTATCCCTCTGTACAGACAGTTGGTGAGACCCCATCTGGAGTACTGCGTCCAGTTCTGGAGACCCCATTTCCAAAAGGACATAGACAGGATGGAGGCAGTCAGAGGAGGACAACTAAAATGGTGCAGGGTCTGCAAGAGAAGCCATATGAGGAGAGACTAAAGGAGCTTAATATGTATACCCTTGAGGAAAGGAGGGGGGACATGACAGAAACATTTAAGTACCTCAGTGGAATCAATAAAGTCCAAGAGGGTAGCTTCTTTCAGAAAAAGAAATGTGCAAGAACAAGGGACACCATTTGAAGATAGAGGGGATGGCTCAGGGGTAATGTGAGGAAGTATTTTTCACAAAGAGGGTGGTGGATGCATGGAACAGCCATCCTGAGGAGGTTGTGGGGTCTAAAACTGTGGGAGAATTCAAGAATGCATGGACAGACATAAGGCAATTCTTGTGGGGGTAGGAAGAAATAGGCTGTTGGTTAACTAGGATCTGCAGTTTATCCTGTAGGTAGGAAACAGGCAGAATAAGTGGGCCAAGTGGTCCTTATCTGCCATCAAAGTCTATGTTTCCATGTTTCTTGTTACACTCTCATTTCACTTCGTCAGCACTGGGGAATTTTCTGAACACAAGACAGTAGTATTTTGGGAATGCACATTAATTTTGGTGTCTGTGTGTGATGTGACCACTTCCACTGCATGCATGACTAAGTGTGCCATTAATTCTGGGATACTTTGTATTTCTTGTTGTGCTCTCATTTCACTTCATCAGCACTGGGGAGTTTTCTGGACAAAGACAGTAGCATTTGGGGATGCACATTAATTCTGGTGACTGTGTGTGTGTTGGGGAGGGCACTGGGGCTGCCAATATTGCTGCCTCCCACCTTACTTCACGTTAGGGTGGAATGACAATGTGAAGTAATAATTACAAGGTGAAGTGAGCCTTTCCTATTGGACAGTCTGCATAGTGGAGTGACAATGTGAAGTGGCCACTGCATTCACTGCCAGCGGAATTTAATTTTGCTGTGTCTCTAATAGGGACCAATCACCTCCAACATTATGTTTGATCTTGGTAAAGCTTTTGACACTGTGACACACCCTCCTTCTGGTCAAGCTTAAGGCAGTGGGCTTGTATGACTCCTCAGTCAGCTGGTTTCACTCCTACCTTGAGGGAAGATCTCAAGTTGCCTGAATGGGTACCTCCATTTCCTCCCATTCCTCACCTGCTCAGATATCTCTCAAAGGTCTTTCCTGAGCCCTATTTTCTTTTCAAATGCTTGAACAACCTCACCCAGTCTGTTCCTCTGCATCCATTATGCTGATTTTTTGCATCTGACTCCTCTTCCCATAACCTTATTCCCAGCTATAGCTCTGGTCTAACCAACTCTACCTCAATGCCAAAAAAAAACAGTTTCCATGACTTTTGGCACCTGAGAGATGCTTACCAGGATCACCTCCTCCTCTATTCCACACCCACTGATGGTGCTATGATTGAGAAGGTAACCTCCTTTAAGTGTTGTCAGATAGTATCCTAGAAACTAGGATACCAATACATACCTCCCACTCTGGCCATACTTGCTGTGGTAGCAGGAGTGTAGCCAGAAATTTCCATTTGCATACACTCCAACAGTTACACCCCCCAATTAAGAAATTTACACATCCTTTCCAAATGGCACCCCTTCCAAACAAGTCAGATTGTTGTCAGATGACTCCTCTGCTCTCTAAAGAGGTTATACATGTATTGACACTCTCAGTGGCCTACACTAACCAAATACTACAGATTAGAATGATAATATTAACAGAGTGGCTTATGGTTTTGTGGCAGGCACTCAATCAAAACTGTACACAAATGTGTACAGTGAGTATGCCTGTCACACCCTTGTGTGGTAGGACAGCAGTGGTATCTGACCATGGATCCTACCCTCTAGGATCCAGTGTATGGATTGCACAAATATTACAGATCCTGTGGATCCTATCAACAAATGCTGTAGATCCTGTGGATCCTAGCAACAGATCCAGCTTGTATCCTATCTGACCTTAGGATCCTTGGATCAGACCTAGGATCTGTCACTATCTGACCCCAGATCCTAAGTATCTTCCTAGAATCCCTGGATCTGACGTAGAATCCCTGGATTCTAATTAGGATCCATCGCTATCTGATCCTGGATCCTAAATTTGTCATTGGTAGGATTTCTGGTAGGAGTCTAGGTAGGATACCAGTACTATTTGACAGATAGTGGTAGGATTCACAAAAGCACTATCTGAGCAACACTACCTCCTTTAAGTACCTTGTGGTCTGGCTGGACCAACATCTTGATTTCTTGGTGCATACTGATGCCCCATAGATAGATGAGCGGATGAGAGAGATAGATAGATAGATAGATAGATAGATAGATAGATAGATAGAAGACAGACAGACAGATAGATAATTTTTTTTTAATTAATTTAAACGTCATGGCAACAGGATAACATCACAGTTTAATAAAAACTGAAAACTGTAATACAAACACAATTCACTACGGTACAATAAATTTTCTAACTACTCCACATACTGTATCTATAAATCATTATACATTGTAGTAGTTTTGTAGCATCTTATTATACAGTGTTATGGCAAACCTTCCCAAACGCTGTGCAAAGACACGGAATCCATATCATTTACAGATATCTTGTTATTTGTCCTTATTCAAATGCAGCTTTTTCTTCAATAACCTTTAGGAAGGAGGCCACAGGGATCAGTATCTGCCTGGTTTGTGCTTAGATACATTGCCAAATGCTGTGATTCATATTCTAAAGACCCCAATAGTTCTCCTAATATGGATTTATGAAATTTGTCATATAAAGGGCAGAGAATAACTGCATGTACAAATCATCCTGCTCTAATTTGCATTTGCACAAGGTATTGTTTCTTTTCTTGCCTTTGTTGTACTGCTTTACTCCACTGACTGGTAAAGCACTCAACTATGAAGTATGCAGCTAACTTTCTGTGACTGGGTCTGTTGACTGTCGCCAGGTAATTTTCCATCCTATGGTTTCTTTTATTTTTTGTGCCATTTACATATTTTGTGCTGTTTGCACTCTCCAAATCTTTTGGGTGAAATGTAAGAATGCCTGATATGCAGGATAGTAAGTTCTAAAGTTTAGTAACATTTCTACCATATGAATGCTGGTGAAGATCACATTTTGCTTCAAATAATTTATTGTTTTCTCAACACATTGTCGTGGTAACCTATATTCTGCCATTCCATAGGCTTTTAACCAATGAATTATTAATCTTTGTTTTATTTGACACACCACCAGCAGCTAACCCAATTCTGCCCTCACTAGTGCAGATGGTGCTCCATTAGGTAACCCCAGTAATTTCTTATAAAATTAGTTTAGGTGAGCTATGTTGATATTCATTTGTACACCCAAAATTTCAGCCCTATAGAGTAATTGACTTCCTATTTTTGCCTTTATGACTTTAATATTGCCCTTATGGATTTTTCCCAAAATCTGTATGAGAAAGAATTCATAATTCTAGGGATACACTGGGGGAACCAGCTATAATGGGGGCAGAGGGTGGTACAGTGGGCATCAGGAGACAGAGGGAGCCCATGGGTAGAATATTGAGCTGCAATAGGTGTGGGACAGCTATGGGATGAACTATCATGGAGACTAGGAGGATGTCCAATCTGCCAGAGAGCTAAGGGGGTTGGAGGAAAGAGTATGGTGGCTGCTAGACAGCTGGAGAGGTGTGGGCAGAGGGATGAGAAAGAGGAAGGAGGGCCTCTCCCAGGGCATAAAAGGAAGGCACATCAGAGAAGGACATTAGATTGGAGGAGTGGACAGGGAAGGAGTGCAGGTTCACATCAGCTAGGGGACATGTGTAGAAGGCAGGTCAAGTGACAGGGAAGAAGCCAACACAGGGCAATACAGGCATGACAGGAAGCAGATTTTCAGTGCTGGCAACAATGGTGGAAGAGGGAAATAAGGGGCACCAGGAAGGTGAGGCAGAGGAAAGGGAATGGAATGCATGGGGCCCAGGCAGATGGAGGGAGGGAAACAGTGGGCAGGAGGAGGGGTACAACAGAGAAGGAAAGTGCTGGCAGCAGGGGTGTAGAGGAAGGGGGAAGTGCTTATAGGTCAGATGAAGGGTGCATAGCTAAAGGATTACAGGGCCAGAGGAGAAAGAGAAAGGTGGATGATAGCATGAGGTCAAGAGAGATGGGAGAACACAGGTCGGGAAGGGGTGGGGTCATGGGGATGAAGCAAAGAGATGTAAATGGGCAAGGAAGGTCAAATTTTAGTAATGGATAAGGAGGTAAAGGGAGAGGGGAGAAGCAGGCGGGGAGGGACATGCTAGTGTTGGTGGACTCCATAATGATAGGGATCAGATGGGGCAGTAAAGGGAACAGTCATAGTCTGATATGGGTCGAGACTATCCCGGGTTGAAAGCAGGCAGGGCAGGGCAGGCCAGTCTCAAGTGCATAGTGAGGGACGGAGGAAACTGCATGTTGTGGTGCACATGGATACAAATGATCTTCCAGAGGAGCTGGTGGAGGTAGTAAAGGGAGATTGGGAACTGGGAAAGCTGTGTGAGGGAGTTGGGAAATCAGTGGCCTTCTTGAGGTGCTCCGGTGCCTGTGCTAGTACTGAGGAAGGGAAGGATAAAGGAGTTTAACAACTAGTTGCAGGAGTGTGTCATACTAAAGGGTATGGGTTAGTAGGGAGCTGTGGCAGATCCTGGGATAACAACAACCTGTTTGCAGGGATAGGCTATACTTGAATAGGGAGGGAAGGGAGTATTAAAGCAAGGGATGGAGGGGTACACAGCAACAAGGGTGGCTTTAAACTAGGAAAGGGGAGAAGTAGGAGGAAAGCTGGCAGGCAGGGTTTCCACAGTGGGGAGCCAGACAAGCCTACCCCAAGCTATAAGGGGAGGGCATTAGGGTGGGAGAAAGGGGGTAAAATGGGCAGGAAGGGATAGGTGCAGGGTGGAGGGTAGTGTCACTAAACCATGAGGAGCTTGGGAAACAAATCAGCCGAGTTACAGGCCCTCTTGGTAGTGGGGCAGATGAACATTGCAGCCATAACAGAAACTTGGGCCACCAGTGCCAAGACAGGGATATGGCGATCCCTGGTTATAGGCTGTTCAGAAAGGACATGGCAAACAGGAAAGGTGTGGGGAAGTGGCAATTTATATAAGAAAGAAAAAGGTGTATAAGGGAAGAATGGGAGGAGGGCGGGAGGGAGGCCCTGTGGATGCAGATTCAGGATCCAAGGGTAGGGTAATATGGATGGGGTGGTGTATAGGGCACCACTTTAAGGGAGGAGCTGGACAGAGAACTGGTGGACCAAATTAGGAGAGTTTGCATGAAAGGAAACACAGAGGCAGTGGGGACTTTTAAGCTGCAGGATGGACTGGGGCACACAAGCCACCACATGTGCTGAGGAGCAGGTTATACTGGGAGCTTTCCAGGATAGCGTCCTGGTGCAGTTGGGGAGTACTCTGGACCTTGTACTATCAAATAGGAAGCTGTTAGGGACCTGGAGGTTGAGGACCCTCTGGCGGGGAGTGATCATCACTTGGTGTGGTTCACACTCAGAATGGGGAAGCAAACTGGAGGATCAGGTACCAGGGTGATTGACTTTGGGGGTAGACTTGAACAAGATGGTGGAAATCCTGTTAAGGCATCTGGAGGAATTAAAATCTGGTATTATTGGGGCAGGGCTGGCAGAGGCTACTGGGACATGTACTAGGGAACAGAGTAAGATGGGAAGGACAAAAAATCCCAGTTGGCTGACAAAGGAGGTAATGTAGGGCTGAGAGCCAAGAGAAGAGCTTTCCAAAGATTCAAGAGATCAGGGAAGGGGAAGGCAGGGAGGAATATACAAAGAAGTCCAGGAAAGTTACAAGACTAGTCAGAGCTGCCAAGGCATCCAGAGAGCTAAGACTGGCACATGACATTAAGAATGGAAAGGAGGACTTTTCAGGTACACTGGGAAAGAAGGAAGAGCAGGGACCAGATGGTGAGAATCAAGAAGGATGGGAGGTGTATAGAGAAGGGGAGGAGCAGGCAGAGGCACTGCATAGTACTTCTGCTCTATATTCACAGTAGAGGGGTGGTGGAGAGTTACCTCATGGGAGTGATGGAGGAGGCCAGGAAGGGTTGGGGGGTGACAGGTGGAGACATTACAGAGGGCAGAGTACTGGAGAGACTGAGGGCACTGCAGGTGGACAAGGCACCAGAATCAGATGGCATTCACCCTAGGGAACTCAAGGAACTGGTAGGGAGCCTGGCAGGACCACTGGCTGACCTGTCCAATACCTTTCTGCACACAGGATGCATACCACAAAACTGGAGGTTGGCCCATGTGGCCATAAAGTGGCCGAAGGATAATCCAAGTAACTACAGACCAGTGAGCCTCACATCAATTGTGGGAAGCTCATGGAGAAAATCCTTAAAGAGAGGCTAGTAACATTTTGGACAGGTAGCAACATGGGTCTGTCTCAGACAGGTCCTATCAGACAAACCTGATTGAGTACTATGATTGGGTGATAAGGGAGCTGGACAAGGGTCATGCAGTGGATGTCCTGTACTTGGACCTTAGCAAGGCCTTTGACTCTGTGCCACATGGAAGGCTGGGGGAAGCTGGAAGATGTAGGGTGTGTACTAAGATGATCAGATGGATCATAAACTGCCTGAAGGTCAGGCAGCAAAGGGTGGTGGTAAAACTCTCATTGCCAAGAGTGGTAACAAGCAGAGTGCCACAGCTGTTTGGGATATTCATAGCAGATATCTCACACGGGACCCATAGTAAGATCAGTCTGTTTCAGGTGATACCAAGATGGGGCTGTGGTGGATGACATTGAGGGGTGGAGGTGACTGCAGGGAGACCTAACTAAACTACAGGAATGGTTGGAAACATGGAAGTTGGGGTTCAGTGCCAAGAAGTGCAAGGTACTGCACTACAGAGCTAACAACCAGAGGAGGAGCTCTCAGCTGGGAGGCGTACAGTTGGGGAGTGGGGAGGAGGAAAAGGACCTGGGGTAATGATAATGGAGAATATGAACAACTCAGTTCAGTGCAGGAAGGCAGCAGTGAAAGTTAATAAGATGCTGGGTCTGTATAGCAAGGGGATCTCTTCTAGACATAGTGAGGTGATCCTTCCCTTGTACAGGTCACTAGTTAGACCACACCTGGAATACTGTGTGCAGTTTTGGTGCCCATTTCTTAAGAGGAATATCAGACTGTTGGAGTGGGTGCAGCACAGAGCAACAAAGATGATCCAGGGATTGGAGGAGTTTCATAAGAAGAAATGCTGAACATGCTCAACATGTATTCACTGGAGGAAAGGAGGGACAGGAGATATGATTGAGACCTTTAAGTACCTGAAGGGAATAAACAAGGCTAATACAGGAGAGATATTCTGGATCAGAAGAGGGAGGGATACTAGAGGCAATCAACTGAGGTTGGCAGGGGTAAATTCAGGAGGAGATCAGGAAACATCATTTCATGGAGAGGGTAGTAGACAAATGGAATGCTCTACCCGAGGAGGTGGTTACCTGTAGGACAGTGGGTTGCTTCAATAGGGGATGGGACAGAGTGAGGGGTTGAAGGTCAGTAAGGAGGCGGTGGGAAAGGTGGGGCAGCTGCATGCTGAGGGGCTAACAGCACAGTCAAGCAGACTTGATAGACCATATGGCCTGTTCTGCTGCAATTCGTATGTTCGTATAATGGGAAAAGAATCTATTAGCTTTGCTTTCTAGTTCTTTAACATGTCACCTCAGAGAGGCTGTGGAGCCAAGCAAAGCCAGTCTAGAATTTGCAGCTCTGTCTTTTGAGAAATAAACTTAAAATTTGGTGTTTCATAAGGCAGTTAAAATTAAGAAAACGGCGTGGAATATCAATCAGAAGATCGATAGCATCGCTATGGGTAACCCAAAGAAAGATAGGTCGGGTCAAGAGGGAGCAAAAGCAAACAAACGCTCCCCTGTTCACCACGAGGTCTGGTCAAGGCCTACTGTTTCGGAACTCGAGACACCTCATGAAAACGCTGCAGAGTCTTGGGGCAAAAATGAACCGTTTGATCTCTTCGGTAGAGGGTTTGGCGTCTCGATTTGACTCCTGACCGGCAGAGTAATAGTGTTGGAAGCAGATGTCTCATCTATTAAAATAGAAATGGAGAAAGCTGGGAAGGGGTCGGAATCAGTCCTTGGAGTGTCTGCAAAGTTAGTGACAGAGAATACTCATCTTGAGCAAGATTAGAAATGTTGGAGAACCAGGCAAGAGCAAACAACCTGAGAGTGCTTGGAATTCCTTAGCAAGTAGAAGGGACCATTTGCCTTTATTCATGCAAGAATGGTTAGAATCACAGTTTGGGCAGCAATTAGCAGGCCGTAAGATCCCCATTCAGAAGGCCTACAGAGTTACGACAAGGGGTCGACAAGCAAATCTGGAAGTTCCTAGAGCAATTGTGCTAGTCCTGGATGGGATTGGGACCAGGGACTCTCCTTTCACTGGCCAGGCTGAAGAGGACTTTACTCTGTGAGGGAGAGAAGGTCAGTATTTATCCAGATCTCAGTTATGCGACCCAACAAAAGAAAAAGCGCTTTGATGGGGTACACTCGATATTACGAGGCAGGAATCTCGCACAGCATGATCTATCCAGCTCACTCGAATTACACCAGGGGAAGATTTACATTTTACTGACCCTCAAGAAGCATTGCAGTGGACCCGGAGACATGTACCTGATAGTTGCCTTCGAGGCATGTGTCTCAGTCCTCCTTAGGGAGGATGAAGAAGATATTGCCGATACTTGATGGCTGCCTACTCCTAGTAAGAACAGTATTTGTATAAATAAATGAACTACTAGCTTGTCGGGGCTGCAATGTGTTGGGAGCTCCTGATAATGGACTGTAGTTCACGGACTGTTTTACCAAGTGGGCTTTAGATGCCTGCAGGTGTATTTCTGTTCTATTATTATTTGGTTCTAAAATTTCGATCTGGGCTACAGTTGGGGTGTAGGCTATATTTGTGAGATAACTAGTCAATTTGCATGCTTTAAATTGAATCAGATAGAGCACAATCTTACAGTATTTAGTACCTTGAGGTACTCAAGAAAATGGTAAAGCATGTTTACTCACTTTCTTTATATAAAAGCAGAGTTTTATTTGAAACTCTAGCCATAGGCTAGGAGCTATTCCTTGATATAATTAGACATGCAGCTCTGGGCTTTATTGCCACAGTTCATCTTTAAAGGAAATATACTTGATAAGTAGGGTTAAATTTTGCACACCTCTCGATGATGTATCTTAAAGATGTAGTACAAAATTATTATTTAAATTTCTATATATGTATTAAGAGTGGTGGCATCCTCAATGGTGTATAATTTTAAATTTGTATGTACTACAACAGCGATATGTAATGTGAATAACATTGATAAAAGATATAAATAAAAAGTATAAAAAAAAGTCAATCCAAGTTCCCTCTTGTGTTACAATCAGACCTAAATAACAACATTCCTTTACTACTGCTAATTTGTGATTATTTATTTCTAAATTCTGTTATCCCACCAGCATTACCTTTGTTTTACTGTAATTTATTTATAAATCTGCTCTTTCACATTCTTTCTGAAATGTATCCAGCATTCTTTTCATACCTATAAAGCTAGTGGAAAGGAGACAAAGAACCTCTGTGCGCAAGCACTGAGGCAAGGATTACCCAAAGAGCTTTTGGCTGGGAAGCCAAGTTTCAAAAAATACAAAGTTACACATGACCCCACAATGCAAAGCATCATGTGCTGCATATGTAAATCACCACAGAATATTATGCTGATTCAACTTTAAGCAGAAATGCATGGTGCCGAAAGGCCTCTCACACAGTTTGCAAAGGGTGCCAACAGAAGACATAGACAACGTGTTTCGTCCTACCAGAACTCATCAGTATGCCTCGTCTGTCTGACACCCCAGTGGAATGAACCAGCTACCCTAAGATAGTATATCTAGGTTATGTTGTAGTAGACAATTAAAACAAAAAGGAGGTCACATCATCTACATATGCCAGGTAAGGGCATTTTCTTTCTCCTATTCTTGGCATATGGAATTCAGCATCATATATTGAAACACTGTATTGAAGTACAAATTGAATAACTTAGGAGATCAACTGCATCCCTACTTAACTCCTATAATGAACTTACACCTTTCACTTACCTCTTCCTTACTCATATCTTATGCATGTATAATTTTCATAGTATAACAGTTTAATTATGTTTAAAGCAGTTTTTCCATGCCTATTGATTTCAACCTTTCCCAAAGCTTAACTCTATCAAAGGCTGCTTTCAAATCCACAAACGATATCGTGATGTTTTTTACAGTCTTGTATTTATATACAAGATGTGCCCATACACTATAAGCTCCCACTGTAAGCTTGGTGCACTGTACAGGAATGAAGCAGTATCCCACTTCCTGTCTTCTACAAGATTATTTTAAAGATGATGCTTCCTATTTTTGACTTTGGTGACACAGTTTACTGTGGTGCTCCCAAATTCTCCATTACCAGACTGGACCACTCTTTTACTCTTTTTGTCATTTTGTTTTAGACTGTCTCTCTTATACCCACCATGTCTCTCTCGACTTTGCCCTTTCACTCCCCTCTCTTGATGTGAGGTGTCTTACCCATTGTGCCTCTTTTGTATCCAGATTCTGGTTTGGTTCCCTAAACATCTACCTCCTCACTACTATCTCCTATCCTCCTTCCTCTTACCTCTCTGCAGAAATGTTTCTAATTCCCTTTCTATCCCATCTAGGAAATCTACTGTTGGTCAATATGCATTCTCATATCACATTCCTAAACTGCAGTTCAACCTTTCCCTCTCAATTCGCTCTGCCTCTTCAACTTTCTTCCTTAAGTCTCTTCTTTTGAGATTTCAACTCCCACCTGCAACTGTCCATGACCCTCAACCTCTTGACTTACTCCCCACAGTCATGTTGCATTAGGCATTTTGTTCCTTCTCCCCCACTATACCTGTGTGAGTAATTCCCCTCCTACCAAAGCTCAGTTTTATCTGCTATATGAACCTATTTTACTGATTTGCCTACAATGTTTATGATAAGGCTCCTTCAAAATACAATACAAGCCATTTAAGAGAAATGTGATTGAGTGGGATGGTAGCTTAAGTGGGATGTCTTCCCTGTAACCAGTTTACTCTATTTAACATGTAGAGCTGCTTCACATTTAAACAGGACTCCCTTTATGCTGACCTTAAGTTTACCAAGATGCCTGACAGCTGATTCTCAGCTGATTAAAGCAAATTACCTTGACATTTTCGACATACTGCAATTGCTGTAATCAGCTGCTAACAGTTAAAAACAGTTAAAAATGAATGCTGTGTGGCTGTAGCTTGCATCAACTGATCTGAACTGCTGGTTGCAATCATGTCTGTCAAGAAATGAGCTGACTCTAGTGGAGCGAGGTTGTGTGATTGAAGTGCTGAATAACCCCTCCAGCTCATTCTCTTCTGTTGTCACGATTTAAAATCTTAAAAAGCCAAACAGGGAGAATAAGTACGAACAGTGAAGCCATCCTATCAGAGTGGTATTCTAACTCAAAGCCCAGCCATAAGAGAAAGAGAGAGGCAAAGACAGTGATGTTGAGGACATCCTTATCCTACGGGTCTCACAGGCTCTTGAGAAGGGGCTCATATCTCTGGCTCAATGCTGAAAGCAAAAGCAGTTGTTTGGATGCTTACTGTAGATAGGCCATGCAAGTTTTGATGCAACTGACAGTTTGCTGTTTAGGTAGAGTAGCAGCACCAGATAGTGTTTAAAAAAGAACACGTTAAAAAGCTGAATGCGGTACCAATGCTGCTCAAACCTGGATGACCAAAGTGCTGCCTGGACTTCCATTTTGTTACCAGCTGGCTGGCGTTTGGAATGCTGGTGAGACTGGTTTATTTTATCGTGGTATCCAGACTGTGGGCATGCTCTGAAGCAGCAAGACCTCACAGGAGGGAAGAAACCAAAGACAAAATCTTTGTCATGGGCTGTTCCAATCAAACTGAAACTGAAAAGAGAAAGCTAGTTGTTATTAGCAAAAGCAAATGTCCTTGTTGCTTGCCAAAGGACCTAAAACCCTTGCTGGTCACATACACTAGTTCCAACAATGCATGGATGACAGGTGCAATTTTCCAGGAGTGGCTGCTAGCTTGGGATGCTGAGCTATGTAGAAGCTGATGAAAAATGTTTTGTTTGTTGACAACTGTTCGGCGCATCCACATGATCTTGCCAGGTGCTTAAGGTTCATCAAGCTTCTTTTCCTTCCACTGAACACCACAAGCATCCTACAGCCAATGGATATGGTCATCATTAAAAATCTGAAAGGACACTACCTCTCCTATGTTGCTGGCAAAATCCTACAGACTCTAGAAGAGGAGAGACTGCTCATGCAGGTGGAATTGCTCATATGGTGAATCTCTTGGATGCAATTTATATGCTGCATTGCACTTGGCAAGCAGTGAAACAAACAATAGAACACTGCTTTTGTAAAGCAGGATGTACCCCAGTGCCAGTGCACAACCAGACTGTATCAGCACACTGACAGAGCTTGAGGATGTTACAGTCCCAGTCTTCATGGATGCAGCAGCCTTCAATAACTTTGTTGAAATGGATTGTAATGAACCAATGGTCAGTGAACTTTCCAGTGCTGAATTTGTGAGTCCTGTAGTAAGAGGGGAGATGCCAACACAGATATGCATTATAGGCTGACACACAGGAGCAGGTATGAACTGTTTCAACTGTTGAGGCACTGATTGGTTTTAAGTCAGCTATGATGTGGCACCAACAGCATGGACAGACTGTGACTTGGGAGAAGTTATTCAATGTTGAAAGCAGGATGCAAACACAAGCTCTGAGGGAGAAAGCAGAAGAGCATTACAGAGTTCTGTAAGCCTGCCACACAGTCTGCTCCATCTGTCTCTGTCTGTACAGTCTGCTCCATCTGTCTCTGTCTTCACAGTCTGCTCCATCTGTCTCCGTCTGTACAGTCTACTCCATCTGTCTCTGTCTGCACAGTCTGCTCCATCTGTCTCTGTCTGTACAGTCTGCTCCATCTGTCTCTGTCTGTACAGTCTGCTCCATCTGTCTCTGTCTGTACAGTCTGCACCATCTCTCTCTGTCACAGTCTGCTCCATCTGTCTCTGTCTGTACAGTCTGCTCCATCTGTCTCTGTCTGTACAGTCTGCTCCATCTGTCTCCGTCTGTACAGTCTGCACTTGAAGTCAGAGATGAAGCCCCATCTACCAGTACATTTTCCTGATCGCACAGACAACTGACACTTTGCTGCAGGAAGATTTATTGCTGCATGAAAATGGAAACTATGACGAAGAGATGATTATCCAATTGTTTATCAGTGCTTTAAGCTACAGTACACTACTGTATGCAGCAGTGCAGCCACAAGCACGAGCACAATCACACATAAAGAACAGTACAGTATCACAAGTATTAAAGAAAAGAATTGGCAACCCCTTCCTTCACTTAATGTAAATACAACACTGTATCACCAATAGTCACCCTTGCACAAACTGCCTTGCTCCATTCTCAGTCCTCCCTCTAGAAAGTGAACTTCATTTAGCAGGGATAACTGTTAAAGTTGAGCAATTTGCTTTCCACCCAGCCATCCTGCTTAAGTGGGTTGTTGTGTATTGGTGTATATGAGTTCCATTTTGTATTGCTGTTAATGCTATTTGTTCTCCTCTTGAACTATCTCTTTACCGATCACCCCCAGGACACATCTGGAAACAAGCTGTTATCAGTTTACTATGTCTTTCTTGTGGAAACTTTAAAATGAATAAATAAAATCATTATAGGGATAAGGTAATTCTTCATTACAAGAGGTATGAAAACTTTCAGACAAACTTCTGGAGAAAGAGACGATATCAGGGTTCAAAAGGAATTGGGATGCATTTGAGATAGTCATCAGAGGAGACAATGTAGAAAAGAGGAGAGTATGAAGGACATAGTTAACATTAGAAATATTAAAAGTAGGTAGATCTATGCAGAATATAAAATTCCATAGTAAGAATGTCCACAGAATTCCACTCCAATTCCACAGAACTCCATGGAATTTCCATGAAAATTCCACAGAATTTTGCTAAATTTTAAATTTCAGTTATTTCACTATAATTTTAAAAGTATGTTTCCAAATAACACCCAATCTAGAACATAAGCAGTACATTACAGCGTACAAATGTGTGCTAAATTTCAGAGTTACAGATCAAAAGTAGACAGAGTTAAGGGTGACCAAACATGTAATCAACATTTAATTTTCATTTATTTTGAGATCATTTTAAAATTTCTAATCCAATGTTCTCCACAATATCAGGATTTAGTGAAGCATGTAGATTGCATATACACACCATGTTTTAAGTCTTAAGCTTTAATGAGAGTTGAGATATACAATGGTAATCACGCAAAAGTTTCTCGGTAGCATGGTATACCACTACAGCAGAATCATGAGTACCATTGAATAACTTGTATGCCACTACTGTTCAATGACACATATTGCATGATAATAGGATCATTTTGGCAATGATCACTGTAGGTAACCAACTATTGTGCTAAAATTTGGATTTCTGTAATTTTAGTATAACCTTAATAAATTCATTGAAATATTACAAAAATTACCTGGTATACAGGTTATCGTGACATTTGTATATGCACATAGTTTCAGATTTCTGCTTTAATGGGATTGCAATTTAGTCTGCCAAACATGTTGCTAAAATTTTTTTTTCCTCTTTTACATGCCCTACATCAGTCATCTGCTCTGGTCACGGGCTCCGGGACCCCGCCACGGAAATCGCCCGACTCCCCACAGTCATCCCTGGCTTTCCCCAGAGAGTGGGGCGCAGCTCGACCCCGTGTCGGGCGCGGAACTAGTGACTAGTTGGGGAATGCTCAGTGGCCAATCAGGGCATTCCCAGAGCACAGTGTCAATTAGACGCTGGGCGTGGGCTTTTCTCCCTTTTTCCCTGAGGAGGTGGGGCTGTGCAATGCGCGAACGTCCGCCCGCCTCCCCCATATCAAGCGTCGGATTATGCGTGGAACTCCCCAATCTCCACCAGGGGTCCCAACATACCGGGCGCTACCGCATCCTCCCCAGAGTAGGAGAGCTGCCCATCGGATGCTCGATCCACTCCCCGGCCGACCCTCAATGACCCGGGTCCATTCCCGAACCCGGGTGGCGGCGGAAATCCACCCCAGCGACCGACGGGCCGCCATGTTGCTAAAATTTAAATTTTGGTTAGTTCCTCTAATCTTAAAGCTACATATGCAAATTTAACCAGAATTTAAACATTTAAACTACTATACCATGTGGTCATTTCTGAAAAAATTCATATTTTCATGTTTAAATGACATTGAATTAAAAGTAGTCAATCTTTCATAACATTTAAAAATAATTTTGCAAGAATGTAAACTACAATTTTATAAACCCCATAAACTTTAAACTAGAGCATGCAATACCATTAAATTGCAGGTTCTTAGACCTTACAAGGAGACTGTGTGTCAATTTTATTAATTGCTTTCTGTGAGAAATTGCAAAATAACATCAGTACTTGAAGTGAAATCCCATGAGTCTTTGTGAAAACTGCAGAATTTCATGAAAATTCCATAAAACTGGAATTTTCTAATTTCACTCAGCCTTATCTGGGGTTTTAATTAAAGGATATGGGTATAAGATGCAGGTAAAACAGGGGGTCACTAGGTTTTGGAGTTAGATGCAGTTTCACCAAGAAATGGACAGCTGAGCTGGGTAGCACAACAGTGGTAGACCCCAGGTTGGGCAAAAAGCAGAGTGTCAGCAATTCCAACCTGAATGTAAGATATTTAAGGATCACATCCAGTAAATGTATGATTCAGGGAACCTGGTGTACATGTAAGTCTAGGACTTAGAGTACTTAAAACAATGAATTCTTGCTATTCCAACAGGGTAGGTCAATGGGAAAAGGAGTAGGTGACTCACATTTTAAGGTAATTTGTCAATGTAAAGAACAAAGAGGATATCAGTGGGATCAGTAGTTCTACTAAGTCAATCTGGCTTATGCCAAAGAGATGGGAAGTGGAATAGTCACCCAGTCAGGAACAACAGGACTGCAAAAGCTCAGCACAGCATATCAAATAAAGCAGTTATATGTGCATTGTTAATGTTAAATTCCACAAAAATAAATTCTGGATGCTTCATCTACAGAATATTTTATCATAAATATGTGAGAAAATGTTACTAATTATTTTCTTTCTTCTGCAAAATTAAAACTGCTTAACCAATTTATCTAGTTGTGTTAGACACCATACATGGACTATGGGTATACATGTGAAATGTTAACTCTATGCATGCAAGAGAAGAACACTACAAACATCCACATTTTTGATAGTTTTCACAAAGTTTTGCAAATATTTACATAGTAAAGTTTTGAACCACTGCAACTTAAAATCTCTTATCTAATTCTCTCCATATTTAGATCATTCTAGAAGCATTACAAAAGGTTATCCATACTAATTTACACATGTCTAGCTCCAAAGGTGCCTGAGTTATATGCGAAGAAATTATTTCATGAAACCCCCAAGAAAATAAAAGATTTTGAACACATATCATTTTAAGATGATGCATCATATTGTCATGAAATCTGGTGCTTTGTTAGAACACCTATCATAAAGAAAACATGCCAAATTTAAGATCCCTGACCCAACAGATGGTTAAGGTGTATGCAGATATATAATGTGCATGAAATTGTGCACAAAAAATAATATTTGAGCACCTATAATTTTGAAACTAGCCCATCAAATTACATGCTATTTGTCAATGTGTGTGGCCATTGACCAAAATAGTACATATTCAAAATTTCAGAGCTCTGGCTGTTGAGTTATACCCGGATTACTACATTTAAGAAACTTCTGTGAAATTCTGACAAAATTCTGTGAAATTTCAAGGAATTTTGTGAAATATCACCGAAATTCTGCAGATTCAGAATTTTCCCATTCCACACAGTTCTACAAGTAGGAATCTTGGCACAGACTAAATTAATTGTTTAGAGCACTTTCTGTCCTTCACTTTTCTGTGTTAATATGAGATGCCCCTAACATGGCTAAAGATGGATTTTATTTCCTTCCAAACATTGTATTATAGAGTGCCTGTGTACACTCCCAGACTCAGGCTATGGGCCAACAAATTAGTTTTAGATTCAGAAAGCACCTCTGAATTCTTTGCAACTAAAAGGTACAGAAATGTCTCCCTTACCTAGGTTAATGATGTATTTCATTTCCTTCCAGTCATCATGATGCAGAAAGTAACTGTGCTTCAAACTCAGGTCATGGGTCACCAGCGTAACATTTACAAAATACTCTTTCTGGCTCTTTGTGAACCTGAGGAATATAGACCAGAGCTGATGTTAGTTTTGTACTTATAGTGGGCAGGGGTTAGTAATAGAGTTGTCATTTTGCTAATACTTTTCTGTCTCGTCCTTAATTCCCTGTATGAAAGAGAACAGAATATTTAGAATGTCACCATGTATTTTCAATAATCTGATTGCATATGTGGTTTAATAAGATACACACTGCTTCATATAGTTGGTTTGATAATACAAACATAGAAACATAGTAAGCTGTAGGCAGAAAAGGACCCCACTGGCCCATCCATTTCTGTCTCTTTAACCAATCCCCTAAGTAACCCTAGACCCCAATCTTTGAACCATTCCATGTCCTGCCCAATACAGATTCAAGCCCCTTTCATTTTGCATGTTCATCCCCTCCCTCTTCTGGCTTCCCATATATGTATCCCAAGACTTCTAAAATTCAGCTACCATTTTGACCCACCACCTCGTCTGATAGTCTGTTCCAGGGCCACCACCCTCTCTGAAGTACTACCTCTCCTATTACCTCTGAACTTTCCTCTTTCCAACTTCAAACTGTGCCTTCTAGTTTTCAGACTTTCTTTCCTCCAGAATATGGTCCCTTTCCTCCCTTGTTAATCCCCTTCATAAATTTCAATGTCTCATTCATGTCCCCTCCACCTCCTTATTTCCAAGGAAAACAGATCGAGCTCTTCAATCCTCTTCTAACAGGGCATCTGCTGCTTGCCATGCACTATCTTCGTTTCCTCCTTTGTACTCTCGCCACCCTATCTACATCCTTACATAGTTTTTCTTTTATTTAAACAGCTTTTCACACAACAACAAAAAAAAAAGAAAATACATCCATAGCAATAAGAGCAACAGTAAAGATCAACAGTATAAGTCCACATATACCAATACATGAAAGTAAAGATACTACAAAACCCAAAGCTCATTTTACCCCTCCCTTAACTGCCCATGCCCAACCTAATAAACATATATCATTAGTCAGTTTACAGGCCTATAAGGAAAAATACCAAGATTAACTTAATTATTTCTGACTAAAAATAAAATTTACCTAGCTATACTCAGAGTCAATCAAAAATTAAATGAGGATATTGAGCGGACCTAAATTAATAATTTATAAATCTTACCCCATCTATCGTAAAATGTATTCATCCTGTTATGGAACAAATTAATTAATCTTATTGGGTGCTATATGCCAATGGGTGGGTAATACATGCCAGAGGTGCATTACCCACTCATGGAGATCTACACCAGTGGCATTCATGACTGTCAGCCACCTGTCCATGATCATGCCCCCAGCATGCAGGACTCAGCAGTGCAGCTAGAGGTGGGTCACAGGTCCAGCCAGGCACCCAATCGGATGCCCAGACTGGGTCCTGCACTGGATCCCTTGCACGGTGGGGCATGCATTGTCAGTGCACTCGCTAGATGTTTCTACGCCTGTGGATGCAGAGATGAGAGGTGGGTATGCCACTGGCTTGTTCACGATGAGGCAGCAAGTGTTGTGCCTGGAGTGGGGGACTGTACCCTCAAATACCCCAAGGGTTGGTGTTGGAGTGGGACAGCAGTGCAGTTGGGGAGGCACCTTACATGTGCTGATGCCCCTGAGTCACTGTGGGGGATCACCTCATAGGCACCACACACCTATGTGCTGGGCTAGGTGGTGCCTGGAAGACATGGGAGGGGTGCAAGGCTGCCATGGTCCTGGGGCTGGTGACCATTCAACCAATGGGTGCAGAGGCATGTATCAGACTTATAGCAGGGTTCTCCCTGGCGTAGCCTGCACACACATCCATGCCTCCATGGCCAGCACTATGCACCTTGGTGCATGGGTGCATAGTGCCAACTCAATGCTTGCCTGCCCCAACATGCTGCTCTTTGCATGGCTGGGGAATTGATGCATATGTGCTGTGTACCCCCCTTAGTAAATCCTGCACTTGGGCATGTAGGACATGGGCGAGTTGCGTGGTCCAGATACGTGTACCCAACCACTCCACCCCATTAGTGCATAGGTCCCATAATTTATAGATTAAATATAATATTCACTGTCCATTCTTTCATACATAAGTCATCTTTATCTAGTCAATGCTTCACTGTAAGTTGCTTTGTTGAGATGGTCAGTAGCGATAAGGTTGATTTATTAGCTACACCCTTAACTGAATTAAGATTACTCAGAATACATTTCTCAAAGTTCATCACATTATGTAAAGAATGTTTCACTCCTATTACCAAGTTCCAAATGAGTTGAGCTTTCAGGCAACACTAGAAAATATGAGTGACTGAACCCACTATCACATCACAGTTAATGCATTTATTTGACTCTAATAAACCAAGATTATACAGTTTCTGTGGAATCAGATATGCATTGTGTAGACTCTTGAATTGGATCATTCTTAAATTGTCCAACTGTGTATACTTGTATATGTTACTTCAAAGAGTAGATGAATTTTGTGGAGATTTTTGGTCTCTTTATGTCAAAAAGAAGAAATTATGGGATCTGGTAAAACTTCAGAGCCAGTAGTAACTGATAAAGACCGGCTATAGGATGGGGTTTTAAAATTCATTGTCTCATATCTATTAATATGTCATATGAGTCTATCATCCAAAGATTAGCTCCCAAGTGAGCCTTTAAGGCTATTTTCACTAACAGCAAATTTGGTAAATGTGTTTTATGTTGTGCGCTTACTAGCCAACATAGTGGGACCAGTGCAGCTTTGAAGCGCGGTCGCTGTCAGGTGAATGCAGGGCATGCACCAGTAGTGCGCCCGCATTCCCCAATCAGCCTGTATGGCGCCCACACCATGCATATAATGGGGCGAGCACATCTAAGAAAGGTTCACTGCAATCTGAGCAAAGCTCGTCAGATGCAGCAATCCTTTCTTGCTGTGCTCGCTGCCATTATGTGCATGGTTGGCAGCGGGCAGCCGCTTCACCTGCTGACTTTGGGGTGCCCAATCCCGTGTCGGTTAACCCCCCACGCTGTATTTAGTGCCAAGGGGAACCCACCTCGTCAGCATAAACCCCTTATTGTTGAATGCAGGGGCTGCCCAATCCCCTGGCTCACGCCTCCTCATATCTTTGGTGCTGATGGGAGCCCACCCCTCATCTGGCACAACCCCTAATTGTTGAATGCCGAGGGGGTGCCCAACTCTCAGCTTCGCACTCCCCACCCACTTTCTTTCTGTGCCGATGGGGTGCCCAACTCCCGGCATTACTTCCTCCTCCCTGGTGTTGTGGTGCCAATGAGGGTGCCCAATCCCCGCCGGCTACTGACACCCCCCAAAACAGCAGGGCATGCTGGGAGCCCACCCCAGCATGCCAAATACTCTGCAAATGAAAACTGTCCTGAGATTTTTTCTGTTTTTAACCTGTAAACGAAACGGCCCTCGTAGTCTCGATGCCCCCTCCCCACCCACACCACCCACTCGCACCCTGCCTCCCTCACCTCCCCATACTTACCTGTGGAGTCTGGCTGACGAGCTCGTGGACCGGGAACACGCCTGCACCTTCAAAGCCGACCACGAGCTGAGGAAATGCTGGTAAGCTGTATAATGGAATGAATAGGGGGTTTCAACTTTAATGCATATCTCGGCATTTTGGGAATTTTGGCTCCAAATTTTCAACATGGGATTTTGGGACCCTTTCTCATGAATTATTGCACTGTCATGGTGTTATGCAGTCCTGAAAGGTGATTTCGCGGTCACTGCGTGGATCACCTTTTGGGACCAAAAATAGCGAAATGACAGTGCCACTGATCATGGAGGGGCTCTCAAAAAGCCTATGTTACAAGTTTAGTGGGAAAAATCCAAAAATGACTGTTATGCAGCGTCGCGTAGCAGCTGCGCGATGCACACTCGTAAGTTAGCACATTTGTAATATTTTCATGCCACATTCTCAACATTGGCATTTTACCACACTTCTTGTGAACCGTACAGCTGTCATTTTTCACATCCTTGCCTAAATGTGTTTTGCACTTCAGGTGCAGAATAGCGTTGCTGTGTGAAATCAGTGTTCGGGACACATTACAAAAATGACAGTGATACTGTTCATGAGCAGAGGTCCTAAAATGCCTGTGTTGAAAATTTGGTGACAATACTCCATAAAATGAGTGTTTTACGAGGTGTAGCAACTGTGCAGTATGCCGCATAACTTAGCGCATTCACAATATTTTCATGCCAGATTCTCAAATTTGGCATTTTACTACACCTTCTTGTGAACTATATAGCTGTCATTATTCACATCCTTGTTGAAATGTGTTTCGCAGTTTCAGCGCACTATAGCGTGTTTGCTGTGCGAAATCAGTATTTGGGACAAATTACAAAATGACAGTAACACTGTTCATGAGCAGAGGTCCTAAAATGCCTGTGTTGAAAATTTGGTGACAATGCCCCATAAAATGACTTATTACGAGCATGTGTTGTGCAGTTTGCACGCACGCGACGCTTGCAAACTTCTAATATTCTCACTCCAGATTTTCTACAGTGTCATTGTTCTGCACCTCCTAATGAACTGAGAGAATGAGATGAAAGCTGTCATTTTCACATCCTGACCAAAATCTGTTTCGCAGTTCCGGCAAAATAGCGTGGTCACTGTGGAAAGTCCATGTTCGAGACACATGATGAAAATGACAGTGACACTGTTCATTAGCAGATGCCCTAAAATGCCTATGTTGAAAATTTTGGAACAGAAGTCAATAAAATGAGTGTTTTATGAGCGTGCATTGCACAGTTTGCACGCACGCTCATGACTTTCTGAATCTGTAATACTTTCACTCCGCTGTTCATCATGGGCATTTTTCCATACCTCCTTATGAACACTCCAGCTGTCTGAAATGTGTTTTCGCACGTCCGGCACAGAATTGCACAGCGCTGTACGAAATCAGTTTTGGGACAGATTGAGGAAATGAATGTGACACTATTCATGAGCAGAGATCCTAAAATGCCTATGTTGAACATTTGATGCGAAACTCATACAGTGACTGTGTTTACAGCGTGCATTGCGCAGTTTCCACTCACCCTTGTAACTTCTTCAATCTGCAATATTTTCATGCCACATTTTCACCACTAGCATTTGTGCACGTCTCTTATCAACAGTCCAGCTGCTATTTTCACAGCCTGCCCAAAACGTGTTTCAACAGCTGTGGTGCACAGTGGCGTGCTCACAGTAAAATCACCTTTTGAGACACATTCACAAAATCACAGCACTATGTGTCTCTAGCTACACCACTCCCACTGCCAATGCCAGTGCGACAACATTCGGCATTGATAAATAAATGCTTGTTTTATTTAAATTCTCTCTGTCTAGTAGCTCCTCAGATGAAATTAGTTCTCCATTTCTTATAAAAGATTTAACTTTAAGATGTTTAGCAACAGGGAACCACTTGTGGGGATCAACTTACTATTTATCCTAAATTTAAGATTGCATATAATAGGCTGGTTAATGCTACTTTATAAGTTTAAACCTAAATAAGATATAGCCTGCAGGTGAATTCAGAGACAAGTCCCTATAAATTAATATTTTAGGTCAGAAGGCAGAACTAAGCTTACAATATAAGATAGCTTCTGGAGATAAATTATTTTTTTCAGTAAACTAAGCTCTAAATCTAAACACATAGGATTATAGTTCCTCGATCTGTTGTCAAAGAAAGCCATTTTATATATGTATTGACCTGAGTAGCCATATAGTATAACATTCAATTTGTTAATTTCACAGCCCATGAGTCTTTGTAAGAAACAACTTTTGTAAGGCTACTTTTGGCATCTCCCACCCAAAAGAGAATTTGAAATTTCTGAATAAAGCTTATTAAACTCAATGATACGGGAATAAAAGTGATCATTATAATTATAGGGTGGAAAATTCTAGGAAACTGTTAATTTTAATTATACTTATTTCCCCAAAATGAAAGTAGGAGTTTTAACCACCTTTTATATCTTTGTTTAATAGTAAGAAGTAAATCGTCCAGGTTCAATTTAATAAACTGGGACTGATCCTGTGTTAAGTAGATGCCTAAGTATTTTTATTTAGTGGGTGACCAAGCAGACCTAGCCTAGTAATATAATTTTTTATAACTGCATTATTCAGGGTAAGAGCATCTGTTTAATCTAGATTTAGTTTAAAACTAGAAAATGTACTATTATTGTATAGTTTCAAAGTACCCTTCACAGAAGTACCAGGATTTGAAACATGGAGTAAAATGTCATCAGTGAAAGCCAAAATTCTGAGTTGTGTTTTGCCCAGAGTAATTCCTGTTATTAATGGGGTTGTGTTTAAAAGAACAGTAGTGGCTCCAAACAAAAGTTGAAAAGAATTGGCTAATGGGCATCCCTGATGACTTCCACAGCGTAAAGAAATCATATCAGAGAAAATGCCATTACAGAACATTTTGGTTGTGGAGGGTGAATGAAGAGTTCTCAGCCAAGCAACAAAGGGCACTGGAAAGCCAAACGTAAGCAAAGTTTGAAGGAGAAATTTGTGATTAACCCTATCGAATGCCTTCTCTGCATCCACAGACACCTCGCCAAGGGGCACCGGAGTCCCTGGACACAGAGAAAACACTGAAATGTTTCTAATGTGATCTGAGGCTTGTCTGTGTGAAATAAAGCCCACCTGATCCCTAGAAATCAATGGATTCCGTTTTGTTTTTAACTCTCTGGGCTACAATAGAGGTAAAAATGTAGGTAATAGTTAATTAAAGAAAAGGGTATATAATTCCTCACTCTGTTTCTTGGCTTAACCTCTTCTCTTCCCTTCCCGTTCCTTATCCTACTATATTATTTTCTGATTGCCCTGATCCCATAATTTATTCCTCTGAGTTTTAGGACTGTATCCTGTAAACTCAATTGTATAAGCCTTGCATCTTTGAATATAGTGAAGACTGTATATACCTTTATTATGCTTTGTTATTTTAATGTCTAATATTTTTATACCTCCTCTTACTGTGTGCCCATTTTGCAATCTTAATTCTGTATAGCTGCTTTATCTGACTGTACTGTATTTGCTTGTTTCATTGTACTGTTCTGTATTTGCTTGTTTCTACCCTGGGTCAACCCTACAAATGGACTGTAACTGCTTCAGTGTCAGCGACTTACCCGGTCTCTAAAACTCAAATAAATAAATAAAATTAAGACAGCTTCTAACAATGACATTTCCACCAAACCATTTTCTAGAATAAAGTTATAAAGTGCCTGTAAAAGCAGAATCAGCGATAATTTAAAGGTCTTATAGACGCTCACAGTAAACCCGCCAGGACCTGGGGATTTACTTAAAGTTAGCTTATCAATTACGCCCTCAATTTCACTCCTTTCAATATGTTTACATAAGTCATTAGATTGGGACCTTGTTTTTGGGGCAAATAAATGAGGTTGGTTAGTCACTGGGCCACATACATGAGAACAAAATTTGTAGAACTCTGATACAATTTGTTTGGATTTGTCCTAACTTTTTAGTATCATTTGAGATAACAGATTCCATGTATCTCAACTGTTCCTGTTGCTTAAGTCTATTAGCAAGTAATTCACTGGGTTTGTCATCCAGATCTGTGCATTTGGCTTTGCTTTTAATGGGGTCCATGCACAAATGTATGGCATGGCTACACCACACATATGTGCAGCGTGGAGACACTCCCATCCATTAGGCACCCTGAGTGGGATGCACTAAGGGGGTACACAGCCCTTATATGCTTGAATCCCATCCCTGCAGACTGCAACATGCATGCAGGATGGGATGGGGCATACCAGCACAATGCACCATGCACTAAGGCACATAAAGCTGGCCACGGGAGTGTGGAGGGGTACAGGTTATGTCAGGAAGAACCCTGTTGTAAGTCCTTAATGCACCCTGGGCACACATCAGATAGCTGACTGGACCAGTTGGAAAGCCCCAGGCTTCCACCAACAGGGACCTCTGTGGCCATCCCTGATGGCTACACAGCACCACCTGCCCCAATACATACACCAACCCATCCCCTCCAAACATTCCATAGTGGTCAGCACCCCCAGTAGCCCTCACCCTGTACCTTCCTCCTGTGCCAGGGGATGGCCAGCAGCACTGCCCACCACACACCTCCTGGCCATCCATCTATGTGATGCTGGAATCTGCTGACTATATAGTCAGCACATTCCAAGCATCACTTGAATGACTGGTGGTCAGGGACATGTGGCTGGGTAGTGTTCTGGCTGTCCCCTGGCAAAGGAGGACAGGTACGGGCAGAGGGAGGAGGTTGTGCCTACATGTGGATGGGGCAGGCACAGTTGTGTGTAGGGGCATCATGGGGACAGGCAGTGCTGGGGTGCAGGCATATGGGACTGTAGTGTGGTTGCCATTGGGGTGGGATTCTGCACAGTAGCCAGAATGAGGGCTGCTCTGGGTGAGGTCTGGTCTGTGCTGGTCCAGGTGTGCATGTGGCTATTTAGGCACCAGGACCTATGTCCTGCTATGTAAGGGATTCATTTTGGGATCGGGTTTGGCATCCAATTGGATGCCCACCAGGGTCTGCTGCTCTGCCCCATTTGCCCCACATGAACCTGTATTCTGAGGGGATGGGTGTTTGGCATCATGAATATGCAAACCCTCCACCTGTCCTGGCTGTGGAGATGCGTGGGTGGGATACGGCCTCAGGTGCATAATTCTCACCCATTATTGCACAGGCACCAATAATTGTAAATTCACCTTTTCATTGGTTAAAGAGAATAATACATTTTTATATTTTTGTAAGTCTGTTTTCTCTTGATCTGTTAAAGATAAAGAATTTTTATTTTCTAAGGTATCAATTTTTGAAGATAAAAATGTTATTTTTTCGACGTTTGCTACCTTTGCTTTGATGCAAATGTGATAAAGTATATTTGTACCTTCCACAAGTGTCCACCACTGTACATTGGCTGTCCCAGCCATAGACAGAAATGTGAGTTGCTCATTTTCCACACCACACCTGGTTCTAGCTAGCCTAGTAAGCTCCAGGTGGGTGGAAATGGGTTATGGGTCCAGATTCAGTGGGTGGCCTGAGGCCATTGGCACCAACACAACATTCCCCATCTCCACATGCAAAGCATTTTCCTCTATTCCACCTCCTACATGGGCAAATCCTGCTAAACAAACCTTGTAGAGTACTATGACTGGGTGACATGAGAACTGGTAAGGGCCATGCAGTGGAAGTCCTGTATTTGAACTTCAGCAAGGCCTTTGATTCAGTGCCATGGGAGGTTGGAGGAAACTGGAATATGTGGGGGCGGGATCAAAATGGTGAAATGGATCACAAACTGGCTAAAGGGACGCAGTAAAGGTGGGGTGGTGGAGGGACCTCAAGTGTTAGTTCTGTACAACAGCAGAGGTGGGTCTCCAGTCAGACCTGCTGCTGTAATGGAGCATAAGCCTACCTGAATATAACAGGACAGCTAAACTGCATCTCCTTAATCCCTACAGATGGAGGCTCCTGTACAGATGATTACTACGCCACTCAGGCACCACTGGGATTTAAAACAAGAGCTGGACTATGGCAGGCAGCCTGCCACTCCTCCTCCTCCTCCTCCTCCTCCTCCAACACCGACTGCTTGCAGAACTTCCCCAGCTCTTACTCTGCTACCAGTGCCTACCAATTTTCAGTAGTGTTGGAGGGTGGTCCTGCTGGAGTGGTCAAGTGAGCAACTTGACTTGTTCCTATCCTCAAGAACTGATACTCTCTTTTGACTTTTCAAACTGCTGTTTAAATAAAATAAAAAATAAATAAATATTTCCTCACTTCCTTCTGGGTCTGGTTGCATTTGCCTGTTTCCAAACACCCAATTTTTCTAGTGTCTACTTAGATACAGAATATTAAACATATCAAAATAAAATGTAATTGCTTTGAAGAAGATATAAGCCTTTATGTTTGGTTGGAGGTTGTTGAAATCTCATCTTGATTGTTTTACTTCCTTGTTGCTATTTTAAATTTTCAGGTGAAATCAAATACAGTGAATTCCACTTGTATGCCATTCGGATGTATGTACATTCTGGATGTATACACAAAATGGCATTTCCAATCCCAACCCAATACACTTAATAATAAAATGTGCTTGTATGCACACCGATTTCTGTTGTATGCACACTTTGTCCTCCAAACGGGACTTCACAGGCATGAATACTGTTAATCACACCTGTTAAGCAGGTGCTAGCTGTGCTGCAATTGTTAAAGACATGCAAGTTTTACTCAGTTTCAGCCTGTTTGTCAGAACAAGGAGTTTTGGAGAAAACAAATAGCTTAAACAACTCAGAGTATGCAACAGTTGATGACTTGGCATGTTTTCAATGAGTCTGATACATTCAATAAAAGTAAAAGTGACTAGTAAGTGAGAAAGTGTGCTTTATTAGTAGCTCCATTGATGGCAATACAATTTCAGATGTATGACATTTCGGATTTATGCACGAAAACAAGGTGTCCCAAGCATGTGTGTATTCCAGGAATTGACTGTATAATAAAATACACACAGACACACACACACACATATATATATATATATATATATATATATACACACAGTATATACTTTTTTTTGAGCAGATAGAATCTTTAAGGCTTCTGTTTGAACCATTCACACTGAAGCGCTGAAGCAGTCAGATCACCACAATTTAAGCTGCCTTGCACCATCCCTCTGATTCTAAAAATATGTATCACAATGGTTGAATAATTGTAGGTCTATATTCAAAACAAGTGTACCTCTTTGCCACTGTTCTTTCAAATGTCTTTAATTCATGATAATTACACACTAAGAAGAATGATCTTAATGAATAAATTTAAGGTTTCCAAATTTGCTCTTTTGCAATTTTAATGACCTCCCAATCCTGGAGACATCAATGTTTTGTTTTGATTTTTGTGTGTGTTTTATCTAAACATTCCTTTGCTCAGTTCATCTGTGGTCCAGGAAGATTTGGAATAATATAACTTTAGAGCAAAACTGTATAAACTTGGGGTTTGTTTTGTGCAAATATTACCTTCTCTCCAAGTTAAAAATGCATAGGAGACTAGTTGTATATATTTTGTATTTCTTCACACTTTTACTTTAGAAATTTGTAAAAGAAATATGAAAAATAACACCTGACCTTTGCACAGGTCTTGACCTCCTGTAAATGGAATGGCTTAAAACTTAATTGGGAGTCATTCAAGAGGTATCCCAAGGTCAATATTTAGTAAACTATACATTTAATGTGTTTTAATAATAAAAGTTGCCAAAGATGACATCAAAAGAAAATATCAGTGGTGCAGCATAAATGCCTAAAAGATATCAAACCATTTGCTTCTAAGTTTCACAGGTAGCAAGGTCTTCTTTATGTGTGTGAGCATTGTTTTCTTGTATCTCCCCAATCTGGTCAGTGTCAGCTTCACATATAGATATTGCTGGTTAATAATCACTAAAATTAATATGCTGCTTTTTCTGAACATATTGAACATGATCCCATCCTGAAAACATCTAATGTGCCACTAATAAGCAGATCATTTTGTTTCAAGCTGTTTTTTTTCTTCATATAAAGAGCTAAAACATGTCCTTGAAGTGCTATACATTGCTAGAATAACTTAGGATACACTGTTTAAAGGACAAGAGATAAACCATATGTTCTTGTCTCAGTGTAGCAGTTTCAGAAATCAGGCTGTTAGAAATGCAATAAGTGTTATCCCAAACAAATGTAAATATCTCTAAAAGTATAGGAGTTACTCATAACCTATCAAAATGAAAGTTGTTCAGGACAAAAATACCTTTCAAATTATCCAATTCATGAAGCCGTATTAATTATATGTTTAAAACTATGGCCATCTGATTACCTGATTTTTCATTTTTCATCACAATTTTCACCTTTCAGATGTCTATATTTAAAACAAATCTAATTATTTCAGATTAGAGACTACTCTTATTTGATAAGGTAAGGTTGTCCTGAGTAACATTCATGTTGGTTGTACATTGTTAACTTGTATACTTTCCAAGATATTTGCATTTGTTTGGCATGACTCCAACTGTGTTCACTCAGAGAAAAAATGAGGTTGTTAGGAAGACCATATTTTACAAAATATAAAGAATTCAGATTAGTGACTACCCTCTTGTGAAAGGCCTTTTGCCCTGAACAATGTTCACACTGTGTGTTTTTGTGTGCACCTTGAATAGTTTTAAAGATATTTAGATTTGTTTGGAAGGTGTGCACATTTGTTCTCAGAAAAAAAAACAGCTTGGAATTCTGTGTCCATCATTATAAAAGGAAAGAACGGAGTATTTTTTTAACTGCCACAGGGATTTGCAGTGTTATGGAAGTACACACTGAAAACTACTAAAAATGTGTTTCAATAAAACACTTTTTCAAGCTAAAGCGATATTGTTGTAGGTCTGTCTCACAGCCATAAAAATCTGGTCTCAAAATTTTCTAAATGTGCTTTCCACAATATTGCTTTTTTTTTTTTTTACAGGGTGGCTTGAATGCTGTTCAGACAACTAGTTGGAACAAACTAGGTTGAACATAGACAGACAGATAGATAGATAGATAGATAGACAGATAGACAGACAGACAGGGCACGGGGTCATAATGTCACAGTGAAAATCATGCATACTAAGAATGCGCACACATAACAGCATGCGGCATAACAGTATTGACAAAACAGCGACCCGCATATAGCACTGAGCACACCGCAGCAATACTTTCATTTTTGCAGGGGCTCTGCCACCTGCACTCCCGGACTAAATATAACTAACTCTGGGGGTCATGGACTTCAGGGAAAGAAAAATTCCACTTCAAATGTTTTATTTTCCCAACTAAAACAAAATGGCAGCTTCATTCTGGGACCTGGGGAGAACTGAACCACAGCTCCAGGTCCCTGATGCAGCTGGAAGCAAGTGCTCTAGTTACTAAACCAACAGAGTGGCTCAGCAGGGTACCACCCCAGCAGCATCATCCTTCACCTTCCTCACCACAAGACTACAGTGACAGGGTAGTGGTTTTACTGCATGCTTATAATACCCTTGTCGCTGTAGTATCACTCCCACTATTGACAGCATGGTATTATATGCAAGATTCTATCCATGTTATATTGACGTAGATAGAGACAGACAGACTGTCTGTCTATCTAGCCATCTATCTCTCTCTCCCATCTATCTATCTATCTATCTATCTATCTATCTATCTATCTATCTATCTATCTATCTATCCATATTAATGTAATGTGATACATCACATAATGTTATTACCAGATGAACTATAGTATATTAGTGAATGGGGCATAATTGAAAAGACTGAAAATTCAAATGCCCAAATGTTCCTGGTGTTTCAAATTTTCATTTTCTGATGCTCTTGAAAATGTTTTCCAGGTTGTTTTCTGGCAGAAGTACATTCTTATATAACCCCTCACCCCTGCCTTTTGCCAAAATGACAGGTGGCATGAAGCTGACAGCAGTACCTGATGGGGACTGGGTTTGGGGAGGATGAGGTTACTCGGCACAGAGGACCTAGGTTTGGCTACTCTGCATAGGGGTACCCAAGTAATCCGAACACAGGAAGCAATAACTGCAATGTCCAGAACCAGGAATGGGATTCTTCAGTGTGGTTTTTATTCACTTCCAGCTGAACAAACAAAGCATAGATGGACCCCATGGGGCTACATTTCCTGGTAATGCAGATTAGAGACAACGGAACACTTTATCACCATTTCCAGCCCTCAGGCTCTAAACCCACCAGGCACACAGCACGGACTTGCATGCAGCTTTGGGTACACAGCTCGACTTGTACACTACTTGGGTTTTCCCCACTGGCCCAGCTCCCGCCCGCCACTTGATCTGCAGTCCATTTGAGGAATGAACCAGTTATCCTGTTTTGGCTCCCCAAACCACACTAGAGCCTTCACTCCTAGAGAGAATTTTCCTTACAATCCCATCGCCTGGGTACTTCCTCATCACTGGCCAAGTGCCTGAGGCAAAGTAGAAACCATAGAAGAAACTGTAGAGGTGGACCTGGTCACTAAAGAATGGGGGCCACCCACCTCCAGCTCCCACAGCCCATACCCAGCCATTTCTCTGGAAATTGAACAATTCCTTTACTGAACTTTCAAATGTAGATTCTGGGTAGACGTCTGTCACATCTCCTCTACATATCATTTGCATCCCAACAAGCTCTGGACTTGAACCTACTTTTACTTTGCTTAGCCCATTACTCTAGGCTTCCCAATATTTTAGTAGTTCAATCCCACATTGTCACACAAGTCCTAGGGTGAAAAACATAGGCCCTTTTAGCAAGAGCAGACACTCACCCTACTGTTGCAGGTGCCCCACAGGTGACTCACAAATCTTCTTGTTCTCCCAAATAAACACTGGAACACATAGGCAGCTTTTCCTTCACAAGCAGAACTAGGGGTTGCCTCAGAAATCTGCAGGGAACCCTTCCTGCCTCCCCAAAGGAGGGGACTGAGACCCAAAAACAATGGTCTCCGCCACTTCAGTTATCTTTGTGTCTCTTAAGGTGGAGACACACACACCTTCTACTTAAAAAGTAGCCCTCTGTCAGGCTGAGGCTCCTAGAGCTCTCACTGAGCTGCTTTCTCTGCAAGCTCCCAACTTCACACTGAACTCACTGAAGACTGACTGAAGACTGACTTCAAAACCTCCCAACGTTCTAACCAACTCACTTTGCTGCAGATTCCAGTGTGGCTCATGCAGCTGTGATAGTTCTATTGGTGATGTCATCCTCAGTCTCAACTGAGACTGAGAACAGAGTGAGGCAGTGTGAAACCCATTTAACTGGAGTTTCACAAGCTGCCTTCCCTGCCTACCAGTAGGTCTTACTGGGATTTAGTAACCCGGGTAACAAGGTTACACTTGCCCTTGACCAGAAAGTGACTGTCCAAGAGTCATTATTTACCTGGCCTTAGGTCATCCCACCCTATGTGCTACCTGCAGACAGGGGTGATCAGGCCCCTCCTACCATGTGCAAGCACAGACAGGCAACACTAAGGGCCTAGAGGCCTTTAGCTGACATATCAGCCTCTACTCTATCCACTTACTATGGACACCTAGTGACTCTGGTAGAACTATCCAGAGCATAGCCCTGATAGATCAGCACTGCGGCCCAATGGCCATTCAGGACCACAGCCTGTCTATCCCACCAACCCTCTAAGGAAAACCTATCTGCTTTTAACCTAAACCCCAAAACAAAAACAACTCGGGGACCTCCCGACCTTGGGCAACCTGCAACCACACACCATTAAAATACCACATTTTACCATGTTGCTGCCCTCCCTACCCCCACAACCACACATGTGGAAGGAAAGGGTTAATGCAATAATAACAACAATAACACCACAGTACTTTAAATTTCTACACACTAAAGTAATAACGAGGAACTCTGATGAGCCCTTCCTCCTCTTCTTGTCTCTCTTCTCTCTTCCCAGGAACACCTGTAAGAAAAAGAAAGACAACACACACTCCTAATCTGCATACACAGTCTACCTAAACTCCTACCATCAAAACACTGAAGGATCCCAAAAGATTTTTTAGAAAAGGTAGAAAACAGTATTTACATTAGAAAATAATGACATTATTTACAATACACATTTTGGGGGATGGAGTTCCCTAAAAGTCTCAACTAGTGACACAATGCCCAAGGCTAGTCCCATAAAGAGTCTCTCCTGGGCCGGAGCCCGTGAAGCACAGCCAAAGTCCCAAGGGAGAGTCTTGCAGACAGTTCACACATTTTGAAGTCTGCTAGTGTAGGGTGTACTGTAATGTCATAAAAGATAGAAAAGTTCGGACTTTCCAGCCACTTGTAGAATGGAAATTTTGGGACCGACCTGCACCTCTGACGAAGACTCTTCCTGGCAGCATTTCTTCCGATACAGCTGGGCAGACATCTTCCAGGAACCACAGGAGGGCACATCTGGGAACCGCTGGGCTGATGTCATCTCTGGAGATGGAACCTTAGAACAGGAATAAAAGAAAACAGCTGGTCCGGCGTCATCTGATTACCAGGCGATGAACAAGATACAGCTGGGTTGATGTCCTCTTTGGATCTGAAGTCATCTGGTGGGCCAGTCGATGGTTTATGGAGAGACCAGTACACTGTAGACTGTTGAATGTGGGGCACCTGAGTCCTGGATGTCCATATTGGCAGATCAATAAGGCACTTCACAATCTGGTGTGGCAGTATTGACTATCACTGCTCTGCTTTCCATTTTGTAGACACGGGCACATTTGCTGGGAGGTCTTGCACTGAGGCCAATAGTACCGGGTCAGGAGCTTGAATTATTACCCGCCTGGGCGCACATAATTCACACAGTGGGAGATTTCACGTCCCTCTCCGCCACTATTCTCACTCTGTCTATAAACAGTGTCCTGCCTCTTCCACTGGGTATACTTTTCATGAAACAGTCTGTTCTTTACGTGTTTGTTGGCCCCAGGATGCACACTTTTCATTGCTTCATCCCAGATCCAGGATTTCCTGCTGTTCTCAATCTCCTCCCAGACTTTCCGAGGAAAGGTCATACCATAGATCTCATTTGCCTTCCATGAACCAGTCTCTCCTCTTTACTTGCTTTGGTCAATCTGAGACCGCTGGCCTGGCTTGGGGTGGCCAGTCCTGGTTCTGCCAGCTATGCATCCTTAAAGAAATTAGAAATGGATCCCTGACTTCTTCCTCTTGCGAAGCCAGGGCAGTGGCATCACCACACTCTTCCATACATTCCTCCAAGGCAAGATCTTGAGGCTGTGTACCCATTCCTTTTCACAAGGCCACATAGGTTCCCCTCATCTTCCTCTTTACTGAGGATCTGAGCCCAGGAGTGAGCAGTCATTCTCACTCCTGAGACTATCCACTCATCACTAGGCACGGAGGTCAACACCTCCCACTCAAAGGCCTTCTGCACCTCAGCTTCATCTAACAGATTGGGCTAGGCCCCAGGGGTCTATTGATGCTTTATCCAAACTTTCTTTCTGGGATCCAGCATCCAAAACTTCAACTTCTGGTTCTGTCTTTAACTCTGCACCCTCTAGCTTTGTGCCACACTCCTCTGAGGGGCCTTCCTCCACAGGCTCCGCCTGGTGCTGTGTGCTGCCAACTGCAGATTCCTGAACCTTTGTCCATGTGGAGCCAACCGAATTTGAGGCGCTTTATACAAGCCATATTCTTTTAGGCATCCAGCACAGTGAGGAATCATGAAGACGCCCTTCAGCCCTCAAGCATATTTGACATACATGCACTGGATAACCAGGAATCGCCACATGAGGAGGCAGTTGTCCTCCATAGCACCACTTTTCAATATCCTCAGTCTATTCACTGCTGCTGTTACTGCAACCGGGCATGATCTGGGTAACAAGCTGGTCCTGAGGCCATAACTGCAGAAAAACAAACAAAGTTCACTGTAACTGAAAGTCCCACTTTACTGAACACATCTCTTTAGTTGTAAAATGGCTCCTCTGCTGCTGTGTTTACTTTACTACCCTACCCTGTAATGGCGCGGCAGCACTCCTGTGCATCAACATTCAGAATCTGGGTCAAGCCACTGCACACCCGATTTACACAAACCACTGATAACTTTTGCTCAAACTGCACCACTTGTTCTGTTCTTCCTTTAAACACATTTACAGGATTCTCCATGGACTTTTACATGCTGGAAACATTTATTTGATTTTCAGTCCCTTAAAGCTTCAGGTTTTAGCACAGGATTGCCTGTATAACTAGTGCTGCACATTGGCTACAACCCACAGTCTCTTTCTGGCTTCAAACTTTAAACTGAGGCTGAATTCATTACTATGTACACAGTCAATGGCTTAACAGACTTGCATTTGCTGGCAGTACTTGACACAGTTGTTACTTGCAAAGCGACTACACTGCTGCACACACATTTATATGGCATAGGGCAGAAAATCACTGTTTGATCAGTTTTAAGGTTGTTACTTACTGTTATCAGTAGCAGTTTGCTGCAAGGGGAATGGCCTGCAGCCAGTTCTTGGAGGCCTCAGAACAGAAATGGTCAGGCAGCCCTGCCGATCGTCTTTTCGACCACCACTTTTGTAATTTCAATGATCGATTAGCGGGTTGAGCCGATTTTAAACTAGAAAGTCTATTTTTACAATGTTTACAGTGATTTTAACACTCTGTGACACTCCTCCATTAACCAGTATACGCACTCCACTCACACTCCCTCTCGAATGCTGGGGCAGTCACTGTAGAGCTGGCTGAGGGGCGGACTGATCTCAGCCTGACCAATCACATGATGCCATGCAAATGAGCCTCTTCTTCCTCACAAGGGCTTTTCTCCTCATGGTGATCATTGAGCAGGCAAATTTAAACTGCAGAATGCAACTTTTTTTTACTAACTGACTCACTCAAGGAGTCCATTTCAGCCATTTAACATAGCCATTACACTTGCAAGTCTCTCATACTTTCAAAAGCATTTCCAACGTCCAGGGCACAATTTTCCTGTTGCTACCCTAGTCTTCCACACTTTTCTTTACCACAGTTTATTTTAAAAGCATTTCCAATGTCCAGGGCACAATTTTCCTGTTGTTACCCTAGTCTTCCACACTTTTCATTACCACAGTTCATTTTAAAGCAGGCAAAAATGCTGTAAACTATTTTGATGCAGGACAAGGGCACACTCTTGGCTATACTGCTCCTTGGTAAACAGTTGGCAATTTTAAACAGCAGCACAAGATTCACACACACAGCAACACACTAGTTAAATTGCTTCAGCTTTTGGGCTACCCACTGCCAAATAGCCAAAATTCTAGCCCTGTCCAAGCACCTTCAAGAACAAAATCCAAAGTGGTGCCTCCATTTTTGTAACACTTCACCCCTGCCTTTTGCCAAAATGACAGGTGGCATGCTGTTGAAGCTGACAGCAGTACCTGGTGGGGACTGGGTCTGGGGAGGATGAGGTTACTCGCACAGGGGACCTAGGTTTGGCTACTCTGCACAGAGGCACCCAAGTAAATCCAACATAGGAAGCAATAACTGTAATGCCCAGAACCAGGAATGGGATTCTTCAGTGTGGCTTTTATTCAATTCCAAGCTGAACAAACAAAGCATAGATGGACCCCATGGGGCTACATTTCCTGGTAATGCAGATTAGAGACAACAGAACACTTTATCACCATTTCCAGCCCTCAGGCTCTAAACCCACCAGGCACACAGCTCAGACTTGCACGCAGCTTTGGGTACACAGCCCGACTTGTACACTACTTGGGTTTCTCCCACTGGCCCAGCTCCCCGCCAGCCATTTGATCCATGGTCCATTTGAGGAATGAACCAGTTATCCTGTTTTGGCTCCCCAAACCACACTAGAGTCTTCAACTCCTAGAGAGAATTTTCCTTCCAATCTCATGTCTGGGTACTTTCCTCATCACTGGCCAAGTGCCTGAGGCAAAGTAGAAATCCAAGAAGAAATCCATAGAGGTGGACCTGGTCACTAAAGATGGGGCCACCCACCTCCAGTTCCTACAGCCCATACCCGCCATTTCTCTGGAAACTGAACAATTCCTTTACTGAACTTTCAAATGTAGATTCTGGGTAGCGTCTGTCACATCTCCTGTACATACCATTTGCATCCCAACAAGCTCTGGACTAGAACCTACTTTTTACTTTGTTAGCCCATTACTCTAGGCTTCCCAATATTTTAGTAGTTCAATCCCCACATTGTCACACAAGTCCCAGGGTGAAAAACATAGGCCCTTTTAGCAAGAGCAGACACTCACCCTACTGTTGCAGGTGCCCCACAGGTGACTCACAAATCTTCTTGTTCTCCCAAATAAACACTGGAACACATAGGCAGCTTTTCCTTCACAAGCAGAACTAGGGGTTGCCCAGGAATCTGCAGGAACCCTTTCCTGCCCCAAAGGGAGGGGGCACTGAGACCTGAAAACAACGGTTCCCACTTACTCGTATCTTTTGTGTCTCTCTTTAAGGTGGAGACACGCATACCCTTCTACTTAAAAGTAGCCTCTGTCAGGGCTGAGGCTCCTAGAGCTTCACTGAGCTGCTTTCTCAGCAAGCTCCTAACTTCACACTGAACTCACTGAAGACTGACTGAAGACTGACTTCAAAACCTCCCAACGTTCTAACCAACTCCCTTTGCTACAGATTCCAATGTGGCTCATGCAGCTGCAAAAGTTCTATTGGTGATGTCATCCTCAGTCTCAGCTGAGACTGAGAACAGAGTGAGACAGTGTGAAACCCATTTAACTGGAGTTTCACAAGCTGCCTTCCTGCCTACCACTAGGTCTTACTGGGATTCTAGTAACCCCGGTAACAAGGGGTTACATTTAAGCATTGGAAACATTATTAGAATAATGATTGATCCTATTATTTCATGTCCAGATAATAACATATACAGGATGACAGCAAGCAAATTAGCTCCCACAATTGCAGCAGTTGGTATCATTTAATGCGCTGTACCTAAACATCTGTCTGTCTTTAGTAACATAGTTTATTTGATGTTAAGGTTCTTGCAATTCTGCATGAACTTTTGACTTGTCTGAATAGCATTCTTGCAAGTTTTATTTTTTATTGGCATGTTTCAATTATTTTTGTTCTGAGCTGACCACCTCTGAAACTGCAACTTTGAAAACAGATACAACCAAAAGAAGCATGGCAACCCTATTTCTCTTTGTTTCTATATTCATAACCATATTATATATCTATCAAAACAGTTTTATGAAAATGGTATGGGTTTGAAATGGTTTCATGTATAAATACAAAATAAGACTAACAAAAGAAACCAGTGGTTTACTGAAAAGGTGATATCCACGTGGAATGCTCTACCAGAAGATATTGTTGGAAGTAATTTTAAGCATTTTAAAACAGATTAGATTTATATATGGGTAACCGTAAATTTACTTCCACCAATAAAGTGTTGGCGAGCTCATAAAAGGCAACACTGCCTGCTGAGTTTGTAAACTACCTATGAACCTATATTTCCCCTTTGGGGAATATCAGTTCAAGAGGGTATCATAATATTGGTAACTCTTCTTTATTTTTGCATTTGTGAAAATGAAGTAAGCATCATGAGAAATGATGTGTCCTTCCTTATTTCACATGTTCTTTCATACTCATGTTGGCATCTAAAATATTGATGTTATAACCACACAAAACTATCTGACCCCTGCTGGACTTTTTTCCTGAAGAGAGTAAGTCTCACCAATATAACTTAAAAATGAGCACGGTCACCCATGTTTTTTGTTGTGTATTTTCAATGTTTAGATGACCATCAGTACTGGGCCAAATAGCATGACTTTGACATGGGGATGCTGAAACACCAGGAACATCCTTAAAGCTCATATTTATTTATGTATTGAATTTTGTTAACTGTAGGCCCACTGGGCCCGGAGGTCCCTTTTCAGGGCGGCCCAGGAGTTCCAGGAAAATACATGGTAAACAGTCATAAGGATACAGGTTGTTTGGCAGACAACAGTAAACAGTTATACAGATACAGGTTGTTTGATGTGCAACAGTCTACATGATATATAACAGTAAAACATATTATATAGCAGGATGCAATTAAATTATTCATGTGCACAATATAAGTGAGCCATAGGTTTAACTGTGTCACTAGTTACCTCCTTGGAATTCAGGGGGAGAGACCACTGAAGTGTTAGTGCTGCCAGTTCAGGGTCTAGTGATGTGAGTGATATAAGTGCATAGTGAGGCCGGTAATGAGTGAGTATCAGGTACCACAGCATTGACATCTACTTGTGTCAAGCATATGAGCCTTGAGTCCTGTATGGAAACACGTTAAAGATCTAGCTTCCTGAACCTCCAAAGGAAGGTTGTTCCAAAGGGAGAGGGCAGCATGAGAGAAGGACATAGACCCTGCCTTAGTCTTCACCTTCGAACCTCTAGAGAGTTTGGCCTGAGGTCCGTGAGGTTCTGCTGATTTAGCTTAGCCATTAGGAGTCCTGCAAGACTGGGGAGGCATGGAGCTCATTAGCTTGTATGCCAGGCAGAGTGCTGAGTATCTAAGGCAAGCTTCAATGATGGCCAGCTGAGTCGTGATAATGAATCACAGTGATGACCCCTAGAGTGAGACAGTGTGGCAAAATGGACCACATTATTGTACAAGATCTGTAGCTTGCTGAGCTCCAGTTTGACCACTCTCTGAAGTACTGGAGCCATGTAGGTGAGAATTGGGAGTAGGACACTAGAGGCAATGGCAGTACTGGCTTCTGGGATCAACTGATCCTTTAGCTGATAGAGTGTTCCTAGTTTTCCATGGATGATTTTTATGACTTGTTCAACATGTTGCTTTAAGGTAAAGCCTTGGTCCAGGGTAAGGCCAAGGTATTTTGTGGAGGCAACCACTTCAGGTTTGTTACCCACCCTGGACATGAGTTGAAGCAGTTGTGACCTGTCTTGGCCAAGAGATCTGGGTCCGAACAGCATAGCCTTTGTTTTGTTGGTATTAAGGACCATTTTGTTCTTAGTGAGCCAATCCTCCATAATATGGATGTCCACTTGGAGGGCTGTCCCAAGGTCATCCACGTTATTGGAGGCTCTGTATATCACCGCGTCATCCGCATACTGAATGACATTATTGCTCCAACAATGGTTGTGCAGCTAATTTGTAAACAGTGAGAACAGTAGGGGACCTAGTACAGAACCTTGTGGTACCCCTCCTTTAGTGGTAGTGGATCAGAGATTTTGTCCTTCCACTTGACCCTCTGTGCACCCTGTGAGGTAGCTTTCAAACTGAGAGCATGAGTGTCTAGGCCTAATGGCACAGTTTTTGGCGAAGAGCCTGTGGTCCACCAAGTCGAACGCCTTGGAAAGGTCGATGAATACCACACCTGTACTGGACCCTGATTCAATTCTCTAAGTACATCTGCTGAGAACTTAGGGTGGTGTTGGTCCCATATTTGGCTCTGAAACCATGTTGAGTCGGGGGAAGAAGCAGGTGTGCTTCTAAGTAATCCCGGAGTTGGGTGTACACTAGTTTCTCATGAATTTTTGCAAGGGTCCACAGCAAGGAGATCAGCCTGTAGTTCCCAATTGGTTCTGCAGGCCTGCCCTTATGAATAGGGCCACGTGGGCCTGCTTCCACAGCTCAGGGACAGACCCTTCAAGAAGGGACCTATTTAAGAACCAGGTAAGGGCCTTGTGAGAGCTGGGGCACCGTCCTTGAGTAATCTAGTTTGGATGCAACTGGGCCCCTGATCCTCTTGTTTGCAAGGATTTTAGGCTGGATAGGACTTCATTCACCTTAGCCACTCTCAGATGAAACTGTGGGCAGTCAAGGTTAGGAGGTTCCAGTATGCGAGACTCATTGTTGGTCACAGGGAGCCTGTCTTTGTACTCATCAAGGTTCATAAAGTGGCTATTTAGGGCCTCAGCAATGAGTGACTCATCATTCAGTAACTGTCCATTGGCCAATAGGGCCAGGAGCTGCCTTTTGCTTCCCTTTATCAGCTCATTGATATGGGACCAGAATAACTTTGAGTTGCCTAGGTTAGTTTTCTGGAGATGAGTGATGTAAGCCATTCTTGCTAGCTTCACAGCATGCTTGCATTGGTTTCTAAGGGCTCTGTAGTTTACAAGGTCGGCTAGGAGTGTAGAGTTCTTGGACTTTTCCAGGCTTTGTCACGGCTGATCATCAAGGCCTTTAAGGAGGAGGATACACTTATAGCAACTTCCTTTTACCGATGGGTTTTCATCAGAGCAAAGAGATCAGTGACCCTCAAGAGGGATTTCTGAAAAAGACAACTGCCCTTCCAGAGTAGGAAGGCATCTTAGTGGACTCCAGTCAATGTCACCATGGAAGACATATTGCTCCAGTGAGAATCTGGAGTAGTCCCTGGATGTGATTACTCTAGGCTGAACCTTGTCCACCCTATTCTTCCAGACACAAAAGATGGGCGAGTGGTCACTCAGAGCATTGGCCATAGTGCCTGCTACTTGAATATTCTTAGGGACTGACACCAGGACTCAGTCGATGGTTGAGTGCCTTCCCAATTTATAATTCATTCTGGTGGGTTGAGTGATAATCTGGGCAAGATTTGTCTCATGAAACAGGCCATTTATGGAGGATTTAGCCTCTTGGGCCCAGTTAAGATTAAAATCCCCAGTATGATGAGTTCAGATGCAGCCTCTATGGTTAGGTCTTTCATGAGTGCCTCCAGGGATTGAGAGCATCTGTGGGGGCTATATCGCACCCTATGGTAAGGTGTTTGAGACCGCCTAGTGTGAGCCGTATGAAAATTGACTATTTCAGGAGACATCCTATGCAGCTTGTTGACATGGGAGGAGATCAGGGCATCCTTCACATAGATGAGTACACCGCCTCCCTTTTCGATATTCTGTCCTTTCTGTAGCAGATATATCCTGAGGCAGCAACTGTGATCAGGGACATGGGGTTTTAACCAGGTCTCTGAAACTGCTAACACATCGGGTTTATACAGGGCTAGCCAGCTTGAACTTCATGTATCTTAGGCCTGAGACTACATATATTCATATGAGCTAGCCTGAAACTCTTTGCTGATAGCCTGGACTGGTCTTGGGAGGAAGAAATTGGGATGTTAGCAATACCAGAGCCTGGGTTCAATTGAATGTCTCCACAAGTAGCAGCAGAGCTGTGAGCAGGAGATGGAGAGTAAGGGAAGAGATGGGAGCATCGCTTTGCTGGGCATACTCCTATTGAGGAGAAGGGACCTGTAGCAGATCCCTTTCTAGTGAATTCATGGGCAACTAGGAGGGAGATAGTACACTGGGGATGGGCAGTAGTAGTGACTGGTCGTGTGTGGCAGGTCCTTGCGGGCATAGGTGGAAGGGCCAAGTTTGGAAGCTAGCCAGTCCACTCATAGCACAGATATAATATATAAGATAGCGAGGAGAAGACCTCCGTTTGGTCTGCAGAGGACTCATCTTGCCAACCAGTGTAGACCCCTGGTGGGCAACCTTTCTTAATGCCTTGTCTATAAGTAGCAGGGTTGGTCTTATGCAGTGTCAGGACAGACAATCAAGGGCTGAGCACAGTTACGTAAAATATTGTTACAGCACACGGGTAAAGATAGTGAACACAGAATTGACTTTTACCTAATTTTGTTCCATGCACTATTAGATCAGCATTCGGTTAACAGTAGTATTACATGGGAATAACATCCAGCCTATAGTTGTTCAAGCCATTAGTGTCCAGCACAGGCAGTCCCACTGTGCTTGTATTAGTACTTGTAATATACACATTCAGGGATAAATTGCTGTATAGGTTTCGTTTGAACAGGCTAGCATCAGATCGACAAAGACAGTACAGGGCTAAACTGCAGCATTCATTTAGTAAGACTAGCATCACTTCTTAGTAAGTTAATAATAATTCTGTCAGGCTAGCTGCAGATCAATATGACACTACTGGGATAAACTGCTGCATTCATTTAGTACGACTTGCATCACTTCATTGTAAAGCTAACAATAATTCAGACATATGTCACCTGAAAATTGAGACCCTCACAGGCTAGCTCACAGCAATTGGGTAGGGGCTGTTCCCTAGCAAGCTGAGAGGTGCCAACACATGTGCTACTTGACTGGAGAAGAAGTGTCAGTAGGTGGAGCAGGTATTAGGCGAATGAGTAGGGCAAGCACCGCCTAAGAGTGATAGCTCAGCCTACACTAATTGGTTGTTTGGGAGTGGTAGCGGGGCAACTGTGTATTTAATGGGAGGAGGAATGGGGTGGCCTGGAAATTTCGGAGGAGTTAAGCGGTCATTTCTGCAAAGGGGAGGTCTGCCAGGCAGGAAGATATGGCGGTGCCTCGACCCCAAGGTACAATTAAACTTTAAATCGAGCACTGGGGGACCCGATTCAGCAGGTCTCCCTCACCGCTATTGGATGTGAGTTCAGTGTCTGAGTCAAGAGGGATGCAGCCTATATCAGCAGGGCTGCTCTCCATCACTGCCCCTCTGAGCCAATAGGCGCTGGTGCCTTTTCAAGTTTGAGGCGCCAAGATTAACAAAGCAACACGGTGGAGCTTGGGGCCCTTTGCTTCTGGAGTCAAGTGGTCATTTCTGCTTGAAGGAGGTCCACCAGGCAGGAAGATCTGTCCCGCTACCGACCGAGGTACAATTAAACTTCGTCGAGCAGTGGGGGGGACCCGATTCAGCAGGTCTCCCTCACCGCCCCTATCGATGCGAGTTCAGTGTCTGAGTCAAGAGGGATGCAGCCTATATCAGCAGGGCTGCTCCGTCACTCCCCTCTGAGCCAATAGGCACTGGTGCCTTTTAAATCTGAGGCACCAAGATTAACAAAGCAACATGGTGGAGCTTGTGAGCCCTTTGCTTCTGGAGTCAAGTGGTGTTTTCTGCTTGGAGCACATCTGCCAGGCAGGAAGATCTGTCAGCGCCTCAACCCCAAGGTACAATTAAACTTTCACCGAGCAGTGGAGGGGGACCCGATTCAGCAGATCTCCCTCACCGCCCTATCGGATATGACATAAATGAGTTCAGTAATTTATATTCACATACACGACAATGATACACTCTTACTTTAAGACTGGTTTAATATATACCCAGCGTGGGTGATAAATCATGATAGAAAAAGAAAAATCTATACCCCAGAGTCAGAACAGCATAAGTAGACTTAATGATTCATATTTGCAGGCTTTTGTGCCTGCAATTGTCCATTAAGTCAATGAATATGTCAAATTCAGTGTTACAGTGGAACACAAAGTTTTTTAAAAATAACAGCCATATGGATTTGCTTGCCACTGGTGTGTACTGGTTATGTGAAATAAAATAAAAGAATTGTCAGGAGGCATGGAATGTGAGTACCAGTACAGGTAGAGAAAGTGTGTGTGTGTGTGTGTGTGTGTGTGTGTGTGTGTGTGTGTGTGTGCGCATGTGTACGCAACTGTATTTTATATTTTAAGCACTCAATTGTGAAAAGTGGCGGGAACTGACTAGAGAAATGTGTGTGAGGTTTTAGGTGGAAATGGGAGATGTGTTTTAAAAACAGGTCATGGAACTGAGGTGTCCATGTGTACTTCACGATGTTTTAAAGCAGTAGTATTTCTTTATTGTAAAATGTCCTAAATTAAAGTAGCAAATGGTGTTGTTGGCTATAATTTGCACTATATATATATATATATATATATATATATGCATATATATATATATATATATATATATATATATATATATATATTTAGTGTCAAGTAGTACTGCACAAGTTAGTTAGCTACTGTATAGCTTTTTTATATATCAACACTTTCCCATTTGCAAGTTATACATTTCTACCAATTGAGACCACGGTTACTACATCTCTTTCTGGCTAGGTTAATTAAGATAAGGCATGACAGGGTGTGTGTTATTGTGTAATAACATCACTCCTGATGTGGGTTGAAGCATGAGTTGTTACACAATAATACACATCCATGGAGTGCCTTATTGCTATTATACAATGACTATATTTTAATGACACAGGAAAAAGAAGAAAAAGTTTTTTTTTTTAATCATTTTCGTGTGTGAAGTATATGTTTAAAAAAATCCACAATTTCTGTTTTGCCCACTAGATGTTGCTGTGAGCATATGTTGCCTTCTGTTTCACTGCCTACAGGTTTCTTTCTGTCCCCACACACTCACCTCTGTGTTGTCACAGTGGCATTTGGCGTAATAAATGGTGGCTCCAACCTGCCACCTGCCACTTTAACTTTTTAATTACGCCTGTTAGAAATTAAACCATGTAAAGCTGGGTCATTTATTTGCGTTTCAGAAAGCGTGACTTAGCTGAGCAGCAAGTGTAGCAGATGTCCGGCACATCCGGAATGTGTCTACTCTGGGCTCTGTTGTGTGTGACAAAGGTCGACTGCAGATATGGCTTTGTATTTCTTTTTATTTTACATTTGTGTGTGTGTTTATTGATTTATCCTGCTGTGTAAAACATGGATGTGCAGCCTCAGAGTCATGAACTAGCGTGCAGCTAGAAAAATAATGTGCTACAATGGCTGCAATTAATAGATATTGGGGAACTGTTAGGAAGAAGGTGCTGTTATGGATTTATTTAACTTTTTGTTTTAGGAGCTAGACAATGACAAAAGTATATCGGCTGTTTATGGTATCAAAATGGTGCAAACATCCATTTCGGATTTTTATTGTAGTGGAGAATTTGAAACCGTGTTGGCTTTGGTGTACTTGACCATGGAGGGATTCTTTACTGTGTTGTGGTCATCTTTCAGCCTGCCTAGATACAGTGATGTTATTGTTCAATGACATCACTGTGTCTGAGGGTCAACAGCCAATCAGGTTACTAAAAACTTTCTTGCCATTGCATAATTGCTGATTACTCACTACTTCAATGCTGTCAGGGTGATCTAATAGTACTATGCTGAGTTAAGTGCCTTAGGATTGTAACACCCACATATCTACTATCCCTCATAAACTTAAAGGGAATCCTGAAACTATATCACTTTGTAACCAATTGGAAAGTTCCCTTTTAGGGCTAGCTGATCTGATGGTATTGTCCCTGCCTGACAATACACTTTTGAATGATATAAGCCACGTTACATGGCAGCAGTGCTTGCTATTTTCTGCTGCTACTTTTCTACTGCGAGATGCTCCCGGACAGGAGAGTTTACACAGCATGTATTTGCTGCACTGCCGGTTGCATATTGGAAGAGCTGGACATTCCAGGGGCATTTTATTTTCTGCAGGGAGATTAGGCTTTGTGCCAGATCGAGTGGATTAGAGAGTTTACAACACAACTTACTGCACTCAGTCCGATTGTGGTCCTCCCTTCCGTGCGGAGCCAAAAATGCATCCACAGCACTGTTAATGCACTCTATTAAGTGTTTACAATGCCATCTTTGCACTGCATCAACCCGTGCACACCAGTTGATATGCTGCAAAGACAGCAGTGTAAACAGGATTATAAACAGGACTTAATTGGTAAGACAGTCACCTTTCTCAAATACAGTAGCATGGTGACCAGGGCATAGATCAATTTGAATAGGATATATTCTACCAACCCAAAGCATAATAATATACTGGGTTTACTGTTTGCCAACCCTGCTGTGCCTGGAAAATGGTAACTAAAGTGTACTCCTGCATGCCCTAGCAATATATGGGATGGACCACCTCCAGGGTAAGGAGAATGGATACAGTCCCCATTGGAAGCAACAAAACCATTTGCACCTACATTTACAATATCTTCCAAAAGCTGCTGAGCGATCATTAATAATCATGCATGGGCTCACACAAAAGGAGTCTGCTACTCTATGTTCTATAGTGTCAAAGCCAGAAATTATAGGAACCTAGCCCAGTCACTGTCAGAGTGTTGAATTTCAGGAAGGCATATTTTGCCAGAATGGGCAGCATCCTAGAGGGTACTTCAGCTGAAATTAAACGGGATGGATGCTGAACAGAAGTGGGCAATCATTAGAACGTGCTAATGAGGCCACAAACATGTGTGCCAAATGTTATAGAAAGCAGTCCAGGTCAACGAAACCAAACTGGCTCAGCAAGGAGGTGGAGGAAGGTGAGGAAAAAGAGTGGCCTTCATTAAGTTCAAAAATCTGGGCATGAGGAGGATAGAGATGTGTTCTCAAAGGCATCCTGGGAAGTGACCAGGTCAGTCAGGGCAGCCAAGGCAGCAAAGAAGCTGAAGTTGGCTCAGAGGATCAGAGAGGGGGAAAGGGGTCTTTAAATACATAAAGGAGAAGAGGAGTTGTAGGAATAACATTGTTAGAATCAAGTAAGAGGGAGGATGGTGGAACAAGGGGAAGATCAGGCAGAGGCACTCAATGAATATTTCTGCTCGACGCTCACAAAAGCAAGGATGGGCCAATACTCAGGGGGAAAGGGGCAATGGTGGGGGGGAGGGGCAGAGATAACAGATGAGGTCATCCAGAAGGATTGAGTTCTGAAGAGCCATAAAGGCTTGCAGGTGGATAAGGCACCAGGACCAGATGGTGTACACCAAGAATCCTGAAGAAACTGGCAGAGTTGTTGCAGGCCCTCTGACAGACCTGTTCAAAACCTCCTTGGAGATGGGAAATGTACCCAGGGACTGGAGGATGACTCACATGATGCCCCTTCACAACAGTGGAACCAAGGACGGACCAGGTAACTACAGATCGGTGAGCTTGACTTCCATAGTGGGTAAGTTGATGGAAACCATTCTGAAGGAGAGGTTGATAATCTTTCTTGATAGCAATGGCCTGCAGGATGAGAGACAGCATGGGTTTGTCATGGAAGATTTTGCCAAACTAACCTCATCGACTTCTTCAACTGGGTGACTAGGGCAGTTGATGAAGGCCACACTGTGGATGTCCTGTATCTGGACCTCAGCAATGCTTTCGACTCTGTGCCACACAGGAGGTTTATGAGCAAGCTGAGGGACATGGGAGCAGGGGAAAACCTGGTGGGGTGGGTTGAGAGCTGACTGCAGGGCAGACAACAGAGGGTAGCTGTAAGTGGGCAGGCATCAAAGCCAAGGCCAGCAACGAGTCAAGTACCACAGGATTCAATGCTGGGCCCCTGCTTTGTTCAATGTCTTCACTGGCGATATTGCAGAGGGTGTCAAGAGTAAGATCTGCCTGTTCACGGACGACACTAAGATTTGTGCAAAGTGGACAATGAGGAAGAGAGGCAGGCACTTGGAGAGGATCTAGCTAAACTCAAACACTGGTCTAGGAGTGGCAGTTGGGGTTTAATGCTAAGAAGTGCAAGGTAATGCACCTTGGAGCCAGAAATCCCAAGCACATCTACTGGCTGGGGAGTGCAGGTAATGCTTCAGAGGAGGAAAGGGACCTGGGGTAATAGTCACAGGGATATGAAGGTATCTGTACAGCGAGAGAACTGCAGCAAGGGCAAATAGGATGCTGGGGTACATTGAAGAGGCTTGCCTTTCAAATGGGGAGGTCATCCTGCCATTGTATAGATCACTGGTGAGGCCACACTTAGAGTACTCTGTACAGTACTGGTGCCCATATCTCAAAAACGATGTGAGATTACTGGAGGGGTACAGCGTGGGGCTACAAAAATGATCATGGCACTAGGGGAGTTGCCATATGAGGAAGGTTGAAAGAACTCAACATGTACTCACTGGAAGACAGAAGGGTAAGAGGGACATGATAGAGACCTTTAAGTACTTGAAAGGCATACACAAAGTCAGGGAGGAGGATTGTTCTGCTTAAAGGGGAAGGGTCACTAGGGCCACAGTCTGAAGTTGGAAGGGGAAGGTTTAGGAGGGAGATGAGGAGGCACTACTCACAGAGAGAGTGGTGTCAGTTTGGAACGTAATGCTGGAGGTTAATCGCCTAAGGATAGTGGATAGCTTTAAGCAGTGATGGGATAGAGTCAAAGACAGGGTTAGTACAGACAAAAACACAAAGTGGGAAGGACCAGAAAAGAGAAGAAAGAGAGAGGTTTGGGTGGTGGTGGTGGGGCAGCGGTAGTGATTTGAAACTAAGAGCTGCACAATCGGGCAGACTTGATAGACCTGTGGGCCTTTTTCTGCCAGCAACTGTATGTTTGTATTGCAAACTGGCCTAAAACTAAGTCTGCTCTCTTTACTAATTATACTTTCCGGGAAGTCCAAACAAATCTACTTCCTCCTAAGGTAAACTATTCCTCTGGCTTCCCTCATGGCCCTAATTGGCTACACCCAAGGGACTAAGAATAGCCAACATGAATGCCTGTAACCTGAGACCCAGAACAGACGAGATCCAGAGCTGGGTTGACCTGTATAAACCTGACATATTGCTAGTGATAAAAACATGGCTTAAACCAACTGTCTTAACAAGGGAAGTTGATCTTCCAAGCTACACTACATTTAGAAAAGACAAGGAAGGCAAGAAAGGTGCAGGGTAATAATTTACACTGGCAACACCCTATGTGTGTTAACAGCCTCCCTCCCAGCCTGGCAGTGTGATTTATTCACAAAATAATACTCAGCAGCCAAGTCCCTGCTCCTAGGAGGAATTTGTAACCTCCCAAAGGTAGTCAAACAAACCTTAGAGGCCTTAATAAAATGCTGGCTGACTATGCACCTTCAGAAGTACTCCTCTTGGGAGACTGACTCAGAACAGAGGTACAAGTCTTGGCTACCTGATGCATACCTGACCACCTTCATCACTGTACCCACAAGGCAAAATACCAAATCAGGCAATCACTTGATCATAGAATGGCGCCAGGCCTCAAACCCCCAATATACAGGCAGTGGGCATTCTGTAGTATGTGCTGAGTGATCATTCACCCATATTTTGTATATGGAAAAACAGGCCCCCAAAATCTCTCCCTGGATCTTTCTTGCTAGAGATTACTCTAGTTCTCAGCACTTTCTTTCCAGTCCTATCTCTCCAGCCTCGACTACAGCCTTACTCATCTTCTCCCAACCATAGAGGATGCACTGGATTACTTCCAGAACTGCTTCTGTCAGCAACCAACAAGCATGTCCCACTTAGAAAGCTCAGAGTGAAGGAGCAATGCTACAAATGGATAACCCTGAGCAAAAACCTCATGAAGTAACAGGATAGGGCTTGGGAGAAATACAAGACATCTGGTACACCCACGGGCTGGGTTACTTACAGGGAGCTGAGAAACCAAAGCAAAAATGATTAAAAACTGCCAAAAGAGAATATGTGAAACACCTGCTGCAAGCCAGTCTCACTGATCCTAGGTATTTTTGCAGCATATCAATGGTCTACTGAAAGGCAAAACTAAACCCCAGCAAGGTCTAATTGTCTCCAACAGCCACACTATTAGTGACAGCCTGGAGGCAGCCAATGCCTTCAACATGTTCATTACTGATCTGGAGGCATACAAGGCTAACCCCCAAAGGCATCTGACCACTTGTGCACCTGCAGGCCAGAACCCCTACGTCCTCAATTCCATCTAAAAATGTGAAGTGGAAGGATGTACTCTCTCAACTAAGGAAAATAATGACATGGGGAACTGCAGGCCAGATGGCCTGGTCATCAGATTACAGAAAGAGGCTGTACCCACTATTGCCTCTCCTGTTACCTGGCTAATAAATAGGTCCCTAATAGAAGGAGTTGTCCCAGCCAGATGGAAAGAGGCCCATGTAGTCCTTGTACATAAGGGTGGTCAGGGTCATCCAGGCCCTATCCAGCAAGGAACTTGGCAGGATGCAAAGTTCTTTATAACACAAATGTGAGATTTTCTAGCACATCACTCTCAATGTGCAGTGTCAGTGGCTCAGCAGGTAGCACACTTGCCTCTGAGGCCGGAGATCAGAGGGCTGTGGGTTCAGTTCCCACATCTGGCACTTGGGTTAATATCCTAGTACTGACACTGTAATGCAGCATGAGAGGGTGCCGCACTTCTGAAGTGCCGCTCTTCAGATGAGACGTTAACCGAGGTCCCATCTGCCTGGATTGGTGGTAGTTCAGGTGGATGTTAAAGATCCCATGGCACTTATTGAGAAGAGTAGGGAATTTCCAGTGTCCTGGCCAAATTTCCATCATTCACTAAAAATACCACCAACAGCTCAATCTGGTTTCAATGTCAGTTGGCTTTCATCTGCATCCCTCCCTGGGTCGTGCCTGAAAATAGGCAGGATTTGTCTAGTGCACTTACCGGTCAACAAAAACTAAATAAATAAATAAGGTGACACAACTGTGAGGTGCTTGACTCCTTAAATTAGCCATTCTCATGCAAAGGCTCCAATTCCTCTGTTGTACCACCTACAAAATAATAAACTTCCCACACCCAACTGGCCTAAACAGGATACTGATTCTAAACACCCAGGCAGCCTGCTCCACACCTCATCTCAGAAGCTATTGAGGTCCCTAGGATACGAACGCATCAGGGAATAAGTCCTTTGCTCATGCTGCTTCTACCCACTGGAACAATCTCCCAGACCAACTGCAAAATGCAGGCTCACTAACCTCCTCTAAAAGGACTCAGAGCTGCATGAGGAACACAGGCAATGCACATGTCAAGGACAATCTGTGACCCTGACCCTAGTAGACTGTTCTAATCTGGGTAAGTTGCCCCTATGTCCTATACCCTTAGCTACAGCTGCCAATACTCTCAATGGGAAGGTGACCATGTACAAACTATACAAATATGCTTCAATAAAAGATGTTTTGTCCCATAAAAGTCTAGGTCTGCCCCTGATATGAGTCTATTTATTGTATTGCTGCATTTTGTCTGCAATGTACTGTGACTGTACCTCAAAGCTGTCAAGAATCTGTAATGTATTGCCATATTTTTCTCTGCTGTGTATTGTAATTGGACTCTATGATGCCAGTTCAACAGCACTTTTGTCATCCGGCATCACATCAACAGGATTTATGTCACCCGCTTTGCCCCACCACCCCATGCAGGGGCTCTGCCCCGCATCCCCTGTACTATAGATTCTCAACTCCAAGTCAGAGTTGATTCAGGGAGGGGTACAGGACTGGGAGACAATGTGCCCTCTGAAATAGGCACACCAACACAGTGACCTGTCAGCAAATTGTCAATTTTGGTGACAACGATATAGGTCACTGTGTTGGTGTCACTGTCGGGGTATACCTTGTAATTGTACCTAAAACTGTCATGCATTTGAAATATCCTACCCAAATTTATCTGTAGCTAATTCCAGGTCACCCTTGAAAAGGGCTCTTGGCCCAGTGGGCCTACCCGTGAACAAAATTAAATAAACAAATAAACAAAATAAATAAAATCTCACTATTTCATCTGTTTTAATGTTTCCTGCTTTGCAATAATTTGAAGATGGAACAGTGAATGTATCTCTTGGTGCAGCAGAGATGAATCTGTTACATGCTTGAAGGGCTCCATGGAAAATGAATTATTAAGGATTACGGAGACAAACTTGCTGTACTTTGGCTTGACAAGATGGATGATCATGTGCGTGTTGAACTGGTTAAGAAATGACCTAGTAGAACTATTCTGCCATACTTCCAAGTTGCTGAAAGTGGACAAAGATTTACACATGAGAACTATTTCCAAAACGACTAAATGGAGGGAAGATTGAAAGAACTTGGCTTCTTTATTCCACGCTGACAGATGTGTTGTTTCACTTCTGTTGCAAGCTGTTTAGCAATGCACTCATGTTACTAACAAAGGATGGTTTTAGGTTATGTTGACACATTACGTAGCATCTGAAATGCCATGAAACATCCCCAGAGCACATACAATCTATGACAAAGTGGGAGGAACTTGATCGTCATCTAAAAGCAAATAAAACTGTGGATGACTATAATCAACAACAAACTGAGAATGACAAAAACACTGGCATGTTGTCTTTAAACACTTCTAGCCATTATTCATCACCTTGATGAATGCAATATGGCTTTACAAGGAAATGTGGACTAGCTGTACATGTAGAGTAATGGAAATTTCTTGGGGCAAGTTGAACCTATGATAACATTTGATCTTGTAATGGCGGAACATGTACAGCATGTACAGCAAAAGGAAATTCATGACCACTATCTGGGAAAAATAAATCAAATGAATAAATACAGATTGTGTTATACAATATTACTAAGAAAATAATTGGTAGTACCAAGGTGGCAAAGTATTAGTCAATCATATTAGATTGTACTCTGATGTTAGTCATTAGGAGCAGATGAGCGTGGTATTGCAATTTGTGAAAATTACAGAGAACAGCAAAGTCATGTTGTCAGAGCATTTCATTAAGTTTGTAAATCTGGAAGATACTACAGGACAAGGACTGACTGAAGCTCTGCTTCACACCATACATCAGCATAGCCTTAATCTGGATGATTGCCGTGGACAAGAACAAGACAATGGCAGCAATATGAAAGGTCATCGTAAGTGAGTGCAGGCCAGAATTCTCCACATGAACCCAAGTGCTTTCAGTATGTGCCTTGTGGTTGTCACAGCCTTAACCTTGTCATTGCAGATGCTGCACATTCATCCATTACTGCCACATCCTTTTCTGATGTTCTGCAAATGATTTATATATTGTGCCCAGCATCACCACATTGGTGGGATATCCTTAAGAAGCATGTTATGGTGACTGTCAAACCTCTTTGTGACACACGATGGGATGGGAATGTAAAATGAATGCAGTCAAGGCTGTAGCGATTCCAAACAGAGAAGGATGTTGAGCACTTAGTGAAATCATAGACTCAGCAAAAGTAAAGGATACAAGGACCTTTATAGAAGTACAAAGCCTTGAAAAGAAAGTGAGCAGCCTTGATTTTCTTGTGTGTCTTGTGCTCTGATATGGCAAGTTGAACATGATAAATCATGGGAGTAAAATGATGCAAGATCCAGAGATGCAAATAGAAACAGTTCTAAAGCTCACTGAGACCAGGACCAGCTAGTTGCCTAGAGAGAAATGGACCTGAGCAGGTACTGAAGACAGCAGTAGAACTCATTGAGCAGATGGGTATGAGTCTGGAGTTCACATAAAATGCAGCCAAAAGTTAAATGCCAGTTCTATTATGAATGTGAGGATGAACCAATTGAGAACAGCGAACATCAGTATAAAGTACATTTTTTCTTCCACCTGTTGGGTGTTATAAATGCTGGTAAGAAACGCTCAAATTAATGAATGACATAAAACAACATTTGGATATCTCTTCAATGTCACAAAGGTAAAACAAATGAAGAAAGATGTGCTTCATATTCATTGCAAAGACTTGCAGATCTGTTTAAGAGGAAAGGATGGGACCAGTGACAGTGATGCAGAAGGCTTGGCAAGTGAGATGCATTTATTAGCTAGAATATCTGAACACAATCAGTCTCCTGTTCAGATACTGACATGCATTCATGAGAGCAAAATGACTGGACTCTATCCTAATGCTTTCATTGCATTTTGTATTTTATTGACTTTACCAGTGACAGTCGCATCTGCAGAATGATGCTTTTTAAAATGAAAACTTAGAAAATCCCACCTTCATTCTTCAGTGAGTCAAGGCAGACTTACTAGATAAGTCACCCTTGCAATTAAAAGGAAGAAGCCAGAAAGCTTAACTATTGGAACCTAATCAAGGACTTTGCAGCATAAAAGTCTAAAAGAGTTAATTTAACTGCCAGTTTTGCAGACATGTTTAATATACAGTAGTTGAAATACCAATGTTTATAAATACTGCACTAATGAACGTTCTGTTAACTAGTCAATATTCAGTAACTTACTGTAGCTGAGAAGTTGCAAATAAAAAGTGATTGTTTAGTATTGTGTTACTGTGCACCTTTCATAAATAATTGTGAGTGTCTGTAGGCACTTAAAAGAGTTAAAATCATGAATAGCTCTGCAGATCAATATACTAAAACACTTTATTTACAGCAAATAACTAGATTAGAACATTTTGTTTCAGAAAGGACAATTAGTGCAATAGTCATATGCTATATTGGAATCGATGTAGTAACTGCAATGGCTACATTTTATGTATTTTGACCTGTAAGTAAAATAACACCGTGGTAATTTGTGTTGTAGTATATATCTTTAAAATCGGCACTTTGTTTATTAATTCCGTTTATGGAGTCTGGGTAAGGGGATGCTGAGATGTTGCTAGAGTCCCGTGACCATTCCTATGTATTTTCATAACTTAGATAAATGGTTTGCATGATAAATACAATACACTTTAACAACATTTTGCAATTGTTTCTCTTTATGTATAAAATAAATTATAATACTTGTAAATACCTATCTTAATATGGTATGGTGCAGAACTGTGGTGCAGGAGAGGTGTAAATGTTGGATGTTGGGGCTACAGGGAATGGAGCAGAGGGCACCCTACAGAGTGGGTTTGCACAGGGCCCCACAATGGTTAGGGCTGGCCCTGTCACCCTCTATCTATTGCTCTATCTCTCCTCTCTGTCTCTCCTTCTCTCTCTAGCTCGCTCTTTCTATTTCTGTTTCTGTCCTTCCATCTCTCTCTCTCTCTCTCTGTCTCTTCCTCTCTTTTCATTCTCCCTCTCTTTCCCACACTCTCTCTCTCTCTCTCTCTCCTTCTCTCTTCCTCTATCTGTCTAGTTCTTTCCTCCTCTCTCTCTTTGCCTCTTTGTCTCGCTTCTTCTCTTTGTATCTCTCTTTTTTCGCTGTTGTTCTCTCTCACTTCCTCTCTTTCTCTCTGTATCTTTCTTTTCTCTCTGCTGTTCTCTCTCACTCCTCTCTTTTCCCTTTTATCTTTTCCTCACTTTCTCGCTCTTTCAATCTCTCTCACTTCTCTACCTCTCTCTTTCTGTTGTTCTCTCACTCTTCCTCACAGCTTTCCCTTTTCCATCAGTTTCTGTGCTGTGAGGAGTGTAGAATCCACCAGTGAATTCATGCTAAATGGCAGTTCCACTTCTGAAATGCTTTCTGAATTTATTTTCTAATTTCATGAAATTATGAAAAGCATTTCTACAGTATGGCCCAGATATTCAAACTGCACCATTCTGAGTTTACAGCCCCTGCACTGCTCAAAATAGTTGTGCAGGGGTGTAGCAGGCGATATTCAAAGGAGTTGCGCTAATGAGCAACCTTTGAATATCACCCCCAGCTAGCGCAGCAGTGGAACTTGCACCACCGCAAGTTGCCAGAGTTGAGCATTAAACTTGGCGGTGGTGCAGTACCATTGCGCCATGAAATTTCCGATATTCAAAAGGTGACATGCAAATGGGGCCATAATTTATACAAAGGTGCAGGGGGCCATTTGCATCTATTTATGGCCCCATTGCATACCATTAGCATGTAGGTCGCCAATCCCGAGGACTTGCACCTGGCCTCCCTGCCAGGCAGCGGCCGTCGGGACCGTCACCCTGCAGCCCGATCGCGGGCAATAAAGTATCATGAACCACCCCACACATCTCCCAAAGCCCGATTGCGGGCATACAGTAACATCCCCCACACACAGCTCGAAACCCGATCGCGGGCATAACCAGTATCAACCCCCACCAGTGCCCGATTGCGGGCAGAATGTAAAAGCCCCCACAACCGAATATCTCCTGGTGGTCCAGTGGACCGTAATGCCCGATCGCGGGCAGAATATCAATTACAACCCCCAAACATCTCCCTGGTGTCTAGTGTCCCCCCACCCACCCATGAAGCCCCTCACCGCTTCCCCCAGCAGCTTATGGGTGGCAGCATCCCGCCTACTGCTGCCCGCTGACTGACTGATCGGTAGGGCTGCACACCCATTGGTGCAGAGCTACAGCCAATGGGCATGCAGCCCATACCGTACATGACAGTCCAGATTTGTGAATGATGTTCATTCACAAATCTGAACTGTCATGTGCGCGTGGCTCGCGCCATTGGCTGTAGCTCTGCACCAATGGGCGTGCATACCGAACAGTCAGTCGGCCGGCCAGCAGGCGGGCGGCAGGTGAGTGGATGCTGCTGCCCACCGCCTGCCGGGGTGAGCGGGTGGAGGGGCTTCATGGGTGGGTGGGGGGACACTAGACACCAGGGAGATGTTTGGGGGTTGTAACTTGATATTCTGCCCACATCGGGCATTATGGTCCACTGGACCACCAGGGAGATATTCAGGTTGGGGGTTTTTTATTCTGCCCTACAATCGGGCACTGGTGGGGGGTTGATACTGGTTATGCCTGCCATCAGGCTTCGGGAGCTGTGTGGGGGAGATGTTACTGTATGCCCGCGATCGGGCTTCGGGAGCTGTGTGTGGGGATGTTACTGTATGCCCGCGCATCGGGCTTCGGGAGCTGTGTGTGGGGGGAGGATGTTACTGTATGCCCGCGATCGGGCTTTGGGAGATGTGGGCGGGGTGGTTCATGATACTTTATTGCCCGCGATCGGGCTTCAGGAGTTGTGTGTGGGGGTCATGTTACTTTATGCCCGATCAGCTGGTGGGGGGCACAGGGACCGTGAGTTGGGGGCCAGCTAGGTGGCAGCTGCTGTGTTGCATCCTGCATACAGCAGCTCACCTGTGGGTGGCCTCAACTTGATCCTTTTTTTTTGGCTCAAGGTTGTGCAGGCGCAGGTTGGTTGTGCATGACAACTCTGCACAACCCGACTGAATATCGGGTTGCGAGGTTATGCATGGTTCCTCCCTCCTGTTGAGCATGCATTCATTTGCATTGCTCTTTTGCACAACCTGTTGTCAGTGGCACAACTGCCTCCTGCTGAATATCGCAGAATGGTGCATTTTTGACTTCATGTGATCAAGAACCTTTGTTGCGCATGGCGCAACCCTTTGAATATCTGGGCCTATGTTAACCAAGAAATAATATTTAATGGATTATGCAATCTGTAGGATATTTTTCTGTGGTCTGTGGAAAATGACCGCACAGTTTCTTCAAACCAATGAATAGTATTCTGTAGTTTATGTTAACAGCAGACTACTAATACACAGTTTTTAAAAATCCTTTCGGAAGTTTGGGAATCCAATTTGATGAAATTCCATTGAATCTGATGGAACTTCCATAATTCCACTGAATTTCAGGAGATGCAGAATTTTAAAATGTCATTAAGCTCTATAAATTTATGTAACCCAGACCCCACTATAGGAGGTACCTTATGATTTATAGTGTGGTGCTGCATCTACATAGTAGAGCAGCAGCACAGGAGAGGAAGTTATTTATTCAGTGTCACTAACAACTGATCCAGAGGCATCAGTGGAATCTGAGATGGAATCCTACAGCTCAGACATGGAGGCTGGCAATGTAGAATTGCCCAGCTTTGCTCAAATTTTATTTATTTATTTAAAAGTTGATAACCAGAAAAGCACTATTGAGATGAGGATCTTTTCAGCTGTGACCCAGGGAAGGGGTTACAAAGGATAATACTGACATGACAACAAGCATTGCACATTAATAGTCACGGGTCAAGGTTACGTGACCCAGTACATTAGGTAACAGAACAGATGCAGGAGTACAAAAGTCACAAACGATATCCACAGCTACAAACAAAAGTGCAGGTGCAGAGCCTTCAGTATCATTGGTTCATAAGATGAAGTTGATAGATTTACAAAGTGAAATTATAGCCCTGACTAATAGTCGAGAAGAGCAAGGGCACAGCTCCTCGCTGGGGACACTTCAAAAAAGAGGGGAGAGAGGAATTTTGGTGTTGATAACTAAGGGGAGATTAATTAGTTTGAGGAGTTTGTTAGCTGGGAGCACAGCGAGCACCGTGGAAGGGTAGGAGTCTGAGGAGCTTTTGAGAAAGTAGAGGGAGGAGGATAGTTAGAGGTTAGATGACAGAGTATTCCAGAGTGAAGGAAAATGAAATGAGAAAGCAGACTGACCAGAAGCAGAATGTGGGCAGGGCATTGAAAGGTGCCTGGATCTCTATGGCGAAGGGAGTAGACTGAGGTGGTAGCTTGGAGAGATGGGAGAAGAGGTAGGTAGGAGGGATGGAGGTCACCAAACCAGAACTCCGCAACAAAGGTGGCACAGCGAACCATTCTCCTGTGAGATAAAGGTGTAAGGAAAGGATGGACTAAAGGAAACTGTGGGTAAGAGGGCAAGGGATAGAGAAGCTGCAGAAAGGGATCAGACAGGTATCTAGGCTGCCAAGAGATGTTTGAGAGGTGGTGCAGTACACCACATCAGCATAATCAAAGACTGGTAGGATCATTTTGGATACCAATTCACAATGGGTGGGAAAGGAAAGGTAGTCTTTATGCTCATAGAGGACAGCCAGTTTGGGACAAAGTTTAGTGCAGATGACATTGATGTGGGTGGTGATGTCCAGGTGGCGGTCAAACCATACCCTTAAATATTTGAAGAATGGAATGTTCTCAAGGGGAGAACCATCCAGGGTACTGGAGAGTGGGCAGTTTTTTCTAGTGTCAAAGTTCATGGCCACTGTTGTTTTTTTTTTTTGCACTGAGTTTGAGTTGGTTTTCCTGGAACCAAGACTGAACTCTATTGAACTCTTCCAGGAAGGGCAACTGTACAGAGATGGCAGAGGGCCCAGAGATTACAAAAACAGCATCATCAGCATACATATGCAAATTAGAAGGGGTTGTTTACAAATAGGGAGAAAACGATGGTGCTGAGGATGAAGCCTTGGGGACAACAAAAGGATGGGGAGGCGGGAGGGAATGGCATTGCCTAACATTACTGCTTTTGCCTGTCATGTAGATAAGAGTGGAACCAATTGACGGTGGGGTTCAGCAAGACCAACAGATCTAAGGTTTTGTAGCAGGAGGGGATGTACACAAAGTAAAATGCCTTTGCCAAGTCTATGAAAATGGTGGCAGTATCTGACTCTGGTCTATAGCAGAAAATATTAAGTCAGTAACAAGCAGTAATGAGGAGATGATAGAGTGTTGTTTCCTAAAACCAGACTGCACTGGTGAGAGAGTATTGTAAGTGGTTAGGAAATCAGACAGCCTAGAGTGAATAAGGATTCTCTAAGTTTGGCAAGGGAAGGAGGTAGGAAATAGGCCTATAGTTTCTGGGTGTAGAGGATTGACTCCCTTGAGAAGAGGTAAGACCTTGGCAGATTTCCAGGCCTTCAGTACAGAGGATGTGAAGAGAGAGAGGTTAAGAATGTGAGTCAGTGGGGTGGTTATAACCGGGAAGAGATGTGGAGAAGCCTGGGGTGGAGACCGTCAGAGCTAGACTTGACAGGGTAAATGGCAAGGAGGGATGTAGACTTCAAGGGGGAGAATGGGGAATTGAAATTTAGTAGGTTGACCTGGAGCATCTGAGAGGCTGATGGGGATTCAGAGGGTAAGGGGATTGGTTTTCAGAGGGAGTACAAGTGGCAAGAAATTAACTGAAAATCTCTGTGACTGAGGCAAGGTCAGAGACTGGGAGTCATCAACTCTGAGGACAGGGAGGCTTGTTGGGCAGTAGGGTCAAGTAGGGAGTGGTACACTTTCTAAAATGAAGTGGGTGTATGTCAATCTTGCTGCAGGTGGTGCCTGAAGTATTAACCATGGAGGGAAGATGTCCTTAGTGTAGCATTCCTAAGGGCTTTGTAAGCTTGGAGGTCCACTTGAGAAAATGACTCATTATAGTGGTGCTAGTTTTGTCCTTGGCTCTGCATTTGGCCAGCAGATCAACGGTTATCCAGGGGTGATGAAGTATTTTACTCTGGACTTCTTAAGGGAGGCATGGTGATTCTAGATGCAGAAGAGGAGGCTGAGGAAGAGAGACAGGGCAGAGACAACATCTTCAGCTGAAAATATGGGTTGCCAGTCTGCCTTACAAAGATCATGCTGGAGGATAGAGACATCTAGATTGTGGAGGGGCAAGACCATATATACTTGGGGGGTATGGAAGATGAATCTTTCTTATGCACACTGTAACACAATGATCACTAAGGGCATTGGGTAGTGTCCCTGCTGCAGTGATAGGGTGAGGGTGGGAGGACTACACCCAGTTGAACAGTGAATAGTTATGTGAGTGGGGGCTAATGCAGGTGGGTTTGTGGATCAGTTGAATAAGGCTGAGAGCTCCAATTTTAAGGAGGGTAGGCTTAGAAGAGGAAGTTGCCAGTCTAGGTCGAAGTCCCTAGAAGCAGCAATTTGCCATTTGCTGTGTGATGGGAGATTGAAGGGATGATGGAGTCAGGGCATCAGATGTCATTTTAAGTGGCACATAAAGTTCAGCTATAAAGAGCGAGGTAGAGACGGAAGGAAAGATGTGCTAAAATTACTTTGTGGGAGAATGTCAAGTGTGGGGACTATGTGCCCACACCCACCCAAAATATCTCAAAACAACTCCACCCGCACATATAGTGGGGAACAAGCAGAGAAGTGTCAGGGTGACCACACTGGCACACATTTGAAGTCCATGTCGGCAAAATTAATTAAGGCTGTGGGCAGAACCTATAGCCATTTTAGGATTGAATCCTACCTTAGTAAAATAGCTGATCCATTTGTTGTAGGGTCTTAAATATGAACAGAAACATTTATAGGTGTTATGTTTGAAAGTTAACTCAATTATGGTTCCTATAGGAGCTTAAAATATACGATTTGCTATGTTGTCTTATTGCTCCTTAGTACTCTGTATAATCTTGTTGTTTATAAACATGTATAAATGAAAATGCAATAAAGTTTACTTAATTTCAAAAAAAAAGGAAAATGGCTGATCATGGAACCTTCCACTGTACTTTTGAAGCATCCTTCCAAAAGTCCACCAGAACTTGAAACCCTCCACCACATTGGCCACAACGAAATAACAGCGGCACTATTTCGCTGTTACTTCCTCATCTCCGGCAAGAACTATGCATGCATGACTTGTGCACGTGCACACTTTGCAGGTGCATATGTTGTTGAATGGCAACTGCCATTCACCGCAACTACGCATGCATGACGGCAGTGAAGAAAACCATCCCACTGCTGCTGCTGTCTTCCTACTCTCCGCTCCTGTCACTGCACCATCGGGGTCCCCGTGTCAGCATAATATAGCCCCACCAACTCATGAGGGCACCTGACAGCCCACACCTTTGTGCCCTGTATCAGCATTATGTAGCCCCCACACTCATGCGGTACACTGGGAGCCTCCCCAGTGTGCCCAAAAGTTATTAATTCCCCCACACCAGCATCAGAGTACCCAATCCCTGTGTCAGCATTATGTGCACCCCAACTTATGTGGCACACTGGGAGCCCACCCCAGTGTGCCCAAATGTTTCATTTCTCCCCGCCAACATCAGGGTGCCTAATCCTCATGTTGGCATCATGTACTCTCCACCCAACTCTTGTGGTATACTGGGAGCCCACCCCAGTGTGTTCAAATGTATTTGTTTTCCCCTGTAAATAAAGAAAACGTCCCTGATGTTTTTTTCCTGTAAAAGAAATTGGTCCCTTGTCGTTGCCCGAGTCCCTCCTCCCCATCCCCACCCCTCCCACTGAGCTCCCACCTCCCACACTCCCCTTACCCCATAATTACCTCGGAGGTTGGCTGTCATCTTTGGACCGGTCACGCCTGCAAAGCTGAACCGCAAACTGAAGAATCAAAGGTAAGCATGATGTAATGTCATTCAATGAGGTTTTCAAGTTATGTTGCTAATCAGACATTTTTTTAATTTTGGCTCTACAGTTTCAACATGGGGTTCTTGAATCCCACCTCATGAGCACTGTCATTTTGTTACTTGGTCCAGAAGGTGATTTCTGGTCACTGTGCGAATCGCCTTTTGGGACCAATTACTGAAATGACAGTAAAGCCATCATGAGGTAGGCTTAAAAGCACATGCTGCAAATTACAAGAGTATGTTGCGCAGTTTCTATCCATGCTCTAACTTTGCTAATTTTAATATTTTCACTCCAGATTTTCAACATTGCCATTTTGCACACTTGCTTTTTAACAGTACCACCTCATTTTTCACATCATGCCGAAACATGTTTCCACACCGTGTCACAGAATGGCACAGTCGCTCTGTGAAATCATCTTTTGGGACAAGTGAACAACATTACACTGGCACTCTTCATGAGGAGGGATCCCAAAATGCCATGTTAAAATTTGGAGCAACACCGCCAAACAATGGTCAAGTTACACCCAGGTGTTCAATAATTTCTACACACATGTGTAACTTGGTCATTTGGCAGCTCTTCACAGCCCTATCGGCTCTGGCTAGAGTTTGTCTTGCACTAGTCAAAGCACACACATCCAACCAGCCTCTTTTCTCCACTCCATTGTTGGATATGAGGGAAATTACTGCAGCAGTAATCTGCAGATAGCAGTCTGATATTCGGTCCTCAACTAAATAACTCAAATTCAGTTTTTTTCTGTGTGTTCATGTAGGTCTAGCCAGCAGGAGTAAATGTTTTATTTTTAAACCTTTACTTTCATTGAACTACACACAGCCATAAAGCACTCAGATGACCCTAGGTCATCAGTGCTATCATTTGCAAAGACTATAGCTGTTTTCTTACAGAATACCCAGTCAGTTACACCTCCAGTGTTTGCCAAGCTGCACATACTGTATACCCTTCAGTTCCCAAAGACTAAAGAAAGTAACTTAAAATCACAGTTCTACTGCTGTAAAATTGATTCTAAACTAGTACTTGCTGAATCTATAGTTCTGCATGCATCACTGTTACATTAGACAGGAGGCATTGTAGGAAAAAGAACAATAAACCAAGCTAACATGGAGATCTTCAGAGGCCATAAAATGGTAGGCAAATTTAGAAACAAATCCCAATACCAAAGGAAAGGACACACTGGACTACACACACCAATCAAAACACTGTGCACAACATATGTGTTTATAATTTTCACTGCAGTATTCCTTTAATGTAAGTTCATAAAAGAACTGCAGTGAACCTGTAAATCATTTCTGTTGTCAAAGGTGATTTTTAAATAGTAGTTCCAATTCTGTTACTGATGTAGAGCTACTGTCTTTTTAGTAATTCTGCATAGTGTTTCTGATTTACACACAGGTGGTAAGCACCATTTTAGAACTTGTGATGCAGTTAATACCCTTTATTCAGCTCTTATATTGTTAACACAATGCATCCATGTTCTAGTACAGAACTCAATGGTTGCAATGGGGCATAAACTACATCACAGAGATTTAAATGGTACTGAAAACAGAGTGTAACTCAGAAAACATTCACTGAGATTACTAATAGGCCTGTATAGGTGGATCAATAATAGAATTTGAACCACTATTAAAAACAGCTCCTACCAAGGAAAATGACTTTCAGGTTCAGCTCTGATCTCCTTTAACATTTGGATGCACAATAGAAACTGGTTACAAATATCTCTTACTTTTAGAAAAAGCAGAGGATCCTCCTGCTCCATCTCTGACTGAATATCAGATATTTTCCCTTGAATGGTTCTGCTCTTCTCTTTGATTTCTCTCGTGTTCTCTTCCATCTCTCTCAAAACCTGCTGCTTCCACCTTGAGCTGTTGGATAAGCTGCTGTTCCTTGTCCTGGAGAAACTGGTGCAGTTTGGCAAACTCCAACTTAATGTGCTGCTCAAGCCTGGGCTTTGTCCTGGGAAACAAGAATTATGATGTGAAACTACAGGACTCGTAGTGTAGAAGAAACGAAAGCTAATTCACTCACTTGGATGTCCTGGATCTTGTGCTCCTGATTGTTTTGCAGTTCTGTAAGGTCTTTCAGCTTTGATTCCAGAAGAGATGATGCTGCTTTCAGCTTGCCCTGAAGAGATACAAACAGTGTTAAAGAAGTAGTGTACTACCTAAAATAAATATTTTTAAAAGCTGTCAACTAGTACCTTTTATATGTAAGGTACTGTACTTTTCTTTTCCTTTGGTAATTAGAAGATTTTGTATCTGTTGCTAGTAGGAGTAAAGTGTGAAACAGCACTCTGCCTGGCAGCTGACATACAGTATATAGCTCTGTTCTTGCCATTATATCACTGGCATTGTGACCTCATTAATTGTGACATCACAGCTGCTCAGGAAGAGCCACTCAGTAGCTGCTTGTCAGTCATATGTGATATCACGTCTGTGAGGTCACAGTATTTATGATGTGTAATGGAAGAAACAGAACTAGATATGCCAGCTGCCAGGCAAAGTGCTATTCCACACATCCAGCATAATACTGTCACTTATAAAATGGATAAAAGAAATCTTTCACCCTGTTTGGTCAAAGGCGTGTCCTTACCTGTGAACAAACTGAAACGTGGCACTACTTTCCTAATACCTTAACCTCCATAGGTGAAAGGGCAGCAATATAATTGAGCAACTGATATCTTCCATCAGTCCATCTGCTCTGCAACCAGAACTGATCTTCCATCACAGACATGGCTGCTACCTTTACACTGTAAAACCTTCAACTGGGTCCTAAAAATAAACTACCTTAAATAAAAAATAAAACAAATAAATTAAATGTTGTTTCCTGATCATCACACTCTTCTTACACACATAAACACATTTAGAAACATTAAGTATTGTTTATAGCATTCATTACAACTGTTTCTTGTGGTGGACGATGGAACCGCCTTCCTGGAGAGGTTGTGGGGTCTAAAACAGTGGGGAATTCAAAACATGCATGGGACAGACATAAGGCAATTATAGCAGGGGTTGCATGAAGTAGGCTGTTTGTTAACTAGAATCTGCAGCTTATCCAATAGGTAAGGAAATGGGCAGACTGGGTGGGCCAAGTGGTCCTTATCTGCCGTCAAAGTCTATGTTTCTTTACTAACAGTGAAAATCCCCTTCTGTCTTTACCTGCTCATCAGGAAATCTCTTCTGTTTGCTTTGACAGTGAGATAATTGAGTCACTGGCTCTAAAACAGGCCTGTGTTGTCTGTGTGTACAGTATGTTGAGAGAGTAACAGTCTACCAGCAGAAATGAGCAGAATTTTGAATCCCTGCATTCCATGGTAAACATTCCGTGATAAACATTCTGTGTCTTGAATGTGAGGAAAAATAGAAAAAAACAGGATGGAGAAAGTAGGAATACAGTAATACATTATAAGCAAAAAGAAAGTGTGAAAACACAGTTACAGAGGCAGACCCAAACTGCTCAAATATATTGCTGTCCCTCCAACACACTGGTTTAGCATTTTCAGTGAGTTGCTGTTCAATCAGTTTTACCACCTCTGCCCAAGTCTAGGGACTGTTTTTCACTATATTTAAATAAAATAACATACTATTATTAAATCTTTAATAATTTGTCCAGAGTTTTGTTTGACTGTTATAGAAATAGTTGTTACCCATTTTATAAGAGCAATAAGACACTTCAGGGTTCATAGGTTGTATCAGAGCATAGAAGACATAAGTCCATATAGCTTCCCAGTTTGCTAACAATACCCACGTATGCCTTTATTAATTAAATAAGAATCTAGCCTGATTTTAAAGGTATTCATAGTAGGACTTGTCACTACTTCGCTTGGTAGTGTATTCAAATTCCTGTTGTTCTTATACTAAACCAATTTTCCATTCCTTTTGTATTATATTTATCTTTATACAGTTGATAGCAATGTGCCCTGGTATCATATGTTTGTTGCCTTAATTTTAAATCTAGTTGCTCCCTAATTGGTCGTCACTAAATGCTCTAAATATTTGGCACATATCCCCACGTAATCTATGATACTCCAATGAATATAGTCCTAGTTTTCCAATCTCTGTTCATAATTCAAACCCTGAACTTCCTTTATGCCCTTGGTTGCCCTTCTCTGCACCCTCTCCAAAGCAGAAACGTCCTTCCTGTAACCTGGTGCCCAAAACTGCACACAATACTCTGTATCGGGCATACCAATGAAGTGTACAATGGCAGCAATACTGCTTTATCACGACTTGTGATATGCTTGCGTGTACAGTGTTGTATACCACTTGCTTTCCTAACCACCTGGCTATAGTGTAGTACAAATTTTAGTTCATTGTCAATTCTTATTCATAGGTCTTTTTCATCCTGTACTATCCTCAGCTCACTGTTACATAGTTTGTATTTATAATGCAAGTTATTCTTACCCATATACATAACAACACATTTATCAGCATTAAATGACAATCCTTTGTTTTTGCCCATTCTTCCAATCCTGTAAGTGCTGTTTGCAAAATAGTGGCCTCATTGATATTATTGACCAAGTATCCCAGCCGTGTGTCATCCGCAAACTTTGATAGCCATACTCCATCATTGACACTCATACTAGAAATATATATATTGAAAAGGCATGGTCCCAACACCGATCCCTGAGGTATCCCACTTGACACTTCCACCACTCTGAGCATACTCCTCTCACACACACTGTCTGCCTCCTATCCCAGCAATAGCCTCTACCCAAGAAGAAACTTTATCATGGACCCCATATCCCTGAGTACCTAGTAGTTCTTCATGCGCACCTTGTCAAATGCTTTTGCAAAATCAAGGAAGATAACATCCACTGAGTTGCCGTAATCAAGGCTTTGTTGACCCTACCATAGAATTCTAAAAGGTTTGTCTGGCATGATCTGCCCTTAGTAAACCCGTGTTGTGACCTATCAATGATACCCTTGCTACTCAAAGAGTCAAGGATTTGGTCCTGATCATAGTCTCCAAGATTTTACCCAAGACCGAGGTCAGGCTGATGGGGTGATAATTTTCAACTTGTTGATGAGATCCTTTTATATATTGGTATGACCAGTGCCTGTCTCAATCAGCAGGCACTTCAGACGTATCCAGGGATTTTGGAAGATGTAGGTTACTGGACCTGCCAATTCTTGTGCCAGTTCCTTAATCACTCTTGGATGGATTCCATCCGGACCCTGTGCTTTATTAGGATTTAAAACCTGAAGCCTTTGAGCTACATCAGGAATATTTAATGTAATGCTAGATCCTTGTGACATGTTTTGCTGTTTAGTTGGTATATGTTGCCCTTTATTAAAGACTGATGCAAAATAAACATTACACAAATCTGTCATTTCCTGATTGTAGAAATTTGGTGGGTTGTTATTTATAAGAGCACTACCCAGCTGCTGTAGACACTTCGCACAAGTGCCTTGAGCCCAACAATGCACCTGGGGTCCTGCTCTTATCAATCAACAACCCACACCCTGTGGTGTCTTATTACTTTCATGGAAAATATTCTAATGTAAAACAGGGAAATAGACTAAATACTGCATAAATGACAAGTTACAACTCATTACTTCTTAAAACTTCTTTGTAACATTTTCCTGTCTGATATTTTTGGTTCTTCTTGCTCTTTCAAGTAATAGGTACAAGAAAGACATTTTGTTTAACTACTGTACTGTGTCAGCAGTCCTAACACAAACAGAGTGTGTGTCAGGGTGGCACAGCATGATTGCTTGAGGTGGTGTGGCAAGAGGCAAAGCTGAGTATCTGAATCCTACCAAGAATACAATGGAATTAAATTTAAAAATGTATAGCTGCCCATTGGTTGGATTTCTATCTGTGATGCCGGCAACCTGGGTTTGTAAATGGACTCATGTCACTGGAGAGCTAGCTGGGAGAGAAGGACAGGAGCATCCGACGACAGCTCACCTTCTCTGGGGTAGGGTAGGGACACAGTTCAGCACTTACTGGCCCCTGGTGGAGGCTGGAGGCCCAGCAGGACATCAGCCTACAGTTCACGAGGGGGTAACGGACATCGGTGTACGCCATGACATCTGTGGCATGTTACTCTCCAGGGGAAAAATGGGAAAAATGGTGCCCTGGATGATCAGGTGATGGCCTCCCTGTATCCTCACCACCAGCCTCCCAGACCTCCATATGCCACTTCAGCAGCACCCAGGAATCATTGGTATGGTTGTCCAGGCTCTTCTCCTATGAAGGTAAGAGACCCGCCCCATGAAGGGATACGGGGTCACCTGGGATGGCTGCGATGTGGGGTTGTAGGGGTCAGGAGTAGCCATGGTGAGGAAGTCCATGTGGAGGCCTGAAGGAGAGACTGGCCAGGGTGCAGGGCAGGAGTACAAAAAAATATGTATAACATGTGACTAAAATCCTTTCATAAATAAAATCCAAAGCAGAATGCATGATCAGTGCATGATTATAAGCCATCATTTCTGCTGGGATAGCACCATAGGTTCTAATCCTAACTGACCAATCAGACTGCATCATGCAAATGAAACATCATTTAATGAGTCAATAAGGCAAGATGCTAGTTGTATGCCATTGTGGGATAGTGCCCGTCCTTGGATGATGTGGCTCAAGGCAAAGCTAGTGAATACCCACCTAGGAATGGTGATTATTACCTACATAACATACCCTGGAGTGCCTTATTGCTGTTTCATTCAGTTATATTTTATTGTATGGTTATAAAATCTTCACAATATCACGCACGTGATTGTAACCTACAGTAGAAAGTAGTCATGAAGCAAAAAGTAATTTTAAAGTAATGTAAATCCATCCATAAATGGTAGTGTGCATAAGTTAGCCATAATAAACCACTGCAATCTTCTTCCATCCTTCTTGAAAGCCCATACATATTCCCTTTATGCCCAATGTGCAAAACTAGTCAGTGCAAAGACTTTGGCAATGTTTTTACTTGTAAACAGCCATAACATTTTCTGGTTATCCATTATGTTTTGTTTTTCGTCAGGAGTCTGGGTTCCAACCACTTACTCCTTGATACATTTTGTAGTGCACAGTAAAGCACTTAATGGATTACACTTGCCTCAACATTATTTTCACAGATACACCTGGTACAAGAAATTGCACTCCAACCACTATAGGATGTTGATTCATACATATGAACCTCCACCAAGGGTATTCATGGGCCTTGATTTCTCTCAATTAGAACCTGGGTCCTTTCTGGCCATACTATCTGGCATACACTGGCCACTCTAAGAACTCTGCCTGACACTGACTCTGCCCTTGGCAATTTTAAATAATTTCCTTTCAGCTGCTAACATATTGCCCCTGATCCGGACAAAAGTTCATCACTCAAGATTTTTGGACTATGAAGTTAGAAAACAACTGAACTGACCTCTTTTCTGTCTGGTTTAATTACCAGAAGATCAGGAACATAGGTAGCCAAAGTCAGCAAAATTTGCTACACAGAGTATTTCTTGATTTGTGCTCAGTTCTCAAAGCACAATTTGTTTAATTCACCATTTCGTGAAGCATGGATCAAAGGCAATGTGTGCCCCACCCCACCAACCCCAATATAAAAAAATTGGGAAATCCTGTCTGTCTAGTGGAACCCCCACCCTACTGGTTTCCAACCCCAAATCATTGGTTTCTAGTGAACCCCACCCGCCGATCCCCCACCCAAATAATAAAAATCCCTAGTGTCTCTTTGTAACTCCACCCACCCAGTCCATCACTGGCACTGATAACATAAAATTGTTGGTGTCTAGTGGAACCCCCAACCCCACTGATCACTGGCCCCAATAAAACAATCCCTGGTGCCTAGTGGAACCCCCCACCCTGTCAGGTTGTGCCCCTCCCAGCCCCACACTGTCTCTGATCCCTAGGGGCCACAGGCACAGCCCTCCACTCCCTCTGTGGCCAGCAGCCTAACTGATATGCTCTCTCATTCGAATGAATGAGCAGGTGGGGAGTTCCACTAGACACCAGGGACTTTTATTATTGGGGTGAGGGATCGTGGGTGATTTCTATATATATACACACACACATACATACCCTTGTTTTTTTAAACTGGGGCTGGCAATCAGTGGGGTGTTGGAACCACTAGACACCAGGGACAGATCAGGGATGGTGTTGGGGGATTCTCTATTTGTACTTTCTACTTGCTTTGGGTTTTTAAGTGCAATTTGCATTAAAACCCTCCAAAGCAAGGAAAAGTCACAAATGGCAAATTTGATAATTTTCAATAATTTCATGAAGTGCTCCACTAGGCAAAATTTGTGACTTCACAACATATTCACCTGCGGGTAAAACTTCACTACATGTCTAAGCGGGAATACCTGTGTAATCCCCTTGTTACCCAGGGTTACTAGAATCCCAGTGAGACCTAGTAGCAGGCAGGGAAGGCAGCTTGTGAAACTCCAGTTAAATGGGTTTCATACTGCCTCACTCTGTTCTCAGTCTCAGCTGAGACTGAGGGATGACATCACCATAGAACTATCGCAGCTGCTTGAGCCACAATGGAATCTGCAGCAGAGAGTTGGAATAGAATGTTGGGAGGTTTGAACAGTAGTCTGTGGGTCAGTTGAAGTTGGGAGCTTGCTGTGAAAGCAGCACAGCAGCTCAGTGTAGGCTCTTGAGCCTCAGCCCTGACAGAGGGCTACATTTAGGTTAAAGGGTGTGTGTCTCCACCAAAGAGAGACACAGAAAATAACTGAAGTGGTGGAGACCACTGATTCGGTCTCAGTGTCTCTCCCTCCAGGGATGGGGGCAGGAAAGGGTTTCCTGCATATTCCTGGGGCAACCCCTGGTTCTGCTACTAATGGAGAAGCTGCCTATTTGTTCCAGAGTTTTTGGCAGAACAAGAAGATTTGTGAATCGCCTGTGGGGCACCTGAAACTGGAGGGTGAGTGTCTGCTCTTCCTGAAAGGGCCTATGTTTTTCACCCTGGGACTTGTGTGACATGGGGATTGACTACTGAAATAGTGGGAGGCCTAGAGTAATAGGCTTAGCCAGAAAGTAAAAGTATGTTCAAGTCCAGCACTTATTGGGAAGTCAAAAGACATGCAGAGGAGATGTGACATACATCTACCCAGGAATCTACATTGCCAAGCTTTCAGTAAAGAGTTGTTTCATTTCCAGAGAAATGGCCGGGTATGGATTGTGGGAGCTGGAGGTGGAGACCCCCATCTTTAGTGACCAGGTCCACCTCTACAGATTTTCTCTGTGGATTTCTACTTTGCCTCATGCACTTGGCCAGTGATGAGGGAAGTACCTAGATGTGGGATTGGAAGGAAAATTCCTCTAGGAGCTGAAGGCTCTAGTGTGGTTTGGGGAGCCACAACAGGATAACTGGTTCATTTCCCAAAATGGACTATGGATCAAGTGGCCAGCGGGGAGCTGGCCAGTTGGGAAAACCCAAGTAGTATACAAGTCGGGCTGTGTTTCCAAAGTTGCATGCAAGTCCGGCTGTGTCCCTGGTGGGTTCAGAGTCTGAGGGCTGTAAATAGTGATGAAGTGTTTCTGTTTTCCTAATCTGCATACTAGGAATGTAGCCCTGTGGGGTCCGGTCTATGCTTTGTTTGTTCAGCTTGGATGTGAGTTATAGCCACACTGCAGAATCCCATTCCTGGTTCTGGACATTACAGTTATTGCTTCCTGTGTTCGGATGTACTTGGGTGCTCCTGTCAGAGTAACCAAACCTAGGTCCCCTGTGCCCAGTAACCTCATCCTCCCGAACCCAGTCCCCACTAGGTACAGGTACTGCTGTCAGCTTCAACAGCATGCCACCTGTCATTTTGCTAAAAAGGCAGGAGTGAGGGGTTACACCTGAAAAAGGAGCTTAAACCAGTCAAAAGGAAATACTTAACTAATCTACAAAATAAAACTTGTCAGACCCCATGAAATTCTGGACACAAATTAATGTCTTAAAGAGCATCTTTCATGATGGTCCAAAAGTTACAGCTTGTAGTCATTATATGCAGTACTAGACCTGAAAGGGTGTGTGAATTAGTTAATTTTGGCCAAGGTTTACTTGGCTTACATAATTTGATTTGTTTCTGAGCACTGCTGCACTTGCTTTCACTGTTCAGCTGCTGGGCTGCTGGCTCCTGATGACATCACTGTAGGGTAGAGGAGTGACTCACACTGTGCAGTACACTGTTGCAAGGAAAACTACCAGTGCTCAGTGGACATGCTGTGTTCCCTTCCCAAGACACTGTTAGCAATGCATTATGCCAAAATCCAAATGCCTTGTCAGTATGTTTGTTTGTTTTTGTGAAATTGACTCTGCCCTATAGTGATGTCAGAAGTACAACACTGGGCCCACAACAACACCAGGCTTGCTACAGAAGCTTTTGTACAACCTGCAGTTTTTAGCAGCTCAGAATGCAAAACTAACTGCAGCGGACAGTAATGAAATACAATTCCAGAATCAATGCAAGAAGGGATAATTTATGTATGAAAGTCAAAAAGACTGGGAAAAGTGCTCTTTAAAGGGCCATACCAGTTGTTTAGAATATGACATAATAACCGATGGAAGAATTTTATCAACGCCTCAGTGACTGCTAATGTCTTTAATAAACTATTCACTGACCTAGACAGATTCAAATCCTCTTCCTTTGGACCCTTCTCCACTAACTGTTACATAAAGTTCACCCTCTGAATTCCATTTTCCCAGGATAACAAGGACAGAAGTGTTGATCTCTTTGATAACTAAAATGGAAGGTTCAGCAGGATTCAATAAACTTGAGTCTAAGCCTGTAAATATAGTCAACTCTGTTATTGTCTCCATTGTTGCCATGCTTCTTAACAAATCTCCTATAGAGAGGAGAATTCCTACAAACTGGAAAATTGCATTTGTGGTACCAGTGCAAAAGGCTTTACCTAAACAACCTATGGAAAATTAGCATCCCATTTCCTTCCTTTGTTCTCTGTCTAAATTACAGTAAAGGTTAGGTTATAGCCACCTCAAAGACTACTTTGAACAGAATTGCCTGCTGACTGTCACACAGCATGGTTTCTAGTAATATTTTTATTTATATAGCAATTCAAAATCAAAGCGCTGTACATAGATGCATATCATAAAACAATTCAATAAAATCTTACAAAAATTCAGCTTCAGTTAAAATTTCCACAATCTATAAAAATATCAAATATTAAAAGCCTGTTTAAACAGATGTGTTTTCAAACTGGTCCACAGTCCTGCATTCTCTAATCTGACAAGGTAGAGAGTTCCACAGGGTTGATGCTACTAACATGAAAGCCTGAGTCCCAGATGTTTTCAGCCACACCCTTGGAACCTCTAACAACCCCTCGTAAGTTGAGCGGAGAGGCTGTCCAGAGCTGTAGGGAACTGACACACTGCACTGATTAGATTTACAGTGAACATACTGGGCATTATGAACAGGGGCTTCTGACTGATGCAGTTTTTATTGACTTTATCAAAGCCTTCAGTCTGGTTAAGCACAGTCTTCTGTTAGTAAAGTAAAGCTCTTTGGCTTCAACAACTTAGTCTGCCGGTGGTTCAACCATTACCTAACTAACAGGTCATAGATGCTGAGATGGAAGAGTGTGTAATCCTCAGAAAGACCAATCACTGATAGAGTGCCCCTCAGGGTTCCATCTTCGCCCAATGCTTTTCTCCCTGTTTGTCAATGACATGCCTGAAAACTGTGACGGGCCACTCTACATTTTTATGCTGACAAAGTTTTGCCCTATTGATGTTCTGGTAATCCCATCCTCATCAATATACACCTTGCTGGTGATCTTCTGAACTGGAAAAGTGGTTTTCTGCTAACAGTTTGGTTCTAAACACCAAGAAAACAAAAAGAAATTATGTTTGGCTCTAGACATCTGTATTTAGTAATATAGCACTTGTCAACCTTCTAAAGGCAAGACAAGGCAAATTTTATTTTTCTGGCTCCCAATCCCAGAGGCTCTGGGTGCCATACAATCAAATACAAACCATTAAGACATACAGTATGAATAACATTCAATAAATACTTAAAACACAATAAAATGAAGGTTAAATATCAACAGAGTTTTACAGAAGACCCCTAATAAACTAAAAAGGCTGACATGTTCAAACTACCAGACTGTGTCCGGGAGTGCCTGGCTAAATTGATAGGTCTTAAGGAAGGCTTTAAGTGTCTCAACTGAGTGGGCTACCCTTACTGGTGGAGGCAGCAATTTCACAGGACAGAGCTGGCGACACTAAAAGATCGGTCACTGGCAGTTTTCATCCTCATCCTGGTAACGTAAGGAGGCCCCTAGAGGGGATCAAAGGGAGTGGACTGGGGCAGCAGGTGTTAGAAGGTCCAACAGGTAGCCAGGACCCAGTCCATGTGTGGGGCCTTAAAGGTGAGCAAGCCCACCTTGAAGAGTACCCTCCATCGAACAGGCAGCCCATGCAGCTCGCACAGCACTGAGGTCATGTGACAGTATTCAGACAATTCCGTCAACAGGCTGGCAGCTGCATTCTGCACTTCATTACTTCATTCGCATATTTGAGACTATTACAGTATGCACTGCAAGCCCATACAACTGATACTGTAACTGTCGTCGATGGATAGCCGTGGAGGTATGCAGGTTGGTTTGCTGCTGTCAGTCAATGAAGGGGAAGCTGGGTGGGTAGGGGTTCCTGTGTGGGTGTGGGTGCCACTGGACCACCAGAGAATTATTTACATCACTTTAACTGCAATTGGGGATACGGGCTGGGTGGGGACTACCAGGAATAATTAAAATGTTATTTACGGGATTTCAGATATGGGAGGGGTGGGGGTTTCACTAAACTACCAGAGAATTCTTAACCATTACTTTTTGGCAATCAGAGCTTTGGGAGGGAGTTACCAGTAGACTACCAAGGAATATTTAAAATGTTATTTTATGGGGATAAGCTTTGGGTGGGGTAGGGGACCTCTAGACTACCAGGGATTTTAATACATGTATTTCTCAGTGATCGGGCTATGGGGAGGGAGGGTACCACTAAACTACCAGGAATTTTAATACATGTGTTTCTCAGTGATCAGACTACAGGGAGGAAGGAAGGGTACCACTAGACCCCTCTGGCAACATCACATGCTGTGCAGGGTGCCAAGCGCATTTTGCTGGCCAGCCCTGCACAACTCATGCAAATGAATGATATACATAATGGCCCCATTTGCAGCTTGCATACAATTATGGCTCATTTGCATACTGCTGGCTGAATATCAGGAATATGCGCACAGCATAACTCTGTTGTACTGACGCAAATCCATTCCTGGTATTCAGCCCTGTCTGGGAGGATGCAGCAGCACGTCATATTTGCTCAGTGCTCATTACCTGATATATTCAGAGGAGATGGCCATTGAAAATCTCTTTGAATACATCCCTGAGTTGCACCAGTACAACACAGTTGCGCTTGTGCCACCACATGTGCTATTGCCAGGTGCAATTCTGAATATCGAGCCCTGGTGTTATTGTATGTACTTGCAATACTGTCTTTAGATTCTGACTCTTTGTAATTTTTGTTTTATCTATCCAATTAACTCTGGTCACTTCTACAAAAGGGACTCTCGAGTCTCAGTGGGCCCACCCAGTCAACACTAACTAACTAACTAACCAACTACCTAACTAAATATGCACCATATTACAGGCATATAGTGGAACCTAGGTATGTTTCTATGCTTTTGTAATTCATGTTCATTCTCTCTCTCTCTCTCTCTCTCTCTCTCTCCTTGTTACACTCTCTTTAAATAGCTTCAATGCATCTTATACTTGACACAGTCTATACCAATCCTTCTGTAAATTGAATCACTCTACATTATCTGCCTTGATATCCCAGAAGTCTCTCTCTCCTATTATCCTTACAGAGTGTTTGCACCTTTATCTCCACACTCCCATACCTCTTCTCCATTGTACTGGGTGACACATTCAAGGAATGTAGGACCCATCCTCATGTGACCTACTGAGCAATTCACCAAAAACCCAGTACATAATGCAGCAATATTTACTGGTTAGTGCCAGTTAACAACTGCTGGCACAACCTCACAAACTCCATAATTCACATGTGTGAATTACAGAGTTCTGTAAACCCACGGTTCCCTAAAATAGCCGTGAGTGCACCTGAGCATCTATGCAATAAACTATCCTTGTTCTGAACATTCACTTGCGCTGCTTACAGGAAACTGCCAGCATAAAAACATCTTTCTTGCACAAGAAACAAAAAATGAAAACAGGGTGCACTGTTTAATTAAAACTCCAATATATATTTTTTAAATGGCAATATCTTCCTGTTTCATGCCTATGAATAGGGACAGTTGTAAAAGAGGTCCACTCTCTCAGTCTCTCCTCTCCTTTCCCTCATTGTGGCACTCCATTCAACAGCATTGCAGTGAGAGAGAGAGAGAGAGAGAGAGAGTCTTGGTCTTTTGATATCCCTTGCTGCTGCGATCTCTTGAAGAGATGTGAGATATTTTCTCTGTGGATTCCCTTCATACCAGTAAATATAAAAAATAAACATGGTGAAGTGTGTATAAGCTTGGATTTTATGTGCACTCTCACTGTGCGATGTCCAGATAAACCCTTCAGGCTTCGTCCTCAGGGTCCATAGGGATCGCACACCTCAGGTGTGCATAAAGTCCTCGCTACCACACTTCCTCATGTATTGTTCTACATATATTTGTCAGCAAGCAAAATATACATCATATATTCTTTTTAACAAAATATATTTGTGGCATCCTGAGATGCATCCTCTGTATGTGTTTAATTTCCTCAGACATTTTTAAATCCTTTTTATAGCTTATTTTGTACATAATGACTGACGCTCATTAAAGATGGGAACCACTCACAATTTTTATAGATCCTGTCTGTTCAAGTTAGCTGTTAAATATGTATACTCATGTTGTGGACATATTAGGAATGTGTTACCACATATTTTGATGCTATACAGCACAGCACTATACACAGATATCCATTTGTTTCATGGTGGGCATGTCACTGGAGTGCAAAGTTTTATAAACTTCAAAATCCCATTTCTTAATCCAAGAATGAAAGAAAGCAAACAGAACATACTCTGGTCAGAGTCAGTATGGCTGTAAAATTATGCTATTACATACCTAGAGACATAATGTTGGCAGATAAGGACCTATGTGGCCCACCTAGTCCTCCCATTATTATCACTTCTACTGAGCCCCCCACTCTTACCCATTTTCCCTTCCTCCCTACAATTCCACATGTGCCTGTCCCATGCGTGTTTAAAACTCGACATTGTTGCTGTCTCAACCACCTACTCCTCTAGTAGGTCTTCCTAAGCATCCACCACCCTCTCCATGAAAAAGTACAGTACTTCCTCATATCACCTTCAAAAGTCCACCTTCAAACGTCATACTGTGACCCCTATTTGTTGAACATTCCTTCACTTGAAATAGCCTCCACCTTCCATCCTGTTAGTACCATTTACATAGTTGAATGTGTCAGCCATATCCCCATCTCTCCAATCCTCCAGGTAGTACACATCCAGCCCCTCAACCTCTCCTTGTATGTCTAGAAAAAGAGGGAGTCTGGGAACTTATCTCATTCTCTAGTTAACAAAGCTAACCTACCACAAAACTATAACTTCAATATACTCAGCTTTAATGCCAGATCTATGACAATTCCTAAACATGCTGAATTAGAAATATTAACACATACTTTAGATTTAGCTATAATAGCTATAACTGAAACTTGGGAAATCTAGAAAACCTGGTTAACAGAGATAACTGGTTATAACCACTCCTACAAAAACTGAAACAATACTAAAAAGGAGGTGGGTCAGCTTATATATAAGAAATGACCTAAAACCTTATCAAAAGACTCCAACCCCTGTCTAGAAAGTGTATGGGCATATATTCAAGCTACAAATTCACATAAAATACTGATAGGAACCTGCTATAGACCACCAGCTTCCGACTTTGAAACCACCAAACTAATATCTGAGGAAATACAGCAATTTTCTGATAGAAATGACATATTAATACTAGGAGATTTCAACTTGCCAACTGTTAATTGGATTACATCAACTGGTTCAAATCCGCATGACAAGCAATTTCTATCTGTTGTGACTGAACAAGGATTAAAACAGAAAGTGAGTGAGCCAACCAGGGAAAAAACATATTAGATCTAGTCATTACCAGCTTAGAAACCCCAAAATCTGATATAACAATATTGCCAATTGGAAATAGTGATCATATGACAACATACTTTTCTATCCAGCTACCCTCACAACCAAAAATTAACAACATTAAAGTAAAACAATATCATAAAGCAGACTTTACCCTTATCAAGCAAGAGCTGGGAACAACCAAATGGGAACACATTTTACCCCTTTAAAACAAATGAAGTATGGGAAACAGTAAAACAAAAGATACTAAAACTTGACAAAAACATATTCCTGAGAGAGACTTAAGTATAATAATAAAGAAAAATTCTAGTGGTTTAATAAACATATAAAACCTTAATATCTCATAAGAAGAAACTTTTCTCCAAGCTTAAAAGGCAACATTATCTAATACAGATAAATTACTAACGTCCTACAGGCAAACAGTTAAAAACTTAAAAACATATAAAAATAGCAAAGCATAATCTCAATTCAAGATAGCTCACACAAAAGACTCCTATAAAGATTTATATTCCTACTTAAACAAGAAAAGAACTGCAACAACCAAATTGGGCCCCTGGTCATAAACTCACAAACCATTACTTCCGACATAGAAACAGCTACTGATCTTAATAATTACTTCTCTGCTGTCTATACACATAAATCAGATACCATTACTATTCCCCTATCTTTGATACAAATACAGAAAAGATTTCAGAAGACTGACATAAAAATGCAATCAACACTCTCAAAAACATACAAGCTCAGGACCTGATGGAATCAGCTCTAGATTCCTAATAGAAACAATAGACTAAATTATCCATCCAATAAAAATACTATTCAATAAATCACTGAACAAATCATCAGTGCCAAATGAATGGCACACTGCAATAGTAACACCAATTTTCAAAAAAAAGGTTCTCAATCAAAACTGAAAATTACAGACCCATAAGTTTGACGTCCATCCCATGCAAACTTACAGAAAAATCATTAAGACAAAAATAGAGCATGAACTAGAAATATTAAAAATAACTGATTTATAACAGCATGGGTTCAAACATAGTTTCTCTTGTGTAACTAATCTTATATTTTTCTATGAACATATCAGCTATCATTTAGACAACAATACACCAATGGACGTCCATATTACTTGATTACAGCAAAGCATTCAATAAAGTTTCCCATTCATTACTGTTTAAAAACTTATTAAAATAGGATTGTCACCTATATTAACTTCCTGGATAAATCAGTGGCTGAATAACAGAACTCAGCAAGTCAGGGTTAACAATGTAATGTCCAGAGAAAGGGGTGAGTAGCTGGGTCCCCCAAGGTTCTGTGCAGGGCCTGTTCTCTTTAATCTCTTCATAGGGACATGTACATATCTAATAATAACAAATGGTGAAGTTTGCCGATGACACCAAAGTTGGGGTAAAGCTATTAGTCAAACCAAGGACTCAGGGTTACAAGCAGAATTGTTGCTAATTGAACAATGGGCATCTACAAATGAAATGTGCTTCAATGTCTCTAAATGCACAGCTCTCCATCTGGGAAAAAATAATCTACTTACTATTTAAACAATTTGGCTATTAAAATCTCTTCAGTAGAAAAGATTTAGGCATCTTAGTTAATAACAACTTGTCTTCCACATTGCACTGTACTAAGATAGCCAATCAAGCAAAAGTCACCCTCAGAAGGATCAATAAAACATTTATAAATAAAACTGAAAAGTGTCTACTTCCACTCTACAGATCCCATGTCAGACCATACCTGGATTACTGTTCCCCTTTTGGAACCCTTATTTAATTTCTGATATTAATAAAATCGAAAGTATCCAACATAAAGCAACAAAATGAATACCTTATCTTTCCAAACTTGATTAATTCACTAGACTAGAACAAACAGGTTTACATTCATTATCCCAAAGGAGACTCAGAGGGATTTGTTATACTATTCAATATCACAAAACACACAGAACAGATGCAAAACTGTGGACTAAAATATTCTACTAGAAAAACAGTTGCAAGATTACACAATAAACAATTGGAGATTGTGAAAGCAAAACAAAAGAATGAACTATTTCACTATAAGAGCACCTAAAATATGGAATAGATTACCTCAGGAAATAGTTGACTCACCCAACATTTTAACTTTCAAAATAAATTGGACAAATGGTTAGCCAATCAGGGATGTACTCAATGATCCACATCGTGGATGACAAATTACGATGGGCAAACCGCCTTTCTTTGTCCCATACTACCAAAGTACCAAAGTCTTTCCTGCATACCTTGTATAATGTGAGTAGTCCTCCTCTGGGCCACTGCCACCTATTCAACATCCCTCTTTGGGTGCAGTCTCCAGAACTGAACATAGAACTCCAGATGAGGTCTGACCAAGGCCATAAACAGGGGCATGATGACCTCCCTCCTTCTACTAACAATTTCTCTGCTTATACATACCAGCCTTCTGCTTGCCATCCCCACTGCAGCCTGACACTGATTTGTCATCTTCAGGTCAGATGAGTTGATGATGCCGAGTCCCTCTCCTTATTCACAGCTGCTTTTTCCTCCTTGTTAATCACATGCTTTGATCTTAGATTTCAATGTGCCATATGATAACTTTGCATTTACCTGCACTGAAACATAGCTTCCAGACCTTGGACCACCTCTGTAGTCTAACAAGGTCCTCCTTAATTTTTTCACCTCAGGGTGCCTACTGTACTATATATCTTGGTATCATCAGCATACAAACACACCCTCCCTTCCAGACCTTCAGCAATGTCCCCAATGAAAATGTTGAAAAGACTGGGCCCAATACAGACCCCTGTGGCAACTCACTTTTGACCCATCCCTCTTCAGATAACACCCTGTTTACCATCACACTTTGGATTCTACCTGAGAGTCAATTTCCAACCAACTTCATTATGGCTGGACCCACACTTAGGTCCTTCACCTTATTTAATCTTTTCTGGAGAACACTGTTGAAAGTATTTCAGAAGTCCACACAGGCCATGTCTACTACTCCTATCTGGTCCACCACTCCAGTTACCCAGCTGAAAAAACCTATCAAGTTCTTCTGACAGGATCTGCCCTAACAAATCCATGCTGTGTGATCAGCCAGCCCCTTCCCTTCTAGATAGTTCACCAGTCTTTCTTTTGGAGTGACTCCATGAGCTTCCTGACCATTGACGTTAGGCTCACAGGCTAGTATTTTCCCAATTCCTCCTTGCAACCCCCTTGTGGAGGCGGTACTATGGTTGCCCTCCTACAGTCCTGCAGAACTTCTCCTGTTTCCAACAACAGGGTGAACATTTCCTCCAGTGGTTCTGTTAATTCCATCCTGAGCTCTTTCAGAATCTTGGGATCAGTATCATCTGGACCCATGGTCATATTAACCTGACAACAACCAAATTCCCTAAAGACCCCATCTGCCATAAAGAGTAAGGTATCCATCTCCCAATTCCCCAACCCACACTCAGGCCTCCCATCCTCGCCTTGTTTTGCGAACACTGAAAAGAAAATACCTGTTCAGTATATTTGCCATAAGGCCGCTCTTCTCTATGCTAGTTCCCCACTTCTCTCTAAGTCTTATTTTTCCTTTGTCTCTGAAGTATCTAAAGAATGTGTTATCCTCTTCCCTGATTTTACTAGTGATATTAAAATCTGTCTGTGCTTTTGCAGTAAAACAGCCTTCACCACTTCCCAATGTAATTCTAAATATCTTTCCTGTCCTTTTCACTCTGCATTTTCTTGTAGACTAGAATACCTTCTTTAACCATCACCCTTCTGCTACCTCTCTTGTGAACCATACAGGTCTCCTCCTCCTTTTCCTACCTTTACTAACCTCCTGCCTCCTAATTTGGTTGCCTTTCTGATAGCTTCCTGATTTCATCCATTTCTCTTCCACCTCTTGCATCCTTCATAGTTTTGTTATGGCTTCAATCAGGTATGTCCTCATCCTAGTGAAGTCAGCCCTTCTATAACCCAAGACCCTTGTTTTTGTGCGGTCTTGTTCCAGTCTAGTTTCAATATAAAAGACCATCACCATGTGGTCACTGGTCCTCAGGGGTTCAGTCACTTCCACCCCTTCAACATTGTCTCCATTTTGGAAAACAAGGTCAATTATTGCCCCTCCCGGTTGGCTGATCAACTAAGGCTCCCTGGATTGTGCCCAAGAAGTTCCTGCCTCTCAGGGTTGCTGCTACTGGGAGGTCCCATAATATGTTCAGGAGGTTGAGGCCTCCCAGCAGCAAAAACTCTCCCTTGTTTGCCATCTTGAGCATATCCTGAAGCAAGACCTTGTCCAACTCCTCACTCTGCATAGGAGGTCTATATACTACCCCCACCTACAGAATTGATCCTTTCTCTCTTTATAGATTTACCTATAGTACCTCATTTCCCCCCATCCTCCTGCAGCTCTGTGACCCCAATGTTTTTATTTACCCTATCCCATTTGAGCATGGTGAATCCTGAAATGGCGGATCCCAGTCTTGATGCTCTGTGCACCAGGATTTTGTGACTGCTATCAGATCTAAATTCTCTGTTGCTATGGCCAACTCCAAGTCAGGGGACTTATTTGAGAGGCTCCATAGATACATAGATACATAGACAGTGTCGGCAGATAAGGGCCTATGGCCCACCTAGTCTGCCCATTTGAGCTCGTAAGTTCAGTTTGTTTTCCTAGAGTCTATTTCCCTTACCCCTGACCTCTAGAATTCCTTTGTCTATCCCATGCATTCTTAAATCCGTGATTGTTTCAGCTCACACCACTTCCTCTGGCAGGGTGTTCCATTTGTCCACCACCGTTCTGTGAAGAAATTTTTCTCATGTTTCTCTGAATCGCCCTCCTCCAACTTCATCCCATGCCCTCTAGTCCTGAAACATCTTTTCACTTAAAAATAGTGTTTTCCTGCACCCTGTTCCTCCCTGTAAGATACTTGTATGTCTCTATCATATCCCTCTCTCCTCCTCTCCTCCAGGAGTACATGTTCAGTTCCTTCAACCTGTCTTCATAGGACTTGTGATGCAACCCATGCACAATCTTTGTTGCCCTCCTCTGAACCTTCTCTACCCTGTCTATGTCCTTACGTGGTATGGTCTCCAGAACTGTACACTGTACTCCAGGTGGGGCCTCACTAGTGTCTTGTATAGCCGAATTATGACCTCCCTTTTCCTGCTGGTGATGCCCCTGCCTATACATCCCAGCATCCTATTTGCTTTACCTGATGCCTTGTCACACTGTTTCCCTACATTGAGGTCATCAGAGATGACCACCCCAAGATCCTTTCCTGCTTGGTGCATGCTATATCCTCACCCCCAACTGATATATTGTGCCAGGCTTTTGTGCCCATATGCATTATCTTGCACTTCTTTGCATTGAATTTCAACTGCCAAACCCTTGACCATTCTTCAAGTTTCTGCAGGTCCTTCTCATTCTGTCTACACCCTCTGGTGTGTCTACTCTGTTACAGAGCTTTGTGTCATCAGCGAACAGTGAAATTCTGCCTTCTAGATCCTGTGCAATGTCACTGATGAAGATGTTGAATAGGACGGTCCCAGCACTGATCCCTGTGGTACCCCACTGGTCACTCTTCCTCTGTGGAGTGACAGCCATTTACCACCACCCTCTGTGTCCTGCCACCCAGCCAGTTACCTACCCACCACACTACTGTCCTGCCCACACCCATATTCCCCAGTTTGTGTAATAGTCTTCTATGTGGCACAGTGTCAAAGGCCTTGCTGAAGTCCAGATAGGCAGGTCCACTGCCTCCTGATCCACCTCCCTAGTCACCCAGTCAAAAATTCAATGAGGTTGGTCTGACATGACCTCCCTGGTGAAACTATGCTGCCTTGGGTCCTGTAGTCCATTGACAACCAGATGTTCCACCAATCTCTCCTTCAGTAGTGCTTCCATGATCTTTCCCACTACCCGGTGAGGCTGACTGGTCTGTAGTTCCCTGCTTCCTCTTTGTTCCCACTTTTGTATAAGGGGACTACATCTGCTGTCCTCCAGTCTTTGGGTACCTCCCTGTTTCCAGTGATTGGCTGAACAGGATAGCCAGAGGTTCAGCCACCACCTCTCTTAGTTCTTTAAGGACCCTGGGTGCACCCCATCTGGCCCCATTGTTTATCAGCTCTTATTACTTCCAGTTCCTTCAGGACCCTTTCTCGTGTAAAGGGACTTGTGTCCATTTCTGCACCATTCTCACTCCTTGTACTCCCTTCAGACCCATTACCCCTCTTCCTTAGTAAAGACTGAGCAGAAATACCTGTTCAATATGTCAGCTTTACTGTTGTCATCCTCACGCTGGCTCCCATTCTCCCCTTCAGTCTCACTATCCCTCCCTTTGTCCTTCTTTTTCACTTATGTACCTGTAAAAGGTTTTGTCCCCTTTAACCACTGATTTTGCAATGTGTTCTTCTGTCTGAGCTTTGGCTTCCTTACTGACTTCCCTGCCTCCCTTTGTTTCTCCTGGTACTTCTCCCTATCCCCTTCTGCCTGTGTCTTTTTGTATTGCCTGAATGCAATCTTTTGGCTTTCACTTTCTTTGCTAACTCTTTTGAAAACCATAATGGTCTCTCTTTCTTTTCCTCTTGCTAACCTGCTTAATGCATAATTCTGTTGTTCTATAATCCCCATTTTAAATACTGCCACTGTTCCTCAATCCCTGATTCCTGTCCCATTCCCTAATGCCTCTTTCAAGCATCTCCCCATTTTCCCAAAGTCTGCCCCTAAAATCCAGGATACGTGTTTTTGTGTGGTTTGGTTCTGCTCTTTCTGTGAAATAGAGGTTGTGGGGTTCAAACCCAGATCTGCTGGGTCTCCAAGTTCACAACTTGGTGCTTTAACCCTCTAGGCTATACTGGCTTCCAAACAAATTGCTCCAGGTGAGGCTGAACTCACAACCTGCATTGTTCTGCTTTGTACTGTTGTATAAGTACCGCCAAGGCCAACCGATTGCACCACTGGAGCTCCATGTATTTGCACACACTGCCCTCCATTTACTCATCCTCTCCTCCCTCTGACCCCTGCTCTTTTGCCTTTTCCTATCTGTCGGGGAGTGCTATTGATGGTGGTTGCACTCTAGCTGTTATATGTCTTGTAATAAATTGTAAAAGAAAAATCAGTGCACAATGCTGGTTCCAATTGGTTTCTTTGATAAAAAGTTAGCAGCCCATCTTAAAATGAATGAGTGAAACCAGAAGATTCACCCCATGGAACAATCAGGGACAAACAAGTAATACAGTATCAGGAGACCAGAAATGCAGGTTAGTGCTAACCTGCAAGAGCTCTATAGGACAATAAAAGGCATCCACCATCCATCACCATAATGTACTTTATAACAATGCAGTGAAGACAAATAGAAGCATCACAAGACCCTCTAGGAAACACTAGATGAAGAATTTTCACATCTCCCTAAAGGCTATGCAAACTCAAACTACTTGGATGAAAATTTAGCAGACATGGTGCTCATGTTGGTTTTGTCCTCCACATATGGAACAATTTCATCAGTAGGGTCATAATCAGGATGATTTTAACCACTTTATGGGTTTATGGAAAATATTTTTCCCAGTAAGAGGCTATTTCCTGGACCAGATAGCAGATGCCAAAAAATAATCCAACTCCTATCTAAATATTTAACAACTAGTTTTCTGAAGTCTCAGATTTTGATTAAGGTATATTTGTGATAGCCATTCTTCTAAGTTACTGTCACTTTTGGTAACCTCTTATGCAATAATGGTTGTTTTTTCAATGGCATTTTGGAAAAACATTGTATGGAATTGTTTTTTCGAAAACATTTTCCTTCTAATTTAGAACTAGCACTTTAAGGGTCTGTATTTATTAGGTGTCTTTATTCTTGCACACACACCTTTGAGAAAGCTCAAGAGAATGAAACATGTCTGGTGGTTGATGTGTTGTTCAGCTGATGTCACACGGGGCGGGTGGAGCAGGAAGATTGTGGATTGTTGAGTTTGAAATTTGAAGGCACCAGATGCTGACTATTTTAAATGCTGTTTTACACCAGGGTATCTGTTGGAGTGAATTGTGAGCTTAATTAAATAAAGGACTCTTGCACTGACCCGCAGACTGATGAGTGTTTTGCCAATTACAGTATTACAGAAAGCACAACATATTGCTGGTTAAGCCTTAGCATGGTGCCAGTTCCCGAACTGTTCTCCATTTTGACTACTTACAACAGTAACATTTTACAACGCATCAGTGACTTTTACATTTCCATTTTCAACACTACGGTGGTAGGCAATGTTAAAATACTAGTTTTGAGCTGGCCCTGTGGCACTGAGAGTTGAGGCATTGGATGTCATACCTGTGCCACAATGGCAACCCCGGTTTGGGAACGAGCCCAGGCCGCCAGGGATTGGCAGGAGAGAGGATCAAGCATCTGGAGGACAACTCTCCTCTCTCTGGGAAGGGATCCAGGCTTGCCTAGCATTGCAGCGGCCCCTGATGGTGACTGGAGGCACTGCACACATCAGGGCAGCAAGTAGCGGGTGGAGCTGCAGCGGGCATCTCTAGACATCATTGCAGGTCTGAGCTCTGGGGAGAGGGGATCAAGGATGTAAACAAGTACAAAAAATCCTGATGATTGGGTGAGGCAATGGCGAACTCCAGAGGCCAAGGCCTACATGCCGAGTGCCAGCAGCACCTCGACTCTACCCTCTGGGACTCCTTAGCTTCCGAGGGCCTGGGGAGAGATGGGAGTCCTGATACTGATTTAGAAGTTGGGGAGCTGTGGTTCAGGTGGGCTGTTAGGAGCTGCAGGCCAGAGAGGAACCCTGAGAGATGCCCCAGAAGGCAGATGAGAAAAAGAGTTATAAAAAAAATACTAGTTTATTTTCATTACTGGAACTGATATTCAGTCTCTGCCTGCTAACTGAGCACACATATAGTTGACATTCTCTGCTTAATGAATTATCCCAAGTCACCTAATTAAAGGTAAGTGAGTCACTATACCTACAGCACACCATTCCAATTGATTTCATCTCATGGAGCAGCTAGTGCTGTTACTGTTGATAGTTCCCTGCTCGGTGCCCTCAGTGTCCCCATTATTTCTCCTATTTACAGCTGCGTTTCAGGACCCAAGAACAACCCATGGCTTTCCTAACCACTATGGTCTCACACTCACCTTGCAACAGCAAAGGCAAAGAATGTCCTTCATCCTTCTTTCCAGCATACTCAACTGGACAAGCGGTCATTTAGTGTCAGAACCGCTAACTGGTTACATAGAAACATAGACTTTGATGGCAGATAAGGTCCTCCTAACCCAAAGGTTCTGATCCCTCATCATCTCTGGAATCATCTCCCTCTGAGTCTCCAGGGTACTCCTCTGTCTATCCCATGCAGTTCTGACTTCACTCCCACCACCTCTGCAGGTAGGCTGTTCCATGCCCCCACCCTTTCTGTGAAGAAGTACTTTCTGACGTTGCCCCTTAGCCTACCCCTTCCAGTCTCATGTCATGACCTCTTGTTCTAGAGCATTTTTCATCAGAAAGATGCTGCCCTCCTGTACCTTATTTATTCCCTTTATTTACTTAAAAGACTCAATCATGTTGCTCCTCCTCTCTCTTCTCCTCCATGGTATACTTATTGAGTTCCTCCAATCTCTACTCATATGGTCTGTGGTGTAGGCCCTGCACCATTTTTGTTGCCCTTCTCTGAACTGCCTCCACGTTGTCTATGTCCTTTGGAGATGCAGCCTCCAGATTTGGGTGCAGTACTCAAATGAGGCCTCAACCATGACCTGTTCAATGGAATTACACCTCCTTCCTACTACTGGTGATAGTTAAACAAACTCCTCGATGCATTGCTGAATCTCCTGATTCTCCTCAAGTTTAATCAGTTTAAGAGATGTTTTGGCCTGCCTTTGCAATCCAAAGCAACTAACTGCTAAACTGTTTTATTCAGTTTTTCTGTATATAACCTAGAACGTTTTAGAAAACAAGCTGTATGGTTCCTTTAAACTGTGTCTAATTGTGTTGTCTTAAGTGCTTTGAGCTGGATCCCACTGCATTTCCTCTGGAAGTGCATATTGTACTTGTAATGTTTTTGTAACTATGTATTTGATGTGAAACCATTGTAAATTAACACTTGTGCTCAAAAGTAATATCTGAAGTGTTCAGTACATTAGTACATTAGTAAATGAATGAATAAATAACTAAATACATGATTGCATTGAGGATCCATTCCATCCGTACACCTCTGTGGAGCCAGTGTTGGCAGTAACACTCTGCTTCTTCCTGGAGTGCCCCTCCTCTCAGTTGGGCTCATGCTGCTTGAGTCCAAAAGTCCCTCTTTACACACTTACACAGTACAGGGCACTAGGATTGCTGCAGGCAACCATGCCACAAAGTGTGTACATGCATTGTGGTTAGCAAATGTTATAGTTTAGCCCATGGTAACATCTGCTGATTGGGCTTCATGGGGGTTGCAGTCACCTAAAATAACCAGTCTACTAACTCACCAGTATGGCAGTCAGCCTGGCAGATTGTGTTACTTTCAAGCATTTAACTCTCCTCAAAACATTTTGGGGGGATGAGGAGGAGGAGGAAGAGAGGAGGAAGTGCAATGGTTCGTTCATATTCATTTCATGCTTCAGCTCCACTGGGAGGAGTGCAGAGCATGGAGAAAACATTCTGTGATGTGTACAGTATCCAGTCATGTATTTCCAGGACCCTATTTTCTCTACTCTTCCATTCACAATGCATCAGCATAGCTTTTGTTATGCAGTTGTACAAATGCTGGTTTACAATACCAGCCATTTGGTATGCAAAACTCTTTGGGGAAGTGTTCTGCTACTGGCTCAATTGAAGGTACAATAACATCATATTATAATACCTTCTACTGCTACCTGTAGCCCTGGGATGCATGGAAGCATAACTACTGAATAAGCATCAATCGATGTACAGTAGTACTTGTGTATGAGCAATAAACCCCAATCTGGTTATTTTCCTGGTATGTAATTCACACACAACATCCAATCCCAGCACTCAAACCTCAGACACCAGCATTAAGGCAAATGCTTCTTGGGAAGTTTGCTAATTATTCCAGTCCTCACTAAATTTTCATGTACCACGACTGTCCAAAGGAACAACCCATCTGTGCCTTATTTGTTCTAAAGGGATACTGACTGTGCACCAAGAAGTCATTATAATTCCTTGTAAGATGCTCTATGCCTCCTGATGAATGTTTAAGAACATACTATCAACTCAATCATTCCCTAGTAAAACCAAAATAGCTAAGAAATGTTCTCCCTGTAATCAGTGCCATGTATCCACCCATACAGCCAAGTGTGTATTAGTGGCCCACTTCTGCATGCTGATTGTCAAGATTTTCAGAGTGTTGCATGTTTGTTAAGGTCAGAGCAGGTAAAGTGCTCCCTCCTGTAAATGCCTTTAGGCCAATGCCTCCACCTACCCCTAACCACCCCAACCTCTGCACCTTTATCACCTCCCATTCATCCCACCTCCTCTCTCCCTTCACCCTCCATTCCTCTGCCCTCCCATATTCCTCCTAGCCTTACCTTCCTCTGCTACTCCTCAATCCCACTCCCACATCCCCAATTACCTCTATTCCCCTTCCACTCCACTTATCCTATCCTCATCACTGTAATCCCTCCACCCAACCCCTCTGCTTGCTCCTCCCAACCGTAATCCATCTCCCTTCTTCTATCCACCTCTCCCATTCCACTTCCTCATACTTCTCCCTCCCCTCCCTCTCTCTCTCTCTCTCTCTCACTCTCTCTCAACCCTCCTCACTATCAACGCACTAGCAGCTCCTCCTAAAGCTCACATCTGGCATGTTCATTCTCAGTATCATGTAATATGGGTGATTAAAATTTTGCGACTCAGTTTGAGCGCCCATGATGTGTCTAACTGTGAGAGTTTAGCGAGGGGTGGTGATGGCACAAGTCCAAGAGAAGTAACTGTGACTGTTCAAGAGGGTGATTGGAACAGGAGGATTAGAGGAAGAGATAAGTTGTAGGTAGGCTGGTAGGCTGTTGTCGAGCTGGCCGTGTGGTGTGGTAGTGAGGGTGGATGGCTACAGTGATAAAGGTTTAATGTTCAGAGCTGAGTAGAGGTACTATTTTTATTTTGTGTTTGCAGGAGTTAATTTATTTTCTTTCTGATTTTCTCCCCACAATGACATGCACCCCCTGGAGTTCATATCACAGGTATCATCATAGGTAATTCAAGCTAGTGTGGACAGACATCCGTGATGCTTGCCAAATAAAATTAATTTAGACAACATCTGATTTTGTCCTCAATTGCTAAATCCAAATTTAACTTGAAAGAGTCCATATTTGGGCTATCCACAACTTCAGCCTAGAGTTGATTCCATGTTGGGACAATCCTATGGCTAAACCAGTCCTTTCTTCTCAGGGTATTCCATTTGCCCAGATGTAACTGTTTGAAATGTCTTCTATTAATGACTCTGCTGTCACTAATAGCTATTCCCAGTTCATTACTAAGGGCAGGGTCATTAATACTCTATAGGTGAGTCACATATCTCCTCTCAGTCTTCCATACTGGAGTGTGTACAGGTTTAGGAGTCTCAGCCTATCCTCATTGGCCTATCTCCCATCCCTGAAATGGCTTAAGTCAATCTGTGCTGTACCTCTCAATCATTACGATGTCCTCCTGCAGTATGAAGACCACACCTGGGCACAGTATTCGAGGTGTGGCTAACCAATGCAATGTATAAGAGGAGCAACACCTCACTTGTGCAACTGGCTATGTGTCTAAAAACACAATTTAGGTTATGATCAGCTTTAATGGTTTGGGTTCTGCAGTGGGATCTGAATTTTAGGTCAGGGCTGACAATTATTCCTAAATCTTTTCTGGATTGGTTTCAAGTAGGTGTCATTCCCAATTTATATTTAAGCCATTTGTTATGTATTCCCAGGTGCATAATTTAACATTTGGAAGTGTTCAAGACAAGCTTATTTTCGCAGGACCAAGTTAATATGATATCTAGATTGAGCTGAAGGCAGAACTGCCTGTTGTGCTGTTTACCACGTACCTATGCGACAGTCATCAGCAAATTTTAACATCCATATGATGGGGTTATCAATGGTGAGAGTACAGACATTTATATTGGTAATAGATATGTTTTCAGTTTAGCTAAAGTTCTGAGCTGTCATTTTGGTTGCTGGGGCGTACATCACTGTTGGTTTTTACCATGTACACTTGCTGTAACAGCGATCGCTACTTAGTGGTCGCCATTATCACATGGAACCTTCATTCTCCTACCCTGTCCTGCATTCCTGACATTAGAGTCTTCTGAGTGCCTGGTACTTCACATTACTGATATTCTAATTTGTACTATTATTACAGGCATATTTGAAACTGTATATTATTGTACAATGCTGTACATTCTTGTATTACTGGATTTCTACTTGTTATTTTGTACTTATCTCTTACCCCTCCCAAGATGCATCTGGAAGCGAGCCACATGGCTCAGAATATGTTCCTGGTAAATCTCTTTTAAATAAATAAATAAAATAAAGAGATGAGCAGATTTTATTCATTCTGCCTTCTTTGTTGCATTATAAATGCACACTCTAGCTCCTCTGATGCCAGGTTGCCTGCAGCAGACAAGGATATAAGAACATAAGAAAACAAACAAGCATTTGTCAATGCCGAACGTTCGCTTGCAGGTATTTGCAGTGGTGTTTGGCATGTATGGTGCTTTACCCTAATGCCCTATGCGATTGCTGGTATTTGCACAATAAATTGTCAGCATGACCTTTTGTTACCCTCATTGTGCGCTACATAGGCAGAAACACGTTTTGGGCAGGATGTGAAAAATGACAGCTGTACTGCTCATAAGGAAGTGTGGTAAAATGGCAATGTTGAAAATCTGGAGTGGAAATATTGAAAATTTGCAAAGCTAGGAGCGTGCATGGAACTTGCAATGCACACTCGTAAAACAGTCATTGTTAGGAATTTTTTCACCAAATTGTCAAAATTGGCATTTAAAATTCTGCTAATGAACAGTGTCACTGTGATTGTCTAACTGTGTGCCATACATTGATTTTGCACACCGACTGCTCATTGTGCACTACATAGGCGGAAACATGTTTTGGGCAGGATGTGAAAAATGACAGCTGTACTGCTCATAAGGAGGTATGGTAAAATGGCAATGTTGAAAATCTGGAGTGAAAATATTGAAAATTCGCAAACTTACGAGGCGGTGTAGGAACTGCACAACGATCGCCAGAAACAGTTATTTTTAGTGAATTTGTTCAGCAAATTTTCAACATAGCCATTTTAAGATCTCTGTTCGTGAGCAGTGACACTGTGATTTTTCTTAATGTGTCTCATACACTGAGTTCACACAGCGACTGTGCCATTGTGTGCTAGCATGGGCGGAAACATGTTTTGGGCAAGATGTGAAAAATGACAGCTGCAGTGCTCATAAGGAGGTGTGGTAAAATGGCAATGTTGAAAATGTGGAGTGAAAATATTGAAAATTATGAAACTTACCTCGTGCATAGGAACTGCACAATGAACACTAATAAAACAGTCATTTGAGGAATTTTGTCACCAAATTTTCAACACAGCCATTTTAAGACCTCTGCTCATGAACAGTGTCACTGTGATTTCTTAATGTGTCCCATACATTAAGTTCGCTTTACCGGACTGTACCATTGTCACGCTACATATTGAAGCACATTTTGGGCGGGATGCTGAAAATTACAGCTGTACTGCTCATGAGAGGTGTGGTAAAATAGCAATTGTAAAATCTGGAGTGAAAATATTGAAAATTCTGCAAACTTAAGAGCTTGTATAGGAACTGTGCAACGACACTGTAAACAGTCATTTTAGGAATTTTTCACCAAATTTTCAGCACAGCCAGTTTATTTATTTATTTATTTATTTATTAAGAATCAGTTTAATAACCTTTGAGCCAGAGGCCTGTTTCAAAGGTACTTGTCACAAAGACATACATTATGTGCCGTTACATAGCAAAGATTTGCAAAATCAATAGGCATTCACCAGAGGTGCCACGTCACATTGTGGTCAGACAGATACAATTGGGCCAGACAGATACACATCTGTACAGGTACAGGTACATGTAATCGATAACAGGTATTAAACAAGTCAGTATCAAGTGAGCATTCTGGTAGATAAACATTGAAACAGCTGGCACTGGCCAGGTTAAACCTAGGCATGGTGTACAGGGAAGTGGTGGAGGAGATGGTTAGGTGGAGAGCTGCCCGGGGCATTGTCAAGAGAAAAAGAGGTGGAGGCTATGTTCAGAGACAGGAGCAGTTACAGTGCTGAAGATGTGGTTCTGAAGTGCGGTTTTGAATGTGGAGATGGTGATGGCATTGGTGATGGTGGCAGGAGAGTTAAACCATGTTGGGGCTCTATAGCTGAAGGACCTCTGCCACGGCTGGTTCTTGTTCTGGGGACCTTTGAGTGGTCTTGTAGGAAGACCGTGTGCAATGGTGGGAGGGCTCTGGTGGATGGATGCCAATTCCCAGGGAGAGGCCGAGTAGGGTTTTTGGTGAGGAGACAGGTCTGGTATCGAGCCGTTCATCCAGGGTAAGCAGGTTAGCATGACATTAGCTGACAGGTGTGTGTGAGCCTGGGGCACCAGTAATCAATCTGCACGCTTTATTCAGAGTTAGGTGAATTTTGTTGAGTGCAGTGGTGTTCGACAGCACCGTAGTACTGGCAGGCCATAGTCACAAGGGACGGAACGACGATGTAACAGCTAGCCGGAGAGCAGCTTTGGGGGAAGGCAGGTTTATGGTGGAATAGGGATGCCAACCCGTGTGTTGGTGGCGGATGTTAGGCGTCGATGTGGTTGTGAAATCGAGGCTGAATCGAAGGTAACCCAAGGTATTTGTAGGAGCAGACTTGTTCCAGTGGTTGGTTGGTGCTTGGAAGGATACAGAGTGGGTGGTTGCTAGCTTTGTTTGGGGGTGTGAAAAGAGCATAGTTTTGGTTTTCTTAAAGATTGATATTGGTCTGCGCTCCTTAAACCAAGCCTCGGCACTGTTGAAAAGACTGCTGTAGGAGTCCTGGGAGATGGGATTACGTGGGTGGCTAAAGGACAGCTCGTCGTCCAGCAGAATTTTGCCAGAGCATGCACTGGGCAGGGTGTTCAGATACATGAGAAGAGAAGGGGCCCAGGATAGAGCCTTTGGGGAACCCCAGAGAGAATGGGATGGTATCGGAGAGTGTGCTATTAATCTTGACACACTGGGATCGAGTGTCAAGATAGCTTAGCAACCATGCCAGGGGCCAGCGAGAGACCAGTGAGGCAGAGTGCATTCAGCAGCAGTGGATGGGAGACAGTGTCGAAAGCCTTTGAGAGGTCAATGAACACTGCACCAGCTAGGGAGCTGGTATCCAAGGAGGAGTGTAGGAGTTGGAGAATTCAATAAGGGCAGTGCTGGTACTGTGACCCACACGGAAGCCATGTTGCTCTGGGCATAAGATGTTATGCTTAGCCAGATAATCAGTGATTTGAATGGCCACCACTTTCTCCAGGGCTTTAGTTGTTGGCCGATGATCTGTCGCCTCCTTTATGAATAGGTGTGATAATGGCTGTTTTCCAAGCTGTGGGGAATTGTCCCAGGCAGAGTGACTGGTTAATTAGGCTTGTGAGAGGTGCAAGGACTTCATCTAGCACCAGCCTGAGGATGCTGGGGTCCAGTGAGTCACTGCCGGGATTGTTGCCATTGAGAGCTTTGATTAGGATGGGTCTGGCTTCCGGGTTGAAATCTTTTGCAGGAGGAAGCTGGGGTGCTGGAGGACAGGGGAGTTTGGCTGGGGGAGGGTCAAAGAAATTACTAGGGAGGACTGAGCTAAGGTCAGTGAAAGTGGTGTTGAACCAGTTAGCTATGGTGGCAGGCTCAGTGGAGGTTGTGCCATTTCTAGTGAGCTGGGATGGGGCAGGGCAAGCTTTACCATTGAGTTGCTTAATATTATCCCAGAAGGTCCGGGCTGAGCCCCAGGAGGAGATAAGGGAGGCCTGGTAATGGTCTGCCTTGGTTTTCCTGATGGCCCATGAGCATTTATTTCGGGCTGCATTGTATGCTTGCCTATCAGACATACAACCTGTTTCAGTGGCAAGGTGCAGAGGTTATCCGTTCTATAAGTAATTGTGGAGGGCCGGGCTAACCCAGGTGCGTTCTGTTTTTGGACCAGGTTTTGGTTAAGGTGCAAAGAGATCACAGGCCATGTTGAAGGTGTGAGTGAAAAAGATGAGGGCAGTATCAATGTTGGTTGCCTGCTGAATGGGGACCAGTCTATCTGGGTGAGGAGTGCCTTGGTTTCTTCCAACCCACCAGGGCGGAGGCGCTGGGTGGTCTGGGCTTTGGGTTTGGGATTGGGGGCTACCCAGTGGAATAGGATAGGGAGTGATCACTCAGAGGTCTGGGAGGACCTGGATGTGTTGGATGTTGTAGGGTGCGGTTGGTTATAATAACATCCAGCAGGGTGCTAGTACCACTCTTGGGGTTACGTCTCGTGGGCTGGGTGACGAGTTGTGTCAGATCTTGGGCGGCAAATGAGTCTCTGGTGGTGGATGAGGAGGTGCTGAGCCAATTTACATTAAGGTCCCCCACTAGGATTTGTTCTGCCTTATGGTGGAGGGTGGCCAGGTAGTCCGTTAAAGATATCAGGGCTGGGTGCTGGTTCTTTGGGGAACATAGGCTGTGGTGAGATAGAGAGGGTCTGGGGTGAGTCTGAGGGTAAGGGCCTGGGCTCCATTTATGAGGGCAGGGGTGGGGAGTGCATGTCCAGGCATTGTGTCCCTGGTGTAGATTGCACAGCCTCCCCTCGTTTGCTCACTCAGTCCTCGGTATAAGGTATAGCCTGGGAGGAGACAAATGAGTCAGGAGTTGATTTGGACAGCCAGGTTTCAACCAGGGCTATGATGTCTGGTTGGTGAGCCAAGGCCCAGCACTGTAGGGCATCAAATTTCTTCAGCAGGCTGCATATGTTCATGGAGGCTACTCAGACCAGTGGGCTGAGTGGGTGGATGGGAGGGCAGGGCCTGGGTTGGGGTGTATGTTCCCTGTTGGAGTAGAAGGAGGAGAATGCTTTGGTCAGAGGGAGGCAGATGGAGAGTTCACGCGGGAGCAATAGAATAAGGAATGGGGTTTGGTTGCACAAGGTGGGTAGGTAGCACAGGCAGAGAAGACCTGAGTGATCAGAAGTGCAAGGGGGCTGTGGGGAGGACAGGTGATGTCTGGAAGTGGGGTGGGTGGAGAGGAGCATATGGGATGTGTGGAGGAGGGAGGGGTAGGAGCAGTGGTAAAGGAGGAGGAGGACAGGAGGGTAGGTAGGAACACTGGAGTAGTGAGGCTGAGGTTAATAGGACACTAGGGTATGTGGAGGCAAAGGAGGAGGAGGAGAAGAGATAGACTGGCGAGCAGGGGATGCATGTGCATAGTTGGGAAGGCTGGTGGAGCTGAAGTGAGGAGAGAATGGGGGACTAGGATGAAAGAGGGAAGATAGTAGTGAGAGATCACCTTTGGGGGCGGGTGGGTGGGAAGTGCCTCACAACAGTCAGGCTGTAGTACAGGACACTTTACCTCTTACAGGCTCCGGCAATCCCTGATTTCAGTCTCTGCTGCTGGGCTGAGTTTAAGACCTCATGATCAATGTCACTGTGATTTTCTTAATGTGTCCCATGCATTGATTTCACACACCGACTGCGCGCCACTGTGCGCTACATGGGCAGAAACACATTTGGGCAGGATGAAAATGACAGCTGTACTGCTCATGAGAGGTGGTAAAATGCCAATGTTGAAAATCTGAGTGCAAATATTGAAAATTTAACGACGAAAGGCATGAGGAACTGCGCACCCACGCTTGTAAAACAGTCATTTTAGGAATTTTTTCACCAAATTTTCAATATAGCCATTTTAAGACCTCTGCTCATTAACAGTGTCACTGTGATTTTCTTAATATGTCCCATACATTGATTTCACACACCGACTGTGCCATTGTATGCTACATGGGCAGAAACACATTTTGGGTGAGATGTGAAAATGACAGCTGTACAGCTCATAAGAAGGTGTGATAAAATGGCAATGTTGTAAATCTGGAGTGAAAATATTGAAAATTCACGAACTTACGAGCTCTGCGTAGGAACTGCATAACCTGCGCTTTAAAACAGTAATTTTTGGAATTTTACACAAATTTTCTACATAGGATTTTGGGACCCCTTCACATGAATTATGTCACTGTTATGGCATTATTCAAGCCCAAAGGTGATTTTGCACAGTGACTCGCAGTGCCTGTGAAATCAGCCTCGGGCCCGAATAACGCCATGACAGTGACATCATTCATGAGAAGGGATCCCAAAACCCATGTTGAAAATTTGATGCAAAAATTCAAAAAATGTCTGAGATATGCAATAAAGTTGAAACCCCCTATCTAGCCCATTATACAGCTTACGGCATTTCCTCAGTTCGCGATCACTTTTGAAGAGTGCAGACGTGTTCCCGGTCCACTGAAGATCGTCGCACTGGAGTCAGAGGTAAGTATGGGTGGGGTGTGGGGACTGGGCCGATGTGGGTGGGTGCGGGTTGTGGGAGGAGGGCTGGGAGAGCCAGCGCCGTGGGACCGTTTTATTTTACAGGTTTAAAAAAAAAAAACAATGTGGACATTGCCACACTGGGGTGTGGGCTCCCAGCATAGCAGAAGATGGCTTAGGGCGAGACGCCAAGGGGATTGGGCAGCCCTATTGGCAACTACACGGGGCCGAGGAGCCGACGGGGACTGGGCACCCCTGCTGCAAAACAAAGGAATGTTTGCCACGCTGGGGTGGACTCCCAGCATGGCAGCAGGATGGCTTGAGGCGTGGAGCTGACGGGGATTGGGCAACCCGTCGGCCAAGCAACATTTGCCATGCTGGGTGGGCTCCCAGCGTGGCACCACTGCTTTGGGGGCAGCGTGACGCGAGGGGACAGCGTGATGCGGTGCTCAGTATGGCAGTGGTGCTTTCCTGAAGCAGAGGAACACCGCTGTCATACAGAGCTCCTGCACCCATTGGTGCAGGACACGCCACATCTGCTCAAGGAGCAGTGCATTGGATGGGAGAGGCACACCTCCAAAGTGTGCCACTTTCCAAAACGCCTCATGCGCATGTTTAACATAAAAAGGGATGCTGAAGGATCTTTTGCTCCATTTAGTCTGCTCTTTTCTTGCTACCCCCACCCAGCTAATTCCTTCTTGTCAGGTTTCCATAGCAACTATCCCATGCTAATTTGAACTCCCTCACTGCCTTGACTCCACCAGTTCTTGTGGCAGACATTCCAGGAGTCTACAATCTGTTCTGTGAAGAAGAACTTCCTAGTGTTGCTGTTGAACCTACCTCCCTTTAGGCGCATGCAGTGTCCTCTGATGCAGTAGTCTCCTCATATGTGAACCGATTTTCCTTAGCACTGAATTTGTTCTCTTAATGTATTTAAAGGTTTCTATCATAGCTTCTCTTTTCCTGTCTTTGTTCCAGTGAGTATTATGTCTTTTTTAAGTGGGGTGTCCAAAACTGGACACAGTACTAAGGATGTGCCCTCAGCATGGACCCCTATAGTGGAATTATTACTTTGAGTTTTCTACTTGTAATGCCCCTGCCTAGACATCAAAGGATGCTGCTGGCATTGTAAGTAGTTTTTGCACTGTCTTCCCACTCTTAAATCATCTGAAATGATAACCCTAATGTCTCGTTCCCATTTTGGTCCTCTGAACCTGCCCCCGCCAAAGGTGTATGTCACCTTCGGATTCCTATTACTACTAACAGGAGGAAAGTGACAGCATACTCACTTTTACTACAAACGGGAGTCATGCTGTTGAATGGCACCAGATGGCAGGTAGAAAATCATTGTATAAACCTGAATCCAAAACAAAATCTGTATATCACATTTAGCGCTACTTTAGTGAGATCTGATTACAAGGTAGCAATATGCTATTAAATATAACACAAACACCAGAGATCAATCTTAACATTGTTTTACTAGCCCAAATACTAGTGCAAATTGACCAGGGCTAGTGCAGCTAACTTTCTACTTGCCCATCTTGACTAGTGCAGCTTTTCATGGCTGTTAATGAAATTAAAAGTCCCTACTTAGCATTCTCTAATCCTCATGCTAATCTCTCTCAATGTTCCAGATGACCAGGTGTGATTAACAGCTCATTAAGAGTTGCAACTATCTAGTAGTTCAAGAGGATCCCACAAAAGACTCAATGTGAGTCATTATTACTCCACTGCTAAGACTTTCAGCTAGTGTCCAGGGTGTGATCAAGAGTAGAGTGCTGTTAAGTCATTAGGTTCCAGTTTTCTGAATGTGTCTATGTTTAACAATTTGTCCAATATTTTTAAGACCAGTGCTCCTCGTTTCTTTACATTTTGAGTGTTTGTATCCAGCATTTCAGTGACAAAATGCAAAGAGGTATACAGGATCAGCCCTGCAGGTGGTGGGTTTTATTCCAGCCTCACCATAACATCCATCTCAACTCTGTTATTTTCCTGGACACCACTGCAGACCAGACTCAAGTGACCATCCATAGACCCATAGCTGCCATTACTGGCAGGTGTGAAGATCCCCAGCTCTTCTAAATGGACCATGGCAGCCATCACCAGCCATACAATTCCACCGTATCCCACTCAGCATGTATTTTCAGCCTAAAACAGAGCTTTGGATCATGTATGGTACAAAAATAAACCTTGATAAAATACAGAATTTGAAACCTTGAAATGGGCATTCCTGGGGTGCATAGATCATCCTATACAGAAATAGAGATACTATAGTATAGCATTATGCCTGTGTACTGTTTTCCCTGGGCTGATGAAAGGACAATGTTAAAGAAAATCTGTTATTGTTGGGGCAGAGCATGTTTATTTATTTTATTTATTTATTTGCTTTTGTTTACCAGGTAAGTCACACTAGACATTCATGTGCCTATTTTCAGGTGTATTAAAATCAATGCTTTTACAAATAAAAATGTAATCATTTTCTGTTTCCCAACCCCCATAGGGTTGTCTATCCCCACCCAAAGAAATCTTAGATGTGTCCTAGCTTACTTGAGACTGTACAAAACCTTTCAGAAGGCTGTGCAGGTCTCCAGTTGACTGGAGGTGGGGGCTGAGAGTGTCTTTCTCTGCCTGACTGGTCATTGCCCTGTGGGTGGTGGTGACAGTGTGGTGAGGTGCATGATGATGTCAGCTATTGTGTGCACAGATCTAGGACTGCTTGATTGAACATTTGCTGTTGTGATGTCCTCTCTCTGTTTGGGAGGGGCAGAAGAGGAAGAGAGGAGGCCATGGTACCATGGTACAAAATAAATAGCGAGGGCTCACTGTCTATGATGGCATTGTAGTCTTTTTTTTCTGCTGGGGAGCTGGAAGCATTGTGGGAGCAGGATAAATGTGTAATAATCAGAGTATTTCTCGGCTTTGCTTGCATTGTTTCCTGTATAAGTGATCAAAATTTACCATTGTAATTAAAAGGCTAGTACAACCATCACTGTGGATAGTGCAATTTGAATCGACTTGCCTGTGGCTAATGAAAAAAAGTTAAGGTTGACCCCTGCATAACACTTTCCTTTCTTGGCTTCATTCTGCTCCCTATCAAGTATTTGCATGATTTGGAAAGCAATGAGCCCTTCCTGTCAGTTCTTTCCTGGCTGCTTCCAAAACAGCATGTGTGACCCTGTTTCATAACTACATTGTTGGGGGCAGCTGCACAGCCAGCATCAGCTTGCTCAGCTGTTGGTGCAAGTTTCTCGAAATCTCCCGGAGGAGTCCGCAGTGGGCTGGTGACAGGCAAATCCCAATAAGTGCACCACAAACAAAATGTTCCTCCCTCCTGCATGGGCTACTGAATAACACTGAGGAGAACCAGCCAAACATATGGGATCAACCCCATTCAGAAGGTGTGCATCAGCTTATTGTATAATAAATAACATTGAGGGAGAACCAGCCGCTAACCTGGGATCAAACCCATTGAGAAGGTGTGCAGCAGCTCACTGTATAATAAATAACACTGAGGAAACCCAGCTACAAACCTGGGATCAAACCCATTCAGAAGGAGTGCAGCAGCTCACTGTATAGTAAATAACATTGAGGAAACCCAGCTACAAACCTGGGATCAAACCCATTCAGAAGGAGTGCAGCAACTCACTGTATAATAAATAACACTGAGGAGAACCAGCCACAAACCTGGAACAAACTCATTCAGAAGGCGTGCAGCAGCTCATTGTATAATAATTGAAAGGCTTTAGACTGTGGTTTAATGGGGGAATAGCTCCTCCTCATTCCCTACATAAACAGCAGGCTGCCCTCACACTCTGTGAAACATTCAGTGGTGCCTGTGTGGGTGGTTGGCTGTGGCCGTTTTCCTCCTACTCTTCCTTTCGTTGCTTGCCCTTGTCCCCATCTGTGTTCCCTGGTGCTTTGCCTCCCCCCCCTTCGCCTTCTGTCCTCTACCTTGTTTATCTAGTTTTCTTTCTTTTGGGCTTTTCCTTTGCTTGTGCCACACTGCCTCCATGCGCCCTCTGGATCACTCCAGTGTACTTCTAGCACTCCCCACCAGTCTCCTCCTGGATCATCTCCGGTCCTGAGGCCTCATTGCCCGGCCTACGTTCTGCTGCTCCTTGCTGCTTCTGCCCACTTCTCTGCACTTCAGATTTCCACCAGCTAGCCGTTTGCATGTGTGACCAGTTACAAACAAGGAATCTGCTGGCCATGATCCATTAGCAGTCTAAAGCCTGCTTTGTACATTGGGTCCAGTTTCTTTTCTGGTTGCTACCAATTGGAAAATGATACCCAGCTCTCAAGAGTGGAGGTATAAATGAAGAGACAAACTCTGCAGCACTATGAAATCAGACATTAGTTAGAATTAGAGGTAGAATGAACCATCAGTGGTGACAAATGCTCTGCCATTTATTTGCATGGTTTCTATTTCCAGTCAATGCAAGCATTTCGTAACAGTCCTAGTTAGTTCTACGTATTGAAGGGCTGCTATAAAACCTTATAAACCAGGTTATACCTGCGGCCACTAGAGGTACCCTCAGACCTTTCCTCAGGCACAGTCATACAAACCTCTACTCCCAAACCTCCTGGGTCCTTCTATCAGCCTGTGCCACTTCACTCCTCCACTACTTCTGCTTACCTCAAATCGCTGGCCACATTGACCCTCCTCTATCTACTTCTAATACCTGTCTACATCTCCTCCAGCCCCACCCTATAGTTCATCATACATCCTGACTTCCTGCCTAACCTCCTAGCCTGCACTCTGTGACCACTAGGAGTTGCTATTTCCTCACCCTGTTTCTGGCCCCAACACAGTGTGTCTCAAGCCACTGGTCCCTTCTCCAGCTGCCTTGGCTAAGACTTGAACCTGGTATTCTCTGTACCAGAGTCCAGGACACTACCACTAAGCCAAAGTGGTATCTCGCTTGCTGAACAGCACCCAAAATACTTCTACCTTTCTGCCCTGCTGCTACGGCAAGCACATGTCAGCCCACCCTCTTCTACTATGCCTCCCCTTTCTTCTTACCCTGGTACCCATAACCCAGCTACCAGGCAGCCCATCCAGCACGCCAGCCCTAGCATCAATTCCTCCAGATATAATAAGATCCCACCTACAATGACCATGTACCTCTACCCACAGCACCCATTCCCAGGTTACCTTCCCTCCGCTTACCCTGGTGCCCCTGGTGACTAATCATCCCTGCCCTCCGACCGTGCTGACCCTACCCATCCCTCCTCCCTGATGGTCCCCACCCCAAATAACCACTAAAAGATCGCTAAACCACCCCCTAGCTAGAGCCATGATCCTCCCACCCCTCCTCACAAGCAATATACATCCCAACCCAGGTCCCACCCAGACCAGCCCCACAACTGGGACCCTGGTCTCCATATTGCTCTCCATGAATATATGCAGCATACTCAAAAATTTGATTCCCTCCAATGCTGGGTGATGCTGCATAAACCAGATGTCATAGCTCTGGTAGAAACCGGCTATCAAATCCACTCCCAACCACTTTGTCTCACTACCTGGATGCACCTATACCGGGAGGATCATGTTGGCAAGCGTGAGGAGGCTGTGCTATCTATACCAGAGACACACTTACTGGGCTAGCACTGCCTGCCCAGTTCTTGTAAATGAGGCTCAGGCCCTCACCCTTAAACTTACACCTGACCACCAGGGCCCCTATATCTCACTACGGCATACATTCCACCAAAGCTCATACTCTATATTCAGGCAGGACAGGGTCTCCAAACGAGGTGGGGCTGTGCCATCTACCTGAGGAATTCCTATCTGGGTCAAGTCTTCCGCTCTCAAACCTAAACCACCCTTGCAGGTTCTCGCTATTAAAGTTCTACTGGGCGCACAACAAGGAGCTCACCATTGCCTCTGTGTACCTACCCCAAAGATCAGCACAATGGATTTGTGAGCATATTAGAAAGCCTACATGGATTACACCATAACTCTGAACTCATAGTACTAGGTGACTTCAACATAAATTGGCTATCGCTGGAGGCCAGTAACTACAAGGATGCTGTCACGTCTGAGAACCTCACCCAGCTTGTTACCACCCCACCAGATGCAACTACAGGACAGGGTCGTGAACACTTCTGGACTGGATCCTAACTAATCACCCTGAGCAGATCTCAAAGTCTCAGTGCTCCTGATGGGATCAGTGACCACTCACCGGTCACATGTACCTGGACAAACAAATTCATTAAGCCCTCCTAAAATAATCCACACCAGAGTGTTAAAGCAGGGGTACCTTGAGCTACTAAAGACACATCTAAGCCACCTGGACTGGACACAAATTGACTCTGCCATTGATGTAAACCAAGCCTTAGACCTTTCATCAGCCACTTCACTCATCCTGCAATATCTTTGCACCTCTCAAAAGCTGAAGGTCAGGGCAGAGCTAACCCTTGGATAACCCCGATCTAATCACTTTACTCAAACATAGGGATCATCTCTGGCACTGTGCCCATGCAACATCAAACCTGGGGATATTCATAAATATAAAGCTGCCAGAAATGAGTGCACATGGCAGTTAGGAGAGCCAAAGCAAATACTTCAAAGCTCTCTCCAACTCCTGGGGTGATGGAAAAACATTTTGGAGTAACTTGAAAGACCTTACAGGCAAAGGACCTAAGTCACCACCTACCATGCTAAACATAAATGGAACACCAACAACTGACCTGTACACCATCACCAACACCTTTAACAATGCATTCTCAACTTGGATAGTGTCCTCCTTCTAATTTCTTTGATGCCCCTCTGGTAGTAACCCTCCTGCAACTACTCCGCTCCTACACCTGCCCCACATTCTACTTCAAGGAGATCCCAGTACATGAAGCCAGAACCTATATTCAGAAGGCCATTCACAATGCAGGCTACAGTGGTGACTCCCTTGACCTGAAGTTGTTAGCACTTGTCCTTGAAGAAGTCCTTGAACCCTTGACAAAGGTCCTCAATCTATCACTAAGGATGTCCCAGTTCCCATCTTGCTGGAAACAGGCGACCATCACACCAGTACACAAAAGTGGAGACAAATCACTGCACTCCAACTACAGACCCATCTCCATCCTCCCTCCATTGTCTAAGGCCCTGGGCGCATCGCCTCAGACCAATTAGTCAAGTATCTGGAAAAATACGACATCCAGTGTCCTGAGCAACATGGTTTCCAAAAGGGCACAGTACCACCACTGCACTTTTAGAATTCACAGGCTTCATCCATACCACACTTGATCAAGGAAACTGTGTAGGGGCAGTATTCATTGACCTTACGAAAGCCTTTGATACTGTGAACCACCCACTCCTACTCAAGCAATTATCAAACATTGGGCTCTCCAATGAAGCACTGCTCTGGTTTTCAAGCTACCTTGGGGAGGGTCCAGCGGGTTAGGATTGCTGGTGTTACCTCAGAAGAAAAGCCAGTCCTTTCAGGGGTCCCACAAGGGTCCATCCTGGGGCCACTACTCTTCAGCCTCTTCCTCAACTACCTTCCCAGTGTCTGTCACCAGAAATTACTGCTCATGGGTAATGCGCAGTCATGTTCGCCAACCACCAAAATGCAGAGCTCCTCGAGAAACAATTACAGCTTGAATTCATCGCATCGAAGAATGGTTCAAGTCACACAAACTGGTCATGAACTACAGCAAAACAAAGGTTATGACCTTCTACAACGCCAGGAGCAAGTACAAATCCTGTGACCTCACCATCCTAAACCAAACAGGGACCTTACTTGTACCGTTCCTGATTTTAAATACTTGGTGTCACATTGGACAGCTCACTGTCCTACCATCGCACATAGATTCTGTTGCCAAGCCACCAACATCCGTGATAGGCCTGCTCTACAGGCACAAACACTGCATGACTCCTGACACTCCGTTGGCTATCAACAGCTCTGTCACCTCCATCATCAATTACGGGCTAGCAATTATGGCTCTGCCTCACCTCTGCCCTCCGCAGAATTACAGTTGCACTCAACAAAGCATGCAGGCTGCTAACGGGGCTGATCGACTTACACACACTTGTGACCTGTACACTCGGGCAGGATGGCTACCTCTCATCAGCCGGATACAGTATCAAACCTGCCTCTTAGCCAAAAAAGTCCTCCTCGGAGTCATGCCCCGGGCATTGAAAAGCTACTTATTGACCACCACAGCACCCAGAGAACTAGAAGTTCACAACAACTAACCTTCCTTGTCCCCAGATGCCGGACTACCATGGGCCAGGACCTTTGCCCACAGAGCACCACAGTGGTACAATACTCTCAACAAAGAAACTCTTACTGCTGCTCTTTTGGCCCTTTTAAGAGTCAACTCCGACTTCATCTAATTTCAACTAGTCGTTGTGACTGCCTCGCCTAATCGGGGCCCACCGCTCACTGCCCTCCACTCAGTCTTGAAAGCCTCTCTCTCTGCCTTGCCTCCATCTACCTGCCTACCCCTTGCCCCTCTCCTTTCCTCCCCAGGGCATTTCCTGACTTTATTCCTCCTCTCTCTCTCTCTCTCTCTCTCTCCTCTCTCTCCCTCCCCCTTTAGAGCTCTTACCCTCACCTCTACCTCTGACAATGGCCTTCCTGCCTGCATACCCCTTCCCTCTCACCTGCAGTGCTTATTTCAAGATTGCCCTTGGCTGTTATGTCATGCTACCTAACATTTGGCACATTTTGAATTTCTGGAATTTCCTAAGCCTCAGTCTCATACTTCTTGTTATTGTGTAACTATGTATTATTATGTTGACCTTTATGCGTATGTATACCCCATTCCTTCGACGTGGAACCTTGTAAACGAGCAGTTCCTGCTCAAAGGTATTTGTAATCCTAGATTTCAATAAAATAAAAAAAAAAAAAACCAAACTCTGGTGATGTTATCCATAACCGATTATCTTGCTACCTCCAACACAAGGTTGATCACATCCTTCTGGGGACCTAAATGTGAACTGGCTCAGTGCCTCCTCTTCCATCACCTGAGATACCTTTGTGCTATGGATCTGATGCAACTCATTTCCCAACCCACAAGAGTAAACCCAAGAGAGGTACCAGTACCCTTCTAGATGTAATCATCACAAACTGCCCCCAAAAATCCAAGATATCCAGGTCCTCCCGGACTCACTTAGTGATCACTCCCCAATCCTATTCTGCTGGACGACCCACACCCCAACTTAAAGCCCAACCCACACTCTGAGGTGCCTCAGACCTGGTGGGCTAAAAGTCTCAACGACTTCTTGCCCAGATAAACTGGTCACCCATACAGCATGCTCTGACATAGACACTGCTCTCACCTTCTTTTCCCAGACTTTCAACAAAGCCTGCGACCTCTATGCACTCCTTACCAGAACACGTACCAAAAGCTCAGTGTGCCCTGGGTTACCCCTGCCCTATGTCAACTGCTCAAGCACAGGGATAACTTATGGCACCTTGCCACTAAAACAGGATGGGTAGCTGACAGACAGGCTTATAATGCAGCACAGAACAAGTGTACCTGGGCTATCCATAAAGCAATGGCCGACCATTACCAGGCCACGCTTACCTCCTCCAGGGGTGTGCTCAGACCTTCTGGGACAACATTAAACAATTGAATGGGAGTGCCCACACCCCCCAGCCCAGATCACTATGGATGGGACTACCTTGACTGACCCAGCCTGCATAGCCAAATTCCTAAACACTACCTTCACGGACCTTAGCTCGGTCCTCCCAGCAATTTCTTTGACTCTCTCCCTCCTGGCTGGACCCTGTCATCCAACGCCCTTGTTTCCATCTACGCAGGGTAACTGACCAGGAAGCTAGACCGCACCTGCTCAAAGCTTTAAGAGCAACAGTCCCGCAGCGACTCCTGACCCCAGCATTCTCCATCAGGTGCTGGACCAGGTACTTGCTCCGCTCACCACCCTACTCAACAAATCCTTTGCCTGGGGCATCCCAATTGCATGGAAAACAGCCATAGTTACGCTCATCCACAAAGGTGGTGACAGGTCTAATGCAGGGAACTACAGACCTATTCCATCCTCCCACCCCTCCAAAGCCCTTGAAAGCTGGTGCCTCTCAAATCACTGAGTACTCAACCAAGTGCAACATCCTCTGTCCAGAATAGCATGGCATCTGGGCAGGGCACAGTACTGGAATGGCTCTAACTGAGTTTTCAAATTTCACACTCCTCCCTGGATGCCAGCGCCTAGCTGGTGCAGTGTTTGTAGATCTCTCAAAGGCTTTCAACACTGTCTCCCACCCTTCCTACTGGAAGCCCTCTCCCATACTGGCCTATCTTCTGGGCCAATTTCTTGGTGCACAAGCTATCTATCTGACTGCCTCAATGTGTCAAAATCAAAGGGACACTTTCTACAACCTGTCCCATCCACTCAAGTGTCTCCCAGGGCTCCATCCTGGGACTGCTCACTCTCCTCAATCTACCTAAAACCCTCCCCACCCAGTGCTTGCACTCAGAATTTGTTATATGCAGATTATGCCATCCTCTTTGCCACCCACCGCAACCCCAATGCCCTCCAGGACTCCTACAACTCGCCTTCAATGATGCAGAAACCTGGTTCAAAGAGCAACGACTTGTCATCAACCTCAAAAAACAAATCAATGTTCTTGCTCACCTCAAAACAAAGCCAGTAACTTCACACACATCCTCCCAGCTCCAACCAACCACCCAGCTAGTCCACTCGTACGTAAATGCCTTGGATTCAGCTGATACTGCCCTCTCCTTCCACACCCATATTGAGGCACTTGCCTCTTCATACTAATGTGGCTAGGTATCCTCTACCACCATAAAACTGTCTCCCCATTGCCCTCTGACTAGCAGTTACATCCTCGATACTGTCCTGGTGGACTATGGCCTACCTGTTTCTGATGCGGCTGACTCGATCACCTCAATAAAAGTCCGTTGTCCTGAGATAAAGTGTGGGCTTATTACAGGGGCCCCAGGGCTCATTCACATGTCAGCTATATGACTTGGCAAGGCTACTAAATCTGGATGAGCGACTTCAATACCAAACCAGCCTCATTACGAAACCCTTCGGCTATCCCCACCTGGGCTGACAGCCTCCATCCACCAAGCCAAACCTGAGCCTCCTGCAAAATCACCCTTCTGATCCCTAGAACCAGGACAAGCCATGGACAGAGATCTTTCTGTTATAGAGCCCTAGCCTGGTTTATAGTGCTCCCACCAGCCATCTCTGACACCACTACTATCTCCACCTTCAAACCGCCTGCAGAACCAGCTATTTAATGCACGTGATTGCACCTGTCACTAGTCATGACTTAGCCCACCATACACTGACAATGTCTCATGAGCGGCACCACTGTAACTAGAATGGTTCCTTCAGTTACAAATACCTGTAAATATATGGCTGTCAATTTAATTGTTTATCATTTTATTACAACTTGAAACTTTGTGATGTAACAATGAGCCTGTAATATAATGTATTTGTCCTCAATGTGATGTAACAACAAGCCTGTAATGTAATGTATTTGTCTTCAATGTGACAAGGTACCTTTGAAATGAACCTCTGGCTCAAAGGTTGTAAACTGATGCTCAAATAAATAAATAAATAAACCTCTATCAGGCCATAGCACTACCATCTATGACCCATATTTCCTTGTGCTTACTCCCTCATCGAGGACCTTCACCTCAAGTGCTTCCTCTGCTGCTTATTTTGCTGACCTTGAGTTTAGAGCTATGTTTATCTTTGGACCACTCATTGTATCTGTTTCTTTAGCCTCCTTCCATTTGCCATTCTTGACTATCTCACATTGAACTATATTAATGAACTAATTTAACTTCTTTATTCATTGTGGCAGAACAATACATAAACCGTAAATATAAGTGCTGAAAATATTATAAGTGTTTCCTGAATGGATACATTTTTAAAGAGATTACATATGGAAGCCCATATGTCCATTTTAGAAGGCTTCACCTGTCCTGTACTTTCTATATTCCTCCCTCCATTACTTCCTGAATATCTAATTTACTGCTTCCTTCAGATGCAGAGCTGCAGTTTCTGGGATCATTATCGCCTCTCCTGCTTAGCAGCTACAGCCCATCACATTCAGGGGTTTCACTGCAGCCCAGCCAGCCCTGTTACACTTGGCACAAAATAGTAAGTAATATGTTATTTTCAGGAATCTGCTCAACCTGTTACCACCTTCATGAGCTAATACTTCTCCAGGATCATACGACTAGACTTCCACAATTTATTCCATGTTCAGCAGCTCTACTGCATGGATAACTTTGGCTATGCCTGACCTGGAGGATCCCTTCCCATACTGCCATCTCCCTAGGGACCCTTCCTTTCATAACATATCTGCTACTACCTCACACTCAGCCCTAGGCTTCCCTTCTATCCTTGTACCATTCATCACTGGCTATGAAGAGGCATTTACTTAAGGCTTGATTTCACAATATTAAGTCCAGCTAGATTCTGCAAATCATACCTTCCATGGCAAAGCCGAACCAAGTGGGGTCTCATCTTCCCAATCTTGTACTGCTCAGTGATACAGCAATGGCAGACCATGTGGGGTCCCGCCATCTCTATCACACACTACTCGATGGAAGGAATCCACACTACTCCATACAGCAAGGGGGGCCCACCTTTCATTCCAGCACAATTTCTGTCACGCTGATGATAGACCATAGAGGGTCCCACTATCTACTCCAAGGGATTCAATGGATTGCTCCATCGAGTCCCCAGACTGCCTATTGTTTACATGTTGAGTCATCCTCCGTCGAGAACATGCTTCAGTTCCACAGACAGCATTCTGCATCTGGTTCTTCTTCAATGACTTCCTGCCATCCAATCATTTATACCCTTTGAAATGGCCTTGCCATGCCCTCAAGAGTTTCCTTGTTCGCTTCAAGAGTACATCCAAGGGGTATCACCTGTCTTACCATGAACTGCAACACACTCTGGCTCCTAAAGGTACCCTTGCCACCTGGATTGTTCTATGCTATGGCGATGGCAGACCCGTGGGGTCCCGCCGTCCCTTTTCTGTATTCCCTAAACACCTTTCCCCTTATTCCTTAGCTTCCATTCCAAAATCTGTGACCTTTGCTTTCCCTCTAATTTACCAATAGTATATTGCTGATTGACTTATTTGGATCTGGTTTTAATCAGTGATTCTAATCCATGAGGGTTCTCTGAACCCTGATCATCTCATCATCCCTCCAGTGTATTTCCCTCAGCGATTCTTTCCTCTACTAAAACAGATTTTCTTCTCATACTATACAAACCCTAGTCAGGGTCTTGCCTTCCAATACTGTCCACATGAGACTCCAGATGCTCATTTATGACTTCTGCATTCATCAGACTCCATGCGAATATCATTCACTGTGTTATCCCAATCGCCTGAGCCTACTATCGCTATCACAGGTTAACGCTAACATCTCCATGGTGATGGTGAACCACATGAGGTCTCTTCATCCCATTTACGTATGTCCCATGATGGGCCTTATCTGGTATTTTCTCATTTCAATCAGCCTTGGTGACTCTGGTCCTCTATGTCTTGCATTCTGACCTCCTCCTGCCACTGCACCAACAACTCCCAAGTTGCAGCCCAGTCCTCTGGCCGGCTGAGTTATTAAGAACCCAGCTTGACTGTTCAGAGATGGGTCTCATGTTTATGATTCTGAATGCACCATATCCACTGGCGAGCTTGCAGCTATTCCAGATGAATTAAATTATATTGGGTCCTTATCAGGCCCAACTTGTTCATGTAAACAGTACATGTACTTTTCTATTTTACTGTCTATGGTGATTTCTGTTGTCCATGCCTTTACTATGCTGTTACCAACCTACTTCTTGTAATGTATATGACTGATGTTCTTGACTGTACCCTGATATGCCCAATATTCTTATATGTACCTTGTAATCTCCAGGTCACACCTGAAAATAGACACTTGGCTGTCTAGTTATAAGTGACATTGCAGAGGGACTGAAGGAAATGTGCGCCTCCTTTCAGATTACACAAATATCTGCAACAGGGTTGATACACAAGGAGGCATGGAAAGGATGAGAAGGACTTGTAGAGGTTGGAGGAATGGTCAGAAGTATGGCAACTTGGATTCAATGCAAAGAAGTGCAAAATAATGCACCTGGAAACAAAAACCAGAGGAAGATTACACAATGGCGGGAGGTAGTAACAACAACAACAATGTAAAGGGACCTGGGATAATCATATCAGATAACACTAAGTTTAGCAAGCAATGTGAGAAGGCAGTAGGGAGGGCTGGGGGATGCTGAGATGTATAGGGAGAGGCATCACCAGCAGAAAGCAGGAAGCTGTTATTCCTCTGTACAGACAGTTGGTGAGACCCCATCTGGAGTACTGCATCTAGTTCTGGAGACCCCATCTCCACAAGGACATAGATAGGATGGAGGCAGTCCAGAGGACAGCAATTAAAATGGTGCAGGGTCTGCAAAAGAACCCATACGAGGAGGCTAAAGGAGCTTAATATGTATACCCTTGAGGAAAGGAGGAAGGAGGGGACATGATAGAAACTTTAAGTACCACAGTGGAATCAACAAAGTCCAAGAGGGTAGCATCTTTGGAAAAAGAGATGTGCTAGAACAAGGGGACACAACTTGAAGATGGGGGTGGCTCAGGGGGCAATGTGAGGAAGTATTTTTCACAGAGAGGGTGGTGGGCACATGGAACAGCCTTCCTGAGGAGGTTGTGGGGTCTAAAACTGTGGGACAATTCAATAATACATGGGACAGACATAAGGCAATTCTTGTGACAGGTAAGAAGAAATAGGCTGTTGGTTAACTAGGATCAGCAGCTTATCCTCTAGGTAGGGAAATGGGCAGACCAGGTGAGCCAAACGGTCTATGTTTCTATGTTTCTAGTGTGCTCACCTTGTAAACAAAAGCAAATAAATAAATAAATGAATTATTCCATACTACTGCTGCAATGGCAGACCATGTGGGCTCCCTGCATTCCTACAAATCCTATCCTTGGATTTAGCTCTATACTACAATGAAAAGCAACCTGCTGCAGGTTACAGCCATCCCAACCAACAGTTCCACTATGCAGCTCTATCCAGTATCCAAAGGCTGTGTTATGGATCTACAGCAGTCATCTATCTCAGACTTGGATTAACCATTGTTTCAGCATCTGGTCATTATTCCAGCTGGATATTCCATTTGCTTGAACCTTCATCTCCAGCATCGACCCTTGCTCATCTTGACCATGAACTGGATGCCACCACTACACCAGACCATAATCCTGGACATAACTATACCTAAAGCTAGTGCATTTAGGATTATTCTTCTCTTAGTATGCCCAGAGGATGGGCAGGTCAGTAGCCATGGCTCCTTGGAGGTTCCCCTAAGGGTTTTTCCTCTCCTGCATGCTATGGACCACACTCTGGAGTTGGAGAAGGTAGTCAATTTTGCTACTTCTTTTGGGCCTTAAGTCTACACCTACCCACTGTTCTACCCAGGGTGGGATGTGGAGAAGTGCCAAACTCACATTATAAACACCAAGCATACCAGTCAGTTCATAAGTATACACAAGCACTAAGCTATTGCCACACAATGAACTGGAAGGCTTTAGCCTGTTGTTCAATGGAAGTACTCCTCCCATTCCCTACATAAACAGCAGGCCACCTCCCACTCTGTTTAGAGCATTTCGCTGGCACCTCCATCCTTCCCTGCCTCCTTCTCCTTCTCTGACACTCCTGTCTAATCCTCCACTGGGCCTTAAGTCTACACCTACCTATTATTCTACCCAGGGTGGGATGCAGAGAAGTGCCAAAGCTCATGTTATAAACACCAAGCAAACCAGTCAGCTCATAAGTATACACAAGCACTAAGCTATCTGACACACAATGAAATAACATTGAGAAGACCAGCCACAAACCTGGGATCAAACCCAATCATCAGAAGGAGTGCAGCAGCGCATGTATAATAAATAACACTGAGGAGAACCAGCCACAAACCTGGGATCAAACCCATTCAGAAAGTGTGCAGCAGCTTATTGTATTTTTTGGAGGGTGGAGTCATTTTTGAACACAGTGTGCACTAGTCACTCTCAAGAAAGGCATTCTCAATTTTGGGCAAGAGAGAGAGAGAGAGAGAGAGAGATGGAGAGAAGTGCATTGATTTATGCATACTCATTAATGTTTAACTCTATTGGGTGAACCATGGAGCAACCATTATGTGATGCGCTTGGCATCCAGTCACACCCTTCTGAACTCCCTTTTTATGTTGCTTGCACACATGTGCAAGAAACATTGTGCTATCATCAGAGATTTGGGTGTGTCACCTCCTCCTCCAATTCAGTCAGTGTGCTGGCAGGCGTGGCCCTGTAAGCCAATGCATTTGGAGCCGGTCTATGACAAGCTCCAAATGCAGTGGCATACAGTTGAAAGGGTGAGCTACGCTCCAGTGAGCACCAATAAGATATCGGCTGCTCACGTGCAGCTCCCCAGCCGAGGTGTCACGCCTCTGCATCGCACGGTATAGCCGACGGGGTGCCCAATCCCCATCAGCTGAGCTTTCGCGTCCCCCCAGTAGTAGGTGCCACACTGGGAGCCTGCACCCAGCATGGTGGTAAGTGGTCCTTTGCCAAAGGGGTGCCTAATCCCCATCGGGCTGAACGCCCCCTCAGTCCTTTTGCCACACCGTGAGCCCACCCCAGTGTGGCAACAAATTCCATGGCCGACGAGGGTGCCCAATCCCCTGTCAGCTGAACACCCCCATCAACTCGTGCCATGCTGAGAGCCCACCCCAGCATGGCAACGGTCCTACGTCATCTTTTGTTTTTAAATACCTGAAAACGAAACATCCTGAGGCGCATCTCCCAACCTCCCACAACCTGCACCCACCCACTGCGCACCCAGCTCTCACACCCCTCCTCACCCCATACTTATCTCCGGACTCTGGCGCAATGATCTTCGATGGACCGGAACACGCCTGCACTCTTCAAAGCCGACCGCGAACTGAGGAAATGCGGTAAGCTGTATAAAGGGCTATATGGGGGTTCAACTTTGTTGCATATCTCAGGCATTTTTGGGATTTTGCACCAGATTTTCAACATGGTGTTGTGGGACTTTCATGAATGATGTATTGTCATGATAAGATTCAGGCCCAGGGTGATTTCGCACAGTGGCTGTGCAGTGACTGCAAAATCACCCTTCAGGCCTGAATACCACCATGACAGTGACATCATTCATGAGAAGGGGTCCCAAAACCCCATGTTGAAAATTTGGTGCCAAAATTCCAAAATGACTGTTTTACGAGCGTAGTGCTATGCAGTTCTACACAGGCTCGTAAGTTCGCGAACTTTCAATATTTTCACTCCAGATTTTCAACATTGCCATTTTACCACACCTTCTATGAGTAGTACAGCTGTCATTTTACATCTCACCCAAATGTGTTTCCTGCCATGTAGCACAGAATGGAGCAATCGTGTGAAATCAATAAACTGGACAATTAAGAAAATCACAGTGACACTGTTCATGAGCAGAGGTCTTAAAATGGCTATGTTGAAAATTTGGTGAACAAATTCTAAAATGACTGTTTTATTTAGCGTAGCGTTATGCAGTTCCTACGCAGGCTCGTAAGTTCACAAATTTTCAATATTTTCACTCCAGATTTTCAACATTGCCATTTTACCACACCTCCTTATGAGCAGTACAGCTGTCATTTTTCATATCCTGCCCAAAACATGTTTCCACTAGAACACACAATGGCACAGTCGGTGTGGTAAATCAATGTATGGGACACATTAAGAAAATCACCATGACACTGTTCATTAGCAGAGGTCTTAAAATGGCCATGTTGAAAATTTGGGAAAATTCTGAAAATTACTGAGTTTAAGCGTTATGCAGTTCCTACGCGACGTCAGATGTTTGCGACCTTTCAATATTTGCACTCCAGATTTTCAACATTGCCATTTTACCACACCTTTTATGAGTAGTACAGCTGTCATTTTCATATCTCACCCAAAACATGTTTCCGCCATGTAGCACACAAATGGTGCAGTCGGTGTGTGAAATCAATGCACGGGACACATTAAGAAAATCACAGTGACACTGTTCATGAGCAGAGGTCTTAAAATGGCTGTGTTGAAAATTTGGTGAAAAATTCCTAAAATGAATGTTTTATGAGTCTGGCTATGTAGTTCCTACGCATCGTCAGAGTTTCATATTCAATATTTTCACTCCAGATTTTCAACACTGCCATTTTACCACACCTCCTATGAGCAGTACAGCTGTCATTTTTCACATCCTGCCAAAACGTAGTTTTCACGCATGCAGCGACAAATGACGCAGTCGGTGTGTGTGAACTCAATGTATGGGACACATTAAGAAAATCACAGTGACACTTTTCATGAGCAGAGGTCTTAAAATGCCTGTGTTGAAAATTTGGTGAAAAAATTCCTAAAAATGCCTGTTTTACGAGTGTGTTGACAGTTCCTACGCACGCCGTAAGTTTGCGAATTTTCAATATTTTCACTCCAGATTTTCAACATTGCCATTTTTCACACCTCCTCATGAACAGTACAGCTGTCATTTTTCACATCCTGCCCAAAACATGTTTCCACCCATGTAGCACACAATGGCTTAGTCGGCATGCGTAACTCAGTGTATGGAGACATTAAGAAAATCACAGTGTCACTGTTCATGAGCAGAGATCTTAAAATGGCAATGTTGGAAATTTGGTGAAAGAATTCCTAAAATGACTGTTTTACGAGTGTGCATTGCATAGTTCCCACGCACGTCAGAGGTTTGCAAATTTTCAATATTTCTCTCCAGATTTTCAACATTGCCATTTTACCACACCTCCTATGGGAGCAGTACAGCTGTCATTTTTCATATCCTGCCCAAAACGTGTTTCCGCCTTGAAGAGCTAATGGCACAGTCGGTGTGCAAACTCAATGTATGAGACACATTAACAAAATCACAGTGACACTGTTCATGAGCAGAGGTCTTAAAATGGCTATGTTGAAAATTTGGTGAATAAAATCCTAAAATGACTGTTTTATGAGTGTGCATTGCTCAGTTCCTACGCGACGCAGAAGTTCGCAAATTTTCAATATTTGCACTCCAATGACTTCAATTACCTAAACAGCATATAGAAGCAAAGCAACATTTGGCATTGATAAATGCTTGTTTCTATCCACCTCTATTCACAATGCATCAGTGTACTGTAGCTCTTGCTATGCTACTTTAAACAGCATTTATCAATGCCAATGTTTGCTTGCTGGCATTGGCATTGGTAGTGTAGGAGTTACAGAGCTGCATAATAGGAATGGCAGTGAAGTATTGAACTGAAGCCAACTCCACCACTAATCCTGCAGAGAGTGACAGGCATTGGGGTGTGCCTTTGGGCCATCAGGCATAAGGGCCATGCCATTTACCACACCCTACCCCTACAGACACTGACAGTCACAGTGTGCCTTGTGGTCTTTGGCCCTTATGTTGACCCCAGTTCATCAGGAAATATGGTGAGATGGGTGCATATAGGAGAATGGGGTGAACTTTGAGGCCAAAGAGTCCAAGGCACAACTCAATGCCTCTCACTGGCTGCAGGGTGTGGGTGGGGTGGAATGGTATGAGCATTACAGGCAACAATCTCAAGTCACAGCCCTGATGCCTGCCAGTCTCTACAGGGTGGGGCATTATGGTTGGAAACCCTAAAGTCTCAGGCGTTCATTGGTATTTTCACCCAAATTTTAACATTGCTTTTTGTGACCCCAATTTTATGAACAGGTGGCAATATCAGTTTGTTAGCTGAAAACTGATTTTGCACAGCAACTACGCCATTTAGTACCACAGTTATAAACACATTTTGAACAGGATGTGAAAAATTACAGCTGTACTGTTCATGGGAGTGTAAAATGGCAATGTTGAAAATCTGCAGTGAAAATATCAGAAAATTGATGAAGTCACGAGTGAGCATAGAAACTGCACAATGCACACCGTAATGTAATTAGTTTGGGGATTTTTACAGCAGATTGTTAACACAGGATTTTGGGACCTTGATCATGAGCAGTGTCATGGTGATTTTCTTAATCTGTCTTAAACAGTGATTTCCCCAGTGACCATGCATTTCTTCGCTGGAAGTGTGAAAATACATTTTGCCATGGTGTAAAAAATGACAGCTATACTGTTCATAAGAGAGTGTGGAAAATGCCAGTGGTGAAAATATAGACTGAAAATATTACAAATTCATGAACTTATGAGGGTGCGTGGAAACTGTGCAATCTTGCTCGAATACAGTCATTTTATAAACTTTTGTCACCACATTTTTAACATAACCATTTTAAGACCTCTGCTCATGAACAGTGTCACTGTGATTTTCTTAATCTTTCCCAAACATTGATTTCGCACACCAACTGCGCCATTGTGTGCTATATGCGTGGAAACACATTTTGGGTGAGAAGTGGAAATGACAGCTAAAATAGTCTCTGTTCATTTGCGTGCTGTGGAGGAGCTGCCAACCATTGAATTATGTAGAGCAGACACTTGGTAAAAGGTATGAGGGAATTATTGTGAAACTATTTACAGGATATTTAAAAACATCCCCTTTAAAACGGCAATTAAAAGCAGGTGAATGCAGGTAGCTGCTGTACTGTTGCTGTCTTTTGACATGACAACAGTGCCTTCACATGTGCGTGTTGATTTAATTTATATATCCTGCATTATCCTAAGTTATTTAATTGCTGTTTTTTCCAAGTTCAGTGGCATAGTTAAACCATCGCACACAGGCTAGAACATCCCTTGTAAGTTTACTCATGTAAGTTTCAGAAGACCTTGTTGGGCCAAACACTTAGACACTTTGTTCTTTTTGTAACATCTATGTGTGTTGTTCAATAAAAGGCAACAAACCATTTGCTTCAGTATAATTTTTTGAATGCACTGCATTAAAATTGGAATTACATTGTAAGATCCTGGCAGACTACATACAGCAGGGCTCCCAGATCTACAGGTAGTCATTTACAGGAAATTGTTTCCATTGACTTGTATTGTTATAGGGCATTAGAGCAATTCTGCTTCATATGAAATAATGAAATGTATGGGGGATTTGCACTGGAGTTACAGGAAAATGCAAAATCAGTGTGATAGCACTGCTACTGTGTCCTCCTGAAGTCCATCATTTGTTTTTTGTTTTTTCATAGTGTAGTAGACAAACAACATGCCTTTCCCTGATTTGAAAGGAAGTGTGAATTATGTAGCATCTGAATGTGCTAGTGTGAACTGGCCTCATGTGCTTTGCCCAAGAGATGTGGGGTGGAGGGTAAGGAGTGGATGAGGCAATATGCAGTTTATCTGACACAGCTTCTGAAATCCATGTAACTCTTCTCGATTCAGTAAGCACCAGTGGCTTTATTTGAGAGGTGAGGGGATGAGTGGGAATGCAGACACATGGCTGACATACAGCATCTTGTTTCTGCAGTAACATAAAACTTTAGTGGCTGAAGTCATACCTGTCAACCTCTTGCCTCATAAACCTGGGACAAGGCTTAAAAACACAGGGACAAAGAACTAAAATCAGGGTCGATTTTATAAACTGGTAATATTAACTCAGAAATCTGACATAATAAAGGCAATAGTAGTAAGATGTATTTTTGGAAGAAATATTTGCAGGAGTTCAGTGACAACACAAAAGTTCACCAGATCAGGCCTTGGAAAACTGTATGAACCTAAGAAAGGCTGTATGAGTTAAAACATTAAAACAATACCTTATCTGATAGTACTGTAATTAACAGTTATTATGGCTGTGGCTGATGTGCACTAAACATCTGTAGAAATGGATAGAAGCAGAACCCCACTGAAATCGAGATGCTACATCTCAGCTGGACTATTCTGAGCAAAGAAATAGTAAAAATAAAATAAGTAAATATAAAACTAATTGTAGGCTTCTGATATTTTGTTAGCACCTTTATTTTTTCCTTTCTGACTAGATGCCTAGGTCTCCTTCTAGTTGCTGAAAAGTTTGACCAAGTTTCTGTGGAAGGGCTGGGTTTCACCTCTAGCACCACGGCAGCTCTCGCCCCTCCCCCAATACCATCAGGGTACCTGCTGCAAAAGGGCATAATGACTTTCAGGGTGTTGACCTACTGTAGGCAAAACCAGACCTGTCATTCTGTGGCTGCAGAGTCACACAGCTGATGGGTGCTTGTTTTGCAATTGGCAGTCCATTCCTGGGCTCAAGCACTTCTCCATGCAGTAACACTTCCTAACATTTCCACTAAATCTTCCACCTTCAGACCATGCCCTCTAGTTTTGTATCTACTGTACCTTCCTGAAATAAGCTCTCCCGACTGTATTGATCCCTCTATGTACCTGAATGTTTCAATCATGTTCTCTCTCCCTCTTGTCTCCAGAGGATACAAATCCAGCTCCTTCAACCTCTCCGATATGTCTTCCCACTTGTCCCATGTACCATTTTAGTGGCCCTTCTTGCACCCATTCCATGTTTTGCAACTCCAAGGAATCCACAAAGCCCAAGAGGTAGCGTGTTTCAGAAAAAAGATATGCAAGAACAAGGGACACAATTTGAAGATAAAGGGAACAGATCAGGGCAACTTGAGGAACTATTGTTTTCACTGAGAGGGTGGCAGATGCATTGAACAGCCTTCCTGATGAAGCTGTGGGTGAAAACAGTGTGGAATTCATGAATGCATGGGACAGACATAAGGTAATTCTGGGGTAGGGGATCAGGAGGAAGTAAGCTCTGACTAAGTAGGATCTGCAGCTTATCCAATAGGTAGGAAATGGGCAGACTAATATAAGGGAATTGTTCTTGCCTTTTCTATATCTTGCCCTAAACACCTGTTTTTCTTTGTCTAATGTTCATCTGCTGCCAGCCTTAGTTGTTCAACCATACAGTATGTGTCTATTGTAAGTTGCTACAGTTGATATTTTACACAGTGTCCAGTATAGATAGTATCCAGCACACATAGTATCCAGTATAAAAACACATAGATCACACACATAGATAGTATACAATCTCCAGACAACCTCTCTTGATACACTGTATCCAGTTTATTGAACAGATTATTCATCCTACACATACATTATCATTCCTACTTGTGTTTTCACTGCACTATGATGTTTCATCTTGAGCTATAATATAAAATCAGATTGCAATATAAAATTGAGACTACCAGTGAATTGTAGTAGCAACACTTACTGTACATTGAAATTAAACATAAAGGGGATGAATTCCACAGGTTTGTCATATTTCTTTAAGGTATTAAATTGATGCAACTTCAAATGCAATCAGTGGGCCATAATTTTCATGTTAGTATCTTTACAATATAAAACAGATTTCATTCCTCATATAAGGATGATTGATATATAGCTGGTTAATGATGTCACATTGTCTAGAGTGACACTTAGTAGAAATAACCTGTAAATCCCAGAAAGCTAAGTATTTAATGTAATTATTTTATTATGCCTGGTGTGAGGATAGAACCCACAGCCTCCTGATTTCTCAGCCTCATTTGTGAGTATGCTACCTGCTGAGCTACTGCAATTAAGTGGTTGGCTTGGAAGGTGGTCTAACATAGGTAATGATGTTATAATTCATTTATGGGTGTAATAGGCTTTTTCTGCTCTGAACATACTGTAACTACTGTGCTATTAAAACAGTATAATACAGCATGTCATCAGTGCTGAGGGTATTTAAGCAGCACACACATCCATAGCCACAGCTGTAGATGCAGTAGTCTCCTCATTAACAAAAGCAATGTAAATGTCAGTAGTATACCATCATAATTACTTTTATAACTGTGTGATGCATCTAAAAGCAGCTTTAAACCAAATAATTAATGAAGTGCATACTGAAGTTATCGGCAGAATAAAATTAAAAACCTGACTGGTTTTCCAAAGGTCGAAATGTCAGAATACTTTTCAGAAGATGCTTTTCTCATTGAAAGTCTAGAATCTTACTATTATACAGTACATGTGACTATTTATAAATCTGAAACATTAATACTGGCAGTGGTTGTGTTCTGACAATCAGCAACTTTGAAAAAACTATGTTTAACAATTTTTCTGCATTATTATCAATAGGGCTTTGTTGGTGATTTACTGTAGTTTTAGAGTGTCACACATTTCAAACTGATTTGTGAATAAGGCGCTACTACTGTATATCTCAAACTGTGGAAATGTGTGCTGCTTTTAGTCAACCTTAGCATTGGAAAACAGCTGAATACACTGTATGTGGCTTAATACAGTTATATCTACCCTGAAACAGTCACCTGAATGGATAGTTGATTGGTACTTTCAAATTTGCTGTCCATAGCTGGACTATTTAAACCAAGCATTCTTAACGTGAAACTCTGCAAAGAAGATGTTGCTTTCATCAAATGCATAAGGGAGTGCAGTGTATGACCCATGCCTTTGTTAGTAATATTTAATGCATCAAATACATTCTATGTTATATATACTGTATGCACATTTGCAAATGAACCTCCATTTATGGTAAAATCAGTTTGACTAATGCACTTTATTATTTAATGGTTGTAAGATCATTTATCATTTTTTATTAGCTAGTGTACATGTGATGCTGAGTGAATGAGAGAGCCAAGTGTAGTCTTGGTAAGGTATACATCATGTATACAATCAACATAAATGTGGAACCCTCATAATTACAGTATTTGGTCTGAATGGAAATAGTCATAACCTCTGGATCAGCAGCCAGTTGCTGTTTCCATACAGTATGTTCCTGCTGATCTGGAACCATGTCTTTACCTGGGATTAACTTTGATTCCAGGTCCTATCCCAAATTCAGGTCTATTATTTTACAACATAGTATGCACATTCAGAATTTAAAAAGTATGTTACATGATTACAGTTTGTTCTATTTGCAGTCTCCACTGTAACATTCTAGTGTCGTAAGTGGAATGAAATGTTCTGCATTTTTTGTTTTGCCATAAAATGATTGGACTGACTCTTAGTCCATCATGAAAATAAAGTGATAAAATCCAGGTTTATTCTATTTCTGACTGTAGTTGTTAACCCTCATATTACTCTTCAGAGAAGAAGCAATACAGTACATAACACAATAAATAAATTATTGGAAGCTGTATAAACATCTTCAAACACATATATTCAGTTCCACTGTTTTCTGATGCTGAAACAGACACAGGAATACTGTAGGTGTGCATGCAGATTGCAATATAGACTGAATTTATACATATATTTTTAAGTCAGTGATCAACTGAAATGATTGCAGAAGATCAATGCAGTCATTTCAGTTGGCAAGGTCCCCATTAATAAAAGTATAAATTCAGTCTACAGTACATTAGCATACCGTACGTGAAACCTATTCAAATTTCAGTGACTTTTAGGCATCAGAAAACAACAGTGGTTTGGGCTTCTCAACGGTTACTGTGTGAACTATGAATTCTAACTTTTCTCATGGAAATGTGCATGTAATGTTGCCCTTCAACTGTATTAAGTTGTTTTAGTAATTTTCTGTACCTTGGGGTGATGGGGCTTGGGGAGCCACACCTCAGCCCAGCCTTTGCTTCATGGTCCCCTGCAGTTGACAGCAAGGACGCAGTGCACTCTGTCAGAAAAGAAAAGAAAGAATGAATGATATTGTCATCACCTATAGTAATACCTGATTGGCCACTTGCCAGCCAGTCTGGTTTGCCATAGGCAATGATACATCATTCATTCATTCATGCTGGAATGAATGAGCACGGTTATCAGCTCTGTATGCATAATTAGTCACTAATAAAAGAGGAATTATGATATACTGTGCTGCAGATTGCTGCAAACCTGGAGGATAGTTCAAACAACACCTCTTAAATCCATTTTTCTGTTTGATTTATTACAGCTGTCAGCGTATCCATGTACTTTTAAGCCACTTTGGCCAAGCTCAGAATTAAACCCTTGCTTTGATACAACTCTATACTGAGAAACACATGTAAGTGGTCTATACTGAGAAACCAAGCTTGGACTTTATGCATAATTGCAGCTGAACTGTAATTAGCCCAAATACTTTACTGTAAAGGATATGCTCCATTTTTTTCAATTCATTAAAATTCATCCTTTATTGGGCCAGGATAAGTGTTACAGTACACTGCCTCTAATGAAAAGTACAGACTTCACACAAGCAGTTTATTACTCCGATTTCAACAGCACTGGCAAATGGCCTAGCACCATAAATTAATCTATTTGTTGCAAGTTTTCCTAACAATACTGATAATATGTAGATCATTTTAACTTTGAAAGTTACAGATTGGCTGACTGCTTCTCAACAATAATTATCAGAGCAGCAGAAGCAACTATGCAGGGTCACAGGTGTGGGGGTGAGAGCAGAGATGCTGAGAGGTAATAGCTGCACACTCAAGTTACAATGTACTGCAATTTAGTTCAGTTCTGAATAAAACATGTTTATAATAACTGACCATATTTTCTGCTTTGCCCACAAACAGCATTTCTCCTGAAATCAGAACAAAATGGCAAAATAGCAAATATGGGCGAGCAAGGAAAGATCAGATTGTAGAAATGGAAAAAGGTGCATGTCAGGTGAGACTGCTAATATTAAAGGAATAAAGGCATTGACTCTCTGTTGCAGGATTTTGATATTTCCATTACAAAAGTGATATTTCCATGCCTGTCATTATATCGGAATGTAATTAAGAGCATCAGGGCTCAGGAGGTACTATTTCATACTATTTGTATCCTGAAATGCACAGACTCATTAAATTTCACAGTTGGAAAGGCAGCAGCTTTACTCTAGTGCAGTGTTCCATTTTCATGCACATTGGACAACTGCCAGGGTTACCAGAGTTCATAAATCTAGTGATTAGCTGGATTCGCTTCCACGCAGTGTACGTTTACGGCCAATAAAAGCATTAGCAGTAGTAGGTGGGTAGCAGACTAATGAAGGTGTATCGGTTTATTTCTTAAAATAGTAACTCAGACGTTTTGCCTTTTTTCTACCGCTGTATGGGATACTGTATATCAAATGCTGCCAACCCAAATGATGCACCGCAATATGAACCCTTTTCAGACTGACAGTTGCTTTCGTTTTCTACATTCTTACACCACGTGCTTTTTACTTTCATTTTGTAAAATAAAATAATAAAACATTTGCAATGCAGTCTACAACAGTCAAAGGAACTACAGTACATAAAAATGCAACAGCAACTGGGTAAAGGCAGCATCATCAGTTGCAAATACACAGTATGGTAATAGCTAGTGACAACAACAACAATTAAGCGGTGGGCAAAGAAATAAAAACATGTTCCAGCTAAAAGGCTGAAGTATTTTTGTTTTAGTGATGGATCACTAGCAAACGTAAATATTCAGATTACATTCCCAGCGTTGTAACCTTAACATGTGGTTGCATTTCTTTATGCACCTTTGTTGGTACTTATCACTGTGTATTTATAACCAGTGCTAACCTTTACAATGAGAGAATCTGACGCCTTCATCCAGAAGTGCAGCCCCTCCAGCAGCAGTGAGCAGAGTATTCAACTACTGTATGTGTATGTTTGCTTTTTATGACCACCATCCTTAATCAGATCTGCTCTTTTCCTGGTAGTCTAGTGGTCCCCTACTAAATCTTGATTGCTGAAAATATGAAATTATTTGACCCTTTTCTCTGTGGCTACATTACCAGGGTACATACAGTCAACTATTTTACTATTTTTCAACAATCGGATTGGGGAAGGGACCACTAGATTACTCGGCAACACCACTAGCAAGGATTCTGAAGGAGCCCATGTCCAGTCCCTGCTAGAGCAAACAGTCTGTGTATGACCTCCATCAAGATAATAGATATTTCTGCACATGTCAGTTAAAATATGAAACTGCCTTGTTACTGTACTCATTCCAATGAGGTCCGCAAATGTAATCATGTGCAAACAAGGAACCCTACAGTATATGAATGTGATCATCGGAGGTCCTGGTAAAATGTAACCTGTTACTAATTGCTGTTACTAGTTACTAGTAAACTTTTCATTTCAGCTTGTAAAAGTGTTTGCCTAAAGGAATTGTGACCTCACACTGAAAACCTGATCTCTGCAACACTGTACTGTGATGTGGTTAAGAAAGAGATATGTTGTTCAAACATTGTTTAGCTTTTACAAAGTATATGGTTATTATTCTTAATGAGATTAATGCTAGTGGCATGCCTTAGTGTGTTTTGATCTTGTACTTTTTTTTTAAGAAAACCTTGCTTGTTTTTGTCTGTTTCTCCAATTAGCAGCCACAGCTGAGAGTTGTCAGATGTTGTTACCACATATTTCTACATGATTCATTTTTTGACTTGAAATAAAATGTGGCTATGAGTTGAGAGAAAAAATGTTTTTAGTTTGCAATGCTCTACAGAAATTCTCATGGGATGGGAAGTGTGTTTAACCCATTTCCCAAAACTCCTGTGAAAAATCTCTCTCTCTCTCTCTCTTTAATTTTGCATTTCTGCTTTTTACATGCTGAATAAATAAATGTATCTTAATTTGTGAAGACCGAGGTTCTTTTGAGCGTGCATATGTGAGGCATGAATGAGGGATCCACTCACTGTAGATCAAGGGAGGATGTGAAATGATGCAGATACATAGGGGGTGAACAAAGTGGTAGACAGTAAGACCTACCACAGCTTCAGGTTGATGTAGCACAGTTGGACTAAGGCACACGCACTCGCATGTTCTTATAGTCCCCATGTATATGTCTGTTTTGTTCTTACAGCGTTGTTTGCCTAACTGAGCCAAGATGTACAAACAGATAATAAAATGTCAGGTTTATTTCAGGTGACCAGGATCGTAGTGGGAGAGGGAGCAAATGAAACAATGTCCTGAGAATGTGCTTAAACTTATTAATCCTTGCTGTGCCATGGAGTGATACACTGGTCCAGAATCTTATATGTTCAAATTCTGTTTGCGGGCCTAAAGGTTAATACTGCTTAGGTGGATCGGCACATAAATTACTCAGTGGCAAATATTTTTCATACTATTTGTGATCATCGTTAAGTATAACCACTAACTGATGACAGACACTTGGGGCATGAAACTGTGCTACCAGCAAAGTTGCATTTGCAAAGCCCTGAACAGTTATCTGTTGGTAATGAAAAGAAAACTGTCAGCTGATAACAATCAGCCACTGTCCACTGCACAGAATAGACATCTCACTGATAGATCTAGAGCGAAGGGACATGCACTTGCCAATAGCACCACTACAGCTCCAGACACTGAAGAAAGAAGTTCATGCACTTTCATGGCTGTTAACTTTTTCAGCACTTTAAAACAGTTACTTAGCATCTGCACTAAGATGTTACACGTCGCTGAACTGAATTGTGACACCAGAATCCCTGTGATCAACATTTGTCAGCAAAGAGAATTGAAAATTCAACAGCTGTATAAATTGGTAAGTGACATGAGTCAACAACAACATATCTGCACATAATACTTGGCTTAAAATTTGAGCACCACCATATTCCGTACTACAGCATCAAACAGGGATGTCATTTATAATTCAGCTAATGTCAAGCAGTTTAATCATATAAAAATAATTACTGTATCAGTATGGTGGCAGCAACAGGATCAGGAAATTATGAAATAAAATGCAACAACACCCCATTCGGCCATATGTTGTGTGGGTGGAGGGAGGCATGAGCACCCAGGGTGGGCTGTTAGGTGGCTTCAGATTCGCCAGAGGAAAGGGTAGATTCGATTGTGAGCTACGGGTTGAATTTGTGTTTTCTTTTCTGTACCTAGTTTTCACTATTTTGTTAGGGCACATGTCCAACCCTAAGATGTTTAGGGTCACAAGGTGATGTGACTTCATTGAGCATCTGATCTGAGAAAGAGCTGTGTGATTCTATCTAAATGCCAGCTCATGGCAATTCAGAGAAAAAAAACATTTTGAAGCTGCATTACCAGACTAAGTGTACAGTTTAGTGAATTACCACACAGGTGTGTATATGACAGCACTAAAAGGCACATTAAAGTGCTTCAGTCATGAAAACTTCCCCTTCCCCCACTGGCTGCTGCTGAAATGCATAGCAGTATGTTCTTCTTTGTGCATTCTGGCTGTTTTTTGCTTCAGCTGCAGGTAGTACAGTATGCTCAAGTTCGTTTGCATAGGTTTTGATTTGATTTGATTTATTGAAAATTTCGAATTACAACCTTTGAGTCAAGGACTCCTTTGCAAAGGCTCATGTCAATCACGCCAGAATATTAGGACAAGACTGTTTGTACAAAAGTTTTCAAGACAGAGACATTACTTTGACACAAATGTTCAAGATCATAGCATAAGCAAGGCTACATGTCAGTTTCAATACAACATTACATAGAGCAAAACAGAGATATTACATTTACAAAAATTTAATATCATAGCATAAGTGAGGCTACACGTCAGTTGTAGTAGGGAGTACACAGGGAAACCGGTTGTATTGAAGTTTCAAAACAGGACATTACAATGGTTCAAAGATTCACCGTAACAGGTTTTGCTTAGGTTCAGCAAATATCTGAGAATAGAGATGCTCCTAATGGCGGGAGACCCCGTGACCCACCACCTAAGGGGAAAGAGGAGAACAGGTACAGGTCTCAGAGTTAAGTAGAAACTCTTGATCCCAGCTTTGAATAGACTTAGATTAGGGCAAGTAAGGACGGAGGAAGGTAGATTGTTAAGCCAGAGCAGAGCTCAATAGCAAAAGGATCTTTGCCCTAGAGATGTCCTACAATGGGGACTGTGTAGGAGGTACCAGCAAGTCGTCTAGTGGTGCCCCTATGATGGCTGGGCGGATGAGATGGTGGAGTCCAATTGGTGTTTGCTTCATAAGGATCTTTTGGCTTGGAGGCAGGTTTGGTACTTAAGCCTCCTTCTAGGTTAGCCAGTCTGCATGATAGTAGAGCAAACAAGTGTGAGTTTGTCTATTGCTGTTATGACCATGCGGCAGGCTTTTGAGTGCTATATTGATGCTGCTTAGGGCAGATTTGTCAGCAGCGCCGTAAATGGTTATTCCATAATCGACCAATGAGAGGACAGAGCTTGTAACGGCTAACCAAGCGCCTGTGGGGTAAGGCAGTGTTTGTGCCTGTAAAGAATGCCAAGTCGGGTATTGACTGAGGAGGAGAGAAGTTTAATATGATGATGGTATGAAAGGGATGTGTCCAGAGTGATACCTAGATATTTAAAATGAGTGACCTGTTCAATGAGGGTACCCTGTAAGTCTGAGATAGATAGTTGGGAGTTACTGAGGGGTTTTGGCGATGGGCAAACATCATGGATTTAGTTTTGTCATAGTTAAGTATTAGCCGATGGTCAGAGAACCAGTGTTCAAGTTCCCTAAACAACCTTGAAGGGCTTTGGAGTTGGATGAGGTTGTTGTGCTTCCAAAATAACACTGCATCGCCAGCATATAGCAGTAGCTTTCTCACTGCAGGCTTGGGGAGTGAGTTCAGGAAGAGAGTGAACAATACAGAGGGCCAAGTATAGACCCTTGAGGGACGCCAGAACAACTGGTTATTTGGACGAGAGTGTGTTACAAATTTTTACTTGTTGTGTTCTGTCGGTCAGATAGTTTTTGAACCAGGAGATAGTTTCAGGAGCAACATGGAGGGACGCAAGGGCACGGAGTAGAAGCTCATGATTGACAGTGTCAAATGCCTTGGTCAAATCAACATAGATTGCCCTAACTGCTGACCCTTGTTCAAGAGCTTCATGAATGTAAGATGTAAATTCTAGTAGTGCCGTGGTAGTACTGTGCCCTTTTCTGAAACCATGCTGCTCATGGCAAGAAGTCCATATTTGTCTAGGTATTCCGTAAGTTGGTCAGACACAATTCTTTCTAGTGCTTTTGAGAGGGAGGAAGGATCATAATGGGCCTATAGTTGCCTGGGAAGTTGGATCACCCTTTTTAGGATGGGTGTGATAATACCTCTTTTCCATAAGCGTAGGGACTTGGCCAGAGCACAGCAGTAGTTGAGGAGTTTGGTGAGATCTGACAGAGTCTCATTAAGGAGTAACCGAAGAAGCAGTGGAGTTCACATTGATAGAGTCTAGTAAGAGAAAACGCTTGGATTACACACATACAACGAAGTCTTTTTCACATCAAATGCTGAGGTATTTTTTCTGGAGGATTAGAACCCATGGAGTCCATGAAGGTGTGCTTTGGAGAGCTGGCATGTGTAAGGACTGTTAGGCACCCACACATTTTGCTGGTCCTGCTGTGGCAGGGAACAGTTTATTAAAGTAATAATGTGTGTTTGTCTCTCTAAACTAGACAAGACTAGAGCATCCTATCAGGTAACCAACACAGTTGATCTGTGTGTGTGGGGGAGGAGCTGCTCACTGAAGCGTAGCTCCTCTTTTAACTGTATGCCACTGCATTTTCAACTGCTGTCATAGACAGCTCTGGCGGTGATTGGAGAACAGTGACCATGACTGAAACACACTGACTGAATTGGAAGATGCTGACACACCTCTGAAAACTCAGATGATGGCACCATGTTTCGTGACACATGCAAGCAAACATAAAAAGAAAGCTGATGTTATTCTAGTTATTCCTCCAAATAAGATGACAGCTGTGTGATACAGTATTTTGTCCAGCTATAGAGCACTGCAACCTAGAGTATACAGAGTTCTGTCTTAATCCACTAATTTTACATTAATGACAAGTGGTTACCTGATGAGGCACCAGTTATCACTTCAAAACAAATGAGCTACAAATATTTTTTTTTCTTTTCCCTCAGCAGTGGAAAACTATGTTGCATACACAACATTTTCTACCTTTTTCTTTCTGTACTCTAGTCCCTATAAATGATGGGGTGCGACCATCTATTCTAGGTTCATTTTTGGAGCAAGGGTGCATAATAGATGAGGAATTATCAGGGATGTCCTGGGGAGGTACCATGGCCAGGAGCCTTGAGAAGTACAGTAATGATTATCCAGTTATAATTGTTCCATGATGAACTGATTCAGTGTGGCTCTGTAATATGGGAATTTCACAAAGAAGCCATTGAGAAAGCCATGTTTACTACTAAGAGCAGCAACAAGCTTCAGCAGGCTGGATCTACATTCAATGCTGCAACAGGTGTATAGTTTGTAGAGCATGCATGGTACTGGGTGTCAAAGGGTGTGTCAGTACTGCATGTCACTGTGCTGATCTTATGACCAGCAAATCAGCAGGAAGAGCTACCGTGAGCACTGTACAGCCACAGAACATCCTTCTAGTTCTGTGCACCCAGCCACAGAATTCAAATAGAAGTGATCAGGGTGGCACACGACAGGAGCTGGAGCCTGTCACTATGACATCACGCCATGGGTGGTTGCTAGGTGACAGACTGATGAGAGGGTGGAATGTAGAGAAGGTGAGATCATAGAAAATTGAAATAACTATAATAATGATAATAAATATAAGACCTAAATTAGAAACAGGGTAGACTACACTCTATGACATGCAGTGTGAAATCAAATGATGGTCAAGATTTTCATATATGTGATATAACACATGGAGTAACAGATGCAAAAACAACTTACATGTATTGTAGGATCTTATAAAGACCATCTTCTATACACTCATTGGCCCAGATATTCAAAAGAGTTGAGCCATGCACAATAGGTTGTGCCTGCACAAGTCCAAAATTGTGCCATTCTCGATATTCAGCAGGGGAGGCAGTTGTGCCCCGAAATCATGCTGAGCAACAAGCGCCAATGATAATGAAGGCATGTGCAACTTGAAGGGAGGAACCATGCATAAATGGTGCAATGTGATATTCAAAGACTTGACCAATGCGCAACAGTGGAGCAAAGCGAGTTGTGCTATAACAGAAATGAGCCAAAATAAAAGGAGCAAGGAAGAGGCACAAGAACACTACAGGGAAGCCACATGAGCAAGGCAGAGGCACACAGATAGGGCAGGTGGCAGGAACAGGGCATGCCAGTGAAGGCCACAGTTAGCAGTCAGGCACAGGGAAGGTGTGGGAGCACACAGCACAGAGGCCAGTACAGGCATGTGTACCCGTGTAGGGAAGGTAGCAACCAGGACAGTGGGGGGGAATAAAGCAACAGCTGCCAGGGGGTGAATGCAAGCTAGGACATGGCCAGTGCCACTTCCACATGGAGGCTGCAATGAGGGGTGAGAAGGCGGGCAGCAGGGGGGGTGGCCGTGAAGGACCGTCGGTGGTATGCCCCAGCAGGCAGTACCAAGCCTGCACCAGCTTTGAGCTGTACACAGATACTGAGATTGTGGGCCAGTACCACCTGAACAGGGCAACTCTGAGGCGGCTCTGTGAGCTGTGCAGTGATGTGATGCAGGCACCCACACGACGGAACCATGCCCTGTCAGTGGGGACCAAGGTAAAAGTCTGCATGTCCTTGCTCACCACGAGTACCTTCCAGAGACCAACTGGGAACACCACAAGCATAACCCAGTCAGCCACGTCATGCCACTCACCCAGTTCCTCAGCGCACTGCTGCCACATGCTGAGGAGTACATCCATTTCCCCAGCACAGTGGCGGGAGCACACAGCAAGTGTACAGGAGTTCCACAGGGTAGCACATATGCCTGGCATGTTAGGGGCAATAGACTGCACCCATGTGGCTATATGCACACCACCTGGCCCCAAGGGGGCCGCATACATAAATCAAGGGCTATGCCAGCATCAACTGCCAGGTGGTGTGCGTGCCAGGGGTGCATCATCAATGTCTGTGCCATGCACCCTGGGGGAGCATGATTCTTACACCTGGCACCAGTCAGCACTGTGCCACAGATTCAAGAGTGGGGACATCCCACTGGCCACCTAGTGGTTGAATATGCAAACCACATGGACAAATATAGGGCCTGGGGGGCATGGCCAAGGTGCCATGGGTAGTGGCCTACATGGCTTTGGGGCAGGGTGATGCTGATCACCAAACTAACCTCCACCCTCTACACACAGGTGACAGTGGATACCCACTCCGGTCCTGGGTGCTCACTCCTACCGGCGGCCCACAACCCCATCGCAGCAACGCTACAATGAGGCACACACCACCACATGGAATGTCATTGAGTGGGTGTTCGGGATGCTGAAGGCATGTTTCATTCCTGGACACCTCTGGTGGTGCCCTACAGTACAGCCCCTCAAAGGCCTGTGGGATATTCCTGACCTGTTGCACCCTGCACAACATGGCCAATGAATGTGGGATAGCCATACAGGTTGAAGAGGGGGACAGTGATGGGGACGCCGGTGGCGATGGTGATGGGCAGCCCCCTTGGCCAATGGGACCCCGACTGCTCCAGCTGGCACAGCTGTACCAGGACACCATCATGGAGGAGCACTTCAGTCAAACCAGGTAAGTCATGGGGCCATGCGCAGCCACCAGTGGCCAGGCACAACCCACAAACACACAGGAACCCACACTGGGGTGCATGCCATCAAGGGAAGTGGCAGGACAGAGGCACACACACAGCCAGGGATGGGTGAGGATTAACATGCCATGCTGAAGGACACACACACATACACACACGCACGCATACAATGCAACAAACCTGCACAGAGGGTAGAAGGCACACCGACCCAGAATGCACACCCTAGCAACACACATGCCCACAGGCCACCACGCCACTGCCTGTCCATGTACATGTGTCAGATGCTGAGCACCATTGCACATTAGTGTACAGCACAATGCAGGCATCATCATGCACACATAACTGTGGACAGCAGCTGGGAGGGTGTGCAGATGGACTGTGTGTCTGTGTGTAGGCCAGGTACCCACCCATGCACTGCCCACTGAAACACACAATGCACACAGGGCAGCACCAGACAGGCCAAGCTTTGAGACAGATCAGTCCCGCTACACAGTGCCATGGCCACCACGGATGCATGAGCGGCCCTGCCGAGACCTGCCAGCATTGGCAGGCTGATCACTGGCCTCATGGGGTGGCACCGATGATCCCCAGGGGTTTCCTGCATGAACGCGGCCGTGCCCACGCAGAGATCTACAGTACACTGAACATGCCTGCACCATGAGTGTTCAGGGTGCTCCAGCTGAACCCAGCGCCGACAGGGTGGGAGTTGCATGATGCTGGGAACGGGGAGTGGATAGTGCACTGCATGGTATCCGCGTGCATGGGCACCTGACTGTGTGTCCATTGTGGCCATGACAGCAATGAACACCTGTGCATGCCTGTCAGTGGCAGTGGTCACATCTTCCTGCAAATGGTCCATCTGTGCCTTGATCATTTCAAGCGCCCCTGCTGCGATGCTCCTCTGCATGCTCCAGAGACCCACACAGTGCATCTACAGACATTGTAAGTCGTGTCTGCTGCTGGACCCGATGCTTGCAGTAGGCGGTGTGCTCGACCAAGAGGTCATCAGCCTCCTCTGCATCCTGTCCCTCAGGGTGTGCAAGGGCCTGATGTTCAGCACCCTTGAGGGTGGGTGCTGTACACCAGGACCAGGTCTGACATGTCCACAGGAGGTGCACAGATGCCGCCACTGAACCCTGTACCCCCAAGCCCAGTGGGTGACTGCTGTTGCCCCTCTGGCTACTGCACCCTTCAGGGCTTAGTGTGTGCCACTGCAGTGGCCGCAACAGTCCCACTGTCCTGAACAGACACCAGTGCTGCCCCACTGGTGCTGACAGGCACAGCCTGGGACTGTGCTGACATGCAGGCCCCTGTGGCAGCACCACCACAACATCCATGGAGTGAATTGTCTCTGCTGTGTGTCCATCCTGTGGGCACATGTGTTACTGCTCAAGACGGTCATCATCATCACTGGTGCTGGACTCTCACCCACACAGCCACATTTTTGCTGGCGAGCACCCCACCGCGCATGCCCGTCTTGCTGATGCAGGTGTCTTGCTGCACTGATGACATGCTGTCGCGTGGTAGGCAATGCAGGGCATGGCCACCATTGTGCCAGTGGCTCTATAGTGATGGTCACTACATGGCGCTGTGGCACTGGGCCTTCATAGGTGCAATGGCTCAACTGCCTGATAGTACACTGTGGCGCTAGCCACAGGCAGTCAATTGGCTACACACATTTTCATCTGATGGCGCTGGCGTGGCCTTGTGCCAGAGACCCTGACCCTGTGCCCGACCTTTGCTCCCTTGGTGCAATGCGTGAGGCATGGGTGCGCTTCTATCATGCTGTTCGTAACAGCGTGATAGGGAATGGCAGCGCTGTACAGCACAGCATCTGCACATGGGAACTCAGGCTGCAGAGCACCATATTGCCTACTATAGCTATTGCAATGGCACGTAAAAGAGCTGTTCTTGACGGCCATTGAGCTGGCAAATCTGGTAGGCCATAGTCGACCTACACCATAGGCCTCTCTTTGAGGAGGCCCCTGATAGGGCAAGGACCCAGGTGTGGCAGTAGGTGGCCACTGCCCTGGATGAGGCAACAGGCAGGGGAGTTCAGCTGAGCAGTGCAGGCACCGCTACGGTGACCTGTGCAGGAGGGAGCGGGAGCTACTGGACCAAATGCAGTCACGTGCCAGGAGGGCACAGTGCACGTCCAGGTAGGGGTTCCGTCAACACACTTTATCATCCATATGAGTAACAGTGTTGTATGTGTCCAGCACATAGGGAGGGACTGTATGGGGTTGGCTGTGGCGGTGTTCACAGGGTGTGGGGTGGGTGGGTCTGGCTGGGTGGGAGGGCACACCTCCTTGGGCAGGGAACTTAGCTTTGGGAATGTACTGATGTTCTTCTTCTTTATGTCCCCACAAGTCCAGAAGAACCACGCAGAGTGTGGGTAGAGCAGCGGAGGGAGTGGAAACCGTAAGCCAGGTGGGCGAGGGACCAGCAACTCTCACCTGACTGGCCCGATGTGGGTGAGTGCCAGACATCCATGATTAGTATTGCATGCTGTGTGACAAGGTGGGCAGCGGGTATGGCCACAATTCACTGACATCACATGCACGCCCACTTGTTGCAGTAAACACTGTCCAGTGGCAATGCATGTCTGGGTGTGAGTCACTGGTGGTCCACTGTGCACCAGGTGCATGGTTGTGCCACTCGCCTTTGCACCACATAGCCATGTCACTAAACGGCCCCGGTGGTGCTGTGCATGATTTGGCTGGTGGGTGTGTGCAGCATTCTGCATGGCTGTATGCACCTGGGTGGGCAGGTCCTGTGGGCGTGATCACCGTGGCTGGTCATCACACCATCACAGTAGTATGTCCCATGGCTGTATGCCATGCACAGTGGGCGGGCTGTCTGGGATTGTGCATTCACACCTGTTGACTGTGCTCCCTTGTCCTAGGTGTGAGACATATGAGGGAAATCAGGGACACCATGCAGGAGCTCCTGAATCTGGCGTGGACGGTGGCAATACTGAGAAGGTTGGATGAGTCGGGGTTCTGCGGTGACACAGAGCCAGAGGGAGCCAGAGTCAGGAATGGTGGAGCTTTTAATAGTCCCTTGGTCCTGACTCTTAACCCCTGGACTCACCCTCACACCTCTCCTATCCCATCCCATCCCATTTGTCCACCCTTCCCTGCCCACCCCCACTGTTTTTGTGTCCCCACCACAAACCTGCAAATAGTTTTGATTCTTGTACATAGTAGAGTTTTCTATTTTACAATATATTTGACTTTTATATGAATACCTTGGTAGTCTCTGATTTTACGGAGCTATAGGTGCTCAGCTGCAGTGGTATTTATGGCACCGGGGTGGTGCAGTCATGGGTATGTGTGTGTGTGTCCCGTGTGGAGGTGTCTATGGTATGGGGGTAGATATCAGTCAGTGTCTGTGTTGTGTGTGTTGTTCCCTGTGCACTGGATGACGGTGTGCAGGTGGTCCACTAGCGCATGCTCTGTGTCCATGGTGCACCCATCGGCCCGTCCATGGCCTGTGCAGCCGAAACACATGCCTATCTATGAGCTGCATGGTCCGCTGGCATGTCAGTGGTGGCATTCCCTGCAGGGCAGACACTGTACCTGTTGCTTTGCTGGGTTGCCCATGTCACTGGTGTGGTGCATGCCTGGCTCAGGTGGCACTGTGGGTGACACGGTCATTGTCCCACCTCCATGCTGTGGCTTGTGTGTATTGCAGAGGATGTACCCCACTGTCTGTGGCTTGTGCTCCGGGTTACTATTGGTGGTGTATGGATCCGTGGTGCCTGCACAGGGGTGGTTGGCACTCTAGTGCCATGGTGGACTCTGGGTTGTGTCTACATTAGTTACATGGGTCCACAATGGGGCTTGGTTGCCCCACCACTGTGTCCCTGTGTTGTTGTGCCCTTGGGTATGGGTGGGTATCTGTCCAGACCATGTGGAGCATCCGGTGTGGTGCATGTCCCTCACACCACTGTGGGTGTCTGTGCTTGGCTGTTTGTGGCCAGTGGTGGGCGGGTGTGTCACTGGAATACTTGTGCGGCTGTACCACTTGGTGGTGGTGTCAGGACACGACCGTCCCATATGGGGTAACTCTTGTGCTAACGCATGGTCGGTCTCTCAGCAGTACTCGGGGACTATGCATAGCAGCACTGTGTCTACTGTTGTTGCATAGCCGTAGCTGCAACCTGCTGATGGGTGCTCATGGTGGGGCTGATTTGCATGATTCTGTGGGTGCAGGGTTGCATTGACACTGTGGGGTGGTGGCATGCATGGGGTTTCCTGCTGTGGTGGTCACTGCTCATGGGGTGTCTGGGGTCACGGTGCAGGGTGTGCTGTGCACTGGGGAGATGGTATGGAACAGGGTGGTCTACCCTCCTTGTGTGCCAGTCACAGCTTGCTGGAAGGTGTGATGGGGCACCATGGCCAGGCTGTGGGTTGGTTGCTTGTCTCCACGGACCAGTGGTTATTCCAGCCCTCCCTGGTTGTGATGTGCTTCGGTGTCAGGGGACAATGTCTGTTCTGCTGTGTGTTCCTGTGCCCATCTGTGGCATGGGTGGTGGGCCCCCTACCTCCCTGATTGTGCAGTTACATTGCTCTGCAGCTGGGGGTCTCCTGCTACTATGGTGCCTCTGGACTGCTCAGCTGAACATCCTTGTTGCGCCATGGCTGAGGTGGTGCAATATTCAGTTGTTGGCTGTAGGCAGTTTGGCCTGCTCCTTTTTGAATATCATGTCTCTTGCATATGGGCACAATAGACTTGTGTTTGCTCCTGCTATTGTGCACTTTTTGGGCACAGTTTGACTATCTGGGCCCTTATGTTGAAAAACACAGCCAAATAAATACAGCTGCAGTGTGGAATGCCAGCAGAATTTATCAAATGTGTCTCAATGTTATATAGTAGCCCATCTGCTAGGGTTATGTGTAACGGGCTTTATCCACAAATTTCTCTTTGACTACTCATCAGGGATGTCCCTATCACCTATGTTATTTAACCTTTATATTGAACCACTTGCCAGGAAGATTAACACCACATGGGATGTATGGGGGATAGGGATAGGACCAGCTGAATACAAGCTGTCATTGTTTGCAGATGGCATTCTTTACATCTCTCACATTGGAAACAATCTGTACACGCAGTTTTAAATATAACTGAATCCACTGTTCTGGCTGGCTAACTGAATCATCATAAAACAACTGTCCTATCCTTGACCCTCCTGTTTGAGAGCAGACATAGAAGACATGGGCCTCAATTCATTACCTTTTTAGGGACAGAGATTTCACAAGATGTTAAAAGTTAAACCCTTAATTTGGACCAGGACTTAGAGATGCGTGCAATGTCTGTCCCTCTCTTTGGGGAACGTTAACATCTTAAAATTGTCATTTTTCAAAGTTAATGTATCCATTGTCTATGTTAAACTTGGCCCTTCTGATAGAGGTTTGCTTTCTAAACCAGGCTATCTGGTCTACATTCCTGTCTTTAGAAGAACAGCCCAGGAGGGCTCTTTAGTCAAACTCTCAGAAGAAGAGAGATGGGAGGCTTAATATCCCTATTTATTACTATATTACTTTGCCTTTCAGGAATGCAAATATTTGTACTGGCTAGATCTTCAGAAACATGATTTCTCAGATATAGCATGATTAAATATTGAACAGTACATAGCGGGCAATCAGAATTCTCTCTCTCCTCATTGTTCTATACGACCTTCATTAAATAATCCATTTCTCTTAGATCATCTCCTATTGGCTGGTTCTGAAGGCCCATATGCAAATGTGTCATTTCTATAAAATCTGCAATAAGCAAGATTTGGGGCAACCATTCTTCAAATATTTAAATGTTAATTGGTAATAAGGGATTACCCAGAATCATGGAACAAACTCAAAAGATTACAGCCCTATCAGATCTGGTTAAAGAGGACAAGGTATATCTGTAGCAGATTTCAGACAATACTTTCACCTCAGATTTCCCTGTTTTAAATATATACAGATTAAACATTGCATGTCCAGTTCTTGGAGCGACTTCCTAGTCCTCAGAGGCATCTCAATTTTTCTCAGACTTGGCAAATATTGCCACACAGCCCTAGACCAATCTCACAATTATACCAGTGGCTGGTCACTAGGAGTTGGACTGAGCCACCACCGATGGCCTCTTACTGGCAGCATGCAGCTGACCTTCTTATGAAATCAATATGGTCAGATATTTATAGATATATAAAACAAGACAGATTACGACTTATCACATTTAATATCTTCCACAATCTGTATTATACTCACTTAAGCTCTATCATATGGGCAAACAACAAGATTCCAAATGCCAAAGGTGTCAACAGGAGGAAGGCTCATTGTGTCACCTGATTTTACACAGAAACATAGAAACATAGAATTTGGCGGCAGATAAGGACCGCTTGGCCACCTAGTCTGCCCTTTTCTCTACTCTAACAGATAAGCTGCAAAATCCTAGTGTTAACCAACAGCTTACTTCCTCCTACCCCACTAGGGACTGCCTTATGCCTGTCCCATGCATTCTTGAAGTCCTCCACTGTTCTTGACTCCACGACCTCCTCAGAGAGGCTGTTCCATGCATCCACAACCCTCTCAGTGAAAAATACTTTCTCACATTACCTCTAAGCCGCCCCCTCTATCTTTAAATTGTGCCTCCTTGTTCTTGCATCTCTTTTCTGAAGATGCTACCCTCTTGGACTTTGTTAATTCCCTTGAGGCACTTGAAAGTTTCTACCATGTCCCTCTCTCTCCCTCCTTTCCTCTAGGATATACATAAGCCCTTTAGTCTTTCTTTCAGATGTCTTCTGGTGCAGACCCTGCACCATTTTGTTGCCCTCCTCTGAACACCTTCCACTCTGTCTATGTCTTATGAGATGGGGTCTCTGAACTGCACACAGTACCTAGATGAGGTCTCACCAACTGTCTGTACAGAGGGATAACAACTTCCTGTTTTCTACTATTGATGCCTCTTCCTATGCATCCCAGTATCCCCTGCCTTCCTTACTGCCTTTCACATTGCTTGCCCACCTTTAGGTCATCTGATATAATTACCCCCAGGTCCCTTTCTATATTTTACTGTTGTCAGTATCTCACCCCCATTGTGTACACTTCCCCTGGTTTTTGTTTCATGTGCATTACCTTGCACTTCTTTGCATTGAATCTGAGCTGCCAAACATTTGACCATCCTTCTCATCCTTTCCACTCCATCTTGTGTATCCATCCTGTTGCAGATCTTTGTGTCATCTGCAAAGAGACATACTTTTCCTTCCAGTTCCTCTGCAATATCACTTATAAAGACATTAAAAAGGACCAGTCCCAGTATTGAACCCTCTGGTACCCCACTAGTAATCCTCCTTCTTCACTGTGTATTCCATTTACTACTACCCTTGCCTCCTGTTGTTCAGCCAATTTTTATCCAGGCTACCACCTTGGGACCCACTCCAAGGCAGGCTATCTTATGAATTAATCTTTGTGTGGGACTGTATCAAATGCCTTGCTAAAATCTAGGTAGGCCATGTCCACAGCCTCCTGGTCTACTGCTTTGGTCACTCAGTCAAAGAAATCTATTAGATTAGTCTTCCATGATCTTCCCATCGTGAATCCATCCTGCCTTGGGTCCCAGCCCCACTGGCCTCTAGGTACTCAACAATTCTTTCCTTCAGAAATGATTCCATCATTTTCCTACCACTGAGGTCAAACTAACTGGTCTGTAGTTTCCTGCCTCTGTCCTGCTCCCACTTTTGTGAAGAGGAATCACATCTGCCCTCCTCCAGTCCTCGGGTACCACCCCATCCTCCCATGATTTGTTAAAGAGAGTAGTCAGGTGTCACTAGTTCTACCCTTAGTTCTTTTAGAATTCTTGGGTGATCCCATCAGGCCCCATTGCTTTGTTCACCTTTGGGTTTATCAGTCCTTTCAGAACCCTTTCTTCTGTAAATGGACTGGTATCAGACCTCATTTTCGGAGTGTTTCTCTTGTTTGGTTTGGTAACTCCCCTCCCTTTCTTTGTGAATACTGAGCAGAAATATTCGTTCAGTATCTCTGCTTTTCACTGTCACCCTCTACCCACCTTCCTCCTCTTTATTAAACTTCAGTATCCTCCATTGGTCTTTCTTCGCTCCCTAATGTACCTATAAAAAGTCTTATCCACCTTCTTAACAGAATTGGCTACTTTTCCTCGGTTTGGGCCTTTGCTATTTGGACTGCCTTCTCAGCCTCTTTCTGCTTTAACAGATAAAGTTCTCTGTCCTGCTCCTTCTGTGTTTCCTTATATTTCCTGAATGCTGTCCTCTTCTCCATAACCTTCCTGCCACCTCTTTTGATAACCATAGCGTTTTTTCCTTGTTGTGTTTTATTGATTTGCTTTACACAAAGGCTTGTTGCCTCTGTGATGGCTGTTTGATCATTCCCATTGTTCCTCCACCCTCCTTCTTGCCTGTTTGCTAGTGCTTTTCTGAGGCACTCTCTCATTTTCCCAAAGTCGGCCTCCTAAAGTCCAGTACTCTTGCTTTTGTATGGCTGTGTTTATTGTGAACCACACTGTTTGGTGGTCACTTGTTCTCAGATGGCTACCACTTCTAAATTGGAGATTCTTTCTCCATCTCCATTTGAGAGATTTGGATTTGATCCAAAGTGCAATTATTCTGGCAGCAAATTTAGAAATATCTTGGCCCACTTTTTGAGGTGCTAACTATTTTAAACTAGAAATTTGTGTGTTGGTAATTTCTCAGCCATTGCATCTAAGATTCGCAAGTTATATATGACCTTAATCTCAACTGTCTCCTTGTTTATTATTATTATTATGTGATATTGCATTAAGGACTCTTTCTAACAACCAGAGAGTGACTCAAGAAATAAATATAACGCTAACACGGAATGGCTTTATGTGTACAATATCACACCCTCTCTTCATTTAAAAAGTTGGGAGTCACTCTTGCAATTTTAACGGGAAGTGAAAGGACATATATGGTCCTTGTCTCATTAACCCTCTGCTAGTAAGATGTATGATCAGACTGTTGATGTACTCATGATTTTTATTAATTAGTGTCCTAATGGAATGTATGTAAACAAGTCACTAAAATGCCCATATTGTATTGGAGGGTGGGTAGGAGGGTGAAGTCAGTTATTTGAGAGCTTGACCGGATGGTCAAGTTATTGGGTATGAGGTGGGTTGTTATTATACTCAAGTTGACGAACTCATTGTGACAGGTAATGTTTTTTTTTTATGTATATATGTTTGGTTAAATTGTTCAATAAGGTTTATTCAATTGCAAAGAAATACAGTTGCAGTGATGTCATTATCTTTTGTTGGTCCTGCTACCTGTGATAGTGGTTAATATTGGAATTTATACTTTTAAAAGCTCTATCTGAGTACTATAGAGACATTAAGGGTCCAGTCAATAAAATAGAGCCCTCTGTAGTGTCCACTATAAGTAAATTGGAGGAAGTGATACATAAGTGACAACAGATTACTTCAGAGATATCGAGGTTGAGCTATTGTGAGCCCCTCTGTAAATTTAACACTAGCTGGTTGCTGCAGCTAATGGATGTATATTCATGTCTGACTAGCCCAGCAATGGTTATCTTAAATGTAGAGAAAGGGAGAGAGAGAGGAGAGAGACAGAGAGACAGAGTGAGAAAGAGAGATGAAAGAAAGAGCTGAGACTCTGCCCATATGCTTCAGTTCTACTGGGTGCAGCAAACATATGCGATGCATTTGATATCTTCATATATTTCAGACCCCCGATTTTCTCTCTCCTCCTCCATTTGCAATAGATCAGAATAGCTCGCTATGCAGACACAAAAATTGATGTTTGTACTAGAAAATCATTATTGCTGAAAAATTACTTGGTGATTAATACTGCTGCTTTAAAGGGGAACTGTCAGCTTCCAAGAAGAACAACCTATAGGTCCTGCTGAGCTAAAATGTACTGTAGTAACATTTTTTAATAGCTTACAGGACTGACATTTTAATGTTTATGTAACCCCTACAAATGGGGGTTCCCAAAAAGTCTTCCTTTAGCTTGCCTAAATGCTTACTGCCAGGCTGGTGTTCTGCGTTTAGTAATTTAAATGGTGTTGCTAAAGAGTGCCTGTGCTGCCTCTATCTACTGTCACTTTCAGAGCCTGCCTAGTTTGCAGTAATATTAATCTGAAGGGGGCTAAGTTTTCATGCTTCGAGTCCTGCCCGACCTGTTGGAAATAGCTCCATTTCTGCCATCACTAAATGTGCAGAGGGAGCTCTTTAAAGGGTGCAACTATTTGCTGAAAATAATTCAGAGTAATAATGATAATGTAGTTTGTTCTAACCACCCTTCTTTGCAGCAAGGACTGTCTTGTTTGCCTATACCATTTTGTCCAGGACTGCCAAATTGGGCCATTCAGTACTGGTGGGACCTAGAATGGAGTCAGACTACAGGAGCTTTCTGAGTCAAAATCTGTAGGAATTGGTTAGGGGCTGTTGGTGCCTTTTTGTAACTCTTGCATTGACTGACAGCAGAATCAGTCAGCGAACCTTGTGAATCTGAGGGAAAGCCCCGAGCTGTCTGCTACCAAGCCAGATCTAAGTTGAAACCTGTAGGAGCAGCAGGTCAGTAGAGTCTCGAGCAGCCATCTGCATAATTTTCGCATTGGAAGAACTATGGAAAGGCCCGATTCTGACCTGCATGTCTGCCTACTGCTCTGAGGGGAGAAAGATTTTTGCACTGAATTCGGTGTGTGTGATTAAAGTAAGCTACTGAAGGCAGGATCAAGCTCAACCTGAGGAGGACCGAAGATTGTGCGGAATGCGATCAGTGCTGTGAAATCCCATTCACTTAGAACTTGACTTGTGCAAAGAACAGTGCCACTGGGACCAAGAAGAATTGCCTGGTACTGTGGAATCCTTTGCATATAAATGTGCTGTGTATTGAAAGTGGGTGGTGATTTGTTTCCCACTGTGTGAACTGTGTCCTTCTGCTGGTAGCTGTATCCGGCTCAAATAGATTGAATCTGCGGTTAACCCATGCAGCTGGGCCTTGCCAGACTACCCTACTGCACAGAGAAAAGCCATTGATGAGAGACCTGCCTGGGGATCAGCCTCTTGCTCCACGCTTGAACGAAATGACGACTAGGTGAAATCATGTGGGCCTGGTTTCTCCTGGCAATCCAGACCAACCACCAGCTGTCTCAATTTCGTCCATCCTGTGTCCAGTCTTGAGTACCGGAGTAACTACCAGGTAGCTCCTGCACCTACAATATAATCTGGAGTGTGTCATCTGATTTCTTGGTTATTTCTCTTTATTCACAAACTGAGCCATCAGGCTCTGGATTACAAATAGTGTGTTGTGCATGTTGTTTTTCCATCACAGGGCCTCAACCAGCTGCGACACCAGCCTACCCAGGCAACCATCCTGGCTAGCCCATCTGCCTATGACCTGGGTACCCAGAGTGTGTGACTGTGTGTGGGTTTTGAAAAGCATGCATAATTGTTTGATTAATGTGGCTTGTAAGCCAATCATCCTGATTATGCCCTTCCTTGTTCACGCCCCTGAATAAATCAGATCTTACTTTTTCTTCATTTAAACTGACTGTGGTTCTAGTTTGTGTTAAAAGTACTGTACTGTTGCTGTCTGCTCTGTTTAACCTTGTTTTACAGGGGTCCCTGAGGTCAAACCAGAGGAACCAGCCCTGTGGTAAGTGCAACCAGTGTGGGTACTTGGAAAGTGTATCAGGGTATTGTGAAAGTGATTATTGTGTACTATTTGGCCACTAGTGGGGAACAAGGGGGGTTACAGTGCCCAGGCTAGTTTGACCATTACCAACCCTGACCTTCAGGTGGAGGCAACCATTACAGAACCTAGGCCCTTAACCTGTTATTAGCCAAGCAGGCAGGATAGTAGCTCTTGAGATAGCGCCACCTAGGGGTTACATCGTGGAAGCTCACCACTCGGATTTTGTGCCTGCTAGTGGACTAAATTATGAACTGTTGTCAAACATAAATGGCTACTCCAACAGAAGTGGCTGTATACCAGTTGTTGGGGTGGTGTGTGGGCAGAAGATCAACCCCAAAATGCTCTTGAGTGTTTAAAACCCTGTGGTGGGTCGACTGGCTGATCTGATCGCCCAAACTTTCAGGGCCTTAGTAGAGTGTAGTGACCTGGAGGACAGCTCTAAAGTGCCACAGACTATTGCCTCTGACGTGGCTCCAGCTGTGTGGACAGTGATAACAAAAGACAGCAAAGACACTGGGAGGATGAGCTCCAACCATTATCTGAGACTTTGAGGAGAAATTTGCTAAGTTGTTGCTGGAGGAAGGAAAACCATAGAGGACCTTAAAAACTATTCCTGCAACCTGGGGTGTCCTTCACCAACACCCCTCCCACTCCAACTCCTGTTACTGTCCCACCTTCTGTGATCATGCCAGTGCTGGCCCCTATATCTGTACCTGCCATTAGTCACAACTCCTACTAAAGGTTGAGATTCTTCTTGCACCCTCCCACTCCGGGTAGGATGACTGGGAGACTTGATAGACCATGTTGCCCCTGTAGTACTTAAATGGCAATACTCAGAAGCAGAGAAATGAAAGAGGCTGAGTGAGAGCCTCTGGGATCCTGCCCTGTCCACTAGCCGTGCTAAATGGGCTAATAACCCCAAAGTAACTGCACAGGACTATCTTGGAGCATTGGAGAATGTGTATGGAGCCCAGATTCAGATGAGGATCTGTGGTGGACAGTAAGAAATGCCCAGCAGTACTAGGGAGCCTTTGTCTGTGTATGTATCTCTTTGCTGAAAGCTGCTGCAAGAGTGCCTCAGAAAAGGTAGTTTGCCATCAAATGAATTAGATTGAACTAGGCTGGACCGATCCTTAAGTCTGCTCCATTTTCGAATTGTTATTGCTTCAGTTGTGCCTCGCTAACTGACTCAGTATTGCCCTCCTATGACGAGCTAATGAAAGAAATCGGGGCTTGAGCTAAGGTGACCCCATGGGGAAGTTGCACCAATATCTGTTGCTATTGCACAAGTGACCAAGAGTGATCAGCTAAGGGGTCAGGGCAAAGGTCGCACTTAACAAGCACTCTGAGAAGACAGAGGACTTCCTATCCTGGGTCCAGTTTTTGAAAGTTGAGCTACTAAAGGAAGTCTGAGAGTTATAGGTGGGCGCCTCTGCAAGGGTTCCCCATGGAACAAGATTCTGGTTCCTTGCAGGACGTGACTGCCATGGGGATGGGGGTGCACCCTCAGGCATCTTCTACTGAGGGTAGATCCCAGGGTGAAATTAAATAATTGACTGCAACCCTAAAGAAACTGTTAAGACATGGTGCACCACTCTCACTGCTGCAAGCAGATACAGGACCCTGACCCCTTGCTACTGCTCCAGTCTCTTATGCAATGTTCTCCCCAAGGATGACCCAGAAGCCTATCATTTGTCACAACTGTGGGAAGGATGGCCATATGAAGAGAGAATGCCAGTCTCAGAAAGACTTAGAAAAGGTAGACAGACTAAGCAAATCAATGGTCGAGGGGTGCCCAAATGACTGCAGTGTGGGTTCAAGAAATACTAACTCAGATTTCTTTGTGGCTAAATCATCTGTCCAGGTTTCTGCTACAGCCTCTCCAGATTGGTCCAAAATAGGGGCCTTTAATGGAAACGACAGTGAAAGGAGGTGTGTCCACCGGACTGTGTTTGACAGTGGGTCACAAGTGACCATTACATTTCAGGACTGGTATGGCAAATGCTTATCTGCTGTATCATCGCAATCCCTGGAAGGCCTACATGTGGAGGCTGAGCGACAAGTCTTATCCCTACCTAGGATATGTCCACTTCTGGTTGTCATTTCCTGCAGCTTGTAACTGGTGTAGAGGAGCAAGTCGAGACACTGCCTTTAGTGTGTCCCCCTACTGGACTGTATGATGGGGTTCCCTGTTAACTGGGACCAACACCCATATGTTTGGGAGACTGGCACAACTCTCTCATGAGAAACAAGGGAAACAGACTGGGAGGGCCTAAAAATTCTGGCTCTGATCAAGAGGACCTATGATTTGCAGCAGAAACCTGAGGAAGTAGACCAGGATGAACCAGTAGAGGTCATGTGAAGAAGGATCCCGATTGGATGGTGTTGGCCCCTAACACCCAGTGTACCCTTCAAGGGAGTTCCACCTGAGGAAAGATGTCAAGAATAGAATACTAATGTTGGATGTGCGTGGTGATGGAAAATTGCAGAAGAATTATTGGTCAAGCCCAACATTTTGCCAGCTCGTGCTCATGCCTATGCATGTCGAGTGATGGTCTAGATTCACAGTGTATCAGATCAGGAGATCTGGGTCAACAGAGGCTGCACCCTAGCTATGGTACACTGCACAAACACTGCAGTTTTGCCCAGCAACAAAGCACCATGGTATGACAGATAGAGTGAGCCAGACGAGTTTGACTTTGGTGACTCCCTGTTGCCAGCTGAATGTAAGACTAGAATTAGCCAGAAACTTGTCAGAGAGATCAAGTGTTTTGCTTGAAGTAATGGGATGTAGGATGTCCAGGGTGCGGAGCATCACATATGTCTGCATGATGAATGGCCATTCCAGGAAAGGGTCTCGATGCCTAGCTCCAGCAGACATAGATGATGTGAGAAGACATCTGCAGGAAATGCTTGTAGCTGGTAATACAAAATCCAGAAGCCCATATGCTTTACCCATTGTGGTTGTGCGAAGAAAAATTAGTCTGTGAGGATGTGCTGATTATCAAACCCTGAACCGGTGGACTATTCTGACCAATACACCATGCCCCACATACAAGATGCTCTGGATTGTCTAAATGGGAGCAAGTGGTTCTCGTGTTGATCTTCACAGTGGATACTACTAATTCCAATGGCCCTGGAGGACCATAAGAAGACAGCTTTGATTTGTCCCTTGGGGTTCTACGAATATCTAAGAATGCCACAGGGATATCAGGCACTCCGTCCACCTTTCAGAGGCTGATGGAACGGCAGGGAGATAGGAATTTACTGGAATGCATGGTGTACTTGGACTATGTCATTGTGTTTGGGAGCACTTTGCAGAGCATGAGAACAGACTGTTTAAAGTCCTAGACTGACTGGAAGATTTCGCCTTAAGTTGTCCATCGACAAATGCCCGCTTTTTCAGAACTTCGTGAAGTATGTGGGGCACATAGTATCCACATATGGGATAGAGACTGATCCCAGTAAAGCTGAGTCTTTGACCACTTGGCCACAGCCCCACAATTTGAAAGAACTACAACATTTCCTGGGATTCTGTGGCTATTACCACCAATTCATAAAGGACTATTCTAAAGTGATTCAGCCACTTGACTCTTACCCAGGATTACCCTCCCACCAAACGTAAATACAAGAAAGGGTCATCCCCAGACCAGACAGAGTATATTTCCATCTAAGTGAACTTTTCAGGTCCCACTGGATGCCAGACTGTGAAGCAGCCTTCCACCAAGTCAATATACCAGCTCATCCATGCTCCATTCTCTATGCTGATCCCACAAACCCTATGTGATGCATACTGAAGCTAGTCTGCAGGGTCTAGGAGCTGTGCTGTATCAAAGACCATGAGGATGGTTTGAGACCAGTGGCATTCGCCAGTAGGAGCTTGACCCCTTCAGAGCTAAACTGCCAAGTGCACAAGCTGGAGTTCCTTACGTTAAAATGGGCCATTGTCAATCAGTTTCATGATCACCCTATGGGGCAAAAATATTGGTGAGGACTGGACAATAACCCGTTGACCTATGTACAGACTTCAGCTGCTAGACGCCACTGGGACCGGTGGTTTCTGCATTGTCAACGTGATGATTATGCTGTCGAATACAGACTGGGCCTGAATCATTTTGATGCTGATACCCTATCCCAGAGGCCGATTTCTAAGAGTAACTGGGTCAGGCTGTCTGAACCTGACATCCAAGTATTGTGCCAGAAGTTTGATAGAAATTAACAGATATCTACAGACACAGTGGACTGCTTAGTAGATTGCTTGGGCCCTCCTGACACCTGCCTACTGGCTATGTATTGCCATTTTCTGCACCAGATATGAAGGTGCTGCCTCAGTTCAACAATGACAGCATTCAGTGGGCTCAATCCCAAGATCCTGTGATTCAGCCAGCCCTTGATGCCCACCGTCAGGGAAAGATGTGTTCAACTTATGTTCCTCTGATTTGTGAACGGCTTTATTCTTTAAAGAAGGCCCTAGGTTGAATCTGATTAATCAATTGTTGTATAGAGAAAGTGGATCGGTGTGGCCAAGTAGACAAGCAACAAACGGTTCGCCCACAGCCTTCAGAGGTTTGGTACTGAAGTCCCTTCACAGTCATATGGGCCACCTCGGTATCGACTAAACCCTTGACCTAGTACGATCTCGATCCTACTGGCCCAAGATGGTGGCCGATGTTGAGCACCATGTAAGGACTTGTATTCACTGCTTGCAGAGAAAGACCCTGCCTCAGAGGGCTTCCCCTTGTCAACATTGCTACCAGCACCCCAATGGAATTAGTCTACATAGACTTCTTGAGTTTGCAGCCTAACCAGCAAAACATTGGTAATGTGTTAGTGGATACAGATCATTTCACACGGCATGCACAAGCTTTCCCACCAAAGATCAAAAGGCATCTACTGCGGCCAAGGTGCTAGTGGAAAATTTATTTGTCCACTAAGGAGCCCCCAGCAATTCACTCTGATCAAGGTAGAGACTTTGAGAGTTGATTAAACAAAGAAATGCTCTCTCTATGGAGGGTGCAAAGTCAAGAACCATCCTATCACCCGAGAGGACCCACAACCAGAACAATTTAATCGCACCTAGACATGCTAGGCACCTTCACCCACCTAAAAGACAAGCATAAATGAAGCCAGCAGATTAACACCTTGGTACATGCCTATAATTGCACAAAAATGATGCTACCAGGTACTCTCCCTACTGTCTCAAGTTGGGGAGAGAGCTCGATTGCCTGTGGATGTCTGTTTTGGGGTCTCTCCAGATGGGGTCTGAGATGAAAATTATCTGCAACATGTACAAAAACTGAAAGCTCAATTGAATTATGCCTACCAACTGGCCCAAACAATGGCCTCCAAGAGAAAGTTAGCCAACAAAGAGAGGCATGATAAAAGAGTAAAGGCTCAAGAACTCGACCTAGAGATGGTGTGTTGTTGCGAAATTTGGGACTGCATGGTAAACATAAAATTACTGACCGATTGCACCATCTTCTCCATAGTAGTAGGCAAGTTGGATGATTTACCCAAGTACAAAGTGCACCCTGAAAACAACTCCAAAGCTGTCAAGACCATGCCCTGTAACCATTTACTACCTACTGGTCAAGTCATGATTGAGGCTGAATCCCCGAGATTGTTCCTCATGGACGGTGACTCGTGCTGCTGCAAAACAAAGATGGAGTCAACCTACCCTAGTGGTCACAGACTTAAGGTTTTCTCACAGCATGCCCAGACTGATAGTGACTGCTAGTCCACTTCTGATGAGAGTGAGCAACTATGCCTATTACCCTCTTATGAACTGAGTCAGCTGTTTCAAGGTAACCCCATGATCAATTGTGGGGATGAAGCTGGGCCTTCTGGACTGCCTAACCCTCCAGCTTCGTCCTTGGAGCCAATGCTCCCTGGAAGTGAAGTGCAAAGTATCACATCTGAAGATACTGAGTCTCTGTGTATGGTGGAACTGTATGATTTGCTCAGGAGGGGCCGAGGGTATGAGTTTCTCTGTTGACATGCCAGAACTTGAAGACTGCCATGAGAGTGCTGACAGTTCTCTTTCAGTGCCAGAGTGCCTTCCAAGTGAGCAAAGTGTTGTACAAACAGAACTTAGAGAGCCAGGGGCTGACAGTGCTCCAAGTTTGGACAACTCTACCCAGGCAGAGGCACCCCTCACAAGTGATGAAAGCTCCAAGAATGTTACTGAAATTACAGAGACTGTGGTTGTTCCCCAGAAAGACTGTCGGAGCTGTCAAACCAGTAGTATGCTTCAGCCATGATTCCCTGGGAGGCCAGTAGATTTGCCTCTCAATGTGGTCCACAAGGGGTTTATGTTTCCCAAAGCTCACTGCCCAAACTAAGTACCAATACCAGGTTGACTGTTCTGTCCTTCTAGGTATGGTGCCCCTATCCCATCTAGCCCTGAGTTAGCTGATAGAGAAGGCCCTCTCACATTGTTCAATGTACAGGAAGGAATAACCTGATTTCATATAGCAGTATATGTAAATTGCCTGTTGAAATATGCATGATGTAATTTATAATGGATATAGTAATGGAAACATAGAGAATATGTATGGTAAAGGTTAAGTATGTTGACTGATGTATCAAATGTGATTTGCATAACATGCTAATGGTATAGATGTATGGTATAGTTTGCATTTGCAATTATTGGTGATGGTACCAACTTGACGTGGATGCCAAGTTTTCTCCAGGCAGGGAAGAGTGTAACTCCCCTACAAATGGGGGTTCCCAAAAGTCTTCCTTGAGCTTGCCTAAATGTTCACTGCCAGGCTGGTGTTCTACGTCTTAGTAGTTTAAATGGTATTGCTAAAGAGTACATGTGAAGCCTCTATGTACTGTCACTTTAAGAGCTGCCTAGTTTGCAATAATATTAATCTGAAGGGGCTAAGTGTTTTCATGCTCGATTCCCACCGGCTGCTGGGAAACAGCTCTGTTTCTGCCATCATTAATTGTGCAGAGGAGCTCTGTTAAAGGATGCAACTATTTGCTGAAAATAATTCAGAGTAATAATGATAATGTAGTTTGTTCTAACCACTCTTCTTTGCAGCAAGGACTGTTTTGTTTGTCTACACCATTTTGGCCTGGAACTGCCAAACTGGGCCATTTAGTACTGGTGGGACCTAGAATGAGTCAAACTACAGGAGTTTACTGGGGTCAAAATCTGTAGGAATTGTAGTTTTGGACTGTTGGTGCCTTTTGTAACTGAAGGGGAGCTCTGGATTTGACTGACAACAGAATCAAGCCAACCAACCTTGTGGATCTGAGGAAAGCCCCGAGCTGTCTGCTGGTAAGCCAGATCTAAGTTGAAACCTGTAGGAGCAACAGCTCAGTACAGTCTTGAGCAGTCATCTGCATAGTTTTGCATGGGAAAACTGTGAAAGGCCTGATTCCTGGCCTGCATGTCTGCCTACTGCTCTGAGGAGGAGAAAGAATTATTTTCAGACTGAATCTGAGTGTGAGTGATTAAAGTAAGCTACTGAAGTGGGAACAGGCTCAACCTGAGAAGGACCGAAGACTGTGCAGGAATGCGATCGGCCTGCCAGAAATCCCATTCACTTCAGAACTTCTGACTTGAGCTGAGAACAGTGAGACTGGGACAGAAGAAGAATTGCCTGGTACTGTAGAATCATTTGCATATAAATGTGCTGTGTATTGAAAGTGGGTCATGATTTGTTTCCCCACTGTATGAATTGTGTCCTGCTTGCTGGTAGCTGTATCCAGCTCAAACGGACTGAATCCGTGGTTAACTCCATGCAGCTGGGCCTTGCCACGAGGGTCTGCCAGACTGCACTACTGCACAGAGAAAAGCCATCGATGAGACCTGCCTGGGGATCAGTCCCTGCTCCATGCTTGAATGGGAACGAAGCCTCAGCGAAATCGTGTGGCCCGGCTTCTCCTGGCAATCCAGACCACCCACTAACTGTCTCGAATTTGTCCATCCTGTGTCCAGTCTTGGGTATCATAACTATCAGGGTAGCTCCTGCACCTACAATATAATCTAAGTGTGTCATCTGATTTCTTGGTTATTTCTCTTTATTCACGAACTGAGCCATCAGGCTCCGGATTCAAATAGTATGTTGTGCATGTTGTTTTTCCATCACAGGGCCCCAGCCAGCTGCAACACTGTCCTACCCTGGGCAATGATCCTGGCTAGCCCATCTGCCTATGACCTGGGTACCCAGAGTGTGTGACTGTGTGTGGGGTTCTGAACTGCATGCATAACTGTTTGATTAATGTAGCTTGTGTTCCACTCATCCTGATTATGCCCTTCCTTGTTCACGCCCCTGAATAAATCATATCTTACTTTTTCTGCATTAAACTGACTGTGGTTCCAGTCTGTGTTAAAAGTACTGTACTGTTGCTGTCTGCTCTGTTTAACCTTGTTTTACAGGTGGTCCCAGGGTCAAACCAGGAGCCAGCACTGGCGGTAAGTGCAACCAGTGTGGGTACTTGGAAAGTGTATCAGGGTACTGTGAAAGTGATTATTGTGTACTGTTTGTCCACTAGTGGGGAACAAGGGAGGTTACAGTGTCCCAAGGGCTGTGCCCAGGCTAGTTTGACCATTACTAACCCTGATCTTTGGGTGGAGGCACCCATTACAGAACCTAGGTCCCTTAACCTGTTATTAGCCAGCAGACAGGGTAGTAGCCCTTGGGATAGCACCACCTAAGGGTTACATTTATCTGGCTGATCCTACAACCCTCTGCACACTATTATTTTCCCACAGTTCCATACGGCCAGCCCTCTGATGAGCTATGTCGCATGGGACTCTGTATACGACTATACTGTTTGAAAACATTAGCACTGATACAGCAAATATTTACAATTCTGAGGCTTGAAGGGATCAACCAAAGAGCGCTTTTCTCTGTTAATCAGTATCAGCCTTAGAAGCATATACAGGTACTGTATAAGTGTTTATTTTCTCAAACACTATAGTGGCACATGGAGTCCTTCATAGCATAGGCCATCAGGTGACTCATCAGAGGATGGCTGGGAGACTGAGAATAAAATGGTGGGCTATGAGTTCATGATCAAACAGATAAACATTAAAATTTCAGCCCTCTAAGTTATTAACAAAATGTCACTACAGTGTGTTTTGCTCAGCGTGCCTATAGGTCCCAGCTCTTCTTCCTGGGAAACTGACAGTTTCCTTTAAATTCTCTGGAAGACAGGAATCTGTTCGTTTTTCTGTCCCATTTCAGGATCTCTGGCTTTTATGTTTGCTTTACTGAAGACATGAATTTTATGGCAATTTGTATTTAATCGTATTTTATTGTTTTTGTTTCAATTCTTATTGTTAAGGTGCAATATAAATAAAATTATTATTATTTATTATTAGCACAAGTCGTAAGAAAAGGTAATAATCCCTCTTTACAAGACACTGGTTAGGCCCCATCTGAGTACTGCATGCAGTACTGGAGGCCACACCTTCACAAGGACATTGACCAAATTGAGGCAGTCCAAGAAGGGCAACCAAAATGGTGCAGGGATTGCATCAGAAAACATATGAGGACAGATTAATGGAGCCTCAATATGTATAACCTAGAGCAAAGGAGGGAGAGACGGATATGACTGAAACATTCAAACATCTCAAGAGCATTAACAAGGTGAAAGTGTTTCAATAGAAGAACAAGCATTTGTCAATGCCGAATGTTTGCTTGCTGGCATTAGCAGTGGAAGTGCAGGAGTTAGACAGATATAGTATAGGAATGGCAGTGAAGTATTGAACAACACCAACTGCACCTCCACCCTGCAGAGATGGACAGGCATTTGGGCGTCTTTGAGTCATCGCCCATAACAGTCACAACATTTCACCTCACCCTACCCTGCAGACAATGACAAGTGTCAGGGTGTGCCTTGAGGTGTTCAAGCTTTACACTCACCTCATTCCACAAGGAAATATGCTGAAATGGGTGCAGTACAGGTGAATGGTGTGAATTCTGGGGCCAAAGAGTTCAGGAACACCTCGATACCTGTCACTGGCTGCAGGGTGGAGGCATGGTTGGTGGAATGGCATGAGCATTACTGCTAACAGTCCCAAGTCAAACCCCTGATGCCTGTCAGTCCCTACAGGGTAGGGTGGATGCCTGTCAGACCCTACAAGGTAGAAGCGTTATGGTCAGAAACCCTAAGACCCTGAGCATTTCTTAGTATTTTTATTTTAAGTTTTCAACATAGTCTTTTGTGACCCTACCACATGAACAGTGACTCAATCAGTTTGCTATCTAAAGGTGATTTTGCTGGCCAGAATGCACCATTTGGCACCACAAGTGCGAAAACACATTCGAACATGATGTGAAAAAATGACAGCTGGCACTCTCCATGAGAAGTGTAAAAAATGGTAATGTTGAAAATCTGGAGTGAAAATATAAAAAAAATAGTGAAGTCACGACTGTTAATAGAAACCGTGCAATGCCAATTCCGTAATGCAATTATTTGGGGATTTTTGCACTGGATTTTCAATGTATGCATTTTGAGACCTTTGCTCATTAACAAATGTTACTGTGATTTTCTTAACCTGTCCCAAACACTGACTTCCCACAGCGACCATGCAATTCTGCACCAAGTACAAAACACATTTCGATCAGGATATAAAAATGACAGCTGTACTGTTCATAAGGATGTGTGGAAAAATGGCAATGTTGAAAATCTGGAGTGAAAATATTACAAATTTGTGAAGTTATGAGGATGCAGAAACTGCCCAATACACTAATGAATACAGTCATTTTAGGGACTTTTGTGGCCAAATTTTCAACATAGACATTTTAGGACCTTGCTCATGAACAATGTCACTGTCATTTTCTTAATCTGTCCGAACACAGATTTCCCACAGTGACACGCGTTATTCTGCACTGGAAGTGCGAAACATTCGGCCAGGATGTGAAAATGACAGCTGTACTGTTCATAAGGAGGTGTATAAAATGGCAGTGTTGAAAATCTGGAGTGAAAATATTATAAATTCACAAATTTGCGAGTGTGAGTGGAAACTGTAGCGCGTGCTCGTAACACAGTTGTTTTGGAAATTTTTCACCAAATTTGCAATATAAGGCTTTTGAGAGCCCACCTCATGAACAGTGACACTGTCATTTTGTTATCTGTCCCGAAGGTGATTCCACGCAGTGATCATGAAATCACCTTTCAGGACTGAATAACCAAAAGACAGTCACAAAATTCATGAGGTGAGGTCCCAAGAACCTCGTGTTGAAAATTTGGTGCAAAATTTGAAAAAATGACAGATATGCACCAAAGTTGAAAAACCTTATTTATGCCATTATACAGCTTACTGGCATTTTTCAGTTCATAGTCGGCTTTGAAGAGTGCAGATGTGTTCCCACTCCACCGAAGATCATAGCACCGCCATCGGAGGCAAGTATGGAGTGAGGGAGTGGGAAAGCGGGAAGCGAGAGTGTGGGCACGGGTTGGAGAGGGGGCAAGAAAGTCAATGAGGACAGTTTTTCTTTTGTTACAGGTTCTTATTTTATAAAGATGGGTGGGACGGTGCTAAGCTGAGGTGGCTCCCAGCATGGCACCTGGAAATTTGAGGGGTAGGTGGAGTCAACAGGGGATTGGGCACCCTGTTGGTTATACAGTGTGGAGGGGAACACATGAGGATGCTGGACTTGCCATGCTAGGGATGGGCTCCCAGCATGGCACCTGGAAGTTTTTTATTGGGGGCACTGGAGCTGATGGGATTCAACACCCCAGATATATGTACCTGGGGGGGTGTGTGCATGAGCTGAGGGGACTGGGCACCCTCTTGGCACACAACAACAGGGGAGGCACACGCATACAACGACAGCTACAGTCAGTGGTGATGACGGTAGGTAGAATTCTGCATACTGCTGACAGCACAGCAGTATGTAAATTGCCTACATGTTACCACCACTGATTGAAGCGGCCATTTGCTTTCAACTGTATGGCACTGCATTTGAACTGCTATCACAGACATCTGGGACATTCATTGGTACGGTGCGGTTGTGCCTGCAGAAATGCTCAGGGCATTGGAAGTGGGGGTACCACACGACGAAAACTCATATGATGGCACTGTTTCTTGCACACGCAGTACAAACATAACAATAGCAGGACAAGAAGACACATCATGAGATTAGAGGAGGTCGATTAAGGGATAATGTGAGGAAGTTCTTTTCAAAAAGGGTGGTGGATGCATGAAACAGCCCATCTCACAAAGTGGTGGATATGAATATGGTGCATGGCTTCAAACAGGCATGGGATAGGCATAAGGGAGCAAAACAGAGGAGTGATAGATAGGCCATTGACAGAGCAAAAGTCAATGGCACATTATAAGGTAGAAAAAATAGGTAGACTGGGTGGGCCTTGCAGTCCTTATCTGCCGTCAACTTCTATGTTTCTCTGTTAAGCTCTTTTAGCCTCTGTTCGTATGTCTTCTGGTGCAGACCCTGCACCATTTTAGGTACCCTCCTCTGACTGCCTCCATCTTGTCTATTTCTTGCAGAGGTCGGGTCTCAAGAACCGCACAGAGTACTCCAGATGGGGTATCACCAACTGTCTGTACAGAGGGATAACAACTTCCTGTTTTCTACTGTTCATGCCTCTCCCTATGAATTCCAGTATCCCCTAGCCATCCTTACTGCCTTTTCACATTGCTTGCCCACCTTTAGGTTGTCTGATATGACTACCTCAGATCACTTTCCATTTTTGTTGTTGTTTGTACTCCCCCACTGTGTACTCTTCCCCAGAGTTTTTGTTTCCCAGGTGTATTACTTTGCATGTGTAACCCCATTGTTCCCATGGGTTACTAGAATCCCACTTAGAACCAGTGGCAGGCAGGGAAAGGCAGTTAGTGAGATGCCAGTTAAATGGGTTTCACACTGTCTCACTCTGTTCTCAGTTTCAGCTGAGCTGGAGTGATGATATCACCATAGAATTCTCGCAGCAGCATAAGCCACAATGGAATGCTAGCTGCAGGGGTTAGCAGTAGAATGTTGGGGAATTCAAGTCAGTCTGTGTGGAGACTCAGGAGAGTGACGGGTGCTGCAGTGTGAACTCCTCAGAGCCAAGTCTGATATAGCTACCTGACAGAAGAAGGGGTTGTGTGTTCTCACCCTAGAGAGGAACACAGAAGAGACTAGAGTAAAGTGGTAGAGACTGCTCCTAGAGTTGTTCTCCAGTGCCCCATCCCCGAGGAATGGGGGGTCCAGGATTTCAGAGGCAGTCCCCGGGCCAGCCTGGACAGGAGAAGCTGCCTGAGAATCAAGTTGTTTGTGAGTACCCGAGACATTTGTGGGAAGAAGCCATGGGGCACCTGCATATCCTGGTGAGTTTGCTCTGAAACAGAGACTATGTTCACTGAGATAGAGTTTGAAGTAAGTGTCTGCCTACTGTGGCATCAAGGAGAGACTTACCAAGTACAGAGCATTTAATTTGTGTATGACTTGGAATCATCTGCAACAGTGGGGTCTAGGGCATGTATTTAGCCACTTACAGAACTTTAAAAGTCAGGACACCTCCAGAGTGAAATGTAGAATGTTACATGTGCTAAGCATTTTGAGACATCATCTACAATCAGTAGTTTGAAGAAAGGTGTTGTAATCAAATGAATGGCAGAGTATAGATTTGGGAACAAGAGGTGGGAGCCCCCCCAACACACACACACATCTGGAGTAACCAGGTTTACCTCTCCATGTTATTTTGGCACCTATAGTTTTCTCCCAGGCACTTGGCCAGTGTCTAAAGAAAGCACCCAGATGTGGGATTGTGGATTTTCCTCAAGAGCTAGAAAGTGCTCATGGGTGGTTTAGGGAGCCACCATCAACCTCCATGCCATTTGGAAAAGTGTCCTAGACTGGCTGGGGTGCCATGTCAAGGAATAAAAAGTAGTGTACCAATTTGGGCCGTGTGTGCCCAGATCTGTTCAGAACCTGGGGCCCGTAATGAAGAAGTGTGCTCTGTACCTCAGTAATCTGCATTAACAGTGAGTGTTGCCCTGTGGGAGTCCATCTTTACTTTGTTATTCTGTCATGTGAATAAAAGCCACACTCTAGAATCCCATCCTGCTTTGGATATTTCCGTTATTGCTTCCAGTGTCTGGATTTACTTGAGTGCCCCTGACCAGAGGTACAAATCTAGCACAAAGTTGAGCAAACATTTTCTCCCAGGGACCCAGGTTGATGGTCATGGTAAATCTTCCCCAGGTGTGAGCCAGGTAGTTGCACACTTGGTTTGCCTGTCTAAGGATGGCAGGCTCAGTAGTAGAAGTAATGGGTCTACACAGAGTTTCTGAAAAAGATAATTTGTAGTGACTACCCCACCCCTCTTGGTGGCACCTAGATGTAAAAGGAGCAGCCCTGCTTGAGGTTACACATGTCTTTGCATTGAATCGAAGCTGTTATACTTTTGACCATTCCTCCTACAACCTTGCTAAGTCCTTCTCATTCTTTCCACTACCACCCCCAAGTAGAACTGATTTACAGGTGCAGTTCTCTAGATTCTGTTTGTTTAGATATGAAAAGAGTAAAATAATGTTTGTTAGAATGGCCTTCATTGTTTCTGTCATGCCCAAGGTGTGCCCTCTCCAGTTATGTGATAATTAAATGTATACTATTACCTACAACTAGCTCATAGAACAGTTGGTAATAAATAGAGAATATTGGATGGGAAGATGATATGAGAATTTAATGCACACCAGAGGTGAGATACATAAACCCCGAGGGTTCGAGGTTTATCAAAGCATCCTGCACCGAGGGTGTGCATTAAATTCCTTATCACATACTTCCCTATCTTTATTTTATATAATTGCTGGTGAGCAATTTTTCCAGCTTAAATGCTGTAACCCCCAACTGACATATAGTCTTCACACAGGCACATACACACACACACTTTTTCTCTCTCTCCACACACACACACACACACACACACACACACACACACTCTCTCTTTATCTCTCTTTCCACACACACACAGACACACACACACTGTCTCTCCAAGAAATCCCCATGTGGCAGCTTCACTCTAGTTCTGTGGGGCACCAAATAAAGAAGCAGCAGCTCACTGCTCCCCAGCTCCCATTTCAGATTCCCAGTTGAGCTGTGTACCAATCCCCATAGTCCCTCTCCTTCTTAACCTAGTCTGCTCCCAGTTTCATTCTGTTTTTTAAAATTTACAGTCAAATCGCAATCATGATTAGGCTGTGCTGCCCACTTACCCGTGTTAGGCAGTTAACTGCAGACTCGTTCTGCCAACTTTCTTGTTCCCCAAAATAGCGAACCACAGGATTAACCAGATACTTAAAAGAAAGTTGTAATATTTAAGGTAGGATCGACCAGATATAATACAAATACAGTGATTACAGGAAGCTGATAATGAAACCGTGATGGCGCTATGCTACGATACAGAGTCGGAGAACTGCTTAGCCCACCCAGATTAAAAACAGCGGCCAATGAGGGATCTCCCTTTCAACAGACAGAGCGTATGAATGTCGTAATAACTGACTGGTTATTATGGAAATATCAACTTGGTGAGCCCATTGAAAAATTGCTCACCAGTAATTATCATCCAATAACATATTTGTAAGCTAGAAATTGTAACATTTATTCACAATGTATCTCACTCAATACATGATGACTGCATTCTGCAGGGCAGGAAGCTGTAACTAAAATGTGCAGGAAATAAGATGACATAGATGGTGTGTGTGTGTGTGGGGGTGGCATTCTGGTAGGCTCTCTTCATGCTCCACACACTGGTCTGATCTCTGAACACAATGAAGTCTCTGTTCCATGTGTGATTTCTCCACTTTCACCCTGGTGTGATCTGAGCTTTTCCCACCATCTTAGCTACCAGACTGTTAAAAGCATACTTCCTGGCTGGGAATGTCTCTACAGGACAGGAGGCAGTTTTCTCACTATCCCAAACTCTGTTGATACAGGACCTGCAAAAGCTATGCACGCACTCTGTATACTCCCAGGTCATACCCTAAAATAGGCATTTCACTGTCTAGAGTCTCTACCTGGTAAACAAAGCTAAATTATCAATACCTCCTTCCTTTGTTGTAAACTGACTCTGTAATATGCTTGGAAACTCTGTTAGTGTTAATTTTGTAACGATGTATAAATGTGACTCGGTACTCTCTGTATCACCTGACTTGAATTGTTGTATGACATTTTGTGAATAATTGTATGATGTTGTATCAACCATTTTTCCTGTACACATAACTTGGAACCTTTGTAAATGAGTCTCTAGCTCAAAGGTACTGTAATTTCAAAACTTAAATTCAGGAAAAAAACACAGGAGAGCAGATAACTTGGAGGAAAACTTGTTGTGCCAACACTGTTGTAACACCTGCCTTACAACTGTATGTTAATGTTGATCTTGTAACTTGAATATTTAATGTCTCATTCCAGTTGTACTCCTTCCCTTCAGGTTACACTGGGACACGAGCCACTTGCCGCTCAGTGTGCCTTCCTGGTGAATCATTTCAATAAATAAATAAAACTGAAATTATCTGCACTTGCAGATAGTATGCAGTGTCCCTTACCGATACATATTGACTGCCTCTTGCAGGGATAGGAAGTGGTGACCAAAATGTTTAGGTACACATGACACAGACCAGTATCTCATCCTCCTGACAGAACAACTCCAGGCTCCTTTCATGCTCCTCACAGTGATGCTCCGTTCTCTCTTTTTGTACCCAGATTCCATATCTCTTCTTTCTCCCAGAGTCTGTTCCTCTTTTTCTGCCCATGTTTCAGTCTCGGACTTTTTCAACCTGATTAGCCAACAATCTGTTAACAATATACCTCCTTGGTGGGAAGTCTTCACTGCACTCTGAACAGGAGGGGCTTCAAACTGTCCCAAACCCCATCAATACAGGACCTGCAGAAGTGGTGTCCACACTCCAGAATCACGGATCATTATACAGTTCTAGACAAATTGGACAGATAAACTCTTCTGTGCAGTCCCAGCCTGCTTACAACACGCCATACTAACAGCAGTCTGCTTTTTAGTTTCATTTTCATTTATAAGAAGTAGAAAGTTTTGCAGTCCCCAGCCTGCTTACAACACATCATCCTAATAGCAGTCTGTTTTTAGTTTCATTTTCATTTATAAGGAAGCAGAAATTTTAGCAAGTGACTGCCTTCATTGAAAGGGATATTACACCATTCAGAGGGTGGGTATCATTAAACAATAAGCCACAAGGGGATGTGGGTTATCAGGGATTACCACAGCTGAAGTGGTTTCATCACCAGCCATGGTAATTCCCCAATAACCCACATCCTCCAACTGGCTTATTAACGATTATAAAGTTCATTTTACGTGCGTATGCGCATCGCAGGGAATGCTGGGATGAGCACACTTTGAAGGTGTGCCTCTCCCATCCAATGCCACTGCTCCCTTGAGCAGCATTGTCCTGCACCAATGGGTGCAGGAGCTGTGTATGACAGCGGTGTTCCTCTACTTCAAAGCAGAACACCACTGCCATAGAGAGCACCATGTCAAGCCTCCCTCCCTCATGCCACGTGCTCCCCGCATGCGATATCACTGCCCCAAGCTTAAACTTTGTTTGCCAATGGGGTGCCCAATCCCCTGTTGGCTCACGGCCCCCAAAGCCATCCTGCAGCCACGCTGAGGAGCCCACCCAGCGTGACAAACCTCCGCTGTGTTTTGCCAACGGGGTGCCCAACTCGCCAGCTGGTCGGCCCCGTAAGTTTGCCGGGATGGGGTGCCCAACTCGCCGGCCTCAGCCCCCACACATATTCTGCCATGCTGGGAGCCCACCCCAGTGCGGCCCCACGCCGCTGCTTTTTTTTTTTTTCTGTAAAGAAAACAGTCCCACAGCTGCCTCCTCACTCCCCTCCCACAAACCTGCACCCACCCACCGCGCACTCCAGCCTCCCTGACACCCCCCTCACCCCATACCACCGACTCTGGTGTGATGATCTTGTGGACCGGGAACACGCTTGCACTCTTTCAAAGCCGACTACCTAACTGAGGAAATGCCAGTAAGCTGTATAATGGGCTAGATAGGGGGTTTCAACTTTACTGCATATCTCAGTCATTTTTGGAATTTTGCACCACATTTTCAACATGGGTTTTGGGACCCTTTTCATGAATGATGTCACTGTCATGATAAGATTTTAGTCTGAAGGTGATTTCGCAGGCACTGCGCAGTCACTGTGCTAAAATCATCCTTCAGGCTTGAATAATGCCATGACAGTGACATCATTCATGTGAAGGGATCCCAAAACCCCATGTTGAAAATTTGGCAAAATTCCAAAATGACTGTTTTGAAAGCTGTGCTAGCAGTTCCTACGCAGGCTCGTAAGTTTGTGAATTTTAATATTTTCACTTCAGATTTTCCACATTGCCATTTTATCACACTTTCTTATGAGACATACAGCTGTCATTTTTCACATCTCACCTAAAACATGTTTCCTGCCTATGTAGCTTATTAAATGGCGAGTCGGTAAAGGAAATCACGTATGGAAATACAATAAGAAAATCACAGTAACACTGTTCATGAGCAGAGGTCTTAAAATGGCTATGTTGAAAATTTGGTGAAAAATTCCTAAAAATGACTGTTTTTATTTAGCTGCAGCGCGTAACAGCTCCCACACGCCTGTAAGTTTGTGAATTTTCACATTTTCACCCCACATTGTCACCATTGCTATTTTACCACACCCCATGAGCAGTACAGCTGTCATTTTTCACATCCTGCCCAAAACGTGATCTCCATGTAGCACAAAATGGCGTGAGTCCGTAGCGAACTTAATGAAGGGACACATTAAGAAAATCATAGTGACACTGTTCATGAGCAGAGGTCTTAAAATGGCTGTGTTGAAAATTTGGTGACGAAATTTTAGAAATGACTGTTTTATTTAGTGTTTATTGTGCAGTTCCTATGCACGCCATAAGTTTGCGTAATTTTCAATATTTTCAATCCACATTTTCAACATTGGCATTTTACACACCTCCTTATGAGCAGTACAGCTGTCATTTTCACATCCTGCCCAAAACGTGTTTCACCCATGTAGTGCACACAATGGCGCACTCCAGTGTGCAAAATCAAAGTATGGCACACAGTAAGACAATCACAGTGACACTGTTCGTTAGAGAGGTTTTAAAATGCCAATGTTGACAATTTGGTGAAAAATTCCTAACAATGACTGTTTTACGAGCGTGCATTGCACAGTTCCCACGCACGCCCTAGCTTTGCAATTTTCAATATTTCCACTCCAGATTTTCAACATTGCCATTTTACCACACTTCCTGTGAGAAGTACAGCTGTCATTTTTCACATCCTGCCCAAAACGTGTTTCCGCCATGTAGTACACAATGGGTTTAACAAAAGGTCGCTTGACAATGTATTGTGCAAATACTAGCAATCGATAGGGCATTAGGGTAAAGCACCATACATGCCACACACCACTGCAAATACCTGCAAGTGAAAGTTCAGCATTGACAAATGCTTGTTCTTACTAGAATAAAATACAAATATTGAAGAGGTTGTTTGTTTTTTATTTTATTGTATTTATTCCTGTGCTGCAGAGGATATATTGATATACTCATCAACAGCTGTTGGTTATCAGAGGATTTACACTGGTGGTAAACTGCCAGTCTGATGATTTCATTGGCTGTTCACTTATGTCCATGGTATAATATATCATATCACACTGAGTGATTTGTTACCTTTTAAAATTATTCTTTTGGTTAACATTTGATTACATAAAACACCAACAAATCTCATTTTAAAATCAAGAAAACAAAATAACATTTTAAGGAATTTTTTTATTATTATTATTTAGTTTTTCTTGACCGGTAAGCGATTAGACAAATCCAGCCTATTTTCAGGCAAGACCCAGGGAGGGGAAATAGATGAATGCCAACTGACCTTGAACCAGAGTAAGCTGTTGGTGGTATTTTAGTGAATGAGGGAATTTGCCAGGACACCGGGAAATTCTACTCTTTTCGACACGCGCTATGGGATCTTTAACATCCACCTGAACTACCACCAATCCAGGCAGATGGGACCTCGGTTTAATGTCTCATCCAAAGACGGCACCTCTGAAGTGCAGCACCCCTCTCATGCTGCACTACAGTGTCAGTACTGGATATTAACCCAAGTACCAGATGTGGGAACTGAACCCACAGCCCTCTGATCTCCCAGCCTCAGAGGCGATAAGTTACCTACTATTTAAACAAATAGTAACAAAGAAAATGACAAATAAACAAAAAAATATAAATCAAATGAACGTATGCCAGCTATTGATTCAATACAATGAAATGTTGTTAAAGCATTATCTAACCAGATATAATAAGAAATATGTTAATAACATGGAAGTTGATGGCGACTGGATGACGGAAGGCACTTGCAGGTCCCGCTCCGCGAGCAGCTGGGCACTCAACCCGGTGGATCGGGTCAACGGCGGGAGTCTAGTCCTCCGTGCAGCACTCACTGATGGGGGCAAGTCCTGGGAAAGAAGGTTGGTGGCAAGTCCCAGTGGATGACAGGCGAAGGGGCTGAGGGCCATCCAGAGTTGGAAGCTTAAAAAAAAAAATGGAAAATACAAAGAACTTCATCCAGCAATGCTAGTACTCACATGACCCACGATGTAGCAGTTCAGATGTAGCAGAACAGCATAGAAACATAGACTCTGACATCAGAGAGGACCGCTTGGCCCACCTAGTCTGCTCATTTCCTACCTACTGGATAAGCCGCAGATCCTAGTTAACCAACAGCCTATTTTTCATACCCCACAAGAACTACCTTATGTCTGTCCCATGCATTCTTGAATTCTCCCACAGTCTTAGACCCCACAACCTCCTCAGGAAGGATGTTCCATGTGTCCACCACCTCTCTGTGAAAAAATACTTCTCACATTGCCCTGAGACGTCCCTCCTCTATCTTTAAATTGTGTCCCTCTGCTCGCACATCTCTTTTCTGAAAGATGCTACCCTCTAGAACTTTGTTGATTCCACTGAGGCACTTAAAAGTTTCTATCATGCCCCCCTTTCCTCAAGGGTATACATATTAAGCTCCTTTAGTCTCTCCTCATACAGCTTCTCTTGCAGACCTTGCACCATTTTAATTGCCCTCCTCTGGAATGCCTCCATCCTGTCTAAGTCCTTGTGGGATGGGGTTTCCAGAACTGATGCAATATTCAGATGGGGTCTCACCAACTGTCTGTATAGAGGATAGCCCTCAGCTAAGTCTGAATACTATCTTTTGTCTTTTTTAGCCTTTTTGCTAGTATTGTAATAGTAATTTAATGATAATTTTGGGTAGTATTCAGTAGTAGTAAAGTAGTCTGCCCACAGCCGAAAAAATTAAATGAGCTATCTATTAGAAGATTAACTTAGTAATGATTAAGTATTTGGTTAGTAGTTAGGTAGTCATATATGCAAATGTATGCAAATTAAGGCAATGCTGTGAAGATTAGATGATTACTTAAATGATTACTCCTGAACTGCATAACGATACCAATGAAGACTAGTTGAATACTTCTTAATAGTGGTAAAGTTGTAGTACTCAATTTGTATTTATTTAGTGTCATAGATGCAATTTGTGCAGCATAGGCCCACGCACTGTGCTCCAGCTGTGCTAGTTAACAGCTGCTAGTGGTGCTCTACTAGATCGGTTTAGAGCAGAAAAGATAGAAAGAGCCTGAAGTACAGTGCCAGTACATGGGGAAAGCTAGCCTGCCCCATGCACTGGCACTGTATACAGGCCATATGCATGCTGGTTTACTCAAAACCAGTCCCCATGAGCTACACCTACTTCTGGGCTAGTTATGCTAACAGCTGCTGTACAGCACGCAGCCTATATGCCTGCAAGCCATCCTGCTGTATGTGCCCTCAAAGCAGAGGATGTTTCATGGCTTGAGGGTATCCCAGTCATGTTATCCCCATCCCTTCCTAGTGTAAAAGAAACACATTTAAAGTGCTAGTCTGTGAACGCTGCAGGTGTGACTGTACGCTATCCTCTGTGGCATGCAGAGTCTGTATGCTGCTCTTGTAATCTTCATGTGGCCAAGGTTTCATGTTGAATAACAGCTTTGGGCTGTACACACCCAACTGTTGCTCAATATGCACCCATGTGCACACTGGCAATGTAAAGCAATACAGAAATGCTGTTGTCTACACCCTTATTTTTCTGATGTATCTACCTCTGTTAGTGCTCCAATATGTATTGGCACTTTTACCTGCTTTACTGTAAAATGTACTGGCACTTTTACACATCTCCTTAATGTAATGGTACACCAGTACCCACAGTCCCCTACTCTGCACGGTTCAAGGGATACACACTGCTGTCAGAATGGGAATGCAGCTGGATGCCGGCTGGCATCTTCCACCCACTTGCATCTGGCTCCCTGTCCCCACTACACTTCTACCTGCACAAGTGGGAGGACAAGATTTTAAGGCACACAAAAAGATGCTTCTCCAGTTTCTTTAACTCCCAAAATAAGTCTTTATCAACAAAAATGAACTTATCTTTGCTGACATTTGACCAGTTTGAAGAAGATTACACCAGACAGAAGGTCCAGATGTTTTGCTGTGTAGAACCACCTAAAGCGAAAAATAATTATTGAAGCTACATAGGTATGTTTCTTTATGACCACAATGAGTGATGAATAAACTTGATCATCAAAGCACAGTTGTATACTATGGCCCAGATATTCAAAAGGTTGTGTTGGGCCATCGCAACCACTGATGCACCCGGCATGATATTCAAAAGGGAAAGTCGAGCACAAATCGATACACGAAGCGCATCAGTAATGTATGCAGGCACAAGTGGGGTGTGTGCCCATGCATACCTGCACAGCCCGATATTCAGCCTAGGATGTGTGGAGCCATGCATGTGCAACCCTTACCTGCACCAGCACAAAGTTGATCCTCCCCAAAAAGGAACAACGGATGGTCACCCACTGGTGGGCTGCCGCATTGCAGGGCGCACGGCAGCTGCACCTGTGAGTGTCCACCTGCTCTCCAGCTGCACCTGGTGGCACCCCTCATGCTGATCGCGGGCATTTGTAAAATAAAGAACCCTATATTCCAGGTGGTCCAGTGGACTGCTGTCTGCCTGGTCACAGGCATTTTGTAATACTAAAAAATTCTGTTCAATATCCCTGGTGGTCCAGTGGACCACTGTCTGCCGATCATGGGCAATTGTAATTAAACAAGGTTTCTGTCCAGTATCCCTGGTGGTCTAGTGGTACCCCACCACTCACCCAATGAGCCCCACCACCCCACACCTGGTCAGTAGGCGGTGGCACACCACCGCCGCCGCCGCCGCCCGCCAACTGACAGTGTAGGTAGGGCTATGCCCATTGTCCACAGCTTGAGCCAATGGATGCAGCAGTCTGTACCATATTATATTCCAGATATGTGAATGGATCATATCTGAATGTGTAGTAAGGTATGGGCTGCATGCCCATTGGCTCACACTGTGGACCAATGGGCATACAGCCTCACCTATGGTGTCAGTCGGCGGAGCTGCTGTCCACCGCTGACCAGGGTGGAGCGTGGCGTGGGCCTGTGGGCGGTGATGGGGGTACTCAGACCTACCAGGGATATGCTGACAGAAATCTTTTTAATTACAAATGCCTGTGATTGTGCAGACAGCGTCCACTGGACTACCAGGATATTGCACAGAAATCTTTTTAATTACAAATGTCTCATGATCGGGCAGACAGTGGTCCACTGGACTGCCAGAGATATTGGACAGAAATCTTTTTATTACAAATGCCCACGATCGGCAGAGAGCAGTCCGCTGGACCACCAGGGATATTGGACAGAATTCTTTTTATTATTATAAATGCCCACGATCGGGCTGACAGCAGTCCACTGGACCACCAGGGATATTGGATTATTTTTATTTATACTGAAGCCCGCGATTGGACTGTGGGCACATTGCTACGCTGTGCAGGGGACGTTGGTCCCGACGGCTGCTGCCTGGTAGGGCGCCAGGTGCAAGTCACCGGGATTGGCGCACCTGCATGCAAATGGGACCATAATGACATGCAAATGGCCCCATTTGCACCTTGCATACATTATGGCCACATTTGCAAGTGCACTTTGAATATCACGGTTGCTGCACACAGTGCAATGGAACTTGTGCTAACGCATCCCTGCTCCACTCTGGCCACTTGCGCTGGTGCAGTGCCACTGTGCCATGCACACTGCGGGTGGCTGGGTGCAATATTCAATGATGCTGAGCCATGGCACAGCTCCATTGAATATCACCCAGTCAATGCCCTAACGCAGTCAAGTTGCACTGCTCCTAGCTTGCGTCACAGCCTGATGCAGTTTTAATATCTAAGCCTATATTTTTATGTTCATTAGAAGAAACTGCAATAAATGTACACTTTTTCCAAATCCAATCTAAATCATGCTTAAAGCCTAACAACATTTGAGTACATTTAATGTTACATGTCTGCTCTTACACCTTAAAGCTGACAATTATGATGCTCTCCACCCACTACAGTTACAGATCAGTAAACAAGTCATTACTGGATTGACACAGATACAAAGATGTTGTCAGCAGATAAGGCCTTGTGGCCCATCCAGTCTGCCTATCCCTCTTCTAATGTTTAAGGTACCCTAGATGCTACAAGCCCCCCTTCACCCCTAGCTTGATAATTCCCATGTGCCTATCCCATATCTTGAATCCCTGAACCGTGCCATCCCACCACTTCCTGGAGGAAGACTGTTCCATCTCTGTCTAGTGCACTTACCCGGTCAACAAAAGCTAAATAAATAAATAAATCTCTCCAACATCCTTTCAGTGAAGTAGAAATTCCTCAAGTTCCCTCTAGGTGTTTCCCCTTTTAGTCTCATGTTGTCCCCTTGTTCTGCTATTTCCCTTCATGTGAACACTCCCCTCTGGTATCTCCTGAGCTCCCCGCTGGTGTCCTGCAGAGCTCCCGCTGGTGTCCTGCGGAGCTCCCGCTGGTAGTCTGCGGAGCTCCCTCTGGTGTCCTGCGGAGCTCCCTCTGGTATCCTGCAGAGCTCCCGCTGGTGTCCTGCAGAGCTCCCGCTGGTGTCCTGCAGAGCTCCCTCTGGTGTCCTGCAGGGCTCCCGCTGGTGTCTTCGGGCTCCCTCTGGTATCTGCGGAGCTCCCTCTGGTGTCTGCGGAGCTCCCTGCTGGTGTCCTCGGGCTCCCCTCTGGTGTCCTGCAGAGCTCCCGCTGGTGTCCCTGTGGAGCTCCCCTCTGGTGTCTCTGGGGGCTCCCTCTGGTGTCCTGCAGAGCCCCCGCTGGTGTCCTATGGAGCTCCCTGCTGGTGTCCTGCGGATCCCCTTTAGATAGTTGAAAGTCTCCATCATGCTCCTCTCTCTCTCTCTCTCTCTCTCTTCTTTCTCCAAGGAGTACAGAATCAGAACTCAGTATCTCCCTCATATGTCTTATGCTACATCCCTGACACAATTTTTGTTGCCCTCCTCTGTACCATCTCCAGCCTGTCTTTTTGGTGATGGGGCCTCCAGAACTGAACACAGTACTCAGATGAGGCTAAACTACAGAGAGTTGTACAACGGTACTACCACTTTCCTACTTCTACTTGTTATACCCATATCTATGCACCCTAACATTCTGTTACTCTTTCCAACTGCTTTGTCGCACTGTTTAGCCACTTTGAGGTTGCCTTCTATGACTACTTCTAGATCTCTTTCCTCCATGGTGGCCTCCAGTGTTACTCCATCTAGTTCATACTCTGCCCTAGGATCTCTCTTCCAAATGCACAATCTTGCACTTTTTTGCATAAACCCAAATTGCCATTCCCTGCACCAGTTTTCTAGCCTCTTCAGATCCATCCTCATTTTATGTTGATTGCATGCAGCGCAAGAAACATATTGCAGCAGCTTGCTCAGAAGCGGGCTGTGGAGGCATAGCACTGTTGTGGCTAATGCCCCACAGCCTGCAAAGGCTTGTTCCCTCTACCTTAATGCCACTGCAGGCTGCTGGTGACAGTAGTTTGGAACGTTGCCACCAACTTCAGACAATTTCCAGCTGCAATCAGGGATGCCTTGTCATTGCAATGTCAGCCATCCGCTGCAATGAGGAGTGACCAGTCATTGCAGGGCAGAACTTCCAACACTGATATTGTTTTGAACATGGCGGTGGCTTGCCACCATGTTCACAAACAATATAACCCCCACCATGTTTATTTGCTTTAAGGGGCCCCAATCCCCATTGGCTTCAGTGCCCCAGTGTTGATTTTGCTGGACGGGGAGCCCACTCCATCTGCATTCTGTAATGAACCCCCAACTATTATTGTTCACCAACGGGGTGCCCAATCCCATTGGCATGATCTAACCCCTTTTGTTGTGGGTAGCTGACCGGGGTGCCCAATCACGCATCAGCTACTGCTGTCCCCCCCCCAAGAAAGAGTCTGGTGGCATGCTGAAGCCCACCCCAGCATGCCACATGCCCTGTGAACAAAAACTGTCCCACGATGTCTTTTTTTTTAACCTGAAAAGAAGGAAATGGTCCTCGGCGGTCTCCTGGCTTCTCCCACAACCCACACCCACCCACTGTGCACCCTGCCTCCCCACACACCCCTCACCCCATACTTACTCCAGAGCTCGACGCCGATGATTTTCGTGGACCGGAACACGCCTGCACGCTCAAAGCTGACTACTTAACTGAGGAAATGCCAGTAAGCTGTATAATGCAATAAATAGGGGTTTTCAACTTTAGTGCATATCTTGGGTGTTTTTGGATTCTTTCACCAAATTTTCAATATGGGGTTTTGGGACCTTCCTCATGAATTCTTGCACTGTCATGGCATTAATCGGCCTTTAAAGGTGATTTGTGGTCACTGCAACGGAATCACCTTTCAGGGCTAATTAATGAAACAACAGTGTGAGTGTTTATGAGGTTGGCTCTCAAACAGCCTATGTTGCAAATTTGGTGAAAAAACTCTAAAAACGACTGTTTTACTGAGCATGGACAAGAGGAACACCCTGCCAGAGAAGTGGTGGGGCTGAAACAATCACGGATTTAAGAATGCATGGATAGACATAAAGGAATTCTGAGGTCAGGGTAAGGCAACAGACTTCTAGGAAAACAAACTGAACTTACAAGCTCAAATGGGCAGACTGGGTGGGCCATAGGCCCTTATCTGCCGACACTGTCTATGTATCTATGATCTATGTGTGCTGCTGAGTTGCTACTCAGCTCATAATTTCATGAATTTGCAATATTTTCACACCAGATTTTCAACATTGGCATTTTTCATGCTCCTTGTGAACAGCACAGCTGTCATTGTTCATGTCATGGCGAAATGTGGTTTTGCACTTCTGGCACAGAATAGCGCTTATCACTGTGGAAAATCAGTATTCAGCACAGATTAAGAAACTGACAGTGACACTGTTCATGAGTAGAGGTCCTAAAATGCCTATGTTGAAAATTTGGTAATGATACTCCATAAAATGACTGTGTTATTTAGCGTGTTTGTGCAGTTTGCACTTGCACTGTGAATCTTCATGTAATTTATAATATTTTCACTCCAGATTTTCAACATTACCATTTTCCCATACCTACTTATGAACAGTGCAGCTGTCATTTTCCCATCCTGGCTGAAATGTGTTTTGCAGTTCCGTGCAGAATAGAGCGGTCACTGTAGGAACTCACTGTCCAGGATTGATTAATAAAATGACAGTAATACTGTTCATGAGCAGAGGTCAAAAATGGCTATGCTGGAAATTTGGTGATGATAGCCCATCAATGACTGTGTTCAAGTGTGCTTGCACACTTTCCACACACCCTTGTAACTTTGCAGATAATGTATATTGTCATGCCACATTTTCAACAGTGGCATTTTTCACACCGCCTTATAAGCAGTACAGCTGTCTATTTTCACATCCTGACTGAAACGTGGTTTCACAGTTATGCACAGAATAACGCGGTCACTCTGGGAAATCAGTGTTCGGACAGAATAAGAAAATGACTGTGGCACTGTTCATGAGCAGAGGTCCTAAAATCCCTATGTTGAAAATTTGGTGACAAAACTCACAACATGACTGTGTTACAAGCGCATTCAACTCTTTCCACGCACTTGTAACTTCACAAATTTGTAATATTTTCATGCCACATTTTCAACAGTGGCATTCCTTCACACCTCCTTATGAACAGTACAGCTGTCATTTTTCATCCTGGCTAAAATATGTTTTGCACTCTTGACGGAGAATAGCATGGTTGCTGTGGGACATCAGTGTTTGGGACAGATTAAGATCAAAAGAGTGAGGGGGAGTGACCGAGCTCAACTGAGCTCTGTCGGGACTGCTCAGATTTGCTTGTGAGCAGAAACAGGCATCAACACAAGAGGCCAGTATAAAAGGGCAGCTTCAGCACTGGGAGAAACAGAATGAGAAAGAGAGAGAGTGAGGGAGGAGGAGCAAACTCACCAGAGCACTGTCAGAACTGCTGCGGATTTCTTTGTGGGCAGAAAAAGCGCTAATGCAGGCAGGGGCCTGGTAGAAAAGGCCAGCCTGCAGCGGTGGGAGAAACAGTATGAGTGAGTGAGCTCAGCGACTCTATCAGGACTGCTGTGGATTTCTTTGTGGGCAGAAACAGGTGCCAATGCAGGCAGGGAGCCCCATACAAAGGACCGCTGGCAGCGCCAGGAGAAATAAAATGAGTGCATGACAGAGGAGACTGAGCAACCTCAATGGAGCTTTGTAGGTACAGCTGCGGATTTCTTTGTGGACAGACAAAGGTGCCAGGAGCTCCATACACAAGCGCAGCCTGCAGCACCAAGAGAAACAGAACAAGTGAGCAACAGAGCGGTAGTGAGCAAGCTCAGCGGTGCTCTATTGTGACTGCTGTGATTTCTTTGTGGGCAGAAATGTGGCAATGTAGGTAGGAGCCCAGTACAAAAGGCCAGCTTGTAGCACGGCAGAAACAGAATGAGTTAGTGAGAGAGAGGGGAGTGAGCGAGTTCAATGGAGCTGTGTCAGGACTGCTGCAGATTTCCTTCTGGCCAGAACAAGCCACCAGTGAAGGCAGAAGCCCAGTACAAAGGGCAGCCTGCAGCGGCAGGAGACATAGAATGAGCGAGTGATGGAGGGGAGTGAGTGAGCTCAACGAGCTCTTTGGGACTGCTGCAGATTTGTTTGTTGGCAGAAAAGGCAGCAATGCATGCAGGGCCCAGCACAAAATGGCAGCCTGCAGTGGCAGAAAACCAGAATGAGTGAGTAAGAGAGGGGAGTGAGCGAGCTCAATGGAGCTGTATTGTAACTGCTGCAAATTTCTTTGTGGGTAGAAGAAGGCGGCACGCAGGCAGGAGCCCACTAGAAAAGGGCAGCCTGCAACGCTGGCAGAAACGGAATGAGCGACTGAGAGAAGGGAGGAGAGCAAGCTCAACGGAGCTTTGTCAGGACTGCTGCAGATTTCTTTGTGGGAAGAAAAAGGTGCCAACAGAGGCAGAAGCCCAGTATAAAAGGGCAGGCTGTAGCACCAGTAGAAACAGAATGAATGAGTGAGACAGGGGAGTGAGCGATCCCAATGGAGTTCTGTTGGGACAGCTGTGGATTTCTTTGTGGGCAGAAAAGGTGCCAACGCAGGCAGGAGCCCAGTACAAAAGGGCAGTCTGCAGCTCCGGGAGAAACACAACAAGGAGTGAGAGAGGGGAGTGAGCAAGTTCAATAGAGTTCTGTCATGACTGTTGCGGATTTCTTTGTTGGCAGAAAAGGCAGCAATGCAGGCAGAAGCCCAGTATGAAAGGCCAGCCTGCAACACCGCAGAAACGGAATAAGTGAGTGACAGAGGGGAGTCAACAGGCTCAACAGACCTGTGTCGGAATGCAGCAGATTTCTTTGTGGGCAGAAAAGCCACCAACAGAGGCAGGAACCCAGTACAAAAGGGCAGCCTGCAGCCAGGAGAAACAGAATGAGCGAGTGAGAGAAGGGAGTGAGCCACCTCTATGTAGCTCTGCTGGAACAGCTGCAAATTTCTTAGTGGACAGAACAGGTGCCAATGCAGGCAGGAGCCCAGAACAAAAGAGCAGCCTGCAGCATGGGAAAACAGACTGAGCGAGTGACAGAGGGGCAGTGAGCGAGCTCAACACACCAACGCATCAACATTCGCATTGACAAATGCTAGTTTATGTTTGCTTCAAGTGATTCGCAGGAAACATTATGTGGCAGCTTAGAAGAGAAGCTGCCAGGAGGTGTGCTCTATGGCAGCCAAGTGTGGCTCTATGGCAGCCAACAGAGGCACTGCATTTGGAGGCTTGGCACTGGTGAATCAATGGATAAACAGTGTGCTGATGACACTGGCTTCCAAAAGTGCCAAGTTGTAATGTTTTCACCGCAGCAAGCAGGGGTTGTCTTGTCATTGCAGCATCAGCCATTCCGCTGCAATGAGGGTGATCCATCATTGTAGGGCAGAATGTTGCATACTTTAATATTGTTTGTGAATGCAGTGGCAAGCTGCTGCCATGTTCACAAACAAACAAACAATGTTATAGGCCCCTGCCAAGGGGTGCCCAATCCCTCAGAATCATGCACCCCAAAACAGTGTTTGTTTGCTGATGGGGGCCCAATCCCTGTCAGCTTCACTCCCCTTCCCTGTTTAATTTGCTGATGGGGATTCTACTCCCTGTCAGCATAATCCCCACAAAAATTGGTTTGTGCCGAGGGTTGCCCAATCCTTCGGCTCTTGCCCACCCTGGATGTGCTGATGGTGTGCCCAATCTCCTGCTGGCTACAGACCCCCAAAAAGCACTTAGGTGACACGCTGGGAGCCACCCCAGAGTGCCAAATGTCCCTGTTAAACAAAAACGGTCCTGCAATGTTTTTTTTTGTTCTCCTGTAAATCAAAAATGGTCCTCGTCGAGTCCAGTGGCCCTTCCACCAACCCATGCCCACCCTCTGTGCACCATGCCTCCCCAGCGATGATCTTTGGTGGACCGGAACACATCTACACTCTTCAAAGCCGACCATGAACTGAAGAAATGCCAGTAAGCTGTCTAATGGCATAAATAGGGTTTTTCAACTTTGGTGCATATCTCAGGCATTTTGGAGAATTTTGGCAACAAATTTTCAACATGGGATTATTGGGACCACTTCTCATGAATTCAGCCACTGTCATAGCATTGTTCGGTCCTGAAAGGTGATTTTGCATCACTGCACGGAATCTCCTTTTGGGACCGATTAACAACATGACAGTGCCAGTGTTCATGAGGTAGGCTCTCAAAAGTCTATATTGCAAATCTGGTGGAAAAATCCAACAAATGACTGTTTTACAGTGTGCATTGTGCAGTTTGCTACACACATTCGTAACTTCACAAATGTGCAATATTTTCATTTCAGATTTTCAACATTGCCATTTTTCTGCTCCTCCCTATGAACAGTACAGCTGTCATTTTCATATCCTGGCCAAAATGTGTTTTCGTTCTTCTGGCACAGAATAGCGGTCACTGTGGGAAATCAGTGTTCAGGACACATTAAGAAAATCACAGTGACAGTGTTCATGAGCAGAGGTCCTAAAATACCTATGTTGAAACTTTGGTGACAAACATCCATAAAATGGCTGTGTTGCACGCATGCATTGTGCAGTTTCCACGTATGCTAGGAAGTGCAACCATTTTTAATAGTCCCACAACAGATTTTCAACATTACCATCTCTTCACACCTCCCTACGGATGGTACAGCTGTCATTCTTCACATCCTGCCTGACCTGTGTTTTCGTACATATGGCACAGAATGGCATGGTCACTGTTGGAACTCAAAGTTTGGGACACATTGACAAAATCACACTGCCACTCTTCATGAGAAGAGGTCCCAAATGCTTTCATAAGGTGGGTCACAAAGGTCATGTTGAAAATTTGCAGTGCAATACCAACAAACGCCTGGCATTGGGGTTTCTACCCATAACATCCCACCCTGTACAGACTGACAGGCATTGGGGTGTGCCTTTGGATTGCTGACTGTACTGTTCATGCCATCCCACCCCCACGTCCACCCCCAAGCCACTGCCAGGCATTGAAGTGTACCTTGGACTCTTCGGCCCCAGACTTCACCCCATTCTCCTATACTGCACCCAATTCAGCATTTGTCCTTATGGAATGTGGTGACTGTAAAGTCAAACACCCCAAGGCACAGCTCAACATGTCAGTGTCTACAGCATAGGGTGAGGTGACATGGCATGACTGTCATGGGCGATGACCCAAACACTTACCCCAATGCCTGTCCCCTCTACAGGATGGAGGTGGGTTGTCATGAAGTTCAATACTTCACTGCCATTTCTATTCTGCATCTGTCTCACTCCTGCATTTACAATGCTAATACCAGCAAGCAAACATTCAGCATTGACAAATGCTTGTTTAATACTTTCCTATGAATCTACCTTGTTACAGAGCTGTGTATCTCATCCGTGAACAGGCTAACCCTCCTTTCTAGACCCTCTGCAACATCACTTATAAAGATTAAAGAGCACTGGTCCCAGCACTGATCCTGAGGTACAGCACTTGTTACCAGTCCTTCCTGTGAGCTAACCCTATTTACCACCAATCTGTGTTCTGTTATTCAACCAGTTTTTCACCCACGTAGTCCCCTGTCCCCAACCCAAATTTGCCAGCTTGTGGATTAGTCTTCTGTGTGGAATGTGTAAGGCCTTCCTGAAGTCCAGATGAACCACACCTACCACTCTGCCCTGGTTTATTTCCTTTGTTACCCACTCAAAGAAATCAAGTTGGTCTGTCTTGGGCTGGCCACTAGGGCGCTAAATAGGATGTCAGCTTAAAGATCAGCTCCACAACCCAGAAGGAAATATCCTTTAAAATCCTTTTTCTACCAGCTGGTATTATATCCTCACTCTACTGTAACTTGTGGGTAATACTCAAGCTACACTAATTTAGCTTCATTGATACAAAAAGCCTTTATTTGCTGTGTGAACTGCTATTTTACTGAAGAGCCTCCTGGACGAGGTAGGTCTGAAAATATGGCTGAAGGCACACACTAAACTGGGAGCAACCATCAGTTGAGGCGATGTTTGGCCAACTTATGGCCCAGATGGCACAAGTCACTGTGGCAACTAATCTAAAACACCCAAGTGGTTCAAAATTTAGAAGCCAGGATGCTGCATGAACAGTGGGTCTCAACAATGGAAGGGCATGTTCAGGACTTAAGAGCAGAATTAAGATCAACAATGGACCATACAGAAGCGGCGAGTAAGATGGATGACCGAGAATCGAGGTTGCCGTAATAATCTTCACTTCCTGGGCTTCCTGAGCATATACATGGCAAAGATACCAAGGGATTTCTACAATTAGCCATTACTGAAATGCTGCAGTTGGACTCATTGATACCGCTCCAGGTGGACGTGCACACCATACGTTAGCCCCATATCTCAGGCCCAGGACAGACCACAACCTATCATAGCCCAATTTATTGATTTTAGGGACAAAGAGAAGGTCCTAACTAGAGTTCATGAGTTACAGCATGTAGTGTGGAGATCGAAAGGATCCACATCTTTCAGGACTACTCTAAGGATCTGTCAGACAAACGCCGAGTATATGCTGAGGCAAGGCATAAAATGCACAGTATTGGATCTCTTTCCTTGCATTACCCAGCCACGGTGCAGGTTATGCATAATGGGGTCCCGAACAGTTCTGAATCTCCTGATGCACCCATGGATTTTTACGCACAACTGACAAGAATTCACCACCACTACCCCAGGAGACCTTTGGCAAAACTGCTACGCAGGTTGGATTGCCACTCCTCTCCATCAGTGAGCAGGCCTGCAGTTTGGCAAGACCTCAGGAGCAACACTGGGAACTCCCCAAAAGCACACCAAAAGAGGCAATCCTCAAAGAAACACGCCAGGTGGGAGCATCCCTCAAGAGAGGGCAAGACGACACAGAGGAGGCCACAAGCATGGACACTGTTGCTCCAGATCCATTACAGGCTCACCGACTGCTAATAGCTATGAGGCTTACGTCCCAGCTCTCCAGATCATCACCCAGGCATTGTGGATTCGACTGTGGAAGGCAGGCCTACTTCTATGTTGCAGCCCAGCTACCTGCCCCGTCAGCAACTCCTCACCAGCTGCAGAACGGAGCTACGGATAGCAAGGGCAGCATCCACTAAAAGCTTGAAGGAGGCTCCTCTACCAGCTGAGATCTCATCTTCAGTGTGGGCCATCCTGAGCGCTTCACATCTCCAGGGCAATCGATCAGAGAAAACCCACCGGCGTGGTCAGATAAGTAGTCATCCTTCTATTTTCTTTCTATTCCTGTTCTTTTAATCCCCTGGGAGTTGTAGGTATGGGGCGAGTTTGGGGTGTCTAAATTGATCGTCAGTGGACAATCTCCTTGGCTGACCCATCTACTACCCTTTCTCCATGTAAGGGAACTTTCGAGACCTTTTCACCCCAAACTTGACCCCTGACTTGCACTGTCATATGGCAGAGAAGATGCCTCACTTCTATACCAGAGAGATTTAATGAGGCCTAGCAACAAGCTTCCCAAGTGGACGCCCTGATCAAAGGTCCACACATCTAGATGGCAAAGAAGGCCTTTTTGTACCATCTGAATAAACAGCAGAACTTTGTGGGTTCTACCTGCTTACTTGTGTGTGTGGGGGGGTGAGTTCGCTGGAAGCTGTGTCATATAATATGAAAGTATTCATGGCATGTTAAACTGTTGTGCTGAATGGGTAGCCAGCATGTGTTTTACGTGAGGCCCTAAGTGGTGAATGGCACAGGCCTATGCTCCTCTGGTATGTTTTTTTTTATTATTATTATTTTCTATCAAGGGAGATCTTCCAGCCCCACATTGGATGGCTTACAGTACACCTCACAGGTGTGACGAGCCTGACCTCACCAAGATTTTTGTTGTGCGAACACATTGGAACCCATCAGCACAACCCTAGGCTTGCTGAAATAGTGGGCAGTCCCCCCTTTCTTTCCTGCAAACCCCACCTCATTAGAAGTGTTGTGTAGTCCCACTTTAACTACCCCAGCTTCTGGCTACACCACTGAGCAGCTCTCTCAACCCTCTGGGTTTGCAATGAGCCATGGTCCAACCTTCTTATTGGGTTGCTTGATTCTCTCGGGAGTACTTCCTGCACTCACCATAGTGCTAAAGGATGGATACTGCCTGATAATGCCCTGGGAATAGGGGCTAGCCACAGCAGGGCTCTCTGGTCGAAAAGATGCCTCTATATCCCCAAATTGCATGGTTCACTGTGCACAATGTATATAGTTTGTTAATGTGTTTATGTAGGTTTGTTTAATGAACAAGTCTGGTGCAAACTTAAAAGAAGAATAAAGGAAATTGAAGCTTTTATTGAATGTTTTGACTCATGATTTGCTGATTTATATTTGTCATTTAAAGCCTATAAACAAAACTGTCCAGATGTATAGAAGATGGTAAAGAGGTCATCCTATACCCAATTGATTGTATATGTAGGTTTGTTTCACAAGAGAGACACACAGATGTTTAGTTATTTGTTAGCATAAGGTCATCTGTAGGGCAGGGTATATGGGCTTTCGCTACTCTCTCCATATCTGTTGGTGCTCTATAGACATATGCCTCTTCTAGTTGGGCTGCCCTCGCCCCTATCTGCTGGTTGTTCTTGATATATCTTTAATTAAATATTTGCTCCCTATTACTATCAGGTGATATCACTTGTGTGACATGGAATGTCAGAGGGCTTAACACCCCAAACAAGAGGAAGCAAGTTTTGGGCCACCTTAAGAGACTAGAAGCGAGGGTCGCTCCTGCAGGAGACCAAACTACTGGGGAACTCTGAGAGACTGAAGAGGGAGTGGGTAGGTCAGGTCATTCATGCCTCAGCCTCCTCTAGAACAAGAGGGGTGGTGATTCTGCTTCACAAGCAACTACAATGGAAATTGCAGAGACAAGTGTGAGACCCTGAGGGTAGATGGGTGGGTGGTGCTCATGTATACTGGGAGGGCCCTCTGATCCTGGGTAATGTTTACGTCCGAATGAGGACTCACCCTCCTTCTTTCAAAAGTTGGCCCAGTTGCTGGGATCCAAAGCTTCAGAAGACACCCCTATTTTATTAGGGGTGATTTTAATCTTACATTGGACTCTTTCCTGGATAGATCCTCCTTCCAATACTGAGCCCCACTCCAGGGCTGTAATGGCATTGGCTCAATTACAACAAGATTTGGCCCTATGGACATATGGGGAATAGTTCACCCTCCCAGCAGGACTACACCTTTTATTCCCCAGTACATAGTTCTCTTAGTAGAGTAGACTTCTGGCTCATCTCTCCTACTATTACTAGTAACACTGTTAATACCCTTATTCATCCCTTAGTTATTTCAGATCATGCCCTGTGCATCTTGCCTTCACATGGGGCCCTCTCCCTAAGTCTCCGGCATGGAGGCTGGACCCATTGCTAATTTATGACCCAGACTTTCCCTTGGATTCAAAAGGAAGCAATGGAATTTTTTGGCATAACCTCCTAGCAGAAACCTCTACAGGTACCACATGGGAGGCATTCAAAGCTACTCTAAGAGGGGCAATAATAGGGTATGCAAGCCAGCGCCGAAAGAAGAAGGAACAACATTTGAAGGGCTTGAATGACAACTCGAGAAGCGGAGCTTGCTTTTAAGGCCCTTCATGTCCCTTCCCATAGGTCAGAGGCAGATCACAAGGCCATCTCTGAAGATGCAAGTGAACAAGCTGGTCTCTAGAAAGGCAGAGATTTAAGTCATTAGACTCAAGCATAAACATTAGGAAGGGGGAGAAAAGGGGGTAAGCTGCTGGCATACCATCTCAAAAAGCAGCAAGCCGAAGGCATATAGCTGCTTTAGAGGTTGCAGGAGGTAGAACCCAGACCTCAGTGCAAGGTATTAATCAAATAATGATAGATTTTTATGCCTCGTTATATAAATCCTCCAGAGCCCCAGACCTCCAGGGGTCCGCCCATTTCTGGAGTCCCACATCTCCCCAGAATCTTGGAAGCCCAAGCTAATGCCCTAGATACCCCAATCTCAACCCAGGAGATGGCAGACACCATTCTCCTTAAAAGGGAAAGACCCAGAGGGACAGTTTCCCTATTGAAGTGTGGCAGCTGTTGCATCCCATAATTCTCTAGTATTGCAACAAGTATTTAATGAGTCACTGCAAACAGGGTCTCTCCTTCATCCCTTAGGGAGGCGACTATTACTATCTTACCAAAAAAGGTAATGACCCTCTTAAAGCGTCCAGCTACGCCTATTTCATTACTGAATGCTGATAGCAAGGTGCTAGCTAAGATACTAGCTAATAGACTTAATCCTTTCCTTCCCAGTTTGATCCACCCATCCCAAGTAGGCTTTGTTAAGGGCCACTTTAGCACAGACCATATTAGATCATTGGTAAATTTAATCCATAAGGCCCAAACATTATCTTCCCTCCTGCTGCCATTGCAATAGATTTCAAAAGGCCTCTGATTCCTGGGTGGGACTATGTCCAACAAGTACTTTGCACTATGGGCTTGGGGCAGGGTTTCTGGCCTGGATTGGGGCAATATATTCATCCCCAGCTGCACAGATACTCACCAATATGATGTTGTCTCCCCATTCATACTGGGTAGGGTACCCATCATGGCTGAGCACTTTCCCACTACTTTTTGCATTGGCAGTAAGAACCCTGGTGGCTGCTATTAGGCAAAATTCTCTAATTCCGGGTCCAGGTGGGAACAAGGGTATACCCTGCTCTTATGTATGTGGATGATCTGTTGCTCCCTATAGCTGTATTGTCACCTCCCTCCCTACTGTCCACCTTGTCAGATTTCTATATTTTCAGGGCTCAAGATTAACCAGGCCAAGGTGGAGGTCCTTCCTTTAAACTCTAAGTGTACTTCTCAAATGGTTACTCAGCATGGGCTCCGTGGGCCCTGGAGGGATTACCTACTTGGGCATTACTATTTCTCCTAATCTGCATAAAATCTGGGACCTGAATATGAAACTGTTTTGCATCCATTCACAGAACTGGACAAATGGAAATCTCTTCGACTGTCACTTGTAGGTAAAATATCTGCAATTAAACTGGTCACAGCACCAAAATTATGTATCTTCTCCCACATCCCTATGAAAATACCTTGTTATTGGTTTACTAAATTAGACTCCTGCTGGGATCCTTTTTGTGGGAGCATAAGAAACCTAGGTACAGTAGAAATAAGCTCAGAGCTCATTGGTTGGAAGGGGGCTGGGGTCTTCCATGGTTAGAGGGGTATAAATGGGCCTTTCAGCTGGCTCAGATGTTAAACGGTTCCTTTTCCTGAACACAATGCTCCCCAGTGGCTGGATATGTAGAGAAAGGTATGTCAGTATACTCACTTGGTACTATTATTTAACCATTCCCCTAAGGGCACTCACTCTCATCCTACTATAAGTCCCTCTCTGGAATATTGGCCAAGGTGCATAAGAAGTTGGGCACCTCCCATCTCCCCTAAGACTTACCCCACTACGGGCAATAATGAGATTACTATCAATAAATAACCAATTGCATGGCCCTCATGGAATTTGGTGATATCTCATTGCTTCGAGATATGCTCATTCTTGGTACAGATACCTTAATTCCCTTTGAGGGCCTGTGGAGCTCTTATAGGATCTCTCTCAAAGACTTCTGGCAGTTCCTTCAAATAAAAGCATCATCCTTATGTACAGGCATAAGCAGCACCAAGAGCAACAAATCTCCCAGGTAGAGTCATGGATGGCCCTAGACAGAGGACAGTCAAGCCGGGTATATGTGGCCATTCGAGCACCATCCTGTCCCAAGCACAGGAATCCAAGGATAAAGAGAAAGCACTGCATGCCCCTATTACGAACCTGGAGTGAAGTCTTTCCTAAAACTAGCTCACGGGCATAACCTGACACCAATAGTCATTTAATACAGAACAAGATAATTCACTCCTGGTACAGGACTCCTGTAGTCCTCGCCATGGCAAAGCTGGCTCAGTCTGACCTGTGTTGGTGGTGTCAGGAACCCCAGGTGACCTGTTCCATATACTTTGGTCCAGCAGGCTGATCCAGCCCCTATGGCAGGCTACCTGTGAGATGGGGTCCAAAATACTTAGTAAGCCTGTGCCTCAGTACCCTGAGTTGCTGTTATTAGGACTCCGCCCCTCACCTTCATCTCCGAGTTGAAACTACTTCTGACACTCAGTATGCAGGTTAAAAGACCCCACTGTGTAAATGGTGGTCCCAGATAATCCCTCCCTGGGAAGGTACTTACCTCCATGTTCAAGCTGCCAACTGGGCCAGAATATCACATACTGTGACCAATACCCTCTTTAAATATACTGCTCTCTGGATTCCTTTCCTTCTGTTTTTGAAACCTAGGAGGGAATCGGCTGAAAAGGCACAACCATGCTACTGTAATGGTCTCCTCTCATGGGTGTATTTAGGGCAAGTGCTGGAGACATTGTTACTGAGTTATAGGGGACCCTGCTCTGCAGATGACATAGTATAATATCAGTAAAGGATAGTATCTTCTCTGACAATCAAGACCTGTTTGCTTTGTGTGTGTGATCTCTTGTATTTTGTAGGCATAAAGTAGAGGACAGCGGCCCTGGACCTCTCATAATTTCTGATGCTTTGTCAAATACTGCAGAAACTAGCAGGATGGGGCCAGGTAAGATATGTTTGTATGAGTCAGCCATAATGCAATGCATCAATTACTAATAATTTCAAAGTTAATCTCCAGCTGGATAGGCGTTGTACATCCAGGCACAGAGTATTATCCTACTGCTTACCTGGCTAGTATATTCAGTTCATTACTATTTTGCCAGCATGTTCCATTCTCTGCTTCTACAGACATATGTAACAGTCTGTAAGATCTTTGCAATGTATGAGTGTTTTAATGTTTGTATCATCTTAATAAGTCAGATCAATAAAACTTATTAACCACAAAAAAGTTGGTCTGGCTTGAACTCCTGAATCCATGTTGACTTGGGTCCAGCAGCCCCTGGTCTTAGGCAGTCCACCAATTTTTTCTTAGGTAGGGTTTCTAAAACTGACCAGGCAGTAGTTTCTGCCTCCTCCTTGCTACCACTTTTTTTTTTCATTTTTCTCTCTCCTCCGTAGCATCGAAGACCGCTTAGGTCGGAGACAACAAGGCACCCACTGCTTCCCACCTACCCGAATTACGGAAGACCCCACGGAGCCTTGGCTATACCCTCTAAGATGGTATGAGGTGGGGCCCAAGCACCATAAGAATCCTTGATTTTGTTGGGTCCCCATTCAGAGGCCAGGTAAGCAGGAGCAATCGGGGATCATGCCAGCTCTCCTTAGAAACATAGAAACATAGACTTTGATGGCAGATAAGGACCGCTAGGCCCATCTAGTCTGCCCATTTCCACATACAGGATAGGCCGCAGATCCTAGTTAACCAACAGCCTATATCTTCCTGCCCCACAAGAATTGCCTTATGTCTGTCCCATGCATTCTTGAATTCTCCCACAGTTTTAGACCCCAACTTCCTCAGGAAGGCTGTTCCATGCATCCACTACCCTCTCTGTGAAATAATACTTCTCACATTGACCCTGAACCCCTCCTTCTATCTTTTAAATTGTGTCCCCTTGTTCTTGCAAGTCTTTTTCTGAAAGATGCTACCTCTTGGACTTTGTTGATTCCTTGAGGTACTTGAAAGTTTCTATCATGTCCCCTCTCCCTTCTTTCCTCAAGGGTGTACATATTATACTTTGCTTAGTATAATCCTTTCCCTTGGTACTCGATGCTGTTTCCACCATTATCTCCTAGCATGTGGCGTGCACCCTGATCGCCAAGGCGCTATGCGCCAACGCCCACCACACGCTCTGAATGGCCCTCCTGCTACTCTGCTCGGGGTCAGGCAAATGCTGAACTTTGGTCCACTGCCTCCCTGGAGAAGACAAGCAGTTGTGGGATGCTCTAGTCTTCTCCCCGGCTGGCCCTTTTCAGCGGTCTGGGTTCATTCCTGAACCCGGATGCTGGTGTCGAGACATAAAAACAGCACTGCACCAGCAGGCCGGCTTCTTGCTACCACTTTACAGGGTTACCACTTGTGCCCTCCTCCACCCCTCCAGAACCACACCTGTTTCTAGTAATCCACTGAACAACCTATCCAGAGGTTTAGCCAGTTCTTTCCAGAGCTCTTTAGGATCCTCAGGACTATCCCATCAGGCCCCATAGCTTTATCCACCCTAAGTTGTTCTAGTGCTCTTTTACTCTATCCCTGAAAAGGTCTAATGTTCACCTCTCCTCCCATCTGCCCTTCTCAATTAATGGGGATCCATCCCCATTGTCTTCTGTGAATATGGAGCAGAAGTATTTGTTGAGAAATAATCGCATTATACAAACATCTGACGTGCCAGCAGAAACAGACAACCTGGTCTATCCAAGTCTGCTCAAGTGTGCAGCTAGCACCACTAGTTTTCAGCTGCCCCAACTCCCTCCTTTGTCATCCCACAGCACCCCCCACCCTCACTCTCCCGTGTTCCCTATCCCATGCCCTTTAAACCTATTCAGATTTACATGATACCACCCATTCTGGTAGTGTGTTCCATTTGCTACTACCCTCTCTGTTAAATAGTGTCTCCTCATTTCCCTCCTAAATTTTCTCCCTCTATTCTTAGCCCATGCCTCCTGATGTCCCTCCCTCCTTAGCTTAAAGACCCCATCTGTCCCATCTTTACTGATTCAACCATACTTGAATGTTTCTATCATGTCCCCATCCCTTCTATCCTCCAGGGTGTATATATTTAGGTCTCCAAGCCTGCTCTCGGTCTCTTCTCTCAATTACACGTATCATCTTTGTTGTTCTCCTCTGCACCCCTCCAGCAGCCTGATATCACACTTCAGGCATTGCATCCAAAACGGCACATAATACTCAAGCAGCCTACTAATGACCTGTAGAGAGGCAAGAGCACTCTCTTTGCCTGGACAAAAATAAACCTCTCTTGCCCTCCAGCATTTTGTTTGCTTTTGCAGATACTCTCCTGCACTGGGAAGTGGTGTTTATGGTCCCTGTTAAGATTACTCCTAGGTCCTGCTCCTCACCCTCTCCTCAGTGATCCCCAGCTTAACCCTCTAAGCCAGTATTCTCTCCTTGTTCTTTATCCCAAAGTGCATAACCTTACACTTATTTGCATTAAACCCAGCTGCCACCTTTCTGACTTCTCTAGCTTGCTTAGGTCCCTGCAGCTACTTCCATCCCTCCACTCCGTTCACCACTGCTCCCATTTTCGTGTAGTCTGTGAACAGACTTACCTTGTGCATCCCCACTGTACAATGTCTGATATGAAAAGCCCAAACAATACTGGTCCCAGCACAAAGCCCTATGGCGCCTCTGTTCATCACCAGCCATGGAACTGAGGGCTCCCTCCCACCATCACCCGTTGCATCCTCCCATTCAGCCAGCTTGTAATTCAGTTCATCATTTTGCCCTTCACCTACACCAGTTAGTTGTCCCCAAGCCACCCAAGAGACACTGAATTGAAGGTCTTGCTGAAATCCAAGTAAAGAACATCCACTGCCTGACCCTTATCCAGCTCACCTGTCACCCAATCATAATGCTGTATCAGGATGGTTTGACAAGACTTCCAAATGAATCCATGCAATCTCACATTCTAGAGGTCATTGTTGTCCAGGTACGATACCAGTCTTTCCTTTAGTATCGTTTCCACACTATGGAGGTGATACTTACTGGCTATAATCACCGTTCATCCTTGTGTACTGGCACCACATGTGCCATCCTCCAGTTTAGTGGCACACATCCCCGACTCCAGTGAGGTGCTGTACAGATCGGCCAGTGGCTCCACCAACACCTCCACTATCTCTCTCAGCACACTGGGGTGGATACCCTCCATGCCCTGGTACCTTGTCTACCCTCCGTGCCCTCTGTCTCTAGGACTCTACCTACCTCACTCCTTCTATCTGTTGCCTCCTCCCCTCATCCCCACCCACGCACCCAGATCATGATGGTAATAATCCCCTTTTTCATGAACACTGAGCAAAGTATTCATTCAGTGCTTCCACCTCTTCCTCCCACCCTTTTTATCCTCACTATTGTCTCCTTGCCTTCTTTTCTTTTTGATATATCTGAGAGTGCCCCCTCCCCCTCATTAATTTCCTGAGCTAATCTCAACTCCTCTGGGCCTTGGCTTGCCACTTTGTTTTGATCACCTCCTGGACCATCTTCCATATTCCTCCCTGTCCCTTCCTTCCCCATCCTCCTATACCTCTGGTGTGCTTCTTATGTTGCCCTCACCACCTCGCTGTTCAACCAGTATGGTTTGCTCTCTGCTCCTCTTACTCTGTATCTTGGTGCAGGCTTCCGTTGCCTTTGTAATACCCGCTTAATAATATCCCATTTCTGCTCCATTTCCATCTCCTGACTCTCAGTAAGGAGAGTCTAGGGATACTGGGATGCATAGAGAGGCATCACAAGTAGAAAAAGGTAAGTGATTATCCTTCTGTACAGACAGTTTGTGAGACCCCACCTGGAGTACTGCATGCAGTTTTGGAGACCTCATCTACGCAAGGACATAGGCAGGATGGAAGCAGTCCAGAGGAGGGCAACTAAATGGTGCAGGGTCTTCATTAGAAACCATATGAAGAGAGACTGAGAGAGCTTAATATGTATACCCTTGATGAAAGGAGGGACGGGGGACATGATAGAAATTTTTAAGTACCTCAAGGAATCAACAAAGTTCAGGAGGGTAGCATCTTTCAGAAAAAGAGATGAGAACACGGGGCACAATTTAAAGTTAGAGGGGAGGCTCAGGGGTAATGGGAGGAAATTCTTTTCACTGAGAGAGTGGTGGACGTATGGAACCGCCTTCCTGGAGAGGTTGTGGAGTCTAAAACAGTGGGGAATTCAAACATGCATGGGACAGACATAAGGCAATTATAGTGGGGGTTGCAAGAAGTAGGCTGTTGGTTAACTAGAATCTGCAACTTATCCAATAGGTAGGAAATGGGCAGACTGGGTGGGCCAAGTGGTCCTTATCTGCATCAAAGTCTATGTTTCTGTCTTTATGCCCTTCAGTTTCCTTTTCAGTACTATCCGCATTCTCCCAAAGTCCTCCCCTGAAGTTTACCACCGGATTACCATTTCTCTGGCTCCCCGCACATCATGATATTAAAACCACACCATTTGGAGATCACTGTTGGCCAGTGAGTTCTCCACCTTATTTTCTTACTGCATCCATATTCAACAATACCAGATCTAAAGTGTTCTTTAGCCTAATAGCCTAACCAACTTTTTCCTTAGCACTGAGGTGACCGAATGCTTCAGTCAATGCCAGCAAGTTGAAATCCCAGATGACCACCTTCCTTTTCTACATACCTTTCTGGTTTGTCCAACCAGTTCCCAGTTAAGCTCCTCAGACTGGGATAGCGGCTGTATACCACCCCAATCCTCAGTGTCCTACCCTCTAGTCTTGAGCTACAGCCAGATTGCCTCTGTTCTCCTTTTCCCCTTGCCCTTGTGTATTTGATTCTGTCCCTCATACAGACAGCCACCCCAACTCCCCTCCTTCTTATGATACTCCCATAATTTGTACTTTGGGATTGCTAGATCCCAGTCCCGGTGCTCCCAGTTGCCCATACTTCTGTGGCAGCTGCAATATTCACCCTCCACACTGCCAAGAGTGCCTGTAGCTCAGCTGATTTTTTGTCTAAGCAGCTTGCATTCAGTGAGACCACCCTCCATCATGCCCCTTCCCTTCATTGCCTCCATCTCCTCCTCTACTGCCTCCCTTTCGGCTGTCCTGAGTCCTTCCCTGCTAGCCTGGGGGTAGGGGTTGCTGTGACTCCACTCTATCAGATCTTTGCCTTCCTGCTGTCTGCTTGCCACCCCATCTAGTTTAAATCCACCTTTGTCACAACATACCTCTCAGTCTTTGCTTTAATACTTCTTTTTCCTCTCCACTCAGGATCAGCCTATCCCTTGCAAACAGACTGCTATCACAGGTACTGCCACAGCTGTCCTCAACACCATATCCCTTAGTTCGACAACATTCCACCAACCACACATTCAACTACCTAACTTTTCTTTTCTCACTGTGCTTGCGAGGTATTGGGAGCATCTCTGAGAAGGCAACAGACTCTCCAGTCTCTTCACACAACGTTCCCTCTTCCTCAAACCTTTCCCTTGTTACTTCCACTGTTTCTCCCCGCTGGATCATTTGTCCCCACATGTACTACAATGCGGTTTCTCCTACCCCTGCTTGCGCATCTTAGGACTGCCAGTCCTGCCTTGTCTGCCTTTGATCCCTGTATGGACTCCATCCATATGACTGCGCCCGCCCTTGCTGCCCCATCTGATCCCTTTGAGTATGGAGTCCAGGCATCAGCACACCCCCTCCTCTTCCCTGTACCCGCCACCACCCCACCCATGTTCTCATTTTGGGGCCATTCAAGATGGTGCTTTCCCATTTGCCCCAGTGTCATCCCCTGCACCTCTAAACTGAGACCCCTCCCTGTCTGCCAACTCCTCCTCCCGTATTATCCCTCTCCTGCCATGCCATGCTCAATCTCTCCACTAGTAATGCCCCTCATCCCTTCTGTTCTGTAAGTACTGTCCCTTGTGCAATCTCCTCCTGCATCCTCTTCCTATGTGTCGCTAGTACAGTAAACATGTTCCCTACCCTCACTGCCTTACTATGAGTTTTCCTTCCTCCTGCCTACTGCTGCTCCTCTTTGCTAGGCACTACTATAGTCCACCTTCCATCGACTGACTTCCTGTCTAGTTTCCCCTCCACTGTTCCTTCTCTGTGGTGCCCTGATACTCTCAGATGACAGCCCTTCTACCAGTGCAACTATCCCTCATCACCAACGCCCCAGCTCCTGACCAGCCAAGCCACTGAACCTCTTCCTTGAGCCTCCTTAGGCTGTGGCATATTGAGCACCCTCCAAGCCTCCACAGTATATTCATCCACACTGCTGCCCCACTAACCACTGCACCCACAATCCTACCCATAGTTCACACTACCTGTACAGGACAGTGGAATACAGTCTCTATACTGACTGCAGTTGTTTATGAACCCACTACAAACCCACCAATATCCTTACTAAGTCTCACAAACACATACAGTCCAGTGTGTGTGTGTGTGTGTGTGTGTGTCACGAGTCCAGCTAACAGTGTGTGTATGCAGACATCAGGTACCTGTATGATGTCACAAGCTACCAGTATAAAGGATGTAATGTGCAAGGGGTGGGGGTTGGATCCTTCCTGAGTACTACAGACAGACAATCAGCTACCCCAGCAGACCCTCACTGAGGCACTCAGCTGCACCAGCAAAATCTCCTAAACAGGTACCTTTCCAACTTAAGTCACAAAGCTCCTGGTTCTGCAGTGTCACGTCTTTCTCCATTGCCCTGCCTCCTCTGCCCCAAGTCTCACAATCCCTCCCCATCTCCCTTCTCTCACTAATACACTTACAGAATGCCCCCATCTTCATCGATTTAGCTAGCTTTTCCTCGGTTTCAGCCTTTGCTGCCCTTACTGCCTTGTTTGCTTCCTTTCATTTTTCCAAGTATTCTTGCCTGTCCTTGCTTTGTGTTGCCCTGTACCTCAGAAATACCATCCCTCCCCCAGCTCTGCTACTCCCTCAAGAACCAGAGTGGTTTCTTCTTCTTTCCTCTGCTGCAGGGCCTGGCACAACTGATTTGCTACCAGGACAGGGCTTCCTTATCTTATCCCACTTTTCCACTACTCCCTTATGTCATTGTATCCCTGCATAGTCTTCCTGAATTAGTCCTTCATCTTAGCGAAGTCTGTCCTGAAATACAGGAGACAGACATATATTTGAAATTTGTTTGCTCAACATAGACTTAATACAAAAAAACACAACCAATGTGTGCCTTAATTTCTCAGAAACTGGAAAGTATGGAAGAAGTAGACTAGAAGCTACTGTATACAAAATCTTCCAGCAGAAACAGGCCTACGGTCTATCAAGTTTAAGTCTGCTCAAATGTGTAGCTAGCACCCTTATTGCAGTTGCCACCCCATTACCGCTTAAAAGAATCTGTAAATACATACATAACCATTACATGGGTGGATAGTGGCACCCACCAGCCCACCTCCAATTCCCACCACAGGCATCAGCTCCCCTGCTACAGGCAACCCAGGCCACCTATCTCTCTTCCAGCTCCCATAGCCCCTTCCTCAGGACAACACAAGCTTCCCTGCCTTAGCACCAGGCTACCCTGGCCCACCTTGGTGCTCTGCATTCCAATGGACCTTAATCTGGATCACATCAGATCCCCCTGCCCAGGCTACCCTGGCCCACCTTGTGCTCTGCATTTCAGTGGACCTTCACCTGACCACACCATCTCCCCTGTCCCAGGCTTACCTGTCCCTCCAGGCTAGCATGGCCTGCCCATTCCAGCACCAGCCTCTCCTGGCCCATGCTGTCTTCTTGAGTCACCCCAGTTCCCTGGTCCTGATTGTGGACCACCCAGCCCTCTGCTATGCCCGAGCCACCACCCTTCCTCCCTCAGCCCTAGCCCACCCATTGGACCCCACCTATCCCACTCTGCACTATTCCTAGGATGTCCTGGTTGGCTCCCTGGTCCCACAGCCCTGCCCTAGACTACTAAATTCTACCTTGCACTAGCCACCATCTGCCCTTGTTCTAGCCATAGTCAACCCCTGCTCTCTCTGACTTCCCTGGTCTACTTTGCTTCCTAGCTCCTGTAGCCCTGCCCTAGGACAACCCCAGGTCTCGCTGCTCTGGCCCACCCCAGCTGTTCCCATGACCATACCTCTAACTACTCCAGAATTCCCTGCCTTGTATTAATGTAGCTCACTAGCTCCCATGGCCTTGCCTCTGTTCCACTGCAGTCCCCTCCCATCCCAAGCAAGGCTCTGCAATCCCTCCCTGGGAGTAAAGCAGTCCTTTGATGTTCGAGCCTCCTTGACCCTCAATGATCCTCCAAGAAACAGAGTTTGTCAGTGCCAGAATGCTACCATTGTAATGGGCACTGTCACAAGCACCAATTTCAAAATAGTGCCCAGTTAAAAAAAAAAAAAAGAATACAGGGTGCAGTTTTAAACTTAGCACTTATGAAGGGGTTTGAATGTCACTTGCATGTTTTGGAAACACCCTGCTCATATTTATATTATATATATATATATATATATTAGAGGAAACTCAGTTTAATGCATCAGTTGAGGTTGTTCACAGCTACAAAAGTGAGAAATTCAATGTTGAGGTTGAAACCCTTTGCTCCCTCAACCCCACCCCAACTGGAATTGGGATGCGCATTGGGGTCATCGGCCCTAAGTGTCACCCCATCACATGTGGAAAGAAGCTGAGGAATAGGAGAATGGGCTACAGTTAGACTGATGACCCCATGGCACACCCGATTCCAGTTGGGGGGTGGGCTAGAGGGGTGCAAAGGGGTTCAACCCAACATTGAATTTCCTCACTTTTGTCGCTGTGGAACAACCCTAACTGATGCATTAAACAGAGTTTTTCCTCTAATTTTCCTTCTTTTGAGAATAATAATGAGAAACAGTGAATGTAATGTGGCATCGGATGTATTGTCACATAGTAACATTGTGCCTACAAACGCAAATCATAATGCTCATGGTGACGAAGCGAAACAAAAAGAGAAACAGTACTGTAGACAGAAATGTTAAAAACAACGCAAATGCAACCGCAATGAAAACGCAAAGTAACGCATATGGTGGCATAAACGTGAACGGTAAGTGAACGTGTACTGAAACCACAAGTGGAAATGGTAATGGTAACTGTAATGTAAGCGTCAGGCTGGTTTTCCTCAAAAGCTGCATAAAGAAAGTCAGGGAGTTGAAAGAATGTATGCAAAACAATGAATCTCAGAACACAAAATGAGGACTTGAATAGTAAATTGCTTATATCTCAGTAACCGTGACGACATAGAAAAAAAAATGTAAAGTCATATATATTATCACTTTCCTGGCAAGTTTTGTACTTAGACCCCATAAGGGCTAAGTAATTTTTGACAAAGGCCGTGATTCTGCAATCGCTTTGAGATATGGTCCTGAAAGGCGCTATGATGCCACAATGTTATCCTATTGGAAAAAATAGAAGTTCAGGCTGCCATAACTTTGCCTCCTGTAATATTTTTTTCACCAAACCACTGAAAAGCACATTTGTGGGATGTTGGCTGTGTTCCTGCAAATTTCAGACCAAACCGTTATTTTGCAGCAGGGTGCCAAACGATTGCTGCAATGCATCGTACGTAATGTTATCCCATGGGGAAAGTGTCAACTTTGGAGTACCATAACTTTGCCGCTGTGTAATATTTTTAACAAGATACTGAAAAGCACATCTGTGAGATGTCAGCTGCATTCCTCCAAATTTCAGCCAAAACTCCAAACCGCTTTTTTGCAGCAGGGTGCCAAAAATTGCTGTCATTTTCCCACAGCCTAGAAAAGTACAGTTGCAATTTGCAAAATTTGCGACACTTTCGTGAGTTCGACACTACTTTGCAAAAGTACTTTTTCCAGAAATCTGAAAACATGTTTCTGGGGTGTTTTACCCCAAAATAAAGACATGGCTAGCATCCTCGAGGCCCGACTAGGTGAATACAAAAATAATTAGTTTGCTAGCGGTCCCAATTTAAAGGGCAAGCATTTTTCTGATCACTAACTGAAAACAAGATGGCAGGTTTGCGAAAGTAAGAGGCCATTTGTGACAGTAAAATGCATTTCGACACTGTCAAACTTTTGTTAACTTTTCCTATTGACTTATAATGGGAAATTGTTTTTGAATAACTTTTGAACTGTTTAATATTTTTCACGAAATCTTGAAAGGCACATCGGGACCCCGCCGCATGTTCCCTGAAGATTTTGGGGTCGCACAAACTGTGCAACCTGTTAGTGCGACTCAGAAATTCCAGAACAAGTGTAAACGCACGCGCAGATCACACTTAATACCGCTGCAGTTGTGTACTCCGACCGTACGAAACTTCGCAGATCCTAAGGCGTATGGTTTTGATCGTGTATTCCAAATTTCAGGCAATTCCATCAAACGGTTGCAAAGTTCTTAAGGTGCAAAATTTTGGGTTTAATATGTAAATGGCTCCTCACCTAATCTATGGTAGCACTACCGTGCTACCATAATATATATAAAATGAACCCACCTCATTGCAAAATGTTCTGGTAACTCACAATTTGTGAGGTTATCATGACATCTTGAGGCACTTGAGTTTGCTCTCATGCCCACGATGTCACTAACCTCAGTCAATGTGGCTTGTTCTGCATGGTAGGGAGTCCATTATTAACTTTATGTGCCTGCAGCCTTCTTTCATAAGCAAAGCTGAATGTGGTTAGGAGACCTCCAACATATGCCAGGCAGGTTCAAGTCTGAAAATAGCTCTCATTACCAGACCAAGATGAATAAATACCCCCCATGTTCCTTGTAGTTCAGCTTGTGTATTCCTTTCAAGGGATTCCCTAGTGAGGACACAGGGAGGCAAGTGGGTCCAGCACACATGACCAAGAGGCGGTACGCTGCATCCCAGGGTAGGAGGCTTTTCAGCAGTATCCATTATATATATTCTTTATTGTTCATTTTTCCCTCATTTTGATCACCCTTATTCACTTATACTTTTGGGGTTTGATCTTCCCAAAGTTATGTTATGCCAGTTTTTCTTTTTTAATTTTAAGTAGTAATTAAACGATTTATCTTGCTACTGTTTGATATTTGAAATGGTGCCCTGAGCCTCCAAGGAAGAGCGCCACATAAAATAAAGTAAAACAAACAAACAGACAAAACCCCACAAACACTAATACAGCACTATAAACCACTGCTGCCACCACCATAGGACCAGTTACTAACTCTTAGTACCGTAGTCCCCAACACTAGCTACCCCATCTTCCAACAGCCTCAGACACTAGACCCATCTCCATCTTTGACCCCTCCCCAACACTAACCCCCTACCCCACCAGGCCTCCCCACCGACAGTAGTCACTCTCTCTTCACTGCCCCTACACCAGCCCATCTCCTCCAAAGCAACTAACAATGGCTCCTTTTGCACAGTGCTCCTAAAGGAAAGGAATTGAATTGGCAGCCTCTATTTAGTGATGTAACCCCAGGTGGCGCTATCACAAGGGCTACTACCCCTGCCTGCCTAACCACTAACAGGTTAAGGGGCCCAGGTCCAATGACAGGTGCCTCTACCCAGAGGTCGGGACACTGTCCTGGTATGACTTGGTCACAGCCCTCTGGGACACTGCAACCACTTCGCTTCCCAATAGTGGCCTACACAATATATCAGAAGTACCTTCACAGTATACACTTACCTCAGGCTTGGTTCAATCAGCTTGACTCTGGGGACCCCCTGTAAAGCAAGATGGTGTAATACAGTAGCCACTGTACGATATTTCAACATAAACACATATCGTAGTCAGTGTAACTTTGCTGAAACAACTAATTCTGATTTATTTAGGGATGGCAACAAGGACAGTGGAAATCAGGTTAATTACATCAATCACACTATTATTCAGAGCACTGTGCCCAAAGTTAGAGTCCTTATTAGTCACTGTCACTGGGTACCCAGGATAGAGAGGGCTAGCCAGAATCGGTGCAGCTGGTTGGGGCCCTGAGGATGGAAAATACTTGCACAATACCCAATTTATAATCTGGAGCCGGTTGGCTCAGTTCATGTATCAAGAAAGAAAACAGATGAAACACTTGCAATTCAATGGTACAGCTGGCAGGAGCTACCTGATTTTTACTCACGACTTTTGACTGGACACCTTTCACACAGCAGAGGAACATGGGCCTGTGAACAGGACACACCCACACATTTATATGTAAAGAAGGTTACCATACCAGTGGCTGCTTTCATTTCCATTCACACTTACTGCCAACCTGGGAATTTGCGATGCAGCTTCACTCTCCTGACAGACCGAGCATGATGAAACAGTTTCTCCAGTCCTCTACAGGATAAGCCTGGTTCCTGGCCATACAGCCTCTCCTTTTCCTTCAAATACAGCTGATTCAGTCCGAATCATCACTGCAAACACACCACCCAATTTTTGGCCTCCACACGTGCTTCCCCTGAAAACTCTGCAGTGCAGAAGCCTCAAGCTCCTTCCTCAGTCACAGTAACAACAGATCTGACTTCTCAGCCACTGGGTGGAATTACAATAAGGAATCACCCGACCCAATTGGAGGGCTTCAGGTGCCAGTCACTTACAACTTCCCCATTGGCACAAAAGGTGCCACAGTTTAAAACTTCACTTCCCAGAATTACTGGCTATATTCCCCATTGGTAGCCAGCTCCCAGAGAGAGAAACCTAATCCTGGTTGGTCACTCAATACTCCATTTTCAGTGCCCTCCCTCCTGATTGGATCCAGTTTGCAGTTCTGATCCAAAATTGAGGGCAAAGCACACAAAGTCCCAGCTGCAAGAAAGGCAGGTTATGAACATATATGAACATACGAAATTTGCCAGCAGATAAAGGCCTAGAGATCTATCTAGTCTGCTCTAATGTGCAGCTAGCACCCTTATTCTGCAACTGCCTCTCTTCCACCCTTCCCTTCATTAACCCTCCCCCTTGTCCTGTCCCATCTTCATTTGAAGCAGTTCACTGTTCTACTGCATACCACTTCTGCAGGTAATGCATTCCACCCAGCCACCACCCTCTCTGTAAAAAGTGTCTCCTCATCTCCTCCTGAACCTTCCTCGCTCCAGTCTCATATCATGGCCCCTGGTGGCCCTCCCTGCCTTACTTTGAACAGCCCTCTGTACCCATCTTGTTTATTCCTTTCATGTATTTAAAGGTTTCAATCATGTCACCCCTGTCTCCTCCTCTCTCCAGTGAGTACATGTTCAATTTCTTCAACCTCCTCTCATATGATAAGTCCCCCAGCCCCTTGATCATCTTTGTCGCCCTGCGCTGCACCCCTCCAGTAACTTAATGTCCCTCTTCAGATACGGACGCCAGTACTGCACACAGTACTCCAGGTGTGGTCTAACTAATGACCTACAGTGGCAGAATCACCTCCTCCCTCCTCGAGGATATACTCCTTGCAATACAACCCAGCATTTTGTTGGCCTTGCAGCTGCCTTCCTACATTGTGCCGAGTTGTTCATTGACCTTGTAATTAGCACCCTCAGATCCTTCTCCTCTGTCTGGGCTAGCTGCACTCCCCTAGCTGGTAACTCCTCCTTGGGTTCTTCATCCCAAAATGCAGCACCTTGCACTTTTTGGCATTAAACCCCAGTTGCCTGGTGTCTGACCAGGTTTTAAGCTTTGCCAGATCATCCTGAAACCCCTGCCATCCCCTAGGTCACCCACCACTGCGCAACCTTGGTATCATCAGCAAACAAACTGATCTTGCTCTTGATGTCCCATGATATGTCTGCAATGAATATCCCAAACAACACTGGTCCCAACACCGAGCCCTGTGGGATACCGCTGTCACTGCCCTTGGGTGTGGAGAGCTCCCACCCACCACCACCCTCTGTTGCCTTCCCTGCAGCCAGTTTCCTACCCATCTCACCAGCTTTCCACCTGCCCCTGTGCCTACTAACTTCCTTCCCAGCCTTCCATGTGGCACCGAGTCAAATGCCTTACTGAAGTCCAGATACAGGACATCCACTGTATGGCCCCTGTTCAGTTGCCTAGTTACCCAGTTATAGAACTCGACCAGGTTGGTTTGGCAGGATCTGCCACGTATGAAGCCATGCTGTCTGCTGTCCTGTAGTCCTTGGCCTCTAGGAGGGCCACCAGCCCTCCTTCAGGATAGAATTAGACAAATTGCATTTTTATTACTACTCTAACAGATCGATAGCAACAGTTACATCCCTGGGGAGTCCTCACTTTGCCCGCTTAGCGAAGGCAGAAATGGAGCCCTTGTCAGCAGCTTGAGCGGACTCAGCAGGAAACCACATCCCCCATTTCCAGACTTGCCTGTAAAGTAGACAGCTCTTAAAGAGACAGTACCAGATGCTCTAGAAGTACTCAAAAATAGACGGTTTAACTGCTGAACACCATCCAGACTGGGCCTTCAGGCAAGCTACTAGGGACTTCTGGGAACCCCCATTTGCAGGGGGTTACACCTTCCTAGCCTGAAAAGCTTGATGTCCACGCCAAGTAAATACCCCTAAGTCAGTTTTAGATAGATCATTTAAACTACCCTGCATTTTTTATTTTTAAACAGCAATCAGCATATTGTTCTCTGGCAGATACATGTGCACCATATTATGCATTCCACTACCAATCATTCAACAATACATACATACATACACACACACACATTATTATGGTACGGGTAGTGCTACCACAGTTAGGGTTGAGGAGCCATTTACATGTTAAACCCCAAATTTTGCACCTTAATAACTTTGCAACTGTTCAACAGATTTGCCTGAAATTTGAATACGTAATCAAGACCCATACGCCTTTGGATCTGCCAAGTTTTGTACCAGTTGGATACACGGCTGCAGAGTTATTAAGCGGGATCTACGTGTACATTTACGCTTTTTCTGGAATTCTACAGTCGCGCCTACAGGTCGCATGGTTTGTGTGACCGCCCGAAATCTTCAGGGACGTGTGGCTGGGGTCCCCAATGTGTCTTTGAAGATTTTGCAAAAATATTAAACGGTTCAAAAGTTATTCAAAATAATTTTGCCACGCCGCAACCCGGTTCAGGAATGGACTCAGGTCGGTGGGGTCGGCAGGGAGGGAGGATTGAGCGTCCCAATGGATGCTCTCCTCCCTCAGGGGTGGAACGCCAACCCTGAGAAGGCCAGTGGAGCACTGGCGCCGAGGTGGCTTGTGGCTCCATTCATGGAGTCCAGGAGGGGGGACTGAGAGGCACTTGAGAGAGATGTGCGATGTATGTCGCCTCCTGGACGCTCATTCTGTCCCTGTGCGCGTCCCAGGGGCGGAGCTGTGGGGAACAGAAAATGGAAAACCTTTGGCGCCTCCAGATGAAGACAGCTCCATCCTAGAGAGATCACCCAATTCCCAGGACAGACCCCGCTGTGCAGGAGAGGAGGGAAAGAAGCACTCTAAGGGCAGATCCGGGGGCATGGGGGTCCAGAATAAAGAAGGTTTGAGCAGTCTGAAGGAGGGAGACCAAGGCAGGAAGGCAGATAAATAAATAAAGCAAAAAAAAGACAATTTCCCATTATAAGTCAATGGGAAAGTTAACAAAAGTTCAACAGTAGAGCAAATGCATTTTACTTTGCAAATGGCCCTCTTACTTTTGCAAATCCGCCATCTTGTTTTCAGTTAGTGATCAGAAAAATGCTTGGCATTTAAATTTGGGACCCTCTAGCAAACTAATTATTTTTGTATTCACCTAGTTGGACCCAGAGGATGCTAGCATGTCTTTATTTTGGGGTAAAACACCCAAATACGTTTTCAAATTTCTGGAAAAGTACTTTCGCAAAGTAGTGTCGAACTCATGAAAGTGTCGCAAATTTTTGTGAAAGTTTTCGAGATTGCTACAGTACTTTTCTAGGCTGTGGAAAATTACAGCAATTCTTTAGCACTCTGCTGCAAAAGAACGGTTTGAAGTTTTGGGCAGAAATTTGGAGGGAACGCAACTGACAACTCATAGATGTGCTTTCTGTGTTTCATTGAAAAAATTATTACATGGCTGCAAAGTCATGGTAATCCAAATTTGACGCTTTTTCCCATAGGATAACATTACGGCGACGACGCTGCAGCAGCATGCTTACGCCCTGCTGCAAAATAATGGTTTGGTCTTTTGGGCTGAAATTTGCAGAGACCACAGCCAACATCCCACAGATGTGCCTTTCAGTGGTGTGGTGAAAAAATATTACAGGGAGGCAAAGTTATGGCAGTTCGAACTTCTGTTTTCCGGTAGGATAACATTTCGGTCGCAGCGCATTTCAGGGCCCGTATCTCAAAAACAGTGTGAGATACGGACTTTTGTCAAAAATTTCTTAGCCTCCACAAGGGCCAAGTATAAAACTAGCCAGGAAGGGGTAATTCATATGACTTTTAAATTTATTTTCTATGTCGTACAGTTACTGAGACATAAGCAATTTACTATTCCAAGTCCTCATTTTTGTGTTCCGACAGTCATTATTTTGCATACATTCTTTGTATTCACTGTCTTTATCTATACAGCTTTGGGTAAAACCAGCCTGTGCGCTACATTACTGTTACCATTATCGTTTCCACTTGCGGTTCCATACCGTTTCACTTACCGTTCATGTTTACATCACCGTGGTACGTTACTAATTTACGTTTTCATTTGCAGTTGCATTTTTAACATTTCTGTCTACAGTACTGTTTCTCTTTCTGTTTCGCTTTGTGTCACCATGCGCATTATGATTTGCGCTTGTGGGCACAATGTTACTATGTGACAAGACATCACGGGCGGGCCATCGCATTACATTCACTATTTCTCATTTTCATTCTCAAAAGAAGGAAATTAGAGGCAAAAACCCAGTTTAATGCATTAGTTAGGTTGTTCCACAGCGGCAAAAAGGAAATTGATGTTAGGGTTGAAACCCCTTTGCACCCTCTAGCCCACCCCCAACTGGAATTGGGGTGTGCATTGGGGTCATTGGTCCTAACTGTCACCCTATTCTCCTATTCCTCAGCTTCTTTCCACATGTGATGGGGTGATAGTAAGGCCGATGACCCCAATGCACACCCCGATTCCAGTTGGGGGTGGGCTGAGGGGTGCAAAGGGGTTTCAACCCCAACATTGAATTTCCATGCTTTTGTCACTGTGGAACAACCTAACTGATGCATTAAACTGAGTTTTTTGCCTCTAATTATATATATATATACACACACACACACACACACACACACACACACACACACACACACATATATATATTACACACACACACACACACACACATATCCCTATTGTAACTCAGGACACCACTTCCGCATCTGAAACCTGGATTGAGGGAGCCCATCCCTATCATCTACCTTGGGGCTGGAAATGGCAGGAGCACCATACTCAGAGGGCAGAACAAGTAATCTGGAGTTATCTCCCAGGCTTAGTTTGAGCAGTGAGCTTGGGGTCACATACACTCCCATATGGACCACATTCAGGGCAGATCCACAGGTCTACCCAGGGACCTGTAACTTAGCCTCACTATAGACCTCACTTCTCGCCAGTCCTTCTGGGGAACGGGCACAGTTTCTGAACAGTTAGACTCACTTTCAGCACTGTCTGTACTGGCCAAAGGGGTCTCTACTGAGGTAGGGAGGCCAGAATCTGGGGCATTTTCAGCTCCATGGTCTACAATTTATGAGTCCACAACACCTAGGTCGACTGGGGAAGAGTCCTGGTACTGGCAAGGGACCATCAGAGCACTCAGCACACTGTTCGAGTCCTGGTGTGTCACCAGCTTGCTCTGATACATCACTCCCTCCTTCTGAAAAGTCCAGCAATTCACTCATGCACAACGATTCCATGTCCTCTGATTTGGTGCTGTGTATTTCACTTTCTGAAGGCATTAGCTCCAGAGACAAAGCTGAGGGCTTAGACAGTCCAGAAAACTCAGCTTCATCCCTGGGATAACTAGAGGATTGCCCCGGAACAGCTGACTCAAGAAGGGTAATATTCAAGATTATACTCACTCTCCTCTGACACAGACTGACAATCAGGTTCATTTCAAATGGTGGAGGGAACACTTTAACTTAACTTCTGTAGGGGCAGTCTGTCTTGACTTTTTCTTGGCAGTGGTTCTAGTCACTGGTCCAGAGGAGGCATTATTTGGGGTTCAGACTGTATCAAGATCTGTCCAATAGGCAGCAAATGATTTCTGTGCATAGTTTTCACATCATTTTATTATTCTCAGGCGTACCTTGTATACAGGTAGACCATCTATTTTGCCCACTACAATGTGAGGAGGTGATGCCATCTGTCAGCAATCTTATGCTTCCCATGCAGCCCTAGCAACACTCGACTCCTTCCCAGAGTTCCAGTGCCTTCACTTTCTTGTCATATCTTTCTTTAATTGGCTAGATTTCTTTGGCAGCCATGGTTTGAGACAGCTGGTACGCATGGTTTAACTGGGCCTTTAATTTCTGCACATACTGTAAAGAGTAGCTGCTTGAACCCCATCAGGAGAAACTCCAAAATAAGCATCCACTGGCAAGCTGGCTTCTCTTCCAAACATTAATCTATAAGGGGAAACCCAGTGGCATCACTTTTGGTGCAGTTGTATGCATGCACCAGTGTGCTATGTTGGCTCCATCTGGTTTGTCTTTTGGTTGAAGGGTGCCTAACATGTCAAGCACAGTGTGATTTAACCGCTCAGGCTGGGAATTATAATGGTAGTTCTGACTTCCACCCCCACAAGGAAAGCATCTCTTTAATCAGATGACTCTCAAAGTCCCGCCTTGAACAGAATGGATTCTTTGAGGGGCCCCATAGTGAACAAAGACATTTTCAATAAGTACTTTTGCCACAGTGGTGGCTTTCTGATCCTTGGTGGGGAATGCTTAAGCATATCGAGTGAAATGGTCAGTGACTACCAATATATTACTGATATTTCTTTGCTGTGGCTCTAGAGTCAGGAAATCAATACAGACCAACTCCATTGGTGCACTAGTGGTGATGTTAACAAGGGGCAGCCCTCTGTGGCAGAGTTTTCCACTGTAAGCAATGACTGCAAGTTCTAATGTGTTGTTCCACATCAGCCCCCATCTTAGGTCAATAAAATCTGGATCTCACTAAGTCAAGTGTTCTGTCTTTGCCAAGGTGTCCCATGTGATTACGCAGGTGTAACCCCTACAAATGGGGGTTCCCAAAAGACTTCCAGGAGCTTGCTTGAATGCTCCAAGCCTGAATGGTGTTTGGCTTAAGCCATTTATCAGTGAGTGTTTTTAGAACCTCTGGTACTGTCTCTTTAAGAGCTGTCTGCTTGCAGACATAATTAGTTTGTATGGGGACTGTGTGTTTCTTTGATTGAGTACCACTCGAGCTGCTGCCAATTCACTCCATTTTTGCAGTCACTAGGAGTGCAAAGGGAACCTATCTGAAAGATGTAACTGTTTGCCAGAAACCATTTAGAGTAATAATGAAATTACAGTTTGTCTAACCTGTTTCTTTGCAGTCAGAACTGTGTCTGCCTAGTTCCCCATTCTGGTTTTGAACTGCTGAACTGGACCAATCAGTGTGGGGTAAGCTAGCTCTAAATGGTGCCTTGATGAATCAGAACTTGGACTCATAATCTGAGCCAGCCACAAGAGGATTGTATGGGCAGTGACTCTGGGAGATGTAGTTTAGACTTCGCGCCTTTTTGGACCAACAGAAGCAGTCTATTGTGAGTGACAGCCAATCCAGTCAAGAACTGGGAGGAACTCAAAGGAAGTGCCCGGTTTTGTCTGTTGGAGTTTTCAGTTTTAGCTCTGGCAGTGAAGGGAAGGAACCCTGTGCTCCTTCAGTGCAGTTTTAGTCGGAACGTGTGTAAGGCCCAGAGTTCCGTCTGCAGCTTGTGTAACTGCTTGTTAGGACTGAATCCGTCCTGTGAAGAGAATCAAAGGATATCTGAAGAGTAGAAACCAGGCTCACCCTGTAGAAGACTGGAGAAATTGCTGAATTGCACTCGGTCTGTCAGGAACTGAATCTGCTGTGTGTTCTCCCGGTATTGTGCAGTAATTGTGATCGGGATAGAGAAGCAGCCTGCCTGGTATAGTACTTCTTTTGCCATATAAATGTGTGAGGAGTCTTGTGGAGCTCAAGAGTAGCCCTGCTGACATTGAAGGACCCTATCTTGTTTGGAGGTCGTGAGTACTAATTCAGGGTCGCTCCTGTTGAATTGCCACAATAAATCCAAATGGAATCACTGTACTGCTGACTGTTTAAACTAATTTTTCTTTTCTCTGTGAGAAAGGGCTCCCAACAGCTGCCACGGTTTGAATTAGCCACTAGGGCTTGGGTACCCAGGGACAGTAACTGGTAGGGATAGGCCTGTGCACAGAGCCATAGGTAGATAGTAAAGTGATAAGCTAATTAACCTGATTTCCCTGTCCTTGTTATATTCCCCTAAATAAATCAGAGCTGCTTGTTTCAGCAAAGTTATACTGCCTGAGGTATTTGTCTATGTTAAAGTATTGTACTGTGATTGTTGCACTGTATCTTATTTTACAGGAGGTGCCTGAACCAGCCCTGGGGGTAAGTGTATACTGTGAAGGTAATTCTGATATATTGTGTGGGCCACTAGTGGGAAAGAAGGGTTGCAGTGTCCCAGAGGGCTGTGACCAAGTAAGTTTAACTATTGCAACCCTGACCTCTGGGTGGAGGCACCCGCCATTGGATCCAGGCCCTCAACCTGTTAGTGGCAAATCAGGCAGGGGTAGTAGCCCTGGGATAGCACCATCTAGGGTTACAGAGAGAACTCAGCACCAGCTCTCGAAAAGCAGTAGGCAAAACTAACTGTTGCTTATCCAATTGGCCCCTTTGTCCATTGTCTCTAAATAACAATAATCCATTCTCATTCTCAGTTTAGGGCCTTCTTTATATAGCAATGCAGTTCTCAAGTCAGGAGCGTAATTTGGTCACATCTTTCCTTGTTTGAATGGCTTCTAGAGCTGTTTTTATCATGGGATCTCAGGATTGAGCCTGCTGAACACTATCATTATTGAATTGAGGCAAAGCACCAGTGCCTAATGCAGAAAAATGGCAATAAGCGGCAGGTATGCAGTTCTTGAATGGTCCCAAACAATCCACCATGCAGTCCACTGCATCCGTGGACATCTTTTTCTCCTGTCAAACTTCTGGCAGAGTGCTCGAATATCCGGTTCTGACAGTCGGACCCAATTATTTGAAGGGACTAGTCTCCGGAGAGAGCATCAACATCGATATGGTTCAGGCTTGCTCTGTATTCAATGGCACAGTCGTAGGCAGACAAAGCAGAGAGCCACCTTTTGGCCCATGGCTTCCAACTTGGCTGAAGTTTGCACACAGTCAAAGGATTATTGTCAGTTTTACCAGTATCTTAGCTCCATACAAATACTCATGAAATTGATCAACAATGGCCCACTTCAAAGCCAGGAACTCTAATTTGTGCACTGGATAGTTCTTTTCTGACGGGTCAGACTCCTGCTGGCAAAGGCCACTGGTCTCAGCCCATTTGTGTGCTCCTGATACAACACAGCCCCCAACCCTTGCAAACTAGTAGTAGTAGTAGTAAATGTTTTATTCATTACAAATGAATAAAGGATATACCATTGAGCATAGCTCATTTTCAATGAGGTCCCATTCAGTAAAAATTACAATATACAAAAGGGAAATGTTACAATAACATACAGACCACTAAACAACTTTCGACTAATAAAAAAGAGGAAATATAAAACCAAAAAGAAAATTTATAGAAAATACAAATTAACATATGTCATCAATACAATCATTAATAGTTCTAGTTTAAGCCTACCTAAATATAAAATAAAAAATAAAATTAAAATATAATACAATAAAAATGTAAAAACATCCCTATAATACAATATACTCTAATAACAACATCATGCTATAAATAAGCATATATCCTTTATGTCTATACAACAGTGCCTTTTTGTCATGAGCTGCTTTGGTACCAGCGTTGTATCAAGGCAATAATTTTATGTTGCTTGCAGGCATGTGCAAGAAACATAGTGCCATCATGGGAGTTTTGGAGGTGTGTCAGCCCTCTTCCAATTCAGTGTGTTGCTTGTTGTACTGTAAGCCAATACGTGCTGGAGCTGTCAATGATAGCTCCAAAAATGCAGTGGACATACAGTTGAAAGGGGAGCTATGCTTCTGTGAGCAGCGACAAGATATTGCCTGCTCATGCACAGCTCCCCTACACACACACACACACACACACACATATACACACAGGCAGGCATACTGCTTTCCCTCTGCAGGTTAAGTTCTGGTTTCAAAATCAGCGAATGAAGTGGAGGTACTCAAAGAAAGCCCAAACACAGAAGGAGAAAGAACTACAGCAGCAGGAGACTTCTCCCAATCAGCCACTGTGAAAATGGAGCCGACCCGGAACCCGCACTCTGATGGGGCTTGATCTCTGTGTGCAGTGAAGTCGAATCTCTGGACTTGCAGGACAAAAGTGACTTGGATGTGACTGAACATATTCATAAGAGTAGTGTCATCAAGTCTGGGACAATCCCATGCAGCAGCGCTGAAGGGCCACTAGCAGTACCAAACAGTTTGTCCAGCTCAGAAACGCCAGCCCGTCACCTAGTGCACAAATGATCTTATAGTGCTGAGAAATAATTTGTTTAAAACAATGAAACAGACTTTACACCCCCCTACACACACACACACACACACACACACACACACACACAAACGGCAACTCCACAGAAAAGAACCCACCCTGATGGACCTGGGCAGTATTAAGCCTGCAGTGTTATTATTATTAAAAAACACTATGGCCCAGATATTCAAAGGGTTGCTCCATGCTAACAGGGTGGCGCATGCACAAGTCCTATATTGCGCCATTCTGCGATATTCAGCAGGAGGTGCAGTTGCGCCACTGAAAACAGGCTGAGCAACAGCGCAATGCAAATGAATGCATGCTCAACATGAGGGGAGGAACGATGCATAAACTGCACAACCCAATATTCAGTCGGGCTGTGCAGAGTTGTGCAGGTGCAACCCCAACCTGCACCTGCACAACTTTGAGCCAAAAAAAGGATCAGTTGAGGGCCACCCACAGGTGAGCTGCTGTACTGCAGGGCGCAACACAGCAGCTGCCACCCCTGGCTGGCCCCCAACTTGGTCCCTGTGCCCCCCCACCAGCCCGATCGAGGCATAAAGTAACATGCCCCACCACACATCTCCCACAGCCCGATCGGCGGGCATACAGTAATATGCCCCCACCCACATCTCCCACAACCCGATCGCAGGCATACAGTAACATGCCCCTGTACATCTCCTGAAGCCCGATCGCGGGCAGAACATTATCAACCCCCAGTGCCCGATCGGCGGGCAGAATGTAAACCCCAACCCGAATATCTCCCTGGTGGTCCAGTGGACCGTAAAGCCTGATCGCGGGCAGAATGTCAAGTTACAACCCCTCAAACATCTCCCTGGTGTCTAGTGTCCCCCACCCACACGAAGCCTCCACCCGCTCCCCGCAGCCAGCGGGCGGCAGCATCCACCCGCCTGCCGCCCGCCACCCGCCCGACTGACTGTCGGTAGGCTGCACGCCCATTGGTGCAGAGCTAAGCCAACGCGCATGCAGCCCATACCGCACATGACAGTCCAGATTTGGCGCAAGTCCTCGGGATCGGCGACCTACATGCTAATGGCATGCAAATGGGGCCATAAATAGATGCAAATGGCCCCCCTGCGCCTTGTATAAATTATGGCCCCATTTGCATGTCACCTTTTGAATACTGGAAATTTGAGCATGAAGCGAATGGTACTTGCGAACCGCAGTTTAATGCTCAACTCTGGCAACTTGTGGTGGTGCAAGTTCCACTCGCCATGTGCAAGTGTTAGAGTTATGTGATATTCAAAGAGTTGCTCAATAGCACAACTCCTTTGAATATCACTCCGCCACACCCCCGCGCAACTATTTTGAGCAACTCAGGGGCTTGCGCCTCAGAATGGCGTAGTTTGAATATCTGGGCCTATATATGAATATGCTGAGAAGAGAACGTTTTAAATTATAAGACTCAATGATGGTGCATAATTTTGTAATGCTGCAATATTTTTGTATATATTACATTGGGCGTAGTTCTGAATTCATCATATGTGGGTACATGACAATTCATTCTCTAATTCGCTCCCGACAATTCATATCTTTATACACACATTCTCTAGCAATTGTCTCCTTGCATATTCACTCCTGGTCATTGAAAGTGTGCTAAATTAATTCTGAACTTGCACTTGCAAAAATACACTTGCTCTGCAGATATGTTGAAATAAATCTGCACTTATTGTGATAAACATTCACTCGCTCTGCATATAGGTTAAATTAATTATGCACCTGCACTTGCAAAAATGCACTCACTCTGCAGATATGTTGAAATAATTCTGCACCTTTGCATACAAGTTTTATCTTTTTCAACGCAAATTGGCACTGCTAGATGGCCTTACCATTTAAACCCCACTTAGTGTGTGCATATAAAGTTATCAGCATTGACAAGCTTCTTTCTGTCTCTCTGACAAAATGAAGTGGGCCATTTCGGATAACAAGGTAAGCCAGAGTGTGGAGGAGTACTTACTTATAAATAAGGCAGTAATAAATTCACGATCTTAAATGCAGTTTTTCACAGGTCCTGCACAGTAGAAATTTATTTTTGCAACGGAAAACACCACATCAATATTTACTGTTAAACGCTGTGATTTTTATATAGAAAAATGTGGTTATAACATCAAGAATAAAAAATCATGTATTACATAGATACATAGATACATAGACAGTGTCGGCAGATAAGGGCCTATGGCCCACCTAGTCTGCCCATTTGAGCTTGTAAGTTCAGTTTGTTTTCCTAGAAGTCTATTTCCCTTACCCCTGACCTCTAGAATTCCTTTATGTCTATCCCATGCATTCTTAAATCCTGTGATTGTTTCTAGCCCCCACCACTTCCTCTGGCAGGGTGTTCCACTTGTCCACCACCCGCTCTGTGAAGAAATTCTCTTCTCATGTTTCCTCTGAATCGTCCTCCTCCAACTTCATCCCATGCCTCTAGTCCTGAAACATCTTTTTCACTTAAAAGTGTTTTCCACCCTGTTCCTCCCTGTAAGATACTTGTATGTCTCTATCATATCCCTCTCCTCCTCTTCCTCCAGGGAGTACATGTTCAGTTCCTTCAACCTGTCTTCATAGGACTTGTGATGCAATCCATGCACCATCTTTGTTGCCCTCCTCTGAACCTTCTCTACCCTGTCTATGTCCTTACATAGGTATGGTCTCTAGAACTGTACACTGTACTCCAGGTGGGGCCTCACTAGTGTCTTGTATACCGGAATTATGACCTCCTTTTCCTGCTGGTGATGCCCCTGCCTATACATCTCAGCATCCTATTTGCTTTACCTGATGCCTTGTCACACTGTTTCCTACCTTGAGGTCATCAGAGATGACAGCCCCAAGATCCCTTTCCTGCTTGGTGCATGCTATATCCTCACCCCCAACTGATATATTGTACCTGGGTTTTTGTGCCCCAGATGCATTATCTTGCACTTCTTTGCATTGAATTTCAACTGGCAAACCCTTGACCATTCTTCAAGTTTCTGCAGGTCCTTCTCATTCTGTCTACACCCTCTGGTGTGTCTACTCTGTTACAGAGCTTTGTGTCATCAGCGAACAGTGAAATTCTGCCTTCTAGATCCTGTGCAATGTCACTGATGAAGATGTTGAATAGGACCAGTCCCAGCACTGATCCCTGTGGTACCCCACTGGTCACTCTTCCCTCTGTGGAGTGACAGCCATTTACCACCACCCTCTGTGTCCTGCCACCCAGCCAGTTACCTACCCACCACACTACTGTCCTGCCCACACCCATATTCCCCAGTTTGTGTAATAGTCTTCTATGTGGCACAGTGTCAAAGGCCTTGCTGAAGTCCAGATAGGCCATGTCCACTGCCCTCCCCTGATCCACCTCCCTTAGTATTAGCATGTAAGCGTGTATAAATAAATACCAGAATAAAATGTTCATTTAATGTCCAATTCATTTTGCTACAGCACTGAATACATTTTCAAATTACCAGGTTTGATGCTTAGTCTGGTGTCTGTGAGCATGGCACCCTAGCGAGATAAGGATCTCTCTACACTGGCACTGTGTAGCGGAACACTGAGAGTATTCGGTCCGTAACCACTGTGATGTCAGAATAACTGCCAGTTTTAGATGGAGATGTGGGTTTCTGTGGCAGACATTGGCATTGTCTAGCCAGCGTGTTCTCCAGCAGTTACTGCTCTACCCAGTCTGCACAGGTATTTTGTTGTGTTATTGAATGACTTGATGACTGAGTTAAGGACTTAATGAGTTTCTTGATTACTGCCTTACTGTCATAGTTCTACTTTAAACGAGAGATCGAGATTGCAGGAAATGGCTGCTTTAATGACTTAATTGCATAACCAATTCAGTGAATCCTACATGCTAAGCCATAGTAAGAACGATCCAGCACCTAGCACCTGCCAATTAACCTAATTAGAAGTAGATGGGGCATTGAATTGTTTTGATTCTGTGTAGTTTGAAAATTAAAAAAATGGCAAATTCACTGTCTGTTCTCCATTTTGAAAATTCATGGCAACGCACCGTTTTCACGGAAATTGTGATTGCATATGATGGGAACACATCAATTTGCTCCAGCAAATTCATCCCATGACTTTCTGCTCCCGACAATTAGCTCCTGGTCATACTCGCTCCTTCCTAATTCATCCCCAGACAGTTCTTGCACAAAAATTCACTCGCCCTGCAGAAAATTTAAATTAATTATGCACTTGCTGTTTTGTGCAACATTCACTGGTGCTGCAGATAATTTTAATTAATTCTGCTCTTCCTCTTTGTGCAAAATTCATTCGCTTGCTTCTGATAAAATCAGTTGTTGTAAGATGAATTGCTAAAGAATTTTATTAATTGTGAACTTGTTGTTTTGTGCAACATTCACTCGCTCTGCAGTGAATTTAAATTATTATTATATGTACTCATTTTTCAGTCTGTGGAGTCCTCTGCACCCACTGTAGGATGAGAACTATTTTTGTCACCAGAGGTTCTGCCAATGCGGGAACCTAGCTAAAAGGTGCTGGCAGTAAGTTATCCTGTTTACGTCACTACACATATCCAACTTAATACAGTTATGTGAGCTTCTGAATGTACACTGTACATCTGCCATCTCAACTGCTTTAAATCATGTTTAATGTCTGATTTTGTAAAGGCAAGCACTGCTTTTTAATTATTTTATCTACGTAGAATAGCCCAGATGAGAAGCCACATCTCATTTCAGCAGTATCATTCTTCTACCCAATTTTACAGCTTAAGGAATGGAAGCAGGGAGCTGGGAGGAACTGAAGTGCTTAGAGTCATGCATAAAATCAGTGGCTGTCGTGAGAGTCAAACCTGGTTCTCCTAATTTATAGTTCATTTCTCTAACCACTCAGGCCATAACACCTTCTTTTGCAAAGAATGCCCTACTGTAGCTGGACTACAGCAAACAACTTTGGTTTTAAAAGTTAGTGTATTCCTAAAACACAACAGTGCAATGCCATTATACAATAACATCCTGTTTAAATGGTGGCCTCACATTTTACATGCTGCTTAATCTAATAATGCATTACATTACCATAATGCAGGCATTTGCACTTCTAGAACAGTGCAATCCCATCTTGAATAAAGTTTTCAAGGAGACAACCAAATTGTACAGTATTTGCTTAGGAAAAAAACTAGAGTATTCTGTTGTTAGCAATCCACATTATTTTGGAATTATATTTCAAAACACTTTTTCTTTCCTTTTAAAGAGGAGATCTAGAAAACCCATACAAAGTACAATCTGAAGTCATGCACAGAATTAATTGTCAAAGGTTACTTGAGTAGGACTTAGTGAATGTAATTTGTCAGCAGACCAGAATTAGTCCAGGGGTTGTGGTTCATGCTGATAAGGCACTAAAGGAAATTCCTCCCACTGTTAGGAAAACTTTAAGGAGGAAGCCTGAACTAAGATTGCCTAGATAAATTAGAAGCTTCTTTGTGATATGGAAGGTTTGGGGTTTATTGTTTTATAAGAATAGTCTTTGTAAGACAGGGAAGGGAGTGAGCAGCCATCCGGTGTCTAGCAATTTCTAATATGGGTCACTGTAGAAGAAAGAGTTCTACAACTGAAAAACTGAAAAGAAAAAACTAATGAAATTGGTTAGATTTCTAGTACAGAAATAACATGAATGCTGGCCCGGTGGCACTGAGGGCTGAGGTGCTGGATGCCTTACCTCACACTACACCAGTGACCGATGTTCAGGAATGAGCACGGGCACTGGGGTTGGCAGGGAGGAGAAGGACTGAGCATCCAGGGACTGATCTCCTTCTCCAGGGAGGGAGGATGTCAGTGGTGCTATCGACTGACCCCTTGCGGAGGCTGGGAGGCAGCGCACTGATGCTGCAGAAAGGGATGGAGATGTGGCAGATGCCTGAAGGAGCTACGTGGGATGTGTGTGTGCCCTCTGCTGGTATCATTGCACACCACATCTCCAGGGCAAAAGCATAAAATTGGCTCCTGGTCAGGCAGCATGAGCTTCTGACCTCCACGGCCCAACACCAAATGGCACGTCCTCATCTGGATCCATTCAGGTGAGTTGAACTTAGGGGAGGCTCTTCACCCCTCTGCCACAGGGATCAAGCCATGGGGAAATGAGGAAGTTAGTCTGATGTCGGGGTTGCAGGCCGGAGGGCAGTCGGGATGCACAGCTAACCAAGAAGCCACGGGAGGAAAAGTATAGCCAAAAAAATAGGAAATAACAAGAACAAAAACTCTTTTGTAAAAAGAGAATCACAATTCCTGACACCGAGCAAATGAAGTTAGCATCAAACACTGGATTAGATTTGTTAGAAGGCAAGGCAACTTCTATAGGAAGAACATAGATACTTTACATTGTTGTTACAGTACAAAGGGATTTGGTGCCATGCTGCACTGTTCAAAAGGTCATTTAGTGGTCTGAACCAATGGAACATGCAGTATTTAAACAAGTTATTTACAAAGGAAGGAAATATAACTTGTTCATTTTATTTAGACTGCTAAAACAACTAATGAAATGGGCATGGTTTAGCCACCAACTTGATGGCAGACTAAAATCTTGAGCTTGCTCCGGGTTGGGTGATATTGAAGCTCTGGCATCTAGACCCCGGGTTATGGAATCCCAACTATTTAATCTGAAGGGATAACATTCCCCTTACCTGCCGGATGCCTGTTAATATCATAGCTGGACATGTTTTTATGTTGCTTCCACGCATGTGCAAGAAACATAGTGCCATCATCCGAGTTTTGGTGGTGTGGCAGCCATCTTCCAATTCAGTCAGTGTGTTTGCAGGCGCGGCCAGTTCTCCAATCCAACACTGCAGCTGTCTATGACAGCAGTTGAAAATGCAGTGGCTGTACAGTTGAAAAGGAGAGCTATGCTTCAGTGAGCAGCGATAAGATCACGTGCTCATGCGCTCCCCCACACACACGCATGCATACTGTGTGCTCGTGCTTCCCCACACACACACTGTATAGCTGACAGGGTGCCCAATCCCCATCAGCTGTGCTGGGCTCCCACCTCCCCAACAAAGTTCCAGGTGCCATGCTGGGAGCCCACCCCAGTGTGGCAGTAGTCGGTCTGGCAGACAGGGTGACCAATCCCCATCGGCTCTACTGTTCCCCAAAGACTATTGGGTGCCACTCTGGGAGCTCACCCCAGCATGGCAACGGTCCTATGGCTGACAGGGTGCCCAATCCCTGTCGGCTCCACTGCCTCCACCCCAAACAGCCTTTCAGCTGCCACGCTGGGAGCCCATCCCAACATGGCACAAGTTCAGCATCGTCCAAGTTAAAAAACAAACATCTAAAAAGAAAAACCTTCCCCGCAGACTATCCTGACCCCTCCCCCATCCGTGCCCATCCTCTGTGTATCTACCTCCCACACCTCACCTCACCCCATGCATACCTCTGGTGTCCAGTGCGATGAGCTTTTGGTGGTCCGGAACACATCTGCACTCTTCAAAGCCGACCGTGAACTGAGGAAATGCCGTAAACTGTATAATGGAATAAATAGAGGTTTTCAACTTTACTGCATGTCTCAGGCATTTGGAATTTTTTGTAAATTTTCAACATGGGGTTTTGGGATCCCACCTCATGAATTTCTGTCACTGTCATGGTGGTGGCCCGAAGGTGATTTCCATTCACTGCGCAGAACCACCTTTCGGGCTGATTTATGAAATGACAGTGTCAAAGTTCATGAGGTAGGCCTAAAACCCTATGTTGAAAATTTAGTGAAAAATTCCTTAAAATGACTGTTTTACTTATGCATTGCACTGTTCCTACACATGCTTGTAATTTCATGAATTTTAATAATTGCACTCCAGATATTCAACATTGCCATTTTACCACACCTCCTTATGAGCAATACAGCTGTCATTTTTCACATGTTGCCCAAAATGTGTTTCCGTGCATGTAGTGCACAATGGGCAGTCAGTGCGCAATCAAAGTTTGGGACAGATTAAGAAAATCACAGTGACACTGTTCATAAGCAGAGGTCTTATAATGGCTATGTTGAAAATTTGGTGAAAAATTCAATTTCAGCCATTCTGCAATGTTACTAATGAAGACATTGAACAGGACTGGCCCAGGACTGATCCCTGCAATACCCCATTGATCACCCCGTCTCCTAGACTGCATCCCATTTACCACCACTCTCTGCCTCCTGTCTGTTAGCCAGTTTCTAACCCAGTTTACCACACTTTCCCTCATGCCCAGCCTACCCAGCTAGTTTATCAGCCTTCTATGTGGGATGGTGTCAAAGGCTTTGCTGAAATCAAGGTGAGTGTTGTCCACTGCCCCACCCTGATTCACTTCCTTTGTCACCCAGTCAAAGAAATCAACCTGATTTGTCTGACATGATGTCCCCACTGTGAATTCATGTTGTCTATGGTCCTGGGCTCTGATGGCTTCTAGATGCCCCACTATCCTTTGTTTAAGCAGTGTCTCCATGATCTTCCCACTACTCAGGTGAGGCTGAGCGGCATATTGTTCCCCTCCTCCTGCTGCCGGACTTGTGTAGAGGATCACATGTGCCCTCCTCCAATTCATTTGTGTTGAATGACTCAGTGAACATGACTGCCAGAGGTACTGCTATCTCCTTCACAGTTCTCTTAATATCCTTGGGTGTATGCCATCTGGTTCCATCGCTTTGCCCACCTTCAGTTTGTGAGCTCCTGCAGGACTCTTTTGTCTTTGAATGGACTATTGTCCACCTCTTCACCCCTTGGCAACTGCTGTACTGCTGTGGCCCTTGCCCCTCCCACTTTTCTGTGAATACTGAATGGAAAGACACAGTGCATGTCTTGGGAGGAAGGCATGGAACTATCACTTCCAAATACCTAAACAGCACATACAAGCAAGCAACATTTGGCATTGACAAATGCTTGTTTATGTTAGGCAGGAAACAAGGTCTCAGGAATTGCATTCCAACTCATCACCCCCTATAATATATAGATTGTCGTCCTATGTTCAAATTACATCTAGGCAGCTCCAAACTAGGCACTTGACAATTTCTCAGAGAGGCCAATTTGTCCCTATAAATCAAATTTTCTACAACATACACAGGATACTTTCCCTGCAGTCCTTATAGATAAAGGCTAACAAATGTTCGTGGTTACACTCATAGAGCGCCACACCTTAACTGGTCATAAAGCAAACATCTATGGGTAAATCTGGGAGTCCCTAAAACAAACCTGGCTAAACTGTTACAACTTGCTTCCAACTTCTTTAAGTCCTTTCTCCCTTGAGTAAAATATGTCCCCATAATCCAGGGCCGGCATCAGGGGGTGCAAGGGATGCCACTGCACCAGGGCCCAGAGTGCCAGTGGGGTCCAAGGCTCCGTAAGTCAAAAATTATAATTTTTTACTTTTAAACTGCTCACAGAGCAAAATCAGCCTGCTGCCTCCTGCCTGCCGCCTGCCTGCCTCCGCCCCTTGCCTGAGACCCACGGCGCTGGGCGGTCCCTTCCTGTAGAGAGAGGTCCAGTCTAGTCAGTGTACATGCCTTGTCGCTGTGGCTGGACATTTAAATTAAATCCCTCCCTCCTCCCTGCTGCAAATCCTCCTCGGACGTACCTGCACAGGCTGTGGTTTTGCCACAATAAATCTCCTGTGGTGGAAACAAATCTCCAGCCAGGTTACAAGCAAGCATTTAGCTCGGCAGCCACAGAGTTTGCAGTATCCCCATGTAAGCCAGCTTTTGTAAGTTGTGTGGTTGTCAGGGCTGCCACATCCTATGGGTATTCCCTTTTTGCCCGTCTACAGTTTATCCACCGCAGGATCAACGTGCTGGAACATAGTTGCACAGGCATCAGGTACTACTGTGTTTGTTTTTCTGGTTTGGGTTCATGTTTGGGGCAGGGCAGGGCATCTTACTATGAAAGCAATCACCAGCAATGTAGCGATCACATCGTTATCCTGATAGGAAGGGTATGACTTGCTGGCGATTGCTATAGTTCACAAAGGGACAGCGCAGGCGAGTATCATACCGATTATCGCTGAAGGCAAGTGTTATTGGTATGATGCAAACATGACAACCGCAAAGATGTGTCAGCACCTGGACCAGTGAACATTATGGAATGCACACATATTCAGGACTAAAGAGTAATTATCGGAAGGCATGTGAGCCACATTGCCCATTTCCATAAGCGTCCAGGTAACAAAACAATACAGCATTTGTACAGAACTTTAGCGAGCATGAAACAATACAGTTTTGGGAAACAGTACAGAGATTTTTGTTGTTGCAAAACAATAGGAATATATTAAAATATTAGAGTTTACGGATTATGAACAAAGGGAGAGCTAGAAGCAGTTACATTGGGATTTGTTGAGCAGAAATGTAGTGAGATTGCTCTTAATGCACTGACAAATGTGCAGATGTTTCTTTCCCTGATGACACCTGGAATGGTGAAACCAGTCAGAGGTTTGTGGCCTCACTGGTACCCCTCCCATTAGTTAAGCTATTGTGAATAAATATGTTAATCTGAAATATTATTGTTTCCCTCTGTGTTATTTTCTGTTGGTGGGTGGTCCTTGAATTGGTGATGAGTTGGAGGAATGGGCCAGATAGATTTTATTCTCTGCTGGGCCAGTTGGAGACAGTTTTATTTTCTTCCCTAACAGGCAAGTTTAGGATTGTCAAGTTTTGAGGGAGGGTGATATTTTGTTTACGCCTTGATGGTCTGGGTTTGGCCATAGACTTACAGTATGAGATAGTTGGGTATGTAAGCCCCCTTGTGGCTGGGCTTATTTCTACCATAAGGACACCCCATGCCTAGGAGTTTGCATGCTGTGGGGGTGTCTTTTTGTTGTTGCCACTTGAGGTCAGCAGATTTGGTTACTATATAGCGGGTAGATGGGCTGGAACTGGAGAGAGATCAGCGGGTTTTGCAGCAGGGCAGTTCAGAGGAGGTTCTCCATCCTCTTAGGTAGATCAGCAGTTTTGGCAGTGGTGCACCAGGACCTGGGTTTGGGGTCTCTGAGGGAGGTGGAGCAGACATGCAGTTGCGGTCATTGGGTCTACAGTTCCTTTGGGCACGGGTGGAGAAGCATCCATAGGAGTGGAGGAGTTGGTGGAGCAAGAAGTTAGGCCCAGGGACATTGGGCCCAGTCTTTGGAGTGTTATCTTGAGTCTTTGGGGACCTTAGTGGTGGCAGGGCTGTGGCAGGGGATTAGATGATGGTGGCAGCACCTCTTGATCCAGGTTTCCATGTGCACGATGGTTAGGGGTGAAAGATGTGAGTGGGTGGTGGCCTGGACTCAATGAGGTCTGCCTGTGTCTGGGGCAGGCCATGGGCCTACAACTGGGTAGGCCTCTAGGTCAATATAGGCTGTGCCCATCTCTGGAAACAGGATTTTGGTGTGAAATGGGGAGCCACTGTAACTGTTTGGTGTGACTGACTTCAGGGAGAGCTATGGGAATGTAGTACAGAGAGTGTACCATGGACCAGGACTAATGGTAGGAATGATTATGGGGCCCGGGGACTCAGGAGAATGGGTGGGGGGCACTTTGGGGGGCCCGTGGAAGGGGCCCACTACGGTCTTGCACCAGGGCCCAGTACGTCCAAGAACCGGCCCTGCCATAATCGATCTTGGGATAATCATTGTGTTTACTACTTTTTCTTACTTCCAAGCTCATTAATGATCTAACTCTATAAACAGCCCCTATTCTTTTTATTTACACTTTTGTCAAATCACCAATATATGTCCCAACATAATGAGCTGTCGATCCAAAGACCCAAATATTTATACATGTGTGTCTGTTGGATCGGGGCTCTCCATGGCAACCAATCCTAGGGCCATGCTCTCCAACCTATCACTTTTTCAATGTATTAACATAGTCCATGTTTTCTTCAGATTCAGAGCCAGCCTACTATCACTTAGAAAGTCTCAGACCATCAAAAGTTAACTGGAGCCTATTTTGTAACAACTTAATAGATTCATGTGATGTCTAAGTAATAGCATCATCAGCATAAAAATGGTAATATATTTCAGGATCCAGAAAAGACAGGCTATTTACATACATGTTGAACAGCAATGGCCCTAGGATGGAGTCCTGTGGGATTCTTGATCCAACAGACAAAAACATGACTCCCAACCTCCCAATGAAACTTTTGGCTCCTATTCATCAAATATGATTCCAACCACTTTCCACTCAAACCCACCACACCAGGGATGCTTCCTGGACAGGAGGACGAGTGGTCCAAAGAATCAAAAGCTTTGGATAAATCCACAAAATGGCCCCACTGGTGTCCTCCTGTACAGGGCTGCTTGCACATCACCCATAACCTTTGCAAGTGCAGAAGTCATACTGTGCAGTTTCCAAAACCAGACTGCATGCCATTCAATAAACCAGAGAAGTCCAAGTATTTTCTTTATTGGGCAGCCACCAATCTTTCCAGTATTTTAGATACCGAGATAAAACAGAGATAGGCCTATAGTTGTCCATCACTGTTTTATTACCACCTTTAAATATAGGTATAACCTTGGATTGTTTCCAGGCTAATGGACAGACACCTGTAGTTAATGATGTATTAAATAGGTACGTTGAGGGGTAAGCTATAATTGAGCAGTATATTTAAGCAAATTAGGTGAAATATTGTCCAAGCCCATGGCTTTAGCAGTGTTTAATCTTATTAGTTCACTAATCACAGATTCAACTTTTATTTCTTCAAACACAAATGATTTAGTAAACCCATGATCATTTGACTGAGGTAGAGTAACAGTCACCAGGAAGACAGGGTGGATTGACTGAACTAGTCACTACCATCAGGTTCTCGTTCAGCCGATCCACACATGTTGAGATAATGGTAACTAGGATCAGTATGAAGGACATACGGTCTGGTAGGATCAGCATCGGCTAACACTGGGGCATGGGTAAGTTGATGTATGATTTCATGAAAAGCATTCTCACAATCAGAAGTCCAGTGGGCCCCAAATACTTAATTCGGATGGAAATACTTTTTTCAGTCTCAATGGGCACTCTTTTTTGTACTTTTGTGGGTTTGGGGATACCCTTGAGTAAGGTTGAGTAAAGGGTGGATTACTCGGGAATAGTCCTTGACAAAATGCCTGTAATAACCACAGAAACCTAGGAATCTCTGCAGCTCCTTCAAATTTTTGGCTGGGGCCAGGTGGTCAATGCCTCAACTCTGCTGAGGTCAGTCTCTAGGCCCTCGGTGGACACTATATGTCCCACATACCGATGTTTGAAAGAATTGACACTTATCAATGGACAATTTGAGGCCAAAATCTTCCACTTGGTCCAACACCTTAAATAACCTGCTTTCATGTTCCTCCAGGGAGCTGCCAAACACAATGACATCATCCAGGTATACTAAGCACTCTAGCAAGTTCATATCCCCCACTGCACACTCCATTAGGTGCTGGAAAGTAGCTGGGGCACCAAACCTTAAGGCATCCTCATAAACTCATAGAAACCAAGTGGGCAAATAAAGCAATCTTTTCATGGTCTTCGGGGGCCATCAGGATCTGATAGTACCCACTCTGAAGGTCCAGTACTGAGAACCACTTGCTACCGTTCAGGCAGTCCAACACAACTCGAATGCTGGCATGGTGTATTGATCTGGAATAGTCCACGGTTCAAGTGCGGTAATCCACGCACATCCTGACTGTTCCATTCTTTTCCTCACTACCACGATAGGTGAAGCATTAGGGCTTCTGGATTCTTGTACTACCCCAGACGAAGCATCTCTTGCAGACATCGTCTCACATCATCTATGTCAGCGGGTGCCAGACATCGAGATCTCTCACAAAATGGCCTCTCATCATGTAGCCAGATGTGATGTTCAGCTCCTTGACACATCCCATCCCATTCCTTCAAAGAAAACACCTGGTCCCTCTGGGCAAGCTTCTCATTGATCCTTTCCTCCATTCTGCAGGCAATGAGGAGTCACCAAAATCAAACAAGTCAGAGGTCACTCGGCAGGGCGGCGAGTATCCGCACAGTGCACAGTGGCGGGGTGCAGCCTCGATTTACTCGAATCTCTCTATCAGACACATTGTGAACTTGAACCATTACTCTTCTGGCAAAAGCATGAGTTCTAGCAGGCAGGATACTGGGTTTGACCAGCAGCCCTCGGGCAGTTTCCCTCCTGGTGCATCCAGCATTAATATTTTGTTCTTTAAATCCTTATTGATACAGGATTTCTCCTTGTAGAACACATTGTGCATTTGGTGCTAGCAGCAAAGACTCTGGGTCCTTCTTCCAGACGAACCCCACCAGATCTTGGGTTCCATTCCACCAGCCTTTCTCTGTGCTTCATAGGCCTTTTTAATTAAAGCCAGAATTCTCAGGGCTCTGCCAGTCTTGGACTTTGTTTTCAGAACACAGCTGCACCAATCGTCCAAACATATAAGCATTTGTTTCAATCAACAAAGGGACCCCATCATACAGACCAGTGAGGGACACACTAAGGCTGGGGTCTCTACTTGTTAGCCACTCCAGCCACAGAAGTAGGAAAAGACAACAAAATGAGGAGGATATAGCCAGAATAGGGATGGCCTACTCACTCAGACCCCACATATAGCCCCTCTAGAGGTTGCAGGGGCACATCAGACAAATGCTTCTGATACCAGTCCTGAAACATGATTGTCACTTGAGAGTAATTGTATAACACAACCCTGGTGGACACCCTGTTCACTTTCACTGTAGTTTCCATGAAGGGACCCACTACTTCAGCCCATTCGGGGGCATTGCTTGAGAGGTCACTTGGGCATTGGCCCTGGTGGCAAAACTCTGTCGGTTGGCCACCCTGATGACCGGGCTGGGTCTTGCGATGCCAGGCCACTAACCGACTGATGACTTTCCTCAAGTTCTCTGGTAACCGACACTCAGTTTGAAAATGTCCATCTTCCCACAACGGTAACAGAACTTAATATCTCGATTTGTCTTTGGAGGAGTGGGATCTCTTATCTGGTGGGACACTTCAGGGGCCCTACATGACTCTTCTTGAATAGGATGTTTCCCGGGATATCTCGGGTTCACCAACTCTATGGGGGTGACAGCAGCCTGTTGCAGCTCCTCACCATTTCCGTAACTCTCTAATCTCCGGCTCTCAAATTACTCTCAACCGGGGATCAGAGGAAACAGCATGCCCCACTCCACCTTTGGACTCAGGGGAGCTTGATACAGTTCTGGCTCCCGATAAGTCTCTGTCATCCCTTGATCAACCCTCTCAATTGGGAGTCTCGTCTGGCTCACTTTGCTCAGGAGTCTGGCACAGATTCAGGCCCTGCATGAGGGCTCCCATCCCTCTTCATCAGTTTCGATTTCACGAATCTCTCTCATTAATTGACAATATTCAGGAGGGCGGCCCTCCGGTCTTGCAATTGAGTTTCAGCAGTATCACACTTGAAAATCTGGCTGACTTCAATATATGGTCTAATCAGACCTGGTTTAGTGTTTGAGCAGTCACTCCCCCTTTTCAGTGGGCCTTTTGCAGGAGCCCTCTCCATTCTGGTAACAAATGCAGACAATTTCTCATTTCTCCACTGTTTGGCTGACTTGAATTTCCATAACAGATCCTCTCTATCTCAGTGCTGCCAAACACCCTCTCTAAAGCGGAAAGATATTCTGCTGCAGTTGCCTCGGGACTAGTGGCCCGTAGGAACGAATGGCTTCAGTGCAGGACCCTCAAACTTTCCATCAGTAGTTTCCTCTTCTCCCCCTCGAACACTGCCACTCTTGTACTAAAGGCTTAGCATTGTCCATCAAAGTCTCCAAATCATCTTCCCCTGAAGGCACGAGCACAGTACCAGAAAAAGTATCAATCTCTGATAGGAGTCTAATTGTATTGGAGGGACAACCATAGGGGTGGAGCTAGAATGGAGCTCTTAGATGACCTGGAAGATGTACCTGGGGATGGCAGGGAGTGTGGTCTCCTGAGATGCCTAATACCTGTATCAATTCTGGGAAGTTCTGCCCTCTGCAGCCAACAGTTTGAGTAGCTTATCCTTGAAACTATTGGTCTTAGGGGTCCCACCGGTGACTGAACCACTTTGTGCATGAATAACCCTCCATCCCTTCTAAACACCTTTGGGAAATCACTGGGGCACCCTCTCAGGGTCTATCATAATACTGCATAAAAGTAGCACCTGCAGGGTCTGTTCGAGCAAGTCAGCACATCGCCCTTTACTTCGACCTTGCCCAAACATTTAACACTCAACAGTAAAGACAATGTCAGCGCTTTTAATCCCCAAGGGGACATCTAACAGTAATACAGTCTTTTGGGTGTCCAACTCCTCAGCTCGCCTCATCCCATTAGTTTATACCATCATCTTAATGGAATCGAGTTTTAACTTGGGTGAGCATCCCCTCCATCTTTTCCTTTAATATGGACATAATATGGTACTTCTTCCACTTGGCCACTAAAGATTCTAATCCAGTGGTACCTCAAGATGTAACCCTCAGGTGGCGCTATCCCAAGGGCTACTACCCTGCCTGCCTAACCACTAACAGGTTAAGGAGCCCAGGTCTAATGGCAGAGTGCCTCCACCCAGAAGTCAGGGTTAATACCATCTGGTATGACTGGGTCACAGCCCTCTGGGACACTGCAACCCCGTTCTTCCCAGTAGTGGCCAACACACTATATCAAGTACCTTCACAGTATACACTTACCTCAGGCTTGGTTTGATCAGCTTGACTCTGGCGACCCCTGTAAAGCAAGATGGTGTAATACAATAGCCACTGTATGATATTTCAACATAAAACACATAACATAGTCAGTGTAATTTTGCTGAAACAACTAATTCTGATTTATTTAGGGGATGGCAACAAGGACAGGAAATCAGGTTAATTAAACCAATCACACTATTATTCAGAGCAATGTGCACAATGTTAGAGTCCTATTAATCAATGTCACTGGGTACCCAGGATAGAGAGGGGCTAGCCAGAATCGGTGAAGCTGTTTGGGGCCCTGAGGATGGAAAATACTTGCACAATACCCAATTTGTAATCCGGAGCCAGTTGGCTCAGTTCATGTATCAAAAGAAAACAGATGGAACACTTGCAATTCAATGGTACAGCTGGAAGGAGCTACCCCTGATTTTTACTCATGACTTTTGGCTGGACACCTTTCACACAGCAGGGAACATGGGCCCATGAACAGGACACTCCCCACATTTTATGTAAAGAAGGTTAACATACCAGGCAGCTGCTTTCATATCCCATTCACACTTACTACCAACCTGGGAATTTGTGCGATGAAACAGTTTCTCCAGTCCTCTACATGGTAAGCCTGGATCCTGGCCACACAGCCTCTCCTTTTCCTTCAAACACAGCAGATTCAGTCCAAATCACCATGGCAAACGTGCAGCCGACTTTTGGCCTCCACATGCTTCCACATGAAAACTCTGCCTTAGAAGCCCAGAAACTCCTTCCTCAGTCACAGCCACAACAGATCTGACTTCTTGGCCACTGGGCAGAGAATTATAATTAGGCGCCACCCTACCAAATTGGAGAGCTTCAGATGTCAGTCACTTACAACTTCCCCATTGGTGCAAAACAGGCAGTCCAAAACTTCACTTTCCAGAATTACTGCTATATTCCCCATTGGTAGCCAGCTCCTGAGAACTCTAATCCTGGTTGGTCGCTCAACACTCCATTTAAGTGCCCCTCCTCCTGATTGGATCCAGTTTGCAGTTCTGATCCAAAATGGAGGGAAAAACATAGAGTCCCAGCTGCAAGAAAGGCAGATTAGACAAATTACATTTTTATGTTGCTTGCACGTGCAAGAAACATAGTGCCATAAAACGGAGATTTCGGAGTGTGTCACCTCCTTCTCCAATTCAGGCACTGAATGGCAGCCGTGGCCTGTAAGCCAATGCATTTTGGAGCTGTCTATGACACGCTCAAAATGATATGTCCTCAGTTGAAAGGGAGCTGCGGCAGGTGAGCAGCGATAAGGCGCTGCTCACTTTAGCTTAGGCGTGCAGCCTCCACTTTGCCTGTAAAGCCGACGGGTGCCCAATCCCCATCGGCTAAGCTGGTGTCCCCATAGCTGGTGCCCGCTGGGAGCCCACACCAGCATGGCAATCACTGCCCAGCCAGCGGGGTGCCCAATCCCCGTCGGCTGAAGCAGTCCCAAAGTGCTTGTGCCATGCTGGGGCCCACCCCAGCGTGGCAAGCGTTGTGATCGGAAATTCTCTCACTGTAAGTATTACCTGAGCAACCACTCCCATCATCACGAGGCAAAAACCACACCACTGGGTTTTGTCTTAACGTCGCTTTATTTGATCAAATCTTACACATGCATGTGGGACTTCTACTAAGGAGATCGTCCCTGATTAAAGTTTACAGCAGCTTTTTATAAGCTAGATTTTGCACTTCTTATCTTGAAAAAATACCAACATTTCAGTATGAGCCAATCATAAAACAGCATAACAAGTTTTCAGCAATGTAAAAGGAAAAAAAACATGTTGATTTGTATGAGGTACTTTTCCACTGCAATTCATTTCTTTCCCATTACTGCTTGATATATATGCCTGGGTCAAGCTGACCTGAGAGAGACAATGAGTTTCACTCACACCATAGCAACGTACAGCTTGCCTTCAATGCCACTACGTGCTGTTGATTTGTATTTTGCCCAGGCATGCTCTTATCTTTATATTTTGTCCAAGCCTGTTATTCAGGCTGGTACAACCAGTTCTGCTCAGTTTATCTAGCTTTCTGTTTTCACAAATGTACCTCAAGTAACCTCAATACAAATTCTATAACCCTTAAAAGAAACATGAACTCAGAAATTTCTACTATATTCATTATTACTTTGTTACAGCATGGCTTTCAAAGCAAGCATAACTTCAAGGCATATATTAGCAAATATAGCTTTAGGATATATAAAGAAGCATATATAAAATTCCCTCACATGGTCCAACGTTGTCTTTTTTTTTAACCTGAAAACCAAAAACCGTCCCAGCGGGCGTCTCCGACCTCCCCTCCCACAACCAGCGCCACCTGTGCACCCAGCCTCCCCGCCCCCCCTCACCCCATACTTACCTCGGACTCCGGTAGCGGCGACCTTCAGTGGACCGGGAACACGTCTGCACCCTTCAAAGCCGACCGCGAACTGAGGAAATGCCAGTAGCTGTATAATGGGCTAGATAGGGGTTTCAACTTGTGCATATCTCGGGCATCTTTGGGAATTTTGCCAAATTTTCAACTTGGGGTTTTGGGACCCCTTCTCATGAATGATGTCACTGTCATGGGATTATTCGGGCTAGAAGGGTGATTGCGAGTGACTGCACAGTCACTGGAAATCCTCCTTCGGCTGGAATACCACCATGACAGTGACATCATTCAAGAGAAGGCCCCAAAACCCTATGTTGAAAATTTGCAATAATTCCAAGAAATGACTGTTTTATGAGCGTTATGCTAGCAGTTCCCACGCAGGCCTCGTAAGTTCCGAAATTTTCAATATTTTCACTCCAGATTTTCAACACTGCCATTTTACCACACCTTCTTATGAGCAGTACAGCTGTCATTTTGACATCCTGCCCAAAATATGTTTCTACCATGTAGCGCACAATGGCGCAGTCGGTGTGCAAACTCAATGTATGGGACACATTAACAAAATCACAGTGACACTGTTCATGAGCAGAGGTCTTAAAATGGCTATGTTGAAATTTGGTGAAAAATTCCTAAAATGACTGTTTCTGACGTCGTTGCGCGGTTCTAGAGCGCATTTCGTAAGTCGTGAAATTTTCAATATTTGCACTCTGATGACTTCCAAATACCTAAACAGCACATAGAAGCAAGCAACATTCGGCATTGACAAATGCTTGTTACTACTACTACTCTAACAGATCACTAGCAAACAGTTACATCCCTGGGAGTGCTCACTTTGCCTGCTTAGCTGACGGCAGAAACAGAGCCCCTTGTCAGCAGCTCGAGCAGGAAACCATACCCTCCATTTCCAGACTTGCCTGTAAAGCAGACAGCTCTTAAAGAGACAGTACCAGAGGCTCTAGAAGCATTCACAAATAGGCGGCTTAACTGCCGAATACCAACCAGGCTGGGGCCTTCAGGCAAACTACTAGGACTTTGGGAACCCCCATTTGCAGGGGTTATAGTGAGTCCATAAACATTGGAGTGGTCCCAGAGGACTGGAGAAGGGCAATGATTTCCCTCTTCAAAGAGTGGTAGTGAAGAAGTGGGGAACTACAGGCCAGTTAGTCTAACCTCTGTAGTTAGAAAATAATGGAGGCACTCCTTAAGGAAAGAACAATGAACACCTGGAAGCCAAAGGACTGGTAGATCCCAGGCAACATGGGTTCTCTGCAGGATGATCCTGTCAAACTAATATGATAGATTTATATTGCTAGATGACAAAGGCAGTAGGCCAGGGTGAGACACTGCCTACCTCTTTTCAGCAAAGCCTTTGATACAGTCCCATATAGGAGATTGGTCAACAAGCTAGGCAGCCTAGGGTTGGGACACAAGGTAGTGAACTGGGTTAAAAACTGTTTAAGGCACAGAAAACAAGAGGATAGTGGTGAATGGAACCAAACCAGATGATGGGAGGTGACCAGTGGATACCTCAGGGGTCAGTTCTGGGGCCAGCCCTCTTCAGTGTCTTCATCAGTGATACTACAGATGGGCTGGGGAAAGGTTTGCCTGTCTGTGGATGACACCACGACCTGCAACAGGGTGGATACTCCAAAGATGGTGGAAAGGATGAAAAAGACCTGGAACTTGTGCAGAGAGGTTCAGGGGCATGACATCTAGGTTTAATGCAAAGAAGTACAAAATCATGCATGTGGGGAGCAGGAACCCTGGGGTGAGCTACGGGTTGGGGACTGCTAACGGTAAGTATGAAGGAGAGGTACTTGGTGGTCATGATCACAGATGACTTGCAGGCAGCTAAGCAGACAGCAAAGGAGGTGGAAAGGCCAAAGCGATGTTAGGATGTATTGGAAAGGAATCACAGGCTGAAGGAGGAAGGTAACAGTATCACTGTACAAGACCCTTGTGAGACCTCACCAGGAATACAATGTGCTGTTTTGGAGACCACACTTCGAAAGGACACTGTCAAAATAGAGGCAGTGTGGAGAGTGACCAGAATAATGAAGGGATTACATCACAAGCATTACGAGGAGAAAGTGAGGGACAGCAATTTGTACATGCTGTAACAAAGGAGGGAAAGAGGTTACCTGACAGAAACATTCAAGTACTTCAAGGGCATTAAAAGGTGGAAGGACAACACATCCCAGATTAATAGTGCGGGACAATAGGTCATGACATTAGACTGAGGGTGACTGTATAAGGGGAAATGTCACGATGTTCCTTTTTATGAAAAGGGTGGTGATGGATGCATGGAATAGCCTACCCTGGAGGTTGTGGCGGCCCATACAGTGGTGGGTTTCAAACATGCATGGGACAGAAACAAAAGAACAGATAGGTAGAAAAAGCTAAAGTGAATGACCAGATAAGGTTACAGGATGCTACGTTAGGCAGCTTATTTGAGCAGACTGGATAGTCCTAGGGTTCTTATCTGCCAACAGCATCTATGTATCTATGTACTCAAAGTATTGCCTCACTCCACCACACACCAACACTAGCCCCTTCCTCCACAGAACAAGACAGTTGTTCTTCACAGCCCAGATGCTAGCCCCCTCCCAAGCGCCTAAACTAGCATCCTTCCTCCACAACTACAGACAGCACCCTCCTCCATGACCACCACTAATATCCCCACCTCTACATTCCCCAAAACTGCCTCGTTTTCATACAGTCACAATACAAACCTCTCCCTCCAAGGCCCACAAACACACATACACACAACCCTCCCACATGCCCAGCTCTTGACACACATTGTAACAGGTGCAGCCACAGCAGTACAGAACACACATACAGGCAGAAGTCAAGTCTATTACGAGAGTAATAGGAGCAGGTCTTTAAGGATGATGTCCACAGGACCTGTAAAATAAAATATTAAAAGGGTCACAAAGGACCCACAGTTCTTAGAGAGTAAACAGGATGGAAAGAGCAAGATATGCATAGAATCATGTATTTGTTTATTTGAAAATAATCAGAATTACAATTCTTTGAGTTGTAGACTCTTTTGCAAAGGCTCCACGTCAGATAAAATGAAAGAAATAAAGCAAGACAATAAAGATACATGTACAGTAGTAGCATGAAAGTGCAGTTTAGACAATCTTGGCTTAAGTTAACATAGCAGGTTCCATCAACTGGGAGCATGAGGGAGTCCCAGGGCAAAGTTAAGACAGGAAACAATTTTGTAGAGCCATGAGGACCCAGAGTCAAAATACTTGTATAATGGGATAGGTAAATATTGGGTGCCTTGGGATGGAGGCTAGCACCAATCAACTAAGAGTTATAGGGTGTTACTGTGACCAAGTAGGTTTCTAGGCAAACTGACTCAGGAGTTGGTGAGAGGGAGGAATAGGGATAGGGTGGGGTGGGATTTAATTACAGGCATAAGTTGTAGAGTTGAGGAGCAGGGTTCTGAGACCTGACTTAAATTGGTTGAGACTATGAGCCAATGAGTTGGAGGACGGGAGGCTGTTTAGCCAGAGAGGGGCCCGGTAGCAGAAGGATCTTTGTCCGAGAGATGTTCTACAGTGGGGGATTAGCAGGTTGGAGTTAGCTGTGTGCCGTTGTGTCTGCCTATGGTGGGCTGTGTGTAAAATCAGGTGGAGGCTGATAGGGGCTAGTTTTAGTTGTATCTTTTGGTCATGAGGCAGGTGAAGTATGTGAGTCTGCCTTGGATGTTTAGCCATCCAGTATGTTCATAGAGCTCGCAGGTGTGGGTTAACTTGTCACAACCTGAGACTAATCGGCCAGACTTTAAAGAAGCGAGATTGATGCTGCGGAGGGCAGTTTGATCTGCTGACCACCAAATGACTATCCGAAGTCTACAAAGATAAGACAGAGGAGGATACAGCGAGGTGCATGGCATGGGGGCTAGGCAGTGTGTCTGTGTCTATAAAGGATCCAGAGTCTCATATTAACAGGGAGGAGACCTGTTGTATGTGGGTGTGGAAGGAGAGTGAGGTGTCTAAGGTGACTCAGAGATATTTAAAACAAGAGACCTGCTCCAGGGCAGAGCCGTGGGTGCTAGTTATGACTAGGGGCATGTGACAGTGGGGGTTTTGGCGGTGTACGAAGATCATGGATTTCATTTTGTTGTAGTTGATGATAAGGTGGTGATCAGAGAACCAGGTTTCTAGCTCCAAAGTATCCCTGCATGGTTAGTTGAGAGATTTGGGATGTGGACGTTTCAAATAAACTACTGCATCATCCGCATAGAGCAGTAAGTGACCACTGCAGGCTTTAGGAAGGGAATTAAGGAAAACAGTGAATAGCAGGGAGCCCAGTATTGACCCCTGTGGGACTCCAGCATGAACCGGCTTATGTGTGGAGAAAGTTGTGTTAATTTTGACTTGTTGTGACCAACCTGAGAGGTAATCCTTGAACCAGGCGGTGATCTCTGGAGTAATGTTAAGAGAGGGAGGGTATAGAGTAATAGTTTGTGACTGACAGTGTCTAACGCTTTGGTCAGATCAACGTAGACAGTCCTGCAACAGATCCTTGTTCTAGGGCCTCATGAATAAAGGTAGTGAATTCAATGAGGGCGGTGGAGGTGCTATGGCCCCTCCGGAAACCGTGCTGTTTGTGGCAGAGTAGGTCATGTTTGGATAGGTGGTCGTAAGCTGATCCGAAACTATTTTTTCAAGAGCCTTAGGCAGAGATGGTAGGATTGAAATTGGTCTATAGTTGGTAGCTGCAGGGGTCCCCGCCCTTCAAGATAGGTGTAATTACTGCCCCTTCCAAGCAGAGGAGAATTTGCTGAGGCATAAGGACAGGCTGAGGATTTGGGTGAGATGAGGTGAGTCACATTCAAGGACAACAATGGGTTTGAGGTCCAGCGTGTCCGAGCAGTAACGAGAATTCATCATAGCTTTGATGAGGTACGTTATTGCCTCATTACAGGAGATTACCTCAATCCAAGGGGTGTAGGGTGTTGATGGCCGAGTGGTAGTGGGAGGTGGGGTCAAAGAAGTTAGGTCTGATGGTGACGGAAGGAGTCCATGTTCTGTCAGATCTGTAAAATAAAGAAAATCAGGTTAATGTGGAGAAAATACAGTAGCAAAAGTAGAAACAGAGAGCCAATAGATACAGGAGGTATATGAGAGCAAAGAGGTAAGGAAAATACAAATTTAGAACTCAAGTTTACAGATGAGTCAAACAGAGTAGACATGCCAGAGGGTGTAGACAGAATGAGAAACGACCTGCAGAAACTTAAAAATGGTCAGGGGTTTGGCAGTTGAAATTCAATGCAAAGAAGTGCAGGATATGCATATGGGGCACAAAACCTGGCACAATATATCAGTTGGGGGTGAGGATATAGCATGCACCAAGCAGGAAAGGATCTTGGGGTTGTCATCTCTGATGACCCCAAGGTAGGGAAACAGTGTGACAAGGCATCAGGTAAAGCAAATAGGATGCTGGGATGTATAGGCAGGGGCATCACCAGCAGGAAAAGGGAGGTCATAATTCCGCTATAGAAGACACTAGTGAGGCCCCACCTGGAGTACAGTGTACAGTTCTGGAGACCATACCTACGTAAGGACATAGACAGGGTAGAGAAGGTTCAGAGGAGGGCAACAAAGATGGTGCATGGGTTGCATCACAAGTCCTATGAAGACAGGTTGAAGGAACTGAACATGTACTCCCAAGAGGAGAGGAGGAGAGAGGGGATATAGATAGAGACATACAAGTATCTTACAGGGAGGAACAGGGTGCAGGAAAACACTATTTTAAGCGAAAAAGATGTTTCAGGACTAGAGGGCATGGGATGAAGTTGGAGGGAGGACGATTCAGAGGAAACATGAGAAAGAATTCTTCAAGAACGGGTGGTGGACAAGTGGAACACCCTGCCAGAGGAAGTGGTGGGGGCTGAAACAATCACGGATTTAAGAATGCATGGGATAGACATAAAGGAATTCTAGAGGTCAGGGTAAGGGAAATAGACTCTAGGAAAACAAACTGAACTTACAAGCTCAAATGGCAGACTGGTGGGCCATAGGCCCTTTGTCTACACACTGTCTATGTATCTATACGTATCTATGTATCTATGTAAGTGGACTTGTTCGAGGTATACATTATGTAAGTGGAGACTGTGGGATTTAAATCCAGGTCTCCAGGTTTTGCAGGTAAGTGTCCTAAACCACAGCGTGATACTGCCCTCTTAAAAAAAATAAAGTTAGCACTGATGGTCCTGTGGGCCAGAGATGCCATAGGAGGCCTGCTCCCTAGAGCTGGTAGCCCAGGTGGCTAGTGGTACAGTCCCTTGAGGCCAGTGGCCAATGATGTTAGAAAAAAAAAAAGGAACCCATCCCTAAGGTCCTCCCTGGGCCACAATTTTATGCTGAAACGCAGGAAGGAGAGTTAATGAGGACAAGCTGGAGCTGCTGCAGCAGCCATCTTTATTGCACAATCAGACTGAAAGCGAAAGTGCCTGCAGTTTAATTACTGTATTTTATTTTTATGTTTGCTTGCATAGTGCTACCATACAAGAATTCGTAGGTGTGACTGCACCACTTCCAATGATCTGGTCCATTTTGCAGGCATGGCTGTCCGAGCTGTCTATGACAGAGTTCAGATGCAGTGGCGTGCAGTTCAGAGGAAATACCCACCACAATCAGCAGTGGTAATGTGGAGAAATTACATACTGCTGATGGCAGTATCAAATTGCCTACACATACGTCTTCACTGCATTTGAACTGTCACAGACAGTTCCGACGATGCCCCCACCACTTCACGTAGAATGCTGAAGCCCCACTCCAGCCGCATCATGTGCTCCCTCCACCTAGGTGCTCTGTATGACAGATGAGGATGCCCAATCTCCTGTCTGCTCCATTGCCACCCTGAAAAATAAACCTTTTCAGCTGCCACACTGGGGAGCCCACCCCAGCATGGCAAGAGTCCCGTCGTCTTTCTGCAGTAGGAAAAAAACTGTAAAAAAAATAATAAAAAATGGCCCATCGTTGACTGTCTGGCCCCTCCCCAACCCGCCCACCTCTGCACACCCACCCCCCCCACACACCCCCCATACTTACTTCCCAAGTCTGGTGCAAATGATCTTCGGAGGACCAGGAACATGTCTGCACTCTTCAAAGCCAACCGTGAACTGAAGAAATGCCAGTAAGCTGTATAACATAAATGTTTTTTTTTTCAACTTTGTGCATAACTCGCAATTCTGGAGAATTTTTCACCAAATTTTCAACATGGGTTCTTGGAGCCCCACCTCATGAACTCAGTCACTGTCGTTTTGTTATTCCATCCCGAAAGGTGATTTTGCAGAAACCGGCCGGTGGCGCTGAGCGTTGAGGCGCTGAATGCCACGCTGGCGACCCAGGTTTGGGAACAAGCCGGGTCACTGGAGGTTGACAGGGATAGGAAGGATTGAGCATCCTATGGACTGCTCTCCTTCCCTGGGGAGGGGGATTTCACCAACCGGTGCACTGGTGACCCTAGCAGTGGCTGGAGGCATCATAATGCTTGGCGCAAAATGCAGGGAGGGAAGTCTTAAAATGGCTATGTTAAACATTTGGTGACAAAAGTCCATAAAATGACTGTGTTATGAGCGAGCTTTGCACAGTTTCCACGCACCTCGTAATTTCATGAATTTGTAATATTTTCAGTCCAGATTTTCAACACTGGCATTTTCCACACCTCCTATAAACAGTACAGCTGTCATTTTTCACACTATGGCCAAAATTTCACACTTCTGGAGTAGAAATGCATGGTCGCTATGGGAAGTCACTGTTCAGGACAGATTAAGAAAATCACAGCGACACTGTTCATGAGCAGAGGTCCCAAAATGCCTGTGTTGACAATCTGCTGTAAAAATCCCAAACTAATTACATTACGTGTGTGCGTAGCAGTTTCTATGCACGCCTCATGACTTCACCATTTTTTTATATTTTCACTGCAGATTTTCAACATTGCATTTTTATACCTCCCCATGAACAGTACAGCTGTCATTTTCACATCCTGTTCGAAATGTGTTTTCGCACCTGTGGTGTCAAATAGCATAGTCGCTGTGCAAAATCAGCTTTAATCAACAAACTAATATTGCCACTGTTCATAAGGTGGGGGGTCAACAAAATCCATGTTAAAATTTAGAGTGAAAATACTAATGAACGCCTATGATGTTAGGGTTTCCAACCATAACGCCCCCACCCTGTAGAGACTGACAGGCATCAGAGGTGTGACTTGGGATTGTCACCTGTAATGCACTTACTATTTCACCTCCACCCTGCAGCCAGCGTAGAGGCACCGGGTGTGCCTTGACTCTTCAGCCCCAAAGTTCACCCCATTCTCCTACACTGCACCCATCTCACTATATTTCCTGATGGAATGGGGTGAGCATAAGGCCCAAAGACCCCAAGGCACATTGTGACACTTGTTGGTGTCTACAGGGTAGGGTGTGGTGAAATGGTGTGGCCATTATGCCTGGCGACACAAAGACACACCCCAATGCCTGTCAGTCTCTGCAGGGTGGTGGTAGAGTTGCTTCAGTTAGATACTTCACTGCCATTCCTATTATGCATCTTTCACGCTCCTACAGTAACAATGGCAATGCCAGCAAGCAAACATTCGGCATTGACAAATGCTTGTTCTGTATTGCAATTTTGTGTGTTAGATGGCAGCTGGATGAAAGGGTGAGAAGTTTGTGCAGGTCTCCATCTGGGACCAGGTCATAGAAACATGAAACATAGACTTTGATGGCAGATAAGGACCGCTAGGCCATCTAGTCTGCCTATTTCCCTACCCACAGGATTGGCCTCAGATCCTAGTTAACCAACAGCCTATTTCTTCCTGCCCCCACAAGAATTGCCTTATGTCTGTCCCATGCATTCTTGAATTCTCCCACAGTTTTAGACCCCACAACTCCTCAGGAAGGCTGTTCCATGCATCCACTACCCTCTCTGTGAAATAATACTTCCTCACATTGCCCTGAACCGCCTCCTTCTATCTTTAAATTGTGACCCCTTGTTCTTGCAAGTCTCTTTTCTGAAGATGCTACCCTCTTGGACTTTGTTGATTCCACTGAGGTACTTAAAAGTTTCTATCATGTCCCCCTCTCCTTCTTTCCTCAAGGTATGCATATTAAGCTCCTTTAGTCTCTCCTCATACGGCTTCTCTTGCAGACCCGCACCATTTTAGTTGCCCTCCTCTGGACTGCCTCTATCTTGTCTATGTCCTTGCGGAGATGGGGTCTCCAGAACTGGACACAGTACTCCAGATGGGGTCTCAACCAACTGTCTGTACAGAGGGATAACAACTTCCTGTTTTCTGCTGATGATGAATATCCCTATACATCCCAGTATACCCCTGCCCCTACTGCCTTCTCACATTGCTTGCTAACCTTAAGGTCATCTGATATGATTACCCCCAGGTCCCTTTCCTTTTTGTTGTTGTTACTACCTCCCTACCCATTGTGTATTCTTCCCTGGGTTCTTGTTTCCCAGGTGCATTATTTTGCACTTCTTTGCATTGAATCCTAGCTGCCATACTTTTGACCATTCCTCCAACCTTGCCAAGTCCCTTTTCATCCTTTCCACGCCTCCTTGTGTATCAACTCTGTTGCAGATCTTTGTGTCATCTGCAAAATGCATACTTTTCCTTCCAGTCCCTCTGCAATGTCACTGATGAAGACATTAAAAGGACTGGACCAATACTGAACCTGCGGTGCCCACTAGTAACCCCCCTTTCTTCAGAGTGGACTCCATTTACAATTACCTTCTGTGTCCTATTGTCCAGCCAATGTTTTACCAGGCTATCACCCTGGGTCCCACTCCCAGGCTGGTTAATTTGACTATTAATCTTTTGTGTGGGACTATGTCAAATGCCTTGCTAAAGTCTAGGTAGGCCATGTCCACAGCCCCTCCCTGGTCTACTACTTTGGTCACCCAGTCAAGAAATCTATTAGATTCATCTGACATGACCTTCCTGCTGTGAATCCATGCTGCCTTGGGTCCTGTGCTCCACTGGCCTCTAGGTACTGACTGTTCTTTCCTTCAGAAGTGACTCCATCACTTTCCCTACCACAGAGGTCAGACTGACAGGTCTGTAGTTTCCTGCCTCTGTCTTGGACCCACTTTTGTGAGGGAATCACATCCGCCTTCCTCCAATCCTCGGTACCACACCATCCTCCCATGATTTATTAAAAGAGTAGCCAGTGGTTTCCTAGTTCCTCCCTTAATTATTTTAGGAATTCTAGGGTGAATTCCATCAGGACCCATTGCTTTGTCCACCTTCAGTTTTAGGAGTTCTTGCAGAACCCTTTCTTCTGTGAAAGGACTGGGATCGACCCCCTATCAAGAGTGCTGCTGTTAATTGGATTAGGCACTTCCTCCTCCTCTTTTGTGAATACTGAGCAGAAATATTCGTTCAGTATTCCTGCTTTCTACTGTCCCCTCTGTCCACCCACCGTTCATTCTATTCAGCCTCACTATCCCTCCCTTTGTCTTTCTCGCTCGCTGATGTACCTATAAAGGTTTATCCCCTTCTTTTTTTGCAAATAACCAAGCTTTATTGAATTATTTCCAACATAAATTACACATCAAACAATTAAACAATACATAGAAGCCATAAAACAATAAATGAAGAATACACATCGGGAAAAAGGAAACCCCAAAAGCCCCCTCCAAAATTAGAAAAGAAAAGAAGAAAAAAACCCTCCAACCATCACCCCCGCCCACCTGGCAGCTATCCCATGGACTGACTCACTGTGATCAATACATAATCCTAAGATGTCATCAAAAAAGCAAGTGAAGTCTACCCCGACTATACATAGTTTAACTAAGTACACAAAAAGGAGGCACAAGGAGGAAAGGATTAATGAAATTAACTTAACAAGCCAGGCCGATATCCCACCAGTAACAGGAGAAGAGAGAAGAGCAGCCATTATCCCTAATACCCATACCTATCCTTCAAACATTGGTATAACACCCCAACATTGCTGGAATATTGGTGAAGCTTTGTGGAAAGAAAACCGATCTTTCTGCATTCAATGCATTCATAAATTCCTCCACCATTCCCCAAACGATGGAATCCAATCTTCTCTCCATAGATACATAGATACATAGACAGTTAACGGCAGATAAGGCCTATGGCCCACCTAGTCTGCCATTTGAGCTTGTAAGTTCAGTTTGTTTTCCTAGAGTCTATTTCCCCTTACCCTGACCTCTAGAATTCCTTTATGTCTATCCCATGCATTCTTAAATCCAGTGATTGTTTCAGCCCCACCACTTCCTCTGGCAGGGTGTTCCACTTGTCCACCACCCGTTCTGTGAAGAAATTCTTTCTCATGTTTCCTCTGAGATCGTCCTCCTCCAACTTCATCCCATGCCTCTGAGTCCTGAAACATCTTTTTCGCTTAAAAATAGTGTTTTCTGCACCCTGTTCCTCCCTGTAAGATACTTGTATGTCTCTATCATATCCCCTCTCCTCCTCTCCTCCAGGGAGTACATGTTCAGTTCCTTCAACCTGTCTTCCTGGGACTTGTGATGCAATCCATGCACCATCTTTGTTGCCCTCCTCTGAACCTTCTCTACCCTGTCTATGTCCTTACGTGGGTATGGTCTCCAGAACTGTACACTGTACTCCAGGTGGGGCCTCACTAGTGTCTTGTATAGCGGAATTATGACCTCCCTTTTCCTGCTGGTGATGCCCTGCCTATACATCCCAGCATCCTATTTGCTTTACCTGATGCCTTGTCACCTCCAGTGGCGTAAAATTATTAACTTAGTTACCATTGCTACCATAGCTATTCGATATTTAGTTAAATTACTTGGAATTTTATCATACACCCCAAATATGCAAGCCTCCGAGTGAAGAACCTGGCAAGGTCATAAAATTGACTAATCTTTGCTTCACCAAATGCCACAACCCAACCACCTTAGGGCAAGTCCAAAATTTGTGATAACTGGTAGCTAGAGAATCATTGCATTCAGTGCAGTGTGCTGAAAGCGGCTACCCATTCTAGAGAGCTTAGCCGGTGAAAAGTATAAGTTATGAAGTAACTTAAATTGAACTCTCTCAGTCTGTCTTGCTTAATAAATTTTTAGATATCGACCCAAGCCTTCTCCCATGTTTCTGCTGATTACCCAAAGACAAATTGTATTCCCAGTGTATCGGGATTGAGGGACACTTTCGAGTTCCCTTTAACTATTAAGTATTTATAAATTTTGGATATCATCCTGCCCGCTTGTACAAACCCTTTCAACTCAGCAAACATCGAACCCAGGATGTTTCTGCCCTAATCCTTCTTAAATAAGATCTGACACAACTTCTTGATATTAGTTTAAAAAGATTGGGGTTCCACTCCCAACTTCTCCACCAGCGTCTGGAATGGGAGTAGCCTGTTGTTCTGATAGAGGTCCTCGACTCAAATTTCTTTGCCCAATTAGATCCCAATCCAGTTATTGGTTGATTTCAATAGTCAGGTTCAGATTTCTTAATATAGGTTGGGATAAATCATATAGTTGCAGAAATTTGGAACTTAGTATAGAATTGTTCCAAGCGCTTTGGCGTCCCATCAGCGGTACCTCTAGCTGCTGGGAATCTTAGCCATGAGGTATATAATAAAGATTCTAAATCCAACTTAAGGCTTTAACATAAAGCCGATCCAACTGAAGTCCGGGTATGGAAATACTCTCATCACAAACCCATGCACCCAACCTTGCCAAGTGGATTGCAAGGTACTATACATAAAATCCTGTAACTGAAGCCTCCCAATTGCCGTCGCCGAGTAAGTTTGAGGTAGCTTCTTCTAGGAGGTTCCCATTCCACAGAAATACCACATTGCTGGAATAGCGGTTTAAAAAGGACTTTGGTAAATAAACATTTAGATTTGATAATGGGTAAAAGTTTAGGCATAACCACCATTTTAATCGTGTTGACTCTTCCGAGAAGTCAATGGTAGCTTTGACCATCTGACCAAGTCTTCCTTGATGGTAGGTTTTATCCCCTTCTTAACTAGAGTTGGCTATCTTTTCCTCAGTTTGGGCCTTTGCTATTCTGACTTCCCTCCTGCTTCCTTCTGCCTTAACTGGTACAGCTCTCTGTCCTGCTCCTTCTGTGTTTCCTTATACTTCGAGAATGCTATCTTTTCTTCCTGACTTTCACAGCTACCTCTTTAGAGAACCACAGTGGCTTTTTTTTTCATTTAGATTTGTTTATTTGCTTCACACAAAGGCTTGTTGCCTCTGTGATGGCAGTTTGATAATTCCCCATTGTTGCTCCACACCTCCTTCTAGCCTGTTTGCTAGTGCTTTTCTGAGGCACTCTCCCATCTTTGCCAAAGTCAGCCCTCCTAAAGTCCAGTACCCTCACTTCTGTATTGCTTGACTTTGTAGCTGAGTTTAACATGAACCACACTGTTTGATGGTCACTGACCCCAGATGGCAACCCACTTCTAGATCTGAGATCCTCTCACCGCCCCCATTTGAGAGAGTGCACGAGGTCTAAGATTGCTCCCTCACGAGTGGGTTCCAAAACTAGCTGTCTAATGCCTGCCACCAGTAGGGCATCAAGAATAGCCCTGCTCTTGGATGTGGCTACAGCAAATGTGCTCCAGTTAACATCTTGCATATTCAGGTCTCCCATCAACAGTATCTCCCTTTCTCTGCCATTCTAAGAATGCCTTCTATCATATCCTTGTCCATTCCTTCCCCCTGACATGGGGTCTGTACATAACCCTGTGTGGATTGTGGTGCCCTTCCAGTCTCCAAGGTGACCCACAGTGCCTCCTCTCCCACCCTGTTTACTCTTTTGTTTATCCTTCCTTTACATGAGGCTACTCCTCCCCTCTTCTCCTGCCTTTCTCTCCTGTGGGTTATGTACCCTGGTATGTTAACATCCAGTCATGGTTCTCTGTGTACCATGTTTCTGTGACTACTCGATATCCAGGCATCCTCTTCCATTAAGGCCATCAGCTCAGGAGCTTGTTGCCCAGACTAAGGGCATTGGTACTCATTACCCTCCATTTCCTGATGGCCTTACTCCTTTGCCCCATCCCTGTCCTTCTTGCCTTTGTCACTTTCTCCATTTACCCCTGCCCTTCTCCCTATCGACACCTCTATGTTGGTGTTTGCCGCACTTACTACTGTGATTATTTGGGGCTAGGATTTTCCTGCTCCTTTCCAGTGCCTCCCCTTGGCTAGTTTAAAAGCTTGCCAATGAAGCATTTCAACCTACCACTAGGATGCTGGTTCCCTCCCGGACAGATGCAGCCCATCATGCCAGTATAGGCTTGCATCACTCCAGGTGGACCCCTAGTCCCCAATGAAGCCAAACCCCTGGGCTCCACACCAGTTTTCAACCACTGATTGAATCCCATGGTGCGGAACACCCTAGCCTCTCTCTATGCCATAGATGGGTAGCACCTCCGAAAGGTTACCGTAGGCTACTTGACCAAGGCCCCTCCCAATTCCACAAACTCTTCCTGCACTTCTCTAATCCCTTTTTAGCCAGGTCATTTGTCCCTAGGTGGACAATGACACAGCTCCCTCCCTGTGCAGCTGCTCCGCAATCCTGAGGATTCCTCCCTGTCCTCCAAGCCATGGCACCAGGCAGGCACCTTACCTCCCTCTCCCTTCCTCCCACAGTTCTACCTTCCTAACAATGGAGTCCCCTACCAGGAATTGTTTCCTTCCCTGCAGGGTCCCCTGCCACCCTCCTGTGGGTCTCCTTTGTGGAGGTTCAACATTATCCTTGGTCTCCACTGTGGGTGCCTCCATAGAGGAACCACACTTCACCAGAATGGCATAGGAATTGTGGAGAGGTACAATGGGAGGGATGCGCATCTATTCCACCACCCTCACCCTCCCTGAGCCCACTGTGGTCCAACCACTCCTCTTTCTTGGCAACCTCTGAGGCAGCGGCAGTGGCACTGGTGGTCCCTGGATGGAAGGGAGGTCCCACAAATCCTGGCCAACTCAGCCTGGAGATGAGCAACCTCCTCCCTCAGCCCAGAGAGGTGCCTGCAGATGGGACAACACCGCATCCTCCAGAACATCTTCCGGAAGACTGCTGCTCCACAGCCACTGCACTGCACCACTCAAACATGTCTTATTTCTGGCCCTTAACTGTTTGCAATCCTTACTCTTTCCTCTATTTTTTTTTCCTCTCCTTACTTTCTGCCTGTGTGCCCTTTAAGCTCCTGATTGTCCTGTTCTGAGACAAAAATATCCTATATTTCGCAGTAGACCACTTACTTGCTCAGAGGCAGACCTCCAGCAGCTAGATGGGGCCGGAGAGCTACTCTTGCCCTTCTAGGATGGTGGGTCCTTGGTGGTTCTGTGATCACTCACTTTCTGCCCTAAACAGGAAGTTCCTGTTGTCAGTCAAATCTGTGCCTATAAAAATACAACTAGCTTTGGAGGAGAGGGAAGGAGGGCAATATAGTCCCAGTAGAGAAGTTCAGTCACACAGCAGTCCTTTCTCCTGGTGCCTTCTGCCAAGCTATTAGCTGAAACTTTCTAAGGCAGTCTTTAAATGTAGCTTCCTTCTAGCTAAGTCACTTCCACCAGATCTTTCTACAAGTAATTTAAACCTCACAGCAGTTAAGTCCTTTCAGTCACCTGAGATTTACACCTAGATAACTCTTCAGATACCCATTCAGTTCAGTTAACCCAAACACACACTTTTTTTGTATGTTAGTTTTTTACCCTAAATTAAAGGTCAAATGCAAAGTTCTTCTACTTTAGTCCCAGCAGAAGTTCAGTCACAGCAGTCCTTTCTCCTGGTGCCTTCTGCCAAGCTATGACCAGGTCATTTGGTAGTGGTGCTGGGGAGGCACCACTGGACTCCAGGGTGAATGTTTGGGAATGGGGAGAGGATAAAGTGTCACCAGACACCAGAGAAAACTTGTTGGGATGAAGAGAGAGGATTATTATACTCATAAGTGAGGATTTACAGAAAGGAGAGAGGAATGAAGTGACGATGGACATCAGAGAGGGCTTATAGGAGAGTTCCACGATATATGAGGCTGAAATTAAAGGGATGTAAACAAAGAGTGCCATTGGAAACCAAAGAATAATTGGAAGTGACTCCTCCCCACATACTCTTACACTGATCCTGAGCAGATCAGATACACCGTTCTATCTTGGTTCTCCTGGATCTATCATCAGTTTTTGATACTATGGATCATGGGGTCCTGCTTGAATGCCTGAGGTTCTTCTGTGGGCTGCGGGTACAGTCCTCAGATGGTTTTCATCTTTCCTCACTGGGAGAATGCAGAGAGTGGTCTCGGGTTTGTTTTCATCCAGGGCTTTCTCTCTGCCTTGTGGGGTACCTTAGTGTTCAGTGCTGTCCCTCATGTTATTCATAGTATATCGCTCCCTCGGAGACACTGTAAGATGGTATGAGCTGAGGTTTCACTGCTACACTGATGATACCCAGCTCTACCTGTCTTTTGTGCCTGACCAGGTTGGCGCTGTCTCAGTACTGAACAACTCCTCAGAGAAATCCAAGATTGGATGAATTCCAGCAGTCTAAAGTTGAACCAGGAAAGACTGAGATTTTGGTTGTGGACACGGGTCAAAGGGTAGAGGGATTGAGGACTGGGCTCCCTTCTGGCCCAGATTCTCACCTCTGAATGGGTGCGTAACCGGGAGTGGAGCTTGATGATGGTCTGACTGTTCGACATCAGGTGTTGGCAGTCGTCAAGCTGGCCTTTACCATCTTAGGAACATTGCCAGGATTAGGCACCTTGTTCCATCCAGTGACCTGCCTGTTTTGGTCCATGCCTTTGTGACATCACGCCCGATTACTGCAACTCCTTTATCTAGGGCTTCCTGGGGTTGATATCCACCGCTTGCAGCTAGTGCAGAATGTGGCAGCACGCTTGTTGACTGGGGCATCTAGATGATCTCATATCACCCCTGTGCTGCACTCTGCACTGACTGCCAGTACAGTGGTAGATCACCTCTAAAGTAGGTCTATTGACTTACAAAGCCCTACATGGATTGGGTCCGATTACTTGAAAGAGCTCCTGGTTCCTTACACCCCTTTGTGACAGCTCCATTCAGCTGACAAGGGGTTGCTGGAGATTCGAGGTTAACTTGAAGTCATCTGGTGCACACGCCTCTGGATTTGCAGGCACCTACCCTCTGGAATTCTCTGCCCTGTCAGCTCCTGGATTGCAGGATGGTGGGGAGTTTAAGCAGACACTAAAGACTTTTTATGGGGAAGGCATTTTTGTTTTATCACGATTTTATACTATATGTATTTGTATATGTGTTTTGTTTGTATTAATATTGTACAGCGCTTTGAAATATTGAAAGGCGCTTGATTAAATATATTTATTATTATTATAAACTATGCAGCTTGAGGCCACTGTAAATCTGGGAAGGCAAACTGGTACTACTTTCCTGGCTGGATCACTGAGAATAAGTGTAACCCCCTGCAAATGGGGGTTCCCAAAAGACTTCCAGGAGCGTGTTTGAATGCTCCAAGCCTCAATGGTGTTTGGCATTTAAGCCATTTATCAGTGAGTGTTTTAGAGCCTCTGGTACTGTCTCTTTAAGAGCTGTCTGCTTGCAGACATAATTAGTTTATGGGGGACTGTGTGCTTCTCTGAGTACCACTCGAGCTGCTGCCAATTCACTTCATTTTTGCAGTCACTAGGAGTGCAAAGGGAACCTATCTGAAAGATGTAACTGTTTGCCAGAAATTATTTAGAGTAATAATGAAATTACAGTTTGTCTAACCTGCTTTCTTTGCAGTCAGAACTGTGTCTGCTAGTTCCCCATTCTAGTTTTGAACTGCTGAACTGGACCAATCAGTGTGGGGTAAGCTAGCTCTAAAATGGTGCCTTGGATGAATCAGAACTTGGACTCATAATGTGAGCCAGCCACAAGAGGATTGTAGGGCAGTGACTCTGGGAGATGTAGTTTAGACTTCAGTGCCTTTTGGACCAACAGCAGCAGTCTATTGTGAGTGACAGCCAATCCAGTCAAGAACTGGAGGAACTCAAAGGAAGTGCCAGTTTTGTCGGTTGGAGTTTCAGTTGAGCTTTGGCAGTGAAGAAGGAAGGAGCCCTGTGCTTTTCAGTGTGCAGTTTAGTCAAAAATGTGTAAGGCCCAGAGTTCGGTCTGCAGCTTGTGTAACAGCTTGTTAGGACTGAATCCGTCCTGTGAAAAGAATCAAAGGATCTCTGAAGAGTAGAAACCAGGCTCACCCTGTGAAGACTGGAGGAATTGCTGAAAATTGCACTCGGTCTGTCAGGAACTGAATCTGCTGTGTGTTCTCCGGTATTGTGCAGTAATTGCGATCGGGATACAGATGCAGCCTGCCTGGTATAGTGCTTTCTTTTATATGGATGTGTGAAGAGGTTTGTGTACCTCAAGTGAGGCCTGCTGACATTGAAGGACCCTATCTTATTTGGAGGTCGTGAGTACTAATTCAGGGTCGCTCCCTGTTGAATTGCCACATTAAATCCAAATGGAATTACTGTACTGCTGACTGTTTAATTCTCCTTTTCTCTGTGTGAAAGGGCCCTACCAGCTGCCACGGTTTGGACTAGCCACTAGGGCTTGGGTACCCAGGGACAGTAACTGATAGGGATAGGCCTGTACAGAGCCATAGGTAGATTATTAGAGTGATAAGCTAATTAACCTGATTTCCCCTGTCCTTGTTATATCCCCCTAAATAAATCAGAGCTGCTTGTTTCAGCAAAGTTATACTGCCTGAGGTATTTGTCTATGTTAAAGTACTGTACTGTGATTGTTGCACTGTATCTCATTTCACAGGAGGTCCCAGTGCCGGAACCAGACCTGGGGTAGTGTATACTATGAAGGTAATTCTGATATATTGTGTGGGCCACTAGTGGGAAGAAAGGGGTTGCAGTGTCCCAGAGGGCTGTGACCAAGTTAGTTTAACTATTGCAAACCCTGACCTCTGGGTGGAGGCACCCACCATTGGATCCAGGCCCCTCAACCTGTTAGTGGCAAATCAGGCAGGGGTAGTAGCCCTGGGATAGCGCCATCTAGGGGTTATAAGTAAGTAAGTTTGATCCCTGCAAAACCTCAGGAGGGTGGGACAAGATTGAAACTAGTTATGAGGATGGCTAGGAGATCAGCCCCTGCTTCAAGGTGAGGAAAACAAGGTGGTTTGATGTGACCGGTCTCACACACACACACACACACAACACACACACACACACACACACACATACACACTAAAATTAATACCCAAATATTCAAGGCGATAATTCAAAATAAGGTATTTACCCATGCCTACAGTACTTCCCAGCTAGCCAGGCAAGTCCTTCCACCCCTTAACACAATCGTTTCTCACCCCCTCCACAATATTTGTTTCCAATTTAAATATGATGCTTCTCTGACACTTTGCCAGAAGCCAAAGACAATCTCAGAATATGCCTAGCCCCCACAGCTCACAAGTGGACTAATATTTCAATGGTGGCCCTTCGTGACTCATGATCCATAATTTTGAGGAGCAAAGTTGTTCAGTCCTGGCAACCTTAAATCTCCAGCATCCCAAAGAGCACCTGCTTTGTTAAGGCAGCAGTGGCAATGTAATGCATTTAACAGGGAAGGGCAGAGCAGTCTGCATCTCTGATGACACTATGAGGAAGGCTGCAAACCCCACCCTTTTCTCAACTGTGACGCAGATGCATATGCCACACTGCAGCTTCTAGTACCTAAAGAGCAATTATCATGCTCTTTATTGAACCCCAACTAAGAAGCACAAAGAACCCCTACCTGCCCCCACATCAAATTTTTCTAAAAGCCTCTTTACTGAGTTCCCAATTTAGGAAGGGAAGGGATCATATCTTTGTTCCATGGAGCTCCGCTGCACGATCCTTTCCACTGCCTTGTACCACTGCTGACTTCGATTCACCCGTGTTACTTTTTGTGACATCAATATATGAGGAGTGCGGGGTGAACTTCCATTGACATCAGTGGGCTGTATTTAAAAGTTAAACTGAAATGGTTTAGATGGGCCAGTCGGAATAAGTCATGGCTATCGCTTAAAGGAAAACTACACCCTCATATCTTCCAAATGTCATTTGCTTCCATGTCAACAAACAACTCTTTTCATGTAGCTGTTAAAGATGTATGCAGCTGCGTCTGTTAGTTTCACACTTCATACTAGGCACTGTCACTCTCAGGAGGGTCCATTTCATGGTTGTTGAAATCTCATTGTCCCTGAGAGCTGTATTAGCATATGAGAACATGATGTCAGATCAACCATTTATATCATGTATCTCAATGCTAAAATAACAAATACCCTGCAAAAACTCTGAAACTTATAAACCGAATGGAGTTTAAAGGGGAAAAACTGCATTACAACTCGGATAGCTTGTAAAACTCATTGAAGGTAAATGTGTTATTTCACACCTTCTTGCAGCTTGGTTCTTTTAAAACTACTTAAGCAGGCAGGCATACTGGAGTGTTTAAAGGTTGATTATGCATGACATTATCATATGCTAATGCAGCTCTCAGGGATCCTCCCAGGAGAGTGACAGTGCCTAGTATGAAGTGAAAACTAACAAAAGCAGTTGCATAGGCTACTTTTCAGCTTTGCTAACCACCTGCAAGTGTTTGCTTTCCAGTACCCCCCACTCATTTACAGTCTGCTTCTAGGTCTCCCCACCCCCAGCCCACTACAGGAACCCCCAGCTTTTCTCTCAAAATCTCCATGAGTACCCCTCAAACAAGTATCTTCCCACCCTAATTCCACTACCGCAACCACCTCCCTCTGCTGACTTCCTGACAAGTATATTCATCCTCTGAACCCCAATTACCCCCACTACTACTAAACTTCTACACTACACAATGATGCAGAACCAAGGAGTCAAAATCTAGTACTAAAAAGTGCCCCGGTACCACCTTATGATATACTCTTTAGTCCTCCATCATTCACAGCACTGACCCCCAAAGCCAGCACCCAGTGGCACAAGCACTCACAGCATACCTAGTGCACACAGCATGGAAAGCAGTCCTAACAGTGCACACAGAAATACTACCATTTACAATTACAACTACTACCCTATTTGCAGCAGGGAAGGTGCCCCATAACATCAGCACATGAAATACCCTCAATTTCTCAAGCGACTGTGCAGAACATCAGACCACCAATATTGGCATAGTGTAAAACTACAAGTGAGCATAATCAGCGCTATACTACAGCATCACTATGTTACTTTCCTTGCTGTTGATTTTAACAGTGGCAGGGTGTGGGTGGCTTGTCAGTTTATTCGAGTTGGGGGGCCTTCGTGCCCCCCACTACTTCAGGGTGTCTCTAGGGCCAAAGCCCCACCACCACCACTCAAATAAACCAGTCTAAAAATAAAAACTACAGGCTGACATTGCATATAGCGTGCCACATCTGGACAGGCATAGCAGTGGTCCAATTCTACACAATCCCTTAACTCAAAGTCTGTCCCATGCTACACACTTAACCTCATGCCCTACAAATCGGGGCTTAAAACATCAAGGATACATCTTTCAAAAATGGCAATATTTTTAGCAAAAAAAAAAAAAAAGAACAAAACTACAACAACATTGAGAGAAATGCATCTTTTCCAAGGAGACCTAGACTTACTTATGTGTGGCATGACTTACTGTTCACATCGCTAGTGCTTCAAGACAGAAATGTCAATGTTTGGAGGGACTGAGGACATTTCTGAGGCAAAATCAGCCCTGAAAAATCAGACACTTCATAGGTACTGTATACACTCCCCAACTCACTTGCATCATCTCCACCAACTACACTAGACACTTCATTCCAGCACAGCAGTTGCATGCATAGTTCTACACTTCAGATAATCTGTCTCACATAATACAGTATACCTGACCTGTCTGTGCTAGTTGTCTAGGGTTACCACCTTTCAGAAGCCCAAAGTGGGACATTTTTACTGAAACATGATTTATTGCAGGACGATACATAACCTCGACCAATGCAACAGACTTGTTTCCTCTATATAATCAGAATTAAGACTAAGTGTTCTAGTTTCTTAGTTGTTTCTATTGTGTGTTATCATTGTAAGGTATTTTGGTTAAGGTATTATAGTTTTCTGTAACATTTAGAGGAAAGTTAGAAAATATTTGTTCTGCTATAAAGTCAGGACATGTAATATTTTCATGCTTTTTGCAGGACACAGCAGCCCAAATCAGGACAGGTGGCAACCCTATAGTTGTCATACCGCTCAACTGTCCCGATTTTCAGGGACGTCCCTGATTTTACTTTAAAATTTTACTCTGTCCCTCCTAAAACTTGTGTGTTTTGACCAAACAGTGGCAGTTGTAAGCACAAAATAATGTCAAACATTAAAGTTATAGACTTGTTCTTCCCTAGAAAATGCATTTTACACTAAGTCCCTTATTCTACCAGCTTCAGAGTGGATACCACTAATTTTGAAGATATGTCCTTGATTTTTGGACTGTTCTCCTGATTTTTAAGCCTTGTCCCCGATTTATGAGGCAGGAGGTTGAGAGGTATGCTCATTGTATCTCCCAACTCATCTTTTGCTTTTATGTTGATTGTGCACATGCGCAAGAAACATATTGCGCAGCTTGCCAGAAGGAGGTTATGGAGGCACGGCACTGTTGTGGCCAATGCCCCCACAGCCTTTAAAGGCTGGTCTGCTTTCCCAATGGAGTGGCACACTGCTGCTGACACTAGTTCAGCCAGTGTGCCACCATCTTGAAATATTTCAGCCGCTGCAATCAGGGGCCGCCTGGTGTTGCAGCGTCAGCCATTCGCTGCAATGAGGAGCGACACGTCATTGCAGGGCGGAATGCTGGTACTGTAAGTTGTTTGTGAACATGGCAGCGGCTTGCTGCTATGTTCACAGACAATATTCGTGAGTCTCAGTGCGAGGGATGCCCAGTCCCCCTCAGCAGCATGTGCCACCCTCCCACAACAGTGTTTTTGCCAATGAATCCCATTGGCTTCAGTCCCCTCCTAGTGAAATTTGCAGGCAGGAGCCCACTCCCCATTGGTATTATGTCCCCTCCCAGTTTGTTTTGCCAATGGGGAGCCATTCCTCATCAGCATAATGCCCCCATAAAACGGCAAGAATAGATTTGTACCGAGGTGGTGCCCAATCCCTCGCTCTTGCGCCTTCAGGTGCTGGATGAGGTGCCCAATCCCCAGTTGGCCAAAGCGCCCCCAAAAAATACTCTGTTGGCATGCTGGGAGAACACCCCAGTGTGCCACATGCCCCTGTAAAGAAATAAAAAATAAAGTCCCACGTTGTTTTGTTTTGTAACCTGTGAAAAAGGAAACAGTCCCTCGTGATCTCCCTGCCCCTCCCACAACCTGTGCCCACCCACTGTGCACCCTGCCTCCCCAACCACCCCTCACCCCATACTTACCTCTGGAGTCTGACGCAATGATCTTCGGTGGATCGGGAACATCGCCTGCACTCTTCAAAGCCGACCACAAACTAAGGAAATGCTGGTAAGCTGTATAACAGTATAAACAATTTTTTTTTACTTTGATGCATATTTCAGGAATTTTGGCATCACATTTTTTACATGGGTTTTGGGACTGCTCCTCATGAATTCAGGCACTGTCATGGCGTTATTAGGCCCCAAAAGGTGATTTTACGGTCACTCGCAGAATCACCTTTGGAGACTGATTAAAAATGACAGTGCAAGTGTTCATGGTGGGGTCTCAAAAAGTGTATGTTGCAAATTGGTGAGAAAAATTTCAAAAATGATTGTTTTACTTAGCCGCAAGCAGCAGTTGCTACGCGATGCTCTTAACTTCGCCACTTTGCAAATCTTTCACTCCAGATTTTCAACATTGCCATTTTTACACACCTCCTTATGAACAGTACAGATGTCATTTTGACATCCTGGCCAAAATAGTGTTTTCGCTCTTCCGGTAGCAGGATAGCCCAGATGCTGTGGGAAATCAGTGTTCGGGACACATTAAGAAAATCACAGTGACACTGTTCATGAACAGAGGTCCTAAAATGCCTATGTTGAAAATGTTGTGATGAAACTCTATAAAATGACTGTGGTATGAAGGTAAGTTGTGCAGTTTCCACAGCACCCTTGTAACTTCTCGCAAATTAGTAATATTTTCACACCACATTTTCAACACTGGCATTTTTTCACACTTCCTTATGAACAGTATAGCTGTCATTTTCACATCCTGGCCAAAATGTGTTTTGCTTTCTGGCACAGAATACACAGATCACTATCAAAAATCAGTGTTAGGGACAGATTAGGATCGAGCAAGTGAGAGAGGGAGTGACCAAGCTCAACTGAGCTCTGTCGGGACTGCTGCAGATTTCTTTGTGGGCAGGAAAGAGCACCAAGCAGGCAGGAGCCCAGTACAAAATGGCAGCCTGCAGCACTGGGAGACACAGAACAGTGAGTGAGAGAGGGGAGTAGGCTCAATGGAGCTCTGTTGGGACTGCTGCGGATTTGTTTGTGGGCAGAAAGGCAGCAATGCACGCAGGGGCCCAGTACAAAAGGGCAGCCTGCAGCAGCGGAAGAAAAAGAACAAATGAGTAAGATGGGGGTGAGCGAGCTCAGACTCTATCATGACTGCAGCGGATTTGTTTGTAGGCAGAAAAAGGTGGCAATGCAGACAGGAACCCAGTACAAAGGGCAGCCTGCAGCGCAGCCAGAAACAGAATGAACAAGAGTGAGAGGTTCAGTGGCGAGCTCAACGGAGCTGTGTCGGGACTGCTGCAGATTTCTTTGAGGGCAGAAAAATGTGCCAACAGAGCCAGGAGCCCAGTACAAAGGGGTAGCCTGCAGCGCCCAGAAGAAACAGAATGAGCAAGTGAGACAGGGGCATGAGCAAGCTCAATGGAGCTGTGTTGGGACTGCTGCAGAATTCTTTGTGGGCAGAAAAAGCCACCAATACAGGCAGGAGCCCATTGCAAAAGGGCAGCCTGCAGCGCTATGAGACAAAGAATGAGCGAGTGAGGACAGGGGCTGATTGAGCTCAATGGAGCTTTGTTGGGACAGCTGTGATTTCTTTGTGGCCAGAAAAGGTGCCAGCATGAGCAGGAGCCCAGTACAAAAGGGCAGCTTGCAGCACCTGGAGAAACAGAACGAGCAAGTGACAGAGGGCCAGTGAGCGACCTCAATGGACCAAAGCAATCAACATTCGCATCGACAAATGCTTGTTCTTGTTTTGGCAGCTAGTCCTGCTTCACTTGTCAACAAGGGGACCTTAAGCTGACAAACCAGAAATACTATCCTAACTGCCTCCCACACTGCATACAAAGGCCTACAAACAGAAAGCAAGGTTGACTGAACAGCAGCACAAATCAAATTAAGGAGGAATATTAAGAGTCAGCTACATTAGATGGCTGCTGGAAAGGAATTACCAAACCTACTGCACCTTCCTTAAGAGCATTCCTAGTCTGTGGCTTAAGTACTTCCAAACAATGTGCAAGTGAATGGCAATTGCTATCAACACAGCAGCACTTAAACACTTTCTTGCCTTAAAGGGGCACTGCCAGGTTTACCCCTCGTTTTGTTAACAGTCATGCAGTGTGCTTCTGGCACACACTGAAGTAAATTGGAATGCCAGAATAACCCCATATACATAAAAGTGAAAAAAAGTACCTGTTTTATAAATATTTCATAGTGATCTTTTAGCGAGCTGTCCACAAATACGACCGACACCGGAAGCATAACCCCCATCGGGGCCAGCGTGCCAGTACGAGTGCAGTCACAAAGTGGCATTTTATGCCAAGCCTACTTCAATTACATGCTGCCCTTATAAACTACTTAATCGTGAAACGGCTCCAGGAACTTTAAACTTAAACCGAGCCCTGTGTAGCTCATAATCCACTTTTAAAAAACTGGTACTGTAATCCCGCGCATGCGGAGTAGAGATGTGGTGGAGATCCCGCAAGATAAAAGAGCATGCCGCTATTGCGCATCGTGGGATTATAGCACCCACTTTAAAAGTGAATTGCGAGCTACACAGGGCTCGGTTTTAATTTTAAAGTTCCTGGAGCCGCTCCACGCATTTAGTAGTTTATAAGGCAGCATGTAATTAAAGTAGGCTTGACATAAAATGCCACTGGTGACTGCACTCGTCCTGGCACGCATCCCCTATGGGGGTTATGCTTCCGTGTCGGTCGATTTGATGGACGGCCCGGTAAAAGATCACTATGCTAAATATTTATAAAACAGGTACCTTTTTTCACTTTTATGTATATGGGCTATTCTGCATTCCAATTTATTTCAGTGTGTGCCAGAAGGCACACTGCATGGCTGTTAACAAAAACGAGGGGTAAGCTGACAGTGCCCCTTTAAAGAAAAAAAGGTGGGCTAAACCATTGCACAGCAGAGCTGGAGATTCTGAGCATATTTCATAGAAATAAATCATGTACACCTGCATGCACTGCACTGCCATTAAAAACTACAAGTTTGATTGGTTTCTATGGTTTTCTTTAGTGCATTATTCTTTTATTTTAATTAAACAGTGCTTTATTGAGTATATATTATTTTCCTCCATCCCAGCTCTGCAATACTTCTGCCCTGCCATGTGTTGTCTGCAAAATGTTGGCTGTGGGGTTAACTATTTACTTGCTGGCAATGTTATTACCTAACTAACTTGACTGTGCCTTTGTAAGATGGCAAACATCAGAGCAGTGGAAACAAGCAACCCAATTTGCGGAATCATGTCAGGTGGAAGAAGAGCAACACAACATTATTCCATGATAGTTGCCGTGTTGCCATCAGGAGTGTGCAGAGGGAACATTAAAAGCACCTTATGCGCTGTACAGTCAAGCACAAAATGTGGAGCATGCTGCTCAGCTGAGGTACAGAAACTGATGGGAGCGAGGAGAGAGACAGCTTTGCACCCAAGGAGCGTAATGTAATGCTGTGCAATCAAGTAGGAGGAATCCTGGGAGCAATCTTAGGAAGCCGATGGAGTTGCAGAAGAGAGTGCAAGAACCAGTCTGTGACAGTGCTACCAGCACTTTGACCGCTAGCAGTGTTCAAGGGAGAACTTGAAATAATCAGAGGATTGTGGGGACATAATGAATATTTGTATACCGGCTGTGTGGAATGAAGTGAAGTCCGAGATATGTAAATATTCTTACATTCCCAGAATGCTGTATTGAAGTATAAATGTAAAGCAAAGAAACGAGTGAAAACAGCCGTCTAGGTGGGAAAGAAAGATACCGTGGCACATTAGACATAGCAGCATAGTCTTTTAAACAGCAATTGTAAATGTGGAAAAAACAGTAACAATAAATAGATAGTGCCTTCTGAATGTGCAATGCCCATGGGACATGGATGTCTAGTGACAGAAGTACAGAGCTGAACAGCATAAAATATAGTAGCACACAGTATAATAGCTTGCTGTTCATGTATCTGGCATATAAGTGTGACTTTTAAGATTAGTAAATTAGCACTTGCCATACTTAAAGCGCATTAATCCACTCCAAAGTCGGATGCTACTCAGGAATTAATGCCTGGTTGGTGGTTGGATGCAGACATTAACCCCTAGTACAGCCCACCTTTGTTGTGGAGTAATGCTTACATAACTTTTGGGAGCAGCACCAAATCCCAGCAGTATAATTTTAAATGTTTATCTCATCTCTGAGCTCTTTACTGTTGCCCTATTTTGTTGCCCCCAACAAAATAGGAGAGCAGCAGTGTGGGGAGATCTGCAGTTATTTTGATACCTCAGAGCAAGAGACAAAGAAAAGATGATTATGAAAGATGCAAAAAAAAAAAAAAACAAGCATTTGTCAATGCCGAATGTTTGCTTGCTGGCATTGGCACTGGTAGTGGAGAAGTTACAGAGCTGCATAATAGGAATGGCAGTGAAGTATTGAACTGAAGCCAACCCCACCACCACCCTGCAGAGAGTGACAGGCATTGGGTGTGCGTTTGGGTTGTCAGGCATAACGGCCATGCCATTTCACCACACCCACCCTGCAGACACTGACAAGTGTCACGGTGTTCCTTAGGGTCTTTGTCCCTTATGTACCCCATTTCATTAGAAAATATGATGAGATGGGTGCGATTTAGGAGAATGGGGTGAAGTTTGGGAACGAAGAGTCCAAGGCACACCTCGATGCCTGTCACTGGCTGTAGGGTATGGAATGGTATGAGCATTACAGGCAAGAATCCCAAGTCACACCCTGATGCCTGTCATTCTCTACAGGGTTGGGCGTTATGGTTGGAAACCCTAATACCTCAGGCATTGGTATTTTCACTCCAAATTTTTTACATTTTTTTGTGACCCCACCTCATGAACAGGGGAATATCAGTTTGTTAGCGAAAGCTACTTATGCACAGTGACAACGGTATTTAGCACCACAGGTGCAAAACATTCGAACAGGATGTAAAATGACAGCTGTACTGTTCATGGGGAGGTGTAAAAATGGCAACTCAGGCATTTTGGTGCCTCCGATCATGAACAGTGTCACTGTGATTTTCTTTATCTGTGCTGAACAATGATTTCCCACAGCAACCACGCATCTCTGCGCTGAAAGTGTGAAAACACACTTCAGCCATGTTGTGAAAATGACAGCTGTAATGTTCATTAGGAAGTGTGGAAAAATGCCACTAGTGAAAATCTGGACTGAAAATATGACAAAGTCATGAACTAACGAGGTGCGTGGAAACTGCAGCAATGCTCACTCGTAACACAGTCATTTATGGACTTTTGTCACCAAATTTTCAACATAGCCATTTAAGACCTCTGCTCATGAACAGTGTAACTATGATTTTCTTAATCTGTCCTAAACATTGCATTCACACCAACAGCACCATTAGGCTACATGTGCAAAAACACATTTTGGGTGACATATGAAAAATGGCAGCTGTACTGTTCATAAGGAAGTGTAATAAAATGGCAATGTTGAAAATCTGGAGTGAAAATATTAAATTTGCAAACTTAACGAGCATGCATAGGAACTGTGCAACGCCGCGCTAAGTAACACAGTCATTTTAGGAATTTTTCACGAATTTTCAACATAGCCATTTTAAGACCTCTGCTCATGAACAGTGTCACTGTGATTTTCTTAATTTGTCCCGATACATTGATCTTGCACACCGACTGCGCCATTGTGCGCTACATGGCAGAAACACGTTTTGGGTGAGATGTGAAAAATGACAGCTGTACTGCTCATAAGGAGGTGTGGTAAAATGGCAATGTTGAAAATCTGGAGTGAAAATATTGAAAATTCGTGAACTTACCAGCGTGCGTAGGAACTGCAGCAATGCACCTCGTAAAACAGTCATTTTTAGGAATTTTTTCACCAAATTTTCAACATAGCCATTTAAGACCTTTGCTCATGAACAGTGTCACTGTGATTTTCTTAATTTGTCCGTACATTGATTTTGCACACCACTGCGCCATTGTGCGCTACATGGGGAAACACGTTTTGGGTGAGATGTGAAAAATGACAGCTGTACTACTCATAAGAAGGTGTGGTAAAATAGCAATGTTGAAAATCTGGGTGAAAATATTGAAATTAGCGAACTTACAGGCGTGCGTAGGAACTGCATAGCACACTCTTAAAACAGTCATTTTTGGAATTTTTCACCAAATTTTCAACATAGCCATTTTGAAGACCTAAGCTCATGAACAATGTCACTGTGATTTTCTTAATTTATCCCGTACATTGATTTCGCTTTACCGACTGCGCTGTTGATGAGCTACTTGAGCAGAAACACGTTTTGGGTGAGATGTGAAAATGACAGCTGTATTGCTCATAAGAAGGTGTGGCAAAATGGCAGTGTTGGAAATCTGGGTGAAAATATTGAAATTCGCAAACTTACAGGCGTGCATAGGAACTGTACACATGCGCTCAGTAAAACAGTAATTTTTGGAATTTTTTCACCAAATTTTCAACATAGTAATTTTAACACCTCAGCTCATGAACAGTGTCACTGTGATTTTCTTAATTTGTCCCTACATTGATCTACTTTCACCGACTGCGCCATCGTGTGCTACATGGTAGGAAACACGTTTTGGGTGAGATGTGAAAAATGGCAGCTGTACTACTCATAAGAAGGTGTGATAAAATGGCAATGTTGAAAATCTGGAGAGAAAATATTGAAAGTCAGACCTTACGAAGCGCATAGAACCGCGCACGCACGTCAGAAACAGTAATTTTTAGGAATTTTTCACCAAATTTTCAACATAGCCATTTTAAGACCTCTGCTTATGAAGAGTGTCACTGTGAGTTTCTTAATTTGTCCTATACATTGATTTCGCTTTACCGACTGCGCCATTGTGTGCTACATGGGCGGAAACACATTTTGGGTGAGATGTGAAAATGACAGCTGTACTACTCATAAGAAGGTGTGGTAAAATGGCAATGTTGAAAATCTGGATTGAAAATATTGAAAATTCACAAACTTACGAGCCTGCGTAGGAACTGTGCAACGCACGCTCATAAAACAGTCATTTTTGAAATTTTGCCAAATTTTCAACATGGGGTTTTAGGGACCCTTCTCATGAATGATGTCACTGTCATGGCATTATTCAAGCCCGAAGGTATTTCACGCAGTGACTGCGGAAATCACCCTTGGGCCCAAATAACGCCATGACAGTGACATTATTCATGAGAAGGGTCCCAAAACCCATGTTAAAATTTGGTGCAAAAATTCCCAAAATGCCTGAGATATGCAACAAAGCTGAAACCCCCTATCTAGCCCATTATACAGCTTACCGGCATTTCCTCAGTTCGCGGTCGGCTTTGAAGAGTGCAGACATGTTCCCCATCTGCTGAAGATCGTCACGCCGAGGTCCGGAGGTAAGTATGGGGTGGGGTGTGTGGGGAGGCAGGGTGTACAGTGGGTGGGTGCGGGTTGTGGGAAGGGGGCCAGGAGACTACATGGGACCGTTTTCTTTACAGGTAAAAAAAAAAAAAAAAGAACAATGAGGCGTTTGCCACGCTGGGGTGGGCTCCCAGCGTGGCTTCTAAAACAGTTGGGGGTCATTCAGCCGACGGGGATTGGGCACCTGTCAGCCAAAGTATGGATTGCCATGCTGGGGCGGGCTCCCAGCGTGACACTTAGTACTTGGGGGGTGAGGACAGTGGAGCCGAAGTTGTGGCACCCCGTCGGCTTATCATACTTGCCACGCTTGGGATGGCATCCACGTGGCATTTTGGAAGGCTTTAGGGGAGGTGAGGGGAGCAGCACAGCCTACGGGGATTGGTCACCCCGTTGGCTATTCAGTGTGTGCATCGTGGAGGAGGGCGGGCGCGCCGTCTGCATGGCGTCTGTGTGTGTGGGGGAGCTGCACGCTGAGCAAGCGATATCTTATCGCTGCTCACTCAGCGTAGCTCCCCTTTCAACTGTATGCCACTGCATTTTGGAGCTTGTCATAGACAGCTCCAGAATGCATTGGCTTCAGGACGCGCCTGCCAACACACTGACTGAATTGGAGGAGGAGGTGATACACCTCCGAAATCTCCGATGATGGCACTATGTTTCTTGCACATGTGCAAGCAAACATAAAAGGCAAGCTCCTTCTGTCTCAAGTGCCGTTGGAGCAAGGAGGCAATAAAGCGCATTGCTTTATCTCTGAGCTACAAACCGGAGACCTGGGTTTGAATCGCAGCCCCCTCTTGCATTCTGTGTGACCCTGCAAGAATGGCACTTACCTGACTCAACTTTAATCCTGTATGCTTTTCTAAAAGAAGCATCTGGAAAACTTGTAATGCTGGATACAGACAGAGGATCTCAGTTCTGCTTTTCAAGGGCCAGCCAGATCTTACAATGACAGGAAGTTCCTTCCTTAGCAAGAGAATGATTGATAGAATTTAAAGAGCAGGGAGTGAGTAAAACTACACACGATTCCAAAACCTTTAGACTCTAAGGCAACTTTCAAATTAACATTTTATTTACAAGTGACTGTACTCCGTTTCACATGATCCCCACATAAGGCAGTTTAAAAAAAAAAAATATTTGGAGCAAATGTTGAAAATTTAAAAGCATTATTTTCTCAGTTTACACGAGATCCCTATGTAACCCCCAGGTGCCGCTATCCCAAGGGCTACTACCCCTGCCTGACTGATGCTGACAGGTTGAGGGGCTTAGGTCCAACGGGTGCCCAGAGGTCGGGGTTGGAACAGTCAGATATGACCTGGTCACAGCCCCTCTGGCTCACTGCAACACCCCTTTCTTCCCACTAGTGGTTCACCAGCTATTCCCACACTATCGTTTGACTTACACTTACCCCAAGGTCAGGATGGCCAACTTGGCGCTGAGGACCCCTGTAAAATAAGGTGCAGCTATACAATAACCCTTGCACAACAAGGTAGCACAAACACGTAGTTCAAACAATATACTTTGCAACAACAAATCTGATTTATTAAGAGGAAAGTAACAAGGACGGGGAGATCAGGTTGATTAGCTTACCACTCTAATATATATATATACACCTAGGGCACTGTGCACAGGCCAAACCTACAAGTCACTGTGTCTGGGTACCCAGGCAATAGAAGGCTAGCCTCTCGGTGCAGCTGGTTGGAACCCTGATGCAGAAAAACTAGCACTTGATACCTAAGAGGATTAAGTAGAGCCAGTAGGCTCAGTTCGTGTAGCCAGTAAAGCAGCCAGAGAAATCTTGCCCTCCCTATGAACATCGGACAGGGAGCTACCCTGATTTTGTGCTCATGACGCCTGCAGAAAGATCGCTCTCACACCACTCGCAGGACCAAGCCTGAGATCCAAACACTTCACATTTATATGAAGAGTGGGTGGGAACCATACCAGGCAGCTGCTGTATACTCCCGATTGCTTTCACTGCAAAACCGGGCAAACGACGCAGCTTCACTTTATCCTGATGGACAGAGCGCGATTGAAGCAGATTCTCCAGTCCTCTAATAGGTGAGCCTGGTTAGTAGCTGTAAACATACAGCCTCCTCCACCTGCGCTCCTCCACGGATCTTGTCTGCTCCTTCTGGTGATGCTATCGCCTGACTTCTTGGCCTGCCTCACGCACTTCCTGCGCAATGACTTCCACAGCACAGAGCCAGATCTCCTTCTCCTTCATGATCACCAATAACTCTGTCCCTCCAGGACAGTTGCAGGCAGTTCCTCTCCTTTCCTGGGCTCTAGTTGGCTGCTTTGGTTTGTTAGTCATTCCATACACCCTCTGTTGGTGCAAAAAACGTGCAAGGGTCCAAACTACACTTCCAGGAGCACCTGCCATATTTTCCCTTCAGGCAGGCTCCCAGTGGGAGTACAAACTCTAATTGGCTCCAGTGGTCTCCATTTTAAAGCCCCTTTTTCCAAATTGGCCCACCCCATCAGTTTGAGTCCAAAATGGAGGGGCTGAACACACAGAGTCCCAGCTACAAATAAAGCAGGTTAAACAAACTACATTTTCCAGCAAACAGTTGCATCTTTCAAACAAGCTTCCTCTGCTCTCTTTACACCCAGAAATGGAGCATTTCAAACAACCCCTTTAGTGGGATTCGAGCAGTAAACCCACTGTCCTCCTCATAAACAATAAAGCCTGCAAGCAGGCAGCTCTTAAAGAGACAGTACCAGAGGCTCTAAAAGCACTCATAGCACCCACAATTTATGCCTTCTACGCCGAACGCCAGTTAAGCAGGGAGCACTAGGCAAGCCCTGGGAAAGCTTTTTAGAACCCCCATTGGTAGGCGGATTACACCCTTCCTGGCCTGGAAAGAACTTGGTGTCCCACACAAGTAGTTACCCTTAAATCACTTTTAAGGCAAAATAGTTTTAAACTGACAGACATCAGACCTTTGTTACATACATTGACACTGTATTACACAGTTTACTATTGTTTATGCAATATCACTCATACAGACAACCTTTTTCTTTTAAATCAGGTCATTACTTCTGCTCATGACACCTGGAAAGAGGGGCCTTCCTATCCGCTACTCATGGCTAACTGATGCAGTGGTACCATACTCAGGGGCAATACTAACAGTCTTGAGTCATTTCCCAGGCTTAGTTTGGGCAAAGAGCTCGGGACATGTACACCACTTCATGGACCACATTCAGAGGCAGATCCACAGGCTGGCCTAGGGACTCATAGCTCAATCTCACAACAGGCCGCATTTCTTGGCCAGTTCATCTTGGGGTCCCAGATAAAATTTCAGAAGGGTCTGACTCCATTTCAGCCCTGCTTGGATCGGTCGGAAACCTCTATAGGGGCAGGGGACCCAGAGTCCGTGGTACCTTCGGGACAGAGCCCTCTATTTCTGAACTCATCCCACCTGACTCAGTTAGGGACATTTCTGGTACTGGTGGAGAACTATCAGGGCACTCAAAATATTCTTCTTGCTCTGGCATATCCCAGTTGCCTCCCCACGTCACTTCCTTCATCTGAGAACTCAGACAGTTCAGCCAATCCCAATGAGCTCATATCTTCGGATTTAATACCACTCACTTCTTCCTCCGGGAGCATTGGCTCCAGAGACAAAGCTGGGGGCTCAAACAGTCCAGGAAACCCAGCTTCATCCCCAGGGTTGATTAGGGGTTGCCCCTAAAGAACTGGCTCAGTTCATAAGACGGGTAATACTCAGGATTATTCTCACTGTCCTCGGATACAGACTGGCCATCAACTTCAACAGCAGGAGTTTGAGAAGGTCTCTTTAGTTTAACTTCTGGGAATCACCTGGTCTTAGTTTTTCTTGGCACGGCTCTAATCACAGGCCTGGGGGCGTTGGGAGGTTCAGGATCTATCAAAATCTGTCCAATTGGCAGCAGATGATTTCTATATATAGTTTTCACATCCTTTGAGTTGTTCTCAGGCCACACTTTGTATATAGGTAAATCTTTCAGCTTTCCACAACAATATGCTTGCCATGCAGTCCCAGATTCCTCAATAGCACTCTATCCCTTCTCTCAGTTCCATTGCTTTCACTTTCTTGTCATATTGTTCCTTATTGGCCAGGTTTCATTTAGTAGCCATGGTCTGGACTAGTTGGTAGGCATGATTTAGTTGGGCCTTCAACTTTTCACATACTGTAGATGATTGGCTGCTTGAACCCCATCAGGAGAAACCCCAAAACATACATCCAGTGGCAGTCTAGCTTCTCTCCCAAACAACAGTCTATCGGGAAAATCCAGTGTCATCACTTTTGGTACAGTTATAAGCATGTACCAAGGTGCTAATCTGCTGGCTCCATCTAGGCTTATCTATAGGTTGCAGGATGCCCAACATGTCAAGCAACGTGCGGTTAAACCTTACAGGCTGAGGATCTCCCTGGGGATGATTGGGAGTAGTTCTTGACTTTGTACCCCCCACAAGGATAGCATTTCTTTAATCAAATGGTTCTCAAAATCTCTCCTGGTCAGAATGGGTTCTTTGAGGGGCCCCATAGTGGACAAAGAAATTCTCAACAAGTACTTTAACCACTGTGGTTGCTTTCTGGTCTTTAGTGGGGAAAGCTTGTGCATACCAGGTGAAGTGATCAGTAACTACCAATATACTGCTGATGTTTCTCTGATCTGGTTCTAGACCCAGGAAATCAATGCAGACCAACTCCATGGGGCATGGTTTTGGAGGTGGCTTGGGCATTGGCCTGGGTAACAAAATCTCTTCGAGGAGGCCCCCCTCGGGGTCTGGTATAGGCCATGCGATGCCAGGCTACTAGCCTGCTATTGACCCTCCTTAAGTTCTCTGGCAACCAGTACTCAGTCTGAAAGTGTCTCTCCTCCCCACAGTGGTAGCAAAACTTAGTATCTCAGGGGTCTTTGTTGGGAGGGGAGATATCTCACTCATGGGAGGTGTCGGGGTTCTGGAGGGCTCCTCTAAACTAGGTTGTTTGTTTCCAGATAACTCAGGTCCCCAAATTTGGAGGGGTTGGCAGCAGTTTGTTTCAATTCTCTCACCATTTCCGTAAATCTCTAATCTTGGCCTTCAAATTACTCTCCACCTGGGGAGCAGAGGAAACAGCATGCACCCCTCCACCCTGTGCCTCTGGGGGCACAGGAAATGCATCAGGCCTCTTGTTCAATCCCCTCGGGGTGGGTCTCATCTGGTTCACTGGGCTCTGAGGTCTGGCATAGATTAACGACTCTCACATAGGGTTCCCACCCACTAAATCAGTCTCAACTTCTCGAATCTTTCTCATCAATTGGCAGTATTCGGGAGGGCAGCCTGTCGGTCATGTAGTTTGAGCTTCAACAATATCACACTGGAAAACCTGGCAGATTTCAAGATATGATCTAGGCGACCTGATTTAAAGCAGCGGCAGTTACCCCCTTTGCGATAAGCTTTTGCAGTGCCCTTTCCACTCTGGTAACAAAGGCTGACAGTTTCTCATTCCTCCACTGTTTAGTTGACTTAAACTTCCACAACAAATCTTCTCCAGTTTCTGTAATCCCAAACACCCCTCTAAGGCAGAAAGGTACTCTACTGCAGAGGCTTTGGGGCTAGTAGCCAGCAAGAAACGGATGTCTTTCAAGGCTGGGCCCTCAGGCACTCCATCAGTTTCTTTTGTTTCTCTCCTCAGAGCACTGCCACTCTTGGACTAAAGGGGTAGCATAGTTCATCCAAGTCTCCAAATCATCTTCTCCTGAGGGCACAGGCACAGTACCAGAAAAGTGTCAATCTCCGATGGGAGTCTAACTGTATGGGGGAACAACTATAGGTGGTGAAGCCAGGATGGAACTCTTGGAGGACCCGGGAGATGTACCCGGGATGACTGGGGGTGGGATGACTGGAAAGGTCTAACATCTGTAGTAATTCTCTGAATGATCCTCCCTCTGCGCTAACAATTTAAGCAGTTTGTCTTTGAAGCTATTTGTCTTGGGGACCCTCCTGGGGTGACTGAGCCACTCCAGACATTAATGACCCTCCAACCCTTTAGAGCATCTTCCAGGTAAATCATGAGGGCTCCCTCCAGGTCTATAACTATACTGCATAATAGCAGCACCTGTAAGGTCTGGTTGAGTAAGTCGGCCATTTGCCCTTCACCTCTACCTTGCCCTAACATTTAGCATGCTCAACTGCAGAAACAAGGTCAGCGTTCTTTATCCCCAGAGGCACATCCAGTAGTAATACAATTTTCTAGGAATCCAACTCTTCAGCTTCACCCCACCCCACCCCATCAGTTTATGCACCATCATCTTAACAGGGTCTAACTTAATTTTAGTCGTGATATCCCCTCCAGTTTTTCCTTTGGTTTGGCCATGTTGGGGTAGTTCAGATATTCGGCCACTAGGGACACCAATCCCAACAGTGCCTCCAAAATGTAACCCACAGGTGGCACTATCCCAGGGCTACTACCCTGCCTGACTGACTGCTGACAGGTTGAGGGGCCTAGGTCTAACAGCGGGTGCCTCCACCCAGAGGTCGGGGTTGGAACAGTCAGATATGACCTGGTCACAGCCCTCTGGGTCACTGCAACCCCCTTCTTCCCAATAGTAGCTTACCAGCAATTCCCACACTATCGTTTTGACTTACACTTACCCTGAGGTCAGGATGGCCAACTTGACACTGAAGACCCCTGTAAAATAAGGTTCAACTATACAATAACCCATGCACAACAGGGTAGCACAAACACATAGTTCAAACAATATACTTTGCAATGACAAATCTGATTTATTAAGGGAAAGTAAAGATCAGGTTGATTAGCTTACCACTCTAATATATATACAGTATATACCTAGGGCACTGTGCACAGGCCAAACCTATAAGTCACTGTGTCTGGGTACCCAGGCAATAGAAGGCTAGCCTCTTGGTGCAGTTGGTTGGGGCCCTGACACAGAAAACAAGCATTTGATACCTAAGAGGATTAAGTAGAGCCAGCAGGCTCAGTTCATGTAGCTAGTAAAGCAGCCAGACACATTTTGCCCTCCCTATGAACATCGGACAGAGAGCTACCCTGATTTAGTACTCACAACTCCTGCAGAAAGATCGCTCTCACACCACTTGCAGGACCAAGCTTGAGATTCAAACACTTCTCCCACATTTATATGAAGAGCAGAGGGTACCATACCAGGCAGCTGTTGTATAATCACGATCGCTTTCACTGCAAAAACAGGCCAAACAATGCAGTTTCACTTATCCTGATGGACGGCGCGATTGAAGCAGATTCTCCAGTCTCTACAGGGTGAGCCTGGTAGGTAGCTGTAAACATACAGCCTCCTCCACCTCGCTCCTCCACGGATCTTGTCCGCTCCTTCTGGCGATGCTATCGCCGACTTCTTGGCCTGCCTCACGCACTTCCTGCTGCAATGACTTCCACAGCACAGGAGCCAGAGCTCCTTCTCCCTTCACGATCACATATGACTCTGTCCCTCCAGGACAGTTGCAGGGCAGTTTCCTCTCCTTCCTGGGCTCGAGTTGGCTGCTTTGGTTTGTCAGTCATTCCATACGCCCTCTGTTGGTGCAAAAAGGCGCAAGGGTTCAAACTACACTTCCCAGGAGCACCTGCCAATTTTCCCCTTCAGGCAGGATCCCAGTGGAGTCCAAACTCTAATTGGCTCCAGCAGTCTCCATTTTAAAGCCCCTTTTCCCAATTGGCCCACCTCATCAGTTTGGGTCCAAAATGGAGGGGCTAAATACACAAAGTCCCAGCTGCAAATAAGGCAGTTTAAACAAACTACATTTTGCAATGACACTACATACCCTCCAGCAAACAGCCACATCGTCCAACCAAGCTCCCTCCACTCTCCTAGCAACCCAGAAGCGGAGCATTCCAAACAACCCCTTTAGTGGGATTCGAGCAGTAAACCCACTGTCCTTCTACACAACCAGTAAAGCCTGCAAGCAGGCAGCTCTTAAAGAGACAGTACCAGAGGCTCTAAAAGCACTAATAAGCGCCCACACTTGAGCAGCCTTATGCCGAACACCAGTTAGGCAGGGAGCATTAGGCAAGCCCCGAGAGGCTTTTAGGAACCCCCATTGGTGGGGGTTACACCTAAATATGCAGTTTGAAAGTTTCTGGGGCTTTAAGATTGACAGTGGTTACCCTCTGATGAAATTACAGTGGTTAAACTCTGCTGTCATTTACCAGACTTTTTAATTCCTCCCACATGGCCCCAAAATGTAGTCATTTTTTCTTATGAGGCGATTCGCTATTATATTCATAGAGGCAGGCCATGGGAGGAGGGGGGGTCTCATTCTAGACTGTCAAGATACCAAGAAAATACCCTTTTCTGTTGGCTCGTGCATGTGCAGCCAACATATTGGCGGTAGTGGCAGATTTGGAGCCACGGTCACTGTTGGGCAAATGCAGGGCACGACAGTAGGTGTGTCTGTCATTCCCAATAAGCCTGCATGCTGGTGCCACACCATGCATACATAATGGTGCAAGCACATCTAAGGAAAGGACTGCTGCAATGCTAGCAAAGTTCGGTCATACATTGCGGACCTCCGACATGATTTCCTGGTCGAAAAAATTAACATGGCGGCACGCTGCTTGCCATAATGCTGACTTCGGGGTGCCCAATCCCCTGTCAGATGCCCTGCACTAATATATGTGCTGAGGGGTGTCCAATCCCCTCAGCTTCCTCCCCACTGTTTTCATTGTGTGCTAATGGAGTGCCCAGTCTCCCATCAGCTACAGGATCCCCCAAAAACACTTAGGTGGCATGCTGGGGCCACCCCAGGGTGCCAAATCCCAGAAAAATAAAACCATCCTGCGATGGTTTTTTTTTTATAACCTGTAAAAAAAAGCTTGATTTTCAGCGGTCTCCTGTCCCTCCATAACCGTACCCACCTTCTGCATCCTGCCTTCCCACACCCCTCATCACATACTTACCTCCAGAGTCTTGTCGACAATCTTGGTGGACCGGGAACACGTCTGCACTCTTCAAAGTCGACAACAAATTGAGGAAATGCCGGTAAGCTGTATAATAGCATAAATAGAGTTTTTCAACTTTGGTGCATATCTCGGCATTTTTGGAATGTTTGCACCAAATTTTCAACGTGGGCTTATTGGGACCCCTCCTCATGAATTCAATCACTGTCATGTATTATTTGGTCCCAAAAGGTGATTTCGTGGTCACTGGTGGAATCACCTTCGGGACAGTAACAAAATGACAGTGCCACTGTTCTTGAGGGGGTCTCTCAAAAGCCTATGTTACAAATTTGGTGAAATAAATCCCAAAATGGCTGTTTTTACAAGCGTCGTTGCTCCTGTTTCTCATGCTTTCGTATCTTCATGAATTTGTAATATTTTCACTCCAGATTTTCAAAATTGACGTTTTCCACACCTCCTGATGAACAGTACAGCTGTCATTTTACATATCCTGGCCGAATGTGTTTTTGCACGTCCAGTGCAGAATAGCGTGGTCACTGTGCAAAATCAGTTTCTGGGACAGTTTGAGGAAATGATGGTGACACTGCTCATGAGCAGAGGTCCTAGTCTGCCCATTTCCCTACCTAACAGATAGCTGCAGATCCTACTTAACCAACAGCCTACTTCCTCCTATCCCCCACTAGAATTGCCTTGTGTCTGTCCCATGCATTCTTGAATTCCCCACTGTTTTTGACTTTCAGACATCCTCAGGAAGGCTGTTCTATGTATCCACAACCCTCTCTGTGAAGAAATACTTCCTTACATTACCTCTAGGCCATCCCCTCTATCTTCAAATTGTGCCCCTTGTTTTTGCACATCTCTTTTCTGAAAGATGCTACCCTCTTGGACTTTGTTGATTCCCTTGAGGTATTTGAAAGTTTCTATCATGTCCCCGTCTCCTCCTTTCCTCGAGGCTATACATCTTTAGTTCCTTCAGTCTTTCTTCATATGTCTTCTGATGCAGACCCTGCATCATTTTGTTGCCCTCCTCTGACAGCCTCCACCCTGTCTATGTCTTTGTGGAGATGGGGTCTCCTGAACTGTTTCACAGTACTCCAGATGTGGTCTTACCAACTGTCTGTACAGAGGGCCAACAATTCTCCTGTTTTCTACTGGTTATGCCTCTCCCTCTGCATCCCAGTATCCCCCAACCCTCCTTACTGCCTTCTCACATTGCTGGCCCACCTTAGGCCATCTGATATGGCTACCCCAGGCCCTTTCCATTTTACTGTTGCCAGTATCTCACCCTCCATTGTGTACTCTTCCCTGGGTTTTGTTTCCCAGGTGCATTACTTTGCACTTCTTTGCATTTAATCTAAGCTGTCATACATTTGACCATTCCTCCAACCTTGCCAAGTCCTCTTCATCCTTTCCACCCCACCTTGCGATAAACCCTGTTGCAGATTTTTGTGTCATCTGCAAAGAGACATACTTTCCTTCCAGTCCCTCTGCAATGTCACTTATACAGACATTAAAAGGACCAGCCTCAGTACTGAACCTTGCGTACCCCACTAGTAACCCTCCTTTCATCACTGTGGACTCCTTACTGTTACCCACTGTGTCCTCTTGTCCAACCAGTGTTTTCAGGCTACCACCCTGGGACCCACTCCCAGGCTGGCTAATTTGTTTATTAATCTTTTGTGCTGGACTGTGTCAAATGCCTTGCTAAAGTCTTGGTAGGCCATGTCCACAGCCCTCCCTGGTCTACTATTTTGGTTACCCAGTCAAGAAATCAATTAGATTTGTTTGACATGACCTTCCTGCTGTGAATCCCTGCTGCCTTGGGTCCTGTGCCTTACTGGCCTCTAGGCACTCAAAAATTCTTTCCTTCAGAATTGATTCCATAATTTTCCTACCACTGAGGTCAAACTGACAGGTCTGTAGTTTCCTGCCTCTTTTACTCCCATTTTTGTGAAGAAATCACATCTGCCCTCCTTCAGTCCTCAGGTACCACACCATCCTCCATAATTTATTAAAAGGGTAGTCAGCTGTGTTACTAGTTCTTCCTTAGTTCTTTTAGAATTCTGGGGTGAATCCCATCAGGTTCCATTGCTTTATCCACCTTCAGTTTTAAGAGTTCTTTCAGAACCCCTACATAGACAGTGTCGGCAGATAAGGGCCTATGGCCCACCCAGTCTGCCCATCTGAGCTTGTAAGTTCAGTTTGTTTTCCTAGAAGTCTGTTTCCCTTACCCCTGACCTCTAGAATTCCTTTATGTCTATCCCATGCATTCTTAAATCCCGTGATTGTTTCTGCCCCACCACTTCCTCTGGCAGGATGTTCCACTTGTCCACCACCCGTTCTGTGAAGAAATTCTTTCTCATGTTTCCTCTGAATCGTCCTCCCTCCAACTTCATCCCATGCCCTCTAGTCCTGGAAACATCTTTTCACTTAAAATAGTGTTTTCCTGTACCCTGTTCCTCCCTGTAAGATACTTGTATGTCTCTATCATATCCCTCTCCCTCCTCTCCTCCAGGGAGTAAATGTTCAGTTCCTTCAACCTGTCTTCATAGGACTTGTGATGCAATCCATGCACCATCTTTGTTGCCCTCCTCTGAACCTTCTCTACCCTGTCTATGTCCTTACGTAGGTATGGTCTCCAGAACTGTACACTGTACTCAGGTGGGGCCTCACTAGTGTCTTGTATAGCGGATTATGACCTCCCTTTTCCTGCTGGTGATGCCCCTGCCTATACATCCCAGCATCCTATTTGCTTTACCTGCTGCCTTGTCACACTGTTTCCCTACCTTGAGGTCATCAGAGATGACAACCCTAAGATCCCTTTCCTGCTTGGTGCATGCTATATCCTCACCCCAACTGATATATTGTGCCAGGGTTTTTGTGCCCCGTATGCATTATCTTGCACTTCTTTGCATTGAATTTCAACTGCCAAATCACTGACCATTCTTCAAGTTTCTGCAGGTCGCTTCTCATTCTGTCTACACCCTCTGGTGTGTCTACTCTGTTACAGAGCTTTGTGTCATCAGCGAACAGTGAAATTCTGCCTTCTAGATCCTTGTTCTGTGAAAGGACTAATATCAACCCCTATCCAGAGTGCTTCTATTGACTGGATTAGGTATCTCCCTCTGCTTTTCCATTGTGATTACTGAGCAGAAATATACATTCAGTATCCCTGCCTTTTCACTGTCACTCTCTGCCCAACCACCTTCCTCTTTATTCAACCTCAGTATCCCTGCCTTCGTCTTTCTTTGCTCCCTAATGTACCTATAAAAGGTTTTATCCCCTTCTTAACTGGGTTGTCTACCTTTTCCTCAGTTTGGGCCTTTGCTTTTCTGACTGCCTTCCCTACTTCCTTCTGCTTTAACTGGTAGTTCTCTGTCCTGCTCCTTCTGTGTTTCCTTATACTTCCTGAATGCTATCTTTTCTCTGTTACCTTCCCTCCACTTCTTTTGAGAACTGTAGTGTTTTTCTTTTCATTTTGATTTGTTTATTTGCTTCACACAAAGGCTTGTTGCCTCTGTGATGGCAGTTTTAATGTTTCCCATTGTTGCTCCACCCCACCTTCTTTCCTGTTTGCTAGTGCTTTTCTGAGGCATGCTCCCATTTTGACAAAATCAGCCTTCCTGAAGTCCAGTACCTTCACTTTTGTGTGGCTTGACTCTACAGCTAAGTTTATTGTGAACCACATTGTTTGGTGGCTGCTTGTTCCCAGATGGCTACCCACTTCAAGATCAGAGATCCTCTCTCTGTCTCCATTTGAGAGTACCAGATCTAGATTGCTCCCTCTCAAGTGGGTTCCAAAACTAGCTGTCTGAGGCATGCCCCGTAGGGCATCAAGAATGGCCCTGCTCTTGGATGTGGCTGCAGCAAAGGTGCTCAGTTAACATCTGGCATATTCAGGTCCCCATCAGCAATATCTCCCTTTCTCTGCCATCCAAGGATGCCTTCTATCATCTCCTTGTCCATTTTCTCCCCTGAGGCAGGGGGTCTGTATACAACCCTGTGCAGATTGTGGAGCCATTTCCAGTCTCAGGGTGACCCACAGTGCCTCCTCTCCTCCCTGTTTACCATTTAGTTCTGTTGCTTTGATCCCTTCCCTTACATAGAGAGCTCCTCCTCCTCCTCTTCTTCCATCACTGTCCCTCCTGTAGACTGTGTACCCTGGTATGTTGACATCCCAGTCATGGTTCTCTGTGTACCATTTTTTCTGTGACTGCCACAATATCCAGGCATCCCTCTTCCATCAAGGCCACTATTTTGGGGAGCTTTTTACCTAGACTACTGGCATTGGTACTCATTACCTCCATTTTCTATGGCTTTATTTCTTTTGCCCCATCTCTGTCCTTACTACCTTTGTATTTTTCTCCATTTACCCTGCCCTCATCCCTATCAACTGCTCTGTTTTGATGTTTACCTGACTAACTACCCTGATTTTTGGGGGCTAGGATTTCCCTCTCCTTTTCAGTGCCTACTGCTTGGCTAGTTTAAATGCTTGCCAAATGAAGCATTTAAACCTATCACTAGGATCCTGGTTCCCTCCTGGATAGATGCAGACCATCACAACTTTATGGCCTGCATCTCTCCAGGTGGAGCCCAGTCCCCAGTGAAGCTAAATCCCTGAGCTCTGCACCAGTTTTTAACCAGTCATTGAATCCCATGGTGCGGAGTACCTAGCCTCATCCATGCCATAGACAGGTAGCACTTCTGAGAAAGTTACCATGTGTGCTACTTGTCTAAGGCCCTCCCCAACTCCACAAACTCCTGTTGCACTGCTTTGATCCCATTCTCAGCCAGGTCATTCGTCCCTAGGTGGATAATGACATCCAGCTCCCTCCTCCTCCTTGCAGCTGCTCCCACGATCCTGAGGATTTGTTTCCTGTCCCTCCAAGTCATGGCGCCGGGGCAGGCACCTTACCTACCTTTCCTCTCCCTCCCCAGTTCTACCCCTAACAAATGAGTCCCCACCAGGAGTTGTTTCCTTCCCTGTGGGGTTCTATGCCACCCTCCTGTGGGTCTCCATTGTGGAGGTTCCCAGCATCCTCCTTGGTCTCCACTGTGGTGCCTCCATAGAGGAACCATGCTCGCCAGAGTGGTGAATGGTTTGAAGAGGCACAACTGGAGGGATATACCTCTGTTCCACCACTCTCACCCTCCCTAAGCAGCAGGTGTTTAGAACATATGAAATTGCTGGTGGAAAAAGACACACAGGTCTGTTAAGTCTGCCCAATTGTGCAGCTATCAGTTTATACCACAGCAGCACCCCTCCCATTTCCTCCCTGATCCTTACTCCCACTGTGTTCTTGTCTGTACTCAACCTGCCCCTGACTTTATCCAGCCCAACTTAAAGCCATCCTATGTTCTCAGTTCAATAACTCCTCCAGCAGAACATGCCATCTCACCACCTCTCTCTCTGTGAAGTAGTGCCTCCTCATTTCCCTCCTGAACCTTTCCTCCTCCTACTTCAGACTGTGCCCCAATGACTCTCCCTCCCTTTAAGTGGAAAAATTCCTCTCTGACTTTATGCCCTTCAAGTACTTAAAGGTCCCTATCATGTCCCCTTTCCTTCTTCTTCATTGAATACATGTTGAGCTCCTCAATCTTTCCACAAAAGGCAACTCTTCAAGTCCTATGGTAATTTTTGAGGCCCTGTGCTGCACTCCCTGCAGTAATCTCATAACCCTCTTGAGTACAGGCACTAGTACTGTACAACGTACTTCTATGTGTGGCCTTACCAGTGATCTGTACAAGGGCAGGATGACTTCCTTCTTTCTAGAGGTAATCCCTCTGGCAATGCACCCAGCATCCTGTTTGCCCTTTCTGCAGTCCCCCTACATTGTGCTGATACCTTCATGTCCCCTATGACTATTACCCCAGATCCTTTTTCCTCCTCTGTGACTTCCATCTGCACTTACACTGGCCAGTAGCAGGTTCTTGGATTTCAGGTTCCGAGGTGCATGACCTTGCACTTTTTGTGTTAAACCCCATCTGTCACTCCTTAGACCAGTGTATGGGTTTAGCTAGATCCTCCAGTGCCTGCCTCCTTCCTTCACTGTCCGCTTTGTACAAATCTTAGTGTCATCAGGGAACAGGCTGATCTTACTCTTGACCCCTCTGCAATGATTCCAGTGAATAAATTGAACAAAACAGGGCCCAGCACTGAGCCCTGTGGCAACCCACTAGCTACTGGCCTTGGCTTGGTGACTCCCCACCCATACAACCACCTTCTGTTGTCTGACCTGTAGCCAACTCTCAATCCACCCCACCAGTTTCTGCCACACCCCAAGTCCCTTAGCTTGCTCAGTAACCTCCTGTGTGGCACCAAGTCAAAGGCCTTGCTGAAGTCCAGATATAGGACATCTATAGCATGGCCTTTGTCAGTCACCCTAGGAACTCAGTCAAAGAAATCGATTCAGTTAGTATGGCATGATCTTCCCTATTCAAATCCATGCTTTCTCTCATTCTGTGTAAACCATTACTAACAAGAAACATTATCAGCCTCTCCTTCAGAATGGTCTCCATCAACTTCCCCACTACAGAGGTCTACCTCACCAGTCTGTAACTGCCCAGTTAATCCTTGGGTCCATGTTCGTGGAGAGGCACCACATGAGCCATCCTCCAGTAACTGGGTACATTCTCCATCTCCAAAGAGGTGTTAAACAGGTCTGTCAGAGTCAACACCTTGCCAGTTCCTTCAGGACCCTTGGATGTACACCATCTGGTCCCATGTTGGTCCACCCAGAATGTTTTAAGGCCCTTCAGAATGCTATCCTCCTGGAGTAACCCATCTGTTATCTCTGTACCCCTTAAACCACTGCCCATTTCCCTTGTAGTATTGGGCCATCCCTTTCTTTCATGAACACTGAGCAAAGTACTTGCTGAGTTCCTCTACCTAGTCTTCCTTTTATGTTGGCTCACGCTTGCATGCCAGCCAACATATTGCATTACTAGCAGTTTGAGGTGTGGTCACTGTGGGCTAATGCAGGCATGCATCAGTAGGTGCATCCCTCATTCCCCAATAAGGCAGCTGCAGATGCTGACACCAGCAACATGTAAAGTAGCCACCAGATCTAAGGAAAGGTCTGCTGCAATGGGAGCAAAGCTCATCACGCAGCGGCACCTCCCCATGTGCCTTCCTGATGAAGCATTCTAGTAAACATGGCTGCAGTGACTGCCGCCACTGTCTGCCACAATGCTGACTTTGGGTGCCAATCCCCTGTCGGTGTGTCCCTGATCCAGTTCATAAGCCAACGGGAGCTCTTACCCTGTCGGCATAATGCCCCCCATTTGTTGTGTGCCGAGGGGGTGCCCAATCCCCTCAGCTCCTGCCACCCCTTTGGTATGTATTGACGGAGGTGCCTAATCCACCATCTGTTAGCCCCCTAACTCTCAGATGGCATGCTGGGAGCCCTCCCAGCATGCCAAATGCCCTGTAAAACAAAAAGTCCTGTGTTTTTTTTTTTAACCTGTAAAGAAGAAGCGGTCTCTCACTGTCTGTGCTGCTCCTCCCTCAAACTGCACCCAATCTCTGCACCCTGCCTCCCCACTCCCCTCACCCCATATTTACCTCTGGAGTCCAGTGTGGTGATCTTCAGTGGACCGGGAACACGTCTGCGCTCTTCAAAGCCGACTCGCTGAACTGAAGAGATGCCGTAAGCTGTATAATGGCATAAATAGTTTTTTTCCACTTTGGTGCAAATCTCAGGCATTTTGGAGAATTTTGGCACCAAATGTTCAATATGGGGTTATTGGGGCCCCCTCCTCATGAATTCAGTCACTATCATGGCATTATTCGATCCTGAAAGGTGATTTTGCGGTCACTGGGCAGAATCACCTTTGGGACTGATTAACAATGACAGTGCCACTGTTCATGAGGTAGACTGTCAAAAAGCCTATGTTGCAAATTTAGTGAAAACAATCTGAAAAATGACTTGTTTTATTTAGCGTGGTTGCGTAGTTTCACGCATGCTTGTAACTTCATGAATGTGTAATATTTTCACTCCAGATTTTCAACATTTACATTTTCCACACCTCCTTATGAACAGTGCAGCTGTCATTTTACATATCCTGGCCAAAATGTGTTTTCTTACTCGGGCAGAATATTAGTGGTCGCTTGTAAATCAGTTTTCAGTACAGTTTGAGAAAATCACAGTAACACTGTTCATGAGCAGAGGTCCTAAAATGTGTATGTTGAAAATTTGGTGATGAAAGTCCATAAAATAACTGTTACAAGCATGCATTGCACAGTTTCCATGCACCCATGTAACTTTGCAAATTTGAAAAATTTCCATGTCAGATTTTAACATTGGCATTTTTTCACACCTCCTTATGAACAGTACAACTGTCGTTTTTCACATCCTGCCCAAAATGTGTTTTTGCACCTGTGGCACAGAATGGTGTGGTTGCTGTGGGACATCAAAATTTGGAACAGATTAACAAAATTACAGTGCCACTGTTCAGGAGGGAGGTCCCAAAATGCCTATGTTGAAAATGTGTCTCTTCAAGGTGGGGTGAGGTTGGCATCAGTCCAGTACTTCACTACCATTCCTATTATGCATCTCTAACTCCTGCACTACCAATGCCAATGCCAGCGAGACAACATTCGGCATTGACAAATGCTTGTTCTGTTTATCCACCTCCCTTTTGATTCTAACAACGTCATTATGTGACACACCACTATGAAAATGGGGCTCATACTCTATTCAATCAGAGTAACTGATTGTGCAGCTGACACAGTACAAGAACATGTTTTGTAATTTTCTGTTGAATGCTGATTGGTCCACCGACTGTGGGCTGCACTGCTCATTGGTGTGCCTTTCCTTTTGGCTTTCTGGATAAAGACTGCAGCGCCTTTTCAGCCTTATTCAAACCTGCTTTTAATGCTTTTAGCTGCCTTTATTGAATAGGGTTTTTCTCCTGCCTCCCACCCCTCCCAGGCCTCCATTAAATATGCAGTAGCTCCTCCTCTTGCCCCCTCCTCCCATTCTCATTGGCTTCTCTACAACTCTGTCCTGAGTTTAAATGAATCTCAGAGATGTAAGTGACCCCAATTTGCTATTTTTGTACTACCCTTTCCTGCTGCCTGAGCTCTCAATATTACTTAGGCTGCTTACCCTGCCTGTTTTCCTTACACAATATACTTTCTGTCTCTATATCTGAATTTGCTAGCCTAGTGTGACTGCCATCTCATACCTGCTCCTCTGCTTGATCCCCACTACCTAGCTGTGTCTTAGGTGAATTACTCTTGTGAAGTTTGGCTAGACCCCTACTAAGTATACCCTTTTTGGCTGTCTTTCAACCTTATTGGGACCTTGAGCTGTTAGTCACAGCCCCACAATAATACAACTAACAAGCATTTGTCAATGCCGAATGTTTGCTTACTGGCATTGGCAGTGGTAGTGTAGAAGTTACAGAGCTGCGTAATAGGAATGGCAGTGAAGTATTGAACTGAAGCCAACCCCACCACCACCCTGCAGAGAGTGACAGGCATTGGGGTGTGCATTTGGGTCGTCAGGCATAACGGCCACGCCATTTCACCACACCCCACCCCTGCAGACACTGACAAGTGTCACGGTGTGCTTGGGGTCTTTGGCTTATGCGCACTCCCATTTCATTAGGAAATATGGTGAGATGGTGCAATATAGGAGAATGGGGTGAAGTTTGGGGCCAAGAGTCCAAGGCATACCTCGATGCCTCTCAGTGACTGCAGGGTGTGGAATGGTATGAGCATCACAGGCAAGAATCCCAAGTCACACCCCTGATTCCTGTCATTCTCTATAGGGTTGGGCAATTTAGTTGAAAAGCCTAATACCTCAGGCATTCGTTGGTATTTTAACTCCAAATTTTCAACATGTTTGTTTTGTGACCCCACCTCATAAACAGGGGAATATAAGTTTGGTAGTCAAAGCTGCTCATGCACAGTGACTACGGATTTAGCACCACAGGTGCAAAATATTCGAACAGGATGTAAAAATGACAGCTGTACTCTTTCATGGGAGGTGTAAAATGGCTATGCTGCAGATGTGTAGTAAAATATTTAAAAAATGGTGAAGTCACGAGTGTACATAGAAACTGTGCAACACACACCCATTATATAAGTAGGTTGGGATATTTTATAGCAGATTGTCAACTCAGGCATTTTGGTGCCTCCAATCATGAACAGTGTCACTGTGATTTTCTTTATCTGTGCCGAACAATGATTTCCCACAGCGACCACGCATCTCTGCACTGAAAGTGTGAAAACACCGCCGCCCATGTTGTGAAAAATGACAGCTGTACTGTTCATAAGAAGTGTTGAAAAATGCCACTAGTGAAAATCTGGACTGAAAATATTACAAAGTCATGAACTAACGAGGAAGCGTGGAAACTGCACAATGCTTACTCATAACACAGTCATTTCATGGACTTTTGTCACCAAATTTTCAACATAGCCATTTTAAGACCTCTGCTCATGAACAGTGTAACTGTAATTTTCTTACTCTGTCCTAAACATTGCTTTCACACACCAACAGCACCATTGTGCGCTACATGTCTGATAACACATTTTGGGTGACATATGAAAAATTGCAGCTGTACTGTTCATAAGGAAGTTTAATAAAATGGACATGTTGAAAATCTAGAGATGAAAATATTAAATTTGCAAACTTCAGACATGCATAGGAACTGTACAGCATACGCTCGTAAAAAGTCATTTTAGGCATTTTTTCACCAAATTTTCAACATAGCCATTTTAAGACCTCTGCTCATGAACAGTGTCACTGTGGTTTTGTTAATGTGTCCCATACATTGAGTTTGCACACCGACTGCGCCATTGTGCATTACATGGGGGAAACATGTTTTGGGCAGGATGTGAAAATGACAGCTGTACTGCTCATAAGGAGGTGTGGAAAAATGGCAATGTTGGAAAACTGGAGTGGAAATATTGAAAATCGCAAATCACAGCTGCAGTGGGAACTGTGCAATGCACACTGTGAAACAGTCATTTTAGGAATTCTGTCACCAAATTTTCAACATTGCCATTTTAAGATCTCTGCTCATGAACCATGACACTGTGATTTTCTTGTGTCCCATACACCGAGTTCGCTGCTTGACTCGCCATTGTGCACTCATGGCGGAAACACATTTTGGGTGAGATGTGAAAATGACAGCTGTACTACTCATAAGAAGGTGTGGAAAAATGGCAATGTTGAAAATCTGAGTGGAAATATTGAAAATTCAGAAACCTATGAGCGTCGAGGGAACTGCGTAACGACACCTCGTGAAAACAGTCACTTTTAGGAATTTTTTCACCAAATGTTCAACATAGCCATTTCAAGACCTCTGCTCATGAACAGTGTCACTGTGATTTTCTTAATTTGTCTCGTGCATTGATTTCAAGACACCGACTCGCCATTCTGCGCTACAAGGGAAACACATTTTGGGTGAGATGTGAAAATGACAGCTGTACTACTCATAAGACGGTGTGGTGAAATGGCAATATTGAAAATCTGGAGTGAAAATATTGAAATTTCGCGAACTTACGAGCCTGCGTAGGAACTGCACAATGCACGCTCATTAAACAGTCATTTTTGAATTTTGGCACCAATTTTCAACATGGGGTTTTGGGCCCCTTCTCATGAATGACATCACTGTCGTGGCAGTATTTGGTCCCAAAGGGTGATTTCGCAGTCACTGCGCCGAAATCACCCTTCAAGCCTGAATAACGCCATGACAGTGACATCATTCATGAGAAAGGTCCCAAAACCCCTTGTTGAAAATTTGCAAAATTCCAAAATTGCCTGAGATATGCACAAGTTGAACCCTCCTATCCAGCCCATTATACAGCTTACCGCATTTCCTCAGTTCGTGGTCGGCTTTGAAGAGTGCAGATGTGTTCCTGGTCCACCGAAGATCATCGTGCGGAGTCCGAGGTAAGTATGGGGTGAGGGGTTGGGAGGCTGGGTGCGCAGTGGTGGGTGCGGTTCTGGGAGGGGGTTCAGGAGACGCGCATGGGACCGCTTTTATTTTACAGGGTAAAACAAAAAAAAGACTGTTGGACTGCTTGCCACGCTGGGGTGGCCTCAGCGTGGCACAAGGACTTTGGGGAGGCGTTTGTCGACGGGGATTAGCACCCGTCCGGCAAAAAATATAAAAACCTTGTGGGACGTTTGCTACGCTGGGGTGGGCTCCCAGCATGTCACAAGGACTTTGGAGAGCGTTCAGCCGGCGGAGTTAGGCACCCGTCGGCAAAAAATGATTGCCACGCTGGGGTGGGCTCCCAGCGTGGCATCCAACTACTGGGAGGGAGGAGATGATGCAGCTCAGCGGCGAGGAGTTGGGCACCCGTCGGCTATACCACTGCGTCGAGGCGCGCCACACCTGCGGCTGGGGGAGCTGCGTGTGAGCAGCTTCTTATCGCTGCTCACTCAAGCATAGCTCCCCTTTCAACGTATGCTGCATTTTGAGCGTGTCATAGACAGCTCCAAAATGCATTGGTTTACAGGCCAAGCGCCACAGCACAGTGCCTGAATTGGAGGAGGAGGTGACACACCTCCGAAATCTCTGATGATGGCACTATGTTTCTTGCACATGCAAGCAAACATAAAAATGACCCTACTGATGTTACTGTATCTTGAGATCAAACTACCACTACTCCTCTTGTCCATGCCTACGGCACTCCAAAATAAAGCCACCCCCACTTTGTACACCAAGATTACTACTACTCTAATCTCCTGATACTTCCTGCTCCCTGATATGACCCCTCCACAGTGCTACTAAATAGGAACTGGATCCATTTGGTTGCCCATGTGCATAAGAAATGCCACCTGAACCTACATGCCCGTGGTTCTTTCTTGTGCCATAGCTCTGATACTTTCTCCTACTTGCTAGCCTGCTCTTAGGCGATGTTTAACTAAATCCAGGACCAACTAATGTTCTACCTGACACTATTAGCAATGTTAAAGGTCTTATCATAGCACATCACAATATCAGGAGCCATGCTCACAGTCTTACTGAGCTTGAATCTTGGACCACCCTCTACAAGCCTGATATTATATGCCTAGCAAAACATGGCTAAATCCATCCATACCTGATTCTCTATGCCCACTTCCCACTATAACCTTTTCAGACTTCACTGGCTGCACCCAAAGGGGCTGGAACAGCAGTCTACTTAAAGATCACCTTGATGTCTCTGCAGTAAAGACATCTGTCCTATGTGACTGTGGAGGCACTTCATGTCCTGCTCACTCTTGGTTCTAAAAAACTCACATTGTGTGTCTACAATCTCCCAACAAATGGGCAAGTAAGGCTGGATGAGCTACTGGAACAAAGTGCATGCCTTGTCGGAAGATACAAGGTCCTTATACTTGGGGACCTAAACATAAATTGGCTGGGCAGTAACAAACCACAATAATGACCAAGTTGCAGAGTTATAACCTGCACCAGCTTATAGGTGAACCTACCAGAAATGCCCTTTGTTCCAACGTGAACACGCTACTAGACTGGATAATGACCAATCACCCTGAACATGTAATTGCCTCTGGAGTACTACCAGATGCCATCACTGATCACTCCCCAATGTACTGTATCTGGGGCAGAGGCAGGCCTACCCAGATGGGACTTGCTTGGTTACCTTCCAACTATGCAAATTTTGACTCTCAGTTTTTCCTGCACGACATTACCACTACTAATTGAGCTCCATTCTCTTATCTAATGATGCTCAGACCACCTTGGACTTGTTCTTGAAACACTTCCTAGTGCTCCAGGATAAGCACTGCAAACTCGTAACCTGTCGGGTAAAAACAGGCAACCCCACTGGTTGAAAGCTGACCTACTTAGTTGTCAGCATGGCTCAACTATTAGCACATCTGCCTCTGGACCAGAAGGTCGTGGGTTCTCATCCCACACGGGATTGAACTTGCACCTAAAATCGCTGGCATCCGAGTGCAGAATTGAGGTGCTGTACTGCTGGGGTGTGCTGTCCTTTGGATGAGATGTTAAACCGAGGTCCCTTCTGCCCATCCTGGTGTTGTCCTGGTGGGTATCAGGTGGAAGTAAAAGAACCCAGGGCACTCTTCGCAAAGACTAGGGAACATTCCGGTGTCTGGCCAACATTCCCATCCCATAAACCGGTTCATGCAATTATCCAGGCTGTGTGTGGGTGATGATATGCGATATAGCCGCCACCACACATTCAGTCACTTCACTACCAGTATAGCATTGCTTGTAGCGCTTTGGATGTATGAAAAGCGCTATATAATACTGATTCTTCTTCTTCTTCTACTAGCTAAATTTAAGCTAAGGGACAAAAGCTGGCTCTATTATAAAAACTCAGGGCTAGCCTCTGACCTAAATACCTACAGGGCTCTGCAAAGTGCCTGCAAAAGGGCATCAAAAAGCAAGAGCTCATGCAAGGACCTACTGACCAACTCTTATGGTGACCCCAGAAAGTTTTGGTCACATATTAAATTCTTTCTTGGTTCAAATCTGGCATCTACCCCTAATGACATGTCACTTGATGGGGTACACTGTAATAATCCCAGAACCACTGCATACTTTTCAACAACAAATTCTCAGACTTAACCAACTACACCTCCTCTTTCTCTGCCCAACCAAGTATTTCCACTTGACCTATTGCAAACAGTCCTCAGTTCTTTCTCAATCAGTCACAAAATATGAAGTGATTAGATTGCTAAACAGTATCTTGGACTGCACAGCAGCCAGTTAGGACAATCTAGAACCCAGGCTCTTTAAGATTGTAGCCCAATTCATTGCTGCTCCCTAGCCAGGATTTTCACGCTGTCCCTGTGCCAGGGCTACATCCCTGACATATGGAAAGTAGCTAGGATTACTCCAGGTTTTAAAAAGGAGATTGTAAAGATCCTCAATCTATAGGCCCATTGCCATCCTGTCTGTCCTAAATGAAACTCTTGAGAAGCTTGTAACTGCCCAGACAACTGACTTCTTACGAAGCCTGATCTACCCACCACTGCCCAGCATAGTTTCCATGAGGCCATAGCACCACTACTGCCCTCCTCAAATTCACATCAGATACTCAAATGGCTGTGGACTTTGGTCTCCTCACTGGTTCAGTTTTCATTGACATGACTAAGGCATTTGACCTAGTTGATCACTCCATCCTTCTAGCCACCCTGGGATCACTAGGCTTCTCAACTAAGTAAGATGATTTGGGAACTACCTATCTGAAAGGTCTCAAATTATGAAATACAACTCTGCCCTCTAGGACAAAACTAACATAAATATTGGGGTGCTGCAAGGCTCCATCCTTGGCCCTTACTCTTCTCTCTTTCATAAATAACATCTCCACTGACCTCCAACGGACAGCCTCCTACTATATGCAGATGACATTGTGCTGTATGCTAGAGCTAAAAGCATTGACAACATAAACAATCGACTCTCTCTTGACTTCCAGCTAATACAAAAGTGGCTATTTACTCACAAACTTGTACTAGATGAGCCTAAACCCAAGTTATGCTCTTTGGATCAAATGTGAAGCTCAAGCATTGCTCCATCCCAAATTTAAGTCACCTCCTTAAATGGCTCAGTAGTTGGGGTGGTGACTTTGTTTAAATGTGGGCATCACCCTTGATCCATCACTAAATTCTGACTTGCATGTCAATCTGACTTGAAACTCCCTCAACAAGGCTTGTCATTGCTCGTGGCATACTCCTACCATCACTTACCCACGGTGCTGCAACATATGCCCTGTGTGCAAGATGAATCCTTCCGGAAATGGGATGTTACATATAACAACATCTGTTGCTATGCCTCCTCCTCACACCGGCTGAAACACTCTTGTCTCCTCTATTCTGACCTGGGCTGGCTTCCTCCCACTGAACTAAGGCTACATGCTTATGGCTCTATTATTGACAATATGGTCCATCTACAAACATCTAAATCCCTGGCAGGCCTTTTCCAAACCTGACTCCATGCTATGGATTGCATTCCACTGACCAGGCCCCTGTTTTCATCCCCAGACACTGCACCACAAAAGGCGCTAGTGCTTTCACCTGCCATGCCCCAAATACTGGAACTCCTTCCACTAACCTAGCCAATCAACATCCCATGCATCTTTTAAAAAGGGTTACGTACTTATCTTGAAACTTCCCACAAATGCTCCTGTTTCAAACCTCCCTAGCTCTTTCCATCCTAGCCTTATCTCTCTTTTCTGATCTGCCCGATATGCAATGCACTTCTCCTCTAACTCCCTTTCCATGTCTCTTACTACTATCACTTACTATTATCTCTCCCCAGTTAACTTTTCAATCCTTATTAGTACTAAAAATGGTTAATCTGTCGTGTTTCTTCTTCCTCAAAGCAAACTGTAGTGTAATATAGTTATTGTACAGCTCCTGTTTTTCTCTTTTCCTCACTGTTACCGTAACCTCCTTGTTTTAGCTAATTTTTGCTACCTGTGAACTGTTTTAAGCGATTTTTGTTGTACTTGTATTGTAATATCTTCCCTATATTGTTGTTTTGTATCCTCCCAGGTCATGCCTGAAAATAGTCATTGCTATGGCTAGTGCACTTACCTGGTAAACAAAACTAAATAAAATAAATAAAGATTATTTTCAACCATGGAGATACTTTTGTCACTCCTATTGAGAGAATGGCCCTGAATAGCTACATTTTCTGAGAAGTTAAAAGCACATAAAGGGCTCAAGAATTAACAGTATAAAACTCTTCAACTGAGAATGTATGTATGCATGCATGCATGTATGTATCTATGTATTTGACAGAGCTGTATTAATGTCTTTCTTAGCATTCTTGATAGAGCAAACCTTACTAAAAAAGTGATCAGAATGAAAATTAATTGCATAAAACACAAACAGAGAGTACTGAAAAGTCTTCAGTTACCATTCAAAAGTATTCATAAATTTGTACTTTTTAAAATCTGTGTATGATATTCATTTAGTAATAATTTACTCTTAAACACAATTACAGTGGAATACATCTTAGAATTAGTATTCCCACAGGCAGTATTCTCCTTCTGCGACTACAGAAGACTAAAGATTACTAAACTTAGTCTTAAAAGATGAATTAATTACTGCTTTAAGACTAAATTTAGTATTCCACTTTGAGTGAGGGTGATAACAACTTCCTGTTTTCTGCTGGTGATGGCTCGCCTATACATCCCAGTATCCCCAAGCCTTCCTACTGCCATCTTACATTGCTTGCTAACTTTGCTTGCTAACTTTAAGATCATCCCAGGTCCCTTTCCATTTTTGTTGTTGTTACTACCTCCCCCACCACTGATAATCTTCCCTGGGTTTTGTTTCCCAGGTGCATTATTGCACTTCTTGCGTTGAATCCAAGCTGCCATACTTCTGACAATTCCTCCAACCTTGGCAAGTCCTTCTCATCCTTTCCGCCTCCTTGTGTATCAACCTTGTTGCAGATCTTTGTGTCATCTGCAAAGAGGCATACTTTTCCTTCCAGTCCTTTGCAATGTCATATAAAGACATAAAAGGACTAGATCAAGTACCGAACCCTGTGGTACTCCACTACTAACCCCTCTTTCTTCAGAGTGGACTCCATTTACAATTACCTTCTGTGTTCTGTTGTCCAGCCAATGTTTTACTCAGACTACCACCTTGGGACCTACTCCCAGGCTAGTTAATTTGATTATTAATCTTTTGTGAGGGACTGTGTCAAATACCTTGCTAAAGTCTATGTAGGCCATGTCACAGCCCCCTGGTCTACTACTTTGGTCACCCAGTCAAAGAAATCAATTTGATTCATCTGACATGACCTTCCCACTGTGAACCCATGCTGCCTTGGGTTCTGTGCCTTACTGGCTTCTAGGTACTCAACAATTCTTTCCTTCAGAAGTGATTCCATCACTTTCCCTACCACAGAGGTCAAACTGACAGGTCTGTAGTTTCCTGCCTCTATCTTGCTCTCACTTTTGTGAGGGAATCACATCCACCTTTCTCCAGTCCTCGGTAACATACCATCCCCCATGATTTGTTAAATAGGTAGTCAGTGGTGTCACTAGTTCTCCTCTTGATTCTTTTAGAATTCGGGGTGAATTCCATTAGGCCCCATTGCTTTGTCCATCTTCAGTTTTAAGAGTTCTTTCAGAACCCTTTCTTCTGTGAAAGGACTGGGATCAACCCCTATCCAGAGTGCTTCTGTTAGTTGAATTAGGCACCTCCCTCCTCCTCTTTTGTGAATACTGAGCAAAAGTATTCTTCAGTATTCATGCCTTTTCACTGTCCCCTCTGCCCACCCACTGTCCATTCTATTCAGCCTCACTATCCTCCCATTGTCTTTCTGTGCTCCTGATGTACTTGTAAAGGTTTATCCCCTTCTTAACTGGGTTGGCTATCTTTTCCAAAGTTTGGGCCTTTGCTATTCTGACTTCCAGCCCTGCTTTCTGCCTTAACTGGTACAGTTCTCTGTTCTGCTCCTTCTGTGTTTCCTTATACTTCTGGAATGCTATCTTTTCTTCCTGACTTTCACAGCCACCTCTTTTGAGAACCATAGTGGCGTTTTCTTTCATTTGATTTGTTTATTTGCTTCACACAAAGGCTTGTTGCCTCTGTGATGGCAGTTTTGATAATTCCCCATTGTTGCTCCACCCTCCATCTAGCCTGTTTGCTAATGTTTTCTAAGGCACTCTCTATCTTGCCAAAGTCAGCCCTCCTGAAGTCCAGTACCCTCACTTTGTATGGCTTGACTCTGTAGCTGAGCTTATCGTGAACCACACTGTTTGGTTGTCACTTGTTCCCAGATGGCAACCCACTTCTGATATGAGATCCTCTCACTGCCCCGTTTGAGTGTACCAGGCCTAAGATTGCTCCCTCATGACTGGGTTCCAAAACTAGCTGTCTGAGGCATGCCACCTGTAGGGCATCGAGAATGGCCCTGTTCTTAAATGTGGCTGCAGCAAAGGTGCTCCAGTTAACATCTGGCATATTCAGGTCCCCATTAACAGTATCTCCCTTTCTCTGCCATTCTAAGGATGCCTTCTATCATATCCTTGTCCATTCCCTCCCTGACATGGGGGTCTGTATACAACCCCTGTGATGATTGTGGTGGCATTTTCAGTCTCAGGGTGACCCCAGTGCCTCCTCTCCTCCTGTTTACTCTTTTGTTTTATTGCTTTTATCCCTTTCCTTACATAGACACTGCTCCTCCCACTCTTCTACCACCCTGTCTCTCCTGTAGGTTGTGTACCCTGGTGTGTTAACATCCAGTCATGGTTCTCTGTGTACCATGTTTCTGTGATTGCTATGATGTCCAGGCATCCCTCTTCCATCAAGGCCACCAGTTCAGGGATTGTCACCCAGAACTACAGGCATTGGTACTCATTACCTTCCATTTCTTGATGGCCTTACCCTTTTTTGCTCATCCCTGTCCTTATTGCCTTTGTCATTTTCTCCATTTACCCTGCCCTTCTCCCTATCAACATCTCTATCTTGGTGTTTTACCTCACTTACTACCCTGATTTTTTAGTGGAGCTAGAGTTTCCCTGCTCCTTTCTAATGCCTCCCCTTTGGCTATTTTAAATGCTTGCCAATGAAGCATTTAAACTTATCATCTAGGATCCTGGCTCCTCCTGGACAGATACAGACCATCACACCAGTATAGGCCTGTATCACTCCAGATGGACCCCAGTCCCCAATGAAGTCAAATCCTGAGCTCTGCATCAGTTTTCAACCACTGATTGAATCCATGGTGTGGAGCACCTAGCCCTCACCCATGCCATAGACAGGCAGCACCTCCAAGAAGGTTACCATGTGTGATACTTTGTTCTAGGCACCTCCCCAACTCCACAAACTCTTCTTGTACTGCTCTGATCCTTTTCTCAGCCAGATCATTTGTCCCTAGGTGGACAATGACATCCAACTTCCTCCCGTGCAGCTGCTCCAGCAATCCTGAGGATTCGCTCCCTGTCCCTCCAAGAAAAGCGTCAGGCAGGCACCTGACCTCCTCTCCCCTTCCTCCCCAGTTCTACCCCCTAACAATGGAGTCCCCACCAGGAGTTGTTTCCTTCCCTTGTGGGCCCCATGTCACCCTCCTGTGGGTCTCCTTTGTAGAGGTTCCCAGCATCCTCCATGGTCTCCACTGTGGGTGCATGCATAGAGAACCACACTTTGCCAGAATGGCGTATGAATTATGGAGAGGTACAACTGGAGGATGCACCTCTGTTCCACCACCCTCACCCTCCTGAGCCCACTGTTGTCCAACTGCCCCTCTTTCTTGGCAACCTCTGGGGCAGCGGCAGTGGCCCTAGTGGTTCCTGTGTGGGAGAGAGTCACCCAAATCCTGGCCAACTCAGCCTGGAGATGAGCAACCTCCTCAGCCCAGAGATGCCTGCAGATGGGACAACATAGCATCCTCAGAACATCTCCTGGAAGACTGCTCTCCACAGCTACTGCACTGCACCACTCCCATCATGTCTTATTTCTGGTCCCTTAACTGTTGTTTGGAATATTTATTCTTTCCTCTGTTTATTTTTTTCTCCCTACTTACTGCCTCTTTGCCCTTTAAGCTCCTGATCTTCCTGTTCTGAGACAAGTTCCTATATTTCTCAGTAGTCTCCCTACTTGCTCAGAGTCAGACCTCCAGCAGCTGGGGGGTGCTGAGATCTACTCTTTTCCTTCTAGGATGTTGAGTCTTTTGTGGCTCTGTGATCATTCACTTCCTACTCCCAAACAGGAAGTTCCTGTAGTCAGTCAAATCATTTGCCTATACAAGTAGAACTGGCTTAGGGTGTAGGGGAGGGAAGGAAGGCAATATAGTCCCAGTAGTGAAGTATAGTTATAACAGCAGCTCCTTCTTCTTGGTGTTCTCTGGCAGAAGCAATCTAGGGCAGTTTTTAAATCTGGCTTTAACCTGGATTACTTCTAGCTAAGCCACTCCCCTACTTTACAGCTATTTCTACACTTAGTTAACTGCACAGATAACAATTCCTTCAGCCACCTGAGACAAACACCTAGATAACTGCATAGATAACAATTCACTTCAGCCAACTCAGACACACTAACTTTTTTGTTTGTTTTTTACCCTAAATTGAAGGTCCCAGTAGTAGAGTTCTAGTTCTTTAGTCCCAGCAGAGAGTATAGTTATAACAGCAGCTCCACATTGGTATTATCTGCCTGTTCTCATACAGCAACTGGCTGAACCACAACCAGGAGATTCAGACTTTTGAAATTTTGGCAGCAGCCACCCTTCTGGCTCACACCTCTCTGGCTGCATCCTCCTGACTCACACCTGTCTGGTTACAGCCCTTCTGTCTCACACTTCTGTAGCTACTGCCCTTTGGCCTCACACCATTCACCTACAGTGTTTCCAGCTCACACTTTCCAACTACAGCCTTTTCCAGCTTCAGCCTTTCTAACTCACACTTCTCTGGCTACAGCCCTTCTGACTCACACCTCTCTGGCTACAGCCCTTCTGATGCATACCTCTCTGGCTACAACCCTTCTGACTTCATCCTCTCTGGCTACATCCCTTCTGACTCACACCTCTCTGAGTACAGCCCTTCTGACTCACACCTCTCGGCTACAACCCTTCTGACTTCATACCTCTCTGGCTACAACCCTTCTGACTCACACTTCCAGGCTACTGCCCTTCTGGCTCACACCATTCCACCTACAGTGTTTCTGACTCACACCTTTCAAGCTACAGCCCTTCTAGCTCACACTTCTCTGGCTACATCCCTTCTGATGCATACCTCTCTGGCTACAACCTTCTGACTTCATATCTCTGGATACATCCTTCTGACTCACACCTCTCTGTGTACAGCCCTTCTAGCTCACACTTCTCTGGCTACATCGCTTCTGGTTCACTTCTCAGTATATAGGAGCACTACACAGTGGCTTCCCAATTTCAAGGAGTCCAAACCTCAGGTGGAACCCCACAGTCTCACTCTTCAGTGGATCAAGAGTACACTCATATTTGGGCATGTGGCCCATGAGTCCCTGTTCCCCAATTCTACCCAACTGGGTAGGCTAACATCCTTACCAGACTCTAAAGCAGGCTTTGTAGAACATAGGTCTCTGTCTCAGTAAAGCTCAGCAGCTTTGGAATGCATCAGTGACCCACCAGATCAAAGTCTCAGAAATTTCTTCCATTTACAGGTTTGTATGGACTAGTCCTTAAATGGTGTAAACCCAGTGAAAAGTTTACAAAGAATTTTGGGAAGGAACTGTTTCATGAGGTCCATGCACCCTCATTGGTATCTAGACAACTAGTACTTAGGTATATGTTATACTAACATATAAAGAGTAGATGTCAGGATGTGTATGCATATTATTGCTATACACTTTACTTTCTAATACACACACACACACACACATATATTATAGTGGCACAGTAGTGCCACTATAGTTAAGGTTCAGGAGCCATTTCCATGTTAAACCCAAAATTTTGCACCTTAATAACTTTGCAACTGTTTGATGGATTTGCCTGAAATTTGGAATGTATGATAAAGATCCATAGGCCTTAGGATCTGCCAAGTTTCGTATTGATCGGATATACGGTTGTGGAGTTATTAAGCATGATCTGTCTTGGCGTTTAAGCTTTTCTGGAATTCTACGGTCGCGCCTACAGGTCGAAATGCGGTTATGGACTGGCCCAAAATCTTCAGGAAACATGCGCCAGGGTCCCCGATGTGCCTTTGAAGATTTCATGAAAAATATTAAACGGTTCAAAAGTTATTCAAAAACAGTTTCCCATTATAAGTCAATGGGAAAAGTTAACAAAAGTTCAACACTTTCGCGAAATGCATTTTTACTTGCAATGGGCCTGTTACTTTTCAAATCGGCCATTTTGTTTTTAGTTGGTGATCATAAAATGGTTGGCATTTAAATTTGGGACCTGTAGCAACCTAATGTTTTTGTATTCACCTAGTCGTGCCCTGAGGATGCTTGCCATGTCTTTATTTTGTGGTAAAACACCCCAGAAATATGTTTTAAAATTTCTGGAAAAAGTACTTTCATAAATTACTTTCGTGCTTACAGAAAGTATCGTAAATACTAGCAGCTTTCACAAATGCGACAGTAATTTGCTAGTCTGTGGAAAATGACAGCAATTCTTTGGCACTGCACTGCAAAATAACCGTTGGAGTTTTGGGCTGAAATTTGGAGAGAACGCAGCGACATCTCACAGATGTGCCTTTCAGTGTTGTATTGAAAAATATTACACAGCAGCAAAGTTATTGGCACTCAAAGTTGACAGTTTTTCCATAGGATAACATTATGGCGCCAGAGCATTACAGGAATCCTTTGGCACCCTGCTGCAAAATAACGGTTTGGTCTTTTTCCTGAAATTTGGAGGAAGACAGCCAACAGTACACAGATGTGCCTTTCAGTAGTTTGGTGAAAAATATCACATGGCGGCAAAGTTCGGCACTCCAAAATTGACATTTTTCCCATAGGATAACATTACGGACCAACACTTAACAGAAATCATTTGGAGCCCTGCTGCAAAATAACGGTTTGGTCTTTTTCCTGAAATTTGGAGGGAAGACAGCCAACAGCCCACAGATGTGCCTTTCAGTAGTTTGGTGAAAAAACATTACAGGAGGCAAAATTATGGCGCTCGAACTTTTCTTTTTTTTCCCATAGGATAACATTCTGAGGCGTTCGCGAGCAACACCAGGGCCCGTATCTCAGAAGCGGTCACGAGAATCTACGGACTTTTCGTCTGGGGCTAAGATTCAAATTAGCCAGGACAGTTGTAAATAATATGACTTTTAAATTTTTTTCTCGTCATACGGTTCCTGAGATATAATGTATTTAGTATTCCAAGATCTCATTTTCTGCGCCGATACTCATTACTTTGCATACATTATTTGTACTCACTGTCTTTCTCAATGCAGGTTTTGGGAAAACCAGCCTGTGCGCTTACATTACTGTTACTGTTGCCCTTTCCGGCTTCGAGATCCGTACTGCGTTCACTTACCATTGATGTCTGCGCCACCATATGCGTTATCTTTGCGTTTTCATTTAAACTTCGTTTCTGTTTTTTGCCATTTCTGTCTACAGTACTGTTTATCTTACTGTTTCACTTTACATCACCATGCCCATTGACATTTCTGTTTGCAGGCACCATGTTACTATGTGACAACACATCACGTGGCAGACCATTCCCGTCTCGCCACCATATGCGTTACCCTTTCTGTTCTCATTCGTGCTTGTGTTACCATGTGTCGCCACTGTTAGCATTTCTGTTTGCGTTGCTGTCCCTGTTAGTATGCCACAACACATCATGTGGAGGGGCGGCGGCCCTCCATGCGCATTATGCAGCGGGAGGCCCAGCGCTCCGCCGCTCATTACATTCACTATTTCGTTATCATTCTCAAAAGAAATTAGAGGCAAAACTCCATTTAATGCATTAGTTAGGGTTGTTCCAGCGGCAAAAGTAGGGAAATTAGCTGTTAGGGTTGAAAACCCCCCTTGGACCCGCCCACCCCCAACCAGCATTGGGGTGCGCATTGGGATCGTGGGTCCCTAACTCTCACCCATTCTCCATACTTCTGCTGCTTTACACATGTCATGGGGTGAGAGTTGGGGCTGATGATCCCAATCGCACCCAATGCCGGTTGGGGGTGGGCGGGGTCCAAGGGGTTTCAACCCTAACAGCGAATTTCCTCACTTTTGTTGCTGTGGAACAACCCTAACTAATGCATTAAATGGAGTTTTTGCCTCTAATATATATATATATATTTTTCTATGTATTTCTTGTTTACAGGATGCTAGGACATCTGTGTCCTTGTAATGATTATGATATGTAAGTCGGCATTGCCACCTTCTGATGATTTGTGCTATTACCGCCATGCATAACTATATGTACACTGTACTCTTTTGTTTCACAAAGTGAGGACTACTACAAATTGTATAATGTTATCTTATACCATGGAGCCACCTCTAATTTAGCCAATAGAGCTCCTCTCTCTAACTAGAAATGTTTCTATCTTACAGTAACCATAGTAATTATCATAAGTATATAATGTGAGACACTGAGTCTTATACCTCAGAGACCCCAAGAACACGAAGGAACCTCAAGGTATAGGGAATGCTTAGCATTGGCCAGGGCCAGATCAAGCCTTAGGGGGCCTGGATCACTCACAGCTCGGGTGGCCAGGTAAAACACCCAATTTTCATACCTTTTTTTGCAACATTTTCCGAGCATATTGTTCATTATAGTTTTAGTTAATTAACCTTAACAACCACCATATGGGGAGACAACCCATTATTCACAGGTACAACTCTAATTGCACTCACCCCACCAGTGACATATGAAGGCTGGGGTCTGGGGCCCCAGGCCCAAGAAGCTCTGGGGGTCTATATGTTGGTGAGTTTGGGGCTTTTATTGAAGATAAAATGCTTGTTAGATCTTCCAAACAATTGCCCCACCAGCTGCTTAAATGGACATCAAAACCCTTAGGCCTCCATGTGTTAAAAAAACAACTAATTAATTGCTAACATTCTATAGGGACTGTTGATGCAGCTGGTAGTTTTATTCACATTCCGTTTTTGTTTTTAAAGAGTGAGAACTTGCTGCCCACCATACTGGTGTTACAAAAGCAAAACGTGTTTGTTTACATTTCCTGCAGTTCACAACAGAATACCAGTGCACAGCCCCCAAAACATGGTACATTTTAATATTTAAACAATTACATGGCCACTGGCTCTACTTACTAAACTTCATGCAAAAAGGGGTTCTCTTAGTTTTCAGATTGGAATTCCAAAGTGAGCAAGCTATACCACCACTCCATGGTGGGACCCTTTCGGTATAGTCCCTACACTAGCTTCTTATCTCTGAAATGCCTACAGTGGCTACTCACAAATATAGAGTGCTGCCTGAATTGGCCTACAATATATTGCCTAATTGGCTCCTTAAATAAGGTTTCCACCCAAGAACATTTACAGGTGGTGGAAGGGGCATGTTGTGAGGTGCCACACCTTTCCCAAATCAACATGCTCAACTCTGCATTGCCCCAAAATGTAATTCACATTTCTACTAGGGGGTTCTTCTGGGTTGTGGTAAACAACAGCAGTTAAAAACAGAATACTAGTGCACAGCCCCCAAGCATGGTACATTTTAATATTTAAACAATTACATGGCCACAGGCTCTACTTACTTTAAACTTCATGTAAACAAGCATTTGTCGATGCGAATGTTGCTTGCTTCTATGTGCTGTTTAGGTATTTGGAAGTCATTGGAGTGCAAATATTGAAAATAAAGAACTTATTGAGCGTGCGTAGAACTGCACAACGCATGCTCGTAAAACAGTCATTTTTAGAATTTTTTCACCAAATTTTCAACATAGCCATATTTAAGACTCCTGCTCATGAACAGTGTCACTGTGATTTTGTTAATGTGTCCCATACATTGAGTTTCACACTCGACTGCGCCATTGTGTGCTACATGGTGGAAACACATTTTGGGAAGGATGAAAAATGACAGCTGTACTGCTCATAAGGTGGTATGGTAAAATGGCAATGTTGAAAATCTGGAGTGGAAATATTGAAAATTGCAAACCACGCGATGCATGGGAACTGTGCAATGCACACTCGTAAAAAGTAATTTTAGGAATTTTGTCACCAAATCTTTCAACATAGCCATTTTAAGACCTCTGCTCATGAACAGTGTCACTGTGATTGTTAATGTGTCCCATGCATTGAGTTTGCACACCAACTGCGCCATTGTGTGCTACATGGGCGGAAACACATTTTGGGAAGGATGTGAAAATGACAGCTGTACTGCTCATAAGGAAGTGTGGTAAAATGGCAATGTTGAAAATCTGGAGTGAAATATTGAAAATTCAGAAACTTACAAGTGTGCCTAGGAACTGTGCAACTCACACTCGTGAAACAGTCATTTTAGGAATTTTTCACCAAATTTTCAATACAGGCATTTTAAAACCTCTGCTAATGAACAGTGTCACTGTGATTTTCTTAATGTGTCCCATACATTGAGTTCGCACAATCGACTGCGCCATTGTGCACTACATGAGTGGAAACATGTTTTGGGCAGGATGTGAAAATGACAGCTGTACTGCTCATAAGAAGGTGTGGTAAAATGGCAATGTTGAAAATCTGGAGTGAAAATATTGAAAATTTGCGAACTTCACGAGCCTGCATAGGAACTGCACAATGCATGCTCCGTAAAACAGTCATTTTCAGAATTTTTTCACCAAATTTTCAGCATAGCCATTTTAAGACCTCTGCTCATGAACAGTGTCACTGTGATTTTCTTAATTTGTCCCGTACATTGATTTCGCACACCGACTGCGCCATTCTGCGCTCATGCGGAAACACATTTTGGGTAAGGTGAAAAATGACAGCTATACTACTCACAAGAAGGTGTGGTAAAATGGCAATGTTGAAAATCTGGAGTGAAAATATTGAAATTTCCGCAGCGTATGAGCCCTGCGTAGGAACTGCACAACACCGGCTAAATAAAACAGTCATTTTTGGAATTTGTGCACCAAATTTCAACATGGGGTTTTAGGACCCCTTCTCATGAATTATGTCACTGTCATGGTGGTATTCAGGCCTGAAGGGTGATTTCGCAGTCACTGTGCGAAATCACCCTCGGCCCGAATAACGATGACAGTGACATCATTCATGAGAAGGGGTCCCAAAACCCCATGTTGAAAATCTGGCAAAAATTACCAAAATGCCTGAGATATGCAACAAAGTTGAAACCCCCCTTCAGCCCATTATACAGCTTATCGGCATTTCCTCAGTTCATGGTCGGCTTTGAAGAGTGCAGACATGTTCCCGGTCCATCAAGATCGCTGCGACGGAGTCCAGAGGTAAGTATGGGGTGGGTGGGTGGGGAGGCTGGGTGCAGTGGGTGGGTGCGGTTGTGGGAGGGGGTTGGGGACGTGTTGCGGACTGTTTTTGTTTTACAGGTAAAAAAAAGACGCTGGGATGTTTGCCATGCTGGGGCAGCCCCAGCGTGGCACAAAGACAGGGGGCGTTCAGCTGACGGAGATTGGGCACCCCGTCGGCCTATGGTATGTTGCCACACTGGGGTGGCTCCCCAGCGTGGCACCTACGACGGGGGGACGCTTGCTCAGCTGATGGGGATTGGGCACCCGCCGGGCTATACAGTGTGGCAGGGGGCACACGCGCCTGTGTGGGGAGGGAGGAGATGCGCTGTGAGCAGCCGATATCTTATCGGTGCTCACTGAGCGTAGCTCCCTTCAATCAGAGTGTTACTGCATTTTGGAGCTTGTCATAGACATAGACAGCTCCAAAATGCATTGGCTACAGGCGCGCCTGCCTGCACACTGACTGAATTGGAGGAGGAGGTGACACACCTCCAAATCTCGATGATGGCACTATGTTTTTGCACATGCGCAAGCAACATAAAAGGGGTCCTTAATTTTCAGATTGGAATCCAAAGTGAGCATGCTATACCACCACCCCATGGTGGGACCCTTTCTGTATAGTCCCTACACTAGCTTAATAACCTGAAATGCCTGCGGTGGCTACTCACAAATATAGAGTGCTGCCTGAATTGGCCTACAATACGTTGCCTAATTGACTCTTAAATAAGGTACTTCCACCCAGGAACATTTACAGGTGGTGGAAGGAGCATGTTGTAAGGGTGCCACACCTTCCCCAAATTACATTTCCTGACCTGCTCACCATGCCTTATAACCTTATAAAGGTGGACTGAAAATAAAGACAGCTGTGTCTTTCAATCTGCTAACTTCACTTGTGTTGGTACCTCCTCTACTGATTAGGCAGACTACAATTGTCTTACCCAAGAAAAATTACCTAAACAGACCAGTTGCAAAAATTAGGCAGAAAATTGTTTCCCCTGGAGTCAGAGGGGTGGGAAACCAGCTGGCCTTACGTCCACAGCTGCAGCTGGTGTGAACAATACCACTAGTTGCCACATGAGCATCACTGTACTGTGAAGCTCGGGGTTTACCTGTTCTGTGGCAAGTTCTGGGGCTCCTGGAGGAGAGTTAGGTGCACTGCACCATCCATGTCAAAGGTGTGGGCATGCATCCAAGGGACATGAAGCAGGAGGTCTCACAGGCAGATAAAACAAAACAAAAACAAAACAAAAAGGTACCACACATCGCTCCAGATACAGGGCATTACCTTCCAGAGGCCACAATCCCCAGGATGCTTACCCAGCTGTAGACTTAAGGCCAGATGGTTCCCACACACCCTGACTCCAGGGGAAACAATTTTCTCCAGAAGTAGCTCAATGTACAGGCTTTAGTGAGTCATTTTAAAAGAAGACCCCTCAACTGGTTCAGTACTGAGAGAGAATCCCAAAGATCAGGATATCTCTTGCTAAGGACATCCATAGACGTTCCGAACCCTTGGCCTTTCCCCATTTATACAGAGTACCTTTCTGTAGAGATCTACAGCCCAAAGAAAAAGGAACAGCACAATTTATGTAAGGTTCACTTAACATTTCCATGACTTAGCAGTAGCAAACTTATCAATTAGCTCTTAAAGTCAATTTGTCGCAGTAGATCACTTTCGATACTTAAGAGTGTGAGTGCACCAAATGATCATCTCGCATTGTAGATCTAAGTTTATTTTGATGAGGCCATCTTGCTGAAGAGCGCTCACCTGAACAGTTAGACACCATCAGCGACAAGTAGACATGAAGAGTACATAAACATTTGGAAAGGTCTCCTGCAGTTCTTCATTATGCAGTAGTGCTGCCTGAGAGAGTGGCAGATCACAGCCTCTTGCCTTTACAAAGCTGATGAATTGTGCCATTTCACCAAGGAAGACCTCCACAGAAAGTCTGATGGGTATGCTTGAGCTAGTTTCTGAGCCTCAGCATTAACTTCTTCATCTGTTAGTGTTTTGAAGTTCACTATGACTTTAAAGTGGTCATAGGCAGTTTAGTAGGCTGAAATCTTATGTTTAAGGCCATGATGAGGCAATCAATTATAATCAAATAAGCTTCAGTCCTGAATTTCTCTCTGCCAGTTAAAACAACTTCCTCAGACTGCAAGTCATCGTACTGAGTGTTTCTTTCTCTTCCTCGAGCGATCACTTCTGTACTGTAATGTGCCAGATAACTCTTGCGCTTGTGTTTCAAATGTATCGAAACAATCACGTAATGCATTCACAAAGTTTCCCAGAGAGGTCAGTAGTTCAACTGCTAATTTCAAATCAATTTTGCACTCTGCAAAGACTTGCTTGTTGCATTAAATCTGGCAAGAATTGTACTCCACAGGTCACATAGAAATGCAGTTTCCAGTAGCTCCATATTGTGGGACAAGCAATCTACCTCGTATCTCGTAGTGCCGTTCTGCTGTTGGCCATCAGACATTTCCTCCAGGGCAGCTTTGATGTCTGTGTAGCCTTCAAAGAGTGCCTTCGTTGCATCAGCACCTGTAGACCAACGTGTGTCAGACAGTGACTTCACTGTCAGTCCTCCACCTTTCTTTCAAGTGTTTATAAAACTGACCGGCAGTGAGTAGATGCAGAGAAGAAAGTGTACAGTTTCTGGAGAAAGCCAAAGAAGCTGACTGCCTCAATGCAGCAATCGACAGCATTAGAACCAACTAGGTTGAGAGAATGCAGCGCAAGGCACAAATAAAGCAAGAGGGTTCACCGCTTTGAGACGCACTTGCATGCCAGTGTACCGCCTGTCATGTTATTTGCATTGTCGTAGAACTGGCCACAGCAGTCCATAAAATCAATCGATTCAGCCTGCAAGTACTGTAGCAGAGTACGTGCAAATTCTTCAGCCATATGACTGCTGATTTGCAGGAAAGCCAAGAATCGCTCAACTGGTATGCCATTTAGCACATGCTGGGCAATCACAGTCAGCTGGTCAACATGGGTCAAATCTGGCATTGAATCAACAGATACTGAAAAGTACTTGGCTGTTGCAATTTCTTTCACAACTGTGCCCTCGGACATGCTTCGCCATGATTTGCACAACTTCTTCGAAAATAGTGGAGGACAAGTAAGTTGGCTTTCCCGACCAGCATTACCAAATTTCTATATGTGTGCCAGAAAGGGTCGAACCATGCTATTAATTCTGTGCAGCAGAGGAAGTTGCCATTATGTTTTGATCCACGTGATTCATCATCTCCTGAGGGCCAGTCCTCTCTCTGCCAACAGTGTCACAACAGCAACTACCCTATGTAGTACATCACGCCAGTATTGCTTCCTCTCCTGAAACTGCTTCTCCAAGCTGTAGTCCACACGACAGTATTTCTTTGCGATGGCTGCATACCTTCAGAATGCATTCTCTGTGTGCTGCACTTTCTTCATGGATGCGGATTCTCTCATCTGCCTTTTCCAGTCACTTAAACCCTTTACTTGTGAAACTGGTCCTTTCGACTCACCATCAGTGTGCAGAAGAAACAATAGGTGGACCCTTGAAGGACTATACAGCAACCATTTCCACAGATGCATCTCACCATTTGGCCACCAGGCATAGAACATGTGATTTTTTTCAGGAACCGGAATGCCCTTTGGTTGGCTCTGTAGGGTTGCAGTAACTTCTTTGACTTTAAGTAACTGTCAGGGTCATACTTATTCTGGCAAGTGTCTGTTCCTTTCTCAACCCATAAATTTACAGTAGCAGAACTTATTGAGAACCACTCTGCAGGATCTGTCAGGTAACATTCAGGATCATTTCTTGACTGGGTTGATTTGCTTGGTAGACTCCAGAGACAAAGACAATGAATCACCAGTTTCATCTGCAGAAGCAGCAGTCTCAGCCACAGTACCTTGATCAGCCTTTTCAATATCAGATCCGGTGTCAGGCCGCTCATGTGATGTTTCAGAGTTGCAACCATGTGCACTTGTCAGGAGAGAAACAGATGAGGTGACAGATGGTGCAGACGAGTTGCTCACAAAAATTGGTTGAGTCCAGGAGTCTTTGCAAGGACGGCATCCAGTTTTCTGTTCTCCTTTGCAGCACGGCATGCTTGAACAACTGAATGTAAAATGGTTCATGGCATTTTCAAGAATGTTCACCCCTGTGTTTCAGACCTGGGAAACAAATGAGAGATTGGATTTTATGACTAGCACAAGGCATTAGTCCATGTAGGATGGCATTGGCTCCCACCATTTCTGTGGTTTTAATTGCACTTCTCTTGCCATTACACCAACAATTAGACTTCCCATCAGCAACCGCTGATAACACAGCTGTGCACACAAGGCAGTCATTATGCAAGAACCATTGGAACATGGACTCAGTGTCTGCTGGCGACATCTCTTCTTCAGAAGAGTTGAGAGGGAAGATACTTGTAGTGCCCTGGAGTCTACAGTATTTCAGGCAAGGCGGCAAGCAGTGCATCATCAGAGTCATGTGCTTCTTTTCAGAGAGATCAAGTTTGTAATCTGCTGATGGCAGACTTTACTTCCTTGCTTAGCTTACCAACCTCTGTGGCACAGTTCTTGAAGGAGTATCCTGTATGCTACACAGCAGCTTGAAGCTTCCCAAGAGACCGGACAGAGAGAGCGTAACATGAACAGAGACAACCCACTGCGGGTAGAAACACACCTAGAGCAAGACCCAGCAGTGTTCCCCTGGCCCTACTCATCTCTTCAAACCATTCACCCAACTGTACCTTAGCAAGAGGCTATGACAGTGTAGGTAAATACAAGTTACTTAACTTAGCATTAAAGGAGAATTTCAGGAAGTGCAGAGTGCTCAACAGCATACTTTTATGAAGCCTGCAAAATGCTCCAGCACTGCTCAGAATAATTATTTTAAAATTGCAACTATTTTAAATATGCGACTTAATAAAATATGACTGGTTACGACTTACTTTCAGTCCAAAATATGGGTATGACAAGGGCAGCATGTTGGGGATGGTACGTGCTACACGCTGGGGATCAATCTGATTCAGAAATTTACATGAGGCAGCAAGGTCAGCTCCCAGGGTGGGGCTGACCAAACGAGCAGACGTGAAAGACCATTAGGCCTATTCTGCTGGCATTTTAGTATGTAAGTATGACCTGAAAAGGCTGGACAGCCCTGTCTTACAGAATCACAATGGAAACTCATTACCTCCAATAGCTCTATATGACGTCCAAACTATCCATTGTTAACCTGACATGAAATGGCCACCCAGGTGGTTATGAGTACCTTTTTTAAATTTACATCTATCTAGTGAGCAGTGGGACTTAATGCCATAGTTTGAAAAAGCAGATGCAAAAGCCACTTAACATGCCACAGTAATAACGGACACTGGAAACATTCTCAGAAGAGTGTGTGTGTGTGTGTGTGTGTGTGTGTGTGTGTGTGTGTGTGTGTGTGTGTGTCCAAAGACTATGCTGCTATTTATTACACAGTGTTTGTAGCACTTGTCATTACACACACCTAAGGAGAAGGATCTGCTCGTCACTTATAGGGCATTGATACTATAACACTCCATCTTAAGATGCCTGTATTGTAATCAAATCTGGAGTTATTATTTTGGGTAATTTTTTTTTGCTATTATCTAGAGTTATGGAAACAACTGTTTCATGGTTTTTAATTTTATTTGCAGGACAGAAGATTACACCAGAGCAGAGTACCGATCTATCCCACTTAAACATGGAAACATTTAATAGCAATAAATACATATGCCCAAGATAATATGATCTGTTAGATTCATAATTTTAATGTTATATTTATTGTATTGTGGTTGTTTTTTATTTTAAGAGATTGATTATGATGACAGCTAACCTAAATAAAGTGAATTGACATTTTACCTTGCATGCTTATTGGGGATAGTGACAGAATAAATATTTAAGAAGCAGAATGACATAATAGAACAGCAAAGCAATGCTGGTTTCTGGAACTTTACCAGTAATGAGGGACAGTTATAATTTTTAGTAAGTAAATGATATACTACGCACCTATCATTGCCATCTGCCCAATCCCTCTCCAGGCCACACAATGCACCTATCATTCACCATCTGCCCAGTCCTCTCCGGCTGCATACTATGCACCTATCATTACCATCTGCCCAATCCTCTCCGGCCACATACTACGATCTATCATTACCATCTGCCCAAACTGGCTCATGGGACTTTGAAACATTTAAGGCTTTTAGGGCAAAAGTAATACTTAAAGGATACTCCTCTCATACATAAATTCTACACTTCCATGATTATCATCTAAAAATCTAGCTTACATCTTAAAATAGTTTAAACTAAATAAAACCATTACAAATATCAAAGTCATAGCACTGTGTCTTCTACCACAAGTTCTGAGGCACTTCCCTGTGGTGAGATGGATCAGTAGTGCAGGGCTGGAAGCCCCAGTTAAACGTGACCTCCTGCTGGCGCAATGACAGCACTCCATGCACTGCATCTCCATTCCTAAGCCGAGGCTGGCATTCCATTCCTCCACCGCTTGCCTGCTGCTGCCACAGTGACACAGCCTTCTGGAGAACCCCATGAAATGGGTGTTGTACCACGGAGCGGACGACCATCGTGCAGAACTAGCAAAGCTTAATACAGAGCCAGAGGCAATGAATCATGAGTTAGAACACAGGCTAGAGGACTTGCACAATGAGAGCCAGAGCCTGAGGGAGCCCTCCTTTTCACCAGCTCCAGCAACAGCCGTATCCCTCCCTGCAGCATACATCAGCGCGGGAGCGCCAGCAGCCTCCATGCATCAGACAGCCTGATCCACCAGACAGCAGCAGCAACAAGTATGTCCTGTGGAGCGGAACTCCACAGTGGGACAAAATCCGCTTGTGAGCAAGTGGTCAGTTTGGTCACTAGCTTTCAAAACCTGGTAGCCAAACCAATATTTGTTGTGGCCAGTCTTGTTAAAAGCTCAAACATCATTTTGCTGACTGATAGCCAAGTTTGCCAGTAACTGTCAAAATCTGGTATCTGCACCAGAGGGGAGGAGGAGGAGAAGGACTTGGAAGAGATGCTCACTAGTGACCTGAAGAGCACTCCATGCAGTGCAAGAAAGAAGCAGCAAGGGCAAACAAGATGGGGTGCATAGCTGGTGGGGGAGGAGAATCAGTAGTGGGCAAGAGGAGACTATACTGCACTTATAGGTCACTGGTGATGCCACATCTAGAGTACTGAGTTCAGTACTGGTGCCCACACCTCAAAAAGGACATTAACCTGCTGGACAAGGCATGGTCGGGAGGAGGGCTACAAAGGCAGGGTCATGGAAGGAGTGGAGAGCAGGGACAGTAGCTCAAGCTGCAAAATACCTAATGACATTCTTCTGCTGGCTTCATAGTATATTCTGTTTTAAAATCGCAGTGCTGTTATAGGTTTCTGGCCAACACAATAAATATAAACCGTATCTTTGACTACAAGCTGGATGGCTCCAGCCTCCTACAGGAATTAGGGTTTGTTCACAGACAGAAAAATATGATGTGTGTGTCATAAAAATAACCTATAATACAGTTAGGTAAAATTTGCTAAGCCCTCAGTATCGCAGCAGTATCCAGTGTTGTTTTTCTTCTTTAGAAAAAAGCTCATAACATAACATGATACTCAGTTACTGTACTGTGTACCAGGAATATAACGACCACTAACCACTGCCAGTAGTTGCCCAAAAAAAACCCACAGATAGCTTGCTATAGCAATCAGTTAATGTTGTCAGGGAATATATAAGTAGCTGCCAACAAACTAGGCAATCAGCCTGCCATTCAAGTAGATGTGTGCTTAGGTTGGTAAACCAATAAATCAGGCATGAAGAAATGCAGCCTGCAGCACAAAATCCATCCTCATTAATGAGCCAGGATGACATGTATTTCCTCGTCCAACTTTTCTGTGTTTGGCCCGTTAATGAGGACACATTTTGTGCTGCTGGCTGCATTTGTTCATGCAGCATGCCTGATCTATTGGTTTACCTAGGCACACATCTACTTGACTGGCAGGCTTGCTGCCTGGTTTTTAGCAGCTGCTGCCTAGTGGTAATTATATGCCACAGCAATATTAGCTGTTTGTTATAGCAGTTCTGAAATAACTAGAAGAAAAATGGGACTGCTGCTTAACAAATTTTTCCAGCAGAACTGTGTCAGTTACTTTATCATGCAATATTAAAGCTGCACACCTCTGGCTCTGTACCATGCATACATACAGCTTATATTGTAACCATGCAAATTACCAGTTTATGCAGTTCTTGGATTGCCTGCCGCACCCTCCGATTTGGGTTCAAACAATCACAAGTTTATTTTAAGACAAAAATAAAACAAACAGTACTTTACTATGATGTATGCATATGCATCCTACTCCAAAGGACAGTAACTAAGTAACTACTTACTGTATGTATGTACAGAGGTGTGCAGTTCCAATATACCCAAAGCCATAACTACAAATAAACAGATGGTTGTATGCACGATTCTACCATCAATATGTATAGTGCACGTTAACTTTACAACAAGCAGATTGCTAGGACCAATCATTTCAGTTTAAAATAAAATACAATAATGTAAATGTAATTATTTGACACAACCTGAAAGCAAACCAGACTGTCAGTGAAATTTTCTTAAAAAGTGAAGCTAATTCAACTGAATCATGGTACATTGGAACTATAAGCGTGATGGGATTAGGTATATAGCTTTGTACAGTACCTATCAGTTCCAATGTACCATATATTCAACAGACAGTGCTAGCACTTCCAGAATAATTAAGTACAGCAGTAAATGTGTACATTGACAGCCATGAATTTAGGGTTTTGCTCCAGCTGACCCATAAGCTCTAAGACCACACAAGCTCAGAATAGGTTATGTCCTGTGGGCAGATTAGTATTTAAAGTTAGTAAGTTACAATGGAGAAAAATACCTTTATGGAGACTAACACTGTGTGGTTTGGGGGCTCACATGGTAACCAGATCATCCAGTACTTAGTTTAAGCACGGGCACAACTGTTCCTGCTCATTACATCTTTCATGGAATATATATTTATGTATATATATAAAACATGCAAATAATTGATTATCCTGTTTTACATGTGCTTCAGCCTCCCCAGTACTACACAGTCAGTGTCAGTTTACATGACAGTATTTACGGACTGCAGTTGTAATTTATACTATACCCTCCAGGCCACCAATCAATAAAGAAAGAAATAAACACCACCAGCATGTTGTCATGAACTTACCCCAAATAAGCCAACACAAATAGTGTGCTGTTGAAATTGAAGAATGATGGTAGGGAATCTCCAAGTTCAGGAACAGAGCTGGCCACTGGTGGTCTCCGACTCTGGCACAGAAAGTGTCCAATGTCCTGGTTCTCTCTGTCAGCTGGTGGAGTAGGACTGGTTGGTATGGAGATCAAGATGATGTCCTTGGCTTCCAGACTTTGTTCTTCCCGCTGTTCTTGGTAAATTTCTTCCCTCAAGCAGGTGATCAGATCAGGTGATTACAGCTCTGATACCTAAGTGGGCTTTTAAGCCCAATTTATAGGGCAAAGGAGCCAAGTTTTTCTTTTATTTTTCCCGCTGCATATTTCCTAAATACAGACTTGTGATTGGTTCTGCTAACTGAACCAATCACAACCCTGCTCTGCCTCCCCTACCTGATTGGCTCATTTACACTTTTCGGTTTGATTGGTGGCTTTCTAAGCCACTTTCTGCAGTGAAGCTGCATGTGCAACAGGCAGGCAGGCAGTTTAGTTAGCAGCGGAGCGCCCATGGAACGGAATGTCAGTCGGCTCTAGCCTCTTCTGAGTCCCCGAATGATCAACCGATGACCCAGGCTGTCCCCAGTCCCAAACCAGCCAGCAGGATTCCTTCCAGAAGCCGAGAAGTGGCTGTTGATTGTGTGCTGTTGGGGCCGCCGTCTGCGGTTGTGCCGGCCTGTCTGTCCACCATCTGCCACCAGAACTGTCCCACCGCCTGCAGCACATCTTGCATTGGCTGCACTTCCATGAAAACTTGTCTTCTGGTCAGAGAGTCATCCAGGTCGGTCATGTACTCAGCTAGAGTGGGTTCTAGTTTGCACCTCAGGCAGCTCGATTACGCTTTGTTGCCATTAAAGACTGGGTAAAGCCTTGGGCCTAAATAGTCTAATTCCAGTGTAGTGGGGTTACAAATGCTGATGGCTTGATCTGGCCCTGGCTGGCTCGGACACTGAAACAGATCACAGGCAGCAGACTCACACTGCACTCAGTGCTTAAGTTTAATTCATGCCTTCATGGTGAGCTGCTCCTGGCCAGGGCCCATATTGGGAGTCAGGAGTGGGAAGAACTTGAAGTTTAAATTTGTACTTGCTTGCTCTGTGGCAGGCGGGAAGGAGTTGGGGCCCTAAGCGCCAATCTGTCACGGATGGGTGGTGGGTTACAGCATCGCCCAGGCTGCACTCTCCCGACTCTCCAGACAGTCGCCTTGTCGCAAGGAACTAAGGAAGGTAGTTGGTAGTGGCATGGCACACAGACAGTCACCACAATTCACAAACTGTTCAGATGGCGAGCTGCTGCCTGGCCAGGCGGGGGCCTATATCAGGAGGGGAGGGGGGAATGAAGAAGTTTGACTCGGGTCTTGCGCTATGGGTGGGAGGTTGCATCCTGGCACTAATGGGAAAAAATTTATTTCTGTCTCTTTTGGGGCCAGTCTATCATGGGTTTGGAACAGTTGCCCCATTTGTCCCCCTTAATCCGGTCCTGGCATTGGCTCTGGTTCGTAGACAGGAAGAACTGCTCAGGGCAACTGTGATTTATCCTTTGGTAGTAATAAACAAGTTCATTACTCTTATGCAATGTGTCTGTGATTTCTTGCATTCCAATATTGCCAAGAACCTGAGAGTGAGGTTTAGACCTCCATAACTGAGCATCATGAGCTGGCAATATTTGGCATTTGTGAGACTTCACTTGTTGCTTAAAACTTTTCCCAGCCTTGGGGAAGACTCACAGTATTTTGGGCCTGGTGATGCCTGTCACTTTTTTACCAGTGGCAGGTCTGAACACTTCTCAATCCCTCCTGTACTGCCCTGCACTTCTCCAGATCTCTGCAAACTCTTTTCCTCCATTCAGTGTCTTATTGGACAGGTAGGGTTGTCCTTCACTCCTTCTCCTCTGTCCTGCCCTCTGATTGGTTGAAAAGGCCCACAAGTCCATTTGGGAGGGTCCTTACTGCATCATTTTCCACAGTTCTCTGGGGTGCTCAGCTGTTGAAATCCTGACATCTGATTGGTTGGCAGTGAGGTCAGGGGTTGACAAGATGTTGTCGGTAGTTGAATCAACACAGTGCTTTCACTTTAAAGTTTATGTTATAGGGCACCACCTTGCCTTTGTTGAAACTGTCCCCATAGTTTGGTAGGCACTTCTGTGCCCAGTTATCTGGTGGTAGTGTGTGGAGGGAAAAGGCTTTGCTCCTTGAAGGAGCTTCATTATCTGCTCCCATCCGCATTTATTGCAGGCATTCTCCTTTCAGCTCCCAGACACTTTGTTTCTTAAATGTGCAATGCACCAAAGTCACAAGGTCAACTTCTTTATTTTCTTCCCTCCTAGTGTCTCCGAATCCCTGATGCCTACTAGAGTCCCTGGGGCCAGAGCACACTAGAGGAGGTGCTGTGGCTGGCTGCCAATGTAGTGTTGAAGGCACCGCAGAAACAAGATCCAAACTGGATTCAACTAGCATGTTCGATCAGGCAGTTGCTCAAATGTGTGCACATTGCCTGTGCGAACAACAGCTGTCCTCAAGAGGACTTCTCTGGTCCCCTCTCAGGCTACAGTCAGGGGCCAGAGGGAACAAGAAAATCAGCAGGGAGAGCCCGAGGTGGTACAACAGGAATTCAGGTAAACTGAAAGTTAAATTGCTCTTTACCAATTGAATGTCTGAACTAGATTGACAAGTACAGTATCGGCTGCTCCTTGATATGTGCCTTCTGATATGGCACTTTTGTATGCCTCCAGTGGTGGGATGGATTTGGGACATGAGGGGAAGGGTAGTACAGGTTTTTGTTTTGTTTTTTTCTGAGGATGTTTATATAATATAAGATAATATGACCCCAGGAATTGGTTTCTAGTTTGCTTTTCATTATACATACAACTATAGAGATTGATGACAGAAGGAGACCGCTAGGTCCATCTAGTCTGCCCGTTTGTTTTAGACATATTTTGACACTCAAATTGCCCTTTGTAGTCAGGGCTCCCTTGTGTTCACCCATGCATTCTTGAATCCCACACAGTGTTAACCCCTCACAACTTTTGGGTGGCTGTTCCTGGTGTCCACCACTCTTTCTGTGAAGAAAACTTCCTGGTGTTGGTAGAGAACCTCCCTCCTTGCAGTCTGAGGTCATGTCCTCTGGTCCTGGGGCCCTTCTTAAAGTGAAAAGTTCCTGTGACTGTACCTTGAGAATGCCTTTATTTACTTGAATGTTTCAATCATGTCCTCTCTCTCTTTCTTGCTCCAGGAGTACATTTTCAGTCCCCAAGTCTTTCCTCATAGGAAATGTACTGCAGACCCTGAATCATTTTTGTTACCTTTCTTACACTGTTTCCACCCAGTCAATGTCCTTCCTGAGGTGAGGCCTCCAGAACTAGACTCTGTATTCCAGGTGGGGCCTGATCAGCGATCTATACAGTGGTAGCTCCACCTCTCTCCTCCTGCTCATGATTCCCTCCCAGTGCAGCACAGCATTCTGTTGGCCTTTAATATTGCCTTCTCACACTGCTTACTAACTTTCAAGTCATTTGAGATTATGATGCCCAGATCTCATTCCTGGTTTGAGGCTGCCAGTCTTTTGTCTCCTAGGTAATATTCCTTTCTTGGATTTTTCTTTCCTATGTGCATGACCTTGCACTTTTTTGTGTTAACTCTCAACTGCCACACCCAGACCATTCTTTGAGGTTTTTGAGGTCAGCTTCCATTCTGCTCACTCCTTCTGAGGTGTCCACCCTGTTACATATCTTGGTGTCATCTGCAAATAGACACACCTTCCTTCCAGTCTGTCAGTGATGTTCGCTATAAAACACTGAAGAGCAGAGGCCTCAGCACTGAGCCTTGGGGCATCCTGCTGGTCACCCTGCCTTCCATCGATTGCATTCCATTAACCTGTACCTCTGGGTTCTGCCTTATAACCAGTTTTGCACCATTTGCCAACTTCTGGACCAATGCTTGTGTGGTCAAGCTTTTTACTAGCTTTATGTGGAACCGAGTAGAAGGCCTTACTAAAGTCCAGGTAGACCACATCTACTCATCTACCACCCCACTGTCATCCACTACTTATGTAGTGTAGTCAAAAACTCAAGCAGATTTGTCTGGCATGACTGACCTGCTATGAAACTGTGCTGTTTGGTCTTGTTGGCCACTAGTTTCGAGGAATGCTATGATCTTTTGTTTGAGTAGTATCCCCATTAGTTTCCCTACTACAGATGTGAGGCTCACTGGTCTGTAATTACTAGCCTCTTCGAACTGCCTGATTTGTGAAGTGGAATCACTATTGCTTCTTTCAAGTCTTCGGTACCATACCGCCTTCAAGGATTTTGTGACTAGAAGTGCCAGAGGGCTGCTAATTGTGGCCCTCATGTACCAAATGGTATGGAGTGGCTACACTCGCGCATCTGGTGTCGTAGCCACCCACACACCAACTGTGCCCCTACGTGGGATGCACAAGGGGGCATGCAGTAAATATATAGTGCCTAATCCCCGCCACACGATGAGTAATGTGCCGGGCAGGTGGGGAGGGTCGGCACTATGCGCCATGCACTAAGGTGCATAGTGCTGGCAGTGTGTGTGTGTGTGTAGGGGGTCGCGAGGTACACCAGGGAGACCCAGCCATAAACCCCTATGCACCCACAGGACAGAGTGAGCAGCCTCCAAACCACCAGGGCCACAGGTCATGGCACCTGATGCCACCCACCCACCCCGCATGCAGTGGTGTGGTGCCTCCCATCATGCAGCAGTGATGTGGCCCCCAACACCCACAGCACCTTTACCCCTCATAGGGTATTGGATCATGATTGCCGCCCACTCATCCAAGTGGCACCACATGCCATCATCCTCCCTGCTACCAGAGGATGTGTCCTTCAACCCTTGTCGGCAGACATGCCTCCCCATCCATAGCTCTCACATCAGTGCCAACAGAGGGCTGGCAGCATTGCACCCTTCCACCTGCCACAGCTGTTGGCCCAAGACATCCGCATGGCATGCTGCCAATGTGCACCCTGCCATGCAAGGTCCACTGTCAGCTCCCATGCCTGGCATCCAATTGGATGCCTGGCTGGGTCCACATCTCTGCTCATGCCCACCCTGCGTGGACCTGTGTGCCGGGGGGCACGGACAGGTGGCCGGCATTTGTGACTGCGGTACTGGTGCACCTGTTCACAGGTGTGCAGCTCCGTGGGTGGAGTATGTGCATTTTGCATGTACCTATGCCCCGATCATGAATAGGGCCCTCTGCCCCAGTTCCTTAAGGATTCTGGGTGCATCTCTTCTGGTCCCATGACTTTGTCTGCATTTAGTTTATTTAGCGCATTAGGTAAGGGACTCATGTCTACCCTGGTCCTGGGGTGTTGTGTTTCAGGGCTAGGCCATCCCTGGGTCCTCTTTGGTAAACACCGAGCAGAAATATTTATTGAGGATTTCATCTTTTCTGAGTCATGTTTGGTGCATTCTTCTTCAGTAGCAATCTTTACTATCCCCCTTTTGCCTTCCTACTTTCCTAATGTATCTAAAAACTGATTTGTCTCCTCTCCTCTTTGCACCTCCTGCTATCTTTTCTTCTGTTTGGACTTTTGCCTTTCTAATTTGTTTGTTAGATCCCTCATTTTTTCCTTGTATGACTCCCATTTTTTTCAGTTATGGTTTCCTGGTATATACTGTATGCCTTCTTTTTCTTTGACTGTGATAGCTACTTCCTTGGAAAACCATAGAGAATTTATTTTTCTTTTGTTTGCTGACCCATCTGGCACATTGATCTGTGGCAGTCTTTATTGTTCTCTTGAATCTAGCCACATTACCTCCACCTCCTCAACCTCTTTCCATTAACTAGTTACTTATGTTGGTCCTCATTTTTTGAGTCAGCCTTTCTGAAATCTGCACATGTTTATCTTTGAGTGGCTGGTGTCCTGTGTTACGCTTACCTTAATTCTACCATGATGGTCACTGTTGCCCTGTGGCATCCTACTTCAATGTCCTTGATCCTTTTCGAGTTTGTGAGGACAAGGTTGAGAATGGTATCTTCACTTGTTGGGGTTTTAATAAGTTGGCAAGTCCTGCACCTTGCAGTGACAATGAAAGTCCTACTTCTTCTTGTTGCTGCCGTTGGTGTGCTCAGTTAATATCTGGTAGGTTTAGGTTTAAACACCAGTATTACCTCACCTTTATCAGACATTTTGTGGATTTCTCTATTAGGTCTTTGTCTCCTTTTTTCCTTGATTTGGAGCCCTGTACACAATGCCGATTCTGAAGTTTTTTTTTACCCATGTTCACTGTGTTAGCCTCAGTGACTCAAAGTCCCCAGGTTGCTTTTTACTTCGTGGCTTTTATTTCCTCCCGAATGTTAATGGCTATGTCTCCTTCTTTTTTGCCCAGTCTATCTTTCTTGAACAGACTGTAACTGGGCATGGTCGTATCCCATCCGTGGTTTTCCATGAACCACATTTCTGTTACAGCCACCCAGTCCAGCCTTTCTGTTTCCAAGATGGCTGTGAGTTCGGGAAGTCTGTTGATTAGGCTTTAGTATTTGCAGACTTTGCCTTCCAGGAATTTACATCCTCTTTGGCTAGAGGTTGTACCCTCTTCCTGGACTGCTCCAGTTTGCTCTTCTGGCCAAGAAATTATGGAGGTTGTTGGTTTGGGTGAATATTGGCTCTGATTTGTTTTCTGAGGATGTATGCATACATTTGAGTTTTGGGAGTGATAACCTGCCCACCAATGGCAGGGTGTGAGCTGCATCATACTCCCTTTATTTAGTTTAAACTACCTGTATAGACATCACATTTTTGTTCGAAAGTATGCACTTTCTCTGTTTAGGGATAAATCCATCGTTTAAAAAAGCTCTTTCCCAAAAGTTGTGCCAGTTCCCTATGTAGTGACATCCATTGTCTTGGCACCAATCATGCAGCCATGAGTTGAATTCTCCTATTTCAATCTCTGACTCACTTGGTATTTTTCCTTTTTCCCACACTGGCAGCACTTTGAGGTTAATTTGGATGAAGGAAGAAAGTTTGTTGGCCAGGTCCCCAAAGTATTTCTTGGCCTCCTGAACTGTGTGATTTGCCAAGTCGTTGGTACCGAGGTGTATTGTTATATGTGTAACATCCCCTGATTCCTGCACAATTGTCTTCATGCAGTTAGTGTCCCTACTTGCAGAGGTACCTGGTAGACACTTTACCATGCTGTGTCTTTTAACATTTTGAGTTAGATGGTGTTCCACCCTTGGATCATGGAATCCCCAATTATGAGAATTTTCTTTATTTACATTTGTGTCATTTTATTTTGAGTTTTAGCATTTTGTTGTTATTGCATTTGGTTTTGGTATTGTTGTTTGTTAAATTTTGAGTATTGGTATTTTTGTTTTGTTGTAGTTTGTATTGGTTTTAATTGGCATGTTAGCCTTTATGATGGTTTCATTTATTTACCTTGTATTACTTTTTCTGTCATTGGTAGCAGTGGAGCAAATCTGTTTTTTATTTGGATAGCTGGGAAATGCTCCTGTTTTTGGCTTCTTTCCTGGGCCTCCCATGATGACTCTTTTTTCTTACCACCTGCCAGTCTATGGACCCTGTCTTGAGTCCTGACCCCTGGCTCACATGCTGGTACTGAGGGTGGGGGTTTGAGGAGGTGTGCTGTAGAGTTTCCTGTACTGAGATCGTATATTACAGTCCAAGCATCTAGTAGTTGGGTTACAAGATCTGCTATGGCGCAACATGCATGGCAGGGTCCTGGTTGCCATTTGTAGATCCTTTTGTACAGTGCACCACAGTTTTTTCAAACTGACACGGTCCATTTTTTGTTTTGTTTTAGTTGAGAGATAGAGCTGAATCCTGTTTCTTGGCAGGAAGTTTGGACAAAAAGGAAACAGAATAGTGAGTTTGTTTTTTGTTTGTTTGTTTTTTTTGCACCTTACTACCTCCTATAAGGTTGTGGGTGGTGCTACACACCTATAAAGCAAGAGTAGTTGGGGAAGGTGAGATTAGGAGGAAAGTGGGTGGACATAGCCAACTATTCTCCGTATGCTATAGAAAACAATCAGGTAGCTGTTAAACAAACAAGTGTAGCTTGTAACACCTGCAAGATAAGAAGAAATCTGGTTACTAGTTCAGTTATTCTGCTTCTTTGGCTCAGAACAGCTCTGTGGAGTCCCTGCTGCTTGCACTAAAACCCTCTGCCTGTCGTCGTGTGTCCCAGCTCCTGCTGCTGTGAGGGAGAGAGGACTGATCCACTGACTGCAGAACAATACCCGCTTTTCTCAAATGTTGAGTGCCTAGGGAACTGCTGCAGCAGAAGCTGCCAATGAGTGTAGAAGTTGCAGATGAGATGGATCGTGGACGTGGCTATGCTGCTGCAAGTTCCACTTGTAGTGCTTCAGTCAGCAGACCTATAGGCAAGCGATCAGAGAATTAAATCTCCTACTTACACTTCCCTCAGATGAAGATCAGTGAGCTCAGCAGACATTAAGGCTAAGTGTTGGACTGCACTTGACATATGCCTCCTGGAGTTGCCCTTTGTGTCTGAGCTGTTCTGCTGGAGATAATTGAAAGGTAGGATATTTTATTTTTCTAAACATTTTTGCCTCCTATTCAGTTCAGATAGCAAGTGGTGATGACATGCAGAACCTATATAGGAAGAGGACCCAGGGTGGGTGGGATTAGGGGGCAGTGTGAGGTGACAGAAACTTTGTTTTCCTTCCTGCTGAAAAAGCAATCAGTTTGTTAAGGTCTGCCACTTAGTAGCACAACTAGAGAATGGAGGAGAGGAGGTCTCTCCTAGTTGTTGAAGATCAGTGAAGCTCAGCAGACAGTAAGGCTAGGGACTTGACTGCTCTTGGCATATGCTTCCTAGGGTTGCCCTTGTGTCTGAGCTGTTGCTTCTGGTTGTCCCTGGCTGAGAGCTTTGTATTAACCAACCACTATTTCAGTAGTGGATACAGCAGACAGTAAGGCAAGGGACTGGACCACTCTTGGCGTATGCATCCTAAAGGTGTCCTTGGTGTTAGAGCTGTTGCTTCCAGCTGAGAGCTTTCTATTAGTTGACCACTATTTCAATAGTGGTATAGCAGTACAAATGCTGATTTTCAACAGCAGTCAGGAATTCTGGGAAAGTGTTCCAACTGCTCCTCATGCTGAGAGAGCAGCCACTGGCTGGGTCTGAGCAAAGTGATCAAGGAGAGAAGTTGCCTCAGCAGAGACAGGAGTCTGGACTGTGACTCCAAGGTGGATTCAGACAGGTAGAACTGCTGTCAAGGAATCCCTGCTTCAGCACCTGTCAGAGTCTACCTTCCTCCATGACTGGTCTCTCTCAGTCAGAGAAGATCAGTGAAGCTCAGCAGAAAGTAAGGCTAGGGCTAGACCGCACTTCTGGAGTATGCCTCTAGGGTGTATTTGTGTTTGAGCTGTTTCCTTGTTGCATTCCAGGTTACTATTTATGGTCTTGTAATTGGCTGTTCTCTTCTTAATAAAGTTTATTCAATTTGAAAAAATAAAGTTAAATTGCGTCAAACTGATCGAGGGTGTTGCATCTCACAGCAGTTTCTTCCTGGGTAGGGATAAGAGCATGCTGTTTTATGGGCCAGCCCAAGTCCTGTTTTAAATGTGACTCTATGTACTATTTAAGTAATGCATGTGATAGTGCCTGCTGTACTTGCACTGTTTGAGTATGGGCATCCTACAGGACTACAGTAATGCTTTTAAGTGCAACCTCTGTGACAAAAGGATTACCCTTTTCAAACTGTCCCTCGGTTTTGCATAATAGGGGATTTCTTTGTCCCAGGAAGACCTGGTTACCCAGGCAAAAAACAAGGTGCTTCTCAGGCCTCAGTGATGAACATAGATACTATAAGGGCTACTGCCCTTGTTCCCCTCCCTCAGCAGGAGAACCCCTCCCACATAGGTTACTTCTGATCCCACTATCTTGATAGATGCTCTAGTCCTTCTGGATTTAGGTCAGGTTACAGATGCACTCACTGTATACTCCTCGACTCCTGTATTATTACAGGCCCTGGTCGCTCCATATACATGCCCCCACCCCTGATGATTTTAAGCTGGTTTAAAATAAAGGTTAGAAAAACATCCATGATCCATGACTCTCCTTTCCTCTAAGGGAAAAGGGAGATTTAGCTCTGCTGAACAAGTATAGTGCTCTGTCACAGAGTAGGGACTGGGGGACACTGAGGAAGATGGTGGGGTCTCTGACGATTCTCTCTCCTATCCTCCATCCATGAATTATCCTCTGATCTTGAAGCCTCCCCATAGATATTGACAATCCTTTAACAAAAAGAGGGCTTCTAGGCCTTCAATGAAGAAGAATAAACTTGATCATGCGCTTATATTTCTCCCTTCCATGATGGGATCCCTGACTGCCATCACACTGAATGTTTACAGCATCACAAACTGTAAGAGAGGTCTGGCCACTTAACGTTATTGGCTTATGCTGATGATATTTTGTCATTGCAGGACACTAGACTTAAAACTAATCTTGACATTTTCAAGTTTCCAGGCTCTGAACAAAAGCCCTGCTTCCTGGTCTGTGGGATCCGACAGATAAGATGAGGTGGGGATTTTATTTGTCAATTCTGACTTCTGGGTAACCAAATTAGTGGATGGTCAGACAGGGAGGGCTCTGATTCTGGATGTCTCTTTAGGGAGAATGTCTGTTCATTATAGTTACGTATGCAACTCCAGATGAAAGCTGCTTGTGTGGCTTTATTCCAGCTGATGTAACTTTTTCTGCACACATCTCAAATGCTTGTTTTGGGGTGACATTGTGTGATGGGTAGGGCAAATAGGGGTTTACAGAAGCAGAAGATGTTTTGAAAATTGTTTGCTTAACATTGTTCAAGATGGCAGTTTACTGGATGCCAATAGAATTTTATGTAGGATGGGTGGTTTCACCTTTCTTAAGGGAGCCCTTTCTACTAGAATTGATTTCCTTTTTTGACATCCTTTACAGTTTCTCAGGTACAAACCTGAGCAACAAAATTTGTGATCACAAAGGCTTTATTGCACACTGTGCTGGGGCTGTCCCCACCCCAGGTAATGTCCATGGAGACTCAGTTCCTCCTCTTATCTGATGCCAAATTGCTCTCCGGCAGTGGCATGTGTTATGGACTGCCAGGCTGTCTGTTATTTGTTTGCCAAATGATATTATCTCCTGGTAGGAAGACAGCAAAATGATGTCAGGAATTTATTCCAGCCTTTTTCCAGCTAATTAGCTACTTCCCCAATATTTGCAATATTTGAAATTGAGGGCATGCTTCATAAAGTAATTTGCAGGATGGAAATGTATGGCACTGACTGTTCCTCCTTAATTTCCCAGTTGACTCTAGATATGCACAATATTCAGTATGACAGAGGAAAGTCTTTATGGCAGGAAATGCAGTTCGGTACTCAGAATACAAAACATACATTTGATCATTTTCTTGATTGCAAACATAGGATGAAAGGAAGGTTGATTCTGGGCTTGAGTGATGACCATGGGCATTCCTTTTTTTTTTTTTCAATTTAAAGTTTATTGATACATTTTCCACAATAAAAGGCAGTTTAAGGGACAGTGACATTGACATTCCATACAATGTAAAGGGATAACTGCCTGACCCACCCTTCCTTACTGCAGTAACCCAACTTAATGCACCTCAAAGGCCAAGCACTTTACTTAAGGTCTTACATGACAATGTAGCCTGAGATATACTTAGACCTGAGCCAGAGAAATTAGAGCGTGAAGAGGATCCCAGATTTTGGTATATACCGCCAGTCAATTGTGAAGACTGGCATTCGCTTTTCTGTGCGCAGATTGGACATGATTTATTTTACCCATTCCTGCACAGATGGAGAGGACTTATCTTTCCAGTGGTGTAAAATGAGCTTTAGCTGATAAGGCAATCATGGAAACGTGAAACTTTCGTACTTTAACTCTAATAGATGATAAGTCCCCAACAGACAAATCTCGGGAGTAAAATACTCCTGAAGGCCTAGCAGAGGATCCAGAAAAGTCTTACTTGAATCCCATAAGGGGGAGATTTTAGGACAGGACCAAAACATGTGGAGAAGTGTTCTTTCTTCCTGCAAACATTTATTGCATATATTAGAATTCAGATAACCCCACTTCTGTAATTTAACCGGTGTAGTACAAGTTATGTAAAATATGATATTGCATGAGACGTAGTCTGTCTTTAGAAATATGTTTATGACATGATCTCCACAGAGAATGCCAATCCAAATAATGTTGAGGGAAAAAATTATTCCAGAATCTTGTAGATCCAAAGGACCCCGTATTTTTTGAAACAAAACCTGATATAGTTTAGAAATTATACCTGAAGATCCGGAAAGTGAGAAACCTCAGGTATCAAAGAAGTGATGGTCTGGGAGGAGGAGTATTACACAAATCAATTACAAGTAAATGCCTTAACTGTATAACTTTAAAATGAGAGGAAACTGGAATGAGAAATTTCTTAATAATATCTCCCACTGATAACCAATGCCCTCTTCATCCATAAGAGAAAGAAGCTTCCCATCTCCCAATTGGGATAACCATTGACAGGAAATCTGGTTCTTGTTAATAGTGAAAGATGGGGAATTCCAGATAGACTGGGCCAGATCCGTTGAGGGAATATTGCAAAATGAACACATTTGTAAGTAAATCTTTAAAGAAGACAATATTATGGGGCACTCGGTCATACTGCACTGAGGGAATTTGAGAAAAATAATGGCAACCAGATTCTGACTTGCTTGCATCCAGTTCTATTCTAAGCCAAACCGGTTGCTTTTTTCTGGGCTGGGGATACCCATCTCAGACATTTTGCTAAGTGACTAGCCCAGTAATATATAGCCAGATGGAGAATTCATAACCCCCTCCAGTTTTGAGGCTGCCACCTTATGATAAGCCAACCGAGGATACCTGTCAGCCCAGATAAATCTAGAGAATATGCCATGTGTCTTTTAAACCAGAGCAAAGGAATAAAAGTGGTGAGAAGAGATAATGGATAGAAAATTCTAGGAAATATGTTCATCTTAATTATCTTGATCCGCCCCATAATGTAATAGGAAGTTTGGACCACCTTTCGAGGTTGCGTGAGCTATCAATCATGAGAGGGAATCCAGGTTTTCCTTAAACCATGTTAGAGGGTTACTGAGAAAGCTTAATACCCAAATATTTAAATGACCTGAAGTTCAGCATAAACCAAAAGGACTAATGTCATTTTGAAAACTTTATGGTTTAATGGGAAAATAAGGATTTGCTAGCGCTCAGTTTGTAATTGGACAGGTCACTGAATCTTGCTATTTCCCTTAGCAAAGCAGAACAGAGGATACAGGGTGAGATAACTGTATCAGCAAGTCATCCGCAGATGCAGTGACTTTGATTTCATGCCGCCTAACTCTAACACCCTGTATAGAAACATTATTGAGAATATTTTGAATGAGAGGTTCCAAATATAAGCTAAATAGCAAAGGAGATAAGGGACATCCTTGTCTAGTTCCAGAATGGAGCGAAAAGGGCTTAGAGAAAGCCCCATTCACAGAGATTCTTGCAGTAGGGTTTTATAAAGTGTGGCAATCCAGGAAATAAACAGAGAAGGAAATTGAATGCTTCCAGAACTCGGAACAAGAAGTTCCAGTTCACTTGATCAAATGCCTTCTCGGCATCCAGGGAGACCAGTCCTGCAGGGAACTCGCATCCCTGGTAGCCGAGAAGACATGTGATAAGGTACGCAAGTGATCAGAAGATGAACGCCTTCATAAATCCCACCTGGTTTATACCTATCAACTCAGGAAGAACTACCGCTAACCTATTAGCTAATATTTTGGAGAGAATTTTAATATCCTGATTTAAAAGTAAGATAGGTCTGTAACTCTGAACAAGCTCAGGATCTTTATCTGGTTTAGGAGAAGAACAATTAAGGCCTCAAAATGTGAGAATCAGCCTCCCCCAGCTAAAATATGTTGAAATAAATGGCAAAGTACTGGTAATAAAAGGTCCTGAAAACTTTGTAAAATAAGGAGGAAAATCATCGGGGCCTGGGACCTTGTCTGCCGGCAATTCACTAATAACCTCGGCTATTTCTTCCTGAGAAATAGGAGTAACCAGAAAATCCTTGTGGCCAGAGAGAGAGGGCAAGTGAATCCTTCAGATAACTCTCATACTCCCAGGGCAAGGGGATGCTCCATGTCACTGTACAAATTTGTATAGTAATGGGTGAATTCTTGAACTATTTCAGTGGGAGATACTTTAAGGATCCATCAGCCATTGCCCTGATAGGAGGGATAAATTTCTCTGATTCTTGTTGCTTAATACGCAGTGCCAGTAGGTGCCCTGCCTTTTCTCTCTGGTCAGTATAACTAGCTCTTGTACGAATAAAGCTAATTCTGCTTTGTCTCAGAGTAACTCCAAATATCTATCTTTCAACACTAAGAGTTTCCTCCTATCCTCGTCAGGAGGATTAGTCAAGAAATTATTTTCAAGTGATCTAATTTGGGATAGTAAAGATATTAATTCCTTATCCTGTGCCCTTTTCCTGCCTACCGCCATGCTGATAAGAATTCCTCTCATGAAAGCCTTAAAGACCCCACAAAATATCCAGCTTTGCACTATCTAAAGGGTTAGATGAAAAAGGATTCAGTTTGCTCCCTTTTAAGTTTGCAGTATTTGACATCTTTGAGAAGTTGTTTATTAAGTTTCCATCTGGTTTCCCTGTTAGGTAAATTAAGCAATACCAATTTACATAATACTAGTGAGTGGTCAGAGACTGGGCCAGGTTGAATCAAGGAAGTCTTAACCCCAGGTAATAGGAACTGAGAAATAAATATGTAATCAATGAGGACTGGAGTGCATGCACCATTGACCTGAAGGTAAACTCCTAGAATCAGGATGTAAGGACGCGCCAGACATCACAGAGCCGCATTGATCCAATAGGTCTTTAAATGCCTTCTGCCCTGGAGTGACCCTCCCAGACCTCTACATGACCTATCCAAATTATACTCAAGCACGTGGTTAGAATTCCCCTAAAATAATCCTGATGGGAAACATTGGGAGAATAGCAGATATAAGTCTCATAAAAATCCTGGGTCATCTATGTTAGTGCCATAGATACTGTCAAGTAATAATGGAACAGACCAGAGAGTACCTTTAACAAGGATGAACCTTCCTCAGGGTCTTTAATAACCTGTGTAGAAACAAAGGGAATACTTTATTAATCATGATCATGATCCCACAGCTATTTGTAGGTCCCTGGGCATTGTAAACCAATCCCACCTGTTGTCTCTTAACTGTGAAGCTTCCGCTTAATAAATGAGTTTCCTGTAAAAAGTTATCTGAGAACTTAGTAGCTTAAATGTTTAAGAACCTGATATTGTTTGTGCTTTTTCTGATCCCTTAACATTCCAAGTCGCAAAAGTTATTTCTCTAGCCATCCAGTAGTGGTAGTTAGACTTAGTGGGCCGGATATTCAAACTGCGCCCAAAAGTGTAACAGCAGGAGCAAGCACAAGTCACCTGCGCATGCGCAATCATTGCGATATTTAAACATGGAGCAGGCCAATTGTGCAAGCAGCCAATGTCTGAATATCGCTAAACTGCGCCATAGCAACCAGGAGGGAAGCTGAGCAGATATGATGCGCCATAGCGCAACCAGGAAGGAAGCTGAGCAGATATGATACGCCATAGCGCAACAAGGCCAGCCCAGCTGAGCAGTTCAGAGGCCCATAGGGCAAGCAATGACACCCCAGCAGCATAGCAATGGAACAGCACAACCAGGGAGGTAGGCAGAGGCCCACCACCCATGCCACAGATGCAGGCTGGACACACTGCAGAACTAACACTGCACCCCCACACCCCAAGAACAGCATAACTGGGGAGGGATGGAATATCAACCGCCCATGAAGACAAGCAAAGAAAGCACATCCCAGCCGTTTACTGCAGCACACCCACTGGCAAGCTGAGACTGCCACACAAAGGGGCGGATCACCCAGTGTCCAGCAGCCCCCCCATGCACAGCACACCCTGCACTGTGACCGCAAGACACACCCATGAGCAGTGACTGGACCATCACTGCAGGACTCCCCAGGCCCCCGGCACAATGCAACCATGGGTACCACCGAACTGCATAAGCCAGACCCACCAGGAGCACCCAGCAGTGTGTGGCAGCACACGGCCAGACCGCTGAAAGCCACCACCACACCAGGGACACCCCCATGCACACACACACACACACACAATCTCAGGACAATACCACACCAGATGCCATGCACACCACTGCAACTGAGCACCCATAGCCAGCTGCAAATCAGAGACCACTACAGTATTCATACAAAATAGATTTATGAAAGAATAGCAACACAAACACACAACAATAAACTATGTACAGAGAGATATATACAAGAAAGGGGTGGATATGGGTACAAGGTAGGGTGGGTAAGGGGCAGGGATGAAGAACCTGGTGAGGGAAGGCAGGGTGTGAGGAAGGGTAAAGGGGTAGGTGTGGACAGCTACTGTCCTCCAGTTTGCACAGCAGCAGTTTGCCCTGGTCCCGGTGGCCTCCTCCGTCTTCTGATACCCTCCAGTGCATCTCCCGCAAAATGGATAGGGACTCTGTGGACACCTCCAGCAGGTGGTGGACAGCCTGCTCAATCCTGTGTAGGACCCGGACACCCACGGCAAGGGAACAGAATCAATGGCTGTGACTGTCCACAACCCTGAAGCCCACCCAACATGCATGACATACAGCCAGTGCCCCGCCTCCTGTGATGGACTGCACCCACCCACAGTGACCGTGCACAAGACATGCCCAACCAGGCAGCAACAGCCATGTTTACCACTGCACACACACACCGCCTATGACCAGCACAGCACAACCAAGGCTGTCCAGTGACGTGGCTACATGGTGGGATGTCAGTGCCACAGCCATGTGCCCAGTGCATGCATGGACCACCAGTGATGCACTCACAGACATGCAGTGCCACTGGACAGTGCTGACTGTCACACATCACGTGCATGGCAGTGTTGTTCATGGATGGTGGCTCACTTCCACAGCATGCAATAGCATACAAGATGTAATGACACTCACCCCTCATCAAGCTGCATCAGGTGCTGGTGCAGCTTTGGCTGCTGCTGTTGCTGCTGCTGTGGCTGTTGCTGTTGCACCTTCCTCCACCAGCCACCCTGGCACTGCCATCCCAGGCCTCAGCCCTGCCTGCCTCCACTCCTCCATGCCTGTGGGAGACAAAGTAAGAGAAAACATCAGTGAGAACCCAAAGCAGACAGCCCTTGCCCCATTGAGTGTGCCCGCCCACACATCCAGACCCAAACAGCACACACCTGCAAACACCCTCACAGCAAACCACAGCCCAACCCACCCCCATGCGCAGAATACATTACACAGTCACCCATGCAGACAATACGTGCATACACAGCACACCCACCTGGCCTGGGCACAATGCCCCTCCTGGCATGCGACCTGAGGTGTGCAAGCAGAGCACACTCCCTCCTCTGCAGGTCACCGTAGTGGTGCCTGCACTGTTCAGGGGTCCTCCTCTGCCCTGTGGCCTGCTCAAGTGCAGTGGTGACCTGCTCCACACATGGGTCACGTGGCACCTGCAGGCACACCCTCAAATAGTGAGCCATAGTGGGGCTCCACCACAGCCACCAGGTTGGCCAACTCCAAAGCCCCCATTGTGGTGCTCTCCGCGTGCCATTTCCAAAATGTACAGTGGCAATATGGCACCGCAGTGCAGCAACCCCATGTGGAAATGTTGACAATACAACTCCATCACTGCCCATCGCATTGTTCGGACAATGCCATCGGTTCACTTCGGCTGTCACCGAACAGCGCATAGAGCCATACACATGCCAGATGTACAGCGCCGGGGCAAAGGTTGGGCACAAGGTCATGGGTCAGTGGGCGCAAGGCCATGCACAGTGCCATTGGACGCCCACACATCCTGCACAGTCGGACAAGTGCATGCCAGTGCCACAGTGGACTATTGAGCAGTACTGCCACTGCGCCATGTGGTGACCAGCACTGTAGTGCCATTGGCACAATGGTGGCCATGGCCTGAATTGCCGATCACGCACAGCACATCATCAGCATGGCAGACGCCATGTAGCTACCTGGGCATGCGCAATGCAGTGTACTACACAGTCACAGATATGCGCCATTGGCTCAGCCTGCTCAATCAGATGTGCAGTGCAACGGCACGATATTCAAGCCGACACATGCAAATCATCTGATCAGCCATTCAAAGGCACAGTGGCGTATTAGCATGTTATTAAAGTTGCACCCACACCTCATTTGCATGCATTGCGCTATAAATATGCGACATTGCGCGCCTGGCCAGATTCGGTTACTGCAGGTGAGAGGTGAGTTGCAGGTGAGAGGTGAGTTGCATGCTGTGATGTTCTGGACAATGGTCATGGGAAAATGCTGTAGACTGCACAGTGACAGGTGTCCACTTCCACCCATACAGACCGACATGACCGAAGCAGAGCCAAGGTGAGGGTGAGGATGGTGGGCGGGGAGGAGGCCTAACTTCACCAAGGAGACAGAGGCCCCTTCCAGGCCTACCTGGAAGAGGAGCCACTACTGAGTGGACAGCGGGCACCCTCAGGCCCATGTGGCTGCATGGGAGGGGGTAGTCAGCAGTGAACCTGCATGGAAGCCACCAGCCCCTGCAGGAATGCAAAAAGAAGATGGGGACAGACCACAGGAGGGTGAAGGAGAAGGTGGCAGCCCTCAGGGTGGCAATGTGCTGGCACAGGCGGGGGGCCAGCCAGCGGTGAGATCTGACCCCGGCTGAGGACTGACTGGCTGCATCAATGCAGCGGAGTGCGATTGAGGGCATACCAGGAGGTAGATTCCAGACAGGTGGAAGCCCATCACTGCAACGGTATGACATGGTGGTGGTGTTGGGGAGGAAGGTTGATCACATGCACCACATGTCCTCATTTTCTGTTACAGATCCTGTTCGTCTTCAGGGGATGGTGGTGGTGGGACCAGGCAGGAGGAATTCCTGCCAGAGTTGGAGGAGGGTCCTTCCATCTCTGTCGCCAGCTGGCATGCACTGCTCCATCATGCATGCCTGGCTGGCACCTCTGTTGTCGGTGAGTCAGGTGGGGATGCACAGCCTGTGTCTCAGCAGTCTGGCATGCAAGCATGCCAGCACGCCAGACCATGGCTGTAGCACGACCTGCACCATTGATGATGCAAGGACTGCAATGGGCAGTGACAGCGTGTGTGTCCTATGACGGACACACAGCAGGCCAGCACGTGCCCCTGGGCCTAGCTGGTTCCAACGGTGTGCCAGCATGTCGGCACAGTCCCAGGCTGTGCCTGTCAGCACCGTGGCTGTGCAGGTGTCTGGCACTGCTGCGCTACAGCAGTGGAACGAGTGGTCCCTTGGGGCAGCAGTTGGAGGGCAGCAGCAGTCACCCACCAGGTCTTGGGGTACAGTGTCCAGCGGTGGCACATGCACACCGCCTTTGATATGCCCATTCCTGGTCCTGTGAACAGCGCCCACCTCAAGGAGTGTTGAGCATCAGGACCTTCCATACCCTGGGGACAGGATCCTGTTGTGGCAGAGTACCCATTTGAAGAGCACACCCACCTGCTGCGGAATCAGTATAGCAGCAAGGCGGGTTGCAACGTCTGTGGAGGCACTGTGTGGTTGTGGAGTGGCACAGCAGGGACTGTGCTCTGATCCTTGCAGAGATGGTCCAATGCGGATGGATGACCGCCATTGACAGGCAGACCCAGGCATTGGTCGCTGTCGTGGCTGCATTGGGCACACAAGCAGGTGCCCCTGTACCACGCACCCCACACAGCACGCCTCCACTACCCGCTTCCTGGCATCATGCGACACTCAGCCTGTCAACACCAGGTTCTGCTGTGGCATCCTGAGCACCCCTGGTGCAGGTGTGTTCGCATGCTGCAGACCCCTGTCGGACAAGGTTGTGTTCGCTCAGTGGGACCCTGGTGGTCCATCAGTGCCACCCCATGTGGCCCCTGCTCAGCCTGCCAGTGCTGTTGGGTCACGGCAGGGCCATCCATGCATCCGCAGTGGCTGTGGAACAGTGCAACATGACTGACTTGTCTCCCAGTGCAGTCCCTGTCTGGTGCTGCCCTGTGTACAATGTGTGTCATGGTGGGCAGTGCACTGGTGGGTGCCCCTGCCCAACACGCCAACACACGACCACCTGCACACCCTCCCACTGCTGTCCATAGTGCATGTGCATGATGATGCCTGCATTGTACTGTACACCAAGGTGCAAGGGTGCCCAACATCTGACACACGTACTTGGACAGTACAGGTGGTGGGGTGGTCTGTGGATCTGTGTGTTTGCATGTCTGTTCTGCTTTGGCTGTGCACCTGCCCATGCACGCTTGTGCCTGGTGTGTTTGTGTCCATGACTGTTCACCCTCCTGATGGTGTGTTTGTGTGCCTGGACCTTCCACTCTCTTTGCCATCATGCACCCTGGTGTGTTACCCTGTGTGCCTGTGGGTTGTGCCTGGACAGTGTTGGCTGCACATGGCCCCTTGACTTACCTGTGTCATGCATAATGCTCCTCTGTGATGGTGTCCCGTGCAGCTGGGCCTGCCGGATCAGTCGGGGGTCCCGCCTCCTGGGGCTGCTCATCACCATCAACACTGGAACCGCTGGAGTCCTCATCGCTGTCCCTCCTCAACCTGTAGGGCTATCCCACAGTCTTTGGCCATGTTGTGCAGGATACAACAGGCCAGGAATATCCCACAGGCCTTTGAGGGCGGTACTGCAGGGCACCACCGGAGGTGTCTAGGCATCGAAGGCGTGCCTTGAGCATCCCAAACACCCGCTCAATGATGTTGCATGTGGCGCATGTGCCTCATTATAGCGCTAGCGCATGGGGTACTGGGGCGCGGTACAGTGTGAGCAGCCAGGGATGGAGTGGTATCCGCTGTCACCTGTGTGGAGATAGTGGCGATCAGTATCATGTTCAGGTCCATATTGCCCATATCCCTGTGTGCCACTACCATGGCACCTGTGGTATTCCCACCCTTGCCCCGAGTTTGCAATTCCTACATGCGCATCACCCACTAGTTGGCCTGTGGGGATGTCCCCACTCAAATCGATGGCACAGTGTGGACTGATGCCATATGAAGGCATCATGTGCTCCACCAGGGTGCGTGGCACAGACATTGATTATGCGCCCAGTGGCATCACACACCACCTGGCAGTTGACACTGGAGAAGCCCTTTCTGTTCCTATATGTGGCCCCATCGAGGCCAGGTGGCATGTGAATGGCCAGATGGGTGCAGTCTATGGCCCCTAGCATGCCAGGCATCGCGTGCTACCCCGTGGAACTCCTGCATGTTTGCTATGCGCTCTGCCCGGTGCTGGGGAAATGGATGTGCTCTGCAACATGTGGCAGCAGGTGCTGAGGAACTGGGTGAGGATGCGGACGTGGCCAACTGTGTGATGCCTGTGGTGTCCCCTGTCGGCCTCTGGAAGGTGCCCGTGGAACAGGCACATGCAGGCTCCCGTCGTGAGGTGCCTGCATCACATCACTGCACAGCTCACGGCTGCCTCAGTATTGCCTGTTCAGGCAGTACCGGCCACGATCTCTACATCTGTGTACAGCTCAAAGCTGATGTGGCACGGTACTGCCTGTTGGGGCGCGATTGCCGCACGGGCCTTCCAAGGCCACGCCCCCGCGTGTTTGCATTTCTTTTCCTCATTACAGCTTCCATGTGGAAGCTGCCACTGTCCATCTCCTGGCTTGTGACCCTGGCTGATGTTGCTCTGTTACCCCGCTGTCCTGACTGCTACTTCCACTGCACTGGCACCTTGCTGGCCTCTGCAGCCTATGGCCCACACTGCTTCCTTGCCTGCCCTGGCCTGTCACTGTCTGTCTCTCTCTCTCTCTCTCTCTTCTTGCTTGGCATCCTTGTAGCGTTCTTGTGCCTCTTCCTGAGCCTTTTTTTTGCCTCATTTCCGCCTGTGGCGCAACTTGGCTGTTCAGCTGTTGCACATTGGCAAGTCTTTGAATATCACATTGCACTTTTATGCATGGGTCCACCCTTCGTTGCGATGCCTTCATTTGCATTGCGCTGTTGCTCAGCCTGTTTTCAGTGGCGAACTGCCTCCTGCTGAATATCGAGAATGGCGCAATTTCAGATTTGGGCATACAAGAATCTCTGTTGCGATGGCGCAACTCTTTGAATATCCCACCCAGTGTATTCAGCTCAGCACATGGGACAAGCATATGCTCTGCAACTCTACACCCATATTTACCAGTAAAGCCCTCCCTCCTCCCCAACCCCCAATTTAAGTACCTCCCATCCCCACCCACCCCTACCCTCCAGCAATACCCCAAAACCTGCCCCCAACCCTCTAAGCTGTCATAGCAACATTCAGCACAGCACTGGTGCTTTCTCTTCATCTCCACCTCCCGATGATGCACCTCTGCTAATGAAAATTACATTCATCTATACTCATATAGAAAACAAGACAGTGCTGGTTATCCCCTGAAAATGAGAGAACGGTCCTGGGCTTTCAATACCACCACACCAAAGTGCTAATATGATGAGAACCTATTAGAAAAGGGTTGCAGCGAAAGCCATGTACAACCCAGGTAGCCATGGAAACCCAAACGAAACTGAGAGAGAGACTGAAATCATCCTTGCCTCATGAGGCAGTTATGCAAGAACTAAAACTAGATCGGAGCCCAGTGAGGGAGAGTGACCTCTGCCACAGACTGAGAGCAAGAATCAGGAAAGAGATAGTAACCACATCTCAGGAAGGGAAGACTGAAAAAATGCATCTTCCCAGAAGTAACCAACCCATACCTCTCAACCTCCTGCCTCATAAATCAGGGACAAGGCTTAAAAAAATCAGGGACACATCATCAAAATTAGAGATATCCACCCAGAAAGCTGGTAGAATATGGGGCTTAGTGAAAATGCACTTTCTAAAGAAGAAGTCTGTAACTTTAATGCTTGACATTGTTTTGTGCTTACAGTCCCCACTGATTAGCCACAAAACACAAATTTTAGGAGGGACAGAGTAAAATTTTGAGGCAAAATCAGGGACATCCCTGAAAATCAGGGACACTTGAGAGGTATGAACCAACCTCCAAATGCAATGGCACTTCAAGTAGAATTAATTGTCCTGCACTCAAGTCTAATGTGAAGATTCAGAGAGATCCCTCAAATTGAAGGCTGCTCCTCCATGAGTTACTAATGCCTGGTGCACCCTCTAGTGGCCAGTTCCAGGTCATGGTAGAGGAAAGAGAACTGCAGAGAAAGCCCAAGACCGCTCTAATTCCCAATCCAGATGAAATAAACATGAATCTAAATCTCAGCAAAACCAATTTCTTTCTATTATGTTTACCATACAGAGAATACTGAAACTTGAAACATTATTCTCAGAACAAACCCCGAGACCCAAAGTGTCCTTTGCCCTTAATCATGAGGGCCCTCTGCAATTGGGGCCAAGGAACTAATAACAAGCGCACCCCTGCACTGGATCCCCTCCAGTCCAAGCAAAACAGGAGAAGTTTCCATCCAACTCGGACTGAACGGTTCCTCAAAGGGAAAAATGAAAGTTCCAATTCTCAGCTCCACGCAGCTCTTCATCCTGCAAACACAGCATCTCAGGGTTCCCTAAATAGATCTGGTAACGTAGATTTAAGGCTCATCAGGGCAGCTGCAGGATCATCATAGTTGGACCAGGATCCATTTAGTAGAACCTGTAACCTGGCGGGTATCCCATTCTGAATTTCAGGCCTGCCACAATTATCTTAGAGACAATAGGATGGAATGCTTTCCACTTCAGATGAACTGAGCTAGGCAAATTTGTGAAATTCTCAGTTTCATGTTCTCCCAGTGAACCTCTTGTAAAGCTCTCACTTTCTGCAGAAAATGTTGCTTCTCCAGGTAGTTCAAAACCGACAGATGATGGGACGGGAGGGTCCTCCAGAAGGCTTAGGCCATAGGGACCTGTGAGCTCACTCTATAATATAGACAGGGCCAAAGGAGAGTGGCGGCACCCGCTCCACCAACTTCTGTACAAATGCCACAACATGTTGGCCTTCTTCCTCCTCCGTAACCCAAGTATCACAACATTGTTTCTGTGGCTGTGGCCTCTACATCTTCTAGCTTGGCTTCAAGATGAGATAACCTCTGATACATAGACACCAGATCGGATCTAGAGTTTCAAACTTTTCTCCATTGAGACTATTCAAGCTGTGTTATCAGAGACAGTTGTCGAGACTTCATCCAATTTTCTGGAGAGAGACTTCAGATCCATCACCATTTCTTTCATTTCCTCACAAAAGGGCTTAAATTCCTCAAGGAACCTAGTGAGCGTGTAAAGGTTCCTGTTCTCTGAATTGACTTGGAGGATCAGGCCTCTCAGGCCCACCCGAGGCCCTGGATTCTTGGAGGCCTTTTCGGAGTAGCGAGGTGTGCTTCTGCAGGGCATTCTTCATATAAGCCTCCATCCACGGATCTAACACTCAAACCAGGTTTCCAAAGTCTTCAGACAGCACTGAACTCAAAAGTAGAGGAAATGGGAAAATTCAGACATCCAAAAGACGATTTAGTGATCGGGAGGCAGGAGCTTCTTGAAGGAGCTTCTACTGAGCACTCTGCATCATCATGTGATCTCCTTGGCATTCCTTTTCTGACAGAACGGGCTTTCTGCAGGAAGTTGGCAACATGTTTCATCCACTTTTGGCACTTCTCCAAGTGTCGCTGGGGATCCAGCATTTTGCAGCAGCTTGTTTTGATGGCTCTGTCTAATGCTGAATGGGCTAACTTGTTGGCTCGCATATTTATTCTGGGGTGGAGAAAGTATTGCTTCTTTAAATAAAAATACTTAGCCTGCCCTGACTCTGATGGCTTGAATACTGAATTTATCTAGCCTTTAAAAGTCAGCTGGCTCCCTTCTGGTGTACATTTTAATTATTGTTTACTAACTGGACATCTGTCAGAGTCTATGTCCAAAGCTTTTTGATCTTCCTTTACAAAAGGGAATAAATCTAAATTAAGTAATTGGAGGTCCTTAAGCTTCTTAAATAAGGATTATAAAATCCTTACCAAGGTTTTGGTAGATAGATTGGCTATTGTGGCCACTAAATAAACTGACTAATCTTTGTCAAACTTGTGCTTTGCAAAACAGACATATACAGGATAATCTCATTTTATTGAGGGAAGTGTTTAGTAGAGGACATAGCTCCCATTTAAAGGGATTTGTGTTAAGTATTGACTAAGAAAAGGTTTATGATATACCCCATCTCCAATGAGGTGTTAAATATAGTTACCAGAGGGCTGGTATCACCATGCTTAGTTCTTTTACAAACCTTGTGTGATACCTGGTTCTCCTTTAGGATTTCAAATTCTTCTGGGCTCTTTGTCCCATGATTATCTCTTTGAGGTCCTTAGCACTTGCTGCCTGTCCCTTGTTTTGTTAACTGGATAAAATGCTTGTATAATGGAGCTTTGGTTACTCCTTTAATTAATGATTGGTTGGGATCCACGTGCATTCTTCACAGGGCTCCAACGAGGATGTCCCCTCAGTCACGTTGTATATTTTTGGCTTGTCCTTTACTGCTTAACATTGCCCTCAAACCCTGGTATTAATGGCATCCTGTTAATCCCGCAGTCCCCACCAATAACGGTTTTAGTGTATGCAGAAATCATCTTACTAATTCAGGACAAAGCATCAGGTCAGGAGGTTAACTATACTCTGGACTTCTGTCATTATCTGTTTCTTATGTAAATTATGATACAAATTATGGTTTCACTTTGGGCACCACTGCACTAAATTTCCCTAATACTGTGTCCCCTATTCTTACAGATCAGGCAGATATAACTGGAAGTAATAAGAGTTGATAAAAGCAATGGGGCCAGATGTGAAACCCCAGGGTCCTTAAAGAACTAAGAAAGGTGGTGGCTGAACCTCTGGCTATCCTGTTTGGCTGATCACTGGAAACAGAGAGGTGCGAAAGACTGGAGGATAGCAGATGTAGTCCCCTTATACAAAGGTGGGAACAAAGAGGAAGCGGGGAACTACAGACCAGTCTCAGCCTCACTTCGGGTGGGGAAAATCATGGAAGCACTACTGAAGGAGAGATAGGTGGAACATCTGGTTGTCAATGGACTACAGGACCCAAAGCAGCATGGTTTCAGCAGGGGAGGTCAGTGTCAGACCAACCTCTTTGAATTTTTGACTGGGTGACTAGGGAGGTGGATCAGGGAGGACAGTGGACATGGCCTATCTGACTTCAGCAGGCCTTTGACACTGTGCCACATAAGAAACCTATTGCAAACTGGGGAATATGGGTGTGGGCAGGACAGTAGTGTGGTGGTAGGTAATGGCTGGGTGGCAGGACACAGAGTGGTGGTAAATGGCTATCACTCCACAGAGGGAAGAGTGACCAGTGGGTACCACAGGTATCGGTGCTGGGACCGGTCCTATTAATATCTTCATCAGTGACATTGTGCAGGACCTAGAAGGCAGAATTTCACTGTTCGCTGATGACACAAAGCTCTGTAACAGAGTAGACACACCAGAGGGTGTAGACAGAATGAGAAGGGACCTGTAGAAACTTGAAGAATGGTCAGGGGTTTGGCAGTTGAAATTCAATGCAAGGAAGTGCAAGATAATGCATATAGGGCACAAAACCCTGGCACAATATATCAGTTGGGGGTGAGGATATAGCACGCACTAAGCAGGAAAGGGATCTGGGGGTTATCATCTCTGATGACCTCAAGGCAGGGAAACAGTGTGACAAGGCAGCAGGTAAAGCAAATAGGATGCTGGGATGCATAGGCAGGCATCACCAGCAGGAAAAGGGAGGTCATAATTCCACTATACAAGACACTAGTGAGGCCCCACTTGGAGTACACTGTACAGTTCTGGAGACCTTACCTACATAGGACATAGACAGGGTAGAGAAGGTTCAGAGGAGGGCAACAAAGATGGTGCATGGATTGCATCACAAGTCCTATGAGGACAGGTTGAAGGAACTGAACATGTACCCCTGGAGGAGAGGAGGAGAGAGGTGATATGATAGAGACAAACAAGTATCTTACAGGAGGAACAGGGTGCAGGAATACACTATTTTTAAGTGAAAAGATGTTCCAGGACTAGAGGGCATGGGATGAAGTTGGAGGAGGACGATTCAGAAGAAACGTGAGGAAGAATTTCTTCACAGAACGGGTGGTGGACAAGGGAACACCCTGCCAGAGGAAGTGGTGGGGCTGAAACAATCACGGATTTAAGAATGCATGGGATAGACATAAAGGAATTCTGGAGGTCAGGGTAAGGCGACAGACTTCTTGGAAAACATAAACTGAACTTACAAGCTCAAATGGGCAGACTGGTGGGTCATAGGCCCCCATTCGTCGACACTGTCTATGTATCTATGTATATACAAATCTTGAGTATTACTTGAGTACTACTTTGGGCCACCAATGTGACGGAACTCAATCTGGCTGCATGTCTCAAGACTACAGAATCTCTAGTCAGTTATTTGAAATCTAAATCTATTTCTAAATTGAAGTGAATGTTGCTGATTAAAACTTTATGTTTCCTTCATTACTGTATATTAGTTATGTACCCCCAGTTTAGAAAGTAAATTGTATGATGTTTTTCAGGCTCTGTTGGGCAGTCACCTAAATCCTGTGAAACGGAATGTCACTTATAAAGTACAGAAGAAGGGTGGTTTATGGATGGTCAATCCTGTTTTTATTTTGTTTTGTTTCTTCTTTATGACTAACATTGTAGGATATTAAACAGGTTCCATCCTTGTTGGTATGTGGTTTTGATGAATGTATGTCATACCATCTCATGGACTGGAAAATATGTCTTTGAGGAATATAAAGAAACCTTGTTTTGTACCTGATCAGGGTTCAGTTAATTTATTTTCTGTTGAAGTCAAATACTGTACTTTCAGGAGTCAAAATCTTGAAGTCATTACAATTTTTGGAAGTCAAATACTTCTAGATTCTACAATTTGAAAGTCAATATTCTAAGAAAGATCAATTTATGAATGTTAATACAAATATTTGTGGTAAAATAAAATTTTGAGGAAAAATCTATAATTTCTTTGCTTCTGTGCCTTCAGTTTTGGCAGTCATCCATGTTTGTTTTTACATTTGGAAGTCAGTGACTTCCTCCCCATTTATTTTGGAAGTTTTGCCTAATTTTTGGCAGTCAAATACTTCAAATTGGAGTTAACTGAAGCCCTTACCTGACTATGTCACAGATGCACTCCCCATAATTAAGGCCTGGATCTTGCAATATGATGAGCTGCTTCATGTAACTAAGAAACCATTATATTCTAGCATTCTGGCAGCCAATTTTGATTGCATTGTGCTTTCCCACTTTGCCCTACTTCAGAGATGCCTTTGCATTGAGATGCTTGAATAACCCTAGAATCCCTGCCTACATTTGGGATGTTTTGTGGCCACAAGATAAGCAACTGAGTGACAAATACTGTACCAAAGAAGAGTGAGTCAGCCCTGGAGACTCAGGATCATTTCTTTCCAGTGTTCTTATATTGCCCAATTCTAGTTATATGCCACAGCAAAATGGAAGAAACTTTGTTTCAAACCATTTCTTACCAGGGTTAATTATTTGGCCTTTTCCTTGCCCCTTGGAGTAAATGTAATGCCAGCACTTTGCAACTTGTGACTGTTCTTTTTGATGTACTATATCTGGCAGGCTAGATGTGGGTGGGTTCTTCGAAAAATATGTATTTTATCAGTACGCTATAACCCATGACGGCTATGGGTATACTAGGCCTTAATGCATGCCCTAGGTGCATTGTGAGGCATGATGGCACAGTCCAAGTGACCTCCAACCAACTAGGAATGTATTAATATGCAGTATACCCATGGGCCTGGAGGGGTTATTGCACTTAAAAACAAGCATTTGTCAATACCGAATGTTGTCTGCTGGCATTGGCATTGGTAGTGCCAGAGCTAGAGATGCATAATAGGAATGACAGTGAAGTATTGAAGTGATGCCAACCCCACCCCACCCCTGTAGAGAACGACAGGCATTGGGGTGTGCCTTTGGGTCATCAGCTATAACGCCACGCCATCATACCTCACCCTACCCTGTAGACACTGACAAGTGTTGTGGTATGTTTTGGGGTCTTTGAGCATTATACTTACTCATTCCATAAGGAAATATGTTGAAGTGGGTACAGTATAGGAGAATGGGTAAATTTTGTGGCCAAACAGTGCAAGGCACACCATAATGCCTGTCAGTGGCTGCAGGGTGGGGTGGGGGTGGAATGGCACAGCATTACATCTAATGATCCTAAGTCACACCCTGGCACCTGTCAGTCTGTACTGGGTGGGTGCTACAGTTGGAAACCCTAACACTGTAGGCATGTGGTGGTATTTTCCTCCAAATTTTCAACATGGGTGTTTGTGAACCCACCTCATGAAAAGTGGCACAATCAGTTTGTTAGCTGAAAGGTGGTTTTGCAGAGCAGCTATGCCATTTGGTGACAGAAGGACGAAAACACATTTGGGGCAGGATGGAGAATGACAACTGTATTGTTCATGAGGAGGCGAAAATGGCAATTTGAAACTGTGGAGTGAAAATATGAAAAATTGGTGAAGTCATGAAGATGCATAGAAACTGCACAACACACATCTGTAACCCAGTTATTTTTGGGAGTTTGTTAGCCACATTTTTAACATAGGCTTTTGGGACCTCCCTCATGAACGGTGGTACTGTGATTTTGTTAATCTGTCCCAAAAGTTGATTTCCCACAGCGACCACGCCATTGTACGTCACAGGTGCAGAAACACATTTTGGGCAATATGTGAAAAATGACAGCTGTGCTGTTCATAAGGAGGTGTGAAAATTGCCATTGTTGAAAATCTGGCATGGAAATATTGCAAATTTGAGAAGTTACAAGGTGCGTGGAACTGCACAACACATGCTTGTAACACAGTCATTTTATGGATGTTTGCACCAAATTTTCAACATAGGCATTTTAGGACATCTACTCATGAACAGTTTCACCATCATTTCCTCAAACTGTCCAGAAAACTGACTTCACACAGCAACGCTGTACTACGCCGGATGTGAAAACACATTTTGGGCAGGATATGTAAAATGACAGCTGTACTGTTCATCAGGAGGTGTGGAATAATGCAAATTTTGAAAATCTGAGGAAAATATTACAAATTCACGACGCTACGAGCATTTGTGGAAACAGCACAACGCAAGACATTTCTGTAAAACAGCCATTTTGGGAGTTTTATCACCAATTTGCAATATAGGTTTTTGGAGACCCCACCCTAAGAACAGTGGCACTGTCATTTTATTACTTGTTCCTGAAAGGTGATTCCATGCAGTGACTGTAGAAATCACCTTTAGGGACCTAATAACACCATGACAATGACTGAATTCATGAGGAGGAGTCCCAATAACCCCATGTTGAAAATTTGTGCAAAAATTTCAAAAATGTCTGAGATATGCACCAAAGTTGAAAACACCCTATTTATGCCATTATACAGCTTACCAGCATTTCTTCAATTCGTGGTCAGCTTTAAAGAGTGTAGATGTGTTCCCGGACCACAAAAGATTGTCGCTACTGACTCTGGAGGTAAGTGTGGTGAGAGTGTGTGTGGGAGGCAGGTGCACAGAGGGTGAGTGCAGATTGTGGAAGGGGCAGGAGGTGGTGAGGGACTGTTTTCTTTTTCACAGTTTAAAAAAAATTATGGACTTTTTTTTGCAGGGCATGTGGCACGCTGGGGTGGCTCCCAGCATGCCACCCAGTGTTTTTTTGGGGGATTCTGTAGCTGATGGAGGATTGGACACCCTGTTGGCACACTGGGAGGGACAAGCCGAGCAGGATTTGGTACCCCTCAGCAAGCGACAAAAGTAGGGGACACATTATGCCGGCGTGAGTGGGATCCCCGCCGCAAAATACAAGTGATGGGGATAAACGCTGATGGAGATTGGGCCCATAGGCAAAGAAAACTGTTGGGGTGCATGAGGGTGAGAGGTATTGGGCACCCCTTGGCATACATTGTACATGGGAGGGATAATTATGCTGACGGGAGTGGCTCCCCATCGGCATTGTGACAAGTGGTGGTGGCAGTTACTGCCGCCATGTTGCCTGCACGTAGGGAGGAGTGTTGTGGTCCCGCCATGCGAGAGCTTCATTCTCATTGCAGCACACCTTTCTTAGATCTGGTGGCCTCATTAAGAATGCGTGAGGTCGGCACCTGCTGCTGGCTGATTGGGGAATGAGGGACGACCTTCTGATGCGTGCCTGCATTCACCCAACAGTGACTGTGCCTCCAAATCTGCTCTCATCAAGATGTTGGCTGTGCAAACATGAGCCAACATAAAAATTAACCCTTTTCATAAATAAAAATACTGAAACAGTATAAACTTAATCAAAATGTCTTTTGTTCCTCTGCAACAGAAAGTACTGTAGTTTGACTGCCAAATCTTCCATATACAATTAATTGTATTAATCATTTTCATCTCTTCATGCTGATTACAAATGTGTAATTAGTTTATAAATTCAAAGAAACTTTTCAAATAAAATATTACCAAGTGAGGCTTCATAGCATTTGATATTCCGGAGAGACATATGGAAAGAAATCATTAATCCACACAGTAGTTTTGGCAGTGTGCAGGTTTACTGCTGATGCTACTGAGACAAGAAAGCTGTGTTTTTGTTTTGTCAACTGTTCAATTTTGTTTTACACCAAAGTATTGTGCAAAGTAAACTCACATTTGTGACGAACACAGTAACACTTCTACTAATGCAGTGAGAATACCATTTAGCTGAACAGGTTTCTACTTTGGTTCAAATTGTAAGTGTGATTTATTTATTGAGATTTTTGCACAGTGCGATGTTACTGTTCTCACACACTATGGCCTGGATATTCAAAGCAGTTGCGCGCATGGTACAACTGAGTTGTGCCGGCTAGCGCGGACTTCAGCCCCAGGAGTGATATTCAGTAGGAGCCAGTGCACAGCACAAATCGCATTGTGCCAATCTGCAACTATAATGAATGCAGGCGGAAGTGCAGGGGCATGCCCATGAATATCCATCATAGTGCAACTGTGAAACCATGGCGCAAGTGCGGAGCAAATCAGAGATGCACTGAGTAGATTTGTTTCCTATAAATACAGGGTGTAAGAACACAGAAAGCACTTGCACCAGGCAAGAGGGAGTGACAAAGAGTGTGTGAGAGAGAGAAAACTAAAGAAAGACAGGCAGACAGACCAAGACCGACACAGAGGAGAGGGACAGAGGTGTCAGTGGAGAGGAGACAGGGACAAAGAGATGTGACAGACAGGCAGACACACTGCCAGGCAATGCACCAGGGTGGCATACAGCCCACAGCAGCTAACCGCCCAGGGGATATAGGACAGCAAGGGATGGATAGTCGCCTTCATAATGGAGGCCATAACAAGGGCATGAGGGGCAGCAGGAACAGCGACGTGGCCATGGAAGGCCCATCAGCTGTATACCCAACACAGGTGGTACTGCACCTGCCTCACCTTCGAGCAGTACAGTGACAAGGAGATCATGGGCTGGTACCACCTGAACAGGGCTATTCTGAGGCAGCTCTGTGAGCTTTGCAGTGAGGAGATGCAGGCACCCACCAGACAGACCCACGCCATGTCCAAGGAGACCAAGGTGGCAGCCGTTATGTGCCTGCTCACCATGGGCACCTTCCAGAGACCAACAGGGACACCACAGGCATAACCCAGTTGGCCACGTCCCCCTCCTCACACAGTTCTCAATGCTCTGCTGCCACATGCATCAGAATATATCCATTTCCCAGCACACAGGCGGAGTGTACAGCAGCCATGCAGGACTTCATGGGGTAGCACGTATGCCTGGTATGACTGTGGCCATTGACTTTACCCATGTGGCATCTGCATGCCACCTGGCCCGAGGGTGTGGCATACATCAATAGGAAAGGGAGCCTGCATGTCAATAGCCAAGTGGTGTGCAATGCCATGGGGTGCATAACCAATGTCAGTGCCATGCACCCTGGGAGTGCACATGATGCATTCATCTGGCACAGCTCTATGTTGTGCCACAGATTTGAACATGGGGATATCCACAGGCCACCTAGTGGGTGAGAATGGCACAGGAAGGGACGATGGGTAGAGCATACCTTGGGATGGGGAGGGCAGGGGTGTACATGTTGCGTGGGAACCAGAGACAGGCAAGGGGCACAGTCTAGCATAGCAGAGGGCTAACCATGTCATTATTCACATGGGACAGTGCCTATCCACTGTGGCCCTGGCTGATCGGCCCCAACAGGCGCCGGAGTCCCCAGCAGAGGAACGTTACAATGAGGCACACTCCAGCATGCGCAACATCATGCGCGCAAGTCTTTGGCATGCTGAAAGCACAGTTCCATTGCCTATACAGGTCAGGCTGTGCCTACAGTACAGCCTCTCGAATGCCTGTGGCCTACTCCTGGCCTGCTGCATATGGTACAACAAGGCCATTGACCGTGGGATAGTTGTTGAAGCTGATGAGGGTGACAGTAGTGGGGATGATGGAGGCAATGGGCTGGAGGGAGGTGGACAGCCACCCCTGGGTGGAGGGATCCCAGGCTGATCCAGCAGGCAAGATGGCACAGGGACACCATCGCACGGAGCACTATGGTGCACACAGGTAGGTGCGATACACATGCATAGGCCACACAAACAGGTACAGCACACATGCAGGGGTGTGGATGGCACTGGGCATGCAAACACTGAGGCAGGAAGCAGGGGTACGGGGACAGGGGCACACAACCACACACAGCACCCCGATAGCCCCCACCATACACACATGCACACGCACCACCACACAGGCTTGGTTATGTGGCATGGATCAGATGCATTGCACGGTGCACAGGCACAACCAGTGCAGGACTGCTGTGATCACACCCATGCCAGATGGCCCAGTGGCTGGGCAGGCATGCACACAGGCAGCGGTGGCGTGACACAGAGATGCCACACCTGTGGTAGGCACACACACACACCACTCATGTGTACACTGGGCAGCAGCTGCAGACCGCAGGTGGGTGGGCCACATCAGGTCCGCTGCATGGAACCATGGCCACCATGACCACGGGGTGCCATGCCTGGAGCTAATCGGTAGCCACAGGCTGCGAGATCAGCCATGGGGAGGGTGCAGCAGCCTCCCAGGGTTGAACCATGGGACCGTGACCATGTCCATGCAGGGGAGTCGAGGCACCCAAACAGCCCAGCCTCGAAGTGCCTGGGATGCCGACACCTGAGCCCGTGTCAACTACGCAGGGTCACCAATGCCAGCTACGTGGGGTGGGCAGTGCACTGAGGGGGTCATCTGTGCCCAGCCATGCCCCATGGATACAGCAGCTCAAAGCCATCCAAGATCACAGTGGCAATACAATCCAGGGATGCAGTGATGGCCTCCTGCATGCACTGCATCCCTGCCAGGATCTATGCAGTGCCCTCTCCTGCTGCTCGGCTAACTGCGCACTACACTCAGTGGGGAGCAGCACCTGTTGCTGAATGGACCACCACAGCAAACAGGTGTGCTCAGTCAGTGGGTCAGCGTCCTGGGGCTCCCAGGCTGGATGCCGATCCCCATGTGGTGACTGGCCATGCTGCACAGCCTCCCTCTCTGGTGGACGCTGCACAGTGGGGCCTGCAGGGGATTGGGTACTGTAGGCGCACAGTGGCAGACTCTGTGTCCGCTGCCCAGTGACACCCACAGCCCGCTGCTGTTGCCCGTCTGCCACTGCATGCCACCCAGCTCCTGTGTGGCAGCACCACCTCCACCGTAGGGTACAGCCTGGGCAGCACACTGCTGCATCCTCAGTGGTGGTGGGCAGCTGTTCCACCACTGCAGAGTGCTGGGCAGGCTGCCTGTGTCAGTGGCCAGCAGGGCATCTCCCCACAATGGTGGCCATGCTGTCCAGGATGAGCATTAAATCGTCATTGGTGTCGGACCCCACCCCGCTCTGTGTCTGCACACAGGACCCCAAGGCTGGCATCCTGCAGGAACACATCCAGGGCCTCGCCTGACCCCAGGTCCAGGACATCTGCCTGCACTGTGGTGGTGAGCTGCAGCCTGTCAGGCCCCAGATGCCCATGGAGGTGGAAGGCTGGTCCACCAGGGCCGGTCCAGTGGCCACGGCTGTTGCTGCCATTGGCACCCCATCATCTGCCAGAAGGCATGCTGGTGCTGCAAGAGAAAGAGAGGTATGTTAGTGATGCGCCCACATGTGCCCCCCACACTGGCACTGCCTGTGTCCTGCAGCATGGCATGTGCATGGGTGCACACACTTGCACATGACAGGCATGCCGACTGACACACGCCAGCATGGCCATGTATGTACCCTCCATGCCACCAGATGTGCGTGGCTGACATACTTACCATGCAGTGATGGGCTGCCACCATCTGGAATCTGCTGCCAGACACACCCTCCACTGTGCTGCAGCGCATGGTGGCTGCCACCAACTCCTGTACCATGAGCAGTGGAGCAGCTGCAGACCCCTCTGGTGGCATTCCGGGAGGCACGGATGGCTGCTACCTCTCCTTGATGCATCTCTTGTCCATGTCCACCTTCTTCCTGCACTTCTGCACCGAGCAATGGTGGCTGCCCTGCTGGTTGACACATACCACCACCTCCACCCAGGCCCCAGACCTGGCCTGTGGTGTGCCCATGGCACCGATCAACAGGGCTCCCTGTCAAGGTAGGCTTCAATTGGGCCTCTGTCTCCACCTTTGTGAAATTGGGTCTGCGCTTGCGAGCAGGCCCAGCTCCTCACCCTTTCTGACATGTCGCTTCCTGTGGACATGGACAGCACAGTGTGTCAGTGGTAGCATCCCCTGTTCCATGCCCCCTGCTGTACTGGCTGCTCCCAGTGAGCTGCAGCAGCATGCGCAATCTTACCCTGAAGGATGCAATACTGGTCTATGGCCTGTGCTGTTCTGTGGCGCTTATATAGCGCATCGCATGCAAATGAGCTTTGGCGAATGGTAATGATATGCTAATCCCCCATGTGCCACATATTGGCTGATGAGTTCATTTGCATGTGGCATCTGAATATCGTGATTTTGCTCTGTGCGCGGTAAGTTGCTCAGAGCCAGAATCACGTGCAATCTTGCCACACATCGTGGTACACACAGCAAGAGTGCGATGTGCCAAATGGTATCATGTTGTCAGTCATGCACTGTGCACTGACTGCATGATGGGGCCATGGCACATGGTGCACCAGGCCCACTATCGCACATGTGCACTGCACAGAGGTGGGTGACCCGCTGTGACCCTCTGTCCCTGGTGACCCCGCACCCATAACCCCGCCTTGCCACACATCTCTGACACTGTGCAATGGACAGACACAGCACATGTCCTCTCAGATCTCGCATCTGGTGCATGCCGTGGCAATATGCGCTTACCGCCGCCATTGTGCTCACTGCTACTACTCACAGCATGGTGCAGAAATGACACCAAGGGCAGCAAACTAGATGCAGGTAGAGCCAGTGAACCTGGTCACCTGCATCCAGGCCCATGCACCCCAACTGTTTGGCCAAGTGCCCTGCAGCAGCCCAGGATCACGGTGTGGCAGGGCATTACTGCCGCACTGCAGCAGCACACTGGGATGGCCAGGATGGGGGAGCAGTGCCACCACCGATATGAAGACCTGGCGAGAATGGACCCAGACTGCCTGAGGAGGCTGGAGAGATGAGTCAGGCTGGGGCTGTGCCACAGCCAGGTGAGAAGGCCCATATTGCATGTGAGCCCCAGTGCTGTACTGTGGTGTTGGCTAGGCTGCCTGGCATGCCCTGCAGAGTGATGCACTGCCATTGTGTGCATCATGAGGTGGCATCACCAACCACCACTTGCATTGTGATGCAGCTGTGTGGGACGTGTCGGGCAGGGCTCACCCTATGCACAGGGGTGGGGGTGGAGGTGGTGGACAGCTGCTGTGGATGCTTTCTGATGTGTACTTCTCTATGTTCCATTCCCAGGGTCTGAAAATTGCATGAGAGTGGCAGCGGTGGGCGCAGTGGCAGGGCGGCTGGCTGCAGTGGGCCAGGAGGCGGGCGAGGAGCAGCCCCAGCACCAGTGGGGCCACAGAGGCAGGTAGGCACTGTCATGGTCCGTCACACTGTACAGGGAGTGGTGGAGGAATGGGTGCAAGAATATCCCTCTGCCATGTTCTGTGGCAGCTGTGTGTGTCGGACTGTGCGTGGTGCTTGCCACTGTGGCACATCCAGTGAACACATGTGCCAGCTATTGGGGGTGGTATGCGCCCGCTGCCACTGACATTGCTGTGGTGCTGACAGTGCACTGTGCCATGTAACTGCCATTGTGCAGTCAGGTGGCCACTGTGCAGCAGGGACCACCAATGTGCACTGTTGTGGTGTGCTGCATTGCTGGCAGGCATTGGCCACCCTGCAGGTGGCCGGTACAGGCCCTCCAGGGTGTGTGTGTTCCCACTGCCCATTGCACACTGTGGGTGGGCATGGTTCCATGGGACATTGCACTGATCACGTATCCTGTCCCTTGTCATAGGTGTCCGGAGGAGGCGAGGATGCCACTGTATTGCCAGCTGCCCACCAGCTCATCCTCTTAACATCCACAACAACAGAGGCAGTCCTGCAGATGAGGAGGATGATACTGGCTGACCAAATTCGCTGACCACAGCAAGGGCAGCAGGCCATGGCCACCAGTAATCAGGCCCCAGCAGTCCCCTGTTACCCCAGCTGTACCTCCCCACAGTCCCCATTCCACTGTACAGTCCCTGTTCCCTGTCCCTTCCCTCGCTTCCCACCTGTCCCACCCCTTGTTACTGTACATAGTTTTTGACTTACCTACCTGTGTCACTGTCTGTTTGCAGGGGCACAAGGAGCCATTCTGCAGTGGCTCAGTGCCTGTCTGTGTGCATGTTGCAGGTGCAAGTTGTGCTTCTGTGGTTCACTGCTATGTGCTGTGGTGTGACCCACTGTGGTGGTGTCCTCCCTCGATCGGTGGCTATGCCTTGGGGTGCCCATGGGGTGGCTGCCAGGGGTATGTGGGTGTGTGTGTGTGGTGCTGGCACATGGCCTGGTCTTTGGTCAGGTACTGGACACACTGTGTTGGCCCCTGCCTGGCATTGTGCTGCCTGTCCTATGTGGTCTGCCACTCTACGTGTCTCCCATCTCTTTCCATGCCTGCTGTGTGGGCTGCCTATGTGGCGTGTGTGTGTGCTTGGTTGCCTTTTCCTGGGTGTGGACTGCTGTGGGAGAACACAGCCTGTTGCCTTGGGGGTCCCTTGCTAGCCCTCCATTGGTACCTCCTGTTGCCTACTGTCTGTGCCCTGCTGTGTTGGGGGGCTGGGTGCATGTGTGCACCCTGCTGGTGGTGGCCTCCTGTGGCCTGTCACTGTGCTTCCCTGGCACTGTCCCTGAGTCTCCTCTCTGTGCTATGCCCCTCTGTTACTATGCTGCTCTGCTCCCACAGTTGCGCTAAGGCTTCTCTGTCTGTGCCATGGCGCAACTGTGTTTGCACCATGGCACATGTCTGGTTGCACTATGTAGCAAAATACAAAGTTGCGCCATGGCTTGTGCTGTTGCATATTCAGCCAGGTTGTGCTGGCACACTGCAGCATGTGTAGCCCTGAATATGGCTTCTGTTGCACCAGGACACAGCAGATTTGCACTGTGCCGGACTTGTGCTGGAGTTTGGCGATTTCTGAATATCTGGGCCTATATGGCTAATGTCCAGCTTTTGTATCTGTTCCATGTTCATTTTGTTAAATGAACAGCTGCAAAACCATAACTCCCATACTTTTATCACTGAAATAAGGCACACGGACAATCAGAATGAGAGACATTGCACTCGTGAGGGACACATCTTCAAAACTTTCAGTTACAAGCTCAAAACACAGTAATATGTTTTACGGCACATTTATTATGAGAAAATGGAGACTGACATACATCTACCTTGAGACAAGAGTTGCACCAGCTCGCCTTCAGTCACAACACTCAGCTGACAGCCAGAAGGTAAGGAGCGCCAGTGCCCTGTGATATCAGTATAGCGAATCACATCAACTATGTGTATCCTGGGGGTTGTTAATGCATGGACACGTAGACCCAGTTCACCAATGGGGTTGCATGGTTTATGCAACCCATTTAATTTTATAAAGAAATTTGGGAAATGTAGGCCAGGCTCTTTCTAGTGTACATGCAATGGGTTGTATGCTTCATACTGTTTCAGAGTGCATCTGCTCTGGAAACATTGTAACATTTTTAACTTAACACACTTTGAGCTTGGTACTTATGATTTCTGTAGTTTAGATGGTGCACAGTATTTTCTGTTTTATTTTCCCTCTTGCCAATGGCTGTTGTTTGTTCTTGTAGAATGTCTGCAATTAATTATGTTTGTTTGTTATTTTATGTACTGTATATGAATCATTTTTGTTCAGGCTTGTATGGTTTGATATTCTCTAATAAAATTCCCTTACCCATTCAACTGTTAAATTCAGATTTAGAAATGTTAACAAAATCATTTTGATAAATATCCCTCTGTAGGGACTTCAAGTTTACCACCACTATGGGGTTTACCAGCAGGACCCAGTTAACCTGGCTTCACCCGTTTCTTTGCACAAGATCAAGAAGGTTAACACAATGACTGTAGGTGGATTGCCCTTCAGAGACTGCAGACAAAGCCCAGCATAAACAGTACAAGCACTCTTTTAAAGGGGCACTGTTAGCTTTGCCCTTGTTTTTCCATGATTTCAGCACTGTGCCTCTAGGCACATATTTATCACCATGTTCTCTATAATGTCCCTATAGATCCCAAATTGAGCATTCTTACCATTTTCAGATTTCAGCAGTTGTTTACTTTCCAGCGGTCAGACCATAAAGTCCATCCACGGAAGCATATGCATGCCTAGAGTGTGCTTCTGACATGGGCGCTGGCATGAAGTACAACTTTTACATACACATAATGAAAAGCTACTTGTAGTGCAGGCTTTAGTTTGCTGCATTAGATTTGGCATTTTGGAATGAAATTTGAGTACTAATAGTGACATGAAATAGATTTAAGTAAGTGCTGAAATCACGCATGCGCGTATAGCCGAACACAGATCCGCACATGCTGAGGAGCATCCCCTCTTGCGCATGCATGGGATTTCAGCACCTGCTTTTAAATGTATTTTGTGTCACTATTAGTGCTCAGATTTAATTCTGAAACGCCAAATCTTATACAGCAAACTAAAGCCCATGCTACAAGTAGCTATTCATTGTGTGCATGTACAAAGTTGTACTGTGCCAGTGCTCCATGTCAGACGACACTCTCGGCATGGATATGCTTCTGTGGATGGAACTTTTACAGTCGGATCGCTGGAAAGTAAACAACTGCTGAAATCTGGAAAAATGGTAAGAATGCTCAATTTTGGGATCTATAGGGACATTATAAAGAACATGGGTGATAAATATTGCCTAGAGGCACACTACTGAAATCAAGGAAAAAACAAAACAAGGGGCAAAGCTGACAGTGTCCTTTAAATAAAATAGTCACTGATTCTATAACAAACATTCAGTCAGTGCCGAAGTTTGCCATCGGTATTGGTATTCACCCTTCTGTGGACCATCTCCAGCCTGTTTATGCCCTTCAAAGGTGCGGCCTCTAAAACTGCATACAGTACTCCATGTGAGGGTTGACAGGGTTTTATACAATGTCATTACTACCTCCTTCTTCTGCTGGTGATACCCCTGCTTATGCACTTCAGCATGCCACTGGCCCTCCCGCTGCCTTTGTAGTCTGCTTTGACATTTTCAAGTCATGTGAGATTATAACCCCAGGTCCCTTTGTTCCTTGGTGACTATCAACACCGCCCACCACCCCCCATCCTGTAACTCTAGCCAGGGTTTCTATGCCCCAGTTGCATAATTTTGCACTTTGATGTAAACCTCAGTTGCCACTCCTCAGACCATGTCTCCAAGCCTAAGTCCTTTCTCATTTTCTCCACACCTTCCAGAGTATCCACCCTGTTGCAGATCTTTGTGTCATCTGCAAACAGACAGACCTTTCCTTCCAACCCTCTGCAATGTCACTAATAAAGACTTTGAATAGGACTGTCCCAAGGATTGATTCCTGTGGTACCCGCTGTCACCCCTCCCCAAATTGTACCCTATTCATCACCACCCTCTGTCTCCTTTCTGTTAGCCAATTCCTAACTCAGTTCCCCACCTTGTCAACCATGCCCAGACTACCAATCTTGTTGACAAGCCTTTAAAATGAGACGGTGTCAAAGACCTTGCTGAAACTGAGGTATGTAATGTCCATGCCCCCATAAACTTCCTTCATCACCCAGTCAAAAAATCTATCAGATTCATCTGACAAAACCTACCCACTGTTAGGCTTGACCAGGGTTTATATAACTGGATCACTACCTCCTTCCTTCTGCTGGTGACGCCCCTGCCTCTAATTGGTCACACCCTCCCAGATTGTACCATATTTACTACCATCTCCTGTCTGTTGGCCAGTTCCTAACCCAGTTCACCAATTTGTGTCCTATGCCCTGACTCCTATCTTGTTAACAAGCCTCTTATGTGAGATGATGTCGAACACCGTGCTAAAATTGAGGTAGATGATGTCCCTGCCCCCCAATTAACTTACTTAGTCAACCAGTCAAAGAAATCAATAAGGTTCATCTGACATGACCTGCCTGCTGTTAGGCCTGACCAGGGTTTTATATAACAGTATCACTACTGCTCTCCTTCTGCTGGTGACACCCTGCCTATGCCTCCTTGCAATTTATTCCCATTTGACCCCAAATGTTCAACATAGTCTTCTTATCACTGTACCTCATAAACCTCATATGTGAAAATGTCTAAATCTGTGGCAGCCATTCCATGCCACAGGTGCGGCAATTTGATTTGGGCAAGATGTGTGAAATGACAGCTGTACTGTTCATGAGGTTGTGTGAAAAATGGCTAGGTTGAAAATTGGAGTCAAAATATAAAAATTGGCAAAGTTACACACATGTGTGGTAAAATTTCAACTGATGCGTAATTCAGTGTTATGTTGGTATTTTTGTTCCAAATTTTCAACCTAGGCTTTTTAGGATCCGCCTAATGAACAGTGGTAGTATCATTGTGATATTCAATCACAAAGGTGGTTTCACACTACTTTGACTCGCCATTCCATACAGGTGTGAGAACATGTTTTGGGCAGGCTGTGAGAAATAACAGCAGTACTGTTCATGAGGCAGTGTGGAAAGCAGACTATGTTGAAAATTTGGAGTGATGATATAAAATTGACCAAGTTGCACTTGTGCATAGGAAAATTTAAATAAGTCAAGTAACTTGGGTGTTTGTCAGCATTTTTGCTCTAAATTTAAATATGGGCTTTTTGGACCCCACTTCATGAACAGTGACACTGCCATTTCAGTACTCTATCCCAAAGGTAATTTCATGCAGCAACTGCTCCATTCTGTGCCACATGTGTGAAAATATGATTCAGGCAGGATGTGAAAATGACAGCTTTACTGTTCATGAGGTGGTGTGAAACAATGGCTATGCTGAAAATTTAGCATCAAAATATTAAAATAACCAAAGTTACAGGCATGCATAAAAATTTCAATGAACGCACAAAACTACGCCATTTGTCAGTATCTGTACACCAAATTTTCAACATGTGCTTTTTAGGACCCCACCTTATGAACAGTGTCACTATTGAAGGAAGGGGTAGGTAGGGTGGGAAGTGGACAGCTGGTAGGCAAGGATCCCAAAGAGAGTAGCCAAATTAGATTAGCCCAAGCTAGCAGGGAAGGATTGTGGGAAGTTGCACAGGAGGGAATAGAAGGGGAGGAGAAGCAAGGAAAGGAAGGGAGGGACAGGATGGAGGGTAGTCTCACTGAATGTGAGAAGCTTAGGTAACAAATCAGCTGAGTTACTGGCACTCTTGACAGTGAGGATTATGTGGCCATCACAGAAATGTAGGCCACTGAGTACTGGGACTGGGATCTGGCAAACTCAGGGTATAAATTGTGCAAGAAGGACCATGGGGTGGGGGTGGGATGGCAATCTATGTGAGGGATGGGATCAAATGTACAAGGGATGAGGGAAGGAAAGGAGAACAAAGGTAATTTGGATGTAGCTCCTGGACTCCAAGAGTAGGAAATGGAGATTTGGGGTAGTGTACAGGTTGCCATCACAGGCAGAGAAGCTGGACAGGGAGTTAGCAGAACAAATCAGGAGGGTATGTAGGAAGGGAACATTGTCATTGTAGGGGTTCAATCTGCTGGGGGTTGAATGGAGAACTCCAGTCACCTCCAGTGCTAGGGAACAGGTGCTGTTGGACGTGATCCAGGATGGACACCTGATACAGCTGGTCACTGAACCTACTAGGCTAAGTAACATGTTAGATTTGGTATACTGTTGAATGATGACGCAGTGAGGGAAGTAAGGGTGGAGGACCCACTAGCTGATAGTGATCACCAAAAGGTGTGGTTTACTATCACGATGAGCAGGTTGTCAGGGGCTCACTAACAAAGGTAGTGGACTTTAGGAGGGTAGACTTTGGGAGGATGCAGGAGATACTGAATGGGAAACTTAAGGGCATAGGGCCAGGGTGGAAGTGGTGCAAAATGGGACATTATTAAATGGGAGATTACAGAGGCAACAGAAGCTTGCACTAAGACACACAGTAAGAGGAGCAGAGCAAGGAAATCATACTGGTTGAACAGCGAGGTGAGGGAGGAAGTGAGGGCAAAGACAGCTGTGTACCAGAGGTTCAGAAGGACTGAGAAGGAGGAGGACATGGAGAAGCATGCAAGATGGTCCAATGAAGTGAACAAGAGAGAGAGGAAGTTAAAGCCTTAAGGAGCTAAGTTTAGCACAGGGAATTAAGGAGGGAGAAATACTTTTGGATACGTCAGAGAAAAAGGAAGTGCCCCTAATCCCCCATGCATGGGGCTCTGCCCCTGCACCCCAATCTCTAGGATTCTAACTCCAAATCAGAGTTGGACCGGGAGGGGTGCAGGACCAGAAGAGAGAGTGCCTGGGTCTAGGGTGGTCTATTACAGCGAAAATGTCAATGTTGTCAGCATCAATGTGTTCGCTGTAATAGTGTCACTATCGGGGAGGCATACCAGAAATTATTGAGTAGGCCACTTTTATTTTTCTTTGGTGGTGAGTGCAGGATTTGTCTGAAATACCTCTTAAAACGTTCTTTGATAACAGGCAGGGGACCACTAAAGCTGCCTAAGCCTTGTCCCTGACCTTTCCAACCCACTGGCACTGTGAACAAGTTTGACAGCAATTTGTCATGTCTGTGTATGTGCTTGGCCAAAGAAATTGTTGGCAAGCAGCCTTTTGTGTGGTTAATATCCAGGTGACCTGAAAAGGATTGTCATGGGCTAAGTCCAGAAGTTGCTTTCAGTAGTTCTAGGGACTACCAGCTGCTGAAGTACCTCTCCCTCTAGCTCCCTTGTGCAGTACACTCCTGTACAACAATCCATTTCACTGAATTTTACTCCTTGAGAGGTCTTAGCACTATCTGCTATCTCCCTCAGTTTTGGAGGGGTAGAATCAGCTTGCTGTGCCCTGCCCACCTCCTCCTGTCTGATCCTCCTCGGTTCCACTTCAGGAGGAAAACTGCTCCTGATGGCAACCACCTCTACTTGCAGTTGGGTCTCAGGGCTGCTACCTAGCTAGCCTTTTACCCACACTAGCCACTTCCTCAGCTGCTGAGGGATGGGTCTGCACAGGCTGCTTCACCCCTTCCCCTCAGAAGATTGCCCTTTGCCTGGCTACAGGTAGTAACACATCCTAGGTTTTCCTGTGGTCAGAATCATTCCCCATTATCACATCCACAAGGAGATTAGATGCAGTTCTCACCTCCTCACCCCATGGCCATCCTCCCAGCTCAGGAAGACCTGAGCCCTTTGGCACTTGAACCACTGGACCCATGACTCTCTGAATCTTGGAGAACTGCCTGGATCAGATCCTGCCTCACCATGGAGATGAAAGTGCCCATGTTCCTCAATCCCTGTGTTACTGTCCCATTGAGTAGACTAGGTGTGTATGCTTGGTAGAGTTTGGTGGCACTACAGTGTTTGTGTGCAGTTTACCAGCTGTGGTTTACTGTCATGTCACCCTGTCCCCAGCATTTACCCTTTACTCCTGTATTTAGGAAAGTCATATAATAGATGTCACACTTTCTGGGAAATCTATCATTCCTTTGCCCCAGCTCCTTGTTCCCCTTAGAACTGGTGGGTTCTGTTTTGGGCGTGGTGCAGGCTGGTTTCTTTAGGCTTCCCTCCCTGGGTTCCCTTAAAACCATGTGCTGCTCCATCCACATAGCTCTTTATGCTGCGAATGTGGATGGCTGGCCTCATACAAATCAGTATTTTCGCTGCCTTCTCTGTGAAGTTGCATGTCTGGTCCAGTAGCCAAATATCAGGTCATCAGGTATACAAACTACCGATGTGAAGCTGACTGGGCAGTAATTGCCAGCTCTCCCTGCTGCCACTTTTTGAAGTGGCACATCAACCCTCTTTTTGTCTGGCACCCATTCTGTACTGTATCTAAGGACAAGTTAAATAATCTGGCTAGTAGTGATGCCATTTCCTTCCTTAGCCCCTGCAGCAACCTAGGGTGCAGGGTGTCTGGTCTTGTCTACCCTCAATGTGCCCATTTCCTCCCTTATGCTGCCTCACTGATTGGACTAGGATCCTCCACTATACCCCTTCCCCCAGCACTGGTCTCCTTCTACTTCCCTCATCGTGAAGACTGAGATCAAGTATGTATTCAGCACTTCAGCCTTCTCGAAATCCCCTTCCACCTGTAATCCCCCTCACCATTTACTCTTACTATCCTCTGCCTTGTTTTCCTCTTTTCCCTATATATCGAAAGAAAGTCCACAAGTACGCTGGAAGGAAGGAGGCTTTACCTCTTATGGCTCTCTGGAGTCACCTGTTGCAACACCTCAGCTGGGCAGTGGTTAATAAGCTGGAGACATTGGAGGTAGGACATAAAATAACAAGGTCTGTAGAAAGCTGGCTAATGGATAGAAGCCAGAGGATGGTGGTCAATGGGGTGCATTCTGGGGAAGTAGGGGTGATGAGCAGGTCCCCAAGGTTCAGTGCTGGGGCATATTCTGTTTAACATCTACATCAGTGACATAGCAGAGGGCTGCAGGGGAGAGTCTGTTTTGCAGATGACATGAAAATCTGCAATGGGGTAGACACCCAGAGGAGTAGAAGCTATGAAGAAAGATCTAAGGTTGCTGAAGGGGTGGGTGAAAACATTACAGCTGAAATCCAGTGCCAAAAATCACAGTGATGCACTTGGGGCAGAAGAACCCATGAACCACACATACACTGGGGTGCAGAAATGGTTACATCTGAGCTGGAAAAGGATCTAGGAATCATAATCACTGACAACATTAAGATAGGGACCCAATGCAGCAAGGTGGTGGGAAAACTAGGAAGCAGTCAAGGACAGTGGTTTAAGACTCTGAGCTGCAAATCTGGAGACCTGTGTTTGAATCCTACAGCCCCACTTGCATACAGTGTGACCCTAGCAAGTCATTTAACTTCCCTGTGCTCCCAGGTTGCACCTTTAAACAAGCTTTCAGCTTAGGTATCTCACTTGGTTAAACAATTGGAAAAAAGTGACAGAACACTAGCATGCATAGGGAGGGAGATGACTAGTAGAAAAGGGTGATAATGCCACTCTACAGTCCCATGGTTATGCCTCACCTTGAGCATGTAGATCAGTTCTTGAGATGCCACCCATGCAAGGATGTAGATGGCATGGTAAGGGTGTGGAGAAGGGCCATTAAAATGGGGTGTGGGCTAAGTGGGAAGTCATATGAACAGAGGTTGAGGGTGTTGAATTTGTACCCTTTGAAGACCAGAAAGAAGAGGGGATATGATATAAACATTAAAATATATGAAGGGGTCAATAAAGTGGGGACAGCTTATTCTTGGGAAGGTAGATGCAAAGCCTAGAAGACAGGGACTGAAGGTGGAGGACGTAGGTTTAAGGAAAACATTAAGGGGCATTACTTCACTGAGAGGGTAGTGGCACCCTGGAACAGCCTTCTGGAGGAGGTGGTGCAGGCCAAAACAGTGAAGGGTTTCAAGATGGCATGGAACAAACCCAGGGGAGGAGTGTGGAATCTGTTGGGGAGCATGTAAAGCGGGAGGATATGGCACATTCTAATATGAATATGAAACTTTCTGAAATAGATACGACCCATACAGAAGCATATATGACACATACCTAAAATTAATAAAAAATACTACACTGCATATAACACATATCAAAATGAATAAAACACACACTGAAATGGATAAGACCCATACCAAAATGGATTATCACATGTACAAAACACAAAAAGTAGAGCACACACCTCCAGTAACAAGGGCACAAGTCTATAAAAATACTTTATTAACATTGCCAATAACACTTGACGCGCTTTCTGATGTAGATCATATCCTTTCTCAAAGATCTACATCCTAAACGCTGGCCAGGTTATTGGCAATGTTAATAAAAGTTATTTTATAGACCTGTGCCCTTGTTACTGGAGTGTGTGTGTCTACTTTTTGTGTTTTTGTGATTTGAAGTAAGTATGGAAGCACTACGATCCTTGTGCTAACTCCACTGTGTTTTTGGGTTATCACATGTACCTAAATCTTTAAGGTACTCACTTAAATTATTATAATGTATACCAAAATGAATGACACACACTGAATAGTAGATTATATTTATTTACTATATTGATACCCTTGCTGAATGTGTACTATAGTAAATAAATGGTTATGAAGTACTGAAAACAAAATGGTATATTAAAATGTATATGTTGCACACTGAAATGAGCATACAACAAACTGAACTGTTGCCAAACTTACAAGGCATAGACTGAATTACCTAGGCAGCCAAAGCATTGCAGCAGCTGCCCTTTGTCTGGGGCCCCCTTCCTTCTCCTCCATGGCCAGTGTACAGAGGTTGCTAGAGACCAGCCCAGGGGAGTGTCTAGTAGCTTCTGGACACAAACAGCTAGGGCATAGCTAGCCACTCTGTGAGATGGGGTCCGAGGGATGGATGAAACTAGCAAGCAGACTGCTTCTCAACCTTCTTGATCATCCTCCCCAGATCACCCACCACCCATTCCCCTGGCATTTCAGGAGGTGAGGTTGGCTCAGTAGGGCCCCTTTTGATCCACTATGGTGGCCACATTATGGGTTTGGGAGACTCTTCCCGTTTTTCCCTACAGGGATTTTCCTAGGTTTTTCACCTCCAAAAGGATGTTATAGTATGGTAGTAGAGCAGTAAGGCCTCAGGTAATAGTACAACAAAATGCATGTCAAACAACATAGCATACATACTTAACTGACAAGGTAAATGAATTACAGTGCAAAAGGTGTTACAATATGTTGCAGCTGGTTGTGCAGCATGGCAGGAGCGCCAAGAGGAAATAGTGGAAAACAGAGGACAACGCCATTTCTCCCGAAGGTGGCGTGGCCCTGGTCAGCGTGAGGATGGAGGACCATAAGACCTGTACCCACACGGGGGTCTAGGTCCAGCCTCAGCAGCCTAGACTGCGTGGTCGGCAGAGCCAGATGGGGGCAGCCATCAGAACCTTGGCTATATGACCTGTCTTATTACTGCAGAGGTATGCCTCTTCCCACACCCAAGGGTTTCCCAAATTATGGGGAGGGACAGGGCTCTGGGGTATCACGCTTCCTTCCTTCAGTGCCTGCTGCTCAATATTAATTGATTAGGTATTAATCTAAGTAGAAATTCTAAAGTAATTTATGACTTAATAAAGATTAATATCTAGAATTTAAATAATAAAATGGATGTGGCCATTTTCCTCCAAGAACTGTGTTGTGTCTTTCTTGACCATGAAGTGGGGGCATGGGGGCCTACCAGACAAAGAGTGTAACCAATTTACTGGAAGGTTAGAGTTTTTCTTTGCTGCCCTCTGGAAACTAATGTCAGTATTTTATCAATTTAAGAACAGTAAAAGAAATGAATCAGTCATTTATTTTGTAATAATATGTGCTAGAAACACATATGTTATACCACTGGAAAGCTGAGAGTCTCCTCTTTCTAATACTATGAACCAGTTGCTTGTAGCTTATGATAGTACATTGCAAACAGCCCTATTATTAATGTTCTAGGTTCTTCTAAAATGGCAGTTTGTGAATCTAGTTATCCACCAAATGATTAATTTCACTGTCTTTTGTCCCTAGGTTCCCTGACTTTTTAGAGGAGGTTGCATGCTTACAGGCTTCAGTACATGTGCTGAACTACTGAGTAATTAAAGGCTTGGGCAGCAGCCACTCCCAGGTTGGTGAGCTAGGTGACATTTTCAAAGCAGATATGCTGAGCGCATCTCAAAGATGCACCCAAGCATGATATTCAAAAGAGCATAGATGGGCGGGTATCTCCCAATGCACCAAAGATAAACTATAATGTATCTGATGCATCTGGAGGATGTGCCCATGTACATTCTGCACAACTCTATTTTCTGCCTAAATGGGTGGCACATCTTGTGTGCATCTCCAAGATGATCCCAAAAGAGATAGAACTAAAAGAAGTAGTCCTAAGTGCAATCCCCAACAGGAAGCTGTCAGAATAGCAGGCTGTATGAGCACCAGTGTGTTATCTGACTGCACATGTTATCAGTAAAGACAGTACACTGAGCAATGTGTGCTATTGTGCAGTTCACTTTGTGAACACATTCTGATATGTACATAAGAAAAAATGACTCACCTTAGGAACTGTGTTTCCTCTAATGGAGTCTTGCTGTATTCTGACATATGCAGTTAGCCCCAGCACTTGAACTGCCCCAGAGAGGAAAGAGAACTCTATGCCAGAGCATAGAACGCTGGGTTCAAGCTTGGTTCAAACCTCTGTCTGCTGCACTTCAAAATGTAACCGTCAGATTCTTATGAGCTAATACTAACTAACTACACTTCCTAAGTGGAAATTGTAAATAAAATAGCCAACAGGCAACACATTTTGGGTCCCCAAAAACTCAAATCGAGAACCACAAAATAATAACCAGGTAGTGAACCAACAAATAAGTACAAAACAACATAAGCATAACCCACTCCCTCCTTCTAAAAGGGGAGAGCCAAGTACACCCCTCAAGTGCAACACTGTACCTGTCAGTCCACTTCCCAAAAACAGGTTCTGAGAGGAAGGCAGGAAGGAGGTCAGAATACAGCAAGACTCCATTAGAAGAAACACAGATACTAAGGTGAGTAATTGTTTCTTCAAACAACATGAAATCTTGCTGTATTCTGACATATGCAGAACTACAGCAGTACCTCCAAGGAGGAGGGTACCGAACCTATTTTGGGAATAGACTCTACAGTACTGTTGTACAAACCTAGCATCACTCTAGCCTGGATATCCAGAGAGTAATGCTTGGTGAATGTATGACTGTTTTCCAGGTGGCTGCTTTGCATATTTCTAACAAAGGTATCTCTGGCAGCAGCCAGAGAAGCAGCTTACCCTAGTCGAATGAGCCCTCAGGCCTGAGGGGATATTTTGTCTAGCTTTCCATAGCAGAATTGTATAAAAGAGACAACCCACCCGGCAATAGTTCTCTTAGTAGCAGGTTTAGCCTTTCCCACTTCACCATAAGTGAGAAACAACTCAGAACAGTCAAACCTAAGTGCCTTAGTGTGCTCAATGTACTATCTAAGTGCCCTTTAACATCCAAACTGTGTAACCTTCTTTCTCCTGAAGAAGAATGATCATTGAAGAACACCAGAAGAGAATGGACTGGTTCAGATGAAAATCTGAAACCACTTTAGGTAAGAACCTCCTATGGGTTCTAAGGACCACCTTATCTCTATTGAATGAGATAAAATCCAGCTCCAGTGACAGAGCTTGTAGCTCACTAATACACTAGGCAGATGTGATGGCTACCAGGAACACAGTTTTCCAAGTCAAATACTTAAGTTCTACTGAAGCCAAAGGTTTAAACGGGTTGTATAAGCTGAGTAATGCAAACATTAAGATCCCAGGCAGGAGCAGGGGCCTTAAAAGGAGGGCTGGTATGAAGTAACTTTTAAAGAACTTACAGAAAACAGGGTAAGATGCCAGAGAAAGCCTTCCCACTGACAGAAATGCAGAGACAGCTGCTAAGTGCACTTTAAGGGTGGCTGGCCTGAGACCTAGGCCATTGAGATGGACCATATAATCCAGAACAGTAGCCAGATCAGTGGTGTCTGATAAAACATCCGTATTGGAGAACCAGATGCTGAATCACTTCCATTTAGAATTATAAGTTTTCTGGTGGCAGGCTTTTGAGAAGCTTTAAGAATATCTAGAACCCCCTAAGACAATTGTAGATTTGCATACTCTAACTCTTCAAGAGCCAAGCCTTGAGACTGAGAGACTGAATATTGGGCTACCAGATTCTCTCCTGAGAGGCGGTTAACAGGTTGTGCCTCTTAGGAAGAGATAGGGAAGATGGACTGCTAGGGACATCAACAGGGATACCAAGGCTGTCTGGACCAGTCTGGTGCAATCAGGATCACCCTGCATGATTGTGACCTGATCTAGACCAGGACCTTGAATAACAGGGGAAAGGGATGAAAGGCATAAAGGAATTTGCCCCAATCCAGAACCAGTGCATCCAAGTAAACTGTGCCTCTGACTGGGGTCTGCAACAGAAGACAGGAAGTTGATGATTATCTGGGGCTGCAAAGAGATCTATCTCTGGGTGTCCCACCTGGAGAAGACTACTTCCAAAATGAAGGGTCCCAGGCCCATTCATGATGACCCTGAGAGATTCTGCTCAGGGCATCTGCTAACACATTGTCCTTTCTTGGTAGAGGACTGCTACCAGAGATGCCTGCAGGGCATAAGTCAAAGACCAAATTGTCATGGCTTCCATACACAGGGCCATAGACTGAGTGCCTTCCTGCTTGTTGATGTACCACATGGTGGTGGTATTGTCTGTCCTGACCTGAACCACCTTGTTCTTTACTGAGTCTGAGAAAGCTAGGAGATCCAGGAATACTGCTCTGAGTTCCAGAAGATTGATATAAAGTAGAGACTCCTGAGGGACCACATCCCTTGTGCTGTGAGGGCACTTAAGTGAGCTCCCAGCCCAGAGAGAAGCATCTGTGGTTAGCACCACTGAATGAGTCTGACTGATGAATGGGACTCCTTGCCTGAGATTGTACTGATCCAGCCACCATTAGAGAGCTTAGATCAGTCTGAGTCACTGGAATCAATTTGGTTAGAGAATCTTTTTCTGAGACCAAAAGACCTCAAATGGAACTGAATGTCCTCATCTGAAATCTGGCTCCCTGTACCACTGCAGTGGAAGCTGTCATGTGGCCCAGGCGCTGAAGAAAATGTCTTGCTGGTTGAGATACCAGAAGGTGGAAAGAAGAAGCAATGTCTGTAAGGGCCTTTGCCCTTGCCATAGGAAGAAAATCCTTGCTTGGACTGTATCCAGCTCTATCCCTATGAAGGTCAGGAGTTGCACTGGTTCAAGAACTGACGTTGGTAGGTTTAGGAGGAATCCTAGTGTAACCCCCTGTTACCCGGGTTACAAGAATCCCATTTAGATCTAGTGGCAGGCAGGGAGGCAGCTTGTGAAACACCAATTAAATGGATTTTGCACTGTCTCACTCTGTCCTTAGTCTCAGCTGAGCTGGAGGATGACATCATATGGAATTCTGCAGCAGCATAAGCCACTTTGGAATGTTGCAGCAGGGAGTTAGCTAGAATGTTGGGAGGTTATAAATTCAGTCTAGAGGAGATTCAGTGAAGGCAGGAGGTGCACTACAGTGGGCAGTCCCTCAGGGCTCTCAGCTCTGACCAGAGCTACCTGTCGTTGTGGGGGGTGTTCTCCCTAGACAGAGACACAGAAGATACCTGTTTGAAGTGGTTGAGACTGTCCCTCAGTAGTTCCAGGGTGGCTCCATCCCTGAGGGAATTGGGGGAACCAGACTAGCTTTTCAGAGGCAATCCCTGGTCCTGCTGGAAAACAGAAGCTGCCTAGAAGATTTGTGCTGAGGCACCAAGAAGTAAGTCTGTTTTCCTGTGAGAGAAGCCTGTGGGCACCTGCATACTAGGGTGAGTTGCTCTGCCGTAGAGCCGATGTTTCACCAAGAATGTGTTTTAAGTAGCTGCTACTGTGGATCAAGAAAGGACAGCCAAGTACAGTACTTATTTGTGTATGACTTGGGAATTCCTATAACCAGTGGGGTCTACAGGGATGGACAATGCCACTTAAAGAACATTACCAGTCAGGACACTATTTTTCCAGTAGATTGTTAAGTGTGATATACTGTACATTTCGAGATAGCAATCTACAACCAGAGGTTCAAAGGAAAGGTGTTGATTCCAAATGAATGGCTGGGTATAGATTTGGGAGCAAGAGTGGAGACCCCCTATCTGGAGTAACCAGATTTACCTCTCTGGTTCAGTTTGGGCACCCATAGTTTTCTCCCAGACACTTGATCAGTGCTCACAGAAAGCACCCAGACATGGGATTTGTGCAGAAGATTTACCCTTGTGGAGCCTGTATGTGCTCATGGGTGGTTCAGGGAGCCACCGAGAAATGTTCCATGACATATGGAAAGTGGTCCAAGTGCTGGCCAGATGTGCCAGGCCAGGAAATCAGAGAAGAGTACAAGTTTGGGCTGAGAACACAGTGTGTTTTGGAATCTGAGGGTTCCAGTGTTGTGAAAGAAGATGTGTTCTGGTCTTCGTGTATCTGCATTACCATGAGTGTAGCCCGTGAGGTCCATCTATGCTTTATGTTCTGTTGTGTTGTGAATAAAAGCCACATTTTAGAATCCCACTCCTGGTTTGGACATTACAGTTATTGCTCCCTGTGTCCGAGTTACTTGGGTGCCCCTGACTAGAAGTCAAGCCTAGCCAAAATGCCGAGCAACAGTTTTCTCCCTGAACCCAGGTCCCAGGTAGGGGTTACATATGGAGGCACTGCACAGTGCTAATAACACAAAAATACCATCAACCCGACCCTGGGGTTACACTAGGGAAGTGAGCAATTGTTGTGTTACTTGTAAGTTTGACTTGACTTGGTCTGGAGACTGCCGTTCAATGAGCCAGTCATCCAGGTATCGAAAACTGGAGATGTTCTGTCTCCTGAGAAAGGCTACTACTACAGCTAGGTATTTTGTGAATACCCTTGGAGCTGATGTTAGGCGAAGGGCATTGCTTGAACTGATAATGGCCTGAAGGCAATTTGAACCTGAGGTACTTTCTGTGGGAGCACCTGATGGGAATGTGAAAGTAGGCATCTTGGAGGTCCAGGAGGCTAACCAATCCCTGGCCTCAGACAGGGAAGAATTATTCCCAGAGTCACCATTTTGAATCGTGGTTTGACAAGGTGCTTGTTTAGGCATCTTACGTCTAGCATGGCCGTCACTGCCATCTTTTGGGGTAAGGAAGTATCTGGAATACAGACCCTTGCCCCTGTATGGATAGGAACTCTCTATGGCTCTAAGAGCCAGCAGAGAGAAACCTCTGTCTCTAGGGCAATGGTTTGGAGATGTTTGCAGGTGGAAAAGACCTGACCCTCAGTTTTAAAATTTTTTGAAGCTGAGGTCCAGTCCCTAACACTACTTCCAGGACCCACTTGTCTGGGGTAACAGACTTCCAGGCCTGGAGTAGTAGCCAGCCAGCCTCCTACTGGAATAGGCGAGTCGACCGGGCTGACACGTCAGGGTGTCTGCTTGGCAGGAGCCTTAGACTGGGAGGAGGAGAGCAGCCCTGCTCATACCCCTTCTGCCTCTCCCTCTGAAGAACCCCTCTGAGGAAAAGGCAAGGAGGCCTGTGCCTGGTAGAAAGGCCTGTGAAAAGGCCTGCCCTGCCCCTAGACTATTGCTTTGAGGAATTGCCTGCCTTTTCTTGGCTGTGCCCACCTGTAGGTGGTCCTGTATTCATCCATCTTTTCATGTAATTCTCCATCTGATCCCCAAATAGAGAACTACCCACCACAGGGAAATCCATGGCCTTAGCCTGAGTGTCCTGTGAGAGGCTAGTACATCTGAGTCAAGCAAATCTCTGAAGAGACACAGATGTAGCCATGACTTGGATGACACATCATTTGAGTCTACAGCAGCATGAAATTGATCTTAGATGCCTCAATCCCATCAGCAGCCACCTCCTCTAGCTCCTTGGCTAGCTGGGGAAGCCTGTTAACCAGTTTCAGAACAGTATCCCATCTGGATGTCTGGTATCTGGCTGTGTAGGTCATATAATTTGCCTGCCTGAGTCCCAAGGAGGATGCCAAGTACTGTTGTTTGGCCAAGCATCCACCTTCCTAGTGTCTTTATCTGGGGTGTGAAGCCAAAGGTATATTAACCTTGTCACAGGCTGCAGCCTGCACGACCCCAACATGGCTGCATTGTTGGAACAAGAACTCTGTACCTGAGCCTGACAACATATACCTCCTGTCCATTCTCTTATCCACAGGAGATAAAGAATTTGGTGTTTGAAGGATTTTTGTGTCTGTTTCCCAAAAATTTTATGGAGGGAATAGACAGCTTTTGGACCCTGGATGTCCATCATTTCTACAAAAGCAGGCTCCTCTTGTTCCTCAACAGCTTCAACCAGAGGAGCTGAGGGTCTCTGACACTTTTGTAAAACAAATAGTGGGATGGGGACTCAGAAAACCTGGGAGGGAAACTTTAGAAGGCCTGTCTGGGGAGATGTCCAGTTCAGTGGGCTCATTCAGACCTTCCACAGCATCATCATCATCATTGTTGTCATCGTACCTTCTTTCCCTCCAAATCTGGTTCATAATACCCATCCAGATAATATTCCGGAACTAGGGAACTGACAAACTGAGCACCTACCGAGAGGTGCCAGATCGGACGGAACCGGGGAGCGATTCTACAATACTTATCACCCTGGTTATCTCTTCGGCGGTTGGACGTTGCGGTTCTGGATCCGAACTGGATGATTTTCTCTTTCTCTAGACAGAATTGACCCCTCAGGATCAGCTCTCCTTTTGCCTGAAGGAATATCGCCCAGGTCAGTGGGCACTCCCTCAGGTTTGGTCGGAACCGAACCAGGCTAGCCATCCAGATTAACGGACTTCTCTGCCTCCTTTTCCATAAGCCCACCTAATCTCTTATCCAGGGTGGCCTTCAGAAAATTTTTGCAGATTTGGCAGTCTAAATCGAGGTGGTCAAATCCCAGACAATAAACACAGGTGGTGTGAGGGTCTGCCTTAGCAAAGGCATCCCCACACTCACTACAGTGCTGAAACCCAGTGGGCCTGTTTTTTCTTCAGTTTCTCAGACATGGCCAGACTAACCACTTACCCTTTGGTAGCTTAAAGCCAGGTAAGACACCCCATATTGGTTTACCAACCATGTTAAGAGGTCATGGAAAAAACGTTTAATGTTTTTGAAACCAATAGGGACGGTACCTCACACTAAGAAATTAAGAATAACACAAACTAAAACACAATCGGTTCCAAACCGGACTGATAGTAACGTCAGTCTATTTCCACAGAAAATTAAACAATAAAACTAAGTCCACTACCTACACACTTACTGTACAGCAGACAGGGATCTGAACTGAAAGAAAAATAGTGAAAAAAACAGTATTTTAACTGACTGACTTTACCGAACCGAGCAAGTGAAGGAGAAATCTCGGAGTGACTGTTCAGTTAGGCGGAGTAAAGAATCTGACAGTTACACTTTGAAGTGCAGCAGACAGAGGTTTGAACCAAGCTCAAGCCCAACATTCTATGCTCTGGCACAGAGTTAACTCTTTCTCTCCGGGCAGTTCAAGTGCTGGGGCTAACTGCATATGTCAGAATACAGCAAGACTTCATGTTGTTTAAAAAACACTTTTCCATAGACATTGTCTGGACTGCTGGTTGTGTTATCATATTGAGGGATACTGGGATAAAGGATGGGGCACCATTCCTGATGATGGAGATAATGAGGTGTGTGAGGAGAGTGGGGACATCCCTAGCAGCCATCTAGTGGGTCGATGTGCAGGACATCATGTCCACACGACACACTCTGTGGCACAACACACAGCAGGAGGCAGTGCTGGGAGGGGCAATGACAGGGAAAGTGCAAAGGCCAACACCTATGTGGAACATAGCTCTGGGAAGCCTGCTGGAATAGGGTCTACAAAAACAGTGTCATTGGTGTGCCAGAACACAGGGTGGGCAGGGCAGGAGCATGGCATAGCAGGCACAGGTGGCAGGACATCAGGCAACACACACCCAGACACAAATAATGTCAGGTGTATGAAGAGAACCATGGCTGGACTGCACAGTGGCAGGTTGGGCCACTAGCAGGGATGGGATGTGCAGGACAGGCGGAGTGACATACATGCGCACAGTTACATCATATCTGGATGTGGGCCAGGTCCACTGGTTGCAGTGCAACACTGGCTGTAACATGAGAAATGTAAAAAATGTACTTCCAGGGCTGCAGTACCTGTTGGTCACCTGTGGTGGGGTGGCACAGGGCAGCCCAAGTTTAGCTCAGCATGTTCAAATGAGGTATGGAGTAACTATGATGAGAAGCTAAGCAGTTCAGTTAGGCCTGAATTTGGCAATGGGGCCATTTGCATACTCTGGCTAAAAACTGCAGATTTGCTCCCAGCCCATCTCAATCTGCAGGGCACCTCTGATTAGTTTGGTGCCTCTCTGGACTGGCGCATTTCCTTGTGTGCACGATATGTTGGGCACATTTGATGGACTCAGGGCATTTCCTTGGTGCATTTCTAAACATGCATGATGCGGCGTACCGCACTTGACATGCAGAGGAGCATGTATGAGGTAACAGCCATGTATTGTGCATCTCTCAACACTGTGGTGATGCACCATTGCCCACATCGAGCATCCCTACGGTGCATCTGTGACATGCACAGAGCATGTGTGTGACCCAGTCACTGTCACTACAGTGCCCTATCTTTGCTTACCAGCTCCAGGTGGATCTCTGTGACATATGCCATGTGTGCAGATGCAGGGCCCAGGACCCTTACCTGGAGCACTATTGAGTTGGCCAACCTGTTGACACTGGTGCTGGCCCTGGAAGGCAACCTGCTTGAGACAGAGGCCTTGCAGGAGGGACGAGCTGTTGTGTGGGTCAGGTGGTGGTGCGCCATGTGAACCACAATGGGATGCCATGCACTGCAGAACAGTGTTGGCACCATTATGGTGAACCTTCTGCATGGCCTCTGCCCAAGCAGGTTGCCCTCCAGGGCAGCATCAGTGCCAACAGGTTGGCCATTTCAGTGCTGCTCCAGGTAAGGGCCTGGGTCTCTCTAGGCTACATGTGGCAATATCTCACAGAGGTCCACCTGGAGCTAGTGTGCAAAGATGGGGCACTGCAGTGACAGTGGCTGGGTCATGCACAATGTGCAATAGGCATGCACACTCTGCTCTGCACATGTCACAGATTCACCATAAAGGTGCATGATGTATGGGCAATAGAGAATCACCACATAGTGCTGTGAGATGCAAAATCACAGCCATTACCACTAGACATGTCCGCTGCACATATCAAGCGCGGTACACAGTATGATGCATGTGTAGAAATTCACCCTACAGAAATGCCCCAAATTCATTAAATGTGCTCAACATATCATGCATGTGAGGAAATGTGCCATCCAGAGATGCACCAGACTAATCAGATGTGCCCTCAGATTCAGATGGGCTGGGAGCAAATCTGATAGAGATGCACAATGGTGCATCACCGAGCAGTGTTAAATGTGGTACACAGTATCGTGGATGTGTGGAAATGCACCCTACAGAGATGTACCAGAGCCATCAAATGCACCCAATGTATTGCACATAGATGGAAATGTGCCTTCCAGAGATGCACCAAGTAATCAGATGCGCCCTGCAGATTGAGATGGGCTGGGAGTAAATCTGCAATTTTAAGCCAGAGTATCCAAATGGCTTCATTGCCACATTCAGGTCCAACTGAACTGCTTAGCTTGCATTATAGTTGCTCAAACCTCATTTGAAGGTGCTGAACTGTACTTGAGCTGCCCTGTGCCCTCCACACCACAGGTGACCAACAGGTACTGCAGCCCTGGAGAACATCGTTACATTCCTCATCTTGCAGCCTGTGTTGCACTGCATTCAGTGAGACCTGGCCCACATCCAGATGTGCGGAACTATGCACATGCATGCCACTCTCATTTCCTACACTATCCCATCCCTTCTAGTGGTCCCACCTGCAAATCTCCTGTCTGCACCACCCTCCCATCCCTGCTAGTGGTCCCCACCTGCCACTCTCCTGTCCAGCCATGTTTTCTTCCATGCCCTTACATTATTTGTGACTGGGTGCATGTTGCCTACCACCCTGCCACCTGTGCCTGCTACGCTGAGCCCTTGACCTGCCCACCCTGTGCTCTGGCACACCAATGTGACTGTGTTTGAAGGCTCTATTCCAGGGGCCACCCAGTTCTATAGTTTTAAATGGGTGTTGGCCCTTGCACTTTCCCTGTCATTGCCCCCCGCACTACCTCCTGCCATGTTTTGTGCCACAGAGTGCATTGTGTGAGCATGGTGTCCTGCACACCAACCCACTAGATGGCTGCTAGATATGTTCCCACCTCCTCACACCTCATTATCTCCACTGCCAGGAATGGTGCCCCATCCTTATTCCCAGTGCTGCCATTCTATTCCCTCAATATGATAACACAATGAGCAGTCCTGACAACTTCTATGGAAAGGTGTTTTTTATATACATATCAGGATGTGCTCACAAAATGCACTGCACAATAGCACACATTGCTCAGAGTACTGTCTTTACTGATAACACGTGCATTCAGATACCACACTGGTACTCACATAGCCCACTATCCTGGTAGCTGTCTGTTTGGGGATTGCACTTAGGACTATTTATTTTAGTCCTAACTTTTTAGGAGCATCTTGGGAGGTGCTCCACCCCTTTGTCAGAAAATAGAGTTATGCGCAACATTCATGGGCATGCCCCTCCAGATGCACCGAATACATTATGTTTTATCTTTGACGCATCTGGAGATGCGCCGCCCATCTCTGCTCTATAAATATAGCACTTTGGTGCATCTGCTTTGAAAATGTCACCCAAACTCACTAACCTGGGTGTGGCTGCTGCTCAAGCCTTTGATGACTCAATAGTTCAGCACATGTACTGAAGCCTGTTAACAACCAACACTCCTCTTACAAAGAGTCAGGGAACCTGAGGACAAAATACAGTGAACTGAATTGTTTGATGGATAACTAGATTCACAAACTGCCATTTTTTAGAAAACCTAGAACATTAATAATGGAATGGGGTTGTTTGTCACATAATGTCAGAAGCTACAAGCAACTTGTTTATAGTATTAGAAAGAGGATATTCTCTGCTTTTCAGTGGTATAACTGTGTGTTTCTAGCACTTAATCATTACAGAATAAATGGCTGATTAATTTTCTTTACTCTTCTTTAATTGGTAAAATACTGACAGTTTTTAGAGGGCAGCAAAGAAAAACTCTAACAGTAAGTTGGTGGAATTCAGTTAAACATGCATTAATGAGCTAATCCTGGCACTGCAGATTTTTTTTGAGTAATACCTCTCTTTACAGGGCAGATTTTATTTATTTATTTGCTTTTGCTTACCAGGTAAGCATACTAGACAACCAAGTGCCTATTTTCAGGTGTGACCCAGGAGATTACAAGCTACATATACGAACATCAGGCATATACATATACAACAAGTGGTAGTAAGAACATCAGGCGTATACATTTGCAACAAATGGTAGAAAAAACAGCGATAGTACAATCATGGGCGGCAGTGATATGCATTTTGGTCAACCATACCCTCAGGTGGGTGTGGGTAATACATAATATAAGTAGTACAATTTGTAGGAGTGAGACCAAGGAAAACATGAGATAGACTCGTGCAAGTACTGTTTACCCTGAACAGTTGGGCCAATAGAGACCCAGTACATTTAATATGTCAGATAGCAAAAGAGCTCACCAAGGGATATAGTGGATTTTTTTTACACAACACAATATACTGTATAATTTTGCAAAACACTGGACTAAGACAAGTACAGGATGGGTTTATCTGATGTTAAGTGTAACCTTACACAAAGAACACATATAACAGTATTTTGTTGAAGCCATATAAAACTTTGAAAACAAAGATCTTAAAAATCCTAAAAATAAAATCCAAAACGGGTACAGTAGCAAACTAACAATTTAATAATATATCATTGTGCATATTCCTGAGTCACACAATTTATGGAGCTCTTACCTGCAGTGAAGCTGAACAGGAACTGCTGGACTCCTACAGAATCTTGGGGTGATGCTGCACTCTGGTTACAAGTCATGTGCTTTTCGCTGTGTGTTATACTCAGTTCAGTATGTTACACTCAACTTGGTGTATCACAACATTTCAATTTGCTATATTGACACATTGGCACGTGTTACCTCTATTCAGTCTATGCTTTGTAAGTTTGGAAACAATTCAGTTTGCTGTATGCTCATTTCAGTGTGCAACATACATTTTAATATATCATTTTGTTTTCAGTACTCCATAACCATTTTATTTATTTACTACAGTACACATTCAGCAAGAGTATCAGTATAGAGCCAGATATCCAGAAATGCGCTAAAGGGCTGGCACAAGTCCGGCTTAGCTTAAAACCGATAAACGATGCAACTGCTTTGAATATCCCGCCATAGTAAATAAATATAATCTACAATTCAGTATGTGTCATTCATTTTGGTAAACTTTATAATAATTTAAGTAAGTATCTTAAAGTATTTTATGACGTGGAGCTCTTTGAAAATGAGTCCCTGACTCAAAGGTTGTAATCCTAAAGTCTGTTAAATTAAATAAATAAAGATTTAGGTACATGTGCTAATTTTGTACAGATCATATCCATTTCAGTGTGTGTTTTATTCATTCTAGTATATGTTATATGCACTGTAGTATTTTCTTATCGTTTTTCATATGTGTCATATGCATTTCTGTATGGGTTGTATCTATTTCTGAAAGTTCCATATTCATATTAGAATGTGTCATACTCTCCTCTTTACTTGCCCCCACACACAGATTCCACACTCCCCCTTGTCAGCCCTTGTATTTGTCCCATGCCTCCTCGAATCCCTTCACTGTTTTGGCCTGCACCACCTCATCCAGAAGACCATTCCAGGGTGCCACTACCTCTCAGTAAAGTAATGCCCACTAATGTTTTCCTAACCTACCCCCTCCACCCTCAGTCCATGTCCTCTAGTCTTCGCATCTACCTTCCAGAGAATAAGCTGTCCCACTTTATTGACCCCTTCATGTATTTGAATGTTTCTATCATATCCCCTCTTCTTTCTTGTCTTCAGAGGGTATAAATTCGACACCTCAACCTCTGCTCGTATGACTTCCCACTTAGCCCACACCCTATTTTAATGGCCCTTCTCCATACCCTTTCCATGCCATCTATGTCCTTGCATTGTTGGCATCTCCAGAACTGATCTACATACTCAAGGTGTGGCCTAACCATGGGACTGTAGAGTGGCATTAGCACCTCCCTTTTATGTTTGCTTGTGCACATGCTAAAAACATTATGTGACAGCTTAGAAGAGAAGCGGGTTGTGGAGCAGTGGCACTGTGGCAGCCAAGGGAGGCACTGCATTTGGGGCTTGGCACTGGTGGACCAATGGAGCACAGTGTGCTGATGACACTGGTCTCCAAAAGTGCCACCAAGTACAAACGTTTTGCCACAGCAATCAGGGCTGCCTCATCATTGCAGCATCAGTCATTGCTAGGCGGAACTTTAGTACTGCCAATATTGTTTGTGAACATGGTGGTGGCTTGCCGCCATGTTCACAAACAATATTATTGAGCCCCTCAGTGCCAAGGGGGGTGCCCAATCCCTCAGCAGCATGTGTCCCCACCACAACATTGTTTGTTTGCCGACAGAGGCCCCAATCCCGTTGGCTTTCAGTCCCCACGAGTTCAGGATGTTGACGAAGGAGCCCACTCCCGTTGACATAATGGACCCCTCCCAGTTTAAATTGCTGACAGGGGGCCCACTCCTCATTGACATAATGCTCACACCCCAACAAAAGTAGGTGTGTGCGAGAGGTGCCCAGTCCCCCTTTGCTCTTAGCATGTCGCCCCCTTTTTTTATTACGCGCAAGGGAGTACCCAATCCCCATCAGTTACAGCCGCCTCCCAAACAAAACACTCAGTTGGCATGCAGAGAGCCCACCCCAGCGTGCAAATGCCCTGTAAAAACAAAAGTCTTGCAATTTTTAAAATAATTTTTATGTTCCTCTCTGGTCCTTTTCACTTGGGGCACCTCTTTCATGTTGGAGTTTTCAAACAAAACAGCTCTTTCCTCCATTCTCTAGCCATTCTTAGACACCATGCTACTATGTAACATATACCTGTAACCAGCCAGTCTCCTGGGTTTTAGGAATCCCATCAGTGTTGGCCTTAGGCAGGTAAAATGCAGCTGGTGGAGAGCTCATTAGGGCTTTCTACATAATGCCATCATTGTTTTACTCAGCTAGACTGAGTGGAGGATGATTATGTCATTTAGAACTTTCACAGCAGCATAACCATTTTGGAGAAAGCTGCTCTGAGTAGTGGTGGGCGAAGTGGGTGGAATTAGCTTCACGGAGAAATCCGTGAAATTCTGCCATTTTGTGTAGAAATGCAAAATTTCCCTGGTGGAGTGGTAAAATTTCACCTGGTAGAATGGTGAAATTTCACCTTCCGCAGCAAAATTTCACCTTCTGTGGTGAAATTTCACCTTATTCTCCATGGGCAAACTTTCACCTTAAGAGCATGTATAACTAGATCCCTGGTGGCTAGCGGTCCCTCCCCACCTGTCCCACATGTAAATAATTTTCCGTGGTGAAGCTCATTCACTGACAGTTCAGTCGACGTGTCAGCCATAGAGGAGAGAGGAGGGCTGTGCTGGTCTGCCGCTGCTGGGATTTAGGATGGGTGGGTGTGGGGTTGTGGTGGGGACATCTGGCTGCTGGGGAGGCTGGTTGGGGGTACTGGATTACCATTTATTGACAGTTCAGGTTGGTGGGCCAGCCATGGAGGACAGAGGAGGGCTGTGCTGGTCTTCACTGCCAGGATTTAGGGACGGGGTGGGAGCGAGGTGTGGCGGGACATCTAGCTGCTGGGGAGTCTGGGTGGGGGACACTGGATCACCAGAGATTTATTGGAACTGGGGATTGGGAAGGGTTTAATTAATACACAAAAACTCTAGACCACCAAGATTTTTTTTTTTAACAGGAGAAGGAGATACGGAGGGATGCGGTGGGGGTTACTGTATATTTCCGTGTTGGGTGGGTTATTACCAGATGGAGTAGAGGGAGGGACCACTAGCCACTAGGGATAGTTTTTACATGTGGGACAGGTGGGAGGAGGGACTGCTAGCCACCAGGGATCTAGTTATAACTTATACCCTTGAAATTTCGCCCATGGATGGAAGGTGAAATTTCACTCATGGAAGACAAAATTCTGCCTTCTGCAGGAAAATTTTGCAAAGTGCTCCACAAGGCTAATTTGACCACTTCACGGCATTCTGTGGATGAAATTTAAATTGCTGCATCACAAGCTCTGGGGAGCTTAGAATCTTCAGCAGTTAGTTCAGCAGTAGCAGCCAGATGGGCAAGAAGTCTACCTGCTGAGCCTCGTGTCAGGGAGCTCTGTTCACTTGCCAGTGAAGTGGTTTAGACCATTTGTCTGCAGGACTCCAGAGGTTCATTCAAGAGGGAGTGAGAGAGACTGCAGGTCAGTGGATCCAAGGGCAATCCCTGAAGGTCTTGAAGAGTGTCAGCTGCCCAGAGGGAGACAAATGTGGAAATCTGACAAGCTATCTGAAAGGCCCAAGGTGTCTGCTGTTTATCCTCCCATGTCTGTAGAAAAGAATCAACAAATCTGTGCATACATAATCATGGGACTGTTTCTGTGGGAGCTGTCTGAGGTGTATGTGCCCAAATACAAGGCTAGATTACACCAGTCTGGACCCTGTTTCTCAGCACAAACACATGCTGAAATGAACATTTACAGCTAGGAGTCTTTAGCAGTTCAGTGGGGATTGGAGGCTTATTTGGTGCAACCTTGAAGGAATGGCAGAGGCTAGCTGGGGCAAAGGGTGGGCGGACGCCCACCTGGAACTTCAGTCAGGGCTAACTGGTTCATGGATGGGAACCCAGGGTTCCATGGGCAGGTTAAGCACCAGGAGGATGTTTATGTGTGGAACCAACCACAGCAGACACTTTGGAAATTGAATGTTGTAAGTGTGTAGAACCTCCCACAAGCACACATTTTAGAAAGAGTGACTGTAGAGAGCCCTACGACATAGGGAAAATGTTTTCTGGAGAGGTTTCTGTGTGGAAAACAATACTGCCTAGCCAAAGTTGTTTGTTCTGCAGAAGGAAAAATGTTACCTGTGTTGCAATGACAAGCCTTTGGGGGACCACCTGTTCAAATGACATCTTGTGAATAAAGCCATATTGCACAATCCCTGTTACAACTGGGACATTCAGATCCTTGCTCTTGTATCAATGGTTATTGTGGCCTGCTGAGAAGTCGGATCTAACATATGCCTGGCAACCTCTCCCAGGACATGGATTAAATATAAATGTTCATTTTGTGTGTACCCCTCACTGCCTGTCCACTAGATAATCAGTCAGGTATACATTCCAGCACCAAGGGTGGTACCATTTGTGTAAGTCTGCCAAAGTGTACATTGCTGCAATGTATTGGGCCTGGTTTTGGAGGAGAGGGCCCATGCTACAGAAGTAGAGTGTTGGAACAGAATATGGGAGCTACATACTTTTCAGTGTACTTAGGCAATAAAACACAGTGCTGCATCCCAGTATTTTAACACTAATGGCTCATTCTGACACCCAAACACTATACTGTGCACGTCTTTCTGTACTTTCTGCAATATATTCATTTATTCATTTAAAAGTTTACTAGGAAGACATGCTGAGCAGAGTACTCTCGATTCCAGATCGTCCTGGGAAGGTGGGTACATATATAATAATACAACAAAAGTGCAAGTACATACAGGTAAACATACAGTCAAATCAGTACAGTACAGAACAGTACATTTAGCCCATGGAACAGGGCAAATTCAATTCAATCAGTTCCCAGCAACACATTTCATCTAGCAACCAGTAGGGAAAAGGAGCACATCCTACAGTGGGAATTGGCTTAGATACATGCAAAGTTAGTTAGAGAGAAGTGGGATTTGAGCAGTGTGTTTAGGTGCTGCAAGAAGGGGCATGTTGAATGGCCTCAGGAAGGAGTCCCATAGTTTTGGCATCCGATTTTCAAAGGCTGCTTGGCCTGCAGCAGACGACATATGTGGAACAGTCAGTTGGCAGGAATCGTGATGCCTGAGTGTGTAGGCTGTGGGAGTGTGGAGTAGTCAGTTCTGATAATATATTGGGGTAGGGACTGGTCCCAGAACTTGCAGGCCATCTTAGCAAGTGTGAGTGTTTCGGTCTTGGTGAGATGGAAGGCCAAGAGATTGGTAGAGGTCACTAAGGTGAGTGGACATTTGAGGGTGAAATGACAGAAAGAGTGGAAAAGAGGGTCCAGTCTGGCATGGGTGGACTTGGGAGTGGCACTGTAGACCATGTCACTGTAGTCAAAGATAGGAGAATCATTTTCTGCACAATTGCCTGGTGAGCCAGCAGCATGATACAGTCATGGTTACGATATAGAACACCCAGTCTGGGGTATAGTTTTTTGTAAATGGCATCAATATGTGCAGAAAAGTATTGAGGTGCTGGTCAGCCAGACCCCAAGATATTTAAAGGAGGTGCAGACCTCCATGGGGTTTCTGTCCAGGGTGTGGAAAGTGGGTGTGGAGGGGAGCAGAGAGTCTCTGCCTGGTGCCAAAGGTCAAGGAGACAGTCTTCTTGGCATTGAGAAATAGTTGGCTTGAGCAGAACCAGAGCTGGACATGTAAAGTCCTGCTGGAGTCTGGACTCCATCTCGAGTGGTGGTAGGGCCTGATGTATACAGGACTGTGTCATCCGCGCACAAGTGAATGGATGTGTGGGCAGGCAGAGGGTGAGGTCATTTCAGAAGATGGAGAACAAGAACGGGCCTAGGACTGACCCTTGGGTGAACACCTGTGGAGGCTTGGAGGTGGGTGGAGGTTGTATTACCAATTTTGACGGATTGGGACCTACCTACAAGGTAGGAGTGGAACTGACTGGTGGCTTCACTGGAGACCCCAGCCTGACTGAGCTTGAATAGGAGGAGTGGGCGTGATAAGGTGTCAATGCCTTTGCCAAATCTATAAAAATGGCAGAGGTGATGAGACCTGAGCCCATGCCAGTAAGTATAGAATTTGTAAGCCTCAGTATGGAAGTTGTGGTGGAGTGTGACTTCCTAAAACCAGACTGGAAAGGTGAGAAAAATGAGCAGGAGCCAAGGAAGGAGGAGACCTGGGAGAGAATGAGATGTTCCTGGAGTTTGGCAAGAATGGGGAGGAGAGAAACAGGCGATAGTTGCATGGGGAGGAAGGGTCACCACCTTTGGGAAGGGGATGATGGTGGCATGCTTCCAATCTGATGGGACTGAAGCAAGCATGAAGGAGATGTTTAGAGAGGCCAGGGGAGTGGCAATGGCAGGTGCCAACAGGTAGAGCATTTTCGCATCAAGTCTGGAGGAGCACTTTCCCTTGGAGGGATTTAGGGCAAGCAGGGCTTTGAGCACTTCTGGCGGAGTAACCTGTCTGATGCAGAAAGTGGCATTAGCAGTGGGGGCATGGACATGGGGAAGGGAGGGGTAGCAGTCGATAGAGAGGGTGGAAAGGTAGCCAGGAGTGCTGAAGTGCATTTAATAAAGAAAGAGATGAATTCTGAGGCTACTGCAAGAAGTTTGGAGATGTGCCACCAGAGCTAATGGTAGGGGTGGAGGTTGGGAAGGGAGAGAAAGCAACCTCACCACTTTCAGAATTTGCGGGTGGTTTATATTAGTGTGGAAAGAGGTTTTGAAGTAACTTGCTTTGGCCTGATGTATTTGTTTCATACATGCATTACGGAGTGAGCGGTGGTCCACGGGAGCCTGTGATTTTAAATGATTTTGTCTGGTCCCTGGCTCTGAGATGAGCCAATATATCAGCAGAGATCCTGGGCAGGTGTGTCCCCTCACCCAAGCCCTTCTGATTGGAGCATATCTGTCCCAGATGGCGATGAACTTGTCAATGAAGTATTCTAAGGCAGAGTCGATAGAGGTAGCACTGGGGATAAAGGACCGGTCATTAGTTGCCAAGTCATTGTGCAAAGACGAGATATCCAGAGATTTATAGGATCTGGACAGGAGGCTTTTGGGGGTGGGGCCTTTGGTCTAAATATTTTTCTCACCAAGAAGATCATGTGGTGATCACTCAGGAGTCAGGTTATAAGCCTGCTGTGAATATCCAGTGTAGGGTGAGAGGTAAGGGTCCAGTCCAGGAGAGTACGGTTTTGAGATTTAGTGTTCAAGCGTGTGGATTTGGTTATCAGCTGAGCAAGGTTTAGCACAGTCACTTGGTTCCCAACATTCCTACTAGTATTAGAGAGCCAGCTTATGTTAAAGTCTCCAAGGATGTGGGTTTGCCCTCCAAGGCATGCAATATGAGAGCACGCAGGTGGCCTATGATGGCAGGCAGGGTGGAGTCAGGGAGCAGTAATAGCCAGCAGTATAGATGGGCCATGAGTGGGGAGAGAAAGTTTGATCATTACGGCGTTAGAGATTGCATGGGTAATGCGAGCATGATCGAGGTAAACTGGAGGAAGATTTAATGTACATGACTATTTCACCTCCCCTTTGTTACCTAGGCAATCCTGATGAATTGCAGTATGGCCAGGTATAGAGATTTGTTCATCAAGGTTGGGGGTTTTAGCCAGGTCTCCTAGATAACCATGATGTCAGGGTGTAGTGATATGACTGTTGGTTGCAGTAGGGTAATTTTGGACAGAAGGTAACAGATATTTAGATGGGCTAGTAGTAGCCCCTCAAGGAGATTTGGGGGGGTTGAACCTGTGGAGGATTCCGGACTGGATCAAGGGTGGGGTAGGACCGGCTTTGATTCTATATCCCAGCTAGTAGGAGCAGCATGAGCCATATTTTAACTTTTGCTAGATCTGACAGGAGCTTCCTGTGGTCAGCAGGTGACGCGGATGTCCTCAAGGAAGTGTGCAGGACATTTATTTTTAGATCAAGCAACCCTACATGGAAAGAGGGTGGAAGAATGGATGGTCCAGACACACAAATGAGGAAGGGAGTCCCGGGTGGCGTGCCTTTTGTGGAAGTGGCAGAGGGGTGAGCAGGTGGCTGCTTACTAAGAGTGGGCAGTAGGACTTTCAGTGCAGGTATAGTGAGGGTGGGAGAGAACTAGAGGCACTAGGGTAGCAGCTATTAACATGCTTATGGAAAACCATGCTTACAGCTTGTATGTGAATGACCCAGCAGCGGCAGCTAGTGGTGATTGTAGATAAACTGCAAATGGAAAACTCACTGATCGATTTCAAGCATTAAAACCATATGATCTGTACAGAGCTATTTATGGTAGAGTTCACCAAGGGTGGTGGTGGGGGCAGTGGGCAGCTGATGTGAAGCAACAGTGGGGTGAAACAAACAGTCTGACTGTCCTTTGTTCCTCACGGTGCACGCAGCACTTGGTCATAGCTCAACACACAGCTCGAGGGATTTAGTGGTGGGCTCGCACCTGCTTTTCAGGGATCCAACAGCAGCGTGGGGAGGGCTACCTCAAGAGCCCTCAGCAACAACCTCGGGAGCTGAAGGAAAGAGAGAATTGCAGGTTAGCTTATATTCTGGCTGAAATGGGGCAGGGGGGCAAAACGAGAACATTTTTATATATGAATATTTTTTTTTTTTATAAACTAATTTATGGGAGTTCAGCTTAGATTAAGCAGCTCCTAGCAGTACAGATATTAAAGCTCCTTGCAATGCAGATACACTAACAACATTACAACTCCTTGCAGTACAGAGAATTAAACACATTAAAAGCTCCTTGGATAAAAAGCTCCTTGCAGAGCGGCTACTTTATAGAACAAAATTACTTGTGGCTACAAGGATAATTGCTCTAAAAATGACTATAGGTCTAGAAATGTAAAGTACGGCTTCAGTAAGCTACTTTGTACTGCAGCACAGCTTTGAAAATGCTGACTTAAGGAACCCTTTAAAACAGGTGAACACTTCATTAAATCAGGTATCTAATCAATTAAAGCACCCTGTGGAGCCTACAGAAATACAGCAGGATAACTTAAAATACAGCACATAAAATTATCTCCATTTGTAGGCCGACACTGTGTGTGCCAGAGGTGCAAATTTGAACTTGGTGCCAAAACAAACAATCCGACTGTCCTTTGTTCTTGCGGTGCCTGCAGCACTTGGCAGCAGTTCAACACACAGCTTGGGGATTTAGTGGTGGGCTCATACCATTTCAGAGATCCAACAACAGCACGGGAAGGGCTACCTCAAGAGCCCTCACAACCACCTCGGGAGCTTCTTTCAGGGATCTAACAGCAGCATGGGAATATATTATACTAAAAATGCTTAAAAAGCATTTTAACAACAGAATGGCTCATATATCCCAAATGTTGCAATACTGTAGCACTGGACATTTGCTTTTATGCTAGGCAAACAAAATGACACTGTCCAAGCTAGCTTCTATGCATTTATATTATTATTGTGAGCCACTGTGGATGCAGTTCTGAATGGACTGAAAGGCAGCATGAAGGTGAAGAAAAAAGAAGGTTCTGTGACTCTATGGTGACCACAGACTCTGAAAAAAACCAGAAATAGTGTCCCTCAATACTCCAGGTGGGGCCATCAGCTCTAGCACAGTGAGGCAGTGCTAAATCCTACAACAGCACACCCAGCAGTCATGCATGAGTAAATTCTACAACACATGCCCTGTTGTGCATGGCACACCACATGAGCATGGTAAATCCTACAGCATCACTCACTGTTTCATGCATGATACCCCAAATGAAGCATTGATAAATCCTACAACATATGTCCTGTCGTGCATGACACAGGTAAAACTGATTTTATTGTTCAGCAATTTAGGCATTACAAATATAAAACATTTTAAGAAAGGTAGGTAAAATTAAATAAATTCATACAAAAAGTATACAGATGCACTGTTTTTTTTTTTTTTCCCATTAAGATTTTATTAAGTTTTAGTTACAGGGATTAGACCAACAACGTCAAATACATACATATACAAGTGAAAACATACATTTTGGCATATAAATAAATGCATTCCTGTAAGATCCCTTAAAAAGAAAAGAAAAAACAACAACAGATGCACTGTTTATTGTTATTTCATAATACAAAATATTCTAGGCCTGCTGGTTAAATAATAAATACATATATACATCATGGCACAGATATTCAAAAGAGTTGCACTCGGCGCAACCCGGCATCCCCAACATGCACCCAGGACATATTCAAAGGCATGGATGCACCGCGCTCTGGATTCACTGCAGTGCATCCAGAGAAGATGTTCCCATGCATATGCGACACATCAGGATGTTCAGCCGAGATGTGCAGCCAGCTGTCTACACATCTTTGGTGATGTGCTGCACAAGTAGCGTATTACAAACATGCCTAACTGCTAGCCATCCACAGGTGGGCTGATGTACTGCACAGCACAAACAGCAGCTGCCAGCCCCTGAGTGGCTACCCCTCCAGCCCCAATTGTATAAAATATAAATCATTCCTCTTCCCTGTAGTCTAGTGTTCCTCTCCCAGCCCCAAGCACAAAAATAAACATCCCCTGTCCCTGGTAGTCCAGTGTACCCCTTTCCAAACCCCATCCATTATATGTAAATAATTCCCGATCAACCCTGGTAGTCTAGTGGCACCCCTTCTGAACCTCATCTGTAAATAAGTTTTGTGCAAAGATTCCTGGTAGTCCAGTTGTGCCCCTTCCATCTCCGACCCTGTCAGTATCATAATTCTGATTCAAAAGTCCCTGGTAGTCTAGCTGCCCCCTGCCCTGTTCAGTAACATAGAAAATAAATCCCACTGTTTCTCTGGTAGTCCGTGAACACCCCATCCTCCTCTACCCACTGATTCACCCACAACTCACCCCACTTCCTATCCCAGCATGGCCAATGAAGTTGGTGGACAGCAAAACCCACCCTCACACCCCATGGCTGCCCACTGACTGAGTTGTCACTGAATGACAGCTTACAGTAAACACTACAAGACCACTGGTTGCCATTGTCGACCAATGAGCTTGCAGTGTATACTGTAAGTTTTCATTCACAAAGTTGGATATAACATTTTGGATCTAAGCTTGTTGAATGGTTCAGAAGAAAATAACTCACACCATTAATAGATTGCCTCTGAGTTCCAATGAATTCTCTTTTGTTAATAATTTCTATGGTGCCTTCATTATTTATATTTGCATTGTCTTTTATCTCATTTATGGTTTTTAAGGCTTCTACGAATGTAGACTAGGGAGCTAGAGGACTCTGCTCTGTCACGTATTCTTATATGTATGCATTTCTTCAATGCTTCTGTGTTTAGCCAGACAAGATTTATTTTGAGGATCCTTGATGTCCATATATGTAAATACTCCTTCTGAGTCTCCAGAGATTCTCCCATTTGCTAGGCACATGTTTTTATCAATGGAATTTCTCTTGTGCTGGGCTTTAGGATTCATAATAATAATGCTGGCTAGTAGTAGTTCTATATTGCTCTTGTAGTAATTATTTCTCAGCGATCCTTGCATTGAGGTCACCCAAGTCCAATACAAGGTGTGTGTTGCCCTGTTCAACAGTTTCCTCAAAAAATAAAGGGTATTCTTAAGAATCTATGGTGTGTTCTTATTCTTCAAGGGCAAGCACATATTCATCAAGGTAATTATTTGTTGGTCTTTCACAGACATATATGAAAATGCAAGCAGAAACAGGCCTCCTGGTCTGTTGAGTCTGCTTGTTTGGTCAGCTGCCCCTCAACTTGCAGCTGCCCCACCCTCTCCTCATAACAACCCCCACTCTGTCCCACCCCTCTTAAATCTGCCCACTGTTCAACAGGATACCATTTCTTGGCAGAGTATTTCACTTGTTCACTATCCTTTCTGTGAAAAAGTGTCTCTGATTTCCCCTGAATCTTCCCACCTCCAATCTCATATGATGCCCTCTCGTCCCCTCCCTTCTGATCAGAAAAATCCTTCTGTATTAGTCTTTGTTTATTCCTTTAAGTATTTAAAGGTTTTGATCATATCACCCTATCCCTCCTCTCCTCCTTGGAATACATGTTAAGCTCTCCCAACCTATCCTCATCAGATTTTCCTCCAGTCCCTGGATCATCTTCGTTGCCCTATGCTGCACCCCCTTGAGCAATTGGATAGAAACATAGAAACATAGAATTTGACAGCAGATAGACCGCTTGGTCCACCCAGTCTGCCCATTTCTTACCTGATGGATAAGCTGCAGATTCTAGTTAATCAGCAGCTTACTTCCTCCTGCCCCCACTAGAATTGCCTTATGCCTGTCCCATGCATTCTTGAATTCTCCCACTGTTCCTGACTCCACAACCTCCTCAGGAAGGCTGTTCCATGCATCCCCAACTCTCTCTGTGAAAAAATGCTTTCTAACATTACATCTGAGCTGTCCCTCTCTATCTTCAAATTGTGCCCCTTGTTCTTGCACATCTCTTCTTCTGAAAGATACTGCCCTCTTGTACCTTATTAATTCCCTTGAGATATTTGAAAGTTTTTAGCATGTCTCCCCTCCCTCCTTTTCTCAAGGGTATACATATTAAGCTGCTTTAGTCTCTCCTCGTATGTCTTCTGGTACAGACCTGCACCATTTTGGTTGCCCTCCTCTGGACAGCCTCCACTCTGTCTAGGTCTTTCGGAGATGGGGTCTCAGAACTGCACACGTACTCCAGATGGGGTCTCACCAACTGCCTGTACAGAGGGATAACAACTTCTGTTTTCTACTGGTGATGCCTCTCCCTATGCATCCCAGTATCCCCCAGCCTTCCTTACTGCCTTCTCACATTGATTGCCCACCTTTGAGGTCATCTGATATAATTACTCCTAGGTCTCTTTCGATTTTTGTTGTTGTTATTAACTCACCCCCATTGTGTACTCTTCCCTGGGTTTTGTTTCCCAGATGCATTACCTTGCACTTCTTTGCATTGAATCTGTGCTGCCACATATTTCTTCCTCAAGAATGGATGCCAGTACTGCACTCACTATTTCAGGAGGTGCGGCCTGACCAGTGACCTGTACCTCCCTATTCCTGGAGAAGATTCCCTTGCTATATACCCCAGCATCTTTTTGACCTTTGCAGGTGCCTTCCTGCATTGAACTGAGTGGTTCATACCCCCATTATAAGCACCCCTAGATTCTTTTCCTCCACAGTGCTTTCCAACTGTACCCTCCCAGGAGATATTTCCTCCACTGGTTCCTAGCTCTGAAGTGCAGAACCTTGCACTTTTAGGCGTTGAACCCCAACTGCCATGTTTCCAAGCACTCCTGTAGTTTGGTCAGGTCCTTCTGCAGCCCCTCTGCCCCTCTATGTCATCTACCACAGCTTCCATCTTGGTATTGTCTGTGAACAGACTGATCTTACTCCAGATCCTGTGTGAGATATCGGCAATATCCCAAACAGCACCGGTTCCAGTATCGATCCCTGCAGTACCCCACTTGTTAAGTCCCTCGGTGAGGACAGTTTCCCCTCACCACTATTCTTTGCTGCCTTCCACTCAGCCAGTTGGTGATCCAATTGACCATCTTTGTTCCCATCCCTATATATTCCAGGGTAGCCTGTGATAGGCGACCATGACTGAGCACTTTCAAAAGGGTGACTCAATCATGGGCCTGTGCCAGGGGCTACTGGAAAGGGAGGGCGTCGTGATGAGGGGTCGTGAATATAGGGACAGGATGTTGCTAAATGTACATGCTTGTAGGGGAGTGAGTATGCTGTGCAATGGGCGGATGAGGAGGGAGAGTTTGTGAGGTGTAGCACGGTTGTAGGCTGCTGAGCTGGCCATGTGGCGTAATGGGTTGGTGCAGGCTAGGGTTGGGAGGGTGCTGGGTTCAGTTCTGGGCGTGTTCTTTTTTTTTGTGCTGATCTGGGATTTTCTGTTTTTTTTTTTGTACTCACCCCCACATGCACCCTCCCTCAGAGTTGAAAATTGTTTAGTAAGGGAGTGCAGGGCACAGCCCCTGCATAAGTGAAAATCTATGTATCTGTAGCCCTTTTACTGTGCCCGTGAGTGCACGTTGTTGAAATTGATTTTCGCAATGTACACTTGCCCTAATGATATAGAACCATATTCCAGCTTTCAACCTCCCATGCAGCACAGAGTCAAAGGCCTTGCTGAAATCTAAATACAGGACATCTCACTGCATGACCTTTATGCAGTTCCCTGGTTACCCAGTTGTAGTATTCAGCTAGGTTTGTCTGACAGGATCTGCCCAAGACAAACCAATGCTGTTGACCTACCTGGAGACCATTGTCCTCCAAAAAGGTCACCAATCTTCTTTAGGATTGTTCCATGAGCTTCCCCATGATTGAAGTGAGGTTCACTGATCTGTAGTTGCCTGATTCATCCATCAGACTACTTTTGTGAATGGGCACCACGTGGGCTATTGTTCACTCTTGTGGCATGCATCCTGTGTCCAGTGATGTACTGAACAGGTCTACCAGTGGTCCCACCAGGATCTTCCCTAACTCCCTAAGTATCCTAGGGTGAATGCCATCAGGTCCCAGTGCCTTGTTCACCTTCAGCGCCCTTAGTCCTTCCAATACCCTGTCCTCTGTAATCCCAATCTCAGTCACTCCCTCCTCCCTGCCCACTCCACCCATCCCATGAGGTATCTGTCCCCCTTTCTTTCATGAACACAGTGTGGAAGTAATTATTCAGTGCCTCTGCCAGGTCCGCCTTTCTCCACGAACACACAGTTCATCCTAATCCTCACAATCTGCATCATGCTAGACCACGCCAACATGAGGTGTGGGTAAATCCTACAACACATGCCATGTGGTACATGACACACCACACAAGACATGGGTAAACTTATAAAAACACATGCCACGCCGAGCATGACACACCACATGAGGCATTGGTAAACCTTACAACAACACATGCCCTGTCGTGCATGACACACAACATGAGGTGTGGGTAAATCCTACAACACATGCCATGTTGTGCATGACACACCACACAAGACATGGGTAAATCCTACAAAACACATGCCCTGTCATGCATGACACACCACATGAGGTGTGGTAAATTCTACAACACATACTCTGTCATGCATGACACAGCACATGAGGTGTGGGTAAATCCTAATGTAACCCCTCTGGTGCTATCCCAGGAGCTACTACCGCTGCCTGTTTGACTACTGACAGATTGAGGGCCTAGGTTCTGGCGGGTGCCTCCACCCAGAGGTCAGGGTTTGTAGTGGTTAGACTAGCTTGATCACAGCCCTCTGGGACACTGTGATTCCTTTGGTTCCTTCTAATGGCTCACACAGTACACAGGAGGTACAGCCTGATACTCCCATATACACACTGTTCACTCATAAAGTGCAACTTACCTCGAGACTGATTCCACAGCACGCCTCTGAGGACCCCTGTAAAATAAGGTTAAACAACATACACAGCTAAATACAATAGTTTTCCATAAGTACCAACCACAGACAGTATATAGTATAACAACAATAAATCTGATTTATTTAGGGGACAGTACACAGGAGGGAGAAATCAGATTAATTGGTGGCATTAAATCACAGTACTATGCACACATACAGGGTCTGAAAAGTCACACTCTGGGTACCCAGGTTGGGGTGGCTAGCCAGATCCGTTGCCTGGGGTTGGCCGGTAGGTGAAGATGGATAGGGCCCTGTAGAAGACAATATATGCACAACACCTAATTGTAATCCGGAGCCAGAGGGCTCAGTCCATGAAACAGTGAAACAACAAGAATTAGATGACACACTTGTGATGGAAAACAAGCTGCAGGAGAATACCCCTTATTTGAACTAACAACACCCAAGCTGAGGATCAGATGGAGAATGTCTCTGGATTGCCAGAAGAGCACGGCATGAGGACAAGGTCCTTGTGACTGGACCCCACTGCAGTTGACAGCAAACGGATGTAGTCCTAATTAAGCTGGGGTTTATTTCAGCTTTGGCAAACAATTCACTCGTACAGGGATTTGAAATAGTGATTCCTCACAAGCACTAAGCACATTTATATGTAAAAGGAAAGTACTATACCAGGCAGGCTGCTCCTCGACCACAATCGCAATTACTGCAAATACCCGGAAGCACACACAGCAGCTTCAGCTCCTGACAGACTTAGCGATTCAGCAATTTCTCCAGTCTTCTACAGGGTGAGCCTGGTTTCCACACTTCTAGTGCTTCTTTCTCCTCACAACTCGGATTCAGTCCAGACTGGCACTCACAAAGGCTGCAGACCGAAACTCAGGGCCTCACACGCTTCCAGTGAAACTATACACCACAGAAGCACACAGCTCATTCTCTCTTCACTGCCACAACCGATCAGCTCTTTCCAGTCACAGAGCAGGGCATTTCCTTTAGCTCCACACTATTCTGTTGGCTGATTCAGCTGTCACTCACAATAAGACTCCTCCATTGGTAGAAAAAGGGCCAAGGTCAAAACTACATTTCCCAGAGTCACTGCCCATACAATCTTCTTGCAGCTGGCTCAGATTAAGAGTCCAAGTTCTGATTCATCCACAGACTCCATTTTAGGGCTCCTAAACCCAATTGGCCCAGCACAGTAGTTTAGGTCCAAAATGGAGAGGTAACACACACAGAGTCCCAGCTGCAATAAAGGCAGGTTAGACAAACTACAATTTTGCTAATGCTTTATATGATTACAGGCAAACAGTTACAGCTTTCAGATGGGCTCCTTTGCACTTCCAGCGACTCAGAAAATGGAGCGACATCAAGAGGCTTAGCGGATTCGAGCATTAAATACACAATCCCCCATACAAAGTAATTAAGTCTGCAAGCAGACAGCTCTTAAAGAGACAGTACATGGAGGCTCAAATGGCACTCACTTGGAACCACATTTAAACAGCTCAGACGCCAAACACCGCCCAGACTTGGAGCATTCAGGCAAGTTCCTGGAAGACTTTTGGGAACCCCCATTTGCGGGGGTTACACTTTTCTGGCCTGGGAAAACTTGACTTCCACGTCAAGTAGCACTCATAAGTTTCAATACAACCATATACATTTACATCAGTATCACATCAGGCGTATACATATAATCATCAGTCAACATATCACCTTACCAGAAACACATTTCTGAAATTTTTCAGTACATCTCTTTCTTCACAGTATTATACACACATTGTACCATAACTCAGGTTATTACCTCCTATACATGAAACCTGAAGAGAGGGGCCCTTCTCTATCAGCTACCTTAGGGCTGGATGGGGCAGGGCACCATACCTAGAAGGCAATACAAGTAACTTGGAGTTAGCACTGATGTTCAGTTTGGGCAATGAGCTCAGGGACACATACAGTCCATTGTGAGGCAAGTCCACAGGCCTCTCAAGGGAATCATAACTGAGGTGCACCACAGGCTTTACAGCTTGACCAGTCTTTCTAGGGGGAACTGTTACAGTCTCTGCACCCTGAGCCTCATTTTCAGCATTGTCCTCACTTGTCAGGTAGTCTCCATTGGGGTAGAGAGGCTAGAACTTGGAACACTTTCAGCTCCAGGAGTTACAATCTCTGGAGTCCACAACACTTGGCTCACATGGAGAGCTTTCGACACTGGCAGTGGACCATCAGGGCACTCAAAATACTCTTCTTGTTCTGGTATATCACCAGTCTGTTCCAGTTCATCATTTTCCTCTTCTGAAAGCTCAAACAGTTCAACCATACAATGATTCCATGTCATCTGACTTGATGCTCTGCACTTCATTTTCTGGGATCATTGGCTCCAGGGACAAAGCTGGGGGCTTAGACAGTCCAGAAGGCCCAGCTTCATCTCCAGGATTGACCCAAAACAATTGACTCAGTTCGTATTGAGGGTAGTACCCAAAGTTGCACTCACTTTCCTCTGACATGGATTGACAGTCATTTTCAACTGGGACTCGTTGGGGAACACTTTAACTCAGCATCTGTAGGTGTAGACTTTCTTTGCTTTTGCTTAGCAGCAGCTTGGGTCACTGGTCCAGAGGAAGCACTTTCTGGGGCTCAGACTCAATCAAGATTTGTCCAATGGACAGTAAATTATTTCTATGCATTGTTTTAACATATTTTGAATTATTCTCAGGCCTTACCTTGTACACAAGCAGATCATCTAGTTTGCCCACTTCAATGTGAGGGAGATGGTGCCATCAGTCAGCAATCTTATGTTTGCCATGCAGTCCCAGATTTCTTAGCAATACCCAATCTCCTCCTGGAGTTTCTGTGCTTTTGTCTTTTATCATACCTTTCCTTGTTGGCCAGGTTTGAGCCAGTTGGTATGCATGATTTAGCTGGGCCTTTAACTTTGCACATACTGTAATAGTTGTCAGCTTGAACCCCATCAGAAGAAACTCCAAACATACATCTACTGGCAGTCAAGCTTCTCTTCCAAACATCAGGCGGTAGAGGGAGAACCTGGTGGCATCACTTTGGTGCAGCTGTAGGCATGTACCAGGGTGCTAATTTGTTGGCTCCATCTAGGCTTGTCTTTGGGTGGAGGGTGACTAGCATATCTAGCAAAGTATGGTTGAAACATTCCGGCTGTGGGTACCCCTGTGGGTGGTAAGGGTGGTTCTGGACTTTTGCACTCCCACAGAGAAAGCATCTCTTTGATCAGATGACTGTCAAAGTCTCCCTTGATCAGAATGGATTCTTTATCGAGCCCCATAGTGAAAAAAAGTTTTCTACAAGTACTTTTGCCACAGTGGATGCCTTCTGGTCCTTGGTGGGGAAAGCTTGGGCATATCTTGTAAAATGGTCAGTGACCACCAGCACATTACTAATGTTTCTTTGATCTGACTCCAAACTCAGAAAATCAATACAGACCAGCTCCATGGGTGTACTGGTGGTGATGTCAGGGTTTTATTTAACTCTAAAAATTGATTAGCATTTTGCTCATAAAAGTTATAAAACATTGTGAAAATGCATAGCACTTGCCTCACTGTGTATAACAAACATAACACTTCTAGAAAATCTATATAAATGCTTTCTGTACAGCTAGTATTGTCCCAAGAAACAGACTGCTAATCAATTATTTAAAACCTGTGATGTTAACAAGGGGGCAGCCTCTGGGGCAACGCTTTCCTCTGTAAGCAGCGACTACAAGTTTGAATGTGTTGCTCAACATCAGCCCCCATCTTAGGCTAATAGAATCTGGATCTCACCAAGTCAAGTGTTCTGTCTGTACCAAGGTGCCCCATGTGGTTGTGTAAGAACCTCAGTACTGAGTCTCGAAAGGCAGTGGCAGCACTAGTTGTTGTTTGTCTATTTGTCCCCTCTGTCTACTATTTCAGTATATAACAGTCTATTGATCAGTTTCAACTTAGGACCTTCCTTGTATAACAATGCAGTTCTCAAATCAGTGGAGCATAATTTGGACACATCTTTCCTCACAGAGAGGGCTTCTAAAGCTGATTTGATCATGGATTTCGGGATTGAGCCCGCTGAATACTGTCGTTGTCCAGCTGAGGCAGTGCACCAATGTCTATTGCAGAAAAGTGGCAATAAGCAGCAGGTATGCAATTCTCCAAGGGTCCCAAACAATCCAACATACAGTTCACTGCATCCGTGGACATTTGCTCCTCCTATCAAACTTCTGGCAGAGTGCTCGAATATCAGGTTCTGACAGTCTGACCCAGTCATTCTGGGAACAGGCCTCCGGGAGAGTATCAGCATCTAAGTGGTTCAGGCCTGCTCTGTATTCAACAGTATAGCCATATGGAGATAATGCAGAAAGACACCTATGGCCAGTGGCATCCAACTTAGCTGAAGTCTGCACATAGGTCAAAGGATTATTGTCAGTTTTTACTAGTATGTTAGCCCCATACAAGTACTCGTGGAAATGGTCAACAATAGCCCACTTCAAAGCTTAGAACTCTAACTTATGTACAGGATAGTTCTTTTGGATGGGATCAGGCTTCTACTGGCAAAGGCCACTGGTCTCAGGCCATTCTCGTGTCTTGGTACAATACAGCCCCAAGTCTTGCAGGCTAGCATCAGTGTGCAAGACATAGGACTTCACTGTATCTGCATGGGCAAGGACAGGGCGTGGTAAGTTGATATATAATCTGATGAAAAGCAGCTTCCACTCAGGAGTCCATCTAGCTCCAAATACTTAATTGGGACAGAAATACACTCTCTCAGGCTCAGAAGAAACCAACCTCTTGTTTTTTTTGTGGGTAGGGGTTAACCTTGAGTAAGATTAAGTAAAGGATGGATCACTCTCGAATAGTCCTTGATGAAACGGCGATAGTAGCCACAGAATCCCAGGAATCTTTGCAGTTCTTTAGATTGTGGGGCTGTGGCCAGGTGGTCAAGGCCTCAACTTTACTTGGTCGGTCTCTATTCCTCGGTAGAGACTATGTGTCCCACATACTTTACAGATGTTTGGAAGAATTGACATTTATTGATGGACAGTTTTAGGCCAAATTCTTCCAGTCGGTCCAACACCTTGAACAATCTGCTTTTATGTTCCTCCAGTGAGCTGCCAAACACAATAACATCATCCAGATTCACCAGGCACTCAAATAAGTTCATGTCCCCCACTGCACGCTCCATCAGTCATTGAAAAGTGGCTGGACACCTGAAACCCTTGAGACATCCTCATGAATTCATAGAAGCCAAACGGACAGATAAAGGCTGTCTTCTTGCGGTCTTCCAGGGCCATCGGGATCTCATAGTACTTACTGCGAAGATCCAGCACGGAGAACCACTTGCTACCATTCAGGCAGTCTAAAGCATCCTGGATGCAGGGCACTGTATACTGATCAGGGATAGCCTGCCGATTCAAGGTGCAATAATCCACGCACATCCTTACTGTCCCATTCTTTTGCTCACTACCACGATAGGGGAAGCATATGGGTTTCTGGATTTTGTATTACACCAGCAGCAAGCATCTCTTGCAGATGCCTTCTCACATCATCTATGTCAGCAGGTGCCAGGCGCGAGACCTCTCACGAAATGGCTTTTCATCATGGCCGGATATGGTGCTCAGCTCCTTGCACGCATCCCACGCCCCATTCCTTTAAAGAAAACTCCTGGTCTCTCTGGGCAAGCTTCTCACTGATCCTCACTTTCCATTCAGCTGGCAATGGGAGTCATCAAAATCAAACAAGTTAGGCATTACTCTGTCATTCTTCCCCAAACTCTTGCTACTGGGTAGCACTGCAGTGTCTGCACAATGCACATTAGCCAGGGTGCAACTCTATTTACTTGAATCTCTCTGTCAGACACATTATGAACTTGAACCATTACTCGCCTGGCATAAGCATGGGCTCTAGCAGGCAAAATACTAGGCTTGAGCAGCAGTCCCTCCAGAAATTTTCCATCACCTGGTACACCCAACATTAATATTTTGTTCTTGACATCCTTTCTGATACGGACCGCCCCTGTAAGGTACACTGGGCATTTGGCACCAGGCTCAGAGACTCAGGATCCTTTTTCCAGACAACTCAACCGTTCCTCTGGTTCCACTTTGTCAGCATCTCTCTGGGCATCGTGGCATACCTGATCAATTTCGGAATTCTTAAAGCTCTACCAGTCTGTGGCCCTGTTTTCATAACACAACTGCACCAACCATCCAAACATATACGATTCATCCCAATTAGTAGCGGAACCCCATCATACAGTCCAGTAGGGGACACACTAAGGCCAGGGTCTCTACTTGCTCTGGCACTCCAGCCACGGAGGTGGGGAAAGATAGCCAAATTCGGATATACCCGGTAGGTAGGCCTTCTCACTTAACCCCATACATGCAGTCCTGCCAATGGTAGTAAGGGTGCATATGACAAATGCTTCTGATACCAACCTGAAACATAATTGTCACTTGGGAGCCACTGTCTAATACAGCTCTTGTAGACACTCCATTCACCCATACAGTGGTCTCCATGGAGGGACCCACTATTCTAGACCAGTCTGGAAGGCGATAAGGGGGCCTGGGCAACTGACCTTGCCACAAAAGGACATGAGTTAGCATTTTTGAGACCCTCACTGGGATCATTTTGAGCACCTCTCAACCACTGATTTGTTCTCTGAAGTGCTCCTTGTTGCCTATGTACAACTTTGTCTGTGTCTTTTGGGGACTGGCATTTTCTCTTCATGTGCCCATCCTTCCCACAATTGTAGCAAAACATACTTTCTGGAGTTTGAGCTGGCTGAGGCGTCACTGGGAGCCAGGACAGGGGTACTACTAACTGGACACCTTGGTGCCATCTCTGTCTGTGCATGATAAGCATTTGAGGCATCTCATCAATTTCCCACTTCCATGATCAAGGCATCAAGTTTTGAGCTGTTGTCAGCAGAAGATGCCTGGTGGCACCCCACCCCATAGCAGATGCAGTCGGATATAGGTTGGGGCCTGTACTTGCAGGTACGGTCTCATAAAGAGACTGTTTTGAATTCCTGATCTCTCTCAGCAGTTCACCCCATGGTGGCACACCTCATTGGTCCCCATTTCACAAGTACCTTCCGATGCTGTGATCACTTGGGCTGGGCTCACCCTAGAATTAGAATCCCTCATCTTCAACCTCCCAAAGTTCTTTATTAAGTCACAATAGTCCGTGGGTTACCCTTCTGTCTGGGAGACTTAACTGACGGAGCTGAAATTTAGAATGCTTTGCATGCTGTAGTAGGTGCTCCAGCCTTACATGGTTTAAGTCACTGGTGGCTACCCCACCTTTTGGTAAGCCTTCTGCAGAGCTCTTTCCAGATGAGTCACATATGCAGAAAAACTTTCCTTGGCCACTGTTTTGTACCTGAAATTTCCACATCAAGCCTCCCTGACTCAGTGCTCCCAAAATTGCCTTCAAGTGCAGATAGGTACTTCTGGGCAGAGGTATCAGGATTTGTGGACCTCAAAATATAATGGCCTCTAGGACAGGACCCTCAGACTTTCTATGATTCTTTTTCATTTCTCAGCCTCTACACACTGCCATTCAGGTATCAGGGGCAACACAATCTATCCAGGTGTCCCAATCATCCTCTCCCTGGGGTGGGAGGGTGCCAGAGAAGATGCTCAACCTTCGTAAGAGTCGTGACTAATGGCACGTGCAGAAATAGGAGCCTGCATTAGTTCAGCCACCATAATGGGTACTGGAGCGGAGAGGGTGTTGGGGAGGAACACCCAGGTGACAAGAATAGTTTCTTCAAGTCCTCCACAATTTCCCTCCTCCAGCAACAATTTAGCAAATTTCTCCTCAAAAGTTTCAGATAGTGGTGGGGCTCATTCTCCGGGTCTCTACTGTCCTTAATTATCACTGTCCAGGCAGTGAGGGCTCCTCTGGGGTAATAGTCTGTGGCACTTTGGAGCTATCTATGGGGTCCTTTTACTCTACTAGGGCCATGAAAGTGTGGGTGAGCAGATCAGCATGTTGACCCACCACCACAGGGTTTTGTAAACCTTCCACCTTGGAAAGTACTCCTGTACAGTGTCCTTATTAATACCTGGGGATGTCCAGGATAAGCATAGCATTTTGGGGTTGATCTCCTCCAGTACACCACCCACCAACCAGTGCATAACAACTTCTGTCAGGGTACGATTTATTTTTTTTTAACAGTGGTTCATAAATGTGGCCACTAGAGGACACAAAATCCCAGTGGTGAGCCTCCAAGATGTAACCCTAGGTGGCGCTATCCCAAGGGCTACTACCCTGCCTGCTTGACTACTGGCAGGTTGAGGAGCCTAGGTCCTATGGTGGGTGTCTCCACCCAGAGGTTAGGGTTGAGTGGTTAGACTAGCTGGATCACAGCCCTCTGGGACACTGTGACTCCCTTTGGTTCCTCTAGTGGCTCACACAGTACACAGGAGTTACAGTCCCAATACTCCACATATACACACTGTTCACTCATAAAGTACCACTTATCCTCGAGACTGATTCCGAGCACGCCTCTGAGAACACTCTGTAAAATAAGGTTAAACAACATACACAGTGAAATACAATAGTGTTTCCATAAGTACCAACACCATAGACAGTATATAGTATAACAACAAATCTGATTTATTTAGGGACAGTAACACTGGAGGGAGAAATCAGGTTAATTGGTGGTATTAAATCACAGTACTGTGCACACATACAGGGTCTGAAAAGTCACACTCTGGGTACCCAGGTTGGGGGCTAGCCAGGTCCATTGCCTGGGTTGCCAGCAGGTGCAGATGGATAGGGCCTGTAGAAGAAAAATATGCACAACACCCAATTGTAATCCGGAGCCGGAGGGCTCAGTCCATGAAACAGTGAAACAACAAGAATTAGATGACACACTTGTGATGGAAAACAAGCTGCAGGGGAATACCTGATTTGTACTCACAACACCCAAGCTGAGGATCAGATGGAGAATGTCCTTCTGGATTGCCAGAAGAGCAGGGCATGAGGACAAGGTCCTGTGACTGGACCCCACTGCAGTTGATAGCAAATGTATGTAGTCCGAATTAAGCTGAGAGTTTACTTCTAGCTTCAACACAATTCACTGTACAGGGATTTGAATAGTGATTCCCATAAGCACTATGCACATTTATATGTAAAAGGAAAGTACTATACCAGGCATGCTGCCCTCGATCCCGATCGCATTACTGCAAAATACCCGGAGCACACACAGCAGCTTCAGTTCCTGACAGACCGAGTGCGATTCAGCAGTTTCTTCAGTCTTCTACAGGGTGAGCCTGGTTTCCACACTTCTAGTGCTTCTTTCTCTCCACAACTCGGATTCAGTCCAAACTAACACTCACAAAGGCTGCAGACCGAAACTCAGGGCCTCACACGCACTTCCGTGAAACTATACACTGCAGAAGCACACAGCTCCTTCTCTCTTTCACTGCCACAACCGATCAGCTCTTTCCAGTCGCAGAGCAGGGCATTTCCTTTAGCTCCACACTATTCTGTTGGCTGATTCAGCTGTCACCAATAAGACTCCTTCTGTTGGTAGAAAAGGCACCAAGGTCAAAACTACATTTCCCAGAGTCACTGCCCATACAATCCTCTTGTGGCTGGCTCAAATTAAGAGACTAAGTTCTGATTCATCCACATGCTCCATTTTGAACTCCTTAACCCAGTTGGCCCAGCACAGCAGTTTAGGTCCAAAATGGAGAGGTAACACACACAGAGTCCCAGCTGCAATAAAGGCAGGTTAGACAAACTACAATTTTGCTAATGCTTTAAATGATTGCAGGCAAACAGTTACAGCTTTCAGATGGGCTCCTTTGCACTTCCAGAGACCAAGAAATGGAATGATTACTTCGCAGCTTGGGTGGGACTCGAGCATTAAATACACAACCCTTCATAGTGTAATTAAGTCTGCAAGCAGACAGCTCTTAAAGAGACAGTACATGGAGGCTCAAATGGCACCTCACTTGGAACCACATTTAAACAGCTCAGACGCTGACCACCACTCCAGACGTGGAGCATTTAGGCAAGCCCTGAAGACTTTGGGAACCCCCATTTGCAGGGGGTTACACTACATGCCATGTCATGCATGACATATCACAGGAGGTGTGAATAAATTCTACAACACATGCCCTGTTGTGCATGACACACCATATGAGATATAGAATCTTACAACAACTCATGCCCTGTCATGCATGACACAACACACATGGTGTGGGTAAATCCTCACAACACATACCCTGTTGTGCATGGCACACAACCTGAGGCATAGGTAAGTCCTACAGCACAAACCCTGTCATGCACGACACACCACACGAGACATGGGTAAATCCTACAACAACACATGCCCTGTCATATATGACACACCACATGAGGCATGGGTAAACTTAAACACTTGTCCTGTCATACATGACACAGCACATGAGGCATTGGTAAATTTAAAACACACATCCTGTTGTGCACAACACAGCATATAAGGCATGGATAAATCCCACAATACACACCCTGTCATACATGACACACCACATGAGGTCTGAGTAAATTTACAACATATGCCCTTTCATACATGACAAAACCACAAGGCATGGGCAACTATATAACACATGCCCTGTCAAGCATGATACAGCACATAAGGCATGGCTTAATCCTACAGCAGCACACACCCTGTTGTGCATGACACACCACATGAACTGTGGGTAAACCTAAAACAACACATGCCCTGTCATGCATGACATACCACATGAGGTATGGTAAATACAACACACACCCTATCATAAACGAAACAGCATTTGAGGTGTGGTAAATCTTATAACACATGCCCTGTCATGTATGACACACCACACCATGCATGGGTAAACTATACAGCACATACTGTGTCGCAGTATGACAGCACATGAGTGTAGGTAAATCCTATAACAACACATGTTCTGTTATGCATGACACACTGCATGAAGCATGGGTAATCTTAAAACACATGCCCTGGCATGCATGACACAATACATGAGGTGTGGGTAAATCCCAGCAACACATGCCCTGTCATGCATGACACACCACATGGGGTATGGATAACACTATAACAACACCCGACCTGTGGTGCATGAAATGCCACACAAGTCATGTGGGTATACCCTATAATAACACACGCCCTGTCACGCATGACACACCACATGAGACATGGATAAATTGTACAACAACACATGCCCTGTCATGCATGACACACCACACGAGGCATGGTAATCCTGTGACACACACCCTGTTGTGCCTGACACAGCACGTATGGTGTGGTAAATCCTACAACAATACACACCCTGTACAGCCTTGACACAGCACACGAGGTGTGGGTAAGTCCCATAAAACACATGCCCTGTTGTGTATGTAACTACTAGGTGGTGCTATTTAGAAGGCTACTACCTGTGCCTGTATGGCTATACACAGGTTGAGGGGTTTGAGTTCACTAATAAGGTGTTTCCACCCAGAGTAGTGGTATTGGGGATGTTTCCTCTCTGGTATAGCCCCTGAGAAGCTATAACCCTGCACCAACCCTCCTAGTGGCCTAGTACCCAATGCAGTAGTAAAGTCACAGATCATATGGAAGAGTAATAATATGCTCATGCCCTTCACACTTAACACCAGGGTTAGATCTGCTGCAGTTTCTCTGAAGACCCCTATAAATTAAGGTTAGCAATACAATGGCACACACTTAACATAGTAATCCAGCTAATAATATGCACACTTGCCAGGTTAAATGTGAAGAAAACAATTAGGTTTATTTAGGGGCAGTGAACAAGGAAGGGGTATGGATTTAGGAAAATTATTTAATATCTGTCTTAGTTCAGCGATTGCACATACTATATGTCCCACACTGACAGTCACACAACACTGGGTAACAAGGATGGTAAGTCTGGCTACCCAGAGGCGCTGGACCGGGGTGGCCAGTATTGCAGCTCAGGTTGGGCCTCGTGGAAAGAAAAGGCAGTTAACATGCAAAATGCCCCAATTGTTTGTATTCTGAGCTGGTTGGGTAAGTCCATTGTAAACCCAAGAATGTGAAAAATTAGACAGTACCACAGAATAGTTAAACACTCGCTGCAGGGAGCTACCCTGATTGTACTCATGCTACCAGGAATCTGCTGCAAGGCAGGTGATATGGAGACCTCGTGGTGATGACTGATAGGTATAGGGAAGACAGGTTGACACAGCACACCGCCTCTTCACGGCCTTTTCTCCAGGTGGCCGCAACCTGCGTGTTGTAGCTGTATAGGGGTGGATCCCCAAACCGTCTCTTACTGAAACAGTCTCTGGTGCAGGAGTAGTGGTCTGAGCTAAATTGGCAGGGCCTAGGCAGGATGAGCAGTCTAACAAAGTCTGTGATCTTCTGCTGGTGAAGCCTCCAGCTGGGGTAACAGGGTTGGGTTGAAAGGAAGAGGTCTCAACCCATAGAACATACTCAGCAAATTCAAAATTAAGAGCTACCTCAGGATACAGTTCAGATATAATCTGGTTGCAATTCAGCAGCTTTACTGAGCAAACCTTTCTATCCAAGTATGTCTTGCACACAAGCTGGGCCAATCACTTCAGGAGCAAGTCGGTCCAAATTGCTGGTAGCATTAACAAACTCTTCTTTCTTCAGCCACAGTCCCAGGCTAGAATTGGATAAGTCTGACTTCTGCTATAGGCAGTCTCAAAGCAGGAGAAAGATGGCAGGCAGACAAGTTGGGCCTCTTCCCGCCAATTCCACTACACTCCTTCTGGGAGCAGCTGTTCGAAGCTCGAGCTGTTCACACTTCAACATCCAACTCTAACTGATCCACTGTCTCTAGTTCCTCTGGGGATTTCCTTGTAAACCAGGCTTGCAGTTGGCTGAAGCAGCCGCAGTCACAGTAAGGGCTCCCTCACCTGGCCAAATTGGTGCCAACTGACAAACTATATAACTACAGAACTTCCTTCCCACAGAACTCTGGAGTTCAGATCCATTTTAGGTCCCAGTGGTTCTAGTGGTCTAGTTACTGGACATCCCAGACCTAACATGGGGGCTTCCATCCAAATGAACAAACTGCAAATAAAGCAGGTTAGACAAACATCTCTATCTCTAATATAACAGTGCACAAGCAGTAAATAAGCACAGTTCTACATAGGCTCCTCTGCGCAAGTAGCGACTGCAGATTGGAGCAAATCAAGTACTTTCTGGCAGGCTGGCCCGGCTGGTTACAGGTTGGATTTCTGCTTTAATGCCAGTGACCTGGGTTCAGGAACAGACCCAGGTCACCGGAAGACTCAGCCGGGGAGAAGGATTGAGCGCCCCTTGAACAGCTCTCCTTCTCAGGGGAGGCAGGCAGCACTCAGCGACAAGTGGCACCTAGCAGATGTTGGGTGGCCACACCATGTCGATGCTCAATAGAATTTCAGGATGGGGTAGACGCAGGTCATCATTGCATGTCCCCATCCTGCTTAAAGGGGGGATAAAATCCCAAACCTCGCCGTCTACATGATGCTCTGCCCTGCAGTGCTCGGATCAGCCTCTGGAGCTGATCTCCACCAGATATAAGTACCACGGCCCTGATATAGGGGCCTGCCACAGCCCCGCCTCTGGGGATAAGCCAGGGATAAGTAGGGATGCAGGCATAATCCGAGGTGGAGGAGATGGGGTCCATGACCAGAGCAGAAAATACCAATAGGGGCAAAAGAGATTAAAAAAAAAAAAAAATACTCTGGCCAGTCACAAGCCCTAAATCACTTGGACCCAGCAAAGACCATTCACGTAACAAAGATTAGCTAGTCTCTTAAAGGGAGAGGCTTGTAGGCTTAATATGGCACTCTCTCACAAATAACAGGATCACATTTGGATGGGACACGCGCTTGACAGTGGGAATTAAAGGAGCCCAGGAAGACATTACAATAAACCCCAAATTGAAGGGGATGTTACACTTTTCCTGCCTGGAAAAACATGGCATCCACATCAAGTCTGCACACACTACACAATTTCTATATTGAAAACATTATATGTAAATACATACGTTTCATTGGTATACCTTAAAATAAAAGCTGATGCATCATTAAAATAAACTGGTTCTAACAACAGTAGTACTATACTCTTCATTTGACAATTAAGTTTTTCAACAGAACACATTTTCATAAACACTTTTCATAAATAGGTTAACAGGTTCAAGTAAATAGACACATCACTTTTACAACCCTTGTTTGTACTACCTCCTGTATACTAACCCACATGGCTTGGGGCCTGTTCCTATCAGCTACACTTGGGCTACATGGGGCAAGGTCATTAGCACACTGGCTGGAGGGCTTCACTGTCAGTTTTAAGGTGGTAAAATAGTCTTGTTTTGGAAGAGAGTTTTAGAAATGCATACCCCTTTGTGAACTACATTCACTGGGAGGTCTACAGTCCATTCTGGGAGTCATAACTAAGGAGCACTTCAGGCTTTGTGACTTTTCCAGACTTTCTGGGAGGGCAGGCACAGGCTCAGTCCTTTCAATATTTGCATTTGGGTTTATCAGTCCCGGCTCATTGTTTGTCAATAAGTCAGCTTCTGATGAAAGGGGTATCTCTGCACTGACTGTCTGTTCTGAAACAATGAACACTTTCATTATCTTGCTCTGTTGGTTCTGGATCAGCACAAATGCTTTCATTAACTTGCTCTGAAATTTCAGGGTTCGTCGTCAAGAGGAAATTCCATAGAATTTAAATCATAAGACACATTACTGATACTTTCAACATCATTGTCTTCTTTAACATCATTGTCCATAACACTATCAGGATCATTAGTTACAATCATTTCAGAACTATCTTGTATTTCACCAGTTTCTCGGTCAGAATCTACCTCTTCAGGCTCAGTTAGTTCCACAAGACACAAAGAGTCGACTATGTCAGAAGTTACACTTTGCACCTCACTTCAGGCACACAGGGCTGTGGAGAAGGCTGGAGGATTAGGTAGTCTTGAAGGTTCAGTTTCATCTCCCATATTACACAGGGGTTCTTGAAACAAACTGACTCATTCATAAGATGGATAATAAATGATTCCACACTCACTGTCACCAGATTCAGACTTGTAGTCAGTTTCATTCAGAGCATGGCTGATGGAGGGCCTCAAGTCTTTAACAACCAGAGGAAGATTAACTTTCTTTTTAGTGTCAGCATGGGTTACAGACCTGGGAGGGCAGTATCTTGGGGTGCAGAATCGATGATGATTTGCCCAGTTGGTAACAAATGATTTCTGTGCATTGTCTTTACAGCTAGCGGGTCATTACACTGGAATTGACCGACTTCTGTGTTCATGATGTTGGCTCATGATCAACAGCGCCTCCTTCCTCTCATTCCCCTCCCCTGTCTCAACCCTCTTCATTCACTACTAGGGATAAGTCCACCCTGGGGTACATTCTCTCTCATCCTACTCACTAAAGGAGAATGCTACCTCCTTGGCTACTACTTGGCTAACCTCTCCTGGTCTCCTACTATTCCCTCCTGCCCATACATTCTCCTACTATCACTGCTCTCTTGCTGGGGACACTGAGTGCAACCCTGGCCCAACAAACTCCCATATCATCCCCTCTCCAGCATCTGGATAAACACCCTAGTCTTAAAATCGCACATATCAATGTCTGCAGCCTTCCATCCAAATTCAGTGACCTTGAGGCTTGGATTGAGCTACACAAGCCCCATATTCTGGGACTCACTGAAACATGGCTAAAGTACCACACCACATCGAATACACCTTCAAATACCTAGCTACTCCTACCTACGCCTCGACAGGCCAGGCAGAAAAAGGTGGTGGTGTGGGCCTCTCCAAGGGAACCCCTCTTAGCTAGCATTGTCCTACACGCTGACCCTTCCTCACCTAGTGAATGGCTACTCCCTGAATTGACTCTGGGATCCTGCAAGAAACTCTATATTGGCTGCTGCTACAACCCCCTACGATTAGAACCATTGGACTCACCAGCCTCCTCCAAGGCCTGAGCTCCCTAACTCCCCATAGGGAATCTATCCTTCTCAGCGACTTTAATCTAAACTGGCTAAGCTGCCACCAACCTGACTATGTATACGCAGCAGCAGCACAGCCTGGTGCAGGCAATCACTCTCCCACCAGACTTAATCCATGCTCAGCCACCCAGACTCTACTAGACTGGATCCTCATAAAAAGGGAGGACTGAGCATTACACGCTGGCACCATGGCTGACTCTATAAGCGATCACCACTGACCCATCTCCTCTGGTCTTCCAAACTAAAGCACCCCCACCCAAATACCTATCTCTCAGAAATTTCAGCTGCCCATTCTCCACAAATCTCTTGAGGAGGCCCAGTCCTTGACTGGTCCATGCTTCCCTTTCCAATGCAGCCATGGCGGTTTCCACATTTACCCAGACTCTACTAACACCCAGGACCACTTTTTCCCTGTTACTACCAGACAAGTCAGAGGCGGTGCTCAGGCTGGGTCTCTAAAGACCTTCTAACCCTTATGAAGACCAGAGACCGAACATGGTCCATTTCAAAGCAACCCCTCTCCTGCCCTCTGGGATGCTTACAGGCTTATGAGGAACAAATGTAAACAACAGGACAAATATTTGAAACAGAACCACTTCCCAATCTGCAAAGGCCAACCTTGGAGACCCTAGAAAATCTGGGACTCAATCAGCTCCCTCCTATAGCCCCACTCCAGCTACACTGCACCACATCTCAATTCCCAAGACAGGCTGCTGACCGAACCTCACGATGTGGCCAGTGTTCAACTGTAAGTTCACCAACTTATCCATGTACCTAAATAAGCTGCCAACTGCCCAACCTCAAAGCTCAGCCCTAATACCTGACATACTGCCATCCTCCTCCATCTCTGCCACTCACACGCAAACACCCACATTCTATTTTAAAACCCTCTCCATACACGACACAGTGAAGCTACTCAAATGTCTACTCTAACCACAGCTCCTCCGGATCTGATGGGCTGTCTCCAGTCTTCCTTAAGCTGATCTCTCCGGTGATTGCTAAGCCGCTCACCTTCGTCTTTAACCTTGCCCTTTCACCTCCTCCATGCCTGACCCTTGGAAGATAGCTAAGGTCATCCCCATTCTTAAATCTGGTGACCCCAAATCCTCCGACAATTACTGTCTGATAGCCATCCTCCCTCATCTCAGTAAACTACTCGAGAGAGCAGTCCACAATCAGCTCACTGAGTACATAGGAAAATACACCCTCCTGTGCAACCAACAGCACGGCTTTTGCAAGAATCATTCCACTGCCACTGCCCTCACCCTCCTGACCCACATCCTCTCTAACATGGATAATGATAAAGCCTCTGGGCTGTCTTCATCAACCTCTCAAAGACTTTTGACATGGTTAACCATGTTCTCCTTATCTCCAAGCTTAGCTTCCTTGTTTGATCTTAGAAAGTCACAAGCTGGTTCACTAACTACCTTACTGATTGCTCACAATTCATGTGTATTGGTGAAACTGCTCCCTCACCCTTCCTGTCTCTGTGGGGTCCCTCAGGCTCAATCCTGGGTCCCTCCTTTTCTTCTTATTCATTAATGCGCTTCCTTCAACTGCCTCAACTGTCACTCTCTCCTGTATGCCGATGACCTTGTCCTCTGCCACAGTGACAAATCCACGGCTGTAATCTCCTCAGTTCTCTCAACAACTATGCTGCAGCCCACAGCTGGTTCTCAAAAAACTCCTCTTAGTAAATGCCAAAAAATGAAATCCATGCTGTTCAGATCTAAGCCCTTCCGTCAAAACTAAAACCATGCTTCCTCACGCATGCTCACCCCAGACGACCTAGTCCTGGAGGACGCCAACACCTACAAATACTTAGGGAGTACTGCTCAACCCTCCCTCACCTTCACTGAGCATGCAAATTCTTTGTCAGAAGGTTCCATCAAAAATTAGGTGCCACCTATAGATTCAGGCAATACCTTACCCTTGAGCCAGACTTGCCATTGTCCAGTGTAATCTTACCCTATTCATGACTACTGCCCTATTTTGTACCGGACCTCAGTTATTGCCATGGCTAAACTCTCCGCTGCCTACAACAGTGACTATCACTTTGCTTTATTGGCCCCATTCCCCACCCACCACTGTACCCTCTATAATATCCTTGGATGGCTACAGCTGCAAGGTCTTTGACCTAGCCCTCTGCTGCATGGTGGACACTGTCATCCGTACAACTCCAGAAGCCTCCCCTAACTGGCTTATCTGAAACTCAACACCTCGTCCAACCTCCACTCTAATGGTACCCTCTAGCTGTTCCTAGGGTATCCACCAACATGGGTAGTAGAGCTTGGTCTGCAGCTGCCCTTTGCAGTGGAACAAACTACGGCTGAACTCTGTTCCACTGACACACACTCCAGTTTCAAGTCCCGCCTTAAAGTCTGGTTCCTGGCAAACTCATCCTGCAGCTGCTCCTGGGGTCTGACACCAACTCGCACTAGTCAACTCCCAGCCCAGGGGTTACTCACCTACCCCACTAGTCAACCCCTACCTACAACTGTCATATAGTATTTTTCATAGTAATATTTGACTTCCTTCTTGCTTGTACATATTGTGTATATATTTTTACTGAGTGTTCTGTGTATTACTTGCTCACTGGACTATGCAGTCACACATTGTACACTGTGCCTACTGATTTGTTTGTTTTGTACCAAATCTCATGGCTGATATTGAAACCTTGTATTCTCTGTTCTCAAATGGACCTATGCATCAAACCTGTATATTGTGCTTACTATTGTTGCTTGTATCAAATCTGTTTTGTGTATTACTGTTACCTTGTACTCCACTGTCACCGTGTGCCATGTTTTATGGCCAGGTCGTGCCTAAAACAGTCCCTGGGACCAGTGCACTCACCCAGTTACCAAAGTCATAAATAAATAAATAAATTCTCTGGATGCAGTTTGTAAACTGCCAGTTCTTCCAGCTTGCTGACATCAATGTATGGGGTGTGATGCCACCTGTTGGCTATCTTGTGTTTTCTGTAGTCCTAAATTTCTTAGTAAGACTCGCTCTCCAGGCTGCAGTTCTTGGGCCCGAACACTCCTGTCATGCCTTTCTTTGTTTGCTAAATTTAATTTGGCATCATGGTGTGGGCTAACTGGTAGGTAAGGTTAGCTTAGCTGGTGCTCATTTCTAAATTGGACTTGTCCTCTTACTTGATTTTCAGCCCATGCACCCCACCCGATCTCTACTACACTAAAACTTGCCCATCTACCTGCTTCCACCCATTGACTTCTCTGTAGCCAGTAAACCCTCCAACCTTGTAGGTTCACCAGTCTGTGAAGTGGGGCTTATAATCTACATCTGGAACCATCTGCAGTGCCACAGATTCCAACTAACCCATGAATAGTGACTGCGAATGTGTTGAGGTAAAATACTGCTTGGCAAAAGAGTAAAGGCCTAGTTGTCATGGCAGTCTACATTCCCTCAGGGAGGTAGCAAGCAGGGCTGGAAGCCTTTGCATCTCTATTCACCCAGGCCAGCCAAAATAAAGAAATCATTGTACTAGGGAACTTTAACTCTTAACTGGTTGGCCAACTCCAGTGCGAGAGACAGTGAATTAATTTCTGGGCTTTGCCTAATGCAGATGGTTGCCAGCAGCACCAGAACTAACTATCTTAAGGGGATTAGTACTTAATCAACTGGGTACTTACCATACACCCAGAAAAACTTACCAATGTTCAGGTACTACCTGACACCCTGAGCGACCACTCACCCAGCCAATGTGGTGGCCAGCTTAAAGATCAAGCTCCTCCTCGACTAGAATGAAATAGAGTCATCAGAGCCAGCTCCATGGTCAAGTTCAGGAACCATCTGGCAAACCAAGACTGAAGTGTCCTAGATAAATACTCTTCAGTTGACACAGCCTTTCTATTCTTCTTCACCCTCTTTAATGCGCCAGCAGACAAATTAACCCCTATTGCAGGAAGAAGATAAAGGAGGTAGCATGGACTAGTTCACCCTTCAACTACTCACTATGATGCAACAGTGTGATCTCCTCTGACACCATGTTAGAACAACTAGGGCTACCATAGACATACAACATTACAGAGCTGCCAGAAGCATATGTATCTGTGCAATACGACAGGCCAAAGCTGCATTTCACAAGACACACCAATTCCAGAGTTTGGGTGATAAGAAGACATTCTGGGCCTCAATAAAGAACCTTCTTAGGACCGTGATAGATCACCCCTCCATGCTCCAACATAGCTGGGAGATCATTATTGATGATGCTGCCATGACCAATGTATTCAAGAAAGCCTTCTCGGACTATGGCACGGTCCTCCCGAGGACTCACCATGTCCTATGGCAGTATTCCACCCACTAATCTACCATCTCCTCTAATTGCTGCACTAATCTCTTCTTCAGACAAGTGGCGGTAGCCAAAACCAGAAAGTACATTACCAGAGTCCTAGGGAAAACTCATATGGGAGGTGATGGCCTTGATATGAAACTGATCAACATCGCACTACCTGAGATTGTTATTCCCATCACTAAGCTGTTCAACCTATCACTCCACATGTCCTCCTTTCCTTCTGTCTGAAGTCCACTCTGGTCACCCCAATATTAAAGCGGGAGACAGAGCACTAGTAGCCAACTACAGAACAATATCAATCCTGTTCCCACTGTCCAAAGTGCTTGAGAGAATCATAGCTGACCAGCATATAGACCACCTGCTTAATGCAACCTCTTCTGCCCCCAGCAGCACGGGTTCCACCGATTGCACAGCACAAGCACAGCTCTAATTAATTTTACTGGCTATGTGCACAAGGCACTTGACCAGGGCAGCTTTGTTGGGGCAATCTTCATTGACCTGACCAAGGCCTTCGATGTTGTCAATCACCAGTTACTGCTCCTTAGGCTAAGTGCACTAGGACTATCCCCAAATACAGTTAGATGGTTCTCCAGCTACCTGACAGCATGCTCCCAGCAAGTAAAAATCAATGGAGTCATATCCAAGAATTGCAAAGTCACAGTTAGGGTCCCCAAGGGTTTATCCTGGGCCCCTTCTATTCAGGATATTCGTGAATAATCTTCCAGCTGCCTACCCAACCTCTGAGATACTACTTTATGCAGACAACACAGTAATTTTCTCTTGTAGTCCCTGCTAAGAAACACTCACCAGGAACCTCCAGCACAACCTTAACCTGATTCAAAACTGGCTCACTGATATTCTGCTGGTGTGCAACAGCAAAAAGAAAACGATGCTCTTTGCAGGACACTGAAGAGAAGGCTAACAAAGCCTCTCTGAATAACCCACAACTCTATCTCTCCATCCTTGAGCAGATGTCCTCATTCTGGTATTTGGGAGTCACTGTTGATGAATCCCTTTCCTCCAACAAGCACATATCCAATCTCACCACTGTCGCTAACAGGAAACTAGGTGCCCTCTGTAGGGTTTAGTTCTGCATTACAGCTGAGACTGTGCTCCAGGTGGTTAGAGAAACAGTTTTACCAATTTTTGACTATAAAACATGGTATATGCTGCTTTCACAGACACCAGCTTTAGCAGAATACAGAGCTCCTCAATAAAGCCAGCAGATTTGTCCTCGTGCTGCTCGCCTTTATGCATACATGCGACCTTATATAAGGATGCAATGGCTCCTCTCCAAGACCAAATTAAGCTGCATTCCTGCATCTTAGGGAAGAAGGTCCTTCTTGGTCTTGCACCTCCTTCTCTACAGGCCTTATTCTGACCAGCCCCAGCTGAGCATGCCACTAGAAGCATGGCTAAACATGCACTAGCTGTGCCTTTGAAAAAAGCCTTGGGAGAGTAAGCCTTTGAGGTAAGGGTTCCCTGCTGGCTCAGTGCACTCCCTTTCTCTGCTAACAGCCACACAATCCTCAGCCACTATAAAACTGAAGTAAGAAAATTCATCACCCCTCAGCAGTGCTTCTGCCACCTCTAGCCACCTATGGGCACTAGCTCCCCAAAATCCTGGCCTGGCCCAGATTGCACACTATATTCCGTTGCCTATGCCCCTCTCTCTACTACCTCCCTATTGTTTCTCCTGTCTCCCTACCCCCTTTAACCCCCACTATTTACCTCCCTTAACCCTCTAACACAGTGGTGCACAACTATTTTGAGGGGAAGGCCAGACTGAAATCTTGAGGCAGTGACAGGGGCCAGTAGCCTTAGCACACCTTTCTTAGGTGTGGATCATAGGCATTTATAGGCATGGTTCAAACATCACATTATGCCACACGTAAGTAGTACATAAAATAAATAACACAAGTCTCTTTGTATGATTATTTATTATACAATGGCAACCAAGAATGATAGCCTCTAATTGGTTGAACTGTGACTGGATCCATGATGTTATCCCAGTACAACATCACGGGTCTAGTCCCAGTTACACAGAATACTGCATTAAGTAAAATTACTGCATGCAGCACACTTCTCTACTTCCCGCTCTGCAGCCCACTTCACTCACTCTGCAGCTGTCAGCCACCTTCAATGTCCGAAACCCCCAGAACAAACAAAAAACAACAACAACCATCTTACACTCCCCACCCAAGTGTCTTTCTCCTATCCAGAAAAGAAACATGCAGCTAAAACCGTGGTTACCATCAGGTTCACACCAAGCGAGATCAGAGAGCAAGTGAGTCTTTACACAGCTGTTAACCTCACTCGCTTAATTTTTTTTTTCCTGTTTGTTGTTTTTTCAGATGGACTGTAAAACACTTTAGAAATATCCTCCTACCTCCCTTCCTCCTGTTTTAGACATCCACACAGCACCGCGGTACATGGCAAGTCGGGGCAGTCCCGATAATCCAGCAGAACTGTGATAAAAACACAGTCACGGAAAACAGAAGAAAACAATGAAAACAGTGACCAAAGACAACATAAACACTGAGGCAACAGGTCATATTAACAAAGAGTGGCACTACTGACAAAGGTTGAAAGGTTGCTATGGGGACTGCACAGCTGCTGAAAAACACATTAGCTCTGCCTGCTGGCTGAATCAGCACTACTTTTTCTTGAAGTAACCCTACCCATTCAAACAAGCATTTGTCAATGCCGAATGTTTGCTTGCTGGCATTGGCAGTGGTAGTGTAGAAGTTACAGAGCTGCGTAATAGGAATGGCAGTGAAGTATTGAACTGAAGCCAACCCCACCACCACCCTGCAGAGAGTGACAGGCATTGGGGTGTGCGTTGGGTCTCAGGCATAACGCCACGCCATTTCACCACACCCCACCCTGCAGACACTGACAAGTGTCACGGTGTTCCTTAGGGTCTTTGGCCCTTATGCGCACCCCATTTCATTAGGAAATATAGTGAGATGGGTGCAAAATAGAGAATGGGTGAAGTTTGGGGCCAAAGAGTCCAAGGCATACCTCGATGCCTCTCACTGACTGCAGGATGTGGAAAGGTATGAACATCACAGGCAAGAATCCCAAGTCACACCCCTGATGCCTGTCATTCTCTACAGGTTGGGCATTATAGTTGGAAACCCTAATACCTCAGGCATTCATTGGTATTTTCACTCCAAATCTTCAACATGTTTGTTTTGTGACCCCACCTCATGAACGGGGAATATCAGTTTGTTAGTAAGCTGCTTATGCACAGTGACTACGGCAGTTAGCATCACAGGTGCAAAAATATTCTGAACAGGATGTAAAAAATGACAGTGTAATGTTTCATGGGAGGTGTAAAATGGCATATGTTGCAATATGTAGTAAAAATATTTTAAAAATGGTGAAGTCACGAGCGATAGAAACTGTGCAATGCACACCCGTAATATAATTAGGTTGGGGATTTTATAGCAGATTGTCAACTCAGGCATTTTGGTGCCTCCGATCATGAACAGTGTCACTGTATTTGTCTTTATCTGTGCCAAACAATGATTTCCACAGCGACCACGCATCTCTGCGCTGAAACTGTAAAACACACTTCAGCATGATGGAAAAATGACAGCTGTACTGTTCATAAGGAAGTGTGGAAAATGTCACTGGTGAAAATCTGACTGGAAATATTACAAAGTCATGAAGTAACAAGGTGCATGGAAACTGCAAATGCTCACTTGTATCACAGTCATTTTATGGACTTTTGTCACCAAATTTTCAACATAGCCATTTTAAGACCTCTGCTCATGAACAGTGTAACTGTGATTTTCTTAATCTGTCCTAAACATTGCTTTTGCACACCAACAGCACCACTGTGGTAAATGGCTGTCACTCCACAGAGGAAGAGTGATCAGTGGGGTACCACAGGGATCAATGCTGGACCGGTCCTATTCAACATCTTCATCAGTGACATTGCACAGGACCTAGAAGGCAGAATTTCACTGTTCGCTGATGACACAAAGCTCTGTAACAGAGTAGACACACCAGAGGGTGTAGACAGAATGAGAAGCGACCTGCAGAAACTTGATGAATGGTCAGGGGTTTGGCAGTTGAAATTCAATGCAAAGAAGTGTAAGATAATGCATATAGACAAAATCCTGGCACAATATATCAGTTTGGGGTGAGGATATAGCATGCACCAAGCAGGAAAGGGATCTTGGGGTTATCATCTCTGATGACCTCAAGGTAGGGAAACAGTGTGACAAGGCAGCAGGTAAAGCAAATAGGATGCTGGGATGTATAGGCAGGGGCATCACCAGCAGGAAAAGGAGGTCATAATCCGCTATACAAGACACTAGTGAGGCCCCATCTGGAGTACAGTGTACAGTTCTGGAGACCATACCTACGTAAGGACATAGACAGGGTAGAGAAGGTTCAGAGGAGGGCAACAAAGATGGTGCATGGATTGCATCACAAGTCCCTATGAAGACAGGTTGAAGGAACAGATAGGGATGATGCTAGCCATCCAAAGGATGGCAGACAAGGGTGAGGTAGTACTGGTTGGAGACTTCACTATTCCAGATGTGGACTGGAGCATCCCAGCAGCAGCATCAACTAGGAGCAGATTTATCCTGACCCCTCAGGTGCCTTCTTCAAGCAACTGGTCATGGAACCAACTCGGCAGAAGGCAATACTGGACCTTCTGCTCACAAACAGGGACAGTGTGATGGGGGTAACAGTGGGGAGCACCTGGGTAACAGTGACCACCAGTCATTGTGGTTTGAAATCACAGAAAGAGCAGAACCAAACCACACAAAAACACGATCCTGGATTTTAGGGGGCAGACTTTGGGAAAATGGGGAGATACTTAAAAGAGGCATTAAGGGAATGGGACAGGAATCAGGGGTTGAGGAACAGTGGGCAGTATTTAAAATGGGGATTATAAGAACAACAGAATTATGCATTAAGCAGGTTAGCAAGAGGAAAAGGAAGAGGAGACCATTATGGTTTTCCAAAGAGGTTGCAAAGAAAGTGAAAGCCAAAAGATTGCATTCAGGCAATACAAAAAGACACAGGCAGAAGGGGATAGGAGAAGTACCAGGAGAAACAAAGGAGACAGGGAAGTCAGTAAGGGAAGCCAAAGCTCAGACAGAAGAACACATTGCAAAATCAGTGGTTAAAGGGGACAAAACCTTTTACAGGTACATAAGTGAAAAAGAAAGACAAAGGGAGGGATAGTGAGACTGAAGGGGAGGATGGTAGTCGGGAGGAGGATGACAACAGTAAAGCTGACATATTGAACAGGTATTTCTGCTCAGTCTTTACTGAGGAAGAGGGGGGTATGGGTCTGAAGGGAGTACAAGGGTGAGAATGGTGCAGAAATGGACACAAGTCCCTTTACACTAGAAAGGGTCCTGAAGGAACTGGAAGTAATAAGAGTTGACAAAGCAATGGGGCCAGATGGGGTGCACCCTAGGTCCTTAAATAACTAAGAGAGGTGGCTGAACCTCTGGCTATCCTGTTTAGCCAATCACTGGAAACAGGGGAGGTACCCAAAGACTGGAGGACAGTCAGATGTAGTCCCTTATACAAAAGTGGGAACAAAGAGGAAGCAGGGAACTACAGACCAGTCAGCCTCACCTCGGTAGTGGGAAAGATCATGAAGCACTACTGAGGAGAGATTGGTGAACATCTGGTTGTCAATGGACACAGGACCCAAGGCAGCATGGTTTCACCAGGGGAGGCCATGTCAGACCAACCTCATTGAATTTTGACTGGGTGACTAGGGAGGTGGATCAGGGAGGGCAGTGGACATGGCCTATTTGGACTTCCATAGCAAGGCCTTGACACTGTGCCACATAGAAGACTATTACATAAACTGGGGAATATGGGTGTGGGCAGGACAGTAGTGTGGTGGGTAGGTAACTGGTTGGGTGGCAGGACCCAGAGGGTAGTGGTAAATGGCTGTCACTCCACAGAGGAAGAGTGACCAGTGGGGTACCACAGGGATCAGTGCTGGGACCGGTCCTATTCAACATCTTCATCAGTGACATTGCACAGGATCTAGAAGGCAGAATTTCACTGTTCGCTGATGACACAAAGCTCTGTAACAGAGTAGACACACCAGAGGGTGTAGACAGAATGAGAAGGACCTGCAGAAACTTGAAGAATGGTCAAGGGTTTGGCAGTTGAAATTCAATGCAAAGAAGTGCAAGATAATGCATATGGGGCACAAAAAACCTGGCACAATATATCAGTTGGGAGGTGAGGATATAGCATGCACCAAGCAGGAAAGGATCTTGGGGTTGTCATCTCTGATGACCTCAAGGTAGGGAAACAGTGTGACAAGGCATCAGGTAAAGCAAATAGGATGCTGGATGTATAGGCAGGGGCATCACCAGCAGGAAAAGGGAGGTCATAATCTGCCATACAAGACACTCAGTGAGGCCCCACCTGGAGTACAGTTCTGGAGACCATACTCACGTAGGACATAGACAGGGTAGAGAAGGTTCAGAGGAGGGCAAAAGATGGTGCATGGATTGCATCACAAGTCCTATGAAGACAGGTTAGAAGGAACTGACATATGTACTCTGGAGGAGAGGAGGGAGAGAGGGATATGATAGAGACATACAAGTATCTTAGGAGAAACAGGGTGCAGGAAAACACTATTTTTAAGCGAAAAAGGTGTTCCAGGACTAGAGGGCATGGGATGAAGTTGGAGGGAGGGACGATTCAGAGGAAACATGAGAAAGAATTTCTTCACAGAACGGGTGGTGGACAAGGGAACACCCTGCCAGAGAAGTGGTGGGGGCTGAAACAATCACTGGATTTAAGAATGCATGGGATAGACATAAAGGAATTCTAGAGGTCAGGGTAAGGGAAACAGACTTCTAGGAAAACAAACTGAACTTATAAGCTCAAATGGGCAGACTGGGTGGAGCATGGGCCCTTATCTGCCGACACTGTCTATGTATCTATGTATCTATGTCCTAAACATTGCTTTCGCACACCAACAGCAACATTGTGCCATGCGAAAACACATTTTAAGCATATATGAAAAATTGTAGCTGTACTGTTCATAAGGAAGTGTAATAAAATGGCAATGTTGAAATGTGGGTGAAAATATTGAAAATTCGTGAACTTAACAAGTGTCTTGTGGAAATTGTACAATGCACGCTCGTAAAACAGTCATTTTTGGAATTTTTTCACCAAATTTTCAACATAGCTTATTTTGGACCTTTGCTCATGAAAAGTGTCACTGTGATTTTCTTAATTTATCTCAGATATTGATTTCGATAATCATCCGCGCCCATTGTGCGCTACATGGGCGGAAACACGTTTTGGGTGAGATGTGAAAATGTCAGCTATACTACCATAAGAAGGTATGGAAAATGGCAATGTTGGAAAATCTGGAGTGAAAATATTGAAATTCACGACTCACGATAAAAGTGAGGGAACCAAAGTAGCGCACTCAGAAACAGTCATTTTTAGAATATTTTCACCAAATTTTCAACTATAGCCATTTTAAGACCTCTGCTTATGAACAGTGTCACTGTGATTTTCTTAATTTGTCCTATTCATTGATTTCGCATACGGCTGCGCCATTGTGCGCTACATGGGTGGGAACACATTTTGGGTGATGAAAAATGACAGCTGTACTGCTCATAAGAAGGTGTGGTAAAATGGCAATGTTGAAAATCTGGAGTGAAAATATTGAAAATTTAGTAACTTATGAGCTCGCGAGGAACTGCACAACGCATGTCAGTAAAACAGTCATTTCTTGGATTTTTTTGATACCACCCTTAACATGGGGTTTTGGACCCCTTCTCATGACTCGGTGTCACTGTCATGGTGTTATTCAGGCCTGAAGGGTGATTTCGCAGTGGCTGGGCAGTGATGAGAATCACCTTCGGGCCCTAATAATGCCATGACAGTGATATCAGTCATGAGAAGGGTCCCAAAACCCCATGTTGGAAAATTTGGCAAAAATCAAAAATGCCTGAGATATGCAACAAGTTGAAACCCCCTATCTAGCCCATGATACAGCTTACCGGCATTTCTTCAGTTCACGGTCGGCTTTGAAGAGTGCAGACGTAGTTCCGGTCCACTCAAGATTGTCGCGCCAAGTCTGGAGGCATGGGGTGAGGGGGTTGGGGGTGGGAGGCAGGTGCGAGTGGTGGGTGCGGTTGTGGAGGGGTGGGAGACATGCGGACTATTTTTCTTTACAGGTACAAAAAACGGACGACGTGGGACATTTGCCACGCTGAAGTGGGCTCCCAGCGGCGGCACAAGGACGGGTTGGAGGCGTTCAGCTGATGGGAGATTGGGGCACTCTCGCCAGCTTATGGATCATGCCATGCTGGGGTGGGCCTGCAGTGGCACTTACTATTGGGGGTTAGGACAGTGGCACCAACAGGGGATTGGGCACCCCCTGCTGGCTTATATTACTTTGCCACGCTGGGGTGGGCACCCAGCGTGGCATTTTGGAAGCTTTGGGGGGAGGTGGGGGAATGCAGCACAGCCGACGGGATGGAAATCTCTTTAGGCTATACAGTGCTGGTGTGGGTGCGACGCCCACGTGGCATCTGTGTGTGTGTGTGGGAGCTGCGCGTGAGCAGCCGACATCTTATCGCTGCTCACTCAAGCGTAGCTACTTTCAACTGTATGCTGACTGCATTTTGGAGCTTGTCATAGACAGCTCCAGCATGCATTGGCTTACAGGCCGCGCCTGCCAACACACTGACTGAACTGGAGGAGGAAGTGACACACTCTGAAATCTCGATGATGGCACTAGGCTTCTTGCACATATGCAAGAACATAAAATGACAGAAAAATCTACTTTAAAAGTAGTTTTCATCATTTGTATGTTTGCTTGTATGCATGTGCAAGAAACATAGTGCCATTATCCGAGCTTTTATCCCATTCCAAGGCAAAAATATGGGACTTCAGAGGAGCTGACTTTGATAAGATGGCCAACAGAGTTAAGCTAGCCCTGGCAAAAGAAACACAGGTGAGGGGTACAGGCAAAGTGGAAAGCATTAAGGATGCAATACTTGAAGCAACATCCCATTGTGTTAGACAGAAAGGAAGTGCAAAGAAGAAGGAAACCACTTTGGTTCTCAAATACAGTAGCAGAAAAGGTCAGAGCCAAAAGGCTGGCTTTCAGGAAATATAAGGGAACACAGTGGATGAAGATAGGAAGCATACCAAACTGCCCTAAGGGAAGCAGGTAAGGCAGTAAGGCAGGCAAGTCCCAAACTGAGGAAACACTAGCACTAACAGTAAAGAAGGTGACAAGACTTTCTATAGATACATTAGTGAAAGGAGAAAGTCCAGAGGGGGTATGCTAAGCTAATGGAGAAAAGGAGCATGGAGGAGGAGGACCCTGTAAAGGCATCTATCCTAAATAGATACATTTGCTCAGTATTTACTGAAGAGAAGGTAGGCAGGCCCACAGATCAGCATCATGGACACAGGGGAGGGAGGTGAGCACTACTCCTTCACAAAAGAAAGGGTCCTACAAGAGCTTGCTAAGCTCAGGGTGGATAAGGCAATGGGACCTGATGGCATACTTAAGGAGCTAAAGGAGGAACTAGCAGAGCCATTAGCAGAATTGTTTAGCAGTCTCTGAGCACAGGAGAGGTCCCAGAAGACTGGAGAAGGGCTCATGTGATCCTGCTCCACAAGAGTGGTAGCAGGGAGGAGGTGGGAACTACAGACTGGTCAGTCCTACCTCAGTAGTGGGCAAGATTATGGAGGCACTCTTAAGGAAAGGATAGTGCAACACCTGGAATCCATAGGGCACAGGATCCAAGACAGCATGGGTTTACAAAAGGAAGGTCCTGTCAAACTAATCTCATAGATTTCTTTGACTGGGTAACCAGAGTGGTGGACCAAGGGGAGCAGTTGATGTCGCCTACCTTGACTTCAGCAAAGCTTTGACACTGTTCCACATAGAAGATTGATAAATAAGCTGGGTAGGCTCGGGAGGGTCAGAAGTTGGTCAACTGGGTGGCAAACTGGTTGGACGGCAGAAAACAGAGAGTGGTGGTAAATGGTATACAGTCAGAAGAGATGCAAGTCACAAGTGGGGTACCTCAGGGATCAGTCCTGGGGCCAGTCCTCTTCAACATCTTCATTAGTGACCTTGCAGATGGACTAGAGGTAAGGCTTGTCTGTTTGCAGATGACACCAAGATCTGCAACAGAGTAGATGATCCAGATGGGGTGGGCAGAATGAGAAGAGATCTGGATAAACTAGCAGAATGGTCAGAAGAGTGGCAACTGGGATTTAATGCAAAGAAGTGCAAAATCATGCACATAGGGAAGAGAAACCCTGAAGCCACCTATAGGCTGGGAGGAGTTGCTAGCAGTCACAAAGGAAGAAAGAGACTTGGGCATCATCATCACTGATGACCTAAAATCATCCAAGCAGACCTCTAAAGCAGTAGGTAGAGGCTAGGGGTTGTTAGGGTGTATTAGTAGGGAAATCACAAGAGTAGGGAGGTAATAATCCTCTGTACAAGACACTGGTTAGGCCCATCTGGAGTACTGTGTGCAGTATTGGAGGCCACACCTTCACAAGGACATTAACCAAATTGAGGCAGTCCAGAGAAGGGCAACCAAAATGGTGCAGGGACTGCTTCAGAAGACATATGAGGACAGATTAACGGAGCTCAGTATGTATACCCTTGAGCGAAGGAGGGAGAGAGGTGATATGATTGAGGCATTCAAACACCTTAAAGGCATAAACAAGGTGAAAGAGTCTAACATGTTTAAATATAAGAAAATAGCAGGACAAGTGGACACAGCATGAGATTAGAGGAGGCCGATTAAGGGGAATGTGAGGAAATTCTTTTCACAGAAAGGGTGGTGGATGGCTGGAATGGCTTACCACAAGAAGTGGTGGCTATGAATACAGTGCAGGGCTTCAAACAGGCATGGATAGGCATAAGGAGCAATACAAATGACTATGAATAGATAGGCCACTGACAGAGCAAAGCCGATGGCACATTTATAAGGTAGAAAAGAAATGGGCAGACTGGATGGGCCTTGCAGTCCTTATCTGCCGTCAACTTCTATGTTTCTATTTTGTAGGTATGGCAGCTGTCTTCCAATTCAGTCAGTGTGTTTGCAGGCGTGGCCACAGTTTACTAATGAATGCTGCAGCTGTCTATGACAGCAGTTGAAAATTAAGTGCCGTACAGTTGAAAGGAAGAGCACCTCTTCAGTGAGCAGTGATAAGATAGTGCCACTCATGCAGAAGCTCCCCCCACACACACACACACACACAGACACACACCTATTGCTTGCTCATGCATCCCCCAACTCACACACTGTATGGCTGACAGGAGTGCCCAATCCCTGCCAGCTCTGCTGCGCCCCCAACAGAGTTCTAGGTGCCACACTGGGAGCCCACCCCAGCGTGGCAACAGTCCAGATGGCCGATGAGGGGTGCCCAGTAACCCGTCGGCTCCACTGTTCCCCTTCCCCAAACAGACTAACAGGTGCCACGCTGGGCCCCTACCTTAGCATGGCAACAGTCCAGAGGGCAACGTGGTGCCAGTCCCCAGTTGGCTCCACTGCCCCCCAAATAGCTCTTCCAGCTGCCGTGCTGGGAGCCCATCCCAGCTTGGCAAAAGTCCTGCATCATCTAAATGAAAAAACTGCAAGCAAAAACTTCCTTGCTGACTGTCCTGACAACCCTCCCCCACCTGCGCCCAACCTCTGTGCAGCCTGCCTTCCCACACCCCACCTCACTCCATACTTTTTATTTACCATTTTTCCAGGAGCCTGTCTTATCTCTGCCCTGGTCACAGCCTCCCGAAGCTCCCAGCAGCTGCCAAGTGTCTCTACTCCCAGTTACCCCGGCTTATCCCTCAGAGGGCGGGCCCTGGCGCCGTCCCCTTCAATTCTGGCGTAGAGGGACTAGTATCCAGTAGGGAGCAGCGGCAGTGGCTAATTGAAGCCTCAGGGAGGGTTTATATAGATGGAGGCTTCCTCCATTTTGCTAGTTTTTCCTCAAGGCAGGGGCGTGCAATGGCGTCCAGTGTCCTCCCGCCTCCGTTAAGTGTGAGTGCTGGTGCTGTGGAACCCCCAGCCTCCCACTAGAGTCCTTCCACACTGGACACTTCCCCACCCTCCCTCCGGGAGAGGAGAGCTGTCCGTGGGACGCTCAATCCTTCTCCCCGCCAACCCTCCGGCAACTCAGGTCCATTCCGAACCTGGGTCACTGGCGTTCACTGGCGGAAATCCAACCGCTGCAGCAGTGCGCGCCAGCACTCACCCATATCTACTCCTCCGGAGTCTGGCACGACAGTCTTTGGTGGACCATGAACATGTCTGCACTCTTCAAAGCGACTGTGAACTGAGGCAATGCCGGTAAGCTGTATAATGGAATAAATAGGGTTTTTCAACTTTGATGCATATCTCAGGCATTTTGGGAATTTTTCACCAAGGTTTCAACATGGGTTTTGGGACCCCACCTCATGAATTCTGTCACCGTCATTTTGTTAATCAGCCCGAAGGTGATTTTCGGTCACTGCAGGAATCACCTTTCAGGACTGATTATGAAATGACAGTGTCACAGTTCATGAGGTAGGCCTCAAAAACCCTCTGTTGAAAATTTCGTAAAAATTCCCAAAAATGACTGTTTTATGAGCGTACATTGTACTGTTCCTACGCATGCTTGTAAGTTCGTGAATTTTCAATATTTTTACTCCAGACTTTCAACCTTGCCATTTTACCACACCTCCTTAAGAGCAGTACAGTGTCATTTTTCACATCTTACCCAAAATGTGTTTCGCGCATGTAGCGCTACAATGGCGCAGTTGGTGTGTGAAATCAATGTTTAGGACAGATTAAGAAAAGCACAGTGACACTGTTCATGAGCAGATATGTTAAAATGGCTATGTTAAAATTTGGTGAAAAAATCCCCAAAATGACTGTTTATGAGCATAGCTGCTCTAGCTGTTCTTACTGCCGCTTGTAAGTTCACAAATTTCAATATTTTCACTCCAGATTTTCAACATTGCTAGTTTACCATACCTCTTTATGAGCAGTACAGCTGTAATTTTTCACATCTCGTCCAAAACATGTTTCGTGCATGTAGCGCATAACGCGCAGTTGGTGTGCAAAATCAATGTTTGGGACAAATTAAAAAATCACAGTGACACTGTCCATGAGCAGAGGTCTTAAAATGGCTATGTTAAACATTTAGTGAAAAAAGTCCATAAAATGACTGTATTCACGAGCAACGTTACGCAGTTTCCACGCACCCTCGTAGGTTCATGGATTTCTAATATTTTCAGTCCAGATTTTCACCACTGCCATTTTTCCACACTTTCTTATGAAGAGTACAGCTGTCATTTTCCACACCATGGCCGAAATGTATTTTGCACTTCCAGCGCAGAAATGTGTGTCGCTATGGAAATCACTGTTCGGGACAGATTAAGAAAATCACAGTGACACTGTTCATGAGTGGAGGTTCCAAATGCCTGTGTTGACAATCTACTGTAAAAATCCCAAACTAATTGCATTATGGGTGCATTTTGAGCAGTTTCTATGCACGCCGTGACTTCACCAGCTTTTAATATTTTCACTGCAGATTTTCAACATTGCCATTTTTTGCACCTTCCCACAAAGAGTACAGCTGTCATTTTCATATCCTGTTCGAAATGTGTTTTCGCACCTGTGGTGCCAAATGGTGTAGTCACTGTGCAAAATCAGCTTTAGGCTAACAAACTGATATTGCCACTGTTCATAAGGTGGGGTCACAAAAACATGTTGAAAATTTGAAGTGAAAATGCCAATGAACGCTTGAGGTGATAGGGTTTCCGACCATAACACCCCACCCTGTAGAGACTGACAGGCATCAGGGGTGTGACTTGGGATTCTCTCCTGTAATGCTCATGCCATTCCACATCCTGCAGCCAGTGAGAGGCATTATATGTGCCTTGGACACTTCGGCCCCAAAGTTCACCCCATTCTGCTATACAGCCAGCACCCATCTCACCATATTTCCTGATGGAATGGGGTAAGCATAAGGCTAAAGACCCCAAGGCACACTGTGACACTTTTGTCTGCAGGGTAGGGTGTGGTGAAATGGCATGGCCGTTATGCCTGACGACCCAAAGGCACACCTCAATACCTGTCATTCTCTGCAGGGGTAGTGGTGGGTTGGCTTCAGTTCAACACTTCACTTCCATTCCTATTATGCAGCTCTCTAACTCCTACTCTAGCAATGCCAATGGTGGCAAGCAAACATTCGGCATTGACAAATGCTGTTTGTTTGTTTTACAAACGAGCCATTGAATAATAGCAACAATGCACTCCAGGGTGTATGTTGTGCAGGGATAACATCACTTGGGGTCGTTGGATGCACTGCCTGTGGCCTCGTGCCCCACCACCCCAAGTGTGATGTTATCCCAGCACAACACACACCCTGTTGTGCATTATTGCTTAATTATTTATTCTATCCTTTCATAATCAATATTAAAGTGAACGTAATAATCAAAATTAATAAAAATACAAAGACAAAATGCAGAAATGTCAGTGCTCTGCTCTCTTCCTCCTGATATTCTCTCGTCCCCAGTAGAACTGATGTCAAGTCTTCATTAAACGTTCTTTGTTCAGTGTCAGTTTTCATTTCTTTGATTGTGCCATGCTTTGTTAGCAACTCTCACAATGCTAGCAACACTCACCAACAGTAACTAACAACCTACTGCTGCAAACACATACTAATCCCCTACTTGTACCTGCTTGTCTCAATCAGGAACTGAATGATACCAGCTGACTGAATTGCCATATGAATGTACTGGCATTTCAGCCCCACCTCCGAAAAAGTTACTGAGATGCTGCCAGGTCTATTAAATCACAAAAGAAACTGACAGATACAGACTGGTGTTTCAGAACCACTACCCCACAGTGTACCCAGTGAAATCTTAAATCTTACTTTTTGCTCTCTTACATCTCCGGTCAGCTCAGTGTCAGCATGGTTTGTGATGCTCATATCCAATAATCAAGCTTACAATGACAGTAGACCAACTTTATTTTTGCTGTTATGCGAGGTATCTTACATCTCAGGACAGGACACTGAAAAAGCAGCATGTTTGGTTATACTGGCTCCACAAATGACACCGTGAATTCACCACTCCCCAGAATGCTCACAGCCACGGAAAGAGACTTAAAGGTGCAACTTATTTTATTTTAAATCCATTTACATTACATGCTTTTCTCAGCAAAGCCAAAATAGGGAGTGAAGTAACACTACTCAGTTGATGTTAGTAGAACCAAGAAGGCCATGATGAATAGCAATTGATTAGTCACGATCTGCAAATGATTACTAGACAATTAAAGGTAAAATGGGCACAATAGCACTAACTGGGGAAAAAGGTGTCAACTGCTCTTTGATGCTGCAGGCCACAAAAAACTCCTCAGGGTCCGATTGTGGCTTGTGGGCCATATGTTGTGCACCTCTGCTGTAACACCACGTCCACAACTAGCTAACCAGCTGGGTCTTGTCACTCTCTCTCCCACCTTTCTTCTGTGGCATACTGTAGTTAGACCCAGGTTCATTCTTAGTGCTGCTGCCACTACCTACTCACTATTATTCAGTTCCTGTACTGCTCTGACTTTGTACTTTTCCTCCTCATCGTGGGTGAGATCCTTTATAATCTGGTGTTCCAAATGTTTCTGAACTCTGTCATATTGATGTCATTACTGTGATACTGTATACTCTATATATTTAATACTGTTTATTTTGGACAATGTCACACAGCTGCATTTGTTTCCACCTGTCTTGTCTCCCCTTTTGTTTTTGTATGATGAGCTTTAGCTTCTGAATATACTGGAGGTTTCTGCTTTGACTCCATCACGGAAACTCCCAAACTGATGTCTACTGGCAACCTTGCTTCCCAACCAAACATTAAGTGGTAGAGAGAACCCAGTCACATCACTTATGGTGCAGTTATAGGCATGAACTACATACATAGCTGCAGACTCCATCTCAGCTTATCTATGGGATGAAGTGTGCCCAGCATGTCTAGCAATGTGCAATCGAATTGTTCAGGCTATGGATCCCCTGCGGGTGATAGAGGGTAGTTCTGGACTTTTGCACACCCAGAGTGAGAGTCTATGCTATCAGCTCTGCCCTGAATTAATTACCTTGCACCTAGCTGCTCCTGCCATGTCCCTCCCTAACTTCATCCCTCTAAGCCCTGGACAAACCCTACCCCCTACCCTCACCCGTCATTCTACCATGTGCACCTCACACCACACCCACATCTCTAGCTCTTCTCCCTTCCTTCTAATTGCTCCCCCTTACAGGCCTCCCTTGGTCTCACACAGAATGTAAAGGACCAGTATGCTCTCCATGGGTCCCTCTCCCTTCCCCAAGGTGCTTGCATCTCTCATCTACTCCCTTCCCCACCATCTTAAAGGGGTCTCTGGGACACTGTCTTATCCTCTTCCCTATGGTTCCCCAGTCCCTTGCAGGGTTCCTCACATCCTGAAGGGGTCTTCAAGGCATGTCTCTTCCTCCCCTCCCCACCTCACCCATCCCTCCCCTTTCTCCCTTTTCTTTCATGTAAGTATGTTTACTTATTAACCCTGCACTTATTATTGTCCACTCTTTCTACATGTTATGCACAACACTTTTGTAACACTATTTATAACACTTACCTTACAACTGTATGTTACTGTTGATATTGTAACTTGAATGTTTATCGTCTCATTCCAGTTGTACCCTTCCCCCAGGTTGCACAAGGAGATGAGTGACTTGTTGCTCTGTGTGTCTTCCTGGTGAAACATTTCAATAAATAAATGAATAGATAAAGAGCATTTCTTTAAATCAAACAGCTTTCAAAGTATTTCCCTGCTCAGAATGAATTCTTTGGGGGCACCATAATGGATAAAGAACTTTTCTATTAAAACTTTTGCCACAGTGGATGCCTTTTGGTCCTTGGTTGGATAGGCATGTGTGTAGCAAGTAAATGGTCAAGTCACTACTAGCACTTTTCAATATTCTTTTGATCTGGTTTCAAACACAAGAAATCATACAAACAAGTTCCATGGGTACAATGGTGGAAATGTTAACCAAAGGGTGCCCGCTCTCTAGGGCTGATCATTCCTCTGCAGGCAGCAGCTACAAGTTCTGATGTGAGTTTTGATGTTGGCCCCATTTTTGCCAGCGAACACGAGCATGGGCCAGATCAGGTAATTCAGTAACAGCCTCGGTGTCCCATCTAGTCATGAAAGGCATATGGAATCACACATTTAAAAGCTGTATGTAACACTAGCTGTTGTTTGGCCACTTGACCTTGTCTATTGGTAGTCTCTCTGTAAAGCAATTTGTTGTGCCACATTAATCTGGGCCTCTCTGAACAGCAGAGCAGTTCTGGGATATGAAAATGAAGTTTGGATACATTCCTTCCAGCATGAATGGCATCCAACACAGGCTTAATCATAGGATCTTGGGATTGGGCCCACTGAATATTGTCGGGAGTAAGCTGAGGCAGAGTACTGAGATCCAGTGCTGCAAGATGGCAGTAAGCTGCAGGAACAAAAGTGCCAGAAGGGCCCAGACAGTCCACCAAGCAATCAATAGTTTCAGAGGGACGGGTGTCATCTTTATCGAACTTCTGACAAAGGGCTTTTATAGATTGTTCAGATATTCTCACCCACTCAGAGCTGGTATCAGGTCTTCTCGAGAGGGTATCAGCATCACTGTGATTCAGGCCTGGTCGATACTCTACTGAATAGTCATAGGTAGAGAGTGCTGATAGCCAATGGTGCCCATTGGCATCTAAGTTTTCTGACGTTTCAACATATGTAAGGGGTTGTTGTCTGATTTTTACTAAGATTTTCACACCATAAAGATACTCATGAAAATGATCTAAGATAGCCCATTTTAGTGCAAGGAGTTTGAGTTTGTGTACAGGGTAGTTCTTTTCAGAAGGTGTCAGCCTCCTGTTGGGAGACAACACAGAGTATAGCCCTTCTTCATATTCCTGATACAGTACAGCACTGAGTCACTTTAAGCTGGCCTGGTATGTAACACATAAGGCTTGGCGAGATCTGCATATGCAAGCACAGAGGCATGGGTAAGTTAATAAATGGTGTCATAAAGGCCACTTCACACTTTTAAGTCCACCTTGCCTGAAAAGTTAATTTGTTCAAAAACAGATCTTCTATTCCTGTTTAACAACATTTCTTTTGTATTATCAGTTGGTTTGTGGATAACCTTGAGTCAAATTAAACAAAGTGTGGATGACTTTAGCATAATCCTTCACGAATCGGCGATAACTGCAAAACCCAATAATCTTTGCAGTGTCTTAAGGTTGTTAGGCTGCTGGTCCGGGTGGTCAAGGCCTCTACTTTGCTTGAATCCATCTGAATTCCTTTGGATGACACAATGTGGCGACGTATTTTACAGATTGCTGGAAGAATTGACACTTGTTGATAGTTTTAAACCAAATCCTCCAACTGGTCTAAAACCTTGAACAAGAGGGACTCGTGCTCCTCAAGGGTCTCTCAAACACAATGACATCATCCAGATAGATGAAGCATGCTAGTAGATTTATATCCCCACCAGCTTGCTCCGTAAACGTTTGGAAAGTGGCAGGTGCTCTTGAAATGCCCTGAGGCATGTGCAGAAACACATAAAACCCAAAGGGCAGATGAATACTGTTTTTTCTCCATCTTCAGGGGTCATCAGGATCTGGTAATACCCACTCTGAAGGTCTAGCACAGAAAACCACTAGCTCCCATTGAGGGCAGTCAAGGGCATCCTGGATGCATGGCATAGTGTATTGGTCAGGTATAGTTCTTCAATTCAGAGTCCAGTAGTCCACACACATTCTCACAGCACCATTTGTCTTCCAGACTACCATGATAGCAAAGGTGTATGGACTATGTGAGTCCTGTATAATTCCAGCTGCAATGTTCTCCTGGAGGTGGCATCAAACATCATCGATGTCTGCTGGTGTCAGGCAGCAAGATCTCTCATGGAAAAGCCTTTCATTGTGGAGTCTAATGTAATGTTCGGCCCCAGTGATGCATCCACATGCCATTCTTTCAAAGAAAATACCTTGCTTCTCTGGGTCAGTTTTTGGCTGCTTTGGCTCTCTTCTCTTCAGGAATGGGGGAACTCTCCAAAGTCGAACAGATCAGGAGTTACCTTGTCATCCACTCCAGTGCATTTCTTGCTAGGCAACACAGCAGTATCTGCACAGTACACAGAAGCCAGGGTGCAGCCTCACTTTACTCTGATATCCCAGTAAGACTTATTTTGGGCTTGGCACTACCACATTGAGAACACAGTCATGACCTCAGGCCAGCAGAATGCTAGGCTTAACCAACAGTCCCTTGGGCAGTTCCTTCCCTGGGGCATCCAGCATAAGAATCTTATTTTTAATATCTTTTTTCATTCGTACCTGCCACTGATGGTACACTGAGCACTGGGTGGTAATAAAAGTGATTCTGGATCTTTCTTTACACTACCCTCACCTGTTCATCTTTCTCAATCTCTTTGGCTTGCATCTGTAAATCATATGCAGTGTCAGTGGCTCAGTAGGTAGCACACTCGCCTCTGTTGCGGGAGATCAGAGGGCTGTGGGTTCAGTTCCCACATCTAACGCAGGGTTATGTCCCAGTACTGACACTGTAGTGCAGCATGAGAGGGTGCTGCACTTCTGAGGTGCCATCTTTTGGACGGACGTTAAACCGAGGTCCCATCTGCCTGGATTGGTGGTAGTTCTGGTGGATGTTAAAGATCCCATGGCACTTATCGAAAAGAGAGGAATTTTTATTTAAATCATAACAATAACATCACAGAGGCATGTATAATACAGTCTATTCACAAGTACAACCAAAAGAGGAAAAAGAAAAAACATAGAAATACAGATAAATAAACATGAGAAGAATAAAATAAGTTTTCCCTTGTTATTAATATTTTTTTCTATTTCATCTCCCTCAAACAGAACACCAATTGAAAATAGCGATAGATAATATATCCACAAAAAAATTAATAAAAATCAAAATTATCCCCAAAAGAACCCCACCTAGACAAAGAAAATAAATCACGTTCTGCCAACATCAACTTTCCACTTCAGATTCTATCATTATAATCAAAGTAAGTGGAAAAATAAACTGTTGTTGCAACAAAAGTCTACAACGACTAATCCACAACCAATATAAAAATAAACATGAAGAACTTGTAAGTACCATACGGCCCCGGTCATTCAGTAACAAAAGAAGCCATAATAAGACTAACCTTTAAAAGGTGGTAAAACTAAACAATTCTTCCACGCTCTTTAAGAATATCCCAAAATTCCCTAGCATAAAAGCAATCAAAATACAGGTGATCCATTGTTTCCAAAAGGGCAATACATTTATCCCTTGGGCAAATCGCTCGTGCATGGATTTATGTTTTTGATTACTGTGTACATTAACCCTACGTGTATGCCCAACCATAAAGTGTTCCACATCTGCTGTGGAATATGGGAATTAGTTAAATAATTGGCCAGATTTGAGCTCACTGCAGCGGAAGGATGTGAATGGAGTATCAGAAAAAGGTCCCCAAAATCGAGGCATACAAGGCTTTTCTATTAAGCTTCTTTACCACTGTCCAACATATATCCCAACCTTTTATCTTATCAAACACGACCTCCAACTAACTGTCCAGCAATGGAGGATGGTATTAAAATGTAAAAACAACCTTCCTTCCATTCACCCAAAACACCCTTCAGTTGGGACGTCAATGGTAAGACCCATAATTTCAAATGTTCTGTACCAAGGGACCAAATTCATATACAAAAGGTCGTGAAAAACACTACTGGGTGAATCGTCCCCAAACCTCCTCTTTAATATCCAAATATAACGTATTTATCCTAATGGGGTTTAAATGGCTGCCCCATACTCCGCTAAAAAACCGCAACAAAGGCATTTCCAATGATTTAGGGATATAATACACATTACTTATAAATAAAAAACAGGAAGGAGATAAGATTTAATCAATTAAATTTGTTTTCTTTGACAATCTATGTCTATTCCATTGAGAAACTCTAATATTGCCCTCCCATAAAGCCTTCTTCCAGTTATCCAAAGCACCCTCCTTACCACCAAAATAAAGTTCCAAAATCTTACAAGGTTCTCATTCCACCCAAAAGCCCAACCAAAGATGGACTATTAGGAACCCTGAAATTGCAATACATTTCGTTTTCTCTTCATTAATCCTAGCACCCATGATCCCTCCCAAAGACTTAAGCAACTCATAGGCCAGCTCTATAGCCTCACTATCTGGTAACACAAGACAAATATCATCCGCATGGGCAATCAATTTTGGTAAGCAAAAAGTCTGTATTGATAGCCTTAATCAAAGGAGATTTACTAAGAATCATAATAATGGATCTAAAGCCAAGAGCGTACAATAAGGGCTAAGTGGACATCCCTGTCTGACTCCTTCAAAATACTGTGAGGATGACCTCTCTACCCATTTTCTAAAGGGACAACAATAGCTAATGCATAACATAGTTGCACCCAATTCACGAACTGAAGTGGCAGACCAAGCGCTTTCATGCATGCCCATAAATATTCATGTGACACTTCATCACATAGGCTTTAGATTGATCCAGACTGACAAAAAAAACCCGGACCACCACCAGATCCATACATAATGACGTAACCTCTCTAAGAAAAATCAAGGCATCCGTCAACTTCCTCCCGGACACTGCACAAACTTGTTCCTCATTAATCAAAACAGGCATCACAGGAGACAACCTATTCCTAAAAGTTTAGAAAATCTTAAAATCTACATTCAAAAGAGTTAAAGGCCTCCAATTACGAATGTCCGTACGGTTCCCCTTCTTAAAAGAAAAATTAACAACCCTCGTACATCTGGGTAGGCAAAAGCATATCAAACAGAAATGAATTGTATAAAGCCAGTAACTCCTTAGGCATAAGCCCCCACAATGACTTGTACAATTCATGTGGTAATCCATCGGATCCCGCAAGGACCCTTTTTAAAAGCAATCACTGCACCCAACTCCAGTTCAGTAAAGGCAGTTACCATACTAGACTGTAAAGCACAATCAATTTCGGAAGGTCTGCAGCCTCCAACAAACGAGAGGTAAAACTAGAAACCGGACAAGAAGTCCCAAATGTTCTCTCCATGTGTATCCAAAAATCCATCATACCTTCATTATCCAACAACAATACCATCATCCCTACACAAACCAGAAAACAGGCGACTGTGAGATCTCGACTGACATGCCAAAAGGATTTACCTGAGCTGATTTCCCTGAGTCCCAAAAAGACTGCTCTTTAAGTAAAGATGCCATGCGGTCATACTGAAACGGCAACATAGACATCTTTATCTGAGTAATCTCACTAGATAAATCCAATCCACATTCATATTGTCTCGACATGAGTAACTGCAAAGACCGATGAAGCATCAAATATCGTTCATGTTTCGATCTAGCCACTAAATGACTATGAGACTGAAAATAGCCAATCAAACAGGACTTAAAAGCTCCCCACTAACTCCCTCTGTCTTCATATAAACCAATAGTAGTAACCTGGTCATATACAATCATTTTAAATCCAAAATAACGCAAACATCACTCAATAAAGAAGTATTAAGTTTCCAAAATCCTGGACCTTTCTTCTGACCCTGGAAAGAGTCTATCCTTACCCCAATCAATCGTGGTCCGAAGTCTCACGGAACATAAATCACGTGATCAATACGTAAGGATTTTGGAACAAAAATAAAATCAATACGGAGGACAATTTCCTTTAAAAAAGTAGGCTTTGCAAATCTCTCCCGACCTTATGTGAATCCTTCAAACCAGCCAGAGCAAGAATGGAAGACAAACAGGATTTATCACAATACTGTTTACCTAATGACCCCTTCTGCGAAAAATTAATATTAAAGTCCCACCAAAAACAAAAAACCTCTTGTATACAAAAAGGCTGAATTTTATATAATAATTCAATCCTCAAGGACTTCAATTGTGAGCCATAAATTGAAATAAATCGGTAATGCCACATACCTTCAAATCTACCAGCAGTGCTCTGCCAGGTTCAATTTCAACCAACCGAAGAAACATAACATTTAATATAGTAAAACAAACACCAACCCCACTACAAAGATCTAAACCAAAGACCAATATGATACTCCCACTGCCAAAGCCTGCTAACTTAGTAATCTCCAAAATAGTGTATAAAAGTATCCTGTAAAAGATACACATCATAATTTAAAAAGAAAAGAATCCCAAAAGTCAACTGGCATTTAACATGGGATCTGTTGCTATTAACATTTGAGATGTTACTGTAAGTGGAAAAGGATCTTAAGGAGGGGTTTAGGCAGTTTATTACTGGATCTAGTCACACGTTTTATGGCATCAGATTGTGTCTGTTTAACAGAACTCCCAGGGGCACTCAGAGAAGAAGCTATAGTAGGCCCAGAGGAATCCTGATCCCCCAGGTAGCTAGGATCGAAAACCTATTAGCTAAGAGCAAGGGTGAGTTTGGTGTAACACTAGGCACACCACCATCTGAAGGCAGCAGATCATCCTGAGAAATCTGTATTACCTCCTCATCACCTACGCTATCTAGTACCTTCAGAAGCGGAGAACTACTAGGATCTATTCCTGCTTTGAAGTAGGCCTAACAGGGACCCATGGGGAGTTGCAAAAGGCGTAACCATGTCATCCCCACAAGAACTTCACTAGGGGAAAGAGACCTCCTGTGAAGGAGCATAAGCAACAAATCCTGGCCAGATCATAAGCTAGACCTTCTGACATTCGAGCACCCGCCCCTCCCTCTACCCTCGTCTACCTCTAAGCACAGGACGGGTTCCGTGCTATCAGACACAACACTAGAATTCCGAGCCTGTGCCAAGAAATGTTCCTGATCAGAGTATCATTAACATCAGAATGTTTCAAGGACAATCAGAAAATACATGATTCAATTCATTACATAAACTGCATACGGGAAGAGGTGCATTCCGTAATTGAATAGCCCAGCATCCCACAATGAAAGCACCGAACCTGATCACATGCAATATTTAAGTGGGATAAAGAACCACATTTAAAGCAGCTCTTTGGTTGTCCAGCATAAAAATAATACCCTGTCCCTTCCCAAAAGAAAGAGCTAGGCAAATGTTGTATTCCTTCAGCATCATGAATTAGGCAAACCCGAATAGTCCATCCCCAGTCCAAAAACATTCATGTCTAAAATAGGTCTTGGCTTATCTTGCACATAACATTTCTTCTCCAGCCAAAACATGATGTCAGAAATATTCACACCCTCATTCCGGAAAAGAATTGTAACAGTCTTAACTGTAGGCTTAGTAATAGGAATAGCCTGAAAGTCTTTCCAATGTTCACAATCCTGTAAATCATAATACAGCCTCAGAATTTATCCAAGGACGTCCCGTACAGAAGCTAACATCATAATAAAATCTCCGGAGGATGAATCAGGCGTACACTTCAGTAGGAGAAAACCCATAGAATCTATTAACAAAACTTTCCCCACCCAAATACGATTTGGAGCCACAGGTAACTGCCCCTATACATAATCGCACTAAGAATCTGCGCTGCAGATTCCCAGATTCTAAACAGGCCAGCAAAGATTTCTGAGTATGGCCCTCAGGATTCAGAGATCCCACTGTCTCACTACTATTGTCTTACCACGCGCCAATCATGTATGAACTAGATGCAGACATGGAATCCAATGTAGGCAGAACTGATGTAGAGAACGCTAAACCAGATGATAAAGGCAAAACAGACCCTGTAAATCCTGGTCACCCCTGGCGTCTTGCGTATTCAAAAATTCACTAGCCTCACCCTGGGACTGCGCATTAGCAATACCTGGAATCAAGCACTCAGAGTCAGGCGTGCCAATAGGTAAAGTGAGCACCTCATGTTGTACAGAAAAAGATGAACTGGAAACCCCTGGTACAGGTATAGTGGAATCAGGAACCCATCTTTCCCCAGTCCATAGCCAGCCTGCCCGCTTCAGTGCCTCCCAGGGGTCCAAGGTTCCAAAGAACACATATGTCCAGATGTTTCAAAAGAAACCGAGTCACCTCCCAAAACAGAGTTCGAACTAACACCAATGCCAACCTGTTGACGAGCGCTTCCCTCCATCCAGAACAGGGCTTACAGGAGGCCTTCCTTTACTCCATTCGACTTCCAGCTTCTGTTGGCATGAATGAAAATCCTTTTCAGCAAATTAATGAGATCCAAAAGATGCAGTTTTTCCGTTAAAGTTCATTATTCAGAACTAATTCTGCCTCTTCATCTATAACCTAATCATGCTCCAAATTCTCAACTCCAGCTCAGGAACCGTACCAGAAGGGGCCTCCAGAGACCAAATATAGTCTGCAAACTCATTCCCATGTCCTGAATAGGTCGAGAGCCACGTACTCACAACCTTCCTCCTCCAACTCCACCACGACCGACTGGTATCCTCCATCTCCTCAAGCGGACAGACAGCGTCATCCACGAAAAGAAGTGAAATTTCCTGGTGTCCTGGCCAAATTTCCCTAATTACTCAAAGTACCACCAACAGCTTAATCTGGTTCAAGGTCAGTTGGCATTCTTCTGTATCCCTCCCCCGGTCATGCCTGAAAATAGGCAGGATTTGTCTAGTGCACTTACCCAGTCAACAAAAGCTAAATAAAATAAATAAATAAAATAAATATAGTCTCTGCACCATGGCAGAGATTTGAAACCCACCAGTCCTTTTGCTTGTTTCTCTTGACAAAGCTGGGCAAGTCGGCTGAGCATATGAGCATTAGTGGTGATCAACAATGGAAACCATCATACATTCCTGTTGGTGGGCATACCAGGGCTAGAGTTTCCACTGGTTTGTCCATGCCAGCAACAGCAGTAGGGAAAGATAGCCACAGTTGTACATAACCCTTATGAGGGTAGGATTTGTCCTCAGCCCCACATGAATCCATTCAAGGGGTAGAGAGAGAGAGGTCAGACAGACGTTGGTCATACCAGTCTTTAGACACAATAGTGACCTGCGAACCACTGTCAGCATAGCTCAAGTTGAGATCCGTTAACAGTTACTGTGGTCTCCACTGGGGACACACCATCTCGGACCAGTCTGGAGAAACCTGTTTGGTGGACTGGCCCCGTCAGTTTGGAGGAGGAAGACTTTTGGAGTGGGGCTGGCTGTGGTTTTATATTGCTTTGCCAGATCAGATTGAGTAACTTAGTAGTGACTCACCATAGATCTTTGGAAGCTTTGCAAACTCATTGGGTGTGCCCATCTTCTCCACACTAGTAACAAAACACCTTGGGCAGGATTCACAAAGATCATAAAATTCCCGCAGCCTGAGTGAAAACTGCAGCACAAGTGGTTTGTCATTTACGGATCTGCAGGTTACCAGCAGCGGCAGGTATTCATAAAGGTGAAGCCGGATTATGACCAGCTCCATGATTTACGTCTGCTTGTGGAGGTGTTGCCGGGAGATCACCACAGCAGTGGAAAGGTGCTACGGCTGGTGGAAGCAGCCGTAACACCTTCTGCAACAACTGTGGCTGTGAATCGGATGCTCTGCAGCTGCAGTAATTTCAGTCCGCAACTGTGGCTGCGGAGTTGGACTTAGGTCCTAAACTCTTTGAGAATCCTGCCCTTGTTTTTAATTTCAGCATGATCACATTCGAATAATGGGCAGACTTAAGGATGTTTTCTAGAATGACATGATTCAGTTCACTAGCTGAAATACCCCCTTTTTGATACGCCCTTTGCAAGGCCCATTCTACTTAGGTAACAAAGCAGACAGTTTCTCATTCTTCCACTGTTTAGCAGACTTGAATTTCCACATCAAATCCTCTCCGGGTTCAGTATTGCCAAATACCCTTTTAAAGTGGATAAATACTCAGCTGCAGAGGCCTTGGGTTAGTGGTCTGAAAGAACCAGATGGACTCCAGTGCAGGGCCCCTCAAACTTTCCATATGTCTTTGCATTTCCCCTTTAGAGCACTGCTACTCATGTACCCGGGGGTAGTGGCATAGTCCACCCAGGTCTCCAAGTCATCTTCCCCACAGGCACAGGAACAACACCGAAAACAGCCTGAGCCTGCAGATAAGAGTCCAGGTGCACTGAGGGGTTATATATACCCGGTAACAAAAAGCTTGTGACTGGCATTTCAGCGACGGGCTCCATGCAGACCACAAGTTGCAGTCGGTATGGGGCTGCAGTTCGACACTGTTTTTTTACATCAGGGGCTTTGCGGCATGGGGTCATAATGTTGCAAAATCGCGCTGCCAATACAGTGCAATTTCTGCCATGAGGCATAAGTCTTCTTTCTGTGGGGCTGTTCCCACCCCACTAAAAATTCTCAACTCCAAGGGAGGTCAACTCAAGGGTGCACAAAAGTGTAAAAAATAAAAGATTCTGGGACCAGGAATCAAACCCAGTCCCAAATGCAGTGCCTGGGTTCCTGCTGCTGTGGTTCAGTCCTGTGAGTCATGGCAGCTGCTCAGAGGAACCCACTCCCAGCAGAGTTCATGTCAGGAAGGCACTACTGGTGCAATACTCGTACACCCAGTATATGTGGTAATGCACCATTAGCGGTTACAGCCTAAACTGTAGCAGTTTAGCCATAATGTCATATGTTATTAAGCATGCAACATTATGACCCAGTAGGGGCTTTGCCCCAAACCTCCCATGAGGGTGGCTTTACCCCTGCACTCCTGAACTAAAGGATTCTAACTCCAGGTCAGAGTTAGTTCATGGATGGGGTGTGGTCAGGGGAAGTGGTTGCCCCTTCCAGCAGCACTTCTATTGCGACATGGCACTGTAGTCTATATCGATGCATGAATAGGGGTGACCTCCTTGGAGTCCTTCAAAGCCTTCCACAAGTCCTTAACTGTCTTTCCTTCAGCAGCAAAAAGTCCCAACAATTTGTCTTTGAATACTTCCACAGTTGTGGACCCCCAGGAAGATGTGTCACTGTGCAGGTCAATGACCTCCACCATTCTGGGACCCCTCAGCATACTAACAGGGGTACAGACTCAGCATCTATGGGGATGCTACATGAGATGAAGGCCACTAAGACCTGTGCAAACAGGTCATAGTTTTTTCCCACACTTCAACTTTTCCCAGCCATTTAACCTCCCCACAGTTTCTTCTACAGTGTCATTAGTAGTCTGACGGTGCTATCTAGTAACAATAAAGCATATGGCAGGGGTCTACCTCTTGGCCTCACTCCACCAAATTAAGGGATGCACAAGCAGCTTGTGGGGAAATTTTCCACTTGGGCGTAATAAGTGTCTCCATTTCAAATTCTCCTTGTTGTTACACCTGACTGAACTTAATGTTTGGCCACTACAGGTGCTAATCCCAGCGGTGTCTCCAAGATGTAACCCCTAGGTGGCAGTATTCAAAGAGCTTCTACCCTTGCCTGTATGGCTATACACAGATTGAGGGTCTGAGTTCACTAATAAGGTGCCTCCACCCAAAGCAGTGGTATTGGGGTTGCTTGCCTGCTCTGGTATAACCCTCTGTGAATCTGTAACCCCCATACCAACCCTCCTAGGCCTAGTACCTAATGTAGTAGTAAATTCACTGACAGTATGGAACAGTAATAATATGCTCACACCCATCACACTTACCACCAGGTTAGATCTGCAGTAGTTTTCCTGGAGACCCCTGTAAAGTAAGGTTAGCAATACAATGGCATACACTTAACACAGTAATCCAGATGCCCTGGGGTGAAATGGTGCCTGGAAAGTGGCGATCCATGTCTTGTCCCCATACCCAAGGCACCTCCTCTTTCAGTGGGCAAGTAGCTGGGCGGCTCATGAACATCGTCCGACCTGAATTTCCTTGTACAATGCCAGACCCATTAAGAACAAAACTGCACTTATTGCAGATTTTGTAGGAACAGCGGATCTGGCTTGCATCAACGTAGACTTGGTTAGATGGAAATGCTGCCCCAATTTTGGGCAGCTATTCCTTCCTGGGTACTCGGTGATACATCACCGAGGTTGGATCGGAGGGTGGAGGGTAGCGGTCTGTTTCAAGACTGATTGGGCCTCACTGGTGTACCAGTTGAGGAGGCTGAATCATTTAAGTGCACTGTGATAACTGGTGTGGGATGTAGGATAGCTCTCATTTACCGTCCACCAGGGGATGAAAGCTGTTCCTGGAGGAAGTAGACTTACGCCGCCGGCATGGCACTGGAGTGGCCCAGACTGATGGTTCTGGGTGACTTCAATGCCTGGGTCAGCGACAAGCCTCGCTTTGGACAACACTTCACACAGGTTGTTTCCTCAGCTACCCATAATGGTGGTCACTCTCTTGATCTGGTCTTCCTCCTGGGGATCGAGGCCTCTGATTTGGGGTGGAACCTGATGGTTGGTCCAATCACTACAAGGTGGGGTTCAATTTTCTGCCCCTGGTAGGTCTGCCCCTGTGGAGATGGTCATTTAGTGCCTTTTGTGGGGCGTGGTCCCTGAAGACCTGGTGGTGGCGATTGACCTCTTGGTGTTTGGCGAGACCAGCATAGGTCCAGAGCAGTTAGTAGTGGCCTATAGCCAAGGCTATTTCTTCCAATTCTTGACTGGATTGCTCCTGTTCATGTTCACCTTCATACCCTCGGTCCCCATGGTTTGATGGGTCTCTGAGGAGCAACTCTGTCAATCAGCGATTTCCCATAAGAAGGCAGAATTCCTGTCCAGGGAAATCGCTGTTGCTAAAATCGACAGACTGAGCTCTTCTGAACTGTGGACAGGTTGTGCTACCCAGCCTGTCTGCAGCTCTGTATAATTTTCTCACAAATAGAGTGTGATGAGATTGCATGATTCTTTGCGAATAAGGTGGCAGACATCAGGCAGGAGATCCATCCATTCCATTCTATGGAAGTTGCAGTTGATCGATTCTCGATCACTATGCCCGGTGTTTCCTGGAGTACCTTTGACCTGCGGAGTTCATTCACATTATGGGGATTGTCCAGGGATGCACCCACTTGCTGTAGTTTAGATCTGGACCCTACTTCCTAATTTTGGGTTGTAGTGATATCATCGCCCATCTTAGCTCAGATTGTCTGGTGCTCCTGGAATCGGGTGAGTTTCAAGCTCCCTGAAGGAGGCAGTGGTGACACCTCTCCTGAAGAAAGCTTCTCTAGACCCAGAGATTCTAATGAACTACAGACCTACCTTGAACCTTCCTTTGTGGGAAAGGTTATCAAGAAAGTGGTGGCAACTCAACTGGAGAACCATTTAGCCATCCATAACCTCTCCAATCGGGTTTCTGTAAGAGGCATAGTACTGAGACTGCTCTGGTTGCTCAATGATCTCCTGATTGCGAGATTGGAGAAACTGTTCCATCTTGGTCCCTTGATCTCTCTTCAGCTTTTGACACTGTGGACCATGGGGTCCTGCTCGAGTGCCTGAGGTTCATCTTTGGGCTGACTGGAACAGTGCTCAGATGGTTTTCATCCTTCCTCACGGTAGAACTCAGAGGGTTGTCTTGAGTATATTTTCTTTCGTCTTTCTCTCTGCCTTGTGGGGTGCCCCAGGGCTCGGTACTGTCCCCATGTTGTTTGCATGTATATACTGCCCCTCAGAGATATTGTAAGATGGTATAGGCTGAGGTTTCATTGCTATGCTGATGATACCCAGCTCTACCTGTCTTTAACCCCAACCAGGTTTGTGTTCTCTCGTATTTAACAGCTGCCTTGTTAAAATCCAAGATTGAATGAGTTCAGGGGTTAAAGTTGAGCATGAGGAAAGACTGAGGTTTTGGTGGTGGACCGGGTCACAGGACAGAGGACTGAGGACTGATTGCCCTCTGGTTTATTTCTGGGAGGTGCTCAGATCCTTTCCTCTGAACAGGCGTGACCTGGGAATGATACTTGACAATGGGCTGACCCTTTGTCATCAGGTGTCGGCAGTCATCAAGTTGCTTTTACCATCCTAGGAACATTGCCAGGATCAAGCACCTCATTCCATCCAGTGATTTGCCTGTTTTGGTCCATGCCTTTGTGACCTCGCGCCTTGACTATTGTTACTCCCTTTACTTAGGGCTTCCTGGGTTGATATCCACTGCTTGCAGCTAGTGTAGAACACTGCTGCACATTTATTGACTGGGGTATCAAGGAGATCTCATATTACCCCAGTGCTGCGTGATCTGCACTGGCTGCCGGTTCAGTGGTGGATCACCTTTAAGACAGGTTTGTTAACCTACAAAGCCCTACATGGACTGGGTCCTGACTTCCTGAAAGAGCTTCTGATTCCTTACACCCCTGTGCGACAGCTCTGCTTGGATGATGAGGGTTGCTGGAGATTCAGTTGGTTTGAAGTCATCTGGGGCTTGGGCTATTATGTTTGTTGCTCAACCCTCTGAATTGTCTACCATGTCAGCTACAGGAGTGCAGGACAGTGGGGAGCTTTAAGCAGGCACTGAAGACTTTTCTTTGGAACAAAGCTTTTCCTGATTTTCATGATTTTATCTATATTTATTGTTTTATTGAATTTATATGTATTTGTGAAGCATCTTGACATTTTGAAAGGTGCTATATTAAATCAAAATATAATTATTAATAATCACACTAGCCAGGTTAAACGTGAAGAAAGACAATTAGGTTTATTTAGGGGCAGTGAACAAGGAAGAGGCATGAATCTAGGCAAATTATTTAATATCTGACTTAGTGCAGTGATTGCATGCACTATATGTCCCACACCAACAATCACACAACCCTGGGTACCCAGGATGGTAAGTCTGGCTAGCCAGAGGCATTGTTCAGGGGTGGACAGGGTTGCAGCTGAGGTTGGGGACCTTGGTGGAAAGAAAAAGCAGATAACATGCAAAACACCCACATTATTTGTAATCCGAGCCACTTGGCTCAGTACTTGAAAACCAAGAATGTGAAACAATTAGATGGTACCAATGATAATTTAAGCACTAATTGCGAGGAGCTACCATGATTGTACTCATGCCACCAGGAATCTGCTGCAAGGCAAGCGATATGAGAGACCTCATGGTGATGACTGATGGGCATAGGGAGGTGAATCGACCCGACCGCCCTCTTCATGGTCTTTTCTCCAGGTGGTACTTAACCTGCATGTTGTTGCTGTGCAGGGCTGGCTCCCAAGCAGGTCTCTCACCCAAACAGTCTCTGGTGCAGAAGTAGCGGCCTGAGTCAAATTGGCAGGGCCCAGGCAAGATGAGCAGTCTATCAAAATTTGTGCTCTTTGCTGGTGAAGCCTCCAGTTGTCACAAAAGGGTTGGGTCGTGAAAGGAACATGTCTCAACCCTTAACCCTTAGAACACATTCGAAACCATGCCCACAATGCAGTATTTAAAATAAAGCTACCTGAGAAACAAAAAAAAAAAAAAAAAAACTGTCTCGGTTCCTGCAAGAATAACAACACGACTGGGATAGAGTCAACTAGCAAAATAACACACAATGTTCGAGCGGCAAAAGCCAAATGATCCTCTGCACGCACATTAGTGAAACCAACAAAAACAGCCCTACCAACCAAGTACCGCATCCCTAGCAAACCAGAACTACTTCTTCTCACAAAACAACAAATGCAGCAAAAATAAAAATATATAATAATAAAAAAACTTTTCATGCTTTCCTGCAAAACAAGGCTATCATTGTATCATGACAATATCCAATGAGAGGATGTGGGTGATACCAGGATTTACCCACTACAGGTGTGCTGTTGGTCACTCCGCTGCACCTCATGATCGAACAACACACCAGGCATTAGGTAAATCTGCAACATCCTTACACTCTTTCATTGTATATTGCTAAACACACTCTGTCATGCAGCCACACCACAGGGGCGTGGGTAAATCCTACAACACATGCCCTGTTTTGCAATACACACACACAAGACATGGGTATATCTTACATCCACACACACCCTGTTAGTTGTGCATTAATACCTAAGCATCTGTAGGTATGCAGCTTTCTCAGTGGGATATGAAATATGATACCTGCTCCCTGACTGGTGCATTGCCCCTTAAATGGAGCAGTCACGTCTACTAAATGTTCTACTTCCTGTTACATGAAAGTGAAAGTAAAAAGTAGACTGCTGTTATGATGGCATGCAGAAAGCAGTCTAGGGATTACACAGAGGAGTTTATCTGTCCAGTGTGTCTGGAACTGTTTAATGGTCCAGTGATTCTGCAGTGTGGACACAACTTTTGCAGGTCCTGTATTGACAAGGTTTGGAACAGTACGAAAACACCCTCCTGTCCTGAGTGTAGACAGGAGTTCCCAGGCAGAAAGTACACAGTGAATCGATTGCTGGCTAATCTGGTTGAAAGATCCCAGAGACTGAAACATTGGCACAGAGAAGAGAACAGAACACTGTGGGGAGCATGAAAAGAGACTGGAGTTGTTCTGTCAGGAGGATGAGACCCTGGTCTGTGTCCTGTGTGTACCTAAACATTATGGTCATCGACTCCTACCACTGCAGGAAGCAGTCAGCATGTATCAGGTAAGGGACACTGCAATACTGTATGCATGTTCTGAGAATTTATGTTTTCCTCTGAGCTAGCTGCTGTCTTGTGTTTTGTTCTGAATGTATAACACAGGAAGGAGGCACAGTGTATTTATTGGGTTTTGTTAACTGGTGAGAGACCTAGACAGTAAATAGGCTATTTTCAGGCCTGACCCTGGAGAATACAGTCAGGGACTCAATGTTAATCAGAACAGATACAAACAAATATACTGGATGAATTAAAGTGCAGCATAATAAAATATAGCAAAGAGATTAAGCTGACAGTTCATACAAATAAAGATAAATTTAAAACAGAGAGTACTCAGGTAGTTTGTATTTCATTACAAAGACAGCCCTTATGAAAAATAGTATACTTTTCTGATATTTAAGTATACTGACATATTACTATATTAAATACATAATTAGTATGTAAGTGTACTTATGAACATAGTACATTCAGTTTATTCAAGAGTAGTTTTGTTGTAAACTAATTTTGTATTTCTTTGTACTAATTTTATCCTGATTTCGTACTTCTTATACTGATTGTGTCCCGAATTAGTCAAATCAGCATACTTCAGAATTCAAATAATATACTTAGTAATACTGAATAGTATTGTAACCCCTAGTTGGCGCTATCCCAAGCGCTACTACCTGCCTGCTTAGCTAGTAGCAGGTTAAAGAGAGCCTAGGTACTGAAGCAGGTGCCTCTGCCTGGAGGTCAAGAGTTGTTAGCAGTCAGTTAACCTGGACACAGCCCCCTCTGGGACACTGTAACCCCGCTTTCCTTCTAGTGGCCTGAACAGTATACAGTAATCACTTCTGCAATGACTCTTATTCACCATACAAGTACCCACACTGTTTGCACTTACCACCAGGGCTGGTTCCTCTGGCTCGACCCTAGGGCCCCCTGTAAAACAAGGTTATGCACAGCAAATAGCAACAGTACAGTACTTTTGTCACAAACTGGAACCACAGTCAGGTTAACGCAAAAGAGTTAGATCTGATTTATTCAGGGGACTTGAACAAGGGATGGGCATAATCAGGTTGATTTGCTTAAAGGCTATATCAATCAAATAGTCATGCATGCACTTCAGAGTCCCTACACAGTCTCCCAGTCTGGGTACCCAAGTGGGGAGGAGGTGGGCTAGCCAGGAACGTTGCCGGGGTAGGCGGCGTCACAGCAGTTGGGGCCTTGTGATGGAAGAAAACAACATGCACAACACACACTATTCGTAATCCAGAGCCAGGGCTCGGTTCATGAAGGAAAAGACAATAAAGCAATCAGATGACAACACATTAGCTTTAGCTGTTGTTGCAGGGAACCACCCTGATGTTTACTCATGATACGAATATAGGACACAGGCAGGACAAAATGGAGACAGCAAGTTGTTGAACTGGAGTGCCAGGAGAAGCAGGGCCCACACAAAACACTGAGGCATTGTTCCTGTTCAGAGCATGAGCAGGGGCTGATCTCCAGGCAGGTCTCTCATCGATGGCTTTCGCTGTGCAGTGGGTAGTCTGGCTGGGCCAGTGTGGCAAGCCCAGGCCCAATGGAGATGAATCGGATTAAGTCTGTAGGAGCTGGATACAGCCTCCAGCAAGCAGAACACAGTTCAACACACAGTGGGAACCAACTCACGACCCACTAACAGCACACAGCACATTTACATGTAAGAAATTCTACTGTACCAGGCAGATTGCTATACGGTTGCAATTACAGAGTCTCAGCACAAACCGGGAGTTCAGAGGTGGCTAGAAGTCCTGACAGGCTGACTGCATTCAGCAAATCTTTGGTCTTCTCCAGGTGAAAGCCTGGTCACAGTCAGTGGCTTAAATCGTTCTCACAACTCGGATTCAGTCCGAATAATCTATCTTCTCCCTCTCAGGGACAGCAGGCAGACAGACAGGCCAAAACTCAGCCCTTTCACAGTTCTCCCACGGTGAATCTACACAGAACGCTGCTCGACTATCTCGAGCTGTTACTCCTTTACTTCCCAACTCAGATCTGAACTAGCTGCAAGCAGCCTGGGACTTTCCCAGGATCCAAAAGGTTCGGGTTTTCTGATTCCTCTGTCAGGTCACAACAAGGGCTCCCCTCCAGGTTCATTTAGGTGCCAAAGCCCAAAACTACAATTCCTATGGAATTGTGCTCCCACAAGACCCGGGGACAGGCTCCATTTAAAGTCCCCAAAGGTATGGATTGGCCCATTTCGGCAGTTCAGGACCAAGGCGGTGGAGATAAACAGAACTGTCTACACTGCAAAGAAGGCAGGTTAGACAAACTACAATATCTTTACCAGTCTGACAAATATTCAGAAAACAAGTACATCTTCTAACAGAGCTCCCTCTGCACATGTAGCGATGGCAGGACAGGCAATTATCTGGCAGCCCAGGCAGGACTTAGAGCATAGAAAAACTACCCCCCAGGTTAATTATAACTGCAATATAGGCAGCTGTTAAAGAGACAATGCACAGGAGCCATACAGGCACTGTCTGGCAATAACGTTTAAACTGCTAAAATGCAGGACACCAGCCTGTCAGTGAGCATTTAGGCAAGCTCAAGGAAGACTTTTGGAACCCCTATATGGGGTAACATGCTTCCCTGCCTGGAGAAAACTTGGCGTCGCGTCAAGTCTGTACTATCATGCATCAGTTAACATAAACTTATTACTTTACTATACATATTCACTACACTTCACAATACTATATTCATAATGATGATACTTATGTATGTTTCATACAGGTGATACTGATTCCACTATGATTAACATACTTTAAACATTACAATATTGATTCATTTTATAACTTCTTACACAGTAAACAATATAGGAGGGGCCCTTCCTATCAGCTAACTTGGGGCTGGATGGGGCATGGGCACCATACTGAGAAGGAAGAACAATCAACCTGAAATTGGCTCTTAAGCTCAGTTTTGGTAGTGAGCTCTGAGAAACATAAACACCTTTGTGAACCACATTGAGAGGCAAATTCACTGGCCTCCCGGAGAATCATAACTGAAGCGCAACACTGGCTTGACAGCTCGGCCAGTCTTTCTGGGGAACAGCCATAGTCTCTATACTTTCAGCACTAACTCTGGAGCTTTTGTCATTCGTGAGGATGCCTCTGCATGGGTCGGAATGTGCAAACCAGGAACACTGTCAACTTCTTGCTCTGTAGGCTCTGATTCCACAACACTTGTAATTGTTATTAGATCATTGTTTGTATGTAATTATTGTACTGTATGATTATATTTTTATTTTTTTATATTACATCTTAACTGTAACTTTGATTATGGTTCTGAGTCGCATTTGAAAACCGGTAAACAAAAGTTTAAACAAAGAAATAAATAAACACTTTGCTCATTATTATCTCCTGATGAAGGCCCAGCTGGTTCATTTTAGAAGGTTCAGGAACAGTTAGGCTTTGTGGCACTGAAAGGGGGCTGTCAACACTCTTATACTGTTCTTCAAGTTCTGGTGTGTCACCAGAAGCTCAGACCATCAGCCCCTTCTTGGCAAGTCACACAGTTCCACGAAACACAGGAGTCTGCAGTCTCAGACATAATACTTGCACTTCACTTTCAGGGAGCATTGGCTCCAAGGACAAAGCTGGGGGTTAGGCAGTCCTGAAGGCCCAGCTTCATCCCCACAATTAGTCATAGGGTTACCTCGAAACAGCTGACTCAATTCATAGGAGGGTAATAGGCATTGTCACACTCACTGTCATCAGAAGGTGGACTGAGAGTCGCTATCATTCTGGGCCTGCTGCGGGAGGAGACCTTAATTCTGTAACTACTGGGGTAGGTTGACTCTGTGTCTCTTTGCGGCAGCATGGTCACTTGCCCAGTGAAGGCATTGTCTACTGGCTCAGCTTCAATATACTTGGCGATAGGCAGCAAGTGGTTACGGTGCATGGTCTTAACAGCTGTGGAGTTATTCTCTGGGTGTACCTTGTACACTGGTAGATCATCCAACTTTCTAACTACTAATGAGAAAGATGGTGCCATCTATCAGCAATTTTGTGCTTGCCATGTAGTCCCAAACTGCATAACAACACATGGTCTCAGACGTAGTTCTTGGGCCTTTACTTTCTTATTGTCTCTCTTTGTTGGTGAGATTTCTCTTGGTGGGCATTGTCTATGGGTGATAGGAGGTGGTTCTTGATTTCTGCACCCTCCACAGTGAGACATTTCTTGATTAGCCTACTTTCAAAGTTTCTGCCTTGGTCAGAGTGGATCCGCTGGGGGGCACTATAATGGACAAAGAATTTTTCCACTAGCACCTTGGCCATGGTAGAGGCCTTTTGATCTTTAGTTGGAAAATCTTGTACATACCGTGTGAAATGATCCATAACCACTAACACATTGCCAATATTCTGTTGATCAGGTTCTAAACACAAAAATATATGCAGACCAGTTCCATGGGGGTGCTGGTAGTGATATTGACAAGGAGGGCAGCCCTCTGAGGTGAGGCTTTTCTTTGGAGGCAACGACTACAGGTCTTTACATGGTGCTCAACATTGGCCCCATCTTTGGGCCAGTGGAATCGAGATCGTACCAGGTCGAGAGTCACCGCAGTACCGAGGTGCCCGTTATTGATTGTGGAGGGACCGCGGTACCAAGTGTTTAAGGGCTGTGGCAGGACCAATTGTTGCTTGTCTACTTGACCACTATGATCCACTGTCTCCTGTATAACAACCAATTAACTTCAACCTGGGGCCTTCTTTAAACAATAGGGCAGTTCGCAAGTCAGGGAACGTAACTTAGACACATCTTTCCCTGCACGCAGGGCATCAAGTGCAGGTTGAATCATAGTATCTTGTGATTAAGCCCACTGAATGCTGTCATTGTCAAGTTGAGGTAGTGCACTAATATCTAGAGCAGAGAAATGGCAATAGGCAGCGGTATGCATTTATCAGGAGGCCCAAGTAATCTACTAAACAGTCCACTGTGTCTGCAGACATCTGTTCATCTCTATCAAACATTTGGCACAATGCTCGGATGTTTATTGTTTATTCAGGTCTAGGATTACAAAGTACCTTTGAGCGAGGCTCTTTTACAAAGGTTCACGTCCGAGTGTACAGTCATTGGAGTTACAATATCAGTATAGAGTTACAAAATCAGTATAGAGCAATCACTAACAAGGAGGTTTTGACATGTTATTACAAGGTTTCTTACATGGGAACAAACAAAAGAGGGTACATAGAGGTCAAAGAGGCATGGAAGAGGAAGCAGTAAAACTGGAGGGACATGAGAGGAGGGTGAGGAAGAGGGAGGTGGGAGATGAGATGGGGGCTAGTATGAACAGCCAGAGGCAGCTTTGTCAGGAGGTGGATAGGATAAGAGCATAAGTTGGATAGTGGGCGCAAGTGCTAGGAGGTGGGTTTGGGCAGTCAGTTTGTGGAGTATAGGCTGCCTAGCGGGAGTTAAAATTAGTTGTGCCAGTCACAGGCGCTTGGGGCAGGAAGGCGGGGTGAGATAGGGCCTGTGGGTATACACCAGCATCCTAGAGTAGCGAAGAGATTGGTCAATAGCAGTCGCAGGAGGTTGAGGCCAGGAGAGCTTGACAGAGTTTGGTCTTGAAAACATCGATAGTTGCTAGGACAGTGATGTCACTATGAGATTATTTATCCAGCTAGGTGCCCTATATGCAAAGGACCTTTGGCCTTGGGAAGTGTGACAGTGAGGAATTTGCAGCAGGTGAGGTTTGGATCTCCTGGTGTTGCAGTTGTTGGTCTTGAGATTGATGAGAGCAGACTCAGGGATGCATTGCCCATCATTATTCTTTTCGCTGTGATACAGGTTTGATATTTAAGGTGATTATTTAGCGGTAGCCATACGACCAAGAGAGTAGAGTCGCAGGTATGGGTGAGACTGTATGCTCCAGTGAGCGAGACAGCAGGCCTTATTGAGGGTGGTAGAACCACTTGAGAGAGGAGGCGGCAGAGCCGTAGATAATTAATCCATAATCGATGATGCTAATGATGGAGCTCTGGATGGCAACTCTTAAAGCTTCAGGTGTTAGGTGTTTCCTATGTTGGAACAGCAGGCCCATCCTGATGTTAGCTGCTTTAGCCACGGTGTTTATGTGGGCAGTGTAGGAGGTGGGAGTCAAGGATGATGCCAAGGTATTTAAAGGAATGTACTTGCTCGAGTGTGACTTCTTGCTTAGTTTTGATGGCGAGGTGGAACTCTTTAAATTTGTGTTGAGAGCTGCAAAGATCATAGATTTTGTTTTTCTGGTTTAGGATCAGTTTGTGTATTAGGAACCAGTTTTCGACTGAAGTAAAGCCATGCTGAAGGTTACTTTGCAGTTGTTGAGGATCTTGATGGGAGGCAAGGATGACTGCATCATCCACATAGAGAGTGATTTGCTGAGGACAGGACTCAGGGAGGCGAGTTTAGGAACAAGCTGAGAGGAGGGGCTAGATGGAGCCCTGGGGACACCTGAGCCGGACAGGTCTGGGATTTGAGAGGGTGTTGGAAATTTTCACTCTTTGGGACCAGTTGGCTAGGTAGCTTTTGAACCATGTTGCCGAGTTGGGAGAGACCCATGTTCCAGAGCTGGGTAAGCAGGAGGCCGTGGTGGACAGTGTCAAAGGCCTTTGTTAGGTCAATGAAGGTAGCACCGGTTAAATGCCCTTTGTCCAAGGAGTGGTGGATGGTGCCGGTGAATTTGAGCAGTGCAGTGGAGGTGCTGTGATTCTTTCTGAAACCGTGTTGTTGCCTGCTCAGTAGGTTGTGTTTGTCAAGGTAGTCTGTCAGCTAGTCAGTGACAATATGCTCCAGGGCCTTTGAGAGAGGAGAGAGGATGGAGATGGGTCGGAAGTTCTTAGGTGCAGTTTTGATACTACTTTTGTGGATGGGGTCACAGTGGCTAGCTTCCATTTTTCAGGTAACTGGCCAAGGCAGAAGGAGAGGTTGAAGATCTTTGTCAGTGGCTGAAGCAATTCCTCAAGAGTGATGGATAGAAGTGTGAGGTCCAGAGAATCACTGCTGGTTCTAGACTTGTTGATTGCTTTCACATGTAGTCCCACACCTGGTGCATCTTAACTGCTTTAAAGTAGAAGGGGGCTGACTAGTTGGGGTAGTGGAAGCTGGGGAAGTGATCAGCAATTTCATTGGAAGTCCGGAGGGTAAAGAGCTAAGGTCAGTGAAGGCGGTATTGAAGGTATCAGTTATAAGTTTGGGATAGAGTTTACATCTCCATTTATGCAGAGAGCCGAAGGGTATATCTCTTGTCTGCTGCCCGTGACTTCTTTTATATTGTTCCAGAAATCTCTTCCCTACCCCAGGAGTTAGTAAGGGCATTCATGAAATAGGCTGATTTTTTATCCCGAATTGTTTTAGTGCAATAATTTCTTGCATGTTTGTAGTTGGTGATGTCATGTGTTTCCCAGAGGCTCTGGCCAGCGCCCAGAGGTGGTCTCTTTCCTGTTGTTGCCTAAGGAGGTCTCCGTGATCCAGGGTTACAGAGTGCTTTAACCTTCCGCTTATAAGGGGAGCAAATATGTTGCATGCCTGTTAAAGATATTGATAAAGTGGTCCAGAGCCATGTTCACATTTGTAGCTGAGAGGACTGGAGCCCAGTCTTGTTGGAGGAGGTGAGCTTTGAGATAAGTTAATTTGCCATGGGAAGAACCCTACTAGTGACAATTTTAGGAGGTGGTTTGATGGATTTGGTAGACCAGAGGCAGCTAACTGGGAGTGGTCACTGAGTGTGTCCGGGAGGACAGTGGTTTTGAGATCCGGAGGGTGACTGGTTGGGATCCAATCCAGGATGGTGCTGCAGCCTGTTTTGTAGTGTTTCTGGTCGGTGACTCAACCATCTGGGAGAGGTTTGCAGCTGCGATGGAGTCCCTAAATGCTGTTGCCTCTGCTGCCGGCCAATTTATGTTAAAGTCACCTAGCTGTATAGATTCTGTATCAGGTGGGAGTGAGTGGATGAAATCTAGGACCACAGAGAGACCATTACATTGCTCTTTTCGGGGATGTACACCGTAACGACTGTGAGAGCTTTGTTGTGGGCCCCAAGGAGGATTCTGATAGGGAGAATCTGTGCTGTAGTCATCAGGGGACAGTGTTGACTGGGTGTCCCAATATGGAGTCTTTGAGGTATAGGTGCAGCCGCCACCCTTTTAGAGGTCCGGTTGAGCCTGGAAACATTGTAACCAGGGAGGGCTATGGCCTGGTCAGGGACTGATGGAGAGAGCCAGGTTTCAACTACTGCTAGGGTGTCCGGCCTATGTTGGCAGGTAAAAATTTGAAGGGCATCAATTTTGGGAAGAAGGTTGCATATATTTAGCATAATAATTGAGATGGTGCATGGGTGTTTGTTCAGGCTGGCAGCCCTAGGGAGGGTTAGATTTGGGTGGATATTTCAGAGAGCATCAGAAGGAGGAGGACTAGTATCCAAGAGCATAGTCGTAGGTAACTGGTTTTGCTTCCCTTTTCTGGTCAAGTGTGATCGTGACATAGGGAGAGTGGAGGTCCAGAGACAGAGGAGTTGGGAGGGCATGGGGTAAGCTCTGCACCAACAGAGTTGAACGAACAGGTCATCTTAGGTAGGCAAGGACTGGAGTTGAAAGATGGGATCAAGTGGAAGAGTCCCTGGGTGGTGATGTGTGGGGTTGAGTAAGTAGCTGGGGGATGGGAGGGAAGCAGGCTCTTGGAGGGTGAAGTAGAGGAATAAGAGGAGGCGAGGAGGAGAAGGGAAGTGGTGAACTGGGGGACTCATGGTTAGATGTGGGAGGGAGGTAATAGGGAAGTGCAGGGCAGTCAAAGGGGGAGAAGAGGGAGTAAGGTCAGTGGATGTCAGGTTCAGACAATCTGACCCAATCACTCTTGGAAGCTGGCCTTCGTGACAGGGCGTTAGCAGCAGTATGGTTCAGTCCTGGTCTGTACTCAACTGCATAATCATAGGTTGATAAGGTGGAAAGCCACGGTGCCCAGTGGCGTCTAACTTAGCTGAAGTCTGTACATAGGTTAACGGGTTATTGTTGGTCTTCACTGTCACGTTTGTCCCATAGAGATTCTCATGAAACTGGTCAACGATGTCTCATTTTAGGGCAAGGAACTCCAGATTATGCACAGGATAGTTTCGCTCTGAGAGGGTCAAGCTCCTGCTGGTGAAAGCTACTGGTCTCAGACCATCCTCATGGTCTTGATACAGCACAGCTTCTAGGCCCTGCAGACTAGCACCTGTAAGCAGCACATAGGGCTTGGGAGAGTCAGCATAGGCGGGGATGGGTGTATGGGTGAGCACATATATGACTTCATGGAAGGCTGCTTCACATTCGGTGTGCAGCGAGGCCCAAAAGGTTCACCTGTTCAGAAGTACACTTTCTCAGGTTCTTTGACAGCCCCTTTTTGTATTTACAGTTGGTAGTGGGGTAACCCTGGGTAAGATTTGGAAGCGGCGAATCACCTTGGAATAGTCCTTTATGAACCTGTGTAGTAGCCACAGAATCCCAGAAAATGTTGTAGTACTTTCAAGTTATGGGGCTGTGGCCAAGTACTCAGTGAGTCAGCCTTACTGGGATCAGTCTCTATCCCTTCTGCAGATACTATGTGCCCCACATACTTCAGGGAGGTTTGAAAAACTGCCACTTGTCAATGGACAGCTTGAGGCGACGTCTTCCACTTGGTTCAGAACTTTAAACAGTCGGGTCTCATGCTTCTCTAATGTGCTTCAAACACAATGACATCGTCTAGGTACACTAGACATTCCAGCAAGTTCATATCTCCCACTGTACGCTCCATCAGTCGCTGAATGGTGGCCGGGCACAAAAATCCCTGTGGCTTTCTCAGGAATTAGAGAACCCCAAAAGACAGATGAAGGCTGTTTCTCATGGTCCTCCTGGGCCATTGGAATCTGGTAATATCCACTGCGAATATCCAATACCGAGAACCATTTGCTCCCATTCAAGCAATCCAGGGCATCTTGTATATGGGGCATGGTGTATTTATCTGGGATGGTCTGCGCGTTCAGGGTTCAACAATCAACACATCCTCACAGATCCATTCTTCTTATGCACAACCACAATGAGAGAGGCATATGGGCTCCTTGATTCTTGTATCATGACAGCAGTGAGCATTTCCTGCAGATGTCTCCTCACATCATCTATGTTCACTGGGGCAAGGCATCAGGACCTCTCTAAATAGCAAGTCATCAAGTAGGCGTATGTGATGCTCTGCACCCTGGCTACACCCATGTCCCATTCCTTTAATGAAAACACTTGGTCTCTCTGGGCAAGTTTCTTGCTATTATAGCCTTCCATTCAGCTGGCAGTGGAGAATCACCAAAGTCAAATAAGTCTGAGGTCATTCTCTCCCTTTTCACCAGCATACTTGCTGCTAGGCAATATGGTAGTGTTTAGCGCAGTGTACTGAGCTAGGGTGCACCCTCTGTTCACTCAGATCTCCCGATCACACATTCTGAATCTGAACCATCATTCGTCATGCATAGGTGTGGGCACGGCAAGCAAGACGCTGGGTTTGACCAACAATCCTCTGGCAACTTTCCAATTCAAACTTTATTAACAAGTTTTCCACAATACAGGGACAGAATTAGTGCCACATTCATAGCATAATGACAACACAAGGCATGTTCTGCCCTCCCCCACCCTCCCCGGTACAGCAGTACGCTAAAATATTATAGGATAATATCGACACAATAAACCATGATTGAGCTGAGATAAGCAATTGCCAACATCTCATTTATCCAAACCAACTGTAATTAGAGTCTGAAAAGAGTTCCAGATATGCTTATAACTCCATTGCCTATCATAGAGACTCACAATAGCTTTCTCAGTAATGAAGATTAGCAAGGATTTCATGAACCCATTCTTGATATGATGGGCTAACATCATCCTTCCAGTGCTTAAGTATGATTTTTAATGGATAATGTTATCATAGACATGTGAAATCTCCAAGCTTTAATCTCTATAGGGTCAAGTCTCCTAACAGACAAATTTCAGGAGTAAACCAATCCTGCAAACCCAGTAAAGGGTCCAATTTGGCTTTAATTGAGTCCCATAATGGAATTATCTTGAGACATGACCAAAATATATGGAGAAGTGTCCTTCTTCTGGGAACATCTTGTACACAATCCTAATTCAAAAGACCCCATTCGCCAGTTTTACTGGAGTATAATACAAATTATGTAAAATGTAGTAGTGCATAAGTCATAGTCTGTCTTGACGACATACTTGTGACAATACCGCCATAATACAGGCCAATTGAAGGTATGCTGGGAAAGAAAGAGGTCCAGTACATGGTAGGACCATAGACCACGATACGCCAATGAAAAGAACTTGATACATCTTTGAGATTACCTTGAGGGTCCTAGTAAGGAGGAAAGCTCAGATATCAAGGAAAATGCCGGAGGATGGGGAAGAGTATTGCCCAACAAGGAAGTAAGGAGATGCCGTGAATTGAAGGACCTTGAAGTGATAGGCTGCTAGGATGTTAAATTTCGGATAATGTTAGTTACAGAAAGCCATGCTCCCTCTCCATCCAGGAAGATAGATGCCATCCCTTCCCCAGTTGGGGCAACCACCTGGGGATCCTCTGTTTATTTATAGTAAAGGACGGAGAATTCCATATAGACTGAGACAGGTCCAGATGCAGTTTGTAGACGCAAAAGGAGCAAAGCCGTGCATGGACTTTTAAGGAGGTCATAAGAATTGGACATTTTCAGATTTCATGCAGAGAGGAAGTCTTGACATAGAACATGGTCAGGGGATCCATAGTCATAGCCTGGATAAAGTCTAATTCAATGTTAAGCCAAACCGGCCTCAAACTTCGGCCCAGGGTTCACCCACTTAAGATATTTTGATAGATGCCTAGCCCAGTAATAAATTGCAAGATGAGGAATACGCAATCCCCATCAAATTTTTGAGCCACCAGTTTGTGGTATGCTAATTGGGGTATTTGTTGGACCAGATAAAATTGGTGAAGATGTTATGCATTTTCTGAAACCAGGATAATGGGATAAATGAATTAAGATGTGATAAAGGGTAACAAAGGTGGGGAATATGTTCATTTTAATTATACTGATATGGCCCCATAATGAAATAGGAGCTTTGACCATCTATCAAGATCCTGGATAATCATCTGGGAAAGGGTTCCAGGTTTCTTTAAACCATAAGGAAGGATTACGTGTCAATCTGATACCCAAGTATTTGAGAAAACAAGGTGACCAAGACAATCCAAAGGGATGATATACGTGCTTAAAGACCTTATGATTGAGGGAAAAATGGACGATTTATTGGAATGTAATTTGTAATTAAAAGGAACTAAACTTAGCAATCGCAATTAACATAGTCGGGATGGACGTGACAGGATGGGACAGATGAAGAGGAAGATCATCAGCATATGCCGTACTCTTCACTACCTTATTCTGTATCGGTATGCCTTGTATTTCCGGATTATCTAGAATGTTTGAATAAGTGGTTCTAAATATATATTGAATAACAGAGGGAAGGGGCAACCCTGCCTTGTTCCCAGTGTAAAAGGAAAGGCTTTGAAAATGCCCCATTACCTGAAATCCTACCTGAGTGAGCCTGATATAGGGCACAAATCCAGTCTATGAATATGTAGGGAAAAACAAATGCCCTGAGAACCTGAAATAGAAAATTCCAGTTCACAATCAAATGCCTTCTCGGCGTCCAAGGGACACCAACACGGCAGGAAAGGTGGCGTCCTGGACTCCGAGAAGACATGCGAAAGGGTGCGTAGGTGATGTGATGATGAGGCGTCTCCTCAAAATCCAACCTGTGACATGCCAGTCAGATCCGGGAGAACCAAAGGCAATCCTATCGGCCAATATCTTGAAGGATTTTGATATCCTGGTTCAAAAGGGATATGGGCCTATAACTCTGTACCAGCTCAGGGTCTTTGTCAGATTTAGGAGGAGGACGATCAAAGCTTAAAACAGATAGGGATCACCGGCTTCCCAGAGAGAATGTGGAGAAACAGCCGATGAAGTATCAGTGCTAACTGTTCCAGAAAACTTTATAAAATAACGAGGAAAAATTATCCGCCCGGACTCTGTCTGAAGGCAAGGCCTTAATTACCTCTGCTATTTCCTCCAGGGATATAGGAGGACAGAAATCTCCTCTCGAAGCTGACAGAGAAGGGAGATGAGACTCCTGGAGGTAGGCCTCCAATGCCCCCAATGGGGGACTGTCCATGTCCCTATATAATTGCTTGTAATACAAGCGCAAACTCCTGCGCAGTTCTCTGAGGGCGACCTCAGGGATCCATATGTTTGAGCCCTCACAGGTGGGATAAATCTTGCTGATTCCTGCTGTTTTATCCTTAAAGCTAACAAGCGTCCCGCCTTTTCTCCCTGATCGGTGAGCTAGCTTTGGTGCGGATGATGGTCAACTCTGCCTTTCCCTTAGCAAGTCCAAGTACCTATCTTTAGCTTCAAGAAGCTCCGTCTGTTTTCTTCCGGGTACTGGGAGATAAGTTAGCCTCTAGGAACCAAATCTGAGACAATAAAGAAAGCAGTTCAGCCTCTTGGGCTCTTTACCTCTTGTTGCTAAGCTGATCAGAATCCCTCATATAGGCCTTGAAAGCGCCCCATATAATGTCCGCTACTGCGCTCTCTGTTGAGTTAGTTGAAAAAAAAAATCTATCTGCTCTTTCACTTGGTTGGAAAATCGAGCATCTTTCAATAATTGTTCATTTAATTTCCACTGAGTCTCTTTATTAGGATATTAAGAAAAGCCAAGCAACATATCACCAGGGAGTGGTCGGATACAGGGCCTGGTTGAATTGAAGCAGACGTAACCCCTGGCAAGAGATTGGGAGTTTAATAAATAATTAATGCAGGAATGTGACTTATGCATTGGTGAAACAAAGTGTACTCCCTGGTATTGGGGTGTAACACTTGCCATACATCACATAGCCCACACTGGTCTAATAAGTCCCTAAACACTCTCTGCCGAGGAAAAGTCCCTCACGCCGAACCTGACCTGTCCATATTGGGGTCCGATACTAAATTGAAATCCCTCCCATTACTATCACTGTAGGAAGCAAGGAAGTATAAGGGTAATAAGCTTCATAAAGAAGCTAGGGTCATCTGTGTTGGGCCCATAAATACTACAAAATAAAGTGGCATGGAACAAAAAGTGCCTTGGACCAAAACATATCTACCACCGGATCCCTGAAGACCTGCATGGAGATAAAGGGAATGCATCTGTTGACAACAGCATGACCCCACAGCTGTTAGTGGACCCCTGGGCAGCAAAAACTTGCCCACTTGTTGCCTCCTGAGTTGTAAAGCTTCGAGTCTAATAGGTGGGATTCTTGTAAAACGTGACCTGAGATCGCAACAGATTCAGGTGCTTCAGCACCTGATATTGTTTAGGTTTTTCCTTATCCCTTTCACATTCCAGGTTGCAAAATTGATATTGCTAGCCATCTAGTCTAATAATAAGCAAGCACATATATAATTTCCAGGAATTGCTACAACGGGCATCAAAGATCCATGACCCCTGATAACTGCTTTACCATCCTCCCAGCCCCAGCCCTCTTATCCCATAAAACACCTAACTCCCTAAACTCCCTATATCCCCCTTAAACCCTGCCCCCCCCCATTCATACCAAGCAAAACATTCTGCTAGTACCTTTAATCCATCATCTCCCTCAACCCTATTGAGATAACAAAACTCCCTCAATAATCGGTTTACTATATGCCCACTTATGGGAGAGCACAACTTATGACACAAAATAAGGAAGAGGAGGGGAAGCCCCCATCCAGACCTGACTGGGAACCATTCCTTGCCCCACTAAATAATGCATGGCACCAGAGAGAATGATAAACAAAAAGAAACAATCTTCCCCAGTAACTAAGGCACTGCTCCCTCTAGTGGACAGACTGAGGAATAAACATAATGTAAAGCACAAGGTAAACAGACAGACAAAATAACTTCTCTTCAATGTCCAGGTATGAAAGTCCAAGCATTAACAGCACGCTTGCTTGAGAACCACGGTGCCACCTAACTACAGTAATGATTTTGTTACTCTAAATCACGGAAAGACTGAGAGTCTAAATTAAATATCAGCAGCTAGAAGGAGCCATCAACCAAGTCGGGCTCCAGACCAAAATATTGGTCCTTCTCAACTGAAGCAGAAAGTCCAAATGAAATCAGCTCCATAACATGGCCTCCTTCACTGAAAAATAAAAATGAGTAAAGTCAACATGTTAGAAACATGGTCCCAACACATCTTTGGATCTTTGAACCCTCAGGTTATCCTTTTCTCTCAAAATTCAAGCAGAAGTGCACCACATCAGGTACCTCGAAACAGGTCTGGGAGGGCCATTTTAAGCTCATCTTTGCTGCTTCAGCATCTTCGAAGACATCCAGGATCCTGCAACCATAATTTGCAGCTTTGCAGGGTAGATCATGCAAAAATGGATACCTGTAGCAATGATCTTGGAGACAAGAGGATGGAAAGGTACCTACTTGCTCACCCCCACAGCTAGCAGGGAACCAGTGAACCAGAGGAGTGGCTATCTCTGCAAAGCAGTGTGCAAAAGATGGAGATTAGTGTCCAAAAGGTGGATAGGCAGAAAAGGGGCAAAATTCAGCAGAAGGGCAGACAGCAAGGAGAACCAGGGATAAATGACAACCAAGGAAGGGGCTGAGTAGAACAGTGAAGCAGTCTAGGGAGGTCAAATCATGGAAAGCCATGTGTGCAAATGCCAGGAGCCTTAGCAACAAGATGGAAGATCTAGAGGCTGTCATGGTACAGTCAGACCTGGACATTGTGGCCATCACTGAAACCTGGTGTAATGATAACCATGACTGGGAGATGGCCATACCTGGCTACAACATATTAGAAGAGACAGAGCAGGCAGGAAGGGAGGAGGAGTGGCACTGTATGTGAAAATGACATAAGGCCACAGAGATCCAGGAGGAACAAAATGGGGAGAGATACTGTGGGTTAAGCTGGAAAGGAAAATGGGGCAGCCATCCACAGGTGTGGTCTATAGACCACCAGCCCAGGAGGAAGAAACAGATAGGGAGTTGATGCTAGCCATCCAAAGGATGGCAGACAAGGGTGAGGTAGTACTGGTTGGAGACTTCAATATTCCAGACGTGGACTGGAGCATCCCAGCAGCAGCATCAACTAGGAGCAGATTTATCCTGACCCCTTCAGGGTGCCTTCCTCAAGCAACTGGTCATGGAACCAACTCGGCAGAAGGCAATACTGGACCTTCTGCTCACAAACAGGGACAGTGTGATGGGGGTAACAGTGGGGAGCACCTGGGTAACAGTGACCACCAGTCATTGTGGTTTGAAATCACAGAAAGAGCAGAACCAAACCACACAAAAACACGTATCCTGGATTTTAGGGGCAGACTTTGGGAAAATTGGGAGATACTTGAAAGAGGTATTAAGGGAATGGGACAGGAATCAGGGTTGAGGAACAGGGCAGTATTTAAAATGGGATTATAAGAACAACAGAATTATGCATTAAACAGGTTAGCAAGAGGAAAAGGAAGAGGAGACCATTATGGTTTTCCAAAGAGGTAGCAAAGAAAGTGAAAGCCAAAAGATTGCATTCAGGCAATACAAAAGACACAGGCAGAAGGGATAGGAGAAGTACCAGGAGAAACAAAGGAGGCAGGGAAGTCAGTAAGGGAAGCCAAAGCTCAGACAGAAGAACACATTGCAAAATCAGTGGGTAAAGGGGACAAAACCTTTTACAGGTACATAAGTGAAAAAGAAAGACAAAGGGAGGGATAGTGAGACTGAAGGGGAGGATGGGAGATGAGAGGATGACAACAGTAAAGCTGACATACTGAACAGGTATTTCTGCTCAGTCTTTACTGATGAAGAGGGGTAATAGGTCTGAATGGAGTACAAGGGGTGAGAATGGTGCAGAAATGGACTCAAGTCCCTTTACACGAGAAAGGGTCCTGAAAGGAACTGGAAGTAATAAGAGTTGATAAAGCAATGGGGCCAGATGGGATGCACCCCAGGGTCCTTAAAGAGCTAAGAGAGGTGGTGGCTGAACCTCTGGCTATCCTGTTTAGCCATTCACTGGAAACAGGAGAGTACCCAAAGACTGGAGGATAGCAGATGTAGTCCCCTTATCAAAAGTGGGAACAAAGAGGAAGCAGGGAACTACAGACCAGTCAGCCTCACCTCGGTGGTGGGAAAGATCATGGAAGCACTACTGAAGGAGAGATGGTGGAACATCTGGTTGTCAATGGACTACAGGACCCAAGGCAGCATGGTTTCACCAGGGGAGGTCATGTCAGACCAACCTCATTGAATTTTTGACTGGGTGACTAGGAGGTGGATCAGGGAGGGCAGTGGACATGGCCTATCTGGACTTCAGCAAGGCCTTTGACACTGTGCCACATAGAAGACTATTACACAAACTGGGGAATTTGGGTGTGGGCAGGACAGTAGTGTGGGTGGGTAGGTAACTGGCTGGGTGGCAGGACACAGAGGGTGGTGGTAAATGGCTGTCACCCACAGAGGGAAGAGTGACCAGTGGGGTACCACAGGGATCAGTGCTGGGACCGTCCTACTCAACATCTTCATCAGTGACATTGCACAGGATCTAGAAGGCAGAATTTCACTGTTCGCTGATGATACAAAAGCTCTGTAACAGAGTAGACACACCAGAGGGTGTAGACAGAATGATAAGGGACCTGCAGAAACTTGAAGAATGGTCAAGTGTTTGGCAGTTGAAATTCAATGCAAAGAAGTGCAAGATAATGCATATGGGGCACAAAACCCTGGCACAATATATCAGTTGGGGGTGAGGATATAGCATGCACCAAGCAGGAAAGGGATCTTGGGGTTGTCATCTCTGATGACCCTCAAGGTAGGGAAACAGTGTGACAAGGCATCAGGTAAAGCAAATAGGATGCTGGGATGTAGGCAGGGGCATCACCAGCAGGAAAGGGAGGTCATAATTCCGCTATACAAGACACTAGTGAGGCCCCACCTGGAGTACAGTGCACAGTTCTGGAGACCATACCTACGTAAGGACATAGACAGGGTAGAGAAGGTTCAGAGGAGGGCAACAAAGATGGTGCATGGATTGCATCACAAGTCCCTATGAAGACAGGTTGAAGGAACTGAACATGTACTCCCTGGAGGAGAGGAGGGAGAGGGGATATGATAGAGACATACAAGTATCTTACAGGGAGGAACAGGTGCAGGAAAACACTATTTTTAAGTGAAAAAGATGTTCCAGGACTAGAGGGCATGGGATGAAGTTGGAGGGAGGACGATTCAGAGGAAACATGAGAAAGAATTTCTTCACAGAACGGGTGGTGGACAAGTGGAACACCCTGCCAGAGGAAGTGGTGGGGCTGAAACAATCACGAGATTTAAGAATGCATGGGATAGACATAAAGGAATTCTGGAGGTCAGGGTAAGGAAACAGACTTCTAGGAAAACAAACTGAACTTACAAGCTCAAATGGGCAGACTGGGTGGGCCATAGGCCTTATCTGCCGACACTGTCTATGTATCTATGTATCTATGCCCGGTAGTTAGGGGCAAATCCTGAGTAACCCGAACCCTTTTCCCTCCCACTGCAGATCTTGTATCTCTCGGGTCTTGGCCGAAAATGCTGCCTTTCAAAATAATTTAGAAAGCACATAATCAGTGGTCTGGGGAGATCCCGGTCGAGGCATGGGACCAGGGCTCTATGCGCTCTCTCAATAATATAATTAGGTCCATAGGAGGAGGGCCCGCCACCTTGCACATCAACTTCTGGGCAAACAAAACTGCATCAGGTCCTCTTCTTGTTCTGGGAGCCCTATAATCACGATATTATTTCATTGGCTGCACCCTCTAAATCTACCATCTTCAGCTCCATCTTAGCGAGCTTTTGGCACAGCCCGACAACCTCGAATCCTTTTTTCAGCCTGTCGCTCTAAAGAAACCACCCTGGCCTCGTTATCCGAAACCTTCCTCCCTGTCTCTACATGGCTACCGATCATGCCTTTATTTCTGCAGCCATGTTCTGCAGTTCATCCTGAAAAGGACAAAATTCGCCAAAAAGTCTGCCAGAGTAAGTGGTTCATGCTCTGCTTTAGCGGAGGTTGGCAGGGCCGAGATAATGCAGCGAGGGCCTCTACTTCTTGGGGCCTTCTCCAGTGTTATAGGTGGTGTATGCCGGGGACCCGTTTTCCTCATTTCCACCTCCATGATTCGAGTTTGCTCACCTCCCACGATCTAATCGACAGTCTGATGTTAGCGATGAAAACACATTAAATTGCCAAGAAAGGGGAGATTTAAACTATACCTTGCACTGACGGGTCGGAGCGCTGGAGAGTGTCCTCTCAGGCAGCCTGCATCACGTGACTCCCGTAACTTTCCATCGCCTGTGCATCTAACGCTAATATTTTGTTCTTGACATTTTTCCGGAGGTGAACCTCCCATGAATGGTACACTGGGCATTGGGTGCCAGTATCAGAGATTCAGGATCCTTCTTCCACGATCCCCACAGGTTCATCTGGGTCTACTTGCTTGAGTCTCCGTTGCATGTCATAGGCCCTTTTGATTAGAGATGGAATTCTTAGGGCAAGTCCAGTCCATTGCCCTTGTTTCTCATGGCAGAGTTGTGCCAGTTCCCCGAACATATAGGCCTGTCCTAATTAACAGAGGAACTCCATCCTACAGTCTAATGGGGATATACTAAGGCAAGTGTCTTGACTTGTTCATTTACTTCAGCCATGGAGGTAGGGAAAGACAGCCAGATCCAAATGTACCCTGAGTGTGGATAAGACTTGTCGTCAACCCCCACACATGTAAGCCTTCCAAGGGTTGTAGGGGCACATCAGGCAGATGCTTTTGATACCAATCTAGAAACACTATAGTTACTTGAGATTCACTGTCAAGCATGGCCCAGGTGGACACACTGTTCACCCATACTGTAGTTTCCATTGAAGGGCCCACCTCAGACCACTCAGGCGGTGCAGATTTGGATGTCAACTTGGCAGCAGCCTTTGATGAATAACTCTTCGAGCAGCTCCACCTCATGGCCAGTTATTGTTCTGTCAAATCAAGGCTAGTAGCCTAATAGTAACCTTTCTCAAGTTCTCTGGTGAGTAACAGGTGTACGGCTGTGCCCGTCCCTCCCTGCAGTGGTAACAAAAATTGGGTTCTCTAGAGTCTCTGGTGGCTGTGGGCCGCTCCTGCTTGGTACATCAGGGCACTTTGGGACCCTTCTTTACTTATGACTTGCATTCTTGGTCCTCTGGACTTCCACCAAGGTTAATGGTTTGTGTGGCTCATAATAGGTCCCCACCAGGGCTCTTAACTCTTGTACTTCTTCCAGTAGGTTACTCTCATTCCAGATTTCAGAAGAGGTGAAATGCTTCCCACTCCACCAGGCAGGAACTGGTCCTTGACTCAGGAGGTGCCTGATAGAGATTAATATCTCTGCCCTCCTCAGCGGCATGTTGACTGACTCTCAACTCTGTCAATTCTTTGATCAGTTCTCTGATTTGCTGCACCTCAGTCTCATCACTTCTGTCAGGAGTTTGGCAGGTATGAGCAACCCCAGCATGGGGCTCTCATCCTCTTCAGCACTCTCTGTTTCACGAATCTCTTTCATGAGGTGACAATACTCAGGAGGGTTAGCCTTCCTGCCTTGCAACTTGAGTTTTAGCATCATCACACCAGAGTACCTGGCAAATTTGAAGGATATGGTCCAACCTGACCCGATTCAGTTCATTAGCAGGCACCCTCCTTTTCTGTGAGCCCTCTGCAGAGCTCTCTCAATTCTGATAACAAAAGCAGACTTCTCATTCTTCCACTGCTTGCTGGATTTAAATTTCCATAGTAAATTGTCCCCTGACTCAGTACTTCCCAAAACCCTTCCAATACAGAGAGGTATTCAGCCGCAGTAGCCTCTGGGCTAGTGGCTTGTAGGAAGCGATGGCATCCAGCGCAGGGCCCCTCAAACTCTCCATAAGTCTTTTCTTTTGTCCCCTCAAAAGCACTGCCATTCCTGGACCAGGGGGTAGCATAGTCCATCCACATTTCCAGGTCATCCTCCCTACAGACACTGGGACTGTACCCAAAAGATCTAAGTCTAAGTATGAATCCAGGTGCACAGATGGAATTACTATGGGAGGTGACTACAGGGGAGACCTGGGGAGGCACGAGGCACTGCTGGGGACTGCAATGGCATGGGTTCTTCAGAAAGGTCTAGCATCTTCACTAACTCTTGGGCGGTTCACCCTCAGAAACTAACAACTAAGCAGCTTGCCCTTGAGCCTCTATGCTGGGGACCCACCAGATTACTGTGCAAATGGATGACCCTCCACCCTTCTGGTACCCTTTCTGACAGAATCACGGGGGTACTTTCTTTGGATCTATAGGGGAGCTGCAGGAGAGGAGGACCACCATGGTCTGATCAAACAGGTCTGAATCACTCCTTTTCACTTCAACCTTCCCCATACACTTAACTTGCTCGACAGTCTCTACAATAACAGCATTAGTGGCCCTCATGGGACATCCATTAATAGGAGGGCCTGTTGGGGTCTACCCCTGTGCCTCACTCCACTCCATCATTTGGTGCACTAACAGCTTGTGGGGCAATCTTGAGTTTAGGCATAGCAAGCTCCTCCATTTTGTCGGCAGTTCTAAACATACTGGGTAATTCCCACCTCCGCTACTAGAAGGCACAAAATCCCAGCTGTGTCTCCAAGATGTATTCCTAGGTGGTGCTATCCCAGGGCTACTACCCCTGCCTGCTTGGCTAGTAGCAGGTTAAGGGGCCTGGGTACTGAAATGGGTGCCTCCACCCGGAGGTCAGGGTTGTTAGTGGTCAGGTTAACCTGGGCACAGTCCTCCAGGACACTGTAACCCTCCCTCTTTCCTTTTAGTGGCCTGAACAATATACAGTAATCACTTTTGCAGTAGCCCATATTCACTATACAAGCACCCACACTGTTTGCACTTACCACCAGAGCTGGTTCTTCTGGCTCAACCCTGGAGACCCTGTAAAACAAGGTTATGCATAGCAAATGGCAACAGTAGAGTACTTATGGCACAAACTAGAACCACAGTCAGGTTAAATGCAAAAGAGTTAGATGTTTATTCAGGGACTTGAACAAGGAGGGTGTAATCAGGTTGATTTGCTTAAAGGCTATATCAATCAAATAGTCATGCATGCACTTCAGAGTCCCTACACAGTCTCCCAGTCTGGGTACCCAGGTGGGGAGGAGGTGGGCTAGCCAGGAAAGTTGCCTGGTAGGTTGGCATCACAGCTGGTTGGGGCCCTGTGATGGAAGAAAGGAACATGCACAACATACATTATTTGTAATCTGGAGCTGGAGGGCTCAGTTAGTGAAGGAAAGACAACAAAGCAATCAGATGACAACACTTTAGATTTAGCTGTTGTTGCAGGAGCTACCCTGATGTTTACTAACGATACCAATACAGGACAAAATTGAGACAGCAAGTTGTTGAACTGGAGTGCCAGGAGAAGCAGGGCACACACGAGAAACACCGATCGTCATTCCTGTTCAAGTGCGAGCAAGAGGCTGATTGCCAGGCAGGCCTCTTATTGATGGTTTCTCTGTGCAGTCGGTAGTCTGGCTGGGCCAGTGTGGCAAGGCCCAGGCCCAATGGAGATGAATATGGATTCAGTCTGTGGGAGCTGGATGCAGCCTCCAGCAAGCAGAACACAGTTCAGCACACAGTGGGGAACCAAATTACGACCCACTAACAGCACACAGCACATTTACATGTAAGAAATTCTACCTGTACCAGGCAGATTACTATTCAGTCGCAGTTACAGAGTCTCTGCACAAACTGGGAGTTCAGAGGTGGCTGGAAATCTTGACAGGCCAATCGCATTCTGCAAATCTTCAGTCTTCCTCAGGTTAAAGCCTGGTCACAGTCCAGTGGCTTAAATCATTCTCACAACTCAGATTCAGTCCGAATAACTCTCTCTTCTCCCTCTCAGGGACAGCAGGCAGACAGGTAGGCCAAAACTCAGCCCATTCACAGTTCACCCACACGAATCCACGCAGAATGGCTGCTCAAATATCTCGAAGCTGTTACTCCTTCACATCCCAACTCTGATCTGAACTAGCTACAAGCTGCCTGGGACTTTCCTCAGTATCCTGAAGGTTCAGTTGGCTGATTCCTCTGTCAGTCACACAAGGGCTCCACCTCCAGGTTCATTTAGGTGCCAAAAGCCCCCAAACTATAATTCATACAGAATTTTGCTCCCACAAGACCCCATGGGGACAGGCTCCATTTAAAGTCCCCAAAGGTTCTGATTGGCCCATTTCGCAGTCCAGGACCAAGATGGTAGATATAACAGAGCTGTCCATGCTACAAAGAAGGCAGGTTAGACAAACTACAATATCTTTACCACTGCAACAGATATTCTGCAAACAAGTACATCTTTCTAACAGAGCTCCCTCTGCACAGGTAGTGATGGCAGAATGGAGCAATTATCTTGCAGCCCTGGCGGACTTGAGCATAGAAACACTCAGCCCCCTCAGGTTAATTATAACTGCAATTTAGGCAGCTCTTAAAGAGACAGTACCCAGGGGCCATACAGGCACTCTCTGGCAATAATGTTTAAGCGGCTAAAATGCAGGACACCAGCCTGGCAGTGAACATTCGCATAAGCTCAAGGAAGACTTTTCAGGAACCCCCATTTGTAGCGGGTTACAGTATACTGTTATGAATGCTGAAAGTATAATATTAAGTATATTGGTATGGGTATTACAGTATATTTTCTCTGTCATTTCCTCACCAAGTTAATAAGTTTTAGTATATGATTAATACATTGTTTGTAAAGTATGTTATAAATGTTTTCAGTATAATAGCAGTTTCTGATCAATATGCTAAAATGCATTTTATTCAGATGTTTATTGTAAGTATATGTCCCACGGTCAAGTATACTTATCTAGTCACATTAGTATATGGTAAATGCACTTAAAATGCACCCCTGTGTTTTATATAGGTACTATATGTAATAAGATAACCCACTCTTAGGTGTCTTCGCGCTCTGATATACATACGCCTTGGTGTATTTCAACCACCCAAGGGCGCAGTATATCAGAGTGCCACCACACACTGTAGAGTGGGTTATCTAGCTTATAAAATGGCAAAATTGTTTTTAGGGGTAAAAGTGAAGGTTATGGTCGCGTCTGATATACGCACGTCATGTAATGTGATCCAGCAAATCAGGAGACAAAGTTTTTCCTACCCATTTTATAAATATATATATTGCTTAAGCATACTGATGATATGCTTGTCCCTGTGTGTAGAGTTTACTAGAAATACAGAAATCTGTCCATTCATAGTACTCCTAAAATCATACTATTGTGATAGTTGTAGTTTTCTTAAAGTGGATAGGAAATTAGTTCTAATATGCAGCTGTTTATAATGTTACACTTATAGAAATAATATCCATCAGCCTAAAAGAGCCATATATAACTGCACCTCAATAAAAGTGATTTGAAAAACAGTATTTTCATTATTTTGATTTTATGGGCAGCATTCTGTTACAGTTCTCTTCATGGAACCAGTGATCTGGAGTTTTAACTATGTCACAGTTTGAGCAAATAACTCTAAGTATAGTTCTGATAGGACAATAGCTCACATTTAGCATTCTGTACTCAAACTAGGGTTGCCACCTTTGGATGAGGCAAAACTGGACCCTAAGCTCCACCCTAGCCCCCATCCCTTTCATGACTCAGCATGCTTTGCTCCTCCTAGAAAGTCATTTGTTATATCAATAAAAGACAATGTTTAAAGCAGCAGTTCAACAAAAATGTTAAGATATTGTACTGCACCTGTCAAAATTACTTTCCTAGATTCTTCCTAGTTAATTTACTTATGTATGTATTTATTTATTGACATTGGTTTGCCAGATAAACATACAGAGGTAAAATAAATCTTGTTTACAGATATGATCTGGGAGACAAGGGAAACACTGTAAATAGCATGGTCTATAATAATACATAATACATTGTTTCTGTAATGTGTACTTTATATCTTTTCTGGCTCCATTTCCTGTTCATGTCCACAGTATTATTTCAAAGCTAAAGCAGTGACTACATTTTTTTTTTCTTGAGGAAAAAAAATAATTTAAACATTTAAAATTGCCTAAATTCTGTTTGAGATGAACATGTTTTACCAGCAAATGAACGTAGAAGACAACTGGCTCTGTTACTGTTTCAAAAGATGGGAGTAGCTTGTCTGCGATGCTACTTTAAGATGCAGTGGAAAAGATTAGGTTAAATAAGTGCTAATGGTGTTAATGGCCATACTTTACACCTCCCAGGCTGACTGCTTTCACAAACAAAGGAATATACTGACAACAGAAGTTGTCTGTAACCTGGACATGTAGCTGAAACAATGAATGATATGACAACATTTGTTTCAAAAGTATGTGACAACTCAAAATGTCTCAAAAACCTGACCAGCACAGAGCAAAACCAGATTACGTGATAGGGACCCTGAAAACCTGATCACCAGGTAAAAACCTGACAGGTGGCAACCTAACTCAAACCATGATGTAGTAAACACTCCAAATTACTGGTTCCATGAAGAGAACTGAGCAGAATGTTTTCCATAAAAAAACAATTGAAAACACAGTTTTTCACAGCAGTGTTTATTAAGGTACAGTTAAATATGGCTCTTTCAGAGGCATGTTTATAATTTCTTTTACTAGGAACATTACTAACTGCTGCCAACTAGCACACATTTCCTGTCCCTTTAAAATGTATTATGTAGTGTACCAGTTATTCAAGTATACTTTATAGTATATATATTGTCATACTAGCTCTGTATGTGAATATAGAAATCAGTTCATAATTAGTACACTAATAGCATACTACTGACATGTATGTAGTGTTCATAAAATGTATTATTCATGTACTGCACTAGTTCTGAAGTGTATCTTGCAGTATATTGTTATAATACTATCCTTGTATGTGTGCCATACTATAAATATACAGATCAGGTCATCATTAGTAAACTAAACATATCATGTTAAAGTATATGTATACAGAGTGTATGTTGGATTTAACAGATAACTGTAGGTTTGTAAGTCAGGTTGCCATACCCCGTTGTAGCCTTGACACTGTGCTGTAATATTAAAAGCCTGACATACATTACAGTCTTGATGTAAATGTGTGTTGTATGAACTTTTAACATTTCTCAGCATCTTATGCCTGTGAGCCTTGCAATCTGCTAGACAGGAACAGGAAGAGGTGCTGTAGTCTCGACTGCTCAGGCGAGTTAAGTACACACTCAGCGGGACATGTATTTGTATTGCACAACATTGAGTATATGTATTGGGGTTTCTGTGCATTAAACAGTAGTTGGGGCATTTTTAGTGCTCTAAACACTCTCTTTAGAAGCTTGTGAATTAGTGACCCCTCACATTACTTCGGGTCAGCAGAGACACACACAGAGACATGCATGTTGGTGTGTGTTATGTATGTTGACGGAGCTGAGAGAGTGTAGAGTGTGCATCATAACTACAGGGACATTAGTTAGCACTCAGGATCATGTTCTGTGTAAGTGTACAAACTCAAAAACCTACACCAAATACAATTGGGAGAGGAGAAATGGATCAAACTGTATTATTTAAAGATAAAGTAGGTACACTATGTGTTGAATGTGAAATGTATCTGATTTTGGACATACCCATAATTGATTTACCTTTAAATATTTAAAGAGCAAATGGAACAAAGAAATGATCATAAAATTTCACTATTTAGCACTAGACTAAAAGCTTTGAAATCTGTCAACAAGGCTTAATAAACAAAATGTAAGCAGGAAATTTGTCAAAACAATACTCAGGATAAAGAAGAGCTCCTTCTTCATGGATGAAAGCTCCACTGTTTCAGCAAGCATAGTCTCCCTTTACCAAAAATCAGGCAGTTGCATCCCTACCTATGCCCAAATCAAACAATGTCTAGGAAAGAATATGGGAAAATGAAATGCAAGAAAATCCCGATAATGACTGGTATGACATACAAATTAGAAGATCAGTCAAAAAAGAAAGGTAGAAAAGCAGAAGCTTTCAGAGTACCACTTTTAATAGCTTTGATCCCTTCCTTAGTAACTGAAACAGATAACACATCACTCCCGGATTGACTCCTGTATCCTTGACAAACCCTGGAATTGATTATGACTCTGGGACCCCGCCTGTAGCTCAACCTCTGTCAGAATCCAATCCTTCTGTATTGATTCTACCTTCCACAGTGTACCCAGAAACTGGCACTATAGTTACTCTGGGAAACTCCCCTTACCTCAACCACTGATGGAACCAATTCAAGGACACCCTATGGGAAATTTGATAAATGAACCCTTAGAAATAAATAATTTAATCGATGGTCAGAACAACATTTCCAGTAACCAAACAAATGATATGAAGAAAATAAATGATACACCAGAACAAATAGTTATATTGGGTGAGTCCATCACAAGGTTCACAGCTGGATACAAAACTAGAGGCAATAAAGAGAGTGTAACCAGCTATAGTTATAGTGGGGCAACAATAAAATATATCACAGAATTAATCCCAGGTATACTACAGAATGTGTCAGGACCTAAAACTGTGGTTTTACATGCTGGAACAAATAATTTTAGGAAACAGAAATAGAACAAAACATTCGGGATATGGAAATTGCTATAAAATGTATATAAGATCAAATGCAATCCCAGTGATGTCAGAAGTACTACCAGTACCAAGGGCAAGTCATCGTGGGACACGGAACATTAAACATTTTAACAATTGGTCAATTGATGGTGTCTCATAAATAAGATTCATTGCATAAGATCATGGGAAACATGTAAAAATAGAAACAAACTTTATGGGTATGATGGGTTGCACTTAAGTAGACAAGGATCAAGGCTATTGGGTGTTCAATTTACAGTGTGATTAACCAAATAAAAACTAATGAAAATGTGGCAGAGGAATTATTACCCACCGATATAAAGAATGATACACAGAACATAACCATTAAAATTAACATTAAAACAAAAACATCATGAAATAGTAAATCAGGATTACATTTTTATTAACAAATGCAAGGAGCTTACATGGTACTAAACTGGACATATTTCAAATAATATTAAATGAAAAATAGATGTAGCTGCAATAACTGAAACATGGTGGAATGATAGCTCAAATGGATCAAAAACATACCAAGTTATATAACATATCATACAAATAGAAAAGATAAAAAAGGGAGGAGTGGTGCTATTTATAAATGACAGAATAAAATTGAAACAGATTAAAAATTAGCAGACAATAATTCATGTGAAACTATCTTGGCTGAAATATTGGGGACAGACAACCTGAAACTCCTCGTTGGTCTTTGTTTCAGGCCACTAGATTCAAATTTGGCGACAAATCAAGAAATCATGAACAGCATAAATGATAAAACAAATTATAAAGAAATTATACTAATGGGAACTTTAATTTCCCAGGGATAAATTGGAAAGAAACACAGGTAGTAATAATCAAGAAAATCTATTCCTGGATACATGTCTAACTAAAGGTTTACATCAGTTGGTTCATAAACCAACTCAGAATAATAATATTCTTGATTAAGTACTAACTGACATTCCGGATAATATTAATAATATTCTAGTCAAACCCCCTTACATAATAGCAACCACATGATTATTACTTTTAATAGCACTTCACAAATAAAACCAGAGACAGGAAAGACAATCTTTAAAAACTATAGTAGAGCTAATTTTGGTAAAATGAAACAAGAATTGTCCAACTGGAAATGGGATAATGAGATAACTTTCTGTAATGTCTTATGGATAAAACTTAAGAACAAAATTTTGGAAATAGAAAATGAACACGTTCTAATGAGGTCTGTCTACAATAAAAGAGAATGAGTCCACCTTGGGTCACTCCGACTATAATTAAACTAAAAAAAGAACTTTTAAAGCTATGAAAAGAAGGTAGTGATTACAATAGATGGAAATACAAGATGATTTTAAAGAAATGTAAAATTAAAATCTAAACCGAAAAGATTAGGTTCAAAAATAGACTAGCTTATATTAAAGATGGTGGAAAAAGTTTTTCTCCTTTATAAGCAAAAAAATACCAGTATCAAGAACTATTGGGTCTTTAATCATTAATAATAAAGAAATTGCACTGCAGGATACAACTGAGGAATTTAATAAATATTTTTGCTCAGTTTTTAATACAAAACCAATTCTGACATCAAACAAGATAAAGCAATAATGGAGGATGTAATGGGAATAACTAAAGAGGAGAGCATGGGCAAACTAAATACAATAAATATTAATAAATCACAGGGCCTGACAAATTACAGCCTAGGCTACTAAAAGAAATTAGGTGGTAGTCAAACCTTTATATAAACTCTTTAATCTATCACTGCTTTCACATAATGTACCAAATGATTGGAAAGCAGTGGCTGTATTACCTATTTTTAAAAGGGAAAACATACAGACATAACAAACTACAGACCAATTAGCCTGACTAGTATAATAGGCAAAATTTTGAGTCATTACTTAAAATTAGCTTGAAAAAACTTATTTGCAAAAGGACTGATTGACAAAGCACAACACAGATTTAGAATGAACAGATCTTGTTTATCTGGAAATATGGTCTTCTATGAATATATCAGCAAAAACTGAAAAAAATATACCTATGGGCATAGTCTACCTTGATTTCTGTAAGGCTTTCAGTAAGGTTCCACATGGACAATTAATCTCTAAAATGAGATCATTGAGGTATTAACAATCAAATTACTAACTGGGTGGAAGAGTGGCTAAATGATCGTACCCAATGAGTATGCATTAGAGGTCACACGTCTAGAACTCTCACTGTGAGTACTGGGTGCCTCAGGATCTGTCTTGGGACCGATTTTGTTTGACATATTTATATCCGACATGACTAAGGATATAAATAGTTTTGCTATAAAATTACAGATGACACTAAAATAGCAGCATCAGCTGAAACTTCACAAGACTGCCTTAAGTTTGTGAATGATTTAAAAAAACTTGAAACTTGGGCAGATAAAATCAAATGTCCTTCAACGTTGACACATGTGTTATTATGCACTTTGGATACAATAACCAGCAATATCATTATAAACTAAATGGCCAAGTCTTAACACCTATAATTCAACAAAAGGATTTAGGTGTATTAATCGATCTGACCTATCCTTTCAGAGCCACTTCAATAACATCATAAATAAGGCAAATGGACTAATAGGTTGTATAAAGGAGACTTATCTCACAGGGCGGGGATGCATTCTACCATTATATAAGGCTTACGTGAGGCCACACCTGGGTTATTGTTCTCCTTGTGGAGCCCATATCTCAGAAGAGATGTGAATAGACTGGAGGGTGTGCAATGGAGAATAACTAAAATAGTCTCAAATATGTCCAGTAAAAGCTATGGGGAGAGACTGGAGGATTTGGGTATGTATTCTCTGGAGCAGAGAAGAAAAAGAGGGACATATTATTTATGCATAAAATTTATAAAGATGAAGAGCTACTTTATTAGTTAGATATGTCTTACAGTAGGCGTAACTGTAATCTTAGAAGCCATAAATATCAGCTGTCATTAACATACCCAAGAACAAATAAAAGGAGATTTTATTTTCGAAGAATTATCCCCTGTGTAATTCCTTCCAAGTTCATTATTGGAAAATATAGACCCAATTAAATTTAAGCAGGGTCTTGACACCTTATTGTTATGACCTATGATGTACCAGCTTGGCTGGAGGCATGCTATATGGGCGTTGACCTTCTGTATGTCTATGCCTTCCTAGTATAACTCCTAGTATGTAGTTTTCATCAAATGTATTATCCATATACTTCACCTGTTGTCCAAGTATATTTGCAGTATTATGTTATCATACTGTTTCTGTGTGTATATTTAACAAATATATCGGCAACACATTCCACAGTTTCACCACCCTGTCAGTGAAGTAGCACCTCCTCCCCAGCTTCCATCCATGCCCTCTGGTTGCCCCTCCTTCCTTGGAGCACCCCGACTGAGCCTCTTCTATTTACCCTTCATGTGCTTGAACACCTCTTTCATGACCCCCCTGCTGTCTTCAATGTGTCCATATTTAGCTCCTTGAGCCTCTCCCATAGGTCCTTCCCCTAAGCTCCAGATCATTTTGGTTGCCCTCCTCTGAACCCTTTCCAGGAGTGCAATGTCCCTTTAAGTGCAGCCTCCAAAACTGCATGCAGTACTTGAGGTGTGGTCTAACCAAGCAGTTAATCAGAAGGAATATTACTTCCCTCCTTCTGGAGGTAATCCCCTAAGTGATGCATCCCAGCATCCTATTGGCCTTAGCTGCTGCCCCTACCAAATCTCAGAATTGATCATCTTGACATCCACCACCCCAGGTCCCTCTCTGCCATCGAGACTTGTAGCATTCATCCCCCCGTGTATACACTTGGCCCAGGTCATAGCCTTTTCACAAGGCTCTCGTGATGTAAGAGATCATGTTGGACTTCAGCAAGGTGTTTGACTCTGTCCCCACAATGGTCTGGTGGAGAAACTGATGGGGTTAGGAGTAGGCCCTTTGATGGTTAGATGGATTGAAAACTGGCTAGCTGGGCCTCAGAGAGGAGTGGTCTGTGGGGAGCTCTCGAACCCTAGAGAGGTTAGTAGTGGTGTACATGAGACTCAGTCCTAGGTCGATCCTGTTTAATGCATACATATCGGACATCAGGGAGGTATAGGGTGTGAAATGAGTCTCTTCGGATGACTCCAAGATGGGAGCAGTAGTTGAGGAGAAGAGGGAGGTTGGCCCTGCAAGGGACCTGGACACCCCTGGAAAGCTGGGCTCACACATGGAAATTAAATTTCAATATCACCAAGTGCAAGGTGTTGCATCTTGGTCGGGGAACCCTAAACACAGGTACACCCTGGGAGGGGCTGGAGGCCTCAATAGGGGAAAAGACCTAGGGGTCATGGTGGATGCATGTATGAATAACTCTGAGCAGTGCAGGAGAGGCGGCTAGCAAGGCAAACAGGATGTTGGGATGCATCGTGAGGGGATCACCTCTAGGAGCAGGAAGTGATTCTGCCGCTGTACAATGGACTGTTAGACCACACCTTGAGTACTGTGTACAGTACTGGAGATCACACTTAAAGAGGACATACAGCTCCTAGAGAGGGTACAGAGGAGGGCAACAAAGATGATATCAGGGCTAGGGGATTTGACGATGAGGACAGACTTAAGGAGCTCTGCCTGTTTTCACTGGAGTAGAGGAGAGACAGGAGGACATGATTGAGGTCTTCAAGTACCTCAAGGGAATACATAGGGTATACATGGAGGGATCTTTAGACTAAAGCAGGGAGGCATCACCAGAGGGCATGGTTTGAAGTTGGAAGGTGGAAGGGTAAGGGGAAAAGGAGGAGGTTTTCACTGAGAGGGTGGTGGACCCTTGGAATGCACTGCCTGGTGAGCTAGTTCAGAGATCCACAGTGGAGGGCTTCAAGAGAGGATGGGACAGACACAGAAGTGGATGTATCAGATGATGTCCTGTCCCAGAGGGGTGGGGATGGATGATCACGGGTTTCTGGAGCACAAGGGATGGGAGGTCTCGCACCCAACTAAGGATCTAAAGTTCGAGCAGACTCGATGAGACCATAAGGCCTAATCTGCTGGCAAATAGTATGTTAGTATGTTTGCTTAGGGAGGGTGTAGGCATTTTAGCAACCCCAAGGAACACTGCACCACCAATTACCAAGTCTCCTAGGACTCAAAACCACGTTTTGTGTAATTCATGCACTTTGCATTCTTCCACCATAATGTCTGCATTACTGTAGATTTGTGTAGTAAATTTTCCTTCTTTTGTGATAGTGGAATCTAAACAGTATAGTGGGATGTTTCTAATCCTGCATCACTAACCACCTAACAAGTTAAAACCTAGTGTCATATCACTTAGGGTTGTACCATTACAGGTTAACATCCTAGCACAGATAAAAAGGATCTCTTACATGGTTCCTGTGGAGCCTAAGATAAGGGGGTCTCAGAGGACCAACCAGTCATACCTGTAAAACAGGAACAACAATGGGGTCACAAAGGATCTGCAGCTCTTTATGAACTATGACAAACAATGTAGGTTAAACAAAGAAAACAATACTTATCTGATAAGTGCAGTATGGTAACAATGTTCTCTTACACCTGATCAACATCCTGTCAGACCTGTGGACATAAAATGAAAAAAGGGTCAGTATGAAGAATAAAATATTGGTCAGTTGGGAAAGAACTGAAGATGCTGAAAAAACAAAGTGATATGTGTGTGTGTGTGTGTGTGTGTGTGTGTGTGTGTGTGTGTGAGGTGTGTGTGTGTCTGTGTGTGTGTGTGCTGGCGTGTGAAAAATACAAGACTATAATGAGTCCACACCATTGACCGAGTTTTAAAACAGACTCTCTGGGGCAGTCATGAGGGCGAGGGGGAGGTCGGTGTCCCAAGGATTGCTGTTTCTTGGAGGGTGGGGACCATGTTGCTCCACCCATCTACCAACATGGGGCAGGATAGAAGACACCAGGGCCCAATATCCAAAACTTTGCCCAAGCACAAAACAGAGTTTGCACATGCCATTTGGATTTAGCACAGATAGACAATATTTGAAAAGCCTGGTTAGTAAGGGGCTAATTCTGTTCACATCTGGGCAGCAGTCGGAGGGTGGCTGTATGTAAATCAAGGGGCGGGAATCAGAGTTTGTGCACCTCAGTCCCCATACACAGGTTGTGTTATAGCCTCCTGTAAACTTTCCTGCACCTGTGGTTGGGGGTTGGGTGGGTCCACATTTCATCCTGTAACAGCTAGGGCTGTGTGGTAAGTCGAGGTGTTTGCTGGCAGTATGTGCCAGCAGACACCTGTTTCTACACAACCTAGTTGTTACAGAATGAAATGTGGACCCACCCAACCCCCAACCACAGGTGCAGGAAAGGTCACAGGAGGCTGTAATACAACCAGTTTTTCCAGTGAGCATTCAGAATGCCCCTTGCTTACACAAACCATCTTTTTACCCTGTGCCTTTTTGAACTTTAGCACCCACACATTTTCCCTATGTTCTGGCACACATGTCTCTCAACACAGTAGTCCCTGCTCTCTGGTGGTGCCCCTCCACCCCAGCCAATCACCATCCCAGAAGTGAAACATCCATGTTTCCCTGGTGCTAATGCCCCCTAGCCAACTGCCATCCTAACTGAAAGTTTCTGTGGTGTTCAGTGATCCCCACCACCCAATCGCCATCCCAGAGTTAAATTTGGAACACTGTGTACAGTACTGCCCATACCTCCAAAAATGATGTATGATTACTGGAGGGAGTGCAGCATAGGGCTGCAAAAAGTTTCATGTGCTTAAGGGATTTGCCAACGAGGAAAGGTTGAAAGAGCTCAACATGTACATGCTGGGAGACAGAAGGGTAAGAGGGACATGATAGAGACCTTTAAGTACTTGAAAGGCATAAACAAAGTCAGGAAGGAGGATTGTTCTGCTTAAAGGGGGAGGAAGGGTCACTAGGAGCACAGTTTGAAGTTGGAAGGGAAGGTTTAGGAGGAGATAAGGCATCACTTCACAGAGAGAGTGGTGTCAGGTTGGAATGCACTGCTGGAGGACTTGCTCACCAAAGGACAGTGGATAGTTTTAAGCAGGGTTGGGATAGAGTCAAGGGCAGGGTTAGTACAGATAAAAACACAAAGGTGGGAAGGACCAGAAAAGAGGAGAAGAGTGTGATTTGGGTGGGGCAGCAGTAGTGATCTGAAACTAAGAGCTGTACAATCGAGCAGACTTCATAGACCTGTGGGCCTTTTTCTGCCATCAATTTCATATGTTCATATGTAAATATAAACATTTCCCTGGTGTCTAGTGGTGGCCCCATCAGTTGCCAGTCCGAGGTTAGAAATGAAAGATTTCCTGGTGCTAGTGGTCCTTCTGTCTATTGCCACACAATGTGAAAAATACATATTCCCTGGTGTCCAGTGGTCCCACTTCCCACCCATGCCAGATGGCAACAATAATATTCATGGTATCCATTGGTCTCTCCTCCCATCAGATCATCTGCATTAAAAAACACCAACAGTTTCCAAGTGTCCAGTGTATCCCGCCTCATCCCAATCCCTGTATAAGAAAAGAAACCATCCCCGGGTGGTCTAGCTTGCCTTAGGAATACAATCTATATCTTTCCCTAGTGGCTAGTGGACCCTCTCTCCCCATCCCAGCAGATAGCACCCTACCCAACTCCAAGTCAGCAACTGGAGACTAGGGAAAGATATAGATTCTGTCCTACAGGCAGATTTGGGAATATGGAGGGTATGCTGGACATTCAGGGAAGCATGTATTGTACTGCAAGGGGAGATTGGGGAGAGGAAGGCAGTCCTCTAGACCACCATGGAATGATTTATCTTTCTTATACAGGATGAAGATTCGGGAAGGTATACACTGGATACCAGGGAAATGGTGTCTGTGTGTCGGGCAGATGATCAGGAGGAAGAACCATTCTACACCAGGGAATACTGTGTAGAAATCGAGCATGGGTGTGGGGTGGGACACCAGGGAATATCATTTTGTTGTTACACACATCAGGTGGTGACTGATGGAGTTGGGGAAACAACTAGAACCAGTGACTCTTTTGGACAGCAATCGACTTGGGGGGCAGCACCACTAGGCAATAGAGAAACATGTTTAACTTCTTGGACAGCTATTATCACGGGATGACTGGACACCAGCGAAACATTGATGTTTCAGTTCTGGGACAGCTGTCAATGGGTAGGGCACCACTAGCAACAGGGTCAGATTTTTAAAGGTTGGTTGCAGGCTGTGACAATAGCATCTTCCTCCAACTTCCTCTGTGTCAGGGAGTCTGTTCCTGATTCAGTATCGAACAGGGTTTGAGAGCCTGCGTCCTGTAGTATTGGTGGCAGTTCGCCAAGCAGATGGTGCATCCACCATGTGTGCTGCAAGCTGTTAGCCAGCAGTTGCACTTTTAGAAGGGAACATGCAAGTGGTTCACCCCCACAGACCCGATCCGCACCTTAGTGGTATTATCAAAATGACCAACATCCCAACATCCTGGTGATCTACACTGCAAAACTCTGTCTTAAAATTATGTATGTGGGCAACTCCATGAAAAGGGTTACCAAAGTGTGACATGAGTGTCAGTTTTAAAACCCACAGTAGATGAATTTTGTTATACGCTTTATGATGCTGCTCCCACCCTTATTAAATGACTATATTGAAAGATAACTTCCTGATCGATACATGAGAAAATGGGCCGTGAAAGTTGCACATGTAACAAAGGACACCAAAAATTGTGACATGCATGTGTGTTTTTGTAACTCATATTAGGAAACAGTTGTTGTTAGGCTTAACATGTGTGCTCTACCAGTGAATGTGGGGTGTGGTATTTGGTAACTTCCTTTATATGGGCATGAGGTTAATGCATCTTTAAGGTTGCACAAGTAACATGGACACCAAAGACCTTTTGAGGGAAACATTTTGTTAAAGCTAGCATTCATTACATAATACTAACACTATCCATTACAATACAACCCATCCAACATCAAGCAAATGAAATGTGAAATATTTACAAGTTCTGTTTTAAATCATCCTTCCATGCCCTGCAGTGCATATAAGTCCATTGTGTATAGCTGGAAAACAAACTATTCTTGTCCTGCAAGCAAATGAAAATTATTTCAAAGCATTTTAGATAAGTGTATTTCATTTAATTTGTAAAACATTGTTAATTGTTGTGGTCAGCAGACATGTCTTTCAACTCTTGTGACAAGCTCCAATACACTCCTAATCCCATTTCTGCCTCAGTCTGGAATACATTCTACATATTTCTTCAATACTGCAGTGCTCATTTTAAAGTTTCTACCTCCCTGTAGCTGTAGTAGGCCATAAAATATTTGGGTACATTTTACATTGTCATAGTCATAAAGCCGTTGCCATGTAAATGTTGAATACACATGCTGGTGCAGGAATTTGAAGGTATACAGGTGCTTATGTACTGCTGTGACCCACCAATGTAGAATGCATTTGATTTATAAACAGCATACAGTTTGTTGACTTCAATTGGGCTTGAGGACATCATTCTTGTTTTTGCTGACTGCACACTGTGTGTGGTGGTGTCAGGTAGCAGAACACATGGATCCTTGGGAGGATCAGTTTGGGTGCTTGTTGTGGGGCTACATCATTTGAGGCAATGTCATTCTGATTAGTGCAAATGGGCACTGATATTGGGATGCTGAAAGTACAGTACAACCTCAGAGATCCGAACTTCAAAGAACCAGACTGACCAGTTAACCGCACACCTCCCACCAAGCACTAAGAGTTAAGCACTAATTGCCACCTGTAGCTCGCTTTCTTGCCTGTTTAAATTAATGGAAAATCTTCTTCAACACTATCAGTGTAGATCAGCATGGCAGGAAAGCAGGCTTACAAACGACAGAGGGTGACCTTGTATCAACACTAATCTGGAAATCTTAAGTAAAATTGAACATGGTGTGAGTTTGAGCATGTTGCTGAGGAGTATGGAATTGGCAGATCTACAGTTTTTGATTTAAAAAGGCTCAGGGCAAAATTAAGCAGTTTGCCTGAGAAGCCAAAGATACAGGGTCTGCTCAAACCCATTGCATTGTTAGAAAAGCAGCAAACGAGGACTTTGACCATGCCATGCGCTTGTGGTTCACACAAGAATGCTCTCAAAGGTACCCCATCAGCTGGCGCCATTGTAAGTGAGAAAGCAAAACTTTTAGTTAAACAAATGTACCTTGACAGTGTTGAAGAAGATTTTAAGGCTAGCTTTGGGTGGTTACATCGCTCAAAAATTGCCACGGTATATGCAGCTCAGCATGCAGGGAGGCACTTTCAGCTGATTGTGTAGCCTCATAGTCTTTTAAAATCAGCCTACAACACCTAGTGGAACAGCAACAGCTCACCAGAGATCAAGTATTTAACTGCAATGAGACTGGTCTATATTGGAGCTTGCTCCCAATAAAACAGTAGCAGATGGCAGTGGGAGACAAGTTAAGAACTTTAAATCAAACAAAGATTGAGTGACATTAATGGCAATAATAAATGCTAGTGGCGATTTTAGACTTCCACTGCTGTTCATTCATAAAACACAAAGCCTAGATGTTTTGAAAATGTTACAGTGTCCGTATTTCCAGTGCATTATTATAGCCAGTGAAGTTCTTGGATGGACTGCAACATTTTTAGAGATTGTTTTTAAACACTTTGTCCCCTTGTAAAAGACTATCTGAATTCAAAATTTATACCAGCAAGGGCAGTCTTGCTGATGGATAACGCCCCTCACACCATGCAGTCGAACATCAGATCTCAAGCGATGGCAGCATTAAGGGCCTCTTTTGCCTCGCAATGTAACAAGCATTCTGCAGCCCATGGACCAGGGGTGTATTAGAGAACTTAAATGGCGCTATAAGCAGGATCTCATGCCTTTTGTTGAGAATGAGTGACTAAGCAGCTGTTACACAGATTTTTGTAAATCGCTGACAGTAAAGGATGCTGTTTACCTGAGCGCCAAAGCATGGGGTGAGATCAGTTCGACTCGCTTTGTAGGTCTTGGAATAAGCTGTGGCTGTACCAGGAGGAACAAGAGACTGACATCACAGTGGCCGACACTCAGATTAACTTTGCAGAGGAGTGTAGCGCTTGAGTTAACTGAGGAGGAGCAGGAGGAATGGATTTGTGCTAATAATGAAGAAATGGGGCATCAGATCTTATCAGACACTGACATCAGTAATCTAGCACTAGTGAGTACAGAGCATGAAATTGACAGTGAGGAGGATGAGGCTGTTAATATTCCTCACAGCAAAGCTGAAGAATGCTTCTCAGTCTGTGTTGAATGGCTGGAGCAGAAGCAAGAGAGTCCCATGAACTTAATGTTGCTCAGGAACTGCAACATCTCGCTGCCAAAAACATCACTGCTCACTGAAGCAAAGTGCTAACACATTTTTAAACATTCTGAAACATAGTTAACTGGCTTCACTGAACCTTATTTATCTGTATTTTATCTTTGTTGTTATACTCATTAAAATTATATTTAATATTGCAAGAAGCCCCGCTGAAGTTATTTCAGAGTTGTTTCAGTTACGGAAATTTCAGAGATATGAACACCATGCATTCCCATGCTGTTCAGATCTCTGAGGTTGTACTGTAGTTTCATTTGAGTGACCACTGGTTTCAGAAGATTCTGGTGTTGGACTATGTGACTGTTCCATGTGCAGCAGGCAAACAGGGGTCTTCTGTGAAGTGGGCACAGAAGCCATTTCAAATGCTCGACTGTCCACTGTCCTACATACCTTCTGTTGTCACATGGTACCTCTCATTGACATTGTCTGCAGAAGCATGTTAAGTCTCTGACTGCAACCACTCCTGCTTTCACTGACTTTACACTTTGTAATTGGTGGGTCCTTAGTATCATTTGATATCACCAAGCATGTTTTGTTTAATATCATTGCTGCCAAAACAGAAAAAAGTGTGAATGGAATGGCTACACCGATCACTGGCTGGCTGTTTGGTTAGATAGTTCTTGCAGTTTGTATACAAGACGTCTGCATTAGCAATGGCAACACACAGTTAAGGAGGAGACTATACTACATTTTGTTAAGAATTATTACAAGACGCACATGCAGGAAAGTGGCAATGCTTTTCTACTTATACAACACACAGTTGAGGAGAGAACACAAATTTTGTTAAGAACCACTACAAGACACGCATGCAAGAAAGTGGCAACGGATTCCTAGTTGCAAACACATAGATAAGGAGGAGACTGCATGTTTTTAAAACCATTACAGGATGCACGTGCAAGAACGTGGTAAGTGTTTTCCACTTGAAGACACAAAGGTAAAGAGCTATTGGAGCCAAAACAGGCAGACAGGAAAACATAAATTTTAACTAGTAGTCCACAGTAACTTTCTATTCTCTGAAGTATATTTCTTTCTCATCAGAAAGCTGTGATGTGATAATACTGTGCTGGATGTATTTAACAGCTGTTAGGCTGGCAGTTGACAACTCTACTGCCCACAATACATCATCAGCATTATGATCTCAGTGACTTCACAGGCGTAGTGCCCTGCCAGTCATTGACTTGCTGTTCCTAAGTACCACTGATGTCACAGTCAGCGTAGATCATATTGCCGATGTACTGTAGGGCAGTAGATCATCAGCTACCATGCTAAGCACTGTTCCACACATTTTGCAATCCAAGTATCTCCCAACCCCACACCTTGGGCAATGTGGGCAAATGTGTGGTTACATGCACATTTCGCATCCTGTCACACCTGAAGAAGAAATTTCATGCTATTTTATACATAAAGCATGAACCATTTATAGTCAACCCATGCCTCCATGCTCAGGGAATATTGTGCCAATTCAAGAATGAATGGCACCAAACTACTCTCAAACCCTATCTTGTTTGTATGCAAGCCTTGGTATGAATAATACAGGAAAATCATAATAGGTCACAGAAGAAGGGTGGTGTTGTGAAACAACATTAAACAGCACTCCTTGTGAGCAGAAATATGGCAAAATATCATGGCAATTAACACATTACCAATATATTGCATGAGGTAGGGGTGCTGTGGGAATTCTTGGCCTAGCCAGCAGATGGTGCCTAAAGTAACCAAGACCACAAAAGTAGGCAAAATGCAAACTCTGAAAAAAATAAAACACAGATAATTGCTGAATCAAGCCCCAAATAAACATAAAGCTGAAATATACCATCCCACCAGCACAGTTTACTTGAATGGTTCTTTATGTTAATAAAATACAGTTTAAGGGTGGCTAACATAACGGGACCCCAAGCACATGGCACCTAAAGTAGCCAAGACCACAAAAAGCATTCCAAAATGCAAACTCTGAAAAATAAAACAAATATAATTGTTGAAACAAGCCCCAAATAAACAGAAGCTGAACTATACCATCCTACCAGCACAGTTTACATGAAACATAGAAACATAGACTTTGACGGCAGATAAGGACTGCTTGGCCCATCTAGTCTGCCCATTTCCTACCTACAGGATAGGCAGCGGATCCTAGCATTCTTTATTTTAATAAAATACACTGTATGGGTGATAACATAATGAGGACCCCAAGCACATGGTGCTGAAAGTAACTAAGACCAAAGATACTGAAAAAACAGCAAATTTGCTCTAAACAAATTTAGTCAAAACACAGAACGCAGCTGTAGGTTACATTTTTCATGCAATACAATTACTGTATCATTTTGTTAGAAAACCACTTCAAATAGTGACTACAACTGCACGATTGTGCAAGAACAAGGAGGTCCAAACTTCAGCCAAATCACACAGCCTTAGAAATAATGTGGAAAAAAATAATTTACTAAGAACAAAATCACTTGTGAACACAATTATTTTTTGTTAAGGCTGCATTTCAAAAACAGACACACACACACACACACACACACACACACACACCTGGGTACTTGGCCTTTGGGACCCATTAAAACTACACCACCAAATCCCCATCAAAAACAACTTAACGTGTCCAAAAGAAATATGCCACTGATTAAAACTGCTGTATAATGCTAGACTGCATTTGTACAATATAACTACTCATTGGAAGTTTGTAAAATGAAAGGAGCCAGAGTCACACAATGTTGGGGGTCTCCATTACTTAAACTGTGCTTCTCTCCAATAACACAATACCTCCAGGCCTCATTTCACAAGAAAAAATATATATTAAAATGTTCACATTTGTACTGACAGTAAGTGCACATAAACATTTTGTTGCACCAACCTTACAGCCTGATGCACACTGCAATACTGAGAATGAGCCCCATTTGGTGGTGAACACACAGAGACTACAATTCATTTGTAGTCCCTAAACACTACACTGGGGCTCTAATGCTCATTATAATCATCAAATCGCTATACTATTTGCTAGAATAAGCTCCCAAAATATGTACAGATATACACTGTATTCTAAGCAACATCCCATTTGTATGAGCGTTCTGTAGCTGTGTGCTTAGACCTGAAAGTAACAATGGTGTATCTGGGCTCCATGTGGTCGCTCATGTAACTGGCATGCTGCTGGTTGGACACCAGGATTGTTCTATGAGCTGGCAAGAGCAGGACTGGGACTCTGATGCAAATTCTTGTGCTTTTAGGCACTCTGAGAGCCTTTTTCCACTCTTGGTGCATGTAAGTGCACTAACATGATTATTGGGGTGGGGAAGGGCACCAGGATTTCTGGACACCAAGAGACCATGGGGACAAAGGTCAGACACAGCATTCCTGCAGTACAGTGTTCTCCAGTGAAACTTCATGCTCTGTCTTTTGCAGAAGCTGCCTGATCAAAACACAAGGCAATTTCTGGAGGATTTATTAATATAAGTACATTTTCTGAGAAGGATGAACGTAACCACTGAAGTCACAAGTGGTTACTTTAGCTACCGGTGATTTACTTTGCTGTGTAAGTGCTATTCAGGCACATTTAACATTAGCTAAATGGTCTGAAAACAAAGTCTGGACACAGGACAATAAGTCAAAGCAGTTTATTGTGGTAAAAAGCATTTTGTAAATTTAAAATGAATGTTGTTTACAGTGTGTGCCACAATGTCACAAATTAGGCACAAAAATTACAACTTTTATCACAAATCATGTTTCTTTCTTGAGGAAATTAACAACTGGCAGCATTCATATTATGTAACTTATCTCTCCCCATCACATATTTTCCTACAACATAGTCGTTCACTGGGCACAGGTTTTAGTGAGTTTATTGATGGCATGTACATTTTGGGACACCATTGGTAACCCATTTTCATCTATATATTCAGTGTTAGGGTTACCACTTGCACCCCATGCCCACCCGCCCCCACCAACAGGCATCGGGTGCTGGGTTTGTTGGCCCTAAATCACACCCCATTCCATGTGTAAATAAGCTGAGGTGGTGCAGTATAGGAGAATGGGGTAAGAGTTAGGTCGATGACCCCAACGCACACCCCGGTGCCTGTTGGTGGGAGTGGGTGGGCGTGGTGCAACGGGTGGCAACCCTAACACCGAATTCCTCACTTTTGTCACTGGGGAACAACCCTAACTGATGCATTAAACAGAGTTTTTGCCATGATTTTCCTTCTTTTGAGAATGTGCACTGTAAATAGTAAATGGTATGTGGTGGGAGCAGGGGGGCAATCCCACCATGCTGCCCATTTGTGTGTAAAACCCTAACAGTAATGGTAATGCTAACTAGTAATGCTAAGGGCAATGGTAATCCTAATGGGAATGTTAATGCTAACAGTAATGCTAGTGATAATGGTAACAGTAACTAGAACAGTAATGGTAAGGGAAATGCACACGCAAATGGTAATGCAAACGGTAATGAAAATACAAACAGTAATGGTAAGGGAAATGCAAGCGCTAACATGAACACAAACACATGGTAACACAAATGGCAAATAAAACGGTAATGGTAACTGAAACGCAAAGCAGAAATACAAACGGTAAATGCACATGGTGGTGCAAACAAAAATGCTAATGGAAACAGTACTGAAATGCAAATGGTATTAGTAATGCAAACGCAGCAGTAATGCCAATAGTGACTCAAATGAAACAGTAACTCTAATGGTAATGCAAATGGGCACAAATGGTAACGCACTTGGAGGACTCAAACGAAACAATAATGCAAATGGTAATGGAAATACAAGCTAAATGTAAAAGCAAATTAATGGTAATGCAAATGATAATGGAAATGCAAACGGTAATGTTAACGCAAATGGAAACACAAATGGTAATGGCAACAGCGACGAGAAGAAAACAGTAATGCAAGTAACAACAGAAATGCAAGCACAAATGCTAACAGTAATGTAATGGCAATGGTGACACCAAAGGAAATAGTAATGCAAATGGAAATGCAAATGAAAATGCAAATGCAAACAGTAACAGTGACGCCAAATGAAATAGTAACGTAAATGGAAATGCAAACGCAAGTGAAAATGCAAACGCAAATGGTGATGCATACGGTGACGCAAATGGAAATGCTAACAAAATGGTAACAGAAATGCAAACGGTAATGGTATAGTAACAGTAACACACATGCAAATGGTAATGAAAATACAAACAGTAATGATAACAGAAATGCAAGTGGAAACAGTAACACCAGTGGTGACGCAAAGGAAACAGTAACACAAAAGTAATGCAAACACAAAAGCAATGGAAACGGTAATGCAAACAGTAACAGAAATGCAAGCTAAACATGAACACAAACACAGATGGTAATGCAATGGCAACGAAAACAAAATGGTAATGGTAACGGAAATGCAAAACAAGCGCAATACAAATAGCAAATGCACATAGTGATGCAAATGAAAATGCTAATAAAACTACCGAAATGCAAACAGTATCAGTAACGCAAACTGTAACGCCAATGGTGACTCAAAAGGAAACAGCAACGGTAATGGTAATGCAAACATAGGTGCAAATGGTAATGCACATGGTGACACAAATGGAAATGATAACGCAAAATGGTAACAGAAACGCAACAAGAAATGTTAATGCAAACACTCAATGGTAATGCAAATGGTAATGGAAACGCAAACGGAAACACGAACACAAATGGTACCTGCAACGCATAAGGAAACAGTAACGCAAGTTACAACCAACTTCAAGCTAAGCACTAATAGTAACAGAAATGCAAACGCAAATGGTAACGCAAATGGTAATGAAAACACAAACGTAAAATAATAACGCAAATGGAACACAAACGGTAATGGCAACTGTGACGCCAAAGGAAATAGTAACGAAATGGAAATGCAATTGAAAATGGAAACACAAATGGTGACGACATGGTGACACAAATGGAAATGCAAATAGTAACGGCAACAGAAATGCAAATGGTAACGGTAATAGTAACGGTAATGGAAACGCACATGCAAATGGTAACGGAAACGCAAACAGTAACAGTAAGGTAACGTAATGCTAATGCTGACGCAAAGGAAACAATAACACAAACGTAATGCAAACGCAAGTGCAAAAGCAAACTGGAAACTGTAACAAAACGGTAATGGAACGCAAGCGTAAACATGAAACTAAACACAGATGGTAATGCAAATGTCAACAAAACACAAACAGTAAAGCAGACAGAAACGCAAGCTCAAATGCCAATGCAAATGGTAATGCATACAGTGATACAAATGGAAATGATAATGAAAATGGTAATGGAAATGCAAGCTACAAGCATAAATGTAAACACAAACACAAATGTTAACGCAAATGCAAACGGTAATGGCAACGGCAACACACAAGGAAACAGTAAAGCTAGCAACAACGAAACACAAGCGCCAATGCAAATGCCAACAGTAACAGAAACACAAATGGAAATAGTAATGCAAACAGTAGAAAGAAAGCTTAAATGTAATGGTAACGCAATGCAAACAGTAACGCATATGATGACGGAAACAGAAATGCTAACAAAATGGTAACAGAATCGAATGGCAAATGCCAATCTGTATGCTAAATGAAGCAGTAATGCAAATGGTAATGCAAGCACAAATGCAAACTGTAACTCACACGGTGATGCAAATGGAAATGCTAACGCAAAGGTAACGGAAACCCAAGCGAAACATAAACGCAAATGCTAATGGTAAAAGTAATGCAAAGCGACACACTTTATGTTTGAAAGAGGCATCCAGAAGCACAGTGAATACAAAGAATGTGGGCATAATAGTGGCCCTCGACAGGAAAATGAGCACTTGGAATACTAAATTGTTTATATCTCCGCAACCGCATTTAATGAGAAAAACAATTAAAATTCTCATACTAGTTAAGACTTTCCAGGCTAGTTTTATTCTTGGCCCCCATGGAGGACTAAGAATTTTGCAACAAAAAGTTCATATCTCAAACCATTTTGAAGATACGGGACCCGACTGGCATGTCAGACTCTATGGGAAAAATTGTCAACTTTGAGTGCCATAACTTTGCAGTCTTGTTATATTTTTCACCAAACCACCACAGGGCATATCTGGGTGATGCTGGTTTTTTCTGCAAATTTCAGTCCATAAGACCAAACTGTTGGTTTGTAGCAGGGTGGCAAAGATTTCCTATTGTTTTGGGCATAGTGTTGCAAATTACTTTGCAAATCATGACACTTACAAAAATAATCACTAAAGTATCGCATTTGCGGAAGTACTTTATGACATTACTTTTGCAAAATAAAAAAACATTTCGGGTGTTTTACCTCCCCAAAAGATTTGGCTAGCATCCTTAGGGTTTGACTAGGTGAACACAACAAGAATTGTGTCCCTAAAGGGTCCCAAATTTAAATGCCAAGCATTTTTCTGACCACCAACTGAAAAACAGTGGTTGAATCATAAAAGTAAAAGGGTCATTTGCAACAGGAAAAACTGCATTTGCGACACTTGCATAGTTTAAACTTTCTCCCTAGACTATAATGGGATTCAGTGTGTTTTGAATAACTTTGAACCATTTAATATTGTTTCACAAAATTTTGAAAGGCACATTGGGGCGCCAGCTACATGCTCCCTGGAGTTTTCAGACCATTTGTACAAACTGAGCAGTACAGGCACGAGCAGAGAAAGCACACAAAACCCATAATTTGCCTGTTTTGGCACACTGTAGCTGTGCAACCGTAAATCCGACCATAACAAAACTTAGCAGGTATGGAGATCTATGGTATGTCTTATGGTGGCAAAGTTATTAAGGTCACAATTTCAGATTTAGCCTTAAATGGGTCCTCAACCCTAACTATAGTGGCACGGTACACACACACACACACACACGGAAACTTAAATTTGTAGATTTTATCCTTAAAATAAGCAAAATTATCTGCCATTGTGATAAGATAATCATCTTAGTACAGTACTACTTTTAAAAATAAGATATGACTTGATTCTAGGTCTTGCATAACATTTTACATTTCTTAAAATAAGATTATAAATCAAAATATAACTGCTGAACTAAAACTAGAATTGATAGACATACTAAAATAAGTCAAAAAATATTAAATTAAGACAAATCAAGACATTTTCTTCTTCAAGTATGACAAATCTTGCTAATATCTTGAAACAAGAACTCTAAAACATACTTCATTAAGTCCAGAAAATCAGTTAAGAATTCTTAGAGATACTGAAGTTCATAAAATTTTAAATTAAGTAAAGAACTGTCTGGATTTATCGGAAAGCAGTCTGAATTTATGTGACAAATCTTGCAAATGTCAAAGCAAGAATTTCAATGTAGCAATCAAGGCTATAAATGAGAATATTGCCAACCAAAATGTACTCAATCAATCAATCCAAAAATACCGTAAGTCAGTAGCTTTCAAAATAAGTACATCTAATAAGAAAAATAATATGTCTTTAAGTACAAATACTGCCCCACAATTAATATATAAACCTGCTTATTGATCTAAAACCAGGATAATATGGACCAATTTTATAAACCATTCACTATACTGTGCCTAGCATTCCCTGTGTCCAGTGGCCCCAATCTCTGTTTCTGTGCCAATCTATATGGCACTCCTCTCCTTGTTCCATTAAGCACTCCCTGGAGTCAGCAGCACATCTCCTCTTCCCAGCCTGAGTCACACTCTGGTGTTTTGTGGCATCTGTCTAACCCTCCCCACACTGGATGAGTACTCCTGGTGCAAGTAGAACTTGCCAAGCTCTCTGCATTCCATGACACCTTCTTCATGCTCGTTATATGAATATACAAACATGCCAGCAGAAACAGGCTTTTCACAGTCTACAGAGTCTGCTCGATTGTGTAGCTATCCCTCAGTTTGCAGCTGACCCACCCACTGTTCCCTTTTCATAATTACAACACCCCACTCCCCACACAATCTGTCCTATCCCTCTTAAAAAGTCTACCATGCTACAGGCTGCTATTTTCTCAGGCAGAGTATTCCACTTATTCACCACTCTCTCTGTGAAACAATGTCTCCTGACTCCTAATCTACCCTTCAATCTCAGCTCTGCGGCCCCTCGTGACCCTCTCCTTCTAATCTGGAAACTCCCATGTGTGCTAGTCTTGTTTATCCTCTTTAAGTATTTAAAGGTTTTAATCATATCCTTCATCCCTCCTCTCCTCCAGGAAATACATGTTCAGCTCGCCAGCCTCTCCTCATAGGGAGTGTCCCTCTAATCCCTGGATTATATTTATCACCCTCCACTGTACACCCTCCAACAATCTGATGTCCTTCTTCAGGTATGGGTGCCAGTACTGCACACAGCATTCCTGGTGCAGCCTGACCAGTGACCTGTAGAGGGGCAGGATCACCTTCCTTCTTCGGTGCAGATTCACCTCACTATGCACCCCAGCATCCTGTTGGTTGTTGCTGCCGCTTTCCTGCACTGAGATGAGTTGTTCTAATTCTCCATCATAAGCACTGTTAGATCATTTTCTTCCTCTGTGAATTCCAGCTGTACCCCCCAGCTGATAGCTCCTCACCTGGTTATTATCACTGAGTATATACCTTATTGGAGTGGTGCAGTGCAGTGGCTGTGGAGCAGCAGTCTTCCGGGAGATGTTCTGGAGGATGCGTGTTGTCCCATCTGCAGGCACTCTCTGGGCTGAGGGAGGAGGTTGCCCATCTCCAGGCTGAGTTGACCAGGATTTGTGGGACCTCCTCTTCCATCCAGGGACCACCAGTGCCACTGCTGTTGCCTCAGAGGTTGCTAAGAAAGAGGAGCGGTTGGACCACAGTGGGCTCAGGGAGGGTGAGGGGGTGGAACAGAGGCGCATCCCTCCAGTTGTACCTCACACCCTATGCCATTCTGGCAAAGTGTGGTTCCTCCATGGAGGCACCCGCAGTGGAGACCAAGGAGGATGCTGAAACCTCCACAAGGACATCCACAGCAGGGGTGGCAGGGACCTGCAGGGGAAGGAAACAACTCCTGTGTGGGGACTCCATTGTTAGGGAAGGTAGAACTGGGGGATGAAGGGCAGAGGAGGTAAGGTGCCTGCCTGGCACCATGGCTTGAGGGACAGGGAGCGAATCCTCAGGATTGCTGGAGCAGCTGCACAGGGAGGGAGCTGGATGTCATTGTCCACCTAGGGACAAATGACCTGGCTAAGAAAGGGATTAGAGAAGTGCAGGAAGAGTTTGTGGAATTGGGGAGGGCCTTAGTCAAGTAGCACGACGGTAACCTTCGGAGGTGCTGCCCATCTATGGCATAGGAGAGGCTAGGGTGTTCCGCACCATGGGATTCAATCAGTGGTTGAAAACTGGTGGAGCTCAGGGATTTGGCTTCATTGGGGACTGGGGTCCACCTGGAGTGATGCAAGCTTATACTGGCATGATGGGCTGCATCTGTCCGGGAGGGGAACCAGGATCCTAGGTGATAGGTTTAAATGCTTCATTGGCAAGCTTTTAAACTAGCCAAGGGGAGGCACTGAAAGGAGCAGGGAAATCCTAGCACCCCCAAATAAGCATGGTAGTAAGTGCGGCAAACACCAACATAGAGGTGTCGATAGGGGAGAAGGGCGGTAAATGGAGAAAGTGACAAAGGCAAGAAGGACAGGGAGGGGGCAAAAGGGAGTAAGGCCATCAGGAAATGGAGGGTAATGAGTACCAATGCTCGTAGTCTGGGCAACAAGCTCCCTGAGCTGGTGGCCTTGATGGAAAAGGGATGCCTGGATATCGTAGCAGTCACAGAAACATGGTACACAGAGAACCATGACTGGGATGTTAACATACCAGGTACATAACCTACAGGAGAAACTGGCAGGGGGAGAGGGGAGGAGTAGCTCTCTATGTAAAGGAAGGATAAAAGCAACTGAACAAAAGAGTAAACAGGAGGAGAGGAGGCACTGTGGGTCACCTTGGAGACTGGAAAGGCACCACAATCCGCACAGGGTTGTGTACAGACCCCATGTCAGGGGAGGGAATGGACAAGGATATGATAGAAGGCATTCTTAGAATGGCAGAGAAAGGAGATACTATTGATGGGAGACCTGAATATGCCAGATGTTAACTGGAGCACATTTGCTGCAGCCACATCCAAGAGCAGGGCCATTCTTGATGCCCTACAGGTGGCAGGCATTAGACAGCTAGTTTCAGAACCCACTCGTGAGGGAGCAATCTTAGACCTCGTACTCTCAAACGGGGACAGTGAGAGGATCGCAGATCTAGAAGTGGGTTGCCATCTGGGGACAAGTGACCATCAAACAGTGTGGTTCACGTTAAACTCAGCTACAGAGTCAAGCATACAAAAGTGAGGGTACTGGACTTTAGGAGAGCTGACTTTGGCAAGATGGGAGAGTGCCTCAGAAAAGCACTAGCAAACAGGCTAGAAGGAAGTGTGGAGCAACAATGGGAATCATCAAACTGCCATCACAGAGGCAACAAGCCTTTGTGTGAAGCAAATAAACAAATCAAAGCGAAAGAAAAAGCCACTATGGTTCTCAAAAGGGTGGCTGTGAAAGTCAGGAAGGAAAAGATAGCATTCTGGAAGTATAAGGAAACACAGAAGGAGCAGGACAGAGAGCTGTACCAGTTAAGGCAGAAGGAAGCAGGGAGGGAAGTCAGAATAGCAAAGGCCCAAACTGAGGAAAAGATAGCCAACTCAGTTAAGAAGGGGGATAAAACCTTTATAGGTACATCAGCGAGCTTGAGGAAGACAGAGGGAGGGATAGTGAGGCTGAATAGAATGAACAGTGGTGGGCAGAGGGGACAGTGAAAAAGCAGGAATACTGAATGAATATTTCTGCTCAGTATTCACAAAAGAGGAGGGGAAGTTCCTAATCCAATTAATAGAAGCACTCTTGATAGGGGGGCGTGATCCCAGTCCTTTCACAGAAGAAAGGATTCTGCAAGAACTCCTAAACTGAAGGTGGACAAAGCAATGGGTCCTGATGGAATTCACCCCAGAATTCTAAAAAGAATTAAGGAGGAACTAGTGAAACCACTGGCTACTCTTTTTAATAAATCATGGGAGGATGGTGTGGTACCGAGGACTGAGGAAGGCAGATGTGATTCCCTTCACAAAAGTGGGACCAAGACAGAGGCAGGAAACTACAGACCTGTCAGTCTGACCTCTGTGGTAGGGAAAGTGATGGAGTCACTTCTGAAGGAAAGAATAGTTGAGTACCTAGAGGCCAGTGGAGCACAGGACCCAAGGCAGCATGGATTCACAGCGGAAGGTCATGTCAGACGAATCTAATAGATTTCTTTGACTGGGTGACCAAAGTAGTAGACCAGGGAGGGGCTGTGGACATGGCCTACCTAGACTTTAGCAAGGCATTTGACACAGTCCCACACAAAAGATTAATAGTTAAATTAACCAGCTTGGGAGTGGGTCCCAGGTGGTAGCCTGGGTAAAACATTGGCTGGACAACAGGACACAGAAGGTAATTGTAAATGGAGTCCACTCTGAAGAAAGAGAGGTTACTAGTGGGTACATCGAGGGTTCAGTATTGGGTCCAGTCCTTTTAATGTCTTCATCAGTGACATTTTCAGAGGACTGGAAGGAAAAGTATGCCTTTTGCAGATGACACAAAGATCTGCAACAGGGTTGATACACAAGGAGGTGTGGAAAGGATGAAAAGGGACTTGGCAAGGTTGGAGGAATGGTCAGAAGTATGGCAGCTAGATTCAATGCAAAGAAGTGCAAATAATGCACCTGGGAAACAAGAACCCAGGGAAGAATACACAATGGGTGGGGAGGTAGTAACAACAACAAAAAGGAAAGGACCTGGGGTAATCATATCAGATGACCTTAAGGTTAGCAAGCAATGAGAAGGCAGTAGGGAGGGCTGGGGTATACTGGGATGTATAGGAAGAGGCATCAGCAGCAGAAAACAGGAAGTTGTTATCCCTCTGTACAGACAGTTGGTGAGACCCCATCTGGAGTACTGTGTCCAGTTCTGAGACCCCATCTCCGCAAGGACATAGACAGGATAGAGGTAGTCAGAGGAGGGCAACTAAAATGGTGCAGGGTCTGCAGGAGAAGCCGATGAGGAGAGACTATGGAGCTTATATGTATACCCTTGAGGAAAGAAGGAGAGGGGACATGATAGAAACTTTTAAGTACCTCAGTGGAATCAACAAAGTCCAAGAGGGTAGCATCTTTCAGAAAAAGAGACTTGCAAGAACAAGGGACACAATTTAAAGATAGAGGGAGGCGGTTCAGGGCAATGTGAGGAAGTATTATTTCACAGAGAGGTAGTGGATGCATGGAACAGCCTTCCTGAGGAGGTTGTGGGGTCTAAAACTGTGGGAGAATTCAAGAATGCATGGGACAGACATAAGGTAATTCTTGGGGGTAGGAAGAAATAGGCTGTTGGTTAACTAGGATCTCGGCCTATCCTGTAGTGAGGAAATGGGCAGACTAGATGGGCCAAGCAGTCCTTATCTGCCGTCAAAGTCTATGTTTCTATGTTTCTATCAAACTTTAACAAGGACCTATCTACAAACTGCTTCTGTGCTTGATTGGGTAAATGAGACATAGAGAATAGTGGATGGTAGTATGCACAACTTGATTGTGTTGTGCCACTGAGAGTTCTGATTCCCTATGACTCGAGAGCAAAGCTCGAGAGGTCCGTGGAATCAGAACCTCGGCGGCACAGCACACTGGTTCAGTATAACATTGCCCATCCATTATTTTTTATAGTGTATGGTGCCCCTCACGAGCAATTTAAGTGAGCATTTAATTTTTTTTTTTAACCTGTAAAAGGAATTCTTCCTACTACGGTTTAATCTGGTATTCGCCAGGTTGCTAAGGTTAGTGCTGTGGTTGTTAGGGACCAAGCATCCCTACGTCTGTAGCGTGGTCTGTCATTGGCTGTCAGTCTCTTTGGGTGGGATTCCAGGAAAAAAACAGCAGACTGATCTCGCTAAGCGAGGAGCGTGGAGTGAAATGATTCACTTGTTAATGTGAGTACTTTTAAATATCTGGTTGATCCTGCATTTTTTTTAAATAGTTTGAAGTATCTGGTCAATCCTGCCTTTTTCGTGGTGCCCTGTTCGTCATCAGTTCGGTGGATGATCGTGTCGCTGGCTCCGAAGTTTTCTGTGTCTGGTCCAGTTTTAAATGAGCAGAGCGCTGCAGTTTTCTAGAGGCTTTCAAAATGTTGTTATAGTACAGTGTGGTACAATCATGCTCCATGACCTTTGAACTGTAGTACTACAACATTTTGAAAGTCACTGAATTCCATACACAACAAGCCCTCACCATACACTATTGGGTATTAGATGGATGGAAGCATTAGCTCAGTGGTGGCATGTGCTATAAATAGTGGTACCCATGCTCATCTACACTTTTCAGACACCACCCCTTGCATTGTTCTTGGCAACAGAAATGCACTTGCAAGAGTCAATTATAGCCCTCCCCCATCCCCAAACTGAGAAACCAGATTGGGAGTGCAGGAAATGAATGCTATGTGTTCTGAGGCCCTGTCCACACTACACGAACTCCGCTTTCATAACGTTACAGGGGTCCAAACCGTATAGCAATGGTTTGCGTTAACACCTGTAACGTTACAGGAGTATGCTTTCAACTGTCGAAACCACTTATGAGGTGGTTTCAACAACGGTTACAGAACCACCACTGCCACTGTACTGCTACTCGACTGTAGTGTGGACCCATGAGTGTGTAGCCCTACAGTGCTCATAGTGCAGCGTGAACTGCATTGTGGGATATGGTGTCAACCGTAATAGTCGCATGGCAACCACAATGTAGATGGGCTGTGACGGTTCCAAGCCGTTTAGGACTGTTCACCAGCAGTGTGGACACACTGTAGCGGTTACTGTTTGCATTGGGTTGGAACCGTTACAGCGGTTTAGTGCTGTAGAGTGGACAGAGCCTTACAGTGCTTAGGACATTGGAACAATTTTGACAGGCTATCATGCTGTAAAAGGTAACAGAGTGTTTAAAGGCTTGTTAGAATGGTCAGACAGCTGATTAAGAAGTTTAGGTTTCTCTCGCTCTCCTGCTGAAATGCATTTTGGGATACATTTTGCATGATGATGCTATGTAAAACTAAATTGTTACCTTTCTACAATCTAGAAGAAGGAAAGAGAATAATACTGCAAACATTTGGTGCTCAACACATTTGAAATAGAGAGAGAGAGAGAGAGAGAGAGAGGAGAAAGTGAAAGAGAGAGAGGAGGAGAGAGTGAGACAAACAGAAACAGAGTACCAGCCACAATCTCCCCGACCTGACAAACACACTACAAATATATATAAAATTACATCCTGTGACATTGACATTTCACTTTTTAATGTTGATGGAGCAAAATACCTTGCATATAGGAAAGGAAAACTACCAGAATGTCACACTAAGCCAGGTCTTGTTTGGCTCAGGGTCAAAAGTATGTGAGTGGGGCTGATGGGATTCAAACTGTGGTCTACAGGTTTGCAGCCCAGTGCTTTTAACCACTATGCTATACTGCCTTCTTGCTTTATGGCGACTGAGTGCCCCAAAACACTACATCACGTTCCCTACATATATGCATACAGATATACTCATTGCAAACACGCATTTGTGAATGCCAAATGTTTGCTCGCTGATATTAGCATTGGACGTGCAGAAGTCAGACAGATGCAGAATAAAAATGACAGTGAAGTACTGAACTCACGCCATCCCCACCTCCACCCTGCAGAGATGGACAGGCACTGGGGTGTGCCTTTGGTCGTCATCCATAATGCTCACAGCATTTCACCCACCCTATCCTGTAGACACCGACAAGTGTTGAGGTGTGCCTTGGGGTGTTCAGCTTCACAGTCACCCCATTTCATAAGGACATATGCTGAAATGGGTGCAGTATAGGAGAATGAGGTGAAGTCTGGGGTAGAAGAGTCCAAGGCACATCACAATGCCTGGCACTGTCTTCGGGGGTAGGGTGGGGTGGAATGGTGTGAGCATTACAGCCAGCAATCCAAAGACACACCTGATGCCTGTCAGTCCATACAGGGTGGGAGAAACATAGAAACATAGACTTTGACGCAGATAAGGACCGCTAGCCCATCTAGTCTGCCCATTTCCCTACCTACAGGATAGGCCGCAGATCCTAGTTAACCAACAGCCTGTATCTTCCTGCCCCCACAAGAATTGCCTTATGTCTGTCCCATGCATTCTTGAATCCTCCCACAGTTTTAGACCTCACAACTTCCTCCGGAAGGCTGTTCCATGCATCCACTACCTCTCTGTGAAATAATACTTCACTACATTGCCCTGAACCGCTCTCCTTCTATCTTTAAATTGTGTCCCCTTGTTCTTGCAAGTCTCTTTTTCTGAAAGATGCTACCTCTTGGACTTTGTTGATTCTCTTGAGCTACTTGAAAGTTTCTATCATGTCCCCCTCTCCCTTCTTTCCTCAAGGGTATACATATTAAGCTCCTTTAGTCTCTCCTCATATGGCTTCTCTTGCAGACCCTGCACCATTTTAGTTGCCCTCCTCTGGACTGCCTCTATCCTGTCTATGTCCTTGCGGAGATGGGGTCTCCAGAACTGGACACAGTATTCCAGATGGGGTCTCACCAACTGTCTGTACAGAGGATAACAACTTCCTGTTTTCTGCTGCTGGTGCCTCTCCTAGCATCCCAGTATACCCCCAGCCCTCCCTACTGCCTTTCTCACATTGTTTGCTAACCTTAAGGTCATCTGATATGATTACCCCAGGTCCCTTTCCTGTTTTGTTGTTGTTACTACCTCCCCACCCATTGTGTATTCTTCCCTGGGTTCTTGTTTCAGGTGCATTATATTGCACTTTTTGCATTGAATCCTAGCTGCCACGTCTGACCATTCCTCCAACCTTGCCAATTCCTTTTCATCCTTTCCACGCCTCCTGTGTATCAACCCTGTTGCAGATCTTTGTGTCATCTGCAAAAGGCATACTTTCCTTCCAGTCCCTCTGCAATGTCACTGATGAAGACATTAAAAGGACTGGACCCAATACTGAACCCTGCGGTACCCCACTAGTAACCGCCTCTTCTTCAGAGTGGACTCCATTTACAATTACCTTCTGTGTCCTGTTGTCCAGCCAAGGTTTTATCTAGGCTACCACCCTGGGACCCACTCCCAGGCTGGTTAATTTGACTAATAATCTTTTGTGGGACTGTGTCAAATGTCTTGCTAAAGTCTAGGTAGGCCATGTCCACAGCCCTCCCTGGTCTACTACTTTGGTCACCCAGTCAAAGAAATCTATTAGATTCGCCTGACATGACCTTCCCGCTGCGAACCCATGCTGCCTTGGATCCTGTGCTCCACTGACCTCTAGGTACTCAACTATTCTTTCCTTCAGAAATGACTCAACACTTTCCCTACCACAGAGGTCAGACTGACAGGTCTGTAGTTTCTGCCTCTGTCTTGGTCCCACTTTTGTGAAGGGGAATCACATCTGCCTTCCTCCAGTCCTCGGGTACCACACCATCCTCCCATGATTTATTAAAAGAGTAGCCAGTGGTTTCACTAGTTCCTTCCTTAATTCTTTTAGAATTCTGGGGTGAATTCCATCAGGACCCATTGTTTTGTCCACCTTCAGTTTTAGGAGTTCTTGCAGAACCCTTTCTTCTGTGAAAGGGCTGGGATCGACTTTCCATCAAGAGTGCTTCTGTTAATTGGATTAGGCACTTCCCCTCCTTTTGTGAATACTGAACAGAAATATCCGCTCAGTATTCCGCTTTTTCACTGTCCCTCTGCCCACCCACCTTTCATTCTATTCAGCCTCACTATCCCTCCTTTGTCTTTCTACACTCTGATGTACCTATAAAGGTTTTATCCCCTTCTTAACTGAGTTGGCTATCTTTTCTCAGTTTGGGCCTTTGCTATTCTGACTTCCTCCCTGCTTCTTTCTGCCTTAACTGGTACAGCTCTCTGTCCTGCTCCTTCTGTGTTTCCTATACTCGAATGCTATCTTTTCTTCCTGACTTTCACAGCCACCTCTCTTGAGAACCATAGTGGCTTTTTCTTTCGTTTGATTTGTTTATTTGCTTCACACAAAGGCTTGTTGCCTCTGTGATGGCAGTTTGATAATTTCCCATTGTTGCTCCACACCTCCTTCTAGCCTGTTTGCTAGTGCTTTTCTGAGGCGCCTCCCATCTTGCCAAAGTCAGCCTTCCTAAAGTCCAGTACCTCACTTTTGTATGGCTTGACTCTGTAGCCGAGTTTAACGTGAACCACACTGTTTGATGGTCACTTGTCCCCAGATGGCAACCCACTTCTAGATCTGAGATCCTCTCACTGCCCCCGTTTGGAGTACGAGGTCTAAGATTGCTCCCTCACGAGTGGGTTCCAAACTAGCTGTCTAATGCCTGCCACCTGTAGGGCATCAAGAATGGCCCTGTTCTTGGATGTGGCTGCAGCAAATGTGCTCCAGTTAACATCTGGCATATTCAGGTCTCCCATCAACAGTATCTCCCTTCTCTGCCATTCTAAGAATGCCTTCCATCATATCCTTGTCCATTCCTTCCCCTGACATGAGCGCCTGTACACAACCCCTGTGCAGATTGTGGTGCCCTTCCAGTCTCCAAGGTGACCCACAGTGCCTCTCTCCTCCCTGTTTACTCTTTTGTTCAGTTGCTTTATCCTTCCTTTAAATAGAGTGCTACTCCTCCCCTCTTTTCCCCTGCCTGTCTCTCTCCTGTAGGTTATGTACCCTGGTATGTTAACATCCCAGTCATGGTTCTCTGTGTACCATGTTTCTGTGACTGCTACGATATCCAGGCATCCCTCTTCCATTAAGGCCACCAGCTCAGGGAGCTTGTTGCCCAGACTCACGGGCATTGGTACCATTACCTCCATTTCCTGATGGCCTTACCCCTTGCCCCATCCCTGTCCTTCTTGCCTTTGTCACTTTCTCAATTTACCCCAGCCCTTCTCCCTACTGACACCTCCATGTTGGTGTTTGCCACACTTACTACTCTGATTGTTTGGGGGCCTAGGATTTTCCGCTCTTTCCAGTGCCTCCCTGGCTAGTTTAAAAGCTTGCCAATGAAGCATTTAAACCTATCACCTAGGATCCTGGTTCCTCCCGGACAGATGCAGCCCATCATGCCAGTATAGGCTTGCATCACCCAGGTGGACCCCAGTCCCCAATGAAGCCAAATCCCTGAGCTCCACACCAGTTTTTCAACCACTGATTGAATCCCATGGTACGGAACACCCTAACTTCCTCCTATGCCATAGATGGGTAGCACCTCTGAGAAGGTTACCGTATGTAAGCATTTCTGACTAAGGCCCTCCCCAATTCCACAAACTCTTCCTGCACTTCTCAATCCTTTTCTTAGCCAGGTCATTTGTCCCTAGGTGGACAATGACATCCAGCCCCTCCCTGTGCAGCTGCCTGCAATCCTGAGGATTCGCCCTGTCCCTCCAAGCCATGGCACCAGGCAGGCACCTTACCTCCCTCTCCCTTCCTTGCCCAGTTCTACCTTCCTAACAATGGAGTCCCCACCAGGAGTTGTTTCCTTCCCTGCAGGGTCCCCTGCCACCTCCTGTGGGTCTCCTTTGTGGAGGTTCCCAGCATCCTCCTTGGTCTCCACTGTGGGTGCTCCATAGAGGAACCACACTTTGCCAGAATGGCATAGGAATTGTGGAGGGGTACAACTGGAGGCGCTCTGTTCCACCACCTCACCCTCACCCTCCCTGAGCCCATTGTGGTCCAACCGCCTCCTCTTCTTGGCAACCTCTGAGGCAACGGCAGTGGCACTGGTGGTCCCTGGATGGAAGAGGAGGTCCCACAAATCCTGGCCAACTCAGCCTGGAGATGAGCAACCTCCCTCAGCCCAGAGAGGTGCCTGCAGATGGGACAACACCACATCCTCCAGAACATCTCCCGAAGACTGCTGCTCCACTGCCACTGCACTTCACCACTCCAATCATGTCTTATTTCTGGCCCCTTAACTGTTTGCAATCCCTACTCTTTCCTCTGTTTTTTTTTCTCTCTCCTTATTTTCTGCCTGTGTGCCCTTAAGCTCCTGATTGTCCTGTTCTGAGACAAGAATATCCTATATTTCTCAGTAGACCACTTACTTGTTCAGAGTTAGACCTCCAGCAGCTAGAGGGGCGGAGAGCTACTCTTGCCCTTCTAGGATGGTGGGTCCTTGGTGGTTTAGATCACTCACTTCCTGCCCCTAAACAGGAAGTTTCTGTTGTCAGTCAAATCCTGTGCCTATAAAAATAGAACTAGCTTTGGATGGAGGGAGGAAAGGAGGGCAATATAGTCCCAGCAGAGAAGTTCAGTCACACAGCAGTCCTTTCTCCTGATGTCTTCTGCCAAGCAAGGAGGTTGTGGTTAGAAACCTTAGCGCCGGGCATTTGTATTTGCACTACACATTTTCATCGTGGCATTTTGTGACTGCCATCTCATGAAAGCATTTGGGACCTCTGCTCATGAACAGTGGCACTGTGATTTTGTTAATGTGTTACTAACTTTGATTTCCCACAGTGACGGGCGCGATGTGCAAAACACAGATTGGACAGGATGTGAAGCATGACAGCTGTGCCATTGAGGTGTGAAGAGATAGCAATGTTGAAAATCTGAAGAAAAATATTAAAATTCTTGAACTTCTGCACGTATGTGAAACTGCACAATGCATGCTCATAACATAGTCATTTACTGAATTATTTCACCAAATTTTCAACATAGACATTTTATGACCTCTGCTCATAAACACTATCACTATGATTTTCTCAATCTGTCCTGGACATTGATTTCCCACAACAACGCCGCCACTGTGTGCCAGATGTGGAAACATATTTCGAGCAAGATGTGAACAATGACAGCTGTACTGTTCATATGGAGGTGTGAGAAAAATGCCAATGTTGAAAATATGGAGTAAAAATATTACAAATTCACGAAATTCACAGATGTGCGTAGAAACTACAAACACATGCTCAGTAACACAGTCATTTTGAAAATTTTGACAGATTTGCAACATGGCCTTTTTGAGAGCCCACCTCATGAACTATGACACTGTCATATTGTTAATCGGTCCCAAAGGTGATTCTGCACAGTGACTGCAAAAGCACCTTTGGGACTGAATAATGCCATGACAGTGACTGAATTCATGAGGAGGGGTCCCAAGAACCCCATGTTGAAAATGTGGTGGCAAAATTTGAAAAATGGCCAAGATAGTCACATAAATTGAAAAAACAACAAATTTATGCCATTACGCGGCTTACTGCCATTTCTTCCGCTCGTAGTAGTCGTCTTTGAAGAGTGCAGACATGTTCCTGTCCACCAAGATCAGCTGCATTTAGTGTGGAGTGTGCAGAGGGTGGGTGCAGGTTGGGAAGGGCAAGAGACTCAACGAGAGACCATTTTCTTTTTACAGGGTTTAAAAAAAGACGCATTGACGACTTTTGGAAAACTGGGTGGGCTCCCAGCGTGCCACCTGGATGTTTGTTGGGGAGTGGAGCTGACAGGGATTGGGCACCATGTCGGCCATACAGTGTGAGGGAGCACATGAGCATGCTGGGGTGAGCACTCAGCATGCTACCTGGGTGTTTGCTGGGGGCTGGAGCCAACGGGATTGGGCACCCCATCGGCACATAAATAAGGATCTGTGTTGGGTGGGGGAAACATGATGCTGAGGGGATTGGGCACCCTCTCGGCAAACTAAATGTATAGACATTATGCCGATGGGGAGTGGGCTCCCCATCGCTAATGAACTGAGGGGGCATGCTGACGTGGATTGGGCACCCTGACGCCGGTTTCATGGGGACATTGCGGCCAGTGGTGAGAGCCGCCACCATATTAACTGAAATGTTACACCAGGCAAGGTACCACCCTGCAATGACGGTTCGCTCCCTCACTGCAGCGGCAAATTCGTTTCAACTTGGTGTCACACTTGCTTAATTAGTGTCAGCAGAAGCATGCAACTGCATTGAGGAAAGAGGACCAGACCTCAAAATACATTGGGGGCATTGGCACAGTGCCGCACCTACAAAACCCTACTTCTGTCCTAAGAGTCACATAATTTTATTGCATATGCAAGCAAACATAAATATGACAATGCAGACAGAGCTGACAAATACAAAGCACACGATGAAAATGAAAACAGGGTTTGAACCCATGAATCTTGGAAAATCGATTATGTGGTGTTTTGGGGTTTCCAGCCTTAAAGCCCACCTCTCTACAGCCCATAGCCTGCCTGTCTGTCTGTAAATGTGCTGTAAACAGCTCAGTTTTCCAGAGTACATGTCCCGATGATATACCGAGCCAAACATGATCTCTTGCATCACACAGGGCCCTGTGGGAAGAATGCTATGACTGATTCTGTTAGCCACATATGCCAAGCCATATTTCTTTCTCTTTGAAGAGTTGTTACCTATGAGGCAGTGGCTTGGAGCTGTATCTTGTGCTTCAGACATGAGGCTATGGGCTACAGAGACCAGGTACAGAATGGCAGCCAGCTGCGGTATATACCTGATTTCGTAAACCACCAGGACGTGTACTCTGGAAGCCAGAGCTATTAACAGCACATTTTACACAAGCAGTATATGGGCTCTCCCTGGCTGCTCCGTGTTATGCATCACACTCTGACAACTACGGGTGGTCATCAATGTGCTGATGGCAGGATCAATCTGATATGAGATACATTTCATCAACACCAAGTTAATAAAATGAATACACTTTGCAGAAAAGCTAACTGGGGCATGCCTTACACCCAGGCATGGCCTGACTGCTGATGGATGTTTCCTTGTTAATTCAAATGAACCAGCTATATACTGTCAGCCTGATGCCATTCTATACCTAGTCTCTATACCATCAGGACATGTACTGTAATCAGAGCTGTCAACAGCACACTTTACACAGATTGACTATGGGCTCTCACTTGGTTGCTTCCTGTGTCATACATCACACTGGGACAGCCACAGGAGATTGTGGGCATGCTGTGCACTTCAAAATGATGGTGGGGGCAGCAGATGACAATAAACCAAGGTCCCATCTGCCTATTCTGGTAGTTGTTTAGGTGGACGTTAATGATCCCATGGCACTTCCTAAAAGAGTAGGGAATTTTACCGTGTCCAGAAAGATTTTCACCTTCACTAAAACTACCAACAGCTTAATCTGGTTCATTTTCAATTGGTTTCCAGCTGGGTCCCACCCCTGGAATGAAGCTGAAAAATAGGCAGAATTATTTAGCCCTCTTTTCCTGGTCCGGTCAGACCTGAAAAAGGGCTTTGTCCCAGTGTCCTTACCATTAAAAAAAAAAAAAAGAGAGAAAAAAAAACAACAAAAACTAAATGAAATAACCAGCTACAAGAAATATTTCAGTAACACTATTCCCTAAACAGCATGAAATGTACAGCAGAACCCATCTGCATGCAAGTTCTTCAAACAGGCAAATTAACAAGACTTTTATTGCAATTTAAAAAACTGCAGTAATGCAGCATAGCTGTTTTCAATTTTTTTTACCGGATTTTAGAAGCAAACATACAGCTCATGGCCAAAGAAATGACCAATATCATATATAAGCACAATAACACATTATAAAATATTTTGAGAAAAGGGCTTTAAAAGTCACCACTATCCTGATGTGCTCACATCCTCTAACCTTCCCCATCCCCACATAATAGTACTTTGTCATCCAGCCATGCCTCAATGTACAAAGCTCCATTGCCCATGCACTTCTGCTATTACAGGCCTCCGCTTTTTAGTTTTATTCTCCGCCTCCAGGTAACGGATCCAATATAAGTTTATCCTATAAATCAGTCATAGATTCCGTCCCTGTTCTGCAGAGGAAAGGTAGACATTGGATATCGGGGAGGATATGGGGCATCTGGTCAGCACTTTAAAACTGAAAAGTAGTAAAACAAAGGTTTGTAAGTTAGGTAAAGGTAAAACATGTACATAGCAAAATGTCAGCAGCTGTGAGTGTGCTTATTCTGAATAATAATTCCAAATACAATAAAATCACAAATAACAGCATCCCAGGTATTTCCCACACAGTATTTGTGGTACTCATACTATGAATTAATTGAAAAGAATTGCAAAAGACCCAGTCCTTTCCCAGGTGACAAAGACAAGTCCCTAGGCCACACCTCCATATTTCTGCAGTTTATACACTCACCCTTTCCCTGTTCTTCTAAATGGATTATAAAATAATACCAACTCATGGCATTTTAAAAGCCCCCTTTAGCCAGACCCCACCCCAAACCGTCACTGTTTTATGCCCTCCCGACCCCAAGCCAGGATTTGGGACCACGAGCAAGATATCCAGGATAGGCTTGTCCACTCCCTTTCCTAACCAACAGAGCAGCCAGCCACCAGCTGCATTAGTCCACAAGTTGAATAACAGAGCATGATAAATGCATCATCAGGAGGGAGGAAGCAGAGTGGTTTATGCCATTCATGGAGCTATGCAGAAATCAATCTTACCAGCATTATCAATGACACTCACCACTCTGGCCACTCCTCTCACTCGCTGGTGCCTTCATGCTGCATTGAGTAACTGGCTGATAGATCAGGTGGCTACTGTGGATTGGAGGATGGGGCTGGCAACTGGCTATACTGTATAGCAATATAAAGTCAGTTTATGCAGTGGTTTCCAGAACCAGTAATCCATCTTTTAGAATTTTGAGAAAAATAATTCACTGTTTAGACCATAAAGAATTTCTCTAAATAGCTTTCCCAAGAACAATGATGCTCCAGACAGCAATGAGACACATGGCATGGAGCACAAGCTGATTAGAATGGTTCCATGCCCTAATGGTGAATGAGTAATGGTGACACTAATCAGCAAGGGAACATCGCTAAAAACAGAATCAGCCAATGTACACAACAGCGGACCCTTAATTAGCAAGGACCCACAATAAACCAGGATGCACTAATAGCATATTTTTCTGTCCCCACACCCCATGTGGGAGGGACTTGCCCACACACCCCAATCTCATTATGACCAACTCCAGGGTGTGCCTGACACTGGGGTACTGGACCACTCCACAGGGGGCTACTGGGGAAGGGGACACAAAACTGGGGGACACAGAACCAGGAATCAAAACAAAATAAGACAAAAACAAACTAAGTCCTAATGGAAAGTACGGTTGGGCAAGAACTTACTGTAACTGGAGATCTTGCAACATGTAATAATGTGTGGATTCAGATGCAGGCATCATTTCCTCCAGATTACTTTCATAGCAGTGAACCCTGGGACCTCCCTAGCACCACCTTGTGGTGTTCACATGGCAGATATAAAAGGAGGCAGTCCCAGACACTTCTTAGTTCTTTTTCCATCCCAGTGACCGAATGTGTAACCATATCTCAGGGCCTCTGATGGGAATAGAGGGGAAATTAAGACAGCAGCTCGTTGAGTATTAGAGACAGAAGCAAGAATCCCTTTTGAAGTAACAGCAACTGGGAAGGAGGGTGAGGCTGCATGACCTGCTGCAAGAGATACTCTCAAGATCTATTGTTATGGTAAGTTCTTATACAACCATACTTCTTCATGGCAGTCTCTTGCAGCAGGTCATAACGTGGGAAGATTCTCAAGCAGCTGTTATTAAACTCAGTGGAGGAGGAAGTGAATCATGAAGGATCAGGAAAGTAGGTTTGTAGGATGGCCCATACAAAACGGTTCACCTCTTATAAGGGATGTCTAGACTGTAATGCTTGGTGGTGGTCTCACAAATGTCCCAGGTCGAATGCACCTGAAACACACCACAGAAGTGCGCCACCTCTTGTAGAATGTGGTTTTACAACTTCTGTGAGAGGTACTTTATTTAGCATGAATAAATGTAATGCAGTTGGCCAGCCATGTGGACAAGCACTGCTTAGAAACACTGAAGCTCTGGTTTCCAGGCACAAAAGAAACAAAAGGGTGTTCTGATTTTCACAATGTGGAAGTGTAGAGAAGGTAAATCATCTATGTTCTATGCACATCGAGAGTATGAAGTAGGGCTTCACTTGGATTTTGTGACTCTGCAAAGTATACTGGCAACTGGATGATCTGATTTAAAAGTACATTCAGAAACAACCTTAGGCAAGAATGTAGAGTTAATGCATGAAGATGCCCGGTCATTATGAAACTGTATATATGCAGGTTTGCTCATCGGGCATGCAACTCGAGACACATCTCCCAGACGTGATGGCAACTAAAAACAGTTTTCCATGACAAATGATAGAGGTTGCTGTATTCAGCGGGTTTAAAGGGACCCGTGGTCAATTTTTCAAGCACAAAATTCAAATCCAGACAGGGACTGGATCCATGATAGGGGAACGAGGTGAAGAATACCCTTCAGAAAGATTTTAATTAAAGGTAACAGGGACAAAGGAAAGTTATTCACATGCAAATGAAATGCAGTTATGGCTGAAAGCTGGACCTTCACAGAGGAAAGTTTCAGTCCACCTTCCGACATGGAGATCAAATAATCTAAGATGTGCTGAGGAGAACACTCATAAGGTTCCAAGTCCAGAGTAGACACCCAAATAGAGATGCATGTCCACTTAGAATAGAAGACAGAGTGATGACTTTCTAGCAGCCTGGAGAACTTCTGCCACCTTCAGGGACATGCCAGAAGTGCAAGAGGATAATGTCCTCAGGAGCCAGGTCTGTAGGTGGAGGAAGCGAAGACCTTGATGTAACAGGAAGCCTTGCACCTGGGACAGTAAGGCCTGACAAATAGGCAGAGAGATTGGCTCTGGTTCCAAAAGCTGTAGAAGCAGATGGAACCAAATCTGTCTCAGCCAGAATGGTGCTATGAGAATCATAAGACATCCCGTTCTGGACCAGTTTGAGTAGTACTCTCGAACAAGTGGAAAGGCATAAAGAAATCTTCCTGTCTAGGAAAGAGATAATGCATCCCACCAACAGTTCCAGGACCTCACATGAGAGAGCAGTAAAGTGGCAGTTTTGCATTTTACGGCAAGGCAAATAGGTCCAACTTCAGTCAGCTCCACAAGCAGAAGACATCATTTAGAACGCTAGTAGATTTCCCACTCATTGGCCATGGCAGTGGATCTGTTCAGGGCATCCACTAGCATGCTGGACACTCTAGGAATGTGTACGCCAGAAGATATGTCTCTGGATCACACAACGCCACACCCTCACTGATTCTCTGCACAGAGGGTAGGAATGAGTGCCACGCTTAGTTTAGGTAGTGAATTACCATGGAAATGTCTGCTTGCACTTGCAGGCAACCTGGAGGAAGGCTAACCTTGAACACTTGTAAGGTGTAGAGAACAGCCCCTAGTTCCAAGACACAGCGTGAGGCTGGCCTCACAGATGTCTGAGATTCTTGCAATCTGACGCTCAGGAGGTGAGTACTCCACCCTGTCACGGAAGTGTCTGTAGGAGACTTGGGACAGGAGAGAAATGACATGCCTCACACAAGACTGTCCCTTGTCTCCACTACTGTAGGGCTTGAAGAGCTGGAGAAGACAGCAGGACCAGGGCATCAAAGTTGTCCCATTTTTGGTCCCATTAGACTGAGGGACCACTGAAAGATCCTCATATTCAACCTGACATTGGTAACAGTCGGTATTGTGGCTGCTTAATGTTCCAGGTGGCAGAGATAGTCCCTTGCGGAGACCAGTCTGCCATGGAGACCAATCTGCTGGACTCTAAGCTTCATGCCAAAGTGATCAGGGCATTCACCCAAGCTATGGGCAGATATGCCATTCCCATGGAGGTGTCTCAGCATGGCTCCAATATATTAGAGGCATTGAGTAGAGTCCATTTTGGACTTTGGATAGTTTACCACAATCCCTACTTTGGTGAATGACTATAGGGTTTGAGAAGGTGTTAGAGATAGTTGGTGTCTGGAGTATGCCTTCAGGAGCAAGTCATCCAGGTAGGGAAAGACAGAGGCCTCCCTGAGGGCCACTGCAACCACCACTAAGCATTTTGTAAATACCTTGGGTTGAGGAAAGATCAAAAGGAGGGCCCTGAACGAGTAATGAGGATCCTGGAACATGAAATAGAGAAACCGTCTCAGAGCTAAGTACATCATGATATGGAGGTATGCATCCTTCATATCCAGACAGCGCAACCAATCTCCCATGTTCAGCAAAGGGAGAAGTGTCAGAAAGGACACCGTATGGAACTTTTGTTAAATGATATAGAGATTGTGACACCTCAGATCCAGAATGGGGCATGAATCCCTGTCCATTTGTGAACCAGGAAAAGTGGGAGTAAAATCCCACACTCTTCTGAGGAAGGGGAGCTGGTGGTTCATTGGCCTGTTTTGAAAGTAATGCACTGATCTCGGTCTGTAGGATCCGCCTGGTCTGGTGGGTAGTGAGAGACCCTGGGTGACAATGGAAGAGGCATCTCCGTGAACTCCAGTATGTGTCCTGTTTCAGTCAGTTGCAGGGGTCACTGGTTAGAGGAGACAGCATGCCACCTTTGCATGTGCAGGAAAACTTGCCCTGACAATTGTGCGTGGGACCTCCGTATCCACGGCTGGAGTAAGACCTTCAGGTGGAAGCTGGCCCTGCTGGGGCAGCAGGGATGTAATAGGTTTCTGTGCATTTCAAGGACCCAGCAATTGTAACTGAGGTTTCCTTTTATTGACATGCTGTCAGTTGGATGAGGGATGGCCCTGTAGGGGCAGCTCTTCGAGGAACCCCTATAGGCCATTTTGGCTTTAGGGCAATAAAGGGTCTGCACCAACTGAAGGTTATGACCAGAGTTCTGTAAATCTTTCGAGATGTCTTTGGTCTGTGGACCAAACAGTTGAACTACTTTAAAGGGAGCATTCAAGACTGATTGCTGTACATCCTGAAAAATCCAACACCCCAAGCCAGATGCGACACCCAAGACATATACCAGCAGAGGACGGATAAGCTGTAGTATCCACTGCATCATAAGTGGCTCTTAGCAGGTGGTGGCCTACTGCTGCCACAGTAAACAGTTCCACCATCTACTTCTCCTGGACAGGACCCACTGGGAGGGACTAGACTGCTGCCTGGGAGGCTTTTAGAATTTCCTCCTGATATTTCAGGTGTCCCATGTAATTGAATGCACAGAGGAAAAAGTGGCCAAGGAGAAAAAACTAACAAAAAATGTTTTCCTATGGCATCCAACTTTCATTCTGTATCAGAGGGCTCTGCACGAATGTGTTGAGGTCTAGAGGACTTATCATGCATGGCACTGATCACCACTGAGTCCTCCTGAGGCAGAGATATGAAATAGCCTATCAGCCTTCTGTGAATTGGAGGAATCTTGAAAGGTTGCTTCCAGGCAGCCATGATGGCCTCTTCAAAGGCATCCACCAAAGGGAGAGAGGGATGACCAGAGAGTGGCATTCTGCACACTAGGCACTGAGCCAATTTCTTGCGAGAATCATCCTGCTCAGTGTCCTGGAAACCAAATATTTTCTGGTGTTGGATAATAATGTCTGAAAACAATGGGTCATCTGGCAGAGAACAAGGAGCTCAGGGTAGTTTTCTCCCAAACAGAGAAGGTGACAGAGGAGGACTGAGGGATTCCTCATGGTCCAGGTCATCCTCGCCCTCCTGTCAGCCAGGTCCCACTCCTGCAGCAAAGGGTCTTCCATGTCCACAACCTGGGTGTACAGACTCCTGGGAGACAGTGAAAAGCTAGTTTTCCACTGGGCCGAAGGAGGCCTAGAGGAGCAGAGACTGAGCTCGACCCTCTTGGGGGATTGGGTCTGAGTGAGGTCCAGGATGGTGTTTACCAGTGCCTGGACATCTGTCATGGCCATCTGTCCAGTGGAAGTAGCTGGCAGACTGGGAAGAACATATGGGTACCACTTACGGAATGGAAGCAGGCAGTGGACCACACGAGCAGCCATCGACAAGGGTGGCAGTGTTAAGTTTTGCTGGGAAAGGACGGCTGTTGGCGAGGAGATCGTCGACTGGCCCATAGCCCCTGTCATTGATGACTGAGGAGTATCCATAATCATCAACGATGGCAGAATCGCTTCGAATGCTATGCATCATAGACAACAGAACTGTTAACAGTCCATGAGGCAAGTTCGATGAGAGAATCATCGAGAAAGCTGAAGCCATCAGCACAGATGATGGATAGGCAGCATGGTAGGGGGGGCAGCTTTGAAGCTGCAGGATAACCCCAGAGCCTCTAGTTGATAGAGAAGCCATCGATGAGGGAGGAGAGGAGCCCACTCATCATCAGTGGTGTAGAAGACTTATGTGAAAGGCTACCTTTTCATACTCACTTTTGTAGTAGAGGACAAACACAGAGGTGGTAGAGACATACTTAGTTTTAGAGGCTTCTACCATGACCCTGTGTCGACATGGAGGGTCTCCCATGGAGTTGTGAGACCTGAAGAGGATGCTGAGAGGTCTCTAGGTGACGGAGTGTTGCTGCTGCTCCAAGATGTCAGCCTTCTGCTCCATGAGAAACTAACGGAGATGTTGCAAACACCAGTGGTTTGTGACTCTGTTGAATTTATTACAGAAGGCACACACCACGGAGTTGTGTGCAGGACCAAGGCAATGAACACAGACTGCTTGGAGGTTCTTTAGCAATTCTGTTGCCACAGGAACAATTTTGGAATAAAGGATCCAAGACATTAATAGTAACTTAAAAATCAGTGGCTGGGACCTTCCCTTTTATATCTGCCAGGTGAACACTACGTGGTGGTGCTGCTGATGGTCTGTGGGTTAACTGCTGTAAAGTCATCCAGAGGAAATGATGCCCATGGCTGAATCCTACACGTTATGACCTGCTGCAAGAGACTGCCTCAAAGATTAAAAATAAATAAATTATTATATACACATTTACTGCCCCTAGTCAGCCCAGATCCCTGTACCTTTTCATCTCCATGACCCAGCTGCAGAATCAACTGGCAACTCCAACCCTTTAACCCACTTCCTGTCCTTCCTCCTCCAGTTGCTCTCCTGCTCCTTCACCATTTTGTACTCCACAGTTGCTATAACCCAACCATTAGCATTCTCAACCAATAGCCCACATAGCTCAGGCACTGTAAATGAATCGCCATTTACAGTCATCCATATGACGGGTTACCATTAGGACAGGTGACAGGGAACTCCCTCACTAACAGCGATTTCAGAACAGCACTCAGTAAAAATTTAAAACGGTACCAGTTCCGCTTTGAAATCAGCACTCATGAGGGATTTGCCAGAAACCTGTTTGTTTTAGAAATAGCCTACTCATATCAGGATATGTAATGAACTTGTCTCCTTGCAAAATGCACTAGTAACTTCACACCTCGAGAGATTAGGGACATCACTTGGGCACTCCGGCTTTGCTCTCATCCCCATGATTTCACTAACCTCAGTCAGTCTTGAGGTTAACAACTTGTTCAGCACGGATTGGGTTCATTATTCTCTGCTTATGTGCTTGCAGGCTACGTCCATGGAGCCTTCTACTGTCAAATATCTTAAGTAAGCAAAACACCAGGTAGGGACGAGGCTGAAAATAGCTCTCCTTTCTAGGCCAAAATAAATAAATAAATGAAAATCTAGTTGCTGCATATTACAATGGTGGCACCTTTTTTTTCTCTAGTTGTTTAACCAGGTGAGACACACTAAGCTGAAAGCTTGTTTACAGGTGCGACCTCAAGCAGCAGAGGGAAGTTAAGTAACTTGCTCAGGGTCACACAGTATGCAAGTGGGGCTGTGGGATTCAAATCCAGGTCTCCAGATTTGCAGCTCATAGTCTTAAACCACTGTGCTATACTGCCTCCCAGCTGTTGTGTAGCAACTCGATTTTTATTTATTTATTTTTGGCCTAGAAAGGAGCTATTTTCAGCCTCGTCCTTCCTGGTGTTTTGCTTACTTAACAGTAACAGATACCTGAGATACTTTTGTACTCCTAGTGCTCATTAGGCTAGATATTCAAAGGTGCGCTGGAACTGTGCCCCGGATCAATATTCAAAGGTGGGGATTGCATAGCCTAATTCCTGATGTGCCAGGGTACAAAACTGTATGCTGCACATCTCCAGGAGGCATGCCCATGTATATGCAATCTCAATATTTAGCCCGGGATGGAAGGCATCTGCTGCCAGAACCCAGAGATGTGTCGATACCTGGGCTCAACGTTGAGCCTGTAAAACCATCTCAAGTGCCACCCTGTTGTATGCCACTCACCCTACAGAGCAGTTATAATTAAATAGGACTTACATGCTCAGTCAGAGTCAGGGAGTCCACAGTTGGGGTGTCTTGGTTTCTGGGAATTTTGTTATGACCTGAAAGCGAGGAACAGAGAAAGCTTAGAAGACACAGAGGGTTGGGGTCCTAGAGAGAGATTAGGAAGTTAGAAGTAAACAAAGATACTTATCTGATTGGTATACAATCTAGCCAGACCTGTAGAAATAAAGGGAAAAAGATTAGTATGAGAAACTTCTTGTAGTGAGAGTAAGACAGAGAGTAGAGACTAAATAAATAAATAAATAAATAAATGGTATAGCACTAGGTAGTCACCTAACCTGCTCACCCGGTCCTATTCCCATAGCTATACCCCTCATAATTGAGTCCCTCACCAGAAGCTGTTTCGCTCTTCCTCTGGGTTCCTCTGCCACCATCCTTGGGGTTACCACTATGGAGGGTCCCCACACCCCTTGGTCGCTACCACAGGTGCATCCTCCAGGCAGTCCCGCACCATCAGAGTGGCACAGGAATTTTGCAGAGTGTCTCTGTCCCACCTCCACCATCCCTCCAGAACTCACCATAGTTAGTCCAGCCATTCCTCTTTACTGGCATTCTTTGAAGTAATGGTGGCAGACTTGGTGGCCTCTGGGTGGGGGAGAGGTCTCCAAATCCTAGTCAACTCTGTCAGAAGCCTAGCAACCTCATCTCTAAACCCACAGTGGTGGGTACAGATGGGCAGCATCTTAGTTTCAGAAGCCCTCTCTGAAAACTATTAACCCACAGGTATTGCACTGCACTGCACCACTCCCAGCATTCTCAACCCCTATTCTCCCTGTGTTACCTGGCAATACTTTTGTACTCTTAGCACTCTCTGGGCTAGATATTCAAAGGGTTGCACCAGCCCACCCAGAACTGTGCCCTGGAGCAATAATCAAAGGTGGAATTGCACAGCCCAATTCCCCGATGTGGGTGCAAAGCTGTATGCTGCACATCTCCAGGGGCGTGTCCATGCATATGTGGCACATCCCCAATATTCAGCCTGGGATGTGTGGTGCATCTGCTGCCAGAACCCAGAGATGTAACAGATACCTGGGCTCAAAGTTGAGCCCATAAAACGTCTCAAGTGCCATCCACCCACATGCTGTTGCATTGCAGTGCACAACACAGCAGCTGCTGTGTGCATGGCTACCTCCCCAGAACACCATGCACAAGCACTCACATATGTCCCTGTTAGTCTAGTGGTACCCCTTCCCTCCCATATCTCTGATCATGGTATATTATTGCAAAAATAGCCCTGGGGTTCAGTGGTTCCCCCACCCTGCCTGTACCTCCGATTACTCTTATATCTGACCCAGCAATCCCTGGTAATATAGTGTTACCTCCACCCCGCTGGTGACCTGTCATCTGTAATGGTGACCAAAACAATTCCATGATGGTTCAGTGGCACCCCTCCACCCTCACAAGATCTAGCCCACCCAGTTCCCCATCCCATCATATGTGGAGCATGAAACACACCGCATATCTCCGCAGCTGCCGAATGACAGCATACAGTAGCAGCTGCGTCATTGGACCACACTGTGGAACTTGCTTGCAGTGCATACTAGTATTCACAAATATGTGGAATGATTTCAACATATTTGTAAATGAGTATTACAGTATGCACTGCAAGGCCATTGGTACACAGTGTGGTCCAGTGTGATTGCAGCTGCTACTGTACGCTGTCATTCAGTGAGCAGTCATGGAGGTATGCAGGTTTTTCTGCCTGCTGATAACAGGGATGGGGAAGCTGTGTGGGCAGGGGTCTGTGGGTGGGGGGTGCCACTGGACCACCAAGGGATTGTTTTGGTGACCATTACAGGCAATTAAGGCTACTGGTGGTGGGGTTACAACTAGACTACCAGGGATTGCTGAAGCAGATTTATGAGCAATCAGAAGTACGGGCAGGATGGAGGGGATCCACTGGACCATCATGGCTATTATTATGTTGCTTGACATACCAGGGTACACAATCTACAGAAGGGACAGGAGGGTAAAGAGGAGGTGGAGTAGCCTCTCATAAGGGAAGGGATCAAAGCTACAGAACTAAAAGTAAAGTGGAGGTCAAGAGGCACTCTGGGTCACCTTGGAGACAGGGAATGGCATCACAACTGCACAGGGTTATATACAGACCCCGATCTCAAGGGAGGAAATGGACAAGAAAGCAATAGAGGGCATTCTCAAAAATGGCTGAAAAAGGAGATACTGTTGATGGGGACCGAATATGCCAGATGTTAACTGGATGACATGGACTACAGCCACATCCAAGAGCAGGGTCATTCTTGATGTGCCCACAGGGGGCATGCCTTAGACAGGTAGTGGTGGAACCCACTGGAGGGAGCAATATTAGATCTGGTACTCAAATGGAGAGAGGATCACAAATTTAGAAGTCAGTAGACATCCGTCGAACAAGTGACCACCGCACAGTGTGCTTCACAATAAACACAACCATGGAGATAAGTCATACAAAACAAGGGTACTGGACTTTAGAAGGGCTGATTTTGGCATAATGGGTGAATACCTGAGGAATGCATTAGCAAATGACCGAAAGGAGGGTGGAAGAACAATGGAGAAAAATCAAACTGCCATCATGGAGGCAACAAGCCTTTGTGTGAAACAAATAAAGAAAACAAAGCGAATAAAAAACTCTATGGTTCTCAAAAGACGGTCAGGGAAGGTTAAGGAGAAAAAGGCTGCATTCAAAAAGTATAAGGAATCACAGAAGGAGCATGATTGGGAACTATCAATTAAAACAGAAAGAAGTGGGAAGGCAGTCAGAAAAGCAAAGGCCCAAACCGAGGAAAAGATAGCCAACTCAGTTAAGAAGGGGATGAAACCTTTATAGGTACATTAGGAGCATAGAAAGGTTAAGGGAGGGATAGTGAAGATTAATAAGGAGAGGGAGGTGGGCAGAGGGAGACAGTGAAAAGGCAGAGATACTGAATTAATACTTTTGCTCAGTATTCACAAAAGAAGAAGAGGAGGAGTTACCTAAACCAAACAATAGAAGCACTCTGGGTATTGGGGTTGACGCCAGTCCATTTACAGAAGAAAGAGTCCTGAAAGAACTCCTAAAACTCAAGGTGGACAAAGCAATGGGGCCTGATGGGATTCACCCTAGAATCCTAAAAGAACTAAGGGAGGATCTAGTGACAACACTGACCACACGTTTTAACACATCATGGGAGGATGGGAGGATGGCGTGGTACCTGAGGACTGGAGGAGGGCAGATGATTCCCCTTCACAAAAGTGGGAGCAGGGCAGAAGCAGGAAACTACAGACCTGTTAGTTTGGCCTCAGTGGTGAGGAAAATGATGGAATCACTTCTGAAAGAAAGAATTGTTCAGTACCTAGAGGCCAGCGGGCACAGGACCCAAAGCAGCATGGATTCACAGCAGGAAGGTCATGTCAGACAAATCTTATCGATTTCTTAGACTGGGTGACCAAAGTAATAGACCAGGGAGGGGCTGTGGATATGGTTTACTTAAACTTTAGCAAGGCATTTGACACAGTCCCGCACAAAAGATTAATAATCAAGTTAGCCAGCCTGGGAGGGTCCCAGGGTGGTAGCCTGAGTAGCTAACTGGCTGCACAACATGATACAGAAGATAACAGTGAATGGAACACATTCTGAAGAAAGGTGGTGGTTACTAGTGGAGTACCTCAGGGCTCAGTACTGGGTCTAGTCCTCTTTAACATCTTTATAGGTGACATTGCAGAGGGTCTGAAGGAAAGGTATGCCTCTTGCAGATGACACAAAGATCTGTAACAGAGTTGATACATGGGGGTAGAAAGGATGAGAAGGGACTTGGCAAGGTTGAGGAATGGTCAGACATATGGCAACTTAGATTCAATGCAAAGAAGTGCAAAGTAATGCACCTGGGAAATAAAAATCCAGGAGAAATGTACACAATAGCAGGAGAGGTACGAACAACAACAGTAATGGAAAGGGATCTGGGTGTAGTCATATCAGATGACCTAAAGGTGGGTAAGCAATGTGAGAAGTCAGTAAGGAGAGCCAGGGGATAGTGGGATGCATAGGGAGGGGCATCACAAGTAGAAAAAGGAAGTGGTTATTCCTCTGTACAGACAGTTGGTGAGACCCCATCTGGAGTACTGCGCAGTTTTGGAGACCTCATCTACGCAAGGACATAGACAGGATGGAAGCAGTCCAGAGGAGGGCAACTAAAATGGTGCAGGGTCTACATCAGAAACCATATGAAGAGAGACTGAGAGAGCTTAATATGTATACCCTTGATGAAAGAAGGGACAGGGGAACATGATAGAAACTTTTAAGTACCTCAAGGAATCAACAAAGTCCAGGAGGGTAGCATCTTTCAGAAAAGAGATGTAAGAACAAGGGGGCACATTTTAAAGTTAGAGGGGATGGCTCAGGGGTAATTTGAGGAAATTCTTTTCATGGAGAGAGTGATGGACGCTTGGAACCGCCTTCCTGGAGAGGTTGAGGGTGTAAAACAGTGGGGAATTCAAATATGCATGGGACAGATATAAGGCACATATAGTGGGCGGTTGCAGGAAGTAGGCTGTTGGTTAACTAGAATCTGCAGCTTATTCAATAGGTAGGAAATGGGCAGACTGGGTGGGCCAAGTGGTCCTTATCTGCCGTCAAAGTCTATGTTTCTATGTTTCTATCATCTGAGTTTTGGAGGTGTGGCACCTGTCTTCCAGTTCAGTCAGTGTGTTTGCAGGCACAGTCGCAGTTCTCCAATGACTGCTGCAGCTGTCTATGACAGCAGTTGAAAAATGCAGTGCAGATAGTTGAAAGGGAGAGCTCCGCTCAGTGAGCAGAGCACTCCACCCCCACACACACATGCAAGCACGCATATGACATGCTGATGCGCCCACATGCACACACTGTGGCCAAATCTCCCATCGGCTGCCCCTAAAAAGTTAGTCCAGGTGCCACGCTAGAGCCCACCCCAGCGTGGCAAAGCTTGTTATGGGTGACGGAGGTGCCCAGTCCCCCATCGGCTCCACGGCTGCACGCCCCAAAGTTTTCACGCGCCACGCGCGAGCCCACCCAGCTGGCAAAGCTTGTTATGGCTGACAGGGTGCCCAATCCCCACTGGCTCCAGCACCCCAAAACAGTCTTTCAGCTGCCACGCTGGGAGCCCACCCAGCGGGCAAATGTCCCGTGTCATCTTACTTTAAAAAACAAACCCTGTAAACAAAAAAATGGTCTCTGCCGCTCTCCTGCCCCCCACAACCCGCACTCCACCCACTGCGCACCCTGCCTCCCCACACCCCTTCACTCATGCTTACCTCCGAACGGATGCAACGATCCGTGGACCGGGAACACGCCTGCACTCTTCAAAGCCGACCGCAACTGAGGAAATGCCGCAGGCTGTATAATGGAATAAATAAGGTTTTCAACTTTGTTGCATATCTCAGGCATTTTTGGGAATTTGGGCCCAAATTTCAACATGGGTTTTGGGAACCCTCCTCTGAATTATTGCACTGTCATAGCGTTAATCGGGCCTGAAGGGTGATTTCGTGGTCACTGCGCAAAATCACCTTTCGGACTGATTAATGAACTGACAGTGCCAGTGTTCGTAGGCGGCTCAAAAAGCATATTTTGAAAATTTGGTGAAAAGATTACTAAAAAGCGACCGCTTTATGAGTGTGTGTATGCAGCTCTAAGCACGCCACAAGTTCGCTGGATTTTCAATATTTTCACCCAGATTTTCAAATTCGCTTCATTTTACCACACCTTCTTATGAGCAGTACAGCTGTCATTTTCACATCTAAGCCCAAAACATGTTTCCCGCCCATATAGCGCACAATGGCGCAGTCAATGGCAAATCAATGTATGGGACACATTAAGAAGATTGCAGTGACACTGGTGATGAGCAGAGGTCTTAAAATGGCTATTCTGAAAATTTGGTGAAAAAATTCCCTTAGCTGTTCTGCAGTGTTTCTATGAAGACCCTGCAGCACCTCACTGGTCACCCCTCTCCCTAGACTGCACCCCTATTTACCACCACTCTCTGTCTCCTGTCTGTTAGCCAGTTTCTAACCCAGTTTACCACCATTTCCCCCATGCCCAGCCTACCCAGCTAGTTTATCAGCCTCCTATGTGGGATGTTGTCAAAGGCTTTGCTGAAATCAAGGTAGCGTTGTCCACTGCCCACCCTGATTCACTTCCTTTGTCACCCAGTCAAAGAAATCAACCAGATTTGTCTGACATGATGTCCCCACTGTGAATCCATGTTGTCTGTGGTCCTGGGTCTGATGGCTTCTAGGTGCCCCACTATCCTTTCTTTAAGCAGTGTTTCCATGATCTTCCTAACTACTGAGGTGAGGCTGAATGGCCTATTGTTCCCCACCTCCTCCTTGCTGCTGGACTTGTATAGAGGGATCAATGTGCCCTCCTCCAGTTCACTAATGTTGAATGACTCGTGAACGTGGCTGCCAGAGGTACTGCTGTCTCCCTTCTCAGTTCTCTTAATATCCTTGGGTGTATGCTATCTGGTTCCATCGCTTTGTCCACCTTCAATTTAGTGAGCTCCTGCAGAACTCTCTTGCCTTTGAATGGACTGTTGTCCACCTCTTCACCCCTTGGCAACTGCTATACTGCTGTGGCCCTTGTCCCTCCCACTCTTCTGTGAATACTGAATGGAAAGACATAGTGGATGTCTTGGGAGGAAGGCATGGAACTATCACTTCCAAATACCTAAACAGCACATACAAGCAAGCAACATTCGGCACTGACAAATGCTTGTTTGTAACATATGGTGATCAGAGGTAGGGGAGGAGGTGGGGACCACTGGACTACCAGGGCTTGTCATGGGGCACATTCATGGTGCTCGGGTTATGGGTGGGGCACCAGTAGACCTCTGAAGGTACACTCATGTTGTGCAGGGCACCAGGTGGCATTTCACCAGCCCAGCCCTGTACAACTCATGTAAATAAGGCCATAACGACATGCAAATGGCCCATTTGCACTTGCATGCATTATGGCTCCATTAACATAATGAGTGGCTGAATATCAGGAATCTGTGTACAGCGATCTCTGCTATGCTAGCACAATTCCCATTCCTGGTGTTCAGCTCTGTTTGGGCAGTATGCGCCAATGCATTGTATTTGCACAGTGTGCATTACCCGATATTCAGAAGAGATATGCCATGACTCTTCTCTTTGAATATATCCCTTATTTGCTCCAGCACAACTCAGTTGTGCTGCGCCACCACTTGTGCCAGTGCCAGGTGCATTTCTGAATATTGGGCCCATAGTGTGCTTCTAGTTTCCCTTTATTTATTTATATTTCTGCTCCCCATGTGTCTTGTTTAAATCTTGATATGCTTCTACCCCGACATGGTGTTACTTCAATTCCCAGTTCTGGTCTACCTTTGAACTCCCACCTTTTCCAGCAGTGAGTATTACACGGAAGCAAACAGTTGCCTTACCCTAGTCAACTGGCAGAATCCTGAGGATGCCTGCCGATGTCTACAATGCCAATCACCTGTTCCACTGCTTCGCTTGGGACACAAGCATGTGGGACATGTTGGAAGTCGCTGCTTTTATTGCAGAACCTACTGCCTTCCTGATGGCATGCTATTGACTGTGGGAGGTCATTTATCAAGTATCAGATGCCCCAGGCCAGATTAGCACCCTCCCTCAAACTGCAGGGCAGACACCCTCTCTAGGTGTGGCTGAGGCGCTAGAGGAGGAACTGCACTGCACTAAACCAAATTTCTACATTTGCAGCATTTTTCTCACAGGTAGCAGCCTCTCTACAGGACTCCGAGTGGGCACTAGGAACTGAGGACAGAGTGGGCAGGATAAGGAATTGGACTGTGGGTTAACTAACTGTTTTCCATTGCAGGGGAACACCTGAAGGAACCATCCACCTACCCCAAGCAGGTCTACATTTATAGGGACAGTGCCTGGATAGTAATTGGCTACTTCCTGGTCTCATGCAGGAAACTGCAAGAACACCCTAATAACACAGCTAGTGGACCTGGTAATCTTATTATTGGGCCCCTGAACTTGGGAAGCTCTCATTCAAAGGTGGGAAATGCCCAAGAGAAAGGGGTAAAATAAAAGGTTGTGGTGAGTTTAAAGGTTGGTGTACAGACTAAGATTAGGAGCAGGGACTATGAGGTAACTATATCAGATAACACTAAAGTTACTGGGCACAATACTTTACAAAAGGACATCCCTAGAGAAGACAGGGTAGCAACAACAGGCAGACAAGAAAGAACAATCTTGGTGGCTTACATTTAATTACTTTTTCTGGTGGTCCAGTGGGCCCTAAGTGGCATGAGAGACCACACGTTCTGACCCAGGATGTTGTAGGGTATGTGTGACAGGAAGGGTGGTGTTAACAGAGAAGCTCATTCATTATATCAGCTGATTGCCTCTTGGGCTCCTTCCATGCCACCATACTTGAGTTCACCCACTTTGCTGCCAAAGGCTGTTGTGCTCAATTAGGAAGTTGCCTGCTTCTCCATGGAGCCAGGCAGGAGACACATGTGCCTTTCCACAGCAGGGTAACACTGGTAGAATCCATGAATGAGCAATTTAAGGGACCCAAGGAGTTATGGTAGAGGCGGCTGTGGAGAGTGAACCACGCAGGTAAATACAAGCCAGTGGAGCAGAGAGCTGATTGTATTATCTCTTTATTTTGCCTGATTCACACAAACAAAATGGTAGCAGCTTCAGTACTCTCTGTTCTGTCCTATAACCCCAAGTCATACCATTTTTGGTATCCTCTTCAATGCAGGCAGTAGGGGTGTGCATGCACACATATGCCAGCTGTGTGTACTGCATGGCACCAGCCTTTGTCTTCCCTCCCACTATGTTTTTCCAGCTTCACTACCCACCTGGGGTCACCCCCAGGTGGCAGTGGAGCAGCGGTGCTGGTGGCCCTCCTCCCAAAGATCATCCTTGTGAATGCTTGATCCTCTACCTAGCAGATCTACAGTGCCCCGTGGCTTATTCTCAATCAAGGGTCACTGACATTGCAAGCAGTAACACTACTGATGTGCTGACAGGCTGGCTTAATTATTTTTTTTCTATATTGAAGTTTTGGAAGTTAGATGTAGCTGGACAAAAAGGTGACCAGTGTGCCAGCCTCTACCAGGGACCAGGTCATTAGATTGTGGTGCTCGGGGGGCACCACTGACCCAGGGTGAATGTCTGGGAATGGAGAGAGGATGAGGTGCCACTAGACACCAGAGGGAACTTGTTGGGATGTGGAGAGAGGGTTATGTACAATAGTGAGGGCTTACAGAGAAGGGAAGAGGAATGAAGTGACAATGGACACCGAGTTGCACTAGACAGGAGGCAGAAATTGAAGGGATGTAGAAAGAGGTCCCACTGTAAACCAGAGAATAAATGGAAAGGACTCTCCCCAATAAATGCCATAGCTTGGGGCCACCGTAAATCTTTTTTTTTGGGGGTGGGGTTGGATGGCAAACAGGTACTACTTTCCTGGCTGGACCACTGAGAAAAATAAAGAAATTTCAACCCTGCAATACCTCAGGAGGGTGGGACAAGACTGAAATTGGTTAGAGGATGGCCAGAGATTAGTCCTGGCCTCTAGGTGAGGTAAATAAGGTGGTTTAATTGACCTGCCCCCCACACAGTCACCCCCTGAACATTCAAAATAAGGTATTCACCCACACCTGCTTCCCAGGTAGTCAGGTAAGTCCTTCCACCCCTCCTTAACACAATAATTTCTCACCCTCTTCCACAAAATTTTTTCCTCAAATTAAATATGTTTGTTCCTGACACTGTGCCAGAAGCCAAGGACACTTCAAATTCTACCCAACCCTCACAGTTCCCCATGACTAATATTTCAGTGGTGGCCCTTCCTGACCCAGAATTATGGAGAGGCAGAAAAAGTAGTTCAGGCCTGGCTACCTTAAGTCTCCAGTATCCCAAAGAGCACCTGTTTAAGGCAGTAGTGATAGTGGGGCACATGTGACAGGGAAGAGGCACAGCAGTCTGCATAACAGAAGACACTGTGAAGCAGACTGCAGACATCCTTTTCTTGACTGTGTGCACGAATGCATATGCCACACTGCAGTTTCTAGTACCTTAAAGTAGTTGTTGCGCTGTGGGGCAACCAAGTTAGCAAGATTGAACTACAACTAACCCCCAAAAAAAAAATCATGAAATAGGACAGAGGTCAGAACTTAAATATAGCTTGGGAAACTGATGGCTCAGGTTGCAAGAGAAAACTTTTGTTAATTATACAGCATTATTTACCCTGTGGTGTTGTCTGCCTGGTCCTCAGGCCCTTGGACATACCCTAATGGAGGAAGAAGTCCTGGGGCAGGATTCTCAAAGATTGTGAAATACCCGTGGTTGCAGGTAAACTGCGGTGCCAGTGAGTTGCCACTTGTGGATCCGCGGGTTACCGCGCTCACGGGTATTCTAAAGCTGGAGCGATCACGGCTGACTCCCACGATTTACTGCTGCTTGTGGGAGGTGTTGCCTGGGAGATCTCTGCAGCTGCGTCAAGATGCTACGTCTGGTGGGAGCAGCCGTAACATCCTCTGCAACTGCTGGCTGAGAATCGCAATCAGCGCGCTGCGCAGGCGATTTCAGCCCTGAACTGTAAGTGCGGAGTGGGACTTTGGTCCCTAAAGTTTTAAGAATCCTGCCCTGGTCTCCATTATTCCTACTGGCTGCTCTACAGGGACAGGAATAAACTACTGTGGGGTGCCTGGGGAGGGCAATCTGCATGTGCATTTAAAAACACAGCTAGTTCAACTGGCGCAGGTGCTAGCTACTTTTCAGCTTTGCTAACCACCTGCAAATATTTGCCTTCCCCACACTCATTTTGCAGTCTGTTCTCAAGGTTTCTCCCACCCACAGCCCACTATAGAACCCCCAGCTTTCCCTCAATATCTCCCTCAGTACCCCTCAAACAAGTATTTTCCCCTAATCCCACTTCACACCACTTCCCTCACAAGTATATTCATCCCGAACCCCACCACCACTACTAAACTCTGATACTATCTGATAATGCAGAACCCATGAGTTTAAATCTAGTACCAAATGTGCCCCCTTTCCACATCATGAGATACTGTCCAGTCCTCCATCATTCACAGCACTGCCCCCCTCCCAGCAGGCACCTAGTAGCCCAAGCACTTACAACCTCACACCAGCACACAGCATGGAAAGCATCCCCAACAGTTCACACAGAAATACCTGCACTTACACCCACCACCCTATTTACGCTACAGAAGGTGTCCCATATCAGCACACAAGATACCTCAATTACTTTTGACGACTGTGTAGAACATCTGACCACCACTGTTAACATAGTGCAAGGCTACAAATATAGCATAAGCAACACTATACTACAGCTGTGCTATTTACTTTCCTTGCTGTTGATTTTGACATTGGCCAGTTGTTGGCGACTTACTGTTAATTTTGGTTTTGTCAGTTTATGTGAGCTGCGAGCCTTCATCCTCAACTGCGTCTAGGGTGTATGGGGCAAAGCCCCCAACTGAAATAAACCAATATAAAAAAACAAAAAACTGTAGGATAACGTTGCATATGCTGCACGACATGTGGGCAGGCAGCATAGCTGTGGTCAATTCTACACAGTCCCTTACTCAGCGTCTGTCCCATGCTAGACATACCTCTTTACCTCATGTCTCACAAATCAGGGACTTAAAAACATCAATGACAAATCTTACAAAAACAGTAAAAAGAAAACTGCAACAACATAGGAAGAAAATATTTTTAAGGAAACATAGACTTACTTATATGTGGCATAATGTATTGTTAACATCACTAGTCTTTCAGAACAGAAATGCCAATATTGGGAGAGACTAAAGAAACTTTTGAGGCAAAATCAGACACTTCATAGATTCTGTATAGTCACCTGAACTCACTTGTATCATCTCCACCAACTAACTGCAGTACACAAGGCATTCCACTCCAGCACATCAATCACATATACAATACTACACTTGATAATCTCTGTCTCACCTGGTATACATAGAAACATAGAAGTTGACAGATAAGGACCATAAGGCCCATCCAGTTTGCCCATTTCTTTTTCTGCTTATGAATATGCCATCGACCTTTGCTCTGTCAATGGCCCATCTATTCTTACTCATCTGTATTGCTCCTTATGCCAGTCCCATGCCGTTTGAAGCCCTGCACTGTATTCATATCCAACGCTTTATGAGGTAGTCCATTCCATGCATCCATCACTCTTTCTGTGAAAAGAACTACCTTACTTTACCCCTTAATCGGCCTCCCTCTAATCGCGTGCTGTGTCCCCTTGTCCTGCTATTTTTCTTATATTGAAACATGTTAGACTCTTTCACCTTGTTAATGCTCTTAAGGTGTTTGAATGTTTCAATCATATCACCTCTCTCCCTCCTTTGTTCTAGGGTGTACATATTGAGCTCCGTTAATCTGTCCTCATATGTTTTCTGGTGCAGTCCCTGCACCATTTTGTGCCCTTCTCTGGACTGCCTCAATTTGGTTAATGTCCTTGTGAAGGTGTGGCCTCTAGTACTGCACAGTACTCCAGATGAGGCCTAACCAGTGTCCAGTAAAGAGGGTTATTACCTCCCTCTTCTGACTTGTGATACCCCTACTAATACACCCTAACATCCCCTAGCCTTACCTACTGCTTTAGTGGTCTGTTTGGATGATTTCAGGTCATCGGTGATGATGACCCCAAGTCTCTTTCTTCCTTGTTACTGCCAGCAACTCCTCCCAGCCTGTAGGTGGCTTCAGGGTTTCTCTTCCCTATGTGCATGATCTTTCACTTCTTCCAGTTGCCACTCTTCCACCATTTTGCTAGTTTATCCAGATCTCTTCTCATTCTGCCCACCCCATCTGGATCATCTACTCTGTTGCAGACCTTGGTGTCATCTGCAAACAGGCAAACCTTACCCTCCAGTCCATCTGCAATGTCACTGATGAAGATATTGAAGAGGACTGACCCCAGGACAATCCCTGAGGGTACCTCACTTGTGACTTGCATCTCTTCTGACTGTATATCATTTACCACCACTCTCTGTTTTCTGCCTGTCAACCAGTTTGCCACCCAGTTGACCAGCTTCTGACCCACCCGAGCCTACCCAACTTATTAATCAATCTTCTGTGTGGAACAGTATTGAGTGCTTTGCTGAAGTCAAGGTAGGCAACATCAACTGCTCCTCCTTGGTCCACCACTCTGGTTACCCAGTCAAAGAAATGTACAAGATTAGTTTGACAGGACCTTCCTTTTGTAAACCCATGCTGTCTTGGATCCTGTGCTCCTATGAATTCCAGGTGTTGCACTATCCTTTCCTTAATCAGTGTCTCCATAATCTTGCCCACTACTGAGATAAGACCGACTGGTCTGTAGTTTCCTGCCTCCTCCCTGCTACCACCGGTTGTGGAGTGGGATCACATGAGCCCTTCTCCAGTCTTCTGGGACCTCTCCTGTGCTCAGAGACTCACTAAACAGTTCCAATAAGGGCTCTGCTAGTTCCACCCTTAGCTCCTTTAGTACCCTGGGATGTATGCCATCAGGTCCCATTGCCTTGTCCACCCTGAGCTTATCAAGCTCTTGTAGGACCCTTTCTTTTGTAAAGGGTATCTAGTGCACACCCCCCATGTCCATGGTGCTCAGCTGTGGGCCCTGCCTTACTTCTGCTCAGTATTTACTGAAGAGAAGGTATCTATTTAGGATGGATACGTTTACATGGTCCTCCTCCTCACTTGCCCCATTATCCCTTTGATCTTAGCAATACCCCTCTGGACTTTCTCCTTTCACTAATATATCTATAGAAAGTCTTGTCACCTTCTTTTACTGTTTGTGCAAGTGTTTCCTCAGTTTGGGCCTTGCCTGCCTTACTGCCCTCCTGCTTCCCTTAGGGAAGTTTGGTATGTCTCCTTATCTTCATCCTGCTGCGTTCCTTTATATTTCCTAAAGGCCAGCCTTTTGTCTCTGACCTTTTCTGCTACTGGTTTTGAGAATCAAAGTGGTTTCCTTCTTCTTTTGCACTTTCTTTTCTCTCTAACACAATGGGATATTGCTTCAAGTATTGCATATTTAATGCTTGCCCACTTTGCCTGTATTTCTTTTTGCCAGGGCTAGCTTAACTCTGTTGGCCTTCTTACAAAGACTGCTCCTCTGAAGTCCCATATTTTGACTTGGAATGGGATGATTTAGTTCTAGTGGCCAAATTGAACCATACCATGTAATGGTCACTGGCCCCCAGGTGACCTTTACCTGGAGATCTGTAATCCTTTCCCTGTTAGTCAGTACTAGATCTAGGATAGTCCTGTCTCTTGTGGGTTGTTGTACCAGTTGTTTGAGTCCCTCCCCTGCAGGGAATCCACCATGTGTCTAGTTCTGGCAGATGTTCCTGCTGGTGTTGACCAATCTGTATCTGGCATGTTGAAGTCTCCCATTATCAGAGCCTCCTTTAGCTGTCATGTTTTGAATATCTTCTAACAGTAATTTGTCTATGTCCTCCCCTGGTCTGGAGGCCTGTACAACCCCAATTCATATGGCTGCCCCATTTCCTGTTTCCAGGGTGACCCACAATTCTTCTGGCTCCTTATGTGTATTCTGAATTTCTGTAGCTTTGATATTTTCATTGACATAAAGGCCACTCCACCCACCCCTCTTTTTGCACCTCAGTCTCTTCTGAACAGTACATAGCCAGGTACTGAAGTCTCCCAAGTGTGGTTACTGGTAAACCATGTCTCACTAATGGCTACTATGTCCAGTTTAGCCTCTGTCATTATTGCGGTAGGTCTGGTATCTTGTTTACCAGACATGCGAGCATTATGTACAAAGTTTCCATTGGCCAGATTTCAGTGTGTTAGTTGTTGGGTGAGGTCTGGCGTTTCTGCTGTGTGTCGTATGGGGAGCTGGACATTTTTCCTTACCTGGTGATGCAAATGAACTACAAACATGCTGAACTCCTGTTTGACCACTAGCTGAGGGGAGGGTGTTCTTCCCATTCGACATATGGGGTACTGCACCCCTCTCCCCATTTGCTAGTTTAAATATTCTGCAAAGACGCCAAACTTCTGCCCCAATGCACTGACTCCTCCTTAGTCAGATGCAGTCCATCAAATTTAAAGAACTGCCCCAATGCACTGACTCTCTCTTTAGTCAGGTGCAGTCCATCAAATTTAAAGAACTTTCCTCCCAAAACTGTTGCCAGTTCTCTACAAATTTGTGTCCTTTTTCTAGCACCAGCCCAAGAGCCACACATAGGGCTTCCCTATCTCCCCTTCTCTGACCTTCCAGCCATCTGCTGCCCTCTCCCAGACTGGCAGGATCTTAGAGAAGGAGATGCGATGAAATGGATGATAGTTTGTTACCCAACCTGGCCAGGTGTTCCTTGGTCTCCACAACTGACCGGCTGGCAGATTGTTAGTCCCTATGTGTACCAGGACATCAATGTTTTCTCCTGCTTTCTTTGTCTCTCCATGCTGATGTACCTGGAAGACATCTGACCCAACCTGTCTGTGCTCCTTGTATCTCCTCTTCATCTTGTACTTTTTATGTTGTTATTTATGCTGCAACTTGCTGACCGTTAAACTGATGAAAGACCAGAAATAATATCCCTAACTTTCTCCGCTTCATGCAAAGGCCGGCCAGATGAAAAGCAAGGTTGATTGAGCAGCAGCATAAAATCAAATTAAGGCGGCATATTAGAAGTCAGCTATATTGGAGGGCTGTTGGAAAGGAATTAGCATACCTGCTGCAACTTCTTTAAGAGCATTCCTAGTTTGTGGCTGAATACAGTACAGTACAATCTGCGTGCATGTGAATGGCAACTGCTATCAGCAATCATACCATGGACATAAGTGAACAGCCAATGAAATTGTCAGACTGGCAGTTTACCACTGGTGTAAATCCTCTGATAACCAAGGGCTGTTGATGAGTATATCAATATATCCTCTGCAGCATAGGAAGAAATACAATAAAAATAAAAAAACAAAGCAACCTCTTTAATATTTATATTTTTTATAGTAAAAAATGAACCTTGGTATAATCACAATAAGCCACTTGGAGGATGGGTTATCGCTGGGATTTACTGTAGCTGACAGGGATTTACCCACTGGGCTGCCTCGTGGGCAAACCACTTCAGCCATGGTAACTCTGATAATTCACACCCACTTGTGGCTTATTGCTTAAGTAAACACTTCCTTGTCTTGCAGGAACACAGCAGGATGAACCATTGCAGAGCTGGGGTGGGGTTCAACATATTTAATAGAAACACATCATGTACACCAGTGCATATACTTTCCATTGAAAACAACACACTTATTTAGCGTCTATGTATTTGTTTTAGTGTGCATGACTTTATTTTTATTGAACAGGGCTTTATTGAGTATATATATTGTTCCTGCCCCAGCTCAACAATACTTCTGCCCTGCCATGTGTTGTCAGCAATGGCATCATGCTGGCTGTGGGGTTAACTGTTCACATGCTGTCAGTTTATTACCTAACTAACTTGAGTGTGCTTCTTCTAACTCTCTGGGAACAGCATCAAATCCCGGTAGTAACATTTGTAATTGTTTATTTCACATCTAAGTTCTTTATTGTTGTTACCCTCCTATTTTGTCCGGGGTTAAAGTCTGCAGTTATTTTGATACACAAGAAGTAAAAAGCATTTGTCAATGCTGAATGTTGTCTTGCTGGTGTTGGCATTGGTAGTGCAGGAGTTAGAGAGATGCATAATAGGAATAGCAGTGAAGTGTAGAACTGACGTCAACCCCACCCACCTTGAAGAGTGACAGGCATTGGGATGTACGTTTAGGTTGCTGGCCATAACGCTCATGCTATTTCACCTCACCCTACCCTGCAGAGTCTGACAAGTGTCGCTCTGTGCCTTGGGGTTGTCTGGCCTTATGCTCACCCCATTTCGTAAGTATGTACTTTGAGATGGGTGCAGCATAGGAGAGAATGGGTTGAACTTTGGGGCTGAAGAGACCAAGGTACACCTTGATGCCTGTCAGTGGCTGCAGGGTGGGATGAAGGACCAATGCCATGAGCAGTACAGCATACAATCCAAAGACACACCCGATGCCTGTTAGTCTGTACAGGGTGGGGTATAATGGTTAGAAACCATAATGCCCTGGGCGTGTGTTGGTATTTACATTCCAAATTTTAAAACATGGCCTTTTGTGGCCCCACCCAATGAAAGCATTTGGGACCACTGCTCATGAACAGTGTCCCTGTGATTTTGTTAATCTGTCTTGAACATCGATTTTCCACAGTGACCGTGCCATTCTGTACCACATTAAAATGTCAGCTGCACCATTGATAAGGCGGTGTGAAGAGATGGCAATGTTAAAAATCTGGAGTGAAAATATTAAGCATTCTCAAAGTTACAGGTGTTTGTGAAAATTGCACATCGCATGCTCATAACACTGTCATTTAGTGGAATTATTTCACCAAATTTTTACATAGCCATTTTGGGACCTCTGCTCATGAACAGTGGCACTATGATTATCTTAATCTGCCCTGAATGTTGATTTCCCACAGTGACCGTGCAACTGTCGCCACATGTGCGAAACTACATTCGGACAGGATGTGACAAATGACAGCTGTACTGTTCATAAGAAGGTGCAAAAATGACAATGTTGAAAATCTGGAGTGAAAATATTACAAATTCTCGAAATTTACGACTGTGCATGGACACTGCGAAAAATACACGCTTGTAACATAGACATTTTATGTCATTTTTCACCAGATTTTCAACATAGGCATTTTGGGAGCTCTGCTCATGAACAGTGTTACTGCGATTTTCTTACTGTGTTCTGAACATTGTTTTCCTACAGCGACAGCACCACTGCGCCAGATGTGCGAAAACATAGTTTTGAGTAGGATGTGGAAAATGAAAGCTGTACTGTTCATAAGGAGGAGTGAAAAAATGGCAATGATGAAATCTGGAGTAAAAATATTAAACATTATCAAAGTTATGAGTGTATCGTGGAAACTGTACAATGCACGCTTGTAACACAGTCATTTTATGGATGTTTGTCACCTAATTTTCAACATAGGCATTTTAGGACCTCTGCTCATGAACAGAGTCACTGTGATTTTCTTAATCTGTCCCAAACACTGATTTCCCACAGCGACCATGCTGTTCTGCAGGAAGTGCAAAAAACAGTTTAGCCAGGATGTGAAAATGCCAGCTGTTCTGTTCATAAGGATGTGTGAAAAATGCCAATGTTGAAAATATGGAGTGAAAATATTACAGATTTAGAGTTACGTGTGTGGAATCTGCACAATGCGCTAGTAAAACAGTCATTTTGAAATTTTTCACCAAATTTGCAAAATAGGCTTTTTGAGAGCCCACCTCGTGAACAGAGGCAATGTCGTTTTGTTAATCAGTCCCAAAAGGTGATTTTGTGCAGTGACCGTAAATCACTCTCTGGACAGAATAATACCATGACCGAGACTGAATTCATGAGGAGGGATCCCAATAACCCATATTGAAAATTTGGTGTCAAAATTCCCAAAATGCCAGAGATATGCACCAAAGTTGAAAAACTCTATTTATGCCATCATACAGCTTACTGGCATTTCTTCAGTTCGCAGTCAGCTTTGAAGAGTGCAAACATGTTCCTAGTCCACCGAAGATAGTCGCTGGGCTCTGGAAGTAAGTATGGGGTGGGGGTGTGGGGAGGTGGGGTATGCACACGGGTTGGGGAGGGGCCGCAGACAGCAAGGGACTGGTTTCTATTTTACAGGGTTAAAAAATATATATAAATATTGCGGGAAGGGTTTTCTTTTAACAGGTACTTTTGGCACTCTGGGCTGGGCTTCCAGCATGCCACCTGTGTGTTTTGGGTGGGGGTCTGGAGCTGACAGGATTGGGCACCCATCGGCAAATAAAAGGTGTTGGGGAGGGATAATTCCAAGAGATTGGGCACCCCTCAGCAGACAACTGTCATGGGACATGATGCCAACTGGGATTGAGTTCCCCATCAACAAATGAACTCAGGAGGGGGCATGATGATGATGCCGACAGGGGATTGGGTACCCCAACGTCGGCTTTTCTGGGGACTGTGTGAGGCAGACAGCACTGCCACCACCATGTCTGATTGAATGTTACACCAGGAAGGCACGCCCTGCAATGAGGTGGAGCTCCCTCATGCAGAGGCTAAAACGTTTTAAGTTGGTGGCACACTTTTGCACTGCTGTCATAGACAGTGTGCAGTGTAGTCGTACCATGGAGGACAGCCCCAAAAAGCAGTGGCACCAGTGACCACAACAAAACTGCGCCTCTAAACTCTGCTATTCTAAAGTTACCACAACATGTTTCTTGCTATGCAAGACAACATAAAAAACAAAAATATGATTAGAGAGAAATGCAAAAAAAAAAAGCCCCTGCTGTCTCAGCTGCCCTTGGAGCACCACATAGTGCACCATATGGGCAACTCCTGACCCAGTTGGTTCACTGTTGGAACCTGCCCTGAGTTGGTGAAACCATGGGAATGCAGTGCCTCTCAGGCCCAGAGAGGGACAGATATTCTCACTGCAGCAGAACATCCATTAGGGTTTTGGGGCTGGCCTTGACCTTACAATATTGAGCCCCTCTTACAAAGGCTTAAGCTCTGCAGTGAAAGAACTCACAGCTAGGAAGTGGGAGGGACGGGAGCATTTAGGGGAAGACTGCCAATCACAGCAACCTGCTAATGTCAGTAGCCTTGCATTCATGCATACCTCTACCTCAGTAGTGGAAACGCTTGTGGACACAGTTCCACCTTGACTAGCTGACCGCCACCAGAGGGGCATGTTTTAGGGTTGTTACCAAAGTACCAGGTCTATGCTTATGAACATACAAAACTTGCCAGCAGGAACAGTCCTCATGTCTATCAGGTCTGCTTGAATGTGCAGTTAGCACCCTTATTTTGCAGCTGCCCCACCTCATCCCCCATTCACCTCCAGGAACTCTTCAGTGTTGTGTATATATATATATATATATATATATATATATATATATATATATATATAGCAGCAGCCACAGACACTGCCAGATATTTTCTGAAATTTCTGTGATATTTCCAGAAATATCTCCTGCTTTCTGCATTTCTATAGTGGGGAAGCAGAGAGAAACTCTTCAGAAATGTCGCAAAATATCTGGAAATAGCTGGCAATGTATCTGGCTACTACTGTGTGTGTGTACATATATATCTATATCTATGTATATATATATATATAAATTATAGTGTAGCCCCACCCCATGAGGGTGCCCGTGCCTGTGCCAGTGACCTCAAAATGTGGCTCCCTAATGACTAGGCGCACTGGATGGAACCTTATTTAAAAAAGTAAATACCTGATGATTTAATTGTTGCCCCAGTAGTTAGTGCCTGTCTCATGCTCTGACAGTTCATTTGGCGGGCAGGCTATGGTAGTGTGAAGAGGGCTGTGCCAGTTACCTGGACACTCTCAGGGCGTCACATGACTGCTGCCATGATCCATGACCACCTGAGGTCCTCTCTTTCTGCCTCCATCAATGCCTCTCCATCCGCTACCTGATCACCTGACCCCTGGCTCTGAGTCCCAAGAGGTGGGGAGCCCACTCATCCTGGCACTCTACCTATAATCTAGCAGAATGACAAAGGCAGGAAGAGAACTGAGTTGTGAACTGATAAACCCAGTACTGGGTGTACTAGTGGCCCCTGTGCCCTCCTTTGCCTACCAAGCGGAAGAACTATTTTCCTTGTTCTGCCTCCTTGTGTGCCATTCAATAGCGTTGATCATGAGTGAGCGATACCGCCTACTCTCGCAAATGCTCACTGACACCATACCCCATTAGCTGTCCTTACCCCAGGTATTTCACCCCTCAGCCTCCATCAGGATCTACCACTGAGCAGGGAAACCCCAGAGCCCATCCCAGGAGAAGACAGCAGTCCTCCAGATGGTCAATCTCTCCTTCCCTGCCGACCCTCCTCCGGATGACCCAAGCTTGTTCCCAAACCTGGTCGTCGGCATGGCATGAGGCATGGCATCCAGTGCCAAAACCCTCAGTGCCAAAAGGCTGGCCTATTCTTTTGACAGAAGGTGCCATTTGCATCACACATCTTTGATGCAAGCACCCTCGTCATTCTTAGGACTTTGAAATCCCACAGAAATTTTATTTCTAACTTTGGGCCAGCAATCAGTGTGGGGGGGCATTAGACACCAGGGAAATGTTCATGTTAATCTTCAGGACCACAATCGGTGGGGGTTGGACCAATGGACACCAGGGAAGCATGCAGTTTTACCTTCAGAATAGCAATCAGTAGGCAGGAGGGAGGCCACTAGCACCGGGGAAACATTAATGTTTTACTCCAGAATGACAGTTAGTTGGGTAGGGGCTACTAGCACCAGGGATCTCTGGGACCAGGCTAGTAGGGGTAACGTCGTGCTAAATTTCCAGATTACCCATGCAAATGAACCAATAATGGGCATGCAACTGGACCCCTAGTGCCTTGCATGCTCAATGGTCTCATTTGAATGCAGGATATTTAGCACAGGCACAAGCCTTTCTGACACCCTGTCTTTGAACCCATGTCTGTCCAGCACTAAGTGGCTTAGCAATGAGCCAATATTCAGTAGACTATTGTTAGTGTGCTATTCCACAGATTATAACATTATTGGGTACCCAGGCAAGGGCAAGGCACATAGCACAAATATCTGCACTTCAACCCCTTTCTCCATCCCTGTCAGGGCCCTTACAGTATCCTTCTCATTTTAGCAAAGCCTGCTCTCCTAAAATCCAAGACCTTAGCCTCAATTGTGGCTAGCTTGTGTCTCTGTCCCCACGCTAAACCACGCTGTGTGGTTGTTGCTGGATCCCATCTGACCTTCCACCCAGATGTCTGTTATTCTGTCTCCATTAGTTAGTCGCTCTGTATCTGATGGGGTCTGTCACCAGCTGACAGGCCTGCTTCTGTAGGGAATCCTAGGTGTCCTGGCTCATGGATGAAGCAGATGCTGGATGGTCCAATCCACATCTGGGATGTTGAAACCACCCAGAAGTGATGCCTCACCCTTTGTTGCCATGTCATGAATTTGATCAACCATATCCCTATCTTCCTTCCTCCCACTACACTGGAGGTCTGTATACCCCCATGTGGATTGCTGTGCCATTGCTTGGCTCAAGTGTGACCTTCTTCTACCTACCCTGCACCTCTGTTGCTTTTATGCCTTCTCTCTTATGTACAGGGCCACCCCACTCCATTACACCCCTAATTTCTCCTGAATAGTGTATAACCTGCAGCATTTGCATCCCAGTCCTAATTAGTGGCATACCAGGTTTCTGTTTTGCCGCCATGTCCAGGTCTGCCTCTACCAGCAAGGCCTCCATTTCTGGGATTTTATTCCCTGGCTGTGTTCATTGATAACCACAGCTCTCCATGTTTTGTTTGTTGTCCTCCCCCAATCCTGTGTTTGCCTTTTAATCAGCAATCCTCTGTTCCTTATTTAAATGCCTTCCCATCCCCATCTTTCCCTTTGTTTCTGGTACTGGTGTCCCTGCCTGCAAACTACCTTTATATCTATATCTATCACTTCTGACTTAATTAGCTTGTGGGGTGGGCTACTTGATTGTCCCTGATCCCATGCGCAAACACTTCCAGCTAGTTAAAAAGCTCATCCAGGTTGCATTTAAAGCTTTCACTTAGTACTGCCATCCCTTCTTGGAAGGAAGCAGTCAGTCCACCTTGAACAGGTCTGCATTGTTGCAGGAGGGTCCCCAGTCACTAATGATGCCATATCCCTTCTCCCTGCCTCAGCCCTTCAACCAAATGTTGGCTTTGCTGATGTGGAGATCCTAGCCCTACCTATGCCATGGACTGGCAGCACATCTGAAAAAAGTCACTGAGCTTGCTACCTGCTCCAGGTGACATCCCAACTCTCTGAAGTCCTACTGTATCTGTGCTATGCTTACTTTGCCATTGGATAGGTCATTTGTTCCCAGGTGGATAATAACCTCCAGACCCCTCTCCTTGCTACAGTTTAAGCAATCCTCATCATCAGCTCCCCTTTTCTCTGAGCTGTGCCTTCTGGAAGATACTTTACCTCCCTCTCTTCCTTCTGTCTCTGCCCAGAATCATCCCTTGACAATTGAGTTCCTCCATCAGAGTACCTTCCTATTCCTTTGGGGTCTTCATTCTCCCCACACTGGGTCTCCCTTCTGGATGACCCTCACCTCCTCCTGGTCACACGCTGGGTTCCCTTGTGGGACTCCTCCGCTCCTTCAGAACATCATAGGGTTCTTAAGCCAGAGGGGGGGGAGGATGTGCTTGTCCCTCCCTCAGCCCACTGTAATCCAATCCGCTCTCTGCCGTGGCAGGCATTGTGGCAGTGGCTGTGGATATTGTGGTCTATGTGTGGGTGAAGGTTCCCAGATATCCTGCCAGCTCGACTCAATGACTAGTAATCTCCACCCTCATTCCAGAGGGTGCCTGCAAATGGGGCAGCCACACAGTACCAAGGAGGTTTCCTGAAGACTGCTGCTCTGCACTCAGTGAACTGTGCCAATCCCTGCATCTTCCTGTTCTAGTTTGTTTTGCCTCTTTCCCTCTGTAACTAGTATACTCTCCTGAAACATTTGGGTTTTCCTTTTGTATCCTCTGATCACTATCTGCTCACTGTGCATTATGATTAGCCCCTCCCCGAGCACTTATATATTGATAATATATGTTACTGTCAGCTTTGGGTTCCTACACCCCATGTGTTGGGTCATCAGTTGTTTGAATTGCACCTTCTTGAAATGTGAGGGAAGTGGAAACCCACGGGCTGTACAAAAACCAACATGGGAAGTGGAGCTTACAGTCACCAAATAAGAAGGAGACACAGGGGTTATCCTACTCTGTACCACCTCCAACCTTTCAGTGTTCTTATAGAGGTGCTCTAGATGTAGCCTAAACAGTGAGTGATACAGATTGACAACAGCACCTCCCTTCTGTCGATAGAAATCATTCTCCCAGTGCACCACAGCATCCTGCTAGCCTTTTCTAACTATTTGTCACACCTGATAGTCTTTTCTACTGCTTTTCCCACTGTCCAGCTACCTTAAGGTCATCAGATATGATAACCCCATATCTCCTTCTTACTTGATGACTGTAAGCTCCACTTCCCCATGTTGTTCTTTTACAGCACATGGGTTCCATGAGCCTCTGTAGGTGCATACCTTGCATGTTTTGGCACGAAACCCAACTATTACCCCTAGACCACTGATCTAGTCTCTCAGACCCTCTACATTTTCTCCACCCCTTCCAGAGTGTCAGCCCTGTTGCAGGATTTTGTCTCGCAAAAAGATGCACCTTACCATCAAACTCCTCTGCAGTGTCACTTATGAAGACACTGAAGCAGATTAGTCACAGCACCGAACCCTGTGGAACCTCAGTAGTCACTGTCCTATTGCCTGAGTGGTTACCCTTTACAACTGCCATTTGCCTCCTCTCACGTAACCATTTATATACATAACACATAAGTATATGCAGATTTAAAGATATAAATATATCTATTACAATAGAAAAAGTCTGCCAATCAGTGCCCAAGTAAAATGGACCAAGCCACTTATGTCAAGCTGCATTGCCTTTTAAGAAATGACAGTCACATAAAATGTAGAAACCCAAACATTGTGCCACCTGTCAAAACAAAGTACCTTTATCAAAGGGTAAGACAAACTATCACAAACCACATAAAATAGTTAATACACAATGACATATCAAGTGACAATTGCAACTCACTGGATCAAGAAATCATTATCAGAAATCGTCAGGTGGGCACAATGTTTGGGCGTCCACGTTTATGCGATTGTAATTTACTGAAGGACAGTGGAGCTCGCTCATACCTGGTGTGGTATTCATTTTTATGTTTGTTTACGCATGTGCAAGAAACATAGTGCCATCATCGGAGATTTGGTGTGTCACCTCCTCCTCAATTCAGGCAGTGTGCTGGCGGCGCGGCCCTGTAAGCCAGTGCATTTGGAGCCTGTCTGTGACCACGCTCCAAAATGCAGTGGCATACAGTTGAAAGGGGAGCTACGGCTTGGTGAGCAGCGATAGAAGCTGCTCACGCACAGCACCCCCCAGCCGCAGGCGTGGCGTGCCCCTCAAGCGCGAGGTATAGCCGACGGGTGCCCAGTCCCGCCGGCTGAGCTGCATCGTCTCCTCCCTCCCAGTAGTTGGTGCCACGCTGGAGCCCACCCCAGCGTGGCAATCAGTCATTTTGCCGATGGGGTGCCCAATCTCCTGTCGGCTGAGCGCCCCCAAAGTCCTTGTCCGCGCTGGGAGCCCACCCCAGTGTGGCAAACATCCCACAAGGTTTTATTTTTATTTTTGTTGCCGACGGGGTGCCTAACTCCGTCGGCTGAACGCCCCCAAAGTCCTTGTGCCATGCTGGGAGCCCACCCCAGCGGCAAGCGGTCCCACGAAGTCTTTTTTTGTTTTTAACCGATAAAACAAAAGCGGTCCCGTAGTGCGCCTCCGAACCCCCCTCCCACAACCGCACCCACCCACTGCGCACCCAGCCTCCCCACACCCCTCACCCCATACTTACCTCCAGACTCGGTAGCGACGATCTTCGTGGACCGGAACACGTCTGCACTCTTCAAAGCCGACCGCGAACTGAGGAAATGCGGTAAGCTGTATAATGGGCTAGATAGGAGGGTTCAACTTTATTGCATATCTCAGGCATTTTGGAATTTTGCCAAATTTTCAACATGGGTTTTGGGACCCCTTCTCATGAATGATGTCACTGTCATGGCGATTGACTCGGGCTCGGGGTGATTTCGGCGCAGTGACTGCGCAGTGACTCGAAATCACCCTTCAGGACCAATACAGCCATGACAGTGACATCATTCATGGAAGAGCCCAAAACCCCCATGTTGAAAATTTGGTGCCAAAATCAAAAAATGACTGTTTAACGCGGTGTTGCGCAGTTCCCACGCAGGCTTCGTAAGTTCGCGAAATTTCAATGTTTTCACTCCAGATTTTCAACATTGCCATTTCACCACACCATCTTATGAGTAGTACAGCTGTCATTTTCACATCTCACCCAAAATGTGTTTCCACCCTTGTAGCGCAGAATGGCGCAGTCGGTTATCGTGAACTCAGTGTATGGGACACATTAAAGAAAATCTGACGTGTCACTGTTCATGAGCAGAGACCTTAAAATGGCAATGTTAAATTTGGTGACAGAATTCCTAAAATGACTGTTTCAGAGAGTGCATTGCACAGTTCCCACACGCTTCGTAGGTTTGCAATTTTCAATATTTCCACTCCAGATTTCCAACATTGCCATTTTCCACACCTCCTTATGAGCAGTACAGCTGTCATTTTCACATCCTGCTCAAACGTGTTTCCGCCATGTAGCGCACAATGGCGCAGTCGGTTGTGCAAACTCAATGTATGGGACACATTAACAAAACCACAGTGACACTGTTCATGAGCAGAGGTCTTAAAATGGCTATGTTGAAAATTTGGTGAAAAAATGCCTACAAATGACTTTTACGAGTGCGTTGCACAGTTCCTATGCATGCTCGTAAGTTTGCAAATTTAATATTTTCACTCTAGATTTTCAACATGTCCATTTTATTAAACTTCCTTATGAACAGTATAGCTGCAATTTTCATATGTCACCCAAAATGTGTTATCGCACATGTAGCACACAATGGTGCTGTTGTGTCTGAAAGCAATGTTTAGGACAGATTAAGAAAATCACAGTTACACTGCTTATGAGCAGAGGTCTTAAAATGGCTATGTTGAAAATTTGGTGACAAAAGTCCATAAAATGACTGTGTTACAGTGAGCATTGTGCAGTTTCCACGCATCCTCGTTAGTTCATGACTTTGTAATATTTTCAGTCAGATTTTCACTAGTGGCATTTTCAACACTTCCTTATGAACAGTACAGCTGCCATTTTTCACAACATGGCCGAAGTGTGTTTCACACTTTCAGTGCAGAGATGCTGGTCGCTGTGGGAAATCATTGTTCGGCACAGATAAAGAAAATCACAGTGACACTGTTCATGATCGGAGGCACCAAAATGCCTGAGTTGACAATCTGCTATAAATATCTCCCAACCTACTTATATAACGGTTGAGCTGCACAGTTTCTATGTACGCCGCGGACTTCACCATTTTTAAATATTTTTACTACACATTTGCAACATAGCCATTTTACACCTCCCCATGAAAGAGTACAGCTGTCATTTTTACATCCTGTTGGAATATTTTGCACCTGTGGTGCTAAATCCCATAGTCACTGTGCATAAGCAGCTTCGGCTACCAAACTGATATTCCCCTGTTCATGAGGTGGGGTCACAAAACAAACATGTTGAAAATTTGGAGTTAAAATACCACGAATGCCTGAGGTATTAGGCTTTTCAACTAAATCGCCCAACCCTATAGAGAATGACAGGAATCAGGGGTGTGACTTGGGATTCTTGCCTGTGATGCTCATACCATTCCACACCCTGCAGTCACTGAGAGGCATCAGGTATGCCTTGGACTCTTCAGCCCCAAACTTCACCCCATTCTCTATATCGCACCCATCTCACCGTGTTTCCTAATGAAATGGGAGTGCGCATAAGCCAAAGACCCCAAGGAACACGTGACACTTGTCAGTCTCTGCAGAGTGGGGTGTGGTGAAATAAGCGTGGCCGTTATGCCTGGCGACTCAACGCACACCCCAATGCCTGTCACTCTCTGCAGGGTGGTGGTGGGGTTACATAGAAACATAGAAACATAGAAGTTGACCGCAGATAAGGACCAAAGGCCCATCCAGTCTGCCCATTTCTTTTCTACCTTATAAATGTGCCATGGCCTTTGCTCTGTCAGTGACCTATCTATTCATAGTCATTTGTATTGCTCCCTTATGCCTAGCCCATGCCTGTTTGAAGCCCTGCACTGTATTCATAGCCACCACTTCTTGTGGTAAGCCATTCCATGCATCCACCACCCTTTCTGTGAAAAGAATTTCCTCACATTCCCCTTAATCGGCCTCCTCTAATCTCATGCTGTGTCCTCTTGTCCTGCTATTTTCTTATATTTAAACATGTTAGACTCTTTCACCTTGTTTATGCCCTTAAGGTGTTTGAATGCCTCGATCATATCACCTCTCTCCCTCCTTTGCTCAAGGGATACATATTGAGCTCCGTTAATCTGTCCTCATATGTCTTCTGATGCAGTCCCTGCACCATTTTGTTGCCTTCTCTGGACTGCCTCAATTTGGATTAATGTCCTTGTGAAGGTGTGGCCTCCAATACTGCGCATGATACTCCAGATGGGGCCTAACCAGTGTCTTGTACAGAGGGATTATTAAAGGGTTGGCTTCAGTTCAATACTTCACTGCCATTCCTATTACGCAGCTCTGTAACTTCTACACTACCACTGCCAATGCCAGTAAGCAAACATTCAGCATTGACAAATGCTTGTTATTGAGATGGTGCACCCCACTTTTGTTTTGTAATAGTTTTTTAGTTGTCGAAAGCACCACTAACTGAGTATTTATTCAGTACTTCTGCTTTGTCTAGGTCTCCTCCTTACACTCACCTTTGTACTCTTTCAGCCTTACAATCCTCCTGTTTTTTTCTTTCACTGATGTACCTATAGAATGTCTTGTCCCTCTTTTCACTGTATTTGCTAATCCCTCCTCAGTCCACACCTTTACATTCATAACAGTGTTCCTGCTTCCATCAGACACTCCAGGTTCTCATCCTTGCCTTCCTCTCTTTGGGACTTTTGATATTTCCTAACACTTATCCCGTTAGCTCTGAACTTGTCCCCCACCTCTTTGAGAACCATAATGGCTTCCTTCTTTTCTTTCCTTGGACACCAAAATGATACATTGAGTTGTTACTGCCAATATGGCTCTTTAAGTCCCCCGACCTCACCCTTTCTTGGGCTTGCCTAATTCATCTCCCCATTTCAGCAAAGTCTGCCCTTCTGAAGTCTAAAACCTTCGCCTTTGTGTGACTTCGACTGAGTCCCCATCTCCATGTTAAACCACACTGTGTTGTGATCGATGGCCTGCAGTTGTCCTTCTACCCAGACTTTTGTGATTCTGTCCTGGTTGGTCAGTACTAGGTCCAGAATTGCCCTGTCTCTGGTGGGATCAAGCACCAGCTGCCTGAGACCAGACCCCTGTAGGGAATCTAGGATGCTTCTGCTTCTTGTTGAAGCAGCTGTCTGGGTGATCAATCCACGTCCGCATATTGAAATCCCTAGTAGCAAAATTCCACCTTTTGCTGCCATCTTGTTTATTTCATCCACTGGGTCCCTGTCCACTTTCTGCCTCAGTGCTGGATGCCTCTATATCACCCCTTTGGATATTGCCACTCCATTACCAGGATCAAGGGTGACCCACAGTGCCTTGGCTCCCTTGCCTACCCTGCAACTGTGTTGCTTTTCATCACATCTCTGACATACAGGACAACTCCACCACCTTTTCTACCCCATCCCTCCTAAACAGATCATAACCTGGTACATTTATGTCCCAGCCATGATTTGCAGTGCACCAGGTTTCAGTTATTGCTGCTATGTCCATGACTGCCTCTCATATCAAGTTCTCCAGGTCAGGTTTTATTTCCCAGGCATTAGTCACCATGGCCTTCTACAGTATGTCCTGCAACCTAGATGACGTCCCTGCCTCTTTTACTGCACATCTGCTGCTTTTCCCTACCCAGTTGTCCTTCTTAAGTGGTCCTGATACTTTGCCCTCCTCCCAGAAACTTCTGTTGTTTGTGCTGTCAACTTATTTTCCTGCCTATGCCTACCAGGGGTGATGCCAAGCCTTCTGACCCTTCTGGTTCTCCCCTTTGGCCAGTTTAAATGCAGACCACCAACATCTTTATTCAGGCTCATATCAATCCAGGTGGGGCCCCAGTCCCACAAGAAGGCAACCCCTCCATTCCACACCATTCCTTCAACCAGGAGTGGGTTTCTGGATGCAGAGTGTCTGAGCCTCCTTGCTTTGAACAGATAGCATCTCTGAGAATGAGACACATTGCTCTACATGCTTCAGGCTCCCCACCAGCTTCCTAAAATCCTCCTGGATTCTGTCTGTCTTCACCCCATCTCTCACCATGTCACTTGTCCCTAGGTGGGAGATCACAGCCAAAATGGTCTTACTTCCTTCTTTTGAGACACACCCCATGCCATCACGTTTGTGACTTCTTTAAATGAAGATTGGGGCTGAGTTCTACAGAGTATAACTGGGTCCTTTGTCAAAACTTTTTCACACTTTTGAGTGCCAGTTGTGACAAATGAAGGCAACCTGTCAAGTAAAAAGTTGTTAGTTGAGCGTGGCCTTAATTTCTAAAAATGGGCACTCAAAGTGTAAAAAAAACCCTTTAAAAGCATCATCGCTATAGTCTATGGAGCTCAATCCCACACTCTCCATTTAGTGATGTAACAAAACATGGTACTGTGGAATGGAGTGCCTCCAGGTAAGGAAGTAAGACCAATTTGGGTGAGATCTCCATGTAATGTAGCATATTACCATAATTTATTTCTGTAAACACAGAGGAAATAAATTCAACTGTATGTTACAATACATTTGGGGACAGGTAAGATTCTTATGTGTTTTGGGGGTGTGTGTACTGCAGAAATAAGAACCTGCTCTTTAAAGTTGACAGGAGAAACACCAGCCCACTTCTAGGCCTGGATAGGCATTCAGCAGTGCCCTACTCACCACACCTGAGTCCTCCAAGCTCCCAAGCAGGACTGGTTGAAATCCCTCTTTGAATTGGGAGGATTCCAGTTCCACAGTGCTTGCTTGCTCCCAGCACCTCCTGTGGCAGACCATTCCATGCATCCACCATCCCTTTGTGATGAAAAACTGCCTCACATTCCCCTTAACCTACCCTCTTCCAATTTCATGTCATGCCCATTCATTCTTCTACTCCTTCTTTATTGGAAGATGTCTCCCTCTTGCACCTTCTTTATGATCTTGAGGTACTTAAATGTTCTATCATGTTCCCCTCTCCCTCCTTTTCTCAAATGAGTACATGCTGAGGTCTTTTAATCTCTCTGCATATGTTTTCTGGTGCAGTCCCTGTACCATTTTAGTCGCCCTTCTCTGGACCGCCTCCACCCAGTCTATATACTTGCAACAATGTGGCCTCCAGAATTGCACTCATCAGTACTGTAGGTGAGGCCTCGCTAGTGTTTTGTATAATGACATCACTCCGCTTGCCATCTGCTAGTAATTCCTCTGCCTATGCACCCTAGCATGCCACTGCCCCTCCTGCAACTTTCATATTCTGCTTGGACACTTTAAGGTCATCTGAAATGATAATCCCAGGTCCCTTTCTTCCCTGGTAATTGCCAGCACCTCCCCATCCTGTAGTTCTCACCAGGGTTCCGTCTACCTAGGTGCAATATTTTGCACTTCCTTGAATTGAACCCTGCTGCCACAGCTCAGATAATTTTCAAGCTTACAAACTGTGTCGATCAACACATTTATCAACACAAAGCATAAAGTGTAGTGATGACATCAGTAAGTGTCTGCTACCCAGGGATAGAGGGAAAAGAGGAGGAGGAAGGGAGGGAGGCTAGTGGCAGAACTGAGGCTGAGAAACCACAGAGCTGATGGGATGGAGAGCAGAAGATTGGGGAATAGACAAAGGCCTCTGACAATGGCCACCCAGAACCACAGTGGGGCCTCAGCCAATATCTTGGACCCTGCCATATGGGCGATAGTCTAAGAGACATGTTGGCAGAACACCCAGTGTGAAAGAGGCAGGGAGGAGAAAGGTAGGATCGACAGCTAAAGGAGAGCTTACTGGTCCCTGACAGAAGGCAGCTAAAAGATATTTCATTCATGAGCCTGCTGTGTATTAATCTGAATTTTAATTTTGCAGTTTGCCTTCTTGGCATAGTATCAGTAAATAGTCAAGCTCAGTAAAATGCTGAACTTTGTCGATGCTGTACTGGGGTGTTTTGTAATGTGACCATCTGCTGTTAAATTTTAATGAAACTTATAGATCTGTAAAAAGCGTACTAATAACTGGTTGCAGTGATAACAGTAACAGTTATCTTTACTAGCAGTCAGTCTTGTGTAATGTGTTGTCTGTCTATTTCTTGAGATAACATGTTTGAAGTTGCACACCACGGGCCCAGATATTCAAACTGCGCCCAACAAGTGCACAACAGCAGGAGCAAGCACAAGTCCATTGTGCCCATGCGCAAGAAGCAATATTCAAATACTGCGCAGGCCAAGATGCGCTCGTCCGGCGACTGAATATCGCACCACCTGCGCCAGGCGCTAACTAGGGAGGTGAAGCTGAGCATATCTGATGCGCCATAGCGCAACAAGGGATATTCAGCTGAGTAGTCCAGATGCACCATAGCGCAACCAGGGATGCCCCAGCAGCAGGGCAGCAATGCAACAGCACAACCAGGGATGCAGGGGCCCACCACCCATGCCACAGATGGGCAGAGGAACACACAGCAGAACAGACACCGTCCCCCACACCATGCACTGCACACCTGGGGAGGCTGGAATAACCACAGGCCCATGGAGACCAGCAACCAACCCACAGCCGGGCCATGGTGCCCCATCACACCCCTGGCAAGCTGTGACTGGCACACAAGGATGGCCACCACCCCATACCACACCATCCCACAAATGCAGAGCACACCCTGCACCATGATCCCCATACACCCTGCCCAGGAGTAGCACCCAACAGTGCAGGACACCCCATGCATGCCACTGTGACAATGCAACCCTGTACACCATGGAGCCATGCAAGGCAGCCCCACCATGGACACCCTGCAGTGGGCAGCAGCAGACAGTGATGCAACAGATGCATACACAATGCCTCCTGCCGCCCCCGAGGTGAGCTGAGGAGACCGACCATGTGTCAGCACCAGAGGTACCCCACATCGACAGGGCATGCCTGGGACCCCACCTCCTGAGGTACAGCACCCTGCACACCCTCCCAAGGACACATCCCGTCCCAGCACTGGCCACAACAGCCACCACTGATCGCCAGCAGACCGTGCATATCACAGACATGCAAGGGTGTCAGCTGCACAGGCCATGGATGGTCTAACAGGGTGCCATGCACACAGTGCAGGCCCCGTGGACCACTGCACACAGGCATCCAGTGCACAGAGTACAACACACAAACCACAGACAGTGACTGATCCCCTGCCCACACCATAGGCGGTTCACCTCTGCACACACACACACACACACACACACACACACACACACACACCCATCACCACCCCTGACGCCATGCACACCACTGCAGCTGAGCACATGTAGCCCACTGCAAATTAGAGACCACCACAGTTGTTATAATAAAATGTATGTATTAAAATATAACTACTGTGTAACATATTTCTAAATATATACAGGGGCCAAAACCAGGTAGGCGGGCATGGGGCAGGGGTGTACAAATGAGAGGGAAGAAGGTGTGAGGGTGGGTCCAGAGGTATGGGTGTCAGGGGGTCATGGAGACCTATTCCCTGCCCTGCTATCCACTCCCTGTGGCACCTCCAGGTTCTCCTCCTCCTCCGGACCCCATGTCGCTCCAACCTCTCCAAGGCTGCCAGTGACACCCATGCCAGCTATAGTATTTCTTGTATTGCCCATTCCAGGGCCATCCAGCGTTGTCCACCTAGGACAAGGAAGCAGAGTCAATATGTGTGACTGTCCAGTCCTCTGCAGCAAACCCATTGTGCATGGCATACAGCCATGTGCCACGCCCCTGTGATGGTGTGCAACCACCCACAGTGACCGTGTCCACAAGACCTGCCTACTCAGGCAGCCACTGCCATGTGGACCACTGCACACACCACGCCTATGTCCTGCACAGCACCACTGTGGCCGTGACAGTGACTTGGCTATGCGGTGTGAAGGCAGTGGCACGGCCATGTGCCGGGGCAAGCATGGACCACCATTGGCGCACTCAAGACATGCAGTGCCACTGGACAGTGCTGACTTCTTAACAAGTTGCGTGCATGGCAGTGGTGTCAGTGGATGATGGCCATGCCCGCTGCCTGCCCTGTTACACAGCATGCAATAGTAATCATGGATGTAAGGCACTCACCATCATCAGGCTGGTCCCTGCACCTCTGTGGACCTTCACCCCTTCCGCCTGATGGTCCTCCTGGTGGCACTTCCTCTCCTTGCCAGCCTGTGCCGTCTGGGCCTAAGGTGCAAATATGGAGAGAGGAACATCAGTACAATCCTGTAGCAAAGTCCCCGCCCCCATGTGTGCAATCACACACAGCCAGACCCACCCACCCCACACCCTGATAACACCACCATGGCCAACACCACGCGCCCCATGTGCCAGACACATGTAACCGTGATACCCATATGGAAGATAAACGGTATGGATGTTGCACCTTCCTGCCGAGGCACCGTTTCCTCCTGGCATGTGCATGCAGGCAGGCAAGCAGGTCGGGTCCCTCCGCCACAGGTCTCCATATCTGTGGCGGCACTGCTCTGCCATCCACCCCATACCAGTGGCTTCCTCAAGGACATCGGCCACCTCCTGCCACACCTGACTCCTGGCCCTGTCCAGGTGCCTCACCAAATATTGAGCCAACATGTGGCTCAACAATGGCAACCAGGTTTGCCAGCTCCACCTGGCTCCACTGTACAGCTCTCATCCACGCCATCTCTACTGCTCAGTTAAGTCAAAATGGCGCTTCTGCAGCATGGTTCTGCCACATGCAGATGCTGCGCATTACAGTGCTGCCATTCCCTATCGCATTGTCATTGAACAGCATGATAGTGGTGCACCCATGCATGGCGCCATGGCGTCTGGGGGGGCAAAGGTCGGGCACAGGGTCAAGGGTCTCTGGCGCTGGGACAGCCACAGTGCAATTGGAACCCAATGCGTTTAGCGCGATTGGGTGCCTGTGTGCCACCTCCTGTGCGGCCTAACCGTGCTGTGTGCCCCATGCGCCTATGATGCCCCAGTGCCGCAGCGCCATATAGGTGAACAGCGCTGTAGCGTCACTGGCACAATGGTGGCTGTGCCCTGCATTGCCTCCCGTACACAGCACATCAGCAGCGCGGTAGCACCTGCATCATCAGCAGCGCAGCGCGGTTAGGTGTGTACTGCGCGTGTCAGAACTGCGCCCTTGGCTCAGTACGTTCAACACAATTGCTAAAGCGCAACAGCGCGATATTCGGCTGTCATATGCAAATCAGCTAATCAGCCATTCAATGGCGCAGTTACTGCATTAGCATCCACTAAAGATGCCCTCGCCTCATTTGCATGGGTTGCACTATAAAAGTGCGACATTGGGCTGCACTGGCCATAGTGTCGGTTACTGCAGCCTATTGGTGAGTTACATGCTGTTTCGGAGTGTGGACTGGATTTTGGGACATGCATGGGACTGCACAGTCACAGGTAACACCTATCATTCTCACAGGCTGAATCATGACTGGCGAGTTGTGGAGGAAGAGGAACAGAGTCGTGGGAGGGGAGGAGGCCAAATTTCATGAAGGCCAAGATGGATGCCTGTTGAGGCCTACCTAGACCAGGAGACGCTTCTCAGCGGACGCGGGAACACCACAGGCCTGTGCTGCTGCATGGGAGGAGGTGCGTGTGCTGTAAACCTGCATGGCAGCCACCAGTGCTCCGTGCAGGAGTGCAAGAAGAAGATGGGCACAGACAGGTGGAGGACTAAGGAGAGGCGGCTGCCATCAGGGCAACATGGTCTGCGACAGGTGGGGGACAGCGGAGGTGCTACAACTGACCCCACAGGAGGAGAGGCTTGCTGACAGCACGCAGCGTTGTGCCATTGAAGGTGTTCCGGGTGGTGGATTCCAGATGGGTGGTAGCCGGCAGTACATGGTAGGTCATGGTCTGTCTATTGGGGGACAGTGTAGGTCACATGCAGTGACGTGACTTTGCTTTCTCTTACAGCTTCTGGCGTCTGCATGGGTCAGCGGTGGTGGGCTTCTCCATTGAGGCGGTCAGATGGAGATGGAGGAGGCCCATCCACCTCCGCAGGAATACGCGGCTCAGGGACAACAGGGGCCGCCTGGACATCCAGACTGATGTTGTTGGAGCAGGTGCAGAGGAGGCCGTGCCCGTGTCCCACATGCCAGCGTGCACGGATGCCAGCATGCTGGGAGTCTGGCTGGTGCTGAGTCTGTCACCGATGATGATGTCGCTAACGTCATGGGCAGTGACACGTGTGCCACAGGATGGCCACATAGCAGGTAATATCGCAGCCATGGCTGTGGGTGGTGCCGCCGTGGAGGCCTGCGCGTCATCACAGTCCCAGCCTGTGCCTGTCAGCACCAGTGGGGCAGCACTGGTGTGTGTACAGGACAATGGGATTGTTGTGGCCACTGCGGCAGCACCATTGAGCCCTGGGAGCGGCAGCCAGAGGGGCAGCATCAGCTGTCGGCCAATGGGCTTGGGGTACAGTGTCAGGGGCGGCGTCAGTGCGCCACCTGTGGACATGCCCAGGCCTGGCCCTGGTGTGCAGCACCCCCCTCAGGGGGATGAGCATCAGGGCTCTGGCAACGCCTGAGGGACAGCATGCCGATCAGGCATATGACCTCTTGGATGAGCACACCCGCATACTGCAAGCATCAGTCAATCAGCAGATGCGACAGTGATGGCGGTGGATGCACTGAGTGCAGCTCTGCACCAGGCAGAGGAACATCGCAGCAGAGAAACCGCTCTGCTCCTGGCAGGGATGGACCGGATGCGGAAGGATGTGACCACTGCCATTGACAGGCTGACACAGACAATCACAGCTGCCATGGCCACAGGGGCACACAGTTATTTGCCCATGTGTCGCAGACAGCGCACAGTGCAATGTCCACCCCCATTCTTGGTGTTGTGCGACACCATCCTTGTCGACAACGGGTTCAGCTGTGGGCATCCCAAACACGCCTGGCGCAGGCATGTTCAGTGTGCTGCACACCACTGCGATGAGCACGGTCGCGTTCACGCAGTGGAACCCCTGGGGACCATTGGTGCCACCCCATGAGGCCAGTGGTCAGCCTGTCACTGTTGGCAGGTCATGGCGGGGCCGCCCATGCATCCATGGTGGCCGGGCACTGTGGCACATGACTGACCTGTCTCCCAGCATGGCTACTATCTGATGCTGCCCTGTGTACATTGTGTCATTCAGCGAGCAATGCGGGGGTACCTGGCTCTGCGCACACACAGTCTATCTGCACACCCTCCCGGCTGCTGTCCACAGTTGCATGTGCATGATGATGCCTGCATTGCTCTGTACACCAGTGTGCAATGGTGCCCAGCATCTGACACATGCACAATGACAGGCAGTGGGCATGGTGGTCTGTGGACATGTGTGTGTGTGTGGCTAAGAGTCGCGTTCTGGGTGGTGTGCCTCCTACCCTTTGTGCATGTCTGGTGAGTTGTGTGTGTGTGTGTGTGTGTGTGTGTGTGTGTGTGTGTGTGTGTGTCTGTCCACATGCCATGTTAGACCTCACCCATCCCTGGCGGTGTGTGTGTGGTTCCATGCCTGGCCACTTCCCTTGATGGCATGCAGCCCTGGTGTGTGTCCATGCGTGTTTGTGGGTTGCCTTTGCCACTGGTGGTTGCACACGCCCCATGACTTATCTGGGTTGGCTGAAGTGCTTCTCCGTGATGGTGTCCCAGTGCAGCTGTGTCAGCCGGGCAGTCAGGGTCCCAGCACCCAGGGGCTGCCCATCACCATTGTCACGGCGTCCTCATGCGTCCCCATCGCTATCCCCTCTTCGGCCTGTATGGCTATCCCACATTCGTTGACCATGTTGTGCAGGATGCAACAGGCCAGGAATAGCCCGCAGGCCTTTGAGGGGCTGTACTGTAGGGCACCGCGGAGGTGTCCAGGCAACAGAAGCGCCTTCAGCATACCGAAGACCCACTCAATGACATTACGTGTGGTGGCATGTGCCTCATTGTAGCATTGCTGCGATGGCGCCATGAGCCGCCCGGTATGGTGTGAGCAGCCAGGATGGAGTGGGTATCCACTGTCATCTATGTGTAGATGGTGGATTTTAGTTTGGTGATTATCATCGCCTGCCTTGGGCCATGTAGGCCACTACCCATGTCACCTCTGACCATGGCCTCCCAAGCCCTAAGTTTGACCGTGTGGTTTGCATACTCACCCACCAAGTGTCCAGTGGGGATGTCCCCACTCTTGAATCTGTGGCACAGTGCCAACTGGTGCCAGATGAAGGCATTGTGTGCTCCCCAGGGTGCGTGGCACAGACACTGATTATGCGCCCCTGGCATCGCACACCACCTGGCAGTTGATGCTGGCATAGCCCTTGCGATTCATGTATGTGGCCCCTCGGGGCAACCGGGTGGTGTCTTAGGATGGCCACATGGGTGCAGTCTATTGCTCCTAGCACGCCAGGCATATGTACTACCCTGTGGAACTCCTGTATGATTGCTGTGTGCTCCGCCAGTGTGCTGGGAAATGGATGTACTCCGCAGCATGTGGCAGCAGTGTGCTGAGGGATGGGTGAGGTGGTGTGGCCGACCGACTGGGTTATGCCTGTGGTGTCCCTGTTGGTCACTAGAAGGTACCCATGGCGGGCAAGCACATGCAAGCTGTCACTTTAGTCTCCACTGACAGAGAATGGCTCCATCATGTGGGTGCCTGCATCACTTCACTGCACAGCTCACAGAGCCGCCTCAAGATTGCCCAATTCAGGCAGTACCAGCCCACAATCTCAGTATCACTGTACAACTCAAAGCTGGTGCGGGCTGAGTACTGCTGTTGGGGCATACCGCTGACAGGCCCCTTCCATGGCCCCCCTGCTGCCCACCTTCTCACCCCCTCATTACTGCCTCCATCTGGATGGTGGCACTGGCCATCCTGGTATGTTCACCCCAGCAGCTGTTTCTGGTGTTCCCCACTGTCCTGGCTGCTACTTCCCTGCAGGAACACCTAACTGTGCTGGCCTCAGTGCTGTGTGGCACTTCCCCTTCTGCACTGTGGCTGTGGCTCTCCACACCTTCCCTGAGTCTGTGGGTTCCAGGTGCTCTGTCTCTGTCCTGCCCTGTGTGTGTGTGTGTGTGTGTTGCCTGTGTGGCTGGCTATAGTTCAGCAACATGTGCCTTCCCTGTAGCGTTCTTGTGCCTCTCCTTGTTCCTTTTATTTTGGCCCATTTCTGCTATCGCGCAACTTCCGCTTGTTCCCCTATTAGCATGGCGCATGTTGTTAACTATTGCACTGCGCCATTTATGCATGGTTCCTCCCCTTCAGTTGTGCATACATTCATTATCATTGCGATATTGCTCAGATGTGATTCAGGGGACGAACGTTCCCACTGAACACGCAGAATGGCACATTTTCGACTCTGCGCTTGGTGCAATCCCATTGCGCATGGCGAGCCCTTTGAATATCTGGGCCATTAAGTATTTTATGTTTGTATTACACAACACCATATAATTGTTGTACATATTTTCAACAATGTGCACTTCAACAAAACTGTAGTTTTCAAATCAATACTAATTTTTAGAAATTATTTTGTAAACAGACTAAAGAACCTTTCAGCCATTTTAATTCAGAGCAAAACTCATCTGTTTAACATTGAAACAACACAGCAGTACAGACTTTCATGGCCAAAGGTGCAAACGTATCTAACCCGTACATACTACTAGTTGGCAGGGATCCTTTGCTCCACAGGCAGATGGCATGGGACACACAAATGCATGTTTAGCCAGACAGAGGTTTTATACCTGTCTTTTGTTAATCAGTGGTGTAATGATAACCACGATTGGGAGATGGCCATACCTAGCTACAACATATTCAGAAGAGACAGGGCAGGCAGAAAGGGAGGAGGAGGGCACTGTATGTGAAAAATGACATAAGGGCCACAGAGATCCAGGAGGAATAAAATGGGAGAGAGGTACTGTGGGTTAAGCTGGAAAGGAAAATGGGGCCAGCCATCCTTGGGTGTGGTCTATAGACCACCAGCCCAGGAGGAAGAAACAGATAGGGAGCTGATGCTAGCTATCAAAGGATGGCAGACAAGGGTGAGGTAGTACTGGTTGGAGACTCAATATTCAGGCGTGGACTGGAGCATCCCAGCAGCAGCACCAACTAGGAGCAGATTTATCCTGGACTCCCTTCAGGGTGCATTCCTCAAGCAACTGGTCATGGAACCAACTCGGCAGAAGGCATTACTGGACCTTGTGCTCACGAAACAGGAACAGTGTGATGGGGGAACAGTAGGGGAGCACCTGGGAACAGTGACCACCAGTCACTGTCGTTTGAAATCATAGAAGAGCAGAACCAAACCACACAAAAACACGTATCCTGGATTTTAGGGAGGCAGACTTTGGGAAAGCGGGAGATGCTTGAAAGAGGCATTAAGGGAATGCGGCAGGAATCAGGGGTTGAGGAACAGTAGGCAGTATTTAAAATGGGATTACAAGAGCAACAGAAGTATGTATTAACAGGTTAGCAAGAGGAAAAGGAAGGAGACCATTATGGTTTTTCCAAAGAGGTAGCAAAGAAAGTGAAAGCCAAAAGATTGCATTCAGGCAATAAAAAGACACTGGCAGAGGGGATCGGGAGAAGTACCAGGAGAAACAAAGGGAGGCAGGAGGTCAGTAAGGAAGCCAAAGCTCAGACAGAAGAACACATTGCAAAATCAGTGGGTAGGGGGACAAAACCTTTTACAGTTACATAAGTGAAAAAATAAAGGCAAAGGAGGGATAGTGAGATTGAAGGGGAGGATGGGGGGCTGTGTGGAGGATGACAACAGTAAAGCTGACATATTGAACAGGTATTTCTGCTCAGTCTTTACTGAGGAAGAGGAGGGTAATGGGTCTGAAGGGAGTACAAGGGTGAGAATGGTGCAGAAATGGACACAAGTCCCTTTCTGCGAGAAAGGGTCCTGAAGGAACTGGAAGTAATAAGAGTTGATAAAGCAATGGGGCCAGATGGGGTGCACCCCAGGGTCCTTAAAGAACTAAGAGAGGGGTGGCTGAACCTCTGGCTATCCTGTTTAGCCAATCACTGGAAACAGGAGGTACCCAAAGACTGGAGGATAGCAGATGTAGTCCCTTATACAAAAGTGGGAACAAAGAGGAAGGGGGAACTACAGACCAGTCAGCCTCACCTCGGTAGTGGGGAAGATCATGGGCGCACTACTGAAGGAGAGATAGGTGGAACATCTGGTTGTCAATGGACTACAGGACCCAAGGCAGCATGGTTTCACCAGGGGAGGTCATGTCAGACCAACCTCATTGAATTTTTGACTGGGTGACTAGGGAGGTGGATCAGGGAAGGCAGTGGACCTGGCCTATCTGGACTTCAGCAAGGCCTTTGACACTGTGCTACATAGAAGACTATTGCACAAACTGGGGAATATGGGTGTGGGCAGGACAGTAGTGTGGTGGGTAGGTAACTGGCTGGGCAGCAGGACACAGAGGGTGGTGGTAAATGGCCGTCACTCCACAGAGAGAAGAGTGACCAGTGGGGTACCACAGGGATCAGTGCTAGGACGGTCCTATTCAACATCTTCATCAGTGACATTGCTTGGGACCTAGAAGGCAGAATTTCACTGTTAGCTGATGACACAAAGCTCTGTAACAGAGTAGACACACCAGCGGGTGTAGACAGAATGAGAAGGGACCTGCAGAAACTTGAAGAATGGTCAGGGTTTGGCAGTTGAAATTCAATGCAAGGAAGTGCAAGATAATGCATATGGGACACAAAACCCTGGCACAATATATCAGTTGGGGGTGAGGATATAGCATGCACCAAGCAGGAAAGGGATCTTGGGGTTATCATCTCTGATGACCTCAAGGCAGAGGAAACAGTGTGACAAGGCAGCAGGTAAAGCAAATAGGATGCTGGGATGCATAGGCAGGGGCATCACCAGCAGGAAAGGGAGGTCATAATTCCAGCTATACAAGACACTAGTGAGGCCCCACCTGGAGTACACTGTACAGTTCTGGAGACCTTACCTACATAAGGACATAGACAGGGTAGAGAAGGTGCAGAGGAGGGCAACAAAGATGGTGCATGGATTGTATCACAAGTCCTATGAGGACAGGTTGAAGGAACTGAACATGTACTCCCTGGAGGAGAGAAGGAGAGAGGATATGATAGAGACATACAAGTATCTTACAGGGAGGAACAGGGTGCAGGAATGCACTATTTTTAGAAAAAAGATGTTCCAGGACTAGAGGGCATGGGATGACGTTGGAGGAGGATGATTCAGAGGAAGCGTGAGGAAGAATTTCTTCACAGAGCGGGTGGTGGACAAGTGGAACACCCTGCCAGAGGAAGTGGTGGGGGCTGAAACAATCACGGATTTAAGAATGCATGGGATAGACATAAAGGAATTCTGGAGGTCAGGGGTGAGGCAACAGACTTCTTGGAAAACATAAACTGAACTTACAAACTCAAATGGGCAGACTGGGTGGGCCATAGGCCCTTATCTGCCAACACTGTCTATGTATCTGTATCTATGTATCTGTATAAGTTATGAAGCTGTGAATGCTGTGTTATTGGCATATGTGTAACAAAGCCCACAGGACACTACTGGTGCTATAGCAACCTGTCTGACAACAAATAGAGCTGATACTCATGCAACCAGCACGGCAGATCACAGCTGATGCTCTGAAATCTCTGTCACTAACTGCAATAAGAAGAATAAAACTAATATGAATATTTTAATTTATTGATTACAAAGGTCATGAATGTTTACAGCATGGTGTTACATAGCAGTCTAATCATTTCACCTAGGGGCATATTTGGCACTGCATGAACCTTACTGCCATATTATTGTAACCCCTAAATTGGCTATTCCAAGGGCTACTACCCCTGCCCTCTTGAAGGGCTAGTAGCAGGTTAGAGCCTGAGTTCTGAAGCAGGTGCCTCCACCCGGAGGTCAGGGTTGGAAGTGGTCAAACTAACCTGGGCACAGCCCTCCAGGACACTGTAACCCACCTCTTTCCCTTCTAGTGGCCTGAGCAATATCGATAATCAAGTTGATTGGCTTTAAGGTTATATTAATTAAACAGTTATGTATGTGTTTTAAGTCCCCACACAGTCACACACTCTGGGTACCCAGGTAGGAAAATGGTGGGCTAGCCAGGAATGTTGCAGCTGGTTGGGGCCCTGTGATGGAAGAAAGCAACTCACAACTCACATTATTAGTAATCTGGAGCGGAGGGCTTAGTTCGTGAAAGAAAAAGCAACAAGACAATCAGATGATAAGCTGTTGTTGCAGGGAGCTACCCTGATGTTTATTCATGATACCCAATACTGGACACAGGCAGGACAATATTGAGACTGCAAGTTGTTGAGCTGGAGAGCCGGAGAAGCAGGGCCCACATGAATCACCGAGGCATCATTCCTGTTTAAGTGTTGAGCAGGGCTGATCCCCAGGCAGGTCTCTCATCAGTGGCTTTCTCTGTGCAGCGGGGTAATTGAGCTGGGCTAGTATGGCAAGGCCTAGGCCCAATGGAGATGATTTTTGGATTCAGTCCGTGGGGCTGGATGTGGCTTCCAGCAAGCAGAATACAGTTCTAACCACAGTGGGGAACCAAATCACGACCCACTACCAGCACACAGTACATTTTTGCGTAAGGAAATTCTAATGCAGCTTCCAGCAAACAGAATACAATTCAAACCACAATGGGGAACCAAATCGACCCACTATAAGCACACAACATACTCACATGTAAGGAAATTCCAATGTACCAGGCAATAGGATCTCTGGTCACAATTGCAGAATCTTTCCACAATCCGGGAGTTTAGAGATGCCAAGAAGTCGAGACAGGCCGATCGCATTCCAGCAGCTCTCCGGTCTTCTTGGTAGGAACCTGGTCACAATTCAGTGGCTTACCGCTCTCCAAGTTCGGATTCAGTCCGGAAAAGCACAAGTTCCCTCTCAGGAACAGCAGGCAGGCATACAGGCCAAAGTCAGGCCTTTCCACAGTTCTTCCACAAAGCTACACGGGGCTGCTGCTTGAATCATTCAAGCTGTTACCTCTTCACTTCCCAACTCAGAACTAACTGAAACTGCAAGCAGTGTGGGACTTCCCAAGATCCAAAAAGGTTTGGTTGGCTGATCTGTCTGTCAGTCTGTGAGGTCTCCCCTCCACGTTATTTCGTGCCAAAATACAAAAACTACAATTCCTATAAGTTTTGACCCCAACAAGCCCCTGTAGGCAGGCTCCATTTTAGAGTCCCAGATGTACTGATTGGCCCATTCTGACAGTCCAGGACCAAGATGATGGAAACAAACAGAACTGTCCATGCTGCAAAGAAGGCAGGTTAGAACAAACTGCAATATTATTACTACTCTAACAAATCGCAGTGGTCTAAGGCTCTGAGCTGCAAATTTGGTGACATCCAGCAGACCAGACCTGGGTTTGAATCCCACAGCTTCCACTTGCATACTGTGTGACCCTGAGCAAGTCACTTAACCTCCTTGTGCTCCCAGGTCACTCTTGTAAAAAGCTTTCAGCTTAGTGTGCTATACCTGGTTAAAAAACAACTAAATAAAAAAAAAATGATCAGCAAACAAGCATATATTCTAACAGAGCTCCCTTTTAGATTAATTATGATTGCAATCCAGGCAGATCTTAAAGAAACAGTGCACAGAGCTATATAAGCACTCTCTGCCAGTCACATTTAAACTGCAAAAATGAGGACACCAAGCCTGGCAGTGAGCATTTAGACAAGCTCAAGAAGACTTTTCAGGAACCCCCATTTGTAGAGGTTACATTATCAATAGGGGTAACTGACTATTACAGTAGCTAACTCCTCTGAGCACATTACTAAACATTATTCTTTTTTTTCGTTTATGTAAGTAGTTTTGGTTTCTGTCACTGCGGGGAGGACCACTCATATCCACTAGGTGCTGGCACTTGCTGGGATCCCTGGCATCATGGAGCTCACACCAGGGTGTTTTCTTTTTCTTTTTACTTCACCTGCCCCATATTATCAGCCCTATCTCCTAGACCCACCACCCCTCCTTAACAATGCCCAATTTGCCTACGCTTACCTCCCCAAAGTGTGGCCGCTGAGTCGACCCCACCCACAGGGACAGGTCCAGGTTTCCAGCTGCGTCACTGGCAGGGCTCCTAGGCTTACCTCCACTGGGTAAGGCCGTGTGGGTAGTCCATCCAGTGGGACACAGTCTCAGTCAGGGGTGGGTACTTCCAGGAGAGGCTATGGTACCAGGCGGCGGCATCATCACTGGGACTAGCAGCATTTTTGTGTGGATGCTAATCCCTTAGGAGCTGGGTATGCAGTGACATCAGTGGGACAAACCGATGTCCATCCCTCCTCCCACATATCAGGCACCAGTTGCATCAGATCCCCGGCTTCTGCCAGGGGTCCAGACTTTCTGCTGGACACTCAATCACACACCCCATCACCCCAGAGGAGTCGAGGCAGTCCATGGGCTGCTCAATCCTGCCCCACCAACTGACCTCTGATGGCCCGAGTCTGGATTTGAACCAAGGTCACCAGCATCACAGGTGGAAATCCTACCTCTCTGCCCATGGGCAGGCACACCAAGGTGTTTTTGCTTTGTGCACCACCCTCACTGAAGTGAGGCATGAAGTGCAATGGCCTCAGCACACAATCTGGCATATTTCTGCCCCAGATGTGCAGAAGTCTGCAAGTCCCGAGATGATAGGAACACAGCATGTCCCAGGCTGCTGTACCTCCAGCCAACACTAGAGGTTGGTATACACTGGGTACTGGATCCTCTCTCTTTCCCTGGAGAAGATGATCAGTCCTGTGTATTCTCAGTCTCCTCCTCCCAGGCCGACCATACAAGGTCCATTCCTGATCCTGATATCGCAGTCATCGGTGCTGCAGGTGGTAGCTGTACCGCTATGATGAGCAGGCAGGCCTATTATTAAACATTCTTAATTTCTAATATATTGCCTTAAGCATGGGGAGCTGTGTATAACAAAATTGTACACACATCAAAGGGTGGGATGCTATGAAAACCAAGAATAAAGTTTGAGGAGTTTATAAAAGCATCCCATCCTGAGTGAGTGAGTGTGTGTGTGTGTGTGTGTGTAAAATTCCCATTTCACACATTACCATGATATATTTTGCAAAATTGCTGGGCTATATTTTTAAACACCCAAGTACTGATAGACATTTTCTGTTTCTGTGCATTTATTGGTCATACACCATAGCTGCGGGAAGCTGTTGTATCTCTTACTTGCTTCATCATCCCAGTTTCAATCAGTTTGCTGTACTGTGGCAGTGCAAAAAGAAGTTAGGCTGTAGTTGGAGAACCCTGGCACTATTGCTGAAGTTCCTCCAGAGAGGAGAGCAGAGGAGGTGGTGATGGCTTGCTGGCCACTATTTGGCTGCTATTGGTTCTGACTCTGGGGAGACTGGGGTAGGGGCAACAAGAATTTGTTCAAAATTCAGGACAATACCTTAATTGAAGCCCATCTCACACCCATGCAGTATATATATATATATATATATATATATATGTGTGTGTGTGTATATATATATATATATATATATACACACTCCATATAACTGAATGTATAAAATGCAACATATATATATTTTTTTATATATATAATATATATTATATGTATATTCCATATAACTGAATGTATAAATGCAGCTATTTCACTTTCAAGCTGCATGATAGAGTAATGCAAATCAGTGTGAAAGGTGGGTTGTCAGAAAAACTCAGTGCAATAATTCAGTTGTTGACAGCTGCTTGACAAATTATGAAGAGGTTTCCTATGGAAACAAATTCTGGCCAGAGCCGATAGGGCTGTGAAGCACTACCAAGTGACGAAAGTTACACATGTGTAGAAATTATTCAATGTCCAGGTGTAACTTGGCCATATGTTGGAGGTGGTGCACCTGATTTTCAGCATGGCCTTTTTGGACCCCTCCTCGTGAACAGTGCCAGTGTCATTTTGTTCAATTGTCCTGAAAGGTGATTGCAAAAACTAGATGTGCTTTCCTGCACCACAGATGTGAAGACACGGTTTGAGTAGGTTGTGGAAAATGACAGCTGAACAGTTGTAAGGGAGGTGTACAAAATTGCTATGTTAAAAATTAGCAGTGTTAGAAGCATGCACAGAAACAATGCAGTGCACTACGTAATGCAGTCATGTTTTGGAATTGTTTCACAAATTTTCAGCATGGCCTTTGTGGACCCCTGCTCATGAACAGTGGCAGTGTCATTTGTTAAATTTTCCGAAAGGTGATTGTACAGAACAAATATGCTATTCTGCGTCACAGGTGTGAAAACACATTTCAGGGTTGTGAAATGACAACTGTACTGTTGTGAAAGAAGTGTGCAAAAATGGCAATGTTAAAAATGTGGTGTGAAAATATTAAAACTTAGCAGCTTTAGGGCAGCCATAGAAACTGTGCAATGCACACTTGTAACAGTCATTTTGGAATTTTTCATCAGATTTGCAATATGGGCATTTAGGGACCCCACCTCATGAACATTGGCACTGTCATTTAGTGAATCGGTCCTGACAGGTGATTCCATGCAGTGACCACAAAATCACCTTTGGGACTGAGTAACAAAATGACAGTGACAGTGTTTATAAGGAGGGTTCCAAGAAGCCCATGTTGAAAATTTGGGGCAAAATTCCAAAATGGCCAAGATATCGGCATAAATTGAAAACCTATTGAATGACTGTGTGCACGCTTACCTTTAATTCTTCAGATCGCGGTTGTGCTTTGAAGAGTGCAGATGTGTCCTGGTCCAGAGAAGATGACAGCACTGACCTCCGGAAGTAAGTATGGGGTAAGGGGTGGGAAAGTGGGCGCTGGGTGTGAGGCAGGAGGGGAGGAACTGCAGCATGATGATGAGGGACCATTTTAGTTTCACAGGGAAACAGAACTGACAGAGAGGGACCATTTTCAATTTTACAGCAAAAAGACAAAGAAAAAGGAACAAAACATTTCAATACACTGTGGTGGGCTCCCAGTGTGCCACATGAATGCTGGCGTGGGAATGGGCATCCCATGTCTGGCATAACTTGAGCAGGGGCACCAGAAAAAACGACATCGATGAGGACCGTTTCAAATTTTATTTAAAAAACAATTCTGCACACTGGGATGGGCTTCCAGTGTGCAATCTGAATCCATGACTTCAGGAGGGGCATAAACAGTGAATGACATAGTGCCATACACAACATGGCAGCCTCATCCGCGCATGCACGACTGCGGCGCATGCGCAGTACACGATAGAATGTGGAAGTAACAGCCAAAATAGTGCAGCTGTTATTCCATATGTCGATCATGCAGAGGGCTTTAGCTCCATTGGGCTTTCAGAAGGATGCTTCAAAAGTCCAATGGAAGAGGTTAGAGATCGGCCATTTCAGAGCTAAAAACTCTATCAAAATGGCTGTGAGGCTGCAACAGCCCAAAAAAGAAAGCAGTTATAACAAAAAGAAACAAAATCATTCCAAATGAACAGTGTCAAAATTGCAATTTTAATGTTTTCTTATTCAGAGGGCAGTTCTGTTTTTTTGTTTTTTCACTCTGTGCTCGTTGGTCCCCCACTCTTTGGGCTCCACAGGCTCCCTCCAGCCCTGCTGTCCTTACCCAGGCCTCCTCTGGTCCTCATATGGCAGCCGATCCCTGGGAGATCGGCGTATCTCTTGCCGGTGGGTCCCCTCCTCCGAGGGGACGGGCACCGAGAGAGGGATGGCCCCAACACACACTACTAGGGCCCAGGGATGCTGCTGAGGAGCAGGAGGCCTGGGAAGGTACTGGAGACTCAGGGAACAAAAAGCCATCATCCAGCGGCCAGCGAGGAATTTTCTCTTTTTCTGTTGGGGACAGCGTAGTGGCGTCACGGCATATGCCGGCGTCTGCTCCTCCCAGTAGCTTTGGGCGTGCATCCTGTGATACTCCCAGCCTCTGCTGAGCCAGCAGGCATCAGACCAGTTCCCTACCCTCCCCGGAGAAGGAGCTGTCCATGGGATGCTCAATCCTTCTCCCCTGGTCGACCTCAGCAGCCCATGCCGTTCGAACCTGGGTCGCTGGCCTCTAGCGAATCCAGCTGCTGCGCGGGTGGGCGGACAACATTTCTGTTTTAAATAGTTCATACAGCAACTGTTTAACAAAACAGGTTCTAAATCAGAATGTATTATTCCAGTCTTTAGTAGTGCTATGTACAGGATGGACCATTGATAGGAAAAATTCATGCAGCATGGTGACATGATGTGAAGTCTACAAAACATCCAATCAGACTGAAGCATTTATGAGAGCCTTTTCAAAATTAGTAAACATCTGGTTTAAGTTTTAGAGTGACAAAATATTTCAAAAGGCACAGGGCCAATTTCAGGCGAAATGTCACAACTCGGCGTATATGAGTTGCGACATTCACCGCTATGCAGGATCCTGTGCCATATTCCAGAGTGACAGGGTCCTGGCACCTATGACCTGTGACTTCACGGCAGGCATAGGCTAGGTGCCACAGGCATGGCACACAATAGCCCTGCATGCTGCAAGTCGCAGCCCACTGCAAACTACCCCCGGAATCCTCCTGCCCTGGAACACTGCAGCCAGGCCCAGGGATCATGGGGTGGGCTGAACAGGTGACAACAGGCATCCTGGGGCACATCAAAGTAGGGGACCCTGGGGTCCCTGACATTTTGGGGTGAGAGCATGGAAATGTTCGGGGGTATGGGGAGCACGGCAGGACCTTTGCTGCAGTGCTGTGGAGTACGCATCCATCAATTGGCACTGACTGATACCCCTTAGACCATCTCTGAAGTGGTGTAACTGTGCTGTACCAGTGTAGCTCTTGTAATTGCATAAGTAGTTCGGCAGCCGCCCTTTTGGAATAGGTGTAGATGCTGTCGTGACCCACCCTTGCACCATGACATTGCAGGTTGCAGTGTAGTGGGCGGCATAACCCACATTTGGTGCAAACCCACGACGACATGGCTCACGGTGCTTTTTGGAATGACTAACAGCGTACTGCATGGTGCAAGTTGTGATTTATGGCATGGGGTTTGGCATAAATTGGCTTGTGCCATGCATGTCGCTCTTGGAATCAAGCCCACTGAGTCACTTTAAATGGAAATGCAGTCATTAACTTTATGTACAGGTCATAGGCCAAAAATTAGTATACTGAAAGTATAATTTGCAAAGTACAAAAAAATTGAAGTATAAAAGATGCAAGTATACTTGGTAAGTATATAGAAAGTACCTGTATGTGTTAACAACTCGGTATATTACAAATATATTTCTTCTGCAAGCCAGTGCAAAGTATATAAGTATACGCATTCTCCTGTGTATAAAGTATTATTCAGTACATCAGTGTACATTAAGCATATTTATGGTATGCTTCAGTGTACTACTTTTTCATAAGAGAGGTAAGAAATCAGTATGGAAAAGCTATAATAATACTATGATGACCCTCTGTGGATCCCTGTTAAAGCTGTAACTGGAGTACTGGGTCCGGTTATGAGCTTACACCTGAAAAGGACAGAGACTGTCCAGAGACTGTCCAGAGGCAGGCTACAAGATGATCGCTCACCTCACTCTCACTTGAGAAAGGATATATACAGGCTGGAGTCAGTACAGAAGGATCACCAAAATGATCCATGGCCAAAGGCAGATCCTAGGAGGGATGACTGGTGGCCCTGAGCGTGAACTCACTGGAGGTCAGACATGAGAGGGGGCTTGCCAAAGGCATATAAGCTATGAAAGTTATAAACAGGGTGAATAGACATCCTAGTGGTCAGGAGGGTTGAAGTGCTGGTTCTTACCTTTTGCCATTCCTGCGGCCCGAGTTGGAAACAGATCAGACTGCCAGAGCTCAGCTGGGGCATGTGTTCTGGTTAACTGTAATAATCTATGGATTTTGATGCTTCAACGATTGTGTATGACTGGGCTTCTATCAGAGCAGCGTTCTTCATGTCATTTAACTTTGAGTGGAATGAGCGCAATTGCTCAAAGGTGTTTCAAACAACATGAAGTCTTGCTATATTATGACAATTGCAGTTTGTCCCACCATTAGAACTGCTCCGGAGGTGAAATAGTTAACTCCATTCCATGAATGGAACTTTGAGCACGAGCTCTAAAATAGAAGCTTTGTCTGTGGAGATTCAAACCTGAACTGTCAGATTCTTTACTCCGCCTCACTGAACAGTCGCTCCGAGATTTCTCCTACTGCTTTGTTCATTTCTCGGTTTAAACAGTATTTTCTCGGATAAATTAAACTGCAGTATAATTATTTTAACCACAAACCCGATCGGTTCAAGCTCTGTCTGTGGTATTGTAAGTAATAGACAGGTTTTGTTCTGTATGGAACCTGTAAATGTTTATCGAGTTCGGTTCGAACCAATCAGGTTGGTTAAAACTTTAAAGAGTAAGCATTTTAAAGCTTTTAGAGTAGGGTTCCGGTTCTTATCGGTTCTAAAAAGCAGTTTCATTACGGTTTTTTCCATGACCCGTGACACGGGTTGGGAACTCGACAAGGGTGTTCGCCTGGCACTGCCATTAAAAGGGCAAGTTTATTGGTTAGACTGGCATCATGTCTGAGAAACCCAAAAGAAAAACCGGGCCCACTGGGTTTCAACACTGTAGTGTCTGTGGGAAGCCTTTGCCAAGGCTGACCCACACTACATGTGTTTATTGTCTGGGTTGACCACCCTCATTTCAGACTGCCAGATTTGTAAAAATTCCTGCAGCCACCCTGGATAAGAGAGTGGGCAGGCTCGGGAACGAGAGGCCAAAAGTCCGCTGACCCAGATGGCCAGCCCGGTCCGGTTGGGAGTGCCCTCTGACCAGGCGAGACTTCTTCGGCAAAAGTAAACTAAAAAAGAGAAAATCAGCAGGTATGGAGTCCAAAATTCCTTCTCCAACTGCTGCAGAACTAACAAAAGCTATACAAATTGTACAGTCACTTTCTCGGTTCCGTCCAACCGCCACTGTCTGGTAAAGGTTGGTTCGGCCGGTTCCACAGTTCAGGAATCTGATATTGGAATTTTTATGAACCAAGAGCATGGGGAGGCATGATGCTGATCAGTGTGAATGTGACTGAGAGAGTCTGGTGTGCCACTGACGGACATCTCCCAGACTGACCCTAATCTCCCCTATGCTTTCTGGGTCCCTTCTCTTTTATGTTTTATAAAAGGTTGTGAATCCTCCAGCTCCCATGGAGAAGCTGTGGATGAGCAAGAGGAACCTGATTTTGTAGAACTTATGGATATACCAGAGTCTAGGATTGTCTATTCCTTTGCATAAGTCTTTTAGGAAACAATAAAAATTTAAAAACTCCTAATTCTGTGCCTCCTGTAGATAAAAGATGGACAGAAGATACACATTGTCAGGTCCTGATACAGAATTCCTTTCACAGCAATGCAGTCATGTTGGGTAGTTCAGGCTGCAGCCTGTGATAAAGCTAATATTCCCAGGCTTCACATCCTCCTGACAAGGATTCCAGGGAAGATTGATGCCATGGCAAAAAAAAACAGTATATGGCAGCCTCCTTGGGACTCAGCCGAGCAAATTATATAGCCTTGTAGCAAGGTATCAGAAATCTAGATGGATACTGTTATGGAATTAGCCAAACAAGCCATAGCCCAGCTGGCTAGCCGAACTAGAACAGGTGGCTGCGATGGCATTGAGGTTTCTAAGGTGCAGTTTCATGCTGCTGTGGATGTTAATGATGTTTTCTCTAGAGTCATGGCCACATCTGTAGCTTTTCGTGAGCTGGCCTAGCTCAGGTTTACTAGCCTGTCACAGGATACCCAGACTAAGGCTATGGATTTTTCCTGTGGTGGGAAATTCTCTGTTTGGGAGCAGACAGAGAATTACATGAAAAAGATGGATGAATATAGGACTACTTACAAAAGTGCCCAAGCTAAGAGCGGCAAGCCACTCCCCAGAGGCATACCCCAGGGGTGAGGGTAGGCCTTTTCACAGGCCTTTTATCAGACTCAGGCCTCCTCTGCTTATGCTCAGACGGGCTTCTTCAGAGGCAGAGGCAAGCGGGGTGTGGGCAGGCTTGCTCCCACCCTCAGCCTAAAGCATCTGCTAAGCAGGCACCTGATGGGGTGCCCAGGGCCGATCTTCTTTACCAGTAGGGGCAGGTTGGCTTACTTCAGTCAGAACTGGCGTCTTTAACCTCAGACAAGTGGGTTCTGGAAGTAGTAAGCAGGGTCTGGTTCTCAGCTTCAAAAGTTTCCCAAGATGAGAACCAGGTTTTCTACTGCAAGTTCTTCAGAGACCCTTGCTCTAGAAGCAGAGGTCTCAACCCTGTTGCTCTCAGAGCAGTAGAAGGTTCCTCCCTGCACCAAGGCAGGAGTCTGTATTCAGATACTTCCTTACCCCAAAAGACAGGAGAATGGCGCCATCTTAGACCTCAGATATCTGAACAAGCATCTTTTGAAACCAAAGTTCAAAATGGTAACTCTGGCAATGATTTTACCCTCTCTAAGGCCAGGGGACTGGTTAGCTTCCCTGGACCTCAAGGATGCCTATTTTCACCGTCCCATCAGAAGCTCCCACTCAAAGTACCTCAGATTCGAACTGCCCTCGGTCACTACCAGTTCAGAGCAATGCCCTTCGGCCTTACCTCTGCCCCAAGGGTATTCACAAAATGTCTGGCAGTAGCAGTGGCTCACTTAGGGAGGCAAAGATTGCTGTTTTCCCTATCTAGGCGACTGGCTCATTGTAGGCCAGTCCCCAGAACAGGTAAAATCTCACCTGCAAGTCACCCAGCAGCTTCTCACCTCCCTGGGTTTTCTGCTAAATCTACCAAAAGTCGGTTCTGGAACCAGTCCAGGTACTCACCTTTATAGGGCAGAATGGACATTTCTTACCTTAGATAGAGTAAGGAATTTAGTGGCTCTGGCCTCCTCTTCCTTCACTCTGCAGGTCTCGACCACCAAGACACTTTCTGCAGCTCCTGGGGCACATGGCTGCATCCACAGCTGTTGTGCAGGGAGCAAGATTTCAGATGAGAGACATTCAGTTTCACTTGAGAGCCTATTGGTCTCAGGTAGAGACCCCCTTCCAAGTTGGTCCCAGTGATCAACCTTGATCCAGCCTCCAGTGGTGGCAGGATCAGAGCAATTGAGATTGGGGTCCCTTCATTCCCCTGCTCACACTTTGACTCTCACTACAGATGCCTCCCTCCTGGGGTGGGGAGCCCACTAGTCGACCTCTCCTCTCAGGAGTGTGGTCCCCCAGAATCTCTGCTCCACATCAATTTGCTGGAGCTTAGAGCTGTCTTTTAGCTCTTCAAGCGTTTTCTGCATCTGTTCAGAACAAAGTGGTACAAGTCAGAACAGACAACACCACAACAATGTGGTACATCAACAAGCAGAGGGGCACTCGGTCTTGACCTTGTGCACCGAGGCAGTGAAGTTATGGTCTCTGGCCTATTCCTGAACACTTCCCTCATAGCAGTTCACCTTCCAGGAAAGGACAATGTCCTAGCAGATGCTCTCAGCAGGATTTCCCAGGCCATCACGAATGGTCCCTGGATCCTCAAGTATTGGGGATAGTTTTGCCAGATGGGGCACCCTCAGATAGATCTTTTTGCAGCCCCAGACAATCACCAACTTCCACTGTTCTTTTGCAGGCCTCCAGTGTTGGGTTCAGTCCCCTGGGCGCCCCTTCTCCTGGATTGGGAAGGGAAGTTTCTTTATGCTTTTCCCCTCCCTCTCCTATTCAAAGTGTTAGTCAAATCAGATCTCAGCCTTGCAGGTTGATTCTGATTGCCCCGGATTGGGCCAGGCAGCCCTGGTACCCACTCCTTCTGTTCCTGACAGTCCATCTTTCCCTTTCCATCCCCAGGAATCACGACCTATTAACCTGTGCCCAGGGAGAGTTTGGTATCGAACCTCAAATCCCTCAACCTCAAGGCCTGGCTCTTGAGGTTAGAGTTGCTGACTTACACCTCTCCAGGGTGTCCTTTAAATCCTAAAAGCTTCTAGGAAGCCTTCCACTAGAGCTACTTATAATTCTAAATGGAAAGGTTTTCCATTTGGTGTGCTGGGAAGCATATTTCCCAGAATCTGCTGATTTGCCCATTGTGTTAGATTACATGGTCCATCTTAATTCCTTGGCCTCAGACCAGCTACCATGAGAGTTCATTTGGCAGCTGTTTCTGCTTTTGTTTCAGCAGGAAAGTCATCCTCTCTTTCCGCTCCCCTGTGTTTTCCAAGTTTTTTAAGGATTACTCCATGCTAATCCTTTTTTACGGGATCGGGCCCCTGCCTGTACCTTAATGTTTGCATTGACCAGTTAATGCAACTCCTTTTGAACCTTCTGTTTTCTGTAGAGCTGAAGTATCTAACTTGGGAAAACTGTTTTCCTAGTGGCTATCACTTCTGCTAGACGACAGGTGAGTTGCAAGCCTTGTCAGTAGAAACTGACTTTATTTCTTTCCACAGGGATAAGATAGTCCTCAGGACTAACAGGAAGTTTTGCCTAAGGTGGTTTCAGATTTCCATCTTAACCAATCTATCTCCCTTCCAGTAATTTTCTCTGAACACTCCTCTTCTGCTGAGAGGAGATTGCACAACCTGGATGTTAAGAGGGCTCTTAGTTACTATATAGAGACGTACCAAAGGGTGCATGAGTTGAATCCTCCAACTTTTCCTCACTTTTGGTGAGGTTGGGAAAGGAAAACTGCCACTAGAGATCAATTGCCAGGTGGATTGTCTCTTGTATCCAATTTTGTTATCAGAAACTGGGCAGAGATCCCCCTCTGGCTTGAGGGCTCTTTCTACCAGAGGTACAGCCGCGTCTCTAGCTGCTGCCAGAGACATCCCTATATTGAAGATATGCCAGGCTGCTACTTGGAAAGCGGTACACACTTTCACCAAGCATTACTCCCTGGATGTCCAGGCTAGGAGAGATGCTCGGTTTGGCACAGCTGTTCTTCAGAGCCTATTCCTAAGTAGGTTCTGCCCTCCTCCATGGAGGTACTGCTGTGTAGTCTGCAATTGTCATAATATAGCAAGACTTCATGTTGTTTGAAGAAAGAATTACTCACCTTAGTAATGTTGTTTCTTCTAATGGAGTCTTGCTATATTATAACTCCCCAACCTGCCCGTCTCAGAACCTCTACTTGGGTGAGGTGTGGGCAACCTAGTGTGGGCACTATTTTATACCCTTTTTAAGTGTTTCACCTTTTTGGGGTTTGGGGTGTGGTGTTTTATTATCCTCTTGTTTTATTCTCATTTTGTTAAAATTGTATTAGTAATTCTGGTCCCCTGACTTGAGTATTGGGTGTTGGGACCAGCAATGGGTGTTATTATTTAGGTAGCCAGTTGGCTAGTGTAGGTTACAGCTTCCACACAGACCTTAGTGAGTTTTTGCTCGTAAAGATCTGACAGTTCAGGTTTGAATCTCCACAGACAGAGCTTCTATTTTAGAGCTCGTGCTCAAAGTTCCATTCATGGAATGGAGTTAACTATTTCACCTCCGGAGCAGTTCTAATGGTGGTACAAACTGCAATTGTCATAATATAGCAAGACTCCATTAGAAGAAACAACATTACTAAGGTGAGTAATTTTTCTTCTCTGAAATGGTAAATAAATATTTCAGCAGGAATAGCATAAGGTTTTACTTTACTGGAAGAGTGGAGGAGCCATATTGTTTGTCAGTGGATTTGGTGGGTGAGTTTATAAATGAGATCAAACATGGCTAAGAGAGATCAAGATGTTCTCATAGTCCCTGGGGAATACCAAGGAGGAGGAAAGTTGGTGGGGACAGAAGGGACAGTCTCCCAGTACATTAAGGCCAGGGCGGGTGAGGTACTATACTTTGACCAGACAGGATGGACCACCTGTCCCTTTGTGCCAACAGATTCTTTTTCTATGATGCGCAGACATCAGGAAATACATGCGGAACCCTCTGGCCAGTCTAGGAATGGAAGAAAGAAGGAAAGGGTGACATGATCATAGAATTCTTCAGGGACTCCTCCCCACTGTAATTAGAATCTTTTATGTTAGCGTGCTTGCGCAGCCAGCACCTTGCAGTAGTGCAGCTTTGGAGGCGCAGTTGCTGTTGGCGAATGCAGGGCATGCACCAGTAGGTGCGTTCTCATTCCCCAATCAGGCATGCGGCACCACCATGTATACATAATGTGGTGAGCACATCTAAGGAAAGGTCTGCTGCAATCTGAGCAAAGCTTGTCAGACGCAGCAGACCTTCCTGGACGTGCTCACTGACATTATCAGCATGGCGGCACAGTGGCCGCCAAACTGCTGACTTTGGGGTGCCCAATTCCTGTGGTTTACCCAGCCCCTCTGTATGTGCCGGCGTGGGGCCCACTCCCCCCGGCATAAATCACCTCTCCCTCCCCCATTGTTAAATGCCGAGGGTGCCCAATCCCCTCGGCTCACCCCCACTTTCTTTGTGTGCCGACGGGGTGCCCAATCCCTCATCAGCTACAGACTCCTCAAACATTTAGGTGGCATGCCAGGAGCCCACCTCAGCATGCCACATCCTGAAACAAAAAACTGTCCCATGATGTATTTTTTCCCCTGTAAATGAAAGCGGTCCCTCTGAGCCTCCCTGCCCCCCACCCGCACCCACCCTCTGCGCAGCCCTGCCTCCCCACACCCCTCACCTCATATTTACCTCCGAGTCTGGCGCCATGAACTTCGGTAGACTTGAACACATCTACACTCTTCAAAGCCGACCGTTAAACTGAGGAAATGCCGGTAAGCTGTATAATGGAATAAATATAATTTTTCAACTTTACTATATCTCGGGCATTTGGGGACTTTATTTGAATTTTTCAACATAGGGTTTTGGGACCCGTCCTCATGAATTCTTCCACTGTCATGGTGGCGTTATTCAGTCCCAAAAGGTGATTTTGCAGTCACTGCGGGAATCACCTTTGGGGCCAAGTAACGAAATGACAGTCCCACTGTTCATGAGGGGGACTCTCAAAAGCCTATGTTGAAATTGGTGGAAAAATAAAAAATGACGGTTTCTGACGTGCATTGTACAGTTCTACGCCGGTCGTAAGTTAGCAAATTAGCAATATTTTCACACCAGATTCTCAACATTGGCATTTTACCAAACCTTCTTGTGAACTGTACAGCTCTCATTTTTCACATCCTGGCCGAAATGTGTTTCGCACTTCCGGCACAGAATAAGCGAGTCGCTGTGGAAATTACTGTTCGGGACACATTACAAAATTGACAGTGACATTGTTCATGAGCAGAGGTCTTAAAATGCCTGTATTGAAAATTTGGTGACAATACTCCATAAAATGACTGTGTTATTTAGTGTGTGCTATGCAGTTTGCACGCAAGCTCGTAGTTTGGTAAACGTATAATATTTTCACACCAGATTTTCAACAGTGCCATTGTTCTACACCTCCTAATGAACAGTACAGCTGTCATTTTCACATCCTGACCAAAATTGTTTTGCAGTTCCAGCACACAATAGTGCAGTCACTGTGGAAAGCCCATGGTCGAGGCACACTATGAAAATGGCAGTGACACTGTTCATCAGCAGATGTCCTAAAATGCCTGTGTTGAAAATTTGGGGACAAATGTCAATAAAATGAAATGTTTCTGACGTGCAATGCACAGTTTTCATGCTGCGCTCATGACTTTGTGAATTTGTAATAGTTTTCACTCCAGCTGTTCATCATTGGCATTTTTCCATACCTACTTATGAACAGTACTGCTTGGCTGAAATGTGTTTTCGTACGTCCGCGCAGATCGTACCTGTCGCCAAAGTAACCATCAGTTTTTGGGACAGTTTGAGGAAATGACAGTGACACTATTCATGAGCAGTGGTCCTAAAATGCCTATGTTGAAAATTTGGTGCGAAAGTCCACTGACTGTGTTGCAAGCGTGCATTGCGCGGTTCCACACACCCTTATGTGACAATCTACAATATTTTCATGCCACATTTCACCACTTGCATTTGTGCACACCTCCTTATCAACAGTCCATTTGCCATTTTTCACAGCCTGCCCAAAACACGTTTCCACAGTTGTTGTTGCACAATGGCGTGCTCACTGTGCAAAATCACCTTTTGGGACACATTAACAAAATCACAGCGCTATGCGTCTCCAGCTCCGCCACTGCCAATGCCAGCACGACAACATTCGGCATTGATAAATGTGTTATAGCCCATGAGAGTTCTGCTACAGTAGGGTAGTTGTTTACCTCCTGGTTTCCACTCTTGATCTTTGCAAAGAGAATGATCCTAAAGTTCTTATTCTTAAAACACTTTTTAAATCTAGTAATTTACATACATTTGAATATTAATTATTTCTGATTTTCATGCCAGTTACTCATCCTTATTTTACACCTCTAGAAGTTTTCTCTCATGGTGTAGTATTTTTGGGATCTAATGTTTAAAACTGTGCAGGTTTGAGAAGGGTCCTTGTTTGTTTGTGTTCATCCATCCATCCATCTATCTATCTATCCATCTATCTATCTACAGTATCTATTATTTCAAGAGTTTCACTAGGAAAAACATACTGAGCAAACATCTCATTTCCAGATCTGTCACCAGGGAGGGATGTGGAGAGTGCAGAAATAAGTTATATCAGTAATGTTACAAACAAAACACAATAATAATGATTATTAAAACTAAAGGTACTCCGTAGACACCTGACAGTAAGCAAATGTAAGTGGTACAAAGCACAGCAAATCGATCGCGTATCAATTGCAACAGTTTGGTGAAGTGCAACTGGCAGCAGAATGAGGGAGAGCAGGGAGACTGCAAGTGTGAAGTAGGACTAGTCAGTTGAGGAAGTGGACCAATAAATTAGGGCAGTGGGGGAGGAGCTATGGAATAAGCCTAGGATCAGTGGTAACAGCAGGCATAGTAAAGTCATAGAGGAGGCTTTAGTGATATGGAAGATGGAGCATTGCAAATAGCAGCGGGAGGTGCTACTCCAAAGTTTGGGGAAGTGGAAGGAGAAAGCAGCCTGACCAGTAAATTTTATGGGGGAGAGTGAGAGAGCGGGTGTCAGAGCTATGAAGGAGTAGGATCTGGATGGAGAGAGCAGCTTGAACAGCAGAGATTTTACAGGGGAAGAGTGAGAGAGTGTGGTATCAGAGCTATAAAGGTAGTAGGATCTGAAAGGAGAAAGCAGCTTGACCAGCAGAGGATTTTTTTTTACTTTCTATTTTTCCACCTTCCTGCCTCCTGCACTCCGCTTCTTTGGGAGCACCTGGCATCTGCCTCGGTTCCTTCCATACCTGGAGCCAACAGCGGTCCCCCATGTAGCCTTTGACTTCTCCCCAGCTGGGACGAGGTGGGGCCCTTACACCCCAAACTAATGGCATTTCATTGGGACCGCCGATGGGAAAGGGAGGGGACCATTGAGGTCTGTGCTGGCACACCATCTACCCGGAGCAAAGGAGGTGTTTTCCTGTTTCCTGGGCGTGTCATGCGCCCTGGCGTCAGGCAGGCTCCGCCGATGTCTGGCACTCCGACCCTCCTGAATGGCCAAGCACTTGCTGTACCCAGGCCTCCGCCTGGGGTCAGTCAACTGCAGGCCTTGTCCCTCCTCCCTCCGTGGAGAAGGCGAGCAGTCCACAGATGCTCAACCCTCTCCCCAGCCAGCTCTTTCTGCTCTCCAGGCTCGTTCATGAACCCAGGTTGCCAGCGTTGCGAATGGTAGCGCTACTGGTGCACAATGGGCCAGCCAGCAGAGGATTTTACAGGAAGGAGAGTGAGAGAATGGGGTGTCAGAGCTGTGAAGGTAGTAGGAGGAGGTGGATGGAGAAAGCAGTTAGACCAGCTGAGGATTTTACAGAGGGAGAGTGAGACAGTGGGGTGTCAGAGCTATGAAGATAGTAGTAGGAGGTGGAAGGAGACTCCGCTCGTAGCTCCACCAAAACCTCACTATTTGTACCCAGGGTCAGGATGTCCCTGGCACAGAGGTCCTTTTGGTATAGAGCCCCCACTTGATTTAACACCCTTCCTCCTTGCGTCACATCTGAACATAGGATTGGACCTTTTAAATCATCCCTCCTTAATCATTTGGTCATTCCCATAACTGTAACTGCACCTAAATCAGTCCCTTGCTGGGCCCTGATTCACCACAGTGACCTCTGCCTCTCACACTGTATTTGAGTTTCTGGGTACTCCTTCTTGCATAGCTACAACATGTATAGGCCTCTCATATGCAACAATTACCCACTTTGTAAATATCCTTGTGTAATTCAAGTTGTTTTCTCGCTGTTATTATTACAATTTGTATTTAATGCAAATAATGGTGCACACGCTGAAATCTGTTAATCCACTCACTGTATCTTGCCCCGTCCTGTATGTGTATGATGAGGAGTTTTGAAATGAGTCCCTGACTCAAAGATTGTAATCTGATATAATAGATAAATAAAATAAAGAAAGAAAGCAGCTTGACCAGCAGAGGATTTTACAGAGGAGAGAGTGAGAGAGGTGGGTGCAGATCTATGGAGGTGTAGTAGCGGTAGAAGGAGACAGCAGCTTGACCAGCAGAGAATTTTACGGGGGCAGTGAGAGTGGGGTGTCAGAGCTATAGAAAGGAATAGGAGATGGAAGGAGAATGCAGCTTTACCAGTAAAGGATTTTACAGGGGAAGCATGAGAGAGTGGGGTGTCGGAGCCGTGATCAGAGTAGGAGGTGGATGGGGAAAGCAGCTTGACCAGTAGAGGATTTTACAGGGAAGAGTGAGAAGCAGGGTTTCAGGGCTGTGATGGGATTAGGAGGTGAAAGGAGAACGCAGCTTGACCAGTAGAGATTTTACAGGGGGTAGAGTGAGAGAGTGGGGTGTCAGAGCTATGAAGGAGTAGGATCTGGATGGAGACAGCAGCTTGACCAGCAGAGGATTTTACAGGGGGAGAGTGAGAGAGCAGGAGTGTCGGGGCTGTGATCGGAGTAGGAGGTGGATGGAGAATGCAGCTTGACCAGCAGAGAATTTTACAGGGGAAGAGTGAGAAGCAGGGTTTCAGGGCTGTGATGGGATTAGGAGGTGAAAGGAGAAGCAGCTTTATCAGTAAAGGTTTACAGGGAGAGTGAGAGAAAGAGCAGGATGCCAGAGCTGTGAAGGTAGTAGGCAGTGAAGGAGAAAGCAGCTTGACCAGCAGAGGATTTTACAGAGGGGAGAGGTGAGAGCAGGGTGTCGGAGCTGTGAAGGTAGTAGGAGGTGGATAGAGAAAGCAGCTTGACCAGCAGAGCATTTGGAGGGGTAAAGTGAGAGAACGGGGTGTCAGAGCTGTGGAGGTAGTAGGAGGTGGATGGAGACAGTAGCTTGTCCAGCAATTGTGTTTACGGGGAGTGAGAGGTGGGGTCTTGGGGCTGTGATGAGAGTAGGATGTGGAAGAGAAAGCAGCTTGATCAGCAGAGGATTTTACAGAGGAGAGAGTGAGAGAGTGGGGTTTCAGAGCTATGAAGGTAGTAGGCGGTGGATGGAATAGCAGCTTGTCCAGCAGTCCGATTTTATCGGGGAGATGAGAGAGCATGGTGTCAGAGCTGTGATCGGAGTAGGAGGTGGATGGGAAAGCAGCTTGACCAGCAGTGGATTTACAGAGCAGAGTGAGAGAGTGGGGTGTCAGAGCTATGAAGGGAGTAGGAGGTAGAAGGAGAATGCAGCTTTACCAGTAAAGGATTTTACAGGGAAGAGTGAGAGAACGGATGTCGGAGCTGTGAAGGAGTAGGCGGTGGATGGAGATAGCAGCTTGTCCAGCAGTGGATTTTATGGGGAATGAGAGCATGGTCTCAAGGCTGTGATGGGAGTAGGAGAAAGCAGCTTGACCAGCAGAGGATTTACATGGGTAGGAGTGAGAGAGTGGGGTCTTGGGGCTATGATGAGAGTAGGAGGTGGATGGAGAAAGCAGCTTGACTAGCAGAGGATTTTACAGGGGAGAGAGGGGGTGTCAGGCTGTGATCGGGTAGGAGGTGGATGGGAAAGCAGCTTGACTAGCAGAGGATTTTATGGGGGAGAGAGAGGGGTGTCAGAGCTATGAAGGTGGTAGGAGGTGGAAGGAGAAAGCAGTTTTGATCAGCCAGTGATTTTACTGGGAGGAGAGTGGGAGAGCTGGGTGTCGGAGGTGATAGGAGTAGGAGGTGGATGGAGAAAGCAGCTTGATCAGCAGAGGATTTTATAGGAAGGAGAGTGAGACAGCCAGGTGTCGGAGCTGTGAAGGGAATAGGCAGTGGAAAGAAAGCAGCTTGACCAGCAGAGGATTTTACAGGGAAGAGTGAGAGAGTGGGGTGTTAGAGTTGTGATGAAAGTAGGAGGTGAAAGGAGAAAGCAGCTTTTTTTTTGTCAACTCTATTTATTCACCCTAGAATCCTGGAACTCTCAGCTACTCTGCTTCGCCGCACTGCTCTACTGCTCACCTGATTCCTGCCTCCTCAGAGGAGCTGCCCCTTCGCCAACCCTCTGACCGAGAAACCCCCAGCTCTGAGCCTCCCTGGAGTAGGGCCGCCACTAAGCCCGGCGCCTATCTGTAGTCTAGTGCCAGCCAAGGAGGAGGAGGAGAGGAGCTGGAGGCAAGGCCCAGTATTGGCACATGGCTGTGGGCACTGAGAGGAGCCATCACCTATCCAGGCGCAGGGGTTTCTGTGTTTTCCCAAAAGTACGTGCATGCCATCATGTCGTAGCTGGCCCACAGACATCTGCCAAGCTTCTTCCCGATGTTTTTGCTCCGTGCTGCCCCCAGTCACCACCAGCGGTCCTCACTGCACCGGAGAAGCCCAGGAACCCTCCCAGGGACAGGAGAGGAGAGTGGTCCTCCAGGCGGTCAATCCTCTTCCTCCTAGCCAACCCTCAGCACCGGCTCATTCCTGAACCCGGGTTACCAACAAGGTGTGGCGTCCAGTGCCTCAACCCTCAGCGCCACTGGGCTGGCCTGAGAAAGCAGCTTGACCAACAGAGGTTTTACATGAAGGAGAGTTAGAGAGTAGGGTGTCGGGGCTGTAATGGAAGTAGGAGGTGGTAGAGGAGGGAGGGAGGAGGAGATGCTGGAGGAAAAGTGGGGGTGGGAGCCCTGAAAGAATCTTGAGACAAAGGTGGCACAATTAGAAAGGTGCCTGGCATTGAGGGAGGGCATGAAGATGGAGGAATATAGGAACCGTGGTAGGTTCTGGGAACTGGGGAGGCAATCCAGGGCAAAGTGGCTAAAGAAGTGAAAGTGGGGATCCAGTCTAGCAAGAGTGCTTTGGGGCAGCGCTACATACAATGTCACCGTAATCTAAGATTGGTAAAATCATATTTTGTGTCCCTCTATGAGCAGGAAGTGGGATACTTGCTTTTTCCTGTGAAGTGCCCTAAGTTTAGGGTGCAGCTTATTCTCGATGGTCCTGGCTATAACCTGTCCCGATTGTCATTTGGCCTGTTCCTGTAGATTATCCCTCTAGGGCTGGCCTGTTGGTGCAGCGGTTGGGCTACCATACTTGATGTCAATGACCGGGTTTGTGAGTGAGCATGAGTCAGTAGTTGCTGGCCCATTAGTGCAGCATTTGGACTACCATTCTCAATGTCAGTGACCCAGGCTTGGGATCGAGCATGAGTCAACAAGGGCCAGCGGGCATGAGGATGAAGCATCACAGAGAATGCTTTTTCTTCCAGGTGGAAAATAGTCCTCCTTGCTGGTGAGTGCCAGCTAGAGGTTCCCTGGATGTGCAGGCTAAGTGGGTAGATCATTTGTGTGGGAGAGATGCAGGAGGTCTTCCTGCATACATACCCATTGCATGCCTAGTCATACATTCACTGCCCAGTGTCTCACACACACCCATTGCATGCCTAGTCATACATTCACTGCCCAGTGTCTCAAACACACCCATTGCATGCCTACTCATGCATTCACAGCCCAGTGTCTCACACACCATTGCATGCCTACTCATGCATTCACTGCCCAGTGTCTCACACACCCATTGCATGCCTGCTCATGCATTCACTGCCCAGTGTCTCACACACCCATTGCATGCCTAGTCACACTTTTACTGCCCAGTGTCTCACACCCCCATTGCATGCCTAGTCATACATTCACTGCCCAGGGTCTCACACACACCCGTTGCATGCCTAGTCATACATTCACTGCCCAGTGTCTCACACACATCAATTGCATGCCTAGTCACACTTTTACTGCTCAGTGTCTCACACACACCTATTGCATGCCTAGTCACACTTTTACTGTTCAGTGTCTCACTCACACCCCCATTGCATGTCTACTCACACTTTTACTGCCTGGTGTCTCACACACCCCATTGCATGCCTAGCCATACATTCACTGCCCAGTGTCTCACACACACCCATTGCATGCCTAGTCATCATTCACTGCCCAGGGTCTCACACACTATTGCATGCCTAGTCATACATTCACTACCCAGGGTCTCACACACTCCCATTGCATGCCTAGTCATACATTCACTGCCCAGGGTCTCACACACACCCATTGCATGCCTAGTCATACATTCACTCCCAGGGTCTCACACATCCCATTGCATGCCTAGTCATACATTCATTGCCCAGGGTCTCACACACCTATTGCATGCCTAGTTATACATTCACTGCCCAGTGTCTCACACACACCCATTGCATGCCTAGTCATACATTCACTGCCCAGTGTCTCACACACACCCATTGCATGCCTAGTCACACATTTACTGCTCAGTGTCTCACACACCCCCATTGCATGTCTAGTCACACTTTACTGCCCAGTGTCTCACACACACCCATTGCATGCCTAGTCACACTTTACTGCCCAGGGTCTCACACACACCCATTGCACGCCTAGTCATACATTCACTGCCCAGGGTCTCACACACACCCATTGCATGCCTAGTCCACATTCACTGCCCAGGGTCTCACACACACCCATTGCATGCCTAGTCATACATTCACTGCCCAGTGTCTCACACACACCTATTGCATGCCTAGTCATACATTCACTGCCCAGGGTCTCACACACACCCATTGCATGCCTAGTCATACATTCACTGCCCAGGGTCTCACACACACCCATTGCATGCCTAGTCACACTTTACTGCTCAGTGTCTCACACACCCATTGCATGCCTAGTCACACTTTACTGCCCAGTGTCTTACACACACCCATTGCATGCCTAGTCATACATTCACTGCCCAGGGTCTCACACACACCTGTTGCATGCCTAGTCATACATTCACTGCCCGGTGTTTCACACACATCCATTGCATGCCTAGTCACACTTTTACTGCTCAGTGTCTCACACACACCTATTGCATGCCTAATCACACTTTTACTGTTCAGTGTCTCACACACACATCCATTGCATGTCTAGTCACACTTTTACTGCCCAGTGTCTCACACACACCCATTGCATGCCTAGTCACTTTTACTGCCCAGGGTCTCACACACACCCATTGCATGCCTAGTCATACATTCACTGCCCAGGGTCTCACACACTCCCATTGCATGCCTAGTCACACTTTCTGCCCAGGGTCTCACACACACCCATTGCATGCCTAGTCATACATTCACTGCCCAGGGTCTCACACACACCCATTGCATGCCTAGCCATACATTCGCTGCCCAGTGTCTCTCACACACCCATTGCATGCCTAGTCGTACATTCGCTGCCCAGTGTCTCACACACACCTATTGCATGCCTAGTCATACATTTACTGCCCAGGGTCTCACACACTCCCATTGCATGCCTAGTCGACATTCACTGCCCAGGGTCTCACACACACCTATTGCATGCCTAGTCATATATTCACTGCCCAAGGTCTCACACACACCCATTGCATGCCTAGTCATACATTCACTGCCCAGGGTCTCACACACTCCCATTGCATGCCTAGCACACATTCACTGCCCAGTGTCTCACACACACCCATTGCATGCCTAGTCGTACATTCACTGCCCAGGGTCTCACACACACCTATTGTATGCCTAGTCATACATTCACTACCCAGGGTCTCACACACCCATTGCATGCCTAGTCGTACATTCACTGCCCAGGGTCTCACACACACCCATTGCATGCCTAGTCATACATTCACTACCCAGGGTCTCACACAGTCCCATTGCATGCCTAGTCATACATTCATTGCCCAGGGTCTCACACACCTATTGCATGCCTAGTTATACATTCACTGCCCAGTGTCTCACACACCCATTGCATGCCTAGTCATACATTCACTGCCCAGTGTCTCACACACACCCATTGCATGCCTAGTCACACATTTACTGCTCAGTGTCTCACACCTCCCCATTGCATGTCTAGTCACACTTTTACTGCCCAGTGTCTCACACACACCCATTGCATGCCTAGTCACACTTTTACTGCCCAGGGTCTCACACACACCCATTGCCGCCTAGTCATACATTCACTGCCCAGTGTCTCACACACACCCATTGCATGCCTAGTCATATATTCACTGCCCAGTGTCTCACACACACACCCATTGCATGCCTAGTCACACATTTACTGCTCAGTGTCTCACACACTCCCCATTGCATGTCTAGTCACACTTTTACTGCCCAGTGTCTCACACACACCCATTGCATGCCTAGTCACACTTTTACTGCCCAGGGTCTCACACACACCATTGCAGCCTAGTCATACATTCACTGCCCAGGGTCTCACACACCTATTGCATGCCTAGTCGTACATTCACTGCCCAGGGTCTCACACACTCCCATTGCATGCCTAGCAGCATTCACTGCCCAGTGTCTCACACACACCTATTGCATGCCTAGTCATACATTCACTGCCCAGGGTCTCCACACACCCATTGCATGCCTAGTCATACATTCACTGCCCAGGGTCTCACACACACCCATTGCATGCCTAGTCACACTTTTACTGCTCAGTGTCTCACACACACCCATTGCATGCCTAGTCACACTTTACTGCCCAGGGTCTTACACACCATTGCATGCCTAGTCATACATTCACTGCCCAGGGTCTCACACACACCTGTTGCATGCCTAGTCATACATTCACTGCCCGGTGTTTCACACACATCCATTGCATGCCTAGTCACACATTTACTGCCCAGGGTCTCACACACACCCATTGCATGCCTAGTCATACATTCACTGCCCAGTGTCTCACACACACCCATTGCATGCCTAGTCACACTTTTACTGCCCAGTGTCTCACACACCCATTGCATGCCTAGTCACACTTTTACTGCCCAGGGTCTCACACACACCCATTGCATGCCTAGTCATACATTCACTGCCCAGGGTCTCACACACCCCATTGCATGCCTAGTCACACTTTTACTGCCAGGGTCTCACACACACACCCATTGCATGCCTAGTCATACATTCACTGCCCAGGGTCTCACACACTCCCATTGCATGCCTAGCCATACATTCACTGCCCAGTGTCTCACACACCCATTGCATGCCTAGTCATACATTCACTGCCCAGGGTCTCACACACACCCATTGCATGCCTAGTCATACATTCACTGCCCAGGGTCTCACACACAACCCATTGCATGCCTAGTCATACATTCACTGCCCAGGGTCTCACACACACCCATTGCATGCCTAGTCATACATTCACTGCCCAGGGTCTCACACACCCCATTGCATGCCTAGCATACATTCACTGCCCAGTGTCTCACACACCCATTGCATGCCTAGTCGTACATTCACTGCCCAGGGTCTCACACACACCCATTGCATGCCTAGTCATACATTCACTACCCAGGGTCTCACACAGTCCCATTGCATGCCTAGTCATACATTCATTGCCCAGGGTCTCACACACCTATTGCATGCCTAGTTATACATTCACTGCCCAGTGTCTCACACACCCATTGCATGCCTAGTCATACATTCACTGCCCAGTGTCTCACACACACCCATTGCATGCCTAGTCACACATTTACTGCTCAGTGTCTCACACCTCCCCATTGCATGTCTAGTCACACTTTTACTGCCCAGTGTCTCACACACCCATTGCATGCCTAGTCACACTTTACTGCCCAGGGTCTCACACACACCCATTGCATGCCTAGTCATACATTCACTGCCCAGGGTCTCACACACCATATTGCATGCCTAGTCACACATTCACTGCCCAGGGTCTCACACACCCCATTGCATGCCTAGTCATACATTCACTGCCCAGTGTCTCACACACCCATTGCATGCCTAGTCGTACATTCACTGCCCAGGGTCTCACACACACCTATTGCATGCCTAGTCATACATTCACTGCCCAGTGTCTCACACACCCCATTGCATGCCTAGTCATACATTCACTGCCCAGGGTCTCACACACACCCATTGCATGCCTAGTCACACTTTTACTGCTCAGTGTCTCACACACCCATTGCATGCCTAGTCACACTTTACTGCCCAGGGTCTTACACACACCCATTGCATGCCTAGTCATACATTCACTGCCCAGGGTCTCACACACACTCCCATTGCATGCCTAGTCACACATTCACTGCCCAGGGTCTCACACACACGCATTGCATGCCTAGTCATACATTCACTGCCCAGGGTCTCACACACTCCCATTGCATGCCTAGTCATACATTCATTGCCCAGGGTCTCACACACACCCATTGCATGCCTAGTTATACTTTTACTGCTCAGTGTCTCACACACCCATTCCATGCCATGTCACACTTTTACTGCCCAGTGTCTCACACACACCTATTGCATGCCTAGCCACACTTTACTGCTCAGTGTCTCACACATACCCATTGCATGCCTAGTCACACTTTTACTGCTCAGTGTCTCACACACCCCCATTGCATGTCTAGTCATTCTTTTACTGCCCAGTGTCTCACACACCCATTGCATGCCTAGTTATACTTTTACTGCCCAGTGTCTCACACACCCATTCCATGCCTTGTCACACTTTTACTGCCCAGTGTCTCACACACACTATTGCATGCCTAGTCACACTTTTACTGCTCAGTGTCTCACACACCCATTGCATGCCTAGTCACACTTTACTGCTCCAGTGTCTCACACACCCCATTGCATGTCTAGTCATTCTTTACTGCCCAGTGTCTCACACACACCCATTGCATGCCTAGTCATACATTCACTGCCCAGTGTCTCACACACACCCATTGCATGCCTAGTCATACATTCAGTGCCCAGTGTCTCACACACACACCATTGCATGCCTAGTCACACTTTTACTGCTCAGTGTCTCACACACCCTATGCATGTCTAGTCATACATTCACTGCCCAGTGTCTCACACACACCTATTGCATGCCTAGTCATGCATTCACTGCCCAGTGTCTCACACACACTATTGCATGCCTAGTCACACTTTACTGCTCAGTGTCTCACACACACCTGTTGCATGTCTAGTCATACATTCACTGCCCAGTGTCTCACACACACCTATTGCATGCCTAGTCACACTTTTATTGCTCAGTGTCTCACATACAGCTATTGCATGCCTAGTCTCACTTTCACTGTCCAGGGTCTCACACACACCCATTGCATGCCTAGTCATACATTCACTGCTCAGTGTCTCACACACCTATTGCATGCCTAGTCGCACTTTTATTGCTCAGTGTCTCACATCACCTATTGCATGCCTAGTCACACTTTCACTGCCCAGTGTCTCACACACACCCATTGCATGCCTAGTCATACATTTACTGCCCAGTGTCTCACACACACCCGCTGCATGCCTAGTTATACATTCACTGACCAGTGTCTCACACACACCCGTTGCATGCCTAGTCACACGTTCACTGCCGCTGTCTCAGGGAGGGAGTACATCAGGAGCAAAACTCTCCTGGCACAGCAACATGATGCCAGCACATTCAGGCGCTGTAGCAACAGCCAAGGAAGCCAGGGTAGGGTGAATAAACTCTAATGTCCCCACCAGTTTCTATACCCAGGATAGAAAATAACATTTTATTAATCAGGTATGAGGTAAATGCCAATGCATTTTATGCAAATGTTGTAATATTTTTTTTTCTCTAGGGTAAGCTAGAAACATCTTCAATTCTTCTGGAGTCCAGACTGAAACAGCTACAGAAACTGCAAAACAAACAGGAGCAGGCGGCCTCCGCATAAAAGTGAGTAAATCCTTTTGTGATTTTTCAGCACCAAATATTTCTCAAGTTTCTTACTTTAAATATCTTCCCAGGAAAATGCCAGGAGTTTGGAGCAGCACATTACATCAGAGTTTGCCAAGTTGCACCAGTTTCTCCAGGACAAGGAACAGCGGCTGATCCAACAGCTCAAGGAGGAAGCAACAGGAATTTGAGAGAGATGGAGGACAACTTGAGACAAATTAAAGAGAAGAGTAGCACCATTCAGGGGCAAATATCTGCTATTTGGTCAAAGATGGAGCAGGAGGATTCTTTGCTTTTTCTAACAGTAAGAAATATTTGTAACTATTTTCTGTTTTGTATCCTATTGCGAATGGAATTACATTGAAGTAGTAGCAGCCATTTTCCCATTGGTGGCTTGCTTTCCTTCATAGGCAAAATGTGTTACCCTGCTACCTGAGCAAGGCTGTGCAATTCTACTTCTCCAGCCTGAGTTGTGGGATTGCAGTTAAGATCCCATGAGCCTCTGGCTCAGTTGTTGATTACATTGGGACAAATGCCTCACACACACACACACCACCACACACACACACACACCCACCACACACACACACACACACACACACACACACACACACACCCCACCACACACACACACACACCACACACACCACACACACACACCACACACACACACACCACACACACACACCACCACACACACACACCACACACACACACATCACACACACACACACACACACACACACACACACACACACACACACACACACACACACACATGCTGCTGTCTGCTATAGTAGGTGTAGTGCTACACTGCAAATCAGAAGGTACGAGGATGTATGAGTAACAAACAGTATTTCCTAAAAACCATGGATTATACACCCGTCAATATTTTGATCCAAATAACAAATCTAAATAACAGTTTTTGACCCTATTTATAAAATTAAAAATTAAAGCCCCTGCTTTCTCCATAGCACAAATTCTTAAATATAGCCCTGTCTTCCTACATTCAGTTAGAATCCCAGTCCACCCTCATCCCCAAGCAGCCGCAATTTGATATTTTAAAGGATGTTAATAAAACACTCCCCTGATGGATGATCGGCAAACCCATCAACCTTCATGGCTAAATGTCTTTCAGTGCTCATTTGCACTGAAGCAAATATGTCCCCATTCTCACCCTGGAAGCACATTCTCCCACCATCTGCCCCCAGCACCTAATTATTCTCATTAAGCTGCCCATCACCAAGAAGAAGTTGAGACAATCTGCTCCTTCACAACTGGGCACCTACTTTTGAATCAAAGTGCTCATGCAGTATTCAGAATCATGCAAGTAATTTGGTGCATGGCAAAACAGCATGAAGAAAAACAGTTAAGGAGTGGAACATCACCACCCAACTAGAGGCACACAAAATATAAATGAAATAAATGTAACAGATATACCTTGCGCATGCAACCACAGACACACCATTACTGTCTTAACAAAATAATGTTTGCACCAGAACTATTTGGAAAAACTTTTAAAACTGGTAAACTTTAATACCTGATTAAGCAAATCAGCAAATCGGCAAATTCTGTAGACAACATGTAACTATAGTGCAGACAGTGTATATAGTGGGCTTAATCTTTAATACTTTATTAAGCAAATCAGAAACTCAGGAAACTCTGTAGACAGTATATCACAAATACTATGCTTGAGTTGACAGTTATATGCGATGCTGAAGGTAATCATAGCAGACCTGACTCCATATTCAGCATCGATGGCATAAATGCATTTTGTGGTTTCTTTGTACTAGTTGCAACCACCTGGCATGAACATAACAGCAACAATCTGTTCCATAATGGAGGTATTGAAACCGCTGCTCCAATTTCAAAAGTCAGGTTTTCTCTTTATGGAAGGATGATGACCCCAAATTAAATGGTTACATTTTCAGTGCCAGGCCTCCACTTCTTTTCTTGTATCGTGGAAGATCCGATTCCACTGCTCTGTAGCAATTCCAAAGATCTAACTCAGAGAAGATACTGAATGGATTCTGTGCTAAAGGTGGCAAACTGAGGAAAGGGTGAGTTTGTTATATAGCTGCTAATGAACATGCATGAGCCTTCATTGTTAACAGCCCCAGTCAAATGTAAATGAGAGGAAGACATTAGCACTGAATGGACCTCAATGTGGAACAGTGCTTGCAGTAGTAGTAGGAAACACAAGCTAGGACAGTTCAATAGAAAGTTTTGCACTATTGTTATACTCCTAAAGATTATTCTTCATGGGTTTCCTGCGAGCTGGCAGATCTTGGAGATGCCAGGTGGAGGGTGCAGATCTGTCTCATTTGCTCTGGTCCTGCCCTTTTTAAAGACCTTTGGGCTAAGGTATACAAAGTTTGTGAATCTGTGTTAGGGATAACAATCTCCTTTAATCATAAACTCCTTATTTTAGGGATAAGTATAAGATACTGGGAGGCTGAATAGGCACCAAAATTCTGTTGTATGGTCAGCTGCTTTAATACTCAAGAGGATTCTACTTTCACATTGGAACTCTCCTTTCCCTCCTACCTCTAAGGAATGGGTCTCTAGAATGACTGAAGACAATAATGAAAGATTGCGCACCAGACTGTTGGTGAGAGAATTGCCATTCTTGTACCCCTGCTAGAAACAAACAGCCTCCCTATACAAGCACTCCTTTTGTTTTTGCTTTTACTGTTTTATTTTCTATTGGTTGTTTAAAGGACATTCTCAACCCTTTTTGCATCATACAGTTTTTGGTTGAAAACCCACATTTTATGATTGCTCACCTCTCTAAATGACATTGATGATATTGGTTGTTTTAGCTGCTTCCTTTCTTAGTAGGCCTTAAATGCATTCTAATAGTATATTTATACCGAGCCATGGTTTGTTTCAAGTCCTTGATCTGCTCTTATTTCATACTTCCTGAACATTAGGAACACCCCAAACAGTACAATGAGTCAAGATGCAATAGTGGAATCCAGGCGTAGTAGCTCAGGGCGGTTGGGCACAGTTTGCCCAGCCAGTATTTTTATAGTGTATAGTGGCCTGCAAGTTCTGCAACAAAACCAATAAAAAAAACTTTAAATATATTTGAATTTAATGGTTCCTCTGCCACTTTCAGAGTTGCACTGCCATCCTGTGATGTACTGTTCCAAATCTGAGATGTACGTGTGGTGTTTTCCCATTAGGTTAAGCTGCTGGCTTGTGCGCCTCAAAATAGCTAAGATGTAGTTGTACCACAGTATGGTATTACTGTGTTCCATTAACTTTGAACTGTGGTACAACAAACATTTTAACTGCCATGGATTTGATTTCTATGTGTGACAAAGGTCACCATACACTGTAGTTTATTTTCTGTGGGTGTCTGGCATACAGAAGGCATCCGAAAACACTTTATAGGTATAGCAAAACAAGAATTTATGTATATTGGCTGTTGCACTTATATCCTTCTCTGGGACATGGCTGAAAACAGGAAAATGTTTTCATCAGAACTTGAGTCTCTGGGAGGAAGAAAACTCTACCTGGCTACCTTCCAACTCTTTGCATAAAATCTTTTTAATTAAATTCGGTTTTCTGGTTTTTAGGAGTAAATTTAAAATGCAAACATAGTGTAAGGCAAGGCAATATTTATTTAAAAGATGCCCAATCCCAGAGTCTCTGGGCACCGTACAAATCAGAAAAGACAAATAAGCATAAGTAAATCCATAAAAACAAAGGAAAGAACATTTGAACAGGTGTAGGTTTCCTAACTCCAGCTCCCATACCGATTTTCCACTTGGACCCCAGCACCACCTTCCCAGGTTATGGGTCCCTTGTGCCTCAGTCCGACCCTACAAATAATTCTGCAGTAAACAACAGGAAGTTACACAACAGAGCGGCTCCATGCTGTGGTGGGCAGCACTGGTCTCCACAGATCTCTTCAGCGTGGAGGTGGTGGGTGCTAAAGAAAGGCGTGGGACTATGAGCAATTTAGTTACCCTGGTAATGCATAACATTTGGGGAGCAGAAAATAGCTGCACAGTCTATATAGATAGCACAAGAATGTATAACTAGTGTAAGATGTAGTGACAGTATACTCTTAGAAGTTAGGGTGGACTTACCTCCGCCCCGCCGTTTTACAAACTTGCTGAAGCTGCCAAATCAAACAGGCATGTTTTGAATAGCTGACATGCTGTGCTCACCTCCTTCTTCCCATCCTTTACCTTGAACCAGCCTCTTCATCTCATTGTACCTCACTCACAGGTAGGTCTTAGGGTCAAACTTAGCTGCTGCAGAGATGCAGCCTGCCGGCACAGACAGATCTCCTACTCCTACCACCTCCTCTCCCTTCTTGCCATGGTGGAGCTGCAGCGCTTGCTGATGTTGTTATAGGTGACTGCCTGGCCCGAGTCAGGATGTGGCAGTGACCTGTTTCAAGCAACATTTCTGACCACTCTCATCAGACTGACTGCGGCATGCAAATGCCTGGTGGATGCAGAAGCGATGATGGGAAAGCTTGCACCACAGTGCCGGCCAGCTTTGAGGCACGCTTGGAGCCATGACTTTGCAGAATAAACTGCTATCTTCACCACAATGTCCCATGTTGCTGTGGTTAAATCTGAGAACCAAGCATGTCTCTCTCCTTCTCTCCAAAAATACCAGGGCACCTCATTGCAGTGGAATTGGGGGTTGGCTCACTTGAAACTCAACCATCAGTCAGAAAGCAGTGACCGTGACGGGCAGCCCAGCTCATCCAGTGAGAGCCACAATAGGGCCATGGCAGACACTGATGCCCTACCCTTTCTTCTGAATGAAGACATGAGAGCTGTGAGTTCTTTTGTCCGACGCAAGCACAAGAACAAAAATCCAAGCATTTGTCAATGCCGAATGTTTGCTTGCTGATATTAGCATTGGAAGTGCAGGAGTTAGATGCAGAATAGGAATGGCAGTGAAGTATTGAAGTCGCAACCCACCTCCACCCTGCATAGATGGACAAGCATTGGGGTGTGCCTTTGAGTCATCGCCCATAACGCTCATGGCATTTCACCTCATCCTATCCTGCAGACACCGGCTTTACAGTCACCCCATTTCATAAGAACATACACTGAAATGGGTGCAGTATAGGAGAATGAGATGAAGTCTGAGGCCGAAGAGTCCAAAGCACACCTTGATGCCTGTCACTGGTTTCAGGGTGAGGGTGGAATGGTGTGAACATTACAGCTGGCAATCCAAATCATCTAAAGGCACACCCCTGATGCCTGTCAGTCTGTACAGGGTGGAACATTATGGTTAGAAACCCTAATGCCCGGCGTTTGTTGTATTTGCACTACAAATTTTCAACATGACCTTTTGTGACCCCACCTCATCAAGCATCTGGGACCTCTGCTCATTAACAGTGGCACTGTGATTTTGTTAATCTGTCCCGAACATTTTGATTTCCTACAGCAACCGTGACATTCTTTGCCAGATGTGCGGAAACACAGATCGGGCAGAATGTAAAAATGACAGCTGTATCATTCATAGCAAGGTGTGAAGGGATGGCAATGTTGAAAATCTGAAGTGAAAATATTAAAATGCTCAAACTACGAGCATATGTGGAAACTGCACAATGCATTCTTGTAACACTGTCATTTAGTGGAATTATTTCAGCAAATTTTCTACATAGGCATTTTGTGACCTCTGCTCATGAACCCTGTCACTATTATTTTCTTAATTTGTCTCGAACATTGATTTCCCACAGCGACCACGCCATTGTGTGCCAGCCGTGCAAAAACACATTTCAGGCAGGATGTAAAGAATGACAGCTGTACTGTTCATATGAGGTGCAAAATTGACAATGTTGAAAATTTTGAGTGAAAATATTACAAATTCTCGGTTACTAGTATGCGTGGAAACTGCACAATGTACATTCATAACACAGTCATTTTATGGACTTTTGTCACCAAATTTTCAACATAGGCATTTAGGACCTCTGCTCATGAACAGCGTCACTGTCAATTTTGTAATGTGTCGAACAGTAATTTCCCACAGCGACTGGCTTGTTCTGTGCCGGAAGTGCCAAAACACATTTCGGCCAGGATGAAAAATGACAGCTGTACTGTTCATAAGGAGGTGTAAAAAATGACAATGTTGAAAATCTAGCGAAAATATTACAAATTTGAAAAGTTACGGTGTATGGAAACTGCGCGAACGCATCAGTAACGCAGTAATTTCTGGAATTTTATTCAGCAGATTTATAACATAGGCTTTTGGGAGCCCACCTCATGATCGGAGACACTGCTGTTTTGTTAATCGGTCCCAAAAGGTTATTGCACACAATGACCATAAATTATACCATGCACCTTAGACAACAACCAATCAAAGCGACTGACTGGCACCTTACCACCTTTGTAAATCCTCTGATAATCACCACAAGAGGTGCCAGCCAGTCTTGTTTCCGCTAAGCAGAGACTGTAAAACTTCTCAGTACATCAGGGAAAGTAAGCGAAAACACTGACTGCTCTACTACTGAGTCGCTTATTTAAGCATTATGGCAAGTACTGGTTTTTTTTACACCAAAAAAGCAGTACTTGGTATAATCACAACAAGCCACTGGGATCTGGGTTATCGGGATTTCATTACTGCTGGCGCGGATTTACCCACTCCAGCCATGGTAAATCCCCCCAATAACCCACACCCCCTCGTGGCTTATTGCTTAAATCACCTTTTGGGACTGAATAACCAGATGAGAGTCACTGAATTCATGAGATGGGGTCCCAAGAACCTCATGTTGAACATTTGGTAAAAAAATCATGAAAATAGCTGAGATATCACGTAAGTTGGAAAAAACATTTATGCCATTATACAGCATACTGGCATTTCTTCAGTTGTGGTCGGCTTTGAAGAGTGCAGGCGTGTTCGGTCCACTGAAGATCATCGCCCGGGCTCCAGAGGTATATATGGGGTGAGTGGGGTGTGGGGAAGTGGGGTGTGCAGAGGTGGGTGTGCGGGTTGGGAGGGGTCATCAAATTCAATGAGGGACATATTCTTTTACAGGGAACAAAAAAAAACACGGTAAGTTTTCCTTTTACAGGTACTTTTGCACACTGGGAGGCTCCCAGCATGCCACCTGAGTGTCTTTTGAGGGGATCTGTAGCCGGCCAGGATTAAGCACCCCATCGGCACATACAGAGTATTTTGGGGGCGATGAGCAGAGGGGATTGGGCACCCCCTTGGCACAATACGAATGGGTGGAGTTGTGCCGACGGGATTGGGCACCCCCATTGGCAAAAGAACTTGGGATAAGCATGCCTGCAGTGGGATTGAGCACCCCATCTGCCTTCATGGGGACTGTGAGAGGTGGATGGGGAAGCCGCCACCATGTTTATTGAAATGGGACACCAGACAAGGCAAACTGTAATTTGCGCTGCAGTCAGGAACCACCCAGCAGCGAAAACAGCTGATTCTCCAGTTAAGGGCTCTCTCTGATTGCAGCAGAAAATTTCTTTCAAGTTGGTAGCAGGCTTCTCAGTTGCTGTCATAGATAGCATGCTATGCCATTGGCGTCACAGAGTCTGGCCAGAAAAAGTAGTGGCGCCATTGCTGCAGCCGGACGCACCTCAAAACTTGCTTCTCCACTCCAAGTTATCACAATATGTTGTCGATGCTGCACATGCAAGACAACATAAAAATGAAGCAAGGATGGCTTTATTGGCAGCAACCTTCCAAACTGGCTGGAGGTCTCAGGATTAGCCCCAGTGCTTCAGCCACAATCACTGGCCATCACAAGGGGATGTATCGGCTCCCAAGCTCCTCTACCTTTACAGTCACAAATTTAAAAAGACAAATACATATTAAAACATCATAGTGTTAGCACTTTATAATACAATGCCATTTCCTACAATTAACACAGTAGACATTTTCATACAGCTGACGCCTTTGGTAAAACTTAAAAAAATATAATAGTGTATAGTGGACCATTGTTGTGCATGGAAACTGAGGTTCTCAAAATGTTGTTCTGCTGCAGTTCAAAAGGTCATGGAATGTGATAATACCTACTGCAGCAGAACAACATTTTGAAAATGTCTAGAGGTTCCACACGCATCACTTACCATAGCGGCAGAAACGGATCTGATCCACGCCCGGCGGCAACAGTCACATCACAGCCTTACAAGATGCAGAATCAACCAGATATGAGGAAATGCAGGATCAACCAGATATTTGGACTTGAAATAAAATTAAAATAAAAATGACCCTCTACTACCGGCTCTTTCACTTAGTAAGCGTTATGGTCTCCATGTTTTGTTTTTACCCTCCCAATGTACCTGCCAGCCAATAGGAAGATGCACTAGACACATAGCCATGCCTCCTACTTAGCAACCACCCTTTACCACTGAACATTCCATCGCACAAAAAGTAAAGGCTTCTAAAAAAGAACTGTAAGTGATTTTCGGGGACACTATACACTATATAAAATAGTGGATTGGCATCCTCATGCACAACCAACCTTGTTGTGCCACCTTGGGGATTCTGATACCTTGGACCTCTCAGAAGCTTAAGCTTTCGAGATCAGATGTTATCAGAACCCTCTGTAACAGGCTGGATGTGCAGAGGATGCCCATCCACTATTCTCTATATATTCAGACACAGTTCAGCTGTTATTTCATACAGTATATCTTCTATACATTTCTATAGATTTTCTCTGTTTATTATTTTATTACTGAAGAAATTGCAGCAAAACAAGATCTGTGTCCTCAGAGATCATCTGCTTCTATATCTTATTCCCTACATGAAATTACAATGCTCTATTGTGACATCACAGTCCATTGCGTGGGAATAACTGTGATGTCACAAGCAGAGTATTGTGATATCAGGTTGAGAAGAAGCAATATCAATTGATGAACCCTCTAGGAACAAAATCCAGTTTTCTTGCTTATGACCTCCATAATAAATAACAAGGACAAGAAACACAATATCTTTAAGCACTCCTCAATATAGGAAGAAGGTGTGAAAGAGTTAGTGCCCAGTGTTAGGTAGTGCCATGAAATGTGTGTGTGTTGGGGGGCAGAACCAGGAGCTGGAGAACAGCAAACATAAAATAAATACTGTACTGTGTAATAGTAAACAGAGTCACTCTGAAGAAAGGGGGTTACTAGTGGGATACCACAAGGTTCAGTACTGGGACCAGTCCTCTTTAATGTCTTAATAGGTGACATTGCAGAAAGAGAAGGAAAAGTATGCCTTTTGCAGACAACACAAAAATCTGCAACAGGGTTGATACACATGATGGGGTGAAAAGGATGAGAAGGGACTTGGCAAAGTTGGAGGAATGGTCAAATGTATGGCGGCTTAGTTTCAATGCAAGAAGTACAGAGTAATGCCTGGAAAACAAAACCCAGGGGCAGAGTACACAATTGGGGTGGCGTACTAATAACAATAAAAATGAAGGGGACCTGGGGTAGTTATCTCAGATGACCTTAAGGTGGGCAAGCAATGTGAGAAGGCAGTAAGGAGGGCTGGGGGATACTGGGATGCATAGGAGAGGCATCACCAGTAGAAAACAGGAAGTTGTTATCCCTCTGTACAGACAGTTGGTGAGACCCCATCTGGAGTACTCTGTACAGTTCTGCAGATCCCATCTCCGCAAGGACATAGATAGGATGGAGGCTGTCCAGAGGAGGGCAACTAAAATTGTGCAGGGTCTGCACCAGATGACATATGAAGAAAGACTAAAGGAGATTAATAAGTATACCCTCAATGAAAGGAGGAGAGGGGGACGTGATAGAAACTTTCAAGTACCTCAAGGAATCAACAAAGTCCAAGAGTGTAGAATCTTTCAGAAAAATAGATGTGTAAGAACAAGAGAACAATTTGAAGATAGAGGGGACGGCTCAGAGGTAATGTGAGGACATATTTTTCACAGAGAGGGTTGTGTATGCATGGAATGGCCTACCTGAGGAGGTTGTGGAATCAAAAACATAGGGATTTAAGAATGCATGGGACAGACATAAAGGCAATTCTAGGGGGATAGGAGGAAGTAGACTGTTGGTTAAATAGGATCTGCAGCTTATCTATTAGGTAAGGAAATGGGCAGACTAGGTGGGCCAAGCAGTCCTTATCTGCTATCAAATTCTATGTTTCTACTAGCTGGCTTGGTGACACTGAGGTTGAGATGCTGGACACCACCCTGCCGCAACCAGGTTCGGTGACTGATTCAGGTTGCTGGGGTCGGCTGGGGAGAAGGATTGAGCACCCAACGGCTGGCTTTCCTTCTCTGTGGAGGGGTTGAGCTGGCCCTGCTGTGTTATTGCCATCTTCTGGGTGACCACAGGTATTGGCGGTGTGGGCGGGAAGCAGAAAGCAAGGGAGGGGCTGATGTTGGCTGAAGGCCTGAGCAGAGATGCATCTCAGCATGCTTCTGCCTCATTGGCCCCCTGAGCGCAGATATCAGCAGGGGGCAAGAACAAGGAAAAACACTCCCTACTGATCTTGGTGACGAGTCCGCCACACCATGCATCCACAGAGAAACTGAGGGCAAGACTCCGTTGTGCATGCTGCCCTGAAAGTTCGAGGAGGTAAGGAAACCTTTCTCATCCCATCAAGGTTTAACCAGAGGCTCTGGAAACATTGGAGTAGTGTACTTTAGGAGCAGACTCCTCAGTCCTCGCGGTGGAATGTGAGGGTGTTTGGAGGCTGTGAGAGAAAGGACAGGCTGGGGCAGTGGAGAAGCACAAATATAAAGTAAAAATAAATAAATACTGTGCTAAAGAACACAACTGGAAGAACTGTTACAAATATGGAAATTTAAAGCCACATAGCAAGTTACAGTTGAATCTGAAAGCACTGAGTGCCCCACTTACTCTCTAGAATCAAAGTGGTGGGATTTGAACTTGGTAATCTTGCCAGCTTTTCCAACAGGAGTCTGGAAAGGAACATGAAACAAATACGCTACACTGAAATATGAGACAGAGACAAATACGGTGACACAGGTGGCAAAATAAAGAGTGGCACTGAGCAGAAAGATGATAAACATAATTGTTGCTAAACATAACTTTGAGGCTTTCAGACATGGGAAAAAATCAATATCTTCATTACCTCGCTGTGATGAAATAGTGTTGAGAGGCACTGTCCATCTAGTTTCCTTTGTAAAGTCTATTTACCTTGTCCCACCCTCCCCGCTTAGAGGGGCTGACAAATTCAAGGGTTGTAAATTTAAGTGTAGATGGATCTGAATTATGGGCAGTAGCAAGTGTGTACGCATGGCGCTTCTATCACTGCCAATGATGGCCCTCAAATCTACCTGAATGCATGATTTTAAAAGGCGTACAATTCTGCCAGGCTTTATAGACAACTAAGGAGTTATACATGAGATGAAATGTTTAATTACAACCCTCCTGTTGCTGTGAAGTTGTATATAAATGTTCATTTCTGAACATATTTGAATAATTTACAGTTACCACATTTGTGTAATCCCAGTGGTTTCAATTGAAGCCAATTGTAGATGTTTGGTAGCTTAGTTTGTACAAAATGACTAGTACTAATATAACTTTATATTAATATGGTTAGTTACTGGTGTCTCTTGCTAGTTTGGGTAAGAAGACCCTGAAGCAAAGCTGAGCAGTTCTGTCAGCCCAAATCAGCACGAGATAACCTTCTTATATGGTAAGAGACACCAGGAACTAAACATATTAATATATTATAAAGTGGTGCAACTGCCTCCACTGTGAAACACTCTACATTTTGTCGAAAATGTGTATTTATTACTGTAAGCTTTTCTGGTATCCCCTCTGTTTCTGAAGGTTTTGTTGCATTCTGTTGGCTCTCTGCATGACTCAGTCATACCTCTACAACTGGGATGCTTTAGTTTAGGCTGTTTTCTGATGGCAAAATTGCAATTTGTTTTGTGAGGTGTTCTGCTCTGACAGCTGATCTGCCATGGCAACTCTGACAGGAACACTTTGACAAGTGAGTTGCTGTGTCGTGAATTGACTGTCCCAAGCAGCACAAGGCAGCAACTGTACACTCCATAACAGGTACAGTGATGCTGCAGTCTGATTGGTGGAGGCAGTTCCACCACTTTATAATAGTCACCTACTTTTTTGGCTTGTTTAAATGAGATTCTGGGTTTATCTCCAGTTCATTATCTAAGACGCTGTCCATAAGCAGAATTGGTCAGTGTTGGTGTATAATGTTACCTATTCTCCTGCTAAGTTGTTTAATTCTGAAGAGAATGTAGCCTTTTTCTATCAGGAGCAGGTTTATTTCTAGGTGTTCATAACATCTTACTTTCAGCATTTTGAGCTCTGACCTATAGTTCCTGCATTCATCTTTTGGGAAGCTGACAATTTTCTTTGAGTGCACTTGTGCAAGGGGACCAGGCGCCCATCAGGGTTTGGTGAATGGATTACTGACTGCGTTTCTCTTCTCTTTTAGCACATAGTGATGGGTAGAGTAAGCCCTCCTCATGTGTTACTCCTAAATCTTCTTCCTCCATTCCCATCCAAGCAGGGCATGGTGGAATCCCTTGTTTAGGCAGAAGTGCCAACTGGGAGGTTCAGTAGTATGACTTAAAGTGCTGTAAGGCCTCCCTCAAAATGGTTATTTCAAGATGTCTCTGTGAATTCCAGTGGGTCATCCTTTCCATAGAAAAGAGTGGACAATAGAATCCACTTTCTGGAAAAATTAACGAGACTGTGACCAACAGGGACTGGAACAGGTAAAGGCACCTGGGAAGGGTCCACATCTTAATTACACTAGCACACCCTATGAGTGTTAAGGTGAGGGATGGCTTTTTAATTTCTGCTTTAATACTTGCCAGACATGCAGGTGCAGTGGTTATCTGGATGCCCAAATATTTAACACTTGATGTACTTTAAGCCCCACTGTATTATTACTGAGGAAGGCATGACTTTTCATTCCTAGTGGGGAGGTTTGATTTTGCTTTCATTTATTTTGTGTCTGGTCAGGGCCCATATCACTCCAGTAGGCTCCACCTAAGGCAAGCTTTCCTCTGGATTACATAAGTACATGGTGTATCTTATTAAGACACATATGCAATCAATTTACCAAGATAAATGGTGACATTACAAATACGCTGTTCTCTTCCACACAGGGAATCAAGGATGACTTGAAAGGTATGTATGTACAATGACCTCTCTATTACTGACCCTTGCCCACTGTAAGTACAAAAACTAATATAATTTTTGGCCTACATCCCCAGGTTCACAGAAAAGACAGCAAGAGGATTCTGAATTTGAACTTACGCCAATGGCCCGTAGCCTAAGTCTGGGGATGTACACAGGCCCTCTGCAGTACAACAGTTGGGAGGAAATGAAATCCATCATCAGCCCCGGTAAGGGAGACAATTCATAGAACCATAGTAAAGTGATGGACAGAAAGTGACCTGAACAGTCCATCTAGTCTGTCCCAAGATTCCCTACTTGGAATACTTTTGTTAGTTTTTCTGTCATACTCCCTATCCATCCTACATTGCCCCATCTGATAGTTCCATAAATGTATCCCAGTTTCTCTTGAACCCTGAAATTGTTTTTGCCTCCACAACCTTGTTGAACATTCGAACATCTTTTAGGGACAATAATTATAAGTGATACAAATATAAAAGCTTGATAGGGCTTTTAGCATCCCAGTCTAAGAGCTGATGGAGCCCCCTAATAACACCTTAATCTGCATAGCCAGAAGGATCTGCCTGAAACACAGAGAGGGGCCAGTGAGGACTACTGCATGTAGTAATGGAAAATTTAATTGACCCAGCTACTGCAGGACCAGGAGGTATTTCTTTTTAACATTTTATAATGAAGAGGATTTGCTCAAGGTTCATTGTGGGTGGTAACTCATCCCACTATCAATGTAAGCCAGTTGTGTGGCTGTGCTACTCTGCTTGTTCCCCTACTGTCATTCTCTGCTTGGGGATTCCCTGTTGTCAGCATGTCTCAGTTGGTAGCACATCGCCTCTGGACCCAGGCTTGATCCATGGAGTTCTCGTGCTTTTACGGGATTGGAATTGCACCTAAAATGCTGGCATCCAAGTGCAGTATTAGGGTGCTGTACCACTGGTGTGCCATCCTTCGGATGAGATGTTAAATTGAGGTCCATTCTACCCATCCTGGTTTTGTCTGGTGGGTGTCCTGGTGGAAGTAAAGGAGCCCAGGACACTCTTACGCAAAGTGAGGGACATTCCTAGTGTCCTTGGCCAACATTCCCCTTCCATAAACCGATTCATACAATTGTCAAGGCCTTATGTGGGTGTTGCTGTGCGATATGGCCACTACTACACACTCAGTCACTTCACTACCAGTCTAGCATTGCTAAAGTGCTTTGGGATACACTGTATGTAAGCGCCATATAAATGCTGATTCTTCTTCTGCTTGCTGCTTCTCTCTCTGCTCTCCTCTCCACTCCTGTCTGCCATTCCCTACTGTGCTACCTCTCCTCTACTTTCTACTCCTGTGCCTCACCACTTTCCTCCTTGCCTGCATTCCTCTCCTCTTTTTCTCTCCCACTTGTTGTATCACCCCACAGCTGCCTCGCTGCATCCACTGTTCTTCTCTGCTCCCCTTCCTTGTGTACCTCTTTTCTGCTGCCTTCCCTGGGTCCATTCTCTGAGTATTTTTCTTTATTCCTTTTTGGGGGTTCTGAGCTTGTTCTATTTTCTTTGTGGTGGTATTCTAAGCCACCATTCTTCAGAAGTTTGTGACACTTGGTGATGTCACCACCAGCTTTAAAGGGACAACTTTATTTTTCTCTAATTTCCTTTCTCTACACTGTCATCTAAAAAAAAAATCATATTTAGCTGTGTCTCCTGTTGTAAGTTCTCACTATTACTAAATATTACTTAACCTCGCTACCTTCTAGTCCTTTTCTTTTCTTTTCAGCCCCCCACTTTGAGGCCTTTGTACTGTTCCTTCCTTCTTTTAGCAGCTCTCACCAGCAGTCTGACTAGTCTCCGTACTCTATCTTGTATCTTGAGAGGTCGATGAGGTAGATGGGGTTCGACTCATCCACCAGAAATGAGAATATGAGTTTTGAACTTTAAACTTTGTTACTGTGCCACACCATCCATCCCGTCTGGTGCATCCTCTGCTGACATTGAAGAAAGTCATTAGGGCTCTCTCGGACTTCCTCTGATTTCCTAGCACCTCGCAAATGATCTTCAGAAATTACATTTTCCATAAAGATTAGACTATTCTGCATCTGATTTCTTGATTTCTGAATTGCAGCAACTAGAGTACTTCCTATTCAGCATCTGCTCAGAAACAGGAGCTATTCGATCTGTTCATAGCAGCCACGTCTCAGCCTGGAAGAATCCTGTTCTTAGCCAGCCTGTTCTCTAGCTAGCTTCTACCTTATCTGTAATCAGAGACTTCATGGCCCAGATGCTACTTCAGTATGAGATTCAATCCTGCATCTCTTCTTTCAAAGCTCACTTTCCCTCACAAACCATTCCAGCTCCCAGCTCAACAATGTACAACTCCTACTCTCTTATCCACGAGGATGCTTTTCGCACTAGTTCTGCACATCCTATGTGCACTACATCACATCTTATCTTCAACCATGTCAGGATTCAGGTACCTCTTCTCCATCCACTTCACCACTATTTCTGTCTCGATTCACCTTATCCCAAGTCACATTACGAAGATATTTTGAATGGGAAGGATGTAAATTTGATATCTCTGCTATTTTTCCCATTATACTATAGAAAACAAAAGGTATCCTTCATAGATGTTTCTGTCATCTTGAAGTCGAAAGATACCAGACTTCTGAAGAAATTGATCATACCAGCATTAGTCCTTGCTTTAAGCATGTAACCTCAATCAGGCTAAACTGAGAGGGCTACTACTCCCCTGCCTGTAGGGCTAGTAACAGGTTGAGGGGCCTGGGTCCTATGACACGGTGCCTCTGTTTTATAAGCTGAAATCTGGAGAGAAAGGTGTCACTCAACATGTTGGCTAGGTTTGGCCACTCTGCACATGGGCCCCAAACAACTCTGGACACAGGAAGCAATAACTGTAATGTCCAATACAGTTGGGATTCTAAAGTGTAGCTTTTATTCACATCCAACAGAATAACAAAGCATAGATGGACCCCCAGGCTACACTCCTGGTAATGCAGACTTATGGAGATCAAAACACATCCTCTTTACACAGAAACCCTTAGGTTTGAAACACTGGAGCACTTGGCCTAATTCAACTCTTTTCAGTTTCCTGGCTCAGCTCCCTTGCCAGCCCTCTGGACTGCCTTCTTCCCTTGGCTCGACTCCCTTGCCAGCCCTCGGGACTACTTATCCATTTAGCATGCAACATTTACTGGTGACTCCCTGTACCACCCTGAGCACTTCTGGCTCCATCGGGGAATCTTCTCAACAATCCACGTCTGGTGTACTTTCCTCAGCACTGGCCAGTGACCAAGAAAGCAACAGGTGTCCCAAAGCAAACCCGTAGAGGTGAATTTGTTACTACTGATGGGGGTCTCCACCTCTCGCTTCACAATCCATACCTGGCCATTTCTCTGGACTTTAACACCTCATCCACTGAAAACACTTTACTGTGTAGATTCTCTTTAAATGCATGTCACATTTAATCTACTGTTCTTCCATCCCACTTGTGCTGAATTTGAAACATACTTAAATAGTGGCTGTGTCCATTTCTCTAGACCCCCCCACAGAGTTAAGCTGTCAATTCCCACAACTTTCAAAACTGTACTTGGCTGTCATTCCTGACCCCACAGTAACAGTCTCTTAACTTCATCTTGTCTCAGGTAAAACACATTGGCCTTTATCAGAGCAGACTCACCCCTTGGTTGCAGGTGCCCCACAGGCTTTTTTCTTCAAAGAAATCTCATTCAAACTTCTGGTGCCTCAGCATGAACCTAGAATTAGGCAGCTTCTTCTTCCCCTAGCCAGACCAGGGGTTGCCCCTGGAAGTAGGCTGAATCTTTCCCTCCATCCTCGCAGGGATGTGGCCCTGAACCTTTGTAAGCATTCTCTACCACTTCACTTGGCTCTTCTTGTGTTCCTCTTCAGGTGAGAACACACACCTCTAACAAAAATATAGCTCTTTATCAGAGCTGAGGGCTATGAGTGCCTGCAGCTGCAGCACATCTCTTCCCTCTTCAACACTCTACTACAGACTACTACTCAACTAATTTCAAATTCCTCAACATTCTATCCTAACTTCCTAGCTGCAACATTCCAGTGTGGCTTATGCAGCTGCGACAGTTCTAAATTATGTCATAGCTCCAGCTCAGCAGAGACTGAAAACAGAGCAAGACATAGTGAAATCCATTTAACTGGAGTTTCACTAGCTGCCTATCCCTGCCTGCCACTAGGTCTTACTGGGATTCTAGCAACCCCGGGTAACAGAGGGGTTACACTTATAGTGTGACATCATCTGCTCTGCTTTCCATCTAGATGAGAAGAACTGGAGGGATGTGCCTCTGATCCACAAGCTTCACCCTCCCTGAGCCCAACGTGGTCCAACCTTTCCTCTTTCTTGGCAACCTCTGAGGCAGCTGTAGTGGGTTTAGTGGTTTACTGGGTGAGGGAGGAGGTTTCCGGAATCCTTGCCAGGTCAGCCTAGAAAGCAAGGATGAATTCTGGAATGGTCATTCTTGTATGCAGATACACAGTGCTATTTTAGTCACTCCAACCCAGCTTCCTACATGAATAAATGCAGACCTGTTTCACAGCAATAGAGTCATGGTTTCTAAACCACAAGCTCCTTCTTTTAATTACAATTATAAAAAGGGTCTCAGAAATGCTGTATCTGATTGGCTGTTGGGATTCCAACAGCCTTACATTAATCCATGTTACACTGTCATGCACAGCCTGATCACCATGGCACATGAATTCTTTCTGTCAGCATTCCATCCTCTAGTCCTGCTGAATGTGTGGAATGATGCATTCTGATTTTGAACCAGCATTCTTAAACTGTTGGTGGAAGAACTATTTTATTAAAATCTCCCTCTAAATGAGGGAAAACATTGAAAAAGTAAACTTTAACCTCTTTTCTTTTGGTGTGTTTTTTTATATAGCAATAAGCCACTCCAGGAGTTAGATTAACAGTCATTTAATCACCCCAGGGACAATATGGCACTCGGCTGTGCCTCGTGCACATTACACCTTAGTGGGTGATTAACAGACTATTAATCTAACCCAGTCATGCTCTATTGCTTAAGAAAACTATGACCATGCTCTTTGTCTCACCACAAAATAGGCATAAATTGCATCGACTGCAAATCCACAACAACTGGAATGAATTACTGGTTCAAACAACATGAAGTCTTGCTATATTATAGACATTAGCAGTTTGATCCAGCTCTAGCACTGCCCGAGTGAAATGGTTAAAACCATTCCAAAATAGAATTTTGTACGAGCAGCTCTATCTGTGTCATTTCAAACTTGAACTGTCAGATTCTTTACTCTACTCAGTGAACAGTCGCTCGGAGATTTCTCCTTCTGCTCGGTTCATTTCTCGGTTTAAAAGTGTTTTCTCGTTGGATTTAACGAGAATAGTTTTATTTAACATAAAACCGTTCGGTTCAAGCTCTATCTGTGGTAACCGTAAGTAAATGAAGGTTTTGTCTGTGTGGAACTTGTAAGTTATCGGTTCGGTTTTGAACCGATCAGTGGGTTTAAAACTCATTTAAAACTAAAAGTTACTATTTTAGAGTACGGTTCCTGGTTCTTATCGGTTCTAAAAAACTGATTTATTACGTTTTTCCAATACCCGTGACACGGTTGGAACCAATAAGGTGTCTTGCCTGGCACTGCCCGTTAAAGGCAAGTTTTGGTTAGGCTGGCATTATGTCTGAGAAACCCAAAAGAAAACCGGGCCCACTGGGTTTCAACACTGTGATGTTTGTGGGGAAGTCTTGCTAAGCCTGACCCACACACCACATGTGTTTATTGTCTGGGGTTTGACCACCTCCAGTCAGACTGCCAGGTATAGAATTTCCTGCAGCCACCCTGGAAAAAGATTGGGCAGGCTCAGGGAGCAGGAAACCAAAAATCCGCTGACCTGGATGGCCAGCCCAGTTCGATTGCCAACCGAGACAGAGGAGTGCCCTTGACCAGGGCCAGACTTCCTCAAGGAAAAGAAAAGCTGGTTCTGAGGAACCAATTCCAGTAAAAAAAACAAGAAAATCAGCAGGTCTGGAGTCAAAATTCCTTCTCCAACTGCTGCAGAGATAGCAAAAGCCATACAAATTGTCCAGTCACTGTCTCAGGGTCCATCCGAACCACCACTATCTGGTAAAAGGTCGGTTTGTCCGGTCCCAGTGGTTCAGGATTATGATATTGAGAATTTTATGAACCAGAGGAGGGGAGGAGGATTATGAACAGTATGAATGTGGCTGGGAAGGTCTGGGTGTGCCCATTGAACTGGACATCTCCCCAGACAGACCTTTAGAATCTCCCTCTATGCTGTCTGAGTCCCCATCTCATTTTATGTTTTATAAAAGTTGCTGAAACCCTCCAGCTTCCTTTAGAAGAGGCTGTGGATGAGCAAGAGGAGCCTGATTTTGTAGAAATGATGGATATTCCAGAGTCTAGGAGATTGTCTATTCCTTTACATAAGTCTTTTGGAAACAAACAATTAAAATTTTAAAAGCTCCTAATTCTGTGCCTCCTGTAGATAAAAAGATGGACAGAAGGTATACATTGTCAGGCCCTGATACAGAATTCCTTTCTCAGCAATGCAGTCATGTTGTGGTAGTTCAGGCTGCTGCCTGTGATAAAACTAATATTCCATTGCTCGCATCCTCTGACAAGGATTCCAGGAAGATTGATGCCATGGCAAAAACAGTATATGGCAGCCTCTCTGGGACTCAGGCAAGCAAATTATATGGCTTATGTAGCTAGGTATCAGAAATCTAGATGGGATATTGTTATGCAATTGGCAAGCAGGCCCATGGCCAGCTGGCTAGTGAACTAGAACAGGTGGCTGCTGATGGCATTGAAGCCTCTAAGGTTCAGTTTCATGCTGCTGTGGATGTTAATGATGTTTCCTCTAGGGTCATGGCCACATCTGTAGCTTTTAGTAGGTTGGCCTGGCTCAGGTGTACTAGTTTGTCACAGGATACCCAGACTAAGGCTATGGATTTTCCTGTGGTGGGAAATTCTCTGCTTGGAGAGCAGACAGAGAATTACATGAAGAAGATGGATGAATATAGGACTACTTACAAGAGTGCCCAGGCAAAGGAGCGTCAAGCCACTCCTCAAAGGCATGCCCCAGGGTAGGGGTAGGGTAGGCCTTTTCACAGGCCTTTCTACCAGACTCAGGCCTCCTCTGCCTATGCTCAGAGGGCTTCTTCAGAGGCAGAGGCAGACGAGGGTGGGCAGACCTGATCCCACCCCCAGCCTAAAGCTCCTGCAAACAGGCACCCTGATGGGGTGCCAGGGCCGATTCTCTGTGCCAGTGGGGGCAGGCTGGCTTACTTCAGTCAGAATTGGGCTTCTTTAACCTCAGACAAGTGGGTTCTGGAAGTAGTAAGCCATGGTCTGGTTCTCAGCTTCAAAAAGTTTCCCAAGTTGAGAAGCAGACTTTTCTACCTGCAAGTGCTTCAGAGACCCTCGCTCTGGAAACAGAGGTCTCATCCCTGTTAGCTCTCAGAGCAGTAGAAAGGGTTCCTCCCTGCATCAGAGCTGGGGTCTGTATTCCAGTTACTTCCTTACCCCAAAAGACAGGAGAATGGCGGCCATTTTAGATCTCAGATATCTGAACAAGCATCTTTGAAACCAAAGTTCAAAATGGTAACTCTGGCAATGATTTTACCTTCCCTAAGGCCAGGGACTGGCTAGCCTCCCTGGACCTCAAGGATGCCTATTTCCATGTCCTAATCAGAAGCTCCCCTCAAAAGTACCTCAGATTCGAACTGCCCTCAGGTCATTACCAGTTCAGAGCAATGCCCTTGACCTTACCTCTGCTCCAAGGGTATTCACAAAGTGTCTAGCAGTGGCAGTGGCCCACTTAAGGAGGCAGAGGATTGCTGTTTTCCCTATCTAGGCGACTGGCTCATTGTAGGCTAGTCCCCAGAACAGGTAAATCTCACCTGCAGGTCACCCAGCAGCTTCTCACCTCCCTGGGTTTTCTGCTAAACCTACCAAAGTCGGTTCTGGAACCAGTCCAGGTACTCACCTTTATAGGGGCAGAATTGGACACAAAGCTAGCCAGAGCCTTTCTTCCCCAGAAAGGGTAAGGAATTTAGTGGCTCTGGCCTCTTCCTTCACTCTGCAGGTCTCTCGACCAGCAAGACACTTTCTGCAGCTCCTGGGGCACATGGCTGCATCCACAGCTGTTGTGCAGGGAGCCAGATTTCAGATGAGAGACATTCAGTTTCACTTGAGAATCTTTTGGTCTCAGAGAAGACCCCCTTTCAAGTTGGTCCCAGTGACTCGAACCTTGATCCTAGCTCTCCAGTGGTGGCAGGATCAGAGCAGTCTTAAGAGCGGGGTCCCTTCATTTCCCCTTCTCACGACTTGACTCTCACTACAGATGCTTCCTTCTGGGTTGGGAGCCCACATGGGCGACCTTTCCACTCAGGAGTTGGTCCCCCAGGAATCTCTGCTCCACATCAATTTGCTGGAACTCAGAGCTGTCTTTTTAGCTCTTCAAGCTTTTCTGCATCTGTCCACGACAAGGTGATACAAGTCAGAACAGACAACACCACAACAATGTGGTACATCAACAAACAGGGGTGCACTCGGTCTTGGCCTTGTGCACGAGGCAATCAAGCTGTGGTCTCTGGCCTACCCCTGAACACTTCCCTCATAGCAGTTCATCTTCCAGGGAAGGACAATGTCCTAGCGGATGCCCTCAGCAGGAGTTTCCCAGGGCCATCACGAATGGTCCCTGGATCCTCAAGTGCTGGGGATAGTTTTGCCAGGTGGGGCATCCCTCAGATAGATCTTTTGCAGCCCCAGACAATCACAGACTTCCTCTGTTCTGTTTGCAGGCCTCAGTGCTGGGCTCAGTTCCCTGGATGTCCTTCTTCTGGATTGGGAGGAAGTTCCTCTATGCTTCCCCCTTTCCTCTCCTATTCAAAGTACTAGTCAAAATCAAATCTCAGCCTTGCAGGGTGATTCTGATTGCCCCGGATTGGGCCAGGCAGCCCTGGTACCCACTCCTTCTGTCTCTGACAGTCCATCTTCCCTGTGCCTCCCAGGAATCACAGTCTGTTGACTTGTGCCCAGGGAAGGGTTTGGTAGCCGGACCTCAATCCCTCAACCTCAAGGCCTGGCTCTTGAGGAGTTAGAGTTTGCTGATTTACACCTCTCTCAGTGTTCTTGAGATCCTAAAGGCTTCCAGGAAGCCTTCCACTAGGAGCTACTTATAGTTCTAAATGGAAAAGGTTTTCCATTTGGTGTGCTGAAAAATATTTCCCCAGAATCTGCTGAATTGCCCATTTGTTAGATTACATGGTACATCTTAATTCATTGGGTCTCAGACCAGCTACCATGAGAGTTCATTTGGCAGCTGTGTCTGCTTTTGTGTCAACAGGAAAGTCATCCCTCTTTCCTCTCATCCTGTGTTTTCCAAGTTTTTAAGGGATTACTCCATACTAATCCTCCCTTTCAGGAACCGGCCCTGCTTGGGACCTTAATGTTTGCATTGCCCAGTTAATGCAACCCCTTTTGAACCTCTGTCTTCTGCAGAGCTTAAGTACCTAACTTGGAAAACTGTTTTCTAGTGGCTATCACTTCTGCCAGGCGCATAAGTGAATTGCAAGCCTTGTCAGTGGAGACTGACTTTATTTCTTTCCACAGGGATAAGGTAGTCCTTAGGACTAATAGGAAGTTTTGCCTAAGGTGGTTTCAGATTTCCATCTTAATCAATCTATCTCCTTCCAGTATTTTTCACTGATCCTCCTCTTCGGGTGAGAGGAGGTTGCACAGCCTGGATGTTAAGAGAGCTCTTAGTTATTATATAGAGCGTACCAAAGGTCACAAGTTCGAATCCCTCCAACTTTTCCTTACCTATGGTAAAGTTGGGAAAAGCAAAACACCACTAAGAGATCAATAGCCAGGTGGATTGTCTCTTGTATCCAATTTTGTTATCAGAAAGTGGACAGAGCCCCGGTTTGAGGGCTCATTCTACCTGGGGTACGGCTGCCTCTCTAGCTGCTGCCAGAGATATCCCTTTATTAGAGATTTGCCAGGCTGCTACTTGGAAAGCGGTACACATTTTGCAAAGCATTACTCCCTGGATGTCCAGACCAGGAGAGATGCTCGGTTTAGCACAGCTGTTCTTCAGAGCCTATTCCTAAGTAGGTTCTGCCCCTCCTCCATGGAGGTACTGCTGTGTATTCTGCTAATGTCTATAATATAGCAAGACTTCATGTTGTTTGAAGAAAAAATTACTCACCTTAGTAATGTTGTTTCTTCTAATGGAGTCTTGCTATATTATGAACCTCCCCAACCTGCCCCTCTCAGAACCTCTACTTGGTGGGGTGCGGGCAACTTAGTGTGGGCACTACTTATGTCCTGTTAGCATTTTGTCCCTTTGGGACTTTGGGGTGTGTGTGTATGTGCGTGTGTGTGTTTTATTATACTTATGTTCCATTTTCATATTATTAGAATGGTGTTAGTATTTCTGATCCCTGACTTGAGTCTTGGGTGTTGGGACCATCAATGGTTGTTATTATTTGGGTAGCCATTTGGCTAGTGTGAGGTTACAGCTTCCACACAGACCTTAGTGAGTTTGGGTCATAAAGATCTGACAGTTCAAGTTTGAAATGACACAGATAGAGCTGCTCTCGTCCCAAAATTCTATTTTGGAATGGTTTTAACCATTTCACTCGGGCAGTTCTAGAGCTGGATCAAACTGCTAATGTCTATAATATAGCAAGACTTCATTAGAAGAAACAACATTACTAAGGTGAGTAATTTTTCAAATGGTCCACTCTTATTAGAACCTAGGCAAATGAGCTTCTAGCTTATAGGTATTTAACTCAAGTATCAATAAATAAATAAATAAACTGGATGCATATCTTATCTCATCATTGACCTAGGCAATCAGTACAGAAGAACCTACCTTTATGACTATCACGGTCTTTTTAGCCAAGCTGCTGACCTGGCCCATTTTACATAAGACTAAACTAGGCCATCTTGGACAACAAACTCTTCTGCTGTCACTTCCCTGGCCAGCAAGCCTATTCCTGTCCATTATGCAGCTTCTTTCCCAGTTCTCCTCTCTCTGCCCTCTGACAGCTTCAGATGTCTCCACATCTTCCATGACCACAAGTCATTTACCAGCTGGTCCAGCTACAGCTTCCTTTTCCTTCACAGCTAACCCATACAGTCTCTAATCTTATTGCCCACATTGCCCAAATATGGGGTTTTATGTGATTCAAGTGATATAATAAGTGAACCCAGAATTAAGAAACCAGTTGGGCATAACCCAAAACAGTGACTCTTTCTTTCTTGCGGGGCTTTGCCCCACGCTTCATACTAATATAAAAAAAAAACTCTGATGTTGTAGCACCTCGGAAAAGGGTGAAACCTTTGTCACCATTACAGTTTTGCCTGTTTCATGTCACAGTTTTGGTTGTCACCCTTATGAGTTTCACCAGCTTCCCTTCACACACCAGTCTAAAGCGGGTACAGAAGACAGTTTAATCAAATCCAGCTTTCGGCGGTGTTATACAGTGCCGATCTGTCAAGAATAAAACGCAATTATTGCTGATCTTATTGAAACATCTGATCTGGCTTACATCACGAGACCTGGCTGGATGAAAACGTGGGCCCCATTTTGAATGCTGTAGTTCCGGACGGTTTCTCGGTGATACACTGCCTCAGATTGGATTGCAGGGGTGGGGAGGGGTGGCAGTCTGTTCAAGACTGAGTTGGGCCTTTCGAGTGTACCAGTTGAGGAGGCCAAATCTTTGACTGTACTGTGGTAGCAGGTGTAGGATGCAGGATAACTCTGATCTACCGTCCACCCGGGGACGACGGCATTCTTGCAGGAAGTAGCAGATTCGTCATCGATATGGCGTTGAGTCGCCCAGACTGATGGTCCTGGGTGACTTAACGCTGACAAACTCTCACAATTTGACAGCACTTCCTCCAGCTGATGACATTGCTGGGCTTACACAGATTGTTACCTCTGCTATCCATATACACGGTCACTCTCTTGATTTGGTCTTCCTCCTGGGGTTGAAGCATCCAATTTGGGGATGGAACCGGTTGGTTGGTCGATCAATACACTGTGAGGTTCAACTTTTGCCCCCTATGTAGGCCTGCCCTGTGGAGATGGTCAGTTACCGCCCTTTACAGGATTTGTCCCTGAAGGCCTAGTGGTGGTGATTGACCTTTGGAGTTTCCTATGACCAGCTCAAGTCCAGAGGTTTTGGTCATGGCCTATAGTAAGGCCATTTCTACAGCTCTGGACTTGCTTGCTCTATCTGTGTGTGTCCTCTCCCCCTTCACCCTCAGGCCCTTTGTTTGATGGGTCCTTGAGGAGCTGTAGTGACTAGGACAAAAGCTAGAGCGGTGCTGGTGGAAATCTGCCCGGAGGCCGACCACCTTAGATTGGTAGAGCATTGTCAGACCTACCAGTCAGCGATCTCCATGAGAGGGCAGAATTCCTGTCTGGGAGATTGCTGCCTCCGGAAATCGACCAGCTCAGCTTTCCGAACTGTGGACAGGCTGTGCAACCCAGCCTGTGTGCAATCCGAAGAGCTTTTTCAAAATAGAGTGCGATGAGCATGTGTGATTCTTTGCAAATAAGGTGGCTGACATCAGGTGGAGGCCTCTTGACTTGTTCTGTGGGGATGCTGATGATGGTGTTTGGCCACCTCACCCTGTGTTCCTAGTGTTCCCTGACCTACCAGAGTTTGCAGATGTCATGCGGATTGTCCAGAGTATCGCCCTACATGCTGTAGTTTGGATCGGCCGCAACTTCCCTGATTAAGGGTTGTTGTGATACTGTCAGTCCAGTCCTAGTTCATATAGTCCGGTGCTCCTTGTTTCAGGTGAGTTCCTAGCTCCCTGAAGGAGACAGTAGTAACACCATCCTGAAGAAGACTTCTTTGGACCCAGACTCTCTGGCCAACTACAGACCTATCTCAAACCTCCCTTTATAGGAAAGTCATTGAGAAGTAGTGGTGATGCAGCTGGACAACCACTTGATCATCCATAACATCTACTAACCTCTCCAGTCCAGTTTTTGAAAGAGGTATAGTACGAGACTGCTCTGGTTGGGTGCTCAGTGATCTCTTGATGGCGAGGGATCAGAAAGCCATTCTATTCTGGTGCTCCTTGATCTCTCCTCAGCCTTTGACACTGTGGACCATGGGGTGCCACTAGGTGCCTGAGATCCATTTGTGGCTTGACATGTATGACTCTCAAATGGTTTACATCTTTCCTCACTGGCAAAAGCGTAGGGAGTGGTATCCAGGATTTTTCATCAGACCTACTCCCTCTGTCTATGGGGTGCCTCAGGGCTCAGTGCTGTCCCCCATGTTGTTTGCTGTGTATATGCCCTCGGAGACATTGTAAGATGGTATGAGCTGAGGTTTCACTGTTATGCTGATGATACCCAGCTCTGCCTGTCTTTTGCACCTAATCAGGATAGTGCTCTCTCGATGCTTAACAACTGCCTCGCTGAAATCTAGGAGTGGATGAATTTTGCTGGTTAAAGTTGAGCGGGAAAGACTGAGGTGTTGGTTGTGGATCCAGGCCGCCGGATAGAGGGATAAGGGCGGGTCAGTCCTCGGGACTTTTTCTGTGGGGCTCCCGATCCTTTCTCTCTGAGCTGGTGCGAGACCTGGGTGATGCTTGATGACAGGCTGACTTTATGATCTCAAGTGCCAGCTGTCATCAAGTCCTCCTTTACCATCTGAGGAACATCACCAGGATCAGGCACCTTGTTCCATCCAGGGACCTGCCTACATTGGTCCACGCCCGTGACCTCGTGCCTTGATTACTGCAACTCCCTATATCTAGGGCTTCGGGGTTGATAGCCGCTGCCTGCAGCTAGTGCAGAAATTGCTGCATGTTTGTTGGCCAAGGGCGTGGCGTGCCTCCCATGTCACACCTGTGCTAACGCGAGCTACACTGACTGCCGATTCAGTGGCAGATCACCTTTAAAGTTGGCTTGCTGACTTACAAAGCCCTACATGAACTTGGCCTTGACTACTTGAAAGAGCTTCTGGTTCCTTACTGCCTGAGCAACAGCACCGTTCAGCTAACGAGGGTTGCTAGAGATTCCGAGTGTCTTTAAAATCTTCTGGGACCCATGCATTTAGCTATCGCCCCTACCCTCTGGAATTCTCTACCCCATTAGCTTCAGTAGTGCACAACTGTGGAGATTTTAAACAAGCATTAAAGGCCTTTCTGTGGTGCCAGGCTTTTCCTGGTTAGTATAGTGGGACCTATTGGTTTGTATTTACTTAATTGTATTTTGTGCTAATTTTATTATTGTGTCCGATTTTATTGTGAAGTGCCTTGCTTTTTGAAAGTTGCTACTGTATAGAATTAAATTCATTATTATTATTATTATTAAGAATGGGGCAAACAACAACAAAAGAAAGAAAATTTAAGCAGGAATGGAGAGAGACATGCAGGGAGTGGTGCAGTGTACTGGCTGTGGGCAGCAATCTTCTGGGAGATGTTCTGGAGGCAGTGATGCTGTCCTATTTGCAGGCACCTTTCTGGTCTGAGGGAGGAGGTTGCCCATCTCCAGGAAACCACCTCCCCACCCAGGGACCACTAAAGCCACTGCCTCTGCCTCAGAGGTTGCCAAGAAAGAAGGAGTGGTTGGACCATGGTGGGCACAGGGAGAGTGAAGGTGGTGGATCAGAGGCACATCCCTCCAGTTGTGCCTCTCCACAATTCATATGCCATTTTGGCAGAGTGTGGTTTTCTATAGAGGCACGTGCAGTGAGACCAAGGAGGATACTGGGAACCTCAAAAGGAGACCCAGAGGAGGGTGGCACAGGACCCCACAGGGAAGGAAACAACTCCTGGTGGAGAACTAAATCATTAGAAGGGTAGAGCAGGGGTGGTAAGGTGCCTGCCTGGCACCATGGCTTGGAGGGACAGGAAGTGAATCCTCACTATCGTGGGAGCAGCTGCACGGAGATGGAGTTGGACCATACAGTCTGTCTCACTGAAGCCTGGCTTAAACCACACCATGCCAATTCTGCCTTCCTACTCTCAGAGTTACACCATCATGTGCCATGACAGGCCTGGTTAAAAAAAAAAAAAGGGTGGTGGTGTTGCTCTTCTTCTATGGGAACCTCTTTCTACTTCTGTCTTTTCTCGTTGACAGTGACTCCCCAGCAAATGGCTCATTGTCAAAGTCGTACTTAGCAAATCTAAGAAACTATACTTGGGTAGTTGAGTTGCCAGTCTCAAAAGCCTGCTTACCGAGGTTTGGGTCTCTCTCTCCTGCCATGGAAACTATCATCTAGGTGATTTCAACCTCAGCTGGTTGGATGCCCAAGAAACTGACTACGCAAATTACTGACTACTCAAAATAGCAAAATCTATCGCAAATCATCACCTCCCACGCGACTCAACCCTCGCACTCTACTCACACTCTTATTGACTCAGTGATTGCGAACTGTGAGAAATGTGTCACTGAAGCTGGCACACTATCTGACTCCTTGCCACCACTCCCCAACCTTGCCATATGGTTCTCTGAGGCCCCTTGCCCCCCACCCATATACCTTACCTTCCATAATTTTAACCACCCAGACATTTCCCTGCTACTCAGTGAGCCAAGGGCCATAAACTGGCAGGGCTTATATGCTCTTACTGATGTGTCACATGTGGCAACTCACTTCACAGGCATCCTCCTGGACATCCAGAACCCACTTCCCTACTACTACTACCGGAGAGTCAAAGGTGGCTGTACCCAATGGATCTCCAAAGAGCTGCTCTCCCTCATGAAAGAGTGAGAGAAGCTGTCTGTCCCCAAACTATCCTCTTCCTCTTCCCTATGGAATGAATAACGGCACCTGTGAAACTGATGTAAGATTCTGACTGGGACCCTTAAATGAAACTATTATACTAACCTGCAGAGAGAGAGCTTACAAACCTCCGAAAATTCTGGAACTTCATTAACTCTCTTCTCACTCCTTGCCCTAGTAGCACCAACATCCAACTTACTTCCCCTTCTGGCCTATTGACAGACCCTGCAGATGTAGCCAAGGCACTAAAAATTAATTCTCTGACCTGCTAGCACTCTTCAGCAAACTCCCTCCAGCAGTTCACCTAGCCAGTGGACTTGAACCTCTCCCCTTCCCCACTCTGTCCACCCTCCATCCAGTGAGCCCCTGACCAAGGGCTCAACTCCACCCTGCCCTTCACCTCCCCTCATGTGTAGCCCTGCTCACCCTCCTTTCTATTTAGAGCATCTCCCCAAAGATGCACTTAAACTCTTTAGAAGTCTATCTAACTGGGGTAGCCTTAGGCTCCAATTGCATCTCCCTGTTCTTCTCAAGCTAGTCTCCTCAGTGATTGCCAAACCCTCTCCTTTATCTTCAGTCCCACCTTGACTACCTTCAGTATGCCCCTCCTCTGAAGTCTGCCAGGGTAGTTCTATTTTCAAATCAGGGAATCCTCTGTCATCATGACAACTATCGCCCTATATCCATTCTGCCCCACCTTAGTAAGTTCCTTGAACGGATTGTCCACCAGCAGCTATCTGAGTATCTTCATAACCACAGTATCCTATGCAACCAGCAGCATGGCTTGCAGAAGGCTCCACAGCACCACTACTGCCTAACTTTATTCACTAACCACATCCTCACGAATATGGACCAGGGGCGTGCCACGTGTGGTATTTGTAGACCTATCCAAAGCCTTCACTCTTGTAAACCACCCACCTCCTCTCCAAGCTGTGATCTATTGGCTGTTCTGTAGGAGCAACAAGGTGGTTTCAGAGCTATCTTGCTGAATACTCCCAATTCATTTACATTGGCTCTGCCATTCCTCCTCCCAGACTGTCTCCTCCAGTGTACCCCAAGGCTCCATCCTGGGCCCCTTACTCTTTACCATCTTTATAAATACCCTCTCTCCTGACTATCTGTCCTGTGAGTTCCTCCTTATGCAGATGACATTGTCATTTTTCACAGTGGCAAATCTCTTCCTGTTATATCCTGTGTCCTCATCCAGAACTACTGTGCCACCCAGAACTGGTTCCTCCAACCTGATGCTGGTCAACATCAAAAGACCAATGCCATGCTGTTCGTATCCAAACCATACCTAGCCAGCACCTTGAAAGCCAACTCCTCTCTCCTTATCCTCCTGTCTGATGGCCCCCTTGAAGTTGTCCCATCTTTCATGTACCTGGGGGTCACACCCAGTCCCTCCCTTCTTTCACTGATCATGTAAATCTTGTAATCCATAGAATAAATCAAAAATTTGGTGCTGTGTACAAATTCAACCCTGTTGACTGATAAGGTTCACCTAGCCATAGCTGATGGCAACCTGCTCCCAATTCTGGACTACTGCTCACCTGTCTATATGCACGTCTCTACCATCCTTCGGCCAGACCCTCAGCCATTTACTACAGCATCTGCCTTTGCCTTGTTTGCCCCTACTTCACTCACCACTGCAACCTATGTAGCTCGTGGCTGGCTCCCTCTGCAAGGCTGTTTGATCTCACCCTTGGATCCCTCATTGGCAGTGGCGCTGCTTCCTCCTATTTTCCTTTGCGATCCTGCATCACGCCAGCCTGGGAGTGGGTCCCAAGATGACAGCCTGGGTAAAGAATTGGCTGGAGAATAGGACACAGAGAGTAATAGTAAATGGAGTCCACTCAGAAGAAAGGAGGGTTACTAGTGGGGTACCACAGGGTTCAGTATTAGGATCGGTCCTCTTCAATGTCTTTATAGGTTACATTGCAGAAGGACTGGAAGGAAAAGTATGTCTCTTGCAGATGACACTAAGATCTGCAACAGAGTTGATGCACACAGTGGGGTGGGAAGGATGAGAAGGGACTTGGCAAGGTTAGAGGAATGGTCAAATGTATGTATTAGATTCAATGCTAAAAGTGCAAGATAATGCACCTGGGAAACAAAACCCAGGGAAGAGTACACAATGCGGGTGAGATACTAACAACAAAAAAATGGAAAGGGACCTGGGGTAGTCATATCAGATGACCTAAAGATGGGCAAGCAATGTGGAGAGGGCAGCAAGGAGGGCTGGGGATACTGGGATGCATAGGGAGAGAGAGGCATCACCGGTAGAAAACAGGAATTATTATCCCTCTGTACAGACAGCTGGTGAGACCCCATCTGGAGTACTGTGTGCAGTTCTGGAGACCCAATCTCCCAAAAAGACATAGACAGGATGGAAGCTGTCCAGAGGAGAGACAACTAAAATGGTGCAAGGTCTGCACCGGAAGACATATGAAGAGAGACTTAAGGAGCTTAATATGTATAGGCTCAAGGAAAGGAGGGAGAGGGGACATGATAGAAACTTTCAAGTACCTCAAGGGAATGAACAAAGTCCAAGAGGTAGCATCTTTCAAAAAGAGGTGTGCAAGAACAAGAGGGCACAATTTGAAGATGGGCGGCTCAGAGGTAATTTAGGAAGTATGTGAGGAGGAGGACCCTGTAAAGGCATCTATCCTAAATAGATACTTTTGCTCAGTATTTACTGAAGAGAAGGTAGGGCAGGGCCCACAGCTCAGCATCATGGACACAGGGAGAGGAGGTGAGCACTACTCCCTTCACAAAGAAAGGTCCTACAAGAGCTTGCTAAGCTCAGGGTAGATAAGGCAATGGGACCTGATGGCATACATCCCAGGGTACTTAAGGAGCTAAAGGAGGAACTAGCAGAGCCATAAGCAGAATTGTTTAGTGAGTCTCTGAGCACAGGAGGGTCCCAGAGACTGGAGAAGGGCTCATGTGATCCCGCTCCACAAGAGTGGTAGCAGGGAGGAGCGGGGAACTACAGACCGCGGTCTTACCTCAGTAGTGGGCAAGATTATGGAGGCATTAAGGAAAGGATAGTGCAACACCTGGAACCATAGGGCACAGGATCCAAGACAGCATGGGTTTACAAAGGAAGGTCCTGTCAAACTAATCTCATAGATTTCTGTGACTGGGTAACCAGAGTGGTGGACAAGGGGAGCAGTTGATGTTGCCTACCTTGACTTCAGCAAAGCTTTTGACACTGTTCCACATAGAAGATTGATAAATAAGCTGGGGTGGGCTGGGGTGGGTCAGAAGTTGGTCAACTGGGTGGCAAACTGGTTGACTGGCAGAAAACAGAGAGTGGTGGTAAATGGTATACAGTCAGAAGAGATGCAAGTCACAAGTGGTTACCTCAGGGATCAGTCCTGGGGCCAGTCCTATTCAACATCTTCATTAGTGACCTTGCAGATGGACTAGAGGGTAAGGCTTGTCTGTTTGCAGATGACACCAAGATCTGCAACAGAGTAGATGATCCAGATGGGGTGGGCAGAATGAGAAGAGATCTGGATAAACTAGCAGAATGGTCAGAAGAGTGGCAACTGGTTTAATGCAAAGAAGTGCAAAATCATGCACATAGGGAAGAGAAACCCTGAAGCCACTTATAGGCTGGGAGGGAGTTGCTAGCAGTCACAAAGGAAGAAAGAGACTTGGGCATCATCATCACTGATGACCTAAAATCATCCAAGCAGACCTCTAAAGCAGTAGGTAAGGCTAGGGGGTGTTAGTGTATTAGTAGGGTATCACAAGTCGAAGAGGGAGGTAATAATCCTCTGTACAAGACATTGGTTAGGCCCCATCTGAGTACTGCGTGGCAGTATTGGAGGCCACACCTTCACAAGGACATTAACCAAATTGAGGCAGTCCAGAGAAGGGCAACCAAAATGGTACAGGACTGCATCAGAAAGACATATGAGGACAGATTAACGGAGCTCAATATGTATACCCTTGAGCAAAGGAGGGAGAGAGGTGATATGATCGAGGCATTCAAACACCTTAAGGGCATAAACAAGGTGAAAAGAGTCTAACATGTTTAAATATAGAAAATAGCAGGACAAGAGGACACAGCATGAGATTAGAGGAGGCCGATTATGGGGAATGGAGGAAATTCTTTTTCACAGAAAAGGTGGTAGATGCATGGAATGGCTTACCACAAGAAGTGGTGGCTATGAATACAGTACAGGGCTTCAAACAGGCATGGGATAGGCATAAGGAGCAATACAAATGACTATGAATAGATAGGTCACTGACAGAGCAAAGGTCGATGGCACATTCATAAGGTAGAAAGAAATGGGCAGACTGGATGGGCCTTGCGGTCCTTATCTGTCAACTTCTATGTTTCTATGTTTCATTTTTCACAGAGAGGGTTGTGGATGCATGAACGGCCTTCTGGAGGAGATTGTGGAGTCAAAATCAGTGGTGAAATTCAAGCATGCATGGGATAGTCATAAGGCAATTTGGGGTGGGGTAGGAAGAAGTAGGCTGCTGGTTAACTAGGATCTGCAGCTTATCCAGTAGATAGGAAATGGGCAGACTGGGTGGCCAAGCGGTCCTTATCTGCCGTCAAATTCTATGTTTCTATGTTTCTACATGAGGGGTCTCTAGTCCTCTGTAGTCCCACCCATGGTGATTCAGAGAACCTCTACCAAAATGGGTGGCAGTGCTGTATTGGTTGCTGACAACACACTATGGAATGCCCTTCCCATTCCTCAGGTCCTCCAACACACACCTCACCTTTAAGCAAAACCTCAACTCCTGGCTACATGCTCAAGACACCAGCAACTGTTTCCACAGGTAGTTCCTCACCCCCAGCCTACTGTCTCTTTCCCAATGTATTCCATCTGCACTTATTCCTCTCTGTGATGCGCCTCTTGGGCCTGTCGAGGTGTTTGTGGGGAGCTCTATCGATAGGGTTCGTACCCCAGTCTCTATTTGGAGCTGTGCTACTCCGTGCCACCTCTTTTATCAGAGGCACTATAAAGGTCAAATAGTTGTATTTTTTCCTGTATGCATAGCTTCCTGCAAGCTGCTTGTACATTGTTATGTTTACTGCCACTGCACTGCCAACTGTACTACTACTTTTGTTAAAGTGTTCTGTACTACTAATTATTTTTTGTTAAAATGTTTCTGCTGCATCTTTCACTCTGTAATTATTGTCAGTTGTGCCTTCTGGCCCTGGTCGTGCATGTAAATGGTGCTTGGACCAGTGCACCTGCCCTGTTATCAAAGTCATAAAATAAAACATCATTGTCCACCTAGGGACAAATGACCTGGCTAAGAATGGGTTCAGAGCAGTGCAGGAGGTTTATAGAGTTGGGGAAGGGCCTTAGACAAGCAGCATGCATGGTAACTTTCTCAGTGGTGCTGCGTGTCCATGCATGGTGAGGCAATGGTACTCTGCACCATGGGATTCAATGACTGGTTGAAAGCGGGGTGGGGGACTCAGAGTTTTAGCTTCATTGGAGACTGGTGGTCCACCTGGAGGGATGCAGGCCTAGACTGGCATGATGGACTACATCTGTCTGGGAAAGGAACTAGGATCCAGGAGGATAAGTTTAAATGCTTCATTGGCAAGCATTTAAACCAGCCAAGGGAAGGCACTGAAAAGAAATCAAATCCCCCACCCCATAAAACAGGTTAATTAGCAAGGTACACACCAAGGTAGAGAGGTTAATAAAGAGCAGGACAGGGATAGAAGGAGAAAAAGGCAAAGGCAGTAAGAACAGGTATGGGGCTAAAAGAGTAAAGCCTTCAAACAATGGAGAGCAATGAGTATCAATGGTCACAGTCTGGGTAACAAAATCCTGAACTAGTGGCCTTAATGTCAGAGGGACACCTGGATATTGTGCAAGTCACAGAAACATGGTACACAGAGAACCATGACTGGGATGTCAACACACCAGGGTACACAATCTACAGGAGGGACAGGGAGGGTAAAGAGGAGGAACAGCTCTCCACATAACAGAAGGGATCAAAGCAATGGAACTAAAGAGGGTAAACATGGGAGGAAGAAGAGGCACTGTGGGTCTTCCTGGAGACAGGAAATGACACCACAATCCACATGGGGGTTGTATACATGCACACACCCATCTCAGGGGAGGAAATGGACAAAGAAATGATAGAAAGCATCCTTGCAATGGCAGAAAAAGGGAGATATTGTTGATGGGGACCTGAATATGCCAGATGTTAACTGAAGGAACCTTTTCTGCAGCCACACCCAAGAGTAGGGTCATTCTCAATGCCCTACAGGGGTATGCCTCAGGCAGCTAGTGTTGAAACCTACTCAGGAAGAAGCAATCTTAAGCCTGGTACTCTCAAATGGTGATGGAGAGAGATCTCAGATTTAGAAGTGGGTAGCCATCTGGAAACAAACGACCACCAAACAGTGTGGTTCACGATAAACACAGCTGCAGAGTCAAGTCACACAAAAGCAAGTGTATGAGACTTTAGGAGGGCTGACTTTGGCTAAATGGGAGAGTACTCTAAAAGCAGTAGCAGATGGGCAAGAAGGAGGACTGGAGGAACAATGGAGAAAAATCAAAACTGCCATCACAGAGGCAATATGCCTTTATGTGAAGCAAATAAATAAAACTAAACAAAGGAAAAACATTATGGTTCTTAGAAGAGGTGGTGAGAAGGTTAAGGAGAAAAGGCAGCATTCAGGAAGTATAAGGAACACAGAAGGAGCAGGACAGAGAACTGTACCAGTCAAAGCAGAAAGAAACAGGGAAGGCAGTCAGAATAGCAAAGGCCCAAACCAAGGAAAAGGTAGCCTACCTAGTTAAGAAGTGGATAAAACCTTTTATAGGTGCAGTGAAGTTTGCCAGGATGAAGCGCAGTGTCACAGGTTTTGTGTGATGATAAAAGGGATTAACCCCCATTGAAACTGCATTGTTTGCTGCAGTAACTCTACTGCAGAATTCTGCAGAGTTGGGCTTAATCCTGGAGGGCTTCACTGTACATTTGGGAGTGAAGGAAGACCAAGGGAGGGATAGTGATGCTTAATAAAGGGAGAGGGAATGGGCAGAGGGTGGCAAATGAAAAGCAGGATGCTGAATGAATACTTCTGCTCAGTATTCATTAAAGAGGAGGAGGGAGGTACCTAAACCAAACAATAGAAGCACTCTAGATGGGGGTTGATACCAGTCTATTCACAGAAGAAAAGATCCTGAAAGAACTCCCTAAAACTGATAGTAGACAAAGCAATTGGTCCAGAAAGGATTCACCCCTGAATTCTCAAAGAACTAAGGTGACAACTAATGACACCACTGACTACCCTTTTGACCAATCATGGGAGGATGGTGTGGTACCTGAGGACTGGAGGAGGGGGATGTGATTCCTCACAAAAGTGGGAGCAAGGCAGAGGCAGGAAACTACAGACCTGTTAGTTTGACCTCTGTGATAGGAAAATGATAGAATAACTTAAGAAAGAAAGAAAGAAAGAAAGAAAGAAAGAAAGAAAGAAAGAAAGAAAGAAAGAAAGAAAGAATTGTTGAGTACCTAGAGGCTAGCAGGGCACAGGACCCAAGGCAACATGGATTCACAGTGGAAGGTCATGTCAAACAAATCTAATGGATTTCTTTGACTGGATGACCAAAGTAGTAGACCATGGAGAGGCTGTGGATGTGGCCAACCTAGACTTTAGCAAGGCATTTTGACACAGTCCCATGCAAAGATTAATAAACAAGTTAGCCAGCCTGGGAGTGGGTCACAGGGTGGTAACCTAGGTAAAATATTGGCTGGACAGCAGGATACAGAGGGTAATAGTAAACAGAGTCTGCTCTGAAGAAAAGGTGGTTACTAGCAGGGTACCGCAGGGTTCCGATTGGGACCAGTCCTCTTTAATGTCTTTATAGGTGACATTGTAGAGCACTAAAGGAAAATTATGTATCTTTGCAGATGACACAAAGATCTGCAAGAGGGCTGATACACGGGGAGGTGGAAAGGCTGAGAAGAGACTTTGCAAGGTTGGAGGAATGGTCAAAAGTATGGCTGCTTAGATTCAATGCAAAGAAGTGCAAAGTAATGCACCTGGGAAACAAAAACCAGGGAAGGGTACACAATGGGAGGGAAGGTGCTAACAGCGAAAATGGAAAGGGACCAGGGGCAGTCATATCAGATGACCTAAAGGTAGGCAAGCGATGAGAGAAGGCAGTAAGGAGGGCTTGGGGATACTGGGATGCATAGCGGAGGCATCACCAGTAAAAAAACAGGAAGCTGTTATCCCTCTGTACAGACTGTTGGTGAGACCACATCTGGAGTACTCTGCTCAGCTCTGGAGACCCAGTCTCGCAAGGACATAGACAGGATTGAGGCAGTCCAGAAGAAGACAACTGTAATGATGCAAGGTCAGCACCAGAAGCCATACGTAAGATAGAAACATAGAAACATAGAAACATAGAAGTTGACGGCAGATAAGGACCGCAAGGCCCATCCAGTCTGCCCATTTCTTTTCTACCTTATAAATGTGCCATCGGCCTTTGCTCTGTCAGTGACCTATCTATTCATAGTCATTTGTATTGCTCCTTTATGCCTATCCCATGCCTGTTTGAAGCCCTGCACTGTATTCATAGCCACCACTTCTTGTGGTAAGCCATTCCATGCATCTACCACCCTTTCTGTGAAAAAGAATTTCCACATTCCCCTTAATCGGCCTCCCTCTAATCTCATGCTGTGTCCTCTTGTCCTGCTATTTTTCTTATATTTAAACATGTTGGACTCTTTCACCTTGTTTATGCCCTTAAGGTGTTTAAATGTCTCGATCATATCACCTCTCTCCCTCCTTTGCTCAAGGGTATACATGAGTCTGTCTAATCTGTCCTCATATGTCTTCTGATGCAGTCCCTGCACCATTTTAGTTGCCCTTCTCTGGACTGCCTCAATTTGGTTAATGTCCTTGTGAAGGTGTGGCCTCCAATACTGCGCAGTACTCCAGATGGGGCTCAACCAATGTCTTGTACAGAGGGATTATTACCTCCTTACGACTTGTGATGCCCCTACTAATACACCCTAACACCCCCTAGCCTTACCTACTGCTTTAGAGGTCTGTTGGATGATTTTAGGTCATCAGTGATGATGATGCCCAAGTCTCTTTCTTCCTTTGTGACTGCTAGCAACTCCTCCCAGCCTATAAGTGGCTTCAGGGTTTCTCTTCCCATGTGCATAGATTTTGCACTTCTTTGCATTAAATCCAGTTGCCACTCTTCTGACCATTCTGCTAGTTTATCCAGATCTCTTCTCATTCTGCCCACCCCATCTGGATCATCTACTTTGTTGCAGATCTTGGCGCCATCTGCAAACAGACAAGCCTTTACCCTCTAGTCCATCTGCGAGGTCACTAATGAAGATGTTGAATAGGACTGGCCTCAGGACTGATCCCTGAGGTACCCTACTTTGTGACTTGCATCTCTTCTGACTGTATACCATTTACCACCACTCTCTGTTTTCTGCCAGTCAACCAGTTTGCCACCCAGTTGACCAACTTCTGACCCACCCTGCTTACCTAGCTTATTTATCAATCTTCTATGTGGAACAGTGTCAAAAGCTTTGTTGAAGTCAAGGTGGCTTACATCAACTGCTCCCCTTGTCCACCACTCTGTTACCCAGTCAAAAGAAATTCATGAGATTAGTTTGACAGGACCTTCCTTTGTAAACCCATGCTGTCTTGGATCCTGTGCCCTTATGGATTCCAGGTGTTGCACTATCCTTTCCTTAAGGAATGCCTCCATAATCTTGCCCACTACTGAGGTAAGACTGACCGGTCTGTAGTTCCCCGCCTCCTCTGCTACCACTCTTGTGGAGTGGGATCACATGAGCCCTTCTCCAGTCTTCTGGGACCTCTCCTGTGCTCAGAGACTCACTAAACAATTCTGCTAATGGCTCTGCTAGTTCCTCCTTTAGCTCCTTAAGTACCCTGGGATGTATGCCATCAGGTCCCATTGCCTTATCCACCCTGAGCTTAGCAAGCTCTTGTAGGACCCTTTCTTTTGTGAAGGGAGTAGTGCTCACCTCCCTCCCCTGTGTCCATGATGCTGAACTGTGGGCCCTGCCCTACCTTCTCTTCAGTAAATACTGAGCAAAAGTATCTATTTAGGATAGATGCCTTTACAGGGTCTCCTCCTCACATGCTCCCTTTTCTCCATTAAGCTTAGCAATACCCACTCTGGACTTTCTCCTTTCACTAATGTATCTATAGAAAGTCTTGTCACCTTCTTTACTGTTCGTGCTAGTGTTTCCTCAGTTTGGGACTTTGCCTGCCTTACTGTCTTACCTGCTTCCCTTAGGCAGTTTGGTATGCCTCCCTATCTTCATCCCGCTGTGTTCCTTATATTTTCTGAAGGCCAGCCTTTTGGCTCTGACCTTTTCTGCTACTGTATTTGAGAACCAAAGTGGTTTCCTTCTTCTTTTGCACTTCCTTTTCTGTCTAACACAATGGGATGTTGCTTCAAGTATTGTATCCTTAATGCTTGCCACTTTGCCTGTACCTCCTCACCTGTGTTTCTTTTGCCAGGGCTAGCTTAACTCTGTTGGCCATCTTATCAAAGTCAGCTCCTCTGAAGTCCCATATTTTGCCTTGGAATGGGATGATTTAGATGTAGTAGCCAAATTGAACCATACCATGTGATGGTCACTGGCCCCCAGGTGACCTTCTACCTGGAGATCTGTGATCCCTTCTTTGTTAGTCAGTACTAGATCTAGGATAGCCCTGTCTCTTGTGGGTTGCTGTACCAGTTGTTTGAGGCCCTCCCCTGCAGGGAATCCACTATGTGTCTAGTTCTGGCCGATGTTCCTGCTGGTATTGACCAATCTGTATCTGGCATGTTGAAGTCTCCATTATCAGAACCTCCCTTTAGCTGTCATGTTTTGTATATCTCTAACAGTAATGTGTCTGTGTCCTCCCTCTGGTCTGGGGCCTGTAGACAACCCCAGTTCTTATGGCTGTCCCATTTCCTGTTTCCAGGGTGACCCACAGTTCTTCTGGCTCCTTATGTGTATTCTGAATTCTGTAGCTTTGATATTTTCATTAACATACAGGCCCTCCTCCCCCCTTTTTGCACCTCGTCTCTTCTGACAATACATAGCCAGGTACTGAAGTCTCCTAGTGTGGTTACTGGTAAACCACGTCTCACTAGTTGCTACTATGTCCAGTTTAGCCTCTGACATTGTGCCTGCAGGTCTGGGATCTTATTTCCCAGGCTGTGACATTGTGTACATGATTTTCCATTGGCCAGATTTTGGTGTGTTAGTTGTTGGGTGAAGTTTGGCATTACCCTGTGCATCGTATGGGGAGACAAACCTTTTTCTTACCTGGTGATGCAAATGAGCAGCAAACATGCTGAATTCCTGTTTGACCACTAGCTGAGGGGGAGGGGTTGTTCCCATTCGGCCCGTATGGGGTGCTGCACCCTCTCCCATTTGTAGTTTAAATATTCTGCAAAGGCGTCAAACTTCTGCCCCAATGCACTGACTCCCTCTTTAGTCAGATGCAGTCCATCAAATTTAAAGAACTTTCGCTCCCAGAACTGTTGCCAGTTCCCTACAAATCTGTGTCTTTTTCTGGCACCAGTCCTTGAGCCACGTGTTTAGCTCTAAAATAGTCTAAAGGAGCTTAATATGTATACCCTCAAGGAAGGGGAGGCATGATAGAAACTTTCAAGTACCTCAAGGGAATCAGCAAAGTCCAAAAGGGTAGCATATTTCAGAAAAAGATGTGCAAGAACAAGGGAGCACAATTTGAAGATAGGGGATTGCTCAGGTGAAATGTGAGGAGGTATTTTTCACAGAGATGGTGGTGGACACATGGAACAGCCTTCCTGAGGAGGTAGTGGGGTTTAAAACAGTGAGGGAATTCAAGTATGCATGAGACAGGACGAAGCAATTCTAGTGGGGTTAGGAGGAAGTAGGCTGTTGATTAATTAGGATCTGTCGCTATCCAATAGATATGGAAATTGCAGACTAGGTGGGACAAATTGTACTTATCTGTCACAAAGTCTATGATTCTGTGTAAACCAGTTTGCACATTTCAATAATAACAGATGCTCGGGTTCCATTTGCCAGTTTCTTCACATTTGTAGTTTTGTGGTAAAGCCTATGCTAGATTCGTTTGTCCGAAAATGCCTTGGTCAAATGGTTGCCCACCAAGCCAGTTTGACAGAAAATCTGTTGGTGACTTTACAGTGACAGCACTGTGTTGACCACGATCATGGTCGTATTGTGCCACAGACAAAAGTGTGTTTTAGTAGGTGGCTGTACCCCCCCATCACCACCAGACATGAAAATAATCAATACCAGGTTGGAGTTGTTTCAGGAGGGGCACAAGACCAGGAAAAGCTGTGCTGAGGTCCCACATGACCATTACAATGGCCTGTCGTTGTTGCCACAGTAGTGGTCTTCACCATACTTTGTTCAGTGTAGCAAACATATACTGGTCAAAACATTCGCAATTACTGCATTTCTTTACTCCTGTGAACCTCGTGCTTTAGCCCAAGCATTAGCTTTTCATCCTTTTTGCCCGTTTATAGAATATTTTCTGTTTGACTTTTCAGAAGGATTTCACACTGGCATTGCTATGCTCCCTCTGACACCTTCAATGTTGTAACCTGTAGTCTGCCTTAAAAGAACCAGAAGTTGTACAGCAGTTACTACAGAAGAACTTCCAAAAGAATTCCTAATCTATCCTGTTTTGTAACACCATTTCCCACACTCCTATTTGCGTGGCTACTAGAACATTTTCTGGCAAAAAGTTACTAATTGATAAGTCTGGATAAGCATTACATTGTACATTTTGTATTGCAAACTTTTAGAAACACTTGCCTTTTGGAGAATTGTCTCTCTGTCTTGAAGCTTGAGAGTTTTAATTTTAATTAATACTATTTGAAGGTATTCTGAGTTGGTTGCAAATTGGGAGCCCGCATCGATGAGCTCGGTCCAGTTACTTTTTCTTCAAGATATTTTCTATCCAGTGATATAGTAAGCATTTTCTGAAAATAAGGTACTGGGTTTCCTGTGCCCTCCACCCCATCTGGGATTTTGCACAGTCTTATATTGACCCTTCTAGCTCTGTCTTCTTCTGTGATTTTAGTGTGTAGAGCCTGCATTTGTCTCTCCAGTTGTAAAATCTTTTGAGGAGCTGTTCGTGTGGAGTCCTCCACTTGGTATATTCTAGTCTCGATTCCACAGTCCTATTATTTAATGTAACCCCAACTGTGGGGGTTACTAGAATCCTACTTAGAATCAGTGGCGGGCAGGGAGAGGCAGCTTATGAGATGCCAGTTAAATGGGTTTCACACTGTCACACTCTGTTTTCATCTTCTGCTGAGCTGGAGTGATGATGTCACCTTAGAATTCTCCACAGCAGCAGCCACACTGGAATGCTAGCTGCAGGGGTTAGCAGTAGAACGTTGGGAGATTCAAGTTAGTTTCAGAGAGACTCAGGGTGTGAGGGTGCTGTAGTGTTTAGCTCCTCAGACCTAGCTCTGAGAGAGAGCTACCTAAGAGAGGGGTTGTGTGTTCTCACCCTAGAGAGGAACACAGAAGACCTGTAGAAGGAAGTGGTAGAGAACGCTCCTAGAAGTTATTCCAGTGCTCCATCCCTGGAGGTATGGGGGGAATTCTGAAGTTCAGTGGCAGTCCCCTGGTCCATCCTGGAGAGGGAGAAGCTGTCTGACAGTTGTTTCATTCTGTGAGTACCAGAGATTGTTTTGTGGGAAAAGACCTGGGGCACCTGCATACCGTGGTGAGTTTTCCTCTGAAACAGAGACTGTGTTCACTGAGAAAGAGTTTCAGGTAAAAGTGTCTCGCCTACTGTGGGCCAAAGAAAGACTTGCCAAATACAGAACTTTAGACTGTGTATGACTTAGAAGCATCTGCAACAGTGGGGTCTAGGGTAAAGATATAGCCACATACAGAACTTTTAAAGTCAGGACACTTCCAGTGAAAGTAGAATGTTAAATGTGAAAACATTTCAGAGAGCATCTACAAGCAGTGTTTTCAGAGAAAGGTGTTGTAACCATATGAATTGCCAAGTATAGATTTGGGAGCAATAGGTGGGAGACCCCCCATCTGGAGTAACTAGGTTTACCTCTCTGGGTTCAGTCTGGGCACCTATGCTTTCTCTCAGCATATTTGGCCAATGCCTGAGGAAAACACCCAGATGTGGGATTTTGGATTTTCCTGAGAGCCGAAAGTGGCTCGTGGTGGTTTAAGGAGCCACCATCAACCTCCATACCATATGGATAAGTGTCCTAGTACTGGCCAGGGTGCCGCCAAGGAAGAGAAGAGAAGTGTACCAATTCAGGCCATGGTGTCCAGATCTGTTCAGAACGGAGGGTTCAGTAGTGAAAAAGTGTGCTCTGTACCTCAATAATCTGCGTTAACAGTGAGAGTAGCCTGTGGGAGTCCATCTTTGCTTTATTATTCTCTGTGTTCTGAGAATAAAAGCCGCCTCTAGAATCCCAACCTTGTTTGGACATTACAGTTATTGCTTCAGTGTCCGGATTTACTTGGGTGCCACTGACCACAGAAGTACAAACCTAGCATAATGCTGAGCAAACATTTTATCCTAGGGACCCAGGTTGATGGCCATGATAAATGGTCCCTCTGGGTGTGAGCCAGGTAGTTGTCACACTTTGTTTGCCTGTCTGAAGGATGGCAGGCTCCGGAGTAGAAGTAATGGGTCTACACAGAGTTCTGTAAAATATTTGTAGTGACTACCCCACCCCTCTTGGTGGCACCTAGAGGTGAGAGGAGCAGCCCTGTTGGTAGAAACAAGGGGAGCCGGTGGGGAGGTTACATTAAGCTTTGAAGTTTTATATTCAATTCAGAAAGAGACGCTGTTACATTATTCTAAGCACCTTTTATGTTTCTTAAGACATTAAGCATTTCACTTTTAGACACTGCTGCCAAAACTACTTTTTAAATCGCTGATTGTCTCCCAATGTTTGTTTTAGAGACGCTGTTCACCTCTCCTCTGTTGTTTTGAGGTTAAAGACCCTTCTGTTTTAGATGCCAGTTCTTTATCAGACACTTGATTGTTTAGGGTCACATTACCCATTTTATTCATCTGTTGCCCATATGCTTGATTATCTTGAGACATTTCATCCCTATATTTGAGGGATGAGTAACATTGTTAACCAAATTTCTTGCTAGAGTACCTACTTCCTTGGGTCCTCCAGTCTCATTTACTGTGTTTTGGGATATGCTCTTTTATTATTATTCAAACCTGCATCCTTTTGCTGTTCACCTGTTTGGATATTTACCTGATTCAGCTGTGAATGTTTGCCCTCCATGTGTTCCTTAACAATAGACCCTTTTGAGAGAAATCGTCAGAAATGTTATCTTTATGCCGCCTCTCTGGAGGGGCTTACTAATGGTGATAGTATTGTCTGAGTGCGTCCAGCAATGTCATCAGGTCAGGAAGGCTCGATGAGCTGTGTTTCTAGAGTAGAGCATGTTATGCACATCTTTATCTTTTATTCACTGCGTGTTCTGATATTTCTTTGTGAGGTACACACTTTTCTAATAAATTGAGCAAGGACAGCAAAATAAAAGCTAGCGTGAGCACTCTACTTTTCTCTGCTTTCAAATGCCCTCTGATTTGAAAGAGATAATGTAAATCAACTTAGGGCTTGTTTGAGGTGAAAAGCAGCTACTAGTTTCTTGAACTGATTTTTCTCATCGTGGAGGGGTGGCATGGGAAACCTGGTGCTTGCAGGGCCCCTTCCTCCACTGGGTTGCTGCACTGTTCGTGGTGAGTTGAGGTGCCGCTCGCTAACCGAGCACCAGAGGCCTCCTCAGTATGTCTACAGACCAAGAATAAAGAATCCTGCCTACAAGTTCAAGCTATAGCCCCTGCCGCTGCAGGTGTCCCGACCACGAGGTGCCATACCTACGAGCAGGATAATCGAAATTCAAACTTGCCTCTGGGGAAAAAATTTTCCTGCCCTACCCCATTCCTCCTCCCTTAAATACTCATAGCGCCTCCCTCACTGACTGCAGATCCTATTAGCTGAATGGGTGTGGCTGGAAAGCTTTTCTGCTTTGACTTAATTCAAATGTTTTTGATCTCACAGATTCCTTGGGGTTTGTTGCATCGGACTACTTATTTCTTCCTGGACACTGTATATTGCTTACTCCTGCCTACTTTCTTAATGATGTTGTTCAGTGTGTTTGCTGGACTATCAACAGAAAAATAGCATTCTCTGGTTTTCCGGCAAGCATTTACCTATCTGTCTGTAATTTTCTGGGAGAGTGTTTTGGCAATAATTTCTGAGTCACTGTTTGCCTGTCTAAGTTAAATGCTTATACCTGTTAGGCAGACCCTGCCCCATTAGTTGTACTAGTGCACTGTGCACACTGACCAGCCTTCCCTAAGCTACCCTTCTGGTCTTTTACTGTCACTTTGATGAGGTGGGTATCACTGGTTACTGCTGAGCTCTCACGTGGAATGGAGACTCCCAAGCCTACCAGGGAAGGTGTCATGCCCTCCTTACCTAGTGCTGTCTTCCTCATTGGTCTCCTCTGTCCTTTTCCTCTCCCTAATGGTTGCTGGCCTCCCAGTTGGCTAGGGACCACTGGGGTATGTCTGTCCCCATGAGGTGTTTGACTTCACCTTCTCTAACCTCCTAGCCAATGATAGACTGCCCCTGCCCTACCTGCTGCTATGACCTCAGATGTCTCCTGTGTCCTACCTTGGTGAGAAGACATCCTGCCTGCAGGCCCACAGCCAGAGGTACCCTCCCGATGGTATCTTCTCGGCTCTTCCTGGTGATACTGGCCCTGGCCAGTGATATTGAAGCTAAATCCTGGTCCAGCCTATCAGGCTCTTCACCCCTCCTGCAGGTTGCAGTCAGGCAAGGGTTGAAATGTGCTCACTTTAACATTCGCATTCTTGTGCCCAACCTGGATGAACTCACTGCCTGGTCTGTACACTGTAAGCCTGACATTCTGGCATTACAGAGACCTGGCTGAAAACCTCACTTCTGACTCAGCCTGTGTGCTCCCTGGCTTTGAGTTTATTAGACAGGATCAGCTGGGTAACAAGCAGGTGGTGGTATTCTAATTTACTATGAGTCATCTTAAAGTGCCTGTGGTGGTTCATCAGCAGATCTCTCTGTCTTCATGTAAGCTGCTGCATACTGTGCTGTTAAATGGGAATATAAAGAAGCTGCATGTTGTATGCACATAAATCCCCCAAAGGGTGGTCTGCCTGGGCTTGCCCACCTCCTGGATACTGTTGGTCCTAATGCTGGGGACAATGAACTACTGATCCTGAACTTAAACTGGAATGGGGTAATTTAAGCAGTTTGAGCTTCTGCTTGCAAGTCTAGCCCTGACGAGCTTATCCAGGAGCCCACTAGATGGTCTGCAAATAGCATCACTAGCTCCCTACTGACTGGGTCCGCCAAATCATCCTGAGAGGATCAGCTTCCATGGAACCCTGCCTGACTCCATCTCAGATCACCCCCGATATTTTGTGTGTGTGGAAATCCCTTACCAAAAATTCCCCACAAAATCATTTGTGTTAGGGATTTTCTAGGTTTGATCTGGGGTCATTTCATGAGGATCTGAGGTTCACTGACTGGTCTGGGGTGCTTAGTGCCCATGACCCCTCTACTGCTGTCACCCAGTTTCTCACTCACTTTGGTGCCCTGCATTACAAACATGCCCCCTTATCAGGTGGAGGGTAAGGGGTCTGCCATAAAATGGTTGCATCGGGGTCTCTTAGCCCTCATGCGGCTAGAGACAAGTGCTGGCTCACTTCAAAGGCATGCTGGATCAGTCCATCTTTCAAAAGTATAGGAAGCTCAAAATGAGTGCAAAAGCCATCAGGGTGTCAAAAAGTGAATACTGTAAATCTGCTCTTATTTAGCTCTGCTAGGGACCCACAAAGGTTCTGAAGGAACATAAAACACCTAGTTAGTGGCTCCTCTAATTCTAGGGTATCTGATATGATCATTGGTAGTTCTACTTGTAATAATCCACTTATGATTGCAAATACTTTTAATTTCCACTTTTCAGACTTATTAGTGCTCACCTCCCTTTTCCCTGCTGGAGTGAATACCAGTGGCCCCTCGGCTCGCCCAGCAGGAGGTTCACCCTCCTGTCCGCTTATTTTATCTCTGGGCTGTGTCTGTCATGGAGATGTGGAGACTTCTCTCTGGTCTCTCTCCGCACTCCAGTTCTGGCCATGATAATATGGAGCCCAAGCTTCTAAAGCTAGGTGCCCCACATTGCCTTACCAGTGGCACATATCTTCCAACCTGTCCCTTGCCACTAGTGTTATCCCTAACATTTGTAAGGGTGGCAAGGATTGTCCCTATTCTGCAGCAGGGCAACCCTCAAAGTCCTGACAACTACCATCTGACTGCCATCCAATTGGCTATTAGCAAACTCCTAGGGAGTACATTCAGGCCCATAAGTTACTGTCCCCTGCACAGCACGTTTCGAAAAGGGTAGTACATCCACGGCCCTTGTCCAGTCTCATCTAGCATCAGGGGCTGCCATAGACCAATGCAAACTCTCTGGAGCCATATTCATTGATCTATCCAAGGCCTTTGACCTTGTGGACCATATATTACTTTGCTCACAGATGCTATCCCTTGGCCTGTCCCTTCCGGTCCTGAGTTGGCTTAAAATTACCTCCAGTACAGACTACAGCTGACCAAATTCAACAAGGTCCTCTCCGGTCCCCTCTGGTGCCCCCCAGGGATCAGTTCTCCCGGCCACTGCTACCAACTGTAGGGCCACCCTTATGCGATGATCGGTTATCTTGGCACATTCCCCGGGACATTGGGACTCTCAACCTTCAGTTGACTGAGGAGTTTAAGACTATTCAGTCCTGGGTAATGTCTCACAAGCTGGTTCTCAACCTAAATAAAATTCAGGCCATGCTGTTTGGGTCATCAGCCAAAATCAAGGACTCCTGGCCGCTGTGTGACCGTGGTGTGCATGGTGCTCCCTCCTAACCACAGTTTCCATCAAATACCTTGGGGTAAGACTAGACCTGGGGTGTCACTTTCTAAATGTTTACAGAGCTGTAAACTGTAAATTGGATCTTGCCTACAGGGCAAAGAAAATCTGATGTCTGTTGCTCGCCTGGCACTAGACAGAGGTGTGCTGCTCCATTCGCTTAGCTATGGCCTTCACAGTTTGCTCGCACCTCCAAGGTCCACCTCACTCAGTGGCACATGACCTACAATAATATCTGTTGCTTCACCCTGGCTGCCCTCGCCTCACCCATAATTGTGAATTATCGACAAACTTGGCTGGCTTTCCCATCAAATCACTTGAACTTTGGGCTGGGCTGTTTCATGGGTAAGGTGATCAGAACTGGCACCCTCCTGGGCTGGCACAGCTTCTCATGCCTGCTGACTCCTCCTCCTCCTCCTGCTCCCTCAGGTCTCAGGGTCTTGAGGTACTCTACTCTCATGGGGATAGGGTCTTTCCTACAAGTGCTCCTAGGCTATGTAACCCTTCCTGCCCATGTTCGGTTCCTCCCCCACCCACTTGTGCCTCCGGAATTCCCTGTGGGAGCACCTGAAGCTAACCTCTGTGTGTGGGTATCCTAAGCCACCTTAATCCTGGTCTCTGAACTGGACTCACCTAGCCATGGGGTCCCCTTGTAGGCTCTAATGGTCCCACCTACTGCCCTTTTACACTGAGTGCATGCGATTTGCTTGTTTTATATACTCAGGAACTAACTGTTTCTGTGACTCTGTTAAAGGGTCACTCATACACTGTGATTACTGCCCTTGCCATTGAATGACCTAGACTATTTATTTTGTGTATATGTGTGTATGTATATATATATATATATATATATATATATATATATATATATAAACCTATTACTGCATACTGTAGACTATCTATGTTAGCCTGTTCTTTTGTGTCTCTGTACATAGCTCTACTCATTGTTATGAACTCTGTTTGAACCTGTAATCTTAATTTTACTCTCCTGGGTCATACCTGAAAATAGGCGATAACTTGTCTAATGTACCTACCTGGTAAACAAAAGCTAAATAAATAAATAATATATCTAAGTCCCCTGAGTCAGAAAAATAAAAATAAAGTCACATAAAAACAAGGGCTGCAATTATATTGTGCCATGCAGTGTTTTTACACGCCTCTATTTCTGAGTTAGCAAAGGCAAATTATACATGTTATTTCATAGCTAAACAGAAGCAGAAGAAAGTTGTTTCAAGGCACATTGCAGGATCCTCTTCAGACCAATGTGCAGGGGTCTTCTTCACCTGGCCAGCTTGGTTGTTACTGCTTTGCTGCAATCAACATCAGAGCTTCCTCACAGGAGCCCTTTTCACTCACTTATCTGTGGAAACAATGGAAAAATAAAGCAATTCAACTTTTGAAACAGAAACTCTATAAAAAGACATTTGAATTTTTGTGCTTTATCCTGCCATTATTTGGTTTATTATAAATGGTTGGCTGCATACATTTGATTCTCAGAAAATGTAGAAGATGCTTATGAAAAGAATATGAAAATGGAGGAACCTAACGAACTTTAGCATTTTAAAATTAACCATATTCTTCCTCCTCAGGTTATCTGAGTGGTGGAACTGAATACTTAAGGAGCAGGAATGAAAAATGAAGAATTTAAAAAGGGTGGGGGCTGCTAAATAACAAGGAAACATACAAAATATAATGATAGAATCAAAGGGGATTTATGTAAATTAGAAGTGAGGAGGAGAGGGTGGTGGGACAGAAAGGAGCAATAGAAATTAATGGGATACTTCTCAATTTACAATTGCTTTATTTTGGCAATAATGCAACTTCAGGTCTCTCTTTTCCTTCCTTCCTTCCTTCCTTCCTTTAAAACTGTCTATTAATGAGTATTGGAAAGGATCTCTGTTAAAGACCAGAAGAGCTTTTTGTGTACGGAGTTGGCCTTACAGTCAGCTTGTGTGTGTGTGCATATTTGGGGAGGGCATGGTAGGCAGTATTATACTGTAATGGGGCGGAGGATTTTATAGGATCTATTAGTTAATGCTTATGATTATACAGAGACCAAGTATTTATATAAGACAAAAGAAATAAAAATTAAAAAAGGCAAGATAAATATAAAATTGGAAAGGGGATCCTGGAACTTGATACAGTCAGCTTAGTTTACTGCAACAAAATGTTTTAAGGTGGCAGCCTGGAATGTGAAAGGACTACAAGACAGAGTTAAAACAATAACAGTTATAAAATATCAATATGCTTATGTTACAAGAAACACATCTTACAAAAATAAATATTCGGTGATTTGAGAACTGATGGGCAGAACTTTGCTTACAGAAATGCTTGTATGAAATGTTTTCATGCTGCACACATGACACTATGTGCTCACAAATTACTGCACACGTGAAAGTTAAGTGATTTGCTTAGGATCACACTATACACAAGTGGAGTTGATGAAATTCAAACCAGGTCTTCATGCCTCCAAGTCTCCTGGTTTGCAGTTCAGTGCCTTTAACCACTAAGCCATACTGTCTGCACACATATGGCTCCCTTGATCAATACGTACTGTATTTGAATACATCTGAATGCATGCAACATACTTGTAGCCAGTGTATGCTTTTCAGTTTTTTCTCCTCATCTCATTTTCACAGTTGAATTGTAGCACACATACCAATGGAAACAATTTGTTTTTCCCACCCCAATGCACAAACTTACCCACAAAACTACTTAAAGGAGAAGACTGCTGTATATTTATGATTTGGATATGTCTGATGTATTTATTATACATTACATCAAGTACTGTACATATGTCAATAAGAGATAAGCCATTTCTTCTGTTGCAACATGTATCTAGAGTTTGAGGGCTCTGACACAAGGTAGTAAATTGTCAAGTAGCCTCATTTACTTGCAAATGAGTCACTTGTAATACAGCCCCTCCCATTCCTTGATGTCACTGCAGCAACAATGCAGAACAAAACATAAGGTTATCAATGTTGTCTAGTCTGATTTTAGTTTAAGTTTGCAATGGCTTAAGGGAGTTCTGTCATGCAACTCACATGAGGTAGTACTTGTAGCCTTAATACTGTATGAGTAGAGCAAATAATACATCTGACAGTATTTCATTCACAGGAACAAAATCTGTTCCTTTGTACTGCTCATTTCTGTCTGTGAGACAGTTGTAACATGTTGTAGAAAGCAGTAGACTGAATCAATCAATCAGCCAATTAATCAATTGAGCAATCAGTCACTCTGTATTGAACCAGTTGAACACCCTTGAGAAGATTCATTACAAGGTGTGCCTGGGCAGTTTACAAAAGGATCACAAATGACTGAATTATACACATCCCTGCTCAGAAGCCTGAAAGTGGGGGGCTAGATCATTTACTTTATAAAGTGTATTGTTTTACATTTCCAATGCTCCTTAAATCTGAATTTCTGACTGGACATACCAAGACACAGAATGCATATGACATGGAAGGAGTGAGCTAGCAAATACAGAGCACTACAGACACTGAGACTGATTAGTTCTTTACTCACAATAGCTGAGGTGTAGCATCTGATTTGTGAGGGACATCCTACTTCAAATGCTGGCATTACAAATCAGGGGGCTGCCACAGCTTATCCTTAGTACCTTGAAGTGAAATGCTGTAGCTCTCACATCACTGCTAATGATTTATAATGGGAATTGGGGCACTTTTAAAGTCATGGACCTGAGGGGCCAACACAGTTTTCAAGGAGGTCGGGAACTTATGGGTTAGAGAGTAAGGTCTTAGTAGGAGTTGAACCAGAGTTCCCGGTGCTTAACCAATTAGATTACCTTCTTCCATATGCTGCAGCTGATGCTTTCCTGGTAACCTATTCCTGTTATAGCTGAATTCTTTATTACCTCACAGCAGCCATCCAATCACTGACTGACTGCCTAGTTACAAAGGGAAAGGGCTTATTTGCAAGATTGTTCCTCACTGCTGGTGTCAATCAAAACAGAGACTGCTAACACACACACACAACATAATACAACAGCTGTATAATACCACTTAAAACTCTTGTTGTACCCAGAATCATTTATTGGGTAAACTGTTTTTGCTAACAGAAACAGTAACACAACACATACAGGCACTTCCTTATATGAATACTGTAGTAGTATAGACATTGCCAGCTATTTCCAGATATTTTGTGAAATTTCTAAAGAGTTTTCTCTGCTGCTCCTACTGTGGAAATGCAGAAAGCAGGAGATTTCTCAGAAATATCACAGACATTTCGGAAATAGCTGGCAATGTCTGTGGCTGCTACTGTATATACCTCAAATCATTACTGTATCACTCTCACATGGTCCTAGTCCCTATTAGACTTGCACTTCAGGTTGTGCACATCACCCAAAGGGTTCCTCCATTACTTAAGTGGGGAACCAGACATTGTAGGTTTGGTTTACTTGTGAAACTGCATTTAGTGCAGCACCATTATCTGTTGCTCTGATGACATCATCCTCCAGCAACATTGATGGTAAAATGGAGGACAAACACATTGATAACTTCTAGGGGCTGTATATTTTATTTATAATCTAGATTTGGACAGCTATACCTGTAGGACTGCTGGCAACTGGAGGAGGCACACAACATTTACACATAAGGAGCTGGAAAATATTGGTGTGAAACTATGGTAGCCTTCCCTTTAATTACTTTTGTCTGGCCTGCACTTCTACTTTTTTTCTCTGTAGTTTTGAATGCTTACACGCAAACACAATGTAGCAATAACTTGACAAACACACACACACCCAACCTCATGGCCAGTTTTCCCCATGCACAAACACTGTAGCGTGGTATGGCCATGCTGCTACATACAACCTGTCAAGTATAGATATAAGTAAAAGTCTCTTACTTGAGTATTAGGAGCCAGAGGCAGGAGTCTTTAAGAGATGCTGTTGTTGTCAGGGTGCTGGGTGTACTTTGAAATGAATGAAGTTATTTTTATTATTATTTTATATTTGATGGTGAGTTGAAATAATGAAGACAACTGTTCTACTAACAAAGCCCTTGTTAGTCAAACAGTGGCCTTCATTAATCTCCAACTCTCCATCAATAATGTATAAAATAGTAATTCAAAATACCCCCATTCATTTCAATGGTACACACCGCAGCAGTCTCCCTTGCCCTTTGTCATAATGTGCCTGAGTGTGGGATGTGGAGGTCAGCTTGGGGCATAAGCCTGACTATAGTGGGGCTCCAATAGTCTGTGCATACCATACCGTTAACTGTCTGTGAATGCAAGGACAGCTCTAGAATGTCTGTAACATCATTAAAAGACACCACTTATTTGATTTGGCTGAAATGTGATATGGAAATCAGGAAAATTAAAAGTATAAGATTCATCTGTATATAACACAGAGCAGTGCATCACATTTGGTCTTAAACCCACCCAGTCACTAACTATTTTTTCCGGCTGAAGTTCAGCCTCCTCTCAAAAAAGAACTTTGTCATGATTTTTCTTCCTGACTCCATTCCATTCAGTAACCATCCCCTATGGGTCATGAAGCCACCCAAAGGTGAAAGACATCAGTATTTCGTACTTCCTCCTTCCCTCATCCTTCTGTAAAAAAAAAAAAAATTACTTTACTTACCCAGCCATATGGTCAGAACCTGCAGCCTGGCATAGTGTGCCACCAGCCCAGTTTTTAGTCCACTCCTCTTTTCTTTACCAGAAGTTGGATGTTAGAACCACCATCACAGGTCCCTTAACGTGGTCTGTGACCAAGTCACCTCACCATATGAGTCCACCCAAGCTGGATTTTTCCTTCTTGCTTGGTGTTGCTGTCTGCTGCCACAATACACTGATTAAGGCCTGTGGAGGCCACCACACCACTGTCACCACTGCTGCTAAGCCTCCAGCTTGCTGCCGTGGGGGTTTATGCTGTCTTTTGTAAGGCAAGCCTAGTAGAGTAAGTAGGTAGACTAGTCTTGAGCTAGCTTCTAGCTCACCCTCTGCCCTTCAACCACCAGGGAGATGGAGACTCACTAAGAGTAGAACAACAAAAATATGCTGCCACAACATTGCTATTGAGAGTTCATTGCTCACGGACTCCTCCAAGCTGTAGTGTTCAACCTGTCTACTCTGTGGTTGGAAAGACAATGTTGCACTTGTAAGGCTCATGTGCTCTTTCTTGGCTGGAGCTCATCCACATCACATGTGATTGTGTTGTTACTAATCAGTGGAGAGAGTGGACAACACACTACAGACACAGTCAAGTTTGGAGAGTACCTGCAGCATGAAAACACACAGGACTGGTGGGCACTTATTATGCAAAAGATTAAATCCAAATTTAAAGCCATTAGTGCCACACCATGAAAACAACATGGCACAAATATGGGGGTAGAGAGGTAAATGCACGCCTCTGCCCTACCTAAATGGCACCCTTGCTTAATGGTAGAAATTCATTTCAGGTGCTGATATATCTAAGGTACTGTAACTCCATGTTTAATGATGTGTCCTGATCATCATGTGGGTTAGTGTCCCTCATTGTCACTCATTTTGAGTGTCCATGTCCCTCATTTCAGTGACAAAATGTGAGGTATGGTGCAGCATCCAAGACCCTGCTCAGCGGAAAGAGTGCTAAGCATGGCCATAGTGTATAAGCTCAGTACAGAATGACAAAGGGAAAGTAAGTGAGAAACACATTTGTAGCACAACATGCATAAGGGCTTTGCATGGTCCAAAACAGAAAACATAGGCTTCACAACAGAGGCCCTCTTCATGCATCTAGAATGGGGGATAAAGAATGGCTAAAGTCTAGGCATTTAGTGCAATAAGCAAACAATACTTTACAGATTAATGGTGATTTAATGACAAAAATCAAAAGCCATTAAACAACTTGCAAAAGGATCAGAATTAATGAGTTTACCTAATTTTTATGGGAATTCAAATAAAATGTATTTTAATGACTAATTGCTAGCAGTAGTATAAGAAATAGAAACTGATGTGTTTTTACATTAGATTTGCACCAACTTAGCTGCTATAGACATGGTAAGCATGCAGCATGTGAACCTGATTGATGTTTAAATGATATTCACACTAGTTAAACTGCTGCATTCATGTCAAGCATGCAACAAGTGAACCGGATGTAATTTTTAGAAGATGTTCACACCAGCTTACCTGCTGTGCACATGTCAAGTTTGCAGCATGCAAACTGATTTGCCTTTTTAGACCTGGTTTGCATACTGTGTGTTCACTTAGTGTATGGAACCACATGCAAACATTGCACTAATTATATGTAGCATGCATTCTGCATGTACACAGCACACCTATATTTCTGTAAGGGTTTCCATGGAATATACAAGCAATTCAAGAGGTATACTAATTGCCTTTAATAGAATAAAATAATAGAATAAATATGGTGCCTAACGAGCTAAAACTGTTATAGACAATCAAGGTTGGTATGTTACAATTACAGCTTTTTAACATTAAATTTACCTGTGCAGCCTTATATGCCTCTAATGAAAACAGTCCTAGATTTTTCTCAGAATCATTTCTGGTACCATCCACTTTTGAGGCACCATATTTGATATGTGGGATTTAAATTTGACTTTACATCACATGGATAAAGCAACAGGGCTAAATAAATTACACCAATCCTCCTGTAATGTTATCCATAATTTTATGATAGACCTTGGACTGATGGATCCAAGGCAAGAGATCCAAGTAGAGAAAAGTGTATACTCTTTCTTCTATGGTACACAAAATTACTCTCAGATAGACTTTTTTCTGCATTCTAGATCATTAACACATTTAATACATGATATTGATTATCCAGGTATAATGATTCGGACCATTCCTATGTTTTGTTGACCTTAAAGATAACTGAATACAAAAATCTGCAAAAATATCGAGAATGGGTGTATCAATATTATCAAGAACCATAGCAGAAAAAAGATTACATGCTTGTAATTTTTGAATTTAATACAACACAAGATGCATCACCTATTACTATCTGGGAGATGTTTAAACTACATATCAGAGGCATTCTAACATCCTATGAAAATAGGAAAAGGATAAACAAGTAGAGTGAATGGAAAAGGAAATTAATACACTCTTACAAATTCACAGTTCCTCATTAGATCCAAATATATATAAAGCCTTATTACAGAAAGAAGAACAGTATAACCATTTGATAACAGAAAGAATAGAGACACAAATTAAGAATACCAGGTCTAATTATTATTTTTTAACGGATAAGCCTTTAAAGTTAGTGATGGCAAACCCAAAAACACAAAGTGAAAACTTGGTCATAAGCATAAGAAATAATCAGTGGAAGTTATTAATAAACTTACAGAAATTAATAGGTGCTTTGCAGAATATTATAAAAATATATTCTTCAGAATTTAAGGGAAAACAGAAGAGATTGTGGAATTTTTGGATTCACTGCAGATACCTGTTATTAATAATCAAGTTAGTAAAATCACTCAATTAGAAATTGATACTGCAATGCAAACTCTAGCATAATGGCAAAGCCTCATGACCAGACGGTTTAGGTTCAGAATTTTATAAAATTGGAAACCTTTATTATTATAACCAATGGAGCAATTGTTTAATACCTTTAATGTAACACAAACAATCCTGTATACATTTCAGGAAGTAATAATTCAGGTCTTTTAAAAAGACAAAGACCCGCTGAGCTATGCATCATACCAACCCATCTTTTGTTAAATACAGACTATAAAATCTTCACGAAAGTTATTGCTAATCAACTAGAAATTATATTGCCAAACATTATACATCAGGATCAGAATGGCTTTATAAAGAATAGAACACTATTGGAAAATATAAGGCACACTTTACATAATAGTCCTTAATTAAACAGATGATACAGCCTTGATGGCTATAGATGTTGAAAAGGCATTTGATAGGATGGAGTGACCATATATTTTGCAGCAGTAGAGAGGATGGGGTTCGTGTACAGCTCAGCAGGTGGTTAAAACTTCTTTATAATATACCTAAAGCAGTCATTCAAATTAATTGTACATCAGAAACATTTATTCTGGGTGGGGAACAAGACAGGGCTTCCCGTCCCCACTGATTTTTGTGTTAATAATAGGCCCTTTAGCAACAGCTATTAGAAATAAGGATATACTTGTATAAATATTAATCATAAGATAGGAAAAATACATTCATATGTGGATATTTTATTATATATTATAAAACCTGCAGTATCCATCCTTCAATAATTAATATCTCCAAACAGTTTGGTGGCATCTCAGGATATAAAATGAATTGATCAAAACAATGGTATTGAGCTTGAATAAGGATAGGGATATACAACCATTTCTGGAGTATAATATGCAAAGGTATACAACCTATATTGAATATATAGGGTTACTGTAACAGCTAATATCACAGAGTAATATAAGCAAAAGCATGAACCTGCATTGAAGGAAATAGAACAGGATTACACTTTATTTAACATTGATAGGTAAAATAAGTTAGTGAAAATACAATTACTTCTAAAAATCTTATTTGTGTTTCAGGCATTAGCTATACCAGTTCCACAGCAATTTTTTAAAATGAAAAAGTTACGAAGTTTTTTTGGAAATGCACTAAATCAAAAATCACATGGAAAACTCTTACACTTTCTAAGGATAAAGGGGTCAGGTACTACCCAATTTTATGCTTATGATATTGCAGTACAGACTGCACAGATCTGGCACTGGTTGTGAAGTAAAATTGGTATTAACGCTTATGGCAATTAAAACCCAGGCACAGCTACAACCTCTCATGAATTTACTTTATTCAGAACTTCCTGTAAAACATCAGAAAAAAAATGTATTAATAACCACCTATTAGTGCTGGAAATATCTTCAGAACCAATTAGGAGATAAGACGATTATCTCAGAATACACCCTTCTAGTAATAAACACAATTTCAAGATATGGCAGGATAAGAGTCTTAAACAAATCAGAGATCTTTATCAAGGTTCAGAAGTTAAAACTGTCATTCATCTTCATAACCGTATAAACTTTCTGAAGTATATATATTTTAATATAAACAACTAAGGAGCTACCTAAGGCAAAACAGAACTTTGGTTAAAACTGAAGTTCCCCTATAACCATAGAAACAATTCAAAGTAATAAGGAAGGAAGTGATCTCATCTTTATATCAAACCATGCAAACTGCCTTGAAGTGGACATGTCTAGAATTAAGAATAGATGGAGAGAGATCTGGGGCTTAATATTTCAGAAGAAATGTGACAGGACATAATTCATGCATATATAGCCAATGTATCCTCTGTAAAATTACAGCAGATCCAGATGAATACTACATGGGACCTATTATACACCTAAAAATTTAATCAGTTCAACTCAACTATTAATAATAAATGCCCTAGATGTACAACAACTACAGGTACATTGATACATGTGATTGGATCATATCCATACTTATCTAATCATTGGTCAAAATAGAATGCCTACATGCATAAATATTCCATTAATTAATTGTTCTGTCACCTATAGTTAAAATACTAGGGCCTGGATATTCATACTGCGCTGGGCGGGGCACAAGCATAGGTGCAGTGCAACTGGGCTGAGCCAGGGGCATGGACCAGGCAATATTCAATGACCGTTGAATATGGAACTGAGGGCGTATGCTCTGCGCCAGTGCAAGTGCAGTTGCACTAGGTGCATCAACAGTGATACTCAGCACTGGGCATGCAAATGAGGCCAGTATGCATGCAAGGCACAAATGGTGCTATTTGCATGTCATTATGGACCCATTTGCATAGCCCGATCCCTGACAACTTGTGCCTGGCGCCCTGCCAGGCTGCAGCCATCAGGGACCGATGCCCTGCAGTCCCACAGTGGTCCTCGCCCCATATGCCCGATTGTGGGCATAAATATTACATCCTGGTGGTCCAGTGGAAACCCCGCCCCATCACCCGATTGTGGACATATGTAATATTAATGTCCCTGATGGTCCAGTGGAAACCCCCCATTGCCCAATCATGGGCATTGGTATTAGTAAATTCCTGGTGGTCCAGTGGAACCCCCATCGCCCGATCGTGGGCATTAGTATTAGTAAATTCCTGTTGGTCCAGTGGAACCCCCATTGCCCAATTCACATATCGGCCTGTGTAGTACAGTATGGTATGCACACCCATTGGTCCAGCTGGACCAATAGGCATACAGTCCATACTGTATGCTGTCATTTGGTGGGCAGCTGAGTGGGTGCTGCCACTTGCACAATTACAGGGGGATGCTGGGTGGTGGGGGACCTCTGAGGGCAGGTGGAGAACCACTGGACCACCAAGATATCTAGTGCTCATTCCACCCATGATCAAGGCGATGGGGGGTTCTACTGGACCACCAAGGAATTCCATAATACTAATGCCCGTGATTGGGTGATGGGGGTTTCCACTGGACCATAATGGAATTTACTAATACTAATGCCCGCGATCGGGTGATGGGGCAGGGTTCCACTGACCACCAGGAATTTATTAATACTAATGCCCATGATTGGGCATTTAGAGGTTTCCACTGAACCACCAGGGAAATGAATATTACATATGCTCTGCATCAGGTGACGAGGCAGATGCCAATGCTTCCAGGGCAGGGGCTTGGACAGTGTTCTGGGTGAGCGAGTGGCTATCCATGGCTGACAGCTGCTGTGTTACGCCTACAATATGGCAGCTCACCTGTAGGTGGCAGAATTTGTTCCTGGTTTTATAGGCACATCTTTGCACCCCTCTGAGTGGTGCAAAGCGGAGTTGTGGCAGCATGCGCCGCACATCCTGGGCTGAATATCAGGATGTGTCACATATGCATGGGCATGCCCCATGCACTTGCGCCTACATGCATAACCGATGCACTTAGTGCATCGGAGTCGTACATCGCAATCCTGTCCCTTTGAATATTGTGCCGGGCGCATTGGTGGGTTGTGCATGGTGCATCCCTGTTGTACCACACGCAACTCTTTGAATATCCAGGCCCAGGAATTTATCCAGATAAAAACTATTTGGAAAAGAACAACAGAAATTAACACTAATAACTATAACAGCAATAGAATGCATCTTATTAAAGTGAAAAGACTCTGACCCACCATGTTTCAAAACTGGTTAACTGTGATGATAGATATTTCAAAGCTAGAACAGATTTGGTATTGCAAAACAATATGAAAGAAAATGTTATTAAAATCTGGGAACCTTTCCAGGCTGCAATACCTCAAATAAAAAATTTTTAAATTAGAATAGATACAATAGGTCCTGGATCCCCTTCAGTAAATATCAAGAAGCATCATGGAAGATCATCCAGAAGAAAAGCAACACATGATGAAGGAAAAGGATCTCTGTTTAGCTATCTGAACTGAAGGCTAAAGAAGAAGAAAAAAGAGAAAATAAAAGTGACTGTCAGTTTATCAGACCACGATCAAAGTCTGTTCCTAGAATCAATGAATTAATTCCATTTGATAATTATTCTCTCTCCTATACTTGCATAGATGATGCAATTAAAATTATAAAATGATTCAGCCCTTGCTCCTGGCTTTTGAACATGGATATTTCAGATGATTTTAAATTGCTACCCATTCATCATTCCCTGACACTTATATGGCATTAAATGGAAAAATCATTACAGTACTAATTTGCTGTACATTTAAACTTAGGATGCAAAAGCAGCCTCAAAATTATTAAATATGTTTTCTGAAATGCTCAGTTGGCTGTAACTCAAAATTTGTCATAATCCATCTGTTGTCCATCTCCTAGATGATTTCTTACTATTCGAGCTACCCAATTTACCTCCAACTGCTGGCACAACTGTCTCGCCCATCTCTTCCTGGAGTTAGTACTTGTCTGAAGAGAAACTCTGGGACCTTCTACTTCCATTGGATTTTAGGTATCAAACTGGATACAGTATGAATGGAAGCCAGATCACCTCCTGATAGACCTCTCAGGATTCATGCACTAGTGAAATCTTTTTCTGTTCGCTTGTCCTGTTTCACAACACAAATTGCTTTCACCCTGGTTACCTCACTTTGCAAAGCAAATTATTCCACAAGGGCATACATTCATTCGCTACCTTCTAACAATGGCCTCTTTTGTCTCCAGACTTCATCATCACATATTTCTTGCTGCTGCAGCCAGATTAATTTAGCCACATGGTCACACTTTGTAGCCCACTGGAATGGATGTTCCATATGTTGTAGAAAGAACCATCTCCTGATCTCCATCCCTGGATATATGCTGATGCATCTTCAGATCATTGTTTTGCAGCCATTTTTGATCATTTCTGGTTTGCTACACCTTGGCCTCCTGATGTGACACACATCAAGACTTTTCCAACACATCTCCATTATTCTAAATTTACCCTATCGCACTCAGCTGCATTCTTATTGGGCCATCTTTGGTCTTTACAGGCCATATTGATCTCTGATAATCGCCCTACTGCAGATATCATAAATAAAAACAGGTCTTCATCCCATTCTATCATGTTTTTCAAGTGAAGGTTGACTTAGTTATCATTGGACCGTAATTTCATTTTGAAATGTTTTCATATTCCTGGCTATGCAAACAAAGCTGCTGATTATCTATCTCAATGTCTGTTGTAAGAATTCCATTGCATCTGTCCTGCAACAGATTCAACAATGGCATCTCCTTTTGATTCACTAATCTTATCATGATGTAGCTGTCAGTCAATGACAGTGCATACTCCTTGACAGTTCAGTCAGCAGCTGGCTATAGTAGAGTGTGGAGAGCTATTCCAATCACCAGCTTGGTGACGGGATGGGGAGCAGAGTGGTGGAGCACTGCCTTCCAGGTTTAGGAGTCCACTAGACCACCAGGGAAATATATACTTCTGTTATATGGGCTGATCGGGATAGGGATGGGGGGTTGCTGGACCACCAGGAATGTGTGTATTTTACTAAAATGGGATCAGGACTGGGGTCCTCCAGCCTAACTAGCAAGGATATAATTGTTATAATAGTGGATGGAGCTGGGGGTCAGCTAGACCATCAGGGATTTGTGTATTTCACTAATAGGGGTTTGTTGTGGGGATGCTAATTAAAACACCAGGGATATAATTATTATAATGGGGAATGGAGCTGGGGATGTCCACTAGACCACCAGGAATGTGTGTATTTACTAAAAGGATTGAGCAGGGGGGTCCACCAGACCACCAGGGATATAATTATTTTAATAAGAGGGGATCGGCTGGAGTCTGCTAAAACCACCATGTATACTTATGTTAGTAACAGGGGATTGGGATGGGGACCATGCCACATTGACACAGGGTTCAAAATCCTCCCAGAAGACACACTTTGTACCCTTAGGCCAGCCTTGGCTTGGCCCAGGATTGTGGAGAATGCCTAGTCCATGCAGGGCCAGTGAGGGGTCTCTGCCAAAGGAATGTGGGGAGGTCTGGTCACCAGTGCAGGGCTTTGTGGAGTCCTAGTGTACAGGATTATGGGGAGGCTCAGTCACCAGTACATGGCCTTAGAGGGTTTGCCATCATTCTCTGCCACAGGATTCTGGGGGATGCTCAGTTACCAATGCAGGACCTTTGAGGAGTTGGCTATCATCCTGTGCCACAGGAGTGTAGGGATGCCCAGTTACCAAAACAGGGCTTGTGAGAGGTTCTCTGCCACAAGATTGTGGGGATGCCTGGTCATTGGTGCAGGGCCTGTGAGGGTTCCTCTGCCACAGGAGTGGGGAGATGCCCAGTTCACCAGTGCAGGGCCTTGAGGGTTCCTCTGCCACAGGATTGTGGAGGATGCCTGCTCACCAGTGCAGGGCCTTTGAGGGGTCCTGTGCCACAGGAATGGGGAATGCCTGGTTGCCAATGTCGGGCCTGTGAGGTGTTGGCCATCATCCTCTGCCATAGGATTGTGGAGCTTGCCTGGTCACCAGTGCAGGGACTGTGAGGGGTCAGCCATCGCCCTCTGCTATAGGATTGTGCCGGATGCCTGGTCACTAATTCAGGGACTGTGAGGGTTGGCCATCATCCTCTGCTATAGGATTGCTGGGGATGCCCAGTTGCCAGTGAAGGAACTGTGAGGGGTCAGCCATCATCCTCTGCTACAGAATTGTGGGGAATGCCTAGTCACCACTGCAGGGCCTGTGAGGTATCAGCCCTCATCCTCTGCTATAGGATTGTAGGGGTGCTAAGTTGCCATTGCAAGGCCTATGATGGATCAACCATCATCCCGCAGTCGGGAGTTTTTCCTCCAAGTTTTAACCCTACACGGGATGCACCAGGCACCCTCTGCATGGAATCCTATACCTTCCCAGTGCAGGTCCAGTGGAGGTCCTTTCGCAGGATTGTATGGGGATGCCTGTTTACCACTGTAGGGCTCTGTGAGGGGTCAGCCATCATCCTCTGCCACAGGATTGTGGGGGATGCCTGGTCACCAGTGCAGGGCCAGTGAGGGATCCTCTGTCACAGTATTGTGGAGGATGCCTGGTCACTAGTACAGAGCCTGTGAGGGGTTGATCATCACCTCTGCCACAGGATAATGGGGGAATGTCCGGACACCATTGTGGACCCTGCAAGGGTCAGCCATCATCCTCTGCCACAGGTTTGTGGGGATTACCAGTCACCATTATAGTGCCTGTGAGAGCAAGGCAAGGCAAAACAAATTTTATTTATCTGGCCCAATCCTGGAGGATCTGGGCACATGACAATCAGAATACAATTAAAAGATAATAAAATAGCATAAAATAATACTTAGAACACAATAACAAAGGGTTAAATATCTACTAAAATATACACAAATTACAGTAGTGAAACCTAGATGTCATGAAAGCATGCACTAAAGTGGGGAGGTCCAGGTGTTTGATCCTGGCTTATATTCCTAAGATGGAAAAACTTGATTGGACAATGGACAACACCTGTTATTCAAATGACAATCCACTGTCCAGGAACATAATGGCACAGACACAGAACTAATCCTGTATCCTGTCCTGGACGCCGTCCTCTCATACTTCCTGTTAGAGTCCACCCCTAGTACATCTGTCTTATTGGGGTTCAGTCACAACCAGCTGGAGGCCATCCAGTCATTGATCTCTGTCAGGCAGTTGTTAAGTACCTCAGCTGTATCTGATGTCCCGGGCAAAGATAGATACAGCTGGGTAGCATCAACATAACAATGAAACTCAAGCTGTAGTTCCTAATGATCTCACCCAGGAGTAGCATGTACACCAACAACATTGATAACAAGACTGAACCCTGAGGTACCCACAAGACAGAAGGCTAGGAAAGGAGGAGAAATTCCCTTCACCACCCTTTGCCTCATGTTTGTGAGATAGGACTCGAGCCAGCAGATGATAGTGCCAGTGAGTCCACAAAATTCCATCAGGCAGTTGTGCAGTACGCAAAAGTCTACTGTGTCAGAGGCTGAAGAGAGATTGAGGAGAATGAGAATTGTCCCCTCCCTCAGTCTCTCGCACTGAGGAGATCATTGTGCACCCAAACTAATGCAGTTTCCATACAGTGTCTGACATAAAATCCAGACTGGAGTGGCTCGCAGATATCAAATGCCATGAGGTGTTCTCCCACCGAGTCTGAGCTGGATGTCATTGTCCACCTAGGGACAAATGACTTGGCTCATCATGAGATTAGAGCAGTGCAGGAGGACTTTGTAGAGTTGGGGAGGGCCCAAGACAAGTACCACACACAGTATCCTTCTCATAGGTGCTGCCTGTCAATGCAGTGGGTGAGGCGGGTACTTTGCACCATGCAGTTTAATGAATGGTTGAAAAATGTTGGTGGAGCACAGGGTTTGGCTTCATTGGGGACTGGGGTTCCACCTGAGGGACACCAGCCTATACTGGCAGGATGGTCTGCATCTGTCCAGGAAGAGAACAAGTCTTTGAGCAATCGGTTTAAATGCTTCATTGGCAAGCTTTTAAACTAGTCAAGGGGGAGACACTGATAAGCAGCAGGAAAATCCCAGCCTCCCTACAAAACAGGGTACTAAATGAGAAAAAGACTGAGGTAGAAAGGTCAGTGGGGGATGCTGCAACAGAAGGTAAAGCCATCAAAAATGGAGAGCAATGAGTACCAATGCCCGTAGTCTGGGTAACAAGCTTCCTGAATTAGTGGTCTTGATGGAGGAGGAACATCTGGATATTGTGGCAGTCACAGAAACATGGTACACAATAAAACCATGACTGGGATGTAAACATACCAGATACACTATCTACAGGAGGGACAGGCAGGGTAAAAGAGGAGGAGAAGCTCTCACGTAAGGGAAGGAATCAAAGCAACAGAACAAAAGGGGTAAACAGGGAGGAGAAGAAGCACTGTGGATAAATTTGAGACTGGCAATGGCACCACAATCCGCATAGGGTTAGACAGACCCCTTCTCAGGGGAGGAAATGCACAAGGAAATGATAGAAAGTATAATTAGAATGGCAGAAAAAGGGGAGATACTGCTGATGGGTGATCTGAATATGCCAGATGTTAACTGGAGTGCAGTTGCAGCAGCCACTCTCAAAGAGGGGTTATTCTAGATGCCCCACAGGGGGCATGCCTTAGGCAACTAGTATTGGAGCCACTCGAGGAGCAATCTTAGACCTGGTTTTCTCAAATGGAGATGGAGAGAGCATCACAGATGTAGAAGTGGTAGCCATCTGGGAACTAGCTACCATCGAACAGTATGGTTCACAATAAACACAGCAATAGAGTCAAGCCTACAAAGGCAAAAGTACTGGACTTTAGGAGGGCTGACTTTGCTAAAATAGGTGAGTGCCTAAGGAATGCACTAGCAAATGGGCAGGAAGGAGGGGTGGAAGAACAATGGAGAATAATAAAAACTGCCATCACAGAGGTAACAAGCCTTGTGTGAAGCAAATAAACAAAACAAAATGATGTAAGAAACCACTATAGTTCTCAAAGGAAGTGGCAGTGAAGGTTCAAGAGAAAAGGATAGCATTCAGGAAGTAAAAGGAATCACAGAAGGAGCAGGACAGAGAACTGTATCAGTTAAAGCAAGAAGAAGCTGGAAGGCAGTCAGAACAGCAAAGGCCCAAACCGAGGAAAAGATAGCTCAGTTAAGAAGGGGATAAACCTTTATAGGTACATCAGGAGTGAAGGAAGACCAAGGGAGGGACAGTGAGGCTTAGTAAAGGAGAAGGAGGGTGGGCAGAGGGTGACTATGAAAAGGCAGAGATACTAAACAAATGTTTTGCTCAGTATTTACAAATGAAGAAGGGAGGTACCTAAAACAAGCAGCAGAAACACTCTGGATACAGAAGTTGATACCAGCCCATTTACAGAAGAAAGGGTTCTGAAAGAACGCTTAAAACTGAAGGTGGACAAAGCAATGGGGCCTGATGGGATTCATCCCAGAATTCTAAAAGAACTAAGGGTAGAACTAGTTACACCACTGACTACCCTCTTTAACAAAGCATGGGAGGATGGGTGGTACCCGAGGATTGGAGGAGGGCAGATGTGATTCCCTTCACAAAAGTGGAAGCAAGGCAGAAGCAGGAAACTACAGACCTGTTAGTTTAACCTCAGTGATAGGGAAAATGATGGAATAACTTTGAAGGAAAGAATTGTCTAGTATCTAGAGGCCAGAGGGGCACAGGACCCAAGGCAGCATGGATTCACAGCGGGAAGGTCATGCCAGATGAATCTGATAGATTTCTTTGACTGGGTGACCAAAGTAGTAGATCAGGGAGGGCTGTGGACATGGCCTACCTAGACTTTAGCAAGGCATTTGACACAGTCCCACACAAAAGATTAATATACAAGTTAGCCAGCCTGGGAGTGGGTCCCAAGATGACAGCCTGGAAAGAATTGGCTGGAGAATAGGACACAGTGAGTAATAGTAAATGGAGTCCACTCTAGAGAAAGGGGTTACTAGTGGGGTACCAAGAGTTCAGTATTAGGACCGGTCCTCTCAGTGTCTTTATAAGTGACATTGCAGAGGGACTGGAAGGAAAAAGTATGTCTCTTTGCAGATGACACAAAGATCTGCAACAGAGTTGATGCACAGGGTGGGGTGGAAAGGATGAGAAGGGACTTGGCAAGGTTAGAAGAATGGTCAAATGTATGGCAGCTTAGATTCAATGCTAAGAAGTGCAAGGTAATGCACCTGGGAAACAAAACCCAGGGAAGAGTACACAATGGGGGTGAGATACTAACAACAAAAATGGAAAGGACCTGGGGGTAGTCATATCAGATGACCTAAAGGTGGGCAAGCAATGAGAGGGCAGCAAAGAGGGTTGGGGATACTGGGATGCACAGGAGAGGCATCACCAGTAGAAAACAGGAAGTTATTATCCTCTGTACAGACAGCTGGTGAGACCCCATCTGAGTACTGTGTGAAGTTCTGGAGGCCCAATCTCCGCAAAGACATAGACAGGATGGAAGCTGTCCAGAGGAGGGTAACTAAATGGTGCAAGGTCTGCACCGGAAGACATATGAAGAGAGACTTAAGGAGCTTAATATGTATAGCCTTGAGGAAAGGAGGGAGAGGGGAACATGATAGAAACTTTCAAGTCACCTCAAGGGAATCAACAAAGTCCAGGAGGGTAGTATCTTTCAAAAAAAGAGGTGTGCAAGAACAAGAGGCAAATTTGAAGATGGGGGGGCCTCAGAGGTAATTTAAGGAAGTATGTTTTCACAGAGAGGGTTGTGGATGCATGGAACAGCCTTCCGGAGGAGGTTGTGGAGTCAGAAATGGGAATTCAAGCATGCATGGGACAGTCATAAGGCAGTTCTTGGGGTGAGAAGAAGTAGGCTGCTGGTTAACTAGGATCTGCAGCTTATCCATTAGGTAGGGAAATGGGTAGGCCAAGTGGTCCTTATCTGACATCAAATTCTATGTTTCTAATGTGCCACAGTCTTCTCAACAACCTTTCCCAAAAATGGTAGGTAGGAGACAGGTTGGTAATTCACCTTGATGTCAGGGTATAATGATGGTTTCTTCAGAAGAGGTCTCACCAGTGCCTGCTTCAAGTCATCTGGTAGACCCCTCTGACAAAGAGCACCAGACAAGCAAGGCCAACAGTGTCAACACATCCCATTAAGAAACAAGTCAGCACTGGGTCCAGTTCACAATATGTGTGCTTTAGCCTCAAGGCCATCTCTATGACATCAGCCACCTCAGTGGTATAAACTCCCCAACCAGGTGGAGTGCTACATAAACAATCCAGGCGACCACTGTTAGCCGTATTATGGCTCGCTGGTGGAATTCTCTGCTTATTGGCAGACTCCTGTCTGAGAAGAACCGAGCAAACTCATTGCACAAAGCTCAGAAAATGCATTTTTCAGCTGTAGACAGGTAGGCTGTACAACCTGTCTGTAGTCTTCGAAAAGCATCGCTGGTCACCTTCCCAGCAGTAATCTCGCTTATCCTTCATCCTCTGCTACAGGATTCTGGATGATGCCCAGTCACCAGTGCAGGGCATGTGAGGGGTCCTCTGCTGCAGGATTGTAGGGAGATGACCAGTTGCCATTGCAGGGCTTGTGAAGGGTCAGCTATCATCCTCTGCCACAGGATTGTTGGGGATGCTCAATCCCAGTGCAGGGTCAGTGAGGGGTTGGCTATTTATTCTATACCACAGGACTGTGGGGGATGTCCATTCACCAGTGCAGGGCCTGAAAGAGATCCTCTGCCACAGGATTGTTGGGGATGCTCAATCCCCAGTGCAGGGTCTGTGAGGGTTGGCCATTTATCCTATACCACAGGACTGTGGGGGATGTCCATTCACCAGGCAGGGCCTGAAAGAGATCCTCTGCCACAGGACTATGGAGGATGCTCGGTCGCTATAGCAGGGCCTGTGAGGGGCCCTCTGCCACAGGATTGTGGAGCATTCCTAGTCACTAGTGCAGGACCTGTGATGGGTCGGCCATCATCCTGCAGTCAGGAGTGTTTCCTCTGAGTTTTCACCCAGCCCATTGACATGCATTGTGCACAATGTGTGAGCTCCACTTCCATGGGATGCCCAGGCACCCTGTATACAGAATCCTATAACAAAACAAAACAAGTGAAAGTCCTGCATTTTTACTGTGGTGTGTTGAGTGTTCATGTAATGGTTCAGGCATTTTAGTGTCGCCCAAGACTTTTTTATTAAAATTTTTATTGAGTTTATAGTAAAAAATCAATACATAAAGATTATTAATCAAATAGAGGAACGAATACCAGAAGCATTTTATACAGAGAGGTGCTAAAGAAAGGTCATACAATTTACATCCAATATGCATAAGACTCAATTAAAAAGAATTCAGAGTTTTACTTAGTCACACTTCTATATCGTAAAAAGTTTCTGAGTTATGAACAGATGACCAGATTCCAGAAGGGCATACACCAGCATAAGGTGAGATATGCCAAACCCCATGGCATATCTTGCTACTTATGCCAGGCAATACGTCAGCCACTATTCCAGGAGGCGGGCATCCTGGTGTTTGTGGGCTTCAACAAATGCAGTTTATGCCAACATTTATGCCACAGCCTGCAGTGCCTGGTGCAACTATGGGTTATGACAACTACATAGCCCAATTCCAGTAGGGCAGCTGTTGTAACCCACTAGTGCAATTCCAGAAGCCACAGTGGCGTATACATTATGGCAGCTCTGAGTTGCTTTAAGTGGCACCTGATGGTGCCATCCATCAGATGCCCACCTCCTGGTGCTGCAGCAATGGGACAGCCATATCCCCATGTCCCCTACCACAACCCTTGCCCCAATCCCCAAACAGCAGGGATCCCAGGGGTCTGTTCTCTGGCATACCCCCAACACCTGTGGCACATATCCTGCCCTCCATGCCCCTGGTGTGGCTGGTATTATTCTGGGGGTGGGGGGTGCTTCGAGGGCTGCCTGGGTGTCCATTCATGAGTTGCAACCTAAGGCAGATGCTCATGTCATGCAGGCTACCACCAGGCAGCATGGCGTATATCGCAGGTCACAGTGCCGGGACCCTGCCACTCTGGATGCAGCGTGAGGTCCCTCGAGTAGTGACTGGCATAACTCATGACTGTGAGCAAGTTATGCCAGCTATCCTGAATCGGGCCCAGCTGCTCCAAAAAGGGGCCCCAGGAGGTTTAAAATGTCATTCTGATTAAGTAGAGAATAGTTGATTCTTTCATTATTTGCCCAACTTGCCAGAGAATCAAGACACTATTTTAATGAAGGGACAGATGGACCCTCCAGTTCTGCAGTAGTAATCTTTTGAAAGCAAGGGCAACAGGATCCAAATTTCTTTTGTTTTTGTATACCATGACTATCTGAGATATCCCCAAAACAAAACCAGTGAGGAAAAGGGAATAGTCCCCAAAATTGTTTGACAAATTGCATTTATTTGTTTCCACATATTCAAAACTCCTTTACAGTGCCAACATAAATGGACCTAGGCCTAGTTTTGTTATTCCACATCTCCAACATATGTCATTTTGGATAATGCCTAAACTATGGAGCTGTTTAGGAGAATAATAATACTAGTGTAATATTTTAAATTGAATCAGCCTCCTTGAGTTTCTCTACAGCACTTGGTTGCATTATCCCAGACCCTGCCCCATATTATATCAGTAATTTGCACCTTTTGATCATTTTCCCATTTAGCTCCAGCCACACCTGAAGGATCAGTTTCATTTAAAACTTTATATACAAGGCAAGAGGCAAGTATACCATTTTAAAGAAGTTATCCCAAGCGATGTGAGTTTTAAGAGTATAATCTGCTTCTAAGAAATTAACTTTCAAAACTGTCTTATTTCTAGATGAAAGCTAAAGTCACATTTATTTAAAAGAAATTAAATTTGTAAGTCTTTGAAAAATAGAAAACAGTCTATTCTGGATGTCTAACAAATCACCTATAGTTTTTAACCATCCAACCCCTGTGTGAAAGACCCTTGCCATTTGGACTTAATGATTTCTATTGCCACAAAGGCATGAATTGTAAAGAAGCTTGTTCCATTTCTTAAGTTGATTAAACTTTCTACCACATTTATTGGTATTTGAAGAACAGGATGAGCTTTTAAATTTAGGGTATCTATCTAAATAATAGCACAGATAAACTTAAGGGAGAGATTAGATTTTTCTGTTTTGAGCCATAGTGGGTAAAGTTTCTGTTTAGGGATCTAAACCATAGGGTGGCTTGTTTAAGCTTGAAAGTCCAGAAATATCTCTTGTCACCAATGGAGGGCAAACCCTCCATTCTTTATAGGGCTCTTAATTTGTTTTTAGCTAAATGGGGAGGGGGTCCTTCCCATAGAAATGTTGAAATAATTTACAGGAAAGTTGTTCATGAAATAGAAGAATTTTGGAGCTATAATCATTTTATTGCATTTATTTTCCTGCAAAGGGATAAATGCAGTTTAGTCCATTTGTCTAGGTCTGTCTTCATGTCAAAATTAGTTTGGAGAGGTTATGGTGGAGGATTTTATCTATTGAGGTGCAAACTTTTATGCCTAGATATGACAAACCCTCTAAGGGCCAGGCTATATCCAAGTCCTTTTCAATTTTTTAATTCCAGTGAGGGTTGACTTAGTTCTAAACCTTCAGATTTACTCCAGTTCACATAAAGGAAAGAGACTTTTACAAAAGCAAGTAACAGTTCCTTAACATTTTGAGGGAGGTCATGGAATGTGAAATAGTAAAATATTATCTGCAAAAGCAAAACTTTATTGGAGTAATTTTCCAGTATCAATTCCAAAACTCAGTCAGATTGTAAGATGTTCCTAATAAGAGGTTCTATAGCAAAGATAAATAGCAGGGGCAATAAGGGACAGCCCTGCCTAGAACCTCTGAATAAAGAAAAGGGAAGTGATTTAAGTCCATTTGAGATTACACATGCTCTAGGTCTGGCATATAAGGTTTGGACCATTTTAAAATACTATATCAGAAACCATTAAATTCCAATATTCTATAGAGGTAGTCCAATTCTAGGGAGTCAAAGGCCTTACCAATGTCCAAGGAAATCGCTAAGAAGACCAGTTTGTTACTTTGTGGTGGCTTAGCTGCCCACAATACAGAGAACAATCTTCTAAAGTTATCTGAGGCCTGCCTACCTTCATGAAGCCCACCTGCTCTTTACCTGTTAGGTTTGAAAGAACTTTAGAGACTCTATTGGCTAATATTTTAGCAAGAATTTTATAGTCAAACTTTAGAAACGAGATAGGCCTATAATTACCACAATCCATTTCATCTTTGCCTTTTTATGTAATAAACAAATGTAGGCCCTGCTCATTGAGTCAGGAAGGGTACTGTCGGTAAAGGAGTCATGAATAGCCTCTTGCAGGTGAGGGCTAATGGAAAGGCCCAAATGTTTGTAAAATTTGCTTGGCAGCCCATTTGGCCCTAGGGCCTTCACCTTTGGTGCCCCTGCAATGACATCTGAAATCTCCTGTATTAAAATTGACTTATCCAGCATATTCTTGTCAGAATCTTCTAAAGTAGAAAAATCAGCACGTTTAAGAAAAACATCGGTGTCAGTCTTCTTTGCTGACCCTTGTGACTTGTATAAATTACTGTAAAATCCACAAAACATTTATTAATTTATTTTACATTATATGTTAACACCCTGTTCTTGTTCCTAACCCTTTGATAGCATTCTGATTTTGTCTCTGTTTGTTCCTATAGCCAACATTTTCCCAGCCTTTCTCCTGATTCTCAAAATTTGTTTAGTACAAAAGGGAGTATTCAATCTTGGCACATTGTATTTTATTTATTTCATACTTTAACCCCAGAATTTTGTATAGTCCATCCTTTTTCTCAAAGCATTCTGTTTCATATCAGTCAGAGCCTTTTTCATTAGTTCCTCCTTTTCTTTTAGTTCTTCTGCATCTCCTCTTTTTCTTGGAAGCAAAACTAATAATGCCTCCTTCTAAATGCTTTATAAGCCACTGATACAACCTTTAGCTTGTTTCCCATTACAATTGAGTTTAAAATAAATGGAAGTCTCTTCCTGTAACCATTATTTGAAGTCATTGGGAGCGATTCTAGAAGCATGGCTCAAGTCGCTGCCAAAGGCAACCTGCACCAAACACAGTTGTGACATGGACCCTGCGCTCAGTTCTAGAAGTGACAGGGTCCCCATAGCTAAGTCCTGCGACTTCATGACATGCGGATGGCTACGCCAAACACAGGGTGTAACCGAGGGCATGTCGCAGCTCCATCCCTCCAGGCTGGTGCGTGCATATGCCCCCCAAAAGCCCTGCAGGGCAGCTGTGCCCCCAGAACCTGTTTCCCAAACCCCAACCCAGGACCCTGCAATGCCACAATATGTACATACCCCTTATGCCCTGGTAGTCTACTGCCCTCACCCAACTGTGCCATTCCACCCCACACCCCCAACCCACCCCTGCCAGCAAATGGCACAGCCCACCTCTCACCTCCACTGCCAGCAGCCAACTGAGCTTCAGAGGTATGCTTACTGCATAATCATGCTCAATGAATGAATGTACATTCATGCACTTGAGCATGATCGCACAGTAAGTGATCCTGCAGAGCTGAGAAATTTCCAAACTTTCTCCATGGAAGTGGTAGCATGTGACAATTTGGAACAGTTTAAAATAAAATTAGACATACACATGGGCATTAGAAAGTATACCTTTAGCCACTAGGAAGTGGCAACAAGTTCATAATGGGCTTGACCTCAATCTTGTAAACACCTATGAACCTATGAGTACACTACAATGTTGAGAAGCCATTTGAATCATGTGTCTCCTTCAGATTCCAAGTTGCTAGGTGAGTAAGGTTGTTCAAACATGTCCTCCACTGGGCTATAGGGCTCTTTAAACATTCATGAAATTCTGGTATGTGCCCTGGAAATTTTAGCTTTTCCTTAATGGAGTTGTACCAGAGTCAGAAAGCAAACTGTGTGCTTGTTGACCAGCATTGGGAATTGCATTCTTACTCTTAAAAACTGGTTGGACCCTTCTGGAAATTTTGGGAGGACCAGGCCAATGACTTAGGTATGCTTGTTTTTGGATCTGAGGAATGTCAAGAGGCATGTTTTAAAATTGGTGTGAAAGTTTGTTTTTGCTCTGTTTGTGGACCCTCTTAGGGGGGATGCACAGGGGTGTACTGAGGAGCTGATCTTGTGGTTGAGGTTCTACGTTGGAATCCCTCCTGCCTCGGTGGGTCCAAATGTGGCTGTTGGATTTCTGTTTGAATAGTGATATTGGTTAGGCCCATTCTTTAACATTTCACAGGCCTCTTGCCATGACTGCGTAATAAACCCCAGGCCTCATCTGGTGAAGTAAAGCAATATGTGCCAGTGCCCTTAGAAACCATGAGCACTGCTGGAAATTTTATGTAGTAGGCAACATTTAGGTTTCGTAGAGTGAATCGATGTCCCTAAATAATTTCCTTTTCTCAGCAATTTCTGATGAGAAATCTTGGAACAGGTATATCCTGCTGTTGACCCAGTATAGTGATTTCTTCTGCCAAGCCACTGCCAGAATTTCTTCTTTCACATTAAACCTTAGGAGCCTAGCAATGATTGGCCTGGGTTTCTGACTTTGTTTTGGGGGTTCTTAGAGATCTATGTGACCTCTCGATTGCTAAGGCCATGGCCAGCTGAAATTTAAATTGAGGGATAAACTCCTGCAAAATCTGATAATGTCATTCCTTCCAACAGTTCAGGTATTCCTGTGATCCTCAAGTTATTCCTCCTGCTACGATTCTCCAAGTCACCAACCTTGGCTCCTAAAGCTTCAATTTTGGACAGGTTATTTTCAGGTTTGTCTTCAATTTTACACAGGAATCCTCTATATATGCCAGCCTTTCCTCTATTATGTTCAGTCTCTCCTCTAGAAATGCAGCTTTCTTTTTTCTGCACTAGTATCCCATTTTAGACTTACTATGTCCACATGCATAGATTGCAGGTTTTCTTTGATAAAGGACAGATCATCACTGCCATATTTAGTTTGTTTAAATTCTTACTATTGGTTTGTTTTGCTTTGCTAGGGCTTACAGGTGTCTCTGGCAACTGCCTGGGAGCTACTGTGCTGCTGTGGCTGCTGACTTGTGTTTCCTGTCAAATGACATCACGAATGCTCGAGGAGAAGATAAATTTAAATTCAAATATTTTATAAATACTCTGCCAAAAGATACCCTGATTGAGATAATGATAGAGTAGTACTATATCGGTATTCTGGTCACAGAAAACCTGCAAAATTTGATTTTAATACTGTAATATTTCAAATAATTACATTAGGTGGAAGAGCTATACTCTCAGGCTGTCATCTTCTCAGGTGCAATCGCGCATGATCCTCCCAAGACTTTCTTTTTGATCCATTGTGTGATGTGAATGGTGTAGCAGAGATGTCAGATGGATGTGACTGTCACAACCCCACTCAGCAAGTCAGGCCCCTGCTCCCACAGTACCCACCTCTGAGTGCAGTATTGTGAACAGGAACAGAAACAGGGTAACACTCTTGTCTGTTTCGTGGGTTCGAATCAACCTTTGGTCTCAAGTTCTGGAAGGATTCAAACTGTGAACCTCTTGGTAGCGCATCCAATGTACAGGGTCAGATAATTCTGCTCTTCGGGAAATGCCAGATATCTTTTGCTCACGGACACCTAACCAGGTGTACAAAATGAACCCTAAAAACTCTATTAAAGACCTCAGATAAACTCTTACCTTTTTCCCAGTTTGGTAAACCAGTAAGCTTTGCACAGTGTCAACTTTAACCATATATGCTTCACTTGTCAAATAAAGAATTTCAAAGGCATACCAAGTAGCCTCTTAAAATAAGGGGTTTACTTAAACTAGATAAAAATATGTAAAATGTAAATACAGAACAATATATCACAAACCATACAATCTTTTAAAAGAATAAGGTTTAAAAGTGCAAATTCCTACCACAGTACACTTAGACTTGTCTCTAATGTATACCTTCTAACAGTGCATGAAATAGATGTTGTTTTCAAGAGAGTCCAAACAAGAATGTCTCTAAATGGAAAACAGAATACTGTTTAATACTGGCTTTGCTAACCTCTTTGCATGCAGTCACCTAGCTTCTCCCTGTCAGAATATAAAATTATACAAAACAGGATGTCTTATCATTCAGAAGGTAAATTAACTAAGGTGACATCAGCAAAAACTCATTTCCCCATATGACTCCCCAATCAAGTCTGTGATTTTCCAGTATCTTCTTTCATCCATGAGCAGTTTCCTCTCTCACAAAGACATCAAAGAGCTTTTACAACTCCGCAGTTTTCTCACCTAGCTGTAACATAGTTTTCCAGCTCCAGTTGAAATGAACTGCCCTTCCTGAGGACATCATAAAATGGATATTTTAGTTCTTGGCTTCAAACAACCCAGATCCTAAATAAGGCTATAAATGAGAGTTTTGCAAGTTAATCCCATCACAGAGATCTGCTGTTTAACATATCCTGTCTTTTGAAGTGAAACCTAGGAGGGGTCATCCCATAGGCTGTCTCAGAATGTCCCATGAGAGACACTCAATAACACATTTTTATATTACAAAGATCGAGAGTAATCAGAACCAGCTGTCCAGGTGTCACAGTGGTTACCCTGACTTTGTCATCATTTTCACAACATAACAAACAGGTTCTCCTGAAGTCTCCTCAGCATGCATAAATCAGTTAACCCCTGTATCGCTCGATGATGCTTGGCAAGTGCTGATGTTGCTTGTGTAACACATTGATTTGGCACCTTTGTAAATGAGCATGTGTTCAAAGGTTGTGTCTGATTTCTCCAATAAAATAAAATGTATACAAAATAAAAAAATATTAATTTTCTTAAATTAGAGAGCTTTTGCACTGCACAAGTGGAAGCCATACTCAAGTTCCAAGATTTTTAAGTACATTTCTTGTTTTCAACATATAGACAGTGCATTCAAGGAATCAACATTTGCCTTGTTAACTATATCTACTGTCAAAGTGGGGAGAAATGGGTGGAGGAGGGAAAGAGGACATTTTGAAGGGTTGCAGGAGAAGGCTTTGCATAACCAACCATAACATAACCAACAACCAACAGGCAGAGTTACAGGTGCAGTCATACTTGTATGTATGGGAGTACTTGGAGCAGTATAACACAGTGGTTTAAGGCTCTGAACTGCAAGTCACTTAACTTCCCTGTGCTCCCAGGTCACACTTGTAAACAAGCTTTCAGCATAGTGTGCCACCCTGGTTAAACAATTGCAAAAAATAAAAAGGTTTAAGGTCTCTAAGGTACACTAAGAGTTTATGAGTTTTTAGGGGTCCTCTGCCCTCTTACAGGCAGCCTAAGAGGATGTCTTCATATTAAGGATCTGAGGGAGGTCAAACATAAGGTTAACCATTCAGAAGAGTTACTTACCCCACCCCCCAGTGCCATGAGGACCAATTGACCAATTGTTCCGTTGTTCCAATGCTCACTTTCTATTGAGTGTGGCTCATCAGTTAATACAGCTTCAGGTGCAGCCCAGGTAGAAGTGACTTCCATCCGCTTGGTCCAGACATGCACTGTCCTCTAAAACATAAAAGACATACACACAAAGGAACTTTGTACTGGCTTGATATAGGATTCTATCAGTACTTAACCTTCTTGACTGAGTTAGAGAAGAACCAGCAGTGAGATGAGCATTTCTACCCCCTACTACTATGTACATTATTAGCAAGCCTTGATTACTAAGAGTCTTTTTCACATAGGCCTAAGGTACGCAGTACCCTGTTCCTCCCACTGTCCCTCCAGGTGCAGCTCTAGTTTGGTCCAAGGAGGTTGTCCAGCGATCTATTAAATCACCCTACACCAGCAGGTGGGTTTGTGTACTGTAAGTCGGGGTCCGACCTTTCTGAACTTAGCCATTTGGTAGGCTTGAAAATGGGAGAGCCTATTTAGGGTGGCAAGGCTAGTGATGGAGGCTAGCACCTCAGTCAGGGTGTAGGGGCAGTATCTGAGCACCATTTGCAGATGATGGCTCTTCTGGTCTGGACTGCCAGAAGTGCGGGGCCACCTGCACTCCTGTGGAGATAGAGGCATGATGTCTGCCTTGATCCCTAAGATAAAAAGGTAGGAGAAGGGGATTTGCTTGTGCAGTGCCATAGAGGCAGTGAGATGAATCTGTTTCCACAGGGGCTGTACCTTGGGGCAGGCCCAGAGTGCATGTAACAGATCTCCTTCCGAGTCAAGGATCTTGACTTTAGAAGGACAGCCAGGGTTTTGTACAATGAATGAGAGCTCTTGTTCTGAATTAATCTGGTACGGCCATCCTTGTACCAGTTGTGTGTCCTTCCAGGCTTGTTCCCAGAGTGGGTAGTGTACCAGATTTTTCTGGATGCCTCTATGGTGGAAGAGGGTGTGTACCTGCATGCCTCCATAAGGGGCACCACGGGGGTAGGATTGATGAGGCAGATAGCATTCCCATCATGTCCTGCTCCATGTGGACCCACTGCAAAGGTTTAAATAATAATAATACTTTATTTGTTTAGTGCATCCTAACAATCAAAGCACTGTACTTACTTAGAAACATCATAAACAGTTCAATTTAAAAAAGTATAATATAATTTAAATACTTCAATTAAAATTATCCCAAGATCCCATAAGAAATACTAAGTACTAAATGCCTGCTTAAACAAATATGTTTTCAAGCCTCTTTAAAGCTCTCCATGGTCGGCACTCCTAATCTGATGAGGTAGAGAATTCTACAGGGATGGGCACCAAACATAAAAGTCTGGGCCCTAGATGTTTCAGCCACACCCTGGGAACGTCTAACAACCCCATGTCAGTTGAGTGAGAGGATGGCCAGGGCTGTTAGGAGTCAGGAGCTCTGCAGGAACTCAGTCCCAGTCCATGCAGGGTTTTATAGGTCAGAAGACCGACCTTGAAGGTGATCCACCACTGTATAGGCAGCCAGTGCAGATCGCGCAGGCATGGGAGTAATATGACTGGAAGGAGAGGTCCCAGTCAACAAGCAGCATTCTGCACCAGCTGCAAGTGATAGATATCAATCCCCAGAAGCTCCAGTTCCAGTAGTCCAGGTGCAACGTCACAAAGGCATGGATTAACATAGGCAAATCACCGGACGGAACAAGGTGCTTGATTCTGGCAATGTTCCTAAGATGACAAAGGAAGACCTGACAACTGCTGACACCTGCACACGCAGTGTCAGTCCATCATCAAGACCCACCCCAGATCGCGCACTTGTTCAGAGGAAGATAGTTATACACCTCAAGCCAGAGTCCAGAGGGTAAACCCACTACTGACCTCTATTCGGTGACCCAGATCCACCACCAACACCTCAGTCTGCTTGAATTCAATTTCAACCTGCTGGATTTCATCCAGTCATGGATTTCCACCAAGCAGCTGTTAAACATCGAGGCTCTGACTATTCTGGTCAGGTAAAAGACAGATAGAGCTGTGTATCATCAGCATAGCAGTGAAACCTCAGCCCATATCATCTTACAATGTCTCCGAGGAGAAGCATGTACACTGCGAACAACATAGGGGCAGCACCAAGCCCTGAGGGACCCCACACAGCAGAGAGAGAATGAATCTGAGGAAAAATAGTCCGACACCACCCTCTGAGATCTGCCAGCTAGGAAAGATTGAAACCATATGAGAACTGGACCAGCCAGCCACAGATAACCCTCAGGCGCCGAAAGCAGTACCCCATGGTCCACAGTGTCAAACGCTAAGGAGCGTCAAGAAGCACCAAGATGGAATGGTGCTTTGATCTCTCGCCATCAGGAGATTGTTGAGCACCGGACCAGAGCAGTCTCGGTACTATGACTTTTCTGGAAGCCAGACTGGAGAGGACTGTAGACATCGTGGCTGGTAAGATGGTTCTCCAGGTGCAGTGCAACCAGTTTCTCAATCACCTTTCCAACAAAAGGAAGGTTAGAGATAAGCTGTTGTTGCACAGCAGTTTGGGTCCAAAGCAGTTTCTTAAGAAGCAGTGTCTCCACTGTCTACATAGATATATAGATAGTGTCGGCAGATAAGGGCCTATGGCCCACCCAGTCTGCCCATTTGAGCTTGTAAGTTCAGTTTATGTTTTCCTAGAAGTCTGTTGCCCCTTACCCTGACCTCCAGAATTCCTTTATGTCTATCCCATGCATTCTTAAATCCCGTGATTGTTTCAGCCCCCACCACTTCCTCTGGCAGGGTGTTCCACTTGTCCACCACCCGCTCTGTGAAGAAATTCTTCCGAGATGTTTCCTGAATCATCCTCCTTCCAGCTTCATCCCATGCCCTCTAGTCCTGGAACATCTTTTTCGCTTAAAAATAGTGTATTCCTGCACCCTGTTCCTCCCTGTAAGATACTTGTATGTCTCTATCATATCCCTCTCTCCCTCCTCTCCTCCAGGGAGTACATGTTCAGTTCCTTCAACCAGTCTTCATAGGACTTGTGATGCAATCCATGCACCATCTTTGTTGCCCTCCTCTGAACCTTCTCTATCCTGTCTATGTCCCACGTAGGTATGGTCTCCAGAACTGTACACTGTACTCCAGGTGGGGCCTCACTAGTGTCTTGTATAGCTGGAATTATGACCTCCCTTTTCCTGCTGGTGATGCCCTGCCTATACATCCCAGCATCCTATTTGCTTTACCTGCTGCCTTGTCACACTGTTTCCTACCTTGAGGTCATCAGAGATGATAACCCCAAGATCCCTTTCCTGCTTGGTGCATGCTATATCCTCACCCTCCAACTGATATACTGTGCCAGGGTTTTTGTGCCCCATATGCATTATCTTGCACTTCTTTGCATTGAATTTCAACTGCCAAACCCTGACCATTCTCCAAGTTTCTGTAGGTCCCTTCTCATTCTGTCTACACCCCTGGTGTGTCTACTCTGTTACAGAGCTTGTGTCATCAGAAAACAGTGAAATTCTGCCTTCTAGGTCCTTGCAATGTCACTGATGAAGATGTTGAATAGAACCGTCCCAGCACTGATCCCTGTGGTACCTCACTGGTCACTCTTCCTCTGTGGAGTGACAGCCATTTACCACCACCCTCTGTGTCCTGCTACCCAGCCAGTTACCTACCCACCACACTACTGTCCTGCCCACACCCATATTCCCCAGTTTGTGTAATAGTCTTCTGTGTGGCACAGTGTCAAAGGCCTTGCTGAAGTCCAGATAGGCCATGTCCACTGCTCTCCCTGATCCATCTCCCTAGTCACCCAGTCAAAAATTCAATGAGGTTGGTCTGACATGACCTCCCTGGTGAAACCATGCTGCCTTGGGTCCTGTAGTCCATTGACAACCAGATGTTCCACCAATCCCTCCTTCAATAGTGCTTCCATGATCTTCCCCACCCGAGGTGAGGCTGACTGGTCTGTAGTTCACTACTTCCTCTTTGTTCCGGCTTTTGTATAAGGGACTACATCTGCTGTCCTCCAGTCTTTGGGTACCTCCCTGTTTCCAGTGATTGGCTAAACAGGATAGCCAGAGGTTCAGCCACCACCTCTCTTAGTTTTTAAGGACCCTGGGGTGCACCCCATCTGGCCCCATTGCTTTATCAACTCTTATTACTTCCAGTTCCTTCAGGACCCTTTCTCATGTAAAGGGACTTGTGTCCATTTCTGCACCATTCTCACCCGTTGTACTCCATTCAGATCCATTACCCTCCTCTTCCTCAGTAAAGACTGAGCAGAAATACCTGTTCAATATGTCAGCTTTACTGTTGCCATCCTCCACGCGACCCCATCCTCCCCTTCAGTCTCACTATCCCTCCTTTGTCTTTATTTTTTCACTTATGTACCTGTAAAAGGTTTTGTCCCTCTACCCACTGATTTTGCAATGTGTTCTTCTGTCTAAGCTTCCTTCCCTTACTGACCTCCTTGCCTCCCTTGCTTCTCCTGGTACTTCTCCCATCCCTCCTGCCTGTGTCTTTTGTATTGCCTGAATGCAATCCTTTGGCTTTCACTTTCTTTGCTACCTCTTTGGAAAACCATAATGGTCTCCTCTTCCTTTTCCTTTTCTAACTCTTAAATGCATAATTCTGTTGTTCTTGTAATCCCCATTTTAAATACTGCCCACTGTTCCTCAACTCCTGATTCCTGTCCCATTCCCTTAATGCCTCTTTCAAGTATCTCCCATTTTCCCAAAGTCTGCCCCAAAATCCAGGATACGTGTTTTTGTGTGGTTTGGTTCTGCTCTTTCTGTGATTACCCTAGCTGAGTTAGATTACCTAGATTACCCTACTCAGCTGAATCTAAGAGCACCACACAATGTTTGCAAGGACTGGGCCGATGGACTCCATATACACCCCAGTAATAGGCGCAGGGCCAGGTTTGGGTGTAGTTAAATGGTGCCAGTGGGTAGTATGGACAGTCTGGAAGTCACACTTGTATCCCTCCATCCGGGAGGCTCCAGTTCTCTTGGGCCCAATGGGCCCTGAGTTTATTGTGGCTGATGGGGTTTGGCCCTTCCCAGAGAAGTTCACGTAATAGCTTATCATTGGGCTGGGCCCAGTTCTTATGGGGTTTGATGGTGATGTGGGATAGGAGATAAAAAGAACCAGGGCAACCACTATATTTATAGCACAATCTTACCTGCTAGGGTAAGCCTGAGCAATTCGACCTATCAAATTATGTTTTGGTGGAGGTTATCAGGGCTGGACATTGTCTCCCCAGATGTCCTCAATTTCACGGGTGATTGTAATCCCCAGGTATAAGATCCCACTAGGAGCCCAGAGCAGACTGTAGACTGCCACGATGTGTTGAGTGCTCCAGTCATTCAGGGCAGCATTTCATTTTTGACTGATTTAATTTCAGGCCTGAGAGACCAGCAAAGGACTCCAGCAGGGTTAAGAGGGTGGTAGTGAGTACTGGGCATCTGCAATGGGGAGAAGCAGATTGTCGATGTACATTAGGGTCGGGTATATGGATTTCCTATTTCAATGCCCTTGATGTCTGGGTGTTGCCTGACTGCAGCTGCCTACGGTTCCGCACCCAAAACAAAGAGGAGAGGAATGGCATGGGGCAACCTTGAGGCGCCCTCATAACTGGGAATTAGTCTGAGATGGTGCGGTTACTGGTGACTCTGGCTATTGAGCTGTTGTAGATGGCCTCCACTCTCACCTTCTACCTCTCTCTGACTCCCAGATGGGATTGAATTGTGTATAAGTAATCTCACCAGTGGAGTCAAAGACCTTTTCAAAGTGCCATGCAGTTGCCGCGAGAGGTAACAAGGTTTCGAGTTATGTACATGAGGTTCAGCCATGCCCTCACGTGGTCAGAGCTATGGAGGCTGGGGATGAAGCCCACCTGGGAGGATGGATGAATCAGGTAGGATAGCAGGGACTCAGCCAGGTGACAGTACCTTGCATAGATCTTGCTGTCTACATTTATGAGGGAATAAGCCAGTAAGTACTTGGGTTAGTGGGATCCTTGCCCTTCTTGGGGATAACTATAATGTTAGCTTCTCAGACGAATGGAAGGAGTGCCGCTTGATCTCGGCAGCCTAAAAACTTCAGTCAGTAGTGGGGCCATTTGGAGAGTTTGGGCTTTGTTGAAATCTACTGTATAGCCATCTCCACCTGGAAATTTCCTTCCTTTTAAACTCAGAACTGCGGCTACTGCCTCTTCTAAGGTGAATTGGGCATCTAGCGCTACAGATTATTCTGATGAGAGTTTGGGAGGCGCAAGATATCCAGGAAGGGTTGTGTTAACCACTGGGGTGGGGTGAGTGGTCTTGTAGAGTCTGGTATAGAAGAAGGTCATGACCTCGCTTATGGCCCGGAGAAGTTAACCACCTTTTCCTTGATATCTTTCAGGCCAGCTATCTGTCTACTTGCCTGTTACTGCCTGAGTTGGTATGCCAGCTCTTTCCTCCCTTGTCTTCTCCTTCCCAGAATGTGTGTCTCAGCCAGAGGATGGCCACTTCTGCCTTCCTGTTGAGCAGCTGATTAATCTCAAACTTAAGGCCAAGGATGTCTTTCCCCAATGTGGAGCTAGCGGTGTGGGAGGGCATTGCCTTATATGTTATCTCTGCCAGTGCTAGCTTTTGTTCCAGGTCCACTTGCTTTTTTCTCTTCCCTCCACTTGGCCACCGTGAATCCCATGATGTTACTCCTCTGGTGGCCTTTAATTGCCTCCCCCAAGTGTTTCTGGGAGGTGCTCAGAAACTCAGTTTCATTCGGAGGGAAGAGGGAGGCTTCATTCCTGGCCCAGGGAACAAAGTCAGGATCCCTTATAAGTAGTGGATCAAATCTTCAGGTATGTGATGGGAGAGTATGTGCACCAGCCACTATCAGCTGTACCGGCCGTGATCCAATATAACTCTGGGAGAATTGCTATGTCATGTGCATTCGAGAGTAGGGCTGGGTGTTAACCAAAAATTTAGCCTACTGTGGAGGCGCTGATTCGAGGGAAAGTGTAGTCCCCACTCAGGTGAAAAAGTCTCCAGACATCTGTTATGCCCAGATCTACATAAGCTGTTTTACAGCCCTCCTCCTCTTATGTGTGATTCTTTACCAGTGGCATTCCTATCGAGATGGGAACAAAGTCAGGAAGAAGTCCCCCAGCAGTAGCGGACAGTTGGGGGTATGAAGGTGGTAAGGGTTTCCATGAGTGCATGAAAAACTTTGTCTCATCTTGGTTTGGTTCATAAACATAACAGAGACTAGGGAGCCCGAGGGGTGTTGTAGGGCAATCACCCACCTGCAGTCTGGGTCTGCACTAGAGGTGGACAGATTCCACTGTAGAGATTTGTGTAGAAGGATGGCCACATCATGCTTCCTCATGGAAGCCCGGCATGGACCTCTTGACCCACCCAGTCTTTTCCCAGAACGGTGTGATCATCCTTGGTCAGTTTGGTCTCTTGGAGGAAGGCCACTTGAGTTTTAAGGTGAGAGGACCTTCCTCTTGATAGGGAGTTCAACCCTAGAATGTTCCTGGTGTGGAACACAGTGTCTGCCTTGGTTAGTTTCAGGGAAGTCGGGCCTTTCACACCAACTGTTCACTAATGAGTGTCTCAGAGTGGCCTCCCCAATCCCCCTGCCCTGGGGTACGGTTCCCTGAATATGGGGCCAGCCTTGGTCACCCTGTCTCTGTGTGGTAGTGTCTGAGGCACGGGGTGTATTTCAAAACCCTTCTAACTATGGGTGTAAGTTCACCTTATGGCTTAGTTACCCATGCAGAGCACCTGATACCTTAATAAATCTAGTAACAGTGAAGATACATAGATACATAGACAGTGTCGCAGATAAGGGCCTATGGCCCACCCAGTCTGCCCATTTGAGCTTGTAAGTTCAGTTTGTTTTCCTAGAAGTCTATTTCCTTACCCCTAACCTCTAGAATTCCTTTATGTCTATCCCATGCATTCTTAAATCCGTGATTGTTTCAGCCCCCACCACTTCCTCTGGCAGGGTGTTCCACTTGTCCACCACCCGTTCTGTGAAGAAATTCTTTCTCATGTTTCCTCTGAATCGTCCTCCTCCAACTTCTTCCCATGCCCTCTAGTCCTGAAACATCTTTTCGCTTAAAAATAGTGTTTTCCTGCACCCTGTTCCTCCCTGTAAGATACTTGTATGTCTCATCATATCCTCTCTCCTCCTCTCCTCCAGGGAATACATGTTCAGTTCCTTCAACCTGTCTTCATAAGACTTGTGATGCAATCCATGCACCATCTTTGTTGCCCTCCTCTGAACCTTCTCTACCCTGTCTATGTCCTTACGTAGGTATGGTCTCCAGAACTGTACACTGTACTCCAGGTGGGGCCTCACTAGTGTCTTGTATAGCAGAATTATGACCTCCCTTTCCTGCTGGTGATGCCCCTGCCTATACATCCCAGCATCCTATTTGCTTTACCTGCTGCCTTGTCACACTGTTTCCTACCTTGAGGTATTCAGAGATGACAACCCAAGATCCTTTCCTGCTTGGTGCATGCCATATCCTCACCCCCCAACTGATATATTGTGCCAGGGTTTTGTGCCCCATATGCATTATCTTGCACTTCTTTGCATTGAATTTCAACTGCCAAACCCTTGACCATTCTTCAAGTTTCTGCAGGTCCCTTCTCATTCTGTCTACACCCTCTGGTGTGTCTACTCTGTTACAGAGCTTTGTGTCATCAGCGAACAGTGAAATTCTGCCTTCTAGATCCTGCGCAGTGTCACTGATGAAGATGTTGAATAGGACCGGTCCCAGCACTGATCCCTGTGGTACCCCACTGGTCACTCTTCCTCTGTGGAGTGACAGCCATTTACCACCACCCTCTGTGTCCTGCCACCCAGCCAGTTACCTACCCACCACACTATTGTCCTGCCCACACCCATATTCCCCAGTTTGTGTAACAGTCTTCTGTGTGGCACAGTGTCAAAGGCTTTGCTGAAGTCCAGATAGGCCATGTCCACTGCCTCCCCTGATCCACCTCCTAGTCACCCAGTCAAAAATTCAATGAGGTTGGTCTGCATGACCTCCCCTGGTGAAACCATGCTGCCTTGGGTCCTGTAGTCCATTGACAACCAGATGTTCCACCAATCTCTCCTTCAGTAGTGCTTCCATGATCTTTCCCACTACCGAGGTGAGGCTGACTGGTCTGTAGTTCCTGCTTCCTCTTTGTTCCCACTTTTGTATAAGGGGACTACATCTGCTGTCCTCCAGTCTTTGGTACCCTCTGTTTCCAGTGATTGGCTAAACAGGATAGCCAGAGGTTCAGCCACCACTCTCTTAGTTCTTTAAGGACCCTGGGTGCACCCCATCTGGCCCCATTGCTTTATCAACTCTTATTACTTCCAGTTCCTTCAGGACCCTTTCTCGTATAAAGGGACTTGTGTCCATTTCTGCACCATTCTCACCCCTTGTACTCCTTCAGACCCATTACCCTCCTCTTCCTCAGTAAAGAATGAGCAGAAATACCTGTTCAGTATGTCAGTTTACTGTTGTCATCCTCCACGCCCCCATCCTCCCCTTCAGTCTCTCTATCCTCCCTTTGTCTTTCTTTTTTCACTTATGTACCTGTAAAGGTTTTGTCCTCTACCCACTGATTTTGCAATGTGTTCTTCTGTCTGAGCTTTGGCTTCCCTTACTGACTTCCCTGCCTCCCTTTGTTTCTCCTGGTACTTCTCCCTATCCCCTTCTGCCTGTGTCTTTTGTATTGCCTGAATGCAATCTTTTGGCTTTCACTTTCTTTGCTACCTCTTTGGAAAACCATAATGGTCTCCTCTTCCTTTTCCTTGCTAACCTGCTTAATGCATAATTCTGTTGTTCTTATAATCCCCATTTTAAATACTGCCCACTGTTCCTCAACCCTGATTCCTGTCCCATTCCCTTAATGCCTCTTTCAAGTATCTCCCATTTTCCCAAAGTCTGCCCCTAAAACCAGGATACGTGTTTTTGTGTGGTTTGGTTCTGCTCTTTCTGTGATTTCAAACCACAATGACTGGTGGTCACTGTTAGCCAGGTGCTCCCCTACTGTTACCCCCATCACACTGTCCCTGTTTGTGAGCACAAGGTCCAGTATTGCCTTCTGCCGAGTTGGTTCCATGACCAGTTGCTTGAGGAAGGCACCTGAAGGGAGTCCAGGATAAATCTGCTCCTAGTTGATGCTGCTGCTGGGATGCTCCAGTCCACATCTGGAATATTGAAGTCTCCAACCAGTACTACCTCACCTTGTCTGCCATCCTTGGATGGCTAGCATCAGCTCCTATCTGTTTCTTCCTCCTGGGCTGGTGGTCTATAGACCACACCTGTGCAGATGGCTGGCCCCATTTTCCTTTCTAGCTTAACCCACAGTATCTCTCCCCATTTTGTTCCTCCTGGATCTCTGTGGCCCTTATGTCATTTTTCACATACAGTGCCACTCCTCCTCCTTCCTGCCTGCCCTGTCTCTTCTGAATATGTTGTAGCCAGGTATGGCCATCTCCCAGTCATGGTTATCATTACACCAGGTTTCAGTGATGGCCACAATGTCCAGGTCTGACTGTACCATGACAGCCTCCAGATCTTCCATCTTGTTGCTAAGGCTCCTGGCATTTGCACACATGGCTTTCCATGATTTGACCTCCTAGACTGCTTCACTGTTCTACTCCAGCCCCTTCCTTGGTTGTCATTTATCCCTGGTTCTCCTTGCTGTCTGCCCTTCTGCTGAATTTTGCCCTTTCCGCTTATCCACCTTTTGGACACTAATCTCCATCTTTTGCACCTGCTTTGCAGAGATAGCCACTCCTCTGGTTCACTGGTTCCACTGCTAGCTGTGGGGTGAGCAAGTAGGTACCCTCCTTGCTGGCCTGCCACCCTTTGCTAGTTTAAATGCTTGTCAATGTAGCATTTAAACTTATCATTGAGTGCTTGGATTCCCTCCAGGATGGATGCAGTACGTCAGGCTTGAACAAACCTCCATCCTCCAGGTGGGTCCCCAGTCACCAATGAATCCAAACCCTTCCTCACAGCACCAGTTCTTCAACCATGAATTAAAGTTCCTGGTGCATGCACTCCTATGCTCTCCTTGCCTCTCACAGGTAGTACTTGAGAAAGTGACAGAAGTAGCTACTTGCTTGAGACCCTCCCCAGTTTCCTAAACTCTTCCTGAACTTCCTTTGGCTCCCATTTGCCAAGTCATTAGTACCTAGGTGGATAATGACATCCAGCTCACCCTCCCATCTTGCCTTCCCAGTGATCCCCAGTATCTTCCTTCCATCCCTCCATGCCGTGGCACCTGGTAGGCACCTCACCTCCCTGTCCTCCCCTCCTGTGTTCCTAGCTGGATCCTCTTACAATGGAGTCCCCACCAGTATGTCTGACTCTTTGTCACAAGTTCTATAGCTAACTTAAAACAAGAGACAAGAGGATCTCAGCCTAGGCTAAGCCAACTCTAATTCCAGCCAGTGGCAAACCTGGCAATCCCTGGGTGTTTGGTATTAAGTTGAAGGGTCAGTAGAAATCTCTGCCTTATATCCTATCCTAGTTTCACACTACAAACAGCACATCAGCAACAATCATGCACTTTTCAGGTAAATAAAGCACAAACCACTTGGGATTAGCAACTGGCCAGAGCAGTGTTGTACATATTATACCAGCCAGGCTTCTAATATGGCAGCGGGACCTATGAAGTCGTGAACCCCTACCCTTTACAAATCACTGTAAGGATCCTTTGACTTGACAGATTCCCATTTGTCTGGGGCAGGCTTAGCTTAGAGGGTATACTGTAGTCGGGCTGCCATGTGGGGTTGAATATCTACTTGTGCACTGTAATTCTTCAGTACATATTATCTCTTTGAGTCCTTTACAGGAGCAGGGATGTTTTATTTCACGGGTAGTAGAGAGGCTGGATGGGTAGACCTTTGTTTGAGTTCAGTTCATTTAGTACCAGCACCTGGTACTGTGTCTTGCTGTGTCTCACCCTCGGTCCATCCCACCTTCCTGTCCTGCCTCCCTCCTGACTACACATCTTTTATCAGTCTGGTCAGGTGACTGTGCACCGTAATTACCATGGTTGTAAGTTCTTGGTCATTGCTGGGACTGGGTGGAGGGTGAACAGGAGTGCCCTGAGCCACCATTCACTATAGCATCCCCATCAGCTTCGGGTTGGGGAGGGGTACAAGGCCAGAACAATATTAAATAGAGCTAAATGAGCTCCGGGTCCTTACTGCACCCTTGAGACCCATTCTTATTACAGATAATCGTGCCTGAGTGCAATCCCCGGCACCCTCTAAGGGTGGGTAGGCCAGTAAACAGAATGCTCCCTGTGTGATGCAGAGCATCTTATAGCTAGCAGCTGTGCCCTTCATCATACCGTGTTGTCCTCCTCTCCGGGGAGATTTCTTGTCATTTGCCTCCCAGATGGGGGTGGTGGATGGATGGGGAGCGAGGGAAAAGACTGATCCTGGGACCTGCCTTACAGATTGCTCCATGTACTAACACTGTGTGGGTGTGTGATCCTTACCCAAACCCCCAAAGACCACCACCCAACAGTTCAAGAAACCGTGTGTGCATTGCCCTTAGGGTCTTTGTGAGCGGGGTATCAGGACAGGTAGTCCTGCCCTCGGTAAACCTCAAATCCTGGTAGCAGAGGTGGGGAGCCTGACCCAGGGAGAAGACCATCAAAGTTTGATCCAGGGGCTCCTAATCCCCCACCCAACCCTTGTTTCCCACACCCCAAACACCCCTCTGTCACATATCCCATCAAGTCATGCACTTATCTGATATGCCCTCAGACTGGGAACTCGGCAAAGGGGTTCCATCATCCTGTGGAGGTTTCTCATGCATCAATGGTAGTCCAGGCTTAGCTTAGCCTGCAGTAGCATCTGAGGTCCCCAGTTCCTGAATTGGCAGAGCAAGGTCCCAAGTGGCCACACAGGATAAATGCTGTTGCCCACCCTTCTGCTTCGTGAACTCCGCCAACCCAAAGTCCATGTCTGGGTAGTCTTATTCAGCATGCGGAGGAGAGACTAAAGCTAGTGAGGAAAATCTGTTGTTTGTAAAGTAGGACTAGTAAATTCCAGTCCGTGAGGCCTCCTATCGCTGATCACCTTGCTTGTAGTGCTGGTCTTCCCACACTTTCCTGTGGGTGGTCCCTTCTGTTGTGTGCCGCCTGCTGAGGTCTCTTACTAATGTTGACCCTGGGTTCTAAGTCAGACTGGGAGGCAGGATATGTCACTCATTCAGTGGACGCGTTGGTCCCAATTCAGTGGTATCTCCAGTCGCCACTCAGTTGGTTAGGACTGTGCTTCAAGCCCAGCTCTGGACTGCTTTGCATGTTTTAATCCATCTGGGGACAAGCGACCACCAAACAGTGTGGTTCATGATAAACACATCCATAAAGTCAAGCCATAGAAAAGCAAGAGTATTGACTTTAGGAGGGCTGACTTTGGGAAAATGGGAGAGTGCCTCAGAAAAGCACTGGCAAATGGGCAAGAAGGAGGGTGGAGGAACAATGGGAAAATCAAAACAGCCATCACAGTGGCAACAGGCCTTTGTGTGAAGTGAATCAACAAAACAAAATGAAGGAGAAACCACTATGGTTCTCAAAAGAGGTGGCAGGGAAGGTTAAGAGAAAAAGGTAGCATTCAGGAAGTGTAGGCAAACACAGAAGGAGAGGACAGAGAACTGTACCAGTTAAAGCAGAAGGAAGCAGGAAGGCAGTCAGAATAGAAAGGCCCAAACTGAGGGAAAGATAGCCAACTCAGTTACTTAAGGGGATAAAACTTTTATAGGTACATTAGGGAGCAAAGAAAGACCAAGAGAGGATAGTGAGGCTTAATAAAGGGAAGGAGGGTGGGCAGAGGGTGATAGTGAAAAGCAGGGCTACTGAACAAATACTTATGCTCAGTATTCACAAAAGAAGAGGAGGGTGAGGTACCTAAATCAAAGAATAGAAGCACTCTGGATAGGAGGTTGATAACAGTCCATTCACAGAAAAAGCATTCTAAAAGAACTCTTAAAACTGAAGGTGGACAAAGCAATGGGGCCTGATGGGGTTCACCCAAGAATTTAAAAGAACTAAGGGTAGAACTAGTGACAGCACTGACTACCCTATTTAACAAATCATGGAGGATGGTGTGTTACCCGAGGACTGGGAGGGTGGATGTGATTCCCTTCACAAAAGTGGAGCAAGACAGAGGCAGGAAACTACAGACCTGTTAGTTTGACCTCAGTGGTAGAGAAAATGATGGAATCACTTCTGAAGGAAAGAATTGTCGAGTTCCTAGAGGCCAATGGGCACAGGACCCTGGCAGCATGGATTCACAGTAGGAAGGTTGTGTCAGATGACTGTAATAGATTTCCTTGACTGGGTGACCAAAGTAGTAGACCAGGGAGGGCTGTGGACATGGTCTACCTAGACATTAATATAACTAATTAATATACAAGTTAGTTTGCCTTGGAGTGGGCCCCAAGATGGTAGCCTAGGTAAAAATTGGCTGGACAACAGGACACCGAGGGTAATAGTAAACGGAGTCCACTCTGAAGAAAGGGTTACTAGCGGGTACCGAGGGGTTCAGTACTGGGACCGGTCCTATTTAATGTCTTTATAAGTGACATTGCAGATGGACTGGAAGGAAAAGTATGTCTCTTCGCAGATGACACAAAGATCTGCAACAGAGTCAGTACAGAAGATCAGGTGGAAAGGATGCAAAGGACTTGGCAAGGTTGGAGGAATGGTAGGGGTATAGAGTTAATATATCTCATCAGATTTTAAATTTCAGCCAATCAACATGTGTCACGTCATTTGACAGGTGGGCATGGACAAAATGGACCAATCAGAATCGTCCCCATATTGCACCAGAAGTCCCGCCCTCTGCACAGGACACCCCACCTTAAATGCAGGACGCTCCACCTTAAACACAGGAAGTGATGTATGAAATGCAGAACTACATGCACTCGAACCCAGAAATGACATGTCGCCCCTTGATACGCCCCTGTGTCTTTCCTCCTCCTCCATCCCCATTCCTCCTCTAACCTCCGCGACACCATCCTAGCTCGATCCCAAGTCCCTCTTTCTCCATCCACTCAAACCCATGCAACCCCAGCCAACCTCGACCAGAGTCCCTCCTCCTTCTCCTCCTCTATCCCCTTGAACCGCAGACACCATCATAGCTTAAACCCAAGTCCCCTGCATCCTCTACAGCCTCTGTGACACCATCCTAGCTTGAACTGGAGTCCCTCCTCCATCCGTCTCAACTCGTGTGACACTGTCCTGACTTGAACCTTCCCACTCCATCCTAGCTTGAAATCGAGTCCCTCTTATGTCCCATCAAACCAGTATGACACCGCCCTGACTCGAAACCAAGTCTGTCCCCTTGAACTGCTATCACCCTGTCCTATCTTGAACCTAAGTCTCTCACCTCCTCCCACCTTGCCCCATCACCTACCTTGCACCCCATTACCTAGCTTGAGCCAGAGTCTCTCTCCTCCTCTCACCATGCCCCACCATCACCTACTTTGCACTCCTCAACCTCCCTTTGTCGGTCTCTGGGATAACTGCAGGGTGCCTTTTTACTCAGAGAATTTTTTTTGTGAAATGTGCTTTGAAGGTCAGAGGACTGTAAGAACATTTAATCTTTATTATGTAAGAAAGTTATTTTAATACAATGCATTTAAATATTTATGAAAAGCAGAGACCTAGCTCGAACCCAGTCTCTTCCCTCCTTTGTACTTGCCCCATCACCTGTCTTGCACCCCATCACCTACCTCAAACCCGAGTGTCTCCCTCCTCTCTCCTTGCCTCACCATGACCTACACTGCATCCCATTACCTAGCTTGAACCCAGTCTCTCCCCTCCTCTCGCCATGCCCCACCATCACCTACGTTGCACCCATCATCTACCTTGTACTCCTTCAAACCCCCAGGTCTGTGGGATAGCTGCAGGGTGCCTTTTAACTCTGGATTTTTTTGTGAAATGCGTTTGAAACTCAGAGGACTGTAAGAACATGGCTCTCTACTGTGTAAGAAAATTATTTTAATATAATGCATTTTAAATATTTATGAAAAGCAGAGATTTTTTTTTTAATGAGAAAAGACAATGAGTTCCAACTTTAAAATCAGAGACAGAAAAACAGTGTGCATGTGCGCCATGTGTCTGTGTGTGTGAGAGGAGAGCTCAAGAGTGTGTGTGTGTCCAGTGTTGAAGCTGATGTTTCAAGGGTCCATAGTCTAAGTAGACTGCTTCAAATGCTAAAGTCGGATTTAAAACATACATACATACTCTACATTCCTTTTTTCAAGCTTAAAAATAATGGAACAGTATTCTGATATTTTGAGATCAGAAATAAATATATTTTTCTATTTCCTTTGAAAAAGGTAATTTACAAGATAACTTATCATGAAAAGCACATATTTCTTTTAAATATATACTAATGTTACTGGTGAAAAGTATTCAAGAGGGTTTTAACCTCTATGCATTTCCTGTAAGAAAATTTTATCTTTGCTATGTAAAAATTGCTGTTAAAAGAATGCATTTTAAATATTTATGATAAGCAGAGGTTTGCTTTTAATTAGAAAAAGAAAATGGCCCAGATATTCAGAATGCGCCAAAGGCCAGCACAAGTCTGGCGCAAGCACAAATTTGATGTGCCGTGGTGCAACAGGCGCCATATGCAGAGGTTGCACTGGTCACACTGTGCCAGTGCAACCCAGTTGAATATGGCACAGTTGCACTAAGGCTAAACTAGAGTTTCACCATGGCGCAAACACAGTTGCGCCCATGGCACAGAAAGAGATGCCCAGCACAACTGTGAGAGCAGAGCAACAGAGGGGGCATGGTACAGAGAAGAGACCCAGGGACAGGACCAGGGAAGCAAAGTGACAGGCCACAGGAAGCCACCACCAGCAGGGCACAGCAGGGTACACACAAGCACCCAGACACCTCCCCGACCACAACAGTGGGACAAATAATAGGCAACAGAAGGTGCCAATGGAGGGCCACCAAGGAGCCCTCCCCAGACCAGGCCACACCCAGGACCACGCAGCCAAACACACACACACCATGCAGGCAGCCCACACAGTAGGCACTGAATGCGCCGAGAGGCACGTAGCACAGCAGACCACATGGGGCAGGCCGCACAACACCAAGTAGGGGCCCCAACACAGCGGCCAGTACCTGACCAAAGACCATGGCCATGTGCCGCCACCACGCACACAACCACCACACACTCCTGACAGCCGCCCCTGGCACCCCAAGGCACAGCCACCGACCGAGGGAGGGACCCCACCACAGTGGGACACACCACAGCACACAGCAGTGAACCACAGAAGCACAACATGCGCCCGACACATGCACACCACACGGACAGACACTGGGCCACTACAGCATGGCTCCTCACACCACCTGCAAAGCAGACACTGACACAGGCAGGTAAGTCAAAAATATATTATTCCAAACAAAACTATGTACAGCAACAAGGGGTGGGAAAGGGTAGGAAAGTGAGAGAAGGGACAGGAACAGGAACTGTACAGTGGGATGGGGGACTGTAGAGGAGATACAGCAGGGAAACAGGGAATGCTGGGGCTCCACTACCGTGGCCACGGCCTGCCGCCTTTGGTGTCCTCGCCACCTTCGCTCCTCCAGCAGCAGTTGGCGAACCTGCAGGACAGCTCCATCATGGTGAATGTTATAAGGATCAGTTGCCAGAGCAGCCTGCAGTGAACAGGCCTTGACGCCATCACTGGAAACCTATGACAAGGGACAGGACAGGCGATCAATGCAATGTCCCAAAGAACCATTCCCACCCACGGTGCGCAATGGGCAGCGGAACACCCCACCCGGAGGGCCCATAACGCCCACAGGGTGGGCCAACGTCTGCCAGCAATGCGGCACACCAGCCACAGTGCACAGAGGTGGTCCCTATCGACACAATGGCCACCACCGCGCAATGACAGTCACGCGGGCACGGTGCACCAGCAGCACCACAGCAACATCAGTGGCAGCCAGGCGCACACCCACCCCACAAACAGTTGGCACGTGTCCAATGGATGCGCCACTGGCAAGTACCATGCACAGTGCGACACAGCTGCCACGGCATATGGCACAGGCAGCCATGCCTGCACCCATGCCCCGCCACCCCCCTTAATGTGCAACAGACCATGACAGTGCCTGCCTGCCATCCGCGGTCCTGCTGGTGCCGCTCCTGCTTCGCCTCCGGGCCCACTGCGGCCTGCTGTCCTGCGCTGCTGCCCTGCTGCCACCTGCACACACCAGCGATTCTCAGGCCCTGGGAATGGAACATAGACAGGTACACATCAGAAACCAGCCAAAGCAGCTGCCCCCACCCCCACCCCAGTGCACAGGGTGGTTCCCTGCCCAACATCGCCCCGGCATGGCTGCATTGCAAATGCAGGTGGCAGCTGGCAGTGCCACTCCACAATGTGCACAATGACAGTGCACCACTCTGCAGGGCTTGCCAGCAGCCTAGCCAACACCACAGCACAACACCAGGGCATGCATGCAAGATGGGCTGACCCTACCTGGCTTTGGCACAGCCCCACACCTGACGCATGCCTCAAGCCTCCACTCAGGTGCTCTGGGTCCCTCTGCACTAGGTCACCATACCGTGGCAGCATTGCTCCCTGTCCTGGCCACCCGGTCCTTTGCTGCAGTGTGGCAGCAATCCCTGCCACACCGCGACCCTTGGCTGTTGCAGGGAATCTGCCAAATAGCTGGGGGCGGGCAGGACAGGCCACCAGGTTGACTAGATCAACCTGTGTCCAGTTCTGGGCTCTTGGGGCTCATCCCTGTGCCATGCTGTACAGCTTAACACGCTTCTCAAAATGGCGGCAGTAAGCACATGTCCAGGGCATGCACCAGATGCATGATGTGAGGGAACATGCGCTGTGTCCACCCATCACACAGTCCCGGAGATGCACAGCATGGGCATGGTTAGGCGGGTCACCAGGTGGGGAGGACCCAGGGTCAGGGTCACAGCAGGGGTCGGGTTGCCCACCTCACACGTGCACATAGCAGGCCCAGCACATCATGTGCTATGCCCCGCATCATGCTGTCAGTGCACAGTGCCCAATTGACACCCTGCTATTCAGGCATGTGCACTGCGGGCCTGCGCGCCGCATGCGTGCGCATTGCTCAGCGACTTGCTCCGGAGCAACCGTAACACAGAGCAAAAATCTCGATATTCAGACGCCACATGCAAATGAGCTTATCAGCCAATGCATGGTGCACTGGGTGCATTAGCATGTCATTACCATTGTGCCAAACCTCATTTGCATGCGGTGCACCATATAAGCACCACGGAATGGCACAGGCCATGGACTGGTATTGCATCCTTTCGAGGTAAGTTACATGCCACTGCAGCTCACTGGGAGCAGGCAGCACAGCAGGGTGGTATGGAACAGGGTGATGCTGCCACTGTCGTACTGTGCTGTCCATGTCCACAGGAAGCAACATGTCAGAATGTGAGGAGGGTGAGGAGCGTGGGTCTGTTCGCAAATGCAGACCCAATTTCATGAAGGCAGAGACAGAGCCCTGTTTGATATGTACCTCAACAGGGAACCCCTGTTGAGTGGTGCCACGGGCACACCACAGGCCAGGGCTGAGGCCTGAGAGGAGGTGGCGGCATACATGGAAGCGGGTGCAGGAGTGCCAGAGGAAGGTGGGCACGGACAAGAAACGATCAAGGAGAAGGTGATGGCCATCTGTGCATCCCGAAATGCCACTGGAGGGGGGCCTGTGGATGCGCCACCGCCACAGCGCAGGAGGAGTTGGTGGCAGCTACCATGTGCCGCAGCACAGTGGATGGTGTGCCTGGTGGCTGTTTCCAGATGGGTGGCAGCTCATCATTGCATAGTAAGTATGGCAGCCATGCACAGCTGGTGGTATGGAGGGTGCAGACACAGGCATGCTTACATGCTTGTAACCGCATGCATGTCATGTGCATATGTGCGCACCCACACATGCCATACATCAGGACACATGCAGTGGCAGTGAGGGGACATGTGAACAATGCATCACTGACACGCCTCTCTTTCTGTTGAAGTACCAGCATGCCTCTGTGTGAATGATGGGGTGCCGTGGCTTCAGCAGCCGTGGACACTGGGACGGCCCTGTGGACCAGCCATCCACCTCCACTGGCATCTGAGGGCCCGACAGGCTGCAGCTCACCACCACTGTGCAGGTGGATGTTCTGGACCTGGGGTGGGATGAGGCCCTGGATGTGTTCCTGCAGGATGCCAGGCTTGGTGTCCTCTGCTCAGAGACACAGATCAGGGCGCGATCTAACACCGGACGACACATCACGATAATCCTGGACAGCATAGCAAACATTGTGGCTGAGACGCCCTGCTGGCCAACGACACAGGCAGCACTCCCAGCACTCTGCCATTGGTGGAGCAGCTGCCTGCCACCACTGAGAGTGCAGCGGTGTGCGCTGCACTGCCCTGGCTATGCCCTGTGGCAGTGGTGATGCAGCCACACAGGTGCTGGATGGCGTGCAGTGGCCAGACTGGTGACAGCAGCAGGCTGCGGGTGCCACCGGGCAGCTGGACACAGGGTCCACCACTGGTGTGCTTTTGTGACCATTCCCCAGCAGACCCACTGTGCAGCGCCCACCGAGAGGAGGGCTGTGCAGCATGGCCGGGTCACCACATGGGGATCGGGTATCTGGCCGGGAGCCCCAGGACACCGACCCACTGGCTTAGCACACACGCTGCTGTGGGTGTCCATTCAGCAACAAGTGCTGCTTGCCACTGGAGTTCACGTACTGTGTGCGGAGGTCCGCAGTTGGACGGCAGCAGGAGAGGGGCACTGCACAGATCCTGACAGGATGCAGTGCATGCAGGAGGCCACAACTGCATCCCTGCATCACATTGTCACTGCGATCTCGGATGGCTTTGCGCTGCAGGCTGTCACGCGGGCATGGCCAGGCACAGATGACCCCCGCTGTGCGATGTCCACCCTGGTCAACTCAAGGCCGGGCTACCCCAGCACAGTCGACACTGGGCTCTGATGTCAGCATCCCAGGCATGCCCTGGCTGGCCTGTTTGGGCGCCTTTGACACCCTTGCGGACATGGTCACGGTCACGCGGTTCAACCCCTGGGGGCTGTTCCACCTCCCCATGGCTAATGTGCAGCCTGTGACTGCCGACGACCCAGGTGCGGCCGCTCCGTGGCTGTGTTGGCCATGGTTCCATGCAGTGGACCTGATGTGGGCCGCCTCACCTGCGGTCTGCAGCTGCTGTCCAGTGTGCACATGGGCAGTGTGTGTGTGTGTGTGTGTGTGTGTGTGTGTGTGTGTGTGTGTGCTCACCACTGGTGTGGCGCCTGTGTGTCGCACCACACGCTGCCTGTGTGCATGCTTGCCTGGCCACTGGGCGCGTGGTGTGGGCATAATGACGTCAGTCTTGCATCGGTTGCGCCTGTGCACCGATGTGGTGCATCTGATCCATGCCACATACCTACTCCTGTGTGTGGGTGCATGTGTGTGTGTGGGGGCTGTGTGGTTGTGTGCCCCTGTCACCCCTACCCTGCTTCATGCTTCTATGTGTGCATGCCCATTGCCAATGCACGCCCAGCATGTATGCTGTACCTGTTTGTGTAGCCTATGCATGTGTACCTCACCACCTACCTGTGTGCACCATAGTGCTCCAGTGCAGTGGTGTCCTGGTGTCATCTCTCCTGCTGCTGTACCGGAGATCTCTCTGCCCAGGGGTGGCTGTCCACCTCCCTCCAGCCCATTACCTCTGTTGTCCCCACTACTGTCGCCCTCAACAGCCTCGACAGCTATCCCACGGTCAATGGCCATTTTGTGCAGTATGCAGCCATGAATAGGCCACTGGCGTTCGAGGAGCTGTACTGTAGGGCCAACCTGATCTGTCTAGGCAATGGAATGCTTTCAGCATGCCAAAGACATGCTTGATGATGTTGCACGTGCTGGCATGTGCCTCATTGTAGCGCTCCTCTGCTGGGGATGATGGATGCCAGTAGGGGTGAGCAGCCAGGGCTGCAGTGGATAGGTGCTGTCCCCTGTGGATAATAACATGGTTAGCCCTCTGCTGTTCTATGCTGCGCCCTTGCCTGTCCCTGTCTCCCATGCCACCATGCACACCCTGCCCTCCCATCCCACGGTCTTCTCTGCCCATAACCCCATGCCTGTGCCATACTCACCCACTAGGTGGTCCATTGGGATGTCCCCACGCTTACACCTGTGGCACAGCACAGAGCTGTGCCAGATGAACGCATCATGTGCACTCCCAGGGTGTGTGTGGCAGACATTGGTAATGTGCCCCATGGCATTGCACACCAACTGGCAGTTGACACTTGGCCCCTTCCTGTTTATGTACGCCACACCCTCTGGGCCAGGTGGCCTGTGGATGCCCATGTGGGTGCAGTCAATGGCCCCAATCACGCCAGGCATATGTGCTAATCTGTGAAGTCCTACATGGTTACTGTACACTCGCCTGTGTTCTGGGGAAATGGATGAATTCCAACACACTTGGCAGCAGGGCATTGAGGAACTGTGTGAGGAGGCGGACCTGGCTGACTGGGTTATGCCCTGTGGTGTCCCCTGTTGGTCTCTGGAAGGTGCCTGTGGCAGCAGACACATGACGGCCATCACCTTCATCTCCACGGACATGGCACGGCTCCTTCTGGTTGGTGCCTGCATTTCGTCACTGCACAGCTCACAAAGCTGCCTCAGAATGGCCCCTGTTCAGGCAGTACCAGCCCACAATCTCCATGTCACTGTACTGCTCAAGGTGATGCAGGCGCGGTACCACCTGTGTCGGGCATACCACCGACGGGCCCTTCCACGCCACATCGCTGTTCCTCCTGCCCCTCACACCTCTCATTACAGGCTCCATCATGAAAAGTGCACTATTCATGGCCCTTGCTGTCCACTATCCCCTAGGCAGTTGACTGCTGCTTGCTGTGTGCCACCCTGGTGCACTGCCTGGCAGTGTGTCTATCTCTCTCACTCTCTGCCCTCTCCCTCTTCAATAACACCTCTGTCCTCTCCTCTGTGTCTGCCTTGGTCTGTCTGTCTGTGTCTCTCTCTCTGCCTGTCTTCTTTGGTGGCCCCTTTGCTCGACATCTCGATTAGCGTAAACACGGAAAGACCACTACAGTGACAGTCACTGTAATGGTCCATTCGCGGTTTCACTTTCCCCAGTGTTCTGCCCTCCCGGACCAACTCCAACCTGCAGTTGAGAATTGTAAAGTCCAGGGGGTGTAGAGGGCAGAGTCCCCTGCATGGGGTGTAGACTACTCGCCTAGCAATATAATGAATAAGCAACTCAGAATAAAATAAAATGGGAAAAATACTCAAAGTACCCATAGATTAATCAAGCAATTTTACTTTTCTTTCACTGTATTATTTGTAACTTTACAACTTCCACTAACAGACTGTCATTCATGGGTGTGCTGAGCAAAGTTAAGGACCGTTAGGCCCCACCCAGTTTTCTTTTCCCTGCCTGCATATCAGTGGTCACTGACCCTACTTGGTCATTGGCTTTATCCTTACTACCTACCTCTATGATTCCCTTGTGCCTATCCCATGCATGTTTGAATCCTCCACTGTGCTGGCTCCCACTGTTTCCGGTGTAGATTTTGATCTTACCAGAGTTCCAGAGAACATTACAAAATTAACTTTTCTTTACGTCTTTCCTATCTCTGTCTTTATGCATATCTTTGTCATTGTTGCAGGGATAGAAGCTGGCAACAGTGGTCCACTGGCCAATTGCAGTCCAAGAGGTTGTGGATGCCATCAGGGGTAGAGGAGCTGCAGCCAGAGAACAGGCTCCTCCCTCCTCGACGGAGGAGACTTTCTTTGCAGACTTTGGATTTTAATTCATCGGGGTGCTATGCACTTCCCACCATACCGGAGACTTAAAGGGACTTTCTCAGGCTGGCCAGTTGCTAGTGTGCAAGTGTGCACAGCAATCTGTGCGACCTTTCCCCACCCGACACACAAAGGGAAAAAAAAGGCACCAAGAATTTTGAAACCGTGGGAGTGCTGATCCCCTACAAGAAGGGCTGCCAGCAACTTCTGAGTCCTCAATCTGTGGATGCTATCGGGGTAGAGGGAGCTGCAGCTGGATACTGGGCTCCCTCCCCTGTGATGGAGAGACTTTCTTTTGCCGACTTTGGATTTTAACTCATTGGGGTGCTACATGCTTCACCACCGCCCGGAGACTTGAAGGGACTTTCTCGAGCTGGCCAGGGGCTAGTGTGCACAGCAATCTGTGCGACCTTCCCCAGCCCCTGACACACAAAGGAAAAAAAAGTCACCAAGAATTTAGAAACTGTGGGAGTGCTAGCCCCCTACAAGAATTGCTGCCAGCAACTGCTGAGTCCTCAGACTGTGGATGCCATCAGGGTAGAGGGAGCCACAGAATGTACCACCCACCTGCCCCGCACCACCTTCTTTACTTAAATAGGCTTCAGGGGACAGCCCAGCCCATCTCCAAAACTGTAACAGTTGCCCAATGACTGGAGCGGCTTAAAGGGACCAGCCCGCTATGCTTAACCCGAGTCATTGTGTGTATAGAACACAGACAGTAAGTATGTCTAGTCCTGAGTTAGTCTGCTGCATCCTAAGGCTGGGAAAAGAGGGTGCCAGTCATTGCATCTTAGTGCTGTTCTTTATTACTTTATTTTATTTATTTTTGAGGTTGGAAAAAGAGTGTGTTAGCATTACATCGTAGTGCTGTGTTTTTACTGTCTTTGATCCATCTCGATTGCAAGTTTACCCAGTCTATTTCTGTTTCAGCCTAACCTATACAGCCTCCAGAACTGTCTTGACCTACCTTGATTGCCAATTTACCTAGTCTGCTTCCACCTTAGATTAGCCTATACAGCCTCCAGAACAGGGGTCTGCTTGTCCTAGATTAGCCTGCACAGCCTCCAGAATTAGGGATTGCCTGTTTGTTTAAGACACCTCTGGGAAGGCTTTACAGGGAATCCCTGAGTAAGGTAATGGCTGGATTTAGACAAATGTGGTGGTGGATAATGATGGGACATCAAAAGGGTGGGGGCTAGGATTTTACTGGGAGTCCCATATGTATTGACAATTGCTGTAACTGATTACATCGCATAGGTCAGGGCGGGCATCGTATCAGTGGAGTTGGTCCAGACCGGGTCATTTTACCCCAGGGTGTCATCACCTATGTTTCAGGATCAGTATGATGACCATATACATACTGGAAAAAGAGGGTTTTCATGGATGCAGTAACGTATGTAAGGGCTCACAAGAGTAAAAACACTCTACCCCTATGCAAGCCAGTGTTAAGGCAATCCTTCTGGGCCTCTTTGCTTCTAATGGGGGGTGACATAGAGCCAAACCCTGGCCTCCCAAGGACTAACACCCCCACTTAACACCCAGCACATCGGTGGGCCAATGCTAGGGGACTGAGGTTGGCCCATAAGAATATTATAGCCTAAGGCCCAAGATGCTCGAACTTGAGGCCTGGACCAGCCTTTCACTCCCTGACATAATTTGTATCTCTGAAACATGGCTTAAGACAAATGTACTCATGCATGAGGTTGAACTGCAAGGCTTTAAAACATTTAGGAAGGATAAGAAGAAGAAGTGTAGGGGGTCCTGTTATATGTTAGGTTTCAAATCAGTGCAACTATGGTTTCTACCCAGATCTCGAAGGAGATGGGTGTGAAGTTCTATTTGTCAAAATTCTCATTGGAGGCTTCAAGTCATTCCTTGTTGGGTGCACTTCTAACACGTCGAAGGAGGCCATGGAAGCCATAAAAATGCTGACAAACACCGTACCCACCCTGCTTAACTGTGAAAAGATAATACTTGGGGATTTCAACCTAAACTGGGGGATAAGCTAGCTGAGGAGGTCAAAAACAGCCTCCTGGGAGCGAATCTCACACAGCTGATGCACGAGCCCACACATCAACCAAAAGACTGGGAACCATACCACATAAACTAGATACTAGTGTCTAATCCAGAAAGGGGCCAGAATGGTAGGGACGTGTGCAGACTCACTCAGCGACCACACACCTACCTTTCTGGTGTAGAGGAACAATTTCCCAAGCTACCCTCCAGAACCTTCTGGACCAGAAATTACTCAGCACTAATGAAAGCTTCTTCCTTCAAGCCCTGTCTGAAGTGGACTGGGCCCAGGCCTCGATACCACTTCAGTAGATAAAAGCCCTTGAAGGCGCCACCAGACATTTTTGGTTGGTAGCCAGCAAGCACGCCGGGAAGAAGATCAGGGTCAAAGGTCAGGATGCTAGGTGGCTTAACCCTGATCTCAAGAGGAGGTTGAAGAACGAGACAAACTATAGGGAAATACAAATACTCAAACGTATAAGAGGACTGGGTGAGATATCGTAGCCAGAAATAGCTGCAAAAGAAACTCAAAAATGCAAAAGAGTTACCTGCATGTGCTGCAATCCAAGAACTTGTCAGACCCAAAGAAGTTCTGGGGCACATAAGCACTCTGCTCAAGGGGAGCAAGAGTAAGGTGACCGGTTAATAAAAGCAAATGGGACACTACTCTCCACCCCTAGAGACACAGCCAATGCCTTCAACAATTTCTTCCTGGACCTACAGAGGTTCAGAACTGGCAATCCCAATAAAGACGGGAGCTAAGCAAACCCTGGGAACCCTCCCAGGGCAGCCAAGTAAACTTGTGGACTCGCATCAGTGCCCGAATTACACCTTAAGCTGGTATGGCAGGGGAAGTCCTGAAACTGCTTAGAGGCCTGAAACCAGAATGTGCAGTAGGGCACGACAACCTGGAACCCAAGCTGCTGAATATTGGAGCCCCTGATATTGCAGGACCTATAGCCCAGCTCTTCAACAGGTCTCTGACCGAAGGAAAATACCTGCTCTGTGGAAGGTTGGACTGGTGACCCCAATCCCAAAAGCAGGCCGTATGGAGACATGGAAGATTTTAGGCCTTTCTCCATTCTATGCACCCTAAGCAAGTTGCTGGAGAATGTGGTCTACCAATAGGTAAACAACTACTTGGAACTGCACAACCTACAGGGTGATCAACAGCATGGTTTGAGAAAAAACAGCGGACTGAAACAGCCTAATAAGCTTCACCCACTGAAGTGTATGAAGCCTTAGACCAGAATAAAATGCTAGGGGTGGTCTATATTGACCTAACCAAGGCTTTTGATCTGGTCGACCACCAGCTACTTCTGGAACGACTAAGGGGCTGGGTCTGGATACAACAGCCCTGAAATGGTTCACAGACTACCTCAATGGCAGGACACAAATGGTTTGGTGGAATGGAGCTAAATCAAATGAGTGTCCAGTACCTGTAGGTTTCCACAGGGGTCAGTCCTAGGCCCCTGTTATTCTCCCTGTTCACTAACTAACCCCCCAACACTGCGGACAGGTGAAAGCTCACAGTCTATGCCGATGACGAGTGCTGTACAGGACAGGAAAGGACACACGGTCCTTAAATCTGAGTTGAAGCAGGACTTCACAGCCCTCAAACCTGGTGCCAGGTTAACAAGTTGGTCTTGAATAGAAAAAGATGAAAGCCATGCTCTTGGCCAAAAAGACTGGTCCTAAAGAGATCTAACTTCCTATCCCTCCACCTGGGATGGAGTAGGGTCAGAAGTAGTGGACAGCAGGAAATACCTGGGTTTGTACCTTGACCAGGAGGTCTCATTCAGAAAGCACATGGACCACCTCACAAAGATAGTAAACCAAAACTAGGCCTCCTCTAAATACTAAACTCCTTTCTAACCAAGGAAACTAGAATGGCGGTCAGTAACAGGACAATTCTCCCACCCTGTTCTACGGAGCAGCCTTGCTGCAGTCGCTGAGGACTACAGAAAGACAGTGACTGAGCACACTCTTCCACAGGGTCAGCCGGTTTACCACCAGGGCAGAAAGGATGGAACACCACTGCAAGGTGCTCCAGGCCTTAGAATGGCCATCCCTGGAAGCAAGATTAGCATATCCCTCCTGTGCATGGCTTTTAAGCTACAGCAACCAGGGCCCCCGGGCTGCAGGATCTCCTTGTCCCCAAGACAGTGAGACATGAGCTCAGATCTACTGATCAGACACTAATAGAAATTCCCAAGGCTAGATCATCCCTAGGTCAATGGTCATTCAGGGTTGCTCTCCCCAAACTCTGGAATGATCTCCCGAGAGAGAGAGATAAAAGACAGCTCCACTACTGAGGGTTTCAAGAAGGGCTAAAGCACACCTTGGAAGGAGTCTCACGTTGTTGTCTCACTTAAGATCCCCAAAGGGACCCAACGTGATTTATCTCTGCTAAAGAACACAGCAAATTGGACAGAAGGGTCCGATAGCTTGATGGTAGAACTGATTTTTCACTTATATAGGTTTAAAACTGTCACTAGTCTGTTCCTAACAAAGTCTTGATTATTGTTGTATCAGTTTCTGTACTATAATGTATGTTCACTCACTCCATGTAAGCCTTGCTGTACTGTACATATCAAAAGCATTGGTTTTTCCCTTCCTCTAGGTACATGTAACTAATCCTGGGTCATCCCTGAAAAAGGGACCACAAGGTTCCAGTCAGCCTACCCGTTACCAAAATTTTAAATAAAAATAAGTAAATAAATAAATTGTATTGGGCCAGTAAATGTTACTTTAATTAGCCCTGTGTCCTAGTGCTGAAGGAGGAAACATTTTGTTAAGTACAGAAGCTGGGCCATTGGATTTTCTCCACTGGTACCCTGCTGGCCAATTGCTATAAAAGTACAGTTACATAAGAACTTACCGTAACAGTAGATCTTTGAGAACAGCTCTTGCAGCAGGTTACACAATTAGGACTGAAGCCGGCAGGCACCAGGACCCCACGGAAATGTTCTAGCTAGCAGTATTCAGTGGGGACCACCTCTGACGCCGGTCCCCCTGACATCAGACATAGTATATAAGGAGGCAGTCCCCAGAATCCCATTTCTCCTGCTGGAGACTCCCGGCCGCTAGATGACATCAGAAGAGGAGACTGAGGATCCGCCATCAAATGGCAGTCAGAGAGAGATGCTGAGAACACCTGATCCTAGGAAAAGGATGTTGGAACTAGAATCTATCTCCAGCGGGATGGTGGAGGAAGTACCTGCTGCAGGAGCTGTTCTTGAAGATCTACTGTTACGGTAAGTTCTTACGTAACTGTACTGTCTTACTTGAAACAGCTCTTGCAGCAGGTTACACATTAGGACTGATTCCCAAGCAATAATGAAATCCCACACCATTGGGAGGAGGAAGGTAGAAATCCTTAATAGAACCTGAACCTAGGACAGAAGTCCTTGAAGGACTGACCAAAACCTGCTCTTAGCCTCGATGCAAAATCCATGCTATAATGCCTGATGAAAGTGTGCATGGAGCTTCAAGCAGCTGCAGCACAGATGGCGAGGTGGACACATTCTTTCTGCCGCAAGGAGTTAGCCACCTTGTGGAATGACCCTTGACCGCACCGTAGGGTTTGTTGCACTTCTGGTAACAGAATGTGATACACTGAATGAGCCACCAGGACAGCGACTGTTTGAAACAAGAGCTCCTATCATCCTGTGAGCAAAGGAGACAAAAGCTGGTCCAATTTTTGTGGTGGTGTTTTGTTCTGGTTAGGTAGTATCGAGACACCTATGCACATCTAAAGTGTGCAACAGGGCCTCTCCTTGATTAGAATACTTAGGAAAATACACTGGTAGGTCGATGTCCTGATTAAGGGTGAGAGCTGAGACCACCTTAGGCAGAAACTTAGGATTAGTCCGTGGGGATACTCTGTCTTGGTGAAAAACCAAATAAGGTTCTTTGCACATGAGTGCATGAGTTCAGAAATTCTTCTGGCCGTGTTAACGGCAACTAAAAACAACGTCTTCCAAGTAAGAAGATGTAGCTCACAGTCTGCGGCTGGGTCAAAGGGTGGCAGCGTGAGCTGCTCCAGGACAAAGGGTAAATCCCATGGCGGAATCGGATCCTTAACTGGAGGTCTAAGGTGGAGAACACCTCTCAGAAAGGCTCGTGATGTGTCCAACTGAGATATGGTGCATTGGCCTTTAGGGTGTGATAGGCTGAGATGGCACAGAGATGTACCTTAATCAAGGAGTAGGCCAAGCCTGTCTGAAAAGGGACAGGAGGTAGTCCAAGACCAACCTTTCTGGACAATCCATAGGCAAAAACTGCATGCTTGAACCCATATACAAAATCTACGCCATTTCATGGCATAATTAGCGGGTAGCCAATTTCCTAGCAGCAGCAAGAACGTTTGCTACCTCTTGTGAGACCCTGTATCACATCATGGCTATGTCTAGGAGCCAGGCATGCAGGTTCAGCGAATGAAGGTTCGGATAAACCAAGGAACCCGCCTCCTGAGGCGGCAAGTGGGAACTGATTGGCAGAGGCACTGGAGGTTCCTGGGACAGCTGACATAGTAGAGGGAACCAGATCTGCCTGGGCCAAAGCAGCGCCGATAAGTATTAGCGTTGCTTGCTCTCTGCGAAGTTTCAGAAGGACCCATGTATCAATGGAAAGTGGGAAGGCATGAGGAATCTGCCCCCAGGAGAGGAACAACGCGTCTCACCAGAAACACCAGGCCCTGGATCTAGTGAGCAAAATTGGGCAGTTTTGCATTGGATGGGGATGCAAAAGGTCTAACTCTGATGTACCCCATCTGCGAAACAGATCTTCTGCTACCTCCTGGAGTAGTTCCCACTATGGCCTCTGGCCTGAGAGTGGCTCAGGCCATCTGTGATGATATTGTCCACTCCTGGGACATGAACAGCAACGAGGTTTGGCGCGTGTTGCAAAACCAATCTCACACCTCATTTCCTCCTGCAAAGCGGGTAGGAATGGGTGCCTCCTGTTTGTTGAGGTAGTCACCACGGAATTGTCTGTTTGTAACAGAAGAGTACCCGGGAATCTCCGACTGGAAGGCCTGCAGGGCATAAAGAACTGTTCTCATTTCCAGGATATTTATGTGGAGATGAGTCTCTTGGGCTGTCCACAGGCCCTGAGACTGGACACTGTCGAGGTGTGCACCCCATCCGAGCCCTGAGGCGTCTGTGGAGATTGTCACAATCGGAGACAGCACAATGAAGGGACTCCGCCGATAGATTCTTCGGATCTAACCACCATTGCCAATCCCTGATTACGGCCTTCGTGATCTGGATTGGGAGCTGCAGCTGGTCTTGCTTTTACATACGAACATACGAATTTGCCAGCAGATAAAGGCCTAGAGGTCTATCAAGTCTGTCTCGAATGTGCAGCTAGCACCCTTATCCTGCAGCTGCCCTCCCTTCCACCCTTCCCTTCATTAACCCTCCCTTGTCCTGTCCCATCCTCGTTTGAAGCAGTCCACTGTTCTACTGCATACCACTTCAGGAGGTAACGCATTCCACCCAGCCACCACCCTCTCTGTAAAAAGTGTCTCCTCATCTCCCTCCTGAACCTTCCTCGCTGCAGTCTCATATCATGGCTCCTGGTGTCCCTCCTCCCTTACTTTGAACAGCCCCTCTGTACTTGTCTTGTTTATTCCTTTCATGTATTTAAAGGTTTCAATCATGTCACCCTGTCTCTCTTCTCCTCCAGTGAGTACATGTTCAACTCCTTCAACCTCCTCTCGTATGATAAGTCCCCAGCCCCTTGATCATCTTTGTCACTCTGCGCTGCACCCTCCAGTAACTTAATGTCCCTCTTCAGATACGGATGCCAGTACTGCAGTACTCCACGGTGGTCTAACTAATGACCTATACAGTGGCAGAATCACCTCCTCCTCCTCGAGGATATACCCTTGCAATACAACCCAGCATTTTGTTGGCATTTGCAGCTGCCTTCCTACATTGTGCGAGTTGTTCATTGACCCTGTAATGAGCACACCCAGATCCTTCTCCTCCTCTGTCTGGGCTAGCTGCACTCCCCAGCTGGTAACTCCTCCTTGGGTTCTTCATCCCAGAATGCAGCACCTTGCACTTTTTGGGATTAAAGCCCAGTTGCCAGGTGTCTGACCAGGTTTCAAGCTTTGCCAGATCATCCTGCAACCCTGCCATCCCCTAGGTCATCCACCACTGCGTCTACCTTGGTATCATCAGCAAACAGACTGATCTTGCTCTTGATGTCCCATGATATGTCTGCAATGAATATCCCAAACAACACTGGTCCCAACACCGAGCCCTGTGGAACACCACTGCCACTGCCCTTGGGTGTGAGAGCTCCCCACCCACCACCCTCTGTTGCCTTCCCTGCAGCCAGTTTCCTACCCATCTCACCAGCTTTGCACCTGCCCCTGTGCCTACTAACTTCCTTCCCAGTCTTCCATGTGGCACTGAGTCAATGCCTTACTGAAGTCCAGATACAGGACATTCACTGCATGGCCCTGTCCAGTTGCCTCAGTTACCCAGTCATAGAACCTCGACCAGGTTGGTTTGGCAGGATCTGCCACGTATGAAGCCATGCTGTCTGCTGTCCTGTAGTCCTTTGGCCTCTAGGAGGGCCACCAGCCTCCCTTCAGGATAGTCTCCATTAGCTTACCCACGATGGATGTGAGGCTCACTGGTCTGTAGTTTCCCAGTTCATCCTTGGGGCCGCTCTTGTGGAGGGCACCACATGAGCTATCCTCCAGTCCTGAGGTACACACCTGAATGTAGTGAGGCATTAAAATAGGTCTGCCAAAGGTCCTGCAAGGACCTCTGCCAGCTTCTTCAGTACCCTGGGTGGATGCCATCTGGGCCTGGCACCTTGTCCACCCTCAGTGCCTTCAAACCCTCTTGAACTCTGCTCTCCATGATTTCCCATCTGTCACCACTTCCCACCCTGCTTCTGCCATTTCTCCCACCTTGGGTGTCACCCCTCTTCTCTTTAGTAAATACTGAGCAGAAGTACTCAATTAGTGCTTCTGCCTTATCGCACCCTGCTTCCATCCAACCCCTTCCTAATCCTTACTATGTAGTCCTTACAGCTCCTTTTCTCCTGATGTACTTAAAGAAGTCCTTCTCCCTTCTTAATGCCTTGTGCCAGCCTGAGTTCCAGATGCTTTGGCCCCCTTACTGCCCTTGTCACCTCCATCGATTCTGTCAAGTACTCCTCCCTGTCCTCCCTCTCCCTGTTTTCTTGTACTTCCTAAAGGCAGCTGTTTTCCTCCTTACCTTTTCCATGACCTCCTTGCTCAACCAGATCGGTTTCTTAGCCCAGCCTTCTTGCTCTGGACTTTGCAGCAGGTTTTGTTGCCTCCACTATCCCCAGCTTTATGAGCTCCCACCTCTGGTTAGTGTCCATACTACATTGAATTCTGGCCAGGTACCCTTTTACCACTCCCCACCTTCCCAAAGTCGGCCCTCCTGAAGTCCAGCACTATTGTGCCAGATTCCACTCCTTCCTTGCCCATGTCCAATGTGAGCTATACTGAGTGGTGGTCACTCCCTGACAGCGTTCCTCCACTATAAGTTCTCTCACAAAGTCCCAATTTTCCAGCACAAGGTCAAGGGTATTCACTAACCTGGTTGGTTCACTGACCATTTGCAGCAGGAAGCTGTCCTGGAAGGCATCCAGCAGTAACTGCTCCCTTCTGTTCCAGGTTGTTGGGGTGCTCCAGTCCACTCCTGGCATGTTGAAGTCCCCCACAATCACCACACTACCCTTTTGCAGGTCCTCCTGATCTGTCCCGCTAGTTCCCTGTCTGACTTCTCCATTTGAGATGGTGGCCTGTACACCGCCTCCCATTCTAAGAATCCTATTCTTGGAATCCTGGATTTGCATCCAAAGTGACTCCTTACTACCTCCTCCCTTTCCTCCCTTACACACTTCAGTCCTTCCTTCACATATAGTGCCACCCCTTCCCAATCACCCTGTCCCTATGAAATAACCTGTACCCTGGTACAGACAGGTCCCAGTCATTGTATTGGGTGGCCCATGTTTCCATGATGGCTGCAATGTCCACCTCTCCCTCTGCCATGAGAACCTGTAACTGCAGTTTTCCTCCCAAGGCTCCTAGCATTAAGGGTAACCACCTTCCACCCTTCCCCTCCCATCCTGCCCTCCTTTCCTAGCATCACCAACAGTACTTGCCATTTGTCCTTTGTCACTGTTATAGGGGTAAGCTCTACATGATTTCCCAACCTGTGATCTCTGCATATCTCTCTTCCCAACTGCCACCCCCCACTCCTAGTTTAAATTCCCAACTTCCTCTATGTACTCCTCCATCCTCTGTTTCAACACTTTCTTTTCCTCCTCACTCAGGTGTAGTCTGTCCTTGGCATAGAGACTACTGTCCTCCCAGGTCCCTCCCACCCCAACAGCCCATACCCTTTAGCACAACACCAGGTTCTTAGCCATCCGTTAAATTCCTCTATTCTCAGCTTCCTTGTCGGCTTGCCTTTTGCACCGGAAGTATCTCTGAAAAGTTGCTGATCTTCCTGCTCCTCACATAATTGTGCTAGTTCCTCAAACCTCCTCTGGACTGTTTCTACTGTCTTGTCAGCCAGGTCGTTTGTCCCAAGATGTATAATTAAATGAGGCTTGTCCTACCCCTTCTAGCATATTTCAGAACAGATTGTCCCACTCTATCCGCTGTCATTCCTGGTATGGCCTCCACCCAAATTTGACTATGCCTCTCCCCTTGCTACCCCACCTAACTCCTCTTAGTATTGAGTCCCCAGCACCAAGATTCCACCCTCTTACTCCCTGCTTGCTTCCATTCATCTCTGTCTCTCATTTCCAGCTCTTCTTCTTCTTCCTCCTGCACATTATTTCCTTTTACCCCTGTTGCAATTCTCCAGCAGAACTTCCCCGCCTCCAGTTTGGTCCAGGCATTTATCAATTACTCCTCTAATTTCATCATTTCCTCCTCCACCTTCTTCCTCTCTAGCAGTGCACAGCTTGTTTTCTGAAGGCCTTCACAAATGCCTACTCCTCTGTCTTCATAGTAACCTGTTCTCTCCTTTCCACTCCATGACTTTTGCCACTTCTTCGCCTCCCTCACAAGTCCCTATCTCCTCCTTCCATTTGTCTTTTGTCTCCTGACCTGGTTTCCTGGCAATTGTTCTTCCTGGCCTGGGCCCTTTGTCTCTGCTTCCTTCTTCTGACCTCTCCTCACTACTGTTGACTTAAATTGCCCTCCTCATCTCCTCTCCTCTCCTCCAGTATTGGGCTAAACCCACCCCAATCTGCCTTGCCTGTCTTAGTTCCTCCTGCAGACCCTCAATCTCCTTTCTAAGTTTTTCTATGTGATTGCACACTAAACATCCTCCCACACTCCAGGCAATTTTAGAAAGATTGGTGCACCGCAGTTGTTGCAGCCTACCACCCTACCCATTGCTGTCGTGCACACCAGTGACCCCCACTCTTCCAGATGCAGGATGCCAAACACTCCCCAAGTCTCCCTCTCCTCCTCTATCAGTGCAAAACATTTTCTTTATTTCCTTATCTCCTTTGTTGCACATGTTTAGATATATTGAGCAACTGCTTTTTATATTCCTATCCTTCCTATCCACGCTCAAAAACAGGCTTTAAGTAGCCATTGCACAACCTTCTTCAAACTCCTACTCCTCCTTTCCCAATGCAATATCAATGCGAAGAAGTAATAATGAAAGCTCCTAGATTTGCATTTACTTCCCTTCCACTGAGAGAGCAGTCACCTCTTCACTTGTTGCTGTTCCTTTCCTGGTATACCCCTCCTACTCAACACCCCTTACTATACCCAGTGTTTAGCTCCTAAATTGAAACCAACAGCAGCAGCTCTGTGATGTAATCCCAAGGTCAGAGCAGCAGTTCACTCTCTGTAAAGGGAATCCTGAATTGAAACCAAACAGCAGCAGCTCTGTGATGTAATCCCAAGGTCAGAGCAGCAGTCCACTCTTTGTAAAGAGAATCCTAAATTGAAACCAAACAGCAGCAGCTCTGTGATGTAATCCCAAGGTCAGAGCAGCAGTCCACTCTCTGTAAAGAGAATCCTAAATTTTGATCCCATTGGACCCATAACATCCACTGGGTCACCCATGGGTGGAGCAGCAGCGGGACTGTTGCAATGACCGCAGCCATGTGTCCGAAGCAGGCAAAGGACCAATCTGGCAGGAATGGTCTTCTTCACCAAAATGTCCCTGATGAAGGACCTGATGTTTTCCGCTCTGTCCTGGGGAAGAAAAGCTTTCCCTGGATGGTGTCCAGAACTGCACCTATGAACTTCAGAGTCTGAGACAGAACCAGGCGTGACTCTCTTGATTGATAATGATGCCCAACGCCTCAAACAGAGACTGAGTATGATGAATGGCGGACATCAGCCTCTCGAGAGGGCTCATGAGAAACCAGTCATCCAGGTAAAGAACATGTAATGGCCTTGTCTCCTCAGCGCCGCTGCTACGGCTGCCATGCACTTCGTGAATACCCGAGGTGCCGATGACAGTCCGAAGGGAAGGCTCGAACTGATAATGGTGGCTCTGAAACTCAAAGCGCAGAAACTTCCTGTGCGCTTGAGCAGTGGGTATATGCAGGTAAGTATCCTGCATGTCCAAGGACACTAGGAAGGTGCCCTGCTTGAGCATGGGAATCAGACCTGGGAGGGTCACCATGCGGAAGCATTTGTACAGGATCAACTCGTTGAGGTTGCTGAGGTCCAGTATCGGACGGAGGTCCCCTGTTTTCTTGGGAACCAGAAAGAACTGAGAATAATATCTTGCACTCCTCTGATTCCATGGTATGTGCTCTGTCACTTTTTCCCAGAAGCGAGCACCTCCTGCTGTATGAGCAGGGCATGCTGACCCGAGTAACAGTAAAGCAGGGGAGGTCTTGCCGGTGGGTGGTTGAGAAATTCTATGAAGTGACCTTTCTTGACCAATTGGAGAACCACCGGTTGGTGGTAATCGACTGCCACCCTAAAAGTGGTGAGCAATGCGACCCGATCTTTGTGCCCGTTGATCCAGAGGAGGGTGGGGGCTGGGAAGGAGTCATGCTGTGGCAGCACTGGTCCCTGCAGGCTGGGCTGGTTTAGTGTAGCATTGGCCTCTGCTTGGGGATGACTTAACTTGGGCTTTACGCTGAAAGTGCCCCTTTGTTGCTGGCCGAACATGGCTGCTGCCTTTGTTGCCGGCTTGCGAAAATGGCTCTGGTTCCTATGAAAGGAACCAGGCCTGGATCTGTACATGGCCCATACGGACCTGACTGCCTTCCCAGCGTCCTGGAGCTTGGTGATAACCTTCTCCGAGGGTTCACCAAAAGTACTTCGCCCGTTGTGGGGCGTCAGGAATATTCTTCTGTATGTCCGGGTGAAGCCAGAGACACAGAGCCAAGAGTTTCACTGGAGACAGACACCGAGCTGCAGCTCTGGTGGACGAGTCCGCAGAATCATGTGCAACTCGTAGTACTTGGGTACCCACATCAGACCCTGTGCGGAGAAGGTTTAGGAGCTCCGCCTTCTGATTGACATCCGGAAGTTTATCGATCGGGTCCTGGTCCTGTTCCCACAGGGTGTTCTGAAATTGTACCATGTGGGTTAGGTAGTCCAGGGACCTGATGGAGCATGTAGCAGCCACATGCATGCATCTTCCCAGGGCATCCAATTGTTTGGATTCCTGGTCCGTGGCTGTGTACTCGTGTTGCGGTCTTTGGGACTGGTCATGTCAGGCCGTAATGACCAGGGAGTCTGCCAGAGGTTGTTGAGCCAAGTACTGGTCCTCTCTTGGGGCCTTGTACAGGCGATCAGCTTTCTTGGCACAGTGGGGTGGAGTGCGGACACTTCCACGCAGCCTTGGTGGTATCCGTGAAGGTGTCCACCAGGGGTGGCACTACCACAGGCTTTAGGTCTTTCTGCCAAAGATAACGGGCAAGGCGCTTCCTTTCAGGTTTGAGGTCTTCAGCATCCCACCCCATGTTGTCCTGGATGTGCCTCATGATCTCAGAGAAAGAGGATCATCCGGAGGAGACTTGGGAAAGTCATGTGGGTCAGGTGATGGAATACTGAGTGGAGAAGGAGATGTGGAATAATCCAAGGTATCCAATCTGGAGTCCTCCCTGATGGAGTATTCTGAAAGACGCCTGGGTCGCTTGGGGTTGGGGGACCCTGATGGAGATCTTGAGGGAGGCCTTCTCCGTCCTTGGATCTACCCCTAGGAGGTGGAGTCTGCTCCTTAGGGGTTGGTGATCATCCTGCTGGCCCTTTGGTGGAGGAGGGTGTAGGAGGTGAAGGAGGAGGAGGAGGAGGTTTTACAGGGACCACATCCTTTCGGAAAGTAAAGAGATCCTTTACTTCTTGTAGAATCATGCCTGACGACGGGTCTGGCACCGGTGGTCTGTCGCCGGGTCAGCGCCGGGTCCGCAGGTGTCTCGGGTGGGTGAAGGTTCCTCAGGAGCCCAGCATCCTCAGTGTCACCCGCCTGGTCTTCGAGCAGCATCGTGTCCTCCTCCATTGAATCCGTGTCCACGGTAACAGAGGCGGTCTTCAGCTACGGTGAATCCGAGGCCCACGTTGGTCGCTGGCCGATGCCTTCAGGTTCAGCGACGCCTGGCCGGGCGCTCTGGTGTCTGGCTAGTGTCCAAGGCTCAGGCGAATGCCTGGTTGACTTGGTGCTTGGCCGATGTCGGGTCCGATGTCCGCTTTAGGGACATCAGGTCTTCGCCTTCCTGGGTGGTGGATCCGGACCTCTGGGAGGCTGGGAGACTGATCTGGAGTCAGGGTCCTGATGTCAGGTTGATGAGGAAGACTTGTGGCATTTGGAAGACTTGGAAGAGGCCCAAGAGGAAGTGGAGGAAGCTGAGGGCCTTGAAGTCTTGATGGGCTGGAGAGTCCAAGAGCCACCTGAAGCCTGGACTTTGACCAGAGGGGACTGAGAATGAGCCCTGGAGGGAGAGTGGTCCAACCTGGTGGGGTCTGAGTTACGGGAGTCCAAGGCCTGGTTCGGGATCTGGACCTTGCTTTCTCCTGGTGTTTGTCCCGTGTTTATGGGCCTTGGAAGAAGAATTGCCCTGAGGAAGGTTCTTGGTCCAATCTACTAAGTTTTTCTGGACCACTTGAGAGAATCTCCTTGGGTATCTCATAGAAATATCTGGAAATATCTGACCATATCATGGCTGCAGCTGTAGATATCTTAATTCAAGAAAGTATTTGCCTGACCTTCCTAAACCTTTACTTGGAAAGGAAATGTGGTGCTTCTCAGAATGGGAATATTTGGAAAGAACTGCATTTTCCAGGCCGATTTTGTTGTGAGTGGAGTAAACCGTTGCTGAGTGTAGTCTGCATGTGACAAAAGTGTAGTCAGTCACTAGCATATTCAGGAGAGCTGTGTGTCTGAGGCAGTACTACATCTAGCTGCTCTGGTTAAATTGAGTGACATTTTATTTTACATAAAAAATATTTTAATTACCATCTGGGCTTGTGGCTGTGGAATGAGCAATGAAATATACAAAGTTCAAAATGCATAACAACTAGTACATTTACTAATGGTCATGTGAGTCTGATATTGATATTACAGAGCAAAGGGTCAGCTCAGCTGCTTGTCATATGGCATGGGAGTGCAGTCTGAAACTAAACTAAGTTTACATGCATGGTAACACTTCTGCAGACTCAGTTTAGTGTGTGTGTGTGTGTAGTACATAGTGCATGCATGCAGCATGCTTAGTATGAAACTCTGTTAGGGAAGGGAAGATTATTTATTTATTTGAAAAGTTTCACCAGAAAAGGCAGACTGTGCTGCAATAGCTCATTTCCAGATGCATCCTGGGGAAAGGGAAAAGGAGATACAATACAGAACACAGATGTAAACTAAAAATATAAAAAGAGCTTAGTCTAAAAATATGCAAAAGGCCAAGTCAACATAAAACACAGTACATTTAGGCTATACCAAACATTTTGAGTAACAGGCAGGCATCACTTGCCATTGGATATAGTCCTATACATATATACATTTTACACATACATGCATATAGATATAGATATAGATATAGATATAGATAGATATATATATATATATATATATATATATATATATATATATATATACACACACACACATACACATACACACACCCTTATTTTAGTACTCATTCATAAACATATGCAAACACACAAAAGACTTACACAGATAAATTTTGCTTTTAGAAAACTCGGAGGTTGGGTGTGAGGACTTTGTAGGGAGCGTGGGAGTGGAGCTGGGATAGAATGAGCCTTCACCCCTCTGGGATGCACACTGCATAAAGGGATTGGCAGGGTAAAGGGGAGAATAGTTTGGTGGACAGAAATACAGAGTTGAGACAAGGGTGAAGGGAGTTTGGGAAGAGAGGTGCATGATATGAAATTGTGAAAGGAAAAAACTGAAGAGGAGAGACAAGGTAGTGGGGAGGTTTAGGCAAGCCTTTATCCACAGAAGCAGAACCCCAAGGGTATGAACCCTACTCGATGAACCCAGCTAGTGCTTTAGGCATGCCTAGGGAGGGTTAGAAGGGATACAGCAGTGGAAATAGAACAGAAGAAAAGGCAGAGGGGAATAATGAAGGAGAGGTAGGTAGATTATAGGAAAGCAATGACATTTAAAATAATGTCTTTCATACACACAATGTTCCAAAGTGATTTATAATCTGAGACACAGAAGAGAATGTCACTGCCATTTCACATTCACAGGGAGATTAAAGCAGTTTAGAGCTGGGTTTCTCAAATGGTGAAGCCCCAACCTGTTCCAGGGAGGCTCAAGCAAGTCTGAAAAGTACTGTATTTCACTTTGAGTTACACATTTTTTTTGTTTGAAGGGCTGAGGCAAACTAAAAGAGGATAATAGTAAGTGAATATATGTATTTTCTTACAAATTGGTGACCAGGATAGGTACACTGAGCCAAGACTCACTTCAGGAGTGCCTGGGGAAGGGTAGGGAGTGAATACAGTTCAAAAAGTTACTGCAAAACAGTCAAGCAATACAAAATGAATGAAAGTGAACAGGAACAATGAACAAATAATGAGACGTACAACTGACCAATTAAACATGCGGCAGAACACTTCAAATACAAGGGTTAAGCAGAGGGTACAGTAGTAGTGCTTTTGAAGGAGGGCTCAAAAGGATACCTCAGAAGTTGCTTAAGACCAGAGTAAGAGAGGGAGAGGCATATTTACGTAGTTAGGTTATTTCAGATAGTGGGAATGGACAGAGAAAGTAGTCTGACACAGGAAGGTGTTGCAGCAAGGTGTAACAACAGTTTGAAAGTCAAAATAATGGAGCAAGCAGGTTGGCCTGGGGGAGGGGTAAAATAAGTTTGAATAAAATGAGAGTGAACTACTCAAAATTAGTTTCTCTTTATTGTAAAGTATGCCATTTTTCTGGGGAAGTCCAAGATCACTTCAATATTTGGTGTAGGCTCAAACTAGTTTCCATGGCTTGGAGGAGGTTGACTGTGACAAAGTCTGAGAATTAATGGTTTAGATACAGAGCGAATTTACAGAGACCTTAAGCACAGAGACTTGTTTGGGGTTGTGCCATGCAAAGTGGCAGGTATGGATTCAAACCAGGGTTTCCAAATTCAAAATTTTGTCCCCTAACTACAATACTGCTTTGTTTCCAGATTTTAATCATAAACTATGGTAATGGTGATGACTGGAAAGCTTGCATTGATTTTTTCTGTTCTTTTGGCCACTTTGTAGACCGCTCTGCTTACAAATAGCTTTTATCTTTTATGGGCCCTGAAATTCTTGAACGCTGCTACAGGAACAAAATGTTTTTAGTAAGTTGTTTCTTTGCTATCAAATAGTGTTCTGGGGATATCACTGAAAAAGCTTAGATTTATGTAACAGCAGGGTCAAAATTAAGTTTTACAGCAACTGCCCAGCAGGGGTACCAATGGAGAAAATCCACAGCCCAACTTGTACTTACTCCAGCACTCACGACACAGGGCTAATTAAAGGAACATTTTACTGACCCAATAATGTCCTGACTACAATTGGCCAGTGGACCACTGTTGCCAACTTCTGTCCCTGCAACAGTGACAAACATATGCATAAAAACAGAGACAGGAAAGACGTAAGAAAAGCTAATTTTGTAATGGTCCTCTGAAACTCTGGCAAGATCAGAATCTACACCAGGAAGCAATGGGAGCCAACATGGTTGAGGGATTCAGACATGCATGGGACAGGCACAAGGGAACTCTAGAGGTGGGTAGTAAGGGCTAAAGCCAATGACCAAGTAGGTCAGCGACCACTGATGTGTAGGCAGGAATAACGGGCAGACTGGATGGACCTAGCGGTCCTCATCTGCCGCCAAATGCTAGATTACTGTGTCACCCTGCTACCTCAGATCAGTGCCTTCCATAACTTAAGTGATCTCCCTAAGAGCCCCACATTTGACAACAGATGGGGGCACTGAACCTTAAGATGGTAATACTGTGTTACAAAACTTATCATCTGTGAAGCACAAGAATATCACAACACATCAATGAACCACCAGCCTTTCCCACCTACTTGGCTAGGAATATAATGAATAAGTAACTCCAGAATAAAATAAAATGGGAAAATACTAAAAGTGGCCATAGACTAATCAAACAATTTTACTTTTCTATTTCACTTTATTATTTATAACTTTACAAGTTCCACTAACAGACTGTAATTTTGGGTGCTGAGCAAATCAGAAAACACATTATCTTAACCAAGTGCTCATTGGAGATGCATTCACAAAATGAACACACACACACACAGACACACACACAACATTTTTCCCAGATGCACAAATGCCAAGATGAAAACACATGTGATGACAGGACAGGACATGCACCCCCTAGCAAAGCCCTGCCTCCCCACCAAAACACAAGCTAAAAATATGTGCTTGCACCCTCCACAAAGAAAGATGCCCCACAACATTTCAAGTTCAAGTTTATTGCAGGAAATACTCCACTGAGCTTGCAGGAAATACTCCATTGAGCAAGCTCATTCACAAGGAGGTCCTGGTACACATATATTGACATATGGACACAACATACAGATATCATTTCAGTAAATATATGTCAAGTGCTTACAGGATACAGTGAAGTTCACAGAGGGATGGAACCAATTGAGGCAGATTTAAGGACAAACATTTCAGTCAACAATATGTAGTAAGCCCAATGACACTAATAGATTCATAACATTGTATTTTGTGGAGGTCACATGATGAGCTTGGCATGAGAGGACATTTGTGGTGTTGCTCCTAGGCCCTGACTACTTTAAAAGCTATAAAAACCCAATTTGAATTGCTGCAGTTGATCGCTTCCAGTGCTTTAATTGGTGAAAGTGCTCCTGAGCGATTTTCGGTTGTAAAATATTGCGGATTGAGAGTTATACAGAAATTTCTCTCCACCTAAGTGGTGAATCTGACGATGGTGCAAGGCCTTGTTAAAGCACCGAGATGGAGTGTGAAGCTCCTGAACCCCTCATGAGCGAGAGCGCCTGCAGTTAACAGCCGAAATCACAATCGCCAGAGCCCCAGGAGCAAATGGACAAAAATAGATCGAGAACAAGAAGGGGAAGACACCAAGAGCAGATGACCTAATGGAAATAAAACAGTTACTGCAAAGCCCGTTGCTGATTTTTCTACAGTGAAGCCAGCACTGCAGTCTTTGGCGAGAGAATGGGGATGTGGAAGCAGAGTCTCCTCAAAGAATGGAAGGTCTCCACGATAGATCAGGAGTTGATTTTAGCTCGCAAACAGATTAAAAAGTTAAGGACCAAATGGATGATCAGGAGTCCAGAATTCAAGAAATAATCTTATCCTCACGAGGGTTACCAGAGAAGGCCTAGGGGTTGGACTGTGTTACATTTATGCAAGAACTGCTACTTAAACTGTTGGGCCCCACGCCATATGGAGAAGCATATAATCTGGAGCGGACTATAGGGCTCTAAGAGATGCCCCCACTGGAGCGAGACCCAGAGTGTTAATCATGAGGTTTTTAAATTATAAAGAGAAATCACATGTGTTGGCTAATGCTCTACAGAATAAAACCTTGCTGGAATGGCGCTCCTTTGGTTATTTCAAGACCAGTCATCCTCGTGTGGAGAAACAAAAGGAATACGCTGATATAAAGAAGAAGCTGTATCTTATGGCATCAAATTTAGGATGCAATACCCTGCAACCCTGTCTGTTCATCTTCAAACAGGGAAAAAGATACTTGACTGCTAGGGATGCAACGGAAGGTCTGGTTTGAGTTGCGCTCTCTTCAAACTACGACTTGAGTCCCTGCAGTAAGAGGGAAGAAGTGCTTTGTTTGATCTCTCATAGTGGGGATCTGAAATAAGAAGATATGCAATTGAGGTTTCATCTGTTTCTTTCGCAGCAAGTCATCTCTCAATTTGATTGCCCGTATGTTTATGGACATGGTGGAGAGGGTGTTTCTTTTTTTTTCTCTATCTCTCCTTTTGAATTCACAACTGATGTGCTAGTTACAGGAAGTGTAATGGCAGTTTAGAAACTGAATAAAGTTGGAGGTGTATGGGCCAATAATATTTGGTGTGGGGGGCTTCTTGTGAGATTATACTGCGAATCCATTTTGAAGAGGGCAAGTGTTTTGAATACAGGGAGGGGCTTACCCTCAAGAGTGAACCTGATTTGGATATTGGGGAGCACGGGAGGTTGGATACCAGGTGGCAGTTACTGATGAGGATAGGGAACGCTCAAAGTTTATTTGATGGCGTATGCAGTTGGGGGTTAATGGAGTTCCCATATGCGAATGAGAAATTCCTATCGCCTCATGAGGGAATTACATAAGTGAAACAGGGGATAATGGGAGTTTTAGGGTCAGGAACATTCTTTGGACTGCCTGGTATTCTTATAGGGACAGGAGTTAGTTATATTTTGGTTGGGTAACTCATGATCTTCTGTTGCAAGTGGCCGGGTTGAGAGATCTTTTATAGGCAATTGTATAAGTTAACTTAGCAAGAGTTAGAAATTTAATTTAGATATTAATTAGCGGATAGGATATGCTTATGGGGAATTATATGCACAAGGGAAAGGGAAAGCTGGCATAGCTAATTGATTGTAGGGGCTAAAGATGGATGAAGTCGTATGAGATACGCTGGTGGGCTTGTGGGGCTTGGGAGCACACTGCAAATGGCTCATCAATGAACCATGTTTCTTTAGGAGGGTGATCTTGGGATCGGGGGTTGGGGAAGGGGCTGTGAAGAATCTGGAAAGAGAGAGAGCACATATTGCACAGGAGAGAGAAGCTAACCTAGAGATAGTTATAATAGCTGGACAGGGAATCTATTATGTTGGTGTGAAATGTCTTGTATAAAAATCATCTCATGGAATGTAAAAGGTCTTGGGGTAGACGTAAAAGAATGGTAATCATAAGACACATCGAACAAATGAGGGTACATATTGTTGCATTACAAGTGACTCACTTGTTATCGGAAGAGTTGACTCAGTTAAAGAGGAGGTGGGTGAACCAGGTATATGGAGCAGGTAAAGAAACAGCTTCAGGTGGGGTAGCAATTTTAATTGGGAAAATTGTCCATATATTATTGAAAAGGTGATGGTTAGAGAGGATTGTAGGGGATATACCTTTCAGGTACTATATTGGCAAAGAGTTATCAATTGCATCTATATATGGCCCTACACTGCCTAACCCTCAGTTTCTGGCCTCAGTGGAGACGGATATTGCTCTGTTAACCTCACATCCTCTTATTTTGGCAGGGGACTGGAATTTTGTCTAAATAATTGGGAGGATAAAATACCACTATCCAGAAGCCCTTATCAGTGGCTCAGGTGGCTATGTCCAGATTATTGAAGGTTGCTGCACTAACAGATCCGATAAGAACCAATGCAGCTGGAGGTAATAATATGACATTTTAGTCCACAGCACATAAGAGTCACTCCAGAATAGATTTCATTTTGTCAATAGGAAGCACTTAGGGAGGTCAAGGAGATAGCTACTAAGTGCAGGATTTTATCAGATCATTCCCAATTCAGCTGACCTGGGAACCAGAGAATATTCCTTCTCACCTCATAGGTGGAGGTTAAATTACTTTTTTTGCAGATACTACAATCCAGAGTAAATTGGAAAAGATGCGTTACAGGATGTTATACAGAATCAATTACCTACATTACAAAACAAGGGTTTAGCTTGGCCTACATGTAAGATATTATACTCAGGGACAGCATGGGGTTATGATGTAAGGTGAAATAGTATGAGATGAGCAAAGGAGGAATTCTTATTGGGGCTATTGACTCTCTGGCACCTCAGGAGGGACTTCAGGAAGATAGACTCTGAACTCCAAAGCTTACAGGAGATGGCTGACATTACCTATAGTAAGTTGATTTTTGGCTTGAAAAATTTCAGGCCAAATACTTGATGCAGGGTGATGTTCCTGAAGCTTGCTGGCAGCCAAAGTCAAAGAGTGGGAAGCTAGTAGAACAAGCCCAGTTATACGATAGGGTGGGGTTGTCATTACAGACCCTCAACAAATGGCGGATGCTTTTAGGTCCCACTATAAAGAAATTTATCAGTTACAGTAAGTGGGTGGGGAAAAGGAAATTAACACATTCCTAGATGGTATTTCTTTACCAGTCCCGATGTAGATCAGGATAAGGAATTAGCAGCATTGATCAGAGAAGAGGAGATAATAGCGGAGATTCAGGCATTACCCTCTGGTAAAGCTTTGGGGTCAGATGGCCTTACAGCTAATTTTACCAGGTACATTTGCATACTATACTCCTGTTAAAAGATTTATTTAACAGTATAATGCAGGAAGGGTGCCCCACCCACCATTATACCAGGCTTATATTACGTTGGTTCCTAAACCGGATAAACCTAAAGATTTACTTGGTAGCTATAGACCCATCTCTTTGATGAATCAGGGTATTAAGATTCTCACAAGGATTCTAGCTAATAGAATCCTGAATATTGCACCAGATTTAAAAGTCCTGAGCAGGTGGGTTTTATGCCAAGGAGGGGAGCAGATGATGCTCTTAGAAAACTGCATCACATACTTAGTTTTGCCCTGGACTCCCAATTACCCTTAGCTTTGATATCTCTGGATGTGAAAATGCCTTTGACAGGGTCTCTATCCATTTCTGTTTGCCACCATGGAGAGGTTGGGTTTTCCAAGGGTCGTTTTAGAGGTATCAGAAATTTATACTCCACTCCCACAGCCAGGGTAATGTGTAATGGGTATATTTCTTCAGAATTTTGTTGGTTATCGGAACAAGGCAGGGATGCCCCTATCGCCACTACTCTTTAATATATATTTGGAACCATTATTAATTGCTATTAAAAATGATGTTAGTTTTAAGGGATCTCGATTGCAGGGTGGGAATTAAAATTGACAGTCTATGCGGATGATATTCTTTGCATTTTGTTAATCCTGGGGTATGTTTCTGCAGAACAGTAGAATTTATAAGCCAATTCTCTAAAGTGTCAAATTACAAACTAAATTTGACTAAGACACAGATTCTTCCTCTGACACCCCATGTGTGTAGAGCTGACTTTGCTCCAATGCAGATACACTGGGCTGGAGACCGTTAAAATATTTGGAAATATGGATTACTGCTTGCTGGGAGGGCGGTGCTCGATGAATCTGAATAAGGTGCTGGCTGTAATTAATGGGGATATGCTTACATGAAATAAGCTTCCTGTAAATTTTGCAGCTAGATTGGCCTAATTAAATGAATCTAATGCCAAGATTATAGTACCCAGTCTATTTAGCCCCATATAATATCCCAAAATATGGTTCATTAAAATTAGAAGAACACTGTCTGAGTTTCTGTGGAATTCAATGCCCTCTGGAGAAAACACAAGGTGCTATATTTGCCACAAGATTGGGGGATGAAACTGCCTGACTTACATCTGTATTATGTAGTTGAGTCAGTTGGGTATTATGAGTTGATGGGGTTCAGGGATGAGGAGGAATCATATATTCCAATATGGTTTCAGATGGAGAGGCAGTTGTTAAAAGAATTTGGCATAATGCTGGAGGCTTTGCTCTTGCCAATCCGGGAAAATACTTTGGTAAAGCAATGGAGACACCAGTTGAAAAAACTTCACGAAGGCCTGGTGGATGTTTCTTTCTCCTTCTCAGAGAAAGGAACAGAGAGTCTGTAGATCAGCCGATGTTAGGAAATCCCAATTTTTGATTGGGGGTAAAGTCATTACTAGGCGTTTGGCAGCACAGTTAGAGGACCTTGCATCAAGTGATGTTATGCAAGACAATAGGGTTGTTCTTACGGTGAGATGTGAGTCTGTGCACTTTTTAAAAGAATACAGCTGGCCAAATGTTGGAGAAGGTTGGGAAAGACCTGGGGGTTCATTAACAAATCCTTTTACCTGGGAAAATTTTTCTACATTAAATCTATTGTCTAATTCTTTATCCAAAGTACATAAGGTATTATTAGACTATCTCAGTCCAAGTCCCCAGTAAAATATTATACTGGGATGGCGAATAGACCCTCAACAGCTAGCTTGGAATGTTATTTGGAAAGGCATTAAATATATACCTATACCCAGGTATAGAATCATGCAGTACTTTATTGTCTCCAATATGTATTTTACCCTAAGAAATTGTGTGATAGCTGAAACAGACAGATCTATGCTTTAGATGTGGGGCTGAGCGGTGACGCCCACGTGTTATGTGGAATTGTTGTAAAATACAGTCACTCTGGATGGAAATTAAGCAATAAATGGACCCCATGTTAGACTATTCAGAGTTTATAGTGCCAGAAGTTTGTATTTTAGGTGATATGACACATTTAACAGGATCCACATCCAAATATCACCTATCATTGATGACAGCAATAGTTACATTTTTCATATTGAAACATTGGAAGATGATCAATGTTATAATTACAAACATGGGGTGAGGGATTTTATATGGGCCTGGGTAAAATCAGGAGATTTATGTGCTTAGAGGGTAAGAAGGGTTTGTTTGATAAAGATGGTCGACTTTGGAGACCATCTATCTATTACAGGTTGGCAGTACTGAGACATAGATCTGTTTGTTGGGTTGGGATTAGTAAAAAGAATATTGTGTTGTAGATTTAGATGGTTTAAGTGAAAGCTATATAGTGCCTAGAGGCAATATTCCATAAGTTGGTGTCCAGCTTAGGTGGTTTACATGGAACTACTAGTGGGATATGGGCAATGCTCTGATGGGCGATAAATAGGTGCAGCTCTCTCTCTTTCCAGGAGACACAGTAGTGGTTTACCCTTCAAGTTAGATGGGTTACAAGTTTCCAGCTAAAGGGAAATATATAATGCAGTTGGAGGACTCTAATTGAAAAGACTTCACCCTTGGATCCAGGGGTTTATTTTTTTTTTTTCCTCCTTGTTTGCTTTTTTCTTTATTTAGTCTTCCTGGACTGAATTAAGTGAAACTAAGTATTGGTCAGACTGTGCTAAAGTGCAATGGAGGGTCAGCCCTATTTCTGTGTGTGTACATAGTTTATGTGTATATAGGTTACACAACCAGTTTTGGGTTTGTGGAGCCTGGAGTAATCTGGGTCAGTGTATGTATGTATGTCTGGTCTGTATAAAAAAATGACATTGGATTTTATCTAACAAACACACTACAAATCAGACAAAAGCTGGCTGCCTTTACAAGTTACACTGAAAGGCATCCAAGTCAGTACATTTTGAACATTTTTGTCTGAAATAAGTACCTTGTGGTGATTGTATTGTTACAACAGCTTCTATCATGTTACTGTTAGATAGATGACCCATCAGATCTTCAGAATCACTCCAGCTGGTCATAATAATAATATTAATAATGTTCTCAAAACTTCTGTGAACCACTGGTCTTTTGCTAACTGAATGAGCCTATGCTGTATGAACTCATGCTATGTGACTATGACATGGGATGAGCTCATGCTTGTAAAGAGGTGCAATACTATCTTATGATACATAGAAGAAGGGTCCTGTTCATTCAATAGCTGCTATTCTGTCTTATGATACATAGAATGACTAGCAAGTGATTTTCTTATACTGTAATGCTGGGCAGGGCATTTTTCTTGGATTCTGAAAGAGTATAAAGAGTTCAGAAAGCAATTGAACAGGTTTTCATTTTCAACGGGTACTGCAGCACATGTTTTGTTGCTTTCTGGAGGTTAGAACCCTCTTGAATACTTTCACCAGTACCATAAGTATATATTTAATAGAAATATGTGCTTTTGATAACCAGTTATCTCGTAAATTATCTTTCTCAAAGGAAATAGAAAAATATATTTAGTTTTGACATCAAAATACCAAAATTCTGATGCATTCTGTTTTAAGCTTTAAAGAAAAAGGTATGTAGAGAAGTTTGTCTGTCTTTTATTCAGACCTTAGGATGTGAAGAATTCTACTTAGACTAGGAAGCCCTGTAAAATCAGCTCCAGCACGGGACACACACACACACACACCCGTTTCTGTCTCTGCTTTTAAAGTTAGAACTCAATTTCTTTTCTAATTAAAAATAAACCTCTGCTTATCATAAATATTTAAAATGCATTCTTTTAAAAGCAATTTGTTATGTTGCTTGCACGCATGTACAAGAAACATAGTGCCATCATCCGTGTTTTCGGAGGTGTGGCATCCGTCTTCCAATGCAGTCAGTGTGTTTGCAGGCAGCCCAGTTCCCAATCACTGCTGCAGCTGTCTATGACAGCAGTTGAAAATGCAGTGGTCGTACAGTTATTAGGAGAGCTCCGCTTCAGTGAGCAGAGCTCCCCATCCACACACATACATGCACGCAAGCAAGCCACATACCGCATGCCTGCGTTAACATCCTCCCCACACTGTCTGGCTGACGGGGTGCCCAATCCCCGTCGGCTCCACTTACCCCTAAAGCATCCAGGTGCCATGCTGGGAGCCCACCCCAGCATGGAAAATGTTTTATGGCTGATGGGGTGCCCGATCCCGTCAGCTGCATGCCCCAAAGCATCCAGGTGCCACGCTGGGAGCCCACCCCAGTGTGGCAAACGTCCCTGTAGTCTTATTAAAAAACCTGTAAATAACAAAAGCTGTCCTTCGGCCCTTCTTCCTGGCCCCTCCCACAACCCACACCCACTGCGCACCCTGCCTCCCCCACCCCCTCACCCATATTTACCTCCAGACCTCGGCGCGACGATCTCCTCCAGACCTCAGCGTAACGATCTTCAGTGGACCAGGAACACGTCTGTACTCTTCAAAGCCGACCGCAAACTGAGGAAATGCCGTAAGCTGTATAATGGGATAGATAGGTTTTTCAACTTTGATGCATATCTCAGGCATTTTTGGAATTTTGACACCAAATGTTCAGCATGGGTTTTGGGACCCCTCCTCATGAATTCTTTCACTGTCATGGCATTAATCAGGCCCGAAGGTGATTTTGCAGTCACTGCGAAATCACCTTTCAGGACCAATTAATGAAATGACAGTGTGATGTTCATAAGGTGGGCTCTCAAAAGCCTAAGTTGGTGGTGAGCAATCCCCAAACGACTTGTTTTACGAGAGCATTTGTTGCACTGATCCCTACCTTGCCTCGAAGTTGGGTGAATTTTCAATATTGTACTCCAGATTAACATTGCCAGTTTACCACACCTCCTTATGAGCAGTACAGCTGTCATTTTCACATCTCACCCAAAACATGTTTCCATCCATGTAGCACACAATGGCGTAGTCAGTGCGAAATCAATGTATGGGACACATTAAGAAAATCACAGTGACACTGTTCATGAGCAGAGGTCTTAAAATGGCTATGTTGAAAATTTGGAGAAAATTCCCTTCAGACTTTCTGCAATGTTACTAATGAAGACATTGAACAGGACTAGCCCCAGCACTGATCCCTGCAGCACCTCACTGGTCACCCATCTCCTAGACTGCACCACATTTACCACCACTCTCTGCCTCCTGTCTGTTAGTCAGTTTCTAACCCAATTTACCACCCTTTCCCCATGCCCAGCCTACCCAGCTAGCTTATCAGCCTCCTATGTGGGATGGTGTCAAAGGCTTTGCTGAAATCAAGGTAAGCATTGTCAATGCCCCACCATGATTCACTTGCTTTGTCACCCAGTCAAAGAAATCAACCAGATTTGTCTGACATGATGTCCCCACTGTGAGTCCATGTTGTCTATGGTCCTGTGTCTGATGGCTTTAGATGCCCCACTATCCTTTCTTTAAGCAATGTCTCCATGATCTTCCCACTACTGAGGTGAGGCTGAACCTGTTATTGTTCCCCACCTCTCCCTCCTGCTGCCGGACTTCTGTAGAGGGACCACATGTGCCCTTCTCAAGTTCACTCATGTTAAATGACTCAGTGAACATGGCTGCCAGAGGTACTGCTATCTCCCTTCGCAGTTCTGTTAATATCCTTGGCTATGCCATCTGGTTCCATTGCTTTGTCCACCTTCAATTTAGTGGGCTCCTGCAGGACTCTCTTGCCTTTGAATGGACTATTGTCCACCTCTTCACCCCCTGGCAACTGCTGTACTACTGTGGACCTTGCCCTCCCACTCTTCTGTGAATACTGAACGGAAAGACACAGTGGATGTCTTGGGAGGAAGGCATGGAACTGTCACTTCAAATACCTAAACAGCACATACAAGCAAGCAACATTCGGCATTGACAAATGCTTGTTTACATAGCAAAGATAAAATGCTCTTACAGGAAATGCATAGAGGTTAAAACCCTCTTGAATACTTTTCACCAGTAGCATTAGTATATATTTAATAGAAATATGTACTTTTCATGACAAGTTAGCTTGTAAATGATCTTTTCAAAGGAAATAGAAAAATATATTTAGTTTCTGATCTCAAAATATCAGAATACTGTTCCATTATTTTAAGCTTGAAAAAAAGGAATGTAGAGAGTATGTATGTATGTTTTAAATCTGACTTTATCATTTGAAGCAGTCTACTTAGAATATGAACCCTTGAAACATCAGCTTCAACACTGGACACACACACACACTCTCTCTCTCTGTCTTCATGCTCTCCTCTCACACGACACAGACACATGGTCACAAGACATGCACAATGTTTTTCTGTCTCTGATTTTAAAGTTGGAACTCATTGTCTTTTCTCATTAATAAAGAAGTCTTTGCTTATCATAAATATTTAAAAAGCATTGTATTAAAATAATTTTCTTACACAGTAGAGATACATGTTCTTACAGTCTTCTGAGTTTCAAAGTACATTTCACAAAAAAAAACCCATGAAGTTAAAAGGCACCCTGCACTTATCCCACAGACCAAAGGGGAGGAGTTGAATTAGTGCAAGGTAGGTGATGGGTGGAAGGTAGGTGATAGTGGGGCACAGTGAGAGGAGGGAGAGACTCGGGTTCAAGCTAGGTAATGGGATGCAATGTAAGTAATGCTGGGGCAAGGGAGAGAGGAGGGAGAGACTCGGGTTTGAGGTAGATGACTGAGTGCAAGTTAAGTGATGGTGGGGCAAGTACAGAGGAGGGAAGAGACTTGGGTTTAAGCAAGGTGGTGGAGGTGGGCGGTAGGTGATGGTGGGGTAAGAACAGAGGAGGGAGAGACCGGGTTCAAGCTAGGTGATGGGGTGGAAGGTAGATGATGGTGGGGCAAGGAGCAAGGAGGGGAGAGCAAAGAGGCAGTATAGAAAGGAGGCAGTATAGCGAGTGGTCTAAGGCTCTGAGCTGCAAATTTGGTGACATCCAGCAGACCAGACCTGGGTTTGAATCCCACAGCTTCCACTTGCATACTGTATGACCCTGAGCAAGTCACTTAACCTCCTTGTGCTCCCAGGTCGCTCCTGAAAAAAGCTTTCAGCTTAGTGTGCTATACCTGGTTAAACAACTAAAAAAAAAGAATTGAGTTCAAGGTAGGTGATGTGGGGCAAGGGAGAGGGGAGACTCGGGTTTGAAGTAGGTGATTGGGTGCAAGGAAGGTGATGGTGGGTCAAGGAGCAAGGAGGGGAGAGACTCAGGTTCGAGGTAGGTGATGGGTGCAAGGTAGTAATGGTGAGCATGGAAAGAGGAGGGAGAACTTAGATTCAAGCTAGGTAATGGGTTGCAGTGTAAGTGGTGGGACATGGTGGGAGGAGAGGAGAGAATCTGGTTCGAGCTAGGTCTCTGCTTTTCATAAATATTGAAATGCATTGTATTAAAAGAACTTTCTTACATAATAAAGTTTAAATGTTCTTACAGTCCTCTGACCTTCAAAGCACATTTCACAAAAAAATAAATCCCTGAGTAAAAGGCACCCTGCAGTTATCCACAGACCGACAACAGGAGGTTGAGGGAGTGCAAGGTAGGTGAAGGTGGGGCTTGGTGAGAGGAAGGAGAGAGACTCTGGTCAAGCTAGGTAATGGAGTGCAAGGTAGATGATGGGGCAAGGTGGGAGGAGGTGAGAGACTTGGGTTTGAGCTAGGACATGGTGATAGAGGTTCAAGGGACTGGCTTGGTTTCGAGCCAGGACAATGTCTCACTGGTTTGATGGGATGGAGGAGGGACTCGGTTTCAAGCTAGGATGGAGTGGGAGAGGTTTGAGTCAGGATAGTGTCACATGGGTTCAAGTGGATGGAGGAGGACTCGGTTCAAGCTAGGATGGTGTCACAGAGGCTGTAGGGGGATGGAGGGGGATGGGTTCAAGCCAGGATGGTGTCACAGAGGCTGTAGGGATGGAGGAGGGACTCAGGTTCAAGTTAGGATGGTGTGTCACAGAGGTTCGAGGGGCAGGAGGAGGGATTCCAGTCGACAAGGCCGGAGTCACGTGGGTTCGAGGATGGAGAAGGAGGACTTGATTCTGAGCTAGGATAGTTATCGGAGGTCCGAGGGAGGAACGGGATGGAGGAGGAAGGACATAGGGGCATATCAAGGGACGATGTGTCATTTCCACGCTCGAGTGCATGTCATTTCCCTGCATTTCATATGTCACTTCCTGTGTTTAAGGCAGGACATCCTGCATTTAAAGCGGGATATCCTGCAGGAGTACAGGACTCTGGTGCAATACGGGATGAATATGATTGTCATATTTTAGCTACGCCAACCTGTCAAATGACGTGGCATGCTGATTGGCTGAAATTTAACATTTGGCGAGATATATGAACTCTATACTACTAATGGTCAAATATATGGCAGCTTAGATTCAACTCAAAGAAGTGTAAAGTAATGCACCCGGGAAACAAAACCCAGTGGAAGAGTACGCAATGAGGTGAGATACTAACAACAACAAAAATGGAAAGGACCTGGAGTAGTCATATCAGATTACCTTAAGGAGGAAGCAAGCAATGTGAGAAGGCAGTAAGGGAGAGCTGGCGGGATTCTGTGATGCATAGGGAGAGTATCACCAGTAGAAAAACAGGAAGTTGTTATCCCTCTGTACAGACAGTTAGTGAGACCCCATCTGGAGTACTGTGTGCAGTTCTGGAGACACCATTTCGTAAGGACATAGACAGGATGGAGACTGTCTAGAGGAGGGCAACTAAAATGGTGCAGGTCTACACCAGAAGACATATGAAGAGAGATTAAAGGCACTTAATATGTGTACCCTGAGGAGGAGGTAGTGGAGGACATGATAGAAACTTTCAAGTATCTCAAGGAATCAACAGAGTCCAAGAGGGTAGCATCCTTCAGAAAAGAGATGTGCAAGAACAAGGGGCACAATTTGAAGTTGGGGGACTCCAGAGGTAATGTGAGGAAGTATTTTTTCATGGAGAGGGCTGTGGTTACATGGAACAACCTTCCTGAGGAGGTAGTGGAGTCAAAAATAGTGGGGAATTCAAGGATGCATGGGACAGACAAAGGCAATTCTAGTGGGATGTGGGAAGAAATAGGCTATTAGTTAACTAGGATCTGCAGCATGCATTAGGTAGGACAATGGGCAGACTAGGTAGGCCAAGCGATCCTTATCTGCCAACAAATTCTGTGTTTCTATGTAAGAGGCAGCCAGGTCACATCAAAGAGCTCTAAGGTGGCCTCAGGCGTTGAGAACTGCAGCAGGGAGCTATTGTGAGAGAGTCTAAGCACCGCTGGATGCCGTAGTGAAAGGGATCTAGAGCACATGGAGCTTCTTCCAAACCAACGTAAATGTCTTCCTCTGGGCCACAAGATCCCTCAAGTAATCTTGAAAAACCATTATCTGATGCCCTTGCCAGTTCAGGCCTCCCAACTCCTAGCCCTGGTCTGGATAGCTTCTTTTTCTGGAAAATTGAGAATGCAGGCCAGGATCGTCCATGGTTTCTCTTCGATGGCATGCTTGGGCAAAGAGATCAGTGCACCCTTTTGATCATGATGTGGGTGCCAGTTGGCAGTCAGAGAATTTCTGGAGGTCTGCTGCAAGAATTGAGTCATTCTGCCTCCTTATAGCCCTCTGGAAGCCCAGGAGCTGCAAGTTGTTGCAATGGCTCCGTTCTCCATGTTGTCCATTTTTCTTGGATTGCTTTTATTTGATTTGCTTGGTTCCTCATCGTAGTACAGAGCCCCTGGATGGCTTCTTCATTCCTGGCGATGGTGTGTTTAGTGAGCCCCAACCTTGCATAGAGTTGATGATGGATGCCAGCTGCATTATTGGAAACAAGGGTGAAATCTTCTATCCAGCTTAAGATTGAGGTGAACATGTCTTGGATTGAGAGCTCAGACCCTTTTTGGTACTGTGTGCCATGCAGTCGAACCACCAGAACAATATTCTGAAGGCAGGATAGTCTGACACAGGTAAGAAAAAGTTCAAAGTTCATCAGCAGTTGGACAGTGGTTCACTCTTCCCCAGTGGTATTTTTTGAATGCAGAGCTGCTGGTGTAAAGGGTCCTGATTTGATCTTTGCTCTGGTCAGTCAGCTAGAAAGCTAAGCTGCCATCAAGGTTGATGGCTAAATCAACAACCCCAAGATTTATTTTTGATCCATTTCATCATGGTGTCAGCAGGGTAGCAGAGACTTTGGATGGATGGTCCACTGCTATGCCCCTACCGGCTGAAGACTCATCCAGAAAGCCCGCTGTGAGCAACTCCACCAGCTCTTCATGCCACCGTGACTTCACTGGATCTCTGCCCACCCCTCCCACCAGAAACAAGTGCAGGTACACTCCTAGCTCCCTCAAAGCATCCGAGGATCGAAAACCTACAATTTGATTGGACAAGTTGTGCTGCAACAGGCTGCCCATTGGTTGCTGCAGCCATTTCATTTCAGTTTTTTTCCATTTCCAATTTGGCACCTGCTAGCTGTGGCATCCTTTCTGAGTGACTTTGTCTCCCTGTGGATTACTGTATAATTTCTTCCCCCCCTCATCCCAGCTCCGACCTCTGTTAAATCCTCGGTTGCCCCCTCCTCATGCAATCTATTGGTTGGGCACCTCAGGCTTTCCCAGCACTTTACCATACCCATAAAGCAGTCTCAAGGGAATAATAATGGTGAATGAAAATCAGGCCTCGATTTCTCCACTGGTATTGTAACTCCTGACGCTGAACATCCAGTTTCTTTCCATCTCAATTAATTTGACAAACATGATGCCAGGGTGCTAGCTACATCCTGCATACTTCTACTCATTTCATGCGTCTAGTGGGCAGTACCTCCATATCTCAATGCCAGCTGACCAGGGACAAAGCCACATGGTCTCTTACACCTATGAGTTACAACATGAAACATACAAACATGAACCAAGAGCCAAGACACTGAGTCCTGCTCCTTTGCATAAAACCTTATTCACAGGTTGCAGCAGCTCACTCGTCCTAGCCCAGTTGTATCACCACTTGGTAGGCTAATGCAGTATGCCTCTATCCCCAGGCGTGATAGGAAATGGGACAAATCCAAAACTGGCTCAGATAGTGATAAGAAATGGGGTTTGGCTAAGCGCTGTACATTGGCTGCAGTCAAAATGTTTGCCTCTCTCGGTATTAATTTCTGGGTATGTTCATCCTAACCCAGGACCTTCTACCAGCTGGTCCACAAACTGTGAAGTACAAAGTGGCTTGAAGATTGTTGCCCTTAATATCTGCAGTTTGCTCCCAAGATAGCCCAGTTCCAAGCATGGGTTCAGCTGCACAACCCTGATATCATTAGCCTAACTGAGTCATGGCTCATCCGAATGTGAAAGATACCTCGATAGTCTTGCAGGGGTATGTTATTTTCAGGCTTGATAGAGTAGGAAAATGGGGAGGGGTTGCCTTACCTACATCAAGGAGGAATCCCTACAGGGAACAACATTGCTGATCTCCGCCGGTAACGCTGAGTATGAGTTGCTGGCCTTAAAGCTCCTTATTGGTAGGCAAAAGCAAGGCACTCACCATTGCCTCAGTTTATCTCCCACCCACCAAGGCAAAGCTTGAACTGAGCTTGGTCCTGGAAGCATTATCTAAGCTGAAGAGGAACTCAGAAATCATCATTACTGGTGATTTTAACCTAAACTAGCTTAGCAGGATATAGACCCACAAATAGACCAGGTAGCCGACATGTACCTTACCCAGATGGTCTCTGAGAACACTACACTTAATCGTAGGACTGGCAAGGGCACCCTATTGGATTGGCTCATCACGAATACCCCTTCTAGGATAAAAATGTTGCTCTGCTGGCTGACTATCTAAGTGACCACTCTGCCAGTTGCTTGCCACTGGGTCTTTAAGGACAGAAAGCTCCTCTTGTCACTATTATAAGCTGTGTCATTTGATGTGGCTGTGCCCACACCTTTATAAATACCTTATCCCTTGTTAATTGGTCCTCCTTGGACAATCATAATGACATAGATCAAGCACTTCAATTCTTCTCTGACAGGTTCAGTGGCATCTGTGATATTTTTGCCCTCGTGAGGAGAAGGAAGATAGGGATCCCCAAATGGGTGGATTACAACAGACCTTCTAGACCAGATGAAGGACAGGGATAATCTATGGAGTATGGCCAGATGCACTGGTAATCCAGTTGACTACCAAAGTACAAAGGCTGCTTGGAACAAGTGTACCAACTTCACTAGACAGTCAAAAGCAAAATACTACAAGGAACAATTGGACAGTAGCTGCGTAATGATAAAAGGTTCTGGGAGAATATCAAGGAACTGCTTGGTAGAAAGGATAAGAAGCACTCTGCCATGCTAGTGATCAATGGTACCTCGACCCTTGACCCACATACCATTGCTGAATCCTTTAATTCATCCTTCTCTGATCTCAGTGATGTCCTCCCACCTGACTACCTCAACAACCCTGGCTCACCTGTACAGAACACTAGTGGAAGCCAGCCTGAAATACCTTGCCAGGCTCTGGTGTAAACCCTAAACCACCCCATTTCTGCTTTAGAGCATCACGCCTAGGAAGCCAGAACCTACATACTGAAAGTGTTAGGTAAGACAAGGCTTAGCAGTGATAACCTGGATATAAGCTGGTGGCAATTGCACGAAAGAGCTCTTGGTACCTATCACCAAACTGTTTAACAAATCGCTCTTCCTAGCTAAGTTTCCAGCCAAATGGAAGCTTGCAATGGTCACCCTGTGCTAAAAAGTGGAGATTGGACCAGTACAGCCAATTACAGACTGATATCCATCCTCTCCCCTATCGAATGCCCTTGAGAAGACAGTGGCAGATCAGATATCTGAGTACCTTCATAAATACGACCTCCTGTGCTCACAGCAGCTTAGATTTCATAAGTGCCACAGTATGACAACGGCATTAGTGGAATTCTCCGACTTTGCACACAAGGCTCTGGATGATAGTAAACTACTAGAATCTATCTTCATACTTCTCACTAAAGCCTTTGACATCATCAACCACCCCATCCTGCTACAGGAACTGGTGAACTTGAGGATCTTCTCGGATGCAGTTCACTGGTTCAAGGACTATCTTTCCCACAGATCCCAGTGTGTAAAAACTGGAACTATGACCTCCTCACCTAGGGAAATTGCACTTGGGGTTCCCCAAGGATCCATCCTGGGCCCCCTCATTTTCAGTTTGTTTTTAAACAAATTACTGGAGCATGCACAACTAAAACTATCCTGTTTACAGATGACGTGGTCATCATGAGCAGCAGTGCCAGCTGGATCACTTGCAGCAGGAGCTGCAATCTACTTTCTCCTTCTGGTTCAGTACACAGAAACTTCTTCTTAACTATAAGAAGACTAAAACAATGCTGATCTCCAGCCTCCACCACAAAATCATCCCAGTCTTGTTCATCATGAACAACATGGACATACCCTAGAATAGGTACAGTCTTTCAAGTACCTTGGGGTCACCATTGATGACACGCTCTCGTTTGTACCCACATTGATCAAGTCATAAAAGTGATGAACTCTAAACTTGGTGTACTGTTCAGACACAGACAATGTCTTATCGTGCTGCCCTGCACTTATCTGTTTCCTCCTCCATCTTATCAGTCATTGACTATGGCTTGGCAGTGTATGGGGTGGCAACTGACACTGCACTCTAGCAGGTATTGACAGCCCTAAATAAGGCCTTCAGACTCACCTTGGAGCTGACAACCTAACTCACTCCTGCTCACTCTGTGAGCAAACTGGATAGCCCAGCCTCAGAAATAGAATGAAATATCAAACATGCCTCTTGGGTATGAAAGCTATACTGCAAAAATCACCCTAGCCTCAGGAGATGCTCACCAAATTTTGCTCTAGCCATCAGACCAGAGGAAAGACAAAGGTGCTACGTTGGCTGTCCCATTCATGAAGACAACAATAGGTCAGTGCTCCTCTAGCGTACAGAGGCTCCCTTTGGCTAAATCAAATCCCTGTGCATATATTACACAATTGCTTCCTACCATCCTTCAAGGCTGAGCTGAAGATACAGATCTCTGAGGCAGTTATCTGTAATTGCAAGTAGTTTGGGTGCTTCCGGTTTGCTGAGTTGAAATTTGGTCCTCCTCCCCCACCCCAACTCATTCTTTGCTCTTACACTGTTGTTCCTGTTGACTAGTGTCTCCAATACTGCACCTGCATCTCCCTGCACCTTTCCACTCCCCTTATCTGTGGTCCCTCGTATCAAACATTCATTCATCCCCACCCAGCACCAGCTCCCTTGACCCATGCCTTCTCTCCAATGCATGGTCATGACCTCATTCCCCTTCTAGGACCTTTGACTAAGCCTGACTTATAGGCTGCTACCCTTTTCTGCACTGTGCTCCTCAACGCTCGTCTCCTGATGGATGTCAGTAATTGGTTGTTTTTTTTTCTTCTGTGCAGAATGTATTTCACCTTTACTTAATTTGATATTGTAATCACCAGGCATTGTTGAAATATTTATAGGAGACATGCGATTTGTCTTTGTACTAATTGTATAGCATTTGTTGTATTTTCTGTCTATTCCTGTAACTTGATAGTATGTTGCTGTGAGACATGGAACCTTTGTAAAGTACATTTGCTCAAGGTGTTTTCGAACTATTGAAATAAAAGATAAATAACATTTGCTTACATAATCTCCTCATAGTTCAATCCAGGTCTGTGTTCTCCTCTCCTAGCTCCTGTGATTGGTCTGTCTTCATGACATGCTGATGTTGTCACCATCTAGATATAACTGGACCCTCATCTGTTTAAATAGTACCGTAATTATAGTTCTTCACATGTTTTCTAGCGTCCAATGACCTGAAACTGCCTGAAATAGGTGGCTGCTATAGAACATTATAGCCCCTCCCCAAATGGGGGGCTTACTATAGTGTCTGCTTCTCCCATTCTGCTTCTGCCTATGGAGTGCCTCCCAGTGCGGACCTTTTCTCCCCAACTTTGTCCCCATTCACTGCCACAGTCCAGGTTTCAAGAGGTGTGCCTTGAGTCCCTTCTTGCCCAGCATTGTTTTTTCCCTCTGTACAGGCTGTGTGGGCAGTTCAGAGCTGCCGGCCATCTTCTCTTGCACTTCATGGCTGACTAGCGAACTTGCACATGCACCTGGCATGCCCATCCATGGACCACACTTGCGATCATGATGACTTGGCTCCTAAAAGGCTGGCTGGGGGGGGGCAGTGATTTGGATGGTTAGAGGGCCGCAAACTTAATTAAATACAGAGCACCATGTACACTAAAGGAGCTGGGATTGGAGTCATGAATATTAATGAAAGAGACTTAATATTCATAAGCAGGTCTAGTCCTGTTTCAAAGGGCTGCATGTTCTCAGCAGTTGCTGGCCATACAAAGTGTAAAAATGCTAAATAATGGCAGCATGGCCTTGGACATTTAAGGGCTAAATAGTAAAGGGAACATAAATAAATAAACATTTATTTCTGGCTGTACCAGATTAAAAACATTGGGACTCAGATAACATGTCTCCCTGCTGCCTGGGGCACTTGCTTCCAGCAACAGTGACAGGCTAAGGACTGAACTGGTTAAAATCAAATCCAGTACTCCGGACCATAAATTCAGTGAGAGCTTTTTATTGTAAAACTTAAAAGAATCAACCTGTGAATCAGCACAGTACATTCAATGCTTTAAATCAACTGCAGCCCCTACACACTGTCTGCCTCTGCGCTTTGGGGCAATCACTCTTTCCATAGGAGGCTGACCATACAACCAACTTCAGTGTTTAAATATACTAAAATCAGGTGTCATTCGTTATTTAATAATCAGTACAACCAATAACTCAATTTCAGTGTCACTAGTTGAAGTCAGAGAAATGCAAGTCATCTTGACTAGCTCTCATTAGTGTGCTCAATGAATGTTGGCTCTATTAGACCCTAAAAAGCTAATAACCCTCTTTCATATAGTCACACTCCCAATATGGATGGCTGCATTAATGACTTCAAAATGAACTTAACAAACCATTTAAAAACACCAAATAATTATTTTCAAAGCGCTATATAAATGGGAACAAGTGCACAAATTCTTTATATTTCTTACGTTTTCAGTACTCGTGATATTTTATTTGTTTGTTTTCTTATCCATGATTTTTTCACACAGATGAGTTGAGCATTTAATTAATGAATAAATGGTTTCCAGTCCATGGTATCATTGAATCTATTGGGTTTGTAATATTCTTAATTTAAATATCACATGGACTCCTTCTGATCTAACAAGTTCCTGTCTCCCCTCCACCCCCACCCCAACCCACCTCGGGTAAGGGAAATAGTCAAACCACATATACAGTATCTCACTGTGTGGTTGTTGGAATCAGAACCTCATTCAAATGTTTACTTAAAGGGTGGCTTAAGTCCCAACGCTTTATGGTCCTGTGGTACTCCTGTATCCTTTCTTCTAATATGTGACTTGTTTGTCAATATAAGTTTTCCACAGAGCACCACAGAGCACAAATCACAAACTTGGTGTTACATGTTCTGAAGTGTTAAGTCTTTACACTTCTAACACCTAGGGCACTGGGATTCAAAAATGATTTTCCAGCCACTGCATTTTTGCAAGTTTTGCACCTCTTACAAGGGTGAAAGCCAGTAGGTTGTTGTTCCAGCCAAGTATGTTTGATGTCCCCTCTAAATTCACTAGCAGTAAGTAGGTCTCTTAATCTCGTACCCCTTCTAAAAGTGTACTTCACTACCAGGTGATGGGGTCATAGATGTGGAGGTTTTTAACCTGTGGTCTGACCATTACATCGTCTGAGGTTTGAGGCCCCCCTCCCCCATATCTTCCCTTTTGGGACTTGGCAACAAGTAGGCTTGTTCAGTCTCAGGGATCATATCTAATGGAGGGTAGCCCTCCACATCACAAATTAACTTCCATCTACATCAGAAATATCACCATTACCGTTTGTACAGTCGTTCATAACACTTGTTACTTCTTGATTAGCAAAAAAGTTTTTAACTTGACCTTTCTGAATAAATGGAAAATATCTCTATATATTCAAATTCATTAAGTCTGACATGGTATGATGAAAGTCTATAAGGGAGCACATTCAATTGCTCTATAGTTAAAGTTCTGGAAGATAAATGCAACACAGTGAGACCTGGATCTCTTGACTCACATATTCAGGTTAACCTTCAATTCACACATTTCATTTTTGTTTGCCTCTGCCCCATCTGGGCTTTTTTTTTTACTGTGATTATTTATTGTCCCTATTGTATGAATGGGCTCGAAAACACACATACTCAGAGCAGAAGAGTGGGTAGTTGTATTTGATTCTGCCTATCTATTGCTATTGGACTGGCAACAAATGTTGTCTCCCTCTTGATTGGGACCTGGTGGATTTCTCCCATTTATAAATCGTCTGTTCAAGTAATCTCTTTCATTTTTATTTTACTAGTTCATTAGAGCCATCTTTTAGGATATCCTCCCACTTACTTCTAAAGTACATTTTATCTAAGCCATGTGGGCAGTTTAGTCAGCCTTAAGCCCCAGGGCACCCATTCATTTTTATGTTGGTGCGCATGCACAGCCAACATCTTGCGGCAATGAGGATTTGGGGGCACGGTCGCTGTTGGGCTTAATGCAGGCACGCACTCAGCAGGTGCATCTCTCATTCTCCAATCAGCCTGCATGCCAACACCACACCATGCATACTAAACTGGCGAGCACATCTAAGGAAAAGGTCCGCTGCAGTCCGAGCAAAGCTTGTCATACATAAGCGGACCCTTCCTACGTGCTCGCCAGCTAGTAGTATGGTGGTACAGTGGCACGCTACACTGCCGACAGTGCCAACACGGGTGCCCAATCCCCAGTCGGCTTGCCCTGCCGGTGAAGTATGTGCCAATGGGGAGCCTCCCCGTCGGCAGAATGTGCCCCCACCTCGTTGTTTGCCGACAAAGTGCCCAATCCCGTCAGCATCTGCCCCTTCCCGCTTTACTGTGCCGATGGGGAGCCCACCCCCGCTCGTACATGGCGTCCCCCTTCTTCTGTGCTGACGGGTGCCCAATCCCCCATCAGTCACTGTACCCCCAAAAAAGCGACCTGTAAAAAGAAAACCGTCCGTGTTTTGTTTTTCCCTCTATACCTGTAAACTGAAAATGGTCCTCGTAGTCTCCTACCCACCACCCACCCACCCTGCGCACCCTGCCCCTCCACCCCATACTTACCTCCGGAGTGTGTCGCGGCGATCTTGATGGACCCGGGAACATGTCTGCACTCTTCAAAGCCGACCGTGAACTGAGGAAATGCGGTAAGCTGTATAATTGGTTAAATAGGGTTTTCAACCTTGCTCCATATCTTGGGCATTTTTGGAATTTCGCATCAAATTTTCAACATGGGGTTTGGGACTCCTCCTCATGAATTCTGTCACAGTTTGATGTTAATCGGCCCGAAGGTGATTTGCAGTCACTGCATGGAAATCACCTTTGAACTGATTAACACAAGAACAGTGGCAGTGTTCATGAGGTAGGGTCTCAAAAATCCAAAAATGATTGTTTTACAAGCGTGCATTGCGCAGTTGCTACATAAGCTCGTAACTTCACAAATTCACAATATTTTCATGCCAGATTTCAACATTGTCATTTTTACACCTCCTTGTGAACAGTACAGCTGTCATTGTTCACATCCTGGCCAAAATGTTTCGCACTTCCAGCGCACAATACCGCGGTCACTGTGGGAAATCAGTGTTCGGGCAGATTACAAAATGACAGTGACACTGTTCATGAGCAGAGGTCCTACAATGCCTATGTTGAATATTTGATGATGATACTCCATAAAATGATTGTGTTATGAGCATCGTTCTGCGCCAGTTTATACTTTTACTATAACGTTGTGCATTTGTAATATTTTCACTCTGTTTTCACCATTGGCATTTTCCACACCTCTTGATGAACAGTAAAGCTGTCATTTTACATATTCTGCTTGAAATGTGTTTCGCCGTCCGGTGAAGAATAGCGCGGTCGCTGTGTGAAATCACTTTTGAGACAACGAGGACACGACAGTGACACTGTACATGAGTAGAGGTGCTAAAATGCCTATGTTGAAAATTGGTGCCAAAACTCCATAAAATGCCTGTGTTACAAGTGGGCGTTGCGCATTTCCCACACACCCTTGCAATATTTACATGCCACATTTTACCACTGCCATTTTTACACTTCTTTATGAACAGTACAGCTGTCATTTTCACATCCTGCCAAACTTGTGTTTCCACAATGCACTACCTAAGGCAATACCAACACGACAACATTCGGCATTGACAAATGCCTTGTCTATGTATTTTTAACAAAATTATATTGTAATGCAATGTTATTTCTTTTAAAACTGCCTTTTGTAGTCTAGACTGAACTGTAGTGTTTTATCTGGGCTGTGATCAGAGGGCACACATGAAGCAATTGGACTGTGGGGCAAGAAAATTAATATTCTGGCTGCACCAGGACTTTAACCTGGACTATGTTTAATCTGCAAGGGACTGTGTACATCAGCAGCCATTTTACAGCAGCAGCAGCCAATCGGAAAGCCAGGATATTCAGCTGGGACTTGTGGGATGTTTGCCAGAGCTCGTTGGACATTGCTTAAGGATTATGAGGAAACTGCAGGGACCTGATTTCAGGCACCAAAACAAAGGAGCCTACTGTGCACTGAATGAGGTTAATGAAAAATTCATTTAGTGCTTGACAAGCAGGATCAGCCAATCGTAGTGGAAGCAACAGATAGATTTAGCCAATCGGGAGCCACAAAAGGATTCCATAGAAGACTGTGTTTTCCAGGCTGAGCAGTAATTGAGTGGGAGCCGCCAATGTGGTGGGGGCTCAGGCCCTCGGCTATCTGAAATGGGCCCAGCAATCCAGTGCATGTCCCTCCAAAGGGAGGGGTCTTTCTTTTGCAAAGAGACAAGTGGCTGCCTAAAACAGATGTAGCTAGCCTGGGGTTGCCAGAAAATGTCCTCCAGGGCTAGTTCATGCCTTTCCACATTTATGGAAAATGTGGCCAGCAACCTGATGCCAAGCCAGCTGTGACAGAATTGAATCTGCTTCAGCAGTGAGGGTGCTGATGAACCCAGAAACCTCAGAAAGAAAGCCATTTCTGCAAGAAACCTGGGTGAGTAAATTGCTTCTGCCAAGTGCAAATTTGAAAGAATCCTTGAGGGCAGCAAAGCCCATAGAGAACTGATTGTGACTGTTTGTCTGCACCGTGTTCAAATCAATGCACAGAAAGGGTGGACATTTGGCGACCAGAGAAAGGTCAGGTTTAATGCGTAATGTGTCTGATTTAAAAGCACCTACAGGACTTGAAGGGAGTACTCAGAGCCAGGGCTCTTCCTAACTTGCCTAGGAGGTCCAGAATTTGTCCGTGGGAGCTGCAAGTGCCAGTGTGTGCCACAAGGGACAGCATGTTGTATTGTTGAGCCTGAGAGAGCTACAGAAAATCACTTGCTGCCAAGTGCAAGTTCTGTGTTGAAAGGGTAGTTTGTAACAAGCAGAGTCTGCAAAGGGTAGTTAGCCTTGCCACAAACTCAGTCAAGTTCAAGTATTTCAAATAGTAGTTAGCCCAGCCTCAAGCTCAGCCTAGTGTGGTAATGAAAGTTGTGCTTTAAGCTCCTGCTTGATTGCCAAGAAAGATGAGAGTTTGCCTAGAGACTGTGTCCTTTATTCCATTTCAGAGCCATAACCTGGGCTCTGGTTGCACACACTGTGTAGAAGTGTGGGTGCTCGTCCTAAAATGCTAGGGAGTGTGCCATGCTTCTAAAGTTCTAGCCAACCAGAGAATGGTCTTGGTCTGCCACGCCGTCACATGACAAAATGACTGTGAATGTGCAATACATCTACTAAAGCAAGTAAATGTACTGATCTAAACATAAATGTGCTGACTTATAAATGTGCTGAATCGCGCATCCAGCTCGATCAGGTTTAGGACACAGCCTGGTAATGTGCCAGCAATGGTGCTGCCATATGTGTTTCCCCTAAGAGGTACAGCCTGGATGTAGAGGTTGAGGCGTGCTGGCCCAATTCCCAGCCTGGTCATCCAGAAAGTGTTCTCAGCATGAAACAAGGGCCCAACCTTCAGAATGTTAAAGTGTTGTTTTCCACCTGCAAGAGCAGAAAGATCTTTGCAGTCTTTGAAGGAGACAGTATAGTGCAGTGGTTTAAGACTCTGAGCTGCAAACCTGGAAACTTAGGTTTGAATCCGACAGCCCCCACTTGCTTACTGTGTGACCCTGAGCAAGTCACTGAACTTCCTGTGCTCCCAGGTCACACCTGTAAACAAGCTTTCAGCATTAGTATGTCTCTCCTGGTAAAACAAAGGTTAAAAAAAAAGTTGCTGTCAGGGGCTGAAGGATAGTTTTACCAGCATTTTAGCCTTCAGGGACAGAGCCTGCCTGCTGAAAGCACTTGATCCTAACTCTGCCCAAACCTATGAAGACCTCTAACTTTATGTAATGCAGGGACAGCCCTGCACCACCAAAAGATACTTTTAAGTAATTCAGTCTTGTTAAATTCTGCAAGTTACTGTTAAAGTGTCATAAGAAGCTGATTAAAGGCTGCAGCATGGACTGGGTCACCCTGCAACTTTTGGCTTGATCGACATCGGGATCTACTCTGGCACGGACAAGGACATCTGGGACTTGAACAGATGTCCAAAACTACAAGGCAGCCCAAAACAGGTGAACTTGGGGCAATCTGACAGGCCAAGGCTACATACCACAAGAAACATCAATCTCAATGCTGGGGTGACAGAAATACATTTTGGGCTTCTTTGAAAGACCTCACTGGAAATATGACAGACCCCCCACCCCCATGCTTCACTACAACGATGACATAATACTAGATGCTGACATTATGGCCAATATTTTCAACAAAGCATTCTGGATTACAGTGCTCTTCTACCCCCAAAACTGGCTACATAGAAACATAGAAGTTGATGCGAATAAGGACCCAAGGCCCATCCCATCTGCCCATTTCTTTTTACCTTATAAATGTGCCATCAGCCTTTGCTCTGTCAGTGGCCTATCTATTCATATTCATCTGTATTGCTCCTTATGCCTATCTCATGCCTGTTTGAAGCCCTGCACTGTATTCATAGCCACCACTTCCTGAGGTAGGCAGTTCGTGCATCCACCACCCTTTCTATGAAAAAGAACTTCCTCACATTCTCCCTTAATCGGCCTCCCTCTAATCTCATGCTGTGTCCTCTTGTCCTGCTATTTTTCTTATATTAAAAATGTTAGACTCTTTCACCTTATTAATGCCTTTAAAGTGTTTGAATGTCTCGATCATAACACCTCTCTCCCTCCTTTGCTCAAGGGTATAATATTGAGCTCCGTTACTCTGTCCTCATATGTCTTCTGATGCAGTCCCTGCACCAGTTTGTTTGCCCTTCTCTGGACTGCCTCAGTTTGGTTAATGTCCTTGTGAAGGTGTGGCCTCCAGTACTGCATGCAGTACTCCAGATGAAGACCTTACCAGTGTCTTGTAAAGAGGATTATTACCTCCCTCTTATGACTTGTATACCCTACTAATACACCCTAACATCCCCTAGCCTTACCTACTGCTTTAGAGGTCTGCTTGGATGATTTCAGGTCATCAGTGATGATGATGCCCAAGTCTCTTTCTTCCTTTGTGACTGCCAGCAACTCCCCTCCCAGCCTATAGGTGGCTTCAGGGTTTCTCTTCCCTATGTGCATGATCTTGCACTTCTTTGCATTAAATCCAGTTGCCACTCTTCTGACCATTTTGCTAGTTTATCCAGATCTCTTCTCATTCTTCCCACCCCATCTGGATCATCTACTCTTTTTGCAGATCTTGGTGTCATCTGCAACAGAGACAAGCCTTACCCTCTAGTCCATCTGCAAGGTCACTAATGAAGATATGGAAGAGGACTGGCCCCAGGATTGATCCCTGAGGTACCCCTTGTGACTTGCATCTCTTTTGACTGTATACCATTTACCACCACTCTCTGTTTTCTGCCCATCAACCAGTTTGCCACCCAGTTGACCAACTTCTGACCCACCCGAGCCTACCCAGCTTATTTATCAATCTTCTATGTGGAACATTGTCAAAAGCTTTGCTGAAGTTAAGATAGGCAACATCAGCTGCTCCCCTTGGTCCACCACTCTGGTTACCCAGTCAAAGAAATCTATGAGATTAGTTTGACAGGACCTTCCTTTGTAAACCCATGTTGTCTTGGATCCTGTGCCCTATGGATTCCAAGTGTTGCACTATCCTTTCCTTAAGGGTGCCTCCATAATCTTGCCCACTACTGAGGTAAGACTGACTGGTCTGTAGTTCCTGCCTCCTCCCTGCTACCACTCTTGTGAGGCGGGATCACATGACCCTTCTCCAGTCTTCTGGGACCTCTCCTGTGCTCAGAGACTCACTAAACAGTTCTGATAATGGCTCTGCTAGTTCCACCCTTAGCTCCTTAAGTACCCTGGGATGCATGCCATCAGGTCCCATTGCCTTATCCACCCTGGGCTTAGCGGGCTCTTGTAGGACCCTTTCTTTTGTGAAGGGGTAGTGCCTCCCTCCCCTTGTGACCATGGTGCTGGGCTGTGGGCCCTGCCTACCTTCTCTTCAGTAAATGCTGAGCAAAAGTATCTGTTTAGGATAGATGCTTTTACAGGGTCCTCCTCCTCACATGCCCCTTTTTCTCCATTGGCTTAGCAATACCCCCTCTGGACTTTCTCCTTTCACTAATGTATCTATAGAAAGTCTTGTCACCTTCTTTTACTGTTACGTGCTAGTGTTTCCTCAATTTGGGACTTTGTCTGCCTTACTGCCTTCCCTGCTTCCCTTAGGGCAGTTTGGTATGGCTCCCTATCTTCATCCCGCTGTGTTCCCTTATATTTCCTGAAGGCCAGCCTTCTGGCTCTGACCTTTTCTGCTACTGTATTTGAGAACCAAAGTGGTTTCCTTCTTCTTTGCACTTCCTTTTCTGTCTAACACAATGGGATGTTGCTTAAGTATTGCATCATAATGCTTGCCCACTTTGCCTGTACTCCCTCACCTGTGTTTCTTTTGCCAGGGCTAGCTTAACTCTGTTGGCCATCTTATTAAAGTCAGCTCCTCTGAAGTCCCATATTTTTGCCTTGGAATGGGATGATTTAGATGTAGTGGCCAAATTGAACCATACCATGTGATGGTCACTGGCTCCCAGGTGACCTTCTACCTGGAGATCTGTGATCCCTTCCCTGTTAGTCAGTACTAGATCTGGGATAGCCCTGTCTCTTGTGGGTTGTTGTACCAGTTGTTTGAGGCCCTCCTGTGAGGAATCCACCATGTGTCTAGTTCTGGCAGATGTTCCTGCTGGTATTGACCAATCTGTATCGGCATGTTGAAGTCTCCCATTATCAGAGCCTCCCTTTAGCTGTCATGTTTTGTATATCCTCTAACAGTAATGTGTCTATGTCCTCCCCTGATCTGGGGGCCTGTAGACAACCCAGTTCTTATGGCTGTCCCATTTCCTGTTTCAGGGTGACCCACAGTTCTTCTGGCTCCTTATGTGTATTCTGAATTTCTGTAGCTTTGATGTTTTCATTGACATACAGGGCCCTCTACCCCCTTTTTGTACCTCGGTCTCTTCTGAACAATCATAGCCAGGTACAAGTCTCCCAAGTGTGGTTACTGGTAAACCACATCTCACTAATTGCTACTATGTCCAGTTTATCCTCTGACATTGTGCCTGAAGGTCTGGGATTTTATTTCCCAGGCTGTGAGCATTTATGTATATGATTTTCCATTGGCCAGATTTGATTGTGTTAGTTGTTGGGTGAGTTGGCATTTCCTGTCGTCGTATGGGAGAGCGGACCTTTTTCTTACCTGGTGATGCAAATGAACTGCAAACATGCTGAATCCCTGTTTGACCACTAGCTGAGGGGAGGGTGTTCTTCCCATTCGACATATAAGGGTGCTGCACCCTCTCCCATTTGCTAGTTTAAATATTCTGCAAAGATGTCAAACTTCTGCCCCAATGCTGACTCCTCCTTAGTCAGATGCAGTCCATCAAATTAAAGAACTTTCACTCCCAGAATTGTTGCCAGTTCCTACAAATCTGTGTCCTTTTCCTGGCACCAGCCCTTGAGCCACATGTTTAGCTCCCTATCTCTCCTTCTCTGACCATCCGTCCATCTGCCCCCTCTCCCAGACTGGCAGGATCTCAGAGAAGGAGATGCCAGATGAAATGGATGATAGTTTGTCACCCAGCCTGGTCAGGTGTTCTTGGTCTCCACAACTGACCAGCTGGTGAGATCATTAGTCCCTATGTGTACCAGGGCGTCAATGTTTTCTCCTGCTTTGTGAACAATTTTAGCAATGCAGTCAGTGTCTCTCCCAGCTGATGTACCTGGGAGACATCGACCATTACCCTGGCTGGAGATAGGTATCAACCCCCGAATCATGGAGTCTCCTATAATCAGAAGTTTTTGGATTTCCTTTTTGCTTTTTGTTTTGGTTCTTGATTTGGGTGGTTTTGTTGTGCTAGCTCCTGTGCTGCAGTGTCCTGCTCTGCAGTGTCCTCTGCCCTTTGTTTGATTTCAGAGATAGAGGCAGATACCTGTTTGTAGTGTTTATTGGTTTTTGAGGTAATATGTTGGAGAGCAGAGAGTGATGAGGCACCCGATTTGCCTCCTAACCACCTGCCAACCTCCTGGGCCAACTACCCTCTGCAGTCGAGGTTTTTCTGTTGGATCTTGGGAAATGGAGGTGGTTCTTATAATGTATTTCCTCTTGAATATGAAATTTGAGAGCACGCAATCTCTGCCCATGCTGCCCGAGCTGAGCCTAAGATCTCAATGGCCCAGCATGTAGGACAGTGTCCTAAATCCTATAAGGCTGTCCTTCTGAAAATTGTTCCACAGTACCTGCAGTTAATGATATCCATTCCAGATATCCCTACCGGATGGAAATCCAACCACTGGCCACTCGTCCCTTTCCCAAACTAGGACCTGCCCAGCCTTTTTACTTCAGATGGGTAACCATCAAAGAAACAAGGAAATACTTTACTAGATTCCTTGGCAAAATGAGGATGGGTGGTGATGGTATAGACATAAGACTTGTCTCTATCGCCTTCCGAGGTCATCAGACCCATCAGCAAGCTATTCAACTTGTCCCTCCACCTGGCTACTTTCCCTCCTCCTGGAAAACCTCCTGGTCACAGCTGTTCACTAAGGGAGTGATCAGTCACTGGTATCAAATTACAGACCCAAGCTGGCCCACTGGCACAGGGACAAGGTGCTGACCTGTGGCACCGGCGACCTGGGTTTGAAAGCGGATCCTGGTTGCTGGAGGGCGGACGGGGGAAGAAGGATAGAAACATCCGACTGCTCTCCCTTCTTTGGGGGAGGGAGTGCATTCAGTGTCTGAGGGACACCTGGTGAAGCCGGGTGCACCACAGCACCAGTGCCAGCACGTTGGGGGGGTGGGGCGGGGCACAGCTGGCTGTCATTGCACTTCCGCCTCCGTATGGGAGAAAAATCCGCAGTTGGCCACCTCATGGAGCCAGCCTTCAATTAGCCTCTCGGCCGGCTCCTCCAGTCAGTTACAAGTTTCACGGCACCTAGGGCCAGTGCCGTGACCTCACCCCTGGGCGGTAAGCCAGGGGTCTCGAAAGCTGAGCATGGTCAGAGGTGGAAGCCTGGAGGTGCAGTGACCAGCAGATGATCGGTAGCCAACTGTGGGGCAAAATACTAAATAAAATAAATAAATAAAGTACAGACCCATCTCAATTCTCTCACTCTCTCTAAAGCACTGGAAAGGATCATAGCGGCCAACTCACAGATCACCTGCACAAATACAACCTCCTCTCCCCAACAACACAGCTTTTGCAGACTGCATAGTACTACCACCACCTAATTAACCTCACTGGATATGTACATGAGGCACTTGACCAGGGTCAGCTGGTCGGGTGAATCTTCATTGACCTAACCAAGCCATCTGACCTTGTGAATCACCAACTGCTGCTCCACAGACTAAGCGGCCTAGGGCTGTCTCCAGTCATGTTCTGGTGGTTCACCAGCAATTTAACCTGTAGATCTCAGAAAGTCAAATTAATGGTGCCATCTCCAACACCTGCTGTATCTCAGTAGGGTCACCAGGGGTCCACACTGGGGCAGCTGTTATTCAGCCTTTTGGAACCACCTCCTTGATGCCTGCCTCTTATCTGAGATCCTGCTTTATGCAGATGACACAGTGGTATTGTCTTAGAACCCCTGCCAAGAAGCGAGTAAAAAACAAGATGATGCTCTTTACCAGATGACAAAAGAGAGAACTACAGTACCCTCTCAGTTACATGCAACTCTGACATGTCCTAGGAGCAGGTGTCCGCATTCCAATATCTTGGCCTCACAATAGATGAGTCTAGTCATTTGATGAACATATATGCAATATTACGACTGCAGCTAATAGGAAACTAGGGGCTCTATACAGGCTTTGGCTCTATCTTACTTCGAGACCAGGAAACAGGCAGTCAGAGGTACAATCCTATCTATCCTGGACTACAGCAGTGTTGTCTATGGGCCTGCCACAGATACAAGCCTGCTCAAAGTGCACCTCACTAAATAAAGCCTGTAGGTTTGTGTTAGGTGCCAGTTGCCTAATGCATCTGAGACCTTTACATAAGGACTGAATGGCTCCCACTTGTCAGCCACATTAAGCTTCATGCCTGTCTTCTGAGAAAGAAGGCCCAATATGGACTTGCACCTCCTCCCTGCATGCCTTATTTCATCCTTCTCCAGCTAAACACCTGGACCAGATTGCTCCAACCCGTGTTACGCCCCTTCGCGCCGTTCTGTCACCTCTTGGCTTGATGGGGCATTGAGAAGACTGCGGTGGTTGAGGCGTGGGATTGGGCGTCGCTGGAGGAAGACTGCCTCGGATGCCGACCATCTTATTTTCCTAGACCATTATAGGCTCTATCAAACATAAATTTCCCGAAGAAGGCAGAATTCCTGTCCAGGAAATCTCTGTCGCTCGGAATCGACTGGCTCAGCTCTTCAGAACTGTTGACAGACTGTGCAACCCAGCCTGTCGGCCGTCCATCGAGTTTTACACAGATTGACTGTGAGGAGATCGCTCAATTCTTTGCGAATAAGGTGGAAGACATTGGAGGCAGTGTCTCAACCTCACTCAAAGGCTGTTGCAGTTGAACAGGGTGCTGTCCCAGAGCCGGAGTTTCCTGGAGTTCCTTTGATCTTCCTGACCTCGTGGACACTATGAGGATTGTCTCTGAGATGCACCCAACTTGTTGTAGTCTGGATCTGGGTCCACTTCCTTGATTATAGGATGTAGTGAACTTATTGGCCCGGTCCTTGCTCGGATTATTCGGTGTTCTTTGGAGATGGGAGTTTTCCCCAGCTCTCTGAAAAGGGTGGTGATTCCCCTTCTGAAGAAAGCTTCCTTAGACCCGAATGATCTTACCAACTACCATCCGATCTCTAACCTCCCTTTGTGGGAAGGTTATTGAAAAGGTTGTGGCGGCTCAACTTGATAACCATTTGACCATCCATAGTTTATCTGAGCCTCTCCAGTCAGGTTTTCGTAAGAGGCATAGCACCGAGACTGCTCTGGTTCAGGTGCTCAATGATCTCCTGATGGCGAGATCGGAGACACCGCTCTATTTTGGTTCTCCTTGATCTATCATCAGCCTTTGATACTGTGTATCATGGGGTCTTGCTCGAATGTCTGAGGTCCATCTGTGGGCTTTCAGGTGTTGTCCTCAGATGGTTTTCATCTTAACTCCTGGGGAGAACTCAGAGAGTGGTTTATATTCATCTGGGGCTTTCTCTCTTTCTTGTGGGGTATCTCAGGTTCAGTGCTTCCCCATGTTATTCACAGTATATATACTACCCTCGGAGACATTGTAAGGCAGTTGTGAGCTGAGGTTTCATTGCTATGCCGATGATACCCAGCTCTACCTGTCTTTGCACCTGACCAGGTTAGTGCTATCGGTGCTGAATAATTGCCTCGCTGATATCCAAGACTGGATGAATACCAGTGGTTTAAAGTTGAACCGGGAAAGACTGAGGTTATGGTGGTGGACCCGGTCACAGGGTTGAGGGTTTAGGGATAGGGTCCCCCTCTGGATTAGTTCTTGGGGTAGACCAGATCCCTACCTCTGAGCGGGTGCAGAACCTGGGTGTGGAGCTTGACACTGGCTTGACCCTTCATTATCAGGTGTCTGCAGTAGTCAAGACTTCATTTTTCCATCTCAGAAACATCTCCAGGATTAGGCACCTGGTTCCACCAGAGCGATTTGCCAGTTTTGGTCCACGCTTTGTGACATCTCGTCTTGATTACTGTAACTCCTTATACCTAGGGCTTGCTGGGGTTGATATCAGCGCTTGCAGCTAGTGCAGAATGCTGCAGCACGTTTGTTGACTGGGGTGTCTAGAAGGTCTCACATTCCCCTGTGCTGCGCACTCTGCACTGGCTGCCTATACAGTGGCGATCACCTTCAAAGTGGGTCTTCTGACCTACAAAGCCCTACATGGGTTAGGTCCCGACTACGTGAAGAGCTTCTGGTGCCTTATTCCCTCTGAGACAACTGCTCAGCTGATGAGGGGTTGCTGGAGTCGGTGAATTTGAAGTCTTCTGGAGCCCATGCTTTTGGCTTTCGGCTCCCACCCTTTAGATTCTCTGCCCGCCAGCTCCGAGAAAGTACAACGGTGGATAGTTTTAAGAAGGCCTTAAAGTCATTTTATGGAATCAGGCATTCCTGCTGTATTTTAAATTGTTTATTTTAAATATTTTATTGGTTGTATTGTTAGTGCATATATGGTTATGTTGAATGTAATGATGTTTTGTACAGCCTTGAAATATTTGAAATCGCTTAATCAAATAAATTTTATTATTATTATTGTTATATTTTATTATTATAAACATGCCACTAGAAGTGTTACTAAGCAAGCATTAGCTGTTCTGTTCATAAGGACTGCACTGGGAGGTGGGCCTTCACAGTTAGGGCTCCGCCTGGTTAAATGAGCTACCAGCCCTGCCACAAGCCTTACATGCCTACATCCTTTCAAGTCCAAGTTAAGAAAGTCTGTCTCCCCTGAACACTGCTACTGCCACTCTTAACCCACAAGCCCTGCACGCACTGTCCTCTCAAGCATGAGCAATAAAGACCATCTCCCCACTTGTTCGCTGCTGCTGCCACTCTTAACCTGGCTGTTAACTGACCCTTGAACACAGGGCCTGCCAAGGTTCATCTTGCACACTACAAATGATTCCTCTTTTGCTACCTATTCCTGATTAGTTACCACTACCCGACTGTTTTACCACGGCTATGCTTACTCCCTGGATGCAGTTTAGTAACCAATTTAGGTGTCAGAAATGATGTTCAGCCACATCTCCTGTTCCTCCCTAAAAGCTCCTGTATAGATTCAACCTTTAATTTTCAACTAATACCTAACTTGACTTATGCACTTTATTGTCTGCCCTGCAGTGTGTACTGTATCACCATGTACCATGTACCTATGCTCTGGTTATGTGTTGCTTTTGTCTTTGTGACCTATGTTGTGTTACTATAACCAATGTTATTGATTGCTAACTATCACATTATGATGTGTTTGACAATGCCTGTTTAGCTGATGTTGACTCCCAAACTCATGTATTCTCCCCATAAGATGAGGATGCTTTGTAAATTAGTCTATAGCTCAAAGATTTTAATTCTAATTACACAATAAATAAATAAATAAAAAAGCGTGTGTTTAAAGATGCTACTTTAAAATAATCTTTTAATTCCTAAGGGCCCAACTAGCTGGCCAAGGTAGAACTTCCCAGAGGGCTGTGAGAGACTAAGCTCTAGTCCACTTTAAGGTAAACTCTGGGTAGAGGCACTGCACAATGTACTATTTTGGGAAAGAACCAGTTTAAAGCTAATTTTGGGAACCCAGGCCCTCGACCTTGGTCTGGTCAGGTAAGGCAGGGTAGTAGCCCTTGGTACAAGAGCATCAGGGTTACAGTGTTATTTATGGTAGTGTTTTATTGTATTTGCAATACAGAAGGCAAATGAAAACACTTTTGTCCACTAAAGCTGATGGTCCAGTAGTATTTCCCAAATAGGAACAGGCACGAATAGTGCCACTATTAGTTATTCATAGCCTAATAACAAATAGTACATTACTAAGCAATAAAAACCATGACAGGGGTGTGGGTTATGCTGGGATTTACCCATGGCTGGCATGGTTTGGCCACGGAGCCACAGGCGAGTGGTCAAACTCAGGTCAGCCATGGGTAAATCCAGCATAACCCACACCCTGGAATGGTTTATTGTGATTATACAATATTAATCTAAAACAAAACAAAAAAACTACATTTTTTTTTCCATTTTAAACATGTTTTATAGTATTTGTGTGTATGCCACAAAATAGTTCCTTATTGCTAGTTAAAATTATCTCCTACCTACTGTATAGTTCAGCAAATGAGAAGGATCTACCCACCCCATCCTACCTTCCCTGGAACTAAGTCAGCAAGTGGGTCAGAGCTACTGAATAAACTGGCAGCTTCAGTTTCTTTTTATTTAATGTTCCACGGACAGATTTACACCTCCTGCCTCACACAGTGCTGAAGAGTCAGGAAGTTAGTGCTGCCTGCCACCATTCCCATTGGGTATACAAGTATTTTATCACTTTGAACATTTGCTGAACTGGGAAATGGTTGTTGTAAACGGCAGTGTAAATTGTAATAGAAATGCTTTCTGAAAAGCGGAATGCTGATACTTGGCATGCGTTTATGAATATGCATGAGCACTGGGCTATACATATGAATAAGGACATGCATAGTAACACGGCTCATGTCTTGATATTTTAGTTGTGTTTTTTTTGTTCTTCAAACTGATTCAGCATTTTACATGGTGGACATCGCTAAGGACCTCAGGTGATGGAGACACTTGTGCTACCAGTGAGTGTGTGGGGTTGCAGAGGACTGGATCATGGCCAGGGGTTGTTGATACAGGACACCAGTGTACTACAGAGAGCATGGCAGAGAGAGCTGTGGTCATGTAGCCATCGGAAGGAGTTTACATCAGAGAAGTGGTAGGAGAGGAACAGATAAAGGAGACATGGGTATACTGTCTTTGTTTTAAGGAGGACACTTAAAAATGTTTGCATATGTGATGGTTACTTTGGGGACTACTGAGATGCAGCACAAACTGCTGAGGTTGTTTGTATCTCCACTTTCACATCACACTGTAGTGGGGGACAATATGGCGGCTAAATTGCTTTTTAAGGGATCATATTTATCTTTGAGGATATCGACAGACTGGTACCTTTTCCGTGGGTTTTGCTAGGATTTACCATGGGTAAAGGTGCCAGTCAATAATCAGCAGAAGAATTTTTGGAGCCCATTGTATAATTGTTGGTATTCAGGAATACTGCGTGTTACTCACACACACCAACCTCTGGATCTCTTTTTGCTAACACAAGCTATGTTTCTATGAAATAGGACCTAAGTCACATACATTATTGCCAGCCTGAAGCTCCAGCTGGACCGCTCCTGTTCTGTCTTGTAGTCAACCCCCACCTTGAGATCTGTTCATCACCAAGCTCATCCTGTGCGCAGATGGCGTGGCCCTCTTTGCAAGCATGGAGCCTCCCTCACGTCTGAACAAACTGCAACACAATTTCTTTAATCTACTCTCCCAGTTCTCTTTCTGGGGCCTGGTTCTTAACTCCAAGAACATACAAACATACAAAATTGCCTGCAGATACAGGCCTTACAGTTTATCTAGTCTGCCGTAGTGTGCAGCACTTCAGCCTTTTAGACCTGCAGCTACTTGCCTCCTCCCCCACTGTTTCTGCCAGTGTTTCTTCCACCCATCCCACCACCTCATGGTTTGAGACCCTCCCTTTGATCTTGTCCCACCCCATCTTGAAGCTGCTCACTGTCCACAGTAACACACCTCCTCTGGCCACCCTTTAACCACCCTTTCGGTGAAATAGTGGCTCCTAATTTCTTTCCTGTATCTGCTTTCTTCCAGTTTAACCGTGTCCCTGTTTTCCTTTCCACCTTTCAATTTGAAAATACTCCTGGTGCTTACTCTGTTCATACCCTTCAGGTACTTGAAGGTTGAATTCATATCCTCTCTCCTTCTATCCTCCAGGAATACATATTGAGCTCTCTCAGTCTCTCCTCAAAAGGTTTATCTCCCAATCGCAGGATCATTTTTGTTGCCCTGCATTGTACCCCTCAGTAGGCTGATGTAGTTTTCAAGTAAGGGCACTGGTACTGCATGCAGTACTCCAAGTGCTGCCTCACCAGGAACCTGTACACAGGCAGGATGACTTCTCTCCTACAAGTAATTCCTTTGTGATGCACACCAGCATTCTGTTGGCCTTTCGCTGCTGCCTTCCTGCACTGGACTGAGTGGTTCATTTCCCATTACCAGTACATCCAGATCCTTCTCTTCCATTGGCGTGGTTAACTGCACTCCCCAACCAGTGACTATTTTCATGGTTCCTGGACCCCAAGTGCATTACTTTGATCTTCTTGGCCTTGATCCCAAGTTGCCATGTGCTAGACCATTCCTCCAGTCTTGCCAAATCCTCAGAGTCTTTTACCACCTTTCCCCATCCATCTCTGCACAGATCCTGGTGTCATCAGCAAATAGCCTGATCTTACTCTTTGTCCCATCTGTGAATTCAGTAGATCTGTGTGGATTATAAAATTCCACCCACAGAATGCCTGCAAAATGACCATTCCAGTTCTGCAGGATTCTGCAGAATTTCTCAAATTTTTTTATTTCAGTTATTACACTATAGGTTTAACAGTGCACATCAAATAACACCAACTTTGGCAAAAATAGGATCCTATAGCACAAGACAGTACCAAATTGCAGAGCTGTAGATTAAAGGAAGTGGAGTTATGGGTGGTCAAACATATAATCAAAATTTAATTTTCAGTTATTTTTAGATAATTTTTAAATTTCTTATCCAATTTCTCCACAATATCATGATTTAGAAGCACCTATAATACATATATGCTCCATGTTTTAAGTCTCAGGTTTCAATGGGAGCCAGTTATAGGTAGCCACATATTTTGCCAAATTTGGATTTCTGTAATTTTAGTTTAACTTTGATAGCATTCATTGAAGGTTACAAAAATGACAGGTATACAGGTTATCACTATGTAACACCCCACCAGCCCCCTTGTTAAATTAACGAGCTCTTCCTCTCACCACATGATGCCAAAGGAGGGTGGGGGTCTACATAACAGTTTATAGTACATTTCCTTCTAAGCCTGCCATATACAGACAGGCAAACCAAGTGTGGCAACTACCTGGCACACACCTGGTGGACCATTTACCTTGGCCATCACCCTAGGTCCCTGGGAGAAAATGTTTGCTCACAATTATGCTAGGTTTGCACTTCTGGACAGGGCACCCAAGTAAATCCAGATACAGTGGAAGCAATAACAGTACTGTCCAAACCAGGTTGGGATTCTAGAGTGTGGCTTTTATTCATTTAACAAAGTATGAATAATCACAAATTGAAGATGAACCCCACAGGGCTACCGTACTGGTAATGCAGATTACTGAGATACAGATGTTCCTGAATTCCCATTTAGCATAGGCATACTGAACACACACAGCGAACTCTCTGGTTCTGAATTACACAGCAAACTCTCTGGTTCTGAAATGGAGATAGACACACATGGCCAGAACTGAAACATTTCCTCCTGACTAGGCACACACGGCCAATCTGAGGACACTTTCCCATATTTCATGAGGGATTACTATTGGCACCATGACCACCAAAAACACATACAGGATCACAGAGAATCCAGCCCATGTTTGGGTAACTATTTCCATCAGGCACTGGCCAAATGCACTGAATGAAAACTGAACTGGTGCCCAAACTGAACCGGAGAGGTAAACTGGTTACTCCAGATGAGGTCTCCCACCTTTTGCTTCCAAGTTTATATTCGGCCATTCATCTGGTTAATAATACCCTCACAGAAAACTTGTAGATGCTATCTTGAAATATTTTTCACATTAACATACTACATGAAAAAGTTTTGTACTTGGACAGTCTCTCACTAGACTCCAACGTAGGCAGACACTTTTAAAACAGACACGACTAAAAGTTCTGTACTTGGACAGTCTCTCTCTCTCTCTCTAGACTCCATAGTGGGCAGTCACTTTTGAAACAGAAACAGCCTAGGTGACAGAGTCCCTTTGTCAGAGAAAATTCAACAAGGAATGCAGGTGCCCTTCTAGGATGAACACAAAGCGTACTCACAGTTCTGAAGTTATCACAGGCAGCTCCATTAGACAGACTGGGTGAGGGGATTGCTCCTGAATCCTGAAGATCACCCCAGGAAAACCCACTTGGATTGGTTTCCACCACTTCAATCTCTGTCTTCTATGTTCTTCTTCTAGGGTGAGAACAAACTACCCAAGACACAGAGGTAGCTCTCTGTCAGAGCTAAAAATGAGGAGCTGCTTAGAGTTGCAGCCTCCTCCTGGAACTCCACTCTACAGACTACCAAACATTCTAAAGCTATCTCCCCACAGCTAGCTCAAGTGTGGCTTATGCTGCTGTGACAGTTCCATGATTACATCATCCTCCAGCTCAGCTGAGACTGAAACCAGAGAATGACAGTCTGAAATCCATTTAACTGGCATTCTACTAGCTACCTTCCTGCCTGCCACTGATTCTAAGAGTTATAGTAACCCCTGCGAACAAAGGGTTACACTCACCCTCAACCAGAAAAATGACTGCCCCAGTCATTACCTACCTGGCACCAGGCCATCTTACACTATGTGCTGACGATGGAGAGGTAGTGCTACCTTCTCCCCACCATGTGCCAGGTACGGCAGACAACACAAAGGGCCCAGAGGCCATTGGCTGATGCATCAGCCCTACACTATGATGTTACTATGGGAACCAGTGGCCCTGGAAGAACTGTCCAGAGCATAGCCCTAATAGACCAGCACTGCAGGCCTACAGCCAGTCTGAACCACAGCCTGTCTCCCCTAGCCCTCTAGGAAAACATATCTAACAAACTTACCCAAAGGGAGGACCTCCTCCAGCCCAGGACACCTGCAAACCAAAACACAGAGCTAGCACTATACACAAGTATTACACTCCCACACTCCCCACAAATGCACCTGTGAAAGGAAAAAATGTTAACACCGTTAACAACTACACAGTACTATAAAAAGCACTTTAAAGCACAGAGGAACTAGATGAGTCCCTCAATCCTCTTCTTGTCTTCTCTTCTTTCTTCACCAGGATCCACCTGAAAGAGAAAAGACAAAACAGACCCCAAATCTGCAAAACACACAGTACAACAACAATAACCCTTACCATCAAAACACTGGAGAATCCCAAAACATTTTTTTATAAAAAGTAGAAAAGTACAAAACGTAGAAAATATCAACATTATATACGATGCACCATTTGGGGATGGAAGGCCCTAAATGTCCCATCTAGTGACAAACAATGCCCGAAGGCAAGGTCCATGAAAGAGTCTCTCCTTGGCCAGAGCCGGTGAAGCACAGTTCCTGAGTTACTGTTAATCCAAAGGGAGAGTCTTTGTGGACAGCTCAACAGATCTGTAGTCTGTCAGGTGTAGGATGTGTACTGCAGTGTCAATAAGGTAAGAAAAGTCTGGACTTACCAGTCCTTGAAGAAAAAAAATGGACATCGCCTGGCTCTCTAGCCAAAGACTGTCCCTTGCAGCATTTTGGATACAGCTGGGTGGAAATCTTCTGGAAAACAGGATAATGAACTGGAAACTGCTGGGCTGATGTCATCTAGGAGATGGAACCTTAGAACAGGAAAGGAACAGCTGGATCGATGCCATCCGAAATTCCAGGTGATGAATCAGGAAAACAGCTGGATTGATGTCATCTCAGAAGGCCAGGCGATGAAATTAGAAAGGCACACTGTAGAGGCTGACGAAATTGGGCGCACCTTGATCCTGGAACACCAGACTGGTGGAACAACATGGGTATGGTAATGGCTGGATGGCAGCACTTGCTACCACTGCTCTGCTTCCCACTGGGTAGGCATGGGCACATTCACAGGACAATGATACACTTGAGGGTAGTACCAATTTGGATCTGGTGCAAGAATTGTGACCCCATCTGGGCACTCATAATTCACATTATGGAAAGTTTCATTTCCTTTATCATCCACATAATGTACAGGGTCTATGAACAGTGCCCTGCCCAACTTCCAAAACTTGAGTTTGCTTCTGACAACTTTGTCTCTGACATATCGAGTTGCACCGGATGCAGGTTTTTGGTTGACTCTTCCACTAGCCAGACTCTCCTGTTTTCTCAATCTCCTCCCAGACTCTCCAAGGAATGGTAGGAAAGAATATTCCATAGATTTATTTTGCCTCCCTACAGACCAGTCTTTCCTCCTTACTACTCTTCATCAGTCTGCAACCCCAGCCTGGCTTGGGGTGGCCAGTCCTAGTTCTGCCAGTGTCACATACTCAAAGCTACGTAGAACTTGTCCCTGAACCCTTCTGAGGGTAGGGCTGTGGAATCACCAACTTCTCCTTTTGGTCCTCCAAGACAAGAGCTTGAGGCCGCATACTGGGACCCTCAACAGAGAAATACACTTCTTCGTCCTCCTCCTCTTCTTCACTTAGGATCTGGGCCCAGGGTGAGCAGTTGTTCTCACTCCGAGACAGTCCACTCTTCACTGGGCGCAGAGGTAGACATCTCCCAATCTAAGGTTTCTTGAACCTTGTCCTCTCCAACGAGGCTAGGACTAGGACCCTCTCCATGGATCCACTGATGTGTCCTCCGCTTGTCCATCTGTGACACAGGCGTGGTGACATCTCGATGAATCTGCTCTGGCAGTAAATCTACTCTCTTCTTTTGTGCCACACTCTGCTGGGCCTCCCCAACAGGTTCAACCTGGTGCTGTGTGCTGCTACTTGCAGGATCTTGTAGCTTTGTCCAGGTGGGGCCAAATGAATTTTAGGTGCTCGGGACAGACCTTGCTTCTCTAAGCACCCTGAACAGTGAGGAATCTTGAATGCATCTCTTCCAGCCTTGAGGCACATTATGCATACTCTCACAGGGTATCCAGGAATCACAACATGAGAGGCAAACTTCCACCGTAGAAACATTGCTCTATTTCTTTAAGCTTGGTAACCTCTTCAGCTATCATAGCCGGGCATGATCTGGGTAGTGGAATGGTCCGAAGCCATGACTGTAGATAAACACACATAAATTCACTGTTATTACTGAGTTCACTTTACTTTACACAGTCTACAGAAATGGCTCCCTGCTGCTGTGTTTACATTACTGCCCCACCCTGCAATGGCGGCAGCACTCCTGTTGCATCAACAATCTGCATCTGACTCAAGCCACTGCACATCTTATTTACTGCATACTGAAAATTTTTACTCAAACTGCACTGACTGCACTGCTTTTCTTCCTCAGCACAACAATATGATTTTCTAGGACTTTACCATTAGCTTTCAATCAATTTTATTTGTTTAAAGTCACTAAAGCCATAGCATTTCTTAGACAGGATTGCCTGTTTGTTGTAGCCTGTCATACAACTCACAGGTTCTCTAGTTGCTCAGAAAATGACACTGTTGCTGAATCCATAATACATGCTTACAGTCTATTGCTCAAATTCTTGCTGGGTTTTGATTACTTTACACAGTTCTTCTTTGCAAAACAATCACTCTGTTTACACACAGATCCAGCTGGCTTTTTGAAAATGACAACACAGTTTGAGCTCAGTTTTGCTGAATGGTACTCACTGAATCAGTAGCTGACTTTTCAATGGAATTTCAGCTTAAAGTCGATCCTGAAGGCCTGTGAGTCAAAGCTGGCTGGCGATACTGCCGATTGTCTGTACAAGCACTACACTTTCTCCCAGTCAATCGGTTTATGGGTTGAGCCAGATTTAGCACTGAAAACAGTCTGTCTTTATAGAAATCAGAACTTTTACAGTCACCGTGATGATTCTTCTGCTACCAGCTCACACCACTCACTCTCTCCCTCTTGAACACTGGGCAGCACTCTGGAAGCTTTCTGAGGGACCGAGACTGATTGCAGTCTCACCAATCACTTGACGCCATGCAAATGAGCCTCTCAGTCTTCTCATGCTCTTCTCCTTCACGGCGATCGTCGAAGCAGACAAAATGTAAACTGCAAAACAACTTTTTTCTTTCAGCTGTAACTTCATGGTTGGAGCACCATTTTTAACCATTTTTCTTGGCTATTTCTTTGCTAACACCAGTTCACACAAAAAGCATTTGAAACGTTCAGGGCACAAAAGTCTCTTTGTTTCCCCAGTACACAATACTTTTTCTTGTAACAACTTGAAAATTAAAGCTGGCAAACATTCTTTTGATGCGGGACAAAGAGCCGTACAACCTGGCTTCACAACTCCTTAGTAAACGTTGGCATAATCACAGCACATAAACAGCAGGCACACAGCAGCACATACGGATGGCACTTCTCTGGGCAAATTCTTATGTCAAAGCTTCCGATTTTGGGCTACCAACTGCCAGACAGACAAAGCGCTAGCAACAACCTGAGCAAACATTCTTGTTTTCTCCCAATTTCAAAACACATCAACAGTGGTGCCTCCATTTTTGTAACACCCCCACTGGCTCCTTGTTTAACTAGCAGGGCTGCTCCTCTCACCACATGATGCCAAAGAGGGTGGGGGTCTACATAACAGTTTACAGTACATTTCCTTCTGAGCCTGCCATACACAGACAGGCAAACCAAGTGTGGCAACTACCTGGCACACACCTGGTAGGACCATTTACCATGGCCATCAACCTGGGTCCCTGGGAGAAAACATTTGCTCACAATTATACTAGGTTTGCACTTCTGGACTGGGGCGCCCAAGTAAATCCAACATGGTGGAAGTAATTTCAGTACTGTCCAAACCAGGTTGGGATTCTAGAGTGTGGCTTTTATACATGTAACCAAGTAGGAATAATCATAAAAGCGAAGATGGACCCCCACTGGGCTACACACACTGGTAATGCAGATTACTGAGGTACAGACATTCCTGAATTCCCATTTAGCATAGGCATAGTGAACACACACAGTGAACTCTCTGGTTCTAGATTACACAGTGAACTCTCTGGTTCTGAAATGGAGATTGGCACACATGCCAGAACTGGAACATTTCCTCTTGACTAGGCACACATGGCCGAGTATGAGGGACACTTTCCCATATTTCATGAGGATTACTATTGGCATCATGACCACCAAGAGCACATACAGGCTCACAGAAGTCAACCCCTGTCTGGGTAACTATTTCCATCAGGCATTGGCCAAATGCACTGAATGAGAAGTGAACTGGTGCCCAAACTGAACCCAAGAGAGGTAAACTGGTTACTCCAGATGGGAGTCTCCCACCTTTGCTTCAAGTTTATACTCAGCCATTCATCTGGTTAATAACACCCTCACAGAAAAATTGTAGATGTTATTTGAAATGTTTTTCACACTTAACATACTACATGAATAGAAGTTCTGTACTTGGACATTCTCTCTCTAGACCCCATAGTAGGCAGACACTTTATAAAACAGACACGACTAAAAAGTTCTGTACTTGGACAGTCTCTCTCTCTGGACTCCATAGTAGGCAGACACTTTTAAAACAGAAAACAGTCTAATTGACAGAGTCCCTTTGTCAGAGAAAATTCACCAAGGAATGCAGGTGCCCTTCTGGGCTGAACACAAAAGTACTCCCAGTTCTGAAGTTGCATGAGCAGCTTCACTTGACAGACTGGGTGAGAGTATTGCCCTGAACCCTGAAGATCGCCCCATCCTTCCAGGTATGGGGCAAATAAAAACTCCCTTGGAATGGTTTCCACCACTTCAATCTCTGTCTTCTATGTTCTTCCTCTAGGGTGAGAACAAACTACCCAAAGACAGAGTTAGCTCTCTGTCAGAGCTAAAATGAGGAGCTGCTTAGACCTGCAGCCTCCTTGTGGAACTCTACTCTACAGACTACCGAACATTCTAAAGCCATCTCCTCACAGCTAGCTCAAGTGTGGCTTATGCTTCTGCGATAGTTTCAAGTTTACATCATTCTCCAGCTCAGCTGAGACTGAAACCAGAGAATGACAGTGTGAAATCCATTTAACTGGCATTTCACTAGCTGCCTTCCTGCCTGCCACTGATTCTAAGTTGGATTATAGTACCCTGGGAACAAGGGGTTACAGCTACAGTTGTATATGCACATAGTTTCAGATTCCTAGCTTTGAATGGGACATAGTTATAGCCTGTCAAACATGTTGCCAACATTTCAATTTCAGTTAGTTCCCTCTAATTTAAAAACTACACATCCAAATTTAACCAGAGTTTTAACATTTAAATTACTATACCACATGGTGATTTCTGAAAAAGTTTATATTTGGTTTAAGGCTCTGACCTGCAAACCTGGAGACCTGGGTTTGAATTCCACAGCCTTCACTTGTTTACTGTGTGACCCTGAGCAAGTAATTTGACTTCCTTGTGCTCCTAGGTTGCACCTGTAAATATCTTTCAACAGTGTTTTCTCCTGGTTAAAAAAACATATTTGCAGCTTTAAATGGTAGTGAAATAAAAGTAGTCAAACACATTTAACAATCATATGTCAATGCCGAATGTTGATTGCGTTGGTCCGTTGAGTTCACTCAGTGGCCCTCTGTCACTCGCTTTCGTTCTGTTTCTCCTGGTGCTGCAGCCTACCCTTTTGTACAGGGCTCCTGCCTGCGTTGCTGCCCTTTTCTGCCCACAAAGAAATCCACAGCAGTCCCAACAGAGCTCCATTGAGCTCATTCATTCCCCATCCCTCACTCGCTCATTCTGTGTCTCCTGCTGCTGCAGCCTGCCCTTTGTACTGGGCTCCTGCCTGCATTGGCGTTTTCTGCACACAAGAAATGTGCAGCAGTTGCACACAGCTCCGTTGAGCTCGCTCACTCCCCTTTCTCAGTTGCTCATTCCGTTTCTGCTTGCACTGCTGACTGGCCTTTGTACTGGGCTCCTGCTTGCATTGCCACCTTTTCTGCCCACAAAGCAATCTGCAGCAGGCACAATACAACTCCGTTGATGTGGCTGACTCCCCTTGTCTCACTCTCTCACTCTCTCATTCTGTTTCTCCTAGTGCTGCAGGCTGCCCTTTTGTGCAGGGCTCCTGCCTCTGTTGATGCCTTTTTCTGCCCACAAAGACATCTGAAGCAGTCCTGACAGAGGTCCATTGAGCTCGCTCACTCCCCAACTCTCACTTTCGTTTTTCCGTTTCTGTCGGTAGCTGGGTTGATCTTTTGTACTGAGCTCCTGCTTGCATTTGAACCTTTTTCTGCCCAGAAAGAAATCCACAGCTGTTCCAACAGATCTCTATTGAGGTTGCTCACTCCCCTGTGTCACTCACTCATTCTGTTTGCCCTGGCACTGCAGGTTGTCCTTTTGTACTGGGCTCCTGCCTCGGATGGCACCTTTCTGGCCACAAAAGAAATCTGCAGCAGCCCGACAGAGCTCTGTTGAGCTTGCTCCTCCCCTCTCTCCCTTTCGCTTGTTCTGTTTCTGCCAGAGCTGCAGGTTGCCCTTTGTACTGGGCTCCTGCCTGCCGTCTTCATCTTCCCACAAAGAAATCTGCAGCAGTCCTGACTCAACTCCGTTGAGCTAGCTCACTCCCCTCTCACTCGCTTCATTCTCTTTCTGCCAGCACTGTAGGCTGGCCTTTGTACTGGGCTCCTGCCTTCATTGCTGCCTTTTCTACCCACAAAGAAATCTGCAGCAGTCACGATAAAACTCCGTTGAGCTCGCTCACTCCCTCTGTCACACTCGCTCGTTCTGCTTCTCCCGCGCTGCAGGCTGCCATTTGTACTGGGCCCCCGCATGCATTGCTGCTTTTTCTACCCAAAGAAATCCACAGCAGTCCCAACAGACCTCTGTTGAGCTTGCTCCTCCCTCTCTTTCACTCGCTTATTGTGTTTCTCCCAGTTCTGCAGGCTGGCCTTTTGTACTGGGTTCCTGCCTCTGTTGGCACCTTTTTCTAGCCACAAAGAAATCTGCAGCAGTCCGACAGAGCTCCATTGAGCTCTCTCACTCTTGCTCATTCTGTTTCTCCCACCGCTGCAGGCTGCCCTTTTGTACTGGGCTCCTGTGTGCATTACTGCCTTTTCTGCTCACAAAGAAATCTGCAGCTGTCCTGACAGAGCACCGTTGAGGTCTGTCAGTCCCTGTCTCATGCACTCATTCTGTTTCTTCTGGCACTGCAGGCTGCCCCTTTGTACTGGGCTCCTGCCTCTGTTGGCACCTTTTTCTGGCCACAAAAGAAATCTGCAGCAGTCCCGACAGAGCTCGATTGAGCTCGGCTTACTCACTTCGCCACTCATTCGCTCTGTTTCTCCCACCGCTGCAGGCTGCCCTTTGTACTGGGCCCCTGCGTGCATTACTGCCTTTTTCTGCTCACAAAGAAATCTGCAGCAGTCCCAACAGAGCTCAGTGACTCACTCCTCCCCTCCCTCACTCACTCATTCGGTGCCTCCCTGCTGCAGGCTGCACTTTTGTACTGGGTTCCTGCCTGTGTTGGTGGCTCTTTCTGCCCACAAAGTGATCTGCAGCAGTCCTGACACAGCACTGTTGAGCTCGCTCACTCCCCCCACTCGCTCGTTGTGTTTCTTCCGGTGCTGCAGGCTTGCCCTTTTGTACTGGGTTCCTGCCTGCTTGGCACCTTTTCTGCCCACAAAGATATCCGTAGCTGTCCCAACAGAGCACCATTGAGGTCTCTCAGTCCCCTGTCCACGCACTCATTCTGTTTCTCCTGGTACTGCAGGCTGCCCTTTTGTACTGGGCTCCTACCTCTGTTGGCACCTTTTCTGGCCACAAAGAAATCTGTAGCAGTCCCAACAGAGCTCCATTGAGCTCGCTCACTCCTCCGCCTCTCACTCGTTCATTCTGTTTCACCCTGCTGCAGGCTGCCCTTTTGTACTGGGCCCTGCATGCATTGCTGCCTTCTTCTGCCCACAAAGAAATCCACAGCAGTCATAACAGAGCTCCAGTGAGCTCACTCCTCCCTTCCCTCACTCACTCATTCTGTGTCTCCCACTGTTGCAGGCTGCCCTTTTGTACTGGGTTTCTGCTTGCGTTGGTGGCTTTTTCTGTTGACAAAGTGATCTGCAACAGTCCTGACACAGTTCTATTGAGTCGCTCACTCCCCTCTGTCACTCACTCGTCCGTTTGTGCCAGTGCTGCAGGCTGGCCTTTTGTACTGGGCTCCTTATTGAGTTGCTGCCTTTTTCTGCCACAAAGAAATCCACAGCAGTGGCGATAGAGTGATTGAGGTTGAGGTGTTTCACTCCCTGTCTCACTTTCGCTCATTCTGTTTCTCCTGGCGCTGCAGGCTGCCCTTTTGTATTGGGCTCCTGCCTCTGGTGGCCTCTTTCTGCCCACAAAGAAATCTGCAGCAGTCCCAACAGAGCTCCGTTGATCTCGCTCACTCCCTCTCTCACTCACTCATCCCGTTTCTGCTGCCGCTCCAGGCTGCCCTTTTGTACTGGGCTTTTGCCTGTGTTGCTGCCTTCTTCTGCGCACAAAGAAATCTGAGCAGTCATGATAGAGCTCCGTTGAGCTTGCCTCCCCCCTCTCCTTCCATCTGTTCTGTTTCTCCCACTGCTGCAGGCTGGCCTTTTGTACTGGGCCCATGCATGCATTGCTACCTTTCTGGCCACAAAGAAATCTGCAGCAGTCCGACAGAGCTCCATTGACCTTATTCACTCCCTCTCTCACTTGCTCATTCTGTTCTGCCAACACTGCAGTCTGCCGCCCTTTTGTGGGGCTCCTGCCTGCGTTGCTGCCCTTTCTGCCCCAAAGGAATCTGCAGCAGTCACAATAGAGCACCATTGAGGCTTGCTCGCTCCCCCTCCTTCAGTTGCTCATTCTGTGTCTCCTGGTGCTGCAGACTGCCCTTTTGTACTGGGCTCCTGCCTGCATTGGCGCCTTTTCCTGTCCACAAAGAAATCACAACAGTCTCAACAGAGCTCAGTTGAACTTGGTCACTCCCCCCACCACCACCACTCTGCTAGTCCTATATTGTCCCAAACAATGATTTCCGACAGCGACTGCAGTATTCTGTGCTGGAAGCATGAAAACACATTTCAGCCAGGATGTGAAAAATGACAATTGTACTTTTCACAAGGAGGTGTGGAGAAATGCCACTGTTGAAAATGTGGCAAAATATTACTAATTTGCAGAGTTACAAGGGTTGGAAATTGCACAATGCGCTCAGTAACACAGTCATTTTATGGAGTTTCATCACAAAATTTTCAACATAGGCATTTTAGGACCTCTGCTCAGTGTGATTTTCTTAATGTATCCCAGCGCTGATTTCCCACAGTCCTGGGAAGAATTCTAATAAATTGTTCAATGGTAATGGTCTCCATTATCTGCTGGATGGTCTTGCTCCCTGGCTGGAGCCATTTGTCACTAAGGTCTTTTAGGCGTGCATATACCTCCTGGGGGTATCTGTGGACTGCATCCTCAAGGAGCAGCTGACGGTATGTCTCGATGTTGATGTCATATCTCCTGAGTATCTCCTTCTTCACATGATCGTAATCATCGGCCACTTGAATAGCTAAGCGGCTATACGACCTGTGCTCTTCAGTTAGTGCGGGGCAAGTCGCTTTAACCCACTGCTCTTTGGCCCATCCACATGTTTGAGCTACCCTCTCGAATGTCGTTAGGTAGGCCTCAATATCGTCCGTGTCTTGCAAGCGAGCTAGTTTAATATCTCGTGGGCCTTGGGGTGCGTTCTGCATGCTCCATCCTGATGGCCTGCAACACTCGCATAGTGTCTGCCCATTTGGCATCCTGACACCTTCTATCAAGTTCTCTCTCTTTATCCAGTTGGATCTGTCGGACACATAGCCACTTCAACAATTCACCAACATTCTCCATCAGTGCCTGTTCCAAATAAGAGGCATCGACATCCTTCTCGACATCTTCCGGTTCCAATAGTTCCTTGGCTGGGAATACATCTCCAGGTTCACTATGCTCCTCCTCAGACTTCTCAGATGGTTGTCTTTTAACTTTGGGGACGCACATCTGGTAATCCAGTCAGTAACTGGGCCCCAGTCTGGGCCACCATCTGTCTCGTAAGGGTGCCTTTTGGTTGTCCACCAGCCGCCATGTCCACCTTAGGTATCCAGACAAATACCACCCGCTGTCTCTTCCTTACCCTGGACAGTATACGGCAAAAATATCCCACTTCTGACACCAAATGCACTGGAAGAGTGAAAACACATTTCAGCCAGGATGTGAAAAATGACAGCTGCACTGTTCATAAGAGGTGTGTAAAATGGCAATGTTGAAAATCTGAAGTGAAAATATTGCAAAGTTGAAGGTACAAGCGTGTGTGGAAAATGTGCAATGCACGCATGTAACACTCTCATTTTATGGACTTTCATCACCAAATTTTCAACATAGCCATTTTAGGGCCTCTGCTAATGAACAGTGTCACTGTCATTTTCATAATATGACCCGAACATGGATTTCCCACAGCGACGCGCTATTCTGCGCCGGAAGTGCAAAACACATTTTGGCCAGGATGTGAAAAAGACAGCTACACTGTTCATAAGGAGGTGCAGAACAATGGCAATGTTGAAAATCTGGAGTGAAAATATTGGCAAATTGCGAACTTCACGAGCATGCGTGCAAATCCAGCAATGCACGTAACACAGTCATTTTATGGAGCATCGGCACCAAATTTTCAACATAGGCATTTTAGGACCTCTGCTCATGAACAGTGTCACTGTAATTTTGTAATCTGTCCCAAACACTGATTTTCCACAGCAATCACGCTATTCTGTGCCTGAAGTGCGAAAACACATTTCGCCAGGATGTGAAAAATGGCAGCTGTACCGTTCACAAGGAGGTGTGGAAAATGGCAATGTTGAAAATCTGGTGTGAAAATATTGCAAATTCTCAAAGTTCTGGCGTGCATAGCAACTGCGCCAGCGCACGTTTGTAAAACAGTCATTTTCTGGATTTTTCCCGCAAATTTGCAACACAGACTTTTTGAGAGCCCACCTCATGAACACTGGCACTGTCATTTTATTAATCAGTCCCAAAAGGTGATTCCATGCAGTGACTGCAAAATCACCTTTCGGGCTGATTAATGCCATGACAGTGCCAGAATTCATGAGGAGGGTCCCAAAAACACCATGTTGAAAATTTGGTGCCAGAATTCCCCAAAAAATGAGATATGCATCAAAGTTTAAAAACCCTATTTATTCCATTATACAGCTTACGGCATTTTCTTAGTTACGAGTCGGCTTTGAAAAGTGCAGGCGTGTTCCCAGTCCACCAAAGATGCGTCAGCAGACTCTGGAGGTAAGTATGTGGTGAGATGGGAGTGTGGGGAGGCAGGGTGCGCAGTGGGTGTGTGCAAGTTGTGGAAGGGGGCAGGGAGATGGCGAGGACCTTTTTTTTTACAGGGAGAAAAATCACAGGACCATTTTTTTGCAGGGCATGTGGCACGCTGGGGTGGCTCCCTGCATTCCAACTGACTCTTTTGGGGGGCAGCTGCAGCCAACATGGAATGGGCACCCCCATCGGCACACAAGAAATGGGGTGTATGCTGACGGGGATTGGGTGCCCCATCACGCACAAGAAATGGAGGGGGGAAATGCCGATGGGTTTGGGCACCCCCACAGCACACAACAAATTGGGGAGGGAGAGAGACATGCTGACAGGGACTGGGCTCTCAGTCAGCAACAACCCTGCAATGAGGATCACTTCTTCATTGCAGGATGGCGCACTACTGATAAGCGAAATGACCCCTGATTGCAGCAGCTAAATTTTTACAAGTTGGTGGCATGCTGGCTGAACTAGTGTCACAGCAGTGTCCCCGGCATTGGGGAAAGTGGGCCAAGCCTTTAAAGGCTGTGGGGCATTGGCCACAACAGTGCTGTGCCTCCACAACCTGCTTCTTGAGAAAGGAAGTGCTGCAATATGTTTCTTATGCAGTGCAATCAACATAAAAATTTAACTTTGCAAGAATGTAAACTGCAAATTTTTAAATCCCTGAAACTTTCAAACTAGGTAATGTATTACCATTAAATTTGTGCAGGTTTTAGACCTTACAAGGAGATTGTGTGTGCCAATTTTATTAACTGCTTTCTGTGAGAAATTGCAAAGTAACATCTGCACTTAAAGTCAAATCCCATGAGTCTTTGTGAAAATTGTAGAATTTGATGAAAATTCCATAAAACTGGAATTTTCTAATTTCACTCAGCCTTATCTGGGAGATTATAATCAAAGGACAGAGGTATAAGAGGCAGGTAGTGGAGGGGATCACCAGGTTGTGGAGTTAGATGCACAGTTTCACCAAGAAATGGACAGCTGATCTGGGTAGCACAACAGTGGTAGACCTCCAGGTTGGAGCAAGAAAGCACAGAGTGTCAACAATCCCAACTTGAGTACTTCACTGAAAGGGTGGTGGAGAGATGGAACAGTCCCCCAGGAAGTGGTGGGCGACCATGGTTCAGGATTAAGAATGTGTGAGATAGGCAAATGGGAATTATCAAGCTTGGGCAAAGGGGGCTTATAGCATCTAGGGTACCTTAAGCATTAGAAAGAGGATATGGCAGACTAGATGGGCCACAATGCCCTTATCTGTCAAGAACTTCTATGCAGTATATTTAAGGATCACATCCAGTAAAGCTATGATCTAGAAAGCCTGGTGTATGTGCATGTCTAGGATTCAGAGGTACTCAAAAGATGTGGTGGGAAGACAATGTCTTGGGCAGCAGGAAAAAAATTACTCACCTTAGTAATGTTGTTTCTTCTAATGGAGTCTTGCTATATTATGACATTAGCAGTTATCTCCTCCTGTAGAACTGCCCCAGAGAGAAGAGTTAACTCCATACAGGATGGAGTTCTGAGCGTGGCGCTCCTCTTAAAGCTCTATCTGGCTAGTTTCAAACTGAAACTGTCAGATCTTTATGAAACAAAACACTCACTAAGAGTCTGTGTGGAAACTGTAACCTATACTAGCCCAGTGGCTACCTACTAATAACAACAACAACAATAATAACAACAACCAATATCAACCCTGACAAGCACTGCTGAACCCCCCAAAGACTCAAGTCCAGGAGGGGGCCAGACAAAAATACTAATTAACAGTAGAAACATAATTCCCCCAAATCCTAAAGGGAAAGAACACCTATAATGGCATGACACAGTGCTTGCACTAATTTGCCCACACCCTACCCAAGTAGAAGTTCTGAGAGGGCAGGTTGAGGGGTGGTCCATAATATAGCAAGACTCCATTAGAAGAAACAACATTACTAAGGTGAGTAATTTTTCTTCAAACAACATGAAGCCTTGCTATATTATGACATTAGCAGACTACACAGCAGTACCTCCATGGAGGAGGGACAGAACCTACTTAGGAATAGGCTCTGAAGCACGGCTGTGCCAAACCAGAGCATCTCTCCTGGCCTGGACGTCCAGGGAGTAATGCTTGGTGAAAGTGTGAACTGTTTTCCAGGTTGCAGCTTGACAGATTTCCAAAATAGGAATATCTCTAGCAGCAGCTAGAGATGCAGCTGTACCTCTGGTAGAATGGGCCCTCAATCCCGAGGGGCTCTCTACCCAGTTTTGGTAGCAAATTGGATACAAGAGACAATCCACCTGGCAATTGTCCTCTTAATGGCAGGTTTTCCTTTGCCAACCTCATCATAGGTGAGAAAGAGTTGGTGGGATTGAACCTGTGACCCTTGGTGCATTCAAATAGTAGCTCAATGCCCTCTTAACATCCAAACTGTGCAATCTCCTTTCACCAGAGGAAGAATGCTCAGTGAAAATACTGGAAGGAGATGGATTGGTTAAGATGGAAATCCGAAACCACTTTAGGTAAAACTTTCTGTTAGTCCTGAGGACTACCTTATCCCTGTGAAAAGAAATAAAATAATTTTCTACTGAAAGGGCTTGTAACTCACTTATCGTCCTAGCAGAAGTGATGGCCACTAAAAATACAGTTTTCAAGTTAAGAACTTAAGGTCTGCCAAAGACAGGGGTTCAAAGGAGGTTGCATTAACTGAGCAATGCAAACATTAAGGTCCCAGGCAGGGCTGGGTCCCGAAAAGGAGGGTTGGTATGAGTAACCCCTTAAAAAACTTAGAAAACACAGGGTGAGAGGAAAGGGAAGAAGGCTTTCCTGCTGAAATAAAAGCAGAGACAGCTGCCAAATGAACTCTTAAGGTAGCTGGCCTGAGGCCCAAAGAATTAAGATGGACCATGTAGTCCAGCAAAATGGGCAAATCAGCAGATTCTGGGACAATATGCTTCCCAGAACACCATATGGAAAACCTTTTCCACTTGGAATTATAAGTGGCTCTAGTGGAAGGCTTCCTAGAGGCCTTTAAAATATCAAGGACACCTTGAGAAAGGTGTAAATCAGCAATTCTAACTCCTCAAGAGCCAGGCTTTGAGGTTGAGGGATTTGAGGTTGGATACCATACTCTCCCTGGGCACAGGTCAGCAGATTGTGAATCCTGGGAAGACACAGGGAAGGTGGACTGTCAGTGATAGCAGGAGTGGGTACCAGGGTTGCCTGGCCCAGTCTGGTGCAATCAGAATCACTTTGCAAGGCTGGGATCTGATTTTACTAACACCTTGAAAAGAAGAGGGAAGGGGAAAGCATGCAGAAACTTCCCTTCCCAATCCAAAAGAAGGGCATCCAGAGGGACTGAGCCCATCACTGGGGTCTGCAACAGAACAGTGGAAGTTGGTGGTTGTCTGGGGCTGCAAAGAGGTCTATCTGAGGGTGCCCCATCTGGCAAAGACTGTCCCCAGCACTCGAGATTCAGGGACCATTCGTGATGGCCCTGAGAAATCCTGCTGAGGGCATCCGCTAGGACATTGTCCTTCCCTGGCAGGTGAACTGCTATTAGAGAAGTGTTCAGGGAGTAAGCCAGAGACCACAACTTCATTGCCCTCGGTGCACAAGGTCAAGACCATGCCCCCTTGCTTGTTGATGTACCACATTGTTGTGGTATTGTCTGTTCTGACCTGGACTACTTTGTTCTGGACAGATGCAGAAAAAGCTTGAAGAGCTAAAAAGACATCTCTGAATTCCAGCAAGTTGATGTGGAGCAGAGATTCCTGGGGACAAACTCCTGTGTGGAGAGTGGCCAAGTGTGCTTCCACCCCAGGAGGAGGCATCCGTAGTGAGGGTGAGGGTGGGAGATAGGAATGAAGGGGACCCCAGTCTTAAATTGCTCTGATCCTGCCACCACTGAAGAGCTAGGATCAGAGTTCGTCACTGGAACCAATTTGGTAAGGGGTCCCTCCTTTGGGACCAATAAGCCCTCAAATGAAACTGAATGTCTCTCATCTGGAATCTTGCTCCCTGCACTACAGCTGTGGAGGCAGCCATGTGCCCCAAGAGCTGCAAAAGTGTCTTGCTGGTCGAGAGAACTGCAGGGTGAAAAAGGTGGCCAGGGCAATCAATTTCTCTACCCTTTCCAAGGAGGAAGGCCCTGGCCAGCTTTGTGTCAATTCCGCACCTATGAAAGTAAGTACCTGAACTGGTTCTAGAACTGACTTTGGTAGATTTAGCAGGAACCCCAGGAGGTGAGAAGCTGCTGGGTGACTTGCAAGTGGGATTTCACCTGTTCTGGAGACTGTCCTACAATGAGCCAGTCGTCCAGGTAGGGAAAAACAGCAATCCCTTGCCTTCTTAAATGAGCCACTGCCACGGCTAGACATTTTGTGAATATCCTTGGAGCAGAGGTAAGACCAAGGGCATTGCCCTGAACTGGTAGTGGCCTGAGGGCAGTTCAACCTGAGGTACTTTCGTGAGAAGGCCTGATGAGGACATGAAAATAAGCATCCTTGAGGTCCAGGGAGGCTAACAGTCCCTGGCCTCGGGAGGGTAATATCATAGCCAGAGTTATCATTTTGAACTTTGGTTTCAAAAGGTGTTTGTTCAGGTATCTTAAATCTAGGATGGGCTGCCATTCTCCTGTCTTTTTGGGGTAAGAAAGTATCTGGAGTACAGACCTTTGCCCTGGTGTAAGGAGGAACCCTTTCCACTGCTTGCAATTTAATCAGGCAGAGACCTCTGCTTCCAGAGCAAGGGTCTCTAGAGGGCTTGCAGGTGAAAAAGTCTGGTTCTCATCTTTGGGAACTTTTGAAGCTGAGAACCAGGCCCTGGCTTACTACTTCCAGAACCCATTTGTCCAGTTAGAGACACCCAGTTCTGACTGAAGTAAACCAATCCTGCCCCTACTGGTACAGGAGAATCGGCCCTGGGCACCCCATCAGGGTGTCTGCTTGGCAGTTGCCTTAGGCTGAGGGGTGGGGGACGGCTTACCTGCGCCCGCCTACCTCTGCCTCTGAAAAAAACCCTCTGAGCATAAGCAGAGGAGGTTTGGGATTGATAAAAGGCCTGTGGAAAGGCCTGCCCCTACCTCTGGGTGTGTGCCTCTGGGGAGTGGCTTGCAGCTCCTTGGCCTGGGCACTTTTTAGGTAGTTCTGTATTCATCCATCTTTCTATAGTTCTCTGTCTGCTCCCCAAACAGAAAATTCCCACACAGGAAAATCCATAGGCCTTAGACTGAGTGTCCTGTGACAGATTAGTGCACCTGAGCCATGCCAACCTACGGAAAGCTACAGAAGTGGCCATGACCCTAGAGGAAACATCATTAACATCAACAGCAGCATGAAATTGAACTTTAGAGGCTTCAATGCCATCAGCAGCCACCTGTTCCAATTCACTAGCCAGCTGGCCATGGGCCTGCGGCTAACTGCATAACTGTATCCCATCTAGATTTCTGATATCTAGCCACATAAGCCATATAATTTGCCTGCCTGAGTCCCAAAGAGGCTGCCATATACTGCTTTTTGCCATGGCATCAATCTTCCTGGAATCCTTATCAGGAGGATGTGAGGCCAGGGAATGTTACCTGTCAGCAGGCTGCAGCCTGCACCACTCCTACATGACTACACTGCTCAGAAAGGAAGTCTGTATCAGGGTCTGACAGAGTATACCTCCTGTCCATCTTTTTATCGACAGGAGGTACAGAATTTGGATTTTCAAAATTTTCATTGTTTGCTTCCTAAATGACTATGCAAAGGAATAGACAATCTCCTAGACTCTGGAATATCCATCATTTCAACATAATCAGGCTCCTCTTGCTCATCCACAGCCTCTTCTAAGGAAGCTGGAGGGTTTCAACAACTTTCTTATAAAACATAAAATGAGATGGGGACTCAGACAGCATGGGGAGATTCTAAAGGTCTGTCTGGAGAGATGTCCGGTTCAATGGGCACATCAGACCCTCCCAGCCACATACATACTGTTCATAATCCTCCTCCCCTCCTGTGGTTCATAAAATTCCTCAACATCATACTCCTGAACCACTGGGACCGGATGAACCAACCTTTTGCCAACTAGTGGTGGTTCGACGGCCCTGGATCAGTGAACTGGACAATTTGTATGGCTTTTGCTATCTCTGCAGCAGTTGGAGAGAAATTTTAGACTCCAGACCTGCTGATTTTGTTAGATTTTTTTACTGGGGCTAGTTCCTCAGAACCAGCTTTTCTTTGCCAGAGTCGCCCTGGTCAGAGGGCACTCCCTCTGGTCCAGTTGGCACTGGACCGGGCTGGCCATCCGGGTCAGCGGACTTTTGGCTCTCGTTCCCTGAGCCTGCCCAATCTTTTTCCAGGGTGGCTGCAGGAAATTCTTGCAAATCTGGCAGTCTGACTGGGTGGTCAAACCCCAGACAATAAACACATGTGGTGTGTGGGTCAGCCTTGGCAAAGGCTTCCCCTACAAGCATTACAGTGTTGAAACCCAGTGGCCCGGTTTTCTTTTGGGTTTCTCAGACACAATGCCAGCCTAACCAAAACTTGCACTTTTAATGGCAGTGCCAGGCAAGACACCCTTATCGGTTCTAACACGTGTCACGAGTATTTGAAAAACCGTAATACAAAGTCCGTTTTTTAGAACCGATAAGAACCGGAACCGCACTCTAAATATATATTACAGTGATTTTAAAGTCTTTTTAAAACAAACCGATCGGTTCAAAACCGAACCGATAATGACAATTTCCACACAGACTAAAGACCTTGTACTTACGGTTACCAGATAGAGCTTTGAACTGAAATGCGGTAAAATAAAACACTGTTCTCAGTTAAATTTAACAGAGAAATACTGATTTAAACCGAGAAATGAACCGAGCTGAAGGAGAAATCTCGGGCGACTGTTCAGTGAGGAGTAAAGAATCTGACAGTTTCAGTTTGAAACTAGCCAGATAGAAGCTTCTAAGAGAGCGCTCGCCAGAACTCCATCCTGTATGGAGTTAACTCTTTCCTCTCGGGCAGTTCTACAGGAGGAGATAACTGCTAATGTCATAATATAGCAAGACTTCATGTTGTTTGAAGAAAGAATTCTGGTTATTCCAGCAGGGTAGGTCGATAGGAAAAGGAGTAGGCGACTCACATTTTAAGGAGTTTGTCACTGTAAGGAACAAAAGAGGATATCAGTGGGATCAGTAGTTCTTCTGAGTCAATGTGGTGGTTATGCCAAAAGAGAAGGAGAGAATAATCACACAGAGAGGAGGAAGAGCAGGACTGCAAAAAGCTCAGCCCAGCTTATCAAATGAAGTAGTGATATGTGCATTGTTAATGTAAAATTCCACAAAAATGTTGGAATGCTTCATCTACAGTATATGCTATCATAATTATGTGAGAAAATGTTACTTATCATTTTTTCTTCTGCAAATTTAAAACTGCTTAACCAGTTTATCCAGTTGTGTTGGACACCAGGATACACGGACTACGGATATGCATGTCAAATGTTAACTCTGTGCATGCAAGAGCAGAAGATTACAAACATCCACATTTTTGATAGTTTTCACAAAGTTTTGCAAATATTTACATAGTAAAGTTTTAAACCTTCATAACTTAAAAATCTCTTATCTAATTATATCCATATTTGGATCAGTCTATAAGCATTACAGAAAGGTAATCCATATTCATTTATACATGTCTAGCTCAAAGATGCCTGAGTTATATGCAGATGAAAGTTCTTCATGAAATGTCTTGAAAAAATAAACAGATTTTGAGCACATATAATTTTTAAGACGATACATCATATTTGGCATATTGTTAGAACACATATCATCAAGAAATCATGCCAAATGTAAGACCTCTGACTCAATAAACGGTTAAGGTATGTTCAGATAAAATGTCATGAAATTTTGCACAAACAATAAAATGACACCATTTGAGCACCTATAATGTTGAAACTATACATCCCAATTTCACGATATTTGGCATGTTAGTAGCCATCTACCCAAAGAGTATATAGACCAAATATCAGAGCACTGAATTAAACAGCTACATTATAGCCAAATTACTAAATTTTAAAAATACCTCAAAAATCCGGCAACATTTTGCGAAATGAGGCATTTCGTGAAATTTCATCAAAATTCCATAGATTTGGAATTTTCCTTTCCACACAGCTGTAGATGTCGGTAATGAAAATGTTAAACAGCACTGGTTCCAGCACGAGCCCTGTCAACCCCACTTGTTACCACCCTGGCTCCAATACTTCCATCCACCACTGCTACCTTATTTATGTATGTATATATGTCTTTGGTGACCAGGTAAGTGAGCTGATCAAAGGACCATTTTCAGCAACCCAGGCCACAAACGTGGAGCAGCACCTTCTGCTTTCTATCCTGTAACCAGCTCCTGACCCATCTTAACCAGTTTCCTCCCAGGTCCCAGGTTGCTCAATTTGCTTGCCAGCCTACCATGAGACACTCTCGCTCAAAGGCCTTGCTGAAGTCCAGGTAACAGGCATCCACTGCATGATCCTTGTCCAGTGCCTGTGTCACCCAATTGAAAAAGTCAACCAGGTTCATTTGGCATGATCTGCTTGAGACACTCCCATGCTGTCTGCCATCCTGGAGATCATTATCCTTTACAAATGTTACCAGCCTTTCCTTGAGGATAGTCTCCATTAGCTTTCCTGCAATCATGGTTAGGCTGACTGGTCTATAGTTCCCTGGTTCATCCTTGGGCCACTCTTATGGAGGGCACCACATACCACCCTCCAGTCACTGGGCATGCACACCATTTCCAGAGAGGTGTTGAACAGGTCCATTAATGGCCATGTCAGGACTTCTGCCAGCTCTCTCAGGACTCTAGAATGAACTCCATCTGGCCCAGGTGCCTTATCTACCCTCAGAGACTTAAGGCCCTCCAATACCCTTCCCTTTGTGATTTCCCAATTCCTAATCTCCTCCCTCCTACTCCCACCCTGCCCTTCCTCTTAGGGTTTGGGCCCATCCTCTCCTTGGTGAATACTGAACAGAATTACTCAGCAGCAGGTGTCAGCTGTCATCAAATCTTCCTTTTATCATCTCAGGAATATTGCCAGGATTAAGCATCTAGTTCCGTCTGGTGACCTTCCTACCTTGGTCCACGCCTTTGTGTCCTCATACTTAGATTATTGCAACTCCTCTACCTAGGGCTTCCTGGGGTGGAAATCCACCACCTGCAGCTGGTGCAGAATGCGGCAGCCCGGCTTTTGACGGATCTGCTAGGGTCCTGTCATATTTCATCGGTGCTGCGTGAACTGCTCTGGCTGCCAGTTCAGTAGCGGATCACCTTCAAAGTCGGTTTGCTGACTTTTAAAGCCCTACACAGACTGGGCCGGATTACCTGGAAAGAGCTCTGGTACCCTTCTGCCTGGACGATCACTCCACTCGGCCGATGAGGGCTTGCTAGAGATTTCAAGGGTGTGTTTGAAATCTTCCGGGCAAGAACATTTATGTATGCAGCCCCTACACTTTGAATTCTCTACCCGTCGATTACGGGAGTGCACAACTGTGGAGGTATTCAAGCAAGCTCTAAAACGTTTTGTGGCACCAGGCATTCAGTGACTGATCTTCCTTTTGATGCATGGTATATTGTTTTTAATGTTAATTGTATTGATGATTGATTTGTTTTAAAACTGTTAGGCGGTTTGGTTATGGATAAGGCACTATAAATAAAATATATTATTATTATTATTATAGAGTACTTCTGCCTGCTCTGCCCTTTTCCAACCACCATTTTGATCAAAACAATCTGATCCTTGCTCTTTCTCTACACCATATATACCTGAAGAAATCCTTTTCACCTTCTCTGATCTTCTATGCTAGCCTCAGTTCTCTCGATGCCTTGGCTGCCCTTACCCTTCTACTTACTTCCCAGGATTTCCTCACATATTCCTCTCTGTCCTCTTCTCTGTTGGATCTTTGATAGGTTCTAAAGCCAGCCTTCTTTTCCCTCACCCTCTCCTCTACCTCCCTGTACATCCAGCTCTGCTTCATGGTCCTGGATTTCTTGCTCTGGCTCCTTACACGTGTTAGTGACCTTAGTCACGAACTAAAGCCATGGATCTCAGGCTCTAGGATGTCCCTTAATTTTGATTTTACTGCTGTAGACAACTACAGCAACTCAATCGAGAGAGTCACCACCTTCAAAAATCTGGGGAGTCACCTGGACTGTCACCTGAACTATTAGCCACACTCTGCAACTAATTAAAAGATTTCACCAAAGACTAGGCATACTACACCACCTAAAACATTTCTTCATACCAGAAGCCAGGGCCTTGCTTACCAACAGTTTCCTGCTCCCCATTATAGACTGTGGCTCCTAATATACTCAGCCTCCATCTCCAAGAAGAATCTAGGTAGATTAAAACTATGTGCCACAGCATCATCCATTTCATTACAGAACTCCCTTTAGGATGCACCACTGTGATCTGTACAAGGCTGCAAACTGGCTCCCACTGGAGGATAGATTCGATAGCAAAATTCTCACTTTTTCTTTAAAATCCAACAGGGATCCCTGCCTAGCAGCATTTCCTCCCCTTTAATAAATCTGTATACATTAGGACCACCAGGCACTCCAGTTCCCATGCCTTCATGATTCCCCACAATTACACCACCTGAGGCAACACTCCTTCTCCTACAAAGTTACCAAACTATTTAACAACCCCTCTCTTGGTCCTGTGCAACACACTAACGTCATTTAAAACCAGCTGAAATCCTACTATCTTGACAATCTCCAATGCAGCTGCCACTAATGCCCACACTCAGCTCTTACCTCTGATATTCAATTTCCTGCACTTCTCACCTTGCATACTTTTGCCTTTTTCTCTTTAAAATAATTATATGTTTTTAAATGACCTTGTATACACTATTATTCCTAACCATGCAACCGTTTACCAATATGTGCTATTGTACCAATTGTGTATACACTGTTATTCAGAGTATGTAATATTTATCATTTTGTATTACTGTACGGTTTGTCTCACTGGACACTTGTGAAAATGGGCAATTTAGCTCACATGCCTTTCCAATATAAACAATAAACAAGCATTTGTCAATGCGAATGTTTGCTTGCTGGCATTGGCATTGGTAGTGTAGAAGTTATAGAGCTGCATAACAGGAATGGCAGCAAGTATTGAACTGAAGCCAACCCACCACCACCACCTTGCAGAGTGACAGGCAGGGGTGTGCCTTTGGGTCGCTAGGCATAACGACCACACCATGTCACCACACCTACCCTGCAGACACTGACAAGTGTCACAGTGTGCCTTGGGGTCCTTGGTCTCTATGTGCACCCCATTCCATCAGGAAACGGTGAGATGGGTGTGGTATATAGAGAATGGGGTGAAGTTTGGGCCAAGAGTCCAAGGCACACCTTGATGCCTCTTACTGGCTGCAGGGTGGGTGGGGGTGGAATGGTATGAGCATGACAGGCAAGAATCCCAAGTCACACCCCTGATGCCTGTCATTCTCTACAGGGTGGGGTGTTATGGTGAAACCCTAACGCCTCAGGCATTCGTTATATTTTCATCCGAATTTTCAAAATGTCTTTTGTGTCCCCACCTCATGAACAGTGGCAATATCAGTTTGTTAGCCAAAACTGCTTTTGCACAGCAACTATGGCATTTGGCACCACAGGTGCAAAAACACATTCTGAACAGAATGTGAAAAATGACAACAGTACTGTTCGTGGGAAGTGTCAAAATGGCAATGTTGAAATCTGCTGTGAAAATCAAAAACTGGTGAAGTCACAAGTGTGCGTAGAAACTGTACAACGCACACCCGTAATGTAACTAGTTTGGGGATTTTTTACAGCAGATTGTTAACACAGGCATTTTGGGACCTCCGATCATGAACAGTGTCAGTGTGATTTTCTTTATCTGTCCCAAACAATGATTTCCCATAGCGACCACCCATTTCTGTGCTGAAAGTGTGAAAACACATTTCGCTGTGTTGTGAAAATGGCAGCTGTACTGTTCATAAGGATGTGTGGAAGAATGCCACTAGTGAAAATCTGGACTGAAAATATTACAAATTCATGAACTTATGAGGGTGCATGGAAACTGCTAATGCTCACTTGTAGCACAGTCATTTTATGGAGTTTTGTCACCAAATTTTCAACATAGCCTTTTAAGACCTCTGCTCATGACAGTGTCACTGTGATTTTCTTAATCTGTCCCAAACATTGTTTTCGCACACCGACTGTACCATTATGCGCTACATGTCGGAAACACATTTTGGGTGAGATGTGAAAATGGTAGCTGTACTGCTCATAAGGAAGTGCAGTAAAATGGCACTGTTGAAAATCTGGTGTGCAAATATTACAAATTCGCAAACTTGCCAGCGGCATGTAGGAACTGCTAACGTAAGCACCCTAAAACAGTCATTTTGGAATTTTTCACCAACTTTTCAACATAGCCATTTCAACGCCTCTGCTCATGACCAGTGTCACTGTGACTTTCTTAACGTGTCCCATACATTGATTTCGCACACCAACTGCACCATTGTGCGCTACATGGCAGAAACACATTGTGGGCAAGATGTGAAAAATGACAACTATACTGCTCATAAGGAGGTGGGGTAAAATGGCAATGTTGAAAATCTGGAGTGAAAATATTGAAAATTTGCAAACTCTACTGAGTGCGAGAACTTTGAAACTGCACTCAGAAACAGTCATTTTTAGGAATTTTTCACCAAATTTTCAACATAGCCATTTTAAGACCTCTGCTCATGAACGGTGTCATTGTGATTTTCTTAATGTGTCCCATACATTGATTTCACACAACGACTGTGCCATTGTGCACTACATGGGCGGAAACACGCTTTGGGTGAGATGTGAAAATGACAGCTGTACTGCTCATCAGAAGGAGTGGTAAAATGGCAATGTTGAAAATCTGGAGTGAAAATATTGAAAATTTGCGAACTTCTGGCGTGCATAGGAACTGCATAGCGAATATAAGTAAAACAGTCATTTAGGAATTTTTCCACCAAATTTTAAAATAGGCTTTTGAGAGCCCAACTTATGAACACTGGCAGTGTCGTTTCGCTAATCATTCCAGAAAGGTGATTTCATGCAGTGGTGTAAATCACCCTTCGGGCCCGAGTAACGCCATGACAGTGCAAGAATTCAGAGGAGGGTCCCAAAACCCCATGTTGAAAATTGTGCAAAATTCAAAAATGCCTGAGATATGCAACAAAGTTGAAAAACCTATCTATCCCAGTATACAGCTTACCGGCATTTCCTCAGTTCGCGGTCGGCTTTGAAGAGTGCAGACGTGGTTCCCGGTTCATCAAGATCATCGCACGGACCTGGAGGTAAGTATGGGGTGAGTGAGGGTGTGGGGAGGCAGGGTGCACAGTGAGTGGTGCGGGTTGTGGGGGCAGGGAGACTGCAGAGACCAGTTTTTCTTTACAGGTTTTTTTTGTTTTAAAAGATGACGCTGGAGGTTTGCCACGCTGGGTGGGCTCCCCAGCGTGGCAGAAGGATGGCTGGGGGTGTAGAGCCGATGGGAGATTGGGTTCCCATCGCCATGACATCTGTTGCCATGCTGGGGTGGGCTCCCAGCGTGGCACCCTGTACTCTGGGGAGACACAGTGGAGACGACGGGGATTGGACACCCCACTGGCTATATGACGTAGCCACGCTGGGGTGGGCACCCAGCGTGGGCATATGAAAACTGTGTTTGGCACAGCTAACGGGGATTGGGCACCCCGTCGGGCTATATACAGTGCGTGCATTGGGGGAGCAGCATGCGTGTGTGTGTGTAGATGTGTAGGGGACGACATGAGCAGGTGATATCTGATCGCTGCTCACTGAAGCATAGCTCCCCTTTCAACTGTATGCCACTGCATTTTTGAGCTGTCATAGACAGCTCCAGCAGGCATTGGAGAACCGCGCCGTGCCTGCAAACACACTGACTGAATTGGAAGAGGGCTGACACACCTCCAAAACTCCGATGATGGCACTATGTTTCTTGCACATGCGCAAGCAAGCATAATGAAGAACTGTAAATTAATGTTCCTGAATTAAGGCTCATATCTCATTTTTTCAAGAGTAATAAACATGTTTTATTCTCATTAGGAATCCCAGAACCTTGACCAATCATATCTGATGGATGAACATGTATTGTACACAGATAATCGTGGGATAATAATCCGTGCCCAAACAGATCAATCACTTTTTAAGACAGTGTTTCTCAAACTGCCACAATGGTCACATAGAACACTAGCTCAATGTTCTGCAGCCATAGAGCTCTTTAGAGTTCCAATTACGAATGGAATGAATAATTTCATGCCTTAAAACATATGAGATGCATTTCAACTGAAAATACCCAGGCACTTGTATACTGTGTGATTAGATGCTTGTTATATTGGGGATTCAGGTGAAAAAAAAAGTAAAAGGCCACTAGTCAGTCCTGATGGGTGCACTTTGAGAACATCAATATTTGCAGTGTGAGAACTAATAATTTAAAGGAATACTGTCAGCTGTACACTGACATTTTTGTCCCATTATAGCAAACGTGCTGCACTACCTGCAGCTTCTTACTGACCCTAACATATACTGTAAATACTTGCTTGGGATGCCCAATAGTGAAATATTTCATTACATTTTTCATGAAGTTTAAAACACTGGTGGACCGCTGTTGTCTGGAGCTGCCCAATGTTGATGCATGCTCACGAACTTAAAAGCGACGTGGAAGCACTGGCAGACTCATTCATGGATAACAGTGTCAGCTTCTGGGGAGAATGTGTGCATGCATAAGTAGTTTATTTCATTTACTGCACTGAAAACTACAGGAGTGATTATGGGTATGGCAGCTTGACTTCAATGGGAAGAAGTGCAAAACAATCTATGTAGGGCACGGAAACCCAGGGGCTGAGTACAAAATGAGTGGAGTTGTACTGACAAACACCAAGAAGGAAACGAGACCTGGGGTAATGATATTGGATGCCCTATAGGTGTCCAGGCAGTGTGACAAGGCAGTTGGGAGAGCTAGTGTTATGCTGGAGTGCATTAGGGTATCACCAGCAGAAAGAGAAAGGTGATGTTGCTCTGTATAGCTCTCTGCTAACACTCCATCTATAGTACTATGTCCAGTTGTGGAGACTACATCTCAGAAGGACATAGGCACAGCAGAGGCTGTCCAGAGAAGGGTAAGTACAATGGTGAAAGGTCTTCATCAAAAGCCCTGCATGGAAAGACAAAAGGACCTCAGTATGTACATGCTGCAAGACAGGAGGGGTGATATGATAGAGACCTTTAAATACCTCACAGTGGTAAATAAGTTAGAGGAAGTATTTTTCAGAAGAAAAGGTGCTCAAGAACAAGGGGCATGCTATGAAACTGGAGAGGGTAGATTCAGGAGAGATGTTAAGAACTGTTTCACAGAAAGAGCGGTGGATTCCTGGAACAATCTTCTAGAGGAGATGCTGGAGGCGTAAGATGATGGTGGGGTTCAAGAATGCATGGAATAGGCACAAGGGATCATTGTGGAAAGGAATGAGAGGATAAAGAATGATGGATCAAGTAGGTAGGGAAAAAGACAAACTAGGTGGGCCAAACAGTTTGTATTTGCCACCAAATTCTCTGTTTCTGTGTTTCTATGCTGTGAGATTTTTTTATTGCTTTAATGCCAACAGTTCAGCGAACCCATCAGACTATCTATAAAATTAAAACAAGTGGTCAGACATTACAAAATGCTGGTTGAATTCTGAAGCGCAGTGACTCTGGCATACGCATCAAGAATGGTCTGATAGGCGGCCCTTCCGGCATGGCGGTTGGATTTCCTTGCGGCCGCCCAGCGACCCGGCTTGGGAACGAGCCCAGGAGCTGAGGGCCGGCCAGAGGAGAGGACTTGAGCATCCCAGGACTGCCTCGCCCTCCCGGGGATGGGGATACTTGAGCTGGTGCTTGTCTGACCCTCGGTGGAGACCTGAGATACAGCAAGCCCGATGCTCCAAACAGATGAGGGAGCGACATACCAGATGTCGGCACTCGGCGCCTTTGATGTCACTGGACATGGTACGCTCGAGGAACACCAGAAAAACCCTTGCAGCCACCTAGTAGACGGAGCACCAGGGCCTCAACCTTCAATGCCCCTACCTGTCCGGGGACAGCATGCCGAACAAGACTAGAGGAACATCGGGTGGTTGGGGGACCCACCCTCGTATTCGCCTGGGATTGGCCACGGCTCAATGGGGGCATGGACTGCACCGGCTCCAGGTAGGTGGGAGCGAAGGCTGATAAGGCCATAGGTGTCTCCCAAGAAGAGGTGGTTGCAAGGAGGAGGAGGATAAAGAGAAAATATAAAAAAAAAAAAAAAGAATGGTCTGATAGCATTTAAATTGCATGAAAAATAAAACAAAATATTTCACTATTAGATATCCTGAACTGGTATTTATATTTTAGGACCAATACAAAGTCTGCAGGAGGTGCAAGCTCTTTTACTATAAAGAGACAAGAAAAGTCTGTGTACAGCTGACAGTGTCCATGTAAAGGAAGTGTGGCGGCTTGATCAGATAAACTGCAGCTGTCTGTGATAGAAACATAGAAACATAGACTTTGACGGCAGATAAGGACCACTTGGCCCACCAAGTCTGCCCATTTCCATACCTGCAGGATAGGCCGAGATCCTAGTTAACCAACAGCCTATTTCTTTCTAACCTCACAAGAATTGCCTTATGTCTGTCCCATGCATTCTTGAATTCTCCCACAGTTTTAGACCCCAACCTCCTCAGGAAGGAAGGGAGTTCCGTGCATCCACCACCCTCTTTGTGAAAAAAACTTCCTCACATTGCCCTGAACCCCCCATCTTTAAATTGTGTCCCTTGTTTTTGCATGTCTCTGCTTTTCTGAAAGATGCTACCCTCTTGGACTTTGTTGATTCCACTGAGGTACTTAAAAGTTTCTATCATGTGTTCCCCTTTCCTTCTTTCCTCAAGGGTATACATATTAAGCTCTTTTAGTCTCTCCTCATACTGGCTTCTCTTGCAGGCCCTGCACCATTTAGTTGCCCTCCTCTGGACTGCCTCTATCCTGTCTATGTCCTTGCGAGTTGGGGTCTCCAGAACTAGATGCAGTATTCCAGATGGGGTCTCACCAACTGTCTGTACAGAGGGATAACAACTTCCTGTTTTCTGCTGGTGATGCCTCTCCCTATGCATCCCAGTATACTCCAGCCCTCCCTACTGCCTTCTCACATTTTGCTAACCTTAAGGTCATCTGATGTGATTACCCCAGGTCCCTTTCCTTTTTGCTGTTGTTACTACCTCCCCAATTGTGTATCCTTCCCTGGGTTCTTGTTTCCCAGGTGCATTATTTGCACTTCTTTGCATTGAATCTAGCTGCCATACTTATGACTATTCCTCCAACCTTGCCAAGTCCCTTCTCATCCTTTCCACGCCTCCTTGTGTATCAACCCTGTTGCAGATCTTTGTGTCATCTGCAAAGAGGCATACTTTTCCTTCTAGTCCTCTGCAATGTCACTTATAAAGACATTAAAAGGACTAGACCCAGTACTGAACCCTCATGTGCCCCACTAGTAACCCTCCTTTCTTCACTGTGGCTGGTTAATCTGACTATTGATCTTTGTGTAGGACTGTGTCAGATGCCTTGCTAAAGTCTAGGTAGGCCATGTCCACAGTAGTGATATATTGTTAGTCATACACAGTAACTATCTGGATGACATTAATATGATTTTATTCCTTTTGTAATTTATAAAGTATGTGTTATAAACTAAACTGCTTTGCATTTTAAAGTTCTATCACGTCTGACGCTGGACCGTAACACGGCACATCCCGAACTCATTCTATCTGAGGACCTGACCAGTGTGAGATATGGTGACACAAAACAATGGCTACCTGACAACCCAGAGAGGTTTGATAAGGATCTTTATGTGCTGGGATCAGAGGGATTCACATCAGGGAGGCACTGCTGGGAGGTGGAGGTGGGGAACAAGACTGCCTGGATTGTGGGTGTGGCCAGAGAATCCATCAAAGGAAGGGTTTATCACACTAGAACCTCAGAATGGATACTGGACTGTGGAATTGTGGAACGGAATGAATACTATGCTCTGGATTCAGAATATAAGCACTCAGCATAAGTGTAAACCCCAGAAGATCAGGGTGTACTTGGACTACGAGGAGGACAGGTGTCATTTACAATGCTGATGGCATGTCCCACCTTTACACCTTCACTGATACCTTCACTGAGAAACTCTACCCTATCTTCAGCCCTTGGTGTAATATTGATGGTAAAATGCAGAACCCCTGAAACTGCTTCACCTGAAACTATAACTGAAACTGAGGTTCACAGTAATTCCAAACATGGAACTCACTACTGCTACTGCTGTTTATATTGCTTGATATGTTCATTTATAGATGACACGCGACTGCAGGTTTAATTAAAAAACTACAGACTTTGGCATTTTAAAACTCATTTGAGACCGTAATATAAGCCGGAGTTCTGTGAGGTTTACAAACTTGAAATTCACAAAGTGATGTTTATATTACTTGTATATTATTTTGATGACTGAATAGAAAGTTTATTAAAACTGCAAACATTTAGCATTAAAGTTAAATTTGAACTATAATGTTAACCAATTTCCTCACTGTTAAAAATGTATTAATAGCACAGTTAATGGATGGTGAGTTTGGATGATAATGAACAGTGACTATTACGGTCTTTAATTGATACATTAATTGATGTTTGGCAGCGGATACTTATTACATTAATTCGATTGTTGGTAACGTCTGTTTTTCTACTTCTAGTGTTCTGTCTGTATGTTACAGAAATCTGATATGTATGTACAGAAATAGATGATTTTATATATTTTGTAATGTAACACCTGAAAACTAATAAACCCATTAAAGGAAAAAAAGCAAATGGTGAAATTCCCTATGTAATGTTTGCCTTGATTAGATGGGTGGATCAACTGAGACCAGGTTCTGATTCTGACTCTGATTTATTTTCAAAAGTTTCTGATTTACTCTGATAAATTGTAGACATATTTTCAGTCTAATGAGTATGAGAAACACATTAGTATTATTCTTTTGAATGCCTCTGTTAAAAATACTTAAAGATGCCCCCTATGGCACTGAGGACTGAGGCACTGGCCACACACCTTGTGCTGCCAACGGTGACCCATGTTCATGAGCAAGCATGGGCCAATGGGGTTGACAAGGAGGAGAAGGATTGAGCATCCCAGGGACAGCTGTCCTTCTCCGGGAAGGGGTCCCCAGATGTCGGTGCATGCCTGGGCCTCTAGAGGAGCAGAGGTGGAGAAAATTCCTGATGGGGTGTGTATACTGAGCATGCAAGTACCATCGCTGGCATCATTGCACATTCTGCCTCTGGGGGACCACAAGAACAAGGAATAGGGCTCCTGGTTAGGCAGCATGAGCTTCTCACCTCCGTAGCCCGACCCGAATAGCACTTCCTCCAATCTGGATCTGTTTCAGGTGAGTTGAGCTTGAGGGGCCCTCACCACCCTGCCACAGAGGGCAAGCCATAGGGGAAATGGGGAAGCCGGCCTGATATCAGGGTGCAGGTCGGGGAGTCGATGGGGATGTACAGCCAACCGGAGCCAAGGAGAAAAGCAGCAAAAAAAAAAAAAATTACTTAAAACAAAACATTTTCTGTCTGTATTTTCATATCGTTAAGGTCAGCTAGCAGCCAACAGCAGCATTCACCAGTACTGTGGTTGCAAGTCACTAAATAAGGAGGTCATGCAGGGTAGTGATTTATAAAAGAAATTATAAAAATAACCATTCAAACAACATGAAGTCTTGCTGTATTCTGACTATAGCAGTTAGGTCCTGCCTTTCAACTGCCCGGAGAACAAAGATTAACTTTCCATGGCCAGCATGGAGCGTTCAGTGCAAGCTTCGGTTGAAGCACCTGTCTGCTGCTGTTTAAACTCCAACCATCAGATTCTTGACTCCACCTCACTGAACAGTCGCTCCGAGATTCTCCTTTGCTCGGTTCACAAAAGTCGGTTAAAGTGTCATTTCTAGGGACATGGATATGTTGTTCATCCACACTGTCTGGCAGGTCCTTGCCACTTTAAATCTTGCGGAAGGTCTTCAAGCTGGCTCCTCCCACCCACCGGGTGGTAAAACTCTCGGCTCCGCCCCATGATACAGATCTTTCTTACCGCTTGGAAGCTCAGGTTTCCTCCTTAACGCTCTGCGTGATAGACTGGATCCTAACTCTTGGTCCATCCGAAACTCGTTTTAAAATTTTCAGACTTGGTCTTCCTTTTTTCTCATGGCTGTGATGGACAAATCGACTCCCAGTTTCGTGAGGTGCCCTTGTGGGCAGAAGATGTCCAGGATGGATCCGCCTCCACGTGTGTCTACTGCCTAAAACACGACCCGCAGGCCTGCGAGTCATGCTGTTGGTTCTCATTAGCGTCTTGGAGGACCACACACTGCCGGTTGAAGCTTGGGCACCCCAAGAGCGTTACCCACTGGTAAAAGTCGAAGAGGCCCATTGGGCAGCGGTGGCTGGCTCGGCTGAGCAGCTCGAGCAGATGATCGCCCTCGAGGAGGAGCGCCAGGCTACATCCTTCCTCCTCCTCGGTTGCGGCATTTATCCGCTCTCTCTGGGTACCTCGTGATTCTGCTCGTTCAAGGAGCTTTGCCATTCCCTTTCCACGAAGGAGAGGGGCCATCGGGACATTCCTCTCGGTCCAAAAGAAGGATTCCAAGGGTAAGTCCCATCGTCGGCGTTCGTGGGAGGCGGGAGAGGTCCCTTCCCTGGACAGCCAACCGTCGACCCGGTCGAGGGTTGTGGCTAAGACGCTGGCTCTACAGCGTCCCGTCAGGTAAGCCGGCGGAGACACCCCGTCGGCGGGTCAAGATTTTCTCGACCCATCGGACAGATTGTAGATTGGTGAAGCTGACAACCCTTCTTCGCGGTTCCCTGGTGGAAACCGAGGATTTGTCTTGCCCTCAGTGCAGCAGTCCCGGTTAAGGTGTCTGAGCCAAGGGAAGAGCAGGTGTCCCCGCTCCCTCCAGGCCCGTCCTCGGACACACCGAGGATCTCGGTCTCAGTCTTGACCTCTTCATGGTCCAGGCGATCCCGCCAACATCGGCGATCTCGGTCTCAGCACCAAGGTAAGTCGTGACTGTCGTCCTCGTCTTCCTCCTCGGATGAGGAGAGCTTGGCGCAAATGCGTCGATGCTATGAGGAGCTTATGTGGCAGCAGTTACTTTTGTCCGGAAGCAAGTCGACACGGCGCTTCCCCGCCATCAAGTGGCTGTCACCCAAATGGCCGAAACAGCCTCTCGCTGCAGTCGAGATGCCCAAGCCTGGGACTGTTGTTCAGCTGAAACCTGCTGCACCGATTGTGGTGGAACCTCCGCCTCCACAACCGAAATCAGGGCGCCGACCAGGACCTCAGTCGGGTCAGAGGCCTGCCCCACAGCTTGTCAGTCACCCTCACTCCCGACCGTCCTTGGCAGGTGGAGGTGACTCAGGCCCTAGGCAGCTCTTCGCGGACTCCTCGGAGTCCGGCGGCGACTCCTCCCTGTTCTCCAGGCCGGTTGGCCTGGAGTCCTCTGGGGCCAGTCACTGGACAAAGCCCATCGTTCTTCATGGGTCTGCTTTGGCTCATCTCGAGTCCACTGGGATGCAGCTCGAGCCCATATCCAAATGGACCAAGTATCCCCTAACGGAGATACTGGACCGAGGGATTCATCCACGGAGGCCTTTCCAGTGGCTGAGGCCATTGTTGGCCCAACCTTGGAGCTTTGCAGCGCCTGCTCCTGTCCTGCGCCATCGGCCAGGATGGCCAGGAAGTATGCAGTCCCTACCGGCTCTTTGCCCGGGTTTCGAGCAACTCTGCCAAGGGGTTGGTCACCAACAGCATTTTCTGGCATTCCGGGAATGCTAGGGATGTGAGCAAGCCCCCAACAAGGAGTCAAAAGCTGGACTACACCCAGTGCAAGGTGTATCGCTGCATCCTCCTTGGCCTCTGCCAGGCCAGCTCGGTCATGCTGATGGCACACTTCTCCCACGCCCTCATGGGCTCCCTGGATGAGGTGATCCCTCATCTCCCGGCTGACCTGCAGACCACGGTCCAGTAGGCTCGGGACCAGGGTAGGGCGGTGGCTAAGCAGCAGCTCCAAACAGCTCTGGACATAGGGGACTCCTGTGCCAGATCAGTTGCAGCTGTGATGGCCATGCGCTGCAGAGCATGGCTGGGATATCCACCATCACGGCGGATGCCCAGCACAAGTTGGCGGATGTCCCTTCTTGGGACCGACCTCTTCAGCCCTGGGTGGAAGGCCACCTCCAGCGGTTGAAAAGTCAATGCCACTCTGGACTCGGTCACCTCTGCCCAGAAGGACAAAGGCCGCCGACAGCAGCAGCACAAGCCCTTTCGTACTTCTGCACCTGTGGCACGTCCGGCCCAACAGCACCAGCACCAGGGCCAGCAGGCTCGTGCTTGCATCCCAAACCCAAGCCTCGCTTCCTCAAACATGAAGCAGGAGGTAAAGGCCCAGGAGGTCCCTTGGCGGGTCCTCCTCCAAGCCTGCCCAGTGACGGGTTGAGGGTGTCGCCCCAGCCTCGTCACTTCCCACTGGTTCCCCCATGGGGATGGCTCCGCCACTTCCTTTCCGCCTGGTCCACTATCTGCAACGGACCGCTGGGTGTTGGAGGTGGTAGGAAAGGGCCTGCCTGTGGAGTTCGAGCAAACCCCACCCTTTTGAGCTGTCCCTCAAGGGGCCATGGGTCCGCAGCCTCGCTGTTGGCCCACCAAGAGCGATATTGCCCTGCTCCTCGAAAAGAGATGATCAGGAAGGTGACGGATCCTCCTCCAGACCCAGGGTTTGTGTCCAGATATTTTCTGGTCCCAAAACAGGCGGGGCTGGCGCCCCATTCTCGACCTGCACGCCTGAACAGGTTCCTAAGGTCTCGGACCTTCAGGCTGGTCACTCTGGCTAGATAATCCCATCCTTGGAATGAGGCATGTGGTTCTGTTCCCTGGACTTCCAGGACATGTTCTTTCACGAACCAATCCGTCCGTCTCATCAGAGATTCCTCCGCTTCCAGAGTGGAGAGATCCTTTATGAGTTCGGGCCATGCCCTTCAGCCTCTCCCTAGCTCCCAGGGTCTTCACCAAATGCATGGCAGTGGTGACAGCATTTCAGTGGCACCGAAGGGTCTGGGTGTACCCCTACCTGGACGACTGGCTGATTGCAGCCCCTCCAGAGCGGAGGTGGCGGTCCAGAGATCTGGCCTCCAGGTTTGCTCTCAGATTGGCCTCCTCATCAATGAGGCCAAGTCGGAACTCATGCCAAAGCAGGTGATACATTTCATCGGGCAGAGCTCGACTCTCTTTGAGCAAACACGGCTCCCGGCGGACAGAGCCGAGGTTCTTTCCTCCTTTGCCCAATCATTTCAGGTTGGGAAATCATGCCCTGCCGGGACTTCCTGTGGCTCCTGGGCCTCATGGCGGCCTGCACCAGTGTGGTCCATTGGGCCCACTAGTACATGCATCCTTCAATGGGACTGGCCAGCCAGTGGTCTGGCGCTTCAATCTATTGGATCAGCTAGTGACAGTGACCCAGGGATGTGGAACACTCTCCAGTGGTGGACCGTTCTGGCACATCTGCAGGAGGGCATCCCGTTTGTCCGCCCTGAGCTGGCGGTCTCTCTATCAACTGATGCCTCTCTGATGGGTTGGGGTGCCCATCTGGGGAGCACAGAGCGCATGGCCTCTGGTCCCTGGGAGTCCTGATGCCACATCAACCTGCTGGAACCTCGAGTGGTTCGTCTAGCCCTCACCACCTTCTCCATTTCTCGGGTCAAGTGGTTCAGGTCCAGGCGGACAATACCACGACCATGTACTACCTAAACCGCCAGGGTGGGGCCAGCTTCAGGCTTTTGTGCAGGGAAGCTTTCCGCATATGGTCTCTTGTCTGGCAGCCTGGAGCGGATCTCCTCGCCATTCACGTGGTAGGAGCCTCCAACACCCTGGCTGATGCCCTAAGCCGGATAGGGTCTGCGTCTCACAGTGGTCTCTCCTGCTGGAGGTAGTACAAGATCTCTTCTCCCACTGGGCCGCCTCAGGTGGACCTGGTTGCCTCAGGGAGAATGCGAAGCTGAGACTGTTTCATGCCTGCCCCCTCAGCAGGGCTTGCTGCAGGGATGCCTTCTCGAGGCCGTGGACCCCAGGCCTCTTCTACACCTTTCCCCATTTCCATTGATCCACAAGGTACTTCTAAAGGTGAGGAGGGACAAGGCGCAGGTGATTCTGGTAGCCTCAGACTGGCCCCGCCAGTTCTGATATCAGATCTCCTCAGTCTCAGCTCCAGGCTCCAGGCGGCTTCCAGCCTGCCCAGACCTGATCTCAGTCAGTCAGGGGAAGGTATTCCATCCGGACCTTCAATCCCTGCACCTGACCTGGTTCCTGAGCAGCTAGAGTTCCAGGCCTTGGGTCTTTCGACGAGGTCCTCAACGTCATTGAGGCGTCCCGTAGAGTCGACCAGAAAATGCTATGCCTTCAAATGGAAGAGATTCTCCATTTAGTGTCAAGGCAAGGGCCTGGACTCTTCCTCCTGTTCCTTGGCAAGCATTCTGGACTACCTGTGGTCCTTTCTCAGCAAGGGCTTCAGTTGACGACCTTTGGGTGCACCTGGCAGCCATCTCTGCTTACCAGGCGGGCCGGGAAGCAGTTGCTTACACAGGAGAAGGTGGTTGGCGCTTTTTCAAGGCCTTGATCACATATCCCTCCGGTGCGAGAACCTCCACCTCCGTGGGATCTACTGCTGGTATTGGCTAAGCTCATGGGCAGGCCATTCGAACCGATGCACAGGTGTGACATCTCTCACCTGTCGTGGAAGACCGCCTTCTTGGTGGCTACCACATCAGCCAGAAGGACGGAGAGCTCCAGGCGCTTTCCATCCAGGTCTCCTTATCTGGTCTTCCACAGGGACAGGTTGTCCTGTGCCCCACCAAAATTCCTTCCAGAGGTGGTGTTGGAGTTTCACCTTAACCAGGTGTTGACTCTGCCAGTGTTCTACCCCAATCACACCTCGGAGGCCAGATATAGGCTCCATACTTTGGACCCTAGAAGAGCCCACTTATTATAAGGAGGCGGACGGCTGAAGTTTGGGGAGAGGTTCGCCAGCTGTTTGTCACCCATGCTGAAGCCGCACCTGGCAGACCTGCAGCCAAGCAGGCGGTAGGCAGGTGGGTCACCTCCTGCATAGATCTCTGCTGTAGGTTGGCGGGCATGAAGCCTCCCAGAGGGATAAGAGCTCATTCTACCCACCATACCGCTGCATCGGTGGCTGCTTCCAGGGATGTCCCTATCCAGGAAATCTGCAGGGCTGCTACCTGAAGTCAGCACACACCTTCATCACCACTGCCACATCGACCTTGAGTCACGCGGGATGCTGATTTTGGGGCCTCAGTTCCCAGTCTTTATTCCTAAGTAGGGGGTGTGCACCTTGCCTTCCTCCTCCCGGAGAACTGCTAGAGTCTTCCAGACAGTGTGGATGAACAACACATCCATGTCCTAAATACAGGTTACTCACCTGTAACAGGAGTTCTAGGAATGGTATATGTTGTTCATCCACCTATTCCCTGAACCTCCTGGCTTGACGCACAACCTGGCTTCCAGCGGGCTAGATCTGGCGTCATGGGTGGAGCCGAGTTTTCCACCGGGTGGGTGGGTGGGAGGAACCAGCTTGAAGACCTTCCGGCAAGATTTAAAGTGGCAAGGAACCTGCCAGACAGTGTGGGTGAACAACATATACCATTCCTAGAACTCCTGTTACAGGTGAGTAACCTGTATTTTTCGCTCAGTTTCTAATGAATTTCTGCTACTGAATCTGTCGGTTTAAGTCTCTGTCTGTGGTACCGTGAGTACTAGATAGGTTTTAATTTTAGTTTCTGTGTGGAACTTATGCGTTTCGGATCAGTTTGGTTTGAACCGATCAGTTTAGTCTTAAAAAGTTTGTGAATTTACTTAGAGTGTGGTACCAGTCCGTATCGGTTCTAAAAAACAGATTTAATTCGTTTTTCAAGACCCGTAACACAGTTAGGAACCGATAAGGGAGTCTTGCCTGGTGAATTGCCAAAAAGGGTAAGTTTTGGATAGGATTGGCCATGTCTGAGAAACTCAAGGAAAAACGGGCCACTGGGTTTCAACACTGCAGTGTGTGGGAAGCCTTTGCAAGGCTGATCCCCACACCACCTGTGTTTATTGTCTGGGGTTTGACCACCTCGATTCAGACTGCCAAATTTGTAAGAGTTTTCCCAAAGCTACCCTGGATAAGAGTAGGTAGACTGAGGAAAGGGAGGCTGAGAAGCCCACTGACCTGGATGGCTAGCCCGGTTCGGTTCTGACTGAACCAGAAGGAGTGCCCTCTGACCGGCGAGAACTTCTTCAGGCAAATGAAGAACCGATTCTGTGGAGTCAGTTCAGTAAAAGAAAGAGAAGAAAAATCATCCAGTTCGGATCCACAAATTCATTCTCCGACCGCTGATGAGATAGCCAAAGCGATAAGGATAGTGCAATCGCTAATTTCGGTTCGGCCGAACTGGCACCATCTGGCAGGGGCTTGGTTGGTCGGTTCCCTGGTTCCGGATTACACTTCAGAAGAATTTTATGAACGGAGGAGGAGGCAGAGTATGAGGATGATGATGGTGATTATGAAAGTCTGGATGTGCCCTATTGACCCGGACACCTCCCAGACAGACCTTCAGGTGTTTCTCCTCCTAGGCTTTCTGAGTCTCCTTCCCACTTTGATTTACAAAAAGTGGCTGAAACCCTCCATCTTCCAATGAAAGAAGCAGTAGAGGATCAGGAGGAGCCTGATTTTGTTGAAATGATGGACATCCCAGAGTCCAGGAGACTGTCTATTCCCCCATAAACCTTTTGGGAAACAGACAATTAAAATTCTAAAGACTCCTAACTCATACCTCCTGTGCACAGACAAAAAGGCCAAGAGGTACACCCTTTCAGGCTCGGACACGAGGTTCCTTTCTCAGTAATGCAGCCATGTTGGGGTAGTGCAGGCTGCTGCCTGTGATAAGGCAAATATTCCTTGGCATCACACCCCCAGATAAGAACTCCAGGAAGATTGATGCCATGGCAAAGAAGCAGTACATGGCAGCATCTTTGGGACTCAGGCAGGCTAACTATATGGCCTATACAGCTGAGATACCAGAAGTCCAGATGGGACACTGTTCTGGCTCTGGCTAAACAGGCCCCTGACCAGCTTGCCAGGAGCTGGAGCAGGTGGCTGCGGATGGGATTGAGGCATCCAAGGTGCAATTTCATGATGCTGTGGACTCCAATGATGTTTCATCTAGAGTCATGGCTACATCTGCGGCCCTTCAGAGGATGGCTTGGCTCAGATGTACTAGCCTATCACAGGATACCCAGGCTAAGGCCATGGATTTCCCTGTTATTGGTAATTCTCTGTTTGGGAGCAGACAGAGAACTACATGAAAAAGATGGACAAGTACAGAACCACCTACAAGAATGTTCAGGCCAAGAAAAGCAAGCCACTCCTCAAAGGCAGCAGTCCAGGGCAGGCCCTTTCAAATGGCTTTTACCAAGCCCAGGCCTCCTCTTCTTCCTATGTTCAGAGGGTTCTTCAGAGGGAGAGACAGATGGGGAATAGGCAGGCCTGCTTACCCCTCGGCCTAAAGCCCTGCCAAGCAGACACCCTGATGGGTCTGCCCAGGCCAATTCTCCAACACCTGTAGGGGCAGGCTTGCTTATTTTGTCCAGGACTGGAAGTCTCTGACATCAGACAAGTGGGTCCTGGAAGTAATAGCCAGGGACTGGTTCTCAGCTTCAAAAAATTTCCCAAGATGAGAACCAGATCCTTTCCACCTGCAAATCCATCAGAGAGCCTTGCCCTAGAGGCAGAGGTTTCTTCCTCCTGGCTCTCAGAGCCATAGAAAGGTTCCTACCCTACACATGGGCAAAGGATTGTACTCCAGGTACTTCCCAACCCCCAAAAAACAGGAGAATGGCAGTCCATCCTGGATCTAAGATATCTGAACAAGCACCTTTAAAACCAAAGTTCAAAATGGTAACTCTGGGAATATTTCTGCCCTCTCTAAGGCCGAGGGACTGGCTAGCCTCCCTGGACCTCAAAGATGCCTACTTTCACATTCCCATCAGGTGCTCCCACAGAAAGTACCTCAGGTTCGAGTTGCCCTCAGGCCACTATCAGTTCAGAGCAATGCCCTTTGGCCTAACATCAGCCCCAAGGCCGGCAGTAGTGGTTGCTTTCTAAGGAGAAAAAGATTTCCATCTTTCCATATTTGGACGACTGGCTCATAGTAGGTCAGTCTCCAGACCAAATCAAGTCACATCTGCAAATAACTCAGCAACTGCTCACTTCCTTAGGATTCCTCCTCAACCTTCCAAAGTCAGTTCTCGAGCCAGTACAGCTCCTCACCTTCATAGGGCGGAGCTGGATACAGTAAGGCAAGACGCCTTCCCTGGACAGGGCAAGGACCCTTATGGAACTGGCCTCTTCATTCACCCTACAGGTGTCTCGACCAGCAAGGCATTTCCTTCAGCTTCTGGGCCACATGGCAGCTTCCACAGCAGTGGTCCAGGGAGCAAGATTCCAGATGAGGGACATTCAGTTCCACTAAAGAGCCTTCTGGTCCCAAAGAAAGGATTCCTTACCAAACTAGTCCCAGTGACTCAACCCTGATCCAGGCTTTGCAATGGTGGCAGGATTAGGACAATTTGAGACGAGGAGTTCCTTTTGTCACTCAGTCTCATTCAGTGATACTCACCACAGATGCCTCCCTGCTGGGCTGGGGAGCCCACCTGGGGAACTTACCACCCAAGGGCCGTGGTCACCTCAAGAATCTCTGCTTCCACATCAGTCTCTTAGAACTCAGAGCAGTGTTTCTGGCACTGCAAGCCTTTTCCAAATTTGTACAGAACAAGGTGGTCCAGATCAGAACAGACAACACCACCACCATGTGGTACATCAACAATCAAGGAGGCACTCAGTCTATGGCCTTGTGCACAGAGGCACTAAAGTTGTGCTCCTGGCCTAGTCCCTGCAAACCTCTCTGATAGCAGTTCACCTCCCAGGGAAGAACAATGTCCTAGCAGATGCTCTCAGCAGGATATCCCAGGGCCATCATGAATGGACCCAAGATCCCCTAGTTTTGAAAGTGATTTTCTCGAGATGGGGCACTCCACAGATAGATCTTTTGCAGCCCCAGACAATCACCATCCTCTCTTTTGTTGCAGACTCCTCTTGGGCTCAGTCCCCTGGATGCCCTGATCCTGAATTGGGAAGGAAATTTCTATTGCTTTCCCCTTCCTCTCCTGTTCAAGGTGTTAGTCAAGATAAGGTCACAACCATGAAAAGTGATTCTGATTGCTCCAGACTGGGCCAGACAGCCCTGGTACCCCTGTTGCTGTCCTTAGCAGTCCACCTTCCCCTGTCTCTTCCCAGGAATTACAACCTATTGACATCCTCTCAGGAGGATTTGGTACCCAAACCTCAGGTCTCAATCTCAAGGCATGGCTCTTGAAGAGTTAGAGTTCGCTGATCTGCATCTTTTCCAAGGGTTCTGGATATCCTTAGGCTTCTTGAAAGCCTTCCACTAGAAAGACTTACAATTCCAAATGGAAAAGGTTTATTATTTGGTGTTCTAATAAGAATATTTCTCCAGAATCTGCTGGGTTGCCTACAGTTCTGGACTATATGGTCCATCTCAATGCCCTAGGCCTTAGGCTAGCTACACTTAAAGTGCATTTGGCAGCTGTTTCTGCCTTCCTGTCAGTAGGCAAGCCTCTCTCTGTCAGCTCATCCTGTGTTTTGTAAGTTCTTCAAGGGATTGCTGCACACCATCCCCTTTAGGACCCTGCTCTTGCTTGGGACCTTAATGTTTGCATTGCTCAACTTATGCAACCTCCTTTGAGCTTTTGTCCTCTGCAGAGCTTAAGTACTTGACTTGGAAAACTGTGTTTTGGTAGCCATTACCTCTGCCAGGCTATCAGTGAATTGCAAGCCCTGTCAGTGGAGCCTGATTTCATCTCTTTCACAGAGATAAAGTGGTCCTAAGAACTAACAGGAAGTTTTTGCCTAAGGTGGTTTCAGATTTCCACCTTAATCAGTCTATGTCTCTCCTGTTTTCTTCACTGACCATTCCTGCTCTGGAGAGAGGAGGCTGCACAGCTTGGATGTTAAAGGGCCCTCAGCCACTACATAGAGCGCATCAAGGGTCACAGGTTTGAGTCCCTCCAGTTGTTCCTCACATATGGAGAGGTCGGTGGGCAAACCCTGCCACTAAGAGATCTATTGCCAGGAGGATTGTCTCTTGTATACAATTCTGCTTTGAAAAACTAGGTGAACCCCATCCTCAGGCCTGAAGGCTCACTTTACTAGAGGTACTAGCTGCTTCCTGGCTGCTGCCAGGATATTCTTGTCCTAGAAATTTGTCAAGCAGCCATCTGGAAAACAGTCCATACATTCACCAAGCATTACTTCTGGATATCCAGGCTAGGAGTGATGCTCGGTTTGGCACAGCAGTACTTCAGAGCCTGTTTCAAAGTAGGTTCTGTCCCTCCTCCATGGAGAGTACTGCTTGGTAGTCTGCAATAGTCAGAATACAGCAAGACTTCATGTTGTTTGAAGAAAAAATTACTCACCTTAGTAATGTTGTTTCTTCTAATGGAGTCTTGCTGTATTCTGACCTCCCACCTCCCCTCTCAGAACCTGGTTTTTGGGATGTGGGTGGGCAGGAGCAGTGTTGGCACCCTAGGGGTGCCCTTTTCACCCTCCTTTATTTTGGGTGTGTGTTGTGTTTTGTTTTTGGGTTTCCTGACTTGAGTCTTTGCTTTGAAATAAAAAAAACCTTTTAATAAATTTAGTTGCCAGTTGGCTAGTGTGAGTTTTACAGTTTCCACACAGAACTTCTAGTGAGTATAGCTCATAAAGATCTGACTGTTGGAGTTTAAACAATAGCAGACAGGGGCTTCAACAAGCTCACGCTGAACGTTCCATGCTGGCCATGGAAAGTTAACTCTTTGTTCTCCAGGGCAGTTGAAAGGCAGGACCTAACTGCAATAGTCAGAATACAGCAAGACTCCATTAGAAGAAATAACATTACTAAGGTAATTTTTTCTTTTCTTCCAGTCTCTTACCCAATACTCCTGGCCCTCATCATCACCACCAACTATATGAAAGGCAACACTCATGATACTGGGACACTGAAGGAACCAACCAATTATGTTTTTTTGTCTGATTGACTGTTGTTCTGCCAATCCTGTGCATCAGCCACCACATGACATTTGTAGGAAATGAAGGACTGGATTCACGAAACTCTTGAAAATCGCACAGCTACAGAAAAACTGAGTGCAAGTCAGCTGCCACTTATGGACCTCAGTTTGTCCTACAGTTACAGCATTCTCAAATGTGTAGCCAGTTTTAAAACCAGCTCCACCATTTATGGCAGCTTCCTGATGGTGTAGCCATGGAAATCCAGGCAGCTGTGGAAATATTTTATGGCCAATGGGACCAGCAATAACATCTTCCACAGATGCTGTGGATGTGAATAGCAATTTCCACAGCTGTGGAGATTCTGGTCCACAACTGGAGTTGCGGTATGGGACTTAGTCCCCAAAACATTTGTGAATCCAGCCCAGTGTATGCAGCTCATTGAGAACTTTGCAGTGAAAAGAGGCAGTGTGTCAAGCATTAGTCAGCAAGAGAAAGACAGAGACCAACAAATTCAACAGCAGAAAGACAACAGCAAAGTGCAGACAGACCTTCACTGAGTCTGGGATGCTTTTGGTGGGAGACGGGCAGCATGAGCAGGATATGTGATTGGGCCCCACCCATCCTCCTTCCTTTGACTTGAGATGTTATTTTTCATTTGTAATGATTTTGCTTGCCTATTTTATGCTATACCATAAGCATCATAGGCCCCAAACCATTCAACATTCTCCAATTATTTTATCACTTGTCTTTTGCAACTTGCTTTTTGGTTGACATTGCCCCTCCCCGGGCATTACAGTTTTGGATATATCCTACAAGCTTCCACAACTAATAATTGCAGTCAATTGTGGTATACATTTTTAATACAGCTGTTTGGCACTGACTGCCACCTACTGCTGCCTGAGGCCCTCCTGTTGGTCCCCATCCTGTCAACACTCCCCCATTGATAAGCCAGTGGGATCCACATGCTGTGTGACCATAAGACCATGGGGCCAGCGCCATGGCAACCGTGGCACAGTTAACTATGGTATAAATTATGTTTTTGTTGTTTTTGTTTTGTTTTATAGAGCTGTTTGGCTCTAACTGCCAACTATTCCTGCCACGAGGCTCACCTGCCAGTAGCCAGCACCATCTCCACTCTCCCATCATCATCAAGCCAGCAGGGATCCCTACTGTGCTGGACCCGAGGACACTGGAGGGTACCATTCATGTGTGGCCATGGGCATAAGTTTTTACTTTTGGGTTACTCCCTTTGGTCCCACCTCCACCCCAGATATCCAGCAGTTCAATGCCTGTTTGTATTTTTAAGTTGCTGAATAAGAACATTTTTAATTGTTTTAACCAGGAGAGACACACTAAGCTGAAAGCTAGTTTGCAGGTGCGACCTGGGAGCACAGGGAGTTAAGTGACTTGCTCAGAGTCACACAGTATGCAAGTGGGGGTTGTGGAATTCAAACCCAGGTCTCCAGATTTGCAGCTCAGAGCCTTAAACCACTTGCTATGCTGCCTTCCTGATTAAACTCCAGCTGTGTTCCCAAATTAAATATGAAATATATATACAGCAATAAATGTTACATATACCATGGAATCACAAGAAGGAGTTTTTACTTTATCTTTCTGGTATGGTTGTTTACTTTGTCCTCCGAATTCAAAGAAATAAATCATGAAATTAAATAATGTCACCATCATCTTCAAACACCACCAAGAAGCCCCATTATGAGAAACCTGTTGAAGCTGTCATCATCATCGCTGTTATGTTCCTGCCACTCTTCACTGAACTGGTAAGAGAATTTGTTGAGACTGACTTTTAGGAGGTAGGCACTATACATCTTAATGAGTAAGCCTCGTGCAGCTATCAGATATAACATTTCCAGCTGTGCTAAATATACACTCTACAATAAACACTAGTGGAGGGCAACTAATAAGCTGTACAGCAAAAGCAGAGAGTGCAGGACAGATGTTTTTCTTTCCAGTCAGTACTCAAAAGGGTGATCAGTAATAGTAATGAGTGGTCCTCATAAACAGGTATCCACAATATCAGACAAAGGCAAAGAAGGCAGTTCCATGACATACACATCTAAATTATCAGTTTCCATGAGTTTTGACCAAAAGTGTGAGTCATCTGTGTGCTTTTCAGAATGACATGCCTTTTCAAGGGTTGTGAAAGAAGACTTTGTGCAGGACTACCCAATGTTGAAGAAGGAGTACATGGTGGCACTAAGTGGAAATTATTGCTGTCGGTACCAATACATGCTGCGCCCTCAGATGCAGCATCCAATCATGTAATTCACTTGTATTGTCAAAGCCTTTCTTTTCCTGTGGGACTGCTGAAATCTGCAGTTTTTGATTTCAAGCCAAGAGTCACCAAGATGTGAAGCAGGCAGCTTTGCAACTTAAAATGAGGTCAAGAAGACTCAGAAGAGTAACATTTTGTCTGTCATGATATAGGGATAACCTGGTTTATAATCTGTCAAGTTGTTTCCTCAAAGGAGTCAAGAGCAATGTAAGGTGCTCCATGAAGCTCCAGTGGAATGAATTCAGCACACCACCATCTACTGCATTGTGCACTCATGGTATATTCATGGACTGCCATCATTTGTGTAAAGTATCTTACACATGTAAAACTTTGATTTCTATCTTTTCAGAACATCTTATTTTAGTCGCTGTATTGGCAAGCTGTTTTTTCTGGCAGTCAGCCAAGTTACCATGTGATTTTACAGAGTGACTAAATGGCTACAAATTTTTATGTAGCTCCCACTAGTGTTATTATACTATAATTACTGGTGACCCCTTTAACAACCTGAATTCAGGCACAGTAAAACACCGTAACAACCCAAAATCGAGTTTAGAGATGCAGCGAATTTAAATTCCACCGCAAAGTGAATGCAAAGTGGCCACTTCCATTGCCACTCCGCTACGTGGAGTGGGCAATGCAAAGTGCCCACTCCACTTGTCATTACCACTTCACGTTAAGGCAGAATGGCAACGTGAAGTAAGGCGGAGTCATTGTTTTAGTGGACTTGGCATTCCTCATTATGATTATAAGTGATCCACTCTGTGTTTCAGATTTGGCAGCCCCCACATCACATGGCTTACAGTACTGTAAGTCACAAGCTCTTTAGCCAGGCAGGAAGGAAGTGAGTCATACAAGCAGACACTTTCACTTTCTTCTGTGCAGATGGAGAGAGAGAGAAGAGTGTGTTTTGTGACTGCTGATACTTTGCTAACAGAATGAGGATAGAGTTGCCACCTTTGGATGAGATGAAAACCTAATACTAAACCAAACCCCAAATCCACTTCAACCCGCCACTTTTATGACTGATGAGGACATCGTTTGGACTCTGATTCGCTTGATTTATTCAGAATTGCTGCTGATATTGCATTGTGTATAACTTCTTTCAATTACATCATGATTATTATTTTTGTTTTGTTTGATTCAGATTTAAATATTTCAAATTTAGTGCATGTTAACATTTGGTGGGGTTAGAGAAGGGTTTCAGGTGACTTTTGCATCCGTGTACACACTTAGTTCACACTCGAGTGACTACAAGGACACCTCTGACAACCAGCTATTGTGTTGTTTGCATATCCATGGCACTCCACTTTTCCACCATAGGGTTATATATGCCTGATAGGCTGCTGATGCACATGTGACCTAGGGTCAAATTACAAACCCTCCTCCAAGCCCCTTCTGTAGTCTGCTGTTCCTCAGTTTTAACTTGTGCATCTGAGAGGCTGCAACACTGTTCCAAGCCCCAGTACATCAACAAGGAAAAGGTAATTACAAAAAGAAAGACAGAAATATTAATAACTGCAAGGCACAGACAGTATAAAGTATTGTGTGGGTTCAAGCAGTGGCTAGAAATGTTTGATCAGAGGGCAAAGAGATATAATTTATTATTGTTGCTATGATATCTGTATAGCGAAGAAATAGAGCACAGGATAAGGTATTATCAGTCTAGAGACATGTTTTGTGTCATGAGCCGTATTCCTGCACAAATAGTTACCGTAAAAGGCTAGCAATCTAGTTCTTAGTATGAGCCAGCTACTTTGAAAAACGCCAGCAGGACTTCTCCTCATGAGCGAGGATATCCTGTTTTATCCCTAAGCAGTTCTTTGGATCAATTGGCCTTTTCGGTAAAACTGTTCAATAAATAAACTACATCAGTAATGGTGGATGAGATGTAATTACAAATATCATCTGCCATTTTAAGATGTGCTACTGTCTCTCCCATTGTTCCTACTCTAAAGTTATTTGAAATGTCAGAGAAGTTTTTAAAAGTGGTAGGGACTATTCTATGCTGTTAAATACCCTACTTTTCCATGTCAGTCATACATAGCAGATAGCATGATATGTAGCATGGGGCAATATAATGCAGTGGTTTAAGGCTCTGAGGTGCAAACCTAGAGACCAGGTTTGAATCCCACAGCCTGCACTTGCATACTGTGTGACCCTGAGCAAGTTACTTAACTCCATTGTGCTCCCAGGTTGCACCTGTAAACAAGCTTCAGCTTAGTGTGTCTTATCTGGTAAAAAATATAATACTATTTTGAGAAATTTTGATAAATTACCTAAATTTGCAGTGCAGTGCCATTAAATCTAGATTATGTTTCTTTCACCTCATCAGTCATTGTTCTGTCTCTTCCTTTTCTCATTTCTGTGGTTTAGCATGACATTAGCCACTCTATTCTGTGCTGTGCATCTGAAAGGCCTGGAATGGTCTTTCTGGAATATCCAGGTAGTATGAAAATTGACGGTAATAACCACTGAGGAGAGAGAGTATTAATTTAACAAAAGGGTAACAAATATTAGAATATAGGACAGACCCTAAAAAAACTGGTGAGCATTTAAAGGTATACAAGTATTCCTTATCACAGCAGTCAAAGACCATAATCTTCATAATGTAGCCTTGAAAGGATTAGGCTGATTTGCTGCTAATGGTCTTAATAGTCCTACTTTACACCTCTCAGACTGACTGGTATACAAATAAAGGTCTGCATGGGTGACATCAGAACTTGTTTATAACCTGAACATGCAAGTAAAATGGTGAAGGATTTAACAGAATCTATTTTACAAGTATGTGAGCATTCAAAATGACTGAAAAAGTACTACCTCTGAATAAAACTGGATTAGCAGGTAAGGTTTCAGAAACACAGATGGGACAGGAGGTATCCATAATGTGGTGCCTGTCTGAATGTCCAAGGGTTCCAGAAAAATGAAGGTGTTTAATTAAGGTGGTATTGTTTACCCTTCCCAGGAATAGCCTTCCAGTTTGCTGGTGTGAAGTTAGAGGTGACAACTGAGCAGACAGGGACACATTTGGCTCTTTTATGTGCCCTGCACTTGAAGACACTTCCTGATTAGCATGCACTGCAAGCAAACAATCACACTGAAATTTCAGACTCTTGCTTACAGTCAGATGAGAAGAAAATGAGACAGAGTTAATGGAGGATCTCAAAGATGCTGCTTGACCCATCATAAAAAACGAATTTGCAATGGTGAAAACAGGAGGACCGAATCTGGACTTAGAAAACCAAATCCATTCAAAAGCTGATAGGTGGTAACCTTAAATGAGGAGGAGATTTAAACTTTGATTTAGAACAAACAGCTTTTTAAAAGCTACATTTTTGTCTTTTCTGTACTCTTTTTACTTAATTTGTTCTTTCTGTAAATTTTATTTTTCTTAGCTTTATAAGTAGTTAGTTGTTTGTCTGTGTGACTGTGTGTGTATTGTGTGACAGTGTGAGTAGTGACTAGTGATTGGTCAGACTGAGGGAGCACAGTAGAAGAGATGGACCAGGGTGAGGGAATGTCTGGGGTGGGAAGCTCTGGGAGAGCATGGTAGTAAGCGTCGTACCATGAGCATGTGTGGGGCATGGCGCCCATTCCTGTTGGACCGCTTCGAAACTTGTGGAGTGCCCCCCAGAAGCAGGACCAGCACCGCCTCCTGACTCTGAGGCAGTTGAACCACCACCACCACCAAGTCCAGCACCAGGTCCTCTGGAGCAGGATGTGCCTGTGCCCAGGTGTGGAACCCATCTCTGTTCAGCACCATGACTAGCTGGCTGCCAGTTCATCTGGCCCTCCCTGCCTGTGCCTGGTCCTCCCCACACCTCTGTTATTTGGCAGTTTTTTGTCTGTGTCGGGGGTACAGCAGTGTGTCAAGTGCCACCTATATGGGTGGAGGTGCGCCGTGGCCTCCGGAGACTCACCTGGGGACTGAGGGCCAGTGCACCCATATGCCCAATCACCACCAGTTGGAGTGGCAGACTGCTACAGAAGGGACCATGCCTGCACCTGCTGACCATTCTGTGGCAGAGGGTGCAGCTGTGCATTGCGGCATCCCTATGAAGAGGAGGGCCACAGCAGCACCTGCTGCTCCACCAGCACCCCACCACCACTACCAGCAGCAGGTCAGCCTGTAGAATGTGTGGACCTCAGGGAACTGCATGTAACACAGGCTGACTTGGCAGTTCTCTGGAGTGCTGTAGAGGAGAACTACAAGAGAGTGAGTGCTGTGGAGCAGCGGCTGGATCACATAGAGGGACATCAGCTGCAAATTATGTCTATGCTGGAATGGCTGCTGGATCACCATGGGATCCCACATTAGTTTTGTTTCCTCACACCATGTGCCCTCCAACACCTTCCTTGCTATGTCATAAAATGTATTCCTCCACCATCCTCAACCCTTGTATGCAATTATGCTCTTTTGTTGTCTTCCGTATGTGTGACACTTTGTATTTTGCTCCCCTTCCTTCTGTTAAGTGTCTGTGTGTGCGTCAAGTGTGTGTGTGTGTGTGCTGTTTTGTGCCTCCCCAAAATGCATCTGTCTTGTGTCCAGAAAATTGACAAGTGGTAACAAATTGAAATGTGAGTGTTACAGCACATACAAAGTCCCAAATTAATGGCACACTCAGTCATCGTGCAGTTGTCACACAGAGCCCAGATTTTTCCTGCATGCCCAAAATGCATCTGTCTTGTGTCAAAAAATTGACATGTGGTAACAAAGTGAAATGTAGGCATTACAGCACATACAAAGTCCCACAGAATACAATGATGACTGTGGTGAACTGTTGCTGGTCCAATGTGTGCTGCGATTCCAGCAAATGCAATGTGATCATCTCAACTGGATGGAAGGGTGCCCTTTGTCAGTACACTAATAGTAGCCTTGGTGAGTTGTTACATATACATATACAGTGTGTATATATATATATATATATATAATATATATTTGTGTATTTTGTAGGTGGGTTGGCATGGACATGTACTCATTGTATTGTTTTGCATCACAGGTCACAAATACTGTTGGTGTGCACATTCAGTGCTCAATGAGAAATTTTGTGTAGAAATTAGAAATGGATAACTCTCAAGCAAATGAAGGTAAATATTTATTTTTTTGGGTGAGGGAATTTTTGCAGGTTTGTCTCTAATGGTTTCTTATTTGGTTACTTCTTCACAGATTTCATCTGCATCCTTCTCGAATCTGGTAGTTAATGACAGTCATGGTCTCATCGAGTAAAATAGCTTCTGCATATTTGCATGTCTGCCCCAGTCCGGGGGGGGCTGATGTTGAAGAACTTCATTGGATAAGGCCACTTTGATACAACAACAGAGTATCTGAAGTTTCCTAAAAAGAAGTGAATGACTTCTTACAACTTGATTGTAATTTGTCCCTGGTTCTCAATCTCAAGTCAAGTTACATTTCAAAACCACATCTTGTCAAGTAACACAACCTGTGTGCAACTTTTCAACGCTGTCATGGTCAGGGCTGCACAGCTGCAAGTTCAGAATACAGTGCAGGATATCTTACAGAAATAGTTTTGGTGGCGTACACACGTCACCTAGTTTATGAATCGCACTCAGTCGCATTTACTGCAGTCTTTCAAAAAATGTGAACGAATGAAATAATATCTTAATACTTACCAGTATGATTTCAAATGCATATTCCATAGGTTCCTGTGTGCGGTAGAGCTGCAGTACCATTCATACCGACTTTCAGCAAAGGAGAGTCTTTTGTTAACCTGTAAACAAACAAAATAAGTTTACGGTATGTGTTTGACCATTGAGGCTCAGAAAAGCTACAGAAAACAAAACATACAGCTAAAGAAGTTAAATAGCATAAAAAACATTAGTACACATACTCACTTTATAGTTTAAATATTAAGAAGCTTTGTGGCTGATGGATGTGGTCTCCTGTTCGACTCCCTCTGCCTTGACATGGTAAATGTAATGGGAAATATTGTCTGAATGACACTGGTGGTGGGTGCTGGTCTGCTGGACTGGTGGTGGTAGATAGCTGTGGCACATGATGACATTCTCTGTTATATCTTCCTGTATCTGGTGGTGATGGCAGTGGCTAACATCAGTCCCAGTGGTGGTGGTGGTCTGGGGGCAGACAAACTCATGCTGAGTGGTGGCAGTGGCTAACATCAGTCCCAGTGATGGTGGTCCAGGGCGGACAAACTCATGCTCTGTGGTGGCAGTGGCTAACATCAGTTCTGGTGGTGGTGGTCTGGGGGATGGACAAATTCATGCTCAGTGGTGGCAGTGGCTAACATCAGTCCCAGTGGTGGTGGTCCGAGGTGGACAAACTCATGCTCAGTGGTGGAAGTGGCTAACATCAGTCCGGTGGTGGTGGTGTGATGGTCCGGGGGTGGGCAGACTCATGCTCAGTGGTGGCAGTGGCTAACATCAGTCCCGTGGTGGTCCGGGGCAGACAAACTCATGCTCAGTGGTGGCAGTGGCTAACATCAGTCTCAGTGGTGGTGGTGGTGGTCTGAATCCGGGGGCATACCACATTTTAACAACTTCAGTTAAAACTTGCCAACATTAACCACATTATCATCCTCATAAAGAAAGCTGCCTCACAGTCATCTATGTCTGAAGTCTGACCACAGGGAAATTCCTTCTCCATTGTGTCACCATCTACGTCAGTAGTGGGCCATTTCATGCTGCCACTGCCAGTGCCACCTGGATGGTCCATTTCCACATCACCAAAACCACCAAGATATGGCAGGGCCCACAGCTCAGCACCATGGACACAGGGGAAGGGAGGTATGCACTAGTCCTTTCACAAAGAAAGGGTCCTACAAGAGCTCAATAAGCTCAGGGTGGGCAGAGCAATGGGACCTGATGACATACAGCCCAGGGCACTAAATGAGCTAAGGGTGGAACTAGCAAAGCTATTATCAGAATTGTTTAGTGAGTCTCTGAGCACAGGAGAGGTCCCAGAAGACTGGAGAAGGACTCTTGTAATCCCACTCCACAAGAGTGGTAGCAGGGAGGAGGCAGGGAACTGTAGACCAGCCATTCACTGACCTTTCCACTTCAGTACAAAAGAGGAACATCAGTTATTGTCAGATGCCTGTTTTCAGACAAATATGACTCAACCATTCTCTGTGCTGCACTATGTCCAGTGGTTGATGCATCATCCTGTTCTCTGGAATCATTTATTTCACAAATCCCCACTTGGGACAAAGCCTCCCAAAGTGGGCTGGCGCCAGCCACTTTGGATGACAGACCACCTGGAACTGCAGTCCCTTCCCTTGCAGGATATGCTTGATGGTCCTCCAGGTACACCTTCAGCCAGATTATGCTGCTGAGGTTTGCTGACCTTGGCACGTGACTTCTGTGGCTCATGAACCAAGCGCACCAGTTGGCCACTGATATTTTTATCTGTTCCGGCCCTCCCTCCAGTACTGATGCAATTCCAAGTTTGTATCATGGGTCCAGCATTGTTGCTAATAAGGCAAATTTGTCACTACACTGAATGTGAAGGAAGGCTGTCATAAACCCTATTTTCCTGCCAGCCACTACTCAACAGCCAACTTGCAGGAGAGAGGTTCATGTCTGTTGTAGTGCATGTCTTTCACTTAAAATGTGCATTTTATGTCCAGGATGGGAGGCACCATGTCCTGGATTGCAGCTGTAAAAGCCGCAACCTGCATGCAAATTTGATTCCTTATCTTCCTGTTGTGTGTGGAACACCGCTTTGTGATGATGGGGCATGTTTCACAAAGTAAAAAGAAACATTAATGCCTGGTGAGTATTCGATGACTCTACTTTTAGAAACAAACCCTGTTAAAAATGAAGCAGTCTAACCTATTTAATTCTGTTAATGAAATTTGCAGCCCTGAGTTTGGGCATGCACAGTAGCATGTATGCTACCGTGCATGCCCAAACCTAGGGCTGCAAATTTCATTAACAGAATTATAATAGTTAGTTTTCGACGGGTTTGTTTCTAAAGGTAGAGCTCCAACTATCACTACCAGGCACAGCATTTTATTTTACTTTGTGAAAACATGCCCGATCAGCTCATGAAGCAGTGATCCGCACACAACAGAAGATAACTAAGCTCACCAGCCAGCCCACAAGGTCAAGCTCGGTCTTCTGGTGCAGCAGCACTGTCAGAATGGCACTTCCAGCACAGCACTAGCAACTTCCATCAAGGCAACAAAGAACTACAATTGCATACCATATGTAAGTTGCAAAATTAAAAAATAAAAAGGTTGTGCTAATCAGGCATTTCCGCAGCCTCGTGATTGGCACAAGAGTTTATGACAGTCTTCCTTTAAAATATGATGATTCTTGTCGAATACCGCCAGCATATTTTGCAGCAACATACTGGTATCACTGTCTCCAGCAACATCAAGGCCATGCTGTACATTCACCGATGTCTGCCTCAGCACCTGCAGCAGTGGAATTGATTGGCTAATGGAGGCAGGCTCACCACTCACTGCCTGTGTGGCATGTTCAAAAGGCCATAAAATTGTTATTACAGAGTCCATGAGGCACCACTGTTCCATCGTCATAAACATGGAGGCCCCGAACTGTCACAGCTAGTGTGCATCACAAGATATTCAGAGATGGCTTTGTTTTGTTCATACAACATCTCTGCCATGTATAAAGTGGAGTTCCATCAGGTGACAACTTCCAGCTTCAGGCGGTGCTGAGGGAGGCTGTTTTGCATCTGCAACTGCCGCAGTTGGTCACGGGCCTTTGCAGATTGTGAAAAGTGAAGGCAGATATGGCGGCAGTGGTCAGCATTTCCTTTACATAAGGGTGCTGCAGAAACTCCTGCACCACAAGATTTAAACAATCGCCACGCATGGAACATGAAAAAAACACTATCCATGATACATTTCACCACATTTGACCTATTGTCACTTGCTATGAACCCAGCTGTCAGGGACAGGGGTTCAGCCACATGTCCGTTTCAGTCAGTACCACATCCAGCATGTTTTCACCAGTGTGTGAACAGGTCACATTGTGCATAGCAATTGTTGCATGCTGTCGAATTCCTGGAAGATTGCTACCACAACAATCCACCTTACTGCACTGATTATTCACACTGCCAACATCACAAACAACCCCAGCACCTGCACCCAGTGTGAAGTTATACACAAATATGAACTCTCCACTGTTTTGTCACTTGTCCACATATCCATACTTAAATGGATGAAGGAGAGGAGGAATGTTGAAAGGAATGTCTTACTGAGCTGGACACAGTGCAGAAACAACTCGGGACAGCACGGGTAAAAAGTATGTCCTCGATGGGACTTTCCATTTTGGACAGGCACGGCAGCAAACCGCCGAACCCAGAATTCTCCACAAAGGAGAAGGGCAGAAGATCAATTGCCAGCATTTCAGGTACAGCAGCTTTAAGTTCACATGACACTGTATGATTGGGGGTACTTCAGCTTATGCACAAAAACACTCTGTAATGTGGGCTGACTTAAACATTTTACACGGGGTGTGATGACAAATGGTTCTGCTCTGTGATGAATGGCATTGGCAGGGGTGGAGTGGATGTTTGATGAAGATGGTTGCACAGATGATGATGACAAACCCAGAAATGCAGTTATTTTGCCAGATTTGCCAACGGGGTTGATGTACCACTTGCACTAGCCATACTGCATTCACCATCACCACCACCAAAACTGCTACTCTCGCCAACACTGGACAACATTTCAAAATCATTATGTTCCTCCACCACATCATGCCTGTAGTAATCTTCTGCTCTTATTCCCTCACTACTGCACATGTTTAATTTCCTACTGAACTTAACACTCATGGAAGGGATAACATGCTCATTATGGTTGCTGATGAGGGTGAACGCCCGACTGTGGTATTAGCTGCCATCTTGTGCTGGGTCCACAGTGCCATGTGCCTATTCTTAAGATGCGTATGCTGTCCTCCTGTGCCCAGATGACTCCCCTTTTACCTCGACTCACACATGGCAAACCTAGAAGCTTGCAATTGTCTCATCATTTGCATCTCTAACAAAAAGTTCCAAACAAGGGATTGTGGTGCTCTACTTTTAACATGTCCATGATACTGCTTAATGAACTCCATTCTTTTAAGCACTTAAGTGGGGAGGGTCTACGTGATGTGTCAGGCATTGCACACCTGGACTGCAACTGACCACCATGACTACCTATCATTATTACTGGGTCATCATCATCATCAACTGAAACTGGTAAATCCACGTTTTACTGGGTAGTGGGGATTAATGCAAACAGACTCATACACAGCCACCTTGAATTTCTTTTTCTCCAGTTCCCAACTGGAGTCAATTACATCATCATCATATTCATCAACATCTTCTGCTTGAATGCTGGCATGTGGACTGCATGTTGCAACCACAGCAACATCATAATCACATTCATCATCACCACCATCACCTGATATTTTTTACCACACTGTGAATCACTGCATGGAAAATGCGTGACAAGAACTGTGGTGGATGAAATGTCACATTGTATGCTATCGTTGACATGATTATCAGAATCCTCAGATTCAGTTACTGGGAAGTATGACATCATCTACACTGCCACTCACTTGCATTGCTTCACACTCCAGCATATGTTTGGATACAGTTCACTAGTCAGAATTTGAACTTGAGGCAGCAATACTCATACTACCACCACCAGCAACTGCACTAACACCACCGGCTGGGAAAACATCATCTCCTCCAACTATGAGTGAAGCTACTAATTGGGCTGTAAAAACATTGCAGGAGAAATACCTGTCCTCACATCAAATGCACTTCTGCATCTGCATACTACCACTCCTACAGACTGTCTTACTGGCAGCAGTGCCGTGGCAAAAGCAGCTTTGCTCACACATCTCTTTGTGGGCATTTTGGGGATCAACAACAATCTTCAAAATAAATTTAGATTTTGATACAATCACTCTGTAATTGGGGGACGCTGGATGTGCAGCCAAAAAACAACTGTGGCTTCAGCAACAGATAGAGACAGTCACGCAAATTCACAAGTGAAAACACCTTCAGTAACCAGTGGTGCTGAGGTCACAAACAATCCAATCTGGAAAAAAATTCCTTTTGCTAGTTGAGGAGCACTGACTGCAGATTTTATGGCAGTACAAGCAAAACAAAGAACAGATACCACAATGGCAATACAAATTCAAGCAGTTGCAGTGGATAGTGGGTTCATACTGCTGCACCTGCAATTACACTGTGGCACAATAAAAGGTGTATTATTTGATGTCACGCAACACCACACACACACTCACAAACAGAGAACAGTTTGTCTACAATGGTGAGCGAGCAATGCGTAACAAAATTGAAAAGTTCAGTAATGTGCCACATACTGTAAACAACCTGAAATTATGAACTGCTGCACCAGATCCACACAACACACAATCTACAAGAAAATTTCAACAATTACTGACAATGTTACTGTGTGTTCATTAATACAGTCAGTTATATAACAAAAATATAACCAAAAACACCACAGATATGCCCTTCCCCAAACACACTTTCAAAGTCTTTTCTACACACACTCAGTGTTGTACATTAACATTCAAAAGCCACAGACAAACAAAAACGCCGATGATATGAGCATAGGAGGATTTCCTACAATCGATGAACTAAACTTTAATTCCCAAAAACTCAAAATGCTTTTTAACAGCTTTTAGAAGGTTTGAATCACAGACAGCTCAGATCACACTGTCTCCTACAGCTTCCTACACACACTACCCAAACTGAGGCTGTGCAGATCAATATAGAGCCCATGTGACCTGCAATCCCATGAGTCACTGCAAAATTCACCTTCAGAGCTTAAAAACAAGGCGAAGTGCATTGTTTTCAATGCACTTCACTTTAAGATTTGGTGGAGTAGTGGTCTAGGAAGGGAGTAATGTCAAGTCATTGCTTTCAATGGACTTCGCGATTTCATTATAACTAAAGTACTTCGTGAACTACCAGTGAATAACTTGTGGAGCGGATTGAGCCCACTTTGCCCCCACTAATCGAGTTATTACGGTGTTTCAAAACTTCATAGTCACTGTTAAATTTCTCAGTGGTAGCCTCGCTCAAGACAGCGTGAGCAGTAAGCCAAACAATTTCCTTCCAAAACCCTTCTTCTTACCAGTCATTAAAAAAACACTAACAAAGTTCTCAGTTTTCTTTATTTTGCAGATCAGAAAATACTGTGCAGCCACCCAGTTTCAACATGCTCCCTTACAGTTTTTTCTCTTTCTTAAGTCACCATGGCAATCGGAAGATCTTTGTTGGCACAGTAACACTTCCTTCGGTATAAAAAAATCATATAATTCCTCAAAGTTTTAATGTTTAAAAACTATAGCAAAATTAGTTTACAAACGCGTACTCTGTTACGTGAATTAAAATAAAACAAGTTCTGCACAAAAACAGTATTTTTTCATACAACAAAACCAATACCAGCAGGAACATCTGCCAGAACTAGACACATATTGGATTCCTGCGGGAGGGCCTCAAACAACTGGTACAACATCCCACAAGAGACAGGGCTATCCTAGATCTAGTACTGACTAACAGGAAAAGGATCACAGATCTCAGGTAGAAGGTCACCTGGGGCCAGTGGCCATTACTTGGTGTGGTTCAGTTTGGCCACTAGAACTAAATCATCCCATTCAAGGCAAAATATGGGGCTTCAGAGGAGCTGACTTTGATAAAGATGGCCAACAGAGTTAAGCTAGCCCTGGCAAAAAAAAATACAGGTGAGGGGGTACAGGAAAGTGGGCAAGCATTAAGGATAATACTTGAAGCAACGCCCCATTGTGTTAGAGAGAAAAGGAAGTGCAAAAGAAGAAGGAAACCACTTTGGTTCTCAAAAACAGTAGCAGAAAGGTCAAAATCAAAAGGCTAGCCTTCAGGAAATATAAGGGAATGCAGTGGGATGAAGACAGGGAAGATACCAAACTTCCCTAAGGGAAGCAGGGAAGGCAATAAGGCAGGCAAAGGCCCAAACCGAGGAAACACTAGCACAAACAGTAAAGAAGGTGACAGGACTTTCTATAGATACATTAGTGAAAAGAGAAAGTCCAGAAGGTATTACAAGATCAAAGGGGATAAGGGGTTAGAGGAGGAGGATCATGTGAAAGCATCTATCCTGAATAGATACTTCTGCTCAGTATTTGCTAAAGAGAAGGTGGGCAGGGCCCACAGCTCAGTACCATGGACACAGAGGGAGGGAGACATGCACTAGTCCTTTCACAAAAGAAAGGGTCCTACAAGAGCTCAATAAGCTTAGGGTGGACAAAAGCAATGGGACCTGATGGCATACATCCCAGGGTACTAAAGGAGCTAAAGGTGGAACTAGCAGAGCCATTATCAGAACTGTTTAGTGAGTCTCTGACCACAGGAAAGGTCCCAGAAGACTGGAGAAAGAGCTCATGTGATCCCGCCTCCACAAGAGTGGTAGCAGGGAGGAGCAGGGAACTGTAGACCAGTCAGTCTTACCTCAGTAGTGGGCAAGATTATAGAGACACTCCTTAATAAAGGATAGTGCAACACCTGGAATCCATAGGAGCACAGGATCCAAGACAGCATGGGTTTACAACAAGAAGGCCTTGTCAAACTAATCTGATAGATTTATTTGACTGAGAAACCAGAGTGGTGGACCAAGGGTAGCAGTTGATGTCGCCTACATTGACTTCAGCAAAGCTTTCGATGCTGTTCCACATAGAAGATTGATTAATAAACGGATAGGCTTGGGTTGGGTCAGAAGTTGGTCAACTGGGTGGCAAACTGGTTGATGGGCGAAAACAGAGGTGATGGTAAATGGTATACAGTCAGAAGAGATGCAAGTCACAAGTGGGGTACCTCAGGGATCAGTCCTGGGCCAGTCCTCTTCAATATCTTCATCAGTGACATTGCAGATGGACTGGAGGGTAAGGTTTGTCTGTTTGCAGATGACACCAATATCTGCAACAGAGTAGATGATCCAGATGGGGTGGGCAGAATGAGAAGAAATCTGGATAAACTGGCAAAATGGTCAGAAGAGTGGCAACTGGGGCTTAACGCAAAGAAGTGCAAGATCATGCACATAGGGAAGAGAAACCCTGAAGCCACCTATAGGCTGGGAGGAGTTGCTGGCAGTCATAAGGGAAGAAAGAGACTTGGGTATCATCATCACAGATGACCTGAAATCATCAAGCAGACCACAAAAGCAGTAGGTAGGCTAGGGGGTGTTAGGGTGTATTCAAGGGGGTATCCTAAGTCGTAAGAGGGAGGTAATAATCCTCTTTACAAGACACTGGTTAGCCCCAGCTGGAGTACTGCATGCAGTACTGCAGGCCAAACCTTTACAAGGACATTAACCAAATTAAGGTAGTCCTGAGAAGGGCAACCAAAATGGTACAGGGATTGCACCAGAAAACAGATGAGGACAGATTAATGGAGCTCAATATGTATACCCTAGAGCAAAGGAGGGAGAGAGGTGATATGATCGAAAGATTCCAACACCTTAAGGGCATTAACAAGGTGAAAGAGTCTAGCATGTTTCAATATAAGAAAAATAGCAGGACTAGAGGACACAGCATTTGATTAGAGAGTCCAATTAAGGGGTAATGAGGAAGTTCTTTTTCACAGAAAGGATGGTGGATGCATGGAATGGCCTACCTCAGGAAGTGATAGATATGAATACAGTGCAGAGCTTCAAACAGGCATGGGATAGGCATAAGGGAGCAATACAGATGAGTATGAATAGATAGGCCATTGACAGAACAAAGGCTGATGGCGCATTCATAAGATAGAAAATAAATTGGGCAGACTGGATGGGCTTTGTGGTCCTTATCTGCAGTCACTTCTATGTTTCTGTGAAAACACTGGTTTAGTCTCTGCACCAGCAATTATAAAAATAAAAAGATAGGCAAGTGTGTGCTTATGAATATTTTTTCACCCTCGTGTGTGATGATTGCATAAACCTCTCAAGCTTTGCTCTTGAGGTTTATGGGTCATCACACAACTCGGATGGAAAAAATATTGATAACACACACTTGCCTATCCATTATTCTCTATGTTGTCACTGGAAATGAATGCTTGTACTAACATTTAATGAGTTTTACTATACTGTTGTCACTGGAAATTAATGCTTGTACTAACATTTAATGAGTGTGCAAAGCACTGAATGTGAGTAAAACCACCATATTTCAATTCACTAACAATATTGGCTCCATTGTCTGAAACCATAAATTCAGTATTCAGTCCCAGGGGCCCTAACCACTCAGGAATATTATCACTCAGCTCTTCCAAAATATTTTCTGGTGTGGTGCTTACCCAACGTGCTAGCACAAAAGCTGCCATTCTTTTGTCTTCCTTCCTGTACACTGTTGCTTGTGGTGGTGTTTAAAGATAACTGTGACTCTAATGTGCTGTGATGCACATATAATCAGTGGTTTGAGAACTAGTCCCCATGTCTGTAGTCAGTTGCTCAACACCACATTCACTCTCTTTAAGATCCAATTTCATTTTACTTTGCATACATTTGTACATTTTGGGAAAAACTACAGTTGCAAAATGTTTACAATTATCCATATTTTCATTGCCCATGTGTGAAGCACTTCTGGAATCATATTGTAAGTAACACTGTGGAGGGAAGCTTTGTTTAGGATTATAACTTGCAGGGAATTTTCTCATTTAAGTGGAGGAAATAGAACTATAGTATTTCACAGGTTATTGTGCCATGACGTATTATATATGGCAGGCTAGATAGTCTTGAGTTTTGCAACAGAAGTATGTCTCATATCAGGAAATAATACAGAATGTGGGACAAGAGTTACGAAAAGTATATGAGCAAGATAGTATTATAGGGATATAAATTGGGATAAACTAGAAACTCTAAATTACCAAAGTAAACTGTTTCTAAGTGCAATTGAGGATTTAAGTCTAAAACAACATATTAATATGCCTACTAGGGATAAGAACATACTGGATGTAGTGCTAACCACAAGTGACATAGTTGTTAATAACAGTAAAATTAGTGAACCTTTAGGAAACAGTGACGACAAGGAATGCATTCCTAGAACAATGGGATGTAGACAGGTCTGTAACTTTAACACAGCAAACAAGGAATCAATCAAAAGAGACCTGAATTTGACTGACTGGGAAAATAAACTCATAGATACATAGACAGTGTCGGCAGATAAGGGCCTATGGCCCACTCAGTCTGCCCATTTGAGCTTGTAAGTTCAGTTTGTTTTCCTGAAGTCTGTTGCACCTTACCCCTGACCTCCAGAATTCTTTATGTCTATCCCATGCATTCTTAAATCCCTTGATTGTTTTAGCCCCACCACTTCCTCTGGCAGGGTGTTCCACTTGTCCACCACCGTTCTGTGAAGAAATTCTTTCTCATGTTTCCTCTGAATTGTCCCCCTCCAACTTCATCCCATGCCCTCTAGTCCTGGAGCATCTTTTCGCTTAAAATAGTGTTTTCCTGCACCCTGTTCCTCCCTGTAAGATACCTGTATGTCTCTATCCATATCCCCTCTCTCCTCCTCTCCTCCAGGGATAAATAAATAATTAATAAATAAATAAATAAATAAATAAGAGTACAACAGAAATGTGGAAATTATAAAGCAGGAGATATTTGCTATATGCAATAAACATACAAAAGGTAAAACAATAAAACAGAGGAACAAGCCAAAATGGTTGACTAGGAATAAAAAATACTAAAAAGAAACAAATTATCTATAAAGAATACATAAAGCATAAATCTCAAGATAAATGGTCACAATACATAGCTATCCAAAAGGAATGCAAATAGAAGATTCAAAAAGTAAATAAATGCAATATAGAATATCAAGCTTAGTTAACGATAATCAACACATTTTTATAGTTGCATTGATTCACTTTGTAGTACAAATTCTGGACTTAACGGCAATAATATCAGACAATACAGTAACTGAGGCCCCAGTATACATAGCACATATTTTCAACAACTATTTTGGATCTGTATTTTCTAAATAAAAAAAAACTGATTACCATGGGGAAATACAAAGGGAGAGAAAGTGGATATTGTTATCGCATACAAAAATTGCCAGCAGCAAACGCCATCTTGGTCTATCTAGTCTGCTCGAGATTGCAGCTAGTTCCTATTCATCATGCCCCACCCACCTCCCCTTCCTCCCTTTACCCTCCCCTTTGCCCTGTCTCACCCTTCCTGAGGCATTCCACTGAGTTACATGCTATCACCTCAGCTGGTAGTGTGTTTCACTTTGCCACCACCTCTCCTTAAAGAAATGCCTCCTCACCTCTCTTTGAATCTACCCTCCCTCCAATCTCATGTCATGGCCCCTAGTGTCTCTCCCCATCCTTCTCCTGAATAGACCTTCTGTGTCTGTTCTGATTATCCAGTTCATGTATTTGACGGTCTTAATCATGTCCCCTGTCCCTCCTGTCCTCCAGTGTGTACATGTTTAACTCTCATAGTCTGACCTCATATGGAAATTCCCCAGGCCCTGAATCAACTCCCTCCAGCAGCCTAATGTCCTTTTGTAGGTATGGATGCCAGTACTGCATGCAGTATTCCAGGTGGGATCTAACCAATGATCTGTGTAGTGGTAGAATAACATCCTTTCTTCTCAAGTAATGCCCTTGCAATGCACCCCAGCTTTTGTTAGCCATTGTTGCTGCCTTTCTGCATTGTGTGAATTGTTCATTGCTCCCTTGATGAGCACCCCAGATCCTTCTCCTCTTCTGTTACCTCCAGCTTCACCCCCTCCCCAGATAGTGGTGGGCGGGTGGGCAGACTTCACTTCACGGAAATCTGCAAAATTCTGTCCATTTCACATAGCGAAATGTGAAATTTTACCCAGCTGAATGGTGAAATTTTGCCTTCCACAGCAAAATTTCACCTTCTGCAATGAAATTTCATCTTCCATCCACAGGCAAAATTTCACCTTACAAGAGTGTATAAGTTATAACTAGATCCCTGGTGGCTATCAGTCCCTCCCCACCTGTCCCATATGTACAGAAAAATCCCTGGTAGCCTAGCGGTCCTCCCCCCACCTCTCCCACATGTAAATAATTATCTATGGTGGCTAGTGGTCCTTCCTCTCCACCTGGTAATAAGTAACCGCCTGCTGTGGAAATGTGCAGTAACCCCACCACCCGCATCCCTCCATTATCTCCTTCTCCTGTTAAAAAGTCTCTGGTGGCCTAGTTGTTTTTTGTATTAATTAACTCCTCCCAATCCCCAGTTTCAATAAATCCCGGTGATGCAGTTCCCCCACCCAGCCTCCCCAGCAGCCAGATGTCCTCTCCACAACCCGCTCCACCCTCATCCTAAATCCAGGCAGTGGCATATCAGCAAAGCCTCCTCTCTCCTCCTTGGCTGGCTCACCAACTGAGCTGTGAATGAATGAGCTTCACTGACAGCTCAGTCAGCGGGCCAGCCATGGAGGAGAGAGGAAGGCTGTGCCGGGTCTGCTTCTGCCAGGATTTAGGATGTGGTGGGAGCAGGTTATGACAGGGACATCTGCCTGCTGGGGAGGCTGGGTGGGGACACTGGATCACCAGGGATTTGTTGGAACTGGGGATTGGGAGGGGTTTATAATACAAAAAACACCAGACCACCAGAGATTTTTTTTAACAGGAGTCTTGAAGTAGATATGGAGGGATGTGGGTGGGGGTTACTGCACATTTCCCTGGCAGATGGGTTACTTATTACCGGGTGGAGAGGAGGGATCGCTAGCCACCATGGATAATTATTTACATGTGGGACAGGTGGGGAGGGACCGCAGCCAACAGGGATTTTTCTGTACATGTGGGACAGGTGGGGAGAGGACCACTAGCCACCAGGGATCTAGTTATAACTTATGCCTTGCAATTTCACCCATGGACAGAAGGTGAAATTACTGCAGAAGGCAAATTTTGCCCACAGAAGGCAAAATTTCTCCTAGGTGAAATTCCACTTCTGTGGAAAAATTTTGCAAAGTGCTCATGATGCAAATGTGGCCACTTTGCTAGCACTTTGTGGGCTAAATTTAAATTTGCTGCATCAGTACCCCAGATGGTAACTTCACCTCGGATTTTTTCTTCCAAAGTGCTGAACTTGCATTTATTTACATTGAACCCCAGCTGCCATCTGTCAGACCATGTCTACAGCCTTTCCAGATCCTCCTGTAGCCCCTCCCGGGTCATCCACCACTGCTCCCATCTTGGTGTCATTCACAAATAGGCTGATGTTGCTGCTGATGCCGTGAGATGTCTGCAATAAATATGCCAAACAGCATTGAGCCCAACACTGACCCCCTGTGGAATACCATTTGTCACAGGCTTAGGGGCTGAGTGTTCCCCACCTACCACTTCTCCTCTGCTGCCTATCTTTCAGCCAGTTCTCCACCCTACCCCACCAGCTTTGCTTCCACCCTGTACCCTGTAGCTTGCTTCCAAGTCTCCCATGCAATGCAGATCGAAGACCTTACTGAAGTATGAGTATGGGACATCCACTGCATGGCCCCCCTTAATTTGCCTACTCACCCAGTCATAGTATTCCATCAGGTTGGTTTGCATGACCCACCTTAACAAGCCATGCTGCCTCCTGTCCTGCACTTCCTTCACCTCAGTAGTGCCACTAGCCTCCCTTTAGGATCGTTTCCACTAGCTTCCCACTATGGATGTTAGACTTAGTGGCCTATAGATCCTAGGTTCGTCCTTGGGTCCACTCTTGTGGAGGGAACCACATGAGCCACTCTCTAGTTCTGCAGTATGCATCCTATGTCTAGAGATGAATTAAATAAGTCTGCCAAGGGTCCTTCTAGGACCTCTGCCAGCTCCATGAGCACTCTCGGATGTACTTAATCCGGTCCCAGTGCCTTGTCTACCCTCAGTGCCCTTAACCTCTCAGCACCCTCCCCACTGTGATTTCTCCATCCATCACCTCTCCCCATCTGTTTTATCCTCCCTCCTGCTATGGATAGCACCCCCTTCCTTTTCTTTCCTAAAGACTGAACAGAAGTAGTCGTTGAGCACTTCTGCCTTTTCACCCTCTACCACCCATCCCTGTCCTTCTTAATTCTTACAGTCTGGTCCCTGCAGCTTCTTTCTCCTGATGTACCTAAGAAGTCTTTCCCAGCTTTTCTTATGCCCATGCCAGTCTGAGTTCCCTGCTGCCTTGGCTGCCCTTACCCCGTGGTCACTTCCTTTGCTTCTTTCAGATATTCCTCCCTATCTTCCTCCCTCCCTGATTTCCTGTATTTCCTGTAATCTGCCCTTTCTTCCTCACCCTGTCTAGCACCCCAATGCTTATCCAGCTGGTTTCTTTCCCTAGTCTTCTTAGTCTGGGCCCTGCTACAAGTTTCTGTTGCCTTCACTATTCCTTGTCTTATCAGTTCCCACCTTTGTTCTGTGTCCATACCCAGTTGAATTTTGCACAGGAACCCTGTACCACTTCCTCATCATCTTTAAGTTGGTGTTCCTAAAATCCAGCACCCTTATGTCATATGCCATCCTCTCTTTAGCCATCTGTAACTGGAACCATGCTGTCCAGTGGTCACCCTCCTCAGTGGCTCCTTCACCCTCACATCCCTCACCCACTTCCTGTTCATTAGTACATTGTCAAAGGTGTTCCTTTCCTAGTTGGTTCCTTGACCAACTGTACTAGAAAGTTTTAATGGAAGGTGTCCAGCATTACCTGCTCCCTTCTGCTCTTTGTGGTAGGTGTGCCTCACTCCACCCCGAAGTGAAATAATAATAGAAAAATAAAAGCTTCAAAAAACATACACTGCAGGGTCAGACAATATTTCACCAAAGATCTTAAATTAATGTCACCACAAATTCAACCTCTCTAAGATTACTATGTTTTATTTTTATTTTATTTTATTGAATTCTGGGATTACAATACCTTTGAGCAAGAACAGCTCATTTACTAAGGTCCCATGTCAGTAAGGAGGGTAACAAACATGCAAAGGGCAAACAGTTGCATGGTATCCAATAACACAGAGAAGGCAAAAGGATTAATATACCAAACATTTGTGGGGCGAGACTAACATAACAGAGATCTATACAGAGTGCTAAGGAATGCTATTAGATAGAGAACTGGTAGTATGTGAAAGGGGTAAACCCAGGAAAAGTAAGCTGGAAGGCCATTGTCATTGTGGAAAGGAGTACAGATAAGTGCTCGGGTTGGTAGCAAAATGCAGACAGGGGTCAGATTAGTGCCAGTTTTAGGGTGGGTTATGAGAGGTGGGGTGAGGAGGGAGCAGTGAGGAGGAGGGTGGTAATAGGCAAACAGGGAAAGACTGCAGATGCAATTAGTTAGGAGTGGAAGAGCACTGAAATGCATCTGGATTACGTGGAGAGAGCTATAGTGGGTGTTGAACAGCTTTTCACACTAGGTGATGTGAGACCAAAGTGCACCTTTTGATTAACAAGCAGGTCTGATATTGGCTCCTGCTAAGTAGTGGAAGTCACCCAGACTGCCTATACAGGTCACAGGTGTGTGATAGATGGGCAGCCCCAGTAAGGAGTCTGCATGCTTTGTTGAGGGCCACAGATATCCTATGGAGGGCAGTAGGGAAGCAGAGCCATAGATGACCAGTCCCTAGGTGATGATAGAGGTGACAGAGCTGTGAATTGCCAGTCTAAGGGCTTTAGGTGTCATGCTGTGTTTATGTCTGTGTAGTAGCGGATCCTAATATTAGCAGCCTTTGCAATATTGTTAATAAATTGTGCAAAGGAAAGGTAGCTGTCCACAGTGTTGCCTAGGTATTTGAACTGTGAGACCTGTTCAAGCGGTACACCAGAACAATTCCTGATGGTGAGGGACTGGGATTTGTGCTTGCTGTGTGCACTGCTGAATAACATAACCTTAATTTTGTTGTAGTTCAGGACCAGCGTGGGAGTTGAACCACTCATCAGCTCATTGAAAGTCAAGCTGTAGTTGATGTTCAAGGAGTTTAGTGTCATGGTGACTTGAGTAAATGACAGCATCATCTGCATAGAGTAATATTTTCTGGTGACAGATGCAAGGGAGGTTGTTTAAGAAAGACTAAAATAGAGAGGACCCAAGATGGAGGCTTGAGGTATGCCAGAGTGAACGGTTTTCATTTCGAGATGATGTTGGCAGTCTAACTTGCTGAGACCGGTCCTCCATATAACTTTGAACCAGAGTAGTGCATCATTGGAAAGCCCAGTTGAGGACATCTGTTTAAGTAGGAGTGGGTGAATAACAGTATTGAAGGATTTTGTTAGGTGAGTTGCTGACAGTATAGCCTAGAGGTTAGAGTAATGAGTTGTGAACAAGCTTAGTATATCTAGTAGACCAGACCTGGGTTTGATTTTCACAACCTTCACTTGCATACTGTGTAACTCTGAGCAAGTCACTTAACTACCCAGTGCTCCTAGGTCACCCCTGAATACAGGCACTTGTGCCTAGTGAGCCTACCTGGTTACCAAAAGACTAAAATAAAAGCCGCACCCACATAGTTACCCTGATCAAGTGAATTATGAATAAAACTAGTGAATTGCAGGAAGGCAGTGATGGTGCTGTGCCTTTTCTAAATCCATGCTGTTGTGGGCATTGGATTTCATATTTTCCAGCTATTCTACTGACTGGTCCAACACTATGTGCTCCAAAGCTTTTGACAAAGAAGGAGGATGGAGACAGGCCTGTAGCTGGTGTGCAGTGCTCTTTCTTCATTCTTGTGAACAGGTGTTATAAGCGTCTGTTTCCATAATAAGGGGAACTGTGCCAACCTTAGTGATAAGTTCAAGATCTTTGTAATTGGCACAAGGATTTCTTCTAGTATGAGAACAACCAACTTCAGTTGAGGGACTCCCCACTGTGTCTAGATTTACCAAGAACCTTGTGAGTGTAGGTTCTGGCCAGATGCAGCTGAACCTCTTTAAAACAGAACTGTGGGAAAGACTGGCTTGAGGATGCTGTATCAAGGGTAGCACTAGTGGCTAAAGTGTCAAAGAAGTCAGGTGAAAGGACACTGCCCAGATTCCCAAAGCATTGCTGAAGGTATTGGTTATAGTGTCAAGGTCCAGTGTTGGTGTTCCACTGATGCTGAGCATAGTGAGTGCCAGCTTGGGGTCTTTACAAGTGAGGTCTTTTAAGTTGCTCAAAATATTTTCACGATCTCCCCAGGAGTTAGAGAGCATTTCCTGAAATATTTCCTTTTGTATTTTGAATAGCTCGCTTGCATTAATTTCTGTCAGTTTTGAATTTTTATCCACTTGTTTATGGGTTGCTCTTGCACAGTGTCAGAGGTGGTCCCTTAGTTTCAGAGGAGTAATAAGTTCAGGTGTTATCCACGGGATGGAGGTCCCTTTAACCTTCTTTTTCTCACAGGCGCTTATATGTCATGAGGCCCCAGTAAATTGTTTGATGAAAAGATCCAGAGCTAAGTCAACATCATTGATTGTATCAAGTGGAGCCCAGTCCAGTCTACGAATATGTGATTTGAATAGCTCAGGGTGCCCCCATCTTAGCATCCTACTATACATTAATTTAGGAGGGGCCTTTCTGCACTTATCTGACCAAATACAGATAACAGGTGAGTCATCACTTATGGTGTCAGGAGCACAGACACCTTACAGATATGCTCTGGATGGTTAGTATCCAGTCAAGCAGGGTATCCTATCCTATCATGACATCTGGTGGGGTGGAAACGAGCTGAGTAAGGTGCTGTGCAGTGATGGCATCTTTATAGGTACAGGCATCAGTCAAAAGCCAGTTTATGTTAAAATCACCTATAATTATTGTTTCTGAATTATGGTGCAGGCCTCTTAGATATTACATTATATTATTGAAGCCAGCAGCCTCATCCTTAGGGGTAAGTAGACATATGCTACTGTAAGGAGCTTTTATGTGCTCAAGGCAAACTTTGATTGCAAGGGCCTGTGACAGGGATGCAGGGTTAAGCATATGTATGGCATGGCCCATATGAGTGTCCCTGAGATTAGATGGTGCAGCCAGTACTCTTTTTGTAATCCTGTCTTGCCTGAAGATAGTATATCCCAGGATAGTGACTGCAGTATCAGGTATCTTTGGATTTAGCCACATTTCGACAACAGAAAGGACGTCAGGATTATGCTGCTGTACCCTGGTTTGGAGGTAATCTAGTTTGCTGAGGAGCCTACAGACATTGATGGATGCCAGTGTTAAAGACCAGACTTCACTCACCTGAGTGCGTGGGCGGGTCCATCTGGTCCAAAGTTAGGGTGGACATTGCCAGACAGCAGTAGAAGCATTAGGAAAAACACAGGAGGTAGGCTTTGAACATTTTGTAGAATAGTTTGTAGCTTAGCAATCTTTGCAATATAATGCTACGTTTGTGTGGCGCACAGTGAGGCAGAGTGGTATTGCCAGGGAGGTGTAGCTCTAATAGGGCTGGAAGACAAATTCTTAGAAAGTGGACTAAGAGTCAGTTCAGAGTACAGTGGTCCATCTTATTGTAGTCAGGTATACCAGTGGCCATGCCTGGATAGTAGTGTATGTAATCAAGTAGTGTGTACTGGTAGGAAGGTCATTTTGTGGTGACATCAAGAACACCAGGGCAGGTCACAACCACCACCACTATTCTGAGTGCCAGGGCCAAGTAGTCCATGATAGAGGCCACCAAAGGGGTCATAGCTAGGCAGGAATTAGTCAAATGCTGTAACTAGGCACAGAGTATGGATGTTGAGAGAAGGGACTGGCGAAGACATTTATGTGTATGGAGTGTGTTAGCCCTCTAGTGGATAGTTAGTATAACTGCCCAATGGGAAAACAGACACTTAGCTAGCTCTATCATGTGACAGCAAAAGCTGTATAAGAAAATTCCCAGACAGGGCGGGGGAGGACCCGGCGTGAAAATGAAGAGGTACCCTCCAGATTGCCTATCAGCAGTAGTGGTACATGTATAAACAAGCATATGTCAATGCTGAATGTTGATTGCATTGGTCCGTTGAGTCTGCTCACTGGCCCTCTGTCACTCGCTCGTTCAGTTTCTCCCAGTGCTGCAGGCTGCTGTTTTGTACTAGGCTCCTGCCTGCATTGGCACCCTTTCTGTCGACAAAGGAATTTGCAGCTATCCCAACAGAGCTCCGTTGAGCTCACTCCTCTCCCTCCCTCACTCGCTCTTTCTGTGTCTCCTGCTGCTGCAGCCTGCCCTTTGTACTCAGCTCTGGCCTCTGTTGGTGCCTTTTGCCAGAAAGAAATCTGCAGCAGTCCCAACAGAGCTCCTTTGAGCTCAGTCACTCCCTCCTCCCCTCTCTCACTCGCTTGTTCAGTTTCTGCTGGTGCTGCAGGCTGCCCTTTGTACTGGGCTGCTGCTACATTGCCATCTTCTTCTGCTCACAAAGAAATCTGCAGCAGCCACGATAGAGCTCCATTGAGCTCGCTCACTCCCTCTTCTCTCACTCGGTCATTCTGTTTCTCCCACTGCTGCAGGCTGTCCTTTTGTAGTGGGCGCCTGCGCCATGCTTCCTTTTCTGCCCACAAAGAAATGTGCAGCTGTCACGACACAGCTCGTTGAGCTCCTCACTCCTCCTCTGTCACTTGCCTCGATCCGTTTCTGCTTGCGCTGCTGGCTGACCTTTTATACTGGGCTCCTGCCTGCGTTGCCACCTTTTTCTGCCCACAAAGCAATCCACAGCAGGCACAATGCAGCTTCATTGAGGTCGCTCACTCCCCTTGTCTCACTCACTCATTCTGTTTCTCCTGGTGCTGCAGGCAGCCTTTTTTGCATGGGCTTCTGCCTTGGTTGGCACCTTTTTCTGGCCACAAAGAAATCTGCAGCAGCCCTGACAGAGCTCTGTTGAGCTCGCTCCTCCCCTTTCTCACTGGCTTGTTCCGTTTCTGCCAGTGCTGCAGACTGCCCTTTTACACTGGGCTCCTGTCTGCATTGCCATCTTCTTATGCCCACAAGAAATCTGCAGCAGTCATGATAGAGCTCCGTTGAGCTCGCTCACTCCCTCTCTTATTCAGTCGTTCTGTTTCTCCCACTGCTGCAGGCTGTTCTTTTGTAGTGGGCCCCTCGTGCATTGCTTCCTTTTCTGCCCAAAAATAAATGTGCAGCAGTCCTGGCACAGCTCAGTTGAGCTTGCTCACTCCCCCTCTCACTTGTTCATTCCGTTTCTGCTGGCGCTTGCAGGCTGGCCCTTTGTTCTGGGCTCCTGCCTCCATTGCCGCCTTCTTCTACCCACAAAGAAATCTGCCGCGGTCATGATAGAGCTCAGTTGAGCTCGCTCCTCCCCTTCTCTTATTCAGTCGTTCTGTTTCTCCCACTGCTGCAGGCTGTTCTTTAGTAGTGGGCCCCTGCGTGCATTGCCTTTTCTGCCCACAAAGCAATTTGCAGCTGTCTCGACAGAGCTCTGTTGAGTTCGCTAACTCCCTATCTCACGCACTCATTCTGTTTCTCCTGGCACTGCTGGCTGCCCTGTTGTACTGGGTTCCTGCCTTCTTTGGCAGCTTTTCTGCCCTCAAAGAGATCTGCAGCTGTCCTGACACAGCTCCGTTGAGGTCGCTCACTCCCCTCTGTCACCTGTTCATCCATTTTGCCAGCACTGCAGGCTGGCCTTTGCGCTGGGCTCCTGTCTGCGTTGCTGCCTTTTCCTGCTCACAAACAAATCCACAGCAGTCACACTAGACCTCCGTTAAGCTTGCTCACTCCCTCTCTCTCCTTCGCTCATTCTGTTTCTCTTGGCTGCAGAGCTGCCCTTTTGTACTGGGCTTCTGCCTCTGTTGGCGCCTTTTTCTGCCCACAAGAACTTTACAGCAGTCCGACAGAGCTCCTTTGAATTCGCTCACTCCCCCTCTCACTCACTCGTTCTGTTTCTGCCACGCTGCCCTTTGGTACTGGGCTCCTGCCTGTGTGCTGCCTTCTTCTGCACACAAAAAAATTTGCAGCAGTCACGATGAAACTCTGTTGAGCTCGCTCACTCCACCTCTCTCAGTCGCTCGTTCTGTTTCCCCCACTGCTGTAGGCTGGCCTGTACTGGGTCCCTGCATGCATTGCTGCCTTTCTGCCCACAAGGAATCGGCAGCTCTCCCGGCAAACCGATTGAGTCGCTCATTCCCCTGTCTTACTGCGCTCATTTAATTTCTGCCAGCGCTGCAGCCTGCTCTTTTGTACTGGGTTCCTGCCTCTGTTGGCACCTTTTTCTGACCACAAAGAAATCTGCAGCAGTCCTGAAAGAGCTCCATTGAGCTTGGTCACTCCCCATCTCACTCGCTCATTCCATTTCTGCCAGCGCTGCAGTCTGCCCTTTTGTCGGGAGCTACACTGCTTGGTGCTACTTCTGCCCAGAAAGAAATCCACAGCAGTCACAATAGAGCTCAGTTGAGCTCGCTCGCTCCCTACTCTCACTCATTCATTCTGTTTCTCCCGCTGGTGCAGGCTGCCCTTTTGCGCCCCTCATGCATTGCTGCCTTTTTCTGCCCAAAAGAAAACTGCAGCAGTCTCAACAGAGCTCCAGTGAGCTCACTCACTCCCCCCACTCACTCATTCTGTGTCTCCAGCTGTTGCAGGCTGCCCTTTTGTATTGGGTTCCTGCTTGCATTGGCGGCTTTATCTGCTCACAAAGAGATCTGCAGCAGTCCTGACACAGCTCCGTTGAGGTCGCTCATTCCCCCTCTGTCACTCGCTCATCTGTTTTTGCGGCGCTGCAGGCTGGACTTTTATACTGAGCTCATGCCTGCATTGCTGTCTTTTCCTGCCCACAAAGAAATCCGCAGCAGTCACATAGACCTCCGTTGAGCTTGCTCCTCCCTTCTCTCAGTCGCTCGTTCTGTTTCTGCTGGCGCTGCAGGCTGACCTTTGTACTGGTCTCCTGCTCGTGTTGCTGCCTTTTGTGCCCACAAATAAATCTGCAGCAGTCACAATAGAGCTCCGTTGAGGTCGCTCACTCCCCGTCTCACTCACTCATTCTGTTTCTCCTGACGTTGCTGGCTGCCCTTTTGAACTGGGCCCCTGCCTCTGTTGGCACCTTTTTCTGCCCACAAAAATCTGCAGCAGTCCTAACAGAGCTCCTTTGAGCTCACTCACTCCCCTTCTCTCGCTTCTCACTCATCCTGTTTCTGCCGCCACTCAGGCTGCCCCTTTTACTGGGCTCCTCCTGTGTTGCCGCTTCTTCTGCGCACAAAGAAATCTGCAGCAGTCATGATAGAGCTCCATTGAGCTCGCTCACTCCCCTCTCTCACTCGCTTGTCCTGTTCCTCCTGCTGCTGCAGGCTGGCCTTTGTACTGGGCTCCTAGCAAGCATTGCTGCTTTTCTGCCCACAAAGAAAACTGCAGCAGTCCTGACCACAGCTGCGTTGAGCTCGCTCCTCCCCTCTCTCACTAGCTTGTTGTCTTTCTCCTGGCCCTAAGGGCTGCCCTTTGTACTGGGCTTCTGCCTGCATTGGTATATTTCTGCCCACAGAGAAATCGCAGCTGTCCCGACAGAGCTCTGTTGAGCTCACTCACTCACTCCACCTCTCTCACTCACTTGTTCTGTGTCTCCGCTGCTGCAGGCTGCCCTGTTTTATGGGTTCCTGCCTGAAATGGCAGCTTTTCTGCCCACAAAGAAACCTGCAGCAGTCCCAACAGAGCTCAGTGAGCTCACTCACTCCCCTCCCTCACTCACTTATTCTGTGTCTCCCGCTGCTGCAGGCTGCCCTGTTGTACAGGGTTCCTGCCTGAATTAGCAGCTTTTCTGCTCACAAAGAGATCTGCAGCAGTCCTGACACAGCTCCGTTGAGCTCGCTCACTCCCCATCTGTCACTCGCTCATCCATTTCTGCCTCGTTGCTGCCTTTTCCTGCCCACAAAGAAATCCAGAGCAGTCATGATAGACCTTTGTTGAGCTTGCTCACCCCCTCTCTCTTCGCTCATTCTGTTTCTTTTGGCGCCGCAGGCTGCCCTTTGTACTGGGCTCCTGCCTCTGTTGGCGCCTTTTCTGCCACAGCAGTCCTGACAGAGCTCCTTTGAGCTCTCTCTCACTCGTTCTGTTTCTGCCACTGCTTCAGGCTGCCCTTTGTACTGGGCTCCTGCCTGTGTTGCCGCCTTCTTCTGCGCACAAAGAAATCTGCAGCAGTCTGGACACAGCTCCATTGAGCTCACTCACTCTGCCTCTCTTACTCACTTGTTTTATTTCTCGGCGCTGCAGTCTGCCCTTTTGTACTGTGCTCCTGTCTGCTCTGGCACCTTTTCTGCCCACAAAGAAATCCGCAGCTGTCCTGACAGAGCTCCGTTGAGGTTCGCTCACTCCCCCTGTCTTACGCCTCATTCTGTTTGTCCTGGCACTGCAGGCTGCCCTTTTGTACTAGGCTCCTGCCTCTGTTGGCACCTTTTTCTGGCCACAAAAATCTGCAGCAGTCCTGACAGAGCTCCGTTGAGCTTGGTCCTCCCCATCTCTTTCGCTTCGTTCCATTTCTGCCAAGCGCTGCAGCTCTGCCCCTTGTCTGGGCTCCTGCTTGCGTTGCTGCCCTTTCTGCCCAGAAAGAAATCCACAGCAGTCACAATAGAGCTCCCTTGAGCTTGCTTGCTCCATAGAAACATAAGGTTGATGGCAGATAAGGACCACAAGGCCCATCCAGTCTGCCCATTTCTTTATCTACCTTATGAATGTGCCACTGGTCTTTGCTCTGTCAATGGCCTATCTATTCATACTCAGCTGTATTGCTGCCTTATGCCTATCCCATGTCTGTTTGAAGCCCTGCACTGTATTCATAGCCACCACTTCCTGAGATAGACTGTTCCATGCATCCACCACCCTTTATGTGAAAAAGAACTTATCCTCACATTACCCCTTATCGGCCTCCTCTAATCTCATGCTGTGTCCTCTTGTCCTGCTATTTTCTTATACTGAAACGTGTTAGACTCTTTCACCTTGTTAATGCCCTTAAGATGTTTGAATGTTTTGATCATATCACCTCTCTCCCTCCTTTGCTGTAGGGTATACATATTGAGCTCCATTAATCTGTCCTCATATGTCTTCCAATGCAGTCCCTGCATCATTTTGGTTGCCTTCTCTGAACTGCCACAATTTGGTTAATGTCCTTGTGAAGGTGTGGCCTCCAGTACTGCACCCAGTACTCCAGATGGGATCTAACCAGTGTCTTTTAAAGAGATTATTACCTCCCTCTTATGACTTATGATACCCCTGCTAATACACTAACATCCGCTAGCCTTACCTACTGCTTTAGAGGTCTGATTGGATGATTTCAGGTCATCGGTGATGATGATGCCCAAGTCTCTTTCTTCCTTTGTGACTTCCAGCAACTCCCTCAGCCTATAGGTGGCTTCAGGGTTTCTCTTCCCTATGTGCATGATCTTGCACTTCTTTGCATTAAATCCAGTTGCCACTCTTCCGACCATTTTGCTAGTTTATCCAGATCTCTTCTCATTCTGCCCACCCCATCTGGATCATCTACTCTGTTGCAGATCTTGGTGTCATCTGCAAACAGACAAGCCTACCCTCTAGTCCATCTACAATGTCACTGATGAAGATATTGAATAGGACTGGCCCCAGAACTGATCCTGAGGTACCCCACTTGTGACTCGCTCCCCCACTCTCACACGTTCATTCTGTTTCTCCTGCCGCTGCAGGCTGCCCTTGTACTGGGCCCTACGTGCACTGCTGCCTTTCTGCCCACAAAGAAATCTGCAGCAGTCCCAACAGAGCTCCAGTGAGCTCACCTACTTCCCATCCTCATTCACTTGTTCTGGTGTCTCCGCTGTTGCAGGCTGTCCTTTTGTACTGGGTTCCTGCTTGTGCTGGCATCTTTTTCTGCCCACAAAGAGATCTGCAGCAGTCCTGGCCTGGCAGCTCCGTTGAGTTGCTCCTCCCCCTCTGTCACTCACTCATCCGTTTCTGCTGGCGCTGCAGGTTGGCCTTTGTACTGGGCTCCTTCCTGCATTGCTGCTTTCCGACCCACCAAAGAAATCCTCAGCAGTCATGCTAGACCTCCGTGAGCTTGTTCACTCACCCTTTCTCACTCGCTTATTCTGTTTCTGCCGGGCGCAGGCTGGCCTTTTGTACTGGCTCCTGCTTGTGTTGCTGCTTTTTCTGCCCACAAAGAAATCTGCAGCAGTCATGACAGAGCTCCATTGAGTCGCTCACTCCCAGTTTCACTCCTCATTCTGTTTCTCCTGGTGCTGCAGGCTGCCCTTTTGTACTGGGCTCCTGTCTCTGTTGATGCCTTTTTCCGTCCATAAAGAAATCTGCAGCAGTCCCGACAGAGCTCCTTTGAGCTTGCTCACCCCTTCTCTCACTCACTCATCCCATTTCTGCTCCTGCTCCAGGGTGCCCCTTTGTACTGGGCTCCTGCCTGTTGCCGCCGCCTTCTGCGTACAGAAATCTGCAGCAGTCACAATAGAACTCCTTGAGCTTGCTCATCCCCCTCTCTCACTCGCTCATTCTGTTTCTCCTGCTGCTGCAGGCTGGCCTTTGTATTGGGCCCCTGCGAGCACTGCTGCCTTTTTCTGCCTAGAAAGAAATCTGCAGCAGTCCTGACACAACTAAGCTGAGCTTGCTCCTCCCCTCTCTCACTCCTTTCGTTGTGTTTCTGCCAGCACTGTGGGCGCTGCCCTTCTGTACTAGGCTCCTGCCTGCATTGGCACCTTTCTGCCCACAAAGAAATCCACAGCTGCCCTGACAGAGCATCGTTGAGGTTGCTCACTCCCCTGTCTTCGCACTCATTCTGTTTGTCCTGGTGCTACAGGCTGCCCCTTTGTACTGGGCTCTTGAGTCTGTTGGCACCCTTATAACCACAAAAATCTCAACAGTCCCGGCAGACTCCATTGACCTTACTCCCTCCCCCTCTCTCACTCACTCATTTCGTTTCTGCCGGCTGCAGCCTGCCCTTTTATGCAGGGCTCCTGCCTGCTTTGCTGCCATTTTCTGCCCACAAAGAAATCTGCAGCATTCACGATGACTCCATTGAGCTTGCTCACTCCCCTCTTACTTGCTTGTTCTGTTTCTCCCGCTGCTGCAGGCTGCCCTTTGTACTGGGCCCCTGCATGCATTGCTGCCTTTCTGCCCACAAAGATATCTGCAGCAGTCCCAACAGAGCTTTGTTGACCTCACGCACTCCACTTCCCTCACTTGCTCATTCTGTGTCTCCCGGTGCGGCAGGCTGCCTCTTTGTACTGGGGTCCTGCCTCGTTGGCACCTTTCCTGCCCACAAAGAAATCTACAACAGTCCGACAGAGCTCAGTTGTGCTTGGTCCTCCCCCTCCTCACTCACTTAATCCTAAATTGTCCCAAACAATGATTTTCGACAGCAACTACGTATTCTGCACCAGAAGCACAAAACGCATTTCAGCCAGGATGTGAAAAATGACCGATGTACTTTTCACAGGAGGTGTGGAAAATGCCACTGTTGAAAATGTGGCATGAAAATATTACTAATTTGCGAAGTTGCAAGGTGCGTGGAAACTGCACAACTACCACCGTGTAACACAGTCATTTTATGGAGTTTCATCACAAAATTTTCAACATAGGCATTTTAGAACATCTGCTCATGAACAGTGTCAGTGTGATTTTCTAAATGTGTTCTGAACACTGATTTCCCACAGCGACCACGCCATAGTGTTTGCGGAAGACTAAAAACACATTTTGGCCAGGATGTGAAAAATGACAGCTGCACTGTTTATAAGGAGATGTAAAATGGCAATTTTGAAAATCTGGAGTGAAAATATTGGAAAGTTGCGAAGATGCGGCGTGCATAAACCTACGCAGCATGCGCTTACGCGCTCTCTCATTTTATGGACTTTCATCACCAAATTTTCAACATAGCCATTTTAGGGCCTCTGCTAATGAATAGTGTCACTGTCATTTTCATAATGTGTCCTGAACACAGATTTCACACAGCGACCGAGCTATTCTGACCCGTTAGTGCGAAACACATTTCAGCCAGGATGTGAGAAATGACAGCTGTACTGATCATAAGGAGGTATAGAACAATGGCAATGTTGAAAATCTGGAGTGAAAATATTATAAATTCGCAAACTTTCAAGCATGTGTGCAAACTACTAACCGCGCTAATAACACAGTCATTTATGGAGTATCAGCATCAAATTTTCAACAGAGGCATTTTAGGACTTCTGCTCTTGAACAGTGTCACTGTCATTTCTGTAATTTGTCCCAAACACTGATTTCCCACAGCAACTGCGCTCTTCTTCTCCGAAGTCGAAACACATTTCGGCCAGGATGTGAAAATGACATCTATACTGTTTTCAAGGAGGTGTGGAAAAATGCCTATGTTGAAGATCTGGCATGGAAATATTATAAATTCACAAAGTTATGAGCATGTGTAACTGCATGATGCAGCTAAATAAAACGATCATTTTTGGTTTTTCCACCAAATTTGCAACATAGGCTTTTGAGACCCACCTCATGAACTCTGGCACTGTTGTTTCAGTTTGTCAATCCCAAAAGGTGATTCCATGCAGTGACCGCGAAATCATCTTTCAGGACCGATTAACGCCATGACAATGCCAGAATTCGTAAGGATGTGTCCTAAAACCCCATGTTGAAAATTTGGTGCCAAAATTCCAAAAATGCCTGAGATAAGCATCAATGTTGAAAACGCTATTTATTCTATTATACAGCTTACTGGCATTTCCTCAGTTCGCGGTCCGGATTTGAAGAGTGTACGTGTTCCCAGTACACTGAAGATCGTCACACAGAGGTCAGAGGTGAAGTATAGGGTAAGGGGTTGTGTGGGGAGGCAGGATCCGCGTGGGTGGGTGCGGGTTGTGGGAGGGGCAGGGAGATGACAAGGGACTGTTTTTTACAGGGGAAAAAAACATTGCAGGACCATTTTGTTTTGCTGGGCATGTGGCATGCAGGGGTGGCCTCCCAGTGTGCCAACTGACTCTTTTGGGGGAACAGCTGCAGCCAACAGGGATTGGGCACCCCAGTGGCACACAACAAAGGGGGCCACATCATGAGCGATGGGGATTGGGCACCCCATCAGCAAAGACAGAAGCGGGTGAACATAAGCTGAGGGGATTGGGCACCTCCTCGGCAAACAACAAATTGGGGGAGAGACATGCTGACAGGAGCCAGTCCCCATCAGCAACAGCCCTGCAATGAGGTGCCACTCCCTCATTGCAGCGATGACACTGCAATGATGAGGTGGCCCCTGATTGCAGCAGCTAAAATTTACAAGTTGGTGTACGCTGACTGAACTGGTCAGCAGCAGCGTGTCATGGCATTGGGAAAGGCGCCCAAACCCTTAAAGACTGTGGGGTATTACTACAATAGTGCCGCACCTCCACAACCTGCTTATAGCAAAAGCTGCTGCAATATTGTTGATTGTGTGCGCAGTCAATATAAAAGGGAAATAAAGCTAATTATACCAACTATAGACCTATTAGTTTAACATCTGTACCAGGAAAAATAATGACATCAATTGTAAAGGATATAATTACGACCAAGAAGCAAAGTTTTCTGCACTTTAACCAGGATGGATTCATCTCTGAGAGACCATGTGTAACAAATTTGCTATGCTTTTATGAAACAATATCAGCAGCTTTGGATGAGGGAACACCTATGGACTGTATATATCTGGATATGTCCAAGGCCTTTTATGGAGTCCTCATAGAGAAATCATAAATAGTCTAATTGACTGTAAACTAGATCGCAGGATTGTGAGATGGGTAATAGGATGGTTGCGAGTAGAACTCAGAGGGTAAGCATAAACAATATTGTCCAAACCAGATATCGGTGACCAGTGGGGTTCCACAGGACTCAGTCCTGGGTCCTATACATTTCAAATATTCCTATGTAATGGGTCAAAATAGTACATGCTGGTTAAGTAAATATGCATATGATATGAAACTAGCAAGTATAGTTAAGACCAAAACAGACCAGCATAGATTACAAAGAGACTTAAACAGTATGGTTTAATGGGCAGACTCAGTTTAACAATGAAAAATGTTGTGTAATGCACCTAGGAAGTCACAATAGAAAAGCAACATATTATATGAATGGCCTACCTCTCAAAAAACAGACAGGGAAAAAGACCTAGGAATAACAATTTCTAATAAACTCACGTATGACCTCATAGTAACTCCCAGATAGCAAAAGCAAAGAAAGTGATATGGACGACAAGAAACTTTAAAAGTAGAGATGAAAAGGTACCTATGCCACTGTATAGATCATATGTGACACCGTTGTTAGATTATGGTAGCTCGGTGTGAGGTCCGATCAAGAAAAGCAAGTCAGATAAAACAGAAAAATATAGCCAGCCCAGTGGTGCTGAGGGTTGGCGCTGGATGCCATGCCGGCTGACCCAGGTTTGGGAGCGTACTACAGTCGTCAGAAGTCGGCATTGGAGGAAAGGCATTCGGGGCCTCTCCTTTCTGGGAGGGAGGAGGTTAAGGTCCCAGAGACTGGTAGTGGCAGCAGCATTTGGATCTCTGACACAGGGATTGGCTATGGTGGCACTCTTGTGAGGTGCATGGCGAGCTCATGTCTTGCACACCACCAAGCAAGGCGGGGGGTGAGCATGTATGGAAAACCCTCTGCCATGTCAATGAAGCCACTGATAGAGTTCTAGAGTCCCCACCGGTGCCTCCAAACAAAGTCTGACTCGAGGGGCAAGGGCTCAAAGGTGATGCGGTCCCACTTGTGGCAGGCAAGCCACAATCCTCCCTGCTTCAGACAGGTCATGGCAGAGGCTGGCAGGTGTCCGACAACGAGACTCCATGTAACAAGGTTGATGGTGGAAGCCCCATCTGCAGTTGGTGAGCATAAACAGATAGTACAAAAAAAGGAAAATACATGACAAACAATCAAAATGATTTATAGTTGTAAAGGACTGGCATATGAGGAAAGGCTCAAAAATTAAACCTAATGACACTCCAAACACACAGGAGTAGGGAGATCAACTATTGTGTTATGATGTAATGCAAGACAGCCACCTTTTAAAGGAATTAAATCTGACATTTAAAAATAATTACATGGGTACCAGAAGGCACCCTCTTCAACTAAGGCCCCAAAATTCATCTCTGAAAAGAAGGGCCTTTTCACACTAGTGATGAACCCTTGTAACAGACTCCGACTGGAAGTGATAATAAGCAATGATAAAAAACAGTTTAATAAATGTTTAGACACACATATAAAAGCAATAATAAATTATCATTTAACAGGCAATCGCCAGGATCAAACATGGGCTCACCACCTTCTCAGCTCCTTACCCTTAGTATGTCCCTTAGTATAGGAGAAAATATACAGATACAAAGGTGAAACAATTGTGGTGAAACTGTACTAGTTTTCTTTTTAACACAGTACCATTATTCTTGGATTATTGGAAATGTGTAAGACATTGTTTGATGAATACTAACAATAAGATGTAGACTAACAATAAGATGTAGACTGCATTGTTGTTGAAGAACATCTGGAAAGTGTTTCATATTGTGTATACTGCCATGTTGTTTGTTTAGTGCTGCTAAATATAAATATAAATACTCATGTCCAGCATTGTCCTATCATGATGCGTGATCAGTGCAATATTGCTCATAGGGACCCCAAACCATTTCAAAAGTGACACCCTATCCTTTGTTTTATAAATAAGTCTCTCAAGAAACATGTTGTCTGTCATCATTTGCCAGCAAGAACTAAAGAAGAGGGAATATTTTGTTTCCACTTTGTTGAAAATTTAGCTTAGCTGTCTGAATTGCTATCCATGCCAATTTATTTTGGTCGATACTCACTCCTCATTGAATAAATCCCCAAAGCAATCATTCTGAGGAAATGTGGACTTGCTAGGTGAGCATTGCAGTTAATGCATACTCTCACCAGCCAGTACTGATTTAAGCTGTGGGCAACTGTACATCATGGGCCCAATTCACAAAGCCTCCGTCATGGTGCATGGTGCTTACACACATCGAATGGTGCAAGGTGCACCTTGGCCGACAGACAGTGCCAGCTGCAATTCCCAAAAGGCAGCCTGCATCAACCATAGGCTGTCTACCAAGCCCCTGTGCCCAGACATGAGCAGCGACATGGTGCATGTGGCTTGCGTTAGAGGCAGGCTGCCAGTGTGCCACAAGTGGGATTCACAAAGCACACCCAGAGGGCAGATTTCTGAAAACCCTTACACCAGCTAGGGCTGGTGTAGAGGCTACTGACTGTCGCCCTCTGGGTGTGCTGAGCAATAGTTGTGCCATGGATGAGCCCCTGCCCTATCCCCACCTGTGCACCAGTGCCCCTGCCCTCCATATCGCCCATTACCGTGGTCTGGTGGTCTCCCTCCCTGAATCCTGATATCACATGGTATTGTATGATGTTGTCCCCAACCTGATGGTCTAGTGCCCTACCACCCCACCCACCCACCCTAGCAGTTAGTACCACCACCCCACTCTCCAAACCCACACCCTGAGCCAGCACCGCACACCTCCTCTTGCCACCGCAGCCGGTGCTGATTGACCTTTGTGCACTGGAGCCTCTGCTGAGCCTCTCCCTGTGTGCGGGCATTGTCATATGGGTGAGGTTACACAGTCTGGGCGCAGGCGCCAGGACTATCATGCCAGAATCTGGTGCAGGGTCCCTGGCATAAGGGGCTTTGGTGCAAGCTGCTGTTTGCGCTGCTTGTGCCGGATGCAGCCTCCATTGAGAATGGGGCACCATGTGTGGTAAATTCACCACTGATCAGGAACAATGGGGGCATAAATCCTTATATCGAAGGACAAGTTTAGCTAGCCTGGCAAGTGCATAATATGTTCCATTAATTGTCATAAAATGTATCACTTTGTGTTTCACCTGCATAGACCAGCTAAAGCCCTGTTGTAAAATGTCCTGCCAGTCATCCAGTTTCAGTTCCAGGTCGATACCTAAATCTATTTGCCATTTAAGGCATATACACTTTTACATCCCCATCACAGAGCAGATTAAAATCTTATATAATTGAGATAATATGCTTATATAATATAATAATATGCTTTATTTATTAAGTGCAATTCTGGGAATCAAAGCAATGTACATAATTAAAAGCATCATTAAAACAGAATAACATAACTTAAAATTATTTACAATGTAATTTAAATAGGACAGTTAAAATTATCAAAGATACTATAAACTACATACATAATGCTTGCTTAAACAGATAAGTTTTAGGCCTGCTTTAAAGCTCTCCACAGTCCGGACTCTCTAATCTGATGAGGTAGAGAGTTCCAGAGGATGGGGCACTAAACATAAAGCCGAGCCACAAATGTTTTCAGCCGCACCCTGGGAACCTCTAACAACCCTTGTCAGTTGAGCAGAGAAGACAGCCAGTGCTCTAGGGAGTCAGGAGCTCTTGCAGACAGCTCAGGCCCAGTCCATGCAGGGCTTTGCAGGTCAGAGCCCAACCTTGAAGGTGATCTGCCACTGTACGGCAGCCAGTGCAGTTCACGCGGCATGGGAGTAATATGTCTCGAATGAGAATTCCCAGTCAACAACTGTGCTGCAGAAGTCTGCACCAGCTGCAAGTGAAGGATATCAACCCCAGGAAGCCCCAGGTAGAGAGAGTTGCAGTAGTCCAGGCAAGAAGTCACAAAAGCATGGATCAATGTAGGTAGATCACTGGATGGAACAAGGTGCCTAATTCTGGTGAGATTCCTAAGATAAGAAAAGGAAGACTTGACGACTGCCGACACCTCGCGAACGCAGTATCCGCCCATCATCAAGAACTACCCCAGATCATGCACCTGTTCAGAGGAAGACAGCTGTGCACCCCTGAAGCCAAAGACCAGAGGGTAAACCCACTGCTGGCCTCTCTATCTGGTGACCTGGATCCACCACCAACATCTCAGTCTTCCAGAATTCAATTTCAGCCTGATGGATTTCATCCAGTCATGGATTTCTGCTAGACAGCTGTTAAACTTTGAGACTGCACTATCCTGATTGGATGTAAAAGACAGAGCTGTGTATCATCAGCATAGCAGTGAAACCTCAGCCCATATCATCTTACAATGTCTCAAGGGCAGCATGCCTCACGAACAACATGGGGACAGCACCGAGCCCTGGGGACCCCATGGCAGAAGAATGGATCAGAGGAAAAAAAAAAATGACACCACCTCTGAGATCTGCTGGTGAGGGAAGATTGAAATCATCTGAGATCTAGACCAGCCAGGCCACAGATAACCTTCAGGTGCTCGAGCAGCATCCCATGACCCACAGTGTCAAATGCTGAAGAGATCAAGAAGCACCAAGGTGAAATGGCGCTTTTGATCTCTCACCATCAGGAGATCATCGAGCACCCAAACCAGAGTGGTCTTGGTATTATGTCTTTCTGGAAACCAGACTGGAGAGGATCGTAGACATCGTGGATGGTAAGATAGTTGTCTAGTTGCAGTGCACTTGTTTCTCAGTCACCTTCCCAACAAAGGGAAGGTTAGAGATAGGTCTGTAGTTAGCAAAGCAGTCTGTGTCCAAAGCAGCTTTCTTAAGAGGTGGTGTCACCACTGCCTCCTTCAGGGAGCTAGAAACTCACCGACTCTAAGAAGCATCACACAATCTTTGCAAGGACCGGGCCAATGGACTCAATACACCCCAATAAGAGGCATGTTGGACCCAGATCTAAACTACAGCACATTGGCAGCAAATTCTGGACAATCTGCATGATGTCCATGATCTCCAGCCAGTCAAAAGATATCCAAGAAAACCGAGGAGGAGTGACCATGCACCAACCACCAACAGCCCCCATAGAAGTTCTGGACGGATCTCGCGCTGATGTTGGCCATCTTATCTGCAAAGAATTGAGCAAATTCATCACACTTAACTTGTGAAAAAGCACCTCAAACCTGTATATAGGTTGAGTTGCACAACCTGTCCACGGTTTGAAAGAGCTGAGCTGGTCGATTCTGAGCAACAGCAATCTCACCAGAGAAGAACTCTGCCTCCTTACGTGTGATTGCTGATTGATAACTTTGATAATGATCCATCAATCTAAGGTAGTCAGCTTCAAGAAACGATTTCCAACGACGATCTAACCTTTGCCCAACTTGTCTCAACTCCCTCAAGGTCCCATCAAATCAAGGGGACCGAGGGCAGAGGAGAGAGGGCAAACACGCACTGGGGTGACAGGATCCAGAGCTACAGTAATAGCCTTATTGTAGGCCTGAAGTAAACTCTCTGGATCCTAGCCTACCCCTAAGAATCCTGATAGGGCTAATACCGCCAGTAGGCCTTCTGGGGTGACATCCCTCAATGGGAGGTATCTGACCATCTCCACAGGGGCAGACCTACAAGAGGTGGCCTGGAGATTGAACCTTACTGTGTGCTGATCATACCATAAGACTGGTTCCACCACTAAGTCGAAGGTCTCCATCCCTGGAGGAAGACCAGATCAAGTGATTGACCATGACTCTGAGTAGCAGAGGCAACTACCTGTGTGAATCCAACGAGTTCATAAGTTGGAGTAAGTCTTGTCCAAACTGCCAGAGTTCATCTAAGCCCAAGCGTTAAAGTCACCCAGGACCATCAACCTGGGTGACTCAAATCTCCTCATCGACAATGAAGTGTGCTACTTCCTGCAGGAACAATTTCTCACCTCCGGGTGGACGGTACATGAGAACAATCCTGCAGCACACCTGCTACTACGGTAAACTCAAATTATCTGATTCTCCAACTGGCACACCAGTAAGGCCCAATTCTGATCTAAAACAAATGGCTACACCCCTCTCCTGTGGCCCGATCTCGAGCGCTGTTATCACCGAGAACACGGCCGGGATCGCCACCTGTAAAATGGGGCCAGCATTGTCATCAAGCCAGGTCTTAGTGATGTAAGCTAGGTCTGCTGACCCAACAAGATCTGTGATAACTGCCGTCCTGTTCCTAATAGACCTGGCATTGCATAATACCACTCAAGCTGGATGGATACTGGAACTGGATGAGCTATCAGCCCAGAAATACTGGAGCCCTTGGTATGGAAACTAGATATGGAACACCACATTCTAGAGACCATTTTGCCCCAGGGTGTCTCCTGGTCTGTACAACCCTGATCAGGCCACCTCGCTCTCCCTTGGAAATTCAGGACCCCTAACCCACCTCCGCCTCCTGTTAACAATACCCAAAGCCCTGCAGTGGCTATAAACCACTGTATGAAGGGGAGGACAGTAAAGGGGCTGGAGGCCCAGGATTTCAGAGGGGAGTAGTGCCTGACTGGGAGAGCAGCAGGCCAGCACAGCTTCAACCCCTAATCTGCCCAAAACAAACAGTAACAACACACCCATACTCCTCCCACCCACTAAGAGACTGATAATACTAACAATAAAAACCCTAGGCTACAATACAACCCTCACAAAACACCCCTATAAATACCCCCACTCCAAAAAAGAATACAATACAATAAGCAATATCAAAATAAATTCAAGCAAAAACCAACCAAAATAAAATTCAAGTTTTAGTAGACCAGAGTACTCACATCACTCTGGTTAACTTTGTCCAGCATAGATCACCCCTCTACCATTCGTGTAGTGGGAGAAGATCTAACAGAAAAGAAGAAACAACTTAAACTAAAAATAATTAAAAAATCAGTTTAGATAAATAACAGTACTAAATCATAAAACTTTAGTCAGATTAAGTCACTTCTCTCAAAGAGGAATGAAAGAAGATACCAGGAAATCCACAGTATATAAAAGTCACAAAACTCCTTGCATATAAAGACACATAGAACTCTCCCGCTATTAGGAAGAAAAGGGCAAACTATAATGTAAAATCCAGCCTAAGTTCAAAGTCATGAAGGAACGAGCCAAATAGATCCAGCAAGATTTCCATAGAAAACGAACCTCAGCAGCTGGGGACAGCAGTTCATGTAAGAGTCCCAAGACATACAGGTCACAGCCCAGGAGATCACCAATGCAGCAGCGGGCTGGGCGTGCAACTAGATCCCATGGGGACCCCCCAAATGCACCAAACTCACAGGCCCACCACTGCCCGTAACTGGCAGCTACAATTCCTGGGAGGCAGGCTGCAGAATTGTCCCCAGGAGATCTAGAAGAGTCCCAGCTGTTACTCCAATTCCCTGGAGAATATGAGGACAACTCCTGCTCGGTCATGGGAAACCTAGTCAGTAGCTCACCCTAGGCATGAAGGAGGCCCCCCCACCCAACACAGCTCCCAGACCATGCCGCCTTCCAATATTAAAATCCTGGCTGACTTCAGTGCACAACACACACCTGCATGCCTCTCAGGAGGGAACCTACAGATCTTGCTCACAGTTCCTCAGGCGGTTCAAGGTTGCAAAAGAACTGCCAGGCCAATCCTGTAGAAGTCCCGTCAATCCTGCAAAATCCCAGAATAGTCCCACAGAGTATCTCTGGCTGTAATCCACCACATGCCACAAAGTTAAGAAGTGGGAGCCCAAAACTTTATAGATTAGGAGCCAGGTCACAAGCCACCCACACAAATTGTCCATGAGTGAACAGGGAATAAAAGAAGGGTCATCCACAAATCCACAAGTCCGTGAGTAAAAAGCTCAAAACACTGAACACTTCAGCTAGTCACCACAAAAAGCCACTAATACAGCAAAGAATTTAAGCAGCATAAATGGGGAAAAGCAAGCAAATAAACAAAATAAAATGAAAAGCAAGGGATACTTTTCATGTTTTCACTCAATCCAATATATTAGCTATGCGGAAGGCTCCTGGAGGGCATAGTTTGCCCCTCAGACATTACCAGAAAGTGTCCGACTTACGAATATCTATAGAAATGGTTTTGTAGAAAGCATATGTCTGCACCAAATCTGCAGATGTAGAGTCAGACTTACAGAAGTGGCCCAGAACCTGAATACCCCTTCGAGTCCACATTTGAAACCAGGATCTTAAGGAAACCAAGATTTAAGGGGTTGTCCCAGAGGACTGTCAACACTCCTTAAGTCATTATTTGCCATTTACTTTTAGGGGCCCCATGCCACACTCTCAACAAATATTCTATAATAAAGTTCCTTTTGCCTTATAAAGATTATCAAATGAAGTACTATATAGGAGCTCTGTCCACCTAGAGACCCCCATCTACTACCTCTCTATCAGAATGCCTACACATTATTCCACGGGTGCAGGCTAGCCAGATGAGCAGCCCAGTAGTACATGTTGAGGTGGGGTGGGGGGTATTAAGCCTGACCATAGTCATCAGCTGTACCAGCTGGTCATACTTAACCCTCGATTTGACAGTTTTAAATTGTCATAGCTCTCCTCATGTCCATAATATCTATTTTGCTGCTAGCTAACATTTAGTTGATCAGTTGTAGATTGTACTTACTGTTTGCAGAGTTTGCAGCTGAAGTCGTTCCATTGGGAATTGATTTTGGGCTGCTCACCACAGACTTCACGTTTGTCAGAGCCATAATGGGAAAAGCTGTAAAACCTTTGCCATCAAAAAAGACTATCAAATGTTTTGGCACTGATTTTTTTTTTTTTAAAGAATTCATTAGATAACAACTAGATCTAATGAATAATAATAAATTAGCAGGTTGTACTGGAGAAACATGTTTCTAAATAAATACTGAAATAAGTAAAACTGCTGCTGACACCTCAGGCAGTCATACTCATAGGCGCCATGTGTGCACTCTTCCATTAAACATTGAAGACAAAAACTTGGGAGTAGTGCTAAATCAATTAAACAGTGAAAACCATGTGAGCACACATATTGAGCTTGCTTTTCAAATGGGCCCTAGATCATCACAAGCTTCTGCAAATGACAGCATGCATCAAAGTCTGGTACCCCAGGGACCCTGCACCAGATTCTGGGACAGGAGTCCCAGCACCAAAGTTCCCAGGCTTGCGACAGCTGCCTCCATGCTTCAAGCAAATGGCATGTGGGATGGCTTTGGTGGAGGTTACCATCACAGCACTGATACCATGAGGTTCCTTCACCACTACCACCACCATTGCAGAGATCGGCCAAGCACACAGCTAAGGCCCCTGTGTTAGCTAGCAGTGCTGCAAGGGGGACATATTTATAATCCAGGAAGTGTGTCGCAGCAACAGAGAGACCAGGTCCATTCACAGACCTGGGAGAAGTTAAATGCTGCACTGTGCATTTTGATATCCTCTGATTCATTCTGTGGTGCCAGTATATATATATATCTGGGGCTGATTTTACTGTTTGTTGGGAGGGATTTAAAGGGACCAGGTGGTGAGGGCTTGAGGGAGAGGGAGGGTGAGGAGGGCCTTGAGGGGACGGACTCCTGAGGTCACGTGGCTCAGCCAGGCCTATCGGAAGTGTAAGTTTCAATACCTTTTCTAGGAGGCCTAGCAATCCTCACGTGAGTGACCCCTTGTGTGAGTGACCCTGACTCGTGAGTGCCATGACACAAAAGCGTGGCATCTGAAAAGCATCAGTTAGGAGAGAGAGGAACAGGTGGGAATCTGAAGGAATCAGGACAGTATAGATGCAAGGGAGGTGGAGCACCCAAGTAGCTGTGAGGGGCTGTGTGAAAACACGGAGGAGGGAAGGTGGGGCTGGGTCATTAGGTGGATGAACGAACAGATTGATGCTGTTACACTCTTTAAAGTTGCCTCTCCAAGATCCAAGACTGGAAGAGTGCCAACTGACTGAGGATGAACCCTGATAAAACTGAGGTGTTGGTAGAATCCAGGTCAACAGGGTTTGGGGCTGTCAGCTGGACAGCCATCCGGCTTTGGCTTCATGGAAGCCTGCTGCTGACCTCAGACAGGGTGTAGAATCTGGGTGTTGTACTTGACCATGGTTTTACTTTTAAGGCTCAGGTGTTGGCTCTTGTCAAGACCTCTTTTATCATCTGAGGAATATCGCCGGATTACATACCTGGTTCTGCCTGCCAACCTTCCAACTCTGGTCCATGCTTTTGTGACTTCCTGCCTTGACTATTGCAATGCCCTGTACAGTACATTGGGATTTCAGGGGTTGGTTTGGCATGACCCACCCTTAACGAAGCCATGCTGCCTCCTGTCCTGCACCTCTTCACCTCCAGTAGTGCCACTAGCCTCCCTTTAGGATCGCTTTCCACTAGCTTCCCCACTATGGACGTAGACTTAGTGGCCCATAGATCCCTGGTTCGTCTCTGGGTCCACTCTTGTGAGGGGAACCACATGAGCCACTCTAGTTCTGCAGTATGCATCCTATGTCTAGAGATGGAATTAAATAAGTCTGCCAAGGGTCCTTCTAGGACCTCTGCCAGCTCCATAGAGCACTCTCGGATGTACTTAATCCGGTCCCAGTGCCTTGTCTACCCTCAGTGCCTTTAACCTCTCAGCACCCTCCCACTGTGATTTCTCCATCCATCACCTCTCTCCCCATCTGTTTTATCCTCCCTCCTGCTATGGATAGCACCCCTTCCTTTTCTTTCCTAAAGACTGAACAGAGTAGTCGTTGAGCACTTCTGCCTTTTCACCCTCTACCACCCATCCCTCTCCTTCTTAATTCTTACAGTCTGGTCCCTGCAGCTTCTTTTCTCCTGATGTACCTAAAGAAGTCTTTCCCAGCTTTTCTTATGCCCATGCCAGTCTGAGTTCCCTTGCTGCCTTGGCTGCCCTTACCCCGTGGTCACTTCCTTTGCTTCTTTCAGATATTCCTCCCTATCTTCCTCCTTCCCTGATTTCCTGTATTTCCTGTAAGCTGCCCTTTTCTTCCTCACCCTGTCTAGCACCCCAATGCTTATCCAGCTGGGTTTCTTTCCCTAGTCTTCTTAGTCTGGGCCCTACAAGTTTCTGTTACCTTCACTATTCCTTGTCTTATCAGTTCCCACCTTTGTTCTGTGTCCATACCCAGTTGAATTTTGCAGGAACCCTGTACCACTTCCCTCATCATCTTTAAGTTGGTGTTCTAAAATCCAGCACCCTTATGTCATATGCCATCCTCTTTAGCCATCTGTAACTGGAACCATGCTGTCCAGTGGTCACCTCCCTCAGTGGCTCCTTCACCCTCACATCCCTCACCCACTTCCCGTTCATTAGTACAATGTCAAAGGTGTTCCTTTCCCTAGTTGGTTCCTTGACCAACTGTACTAGAAAGTTTTAATGGAAGGTGTCAGCATTACCTGCTCCCTTCTACTCTTTGTGGTAGGTGTGCCTCACTCCACCCCGAAGTGAAATAATAATAGAAAAATAAAAGCTTCAAAAAACATACACTGCTGGGTCAGACAATATTTCACCAAAGATCTTAAATTAATGTCATCACAAATTCAACCTCTCTAAGATTACTATGTTTTATTTTTATTTTATTTTATTGAATTCTGGGATTACAATACCTTTGAGCAAGAGCAGCTCATTTACTAAGGTCCCATGTCAGTAGGGAGGGTAACAAACATGCAAAGGGCAAACAGTTGCATGGTATCCAATAACACAGAGAGGCAAAAGGATTAATATACCAAACATTTGTGGGGTGAGACTAACATAACAGAGATCTATCACAGTGCTAAGGAATGCTATTAGATAGAGCACTGGTAGTATGTGAAAGGGTAAACCCAGGAAAAGTAAGACTGGAAGGCCATTGTCATTGTGGAAAGGAGTACAGATAAGTGCTCCGGTTGGTAGCAAAATGCAGACAGGGATCAGATTAGTGCCAGTTTGGGGTGAGTTATGAGAGGTGGGGTGAGAGGGAGCAGTGAGGAGGAGGGGGTGGTAATAGGCAAACAGGAGAGACTGCAGATGCAATTAGTTAGGAGTGGAAGAGCACTGAAATGCATCTGGATTATGTGGAGAGGAGCTACAGTGGGTGTTGAACAGCTTTTAACACTAGGTGATGTGAGACCAAAGTGCACTTTTTGATTAACAAGCAGGTCTGATATTGGCTCCTGCTAAGTAGTGGAAGTCACCCAGACTGCCTATACAGGTCACAGGTGTGTGATAGATGGGCAGCCCCAGTAAGGAGTCTGCATGCTTTGTTGAGGGCCACAGATATCTATGGAGGGCAGTAGGGAAGCAGAGCCATAGATGACCAGTCCCTAGGTGATGATAGAGGTGACAGAGCTGTGGATGCCAGTCTAAGGGCTTTAGGTGTCATGCTGTGTTTATGTCTGTGTAGTATGCGGATCCTAATATTAGCAGCCTTTGCAATATTGTTAATAAATTGTGCAAAGGAAAGGTAGCTGTCCACAGTGTTGCCTAGGTATTTGAACTGTGAGACCTGTTCAAGCGGTACACCAGAACAATTCCTGATGGTGAGGGACTGGGATTTGTGCTTGCTGTGTGCTCTGCTGAATAACATAACCTTAATTTTGTTGTAGTTCAGGACCTGCTTGTGGGAGTTGAACCACTCATCAGCTCACTGAAAGTCAAGCTGTAGTTGATGTTCAAGGAGTTTAGTGTCATGGTGACTTGAGTAAATGACAGCATCATCTGCATAGAGTAATATTTTCTGGTGACAGATGCAAGGGAGGTTGTTTAAGAAAAGACTAAAATAGAGAGGACCCAAGATGGAGGCTTGAGGTATGCCAGAGTGAACCGGTTTTCATTTCGAGATGATGTTGGCAGTCCTAACTTGCTGAGACCGGTCCTCCATATAACTTTTTGAACCAGAGTAGTGCATCATTGGAAAGCCCAGTTGAGGACATCTGTTTAAGTAGGAGTGGGTGAATAACAGTATTGAAGGCTTTTGTTAGGTGAGTTGCTGACAGTATAGCCTAGAGGTTAGAGTAATGAGTTGTGAACAAGCTTAGTATATCTAGTAGACCAGACCTGGGTTTGATTTTCACAACCTTCACTTGCATACTGTGTAACTCTGAGCAAGTCATAACTACCCAGTGCTCCTAGGTCACCCCTGAATACAGGCACTTGTGCCTAGTGAGCCTTACCTGGTTACAAAAGACTAAAATAAAAGCCGCACCCACATAGTTACCCTGATCAAGTGAATTATGAATAAAACTAGTGAATTGCAGGAAGGCAGTGATGGTGCTGTGCCTTTTCTAAATCCATGCTGTTGTGGGCATTGGATTTCGTATTTTCAGCTATTCTACTGACTGGTCCAACACTATGTGCTCCAAAGCTTTTGACAAAGGAGGGAGGATGGAGACAGGCCTGTAGCTGGTGTGCAGGTGCTCTTTCTTCATTCTTGTGAACAGGTGTTATAAGCGTCTGTTTCCATAATAAGGGGAACTGTGCCAACCTTAGTGATAAGTTCAAGATCTTTGTAATTGGCACAAGGATTTCTTCTAGTATGAGAACAACCAACTTTCAGTTGAGGACTCCCCACTGTGTCTAGATTTACCAAGAACCTTGTGAGTGTAGGTTCTGGCCAGATGCAGCTGAACCTTTTAAAACAGAACTGTGGGAAAGACTGGCTTGAGGATGCTGTATCAAGGGTAGCACTAGTGGTTAAAGTGTCAAAGAAGTCAGGTGAAAGGACACTGCCCAGATTCCCAAAGCATTGCTGAAGGTATTGGTTATAGTGTCAAGGTCCAGTGTTGGTGTTCCACTGATGCTGAGCATAGTGAGTGCCAGCTTGGGGTCTTTACAAGTGAGGTCTTTTTAAGTTGCTCAAAATTTTTACGATCTCCCCAGGAGTTAGAGAGCATTTCCTGAAATATTTCCTTTTGTATTTAAGCTCGCTTGCATTAATTTCTGTCAGTTTTGAATTTTTTATCCACTTGTTTATGGGTTGCTCTTGCACAGTGTCAGAGGTGGTCCCTTAGTTTCAGAGGAGTAATAAGTTCAGGTGTTATCCACGGGATGGAGGTCCCTTTAACCTTCTTTTTCTCACAGGCGCTTATATGTCGAGGCCCCAGTAAATTGTTTGATGAAAAGATCCAGAGCTAAGTCAACATCATTGATTGTATCAAGTGAGCCCAGTCCAGTCTACGAATATGTGATTTGAATAGCTCAGGGTGCCTCCATCTTAGCATCCTACTATACATTAATTTAGGAGGGCCTTTCTGCACTATCTGACCAAATACAGATAACAGGTGAGTCATCACTTATGGTGTCAGGAGCACAGACACCTTACAGATATGCTCTGGATGGTTAGTATCCAGTCAAGCGGGTATCCTATCCTATCATGACATCTGGTGGGGTGGAAACGAGCTGAGTAAGGTGCTGTGCAGTGATGGCATCTTTATAGGTACAGGCATCAGTCAAAAGCCAGTTTATGTTAAAATCACCTATAATTATTGTTTCTGAATTATGGTGCAGGCCTCTTAGATATTACATTATATTATTGAAGCCAGCAGCCTCATCCTTAGGGGGTAAGTAGACATATGCTACTGTAAGGAGCTTGTTATGTGCTCAAGGCAAACTTTGATTGCAGGGCCTGTGACAGGGATGCAGGGTTAAGCATATGTATGGCATGGCCCATATGAGTGTCCCTGAGATTAGATGGTGCAGCCAGTACCTCTTTTGTAATCCTGTCTTGCCTGAAGATAGTATATCCCAGGATAGTGACTGCAGTATCAGGTATCTTTGGATTGTCCACATTTCGACAACAGAAAGGATGTCAGGATTATGCTGCTGTACCCTGGTTTGGAGTTAATCTAGTTTGCTGAGGAGCCTACAGACATTGATGGATGCCAGTGTTAAAGACCAGACTTCACTCACCTGAGTGGGCGTGGCGGGTCCATCTGAGTCAAAGTTAGGGTGGACATTGCCAGACAGCAGTAGAAGCATTAGGAAAAAAACACAGGAGGTAGGCTTTGAACATTTTGTAGAATAGTTTGTAGCTTAGCAATCTTTGCAATATAATGCTACATTTGTGTGGCCGCACAGTGAGGCAGAGTGGTATTGCCAGGGAGGTGTAGCTCGTAATAGGGCTGGAAGACAGAATTCTTAGAAAGTGGACTAAGAGTCAGTTCAGGTACAGTGGTCCATCTTATTGTAGTCAGGTATACCAGTGGCCATGCCTGGATAGTAGTGTATGTAATCAAGTAGTGTGTGCTAGGTAGGAAGGTCATTTTGTGGTGACATCAAGAACACCAGGGCAGGTCACAACCACCACCACTATTCTGAGTGCCAGGGCCAAGTAGTCCATGATAGAGGCCACCAAAGGGGTCATAGCTAGGCAGGAATTAGTCAAATGCTGTAACTAGGCACAGAGTATGGATGTTGAGAGAAAGGGACTGGCGAAGACATTTATGTGTATGGAGTGTGTTAGCCCTCTAGTGGATAGTTAGTATAACTGCCCAATGGGAAAACAGACACTTAGCTAGCTCTATCATGTGACAGCAAAGCACGCTGTATAAGAAAATTCCCAGACAGGGGCGGGGGAGGACCGGCGTGAAAATGAAGAGGTACCCTCCAGATTGCCAATCAGCAGTAGTGGTACATGTATAAACAAGCATATGTCAATGCTGAATGTTGATTGCATTGGTCCGTTGAGTCTGCTCACTGGCCCTCTGTCACTCGCTCGTTCAGTTTCTCCCAGTGCTGCAGGCTGCTGTTTGTACTAGGCTCCTGCCTGCATTGGCACCCTTTTCTGTCCACAAAGGAATTTGCAGCTATCCCAACAGAGCTCCGTTGAGCTCACTCACTCTCCCTCCTCACTCGCTCTTTCTGTGTCTCCTGCTGCTGCAGCCTGCCCTTTGTACTCAGCTCTGGCCTCTGTTGGTGCCTTTCTGGCCAGAAAGAAATCTGCAGCAGTCCCAACAGAGCTCCTTTGAGCTCAGTCCTCCCTCCCTCCCCTCTCTCACTTGCTCGTTCAGTTTCTGCTGGTGCTGCAGGCTGCCCTTTTGTACTGGGCTGCTGCCTACATTGCCATCTTCTTCTGCTCACAAAGAAATATGCAGCAGCCACGATAGAGCTCCATTGAGCTCGCTCACTCCTCTTCTCTCACTCGGTCATTCTGTTTCTCCCACTGCTGCAGGCTGTCCTTTTGTAGTGGCGCCTGCATGCATTGCTTCCTTTTCTGCCCACAAAGAAATGTGCAGCAGTCACGACACAGCTACGTTAGCTCACTCCTCCCCTGTCACTTGCTTGATCCGTTTCTGCTTGCGCTGCTGGCTGACCTTTTATACTGGGCTCCTGCCTGCATTGCCACCTTTTCTGCCCACAAAGCAATCCACAGCAGGCACAATGCAGCTCCATTGAGTCGCTCCTCCCCTTGTCTCACTCCTCATTCTGTTTCTCCCTGGTGCTGCAGGCAGCCTTTTTGTATGGGGCTTCTGCCTTGGTTGGCACCTTTTTCTGGCCACAAAGAAATCTGCAGCAGCCCTGACAGAGCTCTGTTGAGCTCGCTCACTCCCCTTTCTCACTCGCTTGTTCCGTTTCTGCCAGTGCTGCAGACTGCCCTTTTACACTGGGCTCCTGCCTGCATTGCCATCTTCTTATGCCCACAAAGAAATCTGCAGCAGTCATGATAGAGCTCCATTGAGCTCGCTCCTCCCCTCTCTTATTCAGTCGTTCTGTTTCTCCCACTGCTGCAGGCTGTTCTTTTGTAGTGGGCCCCTCGTGCATTGCTTCCTTTTCTGCCCAAAATAAATGTGCAGCAGTCCTGGCACAGCTCAGTTGAGCTTGCTCACTCCCCCTCTCACTTGTTCATTCTGTTTCTGCTGGCGCTTGAGCTGGCCCTTTGTTCTGGGCTCCTGCCTCCATTGCCGCCTTCTTCTACCCACAAAGAAATCTGCCGCGGTCATGATAGAGCTCAGTTGAGCTCGCTCCTCCCCTTCTCTTATTCGTCGTTCTGTTTTCTCCAGGTGCTGCAGGCTGCCCTTTTGTACTGGGCCCTGCATGCATTGCTGCCTTTTTCTGCCCACAAAGCAATTTGCAGCTGTCTCGAAGAGCTCTGTTGAGTTCGCTAACTCCCTATCTCACGCATTCATTCTGTTTCTCCTGGCACTGCTGGCTGCCCTGTTGTACTGGGTTCCTGCCTTCTTTGGCAGCTTTTCTGCCCACAAAGAGATCTGCAGCTGTCCTGACACAGCTCCGTTGAGGTCGCTCACTCCCCTCTGTCACCTGTTCATCCATTTTGCCAGCACTGCAGGCTGGCCTTTTCGCTGGGCTCCTGTCTGCGTTGCTGCCTTTTCCTGCTCACAAACAAATCCACAGCAGTCACACTAGACCTCCGTTAAAGCTTGCTCACTCCCTCTCTCTCACTCGCTCATTCTGTTTCTCTTGGCGCTGCAGGCTGCCCTTGTTACTGGGCTTCTGCCTCTGTTGGCGCCTTTTTCTGCCCACAAAGAACTTTACAGCAGTCCCGACAGAGCTCCTTTGAATTGCTCACTCCTCCTCTCACTCACTCGTTCTGTTTCTGCCACGCTGCCCTTTTGTACTGGGCTCCTGCCTGTGTGCTGCCTTCTTCTGCACACAAAAAAATTTGCAGCAGTCACGATGGAAGCTCTGTTGAGCTCGCTCTCCAACCTCTCTCAGTCGCTCGTTCTGTTTCCCCCACTGCTGTAGGCTGGCCCTTTTGTACTGGGTCCCTGCATGCATTGCTGCCTTTCTGCCCACAAGGAATCGGCAGCTCTCCCGCAGAGCTCGATTGAGTCGCTCATTCCCCATGTCTTACGCGCTCATTTAATTTCTGCCAGCGCTGCAGCCTGCTCTTTTGTACTGGGTTCCTGCCTCTGTTGGCACCTTTTTCTGACCACAAAAAGAAATCTGCAGCAGTCCTGACAGAGCTCCGTTGAGCTTGGTCACTCCCCATCTCACTCGCTCATTCCATTTCTGCCAGCGCTGCAGTCTGCCCTTTTGTCGGGGCTCACTGCTTGCGTTGCTGCCCCTTTCTGCCCAGAAAGAAATCCACAGCAGTCACAATAGAGCTCAGTTGAGCTCGCTCGCTCCCCATACTCTCACTCATTCATTCTGTTTCTCCGCTGGTGCAGGCTGCCCTTTTGTACTGGGCCCTACATGCATTGCTGCCTTTTTCTGCCCAAAAGAAAACTGCAGCAGTCTCAACAGAGCTCCAGTGAGCTCACTCACTCCCCCACTCACTCATTCTGTGTCTCCAACTGTTGCAGGCTGCCCTTTTGTATTGGGTTCCTGCTTGCATTGGGGCTTTATCTGCTCACAAGAGATCTGCAGCAGTCCTGACACAGCTCCGTTGAGGTCGCTCATTCCCCCTCTGTCACTCGCTCATCTGTTTTTGCGGCGCTGCAGGCTGGACTTTTACTGAGCTCATGCCTGCATTGCTGTCTTTTCCTGCCCACAAAGAAATCCGCAGCAGTCACAATAGACCTCCGTTGAGCTTGCTCCTCCCTTCTCTCAGTCGCTCGTTCTGTTTCTGCTGGCGCTGCAGGCTGACCTTTTAGTACTGGTCTCATGCTCGTGTTGCTGCCTTTTTGTACCCACAAATAAATCTGCAGCAGTCACAATAGAGCTCCGTTGAGTTGCTCCTCCCCGTCTCACTCACTCACTCATTCTGTTTCTCCTGGCGTTGCTGGCTGTCCTTTTGAACTGGGCTCCTGCCTCTGTTGGCACCTGTTTCTGCCCACAAAGAAATCTGTAGCAGTCCTACAGAGCTCCTTTGAGCTCACTCACTCCCTCTCTCACTTACTCACTCATCCTGTTTCTGCCGCCACTCCAGGCTGCCCTTTTTACTGGGCTCCTCCTGTGTTGCCTTCTTCTGCGCACAAAGAAATCTGCAGCAGTCATGATGAGCTCCATTGAGCGCTCATCCCCTCTCTCACTCACTTGTCCTGTTCCTCCTGCTGCTGCAGGCTGGCCTTTGTACTGGGCTCCAGCAAGCATTGCTGCCTTTTCGCCCACAAAGAAATCTGCAGCAGTCCTGACACAGCTGCGTTGAGCTCGCTCACTCCCCTCTCTCACTAGCTTGTTGTCTTTCTCCTGGCCCTAAGGGCTGCCCTTTTGTACTGGGCTTCTGCCTGCATTGGTATCTTTTTCTGCCCACAGAGAAATCCGCAGCTGTCCCGACAGAGCTCTGTTGAACTCACTCACTCACTCCACCTCTCACTTACTCATTCTGTGTCTCCCGCTGCTGCAGGCTGCCCTGTTGTACTGGGTTCCTGCCTGAATTGGCAGCTTTTTCTGCCCACAAAGAAATCTGCAGCAGTCCCAACAGAGCTCAGTGAGCTCACTCACTCCCCTCCCTCACTCACTTATTCTGTGTCTCCGCTGCTGCAGGCTGCCCTGTTGTACAGGGTTCCTGCCTGAATTGGCAGCTTTTCTGCTCACAAAGAGATCTGCAGCAGTCCTGACACAGCTCCGTTGAGCTCGCTCACTCCCATCTGTCACTCAGTCATCCATTTCTGCCTTGCTGCCTTTTCCTGCCCAAAAAGAAACCAGAGCAGTCATGATAGACCTTTGTTGAGCTTGCTCACCCCCTCACTCTGCTCATTCTGTTTCTTTGGCGCTGCAGCTGCCTTTGTACTTGGCCCTGCCTCTGTTGGCGCCTTTTTCTGCCAGAGCAGTCCTGACAGAGCTCCTTTGAGCTCTCTCACTCACTCGCTCTGTTTCTGCCACTGCTTCAGGCTGCCCTTTTGTACTGGGCTCCTGCCTGTGTTGCCGCCTTCTTCTGCGCACAAAGAAATCTGCAGCAGTCCTGGCACAGCTCCATTGAGCTCACTCACTCTGCCTCTCTTACTCACTTGTTTTATTTCTCCGGCGCTGCAGTCTGCCCTTTTGTACTGTGCCTCTGCCTGCTCTGGCACCTTTTCTGCCCACAAAGAAATCCGCAGCTGTCCTGACAGAGCTCCGTTGGGAATCGCTCCTCCCCCCTGTCTTCGCCTCATTCTGTTTGTCCTGGCACTGCAGGCTGCCCTTTTGTACTAGGCTCCTGCCTCTGTTGGCACCTTTTTTCTGTACAAAAAATCTGCCAGATCCTGACAGAGCTCCGTTGAGCTTGGTCACTCCCCATCTCACTCGCTCCATTCCATTTCTGCCAAGCGCTGCAGCCCTGCCCCTTTTGTGAGGGCTCCTGCTTGCGTTGCTGCCCTTTTCTGCCCAGAAAGAAATCCACAGCAGTCCAATAGAGCTCCCATGAGCTCACTTGTCCCACAGAAACATAAAGGTTGATGGCAGATAAGGACCGCAAGGCCCATCCAGTCTGCCCATTTCTTTATCTACCTTATGAATGTGCCATTGGCCTTTGCTCTGTCAATGGCCTATCTATTCATACTCAGCTGTATTGCTGCCTTATGCCTATCCCATGTCTGTTTGAAGCCCTGCACTGTATTCATAGCCACCACTTCCTGAGATAGACTGTTCCATGCATCCACCACCCTTTATGTGAAAAGAACTTCCTCACATTACCCCTTATCGGCCTCCCTCTAATCTCATGCTGTGTCCTCTTGTCCTGCTATTTTCTTATACTGAAACGTGTTAGACTCTTTCACCTTGTTAATGCCCTTAAGATGTTTGAATGTTTGATCATATCACCTCTCTCCCTCCTTTGCTGTAGGGTATACATATTGAGCTCCATTAATCTGTCCTCATATGTCTTCGATGCAGTCCCTGCATCATTTGGTTGCCCTTCTCTGAACTGCCACAATTTGGTTAATGTCCTTGTGAAGGTGTGGCCTCCAGTACTGCACCCAGTACTCCAGATGGGATCTAACCAGTGTCTTTTAAGAGGATTATTACATCCCTCTTATGACTTATGATACTGCTAATACACCCTAACATCCCGCTAGCCTTACCTACTGCTTTAGAGGTCTGATTGGATGATTTCAGGTCATCGGTGATGATGATGCCCAAGTCTCTTTCTTCCTTTGTGACTTCCAGCAACTCCTCCCAGCCTATAGGTGGCTTCAGGGTTTCTCTTCCCTATGTGCATGATCTTGCACTTCTTTGCATTAAATCCCAGTTGCCACTCTTCCGACCATTTTGCTAGTTTATCCAGATCTCTTCTCATTCTGCCCACCCCATCTGGATCATCTACTCTGTTGCAGATCTTGGTGTCATCTGCAAACAGACATGCCTACCCTCTAGTCCATCTACAATGTCACTGATGAAGATATTGAATAGGACTGGCCCCAGAACTGATCCTAGGGTACCCCACTTGTGACTCGCTCCCCACTCTCACACGTTCATTCTGTTTCTCCTGCCGCTGCAGGCTGCCCTTTGTACTGGGCCCCTCATGCTGCTGCCTTTTCTGCCCACAAAGAAATCTGCAGCAGTCCCAACAGAGCTCCAGTGAGCTCACTCACTTCCCATCCTCATTCACTTGTTCTGTGTCTCCGCTGTTGCAGGCTGTCCTTTTGTACTGGGTTCCTGCTTGTGCTGGCATCTTTTCTGCCCACAAAGAGATCTGCAGCAGTCCTGACACAGCTCCGTTGAGGTTGCTCACTCCCCCTCTGTCACTCACTCATCCATTTCTGCTGGTGCTGCAGGTTGGCCTTTGTACTGGGCTCCTTCCTGCATTGCTGCCTTCCGACCCACAAAGAAATCCTCAGCAGTCATGCTAGACCTCCGTTGAGCTTGGTCACTCACCCTTTCTCACTCGCTTATTCTGTTTCTGCCGGCGCAGCAGGCTGGCCTTTGTACTGGCTCCTGCTTGTGTTGCTGCCTTTTCTGCCACAAAGAAATCTGCAGCAGTCATGACAGAGCTCCATTGAGTCGCTCACTCCCCAGTTTCACTCCTCATTCTGTTTCTCCTTGTGCTGCAGGCTGCCCTTTTGTACTGGGCTCCTGTCTCTGTTGATGCCTTTTCCGTCCATGAAGAAATCTGCAGCAGTCCCGACAGAGCTCCTTGAGCTTGCTCACTCCCTTCTCTCACTCCTCATCCCATTTCTGCTGCTGCTCCAGGGTGCCCTTTTGTACTGGGCTCCTGCCTGTGTGCCGCTGCCTTCTGCGTGCAAAGAAATCTGCAGCAGTCACAATAGAACTCCATTGAGCTTGCTCCTCCCTCTCTCACTCGCTCATTCTGTTTCTCCTGCTGCTGCAGGCTGGCCTTTGTATTGGGCCCCTCGAGCACTGGTGCCTTCTCTGCCTACAAAAGAAATCTGCAGCAGTCCTGACACAGCTACGTTGAGCTCGCTCACTCCCCCTCTCCTCCTTTCGCTTGTGTTTCTGCCAGCACTGTGGGCTGCCCTTCTGTACTAGGCTCCTGCCTGCATTGGCACCTTTTTCTGCCCACAAAGAAATCCACAGCTGCCCTGACAGAGCATCGTTGAGGTTGCTCACCCCCTGTCTTACGCACTCATTCTGTTTGTCCTGGTGCTACAGGCTGCCCTTTGTACTGGGCTCTTGAGTCTGTTGGCACCTTTTCTGACCACAAAGAAATCTCCAGCAGTCCGCAGACTCCATTGACCTTACTCACTCCCCTCTCTCACTCACTCATTTCGTTTCTGCGGTGCTGCAAGTGTGCTCTTTTATGCAGGGGCTCCTGCCTGCTTTGCTGCCATTTTCTGCCCACAAAGAAATCTGCAGCATTCACGATAAACTCCATTGAGCTTGCTCCTCCCCTCTCTTACTCGCTTGTTCTGTTTCTCCCGCTGCTGCAGGCTGCCCTTTTGTACTGGGCCCCTGCATGCATTGCTGCCTTTTTCTGCCCACAAAGATATCTGCAGCAGTCCCAACAGAGCTTTGTTGACCTCACGCACTCCACTTCCCTCACTTGCTCATTCTGTGTCTCCCGGTGCGGCAGGCTGCCTTTGTACTGGGTTCCTGCCTGCGTTGGTGCCTTTTCCTGCCCACAAAGAAATCTACAACAGTCCTGACAGAGCTCAGTTGTGCTTGGTCCTCCCCCTCCTCACTCACTTAATCCTAAATTGTCCCAAACAATGATTTTCGACAGCAACTACGGTATTCTGCACCAGAAGCACAAAAGCATTTCAGCCAGGATGTGAAAAATGACAGCTGTACTTTTCATAGGAGATGTGGAAAATGCCACTGTTGAAAATGTGGCATGAAAATATTACTAATTTTTGAAGTTGCAAGGGTGCGTGGAAACTGCACAAAATGCCATACATAACACAGTCATTTTATGGAGTTTCATCACAAAATTTTCAACATAGGCATTTTAGAACCTCTGCTCATGAACAGTGTCAGTGTGATTTTCTAAATGTGTTCGAACACTGATTTCCCACAGCGACCGCCATTTGTGTGCGGAAGACCAAAAACACATTTTGGCCGGGATGTGAAAATGACAGCTGCCTGTTTATAAGGAGATGTGTAAAAATGGCAATTTTGAAAATCTGGAGTGAAAATATTGGAAAGTTCAAAGATACGGCGTGCATGAAACTCACGCAGCAAGCGCACGCGCACTCTCATTTTATGGACTTTCATCAACAAATTTTCAACATAGCCATTTAGGGCCTCTGCTAATGAATAGTGTCACTGTCATTTCATAATGTGTCCTGAACACAGATTTCACACAGCGACCGAGCTATTCTGACCGTTAGTCGCGAAACACATTTCAGCCAGGATGTGAGAAATGACAGCTATACTGTTCATAAGGAGGTGTATAACAATGGCAATGTTGAAAATCTGGAGTGAAAATATTATAAATTCACAAACTTTCAAGCATGTGTGCAGACTACTAACCTGCGCTCTAACACAGTCATTTTAGAGTATCAGCATCAAATTTTCAACAGAGGCATTTTAGGACTTCTGCTCTTGAACAGTGTCACTGTCATTTTGTAATTTGTCCCAAACACTGATTTCCCACAGCAACTCGCTCTTCTACTCTGAAATGTGAAAACACATTTCGGCCAGGATGTGAAAATGACATCTATACTGTTTTCAAGGAGGTGTGGAAAAATGCCTATGTTGAAGATCTGGCATGGAAATATTATAAATTCACAAAGTTATGAGCATGTGTAGCAACTCGCATATGCAGCTAAGTAAACGATCATTTTTGGATTTTTTCACCAAATTTGCAACATAGGCTTTTGAGAGCCCACCTCATGAACTCTGGCACTGTTGTTTCGTTTGTCAATCCCAAAGGTGATTCCATGCAGTGACAGCGAAATCACCTTTCAGGGCGGATTAACGCCATGACAGTGCCAATTCAGAGGATGTGTCCTAAAACCCCATGTTGAAAATTTGGTGCCAAAATTCCAAAAATGCCTGAGATATACATCAATGTTGAAAAACCCTATTTATTCTATTATACAGCTTACTGGCATTTCCTCAGTTCGATCCGGATTTGAAGAGTGTACGTGTTCCCAGTACACTGAAGATCGTCACACAGAGGGTCAGAGGTAAGTATGGGGTAAGGGGTTGTGTGGGGAGGCAGGATCACGCAGTGGGTGGGTCTGCGGGTTGTGGGAGGGGCAGGGGAGATGACAAGGGACTGTTTTTACAGGGAAAAAAACATTGCAGGACCATTTGTTTTGCTGGGCATGTGGCATGCAGGGTGGCCTCCCAGTGTGCCAACTGACTCTTTTTGGGGGGAACAGCTGCAGCCAACAGAGTTGGGCACCCGGTGTGTACACACAACAAAGGGGGCCACATCATGACGATGGGGATTGGGCACCCCATCAGCAAAGACAGAAGCGGGGGTGAACATAAGCTGAGGGGATTGGGCATCCCCATCAGCAAACACTGAAGTGGGGAGACATAAGCTGAGGGGATTGGGCACCCTCCTCGGCAAACAACAAATTGGGGGAGAGACATGCTGACAGGAGCCAGTACCCATCAGCAACAACCCTGCAATGAGGTGCCACTCCTCATTGCAGCGATGACACTGCAATGATGAGGTGGCCCTGATTGCAGCAGCTAAAATTTTACAAGTTGGTGTACGCTGACTGAACTGTGTCAGCAGCAGCGTGTCATGGCATTGGGAAGGCGCCCAAGCCTTTAAAGGCTGTGGGGTATTATTACAACAGTGCCGCACCTCCACAACCTGCTTATAGCAAAAGCTGCTGCAATATTGTTGATTGTGTGCTTAGTCAATATAAAAGGAAATAAAGCTAATTATACCAACTATAGACCTATTAGTTTAACATCTGTACCAGGAAAAATAATGGCATCAGTTGTAAAGGATATAATTACGACCAAGAAGCAAAGTTTTCTGCACTTTAACCAGGATGGATTCATCTCTGAGAGACCATGTGTAACAAATTTGCTATGCTTTTATGAAACAGTATCAGCAGCTTTGGATGAGGGAACACCTATGGACTGTATATATCTGGATATATCCAAGGCCTTTATGGAGTCCCTCATAGAGAAATCATAGTCTAATTGACTGTAAACTAGATCGCAGGATTGTGAGATAGGTAATAGGATGGTTGTGAGTAGAACTCAGAGGGTAAGCATAAACAAGTATTGTCCAAACCAGATATCGGTGACCAGTGGGGTTCCACAGGACTAGGTCCTGGGTCCTATACATTTCAAATATTCCTATGTAATGGGTCAAAATAGTACATGCTGGTTAAGTAAATATGCATATGATATGAAACTAGCAAGTATAGTTAAGACCAAAACAGACCAGCATAGATTACAAAGAGACTTAAACAGTATGGTTTAATGGGCAGACTCAGTTTTAACAATGAAAAATGTTGTGTAATGCACCTAGGAAGTCACAATAGAAAAGCAACAAATTATGTGAATGGTCTACCTCTCAAAAAACAGACAGGAAAAAGACCTAGGAATAACAATTTCTAATAAACTCCATTGACACTCATAGTAACTCCCAGATAGCAAAAGCAAAGAAAGTGATATAGACGACAAGAAACTTTAAAAGTAGAGATGAAAAGGTACCTATGCCACTGTATAGATCATATAGTGACACCGTTGTTAGATTATGGTAGCTCGGTGTGAGGACCGATCAAGAAAAGCAAGTCAGATAAAACAGAAAAATATAGCCAGCACAGTGGTGCTGAGGGTTGGCGCTGGACGCCATGCCGGTGACCCAGGTTTGGGAGCGTACTACAGTCGTCAGAAGTCAGCATTGGAGGAAAGGCATCGGGGCCTCTCCTTTTCTGGGAGGAGGAGGTTAAGGTCCCAGAGACTGGTAGTGGCAGCAGCATTTGGATCTCTGACACAGGGATTGGCTATGGTGGCACTCTTGTGAGTGTGCATGGAGAGCTCATGTCTTGCACACCACCAAGCAGGAGGCGGGGTGAGCATGTATGGAAAACCCTCTGCCATGTCAATGACCACTGAAGCCACTGATAGAGTTCTAGAGTCCCCACCCGGTGCCTCCAAACAAAGTCTGACTCGAAGGGCAAGGGCTCAAGGGTGATGCGGTCCCACTTGTGGCAGGCAAGCCACAATCCTCCCTGCTTCAGACAGGTCATGGCAGAGGCTGGCAGGTGTCCATACAACGAGACTCCATGTAACAAGGTTGATGGTGGAAGCCCCATCTGCAGTTGGTGAGCATAAACAGATAGTACAAAAAAAGAAAATACATGACAAACAATCAAAATGATTTATAGTTGTAAAGGACTGGCATATGAGGAAAGGCTCAAAAATTAAACCTAATGACACTCCAAGCACACAGGAGTAGGGAGATCAACTATTGTGTTATGATGTAATGCAAGACAGCCACCTTTTAAATGAATTAGATCTGACATTTAAAATAATTACATGGGTACCAGAAGGCACCCTCTTCAACTAAGGCCCCAAAAATTCATCTCTGAAAAGAAGGGCCTTTTCACACTAGTGATGAACCCTTGTAACAGACTCCGACTGGAAGTGATAATAAGCAATGATAAAAACAGTTTAATAAATGTTTAGACACACATATAAAAGCAGTAATAAATTATCATTTAACAGGCAATGCGCCAGGATCAAACATGGGCTCACCACCTTCTCAGCTCCTTACTCCTTAGTATGTCCCTTAGTATAGGAGAAAATATACAGATACAAAGGTGAAACAATTGTGGTGAAACTGTACTAGTTTTTCTTTTTAACACAGTACCATTATTCTTGGATTATTGGAAATGTGTAAGACATTGTTTGATGAATACTAACAATAAGATGTAGACTGCATTGTTGTTGAAGAACATCTGGAAAGTGTTTCATATTGTGTATACTGCCATGTTGTTTGTTTAGTGCTGCTAAATATAAATATAAATACTCATGTCCAGCATTGTCCTATCATGATGCGTGATCAGTGCAATATTGCTCATAGGGACCCCAAACCATTTCAAAAGTGACACCCTATCCTTTGTTTTATAAATAAGTCTCTCAAGAAACATGTTGTCTGTCATCATTTGCCAGCAAGAACTAAAGAAGAGGAATATTTTGTTTCCACTTTGTTAGAAAATTTAGCTTAGCTGTCTGAATTGCTATCCATGCCAATTTATTTTGGTCGATACTCACTCCTCATTGAATAAATCCCCAAAGCAATCATTCTGAGGAAATGTGGACTTGCTAGGTGAGCATTGCAGTTAATGCATACTCTCACCAGCCAGTACTGATTTAAGCTGTGGGCAACTGTACATCATGGGCCCAATTCACAAAGCCTCCGTCATGGTGCATGGTGCTTGCACCACATCGAATGGTGCAAGGTGCACCTTGGCCGACAGACAGTGCCAGCTGCAATTCCCAAAAGGCAGCCTGCATCAACCATAGGCTGTCTAAGCCCTGTGCCCAGACATGAGCAGCGACATGGTGCATGTGGCTTGTGTTAGAGGCAGGCTGCCAGTGTGCCACAAGTGGGATTCTGCAGCACACCCAGAGGGCAGATTTCTAAAAACCGCCCACCAGCCAGGGCTGGTGCAAGAATGCTGTTTCAATAAGCCCTCTGGGTGTGCTGAGCAATGTGTAGTTGTGCCATGGATGAGCCCCTGCTCATATGGGTGAGGTTGCCGCAAGTCTGGGCACTTAGGCCAGGACCTATCATGTACCAGAATCTGGTGCAGGGTCCCTGGCACAGGGGGCTTTGGTGCAAGCTGCTGTTTGCTGCAGCTTGTGCTGGATGCAGCCTCCATTGAGAATCGGGGCACCATATGTGGTAAATTCACCACTGATCAGGAACAATGGTGGCATAAATCCTTATATCGAAGGAGCAAGTTTAGCTAGCCTGGCAAGTGCATAATATGTTCCATTAATTGTCATAAAATGTATCACTTTGTGTTTTCACCTGCATAGACCAGCTAAAGCCCTGTTGTAAAATGTCCTGCCAGTCATCCAGTTTCAGTTCCAGTTCGATACCTAAATCTATTTGCCATTTAAGGCATATACACTTTTACATCCCCATCACAGAGCAGATTAAAATCTTATATAATTGAGATAATATGCTTATATAATATAATAATATGCTTTATTTATTAAGTGCAATTCTGGGAATCAAGCATGTACATAATTAAAGCATCATTAAAACAGAATAACATAACTTAAAATTATTTACAATGTAATTTAAATAGGACAGTTAAAATTATCAAAAGATACTATAAACTACATACATAATGCTTGCTTAAACAGATAAGTTTTTAGGCCTGCTTTAAAGCTCTCCACAGTCCCGGACTCTCTAATCTGATGAGGTAGAGAGTTCCAGAGGATGGGGCACTAAACATAAAGCCGAGCCACAAATGTTTTCAGCCGCACCCTGGGAACCTCTAACAACCCTTGTCAGTTGAGCAGAGAAGACAGCCAGTGCTCTAGGAGTCAGGAGCTCTTGCAGACAGCTCAGGCCCAGTCCATGCAGGGCTTTGCAGGTCAAGCCCAACCTTGAAGGTGATCTGCCACTGTACAGGCAGCCAGTGCAGTTCACGCGAGCATGGGAGTAATATGTCTCAATGAGAATTCCCAGTCAACAACTGTGCTGCAGAAGTCTGCACCAGCTGCAAGTGAAGGATATCAACCCCAGGAAGCCCCAGGTAGAGAGAGTTGCAGTAGTCCAGGCACAGAAATCACAAAGCATGGATCAATGTAGGTAGATCACTGGATGGAACAAGGTGCCTAATTCTGGTGAGATTCCTAAGATAAGAAAAGGAAGACTTGACGACTGCCGACACCTGCGAACGCAGTATCCGCCCATCATCAAGAACTACCCCAGATCATGCATCCAGTTCAGAGGAAGACAGCTGTACACCCTCAAGCCAAAGACCAGAGGGTAAACCCACTGCCGGCCTCTCTATCTGGTGACCTGGATCTACCACCATCTCAGTCTTCCCAGAATTCAATTTCAGCCTGATGGATTTCATCCAGTCATGGATTTCTGCTAGACAGCTGTTAAACTTTGAGACTGCACTATCCTGATTGGATGTAAAGACAGAGCTGTGTATCATCAGCATAGCAGTGAAACCTCAGCCCATATCATCTTACAATGTCTCCGAGGGCAGCATGTACACGCGAACAACATGAGGACAGCACCGAGCCCTGGGGACCCCATGGCAGAGAGAATGGATCAGAGAAAAAAAATGACACCACCCTCTGAGAATTGCTGGTGAGGGAAGATTGAAATCATCTGAGATCTGGACCAGCCAGGCCACAGATAACCTTCAGGTGCTCGAGCAGCATCCCATGACCCACAGTGTCAAATGCTGAGAGAGAGATCAAGAAGCACCAAGGTGAAATGCGCTTTTGATCTCTCACCATCAGGAGATCATCGAGCACCCAAACCAGAGTGGTCTTGGTATTATGTCTTTTCTGGAAACCAGACTGGAGAGGATCGTAGACATCGTGGATGGTAAGATAGTTGTCTAGTTGCAGTGCAACTTGTTTCTCAGTCACCTTCCCAACAAAGGGAAGGTTAGAGATAGTCTGTAGTTAGCAAAGCAGTCTGTGTCCAAAGCAGCTTTCTTAAGAGGTGGTGTCACCACTGCCTCCTACAGGGAGCTAGGAACTCACCCGACTCTAAGGAGCATCACACAATCTTTGCAAGGACGGGCCAATGGACTCAATACACCCCAATAAGAGGCATGTTGGACCCAGATCTAAACTATAGCACATTGGCAGCAAATTCTGGACAATCTGCATGATGTCCATGATCTCCAGCCAGTCAAAAGATATCCAAGAAAACCGAGGAGGAGTGACCATGCACCAACCACCAACAGCCCCCATAGAAGTTCTGGACGGATCTCGCACTGATGTTGGCCATCTTATCCGCAAAGAATTGAGCAAATTCATCACACTTAACTTGTGAAAAGCACCTCAAACCTGTATATAGGTTGAGTTGTACAACCTGTCCACGGTTTGAAAGAGCTGAGCTGGTCGATTCTGAGCAACAGCAATCTCACCAGAGAAGAACTCTGCCTCCTTACGTGGATTGCTGATTGATAACTTTGATAATGATCCATCAATCTAAGGTAGTCAGCTTCAAGAAACGATTTCCCAATCGACGATCTAACCTTTGCCCAACTTGTCTCTAACTCCCTCAAGGTCCCATCAAATCCAGGGGACCGAGGCAGAGGGAGAGAGGGCAACACGCACAGGGGTGACAGGATCCAGAGCTACAGTAATAGGCCTGAAGTAAACTCTCTGGATCCTAGCCTCACCCCTAAGAATCCTGATAGTCTAATACCGCCAGTAGGCCTTCTGGGGTGACATCCTCAATGGGAGGTATCTGACCATCTCCACAGGGCAGACCTACAAGAGGTGGCCTGAGATTGAACCTTACTGTGTGCTGATCATACCATAAGACTGGTTCCACCACTAAGTCGAAGGTCTCCATCCCTGGAGGAAGACCAGATCAAGTGATTGACCATGACTCTGAGTAGCAGAGGCAACTACCTGTGTGAATCCCAACGAGTTCATAAGTTGGAGTAAGTCTTGTCCAAACTGCAGAGTTCATCATCGACCCAAGACAAAGTCACCCAGACCATCAACCTGGTGACTCAATGCCATATCGACAATGAAGTGTGCTACTTCCTGCAGGAACAATTCTCACCTCCTGGTGGACGGTACATGAGAACAATCCTGCAGCCCACACCTGCTACTACGGTAAACTCAAATTATCTGATTCTTCAACTGGCACACCAGTAAGACCCAATTTTGATCTAAAACAAACGGCTACACCCTTCTCCTGTGGCCCGATCTCGAGCGCTGTTATCACTGAGAACACGGCCGGGATCACCACCTGTAAATGGGGCCAGCATTGTCATCAAGCCAGGTCTTAGTGATGTAAGCCAGGTCTACTGACCCAACAAGATCTGTGATAACTGCCGTCTTGTTCCTAATAGACCTGGCATTGCATAATACCACTCAAGCTGGATGGATACTGGAACTGGATGAGCTATCAGCCCAGAAATACTGGAGCCCTTGGTATGGAAACTAGATATGGAACACCACATTCTAGAGACCATTTTGCCCCAGGGTGTCTCCTGGTCTGTACAACCCTGATATGGCCACCTCGCTCTCCCTTGGAAATTCAGGACCCCTAACCCACCTCCGCCTCCTGTTAACAATACCCAGCCCTGCAGTGGCTATAAACCACTGTAGGAAGGGGAGGACAGTAAAGGGGCTGGAGGCCCAGGATTTCAGAGGGGAGTAGTGCCTGACTGGGAGAGCAGCAGGCCAGCACAGCTTCAACCCCTAATTTGCCCAAAACAAACAGTAACAACACACCCATACTCCTCCCACCCACTAAGAGACTGATAATACTAACAATAAAAACCCTAGGCTACAAAACAACCCTACAAAAACACCCTATAAATACCCCCCCTCCAAAAAGAATACAATACAATAAGCAATATCAAAATAAATTCAAGCAAAAACCAACCAAAATAAAATCTGTTTTAGTAGACCAGAGTACTCACATCACTCTGGTTAACTTTGTCCAGCATAGATCACCCCTCTACCATTCGTGTAGTGGGAGAAGATCCAACAGAAAAGAAGAAACAATTTAAACTAAAAAATAATAAAAAAATCAGTTTAGATAAATAACAGTACTAAATCATAAAACTTTAGTCAGATTAAGTCACTTCTCTCAAAGAGGAATGAAGAAGATACCAGGAAATCCACAGTATATAAAAGTCACAAAACTCCTTGCATATAAAGACACATAGAACTCTCCCCGCTATTAGGAAGAAAAGGGCAAACTATAATGTAAAATCCAGCCTAAGTTCAAAGTCATGAAGGAACGAGCCAAATAGATCCAGCAAGATTTCCATAGAAAACGAACCTCAGCAGCTGGGGACAGCAGTTCATGTAAGAGTCCCAAGACATACAGGTCACAGCCCAGGAGATCATCAATGCAGCAGCGGGCTGGGCCGTGCAACTAGATCCCATGGGGACCCCCCAAATGCACCAAAGTCACAGGCCCCCACCCACTGCCAGAATTGGCAGCGCAGAATTCCTGGGAGGCAGGCCTAAAGAATTGTCCCCCAGGAGATCTAGAAGAGTCCCAGCTGTTACTCCAATTCCTGGAGAATATGAGGGACAACTCCTGCTCGGTCATGGGAAACCTAGTCAGTAGCTGACCCTAGGCATGAAGGGGAGCCCCCACCCCACCCAACACAGCTCCCAGACCATGCCGCCTTCCAATATTAAAATCCTGGCTGACTTCAGTGCACAACACACACCTGCATGCCTCTCAGGAGGGAACCTACAGATCTTGCTCACAGTTCCTCAGACGGTTCAAGGTTGCAAAAGAACTGCCAGGCCAATCCTGTAGAAGTCCCGTCAATCCTGCAAAATCCCAGAATAGTCCCACAGAGTATCTCTGGCTGTAATCCACCACATGCCACAAAGTTAAGAAGTGGGAGCCCAAAACTTTATAGATTAGGAGCCAGGTCACAAGCCACCCACACAAATTGTCCATGAGTGAACAGGGAATAAAAGAAGGGGTCATCCACAAATCCACAAGTCCGTGAGTAAAAAGCTCAAAACACTGAACACTTCAGCTAGTCACCACAAAAGCCACTAATACAGCAAAGAATTTAAGCAGCATAAATGGGGAAAAGCAAGCAAATAAACAAAATAAAATGAAAAAGCAAGGGATACTTTTCATGTTTTGCACTCAATCCAATATATTAGCTATGCGAAGGCTCCTGGAGGGCATAGTTTGCCCTCAGACATTACCAGAAAGTGTCCGACTTACGTAATATCTATAGAAATGGTTTTGTAGCAAAGCATATGTCTGCACCAAATCTGCAGATGTAGAGTCAGACTTACAGAAGTGGCCCAGAACCTGAATACCCTTCGAGTCCACATTTGGAAACCAGGATCTTTAAGGAAACCAAGATTTAAGGGTTGTCCCAGAGGACTGTCAACACTCCTTAAGTCATTATTTGCCATTTACTTTTAGGGGCCCCATGCCACACTCTCAACAAATATTCTATAATAAAGTTCCTTTGCCTTATAAAGATTATCAAATGAAGTACTATATAGGAGCTCTGTCCACCTAGAGACCCCCATCTACTACCTCTCTATCAGAATGCCTACACATTATTCCACGGGTGCAGGCTAGCCAGATGAGCAGCCCAGTAGTACATGTTGAGGTGGGTGGGGGGTATTAAGCCTGACCATAGTCATCAGCTGTACCAGCTGGTCATACTTAACCCTCGATTTGATAGTTTTAAATTGTCTCATAGCGCTCCTCATGTCCATAATATCTATTTTGCTGCTAGCTAACATTTGTTGATCAGTTGTAGATTGTACTTACTGTTTGCAGAGTTTGCAGCTGAAGTCGTTCCATTGGGAATTGATTTTGGGCTGCTCACCACAGACTTCACGCTTGTCAGAGCCATAATGGGAAAAGCTGTAAAAACCTTTGCCATCAAAAAAGACTATCAAATGTTTTGGCACTGATTTTTTTTTTTTTTTAAGAATTCATTAGATAACAACTAGATCTAATGAATAATAATAAATTAGCAGGTTGTACTGAGAAACATATTTTTAATAAATACTGAAATGAGTAAACTGCTGCTGACACCTCAGGCAGTCATACTCATAGGCGCTATGTGTACTCTTCCATTAAACATTGAAGACAAAAACTTGGGAGTAGCGCTAAATCAATTAAACAGTGAAACCATGTGTGGCACACATATTGAGCTTGCTTTTCAAATGGGCCCTAGATCATCACAAGCTTCTGCAAATGACAGCATGCATCAAAGTCTGGTACCCCAGGGACCCTGCACCAGATTCTGGGACAGGGAGTCCCAGCACCAAAGTTCCCAGGCTTCAACAGCTGCCTCCATGCTTCAAGCAAATGGCATGTGGGATGGCTTTGGTGGAGGTTACCATCACAGCACTGATACCATGAGGTTCCTTCACCACTACCACCACCATTGCAGAGATCGGCCAAGACACAGCTAAGGCCCCTGTGTTAGCTAGCAGTGCTGCAAAGGGGACATATTTATAATCCCAGGAAGTGTGTTGCAGCAATAGAGAGACCAGGTCCATTCACAGACCTGGGGAGAAGTTAAATGCTGCACTGTGCATTTTTGATATCCTCTGATTCATTCTGTGGTGCCAGTATATATATATCTGGGGCTGATTTTACTGTTTGTTGGGAGGGATTTAAAGGGACCAGGTGGTGAGGACGTAGGGAGAGGGAGGGTGAGGGAGGGCCTTGAGGGGACGGACTCCTGAGGTCATGTGGCTCAGCCAGGCCTATCGGAAGTGTAAGTTTCAGTACCTTTTCTAGGAGGCCTAGCAATCCTCACGTGAGTGACCCCTTGTGTGAGTGACCCTGACTCGTGGAGCTATGACACAAAAGCGTGGCATCTGAAAAGCATCAGTTAGAGGAGAGAGGAACAGGTGGGAATCTGAAGGAATCCAGGACAGTATAGATGCAAGGGAGGGTGGAGCACCCAAGTAGCTGTGAGGGGCTGTGTGAAAACACGGAGGAGGGAAGGTGGGGCTGGGTCATTAGGTGGATGAACGAACAGGTTGATGCTGTTACACTCTTTAAAAGTTGCCTCTCCAAGATCCAAGACTGGAAGAGTGCCAACTGACTGAGGATGAACCCTGATAAAACTGAGGTGCTGGTAGAGAATCCAGGTCAACAGGGTTTGGGGCTGTCAGCTGGACAGCCATCCGGCTTTGGCTTCATGGAAGCCTGCTGCTGACCTCAGACAGGGTGTAGAATCTGGGTGTTGTACTTGACCATGGTTTTACTTTTAGGCTCAGGTGTTGGCTCTTGTCAAGACCTCTTTTATCATCTGAGGAATATCGCCGGATTACATACCTGGTTCTGCCTGCCAACCTTCCAACTCTGGTCCATGCTTTTGTGACTTCCTGCCTTGACTATTGCAATGCCCTGTACAGTACATTGGGATTTGTGTTGATATCTGCCATATGCAGCTGGTGCATAATGCAGCATCCAGGCTGTTTACTGGCCTATCAAGAACTTGCCAACTCCATGACATCTCAAAGGGGTTTACTCTTATTATTCCACCCTATACACTCCTGAAGTAAATGTGCCTTTGAGGAGATAGCTAGATATCTAAACCCCTAACAATACCACAATTGACCCAGGACCAAGGGGAACAGCTAATAGAACTGATCACAGAGGCTGAACTAATCGTACCCATGTCTCAGGCCAAATCTTAAAAGCCCTAGATCCAGATGGGTATGGCACAGAGTTCTACAAAACCAGAGACCAACTACTCCCAAGTCTGTTGACAACTTTTAATTCGGTTCTGGAGGGGACCCTCTGCCACCATCCTGGGCATATGCAACATCTCAGTTATACCAAAACCAGGAAAAATCCCCAGCAGTGCCATTCCTATCGCCCGATTTCAGTACTTAATACTGAATATAAACTATTAATGAGCATTATCATGCATAGAATAGACTCCTACATGCCACTGTTGATTGATAGGGACCAAATGGGGTTTGTTCGGTCCTTAACGACAACAGACAACATAAAGCGGACCCACTATATAACCCAAGAAATGCAACCCCAGAAGAACCCAGCAGTCTTACTAAACCTTGATGCTGAAAAAGGCATTTGACTGAGTTTCCTGGTCTTTCCTATGCCAAGTCCCGGGAAGATGGAAACCAATCCCTAATCCAGGTCCTATGGAATATATATAGTACTCTGCCCGAGGGCATGCATTAAGATCAGCAAACATCACTCCCCATGTTTTCCACTATACAGGGAAACCAGATAAGGTTGTCCCCTGTCACCTCTGTTGTGTGCAGTCTTTTATTTATTTATTTATTGAAATGTTTCACCAGGAAGGCACACTGAGCAACAGGTTGCTCATCTCCCAGTGTGACCTGGGGGAGATGTGTAAATAGGGATGAGTCATTTTACATTCAAGTTACAAAGATCAACATAGCATACAGTTAATTAAGGAGTTGTTACAGTGTTGCATACATATGTAATTTGTGAGAACAATTAATAAGTGCAATGGTAATAAGTGAACAAGTGATATCATGAAATAAGGGTGAAGGAGAGAGAGGACGAGATGACAGATAGTGCAGAGTCATGTCCCAGAGAGACCCTTTTCAGGATGCAGGGAACCCTGCAAGGGGACAGGGACTGGAGTAGGGATTAGAGGGGAGGAAGAGAGAGAGGAAGTAAGTGTGATTAACACCTAGGAGGGAAATAAGGTCTGACCCAAAACAAAACCCTTCAGGATGCGTAAAACCCTGCAAGGGGCAGGGAAGTTCAGGCGATTGTAAACCCTCTATGTTGTTAGGCGTAATTATAGAGGGTCAGTGAGAGGGAAGAAATGAGGAATATCACCTTTGAGGGATGAGGCCTGATCCAAGGAACCTCCAGGATGCTGGGGATCCTGCAAGGGACCTCTAAGGCCAAGGATAGGTAGATGGGAGAAGAAAAGGTGGCATGCTTAGGCACCATAGGACCCTTTCAGGATACTTAGAACCCTGCAAGGAGAGTGTGAAGGCTATGGAAAAGGGGAGAGAGTAGGGAAGGAAGAAAGAAAGGTATCAGAACTAGCACCTAGGAGGGGCTAAGGTCAGTAGAAGCAGAGTTGATAGAGGCATTGGGTGAATTCCAAAGGGGCTGAACTGTAAGGAGCAAGATGAAGGAAATTAAGGTGGGTCATGACAGGAACAGTGAGGTGCAAGACAGTAGGAGAGGGCATTGTTGATGGAATAGAGGAAGGAGGAGGTCAGATTTGGGGAGTGTAGAGAGTTCCATATTTTAGAGAAAGGGTGAGAGTACCCAGACTGGCCGGAGAGGGTGCAGCAGTGAGGGATAGTTAGCATGCGAGTGTCGGTAGATCTGAAGTAGTGGGAAGGAGGAAGGGTATTAAAATGAAGGGAGAGGTTGAAGTGAGTCACCCAGCCAGTGTTTAGTGGTGAATTTAGTGCAGTGTGAAAGGTGTCTATTCATAAGGAGGGGAAGGAAAGTGCTTGATAGAGGTCACAGATGATGGGTGCTAGAGGGAGCATCAAGGACAAAGTGGCAGAAGGAGTTGAAGACAGTGTCCAGTCTGGTCAGGGAAGACTTAGGAGCAGCACCATAGACTACAGTGCAGTAGTCAAAATGGGGAGGATCATCTTCTGACAAGCTCACACCTAGCTGCAGGAGGATGCAACTCTGTTTTCTGAACAAGGCACCAAGTTTGAGGTGCAGGTTTTTCTGGATGGCGCAATGTGTCCAGAGAAGTTAAGGTGTTGGTCTAACCAAACCCCAAGGTATCTGAAGGACTAGATGTCCTCAAGTAAAGTCCTGTCAAGAGTGCAGAAAGTGGGCAGGAGGAAAGCCTATAGAGTCTCTGCCTTGTGCTAAAGGTCACAGGGACTGTCTTTTTAATGTTAAGGAGTAATTTATGGTCTGCAAACCAGAATTGGACCTTGTTGAAGTCATGCTGCAAGCTGGATATAACCTCAGCTGGGCATGAGCCAGGTGCATACAAGACAGTATCATCAGCGTACATGTATATGGCAGAGGAGGAGAGTAGACAGATGACAGGTAGTTAAGAAAGATGGAGAATAGAAGGATTGAGCACGGAGCCCTGAGGGCTGCCAGTGCAGATCGGGAGGTGTGGCGAGATGGCATCTGCGATCTTAACTGATTGGATTCTACCAGTAAGGTAGGCCTTAAAAATTAGTGGCAGAAGGGTTTAAACCAACAGATGGTAGGGAACCAAAGAGAAGGGAGTGGTAAACAGTGTCAAAAGTCTTGGCAAGGTTGACAAATATGGCTGAGGTAATTTTGCCATTGTCCATCCTGGAGAGGATGGAGTCAGTGAGCCAGGAAGGGAGGTGGTGGTAGAGTGGTTATTCCAGAAACCACATTGGAATGGGGTGAAGAAGGAGCTATTACACAGAAAGGAAGTGAATTGAGAGAGGACTAGATGTTCTTGTAGTTTGGCTAGGGTTGGGAGTAGCAGATGGGGTGAAAGTTACCAGAGGATGAGGGGTTTCCACCTTTAGGTTGGTGGAGGACCACTGCGTGCTTCCATGTGGTAGGGACATCAGAGGTTGAGAAGAAAAGAATTAAGATTAAGGAGAGGGGTAGGCAATGGCCAAGGCTGAGAGAGAGAGAGAGAAGTTTAGGGTCAAGGTAATCTGGGAAGATCCTTTAGAGGGGTTGATGATGAGGAGGGCATTTAGAGTATTGGTGGGAAACTTTGGGTTTGTGGAACCTCTGGACCAGAGGATCCATGAAGCAGAGAACATTACAGGAATTGCACTAGGAGGTACAGAACACTGCACCACTCTACGCTGATGATGTTCTGTTGTACCTGCAGGATCCAGATAGTTCCTCCCAGAAGTAAAACAAATCCTGGAGGATTCTGGCTAAATTTCAGGATATAAACAAACTGAGCACTACTAAAACTGAGGTGCTGGCTTTTCACTATAACCCCACTTCTACAATTATCAACTTATTCCCATACAACTGGGCTCTACCTAAACTAAAATACCTGGGGATCTACCTGTTCCGTGACCCCTCTTCAGCATACAAGAACAATCACACTGCTTTTACCTCACAATTAAAAACAGATATAGCCAATTGGAATAACATTCCTTTAAGTCAAACCAGAAGGATAGACCTTTGTACGAATGGTCGCACTACTCAGGGCCCTGTACCTATTTCAGAATGCCCTAATACACTGACATAAGTGGTGTTTCAGGATTGGAATCAGGCCATATCAAGATTCGCCTGGGCTGGACAAAACTCAGAGTCCGGTTAAAACCCTATTCCTACCAAGGACAGGAGGGGGTCTGGCCCTTCCAGATCTACTATCTTACTACAAAGCAGCACAGCTTATACACATCATGGTGAGACAGACTCAGCAATGCACTGGGCTGAGATGGAACAATCCAACCTCTCCCACAGTGAATATTACTGCAGCCTATACTGAATGAGATAGAGCCCGGAATTGCTACAATCCACAATCCCTGGATGAATCATTACATTTCTAATTGGGCCTCCATTAAGAAAGCCCTATGCCTCACCCCTTCCTGCCCCTAATCTGCCCTATTTTTAACCTTTACAACTTTCTACCGGGAGGCTGGACCACAGATTTGGGAACTGAAAGAGTTACAGTTTAAGATGCCTCACACAAATTACTTCACAGGGAATTTAGGACCTGTGAGGACCCACAGAGAACTTACGGTCTTCCCGAGGGCTTTTACCAATATTTACAACTCAGACACTACTACTGCAACAACCTAGCAAGAGCAGTAAGTAATCCCAAGCTCCACCTCCACTGATCACTAAGCTAAACAGTCAAACTCCACGCCAGATCAATCTCACTTAATCTCCTACTCTATCAGTCGATGTTAGCCACCCAAGAAAATATGAGCATATATGCTTCCAGTGGCATGAAGAACTGGGGATGAGGTGGAGTCTGAGGAACGGCAAATGGCATGCCAACAAGTAGCAAGGGTAAGTATCTCACACCAATGGTTGGAATACACCTGGAAAAATCTTATCAGGTACTGTAGAACCCTGGCCATTACCAGACACTACTCCCCCTCAGGCCCAACACACTCACATTATGTGGGCATGTCCTTAGCTCAGGCCTTTCCTATGTGCAATAGATTCAGAACTCCAATCTGGGTGTGGAATCTGGGCATTATACTTGACAGTGGTTTGACATTTAAGGCTCAGGTGTTGGCTTTTGTCAAGACCTCTTTCTATTATCTGAGGAATATCATCTGGATTAAACACCTCGAACCTTCCAAATCTAGTCCATGCTTTTGAGACCTCCAGCCTTTGACTATTGCAATGCCCTGTATAGTACCTTGCAATTTCAGGAGTTGTTATCTGTTGTTGGGGAGGCAGATACAGCTATCAGAGATTATGTATGTCCTCCTTAACCTTCCAAGGGGCTTTAGAGACCCAAACTCTAGATACCTCTTGACATTTTAATAACAGCCATCAGCTTTTTAGCCATCACCAAGGCTTGGCTTACCCTGAGAATTCCTTCAATTCAAGAATGGTGGTAATTTAAAAATACAATTCTGATCCATACTGGACTGTATGATATCAGTGTATGATTTAAATTGTGATTGTTGGTATTATATTGTCAATAATGTTATTATTAGTTATTGTTGTTAGTAAATGTAAATGCAACCTCCCCGGTCGCTCCTGAAAAGGGACTTCTAGTCTTAGTGGGCCTACCGGTCAACAAAATTCAATAAATAAATAAATAATTACAGGATCACCTTGTAATCAGTACCTTAATGGCACTAATGGTGTATGACCCATCTCCTGTTTAAAATAAAGCTTTTACTAACTACTAACTAATAGTTAACCATTTATAGTGTATGTTAGAACATTGTCTTCATCGAAAATCCAGCGTTACCTAGTCTTGTTGTACCATCGATGTGACGTCACAATGTTGTTGTACCATCGTGAGTATGTCACATCGATGGTACAACAGCTCTGCCCACATTTACGCATGTGCAAGTCGTGCTTCAGATTCATATTCAAAGTGGACACTGCACTTCAGCATAGGCACTGGAAGATGTCTTAATTTAAAAGTAAGTGCCATTTTATTTTGTTAGTCGGCACACAGCAGAGCTAAATTATTTAATTTAAAATGCAGACTGGAGTAAGAGCTCAATTGTCACTGACACTGGCTAGGCGGGGGTTCCCCGACATCACAGCGTGACCGTGAAAGAATCCACACGTTGTTCTGTTGTTACTTTTGTCCATACACAATAAAAGACAGTGTATGGGCAACAGTGAACAACAACAATTACCATTCATGTCTCGAGGTGTCATGACATCCTCAAACTTCTCGAGCTTCACTCTCGAGGTTTCAACGGTTGTCATGACAACTCTCTCAAGTGAACAACACTTTGTTGTTCACTGTTGCCCATATACTGTCCTGTATATACTCCATGGAAAAGATCACCCATAGGCTTTATGACCAAGAGGAGAAGTGCAATTCTAGATGAACAGTCCGACTCCTGTATTATATGTCAGAAGATGACTCCTTTGTACCATAACAACCTTCCTCCTCCCTCTCCCTTTCCCCCATCCCTGATCAACTGGAAAGAGCTCAGCCCAAAAGGCTACGAGGCAATACACATCCCTGAGGCTTGCCAGGCTACACTCATTCCACTTCTCAATCCACAAGCACTGCTGCTTTCCCTTCCACCACCCTCCTACATCCTCTTCCAAGATACACTGGGTGAAGCCTACCAAAGAAATGCTCTCTCCATTCCCCACCAAACACAGGGGCTATCTCTGACTCTCCTATCCTCCTGAAGGATCTTTTCCAGTTGGCCAGAAGCACATTTCTCCTCTTCCCAGGGTTATTGGATAGGACCCTACTGATTTTTGTGAAAAATGGAAAACTGAAGCAACGACTCTCCACTAGGCCAAGGTAGGCATGGCTACTGGAAGAAACAAATGTCTCTCACCCTAGGCCTAGTACCTAAATGTTATAGGATAGTTGAACCTACCTTAGTATTAGGTACTGTACTGTTATATCCAGGTATTAAGAGCCTCCCGACTGACCAGGAGATACCCAACCAACGTATAAACATGTATAATGATGAAACTGTATTGTTCTGTGCTGTCTTCTTTAAAATAAATAAAGATGATATTTTAAAAAGAAAGTGCTTGGCATATCACACCAGTGTTCCATAACCTGCACTGGCTGCCAGTACAGTGACAGATCACCTTCAAGGTTGGTTTACTGACCTACAATACCCTACATGGACAGGGACCCCGGTATCTGCAAGTTCTTCTTTGTCCTTATCACCCATCCTCCCACTCCTCTCCTCTGATGAGGGATTGCTAGAGGTTCCAGGGCTCAATTAAAGTCCCTGGGCCCGTTCCTTTGCTTTTTGGCTCCCACCCTGTGGAACTCTCTACCTCATCAGATACGTGAGTGCCTCCTGTAGAGAGCTTTAAATCTGCTCTTAAAACTCATCTGTTTGGTATGACTTTCCCTGACTTCAATAATTGTTTCTTTTAATAATTCTAGGATTTTACTGTAATTGTCTATTTATATTATTGTTTTTGATTATTTAATTGTACAAGCACTTTCATCTTTTGGAATTGCACTTTCTATAAATAAATGATTGATTGATTGATGACATGGGAAGGGATGACGGTCAGATGTAATGGGTGTGGAACAGCAATCTTCCAGAGTATAATGTGGAATACAGGAGGATGTCAACTATGTAGGTAGCTTAGACAACTTAGGGATGAGACAGTGAAACTGAGATGGGAACTGATTAGGAGGTAGGAGTGGTGTGGACATAAGCAGTGGGGGATGAGAAAGGGGAATTGCTCTGTAGGACAGTGCAGATTGTGGAACTAGTGTACAGTATATTTCAGGGAAGATGCATTGTCCAAGAATACCAGAGTTCCAGGGCCCAGGTGAGAAGAAAAATTACTCACCTTAGTAATTGCTTTTCTTCTCATGGAGTCTTGCTATATTATGACAATATGCAGTTAGCCACTGCACTTGAACTGCCCTGAGAGAAAGTGTTAACTCCAGAGAATCTGGAGTTCTAGCACGAGGCGCTTATGCCAAAGTTTATCTGGCCAGTTTCAAATGAAACTGTCAGATCTTTATGAAGTTAACACTAAGCAACAAGTCTGTGTGAAAGCTCTACACTAGCCAAATGGCTACCTACTAGTAGTAATAACAACAACAGAAACAACAATAACAATAATAACAATGAATAATGGTATTATTAGTTTCCCCCGACAAGCACTATTAGGATCCCCCCTTCCCCAAAGACTCAAGTCCAGGAAGGGGCCAATATATTACCTAAACAAAATAACCTAGTTCCCAACCCTAAATAAAAGAGGGTAAAGGAAAAACTACAATGGCATGACACAGTGCTTGCATTAATTTGCCACCCCTACCCAAGTAGAAGTTCTGAGAGGGCAGGTTGGGGGTGGTCATAATATAGCAGACTCCATGAGAAGAAAAGCAATTACTAAGGTGAGTAATTTTTCTTCAAACACCATGAAGTCTTGCTATATTATGACAATATCAGATTACACAGCAGTACCTCCATGGAGGAGGGTCAGAACCTACTTAGGAAATAGGTTTCAAGCACGGCTGTGCCAAACGAGCATCTCTTCTGACTGACATCTAGGAATAATGCTTGGTAAAAAGTGTGAACTGTTTTCTAAGTAGCAGCTTGACAGATTTCCAGAATGGAATATCTCTAGCAGCTGCTAGAGATGCAGCCACCCCTGGTGGAGTGAGCCTCAGTCCTGAGGGGTTTTCTACCCAGTTTTTGTAACAAAATTGGATACAAGAGACAATCCACCTTGCAATTGTCCTCTTAGTGGCAGGTTTCCTTGCCAACCTCGCCATAAGTAAGGAAGAGTTGGAGGATTCGAACCTGTGACCCTTAGTGCGTGCTCAAATAGTAGCTTAAGGCTCTTTGACGTCCAAGCTGTGCAGTCTCCTCTCACCTGAGGAAGAATGCTCAGTGAAAAATACTGGAAGAGAGATGGATTGGTTCAGGTGGAAATCTGAAACCACCTTAGGCAAAACTTTCTGTTAGTCCTGAGGACTACCTTATCTCTGTGGAAAGAGATAAAATCTTCTTCCACTGACAGGGCCTGTAATTCACTTATGCGTCTGGCAGAAGTGATAGCCACTAGGAAAACAGTTTTCCAGTTAGATACTTGAGCTCTGCTGAGGACAGAGGCTCAAAGGGGGTTGCATTAACTGAGCAATGCAAACATTCAGGTCCCAGGCAGGAGCTGGTTCCCAAAAAGGAGGTTAGTGTGAAGTAACCCCTTAAAAACTTGGAAAACACAGGGTGAGAAGAAAGGGAAGCAGGCTTCCTGCTGACACAAAAGCAGAGACAGCTGCCAGATGAACCTTTAAGGTAGCTGGCCTAAGGCCTAGGGAATTTAAATGGACCAAATAGTCCAGTAAAATGGGCAGATCAGCAGATTCTGGGATAATCTGCTTCTCAGAGCACCAGATGAAAACCTCTTCCACTTAGGAACATAAGTGGCCCTAATGGAAAGGCTTCCTTGAAGCCTTAAATATCAGGACACCTTGAGAAAGGTGTAGATCAGCAAATTCTAACTCCTCAAGAGCCAGGCCTTGAGATGGAGGGATTTGAGGTCCGGATACCACACTCTCCCTGTGCACAGGCCAGCAAGTCGTGGACTCTGGGCAAGCTCAGGGCAGGGTGGACTGTCAAGGACAGAAGCAGTGGGTACCAGGGCTGTCTGGCCCAATCTGGGGCAATCAGAATCATTTTGCAGGGTTGAGATCTGATTTTACTAGTACCCTGAAAAGAAGAGGAAAGGGGAAAGGCATACAGGAACTTCCTTTCCAATCCAACAGAAAAGCGCCCAGGGGACTGAGCCCAGCACTGGAGGCCTGCAACAAAATAGAGGAGTTGGTGGTTGTCTGGGGCTGCAAAGATCTATCTGAGGGGTGCCCCATCTGGCAAAGACCGACCCCAGCACCTGAGGATCAGAGCCCATTCGTGATGGCCCTGAGAAATCCTGCTGAGGGCATCCGCTAGAACATTGTCCTTCTCTGGAAGGTGAACTGCTATCAGGGAGGTGTTCAGGGAGTAAGCCAGAGACCATAACTTCATTGCTTCGTGCACAAGGCTGATGACCGAGTGCCCTTTTCTTGTTGATGTACCACATTGTTGTGGTGTTGTCTGTCCTGACTTGAACTACTTTGTTCTGGACAGAAGCTGAAACACCTGAAGAGCTAAAAAGACAGCTCTGAGTTCCAAAAGATTGATGTGAGAGAGATTCTGAGGAGACCACTCTCCCTGAGTGGACAGGTCGCCTCAGTGAGCTCCCACCCCAACAGGGAGGCATCCATGGTGAGGGTGAGGGAGTGGGAAACAGGAATGAAAGGAACCCTTGTTTTAGATTGCCTCGGTCCTGCCACCAGTGGAGAGCCAGGATCAGAGTTTGAGTCACTGGGACCAATTTGGAAAGGGGTCCCTCCTTGAGACCAATAGGCCCTCAAATGGAACTGAATGTCCCTCATCTGGAATCTTGCTCCTTGCACAACAGCTGTGGAAGCAGCCATGTGCCCCAGGAGTTGCAGAAAATGCCTTGCTGGTCGAGAGACCCACAGGTAAAGGAGGATGCCAGGACAATGAGTCTGTCTACCCTTTCTGAGGGAAGAAATGCCCTGGCTAACTTTGTGTTCAATTCTGCACCTATGAAAGTTAGTACCTGAACTGGTTCCAGAACTGACTTTGGTAAATTTAGCAGGAATCCAGGAAGTGAGAAGCTGCTGGGTGACTTGCAAGTGGGATTTTACTCTGGATCTGGAGACTGACCCACAATGAGCCAGTCGTCCCGGTAGGGAAACACAGCAACCCCTTGCTCTTTCTTAAATGAGCCACTACCACAGCTAGACATTTTGTGAATACCCTGACGCAGAGGTAAGGCCGAAGGGCATTGCCCTGAACTGGTAGTGGCCTGAGGGCAGTTCGAACCTGAGGTACTTTCAGTGAGAAGGCCTGATCAGAACATGAAAATAGGCATCCTTGAGGTCCAGGGAAGCTAGCCAGTCCCCTGGCCTCAGGGAAGGCAAAATCATTGCCAGAGTCAACATTTTGAACTTTGGTTTCAAAAGATGCTTGTTCAGGTACTTTAAATCTAGAATGGGCCACCATTCTCTCCTGTCTTTTGGGGTAAGAAAGTATCTTGAGTATAGCCCTCACCCTGATGGCAGGAGGACCTTTCCACTGCTTTGCAGTCCAGAAGAGAAGAAACCTCTGCTTCCAAAGCAAGGGCTTCTGAAGGATTTGCAGGTGGAAAATGTCTGGCTCATCTTTGGAAACTGTTTGAAGCTGAGAACCAACCCTGGCTTATTACCTCCAGAACCCATCTGTCCGAGTTAGGACACCCAGTTCTGTCTGAAATAAGCCAACCTGCCCCCCACAGGTACAGAAGAATCAGCCCTGGGCACCCCATCAGGGTGCCTGCTTGGCAGCAGCCTTAGGCTGAGGGGAGGGAGGGGACGGTTACTTGTGCCCGCCTACCTCTCTGCTCTGAAGAAACCCCTCTGTGCAAACGCAGTGGAGGCTTGAGATTGGTAAAAGGCTCGTGGAAGGCCTGCCCCTACCTCTGGGAGCATGCCTTTGTGGAGTGGCATGCCTCCTTAGCCTGGGCACTTTGTAGGTAGTTCTGTATTCATCCATCTTTTCATATAGTTTTCGTTTGTTCCCAAACAGAGAATTTCCCACCACAGGAAAATCCATAGCCTTGACTGAGTATCTTGGGACAGATTAGTGCATCTGAGCCATGCCAACACACGGAAAGCTACAGAAGTGGCCATGACCCTAGAGGAAACATCATTAACATCAACAGCAGTATGAAATTGAACTTTAGAGGCTTCAATGCCATCAGCAGCCACCTTGTTCCAACTCACTAGCCAGCTGGCCATGGCCTGCTTGGCTAACTGCAATACTGTGTCCCATCTAGATTTCTGATATCTAGCTACATAAGCCATATAATTTGCCTGCCTGAGTCCCAAAGAAGCTGCCATATACTGTTTTTTCGCCATGGCATCAATCTTCCTGGAATCCTTATCAGGAGGATGAGGCCAGGGAATATTAGCCTTGTCACAGGCTGCAGCTTGTACCACACCTACATGACTACACTGCTCAGTGAGGAAGTCTGTATCAGAGCCTGACAAAGTATACCTTCTGTCCATTTTTTATCTACAGGAGGGACAGAATGAGGATTTTTAAAATCTTTGTTGTTTGCTTCTAAATGACTTATGCAAAGGAATAGACAACCCCTAGACTCTGGTATATCCATCATTTCACATAATCAGGCTCCTCTTGCTCATCCACAGCCTCCTCTAAAGGAAGCTGGAGGGTTTCTGCAACCTTTGTAAAACATAAAATGAGAAGGGACTCAGACAGAATAGGAGGAGATTCTAAAGGTCTGTCTGGAGAAATGTCCGGTTCAATGGGCACGTCCAGACCCTCCCAGCCACACATATATTGATCAAATTCCTCCCTCCTGTGGTTCATAAAATTCCTCAACATCATACTCCTGAACCATTGAACTGAACGAACCAACCTTTACCAACTGTTGGTGGTCTGACAGGTCCCTGAGACAGTGACTGGACAATCTGAATGGCTTTAGCTATCTCTGCAGCAGTTGGAGAGACAATTTTGGACTCCAAACCTACTGACTTCTTTGTCTTTTAACTGGGACTGGTTTCTCTGAACCAACACTTTAAACGTTAATTTCAGCAAACCCGATCGGTTCAAAACCGAACCGATAATTGAATTTCCACCTTTTGCCGAGGAAGTCTCGCCCTGGTCAGAGGGCACTCCCTCTGGTCCAGTGGGTGCTGGACCGGCTGCCATCCGGCTGCCAGGACTCTTGGCCTCGCTCCCTGAGCCGGCCCAACTTTTCCAGGGTGGCTGCAGGAAATTTTACACACCTGGCAGTCTGACAGGAGGTGGTCAGCCCCTCAGACAATAGACACAGGTGTGTGGGTCAGCCTTGGCAAAGGCTTCCCACAGACATCACAGTGTTGAAACCCAGTGGGCACGGTTTTTCTTTGGGTTTCTCAGACATAATGCCAGTCTATCCAAAAACTTGCTCTTTGGATGGCAGTGCCAGGTAAGACACCATTATCGGTTCCTAACCATGTTTACGGTATTTGAAAAACCTAATTTTAAAGCAAGGTTTTTAGAACCGAGAAGAACCGGGAACCGCACTCTAAAAGCCCAACCACACAGACTTTAATTTTGTACTTATGGTTTACCAGATAGAGTTTTAACCGAAATGCGGTAAAATAAATATTTTGCCGGTTCAAATGAACCGGAAATACCGCTGAACCGAGAAATGAACCGAGCTGAAGGAGCTGATCTCCGAGCGACTGTTCAGTGTAGCGAGTAAAGAATCTGACAGTTTCATTTGAAACTGGCCAGATAGAACTTTTAAGACATACCAAGGCTTAGAACTCCGATTCTCTGGAGTTAACACTTTCTCTCCGGGGCAGTTCAAGTGCAGTACTAACTGTATATTGTCATAATATAGCAAGACTTCATGGTGTTTGAATGAAGGGAGGAAATGGCAAGTGGTGAGAGGTGGATGCCGGGGGCAGTCAATGCAAGAAGTGAGGAAGGGAGCAAGGAAGGAAAGGAGGCATCGAGACAAGGGAAATGGGCAATAAACAGGTTCACAATATTGCAGAGTATGGACGAGGAAGGGAGATGATGATGCAGGGGGGGACCAGAGCACAAGTGTAGTAAAGTTGAGCAGGAGAGAAGGGAGGGACTAAAATCAGGAATGGAACCAGTGACAGGAGGGCAAATGATCCAAGGGACAGAGGAAAAGAAAAGCAAGGGTAGGGGATATGAAGGGGAAAGCATGTGCAAGGCAAAGGCATTTCCAGGAGGGGACCAGTGTGGGGAAGGGGAAGACTGGGCCAAGGAGAGGTGAAGCAAGGGACAAGCAGCGGAAGGGGAAGCTGAGGTTAGGGAAGATGTGAGACAGCGGAGTCGATCAAAAGGGAGGATCTCATGAAGGAATTAGGAAAAGGAAGGGCATCACAACAGGGAGAGGCAAGATGCAAAAGACAGACATTATGACAGGAGAGACAGGAATGAGGGAGAGGGTTGTAATTGTGGGAGACTTAATACTGAAAGGAATAAGATGGTGAAACAAAACACAAGAAGAAGCAATAGGAAGGTGGAGTGTATGCCAGGCATGATGGCACAGAAGGTGGGTACTATTATACTATAGTGTGTGGGACCACATAAGGAAGTCTCATATTGTGGTACATTTGGGAACCAATGATCTGTCAGGATGCGAGGGAAGGTGGTGCAGGAAAGGTTCAAGGAGCTGGGTGACATATGCCGGGGTAGGACAATCGGTTGCTTTCGGAGGTACTGCCAGCCCTGAGGGCCAGCACAGTTAGGAAGCTGAGGATAGACAGAAGAATTTAACTCATGGCTGGGGGATGGTGTGAGGCAAACAGGTACAGGCTGCTGGGAGGTTGGGGCAGGACCTGGGAGTGCAACGACCCATATGCTCCAGGCAAACTACACTCAAGTAAGGAAGGCACATGGGTCCTGAAAGATAAATTGAGAGATACTTAGCAGAAGTGCTGGATTTAAACTGAAGAGGAGGCACTAAGAGAGGGGTTCCCAGACCCCCAGAGGATAGTCAAACAGAAGGGTGTGGGCATGGAGACGGATAGTAGAGGAGGGGAGGAGATGGAAGCCAAGGAAGGGTGGGAAGAGAGAAGAGAAAGGGGGCAGGCTGGAATTTAGTGTCCTTAAATGCTAGGATTTTGGCCAACAAGGTAACAGATCTGCAGGTGGTGATGGCAGAGGGGAGGTAGACATAGCTGCCATAATGGAAACATGGGCAACCCAGTACCATGAATGGGACCTCGAGATTCCAGGATACCAATTGCTAAGGAAGGACAGAGGAAAAGTGAGAGGGGTGGAGTTGTTTTGTATATAAAGGAAGGGAGGCTGTGCATCCAGGAAGAGGGCTCGGAGGGCTTGGCAGAAGTTGCAGTGGGGAAGGATCTCATTTAGAGGGTGATTTACAGACCACCCTCATGGAGCATAGAATAGGACAGTGAGCTAGTGGACCAGAGGAAGAGGAACACTGTAAGAGTTGGAGACTTCAATCTACCTGAGTAGACTGAGCACCCTGGCTACTCTTGTCAGGGAGAGCAGCTCCTTCTTAATGCTATCCAGGAGTGTTTCCTGTCCACAGGTGTATCAGAGCCAACTAGGCAAGGGACTAACCTGGACATAGTGTTATTAGATGGGGATCAGGTCCAGGATGTAGAAGTGCAGGATCCTCACAGGCAGTGACCACCGCATGTTGTGATTTTACATCAGCATGGGAAGGAATTAGCTGAGACCAAAACTAGAGCAGTGGACTTCAGGAAGGCAGACTTAATAAAATTGGAAACATACTGGGGGCACCTGGCCATGCTCAGACTGAGATGGATGTGTTCAAAATGGTAGTCATCAAGAGGGAACTATTGAGGCCACTGAACATGCACAAAGGCTCAAAATAAGAACCCTAAGGCCAAGAGACCTAGCTGGTTTAGCAGGAAGGTAGCAGATAGAATGAAGGAAAGAAGGTAGCCTTCCTGAGATACAAGAGGTCCTGAGGGAGGAAGACAAGCTTATGCAGTGAAAGCTAGGGAGGCAGGGAAAGAGGTCCAAACAGCCAAGGTAGTGAAAGAACTGACACTGGTGCAGGGGATTAAGGATGGGGAAAAGAACTTTCCACTACATTAAGATAAGGGTCAGAAGAGATGGCATTGTAAGGATAGAGAGGGAGTGAGGGTGGGCAGAAAAGGAATAGGATCAGGTGGAGGCACCTAATGAGTATTTCTGCTCAGTCTTTACCAGGAATAGGACAGTCCCATGCCACATGGGATGGTTCGTGGTTGCCCAGGGAGGAGATGAATATAAAGAAGAAAATGGGGTTGAGAGGGTCTTTAGAGACTAATGGAACTAAGCATTGACAAGGCTTCTGACCCAGATGGAATACACCAAGGGTCCTGAGAGAGATGGCGAGATGCTAGCATTACCCCTGCTGGACCTGTTTAACACCTCACTGGAAAGGGGTGTACCACAGGACTGAAGAATAACACATGTGGTACCACTGCACAAGAGTGGACCCAGGGTCAAACTGGGTAACTACAGGCCAGTCATTCTATCCTCTATAGTGAGAAAGATGATGGAGACCATTCTTAAGGAAAGGCTGGTGTCCTTCGTGGAAGTGAATGGTCTCCAGGATGACAGGCAGCATGGGTTTATTAGGAGAAGATCCTGTCAAACAAACATGATAGCGTTTTTCAGTTAGGTTACATGGTCACTGGACAGGGGCAGGTGGTGGATACCCTGTACCTGGACTTCAGCAAGGCATTCAACTCGTGCCTCATGATGACAGGCTGATCAGAAAGCTGAGGACCTGGGTATAGGAGAAAACTGCTAAGGTGGGTTGAGAGCTGGCTGTGGGACAGGAACCAGAGAGTGGTGATATTGGGGACCTATCTAAACCTAGGTCTGTAACCAGTGGGGCCACAGGGCTCAGTACTTGGACCAGTACTGTTTAACATCTTTTATTGGGGACATAGCAGAGGGTGTCAAAAGTAAGATCTGCCTTTTGCAAATAATACCAAGTTCTGTGGGAGGATGGACACAGTGGAGGGGAGACAAGAACTAAAGGAAGATCTGATTAGGCTGGAGAAATGGTCAGGCATCTGGCAGTTGGGATTCAATACCAAGAAGGTGAGGTCATGCACCTCGTAGTCAGGAGCACAGGGGCCAGCTACTGACTAGGGTCTCTCGATGCCGGTTTGACACTAAGTTGTCAACCGCCATCACATCGACAGATTTATGTTGACTGCAACCTTGCAGTCAACATAAACCGACTGGAACCCAGGCTGTTTTTTCATCTGGGGCTTTGCTCACCTCATGCAGGGGTTTCTGTTTCAATACCCCGATCTCTAGGATTCTAACCCGAATCGAGTTGATCGGGAGGAGGTGCAGGACTGGGAGACAGAGTGCCGAGGTCTTGGGCAGACTATTACAGTGAAAACGCGATGTTGTCAGCATCGACGCTTTGCTGTAACAGTGTCATCACACAGGGGGCATGCCCTGGCGGCGGGGGTTCAGGTGTCCATTTTGAGGTGGAAAAGGTGAAGTGCTGGTCAGGGGTGATACAAAGCACTACGCGTAGTTGCAAGGCAGTAGCCAAAGCTAATAAAATACTGGACTGCATCACCAGAGGAATCACCTCTAGGAGGGAAAGTTATTCTGCCATTGTACAGGTCTCTGGTGAGAACCCATCTGGAGTACTGTAGACAGTTCTGGTGCCCTTATCTAAAGAAGGGTGTTAGTCTATTGCAGAGGGCCAATGGAGAGCTACCAAGATGATCCAGGGCATGGGGAGAAAACATACAAGAAGAGGCTGAGGGAGCTCAACATATACTCCCTGGAGGACAGAAGAGGGGACGATAGAAACCTTCACGTGCCTCAAAGGCATAAACAGGGTACAAACAGATAGTATATTCAACCTGAGAAAGGAGGGTACTACAGGAAAGCACAGCCTGAAGCTGGTGGGGGTAGATTTAAAAGGAGATGAGGCAGTTTTTACAGAAAAGGTGGTTAAGCGGTGGAACGAGCTGCCAGGGAAGGTGGAGCTGTGAATACAGTAGACAGCTTCAAAGGGGTGGGACATGCTGAGGAAGAAATTAGAACTGGAGGAACAAGCTCTGGGAAGGGAAGGAGGGAGAGTGTTAGGGAGGTTGATGATTCCAGGAGGAGGAGGGAAGCTCCAGAGATGAGCTGAGCTACACACTCAAGTAGACTAGCTAGACCATGATGGCCTGATTCTGCTAGCAATTTCGTATGTAGGTGGGCAGATATCCAACCTGATAAATCACTCCAGTCTGATAATTATGAAATTTGTGGTATTTGTCCCGCACAGATAGTACCCCTTTAAGATGTCAGAGCAAACATCAAATCATGGGTTTAAAACAATTACCTAAAGCTGTTCACTTGATGTCACATAAAAGCACCACTATAAACAAGGTGCTATGTGTTGCCTTCAGATACACTCGGTGCTGAAGCGGTGCTAAGGGGTTGCTGATGCGGGTGCGATTTGCTGCAATGTCAAACAAAAGTATAGTCTGGGCATATTTTTCAGTCGATCAGGAGAAGGATTCAAGGGCTAAATGTTGTTTGTACCTTACTCCAACGTTCATAAGTTGTAGGCTCAGGACAAAGATGATGGAAGAGCTGTCCAAAATTCAATCATTTGTTTTTACCACTGATACTTGGACTACTGAATACTCAATAATATCTTATCTGCCTGTAACAGCCCACTGGGTAGATTCACGCTCAATAGGCGCCAAGAGCACTGCTTCAATTAAAACACCTCACTGAAAGGCACACGGTGAGAATCTTTCCCATTAATTCCTGAGTGTACTTGAAAACTGGGGTATTGTCAGTTCTAAGAGACACCTAGTTATCTGAGCTAATGGCCAGAACACAGTCAAAGCTATGAAATTAAGTGCAATTACTAGCCCTAGGTGTGTTGCTCACACTCTCTAGTTAATAATACATGATACAGTCCTGAAGCAAAAGTCAGTTGAGGAATTATTGGCAACAGGGAAGGCTATGGTTGGCCACTTCAAACACACTGTTTTCGCACTGCAAAAATGACGTAATGTAGAAAATCCTACAAGCTCCTAATCACCGCTTAATTGAAGATGTCCCCACCTGATGTAATTCTACATTTTATATGTTGGAGAGGCTTTAAGAGCAGCATAGAGTTCTCACAGTTTATGCTGCTGAATCTGACACAGGGATATTGAGTTCCCACAATGGTCCTTGCAGAAAATATATACACAATACTTGCCCCTTGAGACTGAGACAAGGAGACTAAGCTCTGACAGTGCATGCATTTCAGATGTTATCCCCACAAGCACTGCCCCATACCACACAATCAAAGCACAAAGCTACCAGGTTTGCAAACACTGAAACACACTATGCTTGCTGCTACGGACAAATGGTACTGCATTATGAATCGACAAAAGAAGTTGTAGTTGCCACCATTTTGGATGCCCAATATAAGATGCACTTTTTTCCAAGAGAATGTGGTAAGTTTTGCACAGGCAGTGCTGAAACAGCTGGTAGGGGAGCTATCAGATGCACATCAAACACCCACCATGAAACCTTCTGAAAACAACCTTGCTACTGAGTCGAATCAGAGCATGATGATCCGTGGGAAGTCTTATCACAAACAAACTCCTACCAGAGGATTGTAAGTGTGTTTTTGTGTACCAGTAAATCATAACATTTATTTTGGCTTTCCACACTAAAAATATTTTTTTCCAGCAGCTGCTATCAATGGACACCTGCATAGAAATACTGAGCTCGACACATACCTGGCAGAAAGCATCGTGCCCAGAAAAGTACCCCAGATGTGCTGCATTCCTGGAAGACACAAGATTCCCATTTCCGACTTTGGCTGCAATAGCAAACTGCTACCTGGCTCCTCCAGTCACTAGGGCATCCAGCGAAAGGGTTTTAGTGTGGTTGGGAACATAATTAACTAGAGGAGGTCAAGGCTGTCACCGAAACTGCCAACATTCTCCTTTTATTAAGTAAACCATATCATGTTTTCGTTAATATATTACAGCTTTGGCTTTTCTTGGCCTTTGTATGTTTTTTCTTTGCCTGAAATTTTATTTATTAAACAAGTTTTCCATAGCTGCTGTATGTCTGTGTACTGTTTGTTCAATCATGAGTCACAGGGTGTTTGTTTGTGTTGGATTGTGTACTGTATATCAAATTGCAGGTAATGCTTTACGGTACATTTTTCTCATTCCTTATCTGACCCAATAAATATCTGATTCCTTTTCAGATATTGTATCGAAACCATTTGATTCTGATATCCGATACAGACTAGGATCCACCCACCTCTAGTTTGATGCACTGCAATGGACAACAAATGTGACAGGTGAGGAACTGGAAGCCACAGGTGTCCCTGGCACCATACACTTACATGGATCGCTGGTCAGGTGCTGACCCCCCATTGAGATGGGGAACAGGCCACAATACAGGTGCATGATAAGGCAGTATAACAGCAGCCATTGCATTGCCCAGCAGAACTAGGTGGCACAGACGATCCCAGAGGTGCACCTCAATGGGGCATGCCCTGGTGTCACAGAACCACAGCATGCCAAGAGATGGACATCTGATCAGGGGACACCCGATGCTGTCATGACAAATACCGGTTGGGCATGGAGCTATGCAGAACACTGGACATCCAGCAAACCTAGGTTAGGTTCCCACATCCTTCACAGTAGGACCGTTTACCCTGAGCAGGGCACATCACCTGCCAATGTTCCCAGGATACACCTGGCATGTGGTAACGCATTGTGCCTGTCCCAGTGAAGGATTTAATGTATGACACCACTATACTGAGGTTGGTGATGTTGATATTACTATGCCTCCCATAAGCACCCTTGCAGAAGCCAGTCCACATCATTGGCAGTGGCATCACAACCGGCAGTGTCACCTGGCTTTGCCTGCATTGGTCTGTCCAAACACTGTACCATATGTCAATGTTGTTACAGTGGCAGGTTGCTTCTGCCAACACACATGGCACATGGGGTGCTGTGGGATCTACCTAAGACATGGAGTAGTGTCTGACTAGAGGCTCACCACAGTAACCCCATGTCTGTCTGTAACTCACCCAGTAGGAGAGCACTGTGAGGCCATTCCATCTGAGCGGGAAAACAATAGAGGCAGAAGAAGACAGGCAGTGGTACAGATATGGTACTTGCAGTACATGGGATGCAAGGAACAGCTGGATATGTCAAACACATGTGGCTGTAGCAGATGGGCACAGCTGTCTGTCATGGAGCCCAGCTACTGGGGTGCTGCAGTGTGGCCATACTGTGACTCAACATGTTTCAGGAGTGCGATTGCTGTGGTAGGCACTCTGCCTGTCCATCACAGCTGGGATGATCTTCTAGAGTGTGACCATACCGGTGCTATTGGAGGCACTGGGTTTTCCTCCACCAGAACTATCCACGATGTGGTTTGTGGGCTGCTAGAGCACATCTGACTAGTCGACATCTAAGTGAGCTGTGCAGCCTTTGGGGCATATGAAAATCCCAATTTAGGGATGTGCAGTACTGTGGTGGCACAACACCTTCCATCATGGTGCACCCCTGTTTCTAATGCAGAGATGGTACAGGGCCAATCTAGCGCATGAGGTCCTGGTGTCACCGTAGCCACCATTTGAAAATCTCAGAAATGTTGCAGATAGTGACACACAATGCTCCTTTATCAGTTCTGGTTAACGCAAGCACCACGTGTCATTCTCTGGGATTTGAAAATCGAGCCCATTGTATAAAAAAAATAAATGAGTTGCCTTATTTTATTTCCAACATATATTTTAATGGAAATGTGTTTAAATCTGTTGAAACTGCCAGTTTAATTTTGGGGGGCAGGGGTTTGGGGGATCCTGAAATATCCATGCAGTTCATAGTATGTGTTTTTATGAACTTTCAAGAATTTATATCAGCAGTTTCGGTCTGTCTCTGCTATGTAACTGTGTTTTTCCACCTTTACCCTTTGCTTATACGATATTTTTATCTTCTTTCTCACCCTGCTTCTTTTATCTCTGGCTGTCCCCACATTTAACAGATGGAGTATTTAAAGTGGAATACAGGGATTCAGTTGGGGCACTCCTTTCTCTGTATGTAAGAGACTCTTAATCTCTGCAGAGTATCTCATGCACAGCTGTCCTGCAAATGGTACTTTAGGGAAAGTCTTTTAGTTTTAATATATTATTGATTGACCATGATAAGTAATATATTGATACCACCACTGAGACCACACTGTACCCTGTACCTTTATGTATAACTGATCACTTGTGAAAAGGGCTGTAGCTCATCTTGCTCTCCAGTATGAAATAACAAGCATTTGTCAAAGTCAAATGTTTGCTTGCTGATATTGGCATCAGATGTGCAGGAGTTAGACAGCTGCAGAAGAGGAATGGTAGTGAAGTATTGAACAATCCCACCTCCACCCTGTAGAGATGGACAGGCATTGGGGTGTGCCTTGGGTCGTCACCCATAATGCTCACAGCATTTCCACCTCACCCTATCCTGCAGACACTGACAAGTATTGAGGTGTGTCTTGGGGTGTCTGGTTTTATAGTCACCCCATTCCATAAGGACATATGCTGAAATGGGTGCAGTATAGAAAATGGGGTGAACTCTGGGGCTGAAGAGTCCAAGACACACCTCGATGCCTGTCACTGGTTTCAGGGTGGGGTGGAATGGAGTGAGCATTACATCCTGCAGTCCAAAGGCACACCCATGCCTGTCTGTCTGTACAGGGTTGGATGTTATGGTTAGAAACCCTAACACCCCGGTGTTTGTGGGTGTTCTGTCTACAGATTTTCAACATGGCCTTTTGGGACCCCCACCTCATGAAAGCATTTGGGACCTCTGCTCATGAACAGTGGCACTGTGATTCTGATAATCTGTCCTGAATGTTGATTTCCACAGCGACTCGTAAGCATGCTGCGCCAGATGTGCAAAACACAGTTTGGCAGGATGTGAAAAATGACACCAGTACCATTCATAGGGAAGTGTGAAGAGATGGCAATGTTGAAAATATGGAGTAGGAGATCACGTGATGCCTCAGCCTAGCTAGCAGCAAGTCCTCTCAGCTCCTCATACCTGCTTAATACTGCAATTTCTACCACCTACAGCTTTGAATTTTAGCCTAAATGTCATCTAAGGGTGCTGTATCAATGGGAATCTGCATAATAACCCTGCTATATTCCTCTCTTCAATCTATATGGAAGAAGAAATGAATCAGGCCTTACCTCAACATACTCCTCCGATGATACCGGAGAGGAGTTCTAAGTGCCCTAAAAGCCACAGCTCACAGGCAGGACATCCAGGCACTTCAACCCCAGCAGCCATACCCTTAATGGAGGATCTGTTCCTCCAAGAGTTCCAGTCCTTCAGAGAATCCCTAATGGAAATTACAGCAGAGCTCAAGTCCCTCCATAGTGATCTTGGAGATGTGGGATGGTGGATTACTGACTGGAAGCTCATACCTACTCCCTTGAGCTATGGCGGGACAAATCCGACTCAGAGGTGATCAAGCTAAAGCAACAAGTTTTCCGATTGCAGGAGAAGACCGAAGATTTAAAGGGAAGGAGCTGCCGTGAATAATTTGGTTCTTTTCGGCTTCCCGAATCCTCCAAGCTCCTCACTGATCACTTTTACACAAAATTCTTCCAGAAAGTAGCTGGTCCCTCACCCTGCAACCCAGCCTATCTGATTGAATGGGCACATAGGTCACTCCAACCATGGCAGGTTGAAAGTGCTCCTCCACATCCGCTCATCTTTAAATTTGTAAGTTATGTGGAGAAGCAGCATGTGCTTCAAAGGTTGGGACCTCACTCATCCTCTGGAAGGCTCTATCTTAAGGGTTGCACAGGATTTCCCATTTGGGACCTGCAAGAAGACAGCCGACTTTCACCCTGTGGTCCCAAAATCATAGCTGCAGGTATTCGCTTCAAAATGAGTTACCCCTCACCTCCAGCTCCTGATAAAAGATAAGTGGCACTCCTTCAATTCAGCTAACATCACTTTGAGAGATCTCCTGACCTACTGCCAGCACTTTTTAAAACTCCATGAAGGCAATAACCTTACCTGAAGATGCTATTTAATTTGGGGACTCTTGCTTAACTAGCTCTGTGTTGTTTACTGAGAGCGAGCCCTACTCTGCAAGATCGTGCAAACTCTCGTGGTATGCTGCATAGCTTTGTTGGCTTAAGTCCTGGACATTAAGATTGTCCTATAATACTACATGCTGGCATACGAGGACACCCTCAGGAATCAGTTTGGGATTTATGACCTAGAATAGCATTATTGCTCCAGGTGTCTCTGTATCACTTTTGGATTCTGCTGAGGGGTTTAAGCCAATGTTTCTAACTACTATATATTTTACCATTGTGCATAATTATATTCTAGCAGGCATTGTAATGTTGGAGGGAGGAATGTTGGGTGCCTTTTGGGTAGTGATTCTGCATCCTAGTTTATTCCTGTTGTGAGCTGTGGGCGACCTATTGTGTTTCCCTTTTTCTGTCTCCATGGGTGTAACAAGGGACAAAGAAGTGTGTCCCAATATTTCAGCCTAAACCTCATTTTGGTCTAAAACATAATGTATTTGTGTAACAAATATTGACCTATGAAGCTGGATTATATAAAACTTGTAAAGCTACAAGTTAAACTGAGCCACAAGTTGCAATATTAAAGTGCATTTTGATATTTGTATTGACCATGTGAGTAATGGAAAACAGGTGTCTTAAGTGATTGCAAAGCAGAAATACAGGATAGAGTATCAGGACAGACCAAAATGCTTGTGTGCACATTCTTAAGTTCAAATCTATTTCCTCCTCCTAGACCTTGGTAACTGGTAATGACAACTATTACTAGCCTTATATAGTAATATAATTTACACTATCTATACATTTGTGCTGACCAAAAGGTAAGCTCATACATATACTAAAGGAGAATTACCTTGTAAGTTGATGTTTGTACTTGTTATGAACCAATCATAGACAACCATAGGAAATAATGATGCTATCTTCCACTATATAAGCAAAGCCAGCATACACTGTTAGTTTGAAGAATGAAGGATGTACCACTTGTAATCTCTTGCTGTGATTATTGTTATAATCATTAAATTCTTCCACCATCAGCCTCATCTCCGTTCATCTCCTTTCTAAGTATTTGTAATAGATAATTTACTAACTGTAATTTTTGCACAAGCTACATTTGGTGCCTTAAAGACTGGATCGCTGGTGCTGCATGCTGAGGAGGCTGCCTAACTACTGGTTGGTTAGTTTAGGGCCCCAATAAGAAGGTGATGACACTCGAAGACGTGGTGCTGATGGCTTAAAGCGAGAGAAAAAGGTGCACACAGACAGTTTTAGCCATTTGCTAATCAGGTGATGTATGCTTTCCAATTTCTTTAAATAAAAGTAATGCTTAACTCTGTAGGAACTCATGGGGTAGAGTAGGTAAGTGAAGGTGCTGGACTTGCAAGCTGGACCTCACAGGGGAGCTGTAAGACATAGCTAGACAGACCAGGGCACCAGTGCACGGGTGCACCGAAGTAAAGGCTAGGCAGGCAAGAAAAGATAAGAAAAATGAGTATGAAACATTGATAGGTTGTTTCTGTGGAAACACCTAAAGGGGGAGCATACAAACCATGATCAACAGGCACAGCAGTATTTTAATTAAATAAAAGAGAGAAACTAACAAATACTGTACAAAGTCTGTGATAATATAGCCAGGTGGTAATTGTTAACACATGAGACTTTAGAAAAGAAAGCTGCATGAGCAGCATGATGTAATAATCCAGCTACAGTCAAAAATAGATAGTTTAGAAATGCAAATAAGTCAAGAGCCAGAATCCCTGCAAGAGAAAAACCAACAAATTAAAGTTAGTAAAGGTACAGGGAGACCTTTGTCTTTTAGAGAGGGATAATTCTCTTTTATTGATTGCAATATAAACTATAACATAGCTTCTGTTAATAAATAGCACGTTTGTAAGATGTAAATGTCTTAAAATCTAAAACAAGCACTTTACAGCGTGCTAACTCCTGTATCTGAGCAGTTAAAATGTAGGAGTAAAAAGTCAGATATGGCAAACTTGCACCCTCGGCCAGAGGTATTGACAAAGGCATACTAACTTAATGCCCAAAGACCTTTGCCTTTTCTAATGTTAAAGAGTTTGATTCTAAATACTCTCAGTATGCTGTGGGGTGGACTAGAGAAAAGGCTAGCCACTTGTTATTGTGTGATTGCTACCATAACCAAACAAACCACCAGAAGTTGTTTGGCATGATTAATAATGTTATCAGTAACACTAGCGTTTCTGAAGGACAAAAGATTCTCATTAAAATGATGTTGGCATACTTTTAAATATGGTGTTCAAGTGTCCTTGGATAAAAATGTTTAAGTTAATTACATGAAAAGTTGTTTTCATTTCCTGTGCAATGTAACATTAGCCAAGAAGTCTAAACATACTGCCTTTCCTATGCAGTGCATTAATACCTTAAGCTGCAATATTAAAACAATGTTGCTATTCCTATACTATGCAAGGCAGTCCAGCTGGACGGGAGAATTATTCATCACCTCCCCATACTTTTTTACTTTTATATATGTATACAGTACACTTTAAAAAAAGGACTATTACAGCTGTTTTGAGAGTTTACCATCTACAATTAAAAACAATGGCTTTTGTTTTTATGTGTGACCATGGTGTAATCCTTTTTTAAATGCATTCTAAAAAATATGTACATACGGTATTACCATCAATACGGATCTTTATAAACTCAGCTGACGTTTTTCATGCTTAGGATAAAAAACCCAGGGAAGCTTGGCTTCTTTTATCCTATGGAAGTAATCTTGTTTTACAGTAGTTGAGCTGTCTCTTCTGCCAGTAGAAGCTCGGGGGAGGGTAAGCTACCCTTCCTTCCTTCCAGTGTAATGTCCACAAAGGTTGCAAGGTACATTGCCATCTCCCCATAGGGGTAAATACCAAAAAATGTGTATTTGATTCTTCTTCAAAACATATGCTTCAAGAATCAATTAAGCTGGAGTGGGAGTTGTGTATGTATTTCCACATATTCATTCTTTTGATTGTCTTTTAAGCTTTCTTAGCCCGTTTACAAGCTATATTTATTTCGTGTTTAAAATGTATTTTATGCATTATGCTAATACTAAAATTGTTCTATTGCAAAAATGCTTATGTTGTCTAATTGGTTCCACATAAGGACTATTGCATAAATCAAGTCATTATTACTCTCTGCAAGTGTAATGTTTTTAGCAAAATTACATCTATTTGTGAAACTTTAAATCAACTGAAAAAGGTCCAGTCAGTTTAAACTCTGCAATCAAACTTATTGTTTCTACTTACTATAAAGTTAAGTCTGGGGTGGGGCAATCCCTAACTTCAGCAAGAAGATTCTTCTTCAATTGATCTTCAAGCAAGACATCCATCTTCTTCACTGCTGTTTGTTCCAAACATGGCTGATACTTTATGCAAACCTATTAGAAACATAGAAACATAGACTTTGATGGCAGATAAGGACCACTTGCCCACCCAGTCTGCCCATTTCCTACCTACTGGATAAGCTGCAGATTCTAGTTAACCAACAGCCTATTTCCTGCAACCCCCACTATAATTGCCTTATGTCTGTCCCATGCATGTTTGAATTCCTCCACTGTTTTAGACCCCACAACCTCTCCAGGAAGGCGGTTCCATGAATCCACCACTCTCTCCGTGAAAAGAATTTCCTCACATTACCCCTGAGCTGTCCCCTCTAACTTTAAATTGTGCCCCTTGTTCTTACACATCTCTTTTTCTGAAGATGCTACCCTCCTGGACTTTGTTGATTCCCTTGAGATACTTAAAAGTTTCTATCATGTCCCCGTCCCTCCTTTCATCAAGGGTATACATATTAAGCTCTCTCAATCTCTCTTCATATGGTTTCTGATGTAGACCCTGCACCATTTAGTTGCCCTCTTCTGGACTGCTTCCATCCTGTCTATGTCCTTGCATAGATGAGGTCTCCAGAACTGCACGCAATACTCCAGATGGGGTCTCACCAACTGTCTGTATAGAGGATAACCACTTCCTTTTTCTACTGTGATGCCCTCCCTATGCATCCCAGTACCCCTGGCTTTCCCTACTGACTTCTCACATTGCATACCCACCTTTAGGTCATCTGATATGACTACACCCAGATCCCTTTCCATTACTGTTGTTGTTAGTACCTCCCTGCTATTGTGTACTCTTCTCCTGGATTTTTATTTCCCAGGTGCATTACTTTGCACTTCTTTGCATTGAATCTAAGTTGCCATATGTCTGACCATTCCTCCAACCTTGCCAAGTCCCTTCTCATCCTTTCTACCCCCCTTGTATATCAACTCTTTACAGATCTTTGTGTCATCCATAGAGGCATACCTTTCCTTCCAGACCCTCTGCAATGTCACCTATAAAGACGTTAAAGAGGGACTGGACCCATACTGGCCCTGAGGGTACTCCACTAGTAACCCCCTTTCTTCAGAATGTGTTCCATTCACTATTACCTTCTGTGTCCTGTTGTGCAGCCAGTTTTCTACCCAGGCTACCACCCTGGGACCCACTCCCAGGCTGGCTAACTTGATTATTAATCTTTGTGAGAGACTGTGTCAAATGCCTTGCTAAAAGTCTAGGTAGGCCATATCCACAGACCCTCCCTGGTCTATTACTTTGGTCACCCAGTCAAAGAAATCGATTAGATTTGTCTGACATGACCTTCCTGCTGTGAATCCATGCTGCTTTGGGTCCAGTGCCCGCTGCCTCTAGGTACTCAACAATTCTTTCTTTCAGAAGTGATTCCATCATTTTCCCCACCACTGAGGTCAAACTAACAGGTCTGTAGTTTCCTGCTTCTGCCTTGCTCCACTTTTGTGAAGGGGAATCACATCTCCCTCCTCCAGTCCTCAGGCACCACCCATCTTTCCATGATTTGTTAAAAGTGTGGTTAGTGGTGTCACTAGGTCCTCCTTAGCTCTTTTAGGATTCTAGGGTGAATCCCGTCAGGCCCATTGCTTTGTCCACCTTGAGTTTTAGAAGTTCTTTCAGTACTCTTTCTTCTTTAAATGGACTGGTATCAACCCCACTATCCAGAGTGCTTCTACTGTTTGGTTTAAGTAACTCCTCCTCTTCTTCTTTTGTGAATACTGAGCAAAAGTATTCATCATTATCTCTGCCTTTTCACTGTCTCCCTCTGCCACCTCCCTCTCCTTTATTAATCTTCCCTATCCCTCCCTTAGCCTTTCTATGTTCCCTAATGTACCTATAAAAGGTTTTATCCCCTTCTTAACTGAGTTGGCTATCCTTTCCTCGGATTTGGGCCTTTGCTTTCTGACTGCCTTCCCACTTCTTTCTGCTTTAATTGATACAGTTCCCTATCGTGCTCTGTCTGTGATTCCTTATACTTTTGAATGCAGCCTTTTCTCCTTAACCTTCCATGACACTTCTTTTGAGAGCCATAGTGTTTTTTATTCCACTTTGTTTTCTTTATTTGTTTCACACAAAGACTTGTTGCCTCCATGATGGCAGTTTTGATTTTTCTCCATTGTTCTTCCACCCCTCCTTTCTGGCCATTTGCTAATGCATTCCTCAGGTATTCACCCATTTTGCCAAAGTCAGCCCTTCTAAAGTCCAGTGTCCTTGTATTTGTATGGCTTGTCTCCATGGTTGTGTTTATTGTGAAGCACACTGTGCAGTGGTCGCTTGTTCCCAGGTGTCTACTGACTTCTAAGTTTGTGATCCTCTCTCCATTTGAGAGTACCAGGTCTAATATTGCTCCCTCCTGAGTGGGTTCCACCACTAGCTGTCTAAGGCATGCTCCCTGTAGGGCATCGAGAATGACCCTGCTCTTGGATGTGGCTGCAGTCCATGTTGCCCAGTTAACATCTGGCATATTCAGGTCCCCATCAACAGTATCTCCCTTTTCAGCCATTTTGAGACTGCCCTCTATCATTTTCTTGTCCATTTCCTCCCTTGAGATGGGGGTCTGTATACAACCCCTGTGCAGATTGTGATGCCATTCCCTGTCTCCAATGAGACCCAGAGTTCCTCTTGTCCTCCCCTTTACCTTTTAGTTCTGTTACTTTGATCCCTTCCCTTATGTAGAGCTACTCTACCTCCTCTTTTACCCTCCCTGTCCCTTCTGTAGATTGTGTACCCTGGTATGTTGACATCCCAGTCATGGTTCTCCGTGTACCATGTTTCTGTGACTGCCACAATATCCAAGTGTTCCACTTCCATCAGGGCTACTAGCTCTGGAAGCTTGTTTCCCAGACTCACGGGCATTGGTACTCATTGCCCTCCATTTAATGTTGACTTTATCCTTTTTACCCCATCCTGCTCTTATTGCCCTTGTCCATTTTCCATTTACTACTGTCCTGCCCTCTGTCAAGCTCTGTACCTCAGTGTTTACCTACTACCTGCCATGCTGTTGGGGAGGCTTGAACTTTCCTGTTTCCTATCAGCACCTCCCCTTGGCTAGTTTAAAAGCTTGCCAAGGAAGCCTTTAAACCTGTCACCTAGAGTGTGTTTCCTTCCTGGACAGATGCAGACCATCATGCCAGTATAGACCTTCATCTCTCCAGGTGGACCCCAGTCCACAATGAAGCCAAAAGCCCTGTGCTCTGCACCAGTTTTGCAACCATTCATTAAACTGCATGGTGTGCAGTACCCTAGCCTCACCCTGCCATGGACTGGCAGCACCTCTGAGAAGGTTACCATGCTTGCTACCTGTCTGAGGCCCCTCCCCAACTCCACAAATTCATCCTGTACTGCACTGATCCCATGCCTAGCTAGGTCATTTGTCCCGAGGTGGACAATGATATCTAGTTTCCTCTCCTGTGATGCTGCTTCTGCAATCCTGAGGATTCGCTTCCTGTCCCTCAAGCCATGGCACCAGGAAGGCACCTTACTTCCCTCTCCTCTCCCTTCCCCAGGTCTACACCCCTAACAATTGGAGTCCCTATCAGAAGCTGTTTCTTTCCTTGTGTTGTCCCTTGCCACTCTTTTGTGGGTCTCCTTGTGGATGTCCCCAGCATTCTTCTTGGTCTCCAATGAGGGTGTCATCATAAAGGAACCTTGATTTGCCAGACCGACATATGATTTGTGTAGAGGTACAACTCAGGGGCTATGCCTCTGTTCCACCACCCTCACCCTCCCAGAACCTACTGTGGTCCATCTGCTCTTCACACATGGCAACCTCTGAGGCAATGGTTGTGGAACTGGTGCTCTTTGGTGTGGGGAGTCCTCCTTAGTCCTTGTCAGTTCAGCCTGGAGGTGGGCAACCTCCTCCTCAGAGCTGGCAGTTGCCTGCAAATAGGGCAGCAACGCAGGTTCCAGAATGTTTCCCGAATTGCTGCCCCACAGCCAGTGCATTGCAACACTCCCCACATGTCCCTCTTCCTTATAATATACAATGAGTAATATACAATTGTTTTTTTTGGTGTGTGTATACTTACGCTTTATGCACTGTGCTGGGTAATTAAGAATATGACAGTTCTGCTCCAAGACCTGTTGAGGAAGTGATGTCAGAACCTTGGCTATAAAGGAAATGCCACAACCACTGGTGACTGTTAGAAACAATCAATTACACCACTGCTCCACCACCCTGGTGAGTACTGCCCTTTATAGTAAGTCAACCAACACCACAATGTACTAGACCACTGCTCCTACACAAACCACTGTACTGAATCAGGGATAAAACAAACTCACTGTTCAGCCAGCAGGACACTTCCAAAATATTGCACAAATATCCTTCCAAATCCTATGTGTCTAGCACAGAAATCAAGCAACTTCAGTTGTATTACAACCCTCTGGTTATAAAATTACTACACTTTAATGGAATCCTGCAATTCTTAATGCCAATAAGAAAATAATGAAACTTTCTGTTGAAAGTGTAGCTTACCTTCCTAGTCCCTACAATATTATGTTTTACCAAGTTACCAGTTCCTCAAATGCGTTCTAGTTTGTTCTCTGCAGTATAGACAATTTCTCAGCTTCCAAAGGAACAGGCTTTACTATGGACTGTGTTTTGAATGGTTTATTGTAAACTATTACTTTTTTATGGACTGTTAATCTGTGTGCCAGGGTGTAATCAACTACCACAACACAAATGCCATGCCGGTGTGTGTAGCTGCTCCATTTAAATAACTCAATGCACAATCTAATGCACCCCTGGCCAGTGTGTCTGCTAATCAGCCAACCAGCAGCCAGCAATAAAACACTGACTTTTCTACAAATTGGTCTGTGGACATACTTAACAGCTGGTCTAGCTGTGCCTCAGAGCTCAAGACTGGATCACAGCAAAGCTACATGGACTGGAAACAGAAAAATGAGTCTCTTGTTATAAACAGAGCCACACCAAAGGACAATGGTGTTTATGTGTTAACTCTGTCCTACTGTCTTTGGGGTGATAATAGTGTTTGTAACTATGCTGGTGTAAACAACTCATTATGTTTTGCAGTCTCAGATGCCATATACTTAACTGTAACACCAACCAAATGTCCAAATGTGACAACAGGTCCAGAGAGTGGACTTACATCAACACCTATTGATCAAATGCTTGTGAATATAAATCTAGATTTTTCTGGTTGGAATAAAATGTTAACAGTAGTTGTGCATACACTGGTGTGTCAAAGTTTTATGCCACTGTGTTAATTGACATGTTAAGTGCCATCATTTGGAGCTGTGATACCTCTCCTGTCTCTTAATGTACAGTCATTTTAAATCAAAAGATACTCATTTGATACAAATTCATAAGGCACAAGTAGTTGTAAATGAATTGCTCAGTGAAAGTGATAATGAGCACTTGATTTATAGCTATGCAGGGGACCCTTAGAGTCCTGTCTTTTAAAGTTTTACTTGTGTTGCAAGTGATTTTAGTGTTCTTGGTAATTATAAGCCTGTGTTGCTTAAGACTTACTATTAGTAAAGTGCATAATGAGATGTACATGCTCCGAGGAGCTGCATTTTCAAAAATAATAATTAGGAAATATTGGGCCAAGGGGGGCTTGTAACAAGGGATAAAAGTGTGTCCCAATATTTCAGCCTAAACCTCATTTTGATCTAAAACATAATGTATTTGTGTAACAAATATTGACCTATGAAGCTGGATTATATAAAACTTGTAAAGCTACAAGTTAAACTGAGCCACAAGTTGCAATATTAAAGTGCCTTTTGATATTTGTACTGACCATGTGAGTAATAGAAAACAGGTGTCTTAAGTGATTGCAAAGCAGAAATACAGGATAGAGTATCAGGACAGACTAAAATGCTTGTGTGCACATTCTTAAGTCCAAATCTATTTCTTCCTCCTAGACCTTGGTAATGACAACTATTACTAGCCTTATATAGTAATATAATTTACACTATCTATACATTTGTGCTGACCAAAAGATAAGCTCATACATATACTAAAGGAGAATTACCTTTTAAGTTGATGTTTGTACTTATTATGAACCAATCATAGACAACCATAGGAAATAATGATGCTATCTTTCACTATATAAGCAAGACAGCATACACTGTTAGTTTGAAGAATGAAGGATGTACCACTTGTAATCTCTTGCTGTGATTATTGTTATAATCATTAAATTCTTCCGCCATCAGCCTCATCTCCATTCGTCTCCTTTCTAAGTATTTGTAATAGATAATTTACTAACTGTAATTTTTGCACAAGCTACAATGGGATTGAACTGAGACTTGGAGTTTTACTCCCCACTGGCTGCTTTAAATTACTACAACCTTGCTATGTTTAATGCGGTTCTTTGAACTGTTCCTGTTTGATGTTGTATTTTTGTTTGCAGGTTAAATAAGGGATGTTATGGGAGGGGTGGAGCTGAGTGGGGGCTGAGCTGCAGTGTAGATGATGGGGACCATCCCACACTGTATTGAAGGGATTAGAGTCTGGATCAGCACTGCAGTTTCCTGTTGGTTAAGAATTTGGTACATCCCCAATGCTTACTCATATAAGTTAAGTCTCTTCCTGATGTTGGTCACCTGCCACCCTATATTGTTATTTAGAGAAAGGGTGGCCTCACAAATACACAGTGACCCTACTCTAAGGGATTTGGGGATTGCACATGGGACTGGATACTATCAGTTTCTCACAGTGTATCTACTATTGCCTTATGCATTAAGTGGGATCTGGGCTCCGGTTTTTTATCACTTATTTACCTAAAGTCTTTGGGGATCTAGTACCCTGGTGGGTTCTGGGGTGGGGGAATGGCTTAAGTAAGAGATTTCTTAGGCATTTGATAGTTGGGGATTTATTGTAAATAGTTATATGAAGGGGGCTAGGATGGAGGGAGGGAGGTATTTCCTACACAGAAGTTATTCTGGTTATGGGGCACAGGGGAGGCTATTTCTGCTCTGTTAGATGTTGACTGCTTGGTAACTAATAGTCTCTCCAGGCAATTTTACTGCTTAAAGGGGTTACAGGCTCAAGTTCTGGTTAGAATGGGGACTGGGAGGGGGCTCTGTGGCTTTGTTAACCCCTATTTTTCTTTATGTTAAGTACTCATATGCTACCACAGACTCAATGGGGTTGGTCTTCCAACTGTCTGGTTTTGGATGGGGGTGGGGCAGAGTGCACCTGGTGGTTGACATCAGTCTGGAAGGATGATACTTTGGTGGCTAGACAATGGCTAGTAACTTAATTTCCTTACATGGAACATAAGAGAGCCAGGGAAAAGGTTAAAGATATCAGATTCTTAAAACATGTCTCTTTCTTCATACTCATATTACATTTATACAAGAAACACACTTGCTAACCCATGAAGCCCAGCTTTTTCTGTAGACAGTAGATTGGTCAGGTCAATGCTTCAGGTGACTCAACATCTAGTAGGCATTCTTTTTTTATTCCATAAGCTTTATTTATTTTTCCTTATTACTGATATACTTATTACTGATATAATAAAACCATTGGTAATGACATGGGTAGCAGCTGGGCAAACAGGAGGAGTACCCAATACAGTGTACATATCAATCCAGGATTATGATAATGAAATAAAATACAATTCAGAGGTAAACCTCCTCCCATCCTCCCTCTTTAACCCTCTAAAATCCTCCCTAACCCACCCCTCATCAAGCGTGCTTGTACTCAGTCAACAAAGTATACTTATGTAAAACTTGGTATAATGTGATCTATTATGGTTTCCATACAGTAAGTGAGCATCTAGAAGAACCCATCTGAGTTGACAGACATGCGGTTGGTTATTCATAGTTAGAATATGCTTCTCTAATTGGAGGACAAATAACAATTCTTTATGCCATTCCAAAACTGACAGATCTGCAGTATCTGCCCAGTGCCTCATGATAATTAATTTGGTTATTGCCAAAGTCAAAGCCGAGTGTGCCTTTCTAAGGCTGGGAGTACCCTTTGGGAAGAGATATAATAAACAAGCCTCTGGAGTAAAATAAGGATCAAGACCCAAAAAGGGTCAAGTATTTGTCTAATGGATTGCCAAAGGTCTGGACTACCGAACAGGCCCAATGGTATAAGGTTCCAGTAGAATTGACACATTGAGAGCAATCAGGGAAAGACAAATGACCCTGTATGTAAAGTTTAAGAGGTGTAAAATATAAGTTGTGCATGATATTGAAATGTATCAATTGATCTATCTTGCTTAACAAATTTATACAAGGATTGCCACAATTACTCCAGAGGTCAGGTTCAGTATTAAGAGAGCACTTGAGACCAGTAGTAACAAACCCCTTGAGGTAAGCTAGGATCAACGGATTGACTTACTTTATAAATGGCAGACACAGCATGAGGTTCCTAGCCACCTGCAGGAGTCTGTAAAAAATATCAGGGGACTCTAAATGCATCCCTCCTCTAACCAAATGGGCAACGATAGTGTCCTTGAGCTGTTTATACTTAAAAAGCTGCTATAGGCACCTTAAATTGATGCCTAAAAGGGTAAAGGGAATTATTTTACCATCAGCATATATGTCAGAAACCTTCATATTGATCAAAGGAGGCCAAAAGGTCAGAGGAATGGGTTTATGCCCAATTTTAAAGTGGGGATTTCCATAATAGGTTGTTCCAGCAGAAAGTGCCAGTTATACGAGAGATGTATTTGCAGATGATGTAAAGCCCTAATTGATCAACTCAATGGAGTATTCCAAAGAGGTTTAGGATCACTTTGGGCATGGCATATAAGAGGGCTGAGAGGGTACAGTGATACTGAGCAGCTAGAAATTTTCAATGTCTAACCACATGGGAGAGTATGCCTGCAATTCAGTACCTGAGGTCTCCCTTGACCAATATGACAGTCTACTGAGGTGGTGGGCACAGTAATAAAAAAAAAGGAGGGTGCAGATAATCCCCTGCCTCTTTGGTGCAGAGAGTTTCAAGTAAGAGCATCTAACACTCTTACCCTTCCAAAGACAGTTAACATTGTTTGGAGTTTAGAAAAACAATTTTTGGGAGAAACAAACTCAACATCACAGGGGTACAATACACGGGCAGGACATTCATCTTGACAGTATTTATTCTTCCCCATAGTGAGAGAGGAAGGCCTCCCCATCTATCTAAGTCAGCTTTAATTGTATTCAGTAAGTCTGTTAGATTTGATTTGAGCATGGTAGGAATCTCTCTGGTAACTTGGATTCCAAGATAGTAAGGGATTTAGGTTCCCACAAAAAGTTGGTGTTGTCAAGCACTGACCGGAGGTTTTATTATTCATGGGAAAAACTTTTGATTTAGATACATTAAGCTTACAGTGGAAACTGCAGAAAAATTGTCAATCTCAGCAATGAGAGCTGGGATGTAAGTTAGGGGTGTTGGAGATGTAAAATAAGATCATCTGCATATGCAGAGAGGGTGTAATGTTGGTCCCCTAGTCTAATTCCCTGGAGTTTTGGGGAGGTTATCAATCTCCAGATAAGGGGTTCTAAATAAAGGTTAAACAATAATAGGAAGAAGGAAGCCTTGTCTGGTCCTTCTATAGAGCAGAAGGGGATTGGACAATATTTCGTTGCACAAATCCAGGCCAATAGGAGGAGGAATATAGCAATTTAACCCATCTGAGAAAACTTGAAGGAGGCCAACATGGGCCAGAGTTGCAAAAAGAAAATCTCAAGAAACTCTATCAAAGCTTTCTTGGCATTCAGAGATACCAGCACAGCGGGCGATCTGAATCCCTGGATGCTGAGAGAATGTACAATAATTTATGCATATGAGCCACTGATGACCAACCTTCATGAAACCAATTTGCTCCCTATCTATGAGATTGGGCAGCAGGGGACCCAGCCTAGTGCAACGATCTTGGCTAGGATTTTAACATCAGTATTAACCAATGAGATAGGTCTGTAACTTTCCAGATATGTAGGATCCTTGCCAGGTTTGGGAATGAGAGTAATTAATGCATTAAGAAAATTTGGCTCTGACATGCCCTCAGCAAACCAATAATGATATACCTCCGTTAGAAGGGAGCAAGCGGCTCATAAACAGCCCCTATACAGATTATTAGAGACCATCTGGACCAGGAATTTATCAAAGTGAAAGCTGTTCAATTGCTGCCATGACTTCCTGTGTACTGATCAAGTTTTCAAGTGAAGCAACTTGATAGGTTGCTAATTTAGAAGATCAGTAGAATTAAGATAACTGGAAATATGTGTAGCTGAGGCCTATCCTTAGCTTCAGAGCTCTTGAGCTTTAGAACTTTAGTAGTAAGATCTTAAAACCTCAGCAATGTCTCTAGGGGATGTAACAAAGTGGCCATCCGTACCCTATTTAATACATGGGATAACTGGAAACTATAGCTAGCGGAGCTGAAATGCTAATAGTTTGCCTGCCTTCTCCTTGTATCAAGGTATGTCATTTGGTATGCTTCAATGAGAGCTCTGCTTTTGGTACATGAAGGTTGAATATTGGGCTTGCAAATTGTGTAAGTCTGTACAATCAGCATCTGAGGATTGTGATTGGAAATCGTTCAGTCGATGTATAGCTTGGAGCAATGCTTCCTGCTGAGCATGGAATTTGTGGAATTTTGTGTCCAATAATCTGAGACACTCCCCAAAGGGAACATTTTAGGGCTGCCCAAATTATGTCTGTTCCAGTGACTGAGTTCCTGTTGTTAAGTAAAAATTAGAGAAAAATTTTAATATGCTGGAGAGAGTCAGGTATTTGGAGCAACTGGTTATTCAACCTCAAAGAGCATCCTTTGAATGCCTGGCCCAAGAAGATATGTGAGGGAAATTGGTGAGTGGTCTGATATGACCCTTGTATGTATATCTGCATTTATTACATCAGGCAATGAAAAGTAGCTCAAAAGGAGGAAATCAATATGGGAAAAAGACTTATGCGGGGGTGAAAAATCGGTATACTGGCATTCTCCATGATTAAGAACTCTCCACATCCAGGAGATCAGTGTCTGTCAGGAGGTCATGTAGTACCCTTTGTGAAGGGATAGACCTTGTTTTCTGGAATTGGATCTATCTATATGTGAATAGGAAACACCATTCCAATCACCTCCAGTATGGTCAAAACAGGTGGATTAGCTCACAATTTGGACCATATACAGCTCCTAAAATGATTTGTTGCATTTCCAAAATTCCATGTAGCATATTGTACCTACCATTAGGGTCCTAGATTTCTCTCTCAAGCTTAAAAGGATTTTTTATCTATTAATATTGCAAATCCTCCACTACGTGAACCTCCCGCTCCATATGCTTGTCCCTCAGGTTTTAGAGAGTAAACTGACATCTTCTCATCGAAGGTGCATCTCTTGGAGCAAGCAATCCCAGTTTGTAACTGATGAAGATGTTGAAGGATAACTTGCCCTCTTGCATCTGTCCTGTGCACCTTTAACATTCCAACTTACCACTTTAGAGGGTCCACTCATTATACTGCTTTATGGAAAAATTATAGGTAAGCTTGAAAACCTATTTTATAATAAAGTCTGAGGTTTATCAAGCTGAGCACCAAGCAAAGTCAACATTATAAGGTAGATTTAGCACATTTGATTTGCTACCCCAATACCCATAATAAAGGTAAAAGAAAACTTATTTTCCATTGTGTCTCTATAACCCTACCCTTGTATTAATCAAATCAAAACCCTTGTTATACACAAAGTTCCCCACCCCAGTTCGAATCAACTGCACCACTATACAAACCCTGCTGAGTGATGTCTTTGCAGAGAATGAGTTGCACCAGAACCCCCCATCGCTCCTGCCCTTCCACTGCTACTTCATTAGTGACTAGGGTATTAGATACATCTAACAGTATGCAAGGAAAACGATACAACTGCAGAGCTGAACACACTTAGGCACTATCCAATAAGACTTATATGCAACATTAAACCTTTTCTTTCAAGGCATCATAATAAATTCTAAACTGTATCAAAATTCAGTAACAAACATGTAGCCCCTGCTTATTCCTGGAGGAGTCTGAAGTCCAAACACCAGAAGATATCCATAGATGTTTTAAAGTTCTATCAAATCTGGATAGTACTCAGGACTCCCAAGAATGTCCAGTAACAGTTCATCCGAATAAGGGATAAGTTGTTGCTATTACCCCCGACCCCAGAGTTTTAGCAAACAATAATAGAGTCAGACAGAGACAAACATAGTCATAGCCAGTCTTTAGCCACCACACTTATTGAGAATCAGTGACCTGCTAAAACAACACCCGAGTAGCCTCGCTTGTTCACTCGGAGAACATTGTTCCAGTTTCTGCATTTGTATTTATAGAAAGTAAATAGAGCTCTTGAGGGTGTGTTCCAATATAAAACAAAATAAATTCTGACAGGAAACGTTTTAGATTACATCAAGCTAGATTTCCCACAAAACCCTGCCAGCTGAATAAGGTACCCAATTCTGGAGAAATAGGCCACTGCCTTTAACTCAAATCAGGTCGACCAAAACTCTGCAAACAGACATATTTTGCACACAACGGAGTGTTTCCACATACCTCAATAGTCCCTTCATTTAAAGAGATCAGGAAAAAGGCCTTTAATCTCTTGGCTCACTTGCTCATGAGATTCAAAGGAGACCCAGTGATCACCAGATTTCACCTGAAGCACCGCTGGATATTTCATTTGAAGCGGAGTTCCTGTGGCAATAAGCTTCGCTACAATCGGATGCATTTCTTGTCATTTTACCGCTTACTGACTGTGGGAGATCTTGGGTGATCCTAATTCTGCACCCTTCCCATAAGGCATCTTGTAGGTCACGCACCTTGCCAATATACGTTGCTTGTCCAGGAAGTTTAGCAATTCAAAAAAGAGGCCTGGGAGGAGAATTAGGTGGTGGGGAGGGCGGAGGACACGATGGGCCCTTTCAATAACATAGGAGGCTCCATTCAGAGAGGATCTGAAATTCTTTCACACAGCTTCTGAAGGAAAAGAATAGGTGCTCCCTCTTCCTTTCAGGTATCCCAATCACAAGGAGATTATTTCTCCGGCTTCTCCCCTCAAGTCCTCAATTCTCCTTCAAGTTTCTTAAGTCTCTGACCAAACTGCATCACAGCCAACTTGTTTTTATCTTGTTTTCTCCAAGGACACCAATTTGGCCAAATCGCCCTACGGATGGTTAGGGAGCATTACTGAGGATTTAATTTGCTGCAAATCCTCAGATATTTTAGATATTTTATCTTGTAGGTGTTGCATTATCTCCAGGAATCTTTCTTCTGAGAGTCGCCCGCTCATGAGTGGATTTGCTTGAGCCACGGGTTGGTGCTTGGGGCATTTGTGGCCTTGTCCTTCTCGGGGTTGGCGGCGTGATGACTGCCGTGGTGGTGCTTTTTCATGTAGACCTCCATGGCTAAACTAGCTAGCTGAAGTCCCAAGCTATCAACACCTAAGGTGGAGTAATTTGTAACTTGCTAATAAATGGAAATACTATATGGAGAGCTGAAACAAGTAGCAGAGGTGCAGAGCAATGGAAGGCTGCTGCTGCTTCTCAAGCTGCCATCACGTGACCCCCAGTGTAGCCATTCTTGTAAACTGTAAGATCCCCTGGCAAGCAGATCAGATTATTTAAGACCCTAAGGGAAGATTCATTATTGTTAAAGGTGTGTAAGAGAAATAAAAAAGATGCTTCTTGACAGTATTTACAGCCCAGTGGGAGGAGATCTGATCTTCCTTATGGAACTGCTGGATAAGCTGACCCTTTTCTCTCCTACCAACTAGTTTTAGGAGGGATTGGAACCTACCCCACCCAAGACCTAGACTGGTTGAATCAGTCACTCTAACCCCTGTCAGCTGCCCAAAGAACACTGCATGAGTTTATTGATACATTAGGGATCTGTGGAGAATTCTTAATCCATTGTCTAGTACCTTCTCCTTCTTCTCCACAGTCCACCAGACCTCTTCTAGACTTGACTAAGTCCTCATCAGCCATTCCTTCTCCCTGGCCTTAGTAACACCAGTATGGAACCTATGGTTATCTCTGATCATGTAACCGCTCGGACTGCATTAATCCCTGACTCTACCTCACAGCAAGACACGACATGGAAGCTAAATACTCAGCTCCTCAAAGACTCTCACGTTCAATACAGAATCTCTTCTCTCATTCAATCTTTTATTCACTGTAATCAAAATTCAGTCTCTAGGGTAGACTATGAATGGTATGCCCAAAATGCTTCCTCCGAGGAGTTATTCAGATGGCCTCTACTCACAAATGCCATGGAGAATCAGAAGCCCTCTCGCTATTTGCACAAATCCACATCCTGGAAAAATCTCTCTCTCCCACTTCTCCTCTGGATCGCTTGCAATCCCTGATGTCCCTCAGAGACAAATACTCCATCTTACTATAAGAAAAGGTGGAATATGCTATTCTTAAGACCCAGACCAAGTATATTGAACAAGGAGAGAAAGCAGGGCAACTACTCGCTCTCGGTTTAAAAAAATTAAGGCATCAGGAATTATTCTCTCTATTCTAGCCTCAGATGGCTCTATTAAAACCCTCCTAGGGATATATCATTAGTTTTCCAACAATTCTATTCTGTACTATACAGCAAATGTTCATCTGCACCAGACATATCTGAGACTCCACATACTTAAACTCTATTCCCTGCCCAGTCTCACTGAGCAACATCAAAACTATCTCTCCGCTCCCCATTTCTGTTACTGAAATAGAGGTTGCCATAAATAATCTAGCTGCAGATAAGTCTCCTGGCCTGACGGTCTCCCTCTAATTTTTATAAGAGCTTCGGGCAGATCTAGCTCCCTTTTGCTCCATCTTTACAACTTCATGTTCTCCCTCGGACTCACTGGATTCTTCACAATTGGAGGCCACTATAATTCTCCTTCTCAAACCAGACAAACTATCTAACCAGCCGGCAAGCTATCAACCTATTCCCTAATGAATTGCAACATTAAAATACTTGCCAAGATACTAGCTAAACATGTTGAGAATGTATGGCTTGGCCTTCTCAGTCCAGAATGGGTAGGATTCATCTCAGGACTGGGAGATCCTCAGCTGACCACATTTGGAAAATGGATTACTTCTTTCAGGCATCTAACTCCTCCCTTCTTCCTATGGCTCTGGTATCCCATGGCCTGAGAGAAGGCCTTTGATAAGTCGATTGGTCTTTCTCTGGTCAACCTTGCAGAAAATGGGCTTTCCTCTGGCTTCATACAATGGATTCAGGTCTCCATTCTTCCCCACTGCCAAAATTTACTGTAATGGGGTCCTTTCCTCCTCCTTTTCCTTATATACTGGAACCCGTCAGGCTGCCCTCCTTCTCCTTTTCTTTTTAATCTTTATCTGGAACTGCTTATTAGAAGCCTTAAAGCTGATCCCAATATACATGGTATTCAGGTCAGTAATCTCACTCTGTCCCTTTCTGTTTATGCAGAAAATATCTTACTCCATCTTTCAGATCACGTACCTCTCTTACTGTGGCCTTATAAGTCATTGAGGAATTTGGCAATTACTCCAATTATAAACTGAATCTCAATAAAACTGAAGTATTCACTCTTAATGACCTAGTTTATAGTCAAGACTTTTCCACCTCTGGCATGAAGTGGTCCCCCAAAGTATTAAATACCTGGGTATCTACTTAACAAATGACCTGTCTTTGACTAAGAAGCTGAACCTGGAAAACATGCTATCATACAGCAGGACTTGACACACTGGAGATGCCTCCCAATTTCCTTATGGGGCAGGATAAGCATCATTAAGATGAATATACTGCCCAGGCTCATTTATCCTTTGAATATGCTCAAAATCTGGCTTTCCTATCCTTTTTAGGATTGTCCATCCTTACATTGCTTCCTTCATCTGGTCAGATAAGTCTCCTAGACAATCCTACTCCAAACTTAGGCTACCCAAGGATTCCGGTGGCTTACGACTTCTTGACTTTCTATTGTATTATTGGGCCAGCTACCTTCAAAATGTGACAAATGGCTCTCGGCTCCTCAAAACCTCATTGACAGTATATACCCCGGTTTGGTTACAAATTGAATCCCAGTTAATTTCTGACTACAAGCTGTCTCCACTTCCATCCTTTTCTCCCCGGAATGCTTTGTCAGATCCATAACGACCATCTCCGATTGGTGTCTCCATCAAGGTTTTCTACGCTATACTCTTGCCTTAAAATTCCTCTATCTAAAGACTTATTTATTTATCTATTTATTTATTAAATTTTGTTGACCTGTTAAGCCCACTGGGCCATTTTGGGAGCAACCAGGGCAGCATATTTTCTATAACTTGAATATCAAGATGGGGAATTCTTCTTTATTTCCTACCTGGCTCCTGTTGCACCTGACCTAAAGATCTCTGACTTTTACAATTTGACTTCCATTCTAACCTCTTCAGAGATACTAGACAAGCTTAATTTAAGTCCCAATCACATTTTTAAGGTTTACCAGCTAAGACAAATGTTAACACAACAATTTAGGCTTGTTCCACAAATCTCAATTCTGGGGATCTCCTTCAACAGATTCAAAATATAACTCTCAAGCCTCATGGAGTCTCAGCTCTTTGCCGATGTTTCTAACTTCATCTCACCCACCTAATTTGAGTGGATCCAAAGTTTGGGAGTCTCTTTTACCTGAGTACATCTTTAACTGGCCTAAACTATGGACTAACCTCTACACATATCTCACTCAAGACTGACTACGACTCACTCAATATCATATCCTTAATAATATGTATTATACTCCTATTAAATTAGCTAGAATGGGTTGCCTTCCTCCCTGCTGTACCAGGTGTGGTAAGCAGATGGTACCTTATTGCATGCCTTTGGTTATGAAGAAGGTCTCCCCTATGGGCGAGCATAGAGGATAGTATAGATCTTCTCTTGGGGCTATGTGGCCTCTTCTCTCCCAAAGTCTGCATTATCAAAGATTTTTCACAGATTCAGGTTAAAGAAAGAAGATACCATATGGCTTTTATCTCGTTAGCAGTTAAAAATTAGTCCTGAGGCATTGGCTTCAATCACCCATAACCTATTTATTTTTATTTATTTAGACAGCAGTTTGAAAACCTTTGAGCCATAGGCTCATTTACAAAGGTACCTTGTCACAGTAAGACAAATGCAAATACACAGTATAACAGTATAACACAGTATAACAGTAACTTAAGACATAGATACAAACAAGCTGGTACAGGTAGGATTGATGCAAACAATACCAGAGTTATATTGTCCTTAGCAGCTTAGTAGTAAGCTTTGTCATAAGTATTGAGCCTTGCGACTTTGACTAATGGCAGTACAGCTTGGTGTTAACAAGGTGGTTCTTAAGGAAGTTTTGAAGCACGATATAGTTGGAGCTTGGAGATGGAGGGGGCAGTGTGTTGGACCAGGAGGGCCCTAAAGCTGAAGGCTCTTTGGCTGTGAGAGGTCCTAGCTCTAGGGATAACAAGAGAGTTTTCCCAGAGGTCCAAGTATGAACTAGAGGGACAAAGCGATGGATGGTGGTGGTCAATCCTGGTGAGGATAGCCCAAGGAGGGTCTTTTTGTAAGGGTACAGGTCAGATATTTGAGGCGCCATCAAGATCAAGTACCATCACTTTAACGTACAGTAGACAGGTGTGTGTTAGCCTAGGTGCCCCAGTAATTAACCTGCAGGCCTTATTCAGAGTAGTGCGAATTTTATGGGTGCAGTCTGATCAGCAGCACCATACACCGGCAGTCCATAGTCCACTAGGGACAGGATAGAGGAGGTGACTCAAGTAGTCAAGAGCCTTTTGGGGAAGCAGTGTTTATACGGATGTAAGATGCCCAATCGGATATTAGTGGCAGTGGCTAGGGCAGTGATGTGTCTATGGAAGGAGAGGGAGGGGTCAAAATGGATCCCTAGGTATTTATAGGAGCAAACTTGTTTGAGTGGGAAAGAGGACCCAGAGAGAATGAGGAGTTTGAAGTTGCAGGACTTGTTTTGAGGATGAGTGAAGAATATGGTTTTTGTTTTTTAAGATTTATCACCAATCTGTGTTCCTTGAACCAGCCTTTGGCTTCGGCGAATGGCTGAATGAGGCTTTTCCTAAGAACAGAACACCTAATTACTGTCATGCATAATCACATGCCCCTATTCAATAAGAAGTGGGGCAAATTATTTACTTTGTACTTGAAGTAGTTGGTATCTTACCCTGGCACTTCTCTAGCTCTCTTATTGATTATTGCTATTCTGACAGCTACATCCTGAGTACATTATTCTCTACTGTGTTATGTTATGAGGGGTTGGTGTACTCTGCTGGAGTTGGGGAGGTAGGGATAAGGGGAGGGTGGAGGGTGGTGGGTTGTGTTTTATTTTCTTCATCACAAAAGTTTTTCTTGTTGTACTACACTGGTTGTTCTACATGGTTTTATTAAAATAATAAAGCTTTTTAATTAAAAAAGAAAATCTGGAGTAAAGAAGAGAGTGATAATAAGCTTTTGGAATTTTTAAAGCATCAGTGAAATGAAAATGCTTTTCCAAAAGCTAGTTCCGCCAGTTACTATATATAATTAATGTAGCCTGGGTAAAACATTGGCTGGACAACAGGACACAGAAGGTAATTGTAAATGGAGTCCACTCTGAAGAAAGAGGGGTTACTAGTGGGTACTGTGGGTTCAGTACTGGGTCCAGTCCTTTTACGTTCACTTGCGGCGCATGCGCAGGAACATTTGGGAGAGTAGCACACTTTGGAGGTGTGCCTCTCTCATTCAATCCAGTGCTCCATTGAGCAGGCGTGGCGGTCCTGCACCAATGGGTGCGGGGCTGTGTATGACAGCGGTGGTCTTCACTTCAAGAAAACCACCACTGTCATACACAGCACTAGAAACCTCACATCCCTCCCCAAAGCTTTGGTGCCACGCTGGGGAGCCCACCCCAGTGTGGCAAACATCCTAGGTCCTCTCTGCCGACGGGGTGCCTAATCCCTCATCGGCTACCGTCCCCAAGGCCACCCCCAAAGCTTTGGTGCCACGCTGGGAGCCCACTCCAGCGTGGCAAACGTCCAGCGTCATCTTTTTTTCTCAACCTAAAAAGCAAAACGGTCCCATGCAGTCTCCCAGCCCCCTCCCAACCCGCACTCACCCACTGTAGCACCCGCCTCCCCATCCCCCTCACCCCATACTTACCTTTCTGGAGCTCGGCGCGGACGATCATCGCTGGACCGGGAACACGTCTGCACTCTTCAAAGCCGAACCGAGGAAATGCTGGTAAGCTGTATAATGGGCTAGCTAGGGGTTTCAACTTTGTGCATATCTCAGGCATGTTTGGAATTTTTGCACCAAATTTTCAACATTGGGTTTGGGACCCCTTCTCATGAATGATGTCACTGTTATGGTGTTATTCGGGCCTGAAGGGTGATTTCGCAGTTACTGTGCAGTAACTGCATGGAATCACCCTTCAGGCCTGAATAACGCCATGACAGTGACATCATTCATGAGAAGGGTCCCAGAAACCCCATGTTGAAAATTTGGTGAAAAATTCCTAAAAATGACTGTTTTATGAGCGCATGCTGCGCAGTTCTTACTCACACTCATAGGTTTGCGAATTTTCAATATTTCCACTCCAGATTTTCGATATTGTCATTTTACCACACCTTCTTATGAGTAGTACAGCTGTCATTTTCACATCTCACCCAAAGCTTGTTTCCGCCCATGTAGAGCACAATGGCGCAGTCGGAGTGCAAAATCAATGTATGGGACATATTAAGAAAATCACAGTGACTCTGTTCATGAGCAGAAGTCTTAAAATGGCTATGTTGAAAATTTGGTGAAAAAATTCCACAAAATGACTGTTTTACGGTGTGCGTTGCTTTGCGTTCTCCATGCTGTTAAATGTGGGATTGCGAATTTTAATATTTTCACTCCAGATTTTCAACATGCTACTTTACCACACCTCCTCATGAGTCAGTACAGCTGTCATTTTTCACATCCTGCCCAAAACATGTTTCCGCTCATGTAGCGCATAATGGCACAGTTGGTGTGTGAACTCAAAGTATGGGACAGATTAAGAAAATCACAGTGATACTGTTCATCAGCAGAGGTCTTAAAATGTCTGTGTTGAAAATGTGGTGAAAAATTCCAAAATGACTGTTTTACGCAGTGTTCATTGCGCAGTTCTATGCATGCTCGTAAGTTTCGCGAATTTTCAGTATTTCCACCCAGATTTTCGACATTGTCATTTTACCACACCTTCTTATGGTAGTACAGCTGTCATTTTCATCTCACCCAAAGCGTGTTTCCATGTACTTAGCGCACAATGGCAGTCGGTTGTGCGTAAATCAATGTATGGGACATATTAAGAAAATCACAGTGACACTGTTCATGAGCAGAGGTCTAAAAGTGGCTATGTTGAAAATTTGGTGAAAAAATTCCAAAAATGACTGTTTTATGAATGTGCATTGCGCAGTTCCTCACGCACGCTCATAAGTTTGTGAATTTCAATACTTTCCTCCAGATTTTCAACATTGCCATTTTACCACACCTCCTCATGAGCAGTACAGCTGTCATTTTTCACATCAAAAACATGTTTCCGCTTCATGTAGCTTAATAAATGGCACAGTCGGTGTGCTAACTCAATGTATGGGACATATTAAGAAAATCACAGTGATACTGTTCATGAGTAGAGGTCTTAAAATGGCTGTGTTGAAAATTTGGTGAAAAAATTCCTAAAATGACTGTTTTACGAGTGTTCATTGCACAGTTCCTATGCACGCCGTAAGTTTGAGAATTTTCAATATTTTCACTCCAGATTTTCAACATTGCTATTTTCACACCTCCTTATGAGCAGTGCAGCTGTCATTTTCACATTTTGCCCAAAACGTGTTTCCACTTCATGTATTTACAATGGCATAGTCGCTGTGTGAACTCAGTGTATGGGACACATTAAGAAAATTACAGTGTCACTGTTCCTGAGCAGAGATCTTAAAATGGCTATGTTAAAAATTTGGTGAACAAATTCTAAAATAACTGTTTTACGATCCTCGTTGCACAGTTCCACTGCAGCTCGTGAGGTTTGCAATTTTCAATATTTCCACTCCAAATTTTCAACATTGCCATTTTATCACACCTCCCCTTATGAGCAGTACAGCTGTGATTTTCCATCCTGCCCAAATGTGTTTCCGCTATGTAGCGCACAATGGGGTAACAAAAGGTCATGCTGAAAATTTTGTGCAAACACCAGCAATCGCACAGGGCATTAGGGTAAGCACCATATGTGCCAAACACCACTGCAAACACCTGTAAGCGAATGTTCAGCATTGACAAATGCTTAATGTCTTTATAAGTGACATTGCAGAGGGACTAGAAGGAAAAGTATGCCTCTTTGCAGATGACACAAAGATCTGCAACAGGGTTGATACACAAGGGGCGTGGAAAGGATGAGAAGGGACTTGGCAAGGTTGGAGGAATGGTCAGAAGTATGGCAGCTAGGATTCAATGCAAAGAAGTGAAAACAATGCACCTGGGAAACAAGAACCCAGGGAAGAATATACAGTTGGGGAGGTAGTAACAACAACAAAAAGGAAAGGGACCTGGGGGTAATCATATCAGATGACCTCAGGGTTAGAAGCAATGTGAGAAGGCAGAGGGAGGGCTAGGGGTATACTGGGATGCATAGGAGAGGCACCACCAGCAGAAAACAGGAAGTTGTTATCCCTCTGTACAGACAGTTGGTGAGACCCCATCTGGGGTGCTGCGTCCAGTTCTGAGACCCCACCTCTGCAAGGACATAGACAGGATAGAGACAGTCCAGAGGAGGATACTAAATGGTGCAGGGTTTGCAAGAGAAGCCATACGAGGAGAGACTAAATGAGCTTAATATGTATACCCTTGAGGAAAGAAGGGAGGGGGACATGATAGAAACTTTTAAGTACCTCAGTGGAATCAACAAAGTCCAAGAGGGTAGCATCTTTCAGAAAAAGATGTGCAAGAACAAGGGACACAATTTAAAGATGGGGGCGGTTCAGGGGCAATGTGAGGAAGTATTTTTCACAGAGAGAGTAGTGGATACATGAAACAGCCTTCCTGAGGGGGTTTGGGGTCTAAAACTGTGGAGAATTCAAGAATGCATGGGACAGACATAAGACAATTCTTGTAGTGGGTAGGAAGAAATAGGCTGTTGGTTAACTAGGATCTGCAGCCTATCCTGTGGAAGTAGCGAAATGGGCAGACTAGGTGGTCCAAGCGGTCCTTATCAGCCATCAAAGTCTATGTTTCTATGTTTCTAATGTTTGCACCTGTCTCTGAGCCCTTTGAAAATAGGCATCTGTCTAAAGTATTCCTTGTGAAATAAAACTACAAATATACTTTTCTATGTACCTCCAATGCTGTCGTCCATGATTTTGTTTTATTTTCTCAATCCTAAACCTTTCCAAGCAGCAATGCAATGAAAGCTGTTTTTCCAGGAAGCTAGTTTCAACTACAGTTAATGCATATACAGGGTACATGATGGGTGACAGATGTGATACAGAAAATATCTGCATGAGTGCAGAATGACCTTGAATAATATCACCTGTGGTGGAGCACAGCAGAGCCACGAGTGGTATTTCCTGAGGTCACTGCTCAAATTCAAATATTTCCTGTATCAGACTGTCACACAGTCATATGTGTGATTAATACAACAGGGGTTCCACTGTATTAAGGTGTTGTGTTAATAGTTCTGTAAGAGTGAACATCTGTGTTGGTGGTGTTATTTTATGCATTGGTGTTTCTCCGCAAGTGTTCTCCATTTTTCTAAATTAATATTTTTTCTGTTTCTGTGAATGGTTGATGGTTGTCGATGTGATTGGTTGTTGGTCTGAATGGGTGGTGATACCGTGATTTTATTGGTAGGTACTCTGCAGCATTTGAGTAGCATGATATAGTATTGGTGGTTTGCTGCTTGTGGGCAGGGTTTTTCTCGGCAGTTCAAGTTAGCATTCTGTGGTGTTAAAAGTATTTTTAACCTTTGGTATGTTTGTGGATGAAATAACTTCAGTGTATTAAAACTCATTTTGGGAGTTTTCTTTACAATGGGTGCTTCTGTAGTTCTGATGACATTGCCTGGTTCACTTCAACGGCTTTCATTAGGACATTATTTTAGTTTCAACTTAGACTGTAACAACTAAGCAATAGAAAATAAGCAGAAAAATTGAAATGTGACTTTCCATTTTCTCTGTGCTTCTTGCTTCTCTCTTAGGTATATCTGTTAGGCTTGTTTCTGTACATTACATTGTTTCTACAATGCAGGGACACTTCTGTGAGTCTGAATCTTTGTCAGACTGCAGCATCTCTTTTTCCTCATGTTTTGGTGTGTCAGCTGATTGTTTTTCTTTTAGGTGGTGGTCCCAGAAGTAGGTGTCAGTGGCTCAGCAGTTAGCACACTCACTTCTGAGGCTGGGAGATCAGAAGGCTGTGGGTTATCTGCCTACACCAGGCACTCAGGTTAATATTCCAAAACTAACACTGCAGTGCAGCTTGAGAGGTGCTGCACTCCTGAGGTGCTGTCTTTGGATGAAACATTAAACTGAAGTCCCATCTGCATGTTCTGGTGGTAGTTCAGGTGGATGTTAAAGATCCCATGGCACTTCTCAAAAAAGTAGGGAATTTTTATTATAACTAGAAAGCAAATTGTATATATAACAATGGTACTGCACATGAAATCATAATAGAAAAATAAATGAAACATAAATAAGTATTTCATCATACTTCTGATACAAAGTTTCAGTTTATATCCCCAGCTTTTTAAAAAAGTTTAACGAGATCACTCCCCTCACACTAAAGGAGTGGGAATTTTAATTATAACTTCAAATAACAAAGTTTACAAATAGTGTTAATAGACACAAAAATAAGTGCAGTAAACAAAACTGATGCATAAAGCGAATGAGTATTATATGTCATACATTAACAAGCATCTGTCAATGCGAATGTTTGCTTGCTGGCATTAGCATTGGAAGTGCAGGCATTAGACAGATGCAGAATAGGAATGGCAGTGAAGTAGTGAAGTGACACCAACCCCACCTCCACCCTGCAGAGATGGACAGGCATTGTGGTGTGCCTTTGGATCGTCACCCAAGCGCTCATGCCATTTCACCTCACCCTACCCTGCAGACACTGACAAGTGTCGAACTGTGCATGGGGTGTTTGGGATTTACACTAACACCATTCCATAAGGAAATATGCTGAAATGGGTGCCGTATAGAAGAATGGGGAGAACTTTAGGTCCAAGAATCCAAGGCACCTTGATGCCTGTCACTGGCTATAGGGTGAGGGTAGGGGTGGAATGGCATCAGCATTACTGTTGAGAATCCCAAGTCACACCCTGACTGCTGTCAGGTACTACAGGGTCAGAAACCCTAATGCCCTGTGCATTTCTTGATATTTGCGCTCAGTTTTCAACATGGACTTTTTGTGCCCCACCGCCAGAACAGTGACTTTATCGATTCGTTACCCAAAGAGTGATTTTGCACAGCGACTGTGCCATTTGGTGCCACAGGTGAAAAAACATTTCAATCAGGATGTGAAAATGACAACTGTACTGTTAGTGAGGAAGTATAAAAAAATGGCAATGTTGAAAATCTGGAGTGAACATATAACAAAATTGGTGAAGTCATGAGTGTGTATAGAAACTATGCAATACACACCCGTAATACAATTACTTGGGAAATTTTACACCAGATTTTCAACATAGGCATTTTGGGAACTCGCTCACGAACAGCAACACTGTGATTTTCTTAATCTGTCCTAAACATTGATTTTGCACAGCAAGCATGCTAATGTGTGCCACATGTGTGAAAACACATTTTGCCCAGATGTGAAAAATGACAGCTGTATTGCTCATAAGGAGGTGTGGAAAATGGCAATGTTGAAAATCTGGAGAAAAATATTAAAAATTCTCAAAGTTATGAGCATGTGTGGGAACTGCATAATGCCGCTCAGAACACAGCCATGTTTGATTTTTTCCCAAATTGCAACATAGGTTTTTGGAGCCCACCTCATGAACAGTGACACTGTCGGTTCATTAATCAGGCCCAGAAGGTGATTCCACACAGTGACTGCAAAATCACCTTTGGAGACCAAAAACAGCATGACAGTGACTGAGTTCATGAGGTAGGGTCCCAAGAACCCCATGTTGAAAATCTGGTGATAAAAGTCACAAAATGGCCAAGATATCCACCTAAGTTGATCATCCATTTATGCTATTAAATAGCTTACTAGCATTTCTTCAGTTTAGGTTGGCTTTGAAGAGTGCAGATATGTTCCGCTCCACGAAGATCATCGTGCTGGGCTCCAGAGGTATGTATGGGGTGAGGGAGGATGTGGGGAGGTGGGTGCACAGAGGGTGGATGTGGGTTGGGAGGCGTCACTGCAGATGAGAGACCATTTTCTTGTTGATAGTTTTTTTAAAACTCAGCAAGAAGGTTTTCTTGTTTTACAGGTGCATTTGACATGCTGGGGTGGGCTCCCAGCATGCCATCTGTATTTTGGGAGGCACAAATATTAAAACTGCAATATATACAAGACCTACATTATGGATGACCTGGGCATTAAACTTTGTACATATAATTTTGAAAGACTGGAGCATGGACATGGCCATTCCTAAACAAAAACACATGCAAAATTTACCTCAACATTTTATTTCATGCATAGCCAAACTTAAACAATGGAAAATAACAAAGAAATCTATTCTCCTTACAAACAGGAAAGCCTTTTATAATTTTATCTTACAATCTTGGTTCTTTTAAATACCAATTTTTTCCAACCCAAAGCTTTTCACATTTGGATACCCTCCATCCCCCAATATGTGGGAAGTGTTATGGTTAAGTGCACCAAAATTAAATGTTAAAAATAACTTATAACACAAAGATAGAACTGAGCGTAACTGTCTCTACGCAATGTGCACCAGCATGTCGGAAACTATACACCTCCTTTTTGTGAATGTCCCTATATTATAACTTTTTGGCAGGTAGTCAAGAAAAAATGGGTCTGGAGCACCTTTTACAATATCGCACTGGATACCCTACTACTAGGTACTATTCCACTATGATGGAAAATTTTTCACCCCAGCACAGTTAGACTCATTTTAACTTGCTTCAAGTACTGTATATGGCAATCTTGATGTCGATGGTCTCTACAACAATTTCTTATACCACAAGATCAACTTTTTCAACAGATTATCCAAATATTGCACAACATAAGGAAAAAGAGGAAGCAATGGCCGGAACAAATAGCTAAGATGTGGTGGAAAATTTACCCACACAATTTATTTCCCATGGTAATTAATGACTGACTATCTACATCTTCCTAGAAGTATTATGTCAGTACTTTAAACCAACACATATGTTGGTAATATCGATTCTGTATAATACCGGAGAAATATTAGCCATATTTTACTTGATTCTCTTTGTAGAATGTACAAAGTCAGTGTTTGGTGACACTATTTATGATTCTCTACTTCAAATGTGGTCATTTTTCAAAATTGGTTTACCAGTGTTATGTAAAAATTATTAAATGTTTACTTATCTGGTTGCAGGGTAAGGAGCAAGGTTTAATTGATAATATGTTTCAAGCAACATTACTCAGACTGACCTTTGACATGAAGTAACACTTGGCTTAGGTGTTATAACTCAGTATACAAGAACATTAGAAAGAATTTAAGAAGGTTTAAGATACAAAATGTTTATCATCTTTGTGAATACCAAAGATTATGGGTGTAAAACACTATTAAGTCTGTGACCCTCCCTAGAGTATATAATTTTATGACCTCTTCCAGTGTGGGGGAGTGAGTGGTAAGATTTAATTTAAGTCTCACAATTCTTCCTTTTTCCCTTTAGTTTCATTATAACACTTTTTTATGTTTGCTTGCGCAAATGTGCAAGAAACATGTTGTGACAACTTGCTGAAGAAGCTGGTTGTGGAAGTGCGGTCATGTTGTGGCCAATGCCACCACTGTTTTTGAGGACTTGTCTCTGTGGCACCAACAAATGAGCACGCAGTCTGTGACAGCAGCTCAGAAGCATGCCACCAACCGGAACGATTTTGCCACTGCAATGAGGAGCACCCCTCATTGCAGGCGTGCTGCCTGGTGTTACATTTCAATAAACATGACAGTGGCTGTCACCGTCTGCCTCTCACAGTCCCATGAAAGCCAACATGGGGATGCCCAATCTCTCTTTCAGCATGCCCTTCCCCAGTTCAGTTGCTGACAAGGGAGCCCAATCCCCATCAGCATAATGTTCCCATAATATGTCTGCTGAGGGGGTGTCCAACCCCTTGGCATCATGCCCCCAAACTCAGAACCTTTTTCTTTGCTGATGGGGTGCCCCATCCCTGTCGGCTCCAGTCCCACTGGTAAAGAAAACTATTGAATTGATCATGCTCAACCCCCTTTAGCTATAAGTAAATATGTCCAGTGCTCTCTTAACAGGATTCTATTTACTGCCCCATAAAACAGAGGAAAAACAGCTATATAACTTTGTTTCCAACTGTTTTTTGGGGGTATGACTAAGTTGTAAAAAGAAAGGAATCAGAAATGTTTTAATGAGGTAAATACATTTTTTGCCCATATTCCATTTATTCTATATTCTGACTTTTTCCATGGCAATATTCATCGTTTGCTCCCAGTTCAAAGTAACAAGGTCACCCTGATCAAAAAGATGCCTAAAATCTTTGTGGTGTTGTAGCTATTGGTATGCCCATTATGGAATCAACAGACAAGTGGTGGCACCTATAGGGAGACATATACTTTTATTGTAATTGAGTGTTATTCCAGATACTGATTGATATTTAATCAATATATCTCATGTCAGGGTTGCTGATTGTAAATCCACTAAAATCAATATTAAGTCATCAGCATATGCCAATGTCTTTATTTAGGGTCTTGACTAGGGAATGATAAACCATTTATGAATTTGTTATTCTGGATTGCCCTTACCAGGAGATCTAATGATAAAATATTATAGTGCCGGACTCATTGGGCACCCTTGTTGTGCACCTTTTTATGCTACATTGTTGCCCTGTCCAACCATTAATGTATGAATGTACTGAAGCGAGGACAGAGCATTTTTTACCCAGGAAATAAAATTTGAGGGAAAGCCATAATTGGACAAAACTGTACATAAACAAGGGTGGGACACTGAGACAAATGCTTTAGTTTGGTCAAGACACAACATGTGACCTGTAATTTAACCTTTCTACCTTTAGCCATAATTTCTCTGAGTAAAATTAATATATCTGTTATCTTCCTCCCTGACTGAACAGATGTGCGTGGCATTTATGATATGGGGTAAGACAATGGACATTCGGTTGCTGAGAAGTTTTATAAGTATTTTAAAGTCACAGTTTAATAAAGAGATTGGCCTCAATTATTAAGCATGGACCTGTCACCCTTTTAAATATGAAAATTATTAACCCTTGGGAGATGCTATTTGGTATCGTGCCTTCTGTTAACATGAAATTAAATACATTTGTTAATTCTTGTAATAAATCTTGTGCTATTATTTTCCTATAGAATTCTATTGGGAAGCTGTCTATACCGGGCTGGCACTGTTTTGAGTTGTTGTATGGTGTTAAATACTTCACTTTTATTTATCGGTTGTTGTAAATATCTGAAAATTCTTTTGATATTTTAGATAAATTCTGTTGGTGTAGTCAATAATTTCATTTTATTTATGTCAGGGAACTAAATGCTTCGGTAATGTACTGTTCAGCAATTTTTAAATTTCTTTAGTCTGTTGTAAGTGCTCCAGATTTGTTTTTAAAAGGACATCATTCTTTGTTTTCTTCTAGCCTGACAACTGTCAAAAGGATTCATAAAGATGGGTTTGCTTTGTGTCCCAGATTTTGCTCCTGATTTAATGAGGCCATTCTATCATATTGACATTGTATCATACTATTTTTAAGTTGTGCTATTTGCTGTGAATAATTCTTGTTTGTGGAGTTTTGAAGGGAGATCAATTGGTATAAATTGTGACATAAAGCTTTATAGGACTGATTCTTTTGTAGTAGTAATGTAGTAGTAAAAATTTTATTTTTATACAAGAAAAGGTCACAAATTACACATCATTGGGTCAAAATGACCCATTTTCAAGATGGTCCTGTTTATGTCATTGTTATCTTAGATATAAAGACACAATACATTTACATACAAAAATATTTTAAAATAAATAATCTCTTTTACATTATAGCCTTGATCCAATACTGATATTTACTTCTACCACTTCTAAGATACACTATTCTAGTAGAATTTCAGAAATCTATATTTAGTGAGATAATTATTTAACAAGGAAAACACACTTTATACAAGACATTTAAACTAACTCCTTTAAAACTGGTACTGAGATGTTATTTCAGTTGTTTATATTAACATCTAAGATCCAAAGTCTGTTTCAACGATTTTACAAACAATTTGGTACTTGAAATCTGTTTTGATTTATGATCTATAGGTTCCTACAGTTGTTTAACTTTTGCAACAAAAGTCATATTACCATATCTGTTACTGATTTTGTTTGAAAATATTTACTATTTAACCCTCTCAAGTTATAATTTGATTCTTTTATTTTTAATTTATCTACTAAATATTGTGGCTTTCCACTCTGTATCGTTGAGTGAATCTGTCCCAACCACTTCAGATTCTCTTGTGGTCTAGCATTAACCAATTTATAGAATTAAACATTTCGCAATGATTTTTATAATAATCACACTTCAGTATGAATCTAGCAAGGTTATTATACACGATATCCAATTTTTTAGATTTTTGTTTGTCATACCATAAATATGGCTCCTGTAGTCCAAACATGGAATAATTAATTGGTTTACTAAACTTAATGTTATCTTTTGATCTAAACAAAAACCTGATCATCAAAAGCACCAATTTCTTTGTTTAGTTTCCTTACCGGTTCATTTATGTGAGAATCAAATTTAAGTCCTTCATCTATCCACACCCTCAATACTAATAACAGGTTTCCTGGCCCAATAATTCACCTTTCAAAGTTTTTATTTGTACTGTAATCTGTATATTTTCTTCCTTCTGTCTACCAGTTTTAAAATCATTGTTTTTGTTTTCTTATTATTTAGTACTAAGTTAGAGTTTGTAAACTATGTTTCCATACTTGTAAAATCTCTTTGCAATCTGTATTCCATCTTTTGTAATGTATTTCCTTGGCTAATATTGTGTCATCAGCATATAACCTTACTTTGGTATATACTGCTGTTTCAACTAGATCATTTATATACATATCAAAACAATACTGGCCTAATATTAAGCTCGGGGACTCCTCTTTGTACCAGAGCAAAACTTGATAAATGTTTCCCTAATTGTACCTGTTGGGTCCTGTGAATTAAATAAGACTGAAACCATGGAAGTGTTTCTTCATCAAGACCAATACTTTTAACCTATCCAATTGTATATTGTGGTCCACGGTGTGTAAGGGTGTGGAGAGGTCCATGAACACTGCACCCACCGATCCACCATCATTCATCTGTGTAGCTATATTGTCTACCAGGTCGTGAGTGTGGCATCCATGGAGTGGCCCTTATGGAAACCAGACTGGTAGCAGGTCAGCAATGAGCCCTCCTCTAGAAACTCACTTAACTGCCCCTGCACCAGCCTCTCCATCACCTTTGACACCGTGGACAACAAAGCAATTGGTCTATAATTTGTGGGTTCTGACATTATACCCCTTTATGAATTGGAATAATCTTGGCCTTTTCCAAGAAGAAGGGAATATTTTTCAACAAGACTCCAATTAAATAGTCTTGTTAGAACTGGTGCAATTACATCTGCTGAATCTTTCAAAAACCTATTTTCTATCCTGTCCAAACCATATGCTTTGTGAATTTTAATCTTCTCAATTCTTCTAACCTCCTTACAGGAAACATACTTAAATCTAAATTTCTGATTACTTTTATTTTCCTTTTTGAGTGATTTATTCCCCCTCCCCTTGGCCATCTTTTGGGAATTCTATATCTGGAAGGGTGGTGATGTATTCATTTAATCTGTCAGCTGATTCTTTTATTGACAGAAGTATCCTATTATTTCCTATCTGGATAGGGACTTTATTGTCCACTGGTCTGTCCAATGTTTTTAGCAGTGACCAGTATTTCCGTGGATCTTTCCTTTCCTCCACTTTTTAGTATAACATTATTTTTGATTTCCTAATCTTAGCCTTCAGTTTATTTCAAGCCTTCTTGTTCACCTTCCAATCTTTTATATCTAAAGTTTTGTTTACTTTTTCCAAATCCAATTTTTATTCTAATATCCCTTTTAATTTTTCAGTAATCAATGGAGATTTTTTTTGAGAGCAGAGATTTTTAAAGGAGCTACCTCATCACATGCTCTCAGCTAAACTTCCATAAATTTGTTTACTGCTAGGTCCAGATCAGGAATCAAAAAAGTCTTTCCCATTTTATATTTATTAGAATATTACTAAATATCTCTTTACTATAGTTTTTAAATAATCTTCTTTCAGTTTGTTGTAATTTTTCCAGTACTACTTATACTTTATTAGAATTTAATTCAAGAATACATGAGATAGAGCAATGGTCCCCAGTAATGGATTTTTCACTTGTACAGAGGTAGCTTTAATTTTGTCAGTTATGAATATAAGATCCAAGATATTCCACCACTGCAAAAATGTGTTTTCCTTGTTGGAGTCAAGGTTATTTGCTTCAGTCCAAGAGGGCTCAAACTCTCTGTAATGCCACTCCCTCAGTTTATTCCAGGCAGGCATTTCATGACCCTTTCAGTTGCCTGTTAATTGTAAAAATCTGTTAAATCTGTTTTGGTGTCTAACCACCAATTCACGAGTGCATCATACAAAAATGTACTGATTTTCTAGCAACCATAGCATGCTCCAAGCCCTGTAAAATTTCTTTATCCCCCAATAGGGTAATGATGAGCTTCTAGTACCCCTTGATGGACATTGTTTCTTTTAATTTGCTTTTGTGATTTCTAGAACATCAGAATTAGATGTGGAGCAGTCCAGGTTTGAACTGAAACTAATGATAGGGTAGGAGAAATAAAGAAATAATCTATACACGATGACAGTTTACTCTGTGATATGTGTGTAGGTTTAGTTTGTAGTTTTGAAAACTGTCTATTAATCCAGTTTGTAATAATATTTGATTTAGGAAGGTAGTATCACAAAAAGTTATTACTCTATAGACCTGTGTCAGAATGTAACCTCCACAGTTAAAGTCTCCGCCCAAATTATTTGTCAAGATGTAAACTAGAAGGGTTGTATTGCTTTAAATAAATCTATTCTTCTTCATGTCTTTGTTTGTCCTGCATAAATATTTAATAATCTGAAATCAGTGTTGTTAATGGTTATGTCTTTCAGCAATGCTCTTCCTGGACAGATATCTACTAAATGTGTGACTTTTATTTTGAATTATTTATGCCAATTCCTAAACCACAGCATAGATCCTTTCCTATAGACTACACACTATGTCCCCAAAACCAAAAGGCCTTGGCTATTTATATCTCTTTAGAAGTGCAGAGCCTTGTAGCCTGTAAAAACAAGATCAAAATAATGTTCTTAAAAATACACAAGGTCACTCCTCTCTTTCTCTCAGATGTAATGCTATTTGTGTTTAAGAGGCATGTTTAATACTATATAAGTCCATGAGAGAGAGAGGAGCATTCATTATTTTCTTAAGTGTCTCTTTTTTTTTTTTTCCTTTTTTTTGAGTCTGCTCTGGTTTTCCATTAGGGTCTGATTTGTCTGGTTCTTCTAGATCAGAAGGCAACTCAACTTGGGAAGATGAAATTGAGAAGGACTCTGATTCTTCTTCCATTTCTGTCTCTCCCATTGAAGGGCTGAGTAAGGATTAGATACCAAGACTGGTTCAATGTCTATCTGTCATGAGAAAATAAAAGTTATTTTAACATACCCTAGCATTGGGCTTTTTATGTGGTAGAGTGTAGCCATTTTTCTCATGACAGATATCCGTTTCTATTTTGGCTCCTCTTTTGGGTTCTTTAGCTGCTGTGCCATGTGTATGTGGTTCAATGTCTGTTGATTGTGTAACAGGCGCCATATGTTTGCTGTGGGAGACTATCTGGAATTCCTCCTCTGCTACAGTCTCTAAGGTGGGGGTGGTGGAGGGGCATTATTGCACTAGGATGTTGAATCTCTTCTTCATCGGAAGGGGCTCCTGCCTGCTTACGCACCACCATAGGGTCAGCATTGAGGGATCCCTGTGCATAGAAATTGGGGTGTCAGAGTTCTTTCTGTTAGAGGATCTCCCGTGTTGAGTGTGAGCTGCTTTATATATGTAAAATCTTGCTCTGCATAATCAACATTAGTGGTGTTATGGGAAGCCCATGGACATGTTGTAAATAAATGACTTTCTGCATCACATAAATTACATTTTAGGTGGCTGTGCAGTGGAAATCTACATGTCCAGCTGAGCCACAGACTGAACATTTAATCTTTTCACAGTTAGTGCTGATGTCTAGATGAACTGCACTTGAAACACACCTGGAGTTGGCCTTGGTAAAAGGATCCCCTTGTCCCTCCCAGAAAGATGCAGTTTGGCAGATGTTCTATTCCGTGTAATGTACAGGCAGTTTAACTTTAAATTTCCACCCTCCTGTACAGAACCCTCCAGTCAATGATAGGTTCAGGGTACCCTGAATGTCACATAAATCTTTCCAGTCAGTTCATGATATCAGTTAAGTTCACCCCTCATTCCTGAATAGGATGGTTACAAATGTTATGTGGGTTTGATGAGGGGATAGCCTAGAAGTTTGTCCAAATAACATCATTTTATTGTGCTGAGTGGAGATCCCAGAACTTATTTAGCAAGTCTTCAGTTCGAAAACTGACGCCATAAGTCATTTCACCCGTAGCATGAATTAGGAGCGTATATTTTGTTTGTAAAAAATTTTGGGTGTTTTATCATTTCCTTGCTGACAAAGAACCTATCTGGATGACCTGGCATACCTCCTAAGTACCTTAAGCACACAGTGTAATGCTGTTTTGCATTTTCCACAGGTTTCTAGAGTAATCTTGCAAAGGTAGGCCTCTGCGGTACAGTTAAAGTGTCTGTGACTACAATAGTTGTTGAAAGCTCTTGTTCAGGGCTTCAACCTTTGAACATTTTGTTACTGCATTATTGATTCTTGGTGGAAATATACATTTGAATCCAGGCCCATTATGAAAAGAAGCAGTTTTATGGATACAATAAAGGGTAATGATTTTCAATTGTACATTTCAAAATGTGTAGTCTGAGTAATAAAATAGATGTTTTTAGAGAATGGGTGTTACAACATCAGGTTGACTTAATTATTTTAACTGAGGCGTGGTTAAGTATAAGACTCCATCTCACCTTTCAAATGGATGGCTACTTGCTGTTTAGGCGGATACTTAATAAAAAAAGGAGGCTTGCGATATATGCTAAGCAATTAGACATCAAAGTTTACAAAATAATTTGGATTTTCAGGATAGAAGTATTAACAGTGGAATTAAGATTCCCCTTTTATTACCTATGGTGATACTGGGGTGTATAAACCTCTAGAGTTCATTCATCAAAATTTGGGATTTTGTATGATTATTTGCATAACTTTCGAGCCACACATGAAATATTGCTGATTGGTGATTTTAATGTGAATTGGAAACAAGTTACAAGTGAACACGAACTCATTGATTTATCAACTAGACTTGGATTAACTCAGTTAATTGATGGGGTAACCAGAATTAATAATAAAGATAGTGAATGTTCTTCTACTTTGGACTTAATTTTACTACAAGAGTGGAAAATATAAAATGAGTAGTGTTTTGTTGGATACTTTTAGTGATCATCAGGGTGGTATGTGTAGAGAGAGAGAAAAGTATCAAAACTGGACACTGGGTCTTTAAAAGGACATTTAGACAATTTGATTATATTGCCTTTATGCAGGATCTGGAAAAAGTGAATTGGGAAAGAATTGCTTTAATTCCTACTATTAATGAGGCATGGCAGTATTTTAGGAAGAGTTTTAGAATGTTTGCAATCAGCATGCCCAGTAAGAAAAGTCTATAATGGACTAAAAATGCAATTTGGTATAATGAGAATTTGCATAATTTATGTAAAAGAGAAATAATCAATGGCAAAAGGCTAAGAATTCAAAGAGATAGAAGGATTGGGATGGCTATAGAGCCTTAAGAAATAATATCTGAGGATATTAGGAAGGCAAAAGCAGATTATTATAAATATTTGTTAAAGGAGACCCAATTTTCACATCCAGGTAAATTTTGGAAGTTAATTCATAAATTACAAAACCCAGGAAAAATGATTACCCGCAAACTTTTGTATTAAAGGAAGAGAGATGGAGCAATGTACAGAGATGGCTGATTATTTTAATGATTTCTTTGTTAATTTAGGGGCAGCAAGGAAGATTTAGATGTTGTCACTCATGACAGTCAAAAGTTTAGTAATACTAGAAGGGGGCGATTGTACATTTGATTTTGGCCATATAAATGTGAATGAGGTCCTGTTAGAATTGTTGCATATTAATGAAAGAAAGGCAACTGGACTAGATGAGATTAGTAGTAAATTGTTAATATATGCAGCCCCAGTTATTGCCTACCTTTGACACAAATCTTTGAACTGTCTTTGTCTTCAGCGGAAGTACTGAAGAATGGAAATGTGCAAAAGTAATTCCAATTTTAAATCTAGGTCAAAACATGAGATTAGTAACTATCGTCCAATATCTTTGATACCAGTAGTAGCAAAGATTTGTGAAAAATTGTAGCTAGACAGGTTAAGAAATATATAAATGAACAGAATATTTTGCACCAAATCAGTCAGGTTTTAGAGAGGGATATAGTACTCAAACTGCATTAATAAAAGTAACAGGAGACATTCAGAGAGCTATGGATAATGGATTATTGACAGGCAATTATGATTGATTTATCAAAAGCATTTGATTCGTTAAATCATGAAATATTAATTAATAAATTGTTTAGTATAGGTTTTCAGACAATGTGGTAGCCTGGTTTTCCAGCTATTTGAAAGGCAGAAAACAAAAGTGTCTCTGAATTCATATGTATCAGATTTCAGGCAAATAAGACAAGGGTACCTCAGGAACAATTCTGGGCTCCTATTACTTAATTTATATACTAGTGATTTGGATTTCAAGCAAGATAATTTGGAATATCACCAATATGCTGATGATGTTATTATGTATGCTTCAGATAAGAATGTTTATAGTATGCAGTGTACATTGCAATCAGCTTTTGATGATATACAGGAGTATTATGTTAAGAATAAATTAGTATTGAATACAATCAAAACTAAAGTAATGTTATTCAGACAAAAGTGAAAAGTCACAGATGAAATCATTGGACATAATGGTGAGAGATGGTTCTATTTTACAGACAGTTGATGAGTACAAATATCAGGGTTATGGTTGGATGTGCATTGTAAATGGTCTGTTCATATAAATAATTTAGTTAAAAGATTAGGGCAACAATTGGGGATGCTGTATAGAATAAGAAGTAATTTCTCTAGGAATATAAGGCTTCATGTGATTAATACAATGTTAGTGCCAGTGATTGATTATGGATGTAATTTATGGGGTGCAAATAAAGTTGATTTGAAAAAATTAGATATTTTATATAATAAGATGGTTAGGTATATTACAGGCTTACATAGACTTACACATCATTGTGAGTTATATAAAACATAGGTTGGGATCATTTATATATTAGAAGAAATCAGCACATAATTAAGATTGTATGTAGGCTTCCTGAAAATAAATTGCCTGAATATATTGCTAAAGACTTAAAAATTAAATATCCAAATAAGGGTTTAGATCAGCCCAATATATAGAATTTATAGTTCCAAAGTTTAAGACAAAAATGGGTGTGCAACATTATTTTATTTGGTCCAAAAATTTGGAATAGTTTGCCTCCTGAATTCAGAAGCTATAGTGTTAAAGTAAGTTGGATAAAATTAAATCTTGGTATCATGGGCAAAGTGAGAAATTGCATGATTGTTGTGAGGTATTAGAAAATGGGTGAATATTTATGTATTACGGTTGTTTTGTTTAAATGGTGAATATTTATGTATTATGGTTGTTTTGTTTATGTAAATGTATGTTTTAAGTTTGTTTGTTTTATTTTCCTTTTCTATATTGTATCCAGGTATGTACTTTATAAGGTGTCCCTTGAAAATGAGTGTATTTGTGTACTCAATGGGATTGTTTTACCTTGTTCATTATATGAATAAAATCATTACTACTACTAAGTCAATAATTAGTGTATCATAAAAATATCATCTCCCGTGTCCAGGTGTACAGAAGGATTACTTGTAAGCTGTGTGGTGGGCTTCTTCCCATCTGTGGGGCATCTGTGTGATGGATTGTCTGGTGAGGTACTACTGGGTGATCATGTTGTGGGTTATCCATAGCGGTTCGTTCCATGGATGACTGGTTTGAAACAGAAGGTTCAGTTGGACTCTGTTCTGGTGAACCAGGTAGAGGGATGTCCGGGTCTGGGAGCCAAGTGCAAGATGTGGCTTTTTCCATTTTCCATGGTCTGACAGCTTTGCAGCATTTCTTGAACAAGCGGAAATCCAGCAGCCACCCACACACACACACACTCATCTTGCAGAACTGGTTCTAACACTCAATGCTTTTTCTTTTAATAACAGTTTTTTCAGCAGGTCAGTGGAGTTGCCATGGGTACCAAGATGGGTCCCAGCTTTGCTAATCTGTTTGTGGGTTGGATGGAGGAATGTTTTTCTCTCATTCACAGGGACTGTGCCTGAACTCTACAAACGCTACATTGATGACTGTGTGGGGCCACCTCGCTCCAGGGAGACCCTCCAAGTCTTCCTTGACAAGTTCACCACGGCTCATCCTTCCCTTCAGTACACTGTTGAAGTATTCCCTCTCACTGCCTTTCTTGGATATCCAGCTCTAGTCCAGAACACTGGTCTGAAGACATAAGTCTATTACAAACCTACTGACTCTCACAGTTTCCTCCTCCATAGCTCCTTCCATCCTAAACATATCAAGAATGGCCTGCCTTATTCACAGTTTCTTAGACTTGGGTTATGCAGTGAAGAGGATAATTTTGCTGAGCAGACCCAAATAATGCATAGTTTTTTTATCAACAGGGGATACCCTAAAAGCACAGTGGACAGACACTCTCCTGGGTCAGTAACATGCCCCGTAACCTTGACCCCCCGCAGGAAGGATACTGTCACACAAGAACAACAGCATTCCACTAGTTCTTCCTTTCCATCAAAGCACACCTTCTCTTCACAGGATCATCACTAGTAACTTTCCCATTTTGCAAACTGACTCTAACATTGGTGCTTTACAGAACCACCTATTGCCTCCTCCTGCCGCCACCTAACCTGCGCAATCTCCTTGTAAAAGCAGCCTACCCACTCCTAACAGTTCCTCCCCCAGATACCAAACCTTGCAACAGGGCTCGCTTACACCTGCAAATTTATTTCCAGTGTAACTGAGATTTGGGGGCTACAGGTGTTTTTCACATCACCAAGGAGTTCTCATTCACCTCCACTAATGTAGTGTACTGTATTCTTTGCAGGAGGTGTTCAGCTATTTACATCGGAGAAACTGGTAGGCGTCTTGCTGACCGTTCAGGAACATTACAAGAGCGGTCAGGAATGGTGAAACTGCTTAACCCATTGTATCCCACTTTATCTCCAGGGACCACAATGTCAATGACCTTTCTGTTTGTGTCCTTCAGCAGGGCTTCCGGGATCCTAACCATAGAAAAACATGGAAGCCAAGCTGATCATCCACCTTGGCTCCAGCAGCCCTCTGGTTTAAATGATAGACTTATTTTCCACTAACATCTTTCAGCCTCCCTTTTTTCCCTAAAGTCAATTTGTTTTTGTACTGATTTATTTTCATTTTCACCATATGTCTCCATTTCTGTCTCCTTCTCACACATTTGTCACCTTTCAGACTTCTGACAAGGCCCTGTTAATCAGCCTCTACCTGGGAACTTCCCAGCTCTTTCTCTCCATTATGTTTTACCTTTCCCATCATCACCTTTTTGTTTTACAGATTCTCTCTTTATCTTATCATTTATCACTTCTTCTCCTTTGCCTCCCCTTCTTCTTTCTCCACATATATATCTCTCATTTTACCTCCTCTACACTAACTTGTTTTTTTCTCTTTTAGATATTTCCTGAAGAAGACCTAAGGTCAAACGTAGATTTTAACTCTATTTTGTATTTTCAGTGTGCATTTAATATAACCATTTTGTTTTGCTTTTTCCATTCTGCTGATTCCAATGCTGACTTGGGTGACCATTTTGAGTTAGTAGATGCCTCTTCTCTGTCATTTGATTCTGACGTTCGATCCGGGATCTCCGTTGAAGTGGCAAACCGAAAATATGTTGTAAACAAGCTTTCTTCCCAAAATTGCTTGGGAAGTGTTTGTCAGCTTGTTTCTCTTCTTTTCTTCCTACAGTTTATTTCTTTCAAAATCATATTCTTTTCAATATTAAAGTTGTTCTTGCAATTTCAATTTCTTTCCCCATAGATTTTTTTTGTGTTCCTCACTTTTGGCAATTACTTCTTCAGCTGTTATGTCCATATTATCTGGAGAAGACCCATGTCCGTCTTCAATAATTACTATTGTCAGGGCTCTAGAATACCCTCTGCATGATCCACAGTGTGCTCTTCACTGCTTCCAGAGACCGCCTGTTCTGGATCCTTTATCATCTCACAGCATCCCCTACATGTGAGTAGGAATTTCCTGGTGCCCTCAACCAAATTTCCCCATTCACTAAAAATACTGCTAACAGTTTATTCTGGTTCAAGGTTAGTTGGCATTTATATGTATCCCACTCCTGAGTCATGCCTGAAAATAGGCAAGAATTTGGCTAGTACATGTACCTGGTCAACAAAAACTAAATAAAATAAATAAGTCATTTTATGTTTGCTTGCATGCATGCACAAGGCAAATTTCATGACAGCTTAGAAGAGAAGTGGGGTTTTGAGGTGCAGCACTGTGGTGGCCAATGCCCCCAGTGCCTTTGGGAGGCTTGGCCCACTTTCCCCAATGCGGTGGCATGCTGCTGCTAACACTAGTTCAGCCAGCGTGCCACCAACTGAAAATGAATTTGCTGCTGTAATGGAGTGACCCATCATTGCAAGGCGGTGCCTTGCCTGGTATGACATTTCAAGTAACATGGCGGTGGGTGGTGGCATTTGCCGCCCACCTCAGAGTCCCCATGAAAGTTCACTTGGGAGTTCCCTAATCACCCTGTTGGGATGTGCCCATCCCCAGTTCATTTGCAGATGGGGTACCCCATCCCTGTCAGCATGATGTCCCTACCCATTTGTTCTGTGCCAAGAGGTGCCCAATCCCCCCGGCTCATATGCTCCCTCCCCACAGCACACTGTATGGCTGACAGGGGTGCCCAATCCCCATCTGCTCCAGTACCCCCAACAAACACCCAGGTGGAATGCTGGGAGCTCACACCAGTGTGTGAAAAGTGCCCGTGTTGTCTTTTTTTTAAATCCTGTAAAAAGAAAGCGGTCCTCGTTAGTCCCATGCCCCTCCCCAACCCACACTCACCCTGTGTGACCCCACCTCCCAACACCCCTCACACCATACTTACCTCTGGAGCCTGGCACAATGATCTTCGTGGATCGGAACATGTCAGCACTTTCAAAGCTGACCGTGAACTGAAGAAATGTCGGTATGCTGCATAATGGCATCAATGTTTTTTTTTAAGCTTTGGTGCATATCTTGGCTATTCTTTGCAAATTTTGGCACAAATTTTCAACATGGAGTTCTTGGGACCCCGTCTCTTGAATTCAGTTACTGTCATCTGTTATTCGATCCGAAGGTGATTTTGCAGTCACTGCATGCAATCACCTTTTGGGACTGATTAATGAAAAACAGTGTCACTGTTCATGAGTTGAGCTCTCAAAATGCCTATGTTGCAAATTTGGTGAAAGAATTCCAAAAATGACTGCGTTATGAGCGTGTGTTAGCAGTTTCTATACATGCTCGGAACATCACAAATTTGTAATATTTTCACTCCAGATTTTCAACATTGGCATTTTTCCACACTTCCTTGTGAAAAGTGCAGCTGTCATTTTTCACATCCTGGCTGAAATGTGTTTTCACACTTCCGGCGAGAATAGCATGGTCGCTGTGGGAAATCAGTGTTCAGGACAAATTAAGAAAATCACAGTGACACTGTTCACGAGCAGAGGTCCTAAAATGCCTATGTTGAAAATTTGATGATAAAAGTCCATAAAATGACTGTGTTACAAGCGTATGCTGTGCAGTTTCCACGCACCTCAAACTTGCAAATTTGTAATATTTTCACTCCAGATTTTCAACATTGGCATTTTTTCACACCTCCTTATGAACAATACAGCTGTCATTTTCATATCCTGCCGAAATATGGCTTGAACATCTGGCACAATGGCGAGTCACTGTGGGAAATCAATGTTCCTGACAGATTAAGAAAATCATAGAGACAGTGTTCATGAGCAGAGGTAACAAATGCCCATGTTGAAAATTTGGTGAAATAATTCCGCTTAAATGACTGCAGTGACGGTATGTGTTGCACAGTTACCACGTGCCGGAAGTTAGAGCATTTTATATTTTCACTACAGATTTTCAACTTTACCATTTCTACACACCTCCTATGAATGATACAGCTGTCATTCTTCACATCCTGCCCGATCTGTGTTTTCACACATCTGGCACAGAATGCCACTGTCGCTGTGGGAACTCAAGTTCGGACACATTAACAAAATCACAGTGCCACTGTTCATGGAAGGGTCCCAAATGCTTTCATGAGGTGGGGGTCACAAAAAGGCCATGTTGAAAATTTGTAGTGCAAATACCAACAAACATAGAAACATAGAATTTGACAGCAGATAAGGACAGCTTGGCCCACCTAGTCTGCACATTTCCCTACCTGATGGATAAGCTGTAGATTCTAGTTAATCATCAGCGTACATCCTCCTACCCCCACTAGAATTGCCTTATGCCTGTCCCATGCATTCTTGAATTCTCCCACTGTTCCTGACTCCACAACCTCCTCAAGAAGGCTGTTCCATGCATCTACAACCCTCTCTGTGAAAAAATACTTTATAACATTACTGCTGAGCCGTCCCCCTCTATCTTCAAATTGTGCCACCTTGTTCTTGCACATCTTTTCTTCTGAAAGATGCTACCCTCTTGTACTTTGATAGTACTGCACATTAGGGTTTCTAACCATAATGTCCCACCCTGTACAGACTGACAGACATCAGTGGTGTGCCTTTGGATCGCCGGCTGTAATGTTCATGCCATTCCACCCCACCCCACCCTGAAGGCTGTGACAGACATTAAGGTGTATGTTGACTCTTTGGCTCAGACTTCATCCCATTCTCCTATACTGCACCCATTTCACCGTATGTCCTTATGAATGGGATGACTGTGAAGTTGAACACCTAAGGCACACCTCAGTACTTGCCTGTGTCTACAGGATAGGGTGAGGTGAAATGCCATGAGCATTACGGTAACGACCAGAGGCACACCCCAATGCATGTACTGTACATCTCTGCAGGGTGGAGGTGGGGTTGGCATGAGTTCAATACTTCACTGCCACTCCTATTCTGCATCTGTCTAACTCCTGCATGTCATTGCTAATATCAGCAAGCAAACATTCAGCATTGACAAATGCTTGCTAATATATTGCCTGTGATATGTTCAGTATTGAAAAGTATTTTTTCTTTCTTTTAGAGGTTTGAGAAGCAGTGTCTGCACAGCTGTGTGAGCTGTTTGTGGTACTGCACAGGATGTTCGTGTACTTTTGGAGCATTATAAGTGATGGGACAGGTGAGGAAAATTATTAATTAAAGGTTCCTGAAAGTAGTTCAGAGAAGTAGTAGAGCATTTTAGGCCCAGTTTCAGGAGCAAAGTGTTGACTACCCCTCAAAAGCCCTTAGTTCCTTTCCATCACCAAAGCAGTTGCAAACAGTAATGGCTGCTTCACCCGGATATATTGATTCAGAGGAGCTGTCTGGTTGTTCTGGTAGAACAACCAGGCATGTCAATCATCTTCCTTCCCATCCCTGCTAAGGAAGCTTGTCACAGGACCATGACAGAGAAAAACTAGGAGATGGGCTCAGGTGACAAGCACATGAACAGTTATAGTTTTCATCCCTCGTGGGGAGTTGTCAGTTGTGTAGTCTGTGTGTGTCTTCACTGTTGCTAAACTGTATCTCTCAGAAGCAGCATACATATGGCTGCTTCTCTTCTACTTGTGCCATTCATCAGTGCATCTAAAAACATGTAAACATTGGGAGCCATACAGATTACATCATTAATGCACAATAAACTGGATCGTGAACAGTCCCATTCGGATGATGTGCAGGAACATACATTAACAAGCATTTGTCTATGCTGAATGTTTGCTTGCTGGTATTAGCATTGGAAATGTAGGAGTTAGACAGATGCAAAATAGGAATGCAGTGAAGTGTTGAAGTTCACGCCAACCCCACCTCCATCCTGTGGAGATGGACAGGCATTAGGGTAAGTGTTTGGTTCGTCACCCATGACGGTCATGCCATGTCACTTCACCCTATTTTGCAGACACGACATGTGTTGAGGTGTGCCTTAGGGTGTTTGGCTTTACAGTCACCCCATTCCATAAGGACATATGCTGAAATGGGTGAGCATAGGAGCATGAGGTGAAGTCTGGGGCCAAAAGTCCAAGGTACACCTCAATGCCTGACAGTGGCTGGAGGTGGGGGTGAGATGGCATGAGCAGTCCAGTAGGCAATCCAAAGGCACACCTTGATGCCTGTCAGTCTGTACAGGGTAGGACATTATGGTTAGAAACCCTAACGCCTCAGACATTTGTTGGTATGTACAATACAAATTTTCAACATAGCCGTTTTGTGACCCCACCTCAAGAAAGCATTTGGGACCTCTTCTCATGAAGAGTGGCAGTGTGATTTTGTCAATGTGTCCCAAACATTGACTTCCAACAGTGACAATCCCATTCTGCAACACATGTAACGAAAACACAGATCGGGCAGGATGCGAAGAATGACAGCTGTACTTCCATAGGGAGGTGTGAAGAGACGGCAATGTTGGAAATCTGTAGTGGAAATATTAAAATGCTTGCACGCTTTGAGCATACATGGAAACTGCGAAAGCATGCATGTTACACAGTCATCGTATGTACTTTCATCACCAAATTTTCAACATAGGCATATTAGGACCTCTGCTCATGAACAGTGTTACTGTGATTTTCTTAATGTGTCCCGAACGCTGATTTCCCACAGCAACCACACTATTCTGCACCGGAAGTGCAAAACACATTTCGGCCAGTATGTGAAAAAATGACAGCTGTATTGTTCATAAGGAGGTGCGAAAAATGGCAATGTTGAAAATCTGTCATTGGTCAGTGTGGGACTGGATCCGTGGTGTTATCCTGGCATAACACTATGGCCCTAGTGCCAACACAGTGATGACCGCATCTCAGTTTAAAAGAAACATTTCTCTGCTGTATGAGCAGCTTTCCTGGTACAGTACCCACTTTGCCAGTCGGGCGCGCCATCGCACAGCCAGAAACCCACCCCCACCATAGACCATAACCCGGAAAGAAACCACAAAGTACCACCCACAGCCATCACAACTTAATAGAAATACTCTTATTTTTGTGTAAAAACAAATTGTAGCCACATACAGAAAGCGAAGGCATGGCCCAGTTAGCGAGTGAGTGAGCAACGAGCGTTCCACACAGTCACCACGGCTCTCACTTTCGCTCCTTGTAAATACACTTCCTCTTCTCCTTCTTAAATTCACCTCATAACACTTCTGAAACCCACTTTCTAAAACATATCCCTACCTCTCATGCAGATATCCTCAAAGAAGTGTGGCTGGCAGTAACTCAGTTGGTGGTGGGGAGGGACAAAGGAGGCCACAGCGTTCAGCGCCATCAAAAAAAGGACTTAAAAAATTCCAGTACAACGCTCTCAAACCAAAGCATAAACCCAAGGCAATAACGCTAATACAGGAGGATGATTTGTAAACAGAGCTAACACTAACAAAGATTGTTGTCGGAGCAGAAAGCCACACCAAAACAGCACAGCTCCACCTACTGGCTAAAGTACAAATCCGCACTATTTTGTCATAATGTAACCTACCACTGCAAAACAATAAAAATATATATTTTCTATCTCTTTTTACTGTTTTACAATTCAGCCATTGTATAATAGGAATAATTACTCCAGGGTGGTGTCGTGCTGGGATAACGCCATGCCTGGAATGCTGGATGCACTCGGCCTGTGACCCTCATACCCAACCACCCCAGGCGTGGCATTATCCCAGCACAATACACACCCTGCCGTATTATTCCTCTATTATATCTTTACCTCTGTCCCTTTAAATTCATATTTTTAAATCTATTTGTAATATTGTCACGATGACTGGACCTCTCTGGTTAGGTTACTAGAGGTACTTGACTCTTATGTATATTAGACTTTTAGGTATATACTATAATTGTAGACTGCAGTCTGTATGCACTGCGGACAACTGAGATAACCACAATTATTCCATGTTGTTTTAGGAGTCACACCTGGCATTGGCTTTTGTACATTTTCTTAATTTAATGATGCAACAAGTATTGTCTTTACTTCCTGTTTGTGTTGCACATATGTGCAAACTCCTTGGAATAGTGCCTTTTGAGGGTGTGACACTGTCCATCCACTGCAGAGTGCTCTGCAAGGGCTGACAGTAACACGCAATCATCAGCCTGATGCTGTTTTGCCTGAAGTGGTCTGCGCTGAAAAGAAAAAGCCACACCAATCATGTAGTGGCTTTTTTCCTTTCATCTGCAGGTCACCACAGAGCAAACAGCTGTTTGTGTCATGACGTCTCTGCCCCCACCTTGCCACCCCACTGGTCCCTTCCTGAAAGGTGGGAGGAGGTGTTTCTTGCCAGACTCCTCCTCGTCCACTGTTTTCATTTCCTTATTTGCTCCCACCCGTGCAGAGCAGACCACAGTCTAAGCTCCATTTGGGCTGGGAGTATTCAATGCCCAAAGGCACTTTTACTGTAAAACAATCGATCATGCTAGCCCCTGCCTGCCAACATCGGAGTGCTCAATACCTGTTTTATCCCCTCCCCTTTAATGTCGTACACTGGGAGCCCACCCAATGTGCCAAAACTGGGCTTTTCCTGACACCATGATGCCTGCTCACAGTGTCAGATGCACCCCATGCCCCTATATTTCGACCTCGGGTGCCCAATCCCTGGGTCAGCATTGATCCCCTAGTACTCTGGCACACTGGGAGCCCACCCCAGTGTGTCAAAATCCAAAATAGTTTACCTGTAAAAAGGAAATAGACCCACAATGTCACCCACTCCAGTGTGCCAAAATCCATAAATAGTTTACTTGTAAAAAGAAAACAGACCCACAGCATCTTTTTTTTAAACTTGAAAAAGAAAATGGTCCCTCATCTTTCCTGTTGGTCCTCCTCCTCCAACCCGCACCCTCCTCTGCACACCCCACCTCCCTCGCAACCCCTCTCACCCATACTTATCTCTGAAGGTTGAGAGCAGCAGTCTTCTGTGGCTCGGGAACATGTCTGCAGTCTTTAAAACTGACCGCAGACTGAAGAAAATCACGGTAAGTCCCATAATGGCAATCAATGGGGGTTTCAACTTAGGTTGATATGTCAGCCACTTTTGGAGATTTGGTCCCAAATTTTCAATATGGGTTTCCTGGGACCCCACCTCATGAACACTGTCACTGTCATTTTGTTTCTTGGTCCTGAATGGTGATTTTGTGGCGCTGCTTGGAATCACCTGTTGGGACCAATTAACAAAATGATAGTGCCACTGTTGATGAAGTGGGGTCCCAAAAGCCTGTTGTAAAATTTGGTGAAAACCTCCCAAAATGACTGTGTTATGGGCATCTGTTGTGCAGTTTCTACAAATGTAACGCAATCAATTTTTAAGATTTTCACTCCAAGTTTCCAATATTGCCATTTTTCACACCCCTTAAGAACAATACAGCTCTCATTTTTGCTTCCTTCCCAAAATGTGTTTTCCACCTATTGGCGCAGAATGGCATGGTCGCTGTATGAAATCAACTTTGGGACAGATTAATGAAATCCAGTGTCACTGTTCATGAGGGAGGTCCCAAAAGGCCATGTTGAAAATCTGGTGAAATATACCAAACAAGCATTTGTCAATTCCAGATGTTGATTGCTTTGCTCTGTTGAGCTCGCTCAGTGCCCTCCCTCACCGCTCATTCTGTTTGTCCCGGTGCTGCAGGCTGCCCTTTTGTACTGGGCTCCTGCCTATGCTGGTGCCTTTTTCTGTCCAGAAAGAATCCAGCAGTCCCAACAGAGCTCAGTTGAGCTCGGTCACTCCTCTCTCACTCGCTCGATTCTAATCTATTCCAAACACTGATTTCAAAGCGACTCTGGTATTCTGCATCGGAAACACAAAAGCACATTTTGGCCAGGATGTGAAAATGACAGCTGTACTGTTCATAAGGAGGTGCGAAAAATGCCAGTGTTGAAAATCTGGCTTGAAAATATTACTAATTTGCAAAGTTACAAGGGTGCGTGGAAACTGCACAACGCATTATTCGAACACAGTCATTTGATGGAGTTTCATCACAAAATTTTCAACATAGGCATTTTAAGATCTTGCTCCTGAACAGTGTCACTGTGATTTTCGTAATGCATCCCAAACACTGATTTCCACAGCGCCCGTGCTATTCTGCGCGGAAGTGCGAAAACACATTTTAACCAGGATGCGAAAAATGACAGCTGCACTGTTCATAAGGACGTGTGGAGCAATGGCAATGCTGAAAATCTGAGTGAAAATAATTGCAAATTGGCAAAGTTACGACATGCATGGAAGCTGCAGCATGCGCTCAAACACAGTCATTTTATGGACTTTCATCACCAAACTTTCAACATAGGCATTTTAGGACCTCTGCTAATGAACAGTATCACTGTGATTTTTGTAATGTGTCCCAAATACTAATTTCCCACAGCAACCATGCTATTCTGTGCCAGAAGTACAAAACACATTTCGCCATGATGTGGAAAATGGCAGCTGTACTGTTCATAAGGAAGTGCTGGAAAATGGCAATGCTGAAAATCTGGAGTAAAAATATTGCAAATTTGTGAAGTTATGACCGGTAGCAACTGCTCAATGCATGCTCATAAAACAGTCATTTCTTGATTTTTCCACCAGATTTGCAACATAGACCTTTTGAGCCACTCATGAACACTGGCACTGTCATTTCATTAATCAGTCCGAAGGTGATTCCACACAGTGACCACAAAATCACCTTTCAGGGCCGAATAACACCATGACAGTGGCTGAATTCATGAGGAGGGTCCCAAAACCCTTTGTTGAAAATTTGGTGCCAAAAGTCAAACAAATGCCTGAGATAAGCATCAAAGTTGAAAAAACCTATTTATGCCATTATACAGCTTTACTGACTTCAGGTTGGCTTTGAAGAGTGCAGACGTGTTCCCAGTCACCAAGATCGTCGCACCAGGCTCCATGAGGTCAGTATGGGGTGAGAGGGGTGGGGAGGCAGGGTGCACAGAGGGTGGACACGGGTTGTGGAGGGGCAGGGAGACGGCGAGGGACTGTTTTCTTTCTCTACAAGTTAAAAAATCATTGTGGTACAGTTTCTTTTTACAAGGCTATTTGGCATGCTGGGGTGGGCTCCCAGTGTGCCAACAGAGTGTTTCTTTGGGGGCAGCTCTAGCCGATGGGGATTGGGCACCCCATCAGCACAAAAGGAGGGGGCGCAAGCACAACTGCACTGGGTGTTTGGGGGATTATGCCGATGGGGAGGGCCTCCGTCGGCAAATTAAACTGTGAAGGGGAAATAATGCTGACGGAAGTGGCCCTCTGTCGGTAACATGAACTCAGGGCACTGAAGTCGAGCGGGATTAGGGGCCTCTTTGGCAAACAAACACTGTGGTGGGGGGGCACCCCTCGGCAGTGGGTACATCATATTGTTTGCGAACATGGTGGCAAGCCGCCGCCATGTTCTAAACAATATCCTGATCCCAAAGGTTCCATGGCGTGAGTCCTCTCTCATTGCAGCGGAATGACTTATGCTGCAATGACGAGGCAGCCCCTGATTGCAGCAGCTGAAACTCACAAGATTGTGGCATGCTAGCTGGAACTAGTGTCAGCTGCATGCCAACTTTATTGGCAACAGCGGACCAAGCTTCCAAACGCTGTGGGGCACTGGCCACAACAGTGCCATGCCTCCACAACCTGCTTCTGCTGCAAGCTGCTGCAATATGTTTCTTGCGATGTGCGCAATCAACATAAAAATTATGCTAGCGTGCATTGCACAGTTCTACACACACTCATAATTTCAACACTTTTCATATTTTCACCCCAGATTTTCAATATTGCCATTTCTTCACACCTCCTCATGAACAGTACAGCTATTATCTTTCAAATCCTGCCGAAATGTGTCTTGGCACCTGTGGTGCCGAATGGCACACTCGCTGTGCAAAATCACCTCTTGGGATTGAGTAACAAAATTATACTGCCACTGTTCATAAGTGGAATCCCAGAAAGCCCATGTTGAAAATCTGGAGCAAAATACCAACAAATGCCTGGGGTGTTAGGTTTCCAACCGTAACGCCCACCCTGTACAGACTGACAGGCATCTAATGAAGTAAACCAGTGCTGGAAGAACATAAGAAAATTGTGTTGAGAGTGATGCCTTAAAATGCAAGACAGAGGAATATACACAGAAAAATATGGGAGGCATGTACAACAGCAGTACCAACAGCAAGCCTTCGACATTGACAAATGCTTGTTTTTTCTCTGTATACCGTTTTGGGAATGTATCTGTTTTACTGCATTGATTGTATGGCTACTGGAAATGGAAACTTGTTTTAAATAAAGTTTACAAAAAATGCACTCATTTGAGGAGAGAAGGGAAAGGGATGATATGATCAAACCTTCAAGTACTTAAAGGGCATCAACAGGGTTAGTGCTGAGGGCATGTTTCGATTAAAGGGAGAAGGATCACTATGGGCACAGCCTGAGTTTGGTGGGAGGTAGCTTCTGGAGCAGAATGAGGAAGCATTTCTTCATGGTGAGGGTGGTAGAGGGATGGAACACACTTTCTGAAGAAGTGGTATTTCTTAAAACAGTAGAGAGCCTTGTAAGTGGGTGGACTGGATCATGGGCAAGGTACTAGTTGGTGGGAAGTTGAGGGAGGAAGAGAAGGCAGGGTGTGGGAGGGCAGCAGCAGGAGTCTAACCTGTTTGCTTGCACAATCGAGCAGATGCAATAGACCATTTGGCCTGTATCTGCTGGCGCTTCCATATGTTCATATGTCTAAGAGAGCTTAATTAGTCTCACATGGCTGCTCACATTATGTCTCGATAGTCATTGTGGAATATTGGTAGGCTACTAACCTTGAATGTACAATGTCTAAGATTTACTTCTGTAACTGCCTACTTGCATATGGATTTGCCTCTAAATATGGTAACAAAATATAGATTGTGTAGCTGACAGTGCTGTCTGGTTGGTATCTGGGTGCTTCATGTTCCTCTTTATTGCCCTCTCCACCTTTGGGTGCCTCTATTGCTAAGATCAAAGGACACATTGGACCTGTGGGCTTACAAGGCTGTTTTTCTTATGTTTTGAAATTTAATTTCTGCTGCCTTCAGTGAAGAAGAGATTGCTATTCTGTGCAGTTCACCTAGCTCTTTAAAATTCACTCCAGTTCACTTTCTATGGTTTTGTCATCACCTACTGACAGTGCTCATTATTGCAGCTCCTGAAGGTCACAGACTTACTCTAATGCATGACTTTCTGATCTAAGTTATTTAACATTGATTATTGCATGCCATATAACAAATTACAACTCCTTTACAAAAGACTCCCAGCATGTTTTCTTTTGCCTTGACTTGAAATATCTACTGACCATTCACATATTTTACTGTGCATGACTAGACATGCAAAAATCCCTACTGTATTCTAGGTTGTTATGTCTGGTGATTTTGAATCAGGAACACTTTAAAGCAGCAGTATTTGTTAGTGAGCCAAAATTCATCTTATATGTTTTTTTAGCAGAAATGTATTTCGATAAAATAGGACTCATGCTCTGTATATTTGTTTTTCTCAGATGTTAAAACCTTTATAGTGTGGTGGAGTTCCATTAGGGATGGAAACCATCCCTAGAATAACATGGTTATGCTGCAGTAAGTACGTCATCATATTCATTATACTGCACTAGCTATGTAGCTACTGCAGCACAACAACAATGAACACCTCTGCACATGCATGTTACACAAACCTCCACCTGTCAGGAAGCGGTGGTAGCTGCAAGAGCAGGAGACATGGCATGAGGCAAAACCTAAATGTAACAACACAGCTGTCACCTCATTGCTCCTTTTAGCAGCGGTAATGGACCATACACTACAAAAAGACAATGTATGGTCCGCTATCTATAACAACCGTGAGTTGTCATCTTGAGGTTACCATGGTGACCAAAACCTCTTGAAAGTCAAAAGTCCGCCTGGATGCTGACAGACTTAGATTGATGGGCCATTTTAGAGTCTATCAATCAGCAATCACGTAAGAAGGCAGAATTCCTGTCCAGGGGATTGCTGCTGTGGAATCAACCAGTCAAACTCTTTCAGACTGTTGACAGATTGTGCAATCCACTCTGTCTGCTGTCTGAAAGAGATTTTCACAGATGAAGTGTGATGAGCTTGCTCGATTCTTCACAGATAAGATTGCCAGCATCAGATCGGGCATCTGTCCTGCTCTCTCTTTAGGGAATTGTGTTTTTTGGTGAGAGGAAGCAATCCTTGTGTCTTCTGGTCTGACTTTAGTAGGCCAGCATTCACGGATGTTGTGAGGATTATCCAGACTGTACGACCAACTAGCTGTAGTTTGGATCTGGGCCCTTCACCACTGTTACTAAGTTGTGTAGATATTATCTGCCCGATCCTTGGTGAAATTGTCTGGAAATCTTTGGAGCAAGGGTTTTCCCGCTTAAAGGATGCAGTCGTTCGACCACCCTTCAAAAACCTTCACTGAATCCAGACGCCTCAGCTAACTGCAGACCTATCTCAAACCTGCCCTTTGTGGGTAAGGTTATTGAAAAGATGGTTCAGTACAGTTGGATGACCATCTTATGAATCACAACATCTATGAAGCTCTCCAGTTGGGGTTTAGGAAAAGACATAGCACTGAGACTGCCCTTGTCAGGGTTTTAAATGATCTCCTAATTGCAGAGATTGAAAGGCTCATACTGTTCTAGTCCTTCTTGATTTCTCTGCAGCATTTGACACTGTGGAGCATGGTGTGCTGTTGGAGTGCCTCACGCTTTCTTTGTGGACTGGTACAGTTCTACATTGGTTTCAATCTTTCCTCACGGGGTGGACTCAGAGGATTACTATGGGGATTTATTCCTCTGATACCATCTCTGTTCTGTGGGTACCGCGGAGGCTCCATCTTGGCGCCTATGTTGTTTGCAGTCTATATGCTGCCATTAGGAGATATCATTAGGTGTTACAGTCTGGGTTTCACTGCTATGCAGATGATATCCAGTTGTATTTGTCCTTTACTCCTGGTCAGGATGATGCAATCCTCTGTTTAACAGCTGTCTAGCAAATGAATGACTGGATGAGCGCCAGCTGGCTGGAGGTTAAACCCGGATAAGACCGAGGTGTTGGTTGTGGACCCAGGTCACCTTGAGGTGGGTCATAGGGCTGAAGTACCATCAGGCCTTTGTCTTGGTGATGCCCAGCTCTTGACCGCAGGCCAGGTGCGTAACCTGGCGTTATTGTTGACAGCGGTTTGACTCTGAAATCACAGGTGTCAGCCGTTGTTAAGTCCTCTTTTTTCCATCTGAGGAATATCGCCTGGTGAAACACCTGGTTCCTCCAGCTGACCTTCCTACTCTGGTCCACTCCTTTGTGACCACTTGTCTTGATTACTGCAATTCCTTTACCTAGGGATACCAGGGGTTGAAATTGTCGCCTGCAGCTAGTGCACAATGCAGCAGCCAGGCTTTTGACTGGAACATCTAGGCATAGTCATATTACACCTATTTTGTGTGGGCTGCACTGGCTGCCCGGTACAATGGTGAATCACCTTCAAAGAGTTGGGTTACTGACCTATAAAGCCCTACTGCGAACAGGGACCGCAGTATCGGAAAGATCTCCTGACTCCCTACTGTTCCTCTTGCTCCTCCGATCCACCAGAGGTTGCTAGAGATTCCCAGGGTTCGTTGAAATCATCTGGAGCTCATGCATTTTCATATGCAGCTCCTGCCCTGTGGAATTCTCACCTGCCGGATATGAAGCTGCCTCGACCGCCAAGAGTTTTAAAATAGAGTTGAAAACTGTTTTTATTTGTAAAGCTATGGCCTATGATATTATACTGCTAATATTGTATTGTTTTGCTTATTGTTATGTGTAAAGTGCTTTGATCGCTGGAAAAGCGTTTTTAAATACATTTTTACTTACTTACTTACTCTCGAGCTTAGATCTTGAGGTTTAAATAGTCATCATTGTCAACCTCTCAATGGCAACACATGGTTGTTATAGATAGAGGACCATACATTATCCTGTTTTACAGCTGAGTTTGTAATTAATGACTCACATTATTAAAGATGGCCACCATTCACCATTTTAAAACTCTCTTCCACTGATGTTACTTGTTGAATGTGCATGCTAGATTAATGCTGTAGTTGTATTAGGATGGTTCTTCCACATGTTTCTAATAGTAAACCGCACAAAATGTGTAATTTTATTTTCATGGTGGTGTGGCATGGGAGTAGTATGGGTGTGGGAACATTTAAAATTTCAAAACCCCATATTTTGGTTCAGGTATGAAAGAAAATGAAAAGAAAATGTGTATCTTGATATTTTGCCAGACTAACCTTTTCACTGAAAAATGCGATGGTTACTAAGAAATACTGTTATTTAACTTCCTGTTCCTTACCAGTTAACAGTTATATTATTCTCAATAGTTGTTTTAGTTCTATGTTTTATGGCTAGCTTAATATTCTTATGCTATTTGATGTTGGGGTATATTAGTTTAGTTATAGTCAGTATTGTCATCTTTATGTCCAGAGCAGAGAATGCTGGAAAGTACAAAATGTTTCAGACTTTCTATTTAAATAAAAACATTTTACAACAGTGTTTGGAACATTGTTACTTTGTTCTTATATGGCTTTGCAAAATAATTATCTCTTTACTGGCATTTAATATTGCGTTTACTGCCTTTGTGTTAAACACTATGCCTTAGTTATAAGGAAGGTAATGAATTTAAGAGAATTCAGATTGGCAGGGTACAACCTAGGGAATTTCAACTATGAAAAGAGGGTAGCCATTTTAACTGGGAAAATTAGTACATTCATAGAAGGGAATACCTAAAGACAAAGAAAGAAGATGGATTGTAATAAATGATAGGATAGATGGTGAAGATACAATTCTTTAAAATGTATAGCTCCAACTGAAAGCTGCTCGAGTTCTTGCAAATCTCAATATGGATCTACAGTAAGTAAAAAGCCTTATGGTTGAAATAATTTGGGGAGGGATTTGAATATTCCAGTAGATCCAGTTCTTGACAGGAGTAGGCCAGATACTTCTAACTTTGAGTCAAGAACAAGAAAACAGATTCCTAGTTTATGTGGGGACCTGGGTTTAATAGACATATGGAGGTTGACCCAGCCTATGGAGGATTATAACCTTTTCTCATCACCTCATGCATTAGACAGCATGTTAGAGGGTAATACTGATATTCTTGCCAATATAATTTCATGCCATTTGGGCAATAAGGATGGATATTCCAATAGGGCCTCCCAGACACAGCTGACCAAGATGGAAATGTAATGTTTCTCTTATTAAACATCTGGAGTTTGTAGAAAGGCTATAAAAAGAAGTAAGGGAGTTCTTTGTTATAAATGACACCCTGATGTGTCAAGAGCTACACTATGGGAAACAGTTAAGTGCCTCAGCTCTTGGGGGTTTATGTGGCATCTCACACTTCAGGGTGTGTATAACATTCTCATTATAACCCATACCCAGCCATTATTCTCTATGTGATATAATACTTTAAAAGTAAAAATGTTTTACAGTAAAAAGGATCTGTAGCTTATCCATTAAGTAGGAAATGGGCAGACTGGGTAGGCCAAGTGGTCCTTATCTGCCATCAAATTCTATGTTTCTATGTGTAATTTTCCTATGTAATGTTTATATTGATTGCACATTTCTTTATTTGAATGTGTTTCCCAAGAAAGGCATACTGAACTGACATTCATTCACAGGTGTGACCTGCAGAGGGAGGGAGTCACGAGGAAAAATTAGTAGCAAAAGTAAATACAGGGTATGAATGCAGACATAAATAAGTAGTAAATACAAATAGTGGGGTCAGACTGTGCCAGCATAACCTTAGGTCTGCTTTCCAACTACTTCTTACACTCCCCCAGTCTCTGTTGTTATGGGTCAAACACCATTCTGTTTCTGCTCCCCTACCTCTGGATCAACCTTTCTTACACCCTGCACTCCCTCCTCCAACAATCTGTTTAAGTCTCAATACAGGGACACCCAAAGGGTCAGCTTGACCTGCAGTTGTTTCTCCTAACCTTCGACACCCATCATTACTTTATTCAGCCATTGTGTAAACATACATACTAACATACTAAAATGCTAGCAGAATGGCGTTCGTGTCTGGTTCTGCTTGGTCAGCCCCCACCCTGGGAGCTGACCTTGCTGCCCCCTGCCCCTCTGGCTTCTCCCTTCCCAGTCCCGGATATTCTCACTCTACTGGACTTTGCCCCAGAACCCTTCCCTGTACCTGTCCCACCCTGCCTTGAACCCCTCCACCATCTCTGCCTCCACCAGCCCCTGGGCAGCGATTCCACGGCTCCACCACCCTCTCAGTGAAGTAGCACCCTCCTTTCTCCCTGAATCTCCTCCAGCTTCCACCCATGTCCTCTAGTTGCCCCTCTCCTTCCTTTGGACCACCCTGACTGCTCCTACCCTATTTACCCCTTCATGTACCTGAAGACCTCTATCATGTCCCCAGTCCCTTTCTCTTCCAATGTGTACATATTTAGCTCTTCAAGCCTCTCCCCTAGGTCCTGTCCCCAAGCCCCAGATCATTTTGGTTGCCCTCCTCTGGACCTCTCCAGGAGTTCAATGTCCCTCTTAAGTGTGGCCTCCAAACTGCACACAGTACTCTAGGTGCGGCCTCACCAGGCAGTTATACAGAGGGAGTATCACTTCCTCCTTCTGGAGGTGATCCCCCAGCAATGCATCCTAGCATCCTGTTGGCCTTGGCCACTGCTCACCTACAAGTCTCCGAGTTGTTCATCTTGACATCCACCACCCCCCAGGTCCCTCTTAGGCATTGAGACTTGTAGCATCCCCCACAAAGGGTGTACACTTGGCTCAGGTTTCTGGTTCCCAGGTACAGTACCTTGCATTTCCGGCATTGAACCTCAGCTTCCACTTTCTAGACCACCTTCCAGGGCTCCAGGTCCCGCTAGGGCCACCCTCCTCCTCCCCATCCACCACCGCCCCAGTTTTGAGTCATCCGCAAAGAGACTCATCTCACTCCTGATATCCTTCCTTATGTCAGAGACGAGGTGTTGAACAGGAGGGGCCCAAGGACCAATCCCTGAGGGACCCACTAATGACCCTCCTTGGGGATGAGACTAACTCATCAACCATGACCCTCTGGGTCCTGTCCTGGAGCCAATTGCATATCCATCTGATCATCTGTCTCCCCACCCCTATTTCTCCCAGCTTATCCAACAGGTCCCCTGTGAGGAATAGAGTCAAACGCCTTGCTGAAGTCTAAACATTGAAAGTATTTTATTGTTTTGTGTTTACAAGATTTTTGCAGTTCCTACTCTTTAAAAATTGCAACACATGCTAAAACAAGGATTAATTCTTAATGGGTAAAATTATTAAAGATGTAGAACCACTGATTACTGAAACTGTTATTTAGAAACCCTTGAACCCTGTTGTGCCATTTCTTGGATCAAGAACCTTATGGATGCCTTATATAAAATTGGTCTGGTTGAGCCTGTGATATGGACATCAGTGATTGAGTGCTTTTAAATGGCACTCAGTCCTGGTGCATGTCTATAGGGCTACCATGGAGGAACGTGACCAGATGGGGAGGTTCATGCATATAGCAGGATGTCGCTATATGCATATGTGCACGGGGAGAGCAAGTTTGATGGGAGGGCTGGCCTGGTGTGGTTGGTGGGGCTGCTGAGCTGGCCCAGTAGCATGGTGGTGGTGGCAGCCTAAAGCTGTGAGGGTTCCGGGTTCGGGTCCGGCATGCCTACATGTTTGTGCGCCTGGCACTAATTTTATTTTATCCAGATTTGCATCTCCCCAGACATGCACCCCTGGAGTTAAGAATCCCTTAGTAGGGGAGTGCAGGGGTGAAACCCCATGGGAGATTGTGAAGCAGTCCCCATGAACATTTAAAACCTAAGTCCCAGTGTCATTTTCCCAGGTACTGGGGTGTACATTGCTGAAAATGATTTTGGTAACGCACACTTGCCCTAATGGTTATTGCCTTTGAGTGATCACCATTATGACATAGAACTGTCTGGGCCAATGGAAATTGGACCCTAGGTACATAAATCATACCGATGTCCATTGAAATGATAATGTGTCCTTTAGGTGCTTATGCTCACATGTATGTAGGGGCAGAACAATTGTTTTAGATTGATTTTGTACCCTGTTATTGCCCTGAATGCACTCAATAGCTCCACTAACAGGGAAGTGATTGCTCACGCCATGTAGCACAGACAGTAGGTCACCAGCATATAAGCAGAGCCTTAGCAGTGGTGTCCCCCAGGGTCACCACAGTAATTCCTACATGCTGTATTATAGCCTATGCTAGTGCCTCTTATGTCAAGTCAAATAACTTGGGTGACAAGGACATTCCTGGACAGTCCCTTTACTTAGCTGAAACTGATCTGACAGCCATGTGTTTGTTTTTGTTGAGGCCATTGCTTTATGATGAATGGCCTCTACCCAAGCTTGGATTTCACGTCAAACCCCATGTGTCTCATCGTGCACCAGAGGTGTTCCCACTCGATCCAATCATATGTATTCTCTGCATCCAGTGAGACCACCACTGGGCAGTCAAGTGAGTTAGATTGGCCTGTCACCAGCACTTGAAGTAGCATTCTTAAAGATCAAATGCCAATGTTTTACAGATTTACAATAACACAGGACTTCAAGTCCATGTGTCATGACTAGTGTTTCCTGAAAATATCATGCTGTTTGGTTTTGTGGTTTTTGTAAATCAGCATCTGCACATGTGCTCTGCAGTAACCGAAAACAGTGAACACTGAATATATTTCTTTCCCCATTAGAGAGTGATGACATCACTCCCTGCCCAATCTGTTGATGCAGCAATGAAGTCCTTAATTGCCTGTAGTAGTTTCCCAGTCAGAGTAATCTGTAGGGCTAATTGTCTTTACTCCATGTGTGCTACTAACCCACCTGGTTTGTGTTTAGATAGATTAGGTTACGATCTAGCATTCTGTTCTCATAAAGAGTTGGTCATTTGTGCTTCAGTGGGTAACTGAAGTGGTACAAATGAATGTTTGTGAAAAATCTCCTGTCTGTATTACACCTGAGTTCTATCACATAAAAACTCTGCATTGTTATTTGCCTATATAAATCCAGGGTTGTGTAATGGATATAAAACAAATCTAAAGTTTAAGTCATAGAAGTAGTGTGTCCTTGTTGTAGCCTACATACATATGTTCATGTGAGAACAGCATTGTTATGTCAAGTTGGCAACCAGGTGTCTGCCACACTTTGCTATTTCAGGAACATGTACTGTATGACATCTCAAAATTCATTTCTCTGAGGGATTCTGTGTGGAAATACATCATGTATGTGTGTACTAGACATACTATATGTCATCCTGATGCCCCTGTCTCTTGCTCCTCAATTGAGGCTGCTACACCCTGCTTCCTCTACGCCTCGGTGGGGCCAGTGCCACCTGTTGCCCCCTGTTCCAGTCTCAACAGACAGGACTGCTGTACTGTGCTAAGCCCTAGTGTCCCAGGGACTGTGTCTTCACAGTTGGGGCTGCTGCACCATGCTGCCCAGGCCACCAAAGGTGGGGCTTTTGCTGCACCCTGCACTGCCCCAGATGGGCAGGGCAGCTGCAACAAATGCACCTTGTCTCAGTCATGGCTGCAGTACCCTGATGCTCCACTGTGTCCTGGCCCACAGTCAAAACTTCTGCATCAAGATGTCCTCTGCCCCTTACACAACTGTGCCCTGCTGCATCATAGAGCCTCTTGATTCCATAGTTAGGTTGTTGCTACATGCTGCCCCTGCCACCAGAGTCAGATTCTTTGGCACACTACCCAAGCTGCTCAAAAGCAAAGACAAACACATTCATCTTGTGTTATAGGGTGGGGACAGAGGGTAGCAGGCCACAGCAGCCCTACCTGTGGTGGCATGTTGTTTCTCCTGGTGTTGCAGACTGCCCTTTGAACTGGGCTCCTGCTTCTGTTCATGGCTTTTTCTGCCCACAAAGAAATCTGCAGTAGTCCCGACAGAGCTCCGCTGACCTCACTCACTCCGCCTCTCTCTCACTCGCTCATTCTGTTTCTCCCACCGCTGCAGGCTGCCCTTTCATACTGGGCCCATGTGTGCATTGCTGCCTTTTTCTGCCCACAAAGAAATCAGCAGCAGTCCCAACAGAGCTCCGTTGAGCTCACTCACTCATCCCCTCCATCACTCGCTTGTTCTGTTTCTCCCGCACTGCAGGCTGCCCTTTGTACTGGGCTGCTGCCTGCAATGGCGCCATTTTCTGCCCACAAAGAAATCTGCAGCAGTCCCGAGACAGCTCAGCTGAGCTTGGTCACCCCCCACTGCCAATCCTAATCTGTCCCAAACACTGGTTTCTGACAGCGACTGTAGTATTCTGCACCGAAGCATGAAAACACATTTCAGCCAGGATGTGAAAATGACAGCTGTACTGTTCATAAGGAGGTGGAAAATGCCAGTGTTGAAATGTGGAGTGAAAATATTACTGATTTGCAAAGTTACAAGGATGCGTGAAACTGCACAATGCACGCCATAACACAGTCATTTTATGGAGTTTCATCACAACATTTTTGATATAGGCATTTTAGGACCTCTGCTCATGAACAGTGTATCTGTGATTTTCTTAATGTGCCCTGAACACTGATTTCCCACAGCGACCATGCTATTGTGCACCGGAATAGAGAAAAACACATTTCGGCCAGGATGTGAAAATGACAGCTGCTCTGCTCATAAGAAGGTGTGGAAAATGGCAATGTTGAAAATCTAGAGTGAAAATTTTGCAAAGTTGCGAAAATATGAGCATGCATGGAAACTGCACAACACACGCCGCAGCACACTCATTTTATGGACTTTGTCACCAGATTTTCAACATAGGCATTTCAGGACCTTCAATGAACAGTGCCACTGTCATTTTCTTAATGTGTCCCGAACATGGATTTGCACCAGCAATACCAGTTTATACTGCTACCGAACTGCAAAACACATTTGGGCAGGATGTGAAAAAGACAGCTATACTGTTCATAAGGAGGTGTAGAACAATGGCAATGTTGAAAATCTGGAGTGAAAATATTATAAATTTCGAACTTATGAGTGTGCATGCAAACCGCGCAATGCACACTCGCTCACTCTTGCTCAACTCTCCTCAAGATGCATTTCACCACTACATGCTCCTGCAACTTACATGGCTGAAGGCCTAAAGCTGTGCCCATTTTCACCATCATCTGCCCAGCGCATCGCACTGCCCTGCTCCACACTTGTATTTGTCACAGACCTCTACCTACGCCGTGCACAACCCTGTTCCTAACCTAGCAGTGCAGACTCTGCTATGCATTATAGGCCCCTCAGCTGGTAGACAGTGGTCCAGCACAACTGTTCCACTGCGTTCTAGATACCTGTGATCATTGTCTCTTTTGTCATTCATTACAGCATTTCTAAGCTGAACACCCTGTATATGAACTCCTTGTTTGTTTTTCTACTGTTACCTAACTGTATAATCGATTGTATTTCACGGTGTTTGATTCCACTGTATTTTATTCATCTATTTTTCTGTCCCACAATCCTCCCTTCCCAGGGCGCATCTTGAATCAAGCGGCACCGCCCAGTATGCCTGCCTGGTAAAACTCTTAAATAAATAAATAAAACAGTCAAATTTTTTTATTTTCCCCAATTATGCAACATGGGCTTTTTGAGGCCCACCTCATGAACACTGGCACTGTTGTTTGTTAATCGGTCCCGAAACTGATTCCATGTAGTGACCACAAAATCACCTTCAGGGCCGATAACACCATGGCAGTGCCGAATTCATGAGGAGGGGTTCCAAAACTTGCTGTTGAAAATTTGTGCCAAAATTCCAAAAGACGGCCTGGAGATATGCAGCAATGTTGAGAAAACCCTATTTATTCCATTACAGCTTACCGACATTTCCTCAGTTCACAGTTGGCTTTGAAGAGTGCAGACGTGTTCCCAGTCCACTGAACATCATTGCGCGCGACTCTGAGATAACTGTGGAGTGAGGGGTGTGGGAGGCAGGAGTCGCAGTGGGTGGGTGTGGGTTGTGGGAGGGGCAGGAGACATGAGGGACCGTTTTTCTTTTGACAGGGTAAAAAATCATCTCGGGACAGTTTTTTTTTAACAGGGGCATGTGGCATGCTGGAATGGGCTCCCAGCATGCCAGCGGACTCTTTTGGGGAGGCAGCTGTAGCCGACAAGGATTAGGCACCACTGTCAGCACACAACAGAAGGGGTTACATTATGCCGAGGGGATTGGGTACCCCATTGGCACACAACAGAAGTGGGGGTGACATTATGCTGATGGGGATTGGGCACCTCTTCAGCACACAACAAAAGTGGGGGTTAGATAATGCTGATGGGAGGGGCTCCCCATCGGCAACATCACTCGGCACTGAAGTCGATGGGGATTGGGGCCCTGATGGCAAACAAACATGGTTGGTGGGGCACATACTGCCGAGGGATTGTGCAACCCCTGGCAGGGGTGATAATATTGTTTGTGAACATGGTGGCAAGCCACCGCCATGTTCACAAACAAGATCACTGTTACAAAGTTCCGCCCAGCAATGACAGGTCGCTCCCTGATTGCAGAAAATGGCTTATGCTGCAATGACGAGTTGGCCCCTGATTGCAGCAGCTGAAACCTTACAAGGTTGTGGCATGCTGACTGAACTAGTGCCACAGCAGCATGCCATGGCATTGGGGAAAGCAGGCCAAGCCTTTTAAAGGCTGTGGGGCATTGCAACAACAGTGCCGTAGCTCCACAACCTGCTTCTGGCAACCTGCTCGCAATATGTTTCTTGCACATGCGTGAAATCAACATAAAAAGTGACTAAAGGACAAGGGTGGAGATTGCAGGGAGATTCAGGAGACATGTGACAAGGTTCTTCATTGAGCAGGTGGTGGCGATTGAACTCCACTGCCCAGAGAGGATTTTGAAGTTGAAGACTGTGACAGGGTTTATATGAGGTGTAATGGCATCACTATGTGCCAGAATATAAGGTTGTTTGTAAGAGTTTGTTATCTTGGCAAATGATTTTTATCTGAAACACATCAGGTGTTTGGGTCTTTTGGCACCAATAATCTTTGCAGTTTTGCACTAAAATTCCACGGATTGGTGTCTATTCATTAAGAGGAGTGAGTGCCCAATTTGTTACATTGCAACAGTCTATTGTGAGCAGCACAGTCTGGTTCAACTTTTCTTTGTTGCAGAATTTTGATAGGGATAGTCTAGGATGCAAGAGATAGAAGGAAGCTGTAGGACCCACAAGCAGAAGAGGAAAGATACCTGGGAAAGAGGGAGAGGATCAGCAACTGGGACTACTGGATGAAATCTAGCCAGGCAATATGGTGAACGTGATCACTGAGAAACTCTACCCTATCGCCAGTCCTGCTTGTAATCATGGAGGTACAAATGTAGAACCCTTGAAACTTCTTCATCTGAAACTATAACCAAAACCGTGGTTCACAGTGATTACAAACATGGAACTCACTACTGCTAGTGCTGTTTATACTGCCTGGTATGTTCATTTATAGGTGACACTTGACTGCAGGTTTAATTAAAAACAACAACAGACGTTGAACCTCAATTACATTTTGAATCAGTGGAGACTGTAATGTAAACCAGGGTTCAACAATGTTTACAGACATAACATTCAAAAGTGATGTTTATATTGCTTATGTATTATTTTGGATGACTGAACAGAAAGTTATCAAAGTCAGTTTATACTATAATGTAAACTGAGGCTCCTCAGCCCTGATGAGGCTTCCCTGATTGGAATCGCTGAACGGTTTTGAAGTTAGCCTACCCTCCCGAGAACCAGTCCACCGAAGGTATCTACTGGAGCTGACTGCCTGCCTCCTCGATCACATGCAAGGCATGAACACCCTTCATCTGCCTGTTTTCTGCAGCTCAGCAAATATTTTAAAACTAGCACCTATTTACTCTCTTCCTATTGGCTCCTGTATTTGAACTGTGTGTTCCGAATACAATATTTTGCTTTAAAGACTCTTTGTACCACAACTGCCAGTTTCTGAGTTCAGGTAATGGGGACTATACCTAATTTAGTTATTTTATTTATTAACTAAACTTGAACTGTTTGCTCTGAACTAATTTACTGCCTTTGATAGCCTCTCAGTGCAACTGCTGCTAGAGTCTAATTTCTGCCAGATTCTCATTTTTGGTTAGTGAAGGTTGCACCTACTTTAGTTATTTTAGCTCCTAACACAGTGTCTGAAGCCTATTCTCTTGACTTTTTGATGAATTTTTCTGTTTCTGCTCTCCTCTCCCATCTCTGCCTCCACCCTTGATCTGAATCCTCCCTGATTTAACCCTCGCCAAACTTTTGGCCTGCTAATTTTCTCCTTCCTCCCCACCCTTATAGTCTGAGCTTAGTCTTGCTGTCTCTGTTCCATCTTCCCTCAGGTGCTACTCGGCCTGATCAGGCCTGAATTGGAACCACTGAAAATGGTTCTGAAGCTACCTGCCCTTCCCAAGAACCAGCCCACTGGCGGTACCTCGTGGAGCTGACCGCCCACCTCCTCGATCACATGCAAGGTATGAATGTTCCTTGCCTGCCTGATTTCTGCAGCTCAGTGGACATTTTAAAACTTTGTCTATTTACCCCGCCCACACCTATCAAAGCAATTTGCTTTATAGTCATGCTTGGTGACATGAGCCCAAAGGTTTGTAAGCATCCGTTTCCCATTTGCTCCTTATTCTGTTTTCCCACTAGGTGGCCTCTCAAGTATCCATTTCCCATATTCTCCTTTTTGTATTGATTGTGCATATGCATAAAGAAACATTATGGCAGCTTGCTGCAGAAGCAGGTTGTGGAGGCATGACACTGTTTTTGGCCATTGCCCCCACTACTTTTTGAGAGGTTTGTCCCACTTTTCCCATGGGTGGCATGCTGCTGCTGACACTAGTTCAGCCAGCATTGCACAACATTAAAACATTTCAGCCACTGCAATCAGGGTCTGCCTCGCATTACAGTGTCAGCCATTCCGCTGCAATGAAGGAGCGACCGTCATTGCTGGGCAGAATGTTGGCACTTGTATTGTTTGTGAACATGACGGTGGCTTGCCATCATGTTCACAAATAATATGACTGAGACCCAGTGCTGAGGGGTGCCCAATCACCTTTGGCAGCATGTGCCCCCCACAACAGTGTTTGTTTGCCGACAGGGGCCCCAATTCTCGTGGGCTTCAGTCCCCACGCAAGTTCAGGTTCCCAGCGGGGAGCCCAATCTCATCAACAAATGGTTCTCTCCTGCCAAAACGTTTGGTTTATGCCGGGGTGCTTAATCCTCGGTTTGTTCCCCCCCAGCACTCCATATGTGCCGATGGGGGTGCCCAATCCCTGTGAGCTACAGCCCCCAAACATTCAGGTGGCATGCTAGAGCCCACCCCAATGTGCCAAATGTCCCTGTAAAGAAAAACTGTCCTGCAATGTTTTTTTTAAACCTATACAAAGAAAACATTCCCTCGCAGTCTCCCTGCCCTCCAACAATCTGCGCCCATCCACTGTGCACCCTGCCTCCCACACACACCCCTCACCCCATACTTACCTCCGGAGTCCGGTGTGACGATCTTCGTTGGACCGGGAACACATCTGCACTCTTCAAAGCCGACCGTGAGTGGAAGAGCGCTCAGAATTTCACCAATTTGCAATATTTTCACTTAGATTTTCAACATTGCCATTTTATGCACCTCCTTATGAACAGTATAGCTGTCATTTTCACATCCTGGACAAAATGTGTTTTGCACTTCGACGCAGAATAAGCGCGGTCACTGTGGAAATCAGGATTCAGGACGCATTAAGAAAATCACAGTGACACTGCTCATGAGCAGAGATCCTAAAATGCCTGTGTTGAAAATTTTGTGATGAAACTCCATAAAATGACTGTGTTATGAGCGTGCATTGTGCAGTTTCCGCTTCTTGTAAGTTTGCAAATTAGTAATATTTTCAAGCCAGATTTTCAACAATGGCATTTTTCATACCTCCTCATGAACAGTACAGCTGTCATTTTCATATCCTGGCTGAAATAAGTTTCGCGCCCAGCGCAGAATAGCACAGTCACTTTCAGAAATCAGCGCTTGGGGACAGATTAGGACGAGCGAGGGAGAGAGGGGAGGACCAGCTCAGCTGAGCTCTGTTGGGACTGCTGCAGATTTCTTTGTGTCAGAACAAAGTGCCAACACAGGCAGGAGCCTAGTACAAAGGGCAGCCTGCAGCACCGGGAGAAACAGAACAAGCGAGTGAGGAGGGTATTGAGTGAGCTCAAGGGAGCTCTGTTGGGACTGCTGCGATTTCTTTGTGGGCAGAAAAGACACCAACACAGGAAGGAGCCCAGTACAAGGGCAGCCTGCAGCACCGGGAGAAACAGAACGAAGTGAGTGAGAGAGGGGAGGAGCGAGCTCAACAGAGCTCTGTTGGGACTGCTGCAGATTTTCTTTGTGGGTAGAAAAGGCACCAACAGAGGCAGGAGCCCAATACAAAGGGCAGCCTAGCATCAGGAGAAACAGAATGACCGAGCGAGATGGGGGGAGTGAGGCTCAATGGAGCTATGTTGGGACTGCTGGGATTTCTTTGTGGGCAGAAAAGGTGCCAATGCAAGCAGGACCCCAGTACAAAACGGCAGCCTGCAGCATCGGAGAAATAGAATGAGCGAGTGAGAGAGGGGAGTGAGCGAGCTCAATGAAGCTCTGCCGGACTTTACAGTTGCCCACCCTCCTGCCCATGGTCCTCTGTGGTCCTATATTACAGCAGGGTCTCTGTAGTGGAGACAAAGCAATGATTGGATACTTTAGGATTGCTGTAATAATATAGATTTAGTTGTTCTGTTTCTTTCTCTAACTGACCTAAGTACTGAGCTATACTGTTATGATTGCTGTAATAATACATATTTATTTGTTCTATTTATTTCTCTAACTGAGCTGAGTAATACTTGGAGTGCAATAGGATTTCTAACTGGGCTAAGTGAAACTATATGAGCGCCAAGAACAAAAACTATAGTAGCTGGAGGGTGAAAAACGAACAAGGAGGCTTTAGGATTGCTACAGTAATACAGTATCTAACAGATGAGATTTGAGACTGAATTACCCTGTCAGCAAGGGGTCAGTAGGGGACTACTGTGGGGAAGAACAAGAATTTGAGTAAATAGGGCCTAACAGTTGTAGTAGGGTACAGAACCTGGGAGTAAGAGCCGTAATATAAGATGGGGCCAAAATGAGGCAGGTGTCACATGTCAGTTGGGTGGGCATCTTTGGAGGGGTGATAGGTGTACAGGGTGCGGGTCTGCCATGATCCTGGACTGGGCTTGAGGATGGGGTGTATGGTCTGTAGATGACTGGCTAGTTTGGAGGTAGGAACTGTGGAAGTTAGGAGGAGTGTAAGTGGCAGGGCAGATGAGTATGGTAGGAATCCTGAGAGGGACTAGGGGATGGAAAGGGAACGGAGGAAGAATAACTAGGACTGAAACCAACCCCAGTATCAGAGGCACTAGCACAAAAGAGAGGAGAAGGAAGGGTGCCTCAGGTGGGGGCCTCCTGATGGGGAGGAAGAGACCGTGAGGAGTAACAGGGGAGAGAGCAGATGGCTGCAGGTAGGAAGGACCAGGGTGGCACGGAGGGGAACAACTAGGAGGGAGAACTGATAGGGGAAGAGATGTGGGACAGATATCGACTAGGAATAGATTCAAAACTCTGCTATTGGATAGAGAGGAGAGCAGGAACATACTGAAGGGGAGGACAAGGGCATGAGAGGGATTGCAAAAGGTAGGGGAAGAGATAGCGAGGACAAAAAGGTAGAAGGGGACTAGTATGGAAGGAGGAGTGGTGACTGAAGGACAGAAGGCTACGAGAAGGGGAAGGATGGAAGGGCATCACTATCGGGGTAGAAGGGAATGGGGGCTCTAAATCGACAACAATGGTGACAGGAGAGGGGTTGGAAATCAGCAGGGAGGGGGAGATCGACATGGGAAGCCCAGTAGGAAGTAGTCAGGCTGGGAAGGAGTTCAAGGGGATGAGAAGAAAAGGCAGAGAAAAGGGGCGAGGTAGAAGTGGGGATACAGATACAGAAGTCACAGAGGTGCAGTTGGCGGGGGTAAGGGACAGGGAAGAACAAATACTGGGGTGGTGGAAGGGCATTAGAAGGGAAAGAGAGTAAGGGCAGGGGGTACTCATCCTGTGGGATGCTATACTGAAATGGGTGAGATGGGGTGGAAAGGGGAATGGCACAGCCATATTCGGGTTGAAGCTGTCCCAGGTTGACTGCAGGAGGGCAGGGCAGACACTGCTCAAGCATGCAGCAAGGGGAGGAAGAAACCTCATTTACTGTTGAATGTGGTACCAACAACTTGGCAGGGGATACTGTGGAAGTAGTGAGGGGAGGTTTGAGTACTTGGGCAGGCAGTGTGAGGGGTGGGAAGTCGGTGGCATTCTTGAAGGTACTGCCGTACCATGTGCAAGCATGGGGAGTAAGGGTAGGCTTGGAGGAATTAGAGTGGCTATGGATTGGTGCCACATGAAACATTATGGGTTAGTGACTAAATGGTGTAGGGTCTGAGGGGAATAGTGACTTGTACATAGAGGACAGGGTACATTGGAGCAGGAAGGGAGGGAGTATTAAAGGCAGCATTGCTGCAGGGCCACTGGCACTGAGGGTTGCGGCACTGGATGCCACACTCGTACCATGCTGGTGACCCTGGTTCAGATGCAAGCCTGGGCCCCAGGGTTTGGAAACGAAGGATAGGATTGAGTGTCCGGAGGACTGCTCTCTATCTGGGGTGGATCAGGAACCTCATTGCTCTGTGAGCGGCCCTGATGACGACTCGTGGATACTACTAGCAGTGTAGTAAAGGATGGTGGAGTGTGGCGACGTTGGCACGCTGTGCCTAAGCATCATAGCACGCCCACACTCTGCAAAGAGGAGAAAATGGAAAATGGGCTATGGTCAGGTAGCATGAGCTTGACCCCCTGCCCGCCCCAAATGGCACCTCCTTAACCGGATCCTGCTCCGTGGGTCGACCTGAAGCTCCTCACCACCCCAGCATGGGGTAATCCATGGAGGCAAGCAGGTTGGCCTGATGATGTCGGGAGGAGGGCTAGCGGATCAGTTGGGATGACAAGCTGACCATAGCCCTGTGAGAAAATATGTAAAAAATTAAAAAGCCAGGATTAGAGGGGTATATCTCTACTAAGGTGTATTTAAACAAATGCGGTGGGGAGGGGGTCAAAGACTGAGGTTGGTAGAAAGGTCCGGACAGGGGAGCCTGATGAGCTCACCACCCTAGATATAGGTAAAGGGGAGGTGTAGTAACCCTGGAAGGATGCAGGCAGAGTGGTCTGAGTGTAATACAGAAGGCACCACCCAGTAAGAATAAGGAAGAGAAAGGGTGCGGACTACCAAGAGAAGGGACACAAGCCAAGGAGAAGAGTGAGGAGAAGGAGGGTACGGGTGGAAGGTGGTCTGACTAAATGGATAGAGAACTGGTTACAGGGGAGGGTGCAGAGGGTAGTGGTGGTGGTGGGTAGCCTCGCACCGAGCAGTGACAAGCGGGTGCCGCTGAGGGCTCAGTGCTTGGCCCAATACTATTTGGGCTTTATCTCCGATATAGCACACAGAGTGGGAGCAGGGTTAGTCTGTTCGCACATTATACCAAATCAAAGCAAATACTTATAGTAGCAGAGCCCCACCACACACACATACACACTTCCCGAAAAGCTGCTTAAAAGCCTGCAATTCATTCAAGTCCATTCCATTTTCTTACTGTACTTGGGGTTCAATGCCAACAAGTGTAAAATCATGTACCTAGGGCATAGGAAATCCGATGGTGGGTATAGGATAGGTGGAGGTACTGATATTCACTAGACATGAAAGGGTCCTTGAGGTTATTATATCAGAGGACCGCAAGATGACAGTACAGTGTCACAAGGTTATGGGCAGGGCAAATTGGATTCTGGGGTGCATAAGGGTGGCATCCCAGTAGGAGGAGGAGGGATATTGTGCTGCCATTGTCTCACTCCCAGCTGCAGTACTGTGTCCAGTTTTAGAGTCCACACTTCAGAAAGGACATAAGGTGGAGGTTTTACAGAGCAGGGCAACTAAAGTGGTTCAGAATTTTCACAGGAACCCTACAGGAAAGGCTGAAGAATCTCAACATCTACACTCTGGAAGAGAGGAGAAGAGAGGTGACATGAGCAAGACCTACAAAGTACCTCACTGGGGTAAAAGAGGGTACAATTGGGAAGTTTTCTTCAAATGAGGATGAGCACCCAAACCAAGGGACATACAATGAAACTGGGGAGGCATTCAGGATAGATGTGAAGAAATATTTATTTACTGAAAGAGTGGTAGATGCCTTAAACAGACTGCCAGAAGAAGTGGTGGAACCTAAAATGGTAGGCGCATGAAGCATGCATGAGATAAACATAGGGGTATATTAGAAAAAGGGAAGGAGGGGTCAACATAGATCAATAGGCTATGGAAGTGGAGTAGGTTCAAGTTCATTGCAGGAAAAATCCATTAAGCAAGCTTATTCACAAGGAGGTCCTGATGGACGTAGGCAGAATAAGACGGCAGTAACATATACAGGCAGGAGTTACAAGTAGGTAGAGAACACTTGAGCAGACTGGATGGGCTGAGCGGTCCTTCTCTGTTGACAAATTCTATGTTTCTGTGGCATCATGTGTTAATTCAGGTGCAGTGTTTATTTAAAGTTGGCTTACCATACATCCAGATGTAAGGTACAGTAAATTACTGAATTAGATGCAGCCCACTTACAATACAATAAGCAAAACCACAGTGCTTCGAGAAGCCTTTACTCTTCATAAGGCTGCTTAAAGAGCTGGGGTTCTATTTGCAGTGTCCACACCAGTATGCTGATCTTAAAACTGATGCTGCATCTGAATGAGTAATTCATTCTTGCTCACTCCATTTCTTCCCCACTTTGAAACCTGCTTGTCCTGAGTTATTTTTCAGCTGGCAGTGCTTCACCTGTGTTGGAAGATGACCAATAAGCAGCACTGAAAGACGTCAGACTTCACAGACTCTGAAGGCAGCTGCTCATGGACAGACATAAGGCAGTTCTACCGGGGGTAGAAGGAAGTGAGCTGTTTAACTAGAATTTGCAGCTTATCCATCAGGTAGGAAATGGTCAGACTAGGTGGGCCAAGCGGTCCTATGCGCCGTCAAATTCTATGTTTTGTTTCTCACCCACCATCTTGGCATGAAGAACGCTGCAGCTGTGGCCACTGATGACTGCTGGGGTGTGGAGATGAGGGACCAAAGGGACAGACATAAGGAGATACAATCATAATAAAAACTGTGAGACCTTCACCAGCTTTCCAAAATGTTTACCAGTAAAAGAACACTCTATAGAAGTTGTTCAAATGGCAACACAATCTGGTAAGCCCTCTGTCTGCCATCTGACATCAGGCATCAACCAGCATAAAATTGCCTACAGAAGGCTGTGTGGTCATGTGGTTACTGAAACACTGAAGATTACAGATTTAGAAGAACAAAAGAATATGTAAGGTATATGCTCCATTTTGTAACATGGATATACATATGCTATCTACGGGTTGGGAAGGAAGAGGTTACCTGGCACAAGAGACCTAGTTTGGCTACTCTGCACAGGGGCACCCAAGTAAATCCAACTACAGGAAGCAATAACTGTAATGTCCAGAACCAGAATTGGGATTTTTCAGTGGCTTTATTAACTCACTGAACATAACTAAAGCACTGTATGGTCCCCAAAGGGCTACGTAACTGTAATGCGATTAGAGTTTAAAACACAGCGGTCCATTGGAGAATGAACACATTACAAACAGTTGTCTGGCTTTGGACCCACCAGGCACTCAGCCCGGACTTTGCATGCGCATTGGATACACAGCCCGACTGGCCCGGCTCCCCTGCCGGCCACTCGACTGTCGGTCCATTGGAGAATGAACCCAAATTCTACTTGGAAAGACATCCTGTCAAACAAGGAGGCTCCCAAACTGTGGCTCCCACACCACTTGAAGTCTGCGACTCCTAGAGATTTGTTTTGAACTTCCAAACGAAACTCCCATCAAACAAGGAGTACTCCCATCCAACAAGGAGTAATTTTCCCATCCTGTGGCTCCCACACCACTTGAAGTCTGCGACTCCTAGAGATTTTCAAGTTCGCGACCCGCTCTGGGTACCCACCCCATCACTGGCCAAGAGCATGAGGCAGTAGCAAAACAGAAGAAATCCGTGAGGTGGACCTGGTTACTAAAGATGGAGAATTATCTACCTCCAGCTCCCACAGCCCATACCCGGCCATTTCTCTGAACACACAGAAACTTTAGGACTGTAACATGTAGATTGCATGGTGGATGAACTGACGCACCCCTCTACTGCGAACTCTAAGCCCATTTAAACTTTAAACTGACGGACTGCTCTATTTGTTTGTCCTAGTGTATATAGTCCTCCCAAATAGCAGTCCACATTTAAAACCATTTGAAACTTGAATTGAATTGACTGCTCCATTTGTTCGTCCTAGTGTATATAGTCCTCCCAAACAGCAGTCCCCAATAACATTTCCTGACTGGAAAATAGCTGTTTGCCCTTCCAAATGGGAGCCAAACACTCACCCATCGCTGCAGGTGCCCCACAGGCAAGAAATGTAACCTTTGCTGTTATACATGAACAGACTTCAACAAAATCAGGCAGCTTCTTCCCTTAGTGGGCAAAGGGATTGCCCTGGAACCCACAAAGAACTTTTCCTCCCTCCCAGAGGGAGGGGTAAATAGACAACTACTGGTGTCCTTCTTGTTTGCTCAAGGACAAACTCAAGACTGACTCTAACTGACTCTCCTTTGAATCCCAGAGTTCTAAGAACTCTCTGAGCTGAAGATTCCAAATGTGGCTCATGCAGCTGTAACAATTCTATATAATGATGTCATCTCTCCAGTCTCAGTTGTGACTGAGGACAGAGTGAGACAGTGTGAAACCCATTTAACTGGAGTTTCACAAGCTGCCTTCTCCCTCACCACTAGGTCTTACTGGGATTCTAGTAACCCTGGTAACAAAGGGGTTACAAATATCACACAGAAGCTGGCACATATGCATATAGCAGCTGTCTCCTGCTTCTTAGCAGTTATATTTATACCCTTGAGGTACTTGACTGTTTCTATCCTATCTCATCTTTCCTCCTCTCTTCCACTCAGTACCTATTGAGGTCCCTTAATTTCTCCTCATAAATCTTGTGTTGCAAACTCTGTACCATCTCATTCGCCCTTCTCTGGACCATCTCCAGCCTGTTAAAATCCTAACGTAAGTGCGACCTCCAGAACTGCACACAGTACTCCATGTGAAGCCTGACCATGGTTTTATATAATGGCATCACTACCTCCCCCGCTCCCTCCTTATGCTGGTGATACCCCTGCCTATGCACCGCAGCATGTCACTGGCCCTCCCAGCTGCTTACCACTTTGACATTTTCAGATCATCTGAAATAACAACCCCCAGGTCCCTTTCCTTCTTTGTGACTGTCAGCAACTCCCTCCAATCCTGTACCTTTCACCAGGGTTTCTGTGTCCCAGGTGCATCATTTTGCACTTTTGTGAATCAAACTTCAGTTGCCAGTCCTCAGACCATTTCTCCAAGCTTCCCCAGGTCCCTCCTCTTTTTCTCCACCCCTCTGGGGCATCCACTGTCTTACAGATCTTGGTGTCATCTGCAAACAGGCAGACCTTTCCCTTCAGCCCTTCTGCAATGTTACTAATGAAGATACTGAACAGGACTGGTCCCAGGACCAATCCCTGCGGCACCCACTGGTCACCCCTCACCCCAGACTGCACCCATTTACCACCACTCTCTGCCTCCTGTCTGTTAGTCAGTTTCTAACCCAGTTTACCACCCATTCCCCATCCAACCTACTCAGCTAGTTTATCACCCTTCTATGTTGGATGGTGTCAAAGCCTTTGCTTACATCAAGGTAAGCATTGTCCATTGCCCCACCCTGATTTACTTCATCACCCAGTCAAAGAGGTCAACCAGATTTGTCTGACATGACCTCCCACTGTGAATCCATGTTGCCTGCAGTCTTGGCCTCTGATGGCTTCTACATACCCCACTATGCTTTCTTTAACCAATGTCTCCATGATCTTCCCCACTACTTAAGTAAGGCTGACCAGCCTATAGCCTTTGCAACTGCTCTATTGCTGTGTCCTTGTCCCTTCCCTCTTCTGAATACTGAACAGAAAGACATAGTGGATGTCTTGGGGGGCACATGACAGTTCTTAGGCATGGTACTTTCACCTCAAATACCTAAACAGCACATATAAGCAATCAACATTCGCATTGACAAATGCTTGTTCTGTCTTCCCACTAGCTGGCTTCACACCTGAAGCCTGTGTCATTGAATGATTGTGTCTGCTTGCTAAACACCACGCTTCCACTCTTCTATTTAAGTGCAGTTTTTCCTCCTTGACTCTTGAGTTTACTTGGCTTAAATATCTGCCTGTTCATATTCATTTTTGAATCCTCTTCTGTTAGGCTCTAATATCTAGGTGTGCCTATTTTCCTTATTTCCTTCATCTGTACAGCAGCATGGCCTTTCTGAAGAAAGCAGTGTTGTTTACTTACCTTACCACTTATTCTCTTCTGTGGTTTGCCATGATCCCATACTCCCTTGCCCCTGAAACTTCCTGCCTGATCCTAACAACTTTAAATTTTCACATTTACTAATCTTATTATTGCAGGCCACATTACCCTACCCTCTTCTCATTTCAAAACACTTTATTCACCTTGTCACCTTTACCTCAAAATGCCTTTGCTGCAGGCAGCGGTACTCACCCCTCACTTTTTTTCCATCAAAAACTGTGGTATCTTCCACTAATTGCTCTCATACTCACCCCTCACTGGTAATGCTGAACTTAATCCTTTTTGTTTTATAACATATTGGATTGCAATATTTATTTAGAATGTTGTGGCCATGAGGATGGTGTATAGTGTGTGTGTGTGTCTGTGTGTGTGTGTGTGTGTGTGTATGTGTGTATTTTACTCAATATATTTTTCCCAAAAGCATGGTAAAAAATGTTTGCTGATTGTTATATGTTCATCTGGTTACTTCACAGAAGACCTGGCATATGTCTGAAACTTATCAGACAGTGTCTTAAGAGGTTAAAAACTGTAAATCTTTTAGATTTGCTGGGAAAGGGTGACATTTATGAAGTATGGATGTTTCTTGAAAGACAATACCTGTCCAACTGAAGCTTGTAGCAAAAATGTTTAAATGCTAAGTATTTAAATGTACAAGTTGTTGCATTTTGAAGGGGTAAACAAGTCTCCAGTTTAATAGGCAACCAATATTTAACAAGCTGTTTCAGTTTCCTAATGGCCATTTAATACGCAGCTTGGAGGTATGTCTCCAGCATTCTAAACAGAAAGATGGGAGTGTTTTATATCAATTGGCATAGTGATTTGTAGATGTAGTAGTAGTAGTATTAGTAATAAGTTTTATTTGTACAGTATTTACACCATTAGGGCTATGAATACCTTTTCACAAGATGCACCTGCTTGTTACAAAAGAATATAAATACACAAGCAGCTACATAAACAATAATATATCATGAAACAGTAGGTAAGCAGGACATAAATACTACAGTGTAACATTAAAACAATGCTAGTATGAATGCTATTTACATTTATTTACCTAGTGCACTCACAGTGAAGGTTTTGTTCCTGCTGCATTGCAGTTTTAAAAGTGGTTTGTGACATTTCCAGACTTCTAAGATGTTGGGGAAGTGCATTCCAGCTATAGGCTACTTTATATTGGACTGTTTATTTGTTAAAATTATTTATAATCTTAGTCAATATTAGGCCCCAACCCTTTCTTTCTCAAGTTTAGGCCATGTTTTGGTCTTTGCAATCTCCTATTAAGCCATGTAATATATTGCTTTAAGTATTCCCATCACGTGACATTCCATATACCTTTCCTTCTTAAATTAAATGGATTCCATCTTAACATATTATACATTGTACAATGTAGAAGGATACATTGAAAACTCAAAATATGTGTTCCACGATACTCCATTTTTCCAGCTACAGACAGCAAGATGGTTGTAGGCTCCGCCCACAGCCATAAAGCAACACCTGGCCCCACCCTTCAAACTTGGCAAGTGTAAATGCTTCAATCCACCTTAGGCCCTTCTGGTACCCACTGCTGATTGCTTATTCTCCCTTATCACCTTCACTACTTCCTACTCTGTCTCTCTGTCTCCCTGGTTGTATCTTATCTTTCTTCCACCCTATACTGGTCTCAGTCCTCTTATTTGTCTCCTACTGCTCTCCATGCCCCATTTTTCCTACTAGTAACCCTGCCCTATGAATGGCTTTAACAACTGGCACTTATTTACCTTATATTATAAATGTATTCTATGTTATATTTTGTTGACTTTTGCCTCTGTTGTTAATTATACTTTACCGACCATTAATTATTTGTACTATTTCTTTTATTAACCAAGTGTTGTACTGTATATCTGCTAGCTTGTCATGTATTCCACCTTGTTGTATCCTCTTGGGCAATGTCAGTATATAGGAACGTCTCTGTCTCATTGATTAACTGATTATTTTGTACTGTTTTTCTATTGTAGCAAGTTGGTGTACTGTTAATCTGCTGTCTTGTTATGTATTTCACCTTGTTGTAACCTCCGGTTGTGTCTGAAAATAGGCATTTCTATGTCTAGCACACCTTACCCAGATATCAAAAACAAACAAATAAATAAATAACTATTTTATTAAGCTGAGAGATTCAGTACATTGTCACACTATGATTTCTGGTTATATCTATATGTGGTATCACACTTTTGTTTTACTTATATATACTAACATTCTTTCAGTTAACTTATACAATTAAAAATGTAAGAGAAAATACATACTGTAGAACACCAGTATCATATAAAATTGTAATAAAAGCATTTGTCAATGCCGAATGTTTGCTTGCTGGCATTGGCATTGGTAGTGTAGGAGTTAGAGAGATGCATAATAGGAATGGCAGTGAAGTATTGAACTGAAGCCAACCCCATCACCATCCTGCAGAGACTGACAGACATTGGGTGTGCCTCTGGGTCATCAGGCATAAAGGCCATGCCATTTACCACACCCTACCCTGCAGACTCTGACAAGTGTCATGGTTTGCCTTGGGGTCTTTGGGCCCTATGTACCCCATTCCATAAAGAAACATCATAAGATGGGTGCAGTATAAGAGAATGGTGTGAACTTTGGAGTCAAGCATCCAAGTCACACGTCGATGCATGTCACTGGCTGCAGGGTGTGGGTGTGGGTGGAATGGCATGAGGCAGGTGGCAATCCCAAGTCACACCCCTGATGCCTGTCAAGTCTCAATAGGGGTGGGCGTTATGGTCGGAAATCCAATACCTCAGGCATTCGCTGGCATTTTCACTCCAAATTTTCAACATGGGTTTTTGTGACCCCACCTTAAGAACAGTGGCAATATCAGTTTGTTAGGCAAAAGCTGATTTTGCACAGCGACTTCACCATTTGGCACCACAGGTGCGAAAAATATTTGAACAGGATGTGAAATGACACCTATACTGTTCATGGGGAGGTGCAAAAATGGCAATGTTGAAATTCTGCAGTGAAAATATTAAAAACTGGTGAAGTCACGAGCATGCGTGAAAATGCATAATGCGCACCATAATGCAATTAGTTGGGGGATTTTTACAGCAGATTGTCAACACAGGGATTTTGGAACCTCCGCTCATGAACAGTGTCACTGTGATTTTCTTAATCTGTCCCTAGCGGTGGTTTCCCACAGCGACCATGCATTTCTGCACTGGAAGTGTGAAACACATTTTGGCCATGGTAGAAAATGACAGCTGCACTGTTCATAAGGAAGTGTGGAAAATGCCAGTGTTGAAAATGTGGTGTGCAAATATTAGAAATCCATGAAGTTATAAGGAAGCGTGGAAACTGCGCAATGGTGGCTCATAACACAGTCATTTGATGGGATTTTTTCACCAAATTTTTAACATTGCCATTTTAACACCTCTGCTCATGAACAGTGTCACTGTGATTTTCTTAATCTGTCCCGAACATTGATTTCATGACACCGACTGCGCCATTGTGCACTACATGGGCAGAAACACCTTTTGGGCAAGATGTGAAACATGACAGCTGTACTGCTCATAAGGAGGTGTGGTAAAATGGCAATGTTGAAAATCTGGAATTAAAATATTGAAAATTGGCGAACTTACAGGCGTGCTTAGGAACAGTGCAGCACATGCTCATAAAAGTAATTTTAGGAATTTCTTCACCAAATGTTTAACATAGCCATTTTAACACCTCTGCTCATGAACAGTGTCACTGTGATTTTCTTAATCTGTCCGAACATTGATTTACACACCAACTGTGCCATTGTGTGCTACATGCACGAAACACATTCTGGGCTAGATGTGTGAAATGACAGCTGTACTGCTCAGAAGGAGGTGTAGTAAATGGCAATGTTGAAAATCTGGAGTGAAAATATTGAAATTTAACTCATTTAGCGCATGTGAGAATAGCGCAATGCATGCTTGTAAAACAGTCATTTTTGGAATTTTTTCACCAAATTTCAACATAGGGTTTTGGGCCTACCTCATGAACAGTGACACTGTCATTTTGTAAATCAGTCCCAAAAGGTGGTTCCACGAGTGACTGTAAAATCACCTTTCGTGGCTGATTAATGCCATGACAGTGACAGAATTCATGAGGTGGGGTCCCAAAATCTATGGTGAAAATATGCCCCCAAATGCCCGAAGTTTTGCACAAAAGTTGAAAAACCCTATTTATTCCATTATACAGCTTACCGGCATTTCTTCAGTTCGACAGTCAGCTTTGAAGAGTGCAGACGTGTTCCTCGTCCACTGAAGACTGCCGCGTCGAACGCCGGAGGTAAGTATGGGGTAAGGTGGGGGTTTGGGAGGGGACGCACAGAGGGTGGGTGGGGGAAGGGTCAGGACAATCAGTGAGGGAAGTTTTTTCTTTCAGGTTTTCTTTTTACTTAGACTGACGAGGACTTCTGCCATGCTGGGAGCCACTATGGCAGCTGGAAGGCTGTTTGGGGCAGGGGCCATGGAGCTGATGGGGATTGTGCCTCCCATTGGCTATACAGATTGCTGCCACGCTGGTGGGCTCCCAATGTGGAACCTGGTAGTCTCTTGTGGGGAGCAGTGGAGCTAACGAGGACTGGGCACCCCGTCACAATACAGACTGCTGCCACGCTGGGGTGAGCTCCCAGCATAGCTCCTGGAACTCTGTTGGGGAGGCGCAGCACAGCCGACAGAGGGATTGGGCACTCCGTTGGCTATACAGTGTGTCGTGTGGGGAGGCATGAGCTCGCAATATGCGTGCATGTGTGTGTGTGGAGGAGTGCATGAGCACGCAATATCTTATCGCTGCTCACTGAAGCATAGCTCTCCCTTCAAGTGTACGACACTCAGTTTCAACTGCTGTCATAGACAGCTGCAGCATTCATTGGCGAACTGATAGCGCCTGCAAACACACTGACTGAATTGGAAGACAGGGAGCCACACCTCTGAAAACTCGGATGATGGCACTATGTTTCTTGCACATGCATGCAAGCAAACATAAAAGCAATGGATCCTTGCTCTCCTAAAACCAAAGGTCTACAGTTCTAAAGGTATCGGATAACTCACAATGTTTCCTAAAGTCCATTATTCCTACTACCTAATTTGTGACTGCTGTCTCAGTACCTTGTGATCTGTAAGGTAGTTTTAGAGTTTCTGTGTTTTTCCCTTTAACATACCTTGAGAGCAAAACGTCTTTCATCTCCGATCCAGTGGTTCAATAGTCCATAGCTTCACTCCTGTACATTTTGGTCAGTGTATTTGTGTTATCTTATTTATGGCATTTTCTAGATAGCTCCTATAACAGGTGAGCATAATTGTACCTATACATTGGTTTCTTGTCAAGAAGGAGAAACATTTCTGAAAATGCTTGGTTTGTGTCTGATAGTTGAATTTCTTTATGTATGGAGTTTTACATCAAAATGTATTGTTTCAAAATGGTGTAATAAATGTGCAGCTTTTAGGAATGAAAGATCATTTTTCTAATGTTTTAGTCATAAGTGTACTTTTGCAAAACTGATGCATGCTGCTTTTATAAGTTATATTGCATATTCAGAAAGAAAATATATTATTCTGATTCTAATTGTTTGGCACAGTTATGCAGTCTGCTTTGAAACAATCAGTGGAGGTAGCTGGGATGTTCAGTTTATTTGTGATATGAAGGAGTTCAATTTATGGGGCATTACTTGGTTCACAGGAACAGGTGATGATAAGGTGGTCTTTTCATTCTTTAGAAACAATACAACATACTTATTACCCACATAGCATGGCTCCAGAAATATTTGAATATAAGGCCGGTATCTCTGGCTGTTCAAATCCCAACTGTGGATGCACTTCTCTGCTGACAGTAGCTGTGATTGCTTTCCCTAATTTTCTCTTCCCGTCCCTCCAGCGGTGACACCTTAGCACTTCTATTAAAGTAGTAGACTATTTGCACTTCACCTCATATCCCCATTTTCTACACCACCCCTCTACAGCTATTGTGCACTAGCAGATCAAGGACTGTGCACTAGCAGATCAAGTTCGCAATAGCCCTGACAAGGAATGTGTGTTTTTATTTTATGGACAAGCAAGCGGCTGGTGAAGTAGATCTATAAACAAACCATAGTGAGAAGTACTATTGCCTAGAGAGGCAGTATAACGAGTGGTTTAAGGCACTGAGTTGCAAATCTGGAGACCTGGGTTTGAATCCCACAGCCCTCACTTGCATACTGTGTGACCCTGAGCAAGTCACTTAATTTCCTGTGCTCCCAGGTCACACCTGTAAACAAGATTTCAGCTAGCATACTACCTGGTTAAACAATTTGAAAAAAGTACCACACTAAGTAAGCAGTAACAGTGACTATACAATGACACCAGGGAGTCACTGACTGAAACAATTTATGTTTTCTATTAAACATGTCCACATACCCTGATGGAATATTGTACTAAACATTACAGGTTGACAGTGTTCCTTTAAATGAAATGTTTCTTTACACTGTATGTCCATGTTGTACAGGTGGTATTTGGCTGTTGAAATACCTATTGTATGTTTTAGTGGATGTAGATTTTTTCTCATTATGAAGTAAAATGCTCAATTGATCCCCTGATCACGATTGGTAATCCAGTTTCTCCTTTATTACAATGAACCAAGCTGAATCTTGGACATCACACATTCCCTCAACAAGCCTTGTGAATGTGATATCAGTTTGTGGTGGTTCAAGCCATGTTTATAGAAATCTTTCAGTTTTTTTATCTTGGTACAGTAGCAGGGTATAATGCTGAAATGACATGTTTTCGTCATTTTCTACTGTCTGATTTATTCTTAGGTGCTGTACTTCTCTAGTAAAGAGATCAGGCAAATACAGATTCAAACTGACAAGTTTCCTTGCAGAGTCAATACATGTACAGTTTTTATTATTAGCTTAAACTGAAATACATTTTATTTTTGTAAAAATAATAACAGTGCTTTTGTGTTTTTGAACTAGGATGGGTTGACAGTGAACCGCAAAGAAACTAAATGATTCAGCAGTTGAGAGTGAACAGCTGATGTGTGAGCCTCAAGGATTGATGTCACACTTAGAAGTAATTGCTCAAGGTCAAAACATAGCCAAAACCGAAACGGGAAAGTTAACACTTTTGAGCACTGCAGAAATAATAGTAAATGCATAAAATACATTAAACATAATGTCACAGCAATATTGGCAAATCTACTTGATTATTAGAATTAGCTGCTGACCGTGTTTAAGTGTAGCACAATTGTCCAGAAGAAAGGTATATAAATGCAAGTTTGTTTTTAATGTCATAGAAGGATCAGAGTTCAGTTAAAGAAAAGCCATTTACTAATGATATGAGTGCAACTGGTTTGTATAAAACTCAGGGATAAAGAGAGTGGGCAGATGCTGGATAGAATTTCGGACTAACTTTTATATTTTTAAAATGGATAGTTGTGTTATGCTGACAGAAAGGGTTATAAAATGAGTTGCAAGAAATCTGCTTTACTTGAAATGCAAACATGTCTATTCTGTTTACCTTTTCTTAAATTTAAGCTAAGCAGAATAGCGTGCATGTGGTTCAAACATAGACATCAGGGTAGAATGCAAATTACACTGAGAAGGTTATGAGGTTGTAAAAAATATTCACTATCAGTGAATCAAATGCATCGGTAAAAATCAAAATCAGCACAAAACAGTAAGGACTAGAGACTCATTGATGTAAAATATAATCTTTATTTATAGTTTTACAATTATTGAGGTAACACTGCATGCCAATCCTGTTTCATGTCCACTGTAAATGTTGTGGGAGGGGAATTATTAATTGACTCCTCTGCAGATTGTGAGATGTAGACTCCTCAGCTTGATTGGAACTTTTAATGTAACAGAAACTTAATTTACTGCATTCAGTTTAGTAGCTGCATTAAATCCCAGGTTTGATGTTGCAGGAGGGGTGGGGAGATTGGACTTCAGTGTACTCCAGGCCCAGCTTTAGTGTGTGTGTGTAAGGAATCCTCTGTCTGAGGGCAAAGTTAGACAGCAGTTGTGCTGTCCTAGTCTGTGTGTACTCTGCGGGCAGATGAGGCATACATTCACTGACTATGACAAGGCCCCAGAACTGGCCAAATTATTAAATGTGTACCATCATCAGTCAGTTCCATCTGCATAAATAGCCATAATAACTTTTAGCTGATCACCATAAAATATTTCATTCCATGGGGATGTTGTGGCATAATCTCAACAGGAGAACTGTCCAATGGGCGTGGTTGTTATGTCGAGTATTTCCCAAAGCCGTGTCTGTGCTCTCATACTACAGCAACACAACTACTCCATGTTAGTTGCACTACTAGACTATTTTGTTCACAGACCACATGGACAACCTTGATGGCTCAGAGCTTATCTGCAGCAGACAGAGGATCAGTCTCTTATTATACAGTGTGCAGAGTTACCAGAGGTGCCTGCTGCATTGTTGAATTAAAAAGAAGAAATAATACAGTAGGCACATTGATTTATTACAGCATTTTGAACTGGTTATAATTTAATTATGATGGGCAGTTATGGCTTATTATTTAAAATCCATGAAATGGAGGGGTCTTCAGATAATGTGTTTACTGTCTCCTCCTGCCTACCTGTCTCAGGACCTTGCCTTCCCAGACTGTAACTGCAATTCAGAGTATGAATGATTTTACCAAATTATGTTGAGGACCCCTCCCCAATAAGGTAGTAACTGAGAAGTCTCTTTTCAGGACATAGTCATATTGATGTATCAGACAAAGAAAAGTCAAATGTTCCGTGCTGCATGCTACAATATTGCACATAAAAGGCATTTAGCATAAACTATAAATATATTTATACTTACGGTGTGTTTTCAGCTCGCTGTAATTGTAATAATAATACTATAATACTAATAGTTTTAAATGGAAACTGACACATCCCTTAATGCAGAAGAATTATTCCTAGCACATGGGTTGTCAAAGTATCTGTATCACATACCTCCAATATATGCTCCCATTATCTGACTAAAGAGTATTATTATTACTATTATTTTACAGCTGATTTACACCGATAGCCCAGCTGAGATGCAACAACTCATTTCCAGTGGGCGAAGATCCTGCTTTTACTCATTTCAGCAGCTGGGTGGACTGGAGCACTGAGAGGTTGTGACTTATCCAAGGTCATATGGTGAGTATTTGGCTCTAGCGGAGCAGTATACCCCAGGATAAACCGCCCGTACCTTTTTGTTTGGTTTACCCAATGATAAGATCTAATGTGAGGATGGATAGTAGTGCCTCTTGTTGATATAAGAGGCAGATTCTCAGCGTTATCTGGGGCATTTGATTTGTGGTACCCTCATATCTCTCTCTCTTGAAACAAACCCCAGAATTGTTATTTAAAACTGTCTCGGATTACATTGCTTGCTGCGATTACCAACAAAAAAGCTATGCGATTCACACAGTAGAACTGATTGACAAAAACATAAATTTGTACTGGGAATGGACACTGAGGACGGCTGAGGCTCCTGCTGCCATTTGTGACTGCAGTGGAGAATGCAAAACCTACAAAATCCCACAATGATCTTGTGTTTGAACTGAAACCCATGGAGCCATCACTCAACAAAGGACGGTTCGATATTCTTTCACAGCCTGTTCCTATACTTTCAAATAAGGTTTATTACTGAAAATTTCCTTTCCTGGTGTAACCATCTGCTTCCCTGTTGACGAATAAGTCATTCATTCTTTATGTTTGTTTTATATAAATACACCATCTATATGTGCATGGTGTGCATGTGTACTTCAGAGGAGCTGACTTTGATAAGATGGCCAACAGAGTTAAGCTATCCCTGGTCTAAAAAGAAACACAGGTGAGGGGTACAGGCAAGAGTGGGCAAGCATTAAGGATGCAATACTTGAGCAACATCCCATTGTGTTAGACAGAAAAGGAAGTGCAAAAGAAGAAGGAAACCACTTTGGTTCTCAAATACAGTAGCAGAAAAGGTCAGAGCCAAAAGCTGGCCTTCAGGAAATATAAGGGAACACAGCGGGATGAAGATAGGAGGCATACAAACTGCCCTAAGGGAAGCAGGAAGGCAGTAAGGCAGGCAAAGTCCCAAACTGAGGAAACACTACTTACGAACAGTAAAAGAAAGGTGACAAGACTTTCTCTAGATACATTAGTGAAAGGAGAAAAGTCAGAGAAATTGCTAAGCTTAATGGAGAAAAGGAGTATGTGAGGAGGAGGACCCTGTAAAGGCATCTATCCTAAATAGATACTTTTGCTCAGTATTTACTGAAGAGAAGGTAGGGCAGGGCCCACAGCTCAGCACCATGAACACAGGGGAGGAGGAGAGTACTACTCCCTTCACAAAAGAAAGGGTCCTACAAGAGCTTGCTAAGCTCAGGGTGGATAAGGCAATGGGACCTGATGGCATACATCCCAGGGTACTTAAGGAGCTAAAGGAGGAACTAGCAGAGCCATTAGCAGAATTGTTTAGTGAGTCTCTGAGCACAGGAGAGGTCCCAGAAGACTGGAGAAGGGCTCATGTGATCCCGCTCCACAAGATGGTAGCAGGAGGAGGCGGGAACTACAGACCGGTCAGTCTTACCTCAGTAGTGGGCAAGATTATGGAGGCACTCCTTAAGGAAAGGATAGTGCAACACCTGGAATCCATAGGGGCACAGGATCCAAGACAGCATGGGTTTACAAAAGGAAGGTCCTGTCAAACTAATCTCATAGATTTCTTTGATTGGGTAACCAGGTGGTGGACAAGGGGAGCAGTTGATGTACGCTACCTTGACTTCAGCAAAGCTTTTGACACTGTTCCACATAGAAGATTGATAAATAAGCTGGGTAGGCTCGGGGTGGGTCAGAAGTTGGTCAACTGGGTGGCAAACTGGTTGACGGGCAGAAAACAGAGAGTGGTGGTAAATGGTATACAGTCAGAAGAGATGCAAGTCACAAGTGGGGTACCTCAGGGATCAGTCCTAGGGCCAGTCCTCTTCAACATCTTCATTAGTGACCTTGCAGATGGACTAGAGGGTAAGGCATGTCTGTTTGCAGATGACACTAAGATCTGCAACAGAGTAGATGATCCAAATGGGGTGGGCAGAATGAGAAGAGATCTGGATAAACTAGCAGAATGGTCAGAAGAGTGGCAACTGGGATTTAATGCAAGAAGTGCAAAATCATGCACATAGGGAAGAGAAACCTGAAGCTACCTATAGGCTGGGAGGGGAGTTGCTAGCAGTCACAAAGGAAGAAAAGACTTGGGCATCATCATCACTGATGACCTAAAATCATCCAAGCAGACCTCTAAAGCAGTAGGTAAGGCTAGGGGGGTGTTAGGGTGTATTAGTAGGGGTATCACAAGTCGTAAGAGGGAGGTAATAATCCCTCTTTACAAGACACTGGTTAGACCCCATCTGGAGTACCGCGCAGCAGTATTGGAGGCCACACCTTCACAAGGACATTAACCAAATTGAGGCAGTCCAGAGAAGGCACCAAAATGGTGCAGGGACTGCATCAGAAGACATATGAGGACAGATTAACGGAGCTCAATATGTATACCTTGAGCAAAGGAGGAAGAGATGATATGATCGAGGCATTCAAACACCTTAAGGGCATAAACAAGGTGAAAGAGTCTAACATGTTTAAATATAAGAAAAATAGCAGGACAAGAGGACACAGCATGAGATTAGAGGAGGCAATTAAGGGGAATGTGAAATTCTTTTCACAGAAAGGGTGGTGGATGCATGGAATGGCTTACCACAAGAAGTGGTGGCTATGAATACAGTGCAGGGCTTCAAACAGGCATGGGATAGGCATAAAGGAGCAATACAAATGACTATGAATAGATAGGTCACTGACAGAGCAAAGGCCAATGGCACATTTATAAGGTAGAAAAAGAAATGGGCAGACTGGATGGGCCTTCGGTCCTTATCTACCGTCAACTTCTATGTTTCTATGTTTCTAAAATACAGGAGTGTGGATATAGACATCAGATTGCCTACAAAACAAATATTCTTGCAATGGGAGTAAATTATATTATTCTAAAGAACTGACCACTTTCGTTTGTATTATAGCAACTCCTTTTCTTTTTGTGTGTTGTGGCGTACGTGTGTGTGTGTGTTATTGACAGATCATTATCTCTGTATTTTAGGCTTGCTTTTGCATTACCCCACCATAGATCTCGAAGCTCAGATATTTCTAAAATACAAAACTGCTGGGCATTCAACCACCATTAAAAATAGCAAGTTATGGGATGTACACATTGCTGTGGTAATTATTATACAATATGCACACTATTCCAAACACAGAGTGTGTGGGGGGTACATTTTGCAGGAAGGAAAGGAGTAATTTCCATATCATTTTCTGTTATTTACCTCACATAGAAGTAGGAAAATGACAACACTCCTTGTCTTTCTCCAGCTGTATATACCTGAAGCTGGCTAAACTGCAAGTATTTATCTCTTAAGTGCTGGCGGTTATGTGTTACCGCGTAGGTTCCACCACCTACATATTTGGACAAAGAACTGTATACTGTTTGCATAATCGCAGCAGGGCAGGGCAGGCTCGCTCTCTGAACTTCCTGAAGTCTTCCTGGGACATTAAAAAGGATGACTTTTAAATGTATTTAGTATAGACCTACAGTTTCCAGTGAATAAAGTTAAGCGGTATGCAATTATCTGGCAGCTGGCTAATGAACCTGGCTAACTAGGTGCTAAGTGACATTTACCTGACTCGAGTCACAACAAAGAGGAGACGAGATGTTAAAGCTGCTGCCCAGCTGCGAATGAATAGAAGAGGTAGAAGACTTGGTTTTCTGGCCAAGGCACCTAGCTTCACCTGAGCTCTTTCCTTCTAAGACTGCTTGAAAGGCAGAGTAGAAATTTACCAGAGCAAGGAAAAGGATTAAGACTTATTTTGGCTAAGCAGATTTACTGTGTGGTGTTGTTTTATTTTTACTCACAGGGATTGCTACTGTTTGTTGCTAACATTTCATTGCTTTATTTTTCTCAGATTCAATTGTTATTACAAGGTGTGCCTGGTGTGTGCAACAGATTACTATATAATTCTAATTAAAACTTTTACAAGTTTATCTTCTGTTACAGCCATTTTCTCTGTAGCAAAGTGTTTCTTACAGGGTATATCTTCTCTGAAATTACTGTATTACAGGTGGCTTACATTTTGTGACTTTTTTATCATTGGGCTAAGCAAAATTACTGTTTGACACTGTGTTTTATTTTATTCTTGTTTTTTCCTTGTTTTTTTTGTTTTGTTTGTTGAAAAGGTTTGTCGTCTCAGAGGTGTTTCAGTCTCCTGCTCACATTGAAGGAGCTAATTGCTTTCCTCCCACAGCTCTTCCAAAGGATTAGGTGTGTATGTAGAGGGTGGAGCTGGCAAACTGTCAGTAATTTCCAACAGAAAGAAGGATTAAAAAGTCAGGTTAGTTGATATCTTGGAGACAGAAGACTCGGTTTGCTGGCCAGGCACCTACTTCACCAGAGCTCTTTCCTTCTAAGACTGCTTGAAAGGCAGAGTAGAGAAACTTACCAGAGCAAGGGAAAGGATTAAGACTTATTTTGGCCAAACAGATTTACTGTGTGGTGTTGTTTTTATTTTTACTCACAGATTGCTACTGTTTGTTGCTAACATTTCATTGTTTTATTCTTCTCTGTAGCAAAGGTTTCTTACAGCGTATATCTTCTCTGAAATTATTACAGGTGGTGCTTTACAGGTTTTACAGTTTTATCTAACATTGGATATGCTTTCAGGGTTACTGCATTTGTTGTTGACTGATTGTTCTCTTACCTCCTTGTACTTTCATCCGTAGTTCTTCTTTTGGCAGGGAAGGGACCAGCCACCCACCCCATCCCCAACCACCCACACAACACTCCTTTTATAGGGTAGCACAGTTGTGACATTTCCTGTGGCAGAGCAGGAAGGGGTGGATCAGTGGGGCCTCCACAAGGTGAGCTCATTTACAGGGGCACTAGTAATTTAACTTGTTATAACAAGTTAAACAAAACACAATCAAACCATTACTTGCATTTCTTTTCCTTTTGTTTTCCTTCTAATTACTCTGACTAGGTTATAAACCCAGCAACTTATCTGGAATGGATATCATTAACTGCAGGTACTGTGGAACAATTTTCAGAAGGACAGTCTTGCAGGATTTAGGACACTGTCCTACATGCTGGGCCATTGAAGATCTTAGGACTCAGCTCCAGGCAGCATGGGCAGAGAGTGCACGCCTCAAATTTCATATTCAAAAGGAAATACATTATAAGAACCACCCGCCATTTCCCCAGCATCCAACAGAAAAACCTCTACCACAGAGGTAGTTGGTCCAGGAGGTTGGCAGGTGGTTAGGAGGGCAAATCGGGTGCCCCATCACTCTCTGCTCTCAACATATTGCCTCCAAAACCCTATAAACACTACAACAGGTATCTGCCTCTATCTCTGAAATCAAACAAAGAGGCAGAAGACACTGCAGAGCAGGACACTGCAGCACAGGAGCTAGTACAACAAAACTCACCCAAATCAGGAACCAAAGCAAAGAAAGCAAAAGAAAATCCAAAAACTTCTGATCATAGGAGATTCCATGATTTGGGGAGTTGATACCCATCTCCAGCCAGGGGTAATGGTCAGATGTCTCCTAGGTACATCAGCATGGAGAGACACTGACTGCATTGCTAAAATTGTTCACAAAGCAGGAGAAACATTGATGTCCTAGTACACATAGGGACTAATGATCTTGCCAGCCGGTCAGTTGTGGAGACCAAGGAACACCTGACCAGGCTGGGTGACAAACTATCATCTATTTCATCGGCATCTCCTTCTCTGAGATCCTGCCAGTCTGGGACAGGGGAGCAGATGGACGGAAAGGTCAGAGAAGGGGGATAGGGAGCTAAACACATGGCTCAAGGGCTTGTGCCAGGAAAAAGGACACAGATTTGTAGGGAACTGGCAACTGTTCTGGGAGCGAAAGTTCTTTAAATTTGATGGACTGCATCTGACTAAGGAGGAGTCAATGCATTGGGGCAGAAGTTTGACGTCTTTGCAGAATATTTAAACTAGCAATGGGGAGAGGGTGCAGCACCCCAAACGTCGAATGGGAAGAACACCCTCCCCTCAGCTAGTGGTCAAACAGGGATTCAGCATGTTTGCAGTTCATTTGCATCACCAGGTAAGAAACAAGTTTTGTCTCCCCATACGATGCACAGGGTAATGCCAAACCTCACCCAACAACTGACACATCAAAATCTGGCCAATGGAAAATCATGTACACAAATGCTCACAGCCTGGGAAATAAGATCCCAGACTTGCAGGCAATAATGTCAGAGGGCTAAACTGGACGAGTAGCAATTAGTGAGATGTGGTTTACCAGTAACCACACTTGGGAGACTTCAGTACCTGGCTATGTATTGTTCAGAAGAGACCGAGAGTGCAAAAGAGGAGGCGAGTGGCCCTGTATGTCAATGAAAATATCAAAGCTACAGAAATTCAGAATACACATAAGGAGCCAGAAGAACTGTGGGTCACCCTGGAAACAGGAAATGGGACAGCCATAAGAACTAGGGTTGTCTACAGGCCCCAGACCAGGTGGAGGACATAGACACATTACTGTTAGAAGATATACAAAACATGACAGCTAAAGGGAGGTTCTGATAATGGGAGACTTCAACATGCTGGATACAGATTGGTCAATACCAGCAGGAACATCTGCCAGAACTAGACACATAGTGGATTCCTGCAGGGGAGGGTCTCAAACAACTGGTACAGCAACCCACAAGAGACAGGGCTATCCTAGATCTAGTACTGACTAACAAAGAAGGGATCACAGATCTCCAGGTAGAAGGTCACCTGAGGCCAGTGACCATCACATGGTATGGTTCAATTTGACTACTACATCTAAATCATCCCATTCCAAGGCAAAATATGGGACTTAAGATGGCCAACAGAGTTAAGCTAGCCCTGGCAAAAAGAAACACAGGTGAGGGGGTACAGGCAAAGTGGGCAAGCATTAAGGATGCAATACTTGAAGCAACATCCCATTGTGTTAGACAGAAAAGGAAGTGCAAAAGAAGAAGGAAACCACTTTGGTTCTCAAATACAGTAGCAGAAAAGGCCAGAGCCAAAAGGCTGGCCTTCAGGAAATATAAGGGAACACAGCGGGATGAAGATAGGAGGCATGCCAAACTGCCCTAAAGGGAAGCAGGGAAGGCAGTAAGGCAGGCAAAAGTCCCAAACTGAGGAAACACTAGCATGAACAGTAAACGAAGGTGACAAGACTTTCTGTAGATACATTAGTGAAAGGAGAAAGTCCAGGGGGGTATTGCTAAGCTTAATGGAGAAAAGGGAGCATGTGAGGAGGAGGACCTGTAAAGGCATCTATCCTAAATAGATACTTTTGCTCAGTATTTACTGAAGAGAAGGTAGGGCAGGGCCCACAGCTCAGCATCATGGACACAGGGGAGGGAGGCGAGCACTACTCCCTTCACAAATAAAGGGTCCTACAAGAGCTTGCTAAGCTCAGGTGGATAAGGCAATGGGACCTGATGGCATACATCCCAGGGTACTTAAGGAGCTAAAGGTGGAACTAGCAGAACCATTAGCAGAACTGTTTAGTGAGTCTCTGAGCACAGGAGAGGTCCCAGAAGACTGGAGAAGGGTTCATGTGATCCCACTCCACAAGAGTGGTAGCAGGAGGAGGTGGGAAACTACAGACCAGTCAGTCTTACCTCAGTAGTGGGCAAGATTGTGGAGGCACTCCTTAAGGAAAGGATAGTGCAACACCTGGAATCCATAGGGCACAGGATCCAAGACAGCATGGGTTTACAAAGGAAGGTCCTGTCAAACTAATCTCATAGATTTCTTTGACTGGGTAACCAGAGTGGTGGACCAAGGGGAGCAGCTGATGTCGCCTACTTTGACTTCAGCAAAGCTTTTGACACTGTTCCACATAGAAGATTGATAAATAAGCTGGGTAGGCTCGGGGTGGGTCAGAAGTTGGTCAACTGGGTGGCAAACTGGTTGATGGGCAGAAAACAGAGAGTGGTGGTAAATGGTATACAGTCAGACGAGATGCAAGTCACAAGTGGGGTACCTCAGGTCAGTCCTGGGGCCAGTCCTCTTCAACATCTTCATTAGTGACGCTTGCAGATGGACTAGAGGGTAAGGCTTGTCTGTTTGCAGATGACACCAAGATCTGCAACAGAGTAGATGATCCAGATGGGATGGGCAGAATGAAAAGAGATCTGGATAAACTAGCAAAATGGTCAGAAAAGTGGCAACTGGATTTAATGCAAGAGTGCAAGATCATGCACATAGGGAAGAGAAACCCGAAGCCACCTATAGGCTGGGAGGAGTTGTTAGTAGTCACAAAGGAAGAAAGAGACTTGGGCATCATCATCACTGATGACCTGAAATCATCAAGCAGACCTCTAAAGCAGTAGGTAAGGCTAGGGGGTGTTAGGGTGTATTAGTAAGGTATCGAAATTAGCAGAGGGAGGTAATAATCCCTCTTTACAAGACACTGGTTAGGCCCCATCTGGAGTACCACATGCAGTATTTGGGCCACACCTTCACAGGACATTAACCAAATTGAGGCAGTCCAGAGAAAGGCACCAAAATGGTGCAGGGACTGCATCAGAAGACATATGAGGACAGATTAACAGAGCTCAATATGATACCCTTGAGCAAAGGAGGGTGAGAGGTGATATGATCGAGGCATTCAAACACCTTAAGGGCATTAACAAGGTGAAAGAGTCTAACATGTTTAAATATAAGAAAAATAGCAGGACAAGAGGACACAGCATGAGATTAGAGGGGGCGATTAAGGGAGAATGTGAGGAAATTCTTTTCACAGAAAGGGTGGTGGATGCATGGAATGGCTTACCACAAAAAGTGGTGGCTATGAATACAGTGCAGAGCTTCAAACAGGCATGGGATAGGCATAGAGGAGCAATACAATGAGTATGAATAGATAGGCCACTGACAGAGCAAAGGCCGATGGCACATTTATAAGGTAGAAAAACAAATGGGCAGACTGGATGGGCCTTGCGGTCCTTATCTGCTGTCAACTTATGTTTCTATGTTTCTATGTTAAGTTCTGGAGTAAGGAGTTGTAAGTAGAGCTGTTATAGTAAGGACTCTACTTTACAACTCTGCTGGCCGAGAGCATATAACACAGCAGGTGGCAGTTTCTTTTGTTTTAGTGGGGGGTGGCAAGCAGATTCAATGAGGCAAGAAGCTAGGGACGAAGCAAGCACTTCAGTACTGTCATGCAAGTGATGCAGTGAGGGAATACCATACTGTATGTTTAATAATTAATTCTGCAACATATAGGGGCAGTCTCCTGGTGCTAAAAAATCTGGAGTCTCCGCCCCCTCCGCCCCGTTACAGCGCCTGTGTTTCCTTGAAAATGTCTTTGCTGCTGAAGATGTAGCTACCTAAATTAGTCAGCGAATAAAGAAACAGCCCATAGGCTTTGTGTTTAAAATGTAGAGAGTGTGTGTGTGTGTTCAGATTACTTATTATGAAGACTGGCACAGTTTTGTTAGGTTGTTTACAGCAAGGGCACACATGTTGTATTTAGATTTGCTATCAATACTGGATGGTTACGTTTTTCTGCCAAAAAGACCCCTGACAACCCAATGAAAAAGTTCAGCAAGGCATTTTATGGGAACTGTATTTGTTTCCTTCAGGTATACCAGAGGACTCATCTCCTTCTCAGTGTGTGTGTGTGTGTGTGTGTGTGTGTGTGTGTGTGTTTGTGTGTGTGTGTGTGTGTGTGTGTGTAGGGGGAGTGCACATGAGCAGGCGATATCTGATCACTGCTCACTGGCGTAGCTCCCCCTTTCAACTGTATGTGCCACTGCATTTTGGACTGCTGTCATAGACAGCTCCAGCAGGCATTGGAGAACTGCGGCCTGCACCGCAAACACACTGACTGAATTGGAAGAGGGCTGACACCTCCGAAAACTCCGATGATGGCACTGTGTTTCTTGCACATGCTGCAAGCAAACATAAAACAACAGAGTTTCAGAGCTCATCTCGGTTATGCCATTTCTTTTTCTCATTCTGTATCTAGTTGATCTCATTCATTTTGTCGTTTATAACCTCATAACACTGTCTTTTGGGGTACCTGGTTGTGGAGTGTCTGGTCCTCCCCACCAGCCCATCACCAGCTAAGGAGTTGGAATAAAGGTATTCTTAGAACCAAGACCAGATATTTTCAAACATATGGGGCTCAAGTTTCAGAGTCCCCAGAGTGATCAAGGAGCTTGTGTCAATCAAAACTGATGCAAGTGGCCCCTTGTATCACATTTTGTGCCATTCTGGTTTTCTACCAATGGCTGCAACCCACCTGGGACCCATTGGCTGAAGTGCCCATGCACCACCCTTGTGCCCAGCATGGTTGTGTGCCTGGTTGCAAGAGGGCTTGTGCTATGGGGCTGCAACATCCCGTTATTTGGCAGTTTGTAAGCCCACCATGAACACACAAGGGGAACCACAGACTAGCCAGCAGGTGCTTGCGTGAGTGGGATGGGAGGACAATGGGCAGCCAGGGCATATGGAGCAAGGAGGAGGTATGGGGGAGTAGGGATGGGGACATCTGGGACAGACTGTTAGTGAAGTGGTGTCAGATGGAGTGCAGTTACATCTATCTGTACAATTATTGAACATGTTAACATCTAATCATACAGATACAATGTACAATAACCAGTACCCATAATGTACAATCAGAATCAGCCCTACACAACTACAACAAAGGATGGACAAGTGATACATCTGCAGAATAGAACATCATATTGAACTATAACACGGCAGACCTCAACAAATGTACAGTGATGTTTGTAAATTACAGTCCTGTACTGCTGGCATGTACAATAATTGTGCAGATGTAAACACACCCCACCGGGTGCCAGTTTACTAACAGTTTATCCCAGCCATCCTCTCAACTCCCCCATGCCTCCTTCCATGCCTTAACTAGAGGCCCCTCCCGGCAGGCTGTTTCTCCACCCTAACCATCACAGCCAATCCAGTATTACTAGGTGGGGGTCCCGGGTCTCAGTGGTGTGTCCTGCAGATGCGCCAGTTGTTTGGCACAGGCCTGTGGGTGTGGCACTCCCAGGTTTGTGGTGCAGGGAACTCTGACGTTACAGAATTGGGTGCAGGGTACCTGATGCACCCAGAGTTTGCTGCAGCCCTAGATAACTGCAACTTGAAGCGATCAATGGGCTCTTTGAAGATTAAGATGCATTTTGTTTATTGCTTTACACAAAGGCTTGTTACCTCTGTGAAGGCAGAAGCAGGAAACTACAGACCTGTTAGTTTAACCTCAGTGGTAGGAAAATGATGGAATCACTTCTGAAGGAAAGAATTGTTACGTATCTAGATGCCAGAGGGGCACAGGTCCCAAGGCAGCAAGGATTCACAGCGGAAGGTCATGCCAGACAAATCTGATAGATTTCTTTGACTGGGTGACCAAAGTACTTGATCAGGGAGGGCTGTGGACATGGCCTACAAGACTTTAGCAAGGCATTTGACACAGTCCCACAAAAGATTAATTCACAAGATAGCCAGCCTTGGAGTGGGTCCCAAGATGACAGCCTGGGTAAAGAATTGACTGAAGAATAGGACACAGAGAGTAATAGTAAATGGAGTCCACTCTGAAAAAAGGGGGTTAAAGTGGGGTACCACAGGGTTCAGTATTAGGACCGGCCCTCTTCAATGTCTTGATAAGCGACATTGCAGAGGGACTGGAAGAAAAGTATGTCTCTTTGCAGATGACACAAAGATCTGCAACAGAGTTGATGCACAAGGTGGGGTGGAAAGGATGAGAAGGGACTTGGCAAGGTTAGAGGAATGGTCAAATGTATGGCAGCTTAGATTCAATGCTAAGAAGTGCAAGGTAATGCACCTGGGAAACAAAACCCAGGGAAGAGTACACAATGGGGGTGAGATACTAACAACAACAAAAATGGAAAGGGACCTGGGGTAATCTATCAGATGACCTAAAGGTGGGCAATCAATTTGAGAGGGCAGCAAGGAGGGCTGGGGGATACTGGGATGCATAGGGAGAGGCATCACCAGTAGAAAACAGGAAGTTATTATCCTCTGTACAGACAGCTGGTGAGACCACATCTGGAGTACTGCATGCAGTTCTGGAGACCCAATCTCCATAAAGACATAGACAGGATGGAAGCTGTCAGAGGAGGGCAACTAAAATGGTGCAGGGTCTGCACCGAAGACATATGAAGAGACTTAAGGAGCTTAATATGTATAGCCTCGAGGAAAGGAGGAGGGGGACATGATAAAAACTTTCCAAGTACCTCAAGGGAATCAACAAAGTCCAAGAGGTAGCATCTTTCAAAAAAAGGTGTGCAGAACAAAGGGGCACAATTTGAAGATAGAAGGGAGGCTCAGAGGTAATTTAAGGAAGTATTTTTCACAGAGAGGGTGGTGGATGTATGGAACAGCCTTCCAGAGGAGGTGGTGGAGTCAAAACAGTGGTGGAATTCAAGCATGCATGGGACAGTCAAAAGGCAATTCTAGGGGGTGGGGAGTAAGAAGTAGGCTGCTGGTTAACTAGGATCTGCAGCTTATCCATCAGGTAGGAAATGGGCAGACTGGGTGGGCCAAGTGGTCCTTATCTGCCGTCAAATTCTGTGTTTCTATGTTTCTATGTTAAGACCATTCTAGCTCCCCTTGTGTTGTAAACTAGTTTTCAATTGCAATGCAATCTTTCAGAGCATTCTGTCACTGTGCAAAAGTTGGGGCATCCCTGTTTCCAGTTGGTCAAGATTCTCAATTAATCCATCTTTGTGGCCATTAGTGTTAGCTTATGTTGCCCGCCTGGAATCCATCTGGTTCTGACTAGTCTCCCAATAGGGCTGCTCTTCCTGATATTTGAATTTAAGTGGAGAAAGTTCTGGACAGTGTATCTGAGATAGCACACCAGTACTCTGACAACTTTGAACAACTACACATCATGTGTAAAGGTCCACTGGGCCCTGCCCCTCTACTGCCCATTAAATGTATCCAGCCTTGCTAGTGTATGCTTGCCATACTGTCATGAAATGTATTACCTTATGTTTGCTTTGTATTGGGTTTTCCAGCCCTCCTCCAGGATGTCTAGCCAGTCTTCCTCTGGTATTTCACAGCCCAGCATTTCTTGCCATTTCTTTCTTGTTTGCTCAGTTGAGCCAGTTACCGAGATCGTTAGGCTTGGTACAATTTGGTTTCAATGCTTTGTCATCCCACACTATCTACCTCAGGGTCACATGATATGCATGTAGCGATTAGGGTTTTGACCCAGATCTGCTGGATATATTAAGCTTTTTCACAGCTCATTACTCTAACCACTTGGCTATACTGCCAGCCCAAAAGATTAATAGACCAATAGATCTATGGCTACAGGTGAGTAACCTATATTTCAGACCAGGATGGAGCACTCTCAGTATTTAACGACTGCCTGCTGAAATCCAGGGTTGGATGAAGTCCAGCTGGTTGAAGTTGAACCCGGGAAGAAGGAGGTGATGGTTGTGGATCCAGGTCACCGGATAGGGGTTGGGAGCAGGTCAATCCATAGGTTTATTCCTTGTGGACTCTGAGCTTCCTATCTCTGAACAGGCGAGACCAGGGGTGAGTCTTGACGATGGGTTGACACTTCATTTGCAGGTGTCAGCTGTCATTAAGTTATCCTTTTTGTCATCTAGGAACATCAGCTATGATCAAGCACCTTGTTCCAGTCCGGGGACCTTCCTACACTGATCACGCTTTGTGACCTTGCGTTTAGATTACTGCAACTCCTTTACTTTGGGCCTCCGGGTTGATATCCGCTGCCTGCAGCTGGTGCAGAATCCACAGCCCAGTTGTTGATGGGGACTCTTCGATCTTCCCACATCACACTAGTGCTGTGGAGCTGCACTGGCTGCCACTTTAGTGCTGGATCACCTTCAAAGTTGGATTACTAACATATAAAAACCCTACATGGACTGGGCCCAGACTACCTGAAAGAGCTTCTGGTTCCTTACCTCCCTGAGTAATCATTCGCTCAATAGCGAGGGGTTGCTGGAGATTCCGAGGATGTTTTAAAATCTTCTGGGGCCGGGCATTTATGTTTGTGGCACCAACCCTCTGGAATTCTCTACCTCATTGGATTTGGGAGTGCATGACTGTGGGGCTTTAAACAAGCTTTGAAGATGTATTTATGGAACAGGGCTTATAGTGTTGAGGATGACAGGCTCTAACTGTATTGTATGTTTTTACAGTGATTGCAGCACTGATTTTAAATTATTTTAACTGTGTACTGTGCCTTGACATTTGAAAGGCGCATTAAAAATAAAGTTATTATTATTATTATTTCTAATAACAAGGATTCAGTTCAGTATCCACACTCTGGTAGACTCACAGTCCTCAGTTAGTAGAGGGTAACATACGCACCCCTATTTGGGAACAGACACTAGAGAACCAAGGACCTCAAAGCAGCATCATGACAACTCATGATGTCAATGCTGTGATGACAGATGAAGATCGTATTTTACACCAAATTGTAGCCCTGCATATCTCCACACTGAGGATATCCTGGAGCAGCCGCCAAGGTAGCACTATGTCTGGTGGAATTAGCCATTTTATGCTTTCTTTATTGAGAACACCAAAGCAAGACATACAGATGAGAGCCAATAATAGTACATTTGTGACATCTTTTGAGTGGTAGGTGTATGTATGTATATATAGGGCTGTCCTTACAGTAGAATGATTCCATTTTCATTTTGTCTAAAATACACAAAAATAACCTAACATTGGAGGTTAATATTAAGTACAGTAACTAACATGGAGGATAATATTGAGTATAGTAACTAATATCAGAGGTTAATATTGAGTATAGTAGCTACTATCAGAGGTTAATATTGAGTATAGTAGCTAATATCAGAGGTTAATATTGAGTATAGTAACTAACATTGGAGGTTAATATTGAGTATAGTAACTAACAACGGAGGTTAATATTGAGCATAGTAACTAACATCTAGAGGTTAATATTGAGTATAGTAACTAACATCAGAGGATAATATTGAGTATAGTAACTAATATCAGAGGTTAATATTGAGTATAGTACTAACATTGGAGGTTAATACTGAGTATAGTAACTAAACGGAGGTTAATACTGAGTATAGTAACTAACATCGGAGGTTAATATTGAGTATAGTACAACACTGGAGGTTAATATTGAGTATAGTAACTAACATCGGAGGTTAATATTGAGTATGGTAACTAACACTGAGGTTATTTTTTGAAATTCAAATTTTTATTATGAAATACCAAACATCCAAAGTCAAGTACATGACAAGAAACATTTTACACTTTCATAACAATGAATTAATAACTGAAATAGGTATACCATATCTACTGTCTCCTTATTTCCCACCCTCCCCCTTCCCTCCTATCGACCTAACCCCTCCAAAAAAAAAAAAACCCACCCCAAACCCCTCCGCCCAATCCCTCCAAATCCCTGAAGGAAGATCTGCTCACCCACGGTCCTTACCTAAACTACCTTTATCGATTACCAGCTATCTGGGAAGGTATAATGTGTAAACAGCTCCATATCTTCTCATGTAGATGAAACCGTTTGCCCTTCCGCCTCAAATTTCTCCATATTCAAATTAAACAACATTTCTTGTAACCATTCCAGATAAGTGATCGAGGTGTCTGTCATCCAGTGTCTCAAAACTATCTTTTAGCGAACATGAAATTAAGGCCATATAATATCTACGGTCTTTAAATTTAATTTCAGAATAGTCTCTATCAAGCAGATCTCCGGGTAAAAACTGGTCAATACCCAACAATGGATCCACTCTCTGCAGATTAGCATCCACAACTGCTTTATCAATGGGCAGTCCCAAAAATATGATATAAATCACCAACGCCTTTATGGCACGGAAACAGCTTTGGTCAGGCCTCGACCTACTTTATATAACCTGGAGGGTCCAAAACATGTTGTTCGGAAGTGAAACCTATCTTGCTTAACATACCTGTACATATGACTCCAGATACGCACCCACTCTGTCTCTTGATCCCCATGCAACCAGTCCAATATCTAGGTATATGCTCCATACCAACAAGAGTTTGGTCAAGTAATAACTTATATTTTGGAAACCAAGTGGTTCCCATACCACCTGATCTAACAACTCGAACCAGCTGCCATTTATATCCTCAACTCTAAGTTTAGTTCTCACCTGTGCCAACAAGTGGGTTATCTGAAATAATTTAAACACTTGCTACGGTCTATATTATGCCTATCTAAAATCTCTTCTATTGGCAGGACCGGTCCTCTCGATGAAATCCTCTATCCGTAATCCCTTGAGTTGTGGGAGCCAGTCTACATGTTGATTTTCCTCCAATCTTCAAATTAGGGTTATGACAAATCGGTTGATGCTTATCTCTGTCCAGGACAAGCCCAATTTGCACATAATTGCCAGTGAATATGCAGGAATTTTACTATTGGGGTGACAAGCAACTTAGAAGGCAATGTCTTGGGAGCAGAGTAAAGCAGTGCCACCGGATCTATTCCACTCTCCCTAATTACCTCTATTTCCATCCTAACCATGAGGAACATAGGGTAAGTTCAAACTTAGTTATGGTGTTAACCATCTTAAGTACTACTTAAATTACTAGCCCAATAATATAAGCCAAAATGTGAGTCTCAGCCCGGCGCTCTCTCGCTGGGGCAGCCAGCTTACAGCAAAGCCCTCTGGGCATTTCCCATTCAAAATAAAGTCTGAGATAGACAAATGCAATTCTTTAAACCATTTTAAAGGCAACATTACATTGAGCATGTTAGTGGATAAAAATCCTGGGGAGGATGTTCATTTTAACTATGCTAATCCTACCCACAGAGGAGCAAGCCTACCCACCTATTTAAATCTTGCTTAATGAGTATTCCTAGTGGCCTCCAAATTGAGCTTCACTAATTTGGTCGGATCTAGCCAAGTGAATACCAGATATTTCAAAGAGAACGGGACCATTGCATACCCATTTCAAACCGTCTGATTTGTGCATTTGCAAGCTAAGCGGGAAAATTTGAGTTCCCACATTAATCTTATAATTAGATAGTTTGCCATACTCCTCAATGATATCCAGCACGGCCGGAAGCGAATAACAAGATTGGGTCACATGTAACAAAATATCATCAGCATATGAAAGTTTTAGATCCTGTGACCCAATTCTGATACCCGTAACCCTGGGATCTAATCTAATTTTAGTAAGGAGTGGCTCAAGATACAAATTAAATAAAAAGGCGATAGGGGACAGCCTTGTCTAGTCCCAGAATAGAGGAAAAACAGGCTGAGAAAACCCGTTACAATATATTGTGGCTCTGGGATCCCTATATAAAGCAACACATATTTAATAAATTGAGACGGAAACCAAATTTCTCCATGGCAGTAAACAGGAACCCCTAATCCACTCTGTCAAGCGCCTTCTCTGCATCCACTGCATCAATCCATGGAATTTTACAGTCTTTGGATACAGAGAAGATATGAGACAACTTACGCAGGTGATCCGAGGCCATCTACCTTCATAAATCCAACTTGATCGTGATGGATTAAATTGGGCATGACCTTGGATAACGGGTTGCTAAAATCTTCGCCAAGATCTTAATGTCACAATTAATCAGGGAGATGGGCCGGTAGCTTTCGTAACTTTATCTGCTACGCCTTCCCTCTTCGGGACAAGTACAATCAGGGCTTTAAATAGGTGGCCATCTACGGTATCAAGTAAAATATCCAAATAGTCTTTGTAAGCCAGGACATAACAGATTGGCAAAGCATTTATAAAAATTTGAGGAAAAGCCGTCTGGGCCGGTGCCTTATCGTTTACCAACGTCTTAATTGCATCCAAAATTTCCATTTCAGAGATGGGGCAGAGCTCCCTCTTCGAACCCTCGGTTACTTGGGGCAAAGAGTTACAGGCGGATAAGTAGTCCTCCACCTCCTTTGCTGGAGTCTAGGGACCATGGGACTATAGGGTCTTGTAATAACTCTCAAATTCCCCACACTTCAGTTGGTGATGTTTTAACGAATCCGTCTACCGAGACGTATACTCTGAACTATCCTGGACGCCTCAAAGCCCTCCAATCGCATTGCCAATAACCTCCGACTTCTACCTTGTCCCAAATACAGCGCCTTAGTCTTGTTGAGTGCATATTCTGCCTTCTCGCCTATTATGCCTTCATATTCATGACGCAGTTTAATCAATGATTCCCTGGTTTCATCAAGGTGTCCCTGAGAGAACCTTCTCTATATTTCTAATTTGTACCAACAAATGCCTAGCCTATTCTTCCTCCTCTTCTTCCTTGCCGCCAGTTGTATAAACTCTCCTTAACACACACACTAAGGCGGACCACAATATATCTCCCTGGTGACCGAACGCAATTTTCCTCCTCATACTGTTGAATCGGCGACCAATGTAATCACTTATATCCACAGAGTGAAGCAACTGATTGTTTAACTTCAAATAGCCTGCCTGGGAGTATTAGGGACCAATGTGAGGAGCAGCGAACCATGGCATGGTCTGAAAAATCCCCGAGAGTACTACTATGCTCCAGGCCGGAAAGCAATTCACGGCTCACCAAAAATAATCGATCCGAGATCTGGACTCCTGAACCTCCGACACAAATGTATATTCCTTACATGAGGGGTATAAGACCCTCCATGGATCACTTAAACCCAAACTATCGGACAGGTCCCTAATAGCTCTCTGTGCAGGAGAGACCTGATTCGTTTACTATCCTTATCTAAGTCCGGATGGAAGATTCCAATCACCCCCAGCACTATTGGAAGGTGGTGGAACAGTTCAAAACATTTAATAAATCTGTGAAAACCCAGGAGTATCCGCATTGGGCCCATAAATACTACCAATTACTAATCTTGTTTGATTCAAAAGCCCGACCACAAAATGTACCGGCCTTCGGGTCCACTATTTATTCTCACATATAAAGGCAGACTCCTGTGAATTAAAGCGCCACCCCTTCCAGTTGTCTGCTTCCAGCCCCATATACCTGCCTCAACAAACAGACACCTAAACATTTAAATTCCTTCATAAGTAAGTGTGTTTCTTGTAAACATATTATCTGCCCTCTTTGTAATTGTAGATGCTTTAATATTTTATATCTCTTTATTTTTTGTCTAACCCCCTAACATTCCACGTAATGAAGTCAAAAGACTCCCATCCACTAAATAGTCATCATAGAACCATCAGACCACTCTCTCAATCACTTCATACCCAATTCAGTCAACCCTTCTGGGTAAGCAGATCTTCTAACCCTCCCCAACCCCCTAGACACCATCTCCCCTACTAACACTCCTCCAATCCTTCCCAATCATAACAGAAACCCCCTTCCACTTCCAACACCAAACATCAATATATAGAAAAACCCCAGGCCACCCCACCAACCTCCCCACACCTCCCCCTCCTCCCCTTCCAACACCCACTTGGTCCATGACATTCCATAGCTCCAAGCTCTGAACCACCCCTCCAGCCTCCCCACCTATAATACCACGAAAACATCCTAGCCCACTTCAACCAGTTCTCTTAAAAGCCCTTTAAGTATCTATACAATCTTCCTCTAAGGAAAAAACAGATAAAATAAACTAATACATAAGGCACAATCCGGTGCTAGAACCTGTCACTCCCAAGTCAACCAACTACTTAACAGCCCAAGCGACCTTCTCGGAGTGCAGAAGCTGCCATGTTCTCCCAAACAATGGATTAAAAGGATCCCTAACAATTGAACTTTAGTGCATTCAACACCCTGTAATATTAATAATAAAAGAAAAATATGCTAGTGCATAGGGAGATTCCCTGAAAAAAAAAAAAAAAAAAAAATCCTTACAAGCCCAGCATATCACACTGAGCTCAAGTCATTTAACCAGAAGCTGCAGGAAACGCAAAAAATAGCTGCCATAAGGATAAAAGTATATATAAAAAAAAAAAAACCATAGTCAAATAGTCGAGGATCCTTTGAGCAACCACATTTCAGACCTGAGCCCTGAGCTGTAAAAATATCCATCCAACTGCGCAGGTAACACACTGTATACCAGCTATCACTGGGGCCTTGAAAAGGCAGAAACCACAAATTAAAGAACCATTTGCCATTTAAGGTCTTGCGACTCAAAAGCTCTGTCCATGGCAATAGTCACAATTATGCCAAAATAAATAGGATTCCTTCAAGAGCCGCTATTTCTTGAGTAATCATTATCCTCCTCGTAGCATGTAACCACCTAATCTCTCCATCTCAGGGACTCCATTATTTTCTGCCTTACGAGCGTCCCCAAAGACCCAAAGTCCATAAGATTCCTCAATAATGCTGCCAACCACTTGAGCTTAAATCTTGCTCCTCATGCTACTGTCAGCCAAAAGAGCGGGTGAAATTATAGCTATCAAATATAATTAGTTAAAGGACCCAGGTCTTTAATAATAGCGCCCTCTAATCAGTGCCTCATATAACTCACGGACTACTCCATCTGCAGTTTGAAGCCCCAGTTATTATCTAAAAAGTTCCGGGAGGGCTGCAGACAGTCCTTTCGGCGCTACTGCGGCATCTTCAAAGTAGACCACTGCCGGAGAGGAATACTTGCAATCTGGCGAGTATAGCATTCTAGATCGGATACCCATAGGTATTAGCTTGACACCATTGTGTGATACTCCCGCCTTCTCTGGCGGACTGTCAAGGGCAAGTCTTGTGTAATTTCACCAGAGCCCCTTCCACTTGACCTCCTTCAGCTCCTACTTTGTTTAAAAGCGAACTGCCGCTCCTGATAGTTGAGGAGGCGCGCACTATCATGTCGTGCGGAAGGAAACCAGATGAAGGGCCGCCCGTAATGCCCGATGCGCCCGTTCTACTATAAATTTATCACCGAAGCGCGTGGGCCTCGATCTCTCTAAGAAACTGCTGCACAAATTGAATTGAATCAATTCCTCCTCTCGCTCAGGCAGACCAATAATGACAATGTTGTTCCTTCTACTCCGTCCCTCAGGTCTTCAATCTTTGTTTCCATTCTGCTTAACTTCTGTCTCAGATTTACAATTTCTGGCTCTTGTTTATTGATCTTTTTTCCAAAGATGTGACCCTCACCTCCGTATCCCGTGCGGCTGATAAATCCTCCAGAGCTATAGTCACGGCTTTAAGTTCTTCGGTCACAGCACAAGCTCTGTGCAGAAAGGCTTAAACTCTGCAAGAAATTGTGCCAGTGTCAAAGGATCATTCTCTTGGCTCAGTACACTCGCTGTCAGGGCCTGCAGCGCCATATAGACACCCTCGGTTTCTTGGTGAAATCTTTACTGAGATAACTGGCGGTGTTTGGCTGCACTTCTCCGCATTTCCACCTCCATTAACGCCCAATTTTATGCTGAAAACTTCCAGGAACGCAACAAGCACCTGCTGAAATAAACTAAAGTCGCTGCTTTCCAGAATCTGAACAAAATTAATTTTTAGAGAGGTAGGAGGCTGGAGCGGTGGGTCGAGCTGCATTCACAGAGCTAGCATCACGACCCTAACACTGAGGTTAATATTGAGTATAGTAACTAACATCAGAGGTTAAAATTGAGTATAATAACTAACACTGGAGGTTAATATTGGGTAGTAGTAACTAACACTGGAGGTTAATATTGAGTATAGTAACTAACATCGGAGGTTAATATTGAGTATAGTAACTAACACTGGAGGTTAATATTGAGTATAGTAACTAACATCAGAGGTTAATACTGAGTATAGTAACTAACAATGGAGGTTAATATTGGGTATAGTGTAACCCTTTGTTACCGGGGTTACTAGAATCCCAGTAAGACCTAGTGGTAGGCAGGAAGGCAGCTTGAGAAACTCCAGTTAAATGGGTTTCAACTGTCTCACTCTGTCCTCAGTCACAACTGAGACTGGAGAGATGACATCATTATATAGAATTGTTACAGCTGCATGAGCCACATTTGGAATCTTCAGCTCAGAGAGTTCTTAGAACCTTGGGAATTCAAAAGTGAGTCTTCCGTTTGTCCTTGAAAAGAAGGAAGCATCAGACTGTAGTTTGAGTTTTGCCTCCACACAGAAGGAAGTTTTCTGTGTTTCACCATTTATCAAGTGGTGGAGACCTCCCCTCGGTCTCAGTGCCCCCTCCCTTGCTGGGGTAGGAAAAGGTCTCTGTGGGTTCAGGGCAATCCCTTCTCCCATCAAGGAAAGAAGCTGCCTGATTTTGTGTTGGCTGTTCTACAATACAGCAAAGGTTAAGGACTTCACCTGTGGGGCCCTGCAACAATTGGGTGAGTGTTTGGCTCCAGTGTAAGGGCAAACAACTGTTTTTCAGTCAGGAAATGTTATTGGGACTGCTGTTTGGGAGCACTATATACACTAGGATGAACAAATGGAGCAGTCAGTTTAAAGTTAAAATGGATTTAGAGTTCACAGTAAAGGGGTGCATCAGTTCATCCACCATGCAATCTACATGTTACAGTCCTAAAGTTTCTGTGTGTTCAGAGAAATGGCGGGTATGGGCTGTGGGAGCTGGAGGTGGATAAATCCCCATCTTTAGTAACCAGGTCCACCTCTACAGTTTCTTCTGTTTTGCTACTCACCTCATGCACTTGGCCAGTGATGGAGTGGGTACCAGATGTGGGTCGCAACTTGAAAATCTCTAAGAGTCGATGACTTCAAGTGGTGTGAGAAGCCACATGATGGGAACATTACTCCTTGTAGGATGAGAGTCTCCTGTTTGATGGGAGTTTCGGATTTGGAAATCGAAAACAAAATCTCTCTAGGAGTCGATGACTTCAACTGGTGTGGGGAGCCACAGTTGGGAGCCTCCTTGTGTGATGGGATGTCTTTCCAAGTAAATTTGGGTTCATTCTCCAATGGATCGTTAGTTGAGTGGCGGCAGGAGAGCCAGGCCAGTCGGGCTGTGTATCCAATCATGCAAAGTCCAGGCTGAGTGCCTGGTAGGTCCAAGCCAGACAACTATTTGTAATGTGTTCATTCTCCAATGGACTGCAGTGTTTAACCTCTAATCTGCATTACAGTTACACAGCCCTTTGAGAACCATACAGTGCTTTAGTTATGTTCAGTGAGTTAATAAATAAAGCCACACTGAAAAATCTCAATTCTGGTTCTGGACATTACAGTTATTGCTTCCTGTAGTTAGATTTACTTGAGTGCCCTGTGCAGAGTAGCCAAACCTAGGTCTCTTGTCTAGGTAACCTCATCCTTCCCCAACCCGTAGATAGCATATGTATATCCATGTTACAAAAATGGAGCATATACCCCACAAAATGGAGGCACCGCTTTGGATTTGTTTGGGAAGGAAGGTGCTTGGGCAAGTAGGCTAGCATTTTAGCTATCTGGCAGTTGGTAGCCCAAAAAGTTGACAATTTCCTAGTGTGTGCTGTGTGTTGTGAATCTTGTGCTGCTGTTTAAAAATGCCAACTGTTTATCAAGGAGCTGTAAAGCCAAAGTGTGTGTCCTTGTCCTGCATCAACATAGTTTACAGCATTTGTCAGTTTTAAAATAAAGTTCTGTGAAGAAAAGTGTGGAAAACTAGGGGTAGCAACAGAGAAATTGTGCCCTGGACGTTTAAAATGCTTTAAAATGAATTTCTTGAAGGAAAGTGTGGAAAACTAGGGGTGGCAACAGAGAAATTATGCCCTGGACGTTGAAATGCTTTCTGTGCAATACTAAAGACTGCAGAGTTAATGGCAATGTTACATGGTTGAAATGGGCTCCTACGTGGAGTCAGTTGAAAAAAAAAAAGTGCATCTTTTCAGTTTGAATTTGCCTGCTCAACGATGCCGTGGAGGAGAGGGCCCTCATGAGGAAGAAGAGGCTCATTTGCATGGCGTTGTGTGGTTGGTCAGTTTGCCATTAGTCCCGCCCTCAGCCAGCTCTTCAGAGTCTGCTTCAGCATTCAGAGGGAGACAGAGAGTGTGTGTGTACTGGCAGTGGAGGAGCATTCGGCAGTGTTCAAAGTGCTGTAAAACAGTAGAAAAGTGACTTTCCAGTTAAAAACGTAGGCTCAACCCGCTTATCGGTCGTGGGATCAGTGAATTGTGTGATTAATACTACGATCATGAGACTGCCCCTCGCTTGAATTCCGAGGCCTTCAAAATCTGGCTGCAGGCTGTTTTCTTCCATCGCAGCAATCTGCTACCATAACAGTGAGTAAACGATTTAAAACTGCTCAAATCAGTGATTTTCAGTAATGCCATATAAAATGTGAATGCAGCTGTGTAGTCGCTTTGCAGAAGCGATTGTGTGATATCCTGCTGGCAAGTGCAAGTCTGTAAAGCCATTAAATGTGTGCATAGCAATGAAAGTAGCCTCAAGTTTAAAGTTTGCAGCCAGAGAGGGACTGTGGGATGTAAAATAAGTGCAACACTAGTAGAAGCAGGCAATCCAGTACTGAAACCTGAAGTTTTAAAAGGACTGTGATTAAATAAATGTTGTCAGCATGTGAAAAGTCCAAGGAAAATCCTGTAAATGTGAGAACAGCCAGAACAGAGCAAGTTGTGCAGTTTGAATAAAAGTTATTAGTAGCTGATGTAAATTGGATCGCAGTGCCTTGACCCAGAGTCTGAATGTTGATGCACAGTGCTGCGCCGCCATTACAGGTGGGGTAGTAAAGTAAACACAGCAGCAGAGGAGCCATTTTAAAGCTACAGAGTGTGTTCATTTAAAGTGGGACTTTCAGTTACAGTGAACTTTGCTTGTTTTTCTGCAGTTATGGCCTCAGGACCAGCTCGTTACCGGATCATGCCTGGGTTGCAGTAACAGCAGCAGTAAATAGATTGAGAGACATTGAAAATTGGTGCTATAGAGGGCAACTCCCTCCTGATGTGGCAATTCCTAATTATCCAGTGCATGTATGCCAGATGTGCTTTAGTGCTGGAAGGATGTCTCATGATTCCTCACTGTGCTGGTTGTCTACAAAAATATGAGCTTGTATAAAGTGCCTCAAATTAGTTTGGCTCCCACATGGATGCAAGTTCAAGAATCTGCAGTTGGCAGCACACAGCATCAGGCGGAGCCTGTAGAGGAAAGGTCCCCGGAGTGTGGCACAAAGTTAGAGAGTGCAGAATTAGAGACTGAATCTGAAATTGAAGTTTTGGATGCTGAATCTCAGAAGGCAAGTTCAGATAAAGCATCAATAGACCCCTGGGTGGGGGCCTAGCCCAAGTCTCGAAGGTGAAGATGAGATGCGGAGGCCGTTGAATGGGAGGTGTCGACCTCCGCTCCTAGTGATGAATGGATAGTCTCGGGTGAGAACCACTGCTCACTCCTGGGCTCAGATCCTCAGTGAAGAGGAAGATGATGGGAACCTATGTGGCCTTGTGAGAAACAAACTGACACAGCCTCAAGATCTTGCCTCAGAGGAATGTGTTCAAGAAGGTGGTGATGCCACTGCCCTGGCTTCACCAGAAGAAGAAGAAGTCAGGGATCCGTTTTTAATTTCATTAAGGATGCGCTGGCAGAACCAGGACTGGTCACCCCAAGCCAGGCCAGCAGTCTCAGATTGACCAAAGCAAGTAAAGAGGAGAGACTGGTTCGTAGAAAGGCCAATGAAATCTTTGGTATGACCTTTCCTACCTTTCCTCGGAGAGTCTGGGAGGAGATTGAGAACTGCAGAAAATCTTGGATCTGGGATGAAGCAATGAAACATGTGCATCCTGGGGCTAACCAGCATGTAAAGAATAGACTGTTCCACGAAAAGTATACACAGTGGAAGAGGGCAGGACACTGTTTATGGACAGAGTGAGAATAGTGGACGGAGAGGAACAAGTCTCCCACTGTGTGAATTATGTGCGACCAGATAGAGTAATAATTCAAGCCCCTGACCCCCTCTACTATTGGCCTCAGTGCAAGGACCTCCGAAATTAAGCCCGAGCCTACAAAATGGAGAGCTGAGCAGTGGTAGTCAATACTGCCACATCTGAACTGTGAAGTACCTTTATTGAACTGCCAATATGAATAAACAAAGACTCAGGTGCCCCATATTCATCAGTCCACAGTGTACTGTCCTATTCAGCAACCATCTTCTGGTACCACCAGATGACTTCAGATCCAGAGAGGACACCAGCCCAGCTGTTTTCCTGTTCATCGCCTGGTAAATGGATGATGCGTACCAGCTGTTTCTTTCTTTTGTTCCTGTTCTAAGGTTCCTTCTCCAGTTATGACATCAGCCCAGCTATTTCCAGATGTGCACTCCTGTGGGTTCCCGGAAGATGTCCTCAGCTGTATCAGAAGAAATGCTGCCAGGAGAGTCTTGGCAGGGACCAGGTTGGTGATATCGAATACTTCAAGAGGCTGGTGAGTCATCAAAATTCTTTTTAATTCTATCTTTATGACATTGCAATACACACCTTACACTACAGACTTCAAACAGTGTGTGAACTGTCATAAAGACTCTCCTCGGGATTATGGCCTTAAAAGACTATGTTCACAGGGCTCCGGCCCAGGAGAGACTCTTTAATGGACTGGCCTTCAGGCCTTGTAGTCACTAGTGGGACATTTAGGGCATTCCATCCCCCAAAGAAGTGTATTGCTACCAGTGTCATTGTACTTAATGTATATACTGTCTTTTCTACTTTTCTAAACAAAAAAATTTCTTTTTGGGATTGTTTAGTGTTCTGTTTTCCTGTATGGTAAGGGTTGTTGTGGTCATTGTTGTTGTTTAGGTAGATCATAAATGCAGATTAGGGTGTGTTTTTGTTGTTTTTGTCTTTTCTTACAGTTGTTCCTGGAAGACAGAAGAGAAGACAAGAAGAGGAGGAGGGGCTCATCGGAGTTCCTCATTTCAGTGCTTATGTTTAGAAATTAAAGTACTGTTGTGTTCCTAATGTTGTAGTTGCAGGCTGCCAAAAGTCAGGAGGTCCCGGTTTTGTTTTTATTTGGGATGTTCTGTAGAAGCAGATAGGTTTTCCCTAGAGGTTGGGGGGATAGACAGGCTGTGGTCCTGAGCAGCCGTGGGGATTGCACTGCTGATCTATCAGGGCTATGCTCTGGACGGTTCTACCAGAGCCACTAAGTGTCCATAGTAAGTGGATAGAGTAGAGGCTGAAATGTCAGCTATAGGCCTCTAGGCCCTTAGTGTTGCCTACCTGTGCTCGCACTTGGTAGGAGGGGCCTGATCACCCCCTCCGAGGTAGCACATAGGTGGGATGGCCTAAGGCCAGGTGCATAATGATTGGGGACAGTCATTTTCCTGTCAGAGGCGAGTGTAACCCCTTTGTTACACGGGGTTACTAGAATCCCAGTAAGACCTAGTGGTAGGTAGGAAGGCAGCTTGTGAAACTCCAGTTAAATGGGTTTCACACTGTCTCACTCTGTCCTCAGTCACAACTGAGACTGGAGAGATGACATCATTATATAGAATTGTTACAGCTGCATGAGCCACATTTGGAATCTTCAGCTCAGAGTTCTTAGAACCTTGGGAATTCAAAATGAGTCTTCCGTTTGTCCTTGAACAAGAAGGAAGCATCAGACTGTAGTTTGAGTTTTGCCTCCACACAGAAGGAAGTTTTCTGTGTTTCACTATATATCAAGTGGTGGAGACTGTCCCCTCGGTCTCAGTACCTTCGTGGGGGTAGGAAAAGGTCTCTGTGGGTTCCAGGGGCAATCCTTCTCCCACCAAGGAAAGAAGCTGCCTGATTTTGTGTTGGCTGTTCTACAATACAGCAAAGGTTAAAGGACTTCACCTGTGGGGCCCTGCAATGATTGGGTGAGTGTTTGGCTCCAGTGTAAGGGCAAACAACTGTTTTTCAGTCAGGAAATGTTATTGGAGACTGCTGTTTGGGAGCACTCTATACACTAGGACAAACAAATGGAGCAGTCAGTTTAAAGTTTAAATGGATTTAGAGTTCACAGTAGAGGGTGCATCAGTTCATCCACCACGCACAATCTACATGTTACAGTCCTAAAGTTTCTGTGTGTTCAGAGAAATGGCCGGGTATGGGCTGTGGGAGCTGGAGGTGGATAAATCCCCATCTTTAGTAACCAGGTCCACCTCTACAGATTTCTTCTGTTTTCTACTCGCCTCATCGCTTGGCCTGTGATGGGGTGGGTACCCAGGCGTGGGTTGCAACTGAAAATCTCTCTAGGAATCGATGACTTCAAGTAGCGTGGGGAGCTACAGGATGGGAACATTACTCCTTGTGGATGGGAGTCTCCCTGTTTGATGGGAGTTTCGATTTGGAAGTCTGAAAACAAAATCTCTCTAGAGGTCGATGACTTCAAGTGGTGTGGGAGCCACAGCTGGGAGCCTCCTTGTGTGATGGGATGTCTTTCCAAGTAGAATTTGGGTTCATTCTCCAATGGACCATCAGTCGAGTGGCCGGCAGGGGAGCCGGGCCAGTCGGGCTGTATCCAATGCGCATGTAAAGTCCGGGCTGAGTGCCTGGTGGGTCCAAAAGCCAGACAACTGTTTGTAATGTGTTCATTCTCCAATGGACCGCTGTGTTTAACCTCTAATCTGCATTACAGATCGTAGCCCTTTGGGGACCATACAGTGCTTTAGTTATGTTCAGTGAGTTAATAAATAAAGCCACACTGAAAAATCCCAATTCTGGTTCTGGACATTACAGTTATTGCTTCCTGTAGTTGGATTTACTTGGGTGCCCCTGTGCAGAGTAGCCAAACCTAAGTCTCTTGTGCCAGGTAACCTCATCCTTCCCAAACCCGTAGATAGCATATGTATATCCATGTTACAAAATGGAGCATATACCTTACAATAGTAACTAACACTGGAGGTTAATATTGAGTATAGTAACTAACATCGGAGGTTAGTATTGAGTATGATAACTAACACTGGGGTTAATATTGAGTATAGTAACTAACACTGGAGGTTAATATTGAGTATAGTAACTAACATCGGAGGTTAATATTGAGTATAGTAACCAACATCAGAGGTTAATATTGAGTATGGTAACTAACATCGGAGGTTAATATTGGGTATAGTAACTAACACTGGCAGTTAATATTGAGTATATAACTGACATTGGAAGTTAATATTCAGATTAGTATGCAGCCCTTCCTGGAAGAGTGGGAAGTCTCAACAAATAAGCGGAGCAAGTGCCCGCTCTATTTGTGTTTGGACCTATTTTGGCCACTGGCCATCTGTGTGTGTTTGTCCCTCCTATCCCAAGTTTCAGAAGGATATTTGGATACTTGTGCCACCGTCAGAACCAAGTTTGCCAATTCTATACGTGGTCGAGGTATGTCCTTCCTACTTTCTGCAATCCCCCACATCTATAGATTATTCTCCTTCATCCCATCTTGCCTTGTGCTCCCAAGGACAGATCTCATGTACTGTAGTCCTTCAAGAAATATATGCTTCTTTTCTAACTTGGAACTGGAAGATCAACCACTCTATTTCTGTGATCTCACCCATAACCTTCTCCTACTCTTTGATCTGGGGGTTAGCCTACAACCACGTTTTCATGATGGCTTTTGCTACAGCAGCAATCCCAACATACCATAGGTATATTGCTTCCTTTCATTTGAAGGAAGGTGGATTAAAACCTAGTCGTTATATGGTAGTAAACATTTCTCTCATTCTCCTCATACTTACTTCCTAATAATGTTGAAGTATAGTGCAGGATCAAAAGTTGATTATCTGTAGCTTGTGGTTCCCCACAACTGCACCAGAAAACTGCTAAAGTGGTGTCGTCCATTTTGATTTAAGGAATACAGTGGTGGAATGAGCCTTAAGCCCCTTGTGTGACTCCCTACAGACTAACCTATAGCAGTGGTCGATTCAGGATGTAAACCACCTTGTAACTGTCAACTATGCTGCTGGTCTGCCAGGTGCAGCTTCAGCATATATCACAAACACTGGTGAGCCTCACCCCAAACTCCAGCCATACATTCCTTATAGTAAGATAGTGCCCTCCGTAGGTCCAAAGTCTGGAGCCTGTAATTAACCACCAAGGTCGGTTGGTAAAAGCATATCAGTAAGTTAGTCACCAAGTTAAGGTGAGACTCTTATATAACCTTTGTAGAAGCTTTGGGTGGGAGTGAAGGATGAGCTTGTACTTGAGAACAGTTCAGTCCTATGTTGCCCCTCACTTCAAATCCTTATTGCCTTTCAGGGACTCTTGTGCCTCCTCCACTTTACATCCTTACTGACTTTCCTGGAATCCAGTGCCCCCCTTCACATATTTCCTGGAATCCAGTGCCCCTCCTTCAAATCCTTATGTCTTCCATAGAGTCCAGTTCACCTGTCACTCCATAGCTTTATTGCTTTCCCTGGAATCCAGTGTCCCCCCATTTCATTTCCTTTTTACCTTCCCTGGAATTTAGTGCCCCACTGCACAGCCTTGTTGCCTTCAGATAGTCAGTTTTCCTCCAATTCACATTCTTATTTCCTTTCATGTGCTCCTGTGCCTCCACTTTACATCTTGATTTGCCTTCACTAGAATCCAGGCTCACCCAACTTACATCCTTATTGTCTTCCCTGGAACCCAGTGCCTCCCGTCACATCCTTATTGCTTTCTCTGGAGTGAAGCTCCATCTCTCTACTTCACATCCCTATTGCCATTCCTGGAATCCAGTGCCACCACCCTTTCACATCCTTATTGTCTTTCCTGGAATCCAGTGCCCCCCTCTTCACAACCTTATTGCCTTTCAATGGAACTCGGTTCCCTTTATTGTACAACCTTATTGCCTTCCCTGGAATCCAGTGCCCCATCACATTGTTATTTCCTTCCTTTAAATTCAGTGCCCCCCCACATAGTTCCCTCCTTATTGCCTTTTTCTAACTGGTACTACACTGAGGGAAAATTCATAAATTAGATTAATTCAAGTAGAACACAGGTTAACTGCAGTCAATGCTGTGTACAACTGCAGTAAGAACCATGGGTGCAGGAACATGGGGAAAAGTGTGGGGGCTGTAGTAAATACAGAAGAGACAATGATTGCTTCCTTCTGACTGCCTGCATTAAAGGGGCACTTTGAATGCTCATGGACAAAAGTGGGGTGCTACCATCAGCATATACCTCCCCATACCCATAGGTTCTGGCACCTGTAGTAAGAATATAAAAAATATATGTAAACCAGCGTTCTCAGCTTTTAACTACAGTCTTAAAATGTTGCGCCCCAATTATGACTTTTCCCAAACTGCAGGCTGGGGCTTCACAATGTCTCCAACATTAGCAATATAAGATCAAGTGTTTGCCTATTGCATAAGTAATGAATCTGATGTTGCATGGAAGCACTTCACAGGACAATGTGGCACACAGAAAGGTAAAAGAGCAACAAGCTCTCAGAAAAAGGTACCTAAGTGTTTGGCTGGATTGACACCTAAACTTCTTTAGATATATTGACACAATCCTAAAAAATTGCACCCCAAGCTGAGTGCCCTGTTCAGGAATCATAGTTGTATCACCTCTATGGTTGGGCGTGAACTTGTTCAGAAGATGATCCTGCCCATCTTCGACTACTGTGGTGTAATCTACAGTGCTGCTCCCAAGTCCTCCTGGCCAGATTGGATATCCTCTTCAAATCCTTCTGCCGTTTTGCCCTGATGCTTCCTCTCGACCCACCACTGTGATCTCTATCATGCCCTATTCTTTCCCTCTCTTACAGATGACTCTCCACTGCACTAATTCATCTCCAAGCACAGGCTGAGTGGACTCCCTTCTACCTCTCCCCTCATTTATAACACCCCCACTCCTCTCCTCCCTTGAGATCATTCGACTCCTGCACTCTGGTGGTCCCTGCAAACCACTCTCATCAGCCAATCAGTTACTCTTACCGCCTCCCAAAAATTTGGAATTTCCTCCATCTCAATTTCATCCTCATCCTCCTTCTACTCCATCAGCTCTGCAGTAAAAAAATCCTTGCACCTAGCTGTTCCTGCTACAACCATCCTAACTCCCCTTCTAAATACCTTACAAACCCACCCCTCTTCAGTACCCATACAATGCCCTGCTGCAGTTCCATCCCTCCACCTGAAAACCAGCATTCCTTCCTTCCTCCAATTCCTTCCTTCAGACCTTACATTGTTCTCTTACTGTGATTGCTCAATCATCCAAAGTTGCACCAAGAGCCAGTCCCTACCCTATCCTTACACCATTAACCCAACTCTTTCCTCCACTTCTCCCATCCTGAAGGGCTGGGATCCCAGCCTTTCTTCTCTCACACCTTCACCCTCTCTTCTGTTCTTCTGAAGCCTGTACCTTATTTTCAACCTGCTCGACCTACTTCCCTCCTATTGTATTCTACCTCGTTGCCACAACTGCTCCCTTCCTGTCATGTTTGCCCCTGCCTTGTGCAGGCAGGGTCCTCAGCATACTGGAGGTCAGTCCCAACAGACATTTCTCCTCCCACCTCTTCCTTTGCCTCCTCATTCCATCCCTTCCACCTTCTCTCACCTTCCCTTCTCCCCTTACATAGCCCTAGCTATGGCTGACCTTATCTCTAATGCACTTGTAGTTAACTTGCACTTTTGTTATGGCTGACCCTCAATCTCTACTGCATGTAGTTAACGGTACTTCTGTTATACCTTAGCCAACCTGTTCTGCCTGTGTTGACACTCCTCACTAACTTCCCTAGATCCAACTACAACAATTCTATTCAGCCACTTTCTAGCTAATAATTATGTGTCATTTAGTGTGCGCCTAAATGTTATTTTGTGTTGTTGTTTCTATCCAGTCAAAAGCACTGATGTAGTATCTGTCTAGTTCAATAGTTCTCAGACTTTGTCACAGTAAGCCTCCCAAATCCATGGAAAAATGTTGAGCCTCCCAAAAACTGAAATAATCTTGGGCCTCCCAAGAAAAATAACATACTGTACTTTGCGTAGTACACCATGAATAAATTGAAATCCCTCTGTGTACTTGGTTCTCATTCAGTTCTTTGTCTTATACGGATGTGGAACCTTTGAAAAAGAGCTCCTGTACTCAAAGGTGTTATCGGAATAACAAATAAATAAAATAAATATTATTATTCAGCTTATGGTACCCCCAGGCCAGCCTACTTCCTTCACTATTTTCATTCTTGAACCACTGTTACCCTTGTTGCAGTACTTTCATGGGTCAGACTACTTTTTCTGTTCCTCTCTATGAAATAACCTTCCTACTTACTTTGCCTCTCCTCCATCCCTGCTCATCAGTAACTTCTCTGGCATTACTTTGCTCCTTCCTGTTATTGCTCTTAGGACTTCTATGCTCAGCCCTTGTATTTGGGCTTTTCTGCAATCAGTCTACAAATTGATCGATTACCACCACTCATTATTAGTTTGTTGTTCATATTTGTTTGCACTATTGTTCATTGTGCATTTCTTGATTGTTTTGCAGTTACCTTTTGAAATGTATTCACTCCTACCCTTCCTCAGGTATACCTGAAATGAGCCTTGGCTCATTCACCATCCTTGTCACCTATTTGTAAATAATACATTAAATTTACCTACTAGTGTCCTCTTTCAGTTTGCTTCTTCTCTTCACACAAATATATAAAACTCAAATTCAAATGCAGTACTTTATCAGACTTGCTTGAGCCTCCCTGGAACAGGATGGAGCCTCCCAGGGAGGCTGGCCACCACTTTGAGAACCCTAGTCTAGTTCAAAACTGTTAGCATCCCACTATTTCTTTACTCCTGTACAGTCTGCTCAAATTATTTGAATGTAATCTACTATAAATTTATATTGTGTACCAAATCTGTGTAAACTATCCTCATGTTCCCCTACCCCCAGGTCAACTTGTTGCTCAGCGTGCCTTCCTGGAGAAACATTTAAATAAATAAATAGAGGAGGCATGTTATTGCGATAATGATAAATGAATACACCCATTGGCCATCTGGGTTCCTAGGGGACTAAGAGGACACAGTGTTCACATTCATTCCAATCCAGTAATGGCACTTAACCTCCCAACGTGCTAAAACAATCTTTGTTTTTAAACAGAAAACTGATCCTGGATCTGAATTTTCCAATTATTTAATAATAGCTTCTCACACTTTAAGCAGGGCTGCAGCCTGGTACCTACTGTATTTGTCTGTAGGTGGAGCTACTGACAGCTGGGTACCATCCAGAGTGATCACACTAGATGACCAAGCCCTTATCTAAGGGTGGCTGCGAATCAAAGACCATATGCTGTTTATGGCATTAAGGACCAGCAGCATTTGTTGTAGGAATTGCTAAATTCTGAGACAATCCTTCAGTGGGCTAGTTTTGATGCTGCCTAATGTTGTTTGCACTGAAACACATGATAGTGTCATCTATATATAACAAGATCTAGCCAGAGCTGATACAGCAGTGGTGAGCTTGTTCAAATGCTGGGAGTGAGGGCTGCTGAATTGCATCACCAAGGTGGGCGGCAATGGAACTGCACATGTGCGGCAGTTGCACATGCAAGTTCGTTGAATTGCAAAATGCCATTCCTAAGATGCCAGTGCCAATGGAACTGTGCATGCACAATGCTCAAGCATGTGCAGTTCAGTTACAATGCAGAAGTGGCGAGCGACACAACAAATAGTCTGGTCCTGCTGCTGCAATCTGCCATCATGGACTGTTTTGACTGTTTTAGATTGTCGGGAAGGTTATACTTCCGACACTCCCAAATATGGAAGCATGCCACGGTATGTAAGCTTTTAGACCACCAATGGCAAAACATCTGAGCTCACCCTCGCAGCTGTAAAATGGGATAAGCAATAGGATGACTCAAATGATGTAATTTATCTCCACGTGGTGAGGCAGGATCATACCGTAACTCACTGGTGGCAGAGTCACACATGAGTTATAAATGTCCAGCTCCCTCACAAGTGATAGCAAACTCATATTTAAACATCTGCTGTCTGTTTGAAGATGCAGCTGTTTCCATTTAATGTAATCTTCTGACTTCAGAGCTGCATATGGCTATTATCATGTCATCAGTATTGTGAAAGCTTTTCTCTGTTTGGTACTGTCTGTTGAAGGAACTGAATATGTACTCCCTGGAGGAGAGGAGAGAGAGGATATGATAGAGACATACAAGTATCTTACAGGAGGAACAGGGTGCAGGAATACACTATTTTTAAGTGAAAACGATGTTCCAGGACTAGAGGGCATGGGATGAAGTTGGAGGAGGACAATTCAGAGGAAACATGAGGAAGAATTTCTTCACAGAACAGGTGGTGGACAAGTGGAACACCCTGCCAGAGGAAGTGGTGGGGCCTGAAACAATCACGGGATTTAAGAATGCATGGGATGAGCGTAAAGGAATTCTGGAGGTCAGGAGTAAGGGCAACAGACTTCTAGGAAAACATAACTGAATTTACAAGCTCAAATGAGCAGACTGGGTGGGACATAGGCCCTTATCTGCTGACACTGTCTATGTATCTATGTATGTATGTATCTATGCACTGTGATGTACCCAATTAGGTAAGTTATCATATGTGACATACCCAACTAAGAAGACAACATGATCTCTTGTGAGTTGAGTATATCACTTTTATACAACAGATGTGAAAATAAATTTGCCAAGATAAACATGTTATGTAAATAGTAGAAGTTGATCACTGAGCACATAAATGTATTTCACTCATGTTGTCCACACTGAGCGTGCCCAGATATTTATACTCAAATGTGACATGACATTTGTTTTTGATACCATTTCTATCACAAAGCCCCTAAACACCTTTTGCACAAATCAAATATGACATGGATTGACTTAAGCAATCACCACTGTTCTCTTTACTCAGTCCTTTCTCTCTCTCTCTCTCGGGATGCTAGCAGCCTTTCCTCTGTGTCTCATTGTTTTCCAAATTCTGGTTCGGAACCCTTCCTTCATATCTCACATCCCTCCTATCCTCTCCTCCTTCTTCCTCCTACCCTCTGCAACACTACTTCCTATTCTCCCTCTTCCTTCTAGAAAATCTACAGTTTGTCAGTTTGCTTTTCCTATTGTTTTCCTGAACTCTGGTCATCACTTTCCTTACTATTTGTTCTGACTCTTCCCTCCCTCCTTAAAGTCTCTTCTTTGTGAGTTTTGTTCTCTGTCCTACAATTGGCTATGACTGTTTCCTCTTCCTCACCCTCATTACTTGCTACTGGTTGTTCTACCCTACCCCCATTTCTTGTTTCTGCCGTTTACATACCATTTTGCTTCCTCTTCCCTTACACATATATTGATTGTTATATTTTACTGATTGCATTTAACTACTAAATTGCCTCTAATATTTATGATTTTCACTTGTAATTCTGTATCACTATATTGGCCTTCTTGTATTTTAGTAATTATATTGTAGCTCTCCTCTTCTCTCACCCTACAGTACATACGGAATTGAACTGTTATAAGTGCAGTATGTATTTTAAACTTTAAGTCAATGAATCAATCAAATATGACATGCCCTGACTTAAGCTACCTTTCCCATCTTCATTTGAGGTATTAGTCTATTGCTGTCTCACTCACAGCTTCCTCTCATAAGATATCAAAAGACCAATGCCCACTTATGAAGCTAAAAATGTTATCTTATGTCTGCCTGTGTCATATCCCCTAATCATCTCATCTTTTTCATCTCCACTGGTGTTTTTAAATTAGCTTTCTAAATATATGCTATATATTTATATTGAAAATAACAGGGGCCCAGAATCTGAGCCCTGGGGACTCCCAAAATCAAATATATATGGCCTGACTTAATCTATTTTTCTCATCTTGTTTTGTGGGTATTAGTCTATTGCTGTCTCACTCATGACTTAATCTCTCATAAGATATAAACAGACCAATACTCTTTCATGAAGCTAAAAATGTTATCTAATGTCAGCCTGTGTCATTTTCCCTAATTATCTCATCATTTACATCTCCACTAGTGTTGTTTAAATGAATATATATATGATATATTTTTATAGAAAACAGCAGGGGCCTAGAACGAGCAGTGAAGACTCCCCATACAGACACAATGGAGTCTGGATTTGGAACCAGTGATGGCAACAAATTGATAATAGTCAATACACAACTTTGAAACCATTGCACAGTGGAGGGCAAATCCCAAATCATAAAATGTTCTTACAAGGTCACAAGGATGCGGGATCCACAGTGTCAAAGGCTTTACTCAGGTAACAAAGAAAGCCCCATTATTCTTAACTCATTACATGCATTCCATCAGTACTGGTCAATGTAGCACTGCTAAAACAGCAATGCAATAACCACACTGTGGAAAGTGTGAAACATTTAGAGTGACAAAGGTATAATAGTGGTAGTGAATTATGGCTACCCTGTAGCTGACTGTGAGGTGGATGAAGGGCTGAAGAAGCCTGTGCTGCTGTGCCTGATCAAGCCACTCCCATGATGTAGTGGATCAGGTACTAGCACACAGCAGCGATGGAGACCTGGGACCATGGTTCAGTTCCATCTAGGTTTCCTGGTGTTGTAACTTTTTCTTAAAAAAAGATTTTCCCCTATCCTACATTTCTCCCCATCCCTGAGCCCCAGAGATGTTTATTTAAAATCCATGGGATGGGGGGTGAACCACCCCATGTTGGTTGGTGCATTGGTGAAGCCTCCCACAAAAAAAAGTGCCATTGATTGCAATGGCTGTGAGGTTTTGTTGCATGGTCACCATTTTGCCCGACGTTATGTTGGAGCACAGCATTTTGCTTATGCATTTATTGCCAACTGTTTTTGTTTACATCATTATGAATTAGTAAATTATTAGTTAATATTATTCAGAAGAGTCTATTATTAGTAAATTATTATTATTAAAGGTAAATTTTGTTCAGGTCCTGACTTTATTGCAGGACACTTACTTCTATTAATGTCCTCTTATATTGCTTTTCCCTTAAAAATATTATTTGATCTTTTTTATTACATAATTTTGTTCCCTGTGAGTGGAAAGGTGCTTTTGTTGTTCCCATTCATAAGAGGGTTCCAAACATCTAAGTAATAATTATTGACCCATTAGTTTGCGTCATCTATTTGTAAACTCCTTGAAAGCTTACTTAAGGACATGTTGTCTCCTTTAATTGATGACTCGGACCCAGAACAACATGACTTCAGGAAGGGAAAAGTTGCCTTACTAATCTGCTCTGTTTTTATGAGATTTTAGCTCCTATTTGGATAACAGGGTATCCTGTGATATTGTGTTTATCGACTTTAGTGAGGTTTTCGATTCTATACCTCATGGGGCCCTTATTCATAAACTTTCCATTCTTGACATTAATAGTTATGTTATTAGATGGATTCAAAATTGGCTTTGGATAGGACTCAGAGTGATGATAAATGGATCTTTCTCGGATGTTGGTAGGGTGCTTAATGGTGTGCCTCAGGGTTCCGTTCTTGGTCCTTGTCTTTTCAGGCCTTCATTGCTGACTTAACCAATACCTGCCTTTCTAATACTATTAAATATGCTGATGATGTCAAGATCGGGGTCCAAGTTCTAACCTTGAGCAAATTTCCGTATACAGCATGATCTCAATGTTATATCTGCTTGGGTAACACAATGAGGAATGAAGTTAAATACTGATAAATGCAAGGTTATGTATCTGGTTCCAATAACCAAAATGTCAGTATATTTTGGATGATTTTCCATTGAGTTCTACTACGGATGAAAAGGATTTAGGTATCACCATATCTGATGATTTAACTTATTCTACGATTTGCACTCTGTTATTAGTAGAGGAAATAAAATCATGTGGTCTATTTTGTGTAATATTAGATCCAGAAACAAGGATGTGTTGTTGCCTTTATTTAGATCTATGTTCGACCACATCTTGAGTATACTTCACAATTATGGTGCCCTTTAAAAATCAGATAACTATTCACTTGAAAGGGTCCAATGAAAATATACTAAAAAATTTCTGAATTGAAAGGTTATCATATGAATCTAGGTTTAATACATTAAAATTAATGCCATTAATTACAGAGGCATCCGTGGAGATCTTCTTCTTTTTATATGACATTATTAATGATCCTTATATTATGTCTGAATTAGGTTTTTCTTTTAAGAAATCTGTTCATAATACAAGAGGTCATTTTCTTCAATTAAACAGTAAATGTTTTAAGCATATCGGAAGAAAGTACTCTTTACTGTTAGGATCATTGGGCCATGGAATCGGCTCCCTTTGGAGGTTGTTTCTAGTAATAATAAAGTGACTTTTAAACATCGTCTGGATAAATTAATTATGTCCGGGTATGATTTATCCTATTATTCTTGGTATAGTATAGGAGCATTATGGGCCTCGGCCTACTCGCTCCTTCACCCCTACCTTAGTATGAACCTTAGTATACCCTGCCCATTACATAAAGGGCATCTAATGGTAACATTAAGACTCTTTTTTCATCAGAGTACTGCTGTCAGGGTTTCTGTCTGTTTTATGGTTTGACAGAGGGTTGCCATAACCCAGTGGTGTAATTTAATCTCTACAAACTGTCTTTTACTTGACACTGATTTGTAAAAGTTCAAGTCTGGCCTCATGCCTATTGGACAATAAATCGTAACACATCCAATGAGTGATTGAAGGTTTCAGTTACCATTTAGAAAACAGCCATTGGTCAACAATTCTTTGTAAAAGAGCAGTAAAGGTGTGAAACTCTCTGCCCATAGAGTTTAATGAGTGTGTTACTTTTAATTCTTTTAAAACTCAAGTGCTGGCTTTTTATCTGGAGAATTTGTACTGTAAAAGTATATATTTTTGTGTTTTAGTGTTTAATTATTGTGTATATTGTTTCTCTTAATGTGACTGTTCTTACTGTACATGCTTTGACTTGGTCACCTTTGAAAAGGGCTTTTGAACCCAAAGGTTTTCTGAATACAACAAACAAACAAACAACAAACAAACCAGTCTGCAGTCTGCTTTTATGTGAATAGTTGGAGTAAGCCACCAGTATGTGACTGCTTGGATGTAGCTGCAATACAAATGTTCTACAGGTGTTTGTGTCTCTTCTTGTGTACCTCTCCTGGGTACTATGGAGCCCAAGTACCATATGTTTCAGTCTGGGACTCCATGCTCATTATATCACCTATGGCTCTTTACATCCCAGGATATCCACAGTTGGCCAGTGGGGAGGCTCCGTCACCAAATGGAGGCACTCTTCATCCTTCAGGGTATTAGGGCAGCCAAAGCTGGGTGACCCCAGGGACATTCAGAAACTAATCAATGTATTGTAATAAGGGTGGTGGGACTCTTACATAGAAACATGAAAACTGGGGTCAGGAAAAGTCCCACTTACCCCGCTAGTCTGCATGGCCCTACATATACTGTGATGCAGTTGCCCTAATGGTCACTCTACTCCCTCCCCATGTCATCTTCCCTAACTATCCTCACCAGCCCTGTACATGTGTACCAACCTCACTTGAATCACCCTATGACTTGGCAAAGACCAACCCCACCAGCCACCTGTTCTACTTATGCACCACCCTGTCTGTAAAGCAATACTCACTGACGTCCTTCCTGAATCTCCATCCCACTAACTTTTGAGTTCCCTTGTGCCTGTGTTTCCATTATTAGGAGCAGTTTCCCAGTAACTACCTTGTTTATCCATGAAGAAACTTGAAAGTTTCAATGAAGCCCCCTTTCTTTCTGGTCTTCAGTGTATGTGTGCTGAGGTCCTCAAGCCTCTAAATGTAGGGCTTCTCCTGCTGCCCCAGAATCCTTTTGTTGCCCCTCTGCATTACTTCAGCCCTTTGGGATCGCTCTCTCAGCAGCCCACTTGCTCATATTGTGAGTGCATCTCCACACAGGAGGGGTAAGATGGTGGTCACGCTGGGCTGCTGTCTGTTAGGCTCTAAAACCTATGCCTATGCTGCCTCTCTCTACATAAATTATGCTCTCTCTGAATATATTTGAGAGAGTTTTAGTTTGTGGGAGAGTTGAGTATCCTTTTTTTAATTCTATCTATTGTTATTTATTTATTGTAGGAATAGAGCTAGGCCAGGACCGGTTCTAGGATTTACTTGGCCCTGGTGCAAAATGTGAAGTGGGACCCCTGGCCTCATCCCTGTGAAGTGGGACCTGCCCCAACCTCTTCCCCCAAAATATTGTTGTTCTTCTTGAGAATGAGACTGCAGAATAGTAATACTGTAGTTCAATGTCTGTGGAATAGCAATGAGAGTTGAGGTATATGCTTATCTAACTTTGTGGTACTTTTTGTGGCTTTACTTTATTACCACTCTTGAGTAGTAGTAGTAGGTAGGTCGGTAGTAATCTGTGGAATAGAAAGTCCAGGAGCAAGGGAGAGAAGAGCGCCAGAGAAGGAGGAGGAGGGAAGGTGGAGTATGAAAACATTCCCTAAGCAAGGAGGTGTGTCAATAGAGGCTTATGTAGAGGTTGTGGGAAGAGCTATTACCACATTGAACCTCAGGCAAGCCCTCCCATTCAGTGTTTGTGGAATAGCAATGAGGAGAGATGAGGTATATATGCTTGTGTAACTTTGTGGTACTTTTTGTGGTTTTACTCTATTCCCATCCTTGAGCAGTAGTAGATAAGTAGTAATTTGTAGGGAATAGAAGGCCCAAAAACCCTCCTCCAACTCATGGAGAGTATGACCCCGTGGCACTCAGGAGAGAAAACCCCAGGTGAAGGAAACCTCTGAGAACCTATGGCTGGAGGTCTGCCTGTCCTTCTGGGCATACTCAGTGGAGAAGAACCTAGGTTTTAGTAACCATAGCTAATTGAGGTTGGTGAGTTGCTTGAGAGATGATGATCCATCTTGATCCATGGATGATGCCGACCGCAAGATGATCCTGAGGCTGAAGAGGAGACCCATTCTGAATGAGTGATGGAATCCTGAGTATAAAGTAAATCCAAGTGAATGAGGTGAAGGAAGTCCAAGTATCCGAAATGATGAATGTTGCTTGTCCAACTGAATTGTAATAGGCAGAGGGATCATGAGTGGATCGATAAGATACTAAACTGTAAATGGTGAAACTGTAATGGTAGAGAAGTCATTAGTGAATGATCCAACTGTAAGATTCAAATGTAAGGGCATGGTTTGGAGGCTAGGAATTCTGTATTGAACAAAGAGTCACTAAGAAATGTCAATACAGTATAAGCTGTAAGAGTCTTTGAATGCCATGGTGATGATGGTTCATTCTCGATCTGAGGATGGATGCAGCTTGAATGATGATCCAAGATGAAGGGTACATCTTTCTGCAAGGACGGTAAAATCTTATGCGTAGCAGATCCAGTTAAAGAATGGCTAATGTAGACCATATTTCGAAGTAACAAAAGATGGATGTCTGAAGAATTGTATGGAGATTATGAGGTGGGAGAGCAAGATGAGATTGATATGAGACCAGACTGTACACTGTGATAGGTATGATGATTAGTAAAGTTATGAGTGACTGGTCCAATTTGTATAACGTTCGCGGTAGTCTGAAGGCAAAATCGATTAGTGAACGAAAGTCACTAGGCAAGCATCCCAGAGTAAATGAGTAGAAGTTTACGTGCCTGACAGGAGTAATACCATAACTGATTAGTAAAGCCCAGAGGATAATTTGCAGAGCCATTCAGATGGTAACCTAGGATATATGAGGAATAATTGGAAATGTGGTGCAAGGAAGTGATGGCTTCTTTGGTCATGATGTTCATGACTTTATGCTAATCCTTCGCTGGTACTCTGCCTGAAGTACATGTGGATATTCCTGTGGTGTGATCATTTAGAGAGATGCACTAAGGTGGCATAGGTGGATAAGCTTACTGGTAAACCTGATGCTGAAGCACGTGAGTAATGCTTGAGATGGATGAGAGGAAGAGTCTGAAGGCAGGATTGGTAGTGAGATCGATAAATGCAGGTGCCATAGATTTAGTGCTACAGCAGATAGATGCCGATTGAGATGCAAGGTTGGGTTGGTAAATTTGACTTGGCTATTACTGATTACCAGACAGAATTCAGGAGAGCCAGTTCTTGGTGATAGTCTTTACTGTAGAGATTGATGAAGGTATTCTGAGAAGAAAAGGCTGAATAGCTGCTGGAAGAATGGTTAACCTGGAGGAAAGTACTAGGTTAACAGGTGCAGATAGTAGTATAAAGAGTAACGATTTCTGGTAGTGAAATCTAAGGTGTGGATAACATGGAATTGAGAATCAGATAGGCGATGGAGATCCCACAATGAATATTCTGGACAATATCAATGCAATTCCTAAACTAATTATGACTGTTGGGAAGTGGGAGTCTAGTGAATATGGTCATCAGTGTCATTGTTAAACCATGAGGTGGCATAAGGTAAACTGGATGAAGTCCATAGTGAAATGGGTTATCATATGGTTCCTGGTATCTGTAGAGACTATGCTGATTATGAAGTCTGAATAGAACAAAAGGATTTAAGTCCCTTCCATGTATGAGGATGGCTAATGAGAATAGGCATCCGTGGAATGATGGTGATTAAGGTATCCAATAGAGATGGAGAGATCTTGCTGTCCAGGCAACTGTGATTCCATTAATAATTGTGAAAATAATGAATGGGTAGTGAGCCTTCAACAATAACGTAAGAGACTATGAGGCATGTGAACCAAGGAATATTTTTGCTGGAAGAAGTATTACTCAGAGTAATGAATGAATGACTGAATTAGTTACAGTTAGGAGGGCAGAAGTAAAGCAGGGATGGATTGCATACAAGCAGATGGCTTGGTAGGAGTACTGGTCAGAAATGCAGTATAAGGCCCAAAAGAGCCTCAGCAAATGGTACAAAGCCCTGAGCCAGCAAGACAATGAGGAGAAGGCAGCCAGGCAAGCAAGCAGGAAGTGCAGAGTGGATCCTGAGCAACCAAAGGAAGGAGCAGAGAAAGTGATGGGCTGAGGCGAACTGATGGCATCCAGAGCAGGAAGGAGCAGGACAACAGTTCCATGGTGAACAGCAGCAAATCTAGAAAATTGAAACAGGGCATTGGATGAAGATCCACGGAAGGCCAAGGAGCCAAGCCAAGCACTACGAGCAACGGGGTTCCAAAGCAGATGAAGGCTAGAAGTGACCATAGAATCTAATGGAAGGTGCTGGAGCGATGAAGGACAAGGTTCCATAACTGCAAAAATAAAATAAGGGGTACGGTGGCTGAATGGGAATCTGCAGCAAGGAAGTTCATGAGTCAGACAACCTGAGGGAGAAAGGGATTGAACAAGCAGCAGGCGCCATAATGATGAGGGTGATCAATGAGGTCCTAGATCTGCAATCAAGGCCACAGGCAGCTGAGAGGTGGAAGGGGTGGAGGAGTGAACGATGAGAATTTGGTTGAGAAGTTCTGTGCCAGGATAAAATTGGCAATCCACAGCAGAGAAATGCAATCAGTGAAGATAGTCTATAGGAAAGTCAGGCAGCCAGCCAGGAAGTCATCTAAGCTGCAGATGAGATATGGTGGCAGTAAGATGAGCAAGTCCTGTTCAGGAAGGGATGTGGTAGCCAGGTATCGGGCTAAGAACACAGAAGATGAAGCAGGAGACTAGAGATTCAAGCAACTGTCATGGACAATAGATGAGTCATGATGACTGGAAGCAGCAAGGTCAATGAGGGTACACGGAGAGCAAACGCTCCATTTCTGAAGCAGCAACAGGCATAGTTAGTGAAGGCATGGTATAAGTCTGTAGAATGGAGACATGTCTCCCATCCTCAGTAGTCGAGACAAGCTGCAGTCGATGTTGCTAAACAGAGTTAGGGACGGAGGATTTCGATTTGGCAACTAGAAGGTAGATCTGTTCCCAAAGGGAAGCAGCAACTGGTATAATACAGAGAAGGTAAGATAACAGTTCATAGATGGTAGCCATGACTCCCATCCTGGTAGTCGGGTGAGCTAATCACTTGATGCCTCCAGCATGCTAGGGATGGAGAATGTCAAAGTGGTAGGAGGATGAAGTTCTAGTCCAAGGAAGCGGCAACTGGTATGAATGCAGAAATGTATGATATCAATTTGTAAATGGCAGACATGACTCCCATCCCTGGTAGTCGGGTGAGCTAACCTGCACTCAATGCTGTTAAGCAGAGTTAGGGATGGAGGATGTTGAGGTTGAAGTAAGAGGTAGTTCCATTCCGAATAGAAGCAGCAACTGGTATGAGGTGAGAAGTAATGGTATGACTGGGCAGATTGCAGAAACAGCTCCCATACTTGGTGGTAGTAGTTGAAACTGAATCTATCCCCGATAGACAGAGGTAACCCATCATTGCTCAACACTTCAGGAGGCGTGAGTTAGGGATGGAGAACGAGTACAGCTGTTATGTGCTGATTGACGGGCAATTACTGCTGTATGGAGAAAGAGAAGAAGAACAGGTAGCAGGAATGGAATGATAGGCCTAGGAAGGAAGAAAGTAAGGGGAGGGAGTGGTACAGTCAAAGGACACTGTAGCACCAATACAAGAGGGATTGAGTGAGTAATGGAGCCGGAGCACCCCTGGCTGAGACAGAAAAGAGAGGAAACCTTTGTCTGGATGGACATGGCAGAATGCACTGTCCAGTCTGATATTCATTTCTTGCATGGAATATGTGCAAAGCAGTGGTCCTGATAGGGGAAGCAGGAGTCAAGGAAGGGAACCAATTAAGGTTGACAGTGGGAGTGGGGCCTGTCTGAAGGTGGCTCAACGAATTGAGACCACATGGTGCCAAGTAGAATGATAAGCACTCGTTAGTGAGTGAGCAACCACGACCTAAGGATGGCAATTGCGAAGACAGGAGAGACAAGCTGGCTGCACTGGTATTGAAAGGTTTTTTCTGAAAGAATAAATGACAATCAGTTCTGTGAACTATGATTTGAAGTCTCCAAGTAATTGTAATTCCTCTATGATATCTAGGATGGCTAAATAAGTTCACTTTGGTATGTCACAATCAACAATACCTTACTGATTCCTCAGCCTTGGAACCAAATAATTTGCAGGAGAAGAGTAATAGACGCCAAGCAAATAAAATTACACTTAATAAGAGCATGAAACAGAAAGTTGTTGCAAATTAGTTATGCTGTTAAATCCAGGCGTGCGGTGAATGCAATGTAGTGACTGAACTGGAGACAGGAGAGCTTAGATGGGGTCTAAAGACTCAGAAAGCATGAATCAGAATGTTCTGACAGGGCTGCTATTGTTGGTGTTAGGAAAACATACCATTCTGCATTAAAATGGTGTTCAAAATGTTGTCAGCCAGGCAATGCTCCTGCTGTGTCTAAGGCTTCGTCGATAGAGTTGCATTTGTCTGGTTTGCAGTTTCCCTTGATTGGTAAGAATCGTTAATGTTTTCTTGTCACTGCATCATTTGGCTAAAAGAATCTGGGGTATGCTCTAATTGGAAGCCAAAGCATGAAGAACAGTGTATGGAGAAAACATAGTACTATGGGTTTAAATACGTGGAAGTACAACAGATAGGAAAGGCCTTTGATAAAGATGTATGATGAAAAAAAAAGCTGGAGAAACATGCTATATAGTCTCTATCAATATGGCCAGTCTAGTTGTTTGCTCAGAGTCTGAGAAAAAAACAACATCGGGGACTGCTTTTCCTGTTTAACAGGTGCTTTGGCACGCTGGGGTGGGCTCCCAGAGTGCCACCTGTGTGTGGGTGGTGGGTGCATTAGCCGATGGGGACTGGGCACCCCATTGGCAAACAAGGAAGGAGGGGAGCTGCAGGAGCCAAGGGGATTGGGCACCCCTCGGCTATAGAAACGGAAGGGGACAACAGATGTCGACGGGAGGGCTCCCCATCAGCAACATTCGAGGGGAAGGAGGGAGGGACATGCCGATGGGATTGGGCACCCCACCGAAAGAGAAACTGTTGGTGGGGGGTGCATGATGCCGAGGATTGGGCACTCCTCAGCAATCAAGAGGGTGTTACATGATGCCAACAGGGATTAGGCACCTCCAGCACACAATAAAGGAAGGAGTTTGCACGCAACAGCAGCAGTCACTGCTGCCATGTTGCCTGCACTCAGAGAGGGCGTGTTAGGGGTCACGCTGCATGAGAGCTTCGCCTCATTGCAGCGGACCTTTCATTGATCTCACTGCCTCATTAGCTAGGCAGGTTGTTGGCCCTGCTGCTGCTGGCTGATTGGGGAATGCAGGATGCACCTACTGGTGCGTGCCCTGCATTCACCCAACAGCGACTGCACCTCCAAAGCAGCACGTCCCAAGATGTTGGCTGCACAAGTACGCCAACATAATGAATGAGTACTGGCTTGGATTTTTATTACACGGTTATGGACCAGGCCAGGGCAGAGATATATGCATGAGGACCAGTTTGTTACAGCAGTTATTACAGGTGGGCTAACCCTGTGAACGTGCTTCCATCTGCAGTCTGAGAGGCCCCTCAATAGATGTTTTTAAGCAGAGGCTTGCCTGGAATGTAGAGAGTAATTTGCATCAAATCGGCTTTATTAATATTATAGTTAATCTTAACAACTGAGTGTTAATGTTATTTCTTTTTGTTATTTCTGGATTTTAATTGTTGTCTGTCTTGTATTTTGTTAGGCACCCACAGCCTCAGAGATTGGGCACCTTAGAAATAAATATTGCCTTGCCTTCCTATCCCTGTCCTTTTTGAGTGCAGACTCCAGAACTGCATGCAGTACTCCAAATGCAGCTACAGCAGGGATCTGTTTCAAGGCAGAATTACGCCTTCCTTCAGCTGCTGATCCCCTGACTGTGCAGCCCAGCATCCTATTAGCATTTTCTAATCACAGTAATGTACCTCAGGGCATGTGTTTCTGTGGTATTATTCCACTTCTCTTGCAATTAAAGACCCTTAGTTGTAAGGATGCCACTGCAGTGTAGTTATAGTGCTACCTCACAATGATAGTGACCTGTGTTCAGGAACAATCACGGACCATCGAGGGCAGACAGAATAAGTGATAGAGCGTCCCAAGGACAGCCTTGCTTTTCAGTGAGGGGGTATCACTTCCATGCAAATGCTGCCTGATGGAGACCAGACAGCAGCATGGCTGAGAGAAGCAGATAGGTGTGGGGTCACCAGCAGATGCCCTTTTATGCATGTGTGTGCAAATGCACACAGGTGTGGCTGTGTAATTGCAATCTGACACCTGGGGAAAAGAGGAAAAGGAGGAAAAGTCTGGCAACCTCTGCAGGCTCTTGCACAGCTGACACAGCAGGCTGTCCACCATATCTGTTCTGTGGTGAAATTGATAAAACTGGTAAGTCCTTGAGAAAGTTGGTGATGACGCTGGGGAGGGGAGATGCCACTGACATGACTGATGAAAAGAAAAAAGCTGTATGGGATTAAAAGTCCCTTAGTTATGCCTCATGACACACCACACAAGATGTGGGTAAATCCTACAACAACACTCACCTTGTCGTGCATGACACACCACAGGAAGTGAGTAAATCCTACAGCAACAAATGCCCTATTATGCATGAGACACCATTCGAGGCATGAGTAAATCCTACAACAACACCGCCCCATCATGCATGACACACCACACAAGGTGTGGTTAAATCTGACAGCAACACATGGCCTTCCAAGCATGACACACAACATGAGGTGTGCTTCCTGAAATGCCTGCCATTCTTTGAGGGTCCTCCGTCCTGCCCAAGTCCTGTTCTGTGCCCCAGTTTGCCTTGTGCGTTAATTCAGCCCTGCAGGGCTCCAGAAATCCAAGCCACAATCACCCACTTAACCATGCACTTCGGTGCAACTTGGATCAAGCAGGTAAGAATGGAGCCTTTGATGTTTTGGCCAATTTCCTTGCAGTCAAACTGAGAAGTGTTCTGTTGGTCCCGGATCTCCATCAGCTAAGTGAGGCCTAGTGATCATGGCCAGAGACCTGAGAGCTTGCTCTCATGAAAAATTAAGAGATCCATGAGGTATCTGAGATTGGGGCTAATGAACATTAATGAGCCAGAGCCCGATTGCTGAATATTGATGAGAGTCTGTTCTGCCCATGGGGAAGCTATGTGTTGACTGCGGCTGAAAAGGAAACCAAATGTTTAAATAAATATTTGTAACTGTTTGTATGTTGTCGGGCAAATGCCGAAAGAGGAAGTGTTTAAAACAAATAAATAATTTCTCCTGGCTGCACCAGTAAACCTTGGGACTCAGAGAGATAGCCTATCTGCTGCTGCAAGGCATCCTTAAATAATGGCAGTAGCAACAGGAAAATAGTCTGAGCACTTTTCTTGATCTGTGCAGCGACAGCAAGTACACAGCTAGGGCTACTAAACTGTGGGGGCAATTGGGCAAATGGTTAATTTATTCTGGCTGCACCAGGACTTGAGTTGGGACTGCACCTGATCTGCTTAAGGGACTGTGTGTGTTAAGCAGTCATTACAAAGCAGCACAGCCAATTAGAAAGCTAGAATATCAAAGCCAGGACTTATGGGGCATTAGCCAAAGCTCATGGAAAACTTCCAAGTGCTCATGGGAAACTGCAGGGACTTATTTCAGGTGCCAACGCAGTAAAACCAACTGTGTATCTTGTGAGGTTCATGTATAATTCATTTCCTAGATTGACAGGCCCTCCAGCCAATCAGAGGCCAAGGACCAAATAGCTTGAGCCAATCAGGAGCCTCAGGAGAGCCCCATAAAATACTGTGTTTTCAGCATTTTTGCCAGATCGAGAGGGAGATCAGAATGGGAGCCCCACAGGGTGGTGTGCTCAGGCACCCAGCCATGTGGCTGGGCCTAGTATCCAGTTTACCACCTTCATCCAGCAGAGGTTAGTGACTTTTGCATTTCAGTTTAAAGTAATTTTGTTTATACTGTACCTGCTAGCCTGGGGTTGCCAGAATTCCCCAGGTGCTAGCCCTCCCTTCCACATCATGGAAAGATGTGGACCTGCAACTTATAACTTCAAGCCAGCTGCTAGACAGCTGATTACACCTCAGTTGTGAGTGGACTAAAGATTTCAGGAATCTCTTTTGTGGAGATTCTACAGTGAGGAACCTGAGTGAGTAATCTAGTGTCCCCTCCTGCAAGAATGAAAGAAGCTTGCTTAATTGGGGCTGCCTATGCCAAGTGACTGTACTATGGGAAATTGTTCTTTGATCTGCACCCTGCATCATCTGAATCTAACCTTAGCCCAGCATGGTGGTCCCTTTGGAAACTTTGTTGTTTGTGACTGTCCAATTTGTTTGCACCTTGCATCTGCTGTGCTTGTCTTGCCAAATGCAGGTGGGCCTGATTGTTCTGAGGGACCCAAGTGAGCCCAGAAAATAGTATATGTAACCTCTAGGTGGTGCTGTCCCTGGGCTACTACCCTGCCTCGGTGGCTAGTGACCGGTTGAGGGCTAGGTTCTCTTACAGGTGTCTCCACCCAAAGGTCAGGGTTGGTTTGTGGTAAGCCTAACCAGATCACAGCCCACTGGGACACTGTGATCCTCCTCAATTCCCACTAGTGGCCCTTGTAACATACGGAGAAACAGCCCCGTCCCCAAATATTTAACCCGATTACACATATAGGTTACACTTACCCCAGGACTGATTCTTGCAGCATGTCACTGACACTACAAACAGAATACAGTTCAATAACAACAGATCTGATTTATTGGAGAGGGTTATAACAAGGAGGGGTAGATCAGGTTAATTGGCATTAGTCATATAACTTAAAAACAGTATGGTGCATACAGAAAATCAACCAGTCACACCCTCTGGGTACCCAGGATGTGGAAGGGCTAGTCAGGTCCATTGCCGGGTAGGCTGGCGATGCAGCTGGTTGGGGCCCTGTGATGGAGAAAAAGATCACGCAACCACACACAACAAACTGTAATCCGGAGCCAGATGGCTCAGTTTGTGAAGATTTAGGAAAACAATCTAATTAGATGACACACTTTGATTGGATAACAGTTGCAGGGAGTTACCCTGATTATTACTCCACGGTACCCAAGCTGAACATAGGAGGGCTAATGGTGGAATTTCTGGATCAGGTTCTCTGGCTGCCTCAGTCAACTCTTTAATCAATGCCCTCAACTGTTAGGCCTCATCTGAACCACTCCTCTCTGGAGTCTAGCAAGAGTTTACAACCCCAGCATAGAGCTCCTAGCACTCTTCATTATTTTCAATTTCAAATTTCCTTCATGAGGTGGCAGTACTCAGGAGGATTTGCCCTCCTATCTTACAACTTGAGCTTTAATACCATTACATGAGAATCTATCCGACTTCAAAATGTGGTCCAGTCTGACCCTGTTCAGATCCTTGGCAGACACTCCCTTTCCTGTGGGCTCTCTGCAGGGCCCTCTCAATCCTGGTAACAAAGGCTGACAACTTCTCATCCTTCCACTCTTTAGCTGACTTAAACTTCCAGGATAAATCATCCCTGACTCAGTGCTGCCAAACATCCCTTCTAGGGCAGAAAGGTATTCAGCCTCAGTAGCCTCTGGGCTAGTGGCTCTAGAAAATGGATGGCTTCCAGTGCAGGGCCCCTCAAACTCTCCATTAATCGCTTCCTCTTTTCCCCTCTAAACACTGCCATTCCTACACTAATGGGGTGGCATAGTCCTTCCATGTCTCTAGATCATCCTCCCTGAGGGCACTGGGACTGTGCCGGAAAAAGTCTACGCTTTGGGTGAGTCCAGCTGGATGGGGAATTATGATGGGGAGGGGCCACTGGAGAGCTCCTGTCTGGTAAACAGGAGAAAACTGGGGATGCATGGGGAATGCAAGGGTGTGTGGTCACCTGGAGATCTAACACCTTTACCAGTTCCTGAGCAGTTCGCCCTCAGATGCTAGCAGCTTGAGCAGTTTCCTTTAAACCCATCTGTATCTAGAGACCACCCAGGGTGGCTGGGCCACAATGAAAATGGATGACCCTACATCCCTTCTGGATACCTTGGGCAAAAGGACAGGGGTACCTTCTCTGGGTCCACTGGGGAACTACGAAATCAGCACTAGCATAGTTTGTTCAAACAAGTCAGTATCTCTTGCCCTGACTTCTACCTTGCCCAAGTCCTCTAACATGCTCTACAGTGGATACAATGTCAGCATTACTGGTCCCTAAGGGACATCCAGCAACATAATAGCCTTTTGGGGTCTGTCCCTCAGCTTAGCTCCACCCCATCATTCTGTGCACCATTGGCTTGGAGGGCAATTTTCAGCTTAACATAGTAGCTCCTCCTTTTCTATCCTAGACTTAACATATTGGGGTAATTTCTTCACGTGGCCACTAGAGGATGCTAATCCCAGCAGTGCCATAAAGATGTAACCCCTGGTGCTATCCCTTGGGCTACTACCCCTGCCTGCATGGCTAGTGACCAGTTGAGGGGCTAGGTTTGATTACAGGTGCCTCCACCCAAAGGTCAGGGTTGGTTGTGGTAAGCCTAACCAGATCACATCCCTCTGGGACACTGTGACCCCTCAATTCCCACTAGTAGCCCTTGTAACACACAGGAGAAACAGCCCCTGATTCCTAAAAATATTCAAAACCTAATACATATATAGGTTACACTTACCACCAGGACTGATTCTCTTGCAGCATGTCTCTGAGGATCCTGTAAAACAAGGTTAGGTAATGCACAGCTACAATGCAATACTTTTCTATAGGTACTGACACCACAAACAGAATATAGTTCAATAACAACAGATCTGATTTATTGGAGAGGGTTATAACAAGGAGGGGTAGATCAGGTTGATTGGCATTAGTCATATAAATTAAAACAGTATGGTGCATACAGAGAAAGTCAACCAGTCACACCCTCTGGGTACCCAGGGACGTGGAAGGAGCTAGCCAGGTCCATTGCCGGAGTAGGCGGCGATACAGCTGGTTGGGGCCCTGTGACGGAGAAAAAAAGATCATGCAACCACACACAACAAACTGTAATCTGGAGCCAGATGGCTCAGTTTGTGAAGATTAGGCAAAACAATCTAATTAGATGACACCTTTGATTGGATAACAGTTGCAGGAGTTACCCTGATTATTACTCACAGTACCCAAGCTGACACAGGAGGGCTGATGAGTGGAATTTCTGGATTGCCAGAAGAAGCCAGACCCCTAAGCGATGGATCTTTTGTGCAGCAAGGTAGTGAGGCAAGACCCTCAGTGGCAGTGGGCCTATCTGTGCCTTAGGCAGCACAGATTCAGTCTGATTCTTGTTGGAAAAACAACTTCCAGCACTAGCACACAGTTTACAGCTAATGGGGAAACAAGACGCGATCCCCTTCCAGCACATAGCACATTCATATGTAAAGGAACTTTTACTGTACCAGGCCACAAAGTCCTGACAGGCCGATCGCACATTCAGCACAATCTTCGGTCTTCTACAGGTTAAGCCTGGTCCCAACAGCAGCAGCTTGCTTTTCCACACCAGCTTTGGATTCAGTTCAATTAAATGTCCTCTGCACCTTCTCTGGGCAGAAATCAGGCTAGCAGGCCTTTAGACAGGCCCTCCATGGTTCTCCCATGTGAACTACGCCGCAAACAGCTGCGCAAACACTCAGCAGTCTTGCTTCTTTAGCTTCCAACTTGAATCTGGCTTGCCAGCAGACAGTTCAGGGTCTTTCACCTAGATCCAAAGAGATCGGTTGGTCGGTTCAGTTGTCAGTCACAGCAGGGCTCCTCTATAGGTGCAAAAGGCACCAAGGATCCAAAACTACATTACCCAGAGGCATCTTCCATACAGCCCCATTCAACAGGCTCTGAACTAGAGTCCCAGTTCGATTAGCCCAAAGCAGGCTCCATCTTAAAGGCTTCACTACCCCATTGGCCCAATCGGCAGTCCGGGACCAAAGCGGTGAAGCAGATTAGAAACAGTTCGTGCTGCAAGAAAGCAGGTTAAGACGAACTACAGTTTCAATAGTACTCTGCATTTCTTCCAAATTAGTAACAGCTTTCCTGGGCTCCCTCTGCGCATAGCGGCAGCAGAAACAGAGCACAGGCAGCAGCCCGGCGGACTTGGGCTTAAAACACACAGTCCCCCCATTTACATTAATTCTGTCATGCAAGCAGGCGTCTCTTAAAAGACAGTATGTGGAGGCTCCATAAGCACTCGCTGCAGCCATTTAAAAGCGGCTTTAATGCTGAACACCACCCAGACTTGGAGCACTTAGGCAAGCTCCTGGAAGACTTTTGGGAACCCCATTTTGCAGGGGTTACATATAGATGTGTTGATATGTGATATCTGCCATAGAGCCTACAGAACTGGAAGGGGAGCACTCAGTACAGGGCTCATCCTGACTTTGCCTGGGAGGTCATTTATTTAGCTAACTATCTGGTCAAGATGTCCCATGTAGCTGCAACCTACAGCCATGTACAACAAGCAGGACTGAGACCCCAAATCTACTGATTTTGACCATTGTAACCTGGAAAGGATTGTTCTATGCAAGCATGACCAGGATGGCCACCCTGGCTCCTGGTGGAAGGCACTATCCCTTCTTCAGTTGTACCAGATGTGTCTGAAACATAAATGTACTGAATGTGCTAAAGCATATTATAACATGGGCTGTGTGAGCTAGTTATGTAGTTGGATGAGACATATCACATGGGGATACATTAATCTATGTTATACGAACAGTAAGGGTGAGTAGGTTCTCAAAGGAATCAGTACTCATCCTTAACTGTAAGTCATTTAGACAATCGGAACTGCTTTTGCTGTGTCTCTTCAAATGCAGACAAATGGAGTAGCCAGCGTGTCTGAGAAAAACAAAAGTAACTTTCCAGCCACCTGTCCTGGTGATGTCAGTCTTCTCCTTGAAAGCCTGTTTCTCACTTGTTGTATTTTCTGTCCCCAAACATACACAGAAGAGCAGTCTCTGATTTCCTCCAGCCTGTCTCGGCGATATCACAACTTATTTGCAGAAAGCACGGAAAAAAGAGTAGCAGTGGCATTCCACATTTATTTACACAGCCCATGTTATAAAGTATTATTGTTAACTGCCTCCCACAGTGCAAGCAGTGTTCCACATTTGCTCTATGTTGCCCGTACTGATGTGCAAATAACAACTCACTGTTATTTCCATATGGCACAGTTTCTTGCAGCACAATGGAGCAACCTGCAATTTCTGATGTCCGTAGTCTGTCTCTCCCCATGCAGGAACAACTGTCCATGTCAGAAAGGAAGAAAATGATTTTCCACACCACACAGTGATCTCATTTATACTCTCCGTAATTAATGTCTGCTCGCACTTAGACTTGAGCAGCTCAAATGTTTGAAACATCCATGTCTCCTTGTAGTCAATTGGAACTGAGTACATCTCTACTATTCCCACAGTGCCAAGATTGTTAGAGCACAGTGGAGCAAAAGAAAATGTATTCCTCCGTTTGCAAAAGAGCGCTATGTATAATATAGAGGATAATGTATGGGCATCAGTTAACAACAACGCTGTATTCACTCGAGAGGTTATCATGGTAACAGTGTAAACCACTAGAGTGAAGCTCAAGAGGTTTTCTATTGCCTGGTAACCTCGAGAAGCGGTTCAGCAATGTTATTAACTGATGCCCATACATTGTCTTGTATAGTGTAAGGGCATTGTTTAACCGCTCTTCATCATGGCAGTGATTGTGCTATTTCTTATCCCCACCGTGCCGCGTGAAACGATAACAAAGAAACCCGCCGCACCAAGTTCTCCCATGTCCCAGACTCGAGTTTAAAAATTAAAATGATGCTACCTTCAACAGTGCTGCTTTTTTTTTCAGTGGATCTCACCACAGCAGACCATTTCCCCATGACCAGTTCTCCACGTGGCTGTTTTCACGGCGTTGAGTGTCTCTTACTGCACATGCGCAAGAGCGACCGATGCTGTTGTACCATCGTGGTGACATCCTCAGGCAGGTACAACAGCATCGTGACGTCTCCATGATGGTACAACAGCTGTGTGTTCCCACCGAATTTTGCCCACAATAACGCTCCACCATACACTATAGTTATGTTAGGTAATGAACAATGCACATTTTGTTATTTTACTGTTTAAAAAGGTCAAGATGTCATTATCGCATATTTAAATTAATGTTAATAACTGTATTAATGAATGTCATGATGAACTGATTTCTGTCCTGAAGACTCGTTTCCGTGTTAAACTGTCTGAATAGCATTGCATCAGGTATGTGTAATTTGTATTAAAACAAGTATTCTGAACAGATACTTTGTCACAGTCATAAATTAGCAGATCTATAATACATTATTACATTGTAGTACTGTTTAACTGTAAGAAAAACACACAAATCAGTTTTTCACAGGTACAACTTTATTAAGGGAAGAATACATTGAAAATGAAACACATTTCAGCAGTTGTAAAACAAAACATGAATATTGATCACACTCTGGTTAGCCCATGTTATACGGGCAATAACCCACTCCAAGGGTGTGTGGTTAATGGGGATTAATCAACACCATGGGTGTTGTGAGGACACTCAGGCTTCGCCTCATGCCTCACAACGCACCCAGAGTGTTGATTAATCCTCAATAACTACACACCTGCTGTGGGTTATTGCTATTAAATGTGATGAGTGTTCAGGAGTAATACTTAACTTCCAAACCGACATAACCGCTGGTTGCATCTAACCAGTGTTTGACTGTAACAGGCAGAGAAATCCCTGCACACTCTGGAAAGACTGTAAATAGTTTAAATGATTAAGGCTGGGAAAGCTAATTGAAAAGCTCTGATAATCAAGCTGGCCAACAAACAGCTGCATCATCCACCAGACCTGCAACAATCAAAGGACTGTCTTGGAAACCGGTACCCAGGTTTGAATGTGTGGGGTTGCAGTGTCACACTAAATTTTGGGGAACTGGTACCAGTGTGGGCAAGTGTAATCTTTGTGTTCCATCTGATTCTATGCAGTTTAGATAACCAGGGCTCTGAGTATCCGTGTTGGTCAAATGTGATTGCTTTCTGATTAAAAACAGGTATTCACCCAGCTGGAGGGTTCACCAGCACCAAAACCAATCCAATCAACTATAAATACTGTAAATAATAATAATCATACTGAATAACCTCTGTTTCTGTTGTTTCTCCATTTCTAACTCCTATGCCCTTTAAATAAATATTATTGTTGTTTTGCAAGTTTTGGTGTTGTGGCATATTATTGAGAAAGGCATTAAATGTAAAATATTTAAAATGTGGGAAATGTTATTTTGGTCATGTGTTGGGGTGGTTAATGGTTATAGTGGGTGGTATGACATAATAGGGGGTTGTACCAGGTATCAGTTAGCCCACATAAAAGGTATACTCTGGGTGGAAGCACTGCATAAATGTAATATACAGAATATTAATGTAATCTTGAGAATTTAGGTCCCTTAACCTACACCCCAGGCTGTAGGCAGGGTAGAAGCTCTAGGAATAGTGCTGCTTAGGGTTACATATGCATCTCTTGCTGTGAGGTATGAAATATGATACTTACTCGCTGACTGGTGTAATACCCTTTAAATGAGGGCAGTCACCTCTACTAAACATTCTACTTCCTGTTGCAAAGAAGTGAAACTAAGGAGGTGACTGCTGTTACAATGGCACGCAGTAAGCAGGCTGGAGATGACACAGAGGAGTTTATCTGTCCAGTTTGCTTGGAGCTGTTTAATGTTCCAGTGATTCTGGAGTGCGGACACAACTTCTGCAAGTCCTGTATTGACAGGGTTTGGGACAGTACAATAACTGCTTCCTGCCCTGAGTGTAGACAGGAGTTCCCAGCCAGGAAGTACACAGCAAATCGGTTGCTGGCTAATCAGGTTGAAAGAGCTGGGAAACTGAAACAAGAGAAAGAAAGAGAACAGACCAGCACTGTGGGGAGCATGAGAAGAGACTGGAGTTGTTCTGTCAGGAGGATGAGACCCTGGCTTGTGTCCTGTGTGTACCTAAACATTATGGTCACCGACTCCTACCACTGCAGGAGGCAATCAACATGTATCAGGTAAGGGACATTGCATACTGTTTGTGGTAATACCAGAGCACTCTGGGCCCCAATGCGCTTATTTTCCGATTGATGTTATTACGGTGCACTGACGTTACGCATGTAGGACACTGCCAAAACAGTTGCTTCTGCTTGCTACAGCTTCGCACCCTTAGGTTCTCTTTTCTTATCACAAATAAGTGTGCAATAAGTATTTTATATTAGAAAATATTTTCTATCATTCTTTTTTCACACGGGGGCAGAGCAGAAACAGAGAACATTATTGACTGCTTCCATGGTGTTCCATTCATCCACGGATCTCAGAATCAACAGCAGAAATGGGGACAGAGCGCCACCGATGGAATAATATTAACAGAAACATACAACATTATTGACTGCTTCTGTGGTGATCGATAGCGACTGCGAAAGCATGGGTGGTGAAAAGGCTACGTCCAAGTAAGAGGGCACCATTGCTGGCTGTAATAAAACTGTCAATTTTATTTTTACGTTTGTCAGCACACAAGGGCAAACAAACTTGTTGATATGAGGTTGCTAAGCGGGGTGTGAGAGGTGCCAGCCCAGTGACCACTGGTGCTGCAGGGGCCGGTCTGTGACCAGCAAATCAGCAGGCAGTGTCCCGATGACACTGTTTTGCTGAGGGCTGGTCTCGCAAACATTTCAAAGGACAGAGTCGATGCTGCATCTGCTATGTCCTTTGAAATGCAAGCCCTTCTGTTGCAGCCCCTTAGTGTGTTTCTCTAGTTCAGCAATTTCCCTGTTCACTGCAGCTCAGCGCATCTTCTCTGGGAAACAATTTCATGGTCCCGGGCTGCAGCCCCATAGCTTGTCTTTCCTGGTGAAACAATCCCCCCAATCTCTGCAGCCCAATAGCGTGTCTTTCCTGGTTAAATAATTTCCCCTTTCCAACATTGGGATACCCACTCCGATGTCAGATGCCACACCCTGTCTATATCTGTAACCAACAAGGGGTGCCCAATCCCCTGTCAGCAATGGCACGCCCTCCACACACACACCCCCAACACACACACACACACACACATCCACACACACACACACATCCCACACACACACATATATATTATTACGGTACACTGGGAGCCCATCAGAGTGTGCCTAAATGCTAAAATGCAAAATCTGTATAAAATAAAATAAAAATTTGGCTGAAGTATTTTTATTTTTTATAGTAAAGTATAGTATAGTTCCTGTAAAAAGAAAACCTTCCAGCATTGTCTCCCCACCCCAACCCTCCCTTTAGCACCCATCTCCCCATCCCCTCACCCATACTTACCCTCCAGAGGTTGGGAACCATGATCTTCACTGGTCTGGGAATTTTGGCCCCAAATTTTCACCATGGGGTTTTGGGACCCCACCTCATGAACACGTCTGTGTCATTTTGTTTCTCAGTCCTGAAGGTGATTTTGCAGTCACTGCATGGAATCACCTTTCAGGACTGAATACCAATTACAGTGCCACTGATCAAGAGGTGGAGTCCCAAAAGTACCTGTATTACAAATTTGGTGAAAAAATCCAAAATACTAAGTTACCAGTATGTATTGCACAGTTTCTACATAGCTGGTAACTCATTTTTATGCTTTCACTCCAGATTTTCAACATTGTCATTGTCATTTGTCAGTACAGCTGTCATTTTCATCCTGCCCAAAATGTGTTTTCGCACATCTGGCCCAGAATGGTGCAGTCAGTGTGCGAAATCAACTTTCAGGATGGATTAACAAAATCACAGTGCTACTATTCACAAGGAAGTGCCAAAAATTCCACAAAATGCCTGCATTATGGGCGGGTGTTGTGCAGTTTCTCGCGTATAAGTATCTTTGCCAATTTTAATATTTCACTTCAGATTTTCAACATTGACATTTTCCATACTTCCTTATGAACAGTACAGCTGTAATTTTTTGCTTCCTGCCTAAAATGTGTTTTGCACCTGTGGCGCAGAATGGCGTGGTCGCTCTGCAAAATCACCTTTCAGCACAGTGAACAAAATGACACTGGCACTTTTCATGAGGTGGGTACAAAAAGGCCATGTTGAAAATTTGGTCACAATTCTAAAAATGGTCAAGTTACATCCGGTCATTCACGGTTTTCTACGCTACGTGTAACTTTGGTCATTTTCAATATTTTCACTCCATTTTCAATATAGCCCTTTTATCACACACCCTCATGAACAGTACAGCTATCCTACAACTTTCTATTGCTCATTATCAATAAACTCTTCCTGCACTACTACGCTGTTATACACTTCCTTATCTCCATGCATAAAAACTTTCTGCATTAACAAATGCTAGTTTTACTACAACGAACATGTCCCAAAATAACAGGAAAAGAGTGTAGCCAACTGCCTGAAGTTTCAACAAATGTTGCATATCCCAAACATTTCTATACACTGCTCGACAGTTCCGGTACTGATAACCCAAATGGGAGGTATGGGTGGAACCCACTTGAAGAAAGAAAACAACATTAAGAAAAACCCAAAGGACGGGGGTGGAGACTGCAGATTATTTCATGTGGTCCACTGTTTGAAAACACAGCTTGAAAATGTTTTATATGCTATTCTATTGAAATGATGACAGTGGGTGCAATAAATATTTCCTTTTATTTTGGTTTAGTTGTTGTGACCCCTAGGTTGTGCTATCCCAAGGCTACTTCCCCTGCCTGTGTGACTAGGTGCAGGTTAAGGGGCCTGGGTACTACCGTAGTGTCTCCACCAGAGGACAGGGTTATTGGTGCGTAACTGACCTGTTTACAGCCCTCTGGGGTACTGTAACCCCCTCTTTCCCCTCTAGTGGCCTAAGCAATGAACAACAGACACAGTTACAAAAACCCTGATCAGCATACAAATCCCACTCTGTTTGCACTTCCCACTGGGCTGATTCCACCAGTTCAACCCTGGAGACCCCCTGCAAAATAAGGTTAGACACAGCAGGTAACAACAGTACAGTGCTTCTTGTACAAAATGGAACTATAAATTAAATGCAAAAAAAATTAGATCAGATTTATTCAGGGTGCGTGAACAAGGGAGGGTGTAATTTGGCTGATTAGTTCTGTAACTGATTCAGTCAGGCAATCATGCATGCACTTTAGAGTCCCTTCACAGTCACACACTCTGGGTAACCAGTTGGAAAAAAGGCGGGTTAGCCTGACACATTGCCTGGGGTAGGCTGGCATTGCAGCTGGTTGGGGCCCTGTGATGGAAACAAGGAGCATGCACAACCACACAATTTGTAATCCGACTTGGAGGCTCAGTTCCTGACAAGAAAACAACAACTGAATCAGATGACAACACTTTTGATTTAGCTGATGTTGCAGGGAGCTACCCTGGTGTTTATTCACGCTACCCAATACAAAACACAGGAGGGACGAAATGGAACAGGTCGATAAGCTGGTATGCCAGGAGATGCAGGGCCCACATGATTCACCGAGGTGTTGTTCCTTTTGAGATGTTGAGCAGGGCTGATCCCCAGGCGAGTCTCTAGTCAATGCTGATCTCTGCATCCGAAGTAGCTGACTGGGCCAAGATGGCTGGGCCCAGGCCAGGTGAACAGTTCGATTCGTGATGGAAACCGCTTCCAGCAAGCATGCCACACTTAAGTAGTGGGGAACCAAATCGTGACCACTGACAGCTACAGCACATTCATAGTAAAGCAAAGCACAATACCACAGGTGGATAACAGTCCAGTTGCAATTTTAGTTTTCCTGAGCAGAAACAAGATCTCTGTGGTGATTCAGACATCCTGACAGGCCGATCGCTTACAGCAAATCTTCGGTCTTTTTCAGGTAACAGGGCAGTCACAATTCAGTATTTCTGGTCACAAGCGGTTCGGATTCAGTCTGATTAATTTCACTAGCAGATCCCTCAGAAGGGAAGATGAAGCATGCAGGCCAGACACAGCCTTCCCACCTGTTTCCTGCGCTACTACACGAGCAGCTGCTCAAATGTCTTCAGCAGTTCACTCTCTCCACTCCAATTTCAGACTGACTCTCTGCTTCAGGCAGCAATGGGACTTCCTTCTGATCCAAAAGGGTTTGGTTGGTTGATTCCTCTGTCTGTCAAAACAAGGCTCCCCTCCAGGTCTATTTAGGTGCCAAAATGGAAACTACAATTCCTACAGAAATTCACTCCCACAAGACCCTGGGGACAGACTCTATTTTAAGGTCCCGAAAGGTACTAATTGGTGCAGTACAGAAATGCCCATGCTGCAAAGAAAGGCAGGCTAGACAAACTATAATACCATTATTATTAGAGCAGCTAGTCAGAAAACAATTACCAGTTCTAACAGAGCTCCCTCACCATTAGCGATGGCAGAACAGAGCAATATTATTGTAGCTCGGGTGGGACTCGAGCCTGGAAACACTTGCCCCTACCAGATTAATTATACACTACAAAAATAACGCCTCTTAAAGGACAGGCACGGAGGCTACAGGTACTCACATGTAAGCACTTTTACACCTGTAAAAGACACAGAACAACCGCCTGGCAGTGAGTTTAAGCACCCAAGGAAGACTTTTGGAACCCCTATTTATAAAGGGGTTACATTGTGATGCAGTTATTTAGATTGGTATACTGAGCAATTCAATGTTTCAGGTTGAAGTGTCTCACGTAGAGACACTGACGTTAAATACCATATTTAATTAAAAAAAAAAAAAACATGAGTCTTGGCAGGGGGGGGCGTAGGTGCTCTGGTAACACCCTATATGCAAGTTCAGATAATTTACAGTCTCCTCTGAGTTATCTGCTGTCTTTTAGGTCTTTTTGAATTATTTACAACATAAGAAGGAGGCACAGTGTATTTATTTAGTTTTTGTTTACTGGGTAGAGACCCTAGACAGTAAAATGCTCATTTCGGACTCAACCTGGGAGAATACAGTAAGGGGCTAAATGATTATCAAAACAGGTACAAACAAACATGTTCAATGAAGTGAAGTACAACATAATAAAAAGGTTAGCAATGACCAACAACAGGGTATGGGGTTTAGGCATTTAATGCATGCCTGGAGTACGTTACATTATGGTACTGAGAGCATTACGCACCAGACAATCAGGGTGCCACATGTGGGATTAGCTGCCCCCTCCCAAGGTCCACCCCTGGAGAATGAGTTATTAGGTAGGGCTTACAGGGAGCATAGCACCCCACAAAAAAAGTGATCAGTGACATTACCGATTGGAGCCCGATGCCCAGTGACTTAAAGCTGCCGCATTTAGAGGTGGAACTGGGTGCATTGGGAGGCATGAGACCGCAGGCTGGAATGGGTTATTGCGTTTATAACATGGGTTGTATTCAAAACTCACGAAGACACACAGAAAGTTTTTTTAGTGTTTAAAGACCAAAAACAGTACTGTATTCTGGCATCTTGCAAAATAGTCCCATAAGTAATGCACACTGGATTGCACTTATGCACACAGAAATGTCCACATACACTACTGACAGAATTTGTGGCATTTCCTGTGTATAACAGTGTCTTCTACCTTGTCTACCATATGTACTTATGCCCCCAATGACACTCACATCTGAGCTCCGATGACTTACAACTCCTGGACAGGCAGTACAGCTGCCCATGACATACACAGATCTGAACTCCGATGACATACAGCTCCTGGACAGAGAGAAGGACAGAAGAAGGAATTGTCTTTACATGTCCTGGTCCCTGTCAAGCACCCAGACACACACTCTCTCTCTCACTCATTCTGCCAGCACAACACTTGTTGAAAAACACTCACTCTGGACCTATCTTTTGGCAAAACATCTCAGTAAGGAGGCTAGGCGCACATGCACCTTGAGCTCCTGCTACTGCTGTGTCTCGTCATGGGACGGATGCCAACTGTTGACTTACTGTCCACATTTGTCTTGGCCTCTCTGCTGTGAAGCTGGGACAGAGAGAGACACACACACACACACACACACACACACACACACACACACAGCCATCGCTGGAATGTGCTGCTCAGAACTAGACAGACACAGTGGTCTGTAAGGTTAACTCACCACCCTGTACAGCCCTTGTCACCCAGTAATTTGGGCTTCTGAACTGCTCACTGCGCTCTCAGTGACACGACTGGGGAGAGTTACTTGTGGCTGTCTCTCTCTCTCTCTTCTGCTCTGTCTCCCAGTCTGTTCTTCAAGCACTGTTATGGTAAAACACAGACATAATACAGAGTGGGTGTGGGACAAGGTATTAGGTAGGGAGTCGTGTAGAAACATAAGCGGCAGAGAGGCCTGTTAGGCACATCCAGTCCGCCCATAAGTTCTATACTAGTTTGTGGCTTCAGACCTAATCTGGTCAGTGGCTTTCATCCTTTCTTCCTACTGCTAGGGTTCTCTTATGCCAGTCCCAGGCATGTTTAAAGAGCTGCTTCCTAGCTACAGGTACTCAAACAATACCAGAGCTCACCTGACTCAGAGTTGATTTCTATGAAGAAGTTCTTGTTTTCTGCCATTTGAAAAGATATAGCCCTGTAATTTTCAAGTTGGACGTGTTGGCAAAATGTAGCTACTTCCTCATGCTGCCAATATGCTCATGCAGGCCCACACAGCCCTGTTTGTGATGTCAATAAAATCCACGTTAGGTAAGCTCATGTCTCATTGACTTGAATGGAGCTGAGTTTTCTATACATTTTATTAATATTTAGAATTGCAATTTTAAGAAATCAAAGTGACTGCTCGACTAACCCAATTAACTCTGGGCCAGGTGATCTTGAATATACTGTATAGCAGTTAGTATTAGCGCTTGATATATTTAGCATGACGACTCCAGTTGTACATATTAGCACCTGATATAATTAGAGCTCAGTGCTTACTGCTGGAGTACAGCTAGCATGGCAGATTATATTAGCAGTCTGTGTATATTAGTGGTTCTTTGCTTTCAGCTAATATAGCTAATATAAACAGAAAGCTAATATAATCTGTTCTACAGTATGTTTGAGGAGTGGCAACTTGGCAGCTAGGGAGCTGCTTCTTAAATCCTTCACTGTGCTCGCTCCCATCACCTCTTGTGGCAGACCATGGCATGTATTTGTGGCATTCTCTGAGAAAAAACTTTCTCACATCTCCCTTTACCTGCCTCCTCCAATTCCATATCGTGCTCCCTTGTTCTAGTATTCCTTCTCACTTGAAAGATGTCCTCCACTGCACCTTGTTTATGCCCTTGAGGTACTTGAATGTTTCTATCATGTCCCCTCTTCCTCCTCCTCCCACAAGTACATATTGAGGTCCTTTAATCTCTCGCCATATGTTTTGTGTACGAGGCCCTGTACCATCTTGGTTGCCCTCCTCTGGACCACTTCCACCCTGTCAGCCCCCTGAAGTTGTTGCCTCTAGAATTGCACACAGTACTGTAGGTGAGGCCTCTAGCATTTTATACAATGGCATCACCATCTCCTCCCTCCTTCTGCTAGTGATACTTCTTTCTATACACCCTAGCATGCACTGGCCCTCCCTGCAGCCTTTGCAGTCTGATCTGACACCTTTAGGTAATCTCAAATGATAACTCCCAGGTCCCTATCTTCGGGGTGGGTTTTAGCTCACCCCACAATCATAGAAACATAGAATCTGATGGCAGATAAGGACCGCTTGGCCCACCTAGTCTTCCCATTTCCCTACCTAACGGATAAGCTGCAGATCCTAGTTAACCAACAGCCTACTTCCTCCTACCACACACTAGAATTGCTTTATGTCTGTCCCATGCATTCTTGAATTCTCCACTGTTTTTGACTCTATGACCTCCTCAGGAAGACTGTTCCATGCATCTACAACCTCTCTGTGAAGAAATACTTCCTCACATTACCTCTGAGCCGTCCTTCCTCTATCTTCAGATTGTGTCCCCTTGTTCTTGGACATCTCTTTTCTGAAAGATGCTACCCTCTTGGACTTTGTTGATTCCTTGAGGTATTTGAAAGTTTCTGTTATGTCCCCTCTCTTTCCTTTCCTTTCCTCGAGGCTATACATCTTAAGCTCCTTTAGTTTTTCTTCATATGTCTTCTGGTGCAGACCCTGCACCATTTGAGTTGCCTTCTCTGGACAGCCTCCACCCTGTCTATGTCTTTTGGAGGTGGGGTCTCCAGAGTTGTACATAGTACTCCAAATGTGGTCTTACCAACTGTCTGTACAGAGGGCCAACAACTTCCTCTTTCTACTGGTGATGCCTCTCCTGTGCAGCCCAGTATCCCCCAGCCTCTTTACTGCCTTCTCGCATTGCTGGCCCACCTTTAGATCATCTGATATGACTACCTCCAGGTGCCTTTCCACTTTTGTTGTTGTCAGTATCTCACCCCCATTGTGTACTCTTCCCCTGGGTTTTTGTTTCCCAGGTGCATTACTGCACTTATTTGCATTGAATGTAAGCTGCCATACATTTGACCATTTCTCCAACCTTGCCAAGTCCATTTCATCCTTTCTACCCCAACTTGCGTATCAGCCCTGTTGCAGATCTTTGTGTCATCTGCAAAGAGACATACTTTTCCTTCCAGTCCCACTGCAATGTCACTTATAAAGCTCTCCCAGGGTTCCCTCGTCCTAGGTGCATTATTTTGCACTCCTGCCTACTCTTCTAGCTTCCCCAGGTCATTCCTCATTTTCTCCACCTGTCTGGAGGTGTCCACCCTGTAGCTAATCTTGGTGTCATCTGCAAACTGGAGACCTTCTCCTCCAGCCCCTCTGCAATGTCACTGATGAAGACATTGATATCACCTGTGGCCAATGTGTGGTGCCTGTCACTGTTTTGCTCCAGCATGCTCTGTCTCTCTCTGCTAGCGTTTTCCTGCTTGCACTGTTGGTGGGGGCACATGGAGCATCCATTGATGTCACATGAAAACATGCTAGGTGATAAACAGTTTTATAACATGGCTACAGATGAGCATTAAGAATGGAGCTCCCATTGGTCTGGGCGCTTTAGGCAACCGTAGATTAATTCTCAAGTAATCAGTGGTTGCTCTTGCAGTTCCATAAGCAGCCACACCTCAGTAGTGCACCGAGCTACATGGCAAATATCTCACAACTGTGTTTTACCTACCATGCTGAATAGTGGTGTGGTATGCCTTAATCTGTGAGGTGCTGTCAGTGTGGAAAAAGTGATTTCTGACCACCAAACCCGGCTCTGTGTATTTCATGATCCCTTCCTGCCAGTTGTCCCGTGGATCTCTGGGCACCAAGTAGGCAGTCAGTGGGGGAATCTGTTCCATTCTCACCCACCTGGCCCACAGGTTGTGGAGCACAATTGCACAAAGTATTCTGAAGCCGGGGGAGTAGCTTGTGTGTTATACAACCAGTGCCGGTAAGATCATTCAGTACTGCTTGCGGTTTTGGTCCCGACTCTCCCCAAGTACTTGTGGTGGTCTCAATGCAGTTAGTGTCCGCTGCCCAACTCCACCTTCTGCTGTCCACTCTTGTCACCCACTGCAGTGTGTGGGCTTCCATAGCAAAGTTCACTGCAAGTGGGACAGACATTTTAGGTGGTGGTGGCTTCAGAATCGTACAGCAGCAACACAAACTTCACCAGTGCAACTACTCATTCCAGATGCAAGTGTAGGTGCCTGACTCCACTTTCAGTGCCACGATCATGTATGGACAGGCTTTTAGGTGGCAGCTTCAGAATCGTGTAGCAGCAATGCAGTCTTTGCCCATGCAGCTACTCACCCTGAGTGCAAGCGTGGGTGTCCGACTCCACTTTCCGTGCTGTTATCTCATCCATGGCTGCAGTGTATGGTACCAGTGTTGGTGCTGACTCCAGTGTCTGAGCTCCGATGTTCTCTTTGGCTGCAGTATGGGGTCCCAAGGCAAAGCTGAGTTGGTGGCAGCTCCACAATTCGACAGCAGGCAGGCAAACTGTAATTGACTGTGCAATTACTCATCCGGGGGCAAGTTTCATATCTCAGAATTTATACCATGGGTAGAGAACATGCCTGTATGGCCATGTTATAAGTGGATTAATCCTCAGGAGGTGTGGGTTACTGAGAATTAATCACGGCTGGAGTGGTTGTCAGCACTTTGCCTGTGGCCTCATTCCGACAACCATCCCCTACACCGTGGATCAATCCTCCAGTAACCCACGCTCCTGAGTGGTTAATCCTTACATGTCCGAATCACTTTTATAGACACATACACAGACCATGTCCCTTGCTGTGTTTCGGTTCCCTGCCTTCCCCTTCCTGATCAGTCCTCAGACAACATTTTCTCTCTCTCCCCACCCATTACAGTGACCTGCTCACTCTTTCTACACAGCATGGTGAAGTGTAGAGTGGGTGGGTTTCTCACTACAGATGCAAATGACACTTCTGCAGACAAACTGAGTGAAAATAAACCACGAATGCTCATTATTCTGAACAATCTGTAGAGTGCGGACACCGTGGTGATTGGAGAGAGAACACTGTTGTCTCACTGTTTCAGAACATGGAATGTAGAGAGCAAGAGACAGAAAACACTACTCTGCCTGTCACTGTGTTGCTCTCTCATTGGTATGACCGACAGTGACAAGTCTCGTGGTCTCTCTTTGAGGAGCTGACCTTGGACTAAACCTGTTTATATGCACACTTGCTGTGAATCCAGGAAAAATAACATTACTGCTTTTCATTTTCCCAGCTATGCCAGGTTTCTCTCTGTGCCCAAAGTTATGCTTTCCTGGACCTTCACAGCAACTATCGCGCACAGTCACCTGATGCTGTTCGGACCACTTGGTTTGCTGCTTTTCTCTAACCCATATTATCAAGTAAATGCATAATAAGGAGAGTAAGCTGACAGCTCAAACAAACATCAATGTAAAGCAAAGAATACTCAGACAATTTGTATTGCATTACTAAGTCATGTAAGCAATCAGTATGGGGAAAGCCATAGAAACACTGAAACATAGAATTTGACGACAGATAAGGTTGCTTGGCCCTCAGTCTGCCCATTTTTCTCCTGCCAGTAGTACCACATAAACCCTACTTGATCTTAGACCCCCAAACAAACATACTTTACAAGATTTCCTTGTGCTGATCCACTCATTCTTGAATCCCACACTGTTTGACCCCACCCTCTGCTGAAGATGTTTTAGGCATCCACCACTCTTTCTGTGAAAGTACTTCCAAACATCTCTCCAAAATTGATTCCCCTCCAGTATCATTGGGTATCCCCTTGTTCTCTCGCTTTTTTTTTTTAATACTCCCCTCCTGTACCTTATTACTCCCATGAGGTATTTACAGGTGTCTGTCATATCCACTTCTCCCTTCTTTCTTCCAGGTGTACACATAGAGGTCCTTTAGTTTCTCCATATAAGGCTTCTCATGCAGACCCTGCACCAATGAGTTGTCCTTCCTACGCCAACATCTACTCTGTGTATGTCCCTGGAGCTGTGGTTCCAGAACTGGACACAATGCTCCAGGTGGGTCCCACCAATGATCGGCCCACGGCAACACCCACCTCCCACTATCTCCTGGTGATACTCCTCTCTACGCATCCCAACATCCCACTGTCTTTACCAACTGCCTCGTCACACTGCCTGGTCACCTTTCCATCATCAGATTTGATTATTCCTGGGTCCCTTTCCCGTTTTATGACCATCAGTATCCTCCATTTTGTACTCTGCCTCAGGGTTTCTGTGTCCTAAGTGCATAATTTGTCACTTCACATTGAAATCCAGCTGCCATGTCCTTGACTACTCCTCGAATTTTCTCAGGATTCTACACTTTGTTTCCAACCCCTCAGGAGTGTCCACCCTACTGCATATTTTGGTATCATCCACAGAGAGGCAGACCTTCCCTTTCAGCTCCTCTGCAATGTCACTGGAGTAATTAAAGAGCACAGCAGTGTGTCATGGGCGGACTGATGGTCCCAGTGACTGGCTGGCTGATCTCAGCCAGAGGGTATATGGTCAATGCGGAAGATGAAAGGAGGTTCCGACCTGGCCCATAAAGGAGGAGCATAAAATATGTTATAAAGAACATTAAAGAGGACCAGTCCCAGTACTCAACCCTGAGGTACCCTGCGGTTACCCTCCTTCTCTGGAGTAAACTCCATTTCAAGTATCGTCTGTTACCTATCTCTTCATTTCCTACCCAGTTTACCACCTTAGGACCCAACCTTAATCTGCCCAGTTTTCTTATGAGTCTCCTATGTGGAATGTAGTTGAAAGCCTTACTGAAATGTAGGTAGGCCATGTCCACTGCCCCACCCTGATCAGTTTTCCTGGTTACCCACTCAAAGAAATCTGTGAGATAAGCCCCCCACGTGAATCCATGCTGCCTTGGGTCTTGTAACTCACTGGATTCAAGATACAGTTATTTCCTTTAGCAGTGTCACCATTGACTTCCCCATCACTGATGCCTGGCTGACTAGCCTATAGTTGCCAGCCTCCTCTCTGCTACTGCTTTTGTAAAGTGGGACCCCATCTGCCCTCCTTCAGCCCTCCAGAAGTTCCAGTCTGGAACCACTCCTATTTCAATGAGCTGTTAAATAGGACTATCAGAGGTGCAGCCTGAGCTCGATAACCTTGGATGTACCCGCCTGGCCCCATATCTTTGTCCACTTTCAGATTTGACAGTCCCTTCAGTATTCGCTTGTCTAAAAGAGGCTAGTGTCTATCTCCCTCCAGTTGTCCTGTTGCCTTGATGCCTGATCCTGTGGTCTCCTTCCCCTTCCTCTGGGGACACCAGACAAAAGTATTTGTTCAGGATACCTGCCTTTTCCTGATCCTCTTCTATGTAGTCCCTGCCTTATCTTCTTAACTTACAATCCCTCCCGGTCTTCTTTCACTTATGTATCTAAAAATTTCTTGTCCCCTGTTGTTATCCCCTGGCCTATTCTATCCTCAGTTTGTGCCTTTGTTGTACTTACTGCATTCCCTACCTCCATCTGGTTCTCCAGAGATATCTGCCTTGCCTCAGCCCTCTTTTTTTTTTTTTTTCCAATTTAAACTTTATTAATACATTTCCATTATAGTGGGCAGTTGCATCAAATCAAGATGATGAGACATAATTCTAGAACAGTAAAACTGCCCAGCCACCCACCCACCCCATCCCCCTTACAGCAGCAACAAAATTAGGTCACCCTAACGCAGTGCGGGGTCAGTGGCATATGGGTAAAACCAGAGTGTGATATAAGTTCAGTGAGGTAACAAGAGTAAAGAATGAAGGGGTCCCATATCTTGCTATATATCTCTAGTCTGTTATGAAGACTTGCAATTGCCTTCTCTGTTCAAGGTTGGCAATGATTTCATGTAACCATTCCTGGAAGGAAGGGACCGATTTTCCTTCCAATGACGTAGTATAAGTTTCTTAACAGAGTGAGCAACTATAGAGATATATTTCCTAATTCTAGCGTTAACCAGGGACATGTCCCCAGAAGACATACCTCCGGAATAAAGTACTCCTGTAGGCCCAGTAGGGGATCAAGAAACATCATAATTGTATTCCATAAGGAAGAAACTTTGAGACAGGACTAGAACATGTGCAAAAGAGTACCCTCTTCTTGTGCGGCACTTAGTACATGTACTAGAATTGATAAGCCCCATTTTGTTAATTTGATAGGGTACAATACATGTTATGTAGAATGTGGTATTGCATGAGACGCAGCCTATCTTGGGAAACATACTTATGACAGGATCTCCATAGGGATTTGCAGTCCAGCTGGTATTGAGGAGGTTTGAATTCCAGAAACTAGTAGGTCCAAAGGTGTCCCATACTTCTTATAGTATAGCACCTTGTATAGCTTGGACATTATGCCAGAAGAACTGGACAATTGGGAGAATTCAGGAATTGGAGCTGATACCTTCTGGGAGGGAGAACTCCCCAGGGCTACAATGAGAGGTGTCTTAATTGCATAACTTTAAAATGAGCTGAGCCTGGAATACCAGTGCCCTTCCCTGTCTACCAGGAAAGCAGTTTTCCATCGCCTAGTTGAGGCAGCCAATTTGAAAGAATCCACTTTCCACTAAGAATAAAAGATGGGAGTTCCAAATGGACTGAGCTAAGTCAGTCTGAGGGGAGTAATGAAGAAATAAACACAACTGTGTATATACTATTAAAAGGTACTTATTGTGGTACAGTTAACCATCTTAACGTGAGACAGCTTGAGATAAAATAAGTTTGAGGGATCCAGGTGTTTAGATTTAATTGCGTCTAACTCAATCTTAAGCCACACTGGTTGTACCGTTTCAGGGCCTGGGAGATCCATCTCAGGCAGTATGCCAGATGACTGGCCCAGTAGTATAAGTGCCATATGGGGATCCTCAGCCCCACCAGATTTTGGGGCAGCTAGTTTATGGTAGGCCAACTGAGGATACTTTTCTGTCCAGATAAATCTGGTAAATATACTGTGCAGTTTCTTAAACCAGCGTATGGGGATAAAAGAGTTGAGAAGAGATAAGGGGTAATAAATTCTGGGAAATACATTCATCTTAATGATGTTACTCCTACCCCATAATGATATAGGAAGTTTAGACCATCTGTCGAGGTCATGCATAATGACCTGTGAGAGAGAATCCAGATTATCTTTGACCCACTTCAAGGGTTACGGATAGCATTATACCCAGATATTTAATTACTCTAGGAGTCCAACCTAAACCTAAGGGGCAAATATCATCCTTAAATACCTTGTGATTTAGTGAGAAAAATAAGGATTTACTTGCATTCAACTTGTAGCTGGATAACGACTGAACCTAGCTATTTCGTTCAATAGGGTGGTATTGAAGAAACCGGATGGGAGAGATATATCAGCAAATCATCTGCTGATGCTGTGAGTTTAATCTCATGATGCCCAACTCTGATACCTTGTATAGAGATGTTTTGGAGAATGTTTTGGATTAGGGTTCTAGATATAGGTTAAACAAGAGAGGCGACAGGGGCAACCCTGCCTGGTGCCTGAATGAAGTGAGAAATAGTCTGAGAAGGCCCCATTAGCTGAGATTCTTGCTATAGGGGATTTATATAGTGCAGCAACCCAGGAGATGAATACCGGGGAAAGTTAAAGGCAGTCAAGACCTTGAAGAGAAAACTCCAATTCACCTGTCGAACGCCTCTCGGCCCAAAGAAACCAAGCCTGCAGGGAAGTCCGTGTCTCTGGAGGTCGAGAAGACATGGAATAACATACTAGGTGATCCGCTGAAGAGTGTCCTTCATGAAACCTACCTGATTCATACCTATTAACTCAGGTAGCACCACGGATAGCCCTCGTAACTAAAATCTTTGAGAGGATCTTGATATCCTGGTTTAGGAGATATAGGCCTGTAGCTCTGGACAGGCTCAGGGTCTTTATCCGGCTAGGAGGAGCACTATCAAGGCTTCAAAGAGATGGTGAACAACTTCGACCTGGATAAGATGTGCTGGAATAAACTATTAAGTGCTGGCAATAGAAGATCCGAAATGTTTTATAGAAAAGGGAGGCAGATCCATCAGGGCCAGGAGTTTTATCCGAGTAAACCCTAATAACCTCAGTGATTTCCCTGAGTTATAGGAGAGACCAGAAAGGCTATGTAATGTACTGGAAGGGAGGGTAGATGTGAGTCCGTCAGGTACTTCTCCATGCTTTCTGGGCTGGGAGGGAGCTCCATGTCCCCGTAAAGCGATTTATAGTATACTGCGAACTCTTGAACTATCTCTGTGGGAGATGTTTTCAGGGATCCATCAGCAGAAGCCCTAATTGAAGGGATAAATCTTACTAATTCTTGTTTGATGCGAAGTGCCAGAAGGCGCCCGGCTTTTCACCTTGGTCAGTATAACTAACTTTAGTATGTATGATAGCTAACTCCGCCTTTTCTCTGAGTAGTTCTAAATACTTATCTCTCAGCCCTATGAGCCTCACCTTGTCCTCCTCTGAGGAGTTAACCAAATCATTGTATTCCAGAGCCCAAATTTGGGATAACAAGGACAGTAATTCTCTCTCCTAACTCTTTTCCTAGCCACCGAGAGGCCAATGAGAACTCCTCTCATGTAAGCCTTGAAGGCCCCCATATAATATCCGCTTTGCACTATTTAAAGGGTTGGACAGAAAAAAGGCCTCAATGTGCTCCCTTATGGTATTGCAATAATAGAGTCTTTAAGCAATTGGTCATTGAGCTTCCATCGTGTTTCTCTCCTTGACACATCATGAATTGAAGATCACACTGCACCAGAGAGTGATCAGGAGACAGGGCCAGGCTGTATCGACGAGGACTCAACTTGGTAGAAAGAGTCTGAGAGATGAATATGTGATCAATGCGGACTGTGAACCATGTACCAAAGACCTGAATGTGAACGCCTTGGAATCAGGATTTAAAAGCACGCCAGACATCACAGAGCCCGCATTGATCTACTAATTCTCAAAGGCCTCTGACCAGGAGATCCCCTCGATACGCCTCCCGACCTGTCAAGATTGGAATCTGCAACTTGGTTAAAATCGCCCTCAGGACAATCCTTATGGGAAGGAAAGGCAGGATTGAATTTGTAAATCTCATGAAGTATGTGGGATCATCACGTTGGGACCATATATACTGCCCAGTAGCAGAGGTATTGACCAGAATTACCTATAACTAAACGAACCTACCCTCGGGGTCTCTGATAGTATGAGTTGGGATGAATGGTATGCCCTGTTAATGATAATCATAACCCCACAGCTGTTTGAGGAGCCTTGCATCATACACCATCCCCACCTGTTGCCTCCTGTTTCTAGTAAGTGCGATTCTGTAGGAAAGTAACCTGGTACGTAAAGACTTAAGTGTTTGAGAATCTGGTATTGTTTAGATTTTTTCCTGATCCCTTGATGTTCCATGTTGCAAAAGTCACTTCCTTAGCCATCTACTTAAGGATTCTAAGGGTACTAGAATCAGCCTTGCACTCAGGGTGTGTAACCTGAATAATCTAACCCCCTGCTGTTGCTGTAAGGTCCTCCCACCACCCTAGCCCCCTGCAAAAGCCCCAATTCAAACCTTCTAGTACACCCCACCCCCCCAACAAGAACACATACCCTCTTCCCTCCCAACCCCCACACTGTCGCAAGCAATGCTAGCACAGCACTGGATCTTTCTCCCTCCTGCCCCCGAATTTATCCCCTGCAAGTGTCGCCTTATAATTCAAAATACAATGCAGCCAATAAGCTGCATTACTGAGGGCATAGAGTCAACGAGCAGTCTCGGGCTTCAGGGCCTACAAACATCTGCTGGTGAATCCACTAATGAACCAGAGAGAGAAGTAGAACTAGATGCCATAAATGTGAGTGTGAAAACATCACTCGAGTCTTGAGAGGAGATGAAAAACCTGTTCCGGCAGGGAACTATTTCTGAACCAGAGCCAGAGCGAAAAATAACATGGAGGGTGAGCCCATCATCGAGACGAAAACCTGAAAAACAAAACCGGATGAGAAGTGAGATAAAATCCAGAGATGGAAACCCGTGGGAGAAACTACCTAGGGGCTGTGTACCCTAGCTCTGAGAAGCCCCACAAACCAGCACGACTTAATAACAAAAAAAATCCCTCTCAAGGCTGGATGACCAGAGTTGCATTAAACGGGTGAGCCACGCCCTCTTGTGGACATAACCTGATCCAGCCCACCATTCAAAGGTGCCCTGAAAGCCCGAATCACTCAAAATTCGAGGTTCCTCCTCCAAGAACTAAACAGGAGGCATAACCCGAGACCTAGCACTGTGTGTTTCCCCGGATACTAAACAAGCGATGTTATATCTGATGCAGTCAAAACAAACCTCGCGAGGAGCCCCCAGGACTCTCCCTGTAACACTATTCCCATTAACAGGCCAGAGCCTGTTAAAAGTATAGTTGAGCCTCTACTAGTAGACCAGTTCTATTAGAAAGCATAAGTCGAGTGAAATCCGTCTCTGGAAGAGCACTGTCCACACAAAGATCCGAACAACAGTTCGCTCTGAAGTTGCAGTGAGCCCAAAAGATCATGAGGCCCTCTCAGGTCGTGCAAAACAGGTCTGGCAACGCTAAACTTGAGGTTTAGTAACGCAGCATCAGGATCCTCGAAATTAAGCCATGAGCCATTTACAGAAACTTGTTATTTCGCTGGGTACCCCATCCTGAACTTTAATCCAGCAGCTATAATCTTGGATACAATCGGGTGGAAGGCTTCCGTTCAGTTGGACCGAACCAGGGATATCCTGAGGAATTCTCAGCTTCACCTTCTCCCATCTGACTTCTTGCAAGGCCTTGGCTTTCTGTAAAAAAATGCTGCCTTGCCAGATAATTGAGAAAGCGGCAAATGATGGGACGAAGAGGTGCATCGGTGTGGGGTTTTGGTCGCAAAGATTGGTGGGCCTGTTCTATTATGTAGTTTGGGCCAAAGGGAGAGGGGCCAGCTACTTTTCTACCAACTTCTGAATAAAGACAACAGTATTCTGGCCTTCTTCCCCTCGGGGAGCCCGAGGATTACCACATTATTCTCCGACTACGGCCTTCCAGATCCTCGAGTTTTGCTTCCAATCTAGACAACCTCTGTTTCGTTAGTAGAAACTCAGGATCCGTGCTTTCCAACTTTCTCTCGATCGAAAATATTCGGGCAGTGTTGTCTGATACAATCGTGGAGACTTCCTCTGTCTTTCTGGAGAAGGACTTCAGGACGATTGCCATATCTTTCATCTTCTCCCAGAATGGTTTGAATTCCTCAAAAATATATTAAATGTTAGGGGTTCTTGGTCCCCAGCTTGACCATGAATTCAGGTTTGTCTGGGCCTTCAGGCTCAGGTTTCTTCAAGACCTTCTGGGGTGGCGGGGGTATGTTTCTGTGGGGCTTTCTATGGAAGCCTATTTACCACACGGAACCCAGTACAGGAGCGCATAACTGTTTAGAGACGGAGAAAACTCTTGAGCAGAGGAGTTAGATAAAATTTAATGATATTAAATAATGATTTTGTATTCGGAAGGCAGGAACTTAGCGGAGGAGCATCTACTCAGCATTCTGCATCACGTGATCTCCGCCTCATCCCTCTTTAATGCTACCCTTTTAGCCTTTACCTTTTCAGCCATTTCTTTTGAGAACCATACTAGTCCATTTTTCTCCTGCTCACTTCCTTGCATAGAGGTTTGTTGCCTTTGTTTTGCATTCCTTAGCTTCCCTACAGTTCCTTCACCTCACCTAGACCACCCCCCAGCTAGGTCATCTCTGTATCATTAACCCATTTTTTTTAAAAAAAATACCCCCCAAATTCCAGGACCCTTATCCTTGTGTTGTTCTATTGCACTGCCGTCCTTATGTTGAATCACAGTGTATGGTGATCACTGGTCCCCAAGTAGCCTCTTGTGCACTGGGTCCAATATTGCTCCATCACAGTGGGCTCCTGACTAGCTGATTGAGAAATGACCCCCTGCATGGAGTCCAGGATATCCCTGTTTCTAGCTGAAGTTGCAACTGGGAGGCTCAACCATGCCCAGCAGACTCAAGTCCCCACCAGCAGCACCTCCTCTTTCTCTGTCATTTCGCCAGTGGCTTCCACCAATGCCTTATCTAAACTTTCCATCTGTTTTGGAGGTCTGTAAATCCCACCAGTGTGAACAGTGTCTCCATAGCCTAGCTCCAGGATGACCTACAGCACCTCCAGCCCTCTACTCCCTCCTGAGTCCCTGTATATCTGTCACTTTTATACCCTCCCTTACATACAGCACCACCTCTCATCCCGTCTTCCTATCTTGTCTTGCCTGAACTGAGTAGAACCTGGTATGGCCAGGTCACAGTCATGGTTTCCAGTGCATCACAGCTTGGTAATGGTCATGATATCCAGGTCTCCCAGTGCTTCTGCCATGATGGCCTCCATGTTTGGCATTTATTTTCTAGACTTCTCATATTTGCAAATGTAACCCCCCAGTACCATCTAGGGCATAAACTTCTTTCACAGGTGGTGAACCTCAAATTCTGACATTGAGACCAATGCACTTCAAAACAAAGCAGAGAAAGTAGTATCCAACCTTTCTGGCATCTTCAATACTTGTGCACGCCACCTTCACCCTCAGAATCTGGTTTTCCTTCCCGAATGCTGCACACTGAACCAGGAGCTTCACATTGTACCTCTACTGTTTCTGGAGTCCTCCTAACACCTCAGACCCACCTCAGGCAGGATGAAACTTTTTCTGGAATGCAAACTCATGGAAAATTAATAGAACTGAACATAAAGGGAAAAGGAGAATTTCATTTCATTAGATTTTCCTCTCATTTTAAGTAAAGCACATCACTACTATTTCCTCCCAAACTGGCTTCTTTAATCTGCTCCTGCACTGCAACTGATTCCCAGCTATACAGGGGTCACACACTTCATTTTAAATAGATAAAGCAGCTGCATGGGGCTAATCAACTTTTACACATACTGTCTGCACATTTTAGGGTAGCAGAACGATGAATCTTAAAGCAGTCACAAGCAAGGATTCTCTCTCTCTCTCTCTCTCTGTCATGCTTTTACCCAAGAGCTACTTGAACTTACATCACTGCAATCTCCTGGCATCTCTGGATCAGGTAGGCCAAACCACCTTTATTCCTTACCGGGTTACCCATTGATTTACTGACACTGTGCGTCCCCAAAACTCTGGGCGTGGGAAAGCAGGCTGCTTCCCCACCTGGTCCACTGGGCACTGGCCCATGCAATAGGGGCTTCAGGAATTTTTCCTGATGACCCAGGCCCTGTACCCACAACCTGGCACTGCACTGGTACTAATTCAGCACCTGCCACCTTCACTCGGCTTAACCTGTCCTCTCACCGACCCCAAAATCGGTCTCTGCTCTATTACTCATGGCCCCATGCTACGGGCTGTCCTGCCTTCTCACTGGTGGCCCAAACTGCTTCAGTTTCTGCTGTTCGTGTTACTCTGAGGTCCCTGTCAGGCCCACATCCCTTTGCCACCTCCTGCGCTTGCGTAAGCTCCACATGAGGGCTACCCTTCAAGGTCTGCCATTACAGCCTGTGACCTGCCCGGCCTTCAAAGTACCAGTGACCCAGGACATGCCTCTCCATAGCAGGCCCCATCTTGGGTGAAAGGCCCCAGCTCCTTCTACCTCCAGGCTGCCCTGCCTCACTGGGTACAAGGGCCACTGCCACTGGCTTCCCTCCTGTCACTGTGAGTGCCCTGCCACTGCCCTGGCAGCCTTGGGAGCACCTTAAAGGGGTCTCTAGGACTCCTACCTTTCCTGGCCTACAAAGCCACCTACTTTCTCTACCCCAAATGGCGAGGACCTGGCTAACCATCCCCATGGAGCTCCATTCCCCAGCTCCTTCGGCTATGATGCTGAAAAAGGCCATTCTAACTCTACTTTGGGGCGGGTTCCCCACTGGCCCTACTAAGATTGCTGAGGCCCTTACTTGCCAACCAATCTCTGCTCCTTACTCTACACTTACAACCACACACTCCAGCCTCCCAGGCCTAATGCCCGGCTGGAAAGGCATCAAAACTTCCTGTCTGCTCCTTATATACTCCCTAGAACCTACTGTCTGCTGCCACTTTGAAGCATCCAGCAGCCAACATCCCCAGAGCACTAACTCATTCCTCTAACTCTTGGGGATAAGGAAAAGACTGCCTAAATGGGAGTATAAGCCGACTCTTTAAAGGGGCTTACATACATGGCCATTCATATTTTGTTCTCACTCTGCCTGTGACCTCGCTTCCTTTTTATTCTGCCTTCTTTCCCTACACTTTTTTAATAGCTCAGGTTCCCATCCTCTTCCTTTCTACCACTCTGCATTTTTCTTTATTTGGCACCCTTGTGGATTTACCTCCCTTCGAAGTGTTACCGCTCTCCTTCCTTAGCATGTTGGGGGCATTTTATGCCTCCTGGCTTCTTCTGTCACCTCCCTTGGCTAGTTTAAATTTTATCAATGTAACATTTAAACTGTCCACTAAGGACTGCTATGTCCTTCCTAGATGGATGCAGGCCATCACCGCTGTTTAGGCCCTTATCACTCCAGATTTGTCCCCGTCCCCAATGCATTTGAACCCTCCTCTACACCATGTCTTTAACCACAGAGTGGAAGCTTCTGGTGCAAAGTTCCCTATCCTCCCCCATCGTGACAGATAGCACCGCAGCAAAAGCCATTAAGCATGCTGATTGCCCAAGATTCCTCCTAGCTCCCTAAAATCTCAATACACAGTCTGACGCCATCCCTAGCCAGGTTATATGTCCTCAGCTGGATAATGGCATCCAGCTTCCCTCCTCCTCCTGCCATCCTAGCAATCCTTAGGATTGGCTTCCCATCCCTCGTTGTATAAGTGGCAGGAAGGCTCCTCATCTCACTCTTTTCCTCCTTCTGTTCCCAGATCTTCCTTGCTAATGATAGCCCCCCCACAGAAGTTGCTGACTCTTCTGATGGAGTCCTCTACCTCCAGCCTTGAGGCCTCCCCTGCAGAGGACACTCATCCTCCCTGTCCACTACAATGGCTACTTTCCCTGGTAGTCCCATCCTGCCAGAGTGATGACTGGGTTGCGTAGTGTCAGCGGTTGAGGAATATGATACAGACCCACCACCCCAACCCATCTCACAATCCAAGCCAGCCCTCCTTTTGGCAACCTACAGGGCAAGGTAGTAGACCCATTGGCCCTTGGTGGGAGAAAAAGTCTCCCAAATCCTAGTCAACTCAGCCCGAGTCTAGCGCTCTCTCCTCAGTCCAAAGATATGTGTGTAAATAAGACAGTGCCTCAGTTTCCAGAAGGTTGCTCTGAAGCTGCCATTCCACAACCACTGCACTGCAATACTCCCAACATTCCCTTCCTACGCTCACTATATTAACTGGAAATTGTTTGTGCCCTTACCCTAGATTCGTTTTTCTGTTTTTCCCCATGTTTTGTTTATTTAATCCTTTTGTATGTTAACTCTAGATAGGTTGTTTTAAGTTTACTTTTGATTTTTTTTTTTTTATCATTACCCTAGATAGAGTGTTGCCTGTATTCCCACACCACAGGTGATTTTTGTTTCTCCTTTACACGTAACCTTTATTCTATGTCACGATTACTCCAGACAGGGTGTTTCCTTCCTTTACTGCACTCAACAACTGTTACCCCATTACCTTCCTTTGTACTCTCCTGCTCCTGCTGTAGACCTCTTCTGCCTATCCTTCTACTGGTAATTACTTTGTCACCCTACCCTGGATAGGTGTTTCTTACTCTCCTTTTCTCCTCCATTTTACCCCTTCATTTTCATATTACACCTCTTGTACCCCTCTGCTTCCTTCCACTTAAGACTTCCTTTCCTTACCTTGACAAGTATGTACCTCTACCCTAGATAAGGTGTTTCCTCTTTCCCACACAGCAGGTTCTTACTGTTTGTAAGGACTTTACCTCTCGTCATTACACCTATTACCCCTCCTTCAGTACTTTCTATACAGGCAGCAACAAGTATACAGATACTTTAATTTACCAGTCCTGCTCTGTTCCACTCATGCTGTGGACAGGGCATAAACATGAATAGCACACATTAGGAATGAAGCGTTTATTCTCCTGTGGCACTTCCTCTAGGTGGGGATTCCTGCTCCCTCCCAGTTGATCTATGCTCCTATGTGACCATCCTCTCAAGCTCCAACCTAGTGGATGCAGCTGTCTTCTATGGAGACAAAGAAAAACACAGCTGGTTAGTTACCTTTGTTCAATGAGATTCTTTGAGACTACTCTTCTCCCTCCTAATGACCACCCTATACTCCCAGCGCTTGGACCAAACAGTGCACAAAAACCAAACAAAATAAGCATTTGTCGAGTGCTGAATGTTTCCTTGCATGGTGTATGTGTGAGGGTGATACACATTCAAAAACAATCACAGAGAAAATAAAGGTCACTTAGCTTGATTGCCGGTCAGCTTTATGCAAATGAAAGTACTGGAGCCCTTGGACATTGAGGCGTCTATTCCTTTCAGGCCCACAATGATTACTGCCCATGAAACTGTGACCACCATCATACTCTGCTTGCTGTGGTTATTGATCCATCGAGGGCGGCCCAATGTGGCTTGCCCTGCATTGGGCTAGTCAGTGACACACCTCAACAATGCCAGTCTTTGTAATAAAACCTTTCTTGCACAAGCAGAAGGAAAATAAAATTAACAATATTCACTCATAAAGCTGCACTTTTAAATTGGGTTACCAGTAAAATAAAATAAATATATTTAAAAAATCAGGAGTAAAAGTAAAAAGAATGGGTTCCACTAGAAGGAACTATTGATTTCTGTCACTTTTAATGTTTGTTATATCCGCTTCTCCCCCGCCATTGAGTGTTGTTCTTTCTTTTTTTTTTTTAAATTATTATTGGCATCGTTTGTGCTTACAGTTTGCTGAGTGTGAGGAGAAGCAGCGTCAGAGAGGGAGCGATGTGTCAGCCAGCCAATGTGGAAGATGTGGAGGTGTACAGCAGCTCTCACTCGCCTTCTCTCACTTCTCCAGTGAAGCCCTCCCTGCTTTGCCACTGCCTGCATTCTGCACCAGCTGCATACTGCTGATGCTGATTCCCAGGACACTCTTGACAACACTATGGGTCCCCTCACCCCTGACCCTGAACACACTTTTGGCTGCATCCTATACATTGCCCAGAAGCACTGTTCAGTGACTGACCACACTCACAACTGCACACTTATGTTGCCAAGAACCATGACTCCAGCACCGCATTTACACATCACTCCAGACTGCATGCCACACCAACACCATTTACCATCCAGAACACAGTAAAAGACTACTGTTTGGGCCATACCAGCCTTTAGTTGAAGGCCCCTAAACTAACGAAAAAATAAATAAATAAATGAAAATCTAAGATGGCAAAGCAATGACTTCACCAGAATTGCCACTACATTATGGAAAAGAACACTGCTACACTACAGGAAAACAATGATCACACTAAACTATAGACAAACATTTCTTTGTCAAAGCCGAAGCTCGCTGTTGGTATTGGTATTGGTATTGTACTGTGGGCAGGACTATAGTTCCAGTAGGCTTATTTACATGCATTTGAGCATCATCAGTTCTCACTAACAATACAAGGTTCTTATTTATTCACAATTTATTTATTTATTTAATTTTGGTGACCGGTAAACCCACTGAGACCAGCTGCCCTTTTCAGGGGTGACCTGGAGTTAGTTTACAGAGAATACATAGATAGGTATCAATATGCAGTAGTTATAGCAGATAAATGATAGGAATTAAAACGTTTGGCACAGAGTCATCAGGTTTCTCAATGGTTCACAGGTATTAAGACAGGTACATATAACATTGTTGCATGAGAGATTCTTGGGGGAGTAGCATGGTTAGGTTGGTGGTAGCAAGGGAGAAGGCCGGTCTGGGGGCTAGCGATTGCAACATCAGAGGCTGAGTTCCAGGAGATACACCTTGAGGCCTGGCTTAAACACAGGAGAGAGTAGGTTTGTCAACCAGACTTGCTGGGAGGGTATTCCATAGGTAGGAGGCAGCATATTGGAAGGAGCGTTTGCCTTGGTTGGTGCACACCTGGGGATAGCGAGGGGGCGACTTGCAGAGGATCACAGGGTTCGCACTGGACCTTGGAGTGAGCAGCCCATGAAGGTGTGGAGGGGGGCCAAGGAGGAGAATTTAAAGGCCAGGCAGGCAGCAGAGTATGCCAGTTTGTGCCTATAGGAGGCCAGTTTAGGTTCATGAGGCCTCACAGTGGTGCCTCCTGGGGAGGTTGGTTGCAAAGTGAGACACTCTGTTATAGAAGCAAGGAGAGTTTGTTGAGCTCCGTCTCTCTGATGAACTGTGAGGGGGGCACCGTACAGGATGGAGGGAGGAGGTTGCAATTGGCGATGGCTCATTGCGCCTCGCCAGAGAGGGAACTGCCCAGGCGGTAGAGGAGACCAAGCCTTTGATGGATGGACCAAGTTAAGGAGTCAATGTGTGGTTTATAGGTCAGCCCTGGTCAAGGAGGACCCCGAGGTATTTGAACTTATCAATGACCTCTACTCTCTTCCTTGGGCTGTGTTGAGCTGGAGTAGCTCGCTTCTGTCAGTGCCCAGGCATCTAGTCTCAAACAGGACAGCCTTAGCTTTCTCTTCATTCAGCTTTAGGGAATTAGAAGTGAACCAGACCTCGAGAGATGAGAGAACAGGCCTGCAGTTTGGCGAAGATGACACTGGGTTGCAGGTCACTGCAGTAGCGACAGTGTCATCCGGACATAGGATGAGGTTACTGAGCACTCCATCATCCTCGATGTCGTTGAGGAAGAGTGAGAATAGCAGGGGCCCAGGATCGAGCCCTGGGGTACCCGGAGACCATGGGTCTTGTGCCAGATGGTGTTCTCTCCAGTGGACTTTTGGGTTCGGTTGACCAGGTAGCTGTCAAACAAGGAGAGAGTGCTCATCAGACCAAGTTGGTGGAGTTTGGTAAGGAGGAGTTTGTGGCTGACCAGGTCGAAGGCCTTGGACAGGTCAATGAATAGAGCGCCCGTGAGAGCCTTGGTTCATGGCCTTGAGGATGTCGGATGTAAGCCGGATGAGGGCCGTGTCCATGCCGTGGACCTTTCCTGGAAGCCATGTTGAACATCAGCAAGAAGTAGGTGCTGCTCTAGGTAGTCCTGTAGTTGATTGTATACAAGTCTCCCTGCAATTTCCCTAGAGGGCTGAGTAGGAAGATAGGCCTGTAGTTTCCCACTTTGTCCGGGGTCCTTTTTTGTAATGGGGACAATGGTCGACACCTTCCACTTACTGGGACCATTCCTTCGAGAGAGGACCTGTTGATGAGCAGGGTGACAGGGAAGGCTATAGCCGGGACAGCGCCCGCAGCAGCCAGGGTTCTAGCAGGTCATGTCCCGGAAGAGTTAGGGTTTATTTTGAGTAGGAGAAGAAGTACAGCAGAAGTTCAACCAGTTTCCGTGGAATTGGGGCAGAGGAGGCACCCAGTCCGGCTCTTGTGTAGAGGGAGTCCCAGGAGGGACAGGGGGTGGGACTACTAGGTTGGAGAAAGAGGCAGAAGGCTTTGGTAACTACGGAGGGTTGTTGGTCAAAGTATCCCCAACCAGGATTGAGTCTACTTGTGTATTTGTGGTACCCTTGAGGAGGGTGTTAATGTGGCCCAAATTTCTTAGGGTCGTGGGTGACTTGTTTGGAGGTCTCAGTACTGGACTTGGCCTGTTTGGAAGTTTTTACATTGATTCCTCAATTCCCTGTACTTCTCCCAGTCAGATGTACTGCCAGAGGATTTGTAGATTCACCATGCCTGTCGTGGAGTAGCATGGTATGCTTAAGGCTTGGGCTCAGCCATTTATGGCACTTTCCTGTACCCTGAGCTTCTTTCTTGGGGCATGCAGGTTAACCATTGACAAGAATGAATTGGTGGCGAGTCAAGTGCCTCACTGAGTGAGGGAGGGAAACGATGAGTCCCAGTCTATAGTCCCCAGGTTAGCGCAGAGGTCAGCTGGTACAAGCCTGCTGAAGTTCCTGGCTTCTATGACTCTAGTGGCAATTTAGGGGCTTGTTGGACCAGTACAAAAAATAGGTGAGTGGTCTCAGAGAGTCTGACATGATCCCAGCAGCCAGTATGCGGTCAGGGCAGGAGACTAGTGCCCAGTCGAGTAAGGAATGATTACCTGACTTAGCATTATGCCTAGTAGGCAGATCAATGATTTGGGTAAGTGAGGAGTCAAGTATTGTGTCCTTGGTAGAGAGGTCCCCAGGGCTGGCCAGTTGAGATTGAAATTCCAAGGAGGATGACTCCCCATGGAGCACCCTCAAGGGTGTTGGTTAGGGATTCTAGGAGGAGGCAGCGGATTGGGGCGGAGGTAGGCATACCCTATGTAGAGGGCTTAGTGTCTCCAGGAGCACTTTCACAAATAGAATCTCACTTATGGGTCCACAAAGAGTGGGGTGATCGATCTCCGAGGCATGCAAGGCAGTGCTGAGGTAGATAAGAACCCTCCTCCCTTTTCCCCTCTGTCCTTTCTAAAGGCCTGATGAGCCAGCTAAGTCCACTTCTGTGGGAAGGATCTGAGGCTTGAGCCAAGTTTCGGTCACAGCTAGTATGTCGGGTTTATAAATTGCTGTCCATACCTCAAGGTCAAGGATTTTGTGCCTTAAGCTGCCGATATTCATGTGAGCCAGCTTGAGTCCTTTGGTGTTGGCCCAGAAGGGGTTGGGAGGGGTCACTGAGAGTGTGATTGGGAGAGTGGGGACCAGGGTTAAGTTCAGTATCCCCCAGTGCAAGCTTGAGCATGGCAAGGTAGCCAGTGGTTTTGTTGGGAAGGAAGAAGCCTCACTGGTCACTCTCTCTAAAGTGAGACGATAGATTATAACTGTAGCTATTAGGGAGAGGTCTGGCGTGGTTTGGCTAGGTTTGTTTAACCCCTCCACCCTAAGGTTGAGGGTGTCGGGGCTTACAGTACTCGAGCACAGCTTTGAGGAGGGGTGGCCCCAGGGAGGGGCAGGACAGTCGCCTGGGTCTGAGCTGGTGGTGTTGGGGCAACCATGGGCACCAAGCTCCTCATGTTGTAGGTTTGAGGACTGTCCCTCAATTACAGGTGTCTGGGGGTGCTGGCTAGTGGGGAGAGGTATAACACAGCGGGCACCAGCCTAGCAGTAGCAGTTGGAGACTTAGAGACTGTAGGAGAAATTACTATGACAGGAGAATATCAGCTGTCACTCTAACTCTAGAGAGGAGAAAGGGTCTGGTTATGCATAGGTTGGGCGATTCAATAACTGGTTTAGCAGGCTAATTACTCATGGTTTACAGAAAACTTTAGCTAAGGCACATAGTACTTTGCAGAGACTTTTAGACAATAGTATGAGACAGCAGTAGTTAAGGCATTTGGGATAGGCAGAGACAGTATAGCAGAGAAGTGAGAGAGGTTTGCTGAGACTCAGTAAATAACAGCAGTAGCTAAGGCACTTGGGAAAAGCAGACAAATATTAAACAGGTGAGAAGTCCCATTAGGATTTCAGGAGTGATGGAGTACAAAGGGTTAAGAGGTAAATGACAGTCTGTAAAAAAAAAATAGAGAAAAATATATCTGATATACTGTATATGGAGGCAGGCCATGTAGCCTTGGGATGTACCACACAACAGTTACCCAAGAGACCGAAGTTCAAATGCTATGTGCCGCTTCTGTGTGGCCCAAACACATCCACTGCCCAATACTAGCTATTGTTAAGAGGAAAGTAAATGAAAAGTTAATTATCCTGGCAAATACTTTATTTAAACTAAAATATTGTGCCACTTGCACCACATCATGAGGAAAAGGTAATGATAAGGAGCACAGAAGAGGCACAGAATTCAGTAGTACATAAGCATTTGCTGTTACAATAATCCACCAAAAACAGGTAAAAAGAGGGAGTTACCTAGGTGCAGGGTGTCATGGGTAGTCCTGAGGAGATGTCCTCCACTGCATCTGTAAAAGAAGATACACAAGAGTCACAAAGGATCCGTAGTTCTTAGGGGGTTAAATAGGGCAGAAAGGACAGGAGAGAAGTAAAATTATGCTTAGCGAGGGGTTGGAGTCCATTTCTGTCAGACCTAGAGACAAAAGAAAGAATAGGTTAGTTAAGAAAGGCAAAGATGGAAGATGAGTAAAAGCAGAGTAAAGGGAGTGTACCTTGGGAAAGAGGGCTCAGCTAAAAACACTTTATCCATAATTGTGGCCAAGTGGCCAGTAATTTATTTCATAGAGTAACAAATGAGTGCACACTGGGATGTAGTGCACAGAAATCGCCTTGAAATAGCTACAAGTTTCCAGTGCACAAACCTCATCAGTGGGGCACAAAGAACCAAAATCAGGCAAAGTCTTGCTTAATCCATTTATTGTATTCCCAGAACTACGTCCTGCCCGACATGTTTCAGATTCAACACAATCCTTTCCCAAAGGCTGAGGACTAGTACAAACTGCCAACCAGAATAAAAAAAAAAAACGGATCCTTTGTGCTATATTAGTGCAAAACAGTATTTTTAACTTTGTATTCAGTGGTTGTGTGCTTTTGGTATTTTAAATGTTGTATATTAAAGTTTTTGTTTATTTATTGAAATGTTTCACCAGGAAGGCACTGAGCAGCAAGTCACTGCCTCCCAGCGACTCTGGGGAAGGGGTACATTAGAATGAGAAATTAAACATTCATGTTATAAGCTCAACATTAACATACAGCTGTAAGGCAGATGTTACAAACAGTGCTACAACAGTGTTGCACATAATAGGTAAAAGAGTGGACAATACAGGGTTTTAAATAATTGATTAGCAGTTTTTTTCTTGGGACAATACTAACTGTACAGAAAGCATTTATATAGGTTTCTAGAAGTTTAAGATGGAGATTAGTGTCCAAAAGGTGGATAAGCAGAAGGGGCAAAATTCAGCAGAAGGGCAGACAGCAAGGAGAACCAGGGATAAATGACAACCAAGGAAGGGCTGGAGTAGAACAGTGAAGCAGTCTAGGGAGGTCAAATCATGGAAAGCCATGTGCAAATGTCAGGAGCCTTAGCAACAAGATGGAAGATCTGAGGCTGTCATGGTACAGTCAGACCTGGACATTGTGGCCATCACTGAAACCTGGTGTAATGATAACCATGACTGGGAGATGGCCATACCTGGCTACAACATATTCAGAAGAGACAGAGCAGGCAGGAAGGGAGGAGGAGGGCACTGTATGTGAAAAATGACATAAGGGCCACACAGATCCAGGAGGAACAAAATGGGGAGAGATACTGTGGGTTAAGCTGGAAAGGAAAATGGGCCAGCTTATCCAGAAGGTGTGGTCTATAGACCACCAGCCCAGGAGGAAGAAACAGATAGGGAGTTGATGCTAGCCATCCAAAGGATGGCAGACAAGGGTGAGGTAGTACTGGTTGGAGATCAATATTCCAGACGTGGACTGGCGATCTCAGCAGCAGCATCAACCAGGAGCAGATTTATCCTGACTCCTTCAGGGTGCCTTCTCAAGCAACTGGTCATGGAACCAACTCGCAGAAGGCAATACTGGACCTTGTGCTCACAAACAGGGACAGTGTGTGATGGGGGTAACAGTGGGGAGCACCTGGGTAACAGTGACCACCAGTCATTGTGGTTTGAAATCACAGAAAGAGCAGAACCAAACCACACAAAAACACGTATCCTGGATTTTAGGGGGCAGACTTTGGGAAAATGGGAGATACTTGAAAGAGGCATTAAGGGAATGGGACAGGAATCAGGGGTTGAGGAACAGTGGGCAGTATTTAAAATGGGGATTATAAGAACAACAGAATTATGCATTAGCAGGTTAGCAAGAGAAAAGGAAGAGGAGACCATTATGGTTTCCAAAGAGGTAGCAAAGAAAGTGAAAGCCAAAAAGATTGCATTCAGGCAATACAAAAGACACAGGCAGAAGGATAGGAGAAGTACCAGGAGAAACAAAGGAGGCAGGGAAGTCAGTAAGGAAGACAAAAGCTCAGACAGAAGAACACATTGCAAAATCAGTGGGTAAGGACAAAACCTTTACAGGTACATAAGTGAAAAAAGAAAGACAAAGGAAGGATAGTGAGACTGAAGGGGAGGATAGGAGCCGCGTGGAGGATGACAACAGTAAAGCTGACATATTGAACAGGTATTTCTGCTCAGTCTTTACTAAGGAAGAGGGGGTAATGGGTCTGAAGGAGTACAAGGGTGAGAATGGTGCAGAAATGGACACAAGTCCCTTTACACGAGAAAGGGTCCTGAAGGAACTGGAAGTAATAAGAGTTGATAAAGCAATGGGGCCAGATGGGTGCACCCAGGTCCTTAAAGAACTAGAGAGGTGGTGGCTGAACCTCTGGCTATCCTGTTTAGCCATCACTGGAAACAGGGAGGTACCCAAAGACTGGAGGACAGCAGATGTAATCCCCTTATACAAAAGTGGGAACAAAAAGAGGAAGCAGGGAACTACAGACCAGTCAGCCTCACCTCGGTAGTGGGAAAGATCATGGAAGCACTACTGAAGGAGAGATTGGTAGAACATCTGGTTGTCAATGGACTACAGGACCCAAGGCAGCATGGTTTCACCAGGGGAGGTTATGTCAGACCAACCTCATTGAATTTTTGACTGGGTGACTAGGGAGGTGGATCAGGGGAGGGCAGTGGACATGGCCTATCTGGACTTCAGCAAGACCTTTGACACTGTGCCACATAGAAGACTATTACACAAACTGGGGAATATGGGTGTGGGCAGGACAGTAGTGTGGTGGGTAGGTAACTGGCTGGGTGGCAGGACACAGAGGGTGGTGGTAAATGGCTGTCACTCCACAGAGGAAGAGTGACCAGTGGGGTACCACAGGGATCAGTGCTGGGACCGGTCCTATTCAACATCTTCATCAGTGACATTAGCAGGATCTAGAAGGCAGAATTTCACTGTTCACTGATGACACAAAGCTCTGTAACAGAGTAGACACACCAGAGGGTGGAGACAGAATGAGAAGGGACCTGCATAATCTTGAAGAATGGTCAAGGGTTTGGCAGTTGAAATTCAATGCAAAGAAGTGCAAGATAATGCATATGGGGCACAAAAACCCTGGCACAATATATCAATTGGGGGGTGAGGATATAGCATGCACCAAGCAGGAAAGGGGATCTTGAGGGTTGTCATCTCTGATGACCTCAAGGTAGGAAACAGTGTGACAAGGCATCAGGTAAAGCAAATAGGATGCTGGGATGTATAGGCAGGGGCATCACCAGCAGGAAAAGGAGGTCATAATTCCGCTATACAAGACACTAGTGAGGCCCCACCTGGAGTACAGTGTACAGTTCTGGAGACCATACCTATGTAAGGACATAGACAGGGTAGAGAAGGTTCAAAGGAGGGCAACAAAGATGGTGCATGGATTGCATCACAAGTCCTATGAAGACAGGTTGAAGGAACTGAACATGTACTCCTGGAGAGAGGAGGAGAGAGGTATGATAGGGACATACAAGTATCTTACAGGGAGGAACAGGGTGCAGGAAAACACTATTTTGAGCGAAAAGATGTTTCAGGACTAGGGCATGGGATGAAGTTGGAGGGAGGACGATTCAGAGGAAACATGAGAAAGAATTTCTTCACAGAACGGGTGGTGGACAATGGAACACCCTGCCAGAGGAAGTGGTGGGGCTGAAACAATCACGGTTTAAGAATGCATGGGATAGACATAAAGGAATTCTAGAGGTCAGGGTAAGGGGAAATAGACTTCTAGGAAAACAAACTGAACTTACAAGCTCAAATGGGCAGACTGGGTGGGCCATAGGCCCTTATCTGCCGACACTGTCTATGTATCTATGTTGTGTTTGTTAAACACAGTGAGGCAAGTGCTATGCATTTTCACAATGTTTTAGAACGTTTGTGAGCAAAACCCTAATCAATTTTAGACTTAAATAAAACCCTGCAATAATAAGTGCTGGGTTAATAAGTAACAAGTGCTTATGTGAAAAGGGGAAAAGAGAGGCAGTGATGAGGTGGATGGGAAGGGGAAGAGTCGTGTCCCTGGAGACCACTTTAGGATGTGAGGAACACTGCAAGGGGCAGGTGGCACCAGAGGGAAGGGATAAGGAAATGTCCATAGGAGGGATGCAACTACTGTTCTGAACAGGGCACCAAGCTTGGGGTGCAGTTTTTTCTGGATGGCATCAGTATGTCCAGGGAAGTTTAGGTGTTGGTCCAACCAAACACCTAAGTACCTGAAGGAGGATGTGTCTTCAAGTAAAGTCCCAACAATGGTGTGGAAAATGGGTAGGAGGAAGCTTTGAGTCTCTGCCTTGTGCCAAGGTCATGGAGACAGTCGTCTTTTTTTTTTTTTTTTTTTAATGTTTTTTTTTTTAATTTGTTTATCCTCCTGGTCCCTGGACAGCAGTACCTTCTTGCCATCCCCAGCACCGCCCCCGCTGCAGCTCTTTCCTCCAGCTGCCCCACAGCTGTACCCCCTGCGGTGGAGCGGAGGGATCCTCAGCCACACTTCTCTCATGGATCCGGTGCTGAAGGGGTGTTTTCGCTGTCGCGAGGGTGGGCGCTTGCGAGGATCGCGGCTGCCATCGGGCACATCAGGACCCTTTTTCCTCCGTATTCTGTGCCCCCTAAGGCGAAGACATGCAGTGACGCCACAAGGAGCAACACACACGCCTCCCGTCATGATTCCTCCGATAGTCTGCCTCACCTTCCCCTACTGCTATAGCCTCGTGCACCAGCCCCAGCCCCAGCCTTCACTAGGCACCAGTAGTGCACCGATTTCTGGTGTCCCCTCCCGGAGAAGGAGAGCAGTCCAGAGGACGCTCAGTCCTTCTCCGCCCCTGCTGACCCCCAGCGCCCGCAGGCTCATTTCAACACGGGTCACCAGCGTGGTGTGAGGTAGGCGTCCAGCGCCTCAGCCCTCAGTACCACTGGGCCGGCTTTGGAGACAGTCTTTGGTATTGAGAAAAAGGTGATGGTTAGCAAACCTGAGCTGAACCTTGTCAAAGTCTTGCTGTAAGCTGGTTGCAACCTCAGTAGGACAGGAGCCAGATGCATACAGGATGGTATCATCGGCATACATGTATAGTGGAGGATGTGGAGCAAACAGAGGAAGGTCATTTAAGAAGATGGAGAATAGGAGGGCCCTAATACAGAGCCCTGGGGGACTCCAGTGCTAATCGGGAGGGAGGAGGGAAGTGGCGTGCAAGATTTTAACTGATTGGATTCTGCCAATAAGGTAGGCCTTGAACCAGTTTGTGGCGGAGGAGATAGGCCAGCTGTTGGGAGTGAGTCAAGGAGAAGGCGTGAGAGACAGTGTTGAAGGCCTTGGTTTGAGTAACACCAGGTCCTGTGCAAGCCTCTCTTCCATTTTAGGAGTGCCAGGCTTGGAGTATCACAGATCACATGTTTTTTTTTTTCTTATATAGTTGGCAATTTGTACTAGTCCTCAGCCTTTGAGAAAGGATTGTGTTGAATCTGAAACATGTCAGGCATGGTTCTTGAGAATTCAATAAATGTATTAAGCAAAGACTTTGGTTCTTTTAGCGTCCCACTTATGAGGTTTGTGTGGGAAACTTGTTGCAGCTAATTTTATTTATAGCCTAGGTGGCTAGTGATGGCTAGTGGGGGGCTAGTGTTCTTTTGTCTAAATAAGGAGTGGCATTGGTGGTTGTGTTGGCTTAGAAATGCCCTGGGGTGAGCCACTGTATAAAATTATGGCCTGGTGGTCTAGTGGCCTAGGTCCGTGGGGATGGGGCCATTGTTCTTTAAATACTTTAATACCCTCCTAGAGGTCTAGTAGGGACTCCTGAGCCCCTAGATATTGTGTGGGTATTGTTGGAGGCTTATTGGCGGCAGCAGCAGAAGAATAGGTCGGGCTGCAGTTGCAGCCTGATGCTAGCGCTACTACGCTATAGTGAGAGTGCCTGGGGAAATGAAAACTCCCAGCACATACGGAACTTAGGTTGTGGCCACTCTGCACAACTGGGAGACGAAAGAAAAAGAATTCAGTGGGAGGTGGAGCAGGCTTGGGATGAAGCCCGCCTCCTACCTTCCTGAATCGCCACTTCATGGGTATTGTGACTTTCATATAGTGATGCTTCCTCCTGGTGCATTTGGCTGCAACGGGAGTGTTATGTGCAGTACAGCTTTAAGAAATCTACTTCCTGTGAATGCACTCCTGTGTGTGTTAAGATAGGTGTTTCCCTTTATCTGCTCTGTATGGAAGTAAACAGAGAATGCCTAAATTTCTGTGGTGCATGTTTTATTTTCTACCAAGACCCTGATGTGTTTAAGGTACTTATTTTAGGCCACCAAATACTACAAACTGGTGACAAGGATAGTGGAAATTTTCATAGCTCCAGCTTACTAAAGTACACCATTTTTGACTTTCAGCACTGGAGACAAGTAAGCAATTTGGAGCTGTACAGTATTATGGAAACTTCAGCCAGCTTTGAGATTTTTACAGGAACAGACTGGGATACATGGTCCTGACGGTGTGATCAGTGAATATTACTTAATCCTGCTATACAATCTGCAAATCCTGAACTACAGGATAAACTTATCGAGCTGCATTTTGTACTTTCTTTGGGGAGTGAAACCTTCAAACTTTTATGCAGTCTGTGTGCACCGGACTGGCTGGAAGATTTGTCATATCAAGAACTAAAGACTAAATTGAATGCAAAATACAGTTTAACAACTTTTCCAAGGGCTGAACATTATAAATTCTACAGTTACCAGCAGAAACCAGGTCAATCATTACAATCTTGTTTGGCTGAGATCAAACACTTAGCTCTCACATGTGAGTGGAGCAGGGAGCATCTTGAATCTAATTTAGCTGATAAGTTTGTTATGGGGTTGAATAATGAAGATCGATTCAGCAGTTACTTTCTGAGTGTCAAGAAGTCTGCTGATGAACTTTTACAGTTGGCACAAATGTATGAGTCTGCAGAAAATTAAGCACATGCCAAGATGAACATTAAAATGAGGTACAAGTGTCTGCAGTAAACCACAAATTGAAACAGTTCAAACCTAGGTCTAAACCACTGTTTTCAAAGAAAAATTCAACCAGTCCACCCAAACTGCATGGCCAGTACAAACTGCATCAATGGTCATCTCAGCATAGCAGGAACCAGTGCAAATTCAGAGATGTTCGGTGTCATGCATGTAAATGTCGGGGCATATTGCTGAGGTTTGCATGAGCAGGAGAACTGTAGAGGTCAGTTCAGAGAGCACAGACAGTGCAGTGGTTCCTATTGCACCACAGATGCAGACTAAAGATGTTCCTTCTTTCTATGTGTTACTTCAGTTGCCACAATTGAGGTGTCAGTTGTGTTAATGGTAGACTCTGCTTCCCCAGTTACTTTTATTAACCATCAAACATGGTCTGATCTGGATAAGCCACCATTGTCTCCTTGTAATAAGTTGCTGCATGCATTTGAAAGACAACCAATTGATTTACTGGTTTCGTTCTACCACTTTAGTCATGAGGCCTGATTCTCTTAGTACACTAAACTTTTCTGGTTTCAAGAAGGGTGTCAGCATTTTGGACAGGGATGCTCAGGTTCTTCTAGACATTCATATTGATCCAGCAGATTTTGGCCTACTTGCTGCTGTCCAGGTACACAAAGCAGTAATCTGCCCAAGCTTGTGAGATTTTAGATGTATCCAGAGTTGTGAAACGACCTGGGATGTTGCACAACAGCTAAAGCCAAGCTAGTTACAAAACCTAGTGCAGTCCCTAAATTTTGTAAACCACGGAAACTTCCTTTGCCTTAAAAATGGTGGTTGGGGCAGGAATGGACAGACTGGAAAAAGCAGGTGTGCTGGAAAAGGTTTCAGGTTCAGATTGGGCTACTCTAATTGTGGTATCTAAACGAGGTGGTAAGGTTGGAATATGTGGAGATTTTAAGGTGACACTTAATCCGTACTTAGCACAGATGTATTTCGCTTACCTTACCAGAGGAACTTTTTATAGACTGAATGGTGGTGTGGGGTTCTCTAAACTGGACCTCACTGATGCATACCTTCAAGTGGAGCTGGATACAGACTCTCAGAAATTGTAGTGATTAATACACACAAGGACTGTACAAGTACAAACAGTTGTGTTTGGCCTTAGTTCTGTGCCTGCTATTTTTCAAAAGTGATTGAACAAATGGCAGGTGATATACCAGGTGTTGTTTGTTATTTGAATGACATAATTGTCACGGGCAAGACAGAAGCAGAACATTAACTACAAAAGACTAGAGATTGCAACAGGGTGGATTCAGTCTCGGGAGAGAAAAATGCCAATTTTATCAACCAAGTGTCACGTGCTTGGGTCACACTATTGACAAAGGGAATCATCCAAATGATGAAAAGGTGGAAGCCATTGTGCACATGCCTGAACCACACAATGTTTCAGACTTGCTATGACCATTTCATACCTGGCTTAGCCACTAAATGTGCTATCCTAAATGAACTGTTACTTAAGGGTACTCCATGGAAGTGGACCAAGGGCCACAGTAGGCAGCCATCAAGCTCTATCTCACCGATGTGAATAATTTAACTCATTATGACTCTAACTTGCCTATCACATTGGCCTGTGATGCTAGTCCTATGGGTAAAGGAGCTGTCCTTTTCCATACAGATCCAGAAGGATTGGAGAAGCTGATAGCCCATGCTTCATGCAAACTCACTTCAGCTGAAAGGAATTATGCCCATATTCAGAGAGAGGCATTAGCAATTGTGTTTGGAGTCCAGAAATTTGCCAGAACTTGCTGCGTTGCAAGTTTCACCTGAAGACGGATCACAAGTCACTAGTGACAATTTTCAGTCCAAAGAAGGAATTCGAAGACAGCTGCTAGCAGGCTTCAACAATGGGCATTATTTTGTCTGCCTATAATTTTGAGGTTACATACCAACCAACAGACCAGCATGGAAATGCAGATGCCTTGTCGAGGTTACCAATATCCAGAGAAATGGAGCTCGATATGGGACTTAAAGAGGAGTCATTAGTATGCCAGGTGGGGACAGATGGGGACAGATGGTTTTCCAGTGCATTTCAAAGATATGGAGGACTGTTGTGTGTGCAGTGGAGCTACAACAGTTAGATCAGCTTCCAGTACTAGCCAAGGACATAGCAAATGTGACTAGTCAAGATGTAATTTTGAAGCAAGTATATCATTATACACTTGAGGGTTGGCACAAGGCACTACTTGTTCGGCTGAAATACAACCTTACTACACAAAGAGACAGCAGTTGTCCATTGATGAGGGGTGTCTTCTGTGGGGATTGTGTCATAGTACCCCAATGTTTTCACTCAGATATATTGATTCTTTTGCATGCGGGCCATCCAGGCATTGCTAAAATGAAATCCTAGCCAGACTTCATGTATGGTGGCCTTCCATTGACAGAGACATATACCAGGTTATGCAAAGATGCAGAGATTGTGCTGTATCGATGGGAAATCTGGCAAGAGCTCCAGTTCACTATTGGGAACGATCTGACAGACCAAAAATGCAAGAGGTACAAGCCTGTTATCCTTGCCATCTCAGAGACCTGGCTTAAGGCCCACATCCTCAGTCATGAGATTATGGCCCAAGGATACACCACCTTCCGTAAGGACAGGGAGAGCAAAGAGGGGTGGTGTAATAATCTACATGAAAGACACCCTTACAATGTCGCACCTAACCCAGAATCAGGTGACTGGCCCAGACAGTGAATCAATATTCATCCGTGTTACCCTCAGTCACTCAAATCACCTCACAATTGACTTTGTATACAACCCTCTTAAGACTGCTCTACAGTCCCTTGAGGCTATCCCTACAACCACGCCAAGGGAGTCCCATCGAGCTCCTTATTCTGGGAGATGTCAACCTTAACCAGGACTCAGTTAAGGCTCCTTCTTTCGATCCTTATCAGAAGTGGACTGTCTCAGGCCCTCGATACTCCTAACTTAGACAAAGCCCTTGAAGGTTTTACTAAACACTTCTGTCGGTAGCCAACAACAGGCACCCCTGAAAAGATCAGGTTAACGGTCAGGATGCCAGTGGCTCAACCCGGACCTAAAGAAGAGGATGAAGGAAAGAGACAAACCTGGGGAATTACAAACACTCAGACCTGCAACAGGACTGGGTGAAATACTGAGAAGCCAGAAACAGTTGCAGAAGAGAACTCAAAAAGCAAAAAGAATTACCTGCATGGGCTGCAATCCAGTAACCTCTCGGATCCAAAGAAGTTCTGGGGCACATTAACTCGCTACTAAAGGGAATAAGAGCAAGGGACAGAGATAGTAAAAGCTAACGGACTCCTCTTTCCTCCCCACTGAACACGGCAAATGCATTTAACGATTTCTTCTTGGATCTACAGAGGTACAGAACCAATTATCCAGGGCAAGGCCAGGGTAACCAAGTGAACACCCCTCCCTGGGGCCCTGAATTTCACCTTAAGATGGTCTCAGCTGGAGAAGTTCTAAAACTGCTCAGGAGCCTGAAACCTGATGAGGCTGCCGGGCATGATAATCTTGAGCCCAAGCTGCTGAAAATTGGAGCCCCAGTTATAGCGAGGACCTGTAAGCCAGCTATTTAATAGGTCCCTGACTGAAGGAAAATTCCTCCCTATGGAAGGTCACCCTAGTGACCCCAATCCCAAATAGTGCACAGCACTAAGATGTCAAACATTTTAGACCTATGTCTGTTCTCTGCACCTTAAGCAAGGTATTGGAAAAGGTAGTCTACCAACAGGTCAGTAACTATCTGGAAATGCATAACCTTCAAGCAGCTCAACAACATGGCTTCAGAAAAACACGGCACTGATACAACCCTGATAAATTATACCACAGATGTGTACAAGTCTTAGATAGAACAAAATGCTGGGGCAGTCTTCATTGACCTAACCAAGGTGTTTGATCTTGTCGAGCACCAGCTACTACTAGAAAGACTAAAGGGACTAGGTCTGGACATGCAAGTCCTAAAATGGTTCACAAACTAACTCCATGGCAAGACACAAATTATACACTGGAATGGGGCAAAATCAGGAGAGCACCCAGCATCTGATGGAGTCCCGCGAGGATGCTTAGGCCCTCTACTATTCTCCTAGTATAAACAACCTACCCTACATTGTGGAGGGCAAAGGTCACATTATATGCCGATGATGCAGTGCTGTACAGAACTGGGAAGGACATGGGGTCCCTAAATCTGGAGTTGCAACAGGACCTGGCAACCCTTGAAGCTTGGTGCCAGGAAAACCGGTTGGTCCTAAACAGTAGAAAGACAAAAGTCATGCTCTTTTGGCCCAAATAAACTTGGCCCAGACAGATCAAACTTCTATCCTCACCACCCTAATTGGGACAGGGATTGAGGTAGACAACATCAAGTACCTGGGGATGTACCTAGACCAGGAGGTCTCTTTCAGGAAGCATATGGACCACCTTACAAAGGTGGTAAACCAAAACTGTACCTTCTCTATAGGCTAAACCCTTCCTGAATAAGGAAACCAGGAAAGCAGTCTGCAGCAGGACAATACTACCTACTCTCCAGGGTTTTAAATAATTGATTAGCAGTTTTTTCTTGGGACTATACTAACTGTACAGAAAGTATTTATATAGATTTTCTAGAAGTGCTGTGTTTATTAAACACAGTGAGGCAAAACTATGCATTTTCACAAAGATGTAGCACTTTATGAGCAAAGCTAATCAATTTTAGAGTTAAATAAATCCCTGCTCTCTCTTCTATGGAGCGACCATGCTCCAGACACTGAGGCCAATAGAAAGACAGCATCTGGGTGCACTGTACCATAGGGTCGGCCAGTTTACAGTTGAGGCGCAGCAGATGGAGCATCACTGCAGGTGCTCTGGGCCCTGGACTAGCCATCTGTCGAAGCCAGACTAGCTTATCCTTCCCTGTGCCTGGCTTTTAAACTACAGCATCCTGCCCCCCAAAGTCTACGAGGCCTGCTAGCCCTAAAACAAACAGAAGAGAGTTTAGGTCTACCAATCGAAAGTTACTTGAAATACCCAGAGCCAAATCATCCCTTTGCCTTCGGTCTGCCAGGGCAGCATTACCCAAACTCTGGAACAATCTCCCAGGGAGATACAGGATTGCACCTCTCCTGGGGGCTTTAAGAAAGTGCTAAATCACCCTAGACACTGTGCCCTGTGCTGCTGCCTCAGCTGAGGCTGCCTGAATTTCTCCGGATCAGGGGATGGTCGCAAAGGTTTCACAGTCTAAGGAGGGGTTGCAAGTAGAACAGGCTATTATTACATGGGCACTTATTTACGTGGTTTTTATTGAACTGTCTGTTTCTAACAAAACGTCCGGACTATTGTTTGGAATCTGTTTGTGATGTACTACATGCTGCAATGTATGTTCTTATGCCCTATGTAAGCCTAGTTCCCTATTTGTATCAAAGCACTGTTTTCTTTTCCCTTAGGTACATGTAACTAATCCTAGGACGCCCTGAAAAAGGGACTGTCAAGATCCCAGTGGGCCTACCCGTTACCAAAATGTAAATAAAATAAATAAATGAGCTAAACAAAGCCCTCATGGCCATGACCCAAGAGGCAAATCTGGTACAGGTTATCTCAGAACTCATTAGACTAAACTACAAAGCGAGGAACTACACTATCTTGGACTGGGCTCTGGTGTCAAACTCTCAACATCCAGAAAGCCGGGCAATAGCCGACACTCTGAGTGACCACTTCCTATATTCTACATCTGGAAGAATAGAACGCCCAAGGTCCAACCCAGAATACTCACCGCCCGGGTTTAATATCAAAATCATGCACCCTAACTAGCATGTGCAAATATAGCGCAAGCAAAATAGCAACTGTAAAGATAGCATTTGCATATAATCGTGTTTCCCAGAACAGCTTGCCTCCAAAATAGCACCTACATTAATCTCAAAATTGCTGTAGTTATTATTTCCAGTGATTCCCCCTCCCTTCGTAAATGTAATTACAAAGTAATTGGCATGGCTTTATAAATGTAATTAACAGCAAGCAAACTAGATATTCCAAAAATGGTGGTGCATTTCATGAAGAGCCAAAAGGTGGAGAGCTAGCAGTCCTGGATGAATATCTATATAGAAAAGAAAGAGCAACAGCAAGTGTTGCTGTGAAGGAAGCTGTGTCACATGTGAAGGAGAGAGCCAGCACAACAGACAAAACAACTCACCAAATCATTGCAGGTGTATTAATGCAACTCTCACCATCAGTGTCATCCCAATTGCCTGCCATACCACTGTTAAAGAGAACCATAAGGAGGTATCTAATGGCCCATGGTCAACCCTTGCCAGAGCCTGTAGATGCAACATCTCTGACCATCATACCTCTCAACTGTCACACATTATGTGCTACGTCACTCATTTTACCTCTCAGAAACCCTTTGTCCATCATGGGGAAGGTGATATTCTACATTATACACTGAGACTTTAAAGCAGAAATTCATAATAATCGATTATGCTTGTTTATCAAAAACATTATGAAATTAGTGCACTGATAGCTATAGTATTCTGAGCTTGCAGTGCCGTGTTAGATGATATAGTCACATGTTTTGCTCATTTGTCACACATCATTTCACATATTTTGGTGAAGAAAGAGTTGAGAGGTCTGCTGAACCATACCAGCAGACTTTGTGTGCAAGTTATTAGTCACCCTGGAAACAGGAAGTGGACAGCCATAAGAACTGGGGTTGTCTACAGGCCCCAGACCAGGGGAGGACATAGACGCATTACTGTTAGAGGTTATACAAAACATGACAGCTAAAGGGAGGTTCTGATAATGGGAGACTTCAATATGCCGGATACAGATTGGTCAATACCAGCAGGAACATCTGCCAGAACTAGACACATAGTGGATTTCTTGCAGGGGAGGCCTCAAACAACTGGTACAACAACCCACAAGAGACAGGGCTATCCTAGATCTAGTACTGACTAACAGGGAAGGGATCACAGATCTCCAGGTAGAAGGTCACCTGGGGGCCAGTGACCATCACATGGTATGGTTCAATTTGACTACTACATCTAAATCATCCCATTCCAATGCAAAAATATGGGACTTCAGAGGAGCTGACTTTAATAAGATGGCCAACAGAGTTAAGCTAGCCCTGGCGAAAGAACACAGGTGAGGGGTACAGGCAAAGTGGGCAAGCATTAAGGATGCAATACTTGAAGCAACATCCCATTGTGTTAGACAGAAAAGGAAGTGCAAAGAAGAAGGAAACCACTTTGGTTCTCAAATACAGTAGCAGAAAGGTCAGAGCCAAAGGCTGGCCTTCAGGAAATATAAGGAACACAGCGGGATGAAGATAGGGAGGCATACCAAACTGCCCTAAGGAAGCAGGGAAGGCAGTAAGGCAGGCAAAGTCCCAAACTGAGGAAACTCTAGCACGAACAGTAAAGAAAGGTGACAAGACTTTCTATAGATACATTAGTGAAAGGAGAAAGTCCAGAGGGTATTCTAAGCTTAATGGAGAAAAGGGAGCATGTGAGGAGGAGGACCATGTAAAGCATCTATCCTAAATAGATACTTTTGCTCAGTATTTACTGAAGAGAAGGTAGGGCAGGGCCCACAGCTCAGCACCATGGACACAGGGGGAGGAAGGTGAGCACTACTCCTTCACAAAAGAAAGGGTCCTACAAGAGCTTGCTAAGCTCAGGTGGATAAGGCAATGGGAACTGATGGCATACATCCCAGGGTACTTAAGGAGCTAAAGGTGGAACTAGCAGAGCCATTAGCAGAACTGTTTAGTGAGTCTCTGAGCACAGGAGAGGTCCCAGAAGACTGGAGAAGGGCTCATGTGATCCCGCTCCACAAGAGTGGTAGCAGGGAGGAGGCAGGGAACTACAGACCAGTCAGTCTTACCTCAGTAGTGGGCAAGATTATGGAGGCACTCCTTAAGGAAAGGATAGTGCAACACCTGGAATCCATAGGGCACAGAATCCAAGACAGCATGGGTTTACAAAGGAAGGTCCTGTCAAACTAATCTCATAGATTTCTTTGACTGGGTAACCAGAGTGGTGGACCAAGGGGAGCAGTTGATGTCGCCTACCTTGACTTCAGTAAAAGCTTTTGACACTGTTCCACATAGAAGATTGATAAATAAGCTGGGTAGGCTTGGGGTGGGTCGAAGTTGGTCAACTGGGTGGCAAACTGGTTGTGGGCAGAAAACAGAGAGTGGTGGTAAATGGTATACAGTCAAAAGAGATGCAAGTCACAAGTGGGTACCTCAGGGATCAACCCTGGGGCCAGTTCTCTTCAACATCTTCATTAGACCTTGCAGATGGACTAGAGGGTAAGGCTTGTCTGTTTGCAGATGACACCAAGATCTGCAACAGAGTAGATGATCAGATGGGGTGGGCAGAATGAGAAGAGATCTGGATAAACTGGCAAAATGGTCAGAAGAGTGGCAACTGGGTTTAGCAAAGAAGTGCAAGATCATGCATAGGGAAGAGAAACCCTGAAGCCACCTATAGGCTGGGAGGAGTTGCTAGCAGTCAAAAAGGAAGAAAGAGACTTGGCATCATCATCACTGATGACCTGAAATCATCCAAGCAGACCTCTAAAGCAGTAGGTAAGGCTAGGGGGTGTTAGGGTGTATTAGTAGGGGTACCACAAGTCGTAGAGGGAGGTAATAATCCCTCTTTACAAGACACTGGTTAGGCCCCATCTGGAGTACGCGTGCAGTATTGGAGGCCACACCTTCACAAGGACATTAACCAAATTGAGGCAGTCCAGAGAAGGGCAACCAAAGTGGTGCAGGGACTGCATCAGAAGACATATGAGGACAGATTAACAGAGCTCAATATGTAAACCCTTGAGCAAAGGAGGAGAGAGGTGATGTGATCGAGGCATTCAAACACCTTAAGGGCATTAATAAGGTGAAAGAGTCTAACATGTTTAAATATAAGAAAAATAGCAGGACAAGAGGACACGGCATGAGATTAGAGGGGCCGATTAAGGGGAATGTGAGAAATTCTTTTCACAGAAAGGGTGGTGGATGCATGGAATGGCCTACCTCAAGAAGTGGTGGCTATGAATACAGTGCAGGGCTTCAAACAGGCATGGGATAGGCATAAGGAGCAATACAAATGAGTATGAATAGATAGGCCACTGACAGAGCAAAGGCCGATGGCACATTTATAAGTAGAAAAGAAATGGGCAGACTGGATGGGCTCATGGTCCTTATCTGCTGCCAACTAAGTGTTTCTATGAAATGAAACATTCCTACAGTATGACAGTGGGTCCAGGCAATGATCGCATTCTAATATTTACTACCTCAGCTGACATGGAACATTTAAAAGAAGTGAGCTTTGGTTTACTGATGGGACTTTCAAGAGCTGTCCCACTACTTTCTCCCGGTATATACAATTCATGCTGTGAGGTATTGCACAGTCCTTCCCATGTTTACATTCTAATGCAAGTAAGGTAGGCGCGATTTTCGTGGCAGGCTGTTTTAAAACGCTATTATATATTAAATGCTATTTTAGTGGCAAGCTATTTTCAACCACGCCATATTGATCGAGCTATAATTGCTCACGCTATTTCGGTCTGCGATTTTGACTGGATCCCCACCTGTGACTACTCCAATTTCATGGCGGCACAATTCAGTGACTACCTCAGCAGCCTGGACTAGTGCCCTATCAGGCTCCTCCCTATCTTGGATGAGGCTTTGGAACACTTCCACAACTCATTAATAATGGCAGCCAACCTCTTTGCCCCGCTGAAAAACTCCAATCAAAAGGCAGCTGCTAAATGGATCTCTCTAACAGTAAAATCTCTCATGAACAGTTGAGACAAGGCCTGGAAGAAGTTCAGAACTCCTCTCTCCTGTCAATCTTGTGGCATACAAAGCTCTAAGAAACAAATGCAAGAGTGCAAGTTAAGCTTGCAAAAGGAGTACGTCCACTTATCTCCAAAAAACAGTCTAGGCAACCCAGAGCTCTTCTGGTCTTACATCAACAAGCTGATTAGGAGCAACACCAAGGCTGAACCGAGCTCCATCGAGATTAATGGTCAGCTAGTGAGCGATGGCTCACAGATTGCCTTAGCCTCAACCTTCACTTCACCAACCTCGACGGATACAAGGCCAGACTACCCCACAAACTTGGCACCAAATATGTCTGACCTCCCGGCCTGAATCAACCCTCATTTCCCTTGAGACTGGTCAAGGCAAAGAGGTCCTAACTCTCCTGAGGGCCCTAAAAATCAAAGGCTCAGGAGGACCTGATGGGATCAATCCCAGACTCCTTAGGGACGGAGCCCAGTCCTTGCCAGACCCTTGACCTGGCTCATTAATAGATCCCTGCTGGAAGGAACCGTTCCTGACCAGTGGAAACATGCTAATGTGGTTCCCATCCACAAAGGTGGCTCAGGAACACATAAGCAACTACAGGCCTATCTCCTTGCTCTGTACCCTTGCAAAATTGCAAGAAAGGCTCATATATGGTCAACTCTGCGACTACCTGTAGTCTCACCAGCTCATTGCCCCTCCCAGCATGGTTTCAGAACCAACCATGGCACAGACACTGCCTCACAAATCTCACGGCAGATGCACTCAGAGCAATGGACAACGGATGCCTACTGGTACAGTGTTCATAGACCTGTCCAAGGCATTCGACCTTGTTGATCACAACCTCTTGCTAGCAAAACTTGACAAAATTGGCCTAGACCCTCTGGTTCTCAAGTGGTTGCGAGCTACCTATCTGGCCACACTTGGAGGATCATCTGGAATGTTGCGCTATCAGACCCTCCACCCCTAAAACAGGGAGTACCAGAGCCCAATCCTCGGTCCCTCCTGTTCTCACTGTTTACGTATAACTTAAACCTCCACTGTGGGGCAGCTCAGTTGTCCAGTACGTGGATGACACTGTCATCTACCACTCCCATGACAACCTGGCAGATCTTGGTCCCTTTCTCCAAACCGATTTAACGTCCCTCGAGGCTTGGCTAAAATGAATAGAGTGGTCCTAAATGCAGTCAAAACCAAAGCCATGCTGTTCAGCCCTAGATCCCTTGGACAAGACAGGACCAATTCCTTACAGCTAACGTGCTCTCAGGAAATATCATTGAAGTAGTAACCTCCTTAAATGCCTAGGGCTCATACTTGACCAAGGTCTCACCTTCAAGCACCACGTCGACCTAGTGACCAAGACCATCCACTGTAAACTTAGCATTCTGTATCGATTTTTAAAGGACCAGCTTATCCAGAAGCTAGGCTCTCAATTGCCTCTATTGTTCTGCTGCCCATCTTGACCTATGCTGACCCTGTAATACAGGGCATGGCCAAGTAAGAGGTCAACTGCTACAGATACTGTACAACAAGGTAGCTTGGTTCGCTGCTCAGGATCACTCCAGAAACCACCACTGTGACACATTAGCCAGTTACAGTGGCTCTCATTTGCTGCATGCCTCCAGTACCCCCTGCTCTGTTTGGCATTTAAGTTACTCAGCTCATCCGCTCCACCCAGCCTAGCAGGAACTGTTGCCATCAAGCACAACCCTCAGAGGCTTAGGACCTCAGGTCAGACTCTGCTGGAAGTCCCCAGGGTCAGGACCAATGTGGGTGGATAGTCTTTCTCTTACACTGCCCCTACCTGTGGAACAAACGTCCACCTGTAGTACACGATGCCCCTCACACTTGAATTTTCGCACTAAGATCAAGGCCCACATGATTGAAGCTAGCACTTGCCATTGTCATGGCACCTGATAGTCCACCCCCTTATTACCAACGCCATTACTTATGCCAATCCCTCTCACTGGTTCATCCCTTGTACAGCCCTTCTTTAAGCACACTAATTAACCACTGTACCTGTTTTTTGCCACACCATTATAGCTTGTATACCTCAACATTCTGGAAAATGCTAACCATGTCTGTAACCTGTCAATTAACTACATGTACTCTGTAACTATTAACTTCTCTGTTTTTCACCTTGTAATGTTATTCTGGGTCATCCCTGAAAAGGGACCTTCGGGGCTCTAGCGACACCTGATCACCAATATTTAATAAAAAAGACCCTGGCAAAGGTTGCATATTGATTTCATAGGACCTTATTTAAATTCCATGTTGTTTCTCTTAACTGATGCTTATAGTAAATGTCCAGAAATGCATCAAATGTCTTCAACAACTACTGAGAGTGCCATTAAACTGTTGGGGCAGGATTCACAAAGGGATGCTCTGGGGCCATCCCGACGTATATGAGGTGATTCAGGCAGGGGGCTGATGTGCTGGCGCAGCCCGATGCGCTGGGACATCACAGAAGCACTGTATACCACCAGTAATGGTATGCAGCGCATCTGGAGAGTGCTGTGAAGGGGTGTGTCCATGCATACTGGTGCAGCCCATTTACAACCCTATTCTGTGGTGCATCCCGGGGCAAGTCTAGGGATGCGCCACAGAAGGATAAGTCTAGAAATACTAGACTTAAGTGGGTGGCCACCCACAGGCGGCTGCTATACTGCAGGCAGCAGCAAGGCAGCCTGCCCACCCTGGCAGTCCAGTGTGTCCCCTTCACCCCAAGCCCTGTATTCAGCCGCTCTCGGCGGCGGTATGCCTGAAGTCACCCCCAGCCCGAACCCTCCGCCACCCTTGCGACAGTTCGAAGTCACATCAGCCTCAAACCTGCCGCCCCTAGTGACGGTATACCTGAGTCACAGCACCCTTGCTTCTGGTAGTGCGGTAGCTGTCGTCTCAGACAGCTTGGTTGGTGGGCAGCTGTGGCAGTATGCGGGTGGATGAGCTGCCCGCCAACGGTGGGACCATGCTGGGGTGGGGGAGAGGTGGGCTGGGGTGCCTGGGTGGGTACTTCCATAACGTCCGGCTGCCGCGAGAGTGGCTTTCATGGGGGCTTGGGGGTGCTGTGACTTCAGGCATACTGCTGCAAGGAGTGGCAGGTTTTGGGGGCTGAAGGAGTGCTGTGACTTCAGGCATACCGCTGCAAGGAGCAGCAGATTGTGGGGGCTGGGGTGTGTGTATTCATACATTTTGCCACATGGCGGTATTTTCCGAGGGCTTGGGGTGAGAGGCATGCTTGTGCAACAGCCTTGGTGTGGCATTTCACGGGATGGGGTCGGGACTGGGGAGGGTGGGGTGTCTACAGGTCGGTGCATTCTGCTGGAGCATCCCTGCAGGCACAATGCTAATGGGGTCATAATGGCTTGCTAATGGACCCATTGTGCCATGTATGCCTAAAGGCCTGATTTGCATGACCCTGTCTGTGAATCACATTTCTGGGTGCAGGGCATCCTGAGATGTCCTGCCCCAAAGGGTTCACAGCCTGACATGGGGATACACCAGCACAGCCTGGATGCCCCAGCGCATCCTGGGTGGGGCACACATATGATATTCACAGAGGAGATGCTCGGGCATCTCCTGTGCCTCCTCTGTGTATCGCCCAGTTAGGACTTTCCAGTGATCTCCCCGCGCCAGGGCAGCCGAGATGCAATTGAGGGTATCTTCTTTGTGAATCCTGCCTTTGAAATCTATCTTGCCACCCATGCTTTTCTGCAAGTGATTGTCTTGGATAATGCACCACAGTTCACGCCTGTTGAATTCCAAGTATTTTGCCAGCAGTGGTATCCACCATATTTTCTCACCTCCCTACCATCCAAGTTCAAATGGCGAAGCAGAATGCCTGGTTCAGACTTTTAAAAAGTATGCACAAAGCTAATCCTACTACACTGATGGCAATACAAATAGCCCTTTTGGACTTTCTTGTGATGTATCGAACAGCACCACATTGTGTCATGGGAATATTCCTGCAGAATTGTTGTTTGGACGTCAGATTCAAACCTCAGTTGGACCTTCTTCACCCTCTAGGCTGTAAGGCAGTAACTGAAATGCTTCCTAAGACCAGATCCTTCAAACCCAGTGATCTTGTGTGGGTCGGGATCTATGCAGGCCCAAAGAGATGGATAGAAGGCATGGTGGAAAACAGTTTGGAAATGTTGTCTATAGTGTTCAACTGTCTAACCAGAGGAGAGTGAAAAAACATGGACCAAATACGATTAGAACTGAGATAGGACAAACAAGCATTTGTCAATGCCGAACGTCAGCTTGCAGGTATTTGCAGTGGTGTTTGGCATGTATGGTGCTTTACCCTAATGCCCCTGTGATTGCTGGTATTTGCACAATAAATTTTCAGCATGACCTTTTGTTACCCCCATTGTGCGCTACATAGGCGGAAACACGTTTTGGGCAGGATGTGAAAAGTGACAGCTGTACTGCTTATAAGGAAGTGTGGTAAATGGCAATGTTGAAAATCTGGGTAATATTGAAAAGTCATAAAACTTACAAGCCTGCAGAGGAGCTGCATAGCGTAAGCTCGTAAAACAGTCATTTCTTGGAATTTTGCAAATTTTCAACATGGTGTCTTTGGGACCCCTTCTCATGAAGGTGTCACTGTCATGGCATTATTCGGGCCCGAAGGAATGATTTACGGCGCGGTAAACTGCGCGGTGACACAAAATCACCCTTTGGGCCGAACTCTGTCATAACTGACATCATGGGAGAAGTCCCAAGACCATGTTGAAATTTGGTGCAAAATCAAAATACCCTGAAGATATAATAAGTTGAAATCCCTATCTATCCCATTACAGCTTACTGGCATTTCCTTAGTTCACGGTTGGCTTTGAAGAGTGCAGACATGTTCCCGGTCCACGAAGATCGTCGCGCCGAGCTCGGAGGTAAGTATGGGGTGAGGGGCTTAGTGCGCAGTGGTGGGTGCGGGTTGTGGGGGTTGGGAGAATACATGGGACCATTTTTTCTTTACAGGTTAAAAAAAAAAAAAAAAGGACTACGTGGGAAGTTTGCCACGCTGGGGTGGAGCTCCCAGTGTGGCAGAAGGATAACGGGGGCCGTGGAGCCGGCGAGTTGGGCACCCCGTCGGCAAACAACGCTTGCGCACCAAAGCTTGGGGCGGGCGTGGCCGCGGGGAGGCGCGTGGCGAGGGGGGCGTGGCGCGGTGCGGTATGACCCATTGGTGCAGGACCGCCACGCCTGCTCAACAGAGCAGTGGATTGAAGGAGAGGCACACCTCCAAAGTGTGCCATTTTCCAAACGTCTTCGCGCATGCCGCGTTTAACGTAAAAAGGATACCCAGAGTCGGGTAGTTGTCCAGCATTATTTCTTCCAGAACAAGAACAGGAAGAGATAGTGCAATCACAGCAGTTGAGACAAGATGTGTCTGATGCTAATCAGATTCCAGTGCAACAGCCTCAAGTCCTACTCGTCAATCAGGGACGTGTAAGGCGTTCACCAAGGAGGATGGACTTGTAGAGATATAGTCTAATGACATGACTAAAAGGAACATTGCAGTAATAACTTTAATAGCTTCATATTATTTTCTGAATTATTGACTTAAGTACTTTAGCTAAGTCAGGAGGGATTGCTATGTGTAGTACATCTTTAAGAAATCTACTTCCTGTGAATGCTCTTCCTGGGTGTGTTGAGATATGTGTTCCCCTGTATCAGTGCTGTATGGAAGTAAACAGAGAAGGCCTACATTTCTGCTGTGCATGTTTTTCTTTCTACCAAGACCCTGATGTGTTTAAGGTACTTATTTTAGGCCACCAAATACAACAGGGAGGAGCCGCCACAGCAAGGATAGGCAATATATCTTGGGGATAGAAGAATATTACAGATATCGGAGTATTTATGTCTTGAGGTGGAAATCATGCGAGCCTGAAAGAAACAGCAGCCTTTGTTTCGTGTTGTCTTGGGCATCCTGCATCCAAACTGTCAAACAGTAGGGAAACATTGAAGAGTAAGAGTTCCTTAGAAATACATTGTTTCTTTTATTTTTGAGAGTAACAGACTTGGGTCTCAGGGTTGGACTGTGGTGTGAGGGGAGCTCACTGGGGACTCACCTGCAAATGGGGTGGGGCATTGAAAGGTTGAGAGCAGAGTAAGGAGGCAGCATCAAGAGTGGAAAAGGCCAGACATGTGAAGGTAGGGACCAGTGGGGTGGGGGTGGGGAATATCAGCCAGGCTGATCGGATCACAAACAGATGTTTGCTGGGTGGTGGTGTGCAGATGAAAAGAAAAAGCTGCCGTATGATTGGTGCGGCATTTTCTGTTCAAGTAGAGAAGGTTCGAAATCACCATCATGATCAGCCTGGTTGATGACTGGTGTGGTTCTGTCGTCCCCTTGCAGATCACTCTACATTGGACAGATGGTGTCGCACCCCCTCAAAAGTAACTCATTTCAAGAAGTTTACTGCACGTTTGTGCACGGTGGACCTAAGAAATAATACAGACTTCTGACTGAGGGATATAATGAGGGATATTTGAGAGATATCGTAGACCACAAAACTGACTATTCCATAAGTATCGTCACCAGTTGAGTCTCAGTTACCATATTGAGCCTGAAGCTTGTAGAGGCTTCTGTTTGTGTCAATGCCCTACTGTTGGTGCCACTGCCTCTCGGTAGTGGTGTTTGACCAAGTGTACATTGGCTCCCTCATGTGGACAGACAGTGAGTGCACCACTCTGCAGCAGCTACCTGCAGCGAGTCACAGGCAGAACTGTCCCCAACAGGGTAAGAGTGAAGCAATCACCGCTTGTCTGTACATGAGCAAGGACATGCTGACGCCAGCACTGGATGAGCTACAGGCTGCTGTTGGAGCAGAGTGAGTGAGTGTGGTTCCAAGAGCAGGCATGCAGGAGGATGTGGTTGTTTCTGTGCTTGTGTCTTGAAGAAGGAAACCTGCACTTCTGCTAATTGATCATCAGTGACAGGGCTGGAGTGACAAAAGCAGCAACATGGCTAGATTTACACTGGCATGGGCCCTATGTACACAGCAGTAACCATGGGTCCCTCACGCTCACTCCCCTTTCTCATTAGCATAGATTATTGCAGTTAGCCTTTACAGGTAAACATTCAGTATTTAATTCTATTAATCAACTACATATTTTAATGCACTTCAGCTCAATCATTAATTATAACATTTGTTATATTTTAAAAACGTCTTAAAATATCTGAGGCAAAAACAACTTCATATGACATATGTTGCCAACAAATACTGCAACTTTTATCTCCACTGTCAAGAAAACATTTTAATTTTTTTAAGGAAAAGTGATGCACACCTTTACACATTTGATATCGTCTTCTTAAAAAAAAAAAAAAATTTTATTCACCCTGTAAACAGTCTGCTGCACTGCAAAGTGAACTAGACTTTGGGCAGGATCACAAAGGTTTGCCTGGATGCAAACACAGTTTGCCTGGATGCAAACACAGTTTGCCTAGGGCAAACTGGGCTTTGTGACCAGCTGGCATTCAAAGCCAAGTTTGCCCCTGCAAACTAGGTTTGCACCTGGGCAAAGTAGTGAGGGGCCACGATGCAAATAAGTAGGAGGGGACCTGCATAGGTCCACAATCCCATTCACAAACATTTGTTCCATGCAATGGCCTTTCATGAAAGCTATTGCATGAAGCAAATTATCACCTGGGAAAACCTAGTGCTACTTTCCGAAGCTGTAGAGGTTGCAGAGGTACTGCAGCCCTCCTCCCCATTCCCGATCACTGGTATCTTTAAAAACAAAAACTTTACATTGGTAGTGTCCTCCACACTCCCATTCCCCAGTCACCCTTATAATAACAAATAGCCCCAGTTTCCATAGTATAGTGCCCCCCAATTCCATTATTGTAAAAAAATTCCCATTGCAGCTGTGGTCCCTCCCACCTCCACACCCTGATCCCTGGTATCTGTAAAGAAAAAACATTCTGTAGTTTTCCTTCCCCAGCCTGTTCCCCAGTTGCCCATCATAAAACATCTGTTTTCCATAGTACAGTATATAAGCCATTGATGGCCAGTAAGTAACTTGACAATTCACCAAAAGAAATATGCATTTTGCTTTTGAAGTAAACTGTTGTCTGTAGAGTGCTGTGGATTTTCTGGAACCGTGCAGTACAAGCTGACGGGTTGATCAGTTCAGCCAATGGGCTTGTAGTTTATACTGTAAACTGTCATTGACCATTCAGTCAGCGGGCAGCTGTGAAGGTGAGAGGAGGGCTGTGCTGCTCGCCCACCAGGAGCCATGCTGGTATGGGGGAGCTGGATGGGATGTAGTGCACCGGAGTGGGTGGGACCATTTCAGTATGGAAAGCGTTAAGATTACTGAGGCGAAGATCAGGACCGGGAGGAGGGACACCATACAATGGAAAGTGGGATATTTGTTGTAATAGAGGTGATCGGGAATGGGGAGGGGGTGAGACCACTGGAAATGGGGATTGTTTTATCTGTTATCAGGGATTGGGAACAGGGAGGGGTGGAACCCTATACTACGGAAAAGTTTTTTTTTTTAATGACACTGGGGATGGAGGTGGGACCATTATACATGGAAGGGGTTTTTTTATTACATATATGGGTGATTGAGGAATGGGAAGGGCCATTACATACAGAAATTTTTCTTTAAAATTGAAGATCAGCGATTGGGGATCTGTGACTGCGTGGGGCATGGACTGGGAGTATTTCTATATGCCTACACTGAACCCCGACATACAAGATCCTGAGTTCAGCAGCCTGATACACTGCTCGCCCAACAGGAAGGAAGGCGGTGCTGACAGAGGTAAGGTAGCAGATGTGATGAACCACTATGCTACCCTAGACAGGCACCACAAATAAACTGAGGATGCAGAAGCTGGCCAAGCTGATTCTGTGGCGTTTAGGGCTCAGCCTCCGCAGCTCGGCCAACATGGTGCGTAGACTGGGTTTCTATTCCCGTCACCACAATTTTACATTTTACCCCCATAACTTAATTTTTTTCCTCTGAGGTCCACTTCCCTTGGAGTTGATTATTTAATTTACGAAGTGCGGGGAAGGTGAGCGTTCTGCATTGCAATTGAGACCCTGTCGGTTTTCCGACATTCCATCTCCTGAACTCAGGCTTATGGAGTTCAGGAGACTGAATATTCGTTTCATACTGAATCCCATGGGTTTGGGAGAGGGTGCATAGCCACCTGCCAGCCATGCAAATGAGCCCATAATGGGCATGCAAATGACCACCTAACGACTTGCATGCCCAATGGGCTCATTTGCATTGCTCCCTTTATGAATAGGGGGTTGTGCTGTGGCACTGTATACACAGACCATTCCCTGGCTAGCTGGGGAGCATCGCTAATGGTTTTCCCCTGGGTTAACGCTGCTCCGACCAGCCCCTATTCACAGTCTGATAGCGACCACGTGAACTGCAGTATTGCCCTGTGGCACAAATGGAAGGTTCCACAGAACTTTTGCATGGAACCTTGTCCATTTCGTGAATCCCACCCTGGAATTTTCAAATTAACATTTATTTGAGCATGCATGCACTGCTTGTAAGAAAACTCATAAAAATTATACTCCCCACCCCAATTGTAAACAGGATTGAAAAGCAATGGGGTTTGTCTTGCAAACACTTTCCAACACCAGCACTGCAACACTTTACACACATTGGACAGTCCATTCTGAAAGATAACATTTATAAATTCTTTAATCAAGCCAACAATTAAAACAAAAGTTATGCCTTCTTTAAATTCTCATTAAAGCTCTTCTCTCAAAGGGCTGGCAGTATAGTCTAGAAATTAGAGTAATGAGTAGTGAATGAGGTAGTACATCCACCTGACCGATGTTTGATTCCCACAGTCTCCACTTGCATACTGTGTGACACTGAAAAAGTCACTTAACCTCCTTGTGCTCCCAGGATACACCTGGAAATGGGTTTTATTGGGCTGGCAGTATAGCCTAGAGGGTTAGAGTAACAAGAAGAAGAAGAAGCAGCATTTATATAAGGCTTCTCATATGCAGTGGATCCCAAAGTGCTTTAGCACACACTGCTCGACTGGTAGTGAGCGACAGAATGTGCAGTGGCAGTCATATCGCACATCAGCACCCACACACAGAATTGGACAATTGCATGAACTGTGTCTTTATGGGAAGGAAGTATTAGCCAGAGCACCAGGAACGTCAACAAGCTGTGAATGAGTTGGGTGCATCCAGCAGACCTGGGTTTGATTCCAGCAACCTCCATTTGCATACTGTGTGACTGGAGCAAGCTACTCAACCTCCCTTGTGCACGTGGGCTGCCCCTGAAAATGGGCCTTATGCCCAGTGGGCTGGACCCTGTTAACAAAAATAAAATCATCCAGTGCCAGTGGTGGACAAGGGCCAGCCAGAAGCAGCAGCCTACACTACAGCCAGCCTACTGTGTACATCAGTGAATACATGGTACCCTGCACAGCACCTAGTCAATATGTCAAGCATCACACACAGACTTGCACACAAAGTCCTGCATTAAATTAATGACATTGCTGCATTTAAAACATTTTCATCCACCACACCAACAAATAAGTACAGTACATACTTTTCTAATAAGTAACAGCAATGAGCATCAGAGTTATAATATGTTTAGCTTGTTAGCGAACAGTACATGAGAACACAATACCAAATAAATGCCAATGCTTCAGTGCTGATGGTAGGTCAATACCAGTGTAGGGTGACAGTCTTGTTGAGATTAGGACTCAGTGATTGGCTCAGGCCGGGTGGCAGTCAGGAATAGTGAATGACCTGAGGAACACATAACACAGGAGGCTGACTCCTGTGGGGAATGGCAGTAAGAGGTTACACAGCAATGAATAGGGCGGTAAAAGTTAAGCTGGGTGTCCATATTTAGACTGGGTCTAGTCACTGCAGCCAGTATGGCATGTCACGAACAAGATGTCCCCTCAACAAGTTCCTTCTGTCACCCAACAGTGTGCATCAGTTAGCCACCCCAGCCTAACTCCACATACTTTGATAATGATGGTGTATCAGAACTCAAGCAGTGCCTTCTGGTGGGACTCCTTGCCAGGATGGATGATCCTTATTTGCTTGAGGTCAGTCTCGTCGATTTGCTGCTCTCCTCCTCCCAGCCCCAAGTAGTAGAATGACGACTGCACCAACAAGACAAAGTTTAACCTCTGCACCATTTCAAACAGTAAACATTACAACGTAAGTGAGTGTTACGACTGGACCATGGAGAGTGAGAGGAGGAAAGCAGGAATGTATTGTTAATTACAGAACTGCAAATGGCAAAACACTCCTCTGTGTGTGTGTGTGTGTGTGTGTGTGTATGAGAGAGAGAGAGAGAGACCTCACACATAACGGGAAGGGCTAGGGGAGAAAAACAGTCTACAGGCTACTAGCCTATGCCCCTGTGTTAACTGATATCAATTCAACAACAATTTCACCTTCGAGATTAGAGGAAAGAAATCACTTAGTCCTGCTGGGTGGCCTGGCTCAAAATAACTAATAACAAGGACCCCACTAAGATACATAGATACATAGGACAGTGATGGCAGATAAGGGCCTATGGCCCACCCAGTCTGCCCATTTGAGCTTGTAAGTTCAGTTTGTTTTCCTAGAAGTCTGTTGCCCTTACCCCTGACCTCCAGAATTCCTTTATGTCTATCCCATGCATTCTTAAATCCTGATTGTTTCAGTCCCACCACTTCCTCTGGCAGGGTGTTCCACTTGTCCACCAATCTGCTCTATGAAGAAATTCTTTTCATTTTTCCTCTGAATCGCTCCTCCCTCCAACCTCATCCCATGCCCTCTAGTCCTGGAACATCTTTTTCGCTTAAAATAGTGTTTTCCTGCACCCTGTTCCTCCCTGTAAGATACTTGTATGTCTCTATCATATCCCTCTCTCCCTCCTCTCCTCCAGGGAGTACATGTTCAGTTCCTTCAACCTGTCTTCATAGGACTTGTGATGCAATCCATGCACCATCTTTGTTGCCCTCCTCTGAACCTTCTCTACCCTGTCTATGTCCTTACGTAGGTATGGTCTCCAGAACTGTACACTGTACTCCAGGTGGGGCCTCACTAGTGTCTTGTATAGCGGAATTATGACCTCCTTTTCCTGCTGGTGATGCCCTGCCTATACATCCCAGCATCCTATTTGCTTTACCTGCTGCCTTGTCACACTGTTTCCCTACCTTGAGGTCATCAGAGATGACAACCTCAAGATCCCTTTCCTGCTTGGTACATGCTATATCCCCACCCCCAACTGATATATTGTGCCAGGGTTTTGTGCCCCATATGCATTATCTTGCACTTCTTTGTGTAACCCCTGCAAATGGGGGTTCCCAAAAGACTTCCAGGAGCTTGCTTGAATGCTCCAAGCCTGAATGGTGTTTGGCATTTAAGCCATTTATCAGTGAGTGTTTTTAGAACCTCTGGTACTGTCTTTAAGAGCTGTCTGCTTGCAGACATAATTAGTTTGTATGGGGGACTGTGTGTTTCTTTGATTGAGTTACCAAGCTGCTGCTAATTCACTTCATTTTTGCAGTCACTAGGAGTGCAAAGGGAACCTATCTGAAAGATGTAACTGTTTGCCAGAAATTATTTAGAGTAATAATGAAATTACAGTTTGTCTAACCTACTTTCTTTGCAGTCAGAACTGTGTCTGCTAGTTCCCATTCTAGTTTTGAACTGCTGAACTGGACCAATCAGTGTGGGTAAGCTAGCTCTAAAATGGTGCCTTGGACCGAATCAGAACTTGGACTCATAATCTGAGCCAGCCACAAGAGGATTGTATGGGCAGTGACTCTGGGAGATGTAGTTTAGACTTCAGTGCCTTTTGGACCAACAGCAGCAGTCTATTGTGAGTGACAGCCAATCCAGTCAAGAACTGGGAGGAACTCAAAGGAAGTGCCCGTTTTGTCGGTTGGAGTTCAGTTGAGCTTTGGCAGTGAAGAAGGAAGAAGCCCTGTGCTTTTTCAGTGTGCAGTTTTAGTCAAAAAGGGTGTAAGGCCCAGAGTTCGGTCTGCAGCTTGTGTAACTGCTTGTTAGGACTGAATCAGTCCTGTGAAAAGAATCAAAGGATCTCTGAAGAGTAGAAACCAGGCTCACCCTGTAGAAGACTGGAGGAATTGCTGAAAATTGCTTCGGTCTGTCAGGAACTGAATCTGCTGTGTGTTCTCCCGGTATTGTGCAGAGTAATTGCGATCGGATACAGATGCAGCCTGCCTGGTATAGTGCTTTCTTTATATAAATGTGTGAAGAGGTTTGTGTACCTCAAGTGAGCCCTGCTGACATTGAAGGACCCTATCTTATTTGGAGGTCGTGAGTACTAATTCAGGGTTGCTCCTCGTTGAATTGCCACATTAAATCCAAATGGAATTACTGTACTGCTGACTGTTTAATTCTCCTTTCTCTGTGTGAAAGGCCCCTACCAGCTGCCACGGTTTGGACTAGCTACTTTGGGCTTGGGTACCCAGGGACAGTAACTGATAGGGATAGGCTCTGCACAGAGCCATAGGTAGATTATTAGAGTGATAAGCTAATTAACCTGATTTCCCTGTCCTTGTTATATCCCTAAATAAATCAGAGCTGCTTGTTTCAGCAAAGTTATACTGCCTGAGGTATTTGTCTGTGTTAAAGTACTGTACTGTGATTGTTGCACTGTATCTCATTTCACAGGAGGTCCCAGTGCCGGAACCAGACCTGGGGTAAGTGTATACTGTGAAGGTAATTTGATATATTGTGTGGGCCACTAGTGGGAAGAAAGGGGTTGCAGTGTCCCAGAGGGCTGTGACCAAGTTAGTTTAACTATTGCAAACCCTGACCTCTGGGTGGAGGCACCCGCCATTGGATCCAGGCCCCTCAACCTGTTAGTGGCAAATCAGGCAGGGGTAGTAGCCCCTGGGATAGCGCCATCTAGGGGTTACATTTGCATTGAATTTCAACTGCCAAACCCTGACCATTCTTCAGGTTTCTGCAGGTCCCTTCTCATTTTGTCTACACCCTCTGGTGTGTCTACACTGTTACAGAGCTTTGTGTCATCAGCTAACAGTGAAATTCAGCCTTCTAGGTCCTGCACAATGTCACCGATGAAGATGTTGAATAGGACCGGTCCCAGCACTGATCCCTGTGGTACCCCACTGGTCACTCTTCCTCTGTGGAGGACAGCCATTTACCACCACCCTCTGTGTCCTGCCACCCAGCCAGTTACCTACCCACCACACTACTGTCCTGCCCACACCCATATTCCCCAGTTTGTGTAATAGTCTTCTATGTGGCACAGTGTCAAAGGCCTTGCTGAAGTCCAGATAGGCCATGTCCACTGCCTTCCCTGATCCACCTCCCTAGTCACCCAGTCAAAAATTCAACGAGGTTGGTCTGCATGACCTCCCCTGGTGAAACCATGCTGCCTTGGGTCCTGAATCTATTGACAACCAGATGTTCCACCTCCATCTCTCTTCAGTAGTGCTTCCATGATCTTCCCCACTACCGAGGTGAGGCTGACTGGTCTGTAGTTCCCTGCTCTCTTTGTTCCCACTTTTGTAAGGGACTACATCTGCTGTCCTCCAGTTTTGGGTACCTCCCTGTTTCCAGTGATCAGCTAAACAGGATAGCCAGAGGTTCAGCCACCACCTCTCTTAGTTCTTTAAGGACCCTGGGTGCACCCCATCTGGCCCCATTGCTTTATCAACTCTTATTACTTCCAGTTCCTTCAGGACCCTTTCTCGTAAAGGACTTGTGTCCATTTCTGCACCATTCTCACCCTTGTACTTCCTTCAGACCCATTACCTCTTTTCCTCAGTAAAGACTGAGCAGAAATACCTGTTCAATATGTCAGCTTTACTGTTGTCATCCTCCACGCTGCCCCATCCTCCCCTTCAGTCTCACTATCCCTCCCTTTGTCTTTCTTTTTCACTTATGTACCTGTAAAAGGTTTTGTCCTCTACCCACTGATTTTGCAATGTGTTCTTCTGTCTGAGCTTTGGCTTCCCTTACTGACCTCCCTGCCTCCCTTTGCTTCTCCTGGTACTTCTCCTTATCCCCTTCTGCCTGTGTCTTTTGTATTGCCTGAATGCAATCTTTTTGGCTTTCACTTTCTTTGCTACCTCTTTGGAAAACCATAATGGTCTCCTCTTCCTTTTCCTCTTGCTAACCTGCTTGATGCATAATTCTGTTGTTCTTGTAATCCCCATTTTAAATACTGCCCACTGTTCCTCAACCCTGATTCCTGTTCCATTCCTCTTAATGCCTCTTTCAAGTATCTCCCCATTTTCCCAAAGTCTGCCCCCTAAAATCCAGGATACGTGTTTGTGTGGTTTGGTTCTGCTCTTTCTGTGATTTCAAACCACAATGACTGGTGGTCACTGTTTCCCAGGTGCTCCCCACTGTTACCCCATCACACTGTCCCTGTTTGTGACACAAGGTCCAGTATTGCCTTCTGCGAGTTGGTTCCATGACCAGTTGCTTGAGAAGGCACCCTGAAGGAGTCCAGGATAAATCTGCTCCTAGTTGATGCTGCTGCTGGGATGCTCCAGTCCATGTCTGGAATATTGAAATGCTTCTCTCTGAGGAAAACAGAGTATACAGTGAGCACAGCATCAACACCAAAAGCAGGTCAGCAAGCAGCATACAATACATCAGTATAGCAGCAGCCATAGTCTGATGGAAACAGTGAAACTCGTCTCTAGTGTAATTTAAACTGATCATGAAAATAATGACATTAAATCAGAGTCTAAAACCAGTCAGGACCAGACAGACTACAGAGAGCCATATCTATTTATTTTATAGGCGAGTTTGTTTCTTCTCAAGGAATCCTTGCTTTTTATTTTATGGCTGCCTGGGTGGAGCTCAGGGATATTTTGCCATCACTGTAGTAGAACAGAGGTTGCAACTGGAGCGTGACCCTGTGTTCTCTGCAGTGTGATGTGGCAATGTCTGGACAGTGCTAACTCCACTGGTGGCGTCTACACGTGGCCTTCCCCTCCCCCACAAGGTGCACTACTTTGAGAAAGACTCCTGGGAAACTGCACCGTGTGGCAGTTTCATCACCATCATTATCTGGGTAAATGGCACAATCGCTGCAGCTACAACAGCTGTGCCATCTGCCAGACACTGCCACCACTCTGAGAGCCATGCTGCCACTGTACAGTCAGGTAGAAGCTCAGCAGCCATATCAGCTCTGACCAGAGTTATTTCTTTGTTTTGTTTTATTTTTAAGCAGACTAGAGGCAGCCATTCAGTCCTGGGCAGTAAGCAACAACCTACGCTACCTAAAGACTAGAAGAAAGAAATTGAAAAAATATAACTAAATATTAAAATTCTAAATTCATACAGCCATGTGCCAGCCAGATTCCAGAACAAATTTGAACTTACTTAGGGGCTGTGTAGACAGACTGTGGCTGACTCTCTAGTCCCCAACCCCTGTGCTCCCACTCTCGGTCTCAGTCCCATCCACACACAGCACAGATAGTTAGGAAATGTGTATTCACTTACAGGAGGATCCTGCAGAGCCTCTGGACTGGCTGGGCCTGGGTCCTGCCTGGGTTTTAGTTGTTACTAGTTCAGTCATTGATTGGGAGGTAAATCACTATCTGTCTGAGATGAGTCGGCTTGTGCTGACTGAGCGAGTGTCGCCAAGGACCACAGAGTAAAGAAAGAAAATGTGCAGAGTTGATTGTGGTTACCATGATTCGGTCTCGAGAAACTCTGAGCTGCACAGTAAATAGCAGGTGGCGTCAAAGTGATGTGATCAAAGTTTGACAGCAGCAGGGAGCTCATTGCAGACAGAGTGGAACAACTGGTACCGGAGAGTGTGGCGAATGGGGTTGTATAAAGCTTCAGGAGTTCTGTTCCCTAGGAGGAGGTAGGGCTGAACAAGTGAAACCCATACAAACACTGCCAAGATGGACGGACAAATATATGGACAGAGGTGGACTCCTGCTTGAGAAGAACAGTTCAGGCTGTCTGTCACTGGAGAAAGATTGTGGGTTAAAGTTACAAGTCCTAGAGGAGAGCAGTTTAGAGTAGTTCAGAGCAGAAGAGAAAGAAAAAGGGCAGCTGAAACTGTGGCTTCAGATCATGGAAGGGCTGCTGGTGGAATGAGTCGCAGGAGACGGCATAAGTGTAGGAACCAGGGGCGGAGAGGCAGCCCCCACACACTTTTTATTTTTGTATGACAAAACTAGTTTAGAAAAGTGCCTTTGTACCCTCATAAGTGCCTTTCTGATCCTCCGCCCCTCAGCTTTTACTATCTTCCAGCACCCTTGGTAGGTGGGGGTAGGAGAAGGAAGGGAGCAGACAAGTAACAGCAAGTGGTGGGAACTGGAGCACATTAAGCCTATCCTGGGCAGTAACAGGACTGCTGCAGCTTGCTACTAGTCTTCTGTACTCTCAGAGGGCTGCTCATCAGCAGCGGTGAGGGAAGGGACTGGTGGGGTGGTGGAGGGTGACATCAGCCAGGCTGATCGGGTCACAAACAGCTGTTTGCTGGGTGGTGTCCTACAGATAAAAGAAAAAGCCACGGTATGATTGGTGCAGCTTTTTTCTTTTCAAGTCAGAAGCGGTTCAGGGAAAACACCATCACGATTGGCCTGGCTGATGATTGTTGTGGCTTTGTCATGCCCCTTGTAGATCACTCTACACTGGACAGTGTCACACCCTCTCAGAAGCAACTCATTTCAAGATGTTTGCTGCGCATGCATGCATGGCAACTTAAAAACACATTGTCAATTTTAAACTTGTTTGTTTTCTCTTGTTTTGCAGTAGGTGGCATGAGCGAGGAGTGCCATAAGGCTAGGAATTAATTCTAAACTTGTTTCAATTTACAGTGGCTCTGATTGCAGTCGGAGTGAAAAAGTAGGAAGAAACAGATAAAACAGGGAGGATGCACGAAGAGCTGAGGGCCAGTCAGATGAAACATTACATAGCATGCCAAACCCAGAAGGTTTAAAGACTTAGCATCTAAATAACAACTCCGTTCTCCTCAGACCTCAATGTCAGAGGGCAGAACTGATTGTCAATTGAACCTGTTTTTCTTCGTATTGCAGTAGGTGACTGGATTGCGTGCAGTGCCGTAAGGAGAAATTCATTTTAACTTGTTTAATTTGCTGTGGTTCTGATTGCAGTGAAAAGGAACTGACCAGGAGACACACGGACATGCAGACTGCTAACAGTAAATGCAGAATTCACAGGATTTTTTTCTTCTTACCGTTCCATTATTCATCTCGATTGAATGTCTTGTATAATTAAGCAATAGGCACGACAGGGTGTAAGCATTAACAATAACACAAAATCCCCTGGAGTGCCTTTGTTGCTATTATACAATGGCTCATTGTTAATAATGATAGTAATAAAAAGCTTTACATTTTTTTTTTAAAATTAGGTTTCTATTTTTTTCTGTGGAAGGCATGTAAATAAGGAAAAAACAGTCCAGTAGGTGGGGTTGCTGCTTCATAACTCAGTTGTCCACTCCAGTGTTTCTGTAGCACTTTGTGTTCTGTGTCTCACCCCAAAAAACTACTAGACACAGACAGAATTCTTAGTGGCCAGGTAATTTAATTCAGCAGGTTTTGTGTTTCTGTTGTTGTGGGAGCGATCCGTAGAGCACAGTACAGGCATTTGAAGTAAATGGCTTCACTGACTCACGTGACCCGGCAGTTACGGTCAGTGAAGCCACTAAACCAGGGAAAATAAAATTCAGAAGAAATTAAACATGAGGTGAAAACCTACATATTCTTCTGGGCACTTTCTTGTTGTTTTGGGACTGATGTGGGACGTGGATGATTCATCTTGAAGTGCACGGCCGTTACGGTCTCCGTGGGTCAGTGAAAGCCAACAGTATCAGGCGGGAAAGCGAGTGGTAAAGCGAGAAAAAAACAACAGGACATGAGACTATATAAGTACTGTTTTGTTTTCTGTGAGTGGTTCATTTGTTTGAGGGTGGGGAGGTAGGGAGTGAAGGCGAAAGGTTTAAAACTTTCATGTTTCCTGGGTGCACATGACATGGGCAGTGATTCTTTTAATGGTTATCGGGTAATTTTGCTGCCTGTCCTAGATACAGTGATGTTATTGCTCAATATCATCACTGTCTCTAGCTAGTGGTAGCCAATCAGATCAAAGGAAATTCCTTGCCATTGTATAATTGCGGTTTTACAGCTGGTCGGGTTCTGCTTCAAGGTAACTTAAGCTGGTGCTTCTGCTTTTACTTTATTTACTATTAGCAGTCTGCATGCAAGGGTGAAATGCATTTGCTTCTCTAATTGAAATACTGTGAAGACAAGAAAACACGATCTTGATCTTTAGCTGACAAAAACAGAAAATAACTTCAGACTTTGCAGACCACCTCTTGTTAACCTGATCAGCTGTAAAACTGGAAGAACAAGACGGCTGATCAGGATGCAGTAAAAAAAAAAAAAACTTCTTTAAGCACAGTGTTTGCATTGCATGACACATCAGACTGTAATATCTTTTCAACCGATGGGGCCAGACTACAAAGAAAAAATCAAGCTGAATATGTTGGCAAATTGTCACTTTCATTCAGCTTTTCACTTTGCATCAGCCCTGAGCAATTGCCTCACTGCTGCAATGATGAAATTTACTAAGTGAAACCAAGTGGCCTTGCTGAAATGGAGTCCGTCTGATTTCAGTCACGCAAACATGTGGGGGACATGACATTTCCATTTTATCACAAAATAAGCATTTGTCAATGCCGAATCTTTGCTTACTGGTATTAGCATTGGAAGTGCAGGAGTTAGACAGATGCAGAATAGGAATGGCGGTGAAGTATTGAACGTGACACTGAACCCCACCTCCATGCAGCGGATGGACAGGCATTGGGGTATGCCTTTGTTCAGACGTAATGCACATGCCATTTCACCTCACCCTATCCTGCAGACATTGACAAATGTTGAGTTGTGCTTTGGGTTGTTCGCTTACAGTCACCCCATTCTAGAAGGACATATGCTGAAATGGGTGCAGTATAGGAGAATGGGGTGAACTCTGGGCCGAAGATTCCAAGGTACACCTTGATGCCTGTCACTGGCTGCAGGATGGGGTGGAATGGCATGAGCATTACAGCCAGCAATCCAAAGGCACACCCTGATGCCTGTCAGTCTGTACAGAGTGGGATGTTATGGTTAGAAACCGTAACACCCTGGGTGTTTGTTAGTATTTGCACCACAAATTTTCAGCATGGCCTTTTGTGACTCCCACTTTAAAGCATTTGGTACCCCTGTTCATGAACAGTGGCATTGTGATATTGTTAATCTGTCTTGAATGTTGATTTGCTACAGTAACCGTGCCATTCTGCGCCAGATGTGCGAAAACACAGTTCGGCAGGGTGAAAATAACAGTGGTCCTGTTCAGAAGGAGGTGTGAAAATGCCAATGTTGAAAATCTGGAGTGAAAATATTAAAGATTCTCGGTTACGCACACGCATGGAAACTCGCAATACACGCTTGTAATACTGTCATTTTGTGAAATGTCTCACCAAATTTTCAACATAGTCATTTGGGACCTCTGCTAATGAACAGTGTCTCTGTGATTTTGTTCATCTGCCCCAAATGCTGATTTCCAAAGCGACTGCGCCCACATGTGCAAAGCCACATTTCGGGCAGGATGTGAAAATGACAGCTGTACTATACATAAGGAGGTGTGAAAAAATAGCAATGCTGAAAATCTGGAGTGAAAATATTACAAATTCTCGGAATTCTGTAGTGAGAACTGTGCAATGCGTGCTCATAACACAGTAATTTTTGGAATTTTTCACCAAATTTGCAACATAGGCTTTTGGAGGCCACCTCATGAACAGTAACGCTGTTGTTTCATTACTCAGTCCCGAAGGTGATTCCACACAATGACCACAAAATCACCTTTGGGACAGAATAATGACATGACAGTGACTGAATTCATGAGTGGGGTCCCAAGAACTCATGTTGAAAATTTGGTGCCAAATCTGTAGAAATGGCAGAATATCCACCTAAGTTGAAAAAATATTTATGCCATTATATAGCTTATTAGCATTTCTTCAGTTTGCAGTCAGTTTTAAAGAGTGGAGCGTGTTCCCGCTCCACAAAACCATCGTGCCGTGCTCGGAGGTAAGTATGGAAGGTGATGGGAGTGTATGGGAGATGGGGTGCTCAGAAGGTGGTGCGGGTTGGGAGAGGGGCACTGAACACAATGAGGGACTGTTTTCTACTTTTCAGGTAAAAACAAAAATGAAAACCATCACAGGAAGGTTTTATTTTTTACAGGTAGATTTGGCACTCTGGGTGGGCTCCCAGCATGTTACCTGTGTGTGTTTTTGGGGGAGGGACTGGAGCTGACGGGATTGTGCCCCTGTCAGCAAAGAAAAATAATGTATATTTGTGGGGAGAGACATGATGCTGTGGGAGATTGGGTACCCCCTCGGCAAACAAAATGTATGGGACATAATGCCAGCGGGGTGGGCCCCCGTCAGCAAATGAACTGGGAGGGCATGCCGACAGGGGATTAGGCACCCCCATCAGCTTTCATGGGGACTCTGAGGCAGGCGGCAATGACAGCACGTATTATTGAAATGTTACACCAGGCAAGGTACCGCCCTGCAATGACAGGTCACTCCTTCATTGCAGCAGCAAATTCGCATCAAGTTGTTGGCACACTTGCTGAACTACTGTCAGCAGCAGCTGCCACTGCATTGGGGAAAGAGAGGCAAGCCTCAAAATGCAGTGGGAGCATTGGCCACCACAGTGCCGCACCTCCAAACCCCGCTTCTCTTCTAAGTTGTTACATAATGTTTCTTGCTCATGCGCTAAGCAACATAAAATGACAGGGAAGTAATACATTTCTTGTCCGGGATAAGATTTTAAGCAGCAGACTGTAACAGACATAGAAAACAAATAACTGTATTTTGGCATTTGTCATTGATCTTTTAAGTGTGAAGGACACAGTTGTTTTGGACTCAGCTTGGCAGTTCATAGCACTGATTCCATTGGGATACATAGCTAGATGTGGGGTCAGAGTGTGTGGACTGTGTGTGGAGTTTGGAGTAGGAGCTGTGGACCAGGAGCAATCAAACAGCATGACATTGGCTTGGTGCCCCACTTCACTGGAAATGTCTAGAGTCCACCGCTTGGAAACAGGTGGCACTGATTTTGTTAGGATAGATAGATAGATATAGATAGATGTGGGGCCAGTGAGAAAAGACTGTGTGTGGATTTTGGACTAGGGGCTGTGGACCAGCAGTGATCAGCATGGCCTGGACGTTATAGTAAAGATCACCCTCGTGGTATCACTGCTCAGGATGGGTCTCAGCATAACTGGAACTAGGTTGTACCTGGCCAGTGAGGATAAGAAGTCACTCCAAGTTTAGGAGGAAAACTTCCCAAACAAGTTGATGGTCGCAGGCATTGATGGGGATTGTTCTGAGTGCTTCTGGCTGCATGTCTGTCTGTCTGACTGTAGCAGCCAATTACTGCTGTCTCCTGAGTCCTAACTACCAAGTGTCTCTATGTTTGACTGGACTTTGGATAACTAATGAGGTAGCCTAACAGGACCACAGTTCACCATGAAGCCGGCTGGTGTATACAGATGCTATTAGTGGTATGACGAGGGGGACTGGGAGTAGCGTTATGCAAATGAGAAGACTGAGACAGTCCCTGATTGCAGCAGTTCATTTGTTTCAAGTAGACAAGGTTTCTGCCAGTTACAGTCTGACTGCTGTCATAGCCAGCTTGCAGACTAATTGGTGTGTCAGGGGCGAGCCTAATGCAGCTTGAGCTGTGCTGTACTGGCCAGGACAGTGACACACCTCTCAAATGCTGTACTGTACTGTACCAAGATGTTTCTTAGCATGCAGAGGAAACCTAAAACCCTTTACTTAATCAGACCGCTCCAGTTAGTATTCAGAACCCTTCACCTCAAACTCCTTGATTTACAATTTGTTACCTTTATCAGCCACAATCCTGGTATCCAGCTGTAAGCCCCTACTTCAACAGCCAGCAACCCCTTTTTGTACAAACTGCTCTGTTCCCTTTGTTTCTTTCTTTCAGTGCTCTTCCTTGCTGCTTCTGTTGGCACTAGCAGAGTTAGTGCAGTGCATGCTGGTGAAAGGTTTCCTGAGATTTATAAACCTATGAGCTGAGACCTGGGGAGACAGGTGCCAGTCAAGTGCATGAGGGGCTGCTGACTGCCGACACCAGGGTGGAAAAAAGAGCTTGATTTAAAAAAAAAACAAAAAGACAGGGTGACTAATGAAAAGCTGTTTGTTAGAAATGGGATACAGTTATAGTTGGGCATGGTTAGAGGTTGATGGGGTGTATATTCAGAAAGGTTGTAAGGGGTTTTACTTCACATTGAGGGTGGAGGAGCTATGGAATAATTTGCTTGTGGATTTGGTCGGCGTCGTTTACTAAATGAGTCCAAACATGTGTAACCTCCCCACCCTTCTTTTCTGCCGCCCACTCGTAAGTGGGGCTGCCTTAGGGATATAGGCTGGAACCAGGGTGCATGATTAGAATGCACCTGGCAAGTGGCCTGGTGGGGATCCTTATAGCAGCGTACTGCCAGGGTGCTTCCCCACAGGAAATGAAGTACAGCCTTCTCTCTTGGTAACAGGTAGAACAATATACACTCCTCTCCCACTTATCACTCTAAGCATGGAATATTATACTACCCATGAATGCAAATAATTCAGCAATTACAATAAAATAACCAAGGGGTTATTTTGGGACTGAATAATGAGGTGAGGGACAAGGGAAGCAAAGGGTAATAAAACAGTCAACAAAATCTTAAAATAAAACTGTAATCAGCAGACTAATCATATAACACATTATCTTACAACCCAGTATTCGTGTCCTAGCCCCTCTCCCCACTGGTGCACTGGTTAGCCCCCAGTCCCTGTGGGAGCTCATACCTTTGTGTGTACACTGAAGAGTTGCAGGCCTGTGAGCTAGTAGACACTGGGTGCAGCAACATTGCAGTGGGTGAATGCTGCAGATTCAAGTACAAACTACACCAGGGTGTAGAAATACATTTTTTTCTGGCTGTAACCATTATTGTGGGTGTAGCTAAGGTAATGCAGGAAGACCAGATGGGAAGTTAACTAGCTAGCTGAACAGTTAGAAAAGTATTTGGTTTGGTAAAACCCTTACGACATTTGGTGAATAGGAGATGCAGGAGTTGAGGGACTGCTCCTTCGGCGGCTTGGAAGAACAGAAAGAGATGGTGTGAATGCAGGCAATGATCCTCTATACTTCATAGACTCATAGAGACTTGTCTTCACCCCACAGAGGGACGTGCCTTCACCCGCCTAGCAGGTAGGCCAGCAGCTGAACCGCAGGCAGGACCTCAGAGCATAGGTTCCTGGCAGAATTTCAGTCTCTGGTGTCAGGACAGGTAGTGGATTTTGTTACCTCACCCAAGCTCGGATATACTACCACTTTCAGCAGTCAATGACATCTGGATTACCAAATATCACCAGTTCAGGCAAGCCTTAGCAATAAATTCTGCAGTTCTTAGTTCATTTTGGCACAAACTCACTTTAGTTTTTCTGTGACAGCAGCAGGCTGTCAAAATCAGTTTCTTCTTCAAAACTCTTAACACTGAATCACCAGGGTCAAACTGTCAACCCCAGAATGTTTGGTTTGAATATCGACACCTCATTAGTCCACAATAGTCCTGAGCTCCACATCATTGGATGTACTGCAGCTACCAATGGGATTCCACGCTGTCTTCAAACAACCTCAACAAAGATGACTGCCCCCAGACAGTACTTACTCATCAAAGTCCATTATAAATGTATAGTCTTGGAAGCATCTGACTGCATAGCTAGGACCCCTGGTCCCTTCTGGTGAGTCGCTAGGTCCAGGGGCACTTTGGGGACAGGACCTCCGTTAGAAGCTCCGTTTGTGAACTCCCAGGAGAAACTGTCTAAAAATCGGCAGTCTGGTGCAATGCATAATGGGACTTGTAGTCCCTGTGGGCATCTTGCTGTCCCCTAACTCCTGATCCACTGGAGGCAAGGACTGGGTTGGGAGCCGCTTTAAACATATTTTATTTTGGTTCCCCAGCCCCTTTGCTGTCCCATGAGGCTGTGAAGATGCTTCCACAAGCGGTGCTTCTGCCACATTCTTGTTGGGTGCTTGAGGCACCAGAAGCACTGGTCTGTCCTGTGCTCCCCACCCACTGTGTTGCAGCTTAGGGGCAGGGGAGTAACACACCAGCGGCTCACTGGCTGCTCCTTTGGTGGGTGCAGGAGGTACCAAAACTGTGAGATGTCTCCTGGCCCTGGTCCTGGATCAGGCCAGGAGGAGGAGGCAAATGACCTCGCTTGCCACATGGGATCGGGTGTGTGAGGCACCACAGCACAGCAGTGTGCGCCTGGCAACATAGCAGTCCAGGAGCAGGGCAGGGGAGCTAAGAGTGAAGCAGAAGGCATCAGGAGGCAGGCAGACTGGGGCCCTAGGTAAGCTCCTGACTTGGGAGAGGCGCTACACATGGCTGTGAGGGAGCAAGATGATCCAAAGGGGAATACTGGGGAGTGTAGTTGGTAGAGGAGAGAAGGGATCAATCTACCAGTGCACTAGTCCGGGGGTGGGGGTGAGGAAATATTTGTTGTGCAGACTGAATGGACTGTCTGTTTCCTTCTGACAAGAGATCTTGTTTCTATGATGCATGGACATCAGGAACTATATTTGGGAAGTTTCTGGCCAGTCTAAAATTGGAGACAGAATGGAAAGGGTGGCATGATCACTGTATTTAAATTCCAAAAGAGGAACTTCTCCCCACTGTGACTAACAACCAGCAACCCCCATTTTTGTACAAACTGCTCCATTCCCTTTGTATAAACTACTGTTTCCTTTCAAACTACTGTTTCCTTTGTACAAACTGCTGTCTTCCCTTTGTTTCTTTCAACGCAGTTTTCCTGTCTTTGACGTTGCACCTCGTGCTCTTAATTTCCCCAACATGCGAGCCTTGATTCTGCCACCCTTCCTCTCTTACTTCTCCCCACTATCCTCACCTCTCCCACATCCCCTTTCTTCTGTACCCTCTCCTCCCTGCTCACCCTTCACTTGCTCTTCTGTATTTTTTTCGCAGCCCACCACTTCCTTACACCGCTATTCTATCGCTACTGAATTGGCAAGGCCTCCTAGGCTGCCTCCTCATTTTGGGTTAACCAGTTATTATCCAGATGCCATTTCAGTTGTTACTTTCAGTTTGCTGATTTCTAGTTACATTGTACAGGCATCTTTCTAGACTGATTTTACCTGAATACTGTTGCAATCTTTTACCATCGTATGTTTGTTATCCTTAGCCGATCCTAGCTAAAATTGTCTGGGGATCCTTGGAGAGGTGTGTCTTTCCAGATCCCTTAAGGAGTGGTCATAAGACCACCCTAAAAAAAAAAAAAAAATCATCCTTGGACCCAGACTTCCAGCTAACTACAGGCTCAGTCTCTAACCTTCCTTTTGTTGGGAAGGTTATCGAGAAGGTGGTTATGATGCAGTTGGATGACCACCTTGTGACCCACAATGTCTATGATGCTCTTCAGTCCAGTTTTCAGAAGAGACATAGTACTGAGACCGCACTTGTTCGTGTACTGAATGATCCCCTAATAGCAAGGAATTGAAATGCACGTACCATCTTGGTCCATTTTGATCTCTCTGCATTTGACACTGTGGACCAATGTGTGCTTCTGGAGTGCCTGCGGTGGCTCTGTGGACTGTCAGGGCAGTCCTAGAATGGTTTCGATCTTTTCTCGCAGGCAGGTCTCAGAGGGTGGTCACTAGGATTTATTTCTCTGACTCCTTCCCTATCCTTTGGGGTCCTGCAGGGCTCCATATTGCCACCCATTTTGTTCACAGTGTATATGCTGCCGTTAGGAGATATCATCAGGCGATATGGTTTGAGTTTTCACTGCTATGCAGATGTTACTCAACTGTATTTGTCCTTTCTACTTGAACAGAAGGATGCGATCTCTGTATTTAACAACTGTCTCATGGGATCAAGGACTGGATGAGCACCAGCTGGTTGACTGAACCTGGACAAGACTGAAATGATGGTAGACCCTGGTCATCCTGGGACGGGTTTGTGGTCTGGACACGATCGGGCATATGGCTCGATGGTGTCCAGCTCACAACCTTGACAGGGTGTGTAACTTGGGTGTTGTTATTGATGATGGTTTGACCCTGAAATCTCAGGTGTCTGCTGTTGTCAAATCCTCTTTCTACTATCTGAGGAACATCACCGGTGAAACACCTGCTTCCCGGATGACCTTCCAACACTGGTCCACGCCTCATCACCACTCGCCTTGACTACTGCAATGCCCTCTACCCAGGGCTTTCTGGGGTTGATATCCACCACCTGCAGGTAGTGTAAAACCGCAGCCAGGCAATTGTCTGGTACATCTAGGACCAGCCATATTATGCCTGTGCTGCGTGGACTGCACTGGACTGCCTGTTCAGTGGCAGATCACCCTTAAGGTCTGTCTTCTGACCTTTAAATCCCTACATGAACTGAGACCTGGCTACCTGCAAGACCTCCTGACTCCCCTACCACCTCCATCCTCTCTCCGAACCCACCAACAAGGGATTGCTAGAGATTCCCAGAGTACGTCTGAAGACATCTGATGCATGTGCCTTTTTGTTGGCGCCCTACCCTGTGGAATTCTCTACCTGTCGGTTGAGAGAATGCCTGACTGTTGAGAGATTTAAGTCAGAATTCATGTCTTATCTCTTCCAAAAGGCATTCCCAGCATTTTAATTATAGTTATTGATCTGTATTTATTGATGTGTATTTTATGGCTGATTTGTAAAGCGCCTTGGTTCTAAGAAAGGTGCTATAGAAATAAAGATTGCTTTGCTTCCCTACTGATGTGGAACCTTGTAAAAGAGCTGTTTTTGCTCAGAGGTATTGTATTCAAAGACTTCATAAATAAATAAATAAAATAGAGTTGGTTCTATTTGTAGCTCCAAAGCGTGGTGCTACAATGGGAATGGGGCATCTGTTTACCTTCTGATCTCTGCTGCCTTCTTTTGCAACAAAGAATGAGTCTTGAAGTTCTTATTCTTAAACCACATTTCAAATGTAGTAATTATAGACACATCTGAAAATTAATTATTTCAGAAATTCATGCCAGTTACACATCTCTAGAAGTTTTCTGTCATGGGGGTACTTGGGGAATCGGGAGAGCTACAGTTTAGAACTGTGCAAGTTTGAGGGGCCTTGTTTAGAACCTGTCCTGATTGTCATTTGGCCTGTTTCTATAGAATGTCCCTTTAGGGGTTGCCATCAGTCCAGAGGTAGGGCTGTCATTCTGATGTTGGGACCTGGATTCAAGTTCAAGCATGAGTCAATAGGAACTGGTCCATCAGTGCAGTTTAAGGTTACCATTCCGATGTTGGGGACCTGGATTTGGGATTGAGCATGAGTCAGTGGGACTGGGCCATCGGTGAATTGGTAGGGCTACCATTCTCAATGTTGGGGACCAGGGTTTGGGATCGAGCATGAATCAGTAGGGGCTGACCCGTCGGTGCAATGATAGGGCTACCATTCTGATGTTTGGGACCTGGGTTCAGGATCAAGCATAAGTAAGCAGTGGCTGACCCATCGGTGCAGCGGTAGGCTACCATTCTCAATGCTGAGGACCCAGATTTTGGATCCAGCATGAGTCAGTAGGGGCTGGCCCATCGTTTCAGCAGTAGGGCTACCATTCTTGATGCTGAGGACCGGGTTCAGAATTGAGCATGAGTCAGTAGGGGCTGGCCATTCGGTGCAGTGGTAGGGCTACCATTCTCGATGCTGAGGACCGGGTTCAGGATCAAGCATGAATCAGTAGGGCTGGCCCATCAGTGCAGTGGTAGGACTGCCATTCTTGATGTTGAGACCTGTGTTCAGGATCAAGCAGCTGGCTCATCTGTGCAGCAGAAGGGCTATTGTTCTTGATGCTGAGGACCCGAGTTCAGGATCAATCATGAATTAGTAGGTTGGCCAGTCGTGCAACCCTAGGGCTACCATTCTCCATGCTCAAGAACCATGTTTGGGATTGAGCATGAGTCAGTAGGGCTGGCCCATCGGAGCAGCCATAGGGCTACTATTCTCAATGTTGGGGACTCGAGATCAGAACTGAGCATGAATCTGTAGGAAAAATAGACTTCAAAGGCAGCTACTCAAGGAACTAAAGCCAGAGCCACGACATAAAAAACACTCAAAAGACTATCAAAATCAGGCTACATTTAACTGACCACAAAAGACCTTATGCTAGGTCAAGTTGAAATAAACTTTAATGACAGCGTTCAAAGCATCAGGATAGCAGCACCCCTAATCTCACCATGTTACTAACTTTTGCAGAGCACTCATGCTTTTCAAGGTGTGAAAGCATGAGTGCCACATGAAACATTAGTCGCAGTGAGATTAGGGGTGTTCTGAATCCTGATGCTTTGAACTTTGTATTAAAGGAAAACTCCACCCTCATATCTTCTCAATGTCATTTGCTTCCATGTCAACAGACAACTCTTTCATGTAGCTGTTAAAGATGTATGCAACTGCGCCTGTTAGTTTTCACACTTCATACTAGGCCCTGTCACTCCTGGAGGGTCCATTTTGTGGTTGTTGAAATCACATTGTCCCTGAGAGTTGCATTAGCATATGAGAACATGATGTCAGATCAACCATTTGTATCATGTATCTCAATGCTAAAATTGCAAATACCCTGCAAAACCCACTGGAAACTAATAAACCGAATGGAGTTTAAAGGGGAAAAAACTGCATTACAGCTCAGATAGCTTGTCAAACTCACTGAAGGTAAATGTGTATTTCAACCTTCTTGCAGCTTGGTTCTTTTAAAACTGCTTAAGCAGACAGGCATACTGGGAGTTTACAGGTTGATTACGCATCCCATTCTCATATGCTAATGCAGCTCTCAGGGCAATGAGATTTCAACAACCACGAAAGGACCCTCCCAGCAGAGTGACAGTGCCTAGTATGAAGTGTGAAAACTAACAAAAGCAGTTGATCACATCGTGAACAGCTACATGAAAAGAGCTGTCTGTTGGACATGGAAGCAAATGACATTTAGAAGATATGAGGTGCAGTTTTCCTTTAAAGTTTATTTCAACTGACATAGAAACATAGACTTTGATGGCAGATATGGACCGCTAGGTCCATCTAGTCTGGCCATTTCCTACCTACAGGATAGGCCGCAGATCCTAGTTAACCAACAGCCTATATCTTCCTGCCCCCACAAGAATTGCCTTATGTCTGTCCCATGCATTCTTGAATTCTCCCACAGTGTTAGACCCTCACAACTTCCTCAGGAAGGCTGTTCCATGCATCCACTACCTCTCTGTGAAATAATACTTCCTCACATTGCCCCTGAACCGCCCTCCTTCTATCTTTAAATTGTGTCCCCTTGTTCTTGCAAGTCTCTTTTCTGAAAGATGCTACCCTCTTGGACTTTGTTGATTCCTTGAGGTACTTGAAAGTTTCTATCATGTCCCCTCTCCCTTCTTTCCTCAAGGGTATACATATTAAGCTCCTTTAGTCTCTCCTCATGCGGTTTCTCTTGCAGACCCTGCACCATTTTAGTTGCCCTCCTCTGGACTGCCTCTATCCTGTCTATGTCCTTGCGGAGATGGGGTCTCCAGAACTGGACACAGTATTCCAGATGGGGTCTCACCAACTGTCTGTACCGAGGATAACAACTTCCTGTTTTCTGCTGCTGATGCCTCTCCCCATACATCCCAGTATACCCCCGGCCCTCTCTACTGCCTTCTCACATTGCTTGCTAACCTTAAGGTCATCTGATATGATTACCCCCAGGTCCCTTTCCTGTTTTGTTGTTGTTACTACCTCCCCACCCATTGTGTATTCTTCCCTGGGTTCTTGTTTCCCAGGTGCATTATTTTGCACTTTTTGCATTGAATCCTAGCTGCCATCGTCTGACCATCCCTCCAACCTTGCCAAGTCCCTTTTCATCCTTTCCACGCCTCCTTGTATATCAACCCTGTTGCAGATCTTTGTGTCATCTGCAAAGGCATTTTCCTTCCAGTCCCTCTGCAATGCCACTGATGAAGACATTGAAAAGGACTGGACCCAATACTGAACTCCTGCGGTACCCCACTAGTAACCGCCCTTTCTTCAGAGTGGACTCCATTTACAATTACCTTCTGTGTCCTGTTGTCCAGCCAATGTTTTACCCAGGCTACCACCCTGGGACCCACTCCCAGGCTGGTTAATTGACTAATAATCTTGTGTGGGACTCTGTCAAATGCCTTGCTAAAGTCTAGGTAGGCCATGTCCACAGCCCTCCCTGGTCTACTACTTTGGTCACCCAGTCAAAGAAATCTATTAGATCGTCTGACATGACCTTCCGCTGTGAACCCATGCTGCCTTGGATCCTGTGCTCCACTGACCTCTAGGTACTCAACTATTCTTTCCTTCAGAAGTGACTCCATCACTTTCCCTACCACAGAGGTCAGACTGACAGGTCTGTAGTTTCCTGCCTCTGTCTTGGTCCCACTTTGTGAAGGGAATCACATCCGCCTTCCTCCAGTCTCGGGTACCACCCGTCCTCCCATGATTTATTAAAAAGAGTAGCCAGTGGTTTCACTAGTTCTTTCCTTAATTCTTTTTAGAATTCTGGGGTGAATTCCATCAGGACCAATTGCTTTGTCCTTTTCAGTTTTAGTAGTTCTTGCAGAACCCTTTCTTCTGTGAAAGGACTGGGATCGACCCCTATCAAGAGTGCTTCTGTTAATTGGATTAGGCACTTCCCCTTCTCTTTTGTGAATACTGAGCAGAAATATTCGTTCAGTATTCCTGCTTTTTCACTGTCCCCTCTGCCCACCCACCGTTCATTCTATTCAGCCTCACTATCCTCCTTTGTCTTTCTCGCTCGCTGATGTACCTATAAAGGTTTTATCCCCTTCTTAACTGAGTTGGCTATCTTTTCCTCAGTTTGGGCCTTTGCTATTCTGACTTCCTCCCTGCTTCTTTCTGCCTTAACTGGTACAGCTCTCTGTCCTGCTCTTTCTGTGTTTCCTTATACTTCGAATGCTATCTTTTCTTCCTGACTTTCACAGCCACCTCTCTTGAGAACCATAGTGGCTTTTCTTTCATTTTGATTTGTTTATTTGCTTCACACAAAGGCTTGTTGCCTCTGTGATGGCAGTTTTGATAATTTCCATTGTTGCTCCACACCTCCTTCTAGCCTGTTTGCTAGTGCTTTTCTGAGGCACTCTCCATCTTGCCAAAGTCAGCCCTCCTAAAGTCCAGTACCTCACTTTTGTATGGCTTGACCTCAGTAGCTGAATTTAACGTGAACCACACTGTTTGATGGTCACTTGTCCCCAGATGGCAACCCACTTCTAGATCTGAGATCCTCTCACTGCCCCGCTTGAGAGTACGAGGTCTAAGATTGCTCCTCACGAGTGGGTTCAAACTAGCTGTCTAATGCCTGCCACCTGTAGGGTGTCAAGAATGGCCCTGTTTGGATGTGGCTGCAGCAAATGTGCTCCAGTTAACATCTGGCATATTCAGGTCTCCCATCAACAGTATCTCCCTTTCTCTGCCATTCTAAGAATGCCTTCCATCATATCCTTGTCCATTCCTTCCCCTGACATGGGGTCTGTACACAACCCTATGGGACCTAGCGTAAGGTCTTTTTGTGGTTCAGTTATATGTAGCCTGACTTTGATAGTCTTATGAATCTGTAGGGGCTGGCCCATCAGTGCAATCACAGGCTACCAATTCTAAATGTTGGGGACTGGGCCAGCCCAGTGGCACTGAGGGTTGAGGCACTGGACACCACACCTTGCTTCACACAGACGACCCAGGTTTGAGAGTGAACCCGGGTCACCAGGGGCGACTGGGGTGCAGGAGGGTGCAGGACTGAGTTGCCGACAGCAAGCTGTCCTCCGTGAGGATTCTGTGCTTCTGGCACTTTAGTGCACCCAGTGGTGGCTGGAAGCCTATGCAGCCGGGAACACTTTAGAAGGAAGAGAGGATGTGGAGGCTTACTTAGGTTGCAAGGGAGCATGCTACTTAGAAACATAGACTTTGACGGCAGATAAGGACCGCTGGCCCACCTAGTCTGCCCATTTCCCTACCAACTGGATAAGCTGCAGGTCCTAGTTAACCAACAGTCTATTTCTTCCTACCCCCACAAGAATTGCCTTATGTCTGCCCCATGCATTCCTGAATTCTTCCACAGTTTTAGACCCCACAACCTCCTCAGGAAGGCTATTCTATCGTCCACTACCCTCTCTGTGAAAAATACTTCCTCACATTGCCCTGAGCCGTCCTACCCATCTTCAAATTGTGCCCCTTGTTCTGCAATATCTCTTTTCTGAAAGGCGCTACCTCCTCTTGGACTTTGTTGATTCCACTGAGGTACTTAAAAGTTTCTATCATGTCCCCTCTCCCTCCTTTTCTCAAGGGTATACATATTAAGCTCCTTTAGTCTCTCCTCATAAGGCTTCTCTTGCAGACCCCACACCATTTTAGTTGCCCTACTCTGGATTGCCTCCATCCTGACGATGTCCTTGCGAGATGGGTCTCCAGAACTGGATGCAATACTCCAGATGGGGTCTCACCAACTCTCGTACAGAGGGATAACAATTTCCTGTTTTCTGCTGGTGATGCCTCTCCCTATACATCCCAGTATCCCCAGTCCTCCTACTGACTTCTCACATTGCTTGACATGCAGGCTTTGCTGCAGTCCTCCCTCCTGGGGCACTAGCAAGAAAACTCCACACTGCGAGCAGCATGACACCCCAGATGGACTACTGCACTGCCAACCTAACAAAGCCCGTCATAAGTCAGCATGGGGCTCCAGGGTGATGCTGGTCTCTTCCTCCATTCCTGGTGGGGATCTCCATGGGGGTAGGCCACGGTCTTCTCCTTTATGCAGATGAGGCAGAGGCTGATTGGTAGGTGTATTGAGAGTCAGCATACAGGGTGGATCAGGGAATAGGTATTGTCCCCCGCCGCAAGTGTAGCAATAAACAGAATTTACAAAATGAAATAGATGTTGGGGACCCAGGTTCAGGATAGAGTACAAGTCAATAGGGACTGACTCATCAGTGCAGTGGTAGGGCTACCATTCTCAATGTTGGGGGCCTGGGTTCAGGATAAAGCATAATTCAGTAGGGCTGGCCTGTCAGAGCAGTAGTAGGGCTACCATTCTCGATGTTGGGGACCCAGGTTCAGGGTCTAGCACAAGTCAGCAGAGGCTAACCCATTGGTGCAGTGGAACAGCTACCATTCTCGAGTTGGGACCCTGGGTTCAAGCATGAGTCCGTGGTAGCCTGTGATGTGGGCGACCACAGTTGAAGCGACCTGCTAAAGGGTGACTCAGTTGTAATTGCACATCACAAGGTTATCAGTTAGGACAGTGACGGATGGGGTTGGTGGTGACCATAGCGACAAGGAAGTCACTACAGGTATGCACCTGGAGGCGAGCACACACGGTGAGGGTGGGAGGTGATTTGATGGGTGGCGCTATGGTAGGCTGCAGGCCAGCCCTCATGGTAAGCAGGTCAGCTCATGGTCTTAGTGGCTAGGGTACTGGGTTCGAGTCTGTGCGCAGGTTTGTTTTTGCTGCGCCCAGCACAAATTTTTTTCTTTTCTATGTCTTGCCCTCCTCCCCAACATGCATCCCCCTGGAGTTGAGAATCCTTCAGTAGGGAGGTGTGGGGCACAGCCCCGTGATAAACATAAAATACAAGTCCCGTGCCGCTTTTGTTATGCGCCAGGAGTCAGAGTGCCAAATTGATTTTCAGAGCTCTGACTTCATCAGTAGCATCTGGCCCATTGGTGCAGCAGTAGGACTACCATTCTCAGTGTTGGTGACCCGTGTTCAGGATTGAGCATGAGTCAGTAGTGTCTGGCTTGTCAGTACAGCGGTAGGGCTACTGTTGTGGATGTTGGGGACTCGTGTTCAGGATGGAGCATGAGTCAGTAGGGGCTGGCCCATTGGTGCAGCGGAGGGCTACCATTCTTGATGTTGGGGACCTGGATTTGGGATCCAGCAGGAGTCAGTAGGGACTGGTCCATTTGTGCAACTGTAGGACTACCATTCTCGATGTTGGGGACCGGGTTTGGGACTGAGCATGAGTCTTAAGGGCTGGCATGCCGCTGCAGTGGCAGGGCTACCATTCTCAATGTTTGGGATCTGGGCTTGGGATTGCACATGAGTCAGTAGGGATCGGTTGGGGAAGCGGGATCAAGCATCCCAGAGGATGCTCTCCTAGGGGTGGGAGAGTCCAATCTCAGCTGCTGAATGCCACCTGAAGGTGCCCAGACTGTATAGGCTTTTTGGGAATATCACTGGGGAGATACAGTAGGCCTTGCTTTGTCTCACACCCCATTGCATGCCTAGTCGCATACTCCACACTGCCCAGGGTCTCACACACCCCATTGCATGCCTAGTCGCATTCACTGCCCAGGGTCTCGTGACACACCCATTGCATGCCTAGTCATACATTCACTGCCCAGTGTGTCACACACCCCATTGCATGCCTAGTCATACATTCACTGCCCAGGGTCTCACACACACGCCTAGTCAAACATTGACTGCCCAGTGTCTCACATACACTTATTGCATGCCTAGTCACACTTTCACTGCCCAGTGTCTCACACACACCCATTGCATGCCTAGTCATACATTCACTGCCCAGGGTCTCACACACACCGCCTGGTCATACATTGACTGCCCAGTGTCTCATACACCTATTGCATGCCTAGTCACACTTTTACTGCCCAGTGTCTCACACACGCATTGCATGCCTAGTCATACTTTCACTGCCCAGTGTCTCACACCCACCCATTGCATGCCTAGTCATACTTTCACTGCCCAGTGTACACACACACACACACCCATTGCATGCCTAGTCACATTTTCACTGCCCAGTGTCTCACACACACCCATTGCATGCCTAGTCACACATTCTCTGCCCAGTGTCTCACACCGCCCATTGCATGCCTAGTCACAATTCACTGCCCAGGGTATCACACACACCCATTGCATGCCTAGTCACACTTTCACTGCCCAGTGTCTCACACACACCCAACTGCATGTCTAGTCACACTTTTACTGCCCAGTGTCTCACACACCCAACTGCATGCCTAGTCATACTTTCACTGCCCAATGTTTCAGGGAAGGAAGACTTGGGGAAAAGCCCTCCTGACTCAGCAGAATTATGCTGGTGTACCAACAGCCAAGGGTACCAAGAGTTCCCCTACCCTGGTCAGATAATGGGGATTTATTTGTTGGGTAGGAGGTCAGTTTGTATGCATTTTGTGCAAATGTTGTCATACTTCATGTATTTCTATAGGACAAGCTAAAAGCAGCCTCAATACCACTGGACTCCAGACTGAAAGAGCTCGGGAACTGCAGAAAAAATATGAGCAGGACATCTCAGATATCAAAGTGAGTAGATCCCTTTTTGTCTTCATCTCCAACTGTTTCTCCTGTTTCATACTTTAAACATTTTCCCAGGTAAAAGCCGGAGTATGGAGCAGAACATTATGTCGCAGTTTGCCAAACTGCACCAGTTTCTCCAGGACAAGGAACAACGGTTGATCCAACAGCTCAAGGATGATGCAGCAGGAATTCTGAGAGAGATGGAAGAAAACCTGAGAGAAATTAAAGAGAAGAGCAGCACCATTCAGGAGCAAATATCTGAAATTCAGTCAAAGATGAAACAGGATGATTATCTGCTTTTTCTAACAGTAAGAAATATTTGTAATTATTTTCTGTTCTGCAGTCTACTGTTAACTGAATGAGTACTAGTCCTTTCTCTTTGCTGGCTTAACGTGTTACCCTTCTACCTGAAGGAGGCTGTTCATTTCTGCATTCCCAATCCCATTGCTGACCTGTGGGATTCCATCTCATATCCCAGCGATGCCACATTCCCTTGTTGGTGACAATGATTAAATTAACCCCCATTGCTGCTGTCTGTGTAGATGCAGCACCACCCCCTGTAAGTCATAAGATGTCCTTACAGTGTTGTCTGGCTAAATGAATTTATAGAGCTGGATGAAATTTTCAGAGTCCACTTTCACTGGAATTCAGCAGAAATATGAAAATTCCACGAATTCTATGGAATGTCATCAAAAAGTTTCTGATATTCAAAAGATAATTTTTTAAACTGCAGATTAGTAGTCTGCTGTTAACATCAACTGGTTTAAGGAAACTGTGGATTCATTTTCCAGAAACCACAGAATAATATTCTGCAGATGACATAATCTGTGGAATATTATTCTGTGATTCTAAAAGTAATGCTTTTCAGAATTGCATGAAGCTATAAAGAAATTCCAAAAGCATTTGGAATGGAATTGCCATTTGGCATGAATTCTGCTGGTGAAATTCTACATTCCTCACTACTCAGAAACTGATGGAACAAGGAAAGCTGGAAGAGAAATAGGGAAAGAGATGGAGGAGAGGCAGTGGGAGACAGAGAGAGAAAGGAAGAGAGGTGAGAGAGTGAGTATAAAGAGGTAGTGGGAGAGAGACCCTCTGAGCCACCTGGGTTTCCTAATTATACCTCTCAGCCTCCTGACATGCAGTCCAGGGTCAAGGCTTACAAAATCTGAGGCAGATGAACAAAAATCGAACAAATCTTTAACAAGCATTTGTCACTGTCAAAAGTTCAGTGTTGGTATTGCAGTTGTACATGTCCTCCCATATAGGTTAAAAGAAAAAGTTATGGGTAGTCACAAAGCTGTTTGGGAGGCTCAACAACTTCTGTGCTTCCAGCTCATGATCACAGTTGACATGGTATATCACATCAGGTGCTGCATGCTCGTTCATTGTTTCAACTCCATGCCACCTCTCTGGCTGTATACAGCCGGTGTTGACTGGCCGGAGATGAGAGACGAGTAAAGAAGAATGGAAATCTCAGCTCTGTGTCAGAACATTCTGAAGATGATGTCAGCACTTCTCAAATTCCTGTGTTGCTTCTCCGCCACTGCTGCTGAAGGAAAGGAAAAGCAACAAGAAGGAGAGAGCAGTGGTTACAATGTGCCCAGTCCGGAGGGTGTTCCTGGGCAAACCCTGGTCCTCCTGGATTGCCCTGCCAAAATACACTTTGATGGTAAGAACCAGAACTGAATCACCTCCTCTTTCATTCCGTAACCTTTACAATGTATACATACAGTAAAAAGTGAGAGTGGCCCCTGGTGTCCTCCATGCCTCTTTCTGTCTAATAAATAAACATAGACACAGATGATAAACAGAAAGAGAATAAGTGAGAGGCACAGTATATAATGACTTGTTTAAGTGCTGGGTTCCCTGTTGCAATGTCCAGCTGATAACAACTATGTATATTCGGTTCATACTGTACTGTATTCTGTTGTTGCACAGTGTTCGTACCTCAGTAGCCCAGGAAGATGCGAACAGATATGTGAAATGTCACTGTGTCAGTATGTTTGAAATAAAAGAAAACCGATCTTTAGGGTTTAAATTGGGAATTTGAGGAGGTGGAACTGCAGTTCCTGGGAAAAGTAGCAAGGCCGTAAGTCACAACTGATTTTTAAAAATGTTTGCCAACTACACAAAGTACTAAAAGTACACAGTGTTGTTATAGAGGGTATGAATAAGGAAATTATAGGATAGTAGCATTTCTGTTATGCTTCAGGGAGGTACTGTGTCCTGTTCAGGCAGAGATTTTCTTCAGCAGTCAAAGTGGCCAGATTTTGCAGCTGCCGCTAAAAACTACTCTATGCTGCTTGGTGCTGGCAGCCAGTGCAGACTGCAGCTTTTATATTGCTCTACTGCAGGTGGCTGATTTTAAAGAACAGGCACACTTGTCAACAGTGCTGGCCTTTTGATGACTGTTTAGGAGACAGTTGTGTTTATCTGAGGAAAGAATTGAATGGGGTGATGGTTCAACAGAACTTCTACATACATAATAGCACACAAATGAACCTTTGGGCACAGTTTTCTTTTGTGCCAAATGGCATTCACATACACAGTACTTTGAAAAGTCTGATGTCTGAGAGGCTCATGATCAGGTTGAGTCCTACAGAGGAGCAAAGTGACATGGGGTAGGGGGTCCTGACATAAGGAGTGAGTGTGTGTGTGTTTGTGTTTTTCTGTGTCTAAGGTTTTGTGAAGTTATCCGTGTCTCGATATGACAGAAACCTGAGTAAAATTATATTTTGCAGACATTCTTTCTGTTTTGATTAAGAGTTGAGCTGTTTGTTTTTCACTCAAAGTATGTTTCAGAAGAAACAGCTTCCTGCAGAAACTATTACCAAACTTCAGCTCCAACATTCATTGCAGTGGTGTTTCATGATAGTATGCAGCTCAGAACACTAAATCTATACTTCAGAAACTATGAGTCCTCCTAATGCATTTCGACAAACTGATGTGGTAGTGCATCAGCTGCCCCCTACTGAAGAAAGATAAAGAGCATTCATGCCCTGTCTGCTCTGCTGGCATCCAGTGAGCCCATGCTGGTCTTTGTTACTGAAGTGCAAATTAATTAGCCATAACAGTTCCCACAACTCCCAACATGATTGATTAGGTTCGGTGCCTGAATTTTGTAACTGCATCAGGTCCCCAGCTAATGTGTCTTGTAGATTATTCAATCAGTAGTAAGACGCACCTGGACCGAGTGCTTTACTGTTGTGAGTGGTTTGGGTAGAAGAATAGTAAATGCATTTTATTAAATTAGTTTAGAGCAGCTTTAGTTTGGTTGGGGGTGGCGGTCAGCCAAGCCAACTGCTTAAATAGTTGATATCTGGTTATTTTAATTTAAAATGTATTTAATGTTTTAAAATTGTCACTGCAAAATTAACAGCACATAGTTTTCTACATAACCATTTACAGTACTTACAGTCACAATAGCTAATCAAATTTAAGACATATGTTGTGTAGACCAGTAGCAGTAAATAACATGTTAGATAAACTGTATCTAATAATTGACTACTTAATATACTAAGCATTGGATCTAGAGGGACAACAGATAACATTGTGGGAAAGAAACCAACAAGGTCTCCGAGGCAGTATAGTGCAGTGGTTAGGGCACTCAGCTGCAAACCTGGTGACCTGGTTTGAATCTCATCAGCCTCCACTTGCATACTGTGTGCCCTGAGCAAGTCACTGAACTTCCTTGTACTCCCAGGTTGCACCTGGAAATGAGCTCTAGCTTAGTGTGCCTTTCCTGGTTAAACAATTTCCTCTTTCCCTTCCATACTTGTGGGTGCAGTATACTGTAACTTACAGGTTAAGGGAACGCACATAGGGGGGCAGTTGGGGAGGGAAGAGTTAATGGGGATGGGCTGAAGTGCTGCACACTCCAGCAGACTAAATAGACCATATGGCCTGTATCTGCTGGCAAGTTTGTATGTTCCTTAGAACACCAAACTGTAAACCTGGCCATTCAGATCTGGGTTTAAGACAAACAACTGCCACTTGCATACTGTGTGATCCTGGGCAGGTCACTTAACCTTCCTGTGCTGCTGTGATGTGCTGGGAAACAAGTACTGCTTTGGTGTGCCTTTTCTGGCCAAATATGTCTTTTAAAGAAATAAAAATATTTCATTTTCTGCAATAGGCTGTTTGAACTTTTTGTTACCCATGGTTAAGCTTTTCAAGCTGAAGGAACTGGATTGCTTCTGTTGTCTGTGTCCTGTTGCGGCTTAAAACTAACTACACCTGGGGATGCATTTCATTCTGTGTGAGACCCCAGTAAAATGGCACATCTTCTAACAGCTAAAATTGCTTTTGGGGAAAACTTTTCTAGACAAATGTTTGGGATGAAGTTGAGTCCCAGTAAAGGGTTATCATTCCAAGTAGTACAGATTAAGGGGCATTCCCGTATGAGCTGTAACAGAGTAAGACCAGTCAGTGAGATTTTAGTTAATTTGCTGTTTGGAATACTTTCAGTTTGCATTGTGTCAAAGTGCAGTTAAAACTGGGCCAGTAAGGGAGCAGAAGGACAGTAGATTTCAGGAGTTAAACTACAGTACAGGAGTTCATTAAGTAATAGAAGAGGATCCCATTCAAATTCGGGACTGCCATGTTCTAAAATTTACTCTGCGCTATTGATACATTTGAGTCAATGCTCAAAAGAATACTGGCATAAATTTCAGGATCACTGCAAAACTGTAATATTTACAAATGCAAAACTGGAGAATAAACTCCATTGTATTTGTAGTTATTACAGGTCTGTGTGATCCTGAAACTCGTGCCAGTATTTCTTTGATGTTTACTCAACTGACTTTTACCAAGCACCAGTTATTGAGGTGGAGGTGAGCAACTCATTTGTGCACAACTATTAATTAATACATGTAGTGATGTTAAAATTAAATTCGGGATGGATTGGATGCATCGATCAGGTAAAATGTTGTATTTGTCAGCAGCTCTGTTCTCTTAACAAACTTAACACAGAGTGTCCACACACAACTGAAACTAACAAGAGAGCAAACAGTAAAGTACAAAGTGTATGGACTTCAAGCAGCAGGTCATACCTGTGTGGTCTCTGATCACCAAAAGAAGTCTGAAATAACTGGAAGTAGACTAATGCAACATGCCATGAAGTCCTTAAATTATTAGGTTACTGTTGTAATTTGTAAATTTAATGATTACAGTAGTAATTTGTTTAGACCACAAACAAGTTACTACTGTAATATAAGTTTACAAATTAAACGGGTAGCAGCATGTTGCAGCTTTGGGACATCATGGCATCGTTGTAGCAGTCCCTACTTTTCAAGACAGACAGGCTGATATGCCAATTGGGCTACATGGGTATGACCTGCTGCCTGAATCGATATCCCATGGCCTGTAATCCCAAAGTCAGACTCTAGCTGCCTTAGTTATGATGAAACTGAGAGAGACAGTAATTTACATACACTCAACTGTTGGAGCACTGCTTCCCAATGAAAGTAAAAAAATAATACTCTCTCACATTCCTATTTCCTAACAAGTAACTCTTGGAGCAGACCACCTCAGTGAGTACCTACCTTGAGAAAGTGATGCAGCACCAATGCCCCAGATCAGATAAAGATAATAAGTATGACTGTCAGTAAAGGTAACGCTGGTGACTGTCCAGTCAGTGAATGAAATGTCAGGCTTGGACATTTTTGAGTGAAGGGAGTCGGGACTGGTTGTCGGTACTACTACTTGATGGGACTAGATGGCAGCAACAGAACAAAAGCAGGTGGCTCAGTCGGTCTCTCTTAAGTAGCAAATGGGACTTCAGGGGTCGAAAATTGGCACCGCCCACTAGCCAAATGCTTGTAGATTTTGTATCGGGCTATTAAGATTTTCATTCAACTAGCCCTGTGTGTTTGTACTGAGAAGGCAACTCTTCAATATGTACACCAGCTGGGCCATCAGAAACATCTGTAGGGCTAGTGGATGTTCCTATTCATTAGCCCTGCTGGCTGCAAAACTTAATTTGACCCCTTGACTTGCAGTTGTGTCTGAAAGCTGTAGAAAGTAAGACCCACAAATCTTTAACAGTTATTGGCAGGCTCACAGTTTCTGGCACAACAGCAAGGTGTGAAGTTTGGGGAGCCTTGGGGCTTGGGGATATTCCATTGTTCTAGGGACATGGATATGTTGTTCTATCCACACTTACTGGCAGGTTCCTTGCCGCTTTAAATCTTGCCAGAAGATCTTCATGGCTCCTCCCACCCACCCGGTGGTACAACTCTCAGCTCCGCCCCATGACGCCAGATCTTCCTTACCGCTGGAAGCTCAGGTTCCTCTTTGCGCTTCATGCTTTAGGCCTGGATCCAAACTCTTTGGTTAAACTGAAACTCATACTTCAATTTACTAGACTTTGGTCTTTTTTTTCCTTCGCAGCTCGATGGACAAATCAACTCCGGATTTCGGTGTGGTGCCCTTGTGGGCAGAAGATGTCTCGGACCGATCTGCACTCCATGTGCGTTTACTGCCTTAGCTCGATCACAATCCGCAGGCCTGCGACTAGTAAGTCCTTCTCGGTCAACGCTCTTGAAGACCGTGCTGCCAGACTTCAACTTGGGTGCCCCGAGATGTATTCCTTCAGTAAAGTTGAAGGAGGCCCATTGGGCGGTGTCCACGGTGGCGGCCCGGCTGAGCAACTTGAGCAAATGATCACCCTCGAGGAGGAGGGCGCCCAGGCCGCATCTTCTTCTTCCTCGGTCACAGCATTTATCCTGCTGTCCTTGGCTCTCCTACTTGGCTTCTTTCAAGGAGCTCTGTCAGTCCCCTCTACTAAGGAAGAGGGCCATCGGGACATTTCTCTCGGTCCAAGAAAAGGACTCAAGGGTAAGTCCCACCGCGACGTTCGTGGGAGAGGTCCCTTCCACGGAGAGTCAACACTCGACTTTAGTCGAGGTTGCGCTAAGGCCTCTGGCTTCACAGTGTCCCCATTGGGTCAGCCGGCTGAGACACCGCCGACGCAGTCGCGATTTTTCTACCTCGCCGGATGGGCTGTCACTGGAGAAGCTGACAACCTTCTTCACTGGTTCCCCGGTGGAAACCGAGGACTTGCCTGTGCCTCCTGTGCTGGAGTCCCGGTTAAGGTTCCAGAGCTGATGGAGGAATGGGTTTCCGCTCCTCCCAGATCCACCTCGGAAACACCGAAGGTCTTGGTCTTAGGTCTCGGACCTCTTCTCGGTCCACCCGATCCCGACATCTGCGGTTTCGGTCTCGGCACCGAGTTAGCCGGCAGCACCGCTCATCCTCGTATTGTCCTCCTTGGAGGATAGGCTCCGGGCGCACAGTTCGGTGCGGCAAGGATCTGATGTGTGGCAGCAGTTTTAGACCGGAAATGCTGACTTCCGCCTTCCCCGCCATTAAGTGGCAGTCACCTGAGCGGCAAACAACCCTCATGGTCATAGAGGAGCCGGGCCGACGCCGTTGTTCGCCGAACCAGCTGCACCACCCATTGTGGTGGAACCCCGCCCACAACCAAAAACTGGGGCTCCACCAAGGATTCTCAGTCAGGTCAGGGGTTGCCCCATCGGGTTGTCGGGTCACCCTCACTCCCGATCGCCCTCAGCAGATGGAGGGTGACTCAGGCCCTCAGTAGCTGTTTGCAGACTCCTTGAGTCTGCGCGATGACTCTTCCCTGTTCTCCAAGCCTCTCAACCTGGAGTCCACTGGAGGACAGTCGGTGAACTGAGCCCATCCTCGTTCATGGGATTGCTTCAGCTCATCTCAGAAACTACTGGGATGAAGCTCGAATCTGTGTCAAGGCGGGCCAGATATCCCCTCACGGAGATACTGGACCGAGGGATCTCGGCGGAGGCCTTTCCTGTGGCCAAGTCATTGCTGGCCTGGCCCTGACCCATGGCAGCAGCTGGCTCTTCTCCAGCTCCCTCGGCCAGGATGGCCAGGAAGTATGCCGCTCCCACCAGCTCACTCTCCAGTTCTCGGAGCACCCCTCTGCGGAGGGTTGGTGACCGACAGTGTTCTCCGAGCGCTCCAGAAGCGCTGGATGTGGACAAGCCACCCGATAAAGAGTCCAAGAAACTGGACTACTCCGGTGTAAAGTCTACGCCAGCGCCCTCCTTAGGCCTTCATCAGACCAGTTCGGCCGCATTGGTGGCACACTTATCCCATGCCCTTTGGGCTCCCTGGATGAGGTGATTCCTCATCTCCGACTGACCTCCAGACTACGGTCAAGCAGGTGCAAAGCAACTGCTCCAAACTGCTCTTGACATTGGAGACTCTTGTGCCCGGTCAGTAGTGGCTGCAGTGGCAATGCACCACAGCTTGGCTGCAGATCTCCACCTTCACGACAGATACCCAGCACAAGCTGGCAGGCGTTCCTTCCTGGGTACCGACTTGTTCGGTCCCGAGGTGGAGGGTCATTTGCAGAAGATCGAAGTCCGTGCCACCGTGGACTCGGGTCACGCCTACCCAGAAGGACAAAGGCCGCCAGCAGCAGCGTAAGCCCTTTGGCCTTCTGCCCGCGGCACATCCGCCCAGCAACACCAGCATCAGGCCAGCAGGCTCACACATGGCACCCCAAAGCCAAGCCTGCAGCTTCCTCCAGCAGGAAACCGGAGGAAAGGCCCAGGAGGTCCCTCGGCTGGTCCTTCCTCCAACCTGCCCAGTGATGGGTTGAGGGATGTCACCCCAGCCTCGTCACTCCCCGGGTTCCCTCATGGGGGACAGCTCTGCCACTTCCTTTCCACCTGGTCCGCTATCACGCGGACTGCTGGGTGTTGAAGTGATAGGGAAGGGTCTGCCTCTGGAATTGAGCAGGCCCCACCCTAGTGAGCCGTCAGCCCCACGGCTATGCAGTCCGCGGCCTCTCCGTTGGCTCTTCGGCGACATTGCTCTGCTACTTCAGAAGGAGGTGATCAGGAAGGTGGCGGATCCTCCACCAGACCCAGGGTTTGTGTTCAGGTATTTCCTGGTCCCGAACGGACGGGGGCTGGTGCCTCATTCTAAACTCACATGACCTGAACAAGTTCCTAAGGTCTCGAACCTTCAGGATTGTCACTCTGGCAAAGATCATTCCATCCTTGGAACGAGGCATGTGGTTCTGTACTCTGGACCTCCAGGACGATTCTTTCATGTCCCAACTGGTCATCTCAATTAGCGATTCCGCCCAGAGCGGAGGGGTCCCTACGAAGTTCGGGCCATGCCTTTTGGCCTCTCTTCAGCTCCTGGGTCTTCACCAAATGCATGGCAGTGGTGACAGCATTTCATGGTGTCAAGGGTCCGGTGTACCTTACCTGACGACTGGCTGATTGCAGCCACCTCCAGACCGGAGGTGGAGCAGTCCAGGATCTGGCCCTCCAGGTTGTCTCAGATTGGCCTCCTCATCAATGAGGCAAGTCAGAACTCATGCCAATGCAGGTGATTCAGTTCATCGGGCAGAGCTCCACTCTCTTCGAGCCAGAGCATGGGTCCTGGCGGACAGAGCCAAGGTTCTTCCTCCTTTGCCCAGTCACTTGGTTGGGCAATTGCACCCTGCCTGGGACTTCCTGTGCCTCCTGGGCCTCATGGCGGCCTGCACCAACGTGGTCCATTGGTCTGTTGGTACATGCGTCCCTACAATGGGACTGGCCTGCCAATGGTCACAGCGCCCCGTCCTCTGGACCAGCCAGTGGTGGTGACTCAGGAGATGTGGAACGCCTCCAGTGGTGGATCATTCCAGCTCATCTGCAGAAGGGCATCCCGCTTTGTCCGCCCAAGCTGACGGTCACTCTAATGACCGATGCCTCTCTGATGGGTTGGTGCCCATCTGGGGAGCACAGAGCGCATGGCCTCTGGTCCCCTCAGGAGTCTCGATGCCACATCAACCTGCTGGAGCTCGAGTGGTCTGACTAGCCCTCACTGCCTTCGCTCCATTTGTATGGGGTCAAGTGGTCCAGGTCCAGATGGACAATACCACGACCATGTACTGCCTAAACTGCCAGGACAGGATGCATTCCTTGCCCTGTGCAAGGAAGCTCTCCTCACTGGTCCCTCGTGAGCAGACTGGAGGCGGATCTTCTAGCCATCCATGTGGTGAGAGCCTCCAACACTCTGGCGATGTCCTAAGCCAGATAGGTGCTGCATCTCACGAGTGGTCTCTCCTGCCGGAGGTAGTACATGATCTGTTCTCCCATTGGGGCACACCTCAGGTGGACCTGTTTGCCTCCAGGGAGAATGGCGGCTGAGGCGAGCCCATGCCCCTCTCAGCAGGGCTTGCTGCAGGGGATACCTTCTCGAGGTCATGGGACCCCAGGCTCTCTCCTGTGCCTTTCCCCATTTCCCTGATCCACAGGGTGCTTCTCAAGGTGAGGAGGGACAAGGCGAGGTGATTCTGGTAGCTCCAGACTGGCCCTGCCAGTTCTGGTATCCAGATCTTCTCAGCCTCAACTCCAGGCTCCAGAGGCGGCTTCCAGCCCGCCCCCAGACCTGATCTCAGTCAACCAGGGAAAGTTCTCCACCCGACCTTCAATCCCTGCACCTGACGGCTGGTTCTGAGCAGCTAGATTTCCGGCCTTGGGTCTTTCCAACGAGGTCCTCAACATTGTTGAGGCATCCCTAAGGAGTCGACCAGAAAATGCTTCACTTTCAAATGGAAGAGATTCTCCATTTGATGTCAGGATGAGGGGTTGTACCCTCCTTCTGTTCCTTGGCCAGCATTTTGACTACCTGTGGTCCCTTTCAGCTAGGGCTTTGGTCCAACAACCCTTAAGGTGCACCTGGCAGCCATCTCTGCTTACGGGCACGGGCGGGACCGTCGGTGGTGCAGGAGAAGGTGGTCGGGTGCTTTCAAAAGCCTTGATCACATATCCCCTCGGTGTGAGAACCTCTACCTCCATGGGATCTACTGCTGGTATTGGCTAAGCTCATGGCCAAGCCTTTCGAACTGATGCACAGGTGCAATATCTCCCACCTGTCATGGAGGACCGCTTTTGGTGGCTATCCGTCAGCCATAAAGATCAGAGAGCTCCGGCACTTTCCATCGAGTCTCCTTATCTGGCCTTCCACAGGGACAAGGTTGTCCTGCACCCCCACCTGAAATTCCTTCCTAAGGTGGTGTCGGAGTTTCATCTTAACCAGGTGTTGACTCTGCCGGTGTTCACCCCAATCACACCTTGGAGGCGAATATAGGCTGCATACTTTGGACCCTAGAAGAGCTGCCTTATTACAAGGAGCCGGACGGCTGACGCTGGGGAGAGGTTCGCCTGCTGTTTGTCACCTATGCTGAAGCCGCACCTGGCAGACCTGCAGCCAGCCAGACGATATGCAGGTGGGTCACCTCCTGATAGATCTCTGCTACTGGTTGGTGGGCGGGAGCCTCCCAAAGGGAAAGAGCTCATTCTCACCCGCCATACCGCTGCTTCGGTGGCTGCTTCTAGGGACGTCCCTATCCAGGAAATCTGCAGGGCTGCTACCTGGAAGTCAGCACACACCTTCATTACCCACTACCACATTGACCTAGAGTCATGCCGGGATGCTGGTTTTGGGACCTCGGTTCTCCAGTCCTTATTTCCCAAGTAAGGTGTGTGCGCTTGCCTCCCTCCTCCTGGAGAACTGCTAGGAGTCTGTAGTAGTGGATAGAACAACATATCCATGTCCCTAGAAATAAGGTTACTCACCTGTAACAGGAGTTCTAGGAATGGTATATGTTGTTCATCCACACAACCCACCCGACTCTCGCCGGCTTCAGCATCACGACGACCTGGCTTCCAGCGGGCTAGATCTGGCATCATGGGGCGGAGCCGAGAGTTTTACCACCCGGTGGGTGGGAGGAGTCAGCTTGAAGACCTTCTGGCAAGATTTAAAGTAGCAAGGAACCTGCCAGTAAGTGTGGATGAACAACATATACCATTCCTAGAACTCCTGTTACAGGTGAGTAACCTGTATTTCTGGGAGACTCAGTGTGATTGCAGCAGTTATGGCATACAGGTGCTAATTCTGAGTGAGGAGCTTTAAAGGCTGAAGAAAACAGCTTGTTCCATTGACATGCTAGTGTGTGTTTTTTTCCAAGTGGCAAACCCAGTGTTTAATCTTTGTGCTTCTTTGCTGGGATATGAAGTAAGCTGGGGGGGCTGGTGTCAGGTTTAGCCAGTAATTTTAAATTTGTACTCAGGAACAAGTGATGACACTGTTGCCCCTCCTAGCCCCTGAGATGGCACAGTTGTTCCACACCCATTGTGTAAACACAAATTAAAATATGCAATGCCACATCACAAACAACGGCACTGTTGCCCCCGTTGTGTAAACACAAGTCAAAATATGCAATGCCACAACACAAGCAACGGCACCATTGCCCCATTGTGTAAACACAAGTCAAAATATGCAATGCCACATGACCAGCAATAAACACACCCCATATTTCAGTCAAACATGCATTAAGCCAGTAATCCCAAGAATATTACTTAATAGGTTTACAACATGTCATAGTATCCTAACACACACGGAATGTGGCTGGCTTTTAGTTACAATATTTAGGAAACATTGTGATAAGCCTCTGTACCACATCAAGATAGCCAGCTTGACAGAGGTTCATTCACACCAGCACTCATGTATCCATATCAATCAGGTCACTCTGGCCTCTAATGCCCAGAGACAGACCACCCCAAAACACACGCACATACCCATGTAAAGAATAGAAAGACACCATCCATACTAATGCTATATAGGACAAGCTCTTCTCTCATTCTGGATTTAATTAGAAATGCCTATTGCCAATAAATGTAAGCAAAGGAATATTGTGCAGGATATGTGAAAAATATAATGCCAGCTACTAAACAGTCTAATTAAATTTTACAGCAGACTGTGGAGCAAAGACAGTAAATCTCCAAAACCATATTTCTTTTAAAATTCCAATTTTATTAATATTTCAGCTTAATACAACAAACTTTACATATATAAATAGAGCATATGGCAACAGAAGAAAAACAGCAAAACAGTAAATCTGAATAACATTTGGAACAAAGTACTTATAAACTGACACTAAGTAATATTATACTGAATCTTAAATTATTATACTAAATAACCACTATTTTAAAAATTCCCCACATCCCTAGTGCCTATTCTCTCAGAAGTCTTATCTCATAACCGGAACCTCATTCCACTGCACCTCCCTTATTTAATATGTCCACCTCCCTTTATCCTCGGCCCATATCCTTCACCCTTACACTTTCTGCTCCTTCATGTATGTCGATCAGAGCACTCTCCTTAGCTTCCATTCACTGCTGCCCTAGCATTACGTCACACCCATCATCACCTTGCGAAGGTCACAAGGAAAAAGGTGCTCTAGCCTGCAAAAACTGTATCAAGAAACTGCTTCTCTTGCTCCTTCTCTGTTCAGGTAACATGGAGCTAAACCCTGGGCCCCATTACCACTTGCATCTCCTCAGAATTTACATCTGAGTCAGACTTAAGTTAATGTTAGTTAACATTTTGAGCCTCACAAAAGTTTGATCAGCTCCAAGTATGGGCTGCCCATACTGAGCTGGACCTTATTATTATAACCAAATCTTGGCTCAAAAGTCAAACAGTGATCAACAAGTCTCCTTTCTGGCTACAATCTGCACAGGGCATAGGGAAGCCAGAGGGGGTGTGTGGCCATCTACACTAAATCTAAGTTTACAGTCAGTGATATTCACTGTAAATCTAAACTTAAGGAGTACAAAATTGTATCTCTCAAATTACATCTTCCATCCACTGAATGGCTCATTATTATTGGTGGTTATCACCCCATCTGGTGGCACTGACATCCTCACCATACTTAAATCCTTAATCATCTCCGCCAACACTGAAACTTTAATACTTGGGGATTTTAATATGGACTGGCTTACCTCAAGTTGCACAGCCTGAAATCCTTCTGTGACGAAGTCGCTTAGCCCAGTTAGTCGGTGAACCCACTAGAACCAATACATCCAATCCTGACAACAGTTCTCTCCTTGATGTCATACTTTCTATGCATCCCCACAAAATTCTTCACTCTGCAGTCTTCCACAATGACTTGAGTAATCATGGGGTGGTTGTTTGTACAAGATCACAAATTATAGGCCAACAGCAACCAGCACTCATAACTAAGTGGTCCTTTGTCAAGTTTAATGCATCAGACTACTTATCCAACTTGAGTAAAATTAGATGGCAAGACCTCTACCTTGCCAAAACAATCAGTGAGGTGGTCACTGTCCTAACGACAACCAGACCCGCTGGTGAACAAGCATGCCCCTTGATCAAAGTCAGGGTGTAAAACATCCAACCCATGGTTTACATCAGATCTCAAGGCTACACTCCTACGCTGTGATAAACTCTGGGCTAAGGCTAGAAAATCCAAAATCCCAGTTAACTGGCAAGCATTCAGAGCAGCTAGAAACACCTGCATTAAACAAATCCGCTCAAGCAAAGTCAACTATTATGTCTCCACCCTTGAACAGGCAAAAAGGAATTTCCAAAATATCTGAAGACACTCAAGTCCATCGAAGATTGGCTTGTAGCCCTCTCCATCCTTCTGAAGATCCTCAGCAATGGTAGGGCTGTGGAAAACAACTGCCTAATCCTCGAAGAAATCAACAATCACTTTGTAACTGCTAGCCTAGCTTTCGACTCTTCGTCTTATGCAGCCTGTGGTGGCAACCAAGATTGTAATAACATTGACTGCGCAAACTTAGACCCGCTAACTTCAGTTGTGCCCGCCCTAGCTATAAAGCAGTCGAAGATTCACTATAACATAGACATTCGAAAAGTGCAGTGAGACGATGGTCTAGAACCTTTTTTCTTAAACTAGGCTATCTCGACCTCACTGCCCCATCCTCCACATATTCAGTCTTTCCACTGCCACTGTTCCCTCCTGCTGGAAATCTGCCCACGTCCTCCCATTATTCAAGTCAGGGACCCATGCAGCCTAAACAGCTATAGGCCCATCTCAATCTTACCTGTCCTCTCCAAGTCCTCGAAAAGCTAGTTTACTCCCAAATGAAACTCCATATCGAATTATCTTCAATCCTCAACCCTCGCGCAAGCTGGCTTCCAGTCCAACCATAGTACAGTCACTGCTCTAGCCAAAGTTATCAATGAATGAATCACAGCCATGGAATCCAAGAAAGTTGCTGGTGCAGTATATTTAGATCTCTGTAAAGCATTCAACACTGTCAACCACAATCTGTTAGTCTCAAGCCTAATAAAAGTAGGCACCACCCCTTTGCTGCCCAGTGGTTTACCAGCTACCAATCTGGAAGGATCCAGAAAGTAAAAGCTGGTGGCTTCTTTTCTGCATCCCTCCCAGTTGTCAGGAGTAGTATAATTTCATATATCTCCAAATGTTAAATTTCAGCCAATCAGCGCGTGCCATGTCATTTTGAACAGGTGGGCGTGTCTAAATGGACCAATCAGAATCGTCCCTTGTTAAACCGGAGGTCCCTCCCCTAAAATGTATAGCCCTGCCCACTTCTGGCGGAAGTGATGCAACCTCGAACCCGTGTCCCACCCGTGCACAGAAATGACATGCGTTTGAACCTGTGTCCCGCCTCTTGCGCAGGAAATTACCCACACTGAAACCCTGGAAGTGACATAACACCACCATTTTGTAGCGTCCTATGCCCTCGTTCGTACACTCCTCGAACCCCTGCCAGCCACCATTTTGTAAGCGTCCTGCACCCCTCATTCTCGTACACTCCTCAAACCCCTGCCACCCACCATTTTGTAAGCATCCTACACCCCTCCTTCTCGTACACTCCTTGAACCTCTGCCACACCATCCTGGCTGGAACCCGAGTCCCACCATGCTAGCTTGAACTCCTGTCCCCTCCTTTCTCCTGCACCCCCACCATCCTGGCTTGAACCCCTGCCCCTCTTCACCACTGTGCTCCACCCACCCCAAAAATCAGTTAGGGTTTATGTGTGTTATGTGCCCCTGTAGGCTTGGGGGTATAACTGCAGGGGCTTGTGTGTGTTTTTATTAGGATATTTTCAGAAAGAAGTATCTAGAGGCAACCTGATCGTGCAGAGGTTCACAGATCTGTGTGAGTACCCTTTTCTGTTTTTATAACAATATACAAAATAATTTAACATGCATCTGTAGGACTTGTCAAACTTACATCAAAGGATACCTTTATGTATATGCATGTAACATTTATAAGCTAAAACGGGGACCTCTGTTAAATAAGATGGTTCAGCAGTTTTCTGCTGGCTGTGTGTGTGTGATTTTATAGCAATCACAAAACTAATTATTTATACTCCATCATGAATTAAAAGAATGAAATATATCAGAAAAAGGAATACACATACCTATAGTTCACCCCTCAGCTCTGTGTAGTATCAAGGAGAAAGCTGAATTAAATGTGGTGATATTTATAATGTTTTTAAAAGGGGTGGGGCTACAACAGATGTGCCTCTGACACATGTTACCATGTATAGTATGATGGGGTGTGGTGATGGTTTTACCAAGGGCAGTCCATCTTGCAAAGCATTATATAAACCCTGCATTTGAAGCCAGAAGGCACAGCTCTTTGAGAGATTCCTCAGATTCTGTTTTATAGACTTGGAGCAGATTATCAAAAACATCAAGCAAGAAGATGGCACAGCACAGCGCTCTTAATTCAACCTCCAGCAACAGGCCAGACTGGCACACTACTGAATGAAAAGTCTGGAGATGGAAAACCAAGCAAGAAGATGGTACATCTCAATTCAACCTCTCCTGCAACAGGACAGATTGTCACACCACCTAATGAAAAGTCTGGAGATGAAAAGCCAAGCAAGAAGATGGCTATCGGGGACCCACAACCCAAGCCAACGATGTGTACTACATGAGGTGTGAAAAGAATGTCCCACACAAGTCTTGTTGAGTGGAAGAGTGTCTGACATAAAAAGACTCGCTGAACAGTTTGGTGAATCAGAAAATCCTAAATCTGACTGTCCTTCTGAAGAGACGCCACTGCAAGACCTTGAAGAGTTGCTGGGGTGTGAATCTGATGCAGAAAAGAAGTTACTATGAAACCCAAAACAGAGTGTGACAAGAAGGGGAGCCAGAGAGATGGTCAGTGAGACACTGCCAAAAAGCATCAGAAAAGTTGTGAAAAAGAAATCCAAGACACAGCCAAGAGGGCCTCTGACCAAGAGGGGATGATGATAATGCAAGCCACAAGCAGTCAAGCCCAGGAGAAGAAGAGAAGAAGAGGAGGAGGAGGAAGGAAGAAGAATTGCCTTGATGAGGTAAATGCATTTTAAAAAATGTGAGTGGTGACATGTGTACATGGTGTAACTGAGGGAGATGAGTTAGCAGTAGAAGTAAATCTTACCTATAATGAGTTAGAGGACCAATGCTGTTTCTGTTTTTACTTTAATAGACTGAAGGATTTGTGATGGAGCAGCAGTCATATTCGGACAGCATGGATTCTCGACTTTCCATAAATCTACTGCTTAACTGTCTTTGCTGTGTGAAAGATACAAATGTGGTTGTTAATGAGATGTGTGAGAACCAGTATGTTAGAAATACAGAGAGCGATAGAATGTTTCAGAATGTCACAGAACAGGCTGTGATCACTACCCAACCCTCTTCTTCTTCTACTGAGATTAGACAGGGGACCTCATGTGAAAAACCAGGCCTCAGTAGTAAACCCCCAAAACTGACCAAGATATGTATTGTAAGTACGTTATGTATCATACCATCCATGGCGTAATTGCCTCAGTGATACAGAGGGTGATACATTGTGAATTGGTCGATTCCTGTCCTGGGTGTGAGATAGATAATCCGAATCAGAAAACCATTAATGTATCCTTGATGACTTAATGTCTAAAGAAGCATACAGAAATGTTTCTGAAGCCATACATATAGGGCAGCTCACGCCGTGATCTTGCAATCGCTATGAAGCATCAGGGGTTAAATATGACCAATTGTACCCTGGAAACTATAAGTCACGTTTTAAATGATGTGAGAAAATCTGATGACCCCATGTGGTTAGTTATGCAAATGTTACAGCAGACAGACAGTGAAATTAAAAAATGCCTGCTGTCTGGTCATCAAAAGTTCCTTTAAAAATTTCTAAAAGAAATTCAGGAACCCTGTTTATATTGTAAAAAAAAATCACCCCACCCCACCCCAAATTACTACATTTAAACATTTCAGTACCAAAACATGTCATATTTTATTTTACAGATAATCATGCAAGTACAGAGAGAATCCAAAGCTTATGTATCTGATCCTAAGCCATTACTGCCATCCATCACTGTTTGGTTCACCTCAATATGACATTTGCCTTTGTGAGATGCATGCAGCCTCTGAACTGATGAAGTGTCCTTCCAGAAGTATGGGAGGATACAAATAAATATATAAATGAATCGGTGTTGCCACTTGTAAAAATGTTAGTGTTTGCCGATATATTACGTGGAAGATGATGAATGTCTTTGTGGACTTTATATCATGATGTCATAGATCGTGTGTGTGTGTGTGTGTGTGTGTGGGTAGACTACAAAGCAGAAATAAACTTGTGATTTTGTACGTTTGTTAACCTGGCTTCTCTGCTTGCTGAAATGATCCACTGGTCAAAAGGGCCCTTTAAAAAAATTATATAAGAAATTCATGAATCCTGTTTATGCTGTTAAAAACATTTACCCCCAAAACTGTTATTTGTTATCATTTTAATATTGTTCATATTGTTACCTGGCTTTTTTCCGCTTGCTAAACCACCCCATGCAGTGAGAGGCCACTAAAACATAGTGCTGTATGTTTTTTCAGAGTATATACGATGGGAAACACCCTGTCAGTGCGTTCAGAGGCTTATTACCAACTAGTCAGACACAGAGCTAAACAACCTGGTTTAAATCTACCTACAGGATAAACACCACCTGTACTTTTAGAGACATGCAAGGTCTTTTGATGGTCTCCCAGAGGGACCCCAAAAGGAAACTGTGGATTATTTTAAGAATGAGGGCTACTCTTGAGGAAGCAATGTTTAAAATTGCTATAGAGTTTATACACAATCCTTATGATGTGATACACTTTGTGGTTTTATCTGTACCGCTGTTGACTTTTTAGTGTTTAGTTTGCAGAACGGGGGTCTGAGTCTGTCATCATAAATTTTGCTTCTTTTATCGCTTTTGTTGTGTTTCATAAACCAGATTTAGCATATGCTTTTCCTAAATAGTGTATTATAGTGTACTTTCAGATGGAGCATTGGCATGCTCCCAATATTCCAGACAGTCTTGTTGTCTACAATGTACCGTGTGATAAAGGACATTTTAAAGGAACCTATATACTTTGAAAGCAGCCTGCATTAAATGTCTGCTCTGAAGATGCTGCTGCTTCACTGGCAGAAAACACACAGACTCTGATTAAAGAGTTGCCACCCTTCTATGGAGACTCTATGTTGACGTAATGGAAAACAGTAACTGTGAGAGCAGTATGCAAGGTGAGACGACATTTAGATGTAACAGATTGTCTTAAAATCAGCCTTGTTATTTTGAGTGGTGTATGGCATATGTGTGTATGTGTTGTACCTCATCACTAAGGGGGAGTGGATGATGCCAATGCTTGTGTAAAACATGCAGCTCAAAAGTTGCTGTTTCTGGGTATTGTGGTGTGTAAAAATGGAAGAGTAGAAAAACAAGATATTATATAATCGTTGCATGCTTGCCATGTGTTATGCCTTTGTATGTAGCAGCTATATGTATTAGTTTATGTATTATAAAGTATAAAAGTAAATCTTCAAACATTGTTATGACTTGTGTATTTATAAATAAAATATAATCATGCATTGCACTTTGTGGTTGTCGTAGTGTTTTTAAAGGAATAGAAAGAGCACATGCTTTATTTTACTGGTGACAGAGTTTTGCTAGCTAACAGATGTATCAGGAGTTGACGAAAGAAGATGAATGATCACCTGTTCCAGAATACATATTTTAATGCAAAAAGGTAGTTTCACAGGGGTGCCTCAGCTGTATAAGGCTGCAAAAAACTTGATAAAGATGTCACCAGGAAAGGTGCTGCAGAATGGCTTGCGAAGCAGGACCTCTATTCATTGCACAAAGCAGCCAGAGTCGATTTAAGAGAAATCCTGTGTTTCTGACATAGACAGACAATGGCAAGTTGGTTTAGTGGATATGAGTCAATATGCAAAGTACAATAATGGGTTTAAGTACATACTGACGTGCATTGATGTGCTGTCAAGTATGCCTGGGTAGTGATTTTAAAAAGACAAATCAGGCAAGGCAGTGGCGCAAGCCTTTAAAGCTATTTTAAAAGTGGACGACACCTCAGAAGTTGCAGACTGATCAGGGTAAAGAGTTTCTAAATGCTTCCTCAAAGAACCTATTAAAACAAAATAAAATACACCATTTGTGACTAATAGTGAAGTTAAGGCAAGCATTGTAGAAAGATTTAATAGGACACTGAAGTCACGCATGTGGCGTTACTTTACAGCCAGAATACTTGGAAATATACAGATGTGTTGTCAGACCTGGTGCACAGCTATAACCATACTTATCACAGAAGCATTACACAGACCTGTGGATGTTAACCCTTCCAATGCCCTGGGGCATGGAAGATCCTCTATAGTAATTCTGTTCTTGGCAAAAAACAAAGGGTACCCTTCAGAAAGATGATCACTGAGACTATTCTAACCTAAAAGGTGTTTGAAAAGGGATATGAACAGACGCATACAGATGAGATATTTATTATGACGGAGGTCTTAAAGACACAGAGGCCCACCTATAAGCTAAAAGACTATCAGGGAAGACATTAAAGGTACTTTTTATGCTGAGAGCTGCAAAAATTGAACCTGATGAGGACCGTGTACAGGGTGCAGAAAATCCTGGCAGAGAAAAAGCGTGGCAGAAAAACTTGGTATCTGGTAAAGTGGAGAGGGTGACCCAATAAATTTAATAGCTGGGTTGAGGCAACACAGGTTCAGGACATTAGAAGCAGATAAGGTTTAAAATGCTCAAAATGGATTTTTATCACATTGCCCAGCAACGCCTCACTAACATTTTCCCAACAATACTATATCCACTTTTACAGTAAAGTTACCAAAACGCTTGAACTACCTGGTGAATGGGAAGTGGGCTTAGCAAATTCAGTACCCTCATACCTGGGACAATGTGCCTGCACAGAAAAACAGGTTCAGTATGCTCTGTCAGCCTCTAAGCGTAGCCACAGTAAAACACCACCAACTGGACTCTTTACTGAGTCAGCAGCATTTAAAATTCTATCGGTCTATTATCCTAACATGGCTGGTGTTATTTCTCAAATTAATAAAAGCATATTTGAAGTAAATGAACTGCCAGTGGTTTTGGAACCAAGCCGTCAGGAGAGAAATAATCATTGACAGTGGCATCAAATGCATTTTGTTTATGCACGTGGCAGTTACAGTACCTTTTGGGTTTAGCAGACTCGAGGTAGGTATAGGAAAGAATCTAACAAAGAACCCTACAGATATTAATGGGGCTTTTACATTATATATCTACACTGACATTATCACGCATGAAATAGTGGGTGACAGTCTAGTGCCTTTGCTGAGATGCGTACCCATCAGGGGCCAAGACAATGAGATAGTGACCATGACCTCACGATAAACCCATTATCAAACAGTCAGTAAACATCAGATCGATACAGTCACTATTGAAATAAAGAATGATCAAAATGAACCTGTACCATTTCGATTTGGAAAGGTGATCGTGAAGGTGCATTTACGCCCCAGAGAGTGCTGTAAAATTTAAACAAGGATGGTGATGGATTGACATTATGGGGACCTGCCTTGTACAGAAGCTATTACAAGGCATAGGCAGGATACGGTCTGCCCAGCTTTCATGGACTTCCTACTATGTATGGTTCTGGTATAGGAGGGATATTTCATAGTCTGTTCAGAAAAGCAGTTCCATTTTAAGAAGGGGTTTGAAATTGCAAAACCACATCTACAGACAGCTGCTAAAATGTTGCAAAGGATGTTGTGGGGCATGTGACTAGTGCTGTCACTCAAAAGATGTCAGGGGTGATAAGCCACCTCAGGTTGGCTCAGGGTTGATTGTATTCAAGGAGGTAAAAGAAAGTGCAGAGTACACCCTTACAGCTCTCATCGGCGACTACTTTAAAGAGGTGTTTCAAAATGCAAACGTCCACATAAAGCGTTCAAAGGCAAAAAGATCTTCAAGGGGTCGTAATAAAAGCAGAGACCTGTTCTAAAAAGCATGGCTTTTGTGCACTGTGGTTCTGAAGAATGCACAAAATCAGAACTTGACTTGTTTGCCATTTCTCCCACACAGACAAGCATTGAAAAAGCATTTATGTAGAGATACCCCTCTGGTGCCCTTTCAGAAAACTAACGATTGAATTTATATAGCAGGGAATGGTGAAGATTATTTGGATCTAAACAACATGCTTCTTTACCTGGTTTGCAAAATCACTGAAGTGGATGGTAGTGATATACCTGCAGCGGCCAAAGTGGGTCTTATAAACTACCCAGTGGCCACCATTTTTAGTCAGCTGATGTGACTGTCGGTGATCGGCTCATCAGTCGGAGCAATAACTGTTACCCGACAGAGCTGTCATAGAATCTGTGCTGAACTTCAGTGAAGAGACCCTTTCTATCCAATTTACTGCAGGGTTATTTTACAAAGACACCCTGGGAAACATGAAATCACAGACAGAGATGGTGACAATGTAGGTTTTAATAAAAGAGCTCCTTCACACATCTCAGTAGAGGGGTAGAGCTGCTGGGACACTTGCACACAGACTTGTGTTTTCAAGAGAAACTGATGCTGAATGGCGTGGATATTAAAATTAAACTGACACGTAACAGAGACAGCTTTTACCTGATGGTGGATGCTACTTAGAAGTCATTAGCGCCTCTCTGTTTGTCAAAAGGTTAAAGTGACCCCGGTTCATCTGGGACACTCAGAAGCCCTGATGGCCTCAACACTAAATACCCTATAGACAGAGTGGGTAATGAAAGTGTTCAGCCTCCTGCAGGCAGCAGGTCTGCAACCAAGATAATTTGTTTTTGGAACAGTTACCAAAATGCTGGTCATGGGATTTGTTGACAATGATGCTTTAGCGGTTCCTACATAAAACCCTTTAACTTTAAGCATTGTAACATTAATTTTGTGGCTCTGTATCTGGACGGTGAACAAATCCCTGCTAAACCTCTGCAGCCGATTTTAGAAATGGGAATGCTGTGAGAGAATATTTTAATCTAGTACTAGCAGTGGGGAAATCTATGAAAAATCGCCCGCTAGTAGTTAACCATCAGGAATTTACCCAAGGTACACCCTGTTTGCCTTTGATCTCTCTCAGACCAAGAATGTGCTGATCATTATTCTTTAATTAAAACTGGGAACCTCAGAGCTGAGCTCAGATTTGCAGAAGCCCTTCCAAGCAGTTAATCTCATTATCTATGCTGTGTTTGATAATGTCACTGAAATAAACAGAGAAAAATGTCATTTTGATTATATGTGATAAACCATAAAAGTGAACACAAAGCAGCTGGAAAAAATTGTAACCAATGACTCCTACATCTGTGACTGCTTTCTGGGTGTGTTTCCTGTGATCTGCTACCCAAGGAGAGACTGAGAAACCTTTCCAGCGGCACTAGTCATCAATACTGCCCCCATGACTTCTTGGACAGCACTGGTTAGCTGTGTACATTTCAGAAAATGGACTGGGGAGTTCTTTTACAGCTACAGTTTTCATCCTGACAATCATGCACAAACGATTGTTTTTTTTTTAAACAGAAATGCAAAAACATTTTGTACCAAAACACACAGTTGCGAGATACTTTTCTACCACCTGTGGATTTCACTGCATCTTTTCTTACACCACAGATGCAAAGGACTTTCTTATGATCAGATTTTAAAATGTACTCTAATGATTTGCTTGAAAATGATGCCATGGTAACTAGTTTTGTACGTCACCTTTTTCAGACATCTAAACATGTCAGGCACGTATCAGTGAGGTGGCAACATGTTCAGACTTGTTTGTCTTGTAATGAATTTAAAATATGCAACCGCTTGTAATTTTATTCAAAACCAGTCACTTATAAAATCATATATAAACACTCATATTTGTGTGTCTCTGTGTTTTCTGTGTTTAAACTTGGGGGCACCTGTGTTTAAAATTTTCAGATATGCAATGTCTTCAATCATGACACAAATATATACAATATAAAGGTATTTATTGTAAAAAAATGCCAATAAAATACAACATACATTAGTGGTAATATCATGGATAAGATATGCAATGTCTTCAATAATGACAAAAATATATAAAATATAAAGGTATTTATTGTAAGAGAAAAATGGCAATAAAATACTACATGCATCAGTGGTAACATCATGGATAAGATATAATAAACAAAAGCATCTCCTGTTAAAAATGCACACTATATATACCATAGCACTGAGGTAGAATTATGATAAGCACCTCTTTCTAAAAACATGTTAACATATTTAAGTATGAGGTAGGCTAACATGCATCAATATAAACGCTTTTTGTAAAACAGGATTACATATTCAATATGAGGTAAATGGCTAACATAGGTTGTACACAGCAGTCACTGAGGTAGGATTACGTATTTAATATGAGGTAAATGTTTAACATAGGCTGTACACAACAGTCACTGAGGTATCTAACATTCATACATAGAGATTGCATTTAAGTTTTACATAGTGAGCCACGTGGGTTTCTTAAAAGACTTTTGTCTTTTGGGCGCCACTGACCATTGGTTAACTGGAGATGGCTGTGGTTGTTTTGCACCAGCTGCCGATTTCAGCCTTTCCACATAGCTCCTGTTTGCTGGAGGAGCAAACACTGAGGTGGGTATGTTAGACTCAGCCATTGCTTTGACAAAAACATCCCAGCCCTTTGGCTTTCTGTGGTCAGGATTGTGTGTGGCTGTAGCCTCTTACCAAATCGACCATGTCAGACCCAGAAACAACAGTGCCTTTATATATAATTCCCCTTATCACTCCAAAACACAATATCCTTGTTCTTTGCCATATGCTTTAACAAAAGTTCAGCATTGGTTTTAGACCGATGAGAAACACTACTTAAAATGTCTTTTTCCATAGTACTAGGTACAGAAGCTGTCTCTGCCGTGTCCACAGGGGGTCAGACATTGATTCATTTTCAGGCATGAGTAATGTCAAACTGGTTTTAGCTTGTTCTCCTTGTCTTACAAAGTCAGATAGTGCTGTAACACAGCAGAGTACATTTTGACTTTGTCATAGTCTGATAAATCAGTCCAGTACATTATAGCTTCATGTCAGTGTCCAAACTGTTAGTTGCAACTTTTCTCATATCCTGATCAGGGTAATTAGTTTTAATGTGATCCATCTGTTGCTGAGGTACCAAAATACATTTTCTGAGTAAAATCCATTATCTGTTAGCCAGCAGGCCGGTGATCAAAGGATGGCAATTCCTAGCAGCTGCCCTATAAAACCACCTGTCTGATTAACTATTTCTTTTTCCTTTTAAGGTTATTTGTTTATCACTTAAAGTTTTAATGGCTCTCTATATTTTTTAGCAAACCTAACTGTTTTGCTGACAGTGGAATATTTCCTTTGAGAGTGTTTAAGCTATCTCAGCTATAGCTGATATCAGATCATCAGAGGCTGAACATAAAATAGCTTTTCTTAAGCTCGGAGGCCCTTTACTAGTAACTTTAAAACAGACAGATTTCTCTGTAGTCTTTTAGACATAATGACAATACAGTATCAAATATTTTTAGAAGCAGAATGTGTTTTTCCATGACATATGCCACAGGCCAGTCAGGGAAACATCCCACTTGATCTATATTCATCTGGTGTATTGGATCTTAAATCAACCTGTAAATAGCCATAGGGCTTTCTTGTGGCATCTTCAAAAGCTTCTAAGAAAACTTTTGTCTGACTAGGATACATCTGCCTAGCCAGAGTTATGATCTGCAGCTTGTCTCTGGGGTTTTAAACACAGTCATGTATTTGGCATTTAGTGTGATGGTTCTGCTTTTTACCTTGACAGAACACATTCTGGACAATTAAAATATTGTCAACTGTTTATGATGACTGTACTTGGTAAACCCATACTCCACTTCACTATTTTGACAGGCAGAGTCCATCAAATCATCTATAACAACAAAATTTACCTTTCCAGGGGTAAGAGATCATTGTCAGCTAGTGACATTGGTAGCCTTCACAAATTTAATCTGAGGGAACTTTAACAGCAACCATTATACAGGTTGCCAACAGCTATAGAACCAGACAATATTTTCAGGCTTGTGTGATAAAGTGGCATCAGCATGTTCCAACAACTCTTTTATAAAGAAGTTCTTCCCACTATTAGAGGGCCAGCCAACAGACAAGTAAAGGGATGCTGCAGACTGATATCCATTTTCACAATCAGTATCCGTAAGGAAGTGTTTTAAAATGTCTTGTAAAACTCGCTTGTCATAAACTTCCTCTGGGTCTTGGACAGCGTTTTTGTTTCAAGGGACCACTGCTTTTATTCCTAACAATGCTGGGTTGACTCACGGTAATTTGTTTAGAGGTCTGTGACCCCGATAGTCAAAAGACGAAGTCCTTCAGACTTTCAAAATTAATGTGTTTACTGTTGGCTACATTGAGGGTAAACCCTTTCACTTTAAGAACAACCTTCCACTGGACAGCCTGTAACCGTAAGTTTTGGGCCTGCGGAAACAAACTCTGTAATGTGTTCATCTGCAGGAACTTCACTGGTCAGCTCCCCAAAATAATCACCTAGAGGTGGGGCCAGTCACCCGGTCTGGACTAGAAATGACAGAGTCTGTGTGGTAAAGGCACCTGTCCTGTAACCTATCTAGCAGGTTGTAGAGTTCCACTCTGGCATATGCTGTTGTAAAACTAGCTATAATATGTTGATATTATTGGAATTTGGGTAATGATCGCTGGTATATTTCCAGCTTAAATAAGCTGTTTCATCATCGATGAAAAAGCATGAAGTGACTTATCGTGATAAGGTGCGGTAAACATACTGGAAACAGTTTCTCGGGTCTGTTACTTATGCGCTGGTTGGCAAATTAGCTCTTGCCCAGATTTGCCCCAAAGAGTAGTCTTAAAACAGTTTAGATATCTGTCTCTTAGGGGTTAACAGCTATGGCTGCAGGGTTCAAATGTACATTTTCCTTTCAAAATACTGTTGTATGTACCTGACTTTATCGGCTTCATTTTTACCCATGAAGGAAACCAGACGCCTTTTGCTTGCCTTTTAGATGCAGCTTGATGTAGTCTGCAAAAGCTCTGTGCATGACTCTTTAAACGCCAAACTTCATAAATGTTAATGATTTTGTAGCCTTTTCCAGTGCCAGGTTTAGTTCTACAGTACAGTAGCAGGGTTTTAAATAATTGATTAGCAGTTTTTTCTTGGGACAATGCTAACTGTACAGAAATTATTTATTTAGGTTTCTAGAAGTGTTATGTTTGTTAAACACAGTCAAGAAGCGTGTTATGCATTTTCAAAGTTTTAGCACTTTTATGAGCAAAATGCTAATCAATTTTTGGAGTTAAATAAATCCCTGCAGTAGGTACCTGTAAGTGACCTTTTGCTCATCATCATGTGCATGATGTTGTTTGAAGTCTATTTTCAGCGCATGCACAACATAATGTAAACACAAGTTTTTACCAATCCTGGATGGCAGCACTGGAAAGAAAAGGCCTCTAGGGTAAGACTTTTACTTTTTCTAAACCAAAGTACCGAGTGAGGTCATCAAAATTGTCATAAATGATGTCAGGATGACTGACTAGATACTGTTTGGTTTTGTTAACAAAAGGTAGAGGCTGGTAAAATCATAATGGTGTATTTTTCATCAGGCTGTGTCTTATAGTACAGACAAATGGCATTTGTTCTCCCCAAACAGTGACTGCCTAGGTTTGAGTGGCTGTGGTAGCTGCCTGTCCTCAAGAAATTATTCAAACCCTGATCTGTAGTCAGCATTGCTTTCCATTCATGTTCCTCACAATACTCTAACGGCAAAGCCCTTGCTTTTTAGAAAATGAAATTTGTGCATGGTCATATTGAATAACTGTCCAAAACTAGTCCCTGTCATGTGGTTTCTGTCTTTCTCACAGTAACAGATGTTGCAGCCGTGAAAAAACAACCATTAAATTCAAATGCTGTGGGTATTCCATTTATGACAGAATAGCCTTCAAAAGTTCAGACTCACCTTAAATTCACCACCCCTTAGCGCATGCTGAATAGAAATGTTTTCTTTCTCAGATATGTACATAAGCCACTGAATAGCAGGTGTGGAGTATCTCTTCAATTGTCTGTGGTAGTCGTCTGGGGAGAACAGCAACAGTGCATTCTTTCAAAAATAAAATCTGTACATGGCCATGCAGACTGAAGCTATCGTGATGTACTGGAAGGGGTCTAAGGATACTGTTTCATACTCCACTGTATCACCGTCTGACTGTTTTAAACACTTTTGGCTGTCATGTTCATCACTTCTTTCCTAAATCTGACACAGGCTTTCCGAAGAATTTCAACATCTAACTGACAATAGTAGCGAGCTCTCTTTTCAGATCGAATTCTCTATGTTAGTTAGCTAGGTACCATTGCAAAACTCTTGCTTTTCTGCAGGCAGTATATATTCAGAACCATAAACTGAGCATCGGGCAGGGGGGTCACATAATTTCTCATTAGCCTTGGTGTTAAAAAAAATGGGAAGTAACCTTTAGCAATCCCATTCTCAAATCCAAGGGCTGCAGGGATTTTGCTAGTTTAAAGGAAGAAAACAATGGCTGTCAATAAATCTGATGTGTAGGGATGTCACTGTGACAGAGTAATTTTCTTCTTGTGTGAGCAATTTAATATCAATTCTTTCCTTGACTAGCTGGCTAACGATAAAATAACTGTCATGGCCTTTGGCATTGTGTGCTATAAATGTGTAGTGTCTAAATGGTGCATCAATAAAATGTCCTACAAAATCTTTTATACAGTCTTCCTTCAATTCCCAGGACCTCTCCCCATCTAATTGCTTAGCATACACAAAATTTGGTATGTGCACCCCGTTTCTTGTGTGGCTTCAAAATCAAACACTATATATTTCTCAGAGATTTTTACATCTGTGAGTGGTGACGTAACACAGATGCTTGTCTGCTGTCATGAAAGAACCACATCTGTTACACTGAATCAGTTTACATGTATGAGATCCCTTGTAAAAGACAAAACATTGTTCACACAGTTTCATGGATTTACAAGACCCTGTACTCCCATCAGCTCTAGCTAAATATCTTTCTAGGCATGCTAAAGACCTACAAATCTTTTTACACTTGGGGCATGATGCTGTGTCAGTTTCCTGTTCGAGACAACTGGGGTCAAAGCAAACTTTGCACTGTTGTGACAGATGTGATTTCTTATGGCTATAGGCTACATCACAATATTCGTAGAGGTACCGTGCACTGATGTAATTTTTTACATTTGTTATACCATAGAAATGCCCATCATGTAATAATACAAACAGTGTTTTAGGAAGTCTTTCTGGACCTGTTGAAAATGTTTGCCAGTTTCCTTCATTATGATATAAAATCTTAATTTTGACTCCTAAAAACATTCAAACTGGGACACATCACTAAAGTGACAGGGTTTGGTCTGACAAACCTAGCTCAGCGTGCAATATTTTAGCCTTATTTAACAACTGACTGTCACTCATATGTGGATTTAAGAGTGCGAGAATGGAGCCACCAAACACAAACTATTATCTCTGTTATTTAAATCAATCAAGTATCGCTCTTTTTGTAAAATCCTGCTATACAAGATGGAGCTCAGTGTCCGTCTCCCCCACCCGAACCCTGGTGGTTCCTGATAGTAGTTACCACGAGATGTATAGTGTCATCGTAATGATTTCCATATGCTCTGTAGCATATCAGCTATCTGATCTAAGAAGGTGGCAGCATTTAACTCATTAAGGCATGTTTTCCTTGAGAACAAGGGTTGATTTAAAGAAGCAGCATTTAATCTTGCCTGTATAAAGTCACCAGGCTGAGTTTTCTCTCACACTGTCTAACAAATTTTGTATAGCCTGGTGCATTGCAGCAATAGCCTCTGTAAAAGATTTTATTTTATCTAGATTTATAAATTTATATCGTTGATGAAATTCTGTAGCATTACATTTTTTTAAATGCGCTCATATTGCTGCACAGATTCTAAAAATACTGTAGGGGGCGACCTGTTTGCCAGTTCATCATCATGATGGTTTTCTAATTCAGACTGCTGAACATTAGCAACATGCTGTAACAACCTATGTTGTAATATTTTCCTGGCAAGCTTTACTCTTCTTATCAGCTTTTCTTGGATTGTTTTATTTTTACCCGATTTTTCTTTTGACCCCATTTGTTATTTTTTTCATTTTGTTAGTGCTGCCACCCTTTGTACTCAGCTTGTGAGAGCTTCTGTGCTTTACTTTGTAATTTTATTTTGTATTTGGCCACTGTTTCCTCCAAGCCCCTGTACTTTTCATACATGTGGGCAGCACTTGCCATCATTTTCAGCTCTTTGCATGAGAACTTGGATGCACGCACTAAAGCAAGCACACTGCTCAATAAAGTACCTGTACTTTTAAACACTCAGATTTAAACATCTGATGATCGTAATCCTCACTAGATAATCTGCCCTCAATTACCAAGTCATTAAACGAACTATCAATCGCTTTAAGAATATAGGTTTCCAACATTGATCATGTCAATGTCCCTTTCTTGAAACCTTTGGTTCAATAACTCTTTGTCAAAAACTCTTGTGCCGCTGTTCGGAGATGGCTGTATGGCATTTACAGTCAGGCAAGGTCTATTTTGTTCATTACTCACACTAGCAAAAATCTTGAGCCGCTGCTTGTAGATGGCTGTACGCCATTTACAGTCAAGCAAGGTCTATTTTGTTCATTACTCACACCAGCAGAAACTCTTGAGCCACTGCTTGTAGATGGTTGTACATCATTTACAGTCAAGCAAGGTATATTTTGTACATTACTCACACCAGCAGAAACTCTTGAGTGCCTTTGAAAAGCATCACATTCATGTAATGGTCTCGTTCCCCTCTCTCTCCTGCAGGGGTCACTGTACTGCTGTTTAAAAACAGAAAATACACCACACACTTTCAGTATTTTAAACTTTCATAAGACAAAATATAAACTCTAAAACCTGCAGCATCTACTATTTCTAGTTAAAAATAAAAAATACACACCTTCTGTAGTGGTAAACTGTGGCTTAGTCAGCTCTTCAGATGTTTGGATAAGGTCCTCATTTACAACCCATGGCTCCATTGTTGCTTGTTAAATGTTTTAAAAATTCTTTTAGCTCAAGTAGTAGTTTTGGCAGTCTCGCTCTGTTCTTTTGTCTTTAGCTTCCAGTATCTTGAAATGCTTATATAAAATGACTCAGACCACCCCCAGGTACGTAGCTAGTAGTGAAAAACATCTGAACATCTGGTACTGTCCATCAAACCCCCATCCCTTCTCCATGGGGAAATATATAAGTCCTAGGCTACTCAATGTAGGCTTTTGTTTTCACTTCCTAGACAGCTGGAAGGCATTAGAGAAATGCCTTTCTGCTACAAACTTTTGGTCACAGTCTAATTAAAAGGTATGCAGACTGCTTTTAAGTCCAAATAAGCTTATGGCTTAGTTAGCTTTTAAAATGTATAATGAAAATCTTGTCTTTTTTAAACAGCTGCATCCTTTAAATTAGTAATTCAGTAAAACAGCTTGCATACCACTAATCAGAAGATAAAACTTATTTTGTTAAAAGTTAATCGTGAGAATCGCCTGTTTTTCTCATTTACACAGTAGGGGTCTAGAAAGAGTAATGCCATACTGCTAAAACTTTGGTCACAGTCTAATTAAAACAGATGCTTTTTATCAGTCTTAAAACACAAAGAGGCACAGTTTATAATAACGGCAGTTGAGTGCCAGCTTATGTTATGTTTTTAAAAGTCAAAATGGAAATTCTGTCTTTTTTCAAAACAGCTTCAACCTTTAAATCAGTAATTTAGTGTACACACACACACACACACACACACAGTGTGTATTCTTTTGCACTGACTCTAAGCAAAGCTGTAGATACATTTTAAGAAGACTGTGTGCTTTAAAATTATTCTGAAAGAGAAACATTATCATTTTACATTCTGTCTTTTCTTTGTAACATATCATTTATTTTCCTGTTTAGTTAAGCTTAAGATTAATACCTTTGAGCCCTGAGCTCTTTTACAAAGGTCCCAAGTCAGATACATTACAGAAACATACAGGTAATGGTTACAAACCTACTACGTGACTTTTTATTTTTTGATAATGTAACTATAGACATTTATTTTGTAACAAAAGCATAAAGCTACATTTTACAGATCCCTGTTAAAACAGATGTTTCTTCTCAGTCTTAACAGACAAAGATACCCACCAACAGGCCCATGGACTCCAAAAGTCCATCTATATTTTAAACATACATAAAGACATTGCTTTTCCTACATGCCTAATGAAGGACACACACACACACACACACACAGCCAGCATGTTGCAGTGCTATCCAGAGAAAACTGCTGAACCATCTTATTTACCCAGAGGTCCCCGTTTTAGCTTATAAATGTTGCATGCATATACATAAAGATATCCTTTTGATGCAAGTTTGACACAGTCCTACAGATGCATGTTAAATTATTTTGTATATTGTTATAAAAACAGAAAAGGGGTACTCACACAGGCAGATGAATTTCCCTGGGGGTCTCACACAGATCTGTGAAACCTCCACGATCAGGTTGCCTCCTAGATACTTCTTTCTGAAAATATCCTAATAAAAAACACACATGCCCCTGCAGTTATACCCCAAGCCTACAGGGGCACATAACACTACATAAACCTAACTGATTTTTGGGGTGGGTGGAGCACGGTGGTGAAGAGGGACAGGGGTTGAGCCAGGATGGTGGGGGAGCAGGAGAAAGGAGGGGGACAGGAGTTCAAGCTAGCATGGTGGGACTCGGTTCCAGCCAGGATGGCGTGGTAGGGGTTCAAGGGAGGTACGAGAAGGAGGGCATAGGATGCTTACAAAATGGTGGGTGGCAGGAGTTCGAGGAGTCACGAGGAATGAGGGGTGCAGGACGCTTACAAAATGGTGGGTGGCAGGGGTTCGAGGAGTGTATGAGAATGAGGGTGCAGGACGCTTACAGAATGGTGGGTGGCAGGGGTTCGAGGAGTGTACGAGAATGTGAGGTGTAAGACATTTACAAAATGGTGGTGTTATGTCACTTCTAGAGATTCAGTGTGGGCTTTCCCCGCGCAAGGGGCGGACACAGGTTCGAGGTTGCATCACTTCCACCAGAAGTGGGCGGGCCAATATATTTTAGGGAGGGACTACCGTTTAACAAGGACGATTCTGATTGGTCCATTTTAGACATGCCCACCTGTCAAATGACGTGGCATGCGCTGATTGCCTGAAATTTAACATTTGATGAGATATATGAACTTATACTACTGTCAGGAGTCCCACAAGGCTCCATATTAGGTCCCATCCTCTTCTCCCTGTACATCAATAACCTTGATGCACATATATTCCAGTCCCATCTGCATTTCTTTGCTGATGATACTGTACTGTATACATCAGGCCCTACACTGGCTGAAGTGAGAGATGTATTCAAGCCAACTTTGCACAACTAGAAAGCAACCTAATCAATGCCAAACTACTTCTCAATGCTAAGAAAACTAATGCCATGATCTTTTGCCCCAAGCACCACCTCCACTTCCTTTGCAAACACGCACAATGAATTCATCACTACCTCCTAGGTGAACCCCTTGAAATCACCTCCAAATTCAAATATCTTGGTATGTGGCTAGACAACAAGCTTTCCTTTCATGACCACCTCGACGATCTGGCAAAGAGGCAAATGTAGGCTAGGTTTCTTCTTCATAACAAGTCCCTCTTTCCATTGGATACCAGAACTAGGCTGGTCCAGGCCACTTTCTTGCCGCTGCTTGACTATGGAGATCTAATCTATTCCTCCACAGCGTACACTAGGGACTCAACAAACTAAATGTCCTCTACCACCACGCCATACGGTTCATGACAAACCTACCCTACCAAACCCTTTATTGTGATTTGTACCTAGCTGCTGGCTGGATATCACTCTCAACTAGACGATCTTCATGCAGGTATCTGGACTCTTAAGCTACTCCTGAACAAGTTCCGAACTATCTCACAACCCTTTTCATATTTCCCATAAGCGCCTACTCTCTTAGGAAAAATGATCTCCTCCTCCTCGGTACCGAGAACTCTCACCTCGGCAAGCGGGCCATATCGATTGAGTGTACTCCTAACTATCTGGAACTAGCTCCAAGGCATATTGAAGCTTCCAGTACTGTCCCAGTCAGCCTATATAAAGGTTGGCTGCAGCAAAAATAAGATACGTGCAACTGCTTCTAAATCCTAGCTCACTGCTCTAACCCCTAGCCCACTGCTTCCTCTTACTTACCTAGAAATTAGCTGCTTTGATACTCCAAAACATTCACTTTGTAACCTTTTTCTATACTTGTATTTTTCTGTGTCATTGTTATTTTATGCAACATATTAATGCTTGCCCATAATTCTGTACGTGAATTTGTACTGTTTTTCAATTATGCAATCCGTAACTACCTGTCTGTGTCAAAGGACCTCCTTGTGAATGAGCTTGCTCAACAAAGTTTTCTACAATAAACTTGAACTTGAACTTATCTCTGGCAATTTCTAAAGTTAAAATGTGCTTTGGTAGAGCCTCAATAAGCTTCACTCTTCCTCGCTCTGAAATAAGATCCAGAAAACCTTAAGGCTCTCTTCCCTATCACGTTTCTCCCTCTTCAAATCCTTGTTCCTGTGGACCTTCTCTGAGGCTTGTCATTGCTTCAAGTCAAGGTCTTAACATCACGATTTGTTACTGCTTAAATTCTGGACTTAAACCTCAACCATTGCCTGAGGCGTTGTTTGAGTCCTCCTCTGTCATTGTCCAAATCAAGGTCCCAACATCACAATCTGTCTTTGCTTCAAATATTGGACTTAAACCCCAACCATTGCCTGTAGCATCTGTTCGGTTCACCCTTTGAACAGTCCTTCCTTCCTAGGCCATCATGTCCAACCCTTTCCTGTCTCAGTTGACCTTCCCTTCCCACTTGCCAGGACATGCCTACAGTACTTATCAAAGGACTCTTACATCTCAATCTTCTTCTACTTTGACGCTAGAGGAACTACCACCCTGCTCATTATGACTTCTCCAGTGATGTTTACTGTATAAACTTTAGCTCATTACCTTACATCCATGCAATTGTATTTAAATGGCACTACCTCCTGTTGAACCTATTGCTATGTTCTGGTGCAAGTATCTTGTCACATGTGATAGTTATATGTTATTATTATTACTATGTAATTGTTATGTACGTTCACTCAACCTGTTATGTCTTAGCCCTGTTGGCAATTGTTTCGCCCAGGTCCATCTTGTAAATGAGCTTGTCTCAGTGATGTTCTGCCTGGAAAATAAAGATATTGATTGACTGATTGAAATAGTAAAAGCAACTAAAGATAAATGAGTAGAGAAATTTGATAGTGCACCCTTACACATCATATGTAAATCATGAAATTAAAAGTCGTTATCCAAAAGGGTTCCCATAGTCTCAAAACCATATTCATATGAGATGTGAAGTGTTTCTGAATGACTCTGATCCAGAAGTAATGAATAGGTGGTACTGTGACCCTGGAGTAGCAATCAACTGTCTACTTGAAAACATGTATATGGTACACAGTAACTAGCATCAGTCAGTCCTACCATGAGCAACACATTTAAAGACAAATGCTACCTTTTCAATGCAAACCAGAAGCTTTTAAACTCTGAAACACATCAGGTTTACACTCCTTTAAAATGCTTTACACTACTGTAAACACAACTTAGTAAATGGGACAGTGGTGATGCTTTTTTCTATGGAATGCTACATTAATACTACTGATACAACAGTATTTGCATCAGTGTGATTCCTACTTGTGACATAGGGAATGGGGCTGACATAACAGAACAAATGCTCAGTATGCGGAACAGCGATGAGAACCCTGCTGGGATATACAGCACGAGGAAACAAAGGCAGAAAGGTTTCAGGACACCTTACAAAACAAAGGCAACAACAAAAAGTTGCAGGCACTTACATTGAAATTAAATGAGTTCCATTCAAATGTAAAAATTAAATCAGGAGCTGGAAATCAACTGATGTTATCAGTAAAAGGCACGTCACACTGTCTGATTTCCCACTCCTTCCAGAGGTGAGACAGCAGGGCAAGTACCTAGCATCTCTTTGTTATGATGTCTTGTGTGCATGGCGCAAGCAACATTTGTGACAACTTGCTGGAGTAGCAGGTTGTGGAAGTTACCTTTGTGTTGTGGCCAATGGCGACAGTGCTTTTCTGGGCTGGTCTCTGTGGCGCAATAAATGAGCATGCTGTCTATGACAGCAGTTCAGAAGCGTGCCACCAACTTGAAGGATCCAGCTGGCTGCAATGAAGGAGCACCTCGTCATTGCAGGGCATATCTTGCCTACTGAAACAGTTCAATAAACAGATGGTGGCAGCTGCCATCTGCCTCCACAGTCCCCGAAGCCAACATTGGGGTGCCCAATCCCCTGTCGGCATGCCCCTCCCCAGTTCATTTGCTGACAGGGAGCCCAATCCCCATTGGCATAATGTCCCCTTGTTTTGTGTGCAGAGGGTGGTGCCCAATTCCCTGCCATCAGGTCCCTCAAACACAGACATGCTTTCTTTGCTGAAGGAGGCCCAACCCCATCAGCTTCAGTCCTCTGTCCCCAAAACACAAGTTGCACACTGGGAGCTCCACCCAGTGTGCCAAAATGTCCTTGTCACACCCTGAAAGAAAAACCTTCCCGCAGTGTTCAGTATTTTTTACCCTGTAAAACCGGAAATGGTCCCTGGTGGTCATGAGCCTCTCTCCCAACCCACACCACCCTCTGTCCACCCCACCTCCCAAGACACCTCCCTCACCCCATACTTACTCCAGAGCCGCGATGATCTTTGGTGGAGTGGGACGATTGCACCTTTAAAAGTCAACCACGAACTCAAGAAAATCACAGTAAGCTGTATAGTAGCATCAGTGGAGGGAGGAGGAGGTGAGTTTAACTTAGGCGGATATCTCAGCCATGTTTGTGACTTTTGGCTCCAAATTTTCAACATGGGGTTCTTGGGACCCCACCTCATGAAGTCGGTCACTCTCATTTTGTTATTTGGTCCTGAAAGTTGCTTTCACGGTCAGTGCAGAATCACCTTTCGACTGATTAACGAATGATAGTGTCACTGTTCATGAGGTGGCTGCCAAAAGACTATGTTGCAATTCGTAAAAAATTCCAAAAATGACTCGTGTTATTGAGCGGCATTAGCGCAGTTTCCACATACACTCATAAGTTCAAGAATTTTAATATTTTCACCTCGATTTTCAACATTGCCAGTTCACACCTCCTTATGAACAGTACAGCTGTCATTTTATGTATCCTTCCCAAAACGGTCCTCCTTGATCTCTCTGCAGCATTTGACACTATTGACCATGTGTACTGTTGAACGCTACGTGTTTATCTGTGGACTGTCTGGTACGGTCCTCAGATGGTTTCAATCTTTCCTTGAGGGTAGGACTCTGAAAGTTGTATCTGAATTTATTCCTTGGCCCCTCTCCCTATCCTGCGCGGGTGCCTCAGGGCTCCATTTTGTCACCCATGTTGTTTGCAGTGTATATGCTGCCATTAGGAGAGATTATTAGGTGGTATGGTCTGAGTTTTCACTGCTATGCAATTGACACTCAACTGTACATGTCCTTTGTACCTGGTCAGGATATGTTTCTCTCGTATTTAACTGTCTCGCTGAGATCCAGGACTGGATGAGTACGAGCTGGCTGCGGTTGAACCCGCAAAACTGAGGTGCTGGTTGTGGACCTCGATCGCCAGGAGCCGGGTTTGTCGGCAGGTTCACTCGACTATGTCTTGGGGTGTTGAGCTGATTTAACTTAGATCAGGTGCGGAACCAGGGCGTTATTGCTGATGACGGCTTGACCCTAAAATCGCATGTGCCTGCAATCATCAAGACCTCTTTACCATCTGAGGAATATCGCCCGGTGAAACACCTGGTTCCTCACGAAATCTTTCAGTGCTGGTCCACGCCTTGTTACCTCTTGCCTTGACTACTGCAATGCCCTTTACCCAGGGCTGCCAGGGTTGATGTCTGCCGCCTTCAGCTAAGTGCAGAATGCGGCAGCCATGCTATTGACTGGTACATCTAGAACCAGTCATATATTGCCTGTGCTCATGGACTGCACTGGCTGCCATTGGGGTGGAGGATCACCTTCAAGGTCAGTTTGCTGGACCCATAAAGCCCTAAGCATGACCAGGGACCTAGTTATCTACAAGATTGCCTTCTACTCTTTACTGTCCCTCCACCCTCTCCGATCCGCCGATTAGAGATTGCTAGAGATTCCCAGGGTCCATTTAAAGACATCAGGGCCTAGTCTTTAGCTTTGTGGTCCTGACTCTGTGGAATTCTCTACCTCACCGGTCGTGAGATTGCCCTGACTGTCCAGGAGTTTAAGCTGCACTAAAGACCCATTTATTTGAACTGCCATATCCAGATTTTTAATGTTGTATTATAACTGCTGGAGTTTTAAACTGTAGGATTTTATTGATGGGATTATTTATTGTATTTGTTTCATTATGTACAAGCACCTTGGTTTGTAAGAAGGCCTTTATAAATAAAATATGATTTGATTGATTTGAAAATGTGCTTTTCAAGACATCTGGCGACAGTGGTGCGGCCGATGTAGGAAATCACCATTTGGGACAGATTAAGAAAAATCACAGTGACCCTGTTTATGAGTGGATGCCTATATTGAAAATTTGGTGAACAAATTCCACAAAATGACTATTATGAGCATGTATTGCAGTTTCCACAGGCTCATAAGTTGGAGAATTTTAATATTTTCACTTCAGATTTTCAACATTGCCATTTCTTCCCACCTCCTTATGGAACGGTACATCTGTCATTTTTCACATCTTGTCCGAAATATGTTTCGCATATCTGGTGCACAATGGCATGGTTGCATGGAAATCAATATTCAGAACAGATTAACAAAATCACAGTGCCACTGTTCACGAGCGGAGGTCCCAGAATGCCCACATTGAAAATGTGGTGAAAGAATTCCAAAATGACTGTGTTGTGGCGTGTGTTGCACAGTTTCCTCCACGCTCCTAACTTTAGGGAATTTTTTATATTTTCAGTCCAGCTTTCCAACATTGCCATTTCTTCACACCTCCTTGTGAATAGTACAGCTGTCATTTTTCACATCCTGCCCAAAATATGTTTCGCACATCTGGCACAGAATGGCACGGTCGCTGTGGGAAATCAACTTTTTGGGACAGATTAACAAAATCACAGTGCCACTGTTCATGAGCAGAGGTCCAGATACTTTTCATAAGGTGGGGTCACAAAAAGCCCATGTTGAAAATTTGGAGTGCAAATACAACCAACGCCAAGTGTTAGGGTTTCTAACCATAAAGTCCCACCCTGTAGAGACTGACAGGCATCAGGAGTATGACTTTGGATTGTCTGCTGTAATGCTCATGCCATTCCACCCCCACCCTGCAGCCAGTGACATGCATCAAGGTGTGCCTTGGACTCTTTGGCCCAAAGTTCACCCCATTCTAGTATACTGCACCCATCTCAATGTATTTCCTTATGGAATGGGGTGAGCGTAAGGCCCAATGACACTAAGGCACGATGTGACAATTGTTGGAGTCTGCAGGGTAGGGTGAGGTGAAATGGCATGAGCATTATGGCCGATGACCCAAAGGCACAATTTTCAATGCTCTGTCAGTTCTGCGTAGCTAAGGGTGGGATTGGTACCAGTTCCATGTTTCACTGCCATTCCTATTATGCATCAACTCCTGCATTACTAATGCCAATGTCAGCAAGACAACATTCGGCATTGACAAATGCTGTTTTTTTGTGTGACAGACAGGACAAGGTGCCGCCAATTCAGATGTGTCCTTTTCTGGCTTGGGGACCAGCAGGGCAGTTGAAAGGGAGCCGCTGGAATTTAGAGTCCTTCTGTTAACTATTCGCATACTGTCTTGCTGTGTCTGAACCAGCTACTGTCTTGCATGTTGTGTCTGAAGTGTAAAAGGTTCCAGACATAGTCAAGATAACTTAGCTGATTTTTTTTTTTTATATTTAAAGGGCAATCTCATTTACATGCAGCAGAGCCAGAAAGGGAAATCTCATTTGGGGTCAGAAAAGTGAAAGGATGATTGCAACCACCAGTTTGGACACCCTTGAATACATTACAGCTGTGCACTTCCCTCCGAAATAAAATAATTGACACAACTGTTATTTGATTTCAGGGCGCTGATGTTTCCATTTCCTTCTCTGTCCCTCAACTCTGATATATTTGCTGTATGCTGTCTCTTAGCTCAGTAACTGGCCTCAGAATCCAGGGGAAGTTGTGTGGCACAGTGTATCATGTGCAGACAGTGCAGAGGGACTGGGGAGACTCACCTCTTTGATGCGACTGAATGTTTCATGCTGCCTACTGGATCAGCTGCCACTTCATGCTCAGTGTGTGAGATGGTCTGGTGATGCATCTTTCTTTTCCATTCTCCTGGTCCTCTTCTGTGCTTCCTTGCTCCAGAGTAGTCCTCAGTTCAGCAACTGCTCCTCACCCTGTACACTTCGGTCACAGTCTTAGATGGTGTTCTGTTGGCTCAGGCTGACTGAGGAAAAGTCATTGGCTTCACAGCTTGAAGCTTTCTATTCCTCTCCAGTTTCTGGTGGTCACTGTGATCTCCGCTGCACCACAGTGTTCTCTGCTTGCTCCAGAAATACATACATTTCTGCAACCCAGTTTGAAAACAAAATGTTGCTGGATAGGAAAGGGATGGCAATTTAAACCTCCTGTTGACTGACTAGCTACACAAAAGCAGCCAGTAAGCAGAGGCATAACTGCTCCCTTCCAGTCCACGGTGGTACTGCAGGATTCAACCTCCACCAGTCAAAGAGTACTGTTGGCTGCAGCCTGAGTCAATTGGAAACTGAGTTGCAGCCTGTCTGTAGCTGCACAACTTGAGTTATGCTTGTGGTGGTCAGAATTCCAGGGCAAACAGAGAATGACTGTGGGCACGGTCTATTGTGTTCCCCCACTCAGATTCACTGGAATGCCTCACTGCAGCCTGAATTTGGGACATCATGTGGCATATGGGCTCTTCAGGTATGCAGCTCCATTGAAGTGGTGGAGGGGTTACATCAGCTGGTGTCAGCCAGGCTGATCGAGATGAAAAGAAAAGCTGCCACATGATTGGTGCAGTGTTTTCTTTTAAGTTGAGACCATGTCAGGCAAAACAGCATCACAGGCTGATTATTGGTGTGCAGAGTCAAGCCCTTGCAGAGCACTCTGCATTGGACTGACAGTGTCACGCCTCTCAAAAAATCACTCATAGCAAAGATTTTTGTGTGCATGCGCAGTAAACTTAAAAATGGTACTAGCAGCTCAAGAGGTGGCTTACAATGTTTGGTTTAAAATGAAAATTATACAATGGGTCATAGAAATCTTATAATCTCAGTGGTCAAATGTGTCACATTACATAAGTAGATCCTGCAACAAACAAACGTTAAAGATCTTGCTGATCAAAACTTTTTCTTTGAAACATTTTTATATGACATAATTTTATAATCACAGTACTGCACTTCAGGATGTGTGTAGTAGTGGATTACCACTTCTTAGGTGTTTGAAGTCACTGTGGTGCACCTTGTAATGCACCACACAGGCGCTTGTATATCCCACAGCAACACAAACCCTGTCATGCATCATTGCTAAGCAGGGTCTACACCAGAAGACATACAAAGAGAGAGAGAGACTAAAGAGCTTAATATGTATACCCTCGAGCAAAGGAGGAGAGGGGGACATGATAGAAACTTTCAAGTACCTCAAGGAATCAACAAAGTCCAAGAAGATAGTATCTTTCAGAAAAAGATGTGCAAGAAGAAGAGGCACAATTTGAAGATGGGAGGGTGGCTCAGAGGTAATGTGAGGAAGTATTTTTCACAGAGAGGATGGTGGATGCTTGGAACAGCCTTCCTGAAGAGGTTGTGGCATCAAAAACAGTGGAGAATTCAAGAATGCATGGGACAGACATCAGGCAATTCTAGTGGGGGATAGGAGGAAGTAGGCTGTTGGTTAAATAGGATCTGCAGCTTATCCATTAGGTAGGGAAATAGGCAGACTAGGCGGGCCAAGTGGTCCTTATTTGCCATCAAATTCTATGTTTCTATTTTCAGATGGAGAACTAGATTTTAACAATAATTTTAAAGTCACTACTTTTCAGTGACAGAACTGCAAATTTTAGGAGGGACAGATTGTCCTAAAGCCCAATCCTGTGGGGCAGGATTCTCTGTATCACAGCAAATCCCTTTGGTTGGGGTTAGGGATACCGTTTCTCTGTCCTTTTAGCATGCTCGCTGTTTTACAACTGAACATATGCTAGAGAATCCCAGGGTACTATCTCTCCATGCGAGGGGTTACAAATACAGTCTCAAGTCTGTGTTCCTGGGGGTAATGTCAACTTGCTCCTGACAATATGCGCTGTGACAACACGCTCCTGACAATTCATATCACGTCAATTAACTCCCGTACTTTACGCTCCGCGTATTTTCACTCCCAATGCTACATAAATTTGTCTGACACATTTCAGCATTTTCGATTCATAATCAAAACTTCCAAAACTTCCAAAAACATTTTATTACTAAGAGCTGATTCCCCCCACCACTGAAGAAGTAGGGAATTATTTTTCAAATCTTCAAAAAATCATAATGTAGTGCTAAAGTAAGAAAACAGTATATAAAACAAATAACCCTGCTATGCCTGTAATTAGTTACAGAACAAAAATTTAATATAATTAACATAGTCCTGACAGCTTCACTTTTCAGCCGACAGCAAACTTTTCAGACTTCAGCACAGCCAAGCTCTAGCCCTAATCTGATCTCATCACAGCTGAAGAAATAAGCTATCCACATGCAGATCAGTATGTCAGCATTTTAGAAGTCGGGAATTATTACTAGTATCTCGGGTAGGTTTCTGTGCTGAAAAAATCAGCTATACTTATTACCTCTGATAGTGTATCTCTGGGTAGGTGGCTTTTCAATTCAATTTCAGTTGCGATAGCACTGAACATCTGGCTCTTGTGTTCTTTGCCTCTCTCGGTTCTGTAACCATGGTTGCTGTCAGTCACTGTCAATTTGTAATCAAGTTCATTTAAAACAATGATATCAGAAGAGAACTCAATGCTAACACTTCAAAATGGAAGGGAGGTTCATCTTGTCAGAACGCAAAAAGCAAAAGCTTGTAGATGGACAAAACTATATTTACACACACACCACAAATGTGGGCACAATGGAAAATCGATTTGGCAGATGTGAACTTGCAGTGAAAAGGCTAAGTGTTGCAGCAAAGGGTGCACACTGTAAGTTATGACAATCCTAGTATTATTGCAACTTTCAGCCAGCACTCACATGCTCCTGACCCTGCAGCAGTCGAACAAACAGAAGCAGTAAGTCTTAAAAAAAGAGCTGCAACTACTCAAGATACTACTGCAAAGTATTACTGCACTCTAAACAAAATATTTCACTGGCAGCACAGGGTGCATGGTAGATAAAAACATGAAACACACTATTCAGCGAGTAGGGTGCATGGTGCACCTCCAAATCCACATAATTTATGTGAGCTATAGTTGCCTGACTGCTATACAACATTCAAAACTTGTCAAGGCATCGAGTTAAGTTTTTGTTGCTCGATAGTGACCCTGGGGCAGACCGAATACTAGTTTTGGAACAGAGGAAAACTTACAATACCTAGAGCACTGTAGCAGTTGGTTTGCTGATGGAACATTTAGCATTGCTCCACCACCGTTTTACCAAATATTTATCATATTCAGGGAGGCGATTTGGAAATATGCAACCAGCAGCATACGCTCTATTGCCAGGAAAAGAAGAGAGCATTATGAGCGAAGTGCTAACTATCATCATAAAATAAATTCACGCTCTGGCTCCATTAGTAATTATGACTGACTTGAGAAGGCCACCATTCAAGCATTTAAAATGTTTTCCCACAAGCACGGCAAGTGGGGTGCTTTTTCACTTTGCTCAGTGTAATTATCGGAAAATACAGTCTGAGGGACTGGGAATTAAGTACTGCAGGACACAGAATTCAGCCTTAAATGCAGATATCTACCTGCCCTTGCTTTTTACCCCCAGACCAGGTTGTCACCAGATTTGAGGAGATCACCGATGAAGGACTCAATATTTTTCCTCCTGAACTAGAGTCCATTATTGACTACTTCGAGGACACTTGGATTGGGTGGAGAAACAGACGTGGCACAGGTAGAAGGCAACCACAGTATGCCATCTCTCTGTGGAACCATAGTGACATTGTGGCAGAAAAGCGGTCAAAAACTAATAATGCATTAGAAGCTTTCCATAGAGGATGCAGTCGATTCTGTGTATGACTCATCCTCAATATGGAAATTCATTGATGGACTAAAGGGCATTCAAAGAAAAGGGAAGCAGAAATAGAGCAGCTGATTGATGGCAATTCCAGAAATGCTCAAAAAGACAGTACAAGGACAGTGCTGTCAGATTGGAAAAGGTCCTTGAAAGATTTGAAGAGCAGTCTACCAAGGAGTTCCTCAGAGGCGTAGCACACTGCTTCCAATATTAAAACTGAAATAAAGAATTAATTTTTAACTTCTCCAGATTAAAGATGTTATTTTAAACTTATAAACTGCTGGATATACTGGAAGGCTATCAATATCCTTGAAAAAACAATTGATCTACTGCAGCGATGAGACACAGGTAGGAAGCAGCTCATGTTATTATTCTTTATCACTGCTGGTGCTGCAGATGTCTCTAAGTGTAATTTCTTGATGGCTAAATCAGGTTTCTAATTTTGTTACAGCATTTAAATTACTCAGCTAGGTGCTGCAAATGCTTAAAAGTGAAATTTCGTGACTGCTAACTAAGGTTTCTAATTTTGTTACAGCATTTAAATCCCTCAGCTAGTGTGATTTCTTGACTGCTAAATCATTCGGGCAAAGAACTGGGGGGTGCAGTGCTGGTGTTTTTGTGAATGGCAAATGTAGCTGGTGTTTTGCAAATGCTTCCTCTGTCCTGTCTGACATGTAAAAATCACGGGAGTGAGTTGACAGGAGTGTGTTATCGGAAGCGAGTTGTCAGTCAGATTGCCTATGTGAATCCATTGATGCGCCTCCCGCTCCTGGGATAGAACTCTCATGGTGACTACACCATGAACTAGAAAGCCACAGGCATGTATAGGCTTCTGTGGGCCCTATACATCCTGTTATGTGTCTTTCCTCAGAAATGCAGAGCTCAGTTCAAACTCCAACAGGCTCCTCCTGAGACCCTTCATATTTTCCCTATCTTTTCATCACAAAGTCCCTTGTGGCACTTCACTTTGTAGTGTTTGGCCTTAAAACAGTCACATATGTGTAGTATAGTTTGAACAACCCTCCCAAGGCAGCACACACAAACAACACTGGCAGAATTATCTTAAAAATAAGCCAAAGGCTTTTACTAATTAATTAATAAATGCTGTAAATAACATAAAGACATCATTTTAGACATTGGCTGTATGATATTGAAAATAAAAGTAAAGTACTGTATACATAAAAACTACACTTTAAAACTCTGAGATTAAAGTTCTACCTTGAGTCCTTAGTTGCTGAATTTTGAAGTTGAAAGTCTTATTGCAAAGACAGTTGAAAACCTTGGTTCTTGGTAGTGCAGAAGAATCACAGAATAAAATGTCTCTCTCTCAGCTGGCAGGGTCCCCGAATGCCAAAAGCTTGAATGCAGTCTTTCTCCCTTGTTTTATGGGATTTCACAAAGGGCAGGTCCAGTGTATAGTGTTTGCCCTATGATTGCCTAGCATTCTGTTTCTGTGGCTATGCAACCAATCAGTTTTCAGTATTTTATTACCAATCAACAAATATGCATTTCTGAATATGAGAGAAAAAACTCAGAGGTCAGCTAGTTTAATTCGGAACCCTAGGAAGCCCCTCAGCTCTCCCTCTGTTTTCAAATGGCTGTGCTCAAGCTACACTCAGTATAGCTATTTACTTAAATGGTAGCCCATTTAATGGTAACAAGATTAGATTAGGGGAGCCTTGTGGAGACAAAGGCAGCCAGACATCAAGGCCTCTCTGGATGTTGTGTCCTATTTAGACACAAATGGACATGCCTGTTGACCAGCTCTGCTTAATTCTTTTTTCACATTTTTAAATGATTTAAGTAACTCTAGTCCCTGCCTAGCAGCTGACAGATTTTCTGCCCATTAACAAAATTACAACATCATTCTAGGGCCCATGACTTTTCTTTTGTAACCATGATCCCTTGCAACTTACATTGACCTCCATGTGTGTCTCTGATGCATTATATATATAATAGATAAGCCATTCCTAGGTGTGCAGTCGCTCTCTGATATCGCACATGGTGTACATCAACTACAGGCGTGCTTATATCAGAGTGCGGCCGCATCCTAGAGTAGGTTATCTATCTTATAAAATGGTAAAATTGTTTTTTGAGGAAAAAGCAGGTGTGCGGTCGCACTTGATATACTCATGGTCTCCTGATGGTGTTTTAATTGCAGATGACCAGTGTTTGTGCCTACCATTTATATAATAATGATGCGTGTGTGTGTGTGTGTGTGTGTGTATGTGTGTGTGTGTGTGTGTGTGTATATATATATATATATATATATACACACACATACATACACACACAATTATATAAAACATGACCAAAACAATCCTTATCTCACCACACTCCTCCCTCCCAACAGAACCTGGGATGAACATGCCCTTTCTAGAAGAGTTTCCACCAGTTCTGTCACTTTACTTCAATTGGTGGGATAGGCCATCTGTATTGGCATTAGCAGACCCTGACTTAAGTTTAATGTCCATGTCGTAGGTCCTGTAGTGCAGTGCTCCAAGGAGTCTCCCATTTGTCTTTCCCATTTTGTTTAGCCACACCAGAGGATTGTGGTCTGTCTGTACCTCAAAGGGTCTTCCATGGATGTAGGGCTCTAGCTTCTTAAGTGACACACCAGGGCAAGGCATTCTTTTCCCACATTGGTCACAGCTTGCTCCGGGGCAGTAGCTTCCTACTTAGGTACATGGTTGAATGATCCTTACCCTGTCGGGATGGCTGGCTGATGACAACACCAATCATCATATCGAAGCAGCTGTCTGCACAACAAATGATTTAGTGTAGTCTGGGCCAGCCAGCACAGCTGCACTACACAGTGTAACTTCAAGTGGCATGAAGGTCCTGTTACCTTCTGGGCCCCATCTTATTTTCATGGGTTGCTTTTCTTAAAACTAGACAGGAGCTGTCAGGGTGCTGTAATTTAATACAAAATGTTCTGTAGTATCCTGCAGTCCCCACAAAGCTTCAGATCTGCTTCTGGGTCTCTGGCCTGGGCTATGCTTCAGTGGTCTCATAGATTTTTTTTTTTTTTTTTTGACTCCAGTCCATCTTGGCTTGGTTTGGATGCAGTTGTCCTCCCCACTACATGTCCCAAATATAATATCTCAGTCATGGCAACCTGGCACTTTTCAGCCTCAACAGTGAGTCCTGCCTTCTGTGTCCTGCCCATAACATTCAGAAAGCATAAGGAAACACAGAAGGAGCAGGACAGAGAACTATATCAGTTAAAGCAGAAGAGCAGGGAAGTCAGTCAGACTATCAAAGGCCCAAACAAAGGGAAAGATAGCCAACTTAGTTAAGAAGAGGGATAAAACCTTTTATAGGTACACTAGGGAGCAAAGAAAGACCAATGGAGGTGGGGGGCAGTGGGTGACAGTGAAAAACAGGGATACTGAATGAATACTTCTGTTCAGTGTTCACAAAAAAGAAGAGAAGGGGGAGCACCTAAACCAAGCAATAGAAGCACTCTGGATAGGGGTCAATACCAGTCCATTCAAAGAAGAAAGGGTCATGAAAGAACTCCTAAAACTGAAGGTGGACAAAGCAATGGGGCCTGATGGGATTCACCCCAAATTCTAAAAGAACTAAGAGGCAAACTAAGCGACAACACTGACTACGTTTAACAAATCATGGGAGGATGGTGTGATACCTAAGGATTAGAGGAGAGTGGATGTGAATGCCCTTCACAAAAGTGGGAGCAAGGCATAGGCAGGAAACTACAGACCTGTCTGTTTTACCTCAGTGGTAGGGAAAAATGATGGAATCACTTCTGAAAGAAAGAATTGTTGAGTATCTAGAGGTCAAGGGACACAGGACCCAAGGCAGCATGGATTCACAGTGGGAAGGTCATGTGAAATTAATTTAATAGATTTCTTTTACTAGGTGACCAAAGTAGTAGACCTGGGAGGGCTGTGGATATGGTCTACCTAAGACTTTAGCAAGCATTTGACACTGTATCACACAGAAGATTAATAAACAAGTTAGCCAGCCTCGGAATAGGTCCCAGAGTGGTAGCCTGGGTAAAAAATTGACTGGACAACAGGACACAGAGGATAATAGTAAACAGAGTCCACTCTGAAGATGGGGGTTACTAGTGGGGTACTGCAGGGTTCAGTACTGGATCAGTCCTCTTTAATATATTTGTAAATGACATTGCAGAGGGACTGTAAGGAAAAGTATGCCTCTTTGCTGATGACACAAAGATCTGCAACAGGTCTGAATGCAGGGAGGAGTGGAGAGGATGAGAAGGACTTGCATGGTTGGAGGAATGGTCAGAAGTGCGCAGCTTAGATTCAATACAAAGAAGTGCAAAGCAACATACCTGGGAAACAAAAATCCAGGGTAAGAGTACATAGTGGGTGTGGGGGAGTGGGTACTAACAACAACAAAATGGGAAGGACCTGGGGTGAGTCATCTCAGATGACCTAATAGTAGGCAACCAATGTGAGAAGGCAGTAAGAGGGCTGGGGAAACTGAGATGCATAGGGAGGCATCAGCAGGAAAAAACAGAAAGTTGTTATCCCTCTGTACAGACAGTTGGTGAGACCCCTATCTGGAGTACTGTGTGCAGTTCTGAGACCCCATCTCCACATGGACATTGGCAGAATGGAGGCAATCCAGAAGAGGATGACTAAAATGGTGCAGGGTTTGCCCCAAAAGCTATATAAAGAAAGACTAAAGGAACTGAATATGTATACTGATATATAAACATACGAATCTGCCAGCTGAAACAGACCACATGGTCTATCAGTGTCTGCCAGTGTGCAGCTAGCACCCTAGATTGCAGCTACCCCAACCCTTCCCCGTATGTCACCCCAGTGACGCACCTCAGCCACCCTCCACCCAGACCCTCCCTCCTGATTTTTCCCACTCCTCTTTAAAACTTCATACTGTCTTACAAGATACCACCTCTGGTAGAGCATTCCATTTAGACACCACCCTCTCCATAAGTAGTGCCTCTTCATCTCCTCCTAAATCTTCCACCCTCCAATCTTAGTCCATGCCCCCTTCTGTCCCTACCCTCCTCAGTTTAAATGCCCTTCAGTGCTAACTTTGTTTATCCCCTCCAAATACTTGAACGTTTCAGTCATATCCCCATCCCACCTCTCCTCCAGTGTGTACATATTCAGCTCATTCAGCCTGTTCTCATAGGCCTTGCCCTCCATCCCCTGTAACATTTTGCTGCCCTCTGTTGCACCTTCCAGTAAATTAATACCCTCTTCAGATATGGCTGCCAGTACTGCACACAGTGTTCCAAGTATGTCCTGACCAAAGATCTGTAGAGGGGCAGGATCACCTCCCTATGCCTGGATGAGAAACCCTTGTGATACAGCCCAGTATCCTGTTTACCTTAGCTGCTGGTTTCTTGCATTCAGCAGAGTTGTTCATACTCCCTGTTACCAACACCCCAAGTCCTTTTCTTCCTCCGTGATCTAACCTCACCCTGCCCAACCAGTAGTTTCTCATTGGGTTCTTTGCCTCAAAGTGCATAACCTTGCACTTTTCACATTGAATGCCAGCTGCCACTTCTCTAGCCATACCTCAAGTTTCATTAGGTCCCTTGTAGTTGTTCTCATCCATCCTCTTCATCCACCACCACCCCATTTTGGTATCATTTGTGAACAGACTAACCTGCTCCTAACTCTGTGTGCTGTATCTGAGATAAAGAGCCCAAATAGCACTGGGCTAGCACGAGCCCTGTGGCACACTGCCGTCACCGGTCTAGGTGTCAAGATCTCAACCCCACTATCACTCATTGTAGCCTCCCCTGCAGCCAGTTCCTTGTCCAGTTTGTCAGCTTCTTCTCCCACCCTACAGCAGTCATCTCCCCATCTCCCATGAGGCACTGAATTGAAGGGTTTGCTGAAGTCCAAGTATGGACATCTATGCCATGACCCACATCCAGCTCTCTTGTTACCAGTCATAATATTCGATTAGATTGATCTGACAAGACCTCCCAAGATGAACCTGTGCTGCAGCTCATTCTTGAGGTCATTACCCTAGAGGTGACACCACCCTCTTCTTCAGTATCATCTCACAAGTTTACCCACTACTGAAGTGGAGACTGACAGGCCGATAATTTCCTGGCTCGTCCCTAGGACCACTCTTGTGTATGGGCACCATATGGGCCACCCTTCAGTCCTGATGCATCCATTCCATGTCCAGTGAGGTGCTGAACAGATATGCCAGCAGCTTGGCCAACACCTCCAGCCATCTCCTCAGCACCCTGGGGTGGATGCCATCAGGACCTGGTGCCTTGTCCACCCTTAATACCCTCAGACATCCTAGTACTCTAATCTCAGTACTCTACTCCCTTGCTCATTCCATCCGTCATCTCCTCCCTCCCACCCCACCCTCCCAGTCTATGGTGATAGTGGACTATCTCCTTCTTCTTTGTGAAACCAGCAAAAATATTCATTTAGTACTTCCAGCTTGTTCCTCTCCCTTTCCACCACTCCCTCCCACTTTATCTTTCCTCCCTTGATGCCTGTGCTAATTTTAGCTCCCTGTAAGCCTTGGCTACTCTTACTCACTTGGTCACCTCCTTGACCAACTCACATCAGCCTCCTGTCCTCTTCCTTCCTTGTTCTCCTGAATTTCTGGTATGCAACTCTCTTCGCCTCATCCCTCCAACACTTCTCTTGTTCAGCCAGCATGGTTTCCTGGCTCTGCACTTCTTGCTCTAGTCCTGGTGCAAGCTTCTGTAGCTCTATTGCCCAGTTTTAATACTTTCCCACTTTTGCTGTGCATCCATCTCTGGCCTAATACCCTGACCTGTCCATTGCAGTATCTCTCATCCTCCCGAAGTCCACCCTCCCAAAATCCACCACCTTGTTACTGTGCCTCCAGACCCTGCCCAACTTGAGGTGAACCACACTGTTTGATGGTCACTACCAGCTAGTGGGTCTTCCACCCTTATTTTCTCACATAGGTCCTCATTTGACAGCACCAGGTACAGCGTGTTACCTAGTGGTGTTGGCCCACTGACTAGCTGTGTCAGGAAACCATCCTGAATTGTGTCCTGGAGCACCTGCTCCCCTGGCACTGTGGGTGACAGGGTGCACCAATGTACCCTGGCAGATTGAAATCCCCACAATCACCGCACTCTCATTTCTACACACCCTCTTATTTACTCTGTTAACTCCCTGTCCACTTCCACTGATTGGGCTGGTGGTCTATATACCACTCCCAGCTTCAGCTTTATACCTTTAGAGTCCAGTAGCTGCATCCATTGTGCCTCTATCCTCCCTTTCCCCCTCGTCCCTTATACATCTGATCTTTTCCCTCACATAGAGTGCTACCCCACCCCACTCCCAACCCCTGGTCTTTCCTGTAAATGCTGTACCCCATGATTGCCAGATCCCAGTCATGGTACTGGGTAGCTGTTTCAGTCACTGTAGTGATGTCCACACCTCCAAAAGGAGCACCTGAAGCTCTGCTGTTTATTGCTCAAGCTCCTCACATTTAGGGAGACCACCTTCAGCTGTTCCCATCCACCCCCCTCAGCTCCTTGGTCTCCCCCCAGTGGTTCCTTCCCTTACCCTTATCATTATCACAGGGGACAGGGCGTTTTGCATTCCAACCTGGCAACTCTGCATGCTTCCTACCTGTGCTGCTTCACCACTTCATTTACTCATAACTGGGGTGAGCTCACAAGGCTCCTCTTTCGTGACCCTTTCCTGTCAGCAGTCCCTCACCACCCCATCTAGTTTAAATCCATCTTTGTTGATACATACCCTCTGTTCCACTTTTAGTACTCCCTTCCCTCCCCTGCTCAAATGTAACCTGTCCCTGTGTATAACCTAGAGGAGAAGTAGGGAGGGGACATGAATAGAAACTTTCAAGTACCTCAAGGGAATTAACAAGTTCAAGGGCAGCATCTTTTCAGAAAAGAGATGTGCAAGAAGGAGGATGTGGATTGCCTGCTGAGCCCTCTGAATGACCAGTTGCTGGCATGGTGAGAGCATGATCTGGATAGGCTGTCATTTTGATGGACTTACCCACCTCCTACAGCTTGATTCATTGTTGTCTTGCCCAGTCTTGGATAACGATGACCAGTGCTAGGCCAGTGAGTTTGCTTGTGGGATGGCGGTGGAGGTCGCTTTCTTTGGGACAGTTCCATTGGCAGGTGTATTGGGCGGTAGGGATGATAGCCACTGGAGGCAGTCAAGTCTCTGGAGCCATCTAATTAGGTGACCTATGTGGTTTGGGCACATTCTCAGTCGATTCTCTTGGACAGGGTCATCAGTATACTCTTAATTTCCAGGCCTTGGTACTGGCTTGGGAACTATTGCCTTGGTTGTCCATGGCCATGTGGGAATCAGGAGGCATAGGTAGAGATGTAGCAAACTTTATTTCGCCGGTGGAATGATGGCAAAGTGCCACTTTGCCTAGTGAAACATTTGTAAATTATGGCCGTTCAAATTTTGCCAATTTTGCCTGATGCGCATCTGAGGTGAAATTAGGCTGGTGGTCACATGGTTGAGTCTAAACAGACAGTAAGTGAGGGGTTCATTTCCTGTGCTATGTATCTTGAGGAAGCAGGCAGCATTTATACTCCCTGTGACTGCAGAGTGCACTTTTACACTAAATTGCTTAATTTGTGCTATTTTTTCTAACTTTTTCTTGTTACTCTTTGTCATAGTTCATATTTTAGTACCTGGTGATTGTGTGTGTATGATTCCCCCACGCTCTCTCTCAGGTCTCTATCTCTGTTTCTTTTTTTTGAATTGGTGGTGTTTGTGGATTGTGGACATCATGGAAGGGTGAAGACAGTGGACACTTGTACGCATGTTTCAACTAACCATCACAAATGAAATGCCACAGCAGGAGGCTTCTTGCTGCAGCACTGGCAGCAAACTGTGCCCCTTCACCAGCTGCAGTTGGAGACCATGCTCCCTTCCAGCACCAGGAATATATTGTTCCTCACCCAGGCAGCAGGGGACTATCCCCCTCCAAGCAGCTGGAGGTCAGTGCCTGTGCATTATCTAAAGCACCCCTAATGGCTCCATCATCCCAAAGTTCTCCTGTTTGGAATTTTTCTACTAGTTTGATGACTTAGTGGTCACCTGTAATCTGTGCAGGAAGGGAGTGCATCGAGGGAAGTGGGGATCCACTGTGGGACTACCGGCCAGTGTGACCACATGGTCCACCACCACCTGCTGCAATGGGACCTCAAATTATGGAGGTGGTGGCATCATCAAGTGCTGCTGTGGGGAGCAGTACAGGTGTAAACACTGGGGGTGAGCAGGAGGAAGCATGGCAGGACCAGTTAAATGTCCTTGCCATGTTCACTGTACCAGAAAACAACAGCAGTCTGTAACATCAAGATCCCTCCAGGGCCCCCCCCTCCAAAGCCAGCAACACAGGCAGCCCCTGCCCTACCAGTGACATATGTGGACTTATCAACTGTTCTGTCTGAAGTCCAGCATCTCTGACAGGAGTTAAATGATTTCAGACAGCATTGTGTGATGCTCCGGGAGAGTTTCTAAACTGCAGTGTGATGTTGACAAAATCATGGGCATCCTTTCTGAACTCCACCTCACTGGCACTTAATGTGGCAGCAAATTTATTTGTCTTTTGTTTTCATTTTGCTATCTTCTATTCTGTTGTTTGTATGTTCCCCATAAAAAATAAAAGCCAAAAAGCTATTCTATCTTATTTAATCTACTGTACATCCATTCCTTAAGTCCTCTTGTTTCCTTATTTTGTATGTAAAAATAATTTTATTCACCATTGCTGTTGTTTATTGCTGTCTTATGATCCCTATAGAAGTCAGTCTCTTTTCTTGTTCTCTTTCTATTAGTTCTCCCGCTCATTGTTGTATTACCCTTGTCCTCCTGATCCTGCCTATTTGTTATGCTTATTCTGTACCGTGTCGTACACCTCCTAATAAACACCTTATTCCCTTGTTATTTTGTGGTGTGTGTTGCTTCTTGCACCTGGTTACACCTACAAGAGTCCTTTTAACAACATAATGATGTAATACAGTTGCATTCCATATATATGGAGTTTGCAAATGAAATACTGACTACTGCTGAAGGCTGTTGGCCATCTGGGCCTTGTATACAGACTAGTGCATATTTTGAGATTTGGATACCTTGTGTGAGTTGTTTCAACTCAATGTTGAATTTACTCACCACAGCACATGTCCATAATGTGCTTGTTCTTTGTCGATTCTCTATTGTGGCAAGTAAATAATGTAAAAGTGTTTCCATATAACCAAGTTAAAATGCTTGCTCCCCAAGGCACCATCATTCTTTATATGTATCATGAAGTACAGTGCCTTGAGGGAGCAGGTGGTTTTATCTTTGTTACATGGGAGCCTTTTACATTGTTTGCATGCCACACTTAATCAAAAGCACTTTATGGATAAGAGCTTGTGGTGATTGCTTCTTACTTTGAATTGAAGCAACTCACACGAGGTATCGAATCTGACTCTATGCACTGGGCCCTAACGGCCCCACAGTCTTTGACTGGTGCCTGTCTTTCTTTGCAAACTCCATATGTGGAATGCAACTGAACTCAGTCAGTGTTATATTTTGTTAGAAGTTATGTTGAAGGCGTCACTTGCTCTTTGACATGTTTCCTGCTCCCTATCCACAAATGTCAAGTATTGTGCCTATTAAAAACTATTTCATAATGCTGTGTGATGTTGCATCACATTGTTTAATGCTAACATTAAGATGATGTAACACATCTGAATGCCAGCACTGACAGCATGCCCAGAAACAGAATTCCCAAAATGTTTCCCAGAAAATGTTAAAAGTAAATTGGACCTAAATTAGGTGTCAGACATGCTGTTATATGTTGCACACCTTTCACCTGGACCAAAATATGTTGTTTGGTCCACTGTTTCCAATGGTTTAAGGCGTAATCATGGTGTTGCCATTGCCTAACATGACCCAGAAGTCCAGAAATGTTTCCCAAAAATGTTACAGTACATTCAGACAGAAATCAGGTGTCACACATGCAGTTACATGGTTCACATCCACCATCAGGACCCAAATCTGCTGTTTTCTGCACCATTTCAAATGGTTTTACTCTAACCTTGGTGGTGCCACTGCCTAACATGCACCACAAGTCCCAATATTCCCAAAAATGTTACAGTAAATTCACCCAAAATTGGGTCACTGTCATGCTGTAATATGTTGCACACTTCCACCTGGACCAAAACATAATGTTTGGCCACTGTTTACCAGTGGTTTATGAACATATGAAATTTACCAGCAGATAAAGACCTAGAGGTCTATCAAGCCTGCTCGAATGTGCAGCTAGCCACTTATACTGCAGCTGCCCTCCTCCCACCTTCCCTTCCTTTGACCCTCCCTGTCCCAGCCCGTTTTGAAAGCAGTCCACTGTCTTACCAAATACAACCTCTGCCATTAGCATTCCACCCAGCTACCACCCTCTCTGTAAAAAAGTGTCTAGTCATCTCTCTCCTGAACCTTCCTCCCTCCAGTCTCATATCATAGCCCGGTGTCCCTCCCTCCCTTACTTTTAACAGCCCCTCCATACCTGTCTTGTTTATTCCTTTCATGTATTTTAGGTTTCAATCATGTCTCCCCGTCCCTCCTGTCCTCCAGTGAGAACATGCTCATTTCACTCAGCCTCTTCTCATGTGGTAAATCCCCAGCCCCTTGATCATCTTTCTCACCTCGCCCCCTCCAGTAACTAATGTCCCTCTTCAGATATGGGCACCAGTGCTGCACAGTACTCCAGGTGCAGTCTAACTAGTGATCTATACAGTGACAAATTACCCCCTTGAGGATATACCCTTGCAATGCAGCCCAGCATTTTGTTGGCCTTGAGCTGCCTTCCTACATTGTGCCGAGTTGTTCATTAACCCTGTATTGAGTACGCCCAGATCTTCTCCTCCTCTGTCTTGGCTAGCTGCACTCCCCCAGCTGGTAACTCCTCCTTGGGTTCTTCACCCCAAATGCAGCATGTTGCACTTTTGGCATTAAACCCCAGTTGCCAGGTGTCTGACCGGGTTTCAAGTTTTGCCAGATCATCCTGCCATCCCCCCTAGGTTGTCCACCATCGCTCCCATCCTGGTGTCCTTAGCAAACAGACTGAGCTTGCTCTTGATGTCCAATGATATGTCTGCAGTGAATATCCCAAACAACACTGGTCCCAACACTGAGGCCTGTGGAACACTGCTTATCACTACCCTTGAGGATGGCCCTCCACCCAACACCACCCTCTGTTGCCTTCCCTGAAGCCAATTTCATACCCATCTCACCAACTTTGCACCCACCTCTGTGCCTTCTAACTTACTTCCCAACCTTCCATATGGCACCAAATCGAATGCCTTACTGAAGTCCAGAGAAAGGACATCCACTGCATGGCCCCATTCAATTGCCTAGTTGCCCAGTCATAGAACTCCACCAGGTTTGGTTTGGCAAAATCTGCCACTTATGAACCATGCTGTCTCCTGTTCTGTAATCCTTTGGCCTCCAGGAGGGCTACCAATCTCTCCTTCAGGATAGTCTCCATAAGCTTACCCACGATGGATGTGAGGGCTTACTAGTCTGTAGTTCCCCAGTTCACACTTGGGGCCACTTTTGTGAAGGGGCACCACGTGAACCAACCTCAATCCTGAGATACACACACCCTGAGTGTAGTGAGGCATTAAATATGTCTTCCAAAGGTCCTGAAAGGACCTCTGCCAGCTCCTTCAGTACCCTGGGGTGGATGTCATCCGGGCTTGGTGCCTTGTCCATGCTCAAGTGCCCTCAAACCCTCCAGAACTCTGCCTTCCATGATTTTCCCATCTGTCACCCCTCCCCCAGTTTCTGCTGTTTCCTCCCCTCTTGGGTATCACCCCTCTTCTGTTTAGTAAATACCAAGTAGAAGTAATCGTTTTGTGTGTCTGCCTTTTAGCCCCTGCTTCCATCCAACCCCTCCTTCCTAATCCTTACTATGTGGTCCTTACAATTCCTTTTCTCCTGATCTACCTGAAGAAGTCCTTCCCTTCTAAATTTATCAAGGTGGGTGATGCATGCGTTGGGCGGTTGGCGGCGGGTGAGCGCTATAATAAGGTAGCATCTTGAGGGCCATTGATTTCCTCGCACCTGTCATACTTGACCCAGAACTTCATACCTGAGTTCGCGTTGGTATGCAGTGATCTCAGGAAATGAAAAAGCTGGGTTGGAGATTAGAGCATCGCTGTAGGAAATCCGTCTGAGGGCTGACAAACTGGTCCTGTGTGCACATTATGTGCATATCAGGAGGCAATCAACCAAAGAAGGCAATATTTTTGTTTTGAGAGATTGCTGGGAAGAAACGACCAGCCTCACTCTTCCGGACTGTTGATAGACTACTCCGTCCATCCTGTCTCTACCGGAAGAGTTTCCTCAAATAAAGTTGTATGAGAATTTGCTCGGTTTTCTCAGACAGGGTGTCTGTGATCCGGTGAGGTTTCTTCAGCCAGTAATATCATTGCTGTCAGTAGTCTTCAGTTGTGTTCTGAGAGCACTCTTTCTGGTTAGGGGAGTTTAGGCCAGTGGAGGATCGTGAGGTCATTGAGTGCGACCAACTGAAGTATACCTTTTGTGAACTGGATCCGTGCCAAGCGTGCTTCTTGAAGAGGTGCATTGACACTGTTGGCCCGGTGTTTGCCCTGATTGTCCGGTGCTCCTTGAGTCAGGGTGTCTTTCAGATGCCTTGAAGAGGCTCTGGTGGACCCCCTTACAAAAAGCTTCTCTGGACCCGGAGATTAGGGCAAATTACAGTCTATCTCAATCTTCCATTTTTGGGAAAGGTTGTTGAGAAGGTGGTATCACTTCAGTTGGGGAATATCTCATGACCCATGAGTTGTATGACCCTTTCCAGTCAGCTTTTCGGACAGACATAGCACTGAACCTGCATTAGTTGGTGCAAAATGTCCTCCTCAGGGCTAGAGAATCAGGGGACTAGACAATTCTTGTCTCCTTGATCTCTCTTCAGCATTTGATACTGTGGACCATTGTGTGTTGCTTTTCCATCTGAGGGAGTTATACGGACTCACTGGTATTGTCATCAAATGGTTTGATCATTTCTTACTAACAGGAGGCAGCGGGTTGTGATGGGTAATTTCTCATCCGTACCCTGCCCTTCATGTGGAGTCCCTCAGGGTTCGGTATTGGCCCCAATGTTGTTCGCACTACATGCTGCCCTGAAGATCATTAGGAGGTATGGTTTGAGTTTTCATTGCTATGCTGATGATACTCAACTATACCTATCCTTGCCCAGGAACATCAAATGCAGTGGATGTGCTGAATATCTGTCTGGCTGAGATAAATGACTGGATGTCTTCCAGCTGGCTGCGACTGAACTCCAACAAGACTGAGGTACTGGTAGTGGAGTCGAACAGAGCTCGTGATGGGATTGCCTCTGACTCTGCGACTGGCATTGTGCTAGAGCTGTGTCATTGATAGCCTCCCATGGGTGTGAAATCTTGTTGTGATCTTTGACAGAACCTGTCCATGGAGGCTCAAATATCCTCTGTGGTTCATTCCTTTTTTCCATCTTAGAAATATCGCCAGGATTAAGCCCTTGTTCCGCTCTGGACCTCCCTACTTTGGTACATGCCTTAGTCACTTCTAAGCGACTACTGTAATGCCCTCTATCTGGGGTCTCTGAAACTTCTCTTACACAGACTGCAGCTAATGTACAAGCTGCTGCCTGACTTTGACTGGACAAAGTAAGTTTTGTCATATTATTCCAGTATGCGCGATTTGCACTGGCTGCCTGTCAGGTGGAGAGTATTGTTCAAGGTGGGTTTTCTCACCTATAAGACCCTACATGGACAGGGCCTGGTTACCTATCTGATCTCCTGGTACCGTCCACCTCTGTCCGAGATCTCCGCTCCTCTAGTGGTGGCCTCCTTAAAGTTCCGAGAGCAAGGTTGAAATTAGCAGGGGATCGATCATTTGGAATTTGCTGCTCAGCTTTCTGAACTAATTGCCATCTGAAGTAGAGAGACCCCACTATAGTAGCCTTTAAGAGTTGTCTGAAGACTTTTTATTCATGCTGGCATTTGGTGATTAGGTTTTATGCATATTATATTTGTGTGATATTTGTAATATAATGTATGGTATGACATACCTTACAGTTTTGTCGGCCTTAGAGCCTTCGGGATTGAAATCTTTTAAATAAATTTGATTTGATTTGATTTGATTAATGCCTTGTGCCAGCCTGAGCTGTGTAGACACTTTGGCTCCCTTACTGCTCATGTCACCTCCTTGATTCCTCCAGGTACTCCTCCCTGTCGTCCCCCTCCTTGTTTTCTAGTACCTCCTTACCTTTTCATGACTGCCTTGCTCACCATCTCAGTTTCTTAGCCTTAGCCTTCTTGCTGTGAGCCTTGCTGCAGGTTCTGGTTGCCTCCACTATCCCCAGCTTTATGAGCTCTCACCTCTGGTTAGTGCCCATACTAGGTTGAATCCAGAGCCAGGTACCCTTTTCCATTTCCCCATGCTCCCAAAAGTTGGCCTTCTGAAGTCCAGCACCCTTGTGCCAGATTCCACTTCTTCCTTGCCCATATCCAATGTGTGCCATACTGAGTGGTGGCCACTCTCTGCCAACAGTTCTTCCACTCTAAGTTCCCTCTCAAATTCCCAATTTGCCAGCACAAGGTCAAGGATATTCCCTAATCTGGTTGGTTCACTGATCATTTGCATCAGGAAGCTGTCCTGGAAGGGCATCCAGCATTACCTGTTCCTTTCTATTCCTGGTTGTTGGGGTACTCTAGTCCACTCTGGCATGCTGAGTTCCATACAGTCACCACACTACCCTTCTCACAGGTCCTCCTAATCTGTCCCATTATTTCCTATCTAACCCTCCGTCTGAAAGGGGCAGCCTGTACACCACTCCCATTCTGAGAGCCCTCTTCTTGGAATCCTGGAGTTGCATCCAGAGTGACTCTGTACTACCATTCTCCCTTCTTCCCCTACACTTCAATCCTTTCTCACATATAGTACCACCCCCTTCCCAATCAATCTGTCCCTATGAAATAACCTGTACCCTGGTACAGACAGGTCCCAGTTATACGTACTAGGTGGCCCCATGTTTCTGTGATGGCTGCAATGTCCACCTCTCCTCTGCCATGAGCGCCTGTAGCTCGCAGTTTTCCTCCCAAGGCTCCTAGCATTAAGGGTGACCACCTTCCAACCCCTCCCATCCTGCCCACTTTTACTAGCATCACCAGTAGTACTTGCCCTTTGTCACTCTTATGGGGTAAGCTCATGTAGCTTCCCAACATGTGGTCTCTACATGTCCCTTGCCCATTTGCCACCACCTGCTCCTAGTTTAAATTCCCAACTTCCTGTATGTACTTATTTATTTATTGAAAATGTTTTACCAGGAAAGGCACACTGAGCAAAAGATGCTTGTCTCACGTGCGACCTGGGGGAAGGGTTACAAAGGAGGCAGGTATACATACAGTAGTTGAGTTGCAGTAGTGCAATACAGATAATGTAGTTGGTTTGAGGATTACATTTGAACTTGTTGCATAAGGAGAACAGAGAGAACAATGATCATCAACGACAGGGTATGCATATCATGGGAACAAGGCTGGGTAAGAACAATACAGAGCATGCACATCAGGGATAGGGTAACATAACATGGGTACACAACGAGGCAATACATGAATTACATAAGTGCCAGTAGCAGAACTAGAAGACCAGAAGGAATTTGAGTGCCAGTAACAACTTGAGCTGCAGTGGGATGTACCAAGTTGACAGTAGGAGTTAGAGAGTGAAGATGGGGGGTAGAGGAGTGGACTAGTAAGCATTAGGTGCATAGGGGATATGTCTAGGTGAGATGGGAGGAAGGAGAAAGGTGTTAGTAGCTGTAGGTAGAGCAGAAGACATACATTAGATATGAAGGTGAAGGAGATGTTTGGAGTGAGAAGGAGGAGTGAGAGTGTAGAGGTGCGTGGGGCAGGTATATAAGCCAGACAATTTGGCGATGGCCAGGCTGCTGGTCAGGCGTAGGGGGCAGCAGGGAAACAGCTAACAAATGGGAGGTCCAGGGCAGTTGCAATTTGGTGCGAGGAAGTTAGAGAGGCAGAGGATAGGGAGTATTTGGACGATAAATGGCGGATCTGGGCGGCAGGCCATTCCAAAGCTTAGGAAGAGGTAAGAAGGCTGATTGACAGCGGTGGTCCTTCAGTGGGGATGCCTGATAGCCTTGTGTCAGTGGACTGGAGGTGTGGGTGGGGGTAGGTGGGAAGATAGGGAGGGTGCGAGGTAGGGTGGGAGGAGCCGAGACAGAAGTTGGAAGCAAATTTAACACTATGAATTAGCGCCGGTTTGCCTCATGGATTGCAGGGCCACAGTGGTAGGATTCACAGTGATGTGGCCGGGAGGGGGCATTGAGGCAAAGCGGCAAGCGCATTAAGGGGGTCAAGTCTGGCTAGGGTGGTCTTTGAGGCAGAGTTGTAGACTACATCGCAGTAGTCGAGAAGGTGGTGGGTAGGATCATTTTCAGGACTAAAATCTGCGTCTGACAGGAAGCGGGAGACAGGTGCAGTTCCTGTAGAGGCGCCAGTTTTGGGCGCAGTTTTGATATGATGGCATCTACGTGGTGTGGAGAAGGAGAGGTGGCGATCAAGCCAAACCCTAGATACCTGAAGGAGGACACTTCTTCAAGGATGGTGTTGTTCAGGTATGGAAGATCAGAGGAGGGGTGAGTTTGGATAGATGCAGTCTTGTGTCAAAAGACATTGAGACAGTTTTCTTGGCATTTAGGAGAGTTGGTTGGTATTGAACCAGTGTTGGATTTTGTTGAAATCAGTTTGAAGTTTGGAAGTGAGTTCTTCGTGGGTCCGGCCTGAGGTAAAGAGGACCGTGTCATCTGCATACATGTGGATCTCAGAGGAGGAGCAAGAATTTGGCAGATCATTTAGAAGGATGGAGAAGAGGATGGGGCCTAGAACTGAGCCTTGGGGAACGCTGGTGGTGATAGGGAGAGGGGAGATGTGGTCAGCTATTTTAGTGGATTGGGTTCTATTTAGTAGGTAGGCACTGAACTGGCTTGTGGCAGACGCTGCTAGCCCAAGCCCTGATAGGCGGGATAGAAGGAGGGGAGGATACCATGTCGAAAGCTTTAGCTAGGTCGATGAAAATAGCGGCCGTGATTAGCTGCTATCCATTCCAGTGAGGATGGAGTCCCTGAGTCTTAGTAGGGAGGAGGTGGTAGAGTGGTGTTTTCTAGCTCGGACTGAAATGGGGTAAGAGTTAGGTTTCTGAGAGAAGTGGAGAGCTGGGATAGAACTAGGTGTTCTGGAGTTTGGCAAGGGTGGGGAGGAAGAAGGTGGGACTGTAATGTAGTGGAGGAAGGATCACCACCTTTTGGAAGGGTAGGACAGTGGCATGCTTCCATTCAGAGGAAGTGACTCGGAGGTGAAAGATAGATTTAGTAGGGCAGCAAGGGAGTAGCAATGGTGGGGGCAGAAAGAAGAGGAGTTTGTTATTGAGACCATCAGGGATTTGCCTTTGGAGGGTTCAGGAGTGAAGAGCATCTAAGGTTTCGTGGGGAGATGGGTCTGAAGGAAAAGGATTCCTACCAGTAGGTGGGGTGACAGATGACTGGGGGCGGATGGGTTATAGATGTAAGGGGGTGGGCATGGTTGCTGGAGGTAGGAATCAAGGAGGGTTTGGGCTCAAGTAGTGAAACAGGAGTTGAACTCAGAGGCTACCTTCTGTGGGTCGGTGAGGAGAGTCCCTTGGATGAGGAGGAGAGGTGGGGCTTGCAGTTTGGGGAGAAAAGGGAGTTAATGACTTTCAGAATTTAAAAGGTCTCCCAAGATTTGCATTTAGGTGTTGTTGAAATATTCAGCCTTAGCTAAATGGATGGCCTTTGTGCATTTGTTATGCGGAGCATGCGGTAGGTGACAAGGTTGCTTGGGAGGAGCGTAGATTTGAAGTTACGCCTGGCCTTGTCACGGCTTGTTGACAAGCGATTAACTCTGGGGATATCCAGAGTAGGTAAGACCTGCAGACTCTAGCCTGGTGGAGGGGTCGTGATTTTCCAGGTGGTGAGGAAAGTGTTCCAAAATGTGAAAGGCCAAATCCATGTTAGAGCAGTTTGAGCTTGGGACCCAATTTGAGTGAGATAGATCTTCCAGGAGGGGAGAGATTGAGGATTTGTATGAGCATTGGAATATAAATTTAGAGGATTTAACTCTGTGGATTTTGCGGACCAAGTAGATTAGGTGGTGGTTGCTGATGGAATCAGGAGGAGGCCTGAGCTGATGACGCGTGTGGGTGGGATGTAAGTGCCCAGTCTAGTAGTGAGTGATTACGGATTGTGGTTTGAGCAGGTGGGTTCCGTAACGGTTTGGGTAAGGTTGAGGCGGTTATCTCTGCTTGGGTTTTGTTAAAGTGGGTGCTAGCCAGTTGTGGTTAAAGTCACCCGCTGCATAGTTCACCTGACTGGGCAAGGGATGAGAGTTGGCACAGTAGGTCAGGTGATTGTTGTGGTTGGTGTGCCTGGGCAGCAGTAAATACCAGCCACGAAGATAGGAAGTGAGGAGGGAGGGACAGCTTTTACCATAAGAAGCTCGTAAGCTTTAGGTACAGCTTTGTGGAGGGAGACAGTGAAGTGTAGGCTGATCTGATGTAGATAGCCACCCCTCCACCTCTGGTGGGCCTGTCTTGCCTTGTGATAGTGTAGCCAGGAATAGCAATAGTATTATCTGGTAGGCTGGCGCTTAGCCAGGTCTCAGATAGGATGATAATGTCGGGGTATGGTGGGCAGCTAGGACCTGAAGCTGAGCGAGTTTGGGGGCTGAGGCTACTAATTATTTAGGTGGAGAAGGCGTAAGCCTCTGTGGGGAGGTAGCCTGATGAGTGTCGGTGGTGGCTTTGGCTGAGGGGTTAGGGTATAGTAATCTGGGCCTGGGGTTAGGGTTGGGCAGGGTTGGGGTGTATATCCCTGCTGCCAGAAGGAGTAGGGGCAATGGTTAGGTGGACAGCGTAGAGTCCGGAGAGAACGGGATTTTACTCGAGCGCTGGCTGGGGGGGCTGGGGTAGGTGCTAAGTGGGGGGAGAGAGTACCAGAGTGGGTGAGAGAGGCCAGAAGGCAGCCAAAGGGAAAGATCAAGGCGGAGAGTGGTGAGGGAAATGGGACCAGGAGATAGCTGGGAGGGATGAAGAGGATTTAAAGGGGGTATTTGTAGGATGGGTCAGGGTAGCTGCTAGTGGGGGGAGCAGCAGCTTAGAGGGGAATTAAGATGGGAAGGACAGTAAAATGAAGGAGAACAGAAGTACAAGGGTTGTTGGGGGGCATTTTACCAGATTTGGGAAGAGGTGCCCTGGCATAGTGCCTTGGTAGTAGCGGGAGGTGAGTTTCAGATATCCTGGTTACCCTCAGAAAGCGTAGATACCACTTTGGAGTAGTGGTACTGTCACGGAATCTGGTGAACAGGGTACAAGGTTCAAGGCCCAGTCAGAGCAGTTGGGATGGGACCAGGCTGAGAGCAGGGATCCCATTTCTAGTTGACTTAAAGTGGGCTGGGTTTGGGCTAGAAAACAGGGTTGAAATAGCGACTCCTAGTGGTCAATGGGTTAGTAACAGGTTGGGTGTGGGTCAGGCGGAATGGAGCAAGGGTTTGTGAGTAGGGCAAGCTGGGTGGCAGGGCAAGGATGAGGTGTGGGCAGAGGCAGTGGTGGGAGCAGGGTAGGAAATAGCTGGACAGGTAGCCAGGAAGCAGGAGGGAATTCTGGTGGTGAGACTGAGGTGGAAGGTTAGAGGGTCCCTCTAGTGGCTAGCAGGTATAACCTGCAAATGGGAAAGTGGGACTTAAAATAAGAAGGAGAGAAAGTGATGTCATCAGGCAGTGCCTATAAAGGAAATGCTGAGCCAGGGTGGGTGGGGCATTCGACAGGCTAACCCCTCTCAAGGGTTCTGTTGGAGGTAGTGTGATTACCTCTTAGGCCTGCGGAGCTGTCGCTCGGTTAGGGGAGATGCTGTGTTGGTGGGTCGGGAGGACGAGCAGAGGCCTAAATAGGTAATGGAGACAAAAGAGCTTGATTAATATGCAGCGGAGACTGGGCTGCACCGCGATGCGCAGGGTAAATATCCTGATTCAAGCAGCACTAGAGTGGAGAATAAGGCAGCAACAATAGAAACAATATGGTAAGCTGGCAAACTATCACGCTTCTAGATACACAGTTGATCTAAACAAAATATTCTGGTGAGCAGCACTGAGGTTGCCACTGCCTAACATGGCCCAGAAGTCCAGAAATGTTTCCCAAAAGAGGTTACAGTACATTCAGACAGTAATCAGGTGTCAGACATGCAGTTATATGGTTCACATCCACCATCAGGACCCAAATCTGCTGTTTTCTGCTCTGTTTCAAATGGTCTTCATGCCTAACCATGGTGGTGCCACTGCCTAACATGCCCCCATATAGTAGAGTCAGGTAGTAAGCACCAGGGGTGTAACAGGGAGGAAAGGGTTAATGTGGTAAGCAAATTAAATAGAAAAACAGTAACGCTTGCAATGCAGAGGCTAGATTACAACTTTAATTTCTGTGAGCAGTTCAACAATGCAGTGTACCTGTATATGGAGAATTCAAGTGGTCAATGTCCACAAATCTTTAGAATGAAAAATAAAGCACAAAAGTGATTAAGCAAAGGGAAACAGGAACAGAGCTACTCAGAATGAGTAACTGTTCAGATAAAGTTACCCAAAAAGGGTCAATATGTAAGAAAATATAACATATAAGTAACACACCAACAAAAATATTAAGACTTAAAAGAAATTACAGAAACTGTCTCACAACTTCTGAGAAAGCTGTCAAATATTAGGAACTAGCCTGCTCTGCTTTCACATACACACACCACGTGGTTGACCCTCCCTCTCAACTCCCTCACAGACACAGACACAGAAACCAAAACACTACCTTAGTTTAACTATTATCCAAAGATACCAAAATACAAAAGGTTCACTAGCAGCACTAGAACTAAATTGAGATTTTGAAAACTTAACTCTCAAAATCACAAATAGGTTTTGAAGGGTTTATTGGCCGTGATGCACCACCACTGAACTGCTTTCCAACTCAGCAGACAATATTCTGTGCAGTAAACAGCCTGCACATGATAATTCAGCTATTTACCCACAATGCATTGCAATTGCGCTGGCAAAACTGAAAAAGCGTTGTCAAATTCAGCATAATTTGGTGAAATTTTGCCTCACGAAAAGCAAAATCGGCAAATTAGGCGAAATTTTCAGACACGTAAAAGCAAAATTGAGTGAAAAGTTTCACATAATGGAAATACGCAAAGTATTTCACTAGGTGAAATTCTCCAATTTTGTACATCTCTAGGCATAGGCCAGTGGATAGCATGGTCCCTGAGAGTCCTCAGGGTCTTCTTTAGGTGGGCGCCATTTGGCCTCTGTCTGGGGAACTCAGATTGGCGTGGGTCTTTAGGCTCTTGGCTGCATCAACTTGTAGGTGCTGATTTGACCTGAAAGTTCTAGTGTGTGGTGTAGGAGAAAGGTAAAAGAGCTTCAGTGGAGTGAAATTCTGTCATACTTTCCCTGGACACTAACCTAGGGGCACCTCATTAGATGCAGGTCCTGATGCCAGACTGTGGGGAAGTAGTGAGAGGACCCCACGGCTTATTATATGACTGTTTAATGTTTGGTGTTGCTGGAGTTGGAGGAGATTATCTAAACATTTGTTTATATGATTGGAGGGTGAGAGCTTCACCTTTTGGAATATTAGTCTGAGGTTTTGGCATGCTTCTTTTTCGACTGGGATTCATGATTGACTATAAATTGACTTACAGTGAACAAATCAGTCAAGATATTAAGCATTAATTTTGGGGAAGGGAGATTGTCTGATTATTTGGGTTAGTTTAATTTGTGCAGGGTTTAAATTGGCACCCACCCCAAATGCGGGTGGATTTCACTTGACCAGGTGAAAGCGTCCCAGTTGAGCACCCACCTGGCGCCTGCCATTTTAAAGAAGTGAACTGCTGTTTCCTGATTGCCGCTAGGGCTGACGCCAAGCACTGCTGAAACTGCAGAACACTGCTGACGTGAACTCCTGAAGGTGAAACCATGTGGAGAACAGGAGATGTTGCTGAGAACAAGACAGTGGTACACAATGGAACTCTGTTTTCTTGCTGGTGCCATTTCCGTGTAATTCAGGCTTAAGTCGATAGATGAAGCACTGTCGCCAAGAGTTCAGTCTGTGCCGTGGAGTCATGCTGTGACCATTCCGATCCTTGGAGAAAGAGAGGCTAGGAGAGGAGGACTGATCCTGAGAGGAGTGGTGAGCCCAGAAGAATGAAGTCTCTGAAGGCCTGGTAAATACTGAGGGTTGGGGGATGTGCTACTAGTGCTAGCTCTGCCACTCACAGTGACTTAGAGCCTCTAGATCACCAGGACTTGCTGCTGGAAGTTTGCTAAAAGCTGCCTGGTGCCACAAACAGGCGAGGGGCTGTGGTGGGGCAGGTATGATTACTGGGGGTACAAATGGGATCACCTGTGACTAACAGCACTGAGGGAAAAATCTCAGACTCTCCTGGCAAAGAAATTCAAACTGACTCCTCCACGCTGCTGTCCTGAGAGAGAGAAGATTGTTATCAGCAACTAGAACCAGGACAGCAGCAGATCGTTATTGTTCTGAAGAGGTGTTATGATTTACAGAACAGGCTGACTCTCACTACTGAGGAATAAAAACACCCCTCCAGGCATAGTGAGAAATAGAACCACTTAATTTTACTGATTCAAATATTCATTTTAAACACTCAAAATTGTGTAATAGTTATACAGTTAAACCTCAATTATCCAGACCTACTTGGGATAGAAAATTTGTCCGAAAATCAATCATCTGGATAATCGAATTCACAAATCAATGCTATAGATAGGAGGATAACTTTTCAAGACCAGGTCGCTAGTCTGTTTGAGTGAATAATCCAGATTATCGAGGTCTGGATAGTTGAGGTTCGACTGTATATGAATCCCTATACCTACATACAAGACAACCCAGCACGAGGTCTCCAAGGACCTCTTTCATCAGGGTGTGGCTACAAGTGCATGGTGACAATATATAGTACTCATGACATGTGAAAGCATTAATGGTGTCAATCAAACCATTAAAGTGAAATCCAGAGCAAGCAAAAAGAGTTTATTAAGAGGCATCTCCTGCCCAGTTAGTACAACAACACAATGTCACACTCTTATTTTAATTGAAAGGAGAATTTCTCTATTAGGTGCATACAGTGGTTGCCAGCTGGGCTAGAGATTGCCCCATAAACAAAACCCTATGCACATCAGTGTATTACTCATCTAAATTATTTATGAACACATGGTTGAACTGGATAACTCTTTAAAGTATTTATAAATTACTTCATTTACGTTAAAAAACACCTTAATAAGGTTAAATCCATAATCTTAAATGTTCATTAATACAAAACATCTTATTAAATAGAGAATAATGGATAGGAAGGGTTTGATATGAGAATTTAATGCACACCGAGAGTTGTGGGATCCTACATAATCCCTGGGGTTTATCAGAGCATCCCACAACGAGGGTATGCATTAAATTCTTATATGAAACACTCTCCCCATCTTTTATTTTTTATAATAATGGGCCAGCAATTTTTCTCCAGCAATTTGTGAGACTGGCTGACCCACACACAGAATGTTGGCCAATGAGGCAGCAGCATAGTTTGACTGGCATGGTTTATGAATGTCATAACAACCAGCCGAGTTGTTATGGAAATATCAACCTGGTCAGTACATTGAGAGAAATTGCTGACCAGTTATTATATTCCATTCCTGTGCACCATTAAATACATAAACATACAAAGAAAAATAGAGAACTTGTATAACAAAATTAGTAAACTGAAACAGTTGGCAACCACTGTTTGCATAATAGGGAAATTCTCCTTTCAATAATTGTGAGCTTTTTGTCACTGTAGTGCCCAGAACTTACAGACATTAGTGTAATCTCATTCAGTACCTGTACTGCTAGTTAACAGGTTAAAAGCTTAAAGCAGAGTTAAAATGCTAATGCATGTCAGTGTGACAAATCCATGATAACTGATTCACTATAGCGCTTAATTTAAACTGCTTTTTGCTTTGAATCTGAACTAACCGCAGTGCAGGTATTAATGCTGGCACTAAATAAAATGTCAGTACGACAGTGACTGATGTGGTAATGACATTTTATTTAGTCACGCATAAAGATTTAATCAGGGACCTGCAATAAAACATGTTTTTTGTTTGTTTTTAAACTGAATTACTTGTCATTTTTGTGCCGTGCCAGTGAAGATCATGTTGGCTGGTGGATTTTCCAGTCACTGACCCTGCTGGCTAGTGGTCAAAAAGCTAGTTTCAACCCTTGTTCGTAGGTTTGGATTTTATCATTTGGGAGGTGTCTCTACCGGCGTGCTGGAGATTATGTGCTGGAGAGTGGCTCTTCCTGTTAGGCACTACCTCATATATATATATATATATATATATATACACTATACATACATACATACAAGTGTAGGCGCGGTCACTCCCTATATTTAGGGTTATGAAGGCACTTCTATGTTAAAGTCAAAATGTTGCGAGTTAATAACTTTGGACCCCTGAACGGATTTTAATTGAAATTTGCACGCATGGTGGAGCATGGTAGATCTCTTGATCTGCCAAATTTTGTTTCCGTCGGACTTACGGTCTTTGCGCACAAAAGTTATGTAGGCAGTTTTTGGGATTTTGCTCGTGGTGCTGACAGGCCATTGTGTGGTGTGCCACTCTGTGAGATGGCTCGCCTGAAAGAACTTCACTGGCTGAACATGCTGCGTTTCATTTTCTGAAAAATATTGAGGCATTCAGAAGTTATTGCAGTTTTAATCTCCATTATAAGTCAATGGGACAATTTATATGGTTGTTTTGCAAACAAAGAATGGGTTTGGGCCATCTCCTTGACTCCTCGCGATCAAAGAATTTGCATGCCCTGTGGTCAAATAATCTTTGCCCCGAGAATTCTTTGATCGTGAGGTCCGCCATCTTGTTTTAAATTCGATCATAAAAATCAAATATCTGTGCTCAGGGATCACTCCTGAAGTAAAATTCAGATGGGTTTACTCAAGGGTCTTAGATCTATCAACCCATGGCCGTGGTTTGCTGTAAAACTGTCAAAATGGAGTTACAACTTTTTATTCTTTGATCGGTGGCTCACTAAAGAGCTTTGATGCTGAGCCTGCAAATTCTATGATCGCAAGATTCTTTGATCACAAGAGAGGGACGAGATGGCTGAATGAAAAACTCAAATTTCTCAGCCCACAGGTGGTCTAAGAAGACACATGGTGGTGGTTTACCGCATTTTGTCAAAGTTTTGATTTTCACCATTTTTATTCTCTGATCGCGGGCCTGCAAAATCTTTGATCGAGAGCCTGCAAATTCTTTGATCGTGATCTTTGATTGTGAGCAAGGGATGAGATGGCCAAATAGAAAAACTCAATTTTCTCAGCCCAGGGGTGCCCTAGGAAGACAAATGAGGGTGGGTTTTGCTCAAGGCCTTCATTCTGTCGAACCATGGCAGTGGTTTACCGTTTCTGTCAAAAGTTTGATTTAAACCATTTTTATTCTTTGATCGCGAGCCAGCAAACATCTTTGATTGCGAGCCTGCAAATTCTTTGATTAGTAGATTCTTTGATCGCGAGATGGGGTTAAGATGGCCAGATTTTATAATGCATTAAATAGGCCAATTTACCAATCTTTAACATTACATATTCCAGAAATGGTTTGGTCTTTTTACTTGAAATTTGGAGGGTGTTTCACGACATATCCTGTAGATGTAAGCTGCAGTGTTTACATGTTGGAAAATATATTTTTTGCAGAGATATTGTGTGGCACAGTTTTGTTTTGCAGACACCGTTTTGCATTGTAGTGGTGGCTTGACATTGATAGGGTACATAGCCTTACTGTCATGGATGTAGATTTCAGTAGTTGTGTCTGCAAAATGTCAACAGGTGCGGAATTCTGCAACTCCGATGAATGAATGAAAATGTCAAACTTTAAAATGTTGTATCTCTGACACGGTTTGGTCTTTCAAATTGAAATTTGCAAGGTGTTGATGCTATGGACACGTTTACAAGTTGCCGCACTCCCACCAACTTCCTAATTTTCTATTCTTTCTCAAAAAGGAAATTCTATGCAAAAAACTGTGTTAATGCATCATTTAGGGTTAAACCACAAAGACAGGAAATGAAAATGTTTAGGGTTTCCCCTCCCCCTCATGGACCTGCCAATCATCCCAAGATTGCCAGATGATGGGGTGTGTCATTAGGTTGTGAGGCCTAAATGTTGCCCCATTCTTCTTCACTGTTGCTTCTGAATATGATTACACAGGAATGGGCAACATTTATGCCTTTCAACCCCAATGACACACACCATCGTCTGTCAGTCTTGGGATGATTGGTGGATCCATGGGGAGGAGCAACCTAAAGATTTTTCATTTCTGACTTTTGTGGTTTAACCTAAATGATGCATTATCTAATTTTGCATAGTATATATGTGTATGTGTATATATATATATATATATATATATATATATATATATATACCGTATTATATCTATATATTGAAATATATATATCTCAGTATAAATATAGCCATTGGGGATTGTTAGAAGGAGGTATGGGAGGGGCCGGGACCTGGGGGGACTGGGTGGCTGGATTGTGATTGTGGCGACAAGGAGACACCCTGGGGGAAATGGGTACTGGAGAGGGGCCTCCCTGTTTGGTCCCCATACCCCCATACCCAAGGCTCCACTTCATGGATTTCATTTTCGATTTGGTGTTGGAGTTTCCCAGAGTGATGGTGTTGGGTGACCTCAATGCCTGGGTTGAGGATGAACTCTCATGTTTTTGTCAGGACTTCCTTCAACTAAAGATTTTGTTGGGCTTCACACAGGTAGTTTCCTCTGTGACCCATAATTCTGGTCATTCTCTGAACCTGGTCTTCCTACTGGGTATGGAGACTTCTGACTTGGTGGTGGAGACAGTCTGTTGGTCTGACCATTGCACTGTCAGGTTCAATTTCAGGCCTCCCCTTATAGGTCTGCCTCTGTGAAGATGGTCCAGTACCACCCACTCAAGGGTGTGACACCAGATGGCCTGACTGTGGTGCTGGATCTATCAGGATTTCCAGCTGCTAGCAGGGGTCCAGACAACCTACTACAGGCCTATAACAATGTAGTGGTGGTGGTGGTGGTGGTGGTGCTGGACTATTGCTCCTGTTTGTGATTGCCTTCACCCCTTCACCCCAGTCCCGCTGGTATAATGGGACCTTGAGGAGATGGGAGAGAGGGCGAAGGATGGAGGCGTCTGGTGGAAATCTGGCCTTTATGCCAACAGGCTTAGATTGATGGCCCATTACATGGACTATCAATAAGTGATCTCCTGTAAGAAGGCAGAGTTTCTCTCTGGAGAGATTCCCGCTGCACAGAACTGACCAGCTCTGCTCTTCTGAACTGTGGGCAGACTGTGCAGTTCAGCCTTTCTGCAAGCTTGGAGAACATTGTCACAGGATAAGTGTGATGAGTTTGCCCGCTTTTGCTGATAAGGTTGCTGACATTAGATCAGAGATCTCCATAGCTTACTCCAATGGGTGGGGTGGTGATAGATTGGAGGTTGCAGGGCCCCGGTTTGGTTGGTCAGCCTTTAAACAGCTGGTGATTATAGAAGTCATATGGATCATCCAGAGTATGCAGCTGACCTGCTGTAGTTTGGACCAGGCCCAACTCACCTCCTTGTGTGCGTTGAGGTAATCAATCCAGTCCTAGCAGAGGTAGTCTGGAATTCGCTTGAGACAGGTGAGTTCTCTGACTCTCTGAAGGAGGCAGTGCTGATGCCACTCCTTAAGAAATCTTCTCTTGACCTGGACTGTCTCACCAACTACAGACCCATTTCTGACCTGCCTTTGTGGGTAAGGATCTTGAGAAGGTGGTTGTGCTGCAGCTGGATGACCACCTTATCATCTATGACATCTACAATCCTCTCACTTGAGATTTATGAAGCAGTACAGCACTCACGACTGCTCTGGTTCTGGTACTGAATGATCTCCTGATAGTGAGAGATCAGAGGAGTTGCTCCATCTTAGTCCTCCTTGATCTCTCTGTGGCATTTGACACCATGGATCATGGCGTATGCTGGAGCACCTGCAGGTAATCTGTGGACCGTCATGGACAGTTCTCAGATGGTTCCTTTCATTCCTCACTGGTAGGTCTCAGAGAGTTGTGTCGGGAATTTATTCCTCTGATGCATTCTCTCTACCATGTAGGAGTACCAGAACTCTGTGCTTTCACCTATGTTTTTAAAGTGGTGTATATCTACCATTGGGAGACATTGTAAGGCGATATGGCTTGAACTCTCACTGTTATGCAAATGATACTTATTGTAGCTATACATGTCCTTTATACCCGAATAGGATGATGTGGTCTCGGTGTTTAACAGCTGCCTTGCTGAGAACAAGGACTGGATGAGTGCCAATTGTTTGAGGCTGAATCCTGACAAAAACGAGGATTTGGTGGTGGACCCAGGTTGCTAGACAGAGGGATCTTTGGCTGGGCAGGCCTCTGGGCTTTGCTCGGTGGTCACCAGCTGAGGACCTCTGAATGGGTGTAGAGCCTGGGCATTATTTTTGATGAGGGTTGACCTAGAAGTCTCAGATGTCATCCATTTTCATGACCTTGTTTTATCATAGACTGTTGCCCAAGATTAAGCATCTGGTTCTGCCTGGTGTAAAAGAGGCCAAAAGAGTTCCATTTTAAAATTGTCCATTGCTAATGCTTAGAAAGGAGGCGTACGGAGATGGTGCTGATAAAGCGGAAGAATTTAATGATTAAATAATAATCATAGCAGCAAGATATTACAAATGGTGCATCTTTCATTCTTCATTTTCAATTCTTAATTCTTCATTCTTAGTTTTCAATTCTTAGTTCTCCATTCTTCAAACTAACAGTGTATAGTGGCTTGCTTATATAGTGGAAGACAGTACTATGGTTGTGTATAATTAGTACAGAACAAGTATAAACATCATATTACTAAGGCTAATGCTCTTTTAGTTCTTACATGACAAGCAATTCTCTATTTAGTTCTTTACATGACCTAATGTGAGCTAGCTCTTGTATTGATACTACTATATAAGGATAATAATAGTCATTACCAGTTATTAAGATCTAGAAGGAAGAAATGAACTTGCACTTTAAGAATGTGTTACAAGCTTTTTAGTCTGTCCTGTCCTCCTTGATAATATATAGTCAAAGGGTAACTTGAACACTTTCCCTGTATTTCTGTCTTTGCAGCACTTAAGACACCTGTCTTCTATCACTCAAATGATTAGTACAGATATTAAAACACTTGAATAGCTTTATGTTATATGATTCAGCTTCATAGATCATTATTTGTTACACAAACACATTATGTTTTAAACTAAAATAAAGTTTTTCTGCAATGTTGGGACACATTTTTTTATCCCCATTACACCTGGTGATCTTCCAACATTGGACCACGCCTTTGTGACCTCCTGCCTTGATTACTGCAACACCCCGTACCACACGGCTAATGAGCGCTGATATCTGCCACTACAGCGGCAGAATGCTGCGGCCAGGTTGTTGACTGCTTTTCTAGCTAGCTATGTCACCTCCAGTTGCATGTGGACTGCACTGGTTGTCTGTTCAGTGGCAGATCACCTTCTGTGTCAGTTTGCCGACCTATAAAGCCCTACATGTACAGGGACCAAGTTACCTGCAAGAGTCTTTACATCTCTACAGCCTCTACAACCACTCTGTTGTACAAATGAGGGATTCCTGGAGATTCCCAGGGTTTGCATAAAGACCTCTGAAACCAGAGCCTTTGTATTTGTGGCTCCTACCCTGTGGAATTCCTACTTCATCAGATAAGGTGGTGCCTGATTGTGCAGAGCTTTAAATAAGCATTTAAAGCACATTTATTCTTTTTCTTTTCACTTATCCTGAGAATTAATTTATGGACGTCTGTTATTATGTTGTTTTAAATATTTACAGTATTTAAGGTTTTATTCTGTAACAGTGCTTTGACACTTGTTTGAATTGTGCTTAAAACAAAGATGGGGCACAATTTGAAGAAGAGGAGGGAATGGAACAGGGCAATGTAAGGAAGTATTTTTTTGACAGAGAGGGCGGTGGATGTATGGAACAGCCTTCCTGAAAAGGTCATGGGGCCTGTGAGAGGCTGAGCAAGAGATTTCACCAGGAGTCCATACTTCTGATACGATCCAAAGATTTTATTTCTGGGAATTCGAGACAGATTCAGGAACGAGGAATTAATCCAGACAAATCCAAAATAATATACATAACGTAAAAAAACTTTTTTAAAATAAATAAAATAAAATGTTGAACAAGGCATTACTGTCTCACCTCAGATTCCCATGCTCAACTAACAGTGAGAAGCTCCAGCTGCCCAGGTAGGTGTTATAGGCACAACACCCAGGAACAATCTGCTTTGCTTCAGTGATTACCTCACTTTTAAAGACCTCATAGCATTCCATTGGTTTACATTACTGTCAATCAGCATTCCCAAACCTAAAATAAAATAACACACTTTCTTAGAGAAAAAAATAAATTAGAAAAGCATATAAGTGTTTTTATCCCTTTTGATTCATTTCTACCCTTATGACGGAAGTTTGAGGCTTTTAATACAGTTTTACAGAACTGAAAAACCTCCTCAAAAGAGTAGTATAAAAGGAATGGGAAGTTGCCGCCTGCCTTATAGTAACAGTATGAAAGGAATCAGATACTTTGTGCCACAACGAAACCAGATTTTGCCCAGTAATAGCTTCCACCTGACAAAAGAGCCCAAAATTGAAATATAGTAAAGGTAAGTCCAACGCTTACACGCCCTTCCATTGACTACTCAATAGAGCAGTTAAAAATGTTGCCGTATGAAAGTGTGTGCACGTCGCAGGGGAATTTAAGCTACAGAGAAGGAAATCTCAATCTGGGCAAGGAAAATATTTTTAAGGGAGGAGGAGGTATAAAGGGGTGATTTTCTGAGAAACCCTGAATTATTTCAGGGCCGAGCCTCACAGGGATTTGGTAGAAAGCTGGGGGTTCAAGCAGAAAAGGAAGCCGTAATTCAAAAAAATATCTTTTGGAGTGCTTACTATCTCATACACTTGAAACTAATATTTATTAAAATGATACTCCAGGATATTTGACGACAAAAAAAAGGAAAGGTGTGGGAGAAATAGTTTAGTATAGTTGGCTAGACTACACTAGGGCTATTTTCTGAGTACAGCAAGGACATAAACGAAAACAAATGTAGACAAGGACTGCTCATTCAAACCACAAGACAAACATAGGAAACACAAAACAAACAAACAAAAATGTTACTCGGTAATGACCCTATCACATTCTTCTCCCTCTCTTGTTCAGATCTTCCTTGAAACTTTATGAGGATTTGAGGGAAATAATTTTGGAACCACAGCTCACCCTTCCTATGGTTCCACTCCGATCCTTTATTAAATATTTCAACCAGTAAGAGGAAGTAGTTCTATTTCTATACTTATCACTTGGCATTTTCCGGAGTTCTCTGTCACATATCTTGATAAATAATCAACATTTCTATGCTGTTCTCCCTTTCTGTGTTTTACCGTAAACGGTCTGGTTGCAACGCTAAGTACCACCTCGCATACGGGGTTCTTATCTTTCATGTTTTTAGCCAACTACAAAGGATTATGATCTGTCCAAATCTCAAATTTGTACCTATAGATACCTGAGAGCTTTATTGTCAGTTTAATGGACGTTTTTTTTCTATTGTAGAGTATCTGTCTTCTTGCTCTGTAATTTCTACTTGTATATATCACTGGATGTTCTTCTCCATTAATGTTTTGGGATAAAACCGCCCAATACCCTTATTAGAGCGTCTGTCTATATTTATAAAAGGATATAAGAAATTTGGAGTACACAATATTGAGGAAGAGCACAAATATGTTTTATAGTACAAAATGCCTCTTCACAGGCAGGATTCCAAATTATTTTGTCAGGCATTCGTTTCTTTGTTAGGTCAGATAATGGACTTGTTATAGAGGAAAATGAAGGAATAAAACAACGATAATATCCAGCTAATCCCAGAAGAGCACAAACATCTTTGTTTGGGGTCTAGGACTATTAGCTATTGCTTCTACCTTTGTTGATATCTGGTTTTATACTTCCTTGTCCTATTAAAGACTAGATATCGAAGTTTCCTGCGATTCGTATAGTACATTTTTCCGGATTTATGGTTAGATCAGATTTAGTAATAGCGGACAAGACTCTAGATAAGTGTTGTAGGTGTTCTTGCCATGTGGGGCTAAACACCACTACATCATCTAAATATGACACTGTGAGGAGGAGCAGGGGGGCTAATATACGATCCATTACCCTTTTGAAAGTTGCAGGAGCCCCATGTAACCCAAAGGCATTGCAGCAAATTGAAACAGACCTCAGACCCAAGGGGGTACTAAAGCAGTTTATCTTTTGCTTCTGGTTCTATTAGGTTTGCCAGCGCTTAGTCAAATCAATAGTAGAAAATACTGAGAATTTCCTAAATGGTCAGAATGTCATCAATACGGGGCTTGGATAGCTATCAAATCGAGAAATAACATTAGTTGGCTAAAGTCTAAAACATAAACGTACACCCCTTTTTTTGACACACAATTAAAGGAAAGCTTCATTCTCGCTATGTATGTCTAATTATTCATTTCTTGCATTTTTATTTCCTGTATTACTGTTTCTCGTATTTTTCTAGTAATCATAGGGCTTTGACATATGGGTTTTTGTTGGGACAAATTTATATTATGAGTTTCTCCTATTATTCTCCCTGGGATTCCTCTAAGTATCTTATGTTTTGAGGACTTCCATTACTCTGTTTTTTGTGAAGGTAGATTTGGATTAAATTTAACATCCTTCAGACTACCCCCTTCTAATCGATGATAAGCTATTTCCATTTCACTAGTCCCTTCTTCGAGGTATACTATAATTACAGTACTTGGTTTTCCTTTCTACCCATGGTTTTAAAAGATTGACATTATAGATTCTTTTGGTTAACTTTATGGGGTATATAAATCTCATAAGTGACAGGTCCCACTTTCCAGTTATTTTATAGGATCCTGCCATTTCTATTAGTAATTTGTTATCTGAGTTGGTAATATCATAATGCTTGGTCACCCTCAGAAAGGACTTCAAACTGGTTCCCTTATCATAGTGTTGTTTTGTTTTTATTTGTTGTTTCTGATTAAAAGTATAGCTTTGCTGACTATATCTTTGTATTCGCTTCCTCAATTTTATCCAATATTCTGTAGACATATGTTGTCATTTGTCTTGCCTTCCTCCCACCATTCTTTTATAATATGGGGACCTCTTGGATTCCTCCCATATAATAACTCAAAAGGAGAAAACCAGTCGAAGCTTGGGGTACCTCTCGATATGCAAACATTAAATGGGGCAGGTATAGATCCCATTGTTTCTTCATGTACGTAACTTCTGGATCATTTTTTCATAGTCTGATTAAAAACGTTCTACCAGGCCCGGTTTGAGGATGATATGGAGATGTTCGTATAGCCTCTATTCCTAAGGTCTGATAAAGCCATTTTAATATTTGAGAACAAAATTTGTACCACCATCTGTTAATATTTTTGAGGTATACCTACCCTACTGAATATTTTCAGCTCCTCAGCAATTTTAGGAGCATTAACTGTCTAAGGGTATTGCTTCCGGATATTTGGTGGCATAATCACAGACTACCAAATATATTGATTTCCCTTAGTACTTTTTTGGACTGGGCCAACAATATCCATAGCAATCCTTTGAAAAGGAGTGGAAAATAAGGGCATCACTTGCATAGGGACAATATCTTTTCTCCCAATTTTGGCTACCTTTGACACTCTGGACAACTTTTACAATAATCAGTCACTTGTTCATGAATTCCTGGCCAGTAGAACCTATGCATAAGCGACTTAAGGTTTTATCCTCCTAAATGTCCGCCATAGGAGGTCATGAGCAAGGATGATTAAGTTTAATCTAAACTGTCTCAGGAATCAATAGTTGTTCTATGACTTCCTGTGTTCTAGGATTCTCACATACCCTGTACATTAACCCATCTTTTATTTGGTATTTCTTTCCCAACTCGTGCTCCTTTCCTTGGTTAGCCATTAATTTCTTTAAAGATTCATCCTTATTTTGTAATTCCATGAATAAACTTTTATCACATCCTCCACCCCCACCTTCTTATTTTTATTGGTTTTTATTTTGATTTTGAGTCCAACTGTGTTTCTCAGTCCTCTTTTGTTTCTTAGTTTTCTTATCTTTCTTGGGCTCCAAACACATCCTGTTCAAAAGGAAAGTTTGTTTCTATGGAGTCTTTTTCCTGATCTTGCCCTTGTTTGGGACCTAGTAGTCATTGCAGAAAGATTATTGGAAGTAGTTGCAAAAATAGTGACAATCATGTCCAATTAGAACAGGGAACCGTAATTTTGGCACAACTCCACTTGAATGGTCTGAGTTTGTCCTTGTATCAGTAATTCGATTTCTTCTAGAGGATATCTATGAGTGTCCCCATGTATACAAGTTACTTCGTAGTAGGTTTCCAGGGGGAAGGAACTACATTCCATAAGTCTGCTTGTTATTAAAGTTTGTTTACTTTCTGAGTCCAATAATCCATAACAGTTTTAGTGCCAATCTGTACAGTAGTCATGTAGTTTCCCAATTTGCTAAGGCAAGATGAGAGGTTTCAACTCGTCTCTTAGGACAAAATCTCACAATATGTCCTTTTCCTTTGCACTCATGACATATAATGTCAGTATTTATGCCCCCTGACCGGTTTTTATTACTTTGTATACCAGTTTTATTGGAGTAGTGACTGTACTTTTTAAAGAAGATGGAGGGAAACAGTTCTTACTGGTACTGCTGGCTTGGGTGAAAGCTGCTCTTTGTTTGTGAGATCTTGCAGCAATATAATCCTCGGCCAAAGCGGATTGTGCTATCTGGAGTTTCCGGACGTGTTCTCTAACCCATAGTTGGACCTCCGGGGAAGTATCTGAAGAAATTGCTCAATACTACTGTCTCCATCAGCTGTTCTTTGCTTTTTCTAGCAGGTTGCAGCCACTTATAGCATAAGTCTTTCAAATGTGTAAAGACATCCTGTGGGTTATCAGCAGTTCCATATCTATATGATCTGAACCTCTGTCGATAGGTTTCAGGGTTAATATCGTAACGTTTCAAAATAGCTTGTTTGACCCGATCATAGTCATTCACTTCAGGTATTTCCACCCTGCTGTATGCAATCTGAGCCGCACCGTCAAATAAGGAGCTAGATGTATGACCCATTGGTCTTGGGGCCAGTTACAAGCAGTTGCAACTCTCTCAAATGTCAATAGATAAGCTCATATCATCAGTAGTAGTAGCTTTGCCAGTTTGATATCTTTCTGACCCCTTCCTTGTCCCATCACTTGAAATGCTCTCATAGTGTCATTCCATCGAGCCTCATATTCTCTACGGTCTTTGTCCCTTTGACGATCCATCTCCAGTTGTCTGGCACATAACCATCATAATAAATCTTGGGGTTCCTCGGGAAATAGTCCTCCTCCTCCTCCTCACCTCCAGCAGCCTGGGCTAGCCCCTCAGGCTTCTTCTCCTATCACAGCTTTCCTTGAGTGCTGGATTCGATCCCTGGCAGCAGTGACAATTTATATTGCACTGTGATGGTCCTGGTCTGAGCACCTTGATGTCTGGGCTGAAGTACTGGCTTTCCCTTCCTCCTGATGCATCCAAATTGTCTCTGGAGACTTGGATCCTCAGTTGGTTAGCCCTAACCAGCCTCAAATAGCAGATCCCACTTCTGGAACCAATGTGAGAGGCTGAGCAAGAGATTTCACCAGGAGTCCATACTTGATACGATCCAAAGATTTTATTTCTCAGAATTCCAGATAGATTCAGGAACGAGGAATTAATCCAGACAAACTCCAAAAATATACATAACGAAAAAAAAACTTTCTTTCTTTAAAATAAATAAAAATAAAAATGTTGAACAAGGCACATCAGTCTTCCTTCTCAGATTCCCATGTTCAACTAGCAGGAGAAGCTCAGCTGCCCAGGTAGGTGTTATAGGCACAACACCCAGGAACAATCTGCTTTGCTTCAGTGATTACCTCACTTTTAAAGACCTCATAGCATTCCCATTGGTTTACATTACTGTCAATCAGCATTCCCAAACCTAAAATAAAATAACACACTTTCTTAAGAAAAAATAAATTAGAAAAGCATATAAGTGTTTTTATCCCTTTCTGATTCATTTCCTACCCTTACTGGCAAGAGTTTGGAGGCTTTTAATACAATTTTACAGAACTGAAAACCCTCCCCAAAGACAGGCATAAAAGGAATGGGAAGCGCCGCAGCTCCTATAGTAACAGCATGAAAGGAATCCGGGATCGAGCCACAACGAAACCAGATTTTGCCCGGTACAGCTTTCCACCTGACAAAAGAGCCCGAAATTGAAATATAGTAAAGGTAAGTCCAACGCTTACCGCATCCTTCCATTGACTACTCGAAATAGAGCAGCGAAAAACGCTGCCGTGGCGAAAAAGTGACAGTCGCAGGGGAATTTTAAGCTACAGAGAAGGGAAACTTCAATTCTCCGAAGGAAATATTTTTAAGAGGAGGAGGTATAAAGGGGTGATTTCTTGAGAAACCCTGAATTATTTCAGACCGAGCTCACACGGGATTTGGCAGAAAGTGGGGGGGACACAAGAGAAAAAGGAAGCCGAATTCAAAAAATATCTTCGAGCCGCTTTTACTATCTCGTACACTTCAAACTAATATTTATTAAAATGATACTCCAGGATATTTGGACAAAAAAAAGAAAGGTGTGGAGAAATAGCTTAGCATAGTTGGCCAGACTACACTAGGCTATTTTCTGAGTACAACAAGGACATAAACGAAAAACAAACGTGGACAAGGACTGCTCATTCAAACCACAAGACAAACATAGGAAACACAAAAACAAACAACAAAAAAAAATGTTTTACTTGTAATGACCTATCACAGGGCCAAACACAGTGGGGAATTCAAGAATGCATGGGACAGGCATATGGCAACTGTAGTGGGGGTAGGAGGAAGTAGGCTGTTGGTTAACTAGGAACTGCAGCTTATCTATTAGGTAGGGAAATGGGCAGACTTAGTGGGTCAAGCAGTTCTTACCTGCCATCATAATTTATGTTTCTATAACATTTCCTTCAGATGGGACAGGTGTTCCTTCCAGCTGGTACTGAAGATGGCAATATCATCCAGATAAACCACTGGGTACTCTTCAGTACCTGATAACATCTGGTTGACTGACCTTTGGAATGTGGTAGGGGCATTCTTCATCTCAGAAGGCATCACCTTAAATTCAAAGAGGCCTATTGGGTGATGATGGCTAACCATTCCCTACCCCTGGTAGCTAACTCCACCTGCAAGTACCCCTTTGTTAGGTCTGTGGTTGTTAGGTAGGTCACCCCCAACTAGTCCAACAACCCATCTGTCCTTAGCATTGGGTGGGTGTCTAACTTCGTGACTATGTTGAGTCCACGGTAGTCCACACAAAAGTGGGTAGAAGCATCTGGCTCAGGGATGAGGACTACAGGCTAGGCCCATGGATGGTGGGATTTCTGAATTATCCCTTAGTCCAGCATTTCTTCCACCTCCCCTCTAATGTCATTTAGGACAGCCTCAGACACCCAGTAAGCTGTTTGTTGTAGGGGCCTGCATCCCTGTGTCCACATCATGGGTCACTAAGGGGTTTGTCTAGTCTTGGATGTAAATAAAGGGCAAAGTCCTAAAACCTCCCTCACTTCCTTGGTCTGTTCTGAGATCACCTGGGGCAACAGTTTGATTGTCTCCACCAATGACTACAACTTGCTTTCCTCTTGCAAGTCTGTTGGGGGTCTTCGCTCATCCTCCCCAGGACTACAAACAACAAACACTATGTTGGCCCTATTTACAAATGGCTTCATCATATATATTTTTTAACTGTTTATTCACCGGACGGAACTCTCTTCAGAGCCCTTGACTCTGCCTCCTGAGTCTGAAGCTTCTCTGCCAGGTCACCCAGCCCAGCAGATCCCTCGGCTCTGAGCCCCGGAGTGGGACCACCTATGCCCATGAGCTCTATCTATAGACAGATGCACTGGGCTGGAGTCGGAGGTTGACCCTGGAGAAAGAGAGAGAGAGAGAGAGAGAGAGAGACGGGATAGCCTGGACACAGGAGGTCCTTTGCTCATCCCTCGATGGGGATTTTTTCCTTACAGTTCCCCAGGAATGCAGTCATGCACTAATGTCAGCACAGCTACTGTAGATGCCCGCGGCTCTCCCATGTATTTTACTCCTGTACTAGTAGTGCCCTGGTCTCTACTGTGCCAGAGAAGCCCTGGATCCCTCCCAGGGAGATGAGAGCAGTCCTCCAGATGCTCAGTCCTCTGTCTTTCTCTCTCCCTACTGACCCCCGGCACCTGGGCTCATTCCTGAACCTGGGTCACTGGCATGGTGCGAGGTGTAGGCGTCCAGTGCCTCAACCCTCAGGCGCCAATGGCCCGGCTTCATCATATTGACATTGTGCATTCAATGGAGTGCGTCTTCGTCAAGGCAGTTCTACAATATAGTTCATGTCATTTACCTGTCGGACTACCTGTATTGTCCTTTCCACTCGGCCTGCAGCTTGTCCATCCAGACTGGAATGAGGACTATTGTGCTTCCTGGCCTATACAAATGAGCCCCGGCTCTGTGATCATACCAGATTGTTTACTTCTGCTGAGCAGCTGACCCGGTTGCTTTTGGCCACACTTGTAACACATCACTTCTACCTGAACTTAGGACGTACTCCACTATGAGAGTTCCCTGGATGGTGTGTTGGCTTCCCAGTCTTCCCTAATTAAGTCTAGGGACCCATGCCCCGCTGCCATATAAGAGTTCAAAGTGTGAGAACCCTTTCTACTTTTGAGGCACCTCCTGTATGCAAACAGGTGGGGAGATATTTCTCCCAGTACCTCCCATGCTGTTCAGCAAATGCTTGGAACATCGATTTTAGGGTACCATTAGACCTTTCCACAAGCCCATTGTCTTGTGGGTGATAAGTGTCATGTGTCTTTGCACTACCCCACACATCTCCCACAAAGACTTCATCAGGCCTGACATGAAGTTATCCCCTTGATCGGAGAGAACCTCCTGCTGAAACCTCGACGCAAGAGAATATCCTTAGCAAGGCATCTGCCATTTGGGCATCTTAATGGAAGAGAGGCGACTGCCTCTGGCTATCAAGTGGTATACTCAACCACCATCAGGATAAACCTCTTTCCAGAGGAGCTTGGGTTATTCAAGGGACCAGCAGTATCCATTTCTACCCTCTGGAACAGCTCCTCCACAATGAGCAAGGAAGTAGGACAGCTTTGTTTTACTACCTGCCTTCCCTAGCTGTTGGCACTGGTGACAAGACCTGCAGTATTCCTTCACCAACTGGGTGAAGGTTGGGAACTAGAAATGTTGGATCAATGGCGATGCCAAGATGTCCGGACATGGGGTATCAAGTGCGACCTTGGGCAATTGCTCATGATACACCTGGGGAATGACAAGTTCCCTGTCCGTCAACCCTCCCTCTGTCCTCATGTCTTATGTATACAACAGTCCTTGGTCCAAAATACCCTATTTCATGTCACCTCCCTGTATCCCATCAGATTCTGCACAAGCTCTTAGCTTCTCCATACTAGGGTCAGTCCTCTGAGCAGCTGCAAAATCATCACATTTTCCCAAAGCATGGGACATGTCCCCTCAATTCCTAAACTGTTGTCCATATCTCAAGCATCAGGGCATTCAAAGAAGCTGCCATTCATAACCTTCTGACCATTGCTTATCCCCTCCTCCTCAGAGTAACCTTCTGTAGCTGTTTGATGAATGACTACTTTGGGAAGTCCTACCTCCTTTCACATTCTCTGTGTCCAGTAGACACAGGCTGGAAACAGTCTCCTTTTTTCTTCCAGAGGGCTTTTGTGGGGTTCAGGGAAATATCAGTGGCCTTAACCATCTGACTGTGGGTAACGCGAACACCACCCCTTCTGTAGATTATTCCCTATAATCACATCCAGAACAAGGTTGTCTGCCACTGCCACTTTTGCACCTTCTCTCCTGTCTCTTCCCAATCCAGGAGAACACTAGCTAGTGGCAGTTTTCTTCTCACCTGTGAATCCCTCACAGTGACAAACTGATTAGGTATATGCTGTTCAGGCTCATCCAAATCCCTTTTACCGGGTAAGAGCCCTGTGTCTCTTAGCCCATGGGTCTGCTCCCCATTCACGGTAACTAGTTGTTTGCGCTCTCTCATGTTCACAGGCATACTCTCATGCATGTACAGTGCACCCACCTCCTTTCAAGGGACCCTTTGTCCACTCTGTGCCTTTTAGGACACTGCCTAGAAAGATGCTCTGGCTGCTTACAAACCCATCATTCATCACCCCCGACATCCCTTCTTGGTAACTTGAGGCTTCCTCCTTTCTGCAGAGACACTGTGGGTTTTAGCTGTTCTGAAGGTACTTTTCCCTTTCTGTCCTGCAGCAACTGCTCCCCATTTCCTTTTAGAGCAGGCCTGCTCCTGGCATAGCGATCTAGAGATCAGCAGCTTGTTGTGCTGTCTTTGGATCCCGTCCTCTAGCAATGTTTTCAGCTCTGCTGCACGAACCCAAAGAATTGTTTTAAAAGTAGAACCTCCTCTTCCACCCCTCCAACCAACATTTTAAAACTTGTTGTTGTTTCTTGGCTAGTTCTTCAAAGCTCATGGCAGGGTTTTTTTGAGTTTACGAATTTAATCCTGTAGGCCTCCAGTCTGTTCTTACTTTATAAGTAAAGAGTTTTATATTTCTCATAGTCTTGGCTGTCATCATTCTCCATTTGTCCTAGCACCTCATCCCGTTTACCAGTAAGCAGTAGGGATAGCTGGAAGCTCAAGAACTCCCTGGGTACCTTGGCCTGGATACAAATCTTTTCAGATGAATTCAGAAATGCATCCTCATCCTCCCCTCTTTAAATTCAGCTATTAATTTGGAATTTGCCTCATACCCCAGCTCAGGAATTTCAGGTTTATTCTTACCACTTCCCTCCACTGGTGCTGGTCATTGCAGTCTTAGCCTCTCAGTTCTAATTCCTCTGGCTGCTGTTCCTCAGCCTCTGTGTGGCGCTGCCATTCCTGTATCTTCAGTTTGAACCTCTTCTGCTCTTTCTTGCTGGGCTTCAAACTTTTCTCTTCCAGCTCCAATTTCCCAGCTCAGGTTGTAGCCTGATGCCTTCCAGCTCCAGCTCTGTGGCGGCCTTCCTTGATGCTGTGGCTCTGGGTTCCTCTGGTCTTGCTGTCCTCTCTCTGGGATTAGACACTGCAATGGCCCTTGGCAGCCCCACACCCAAGATCTGGTCCCTTTCATTCACAGGCTGTGACTTGCTGCCCCAGGATGCCACCTGTTCATCAGCTGCCTTGAGGATTTCATGAGTTGCTTCATACTGGACCCTTCTCTCCTGGCACAGCTGTTTCAGCTCTTCTACAGTGAAGTCTCTGTACTTGGAAGTCATCTTTCTTCCCTGCATTACCACTAGTCTGCCTTTTACTTGCAGCAAAAAAAAAAGAGTGGGGAACTATATCCTGTAACCAATTTTCCCTTTTCCAATTTTATGCCTTCTTTGTGTGTATTTGTTCAAACAGTTTGCCAATCACACCACTGCGACTGGTGCAAAAGCAGCTGAGTGAGTATATGGAAAATAATTCTTTAATAACCATTTTCCAGTCTAGCTTCGAAAAGGCTGTTCCATGGACACTGCGCTCACCAACCTGGTGGATAACATGCATACACACCTGAATGAGGGTAGGTCAGTGGGTGTGGTGTTCGTGGACCTCTCAAAGGCCTTCACACCATGGACCACAGTATTCTGCTTCACAGGATGGCAGCACTGGGTATGGATGGAGAAACTCTACCATGATTCCAGTCCTATTTGACATCTAGGACACAACAAGTATAAGTGGGGAGCTGTCTGTCCACACAGTGCCTGTCCTAAGAGGAGTCCATGAAGGATCTGTATTGGGGCCATTAATGTTTATAATGTATATAAATGGCCTAGCTAACACAGCAAAATATTGTAGTGTAGGAATGTATGCAGATGATACAGTCTTAATAGCCCATGGGGAAACCATACAAGAAATGAAATTATATATTCAGACTGACTTCAGTAGATTAAAACACTGGTTAATAAACTAAAAATTGGTTCTTAAAGTGAAAAACTAGAACAATGGTGTTTTCACACAAAGGCAAGAACTAACATGCCTCCCAGGATATGCAAATAAAAACTATTACAGATGAACTCTAATTCAGTATACCTCATATAAATACTTAGGAGTAATTGTAGATGAGCATTTGAAATTTAATCTGTGTATCCAGTTATTAATTAGTAAAACAAACAAGAAATTGTGGGCGTTCAGGAAATTCAGATATTGCACTGATCAAAATATGAGAACGAAAATAGTTACCCATTTGTTAATTCCATGTATAGACTATGGAAGTCATGTATGCGAGATGGCATATAAAACAAGTTTTTACAAATGAAATGTTACTTATAATAATTTAGCTAGATTTATTTTGAAGTGTGACAATCACACTCATCATTGTGATGTGTTAAATTCCTTATAGTGGATCTTTTGGAACATAAATAAAACTTAAAATGGTTAAACCAGATTCACCAAGTTCATTTAAACCCCTGGTATTTATTGGATAAACTGCAGAAAATTGATCATAAACATAACCATAATTTGAGGGATTCAAGGAATAAACACCACCAGCCAAGAGTGAAAGATAGGTTTGGGAATTTGTCCTTTACTGCTAAGGTTACACAACTCTGGGATCCATTAAAAGAGAACTTGAAACAGGTACAGAGTACAAAACAGTTCATGCATGCTGTTAAGTATGAACTAAATAAGAAATGTATGTGTGATGATTGAATGTTGCTGATTGATGGATAAACAGTATGACCATGGTTGCTTGATGAAAGTTGATGGTTTAATGTACATACTGTATTGTTGCATTACTAAATTTTATAAAATTCTTAAATTCCTATATGGGTTTTACTTTTGAAACAGGACCATCTTGGAAATGGGTTTTCGATCTAATGATGAGTTTGTAAGATCTTTCCTGTATAAAAATAAAAGAATGCCACTACTAGTACTACTCACCAAATCTGTCAGAAAGCCCAATCCATGGGTCAGGATTCTCAACATCACAGCGAATCCCTCTTGTGACAGGGGAAGGTCAGGGGATACCTTTCTCTCTCCTTTTAGCATGCCTGCTGTTTCACAATTGAACATACACTGGCAAATCCCAGGGCACCCTCTCAGGTACAAATACAGTCTCTAGTCTGTGTTCCTGGGATAGACCCTCTCTTGGCCAGTGCACCATGAACCTAAAGCCACAGGTGTGCATAGGCTTCAGGGCCCTTACACCCTATTATGTGTCTTTTCCCCAGAAATACAGAGCTCAAATCAAACCCTACAGGCTCCTCCTGAGACCTTTGTATTTCCTCCTCCTTTTGTCACAAAGCCCCTAGTGGTACTTCACTCTCTTAGTGTTTAGCCTTAAAGCAGCAGTAGTGGATAACCAGGAAGTGGTTACCAGAATGCTGGTTCTTGGATCATGGATATGTTGTTATATCCACACTATTTAGCAGCTTCTTTCCTCTAAGAATCTTACTGGAAGGTCTAAAACTGGCTCCTCCCACCCACCTAGGTGATACATCCCTCAACTCTGTCCCTTGATGCCAGATCTTCCTTTTTGCTGGAAGATTCAGGTTCCTCCTAATTGCTCTTACTTTCCAGTAGGCCCTGGCAAACAAATCTCCATTTACCTAAATCAAACTCGTTCAGGTTTCTCCAAGTGCTATCTGATGTGACCATCCTGGAGGACAAATCCTCTCCTGGTTTCCACTGCTGCCCGTAGGGTAAAAACTGGGTCATACTGACCCACATGCCTTGGGCCTCTACTGGTTGGGCCATGCCCGTGACACACAGGCCTGCAAAATTTGTCACGTGTTCCAACTGAATGTCTTAGACGATCATCTCCATTCTCCATTCGGCAGACTGAAAAAACAGAATCCGCTTAGTCAAATCAAAGAGACCCATTGGGCAGTCTCTGAGACTGCAGGGTCCACTGAGCAGCTGAGCAGATGAAGACCTTCAAGAGGAGGTGGCTCAGCCACTGATCGGTCCTCTTCCATGTGGGTCTTTGTCCTGCTCAATTGGGGCTCCACCTTTTCCAGCTCTTTCAGAGAGATGTCAGTCTCTCCCCACCAAAGGAGAGGGCCTTTGGGCATGCATGCCTCTCGATCCCATTAGAAGGTTCATCTCACTAATGACATTCCTGGGATCATGGAGAGATCTCAGTCCCAGGAATCAACTGTCTCCAAGTGGGTCAATGTTGCTCCTTAGCCACTTGGCTTCAGGGTACCCCATCATGCCAGCCGACTAAGACATGGAATGATGATTGGTCGAGATTGTTCTCAACCCTGTCCACCCATTGTCACTCAATGAGGCCAACAATTCTTTATTCAGGACCCCAGTCAGGACCCTGATCCTGCCTGGACCCACTGAGGAGGAGACCCAGCCTGTTGGGAACCTCTTCACGGTCCTGGTCCCTGAAAAGGAGGAGCCACGTTTCTTCCAAATGACCCTGTCGGGTCACCCTGACAGTCTGAGTCGAGATCTTGGACTCCTTTGACTCACAGGCCAAAGAGGGCACGATTTCAAAAAGCAGCACTGCCACCATTCTTCCTCCTCGAAGAGAAGAGGCTTTGATGCAGTTTGTGCCGATGTTATGAGGACTTAATGTATAGCAGCCGATTATGGCTGGCCCAAAAGTCAACCCTGGCTTCTACTCCAGCCATCACTTGGTTGCCGCCATCTAGGCCAATGCTGACACTCCAGGAGCCGGTCAGTACCATTCCTCTATCTGCAGAGCTGGCCAAGACCTCGCAGCTTAGCAAAATTGGTCTCTGCACCTGTTCCACTGGAACGTTCTCCTAAGCTTCCTGTCTTCTGGCTCCTTCAAAGGAGTCTCGGCCTGTCAAGGGCTTCCCACACAGGCTGTCTGTCACCCTCACCGACCACCCCAGGCACGTGGAAGGTGATTCAGGTGGCTGGCCAATATACCTGGACTCTGACCTGCATTCTCATCCTTGGAATGATGAATCAATCATGAGTGTCTCAATGGAGGAAGATCCTACATTCTTCCTAGGCATTGTCTGTCTCCTCTCTGAATCCACAGGGATGCCCTTGGAGCCTGTCCAGAAATGGGCCAAATATTCCTTCACTGACATTCTCAAATGAGTGGACTCTCAGATGATGGCCTTCCCTGTTGCTGAGGCCATTGTCGACCTGGCCTTGGAGCTGTGGCAGCACCCAGCTCCTGCCGTGTGCCTTCAGCTTGGATGGCCCTCAGCACGTTGTTCCCATCGGCTCTTCTTCAGGATTCACAGAGCACCCTTAGCCAAGAGGTTGGTGACTGAATCTGTGTTCAGGTGCTCAGGAAATTCAGAAGACACAGATAGACCCCGGCCAAGGAGTCCATGAAATTGGATCACTCAGCCAGAAAGGTCTATGCTACCTCTTCACTTGGCCTTTGCCGGGCAAGCTTGACGTCACTATGGCACATTTTCTCACACCCTTCTGGGCTCTCTGGATGATGTCCTTCCTCATCTCCCGCTGACCTCCAGACCATGGTCAAGCAAGTCCATGACCAGGGTCAGGCAGTTACCAAACAACAACTCCAGATGGCTCTGGACATCAGGGACTCTTGCACCCACTCATTGGTGGCTATGGTTACCATGCATTCCAGGGCCTGACTGAGGGTTTCCATCTTCAAGGCAAACACTGAGCACAAGTTGACAGATGTTCCTTCCTGGGCATTGATCGTTTTGGTCCCAGAGTAGATGGTCACCTCCGAGCAGCATCAAAGTCCAGTTCCACCTTGGACTCTGTAACTTCTACTCAGAAGGAATCCTAGGGTTTCAGAAAGCAGAAATGAAAGCCTTTTGGTCTTCTGACCCTGCTGCCAATCAGCCCAATTTTCAATCGGGGCAGCAACAGCAGCAGGCTCAACCTTGATCCCTTGGCCCAAGTCAGAGGGCCTCAGCGAACCGTAAGCCCAGAGGAAGGGTTTTGAGTCGTCCCAGTGTGGATCCTTAGCCTGCACAGTGACGGATGGAGGTCACCAACCCCATACCCGCCATACCAGCCCTGGGTCCTCCTGTGGGGTCGGCTCCACCACTTCCTTTCCACCTGGTCCACTATCACAATGAACAGGTGGGTCTTGGAAGTGGTTGGCCAGGGGCTGTCACTGGAATTTGAGCAGTACCCACCAAGCCAAGCCTGCACCCATAGGAGGAGATGGTATCTGTGCACACTCAGTCAGCTGTCCGAGTCGACATCGCCCAACTCCTCAGCAAGGAGGTAGTGTCCAGAGTCGTGGATCCCCTGTCAACCCAGGGTTCATTTCAGGTACTTCCTGGTCCCAAACAGATGGGGGCTGGCACCTCATTCTAGATTTGCATGACCTGAACCAGTTTCTCAGGTCTCACATTCAGGATGGTAACTGTCTCAGATCATACCATCTCTCAAGCAGAACATGTGGCTCTGCTCACTGGATCTACAGGATGCATTCTTTCACGTCCTGATCTGTCTGTCCACCAAGTGTTCCTTCACTTCCTAGCAGAGAGAGCCCTCTTCGAGTTAGAAGTCATGCCATTTGGCCTGTCAGTGGCCCCCTCCGGTCATCACCAAATGCATTGCAGGTGTGGTGGTCCATCTTGACGTCGGGGGTCATAGTGTACCCCTATCTTGATAACTGGCTCATAGTCTGTCACTCCGTAGGAGGTAGAGAAATCCAGGATCTAGCTCTCCAGACCTCCATCGAGTTGGTCTCCTCATCAACAGACCAAGATGGAACTCATGCCTTCGCAAATGATCTGCTTCGTTGGTGCAGAGCTCAACTTTGCTGAGCTGGAGCCTGGCTTCCGGCAGACAGGGTGGAGGTTCTCTCCTCCTTTGCCCAATTATTTCTGGTTGGGCACATGCGCCCTGCCTGGGACGTCCTGCTCCTTCTAGGGTACATTGTGGCCTGCACCTCCATGGTCCGATGGACCCGGTGGCATATGTGCCCTCCAGTGGGAGTTAGCCAGCCAGTGGACTCGCAACTTGGTCACTTCAACCAGCTGGTCACTGTGACCCAGAAGATGTGGGATGCTGTCCAATGGTGGACCATCCTGGAACATCTGCAGGAAGGAATCCCATTTGTCTGCCCTGAGCCGATGGTCATTCTGACAACCGATGCCTCTCTCATGGGCTGGGGTGCCCACATGGAGGATCACAGAGTTCAAGGGCTCTGAACCACGAGGAATCCCACTGTCACATCAACCTGCTGGTGCTCTGAGCAGTTCAGCTGGCACTGACTGCATTTGCTCTGTTCCTTTGGGTTTAAGTGGTGCAGGTCTAGATTGACAATACCACAACCATGCACTATATTAACAAACAGAGTGGCATGCACTCCTGGCCCTGTGCAGGGAGCGCTCCATGTCTGGACCCTTGTGAGCCATCTGGAGGCAGATCTTCAGGCCATCCATGTGGCAGGAGCATTGAATCAACTTGTGGACACCCTCAGCCATGTGGGCGAGGTGTCCCATGAGTGGTCTCTCCACCCAGAGGTAGTACACATTCTGTTCTCCCACTGGGGCAGACCACAGGTGGACCTGTTCACCTCCATGGAGAACACAAAGCTGAGGCTGTTTCATGCCCACCCTCCTCAGCAGGGTTCACTGCAGGGGATGCATTCTTGAGGCCATGAACCCCAGGCCTCTCCTATGCCTTCCCTCCACTCCCTTTGTCTACAAGGTGCTACTCAAGGTCAGGAGGGACAAGGTGCAGGTGATCCTGATAGCCTCAGATTGGCCTCACCAGCTCTGGTATCCAGATCTCAGCTTCAGCACCAGGCCTCCAAGGCATCTTTCAGCACACCCAGACCTGCTCTCGATCAATCAGGGAAGGTATTCCATCCAGACCTTCAGTTCCTGCACCTGACAGCCTGGTTCCTGAATAGCTTGAGTTCCAGGCTTTGGGCGAAGGAGTTGACCAGGAGTGCTACGCCTTGAGATTGAAGAGATTCTCCATTTGGTGTCAGTGCAAGGGCTTGGACCCTTCATTCTGTCTGGTGGCTAGCATCCTCAACTACCTTTGGTCTCTCTCCATAGGGGTCTTTGGTCTATGACCCTTAAGGTGCACCTGGCAGCCATCTCTGCTTATCAGGCATTAGGCGGTCAGCAGACAGTGGATCAGGAGAAGGTGGTCTGGCATTTCTTTATAGGTCTTCACCACATTTCCTCCAGTGCATGAACCACCACCACCATAGGATTTAGTGCTAGTACTGATAAAGCTCATGGGCAAGCCATTTGAACCGATGCACAGGTGTGAGTTGTCACTCCTGTCCTGGAAGACCGCCTTCTTGGCAGCTATCATGTCAGCCAGAAGGATTGGGGAGCTTCAGGTGGTTTCTGTCGAGTCTCCTACCTGGTCTTCCACAGGGACAAGGTTGTCCTGTGCCCACACCTGAAGTTCCTTCCGAAGGTGGTGTGGAGTTTCACCTCAGTCAGGTGCTGACTCTGCCGTATACTACCCCAGTTACACCTCGAAGGCCGAGTATAGGTTCCATACCTAGACAGGCACTGTCTTATTACAAAGAGTGCATGGCTGGAATTTGGGGAGAGGTTCGTCAGCTGTTTGTCACTTACGTTGAAGCTGCACCTAGCAAACTTGCAGCAAAGTGGACGATTGGCAGATGGATAACATCCTGCATCGATCTCTGCTATCAATTGTGGGCAGGATCCTCCCATAGGGATAAGAGCTTATTCCACCAACCATACTTCTGAATTGGTGACTGCTTCTATGGACATCCTTTACAAGATATCTGCAGGGCTGTTACCTGGAAGTCAGCAAACACCTTCATTTTCCACTACTATATCAACCTAGAGTCATGCCAGGATGCTGGTTTTGGGGCTTAAGTTCTCCAATCTCTGTTCTCTAAGTAGGGTATGTGTGCCTGCCTCCTCCTCCCAGAGAACTGCTAGAGTCTCGCTAAACAGTGTGGATAGAACAACATATCCACAATCCTAGAAGAACAGGTCACCACTGCACTCAGTAGTTCTAGGAGTGGTATATGCTGTTCATCCACAAAACTCACCCAACCTCCCTGCTTTGACGCACAACACCCTGCTTCCAGTGGGCAAGATCTGCCATCAAGTGCGGAGTCGAGGGATATACCACCTGTGTGGGTGGGAGGAGCCAGCTTTTAGACCTTCTGACAAGATTCTTAAAGGAAAGGACATTCTAAACAGTGTGGATGAACAACACATACCACTCCTAGAACTACTGTTACAGGTGAGTAACCTGTTCTTTTATGCTGTATTGCTTCAGGTATAATTCCGATTCCAAAATATGCACCTGAACTGTTCTGCAAGCTCTACGTTTTAAAAAATAAATAAAGGTTTATCACTCTTGTGGTGCTACAAGTAATACTGCTGCTGCCTTATAGGGCTGCATTTCCCCACACGTCCTGTTGTGCATCCTCTGTTTACTTCCATTCAGCATGCTCCAGCTCCCTCTCATTAAAATATGCCAGTAGGAAAAATATTCACCCCCGCACTGCTCTGCCATCCTACTAACTTCAAAACAGACAATCTGGTGCTCCAACTCAACTGGAAAGGTCTCCTCCATGCTGGAAGTAGAGGATGTCAGATGAATTATGCCACACAGATCTGCTGCCTGATTCTGGGGAACATGGAATGACAATGGAAGAGGAGGGATGTGGGATGACACTGTGCCACCCAGAATGCCTCTCATTGGGGTTGCGACACTGAAAACATTGGATAATTGATAGAGGGATCAACAAAAAAGCGCCATTTTAAAAGAAAAATGGGTGTTGAGGAAGAAAAAAAACTGAGCATTGCATCAGAGATGCCACCAGCAGCACAAAGCAAAAAAATACAAGGTTCTGTTTAGATTGCACTGCTGCTTTAAACAATCACATTGGTGTTGTATAGTTTGAACAACCCTCCCAAGGCAGCACGATAAACAACACTGGCAGAATTATCTTAAAAATAAGCCAAAGGCTTTACTAATTAATTCATAAATGCTGTAAATAATATAAAGACAAATCATTTTAGACATTGGCTACATGATATTGAAAATAAAAGGAAAGTATACATAAAAAACTACACTTTAAAACTATGAGTAAACTTCTACTTTGAGTCCTTAGTTGCTGAATTTTGAAGTGGCAAGTCTTTACAAAGGCAGTTGAAAATCTTGGTTCTTGGTAGTGTAGAAGAATTCTTGGAAGAAATGTCTCTGCTCTCTCAGTCAGCAGGGTCCCAAATGCCTAAAAAGCTAAAAAAAAAACTCATGTAACCCCTAGGTAGCGCTATTCTAAGGGCTACTACCCCTGCCTGTATGGCAGTGCACAAGTTGAGGGGCCTGAGTTGTCTAATTAGGTGTCTTCACCCAGAGAAATGGTATTGGGATTGCTTATCTGCTATGGTATAGCCCTCTGGGAAGCTGTAGCCCCTCACCAACCCTTCTAGTGACCAAAGAAAAAGACAATGGTAAATTCACAGTCAACAGGCAGTAGTAGTAATATGCTCACACCCTTGTCACTTACCACCAGGGCTGGATCTGCAGAAGCTGCCCTGGAGACCCCTGAAAATAAGGTTAGCCAAACAGCAATACAATCTTAACACTCAGTAACCAACCACACTAGCCAGGTTAAACGTGAACAGAGACAATCAGATTTATTTCGGGACAGTGAAAAAGGAGGGCCTGAATCTAGCAGATTTAACAATCTAATTTGAATCAGGGTTATCTGGCATGCACTCTAAGTCCCGACTGAACAGTTCAATAACCCTGGGTATCCAGTATGTCATGCAGGCCAGCCTGAAACATTGCCAGGGGTGGCCAGCATTACAGCTGTGTCCTTAGGTGAGGAAAACATTTAAACATGCACATAACCCAGTTATTTGTAATCCAAGCTGGATGGCTCAGTCTGTTGTAAGAACCCAAATAACGAAAACAATTAGATGGTACAACAGTGATTTTTGCTTTTAGTTACAGGAGCTACCCTGATTTGTGCTCATGCTACCAGGATCTGATACACTGCACACGATATGAAGAACTCGTGATGATAAATCAGTCAATCAATTCTTTATTTTGCCAAGCAGAACACCACTGAGGCAGAGCTCATTTGCATGGTGGACCTGGATATAGTACATTTACCATGGAGGCCATCAAACAAGCATAGAATCACATATACAAAATAGATTTGCATGTACAAACTAAATTACATATGTACAGACACTGGGAATACGGGCCTGGTAAGGTGTAAACTGAAGTGCATTAGTAAGATAATAGTGTTACATATGTACAGCATTCAAGCAGGGAGGGACAAAACAGGACAGGTCCAATCAAGAGGTCAGCAACTTGTGATACATATTATTGAAGCAACCTCCTAAACTTTGCACATACTTACATTTAGTAATTATACAGTGTTAATTATCACAACAGTGCATCAACTAGTGAAGGCTCAGTCTGATTCATGGAGCATGAAGGATCAGAGAAGAGAGAAGGAGAGGAGCTGAACATGGGGGAGGAAGGGAGCAAGAGTCCAGGGAGGCAGCTGGTGGGGAAGGCAGGGGCAATGGAGGAGGGCCATTGGATGATAGTATAAGTTACGGGAAAGGATGCCCGTAGGTAGATAGACAGGCTGTATCAGAGAACTACGGCATGTGGTAATGTGGTGACCCTATCTGAAGCAATTGCAGACCTCAGAGAAGGACCTCAGGAACAGAGCTTTGAAGAAAGCCAAAGACACAGGAGTTGCAAGCCTTAGAGATTTCTGAATACTGTTCCACAGAACAGGGAGGGCATGGCTTATGCAGCTTTATCGAAATGTGATCTCACCTTAGGGATAATGAGGGATATGTAGGTAAGACTTCTCAGAGGTAGCTACCAGAGTGGCAGATAGGTAAGCAGTCTGAGAAATACTGCAGAGTTTATGGATAATGGTTTTGTAGGTCAATAAGACAGCATTCTTTTGCCTCCTGAAACTGAGGAGCTGCAGCCTATGGAAGCATAGTGCACAGTGGTGAGTGGAATAAGGAACACCAGGGATAAATCTGAACACTCTGTGGTAAAGGATATCAAGCTTAGAGAGGGCCGCACAAGTACTATGGCCATACAGGAAGTCAGCATAATCCAGGACTGGCATGAATGTGGTTTGGACTAGAAGTAAATGTCAGTAAGTACTTAATGTGAAAAAGAGCCCAAGTCTTTGTTTCAGTATCTTAGAGAACTCATCTGTGTTCTCAAGGAAGGATAGCAGAGTCAATTCAAATACCCAAATATCTGAATTTCACTATGAATTCCAGGGTCTCACCCAGGAGAGTGATTACCTGTGAAATCATGCCAGGGAGTTATTTTTGGGAGGAGGACTGCTGGAGAAAACAGCATGACCTTAGGTGTTTGCATTTAGTAGCAGCTTCAGATGCAATAAGTTTTTCTGTAGTATGTCAAAATCACTTTGAAGGTCATTGCAGACTGCCTCAGGCGTCGGTCTGTCAATGTAAAGAACTGTATCATCAGCTAACAGATGGATATTCACAGACTTGATACCAGCATCTATATGATTTATATAGATAGCAAAGAGCAGCGGCCAAGGATGGACCCTTGCAGGCACGCCTCGTAGCAGTATTTTCATTGGAGACAGGTCACCATCTGAATTTAATCTGTTGGTGCAGTCTGTAAGGTAGTTGGAGAACCATTTTAACACCAGGTTGTCCACCCCTATACTCTTAAGGACACCAGTAGTAAGTCATGATCCACCATGTCAAAGGCCTTGCTAAGGTCAAGAGACAAGGTGAATTCACAACATTTGGCATCTAGGGTGATCTGCCAACCATTCGTAACCTCAGCTAATGTTGTGATGGTGCTGTGGTGTGGATGGAAACCTGACTGGGCCATATTTAGCAAAGTGTTGTTTTCCAAGTACTATCTAAACTGAGCATTGACTACCTCCTCCAAGTAGCTTGGACTGGACTGGGAGCAGGAAATAGGATGATAGTTGTTTAAGTCAAAGGAGTTGCTGGATTTAAACAGAGGGATGACATATGCTGATTTCCAAACCATTGGGAGAGTGCCTTGTGAAAGGGACATATTGAAAAGGTGGGTAATCAGGTGCTAAAACAAGATAGGCCAGTTTTAGGAAGTATGGCTTGATCAGGTCAGCACCTGCACTTTTCTTTGGGTCTAGTTGCAGGAACAGATCCTCAACTTGCTTAATGGAGACAGGACAGAACGAGAAGATGTTGTTTTGAGCATGAGGGTCCAGAATAGGGCATTCAGGCTCTGGCTGCATAGCTGGGACCTGAGTGTATTTGCTGGGAGGTGTCAAAAGCCATACCAGCTGTGGCAACGTGATTAAGAAGATCAAGGATAACATGTTTGTCGGTAGTAGAAATGTCGCTGGTAGTGATTTTAGATGAGAATGTGCTAGTTCATCCATGACCTTCGACTCCTTTAAGGTTCTCTAGAACTTACTTATGGAGTTGGTAGAGAAATTAAGTTCTGAGTGAAAATATTTAGATTTTGCAGATGTAATTAGTTTGGTACACTGATTCCGAATGGTTCTAAAGACAGTCCTGTCTGTAGATAGTTTCGACTTTCTTGCCCTTCTTCAGAGTGCATCCTTTTGCCATAATGCCCTTTTAGGCTCCCCGTAACCAAGGGCATGATTTCCTTTTGGTTTGACTTTGACAAGGGAGCATGTTTATTTATAGTCCCAATTAAAATGGTTTGGAAGCAGGGCTGACATGACTTGCCTCCAGTCGGTGGAAACCTGCTCGATGGTGTTGGGACAGGGACAGAATCCAAAGCCGGTCTTTCACCGAGGTGGTCTCTGGTGCAGGAGTAGAGGCCTCTGCCAAGATGGCAGGGCCGAGGTAGGATGAGCAGTTCAGAAAATGTCCGTGGTCATCTGCTGGTGAGGCATCAGTTGGTGCAACATATTTTAGTGTGGGGAACCAAACTGTGACCTACTAAATACATTCAGCATATTTAAATCACTAACTTCTCTAAACAACAGTTCAGATATAGTCCGTTGCAATTGACAGCTTCACTATTTCAATTCGAGTTAAATTCTTCTCACAAGCTGGACCAATTGCTTCTCTAGCAATTCTTCAGTCCAGATCTTAACTGCACTAACACTTTGATTCTTCTGCCACAGTGCCAGTCTGGAAATCGGACAGCTCCGACTTGTGTAATAGGCAGTTCGATGCAGAAAAACGTGACAGGAAGGCCAGCAAAGCCTCTTCCTCTTAATTCCCATGCTCCTTCTGGGAGAAGCTGCTCAAAAGCTCGAGCTGTTCACACTTCAACCTCCAACTCTAACCCGATCCACTGCTTCAGGCAGATTTGGAGATTTCCATGTAATACAAAAGTTCAGTTGGCTGAGAGAACTGTCAGTCACGGCAAGAGCTCCCTCCAGGTCCATTTAGGCACCAACTACATAAATCTACAAAACTACAGAATTTCCTTCCCACAAGACCCTGGAAACAGGATCCATTTTAGGTCCTTAGTGGTTCAATTGATCCAATTACTGAACTCCAGGACATAACATGGTGGCTTCCATCCAAATGTTCAAGCTGCAATCAAAGCAGGTTAGATAAACTTCTCCATCTCTAATATTACAACAGATGAACAGTAAATAATCACAGATCTTACTTGGGGAGGGCTCTTGCAGTAGGTAATTACATATAGGACTGAAGCCGGCAGGCGTCAGGACCTATGGAAAAATTTCTAGCTAGCAGTCTCTGGCGGGGACTGCCCCCATGTCAGGTGACCAACGTCATGCGACATCAGTATAAAGGGCAATTCCCACGCCCGCCTTCCAGTTCTTTCCTGTCATTAGCTTGCGAAAGTGCCTCATGGTTAAGTTCAATGTGCTCGTCAGTCTGTCGTCTAGTTTTACTGCCGTTTCTCTTGATTTTTGATTTATTGTCAGGTTTTGTGCAGTGTATGTCATCCCTACTCCCTCGAGCACAAAACAAGTGCCACTCATGCACGCCAACTCCCACACAAGGACAGACACTCCCAGTGCCTCTTCTGTCTGGGCCGGATCACCCCGTTTAGAAGTGCCAGCATTGCCTTAAATTTAATGCCGCCACCCAGAGCGGAGGCAGCAGTCCCTGGAGACCCACTTGCTCAAAAAGAAAATGTCCTCCATGGAGAAGGAGCTGAAAAAGCCGTCAGGCATCTACTTTGCCCGAGGGTAACTGTAAGAAGAAAGACAAGGAGAAGCACCAGGACTGGGACTCCTCTTCCTCGACCACTGCGACTTTGGCTGGAGGTGCCGTGTTGAAGGTAATGTCCCCCCAGAGGGACCGCTCCGTGATGGCCGTCTTGGGCTTGCCGCATCGCCCTCCCATCTGCCTCGCGGCTGGACTCCTTCGGGAGCCTCTGGGTCAAAGGAGGCTTCCCACTCCCGGTAAGGTCGCTGCCACACGGCCTTCTGGTGGTAGTGGCTCTGGTAAGCTGGACGCCAGCTCCTCTGATGTCCGCCTGAGAAGACCATTAAGTCTCTCGACCCTTAGGGGCAGCGACGGTCTCCAAGCAGCTCGACAAGGTCACCCTCCTTCACGGCCTTCCTCGGCACTGCTTCCATTAAGTCAGACAATGGCTCATCCGACGTCCACCTCGACCCCGCCAATAAGACAAGTGTCTGCCCTCCCAACAGTCACACCGCTGGAGCCAACGCCGGACCCTGATGTCCAGTCCACCGTCCCTGGCTCTCGCAGCATTCATCACTGGCCTCCGAGGCCCCAGCACCTCCTGTGCTGAACCCCAGGATTTTAACCTCCCTCCTGGGGCGATATGGAGGACTCAGGCACGCTCCCATCAGGACTCCTCCCGCTGGGCCGGACGACCTGACATCGGACCCTTGGACACCGGTCTTGCCTCTCCAGACGACATCCCTCTTCCAGATGCCGCCCCTATGCCGGACCCAACGCCCGCTGAGCCTCCTATTCCTGGCCCACTCAGGGGTGTTTCCAGGGCCTTCTGCCCCATCGGAGTCTCTGCGCCCAGGTACATACCGGCTCATCTGACGCCATCCTACCTGGGTCCGCATAGTACGCGATGCCGCAGTACCCGCGCCGCAGTACCTGGTGCTCAGTGTATCTGACGCCAGACTTCCCGCCATCAGGTATGGATACCGTCAGATGCCCTCACTATCCATATCCCCCTCCGCTGCTGGTGAATTTGAGGGAGACTCTGGCTTCCTGGTGGGCTGAGGCCAAGGCTCAGCTCCCCAAGGAAGATAGAGAACTGCCTTCGACACCGAGCCATTCCGGACCCGTCATCGGGTAAAGAGACCTCCTCCTGTTACCAGAGGGGTTCCCTCCGGTTCCAAGAGCAGGGTGGCACGTTGCTGAGAGCTTCCCGAGGATCCATTCCTCCCCCAAGCGGGAGGAGTCTTTGATCTCCTCCATCTTCTGCAGACTCCCGGACGACTCCTCGGGATGGTCCGACTTGATGACGAGCCTTGTACTCCGGACAAGTCCCAGCCTAGGACCCTCCAAGTCCCCTCCAGAGGATCTTCTTTTGGAGTTGTTCACAAGATCCAGTCGTTGCATCAGTGGAAGTCTTTGAGCCGGAATCCACAGAGGTAGAAGCTAGCTGCCCATTTGGATCCGCCCGGTCGCTCCTACATTGGTTCCTCCCTGGATCGAGCCTCACGCGGACCTTGTTTCCACTATGTGGAAGCAAACCATCCTCCTTAGCCCCCTTCCGAGGAAGGCAGACAGGCTGTATCAGGTCCGGAGGGTGTTGAGTTTTTTCTTCACACCCCAAGGCTGATTCAGTCATGATCAGTGCCGCACACGGCCGTGACAAGTCAACCCTAAGCATTTGAGCTTGTTGCCACCGATAAGGAGTCCCATCTTCTGGACCAGTATGGTAAGAAGGTTTTCGCTTCTTTCACTCTGGGGGCCATGAACTACATTGCTCACATGGGGGATTACCAGAAGGCCATCCATAGCGAGGTGAAAACTAAATTGTATTCCCTTCCTGAGTCACAGACCAAGCAGGAAGTGGCAGATCTTGTCTGTTCTGCTTGTTTGGCCAGTAGGCACATGCTACCGCTACTTAAGATGCAGTGGGCGCTGCTGGAAGAAGCGCTGCATTTCTGATAGGATTGCAGTCTCGCCTGGCTCCATGTGTCAGGTTTGGTCCCGAGGTGCAGGCTGCTATCCAGGATGCGCCCTTCAGGGGTTCGGTGCTGTTCAGCGGTGATGTCAAGGACATTATCACCGATTGCAGGAGAAGGGCACTGCTCTCAAGGAGGTTGACTCCATGTACAGAGCCCCTCAGACTCAGCACCATCCTTTCACAGACGGGCATGAGCCAAGGCGAAACCCCAAGGAAGTGGGCCAATAAATGTCGGGCCCTCCGTTATGGAAGCCCCCGCCCAAACGGGCAGTGGAGGCCCAACTAAAGCGCTGCCTCACACCTCCTGACTCCTTCCTCTCTCATGGCCTCTGGGCTTCAAAGAGGAACTGGTAGGAGGAGGTTCTCCCTGCATCTGCCGGGTTGGGAGAGGATCACTTCTGATATTTGGGTGCTCCAGCTCATCGCGGTGGGCACTCCATAGAGTTTCTTCAGAAATCACCCAGAAGACCCCTTCAGGGTCATCTTACTCACCGGAACACCTTCTTCTGGTTCGAAGAAATCTCCACCCTTCTTCAGAAGGCAAGTATTAGAGTCCGGCTTCTCCTCATCTCCGGCATGAGTTACTATTCCTATTTCTTCCTGGTTCCAAGAAATCAGGCGATGTGAGGCCAATTTAGACCTAGCTCCCTGAACCTGTTCAGGAGTACAAGAGGTCTGAATGCTCTCCTGCAGGGCCTTCTGCCTCTCCTTCAGCCAGGACAGTGGCTGTGCACTCTGGACATGCAGGATGCATACCTGCATATTCCTATCCACCCATCCCAATCGAATACCTTCAGTTTTCTTTTCAGAGAGACCACTACCAGTTCAAGGCCCTCACTTTTGGTCTCTCTCGGCTCCCCGAGTTTTTACCAAGTGCCTCGCTGTGGTAGCAGCCCACCTGCATACCCAGGGGTTCAGGTTTTCCTGCAATCTGGACAACTGGCTCCCAGGACGATCTCCTGCGCCCTTTCCCTTACCCTGCAGGTTTTCACCAGCCTGGGTATTACCATCAACCAGGCCAAGTCCCATTTGATCCCATCCCAAAGACTCCAGTTCATTGAGGCGATCCTGGATACGACCTGGTATGGCCTTCCTGCCTTTGGACAGGGTGGCCACCCTTCAAACTCAGGTCAGCTCTTTGTCCAGTCACAGGCGGGTCAGTGCCAGGTCAGTCCTTCCCTTCTGGGCTCATGGCGGCTGCCATTCCAACGGTACCTACAATAGCTCCACATGAGAATCTCTCAGTGGATGCTGCGGTCTCAGTGGGATCAATTGGTGACTACCTAGATCAGGAGATCCTGGTCTTCTTCCGTGGCTCGACTTGTAACGGTGGATGGTTCAGGAGAACCTTTGCCGGAGAGTTCCCATCTGTCTTCCTCCCTCCCAAACTCTGACAACAGACGCCTGGCGAGGGGGTTGGGAGCCCATTGAGATCTCAGCGACCCAGGACTCTTGGTCCATATTAGAGCAGTCTCTTCACATAAACGCGGTTTTAGCAACGGCCGTGGTTGTATGCTCTACAAGCTCTGCATCTCTACCTGCTTCCCGTCATCTGGCTGTCCAGACAGACAACATGTGCGTAGGTGTGGTACATCAACAAACAGGGAGGAACTCATTCCTACCCTCTTTGCAGAGAAGCGATGTGGGTTTGGGACTGGGCAGTACTTCACAACCTTCACCTCATGGCGGTTCATGCTCCGGGGTCGAGAACACGCTAGCGGACCACCTCAGCCAGTTGTCCACCCAAGCTCATGAATGGGAACTGGATCAGGGGTTGTAGACGATGTCTTGCTACGCTGGGGAACCCCTCAGGTAGACCTATTCGCCTCTCCTCTCAACGCAAAACTTCCCATCTTCTGCTCGCTCGCTCCAGGGCGCCAGTTTTTGAGATGCCCATCTCTAGACTGGAAGGGCAGATTCGTTTATGCTTCCCCGATCCCGCTGATTCTGAGGGTCTCACATAAGCTCAGTTCAGAAGGAGCTCAGATGATCCTCATCGCCCATTCTGACCCAGGCAAGTTTGGTTCTTTCTTCTGCAACAGTTCTCAGAGGAACCTCCACTTCCTCTTCCTCTGTCACAGCTCTTGCTGACCCAGGATCAGGGACCCTGGTCCATCCAGGACTAAAATCTCTTCAGCTGCATGCGTGGCTCCTGCAGACATAGTTCAATCCCGTTCGGGTTTCACGCAGGTGGCTGAGATTCTAATGGAGGCCAGAAAGCTTCCACTCACTCCACCTATGCCATGAAATGGAAAAGGTTCTCTATTTGGGCCTCTTCCAGAGATTTCAAGCCCTTCGCCTGTCTTGGTGGGATGCTCCTGGATTACATGTATCACCTCTTCACCTGGGTCTCAGTCATTCCTTCTTGAAGGTTCACATGGAGCTCTTTTCTGCTTACCTATGTTCCTTTTGGGGACAGATCTTTGCATAGCTGGAAGTTGCTAAAACCTTCCTGAGAGTGGTTCTTCATTTGAGACCCCTATTCACGATCTGCCCCCTTGGGACTTGAATTTTATTCTGGAGAAGCTTACCCTGCCTCCTTTGAACTGGCAGCGGCAGCAAACCTAAAGTTCCTTTCCTGGAAGACTCTTTTCTGGTGGTCTTTACTTCCACTTGATGAATTTTCAAGCTTCAGGCCTTAATGTGCAAAATCCCGTACTTGATTTTCCAGAAGGAACATGTTGCTCTGCGTACCAATCCTAAGTTTTTCCCTAAGGTGGTAAGCGGAATCTATCCTGAATCAATCCATGGAACTGCCTGCGTTATTTATGCAACATTCCAATCAAGGGGATACCTCTTGCATACTTTGATGTTCACCGGATTCTGAGATACTATACCAACAGGACAAAGGATCTTAGAAAGACTAATCAACTGTTTGTCTCCTTTGCTCAGAAAAGAGAGGGCAGTGCTGTTTCCAAGCAATGCCTTTCAGAATGGTTGGCTCATTGTATCACTTTCTGTTACGATAAGTATCACAAGACCTTGCCAGGTCAAGTCAGAGGTCACTCCACTAGGTGTGTTGCTGCCTCTGCTGTTTGTTTCAGGAATGTGTCAGAGGCTGACATTTGTGCAGCTGCAACTTGGACTTCTGTCCATACCTTTACAAAACATTACAGTTTGGACAGTGCCTCTCTGAGAGAGCTGGCTTCAGGTTGGTTGTTCTGCAATGTCTTCCTTCCTAGACCATTACAACCAGAGGTTCTATTGGTGGTAGTTTTCCTCCTCCCAGTGCTTTTCCTTGTTCAAGACTGCTTGGGACTCAGTTCTATATGTAATTACCTACTGCAAGAGCTCTCTCAAAGTAAGGTAGTACAGTTACGTAAGAACTATCGTAACAGTAGATCTTCGAGAGGCTCTTGCAGGTAATACCTTCCTGCCCTCCACCCCCTTAGCCTTTTCAGCTCCTTTCCAAGGGGAAATATCTGCTCTCTCATCTTGCCTTTTAGGCCTTTACGGAAAGAACTGGGAGGCGGGTGGGGACCACCCCTTTATACTGACATCGCATGACGCCAGTCACCTGATGTGGGGGCGGTCCCCATCAGAGACTGCTAGCTAGAAATTTTTCCGTGGGGTCCTGACGCTGCCTGCTTCAGTCCTATATGTAATTACTACTGCAAGAGCCTCTCTCGAAGATCTACTGTTACGGTAAGTTCTACGTAACTGTACTTTCCTGGATAGGCTCCCTATGCACAAGTAGCGACTGCAGAATGGAGCAGAATAGCACAATGTCTGGCTGGTCACAAGCTGTAAATTATTCGACCCAGCCCAGACTAATTTCTGAACACAGATCAGCTAGTCTGTTAAAGGGACAGGTGCAGAGGCTCAATATGGCACTCTCACACAAATAGATAGAACTACTGAAGAAATGATACCAGCCTGATAATGGGCATTAAGGAGCCCAGTAAGACATTATAGTAAATCCTAATTTGTAGGGGGTTACACTAGATAGTCTTTCTCACTTTGTTATGGGATTTCTCAAAAGGCAGGTCCAGTGTGCAGTGGCTTGCCCTACGATTGGCTAGCTGCTCTGTTTCTATGGCTATGCAGCCAATCAGTTTTCAGTATTTTATTACTAAACAATAAATATGCATTTCTGAATATCAGAGGAAAAACTCAGAGGTCAGCTAGTTTAAGCTGGAATCCTAGAAAGTATCTTTAACTCTCCATCTCTTTGAAATGGTTGTAATCAAGCTACACTCAGTATAGCTATTTACTTAAGTGGTAGCCATTTAATGGTAAACAGATTAGCTTAGAGTAGCCTTGCAGAGACAGTGGGCAGCCAGACATCCGGGCCCTTCTGGATGCTGTGGCCTTTCAGACACAAAAGAACTTGCCTGCTGGCCAGCTCTGCTTAATTATTCGCTTACCTACTTTTAAATGATTTAATTAACTCTAGTCTCTCTCAAGCAGCTGAAAGATTCCCTGCCCGTAACAAGAATTACAACATCATTCTAAGGCCCATGGCTTTTCTTTGTACCCATGATCCCATGCAACTTACATTGGCCACCATGTGTGTCTCTGATGCATTATATAAATAAAATTATGCCGGCCTGTTGGGCGCAGTGGTTGGATTTCCACTTATGATGCCGGGCGACCTTGGTTCAGAAATGGACCTGGGTCATTGGAGGGCTGGCTGGGGATTGGATTGAGCGCCCTATGGACTGCTTTCCTTCTCCGGGGAGGGTGGTGTCGCTGGTGCACGGGGAACCCTGGTGGAGGCCAGGGTTCCACAGCAGATGGCACCAGCAAGGATCCAAGGGGGTGGGATGGACACTGGCATTCTTGCATGTTCCTGCCCCCACAAACAGGGGAAAAATTAGCCTGCCTACTGTCTCTATGATGTCCACCCTCAGCCGCAATCGGCTCCTCCAGGCCGACTCCGCCCTATCCGTCATTTGTGGCACCTTGGGCAGGGTTCCATGACCCCACCCTGGGGGCAATCCAGGGGTCCCAGGAGGGCAGCTGATGTGGGGAGCTGTGACTGAGGGAATCCATGACCGGTGGATACCTGGCAGAAGGACGGGCCAGAATAAATAAAATTATATAAAACATGACCAAAACAATAAGGTATAGCCTCATCTCACCACACTGCTCCCTCCATCCTTAACAGAATTTGGAGAAACACACCTTTCTAGTAAGAATTTCCACCAGTTCTGTCCTGTTAGTCCAATTGCGGGATAGGCCATCTGCATTGGCATTAGCAGACCCTAACCTATGCTTAATGTCCATGCTGTAGGCCTGTACTGCAGTGGTCCACATAAGGTGCTCAGGAGTCTCACATTCATCTTTCCCATTTGGTTTAGCCACACCAGAGGATTGTGGTCTGTATCTCAAGGGCCTCCCATAGAGGTAGAGCTCTAGCTTCTAAGCAACCACACCAGGGCAAGATATTCTTTTTCCACATTGAAACACGCTTGCTCCCAGGGATGTAGCTTCCTACTTAGGTGCACTATTGAGTGATCCTTATCCTGTCGGGATATCTGGCTGAGGACAGCACCAATCCCCACCTCTGAGGCATCCATCTGCTCAACAAATGATTTACTGTAGTCTGGGCTGGCCAGCACAGGGACTCTGCATAGTGTGGCTTTCAGCTGGGAGAAGGCCCTGTTACATGCTGGGCCCTGTCTTACTTTTTGGGGTTGCTTTTTCTTTAACAAACTAGACAGGGAGCTGCCAGGGTGCGGTAATTTGGTACACATTTTCTATAGTATCCTACAGTCCCCAAGAAGCTCCTGACTTGCTTCTGGGTCTCTGGCCTAATCATGCCTCATTGGAACCTATCTTGGCCTGGTTTGACACAGTTGTCCCTCCCACTACATGTCCCAAATATGATACCTCAGCCATGGCAGCCTGGCACTTTTCAGCCTTGACAGTGAGTCCTGCTTTCTGTGTCCTGCTCACAACATCAGGAAGTATAAGGAAACACAGAAGGAGCAGGACAGAGAACTGTATCAGTTAAAGCAGAAGGAAGCAGGGAAGGCAGTTAGAGTAACAAAGCCCAAACAGAGGAAAATTTAGCCAACTCAGTTAAGTAGGGGATAAAACCTTTATAGGTACACTATGGAGTGAAGAAAGACCAAAGGAGGGATAGTGAGGCTTAATAAAGGAGACAGGGGCAGAGGTGACAGTGAAAAAGCAAGGATACAGAATGAATACTCCTGCTCAGTATTCACAAAAGAAGAGGAGGGGAGGCACCTAAACCAAACAGTAGGAGTACTCTGGATAGGTGGTTGATATCAGTCCAGTCACAGAAGAAAGGGTCCTGAAAGAACTCCTGAAACCGAGGGTGGACAAAGCAATGGTGCCTGATGGGATTCACCCCAGAATTCTAAAAGAACTAAGAGGTGAACTACTGACACCACTGACGACCCTTTTTAACAAATCATGGGAGGATGGTGTGGTACTGAGACTAGAGGAGGGTCATGGGCATATGGATTCTCCTTCACAAAAGTGGGAGTAAGGCAGAGGCAGGTAACTACAGACCTGTTAGTTTGACCTCAGTGGTAGGGAGAATGATGGAATCACTTCAGAAAGAAAGAGTTGTTGAGTACCTAGATGCCAGTGGGCACCGGACCCAAGGCAGCATGGATTCACTGGGAAGGTCTTGTCAGAAAAAGCTAATAGATTTCATTCACAGGGTGACCAAAGTAGTAGACCAGGGAGGGGCTGTGGACATGGCCTACCTAGACTTTAGCAAGGCATTTGACACTGTCCCACACAAAAGATTAATAAACAATTAAACAGCCTGTGAGTGGATCCCAGGGTGGTAGTCTGGATAATGACTAGACAACAGGATGCAGAGGGTAATAGTAAATGGAATCCACTCCAAAGAAATCTGGGTTACTAGTGGGTGGGTACTGGAGGGTTCTGTACTGGATTGGTCCTCTTAATGTCTTTATAGGTGACTTTGCAAAGGGACTGAAGGGAAGTATATCTCTTTGCAGATGACACAAAGATCTTCAACGGGCTGGTACACAAGGGAATGTGCAAAGCATAAGAAAGGGACTAGGCAAGGTTGGGTTGGAGGAATGGTCAAAATTATGACAGCTTAGATTCATTGCAAAAAGTGCAAAGCAATGCAACTGGGAAACAAAACCCAGGGAAAGAGTACACGGGGGTACTAACAAAATGGAAAGGGACCTTGGTAGTCGATCAGTCAATTTAAAGGTAGGCAACCAATGTGAGAAGGCAGTAAGGAGGGATGGGGATACTGGGATGCATAGGGAGAGGCATCACCAGTAGAAAACAGGAAGCTGTTATCCCTTTGTACAGACAGTTGGTGAGACTCCCATCTGAATGCTGTGTGCAGTTCTGAGACCCCATCTCCTCAAGGACATAGGAAGGAGGCAGTCCAGAGGAGGGCAACTAAAATGGTGCATGGTCTGCACCAAAAGCCATATGAAGAGAGACTAAAAGAGCTGAATATGTATACCCTAGAGGAAAGGGGGGGCATAATAGAAACTTTCAAGCACCTCAAGGGCATCAACAGAGTCCAAGAGGGTAGCTTCTTAGAAAAGAGATGTGCAAGAACAAGGCACAATTTGAAAATATGGGGACAGCTCAGGGCAATATGAGGAAGTATTTTTCACAGAGAGGGTGTTGGATTCATGGAACAGCCTTCCAGAAGGATCCTGAGGTCAAAAACAGTGGAGGAATTCAAGAATGCATGGGACAGGCATAAGGTAATTCTTTGAGGGTAGAAGGAAGTAGGCTGTTGGTTAACTAGGATCTGCAGCTTATCCATTGGGTAGGGAAATGGACAGGCTCAGTGGGCCAAGCGGTCCTTATCTGCCATCAAAGTCTATGTTTCTATATCACTTCTTCAGATGGGACAGGTTGATCTTCTAGAGGTTCCTTCAGTAGGTCATCACATATAGGACTAGCGCCACCTGGCATCTGGATCACACGGCAGACTTTTCCAGCAATACCTGACAGGGTATCGCCCACCTGATGTCATGTGACTGACATCAGTGTGACCCTAAATAGTGGGCAGTCCCTAAGCCCACCCCTCCAGTTCTTTCCTGCCGCTGCCTCATGCCAGTTGCCTCGTGGTAGACTTCCACAGCGATCGCCATTGAAAGTTCATTGGTAGTTTTAAATCCTACCTCTTTCGTGTTATCCTGTAAATTCTGTGTCTTCTCAACAGAAGAAGAAGTATCAAACTTGTGGCACACAGATTCCCCACAAGGATGGCCACCTTAAGTGTGTCATCTTCCTAGACCCGGCCCATCTGACCACTGACCTGCCCAGACTGCCAGCTCCTTCAATCAGGCCACCCGCAAGAGAAGACAGCAGGTTCTGAGGCCCACCTTTGAAGTCCCGTTGGCGTCCCATCGAAAAGCAGGTGGAACGCATTAGAGACTCTTCTTCATCTACACCTTCTCCTTCCAAACATCGCAAGGTGAAACACAGGAAGGGGAGCCTTCAGAAGGTTCTCGGCTGAATCCAGTAGGTCCTTCACTAGCAAGGTCTCTCTCCTGCCACCTCCATCCAAGGCCCAGTCAGCTACAGGAGACTTTGGTAAGAACTGAAGACTTCACAGTGGGTGATTGACCACCGGGTCCTCCGATGTCTGCACCGTTACAGCCACTAAGTCGGCCCCCGGCTCCTCTGGGACCACCCAGCCACGATAAGTCAGCTCTCACAACACGGGACCCACCCGGCTGCAGCTGTTAAGTCGGCAGGGGCTCCTCCCCTCCTCCCAGCTTTTCCATCTGGTCAGTCGGCCACCTCCAGCATCCACACAGCGCTGGCTGTCCCATTGGGGCCTACCAGCAGCCCACTCGATGTCCGGACAAGCCCTGGGGAGACTGACCTCTCCCCTTCTCCCTGTTGGTAGCCATTCCTCTGCGGTGGCTACCCCAGGCAATGATAGTGCGCCCTTGATGTGGAACGCACCTCAGGGTCTAATCCCGCCACCCTCCAGGGTCTCTGGAATGGAGGTGCCTCCTCAGCTGTCCGCCCTTCACCGGAGGCACCTCCTGTCTCTTCAGGGAGGATTGCCCCGTCCAGTGGTGTTTCCATGTCAGACACCCCTTCCTCCGTCAAATCAGGCAGACCTGCTCCAGCATTGGACCCTCTGATGACTGTCTTCATGCCAGGGCCTCATGTCTGCCTCACCTGTCGGCTCTGCTTGGCGCCAGCCTATCCGGCCAGTCGGACTGTCAGTGCCAGTTCACGACGGCAAGCGGCCCTGATGCCGACACCTAATACAACGGATCTGCCTCCTGTATCGACATTGAAGGCCCTACGTGGGTTCCCCACCATCAGGCTCCTCTGACATGGGGTCTGTACTCAAGACCCTACACTGTCCCACATTACCCTTCGGGGTATCTTTTGGACCATCCCCGCAGGTCCCTCCTGACTGAAGTGGTGTGGGACACTACTTCATGGACTACACACTGTACTCCAGGTTTTGGATATTTGGGATGCCAGGGGTACCACTACCTCCTCCCCATGTTATCCCACCCCTCCTCCTCCCCTACCTCTCCTCCCTCCTCCTCCTCTGGTATCCCAACCAGATTTCAAGACTCTTATACAGGCTTGGTGGCAGGAGGCACGCTTGGAGTTGGTGATGGATCTAGAGAGCAGACTCCCTCCCATGCTGTCCCAGATCCCTTCCCTGGTGAGTTCATCCCTGCCCACCGCTCACATCATGGGACTACCTCTCAGGACATTACTCTTCCAGACTTTGGAGATAATCTGGATTCTAGGGATGATTCTGTCGGAGGAGCCCTCAGACCACGAGTCCCAGGTCCCTAAAAGCAAGGATTCTCCCAAGTCCCTCCCTGAGGATCCTTCCTTTTCGGACCTATTGAGGTTCATACTGCAACATTTTGATTGGGAGTCTGAGGAACAGGATCCCATGTGTCAGAGACTACGAACACCTTGACCTGGAGTCTCTGTCCCTGATTCCTGTTCCTCCGTGGATCAGACCTCATCAAGACATCACCACTATGGTCTGGCAGATGCTCTCATTCAATCCTGGCTGTCCCAAGCGGGCAGACAGGACTTACAGTGCCTAAGGATGCATCTTTCCTCGCTGCACCTCGAAGGCTGACTCCGTCTAATATCTGCTTCTCATGACCGCCCCTCAGCACCTAAGCACATGTGCACTTTTCCTCCGGATAAGGAGTCAAGGCAGATGGACCAGTATGGTAAAATAGTCTTCTCATCGGCACATGTGCATTATGGTCCCTCAATTATGTGGCCCATATAGTGTCTCACCAAAAGCTACCCTGGCCAGACTCGAGGCCTGAGTCCAATCCATGGACCCTTTGGACCTCAGGGAGGAGCTCACCAAGGACATCCACCTGACCAAGATCTCTTGCAGTCAAGCATTGCAGGGCCACCTATGACTCATCGATTCCATAGCCCATGCCCCAGTGACTGCCATCTCCTTTGCGGCAGGCATGGCTTCACAACTCTGGCCTCGCTACCAAGGTCCACACAGTGATACAAAATGCCCCTTCAGGGGCTTGGTGCTTTTGGTGGTGACACCAAAGACATCACTGGACCTCCAGAACTAAGGCCGCCAAGCCCTGAGATCCATGCAGTCCATGCACCATCGGCACCCAGCAGCAGCCCAGAAGAGGCCCTGAGGCAGAGGAAGCAAGCCCATGCCCGCACCAGGGCAAGCGTAAGACCATGAGAACCTTCTACTCCTCCTGTTTCAAAACCCAAAGACATTCAGGGGGACCTCCCCTGCCTGTCCTGCCACCTCCTGATTTCTTACTCCCACCTTCTCAGCCTCCTGAAATGCAGGAGCTGGTGGGGTGGATTTGTTTGCCATGTACAGGAGTGATGGAACAGCACCTCCAACACATAGGTCCTGCAGTTAGTGTCCCAAGAACACACTTCTAGAGCTCTGGAGCTCCTCCAGAATCTCCACCCAGGAGGTCTGCCATCTCGGAAACCAGGCTCATCTCAGAAGAGAGGAAATTCAGACTGTTGCTCAGAGAGGCCATAGAGCTTGTCATCCTTCAGCAAAGGGAAGGGGTTCACTCCCATTTTTTCCTGGTTCCAAAAGACAGGTGACCTGCAACCCATTCTCGACCTAAGCAGTCTCAAACTGTTCATCGAGTACAAAAGTTCCAGATGTTAACACTCCAGAGCCTCCTTCCTCTTCGTCTGAAGGACCATTGGTGTTGTGCTCTGGATATGCAGGATGCTTACCTGCACATCCTGGATTTTCCCCAGCCACCGCTGGTTCCTCGATTCTGTTTCCAAGGGAGCATTTCAAATTTTGGGCTCTCCCATTGGCCTTTCCTCGGCACCTCAGGTTTTACCAAGTGCCTAGTGGTGGTGGTGGCAGCCCTTCATCGCCAGGGGCATAGCAGTCTTCCCTGCCTGGATGATTGGCAGATTTCAGCCCAGTCCAGGGAGTCTCTGGAGGCCCTGTCCACTACTCTGAATTTATTGTTCAGACTGGGGATTATGGACAGTATCCCAAGTCGCCCTTACTCCTGCCCAGAGGTTGCAGTTTATTGGGGCAGTTTCAGACACTGTCTAGAGCAGAGCCTTTCTTCCTTCAGACAGGATGGAAACTCTGATCAAGCAGGCTACTTTGGTAGCCTCCTCCAGGACCCCCCAGCTCGGGGTCCTCAGGTTGCTAGGACCGATGGCAGCCTCCATCTCTACAGTTGTTCTAGCTAGACTCACATGAGAATCACTTAGTGGTCCTTGCAAGCCCAGTGGGACCATCCGATCCATGTGTCGTCTGCTGTTCAGAAAGACTTGAACAGGTGGAGGAATCCTTCAATCTGTCAGTAGGCCTCCCTTCAGGAGCCAAACCCTCTGGCATCTTTGTCTCACGGATGCCTCCAACCTGGTTGGGGGCTCACTTGGGGAACACCAGCCAAGGACTTTGGTCCAACTTGGAAATGTCCTTACACATCAGTGTCTTGGAGATGAGAGCGTCTTAGGCAGCACAACAAGCATTCCAGACTCTTTTCCCTCAGGGATCGCTGCTCATCCAGATGGACAGTATGTCGGTTGTCTGGTACATCAAGAAACAAGTAGGAACTCTCACATACCTTCAGGGAGGCGATGAGAGTGTGGAACTGGGCAGTCCAGCATGGTCTGTCTTGACAGGCTAGCATGTTCCAGGCGGGAAAATATCTTGCCGGACAGTCTCAGCAGGTCTCAGACCCTCCGCCATGTATGGGAACTAAATCAGGATGTGGCAGATTCTCTATTTCTAAGATGGGGCATCCAGAAATTGACCTTTCTAGGGACGTGGATATGTTGTTCAATCCACACTTACTAGCAGGTTCCTTGCCGCTTAAATCTTGCCGGAAGGTCTTCAAGCTGGCTCCTCCCACCCACCTGGGTGGTAAACTCTCAACTCCACCCCGTGGTGCCAGATCTTCCTTACCCTTGGAAGCTCAGGTTCCCTCCTTAGTGCTCTCTGCTTTAGGCCTGGATCCACACTCTTCAGTCAATCCAAAACTTATTCTTAAATTCAGAAGACTTCGATCTTCTCTTTCCCTCGCAGCTCGATGGGCAAATCGGCTCCCAGATTTCGCTGGTGCCCTGTGAGTGCAGAATATGTCACGGACCGATCCCACTCCACGTGCGTATGTGGCCTTGACTCCGGTCGCGACCAAAGGCTTGTGAGTTGTGCAGATCATTTCGGCTTCGGTCTTGGAGGACCGCTGCTGCCCGATTGCTGTTGGGGCATCCCGAGAAATGTTATCCTCCGTCAAGCCGGTGGGAGGCCTGTTGGGCGGTGTCCACGGCTGGGGCTCAGCTGAACAGCTGGAACAGATGATCGCCTCGAGGAGGAGGCGGCCCAGGCTGCATCATCATCATCCTCAGTTGCAGCATTTATCCTGCTCTCCTTGTGCTCCTCCTACACAGCTTCTTTCAAGGAACTTTGCCAGTCCCTCTCCACCAAGGAGAAGGGACTTGGACATCCTCTCGTTAAAGAAGGACTCAAAGGTGGTCCCGTCGGCGTTCGTGGGAATGAGGAGAGGTTCCCTTCCCCAGATAGTTGACATTCGACTTGGGTTGAGTTTTATGGGTTATACCGCTGGCTTCACGGTGTCCCTGTCAGGTCAGCTGGCTAAGACAATCCGTACGCGGGTCGAGATTTTCTCGACTAGTCGGATGGTTTATCGACTGGAGAAGCCGACAACCCTTCTTCACGGTTCCCCGGTGGAAACCAAGGACTTGCCTGTGCCTCCTGTGCGGAGTCCTGGTTAAGGTCCCTGAACTGAGGGAGGAGAGGTTTCCCGCCTCTCAGACCCACCTCGGAGTCCCCAAAGGTCTCGGTCTTGGACTCTTTCTGAGTCAGCTGGTCCTGCCGATGTTGGCGGTCTGATCTTGGCACCATGGAAATGGCAGCGCATCTCATCCTAGTCATTCTCTTCAGAGGGATGGGCTCTGCCAAGTTGCATCGGGTGCTATGAGGATCTAATGTGGCAGCAGCCTTATTGTCCAGGAATAAGCAGACACTGTCGCCTTCTCCTGCCATTAAGTGGCTGTCACTGAGCGTCAAAACAACCCCTCAGTAGTCGAGATGCTGAAGCCGGCACTGGTTGTTTGGCTGAACGGCTGCACCACCCATTGTGGTGGAATCCCCACCTCCACAACCTAAACAGGGCCCCACCAAGGATTCTCGGTCGGGTCAGGCGCTGCCCTATATGGGTTGTCAGTCACCCTCCTCCCGATCAACCTCAGCAGGTGGAGGGTGGCTCAGGCACTCAGCAGCTGTTTGCAGACTCCTCGGAGTCTGACGATGACTCCTCCTTGTTCTCCAGGCCGCTTGACCTGGAGTCCACTGGGGTCAGTCGGTGGGCGAGCCCATCCTTGTTCCTTGGAATGCTCAGCTCTCTCAGAGTCCACTGGGATGAAGCTCAAACCCGTTTCAAAACAGGCTATGTATCCTCTCACTGAGATACTGGACTGAGGGATTCCCTACAGAGGCTTCCTGGTGGCCGAGCCATTGTTGGCCCTGCCCTGGAGCTATGGCAGCAGCCAGCTCTTGTCCAGCACCTTCGGCCAGGATGGCTCGGAAGTATACTGTTCCCACGGTTCACTCTCCGGTTTCTCGGAGCACCCCTCTGCAGAGGCTAGTGACCAACAGCGTTTTCAGCATTCTGGAATGCTCGGGATGTGGACAAGCCACCGATAAGAGTCCAAGAAATTGGACTACTCCGGCGAAAGTCTGTGCTGCTTCCTCCTAGGGCCTTCATCAGGCCAGCTCGGCTGTCCTGGTGGCACACTTTCACACACCCTTTTGGGCTCCCTGGATGAGGTGATTCCTCATCTCCGGCTGACCTCCAAATGACGATCAAGTAGGTGCGGGATCAAGGAAGGGTGGTGGCTAAACAGTAGCTCCAGACTTCCTTTGACATCACTGACTCGTGTGCCCAGTCAGTAGCAACTGCAGTGGCCATGCCTACAGAGCTTGGCTCGCGGATCTCCACCTTTACGGCAGATACCCAGCACAAGCTGGCAGGCGTTCCTTCTTGGGTACCGACTTGTTCGGTCCTGGGGTGGATGGTCATCTGCAATGGATCGAGAAGTCCAGTGCCACCTTGGACTCAGTCACGTCTGCCCAGAAGGACAAAGGCCACCAGCAGCAGCGTAAGCCCTTTCGCCCTTCAGCCCTGCAGCACGCTCGCCCAGCAACATCAGCATCAGGGCCAGCAGGCTCGCACTTGGCACTCCAAAGCCAAGCCTGCCGCTTCCTCCAGCAGGAAGCCGGGAGGGAAAGGTCCAGATGGCCTCGGCCGACCCTTCTCCAAGCCTGCTCTAGTGACGGGTTGAGGGGTGTCACCTCAACCTTGTCACTCCTCCCCAGTTTCCCCATGGAGGGATGGCTCCGCCACTTCCTTTCCACCTGTTCTGATATCACACGGACCACTGGGTGTTGGAAGTGGTAGGCAGGGGTCTGCCTCTGGAATTCAAGCAGTCCCCACCCTGTTGAACCATCGCCCATTGGGGGACTCACAGGGATTCTGCAGCCTCCTCTGTCTGCCTCGACGAGCCGATCTTCTCGCTCCTCCGGAAGGAGGTGATCAGGAGGTGGCGGATCCTTCTCAGACCCAGGGTTTGTGTTCAGGTACTCCTGGTCCCAAAACGGATGGGGCCTGGTGCCCCATTCTAGACCTCACATGACCTGAATAAGTTTCTAAGGTCTCATACCTTCAGAATGGTCACTCTGGCTCAGATCATCCCATCCTTGGAATGAGGCATGTGGTTCTGTTCTCTGGACCTCCAGGACATGTTCTTTCATGTCCCAATCCATCCATCTCACCAGCGATTCCTCCACTTCAGGGCAGAGGATCCCTATTTAGTTCCGGCCATGCCCTTCGGCCTCTCCAGCTCCCAGGGTCTTCACCAAATGCATGGCAGTGGTGACAGCATTCCTGCGGTGTCAAGGGTCCGGTGTACCCTTACCTGGATGGCTGGCTGATTGCAGCCCCTCCAAGTTGGAGGTGGAGCGTCCAGGGTTCTGGCCCTCCAGGTCTGCTCTCAGATTGGCTTCTCATCAACGAGGCCAAATCGAACTCATGCCAACGCAAGTGATTCAGTTCATCGGGCAGAGCTCACCTCTTTGAACCAGAGCACGGCTCCCAGCTGACAGGGCCGAGGTCCTTTCCTCCTTTGCCCAATCATTTCTGGTTGGGCAATTGCACCCTGCCCGGGACTTCTTGTGCCTCCTGGACCTCATGGCAGCCTGCACCAGCGTGGTCCATGGGGCCCATTGGGCATGCATCCCTGCAATGGGGCTGGCCTCTAATGGTCACAGCGCCTGGTCCTCTGGACCAGCCAGTGACAGTGACCCAGGAGATGTGGAATGGTCTCCAGTGGTGGCTCATTCCAGCTCATCTGCATGAGGGTATCTCGCTTGTCCGCTCAGATCCGACGGTCACTCAGACGACCGACGCCTCTGATGGGTTGGGTGCCCATCTGGGGAGCCTCAGAGCGCACGCCCTGGTCCCCCAGGAGTCTCGATGCCACATCAACCTGCTGGAGCTTTGAGTGGTCCGACCAGCCCTCACTGCCTTCGGGCCCATTTGTACGAGGTCAAGTGGTCCAGGTCCAGACGGACAACATCACGACCATGTACTACCTAAACTGTCAGGGTGGGACACACTCCTTGCCTCTGTGCAAGGAGGCTCTCGCACTTGGTCTGTCGTGAGCAGACTGGAGGCAGATCTCCTAGCCATCCACATGTTTCATGCCCACCCTCCTCAGCAGGGCTCTCTGGCGGGTGCCTTCTCGAGGCCGTGGACCCCAGGCCTCTTCTACGCCTTCCCTCCATTTCCCTTGATCCACAAGGTGCTTCTCAAGCAAGAGGGACAAGGCGCAGGTGATTCTGGTAGCCTCCAGACTGGCCCTGCCAGTTCTGGTATCCCTCAGCCTCAGCTCCAGGCTCCCAAGCAGCTTCCAGTCTGTCCGGACCTGATCTCAGTCAACAAGGGAAGGTACTCCACCCAGACCTTTAATCCTTGCACTTGACGGCCTGGTTCCTGAGCGGCTAGAGTTCCAGGCTTTGGGTCTTTCCGACGAGGTCCTCAACGTTGTTGAGGCATCCCATAAGGAGTCGACCAGAAAATGCTATGCCTTCAAATGGAAGAGATTCTCCATTTGGTGTCAGGATAAGGGGTTGGACCCTTCCTCTTGTTCTTTGGCTAGCATTCTGGACTACCTGTGGTCCCTTTCTCAGCTAGGTCTCGGTTGACCACCCTTAAGGTGCACCTTGCAGCCATCTCTGCTTACGGGCGCTGGCTGGGAAGCAGTTGGGCACAGGAGAAGGTGGTCAGGTGCTTGTTCAAAGGCCTTGATCAAATAGCCCCTCCAGTGCAAGAACCTCCACCTCCATGGGATCTACTGCTGGTATTGGCTAAGCTCATGGGCGTTTAATCTAAACCGATGCACAGGTGTGATATCTCTCACCTGTCATGGAAGACAGCCTTCTTGGTGGCTATCACGTCAGCCAGAAGGATGGAGAGCTCCAGGCACTTTCCATCAAGTCTCCTTATCTGGTCTTCCACAGGAACAAGGTTGTCCTGTCGCCCCACCTGAAATTCCTTCCAAAGGTGGTGTCGGAGTTTCACCTTAACCAGGTGTTGACTCTGCTGGTGTTCTACCCAAATCACCTCCCGGAGGCTGATATAGGCTCCATACTCTGGACCCTAGAAGAGCGCTTCTTATTATAAGGAGTGGACAGCTGAAGTTTGGGGAGAGGTTGCAGCTGTTTGTCACCTACGCTGAAGCCGCACCTGGCAGACCTGCAGCCAAGGGATGATAGGCAGGTGGGTCACCTCCTGCATAGATCTCTGCTATAGGTTGGTGGGCATGGAGTCTCCCAAAGGGATAAGAGCTCATTCTACCCGCCATACCGCTGCTTCGGTGGTTGCTTCCAAGGATGTCCCTATCCAGGAAATCTGCAGGGCTGCTACCTGAAGTCAGCACACCTTCATTACCCACTACCACATCAACCTTGAGTCATGCCAGGATGCTGGTTTGGGACCTCGGTTCTCCAGTCCTTATTTCCCAAGTAGGGGTGCGCACCTTGCCTCACTCCTCCCGGAGAACTGCTAGGAGTCTGCCAGTAAGTGTGGATTGAACAACATATCCATTCCTAGAAATACAGGTTACTCACCTGTAACAGGAGTTCTAGGAGTGGTATATGTTGTTCATCCACACAACCCACCCGACCTCCCTGGCTCTCACGCTAATCTGGCTTCCAGCGGCTAGGATCTAGCTGCTATGGAGCGGAGCTAAGAGTTTTACCACCCGGTAGGTGGGAGGAGCCAGCTTGAAGACCTTCCACAAGATTTAAAGCGGCAAGGAACCTGCCAGTAAGTGTGGATGAACAACATATTCCACTCCTAGAACTACTCTTACGGGTGAGTAACCTGTATTTTGCCTCCCCATCCAATACAGAACTTCACAGTTTCTGCTCACCTGCTCCAGGGCATGGTGTTTTTGGCATGATGCATTGTCTCTCTTGGACGGGGACATTTTGTACGCCTTCCTCCATTTCCCATTCTTCAGATGGTTCTCCTCAAACTTCAGGCAGAGAAGGCATGAATGATTCTCATCACTCCTTTCTGGCCAAGACAGATTTAGTTCCTGCTTCTGCAGCAGCTGGCAAAGGAACCCCAGTTCAGCTTCTATTGACGCATGACCTCTTGACACAGAATCAAGGCTCACTCATGCATCCGGGGCCCAGGACCTTGCACTTACATGTGGCTCCTGCAGACATTAGCAATTTCTCACTTTGAGTATCCAACAGAGTTGGCCAAGTTTTGGTGGAGGCTAGAAAGCCCGATCCGCTTATGCCATGAAGTGGAAATGTTTTTCATTTGGGCAGCATCTAAAAGTTGGGACCCCTTTTCTTGTTCTGCCCCACAGATCATGGAATACCTCCTTCATCTTTCAGATTTGGGTCTTTTCTATTCCTCCTTAAAGGTCCACTTATTGGCTATTTCGACGCTACCACGAGCTAGTGGATGTCAAACCGTGGCTCAGTTGAAGGTCTCAAAACCTTTCTGAAAGGATTCTCCATCTGAAACCCCATCCACAGCCCTACACCACCTTGGGATTTAAATTTTGTGTTGTAGTAGCTCACTCTCCTCCTTTTGAGCCAGCGTTGAGCTGTGATTTGCGCTATCTTTCTTGGAGCGCTACTTTTGGTTGTGGTTACTTCTGCTGAAGAATCTGTGAGCTTCAGGATCTTGTGTTCACAGAGCCTCATTTGATTCTTCAAATGGACTGGGCGGTCCTCAGAACAAATCCTAAGTTTTTACCTAAGGTGGTGTCTGAGTTCACACTGAAACAGACAGTGGAACTTCTATCTGCTATTCGCCTCCTGCAAATGGCTGTGAAACGCCCTACACACCTTGGATGTGCACCATATTCTCAGGAGCTATATCCATCGACCCAAAGATTTCTGGAAGGATGACCAGCTCTTTGTTTCTTCACACCCAAATCCTTGGGAAAGCTGTCTGCAAGCAGTGCCTGTCAAAGTGGTCAGCCAACTGCATTCGCTTTCTTGTTACAGAAGTATGACAAACCTCTGTCGGGTCTGTGAGAGGTCACTCCACTAGAGGCATGGCTGCATCTGCTGTTTCTGCAGTAAATATTTGCACAGCAGCAACTTGGAGTTCTGTCCATACCTTACCAAGTATTACAGTCTGGACATTGCTTCTAGGCAGAGGGCAGGCTTTGGCCTCACTGTGCTGCTGGGCCTTCTGTCCTAGGCCAGTTCCAATCTGTTTTTCCTTAGATGGTTCTCTCCTCCCATGTTTCTCTCGGTGTCTCTTCAGAGGGACTGCTTTGGGACTCAGTCCTATATGTGATGATTTATGAAGGAACCCTCTCTGGCAAGATAGTACAGTTATGTAAGACATTACTGTAACAGTAGATCTTCGAGGGAGGTTCCTTCAGTAAGTCAAGTTTGTCCCGTCCTCCTTCACCCAATTTCTCCTTTGGGACTCCAGATTCTGTTTTCTCCTGTCATTCCTTTTAGGTCTCTGGTGGGAGAACTGAGGTAGATGTGGGGACCGCCACTATATAGGGTCACGCTGACATCAGTCACGTGACGTTGGGTGGGCAGTCCCCATCAGGTATTGCTGGAAAAGTCTGCCGTAGATCCAGATGCCAGGTGGTGCTAGTCCCATATGTGATTTCAACTCAGAGATGGAAGGGCAGTCACCAACTACATATACAACACACAGGCTCCAGGATTCCAAGGCAAATATTTATTCCAAAACACACACAGAGTGCATGCTTGATGTGTTTCAGACTGTTGTCCTTTATCAAAATCTTATGTGGTTGGTGAGTGCCCTTCTGTCTTTGAGTTGAAATTGCCTTGATTGGAGCACCACCACTCTCCTTGTGCAGCCACTTTGTGATTTTTTCCATATGTGATGACCTACTGAAGGAACCTCTCTTGAAGATCTGCTGTTACGGTAAGTTCCACATAAATTTATTTCTTCCAGCTGGTACCGAAGATGGCAATATCATCCAGATAAGCCACTGCATATGCTTCAGTACCTGGTAACACCTAGTTGAGTAACTTTTGAATGTGGCAGGGTACTCTTCATCCCAAAAGGCATCAGCTTATATTCAAAGAGGCCTATTGTGGTGATGAAGGCTTCACTGCCCTAGCTCTGGCAGTTCCCCTTTATCAGGTCTATGGTTGTTAGGTAGGTTGCTCCCCAACCTGTCCAACAACTCATCTGTCTGGGGCATTGGGTGGGTAGTGGACGTTGTGGCTGCCCTCAATGATAATCCACACAAAGTCAGGTAGACATATCCAGCTCAGAGACAAGGACTATGGGCGAGGCCCAGGGACTGTGGGATTTCTGGATTACCCTAAGTCTAGCATTTACCTCCACCTAACTCCAAATGTCCTTTAGGACAGCCTCAGACACCTGGTAAGCTGTCCATCATAGGGGCTTATGCCCCCATGTCCACATAATGGGTCGCTAAGGGTGTTCATTCAGGCTTGCTGTAAATAAAGGGTAAAGTCCTCTAAACCTCTCTCACTGACTGGGTCCATTCTGGGGCCAACTGGGGTGACACTTGCTTGCTTATCACCAATGACCCCCACTTGCTTTCCTCTAGCAAGTCCAGGAGGGGTCTTTCTTCTATCCACTCCGCAGGACTACAAAACCACAAACACCATGTCTTTCCTATTTACATATGGCTTCACACAATGACATGGTACATTCTGATGGGTATGTCTCGTGTCAGGCAGATCTACTATATAGTTTATGTCATTTTCCGTTGGACTACCTTGTATTGTCCAGCCCACTCAGCCTGCAGCTTGTCCTTCTGAACTGGAATGAGGACCATTACTTCCTGGCCTGCGCTGTTAAGTGAGCTTTGGCTCCATAATCATACCAGACTTTTTGCTTCTGCTGAGCAGCTGAGAGATTGCTTTGGGTCACCCTCATAAGCTCCTTCAGCTTCCCCTGAACTTAAGACATACTCCTGTAACTTCCACACCACCATACCTCTCAAGTGTCCCTCATTGAGGGACAGCCCTCATTTTGCCCTTTAAAATTGCTCTATCCTCATCCGTCCTCAAGGAAATGGTGCTGCCTACACAGAGAATGTGCTGTAAATTCAAACTTTAAAGTAGAAACTCTTAATATTCTAAAATACTAAATCCAAAATAAACTTTGTACAAGTAAACACTATGGTTTTCACAGTGTTCTGAGCAGCTTGTATCTCCATGTTTGAGGATGTGTCCTCATTCTGAGGATCTGTGTCCTCACTATCCCTCATTTTGAGTGTCCAAAAATTTCCATGTCCCTCATTTCAGTGACAAAAGGTTGAGAGGTATGCACACCACTTTTGGCAGGTTGGACACCACCATTACAGAACCAATGCCCACATATGGCTTATCATAGGTGCATTCAAGCCGAAGATAGAAAATCTACCCTATAAGGCTTGCCATCCAATTTTATTAAAAAAGAGATTATCTCCAAAATACAATTCTATTCCATTTTTGAATTCATTCATTGTGGTACTGTTGACACGTTTAGTCAGTAAGTTATTCCAAACTCCAACCACTCTTAAACTATACCAATATTTATGAAAATTATGATCCCAAGTTTGTTGACATAATTGTTTCAGATGTTTTCTTGTGATAATTCTTCCATGGTTATGAATAAAGCCCAACTCTTTCAACAACACTTCATCCTTCATACTCTTATATAGAAAACATAGATCTCCTCTTAGTCTGCGATAATACAGTGAATAAAGATTCAGTCTCACCAACCTATCATAGTATATTTTATTTTTCAGTCCCTTTATTTGTTTGGTTAATCTTCTCTGAACTCCTCCATAGAAAGTATGTCTTCCCTATTTTGGGGTGACCAAACCCGTGCACAATATTCCAAGTGAGGCCTCACCAATGCAACATACAGTGGGATCAGCACTTTCCTGTCTCTGCTTGCTATGTGTTTGAATATACAATTTAAAATCTGGATTGCATTCTTGAGTTGGTTTCTGCAGTGTACTCTAAATTTTAAATCTTTTGTAACTGTGATGCCCAAATCTTTTTCTCTATAACTACCCCTAAGGTGGTATTGTCTAGTAGGTAGGTTTCTTCCTTATTATTCTTTCCATGTGCATAACCTTGCACTTTGTTTTATTTAATACAAGTTTGTTAAGGCTAGTCCATTCATATATTGAGTCCAGTGTATGCTGTAGTGCTGCCCTTTGTTCGTCATTATTTGCAACTATCCCCAATCTGCAATCGTCAGCAAACTTATACATCCATATACTATTATTACAAATTTTCAATGAAGCAATGTATATGTTGAATAAACTAGGTCCCAACACCGAACCCTGGGGTACTCCACTAGATATTGGGGCCCGATCTGAATATTCCCCATTTATGACCACCTCTGCCTTCTATCTTGCAGCCAGTTTGAGACCCATCTGTAGATGTTACTAGGCAGTTTTATGTCTTCCAATACTGACAATAATTCCCTATGTGGCAATTTGTCAAATGCCTTAGAAAATCTAGAAAGACCACATCCACAGAGTTCCCAGCTTCCATTTCCCTATTCACTTTTTCATAGAAGGATAATTGATTGGTCTGGCATGATCTATTCCTTACAAATCCATGTGTAGGGATCTATCATATCCCATCCCTCCAGAGGTTCCATTAGGATATCTTTAATTATTCCTTCCATAGGTTTTCCCAGTATTGAGGTCAAGCTAATGGGCTGAAAGTTTTCTGGTAGGGTACTGGGTCCTTTTTTAAAATAGGTGCGATATTTGCTAACTTCCAATCATAAGGAACAGAACCCATATTTATAGATGTTTGAAAATATATGTTAATGGATGCTCAACATATCTGCCAGTTCCCTCAGGATCCTAGGATGCATACCATTTGGACCTGGGGATTTATTAATGTTAAGTCCAACTAGTTGTTTGTATAAGTTATCTGGGTTCAATATTATTGTCCCAGGTTCAAAAGGTCTACTTATACTATGTGCATCTGTATCATTAGGGTTATAGACTGAACAGAAATATTTGTTCTGGACGTTAGCCATTTGTTGGTTAGTAGCTGGATGTCCCACTTCAGTAGAGAAGGGGCCTATACTATTTGGGGTCTTTTCTCCGGTTATTAATATAAGAAAAGTAAGCTTTTTATTATCATGTACTCTCTTGGCAAGATTGATCTCATATAGGCTTTAGCTTTTCTAATATTTACTTTTATTTTTTAAGACATTCCTTATATTCAGTATTTAGTTTTGCTGTTTTGGAAACTTTTTAACTTCTTATATAACCTATTTTTTATTGATAAATTGTTGTAGAGAGCCAGGCAGGTTTTATAGTTCTATCCCTATGGTATTTAGTGGTAACAGGTACAAATTCTGTAGTTAATTTCTCTAATTTAATTTTAAGGGAATTCCACATGGTTTGTAAGGGTTTATTAGCAAATTCCAATCTCCAGTCCCAGCTACCCAATTTCATTTTCATTTTTGGAAATCAGCTTTCCCAATATTTAACTTAATGGTAGCTCCATGGGTTTAATAAATTGGATTTATTTTATATTAAATAAAACAGTATTATGATCACTGTTGCCTAAGGAGTACCTATTTCCACCGAATTGACTACTCCCCCATGTTAGTAAAAATTAAATCAAGAATGTTATTACCCTTGTATTCTCTAGGACCAACTGCTCAAGTCCCCATGATCCATGGTGTATATATACTGTCTCTCAAGGGGTATATGTCTGCATCTTTGACCCAATCAATATTGGTAGGTTAAAGTCACCAGTTATCAATAACTTATTAGTAGGATCCAAATTTCCAAGAATGCTCAATAAAGCCTTGTCATCATCTCATGACATAGACGGGGCCTATAAAGAAGATCCAATATAATTTTGGGTCTGTTAATTGGTAATAATTGAACCCATAAAAGTTCAATTTGCTCCACATCCCATTTGATTTCTTCAGAAACAATATCCTCATGAATATATATTGCCAGTCCTCCTCCCTTTCTATATTTTCTGCAATGGGAAAATAGTTTATACCCTCAATTTCTTTTTCCCATTTATCTTTTCATCCCACCATGTTTCAGTAATTAGGCAATATGTACTTTATTGCTATGTAAAATTATGTTAAGCTCATCATATTTGTTCTGCAAGCTTCGCGTTATGAGAATAGCATTCCATTCCAAGATATTTAAAGGGAAGATGAAGTTCCATTTAAGTTATTGTCTGTACTTCCGAACCAGTTTAAATGGAATTTGGTAACCTCCTGAACCTTTTACCTAGAATCCTTACTCCAGCATAATTTAGATGGACACGTTATTTCTATATAAGGATGTTCTATTGAATGTTTTTTCATTGTCCATGAAGCTCATCTCTCTTCCACACAGAATCGTCTGAGCTTACGTTGATTATTATCTGTTTATTTCTGAATGCTTTGTTTCCTGCATGGGAATTATTTCAGAAATAATAATTTCACCACCATAATTTCTGACTGTATCCACAATGTACTTGAAGTCCCTTGCATGTAATTCCAATTAGTTTTACCACATCGTTAGCCTCCCACATGTAGGAGAACTAAAGGAGTAACTGTATTTTCAAATAGTCCTTCCAGTAATCCTACAATATTATGTATTTTAGCTCCAGGTAAGGAGCTAACTGTGGTATGTTCATTATGATTAAAACATACATGAGTATCAATACCTTTTATAATTGAATCCCAATTATCAGGATATCCCTTTCTGTTGGTTTGTTTTTCCCAAATGATTTTACTTTAACTGGGTAAGTGGTGTTAGCCAAATTAGTGTCATCATGGTTAATAGACTCACTTGGTTCCTTTGTATTTCCAGTCCTCTCATGGAAATACTAATATTTTTCTTTGTTGCCCATTACTATCTAATGCCTTGTGGGGTTCTTGCAGGAATTCTATATTTTTATATATTTTGGTTTACTGGTGATGTATGGGATCTCCTTTTTCTTGCTGTTACTATCTAGGTTATCAGGTGCAACCATAGCGTAGGCACTCAAATCAGTTCATTAATTCTAATGTTGAATTTGGTTGAATTACTTCATTCATATCATGAATGGATGCACCACTGATTTCATTTTTGCCAATTGAATATTCTTGATGCACTGTTTTATTCAAAACCATAGATTGCCTATTGCTAACATCACATGCTGCTTCATTTATGTATTCCTCCAGTTTAGATATATCCTTATATGTTTGTAATCTAGTTTCAAGTTCAAGTACCTCCTTGATTAAAGCAGAGTTTTTGATGCATTTATCGCACGTAAACTCTGTATTTGTAACCTCCTCCACATACATAAGGCATTCCCGACATTTTTTTTGCCTTTCAGTTTTTTGTCTTGTGTGAGCCATATCAGCGTTTTTAAACCTACTTACCAGCCCAATTATTATGTTTCCTATGCAGTAAGATAGTTTGTCCCCAGTGATTCCCAGTGTCCCCAGCGGATACAGCAGACATCGACATCGTGTGTCTCTGCCTCCACATGCAACACGCTTCACTTGACTCATTCCTCACAAGCCGAGGTTGCTTTTATTGTGTGTACCCCAGAAGTAGCCATTTACTTTTAGCAGAAATACTTAGATTGATACCACTCCTAGCTGTAGAGTGTATACCAGGCTCATTGTCTAGAGGACAGGGGTGGGGGGGCTACAATAACCAAATGAATCTTTGTAACTAAAACCAGGTCCAGGGAGAGGCTGCTAGATGTACACTAGACCTAACTGCTGAGGGCCCCATTAATACCATACAGAAGCAAATGATCAGAATGCCAGTGCAGCCACTGGGATTGTGCAGTATGACTTTATTACAGATGTTACTAAAGCATCAATGGACCCCCAAGGGTCAGTCATAGCAAACAAGTACACACATTTTCCAGAATTCTCCTTGCTAGGCAGTACAGTTCTCTACAGAAACAATTATTTTCTTTTTCCTGTGGGTATGCTTGTGGACTGTGCCACACATCCTAACATTTCCATTTTCCCAGAGTGTATGCTCATGAACTGTACCACACACTCAGAACATCTCTTCTCATAGGTGTATGCCTGTGATTATCACCCACCTCATCCTGCAGCAATGGCCTTTACTCAGAGTAAGATGGTGCCTTCAATGAATCAGTTAGCCCTGCCTTGTAAGCTTTCAGATAACATTTCTTTCACCCTTTGCTCCAACTGACAGTCTCTGCCGTTCCTTCAAGGTTACACCACAGACAAGGGTGTAGACAGGCTTACTCACTGTACACATTTCTGTACAGTTTTGTTGAGTGCCTGTCACAAATCATAAGCCACTCTGTTAATATTATCATTCTAATCTGTAGTATTTGGTTAGTGTAGGCCACTGAGGAGTGTCCAATATATGTATAACCTCTTTAGAGAGTAGAGGAGTCATCTGACAACAATCTGGTTTGTTTGGAAGGTGCCATTTGGAAAGGATGTGTCAGTTTTTAATTGGGGGTGTAACTGTTGGAGATTGTGTACAAAATGGAAATTTCTGGCTACACTCCTGACCACAGAAGCCTTCATTCCCCACTGAAATACTAAACACTCCAGACTTTACTTCCAATTCCACACTTAAGTGAGCAGGGATCCTGACAGATGTGATCTAGCCTTACCTTTGAGCAAACACACACACACACACACACACACACTGAAACAAACCTCTAACAAGAGAACTTCTCCCAGTTTAGTACTTAGAGAATAGTTGCTCCCTCCTATAGGCATGGAAACAACCTATGAAGTACCATTTTCCACAGAATAGTTGTTCCTTCCTTTAGGCATGGGAACAACCCAGAACAACCCCTTTTCCTCTGTATTCACAGACTTGTTACTCCTTCCTTTAGGCATGGAAACAACACAGAAAGCTCCTTCATGCTCAAAAACTTGTTGCTCCTTCCTCTAGGCATGGAAACAACACAGAAAGCATCCTTTGTTTGGTAGCTTGTCAGAAATTCCACACAAAGTTCTTCTCAAAGGCAACTTTAACACACAAGGACCTTCAGGGATTGCCACTTGGATCCACTAAGCTAGTAGTCCCTTCCACTTCTCTGGAGTGAAAATCAAGGAATCCTGCTGAAGAAAGGTATCCACCACTTCACTGGCAAACTGAGATTTCATCCAAACTAGGTGAGAAACACAGGCTCCCTGCCACAGAGCCCCACTGGCAGAGCTCCTGCCACTCTCACTTTCACACTAAGACTCACTGACCATTCTAAACTTCCCAGAGCAGCTGACTCAGAAATGGTAATGCTGCTGGAGAGTTCTAAATGACATAATAATCTCCACTCAAGCTAGCTGAATAAACAATGATGTCATTATGTAAGAAGCCCTAAATGAGCTTCCTACCAGCTGCCTTTTCTACCTGTCTAACAATAGTACTAATGGGATTCTAGTAACCCCTGGAGACTGGATGGATGCATTCCACTATGGGAGTTCCCTGGGTGATACGCTTGCCTTCCCAGTCTTCCCTGATCAAGTCTAGGGGCCCAGCCTGGTGGTGCTGAGGGTTAAGGCTCTGGACACCATGCCTCATATCATGACAGCGACCTGGGTTCAGGAATGGACTCAGGCCTCCAGGGGCTGGCATAGCAGGGAGAGGATTGAGCATCTGATGGACTGCTCTCCTCCAGGGGTTTGTTCAGCATCTAATTGCCCCCTGGTGGAGACAGAGGGCACTACAAATGTCAAGCCAAGTAAGGGGTGAAGTGGCGGCAGACTTCAGTGGCACAGCTGCACAGACATCATTGCATTTCGTGCTCCTTGGGAAACTGGCATGAAAAATCCTGGGTCCTCAGGGATAGGCAAAGCAAAACTATTTATAAACTGTGCCTTTCTTAGAATCAAGGCACTTGTACAGTACAATAAATAAAAAATCAATAAAACAAATCCAACAATTAAAATTCAGTAAATACAGCAGCGGCCTAAAAGTCAGAATGCGCTAGACTAAATAAATATGTTTTAAGTGCTGATTTAAAACTTTGGACGGTCAGGCAGTCTTATACCCAACGAGGTAGAGAATCCCACAGGGTCGGGGACATAAAAGTATATGCCCGAGCACCTGATGTCTTCAGACAGACCCTGGGAATCTCTAGCAATCCCTCATCGGTGGATCGCAGGGAGCAGGTGGGCAGCAGCGCAAAGGAGATCTTACAGGTAACTAGGTCCCTGATCATGTAGGGCCTTATAGGTTAGCAAACTGACCTTGAAGGTGATCTGCCACTGTATTAGAGCCAATGCAGTCCACGGAGCACAGAGATTATATGACTGGTCCTAGAAGTACCAGTCAACAGCCGAGCTGCCGCTGCTCTGCACTAACTACAAGCGCGAATATCAACCTCCAGTAGCCATAGGCAAGGGCTGCAGTAGTCAAGGTGGAGGTAACAAAGGCATAGACCAGTGTTGGAAGATCATTGGGAGGAACCAGATGTCTTACCTGGGTGATATTCCTCAGATGGTAAATGAGATTTTGACAACCGCCAACACCTGGGATTTAAGGGTCAGGCGGTCATCCAAAATAAAGCCCAGGTTCTGCACCTGTCTGAGGTAGTTAGCTGAGCACCCCAGCCATAGACCAGAGGGTGCTTCTGCCAACAAACCGACTCCCAGCTGACCTGGCTCCACCACCAACACCTCATTTTTTTCCGGTTTAACCATAGCTAACTCACACTCATCCAGTCCTGGATCTCAGCCAGACAGTTGTTTAAAACTGAGACAGCATCATCCTGACTGGGCACAAAGGACATGTACAGCTGAGTATCATCTTCATAGCAGTGAAAACTCGAGCCATACTGCCTAATAATCATTCCTAATGGCAGCATGTATACTGCAAACAACATGGGTGATAATACAGAGCCCTGCTGCACCCCACAGGATGGAGGAGCAATGCCAAGGAAAAAATCTCTCAACACCACTCTCTGAGTCCTACCCTCAAGGAATGATCGAAACCATCCGTGGACCATACCAGACAGTCCACAAATGAACCGCGGCGCTCAACAGCACATCATAAGAGTGGGGTTATTCTAGATGCCCTACAGGGCACATGCCTAGACAACTAGTATTGGAACCCACTGAGAGGGAGAACTTTAGACCTGGTACTTCAAATGGAGATGGAGAGAGGATCACAGATGTAGAAGTGGGTAGCCATCTGGGAACTAGCGACCATCGAATGGTATGGTTCATGATAAACACAGCAGTAGAGTCAAGCCATACAAAGGCAAAAGTACTGGACTTTAGGAGAACTGACTTTGCCAACATGGGTGAGTGTCTAAGGAATGCACTAGCAAATGGACAGGAAGGAGGGATGGAATAACAATAGGGAATAATCAAAACTGCCATCACAGAAGCAACAAGCCTTTGTGTGAAGCAAATAAACAAAATGAAATGATGTAAGAAACCACTATGGTTCTTAAAGGAGGTGGCAGGAAGGTTCAAGAGAAAAGAAGGCATTCAGGAAGTACAAGGAATCTGAGAAGGAGTAGGACAGAGAATTGTATCAGTTAAAAGCAAAGGAAGCTGGGAAGGCAGTCAGAACAGCTAAGACCTAAATCGAGGAAAAGATGGCCAACTCAGTTAAGGGGATAAAACCTTTATAGGTACATCAGGGAGTGAAGGAAGACCAACGGAGGGACAGTGAGGCTTAATAAAGGGGCGGGAGTGGGCAGAGGGAGACTGAAAAGCAGAGATACTAAACAAATATTTTTGCTCAGTATTCACAAATGAAGAGGGGAGGTACCTAAACCAAACAATAGAAACACTCTGGATACAGGAGTTGGTACCAGCCCATTTACAGAAGAAAGGGTTCTGAAAGAACTCAGAAACTGAAGGTGGACAAAGCAGTGGTGCCTGATGGGATTCATCCCAGAATTCTAAAAGGACTAAGGGTAGAACTAGTGACACCACTGACTACCCTCTTTAACAAATCATGGAGGATGGGGTGGTACCTGAGGACTGGAGGAGGGCAGATGTGATTCCACTTCACAAAAGTGGGAGCAGAGAAGAAGCAGGAAACTACAATCAGTTAGTTTAACCTCAGTGATAGGGAAAATGATGGAATCACTTCTGAAGGAAAGAAATGTCGAGTACCTAGAGGCCAGAGGGACACAGGACCCAAGGCAGCATGGATTCACGGCAGGAAGGTCACGTCAGATGAATCTAATAGACTTTTTGACTGGGTGACCAAAGTAGTAGATCAGGGAGGGGCTGTGGACATGGGCTACCTAGACTTTAGCAAGGCATTTGACACAGTCCCACACCTAAAGATTAATACAGATTAGACACCTGGGAGTGGGTCCCAGGGTGGTAGTCCAGGTAATGGCTAGATAACAGGATGCAGGGTAATTCTAAATGGAATCTACTCCAAAGAAATCGGGGTCACTAGTGGGCACTCGCAGGGTTCGGTATGGGACAGTTCCTCTTCAATGTCTTTATAAGTTTACATTGCAGATGGACCGAAGGAAAAGTATATCTCTTTGCAAATGACACAAAGATCTGCAACAGAGTTGATACACAAGGTGGGGTGGAAAGGATGAGAAGGGACTTGGCATGGTTGGAGGAATGGTCAAATGTATGGCAGCTTAGATTCAATGCTAAGAAGTGCAAGGTAATGCACCTGGGAAACAAAACCCAGGGAAGAGTACACAATGGGGGTGAGATACTAACAACAAAAGAAATGGAAAGGGACCTGGGAGTAGTCAAATCAGATGACCAAAGGTGGGCAAGCAATGTGAGAGGGCAGTAAGGAGGGCTGGGGGATACTGGGATGCATGAGGCGAGGCATCACCAGTAGAAAACAGGAAGTTGTTGTCCCTCTGTACAGACAGCTGGTGAGACCCCATGTGGAGTACTGCAGCAGTTCTGGAGTCCCAGTCTCACAAAGGCATAAACAGGATGGAGGCAGTCCAGAGGAGGGCAACTAAAATGCTGCAGGATCTGCACCGGAAGACATAAGAAGAGAAACTTAAGGAGCCTAATATGTATAGCCTTGAGGAAAGGAGGAGAGGGGGACATGATAGAACTTCAAGTACCTCAAGGGACTCACCAAAGTCTAAGAGGTAGCATCTTTCAGAAAAAGAGGTGTGCAAGAACAAGGGGCACAATTTGAAGATGGGCGGCTCAGAGGTAATGTAAGGAAGTATTTTTCACAGAGAGGGTTGTGGATGATGGAATGGCCTTCCAGAGGAGGGTATGGAGTCATAAAGTGGTGGAATTCAAGAATATATGGGACAGTCATAAGGCAATTCTAGGGGTAGGAAGAAGTAGGCTTTTGAATAACTAGGATCTGCAGCTTATCCATTAGGTAGGGAAATGGGCAGACTGGGTGGGCCAAGCGGTCCTTATCTCCTGTCAAATTCTATGTTTCTGTGTTACAGTGTCAATGCCGAGAGAGATCTAGAAGGACCAAGATGGAATGGGTCTTTCAATCTCTCACTATTAAGAGGTTATTTAGTACCCGGACAAGGGCTGTTTCGGTGCTATGTCTCTTCCTAAAGTCAGACTGGAGAGAATCATAGACATTGTAGCTGGTCAAATGATCATCCAGCTGTGACCCAACCACCTTCTCAATAACCTTACCCACAAGGGCAGGTTAGAGACCAGTCTGTAGTTAGCCAGACAGTCCTGGTCCAAGGAGGGCTTTTGAGGAGGGGCCAAACCATGGCCTTATTCAGGGATTGGAAAAATCCCCTCCAAAGACCTCCAGACTATCTCAGCAGCGGCTGGGCTGATCTTATCCGCACAACCTACAAGGAGGCTAGTAGGGCCCAGATCCAAACTACAGTTGGTTGGTCGCAATGACTGGATGACCATCACAATGTCATTGACTGTGGGAAGGCAAAAGTTCCACCAGGCAAACTGGGCACCCAACATTTCCTGCTGACAAATACAGCTCCCATTAGAGGGAGTCGCATGGAGGCCAGACCTGACTGTGGCAACCTTATCTCGCAAGAATCGAGCAAACTCCTCACACCGCTTTTTGTGAAAAGGCACTCCCAGGCTGGAGACAGATTGACTGCACAATCTGTCCACAGTCTGGAAGAGCTGGACTGGTCGATTTGCGCTGCAGCAATTTCCCTGGACAGGAATTCCACCTTCACGGGTAATTGCTGAGTGATAGTCCTGATAATGGTCCATCAATCTAAGTCTGTCATATTCAAGGCCCAACTTCAACCAGCCTCTCTAGCCTTCGTCCCCACTCTCCTCAACTCCCTCAAGGACTCATCAAACCAAGGAGACCTTGGGTGAAGAGTGAGGGATGAACACGAACAGGAGCAGTGGAATCCAGGGCTGCTACTACCTCCTTATTATAGGCAGGTACCAGGTCCCCAGGATCCATGCATCCATGTGGTAAACCTGATAGGTCCAGCACCGCCAATAGGCCATCCAGGAAATACCCCTCAAAGGGCAGTACGGACCATCTCTGTAGGGGCCAGCCTACTAGGGGTGTCATGAAACTGAACCCGATGGTGTGATGGTCAGACCACCTGACTGGTTCCACCACCAAGTCAGATATCTCCATCCCCAGGAGGAACACCAAGTTCAATGAATGGACACCAATATGGGTCGAGGAGGAAATAACCTGTGAGAAGCCCAGCAATTCATTAGCTGGAGGAAGTCTTGACCAAATTACGAGAGTTCATCGTCAACCCAGGCATTGAAATCCCTAGGATCAACCATCTGGGGATCCCAGTTTCAGGTCGACAAAGAAGTCTCACTTTCTGCAGGAAAACTTTCCCATCTCCTGGTGGACAGTAGATGAGAAGACTCACACCCCACGCCCTCATCCATAATACATTCAAAGGAGTTTGGGATCCCCACTGGTACCTACACCAGGCTCAGTTCTGATCTAAAACAGATGGCAACTCCCCGCTCTACAATCCATCCTCAGACGGTGTATCACCAAGTACCCGGTTGGAATTGCTGAACCCAAAACTGGGCCAGGATTCTCATTCAGCCAGGTCTCGATGATGCATACCAGGTCCGATGACCCAACAAGATCCGCTATTGTAGCAGTCTTGTTTTTAATGGACCTGGCATTACATAACACTGCCCGAGTAGGATGAGTCACCAGTGAAGACCGAACTACCTGCCTGCTACAAGCAGAACACTTGGGTATGAGAACCAGGCAGGAGGACCCTCTCCTGAACCCATTTTGCCCCAGGGTGTCTTCTTGTCCCCACTGTTCTCATCTGCCTGCTCCTTTCCATTCTCCCGCCAGGCCCAGCGCCCACCCTCCTTCTCCTGACAATCCCCAAAGCATGACACCATCTATATACCTGTGGGGACAATGTGGGACACCTAAAAGGACAGAGGTCCCTAAGCCTGGAGGGGGAATAATGCCTGACTGTCCCTACATCTTCCCAGCACATCTTTACAACACTCTGCAAGCACCCAAAATAACAACAACCACACCTACACCACTTAATCCACACCACTTTTATACCCCCAACCAGTCAACCCGCCTATCAAACCTCCACACACCTCACAAAAATAATCAAAACTTAATAAAATGAATATACTTCATAACAATATCACAAAATAAAACATAAAATACTGTATATCTAAAACAAACACAGCAGATATTGAGATAGTGAGTTGATTTCAAAATAAAGAGTTGCCGACCCGGTGGCGAGAGGGTTGAGGTGGGGCGCTGGTGCCTTGCCCAAGGCCACACCAGCGACTTGGGTTCGGGAATGAACTTGGCGCCTGGAGGGTCGGCAGGGTCGAAGATGGATCGAGCATCTGGAAGACTGCTCTCCTGTCCTCTTCTGGGGTGGGCTGGGGACAGGTGTCGCTCTGTAGCGGCCCCGTGGAGACCAGGGAAGCACAGATGCACAGCAATTGGGGAAGTAGGAGGAAACATGAAAACATGGCATCTCCACCCACCAGGATGATGTCTGCCCCAGACTGGTGCCTCCTCGACTCTGCATGACTGACCCAACCACAGCAGCACCCAGGGCCAATGCCTAGGCCACCAGGCCTCTTCTCCTCAGAAGAGGAGGACCCATCCAATGAAGGGTAATGTCGGGTTACCAAGGTGGCTGCAATATGTGGCTCAGATCGGCATGAGGCGAAGAGAGGTACAGGTCTGGGGGTGGTGGGGAGACAAAAAATAAATTTAAAATAAAGAGTTGCCACAGCTCTCTCCAACAAAGTCATTGGCAACCTCTGGAAATGCTCACCTCACCGGAGAAATGAAGAATACTGTCTCCCAAACCTATCTCCCACTTAGGTCGGGGTTCATCAAACCAGTTTATCCACTTTATTTAAATCAAAATAGGGCAGTCTCACTGCTGACCAGGTCTAAGAAATAAGGGAGGATAGAGTCTGACTGTATGTCCAGAACGATCTTCAAACTGGAGCTTCCTATAGCACCTCTGGGCTTCGATAGTAGATAAGGCTTCACTCCACTTTGATCAGCCTAACCATTCCCCAAGGAAAATGCCACGGGAGGTCAGGGTGCAATTAGAACTCAGCGTGGGACAGGCTAACCAGTCTGCTCCCTCCAAAGACCAGCGAGAACTGGGCTGTAATGCTCACCTCCAGTGGCCACAGGCCCAGTCTCCCGCACCACCAACCACCCCAGCAACCTCCCAGGTTCAGGTCAGGGCAGGCTCCAAAGAGCAACAAAGTCTTGAAGTGGAAAAGCCAACATATTCCCAGTCCATCTGCAGATATCCAACTGCCTGAGTGGTGTCGCCAAAGGCAGGACTCACACAGCCTCGATTCCACAGCTGCCAACTCTGTCCGGAATCTGCAGCTCTCACCAGTTTCACAACCTAGTGACTGTGGGTGATTACGGGCGGCTGCAGCTCCTCCTCCTCATCCCACACAGGAAACTCCACAGACCAGAGCAACAGGATCAGCTCCTCCCAAAACTTCCTTGTCTTAGGACCTGGCCCAACATCAGATAACCAGGTAAAATGAACCAAAAAACAAAAATGTTTCAGTGCATAAATGAAAATGACCCCAGTGGCAAAATGTAAACTGTACAGGGAGCAGGGACTTAATAGAATAACCTCAAGAGAATGTGTTAGCTGCGTCAAACATAAACACCGAAAAAGATGCTCCTAACTCTTTAAAACTCACTTCTTCATCCCTGATTAATTCAACATTATATTAAATCAAATAAACTCATAAAATAAACAAATAAACAATTCTAACAAAACTATTGTGCTCTGTCATGCAGTGTGCTGCATGAGAGCACAGTACGAATGGCTCTTCCAGTGCCATGGCCACATTCCCACAAGTCGGGCTTCCTCCACCAGCCTCCAGCCCGCACATTAGATTGCAGACAGAGTACCAGGGTGAAGGTGGCCCCACCCTCGGGGTTCAGAGCTGGGGTTCCATTGGGGCTGGTGGGTGTGGGGATTTGGTGGGAGAGGCTTCAGGCGGGAGGTAGAGCCGTCGTGACGAGGAAGCTGGAGAGAGTTCCCCAGAAATGTCAGAAGCAGAAATAAAGCAAAAAAAAAAAAGTCTAGAGGCCCACTCACCCTGTGTCTGTATAAGAGTTCAAAGGGAGAACCCTGTCTACTCATGGGACACTCGCTGTATGCGAACAACAGGTGGGCAAGGTATTTCTCCCAATCCCTCCCATGCTGTTCAACAAATGCTTGAGCATTGATTTTAGGGTACCGTTAAACCTTTCCACAAATTTCCCACAAAGACTTCATTAGGTCCAACATGAAGTTACCCCTTGATCAGAGAAAACCACTTCCAGGAAACCAGCATGGCAGAAAATACCTAGCAAGGCATCTGCCATGTTGGGTGCTTTACTGGAAGAGAGGTGGATCGCCTCTGGGTATTGAGTGGCATAACCAACCACCATCAGGATAAACCTCTTTCCAGAGAAGTTTGGGTATTCAAGGTCCCACAATATCCATTCCTACCCTCTGGAATGGTTCCTCCACAATGGGCAAGGTAAGCAGGGCTGCTTTTGTTTTACTGCCTTCCTTTCCTTTTGTTGGCACCGTGACCAGACCTACAGTATTCTTTCACCTGCTTGGTGAAATGGCCAATAAAGAATTTTGGGCCAATTGCTGCATGTGCTAGCAATGCCCAGATGTCCAGGCATGGGGATATCAAGGGTGACCTTGAGCAATCACTCACGATACCCTTGGGGAACAACAAGCTGCCTGCCCATCAACCCTCCCTCTGCCCTCACATCCTGTGTATACAACAGTCCTTTGTCCCAAAATACCCAGTGTCTCATGTCAGCTCCTCTGTGTCCCAACAGATTCTGCACAAGTCCTCAGCCTGTCCAAACTACAGTCAGATCTCTGAACAGCTGCAAAATCTTCACATTTTCCCAAAGCATGGGACATGTCCCCCTCATTTCCTAAACTGGGGTCCATATATCTAGTGCTTTTCCCTTTCTGTCCTGCAGCACCTGCTCCCCCACTTCCCTTCAGAACAGGCCTGCTTCTGACGTAGCAATCCGAGAGCTCAGCAGCTTGCTGTGCTGTCTTTGAATCCCGTCCTTCAGCCAGGTTTTGAGCTCCACTGGGCAAGCCCAAAAGAACTTTAAGTATAGCCTCCTCAGTTTTCCCACAGGGTTTGCTTCCACCCTCCAACCAACATTTTAAAACTGTCGTTGCTTTGTGGCTAGTTCTTCAAAGCTCATGCAAGGGCATTTTGGAGTTTACAGAATTTAATCCTGTAGGCCTCAGTAATCAGTTCATACTTTTAAGTGAAGCAGTTTTAAGTTTCTTATAGTCTTGGCTGTGATAATTGTCCATTTGATGTAGCACCTCATGCCTTTTATCAGTAAGCAGCGGATAGCTGGGAGCTCCAGGACTCCTGGTACCTTGGCCTGGATATAGACCTTTTCAAACAAATTCAAAATGCATCCAATATCCTCCCTCTTTAAATTCAACTATTAATTTGGAATTTCACTTGCACCCCAGCCCTGGAATGTTGAGTTCATCTCTGTCACTTACCTCCTCTTGCACTGGTCGTTGGAGTCATAGCTTCTCCAGTTTGAATTCCCTCTGGCACTGCTGTTCTCAGCCTCTCTCTGGCTTTGCATTCCTGCATCTCCAGTTTGAACCTCTTCTGCTCTTCTTGCTTGCTGGGCTTCAAACTTGATTGTTCCAGCTCCATTTCCTCATCTCAAATTGTAGCCTTATCACTTCCAGCTCCAGTTCTGTGGTGGCCTTTCTCTGGTGCTGTGGCTCTGGGTTCCCTTTGGTCTCACTGTCCTCAGCCCTGGGACTAGACACTGTGATGGCCTTTGGCAGTTTCAGGCCCAAGGTCTGATCCCCTTCAGTCACTGGCTGTGACTTGGTGCCCCAGGCTGCCACCTGTTCATCAGCTGCCACGAGGACATCCATGAAGTGCCCTCAATCCTTCTCTCCTGGCACAGCTGTTATAGCTCTTCTAAGTGTAGTCACTGTACTTAAAAGACATCTTTCTTCCCTGCACTACCACTAGTCTGCCTTTCACTTGCAGCAAAAAAAAAGGGAACTATATTTTGTTACCAGTTTTCCTTTTTCCAGTCTTTTGCCCACTTTGTGCATGGTTGTTCAAACAGTTCATCAGTTGCACCACTGCCCACCAAATCTGCCACCAAGTTCACTCCTGTGGGGTGAAATTCTTTATAGCACAGTAAATCCCTCTTGTGATGGAGTGAGGGGGTCAGGAATACCCTATCTCTGTCCTTTTCATCATGCTCGCTATTTCACAACTGAACATATGCCAGAGAATCCCAGGGCACCCTCTCTCCGTGTAAGGGGTACAAATACAGTCTTGAGTCTGTGTTCCTGTGATAGAACTCTCTCGGCCACTGCACCACGAACCGAAAGCTATAGGTATGTATAGACTTCGGGGCTCTATACACCCAATTACGTGTCTTTCCCCAGAAATGCAGAGCTCGATTCAAACCACCACAGGTTCCTCCTGAGACCCTTCATATTTTCTCTCCTCCATTTTTTTATTTTATTTATTGAGGTCTTGGTTTACGCCAGTGAGCATATGCTCATTCATAGGTTCCACATCCGTTACATAGACAATACAATACGGATGACAGGGTTACATATGATACAGGTAAGTTATAGGGTACAACAGCAGGATTAAACAGCTTAGGCAGTATAGCAGCTAGCCAGCATCAGAGGTTAACACCCTACTTGGAAGCTCTCAGAGTTGAGAAGAAGGAGGGGCTGCAAACATGGTGGAAGGAGTAAGGTTATTGGGAGCATCTGAGGAGGTAGGGAAGTGGAGCAATGTCATGGTTCAGGAGGGTAGGTGTAACCTAAAGTGCTGGGATTGAGGTCTCTCAACCCAATGAGTTGTCCGGAGGTAAGTGCAGGTAGTTGGTTGATGCTCTGGGAGGGTGCTAATGGTAGCAGTCACATTTACTAGATTTTACTGTACTCCTTTCATCATGAAGGCCCTAATGGTACTTTACTTTGGTAGTGTTTGGCGTTAAAACTGTCACACAGGTGTAGTATAGTTTGAACAACCCTCCCAAGGCAGCACACACAAACAACACTGGCAGAATTATCTTAAAAAAAGCCAAAGGCTTTACTAATTAATTAATAAATGTTGTAAATAACATAAAGACAAATAATTTTAGACATTGGTAACATGATATCGAAAATAAAAGTAAAGTATACATAAAAATTTTGGGCTGGATTTTCAAAACTCTGTCGCAGGCTGTGACAGTAGCAGCTTGCACTGAGTGCTGAGTGCATCCAGGACCCTGTGCCCAATTTTCCATTTGACAGGGTCCTGGCACCTAAGTTCTGCAGTGTGTGAAGAGTGGCTGTGCGATGAACAGAGGGTGCACCCGCAAGGTTAGCCGCAATGACCTCAGAGCAGTGGAGCAGTGGCTGTGCCTTCGGACAAGGGCACAGTACTGGCCAGCACCCTCCCACCAGCACCAAGCAGCGTTGCCATAAATCCAACCCAGCACCCTGGTGACCCAGTGCCGACCCCTCTGCCACATGCACATGGTGCAGGTATGCCCGACAGGGTCTCCACCCCTGCCTGTTGTGCCCGACTGCCCACTAGCAGATAACATCCTCACTTAGTGGTCTAGTGGCCCCCCACCTGGCCAGGTAGTGCCCCACTTCTCACTCCCTCCCTCCCCCATCCCATTCCCAGTCCAGTGACTGGCACAGTTCTCACACACCCACGGCCATCCACGAATGAGCTGTCTGAGCATGTGCGTATACAGTACATGCTCTGACAGTTCATTCAGCGACGACTCATGGTGGTGTGAGGAGTGCTGTGCCAGTCACCAGATCAGTACAGGAGAGGGAGGAGGCGAGAAGTGGGCAATACCTGCCAGGTGGGGGGGGCGTGAGCCACTAGTTCAGGGATTTGCATGCCTATTAGGCTTATACTGAGGTTGGAGCTGGGAGGGCACTAGGGTACTTGTGGGTTACCCGGTGCTGGCAGATCGGGGCTTGGTGGTAGTAGTTGGGGGGCAGGATCACAGGTTGTTCACATTTGGGAGCACATTGTGGCTGGGGATCAGACAGTACTGGGGTATTGTGGTAGTGGGACACATACAGTGGCACAACATGGTTGACACACTGCCTGTGGCTGTCTCGACCATTAGACCCAGCCTGGGCTGGTCACTGGTACCATAGCTCTTTGTCCGTGGAGGTGTTTTGAATATAAGGATGTCGGAGTTGTGACAACCAGAGTCTGCCACAAGCTCCTAGTGCCATTCCTCAGCCACTTTTGTGGTGCAAGGCTGGCGCTAGCATACTTTGTGCATGCAGCCTGCTGATTGATGCAGGCTGCTTACTAAAATAGTTCAGAGGCGCTACCCTTGCCACAAGGTGCTTGTTGCATCAACATATTTAGACACAAGCACTTGCATCATTGTAAGGGCTTTGAAAATCTGGTCCCTACACTTTAAGGCTCTGAGATTGAAGTTCTACCTTGAGTCCTTAGTTGCTGAACTTTGAAGTGGAAAGTTTTACAAAGGCAGTTGAAAATGTTGATTCTTGGTAGTGCAGAAGAATTCTTGGAAGAAAATGTCTCTGCTCTCCAGTTGGCAGGGTCCCCAAATGTCAAACAGCTAAAAGCTCAAAAGCTTAGATACAGTCTTTCTACTTTGTTTTATGAGATTTCTCAAAGGGCATGTCCAGTGTATAGAGACTTGCCATATGATTGGCTAGAATTCTGTTTCTGTGGCTACTCAGCCAATCAGAATTTCAGTATTTTATTACAAAACAACAAAATGCATTTCTGAATATGAGAAAAAAAAACTCAGAAGTCAGCTAGTTTAAACCAAAATCCTCCAGCTCTCCTTCTCCTTCTTTGAAATGGTTGTAATCAATTTACACTCAGTATAGCTATTTACTTAAATGGTAGCACATTTAATGGTAATGAGATTAGCTTAGGGAGCCATGTAACATAAAGGCAGCCAGACATCCAGGCCTTCTGGATGCTGTGGCTTATTCAGACACAAATGTGCCTTCTGGCCAGCTCTGCTTAATTATTCTTTTGTCACCTTTTAAATGATTTAATTAACTCTAGTCCCTGCCTAGCAGCTGACAGGTTCTCTGCCCATTAACACAAGTTATATCATTCTAGAGCCCATGACTTTTCTTTGTACCCAATGACCTTGCAACTTACATTGACCACCATGGGCATCTCTGATGCATTATATACATAAAATTATATAAACCTATGACTAAAATATAAGGTATGGCCTTATCTCAGTGCACAGATAGGGACATTTTGATGCAAAAATCAGGTATAATTGAGAGGTATGTTAATGTACTGTATGGGATCACAGGGTTAATTTCTGGACTCCCCTACCACTCTTGTCATGTAGCAAGGCAACTGGTATCAGGTAGGAGGGATTGGAGGGGCTTGCTGTAGGAGCATAAGCCAGCCTGCAGTTTACAACAAAGTGCTGTTCAGAGGAGAACCCCAAAGGGTGTGCAGCCTGCACCTTCCTCTTTGCTGTGGATCAATGTCTCATAGAGGTGTATGATGCCAGACCTGAAGTGCAGTAGCAGTGCACATTCATTCATATATCCCTACAGTGGCAAGTAAAGGTAACAGCATGAACTAGAAGTTTCCTTGTTGCCTGTAGGTAAGACCAGAGATTTTGTGGGTTAAACTGCTATTTGCCTGATGTATATGCTTCACCAGGTATGGGATCCAAGAAGCCATGTGCTCGTAAGAACTAAGTTGTCCAGTTAACGAAAGCCAGTGCAATTCTTATTCTGTATCTCTCCATGTTTTCAGTGGGAAGGTAGTCGTTATGTATGTAATTCCCCTCTGAGGGCTTACTTTTTCCCCTGTTTTCCTGTTTCTGCCTGATTCCTTACTGTTCCCCAAGGGGTCTCTGTTGATTCCAGGACTTGCCGTGGTGCCCTCGACTCCCAGTTGGGTGTTTTCTGGTGGTTTTAGCCCCATGGGGCCAGGTGTTTCAGGAGGCGAGTCACGGCAGTGTCCTAAGCTTACCGTGACTGAACATACGCTAGAAAGTGCTATGAAGTTACTGACTGCCAGTTGTGGTCTGATGGAGGAGTTTTCCACAGTCCCAGAGCCCTCCCTAACTGAATGGGCACTGGTTACCTTGAAGAGGCAAAAGAGAAGCCTTGGGGAATGTTAAAAGGAGAAAATATAAAAGCTTGCTTGGGAGGCATCATCTGAGCTCATGAATGTTAATGAGCCCTGGAATAATAATAATGAGGAGGAGCTACTGCCGCTTTGGGGGTATGTTGTTTTGGCAGCAGCAACAACAAAGCACTGTATATAATTGAATGAGACTGGGTTAGCCAGAGGGGCACTGTTGGGGCTAACAGACTGTTGAGGAATTGTAAGTGTTGAACATTCTTCCTGGCTGCACCAGAACTGGAAATTGGGGCCACCTGAGAATTGTTGGTGAACTGGATGGGGCTGGCATTTTGGTGATACTTTGACCCATCCTGCAGCCAATCCTCTTTCTAGGGGCCCAAAACTATGACTAAGAACTTCTGAGACATGGCGTTTCATTAATTCAGGTGCCTAACTCATGTCCAAATGAGCAATCAGGAAGTATTGATCTCTACAGTTAGTGATGATTGCGGGCTTGAAGAACCAATCAGGAGCCTGGATTCTCGAGTGAAATCCCAGGGACTTTCTGAGTTTCAGCCAGTCTGATCCTGGGCTCTTCTTGAGTCAGCAGGATTCTGTGTGAGAGAAATGGAAGTTCCAGAGGCCTTGCTTAGGTCTCCGCTGGGGTTTGTCACTGTGGAAGGGAATACCAGGAGAAAAGAGAGTGAGAGACTGAACTGATTGTTCCAACTCTTCAGGTATTGTGAACTGTGCAGTTTGGAGTGGAGAGAATTAGCTGTTTCAGAGACCCTGCACTGTCCATTGGAGTGATCTGATAAAATTGTACTGCTGATCGAAAGTTGGAACAGTTGCTGCAGATTAACTGCTTTAAGTACTGGAAGTCTGTTTAAAAGATTGAAGAGGCAAAGCATCTCAGATGCTAGCTGGGTTCTATAAATTTGCTGTGTGGATGGAACAAAGTGCCTGAGAGCTGTGTCCCAGCTGATACTGAAGATAAACTGTTTTAGAACCTGAGAGCACAAAAGGGTGAGCAGGGACCTGTTTAGTTCTAAACCCCTGCTGATTGCTGTGGTCTGAGTTCCAGCTGAAGGTGCTGCTAAGAGGCTAGCACCCATGGCAAACTAATACTGTTGTTTATCCAGAAGGACTGCCTGAGCCAGTTAATCCATGGATTCAGTGCAGGAACTGCTGAGGGCTTCTACTTCTAGGGAGTCCTTACTCAGAGCTAGGGAGGGAACCTGCTAACCCTTCCAAATTGGACCTCTCATGAGGGCACTGTTGCCTGCTGGGGTGCTAGGGGCACCTACAACCCATGTGGGAGCTGGGCTGTGGAGCCACTCCCAGGTCTGTGCCTTCTGGGCTGGTGAAGATCTACCATCGAGCTCTGCAATGGGCTAGAAGTGGATGAAAGTGAAAAGTGACCAGACCTTCAATCAAGGGGACAAGCTGCAAGACCTTCAAGCAAGATCCAACCTACCAAGGGTACAGAGACCACCTTCCCTTCTGCCAATGGCTGCCTCATATTGAGCAGAGCGCCACCTCCTAAACATCTGAAAAGTTGTTACTCCAAACGCTGTTGAGATCTGCAAACTGAGTACCCAGGACCTGGTTCCTGGAAATAAAACAAGAGTGTGAATTTGATTCAAACCATTTTTCCAAGCTTTCAGGGCCCCAACAGCTGGCCAACCTGTGGCAATGTCCAGGCCTGAAACTATTGCAACAAAAAGTTATTGGGGATCTAGTGTGCAGAGTGGCTGGTTGGGAGGTGGATAGGTGCAGTATCCGGGGGTGTACCAGCCAGTCACCTGACCCACTAATAACTTACTCTGAGTGGAAACATCGCACTGTTTTCTATAATTTTGGAAAAGAACTCCCAACTGTTACCATAGCAGGACCCAGGACCCTTAACCTGTATCAGGGTCAACAGGCAGGGGTAGTAGCACATGTTGGCATGTGGCACCTGGCTGCATGTAAGGCACCTTTGGGAGCTTACTAGTTAATTTTGTTTGCTAAGTGTAGTTAGGCAGAAAGAGAGCTATGGTGCTGGTAGGTCTAGGAGGTTGAGGCTGCTTGGTATGGGCAAGGGTCCCATCCCTAGAGGTGTAAATAGAAGATTTTGGCATCATATGGGGCACAGAAGTAGAGCCTGAAGAGAGAGAAAGAATTTGGGGGGGGTCAGCCTGTTGAGTTCGACTGGAGGGTTCTTGGGAGGCTGGGGTGGCCTGTTTGCCACCCCGGCCCTCCTCCCTTGAAAACCTGTGAATGAAAATGCAGCAGTTCAGGCCATAGTATAAGGGGAACAGAGGAGCACAAGTTTGGGAGCCATAGTCTAGGGAGAAAGAAGAAAAGAATGGAGGCCTGCCAAGTGAACTTCGGAACTTGGTAGGGTAAGCATCAATGGGGCCCTGTCTTTAAAGTAATCTCACCCATGGGTGGTTGCAGCCTGAGAGTCAGTGTGTTTTCTGTGTGCAGGTCTGCTCTGGTAGATTGGGCCTGGAGCATGATGCAGAGGTGGCAGCCTGGACTGTCAAGGGCATAGTGGTGGCAGCACTAGCCTTATTCCCTGGCCGATACAATGGTTGGGCTGTCAGGTTGTTCAGCCAGTGGAGGCAGAAAAGGTTCCATGTCTGGAATGGTTGGTTGGGACCCTGGCAGCCTGGCAGAGTGTCTGGGTCTCCATGTGGCACAAGCAGCAGTCCCCTGGGGTAAGGCAGTCCAGAAATAAAATTGCCGATGAGGGGAGGTGCTGTTGGTTTTAGGATCAGGTTGCAGAATTCCCTGAGCAGCCATTCTAGGAACTTGGCAACACTGACTGGATGTCTGGAAGGTCTTTGGTGGTTTGATTCTTGCTAAAAGAACATCTTTTTAAACATTAAGACCTTGAAGTGAAGAGAACGTCCCTGTAATAGGTTGGGCAGCCTGTGGAGGCAGGAAAAGGTCCATGTAGGGAATGGTTTGTTGGGACCCAGCAGGGTGGCAGACTGTCTGGGTACTCCGTGTGACACAAGCAGCAGTCCCTGGGGGTAAGGCAGTACAAAAGCTGAAATTGCTGCATGAGCAGAGTTTTTTGTTTTCAGATTATGATGCAGATTTCCCAAGGCAGGCATTCTAGGCACATGGCATCTGGTTGGATGTCCGAAGGTCTTTGGTGGTTCAGTTCTTGCTTACAGAACATCTATGTGAATGTTCAGACCTTGACGTGAAGAGAAAGCTCCATGTAACAGAGGCCCCGATGGAGAAAGATCAAAGAAAGCAGAGTTTTACATGGGATTGGGGCAGTAGAAACATCTACGTGCTGTCATACTCCCAGGGTATGCCCAGCCTGAGAATAGAGAGTGAACAGTAAGGAAGAGTCTGTGTAAAGATTAGAGTGAAGGAAGGAATCTAAATGTGAAGTGCTGCAAAGTACAGAATATTTTTATGTGTGGCCCGTTCGGCCCAACGTGTTGCTGCTGCCAGGAGTGTAGCCTTTTAGCTTGAAGGAATGCTGCATGCAATAGAATTCTGTTGAACAAAAGGACTATTGCAGCGAGTGTCAGGTTTTGCCCATGAAGAAAGCACTCCTTGTATGTTACCCCATGCTCAGTGGAGTAGTTCATTAAGTGTCTTATTCATTAAACCTATTTTTGCACATTTGATTTGAGAGTGGACATTGAATTTGATTTGTTTTAAATAATTCATATTGTATATATATCTGTAATATATATGTAATATTGTAACTAGGTCACCATTGTGAATGAGCTTATGCTCAATGCTTATTCTAACAACAAACAAACGGTCCTTTTCTGCTGGCAGTATTCTGTGACAAACTATGCATTTTATATCTGCTAACTAACATTGCCCTGCAGCTCACCCTCTGCCATCTAACAATAAAGACCTCTCCTCAAATTAGCAAAGTCATCTCATGGCATCAGAAGAACCAAATAATGAGCACATTTCTGTTTTCCATGGACTCGTTTTCTGGCTTCTAGCACCCCTTCTATCTTTTACCATCAGGAGACCTACAGACATTGGGTTGTGGGGCTTACAATTAAATATATAGGGACAGTTGCTACTTCTTCTACAGCAACAGTAGTCCAACTCAGTGTACAGTGAGTAGGAGATCTGACCACAATATCAGATGAGGGATGGGGCTGGCCATTTTACAGAGCTACAGTATTTCCAAGAAGCAGAGAGGCTTACTGTGGATGTGAGGCATCAGTAACTAACAGAAGCACCTTTGCATGTCTACACATTGAGAGATAGGCAGAAGAGGTGAATATTTCAATTAAGTTATACAGGCCTGGCTCTCCTGCTATTTTTCCCTTCATGGAATTTGGCAGAATGTTTTTCCGTGATGGGTCCAGCCTCAATAAGAAGCATGGCTCCTAGAGATTCTGGCTGTGGTCAATGGAGTAAAATAGTTTCAGTACCTAAAAGAGATTGCGCCCTTTATTTCCCTATCCCACTGTACCTGGTAATAATGCAGGCAGTCAGCCAGATCCGGATAATCTTTCTTTTTTTTTTTCTTCTGGTCTCTGCCCAGAGAATCCCATCCTCTGGTCTTTTCAGCTGGGTCCCAAAGCAGCATGGACCCAGCATCATTCTGTGCAAGACTGGGAGATTTTTGCCTTTTGTTTTACCCTGAAGGTGCTGATGCAGAGGACTTAAATCCAGATGAACGGCGTGCTTAGGCACATCACTGTCAAGCATCCACAGCACCCTCCCACCCCAGCTCCCCATAAGCAGCCATTGTGCCTCACCACCCATGCTTCCACAGGCAGCAACACATGTGGGCATTGCTGCCCTGTAGCCTGCCACCACCAGAGCAAGAGGAGAGCATCCATTGGAACACTCAATCCTACCTCCTGAGCCAGCCCCGTGTCACCTGAGTCCATCCCTGAACCTGGGTTGCTGACATAGCACAAAGTATGGTGTCCAGCACCTCAACCCTCAGTGTCACTGGGCTGGCTAGATCATGGATAATCTAAGTTTCCCATAACAGGGGACCAGGGTTTTATTCTGTCTGCATTATAATCCCTAATACATTGGGAGACATTCAGACAGTCCTGGTACTGATTTCTTAAACACTTTTGTAATAATAAGTCAATTGGCTTAGTGTCACTGCTGAAAGGCTAGTAACTGCCAGAGATATATAGATGTTGTTGGTAGATAAGGACCTTTTGGCCTAAACAGTCTGCCCTGTTTATCTCCACTTATTAAGAGACCTGGGGCTGGATATTCAAACTGCGCCCAAAAGTGCGCAATAGCAAGAGAGCATAAGTCCATTGCACCCATGCGCAATAGACACAATATTCAAAAAGGAGCAAGCCAAATTAAGCCAACAGCCAACGTCTGAATATCTCACAACCTGCGCCATGCGCAACTCAGGAAGGAAGCTGAGCAGATACGATGCGCTGAGGAGCAACAAGGGCTGCCCAGCTGAGCAGCCCAGAGGCACCATAGCGCAAGCAGGGAGCCCTCCAGCAGCAGAGCAATGTAACTGCACAACCAGGGAGGTAGGTAGGGTCCCACCACCCATGCCACAGATGTGCACAGGAACACACAGCAGAACTGACAGTGCGCCCCACACCCTAAGCACAGCACAACTGGGGAGGCTGGAATATCCACCGACCCATGGGGACAAGCAAACAAAGCACAGCTGGGCCATGGTGCCCAGCACACCCACTGGCAAGCTGAGACTGCCACACAAGGAGGGCGGACCACCCCATGCCACACCAGCCCCCCCAGTGCACAGCACACCCTTCACCGTGACCTCAAGACACCCCCCATGAGCAGTGACCACCACTGCAGGAAACCCCATGCATACCACCACCCTGCTTGCACACTGCAACCTCATGTACCACAGAACCATACAAGCCAGACCCACCATGAGCACCAGCAGTGGGTGGCAGCACAGAGGCTGCACAATCCACACGCACATCCCCCTGAGGACACAGCTGAGGACCCACCATGTGTCGGCACAAGAGGTACCCCACACGGGAAAGGGCATGCCCCTGACACCACCACCATTGAGACAGCACCTTGCACAGTAGACAAGTGTCACATCCTGACGCACCATGAGCCACAGCAGCCAGCACAGACACCCACAGTGGTGCGTGGAAGCATGCAGCACACCAGATGCAACACAGTGCAGGGGCAAACACACCCATACCCACAGGGACACAAACACAGGGACGCAGTAGTGTGGCAACCAAGCCCCCAGTGTGGGCCCATGAAACTGTGCACACACAGCCTGCAGTCCTTCATGGCACAGGGGTGACACCCACCCTGTGCATGAACTGTGGTCCTGTACGCCACCAGCATATGCCTGGAGCACAAGTCACAGACAGTGGTGCACAGCCCCTGCAACACACACACGCCACAGCATGGAGGTGGGACAGCAACTGCGGAGGCCACAGTGTCACCTGAGGCAAACATGCACCACACCAGTGACAGGAGGCAACCCAGCATTGTGACAGTCACAGTGGATGACCTGCAGGGACAGCCACCACTGACAAGGCGCAGACCTCATAGGCCACAGACATGCAAGCTGTCAGCTGCACAGGCCAAGGACGGGTTGACAGGGGCACAATGGACACAGAGCATGCACCATGGACCACTGCACACAGTAATGCAATGCACAGGAACAACACACACACACACAGACACCGACTGATAGCCACTCCCACACCATAGACACTTCCCCACGCACACAAACATACCCATGACTGAACCACCCCAGATGCCATGCACACCACTGCAGCTGAGCACCTATAGCCAGCTGCAAATCAGAGACCACCACAGTATTCATATCAAAATATTTGTATTCAAACACATATCAAAATAACTATATACAACTATGTACAAACGTGGGAGGAGGGACAGGAACAAGGTGGGGTGGGTAAGGGCAGGGTAGAACAAATGGGAGAGGGTAGGTGGGTGTGAAGGTTGATCAAAGGAGGTAGTTGCAGGTAGGTCGTGCAGATGTCAGTGTCCAGCCTGGTCCTCCCTCTGCCTGGGGCTGTCCTGCCCTCCTCCTCCTGACCCCATGCTGCTGTAAGTCCCTCAATATGGAGAGGGACTCTTGCACCACCTGCAGCATCTTCTGGACAGCCTGCTGGATCCGCAGGAGTATCCGCACACCTAGGATGAGGGATCAGAGTCAGTAGGTGGGACTGTCCATCCCCCTGCAGCCCACCCATTATGCATGGCATACAGCAATGTGCCACGCTCCTGTGATGGTGTGTGCCCACCCACAGTGACCGTGTCCACAAGACAAGCCCAACCAGGCAGCAACAGCCAGTGTACCACTGCACACCCCACCGCCCATGTCCAGCACAGCACAACCAAGGCCGTGACAGTAACATGGCTATGCGGTGTGCAGGCAGTGCAACAGCTATTGTGCCCAGTGCACGCATGGACCACCATTGACGCACTCTCAGACATGCAGTGCCACTGGACAGTGCTGACTGTCACATGTCACATGCATGGCAGTGGTGTCCATGGATGGTGGCCATGCCCTGCTTCCCACCCTGTCACACAGCATGCAATAACAATCATGATGTGATGGCACTCATCCTCATCGGGACGTTGTTGTGCGTTGGGGTTGGTCCCCGACATGCCCCTGTGCAGCGTCCTCCTCCCTCTGCTGCCGCTTCACCATCTGCCTCCGCCAGCCAGCCTGTGGGAGACAATAGAGAGAAACACATCAGTACAAACCCAAAGCAAAGTCTTCCTGCCCCAATGTGTGTGCCCACCCACCCAGCCAGACCCACCCACCCCATACCCTGTAAACACCGCCACAGCCAACCCTAGACTATCCCTCCCCTATGTGCTGGACACATAAGACAGTATTACCCATATGGACGATACCAAGTGTGTAGGGAGATCACCCACCTGGACGAGGCACCACGCCCCTCCTGGCACCACGATCCGCAGACGGGCAAGTTGCTCCAGCTCCCTCCTTCTAAGGTCCCGTGACCGGGTGCCTGCACTGTTTGGCCACAAGGTTGGCCAGCTCAAGGGCACTGAATTGAGGGGCTTCCCGCGCGCTATCTCTTCCACTATAGTAGGCAATATGGTGCTCTGCAGCGCGGCACACCCACGGAAGTGCTGCGTGGTACAGCGCCACCATGCCCTATCAGGCTGTCACCAAACAGCATGACAGAAGGGGGCAGCCATGCCAGACATATAGTGCCCAGGGGCAAAGGTCGGCACAGGGTCATGGGTCTCTCGCAAGGCCACGCTACAGCGCATCGGACGTCTATGCATCTAGCGTGATTGCCACAGCGAACTATTGCGCAGTTGTGCTACAGAGCCATGTAGTGACCCACACCATAGCGCCACTGGCACAATGGTGGCCGTGCCCTGAATTGCCTACCATGCACAGCACGTCATCAGCACAGCAGATGCCTGCGTAAGCTACTTGGGCATGCGCGGTGCGGTGTACTACGCATGCCACAGAACTGCGCCATTGGTTCAGCACGTTCAACACAATTGCGCAAAGCGCAAAAGCGCGATATTCAGCCATCATGCGAATCATCCGATCAGCCATGCAATGGTGCAGCAGCATGATTTGCATCTCATTCAAGTTGCTCTCACCTAATTTGCATGGATTGCGCTATAAAATGCGACACTGTTCTGCAGTGGCCATATTCGAGTTACTGCAGTTTATTGGTGAGTTGCATGCTGTGTAGTGTTCTGGACTCTGGTATCAGGGACTTGCTTTGTACTGCACAGTCACAGGTAACCACTGTCATCCATACAGGCTGAATAATGACCGGCGAGGACTGGGTGAGGAGGACAACGATGGTGGGTGGAAGAGGGGCCCAGTTTCACCAAGGCGAGACGGAGGCACTCTTGAGGCCTACATCGATCGGGTGCCACTGCTCAGTGGACGGTGGGGCACCCTCAGGCCCGTGCTGCTGCATGGGAGAGGTGGTACATGCCGTCAACCTGCAGGACAGCCACCAGTGTTCTGTGGGAGTGTAAGAAGAAGATGGGTACCGACAGGAGGAGGTGAAGGAGAAGGTGGCTGCCATCAGGGCGGCACGTGCTGCAACAGGCGGGCCAGCCGGAGGTGGTGCAGCTGACACCGGCAGAGACAGGCTCACTGCAAGCATGCAGTGCAGTGCCATTGAGGGCTGCCCAGGAGGTGGCTTCCAGACAGGTGGTAGCCCATCACTGCATGGTACGCCATGGTCTGGTCGGGGAGAGGGTAGATCACATGCACTAACGCGACCTTACTTTCTGTTACAGATCCCGCGCTGCCTGCACGGGTCGTGGTGGAGGGCCTGTCCACTGTGGACAGTCACCTGGAGTTGGAAGAGGACCATCCACCTCCGCAGGTAGCGGCGAGCATTGCAAGAGTGGGTCCGCCTGGCTATCAACACTGATGTCATTGAGACAGGTGTGGGAGGCCCTTCCTGTGTCTCAGCGGTCTAGCGTCCAAGGATGCCAGCACGCTGTGGCTGTGGCACAGATCTGCACCAATGATGATGACACGACCGTTATGGGCAGTGACGTGTGTGTCACGGAATGGACACACAGCAGGTCAGCTCACGCCCATGGACCTGGCTGGTTCCGGACGTGCTTGCCAGCATGTCAGCACAGTCCCAGGATGTGCCTGTCAGCACCAGTGGGGCAGCACTCGTGGCTGGTCAGGACAGTGGCACTGTTGTGGCCCGGCGATGGAACAACCGATCCCTTGGGCAAGCAGGCAGAGGGCAGCAGCAGCAGTCGCCCACGGGACTGGGGGTTCAGGGTTCAGCGGTGGTGTCTGTGCACTGCCTGTGGACTTGCCCATACCTGGTCCTGGTGAGCAGCACCCACCCCAAGGGTGCTGAACATCAGGCCCTTCCATAGCCTGAGGGACAGGATGCCGAGGTGGCGACGACCTCTTTGACGCAGCACACCCGCATACTGCAGGCATCAGTACAGCAGCAGATGTGGCTTGCAACGTCCGTGGAGGCACTGTGTGTGGCTCTGAAGTGGGTCGAGGAGGACAGCAGGGACACCGATAGGATCCTGTCACAGATGGTCCAGTTAGGAGGATGTGACCACTGCCATTGACAGGCAAACACAGGCGTTGGTTGCTGTCATGGCCACATGGGCACACAGTCAGGTGCCTATGTGTCACTGACACTGCGCAGTTCGCTATCCACTCCCCATTCCCGGCGTTGTCGACACCCACCCTGTCGGCACGGGTTCAGCTGTGGGCATCCGAGCACTCCTGGTACAGGTATGTTCGGTGTGCTGCAGACCCCTGGGCAGGCATGGTCGGCGTTGGCGCAGTGGAACCCCTGATGGACCATTGGTGCCACCCCATAAGGCCCGTGGTCAGCCTGCCAGTGCTGCTGGGTCTCGGCAGGGCCACCCACGCATCCGAGGCGGACGTGGCACTGTGCCACAAGACTGACCTGTCTCCCAGCGGGCACTGTCTGGTGCTGCCCTGTGTGCATGGTGTGTTTCGGTGGGCAGTGCACCAGTGGGTGCCGCCCTACCGCAGACACACGGTCCACCTGCATACCCTCCCGACTGCTGTCCACAGGTACGTGTGCATGATGATGCCTGCATTGTGCTGTACACCAAAGTGCGATGGTGCCCAGCATCTGACACATGCACATAGACAGTCAGTGGATGTGGTGGCCTGTGGACATGTGTGTTGCTAGTGTTTGTGTTCTGGCTCTGTTTTGCACCTGACCCTGTGCACTTTGTGCCCTATTGTGTGTGCGTGTGTGTGTCCGTCCATGTGGCGTGTTACTGTTCACCTCCCTGGTTGTATTTGTGTGCTTCTGTGCCCTGCCACATCCCTTGCCAGCATGCACCCTGGTGTGTTTCCATGTGTATGTGGGTTTGTGCCTAGCCACTGGTGGTTGCACATGGCCCCATGACTTACCTGTGTTGGCTGAAGTGCTCCTCTGTGATGGTGCTCCGGTGCAGCTGTGCCAGCGATCAGTCGGGGTCCCACGTCGGCCAGGGGCTGCCCATCCCCATCATCACTGTCATCACCATCGCTGTCCCCTCTTCGACCTGTATGGCTATCCCACAGTCTTTGGCCATGTTGTGCAGGATACAACAGGTCAGTAATATCCCACAGGCCTTTGAGAGGCTATACTGTAGGGCACCGCCAGAGTGTCAGGCAATGGAAAAGCGCCCTTCAGCATCTCAAACACCCGCTCAATGACGTTGGCGTGGTGTCATGTGCCTCATTGAAGTGTTGCTGCGATGGGGTCGTGGGCGCCGGTAGGTGTGAGCAGCCAGGGACGGAGTGGGTATCCACTGTCACCTGTGTGGAGATAGTGGAGGTTAGTGTCTTGTTCAGGCTCAGACTGCCCCAAACCCTGTGGGCCACACCCATGACACCTCTGGCTTAGCCCTCTTGCCCACGATTTGTCAGTTCTATATACATACTCACCCACTAGATGACCTGTGGGGATGTCCCCACTCTCGAGCGATGGCACAGTGCCGACTGGTACCAGATGAAGGAATCATGTGCTCCCCAGGGTGCGTGGCACAGACATTGATGATGCACCCACTGGAATCACACACCACCTGGCAGTTGACACTGGCATATCCTTCTGATTCATGTAGGTGGCCCCATTGGGGCCAGGTGGTGTGTGAATGGCCACATGGGTGCAGTCTATCACCCTAGCATGCCAGGCATACGTGCTACTCCTGTGGAACTCCTGTATGTTTGCTGTGCGCTCCACGCTGCTGGGGAAATGGATGTACTCCACAGCATGTGGCAGCAGTGCGTGAGGAATTGGGTGAGGATGCATGGCGTGGCTGACTGTGTTATGCCTGTGGTATCCCCTGTTGGTCGCTGGAAGGTACCCGTGGCGAGCAAGCACATGCAGGCTGTTACCTTTGTCTCCACTGACAGAGCATGACTCGGTCATGTGGGTGCCTGCATCAAATCACTGCACAGCTCACAGAGCCGCCTCAGTATTGCCCTGTTCAGGCGGTACCGGCCCACAGTCTCAACATCTGTGTACAGCTCAAAGCTGGTGCGGGCTCAGTACTGCCTGTTGGGGCATCTGCCGATGGGCCTTCCACAGCCCGTCCCCTGCAGCATGCCTTCTCACCCCCTCATTACGGCTTCCATGTGGAAGGTGGCACTGTCCATGACCCTGGCTTGTGTTCCCCCAGCTGATGTTGCTTTGTTCCCCCACTGTCCTGACTGCTACCTCCCTTGCACCGGGTACACCTACTGGCCTCTGCACTCTGTGGCCCACACACCTTCCCTTGCACCACTCTAGTCACCCACCTCTGCACCGCCTCTACCCTGTCTATGTCCTCTCTCAATTGGGGCCTCCAGAACTGGATTCAGTACTCAAGTTGAGACCTCAACAGCATTCCAAATTGTGACAGAATGACCTCTCTTTTTACTGGTGATACCCCTCCCAGTTCATCCAAGTATTTCACTGGCCTTCCCTACCACTTTGTCCCACTGCTTAATCACCTTTAGGTCATCCAAGATGATAACTCTTAGGTCTCTTTCCTGCTTCATGACTGTCAGTTCCTTCACTCCTTGTTTATATGTTACTCTTGGGTTCTTTTGTCCTGTATGCATGATCTTGCACTTTTTGCAATGAACCCCAGTTGTCATGCTCAGACCATTTCTCCAATTTTTAAGGTTCTCCTCATCTTTTCAAACCCCTTAGTGTGTCCACCTGTTGCATGCCTTCTTGTCATCTGCAAATAGGCATACCTTCCCCAACCCCTCCGCAATGTCACTGATAAAGTAATTGAACAGGACTGACCCCAGCACCGACCCCTGCAGCATCTTGTCTAACTTGTCACTGCTCCCTCTGCAGTGTATTTGCTGTTTACTGCCACCCTGTGGCTCCTGCCAGTGAGCCGTTCTCCACCCATTTTACTGTTGTAGGACTCGCCACCAGGCTGCACTGTTTCTTTATCAATATTTTATGATGGATGGTGTTGAATGCCTTTCTGAAGTCCAGACAGGCCACATCTACTGCCCCTTCCTGGTCCACTACCTTAGTCACCCCATCAAAAAACTCTATTATGTTATCTGACAGGACTTCACTCTGGTGAATCCATGTTGTCCTGTGTTCAGCTGGTCACTTGTATCAAGGTATTATTCTGTCCTGTCTTTCAGCAGTGATTCCATAACTTTGCCCACTATTGAGATTAGGCTGACTGGTCTGTAGTAATTCAACAACGATAAGTACTACCTCCCACTGACAACGTTGGAGCTAACAGAAAGGGAAATGACATAAAGTAATTAGAAATTTCTCCTTTTTAACTTTGACTGTGCTACATTTTGTCTACAGTCCGTGGTGGAGGAAGGGCTCATGACGGTGGATTGAATGGATTTCAGAGGCCTGCTATAAAAGTTTAAAGGCTGTTAGAGGGCCTCCTAATTGAAACGAGTGTCTCCTCATGTATTCTCAGGACAAGAGAACTGCAAATTGAAGGTGAGCAGTTCTGGTATACTAAGGATGCAAAAGGCAAGACTCTTGTATCCATAATAGGCCTTCATAGCATGCCTATAAAGTTATTATGGATCATGCAACTGTTTAAAAAAATACATATTTTTTTGCTGTCCATTTCTGTGGCATGAGCAGTGGTAATCGAAAAAGTCTGTTACAGTGTGGCCATGTGGTAGTCTTATAGCAATAGGAGTAACTCATGCACAGCTGAAAGAAGTGCTGTGATTGGTTAGGAGCATCACATGATGCTCCCATGATCTATAATAGATTATCAAGTGCCCAGCACTGGCTTTTGTACCATACTTGATCTGCTGTTGATTATCATATCACTGACTGTGCTTTAAAGCAATGTTTTCCCAATGTTGGCTCTAGTGCTGGATTCAGCTCTTGGGTATCAGGGAGAGCGGAGAGGTGAAGGAAAGTAGAGAGAGACAGTGTCAGAGTGTGAGAAAAGGGAGGAAGGCAGAGAGGTGGTAGGAGAGTGTGTGCAAGAGAGGATGGTTGAACACAGAGAAACAGAGGCACGGTGTAAATATGACTCCTGGGGGTACTGAGTGCAGCAACAGAGTGGACACATACTTAATTACTATTAGTTAGGTCAGGTGTATTATTGAGGCCAAAATACTTGAAAAACTGTTTATATTATTAAAGACACATATGCAACTAATTTACCAAAGATACACGGTGACATTGCAACTACACTGTTCTCTTCCATACAGGAATCCAAGAAGATACAGAAAGGTATGTATGCACAATGGCATCTCTATTACTAACCCCTGCCCATTGTATGCAGAAAAACTAATATCACTTCTGGCTTATGTCCGTAGGTTCACAAAAGGTCAGAAAGAGGATACGGTTACTGAAGTTATGTTGGTGACCCATGACCTAAACCATTGATGTGCTACAACTTTCTCAATGATAATGATTTGAAGAATATGAAATCCATCATTAATTGTAAGAGGGACACTACTATATCTTATGTTACAAAGATTTCAGAGGAGAGTTCCTGAGTCTAAAGCTATGTTAATGACGCATGACCTGTGTCTGGGAGTGCTCAAGAAGGATTCATTATGAAATCTAACATTGAAATTCTGTGTTTCATGAACCCGACACTGACTGCCTGAAACTCGAGATCCCGACAGGTGATAATTCCCTGTTGTAGAGTGTTTTACATGTTTCAGGGGGCTTTGCCTCTGCATCCTCCATAATATAGATTGCCAACTCCACTGTGGGTACTACCGACTGTCAGGATCTTGAGTTTCAGGCAATCTGTGTTGGGCTACTGAAACTCAGAATTCGACAGCTGGGATTTCAAAATACTCCCTCAAAGACCGTCTACAGTAAAGTGTTTGGAAGGAAATTAATTACATCATCATCTCCAGTAAGGAGAGACAGTTCATAGAGGAGGATAGAAAAGATTTCTTACTTGTAATCATTCTAAGATTATTCTCATACATCCTCTCTCCTTTCTACATTATCCCATCTGACAACTTCCATAAATGCATTCCAATTATCTTGAACTCTGATAGCATCTCTTCCTCCACAGCCTTGTTCGGAAGTTTTTCACCTCTTGGTGACAAAGAATTACTGTACTTTGTCCCAATAATTGATTGGTACAAATATAAAACCTTGAGAGGGCCTTTTACATCCCAGTCTCATACCTGATGGACCCCATGTTGCAACTTCATCTGCATAGCAATGAGGATCATGATGAAAAATCAGAGTGGGAACAATGTGGACCACTGCATGTAGCAATTTGAGATCAGCAGGAAACTTTTAAGAGGAACAGTCAGCACTACAAACACACACCCAAGCATGGGGCTGGTCCCAGTTTGTAGTTTGTGGGTAAAATATTTTCTAACTGACTTTTATTGCAGTGTAGTAGATTATATCAGTCTAATTCTGCTGACTCCCAAGCTGACATATTCTGTAAATATATGTAACCAGGTCACCGTGTATACTTCGTTACAAACCCAGTCTTGTGGTCTCAAGCAAGATTGAGGGCCTGGGCTCTGTTTTTGATCTGATGGGTTCTTCCCAGTAAAGTTAATTAGTGCAATGCCTAAACCACAGAGTTAAAATATAGTAGACCAGTCGCCTGTCTGGTACAACCCCTAGGATGCTTTCCAACTCACCTCCTTACAATCACCCACACATGGAGTACCAGCAATAAATGCAATATTTCAATATGCATGCACTTAACGGCTAGCACTAATGATATGCTCATGAGACAGTCTTAAAGAGACACTGCCAACCTTTTTCTATCATATAATTTCAAGTTGAAAAGCCAGATTCATAGTATCAGTGAAAGCCAGCAGAATAGGCCCCATGGTCAATCATATCTGCTCAAAAGCTAGCCCCTACTGGGAGTTCAGTCCTCCACCACCCAGCCTTAGAGGTGGCCTCCTGGCCTCAACTTCCCCTGTACCTGTCCCAACCCTTCTTGAATCCTTCCACTATGGTCTCTTCCACCAGACTCCTGGGCAGTGCGTCCATGGTTCCACCACCCTCTCTGTGAAGAAGTGTCTCCTGCACTCCCCTGTACTTCCCCCTTCCAGCTTCCACTCATGCCCCTGGTAGTTTCCCCCGCCTCTTAAGCCTGAACACTCCTGGCTCCACCCTTATTTATCCCTTTACATACTTGAAAGTCTCTATCATGTCCCTCTTTCCTCCTGTCCTCCAGTGCATACAGATTGAGTTCATCCAGTCTCTCCTCATAGGTCCTACCTTCCATGCCCTGAATAATCCTGGTCACCCTCCTCTGGACCCTCTCCAGCAGTGCTATGTCCTCTTAAGATGGGGTCTCCAGAACTGCACACAGTACTCAAGATGTGGCCTAACCAGGGCATTATACAGAAGGAGGATCACCTCCCTCCTCCTGGAGGTAGTCCTGGTTATGCAGCCCAGTATCCTGTTTGCTTTTGCTGCAGCTCTTTGACAATTCTTTGTATTGTTCATTTTGCTGTCCACCACTATCCCTAAGTCCCTCTCACCCGATGTGACTTGCAGTGTGGTCACCCAGGATGTATGCATGTCCCAGGTTTCTGACCCCAGATGCAGCACCCTACATTTCCTGCATTGAACTTCAACCCCACTTCCTTGCCCACCCCCAGGGTATCCAGATCCCTCTGCAGGGCCTCTCTCCCCATCTGCCAGTGCTCCCAGTTTTGAGTCATCTGCAAAGAGTCTCAACCTACTCCTAACACCCCACCCTGTGTCCGAGACATAGGAATTGAACAGGAGTGGCCCTAGGACCGAACCCTGGGGACCTCACTGATGACCTTCCTGAGGGAGAAGACTATCCCTTCAACCACCACTCGCTGTATTCACCTCGGAAGCCAATTTCCAGCCACCTGAGCAACTGCCCTCCCACCCCCAGCTTTGTTAGTAGGCCATTGTGGGGTACCAAATCGAACGCCTTACTGAAATCTGGATGGAGGACGCCCACCAGCCTATGTCAGTCCAGGCACCTGTCACCCAGTCATAAACTCCACCAGGTTAGTTTGGCACGACCTCCCCAGAACAAAACCATATTGTCTGTCATCCAGGTGCCCCAACCTTTCCAGCTGCTCTCCCAGCCTCTCCTTGACCTTGCCTACCACAGACATTAGGCTAATGGGCCTATAATTCCCCATCTCTTGTCTGAACTCCCCTTGTGGATAGGCACCACATGAGCCACCTTCCAGTCTTGAGGCACCCACCCTGTCTTCAGGGAGATGTTGAAGAGTGAGGCCAGTGGAGCTGCCAGCACATCCGCCAGTTCCTTCAGCACCCTGGATGCAGCCTATCTGGCTCGGCGCCTTCTCAGTCTTTAGTGACCGGAGGGCCTCTCTCCACCCTATCCGCTGTGATTTCACTCTCCCATCCCCCATGCATCCTCTCCTCCACTTCTAGATACCGACCCATCTCCTGCTCCTAGTCTCATCCAGTCCTTCAGTCTCCAACTGACCTCCTGGTTCAGTGGGCTCCGCTACCCTCCCATTGGGTTGGAAGATTCCCACCTCCCCTGTAAAGACAGAGGCAAAGTACTCATTTAGCACCTCTTACCTAGCTTCTCACCCATCCAACCCTGGGGTCACTCATGTTTGTTATGTTGCTTTACTTCTTTTAGTTGTATGTTTTGTACAACTAAAGGAGAGGTAGTTATTGAGCCCTGTTTACTTACCTGCTCTAAAACTCATTGGTGTTGCTGGTGGTTTACTCTGCCTCATTTCTTAGTAGAACGGAAATGCATGGTAAATATGTAATTATACCAAACATTTTGTTCAAATCCTTGATCTGGTCTTATTGCTCACTTCCTGAACATTAGAACATGCCCAAGCAGTGTAATCACTCATGATGGCAATAGTCTCCTTTGCTGCCACTGCATCTTGAGTGGTTAGACTGCGTTGGTGGTGTTCCCAAATCCAGGAAAGATGCAGTCGGAGTCAATTAAGGAATGTAAACAAACAGATTTTAGTGTGTCAACACCAGTATGGTGGGCAGTCGGTTTCACACTTTTAAAAGATAAAAGGAATCTGAATAAAACTTCCAGCCATGTCAGCAAATTCTACAGAATGCAAACTATCATAAAATACTTTTTAAAACTAGTGACAGTTGGAGGCCAAAGTTGTTGTCAGCGTCCCTTTAAACAAGAACAACAAACAGTTTATTAAAAGGGTAGGGAATGGGATGCAGAGATAAATAATGGATTCAGAACACTTGATTTAACTAGTAAAAGCATAAATATTTAACAACAACAGTGAACAGTGCCCACCCTGCAACAACAATACAGCATCACCAAATGGCTATCTCATAAAAGGCACCAGTTACTCCCTGTCCCTTCTAAATACCCAGGTGTTAAGCCGCTGCAAGCCCAAAGTGGTACAGCTGGGTAGCTGGTGCTGGTGTACTTTTAAATAAAACAGAAACTTTTGGCAAAACTATTTACATATCTCCAGGTCAGAGCAAACTCCCAAGTTACTCATAGACCTGGGGATACTAGTCATAGTGGCTGTTTAGGCTGAAGACTGAACCTTTGTCGTCGCAAGTTCTCTTTACTGTCTATACTTTACCTTAGTTTTCTTTATAAACGAATAACCACACCCAATGGTTATTCCAATAACACTTAGTTTTATTGGCAGCACATATATGTGGGAGCCTCAGCTAAAGGAGAGCTCCTTGATCATTGTTCACAGAAGCTTATATACCTTTGCAATTTAACAGTCTAACAGTGATCTCATTTTACATGCTTACAACAGCTTCTCCTTATCGCTAGCAAAACCTCAGATTCAGCACTTTCCGTATAAGGAGTTGTTTTTCCATACTTTATGTCCCCTTTATCTTAGTTACAACCAGCTGTATTTAGCTTCATTTGTTTCAAGGTTTGCTTATCTCTGTCAAACAACCTTTGTCCTTTGTTCTAGTCAGCACAAAACTGTACATTCATTATGGCTGTTTTACAAAGCAGATAGTTTTAAAGCATATGAAAAGCAACATGGCTATATGGCTATATCAAAGCAGATAGTTTTAGAGCATATGAGAAGCAACATATCTATATGGCTATAATCGCATATAACAGTTATAAGCTCTGGTACAATAAGCTTTAGGATATAAAGTTATTATACTTTAGGATATATAAAATTCCACCACACTCCCCTCTTGATACTCTGTATCAACTTAGCTAGATTTTATATTCTGGTTACGTCTGGTTCATCATAGAAGGAAGTACCCCAACTAATTTGCTGGGCGCAGCTCTTTGGTGCGCAACAAGGGTGCTGCTGGGTAATGGCATGTGGCGACAATGAGCTGCACAGGCCCGCAAGACAAATTTAAACAACGTGATTAGGAGCCACAATGCCAGTATAACCACCACTATGACTGCCATCCAATGCAGGAGGGTAGCCCCCAGTCTCCAAATATGCTCGAGAACCATGACCAGAGGTCCCAACCCACTGATTTTGGGGCATGTTCATTTACAATGCGCTGTTGCAATTTGCGCACTCACATAACAAGTTTTCAGCAATGTAACAGAAAAAAAAACAAGTTGATATGTATGAGGTACTTTTTCACTACTTATTCCATTTCTTTCCCAATACTGCTTGATACATATGCCTGGGTCAAGCTGACCTGAGCTCACACCATAGCAATGTCTCTACATGCTGTTATCTTTATATGTTTTGCCTAAGCATGTTTTATCATTTTATCTTATATTTTGTCCGAGCCTGTTATCCAGGCTGGTACCAACCAGTTCTGTCCAGTTTTATTTTGCTTTCTGCTTCTACAAATGTACCTCAAGTAACCTCAGTGACATTCTGTAACCCTGTAATAGCATATACTAGTATGAACTCAGAAATTTTTACTACATTTTCCCCTTTTATCTATATGATTTAAAACTGGTTGCCAGCATACAGATAGTTAAGGCATTTATAAAAAAATTTTGTTCTGGAGTTGATACAGAGGAGTTACAGATGGAACACAATGGTGAGTTTGTAAAACATAATACAATATTGAGGGATGTCAACACCACAATTGAAATATGTGAAAAATGCTAACATGTGACACCACATATAACACAATATAACATAACAATTTTGTTGATGAAAAAGAGTTCATGGAATCCACTTTGAGAGTGAATAAGGTAGATGCTACCCTGTGTTGAGGTGTGGCACACCTTGGAGCTTGATTGAAGAATCTGTTGATAATGTCTCTTGACAGATAAGTCCTTATAAAACATAATAGTCCATGAAATTAATAGTTCATAAGTTTATATTAGTAACCACAGGCTGGTGTAGTTACAGTACAGGTGAAATGTCATTTGCAGAATGGTGGTAACCCCACAAGGCATATGGGGCAATGCAGACAGTAATTTAAAACAAAACACCAGCATAGTAGAAAGTCAGTGTTTATGTTGCTGGCTGCTGGTGGCTGATTAGCAGACACACTGGCCAGGTGCATTAGATTGTGCATTGAGTAGCCACACACACACTGGCATGGCATTTGTGTTGTGGTAGTTGATTACACCCCAGCATAAAGATTAACAGTCCATAAAAGGTAACAATTGACAATAAACCATTAAGAACACAGTCCATAACAGAGCAATAGGGTTGTAGAAAGTACCAGCCATGTTTGGAACAAGCAGCAGTGAAGAAAATGGATGTATTGCTTGAAGGTCAATTGAAGAAGAATCTTCTTGCTGAATTTAGGGATTGCCCCTAACCCAGACTTAACTTTATAGTAAGCAGAAACAATAAGCTTGATTGCAGAGTCTGAACTGACTGGACCTTCTTCAGTTGATTTAAAGTTCTACAAATGGGTGTAATTTTGCTGAAAACATTACACTTGCAGAGGTAATAACTAGATTTATGCAATAGTCCTTATAAGGAACCAGTCAGGCACAAAGATGGTGATAACATCAAAACTGTGGCAGTTGTTTTTCTTTTAAGGAAAAAGATGAAGGTCTTGGCAACTTAGATGAAAGTATTACTGCTGTTGAACGTGGAGATCTTATGTGTGCCTCACCGTGGAAACCTGCAAACTTGTGAAGTGTTAGACACTGAATTAACAATCTTTTAAACCATTAACTTTTTGTTTTATAAAGAGTGGTGTGACAGAGCCTAAATTCTGGCAATTAGAAAGAGAAAAAATAAAAATGGGACATCAACCACACACCTGGGGGTGCAGGCCGAGGTTCAATTATACCATTTGACCATCTGTAAATCATGACAATGTTATGGTTACCTCCTGCTTTTAAATCACAGAAGCAGTGATGAACATTATTTTCCTGTCTGTTGCAAGCAGGCCCGACTGAGACCTGAGTTATAAAATCTTGTAATGTTACAATAACACGCTTCAAACATATAGTTCATAGCAATATGCCTGTTACACAATGCAATTAGTGAGACAAATACATATGTTGTTGGCCTATGCCAATTTAATAACAGTGCCTATTGCACCTGTAACAAGTGAAAAGGTCTACCTTCTTTACCCTGTATAGTGAAATACTCCAAAGTACTGAGGGGTAAGGCTTGAAGCATAGGTTTGAGTACAATCTAAATTCTGCATATTATAATTGTTAAAATTGAAAATGACAAAACCTGCATAGAGTGCACTTATTCTTCAGGGGTACCTGTGAGTAATAAGACAAACGGAGCATTAATTTTACTTTTGGTTTTGCTTTGGAACATATTGTAGGGTGGGTCAGCAATGCTGGCCCCAGTATTTAGGTTTGGTTATGAGCATTAAAAACGTTATACATGTGGAGCACTTTTCTGAATACACACATGATACAGTGTAGCAAGATGTATATCAAAACATTATAATATAAACGTGAAACATAAGCATGTTTGTAATAGAACAATTTCAGTATTGAGCATAATGCATAAAATACATTTTAAACAACACATATAGACTGTAAACTTAGCTTAGAGTCTGGAAATGTTAGAGTACTGTAAATTTACTGGTTAAAAAAATGCATTCATTGCTGTAAGGCTATGACAAAAGTTGTTTTACATTTGTTTTGACTGGATAAGAAAGCTGAAAAGACAATCAAAAGAATGAATATGTGTGGACATACATACACAACTCTATCCTCCAGCGTAACTGATTACTTGCTGAGGGCAGAAACCCTTGTACCAATAATAGGTGTGAGATTTAACTGTTTGCACTAGAGAAAACAGAAGGGCTTGGGCTGGGTTATGCTGTTAAAATACCTTGGGTCTTTTCTAAAACCTGTAAATAAGAAACAATTATTGGCAAATACACATTTTTTTACCCTTTGGGGAACAGTGATGTACCTTGCAACCTTTGTGGGTATTACACTGGAAGGGAGGAAGGGTAGCTTACCCTCCCTCCAAGCTCCTACTGGTGGAAGACACAGCTCGAGGTGGAAGAGACAGCTCAATACTGTAGCAATAAAAGGTTAGCTGTGGATGGTGACATGCTCCCCACCTACTACACTTTAAATTATAACAAGATAATATTACAATTAGTTTAGTAAGTTTCATACCTTACTATAAAGATGGGGAACTTCTTTTTTCTAGAAGAAGAGAAGAAACACAGACAAACAACAAAATACTAAACCTACACAACTTTAAAAATAAAACAAGATTATTTTCATAGGATAAAAGAAGCCAGCGTCCCTGGTTCCCTTATCCTAAGCATGACAAAATGTCAGCTGAGTTTATAAAAAATCCGGATTGATGGTAATACCATACGCGTATCTCTTAGAATGCATTTAAAAGACAAAAAAATGATTACACCATGGTCACACATAAAAACAAAAGCCATTGCTTTTAACTGTAGATGGTAAACTCTTAAAAACAGCTGTAAGTCAGAAGAAATGAGAAGGAAAAAATGTTTCTCTCTTTACTTAGAATACTAGTTTTGCAATAAAAGTCAAATTACATGGTTCACTCTTGGTGTGCTTTCATGAAAACATACATTTTGTGAAAAGTTGTGCTTTAGGTATGGAATACACATCAAGTTTGAACTGGTAGTAACATAAAATGTTGAAACACAAGAAGGTTAAATAACGTAAAAAGGTCACAGTGTGCATGCAAGGTCATTCAAACTCAGTTATTTTTGTAGTGTCCTTGAACACTACTAATATTAAAATATATTTAAATAATAATAGAGCATACAATAAAACTGCTGGCCAAGACAGTACACACACATACACATACACAAAAGAAATACTTAACACAAAATAAGACTGACATTATTTGACACTAATTTGCTGAGGTAATGCCCATAGTTTTATTAGAAAACTGAACGTGTTTTAGACATATGTGTGCCTCCTGCCTGTCTTGTAACACTGACAATTTTTAAACCAACACATTTATACATATTGCCATGCCAAATCTTTCCAGAACAAAACACTTCTTAAACACATTTTAATTTGTTTTTTTAAATGCAGTACAACACACCATTTGTAAGTGAACACATCTAGTATAACATGGTTACACCTTTTGTACGATAGCTAAAATATGGCACTCTGCCATTTTGCAAAAAGTTTCTGGTTTTAACTAGAAGTATGATAAAGCCATTTATAGCTGTTAACACATTACATTTTTACCTAGCAGTGGCTTGGCATGTTGCTTGCAAACTACAAATCTTTCTGCACATTGCAATCTATGACGTCATATTTTTTCACCTTTAACACTACCTGCTCCAACCAACAACTACATACAAAAGTTCTTCACTGACCCTATCTAGGCAGCACAAATGTTTCATTAAAAATAAAACCAATTAAAACAGTCAGCTATGAGGCAAAGAAGCTTCTTCTCTTTTTTTTTTTTACTGTAACATGTTGTGCACTGAAAACAGTTAATCCTATCTTGCAACCTTGACAACAGAACATAATTACAGAACACAGATATAAGCTAGAAAATATGCACAAGAAAGACGGAGCATTACCTAGTTTAGTATAGTAATACAGAAATAAAACAGACAGACATAAAACAACTTTGAATAAAAATTTAGACTTACCCGTGCCAAGGTATTTTCTTCTTCTTTTCCGATACACAAGTCTGAGTAAGAAAACTGACTGCAGGACCTTCATGATAATTTCCAAACACTACAGCTATTAACCCTTTTAAAGGTTTTAACCCTTTCAAATGTTTTCTTTTGGCCATTTTAGTAACCTGCCAAACCAAGTCTTTTCAGAGCTCTGGTTTGCAGTTTAAAAAAAAAAACAAAAATCTCTAACAGTACTAGGTTGAGATCCATCTGGTAGAGGTCCCCAGTATTTCCCATTGTCCCTAATGGTGCCTAATTACTTAATTTTATGGCATCCCTGACACCTAGTGCCCACCCAGCACTTACGGTGCCACCCTAGCACCCTAGACAGTAAATGATGGCTGTCGCAATCCCTAGGCATCACACAAGTGATGGGACTAAAACACTGGGGCACCCTTCCCTGCGGGCGAGACTAGGTAGTCCGACCACGGCGCCGACACGGAGAGGCGGCCATCCTGCCGACTATGCCAACCGTCGCCGCAAGTTCTCTTTACTGTCTATACTTTACCTTAGTTTTTCTATAAAGCAATACATACACCCAATGGTTATTCCAATAACACTTAGTTTATTGGCAGCACATATATGTGGGAGCCTCAGCTAAAGGAGAGAGCTCCTCGATCATTGTTCACAGAAGCTATATACCTTTGCAGTTTAACAGTCTAACAGTGATCTCATTTTACACATGCTTGCAACAGCTTCTCCTTATCTCTAGCAAAACCTAGATTCAGCACTTTCCGTATAAGGAGTTGTTTTTCCATACTTTATGTCCCCTTTATCTTAGTTACAACCAGCTGTATTTAGCTTCATTTGTTTCAAGGTTTGCTTATCTCTGTCAAACAACCTTTGTCCTTTGTTCTAGTCAGCACAAAACTGTACATTCATTATGGCTATTTTACAAAGCAGATAGTTTTAAAGCATATGAAAAGCAACATGGCTATATGGCTATATCAAAGCAGATAGTTTTAGAGCATATGAGAAGCAACATATCTATATGGCTATAATCGCATATAACAGTTATAAGCTCTGGTACAATAAGCTTTAGGATATAAAGTTATTATACTTTAGGATATATAAAAGTCCACCACACCTTTCACTATCTGCAACTTTCAGTGGCTCTTGGCAGGAGTGCAGGCTCTCCGGCTGGGTTGCAGTTATGCAGCGATGCAAGCAGCTCTATAGAACTCAACTTCTCTGACACTCTGGACTGGACCAGACTAGGGACCAGGGTCAAACACTCACCCACACACTCAGACATCCAGCCCTCAGGGTGAGGTGTTAGATAACACCTAGCTGTGACTGTCCAGCGGACTCCCTAGCTGTCTGCTGGCAAGAATTTCCTGGATCTCAGGGACACAGTCTTGATGGTTGTAAAACCACATTGCAGACTGGCAGCTGTGGCACAAAGTTCAGTAAGCAAACAGTCTCTCAGGTGCTGTGTTAGCCAACTGAAATTGCCTCCTTCACCAAATCTGGACCTCCCATGGCAGTGGGCTGGTATCAGTATCTCAGAATATCCAAAGTTTAAGTTTTAAATCACAGGAACAGTGTTCCATGCTTAAAAGCTGGTTTCTCAGATGGTGGAAAACCTCAGAGGCCTCCAGAATGGCAGCTGAGGAAATCTCAGGAAATTCTTCAGACTTTCTCAGGAGCACCGTCTCAGCCTCCTCATTCTCTAGAAGCTCACAACAATCTACTCCCCTCCCCAGATCTCACAGGATCAGATCAGAGTCCCAGTTTGTCAGTCAGGCTGTCAAACCTCCTAATCAGTATGTTGAATGTTTATACAGTGCCCAGTTGGCTGGGGAAAGGGCCAATTCATAGTCCTCACCTTTTCCCAGAGTCTCCTTTGTAGTCTTTTGGGTTCCTGCATTCCAACTGGCTGCAAAGCAAGTCAAAGGCAACAAAGATGGCTACAGTGTATTCTGGCAGTTCAGTTTAAATCAGCAGTCCCAACTTTAAGGTCCTTTTGCAGACAAACTGTAAAATATTAACATTAAGAGCCTTCAGGCTCGATAACTACCTCTCCACCCTATTATCCATTGGCAGATTGGGGCATGGCAACATCTCCTGCTTGGCACTAGTGCCATAGCACGGTTATCCCAGCTGACAGGCACAGCTTTCATTCAAATGCAGCCTCAGCTGCTCTTAAAGCTACAGTATCCTTAAGCACTTTTGCAGAGTTCAACTTCTTTCTACCCCAACTGTGTCTCCAGACCCCACTTATATCTTAGGACCCCAGGGTTGAAGGAAACATCAACTGAGCCACCTGAGTAGCTTTAACCTTTGGCACTGTACCGCTAGCAGAATAGCGTGAGAAGAGCCACAACCATATACGTTTGAGCAGGAGCCAGCTTAAATGTGTGCACACACAGCTGTGTGGTACTTTTGCTAGCTCAGCACTACTCAAGCTTTACCACTAAGCTGGTGATTTTAAACCTTAACACACAACTCCTCCAGCCTCCCAGCAAAACAAGCACACAAGGGCTGACAGGAGCAACAAATGGTACTGGTGGATCTGGACTGGTGGGTCTAGATGGCTGGAAGGCAGACTAAATAAGTCTCACAAATGGGGGTTACATATACATCCCAGAATACCCTGCAGGTGACATAGCCTGCAGTGCATGCTAGAGGTTTTATAAACTTTAATCTTTTGTTTACTGGATCTGCTGTCCTTCTGGGGTGAGGTACTGCCCCAGAGGTCTGTAATTAAATGTCACAAATCCACTTTAGGGGTCAGGCTCTCTGCTCCCACAGTGCCCAACCTTGAAGTGCTATTCATGAACGGGGACAAACAGGGACACCTCTTGTTTGTTTTGGGTCAGAGCAAACTACCAGTCTTGAATCCTGTCAGTTATAAACCCTTTTTAGCTGGCACACCCAGGTAACAGGTCCAAATATCACACTCTCTTGGGGAAAGCAGTGCAGTACTTGACCAGTGGGCATGCAACCAACCTGGTTCACAGCCTTCTGCTGACTCGGTTGAGATGCTTGGTATTTTCTTACCTTGCTGGATCTTTACACAGATCCCTGTTAGCATGGTAACATGGTGACACTCTAAGCAATTTAATAGTTATATCAGAATTATCAATACTGTCCCACCATTCACACTCAAACTGAACAAGTTCCCAGGCAGGTTTAAGGAAAAACAAGGTTTACTAAAATTGAAAATAGTAAATAAATGCAGAACATATATACATTAAGGTTACAGTCAAAAAGAAATGGACAATTACAAAACAAAGTGCCTTGTAACTGATTTAGCTAATTCTACCTGATGATTTTAGTTGGAAAATTATTTGGGCTGTTACATATCTTGGCAGAAGTGTCCTTAGAAGTCCAGAAACAAAGATGACTCTTAAAAGTCCAGAAAGAGTGTCAGTCCTTTCAGCCAAGCTTCACCAATATCAGGGAGGCCAGAATGTCCCTTCTCCCTCCTTGTGATATCACAGCTCTGAGCTGCTACATGTAGTGTGAGGTCACACTTCATTCCTGCATACTAATTGGTAACACATACAGCTGTATAGGCAAATGGGTCAGATTACTGCTTGGTTGGAATCTGTGAATACAGTGTTATTGTTAATTATAACAAGACAGGCTGTCTTCCTCAGAATTAGGTTTAGGACACCCTTTGATGTTGCAGAAATATCCTGTAAGGTTAATTAACATATGCTTTCCAGATACAACCTTCCTCCTGTTATCCTATAAAATGCAACCTTTTACATCAGTCTTCCTAAGTTGAAGCAGTTGTTTCTTTTATAACTTGGTTGTATAACAGCTACACATGTTTTGGCAGGTTGGTGTTAAAACAGGAAAGGAAGGTCTAGCCAGCTTATCCTCTAAGTTAGCAAGAGGACAGACACATTTTTCTTCTTCTTTTAAGATCCAGTGTCCCATGAGGTTCTGCTGCTAGACATTTCCTAAGCAGGACTGCTATACAAAACAATACTCTGTTGAAGTATCCTCCTCTACACTGCCTTTTCTGGACATTCAGCTGTTAGTACAGAACACTGGTCTGAAGACATCAGTTTATTACAAACCCCAGCTCTCACAGTTTCCTCATCCTCAGCTCCTTCCATCCTAAAGATGTCAGAATGACCTGCCTTATTCACAGTTTCTTAGACTTGTGAGGTTATGCAGTGAAGAGGATGATTTTGCTGAGCAGACCCAAATAATGCATAGTGTTTATTTTATCAACGGGGATACCCAAAAGCACAGTGGAAAGAGCACTCTCCCAGGTCAGTAACATGCCCTATAACCTTGATCCTCGCAGGAAGGATACTGTCTCACATGAGAACAGTGAGTTGTCCACTAGTGCTTCCTTTTCCATCAGAGGCACACTTTCTTCACAGGGTCATTGCCAGTAATCTTTCCCCATTTTGCAAACTGACCTTAACATTGGTGCTTTCTTACGGAACCACCTATTGCATCCTACCGCTGGCCACCTAACCTGTGGAATCTCCTGATTAAAAGCAGCCTACTTACTCCTAACAGTTCCTCCCTCTCAGGTACCAAACCTTGCAACAGGACTCACTGCTACACCTGCAAATTTATTTCCAGTGTGACTGAAATCGGGGCCTACAGGTGTTTTCACATCACCAAGGAGTTCTCATGCACCTCCACTAATGTGGTGTATTGTATTCTTTGCAGGAAGTGTACAGCTGTTTACATCGGAGAAACTGGTAGCGTGTCTTGCTGACCATTCAGGAACATTACAGAGCAGTTAGGAATGGTGAAACTGCTAAACCCATTGTATCCACTTTATCTCCAGGGACCACAGTGTCAATGACCTTTCTGTTTGTGTCCTTCAGCAGGGTTTCTGGGATCCTGACCATAGAAAAAACATGGAAGCAAACTATCATCCACCTTGGCTCCCAGCAGCCCTCTGGTTTAAATGATAGGCTTATTTTCCACTAACATCTTTCAGACATCCCTTTTTTCCTAAAATCTATTTGTTTTGTACTCATTTAATTTATTTTTCATTTTCACCATAATCCTCCATCTCTGTCTCCTTCCCACACATTTGTCACCTTTCAGCCTTCTTACTATGCCTGTTAATTAGTCCCCACCTGGGAACTTCCTAGCTCTTTCATTCCTGTTATGTTTTATCTTTCCCATCATCACCTTTTTGTTTCACAGATTCTCTCTTAATCTTACCATATATCACTTCTTCTCCCTGAGCCTCCCTTTCTTCTTTCCCACCATATATATATATCTCATTTTATATCCCTCTACACTAACTTTGTTTTTTTTTTTTTTTAGATATTTCCTGAAGAAGACCTAAAGGTTGAAACATAGATTTTAACTCTATTTTCTATTTTCAGCATGCATTTAATATAACCATTTTGTTTTGCTATACAAAACATAGATTTATAACAAAATATATACACATAACTGGCAGACAGCTATTCCTGTTGCACTTAACTTGAGGAGAACAATGTATCAGCAAATATCTGATTAGGGTTTATAAAACTCATATGTATTATACAGGCTATAGAATCTCTCACTGCGGCAGCCCAGCTCTGACATCAGTTGCAGGGAGATTCTGTGATCTCTGGCTGCAGCAAAAGTCTGCTTGGGAATCAGCTTGACATCATCTAATGTACTGCAGCAAATAGCAAATAGATAATAATATTTCTTTGCACACAAAATGCAATTTGGGACCAGTCCCACAGTTAGATGTGGGGTCCTATGGTTCTGGACTTTTCCTCTTCAACTGACCCAGATCGACAGGATTACCACGTATTTCTCTTTCTAACATTTCAGAACTGTAATGTTAAATGGGTGAGAGATGGGAGTTAGGCAATACCCACTGTTGGCTTATACCTCATCATTGTTCCATACAGAAGATTATCTACATAGGATGATGCCAGACAGACTGTTCTTTCTATATTAATGCATCCCTGGAGGAATGGTTCAGTGTAGATCTGACCATTTGTGTTCTGAGGCTTACATATTGGTCCAATATTGCATACTTTTTTGCATTTTGTTCCATTCCATCCCCCCTTCCCTCCATCTATGCTCTTAAACTCTGCCTCTTTCTGTTTCCCCCTGCTTTCCAAGCCAGGCATGTGCCTTCTTCTGGTGGCATCTCTATCTGTGGACTTGTCTCACCCAGCTCTTGAAGTTTTCCTACTCCTCTTTCCCCCTCCTCCAGCACCCTGAAAACTTTACTCTGTTGGGAACCTCTCTCATCATGTATGCACCTGTATCTTCCCATTTCTCTCACTATTCTGCCTCTCTATGTTAACCCTGTCCTCCACCTTGTTTGTTTGATCCCACTGTTCCACTGTGGCTAAGTATAGTCACAGAGGACTGTACTAGCCCTGGGAGAACAGCAGGACCAGCACTCTTCTGATCTGAGCTTGTAAAGCTCTAACATGCACTGCAGGCTGTTGAATTTCCCACTGCTGTAGCCTGGCTCTGCTGTCAGCTGCAGGGGTTTCTGGTTACAGAAAACATCAACTTGTAAGTCAATAGAATCAGTCTGATACAATCTACAGTACTTCAGTAAACAGTAATTAAAAAATTATTTGCACAGACAGTGCAAATTGGGACCAACCTCACACTTGGGTGTGGAGCTCTTGTTGCTGTTTTAAATGGACTACACCCATGTGACACACTGAAATAAACTGTCCCAGGTGTGACTGGGCCCCAACAGCACAAGGGTCAGATTGCAAGAGAAGGATGTCCCTGACAAGTCAGGTTTAAGAATTAAAAAACAGAGGGTGCTGAGGGGTGTATAACTCTTAAGTTTGATAAAGAATGGGTCCTGGTTGGTTGCACCTCAGGTTGCAAAAGAAATGTGGCAGGAGCTGTCTGCCCCACTGTTAGATGTTAGAAAAAGTCAACTAATGGGACCCTGAAAATAGGAAACATTCAACCAAAGGAGTCCTTCATTTAGGAAAGGTCACCAAAAGGAGCCCTGACTTTCTGTTTGTGAATCTACATGTGTGCGTTGCTCATTGCATACCTCCTGATTTTTGCACATCTGTGTTACTGCTCTGTTTAGTAAGGTGTGAATTTCCTTGTACCGTCTCACCTAGGATACAGATGGAAATGAGCAGTTTCTCAGCTCAGCATGACTTCCTGATCAAAACATTAAAATAAATAATAAATAAATTTAGTAGGATAGCTCTTTGAAGATACCATGACTGATATTGATGAACATTACATAGACATTGAAACATAGAGACATTGACTTTGATGGCAAATGAAGGACCACTTAGCGCACCTAGTCTGCCCATTTCCTACCTACAGCATTATCTCCCCACCACCACCACCACCACTGGCTTTACAAACCTGATACAGCAGTGTGCCATTGAACTATATAGGAGATTGCTGAATTGTGCAGTAGAGGCTGAAAGACATTGTGTTAGTGCTGGTACTGCTGAAAAAGTAATTAAAAGACAGTGGTGGAGATGAGAGGAAGTTTGGGAGGGGCATGATGTGGTTCTTCACAGAAGTGTTTGAATCAGCTAGACTGCCCAGAGAGTGGTTGAAGCCAAGACTATGGCAAGATTTAAACTTGGATGTGACGGATACATATAATGGAATTGTGGGACCCACAAATAGAAGAGATGAAGGATACCTGGGAAAGGGGTTGATGACCAGTAACCTGGACTATTAAATCTCTAAATCCAGCCAGGTGTCCAGCTGATCATAAAGCTAGGCAGGGAAATTGGCAGTCTGGGTGGACCTCTGAGTCTCATTCTGCCAACACAGTCTCGTTTCTATGAAATATGGACATAATTCACAAATATTACCTCCAGCCTGAAGGTGCTGTTCCTGAACCAGGGCCCATAACTATTTTTCCCAACAGTAACAGACTCATGTTTTGCTGTTTTTAGGAATCACAGGCCCTAGACCAACCCTATCTGCTGGTTAGCATATGCTAGACAGATATGAGGATGGGTGGTGGGGGTAATAATCAGTGTTCAAACAGACTGATCAATCGATCATTGTCTGAAATAGTATCTCAAATTGGCCCACCAGGCCACACATGCAAACAGGCAGCGCCATTTTCTGCAGCCACAGAACTCATTAGAGCCTCAGTTACAAATGGAATGAGTACTTTCTTATCTTAAAAATGGAGATACATTTCAAGTAAAATACATCAGAGGCTAGATTTATTTTATACTGTGTGATTAATGATTAAAAGTTTTTTATATCAGGAGGTTGTGTTGAAAAATATGGAAAAGGCCACCAATCAGTCCTGGTGGGTGCACTTTGAAGCTCTTTTAAGTCACCAGTATTTGTGGCTTGAGAACCGCTGGTATAAAGGAAGCACAACTTTATCAGATAAATTTCAAGTCTCTGTGATATACTTTTTGCTATAGACAATAATTTTATGTATTGATTCTGAGAATGTTTTGTTACTTATTTATAAAATATTTATATAAACTAAACTACCTTGCATTTTGTAGTTCTGTCTCCTGTGACGCTGGATCCTAACACGGCACATCCTTATCTCATTCTGTCCGAGGACCTGACCAGTGTGAGATGTGGTTACACAAAACAAAAGCTCCTGACAACACTGAGAGGTTTGATTACACTTTATGTACTGGGATCAGAGGGATTCACAACAGGGAGGCACTGCTGGGAGGTGGAGGTGGGGAGCAAGACTGACTGGATTGTGGGTGGTCCAGAGAGTCCATCAAGAGGAAAGGCAAATCACACAAACACCTGAGAATGGATCCTGGGCTATTGCACTGAAGTTTGTGAATACGTGTGTTGCTCTGGATTCAGCAGAAAATTCATTCAAAGTAAGGGGTAATCCCAGAAGATCAGGGTACTTGGACTATGAGGGAGGATGGGTGGCATTTTACAATGCTGATGACATGTCCCAACTTCACACCTTCACTGATATCTTCAGTGAAAAACTGTACCCTATCTTTGGTCCTTGTTATCATTATAATGGTCAAAATGCAGAACCACTCAAACTGCTTCACCTGTAACTATAACCAAAACTACAGTTCATAATAATTACAAACATGGAACCCACTACTTCTGGGGCTGTTTATATTGTCTGGTATGTTCTTATATATGTGACACTTGACTGGATGGTTAATTAAAATGAAATCTGCAGACTTTTAACCTTAACTACATTTAAAGAGCAACTAGTAGTCTTTATTGAATTCTCCCTCCCGAGAAACACCAAGAACCTTACCTGCCCTCAAATCAAATTCTTTTAAAGTTTCTTTACTGAGTTCCCCGATTTTGGAAGGAAGGGATTGTATTTTGGCTCCGTGGAGCTCTTGCGATGATCCTGTCCACTTCCTTGTACCTCTGCCGACTGTGATGCACCCATGTACTGCATTTTGTGACATCACTATATGAGGAACACAGGAGCATCTATTTACATAAATGGGGTTGTGCTTAAAAGTTAAATTTTAGTAGTTTAGATGGGCAGTTGGAATAAACCATGGCCACTGCTTAATTAACAAAGTCTTTAAAATAATTTGGTTTGGGGTCAGGTAAGGGTTCTTGCTGCTTCTTGGGGAGTAGATCAAAGTTGCCCTTTAAGTCAGTGAATACTGCAGTGTAAGCTGGGTTCAACAATGTTTACAAACATAAAATTCACAAAGTGATGTTTATATTGCTTCTATGTTGTTTTGGATGACTAAACCAAAGTTATTAAGGTCAGTTTATACTATAATGAAAACTGCTGTTCTTCAATGTGTTATATATAACATTAAGCTGAGTGATTCACGTTGTCAAATTGTGATTTCTGGTTATATCTGCATGTGTTAACACACTCAGTCATTTTACAGTATATGCTGAAATTATGTCTCTTAGTTTATGCAATTAAAAATGTTTGGGAAAATACATAGAAAACTGTATCAAACAAAGCTGTAATAAAAACAACAGTGTTTCAGAACTCATCTCCTATTCTTGTGTTGTTTCTCATTCTATATTCTGGTTCATCTTGTTAAATTTGTTTTTATAACATCATAATACGGTTTGTTAAACCATGGCACCTGGTTGTGGAGTGTCTGGTTTCCTGCACCCTAGCCCATCACCAGCTAAGGGGTTGGAATAAAGGTATTTTTGAAGCAGAATCAGACATATGCTCTCTTCCACTTTCTTTGTAAACTAGTTTTTCAATTACTATGCAATCTTTCACAGCATGTGAAAGTTGGAAATTCCTCTTTCCAGTTTATCAGGATTCCCAATTGAGCCCTGTTTATGGTCATTAGTGCTAGTTTACGATGCCTTGTCTCGAATCCATAATAGTGCCCCTCCTGCTGCTATTTGAATTTGAGTGACCATAGCTCTGGACAGAGTATCTGAGATGGCATCCCAGACTCAACAACTTTTAACAACTATACATCATGTGCACAAGGTACACTTGATCCTGCCCACACCTTGTGACAAGTTTCACCCACACTGCCCACTAAATTCAGTCAGCCTTGCTTGTGTGCAGTATGCCCTCTGTACTGTCATCAAATGTATTACCTTATGTCTGCTTTGTATTGGGGTCTTCCGGTGCTCTCAAGGATGTCTAGCCAGTCTTCCTCTGGTATTTCACAGCTCAACATTTCCTGCCATTTCTTTATTGTTTGCTTAGTCGAGGCAGTTACCGAGCTCATTAGGCTTTGTACAGCTTGGTTATTAATCCTTTATAGTGTATGGATGAATGTGGTTGTGTATGGAATCCATACACTCAACAAAGTCATTCTGCAGCACTAGTGACATGTGTACTAATGCAGAATGACTTTTTGTTCTACATTAGATGCGATCAATACAACTGCCCCCAAACAGTGCTGTTCATTGGACAGATCGGTTGACTACTTGCATGTGTGGGCTGACTGGACGGGCTGCCAGAGGAGAAGGAGGGTCTCCAGTGGCAGGTAATGCCATGGGAGCAAGGTAGCTTGTTTTTCTGGGTCCATTCAGTTATAGAAAAGTGTATGGAGCCCAAATACACAACCCCATTCAAACACCTTGTGGTTTCTATGACAACAGAAACCTCTTGAGCTTTGCTCACCAGGTCCTTGTCATCATGGAAACCACTGTGTATTAGAATAGCATGGTTGTGTATGGGCTTCCATATGCTATCTATATGTTATCCCTTGCACTGTCAAATATTAATTTTACTTGCTCAGAGTCACACAGTATGCAAGTAGAGGCTCTGGGTACAGACCCAGGACTGCTGGATACATCAAGCTTTTTCACAGCTTGTTAGTCTAAGCTCTTAACTATATTGCTAGCCAAATAGATTAATAGTCTAATAGAACTACAGTTACAGGTGAGAAACCCATGTAATCACCCAGTACCTTGGGGTTTCTAGAATCCCCTCAGTGACAGGGCTAGGCAGGAAGAGGCAGCTGGTGATTAACTAGTTAAATGTTTTTCATCTGCTCACTCTTCTGTTTACTTGGTTCATGCTGAGACTGAAGTGATGTGCTCATTTAGAACTGTCGCAGCAGTATAACCTTTGTGTCACCTGCTGGGGTGGGAAATAAAATGTTGGGAACAACACTTAGTGGGTTAGAGTTGTAGTTTGAGTGAGGAGGGTAGAGGAGCTACTTGCCGGTGGGCTCCAGCCTATTTATTTATTTATTTGGATTTTGGTAACTGGAAAAGCCCACTGAGACCAGTGGTCCCTTTTTCAGGGGCAACCAGAGTTAATTACAGAAAAAGACATAATAACATTATTTACAATAATTACAATAGTTACAACAGGTACACAGATTTACATTAGCAACAGTTTACAGGGTAACAACAGGTTCACATTCAGGCTCTTTTAAGCAATACACGATGTCAAGTTGTACACCAGTTAGTAGGAATAGAGACAACAACAGTAAATGACATCCTTGTTTAGGACCTGGTATTTCTTACCCTAGTTTTGGTAATCCCCAGCTTGTCAAGTGAAGTGGTAGAGACCTTTCTTTGCAGAATTTCCTGATTTTCACTCCAGGAGGGTGAAAGGACTGCTAGTCAGTGAATCCAAGGGTAATCCCTATTATGGTCCAGGATGTCTAAAGCTGCCTGAAAGGATGTCAGTGAGTGAAATCTGACTTTGTTAGTGGGAAGAAGTACCAGTTCAGGTGTGTTTCATGCCTAAATGGAAGGCACAACTTTCTGTTAAGTACAGATGTGCAATACTGTTTTAAAGTAAAGTTGGCTGAGGTGTGTGATGTCCAGAGGCATGACTAGATCACACTGTTCAGGACTTTTACCTGTACACTACATGAGTGGTGACTTGAATGCTGAATACCAAGTTTACTTTTTAACAATTCAAGAGGTATTGCAGATGATTAAGATGTAACTCTAAAAGAATGGCTGAGTTTGGATTAGGGAGCAAAGGTGTTAAAGGGTGCCTGGTTACCCTAGACTAATGGCCATAGTCTGAAGGTGATTCAACCCCATAGTATGGACTAAATATTTTCTACAAACAGTTTGAAGGAAAAAATAGTTCTACAGTTTAGAAAATGCATTTACAGTTGTACCGGATACCACTGATTGCAAGTTCTAAATGCTGTGTCTTATGTCCTCACTATGTGGGAATACAAAGGGTTTTAACAGTTACAGTTTGAATATGTTCTGCAAGAAAAAGAGTGCCATGTTTCTGTAAACCTTTAGGGGGACCTTGCTTTAAAGATCATCTGTCTGAATAAAGTCTCACTCTAGAACCTCAGCTGTGGTCTGGACAATTGTTATTGCTTCATGTTTGGATTTACTGGAAAGCGCTCTAGAAGATGTGTCAGAAAACCTGCCTTATAAATCTCCCAGGACCTGGCTGTAAATACCAAGGTTGTTCTGTAACCCCGACCCTTAATCTCTAGAGAATGAGCTTGGCATACATTCCCAAAGCTAGGGGTGCCATTTCTAAGTTTGAGTGCATGCGGTATGGGTGCCAGTAATTAAATAACAGGTGCTAACTGAGTAAAGTAGCAGGGGTGGGTTACACCTGTATTTGTAATAGCATGGATTCCGTTCACTATCCACACTCTGGCAGACTCCTTGCAGTCCTCAGGGAGGATGGGGTAAGGTACACACCTTATTTGATGAACAGACACTGGAGAACTAAGGACCCCCATAGCAGCCGTGATGACTCATGATGTCGATGCTGTGATTGGAGATGAAGATTCATGTTTTACACCAGGTTGCAGCCCTACATATCTCTGAAATGAAGGATATCCATGGAAGCAGCCACCAAAGCAGCAGTATGTGTGCTGGAATGATCTTTTTATTATATCATATTTTATCCACCCTGCTGCGGTGCAATCAGCGGGGCATCAGCTGCCGGCTCAACCCGCCCAGAGGTTGCAGGCTCACTCACATGATGGGGGTCAGTGAAAGCCAATCCCCAACTGGCCCCCCATGCCTTCCATGCCAGGCCAAGGCCAAGAACAAACCCCTCCAATGCGATTCCATGACAGACCTCCAGGCAGTACGAGCATGGCTATCAAGCTGCTCACTCATGCCCAGTCCCTTTTCCTCCATTATTTGGTCCCCGTTGGAGTGCGGACATGCAATGACATCTGGGCACTACATGCCAATGTCTGTCACACTCCACCTCAAGTACACCAGCCCTGGTAGAGCCCTGGTCCTCACCAGGGTCGCTTCTAATGTGATGAAGTCCCTCAGTCCTCCCTAGGGATAGGAGGCAGTCCCGGACGCTCGATCCTAACCCTCCCTGTCAGCCCCAATGACCGGGCTCATTCCCAAACCAGGGTCACTGTCATGGTGCGGTGTGGCATCCAGTGCCTCAACCCTTAAGCGCCACTGGGTCAGTGAATGAGACTTTTATACTTTCTGTATTGAGAGTACCAAAGCAAGACATAGAGATGCAAAGCAAGAATAGTACATTTGTGACATCTTTTGAGAGGTAGACGTTTATCTTTCTTCTTGGAGTAATACCTTTGAGCTAGAAGCTCATTTACAAAGGTTCCATGTTATGACAAGTACAATTACAAGTAATGATAGATAATTTGAGTAAACAGTAGAAAACAAAGTATATTAAACAATCCAGGTATATACATACTTAGTATGCACTGAGGAAGCAGTCATGGGTTGACTTTGTCAAGAGGCAAAGAGAGTGGAGAGGTTAGGGTAGGCAGGATTAGAGTGTGTGAGGGAGGTGGTTGGAAGCAATTGAGGCAGGGATGGGATGGCAGGTGACGGTGTCTGTATATCAGACCAATTCTAGTATTAAGGACCTTAACAACATGGTTACATAATACATGAAGGATAGAGAGCTATCAAGTGTCATGCCTAGCTACTTAATGGTATTCACCTGTTCTGATGGAGCTTGCTTGTTGTTAAGTATTGTCATTTGATAAGATTTATATTTTTACTTTGGGGGTTGTAAAAATAGCATAACCTTTATTTATTTATTTATTGAATTTTGGTAACCTGGTAAGCCCACTGAGACATGACAGTCCTTTTCTCAGGGCAACCAGGAAGAGCAGTACAGTTGAACAGTGAAACAGTTGATACATTTGTACAGGATAACTCATTCATCAAGTGAGTACAGCAGTTGATACAAAAGTAGAACAGGATAAATCTACTACAGCAAACAAGTACAACACTTTGTGCAGAGATACATGGATTAATGCAATGGGGTACAATATAACATATAACTTTTGTTTTATATATATTAGGAGGAACTTGTTTTCAGAGAACCAGGCCTCAATGGTGCCAATGCTTTTGAAGATGAGTTTCCAGTAAGTGTGGATGCAGATTATTGGGAAAAATGACTGCATTGTCTGCATAAAGTAGTATTTTTCTGTACATACTAGAGGAAGGTATGCCCCAGGATGTAACACTATTACAATGAAAAGGTCGATGCTGACAACTTCAACATTTCCCCGTAATAGTCCTCCCAAGACCGGCATCTCTCTCCTGGTCGGCACCTCCGATCCAACTCTGAGTTAGAATCCTAGAGATCAGAGGTGCTGAGGGCAGAGCCTCCACATGGAGGGGTTGGGGACGAAGACCCCCCATGGAAAAAAACAGCCAAGGTCTCCAGTTGAATTTATAAATCCATCACTGTGATGTTGGTCGACAACTTAGTTGTCAAACCGGCATTGTAGACCCCAGAGGAAGATGGCTGAGGAACAGATTGAAACAGGGACCTAGAGCTGGCACTTGTGGTACACCTGTGTTCCCTGTTTGCTATCAGAGATGCTGTCATTTATTTTTAACAGTGTATAGGTGTAATTGTACCTATGTATAGGTGTGTGTAGAAGTATGTACATATAGGGCTATAATTCCATTTTTATTTTGTTTAAAATACACAACAAATTACCTACAGTAACTAACATCAGAGGTTAATATTGAGTATAGTGACTGACATTGGAGGTTAGTATTGAGTATATTGACTAACACTGGAGGTTAGTATTGAGTATAGTAACTGACATTGGAGGTTAATATTGAGTATAGTAACTAACATCAGAGTTAATCTTAAGTATAGTTACTAGTATCAGAGGTTAAAGCAACAGTGCAATGAAAAAAGTTTTCTAAAAGCTAGTTTTCTGCCATGGTTATGAAATATATTCTCACAACTGTTGTTTTGGGCTTTCTGGATGCTTCCTAGGCTGTGTATGGTACATTTGCATTTTGTCTGGATTCTTACCCTCCATGAGTCCTCAATATTATTTCAATGCAAAAATGAGGCAAACATCTTTTTTCTTGAGAAATAATTATTTTAAAATTGTCATAAAATTCTTAAATGATAACAGAAACTGAAAATGTCACCACCAAAATCAACTGGAAGATATCTAGCATCAATTAGGAAGAAAAAAAGGTGGGGGCCACATTTTAGCCATTTTCATTACACTGTTGCTTTAAACTGAGTACTAACATCTGAGATTAATATTGAGTATAGTAATATCAGCGGTTAATATTGAGCATAGCAACTAATACCAAGGGTTAATATTGAGAATAGTAACTAATACTGAGTATAGTAACTAACATCTGTTGTACCTGGTTATGCCCCTGTCATCCCATACACCTTATACTGTATTTCTGGTCTGTTGTACTGTGATACTGCTATTTGCACTAACATGTAGATTCAGGCACCCACCATATAAGCATAAGTGCCAGGAATGAGCTTTGCTGCTAATATTTGGTAATGTTTACATCCTTTTATAGGATTAGATCATGCATGGTTATTATACCTCACTATAATGCATTATCATAGGAATGATACTGAGCTAAATGGACTTACGTCCTATATGCTGCATCACTATCACTAATTTCTAATCTGGTTCAAATACCTCTCCCATTTAGATTTAAACTCAGTAATAGACTGACTAGCCACAACCTCAAGGCAATATATTCCAGTCATGCACCACCCTTTGATTAAACCACCATGTACTTCGTACTTTATTACTTTTAGCGGCTGTTAACTGCATTGGATGGCACCTAGTATTATACATACTACTATTTACTTTTAACCCAGTAATGTCCAAAAGATCATCACTTTGCAAGCCTTATAAACCAAGCACATATCACCACGCTTTCTCGCTCCTCCAAGGAGTACATATTCAACTCCATTAATCTAGTTACATAATTTTTTCCTACCATAGCAGATAACTCTTGTTGCTCTTTTCTGGACCGCTCTAAAATAATTGAATCCTGTTTTTAAAGGGAGACCACACCTGTGCTCCATACTCCATAATGGGCCTCACCAGAGACACATACAGAGGCATAACAACCATCCTGCTTCTGGATGATACATGCCTCAGTATGCAATTTAAGATTTTATTTCCTTTTTGGCTATATTCTGACAATGTGATGAAAATGTCATATTACTAGATACTGTTATACCTAAATTTCTTTCCTCATTTGTTATTTTTATTGGTATATTTCCTAATTTGTAGGATAATTTAGGATTTCTATTGTCCAAATGCATTATGAAACATTTATCTAGATTCAATGTCAATTTATATTTTTAGTCCACATATCATAGATACATAGAAAATGTCGGAGATAAGGGCCTATGGCCCACCCAGTCTGCCATTTAAGTTTGTAAGTTCAGTTTATGTTTTCCAGGAAGTCTGTTGCCCTTACCCTGACCTCCAGAATTCCTTTATGTCTATCCATGCATTCTTAAATCCTGTGATTGTTTCAGCCCCCACCACTTCCTCTGGCAGGGTGTTCCACTTATCCACCACCCGTTCTGTGAAGAAATTCTTCCTCATGTTTCCTCTGAATCGTCCTCCCTCCAACTTCATCCCATGCCCTCTAGTCCTGGAACATCTTTTTGCTTAAAATAGTGCATTCCTGCACCCTGTTCCTTCCTGTAAGATACTTGTATGTCTCTATCATATCCCTCTCTCCCTCCTCTCCTCCAGGGAGTACATGTTCAGTGCCTTCAACCTGTCCTCATAGGACTTGTGATGCAATCCATGCACCATCTTTGTTGCCCTCCTCTGAACCTTCTCTACAATCTAATATATGCTATATATATATATATATAATATAATATATACAATCTAATTTATAATCTAATATGCTAATATCAATGTTATCTATTGCATCCTGTAAATTTGAAGTGTTTAATCTAATATTCACTTCTGCTCCAATCCTACAATCATCGGCAAACATTTGCATCCATACAGATTTTTGTTTTAATTGAGTGATGATACATAAAGATTGAAGAGACAGGGGCCCAAAACCGATCCCTGAGGCACCCACTAGTCACCCCAAACTATCAGACTGTTCCCTCTAATAATCACACACTGATTTCAATCATATAACCAGTTTTGAACCCAATTAGTTATATCTGAATTTATACTCAGATTTCTCATCTGTTGTATCAATTATGAATGAAAACCTCATTACCTGTTTGTATTTACATATATTCCATATATAATCTACCTAATTATTGATATGATGACTCTGAGGGATCATCAGTGATTACTTTATACACTGTATATATATTCTCATATAATCATATGTAGTAGTGGCCAGTCAGCACTTCTCATTGTCTAAGCAAGCACGCTGACAGACAGAAAACCTTTGTTATGTCTTATACACAGGCAAGAAATGCCACGTGTAGTATGAACCTGTCAGCATGACTTTTGTCCAAGCTATAATGCTAACCAAAGCATATTCTTTGTCTCACATTATACTCAGTAGTAATTCTGTCTCCTGGGTCATTATCCAATACATATTGTTTCTCATATCCGTAACTATGAGGTAATCTCTGTTGCTATACTGTTATCTGTAGTATATAACCTTCTGCAACCTAACTCCACACGGAGAGACTAGATCTTGGAGAACCTGAGGTCCTACAAATTCTGAAGATTATGTACATTCTTCAGGACAGTGATGAGAAACCAGTTTCCCTTGTGATTTTCTCTATCACATGCTTGGCATAAGTAGTATAATAAACCTTTATTAGTACTCTCTGCTTGTTTACAAATGTTTCTTGGCAGACTCCGAAGACATAATAATCTGTATTATTAGTATTATTATTTGTCTACTGACTAAGATTGTTTAGGTAACACATCGGAGGTTAATACTGAGTATAGTAACTAACATCAGAGGTTAATATTGAGTATAGTATACAAGTCTGCCTGTAGGGAGTGGGAAGTCTCTGACAAATCATCAGAACAAGCACTGCTTTATTTGAGATTAGACCTATTTTGGCTACTGGCCCTATGTAAGTGCTTTGTTCCCCACCCCAAGTTTCAGAAGGGTACGTGGATACTTGTATCACCGTCAGAACCCAAGTTTTCCAATCCTACCTTGGTTGGAGTATGTCTTTCTACTTTCTGCCATCCCCATGTCTATATACATGATTCTCCTTCATCCCCTCCTGCCTTGTCCTCCTTTTCCAAGGACAGCTCCCATCTAGTCCATCTAGAAATATATGCTTCCAGTCTATCTTGGACCTGGAAGCATATATAAACACTCAATTTCTGTGATCTCCAATCATCTCACTCTATAAGTCCCATAAGGGGAGGGGATGTTATCATGCAACCACCTTTTTCATGATGCCTTTTGCTACAGCAGCAATCATGATATACCATACCACTTCTTCCCTACAGCCTAGACTACATGGTGCTGGCCCCTAGCTCCCCCCTTTCAGTTTTGATACCTCCACAAATATCTCCCTCTCCATGCAAGTCATGTGCCCTGCAGCCACCACTTAATATTAGTCTACAGCTCTGTCATTAACCCCATCCTACTAAAAATCATTCTCCCCTGCTACTACATCGCCAGCCACCAGCCATGCCACTATATTAGTTACCTGCTACCCCTCCCTTGCTACCATCTCCACCTACCCCACTTCCTACACTTTCTCTTCCCCCTCCTAACTCTTCCACCTCCCCAGTGCTTATCGGCACCCACCTCCCCTCCTCCTCTTCTTCCTCTCTCCACTACTCTCCTCATGGGCCACCTTACACCTGGCACTTCTGTCTTACTACTTCACTACCTATAATTGCCTAACCAGTACCTTACTTATGCCTCCCTGCCCCGTAGTTAATTCCTGCCATCATCTCCCTTGCACCTAAAAACACATCTTTGTGAGTTACTCAGTACCTGGTCACCCTGTTGTTATTACATGCTGGAGACATCAAACTAAACCCTCTCCCCCCAGCTACCCCCAGGGCTGCAAATATTACACCTAAACATCAGGAGCCTCCTGCCCAAAATTGATCACATCCATCCCTAGTTCTATTGCTCCAACCTGACATACTCATTTGTCTGAATCCTGACTCAGCCTGAAATACCAAATGAATGGGTCTCTATCCCTGGCTTCACCTCAGTAGTAGGCAAGATTATGGAGGCACTCCTTAAGGAAAAGAATAATGCACACCTGGAATCCATAGGAGCACAAGCATCCAAGACAGCATGGGTTTACAACAGGAAGGTCCTATCAAACTAACCTCATAGATTTCTTTCACTGGGTAACCAGAGTGATGGACCAAGGGAAGCAGTTGATGTCAACTACCTTGACTTCAGCAAAGCTTTCTATACTGTTCCACATAGAAGATTGATTAATAAGCTGGGTAGGCTCAGGGTGGGCAGAAGTTGGTCAATAGGGTGGCAAACTGATTGCGAGCAGAAAATGGAGAATGGTGTTAAACAGTATACAGTTGGAAGAGATTCAAGTTACAAGTGGGGTACCTCAGGGATCAGTCCTGGGGCCAGTCCTCTTCAGTATCTTCATCAGTGACATTGCAGATGGACTGGAGTATAATGTTGTCTGTTTGCAGATGACACCAAGATCTGTAACAGAGTAGATGATCCAGATGGGGTAGGCAGAATGAGAAGAGATCTGGATAAACTAGCAAAATGGTTGGAAGAGTGGCAACTGGGGTTTAATGCAAAGAAGTGCAAGATCATGCACATAGGGAAGAGAAACCCTGAAGCCACCTATAGATTGGGAGGGAGTTGCTGACAGTCACAAGGGAAGAAAGACTTGGGCATCATCATCACCGATGACTTGAAATCATCCAAGCAGACCACTAAAGCAGTAGGTAAGGCTAGGGGATCTTGGGGTGTATTAGTATGGGTATCACAAGTTGGAAGGAGGAGCTAATAATCCCTCTTTCTAGGGACATGGATATGTTGTTCATCCACACTGTCAGGCAGGTTCCTTGCCACTTTAAATCTTGCCTGAAGGTCTTCAAGCTGGCTCCTCCCACCCACCGGGTGGTAAAACTCGGCTCTGCCCCCATGATGTCAGATCTTCCTTACTGCTTGGAAGCTCAGGTTCCCTCCTTAACGCTCTCGTATAGACTGGATCCTAATTCTTTGGTTCACCCAAAAATAGTTTTACAATTCTCAAGACTTGGTAAAATTCTTCCCTCGCGGCTGCAATGGACAAATTGACTCCCAGTTTTCAGCCGGTGCCCATGTGGACAGAAGATGTCCACGATTGACCCGCACTCCATGTGCATCTACTGCCTAGGCCTTGATCCGACCACGGGCCTCTGAGTTGTGTAGATGGTTCCTCGACCAGCGTCCTTGAGGGACCGCTGTCGGTTACAACTTGGGCACCCAGAAGCACTACCGCGGGTGAAGTCAAAGGAGACCTGTTGAGTGGTGTCCATGGTGGCTGGCTCGGCTGAGCAACTCGAGCAGATGATCGCCCTCGAGGAGGAGGTGGCCAGGCTGCATCCTCATCCTTGTCAGTCGCAGCATTTATCCTGCTCTCTGGGATCCTCCTACACTGCTTCTTTCAAGAGCTTTGCCAATCCTTTACACGAAGGAGAGGGGTCATCGGGACACTCTTCTTGGTCAAGAAAGAAGGACTCAAGGGTAAGTCCCACCATCGCGTTTGTAGGATCAGGAGAGGTCCCCTTCCTGGACAGTCGACACTCGACTTCAGTCGAGGTTGCAGCTAAGACCGCTGACTTCACGGTGTCCCGTCAGGTCAGCCGGCGAGACACCCGTCGGCCAGCGGTCCGATTTTCTCGACCCGTTGAATGAACTGTCGACTAGTGAAGCTGACAACCCTTCATCACGGTTCCCCGGTGAAACCGAGGACTTGCCTCGCCTCCTGTGCCAGAGTCCCGGTCAAGGCTCCCGAGCCGAGGAGGAGCGGTGTCCCCGCTCCCTCCCAGACCCACCCTCGGAAACACCGGGGTCTCAGTCTTGGACCTAGTCTCGGTCCAGCCGATCCTGCCGACATCGGCCAGTCTCGCCCTCTGCACCCGAGTGAATGGCGCCGCTCATCCTCATCTTCCTCTTGAAGAGGAGAGGCTTTAGCGCAAATTAGTCCGAGCTACGAGGACTTAATGTGGCAGCAGCTCCTTTTGTCCAGGAACAAGCTGCGACGTCAGCCTTCCCCAGCCATTAAGTGGCTGTCAATCGAAAGGCTGAAACAACCCTTGTGGTAGTTGAGGTGCCCAAGCCTGGGCTGGTTGTTCAGCGAAACCAGCTGCCCACCGATTGTGGTGGAACCTCGCCTCCACAACCAAAATCGGCGGGGTGCCAACCAAGGACTCCAGTCGGGTCAGGGTCTGCCCACCGGTTGTCGGTCACCCTCACTCCTGACCGTCCTTGGCAGGTGGAGGGTGGCTCAGGCCCCAGGCAGCTCTTCGCAGACTCCCAGAATCTAGCGGCGACTCCTCCCTGTTTTCCAGCCCTTAACCTGGAGTCCTCCGGGGGCAGTCGATGGACGAGCCCATCGTCGTTCATGGGTCTGCTTCAGCTCATCTCAGAGTCACGGGATGCACTCAAGCCCGTATCCAGTGGGCCAAGTATCCCCTCACGGAGATACTGGACTGAGGGATGCATCACGGAGGCCTTTCTGGTGGCTGAAGCCATTGTTGCCCAGCCTTGGAGCTTTGGCAGCGGTCAGCTTCCGTCTCTGCACCTTCAGCCAGGATGGCTAGGAAGTATCACGGTCCCTACCGTCTTTGTCTGGTTTTCAGAGCACCCCTCTGCGGAGAGGTTGGTCACTGATGGCGTTTTCTGGCGTTCCAGGAATGCTAGGGATGTGGATAAGCCCCTCGACAAGAGTCAAAAAGCTGGACTATGCGGGCACAAGGTGTCGCTGCATCCTCCCTCGGCCTCCATCAGGCCAGCTCGGCTGTGCTGATGGCACCGCCTCACGCCCTCATGGGCTCCCTGAATGAGGTGCCTCATCTCCCAGCCGATCTGCAGACTGTGTAAGCAGGTGGGGATCAGGGAAGGGCAGTGTTGAAACAGCAGATTCAATGAGGCTCTATACATCGGAGACTCCTGTGCCCGATCAGTAGCGGCAGCATGTGGCCATGTGCTGCAGAGCATGGCTGAGGATATCCACCTTCACGGTGGATATCCAGCCACAAATAATGACGTCCCTTCTTGGGGACTGACCTGTTAGCCCTGGGTGGAAGGCCACCTCCAGCGGATCAAAAGTCCAGTGCTACCCTGGACTCGGTCATCTCTGCCCAGAAGGACAAGGGCCATTGTCAGCAACATAGTCCTTTCGCCCTTCTGCGCCCCTGCGGCTATCCGCCCAGCAACACCAGCATCAGGGCCAGCAGGCTCACGCCTTGGCACCCAAAGCCAAGCCTGCAGCTTCCTCTAACAGGATGCAGGAGGAAAAGGCCCAGGAGGTCCCTCAGCTGGTCTTTCCTCCAAGCCTGCCCAGTGATGGGTTGATGTGTCGCCCCAGCCTTGTTGCTCCCCTGGGTTCCCCCATGGAGATGGCTCCACCATTTCCTTTCCACCTGGTCCGCTATCACCACGGACCACTGGATGTTGGAGGTGGTAGGAAAGGGCCTGCCTCTGGAGTTCGAGCAGGCCCCGCTCTTCGAGCCGTCGCCCTGCGGGGGCTACAGGGTCCCAGCCTCCCCATTGGCTCGTCAACCAACATTGCCCTGCTCCTCGAAAGAAGGTGATCAGGAAGGTGGCAGACCCTCCAACAGACCCGGGGTTTGTGTCCAAGTACTACCTGGTCCCGAAAGAGAGGGGCTGGCGCCTCATTCTAACCTGCATGACCTGAACAGGTTCCTAAGGTCTCGAACCTTCAGAATGGTCACTCTGGCTCAGACCATTCCATCCTTGGAGAGAGGTGTGTGGTTCTTCTCTGGACCTCCTGGATGTGCTTTCACATCCCAATCCATCCATCCCACCAAAGATTCCTCAGCTTCAGGGCAGAGGGTCCCTCTATGAGGTCCAGGCCATGCCCTTGACCTTTCTCTAGCTCCCAGGGTCTTCATAAAATGCATGGCAGTGGTGACAGCATTCCTGCGGCGCTAAAGGGTCTGGATGTTCCCCTACCTGGATGACTGGCTGATTGCGGCCTCCTCCAGAATGGAGGTGGAGGCGGTCCAGGATCTGGCCCTCCAGGTTTGCTCTCAAGTTAGCCTCCTTATCAACAGGCCAAGTCAGAACTCGTGCCAAAGCAGGTGATACAATTCATCGGGCAGAGCTTGACTCTGTGAGCCAGAGCATGGCTCCCGGAGGACAGGGTCAAGGTTCTTTCCTCCTTTGCCCAATCATTTCCAGGTTGGAGCAGTGCACCCTGCCGGGACTTCCTGTGCCTCCTGGGCCTCATGGCAGCCTGCACCAGTGTGGTCCCATTGGGCCGTTGGTACATGCATCCCCTACAGTGGGACTGGCCAGCCAATGGTCACAGAACTCCGATCCTTTGGATCAGCTAGTGACAGTGAACCAGGGATGTGGAATGCTCTCCAGTGGTGGACCATTCAGCTCATCTGCAGGAGGGCATCCATTTGTCCACCCGAGCAGACGGTCTCTCTATCGACCGATGCCTCTCTGATGGGTTGGGGTGCCCATCTGGGGAGCACAGAGCATGGCCTCTGGTCTCCTCGGGAGTCGATGCCACATCAACCTGCTGGAGCTTGAGGCGGTTCGTCTTGCCCTCAGCGCCTTCATTCCGTTTATGCGGGATCAAGTGGTCCAGGTCCAGATGGACAATACCACGACCATGTACTACCTAAACTGCCAGAGCGGGGCGGCTCCATTCCTCTGTGCAGGGAAGCTCTCGCATTTGGTCCCTCATGCGCGGCCTGGAGTGGATCTCCTTGCCATCCATGTGGCAGGAACCTCAATATTCTGGCCGATGCCCTTAGCCGGTTGGGGCTGTGTCCCACAGTGGTCTCTCCTGTCTGGAGAGTAGTACAAGATCTGTTCTCCCACTGGGGCATGCCTCAGGTGGACCTGTTGCCTCCAGGGAGAATGTGAAGCTGAGACTGTTTCATGCCGCCCCCTCAGCAGGGGCTCGCTGCAGGGGATGCCTTCTCGAGGCCGTGGACCCCAGGCCTCTTCTATGCCTTTTCCCATTTCCCTTGCTCCACAAGGTGCTTCTCAAGGTGAGGGAGGACAAGGCGCAGGTGATTCTAGTAGTCCCAGACTGGCCCGCCAGTTCTGGTATCCAGATCTCTTCAGTCTTGGCTCCAGGCTCCTGGCGGCTTCCAGCCCGCCCGGACCCGAGCTCAGTGAATCAGGGAAGGTATTCCATCCAGACCTTCAATCCCTGCACCTGATGGCCTGGTTCCTGAGTGGCTAGCGTTCCAGGCCTTGGGTCTTTCCGATGAGGTCCTCAATGTTGTTGAGGCATCCCGTAGAGTCGACCAGAAAATGCTATGCCTTTAAATGGAAGAAATGTTCCATTTGGTGTCAGGGCAAGGGCCTGGACCCTTCCTCCTGCTCCTTGGCAAGCATTCTGGACTACCTGTGGTCCTTTCTCAGCAAGGGCTTCAGTCGACAACCCTTAAGGTGCACCTGGCAGCCATCTCTGCTTACAGGCGTGGGCGAGAAGCGATCGAGTGATGCAGAAGAAGGTGGTCGTGGCTTTTCAAAGGTCTTGATCACATATCCTCAGTGTGAGAACCTCCACCTCCGTGGGATCTACTGCTGGTATTGGCTAATCTCATGGGCAAGCCATTCGAACCGATACACAGGTGTGACATCTCCCACCTGTTGTGGAAGACCGCCTTCTTGGTAACTATCCGTCACCCAGAAGGATGGGAGAGCTCCAGGTGCTTTCCATTGAGTCTCCTTATCTGGTCTTCCACAGGGACAAGGTTGTCCTCGTCCCCACCTGAAATTCCTTCCAAAGGTGGTGTGAGTTTCACCCAACCAGGTGTTGACTCTGTCGGTGTCCTACCCCAATCACACCTCGGAGGCCAAGTATAGGCTCCATACTTTGGACCCTAGAAGAGCCTGGCTTATTACAAGGACGGCTGAAGTTGGAAGAGGTTTGCCAGCTGTTTGTCACACCTACACCAAGCAGCCGTAGACCTGCAGCCAAGCGGACGATAGGCAGGTGGGTCACCTCCTGCATAGATCTCGCTATAGGTTGGCGGGCATGGATCCTCCCAAAGGGATAGAGCTCATTCTACCCGCCATACTGCTGCATCGGTGGCTGCTTCCAGGATGTCCATATCCAGGAAATCTGCAGGGCTGCTACCTGGAAGTCAGCACACACCTTCATTACCCACTACCACATCGACCTTAAGTCATGCCAGATGCTGGTTTTGGGGCCTCAGTTCTCCGGTCTTTATTCCCCAAGTAGGGGTGTGCCTTGCCTCCCTCCTCCAGAGAACTGCTCAGAGTCTGCCAGACAGTGTGGATGAACAACATATCCATGTCCTAGAAATACAGGTTACTCACCTGTAACAGGAGTTCTAGGAATGGTATATGTGTTCATCCACACCTCACCCAGCCTCCCCAGCTTGACCAGACAACCTGGCTTCCAGCAGGCTAGATCTGGCATCATGGGGCAGAGCCGAGTTCTACCACCCAGGTGAGTGGGAGGAGCCAGCTTGATGACCTTCGGAAAGATTTAAAGCAGCAAGGAACCTGCCAGACAGTGTGGATGAACAACATATACCATTCCTAGAACTCCTGTTACAGGTGAGTAACCTGTATTTACAAGACCCTGGTAAGTTCCCATCTGAGTACTCATGCAGTACTGGAGGCCACACCTGCACAAGAACATTAACAAAATATGAAGGGCAACCAAAATGGTGCAGGGACTGCATCAGAAAACATATGAGGACAGATTAACGGAGCTTGATATGTATACCCTAGAGCAAAGAAGGGGAGAGGTGATGTGATACAATCGAAACATTCAGACATCTTAAGGGCATTAACAAGGTGAAAGAGTCTTAACTTGTTTCAGTATAAGAAAAATCGCAGGACAAGAGGACACAGCATTGAGATTAGAGGGAGATTAAGGGGAATATGAGGAAGTTCTTTCACAAAAGGGTGTGGATGCATGGAGCGGCCTACCTCAGAAAGTGGTGGATATGAATACAGTGCAGGGCTTTAAACAGGCATGGGATAGGCATAAAGGGAGCAATAAAAATGAGAATGAATAGATAAGCTATTGACAGAGTGCAGGCCTATGGCACATTCATAAGGTAGAAAATGGACAAACTGGATGGGCCTTGCAGTCTTATCTGCTGTCAACTGCTATGTTTCTATGTTACCATCATTCACCAGGACAGAGCCAGAAAGGAAGATGTGGTAGTCATATACCTCAGATTCACCATACACTTCACAACTATCCTGGCTTTCTTGACCCCACATGTATGAACAGATACAGTAAGATCTCACCTCACTCCCCCCACCGACCTTTATAGCAGGAGTTTACTGTTGTCCTCTTAGCCCAACTCCATCACTGACCAACTGGAATCCTTTCAACCCGCTTCCTTGGGTGAACTACTAACCCTGGGTGATCTCAACCTGAGTTGGCTTGCCTCCACACACAATCCTTCTCTTCTGAAATCACTGCCCTAAATCTATCCCAGCTTATCACTGAACCTAAACAGCTTTAAATCCTTTTTTATTCTGCTAGGCATTCAGCAAATAGTCTTGCTATATGCTCCTGCTTGTTTTTGTATTTTATTGCTTGATTTTGTTTTTGATATTAATGTTTTGTTTTTTAATTGTTTTTATGAATTGTATAGTGCTTTGGTTTTAGAGATTGTGCTCTATAAATAAAATTGTTAGTATCATTACACGCCTCAACAATAAAGCCCACAACCATTTCCTCATTGACTGGGTCCTGGCATCACATCTTCTCCGCATCATAAAAGCAGGTGTCCAACCAGATGTACTCGGTGACCACTATATCATGTACCCTCCGTGGTCACCTCCAACAGGGATCTTCATGCCTCCATGGTGAAGACACTGCTGTCACCCACCCGAGCCCTTGCTCCAGGAACAAAAGCTGCATGGCTGTCTCTGTAAATATTCAAATGACAGGTGCCTTTCTCTTGGGATAGCTCTTATTGGTCCCCTGTGGTATACAAGTTCCCTATTGGCTCCTTATCCTGCCTGACATTTTCAATTCCTCCTTACTGGACTATGTCACTACCATCGGCCAAATTAACCTTATTTTTCCACTAATCCTGTATTGCCTCTGATTTCTAGACTATTTTTATACTCCGTGCTGTGTCAAATTTTGGTCTTTGCAGGGGTCTTGTCTCCTGCAAACCGCTGAATTTTCTCATGTGCCCACTGCCAAATTTCTTCAGTTTAAAGTGCAGCTTTGCTTGTATTTAAACTGTGTGTTAGAACTGCTAATTTTAGAGACCTAAGATTGCATTCCTGATTCTGTGTTAGAACTTGAACAATTCTGTGCCTCTGCTACCTAACTGGGATTTTCTCTGAAAGCCATTTTCAGTTAATTTCTCCTGTCCACCCTCCGACTGTAGTTGCTTTTGTTCCCTTTGCAGACCCTGCTGGTACCTAGCTCGCTGTCTGTGACCCTGCCCTCAATTTAACTCCCATTCTTTTTATGTTGTCAACTTTCCCATTTGCAAATTATGCTGCAAAGCCACTAGAGAGCAACAACTTCATTAATTTGCTGCTGCTGGCAACTGTTACTGTCCACCGCTACTCACAGTCACTTTACTTCTGCCAGTGCCACTGATCTACTTCCTACTGCTGATTAGTATACCCATATCTATTCTTGCCCCCGGACATACAATATGCCCACCCTTCCTTCACCACTTCCCCTACTTCTAATTCTTCTGTCAATTTCATCTACCTCAGCTCTACACTGTCCTCAGTCCAATAAACCTTTCTCAACTTTCTCCTCCACTCTTCTAGCCATATCTTTATCCTTGCCATAACTCTACTCCCTCAAATACTCTGGTCTCACCTCCCCTGCTACTCTATTCTCAGCCTGTAGCCACCTAGCTTTCCTTCACCATCTTACCTTCACCTCACCTAGCTCCCTCCTCCTAAATACTTCCAAAATCCTTAGGCCCATCACAAATGCCTAAACTCACTCCCTCATAATAGCACTCCTCTTACTCACATCAGGAAATGTTCATCCCAGTCCTGGCCCCCACTACACCCACCTCTACCAGTTGTAATCCTTCCACTAATGTATCAACTTCCCCCACCCTTCTGCCCTCCCCAAGTGCCTAAAATCCTCCACTTAAACATCTGCAGTATTGTCTCAAAATTCATCTTTTACATCCTATGATAATCTCCCTCACGCCTGATATTCTAATTTTAATGGAAACTTAGTTACATGCTAAAATACCTGATCTCACCATTTAATATCCCAGGTTATTCCATAATCAGGCAGAATAGAACTGGCAGGGGTGGGCAGATAGTCATGAATATCCTGTCCTCTCTTCAGTTCATACCCATTCTATCATCCTCATTACCCTGTGCCTATGAAGCACTTGTAAACATAACCTTGTGTTTTACTCCCCAATCTTCATAGCTGGCATCTACTGTTGACCTGGTTCCATGTCGTCTCGATACTTTGGATCTCATTACTTCCATAACCTCCCTCTCATATAAAGGTCAGCTATACATCCTGGGTGATGCAAACATGAACTGGCTATCATCAACAATTGCCAAGACATGTAATGACATCATGGCCCTCAGTCCTCCCAACTCATCCTGGAACCCACCCACCTGAATCATAAAACCCTTAACCACTCCCTGATAGACTGGGCTCTCACCTCTCATCCCCACAGAGTCATTAAATCAGGCATCCTCCCAGATGCCCTCGGTGGTGATCATCACCCAATCTTCATAGTCAGAAAAGTCCATAGGCCAAAACCACCACACAGTATTCTGCAACTCCACTCATTCAGCTCCTTAAACCTTAATCCCTTCTTAAAGAAAACTCCATGTTAAAATCAGAAAAGATATGTAGTAGTCTTATTTTCTGTATTCTAACCAGTTGCCAGTGTTTTCTTTTCTTCTGACTGTGAAAGATGTTTTTCTAACTTTCCTAACTGTTTTATTGCCCTTGGAGGTTGCCATTCTGGTTTATTTTATGGCCTCTTCTCCCAGATAGTCTACCCAGAGTGCCCTTTGGTGTGATCTCTAATTGCCCTGCAGAAGCCAGTGACTTGTTACAGGGTCTGTCACAGCTCAGCCACAGAGAAAATACTTCTTCCAGAGAGACACACTGCTAGATTTTGGGTGAGTGTAATCATTATTTTTTGATAACAGTACCTTGTCCTACTATGCTCTGGTGTGTGTGTGTGTGTGTGTGTTTGAATCATGTCACTGTTTATTCTATTCCTCTCAGTCTCTTTCAGTTTTGCACCAGAACTAAGTAGCAAAAATGAACATCCTATATAGGTTGTAACATAACAGAACAAGGTACTAATATCAAAAAATAATAATGATTACACTCACCCAAATCTACCAGTGTGACTTCTCTGAAAGAAGTATTATCTTTTTGGCTAAGCTGTCACAGACCCTGCTAAATCTAAGGGCATAGCTACATCACTGTCACATAGCCAGGTGCATCGTGGGAGAAGAAAGCCAATAAAACCTGCTTGTGATGGAATCCCCAGGGGACGTAAAACTACCATACAGCTAGCAGGCTAATTTAGGAAAAACTCTAATAGCAGACAGAGGGAAGGACACACTAGGACTTAACATACATATCAAAACACTCTACATAACATATGTTTTGCACATTCTGGGTAGACTTCTCCTTTAATGAACTGGCCAGCTCTGACTGGTCCCCTGTTGCCTTTGCTCTTATATTGACCAAGCACTCACTTATTTTAAAGATAAATTTGAATTACATGGAACTCCTCGCTTCATTCACATGCACTAGAGTTCATGGAAACCATCATCTCTGGGCCTCTGCGAGTTACTGACCTGTCTCAGGGAGCGGGACAAAGCTTGAGGAAACATATGGCCTCCCAGCTTCCCCAGGCTATGCCAGGTATCACATGTTAAGAAATGCCTGCACAAAAGCTACCAGACTTGCCAAGTTTGAATATTTACATACTAACATACTAAAATGCCAGCAGAATAGGCCTAACAGTCTTTCTTGTCTGCTCATTTGGTCAGCCCCCACCCTGGGAGCTGACCTTGCTGCCCCTCCTTCTCTGGCTTCTCCCTTCCCAGTTCCGAAATTCTCACTGCACTGGATTTTGCTTCCAGCACCCTTCCCTGTACCTGTCCCACCCCTTTTGAACCCTCCACCGCCTCTGCCTCCACCAGCCCCTGGGCAGCACATTCCATGGCTCCACCACCTCTCAGTGAAGTAGCACCTCCTCCTTTCTCCTCTGAATCTTCCCTCCAGCTTCCACCCATGCCCTCTAGTTGCCCCTCCTCCTTCCTTGAAACATCCTGACTGCTCCTCCCTATTTACCCTTCATGTACGTGGAAGACCTCTATCATGTGCCCCGGTCCCTTCTCTCTTCCAATGTGTACATATTTAGCTCTTGAGCTCTCCCCATAGGTCCTGTCCTCCAAGCCCCAAATCATTTTGGTTACCCTCCTCTGGACCATCTCCAGGAGTTTAATGTCCCTCTTTAAGTGTGGCCTCCAAAACTGCACGCGGTACTCGAGGTGTGGTCTCACAAACAGTTATACAGAGGAGTATCACTTCCCTCCTTCTGGGTGATCCCCCCAGTGATGCATCCCAGCATCCTGTTGGCCTTGGCTGCTGCCCTCCTACAAGTCTCAGAGTTGTTTCATCTTGACATCCACCACCACCCCAAGTCCTCTCAGCCATCGAGACTTGTAACATCCCCCAGGGTGTACACTTGGCCCAGGTTTCTGGCCCCAGGTGCAGTGCCTTGCATTTCCCTGCATTAAACCTCAGCTTCCACTTTCTAGACCATCTTTCCAGAGCCTCCAGGTCCTCCTGTAGGCCAGCCTCCCTCCTCCCTATCCACCACCACCCCAGTTTTGAGTCATCTGCAGAGAGACTCATCTCACTCCTGATACCTGTCCTTATGTCAGAGATGTGGCGTTGAACAGGAGGGCCCAGGACTGATCCCTGTGGGACCCCACTATGACCCTCTTGGGGATGAGACTATCCCGCCAACTTCCGGTCCTGGAGCCAATTGTCTATCCATCTGATCATCTGGTTCCCCACCTCATTTCTCCCAGCTTATTCAACAGGCCCTCGTGAGGAGCAGAGTCAAATGCCTTGCTGAAGTCTAGAAAGAGGACAGCCACTGGTCTACCCAGGTTCAAGACACTCGTCACCCAGTCATAGAACTCCCCAAGGTTTGTCTGACACAATTTCCCGGGCTGAATCCATGCTGTCTATCATTCAGGCACCCTGACTTTTCCAGGTCCCCTCTAGCCTCTCCTTGACAATGCCCTCCATCACCTTGCCCATCACTGATGTCAGGCTGACAGGCCTGTAGTTCCCTGCCACCTCCCTTGATCCCCTCTTGTGCATAGGCACTATATGCGCCACCTCCTGTCCTGGGGCACCCACCTATCCTCAGAGAGATGGTAGGCTCCGCCAGGGTTTTCGCCAGGACATCCACAGTTCCTTCAGCACTCTGGGATGTAATTTATCTGGCCCGTGCTTTCTCCGTCTTAAGGGACCTGAGGCTTCCCTCACTCTCTGCTGTGATTTCCACCTCCGCTACCTCTTCTCCCTGCTTAGCCTTCCCCTCCTGCCAGTGATGCCTCTCCCTCTCCCCAGACCCGCGATCAGTGAGGGTCCCCCTCCTCAGTATCACTGTCTCCTCCCATGTATGATGCAGCACTCCCATTTTCCTGATGAAAACTGAGGTGAAGTACTCATTTAGTACCTCAGCCTGCTCCCCTGGGTCTTGTGCCCATCTCTCCCCTGTTTTAATCCTGCTAATCTGCCCTTTGCCCTTCGTTTTTCCCCAGTGTATCTAAAGAACCCCTTGTTCCCTCTCCTAATTTCCTGGCCAGGTTCTGCTCCTTCCTTGCCTTAGCCACCCTCACCACCCTAGTGGCCCTTCTAGTCATCAGTTCGTACTCCCTAGATCCCTTTCCTCCTTGAGCACTTGAATTGCCTGAGGCTACCTTCTGTCCCTGCACCACCTCCTGGACCTCCCTGATCCACCAGCAGGGTTTTGGCCCTACTGCATTTTGTCTTACTCTGGCACAGGTGCTGGTAGCATCCTGCACCTCTCGCCTGATTATTTCCCATATACTGTCAGCGTCCATGTCTGACCCAATCACATCCAATGCTCCTTAAGGATCCTTTTCATTTCCTTAAAATCCACCCCCTGAAGTCAGTTACCTCTGTCTTTGTGCAGGCTTCTACCCTCCTGAGGCCAGACAGAACCAGACCATGGTATGGTCACTCCCCTCCAACGGGTCCCTTACCTCCAGGCCCCCAATCTGGTCACTGTCTGCCAGGACCACATCCAGTACCCACACCTCCCTGGTTGGTTCCCTCACCTGCTGAGTTAGGAATGCATCTTGAAAGACTTCCAACAACCTCTTCCCTGGCCACCGAGGATGTCATAGTCTCCCAGTCTGTTCCTGGCATGTTTAAGTCCTCCCATCACCACAACCCTTCCTGCCCAATCTGCAGTGTCTCCCAACATCTGCCACCAGACTCTCCTTCAGCTCCTCCACCAGCACAGGGGTCTATACACCACTCCTATTTTTCTCTCTTGCCCTCCCTTTGTTATCAAGGTGACCCAAATCACCTCCACGGTTCCCTCCGCCTCCTCTACTCCCCTATACCAATGCAGTTTTTGACTATAATTGCTACCCCTCCTCCCTTCCCTCCCCTGTCCTTTCTGAACATAGTGTAACCTTCCAGGTTCAGGTCCCAGTCATGTTCTGGTGGCCAGGTCTTAGTGACCGCTGCCAGTATCCACCACTCCCTCAGTTAGCATCGTCAGCTGAGCTCAGGTATTTATTTCCCAAGCTCCTGGCAATATTTCAAATGATCTTTTCTCAAACATTGAACCTCTCCAAATGCTGGAAAGTGGTCCATGCCCTATTCACATCCACCTCCCATGCTTAAAATAAACAACTCATTGGTCTCCAACTGCTGCGCAGTGGCTCAAGAGTTTAACTCCCGTTATAGCTTGGCAGAAGACACCAAGAGAAAGGACTGCTGTGTGACTGAACTTCTCTACTGGGACTATATTGCCTCCTTCCCTCCCTCCCACCCAAAGCTAGTTCTATTTTTATAGGCACAGGATTTGACTGACAAGGAACTTCCTGTTTAGGGCAGGAAGTAGTGATCACAAGAACCACCAAGGACCCACCATCCTAGAAGGGCAAGAGTAGCTCTCCGGCCCCCTCTAGCTGCTGGAGGTCTGCTTCTGAACAAGTAAGTGGTCTACTGAGAATATAGGATATTGTTGTCTTAGAACAGGACAATCAGGAGCTTAAAGGGCACATAGGCAGAAAGTAAGGAGAGAGAAAAAAAACATGACAAAAGAGTAAGGATTGCAAACAGTTAAGGGTCAGAAATAAGACATGATTGGAGTGGTGCAGTGCAGTGGCTGTGGAGCAGCAGTCTTCCGGGAGATATTCTGGAGGATGTGGTGTTGTCCCATCTGCAGGCACCTCTCTGGGCTGAGGAGGAGGTTGCTCATCTCAGGCTGAGTTGGCCAGGATTTGTGGGACCTCCTCTTCTATCCAGGGACCGCCAATGCCACTGCCATTGCCTCAGAGGTTGCCAAGAAAAGAGGCGGTTGGACCACAGTGGGCTCAGGGAGGGTGAGGGTGGTGGAACAGAGGCACATCCTCCAGTTGTACCTCCACAATTCCTATGCCATTCTGGCAAAGTGTGGTTCCTCTATGGAGGCACCTACAGTGGAGACCAAGGAGGGATGCTGGGAACCTCCACAAAGAGAGACCCACAGGAGGGTGGCAGGGGACCCTGCAGGGAAGAGCAACTCCTGGTGGGGGACTCCATTGTTAGGAAGGTAGAACTGGGCAAGGAAGGGAGAGGGAGGTAAGGTGCCTGCCTGGCGCCATGGCTTGGAGGGACAGGAGGCGAATCCTCAGGATTGCAGGAGCAGCTGCACAGGGAGGGAGCGGATGTCATTGTCCACCTAGGGACAAATGACCTGGCTAAGAAAGGGATTAGAGAGTCGCAGGAAAGAGTTTGTGGATTTGGGGAGGGGCCTTAGTCAAGTAGCACGCACGGTAACCTTCTCGGAGGTGCTACCATCTATGGCATAGGAGAGGCTAGGGTGTTCTGTACCATGGGATTCAATCAGTGGATGAAAACTGGTGTGGAGCTCCAAGTTGGCTTCATTGGGGACTGAGGGTCCACCTGGAGTGAAGCAAGCCTATACTGGCATGATGGGCTGCATCTGTCCGGGAGGGACCAGGATCCCAGGTGATAGGTTTAAATGCTTCATTGGCAAGCTTTTAAACTAGCCAAGGGAGAGCACTGAAAGGAGCAGGAAAATCCTAGCCCCCAAACAATCACGGTAGTAGTGTGTGGCAAACACCAACATGGAGGTGTCAATAGGGAGAAGGGCAGGGTAAATGGAGAAAGTGACAAAAGCAAGAAGGACGGGGATGGGGCAAAGGGGTGAGCCATCAGGAAATGGAGGTAATGAGTACCAATGCCCATGAGTCTGGGCAACAAGCTCCCTGAGCTGGTTGCCTTAATGGAAGAGGATGCCTGGATATCGTGCAGATCACAGAAACATGGTACACAGAGAACCATGACTGGGATGTTAACATACCAGGGTACATAACTCACAGGAGAGACAGGCAGGGGAGAAGAGGGGAGGAGTAGCTCTGTAAGAAGGGATAAAAGCAACTGGACAAAAGAGTAAACAGGAGGAGGAGGAGGCACTGTGGGTCACCTTGGAGACTGGAAAGGGCACCACAATCACACAGGGTTGTGTACAGACCCCCATGTCAGGGGAAGAATGGACAAGGATATGATGGAAGGCATTCTTAGAATGGCAGAGAAAGGGAGATACTGTTGATGGGAGACCTGAATATGCCAGATGTTAACTGGAGCACATTGCTGCAGCCACATCCAAGAGCAGGGCCATTCTTGACACCCTACAGGTGGCAGGCATTAGACGTAGTTTCGGAGCCCACTCGTGAGGGGAGCAATCTTAGACCTCGTGCTCTCAAGCGGGGGGCAGTGAGAGGATCTCAGATCTAGAAGTAGGTTGCCATCTGGGACAAAGTGACCATCAAACAGTGTGGTTCACGTTAAACTCAGCTACAGAGTCAAGCCATACAAAAGTGAGGGTACTGGACTTTAGGAGGGCTGACTTTGTGAATGGAGGGAGTGCCTCAGAAAAGCACTAGCAAACAGGCTAGAAGGAGGTGTGGAGCAACAATGGGGAATTATCAAAACTGCCATCACAGAGGCAACAAGCCTTTGTGTGAAGCAAATAAACAAATCAAAACAAAGAAAAAGCCACTATGGTTCTCAAGAGAGGTGGCTGTGAAAGTCAGGAAGAAAAAGATAGCATTCGGAAGTATAAGGAAACACAGAAGGAGCAGGACAGAGAGCTGTACCAGTTAAGGCAGAAAGAAGCAGGGAGGAAGTCAGAATAGTAAAGGCCCAAACTGAGGAAAAGATAGCCAACTCAGTTAAGAAGGGGATAAAACCTTTTATAGGTACATCAGCGAGCATAGAAAGACAAAGGGAGGGATAGTGAGGCTGAATAGAATGAACGGTGGGTGGGCAGGGGACAGTGAAAAAGCAGGAATACTGAACAAATATTTCTGCTCAGTATTCCTAAAGAGGAGGGGAAGTGCCTAATCCAATTAACAGAAGCACTCTTGATAGGGGGTCAATCCCAGTCCTTTCACAGAAGAAAGGGTTCTGCAAGAACTCCTAAAACTGAAAGGTGGACAAAGCAATGGGCCCTGATGGAATTCACCCTCAGAATTCTAAAAGAATTAAGGAAGGAACTAGTGAAACCACTAGCTACTCTTTTTAATAAATCATGGGAGGATGGTGTGGTACCCGAGGACTGGAGGAAGGCGGATGTGATTCCCTCACAAAAGTGGGACCAAGACAGAGGCAGGAAACTACAGACCTGTCAGTCTGACCTCTGTGGTAGGGAAAGTGATGGAGTCACTTCTGAAGGAAAGAATAGTTGAGTACCTAGAGGTCAGTGGAGCACAGGATCCAAGGCAGCATGGGTTCTAGCGGAAGGTCATGTCAGACGAATCAATAGATTTCTTTGACTGGGTGACCAAAGTAGTAGACCAGGAGGGCTGTGGACATGGCCTACCTAGACTTTAGCAAGGCATTTGACACAGTCTCACACAAAGATTGATAGTCAATTAACCAGCCTGGGAGTGGGTCCAGGGTGGTAGCCTGGATAAAACATCGGCTGGACAACAGGACACAGAGGTAATTGTAAATGGAGTCCACTCTGAAGAAAGGGCGGTTACTAGTGGGGTGCCATGAGGTTCAGTGTGGGTCCAGTCCTTTTTAATGTCTTCATCAGTGACATTGCAGAGGGACTGGAAGGAAAAGTATGCTTTTGCAGATGACACAAAGATCTGCAACAGGGTTGATCACAAGGAGGCGTGGAAAGGATGAGAAAGGGACTTGGCAAGGTTGGAGGATGGTCAGATGTATGGCAGCTAGGATTCAATGCAAAAAAAGTGCAAAATAATGCACCTGAGAAACAAGAACCCAGGGGAAGAGAATACACAATGGGTGTGGGAGGTAGTTACAACAACAAAACAGGAAAGGGACCTGGGGTAATCCATATCAGATGACCTTAAGGTTAGCAAGCAATGTGAGAAGGCAGTAGGGAGGGCTGGGGTATACTGGGATGTATAGGAGAGGCATCAGCAGCAGAAAACAGGGTTGTTATCCCTCTGTACAGACAGTTGGTGAGACCCCATCTGGAATACTGTGTCCAGTTCTGGAGACCCCATCTCCGCAAGGACATAGACAGGATAGAGGCAGTCCAGAGGAGGGCAACTAAAATGGTGCAGGGTCTGCAAGAAGCCGTATGAGGAGAGACTAAAGGAGCTTAATATGTATACCCTTGAGGAAAGAAGGGAGAGGGGGACATGATAGAAACTTTCTAGTACCTCAAGGGAATCAACAAAGTCCAAGAGGGTAGCATCTTTCAGAAAAAGAGACTTGCAAGAACAAGAGGACACAATTTAAAGATAGAAGGAGGGCGGTTCAGGGGCAATGTGACTAAGTATTATTTCACAGAGGGTAGTGGATGCATGGAACAGCCTTCCTGAGGAAGTTGTGAGGTCCTAAAACTGTGGGAGAATTCAGAATGCATGGGACAGACATGAGCCAATTCTTGTGGGGGCGATAAGATATAGGCTGTTGGTTAACTAGGATCTGCGGCCCTATCCTGTAAGAGTATGAGAAATGGGCAGACTAGATGGAGCTAGTGGTCATATCTGCGTCAAAGTCTATGTTTCTATGTTCTATACCTTCTGCACCGCCACGTCTGAAGTCCTTCCTCTAACCTCCCCCTCGTCATCCTCCCACACTCAGAACTGAACCCTCCACACTAACCCTTCCTTCTGCTTCTCTGCTGTCTCCCAGAGGAAACACTAACAGCCCTTCTCTCTTTCAGTCCTTCTAAAGGCACATAACTGGATGACCTTGAACCTAAACCTCTACCTTTCAACTTCTGCTATAACCTACCCTCTCTCTTAATTCTAAATTTCTCCTTATCATCCTCATCTGTCCTTCATACTGAAACATGAGATGGTCCTCCCTCTCCCAAAGAGTGGTGAACCCTCCTCCCTGCAAATTTTCACCCAGTTCCCTCCTCCCTGCCCTTGCTAAGCTTCCAAGAACACCTGGCCCTTTGTCAACTAACCTCCTTCCTCAGTGACTCTTCCTTTTCACCCTGTTCCAATATAGCTTTTAGAAGAACCACTCCACTACCACCTCCTAATCAGGCTCACTGACTCCAACTTCACTGGGATGGAAATGGCCTCATTACCTCTGCCATCTTTTCTCAACCTCACAAGGCTTTTGACACAGTCTTCCATGCCCTACTTTTGACTCCTTATGGCTGGAGGATTGTCTACTTCTGCACAAAACTGGTTTAGAGCTTACCTCTCAGGCAGAACACCATCAGTCAAGAACCAGGATACAGTCCCTTCCCCCATTTCCACAGGAGTCCCATGGGGCTCAGTGCTTGGACCCATTCTTCTCCATCTTCCTAAATGACTTGCCCTCAGTATGCTCTCCTGTTTCTCTTTCCATACGTATGCTGATGACACTGTCCTGTTCTCCTCTGGCAAATGCCCCACCAATGTAGCAACCACCCTTCAGCATGACTTCCACCACATCAGCTATTCCTAAATGCCAAAGATTGTCTCCATGACTTTGGCACTAGGCAGAGATTCTAGGCTCCACCTCTACCTTATTTCCATACCTTGATGGGACAATCCAGAGGACACCTCCTCATTCAGATACCTTGCAGTTTGGTTGAGATCGACACTCAACTTCTCTGGCCACATTGATGCCATCCTGAAAAACTGCACCCCAAACTAGGTGCCATATTCAGGAACCATACTTGCATCTGTCCTGTGGCATGGCGTTAAAATTGTCCAGAAGATGATCTTCCCCATTTCTGACTACCGTGCTGTAGTCTATGGTGCCACTCCCAAATCCTCCTGACCCAGCCAGATTGGACACTCTTTAACGCCTTCTATCATTCTGCCCTTGATGCTCCATTATGCACACATCACTGTGACCTCTACCATGCCCTGTCCCTTGCCCCACTTGCCAACAGGCACTTTACTCATTGTGCCAAACTCACTTCTAAATTTTGCTTAGGAGAACTTCCCTCATACTTCTAATGTTCACCTCTTCCTCCCTCCCTCCCCCACTCCCTCAGATCCTCTGACACGCACTTTGTTGGTCCTCCATCAAACCACTCTCATCAGTCAGTAAGGCTTCACCCATCATTTCCCACAAATCTGGAACTCTCTCCCACAAATACAGCACTCCTCCTCTCCTCCTACTTCCTTGCCTCTGCCTTACAAACTTTCTGTCGTCTAAATGCTCCTCGCTTTGACCCTCCTTAGCCATCCTCCTATATATCTGCTCTCTTCATGTCTCACATCCCTATTAAACCTTCCTCCCCTGAGCCTGCTTCTCAGCAGCTCTCCTCTCCCGTCCTGCTTACTCCCTCACTCCTACTCAACCTTCTTCCATTACCAACTTACCCTGCTTAGTTTTGACCTGTAGCAGGGTTCTCAGCATCATCAGAGGGGTCTAGCACTGGGCAAGCTGTCTTCCCTCCTTTCTACCCAACTTGTCCTCTCCCAAATATGCCCTCTGTTGGGATTCTTAACACCCTGGCAATGTTTACTCTCAGGTAGTTTCTTCCTCCCTTCTTTTTCTTTCTCTTCTATCCCCATATTTCCCTCTGCCCAACTTGTCCTCCCAATTCTATCTCCTGGCAGGGTTCTCTCTCATCCTTGAAGGGCCCAGCACTGGCAGTTACTCTTCCTTCACACTCCCTCCCCTCTGTCCTTCTGCCCAGCCCTCTCCTGTTTCTGTGCTCTGTCCAGGTTTCTGCATCCTGGAGTGGCCCAGTCTTGGGCAAACTTCTTTCCTCCTCTTCCTCTTTTCCCTTCATCCTATCTTTTCTCTCTTCCCAATGTGCCCTCACCTAGTTCTGCCCCTGACAGGGTTCTCTGCATTATGGAGGGTTCCAGCATGGGAAAATGAGCTCTTCTTTCCTTCCCCTTTCCTTCCATCCTTTCTACCTAACTCATCCTCGACTGACTCTGCTCTTGGGCAGGTTTCAGCATCCTGAAGAGGCTTAGTCTTAGGCAAGTTCTCCATCCCTCCTCCTCCTTCCCTTTACCATCCTTCTGCTGTCTCTACCCAATTTGTCCTTGCCTACTCCTGCCCTTACTCCCAAATCCTTGCCTCATTCCATCACTGGCAGTGATCTCCACTCTCTGAAGGGCCAGTTCAGGTATAACTCATCCTTCCCTACCCTATCCCTTACCCCCACCTCCTTCCTGCCCCTCTACCCCCTGCACATAAACAAATGAATTAGTTCACTTGTGCTAATAACTTGCACTTTTTGTTCTGTCTGAAGTGTCTTCAGATCGCACTAGTCTGTGTTAACTTGCCCCTCACAACTGATTTGTTGCTGACTTTGCTCTGTAATGTTCCCCCATCATTATCCTCTCCTTCCCCAGCTGATTTCCCTGCCTTCCTCTTTTATGTCCCTCACTTCACATCATTCATTCAATAATTGTTAAATTATCTGCTTTAACTGTGATCCATTCCTGTAAGGATTTGGATCCAAGGTTACATTAAATTTTGTGCTATGTTGCTAAGATATGCCACTTGTAGTTAAATACATATTCCACATGTATGATATATTTAACAGTATGTTTGGTCATAAATGTGATTGTATGATTATTTATGATATTTTCTAAACGTATGTCTTGTTACAAATTTAATTGAATGTTTAATTTTTCAGGTATGTTAAACGGTAAACTGTAGGTCTAATTCTTCATCCAATTGTACTCCCGTCGCACTGAGAGACGAGCAGCTTGTTCAGTGTGCCTTCCTGGTGAAACATTTCAATAAATAAATAAATAAAATACCTTCTATATGGAAAATTAGGCCCACTGAACCCCACCCAAATTCCTACACCCACGCTTCATTTAACTGTCTAGATCTCTATCCCTAGCAAACAAAGAGGAGCTGCTCCACTGCTAAACTATGCCATGCATAAAAAGCAACTGGGTAAACAAAAAATGAATGGCGCCAGTAAACAGTGTACAAGGTTTTAATAAATAAATACCTTGCTGGGCTGTGCAACAGTGCAGACAGAAAATCACAGCAGGTGTGACCAACCTGGTTTCACCTAGAAGGCTTTCTCTCAAGGGCAAGGGAACATTACATCCGGTATGCCTAAATAGTGTTCCAAACAGATCACGTGATTCAAAGTCAAATATCTTAAAGTTAAAGTGCAAAAGTGCTACCCATACCATAGTGATAACTAATATTAGAAGCATACTGACATTTAAAACCAACTGTAGCCCTATGAATTCTAAGTAACAATTTAGATTGTTATTGCCAATAGTTCCATCCATACTTCAATTAATTGAAAACCTTAGTATAAAGATACAGTCTATCATAAATATCCTAGCTTAAAGGAATAAACAAATCCACATTCATGAGGCTCAACTTGTTTATCTGAAGTTACAAGACTAAACAGAAAGTACATCACAATACATTATGAAATGATAATACTGGGCACTAAGACAGAATCAACTTGCAAATATATAAATCATTAATTGATTAAATACTTTTAGAAAATGGCTTAAATCAGTACAGTATTCTGATTGGCTGATGGCCTGTCAAAACTGGGTAATTATTTTCAATAGAGCCCAGTAAAAATCAAGATCCAGACACAACTGGCACATCACCAATCAAATCAGCATGCCAACCATCAACATTCCTTCTGGGAGCAAGTGAAACCAGTAGGAAATGCTGGTTTTCTTACTCACGTCTGCAGCCCTTTACTTGCAACCACCAATGACAGTGTCAAATTCAAATTTACCTCCTGTCACCTTCAAAATGTTGTCTGAGCAGTATCTGGAGTCACTGTTCCACACAGCATCCAACGAGGAACACTAGGAAAATGAAGAAAACCTGTCACAAAAAGAAGCCTCTGTAAATAAATGAAAATGGCACCTGTCACTAAGCACCACACATCTGACAGAAATAGACTCTAGCCGTAGGAAGTAAATACAAAAAATACAAGCTGGGTCATCTCAGTACTACATGATTGGGCAAAGAGAGTAGCAGAAATATTAACTGGCACACTGACAGCACTGAACAGTACATTCTGTAGATTTCATGCAGAAGTGCGGAAGTCAAGTGGCAAGCAGTACTAGTCACCAGGTACTGTGCTCTCTAGGAGGCATTAACAGACATCTGAACAGTCCAGAAATTTGTCACAACCTAAACATAATCACAGACCCTCAGTTTAAAGGCAGCAATAATGTTTTCAAAGGTATCTTGAAACAGTACAGAAAAGAGAAAAAGACCAGGCAGCACACCACCCACCCATTTTCCGACTCTGACCTAGCTAAACTGAGACAATCTCCAGCATTATGTGTAGACACTGCACGGGCTTGCTGAACCGAGTATGGTTCGAAATACAACTGCACCTAGTCCAGCACGGCAGAGAGGGCCTCCAAGATCTCACACCTCTCTTCCTTTGAACCCCACAGAGATAACATGGGGCAAGAATTCCTGGCTTTGTCTCACAACCCCAAAACGAAAAAACACAAAGATCCCTGAAACAAATAAAGAACTACAGAAGGAGGGTATGTATGTATGCTGATCCCGCAACCCTGAATGTCCTGTGGCAGCATACAAAAATACATAAGCAAGCTCCCAGAAAACAAAAGGCTGTACCTGCACCGAGACAAGCTGCACAAAAGTTGTTAGACACCCAACCAATCTGGTACACACAAGAACCGCTCGGAAAAAATTACTTAGGAGAAATGCTGAAAAAATAAGCAAACAAGCTAACCTCAGCCATCCGTACACAAACCACAGCATTCAGAGCACTCATGTGCAAATTCTATCCAATGCTGGGCTGGAGTCTCGCAAATCAGATGATTACGGCTTACAGATGTGAAGCAAGCCTTAAATCTTATTGGAAACCAAGCAACAAGACTGGAAAACTGGAGTGGCCTTTCCTGGAAAACAGCAACCACAAGAAAAGCAACCAAGAGAGCAACAACATAGAACAACTGAGAGAACTGCTGCCATCTACTGGAACAACCTATGATACAAAGCTCCTTCAACATAATGAACTGTACATTCTCAGGACCTGTTCAGTTTACTGAAAACAAAAAGTAAATCATCAAAAAGGGCTGCGATTTCTTTTTGCTCACAGCCACATAAAAGTTTAAAAACGAGTTGAAAGGTGTTTTCTTGTTTTCCCACACCCTCCCAAAAGGGATTACTTTTCCTCTAATAGTAGTTATTCACTATTCAAAAAAAAAGTTTACAGTTCAAAAGAATTTTTTTGTCTGTGTCTTTATTAAAACATAGTGAAGCCATTTTTCTAAGTGCAATAATACCCTCCAGGGTGGGCATTGTGGAATACTGGCCCTTCAGGGGCTATAAAGCCCTCTGCCTGCAGCGTTGGGCCTCATTACACCCAGGGGCGTCCGGTATTTCCCAATAATGCCACCTGTCTGGTATTATTGCTACAAGATGCATTGGTAACAAAGGTGCTGCTCCTTCTGGCCAGCTATTTAATTCCGTCCTAACCACTTGCAGTGCGTTGAGCTACAAGTACATCTTTCATAGTAAATAATCAGGCCTATCGAGAGAAAAAGATATGATCAGTAATGGAGGATTAGAGGTGAAAATACAGAACTCAGAAAAGCATAATTAATTTGTAATCAAAGACAGCTTAAAAAACTTTTCTAAGAGGCATTAGTGTGGTCTAGTTCACTTCGTCTGTTTATGATGGGCATAACCTCCAGTCTGCCATTTAGGTCTTGGGCCAAATGCCCACCTAGCTGGAAGATCCATAAAGCTTCCATTTCCAGAATGAAGGTTTTAAATCATCACCTCTTTTTACCTAAAGTGACTCTCTCTATCCCACAGAAAGTGAAACCATGTTCATCTTTTTCATTAGTCTGTATTATGTGTGATGCTAGGGCATTCTTACCCTTACAGAAATAATTATATGAAATGTTTTTATGCTGCACACATGACACTAGCAAGTGATATATGCTGCAAGCATGATTTAAATGTTAAATTGAACTGATTGCATGTATATGGCATGCATGCAGCAAGCAAGTGTGGAAACCATGATTTTTATGTTAAATTGGGAAATACTGCATGCATGTGGCATGTGTGCAAAAAGCAAGTGGTCACTGACAACTGTACACAGGAAAGTTAAGTGACTTGCTCAGGATCTAACCATACACAAGTAGGGTTGATGAGATTCAGACCCAGATCTCTGTGCCTCCAAAACTCCTGACTTGCAGTTCAGTGCCTTAACCACTAAGCCATGCTGTCTGCATACATATGACTGGCTTGCACTTCAGTACATACTGTATCTGAATACATCTGCCTGCATGCGGCATGCTTGTAGCCACTATTATGCTTTTCAGTTTTCTTCTCTCCTCATCTTTTCAGTTTCTTAGATACATTGATACATAGATACATAGACAGTGTCAGCAGATAAGGGCCTATGGCCCACCCAGTCTGCCTATTTAAGTTTGTAAGTTCAGTTTATGTTTTCCAGGAAGTCTGTTGCCCTTACCCTGACCTCCAGAATTCCTTTATGTCTATCCCATGCATTCTTAAATCCTTGATTGTTTCAGCCCCCACCACTTCCTCTGGCAGGGTGTTCCACTTGTCCACCACTCCGCTCTGTGAAGAACGCTGTCTTCTCTCCCTCATCTGATTTTACAGTTGAACTGTAGCACACATGCCAATGCAAACACATGTTGTTTTCCCCACCTCAATACACAAATTTACCCACAAAACTACTTAATTACTTTTGTCTGGCCTGTACTCCTACTGTTTTCTCTCCATAGTTTTGAATGCTTCCATGCAAACAGACTTTAAGGCGCAAACACACAAGGTAGCAGTAACTCCACATGCACACACCCACATGGCCAGTCCCTCCCATGCACACACACTGTAGAGGGTACAGCCATGCTGCTACAGACAACCCACCGAGTACAGATATAAGTTAAAAGACTTTACTTGAGTACTAGGCAGCCAGAGGCAGGAGTCTTTAAGAGATGATGTCCATGGGTCAGAGTGCTGGGGCATACCCCTTGAAATGAATAGAGTTATTTTCCATTACTATTTTATACATTATGATGGTGAGTTACTATTTTATCGTTATGATGGTGAGTTGGAGATAATGAAAGCCACTGTTCTACTAACAAGGCCCTTGTTAGTCGAGTAGTGGCCTTCGTTAATCTCCAACTCTTCATGTATAAAACAGTAATTAAAAATACCCCCATTCATTTCAGTGGTGCACACACCTGCAGTCTCCTTTGCCCTTTGTCATAGTATGTCTGAGCATGGGATGTGGAGGTCAGTTTTATTGGTGGGAGGAGGTATAAGCCTGACTATAGTGGGCTCCAATAGTCTGTGCATACCAGACTGCTCAACTGTTTGTGAATGCAAGGGACAGCTCTAGAATGTCTGCAACATCTCAAAAGGGTACAACTTATTGGTTTGACCGAAACATGATATGCAAATCAGGAAAATTCAAATAAGATTCATCTGCATATACCCCAGAGCAGTGTGTCCAATTTGGGCTTAATCCACCCAATTTCTAACCAATTTTTTCCTGGCTGAAGTTCTGCCTCCTCAAAAAAGAACTTTGTTCAGATTTTTCTCCCAACTCCATTCTATTTAATACCCATCCCTATTGTTCATGAAGCTACCCAAAGGTGAAGAAATGTGAAAACACATCAACAGTTCAGTCCTTCCTCCTTCCCCAGTCCCCTGTAAAAATATTATTTACTTTTGCATGCCCGGCCACTTGGCCAGAAACTGCAACCTGGCAGAGTGTACCACCAACCCAGTTTTCAGTCCACTCCCCACTTTCCTTCCACCAGAAGCTGATGTTAGAACTGACCATCACAGGTCCCCAACATGGTCAACGACCAAGTTCCATCACTATCCAAAACCACCCAACCTGGATTTCTTGCATCTTGCTTGGTTGCTGTGGCTGCTTCCGCACTGCACTGATCAGGGCCTATGAAGGCCACCAGACTGCTGTCACCACTGCTTCTAAGCCTAACTTGCTGCCAAGGGGCTGTGTGTTTTTTCTTGCAAGGCAAGCCCAGTAGAGTAAGTAGGCAGCCTAGTCTTGAGTTGGCTTCTAGCTCACCCTCTATCCCTTCAGCCACCAGTGGAGGTGGAGACTCAGTAAGAGTAGAACAACAAAATATGCTGCCACCACACTGCTATTGAGAGTTCAGTGCTTAACTCTTCAAAGCTGTAGAGTGCATTCTGTCTACTCTCTGGTGGAAAGACAGTGTTGCACTTGCAAGGTTCATACACCCTTTCTTGGCTGGAGCTCATCCACATCACATGTGATTGTGCCACTGCTAATAGACGGAGAGAGTGGATAATACAATACAGACACAGTCAAGTCTGGAGAGTACCTGCAGCATGAGCACACACAGGACAGGTGTTCAATTATTTTGCAAAAGATTAAATCTAAATTTAAAGCACTTGTACGTGGGCCTGTATGTCACCTGATACTGTATAATGTTTCTCATGTACTCTGTAACCTCCCGGTCACACCTGAAAATAGGCACTTGTTGTCTAGTGTGCGTACCTGGTAAACAAAACAAATAAATAAATAGGAACATTATGCTCCATGCTAAGAGTTGCCACCCCCAACACATCATTAAAACATTCCTAAATCCCTGTACATGCGAATAAAGAGGAACTGCAGCCTAGAAGCAGATTTCCAAGACAGGAAGGGTGAAATCATGATGGTTCCAGCAGAAGAGCTACGATCAGGGTCTTGGACCTGGCAGAGAGGAAGTGAAGAATATGACCAGAAGTGACCTTTTAGTAATAATAATAATAATAAATGTTATTTCTAAAGCGCCTCTCAGATTTTCATGGGCTGTACAAAACACATAATACAAATCAAACATTATAATTCAATATAAAACACAGATAAAACTATAGTCTCTGGTACAGAAGGAAACTGATGTAACAACTGAACCAAAATTGAATTTTGTTTCCAGATATACTATGCGATCAGCAGGTATAAGGAAGATAATAACTAAGAATTGGGGTATTATTCATTCTGATCCTATACTTCAGAATTACCATCCATCCCCACCCAGATTCAGTTATAGGAGAGCACAAACCATAGGTGACTCTCTCATCCACAGCTACCAGACAAGTAGTGATGCAGAGATCTAGGACTTGGTTACCACCATTATCTCAGGGTACCTTTAAATGCAGCCTGTGCAAATATTGTGATGTAATTGAAAAAACTACCCACTTTAGAACATGCAACACTACCAGGGATTTTGCCATGCTTAACTTTATCAATTGTTAAGCAGTCAATCGTGGTGTACCTGGCTACTTGTAAATGCTCGGCATTTTATGTAGGTAAAACAACCAAGTCCTTGAAGGTGAGGGTCGGTGAGCATATGAGAGCCATCGACCAAGGAGATACTAAGAATGCCCTAGTAACACATAATATTGAGACTAATGAAAAGATGAACATGGTTTCACTTTCTGTGGGACAGAGAGAGAAAGAGAGTCACCTTAGGTAAAAGAGGTGGTGATTTAAAACCTTTATTCTGGAAAGGAAGCTCCATGGATCTTCCAGCTGGGTGGGCCTTTGGCCCCAGCCCAAATAGCAGACTGGAGTTATGGCCATCATAAACAGATGAAGGAGGAATAGACAATGCTAATGCCTCTTAGAAAAGTTTTTTAGCTGTCTTTGATTACAAAGGAAATATGCTTTTCAGAGTTCTGTATTTTCACCTCTAATCCTCCATTATTGGTCATATATCTTTTCTCTCTGTCGATCTGATTGCTTACTATGAAAGATGTATTTGTAGCTCATTGCACTGCAAGTGGTTAGGAGAGAATGAAATAGCTGGCCAGAAGGAAGCACCTTCCTTGCCAATGCATCTATACGTATTTAATCAATTAATGAGTTATGTATTTGCAAGTTGATTCTGTCTCGATGCCCAGTGTTTCCATTTCATAATGTATTGTGATGTACCTTCTGTTTAGTCTTGTGACTTCAGGTTAACAAGTTGAGCCTCATGAATGTGGATTTGTTTATTCTTTAAGCTAGGATATTTATGATAGACTGTATCTTTATACCAGGCTTTTCAATTCATTTAAGTATGGATGGAACTATTGGCAATAACAATCTAAATCGTTAATTAGAATTCACAGGGCTACAGTTGGTTTTAAATGTCAGTATGCCTCTAATATTAGTTGTCACTGTGGTATGGGTAGCATTTTGCACTTTAACTTTAAGATGTTTGAATTCGATTGCCCACGTGACCTGTTAGATACACTATTTAAGCATACCCTGATGTAATGTTCCTCGTCCCTTGAGAAAGCCTTTTAGGCAAAACCAGGTTGGGTTACATCTGCTGCGATTTTTTTTTTTTGTCTGCACTGTTGCACAGCCCAGCAAGATATTTTATTTATTTATTAAAAAGCTTTGTACACTGTTTACTTGTGCAGTGCATTTTTGTTTACCATCTCTCAACCCTTCTTGATGACCTGTCCAGGACAGGCTGGTCTCCCTATCAGCACTGTTACCTTGGTTGATACAGCTCTCAACTATTTCAGATCCCTCCTCCTCCTCTGCATCTGGAATCACCTTGATGCACTTGGATGCACCAGAGTCCATGGTTACCACCTCCCTTGGATTACATCATACCTCCTAGACTGTCTAATAATCTGGGATCAAGCTTGGAAAGACATAAACAGTCACCCTCTTCTACAGCCTATCAAAGATATCACCATCTCTGAAATATATGCACTAGGCTAGTCAGACAATCTAAATCAGACTATTTTCCTAGCACCTTCAAGGCAAATGTAAACCACCCTTCTAAATTCTGGAAGGTGAGTACGCGCTGCAGTCTCACCCCCAAATAGCCCTTGTGCTCCTACACAGAGTGACTGACTCCACCCTGTTGGCCACTCCCAAAGCCACTAGCCAAAGCTTTTAATACCTTTTTCATCTCATGTGCATCCTCTCTCCCGCTGTACACCCTCCTTAGCCCCAGTGCCTCCTTTTCCACCCTTGGTTGTCAAGGCACACCTTGCCCTGAACTCATCCAAAGGCAAAAGCCCGATGACCTTGATGCTGAACTGCTTTATCTGTCTTCTGCCATTTCATACCCCATAGCAGAACCACTAAACCTCTTTTTAACCTAGTCTCTGTCCCAAGTGCTAGGAAGCATGCTACTGTCATCCTCTCCATAAAGGTGCTGGACCCTTATGCAACTGGCTTTTATCACCCCATCTCCTTCTTCCCATCCTGGCCAAACTGCAAGAACATGTAGTACCCTCCCAGCTCTCCTTACCTTTACACCTCCTCCTTTTCCTCCTTTCCAGTCTGGCTTCCATAAGAACCACTCCACATCCACCTCTTTACAGTCACAGTCGCATTACAACATCACTAAATAAGGCCTGTCGGTTGCTCACTGGTGTACACTGGCGTACCCACACATGTGAACTCTATAGCTGACTCAGGTTGGTTGCAACTCTCAAACCGGATAAAGTACCTTACCTGCCTGATGGCGAAAAAATCTACTCTGGGCCTCACTCCATCCTGTATCCAAGACCTGTTATGCCTGAGTGCTAGCACCCGTTTTACCAGAAGATCAGAACACCAGCTCTCCAAGTCCCCCGATGCGGACTTCTAGGGACAAAGATCATTTGCCTATCGTGCCCCCAGCTGGCTAAATGCCCTCAGCACTCATATTACTGCCTCCACCTCTCTAGGTATTTTCAAATCAAGGCTTTTCTCTCACCTTGCCACCTTCAGCTCTGTGACTGCCTTGATTAAACCTCCTACTTTCTCTACCCACCCTGTCCGTTATTTGACAAAGACATGTTTGGGAAACCTTTTCTCCTGCTATTATCTGCTCCCCACCTTTCACTTACCTCTCTGTTCTGGACTTTTCCCTATTTGTCTCTCCTAATCTGGCATGACCTCTTTCTTGTAATAATAATGTGATTATTGATATCTCATGTCCTTTTGCACAAATGATTTGATATGTATTTGTATATGTTTTCTTGCTCTTGACACAACACAAATTGTTGTGTTATCTATGTAACCTTTGTACTGTACCTAATTGACGTGGAACCTTTGTAAAAGAGCCTCTGGCTCAAAGGTAGTAATTCTATAACAATAAACTAAACTAAACTAAACTAAACTAAACTTCTGTCCTCCGGCTTACTGATTCCATCTGTTCCGCATGGATCAGGACCTTATCACGCTTGCCATCTTTATTGACCTTGCCAAGGCTTTCAACACCATTTCCATTCCCTTCTACTGGACAGACTCTTAGCTGCTGGTTTGTCTCCTACTACCACTAACTAGCTCAAATCCTATCTAGTGGGCAGATCACAATCAGTCAGAACCAAGGACTCTCATTCTCCACTTCCACCCATCCACTCCAGGATCCCAGACATAAGTCCTGGTCCGATTCTCTTCGTTTCCCTCATTGATCTCTAATTGGTCTGTTCACATGCATGTAGATGACACTGTTCTCTAAGCTTCTGGTCCCTCCTCTCCATGGTGGCATACACACTCCATCAGAACTTTGAAAATGTCCAGCAGTGGCTATATGCCAACCAGTTGTTTTAGACACCAAGAAGACTGTCTCCGTGACCTTTGGCACAAGGCAGAGACTCTCTAGTCTTCCCAGCCCATACTGTCACACTCTTGAGGAACCATGTTGTAAGATACTGCTCTCTTAGGTGCCTAAGAGTCTGACTTGACAAACACCTTGACTTCACTGATTGCATGGATGCTGTTTGCAGAAATTACTCACCAAACTGGGTGCATATACTGGAATCATGAATGTATTCCTTTGATAGCCATAGAGAAATTCTGTTTGGAATGATCCATCCAACATTTGACTATGGTGATCTAGTCTGCAGTGCTGCCCACAAAACCACCCTAGCTAGACTGGACACTCTTCCCTCCTTCTGTTGCTTTGTTCTTACCCGCCCACCCACACTCACCACTGCTCCCTATACCAATCCATGGTGCTCCCCTCTCTATGATCACTGCCTGGCTCATTGTACCAACTTCATTGGTAAGTTCTGGTTCTAAATGCTCCTTCCTACCTTTGTCTTCAATCTCCCTCCCACAGAAGCAGTGCTGCTCATAGCCTGGCCATCCCTCAGATCCTCATCTGCTGGCCAAACTTCCTTCTTCCACTGCTTTCCAATGCTTTGAACTCACTCCTGCTGACATCTGAAATGCACCTTTGATTCAGTCACTATCCTCCTCATGCACTCATTCTCAGCCTCCTCATGCAGCTGTTCCTAATTCTTCCTGCCTCCTCACCCTATCCCTTGACCACTGTCAGTGCCCTCCACCTCTATCCCCATGACCCCATGCCTTCACCCCTACTTTGCCTGCATGGATAACCAATTTTGCAGAGCATGCACCAACTGTATGCATTTGTTATTTTGTCAACTAAGTATGTGTAGTCATTGCAGTCATTGCTTTCCTGCTTGCATGTCATCAGCTTAACTCCCTGTATCCTTAACTACTATACTTAGATGTTGAATGTTAATTCCTGTACCTGTGTTGTAGCACTTTTGCCTATTGTTAACCTGATTATTCTACTTTAATTCCTTTTCTCCTCCCCAGGACACATTGGAAATGAATAAATTGTTCAGTATGTCTCCTGCTGAAACTTTTAAATGAATGAATGAATATTGCTTCCATTCCTTTGAGAGAAGGTGACATAAAGCTTAGAATGATGTGTGGCAATCGTAGTGGTTCTGTGGCAATAAACATTTCCCTCATTCTCTAACTGCTTCCCAATAGGGTTGAAGTATAGTGCAGGACCAAAAATGTGAGTATGTGTGGCTTGTGGTTCACACACCTCATCAGAAAACTGCTGAGGGGTATCATCCATTTTGATTTAAAGACTGGGATAGTTGGAATGAGCTTAAGCCCCTGTGTGACTCCCTGCCAACTGACCTTTAACAGCAGTTGATTCAAGATATAATCAGCCTTGCAACTGGAAACTTTGCTGTTGACCTGCCAGTTGCATCTTCATCATATATCACAAACACTGGTGAGCCTCACCCGAACTCCAGCCATGTGTTCCTTATAGTAAGAGTGCTCTCCACAGGTCCAAAGTCTGTTGCCTGTAACTGGCTTCCAAAGATAGGTTGGTAAAGTATATCAGTAAGTTGGTCTCCTAGCTAGGTGAAACTCCTGTACCTCCTTCAGGAGGAACTTTGGAGTGGAGTGAAGGACAAGCTTGTCCTTGCAGCAGTAGGTCCCATGCCCCTCCCCAACTTCTCCTCCTTGTTCCTTCCCAGACTCCAGTGCCCCTCTTCATTCCTGTTGTCTTTCCTGGAGTACTGTAACCCCATTATATCTTTATTGCTTTTACTGGAATCCAGTGCCCCTCCTTCCCATCCTTATGTCTTCCTTGGGGTCCAGTGCCCCACTGCACATCCTTATTTCCTTCCATGTAGTCCACTACTTCCTCCCAGTTCACATTTTATTTTTCCTTCCCTGGAGTTCATTCCACCCCACCCCACCCCCACATACACACTTTACATCATAATTGCCATTCCTGGAATCCAGTGCCTCTCCCCACTTTACATCCTTATTGTTTTCTGAGTCAGGTTCTCCTCCCACTTCACATCCATATTGGCTTCCCTAGAGTCTGTTGCACCCTTTCACATTCATATTGCCATTCCTGGTATCTTCGTTGCCCCCACCCACTTTACATCCTTATTACTCTCTCTGGAATCCTGTCCTCACACATTACACCTTATTGCCATTCCTGGAATCCAGCATCCTCCACTTTTACATCCTATTGCCTTCCCTGGAGTCCAGTGCCCTGCACATCAGATCCTTACTGCCATTTTGGCCATCCAATTCCCCTCCACATACTTATTGCCATTCATAAAATGCAGTGCCCCCAACTTCATATCCTATTGCCTTTCCTGAACTCCAGTGGTCCCTACTTTACATCCTTATTGCCTTCCCAGAATCTAGTACCCCTGCTTCTCATCCTTTTACCATTACTGAAATCCAGTGCCCTGAAACTTCACAGCATTTTTGCCTTCCCCAGAATCCAGTGCCCCCACTTCATATCTTTATTACCATTCTTGGAATCCAGTGCCCCTAACTTCACATCCTTATTTCCTTCCCAGAATCCAGTTCCTCCATGTCACATACAAACAAATGAATTTGCCAGCAGATAAAGGACTTATGGTCTATCGAGTCTGCTAATGTGTGGAGCTAGCAATCCTATATTGCAGCTGCCCTCCATCCCCTGATCCTTCCTCTTACCCTATTCCATCCCCTTTGAAGCAGTTCACTGTTCTACAGGATACCACTTTCACAGGCAAGCATTCCACCCAGACACCATTCTCTCTGTGAAAAGTGCATCTCATTTCCTCCTGAACCTTATACTCACCAATTTGAGATTGTTACCTTGAGTGTCCCTAACCCCTTAACTTGAATAGTCCCCCATGCCTGTCTTGTTTATTCCCTTCATGTACTTGAGGTTTAAATCATATCCCCCTGTCTTTCCTCTCCTCAGTGGGTACATGTTCAACTCCTCAGCCTGCTCACATAGGGTATATCCCTTAGTCCCTGGATCATCTTTTTTGCCCTGCGCTGCACCCCTCAGTAACTTAATGTCCCTCTTCAGGTATGAGCACCAGTACTGCATGCAGTACTTCAGGTGTGGCCTAACCAGTGACCTATACAATGGCAGGATCACCTCCTCTCCTTGAAGATATACCCCGGAAATACAATCCAGCATTTTGTTGTCCTTTGCAGCTGCCTTCCTGCATTGTGCTGAGTTGTTCATTGAGCCCACTATTATCACCCTCAGATCTTTGTTCTCCTCTGTTATGGCTAGCTGAACCCTCCCAGCTGGTAGCTCCTTCTTGTTTTTGTCCTGAAATGTAACACGTGCACTTTTGGCATTGAATCCAAACTGCCAGGTGTCTGACCAGGTCTCCATTTTGACAGATCATCCTACAACCCATGCCACTCTCCTAGGTCATCCACTACTGCTCCCATCTTGGTGTCATCTGCAAACAAACTGATCTTGCTCTTCATGCCCATTGAGATGTCTGATATGGAGGGTTAGACCAGTCAGGCAGAGCCATCCCAGATCTATTCCACTCAAGAACTCATATGTCACACTGCCAAACAGGGACAACCAAATAGAGGTACCCAGAGAAATGGAAGGAAAGGATGTGGAGGTTAGCCAAGTGCAAAGATGGAGTTAGCACCCAGGAGGTGGATAGGCAGAAAAAGGGCAAAATTCAGCAGAAAGGCAGACAGCAAGGTGAACCAGGGATAAAGGACAACCAAGGAAGGGGCTGGAGTAGAACAGAAACAGTCTAGGAGGTCAAATCATGGAAAGTCATGTGTCAAATGCCAGGAGCCTTAGCAACAAGATGGAAGATCTGAGGCTGTCATGGTGCAGTCAGACCTGGACATTGTGGCCATCACTGGAAACCTGGTGTAATGATAACCACGACTGGGAGCTGGCCATACCTGGCTATAACATATTCAGAAGAGACAGGGCAGGCAGGAAGGGGAGGAGGAGTGGCACTGTATGTGAAAAATGACATAAGGGCCACAGAGATCCAGGAGGAACAAAATGGGAGAGATGCTGTGGGTTAAGCTGGAAAGGAAAATGGGGCCAGCCATCCGCAGCAGGTGTGGTCTATAGACCACCAGCCCAGGAGGAAGAAACAGATAGGGAGCTGATGCTAGCCATCCAGAGGATGGCAGACAAGGGGTGAGGTAGTACTGGTTGGAGACTTCAATATTCCAGACGTGGACTGGAGCATTCCAGCAGCAGCATCAACTAGGAGAGATTTATCCTGGACTCCCTTCAGGGTGCCTTCCTCAAGCAACTGGTCATGGAACCAACTCAGCAGAAGGCAATACTGGACCTTGTGCTCACAAACAGGGACAGTGTGATGGGGGTAAGAGTGGGGAGCACCTGGGGAACAGTGACCACCAGTCACTGTGGTTTGAAATCACAGAAAGAGCAGACCCAAACCACACAAAAACACGTATCCTGGATTTTAGTGGGGCAATCTTTGGGAAAATGGGGAGATACTTGAAAGAGGCATTAAGGGAATGGGGCAGGAATCAGGGTTGAGGAACAGTGGAAGTATTTAAAATGGGGATTACAAGAGCAACAGAATTATGTATTAGCAGGTTAGCAAGAGAAAAGGAAGAGAGACCATTATGGTTTTCAAAGAGGTAGCAAAGAAAGTGAAAGCCAAAAGATTGCATTCAGGCAATACAAAAAGACACAGGCAGAAGGGATAGGGAGAAGTACCAGGAGAAGCAAAGGAGGCAGGAGGTCAGTAAGGAAGCCAAAGCTCAGACAGAAGAACACATTGCAAAATCGGTGGGTAAAGGGACAAACCTTTACAGGTACATAAGTGAAAAAGAAAGGCAAAGGAGGGATAGTGAGACTGAAGGGGAGGATGGGGCTGTGTGGAGGATGACAACAGTAAAGCTGACATATTGAACAGGTATTTCTGCTCAGTCTTTACTAAGGAAGAGGAGGTAATGGGTCTGAATGGAGTACAAGGGGGTGAGAATGGTGCAGAAATGGACACAAGTCCCTTTACAGAGAAAGGGCCCTGAAGGAACTGGAAGTAATAAGAGTTGATAAAGACAATGATGGGTGCACCCAGGGTCCTTAAAGAACTAAGAGAGGTGGTGGCTGAACCTCTTGTTATCCTGTTTAGCCGATCACTAGAAACAGGAGGTACCCAAAGACTGGAGGATAGCAGATGTAGTCCCCTATACAAAAGTGGGAACAAAGAGGAAGCGGGGAACTACAGACCAGTCAGCCTCACCTCGGTAGTGGGGAAGATCATGGAAGCACTACTGAAGGAGAGATTGGTGGAACATCTGGTTGTCAATGGACTACAAGACCCAAGGCAGCATGGTTTCACCAGGGAAGGTCATGTCAGACCAACCTCATTGAATTTTTGACTGGGTGACTAGGGAGGTGGATCAGGAGAGGGCAGTGGACATGGCCTATCTGGACTTCAGCAAGGCCTTTGACACTGTGCCACATAGAAGACTATTGCACAAACTGGGGAATATGGGTGTGGGCAGGACAGTAGTGCGGTGGGTAGGTAACTGGCTGGGCAGCAGGACACAGAGGGTGGTGGTAAATGGCTGTCACTCCACAGAGGGAAGAGTGACCAGTGGGTACATACAGGGATCAGTGCTGGGACCGTACTATTCAATATCTTCATCAGTGACATTGCACAGGACCTAGAAGGCAGAATTTCACTGTTCGCTGATGACACAAAGCTCTGTAACAGAGTAGACACACCAGAGGGTGTAGACAGAATGAGAAGGACCTGCAGAAACTTGAAGAATGGTCAGCGGTTTGGCAGTTGAAATTCAATGCAAGGAAGTGCAAGATAATGCATATGGGGCACAAAAACCCTGGCACAATATATCAGTTGGGGGGAAGATATAGCATGCACCAAGCAGGAAAGGGATCTTGGAGTTATCATCTCTGATGACCTCAAGGCAGGGAACAGTGTGACAAGGCAGCAGGTAAAGAAATAGGATGCTGGGATGCATAGGCAGGGCATCACCAGCAGGAAAAGGAGGTCATAATTCCACTATACAAGACACTGAGTGAGGCGCACCTGGAGTACACTGTGCAGTTCTGGAGACCTTACCTACGTAAGGACATGACAGGTAGAGACGGTTCAGAGGAGGGCAACAAAGATGGTGCATGGATTGCATCACAAGTCCTATGAGGACAGGTTGAAGGCACTGAACATGTACTGCCTGGAGGAGGGAGGAGAGAGGGATATGATAGAGACATACAAGTATCTTACAGGGAGGAACAGGTGCAGGAATGCACTATTTTTAAGCGAAAAAGATGTTCCAGGACTAGAGGGCATGGGATGAAGTTGGAGGAGGACGATTCAGAGGAAGCGTGAGGAAGAATTTCTTCACAGAGGCAGATTGGTGGACAAGTGGAACACCCTGCCAGAGGAAGTGGTGGGGGCTAAAACAATCACGGATTTAAGAATGCATGGGATAGACATAAAGGAATCTCTGAGACTGCAAGGGGCAACAGACTTCCTGGAAAACATAAACTGAACTTAAGGAACTTAAATGGGCAGACTGGGTGGGCCATAGGCCTCATCTGCCGACGCTGTCTATGTATCTATGTATCTATGTACAACCCAAACAACACCGGTCCCAACACTGAGCGCTGCACTTCACCTGTCATTGCTGACTGAGATGAAAGTTCCCATCTCACCACCACCCTCTGCTGCCTTCTTGTAACTATGTTTACTACCCATCCCACTCATTTCTGCCCCAGCACCTGTACCTGCCAGCTTGTTACCCAGTCTGGTTCAGGGGTGAGAAGGGGAGGAGGAAGATGGTGGAGGGTAATGGAAAGAGAGAAGAGACAACAGGGGAAGGAGGTGGGTCTGTAGCAGGAGGGACATCTGTCAGGGGAGGTTACATACAGGGGTACATGTGATGTTGTGCTTCTTTGAAACTTGGCTTTTATTGCCAATGCCCTTTTAGGTAACCCTGGCTTTCAGTGTTTCTGCACTGAGGTTTTTGTCTTAGCTTACTTTTGGGATTTCTCTTTTGAGCCTCCATCACCCAAACACACAAGACCAACATAGGGAATGAAGAATTTGCACTGAAAAGAGAGAGAGAGATCAGTAGGTGCTAAGTGCAGACAAAGGACATGCATAGTCTGTTGCTGCAAACTGATTTATTGAAGAAGGATGTGCCATTGTTTAAGGTTATCCCCTGTGTTTAAATAAACATCACACAGAGATCATGTGGACATACTATAATACATACAGTGGATGCAGGCACCAATTCTGGAGCTGAAAGTGGCAAATGGAGGTCAAGGGGTTGAACCTGAAGTTCTGTGTCTATTCCATCTGGTATCCCATAACCCCTTCCAGTCTTGGTGTAAGTGGGATAATTTGCTTGAAACATCTGGACTGGACTAGGAGGATGTTTCCTCGTGGATAGCTCCACATATTCCAGGTGGACTGATGCACCAGGAGTTGCCAGAGGAGAAGGAAAAGAAAGTTTGTGGACTTCTGACCAGAACCATGGCCAACAGACTGGGAGAGAAGCTGCTACCTGAACTCGAACTTGGAGCTCAGAGGAAGGCCAAGCCTGATGATGATGAATAGATGCAAGGGACAAGGAAGAATTGAGGGAACTACCTCCTCTTGAAGATGCTCCACCTGAGGATGCATGGGATTTGTTGAAATTGCTCTGAATAAAACAGGTACAGATGGAAAGAGATAGAGACATTGAGCAGAGAGATACAGACATTGAGTGGAAAAGTCAAGATGCTAAGTGGGCAGATACCATAGGTCTTGAATGCCATCAGTGCAGGGCAAACAGAAAGAGCCAGTAACCCAAAAGATAAAATGTCTAAACATTCAGACAGTGATGACACTAAAGCCTACCTTACAACATTTGAGAGGATCATCGAACATGCGATGGCCAAGAGAACAGTGGGTTGTTTGATTGGCACCACACCTGCCAGGCAGTGCTTTGTTGGTTTATAGCCACATGGACTCCCCATGAGGCAGAGGACTATGGCCGTGGTGAAGCAGGATATCCTCAGGTGCTATGACATAAACACTGAAACTTATCACCAGAGGTTTAGCTTTTTAAAATGGTCACTGGATAACCCCAAGAGACTTATGCCTGTCTCAAGGAACTCTGCTATAAATGGTTGCAGCCAGATAACAAAATCAAGGACCAACCTGGAGGTGGTAATTCTTGAACAGTTAGTTAAAGTTTTACCCCAGGATGTACAACTTTGGGTTGGGAGCGTAAGCCTGATTCTGCTGATAAAACCACCTTGTTCATGGAAAACTTCCTGGCAGCCCAACCATCCAGACCCAGAGGGTTCCAAGGGCATCAGCAGCTACAACCACCAGCACTCTGGTAATGAACCCCTTTACTTATAAATTGTCAAATCTAGCCCCAGTGAAACAAGACTGGAGAGCAGAGAGAGGGGCAAATTCCAGTAGTACAGATTATATGTCATGGGTGTCAGAAGAAGGACATTATGTAAGAAACTGTCCTAATATCCTGAGACTTATTAGCATATGAGAATGTCATGCACAGTCAACCTTTTATTTGTTTTATTTATTTTATTTATTTATTTAACATCAGTTTAACAACCTTTGAGCCAGAGGCTCATTTACAAAGGTACCTCATCATAAGAAGGACAACGACAAAAATACATGAGACACATTGCAGGTCAGCAGTACAGTTCATCAATACGGTACAGTCAGATTACAAGTATAGAGGACATAACATTGAATTAACATCAAATTCAGATAATCAAATTCAGAATAGGCAGCTAAGGGTAGTTGAGTTGAATAGAGGTCCTGCAGGGGGAGAGTGGGCTGAAGAGGAAGGGGTGCAGCTCTGTGAGCTTTGTCAGTAGATAAGGGAGGGGAGATCAGGTGCAGTGGCAGGAGTGTGAGTTGAGCAAGTGACTTCTGAGGCTGTATTTAAAACAAGCTAATGAGGGAGCCTCAGTGGTGCAGGCAGGAGGAGTTGGACCCAGTGGGTGCTCTAGAGGAGGCCCTTTGGCCCTGGGAGGTCCTAGCCCTTGGAAGCGACCAGTGCAGTTTTGCAGGAGCTGCGTGTGCGCACTGTGGGATTAGTTCGTGAACAGAGTTAGCTAGGCCAGGAGGAGAGACCATGGAGAGCTTTATATGTAAGTTGGCAGGTTTGGAACATGAGGTGCTCATCAAGGTTGAGTATGGTGGCCATGGAGTACAGTAGACAGGTGTGGGTGAGGCGATGGGCACTGGTGATAAGTCGGCATGCTTGGTGGCGTGGCGTACCTTGCAGAAGGCAGTCCGGGTCTGCTGCACCATGACAGGAAGGCCATAGTCAATTATGGATAGAACCGAAGAAGCACTGCCAGGCTAAGAGTGTCAGTGGGAGGCAGTTTTGTGTCGGTAGAGGATACCCAACCGCCGCATTGGAGGCAGTGGTTAGGCAGAGATATGGTCATGAAAGGAGAGGCAGAGTCAAAGATTATACCAAGGTATTTATAGGAGTGTACAAGTTCTACCGGGAGATTATGGGTGGAGTGGACAGTGGGAGAAAGTTGCTAGACTTATTTTGGGGTGAGAAGAGCATAGTTTTGGTTTCTTAAGGTTGATGATGAGATGATGCTCAGAGAACCATGTTTCTACAGAGTTGAAGGCAATTTGAAGGAGTTCTGGAGTGACAGGGTTACTGTCAGAGGTAAAGAGTACTACGTCATCGGCGTAGAGTAGGACATTCCTGCACACATATTGGGCAGGGAGTTGAGATAGAGGGAGAAGAGTAAAGGACGAGGATGGAGCCCTAAGGGGACTCCCAGCCCGGATTGGGCAGGTGCTGGAAAGAGTGGCACCACCTTCACATTGGGAGTGGTCGGACAGGTAGCTGGCACACCAGGAGACTGGACCAGGGCAAAGCCCACACTGGCAAGGGTAGCTAACAGGAGAGGATGCGAGACAGTATCAAAGGCTTTCGATAAGTCGATAAATACTGCACCAGCGAGGGAGCCCGCATCCAGTGCGGTGTGAAGAAAGTTAGAAAATTCCAGGAGTGCAGTATTGGTGCTAGACCGGCTCTGAACCCATGCTGCTCAGGGCAAAGGACATCATACTTAGAGAGATAATCTGAAATTTGGGCAGCTACAATTTCTCTAAGGCCTTAGAGAGGGAGAGAGGATAGAAATTGGCTGGAAGTTACTCTGTGAGTATCCTGTCACCACCCTTGTGAATAGGGGTAACAGTGGCGACCCTCCAGACAGAGGGAATTGCCCTAGGCAGAGAGCTTATTAAAGAGGCAGGTGATAGGCGAGATGACCTGATCCAGGACCTGATGTAGGAGACAGGGATCAGTGAATCATTACCAATAGTATTGCACTTTAGAGCATTAAGCAGGTAGGCCTGACTTCTTGAGTGGTGACACAGCAAGGTGGAATGGGGGCGAGAGATGGGAGGGGCAGACATGGGAGGGGGATTGAAGAAATTGCCTGGGAGCACTGAGCTAAGGTCTGTAAAGGAATTATTGAGGTGGGTAGCAATGAGGGCAGGGGTCCGAGGAGATAGTCCCATTGATGTCAAGGAGCGATGGTGGAGGGAGCGTGCACCACCATTTAGCTGCTTGACATTGTCCCAGAAGGACCTTTACTCCCCAGTATGCCTGTCTGCTTAAGTAGTTTCAAAAGAAACAAGCTGCAAGAAGGTGTGAAATACCACATTTACCTTCAGTGAGTTGTAATGCAGTTTTTTTCCTTTAAAGTCCATTCGGTTTATAAGCTTCCTGAGAGTTTTTTGCGGGTATTTGTTATTTTAGCATAGAGACACATGATATAAATGATTGATCTGACATCATATTCTCATATGGTAATGCAGCTCTCAGGGACAATGAGATTTCAACAATGAAATGAGCCCTTCCAGGACAGTGACAGGTCCTAGTATGAAGTTTGAAAACTAACTGATACAGTTGCATACATCTTTAACAGCTACATGAAAAGAGTTGTGTGTTGACAGAGAAAAAAAATATTTAGAAGATATGAGTGTGCAGTTTTCCTTTAAGAGTTTAACCAGGAAGGCACACTGAGTGGAGTACCACTCTATTCCAGATGCATCCTGGGGGACAGTACAATAAAATGGTAGAACAACAAAGATAATATAGCAATGGTCTGAATTAGCAAAGACAGTACAAGTGCAGCAGTGCAATTAGGACAATGACAGGTTTGAAAATAATAAGTAGGAACAGTTATGCAATTAATACAATGATACACACACACACACACACACACACACATATATATATATATATATATATATATATATATATATATATATAAATGTAGGCACAAGTTATGCAATCAATACGTATGATACATAGTATATACAGAAAAGGTGAGACACAAGCTGTGCAATCAATACAATGATATCTATGTATAGAAAAAGGTGAGGCAACACATTATGCAATCAATACAATGATTCATATATACAGAAAAAGGTGAGGCACACATTATGCAATCAATACAATGATTCATATATACAGAAAAGGTGAGGCACACATTATGCAATCAATACAATGATTCATATATACAGAAAAAGGTGAGGCACAAGTCAGGTACTTTACAAATCATCAGTTCGGTCACAAATAGTAGAACGGCGCTAATACTGGTGGGAGAAACTGGGAAAACCAGCCCTGTCCTGAGAATGAGTTTAGGTGCATTGGCAGGTGGAGGAGAAGTGGGCTGAGAGGATAGTGTTGAAGTGCTGGGAGGGAGAGATGTGATGAATTTCTGGAGGGAGGAGTTCCATATCTTGGGCATGCGATAACTAAAAGCTGCCTGACCTGCTGTGGTGGACTTATGGGGATTGTAAGAGTCAATGTCATTGTTCCTGAGAACGTAGGGTGGGAGGGAGAGGGTGGACAGCACTGAAGAAAGGTAGGAGGGCAGGGACTGGGTTCAGAACTTGGCAGTGAAGCATGTGCAGTGAGCTGATCTGTGGTCCTGTAAGGAGGGAAGGCCTAGGGACTGATAGAGGTGCAGTGATGAGTGGAGTAGGGACAGTCAAGGGTGAAGCGACAGAAGAAGTGGAAGAGAGGTCCATTCTGGACAGGGTGGATTTGGGCAGCACTGTAGACCACATCTCCATAGTCAAAGATTGGCAGAATAATTTTCTGTATGATGGCTCTGCAAGCTGGCAATGGGATGTAACCACTTAATAGTATAGGGCACCCAACCTGGGGTGGAGTTATTCCATCCTGAAATTAGGGAGTCAGAGTTTGAGGTTGCCTATAAAGGCTAGAGCAGTCAGGACCATTGGGGAGATTTAGATAAGCCCTGAATTGGAGCCTCAGCAACAGAATAATTTGCAGGGGGTACCCACAAGAATTTGAGTCCATATGCATAAACATCCGGGGGCAAAAGAATTGTACACCATAACTGCCACATAAGACAAGCCCATACACCAAAAGACCTATATATTTCCCATGAAGGTGAGGGATGAGGTGATTCAAGAAGTCAAAATATTGAACAGGTATAATTATGCCCTCAAAGAGTGCATGGTGTTCACCCATGGTGGACAAGAAAGATGGTGGGATACATCTATGCCTAGATTTTAGAAAGCTTAATAAAACATCACTATTCAATGGCTATCTGATGCCCTGAATAGATGACATAATTGACAGGCTAGGCAATGCACACTATATCTCTACACTTGACCTTACTAAGGGATATTGGCAAATCCCTTGTCACCTGATTCACAAGCTACAACTGCATTTAGCACCCAGTCTGTTTATACCAGTTTGTCACAATGCCATTTGGACTACATGGGGTCCCAGCAACTTTTCAGCATTTTAGGGACTACATACTAAGACCACACATGACTACTGTGAGGCTTATTTGGACAATGTGGTCATATTCATTCCTGACTGGAAATCCCACGTTAGGCACTTGTCCCAGGTATTGCAAGCAATAAAGGAGTCAGGAGTAACCATTTACCCTGCTAAGTGTGCCCTAGCAAAGACTGAGACAAGATACCTAGGGTTCATTTTAGGAAATGTTCAAGTGAAGCCCGAGGAGAGAAGGTTACAGAAGCAAACAGCTAAATACCTACCACAAAAAGCATGTGAGATCTTTACTAGGCCTGGCTGGTTATTGCTGGAGCTTTATTCCTAATTGTTCAACCATTGCCAGTCCTCGACTGATCTCACTAAAAAGAGGTGCCCGAATAAGTTTTAGTGGACCCCTATTTATAATCAGACTTTTAGGAATGTCAAGGCCATTCTATGTACAGCTCCTGTATTGAAAAGACTTCACTTAAACCAAGTGTTTAAAGTTCAAACTGATGCATCAGAGAATGATATTGGGGCAGTCTTTCTCAGAAAATAGATGGGGAAGAACATCTGGCCATGTATATCAGCAGGAAGGTACGGGAGGTAGAGAAGATATGGTACCATAGAGAAAGAATGCTTATCTCTGAAGTGGGCTATTGAGTCTCTGAAATATTACTTGTGGGAGCTGAATTTAAGGTTGTAACTGATAAAAACCACCTTTGTGGTTGCACCAAATGAGAGAAAAATCCCTGTATAATGTGATGGTGCTAGCTCTTCGCCCTATCGATTTACTTATAGGCCATTGGCCTTCTGAACTTGTATTAATCAATCAATCAATCAAAACTTTATTTTTAAAAGGTGCTTTTCTCCAACCAAGCGCCTGTACAATTTCTATAAACAATAAATAAACAAGATTTAAAATTATTATACATCATTAAAAGCTATATTAAAAGGTGGGTCTTCAAAGCTCCTTTAAAACTTAGGCAGTTGGGCAATTTCACACCTGATGAGGTAGAGAATTCCACAGGGTCGGGCCATAAAACTAAATGATCTAGCCCCTGAAGTTTTCAAACGAACCCTGGGAATCTCCAGCAATCCCTCGTCAGTGGATCGGAGGGGCGGGAGGGACAGTAGGGGCAAAGGAGCTATTTCAGGTAAGTAGGTCCCTGGTCATGTAGGGTTTATAGGTCAGCAAACTGACCTTGAAGGTGATTCGCCAAACACTGGCAGCCAGTGCAGTCCGCGGAGCACAGGCATTATATTGCTGGATCTAGAAGATCCAGTCAATAACACCGACGCCGCGTTCTGCACAAGCTGCAGGCAGATTCAACCCCGATAGCCCTAGGTACAGGGGTTGCAATAGTCAGCGGGAGGCAACGAGGCGTGGATCAACGTTGGAAGATCCTCTGGAGGAACCAGGTGCTTCACCCTGGCGATATTCCTCAGATGGAAAAGGAAGTTTGACCACCGCTGACACCTGGGATTTAGCGTCAAGTGGTAGGTCAGATTATTGCTTGAATTCGCACCTGATCTGGTTTGTCAGCTGGGCCCCCCCCCAAGCCATAAGCCTGAGGGCGATCCATCTGGCAGACCCGCCTCACAGCCACCTTTATTCATGACTAACAACTCAGTTTTCTCCGGGTTTAACCTCAGCCAGCTCCCATTCATCCAGTCCTGGATTTCGCAAGGCAGTTATTAAATACCGATAAGGCAGCATCCTGGTCGGGCACAAAAGACATATACAGCTGGGTATCATCTGCATAGCAATGCCTATGAACTATATCCCACTGGGCAGGGACAAACATATAAATGCTGATTTCACATCTAGATATGGTTCAAGAACTAATGTCAACGGAATGGCAGACTTTCCTCAAACGAGATATCGTGAGGAATGTATTGTTAATCTCTGTTCAGAAATGTGTTAATGTCTCAGGGTATTGAATGATGATATCCACTATGTTCATAATGGAATGTTTATCGTTAAAGATCAAATGCACATATATTTGATAAAGGCTTGAATTTATGTCCCGTGTCATGATTAAAGTTTCCTTCAATTTCATGCTGTTTGGTTTTGTGTTCTTTTAAATCATCATCTGTTAATGTGCTCTGCAGTAACTGAAAACTGAAGAAACAGTGATGTTTTCTGTTCCTGTCAGTGAGTGATGACATCATATTTGTCCAGCTTGCTGCTTCAGCAATTAAGTCCCAGACTGACTGAAGAAGCTGTTGCAGTTCCCAGTCAGGGAGTTCTGTTGAGCTAATTGTTTTAACTCAGAGTTTGTCACTAACCCAGCTGGTTTGTGCTTAGATAGATTAGCTTAGAATCTATCATTCTGTTCTCATAAAAGTTGATAATTTAGGGTTCAGTGCCGAACTAAAGTAGTATAAATGAATGTCTGTGAGAAATGTCTGTATCACAGCTGTGAGTTCTTTGTCATCAAAATTCTGCATTCTATTCTTTCTATAAAACACAGGGTTGTTTAATGGATATAAAATAAATCTAAATGGTGTTAATTCATAGAAACAGTGTGTTTTGATGTAGCCTGTAGGTTCATGTGAGAACAATTATCTTACAAACATGTCTGTCACACACTGCTATTTCAGGAACATGTCCAGTATGAGCTCATACAATTTAGTTCTTTGAGGGTTTATGTGTGAAAATACATTGTGTATGTATATAACTAGAAATACTATACAGTATGACATCCTGATGCCCCTGTCTCCTGCATCTCAGTTGAGACTGCTACATGCTGCTTCCCTCTGTCCCTCACCCCACACTCAGGGACAATATGCTCTGTTGCCCCCTTTTCCCTGTCTCTGCAGACAGGGCTGCTATGCTCTGCTAAGCCCCCAGAATCCCAGGCACTCTACCTCCACAGTTGGGGCTGCTACCCCTGGCTTCTGAAGGTGGGGCTTAGCTGCAGCTGCTACCACTTCCATGGCCCCAAATGGACAGAGTCACTGCACTATGTGCACCCCATCTCACAGTCAGGGCTGCTATACCCTGATGCCCCTGTGTCCTGAATCACAGTCATGGCTTTTGCACCATGCTGTCCTCTGTTCCCTGTCACCACAGTGCCCTGCTGCACCATACAGGATCTTGCCTCCACAGTTAGGGTAGTTGCACCATACTGCTCCCAGCCACCAGGGTCAGATCCTTTGGTACACTGCCCAAACTGCTAGAAAGAATAAAAAAAAAAATATTTTATCTCAGAACAAAGCAGATCCAACTGTGAAGACAGAAACTGGGGGCAACAGGGTGCATTGGCCCTGACTGTGGGGTTGGGGGACAGAGTGAAGCAGGGTGCAGCGGCATCCGCTGTCTGTGCAGGAGGCAGCAGGGTGCAGTAACCCTGACTGTGTGGAAGACAGTGGGCAGCAGCAGCAGCCTCAAATGGAGGCAGGAGACAGCGGGCTTTGTGGGGCAGGGGAAGGAAGGCTACTGCTGCCTCTAATGTCGGGCAGGAAAGGGGCATCAGGATGCCATATAGTAATTTCTAGTTATACACATACATGATGTATTTTCACACAGTATCCCTCAAAGAACTGAATTTTATGAGTTCATACAGTACATGTTCCTGAAACAGCAGAGTGTGGCAGACATATGTTTACAATCAGACATAAAACTAAATTGTTCTACATGAACCTATTCATGGAGGCTACATCAAAGATGCACTGCTTCCATGAATTAACACAATTAGGTTTATGTTATATCCATTAAAACACCCTGTTGTATATAGTCAGAATAGAATGCAGAGTTCTGATGACAAAGAACTCACAGCTGTGATACAGGCAAAGTAATTTCTCAGACATTCATTCATACACTTCAGTTCAGCACTGAACTCCAAATGATCAACTTTTTATGATAACAGAATGATAGATTCTAAGCTAATCTATCTAAACACTACCAGCTGGGTTAGTAACAAACTTTGAGTGTGAACAATTAGCTCTACAGACTGCTCTGACTGGGAACTGCAACAGCTTCTGGTCATTCTGGGACTTAATTGCAGAAGCAACAGGCTGTGCTAAATATGCAATCACCACTGACAGGGACAGAAAAATCTTCACTGTTTTCAGTTACTGCACATCACATTAACAGATGCTGATTTAAAGAAATCACAGAACCAAACAGCATGATAATTTCAGGAAACACTAATCATGACACTGGGATGTAATTCAAGTATTCAGCTTTTATTAAATATGCACATTTGATATTTAACAGGGACCCTGAAACTGAGCTTCGAAGATATGTTGGTGGAATCTCCATCCCTTTCTGGGACAGGCAGGTGGTAAGCAGTCTGAGATAGCTGCTTCCCTCTTAAGTTGGGGGATATGTGACAGGAGATCTTTGCCACTCTTGAGGACCAACCTTTTCTTAAATCTGTTGCAACAGTCTTTCTATTTCTTAACCTAAACTATCATTTAAAATTTCTAGTCCATAAGGTTGGCCACCTATGGGCACCCCTTCCTTTCTTGACTGTGCTATAGTGCCCTCTTTAATTTTCTTTTCATTCTCAGGTCCTCATAGAGAGGTTATTGTGGTGACCTCCAAGCTGATGTAAAACAACTGGCTGTGTTCCTCATTGTTGGATTTAGAATGCAGTAGCACTATGTCATAAAATACCTTGATGTACAGTATATACCTTTTGTGTATGAAACCTGTAAATGTTGAAAATACCACAGCACTAGGTGTTTTAATAAAGGCAAAAGGTTACTGTGGGACTGTGTTACAAAATTAAGTTACCAGGTTAGAGATATCAGAAACCCTCCATTGTATTGTTTAAATGCATATAAAATACAGATTGTCTGAGAGACCCTTTGGCACTATGAACCAGCCTAAAATTTCATGGTGAGTTGCATATACATCCTATGATGCTTTGCATTATGGGGGTATGCGTGATGCTGTGTTCTTTGAAACTTGGATTTATTGCCAGTGCTCTTTGGGTAACCTTGCTTCAGTGTTTTGCATGGAGGTTCTTTGTCTTTAGCTTCTTTTTTTGGGGAGGGTAATTTTTGAGCTACCCATCACCCAAACATACAAGACCAACACTGGGCATAAATTAATTTACACTGAAGAGAGAGAGAGAGAGATCAGTAGAGCAGTTGGTTAGTAGATGCTGACTAATTGCAGTGGAAGGTCATGCATAGTCTGTTGCTGCATACTGATGTATTGAAGAAGGGATATGTCATTACTTAAGATTATCCCATGTTTTAAATAAACATCAAGCAGAGATTTTGTGTTGAACCTGCAGTTCTACGTCTGGTCCATCTATTATCCCACAACCCCTCACATCTACCAACTGATTGTGCCTGCCACTTATTTGTCTCTAATTTGATCTGAGCCTCGGTAGCTTTGTCGATACTGCTGCCCACCATGGTGATAGAAGCTGCCTTGTTTTTGATTCTGAAGCAGGAATTAGGCTGATGTGTTTCTGGTTTTGATACTTTCTGCTTATTACATCACTCAGTCATTTACAACCCCGTTACCCACTGGAATGTAATGGTTTCTGAGGGAATTGTTAGTAACCAAAGTTGTAAACTGCAATGGGGTGCTCTTGTCCATTTAGTCTGAATTGTTATTGCAGACCCCATGAAAACAAGGTACTATGCCATCAGGTTTTTGGTATTTGCTGTTGTTGTGGTAGTTGCTAGTGTGTCAGGGGTGTGAAGGTGAGTCTGTGAGCCTAAGATCACTGTCATTTACCTGACTGGAGCCTCAGTAGCCTTGCTGTATACAGATACTAAGTGCCATGATGGCAAGTACAGTATCTTCTTTGTGTTTTGAGGCATGAATTAGAAAAATATAGCATTGTTATTGTACTGCTATCTTTTTTTCTTAGGATAGTGTGTCGGTTTCTGTTGGTGGTCACTTTTCTCGGTGTTAAAGCATCTGTTGTAATTTGTCAGTGACTAAAGTGTTGGACTTCAATAGGGCTTTGTTTCCCACAGTGTTTTTATTATTAATGTGAACACCTTTGAAAACAAGTTAGTTTCTCAGTTTTGTTGGTATTTGTTGTTGCTCTTTCAGTTGGTGATTTTCTGGTGGTGATAAGGTGACTACATGCTGATTCTCCTGTAATTTTTTGACTCATTACCTAAGTATCTTTGCCGATATTGCTATCAATTGTGGTGATTGAAAATGTCTTGTTTGTGTTGTAGAAGTTGGAACTCAGTCACTGCTGTATAGTTGTAAATAGAGAGTGAGTCTTTTGCAACTATCTGTCACCTTCCTGAATGTAACAGTTTCTGAGGTAAATTATCTGAGCAAAGTATTGCATTGGAGTAGGAGCTTCATTCTCCATAGTGTTTGTTCTGTATTGGACGTCACTGAAACTAAGTTACTCCATCCTCTGTTTTATCACCTATTGTTCTTGCTTTAGCATTTGCTGATTTTAGGGGTCAAAGGTGTGTTCTTTGATGCCCCTATGTAAGCTTTGAGCTTGTGCCTGTGTCACTTTTATGAAGCTGGGGTTCTGACTTTTTGTTTTTCTCTTTTCTCTGTAAATTGGGGGTGTAGTTTTTAATGTGTTCCAGTCCTGTATTAGTATGCGAATTTATAGTGACACACTGTATTGCTCAGTTGCTAATTATCAGTTTTGTGTTTTAGCCATACACCAACATTTTTGTAACATACCTTGTTTTGCACTGGTGTAGGTTGTCACAACCCCATTCAGCAGGTCAGGCCCTCTGCTCCCACAGTGCCAACCTCTGACTTGTCTTGTGAACAGGTAACAGAAACAGGATAACCCGCCAGACTGTTTTGTGGGTTTGAATCAAACTTTGGTCTCAAGTTCTGGAGGGATTTAAACTGTGAACCTCACTAGCGTACTCAATGTACAGGCTCAGATAATTCTGCTCTTTTGGGGAGCAGATATCTTTTGCCTACAGGCACCTAACCAGGTGTACAAAATGAACCCTTAAAACTCTGAAAGACCTAAGAATAAACTCTTACCTTTTCCCAGTTTGGTAAAACCAGTAAGCTTTGTACAGTGTCAGCTTTAACCATATATGCTTCCCTTGTCAAAGAAAGAATTTCAAAGGCACAAGTAGTCTCAAAATAAGATGTTTACTTAAAATAGATAAAATGTAAATACAGAACTATATATCACAAAACATACACTATTTTAAAACAATAAGGTTTAAAAAGTGCAAATTTCTACCAATAATACACTTAGACCTATCTACCTAAGGTATTCTTATCTTCTTATAGTGCTGTAGATGTTTTTTCAGAGTCCAAACATGTGTGTCTGTAAAGGTCTGTTACAGCATAATTAAAACAGTCTTGACCATGCCTTCTCCATGATGTCACCCAGCTCCTCCTCTGTTTATTAAAAATTATACAATCAGGATGTCTTGTGTCAGGAGGTAAATTAATAGGTGACATCAGCAGAAAAACTTGTTTCCCACATGACTTCCTAATTAAGTCTGTAATTTTCCAAGTCCTTCTTTCATCCATGAGCAGTTTACTCTTTCAAGGACATCAAAGGACCTTTTATAACTTCACACCACAGTGACATAACCTATATCCTTCCTCTAAACGCCATAAAAGTTTATAATTTTCCAGCCTAGCAGCTGGCAGCTACAATTAAGCTAGATAAACAGGAGATCCTTGATTTAGGTCTCTTCTAGCCTGTAATTATCTCCTGGCTTTTATCTTTTAGTTGAAACAGAATGTCTCATGAGAGACACTCAATACCACATTTTATATTACAAACATCATAGATTAATCAGAACCAGCTGTACAAGTGTCACATAGGTGAGCTAGGAAAGTGTATGAAAGACTGACCAGTAGTAGCTGAGATCTGCTCATCTGTGTTTTGTGCAGTCAGGCAAGTTATAGTTGTTGTCTGGTGCTATTCAAGTGCTGTTAGTCTGTGAACTGGTAAGGGAGTGTTGTTGCCAGTGTGTTCAAATATTTTGATGGGGTTTCAACTGTGTCATGTGCTACTGTGAAATGTTTATATAGTGGTTTCTTATGACAACTGTTTTCATTTTGGTATCGGTGATAGTATAGGTGTGGTATTGAAAAAACATATATTGTTTCAGTTATGCATGCATGCGTCATGGTTAACAATTGTATCTGGTAATGTACATAGTTGTAGTACAGGGGATGTCACTGTGTTTGTGTTGGTGGCAGAATAACAGTGCCTCTGAAGACACCTAATTTTATCTGTGTTATTTAAAAGTTTGAATTCTTTCCTGATAGTTTACTGTTGTGAGTACATGTTTTTTCCCTTTGTTGTTCTCTCCAAGTATTGGGGTTCACTTGTGTAAAGACTGCACCTAATTCATAGTGTCTGAGGTTTTAAATATTTAGTGCTGTTTGAAATCCCTCCCATCACATTTGTAGAAAGAAGGAAAAAGGTAATAAAATACATTTTAAACATAACTGGTGTGTTCTGACTCTCTTGTTCTTACTACTAAAATGTGTGTGTGTGTGCCTCCTAACACTCTGCTCTTATTCTTGACACTTTATTGTGTTGTAAAGCAATATAATTAATATTCACATGTGACTGTCTTCATTGTTAACATGAAACATTGCTGTGTGGTAGATGCAGTAATGAGAAAGGCTACACTAGCAGCTTGTACCACTTTCTTAAGGATCCAAAGTGGAGGAGGCAGTGGACAATTGCTGTGAGGCGAGTGGGTTGACAACCAAATGACAATACGATCATCTGTGCTGATAATTTCTCTGTAGATCAGTTTGCAATTTCACAGGTTCTCCTAGATTTGACCAGGTTCAAGCCTGATCAGAGAAGACTCAAGCAAGATGCCTGTTCTACAATTTTCTCTTGCAAGAGTCAGGAGCTCAACCAAGTCAGCAAGGCTGTGGAGAAACAAAAGACATTGAGGTATTATTATATGTTGATTTTTTGTATGTAGTTATTGTATTGAACCTTATGTTTCATTTGGTTCACACAGTATACTCAGAGGGTGGTGATCAATGGATAATACGTGTTGCACCTGTGTGCCTCAAGGCACAATTTTTGGCTCCTATGTTCATTAGTGTATTTAATGGCAACATCACAGAGGTGTTGAAAGGAAAGGTATTCCTGAATGTGATTGACATCACACATTTCAGCAGAGGACTAACAAGGGCTTGGGTTGCTGGAATCTGTTCACCAAATTCTTTCTATATAGCAATTGGGACTTTGGCTATAACGTCTCTATTTGTATGTGTCCTTTCATCCCTAAGGAACATAGTACTTTGATATGTTTTCTTCTGTCTGTCTACACTGATTCATCATGTGTTGGAAAGTAATCGTGAGAACCTGTGTAACCATGTGATGTTTTTGCATCACATTATGTCTTGCAGCAAGTTGTGTCCTGACCATGCAATCAGGAATCCTTTTGCATTTTTTTGTCTTGATGTTCAGGTGAGAGTGAATAGACCTGTATGGTAGCTTATTTCCATTCCTTCTCCAAGTCAATGTACTTCGATTCACCCTGGAACCTAAACAGTTTTTCAGAAATCCTCTATACTGCAAGGGATCCAGCATGCCTTGACCAGGCCACGGACCCCTCAATTTCTGGAACCTGAACAGTTTTTCAGAAATCCTCTATACTGCAAGGGATCCAGTGTGCCTTGACCAGGCCAAGGACCCTCAATTTCTGGAACCTAAACAGTTTTTCAGAAATCCTCTATACTGGAAAGGATCCAACGTGCCTTAACCAGGCTACGGACCTCTCAATTTCTGGAACCTAAACAGTTTTCAGAAATCTCTATACTGCAAGCCCTGACTTTTAGATTTTGGTACCAGTGGAAGCTGATTTTGCTGAACACATCTCTAACTACTGTATCTCCCTATGTCTCTCATTTGAATTTGTGTGCCAGGATTTAATCATTTGTTTAATCATTACAGTCATTTTAAGTTCTGAGTTGATATTAGAAATGAATTGTGAACCTTGACTGTGTAAATCCTTCTGCTGTCTGGCCTGCACTCTGTCTCCTCCCATCCCCAAACAGTGTGCTGTGCTCGCTGACCCTGCCCACTTCCATTATTCTCTTTGTTCTGATGTAAAAGCCTCCTCTTCCAGCCTTTAAAATCCTGTTTTTCTACTTTATTTCAGGGATCCAGCATGCTTGACAAGGCCACGGATCCCTCAATTTCTGGAACCTAAACAGTTTTTCAGAAATCCTCTATACTGCAAGGGATCCAGCATGCCTTGAACAGGCCACGGACTCCACAATTTCTGGAATCTAAACAGTTTTCAGAAATCCTCTATACTGCAAGGGATCCAGTGTGCCTTGACCAGAGCCACGGACCCCTCAATTTCTGGAACCTAAACAGTTTTTCAGAAATCCTCTATACTGCAAGGATCCAGCGTGCCTTGAGCCAGGCTACGGACCCTCAATTTCTGGAACCTAAACAGTTTTCAGAAATCCTCCATACTGCAAGGGATCCAGCGTGCCTTGACCAGGCCATGAACCCCTCAATTACTGGAACATAAATTTCAGAAATCCTCAATGCAAGGGATCCAGCATGCCTTGACCAGGCCATGGACCCTCAATTTCTGGAACCTAAACAGTTTTTCAGAAATCCTCTATACTGCAAGAGATCCAGAGTGCCTTGACCAGGCCACAGACCCCTCAATTTCTGGAACCCAAACAGTTTTTCAGAAATCCTCTATGCTGCAAGGTACTAGCCCTGACTTTTGGATTTTGGTACCAGTGGAAGCTGATTTTTGCTGAACACATCTCTAACTACTGTATCTCCCTGTGTCTCTAGTTGAATTTGTGTGCCAGGGTTTAATAATTTGTTTAATCCATACAGTCATTTTAAGTTCTGAGTTGATATTAGAGTGAATTTTGAGCCTTGACTATGTAAATCCTTCTGCTGTGTGGCCTGCACTCTGTCTCCTCCCCAACCCCAAACAGTGTGCTGTGCTCTCTGACTCTGCCCACTTCTATATTCTCTTTGTTCTGATGTAAAAGCCTCCTTTTCCAGCCTTTAAAAATCCTGTTTTCTACTTTATTTCAGGGATCCAGCATGCCTTGGCAGGCCATGGACCCCTCAATTTCTGGAACCTAAACAGTTTTTCAGAAATCCTCTATACTGCAAGGGATCCAGCGTGCCTTGACCAGGCCACTGACCCCTCAATTTCTGGCACCTAAACAGTTTTCAGAAATCCTCTATACTGGAAGGATCCAGCGTGCCTTGACCAGACCACGGAACCCTCAATTTCTGGAACCCAAACAGTTTTTCAGAAATCTTCTACACTGCAAGGATCCAGCATGCCTTGACCAGGCCACAGACCCTCAATTTCTGGAACCTAAACAGTTTTCAGAAATCCTCTATACTGCAAGGGATCCAGCTGCCTTGACCAGGCCACAGACCCCTCAATTTCTGGAACCTAAACAGTTTTCAGAAATCCTCTATACTGCAAGGGATCCAGCGTGCCTTGACCAGGCCACGGACCCCTCAATTTCTGGAACCTAAACAGTTTTTCAGAAACCCTCTATACTACAAGGGATCCAGCGTGCCTTGACCAGGCCACAGGACCTTCAATTTCTGGAACCTAAACAGTTTTTCATAAATCCTCTATACTGCAAGGTACTAGCCCTGACTTTTGGATTTTGGTACCAGTGGAGGCTGATTTTTGCTGAACACATCTCTAACTACTGTATCTCCCTCTGTCTCACTGGTTGATTTTGTGTGCCAGAGTTTAAAAATTTGTTTAATCCCTACAGTCATTTTAAGTTCTGAGTTGATATTAAAAGTGAATTGTGAGCCTTGACTGTGTAAATCCTTCTGCTGTCTGGCCTGCACTCTGTCTCCTCACAACTCCCAAACAGTGTGCTGTGCTCTCTGACCCTGCCCACTTCCATTATTCTCATTGTTCTGGTGTAAAAAGCCTCCTTTCCAGTCTTTAAGAATCCTGTTTTTCTACTTTATTTCAGGGATCCAGCGTGCCTTGGCCAGGCCACAGATCCCTCAATTTCTGGAACCTAAACAGTTTTTCAGAAGTCCTCTATTCTGCAAGGTACTAGCCCTGACTTTTGATTTTGGTACCAGTGGAAGATGATTTTTTCGCCCCCTCCATGACTTGTTAAAACACCTAAACCACTCCCCTTTGTGCACCTTTCTCCCATTGGCCATCTTGCCATACACAAATTTAAAGCTACAGAACACCTTCTAGAGTGTGTTACTGCCCCAGAAAACTACATTTCTAACTGCCCGCTGCCTCACCACTCCTGCTCTCCCTTCATAAGGCAAACCAAGCTAATTCCCTCCTACTACTTTCCATTGTCCCAATTCTCCCTCAGAAAGATGAAGCTGGCACTACCTATATTATGTGCCATCTCCCAACTACTGCGCTGGTATTGACTGACTTCTGTGCAGCAGTGCTGGCCCTGCGATCAACAGTCGCCTCTTCTTCTCATTCACCCCTCTCCCTGTCTCAACCCTTTTCACTCACCACTAGGGATAAGTCCACCCTGGGGTACATCTCTCATCTTACTCACTAAAGGAGAAAGCCACCTCCTTGGCCACTACCTGGTTAACCTCCTGGTCTCCTTCTAGTCCCTCTTGCCCATATATTCTCCTACTATCACTACTCTCCCTTGCTCAGGACATTGAATGCAACCCTGGCCCAACAAACTCCCATATCAACCCCACCTCCAGCATCTGGACAAACGCCCCAGTCTTAAATTCACAATATCAATGTCTGCAGCTTCATCTAAATTCACTGACCTTGAGGCTTGGATTGCTACACTATCACCATATTCTAGGACTCACTGAAACATGGCTAAAGCTACACCATACTGAAAACACCTTCAAAATACCTGACTACTCTTACCTATGCCTCGACAGGCCAGGCAGAAAAAGGTGGTGGTGTGGCCCTGCTCGTAAGGGAACCCCTGTCAGCTAGCATTGTCCTACACTCTGACCCTTCCTCACCTAGTGAATGGCTACTCTCTGAATTGACCCTGGGATCCTGCAAGAAACTCTATATTGGCTGCTGCTACAACCCTCCACAAATGGAACCATTGGACTCACTAGCCTCCTCCAAGGCCAAAGCTCTAACTCCCATAGGAATCTATCCTTCTCAGCGACTTTAATCTAAACTGGCTGAGCTGCCACCAGCCTGACTATGTATCCCTGTTAAAGCAGCACAACCTGGTGCAGTTGATCACTCTTCCCACCAGACTTAATCCACACCCAGCCACCCAGACTCTACTAGACTGGATCCTCATAAACAGGGAGGACTGGCATTACACCCTGGCACCATGGCTGACTCTGTAAGTGATCTGTAAGTGATCATTCACTGACCTATCTCCTCTGGTCTTCCAAACTGAAGTGCCCCCCACCCAAATACCTATCTCTAAGAAATTTCAGCTGCCCAGTCTCCACAAATGTCCTCAAGGAGGCCCAGTCCTTGGACTGGTCCATGCTTTTTCCTTTCCATCATAGCCATGGCAGTTTCCACATTTACCCAGACTCTAGTAACACTCCAGGACCACTTTTTCCCTGTCACTACTAGAGGCCAGTCAGGGTCAGAGGCTCATGCGGTCTCTAAGACCTCCTAACCCTTATGAAGGCCAGAGACCACACCTGGTCCACTTTCAAAGCAACCCCTCTCCTGCCCTCTGGGATGCTTACAGGCACATGAGGAACAAATGTAAGCAACAGGCCAAATTTTTAAACAGACCCACTTCCACAACCTGCAAAAGGCCAACCATGGAGACCCTAGAAAATTCTGGGACTCAATCAGCTCCTCCTAAACCCCCGCTCCAGCTATGCTGCACCACATCTCAACTTCCAGGATGGGCTGCTCACTGACCTTCACAATGTGGTCAGTGTCTTCAACTGTAAGTTCACCAACTTATCCATGTACCTAAATAGCTGCCAACTGCCCAACCTCAAAGCCCGGCCCTAATATCTGACACACTGCCATCCTTCTCCTCCAGCTCTGCCACCACCTGCAAATACCTCATTCTATTTTAAAGCCCTCAAATACATGATACAGTGAAGCTACTCAAACATCTACCTAACCATGGCTCCTCCAGATCTGATGGCCTATCTCCAGTCTTTCTTAAGCTGATCTTTGGCGATTGCCAAGCCACTCACCTTCACCTTTAACCTTGCTCTTTCCACCTCCTCCATGCCTGAAACATGGAAGATAGCTAAGGTTATTCCCATTCTTAAACCCGTGACCCCAAATCCTCCTACAATTACCATCCAATATCCATCCTCCCTCATCTCAGTAAACTACTCAAGAGAGCAGTCCACAATCAGCTCACTGAATACATAAGCAAATACACCCTCTTATGCAACCAATAGCATGGCTTTCACAAGAATCATTACACAGCCACTGCCCTCGCTCTACTGACTGACCACATCCTCTCTAACATGGATAATGGTAAAGCCACTGGGCTTGTCTTCATCGACCTCTCAAAGGCTTTTGACATGGTTAACCATGCTCTCCTTACCTCTAAGCTTAGCCTCCTTAGTTGTTCTCAGAAAGTCACAAGCTGGTTCACTAGCTACCTTACTGATCACTCACAATTTGTGTGTATTGGTCAAACCTGCTTCCCACCCTGCCTGACTCTGTGGGGGTCCCTAAGAGCTCAATCCTGGGTCCCTTCTTTTCTCCTTATTTGTTAATGCACTTCCCTTGACTGCCTCAACTGTAACTCTCTCCTGTATGCAGATGACCTTGTCCTCTTCCATAGTGACAAATCCATGGCTGCAATTTCCCAGTTCTCTCCACAACTATGCTGCAGCCCACAGCTGCTTCTCAAAAACCTCCTCTTAGTAAATGCCAAAAAATGAAATCCATGCTGTTTGGATCTAAGCCCTTCCTGGCCAAAACTAAAAGCCACGCCCCTTATGCATTCTCACCCCAGATGGTACAGCCCTGGAAGACATCAATACCTACAAATACTTAGGAGTACTGCTCGACCCTCCTCACCTTCACGAGTATGCAAATTCCTTGTCAGAAGGTTCCATCAAAGTTAGGTGCTGCCTATAGATTCAGGCAATACCTTACCCTGAAGCTAGACTAGCCATTATCCAGGGTAATCTTCTCTCTATTCTTGACTACTGCTCCCCTATTTATGCCAGGATCTCAGCTACTGCTATGATAAACTCTGCACTGCCTACAACAGCGCCTGCCACTTTGCTTTATTGGCCCCATTCTCCACCCACCACTGTACCCTCTATAATACCCTTGGATGGCTACCGCTGCAAGATCGCTTTGACCTAGCCCTCTGCTGCATGGTGGACAATGTCATCTGCATGACTCTAGAATCCCCCAACTACCCTTCTGAAAACCCAAACACTCCTCCGCAACCTCCGCTCAAATGGTACTCCCCTCTAGCTGCTCCTAGGGTATCCACCAACATGGGTAGCAGAGCTTGTCAGCAGCTGCCCCTTGCAGTGGAACAAACTACTGTCTGAACTCCATTCCATTGACACACACTCCAGTTTCAAGTCCCGCATTAAAGTCTGGTTCCTGGAAAACTCATCCTGCTGATGCTCCTAGGGGTCTCACATCAACCTGCACTAGTCAGCTCCCCAGCCCAGGGGTTACCCACCTACCCACACTAGTCAACTGTCTTGCCTACAACTGTTATATTGCATTTTTCACAGTAATATTTTTACTTCCTTGCCTGTATGTATTGTATATTCATTTTTTACTGAGTATTCTGTGTATTACTTGCTCACTGGACGATGCAGTCTCACATTGTACACTGTGCCTATGATTTGTTTGTTTGTACCAAGTCTTCTCATGTCTGATATTGAAACCTTGTATTCACTGTTCTCAAATGGACCTATGCATCAGACCTGTATATTGTCTCTACTATTGTTGCTTGTATCAAATCTGTTTCATGTGTATTACTGTTACCTTGTACTCCACTGTCACCCTGCACCATGTATAATGGCCTGGGTCATGCCTGAAAACGGTCCCTGGGATCAGTGCACTTACCTGGTTATCAAAGTCATAAATAAATAAATAAATGTCTGCGTACTGGGGGTTAAGGTGCTCCACAAAACCATCCCCAGGTCTGTGCTCTGCTTCTCCTGGGAATGAAATCCATAGCCCACACCTGACAGGGCCAGAACACAGGTGGGTTGCTCTTTTAGCAATGCAGGTGAAGAGACTCCTTCTGCAGATGGAGAACCATGAAATACCTTCAGCCCATGAGATCGTGACTTTAATACAAATTGCATCCATGGACAGATTTACTCACCTGACTGTGAATATGTTGGCAATGTATAATGCCTGTTGGTCGCCTCTTCCTTTAATATGCCACTCCCAAGATGGGAATAGGCTGAATGTCAGTATTAGGGATCGGCAGTGCTATTTATCTGTTATGTGACCTCAGGAGAGTGTTCAATGTGATAAACCCCATACAGTGGCAGGTAAACCCTGAATGTAAATAGCTGTGTTTATTAGTAGTTTGTAACAGAATAGTGGTTCTTTGTACTCTCTTATTTTTAGGGTGACGGGTTGACTTATGACTACACCAGTCCCTTAAGGACATGACACCACATGGCTAAGAATACTGAAGCCTTGCACCTGCAGCCTCCACTGAGTAAATAACATCTCATACATGTAGGTGAGTGATAATCTGTATCTTTGCTATAAACTGCAAAAGAAAATGTAAGGTTGTGAGTGTAACCAGCAACCCACATCTGACAGATTCCATCTGTAAGTGTATGTAAAAACTGAAACTTTAATAAAAACTTTAACCATTAAAAAAGATGAATTAAACTACCTGCTGTTCCTAATGGAAAGCACCACATGGGGAGGAGAAGAGGGCAGAAGGCCACCCTGGGCTAGCAGGCATGTCTGGTAGTGGATTCTCTTGTCTAGGTTGAGTAGGTCAGCAGTGGAATACAGCAGACAGGTGTGAGTGTGCCTGGTGGCTCCAATCAGGAGCCTCCAGGCCTTGTTAATGGAGAGTTGGATTTTAGAGAGCACAGTATCATCTGTGGCTGCATAGATCGGCAGGCTGTAGTCCACTAAAGACAGGACAAATGAGGTGATGGCCAGTCAGAGAGCATCAGGGGAGGGCAGTCCCTATGATGATATAGAAGCCCGATCCTGGAGTTGGTGAGCGGTGCGCGGGCGCTGATGTGGACGTGGAAGGTGAGGGCTGAATCAGGTGATACCCAAGTATTTGTAGGAGGACACTTGCTCTAGGGGTCCTGAGTGCTAGGATGGATCAGAGGGGCCATTTCTGGCATTGCTTTAGTGGTGCATGAAGAACATTGCCTTAGTCTTTTTAGATTAATGACCAACCTATGGTCAGAGAACCACTGTTCTGCTTGGTGAAGGCATACTGGAAGGAGGCCTGTAGAGAGCAGGGTTAGGGTGAGAGGAGAATAGTACTCTGTCATCCACATATAGGAGTATTCTGCTAATACTGGTGGCAGGAAGAGTGTTGAGACAGATACTGAAGATAAGGGGTCCCAGGATGGAGCCCTGGGGTACTGGAGCAGACAGGTTGGGTACCAGACAAGGAGCTGTTGATTTTTCACATTGGGATCTGGATGAGAGGTAGCTGGTGAACCATGTGAGGGGACCAGCCAAGAAACCAATGTGGAGAAGGGAGTCAAGCAAGAGGGATGGTAGACCATGTCAAAGGCCTTGGAGAGGTCGATGAACACTGCTCCAGTGATGTTGCCAGAGTCCGGCAGAGTGCAGGAAGTTAGAAAACTCCAGGAGAGGGATGGTAGTACTGTGACCTGAGTGAAAGCTGTGCTGCTCAGGGCACATAATATCATGTTTGGTCAGATACTCTGTGAGTTGGTCTGCTACCACTTTTACAAGGCTTTAGAGAGTGGAGAAGGACTGAGATCATTCAATAGTTACTGGGATCGGACCAATCCCCACTTATGTATGGGGGTAATGATGGCAGTTTTCCAGGCACGGGAGAACTGACCCAGGCACAGTGCGTGATTTAGTAGGTCGGTAAGGGGACCAGAACAACATTCAGGACCAAACATAGGATCCTGGTGTCCAAGGGGTCTTACTGGGACTGTGGCTATTGAGGGCATTTTGTAGGTATAGTCTGGCTTCTAGTGGGAATATTGTGTGAAGGTAGAATGGTGGGTGAGGGAGGTAAGGGGCTGAGAAGATGGGACAGGGTCAAAAAAACTGCTGGGGATGACAGAGCTAAGGTCAGAGAACATGGTATTAAGGAGGTCCACAATGTCAAGAGGATCTGTGGTGACAGTGTCTTTAATGGAGAGTTGGAATTGAGGGGAGTGAGATTTCCTGTTCAATTCTTTCATGTTATTCCAGAAGTTCTGGGCTGAACCCCAGGAGGAAGGCTAGGTGGAGCGACAGTGCTCAGCCTTAGCCTGTCGAATGGCCCAGGTGCACTTATTGCACTCAGTGTGGTATGCTTTGCCTATCTGCCAGCTTGCCAGATTCGATAGCGATGTGTCAGAGGTTATCCTTCACTTGCGTTTCTGGATGAAGAAAGGGGTGACCCAGGGTGTGTTTTGTTTTTTGTCCAGATTCTGGTGAGGGAGTGAAGAGATCACAATACTTGTTAAAGGTATGCGTGAAGAGGTCAAGAGCTAGATAGATGTTGGGTGCATGGCTGATGGGGTCCAGTCCATCTAGGCAAGGTATAATTTGAGTTTTCTGAGGCCACCTGGGTGGAAGCGCAGTGCAGAATTGTTCTTGGTACCAGTTTATTGGTGGCAGATGACCACGAAAATAAGACTGGGGAGTGGTTGCTGAGCAAATTGGAGAGGATGTTAATATCCTGGATTTTTGGAGGCAATTGGTTATAATAATGTCCAGGAGGGTGCTAGTTCTAGTGGAGGGTTGTATTTGGTTGGCTTGGAGACCAACTGGGTCATATTGGGGCGGTGAAGGTGTCTCTTGTTTGGGACAAAGTGCTAGAGAGACCAATTGATGTTGAGGTCCCTGGTAATGACCTGCTCCTGTTTTGTGTGGCAGGTTTGCAAGGTAATCAGTGAGGGACAGAATTGCAGGGTTCTGGTTCCTTGGGGAAATGTACATGACTGTGAGGGAGAGAGGACCCCTAGCAGGATCTGGGATGATTTTAGTGCGAGCTTGCCTCCACTATCAAGCTTGTGAGCTGGGAGCACATGGCCGAGGAGGGTGTTGCACATGTAGACAGTGCATCCACCCCACGCTTGCCACCCGGTTTCCCTGAACAGGGTGTACCCAGGGAGGGAGATAGAAGGAATCAGGAGTGGATTTGAGAGCCAGGTCTCGACTAGAGCAATAATGTCCAGTTGATGTTGAATGACCCAGCATTGGAGCGCAGCTGACTTTTAGTGAGGCTGCAAATATTCAAGGAGGCAATGGGAGACCTGATGTAGGAGGAGGCTTGATTGGCTGGTGGGCATGGGGTCCAGGTTAGGGTGAATGTTTCCAGATAGTAACAGAAGAACAGTGATTACTCTTGCCAGGGGCGGTGATAACTGGCACTATTTGCAGGTGCCTGGTCAAGGGTCTGATCACTAGTTTTCAGGGATAGGTAAGGCACGAAGGGTGGAATGGCAAGGAGGAGCTGTGTCCATGGGGCTTGAGGAAGGAGTGGGTGGTGGAGGAGTTTGCATAGGGGTGCGGTGGGGTCAAGGGTATCCGGAGTGTGTGGGGTCAGGACACCATGGTGAGGTTGAGCGGTGCAGCACCGGAGTGAAGGGTATGGGCTCAGGTTGTGGTAAGGCTGGTACCAGGAGGATCAGAGTGGCCAGGCTTAGCAGAGGGGTATAGGCACCCATTGTACCTGTGATTGTAAGATAGATTCAGATAAGAAATAAAGCTAGCTTAACTTGAGAGTGACAAAGGAGATTTTGCACCAAACTGCTGTGCTTGGTGCCATTGACTGCACCCATGTTTCCATCCAGGCACAGACTGATGATGAGGTGGATGCCTACCTCAGTAGGACGGGATACCACCCTGTCAATTGCCATGTGGCTTGCAGTGCAACTGGGTGCATCACCAATGTCCTGACAAGGTACTCCATCAGTGCCCACAATATTATTATATGGCAGAATTCAAGGGGTGCCATGATATTAGTGCTGGGCAAAGGCACCATCTATAATGGCAACCCCATCCCAGTGCATTCCATGGACAGTGATAGGAGGTTAGGGTGGCTGGATAGGGGATAGGCGAAGTATAGTGACAGGATGTCACTATACATATACACATGAGGGGCAGAGCATGCACAGGGAGGATGTGAGGGTGGTGCCACAGTGGTTGCTGAGCTGACCCGTGGCATGGTGGGTCAGGTTGCCGGCGTTGGTCAGCTGGGTTCGGGTCTGGGAACTGGTGTATTTTGTTGCACCCAGACCAAACCTTTTTTCTATGCCCCCGACATGCTCTAACTTTCAGACCAACCAAGTCCTTCTTCAGAAGCTTTATGAGTTATTTAGAAAATCCCATACTATTAACACCCAGATAATGCATAAAAACAGAAATAATTCTCACTGGTTTGACATGCTCATTTGAAACATAACAGAAGATTATATCAGAGAAGCTAATTAACACCAGTATGCTTTAAGCTGAGAGCCCCTGAAAGTCAAAGGTTATCAGAAAATAGCTACAAGCAGAGAGTTCTCACATAAATTTTAAAATAGCTCAGTATGTTTCAGGAAAACACACCAATAAAAACAAAACCTTAGGCTACTTTTCTCCTTAATATGTGTAAGATGAGGAGCTGTAACTTAATTGCAAGTGTCCTTGTGTATTAAAGAACACAGTCAGTGAAAGGCAAACCTGTAGATAATAAATACATGCTAAATGAGGCCTAATTACAAATTAAAAAGAAGCCCCAAAATTAAAAATAAACTGAAATTATTTCATATATCTATATCTATATATTTATATATGTGAATATATATATATATGGCATACAGAGAGTTTAAAGTAAAGTTTACTCAAAGTGAGCACAAGCTTTCACGCACGGGTCGTAGAACTTTGGTTGAGACATTTTTCCTTAACTAAGCTCTCATCGTTAATATATTCTATAAATATTCAGGTTTTCAGCGTTGAACAGATTTATACATGATGATATCAATTGTAAGTGCAAGTGCTTAACAAAAACTACTTGTCATTTCAAGAGTCTGGAGACCATGAGTTTCACATATGATTCTCAACAGTGTCAGTGCATTGGTTATATGCCGACTCTTGCATTAGAAATCTGTACATATCAAGCTCATGGTTTCCAGTTTCTTGGGGGTCCTTACCAAGTAGTTTGTCTATTTGGCAATTTATTCTTCCTTAAATTGATATTATCATGTATAAAATTCTGTCACAACACTGAAGGCCTTAAAGTTTATAGAATATATTAACTGGGTTGAGAGTATACTTGGGAAAATGTCCTGTCAAGTTCTTGTTACATTATGGAGCTATTCAGACTTATGCCAAAGGTGGAGCACAAGTCCGCACAGCGTGAAGTCAGATGTGCCATGGGGAAGGAAACCATATTCTATTTATGCGCCTAATGACATGTAGTGATGTACGGCAGGCTGAATATGGCTCGGATGTGCGCCTATAACATTAACCACAGTTGCTCCAGCGCAGAACCAGGAATGTGCCGAGCAGTCCAAAACACAATCCAGCCGGCTGAGCAAGAGTAAATGGGCAACAGGGACACACAGGCAGGGGATGCACAGGGGGCACAGTTACCCCACCAGCATGGCTAACCATAGACAACAGGGACACACAGTCCCAGAGGCATCACAGGGCACCAGGGATGGCAGAAACAGGACCTCAGGTTGCCAACCATGGCACAAGCACCAGGGCACCACACTGGCCCCACTGGCATGCCAATGGCAGAGCCACCTCAAGCACATCCAACAGGCTGGGCTGCAGTGGTCAAGCGGCCATGGTGCCACACAAACACAGAGGACCATGGGCCGGGCGATGGAGGCACAGATCACCCAGGGCCACACAGCCAGCCACAACTGGTGGGAAGGGCACATCACCATGGGCCATGCTGGCATCGGGCAGCACAACAGGTGGACAGAAGCAGAGCAGCCAGACAATGGCACAAGGTGCAAGGGACAGGCATAGGCTACCATGGGACACACTCACACCACACAGGGACACACACAAGACAGGGACACAGCACACATGCCAGGGTGCACATAGGCACAGCACCCCAAGGGACGGGCAGGATACCAGGTACATGGATCAAGCACACCACAACATACACCTGCAACGTGGCTCCACACACCACCTGCAAAGGAACCACAGACACAAAGGAAGTAGCACATGAAATGTTTAATAAAAACAAGTACTGAGGGCCAACATGGCAACTATGTACAAGGAAGAGTAGGGGACAGGAGAGCATGGAAGGTGGCATCAGGGTCCAGGGCTGTACAAAGTGAAGTGGGGAGTGGCGGGCATCGGGGAAGGGCAAGGTAGAGAGGATGTCTCAAGCGCGTAACTTTTTCTGCCATGCACCATGGCTCTCAGTCAGCGGACATCCTGCTCCGCAGAGCCACTCATTTCATGGCAGGCGCTCCTCATCACTGCTGTCATCGGTCGGTGCTGGCACAGGACTCACACAATGCCTGCACTGTCCTGGCCATCTTTTGAGTGGTATCAGATGTGCCTGGACCCAGGGAAGGGACAGAACAGGCAATAAGTGACATGTCTGACTGAGCCCCATCTCTACCCTCTGAGTGCACTGTCCAATGGAGACACACACCAGTCGATGGCCCCAAAGGTCCCGTGCATGGAGGGCCAAACCAGCTGGACACAGCAGCACCGCAGTAATGTGGACAGGCACAGGGCCATGCAGTGGGTGCAGTGGCACACATGCAAGGCACACAACGTGGACTGTAGTGCACCTGTGGTTGCACACACAGTGGATGCTGTGTCTACAACCCCCACCTGGCAGCACAGTAGAGAATGGTATGGTACATGTCCACAGGTCCATACACCCACCTGACGTGGTGCCCACACATGGCCGTGGTGACCATGTTTGGTACCCTGTTGCATACAGTGACCCACACATGCACAGTCCAGTAGTGGAACATGCCTACCTGTCTGACGCTGTCCAGCATCTGTGCAGCTGGTTCATCACTGCGCCGAGCCTGTGCATCTGCAGCTGCCCTGGCCCTCCTGCGAACCTGGCCCTGTGGATGGAGAAGAGAGAAAAGAGGAGAGAGAGACATGAGCAGATGGTCATGCACAGACAACACCCAATTCCCGCACACAGCTGGCACCGTGCAGGGCGTGACAGCACCGCCCCTGGTGGCTCTGGTGCATGCACAACCGTGACATGCACAGCAGAGTTGCACATGCTGCCCGTGCAGGGACACAGTGACTACCAGAACCATGGCTGCCACCCAGCAGCAGCACATGCTGTGCATCCTGATGACCAGAATAGGAACCCCATGGGCATGCATGCATCATGGGAATACTAACTGGCTATGGCACAGCACCATGCTGCACATGGGCTGGAATGCAATGGAGACATTCTGGGTCCCACCACCTGAGGTCACCGTGAGCAGTGGTGACCTAGCTCCACTGTGTGCCACACACTGTGCGGTGCTCTAGTCCCTGACCACATGGTCCCACATATGGGTCCCGGGCTGCTGCAGGGACACATACGGAAAAGCTGGGGCGATATGGCTCCACAAGTGCAACAAGGCTGCACATCTTCTCATCACCCATTTCACTGCCTGGCGCTGTGCACTTTTATGCGGCATGGCTGCTGTAGACCTGACCCTGCAACATGCAATGGCCTACACTGCAGACACATGGTGCAGCCCTGGACATTGCACAACATCGCCCCACTGTATGGGACTGTCACAGCATGTGGATGCATGATAGGCATGCGCTGTGAGAAGTATTGCGCAGCACAGTGCATGTGCAAAGTGGCATGCCCTGGTGGGTGCACGGGTCATGCCCGTGATCCACACAGCACAGGGCTGATTCTGTGCAGTGGTGCAGATGACCCCAAGTTGCACTGTATGTCGTGATAAGTGCATCCTGTGCTACACCAGGGCCACTGGTCCATGATATGCATGGTTGCATGACCACCGATGCTAATGTGGGCATGTCGCACTGTGCATAGGGTGCACGATACAACACTGCAGACAGCCGCACCTACAGCTCACTGCAGGCATGTGCACTGCACATGCTTGGACAATGTGCCACACAGATGCTCAAGCAACCCGATTGAGGACGGTGCAAGATATTCAGCCATATGCAAATCGCCTCATTAGCCAATGCACAGTGCATTAGGGGCATTAGCCTATCATTACCATTGTGCACAGGGTCATGCTGGGTTGCGCCTTTATAAGCACCACGGAACAACACAGGGCATGGACCGGTATTGCAGCCTGATAAGTAAGGAGATGCTAACGCTGGATTCGAGACCAACGCAACACTGCCCTGAAAGAACTGTACTGTGCCATGCTGACAATGACCCCTGTGCTGTCACTGTCCACAGGTAGCAGAATGTCCGAGCCAGAAGAAGAGGAGGAGTGGGTCTGCCCGCAAGCACAGAGCCCAATTTCACAAAAGATGAGCAACAGGTCCTGTTTGAGACATGCCTCAACAGGGACGGATCTGCTGAGTGCCACAGGTACCCACAGGAGAGGTCAGCAGAGTGGGATGCAATGGCCATGTATGTATGGAGTGCAGAAAGAAGGTGGGACAGATAGGTGCTGCATTAAAAAAGTGGCAGCCATCAGGGCATCCTGCAGCAAGACCAGCGGAGGACCATCCATCGACTCCACGCTGTTGGCCACTGAGGAGATGTGGTGGCCACCATCAGCTGCGCTGCCATTGGGGGTGTTCCCAGTGACAGATTTCGGATGAGTGGCAGCCCTCACAGCATGTTGATTACACACTATTGGTTTGATGGTGGCATGTGATGTCACATGCGTGTGCCTGCTGTGCTGCATGCCACATGTGTGGGTTGCCTCCAACCAAGTGCATGGTGCAATGGTGACAGCAATGATGGCAGTATGCACACCTGGGTGAGGGTGCCACAAGCATTGCGGCCAAGCACCGCTGACACTGTTCCTTCTTTGTAGTGCATCACATCTCTGCAGAGCAATCCTGAAGAGTCAGCTGCAGATATGGTCCTGAAGAGACGAAGGTGCCATCAACACTCATGCGATCCATAGCAAGAACCAGTTGTGATGCAGCACTGTGGATGTCCTGGGGCTGTAGTCAGATGATGCGCTGGCAGAGCTCCTGCTGGGTGACCGCCTGCCTGTGCTCTATGCAGACACCCAGCTGGGAGGTGCATTTGACCGATGAGGGCATAACTTGATCCTGGACAGTGTTGGGCATGTGGTGCCAGACTCATTCCAGGGACTGTCGCAGGCACTGTCAGGGCCCAGTGCTGTGTGTTGTGCAGCCACCACCTCCACGCTGGCAGAGTGGTGTGGTACCATGGCTGTGCCTGGCATGGGTGGGGAGCTGTAGCAGGTGTGGCAGCATTGAGCAGTATCCAGCAGATGGTCGGGCAGTGGCGGCAGGATGCAGACACCACCAGGCAGCATACCATGGGGCCACCACCAGTGCATCTGTCGCAACACTACTCTCTGTGAATTCCTCCTATGCAGTGGTCACCTGAGAGGATGCTGAACAGCGTGCCATGTCACCCCCAGCAGCCCAGCCGCCCAGCCCAGGATGTGCAGAAAAACCAGAACCTGGCAGAGTGCACCCGCTGCTGTGGGCATCCGTGGAAAACCAGGCATTTCTTGCCATGGAGATACATACACTGTGGGTGTAGGTGCATCAGCTGATGGAGCATCAGGACAGGGGTCATGCGCAACTTGTAGATGTGCTCTGCCAGCTGCAGGAGGCCACGACTGCATCTCTGGACCACATGACCAGTACCATTGTGGCTGGGTTTGCATTGCTGGCAGCCACTGGGCACAGCCATGCGCAGAGGACCCCTGCAGTGCCACATCTACTCCACGGTCCCGCATCTGGTGACCCCTGCATGGCAGATGCTGGGCTCTGACATAGGATCCATGACACCCCTGGTGTGGGCCTGTTTGGCCACCTGTAAACCCCAACAAGAACCTTGGTCACATACTCAGGCATCCACCCTGTGGGTGTTGGACACAATCCCTGGCTGGATGTGCAGCCTGAGGCTGCTAACTCGGCCTCAGCGCAGCCACCCACATGGCCATTGTGACCATGGAACCACATGGTTATCTTGATGTGTGTGCTGCCCCTTCCTGCTGTCCACTGCTGCTGTTGCCCAGTGCACACTTGGGTGGTGCTGCCCCATGCATGTGGTGGTGTGCATGTGTGTGGCTGACATCCTGTGTGTGCCGCCAGGTTGCTGGGCCTTGTGGCATGGGTGTAATGAGGGTAGCTCCATGCTGATGTGACTGTGCACTGCGTCATGGATCTGATCCATGCCATGTCCTGCAGCCCATGTGTCAGTGTCCATGCCTGTGCTGTGTGCTGTATGTGTCTGTGTGGCACTGCCTCCACCATGCCTGTTATGTGTTCCTCAGTCCTTGCATGCATCCCGCCAGCCTGCCTGGATCTGTGGTGTGTGGGTGGTGGTCTGTGGCTCCTGCACACGTGTCAGTGCACTTACCTGCATTCTCCATAATGCTCCTGTGTGATGGTAGCCCTGTGCCTCCTGGCCTTGCTGCCAGCCTGGGGTCCCACTCTCCCATGGGTGGCTGCACACCCTCTTATGGCCTGGTTTCACCATTGTCCCCACTGCTTGTCACCCTCATCCACCTGGACAGTGATCCCACGGTCAAGGCCATGTTGTGCAGCATGCAGCAGGCCAGGAATAGGCACAGGCTTACATTGGGCTGTATTGTAGGGCACCACCTGACCTGTCTAGGCAATGGAACATCATCTTCCGCATGCCAAAGACATGCTTGATGATGTCGCACATGGAGGTGTGTGCCTCATTGTATGTCTCCTCTGCAGGGGACGATGGTCGCGGTATGGGGTGAATAGCCAGGGCCTCACTGGGTATGCACTGTCACCTGTGTGGGGAGAGGGCATGATTAGCACTGCACTGTGCTGGTGCCAGCCCCTTGCCCTGCTACCCACTGCCCTCTCAGCCCCAACCCCTGTGTTTCCACCTTCCTCCCACTGCCTTGCTGCACCAACCCCTGCCCTGTGCCCCACTCACCCAAGAGGTGCCCTGATGGGATATCTCTATGTTCAAATCTCTGGCACAGTATGGAGCTGTGCCAGATGGTAGCATCATGCACTCCCAGTGGGTGTGGCGAGACCTTGATGATGCACCCTGTGGCATTATACACCACCTGGCAGTTAATTGATGGGTAGTCCTTCCTGTTGATGTATGTCGGCCTCGAGCTAGGTGGCATAATGATGCCCATGTGGGTGCTGGAAACAATGGCCCCATCATGCCTGGTATGTGTGCCGCCTCACGGAAATCCTGCAAGTTTGTTGTACGCCTGCCTGTGTGCTTGGGAATCATGTGAACCCAAGTGTCTGGCAGCAGAACGTTGAGGAACTGTGTGAGGAGATGGGATGTGGCAGACTGGGTGATACCGATGGTATCACCTGTTGTTCTCTGGAAGGTGCCTGTGGCAAGCAAGCACTTCACTGCTGTCACCTTGGTCTCCACAGACATGGCATGACTCCATCTGGTGGATGTCTGCATCTCCTCACTGCACAGCTCACAAAGCTGCCTCAGAATTGCTCTGTTCAGGCGGTACCAGCCCACAATGTCCACATCACTAAAATCCTCAAATGTGAGGCGGCACGGTACCACCTGTGTTGGGCATACTGCCGACGGGCCTTCATCAGCCATGTTGATGTTCCTCCATCCTCCTCACACCCTCATTACCTGCTCCATTAAAATGGTGCTCTTCCATTCTATCCTATGTGGTCAGGGTTGTGAATCTGCTGTGTGTGTTTGAGCCTATTTTATAGGCTCCAGTCCGACTGGCACATCTTGGAATTTGCTCCAGACCAGCCATGATTTCAGGTTGGATATGCCATTGCACCGCATACTCATGGGTCCGCCCCTTGCACTTTTGTGCTGCAAACAATATTTTTGTGCAGTGGTATTGTTACCAGCCTAGCTAGCAGTGATGGTTGAATATCGCTCCGCGGCACAAGTCCATAGTTGCATCAGCGCAACTCAGTTCCACCATGCGAACTGCTCTGAATATCTGGACTGATGTGTAAAACATTTGATCACTTTGAGTAAACTTCACTTTAACCCTCTGTATTTTATATATACATATATATATATATATATATATATATATATATATATAATTTCTGTTTATTTTAATTTTGGGGCTTGTTTTTAACTTGCAATTAGGTCTCATTTAGCATATATTTATTATCCACAGGTTTGCCTTTCATTGACTGTGTTCTTTAACACACAAGGACACTTGCAATTTAAGTTGTAAGCTCCTCATCTTACATGTAATTGGAGAAAAGTAGCCTACGGTTTTGTTTTCATTAGGCTGTTTTCTTGGAAACATCTGAGACATTTTAAAATTGATGTGAGGAGAACTCTCTGTTGTAGCTATCTTCTGATAACCTTTGACCTTCAGGGGCTTCTGAGCTAAAAGCATACTGGTGTTAATTAGCTTCTCGACTTACCCTATTGTTATGTTTTGAATCAGTATGTTAAAATTATGAGAATTACTTCTGTTTTTATGCATTATCTGTGTTAATAATATGGATTTTCTAAATAACTGTCATAAAGCTTCTAAGAAGGACTTGGTTGTTCTGAAAGCTAGAGCACTTTGTTCTTTTGTAACATATATGCTGATCCAATAAAAAGTATCAAACCATTTGCTTCTGGATCTACCCTTTATGAAGGAATCCCTGAAGATCATCAGCTTTTCTGTCCCCCTCTGCCTGGGTTTTTGCCCATATACCTGCTCCTGGTGATCCAGCCTCCTCCTCCTTTGTTTGATTAATGTTTGCCTGTTTATCCTTTCATCTGAACTCTCACTTTTCCCTCCTATTTCTTCTTTTGTCCCCACAGTCTGTATCCCCTGGTGTCCCCTGCTATCAACTATAGTGCTTCCATCATTCCACAGTCCCATACAGTCCTAGCTTCTCCCACTCTGTGTTTACCTCCCAACACCTTCCCCATGATCTGCCTTTCTCCCCATGCTTTTTGGAGCCCTGTCTCCCCTGAGTCCCATGGCCTCGAGGTCTGCCAGTAGTGTAAACCTGTTTCATTGTGGTCATTCAACATCAGTAAACACCCTGTGTCTCCTTCCACTACCCTTGTATCAGATCCTGCTCAGCTCTCTCTCCCACCTGCCTTTCTCCTTACCTTTGCCATTATCTCTATAATGCCATTTGGTCCACATGGGGACATCACCCTGGTCCACCTGGCATCCCCCTGTTTTCTCTTGATTATGCCGCTATCTGGCCCTCACCATTTCTCCCCTGTTCCTTCCTCTCAAGGTCCCTCCTCCCTTCCACTTCACCCCTTTCAATCTCACTTCTTAACCAGGTAATTCCATCTTCATCTGCCCCAGGTACCTGCATATTATGCAGCCCCTCTGCTCTCCACATTAAATCAAGGAACATTGTTGCCCCACACCCATTACAGTTTACTACTTTTCCTCTTCCTTCTCCTGACCCAAGTCTATTCTACTTGGTTCCCTCCTCCACCTCTCACTCCTTCCGCCCTGTCTGTACACCCTGTTTGGTTTCCACATCCTCCCATTTATTATCTGGGATTTGGCTCCCCTAAGCCTCATCCCTGAATCACTCAACATGTACTTTTGGCATTAGATAGATTATTGGATATCTAGATAGATTATCTGATATCTAGCTAGCTTAATCTAGTTCAAAGTCAGTTGGCATCCATCTTATACCCCTCCCTGGGTGAGCCTGAAAATAGGCAGAATTTGTCTAGTGCACTTAGCCGGTCAACAAAAACTAAATAAATAAAATAAAAATATGCTTAAGAAGCTTGCAATAAAAGCTTCCTCAATACAGTGCTGTTTTGCTGACTTGTCTGTTTTCATGCTTGTGCTTGCTGTTAATTGTTTGTCATTTTATTTCAATTGAGGAGAGGACTTTACCCCTGACACCCCCATATGTAAGCACCCAGTCCCCTGGGGTTACTAGAATCCCTTCAGTGTCAGTGCTAGGTAGGAGGGTCAGCTGGTAATTAACTGGTTAAATGGGGTTTTCACCTACTCACTTTTTGTTTACTTGGTGTCAGCTGAGATGAGAGAGATGAGCTAATTTAGAACTTTCACAGCAGCATAAATACAGCAGCTGTGAGTGAGGCATTTTGGAATCTTGAGATGGTAGACTGTGTAGAGAGTCAGTTTGAAGTGTGAAGTGTGAGAACTACTCAGCTGAGAGCTCTGAGTGGAGAGCCTACTTTCTCACCCTAGTCCTGGTATATTCCAACCTGCCAAGAGAAGTAGTGGTAACCATTATCTACAGCAGGATCTCCTGATTTTCATCCCTGGAGGGGTGAAAAGACTATTAATGGATGGATCCTGGGCAGCCCCCTTCTGATCCAGAATGTTTTTAAGTTGCCTGTAATGTTCTAACAGTGAGTTAAATCTGACTGTACTGCAGAACAAAAGTACCTGTGCTGTGGTGTTTCTCTGACTAAGAAGGAAATGTACACCTGTTCTGTTCAGAAGTTTGAGACTGTTCTGTTTAAAGTTGGCTGACAAGTGTGACGTCCAGAATTGTGGCTAATTCACATTGTTCAGGACTTTAGTTCTACCACTACCAGTATAGTGTGTTTAAATGCTGGATGTGAAAGTTCATTCCTAAAGCTTTTCCAAGCGTGTTTAAGATGTTTAAGGTGTAATTCTGAAGAATGGCTGGAGCGCAGTTTGGGAGCAAAGGGTTGGCACCCCATCTGGAGTAACCAGTTTAGGACTACAGGTTCAGTAAGGGCACCTGGTTACTGTGGACATATGGTCAATGTCTGAAAAGGATTTATCCTCAAGTGGGTTGTGCTAGGTAATTAGCCAAATGTATATCAGTTATGGCCAGTGCCACTAGAAGTATTTCCAGTTGTGGCCAGTGCCACTGCAAGGAATATACTGTATAACAGAATACATTCGAGTCCCCTAATATTAGCGCATTGAGTTCTATAAACTTATTTACACCCGCTATTGTTCGTGGTTTTTACGTGCACTAAAATTAAAATATGATGAAAATAGAAGTCTTGGCTATTCATTATGTCTCCAAGGGGTACACAGCAACATTTTCAGTTCAAATGGACTCCTCCCCACTCCTAAATATTTGGGAGTCCTTCTATTTGTGGAGGCACATCAAGTTTGTGTGCTTAGCTATGACACATTTACGCAGGCTCTGCATAAGGACCTTGAAACCTGGCTTCACGCCCCTTTCTTTAATCTAATGAATAGACAGTATATGAATGATTACTTTACCTACAGTAGGTTGCTCTACTTCACCCAAACCTTACTTATTACACCTCTTACTGCAAGATATATTTGGCAAGGTAAGAAACCAAAATTTGTTTTTCTGTTTTGCAACTTCCTAAAGAGAGTGGTAGCCTGGCCCTCCATGATATGACACTCTATCATGAGGCAGCACAACTTCGTTCCATGCTATACTGGTTAACAGATAGCTAAAAGCTCACTGGAAAACTCTGGAGTTGGAGGAGGGAGATCTTACCTACCCAGCAAAATCTTTGTTAAGCAGCCCACACCAAGTTGATAATCCCTATACAGCAAATACATGTTGCACCTGGTTTCAGTTGTTACACGAAGAGCTGCACTTGTATGAATATTGTTTTTATCTATTACTGATACTCCAGATTTTCCTACCTTCCTATGTGGACCTTAGCTTTACAAGATGGTCACAATTAAGCCTTTGATACTGGTTTCAGCTTTACAGGGCTGCATTATTCGAGCCTTTGCAGAGTCAGGATCATTCATGTGATCATGTCAAATTGGCTTGGGAGAAGGATCTCAGTATTAATCTCACAGAACAATGGTAGTCTAGCCCATATTCCATTCATAGGTAACTTCCTCATACTTTTAATTTCTGGTATTGTTGGGCAATTGCAACAGCACATCACGAGGTCTGTATTTTCAGAAATATTCACTATCCCTTTAAATTGTGCTTTTTTTTAAAACGCTAAAACAGCTTAATATAAATGATAGTGAATATTTCCTGGTATAAGTAATTGTCCTATGAAAATTGGGAACACAAGGTGAAAGAGTTCTGCCAATAAATGTGTGTTCTGTTGTGTGCAGTACCACTGGTACCTGACTTGACCCACTTTCTCACCGCCTCTTCTTAAAGTAGTCTGACCCACAGGATCACACATTTGCTCTCAACCTTTTCTCCAGCCACTTCATCTAACTCTCAATTACTGCTGTACCTGTCCTATTGTTAGGGACCTCACCTAATTCGACTATATATCTTTCCAACTATAAACCAGCTAGCAGTTAAGCAGGCCAGCAACACCAAACAAACTACCATGGGTGCAACCACCTACTACTACTCCTCACTACCTCTTTTGGCATTGCTGGTACCATACACATCCTTTTGTTCTGCAAATTTTGGACTCCGCTGTTTTGTCTGACCCTTTGTATGAATGCCCTTATTAATCCTCGCTTTCCTTCTCCCCTCAGCCGAGAACTGCCACCCTGGTTCCCAGCTCCTAAGCCACGGGATTCCCGGCTACGGTGGTGGCACCCTCTGCTCGATGCTCGAGGCCTGCAGACATGGACCCAAGGTCCCACAAAGTAAGGCAACTGCCGCAGAACCAACTGGATTATGAAGCTCCTCTGACCACACTCTGATTGGTCCCTGGCAGAAGCTGCTTCTGCTTTTTGATTTTAAACCCTAAAAATGTTTATGTTGGGACAAATGTTAAAAAGCCAAAGTGTTAACCCAGTCTGTAATTGAAAGGACTTGAATTGTGGTTTGGGAAAGAAATCTAGTGTTTACATCCCTTTCCTGCGTATGTGCACTGGCCCTAGACACTTTTGGGTGCCAAAGTAATACACGTCCCTTTGTTCTGCAAATTTTGGACTCCCCGCTGTTCCGTCTAACCTTTATGTGAATCCCTTTATTAATCCTCACCTCCTTCTCTCTCAGCTGAGGAACTGTCGCCCAGGCTCCCAGCTCCTAAGCCATGGGATCTCTAGCTACTGGGCGGTCGGGCGCCTCTAGCCAACGCTTGAGACCGCAGACATGGACCCAAGGTCCTCCAAGGACGGCAACTGCTGCAACTTTTTGACCACCCTCCCCACCTCCGCTGATTATTAAATACAGTAGCTCCTGCCAAATATTAGCCTCACGCTCTCTGGCGCAGTGTTCCTACCAATAGAGACTTAGCTCTGATCCCCTCTTCTCTGTCCAGCCTACGGGATCCAACTCTCAGGCCTCGCCTACTAAAATGCATATAGGCTCTCCTTGGATGTGCCTTCACCACTAAATATTTTTAAATGCTATCAAATTTGGGTCGACCTGGATCAGAAAGCTACTGATAAGCTGCATTAATCCAGCAACCCCACTGGCCCTGGGCTAATTGAGTGATCCTTTTTTGAGGTACCATCATGTCGGGCCCTATATGGCTCCTTATACTGCCCCTTTTCTGCTGATACCAGCTGCCCAGCATTGGACACCTGAACTACCATCATGTTTGGTCTACAACGGCACCTTGTGCTGTATACCACATGGCAACTTATCCTTTAATTGCCTCCGTGATTCCAAGTACCAATACACCGAACCCTGGTCTTGGACCATACATACCAGTAGTACTTATAACACTCCCCACCACAAGGCCCACCTCCCACCACGCAGACTTCTATCTCCTCCCTTCTATTATGGTAGGGGTACTAGCTCTTGCTACAACAGATCAGCTCTTCTATGGTGGCTACTTTCCAGTCCCTAAACATCAGATCTACTAGACGGGAGAAAGGCAGGAATACAAGCTTATAATTAGCGCTTAGAAAATCCTACTTATCCTCCTGCTATTTTCAGGCAATGTAGAACTGAACCCTGGCCCCAGAAGCTATTGCTTTTGCCAGCAGAACTAGCAAATTTAAAAGGAATAAGCTTCTTGCATATTAACGTATGTAGCCTCCTTAAAAAGATAACCTTAATACAAACCTGGTAAATCATACCTCTCCTGACATACTTGTGGATTTCCAAAACTTGGCTTAGACCCAGCACCACTGATGAGAAGTAAACATACCAACTATGCCTTGTTCAGAGCTGATAGGCATGCCAGAGGAGAGGGGTAGCTATCTACATTAAAGACAAATTTTCTGCCTTCTGCTTATCCTCGGCATCTGTCGCCAGTGAATTCAATGCCTAATTCTCAGAGTGGAAATTACACAGACTACTGCACTTCGTAATAGGATGCTACAGACCACCGCCTGCTGGCCTACAGCTTGTGTCATATCTAAGTGACAAGTTGGGACAGGGCTGCCAGAAGCTATTATTTTAGAAGACCTCAACTTGACTGGTTCTCTAACACAGCTACCCCTCTACATCCTTCTGTGATGAACATGGCTGACGAACTTATTACTGAACCAACACACCTAAACGTGAAGAACCCCAGTAAAAGTACACTTTTGATGTGCTAATGGTGAGCAAACCTCATCTCTTCTCCCATGTTGATGTCTTCTTCTCAGATGCTAGCGACCATTGTTTTATTACGGAGTAAGATCCACCAACAACCCAGCACCTATCAGCAAGTTCTCCATGAAGAGATCCAGGTGCAACTTCAATAAACATGCCTACCTAAACAAGCTTAAGTACTCCCTCAGTGGCAAGATTTCTACCTGACAAAACGATTATGTCAGCTTACAATATCTTCCACAACATTCTATCAAGTGCCCTTAATAAGTATGATCCCTGATTAAAGTTCAAACTAGGACCAAAACCTGTAAATGGTTCACCCTCAGATCAAGTCCTTGTTTCTAGAAAGAGATAAGCTTTGGAAAAGCGCGACAGACTGAACACTGCAGAGGATTGGAACCAGTTCAGGAGACTACGAAATTTATGTACCAAAACAATCAGAGAATCAAAGGCCACCTTCTTCAAATCCGAACTTCGACTCTGCTACAAGAGCCCAATCAAGCTCTGGAACACAATCAATGATCTGCTAGACCACTCCCCAGGAAATTCACTCCCACCAAAATTACCTCTGGCAACTTGACTATAACCGAAAAGATGGATATACTTGACGATTCAATAACCACTTTGCTACTGCAGGCATGGCATTTGATAACTCCTGCAAACATACTTCGCTCCCAGACTGCCAGCCAACTGCCTGAAACTCCGAATAGCTTCACGCCTTTTCTCGCTTCAACCTGCCCCCACTGAAAGAGTGTACAGGACCTCTTGCTTCAGTTGGATACTAGAAAAAGTGCTGGGGCCGACACTTTGACCTACTTCCTAAAAATTGCCTACTATGTACTAGCAATACCGTCACCCACCTTTTTAACTTTTCCCTGTCTCAGGGCACCTTACCACCTATATGGAAGACAGCACATGTCATAACACTGTTCAAATCAGTTGACCCTGGCGATCTCAATAACTATAGGCTAATTTCTCTCCTTCGGTCCTGTCCAAGCTCCTAGAAAAATTGTAAATGCACAGCTGAGGACTCACCTTGAGTCTAGAGAACTGCTAAATCCTATGTAGTCCAGATTCAGAGCTAAACATAGCACTATCTCAGCCCTCGCCAAAGTTACTAACGACTGGCAGCTGCACTTGACAGCAAAACTTTATCTGTGCTGTTTTCCTTGATCTAAGCAAGGCTTTTGACACCGCGATCATAGTCTGCTCCTCTCATCCCTTCAAACCATAGGTGTGACCCCTCCTCTCTGCATTGGTTTACTGACTATCTTACAGGGCCTTCAACAGTTAAAGCTGAAGGAGGCCTGTCCCCTTAAAACTCTGCAAAGAGGGGTACCTCAAGGTTCTGTATTAGGGCCCTTACTTTTGCAATCTACATTAATAACATCAACTACTGTATAAAAGAAGCCAACATCCATCTGTTTGCAGATGATGCAGTTTCTCACGTGAGTTGCCCAACACCTGAAGCTGCCTGCAATGACCTACAGTCAGAATTCAACCGCTTGCAGCCAACTCCTCCAAAAAGCTACTCCTTAATGCCAAAAACTAAAGCAATGGTCCTCTCCCTTTTATCCGTACAGCTAACCCTGTGTCCAGTGGGACAGCTCCCAAATTACCACAGTTCTAGGTGAAAACTAGAATTTGTTACAAAATTCAAGTATCTGGGAGTTTGGATAGACCAAAGAATCTCCTTCATTGAACATATCGAGGACTTGCTAAAACGACTTTGGCAAAGGTTGGACTGTTTTTAGAATCAACCAATTTCTCACCAGAGATGCCAAGAAACAACTGGTCCAGTCCATTTTCCTATCATTGGTTGATTACGCTGATTTCCTCTACAGCCAATGCCCCAACTCTTACATGGCTAAACTGGACACACTTCTACCATCGAGCACTGAGGTTTATAATGGGACTCCCTTCGACACGCATCACTGCACCCTGTATGCGGCAGTGGGATGGACATCACTAAAGTTCAGGCGCCACAGAACGCCACTCTCTGGACCTATAGAGCCATCTCTAATAAGCTGCCTTACTATATCTCCTGCTGTCTTCCCTGAGTATAATTGGGAAATACTCGTTAAGACGTTACTCAGCTATTACACTTAAAGTACCCAAAGCAAAATCCCGCTTCGACAGGGCAGCCATAAGCCTCGTGCTTACCTACCTTATGGAACGATCTACAAAAAACCTCAAATTAAGCACTCTAATCAGTATAAATGCCTTAAAAGCGCTTTGTTCCATTAATCAGAGAAGTATGTAACTGCTTCACCCACTCAGACCCAGTACCGGGTGTCTGCACTGGTATATAGCCACGCCAAGACCCAATTTTAGTACTGACCCCCAGCTTGCTCCTCACCAGCCTAATTGTTTCTCTCTTATCCCCCTGTCTTATCAACACTAGGCCCGTCCATCCCCTCATTCTTCCTTTCCCAATCTCAGATTGGAGCTCACTACCCTGGGTTGTGACATCCTACCATACCCCATACTTTATAGCATCAATCCCGGGCTCACATACTCCTTTTCTCCATCCACCTTCTCTACATCCCGTTTTACAACTCCTCTGTGCACCGTGCCCTCCTAGCCTTTCTTCCTACCTCCCTTTCCTTTCCCCTACCTTCACCTCTACCTGGTGTATATTTTTTATTTTTATTTTTCTTCGTTACTTCCTCCTGCAACCTTAGATAACCTGCTTTATCTTCCTATAGACACTTCTATGTATGTAAATACTGTGTAATCTGTACAATATCTGTATAATTCTATGTACATATGAACTTCTTTTTCTTCCTCTCTGTAAAGAGTATTGTCTGTATTGCCTTGTAAATACCTGTGCTGACCTGTATATACAATTGTTCATGCTCCACCCAGGTCCATCTTGCAAATGAGCTTCTGCTCAACGATGAACGCCTGGTTAAATAAAGACTTGATTGATTGATTGATTGATTGATTGACTGGTAGAAAGTAAATGTCCTTATGAAATATATGAAAAATAGAGTTCTGTCAGATGCTGTAATTTGTTGTTCTGCAAATTCACCTTGCCACGATGTGTAAACCATGGGGGTCTATCCTTTTTAGAGCAGTGGTTTTCAACCAGGGGTCTGCGTCCAAAGGAGTCCACGAGTGCATGCCAGGCTCTGCACAACAGTCAGCCAAAATCAAAGCAAAATGAGGTACATTTTTTTAATTTCGGTGTTGAATTGCAACCGCGAAAGCAAACTGGAATGCATTTCACCTATAAAACTGTTTTGCTCTTATTAAGTAGAGTATTTTACACCTCATCTCTCACCTCACACTCATACCTATCTGAATGTTTCTTTGCTTTTGATTAGTAGCATAGCCTTAAGCATAGTGGAGCGACTAATTGTAATTGACATTGATCCTGATTTGCAGCAGCTACGAGCAACTGTTTCCTGACTAGCCACAGTAGCAGTAGAATATTAATTGTCGATTACACCCCTTTACTGACCAGGTTTTTTTAACAGGTAATCACTTGCCTGACTGCATTAAAATAAGTAAATGCCTCTCCACTCCTTGCTGCCCGCTTTCTGCTCCTTGCCCTCTCGCTCTTCTCATCATCTCAATTCTTCAAAAATTCAGTGTCTACAGTCTCTCCAGTCACAGCACCAGACTCCATGAGTCTCATTGTAACAAATTAAGTTCAGAATTACAGTGATGTCCCCGATTATAGCTGGTGAACCTCCAGTTTGTGAGTAATTAATTAATTTGTCAGTTTGAATCAATGCACAAACAGCATGAGTCCTGCTGATGTGAAATTAGTCTCAGATTACTCTCCTAATGCTCTCCTCATTGTTTTTACCTGTGCCCACAGTAGCTGTGTCGTGGTTTGCGTGCTGCTCTGGTCTGCTTTCAGTCTTTTTTGTAGCTACCAGTCGCTTTGAAAAACATTAAAGTAATGCAGTCACATTAAAGCTAAAGAATAAAGATATTTTTTGCTCAGTCAGTGAAAGAAGTGGCATGTGAAATATTTAAGCATACTTAGGACAAGCAATAACTACTGTTACTGTTAACAATGTTTTATATAACAATGGCTTGCTGTTGTTTTTCAACGTAGGGCAGTATCAATGCTGAAACACTAACGCAGGCCAATCATTCATGGAATTTTTGGTAGGGGTCATCAATGGCTGACAGGTGTCCACAGGGGTCCCCTAACCAAAAGATTGACAACTACTGCTTTAGAGAACATTTTTTAGGATAAAGTCACACTCTAGAACCCCAACTATGGTTTGGACAGTTCGTTATTGCTTCCTGTGTGAAGTTATTGGGTACCCTCCAGAGAGTAGATCTAGCATAGCCCTAGCAAAAGTTCCTCCCAGGACCTGGTTTTGTAAATACTTTATTGGTCATATTTGCTTTTGTACACCCCACCTTTTGACTCTACAGTAATGAGCCTGGTATACATTCTCAAAGTTAGGATGGTACCATTGTCTAATTGTGTTCCTGAAGTAGTCTGTACCAGTTAAGGGAACAAGAGGGAGTTAACTGTGTAAAGTAGCGGAGGTGGTGGTGGTTACATTTTTTTAAAACAGGGGTATAGGAGGTATGGGGACTAAGCCCCCAACTGAAATAAACTAATACAAAATAACCAAATGGACAATTTGGCCAAGTAGTGTAACTTGAGGGAGCACTGGGGTCGGAAATAAGCACCTGTCTGCCTGTCTCAGACACCCAGTTTTCACCATGACAGCTGGTTTCATTTCTCTGCCTGTCCCTGGGACAGACACAAATGGAAAACACATTTTGGACACTAGGACCAAGGAGATTCTGCCATCTGTAAGTTTGGGCTTTGTGCATCCCAGCATCCTGTTGTCATATCTTGAGAGTGCCCATTCAACCCAACATCCTGTGATGGGCTCGTCTGTGCAGTCTGTGGTTTCATCAAGCAGCAGAAATGAAAACAATACTGCAGTAGGAGTAGAAAGCAGGTATGTTCTTTATCATTGTGCATGAGCAGTTGCCCATCTTCCTTTACTTGTTGCACTGCATACCTCAATTCTTGTGTGCTGTTCCTGCAGTAGCAGACCAAGACTAGCTCTTGATCACAGGCAGCAGAGTTTGCAATGCAGATTAAAAATCAGCTAAAAAACAGTGCTGTCTGCCAACTAAGAGGGATATGGGTAAAGCTAATTAAAAGCCTTTGTAAGGGCTAGAAAACGGTATATGAAAGCCCTTTTCAGGGCAGTCAGGGCGCAAAGAGGATACAACCTGTATCTGCTGCCAGTAGGAAGTTACGGGCCCTATATAGGCTTTGGTTCTGCCTCTCACCTGAGGCTAGGGTCCAGGCAGTAAAAGGGACAGTTCTACCCATCCTGGACTATGGTAATGTGGTATATGGTGCAGTCTCTGAAACCAACCTGCACAGGGTCCATATTACCCTCAACAAAGCTTTGTTTTAGACACAGATCATGTTATGCACATGTGCAACCTTTATACTGGGACACAATGGCTTCCTCTCATGGACTGAACCAAGCTCCTGTCCTGCTTTCTAGTGAAGAAGGCCCTTCTAGATCTTTCACCCCCCTCCCCGACAAGCCTTATTCCTCGAGAAGTGTTACAAGACACGCTTTAGCAGTAGCTTTCAGAAGAACTGCCTTGGGGAGGTGAGCCTTGCAGTAAGGGCCCCCACCTGGCTAAATGAGCTCCCAGGCCACTACTAGCCTTGGCCAGTTCAAATCTGAAATTTGGAAGTCCATCTCCCTCCAGTACAATGTTGCTGTAAAGAACACCCCAGCCATTTCTAGCCCTCCAGGTGCCCCTAACACAATATAGCTTGGCTCGGTGACCCGTGGCTCCTAAGAATCTCCTGCCTAATCCCCACCTACCCTCCTGTTGGTCCCCTATCCTCCCACCCTCACCCGCTTAGTCCCCCTGACCTTTAAGCTATCACCCACCATTATACTCTCCTTCACCTGTCTAGTCTGTAGCTTACTCTCCTTTTTTTCCAAACTCTGTTATTCCTCCTGCACACTAAGGTATCTCTTGGAGGTGCCCACGTGACTCTAACCCCTGCTACTCCCTCCGTGACTCACCACACGGTTCTCCCTTCCTTAGAGGAACTTCCCAGTGCCCCAGATCACCCCAGGACAGGCCTGCCACTCCCTTTGGCAGTGTCTTTCTGGAATTAGAGGTCCATCCCACTCAGGAAGTCGACCGGAATCCTGGTGTGGCTTATCCAGTGTTGGGGATGCGAGGGAGGTCTCTGAGGCCCTCATTGCCTCCTTGGCATGCAGGGATGTTTCTTGTTATGTCCCCAGACGTGGGTCATGCAATGCTGCCCAGCCCGTGACGTGGATGCTCCCACCCACGTCGAGAAGGAAGCCACCGAATGTCTTTCCCTGCATGCTATCCCTAGATGTTGCAGTGCCTCCAGTCTCCACCAGGGCTGCTGAGGTGTTGGGCTGTCCCTGGATCCCATCCCAAGAGGGGAGCAGTCCTCCGGACTCAATCTGCTCTCTACCCTACGACCCTGGTGGTCTGGGTATGTTTCAGACCTGGAGTGCGCCAGCGTGGTGCAAGGTGTGGCATCCAGTATTTCAATCCACAGCCACTGGCTGGCAGCCTACTCTCCTTAATGGCTATACTTGTCGGTGGTCACATTAATTAGCTTATAGCTGCATTCTTGGAATTTCATACTTTGTACATAGTTGGACTATGCACTTTATTCACCTAATCTGTTAAGGGACTATTTTCCACTGTATTATGTAATTAAGTGATGACTTTTGCAATGTATTCTGTCTCTCCTCATCTTTCTATATGAAATGCTGTTTAGCCTTTTTAATGATGTGTAAGGACAATGCCTTCTAGTGCTTCTGTTTTTCTCCACTGTCCATGTACTTCATATTCCCCACCCTCTGTTCGACGAGGATCCTTTGTAAATGAGATTGTAGCTCAAAGGTTGTAATTCCAAGTTTACAATAAATAAAAAAAAATATTTAGAGTTTAGGAGAGGAATGTAAAGGGTTGAGACAACCACTTAAAACCCCTTTAGGTCAGAAAGAACTCTAGAGATGGGAGATGTAGAGGCTGGCTAAAGGTCTTTGTCAGAGCCGGCCCATCAGTGCAGTGGTAGCACGGATCTATGTGATAATGGCAAAAGCCTAAATGTGATCGCTGTTATCAAGAATTCAAGAATGCTGAAAATTCTTTTCAGAACTCTGACACCCGACACATGAGGAAAGCGGTGCCAGGGCTTACTTTGAATGTGTTATGTTGGGGGCTGTGACCCCCTTTATATGGGGGTCTTTGCCCCCGAACTCCCTACTAAAGGATTCTCAACTCCAGGGATTGCATATTGGGGGTGAAAATATTTAAAAATTAAGGTTCAGACCAGGCCCAACAAAACGTACCAGTGCCCAGACCCAAACCCAGTACCCTGCCGACCAGCACCGCAACCCACCCACCACACCACAGGATTGACTCGGCAACCCACAGTGGCACAACCCTTCACATCCCTCCCCCTCACTGTCATGCTTGTTCCCACATGTTCATATGTACAGCAACATCCTGTCACTATATTTGCTGACCCCCCATCTGGCCACCCTACCTTACCCTACTGTAGCCCTCATGGGATGTGCTTGGAGCAGGTTGCCATTATTGTCGGTGCCCTTTCCCAGTGCCCTAATCATGGGTACCGTAGGACTAACGCTCATGATGCCAGTGGCCCAGGTTCAGAAATGAGTCTGGGTTGTCAGGGACTGACTGGGAGAGGAGGACAGCATCCCAGGGACGCTGTCCTCCTGCGGGAAGGAGGGCTGTCACACCGCTCTGACACTGCCACCTGTGGATGCAATTCAGGCAGTGCAAATACAACAATGTAGGGAGGGTATAATACCGTCAGGCACTTAACTGAGATGTGTCAGCACATCACCAGTCTGTAGATTAGTCCTTCATGCCAGCACTCTTGGGGTGGGGAACAAGTGGAAACTAAGGAGGAATCCTCCAATGCCAGGCCCTTTGATTGACTCCAGCAGGGCAGCACCAGATAAGAAGGTTTATCCGCCACCAGCATTGGCGACAAGAGCAAAATCTATATTAAATAAAAGCCATTGTAGGGCTGGCCTCAGCACGGAAAGTTATGACTGCAATCTGCCACGCTGATGACCTGGGTTTGGGAATGGATCTGGGTGTCAGAGGGCTAGATGGGAACTGGCAAGAGGATACAGTGTCTGCTAGATTGCTCTCCTACTCTGGGAGGTGGGTTTGAGGTCCAACACATGCAGACCTTAGCGAGGCCAGGGCTGCCACAGTGATCGGCACCAGAACGTATGACGGGGCGGGCAGATGCTGGTTGTCTTGTATGTCCCTTCCCTTGGGAATCTCTTACCAGAAAATGCAGGCTCCCTGTTAATGAGCTGGCTGTGGTGCTGACCCCTCTGGCTACCTAATTCTGCTGTTGGTGGCCCTACTTGGAAGGCCAGCCCGAAGTATGAGGGTGTTGGTTGCCAGAGCAAGGTAAGCCCGTTCGCAGGGCTAGGGATGCCCGGCAACAAAAAATAGCAATTAAGAAAATAAGCCATTGTCAGGATTACTAAGTAAGGGGAGCTATATAGGAGCAGGGAAGCTGGTTGCTTGTCAGAGCAGAACAGAAAGGAGATAATTTAAGGGCCCTTGTCAAGACTACTACCCTGCAGGAGGGAAATAATTAAAAGACCTTATCAGGGCAGTGAACTGGAAGCACACTAGTTCTTTTCAGGACCATATACTAGCTAGCGGTAATATTTAGTAGCCCTTTCATGGCCCCTTACAATGGGTACCATCAGTTATTAAGCTCTTTTCAGAGCACTGTGCCAGCCAGGGGCACACTTATTATTAGCTGGTATTTGGAAACAGAAATATAAAACTAGTAAACAAAAATCTACAGGACAGGTACAAATTCACAGCGGTTGCACTTTATGCTGCATGTGTCATGGCGGACAAGAAACAGTTTGGCCAGTGGGAATACCATCATGGATGGGAACACCATCAGTGCCATAACTGAATGTCTGTCCATCACAAAAGTTAGTTCCCAACAATTCAGAATTGTTTTGTTTTTAGCAAGGTCAGTGAACTAAAAATATCTCCACTGTCACAACTTCAAACGAAATACTTGCTTCCAAAAAGTTGTTTTTTCTTCAATATTTTTATTGCGGGGCAGCCACACCCCTGTAAATTAATATAATCAGCTCTGAGGTCATACAAATATTGAAGAAAATACAAAATTTTGGAAGCAGGCACTTAGTTATGTGGTAGCAACCATGGACATATTATTAAAGGCACTGTCAGCTTTGCCCCTTCGTTTTATAGTAAAGCGAGCAGTGTGCCTCTTGGCACCCATCTATCTAAATGCACCCCAGAATGCCCCTACATGTTCAAATTTACAGCCTTTTGGCCAGTTTTTTAGATCTGTGTGAAAATATGGTTACACTTGGGTCAACTAATTCATCGCGTCCGGAAGCACAATGAGGTCAATCGCCTCTGGCATGGCGCTGTCAAAGCAGTGATTTTTGAGACGAACCTGAGATAGAATAATAACCCTGCTACATTTGTAGAAATAAAGTGTTGCTGAGTAGCTCCATTGAAAAATTAAGATTTCAGTGCATTAACGTTAATTTCTCATAGTTGCCAAAACTTGAGCTGCACATCAGAGGTAGGAAGAGATCTCGCGATGCGCGGCGCTTTCTGAAGCCGCAGGCATGAGATTTCAGCAACTATGAGAAATTAAACATTGTGCACTATAGAGCACTCAGTTTTTCAGCGGAGATACCAGCAACATTTTATTTCTACATGAGGAGCAGGGTTATTATTCTATCTCAGGTTCATTCTAAAAATCACTGTTTTGGATAGCGCTTGTGCCAGAGGCGTGTTCCTGACCTCATTGTGCCTGGACGCGTGAGTTTTAGTCTAACTCGAAAGTGTAACCATATTTTCTACGGATCTTAAAACCGGCCAAAAAGCTATAAATTTAGACATGTTGGGGCATTCTGGGTGCATTTAGGATAGATGGGTGCCAAGAGGTACACTGCTCGCTTTTACTCATAGAACGGGGGGCAAAGCTGACAGTGCCCTCTAAGTACACTGACCGTACTAGCAATCATATGATACACAATTGTAAACCAGGAGAATTGAACCCTATACTGTAGAACACTACCTCACTCACAGTCTGCTACGCTTAGTCACTATGCTAAATGAGCTGAGCTGCTAACACACCTCCAACTTGCATCCTTAATGCTTTGTGCTGTCGTAGTAATCCAAGCAGCACACAAGTATTCCCAAGTGGTATTCTTGAGCAGCACAAGACTCTTGTCCACTATATCACTTCGCTCCAAGGTGTCTGCCATGACACCTGCAGTAGAAACTGTAAGTGAGCCCCCCAAAAAACCCTACCTCTAGTCCGCTAATGCATAAACAGTTCTCAACTCTACTCTAGTTGATTAACAACAGCAAATCTCAACCTCTAGTTAAATTAAAGCAAATTAGATCTCAAACCAACCTTTCAAGTTCAGCAATTAAGCATATAGCAAGTGCAGTTTTGATGAGCTAGGCAAGCTGCAATTTCAACAAGCAAAAAGGATTCATACCCTGTCCCTGGCAAGGTCAGCTATTTAGACACTAATGAAATGCACTAAATGAGGCAGATAAAAAACAACACAGTGGCAAGAAACATTCGCAATACAGTTGGTTTGTCTCACTTGTGGATTCCCCAGCCCTCTGCTGTCAGTGCTCGGGCACGCTTATGTTCAAATGTTCTAACCATTCCACAGACCCCTTAATAATCAATGTCACCCCTACATCCGCCTCATGTCAGTCACATTCAGAGCCTACTAAACTCAAGACACCAATGGTGGTGGGGTGGCAGGGCAAATCTTGAGAGCTTCAGAAGCAAGCAGGCCTACAGTGTCCCTTGCTGCTAAGAAATGTACCCTGCCCATTCAGCCTGTTTCTTTACTTTTGTATTGAAGCGCATGGTGCAGCACCGCACCTTTACAGATAATGGAGCCCCACTAGCGCCCACCATACTTCAGGGTAGTGGATGTTTTGCAAATAAAATAAAGTATGTTGCGTGGAAGAAAATGCTGCAACATACTTAAAAGGCTAACCAGAGGGTAAGCCTTTGCAGAGGCGTGGAGGCTGGCACGATGAGAGCTTCCTTTAACAGAGTGAGCTATTCTCTCATTCCATTTGAGTCTTCATGATCCTTACAGCCTGTCCTGCCTTTCTCATAGAATTATGATACACTTCCTTGTCCTCATCCCTTTGTGAGTCTTTGTACTTCTGAAGGCTAGTTTCTTGGCCCTCACCTTTTCTGCTACTGCCCTTGAGAACCAAAGTGGTTACTTTCTTCTCTTCCTTTACTTACCAGCCTATACATTGGTTTGTAACTTCTATTATGGTTTCCTTGATGTGCGCCCATTTCTTCTCTGCTCTCCTCCTTTTCCCCTTTTGCTAAGATTTCCTGAATCTGTAATCCCATCCTGGTAAAGTCTGCCCTTCTGAAGTCTAAGACCCTTGCTTTTGTATGAGTTAACTGAGTCCCTGTGTCCACTTTGAACCACACCATATGGTGGTCGCTGAACCTTAGTTGATCTTCAACCTGGAGTTCTGCCATTCTGTTCCCATTGGTCAGTACCAGATTCAGGATAGCTCTGTCTCTAGTGGGTTTTGCACCAGCTGTCTGAGTCCTGCCCCTAGAAAGTAGTCCATGAAATCATTTGCCCTAGCTGAGGCTCCTGCTGGGATGGACCAGTTAATGTCTGGCATATTAAAATCCCCCATTAGCAGGACTTCTCCTTTGTCGTCATCTCTTGTATGTTCTCCAGCAATATCGTGTCAATTTCTTCTCCCTGAGCAGGGTGTCTATAGATGACCCCAGTGCAAATAGCTGTTCCGTTGCCTGGCTCAAGGGTGACCCATAATTCTTCTGTCTGCCCCTTGTGCTCTAAATTGCTGTTGCCTTGATGTTATCTCTGATGTAAGGGCTACTCCGCACCCTTTTGCCATACCTGTCTTTTCTGAACAAGGCAGGACACAGAGGGTGGTGGTAAATGGCTGTCACCCACAGAGGGAAGAGTGACCAGTGGGGTACCACAGGGATCAGTGCTGGGACCGGTCCTATTCAACATCTTCATCAGTGACATTGCACAGGATATAGAAGGCAGAATTTCACTGTCTGGCTGATGACACAAAGCTCTGTAACAGAGTAGACACACCAGAAGTGTAGACAGAATGAGAAGGACCTGCAGAAACTTGAAGAATGGTCAAGGGTTTGGCAGTTGAAATTCAATGCAAAGAAATGCAAGATAATGCATATGGGGACAAAACCCTGGCACAATATATCAGTTGGGGGTGAGGATATAGCATGCACCAAGCAGGAAAGGATCTTGGGGTTGTCATCTCTATGACCTCAAGGTAGGGACAGTGTGACAAGGCATCAGGTAAAGCAAATAGGATGCTGGGATGTATAGGCAGGGGCATCACCAGCAGGAAAGGGAGGTCATCAATTCCGCTATACAAGACATAGTGAGGCCCCACCTGGAGTACAGTGTACAGTTCTGGAGACCATACCTACGTAAGGACATAGACAGGGTAGAAGGTTCAGAGGAGGACAACAAAGATGGTGCATGGGTTGCATCACAAGTCCTATGAAGACAGGTTGAAGGAACTGAACATGTACTCCTGGAGGAGAGGAGGGAGAGGGGATATGATAGAGACATACAAGTATCTTACAGGAGGAACAGGGTGCAGGAAAACACTATTTTTAAGCGAAAAGATGTTTCAGGACTAGAGGCATGGGATGAAGTTGGAGGAGGGACGATTTGGAAAACATGAGAAAGAATTTCTTCACAGAGCAGGTGGTGGACAAGTGGAACACCCTGCCAGAGAGAAGTGGTGGGGGCTGAAACAATCACGGATTTAAGAATGCATGGGATAGACATAAAGGAATTCTAGAGGTCAGAGGTAAGGGGAATAGACTTCTAGAAAACAAACTGAACTTACAGCTCAAATGGGCAGACTAGGTGGGCCATAGGCCCTTATCTGCCGACACTGTCTATGTATCTATGTATCTATGTATCTAAGGCATAACCTGGTACATTTATGTCCCATTTGTGGATGGTGAAACATAGAAACATAGATGTTGATGGAGATATAGGACCTCAAGGCCCATCCAGTCTGCCCATTTCTTTTCTTCCTTATAAATGTGCCCTCGGCCTTTGCTCTGTCAATGGCCTATCTATTCATACTCATTTGTATTGCTCTCTTATGCCTATCCCATGCCTGTTTGAAGCCCTGCACTGTATTCATATCCACCACTTTCTGAAGTAGGCCATTCCATGCATCCACCACACTTTCTGCAAAAACAACTTCTCATATTACCCCTTAATTGGCCCTCCTCTAATATGCTGTGTCCTCTTGTCCTGCTATTTTCTTACATTGGAACATGTTAGACTATTTCACCTTGTTAATGCCCTCAAGGTGTTTGAATGTTTTGATCATATCACCTCTCCCTCCTTTGCTCTAGGGTATATATATTGAGCTCCATTAATCTGCCCTCATATGTTTTCTGATGCAGTCCCTGCACCATTTTGTTGTCCTTCTCTGATCTACCTCAATTTGGTTAATGTCCTTGTGAGGTGTGGCCTCCAGGACTGCACGTAGTACTCCAGATGAGGCCTAACCAGTGTCTTGTAAAGAGGATTATTACCTCCTCTTCCGACTTGCTGATACCCTACTAATATACCCCAACATCCCCTAGCCTTACCTACTGCTTTAGTGGTCTGCTTGGATGATTTCAGGTCATCAATGATGACGATGCCCAAGTCTTTTCTTCCACTGTGACTGCCAGCAACTCCTCCAGCCTATAGGTGGCTTCAGGGTTTTTCTTCCATGTGCATGATCATGCATTTCTTTGCATTAAACCCAGCTTCCACCCTTCTGACCATTTTGCCAGTTTATCCAGATCTCTTCTCATTCTGTCCATCCTATCTGGATCATTTACTCTGTTGCAGATCTTCATGTCATCTGCAAACAGACAAACCTACCCTCCAGTCCATCTGCAATGTCACTGATGAAGATATTGAAGAGACTGGCCCCAGGACTGATCCCTGAGGTACCCTCTTGTGACTTGCATCTCTTCTGACTTTATACCATTTACCACCACTCTGTTTTCTGCCCGTCAACCAGTTTGCCACCCAGTTGACCAACTTTGACCCACCCTAAGCCTACCCAGCTTATTAATCAATCTTCTATGTGGAACAGTATTGAAAGCTTTGCTGAAGTCAAGGTAGGCAACATCAACTGCTCTCCTTGGTCCACCACGCTGGTTACCCAGTCAAAGAAATCTATGAGATTAGTTTGAAAAGACCTTCCTTTTGTTAACCCATGCTGTCTTGGATCCTGTGCTACTATGGATTCCAGGTGTTGCACTATCTGTTCCTTAAGGAGTGCTCCATAATCTTGCCCACTACTGAGGTAAGACTGACTGGTCTGAAGTTCCCACCTCCTCCCTGCTACCACTCTTGTGAAGCGGGATCACGTGAGCCTTTCTCCAGTCTTCTGGGACCTCTCTGTGCTCAGAGACTCACTAAACAGTTCTGATAATGACTTTGCTAGTTCCACCCTTAGCTCCTTTAGTACCCTGGTATGTATGCCATCAGGTCCCATTGCCTTGTCCACCTGGAGCTTATCAAGCTCTTGTAGGACCCGTTCTTTTGTGATGGGACTAGTGCACACCTTCCTTCCTCTTGTGTCCATGGTGCTGAGCTGTGGGCCCTGCCTCACCTTCTCTTTAGTAAATACTGAGCAATATCTATTGGGATAGATACTTTACATGAATCCTCCTCCTCCACATGCCCCTTATCTCCTTTGATCTTAGCAATACCCCTCTGACATTCTCCTTTCACTAATGTATCTAGAGAAGTCTTGTCACCTTCTTTTACTGTTTGTGCTAGTGTTTTTTGGTTTGGGCCTTTGCCTCCCTTTACTGCCTTCCCTGCTTCCCTTAGGAAGTTGGTATGCTTTCTTATCTTCATCCTGCTGTTCCCCTTTATATTCCTCCAGCCTTTTGGCTCTGACCTTTCTGCTCCTGTTTTTGAGAACCAAAGTGGTTTCTCTTCTTTTGCACTTCCTTTCTGTCTGACACAACAGGATGTTGCTTCAAGTATTGCATCCTTAATGCTTGCCCACTTGCCTGTACTCCTCACCTGTATTTTTTTTTGCCGGGCTAGCTTAACTCTGTCGGCCATCCTGATCAAAGTCAGCTCCTCTGAAGTCCCATATTTTTGCCTTGGAATGGGATGACTTACTTCTAGTGGCCTAATTGAACCATACTATGTGATGGTCACTGGCCCCAGGTGACATTCTACCTGGAGATCTGTGATCCTTTCCTGTTAGTCAGTACTAGCTCTAGGATTGCCCTGTCTCTGTGGGTTATTGTACCAGTTGTTTGAGGCCCTCCCGCAGGGAATCCACCACGTGTCTAGTTCTGGCAGATGTTCCTGCTGGTATTGTTCAATCTGTATCTGGCATGTTGAAGTCTCCCATTATCAGACCCTCCCTTTAGCTGTCATGTTTTGTATATCTGGTGGCTATATTATCAGTTCATAAGACTGTCCATTTCCTGTTTCAGGGTGACCCACAGTTCTTCTGGCTCCTTATGTGTATTCTGAATTTCTGAAGCTCTGATATTCTCATTGACATACAGGGCCACCCACCCTCCCTTTTTGCACATTGGTCTCTTCTGAACAGTACGTGAGCCAGATACTGAAGTCTCCTGCGTGGTTACTGGTAAACCATGTCTCGATAATTGCTACTATGTCCAGTTTAGCCTCTGTCATTATTGCCTGCAGGCCTGGGATCTTGTTTCCCAGACTGTGAGCATTTGTACATGATTTTCCATTGGCCAGATTCAGTGTTAGCTTGTTGGGTGAGGTCTTGCTTTTCCCTGTGCATTGTATGGGAGAGCCGACCTTTTCTCACCTGGTGATGCAAATGAACTGCAAACATGCTGAACTCCTGTTTGACCACTAGCTGATGGGGAGGGGTGTTCTCCTTCCGACATATGGTGCTGCACCCCTCCTCCCCATTTGCTGGTGGTGTACCATGTTTCCAGTTATGGCTAATTATATTCAGATCTGCCTCCATCATTGCAGCCACCAGGTTCGTGGGACCTTATTCCTGAGACAAGGGCATTGGTGTACATGACCGCATAAGAAATGTACTGTCCTTTTTTTTCCCTGCCTTGCATTTGTCTCCTATCTTGCATTCGTCACCTAGTTTCTTTCCGCTTGGGTACCATCCTGCTTCCCTTTCCTTACCTGTCCCTGTGTTCTCGTGGTGCAGTTGGGGTGGGTTCTGTCCTTGTGTACTACTGTACTACCACCCCCATGTAAGTTTAAATCTAAAGGAAGTTTATAAATTTTGGAAAGGACTGTGGGTCCCACCTCAGAAGGATGCAGCCATCCCTTTATAAAGGCCCCCATCCTCCCAGGTGGAGTCTCAGACCCCATAACTAAAAACCCTCAGTCCTTTTTGAGGTGTGGGCACTAGTACTGAACTCTATACTTTAGATGTGGCCTCTCAGTGACCTGTACAAAGGTAGTATAACCTCTTCCCTCCTACTACTGATCCCCTAACTATGCATCCCAGCAACTTGTTTGCCTGTGCTGCTCCTTTTTGTACTACATGGAGCTTTAGGCCACTTGTGATCATCATTCCAAGGTTCTTCTCCTGCTCTGATGCAGATACTCGTATTCTCACCCAGGTAGCACCCCACCCTGGGATTCTTGGCTCCAATGTGAATAACTTTGCATTTCTTGCACAGAAGCCAATCTGCCACATCCTAGACCACCTCCCTAGCTTTCCAGATCATCCTGTAGGTCCTGTATCTCTTCAACTGTGTCCACTCTCCCGCAGAGCTTAGTGTCATCCCTGAATAGAAATATTTTGCCCTAATGTCATCCCCAATGTCACTGATGAAGACAATGAATAACACCAGCCCCAGCACAGGCCCTGTGGGACCCCACTGACGACCTCTCTGGTACAAGATAACTTTCCCACCATAACCACTCCTCTGGGTTCTGTCCCTCAGCAAGTTTTCCACCCATCTGGACATCTTATCCCCAACCCCAAGATCCACCAACTTCCTGATCAACCTTTGTAGCGTGTACAGAGTCAAAACCTTATATAAATCCAGATAGAGGATGTCTCACCGCTTGGCTCTGTCTACTGTCTTAGAGACCCAGTCAAAGAAGTCAATCAGATTAATTTCACACATCCTTCCCCATGATTCCATGCTACCTTGCATCCTGAGAACCATGCTCTTCCATGAGCTTGCACATGATTGAGGTCAGACTGACTGGTCTGTAAGCCCTGGGTCATCCTTGGGACTACTTTGTGGAGGTGTACCACATCTGCTGTTCTCCAGTCCTGCAGTACCATGCCAGACTCTAGTGAACTATTAAATAGTCTTGCCAGCGGCCCTGCCAGTTCCTCAGCTGGTTCCTTGGTACCCTTTGATGTACCCTTGTCGAGCCTGAGTGATGTGTCTACCTTCCAGTGCTAGCATTCCCTCCCACCTCCTCTCTATCACTTTACTTCTGTGTTCCACTCCCCCGCCCCTTTTCTGTCCTGTCAGCGCACTGGTTCGTCCTTCTGCCTCAGTGAAGACAGAATAGAAGTATTCATTTAGGTATCACTGTATCCTCCACCTACTCCTTCCATTCTTATACCTAACAATCCCATCCTTCTTGTCCTTTTTCTCACTTATATAGCAAAGAAGGCCTTTCTCCTTTTTAATTCCTTCAGCTATCTGCTCTTTTTTGTGTGTGGGTATTTGCAGATTAAAAGAATAATATAGAAATTAAATTTTTGAAGTAAAATTATAATTTTGTTCTGATGAAAAAGTTAATTGGGTGCTGGGGATCATAACAAATATTTAAAATCCTCAAATTGCAACATTTTTAGAGTGATTTAAGGTACATTATAAATATTTCTAAGATTTAAGAGTGCATTTAAAGAGTTGGTGACACATTCAGGAAAACCTTAAGAAACCTTATCTTTAGACACAGTCTAGCGTGCATTTCCCTTTAGTGTTGTATTCCTTCTCCACTTATTTATTACACAGGTCATCTGTATGAAAACAGGATCTTTGCTTCTGAAGAGTTTGTCCATCCCTGCTGCCTTTCTCCCTACCTGAAGTCACAAGCACTGTTGTGATATCACAGTTACTCTCATGGCAACAGATTGTGATGTCACAACAGAGGATTACAGCTTAAAATAGTTAGTAAGCTATAGAGGCAGATGGACTCTAAAGGAGCTCTAAGGGATAAAGATCATATATTCATGCACATTTCCTTAGTAATAAATAATGGGGGAGAAATATTTTAAAATATAAATGGAATGCTGGCAGAATTATACCTAATTATTATGTTTTCTGGAAGTTTTCTTTGAGGTGTCAGTAGCTTTTAAGGTATGTGAACAAAATGATAAAGTTTTAGGAGTTACACTGAGGTAAAAGAAAACTGAATCACAATTGTTTAAGTTTTGTAGTACATTAGAGGTACAATACATGACTGACTATGGTAGTCTTGAGGTAAGATGAACTCCAGCCTTGTGTTTGTGTATGCTGATACCTGTTTGACAATTTATTATGACTGACATTACAGCCACAACAGCAATAGGTCATCAGGACAGTCGGCGAGGACCCCGCACTTTCTGGGTCTTGCACCCTTCCCTGAATCAGTCTGAATCACAGTTGATTAAGTTATGGGGGGTGGAGTCCCCACATGGGGTGTTCCGGGGCCAAACTCCCAAAGAAAACAAATTCTTCATGGAACGGCTTTATGCTGACTGCAATTAGATCAACATAAAGCCATTGCTGTAATGTCGATTGACAATGAATTTGTTGAACCAATGTCATGGATACTTGTGTTTGCAGTAATTTTGAGCCTTGCAGTAACTGTGAAGTAGGCACCCAAAAGGCACTGAAAATGATTGAAATAAGGTAAGGTAGTTTGATTTGGTGCATCCCAGTCTAACAAATCACTTCATCAGATTATGTTTGTTTCAGTGACAAACTCCTTTCAGATCTTTGCAGTATTTTCTTCAAATTATGTTTCTTCCAAATAATCACATATATGCATGCGCCCTTTGATTTTCCCAGTGTTACCATTTCAAACAATCCTGTTGCTTCTTCAGAACAAACAAGGCTGGATACATAAATTGCAAAATATTTATATCAGTTTAAATAAATACATGATAAACAGTTTTATAGGAAGAAAAATGAATAGACCGGGGAACAAACCTTCCAAATTGCTGTTAGTCTGTCAATTTTATGTTCCTCTAAACCTGATTAAATCAAAATCTTGTCTTTTAGGTTCCTTAATGAATATATATATATATATATATATATATATATATATATATATGGGGAGGAGTGTTGCAAGATGTTACTGCTATAGAAATTTAATTTTCTCAAAGGTGCCAATGTTGATTCTGTTTCTATTTCAGTCGTAGAATGAGATTTATTTGCAGCTCCCAACATTAAGTCACAAGACTTCAGTTTAAGTTTTCTACTATTTGAAGTAAGGAACCTAATGTGAAAAGTTCAGTTTTAGTACTTAAAAGTTCAGTTTTAGTACTTAAAAATGCTTCTGCAATCATTTCTGTTTCAAGTCTTACAGTATATATACATTACAACTACGTACCTCTCCCTTTCAAGTTTCAAAGGAACGGCCGATTTTGACTTATGTTGCATTTGAAGAAATAGTTAAAATTCATGCATGCCATCTCCACTGCCATTAAGAGGAACCTCAAAATCACCAAGGTCTGAACTGCCTTTCTTCTTGAACATAGAAGGAGCCTGACCACAGGTTATCATGCAAGCGGCAGTGTGGTCAAGTCATAAAATGATGTAGCACTGTGGCCTGGTTGCTATGGAAACCATACAGTTTCCTGTAGAAAATATATCCAATGTGAGCATGCAGCATCTTATCTCAGTTACTGTTTTGAGTTAACACCAGAGATAATATGACAGCTTGCAGTGCTATGCTGCTCTCTTAATAGTACTGTTCAGAGTTCAGAATGATAGTCCTATGAGTTCTGAATGATACTATTATGGACTTGAACAATACTGTTATGGGATTTCTAGTTCTATGAAACTATCAGTGCAGATAACTTCAAAATAATTAAATAAATTAATAGGCCCAGATATTCAAAAGGTTGCGCCATGCGCAACTCCACTGATGCAACCTGGCGTGATATTCAAAGGGAAAAGTACACTGCATTAATCCCGATCGCCAGAGCGCATCAAGTAATATGCAGGTGCAGGTGGGGGCGTGCCATGCATACTCTGCACAGCCTGATATTCAGCCCGGGATGTGCAGAGCCATGCATGTGCAACCCCACCTGCACCAGCACAAAGTTGATCCAAAAAGGAACAATGGATGGCTACCCACAGGTGAGCTGCCGCATTGCAGGGTGCAACACAGCAGCTGCCACCTGTGTTGGCCGCAAAGCTCTAGGCTGCACCTGGCAGTACCCGATCGGCGGGCATTTGTAAAATAAAGATCCAATATCCTAGTGCGTCCAGTGGACGCTGTCTGCCAATCATGGGCATTTGTAATAATAAAAAGAGTAGTCTGTTCAATATTCCTGGTGGTCAGTGGACCCTGTCTGCCAGATCGTGGGCATTTATGTCTAAAAAGATATTCTGTCAATATCCCTGGTGGTCTAATGGTACCCCCTCCCCACCCCTCCACTAGAGCCCCACCGCCTCCCCGGTCAGCAGGTGGACGCAGCAGCACCCCACCCGCCTGCTGCCCGCTGCCCGCTCACTGACATATAGGGCTGTATGCCCATTGGTTCAGCGTGAGCTAATGTGGTGTGTAGCCTGTATTGTATTTTTATATTCCAGATATGTGAATGGATTCATTCACATATCTGAATGTGTAGTATGGTACAGGCTGCACGCCCATTGGCTCATGCTGTGGAACACTGGGCATACAGCCCTCACTATGGTGCCAATAGGCAGCGGCATGGTGAAGTGCCGCCTCACCGCTGACCAGGGGAGCGGGGCCGGTAGGGCTCAGTGGGCTGGTGGGATGGGGGGTACTGCTAGACCACCAGGGATAATGGACAGAATATCTTTATTACAAATGCCCGTGATTGGCAAACAGCGTCCAGTGGACCATCAGGGATATTGGACAGACTACTCTTTATTACAAATGCCTGTGATCAGGCAGACAGCGGTCCACTGACCACCAGGGATATTGGACAGACTACTCTTTTATTATTACAAATGCTCACGATCAGGCTGTGGGGCACATTGCCTCGCTGTAGGGGCGCCGGTCCTCGACGGCTGCTGCCTGGCAGGCGCCAGGCGCAAGTCACCAGGGATCGTGCACCTGCATGCAATGAGGCCATAATGACATGCAAATCGCCCATTTGTGCCTTGCATACATTATGGCACCATTTGCATGTGCACTTTTGAATATCACGGTAGCGCGCATAGCGCAATGGAACTTGGCGCAAGTGCATCCCCTGCTCCACTCTGCCCACTTTCGCGCTGGTGCAGTGCCACTGCACCATGCACACTGCGGGTAGCTAGGTGCAATATTCAATGATGCTGTGCCATGGCGCAGTTCGCTAATATCGCCCAGTCAACACTTCTACGAGCCAAGTTGCGCGGCGCCCTAAGCTTGCGCCACAGCCTGGTGCAGTTTGAATATCTGGGCCATAATGTATAAAAATACATTACTGTGGTCTATGAGCATTATGCTTAATAAAAAATGTAAATGTACTGTTTTCTTTCCATATTAGTAATAAGCAGAATAATAGCAATAATACATTCACAAATTTTGATTTAAAATATGGATAAGAATACTTATTAACTGGTTGAAGACACATGGATATTCCTGTACAATCCTCACAAGGTGTGGGCGCTTTGCAATGAAACACAGGAGTCACTGCAGGGATGGTGTTAAATATGTAAATTGCCTAGTTGCCTAGCAAAACAAAACAAAAACATTTGAACTGAAAAAGGAAATCTACTTTCAGGCCATGTTTAGTCTTACTTTTTGAAACAAGTTTAGAACCTTTTAAATCCTAAATAAATCTTCAGTGGTTGAAGGAAAATCCTTTTCAGAACAGAAGACAAGATTAATCAAAAGAAAATCAGAAAACAACATTAAGACAGAAGTAAGCTGAAAACAATCCAAAAATGGATTTCTTTTTGTAAATGAATAACATCTCTGTATCTAGGGCGGACACTAAGATGACTGCACTACATGAAATAATATCCCTCCCTGCTACTGCACCCCGAAGCCCAGTACCAAAGCTGATATGGCTCACCTATATATCCATAAGCCTCCCCCAATTCCTGGCTCCAATCAGTTCACAGTGAAATCAGTAGCCCTCCCTGAATATTATTTTATTTGTACACCCCCAACTTCAAGGCAAAACAACTTCCACTTAGAACAGCACTGCCTGTGTTTGTGAGTATCTATTCTAAAAGTACAGCTGGTACCTGAAACCATTGCTCCATGTGGCTTCCTCCTTCACATAATGGACCGCATGAATTATCCCCCCTGCTGCCCATTCCCCAGAACACAATTAAATATAAAAATATTCAAGTAAAATTGAACACTTGGGGAGACATAGACATGGCTTGTCTCGCTTAGTGGCGAGATTCTGTCAGCATGTGCACCTCAACTGTCAGACTGTAGACGTCACACTACACAACTGGTGAACAGCTTGAGAGTCACAGGAAAAAGCATTTGTCAATGCCGAATGTTTGCTTGCTGGCATTGGCAGTGGTAGTAGAAGTTACAGAGCTGCGTAATAGGAATGGCGGTGAAGTATTGAACTGAAGCCAACCCACCACCACCCTGCAGAGAGTGACAGGCATTGGGGTGTGCATTTGGGTGCGTCAGGCATAACGGCCACGCCATTCACCACACCCTCTGCAGAGACTGACAAGAGTCACGTGGTTCCTTGGGGTCTTTGGCTCTATGCGCACCCCATTTCATTAGGAAATATGGTGAGATGGGTGCAATATAGGAGAATGGGGTGAAGTTTGGGTCAAGAGTCCAAGGCATACCTCGATGCCTCTCAGTGACTGCAGGGTGTGGAATGGTATGAGCATCACAGAAGAATCCCAAGTCACACCCCTGATTCCTGTCATTCTCTATAGGGTTGGGCGATTTAGTTGAAAGCCTAATACCTCAGGCATTCGTTGGTATTTTAACTCCAAATTTTCAACATGTTTGTTTTGTGACCCCACCTCATGAACAGGGGAATATCAGTTTAGTAGCCGAAGCTGCTTATGCACAGTGACTACGGATTTAGCACCACAGGTGCAAAATATTCTGAACAGGCTGTAAAAATGACAGCTGTACTCTTTCATGGGGAGGTGTAAAAATGGCTATGTTGCAAATGTGTAGTAAAAATATTTAAAAAAATGGTGAAGTCACGGCGTACATAGAAACTGTGCAAGCACACAACCTGCAATATAAGTAGGTTGGGGATATTTTATAGCAGATTGCCAACTCAGGCATTTTGGTGCCTCTGATCAGGAACAGTGTCACAGTGATTTTCTTTATCTGTGCCGAACAATGATTTCCAACAGCGACTACACATCTCTGCAATCGAAAGTGTGAAACACACTCTGCCACGCGCTAGAAAATGGCAGCTGTACTGTTCATAAGGAAGTGTTGAAAATGCCACTAGTGAAAATCTGACTGAAAATATTACAAAGTCATGAACTAACGAGGATGCGTGAAACTGCACAATGCTCACTCGTAACACAGTCATTTTATAGACTTTTGTCACCAAATTTCAACATAGCCATTTTAAGACCTCTGCTCATGAACAGTGTAACTGTGATTTTCTTTAATCTGTCCTAAACATTGCTTTCGCGACACCAACAGCACCATTGTGCGCTGCATGTGCGTATAACACATTTGGGTGACATAAGAAAAATTGCAGCTGTACTGTTCATAAGGAAGTTTAATAAAATGGACATGTTGAAAATCTAGACTGAAAATATTAAATTTGCAAACTTACGAGCATGCATAAGAACTGTGCAATGCGCGCGTAAAAGTCATTTCTAGGCATTTTTCCACAAGTTTTCAACATAGCCATTTTAAGACCTCTGCTCATGAACAGTGTCACTGTGGTTTTGTTAATGTGTCCCATACATTGAGCTTGCACACCGACTGCGCCATTGTGCGCTACGTAGTGAGCTACGTTTTGGGCAGGATGTGAAAAATGACAGCCAGTACTGCCATAAGGAGGTGTGAAAATGGCAATGTTGGAAATCTGAGTGGAAATATTGAAAATTCGAAACCCACGAAGGCATGTGGAACTGTTCAACGACACTCGTAAAACAGTCATTTTAGGAATTCTGTCACCAAATTTTCAACATTGTCATTTAAGATCTCTGCTCATGAACAGTGACACTGTGATTTCCTTAATGTGTCCATACTCTGAGTTCATACGACTGCGCCATTGTCGCCCATGGGCGGAAACACATTTTGGGTGAGATGTGAAAATGACAGCTGTACTACTCATAGAAGGTGTGGAAAAATGGCAATGTTGAAAATCTGGAGTGGAAATATTGAAAATTCGCAAACCTATGAGCGCATGTAGGAACTGCGCAACGCACGTCATCATATTGTAATTTTTAGGAATTTTTCACCAAATTTTCAACATAGCCATTTCAGACCTCTGCTCATGAACAGTATCACTGTGATTTTCTTAATTTGTCCGTACATTGATTTGCATATATCGACTGAGCCCATTCTGGCTACAATGGTGGAAACACATTTTGGGTGAGATGTGAAAATGACAGCTGTACTACTCATAAGACGGTGTGGTGAAATGGCAATGTTGAAAATCTGGGTGAAAATATTGAAATTTCGAACTTACGAGCCTGTGGGAACTGCTGTAACATAGCCTCGTCAAACAGTCATTACGAATTTTGGCACAAATTTTTTCCAACGCATGGGGTTTGGGCCCCTTCTCATGAATAATGTCACTGTCATGGCAGTATTCAGCAGACCGAAGGTGATTCATGATCACTGCACAAAATCACCCGCCGAGGCAACTGCGCCATGACGGTGACATCATTCATAGGTCCAAAAAACCCATGTTGAAAAATTTGGCAAAATTCCAAAAATGCCTGAGATATGAATAAAGTTGAACCCTCCTATTCTAGCCCATTATACAGCTTACCGGCATTTCCTCAGTTCGCGGTTGGCTTTGAAGAGTGCAGGCGTGTTCCCGGTCCACCGAAGATCATCGCGCCGAGTCGGAGGTAAATATGGGGTGGGGGGTGTGGGAGGCTAGAGTGCGCAGTGGGTGAGCGGGTTGTGGGAGGGAGTTGGAGATCGCCCGTGGGACTTGGTTGCCTTTACAGGTTAAAAAAACAAAAAGACATTGCGGGACGCTTGCCATGCTGGGGTGGGCTCCCAGCATGGCACAACAACTTTAGGGCATTCAGCCGACGGGGATTGGGCACCCCGGTCGGCAAAAAAACCCTCTGGGGACGTTTGCCCGCTGGGGTGGGCTCCCAGCATGGCACAAGGACTTTGGGAGGGCGTTCAACCGATGGGGATTGGGCACCCCGCGGCAAAGTATTGATTGCCACACTGGGGTGGGTCCCAGCGTGCTTTCCAAGTACTGGAGGGAGGCGATGCAGCTCAGCCGGCGGGGATTGGGCACCCGTCGGCTACTCTACAGCTACATCACGGGGCACTGCCTACGCCTGCGGCAAGGAGGCCTGCGCGCGGGCAGCTTCTTGTCGCTGCTCACTCAAGCGTGGCTCCCCTTTCAACTGTATGCCACTGCGCTTTTGAGCGTGTCATAGACAGCCCAGAATGCATGGCTTAAGGAGCTGCGCCTGCCAGTTCGCTGCCTGAATTGGAGGAGGAGGTGACACACTCTGAAATCTCCGATGATGGCACTATGTTTCTTACATGCGTGCAAACAAACATAATAGTCAGAATTTAAAATAAAGCAAAGATACTGGAAGACCGCCCCTTCAGCACTGTAAACTGCGGTATGGCAGAGGTAGACTGACATTGACATATCAGCAAAAGAGAAATTGGTGGGGGGGCCAGCAAGGGCAACATCATTCTGGCAGCAGCTCCACCTTGTGGTAGGAAAAATATTTTGGCCATTTTTAAAGGTACACCTAAGTCCACAAAATTAAATGAAAACATGAATAACATTTTTTTCTTTGTTCTTTTAAATTAACAAATGAGCCATTGTATATTAGCAATAAGGCACTCCAGGGATATGATTTATTGTGTGATATAATCACTTCTCAAGTGCTGAACAACTCGTCCTGCAGCCTCATACTTCAACCACCGAGATGTGATGTTATTACACACAACACATACCCTGTCATGCTTTATTGCTTAATTAGCACCCAGCATGCGGGCATCATACCAGCTGGGTGGTAGTGGAACTTCTGAGGGCATCAATCCAAGGGTGGGAATGTTTTGCCCATCCTAATAGATGGACTCTGCTCATATGTCCTCTACAGAAAGCAAGAATGGTCCACATTGGGAGTTCTGAGTCAACACCTGACAGGCATAGTGTGGGTCTCAATGGTCACTGGACATGCTGATACCACTAGGGCCTTCCTCCTTAGCAAGATGTTGGAACAGTGACCCAGGCAGTTCCCTAGAGACCAGATGACTGGTGTACAATTAGCCCAGTGCTCTTCCAGTGAGTATAGGATGAGCCTCCTATGGTGTGCTCATACCACCGCAGGGCATGCCTGTTCAGAACAGCCTTTTTAGTGGCTTTCTATGGAGCTTTCAGGTATCTGAATTAGTGCAGCCATGCAAGGTGGCTGACATGCCAGTGGAATTAAAGGACAATGATGTGGTGGTGACCACGGTGGGAGTGTCCATCAGGATTGCAGAAGAGCAAGACAGACAGTAGGACCTGAAGTTGCTAGTGAGATCACCACCAGGGCACAGTGGGACATATTTGCATGGGTCCATGATTATGTGGCTTCATGGGCAGCTGGAGGTGAATCATTCTTTCATCATGATGACAGGATTTCAATCACAGTGTTCCAGTTTAGGTACCTTTTGGACAGAACCTGAAAAGAGGCTGGCAATTGACTGAAAGGAGTTCAGCACCATTTCTTGTGCATTGGGGTTAGCTACTGTACATGTCAAGGATGGTTAACCAATGAACAGATTCAGGCCCTGTCCTTTGGAGTTCACAGGCATTCCAAAGCTATGTGAGACCATACATACTTTACAACTCTTTGTTTTTTTGTTTTTGGAAGGTGATAGTTCCGGTGTGTACAGATTTGGGTGTGTGGGCATTCCTTCCTCCACTGGCCAACCATCAGAGTGAGAGAGTGGCAGGGGCATAATCTATCTCTGGCTCTTTTGATAGAACAGAAGTTTATTAGATGGGACTACTGAAGATAAGGATGTGTGTGCAGCTTCCTTGGTTGAAAGCCGAAGTTTGGCGGCAGGGCCCCAGTCTGCTGGTACATTTGTGTGGTAATGATTTGGGACCTGTAAAGTTACTTGACCTGCTGCATATTTGAAGGAAGACTTGGCCTTTTGCAGATGATCTGCATATTATTTTGTCAGACATGTAGCAAAAATAAAAGTTTAAAAGAGAGAAAATGGACAGACTAGATATCTTCCATCATATTCTGTATTTATATGTTTCTATGAAATTATTCAAATTTTATTTTTTATTTTTAATTTTTTTATTTTAGTTTTGTTGACTGGGTAAGTGCACTAGACAAATCCTGCCTATTTTCAGGCACCGACCAGAGGAGGGGATATAGATGAATGCCAACTGACCTTGGCCCAGATGAAACTGTTGGTTTATTTTAGTGAATGAGGGAAATTTGGCTAGGACACCAGGGAAATTCCTCTACTCTTTTCAATAAGTGCTATGGGATCTTTAACATCCACCTGAACTACCACCAATCCAGGCAGATGGAACCTCGGTTTAACGTCTCATCGAAAGGCGGCACCTCAGAGTGCAGCACCCTCTCGATACTGCACTACAGTGTCAGTACTGGGATATTACAAGTGCCAGATGTGGGAACTGGAACCCACAGCCCACAGAACAAATACAGCAGTGGTGGCATGCCCATGACCCCAGAGCCATTAAGAAAGTTCACAGCCTGCATAACATAGCCATGGGAGCATTTATAGACACTACTGGAGGGACATCCTAGGGCATCCTAGGACATGATGCAGTTATAATTAAAGTACCCCAATTTTATGCACAGACAGGATGCACTTGTGTGACATCAATTAGATGTGTTTTAGAATGCACAAAATGTGCAGTGAAGAAGGTAGTAGAATGATGTGCTTGTGGCGGGGAGGGTTGAGTATTGCCAGCCATGCTCATCCGTGGTGACACAGTAGTCTTGAAAGTATGTACAGAAATGGTAACAGAAGATCAAGAGTCTTTGTGGCGTAATCACCCTAAGGCTGACAGGCTGACAGAAGGTCTGATCTGGATGGTTTGAGTTCCTCCTTCAAGGGGTGGGGCAGACAGATGCACAGCCCCTTCAGACACTTATGAGTGACACTGCAGCATCCTCTGATGGGGGAGGATGCTTCTGCACCCTATAAAGAGTCATCCCTCATACACACAATAGGCAGGTTACCTTATGTAGGGGTTGTATTATTTACTCAGCTCCACTTGGGATAGGAATGGTAGTTATATAGAGGATAATTCCTGACGTTGGTTGATTACTAAGGTGTAAACATCTCAAGATGTTGCCATGTTTACCATTGATTGCAAACCTCAAGAGCAAAGCTCGAGAGGTTTACAGTCATTATGGCAACGAAGAGGTGTTTACACCTTGCAATCAACCGACCAGGCATTGTCTTTATAGTGTGTGGGGTCACCCTGCATCCGAACAAATGAATCTCCTTTGTTCCTGTCTGCTGGTACTTTAAAAATCACTAGTATCCCTTACCTTGCTCAAGAAATTAAATCTCCAGAATAATCATGAAAGGAACTTTTTATTTCTTCAATAAACTCTGCCACATTAATAAGATATTATGAAGTGCACCTCACGGAATTGGACCTATGGAGTCCAATTCTGGATGCCTCACCTCAGGAAGGTCATTGACTGGGTGGAAACACAGAAAGGCAACAAAATGATTCAGGGTCTGCAGCACATGTCTTATGAGGAAAGACCTAGAACTGAATATGTACTCCCTAGAGAAGAGAAGAGAAGAGAGAGAGAGGAGGAACATTCATTCATAAAATGTTATTTTTATACGGGGTACTTTTGTTAGGAGGACCCCATGTGCATAAAGACCTGTGTCTATAAATAAAACATCAAAACTCAAAGACAAATTTACATACAACATGACACTTAAATTAAAAATTAATTAAAACATGTACATTTTGAATTAAGCTACTAAAACAATAAATTTTTAAAAATAATAGGATTTTGCACAATTTTCAGGTCATATGGTAACTCATTCCAATATTTTAATAAACTGTTCTGTAGCATAAGGCTACCTGTTCTATTATAGGATCTCCCTGGAATTATTAACTTGTTTTTCCTGAATTTTTCTATTTTAAATTCAGAGGTATAGTTGTTATCAAATATTTAGATGGATGTATTTCTTCATGAAATATCAGTGTTTGATCACCACAATAGCCATAAATATGTTCTTTTGAACTTAGGTTGTAACCAATTCAGTTTCCAAATAAAATGCAGTGTTGAATTCTGTGTTTGCTATTCATTATAAATTTCTAATCTGTAGTAAGTATGCTGAATACTCTGCAATGCTGCCTAGGTGGAAAACTTATATAGAAAATATCCATATTCCAAAATGGGAATAAGCTTACCTCTGGTTTCTATACTGAGACAGTCAGCAACCCTTCTTAGGGCCCCTAAATGCTGATTTACTTTTTAACTTGTTGGAAAATGTGCTCACTATAGGTCAGTCTTGAGTCAGTTAAGACTCTAAATATTTATATTGCTTTGTGTTCATGAACGACATACCGTCTACCAAATTCAGTTGCAAATCCGTTTTCTTTTTGGTTTGTTCCAGCCCAAATATCAAACTCTGCATTTTTGAGCATTTAACACCAGGCTTGCATCTCTAAACTATTTTCTAATGCTAACAGATCATGTTGCAATTTTACGTTAAGATGTTCTTCACTATCAGCTGATGAGACTAACACGGTATCATCACATAAGTCTCACCTCACTGTATGATATAACAGATAGTAGGTCATTCCACAATCACATTAAACAATAACGGGCCTAATACTAAGCCCTTTGGAACACCTCTTTTATTTGTATCAGATCTGAAAGGATATTCCCATATGAAACACATTGGCCCGGATATTCAAGCATGTGCCCAGGCTGTGGGCGCCAAGCCTGAGCGCAGCTCAGCTTTGTTGCGCGGGGTGTGGCCTGGGCGATGGTCAACAGGCTCTTATGGTGCAGCAGCTTTGAATATCGCACCCTGGCCACCCACTGTGCATGCAGCGCAGTGGCACTGCACTGCTTACAAGTGGCCGGAGTGGAGCATGGAGATGCACTCAGCACAACGTGCCATTGCGCCATGCACAGCACCTGCAATATTCAAAGGGACATGCAAATGGGGCCATAATTTATGCAAAGGCACACAGGGGCCATTTGCATCTCGTCTGACCCCATTTGCATGCCATTAGCATGCAGATGCGCTTGATCTGACGACTTGCGCCTGGCCCTGCCGGGCCCAGCAGCTACTGCTCGAGGACTGCAGTGCTCCTGCAGCCACAATCCGCGGGTATTCATGTAAAGAAAAAAAAGTCCAATATCCCTGGTGGTCCAGTGGACCTCTATGTACTTGATCATGGGCATGGGTATAAATACCCCCACATAATATCCCTGGTGGTCCAGTGGACCGACCACTGCCAATCGGGGCATCTGTAACACCTGCAAATACCCCTACTACCCTGGTGGTCTGGTTTACCCCCCCACCCGCCACTGGGCCCCACCACCCTGCCCCCGTCAGCGGGCAGCAGTAGCCCACCTCTCCTGCCGCCCCACCACCGCCGACTGACAGCTCGGTGGGGCTGCATGCCCATTGGTTCACAGTGGCGGCCCAATGGTGCAGCCATACCATACCTCAGTCAGATAGCAGATGAATCATTCGCTTATCTGGGCGATAATACGATATGGGCTGCATGGTAATGCTGTGAACCAATGAACTCTGTCTGGCTGTCAGTAGAGACGCTGAGCAGGTGGGGTGCTACCGCCAGCGGCGGGCGCAAGGCGGTGGAGCTCCAGAGGGGCGGAGGGAAGGCATAGACCAGGACAATCAGTCTCAGTACAGACTGCGATGAGCAGCGATCGTCCTGGACCACCAGGGACGGCGAGGGTATCTGTCCCAGATCAGGCACAGAAGTCGCTGAACCCCGTGAGAGTCATTCCGGATACCGCGATGGGCATGAAGTGCCGCCAAGTGCAGCAGGAACTCGGGTACCCCACAGGTGGCAGCTACCATGTTGTGCCCTGATGTGGCAGCTCATCTGTGGTGACCATCACTTGTTTCCTTTTTTTAGCTTAACTTTGTGCAGGCGCAGGTAGGGGTTGTGCATGCATGACTCTGCACATCCTGGGCTGAATATCGGGCTGTGCAGGTTATGCAGCGGGCATGCCCCCACCTGTGCCTGCATACATCTACTATGTGCTCCGGTGCATCGGGATTTGTAGGGCACACTTTTTCCCTTTGAATGATCGTACAGAAGCGCATCAGTGGGTTGTGCATGGCGCAACACTCTGCGCCATGCAACCCTTTGAATATCTTGGCCATTGTGTTCTTGTTGACAAATATGATTGAACCCACTGTAGTTCCACCCCTGAACTCCCATTTTACCCAGTCTAACTAACAATTTACTGTGGTCAACCAAGTAAAAGCTTTACTTAGGTCCACAAACTCCACTCCGTCTTTTTCCCTTCATTTAGTGATTAAGCCATCAAATTTTGAAATTGACTTGGGTGGTGTTTGCAGACCTCCCTTCCTGAATCCATGCTGGTGATTTGTCAGTAACCCTCATTGCTTTAGATACTGATAAAATTGTTTATGAACTTGTTTCTCTAATAATTTTGACAATACCAGAAGTAATACTATTGTTCTATAATTTGAAGGATTGGTGTTATTTCCCTTTTAAAAATAGGGATGATTTTACCAGTTTTCCAGATTTCAGGAACAGTTCCACTTTTTAAACTGCAGTTTATAAAATAAGTTATCATGGGTGCTAAGATATCGGCTCCTATTTTTAAATATCTTATATCTAGGCCATCTAATCCTCCTGCTTTGGAAATATTCAATGTTGATAATTCTCTTTAACATCCCCTATCACTACTTCTAGGAAGTTAAATCCTTGTCCTTGATGTTCTAATAACACTTTCCTATTCCTTTCTCTTCTTCCTCTATTAAGTTTGTGGGAGATTCTGAGAACTTTAATGGAGGTCCAGAAATATTTAAGTCAGGCAGATCTCTAAAGTATTTTAAGTAAATTAACAACTTTTATTGGTTCTTCTTCTATTACATTGTCTTGTATTACTGAGATTTTATTTTTATTTTGACTAGATTTTGCAAATCAGATACACATTTCAAAATGTTTTTGATCATTAGCTTTACTAATGTTTTCTTGTGATAAATATTTTGCTAATTTAACATCCTCTTGCATTTAGTCCTCCACTATCTGAACCTACCGCAATCTTCTTCTGTTTTTATCTTCCTTGTTTTCCATAATTGATTTCTTATTCTCAAGTACAGTACTTCTTTACCCTGTCTGTTAGCCATCCAGCATCCTTTTCATTTCTCCTGTTTAAAACTTTTGGTGCCACGACAATTGATTGCTGCTATTACTGAGTTGCTAAATTCTTGTAATGCAAGTTCAAATCTGTATTAGCAGAATTCGATCACAGCAAATTTTTTCCAGACTATTTCTAAAAGCTTCTACATTAAACTTCCTCAGATCTCTAATCCAGTATGTGTCATTTTGCTTATTTACTGATATTTTTAATTCCACACTACATTTTATGGGGTTATGATCTCCTAAATTCAATGGCATAACTTCAGCTGTTATCTTTTAAGTCTTGGGGAAACAAAAGACAAATCAAGTATTATACCCTGGTCTTTATTTTTGGAAATCTAGTGGGGGATGTAATTACTTGTACCAACTCCAAAGCTCTAAAACTACATTTAGTTTTCCCCTTTCCTGGAACCAGTCTGCATTAAAGTCTCCTGTTATAATTACTTTGTTATCCTTAAATTTGTCCATTAAAATGTTTGTTAATATTTAAAATTGCTTAACTTTTTTTTTGGTGGGGGCGTAAATTACACCCACCATAACCTTGTGGATAACAGTTCTATCAGTAAGCAATCCATTCCCTCTATGTGTTGTGCTAGTATACTTTTATAGGTACCTAAAATGTTTTAGATACAACATGATTCCCCCTCCCTGTTCTCTCTATCTACTCTTATTAAACTATGCCCATTTATTTGGATCTCTTCACTGGTCACTCCTTGGTGAAGCCAGGTTTCTGTAATTACTAACAAATCTGATTTTCTTCAACCCAAATGCTGTATTCATCAATTTTGTTAACCAGGCTTCTTACATTTTCATGTGTTACCGATATCCCTGTATAATTTTTTGGGCCTGGTTTGGCTCTACATCCCCACTTTATGCTAGCATCAAGACCACCAACAGACTTTTAATTCTGATCAGTTCACCATTATACAAGTGTGTTGGGGGATAAAGTTTCTATTTAACAATTTCCTCTCATTTGTAAAAGAGTTTTGTCCCTAGTTATTGATCATTTTGCTATCTGGAGACAGCTTGGCACCTCTATAAACTTTATATTATTGTTTCCCTATTGTAATCCATATTCAGACCACATACACATGTAATATAAGAACTATGTCCATAAAGACATAGACAAGATGGAAGCTGTCTAGAGGAGGGCAACTAAAATGGTGCAGGGTCTGCACCTGAAGTCATATGAAGAGAGACTAAAGGAACTTAATATGTATAGCCTCAAGAAAAGGAGGGAGAGGGGGACATGATAGAAGCTTTCAAGTACCTCAAGAGACTCAACAAAGTCCAAGAAGGTAGCATCTTTCAAAAAAGAGGTATGCAAGAACGAGGGGCACATTTGAAGATGGGGAGGCGGCTCAGAGGTAATGTAAGGAAGTATTTTTCCAGAGAGTGTTTGCGGATGCATGGAACGCCTTCTGGAGGAGGTTGTGAGTCAAAAACAGTGGTTGAATTCAAGCATGCATGAGACAGTCATAAGGCAATTCTAGGGGTGGGGACAGAAAGAAGTAGGCTGCTGGTTAACTAGGATGTGCAGCTTATCCATTAGGTAGTGAAATGGGCAGACTGGGTGGGCCAAGCAGTCCTTATCTGCCATCAAATTCTATGTTTCTATGAACCAAATAATACCCACCCACTCAATATACTAATCAAATGCATCGTACTCTGTAAAATAAGTTGTCTACCTTTTGCTATTGTTAATAGTTTAATTGTTTTACAGTTTCTAGACTGTTCCAATTCCCAAATGTGCCCAATCCAAACTCTTTAGTTTTAAACAAGTCAGACTTCATTTAAATACCTTTTTCTCTACCGTGTAGCACTCAGTCTGCTCATCAGCAGCACTCACACCTGGTGGCGCAAGGCTTTGTAGTGTTTGAAAACCCTGCCTTCTCTGGATACAGCCCCTCCATCGGTCCATCACTGGACCCCTCAGGCAGCCGTACAACTACCGTAAGTGCAAATTCAAAAGCAATATTGTGCAAAATAGAAAGCAGTCCATTTTCATCCCCACAACCTTCTAACAGCTCTCACCTGTGGCCGTTTACTATTTCAGAACTCAGCTGGTTGATATCTTCAGCTGGCGGCACAAGGCTTTGTAGTATTTGAAAGCCCCACCTCCTCTGGATACGGCTCTCCATTGGTCCACCACTAGAACCCCTCAGGCAGCCATACAACATGCTGATACGGTAAGGTGCAAATTCAAAAGCAATATTGTGCAAAATAGAAAGCAGTCAATGTTCATCCCTACAACCTTCTAACAGCTCTCACCTGCAGCCGCTTGCTGTTTCAGGACTCAGCTGACTGAAACATTCAAGTACATAAAAGGCATTAACAAGGTACAGGCAAAGGAACATTTTCACTTCAAGAATGGCTCCAGAACCAGGGACATGACCTCAGGCTACAAGAAGGTTCTCTATGAACACCAGGAAGTTTTTCATCACAGAAAGAATGGTGGATGTCTGGAACAGCCTGCCTCAGGAGGTTGTGGGGTCAACACTGTGGGGATTCAAGAATGCATGGATAGACACAAGGAAGCCCTGGCTACAAAGGGCAACTAGAGTGTCAAATAGGTCTAAAACAAATGGGCAGACTAGACGGACCAATCAGTCTCCTTCTGTCATCAACTTCTATGTTTCTCTGCATAACTGTTATAATAATTTTTAATACCCCAATAAACCCAAGTCCATAACCTTATAGTTCAAATGCCAAAAGTTCAAATCTGAAGGACATGGTTGGCCAACAGCAATCATGTGATTGCTGCCTTCTTCTATGTCGTTTACATGCTCTGAGGCCTTGTGGGAGACATAGTCAGGCATCAAAGGAGATAGGGGTGCCATTCTGGTAAAGAGCCTAACAAATGAAAAAGGTGAATTTAGATGCAGTAATACAATGCACCTTCAAACAACTGAACTTTCTTTGGATGGTAAAAAGGCTTATCTTATTGTTCGTTGTCTGATGAGGAGTCTGCTATCATTGTGACTCTGTCTTTTTGGGGACCACAGTAATTATTGTTGACTGTAATGTGGACGCCTCCTTCAAAAAGGTTGAAATTCCCCAGGTCACTCAGAGATTTCTTCTCTCAGATGAGGTTGATGCAGTGCACTGTGGTACAGTGACTGTTGTTGCAGCAGTGCTGGTAGAGGGTACTGGTTGTTGTATGTTGCTCTGGGCATTGACAATCTAGGAATTCTCTTCTGTTTCTGTGCACTTAGAGCGTAATTGTTCATAGAGGCAAGCAATCGGTGTCCAGATACTTGCTGACTTTCGGTTGGGGAACACTGTTAAATGCCAAGCACTGAATTTCAGTTTTCCTCTTGGAATGATTAATGATTTGCTTCTCTGATGGCAGGCCAGCAGCACTTTTATAATATGCATTATGTTCCTGATTTTATTTTCACTGAGTGGCATGGCACGGAACCATAGGGCATTTCTGGCTCGGTGTTAGATAGAATGTGGCATCTTTCCTTGCATTGATGGTGGTCTATGGGTGCAGTACAGTTTGTATGCCCTTATGGGAGCTCTCTCTCTCTCAGGGTGACTTAAATTTTCATACAGCCATAGTTTGACTGCACGGTTGTCTCTTGGGTTGTCTCCAGACCTTGATTTGATCTGCCCCTCAGTGTATTCAAGGTACTCCATGCCCTCACTGTCCCTTAGTAATGCCAAGTCTGATAATCAAAGACTGTGATGTTCTGCTGTTCTCAGGGCAAAGTAAAGCCCATTGTTAAAAAAAATAGCATGTTCATCAGGGCAGATGAAGTGCATGCCAAGGGTGCAGGTAGAATGTAGTCTGTCAGTGTCACTGGGGGTTAATGGTTCTGCACAATCTGGTTTACTTTCCTTCCCTGTTTTTAAGATACTTTTGTTTGGCAGATAAGATTTTTAGTGCTTCTTGAAAGTCAGTTGTGTTCCGTGGAACACAGAATGGCAATAATTACACTTGAGCAAATACTGTAGCTATCCACACTTCTAGTATGCTAGCTGCACATTCGAGCAGACTTGATAGACCTCTAGGCCTTTATCTGCTGGCAAATTTTGTATGTTCGTATGCTACAACAGGTGCCTGGCTCATATTCTGACCCATCACCATTTTACTTTGTAGATCAGCTCTGCCAGATAGACATCAAGCTCTTCCACTAGAATTTCTTTGATTGGCCTCTGCTCCTGTACTTCTTCCAGGTAAGACCTGGCAAGTCTGAAGTCAGAATCTGTTTTCTTAACTGTTTTTTTCTTTTGTTGAGCCACAATTAATGCTTTCCATTTAGATTGCTCACTAGGGGAGCTACGGTGCTTGCCATTTTAATGCTGAAAGCATTCTGTTTAACTGATGTGTGTTTTGCAAAAGTAGTAGCACACTACTCTGAATGGCATTCTGCTCACTGAGAATGTGATAATCAGCTGGCATACTTTCTTATAATGTATAGGAAGCCCCTATTATGTATGGCATGCTGTCATCTAACAATCTTTGTAATCTCACCGATCTGACTTTACGCTATAAACTTTGATTGCCTTCGCTAGATCGGTGAGATTACAGAATCAATTCAGTCAGGTGCACTGAATTGCATCCGAATGTTGGTCTCACCACTGTTATCAGTTTAAACTGTTCAAGTGAAGCCTACAAGCAACAAGTAAGAGCCTTTCCATTATGTCCTGAAAGTATTACTATTAGCCCCATACACCTATAAAGACAATTGCTGGGGTTATGAAGTTTACCGTGTGTTGAAAACCCCTCTTCTGGTTGCCATACCGATGGTAAAACCTCTTTAGCTTTGCTGCCAAGGTTTACTAGGTCAACTGGCAACCACTCAAGGGTTTACAATGTTGTAAACTTCATAACCCTAGCTATTATCCTTATGTAATCACACTGTTCTGATGGACTTAAGCAGGTTTTATCAACAGAACATCAGAGCACTGTGATTACAAGGAATAAAAAGTTACAGTGGTAGCGTTAATAAGTCCTTCCCATATGTTATAAAGAGTTTTAATGAGTCAAGTAATAGTTACCAACCATGACTACCTTGCTGCGTCATTCACATTGCTGTGACTGTAATGGTTTTATTATGGATAATACATTTTGATTAATAAATACGTGGTCATGGCTGTTTTCTTTATTATGGGTAATAAATTATGGTCAATAAATACAAGGCCATGGCCGTTTCTTAATAATAATAATAATAATTTATTTATAAGGTGCCTTTCAACAAACCAAGGCATCTAACAATAAACTAAAACAGCACATAAAACAGTATCCATTCTTGTTATTATGGTTTGTAAATTATAATTAATGATCCAAGGCAGCATGGATTCACAGCAGGAAGATCATTCAGACAAATCTGATAGACGTTTTTGATTGGGTTACAAAAGAAATAAATCTGGGGGTTGTATGTTACCTATCTTGATTTCAGCAAAGTCTTGACACCATCCCACTCAATAGGTTGGTCAACAAAACGAGTAGCCTGGGCATGGGGCAAGTGATAAACTGGGTTAGGAACTGGCTTACAAACAGGACACAGAGGGTGGTGGTAAATGGGATCCAATATGAGGAGAGAGAGGTGATAACTGGGGTACCTTAGGGATCAGTCCTCAGGCCACTCCTGTTTAATGTCTTCATTAGTGACATTGCAGTAGGACTGGGGAATGGTTCTACCTGTTTGCAGATGACACCAAGATCTGCAACAGAGTGGCTACTCAGATGGAGAAGCAAGAATGAGGAAAAACCTGGAGAAGCTTGAAAAATGGTCTTAGTGTGGCAACTAAGATTCAGTTTCAAGAAGTGAAAATAATGCACCTGGGAAGAGGGAACCCTGAGGTGTTCTACAGGATTGGGGGTTGCTGACTATTACAAAAGATGAAAGGGACCTGTGGTTATCATTTCTGATGACCTAAAGATGTCTAAGCAGAGTACAAAGGCTGCAGGAATGGACAGTGGCATGTTGGGATGCCTAGGTAGTGGTATCACCAGAAGGTGAGCGGTGGCTATGCCATTGTACAAAATGCTAGTGAGGCCTTACCTAGAGTACTGTATGCAGTTCTGAGGGGCCACACCTTCATAAGGACATTAACAGGGTGAATACAGTCCAGAGAAGGGCAACTAAGATGGTACAAGGACTGCACTAGAAAACATAGGCGAGACTAAAGGACCTCAAATGTACTAACTGGAGGAGAGGAGGGATTGGGGAGGGGCATGATAAAAACATTCAAGTACCATAAAGGCATAAACAAGATGCAGGGAGACATCTTGCAGTATAAGAGATGTAGAAGAACAAGCGGACATGGCATGAAATTGGAGGGTGGCAGGCTGAGGGAAATGTAAGAAAGTTTTTCTTCACAGAGAGGGTGGTGGATGCATGAAATAAACTTCCACAGCAGGTGGTGTGGTGAACATTGTGGAGTGTTCTAAACATGCATGGTACAGGCATAAGTGTACATTGTGGTAGGAAGGAGGAGGAACGATATAGAGTCACCATTGACAGCACCTGACAACATTGCCAAAGCAGTGAATATATGCACTGGTATGCTACAGACATAAGAACTGCCTGACCCCTGAAGTCCTGAATCTGTCCATACAGAGCTCAGTAATTTCTGTTATAGATTGTGACATGGTTGTCTATGGGTAGGCCACGGATACACACTATTGCATATTTCCATTACTCTTAATAAAGCATGTTGACTTATATCTGTGGACCCACACCTAACCCATACATGAAACATTTGCACTCAAACTGACTGGATGCAACTAAAGGAAGTATAAAATACCTTACTTGTCAGATGGCTAGAAAATTTCTCTTGGTCGCCTTCCGCTGGGAGTGCAAAACCTATTAAGCCCCTACTGAAGAACACACTAGACAAATGGAATGGAACAATTTTTCCAGGTGCCCTTTGCTGTACTTCCCAAGGGCAAAATTGTTTGCTTACATAGCACCTCTTTGAGTCAATGCTCATCACTGGGACATTACCTCTGTTATCATGTTTGGACCCTTCAAAACAAGCTGCGGCAGCAGCTCTTCAGCTGAAAGCAGCTGTGACTGCTTCCTCTAACGTAGCCAACTCTCCTTTTAACCTTTGCCCTTGCCATTCTCCACTTGCACCACTACTATTGTCTTGCACTTACTTGTCACTCCCATGCACCTCATACTCTTCCCACAGCCTTACCCTCTAATCTCATGTCTCTCTCTCCCCCTCTTCTTATTCCATCCCCGCTGCAAACTACTGTTTCTTCCACGATTGATGAGGCCTACTGATTACTATTATTACCTGGCTGCCATTGTTCTACTAAGTGGTATTCATTTTGGACAAAACTGTAGCCTGTTTTAGATACTCACATTTATCTGTGTCTGCAGTATTTTATTAAAACTCTCACCTTGCATATCTGTAACTGGACTGTTCTCTTGGTTGACTGTACTACACATCTTTATGACATGCTCACTGCTATATGTACTGTAACCCCTGTATTTTGATGTTTGAAGTGGAACCTTTGTAAAAGAGCTCATTGCTCAAAGGTATTTGTAATCCTTGACATAAATAAATAAAATAAATAAATAGGTAAGGTCAGTGGAAACAAACTAGTGTAGGGCTTCGGGCTGACTAGTTTTTTTACAAATTGCTCACCAGAGTGCGCACATGGATGATGATGCTCAACAAAATGCTCAGTTCATATAAAACTTCTGATTCAGGCAAGCACCAACCTTTGAAAATAGCTCCACCAGGGCTGGCCTGGTGGCACTGAGAACTGAGGCACTGGATGCCACATCTCACGCCATGCTGGTGACCCGAGTTCAGGAGCGAGCTTGGGCACTAGGGGTCAGCAGGTATGGGAGAGGATTGAGCCCCTGTAGGGCTGCTCTCCTTCCCTGGGGAGGGCAGGCAACAGCTCAGTGTGACAGAGGCTCCCGGTGGAGATTGGGAGTGCTGCAGTGTGTCGGCTGCATGTCACGCAGTGTGTGTATGACACTGGCAGGGTTGCCTTGCACAGTGCATCATGGTTGCACCACGCGGAAGGGGCACCAAGAACACAGCTCTGTGGGGAGGCGACATCACCCCCATGCCCACCGCCAGATCCCCTGCCTGGCCTTCCAGGTCCTCTGCCCAGGGCCCACTCCCATACCCAGAGTCTAAGTGTAAGTTCGCTTAACGAGGAGGGACAGCCCCACCCGGAGGGGTTAAGCTGGTGGTGCTGGCTGTGGGAGGGGTGGGAGAGAAAGGAGGCACAGGTTCAGAGGGACCTCAGTTGAGCAGTAACAGGCAGGATGCCTGAAAGATTCCCCTGCGGGCTGTGATCGGAGGAAAAAGAATAAAAAATATAATAAATAAAATAACTCCACCAGCTATAATTGTACATATAATTTACATTTTATTACTTAAAACTGCACTGAAAAAATAGTAACGTTTGATGTGTTCGGTCCTACAAGACCCTTTCTCGAAGCCTATTACTCATTCAAACACCTACACAAGAAATACCCCACCTCTTTGTGCAATAATGACATCACCATTAATTACCATATCTCATTGGTGACTCACATTTAGCAAAGTGCTAGCTGCATTCTTTTAATTAAAACCAAATTAACCTTTCTGGTGAAATAAAGGTAAATGACCTATAAGACAAAGTTCCTTAGTCCCATGGCTTACCATACAAGACAAGGGTAGACTCCACAACAACACACAGCCTGCCGTGTATTAATGTTTAATCGTGTTGTGGATATATAACTCTCTATGGGCATGCCAACATTTCCCAAACATCTTAAAGTTAGGAGAAAACGAATATTCACTCCATTCCATAAGTAACTAAATTAAGATTAGGGCCTCTAATGCTCTATGGCAGCATTTCCTAATTTCTGTGGCAGAGCTGCTAGGCTTCTACGGCAGTGTTTTCTGATTTCTGGCATGATTTATTCATTTCTGTCACTGAAAGCAGTCCTGAAATTGGCTAAACTATAATATGATGTCACCGATGACAACACATGCCAAGCATACAGGAGGGGCTTCAGGATAAACAAGATGGGACGAGAGCCTGGCACTATGGCCTATCTGGACTTCAACAAGGCCTTTGACACTGTGCCCATAGAAGACTATTACACAAACTGGGGAATATGGGTGTGGGCAGGACAGTAGTGTGGTGGGTTGGTAACTGGCTGGGTGGCAGGACACAGAGGGTGGTGGTAAATGGCTGTCACTCCACAGAGGAAGAGTGACCAGTGGGCTACCACAGGGATCAGTGCTGGGACCTGTCCTATTCAACATCTTCATCAGTGACATGGCACAGGATCTAGAAGGCAGAATTTCACTGTTCAGCTGATGACACAAAGCTCTGTAACAGAGTAGACACACCAGAGGGTGTAGATAGAACGAGAAGCGACCTGCAGAAACTTGAAGAATGGTCAGGGGTTTGGCAGATGAAATTCAATGCAAAGAGCACGATAATGCATATGGACAAAAACCCTGGCACAATATATCAGTTGGGGGTGAGGATATAGCATGCACCAAGCAGGAAAGGGATCTTGAGGTTGTCATTCTCATGACCTCAAGGTAGGGAAACAGTGTGACAAGGCAACAGGTAAAGGCAAATAGGATGCTGGGATGTATAGGCAGGGGCATCACCAGCAGGAAAAGGAGGTTATAATTCAGCTATACAAGACATTAGTGAGGCCCCACCTGGAGTACAGTGTACAGTTCTGGAGACCATACCTACGTAAGGACATAGACAGGGTAGAAGGTTCAGAGGAGGGCAACAAAGATGGTGCATGGATTGCATCACAAGTCCTATGAAGACAGGTTGAAGGAACTGAACATGTACTCCCTGGAGGAGAGGAGAGAGGGGATATGATAGAGACATACAAGTATCTTACAGGGAGGAACAGGTGCAGGAAAACACTATTTTTAAGCAAAAAGATGTTCCAGGACTAGAGGGCATGGGATGAAGTTGGAGGGAGGACGATTCAGAGGAAACATGAGAAAGAATTTCTTCACAGAACGGGTGGTGGACAAGTGGAACACCCTGCCAGAGGAAGTGGTGGGGGCTGAAACAATCACGGGTTTAAGAATGCATGGGATAGACATAAAGGAATTCTGGAGGTCAGGGTAAGGGTAACAGACTTCTAGGAAAACAAACTGAACTTACAAGCTCAAATGGGCAGACTGGGTGAGCCATAGGCCCTTATCTGCCGACACTGTCTATGTATCTATGTATCTATGTATCTATGTATCTATGGAAAAACTGTATCTTTGAATGAAAATTCACCAAAAATAATTAATTCTGTGGTGTAATATGAATTCTGTGGCATGATACAAATTCTGTTGAAATTCTGCAACTGCAGAATTGCAAATTCAGGGCCTTGGCTATCATAGGTATAGTATAAGAGAATGGGGCAGTACTAGGATTTGCAACTGCAATGCACACCCATCATGCCAATTCCTGCATGCAGGGAGGGGTGGGTTCTTAGGGTTGGACACCGAGGGTCAGGTGGGGTATTAGTATTGGGAATCCTAAGATTGTATTCCCTACTTTGGATGCTGGAGCACCTATCGGGTCATAATATCACACACTTAATAGCCTATGACATTATGGCTAACCATGGATAATGCCATAGTCGAGTCAATGGTGCAATACCGCGTATACTGCTGTATGCGGTATTGCACCACTCCCCAATCCTGGTAGAAGATAAGACCTGTGCTGGGATGGGGTCCGTGGAGCAGTTGCCGTGACTCAATGGACTGAACCACACAACCAGGAACCCAGGCGCTGCTTCTAGGACCAGGTTTGAGTCTCGGTCACAGAAACTTTTATTTTTTTTACACTTTAAGCAGTTTTGAGTTGAACCTCCCTGAGAATCCTTATTGGGAAGGTTCAGGGTGCAGCCCTGTAATGGGGGTGTGAGGTGGAGCCTCACAAAAGAGACATGCCTCCATGGCAAAATCGTGCTGTATTGGCAGCGGATTTTTGTTATGCGGCATAATGTCTTGCACATTATGACCCCATGCTGCTGGAACACTAATGATCCATTAACAAAGTCTTTACAGGGATTTCCTTACCTTTGAAAAGTATAATTGTAGGGAACCCTAATGGTGCATTAACAAACTTTTTTGCAGAGATTTCCTTACTTTTGAGAAAGTATAATCACGGGCTTATAGCAGTATAGCCTAGAAGTGAGAGTAATGAGCTGTGAATGAGCTAGGTACATCCAGCTGACCGATATTGGTTTGATTCTCACAACCTCCACTTGCATACTGTATGACTCTGAGCAAGTCACATAAATGCCCAATGTTCCCAAATCACTCCTGAAAAACAGGCACTTGTGCCTAGTGAGCCTTACCCAGTTATCAAAGACTAAAAAAAATGCTTATGGAGTGCCCTATTTCCTGTGGCAGTCCTTAAAAGTATCCATTTTTGCATTTAGGAACACAAAACACGGGGCTCAGAGGGCCCTGTACTCCCAACCATACATAATTTTTGAGAGATTGTAATTTTATCCTTATTTCCTTGTTGGAGCATGGGGACCTCTTGGCCCTTTGCTCCCATCACTGCTTAATAGTAGCCATATTTATGTGGGTGTGCAGGGCCCTCTGGACCCCTGCGCCCATCCCATGCTGTGCACCACCAAATACCCCACCGCCCAAACACCCATCCCTAAAATTCTCCCCATGCCCTCCTCTCTACCCTTCTGCACTTAAAAGAAATTAGTTCACGGAGCTAAGGTATGTACACGTTTGTTCAGTTTTGTTGCACCAGCTAGCCCTTGCCCTAAGTAATGCACCCCCTACTACTGATTTTACTCACTTGCTCTATCAATTTTGCCCCTGTCTGATTTCTCTCCTCCCCATCTGACTTATCCTGCCCACAAGAGCATCCTTTTGCAGATAACACCAAGATCGGGAGGAGGTGGATAGTGTGGAAGAGGCAGGTACTCAAAAGGATTTGGCAAGACTTAAGCACTGGTCAGGACACATGGCAGCTGGGTTCAATGCTACGAGTTCAAAGTCATGCACTTGGGAGCAAGAAACCCTGGAATTGTTACTGGCTAGGGGGAGTGCAGTTACCCACTTCAGAATAGGAGAAGAATCTGGGGGTTACTAGTCATGGGAGAACATGAATCACTCAGCACAGTGCAGGAAGGTGGCACCCAAAGTTAATAAGATGCTAGAGTGCACTGTCAGGGAATCACCTCTAGGAGAGAAGAAGTCATCCTGTCACTGTACAGATCACTGTTGAGGCTGCACCTGGAGTACTGTGTGCATTTCTGTTGCCCATATTTAAAGAAGGACATCAAACTGCTGGAGGTGGTCCAGTGCAGGATGACAAAGATGATCCTCAGATTGAGGACAAACCATATTCAATTCAATTTTTTTCACCTGGAAAACACCATTGAAATACTTATTTGCAAGGTGGTCCTTGGAGGACAACACAAGGTACAGTAAGGAACACGAAACAAAATACAAGGTACAGGGCAGGAATTACAATTTTAAAACAGACATAACAACTTTCCGCTGGTTACAGACATAGCAATTTCACAGCATATAGGCCATACACAGGCCGTTGCATAAAATAACCTAGCTACCTAAATAGTATGAGAGGCAAACAGAAGGTAAGAGAATACAGATTGACTAAGGATGCATGGTAATAAAGGGAAGTGGATGATGTGGAGAGAATGACTGACAGAGGAGGAGCGAACTGGATTTGAATCCTGTAGAATACCAGAGATGGGGAGGTAGGGTGGTTTAACAAGAAGGAGGAGGAGGAACTAGGACTGGGGGAGGAAGTGGTTAAAAAGAGAGTGCAGCAGGAAATGCCATGGCAAGAAAGGGGTATAAGTGCTTATGTGATCTCATGGAGAGAGGATTAGGAGTATCATTGGCATTTCTCCTTAAACAGGGGTTCTAAAAGTGATTTGAATGTGGATAGTTTTACAAAATGGGTCAGCTTTAAAGTTTTTGAAGGAGTTCCACAGAGTGGGAAGGGAATGACTGATAGAGGTCGGACCAGGATCTAATCCTGGGTATATCAAGTTATACGAAGGCATATTTTCTGAGTTGGCACAAACATGGTGTGAATGTGAAAACATCGGAGATACATAGATACATAGACAGTGTCGGCAGATAAGGGCCTATGGCCCACCTAGTCTGCCCATTTGAGCTTGTAAGTTCAGTTTGTTTTCCTAGAGTCTATTTCCCTTACCCCTGACCTCTAGAATGCACTAGAATGCACTAGAGATGCACTGGGGAGTTTTTAGTAAAGGCTTTGAATGCCAGATAGCGGCATTGCACCACCTTTTGGCTACTAACGAGGTCCAGCCCAGTTTGTCATAGAGCAAGCAGTGGTGGGTTTTGTATGAGAAGTCAGTCACAGATTTTAAGGCCTTGTGGTATAGTACATCCAGTTTAACAAGAACAGTGCTGGGTCATTTACTGTATAGAAATCAGCATAATCTAAGAGAGGTAGGAATGTAGATTTTACTATCCTTGATTTTATGTATGGGAGTAATCGCTAATGAAGTGAAAATAATCCCAGTCTTTGTTTTAGTTTTGTGGAGAGCTCATCCACATGAGGGATAAAGAGAGATTGCAGTCCAGCCAAAAACCTAGGTACTTACATTTTACCACTTCTTCCTGGGATTCACCCATCATGTTGTAATTCCAGTGTGGGCAGTAGGGTTCAGAACTGGCATAGTCTTAGGCAGTGGTGAGATAGCCATTATTTTGATTTTCTTAGCATTGAGGAGCAATTTCATATGCATCAGGTTTTGCTGTAGTGTGTTGAATTATTTTTGGAGAACTGCGCATGCAAATTCAGAAGATGGACGAGCAACATAAAGTACAGTGTCATCTGCAAATAAATGAATACTGGCAGAGCTGATGTTATGGTCAATGTTGTTGATGTATATTGCGAATAGTAAGGGGCCAAGATTGAGCCTTGGGGACCCCTCGGAGGAGGGTTTTGCTAGAGTGGTCACCAGGATTTCACCTGTTGTAGTCTACCAACAAGATAGCAGGAGAACCAATATAGAGCAGTGTTGTCTAGTCCAGTGTTTTGCATAAGGGACAGTAAAGATCATGGTCCACTGTATCAAATGCTTTGCTTAAGTCAAGGAATAGTGCAGCTACGTGGTTTTAGCATCAAGTGAGGATAGCCAGTCATTAGTGACTTTAGCTAATGCCATGTGACCTGTCTGTGATTTGGTCCAAAACCAGACTGAAGCAGATTTAGGAGATTACAGCACTCTAAGAGTTTCTTAGCTGGGAGTTTACTAGTTTCTTGAGAAGCTTTGCCAGGGTGGGTAGTAAGGAGATGGGTCTGTAATTATTTAAATCACAAGGGTTGCCTGATTTGAACAAAGAGATAGCATGGGCTGTTTTCCACACAGTGGGAAGTGCTCCCTCACTAAGGGACAAATTGAAAAGGTGGGTAATTGGTGGTGCTAGGTGGTAATAGCCAAGCTTTAGTAGGACAGGATCTATTAGATCAGCCCTGCACTTTTGTGAGTATCTAAGGAGGTTAGTAAATCTTGATCTGTATCTGTTTTAGAGTGACAGGAGAAGCTAAATTTAGCAGGTGTGAAAGGGACAGTAGAGGGTGCCATGGAGAACTAGTACCTGAATGCTGCTTTAGTAGATTGCTTAAGGGGAGGAATCAAAGCAAGGCCTGCCTGGCAAAGTGGTTATTGAAGGCTTCTAGTATATACTGTTTAGCTGTGGTGTCCGCAAGGGAGATTTTGGAAGGTAAAGAGGACAATGAGGTATGTCCTTTACTTCTTCAGGATTTGCAGAATTTGACACTGTTATTCCTAGACAACTCAAGGGCATTTTGAAAGAATTCAGCTTTTTCTGATCTGATCAGTTTAGTGCAGTGATTCCTAGCCTTTCTGAATGCTGTCCAGTTGAATCTAACTGAGTTCTCCTGAGCCTTTTCCATAGGGCATCCCTATGACATAAGGCTGTTTTAGCATGTTGTTGAACCATGGGCAGGATTTTTTTCCTGTCTCAACTCTTAACAAAGGGGCATGGGAGTTGATTACGTTCAGAACTAGCTCTTGGAAGATTACAAAGGCTTCAGAAACAGATGAGGCAATGTAGAAATCCTGCCACTTAATCCTTCTAAGATCAGCCAGAAACCCAGAGGGTTAAATTTGTGGAATCTTCTATTATAGGTGTACCTGGGTGCAGAGGTGGTTTTGTTGTGAACCTTACGCAGGCAGTCGCCCTATGGTTACTGATGTCATTGTAAATACTCCTACATGAGAAATTCTATGGGGTTTGTTAGTAAGGATTAAGTCAAGTAATGTGCCACATGCAGGGCTTTTGAAGTTTGGACAGGTCACTTCGAGACCAGTTGTGTAGACCGCATGCCACAGAAGGTCCCTCAAGGAGGAAGAGGCATTGTTCCAATTTAGGTTAAGGTTGCCCATGATGATTGTTTCAGAATCAGAGTGATCTAGAAGGTTATGCAGGTGATGTGGCAGTGTGAGGCCACCAGATGGAGGTCTGTAGCAGCCTATGATACAAATGGATTCACTTGCTGATATGGACATTTTAAGGGCAAGACATTCAAACTCCTTGGTCATAGAGGAGGAATCAATCAATGAGGCTGAAAATCTGTCAGAGACATGTATTGCAATCCCCGGTGGGTCTGTCAGCTCTGAAGATGCTATAAGCGGGATGTTGATGCAAGGATCTGTGGTGGAACATTTCAGCCATGATTCAGAGATGACCAGTACATCCGGCTTTGCATGCAATGTCCAAGCCTGTAGCAGATAAATCTTTTCAAGAGGCTACATGCAATGATGTCATAAGCTGATGCCTTTAATTGGGTTAGGTAAGCTGGGGCAGCGACGGGGTGAAGGGTCCTGGATTAAGCTCAACATTTCCTGAGCAGAGTAGTAACAAGAGGAGTAGCCTTAAAGTCCAAGTGTTAACGCCTTCAATAAGAGATGTCCGGAATGTCTGCGAGGGTAGAATTAGGCTTCACTGCCTTGAACAATATTGAGGTAATGAGAAATGGATAGCGCATACAAGGAAATGTGTGCAGGTATATTTAGTAACACTGTGGTATAAGTTTGTGGTCTCAGCCTTCTAGCAGGGTCAATAGCTTCCATAAAGATAGTGCGGTATAGTGGTGCTGGTAGGTTAGGCTGTCACTAGTAAGATTGTGGACATGGTTTCTGATGGCATCACTTCTGAGGCTGGGGTTGTTTGGGAGGTAATGAGCACAGAAAGTGGCTAGGCAGAGGAAAAGATTGAGTGGCATATTGAATGGATACATTTTGATATGTAGGTAGTGCCCCATATTTAAGGAAAGGAGATAAACAGTATAGAAAATATATATAGCACACACACACATACATATATATATATATATATATATATATATATATATAAAATACATATTTATAAAATCGGTGAGACATATTCCAGTGAAATAAACCATGTTATTTTCACTGCAGTAAAATAAATCCTGATGATGTCAGCAGAGTTAAAATAAATACCATTTATTACACCCCCAAAACCCGTGCTAAACCCATGCAATCACGCTAAACCCATGCTAACCCGTGCAAGCCATGCAAATTGTACATTTGCGGCACTGAGGCCCCATTGTATAAATAGGACACATGATGTGCACATCATGGAATATGAAAATACTATTCACTCCTGCCTCGTGAGCACTGTATATTCCACCGTGCCTGTGGCACTCGTAAAATATCCAAGCTCACTTCTACAGGAGGAAAATATTTCATATTCCACTCATGCCCATCATGTATCCCTATATATACAATAGGGTGAGTGATAAATGAGTGAGATAAAACAGTGTATCATCCACTGCAGTGTGATATTTTACCCTTTGCTCTACTGTGATGATATCAGCCATTTACACAAACAGGTCACAAAGGTCACTGATATCATCACTCTAGGCAGCTTTCCCTCAGCATGCAAGAAACACCTGTGCTGTTACCATAGACACAAATGTAGAACTATTTCAGAGGTCTCACTGCTGCCTACAGCTAACTCAGTGAGCATTACAAAATACGTCTATCCCCCAAAAAAACTTCCAGCTCATTACTGTGATACTCTCAGTTTGATTTCAGCCAGAATCCTAAAGGCACAATTTCACAGAACACTACATTCTGCCTACAGCTAACTCAGTTACCACTAAAAACAGTATCAGCTGTTCTGACACTCTGCCTTTCAGCCCATTACAATTACTGTGATGCTCTCAGCTTCACTGCAGCCAGACTTCTAAACAATACAGCTTCACAAAAGTATGTTTCTCCTCCTACCTAAAACTAACTCATTTAGCACTGCAAAACACACTCATGTGTCTCCCAGAGTTTATAACACTGCCAGCCCATTCAGAAAAGCTCACACACAGAATGAGCAAACACATAAACAGGAACAGCACACAAGACAGCATAACAAAACTTCCGAAACTCTTGGCCCTATTGTATATATTGAATACATAATGTGCAGATCATGTGCTATGGCAAATGTTATCGCCCTACATTCGTGAGCTCGGATATCTCACTCTGTAGGGTGACAGTATTTACCATATCACGCTTCGTGCCCATCATGTATCCCCTATAGAACACCCCCAGGCTACTCACTCCGCCATAGACACACTTGCAGCTTCCCATCTCACGCCCCTCTCTGCCTCTGAGCAAGCTGCTTTTCTACCAGCTTCCACCCTTTGGAACAACCTCCACCCAACCTCCACCAGGCCCTTCCTATCAAACAGAAGCAAAAACAGCTCCAGCTGTAAAGAGTGTGCCAGGTTATATAAGTGACCAAGTAGGCGACAAAACCAGCACCACACCAGACTTAAAGCTGTAAAGGCTTTTATTCACAAACACTTCATGGAAGGCTTAATGCATGCAACATACCGTCTGTAGCTCAGCAGCAATCAAAGCCCTACGGTTTCACAACTAATGCATCATCAGGGATAGTCCATTAATACAATATAACTGATATAAATAGTAGTCTCTTAAAGAGATAGTATACATATAAAAAGAGCAAAGATTGCACAACAAAAATGTGTGTGTGTGTGTGTGTGTGTGTGTGAACATACACATATATATATATATATATATCTATATATATATATCTATATATATTAGAGGCAAAAACTCCATTTAATGCATTAGTTAGGGTTGTTCCACAGCGACAAAGTGAGGAAATTAGCTGTTGGGTTGAAAACCCCTGGACCCCATACCCCCAACCGGCATTGGGGATGCGCATTGGATAATCAGCCCTAACTCTCACCCATGACATGTGTAAAAGCAGCAGGTATAGGAGAATGGGGTGAGAGTTGGGACCCACGATCCCCATCGCACCCCAATGCCGGTTGGGGGATGGGCAGTCTCAAGGGGTTTTCAACCCTAACAGTGAATTTCCTACTTTTGTCGCTGTGGAACAACTAACTAATGCATTAACGAGTTTTTGCCTCTAATTTCCCTTCTTTTGAGAATGATAACGAAAATAGTGAATGTAATGTAGCGGCGGGGCCGCAGGGCCCTTTGGGCCCCAGCTCCTCACATAATGTGTTGTGGCATACTAACAGGGACAGCAACTCAAACAGAAATGCTAACAGTGGCACACATGGTAACACAAGCACAAATGAGAACAGAAGGGTACTTGTACATGGTGGCGTGAGCGGGAATAGTCTGCCACGTGATGTGTTGTCACATAGTAACATGGTGCCTGTAAACAGAAATGTCAATGGGCATGGTGATGTAAAGTGAAACAGTAAGATAAACAGTACTGTAGACAGAAATGGCAAAAAATAACAGAAATGCAAGCGCAAATGAAAGCATGAGGATAACGCATGGTGGCGCAGATGTCAATGGTAAGTGAAGCAGTGCGGATCCATAAGCGGAAAGGGCAACAGTAACAGTAATGTAAGCGCTAAGCTGGTTTCCCCAAAACCTGCATTGAGAAAGACAGTGAGTACAAATAATGTATGCAAAATAATGAGTATCGGCACGAAAATGAGATCTTGGAATACTAAATACATTATATCTCCAGGAACTATCTGCACGTAGAAAAAATTTAAAGTCATATTATTTACAACTGTCCTGGCTAATTTGAATCTTAGCCCCATTAGGGGCTAAGAAGTTTTCGACGAAAAGTCCATGTCTCGCACCATTTCGAGATATGGGCCCTGAAAAGCGTGACGACGCCGTAATGTTATCTATGGGAAAAAGAAAAGTTCAGAGCGCCATAACTTGCCTCCCTGTAATGTTTTCACAAACTACTGAAAGGCACATCTGAGGCTGTTGGCTGTCTCCCTCAAATTTCAGAAAAAAGACCAAACCGTTATTTTGCAGCAGGGCTCCAAATGATTTCTGTTAAATTAGTCGGGCAGTAATGTTATCTATGGGAAAACTGTCAATTTTGGAGTGCCGTAACTTGCCGCCATGTGATATTTTTCACCAAACCACTGAAAAGGCACATCTGTGTACTGTTGGCTGTCTTCCTCAAATTTCAGGAAAAAAGACCAAACCGTTATTTTGCAGCAGGGTGCCAAGGATTCCTGTAATGCTTGGGCGCCGTAATGTTATCTATGGAAAAACTGTCAACTTTGGGTGCCATAACTTGCCGCCGTGTAATATTTTTTAATACAACACTGAAAGGCACATCTGTGAGATGTCGGCTCCGTTCCTCAAATTTCAGCCCCAAAACTCCCAATGGTTATTTGCAGTGCAGTGCCAAAGAATTGCTGTCATTTTCCCACAGACTAGAAATACTATGTAATTCAAAGCTTCATAAAAACTTGAAACACTTTTCGTCAAACACGAAAAGTAATTTCTAGAAAGTACTTTTCCAGAAATTTGAAAAACATATTTCTGGGGTGTTTTACTACAAAATAAAGACAGCAAGCATCCTCAGGGCCCGACTAGGTGAATACAAAAAAATTAGGTTGCTAGGGGTCCCAAATTTAAATGCCAACCATTTTTCTGATCACCAACTGAAAACAAAATGGCTGATTTTGGAAAGTAACAGGCCTATTTGAAGTAAAAATGCATTTGCGAAAGTGTTGAACTTTTGTTAACTTTTCCCATTGACTTATAATGAAACTGTTTTTGAATAACTTTTGAACCGTTTAATATTTTTCATGAAATCTTCAAAAGGCACATCGGGACGCCGCACATTCCCTGAAGATTTTGGGCTGGTCACGCAAAACCGTAAACCTGTAGGCGCGACCGTGGGAATTCCAGAAAAGCGTGGCGTGCGCTGAATCGCGCTTAATAACTCCGCAACTGTATATCCGATCAGTACGAATCTTGGCAGATCCCAAGGCCTGTGGGTCTTGATCATACATTCAAATTTCAGGCAAATCCATCAAGCGGTTGCAAAGTTATTAAGGTGCAAAATTTGGGTTTTAACATGAAATGGCTCCGTGAACCTTACTATAGTGGCACTACTGCCACTATAATATATATATATATATAACTGTATATATACTACTACCACCTATAAATACTACACCTGGGTGCTTATCAAGTAATTGCTATAATAATTATTATTAGTAATGCTAAATACAAAACAAAACTACCAAATTACATAGAGGTTTATCTCTTGGTAATCACAGTGTACTGTATATGCATAGAGGCAAAGTACTCGTTTAATACCTCTGCCTGGTCCTCGCCTCTTCCACCACCCTCCTTCTGATGTCAATCTGCTGAGATGGCCCATAGTTTTCTCTGCTCCCCAATGTGCGGAAGAACCCTTTCCCCTCATTATCCCCTGTGCCAGCCGTTTGCTCTTTACTGGACTTTGCCACCCTCACCCATCCGAGTGACTTTTTCTAGATGCAAGATGGTACATTTCCTTTTCCTATCCTCTTGTTGTTTTATATTTTTATAGGCCGCCTTCTTTTCTCTGACCATTACTGGAACCTCAATGGACCACCAGCATGGTTTATGTGACCTTGCTCCTTACGTTTCACCTTAGCGCGAGTCCTGACTGCCTCATGAAGTCCCCGTTTTATGATCGCCTATCTCTTTTCCACATTTGTCATTGATGTAATCCCCTTCAAGTGATCCTTGAAATATTTCCCATGCCCACAAAGTCTGCCCCCTGAAGTCCTGCAGTGTCCTAGATCTCCCCTCTCCCCATGCTTATTTGAAACCAGACAGTATTGTGGTCCCTCCCAGTCAGGGATCCTCTACAACCAGGTCCTTTACCAGATCCCCATCTGCAGAACCACGTCGAGGACATGCCCCTCCCTTGTGGGCTCCAATCACATGCTGTGTTAAAACACATCATGGAAGCGATCCAGCAGCCGCTGCTCCTTAATCACCTTAGAGGACATGGTTCCCCAGTTTGTACCTGGCATATTAAGGTCCCTATCAACACTACTCCTTCCCCTTTTGATCCACACTGGGCAATGATATTATCCACCAAACCATCCTCAGAACATCACCCATCCCAGGGGCCTATATACTACACCCAGCTTGACCTTATCTCCTGCTGGGTTCATAAGAGTGACCATAAGGCCTCACATTTCCCTCTGCCTCTTCTACCCTAGCAATTTCATGTCATCTCCTAATGAACATAGCCACTCCACCCTCTGCCCTCCTTTCTATCCTTCCTAAGCATAGTTTACCCCCATGCGTTTAGGTCCCAGTCATGGTTTTGTTGGCCCATGTCTCGTGACCGCCGCCATCCACTCCCCGAACAGCATGGCCTGGAACTCTGGCAACTTGTTTCCCAAGCTCCTGGCATTTACTAACCACCATCCCACACCTTATTCCTGATCCTTTGCAGACCCACCCAGGTTTCTTATACTTCCATCCTCCCTCTGCTCCTCCTGAAACCTCCACCCACAGTCTGTTTCCCCCTCCCCCTTGAGCAGAGCTACTCCCCTCATCTGGAGAGGCTTCTGGTCAGCCCTCCTTATCCCTCCCCTCACAAGTTTAAATCCCATCTTTCTTGAATGTGTCAGCCATCCCTGTTTAAGGACTTCCCTTCCTAATGGGAAAGATGAAGCCTGTCCTTAGCATGCAGTCCCTTATCTCCCAAACTCCTTTCCAGTTCCTAACCCCAACCCTCTCTTCACCCACTTCCTGAGCCAGTCATTAACCTCCGTGATCTTCATTTTTTCTCCACTGGGGCCTTTGGTACTGGCAATATCTCTGAAAAGGAAATGTTGCATCCATTATCCCGACAGATTCTGGCAAGTTCTTGGAACTGCTTGGATTTCAAAGCATGATTTCCCTCTAGATTGTTAGTTCCCAAATGCACCAGGAAATATGGTTTCCTCGACAAATCCTAACCAGTTTGTGCACCAGAACTTTGCTCTGTGCACTGTCAGCCAGAGATACTCACTACCTTCACCTGGCTATGGCATCCACCCCGTCCTCCCACTGGATACCCTAATCATCGAGTCTCCCAATAACAGAACCTTAACACCGCCAACATCCTTATGGTTACCTCCACTATGCACTCTAACCCATCCCCCTTTATTCGTGATTTAAATTCCATAGAAGTCTTTCTGCCTTATCAGAGACCCCTTGTCACCCTCCCCTTTCTGCCTTCCTTGTTATTTGCCCATAACTCAGACCCCAGAATATGTGTCCCCTTTAACCCTCTTCATCTGAACCATTTATCCTGGCCTTGATGGTTTCCCTTCCCCACCACCACCCTCCTTGTAATAGTACCCTACTCTGTGGTCCCTTTACCTAGGGCCCCATACTTGGTACAGAACCCCCTGCTGAAGGGGGCCTCCCCCTCCTTGTCTCCCAGTTTCTCTCAGTCATGCTGTCCTCCCTCATGGCTACAATATGTTGCATCTCCCCATCTGCTTAACATTTATGTTTCCCTTCTCCCTCTGGGACTATTTCTATCCTTTCCATTGCTGGTCTGTGATGCCCTATGGGTATCTGACTCCCTCCAGCCGCCCCTCTGTCAGTTTCCTCATTTCCACCACCCTTCCTCCCCTCTAGGTTGCTTAGTAGCTCAAATTTATTTTGACACTCTATGCCAGCCTCCATCAAGTAACCCAAGTTTCCCCAACTGCCTCTCTAAACTGTCCTCTTCCTCCCTCTTGCTCTGTTCTTCTTAGGAGCTCCCTTCCCACAGTCTGCTCTTTTAGGCTTCCCACAACAGCCCCTCCTTCTCAATGTCTGCTCTTCTAGGCTTCCCCACAGCCAGCCCACCTGTCTCTTCCCCTCCACTCTTTATATTGAATGTTTACCCCATATGCTTTCCCCATCAGCGTCAACATCCCTATCTAAGGGTCCTCTGTCCTAATATCCCCCTCCTGCTTGCTGTAACATAATGTCCTGTAATTTCTGAGTGTTGCCCCAGCCTCCCTCAGCCCCACCCTTCTGCTGCCCATATCCACACCCTTATCCTTGGACACCCCCAACTCCCTCAGCTTACTCCTTAACCAATATACTTCACTCCTGATGTAAGATAACTGTCTACAGAGTGGGCAGCCTCCCTCTCTCAGGCCCAATTGAGAATTATGCCATCCCACAGCCTGTGCAGCCTACAACCCCTTACGAAGATGCCTGCCATGGTGGAATATGGCCACCCTGTTTGTCCCTCTCTGTTTACAATGGCACACACCTTTTCTCAGTCCTTTCCCTTGGAATACAGTCTCTCTCTATACTGACTGCAGTTATTTACAAACCCAAATTCAACCCATCCAATAAAGTTCCCAAGTCTCACAAACACATACAGTCCAGTTTGTTGTATGCAGACATCAGGTACCAGTATGATGTCACAGGCCCACAGTTCCTGTTGCTTCAAATTTCAGTCACAAACAGAAATACACAACCCTTCAATCCCAACTCCCAGTGGCTTTTCAGTATTTAAGAAAGCCTACAAAACAGGGTGGGTGGGAAGGCTCTACAACACCAGGCAAATATCACATTTAAAATTCACTCTAATTATCACTGCCAAACAAGTGTTCCCAAGCCCCAAAAGTTACAATATCACAGTCCACGTAACAGTTCTAACTCAATGTAGTAATTTTAACACACAGAACTAATTTCACGTACAAAACTATTCAAATATTTCAGTTTAAAACAGAAGACAAACCCAAACCTCTCTCCTTAACAGCCTCCTGCCTATGTTTCCAAGTGGACAATGAAAGACAAGATGATTCTTGTTAATTTCCCTCCCCTAACACCAGGCAAACATCACATTTAAAATTCACTCTAATTATCACTGCCAAACAAGTGTTCCAAGCCCCAAAAGTTACAATATCACAGCCCAAGTAACAGTTCTAACTCAATGTAATAATTTTAACACAGAACTAATTTCACATTACAAAACTATTCAAATATTTCAGTTTAAAACAGAAGACAAACCCAAACCTCTCTCCTTAACAGCCTCCTGCTTATGTTTCCAAGTGGACAATGAAAGACAAGATGATTCTTGTTAATTTCCCTCCCCTAACACCAGGCAAACATCACATTTGAAATTCACTCTAATTATCACTGCCAAACAAGTGTTCCCAAGCCCTAAAAGTTACAATATCACAGTCAAGTAACAGTTCTAACTCAATGTAGTAATTTTAACACACGAACTAATTTCACATACAAAACTATTCAAATATTTCAGTTTAAAACAGAAGATAAACCCAAACCTCTGTCCTTAACAGCCTCCTGCTTATGTTTCAAGTGGACAATGAAAGACAAGATGATTCTTGTTAATTTCCCTCCCTAACACCAGGCAAACATCACATTTAAATTTCACTCTAATTATCACTGCAAACAAGTGTTCCCAAGCCCAAAAGTTACAATATCTGCCCAAGTAACAGTTCTAACTCAATGTAGTAATTTTAACACACAGAATATATATAGCAAGGCATGATGGGGATAGAAGCAGCAGTGAGTGGGATCAGGGAGCAACAGAAATGGAGCAAGAGAGAGGTAGAGGTACCCCAGGGCGTCACATCAGGGTAAGGATAAAAAGGCCAGTAGGTGGAGGGGACGGATGATGCTATCTCTACCAAAAGGGTGTGATTAGCCCTCAAGGCCCTAAAGAAAGACAAATCTCCTGGGCTGGATGGTATTCATCTGAGATCACTATGGAATTGAGGTGGACATACTGGCTGCACTGGCGGAGCTCTTCAACAGGTACTTGAGACAGGAGGGTACCTAAGATTGGTGAGAGGCACATGTGGTGCCAATCCATAAAGGGGGCTGAGGGAAGTACCAGGTAACTATAGATCCATAAGTTTGACCTTGGTGGTTGTAAAATTAATGGAGAGTATACTAAAGGAACGATTGGGGTATACTTGGAGGAGATGGGAGGTCTGGATAGTTGGCAACATGGGTTTGTGCCAGGTAGATCATGTCAAATCAGTCTTGTGGAGTTCTACAAATGGGTAACATCAGAACTGGACAGGGGAAAGCCTGTGGATGTATTATTCTTGGACTTCAGCAAGGTGTTTGACTCTGTCCCCCACAATGGTCTGGTGGAGACATGATGGGGTTGGGAGTAGGCCCTTTGATGGTCAGATGGATTGAAAACTGGCTAGCTGGATGCACCCAGACAGTAGTGGTCGGTGGGAGCTCTTGAACCCTAGAAAGGTCGGTAGTGAAGTCATTTCACATATCTGGACTAGTCTAATGCGGTATGGGCTGCATGCCCATTGGCTCATGCTCTGAACCAGGCGTGCAGCCCTACTGACTGTCAGTCGGTGGGTGGTGGGGCAGCAGGTGGGTGGGGTGCTGCACCTGCTGGCTGATGGGGAGGAGCAGGGTGGTGGGGCTCAGTGGGTGGGTGGTGGGGGTACACTAGATCACCAGGGATATTGGGATGTGGGGAATGAATGATGCCTCGATCAGGCTCATGCGGTCCACTGGACCACCAGGATATCGTGACTTGGGAGATGAATGATGCCCATGATTGGGGCACATAGGGGTCCACTGGACCACCAGGGATATTGGCCATTTTTTTAATTACGGACTTCCCATGATCAGGCTGCAGGGGCATCGATTCCCAACAGCTGCTGCCTGGCAGGATACCAGGCACAAGTGGATTGGGATCAGCGCCTGCCTACATGCTAATGGCATGCAAATGGGGCTGTAATGAGATGCAAATGGCCCCCATGTGTGCCTTGCATGAAATTATGGCCCCATTGCATGTCCCTGTTTGAATATCGCGGGTGCTGTGCATGCGCAATGGCACTAGCCACATTCTCAATGCTCCACTCTGACCACTTGCACTGGCGCAGTGCCACTGCACCATGCACAGTGAGGTGCCAAGGTGTGATATTCCAAAGCAGTTGCACCATAAGCGGCAGCTCGGTTGAATATCACCCTGGCCATACGTGCGCCAACAAAGTTGAGCTGCGCAAGCTTGCGCCACAGCCTGGCGAGTTTGAATATCCAGACCATAGCTTCAATATGTGAATCCACATGTGAAAGTGGCTCTGTTAAAGACCCCATTCCGCCACTGTTGGTCGCCCCTAGAGGATTATTACAATCTTTATGTATTTTCAGAAGAGTATAAATGCTTGCTCTAATAGGTTGTTCCACAGTCAGAAAACACATTTCAACATGCTCAATATTACCATTAGATTCAGTGTGAAATAGAAATGAATCTCTTTTTGAATACAAAAGTAGGATCACACAAAAGTTTTTGTAAAATAATGTATCATTGAGTTGTCTCTTAATTTCTGCTGTATATAGTTCTGTGGACATCACCACAATAGCATCACCTTTGTCCACAGGTTTAATAACCAAATCTATTTTCCATAAGAGATTTTAATGCCATGGACTCAAAGTTAGTAAGATTAACAAAAGTGGGTCTATTGTCTCTATCTAGCATGTCTTTAAAGTCCTGCTCACAGGCACACTCAAACACTTTAACTGTATCATTATGGTGGCAAAACAGAGTGTGACTTAAAAGGCCTTCCCTCATGTCCATTAATGTGAATGTTGTTACCTTGGTCCTCCAAAACTGGATTCCCATGACATATCTTGATTTTTCAAAATATGCTTTTAAATTAAGATTCAGTGACTCTATGTAGATCCACATAAATGTCAAATGGTAAAGTATCCATTGCAGGTATGAAGGACAAACCTTCTGTAAGATGGATATCTGTTCCTGTGTTAAACTCAAGCCAGAAATGTTGATCACAATATTTTCAGGCTCCACCTTTATTTCTTCTTGCCACAAAACCTTCCTCTATGTTTCTTTCCACCCTCCTGGTCGATTTTTGGGTGATCTGGGGTGAAGGAGTTATTTGTAGTTGACCTCTCAGTAATTGCACTTCCCTCTGTTGTTGTGGAAGTTGTTGTAAGGGATCCTGAAAGTGTACCGCTCATTATTCGTTCTCCTGTGTATCCATTTGTTCTTCTCCCTCCTCTAAAAGGATCACTTTCAGAGTCGTTATTAGAGGTATATACTGGGAATGACTGCGATTTTAGAGAATAGATCGTGGTTGTGACTCAAAGTGATGTGATTGATCTGAGGTGTATTGATTATTTCTACCATTCCTTGTGCCTCTATTCTTTTGCTATTCCAATCTAATACTCTATCCAACAGATAGTCTTGCCTATCACGTTTGAATTTCTTCAATTTTGTTTGTTTGATTTTATTCTCTTCTCTTTGTATTGTTTCTTAAGAGTTTTTCAAAGGTTTTAAACTCTGGGTTCGCTTTGAAGTCTTAATGATATCTTCTTTCTCCTTTATGTTTTTCTACTTCTGGTTGCTGTGAAAGATAGTCCTTAATGACCATTTGTATTAATAAATTAGTACCCAGCTGTAAAAGTTTTCCAATCATTCATAAATAATGTTCTATCCCATAGCCTGGTTTGTTCAAAACCGCAGTCCCCTAGGTGAACATCCCACCTAAAGGTATGCCAAGGTAACAACATTCACACTAATGGACATAAGGGAAGGCCTTTTAAGCCACCCTGTACTGTTTTGCCACCTTATAATGATACAGTTAAAGTGTTTGAGTGTGCCTGTGAGCAGGACTTTAAAGACATGCTAGACTGAGACAACAGACCCACTTTTGTTAATCTTACTAACTTTGAGTCCATGGCATTGAAATCTCTTATGGAAAATAGAGATTTGGTTATTATACCTGTGGACAAAGGTGGTGCTATTATGGTGATGTCCACGGAACTATATACAGCAGAAATAAGAGACAATTCAATGATACATTATTTTACAAAAACTTTTGTGTGATCCTACTTTCTGATTCAAAGAGATTCATTTCTATTTCGTGCTGAATCAAATGGTATTATTGAGCATGCTGAAATGTGTTTTCTGACTGTGGAACAACCTATTGAGCAAGCATTTATACTCTTGTGAAATACATAAAGATTGTAATAATCCTCCAGGATGACCAATAGTGGCAGGAATGGGGTCTTTAACAGAGCCACTTTCACAATATGTGGATTCACATATTAGAAGCTATGTACCTAAGTTAAGGTCTTATGTGCAGGATACCACACATATTAGAGGGTTCTGGAGGAGATGCAATCAGATGTAGATTGGTTATTGGCATCCATGGACATCTGCTCTTTGTACACCAATATTCCACATGTTGATGGTCTAGAAGCATTATGGTATTGGTTAGATCTTGACCAACAATTAAATGCTGGGAAAAGAATTTCTTCTTGAATGTGCAGAACATGTCTTACTAAAACAGCTTTCTTTTCAGGACACATACTATCTACAGCTTAAAGGAACAGCAATGGGGCAGCATTTGCGCCAAAATTATGCAAACCTGTATTTTGGAAAGTGGGAATTGGAATATATTTACGATGACCAGACTAATCCTTGTTGGATAAGATCAATTTATGGCATCGTTATATAGATGATGTGTTTATGGTGATGTGGCTGTAGCAGTGAACTTGATCAGTTTGTATCTCATTTGGAGACAGGCAATGAGAATTTAAAATTCACTGTGAAATGTGATCATGTGTCTGTTCCTTCCTGGATCTTATAATAATGAAAAGGAAGATGGTACTTATACCACTAACTTATACAGGAAGGACAAAAGACAGAATTCGCTGTTACATGCCTCTAGTTGCCACCCACAACATTTAGTGAAGAGTATTCCCACAGCCCAAATGTTAAGAGTTCGTGAGAAATTGCAGCAATGATTCTGACTTTCTGATTAATGCTTCGAGATGTGCACCAGGTTTTTGGCTAGGGCTATAAAAGTAATGTAGTACATCAAGCTCTGGACAAAGCAGTAGGAAAGGATAGGAAGGAACTCCTTTAAATAAGTAAAAGGTGCCACTGAACACCAGTAGAATTAATTTCACTGCAAAGTATACCAGTCATGCTAGGAATATAGAACACATCTTAAATGATAATTGGAGTATTCTAAGATCTTAACCTCTATTAAAACAAATGTACTAGAGACACTAGAATGGTATACAAATGTGGACATAATCTGATGGATAGATTAGTCCACCATTATCTAGAACAAGTGACTTCTTCTTTACCTAGGGACAACTGGTTACCACCATTGCCACATGGTAATTTTCCATGTGGTAGTTGTAAGTTCTGTACCTTTATCTTTAAAACCAAGACATTTGCTACTGCTAATAATACAAAGGAATATGAAATAAGAAGTTTCTTTAACTGTAGCATGAATAATTTGGTGTATTTAGCAACTTGTGAGTATTCCGCGTTCTGTGTTGGAATGACAACAAGACCCTTCAAAGTTAGGATTAGGGAACACTTAAGGTCAATCCAGACTGAGGACTCTTCAAATGCACTATTGTCACTGTAAGATGACAGGAAAACTGGCCACACCTTTAAATTTTGTGCCATTACGAAGGTTATGGTTGGACCGAGAGGTGGTAATCTAAAGAGAAAACTTAAATATAGAGTCATTTTGGATATTTACTTTAGGGGCACTGAATATACCTGGTCTTAACGACAAAATTGAATTGCTAACATGTATTAGGAAATAGGAAATCATATACAGTAAGTTGAAATGATTAAGTTTGGTTGAACATTTCCTTACAGATATTTTCTGATTATTCCTAGGTCCTTAATGATCGTGTTAAGTCTTCATGATCGTGAAAATATGTTGAAATTAAAGAAAAAATGTCGTTGTTTCATATATTAGGAGCATATTAGTGTTAACTTAGGTTTCATCAGATTTATTGTACTTTTTGTACTTTTCTGACTGTGTGTTATCAATCATATTTTGTTCCTCCTTTCATTAAAAATATGAGTGAATATATATATATATATATATATATATATAAATATTTGTTTTAGCATAATATATAATGATTACCCAAGGCATAAGCTCCTCTATGTAATTTGGTAGTTTTCTTTGTATTTAGCATTACTAATAATAATTATTATAGCAATTACTTGATAAGCACCCTAGTGTAGTATTTTATAGGTGGTAGTAGTATACATATATATGTGTATTATATATATATATATATATATATATATATATGTGTGTGTGTATCACACACACACACACACATTTTTTGTTGTGCAATATTTGCCATTTTTTATATGTATACTATCTATTTGGAGACTACTATTTGTATCCAGTTACATTGTGGTAATGAACTATCCCTGATGACACATTAGTTGCAAACCGGTCGGGCTTTGATTGCTGCTGAACTACAAGTGGTATGTTGCAGGCATTGAGCCTTCCATGAAGTGTCTGTGAATAAAAGCCTTTTACAGCTTTAAGTCTGGAGTGGTGCTGGTTTGTGGCTCTACTCCTCCCTATCAGCCTTTAAACAGCTACTCAGGCTGCTCCCTCCCACTCCCTGCTGAAGCTCAGATCTGACCCCTCTTTACTCGGGCCTAGTATTACCCTCAGTTGCCACTCCAGGTAAACTATTACTCCACATGCCAGCTCAAACTGCTTAACTACCACCCCATACCTTCTCTTTGGTAGTCCACACTCTGGACAGACCACTACTTTAAATATGTCTATACATGCTCTTGTAATATACTGCATAAACAATTGTTTAGAAATGAAATGTCACAAAGTTTCCCATTGGCTGTTACAACAAAATTTTAACCTTATTGCCTAATACTGAAATGTCCTTATACTGTACTATTTCATCTGTAACTTGATATTTACTTGTACTTCTCTGCCTTCCACATTGTACACTTTGTATCTGGGTCACACCTGAAAGCGAGTCTTGGCTCATTGTGCCTTTCCGGACACCAATTTTAAATAAACAAATAAAATATATATATAGATAGAGACATATATATATATATATATACACACACACACACATACATACACACACCTACATATACATACAGTTATAATATATATGTGTCTATTATAGTTCTCACTATATTCAGGTGCATGCCTCTTTAAGGACTTGTGGAATGAACAGGAAGAAGAGGAGCCGAGATATATTTAATAGAGGTCAGGGCCAGGGGATCATGGGTGGGACTAGTATTAGTCTGAGATAGCTGTGCACTTATGGCAGCAGAGTTCCATTTGAGCCTGAAAAACCACACAAAAAAGGAAAATCAGTTGCTACAGGCTCTGGGGCAGGAGCAGAGAGAAGATAGTGATAGTACAGGTAGTGATAGCGAGGGAAATATGAAGCATGAATTAGCTTACAGTACTAATAACTCAGGCAAACACTTAGCAATGACCAGAAATCAGCTAGCAGTATTAAGCGGACTTAATTAATTAGAGGCAAATGTTACAGTGTAGTATAGACTGAGTAATTCAAGCTTTATGTGGCCCCTATCAAAGCATGTAGAATTTTACAAGGTTAACAGGCTTAGCAGTAAGGCAAAAGCATGAAATAAAATATTTTCCCAACTAAAATTAGCCTGAGATAGCTGTGCACTTGTGGCAGCAGAGCTCCATTTGAGCCTGCAATTTTGTTGTAGAACCAGCCATTTCACTGCTACGCTGTTAGACTCTGGAGAGAATGGCGCAAAATTTAAACAGAAAGGTCTCTCTTTCGTTCTTGTACCTATCAGCATTGGGCTGCGGCAGTTTGAACCATGGAATCATGGTTCGATGAGACTGTATGTGCCCTGGAGGGCTGTCGATCCACTGTCGGCTTTGGGCTGTGGCGAATCGAATCATGGAATTGTGGTTCAGTGGGGACTTGTGTGCTCTGGAGGCTGTCGATCCCATATAAGAAATGACTGAGGGAGCTCAACATGTATTCACTGGGAGGGAGGGATATGATTGAGACCTTCAGATACTTCAAGGGCATTTATTTATTTAATTTTGCTGACTGGTAAGTGCACTAAGAAATTCTTCCTATTTTCAGACCCGACCAGGGAGGATACAGATGAATGCCAAGTGACTTTGAACCAGATTATGCATGGGCATGAATAGGGCTGGTATTGCAGGCATGTTTAATTTAAAGGGGAGGACCTCAAGGGTGTAGTCTGAAACTGTAGGTGGAAAATTCATGAAGGAATTGAGGAGGCACTATTTCACAAAAGGTAGTAGTAAGGTGGAATCCACTGCCAGAGGAGATGATTTAATTGATATCTGTCGCAATTTTAGAGGGGACAGTGTTAAAAGTAAGGATAAAACTGGGGGGAACTGGTGAGGGAGCTGGCAGACAGTGTGATAAATCAGATGGGTATGTAAGGGGTGGGGCAGCTGTAGTAGATCAGACTGGGAGCTACACACTGCAGCAGACTCGATAGACCATATGGTCTGTATCTGCTGACATTTTGTATATTGAATGTTCATACAAGGCACATCAGTGGCTAAGGTCTTCAAACCCTGACAATTTCAGACCAAAATTGTAAACCATTTCTTCACAGCGTAATGACAAAAACATGACTTTGTAAACCTCACATTACAATGTTATCCATGGAAACAAAGCAAAATTGAAATGTACCCAACTCCACAGCAAAGTAAAATATGTTCACCAAACCAACAAAAGGCACATGTGTTAGGCAAGACCATTGTGCCCTGAAAATTCCAGTCTGAAATTCCAGACCTTGGGCCCGATTCTACAAAGTTGGTGCACATAGCCACCAAACACAACTTGCGCCAACCAAACTGCAACATTGACCCTGTGCCCTATTCTAGAAGGGCAGGGTCTCCATAACTAAGTCCTGTGACTTGCAATATGTGCAGGTACACAAAGTGCCCCCATGCCCAGCAAGCCACGAGGTGCCCCACAGGGCTGTCCACACCCCAGCCCCCAGTATGTATATTCAGTGCCCACAGGGTGCCACCCCGCTCCCGAATCCTACATTAGTGCCCCACAGGACTGCCCGTCCCTGCCCCTGAAGCCTCCAGTAACTGCCCTGTAGGGCTAGCCACCAACTGCCCCGAATCCACCTCGATATGCCTGCAGTGCGGTGCAGTCAACCCCCAACCATGCCCCAACCTCGAGTCGCCCGCCACAAATGCGCTTACACCAGACATGCCCTGGTAGTCTAGAGACCCCCACCCAGCTGTGCCAGTCCACCCAGCACCCCCACCCATCCCCAGCCAGCGATGGCACAGCCCATCTCTCACCTCCATGGCCAGTAGCCAACTGAGTTCCGTGGTAGCGCTACAGTAAGGCGACTCGGGGTCGGGGCACAGGTGGGGGTTGACTGCGCCCGCCCTGTGGGGCATATCTGGGAGTGGTTGGGGCAGTTTGTGTGGCCAGTCCTGCGAGGCAGTTACTGGGCTTGAGGAGGCAGGGGGTGTGGGCAGCCCTGCTGGGCAATTAATGCAGGATCGGAGGGCAGGTTGGGCAGCGCTCATGGGCACCCACAGGTGTATGCTGGGCATGGGGGAGGGAACTGTGCAATGACTGCTGGACTGCTGACAGGTCTACAGGACCCCGGGGTCTGTAAGTTATATCAGCTAAAAGCTGGTGTAGCTTGCATTGTCGGTTCTCCTCCGGGGTTCTTGTAGAATCCCGACATTAGGGGACTTTGTTGCTGCCCTTCTGAAATGGGCCTTAACTGCTTCCGTGAACCCCTAGCACCATGTTGCAGGGGGGTTTATGGTACAACTGAAGGTGTAACAGCTGTTTAGTGCAAAATCGCGCATGTCGCAACTGCTGGTGTAATTTACACATGCCATTCTACTCGTGCAAGTGCTGTTACACCAGGCGATCTGTACTAGAATAGCCTTTTCTTTGCTATGAAGTGGCAAAGAAACAGCTATATAAAAAACTTACTATAATTGCTAAAAAGGATCCTGTTTTGAGGTAAAACAGAATCCTTTACCACAAGCTGCAGAAAAAATCCTATTTTGCAGTAAAAGATTTCCACAATTTGTAGAAAATAATTTGCATATGAAATACTTTTCTGAACAATTTTTCAAATGGCCTGAGAATCTGATTCCTATGGGCCAAATTAGGTAATAACAAAAGGCAGTATTTTTAAAGAAATTTAAGTTTGTTTGCCCTCGCTAATTGAAAACAGGATGACAGCAATAGAAACATAGAAACATAGACTTTGACAGCAGATAAGGACCGCTTGGCCCATCTAGTCTGCCCATTTCCCTACCTACAGGATAGGCCGCAGATCCTAGTTAACCAACAGCCTATTTCTTCCTACCCCCACAAGAATTGCCTTATGTCTGTCCCATGCATTCTTGAATTCTCCCACAGTTTTAGACCCCACAACCTCCTCAGGAAGGCTGTTCCATGCATCCACTACCCTCTCTGTGAAATAATACTTCCTCACATTGCCCCTAGACACCCCCTTCTATCTTTAAATTGTGTCCCTTGTTCTTGCGTCTCTTTTTCTGAAAGATGCTACCCTCTTGGACTTTGTTGATTCCACTGAGGTACTTAAAAGTTTCTATCATGTCCCCCTCTCCCTTCTTTCCTCAAGGGTATACATATTAAGCTCCTTTAGTCTCTCCTCATACGGCTTCTCTTGCAGACCCTGTACCATTTTAGTTGCCCTCCTCTGACTACCTCTATCCTGTCTATGTCCTTGCTGAGATGGGGTCTCCAGAACTGGATGCAGTACTCAGATGGGGTCTCACCAACTGTCTGTACAGAGGGATAACAACTTCCTGTTTTCTGCTGCTGAGCTCTCCTTATACATCCCAGTATACCCCAGCCCTCCCTACTGCCTTCTCACATTGCTTGCTACCCTTAAGGTCATCTGATATGATTACCCCAGGTCCCTTTCCTTTTTTTTTTTTGTTGTTACTACCTCCCACCTTTTGTGTATTCTTCCCTGGGTTCTTGTTTCCCAGGTACATTATTTTGCACTTCTTTGCATTGAATCCTAGCTGCCATACTTCTGACCATTCCTCCAACCTTGCCAAGTCCCTTTTCATCCTTTCCACACCTCCTTGTGTATCAACCCTGTTGCAGATCTTTGTGTCATCTGCAAAAGGCATACTTTTCCTTCCAGTCCCTCTGCAATGTCACTGATGAAGAAATTGAAAAGGACTGGACCCAATACTGAACCCTACGGTGCCCCACTAGTAACCCTCTTTCTTCAGAGTGGACTCCATTTACAATTACCTTCTGTGTCCTGTTGTCCAGCCAATGTTTTACCCAGACTACCACCCTGGGACCCACTCCCAGGCTGGTTAATTGACTATTAATCTTTTGTGGGACTGTGTCAAATGTCTTGCTAAAGTCTAGGTAGGCCATGTTCACAGCCCTCCCTGGTCTACTACTTTGGTCACCAGTCAAAGAAATCTATCAGATTTGTCTGACATGACCTTCCACTGTAAACCCACACTGCCTTGGGTCCTATGCCCCACTGGCCTCTAGGTACTCAACTATTCTTTCCTTCAGAAGTGACTCCATCACTTTCCCTACCACCAGGTCAGACTGACAGGTCTGTAGTTTCTCCTCTGTCTTGGTCCCACTTTTGTGAAGGGGAATCACATCCGCCTTCCTCCAGTCCTCAGGTACCACACCATCCTCCCATGATTTATTAAAAGAGTAGCCAGTGGTTTCACTAGTTCCTCCCTTAATTCTTTTAGAATTCTGGGTGAATTCCATCAGGACCCATTGCTTTGTCCACCTTCAGTTTTAGGAGTTCTTGCAGAACCCTTTCTTCTGTGAAAGGACTGGGATCGACCCTCTATCAAGAGTGCTTCTGTTAATTGGATTAGGCACTTCCCCTCCTCTTTTGTGAATACTGAGCAGAAATATTCATTCAGTATCCCTGCTTTTCACTGTCCTCCTTTGCCCACCCACTGTTCATTCTATTCAGCCTCACTATCCCTCCTTTGTCTTTCACGCTCACTGATATACCTTTAAAAGGTTTTATCCCCTTCTTAACTGAGTTGGCTATCTTTTCTCAGTTAGGGCCTTTGCTATTCTAACTTTCATCCCTGCTTCCTTCTGCCTTAACTGGTACAGCTCTCTGTCCTGCTCCTTCTGTGTTTTCCTTATACTTCGGAATGCTATCTTTTCTTCTTGACTTTCCACAGCCACCTCTTTGAGAACCATAGTGGCTTTTTCTTTCATTTTGATTTGTTTGTTTGCTCACAAAGGCTTGTTGCCTCTGTGATGGCAGTTTTGATGATTCCCATTGTTGCTCCACCTCCTTCTAGCCTGTTTGCTAGTGCTTTTCTGAGGCACTCTCCCATCTTGCCAAAGTCATCCTCCTAAAGTCCAGTACCCTCACTTTTGTATGGCTTGACTCTGTAGCTGAGTTTAACGTGAACCACACTGTTTGATGGTCACTTGTTCCCAGATGGCAACCCACTTCTAGATCTGAGATCCTCTCACTGCCCCGTTTGAGAGCACGAGGTCTAAGATTGCTCCCTCACAGTGGGTTCTGAAACTAGCTGTCTGAGGCCTGCCACCTGTAGGGCATCAAGAATGGCTCTGCTCTTGGATGTGGCTGCAGCAAATGTGCTCCAGTTAACATCTGGCATATTCAGGTCTCCCATCAACAGTATCTCCCTTTCTCTGCCATTCTAAGAATGCCTTCTATCATATCCTTGTCCATTTCCTCCCTGACATGGGGGTCTGTACACAACCCTGTGCGGATTGTGGTGCCCTTTCCAGTCTCCAAGGTGACCCACAGTGCCTCTTCCTCCTGTTTACTCTTTGTTCAGTTGCTTTTATCCCTTCCTTTACATAGAGAGCTACTCCTCCCCTCTTCTCCTGCCTGTCTCTCCTGTAGGTTATGTCCCTGGTATGTTAACATCCCAGTCATGGTTCTCTGTGTACCATGTTTCTGTGACTGCCACGATATCCAGGCATCCTCTTCCAACAAGGCCACCAGCTCAGGAGCTTGTTGCCCAGACTACAGGCATTGGTACTCATTACCTCCATTTCCTGATGGCCTTACTCCTTTTGCCCCATCCCTGTCCTTCTTGCCTTTGTCACTTTCTCCATTTACTCCTGCACTTCTCCCTATCTACACCTCTGTGTTGGTGTTTGCCACACTTACTACCGTGATTTTTTTGGGGTAGGATTTCCTGGTTCTTTCCAGTGCCTTCCCTTGCTAGTTTAAATGCTTGCCAATGAAGCATTTAACCTATCACTAGGATCCTGGTTCCTCCTGGACAGATGCAGCCCATCATGTCAGTATAGGCTTGCATCACTCAGGTGGACCCCAGTCCCCAATGAAGCTGCTAGGATTCCACATTTGCAAACAGGAATCTTATTTTGAGGCTTCATCTAACTTTACCCATAGGAAATAATGGGAAACTTTAAAATGTAATAACTTTTGAACAGATCAATATCTGTTCACCAAACCTTTAAAAGGCATATCTGTGACCCAAGATCTCTATACCCTAAAAGCGTCAGATCAAAATTCCAAGCCATTTTTGTGCAATGCGGTGACAAAGAATTTGACAAAAGTGGTATTTTTTTTTTTTACATTTTTGGCACTGCATATCTCGCCCCACACATCTAAATGGAACAAAACTTGACACATCAAGAGATCTTTGGGCCCCAATGGCTTTTGCAAAATTTTGGGTCAAATGATTGTGAGTTATTAAAGTTATTAAAGTTCAAATGTTTGAGTTTAATATAAATGATGATTTGTTGTTTTGTATAATCAAATGTTTAATAAAGAATAATTAAAAATTTATGGAAATTTTCAGCAGGATGTGAAATATGACACCTGTTCTCTGACTGGAGTAGTACCCCTTTAAATGCAGGCAGTAACTTCTACTGAACTTTCCACTTCCATATTAGGAACTTCCTGATACAGTACATGAAAGTGAAACAGAAAAGCAGACTTCTGCTAGGATGGCGAGTTGTAAGCAGACTGTGGACTATGCAGAGAGTTAATCTGTCCAGTTTGTCTGGAACTGTATAATGATCCGTGATTCTGGAGTGGACACAACGGTGCAGGTCCTGCATCAACAAGGTTTGGGACAGTCAGAACCCCTCCTGTCCTGAGTGTAGAGAGAAATTCTCAACCCGGAGGTATATAGTGAACCGATTTGGCTAATCAGGTTGACAGAGCCCAGAGATTGAAGCAACGGCAGGAAAAGAGAGAACAGCCCTGGGCAGAAAGGAGAGATACAATCTGTGTGCAAAGAAGAGAACAAACCAGAACTGTAGGGAGCATGAAGAGAGACTGAAATTGTTCTGTCAGTAGGATGGAACCCTGGCCTGTGTCATATGTGTACTAAACATTCTGGTCACAGCAGCTTCATATCACTTCAGGCAGCAGTCAGCAGATATCAGGTAAGAGACACTGCATACTGTATGCAAGTTTGGATAATTTACAGTTTTCCTCCATGTTTTCTGTCTTTTTTTTTTTCTGAATTTACAACATAGGAAGGAGACACAGTATATTTATTTAGTTTTCATTTACCGTATAAAGACACTAGACAGTAAATGCCCTATTTTAAGGCAGGACCTGGGAGTATACGAGTGCAGCCATAACTTCTGCAGGTATTGTACTGACAGAGTTTGGGATAGTGAGAAGCTCTCTTGTCTTGAGTGCAGACTGAAGTTCCCAACCAAGAAGTATATGTTGTTAGACTGTTAGGAAGATGGTGGAAAAGCTCAAAGATCACACCCAGGCAAGAAAGAAGGCAATCACAAATGGACAGTGTACAGAGCTCAGAAGAAATTCAAAATTATAATGTTATTTTAATCATGATGAAACATGTTGGGAGACTGGTGAGAGGATATGTGTGAATGTGTGAGTGAGTGGTCTGGGAACTGTACACAGTGAAACTTGTTTTAAAATTTGGCAGGAGATAATTGGGGATAGCTAAACTTGTATCTACTTCATTGTTGTTATTTGCAGATGCTTGATATTAGAGTTAATCATAATGAGAAATGATTGAAATTGTTTGTTAAACAAATAATGAAGGTTGTTTTAATGATTTAGATTATCTGGCACAGGTAGATTTTAGGATTTTAAAGGTACATTGGACTGGAAGGGTAGGCTGGTTGGTGCCCTGTGGCCGGGCATGGTGCATCTGTTGCCAGAAGGCCTGTGCTACTGAGTTGCCCCTGAAAACTGGTACCTGTGCCTGTGGGCTGTACCCAGTTACCAAAATAATAATATAAAAAATAAGCAAATAACAGAAACATAGATGTTGTTGGCAGAAAGGATCTCTTGACCCACCTAGTCTGCCCTAAATTTCCTGCCTACTGTGTTACCACAGACCCTACTTGATCTCTGGCCTCCTCCCCACAGGTTGCCCTGTTACTAAAGGTCCCTTGTGTCTATCCCATGCATGCTTGAATCCTGCTGTTGTTTTAGTACCACCACCTCTGCTGGGAAGCTTTAACAAATGTCCACCACCCTTTCCGAGAGAAGTATTTCCTCACACCCCTTTGAGCATCCCCTTCCAGCTTCATATCATGCCCCTTGTCCTTGAGCATCTCTTTCTATGTAAATGCCACCCTCCTGTACCTTATTAATACCTTGATGTATTTGAACATTTCTCAGTTCTCCCCTTTTCATTCTTTACTCCAGAGAATACATATTTAATGCCTTGAGTCTTTCCTTGTAGGGCTTCTGATGCAGGCCATGCACCATTTGGTTGCCCTCATCTGTACTGCCTCCAACCTATCTATGTTGTTTCGGGTTGGGGCCTCCAGTACTGGACACAGTACTACAGGTGAGGCCTCACCATCGATCTACACAAGGGTAACACTACCTCCCTCTTTCTGATGGTGATACCCTTCCCTGTGCATCCCAGCATTCTACTAACCATTCCCACTGTCTTATTATGCTGCTTTGTTACCGTCAGGTAATGGAGATGATGACCCCAAGGTCTCTTTCCTGTTTTGTGGTTGTCACCTCCCCAATTGATACATTGCCCTTGGGTTCCTGTGCCCGTGTACATGATTTTGCACTTCTTGGTGTTGAAGCCTATTTTCCAAACCCTTGTCTAATCTTCCAGCTTTTCAGATTTTCCTCATCCCACCCGATGTGTCAAAGAGCAGATTTTTATGTCAACCACAAATAGGCATATTTTCCCTTCCGCCCTTCTGTGATGTCCCTAAAAGACATTGACAAGGACTACTCAGAGAACTCAGCCCACTGTGGCACCCCACTGGTTACCTTGCCTCTTCTGAGTATAACCCATTTACCACCATCCTCTGACTCCTGTTACCTAGCTAGCTTTGTACAGATTTTACATTTGGACCAACTCCCAGACTGCCCAGCTTGGTTACTGGTGTATTGTGTGGAACAGTGTTGAAGGCCTTACTGAAATCTAGTTGGGGTACATCCATTACTCCTCCTGATCCACTTTACTGGCCACTCAGTCAAAGAACTCCATCTGGTTTGTTTGGCAAGACCTACCCTGTGAACCTATGCTGCCTTGGATCCTGCAATTTTTTATTTGCTTTTGGTAACTGGGTAAGTGCACTATACAGGATTGCCTATCTTCAGGCATGACCTGGGAGATTACAGGTCAGACAACTTACAAACAATAGTACAGGGGGAGCTGATACAATGCAGTACATAAAGAGATCAACAACCTCACATGACAGTAGAATTACTTAGAACGAAAGTGATGGCATATATAGCATAAGCATTACGGTACTAGAGATAAACAGCTTGCAGAGATCAGTAACATAACAGCATAAAAGCAGTGCTGATGGCATTGGATGAGGGTATGGGACAGGAAAGGGGATAGTTGCGTAATGGCAAGTGAAGAGGTATGTTCCATGAACTAAAGAAAGTAAAGGGTGTAGTACATGAACTAAACATATTTACATACATCTAGGAAGTGAGGTAATTAAAGAGTGCATGCTTGAAGGCAGGATGAGAATTGAAGCTCTAAGGAAAACAGAAGGGAGTTCCAGAATTTGGGAGCATAGACGGAGAAGGCAAGTTCACCCATTTTGTGGAGCAATTGGACAGTGACCAGAGCTGAAGTCGAAGACCGGAGGAGTCGGGGCCAGTCAACTGGGGTGAACATGACTGCAAGGGAGGGGAAGAAGAACTAATTCACCTTGTTAATGCCCTTAAGGTGTCTGAATGTTTTGATCATACCACCTCTCTCCTCCTTTTCTTTAGGGTATACACATTGAGCTCCGTTAATCTGTCCTCATATGTTTTCTGATGCACCATTTTGGTTGCCCTTCTCTGGATTTCCTCAATTTGGTTAATGTCCTTGTGAAGGTGTGGCTTCCAATACTGCATCAGTACTCAGAAGGGGCCTAACCACTGTCTTGTAACAAGGGATTATTACCTCCCTCTACGACTTGTGATACCCCTACTAATACACCCCAACATTCCCCTAGCCTTAGCTACTGCTTTGTGGTCTGCTTGGATGATTTCAGGTCATCTGTGATGATGATGCCCAAGTCTCTTTCTTCCTTGTGATTGCCAGCAACTCCTTCCAACATAGAGGTGGCTTCAGGTTTCTCTTCCTTTGTGCATGATCTTGCACTTCTTTGCGTTAAACCCCAGTTGCCACTCTTCTGACCATTTTGCCAGTTTATCCAGCTCTCTTCATTCTGCCCACCCCATCTGGATCATCTACTCTGTTGCAGATCTTGGTGTCATCTGCAAACAGACAAAACTTACCCTTCAGTCCATCTGCAATGTCACTGATGAAAACATTGAAGAGGACTTGCCCCAGGACTGATCCCTGAGGTACTCCACTTCTGACTTACATCTCTTCTGACTGTATACCATTTACCACCACTCTCTGTTTTCTGCCTGTCAACCAGTTTGCCACCATTTGACCAAAACTGACCATCCCGAGCATACCAAGCTTACTAATCAATCTTCTATGTGGAACAGTATCGAGAGCTTTGCTGGAAGTCAAGGTAGGTGACATCAGCTGCTCCCCTTGGTCCACCACTCTGGTTACCCAGTCAATGAAATCTATGAGATTAGTTTGACAGGACGTTACTGTAGTAAACTCATGCTGTCTTAAATCCTGTGCTCCTGTGGATTCCAGGTGTTGCACTATCCTTTCCTTAAGGAGTGCCTTCATAATCTTGCATACTACTGAGGTAAGACTGACTGATCTGTAGTTCCCTGCCTCCTCCCTGCTACCACTTTTGTGGAGGGGATCACATGAGCCCTTCTCCAGTCTTCTGGGACCTCTCCTGTGCTCAAAGACTCACTAAACAGTTCTAATAATGGCTCTGCTGGTTCCACCCTTAGCTCCTTTAGTACCCTGGGATGTAAGCCATCAGGTCCCATTGCCTTGTCCACCCTGAGCTTTTTGAGCTCTTGTAGGACCCTTTCTTTTGTGAAGGACTAGTGCACCCTCCCCTTTGTCCATGGTACTGAGCTGTGGGCCCGCCTACCTTTTCCTCAGTAAATGCTGAGCAGAAGCATCTATTTAGGATAGATGCTTTCCTTAGTCTACTCCTCTCACTCCCCTTATCCCCTTTGATCTTAGCAATGCCCTCTCTGGACTTTCTTCTTTCACTAATGTATCTATAGAAAGTCTTGTCACCTTCTTTTACTGTTCATGCTAGTGTTTCCTCAGTTTGGGCCTTTGCCTGCCTTACTGCCTTCCTGCTTCCCTTAAGGAAGTTTGATATGTCTCCTGTCTTTGTCCCACTGTGTTCCCTTTATATTTCCTGAAGGCCAGCCTTTTGGCTCTGACCTTTTCTACTACTGTTTTGAGAACCAAAGTGGTTTCCTTCTTCTTTTTGCTCTTGCTTTTCTCTCTAACACAATGAGATATTGCTTCAAGTATTGTATCCATAATGCTTGCCCACTTTGCTTGTACCCCTCACCTACATTTCTTCTTGCCAGGGCTAGCTTAACTCTGTTGGCCATCTTATCAAAGTTAGCTCCTCTGAAGTCCCATATTTTGTCTTGGAATGGGATGATTTAGTTCTAGTGGCCAAACTGAACAATACCATGTGATGGTCACTGGTCCCTATGTGATCTTCTACCTGAGATCTGTGATCCTTTTCCTGTTAGTCAGTACTAGATCTAGAATAGCCCTGTCTTTGTGGGTTGTTCTACCAGTTGTTTGAGTCCTTCCCTTGCAGGGAATACACGATGTATCTAGTTCTGGCAGATGTTCATGCTGGTATTGACCAATCTGTATCTGGCATGTTGAAGTCTCCCATTATCAGAACCTCCCTTTAGCTGTCATGTTTTGTGTATCTTCTAACAGTAGTGTGTCTTGTCCTCTCCTTGTCTGAGGCCTGTAGACAACCCCAGTTCATATGGCTGTCCTATTTCCTGTTTCAGGTGACCCGCAGTTCTTCTGACTCCAAATGTGTATTCTGAATTTCTGTAGCTTTGATATTTTCATTGAAATAAAGGCGTTCCCCTTTTTGCACCTCGGTTTCTTCTGAACAGTACATAGCCAGGTACTGAAGTCTCCAAGTGTGGTTACTGGTGAACCATGTCTTGCTAATGGCTACTATGTCCAGTTTAGCCTCTATCCTTGTTGCCTGTGGGTCTGGGATTTTGTTTCCAGACTAGCATTATATACATGATTTTCCATTGGCCAGATTTCGTGTGTTCATTGTTGGGTGAGATCTGGCATTTGTTTGTGCATTGTATGGGGAGCTGACCTTTTTCCTTACCTGGTGATGCAAATGAATTACAAACATGCCCAACTCCTGTTTGATCATTAGCTGAGGGGCGAGGGTGTTCTTTCCATTCTACTTATTGGATGCTGCACCTCTCCCATTTGCTAGTTTAAATATTCTGCAAAGACATCAAACTTCTGCTCCAATGCACTAACTCCCTCCTTAGTCAGAAGCAGTCCATTGAATTTAAAGAGCTTTCACCCCAAACTGTTGCTAGTTACCTACAAATTTGTGTCCTTTTTCCTGACACCAGCCCTTGAGCCACATGTTTAGCTCCTCTATCTCCCTTCTCTGACCTTCTGTCCATTTGCCCCAATGTCCCAGACTGGCAGGATCTCAGAGAAGCAGATGCTGATGAAATGGATGACAAGGGATTAGTAAGTAGAGACAGGTGGGACAATAGGTAGGAGAGGGGTTGGGGACAATTAGATAATTGGGCAGCAATTGGGGACAGCTACAGAGCTCTACAATAATCTTGTATTAATTCTGGCAAGAATAAATTATTTAAACAGGCAGTAATACAGTGGCTAACTGGTAGTACATCAAACAATAAGATTATATATTAAACAAAATTAAAGATGCAGTAAGTAAGACAAATCCCCAAGCAGCAGAGAGCCAGAGCACAGAAAAGCAACCAAAGTTTTTAAACAAGCTGCTCATAGAAAAAAAATCAAAACGGGCTCCTCAGTAGGCAAAGCACTACGGCTTCACCGAGACAGGGACCTGTACCTGATGTGGGCTTCTTCAACGGCTACTTATGCAAGGGCTGGGAGAGCTGGAGAAGTCAGCCTTTAGACCTGATGTGGGCTTTTTGGTGGCGACTGATACAAGAGCTGGGGAGAGCTGGAGAAGTCAGCCATCAGACCCTGATGTGGGCTTTTTGACAGTGACTGATGCAAGGGCTGTGAAGAGCTGGAGAAGTCAGCCATCAGACCCTGATGTGGGCTTTTTGCGTGTGACTGGTACAAGGGCTTGGGAGAACTGGAGAAGTCAACCTCACACCCTGATGTGGACTTTTTCGGCGATGACTGATGCAAGGGCTGGGAAGAGCTAAATAAGTCTTCCCTTAGGACCTGATGTGGGCTTTTTCGGCAGTGACTGATGCAATGGCTGTGGAGAGCTGAGAAGTCAGCCCTCAGACCCTGTTGTGGGTTTTTCAGTGGAGACAGATGCAAGGCTGGGGAGAGATGTATAAGTCAGCCCTCAGGCCCCGGTTACAAGGTATTCCTCAATCCTTTCTTTTTATGATGTTTCCATCCTTTGCCAACCAATAAAGTCAGGCTTATAGGTCTGTAGTTACGTGCCTCCTCCCTATTCCCACATTTGTGAAGTGGGATGTCCACCATCTTACTGTTCCCCAGAACTTCCCCATATCCAGTGATAGGTTGAACAGGCCCATCATTGGTGCTGTCACTTCCTCCTTAAGTTCACTCAGTATCCTGGGGTGAACTCCATCCAGCCCCATTGCCTTAACTACTTTTTGTTGAGCTATTTCCTTAAGGACTGTCTCCTTCATAAAAGGGCTAGTGTCCACCTCCTTCATTTAATTACCTTTTCTCCTGTCTGTGGCCCACCATCCACCCCATTCTTCATAAATACTGAACAGAAAGACTTTTTCAATATGTCTGCTTCCTTCAGGTTCTCTTCTACACAATCTCTCCTTCATCTTTAGTGTTACTATTCCTGCCTTGTTCTTCATCTTTTCATTTATATACCTAAAGAATGTTTTATCTCTTTTTTTTAACTATGCTTTATGGGTCTGATTTGGACCACATCTCTCTGCAACTCCACCTCACTGCGCTTCCCGGACACCCTGCCAGCTTCCTCCCAGCACCCTGCCCCCTTGTAGGGCCACTGACTTTCTAGCAGACTGCTGCTATGGCACTGGGAGGGAGGTTCCAGGCATCCTGGCTTAACCCCCAGAGTGGGGCCAATCCACGGGATGAGGTCAGGTTGCTGACTTCATCTTGTCAGTGGACAGGCTTTATTTTGGCTATGTGAAACTTAAGGAGGCAAGACGTGTAATGACTTCCAGGGTGGAATGCCAATGTCTGTCCTGCCTCCCATCAGTGCCAATGTGTCGATCACTACTGATCTCCAGACCTCTACTGGAGGTCAGCAATGCACCAGTCACACAACCGCATTCCACCCCCAGAGAAGAAGAGCTGTCCTGGGATGCTCAATACTTACCCTCCAGGCCTGCTCTCCAACTTCGCGAGTCCATTCCTGAACCCTGTCATCACTGCAGATGGACACCCTGCATCTGTGCCGATGGAGTGGGCTGCTTATCCCTTTTTTACTGACTTGACAATGTTCTTATAAGTTTGTGACTTTGTGCTTCTAACCACTTTCTCCTGCCTCCTTGCTTCTCCCCATAACCTCCTTTTTCCTCTTCCTTCTGTATTGACATGCACGCTTTTGAATGTTAGCTTTTTGCCTTTGCTTTCTCTGCTACTTCCTTGAAGAACTATAGTGGTCTCTTTTTTTCTCTTGCTCTTTTATCCTGCCTGACACAGAGGTTTGTTGCCTCTCAATGGCCTTCCATGTTATTGCCCACTGTTCCTCTACTAGCCCCCTTCCCCTATCCCTATTAGGTCTTCAAGGCATATTCCACTTTTCTTGGAATCAGCCTCCTAATGTCCAGGACCCTGAAGTCCTATTAAAATAAGTCAAAGTTAACAGTAAACAGTTATATACACAGTGTGTAAGGAATTAGTAAAAGTGGTGCACATATAACAGAGGCAACAAACACATCAAATTATGACTTGTAGCAGGGTGAACAGCAAAAGCTAGCAAACCGTAAACTAGGACAAGTCAAGGCAGCTCAGCATCATGTGTAAGCCAAGGAAAGAAACAAACCAGCAGTTAGGGTCAATGACTGCAAGAACAAAAGCTGTTCTCCAGCAATAAAACCTTAAGTTCTTTTTTGAAACCTCCTAGTGCAGAGTAGTCCTCCAGGGTTACTGGTAAGAAGTTCCACAGAGATAAAGCTGAGGTGGTGAAGGGTCTCTGCCCTCATATCACCACACCCTGGATATGTCTAATAGTGTGGTGCAAGTGGACTGCAGTGACTTTCTTGAGAGTTTAATAAACAGTATGTCTTGGAGGCTGGGGAAGACGGACACTTTGACTAGTTCATATGTCAGGCAGGGAGAGAGGGTACTCTAGATACCCTCCAAAGAAGGCCAGTTTAGTGAGTGAAAGACATCACAGTGATGCTCCCTATGTAGGGCCTCCAAATGCAAAATGACAAATTGTATTGTAGAGGATTGTGGGATTGTTAATTCTGGATCACCAGGATTGGGGAATAGGAGCACCATGCTCCATGAGGGGAGGAGAGTACTGTTTGCAATGACTAGACAGAAGCCTTGGTGATGTAAGTACCTAGGCAGTAGAGAACCAATTTTATGTTTGCTTGTAGGCATGCACAAGAAACATGTTGACAAGCTTGCTAGAGTAGCGGATTGTGGAGGGGCGGTCGTGTAGGCCAATGCCCCTACTGCTTTGTGGTACTTACCTCTGTGGTACTAATAAATGAGCATGCTGTCTGTGACAGCAGTGCAAAATGTGCCATGAACTTGAAACACTTTCACCGCTGCAGTGAGGGAGCTCCTCCTCATTGCAAGGCATGCCTTACCTGGTGTTACATTTCATTAAACATGGTGGTGGCTGCCACTGTCCGTCTGTAGTCCCCAGAAAGCCGATGTAGGGGTTGCCCAATCCCCTGTCAGCATGCCCCTGCCCAGTTAATTCAGTGACGAGGAGCCCAACCTTGTTGGCATAATTTCCTCTCTAAGATTTATGTCCTGGGGGCCCAGCCCCCTCGGCATCATGCTCCCCAACCACAGATCCTTTTCCTTTTTGCCGATGGGGTGCCCAATCCTCCCGGCACCAGTCCCCTCCCCAAAAAGAAAGAAACATTCTAGGTGGCATGCTGGGAGCCCACCCAGCGTACAAATATCCCTATAAAAAGAAAACCTCCTAACGCTTTTATTTTTTTTTTTGTTTACCCTGAAAGAAAAATGGTCCTCACTGTCTGTGGCACCTCTACCAACCTGCACCCACCATCCGCATACTTGATCTCCCTTTAATTCCCTCTTCACACCATAATTTTACCTCCTGAGCCTGGTGCGACGATCTTCAGTGGACTGAGAACATGTTTGCACTCTTCAAAGTCGAACGCAACTGAAGAAATGCTGGTAAGCTGTATAATGGCATGAATGTTTTTTTTTTCAACTTAGGTGGATACCTTGGCCATTTATGACTTTTAGCACCAAATTTTCAACATGGGGTTCTTGGGACCCCGACTCATGATTCAGTCACTGTCATGTCATTATTCAGTCCCGAGAGTTGATTTTGCAGTCACTGTGTGGAATCACCTTTCAGGACCAATTAATAAAATGACAGTGTCACTGTTCATGAGGTGGGTTCAAAAGCATATGTTGTAAATTTGTGCAAAATTCCAAACAATAACTGTGATACAAACGTGATTTGCTGAGTTCCAATGCACACTCGTCACTTTGAGAATTTTTATATTTTTCTTCAGATTTTCAACATTGCCATTTTTCTCACCTCCTTATGAACAGTACAGCTGTTATTTTTCATGTCCTGCCCAAAATGTGATTTCGCACATCTGGTGCACAATGAGCGTGTTGCTGGGAAACCATGTTAGGGACACATTAAGCAAATCACAGTGACACTGTTCACGAGTGGAGGTCCCAAAATGCCTATGTTGAAAATGTGGTGACAAAATTCCACAAAATGATTATGTTATACGCTGCATTATGCAGTTTCACGATGCTTGTAACTTTCAGAATTTTGAATATTTTCACCCAGATTTTCAGCATTGCCACTTTTTCACATCTCCTTATGAACATGTCATTTTTCACATCTTGTTCCAAATGTGTTTTGCAGATCCAGCGACAATGGCACGGTCGCTGTGGAAAATCTATTGTTCAGGACAGAAAATCACAGTGACACTGTTCATGAGCGGAGGTCCCAAAATGCCTTATGTTAAAAGTTTGGTGACAAAATTCCACAAAATGAGCATGTTGCAAGAGGCATTGTGCAGTTTCCGTACACTCATAACTTCCAGAATTTTTATATTTTCACCTTATGAACAGTTCAGCTGTAGTTTTTAATCCTGTCTGAATGTGGTTTTGACATCCGGTGTACAATGGGCACAGTCGCTGCAAAAATCAACGCTCAGGACAGATTAAGAAAACCAGAGTGCCACTGTTCATGAGCCGAGGTCCAAAATGCCTATGTTGAAAATCTAGTGTAAAAATCCCCAAAATATTTGCATTACGGGTGTGTTGTGTAGTTTATACGCACACTGCAGATTTCACCAACTTTTTATATTTTCACTGCAGATTTTCGATATTAGCATTTTTACACTCTCATGAACCATACAGCTATCATTTTTAACATGCTGACCATCAAATGCTTTGACCGTCAGCAGTTTTAAATCTTTGCTTAAAACTTACTTATTTTCGCTGGCCTTCCCAGACTAAATGATTTCTAAATAATTACGCTGCTCTCTGTTTCATCTCTGGTTTTATATTTGTGTAATAATGTGACCACCTTGATGTTGAAAGGTGCTATACAAAGAAAGAGTGATTGATTGATTGATTGATTGATGCTGTTCAGAATGTGTTTTCGCATCTGTGGCACCAAATGGCACAGTCGCTGGCAAAATCACCTTCAAGCTAATGAACTGATAGTGTCACTGTTCATGCGGTGGCAAAAAGCCCATGTTGAAAACTTGGAGTGAAAATACTAAGAAATGCACAGTGCATTAGTGTTTCCAACCATAATGCCCAGCTCCTGGGACTGACAGGCATCAGGGTGTGACTTGGGATTGTCGATCATAATGCTCATGCCATTCCACCCCACCCCACCCTGCAGCCAGTGACAGGCATCGAGGTGGGTCTTGGACTCTTCAGCCCCAAAGTTCACCCATTCTTCCATACTGCACCCATTTCAGCATATTTCTTTATGGAATGGGGTGACTGTAAAGTCAAACACCCCACAGCACACCTCAACACTTGTCGGTGCCTACAGGATAGGGTGAGGTGAAATGGCATCAGCGCTATGGGCAACAACCAAAGGCACACCCCAATGCCTGTCCGTCTCTGCAGGATGGAGGTGGGGTTGATGTCACTTCAGTGCTTCACTGCCATTCCTATTCTGCATCTGTTCAACTCCTGCACTTCCAGTGCTAATACCAGCAAGCAAACATTCGCATTGACAAATGCTTGTTTGATTAAGGATTTAACAGATATTATTGATGTAGGTCCTGAAGGTGATTTTCTGATCCAGTTATACCCCAAAGTATTTAAGAGATTCAACTCACTCAATTTGGGCTCCAGGATGTGGAGAGGTTAATAAGTACTACCTTACTAGACCCAGGTGTCCAGGGCCAAACAGGATTGCTTTAGTTCTCTTGGCATTAAGGACAATTTTATTACAGAAAACTACTTTTCCAGTTCCAGAAGTTCACCAGCAAGTGGCTTATTGATGTGGGAGGAGCTCACTAAAACATCTATAGAGCACAGCATCTTCAGCACAAAATGTAGGCTAGCTATGCCACAGTTTTCATGCACGCCACTGAAAAGGGAGAAAAACACAGAGACCAAAACTAATTCCTCAGGGACTCTATCAGTGACTGGCCTTTCTGAAGATTGCAAACCCACCATCTTAGATCTGTTAATTAGGTAATGGTTGATCCACCAGCAGGATAGGCTATCAAAGCCAAGGAACTTTAGTTTTGTAAAGGCTAACCAAACTGAAGGCTTTGTGAGGACTGTGAAGACTACACCAGTCAGAAGCCCCTCCGCCCATGACCCCAGTATGTTTGTTGTAAATCTAATGAAGGCCGTGTCAATCCCATGGTATTTTCTGAAACCATACTGTCTGGCAGTTGGCTTACGATTCTGTTCATAGTAGCCTTGGAGCTGGTTATAAAACAATATTCTCTGTAATTTGGTCAGGAGCTGGGGAAGGAATGGGGTGGTAATTTTCTACAGGTTATTTGGGATCACCCTTATGCACTGGTGCCACAGGGCAATTTTCCTCTTTCAGGAATTCTCCCTCAACAGGAGATTTGTTAAGAAGCATAGCAACAGGGAGGCAATGACAGGGTTAGCTATTTTTAGTAGTTGAGGCTCACATTTGTTGAACCCCACTGAACCTTCCCCTTTAGTTGTCATAAGATAATCAACATCTCTTTCCTTGTAATCCTGGGAAAGTGGAGTTTATGGGTAGGCTCTTTGTAGCAGGTATGGGAGGGCTCTAAAGGAAGAGGGATTGAATCTATCTAGGTCAGTGACAAATTTATTAAAGACATTGGCAGTCACCAATGGTCACTTAGAATCATACCATCGGTCACTATATTATGTTCTGAAAACTGGTATGCTCTTTAAGACAGCATTAATTTGACTTAAGAACTTCTTGGATTCTGACAAGTGTTTTTTTTTTTGTAGGTGAATTAATTATTTCCTTTGCCAGTCATTCCTGAGCTCCTGTACTCAAACCAGTCCGACAAGAGGTGTCAGAAGATTTAAGAGCCCCATACCCCCAACATCTCTTAAATAGTATACAATGTCGCTATTTTTAAAATGCTTGCATTAATTGACTGCATGCTTATTTGTATGTTTCTATGTTGTATTGTTTGTGTTAAGTGAAGGTAAATGTTATCATGTGAATCTGATTTTACATTTTGTGACTGTATCACAGTCCCGGTCACATATGAAAAGGGCTTTGGCTCATATATGTTTACCCAGTAAACAATATAAATAAATAGAAATAACTTATCTGTAAGCTTTGGTTGTTTCTAAGATCTTGGTCCAGTGATTCTGAGTGCTTACCTTTTCGCTGATCTGTTTAAGAGGGCATGCATTTTAGCAACTGAAAGGAAATTATTAACAAAATGTCAAGGGCAGAGTCAATATCAGGCAGAGTTCTAATTGTGGGCCAGTGTATGTCAGATAGGGTAGCCAGAAAGGAGCCAGGATCAAATTTTGAGAAATCATGGGCCATACATATCCTTGGTGTGGGTTCACATGTAGGGGGTCAACCTCCTATAGTGATCAAAATGCAAACTCATGTAGTTAGGCGTACCTGTGACAATAATGTCAAGGCAAGTGTAATCCATTACGGCTTTATTGTGGGTTGCATCAGGAATCAAGGAGTAAGGGGTTGGAACTCAGACTCCTGACAAAAACAATATAGTGGATAACCAGAGAATGTTATGACTGCTGACAAATAAAACACTGCCATGATCTTTGCACTAGCTGGTTTTGCACATTGGACAGAAAGGAATATTTGCAGATATGCAAACCAGTAGAAGAATGAAATGTTTTTTAATTAATGGCCAGTATTTAAAAAATGGTTAACAATACTATTATTCCCAGTTACAACCTCCTTGGCACCTACCAATGTTGCTTTCACGTAAACAACTCACTGAGCAGCTTTAACGGGCTCGTAATAGGCAAAACAGCAAACCACTAAACAAAACAAAATGTCAGGAAACTGAAAAAATTAAACGGCCATCCTGTGTAGATAAAAAAGTACCATGGAATCCAGATTTGACCTCAACTTTAGAACAAGCCCTGGTTGTCAGAGGACTGAATGGGGAGGAAGGATTAAGCTTCCCACAAGACGCTATCCTCCATGGGAGGGACCATGAGGCATGGGACTGCCAGCGTAAGTAACCATGAGTGGCAGTGCAAGCTGAAGAATAAGTGGGGCAGGGAGGATGCCATTCTCTGAGCCAATTAATGCTTTGTGTCCCTCTGGTTCTTGTGTGCATCCCAGAGGAAGGCGTGGGACCAAACTGCCAAAGAAATACCTCAGTCCATGTAGAATGAGTGCCATGTTTGCAGCAATTTAAACTTTCCACCAGTCTTTTCTTTTAAGGAATCTGTGAAACTTGTCCAAAGAAATGCTGGTCATGAAATAAAATAACATATGGCTGGGTGTATGTGAACCAGAATTTTATACACACCCTCAGGGAGAGGATTCTTGTATAAACCCTACTGGCTGTGCCCTTGTGGTTTATGAAGCATCCTGCACCTCAGGTGTGTATAAAATTCTTGTTACACCACCAACCCATACATTATTCTATATATTATGGCTAGTTATGCACTGCACCATGTATGGACATATTTGTATTATTGTAATATTTTAAAATTAATTTTGCTTCATAACTACTTTTTTTTCACTGTGTTAAACTACATGATATTATATTGTGAATTCTTTTAAGCAAATACAATAAAACTTAACTGAACAGCAGTAAGACACTCCAGGTGTGGCCACAAGGGTCATAGTAACCATTCCAGGGTGGGTTAAGGCATTTTGCTCTGCCTTGGGTCACATCATCCAAGGAAGAGAAGTTTATCCCACAGTGACATACAAATGCCATCTTGACTTAATGACTCATTAAATGATGACTGATTTGCATGATACACTGTGGTTGGCCAGTTAGAATTAGAACCCATGGAGCTATCCAGCAAAAACAAGCTATTTCACAACAAACAATGGCTAGTAATTATACATTGACCCTGCATTTTGCTCTTGGTTTTTATTTACATAAAAATATCTTAGTCATATTTTATATATCTTTTTCAACTGAATTACATTGTATAATTGCACTGAGACACTCCAGCATGTGTTCTTGGTAAGATTTAGGAACTCAGCTTTGCCTCTTGCAACACCACACCAAGTGGTCATGATGTTCTATCCTGACAAACACTATGTTTTATGTTAGACTGCTGACACAGTACAGTAGTTAGATTAAATGTCTTTCTCGGTACCTGTTAGTGTAATACTGTCTGTATATCTCCAGGACAAGCTTGAAAACAGTCTCAGCTCCTCTAGAATCAAAACTGAAAGAGCTTACAGCACTCCAGAACAAGCAGGAGCAGAAGATTTCAGACATACAAGTGAGTGACTCAGCTTTTGTTTCTTTTAAGCTACAATCAGTTCTGTAGTTTCACACCATAATTATTGTTTTTCAGGACAAAGCACGAGTTTGGAGCAGCACATTATGTCACAGTTTGCCAAACTGCGCCTAGTTTCTCCAGGACAAAGAACAGCAGCTGATCCAGCAGATCAATGAAGAAGCAACAAGAATTCTGAGAGAGATGGAGGAAAACCTGAGGAAAGTTAAAGATAAGAGCAGCACCATTCAGGGCAATTATCTGATATTCAGTCAAAGATGGAACAGGAGGATTCTCTGCTTTTTCTAACAGTAAGAAATATTTCCAGCCATTTTGTTGTGTATCCTGTTAACATGGAAACAGAGAATTTGTTGGCTGAAAAGGACTGCCAGGCCTATCCAGTCTGCCTATTTTCACTACCTGTAATGGTGTCCAGTGTCAATAACTGGTCACTTGCTTAAGCCATTCCTTCTCATTTCTATTGCCCTTTATTCCCATCCTATGCAGGTTTGAATCCCACCACAGTGCTTGCTCCCATTGTTCCATGGAGCTGGCCATTCCATGCATCCACCACTTTTCAATGAAAAGAACTTTCTACTATTACCACTTATGCGTCCCCCTAATCTCATGTCGTGACCTCTTTTCTAGTACTCTTTTATACTGGAAGATGTTTTCCCTTTCACCTTATTTATGCCCTTGAGGCATTTAAACATTTCAGACATGCCCCCAGTTCCCTCCTCTGTTCTGTGTGTACATATTGGTCCTTTAACCTATCCTCATATGTTTTATGCTGTAATCCCTGCACCATTTTGTTGCCCTCCTCTGCACCTTCTCTATGCTGTTTATGTCTTTACAAAGGTGTGGCCTCCAGAACTGCATGCAGTATTCCAGATGAGGCCTCACCAGTGTTTTGTACAGTGGAAGTACTACCTCCTTCCTACATCTTGTGATAACCTTTCCTTACATTCCAACGTCCCACTGGCCTTCTCGACCACCTTTGCTTCCTGCTTGGTGACCTTCAGGTCATCCGTGATAATGACCCCCAGATATCTTTTCCTCCTTGGTGACTGACAGAAGCTCTCCTGATCTTGTAGTTTTTCCCAGGTTTCCACTCCCACTTGCTTGCTCTTACATTTTTAGCACTGAATTTCAGTTTCCACACCTCAGACCATCTTTCCAAATTCTCTGGGTCTTTTCTCAATATTGTTAAGCAGAATTATATTAATAAAAGAAGTAATAGCCATTTGCCTATCACTTCATAAACAGAATGTTTAGCCTTCCATCTGTGCAAGGCTGTGCAATTCTACATTCCAGCCCCAATGCTGAGCTGTGTCATTTCATCTCAGATATTAGCAATGCTTCTGGAATTCCACCTGGTTCCATAGAATTCCATCAGAAGTGGATTTTGAAATTCCAATTTTTGTAACTGCTGATTAATAATCTGCTGTTAACCAAAACTGCAAAATAGTATTCAGTGGTTTAAGGAAACTGCAGATTCATGTTCTATAAACCAAGGAATTATATTCCAGATTACATATTTCGTGGAATATCAATATGTATTACATAGAAATACCTTTGGAATTTCGTGAGTTAGGAAAGAAATTCCAAAAAGTATTTCAGAAGTGGAATTGCCATTTATCATGAATCCTGTGGGTGGAATTCTACATTCCAAGGAACAAAAGGAACAAAATCCTGTACACATGTAAAATAATTGGTAATATCTGCTCTGCAAGCATCCTAAATTTTTGGATTAGCATGAATAGATGGAGAACTAGACTTAATGTCATATGTTGTGCTTTAATATCACCTTTTATGTTTGCTTGCGTGCATGCAGAAACATTGTATGGCAGCTTAGGAGAGAAGTGGGTTGTGGAGGTGCAGCACTGTGGCGGCCAGTGCTGGCACTACATTGTTGGCCTTGGCAGAACTCAGCCAATGCAGGCCCAGTGTCCTGATGACACTGGTTCTGCAAGTGCAACCAACTTGTAACAATTTTGCTGCTGCAATCAGGGGCCACGTCATCACTGCAGCATCAGCCATTCTGCTGTAATAAAGAAGTCACCCGTCATTGCAGGGTGGTACCTTGCCTGTTGTAACATTACTAGGAACATGGTGGATCTATGCCACCACCTCAGACCCCATGAAAGCCAATGGGGTGCCCAATCCCCCTGTTGGCATGTCCCCAATCCACTTCATTTGCCAATGGGGAGATCACTCCCTGTCGGCATAATGTCCCCACCCCAATTTCAGTTGTGTGTGCCGAGGGCACCCAATCCCCCTTGGCATTATGAGCCTCCACACACATACGTTTCTGTGCTGATGGGGCCCACTTGCCAAGGGGTGTCCAATCCCTCTCAGCATCATGTGCTCCCCAAACAGTCATTCTTTGCTGATGGGGACCCAATCCCAGTTTATTTGCCAACAGGGAAGCCCAATCCCCATCGGCACAATGGCCCCAATCATTTCATGCATGGGCCAAGGTGGTGCCCAACCCCTCAGCATGATGCCCCCCACCCATTTCTGTGCTGATGGGGCCCAAACCCATTGGCTTCCGGTTCCCTCCCTCAAATGCAGGTGGCACACTAGGAGCCCACCCCAGTGTACCAAACACATCTGCGAAGAAGAAAACTTACCCACATTGTCTTTTTATTTCTTTTTACCAGTAAAATGAGAAAATGGTCCCTCAACGTGTCTGGTGACCCTCCCCAACCCGCCCACCCTCTCTCATTTCGCCACTCTTTCACCCCGCACTTTTATATTTACTTCGAGCCAGCACGTTGATCTTTGGTGGACCGGGAACACATCTGCACTCTTCAAAGCGACCGCAAACTGAAGTTATGCCGGTAAGCTGTATAATGGCATAAATAAAGGGTTTTCAACTTTGGTGCATATCTCGGGCATTTTCAGGAATTTTGGCACCACATTTTCAACATGGGTTATTGGGACCCTCCTCATGAATTCAATCATTGTCATGGGATTATTCAGTCATGAAAGGTGATTTTTGTCACTGCGTGGAATCACCTTTCAGGACCGATCACTGAAAATGACAGTGACACTGTTCACATAAGGTGGGCTCTCAAAAACCTGTGTTAAAAATATGGTGAAGCCATCCACTGGCACTGAGGGTTGAGGCACTGATGCCACACCTTGCGCCACACTGCGACCCGGCTTGGGAATGAGCTCGGGTCATCGGGGTCAGCAGGGAGGGAGGAGATTGAGGTGTCTGGAGGACTGCTCTCTTTCTTCCCGGGAGGGCTCCAGGGCATGCGCCACACTGAGGGTGACCTCTGGTGGAGACCGGGGAAAGCTGAGCTTTGCGACCACTGCCAGCTGCAAGGGGTGGTGCTGTGGCAGGTGTTGGGCACAGTGCCACTGACACCATTGCATGACCAAAGATCGGGGAAATGGAAGAAAATGGAAATACCCTGCCCTGGAAGAGGTGACGGCACCACCTCCCATCAGCCACACTCCATCAGGCCGGACTACCTCTGTCCTGGGCCGAGCCCAGCCTGGCCCGGAATTGTAGATAGAGCACCCTGAGTGGATAGGGCAGCCCTTTCTCAGTGGACTCAGAGCCGAGGGGATAGCCAGGCTGGTGCCAGGACTTAGGGGGAGTTTCAGGCAAGGAGGTAGAGTTGGGGTAAGGTGGATGCCTGGAGAGTTCCCCATAGTGGCAGTGAAGAAATAAAGTGTAAAAAAAAAAAAAAAAAAATGGTGAAAAAATCAAAAATGACTGTTTTACGAGCGTAGTTAAGGCTTCCATGCACACTGTAACTTCACTTAATTTGTAATATTTCAACTCCAGATTTTCCTAATTGCCATTTTTCACACCTCTGTATGAACAGTACAGCTGTCATTTTACACAACTTGGCTGAAATGTGTTTCACACTTTCACACTTTCGTACAGAATAGCGTGTTCACTGTGAAATCAAGTGTTTGGGTCAGATTAAGAGTTAGAGAGGGGAGTGAGCGAGCTCAACGCGCTCTGTCAGGACTGCTGCAGATTTCTTTGTGGCAGAAAAGGTGCCAATGCAGGCACTAGCCCGGTACAAAGGGCAGCCTGCAGTGCTGGGAGAAATAGAATGAGCACATGAGAGGGGGGAGGAGCGAGCTCAACGGAGCTCTTTCAGGACTGCTGCAGATTTCTTTGTGGGCAGAAGGCACCAACACAGGCAGGAGCTCAGAACAAAAGGGCAGCCTGCAGTGTTGGGAGAAACAGAATGAGTGAGTGAGACAGGGGCATGAGCAAGCTCAACAGAGCTCTGTCAGGACTGCTGCAGATTTCTTTGTGAGCAGAAAAAGACGCCACTGCAGGCAGGAGCACAGTACAAAAGGCAGCCTGCAGCACTGGGAGGAAACAGAACAAGTGAGTGAGAGAGGGAGGAGTGAGCAAGCTCAGTGGAGCTCTGTTGGGACTTTAGAGTTGCCAACCTCCCTCCCAGGGTCCTTTGTGGTCCTATATTACAGCAGGGTCTCTGGGATGGAGACAAAGCAATCATTGGGTACTTTTAGGATTGCTGTAATAATACAGATTTATTTGTCCGAGCTAAGTACAGAGCTATACTGTTAGGACTGCTGTAATAATACTTATTTATTTGTTCTATTTATTTCTCTAACCTTAGCTTAATACTTGGAGTGCAACAGGATTTCTAATTGGGCTAAGTGAAACTACATGAGGGCTGAGAACAAAACGTATGGTAGCTGAGGGTCAAAAATGCACAAGAAGGCTTTAGGATTGCTACAGTAATACAGTATCTAATGGATGAGATTTGAGGCTAAATTAACCTGGTCAGCAAGGGAGCAGTAGGAGGACTAGTGTGGGGGAACAGGAATTTGAGTAAATAGGGGCCTAACAGTTGCAATGGGGTATAGAAACCAGGGTAAGGGCCCTAACATAAGATGGGGCCCAAATTGGACAGATGTCGCATGTCAATAGGGCGGGCATCTTTGCAAAGGTGGTGGGCTGTACCGTGTGGGTCTGCCATGGTCCTGGACTGGGCTCAGAGGATGGGGGTGTATGGTCTGTAGACAACTGGCTAGTTTGAGGGAGGAACTGTGGAGGTTAGGGAGGAGTCTAAGTGGCAGAGCAGATGGAAGTAGTGAGCATCCTGGCTGGGGGAGATTGGGGATGGCAAAGGGGATGGGGAAGAACAACTTGGGACTGAAACCAACCCCAGCATCAGAGGCAGCAGTAAAAGACAGGAGAAGAAAGGGGATGCCCGAGGTGAGGGGTGGGCTTCCTGATAGGGAAGAGACCACAAGGAGTACTACAGGAGAGAGCAGATGGCTGTGGATAGGGAGGGACCGGGGAGCAACGGAGGGAACAGATAGGGAAGAGATGTAGGAGGGTATCAACTAGGAATAGATTCAAGCCTCTGCTATGGGGGAGAGAGAGGGACAGGAACACACTGAAGGGGAGGACAAGCAGGGCATGAGAGGGATGGCAACAGGTGGGGGAAGAGATAGCAAGGACGAAGTGGGCAGAAGGGGGAAGGCACAGCTGTATTTGGGTTGAAGCTATTCCTGGGTTGACTGCAGGAGGGGCAGGGCAGGTACTGCTCAAGGGTGCAGCGAGGGAAGGAAGAAACCTCATTTAGTGTTGCATGTGGGTACAAACGACCTGGCAGGGAGACTGTGGAAGTAGTGGAGGCGGAGGTCTCGAGGAGTTGGGTGAGGCAGTGTGAGGAGGTGGGAGTGGGTGGCTTTCTTGGTGGTACTCCCGTGGCATGTGCAGGCATGGGTGGAAGGATATGATCAAGGAGTTTAGTGAGTGGCTGAGGGATTGGTGCCACACCAAAATTTATGGATTAGTGACTAACTGGGGGTAGGGTCTGAGGAATAGTGACTTGTACGCAGGGGACAGGCCACACTTGAGCAAGGAGGAGGAACTATTAAAGGTGGGATTAGAGGTGTATATCTCTACTAGGTGGATTTAAACTAGTGGGGGGCAAAAGACTGAGGTCGGTAGAAATGTCCAGACAGGGAAGCCTAATCGCTCACCCCTAGATATAGGTAAAGGCAGAGACATAGCAGGGATTTATTTAACTCCAAAATTTGATTAGCGTTTTATTCATAAAAGTGCTAAAACATTGTGAAAATGCATAGCACTTGCCTCACTGTGTTTAACAAACATAACACTTCTAGAAAACCTATATAAATGCGTTCTGTACAGTTAGTATTGTCCCAAGAAAAAACAGCTAATCAATTATTTAAAACCCTGCATAGTAACGCCAGGAGATGAGCAGAGTGGTCTGAGTGTAATACAGAAGGCACCACCACCTGGTAAGAATAAGGAGGAGAAAGGATGAAAACTACCGGGAGGAGGGGCACAATCCAAGGAGAAAAGTGAGGAGAAAGAGGGGTACCAGTGGAAGGTGGTCTCTTTCTCAATGCAAGAAGCCTGGGGAACAGAACTGCAGAGCTCAGACACTCCTTTCAGAGGGAATAGAGAACATTGCTGCAGTGACGGAGACTTGGGCCACAGAATACCATGATTGGGACTTGGCAATCCTGGGATACAGGATATACAGGAGGGACTGAGGGGTTGGAAGGGGGTGCACTCTGTGTGACAGAAGGGATCAAATGCATAAGGGATGAGGGAGAAGAGGAGAGGACAGAGGCACTTTGGATAGCTCCTGGACTCCAAAGCCAAAAAGCTGAGGCTTGGGGTGGTTGGTACAGACCACCAGCCCAATCTGGAGAACTGGATGGGAGTTGGCAGAGCAGATAAGGAGGTCTGTAGAAGTGGGGGTGTGGGAGATAGTGGGGATTTCCAACTCACCAGGGGTTGAATGGAGCACCCTGGCCACTAGCAGTAACAGGGCAGGTGATCCTTGATGCATTCCAGGATGGCCTTCTGGGCGCACTGGTAAGTGGACCTGCAAGGCTTCATGGCACTCTGAACCTAGTACTGGCAAATGTAGAGATGGTAGGGTGGAGGACCCACTATGGGTAGTGACCACCAAACACTGTGGCTCATTCTCACACTAGGCAGGGACACAGGTGGCATGGGCGCCAAGGTGGTGGACTTAGTAGGGTGGACTTTGGGAGGATGGGAGCAATACTGCAAGGGGAACTCCAGGATATAAGGCTGGGAATGGATGCAGAACAGAAGTGGGAAGTCATAAAGACTGGGCTATAGTAAGAAGAGCAGAGCCAAAAACCATGCCAGCCAGACAAAGAAGTGCTGCAAGGGATGAGAGCAAAGAGGGCTGCATATCGGAAGTACAGGAGAACAGGGAACAGAGAGGATATGGAGACTTACGGGAGTTGGTCAAGGGAGGTTTCCAGGAGGGCTAAAAAGCTAAGGCTCATGGAATTATGGTTAGCACAGGGCATAAAGGGAGGGGAAAAGGACTTTTTAGGTGTGTCAGGAAAAGAGGAAGTGCAGGGAACATATTGTAAGGATAAAGTGGAGAGGGCTTGGGTGGAAAGGGGAGGAGCAAGCGGAAATTCTAAATTGTACTTCTGCTTTTTCTCTAAGGAGAGTGATGGTCCACCACCAGCATGGGCTGGGGAGTGGAGAAAGGGGGGAGGAGGCGACAGACAAAGTGATCACAGGGATTAGGGTGCTAGAGGGGCTGAGGGCAGTAAGGGTGGCAAGGCACCAGGTCCCAATGGCATCCACCCCAGGGTGCTGAGGAGATGTTGGCTGAACCACTGGCAGATCTGTTCAACACCTTCCTGGAAAAGGGGGTGTGTGCCCCAGGACTGGAGGGTGGCACATGTGGTGCCCATACACAAGAGTGAGCCTGGGAGGAGCCAGGAAATTATTGGCCAGTCAGTCTTACGTCCATAGTGGGTAATCTTATGGAGGCGATACTGAAGGAGAGGCTGGTGGCATTCCTAGAGAGTAATGGCCTCCAACATGGGCGGCAACACCGGTTCATTCAGGGAGGTCTTGTCGATTCCAAACTTAGCAGAGTATTATGACTGGGTGACAAGGGAGTTGGATAGGGGTCATGGGGTACATGTCCTGACTTTGACTTCAGTAAGACCTTTGATACAGTGCCTCATGGGAGATTGGGGAAGCTGACAGCAGTGAGGGTGGGGAAAAAGATGACTAAATGGATAGAGAACTGGTTATGGGGAGGATGCAGAGGGTGGTGGTGGTGGTAGGGAGCTCTCGGCACCTAAAGCAGTGACAAGCGGGGTGCCGAGGGGTCAGTGCTGGGCCTGGTGCTATTTGGGCTCTTTATCTCTGACATAGCACATGGAGTGGGGAGCATGATTAGTTTGTTCGAGAGATGATACCAAATTAGGGGTGGTGGATGAAGAGGACAGATGGGAAAATTGAAGGGCGACCTAACCAAACTAGAGACATGTGTCGGTGGAGTGACAGCTTAGATTCAGTGCAAAGAAGTGTAAGGTGATACATTTCAGGGCTAAGAACCAGAACAGGGACTATTGTTTGGGGGGCTGAGGTTGGGGATCACAGAGGAGGTGACAGACCTGGGGTGTTGGTAACTGGGAGCATGAACAACTCTGCCCAGTGAAGTACAGCAGCAGCAAATGCAAACAGGATGCTGGGGTGTGCGTCACAAGGGGTTCTCATCCAGACACAGGATGTGATTCTACCTCTCTACAGATCATTGGTCAGATTGCACCTGGAAGACTGTGTGCAATACTGGAGCCCATACCTGAGGAGAGATATAAAGTTACTGGAGGGAGTGCAAAGGAGGGCAACAAAAATGTTAAAGGGATGGAAGGAAATTTGGTGACAAACGTCCATAAAATGACTGTGTTAAAACGACACGCTGTGCAGTTTCCACACACCCTCATAACTTAGCAAATTTGTAGTATTTTCACTCCAGATTTTCAACATTGAATTTTTTCAGACCTCCTTATGAACAGTACAGCTGTCATTTTCACATCCTCCCGAAATATGCGTTTACTCGCCTGGCGCAGAATAGCGCAGTTGCTGTGGTAAATCAATGTTTGGGACAGATTAAGAAAATCATAGTGACAGTGTTCATGAGCAAAGGTCACAAAATACCTATATTGAAAATTTGGTGAAATAATTCCACTAAATGACTGTTATGTGCATGCATTGCGCAGTTTCCACGTACGCCTGGAAGTTCCAGCATTTTTATTATTTTCACTACAGATTTTCAACATTGCCATCTCTTCACACCTCTCTATGAATGGTACAGCTGTCATTCTTTACATCCTGCCCAATCTGTGTTTTCGCATATCTAGCACACAATGGCACGGTTGTTGTGGAAACCAGAATTGGGACACACAAGTAAAACTTACACTGCCACTGTTTGAAGAGAGGTCCCAAATGCTTTCATGAGGTGGGAGTCACAAAAGACCATATTGAAAATGTGTACTGCATATACCAACAAATGCTCGTGGCGTTAGGGTTTCTAACCATAACGTCCCACCCAGTACAGACTGACAGGCATCAGGGTGTGCCTTTGGATTGCCAACTGTAGTGCTCATGCCATTCCACCCCACCCCAACCCTGCAGCCAGTGACAGGCATCAAGGTGTGCCTTGGACTCTTCAGCTCCAGAGTTCTCCCATTCTCCATATTGCACCCATTTCAGTGCATGTCCTTATGGAGTGGGTGACTGTAAAGCCAAACACCCCAAGCCACACCTCAACACTTGTTAGTGTCTGCAGGATAGGGTGAGTGAAATGGCAGGAACGTTATGGGCGAGAACCCAAATGCATACCGCAATGCCTGTCCATCTCTGAAGGGTGGAGGTGGGGTTGGCTTGAAGTTCAATACTTCACTGCCATTCCTATTCTGCTTCTGTCTAACTCCTGGATTTCCAATGCTAATACCAGCAAGCAAACATTCAGCATTGACAAATGCGTGTTTCAGTTTCAAAACTGCAAAGCTTGAGGGACAAAGGGAAATTTTTAGGAAAATGAGGGATGTTCCTAAACAAATCAGGAACAGGTGAGAGGTACTGTGCATTCCTAATATATGTGTATCAGACTGTCCACAGAGCACAGGGTTAAATTCTAGACGTTCCCTGCTATTCCTTGTCACATAATAGGAGAACAGGTATCAGGTGGAAGGGTTTGCTGTAGGAGCATAAGCCACCCTGCAGTCTCACAAGAAAGTGTTGTTTAGATTAGAACTCCATGGCGTGCATGGCATGCACTTCCTCTGCACTGTGGATTAATTTCTTGTGAGGTGTGCAATATTAGACCTGAAGTGTGGAGGCAGTGGTCGCTATTCATATAACCCTATGGTGGTGGACGAAAGGCTATAGTATGAACTGGCAGTTTCCTTCTTGACTGTAATTAAAACAAGATACTTTGTGGGTTAAACAACTGATCCATCATGGATGTACCTCAGCAGGGACTGTGTCTAAGAAAACATGAGTTCTGCAAGAATTGAGCTGCCAATGAACAAAAGGCAGTGCAATTCAAATTCTAAGTTCCAACAATATTTAGTCTAAATTCCTTGTGGAGGAAGGGCTCATGACAAATGATCAAAGGAGTTCAAAGGGCCAGATATGGATTATACTGTGCCCAGCATTAGCTGTAGTGCCATATTTGCAGTAGTACAGTGTTCACCCAGCATTAGGTGTAGTGCTGTATTTGCTTTAGTGCAGTGTTCACCCAGCATTAACTGTAGTGCTGTATTTGATGTAGTTCAGTGTTTACCCAGTACTGTATCAGCCATAGTGCCGTGATTTGCTTTAGTACAGTACACACCCTGCATTAGCTGTAGTGCCATATTTGCAGTAGTACAGTGTTCATCCAGTATTAGCTGTAGTGCTGTATTTGCTGTAGTAAAATGTTCACCCATCATCAGTTCTGATGCTGTATTTTTCGTTGGCTGGCGCATCTTGCGCGGAGCGTTTGGGAGAAATGGCACACTTCTGAAATGTGCCTCTCTTGCAATCCAGTGTTCTGTTGAGCAGGTGTGGCGGTCCTGCACCATGGGTGGGAGCTCTGTGTGACAAGCAGTGATCTTCGCTTCAAAGAAAACCACCGCTGTCATACCCGGCTGTTAATCACGCCGCCCCCGCGCATGCACTTCCCCAGCATCACCACCGTCCCCAAAGCTTTGGTGCCACGCTGGAGCCACTTCAGCGTGGCAAACATTGTTTGCCGATGGGGGTGCCTCAACCCCTGCCGGCCCACGACGCCCCTGTTATCCTTCTGCCATGCTGGGAGCCCACCCCAGCGTGGCAAATGTCCCAGAGTTTACCGGACGGGGGTGCCAACCCTGCTGGCCCTCGCCTCGCTGCAGAAGCTTGTCGACGGGGTGCCCAACTCCGGCCGGCCCTCGGCCCCCCAGTTTTCTGCCACGCCTGGGAGCCCACCCCAGCGTGGCAAACGTCCCCATGAGTCCTTGTTTTTTAACACCTATAAAGAAAAAACGTCCCACGTGAGTCTCCCAGTGCCTCCTCCCACAACCCGCACTCCACCCACTGCGCACTCCAGCCTCCCCACACCCCTCACCCCATACTTACTCTCCGGAGCTCGGCGCAATGATCTTCGTGGACCGGAACATGTCTGCACTCTTCAAAGCCGACCATGAACTGAGGAAATGCCGGTAAGCTGTATAATGGGCTAGATAGGGGATTCAACTTTATTGCATATCTCAGCTTATTTTGGATTTTTATTGATTAATTTGGAGTGAGTTTAGACTCTTCTCATGAATGATAACATGTCATGGTGGGCATTCAGGCTCAAAGCGGTGATTGCGTGGTCACCGCGCAGTCACTGTGCGAAATCACCCTTCGGCCTGAATAATGCCAGTGACAGTGGCACCATTCATGAGAAGGGGTCCCAAAACCCCATGTTGAAAATTTGTGCAGAAATTCCAAACAAGCATTTGTCAATGCCGAATGTTGCTTGCTTCTATGTGCTGTTTAGGTATTTGCAAGTCATTGGAGTGTAAATATTGAAAATTTTATGACCCTACGAGCGCATGAGGAACTATGCAAATACACGCCAGAAACAGTCATTTTAGGATTTTTTTCACCAAATTTTCAACATAGCCATTTTAAGACCTCTGGTCATGAACAGTGTCACTGTGATTTTGTTAATGTGTCCCATACATTGAGTTTGCATCACCGACTGCGCCATTGTGCGCTACATGGGCGGAAACACGCTTTGGGCAGGATGTGAAAATGACAGCTTGTACTGCTCATAAGGAGGTGGTAAAATGGCAATGTTGAAAATCTGGAGTGGAAATATTGAAAATTCGCAAACCTACGAAAGGCATATGGAACTGTGCAACGCACAATTCATAAAACAGTCATTTTAGAATTTTTTCATCACTTTCAACACTGCCATTTTAAGATCTCTGCTCATGAACAGTGACACTGTGATTTTCTTAATGTGTCCCATACACTGAGTTCAAGACAACGACTGCGCCATTGTGTGCTACATGGACGGAAACATGTTTTGGGTGAGATGTGAAAATGACAGCTGTACTGCTCATAAGAAGGTGTGGAAAAATGGCAATGTTGAAAATCTGGAGGGAAATATTGAAAATTAAGAAACCTACGAAAGCGCATAGAACTGCGCAATGCACGCTTGTAAAACAGTAATTTTAGGAATTTTTTCACTCAATTCAACATAGCCATTTTAAGACCTCTGCTCATGAACAGCATCACTGTGATTTTCTTAATTTGTCCGACATTGATTTTCGCACACTGGCTGCGCCATTGTGTGCTACATGGTCGGAAACACATTTTGGGTGAGATGTGAAAAATGACAGCTGTACTACTCATAAGAAGGTGTGGTAAAATGGCAATGTTGAAAATCTAGAGTGAAAATATTGAAATTTCGCGTAACTTACGAGCCTCGGAGGAACTGCACACACGACGCCAGAAACAGTCATTTATTGGAATTTTGCACCAAATTTTCAACATGGGGTTTTGCCACCTTCTCATGAATGATATCACTGTCATGGTGGTATTCAGCTCTAAAGGGTGATTTCGCAGTCACTGCGCCTGTCACCGCGCAAATCACCCTTTGGGCCCAAATAACACCACATGACAGTGACATCATTCATGAGAAGGTCCCAAAACCCATGTTGAAAATTTGGTGCAAAATTCTCAAAATGCCTGAGATATGCAATAAAGTTGAAACCCCTCTATCTAGCCCATTATACAGCTTACCGGGCATTGCCTCAGTTCGCTGTCGGCTTTGAAGAGTGCAGACGTGTTCCCGGTCCATCAAGATCATCGCGCCGGAGTCCAGAGGTAAGTATTGGGTGGGGGTGGGGAGGCAGGTGCGCAGGGTGGGTGTGGGTTGTGGGAGGGGATCGGGAGACGCACTGCAGGACCGTTTAAGTCTTACAGGTAAAAAAAAAAAAAAAAAGACGCTGGGATTCATTTGCCACACTGGGGTGGGCTCCCAGCGTGGCACAAGGATGTTGGGGTCGTTCAGCCGACGGGATTGGGCACCCGGCCAGCAAAGGACTGATTGCCACGCTGGGGTGGGCTCCCAGCGTGGCACCAACTACTGGGGAGATGGCGCATCTCAGCCGACGGGGATTGAGCACCCGTCGGCTATACAGTGCTTCGGGGCGTGCGCACTGCGAGGTGGGGAGCTGCGCAGAGCAGCTTCTTATCGGTGCTCACTCAAGCGTAGCTCCCCTTTCAACTGTATGCCACTGCATTTTGGGCGTGTCATAGACAGCTCCAAATACATAACTTGCACTGCCACGCCTGCCAGCACACTGTCTGAATTGGAAGAGGAGGTGACACACCTCCAAAATCTCGATGATGGCACTATGTTTCTTGCACATGCGTGCAAGCAACATAAAAATGACTGTTTTACAAGCCTGCGTTGCGCAGTTCCTATGCAGGCTCATAAGTTCATGAATTTTCAATATTTTCACTCCAGATTTTCAACATTGCCATTTTACCACACCTCCTCATGAGCAGTACAGCTGTCATTTTCACATCCTGCCCAAAACATGTTTCCGCCATGTAGCGCATAATGGTGCAGTCCGTGTGCAAACTCAATGTATGGGACACATTAAGAAAATCACAGTGACACTGTTCATGAGCAGAGGTCTTAAAATGGATGTGTTGAAATTTGGTGGCAAAATTCTAAAATGACTGTTTCACAGTGTTCATTGCACAGTTCCTATACTTGCTTCCGTAAGCTTATAAATTTTCAATATTTTCACTCCAGATTTTCAACATTGCCATTTTCCACACCTCCTTATGAGCAGTGCAGCTGTCATTTTTCACATCCTGCCCAAAATGTGTTTCCGCCCATGTAGTGCACAATGGCGCAGTCGGTGTGCAAAATCAATGTATGGCACACAGTAACACAATCACAGTGACACTGTTCATTAGCAGAGGGTTTAAAATGCCAATGTTGACAATTTGGTGAAAAAATTCCTAACAATGACTATTTGCGAATGCATTGCACAGTTCCACGCTGCAACTTAGCAGGTTCTTGAATTTTCAATATTTCCACTCCAGATTTTCAACATTGCCATTTTACCACACTTCCTATGAGCAGTACAGCTGTCATTTTTCATATCCTGCCCAAAACATGTTTCCGCCTATATGGCGCGCAATGGGGGTAACAAAAGGTCATGCTGAAAATTTATTTGCAAATACCAGCAATCGGACAGGGCATTAGGGTAAAGCACCATACATGCCAAACACCACTGCAAATACCTGCAAGTGAATGTTCGGCATTGACAAATGCTTGTCTGTACTAGTTCTCACCCAGCATTAGCTATAGTGCCTTTCGTGCAGTAGTACAGTGTTCACCCAGTATTAGCTGTAGTGCTGTATTTGCTGTAGTACAATGTTCACCCAAGTTAACTGTAGTGATGTATTTGCTGTAGTGCAGTGCTCACACCCGAATTTACCTCTAGTGCCATACTTGCTGTACTGCAGTGTTCACTAGCGTTACCTGAAGTTCAGTATTTGCTGTAGTACTGTGTTCAGCCAGCATTAGGTGTAGTGCTTATTTGCTTTTAGTGCAGTGTTCACCCAGCATTAACTGTAGTGCTGTATTTGATGTAGTTCAGTGTTTACCCAGTACTGTATCAGCCATAGTGCCGTGTTGCTTTAGTACAGTACACACCTGCATTAGCTGTGAGTGCCATATTTGCTGTATTACAGTGTTCTCCCAGCATTATGATTGCTGCTTATCTGCTGTACTAGAATGTTCACCAGTATTTGCTATAATTCTGTATTTGCTGTAGTACAGTGTTCACCTACGCATTGGGTGTAGTACTGTATGTGCAATAGTACAGTGTTCAGGCCTGGCACTAGCTATAGTTCTGTATTTGCTGTGTATAGTGTTCACCTAGCATAAGCTATAGTTCTGTATTTGCTATAATATAGTGTTTACCCTGCATTAGCTATTATTTAGTATTTTGTATTTATTTTGTATTTGCTGTGGTACAGTGGTACAGTGTTCACCCAGCATTAGCTGTAGAGCTGTATTTGCTATAGCACAGTGATTGCCCAGTGTTAGCTGTTGTGCTGTAGTTGCTGTGAGTGCAGTGTTCACCCAGCATTAGCTGTAGTGCTGTATTTGCCATAGTACAGTGTTCACCAGTACTAACATACACACTAGTTGCTAGCAGATTAGGCCTTACAGTCTATTGAGTCTGCTCGAGCCTCAGACCCCGGTGGGTACAAGTGTATTCCCCTTATTGTATCCCTGTGTATCATGACCTGCATCCCAGCCCCTGGGGCAAGCCAACCTCTGCTTCACCCCATTTCTGCACCTGTCCCACCCTCTCTTGAATCCCCCACCATAGAAGCCTGGACAAGCAGGCAGAGCATTCCACAGTTCCATAACTCTCTCAGTGAAAACCTTCTCCTCCTTTCCCCTCATCATTCCTCCTTCGAGCTTCCAATTATGTCTCTTTGTGATTCCTCCTCCTTTAGCCTGAAGATCCCTCCCAATTTGCCTATTTATTCCTTGAGGTATTTGAAAACCTCAGTTGTGCCACCCCAGTCCCTCCACTCTCTAGCAATAACAGGCCGAGCTCCTCCAGTCTCTCCTCCCAGACCCCAGATCATTTTGATTGCCCTCCTCTCGACCCTCTCCAGGAGCTGGATCTCCCTCCTCAGGTGCAGCTCCAATACTACACACAGTACTGAAGGTGTGGTATAACCAGGCCATTGTACAGCAGTAGAATCACTTCCCTGCTCCTTGAGGTAATCCCGTGCAATGCAGCCCAACATCCTTTTTGCCTTTACTGCCACCCCCAGCACTGCTCAGAATTATCCATGTTGACATCCACCATGTTCCCAGATCTTGTTCCCCTGCTGTGGCCTTCAATTTATCCCCTCCCAGGGTGTACCCATGTTTGGGGTTTCACTTCCTTAAGATGTAACACCTTGAACTTGGAGGAGTTAACATTTAACTTCCAGGTGTGGACCCACCTATCCAGGGTCTCCAGGTCCCTTTGAAGGCCAACCTTCCCTTCTCCCCTCATCCAATGCACCAGCTTGAAATCATCCACAAAGAGACTAATTTCACACCTGATACTCTTCCTGATATCTGAGCTGTAGGCATTAAACAGGATTGGTCCCAGGACTGAGCCCTGTGGTACCCCACTGATGACCCCTTAGAGGCGAGACCTCCCTCCTACCACTACTCTCTGAGTGCACCCAGCCAACCAGCTACCAATCCATCTGACCATCAATGGGCGATACCTCTCAACCTCCTGCCTCATAAATCAGGGACAAGGCTTAAAAAATCAGGACAAAGGAACAAAATCAGGGACACATCTTCAAAATTGGTGATATTCTCTCAGGAAGCTGGTAGAATAAAAGGCTTAGTGTAAAATGCATTTTCTAAAGAAGAACAAGTCTGTAGCTTTAATGTTTGACATTATTTTGTGCTTATAACTCCCACTGTTTGGTCAAGGAAACACAATTTTTGGAGGGACAGAGTAAAATTTTGAGGCAAAATCAGGACGTCCCCTGAAAATTAGGGACAGTTGAGAGGTATGAATGGGCCTGCCCCCATCCCCATCTGCTTCTCCAGCAGTCCATTGTGAGGGCCAGTCAACGCCTTGCTGAAGTCCATGAACAGTACATCCACAGGCCTTCCCTGTTGAGCTTTGAAGTTACCCATTCATAGAAATCCACAAGGTTAGTCTGACACGATCCACCTGGCAAAACCCATGATGACGATTATCCAGGAATCCCATCTTCTCCAAGAACACCCCAAATGTTCCTTAAGTATACTGTCCATCATTTTCCCCACCACTGACTTCAAACTGATGGGATTATAGTTACCTAGCACCTACCTTGTCTCTGTGGCACTATCAGTTGGGGCACTGGATTCTTAACTGAAAGGTTGGTGGTTCAAGGCCACCTAAGAACATTTTTGGGGGTTGAGGATATAGCATGCACCAAGCGGAAAGGGATCTTGGGGTTGTCATCTCTGATGACCTCAAGGTAGGAAACAGCGTGACAAGGCATCAGGTAAAACAAATGGATGCTGGGATGTATGGCAGGGGGCATCACCAGCAGGGAAAAGGGAGGTCATAATTCCGCCTATACAAGACACTAGTGAGGCCCCACTTGGAGTACAGTGTACAGTTCTGGAGACCATACCTACGTAAGGACATAGACAGGGTAGAGAAGGTTCAGAGGAGGGCAACAAAGATGGTGCATGGATTGCATCACAAGTCCTATGAAGACAGGTTGAAGGAACTGAACATGTACTCCCTGGAGGAGAGGAGGAGAGAGGGATATGATAGAGACATACAAGTATCTTGAGGGAGGAACAGGGTGCAGGAAAACACTATTTTTAGCGAAAGAGATGTTTCAGGACTAGGGCATGGGATGAAGTTGGAGGGAGGGCGATTCAGAAGAAACATGAGAAAAGAATTTCTTCACAGAGCGGGTGGTGGACAAGTGGAACACCCTGCCAGAGGAAGTGGTGGGGGCTGAAACAATCACGGATTTAAGAATGCATGGATAGAGCATAAAGGAATTCTAGAGGTCAGGGGTAAGGGAAATAGACTTCTAGGAAAACAAACTGAACTTACAAGCTCAAATGGGCAGACTAGGTGGGCCTATAGGCCCTTATCTGCCGACACTGTCTATGTATCTATGTATGTATCTATGTACCTTGATCTCCCTTTATGTATAGGCCACATGTGCTAGCCTCCAAACCCTAGGTACCCCCCATCTCAAGGGACATGTTGAAGAGGTTCGCCGAGTGCCGCCAGGACAACGGTATAAGCTGTAGTGCTGTGTTTGCTGTTGTGCAGTATTCACTAGCATTAGTTGTAGTGTTGTATTTGCTGTGTTACAGTGTTCACCCAGCATTAGCTGTAGTGCTGTATTTGCTATAGCCAGCTGTAGGCCAATATCCATCTCCCCACCCCTCTCCAAAGCTCTAGAGAGAATAGTCTCTAAACAACTTACTGACTTCCTTGACAGGCACCAATTAATCTGCAGCAATCAGCATGGTTTCTGCAAAAACACTCTACCAGCAGGGACAAAGGAACAAAATCAGAAACATCTTCAAAATTGGTGATAGCCTCTCAGGAAGCTGGTAGAATAAAAGGCTTAGTGTAAATGCATTTCTAAAGAAGAACAAGTCTGTAGCTTTAATGTTTCACATTATTTTGTGCTTATAACTCCCACTGTCTGGTTAGCTGTAGTGCTGTAAATGCTATAGCCAACTGTAGGCCAATATCCATCCTCCCACCCTCTCCAAAAGCTCTACAGAGAGAACAGTCTCTGAACAACTTACTGACTTCCTTGACAGTCATCAATTACTCTGCAGCAATCAGCATGGTTTCTGCAAAAACACTCTACCATCACACGCACTGGTGCATTACACCACTCAGCTCTACAACGCCCTTGACCAAAGGATGGCAGTGGGGTCAGTTTTCATTGACCTTACAAAGTCTTTGATTCAGTTAATCACCAGCTATTACTAAAACACTGCTGTCTATGGGACTGGCCCCTGATCACGGTCACCTGGTTTCTAGCTATCTGACACAAAAGAACTCAATGTGTTAGAATCAGCGACTCACTCTCTGACCCTAAGGTAGTGGCCTTGAGTACCACAAGGGTCTATACTTGGACTGCTCATTTTCAGCCTGTTCATTAACCACCTCCCTGAAGCCTGCCCGGCTAGCATTGGTATTATATGCAGATGGTGCCGTTATATTGGTCCCAGGCAGGGACCACTTGACTATTGAGGAAGGCCTACTCGATAATTTCCGTAACCTTGAAACCTGATTCTGTCAACATGAACTGCTACTAAACCATAAAAACAAAAGAAGCAGTTCTTGGTACCACCTGAACAAAAGAATTTTCCCCCTGAATTCTGAACATAAATGGTGACACACTTGAGCAAGTCTCCTCGTTTAAATATCTGGGTGTTTACTTTGATGTCAGTCTGAATTTCTCCCACCACGCTGTTCAAGTTGTCAAAACCACCAACATGAAACTGGGCATCCTCCATAGAAACAAGCATTTGATGACACCTGCAGCCCTCAAATTAGCCACAGGCAGCACAGTATTATCATCCGGTGATTATGGGTTACCAATGTACATTGCAGGATCGGGACACTGCCCTAAACAGGATACAAACACTCATTAACAGGGCTTGTCGTCTAGCACTTAGGGGCAGATTGATGGACTCACACCTGTGCACTCGTGCTCTGAGATGGCTGGCTTCTCTGTACCTCAGAGCCCAATACCAAACATGCCTGATCATAAAAAAGCTGTAACTAGGCCTCATGCCAGAATCTATAAGCAGTCTGTTCAAGAAGGCTGTGCATACTAAACAAACAAGAAATGCGACAAAGGAGGACTTCAAGTCTCTTTCAAGTGCACATCTTCGGCCCAAAAATCCATTACTTTTAAGTGCCCTAAATGGTTTAATGAGCTACCTGACATGCTGACAGGAAACACAGAGCCAAGTCTGTTCAAAGGGGCTACAGTCTCACCTTAAGAATGTAACCACCTGTAACTGTGCAAGTAAATAATTCGACAGATTCCTCCTGCCTTATCTCCTGCCTTTCATCTCTTCCCTCACCATCCCCCCCTTTTAGAGCTTGCCACCTCCTACACCACCTTTCCCTCCTCTTTACTCCCAACCCACCACCTCTAGTTTCTTTGACAACACCAATCTGGTTACTTACCCTCTCCCCTATCATCCCCAAACATAACATGGCCATATTACTGACATGTTCACTAACCCAGTGTATCCCTACCCTGCAACAATTTGATGTAATGTAATTTATTCTATTGTTAAGAAGTTCATGAAACTAGCAAGTCTTGAACCTCATGTAACATTTAATGATTTCATGATGCCTACCATGTGATCCCTGCTATCTATATTGTATTGTATTGTATTAGGTATTGCTCTACTTGTCTCCTGACTTGGAACCTTTGAAATGAGTCTTTAACTCAAAGGTATTAATCCTAATCAAAATAAATAAAAATAAATAGTACAGTAGTTCACCCAGCATTAGCTGTATTGCTGTATTTGCTATAGTACAGAGTTCACTCAGCATTAGCATTATAGTTCTGTAATTGTTGTAGTGCAGTGTTCACCCAGCAATAGCTGTAGTGTTGTATTTCGTTGCACACAGTGCTCACCATATTAGTTGTAGTTCTGTATTTGTTATAGTACACTGTTAACCCATTATTAGCTGTAATGTGTTATTTGCTGTAATATAGTGTTCAAACAGCATTAGCTGCAGTGCTGTATTTGCTGTACTACAGTGTTCACCAGCATTAGCTATAGTGCCATATTAGCTGTAATGCCATATTTGCTGTAGTGCAGTGTTCCCCCAGCATTAGCTATAGTGCCATATTTGCTTGTAGTACAGTGTTCACCCATCATTAGCTGTAGAGCTGTATTTGCTGTACTACAGTGTTCACCAGCATTAGTTATAGTGCCTTATTTGCTGTAGTACAGTGTGCACCCAGCATTAGTTGTAGTGCTGTATTTGCTATAGTACACTGTTCACCCATAGTTAGCTGTAGTGCTTTATTTGTTGTGATGTAATGTTCACCCAGCATTAGCTGTACTGTCGTATTTGCTGTACTACAGTCTTCACCCATCATTAGCTGTAGTGCTGTATTTGCTGAACTTAGACCTGGTCCTCTCAAATGGGGATGGAGAAAGAATCTGAGATTTAGAAGTGGGTAGCCATCTGGGAACAAGCGGCCACCAAAGAGTGTGGTTCATGATAAACACAGCCATACAATCAAGCCATACAAAAGCAAGAGTATTGGACTTTAGGAGGCTGACTTTGGAAAATGAAAGAGTGCCTCAGAAAAGCACTAGCAAACAGGCAAGAAAGAGGGGGTGGAGGAACAAAGGGGAGTAATCAAAACAGCTATCACAGAGGCAACAAGCCTTTGTGTAAAGCAAATCAACAAAACACAATGAAGGGAAAAAATCGCTATGGTTCTCAATAGAGGTGGCAGGAAGGTTAAGGAGGAAAGGATAACATTCAGGAAATATAAGGAAACACAGAAGGAGCAGGATAGAGAACTTTATCAGTTAAAGCAGGCGGAGGCTGGGAAGGCAGTCAGAATAGCAAAGGCCCAAACCAAGGAAAGGATAGCCAACTCTGTTAAGGAGGGGATAAGACCTTTTATAGATACATAAGGGAGCGAAGAAAGACCAAAGGACGGATACTGAGGCTTAATAAAGGGTAGGAATGTGGGTAGAGGGTGACAGTGAAAAATCAGGGATGCTGAATGAATATTTCTGCTCAGTATTCACAAAGGAAGAGGAGGAGGTACCTAAACCAAACAAGAGAAACACCTGAAGATGGGGGTCGATACCAGTCCATTTACAGAAGAAAGGGTTCTGAAAGAACTAATAAAATTGAAGGCAGACAAAGCAATGGGGCCTGATGGGATCTCACCAAGAATTCTAAAGGAACTAAGGGTAGAACTAACAAATCATGGGAGGATGGGGTGGTACCTGAGGACTGGAGGAGGGCAGATGTGATTCCTCTTCATAAAGTGGGAGCAGGACAGAGGTGAGAAACTACAGACCAGTTAGTTTGTCCTCAGTGGTAGGAAAATGATGGAATCACTTCTGAAGGAAAGAATTGTTGAGTACCTAGAGGCCAGTGGGCACAGGACCCAAGGAAGCATGGATTCATGGGAAGGTCATGTCAGATGAATCTAATAGATTTCTTTGACTGGGTGACCAAAGTAGTAGACCAGGGAGGGGCTGTGGACATGGCCTACCTAGATTTTAGCAAGGCATTTTATACAGTCCAACACAAAAGATTAATACACAAGTTAGCCAGCCTTGGGGTGGGTCCCAAGGTGGTAGCCTGGATAAAAGATTGGCTAGACAACAGGCCGTAAAGGTTAGTAGTAAATGGAGTCTACAGTGAAGGAAGGAGAGTTACTAGCGGGGTACCACAGGGTTCAGTACTAGGACTGGTCCTTTTAATGTCATTATAAGTGACATTGCAGAGGAACTGGAAGGAAAAGTATGTCTTTTGCAGATGACACAAAGATCTGCAACAGGGTTGATACACAAGATGGAGTGGAAAGGATGAGAAGGGACTTGGCAAGGTTGGAGGAATGGTCAAATATATGGCAGCTCAGATTCAATGCAAAGAAGTGCAAGGTAATGCACATGGAAACAAAAACCAGGGAAGAGTACACAATGGAGGGTGAGATACTGACAACAGTAAAAATGGAAAGGGACCTGGGGTAATTATATCAGATGACCTAAAGGTGGGCAAGCAATGTGAGAAGGCAGTAAGGAAGGCTGGGGGATACTGGGATGCATAGGGAGAGGCATCAATAGTAGAAAACAGGAAGTTGTTATCCTTCTGTACAGACAGTTGGTGAGACCCCATCTGGAGTACTGTGTGCAGTTCTGGGACCCCATCTCTGCAAAGACACAGACAGAGTGGAGGCTGTCCAGAGGAGGCAACCAAAATGGTGCAGGGTCTGCACAGAAGACATCTAAGAAGACTAAAGGAGCTTAATATTATACCCTTGAGGAAAAGAAGGGAGAGAGGGACATGATAAAACATTCAAGTACCTCAAGGAAATCAACAAAGTCCACGAGGTCGCATCTTTCAGAAAAAGAGATGTGCAAGAACAAGGCAACAATTTGAAGGTAGAGGGGGCAGCTCAGAGGTAGTGTGAGGAAGTATTTTTTCACAGAGGGTTGTGGATGCATGGAATAGCCTCCCTGAGGAGGTCGTGGAGTCAAGAACAGTGGGAGAATTCAAGAATGCATGAGACAGAGATAAGGCAGCCCTAGTGGGGGTAGGAGAAAGTAGCTGTCGGTTAACTAGAATCTGCAGCTTATCCATTAGGTAGGGAAATGGGCAGACTAGGTAGGCCAAGCAGTACTTTTCAGCCATCAAATTTTATGTTGCTATGACCAGAGACCTGAGAAAACTAGAGAGTCAAGGGTATGGCAGATGGGTTTCAATGAAAAAACATAATGCACTTAGGGCACAGAAACCCAAGGGCAGAATACAAAATGGGTGGCGTGGTATTGATGACCACCAAGCAGGAAAGAGACCTGGGAGTAGATCATATCGGAGGACCTAAAGGTGGCCATTCAGTGTGACAAGGCAGTCAGTAGGGTGACTGGGATGCTGAGTTCCTTGTGAGGCATATCACCAGCAGAAAGATGTGAGTGATGCTGCCTCTGTAGTAGATCACTGATAAGACCCCACCTACAGTATTGTGTCCAGGAGGTGGTCCTTATACCCTGGAATGGGGGAGGAGATGATAGAAATCTTTAAATACTTCAGTGGGGAAATAAAGTATAGGATGGAGTATTTTTTCAGACTAAAAGTGCCCAAAAACAAAGGGACATGCCATGAAGCTGGAGGGATAGAGTCAGAGAAGATGTGTAGGAGTACTTCTTCACAGAAAAAGTGGTGTATTCCTGAAACAACTTTCCAGTGAAGGTAGTGGGGTTTAAAACAGGATGGGGCTCAAGAATTAATGGATACGCACAAAGGAATCATAGTTAAAGGAAGGAGAGTGAGAAAGAGCTGTAGATTGGGCATGGTCTCTAGTAATAGTGTTGGTAGAGCGAAATGGGCAGGCTGGATAGGCCAAGTGGTCCTTATCTGCCATCAGATTCTATGCTTCTATGCAACAAGCACAAGCCGTATGCAATAATGTTTTACTGACTTATGTAATTTTTCACACTTATATACAAGTAGGCACATTTACTGACAGTTATCCCATATTTTGCAACAGGGCCCTGGGGACTAAGTGCAGCAGCAGAGGTATACATACCTTAGGCATACTGATGAGTCCTGGTAGAGACGAAACATGTATCTATGTCTTCTGTTAGCACCCTTTGCAAACTGTGTGAGAGGCCTTTCGGCACCATGCAATTCTGCTTAAGTTGGACCAGCATAACATTCTGTGGTGATTTTCATATGCAGCCCATGATGCTTTGCATTGTCTGGGCATGTGTGATTTTGTATTTTCTTGAAACTTGGCTTCCCAGCCAAATGCCCTTTAGGGTAACCCTTGCCTCAGTGTTTAGCACAGAGGTTCTTTGTCTTTAAATAGTTTGTTATTTTAATGGTTCACCACAACATATCCAAGACACACTGTCTTAGGGTAGCTGGTCCATTCCACTGGGGTGTCAAACAGACGAGGCATACTGATGAGTCCTGGTTGGACCAAACATGTGTCTATGTCTTCTGTTAGTACCCTTTGCAAACTGTGTGAGAGGCCTTTCGGCACCATGCAATTCTGCTTAAAGTTGGACCAGCATAACATTCTTTGTGATTTGCATATGCAACCCATGATGCTTGCATGTGTGGCATGTGTGATTTTGTATTTTCTTGAAACTTGGCTTCCCAGCCAAATGCCCTTTGGGGAAACCCTTGCCTCAGTGTTTGCGCACAGAGGTTCTTTGTCTTTAAATAGTTTTTATTATAATGGGTCCATCCACATAATATCCAAGACACACTGTCTTAGGGTAGCTGGTCCATTCCACTGGGGTGTCAAACAGACGAGACATACTGATGAGTCCTGGTAGAATGAAACATGTGTCTGTGTCTTCTGTTAGCACCTTTGCAAACTGTGTGAGAGGCCTTTTGGCACCATGCAATTCTGTAAGTTGGACCAGCATAACATTCTGTGGTGATTTGCATATATAGATACATAGATACATAGACAGTGTTGGCAGATAAGGGCCTATGGCCCACCCAGTCTGCCCATTTGAGCTTGTAAGTTCAGTTTGTTTTCCTAGAAGTCTGTTGCCCTCTCCCCCTGACCTCTAGAATTCCTTTATGTCTATCCCATGCAATCTTAAATCCAGTGATTGTTTCAGCCCCACCACTTCCTCTGGCAGGGTGTTCCACTTGTCCACCACCTGTTCTGTGAAGAATTCTTTCTCATGTTTCCTCTGAATCGTCCTCCCTCAACTTCATCCCATGCCCTCTAGTCCTGGAACATCTTTTTCGCTTAAAATAGTGTTTTCCTGCACCCTGTTCCTCCCTGTAAGATACTTGTATGTCTCTATCATATCCCTCTCTCCCTCCTCTCCTACAGGGAGTACATGTTCAGTTCCTTCAACCTGTCTTCTATAGGACTTGTGATGCAATCCATGCACCATCTTTGTTGCCCTCCTCTGAATCTCTACCCTGTCTATGTCCTTACGTAGGTATGGTCTCCAGAACTGTACACTGTACTCCAGGTGGGGCCTCACTAGTGTCTTGTATGGCGGATTATGAGCTCCCTTTTCCTGCTGGTGATGCCCCTGCCTATACATCCCAGCATCCTATTTGCTTTACCTGCTGCCTTGTCACACTGTTTCCTACTTGAGGTCATCAGAGATGACAACCCCAAGATCTCTTTCCTGTTTGGTATGCTATATCCTCACCCCCAACTGATATATTGTGCCAGGTTTTTGTGCCCCATTTGCATTATCTTGCACTTCTTTGCATTAATTTCAACTGCAAACCCTGACCATTCTTCAAGTTTCTGCAGGTCGCTTCTCATTCTGTCTACACCTCTGGTGTGTCTACTCATTACAGAGCTTTGTGTCATCAGTGAACAGTGAAATTCTGCCTTCTAGATCCTGCGTAATGTCACCTGCATATGCAGCCCATGATGCTTTGCATTGTGTGGGCATGTGATTTTTGTATACATACCTTATTACTATTAATTCAGTCAGATGTATTATACAACTAAAATACATGAAACATTGTGTTCTTATTAACTCTTTGACTGCTTAATATGTTTGAATTTGTATAGATTCTGGATGTATATATATGTTCACAATCTTCTAAGGGCTAAACCTCATATGCAATCAAGTTACCAAAAATACATGGTAACATTGTGAATACTTTGTTCTCTTTCATATAGGGAATCAAGGACGACACAGAAACGTATGTATGCACAATTACAACTGAATTATTAACCCCTGCCCAGTGTAAGTACAGAACTAACACCTGTTCTGGCCTATGTCTCCAGGTTCACAAAAAGTCAGACAGTGGATGTTGTACCTAAAGTTACATTGGTGACCCATGAGCCGAAAGGGATGTACAATCACTTTCTACATCATGATGATTGGAATGAATGGAAATCCATCATCAGACCTGGTAAGAGAGACATTTCTGTACCTTTTGGTTACAAACAATTCAGGAGGGGGTGGCTAAATCTAAAACAAATTTTACGGAGCATGACCTGAGTCTGGGGTATATGAAGACCTGCTATAGCACAATGTTTAGAAGGAAATAAAATACATCTGTGTAGCCATGGTAAGGAGACATCTCATATAAACATAGAAAAGAGAAGGACAGAAAATGACGTGAACAGTTAATGTAGTCTGTACCAAGATTCCCTCCTTGTAATATTTGTAATGTTAATTATTTCCTCATACTCTCTTCTCCTTTCTACATAATCTCCTCTGATAGTTCCCTCAAAAGTATTCCAGTTTCATTTGAACCCTGATATTGTTTCTGCCTCCACAACCTCGTAATGGAAGTTTTCATATCTTTTGTGGTGAAAATTACTTTATCCCCATAATTAATTTATTCATTTTAAATGTTTCCACAGGAAAGACATACAGGTCTGATAACAGCTCATTTCCAGTTGTGTCCTGGGGTGAGGGATAATGGAGATAGTACAAGAGGAGAAAAATAGCATTAACAACAATACAAAAATAGAAATCATATGCACCCATACAGTATATTAATGGAGCCTACTCATAAACATTGCAAGGCAAATCAGTACAACAGGCTCATGTAGCAGATAAAAGTGACCTTTGATAGGCCATGGAATATTACTGATAAAGGAATGGTGGAGGTAGGAGAGGAGCAAAATGGCTAGGGCAATATGAGTTGAGGGAGGTAAGTCAAGAGGTAGAGGGTCATGAACAGTTGCAGATGAGAATAGAAATCTCACAAAGAAGAGAGTTAAGGAGAAAGCAGAAGAGGCAGAGCAGATTGATGAGGAAGGGTGGACAATAGTTTAGGGACATGATATAAGAAGTTAGACTGACCAACAGTAGATTTCTAGTTGGGTAAAATGGATTGGGAAGCATTTCTGCAGGCAGGAGTAAGAGAAGGGGGAGAGGATAGAACTGAGCTAAAGTAAGACTTAGGGAACCAAACAAGAATTTTGATACAGAGGAGGCACAATGAGAAAGGCGCCTTGCATCAAGAGAATGGACTGAAAGGGCATGGTACAGAGAGCAGTGGTGGGTACAAGGAGGACTTTCTACAGCAAATGACAAAAATAGTAAAGGAGGGGTTCAGTCTGGCAAGGAGGATTTGGGAATTCCACTGTAGACTATATCATCGTTGTTGAAAAAAGAAAAAATCATCTTTAAAAAATCTCTCAGTGCGGAGGCTGCAGAACACCCACTTTATTGCTATACAGTGCACCAAGCTTGGGATGGAACTTAATGAGTACGGCATCGATTTACACCAAGAAATCAAGATGTTGGTCCAGAAAGACCTCAAGGTAGTTAAAGGAAGATACATCCTCAATCATAGCACCATCAAGGTTGTATAATAATGGGAGGAAGATGAGCCTGGTAAGCATCTGTGAGGTACCAAAGTCATGGAACCTGTTTTCTTTGTGGCATTGAGAGACTACCAGATTTGTATGACTGTGTTATTCACTGTGATTTTATAGTTTGTTGTGTTGTACTAGAAAAAAGTTGGTTAGGCCAGCTGAACGTAGTCAAAATCCAGCTATTACTGAGAACTAATGCCATGGGAAGAGAAGCCAGGTGCAAAAGTACTACATCATCGGTGTACATATGAATGGACACAGCAGAATAGATGGTAGGAGGTCATTCAAGGATATGGAAAGAGAATATTGCCAAGGACAGACCATTGAGGATGCCCGATCAGATGGGAAGTGGGGAGGAATGGAGTTACCAATCTGGGCAGCTTGAGTCCTTCCTCAAGGTGGGAGTGAAACCAACTGACTGACAAATCAGACAGGTCCACTGCTTTATGCTTATCCAGAAAACCAGGAGGGGTCAGAGTGTCAAAAGTTTTAGCAGGAAAATATGGAGATTGTGATCAGTCCCTGATTCATACCTGACAATATGGAGTTAGTGAGCTGGAGGAAGGAGCTTGAATAAGTGGGATTTCCAAAACCCAACTGGAAAGGGATGAAGGAGGTGGGACCAGGAAGGAATAGAACTGAGAAAGGACAAGGTGTTCCTATAACAAAACTAGGGCAAGAAGAGGAGATCAGGCAGAAGTTACAGAAAGAAATCACCCCCTTTACAGAGAGGGATGATAGTAGTCTGCTTCTAGGCTTCAGGGGCAGTCGTGAGAGGAAAAAGAGAGGTTGAGGAGTAGGGTAATTGGCAGAGGAATGGCAGGAGCTAAGAGTAGCAAAGTTTTAGGATTGAGACCATCAGGGCTACCTCCCATGTGTGAGTATTAAGGGTAATTAGGGCCATATGGGAAGCAAATAGGGTGGTTGAAGAGAAGGAAAAGGGAAAGTGGGGTGAGACAGAGAGAGGGAAGAAGAGGGTGGCAAGAAAGGGCTAGAGAGAGTGCTGTTGAAATATGAGTTTATGGCTGAGGCAACAGCAGCAGAGTCAGATATTATGGAGTCACTAACCTTGAGAACAGGGGAGGGCAGGGTTAGGGGAGAGAAGGTAATGGATAACCGTCTCAGAGCTTGGAGAGGTGATTAAAGAGGAGTCCCTCCTAAGGTTTGTCAGCTCCATCATGGGTAGTGGTCGAGAGGGTCAGATCACCCTCCCAGAGCTTCACCTGGACTCACCCGAAAATCCACACAGCTGCCACACTTTGCCAGTTCCCTCATGGGTAGCAGTCGAGAGGGTCAGACCACCCTCCCAGAGCTTCACCTGACTCGCCCCAAAATCCACACAGGTACGAAGGACCATGGAGCAGTATCGACCAAGGATTTTTGTTGCTAAACAAAATCTTTACATTCAAACATGGCTTTAGAGTTGGCGTAGCAGATAAGGTAATTTTTCAGTTCCTCCTTTAACTGTATTTTACTAGCTTATCTACCGTTTAGGCTGGTGTGCTTTAAAATCTTTTCCCACTCAGCAGCTCTTTATATTGCTTCCTGCACTGTCTGTCTCTGATCTTGTTCTGTGAACATGCATGTGCTCTACTAAATGATACTTTACTACACCAGCTGTACTCTCTTAGTGTAGCAGTATTTGAACATTTAAATCTTTCAAAGTGTTTAAAATGAATTCTCCTGCAGTTCAGTTTAATTATTGGAAGCAATTCTACTAGTTAGAGCAGTACAAACATTTTTAGTTAACCTTGATAGATGTGCAGTATCTCACCATTGTTAAATCAGTCTCTGAGCAGAGCTGTGCTGTAAATCTGTATTTAAAGTTCATACTGCATTGCTAAATGTTCTAGATGTTAATTTGCTCTTGAAGCCAGACTGCAGACTAAAGAAGTACAGTGATTCTTAGTTCCCTTGCCTCTCCCCATTTTTCCTCCCCCACCCCCATTTCTTTACCTCCTCTTACCTGCTTTTAGTCTCTGCTTCCTCCACAGCAGCCACACTTTGCAGCTCCCTCATGGGTAGCGGTTCAGAGGATCAGACCACCCTCCCCAGAGCTTCACCTGGACTCACCTCAAAAATCAACAGAGGTACGAAGGAACATGGCGCAGCAATGGCCAAGGAAGGCCCCTCTAACGGAAGCATCAGCTGCCCCACCCTTGGTGAGACAAACTCCTTTATAGGGTTAGTCATATGGAGACTTTAACCAATCGCCAACTCTACTATCTGCAGGTTATCAGCACCTGCCATTAGAGGCTATTAACACTCCCAGTAAAGCTGACTCTAAAACAGCTGCACACTCTCTATTCCTTTCTTTCCACCACACCATGCTGCTTTTACATTGCAATGCTGGCCATTTTGGCCCCCTACTGTCTCTACCATGCTCCTCTAGGCCACTCCCACTGGAGAGCCTGCAAGCACAGCCCCCATCCAACCCCCGGTACCTCCCTGTATAGATCATTTCCACATCCTTTCTACCTAAACTAGAAGTGGGGCCAACCATTCTAACAACCTCTTTCAACCTGGGACACTTAGCCCTACTTACCTCCTGCTCAAAGCTCCTCCATGCAAACCAGTCTGTTACCTGCCACTCCCCGTAAACTCTTGTGGGCAAGGCCTCCCAGCAAATTAATGATCATGCTTCTCATATTGCTACAGGAATGTTGAACTGCACTCGGGTCTGCTTAGTCCCCCCACCCTCCGCTACCTCATCTGCTCAGCTGCCCCGGGCCTAAAGTTGTTGCACCTGAACATATGCAGCCTCCTATGCAAACCCCTTGCTGCAACCAACTGCACCAGTCTTCACCCTGACCTACTAATTATTACAGTAACCTGGCTGAAACCCCATAATAAAAGACGCTGAAGTTAACATCCTGGGGTATACTGCTATCTGCAGTGACCGCTAAGGCCCCAAACGTGGTGGTGGCATTGCAATTTACATCGCATCAACACTGCAATTCACAAATATTGCTGTACCTCCTCACACACATCCCATCAACACTCTACTACTAAAACTTACCTCTTCCCAAACTGCACCTATATTCATTGCAGGCGTCTTTACAGTGCACCTGGTGTCCCTTGCCCAACATCCTGGTCCACCTTGGTGATCTAAAATTCTTGGCCATTGGTGGTGAGCTTCAAATCCTTGATACTTCAATCATAATTGGCTCTGTAATACTAACACCACTCTACAAACAAAATTGAAGCCCTACAGCTATCTGAATGCTTACGAGCCAACCTGCCTGAACCACAAAACAAAAAAATCACTCGCTCTTGGTTGGTGACTCACCCCACCACTCACTGGATTATAGCAGCTGGCCTGCTCCATGATACCTAAGCACTACCACATGGCTTACATGGTCAGAAAAATCTTCAAACCTAAGGCACTCTCCCCACGCATGATAGCAGTCAAGATCCTAAAAATCCCTTGATCTCACTTCTCTTATTCAGGGCCTAACAGTCACTGGCTAGTCCTTAATCCAGAAAGCCCTCTATTGATGTTGCCTTTGAAGGTTTTAAATCCAGTCACCTCACAGTCTGAATAACTATGCCCCACTTAGATGGGCTTAGGTGAGTGGTGTCCACCTCTGCTGTATCTCATCAGAAGTCATTGCTCACCTCAGAGCAAGAGACCAACCCTGGAAAGCATTTAAGGATTCTGGCTCACCCCATGTACACCAAATGTACCGTGCACTGTGGAATGCATGCACAAGGTTCATTTGCCAGACAAAGTACATCACCACTGCTTTACCGCCAACATAAACCATCCATCCAAATTCTGGAAGGTCCTCACATCCCTTTGATCCCCCTCCCAGCCCCCAACACCCTCCTTAAACATAGGCACAACCACAATTGCAGACTATGAGTAGGTGCGAGACATGATAAGTCAGACACAACGTTTCTTGAAGAACACACAAAACTTGTTTAAATTTTATTTCCAAAACTTTAAAAGAAAAACTTCAAAAATAAAGAAAACAAAAACTAAAACTAGTAAAGCACTATTTGGCTTTCTTTTAAACTGAAATACTTCAGTACTTCTTGCTGCTAAGTACTGCCACAGGGTAGATGAGCTTTAGCTCCAGCACATCCACTATCCTCTATGCTCCAAGGTTATCTCTACCTTGGATAACAGCTACCTTTTATATTTGGTTGTTCTGACATCATAGGTCAGCTGATCCACCCCTATTCTAATACACTTTAAATTCTGCAGTAATACATTCTGTAGGGGATCTGCATGACCAGAACATATTTTATTCAAAATGCATATTTGTATGCTTTAATATAAATCTTAGACATATGTTACAAGTGGGAAAAAAGCTTAAATAGCAATTAAATGGTTTACCCTTCCCTCAAGGTGTTGACATCACACCCTTGATCTCTATAAATAAGTTTCAGAGGAGGGTTGCTGGCCCTTAGGAATGCAGCACTTGCACTGGGAGAGAAAATATTCGAACAGGTATGGACATGCTAAAATATATGTTAACAAGTAAAATAATCTATCTTAGCATTAAGTCCATACTGGCAATCTTCAAGATTTTATTATTGTCCCATTAAACCTACTTCTCAGGGATAAAACAGATTGTCAAATATATGTGTGTGGCTTCACTGAAAATTTTCTTATGATCATTTATCATTTCAGTAATTTTGTCAACTCCTCCAGTAGTATCGGTAAAGCTAGCTGAATGAGTCAGTCTGGCTGTCCATCCGGCGTCCAGGTATTATGGTCTGTGCAGAAATATTATGGAATTTCTATCTAAAACAAAACACAGCCCATATACAGATGGCCCAAGAGTTTTAAATAAGTGTTTTCTTTTTATAAGACAGTCACGAGTCATCTGGATGAGGTGCCACCTCATTCTGTGCAGGTCATGCTAGAAACAGTATTTGCAAATGGACAGTGTTTTGCATACTGTTCCGGAGCTAGCATGACACAGGGCATAGAATACGGGCAAAGGGCGACGGCCAAAAATAAAAGTATTTGATTCAACAGAATTTACCACTATAACAGGTCCAAGTCCATGTGATTTTGAAGAAAGTCCACACAGGCCTGAATAGGAGTCTGGGCAGACAACCTCAGCTGCAGGTCCAAATTTCTAACAACCCAGATCCACTCTTGTTTTAGCACTGTCAACCAGGGATTGGTCAGCCAAAATTTCAACAGACCAGCTTGATCTATGAAAATTATGTCTGCCAGCTGGACCTTTGGTATGGCTGGTCTCTCCATGGCTGTCCACAAGGGCCGATCTTCGCTAGGCCACAGCTTGGGACAGCACCTGGAGCTGAGTTGCTCAGTAATATCTTATAAAGTATGGGAGCCCCACGTGCCTCCTTCTTGACCCATTGTAGTGTCTGCCATTTGACCCTAGGGTGGTTTATAATTCCAGATAAACTCAGATGTCACTGATTTCAAACTCCTCCAGAAAAAGGAAGGGGTTTAAGTGGTAAAACTAAAAAGAAGCAACAGGTGGGGTAATACATTCAGTCGTATAGTTTCTGTGTGGGCAGAAAAGGATAATGGTAACTCCTTCCACCTGTTATAGTCTATTTGTATATTCTGGAGTAACTTAAGGTAATTAGTGTGATGTAACAGGTTTATTTTATCTGTACCAGCCCTAAGTACCGAAAGCCCTCTTCGCCCATTTGAAATGTCCCACCTGTGGAAGGGTACCATGCTCGGGTTTGGAGATGAAGAGCAGCTCAGTTTTTGTTTCATTTACCTTAAATCCAGAGATGGAACCAAACCCCTGTATCAGAGCAAGGGCATGGGGTGCTGTGTGCTCGGATCTTCCAGATACAATAAGGTGTCATCCACATACATGAAGAACGGACCTCCCGCCCACCAGCTGGATCCCCTATATTGCTCAGACTTTGTTATTTTAGCTGCAAAAGGTTCCAAACTTAAGCGAACAACAGTGGGAAGCGGGCATCCTGTCTTGTACTACATGTTATATTGAATGTATCAGATAAAAATCCCATCCACTCTGACCCAGGCTCTTGGATCACTGTATAAATTAATAATCAAGTCCCTAAATTTAGAGCCAAATCGGTTTTATTTAGAAATAGCCAGCTGAGGCAATCAAATGCCTTTTCAGCATCTAATGCAATAACTGCTCTAAGATTTTGGGTGGGAGGAGAAAGCCTGTTACTAAGACATTCAGTAACAACCGGATGTTGTCTTTGTATGTGTTAACCAGGGATAAACTCTGTCTGATCGCCGTGGAACAGACACGGATCAACCCCTTTTAGTTTCTCTTCTATCAATTTTAGCATTTAATAAAGATATTGGCCAGTAACTGGAACACTCAGTGGGTCTTTCCCTGATTTTGGAAGAACCGAGATGGTGGCTTCCTTCCAGGTTTCAGGGATCGAGCTGCTTATGTGCTTCATTGCATACTTTCAACAGGGTTGGGATCAACTCTTTCCTGAATATCTTGTAGAATTCTACTATGAATCCATTGGGGCCAGGAGACTTCCCAGAGCGCTGGATGTAATCACTATATCTAATTCTTTTGCTGTAAATGGTTGTTCAAGACTAAGGACATGTGCCCTAGAGAACCTGGGGAGTTGTATTGAGGCTAAAATGTATATATTCTCTGCTCATGATCTACATGTCTCTCTTTAGTGTATAAGTGCAGTAAAGTCAACAAAAGCCCCCGCTGTCTCTGATGGCCAGTCCAATACAGCCCCTGGGTTTCTAGAACTTTTAATTTTGGGATAAACCTATCCATCTCTTGCTTTTTAAGGTGCATAGCCAGTAGCTTCCTGCTCGATCCCCCTCTTCATAATATTTTTGTTTGTGTGTCTTAAAGAATTATGGGTGTGATGTAACATCAACTTATTGTACTCCTCCCAGGCTTCTATGTAGCTTTTGATATACAAGGGGTCACGGTGAGCTTGTGTTCAGTCTGTAGAGATGTCATGATATTGAGAGTCTTACTGATTTTTACTTTATGTAGTTTATTCCTATGTGCTGCGTGGCTGATGAATTTGCCCTTTAGCACTGCTTGAGCCCATCCCAGATTAATTTCAACTGGGTTTCTGATTCTAAATTCTCCTTGAAATACCACTGTATTTCCTCTATAATTGCAGTGACCAAGGCTTTGTCAGCTAAGTAGCCCCAGGTCTAGTCGCCATTGTCCCCTTTTCATTGGGGATCCCATTCCACCCGTGTCTGAACTATTGCATGATCTGAAAAGGATACGGTAATATCTGGACCAGTTTAAAGGGATGTGTTTCTGAACATCAAGTATAGATCCAATCCAATCTAGAGTAGGTGTTGATGGCAGGGAGTAAAAGTAAAATCTTCTACCACCCGACGTGTTGCCACCTCCACAGGTCCACTAGGCCAGCCTCTATAAGGTTCAGAGGATCCTAGAGCATGTCTCCACTCCACTCATCCCTGGCGGAGTTCTTTCTAAACTAGGATTCTCTACACAGTTCAGTCCCCGCCAGTACAAGATGCCCTGGGGAGGCCTGCCAAGTTGAAAACAACTCTCAGAGGAAATCCTCTGTGAGGATGGAGTAGAGAGCATGACAGACCCTATATTTATAGGAGAGCCTTTTAATTCCCCGAAACAAAAACCCATCGGCCAGATCCCTCTCACAAAACTGTCTTTGTTGTAAAAGAAAGCTCTTCTTAACCAGGATTACAGTCCCAGCTTTAGCAGCAGTTGGGTGAGAGTCTTAAAACCATACCCACCCATGATCGCCTTAATTTGTCATGTTCTGTGCAGATAATTTAGTTTCTTGCAGACATGCGAAATCACATTGTGAATCTCGTAACTCTTTAGAATTCTGGCTCATTTATGACATTGTTGATCCCCTTTACATTAACCGTGCTTATAATAAGTGAACCCATTTTAAGTCGAACATATACCTTTGTAGCCTTCCTCCTCCCTCCCCTCTTGGTGCTCACTCCAACAACATAAAATAATGAATTAAAAATACACAAATGTGATACATTGACAACAAACCCATGTCCCATACAACACATTTAACAATAACAGTTTCAACAGGAGACTAGAAACTACTGACAATAAACTAGAAAGTGGTCTGCTTGGACCTGGGCATGGATGGAGTCTCACCCATAAAGGACAAACTTAATCAATCAGTCAATCAACTTCATTTATAAAAGCACCTTTCCAAAACCAATGCACCTGTACACAATTCATTAAAATAAATCAAAATAATTTATTAAAACCAGAATAAACAAGTTAAAACTCATGGCTGCAACATTAAAAATCAGTATATGCCAGACTAAAAAGAAATGTCTTCAGTGCTGCTTTAAAATTTTGGATGGTCAGGCAATCTTACCAGACAGGTAGAGAATTCCCACAGGGTTGGGGCCATAAAACTAAAGACCTGGCCCCAGACGTCTTTAAGCGAACCCTGAATCTCTAGCAATCCCAGTCAATGGATTGGAGAGAGTGGGAGGGACAGTAGGGATGAAGGAGATCTTGCAGGTAACCAGATCCCTGGTCATGTGGGACCTTATAGGTCAACAAACTGACCTTGAGCGTGATCCGCCACCATACTGGCAGCCAGTGCAGTCCACAAAGCACAGAGCGTTATATGACTGGTCCTAGATGAACCAGTCAATAGCCTGGCTGCCAAATTCTACACAAGCTGTAGGTGGTGGATATCAACCCCTGGTAACCCAAGTTAAAGGGAGTTGCAATAGTCAAGGTGGAGGTAATGAAGGCGGACCAAAGTCCGGAAGATCAGCTGAAGGAACTAGGTGCTTCACCTGGGCGATATTCCTCAGGTGGTAAAAGAGGTTTTGACAACTGCCAACACCTGTGATTTAAGTGTCAAACAGTCATCAAACATAATGACCAGGTTCCGCACCGGTCTGAGGTAATTAGCTGCACACCCCAAGCCGTAAACCTGAAGGTGATCCTGCCAACAAACCTCGCCTCCCAATGACCTGGGTCCACAACCAACACCTCATTTTTTTCTGGGTTTAACTGCAGCCAACTCCTATTCATCCAGTCCTGGATTTCGGTGAGACACTTGTTAAAAACAGAAACAGCAGCATCCTGGCCAGGCACAAAGGACATGTACAGCCAGTTGTAACCCCTGCAGCCGCAGGAGGGTCATGAAGACATGAGTCTTCAGAAATGGAAGAAGAGTGTAGCACTTAATGTGCCAAGGGATTTCTCCCAACGCCATCAGTAGAAATACACCTTCCCTTCTAATGGGGTGCATATGTATGGGTCCTAGATCCAACTGCCCACCCTGGATCAATTTTTCAATAAGAAAAGTCATCTCAAATATTACATCGTACTTGTGAATGCCACCTTTCCTTTCAGTGCCTATGGTAAGGAAAAGAGTATCATTTTGGCTTATCTGACTCAAATAAACTTTGAGAAAATCAAATTCTTTTCTCACTTGGGGAAAAATCATCACCAACAGTCAGAGTCATTGAACATAAAGAATTCTGAACTCAGCAAATTTTAAAGATTGCCTCTTACCTTTCCTCCATTTACTTCCCTAATAGCCTCTTCAACATTATTTTTAAAATCAAAGTGTAGTGGCAAGAGGTCACTATGCAAATTTAACAACTACTTCCCAGATTCAGATGCTAAATTAAGTGAAACACTGCACAATAATATAAAGGAGAAAAACCTCCTCCAAAGGAAGGTAACCCTTATATAAATCTAAAGTTTCAGCTGGAAGTCCAAATACCGACTGGAATCTTCCACTCATGCCAGTATTTAATTTGTGGCCACTGGGAGCATAAATAAAGATGTACCACCAGGTGGTCCCTCCTATCAGTCCCCCTGTGGCATGTGCACCTGGGATATTAAGTTCCGTCCTGCATGTCTGGAGAGGTTTCTCCCGATCTTGTGGAGTGTTATCCATAGCTTCAACAATTAACTGCGTTGGCTCTCCACGATGCTCAGAGAGAAGAAAGGCCCGTCCACGTACAGGTCCCAAAGGTAAATTAATAACCTGTAACCCCATTTGTGCTTCATGGAGGTGGGTGACGGGAGGATCCAGTGAGCCACATCAGCATGTAGTGGCAGGAGAGAGTCCTGTCTTCTTTCTGGGGGCACGCTCCCCAGGTGCCTGATCCCACAATGAGATTTTCAATCTCTTGTTCAGCCTTCTCTTCACTAGTGTCAGGAAGGGCGATCCCCAGCTGCTCCAGCACTTGGAGTAGCTTGCAGTAAGTTTTCATGAATCTGTATCCTCTCTGCATCTTGTATCCACAGTCTTGCTGGGTATCAGAGATATGCTTTGACCCCTTCTTCTCAACAGCTTAACCACCTGAAGAACTTTCTTCCTCTTAGCCATCATGCCTGGGGAAAATCTTGATCAAAATATACCTTTGACCATTGAGATTCAGATCCTTTTGCCCCAGGCCAGGTGGAGAATTTTTCTTTGTCGTAAACTTAAGGAATTTAACCACAATAGACCATGGAGGGGCCTGGTTAGGTTAAGGGGCTATGGCTCTGTGAGCCCTCTCGATGGCAAACTCAAAGTTCTCTGGTAGAGAGAGCTCTTGCTGTAGCCAGGACTCAAATAGGCGATCATGTCGTCCTGCTCACTACCCTCGAACTCCAAAATTCAGGACATTGTTCCATCGAGCTCTTGCCTTTGCATCTTTTGCTCTCTGGGTTAGCTCTCAATCTCTCCAGTGCAAAAGGCCAGCGATGCCCAAACACCATGTGCTCATTTGAAGTGTTTCCATATGCGACTCTACAGCGGTGGTGCGATTTTCTAGCTTTTAAAGTCTGTCTGCAAACAGAAGATTTTTGAATTGATCCAATGTAGGATGCTAAGCATTCTCTTACCATCGGCCTTGGTAAAAGTGGAGGTGGTCTCTGAATCGGAGTTGTCCTTCCGGAAGCTGTTAACATGGAGGACCGGACGGGAAGGACTAGTAGGCTGCTTTCAGTTAGTGGCATGGCATGTTTGAGAGTTGAAGAGAAATCTTTCTTTTCATCCTCTCCCATCTTGCCAGACCACCACAGGACTGTGATTAGTGTTGAATCTATTTACTAGGCACTTGGATGGCTTGAGATTAGTAATGCAAATGATCCAAGCTCAGGAGCTGAGAAGTAGGCTTCCATTAGGCTCGTTCGTCACTGAAGTCCGTTTGTTTTGCAAATTTATGTTGTGGTAACAGATCTCATGGATGGCTTTCAGGACACTTGGTGGCATATCACATATCACCAAGATGAATCTGTTACCTTTTTCACTTTTATCAAGGGGACCCACAATATCAGTCCTATTCTTTTGAAGGGCATTGTTACAAGTGATAAGGAACTAGGGCACCATTTCCTTTTTAGTTGTTTGGGTAGTAAGTTGTCACTCAGGCATTCTTGGCAATATTGGGCTATGTCTCCATGTATCTCGGGCCAAAAGTATCTTTGCAAGATTCTGCTAGATGTTTTGTCTCTCCTGTATGTCCTGCCCATGGGACATCATGTCCCAAAGCTAAAATGTCCTGCCTGTAGCATTGGGGCACCATTAATTGCTCAACAATTTCCGGGGTATTGGGGTTGGTACACATTCTGTGTAATAATTTCTTTCTTAACCTCATTTTTGGGGAACTTGATTTTCCCTTGTTCCACCTGTAAGGAAAAACGGTTGTAAGGACTCATTATTCTTTTGTTGTTTACACATGTCAGTTTTGACATAAACTGATTTAATTTCTAAGTTAGTCCATGGTTTTCCATGTGCCATTTATTTGTTGCCTGTTTTTGCATTATGGGATGTTCTATGCTTCTTCAAGGGTATCAACCACCTCCTTCAAATGGAAATACCTCCCAATGTAGGTCCCATTTACTCTGAGCCCTGGTGGTCATAGCAGTCACAGTCCCTGCTCAGCAAGTAAAGAGGCAAATCCAGGGAAATCATGCCCACAACAACTGGCACAGACATCTGTTGCACTAGGCCAACAGTAATCATGGATATTACACTTTACTCCAATAGACAGATTAGTGGTAGGATATTGGTAAGTGTCACCATGAACACAAATAACGTGTATAGGGGTCCCTTTGTTAATAGACTCAGCTAGATCTTTTTCTGATCAGAGTGTTTTTACTTCCTGAATCAATAAGACCCACCACCATTTGTCCCTTAATAGTAACATCAGTAACTATATACCCAGGATTTAATAACACCAAATGTGCTACATCTACTTTCTTGGATGGGCAAAACCTACAATATGGAATAGTCCTTTACAATTACAACAGACTATGCCAGTTGGAAAAGTTCTCATTCCTGGCCATTCCACTCTCTTCTTTCCCTTCCTCCTTCTTTGTATGCAGTCTGGGTATTTCTTACCATTGCCAGTCTGAGGTTTCTGAGTTGCTCAGACTGTCATTGCCCTCCTTTCCTGTACGGTTGATGGGCAGTCAGAAAATCTTCTGCCAAGGTCACTGCTATCTCAGCAGACTTGGGGTTGTGTTTTTGATCCACATCTGACCTCCATAGGCAATATTTGTATAAACTTCACCACAGATATTTCAATTATATCCATCCTAGACTTTCCTTCCAGTCGTATCCATTAAAGACACAATTCTCTCAGTCTGATATAAGTCTCTAGGTGGTTCATTGGGCTGGTGTTTTAGGGCATGGAACCTTTGCCTATATGTTTCCACATTTATATTGTAGTGCTTTAAGATTTCTTTCTTGACCAAGTCCTGGTCCTCGGCTAAGCAGGGGTCCATGTTTCCATGTGCCAGTTGACTTTCATGGAAAGGTAAAGAGCCAAGCAAACTACCCATTGGGTCTTAGGCAGTCACAGGCTATCACTACCCATTTGAAAGGTGGTAAGGTATGATTCTGTGTCATTACTGACATTCATCCAGGCAAGCTTAATGTCTTTGGATTATTAGTATTACTATTCCCCAGTTCCATGCCCTGTTCCCAAGGACTGGATCAATTTTAAAGTCTCGGCCCACCTCATGTTTTGGCATCTCGCGATCCCGCTCTCTTTCCTGGGCATTAATATCTCTTTGTCATTTAATTTCCATTTGGCTGACTGCCTACCAGTGAAAGAGGTATGAAAGACCTCGTGGGTATATCACCAGCCTCCAGCCATCTCTCCTGTCATTCCTTCTCTTCTCCATCACTGTCAGACCTGTCCTTCTGGAATTTCTGCGCACAACTGATCGCAGACTGGATACAGGGATTGCCTGTCTTTTCTTTCTGGGATCTGATCACAGTACCCTTCTCCTTTATCTTGTCGGTGCTCTTCAGTCATTGCTGGCAAGATTTATCACTGTACATGTTCTGGTAACTCTAGCTGGTTTCCTAGAATTACTTGACAACCAGCAGCTCCCACTTGATACCAATTTTGTGAGCGGATGTGGGAAGTGATAAGTCAGACACAACATTTCTTGAAGAACACACAAACATGTGTGAATTTTTTAAACTTTAAAAGAAAACTTCAAAAATAAAGGAAACAATAAACTAAAACAAGTAAAAACACTATTTGGCTTTCTTTTAAACTGAAATACTTCAGTATGTCTTGCTGCTAAGTACTGCCACAGAGTAGATAAGCTTTAGCTCCAGCACATCCACTATCCTCTATGCTCCAAGGCTATCTCTCTACCTTGATAACAGCTACCTTTTATATTTGGTTGCTCTGACATCATAGGTCAGCTGATCCACCCTCTATTCTAATACACTTAAAACTCTGCACTAATACATTCTGTAGGAAGATCTGCATGACCAGAACATATTTTATTCAAAATGCATATTTGTATGCTTTAATATAAATCTTAGACATATGTTACAAGTGGGAAAAAAGCTTAAATAGCAATTAAAGGGTTTAGCCACCCTCTCTCAAGGTGTTGACATCACACCCTTTGATCCCTATAAATAGGTTTCAGAGGAGGGTCGCTGGCCCTTAGGAATGCAACACTTGCACTGGGAGAAAAATATCTGAACCTGATATGGGCATGCTAAAATACATGTTAACAAGTAAAATCATACATCTTAACATTTAGTTCATACTGGGAATCTTCAAGATTTTTTATTGTCCCCTTAAACCTACTTCTCAGGCATAAAACAGCGTGTCAAATATATGTGTGGCTTCACTGAAATATTCTTATGATCGTTTATCATTTCAGCAAGTGTGTCAATTCCTCCAGTAGTATCGGTAAAGCTAGCTGAATGAGTCGGTCTGGCTGTTCATCCGGGCATTCCAGGTATTATGGTCTGTGCAGAAATATTATGGGATTTCTACCTAAAACAAAAAACATCAACCCATACACAGATGGCCTTAGAGTTTTAAATAACTCTTTCTTTTTATAAGACAGTGCATCGAGTCATCTGGATTTAGTGTACCCTCACTCTGTGCAGCATGTGCTGGAAACAGTATTTGCAAATGGACAGTGTTTTGCATACTGTTCCAGAGCCAGCATGGCACAGGCATAGAATACGGGAAAAGTGCACGCCCCACAATGGAGTATTGGGTTCAACAGAATTTACCACTATAAACAGGTCCAGACCAAGGAATGAGGGTTGTTACTGCATGCAGGTAAACTTTGATTTAAAACAAATGCCACCCAGCTATTTCCAAAGCGCTGCCTGCATATCAATACAGTGTTAAGCATCAGACTTTACAGACATCCTGTAACTACTATACTCTAGTGCCTCCTACCATTTCCAAACTGGAAGGCATTCTATTTTCTAGGTACTATGATTCAAAACTAAATACAGTGAGGCTTGCCTGTCTCCAAGCCTATTTGCATCTGTAACATTATTCTACATGGATATGCACCAGTAGGACAGTAGAGAAAACTAGCGGGTAGATAGCTTAAGGTGCCATGATGGGAGGCTACCCTTCATCATAGAAACAGTGAAAAGAAAAAGGAAAGAGTGTAGTTACTGCTGCAGTAGATTTCAAGTATAAGGGAACAGGGTGAGAGGAATGTCCCGTGGTGCTGGGGGGGGGTGAGATCTCAACTCTGGCCACAGACCCTCGCTGTTGCCACAGTCCTCAACTCCCACTTCACAGATTGCACTTCTGCACTGTTAACCTCCTCCTCCCTTTCCTCCCACCCTCCACCCCCAAGAGCCTGACCATCTCCAGTCACCCCCACCTTCTCCTTCCATCCAGTTATGGCACAGAAGTCTACAATGCCCTTCTTAAACTTGACTCCATCAAAGGGCAGATGCCCTCCTCCTCTATTCAAAAATGTTGAACCTATCAGTCCCTGCTCTTGCCTCCACTCTGGCAGCAATCTTTAATTTATATTTCTCCGTAGCCTCTGTCCCAGCCAAGTGGAAGCATGCCACAGTCATTCCACTCTACAAGGTGGCAATCCTCCACCCAGAAATCTACCACTCTATTTCCTCCTACCCATTCTAGGTAAAATCAAGAAAAACCTTGTCTCTCTCAACTCTCTTCCTCGACTCCTCATCCTTCTTCTCACCTTACTAGTCTGGGTTCAGGAAGTCCATTCCACCACCACCTCCCTGTTGAGGATCACAAACTCCACACTCTCTGCCATGGACAAGGGATGGACCTCAGCCATATCTTCATGAGCCTAGCAAGGTGTTCACACCGTATCCCACCCTCCTCCTGACCAAGCTTACCGTATTGGTCTCTCTTTGTTTGACCACCAACTGGTTCTGATTCTATCTGGTTGGCTGGACACAGGCAATCAGGATTGGTAACTTCATCTCTGAACCCTCCTTGTCTCATCCGGACCTACAGGGCTCTGTCCTAAGGCCTCTCCTCTTCTCAATCTTCCTAAATGACCTGCCCTCAGCCTGCCCATTCTTCCATCTACATGTATGCAGATGACATGTTACTGTATTCATCTGGCCCTCCACTACTGATGTAGCAGCCATATTGCAGCAGGACTTAAGCAGTGTCCAGCGTTGGTTTTGCTCCAATTAAGCTTCACTTCAATGCCAAGAACTGTCTCCATGGCCTTCCAGCACAAAGGCAGAGACTTTCTTGGCCTCATCCACCCCACCTTCCACACCCTGGACGGGATTCCTCTGGAGGCCTGCTCTCCTTCAGGTGTTCAGGGTTCTGCTGGACCAGCACCTTGACTTTTTCTGTACATTTCTATGCTATCCACAAAAACTGCACCCCAGGCTGGGTACCTCTACAGGAATCATGCTGCATCCCACTGCTGGCCTACTGTGAAACCTACAGAAAAAGATCCTGCCTATCTTAGACTATGGTGGCATGGTCTAGTGCTGCTCCTCAAGTCCCACTGTCCAGACTGGAGCCTCTTTTCACTCCTTCTGCCATTCTACCCCAATTGTCCTTACTGTTCCCTATACCAGTCTCTTGGGATTTTCCTCCCTTCAGAACCACAGATCGGGCTCACTGTGTATGCCTAGCTGCCAAATTTAGGGATCAGTCTCTGCCTCCCCACCTCTCAGCAGTCCTGTCTGCCTTCTCCTCCAGTGTACATTCTCAGAAATCTTGACATTCACCTCCTGCATATCCCCACAGGTCCACCTTAGCTGGACAAGCAGCTTTCAGCTACCATATACCTAAACTATAGAACTTCCTGACTACTTACATTCGCACTCCTCTCCTTCCCATCACCTTAATGGTCCTTTTCAGGCCATTTCTCCTCCACCTGCCCTCTGTGACTAACCACACCCTCAGACACTTGTCCATTATGTCCCCTGGTCTCACACTACTCCAGTCTTTAAGATAACCAAAGATGTCCAGTACCTGATGCCAGCCTCCATTCTCTTGTCATAATCCTTTTGTTACCCTTGCTAGGTTCTCTAACAAATAAACTCCAACCATCTCTTCCTGTACAACCCAAAATCCACTCATGTGTAGGTTTTGTTATGATCTCATATTTTGTTGGCCTTCCTTGATCACTAGTCCTATTGTCCTATATTCAGAGTATCACCTAATTTATCCATAATTATCCATTCCTGCATTGCACATGGTGTCTGTATTAACTCACCTGTATATACTGTATTTATGCAATCAATGTTTATAACTGTTTTATGGATTATTGATGTATTTATATTTCTGTTCATTGGCTACCAGCTCCCCTTCCCCAGGTTGCATCTGGAATTAAGTCGCTCAGCTTAGTACTCTCTCCTGGTGAAACTTTTTAAATAAATAGATAAAGTACTGCATTGCAGAACTGTGATAAGCACACTCCCAGCAAATCTCATACCAAAATTAGGTTTCTACATTACTTGCCCCAGCCACATTCTGAAATTGTGCATCACTGACACATTCCAAAATAGTGCATCATTGCAACATTCCAAAATTGTCCATTCTTAAACTGTGTGTCACTGCCATATTTCAAAATCTGGGCATCATTGGCACATTCTGTAATGTGTGTCATGCCACATTCCGAAATTGTGCTTCACTACCACATTCCGAATTGTGTCACTGCTACATTCTAGATAGTACCTTACTGCCACATGCTGAAATTTTGTGTAAACTTCACATTCCAAAATTGCCTGTAATTGTCAGATTCTGAAATGTGCATCCCACCATATTCCAAAATTGTATGCCCCACCTCATTCTGATAATGAGTGCCATTGCTACATTCTGAAATGTATCACTGCCACATTCTGATATTACATGTCCAAGTCGCATTTTAAAATTCACATCCTGCCTCATTTTGAGATTGCATGTGACTACTACATTCTGAAACTGTCAACACCACATTCTGAGAGCTGTGGTCCATGCCACTTTTTGTTTGAATCACAGCTTCCACTTGCATACTGTGTGACCCTGAGCAAGTCACTTAACTTCCCTGTGCTCCCAAGTCACACCTGTAAAAAGCTTTCAGCTTCATGTGCTACTCCTAGTTAAACAGCTAAATTAAAAAATACTTTTTATATTGCATGTTGCCACCAAGATCTGAAATCAAGCATCCCAACCATTATTTTAAATTATGTGTTAATGACCATACTAGAATTCATGTTTCCGATGACATTGTAAAACTACATATCCCTTGTCATCTTCTGCAGGTGTGTGTCCCTCATATTTCAAAATTGTGAATTTACTTTCTAAAAATATGTGACTTCACCACATTGCAAAGTTAATCATCCATGTTAAATTCCAAAATTATGTATCCCAACGGTATCCATTTAAAATACAGAAACTCATAATCCTGACACTCACTTTCGCGGGTTCCGATGCCTGACAGACTCAGGAGTCAACAATTGGCTTCCTCGATCCATGGCCCCAACAGTATTACTGTTGGGATTACTAGAAGGATGCAGCGAAATTGTAGGCAATCAACAATTTCGGGCTGTATGAAATGTTTCTACAAAATGTGACGAAATTTCACCCATACAGTTTTCGCTTAGTTTCACCAATCCACCACTAACAGAGAAATTTCACCTGTGGGAGGTGTCATAGGGAGGTAAACTATTCCTCTTGACTCTGTGTGCTTTCTGTTTTTTCTTTCTAACCTCTTTCTGTCTAAGTCTGTTGTGCAACAGTTTTCTTTCCCTTACTATCTTTAATCTTGACTTCTTTTCATTAAAACAAAGGTCAGGTTGGTCACCTGTCCCTCTATGCTCAGGAGTCTGAGAGAGTGAGAGTGTACCTGTCCACTATGTAACCCCATCTCCTGTACAGTAAGATGAAAAGGCAAACATGAAGATTTTCCCGCATAAGTACAAATCTTTTTGAAAGGAGCTCATATATACAGTATATAAATGCAGCATTGTGTTGAGCTCTAAAATAGTTATGCCTGTACTGTAATGTTGGTCTGTATTTGGGTATTAATTGATTGCAGCGCTTTGTACACTGACTCAAGCCTTGACCTGCTAGAAAAACCTCCTAATGCATTTCTGTGCTTACGGCATGTTTTTCAGTGGCAACAAATGCAATACCCACAATGTGACTGTTAATTTGCGAGTCTGCTATAATGCTGAAGCGGTGCTTTTAGGCAAATGCTACTTGTACAGTTATATTTTTGTAAGCTGCTTTAATGTTGTTTTGCCCTATTGTTGTTGTTGTTAACAACAGGATAGCAGCAGCATTGCACGCTCAACAGTCTCGAGTCAGCTTAACACAGTCAGGACCTGTAAATTGGTCAGTTTTCATACAGGTAAAGTAAAGCAACCAGAATGTTTTTTTTTTACCTGATATCATGGGGTAAGTCTATGGTTGCAAGCTGATGCTGAAGGATTTATAACTTGGTTGTCTAATCTTAGGAGCTGCAGTAAAGCGCTGCGAGTGCCCATCATGCTTGCTCTCAGTCTCTCTCGCACACTTTCAAGAACTTCACACACTGTCCTCTGCGTTCCTCTAAGAGCCAGATGGCCTTTTCATCTCCTAATTTATGCAGCAGGATGGTGTGAGAGGAGACCTGGAATGATACAAGTGGGGGATTCTTTTATTTACAGCATAAAATTGTGGTAACACATTACCATGAATTCTAATGGAAGTACTGTGGTATGATTATGTTATTTATAATAAAATTGCTTTGGTGTAAAAATGCATAGAATGGGTGGAGTTTTGAATCACATGTTACTCAGTGACTATTTAAACAGATACTCAGTAACTAGAGGGGATCAGTGTGTGTGTTGGGCCAGTGTAGCTAAACATGGTCTAGCACTTGCTCTCTTAGCTCCTTACTAGAGGAATTGTATATGCTGCATTAGCTATAATATTGTTTTTGTGTAGCTTTGGAGTTTTATTTTTTTGCCATCAGTTCGTTTTAGTTTATTTTGGATTTATGAATAAAACTGGGCATACTGCCCTTCTGATTGGATCCAGAACCTGAAGTGTATGTCTTTCATCCTATGATCTTCATAGGACACTTAAATTTCACCCGGTGGTGACATTTCACTTGTAGGTGAAATTCTCACCAGAAGTGGTGGAAATTTCAACCACAGGCAAAATTTTGCTGGCTTGGTGGGTGAAATTTACTCACAATCGGGTGAATTTCACATTTCACCCAGCTTAAATGTTTCAGTAAAATGCATTAATTACACAAAATATTTTGCTGGCTTAAATATTCCAGTTTCGCATAACACTAATTGCCAGTACTGATGGTGTGGCGCTCATCAGTTTCAGTGGTCTCACTGCCTGATAATCACTGTTGCCAGTGTCCCTGAGGTACGCCAGCCTTGGAGGATGTATCTTAAGTATTGGGGAGGCAGGGCAAAGACGCTTGCTTTACATGTAATATTCTGTGTTTTGTTCCTGTTTTCCACACTGTCAGTGTCAAGTTAGTGTAACTTGCAGTATTGCAAGTTTCAATCTTATATACTCTTTTTTGGTAGTCAGGATTGTGAGTTTCAGTGTTCTATAATACTGTATATCCATCCCAGCTACATTAGGAGATTGTGTCACTGTTGCATTCCACAGTTGCAACCTGGTGACATTTTGAAATCTCATACCCACAGTATTCTATAAATTACAAAGAATGTTATCAGTGCTAAAGTACATGTTTGTCTCTGCATTCCACCCACTCCTTCACATTCTGAAGTACTGTACCATACATAACTCAAATGCATGCGCTTAACTCCACCAAAGTTTTCCTTTTTCAGATGTTTAATGCTAACTGCAGTTTTATGTAACATGGAAGAAATCACTATTTAAGGTAGCCTACGTGAAGGACTAGGGCTGTGAATTTAGGCGATGACATCATCAGCAGATCTTCTCGGACAGTGTCTTTTTGAGCAGGCATGAATTTAGGGTTGTAAAAAGACTTGTAACTTTTAAAGAACATAACTTAGCAATCTCACTTTTGGCATGAGGCTGATTAAGGCCGTGCTTGATCCAAATTCTGAATTTATTGATGCCAGAAACTTGGACAGATGCTCTCTTTAATGTTATTCTGAAGTGAGGATGCAAAATATTGTGGGCCCCTATATTCAGAAGAGATGCTCGGTCCATCCCTGGATGAACAGCTTGATCTCTGACTCATGGGCCATTGGGGTTGTGGGCCATATCTCAAAGGGCACCAACGCATCTATGCATCCCCGCAGCACCACTGCTCAGAGTATTGTGATGTGCCTATGCAAATGAGAGGTCTCTCATGCATATGCCATGCATCACAGTATTCAGACTCCGCCTTATGACATAGCTGGCTAGACCAGTGCAAATATAAGTTTTTTAAACCCTACTTTTAACAATGTGGCGGGTGGTGCCCCACACACAGTCTAGAGCTGGCATACAGACCCCAGTGCTCACAGAAAATATACCCCATCACCCTGGTAATGTAGTGTGATCCCCTTCCAGCCCTGAGCACAGTTGTCATAAAATATATTTCCTGATCCCTTTCCCTGGTAGTCTAGTGTGACCCTTCTTCTCGCCAGCCCTGATACAGTTGTCGTGAAATATATGTCTGATACCCTTTCTCTAGTAGTGTAGTATATCCCCAGCACCCCATTCTGACAAGTTACCCACCACCACCAAGCTGCCCACCAACCTGACTGGAGATGGCGACTGGCACAGCCAACTTGCACTGCACCAGCCAGCCACCAACTCAACCAGTGGCTTGTAATGTATACTGTATAGCAGTCCTGTACAGTTCAGTCGGGGACTGATTTGAGTAGAGTGAAGTGGACTGTGCCAGTTGCTGGCTATGGTCAAGTTGGTGGGGGAGCGGGTGGTGGGTCACTGGCTGATTGGTGGTGGGGTAGGAACTACCTGATTACCAGAGAATTAGATTTTTTTCTAAATGAATACTGTGATCAAGGCTCTGGTGGGGTAGCCACTACAATATGGAAAAGGGGATCGGTGATAGTGTAATTTTACAAGTGATTGGGGCTGGAGAATGGGCACCTACACTGTGGAAAAGGGGTTCATGGATAGTGTAGTTTTAATAAGTGATCCGGTCTGGGGGGCAGGGCCACTACACTGTGGAAAAGGGCCTTAGGATAGTGTAGTTTTAATAAGTAATCTGGGTCTTGGGGAAGGGGGACTGCCACACTGTGAAAAGGGGCTTGGGGATAGTGTAGTTTTTACAAGTGATTGTGGCTGGGGAGGGAGACACTATACCATGGAAAAGGGGCTCAGGGATAGTGTAGTTTTACAAGTGATCAGGGCTGTGGAGGTGCTACGCTGAGAAAAAGGATTGGGGATAGTGCAGTTTTTACAAGTGACTGGGGCTGGGAAGGGGCAGCTGCACTATGGAAAAGGGGATCAGGGATAGTGAGTTTTAACAAGCAATCAGGGCTGGGGAAGGTGGGATGCTGCATTATGGAAAAGGGGCTTGGGGATAGTGTAGTTTTTCAGTTATCGGGCTGGGAGGGGACTGCTATACTATGGAAAAGGGTGTCAGGGTAGTGTAGTTTTACAAGTGATCTGGGCTCTGGTGGGGGAGACACTACATTATGGAGAAAGGTGTCAGGGTAGTGTAGTTTTACAAGTGATCTGGGCTCTGAGTGGGGAGACACTCACCATGGAAAAGGGGATCAGGGATAGTGCAGTTTTAACAAGTGATCGGGGCTGGGAAGGGCCGCCACATTATGGAAAAGGGGCTTGGGGATAGTGTGTAGTTTTCGCTATCGGGCTGGGAGTGGGGACTACACTATGGAAAAGGGGTGTCAGGTAGTGTGTTTTTTACAAGTGATCAGGGCTCTGGTGGGGAGACACTACACTATGGAAAAGGGCTCAGGGATAGTGCAGTTTTACAAGTGGTCAGGCTGGAGGGTGCTACGCTGAGAAGAAAGAGATTGGGATAGTACAGTTTTAACAAGTGATCAGGGCCTGGAAAGGTGAGCTGCTACACTATGGAAAAGTGGATCAGGGATAGTGCAGTTTTAACAAGTGATCGGGCTGGAGACGGGGCCACTACATTATGGAAAAGATTCTTAGGAATAGTGTCATTTTACAAGTGATCGGGGCTGGGTAGAGGATACACTACACTATATATGGACATACATATGAAATGCCAGGAGAAACAGGCTTCCGGTCTGTTGAGTCTGCTCGATTGTGCAACTAGCCCCTCAACTTGTAGCTGCCCCGCCCCACCCCTCCTCATAACCACCCCCCCACTCTGTCCCTCCCCTCTTAAATCCTCCCACCCTTCTACATGGTACCACCTCCTTAGGCAGAATGTTCCACTTATTTACCACCCATTTCATGAAAAAGTGTCTCCTGATTTCCCTCCTGAATTTTCCCCCTCCAATCTCAGCTGATGCTCTCTCATGTGCCTCCCCTTCTGATCTGAAGAATCCCTTCTGTATTAATTCTGTTAATACCCTTTAGGTACTAAAGGTTTCAATCATGTCCCCCATCCCTCCTTTCTTCCATGGACTACATTGGCAGCTCTCCAGCCTCTCCTCATAGGATTTTCCTTCAAGTCCCTGTATCATCTTCGTTCTTATGCTGCACCCCATCTAACAATATGATGTCCCTCTTCAGGAATGGACACCAGTACTGCATGCAATATTCCAGGTGCGGCCTGACCAGTGACCTGAACAGGGGTTGGATCACTTCTCTGTGCCTGGAGGAGATTCCCTGTACGCAACCCCAGCATCTTGTTTGCCTTTGCAACCACCTTCCTGTATTGAGCTGAGTGGTTCATACTCTCCATATTAGTACCTCTAGATCCTTTCTTCCACTGTGCTTACCAACTGTTCCCTCCCAACTGATATTTCCTCCCTGGTTCCTTGCTCCAATTGCAGTACCTTGCACTTTTGGCATTGAACCCCAACTGCCATGTCTCTAACCATTCCTGCCATTTGGTCAGGTCTTCCTGCAGCCTCCTCCACCCCTCTGTGTCATCTACCACTGCACCGATCTTAGTACATCTGAGATCAGACTGATCCTACTCTGGATCCCATTTGAGATATCGGCTATGAATATCCTGAACAGCACCGGTCCCAGTACTGAACCCTGGGATCTCCACTTGTAACATCCCTTGGTGATGAGATTCCCCATCCCGACTCACCCGTTTGCTGCCTCCCCTCAGCCAGCATCTGATCCAGTTGACCATTTTGTCCCCATCCCAGTGTATTCCAGTTTTCCTCCCAGCCTCCCATGCAGCTCTGAGTCAAAGTCCTTTCTGAAGTTCAAATATAGGACATCCACTGCATGACCCTGTCCAGTTCCCTGGTAACCCAGTCATAGCACTCAACTAGGTTTGTCTGACAGGATCTGCCCGATACAAAACCGTGTTGATTTCAGTCTTGGAGCCCATTGTCTTCCAGAAAGGTCACCAGTCTTTCTTTTAGGATTGACTCCATGAGTTTCTCCACAATTGAAGTGAGACTCACCAGTCTGTGGTTGTCTGGATCATCCTTCATGCCACTTTTATGCATGGGTACCACAGGGCTATCCTACAGTCCTGAAGCATGCATCCTGTGTCCAGTAATGTACTAAATGGGTCTGCCAATGGTCCTGTCCAGGATCTCCACTAGCTCCCTAAGTACACTAGGTTGAATGTTGTGGCCCTGGCACCTTGTCTCACTCTCAGTGCCCTTAGTCCCCCTGCACTGTGTCCCCTGTGATTCTGATATCAGTCCCCTCCCTCCTCTGCCCAATGCCCCCTTCCCATGGGTATCTTTCCACTCTTTTCTTCATGAACACAGTGCAGAAGCACTCAAAGTACTCATTCAGTACCTCTGCCTGATCCTCCCCTTCTCCACTCCACCATCTTTCTTAATCTTCTCAATCTGCTCTTTGTTTCTTCTTCTCTTGTCAATGTATCTGAAGAAGCCTTTTTCCCATCCTTGCTTCCTGTGCCAGTCTCAACTCTCGGAAGCCTTGACTGCTCTGACTAGCCTGAAAAGGGGCTCAGGGATAGTCCTACTTTTACAAGTGATCGGGCTGGAGGGGGCTGCTACATCTATGGAAAAGGTGTCAGGGTAGTATATTTTTACAAGTGATTGTGCTGGGGGTATGCACAATGGAAAGGGGTTGGGGATAGTACAGTTTTACAAGTGATTGGGGTTTTACAAGTGACTGGAGAGGCTGGATGCTACACTGTGGAAAGGGGATCAGGGATATTGAAGTTTTAACAAGTGATCAGGGCTGGGAAGGGGGGTGACCGTCACATGATGGAAAAAGGGCTTGGGGATAGTGTCATTTTTATAAGTGATCAGGGCTGGAGAAGGAAACACTACACTATGGAGAAGGGTACAGGATGGCGTAATTTTTTACAAGTGGTTGGGACTAGGGAGGGGCTGCTACACTATGGAAAAGGTTCTCGAGGGATAGTATAGTTTTTCAAGTGACTGGTGTTGCAAACACACTCTGGGGATTAGGCCATCTGCTCCCATATGGTCAAACCTTGAAGTGCAATATGGAAACAGGAGACAAACAGGAAACCCCCATCTGTTTTCAGTCTGAACAACAACCAGTCTCAAGTCCTGGGCCAAATATGAACCCTTGTTTGCTAGCACGCCTGGTAACAAGTCCAAATATCATACTACCCTCTTTGGGGAAATGCAGTGCAATATTAACCCAGTGGGCATAACCTGGTTTGCAATCCCCCACTTTTACTTTAAGTGAGACCTTGGTACCTTACCTGGTGCATATGATAACACACCAGTAAGCGCTAACAGTTTTATTAGAATTAGCAACACTGTCCCAGCATTTACACTTAAAATGAGGAAAGGTTCAGGTAGGATTTCAAGGAAAACCAAAGTTTACTACAATTAAAATAGTAAATAAAATGCAGAACAGAGAACATATAACATCTATGGTACAGTCATAAAAAATAAGTGAACAATTATAATCAAAAAACTTTACACTGAGTATCTAATCCTACCCTAGTTTTAATTGATAAATAATGGTGGTTGAATTACCTACTTTAGTATAAGTGCTTTTTGAGAGTGTGTTTTTAGGAGTTTAGAAATAAAAAGCACAATCTTTTCTCAGCTTTGACAATCTATAGGGAACAAAGGTCCCACCAGCTTGTGAGGTCACAGCTCAGTGGTGATGCTGGCTGTGAGGTCACTCACATTTTCTGTATACCAAATTAGTATTATGCATCTGCATATTTCTAAACATTTCACTTAAAAATATATCTACTTTTTTTAATTAGTGAGACACAGTTTTATGGCAGGTCAGAATTATCACTTTGATCTTTAGAGGAACTTACTGGACAGCTATTTTTTCCTGTTTGTGAGAAGTTTAATAGGTAACTATTAGAAGTTGCTTTTCTCCCAAGAGTTCATAAAATGTAATATCTTTTACAAGTGGCTGGTTTACAACCTCTAAAACCTGGTTTTATTATAGTCCAAGGAAGTCAGCTTTACAGCTAGCTGACAATAAGCAAGGCCTGCACATTTAAAAAAAATATATCCCATGAGGCTGTTCTGCTTGGACTGTGTTGACTGCCATACTTCCCAAGTGGAAATCTAAAGAAACATATATTTATATCACAAATATAATACAAATAATAACAAGCAGATTGCTATCATTTGTCACACTGCTCCATCCTAGACCGACTCTGTGGAAATCTATTTCTAGGCATGGGTTGAGTTTCTAAATCTATTTACCACTCTGACATGTTAGCCCATCTGCATTGGTGTTTGCTGCCTCTGCCCTGTGAGTAACAGTCATGTTGTAACCCTGCTAGGCAAGGCTCCATCTTAAAAGCCTTCCATTTGTTTTACCCATTTGTGCCACGCAAACCAGGGGATTATGATCTGTTTGTACTTAGTAAATGCCACCCTATAGGTATGGCTCTAATTTTTGTAGTGTCCTCACCATTGCGAGGCATTCTTTTTCCACTGTAGAATAAGCCTGCTCCTGGGAAGTAACTTTTACTAAGGTACACTGTTGGTGATCTCTCCTTGAAGAGAAGTCTGGCTGAGTACTGCCTCATACTCATATCTGAGGCACCTGTCTGGACTACAAATGGTTTACTGTAGTCTGGACTTGCTAATACAGAAGCACTGCTACAGTGTCTTCTTTAGCCATGTAAAGGCTTGTTTACAGGCTGGTTCCCAGTTAACCTTTTTAGGCATTTTTTTTAACAGGCCAGATAGGGAGCTGCCAGTGCACTGTAGCTTGATGCAAATGTTCTATAGTACCCTGCAGGCCCTAGGAATCTCCTAACCTGCTTCTGTGTTTTTAGATCTGGGCCATACCATGATTGCCTCAATTTTTGCTTGATTAGGGCAGAGCTTTCACTGCTCTACTACATGTCCGAGGTATGCCACCTTAGCCATGGCCACCTGGCACTTTTAGCTTTTACAGTGAGCCTGCCCTCTGTATCCACCCAGCACTTTCCTAAGAGTAGGACAGGTGTTTTTTTAGCTGGCACTGTAGATGGCAATATTGTCCAGGTATGCCACCATGTACTCTTTAGTACCATTTTAACACCTGGTTTACCAACTTTTTGGAAGAGTGGGCGGGGTGTTTTATTCGAAGGCATTACTTTAAACTCAAATAGCCCTATCGTGTGGCATGAAGTCCAACCCTTTCCTAGCTCTTGTGAGTTAATTCACCTGCCAATACCCTTTTGTCAGGTCAATAGTGGTAAAGTATATCACCCCTCCCAACTTGTCCAGTAGTTCATCCATATGTGGCATTGTGTGCAAGATCCAACTTCATGATCAGTTGAGTCCATGACAGTCAATATAAAATTGAGTAGAGCCATCTGGTTTGGGAACAAGGACTATAGGTGAGGCCCAGGGGCTTGGATTTCTGGATTACCCTAAATCCAGCATTTTTTCTCATCCTTCCTAATGTCCTTTTGGACAGCCTCTGACACCGATATGCTCTCAGCATGAGTGCTGCATGTCCTCATATCTACATCAATGATTGGTAAGGGGTTAATCCAGGATTTGGGTCAGCAATGGGGCAAAGTCTGCTTAAACCTCCCTACTTCCTGAATCTTTTCTGGGGTCATCTGGGGTGACATTTTAATTGCTCTCTACAGAGGACTCCTGCTTGATTTTTTAAGCAAGTCCAGAAGGGGTCTTCCTCATCTGTCCCCTCCCAGGACTACATACTGTAAAAAACATGTCAGCCCTATTTTCATATGGCTTTATCATGTTGACATAGGTACATCCTTGGGTATGTCTCCTGTTAGGCAGTTCTGTAATGTAATTTATGTCATTTACCTGTCTGACTACTTTTGCAGTCCTGCCCATTCAGCCTGCAGCTTATTTTTGGACTGGATTAGGACCATGACCTCCTGATCCACAGTGTACAAGCGAGCTCTGGCTCTGTGGTCATACCATACCTTTTACTTTTGCTGGGCTGCTGTCAGGTTGCTCTGGCTGTTCCCATAAGTGCTTTCTGCTTTCTCTAAACATAAGGACACAATCCACTATAGGAGTTCCCCTGGGTGGCGTGCTTGCCTTCCTCCCAGATCAAGTCTAGGGCTCATGTGACCCTGCATCCATATAAGAGCCTCGAGGAGGAAACCCTGTCAACTGTTGGGGCACCTCCCTGTATGTGAACAACAGGTGGGAAAGGTATTTCTAAGACAAAGGAAAAAGCCATCCCAAACATCCGTGTGTGCCAGTAGAGAGCAACAACCAGCAAAACACAAAACTTCAGCACCACCCTTGTAGTCTAGACAAATAGACCCACAAGCAAACAACCAAAAGTTGTTAAGCATATAAAATAATGCTTTATTCAACACATTAATAAATACAAAGCAGCCAAAAGCACTTACTTCAGCTAAAATGAGAGCGCACAGTGAGACCCAGAACCTCCTACCAGTTTCGCTCAGAGCATCATCAGGGAGTGTTCAAACAGGTGGTGCACTTACTTATAAAGGTGGATCTTAAAGTGACAGTATAAAGAACATAGCATCCCACCCTAGACTGTCACACACCTGTAGTAAATACATATATGAAATAACAAACATCACATGAAAACATAACAGAACAACAAACCCACTACAAGTGCAGATGAACACAAGTATGACAATACATAAAACACCAAAAAGCAAATATGGTAAAATAATCCATATGTGAACATATATGTATGTAAAGGCACATAGCACTAATATACAAAGACCAGTCAAAGGATTGTTTCAGAATGCAGGTTCAAGAAGCACCATAGAACACACTTAATTCTATATGATATAAACACAAAACATGGAAAAACTACATCAAGAGCCGCATATACACATTAAAATGGTGGGGGAGGTGATGGGGGAGATAGGAAAAAGTAATGAACATATCAAATAGATTGGCCAGTGCATAAATATCCTAGCTATAGAAGCACAGCCATCAAAACATTCATATAACAAGCAAATGTAGTAAGGTTTCAATCCACCATAGAAAAAGGACATAGTTTATCAAAAAGCGGAGTAGCATGAAAATCCAATTATTATAAAAAAAGCTAAAATGGCAGTAAAGTCTACAGTACCTACAAAATTTGACAAGTTGTCTGTGGGTTCATGTGTGCTAAAAATACATAATGTATATAAGCACTGCAAAGTAATCGAATCACACAAACATATTGTATTGTATTTATTATTGGAATAAAATCCTCTGTAAAGCGTGTATGTACAACATGGACCCAAAGTCAAAGTCCAGTGATCACAATAAACATACACATATCATTTTGATTTTATTATTATAACCCCTTTGTTACCCAGGGTTACTAGAATCTGATAAGACCCAGTGGTAGGCAGGAAGGCAGCTTGTGAAACTCCAGTAAATGAGTTTCACAATGTCCCACTCTGTCCTCAGTCACAACTGAGACTTGAGATGACGATCATAATAGAACTGTCGGCTGCATGAGCTTCACATTTGGAATCTTCAGCTCAGAGTAAGTTTAGAACCTTGGGAATTCAAAGTGATTCTTCAGTTTGTCCTTAAGCAAACAAGAGGACACCAGTAGTTGTCTGTTTACCCCCTCCCTCTGGGAGAGGTGAGGAAAAAGTTCTTTGTAGGTTCAGGGGCAAACCCTTCTCCTACCCTGGGAAGAAAGCTGCCTGTTTTAATTTAAGTTCAGTCTGTTCATGTATAACAGCAAAGGTTACAGTTTTTTAGCCTGGTAACACCTCAATGGGTGAGTGTTTGGTCTCTCATTGAAGGGGAAAACAACTTTTCTTCATGTTGGATTAAGTATTGGGGACTGCTATTTGGGAGGGCTAGTCAACTAGGACAAACAAATAGAGCAGTCATCTGTTTAAAGTGTTAATGGATTTAAAGTTCATTGTAGAGGGGGTGCTTCAGGTCATCCACCGTCTATCTACATTTTAAGTCTAAAGTTCTGTGTGTCCAGAGAAATGGCGGGTATGGGCTGTGGGAGCTGAGGTGGCAAAACCCCCATCTGTAGTAACCAGGTCCACCTCTGGTTTCTTCCGTGTTTTACTCTACTTGCCTCATGCGCTTGGCCAGTGATAGAGTGGAGTACCCAGGCGTAATGCCAACTTGAAATATCTCTAGGAGTCGCAGACTCTAAGTGGGTAAGGGAGCCACAGGATGGGAAAATTACTCCTTGTTGGATAGGAGTCTCCTTGTTTGATAGGAATTTCGATTGGAAATGCGAAACAAATCTCTCTAGGGGTCACAGACTTCAAGTAGTGTAAAGGGCCACAGTTTGTGAGCCTCTGTGTTTGATGAATGTACTTTCCAAGTAGAGTTTGGGTTCATTAAGCCAAGTGGACCGTCAGTCGAGTGGCGGCAGGGCCAGGCCAGTCGGGCTATGTATCCACGTCTCGCATGCAAAGTCCGAGCTGAGTGCCTGGTGGGTCCAAAGCCAGACAACTGTTGTATTGTGTTCATTCCTCAAATGGACCGCTGTATTTAACCTCTAATCTGCATTACAGTTAAGTAGCCCTGTAAGACCATGCAGTGCTTTGTTTATGTTCAGTGAGTTAATAAATAAAGCCATACAGAAAAATCCAATTCTGGTTCTGGACATTACAGTTATTGCTTCCTGTAGTTGGATTTGACTTGGATGCCCTGTGCAGAGTAGCCAAACCTAGGTCTTTTGTACTAGGTAACCTCATCCTTCCCGAACCTGTAGCTACCATATGTATATCCATGTTACAAAAATGGACATATGGAGTTACAAAATGGAGGCACCGCTGTGATTTGTTTGGGAAGGAAGGTGCTTGGGCAAGTAAGCTATTGTTTTGGCAATCTGGCAGTCGGTAGCCAAAAAGTTGAAACAATTTCCTAGTGTGTGCTGTGCTGTAGATCTTGTACTGCTGTTTAAAAATGCCAACTGTTTACCAAGGAGCTGTAAAGCCAAAGCGTGTGTCCTTGTCCTGCATCAACATAGTTTACAAGCGTTTGTCAGTTTAAAATAAAGTTCTGTGAAGGAAAGTGTGGAAAACTAGGGGTAGCAACAGAGAAATTATACCCTGGACATTGGAAATGCTTTCTGTGCAATACTAGAGACCTGCAGAGTTAATGGCAATGTTACATAGTTGAAATGGTTCCCTCATGGAGTCAGCTGAAAAAAAAAAAGTACGATCTTTTCAGTTTAAATTTGCCTCTGCTCGATGATGCGGCGTGAGGAAGGCCCTCATGAGGAAGAAGAGGCTCATTTGCATGGCATCATGTGGTTGGTCAGTTGCCATTAGTCCCGCCCTCAAGCCAGCTCTTCAAGTCTGCTTCAGCATTCGAGAGAGGAGACAGAGTAGTGTGTGTACTGGCAGTGGAGGGCGTTCACGAAGTGTTCAAAGTGCTGTAAACAGTAAAAAGTGACTTTCCAGCTAAAAATCAGGACTCGACCTGCCTAATTGATCGTGGGATCAGTGAATTGTGTGGTTAATACTATGATCGTGAGACTGCCGCCCGTTTGCATTTCTGAGGCCTTAAAACCTGGCTGCAGGCCGTTTTACCCCATCGCAGCAATCTGCTACAATAACAGTGAGTAAACGATTTAAAACTGCTCAAATCAGTGATTTCAGAGAATGCCATATAAAATGTGAGAACAGCCAGAACAAACCAATTTGTGCAGTTGAAATAAAAGTTATTAGTAGCTGATATAAATCGGGTGCAGAGTGAAGCTGACCCAGAGTCTGAATGTTGATGCACAAGTGCTGCTGCCGCCATTACAGGGTGGGGTAGTCAAGTAAAACACAGCAGCAGAGGAGCCATTTTAAAGCTACAGATTGTGTTCATTAAAGTGGGGCTTTCAGTTACAGTGAACTTTGTTTGTTTTCTGCAGTTATGGCCTCAGGACCAGCTCGTTACCTGGATCATGCCCGGTTGCAGTAACAGCAGCGTAAATAGACTGAGAGATATTGAAAATTGGTGCTATAGAGGGCAACTCCCTCCTGTTGTGGCAATTCCTAATTATCCAGTGCATGTATAACAGATGTGGTTGAGTGCTGGAAGGGATGTCTTCATGATTCCTCACTGTGCTGGATGTCTACAAAATATGGCTCATATAAAGTGCCTCAAATTCGTTTGGCTCCCTACATGGACACAACTTCAAGACTCTGCAGTTGGCAGCACACAGCATCAGGCGGAGCCTGTGGAGGAAGGTCCCGAGGAGTGTGGCACAAAGTTAGAGAGTGCAGAATAGAGACTGAAGCTGGAATTGAAGCGCTGGATGCTGGATCTCAGAAAGCAAGTTCAGATAAAGCATCAATAGTCCCTGGGTGGGGGCCTAGCCTCAAGTCTTGAAGGTGAAGATGAGATGTGGGAGGCCTTTGAATGGGAGGTGTCGACCTCTGCTCCCAGTGATGAATGGATAGTCTGGGGTGAGAACTACTGCTCACTCCTGGGCTCAGATCCTCAGTGAAGAGGAAGATGAGGGAAACCTATGGCCTTGGAGAAAGGAACGGTACACAGCCTCAAGATCTTGCCTCGGAGGAATGTGTTCAAGAAGGTGGTGATGCCACTGCCCTGGCTTCACCAGAAGAAAAAGAAGAAGTCAGGAATCTGTTTTAATTTCATTGAGGATGTGAAGCTGGCAGAACCAGGACTGGCCACCCCAAGCCAGGCCAGCGGTCTCAGATTGACCAAAGCAAGTAAAGAGGAGAGACTGGTTTGTAGAAAGGCCAATGAAATCTTTGGTATGACCTTTCCTACCTTTCCTCGGAGAGTCTGGGAGGAGATTGAGAACTGCAGGAAATCCTGGATCTGGGATGAAGCAATGAAACATGTGCATCCTGGGGCTAACCAGCATGTAAAGAATAGACTGTTCCACAGTATACACAGTGGAAGAGGCAGGACACTGTTTATGGACAGGTGAGAATAGTGGGACGGAGAGGGACACGAAGTGTCCCACTGTATGAATTATGTGCATCCAGATGGAGTAATAATTCAAGCCCCTGACCCCTCTACTGTTGGCCTCAGTGCAGGGACCTCCCAGTAATTAAGACTGTGCCTACAAAATGGAGAGCCGAGCAGTGGTAGTCAATACTGCCACATCTACACTGTGAAGTAACCTTATTGAACTGCCAGTATGAATAAACAAGAACTCAAGTTTCCCATATTCTTCAGTCCACAGTGTACTGCCCTAATCAGCAACCATCTACTGGTACCACCAGATGACTTCAGATCCAGAAGGACACCAGCCCAGCTGTTTTCCTGTTCATCGCCTGGTAATCGGATGATGCGGACCAGCTGTTTTCTTTTTGTTCCTGTTCTAAAGTTCCTTCTCCAGTTATGACATCAGCCCAGCTGTTTCCAGATGTGCACTCCTGTGGGTTCCTGGAAGATGTCCACCCAGCTGTATCAGAAAAATGCTGCCAGGGAGAGTCTTCTGAAGGGACCAGGTTTGTGACGCTTGAATACTTCAAGAGGCTGGTGAGTCAGAAAATTATTTTATTCTATCTTTATGACATTGCATACACACCCTACACTACAGACTTCAAACAGTGTGTGAACTGTCCAAGAACTCTCCCCTTCAGGTTATTGTAAGAACTATGCTTCATGGGGCTCTGGCGAGAGAGACTCTTTAATGGACTGGCCTTCGACCTTGTTGTCACTAGTGGGACATTTAGGGCATTCCATCCCCAAAGGTGTATTGTTACCAATGTTATTGTACTTTAATGTAAATACTGTTTTCTACCTTTTCTAAAAAAAAAATCTCTACTTTTGAGGGATTGTTCAGTGCTTTTTCTGTGGTAAGGGTTGTTGTTGTCATTGTTGTTGTTTAGATAGACTGTACATGCAGATTAGGATGTGGTTTTTTGTCTTTTCTTACAGGTGTTCCTGGATGACAGAAGAAGACAAAGAAGAGGAGGAGGGCTCATCAGGTCCCTCGTCAGTGCTTATGGTGTAGAATTTAAATGTACTGTGTTATTATTGCTAATGGTTGTAGTTGCAGGCTGCCCAAGGTCGGAAAGGTCCCGGGTTTTTGTTTTATTTGGGAATATTATGTTAGAGGCAGATAGGTTTTCCCTAGAGGGTTAGGGGATAGACAGGCTGTGGTCCTGAGTGGCAGAGGGATTGCAGTGCTGATCTATCAGGGCTATTCTCTGGATGGTTCTACCAGAGCCACTAGGTGTCCATAAATGCGTGGATAGAGTAGAGGCTGATATGTCAGCTAGGCCTCTAGGCCCTTAGTGTTGCCTACCTGTGCTTGCACATGGTAGGAGGGCCTGATCACCCCTCCACAGGTAGCACATATAGGTGGGATGGCCTAAGGTCGGTGCATAATGACTGGGACAGTCATTTTCTGGTCAAGGGTGTAACCCCTTTGTTACCGGGGTTTCTAGAATCCCAGTAAGACCTAGTGGTAGGCAGGGAAGGCAGCTAGAAACTCTAGTTAAATGGGTTTCACACTGTCTCACTCTGTTCTCAGTCACAGCTGAGACTTGAGAGATGACATCATAATAGAACTGTCGCAGCTGCATGAGCCACATTTGGAATCTTCAGCTCAGAGTAAGTTTAGAACCTTGGGAATTCAAAGTGATTCTTCAGTTTGTCCTTAAGCAAACAAGAAGAACACCAGTAGTTGTCTGTTTACCTCCCTCTCTGGGAGGATGAGGAAAAGTTCTTTGTGGGTTCCAGGGCAATCCCTTCTCCCACCCTGGGAAGAATGCTGCCTGTTTTAATTTAAGTTCAGTCTGTTCATGTATAACAGCAAGGTTACAGTTTTCCGCCTGTGGGTACCTGCAATGAATGGGTGAGAGTTTGGCCCCATTGGAAGGGCAAACAACTTCTTTTCTTCAGTTGGATTTCAAATATTGGGGACTGCTATTTGGGAGGACTATGTCAACTAGGACAAACAAATAGAGCAGTCATCTGTTTAAAAGTGTTACTGGATTTAAAGTTCATTGTAGAGGGTGCTTCAGGTCATCCACCGTCTATCTACATTTTAAAGTCTAAAGTTCTGTGTGTCCAGAGAAATGGCCGGTATGGGCTGTGGAGCTGGAGGTGGGAAAACTCCCCATCTTTAGTAACCAGGTCCACCTCTGGATTTCTTCTGTGTTGTTGCTACTTGCCTCATCGCCAGGCCAGTGATGGGGTGGGTCGCAACTTGAAAATCTCTTTAGGAGTCACAGACTCTAAGTGGTGTGGTGAGCCACAGTATGGGAAAATTACTCCTTGTTGGATGGGAGTCTCCTTGTTTGATGGGAATTTCAATTGGAAGTATGAAAACAAATCTCTCTAGAGTTGCAGACTTCAAGTGGTGTGAGGAGCCACAGTTTGGGAGCCTCCTTGTTTGATGGGATGTCTTTCCAAAGTAGAGTTTGGGTTCATTTGCCAAGTGGACCATCAGTCAGTGTGCAGAGCCGGGGCCAGTTGGGCTATGTATCCAATGCACTTGCAAAGTCTGGGCTGAGTGCCTGGTAGGTCCAAAGCCAGACAACTGTTGTATTGTGTTCATTCTCAAATGGACCGCTGTGTTTAACCTCTAATCTGCATTACACTTACATAGCTCTGTGGGGGACCATGCAGTGCTTTGTTTATGTTCAGTGAGTTAATAAATAAAAGCCACACTGAAAATTCCAATTCTGGTTCTGGACATTACAGTTGTGCTTCCTGTAGTTGGATTCATTGGGTGCCCTGTGCGATAGCCAAACCTAGATCTCTTGTGCCAGGTAACCTCATCCTTCCCCGAACTCTAAATACCATATGTATATCCATGTTACAAAATGGACATATGGGTTACATTATTCTTAATTACTGGATTTTACCCTAAAATTCAATTCATTTATGCAAAATGGTACTAACTCAAACGTTTCATGCTAACCCCGGATAACACAGTGCTCTAATCTATGTATCCAGAACTGCTGTCTACAAGAAAGAAGTAACTCAAGATCACCTCCTCTAGGGGCCTAACCTGACCCTTTCAATTCCACAGAACAGAAAGTGATGTTGTGGTAACATCCCACATTGACATTAAAGTGGCAAAACAAAATATTTCCATAATCACTAGTTCTAATGTCACTGAGATGTTTCCCCCCTTACTTTAGAGCCTAGAGGTTTCCCTACATAAAAGGCACCACACACAGGTAGCCAAATAGACTACACAAGTGGTGCTGCAATTGATGAAACCTCTAATAGCACAAACAGTTCTCAAAGCAGTGTTTTCATCTGTTGGATTCTCACAATAAGTACATCTGCCACATCAGTAATAGCCTAAAGGGGCAGGAGGTAGCCAGGTATATTTTGGTTGAACAGGAGAAAACTGTCACAACAAATCTGAGAGATTCTTAGATCTTCTGAAAGTGATTCTTGGTTTCTGCTTTGTTACGGATCTAATGTTGGCTCAGTACTGAGAATGCCAAAATTAATTTATAGTGTCTCTCATTATATTACTTTTGGCACAGTACCTGTAACCAATTGTACCTCCTGGCTGTTATCATTAAGGTCCCTCTGTTTATATTTTAACAAATCTTCCTAGGAACTGAATTAACCTCTATTGCCTTTTTCCCACCAGGGCAGGGCTATATCCCGATCCACAAAATGCTGTTGTAATTCCTGATTTCTGAGTGTATATCTCTGCTGCAGAACAAAGCTGTTTAACCCTCATGAACTGGGATTTGGGGATGTTGTTGATGGTGTGGTGGGGTGACAGCTGCTAGCCATCAAAAGATTGTTCTATCAGTCGGTTTCCTATATAAATCTGTTGCTATAGTCCCATCCTCAAACTTACAAATATTAATCTCCAAAGGAAACCTGCTCATTACTCTGATATACAGTGAACCTAAGATTCAAATTGGTTTGTTCTAAATATTGTACAAAGCATGACAACATAGCAGTGTCCCCACACCATCAACACATCATCAATAAAATAATGCCACATATCTATGAACTCATAAAAGGATTCTGAACCATGTCATAAATATAATCAAGTTCCCATCTGCCTAAATACAAATTTGTATATGTGGGGCAAACGTTGCTCCTCTGTCAGTCCCTTTAACCTGTAGAAAGAACTGACCCTAAAAAGAATTACATTTTTCCTTAGAACAAATTCTGCCAGCTGACATAGGAAGTCAATAAACTTGGATGTGTAGGAGGAGTGATTTCTAATCAAAACCTAAGAGCTGAGAGACCACCCACATGGGGTACATTTGAGTACAAAGCCTCAACATCCAGAGTAACTAAAGCCCATTCTTATTCTATTTGTAAATCACCCAGGATGTTGAGTATCTGGGTGGAGTCCTCACATATGATCTTAATTTAGGCACCAAAAATTAATATGTTGATCCACAAACTAGATAGTGGCTCTGTGAGGGAGCCCATCACCAAAACAATAGGATGCCCTGGGGGTCACTCAAACTCTTGTGGATCTTGGCAGGGTATATAAGTTTGTCTAACTGGATGTGAAACACATAAATATTTAAACGTTTGCAAATCAATAAGCCCCTCATTCAAAGACTGGTCAAATATCTATCGATTTCTTGCTTAAAGCCCATAGTAGGATCTGTTTTCAATCCTGCATAGAAATCAGTATTTGATGTGTCTATAATCTCTTTCACATAATCACCCTATCCATCAACACTAATGACCCCCTCGTCAGCTGGCTTGATAACCAATTCAGAATTAGCCTGCAGCTGGTGTAATCCAAGTCATTCTTCACTATCAATATTAATATAGTTCAGGTCCATTAATTCACTCCTACGAGTGCTCTAGTTCCTGTAGAACAGCTCTTTCAAAGGTAATAACAGCAGAATAAGCAGGCAAAAAGTAGAGGGTGTTTAAACTTCAATTCAGTTCTTTCTGCTGAAACCTGTTCACTTTCCACAGTCTGTTCTACCGATGCTGTGTCTATAAAGAAGACCCTCCCAGTTCATTCAGATCTAGCAAAATGAACTTGCAAGTTTAATTTCCTCGTAAATTTCTTAATGTCTAGAAACAGTTCAAAATCATCAAAAGTATTTGTGGGACAAAACTAAGTACCCTTAGACAGTACCTTAATTTGTGATGCCGATAAAGGAAAGATGACAATTCGACCACATTCACTTCTATCTGTTTTGTATGATCGTTGCTCTGGTCTGCATCACAGATCCCCTCATTATTGTGACTGGACTTTGGGTAGTGTGTGTTGTTGTCTCCAACCACTTTGTTGAGAACCCACGTTACCCCTTGTTTCTGCAGCCCCATGTGTTCGTTTCCACCATCTGGAAGTGTACCACTCTCAAGCTGCGTCTGGGGGTGGATGTGTGGAGTTGAACTCCCTTCCTTGCTGGCCTCAATAAGCTCATTAGTCTCATCCGTTGAATCTGTACTGGATTTGGAAGTGGATGTAAAGTGATCTGTGATTTGATCTGGGGTTTTCTAAATGGACTTTCAAGGGGTAACCTCACTTCACTGTTGCATGTTACTGTTTCCTCTCCCCTCTGATTGTTCCTTCTTCTAGCACTATTAAAGTTATGTTGTACTTTCCAATTGAACACCTGATCATTGAGATAATCTTGGCGGTCACGCTCAAACTTAGTCATTTTTCTCACCTTAAGTTTCTGATCATGGTCTATAATGGTGTGTTTAATTCATTTCAAAATCTGAAAAATCTGGGTGATCTGCAAGAACTCCTAAAACTGAAGGTGGACAAGCAATGGGTCCTGATGGAATTCACCCAATTCTAATTCTAAAGAATTAAGGAGGAACTAGTGAAACCACTGGCAACTCTTTTAATAAATCATGGGAGGATGGTGTGGTACCCGAGGTCTGGAGGAAGGCGGATGTGATTCCCTTCACAAAAGTGGGTCCAAGACAGAGGCAGGAAGCTAGACCTGTCAGTCTGACCTCTGTGGTAGGAAAGTGATGGAGTCACTTCTGAAGGAAAGAATAGTCAAGTACCTAGAGCCAGTGGAGCACAGGACCCAAGGCAGCATGGGTTCACAGCGGGAAGGTCATGTCAGACAGATCTAATAGATTTCTTTGACTGGGTGACCAAAGTAGTAGACCAGGGAGGGTCTGTGGACATAGCCTACCTAGACTTTAGCAAGGCATTTGACACAGTCCCACAAAGATTAATAGTCAAATTAACCAGCCTGGGAATGGGACCCAGGGGTGGTAGCCTAGTAAAACATTGGCTGGACAACAGGACACAGAAGGTAATTAAATGGAGTCCACTCTGAAGAAAGAAGGGGTGCTAGTGGGGTACGTAGGGTTCAGATGGTCCAGTCCTTTTTAATGTCTTCATCAGTGACATTGCAGAGGGACTGAAGGAGTGTATTTTTGCAGATGACCAAAGATCTGCAACAGGTTTGATACACAAGGAGGTGTAGAAAGGATGAAATGGACTTGGCAAGGTTGGAGGAATGGTCAGAAGTATGGCAGCTAGGATTCAATGCAAAGAAGTGCAAAATAATGCACCTGGGAAACAAGAACCCAGGGGAAGAACACACAATGGGTGGGAGGTAGTAACAACAACAAAAAGAAAGGACCTGGAGTAATCATATCAGATGACCTTAAGGTTAGCAAGCAATGGAGAGAAGGCAGTAGGAGGGCTGAGGGTATACTGGGATGTATAGGAGAGGCATCATCAGCAGAAAACAGGAAGTTGTTATCCTTCTGTACAGACAGTTGGTGAGACCCCATCTGAGTACTGTGTCCAGTTCTGGAGACCCCCATCTCACAGGACATAGACAGGATAGAGACAGTTCAGAGGAGGGCAACTAAAATGGTGCAGGGTCTGCAAGAGAAGCCATAAGGAGAAGAGACTAAAGGAGCTTATATGTATACCCTTGAGGAAAGAAGGGAGGGGGAACATGATAGAAACTTTTAAGTACCTCAGTGGAATCAATAAAGTCCAAGAGGTAGTATCTTTCAGAAAATAGAACACTAAAGAACAAGGGGACACAATCAAAAAGATAGAAGGAGGGCTGGTTCAGGGGGCAATGTGAGGAAGTATTATTTCACACAGAGGGTAGTGGATGCATGGAACAGCCTTTCCTGAGGAGGTTGTGGGGTCTAAAACTGTGGGAGAATTCAGAATGCATGGGACAGACATAAGGCAATTCTTCTTGTAGAGGTAGGAAGAAATAGGCTGTTGGTTAACTAGGATCTAAGCCTATCCTGTGAAGTAAGGAAATGGGCAGACTAGATGGACCAAGCGGGTCCTTATCTGCCATCAAAGTCTATGTTTCTATGTTTCTATGATCTTTAAATGTCAAAATTACCTCCTCTCTGCACTTTAATTCCTGCTCCAGATCATTACTCTGTGTTGTGTAGTCCCTAATGAGACAATAAACAAACAGCATTGAGGCAGCCTGCATCTATTGTTTCCAATCTGTAAAAATTCCTTTTTTCTGCAGTGGATGGTGCTGGAGTTTTGTGTTTTCTTGGAAAGTAGTTTCTCCCAGTCCTTCCCATGCTGTTCAGCAAACACTTGGAGCATTGATTTAGGATACCATTAAATCTTTTACAAGCCATTGGCTTTGCAGGTGATAAGGTGTCATGCATTTTACCTTTACACTTCTCCCACAAACACACATTAGGTCCGACATGAAGAAACCCCTGATCAGTGATAACCTCCTGCAGGAACCTGACATGGGAGAAAATCCCTAAAGGAGTCTGCCACTTTGTCTGTCCTCAGTGAGGATAGGGTGACATAATCCACCACTATTAGGATAAACCTCTTCCTGGAGGAGCTTGGTGTAGTCAAAGACCCCACAATATCCATTCCTACCCTCTGGGATGGCTTTTTACTATGGGCAGGGAATTAGGATGGCTTGAATTTTTCTACCCACCTTTTTATTTCTTGGCACGGTGACAAGACCTGCAGTATTTTTTCCACTGCTGGGTGCAGTTGAGCCAATAGAAATTCTGGGCTGATCGCTGTGTAGTGTACACGATTCCAGATGTCCAGATATGGGGATATCATAAGCAATCTTGAGCATCCACCATGGTACCTCTGGGAATGACAAGCTGCCTGCTCATTATCCCTCCTTTGTCCTTACATTCTGTGTATACAGCAGTTCATTGTCCCAGTAAACTCTATATTTTTGGTCACCTCCTGTGCTCTGTCAGATTCTGCCCAGGCTCACAGCCTCTCTAACTAGGGTACTTTTTCTGAGCAGCTGCAAAATTTGTACACATTCCGAAGGCATGGGAGAGGTTCCTCCAGTTTCGAAACTAAGGTCCCTAGCTCTCTGACATTTTGCCTACCTCCTCCTATGAGTAACCTTTTGTAGCTGTTCTGTTAACTGCTACCTGGGAGTGTTACCGCCTTTCACTGTTCTACATATCCAGGAGACACAGGCTGGGGAACCAACCTCTTAATATTTTTACAAGGGAGCTTCTAGAGAGGTCAGGGAACCACAATTGACTTTGCTGCCTGACCATGGGTAACTGCACACTGCATCCCCTTTTTAAAGATTGTTCTATAATAATCATGTCCAGGGCCAGATTTTCTGCAACTGCAACTTTTGCATAGTCTTTCCTGTCTCACCCCAGTCCAGAGAACATTAGCAAGTAGCAGAGTTTCTCACTCCCAGTGAATATCCATTACTGTAATAAACTGATTGATTTTATATAAGCTATTCAGGCTCAACCAAATCCCTTTTAAGCAGCCCATGTTCCTTTAATCCATGGTGTATATACTCCTGATTACTGGCATGCTTAGGATACAACAACATACTTCTTCCCCAACACCACTTTGTGCACTGGGTCTGTCTTTTGGGACACAGTCTTGCAAGATGTCTAGGTTGTTTGCAAAACCAACATTTATCTCTTTTAGCAGGCAAATCTTTTTTGTAACCTGGGCTGCCCACTTTCTGGGGAGGAGGAGGTTTTAGCTGCCCTGAAGGTGCACTTTCCCTTTCTGCACTGCCATGCCCATCTCACTCCTTCTCAGAGCAAGTTTGCTCCTGGCATAGTGGTCCAAGAGCTTGGCAGCCTTCTGCACTGTTTTTGGATCTCGGCCCTCTAGTACAGTCTTCTAGCTCTGCTGGGCAAGCCCAAAAGAACTGCTCCAAAAGTGTACGCTTTTCATTTTCTCTACAGAGTCTGCTTATATCCCTTCCCACCGATGTTTTAAAAACTGATGTTGTTTGGTAGCTAACTCCTCGTAGCTCATGTCAGGACTTCTCCTGAGCTTATGGGACTTAACTTTGTATGCTTCAGCTGTCCGTCATACTTTTTAACAATGCAGCTGTAAGTCTGCCATAATACTTTACTGTCCTGATTGTTCATTTGACCCAATGCATCACAAGCTTTCCTGGTAAGCAGTGGGGATAACTGGCTAAACTGCAGGACTCTCTGGGAATTTTGACACTGAATGCATACCTTTTCAAATGACTTTTAAAAATGCATCCATATCTTCCCCTCTTTAAATTTAGCTATCAGTTTAGAATTTAATTTGTAATCCAGTCCTGGAGTTCGGGTTTACCCATGCCACTTACCTGCTCTGGTGCTGGTCTTTGGAATCGTACCTTCTCCAGTTTAAATTTCTTCTGATGCTCTTGCTTCTCTCTCTGAAGCTGTCTTTCTGTTTTCTTTTGCTTAGCCTCGCTGCTCTTGCTCGGCCTCTCTGAAGCTATTGCACTTTTTTGCCTCTCTTCCACTCCCTTCTCTTCTCTTTCCATCTCCATCTTTTCAATTCGAACCCAGCTCTATTTTCCTCAACTCTATTTGTAGCCTGACCCTTCTGGCTCCAGCATAGTGGCGACCTTCCCTGCTGTGGTGGCTCTCGGTTCACACTGCTCCTCCTCCTGGGTCTGGACACTGTGATGGACCCTGGCCCCTCCACGCTCAATGTCTGTCCCTTTCAGTCACCAACTCTAGAAACATAGAAACATAGACTTTGACGGCAGATAGGGACCGCTTAGGCCCATCTAGTCTGCCCATTTCCTACACAGGATAGAGCATGGATCCTAGTTAACCAACAGCCAACATAACTCTGACTCGAGGTCTTGGGCATCGGCTGCCACAGAGCCTCCACAAGGTTGCTTCTTGTTTTGTCCCTCACGACAGACTCCTCTCTCCGGCACAACTGCCTCAGGTATTCTGCAGTGTTCTCACTGTCGGTGGAAGTTACCCTTTCCCTAATCTACTGCTACATTAGCTCCACAAAAAAAATAAAACAGGTAGGGAAATTAGACTGTAACCACAATGATACATTTCTTCTTCTTTTTTTTTAGATCACTGCCTGGTTCTGTGTGTGAACTATTATTGTTTATCAGTCATGACACACCAGACTGTTAATGCTTGTGCTACCAAATAATTTCATAATATGCAAACAAATCTTTTATGCAGCACTGCAAACCAAATCTTTAGATCCACCTGTGCTTACAGATTTGTCACAAATGCACTCAGGGCCAGGCCGTCTGCTCCCACAGGCCAAACCTTGAAGTGCAATATGTGAACAGGAGACAAACAGGTAACCCTCCTGTCTGTTTTGGGTCTGAACAACTACCAGTCTTTAGTCCTGGGGCCAAATAAGAACCCTTTTCACTAGCACGTCCAGGTAACAGGTCAAATATCACACACCTCTTCAGGAAAATACAGTTTCAGTACTTAACCTAGCGTGGCACATAACCTGTTTCACAATCCCTCCTTGACTCACTTGAGACCTTGGTACCTTACCTTGGTGCATATGGCAACACATTGTAAGCACTTAACAGTCCTGTCGAATTATCAACACTGTCTCAGCATTCACACTTTAAATTAGGAAAAGGCTCAGGCAGGATATCAAGGAAAACCAAAGTTTACTAGAATTAAAAATAGAAATGAACCAAAGCAAAAGCATATAGTATCTATAGTACAGTAATTGAAGGAATACTACCTGACAGGGTGGGTGTATATACTGGCATAACATCACACACCTTCAAAGTAGTTGGGCCCAAGGCCACTGGCCAAGGGCATCCAGCACCTGAGAAGGGATGTTATCCGAGCATAACACCCACACTGGAGGGCATTATTCCTATTATACAATGGCTTATTGTTTTATAGTAAAAAAATATAAAGAATGTTTTTTGTTAGTGTGGAAAAAATATTTTAGCTTCTTAGAGAAAAAAAAGTACCTGTGGCTCAAGTGCAATACAATCAGCTGGGATGCTGGTGCCAGGATAATATCCCTGGCTGTGGTGGCCAGCTGACCAATCAGAAACCAAGATTTTTGCCATTACATAAAAAAAAATGGACAATCATAAACAAAAAACACCTTATACTGAGTATCTAATCCTACCCTAGTTTCAATTGATAAATATTGGTGGTTGAATTACCTACTTTAGTGAGAAGTGCTTCTTGGGTAGTGTTCTTTCAGGAGTTCAGAAACAAAAAGAACAATCTTCTCTCAGCTTGGACAGTCTATAGAACAAGGGTCCCACCCAGCTTTGAGGTCACAACTCAGTGGTAATACTGGCTGTGAGGTCACTACATTTCCTGTATACCAACTTAGTCTCATGCATCTGCATATTTCTAAGTGTTTCACTTAACAACAACAACAGCAACAGATGTGTATATATATATATATATATATATATATATATATATATATATAATGTGTCACAGTAGTGCCACTATAATTAGGGTTTGAGTACCCCATTTAAAGGTTAAAAATTATGACATTTTACACTTAATAACTTTGCCACTGTATAATGGATGTACCTGAAATTTGGCAGGCATGGAGTTCTCTGGATCTGCAGTGTTTGTATTGGTCAGATATACAGTTGTGGAGCTATAAAGCACAATACAAAGTTACATTTATGCTTTTTGTGCATTCTTTACTCGCACCTACAGGTCCACCGGTTTGCTGACCAGTGCCGAACCTTCAGGGGCATGGCCAGGATTCCCAAATGTGCCTTTCAAAATTTCATAAGAAAAATATTAAATGGTTCAAAAGTTATTCAAAATATGTTTCCTATTATAGTCAATGGAAAAGTTAACAAAAGTTCAACAGTGGCACAAATGCAGTTCTTAGTGTACAAATGACCCCTGTGGTGTCGTGGAGTCAGCCATTTTTTCTGAGTTACTGGTCACAGAAATGCTGACATTTAAATTTGGGACACTCTAGGGACACAATTCTTTTGTATTCACCTAGTCAAGCCCTGAGGATACTAGCCATGTATTTTTGGGGGTTAACACCCAAAAATATATTTTTCAAATTTTTAAACTGTGAAGTGTCACAAGTAATTAATACCTTCCTGCGACCTTTAAATCATTGTTTTTGCAAAAGTGTTGTGATTTGACACTATGCACCCCAAAAAGAATGAGGAAATCTTTGCCACCCTGCTGAAAAGAGCAGTTTGGTCTTTTGGCTTGAAATTTGGAGGGAAGAAAGCCAAGATCCAACAGATGTGCCTGTTTGAGGGTTGTGACAAATATGAGAGGGCTGCAAAGTTACGATATTCTGAAGTTGACTATTTTCCCGCAAACTAACATTATATGCTCGCCGCCCTTGGGGCCTGTACCTCGAAACGCTTTAGATATGGACTTTTCATCAGAAAATGCTTAGCCTCCCACTAGGGGGCTAAGTACAAAACTAGCCAGAAAGTCATAAATTATATGAAATTTTAATTTTTTCTATATGTCAGACATTTCCTGAGATATAAGCAATTTAGTATTCCAAGTGTTCATTTTCTGCTCCGTGGCCCATACATTCTTTGTATTCACTGTGTTTCTATGCAGTTTTTGGGAAAAAGGTGTGCACTTCCGTTACTGTTACAGTTAGCATTTCCACTTGCATTTCTGTAACCGCTTATGCTTCCCATCTACACCACTGTGTGTGTTACCATTTATGCTTCATTTGTACTTGCATTTGCTTTTTACTCTACCATTTGTGTTTCCATTAGCATTTCTGTTTGTGTTTGTTTAACATCTCCTGTGCATTACCATTTGGGTTTGTGTCTGACGCTTCTGTTTTGTGTTGTGTTTCCTTTGGTGTCATCTGTTGCTGTTACCATTGGTATTTGTATTTCCAATTGTTGTACCATTTCAGCGCATACCATTTGTGTTTCCAGACGCACTTCGCATTTGCATTTCCATTTGCATTACTGTTCGCTTTGATGTCATTGTTGCTGTTACTGTAACTGTTTGCATTTCCAATTCGTTACGACTACTGTTTGCATCTTTGTCACCGTTACGTTTCTGTTGCCCTTAGCATTTGCATTTTCAGTTGCGTTTCTGTTGGTGCAGTGTGTTACTGTTTCTCTTCTGTGGCGCCATTGCCTTAACTGTTTGCATTTCTGTTTTGCTTTGTGTTGCAGATTTGCATTTTCTACCATTTGCATTTCCGCTAGGCACTGCTTACTTCGCTACTGTTTTCATTAACATTTGTGTGTCTGTTGCCATTAGTATTTGTATTACTGTTTGGTATTACCATTTCTGTTTTTCATTAACATTTGCGCTTGCATTTCTCTTGCTCTTTAATTACCATTTATATTTAAGTCTCACCATATGCGTTATTATTTGCGCTTGTATTACCGTTAGCATTACTATGCAAAAGAAATCACATTCCATTCACTATTTATAGTGCTCATTCTCAAAAAGATGGAAATTATGGCAAAACTCGCTTAATGCATCAGTTAGGATGTTACACAGCGACAAAGTGAGGAAATTCAATGTTAGTTGCCACCCTCTCACCCCAAGCCCACCCCATCCCACCACAACAGGCATCGGGTATGTGTGTAGTCTTGTCCTAACTCCTCACCCCATTCTCCTGTACTGCACCACCTCAGCTTGCTTACACATTGGATGGGGTGAGAGTTAGGACCAATGACACCAGCTCACACCCCAATGCCTGTTGGTGGGGACGGGTAATATATGGGCAGTAACCCCAACACCAACTTTCTCACTTTTGTCACTGTGAACAACCTTAACTGATGCATTAAATGGAGTTTTTTTGCTATTAAAAATATATACATATATATATATATATATATATATATATATAATGGGTTACAAAAAGAATCATCTAAATCATCTGTAATTGGTGAAAGACCATCACATGACTGTGTATTATCAGGCCGCCGATGGCACACCTGCATTTTTATCCCCTCTAAACAATTTCTGACATTTATAAGATAGATAAACCACTCTGAGGTGTGAGGTTGCGTTCTGATATATGCATGTCTTGGGTTCTTGACACATGAGGCTGCCAACACACACCAAGATGTGCATATATCAGAGTGTGACTGCACACCTCAGAGTGGTTTATCTATTACATTACAGTGGGACGGTAGTGCCACTATAGTTAGGGTTGAGTACCCCATTTAAAGGTTAAAGTGTGAAATTTGTCAGGTTAATAACTTTGCCACTGTATGATGATTTGCCTGAAATATGGCAAGCGTGGAGTGGTGCCATAGATCTTTGGATCTGCCAAGTTCGCACTCAGTCTGCAATATATAATGGTTGCTGAACTATAAAGCACCATTCTGTGTTGCATTTATGCTTTTTGCACATTCTTTGCTCACACGTACAGGTTGCATGGTTTGTGCCACTTGTCCAAAACCTTCAGGGAACATGCAGCCAGGGTCCTCGATGTGCCTTTCAAGATTTCATGAAAAATATTAAACTATTCAATGTTATTCAAAAAACAAGTTGCCTATTATAATCAATGATAAAGTTAACAAACTATTCAACAGTGTCGCAATGCTGTTTTAGTGTCACAAATGACCCCTGTAGTGTCGTGGAGTCAGACAATATTTTTTCAGTTATTGGTCACAGAAATGCTTGCTATTTAAATTTGGGACCCTCTAGGGACACAATTCTTTTTGTGTTCACCTAGTCGAGCCCTGAGGATGCTACCCATGTATTTTTGGCAGGGTTAAACACTCCAGAAATATGTTTTTCAAATTTTTAAATGTAGTGTACGCAAGTAGTGTTGTACTTATGACACTTTCATGATTTTTTTTGTGAAGTGTCGAAATTCACGACACTACTTTGTGACACTATGCCCAAAATAACAGGAATTCTTTTCCACCCTGCTGCAAAAGAATGGTTTGGGTCTTTTGGCTGACATTTGAGAGGGAGAAAGCCAACATCCCATAGATGTGCTTTTGGTGGTTTGGTGACAAAGTATTGTAGGATGCAAAAGTTACGGTATTCGAATTGATAATTTTTCCTATAGACTAACATTGGGGCATTTGCCACGCCTTTTCAGGCCCGATATCTCGAAACGCTTCAAGATACATATTTTTCGTCAGAAAATGCTCTAGCCCTAACAGGGATAAGTACAAGATTAGCCAGGAAAGTCATAAATCATATGAAATTTGTATTTTTTCTATGTTGTACAGTTCCTGAGATATAAGCAATTTACTATTCCAAGTGCTCTTTTTCTGCTCCGAGGCCCATTATTATGCATATATTCTTTGTACTCACTGTGTTTCTCATGCAGCTGTTGGGGAGAAAAGGATATGCGCCCATTACTGTAACAGTTAGTGTTTCCACTCATGCTTTCTGAACCTGTTTGCATTAGTGTTCCGTGCACGCCACCCTGTGCGTTACCCTTTGCATTTTTTGTGTTTGGTTACTGTTACCATTTGCATTTCCACTCATTGTTTCTGTTTGCATTTCATTTTGCATCAATGTGTGCCTTACTATTTGCATTCGTGACGCACTTCCATTTGCATTGTCTTTCCTTTAGTATCATCGTTGCTGTTACCGTTACCATTTTTTCAATTCGTTACCATGACTGTGCACATTATGGTTTGTGTTTCCATACCCACTTGCATTTATGTTTCTGTTTCCATCACCATTTGTGCTTGCGTTTCTATTATTTTGCGTTATCGTTAACATTTGTGTCACCATTTGTGTTGGCGTTTGCACTTCCATTGCCGTTACTTCACTATTTATAGTGCACATTCCTCAAGAAATTTAACAGCAGGTATATTTTAATGTATCAGTTAAGTTTGTTCACAGTGACAATAGTGAGAAATTCAATTTAGGGTTCTCACCCCCCCCCACCGCCCCCTCAACAGGCATTGTGGTGTCGTTGGGTCATCAGTCCTAACTCTCACCCCATTCTCCTCATACTGCACCACCTCAGCTTGTTTATACATGGGATGGGGTGAGAGTTAGAACCGATGACCCCAACACACACCTGATGCCTGTTGATGGGGGGCAGGATGGGGGTGGGGTGCAAGGGGTGGGAACCCTAACATCAAATTTCCTCACTTTTGTCACTGTGGAACAACCCTAATGGATGCATTAAATAGAGTTTTTTTGCCATGATATATATATATATATATATATATATATATATATATATGGTACATGATGGGCATGAGTGTGATATGGCAAATATTGTCACTCCTGCAGAGTGAGCTCTGGATATCTCATGAGTGCTGAAGGCAGGAGTGAGATATTTAGAGCTCACTCTGCAGGAGTGACAATATTTGCTATAGCATACGATCTGCACATCATGTATTCAATTTATACAGTAGGGCTAGGAGTTTCAGAAGTATTGTATGTTGTCTTGTGTTCTGCTCCCATTTGTGTGTTTGCTCATTTTGTCTGTGAGTTTTCTGAATGAGCTGGCAGTGTTACAAACTCTGGGAAACAGATGAGTGTGTTTTGCAATGCTAAATGAGTTAGTTTTAGGTAGGAGTGAGAAACAGACTATTTTGTGAAGCTGTATTCTTTAGAAGTCTGGCTGCAGTCAAGGTGAGAGTATCACAGTAATGGTAATGGGCTGAGAGAGTGCCAGGAACAGCTGAGATTTTAGTGGTAATTGAGTTAGCTACAGGCAGCAGTGAGGAACAGAGTGTTCTATGAAGCTGTGCTGTTTAGAATTCTGGCTGAAGTCAAGCTGAGAGTATCACAATAACTGTAATTGGCTGAGAATCAGAGTTTGAGGAACACATGAGTGTTTTTCAGTGGTAATGGAGTTAGCTGCAGGCAGCAGCGAGGAACAGACTGTTCTGGAAAGCTGTGCTCTTTAGAATTGTGGCTGACAGTCAAACTGAGAGTATCACAGTAATGAGCTGGAAGTTAGAGTGTGGAATAGGTGAGTGTTTTGTAATGCTAACTGGAGTTAGCTGCAGTCAGCAGTGAGACCTTTCTGCAGTTCTGCATTTGTGTCAGTGGTAACAGCACAGGTGTTTCTTGCATGCTGAGGGAAAGCTGCCTAGAGTGATGATATCAGTGACTTTTGTGTGACCTGTGTGTGTAAATGGCTGATCTCATCACAGCAGAGCAGAGGGTAAAATATCACACTGCAGTGGATGATGCACTGTTTTATCTCACTCATTTATCCTCACCCCTATTGTGTATATATATATATATATATATATATATATATATATATAGCAATATAGCTATATATATATATATATATATATATATATATATATATATACTTTTTTTTTTAAATTAGTGAACCACAGTTTTATGGCAGGTGAGAATTCCTTTTATCTTCAGAGGAACTTACTGACAGCTATTTCTCCTATTTGTAAGAGTTTAACAGGTAACTGTCAGTAGTTGGTTTTCTTCTAAGGGGTCATAAAATGCAGTACTTTATATATGTGACTGGTTTACAGCTTATACAACCTGGTTTTATTATAGTCTCAGGAAGTCAGCCTTCACAGCTAGCTGACAACAAGCAAGGCCAGCACATTCTTTTTTTTTACAAAATCCAATATCCCATGAGGCTGTTCTGCTTGGCCTGTGTTGACTGCCATACATCTCAAGCAGAAATCTAAAGAAACATATTTATATCACAAATATAATACAATAATAACAAGCAGATTGCTATCATTGTCACAATCAGGCTGAGGTGGGCCACTATGGAAAAGGAGATTGAGGATAGTGCAGTTTTACAAGGATCGAGGGTGGATGGGTGCTACTACACTATGGAAAAGGGGTTCTGGGATAGTGTAGTTTTTACTAGGATCGGGAATATATTTGATGACATTAGTGTTTGGGCTGGGGAGGGGGTCACACTAGAGTACCCAGGAAAGGGATTGGGAATATATTTTATGACAGCTGTGCTTGGGGCTGGGAAGGGGGTCACATTAGACTACCAGGGAAAGGGGATCAGAAATATATTTCATAATAACTGAGCTTAGGGCTGGGGTGGGGCTGACACTGGACCAACAGGGCAATTGAGAGACATCTTAGACATCTTTTATTTCTATACATATCAGGGCTGGGGTGGCTGACCCAGCCTATTCTATTAGATGCAGCCATGCAATGAGTTTATATGGACATGCAAATGGCCCTTTGTCCCTTGCATGCCCTATGTGCCCATTTGCATGTCTGGGCTGAATATCGCATCAGATCTTGGGATCCCCATACCTGCATTGATACAAGAGCTCTAAGGGAAAAAATACCTCAATTCTTGTGGCACTTCCTAGTAGACAAACAGGTGGGGATGGTATTTCTCCAGTCCCACCCATGCTGTTCTGCAAACACCCTGAGTATGATTTTCAAGGTCCCATTAAATCGTTCTACTGGCCCATTCACTTGTAGGTGGTAAGGTGCTGTACCTTGCAACACCCCACACCTCTGCCACAAACATTTCATCAGGTCTGCATGAAGTTACCTCCTTGATCAGAGATAACCTCCTGATGAAACCCTACATGGGAGAAAATCAGTAGCATGCATCCACACTTTTTCTGCCTTAATGGAGGACCAGGCAACTGCCTTCAGATATTGGGTGGCATAATCTACCACCTCCAGAATATACTTTTCCCCAGAAGACTTGGGTATTCAAAATACCCACAATATCCATTGTTACCTTTAGGAAAGGCTCCTCCATTAATGGGTAAGGGACTGAAGCAGCTTTAGCTTTTTCTTCAGCCTTCCCTATTCATTGATTCTGGTGACAGGATCTGCAGTATTCTTTTTCAGCTGCTTAGTAAAGCTGGGCCAATAGAAATTGTGAGTTAATCATTGCATAGTGAGAGCAATGCTCAGATGTCCTGACATGGAAATATTATGAGCTGTCTTGAGCAATAACTCAATGATATCCCTGGGAAAGACAAGCTGCCTGCCCAGCACCCTCCTCATGTCCTGTGTGTATAACAGTCCATTGTCCAAGAAAACCTTTGTTTTATGTCATCCCTGATATTCCATCAGACTCTGCATAGGTTCTCAGCTTCTAGCTAGGTTCAGTCCTTGAGCTGTTGCAAAGTCCTGACACCTTCCCACAGCATGGACATTGCCCCTGTCATCTCCCAGACTGAGGTCTATAGCTGCAGAGTTTGGTGATTCTGCACCACAGCAACCTCAGCCCCTTGATATGTGTTACCCTTCCCTCCCTCAGTCAGCTTCAGTAGCTGTTTGGTGAATGTTACTTGGGTAGTTCCATCTTCTTTTATCACTCTCCTGCAAGAGACGCAGGCTAATGGACCAGCCTCTCAAGTCTCTTGTGGAGCATCAGTGCAGTTCTGGAGATCACAGGAGGCCTAGCTGTCTGACTTCAGGTAACTACATATAACACCCCTGCTGAACATCATTTCCTAGAATAACATTCACAGTGAGTGTGTCTGCACAGACACCTTTTGCACCCTTTCTTGCATCACCCCAGTCTAGCATAATGCTGGCTAGGTGGCAGGGTTTGTCTGCCCCAGTGAACCCCCTACAGACACAAACTGATTTAGCAAGAGTTGCTCAGGTCCAACCAAATCCCCTTTACCATTGTAAGAGATGCCCCAGTGTCCCTTTACCTTCGAATCTACACCCCAGTCACTGTAACTGGATGCATGTGCCTCTCATCTTCACAGGAATAGCCCCAGGATATAGTTAGCAACCAGTTCAGCTGGAGGAACTTTTACACCTTGTGTCTTTTAGGACACTGCCTGGCAATATAACCTGGCTTTTTACAGAACCAGCAATCTTCAACTTGTTCTTCTTCAACTATATTGATAACAAATTGAGATAAAATGATCTTTTTTTCAATCGGATCTAACAATCAACATAATAAGGAAAAATATGATACTATATACATCTACAAACATCATAAATTACAATATAAAACACAAATGAAGTGTCCAGAAATATACCTAGCAGGAAAAAATATGGCAACAAAAAGGTTGTACCTAGGTGGTTCAATGCTAAAGTAAAGAAACTGGTAAACAAGGAAACAAGTTGTTCAAACTGGTTGTAAATCAAATAATTCCTAGGCATGCTAGTCTATAGGGAGTTGGTAAAGGCAGTTAAGAAATTATTAAAAGGCTAAAGCAGAGTAAGAATGAACTCTGGCAAACAAAATTAAAGATAATTATAAACTGTTCTTTGCACATATTAACAAGAACAAGCAAGGTCACAACATCGGACTATATATAAACAATGAGAGAAATATTACAAAACAATAAGGAAACAGCAGATATTCAGAATGACTATTTTTGCTCGGTATTTAACATCATCAATATGGGTAAAACAAAATCTGCAGGCAAATATAGTTAAACAGGACCGGGGAAAATAAAAGTTGAGTTAAAGGATGTGAGGGAGGGACTTCAGAAAATCAATATAAATACATCCCCAGGACCAGATAATATGCATCCCAGAGTCTTGAGAGAGCTATCTGAACAACTAGCACCTTAACTGGTTTACATTTTCCAGTTATACCTGGACAAGGGGAGGTGGTACAGGATTGAGGGAGGCAATGGTGGCACCTATATTAAGCATGCATTTGTCAATGACAATGTTTGCTTGCTGACATCAGCATTGGACGTGCAGGAGTTAGGCAGATGCAGAATAGGAGTGGCTGTGAAGTATTGAACTCATGCTAACCCCACCTCCACTCTGCAGAGATAGACAGGCATTGGGGTGTGCTGCTGTCATTACCTATAATGCTCATGGCATTTCACCTCACCCTATCCTGTAGACACCAACAGTGTAGAGGTGTGTCTTGGGGTGTTCAGCTTACAGTCACCCCATTTCATAAGGACATAAACTGAAATGAGTGCAGTACAGGAGAATGGGGTGAAGTCTGGGGCTGAAATGCAAGGCACACTGATACCTGTCATTGGCTTCAGGGTGGGGGTAGAGGTGGAATGGCATGAGCATTACAGCTGGCAATCCAATGGCAAACCTCTGATATCTGTCAGTCTGTACAGGTGGGACGTTATGGTTAGAAAACCTAACACCCTAGGCATTTGTTGGTATTTGCACTACAAATATTCTGCATGGCCTTTTGTAACCCCTACCTCTGAAATCATTTTGGACCTCTTCTCATGAACACTGGCACTGTGATTTTGTTAATGTGCCCTGAACTTCAAGTTCCACAGCAACCATGCCACTCTATGCCAGATGTGCAAAACACAGATCGGACAGGATGTGAAGAATGACAGCTGTACCATTCATTAGGGTGGTGTGAAGAGATGGCGGTGTTGAAAATATGTAGTGAAATATTCAAAATGCTTTAAGTTCCAAGCGTCCGTGGAAACTGCGCAAACATGCTCATACTGCAGTCATTTAGTGGCATTATTTCAACAAATTTTCAACATCGGCATTTTGTGACCTCTGCTCATGAACACTGTTACTATGAGTTTCTTAATCTGTCCAGAACATTGATTTCCAAAGCGATCGTGCCATTGTGCCAGATGTGCAAATGCATATTTTGGGCAGGATATGAAAATGACAGCTGTAGTGTTCATAAGGAGGTGTGAAAATGCCAATGCTGAAAATATGGAGTGAAAATATTACAAATTTGTGGACGTTATGAGGGTGTGTGGAAACTGTGCAGTGCACGCTTGTAACACAGTCATTTTATGGACTTTGTCAGCAAATTTTCAATATAGGCATTTTAGGACCTCTGCTCACCTAACAGTGTCACTGTGATTTTCATAATCTGTCCTGAACACTGATTTCCATGGCAACCACGCTTATTCTGCACTGGAAGTACAAAACGCATTTTGACCAGGATGTGAAAATGATGGCTGTACTGTTCATAAGGAGATGGGAAAATGCCAATGTTGAAAATCTGGAGTGAAAATATTACATCAGAATGTTATGAGCATGCTTAGAAACTGTGCAACGATGCTCATAACGCAGTCATTTTTGGGAATTTTTCACCAAATTGCAACGAGACTTTTGAGAGCCCACCTCATGAACAGTGACACTGTTTCTTAGTTGTTTTTTTTGTGTTATTTATTTTCTCCTGCATGCTGCCGCTTCAGCCACTCCTTCAGGCTATGCCAAGGCTGGATCTGATCCATCTGTTCCCTAGCCCTGGACCCTCATATTACAGTGTCCCCAGGGTAACCTGGACATAACCCTTCACTGGTGGGTCCCCTCCTCCGAGGGAAGGTACCGAGGGGCAGGCTAGCACAATACTTGGCCTTTGAGGAACTGCTGAGGACAAGGAGCTCTGGGACGTTGACAGCCTCAGATCACCAGGGCGGCCATCATCTGCTGAATGTGGAGCCATTTTCCACTTTTCTGGTGACACTCCCTCGCGCTGTGTCTTCCTGCCACCGTCTCCACCGGAGACGCCGCGCAGAGCGATGCATCCCTGCGCTACCCATCTAGAGAGGAGAGCAGTCTACAGATGCTCAGCCCTCTCCTTCCCTGCTAGCCCTCGCATCCCAAGTTCATTCCCTCAATCTATACGTGGCTTCAAGGTACACGCTAGCGCCTCATCCTCTACACCACCAAGCCGCTCATTGTTGTTTAGTTAATCGATCCCAAAGGTGATTCAATGCAGTGACCACAAAATCACCTTTCAGGACTGATGACAATGACTGAATTACAAGGTGGGGTCCCAAGAACCCTATGTGGAAAATGTAGTGCCAAAATTCACAAAATGGCTGAGTTATGCATCAAAGTTGAAAAAAACAACATTTATGCTATTATACAGCTTACCAACATTTCTTCAGTTGGCAGTCAGCTTTGAAGAGTGCAGACATGTTCCCAGTCCACCAAAGTGGCTCCAGAGGTATGGTTGTGTGTGTGTGTGTGTGGAGGTGGGGTGCACAGATGATGAGCACGGGTTGTGTGAGGGCATGGACTCAATGAGGGACCATTTTTTTTACAGGATTAAAAAGACACAAGCGGACACTTTGTTAGCTGGGGTAGGCCCCGCATGCCACCTGGGTGTTTGTTCGGGGTACTGGAGCTGATGAGGATTGGGCACCCCGATAAGCCGCCACAGTGTGCTGGGGGTAGGGGAGGCGCGTAGTTGAGCTGAGTTGGGCACCCCTCAGCACATAACAAATGGGGAGGCACATAATGCCAGTGTGGATTGGGCCACCTATTCACAAATGAAATGGGAGGGGGGCATCCTGACAGGAGGATTGGGAACCCCGAGTCAGCTTTCATGGGGACACTGAAATGTTACACTAGGCAAGGCACCACCCTACAATGATGTCGCCTCATTGCAGCAGCAAATCTATTTCGTTGGTGGCATGCTGGCTGAACTAGTGTCAGCAGCTGCATGTCACTGCATTGGGGAAAGCTGGCCAACCTCAAAAGGCACTTGGGGCATTGGCTGCCACAGTGCCCCACCTCCAAAACCTCACTTCTCTCTAAGTTGTCATGAAATGTTTCTGTGCATGTGCGCAGTAAACATAAAAAGGACCCAGGACTAAACCAGAGAATTTCAGACTAGTGAGTCTTACTTCAATGATGGGAAAGATTCTTGAAGGAATACTCAAAGACCATATCACAGCACACTTTGGGTGGCAAAACTATTGATTCATCATAACTTGTTTCACTCAAATCAAAATCATGTCAGACTAAAATGCTAGTCTTTATGAAAAAACAAGTAAGCACAGACCAGGGAGATGCACTGGACATGGCTTATTTGGGATTTTTCAAAGGTCTTGATAAACTCCCATGAAGAGTTAAAAAGAGGTTCTTCAGATGTAATCGGACTTGAATATTATCAATTGGGTGAATGCATGGTTGGCAAACAGAAGACAGTGGTAGCAGTCAATGGGGTCCTCTCGAGTGGGCAGAGGTAATGAGGAAAATTCTGTGGGCTCTGTTCTGGGTCTCTCTGCCTTTTTAATATCTATGTGTCATCATTAAACTATTGTCACCCCTAACATCTGGACTCACAAAGTTTGCTGGTGATTGCAGAATTAGGCAATAGTAAATACAATTGAGGACAGTGAATCCTGCAACTACTCTACAGTAAATGAAATTTACAAATGGACAGTTAAATATAAACTGAGTTAAATCTAGATAAATGTTCCATCATGCACATAGAAAGGCATAGCTAAACACAGCATACAATATGGGTAGTAACAGTTTGCCTATTACAGTTGAAGAAAGGGACCTAGGATAAAAATAACATCTAACCTTCAATTTAGTGCACATTGGAACACAGTAGCGAGAAGGCAAACCAAAATCTAAATTGCATTTTGCTGCACATCCGTAGTAGGGACCTTGTGTATGTCCTCCCCACACACACACATCCACACAGTCTCTTCCCATGTTACATTGGAGTAGCATTCAGCCTTTAAGCATTAGGTTAGATGTGCTATTGTTTGAACAAAACCTCCTGAGCTTACCTACACAACAGACAATTGCAGAGGTATTATAAAATTATGCCAAAAGCTTTATTAATATTTACTAGATACTATAATTTGCAGTACTATAATTTGTGGTGTCAGTGGCTCAGTAGGTAGCACACTCACCTCTGAGGCTGGGAGAACAGAGGCTGTGGGTTCAGTTCCCACATCTGGCACTAGGGTTAATATCCCAGTACTGACACTGTAATGCAGCATGAGAGGGTGCTGCACTTTGAGGTGCCGCTCGATGAGACGCTAAACCGAGGTCCCATCTGCCTGATTGGTGGTAGTTCAGGTTGATGTTAATGATCCCATGGCACTTATTGAAAAGAGTAGGGAGTTCTTATTGGAAAATAAACATAAACAACAACACAGTGAAATCACAGTAAGCAAGAAGAAAATTAAAGTAAATCTGGATACCAAAAACAAACCTATAAACCCCAGAGAAAAATAATAAAGCAGGAAATAAAACTAAATTACTTCAACTTCATAAAGTGTAGAAACCCTTTCCACCACCTCCGGAGTTTAGCTGGAGCCAACCTCTGTGCATCCTGAGAATAAATTTGTGAGAGTTCATTTGAAATCAATACACTAACGCAAATATAGGGCATTTTTTTTGATAGATCACCCATTGACACCTAGCTTGCCATAAATAGTATCTTAAACAACAGAAAATAAAGACAATGTCCCATCATGAAAATGCAAAGGTTTCCTGGAGTAAAGCCCAAGAATTAATACATCATGAGTAATACAGGCCAGCCATTTGAAACCCCATAAGGCTGCCAAATAACCCTAACCCATTAAATAAGAACATTGAAAGAAAAATGGTCCATTGTCTCATCAGCATTAATGCAATGTAAATAGGGACAATTTTGTTCCTCTGTTGCCTTATATTTTGCAGTACCCCAACATTTAGGTGACTTTAGAAAATTAACCACTGTGTTTCCCATTGAAATTGAGGCAATCTGATGCAATTCAACTGTGCTAATACCTTGGGATTGAGGGCAGAAGGACAATTTTTAAAGCATGGATCTTGAGGGTACAAATTTACCATTACCAATTGGTAAAAATGCTTTACATTATTATTTAGGATCATCTTTTGTGATTTTCCATCTACATAATTTTGAGCAGCAGACCAGACATACTGTGGAATATGGATATGAGGATTCAGTTTAGGGTCCAAATGTGCCAATTCAAAATATATTTACCCAATGACCTGGAAATCCAACTTATCTCAATCCTTCCATTGAACCTAAAACACTTTTAACTGAACTCATAAAAATAAAAATATACAAAAACAACAGGATTCACCATCCCAAAGCCTCCGATTTGTACCTAAGTAAGTATAGCACCTCTTAACAGGGTTCAAATCATTGCTCCAGCATTTGAAAACATAAACTATAAATTTTTGTTTCTAAATGAGCCAGGAGAGGAAAACCATGGGCACTTGCTGCAGTCCGGGCAAAAGAAACTGTTTAATCACTTGTATGCATTTTAACTTAGAAAGTTTCACTGCTTTCACCCAGTTACCTTATTTTCCATCACCTGAGGGCCATTTCCCAGTTATCCACTGGCATATTTTGGGAACCAAACAGAATACCCAACATTTTAAGAGGGGTTTGGGAAATGTAACACTTTTTGTATGACTTCAACTGGCCCAGCTGCTCCAATGAACAATCCTTTTGTTTTATGCAGATTTAATTTTGCATTGGAAACTTTTTGAGAAAGAGTCAAAGGCTTTCAAAAAAATAGGAACAGATAACTGATCTGAAAATATAATACTAAATCATCCGATAAGCCTGTAATACAAGGTGATGATCTTTAGCCAATTATCCGAATTCCAGTCCAGTGCTGGAATGTAGTTAACTGCTGCAAAATGGATCCAATGAGAGGGCTTAGGGGACAACCTGATGTACCCTGTAGAAAGGTAGAAACTTTCCGCTGGTGTCCGCTCAAAAAGGTAACACAATATTACATTTATAAAGTATCTTAATTAGCTTAACCAGTTGCGTTGGAACCCCATAATGCTCCAGAGTTACAAAATAAAGGTATATGTACCTATAATAAAGGGTATATGTACCTATCAAATGCTCTGTCAAAATCTGCATAACCATACAGCTTACAATACCTGATAAAGAAAGATGCTCAATAACATCAGATAGCCATTAATGCTAATTGTATTGGTCTATCTGGAATTCCACAGAATTGGTAGGGAGAAATTACTAATTTAGTATAATATTTTAATCTATTTTCAATATACTAGTAAAAATCTTATAGTCAGAATTTAGTAGAGTGATAGGCCGCCAATTCTTAATATCTTGTCTATCCCCCGATTTAAATAAGTAGATTAATAATCCATCAGAAAATGAAGGAAAAAAAACTGAATTCTGTACAAGGTATCTAAACAAAATAAAAGACATTGACTCAATTCAACAGGAAAAGCTTTATACAAATTATTAGAAAGACCATCCGCTCCTGGAGAGATATTTGTTTTAATTTCCAATAACATTTACAATTTCCTCTTGGAAATAGTCTCTAATAATTTAGAGGTCTCTGCCAACTCAGAATGTGAGGAATCATACTTAAATATGAGGTCACAGTTTTATCTAGGATTGGGAAAGAGGGTCTAAAGACCGAAAGTGGTCTATAATTAATGCCCTTAACTGTACCATGGATGTGGCTATAGAGCCATCACGCCTTTTCAAAGAGCCAAAGAGTGGAAGAATCCTTCAAAGTTTTACACATCTCGAGGGATCCCTATAGGGTATTTTTATACCGTTGGTAAGTATAGCCTGTAGGGTTTTAGCCCTATCATACTGAAAATCTTCATACTCTCCTTAAGTTTGGTAATTTGATCAGAATAATCATATCTAGAGGTATATGCCACTGATGTAAGTCTCTGAAGCTGCTGCCTAAGAGACAGGTATTTCAAAAATTATGGTTTTAGCCCCTACCCTTGTTTTTAAACCAATTATGTAAATCTTCTTGGTCTCCAGCCACCAATCCCTAGATTAGAATAAAGGAATGCTACTGATAATCTGGCTTTTAAAATATATTTTACCCTAGCTGAATATGAGGTAACTCTAAGATAGAGGTGTTAAGTTTCCACCTCACCTGCCTAAACTCAGGGGAGCCTGAAGACTTAAAGGAGCATAATAAAAAAATGGTCCAAAAAATTCACTGGGAATCATTTCAAAGGAATTTCCTGCACAGAAGGGGAGACTAACATATAATCTATTAAGGAATAAATGTTCCATTTGCAAAGGAATATTAGGGTCCACGAGAGGAAAAGAAATGCAATTAATGAGCCCAGCCAACTTGACAATTTTAGCCAGCGATTGAGTCACAATACATTTTTTTATTCTGTTTAGGTGAGTCAATGATTATGCAATTGAAGTCTCCACCCCATAATACTTTGACTGTTTGCACCAAAAAGGGTTGAATAGCTTTTAAATAGGCCACCTGTCAGCCTTGGTTTGCATGATTATATGTGTTAATAAAACGATAGCATATATTATGCCATTTCCCATCCAATATCAAAACTCTACCTGATATTAGGTCTATTAAATTATGCAAATGTAAATGCAAAGAGGTAAATAATATGCCTATGCCATCAGCTCTGTCCATTCCAAAGACCAAAAAGAAGAACTCCACACCCAATTCCGCTTGAAAGAGTTTAACTGTTCTGTTGAGTGCATCCAAGTTTCCTGTAAAAGCAAACTGAAATCTGAAACTATGTATATGATGAAAAGTGCTTGCTATTTTGTGGTATTCAGATGCTATGGGTATTAAGAGAACCCAGGACAACCTCAATGCAAGTTATAGAAATTCCAAACCGAACTCTATTTTTCCTTTTTTTCTTTTTTCTCTTTATAATTATCTACTGTTTGTGACAGAGTAGATAAAGAGGATTTTGGGAGTCCAAGTCCCCTAACTCCATCTCTGTGTCCCCATGGGGTAAACAAGGACGTATAGGAATTACTGGTTTCTAGAGTGGGGACAGAAGGTGGAGTTTTGGGATCTAAATGTCTTGATGATCTGCATCGAGGCAGAGGGGACCCAGGAACCAAATTCTGGACTCTTTTCCAGAAACAGCTGATGCATTGTCAGTATGCACACTGGAGAAATTCCAGGGGTCAGGTGGCCCGTTATAATGTGCTGTATCCTTCACCAAACCTGAACCAAGGGTTTGGTCAGCTTTCCCAGGCTCAGTAGAAGGATTCATGGCAGAGGGGTCTACACCAGTAGTCTTATTTTTTTGAGAGGAGGCGAAGAAAAGGAGGCAGGGATGTAGGGGAGGAGGGAGGAACAAGAGGGGAGGAGAGCTTGCAGCATCCTGAGCCTTCTGTATTAATAAATCTGACTAATACAAGATGCTTTATTCTTAGCAGCCCAAGGACATTCTCGGAAAACATGCTCAGTATTCCTCACAAAGATCGCACCTAGAGTGATTGACACATTGCATGTGTCCCACGTGACCCACTTCCCACAGCTGTCACAGAGTGGCTGGTCGTACACTAGAAAGATGTGTCCGAGATCCACATTTATAGCATGCTCTCGCTGTCTGCTATAAAGGCAAACCCCCTATCCCTGCCTAACAAAAAGAATTAGGTATGTATTCTACTCGAGTCAGATGGCCTCAATTTGATTTTATACTTCCAACCCCCAGTCCAGAAATTGTTCTGAATCCAAGATGGGTTCAGGGCACTCAACACCTCACATTTCTGCATACAATCAAAGATGATGTCTTCCACATGGACCCCTCATTCCTAAACATAACCCTTACAATTTTTAGTGGCTTGTTGAAGGTATAACCAAAAGTGGGTCCATGGGAAGAAAATTTACCTGCCCATATTGGTCCCAAAATAAGTCCAATGCATGTGAAGTCCGAAACTGATATCGAAGTTATCTTCTCCGAGATGTTAATAAAAGCGAAAACCTCTTGGGAGTAAAATGAAGCGAGTCTTTAGCAGAGTTCTCCCCACATAGTATCTGTCCGCCTGTTCTCCAAACACCCTTTGTAGTGTATCCGAACCGCATTTCAGCGTGCGCTGCTTCCCTCTTTGCAGTGGAAAAAGTTCAGACATCAGAGGTTTCTGTTGAGGATTTTGGCAAAGAAGAGTCTTTTAATTAGGAAATATCATCCAGGAGAGGAGGGTCTAAAGGTGGGTTAGGTGAGGACGGTGGAAGTACCTGCACCTCAGGAGCCATGATAAGAGAAGGAGGCTGTGCTGGTCAGCTATAACTTTATTTCCATGCAAACTGCCAGTCTTAGCCTTCTGTTTAAAGTCAGGTTTCCATTCAGGGAATGCTATGTAAGGGAAAATCTGAATCCCAAGATGGATCAGGCTTCCAGACGCCTGTCAGAGCCTGCTTCCAGCCTGCCCCTAGAAGAGCTTTGCCTGGAGACCAGGGTTACTGAGCCAGTGAAGAAACCCCTGCTACAGCAGGACATATGGATGAGAATGTTGTTGTATTTCCTTTTACTTGGGAAAAGAATTCAGCAGCCCCCTCTTGGGAAACTACAGCAGACTGATAAATTACTTTAGGCTGTGCTTGAGATCCCTCAATAACAGTTTTTTTCAAAACAAACCCTGTCACCTATCTAATGAAGCAGTCCCACTTTGAACAAATGCAGGTTTAATTATTTTTTTGTAAACTGTCTTGTTGTGAAACAGTGGAAGAAGCCTTTAACTTTTGGCCCCAGTAATGAAGTAGCAGGCTGTGGGTTTCTGATTTCACTGCCAGCCTGCGTAGCAACAGCTGAAGCGTTGGATGCACCTGATGCAGAATGAATATTCAGCGGTTCTGACCGCACCTTCGCCTTCAGAAGCGTTCACTGCAGCCGGAGGATGACAGGAGAAGTGTTACTGCTGTCAGCCAGTAACTTCCCCACTGACATTTGCCAGCCAAATTGCTTTTAACCATTGAACTCTCCAAACCACTTGCAGGAGAGCGAGTCGCTTTGACTTTTCCCCGCTACAGCCACAGCAGGGGCTGGTCATACCAGAGGTAGATTTCCAATCACCGGAGCACTCACTACTGAGTGAAATTTCTTCTCAAACTGTGGCAATAGTATTTTGCGATAGGCAAATGTTGGGAGTATGCAAGGAAATGACTCACTGCTCTCTCACGGACTCTCCTGAATCTCAGCACAGCTGTGGAATTGATTGAAGCAGCCTTTGCTGACAAGAGGTAACTGCAAACATGTCTTGAGGTGTGCTGTTGGTCCTGGTATTAACCCATTCTCCATTTTACTGTAAACATGTACCTCTGTAGGCTGCAATAAATTAGCAAACTGCTTCTCTGAGTTAACTGAGAATGTACTTAAATCTTCCAAATCAATGGTGCATCATGAAATTCATGTCCGAATCCACTTCCACTTATAGTAGATGAAACTGCCTCCTTGTTGCAAGTAGTGGGAGCAGAGGCCAGAACTCCCACCACACAGACGCCTTCCTCCTTCGTGTCCCACACAGAGTGGCCATCCTGACAATGGCCTGTCCCTGCTGCTGGCAATGCAGTAAGGGAATTTCCCGTGTCCTGGCCAAATTTCCTCATTCACTCAAAATATCACCAACAGCTTGATCTGGTTCAAGGTCAGTTGGCATTCATCTGTATCCCCATCCAGTTGTGCCAAAAATAGGCAGGATTTGTCTAGTGCACTTACCCGGTCAACAAAAATGAAATAAATAAATAAAATATTTAAACATATAAGTAGCAATCACAATTTTGCTACAGAATCTAAGAAATAAAATGTGGACAATATACAAAAGTATACTTAACTTACGAATCTAACATATAGTTTCTACCTTTGTTCCAACTGCAGCTGACACAGTGAGGGTCCAGTAAAGATGTCCTGGTTACCCATACCTCTCAACTTTTGTCCCCAAATGTGGATCATTGCCTCTCAAAATGGAACAAATTAGCAAAATGTGGAACATTTAATCAATTCTTTACCTAGGAAGCTCAGAACACTGTTAAAATGTTTTCATTTATGTTCAGAAAGTCTGTTATTAATTGAATAATATGTTTTTGCATCATTTACTATAGATTTTTGCTTTAAAATGTTAATACTGAATGTGGAACAAGTCCTCACAATGTGGAACAGGTAGCTTTTAGAAGTAAAATGAGGAACGTTCCTCATGATGTAATACAGTTGAGAGGTATAGGGTTACCCATTTTGTGATGGAATTCAAATGGGGGTCCCATGTAATCAGTTTCTCATCACAAACAGAACTGACTCGACAAGCCTTATTCGTGCTTTAAAAGGCAGTTTCAAAAAGGTTGCCACTGGATTGCTCCTACTGTGATTGACTGGTTAAATACCAGTCCTCACCAGTGATGGGAACTCACACATCCCCTGGCTGCAATGAACCAACCGGCTCTCAATGTTTGGATCTTAAATTCAGCTGCTGATTTTCTTGCTGGAAGGTCCCTCTCCTCTGGATAGAAAAACTGTTTTACTCCTACCTTGTGTTTCAGACACTATGCTCCCCTCTGCTAAGGCAGCTTGGCCTAATACCTTTGTAAATCTACTTCCCCAACAGGCCAGTCACGGCTTTACATAGTGATGGTCTTCCACCCAAAAGAACCATCAGACTTAACGGGCTTAGCTGTTAGCCTTTAATGATTCTTCAATTACCTGAAGGCACCTCACCCACGAACAGCTTCAGAAAACACAGAACCAACTAAAATGAGCAGAGCTTAATTACTTGGTCTCATACTGCAGAATAAACCCAAACAAATATTACATGCAAAAAGAAATTACAGAAAAAGCAGGCTTGACTACTACCACCATAACAACAAAGGGAATATTAACTATAAAAACTTCAGAAACATGATACAGTGAAAAGTTTTATGTGATAAAGGTGAGTCTGAAAGACCACCTATCACATAGAACAACAAACTTGAGCACATAGTCAAGTGGGCGACAGATATTGTACTGACCGTTGCAAATAGCGACAGTCGCTACAATACTTAATTAAAGCACACAGAAATCTTTTTTATGTGGGGATGACCCCCGCATCTCCCAAACTTATATAACCAACTCCGAGGGGTGCAGACCACGGGCAAATTACTGGATTCTAAAAAAAAAAATGCTTGACCTGTAGCTGGACCCAAACCCAGGTCTGCTTATAGTACAAAGCAGTGGTGTACACTACTACACTTCTCAAACAACTCAGCAGGAATCATCCACAAAGGATGCTATATCCTGCACTAGTGAATACAGCTCCTTGCTGTGCCTTGCTATACAGGATAACAACATACTGCACCACTCGCTGTCTTGTGAGAGCTATTATTGAGTCACTCAAAGTGCAACATTCAATAATCAGCACTCTACATGGGTGCTACCGTTGAAATTCTGCCACAGATGTAACACATGTGGTATACAAGAAGGAGGAACTCCCCTACTAGGTAAAATGCATCACAAGATTTTTGACATGATAGCAGAAGTGAGTGATGTATATGGGAGATAGGACTCAAACTATATCCTGTAACCCCCAAGTGTTCAGGGAGTGATTAACATACACCCTAGGATTGCTAAGACTAAGAGGAAGTGTGTAGGAGGCGGAAGATATATTTAACCACGCTGAGTTCAGAAGCTGTACAGAGGACATCTAAAAGGTTATTCATTACACTGAAAAATGTAATCGTCACACTACAATGTATCTTTGTATACTAAGCCCTAAATACAGTCTGTAATAACATTTGTAACATGCAATTATTTTTCTGGAAATACAACAATTTAATTGGGCTAAACACAGAATGTAACATAAAAAGTAGTGTGGATTAATTCCCAAGGTATGCTTGCTGATGTAGTACCCGTAACAGTCACATACCAAATCAACATTTGTCTTTCTTACCCACCCACCTGTTTGACACTCAGTTGCCATCGTTATAGTACTACTAGCAAAATGGAGAATTTTTGCAGCATGTTTTCGGTATGTGGCATTATGGGCATAACATCGTGGGTCGATACATTTTGTGGTTCCAACTCACCACTCTTCACTAATTCATCTTCTGGAGCCATTGTGCATAGTACAGCAGATAAGCAATATGTTGCAGAGCAGCAATATGTTTGTGAGAGTGAGCCAGCTCTAGCAACAGAGCTGGTGTGTGCAATACAGAAGTTAGCAGCACAGTGAAAAAAACAAGAAACAAAACACATTAAGAATTGAAGTATTCAAAAGCATAACCAAAAGAGTGACATAAGTAATCCAAAAGCTGCTTGCAGACATCTGACATAATCCCAAAAAGAGCTTGATGACCTTACAAACATACAAAAGAAGCCAGCAGACGGAGGCCATTTGGTCTATCAAGTTTGCTTATATTGCAGGGTCCACAGCTTGAGCTAATGTCCCTGCCCTCCCTCCTCACTTCTCCCAAACTCCCTACCCATGATCCTTACCTTCCCCTATGTTTATCCCAGCTTTCTTTAAGCTGCCCACTGTCTTCAATAAGATGACTTCTTCTGGCAATGAATTCCAACAAGTGTCCACCACCTCTCTTTGAAGAAGTGCTTCCTGACCTCCCTCCTAAACCTCCCACCCTCCAGCTTAAGACTGTGCCCCTCATGTTATGGTTGCCACTCAGCTTAAAGAGACTCTTGTCAGGAGGTCTAAACCTCACACTCAGGTTCTTGTCAATAATGGGAATGCAAGAATCACAGACACATTGCATAAGAGTAATAAACTTATTTATTACTACAAAAAGGATAAATCACAGTTGCCCTAAGCAGTTCTTACCAATATGAACCGGGATCCAAAGCTAAGTGTTCCCTATACCTCGAGGAGTTTCTGTGTCTCTTGGGGTCTGTATGTATTAGAAAGCAAAGTGTATAACAATAATATGTATACATATCCTGACATCTACTCTTGTACACTAGATACCCTTAGCCCTATATGTTAGTATAACATATGTCCTAAGTGCTAGCTGTCTACAGTGTACCTCTGGGGTACCAATAAGGGTGCAGGACCCTCATGTAACCCTCTCCTTTTCAACCTTATTATCCCTTTCAAGTATTTGAAGGTCCCAATCATGTCTTCTCTCTCTCTCTCTCTCTCTCTCTCTCCGCCACTCTTCCAGGGAGTACATGTTCAGTGCCTCAATCACTCCTTGTATGCCTTACCCTGCTGACCTGCAGTCATCTTTGTAGCCCTCTTCTGGACCTTCTCCAGCAGGTTAATGTCCTTTTGGTGGTGTGAAACCAGTATTGAACTCCATACTGTAGATGCGGCCTTACCAGTGACCTGTACAAGGGCAGTATAACCTCTTCTCTCTCTCTCTCTGACTACTGATCCCCTAGATATGCATCTCAGCATCTTGTTTGCCTTTGCTGCTGCTTTGCTGCACTGCTTGGAGTGTTTTAGGTCACTAGTGATCATCATTCCCAGGTCTTTTCCTCCTGTGATGCAGATACTGGACTCCACCCAGGTAGTGATCAGTCCTGGGATTCTTAGTTCCAATATGCATAACTTTGCATTTCTTGGCATTGAAGCCAAGCTGCCAGACCCTGGACCACCTTCCCAGCTTTTCAGATCTTTTTTACTCTCAAATGGGGACAATGAGAGGATCTCAGTCCTAGAAGTGGGTTGCCATCTGGGAGCAAGTGACCATCAAACAGTGTGGTTCTAGAACCCAGCTACAGAGTCAAGCCATACAAAAGTGAGGGTACTGGACTTCAGGAGGGCTGACTTCAGAAAAGCACTAGCAAGCAGGCTAGAAGGAGGTGTGGAGCAACAATGGGGAATCATCAAAACTGCCATCACAGAGGCAACAAGCCTTGTGTGAAGCAAATAAACAAATCAAAACTAAAGAAAAGACACTATGGTTCTCAAAAGAGGTGGCTGGGAAAGTCAGGGAGAAAAGATAGCATTCAGGAAGTATAAGGAAACGCAGAAGGAGCAGGACAGAGAGCTGTACCAGTTAAGGCAGAAGGAAGCATGGAGGGAAGTCAGAATAGCAAAGGCCCAAACTGAGGGAAGGATAGCCAACTCTGTTAAGAAGGGGATAAAACCTTTATAGTTACATCAGGAGCATAGAAAGATAAAGGGAGGGACAGTGAGGCTGAATAGAATGAGACGGTGGGTGGGCAGAGGGGATAGTGAAAAAGCAGGGAATACTGAATGAATATTTCTGCTCAGTATTCACAAAAGAGGAGGAGGTGCCTAATCCAATTAACAGAAGCACTCTGGATAGGGGGATCAATCCCAGTCCTTTCACAGAAGAAAGGGTTCTGAAAGAACTCCTAAAACTGAAGGTGGACAAAGCAATGGTGCCTGATGGAATTCACTCCAGAATTCTAAAATAATTAAGGGAGAACTAGTGAAACCACTGACTACCCTTTTAAACAAATCATGAGAGGATGGTGTGTTACCCAGGACTGGAGGAAGGTAGATGTGATTCCCTCACAAAGTGGGACCAAGACAGAGGCAGGAAACTACAGACCTGTCAGTTTGACCTCTGTGGTAGGAAAAGTGATGGAATCACTTGAAGGAAAGAATTGTTGAGTACCTAGAGGCCAGTGGGTCAGGGACCCAAGGCAGCATGGGTTCACAGCGGAAGGTCATGTCAGATGAATCTAATTGATTTCTTTGACTGGGTGACCAAAGTAGTAGACCAGGGAGGGTCTGTGGACATGGCCTACCTAGACTTTAGCAAGGCATTTGACACAGTCCCACACAAAAGATTAATAGTCAAATTAACTAGCCTGGGAGTGGGTCCCAGGTGGTAGCCTGGGTAAAACATTGGCTGGACAACAGGACACAGAAGGTAATTGTAAATGGAGTCCACTCTGAAGAAAGAGGGGTTACTAGTGTGCCGCTAGGGTTCAGTACTGGGTCCAGTCCTTTTTAGTGCCTTTATAAGTGACATTGCAGAGGACTGGAAGGAAAAGTATGCCTCTTTGCAGATGACACAAAGATCTGCAACAGGGTTGATACACAAGGAGGCGTGGAAAGGATGAGAAGGGACTTGGCAAGGTTGGAGGAATGGTCGAAGTATGGCAACTAGGATTCAATGCAAAGAAGTGCAAAATAATGCACCTGGGAAACCAAAACCCAGGGAAGATTACACAATGGGGAGGTAGTAACAAAACAAAAAGGAAAGGGACCTGGGGGTAATCATATTAGATGACCGTAACATTAGCAAGCAATGTGAGAAGGCGGTAGAGAGCTGGGGTATACTGGGATGCTAAGGAGAGGCATCACCAGTAGAATACAGGAAGTTGTTATCCCTCTGTACAGACAGTTGGTGAGACCCCATCTGAGTACTACGTCCAGTTCTGGAGATCCCATCTCCACAAGGACATAGACAGGATAGAGGCAGTCCAGAGGAGGGCAACTAGAATGGTGCAGGGTCTGCAAGAGAAGCCATACGAGGAGAGACTAAAAGAGCTTAATGTGTATACCCTTGAGGAAAGGAGGGAGAGGGGGACATGATAGAAATGTTTAAGTACCTCAGTGGAATCAACAAAGTCCAAGAGGGTAGCATCTTTCAGAAAAGAGTGTGAAAGAACAAGGGGACACAATTTAAAGATGGGGGGCTGTTCAGGAGCAATGTGAGGAAGTATTTTTCAAAGGAGGGATGTGGATGCATGGAACAGCCTTCCTGAGGAGGTTATGGGGTCTAAAACTGTGGGAGAATTCAAGAATACATGGGACAGACATAAGGCAATTCTAGTGGGGGTAGGAAGAAATAGGCTGTTGTTTGACTAGGATCAATGACTTATCCTGTAGGTAGGAAATGGGCATACTAGGTGGGCCAAGAGGTCCCTATCTGCCATCAAAGTCCATGTTTTTATGTTTCCTGTAGGTCCTGTATCCCTTCAGCTTTGTCCACTTTCCCACAGAGCTTGGTGTCATCTGCTAATAGCACATTATGTCTTTAATGCCATCCCCAACATCACTGATGAAGACATTAAACAATACCTGCCCCAGCACTGAGACCTACAGGACCCGCTGGTTACCTCTCTGGTGCCAGATAACCACAGCCACCTTCTGGGTTCTGCCCTCAGCCAATTCTCCACCAATCGGGACATCTTGTGTCAGTGGCTCAGCAGGTAGCACACTCACCTCTGAGGCTGGGAGATCAGAAGGTTGTGGGTTCTAGTCCCACACCTGGCACTTGGGTTAATATCCCAATACTGACACTGTAGTGCAGCATGAGGGGTGCTGCACTACTAAGGTTGTCTTTCAGATGAGATGTTAAACCGAGGTCCCATCTGTCTGTTCTGGTGGTAGTTCAGGTGGATATTAAAGATCCCATGGCACTTATTGAAAAAGAGTAGGGAATTTACTAGTATTCTGGCCAAATTCCTCCCATTCATTAAAAAATACCACCAACAGCTTAATCTGGTTCAAGGTCAGCTGGCATTCATCTGCATCTCTCTCCCAGGTCATGTCTGAAAATAGGCAGAATTTGCCTAGTGCACTTACTTGGTCAAAAAATGAACTAACTAAGTAAATAAAATCTTTCCCAACCCCAAGATCCACCAACTTCCTTATCAACCTTTTGAGGGCACAGAGTCAAAGTCCTTGATAAAATCAAGATAGAGGATGTTTCACCACTTGGCCTCTGTCTACTGCCTTAGTGACACAGTCAAAGAAGTCAGTCAGATTTGTTTGACATGATCCCCCCATGAACCCATATTATCTTGCATCCTGGAGATCATGCTCCTCTACATATTCCACCAAACTTTCTTTTAGTATGGTCTCCATAAGCCTGCCCACAATGGAGGTAGACTGACTGGTCTGTAATTCCCATGGTCATTCTTGAAACCACTTTTGTGGAGGGGCACTACATGTGCTGTTCTCCAGTCCTGCAGCACCATGTCTGACTCTAGTGAACTATTAAATAGGTCTGCCAGTGGCCCTGCCATCTCCTCAGCCAGTTCCTTTAGTACCCTAGGAGGTACTCTGTCCAGGCCTGGTGATTCATCCCCTTCAGTGCCAGCAGACCCTCCCTATCTCTATCCTCCTCCTCTATCACTACATCTGTGTCCCCTGCTCCATTTTACCATCTTGAGGGCATTGGTCCATCTTTCTCCCTAGTGAAGACGGAACAAAAGTATTCATTTAGTGTTTCTGCTTTTCTCCATTATTCTCTACCCTTTCTTTTTTTTTGAAATTTAAATTTTATTGTAACAAAACATATATCAGAAACACAGTACATAATAAGAGAACATTCTGTACCTTCATAACAGCTGACCTAAATTGAGCCAACTACCCAAAATCCTCCCCTCCCCAACTCCACCAAAAAAGCCTCCCTCCCCCCTCAACCCAACCACCCCTTGCTATACTACCTACCCTCCAGGAAGATCCGCTCACCTACCATCATCTCTAATACTACTTTACTAATTCTGACTACCCTGGGGAAGGTATAGCACCTGAAAACGACTCCAAATCCTTTCATATATGTGAAACCGATTATCCCTTCCCGCCCTAATTTTTCCATGTTTAAATTAAAACAACATCTCCTGTAACCATTCCGTAACGTAATTGAGAGTCTGTCATCCAGTATTGCAAGACTACCTTTTTAAGCTAGCCGGAGATCAGAGCCATGTAAAATCTACGCCTTGAATGTGATGCCAGAATAATCTCCTATCAAACATACATCAGGAGTAAAATATTGATCAATACCCAGCAATGGATCTGCCCTCTGTTTAATCTGTCCACAACCGCTTTATCAGTGGACACTCCCAAAAGATGTGATACAAATCTCCAACTGCCTGATGGCACTGGAAACAATTTTGGTCAGGTCTGTTTCCCACTTTATGTAGCTTGGAAGGGGTCCAAAATAAATTATTCAAGAAATGAAACTGCATCACCCTCAACCTATCCTGCCTAACATATTTATACATGTGACTCCAAACAGTCTCCCAATCCGCTCTTGTTCCCCAGACATCTAGTCCAATACCTGGGCTTGAAATCCATGTCGACAAGAACTTGGTCAAGGAGTACCTTATATACCCTAGAAACCGCATGTGACTCCCATACAATTTGAGCTAATGACTCAAACCAACTCCCATCCACACGCCCTACCCAAAATTGATCACCACCGCTAATAAATGGGTAACCTGGTATAATTTGAAGACTTGCTTGAATCTATATTGTACTTGCCAGGATATCCCTTATTGGGAGAACACGACCGTCCCCATTAAATCCTCGACGTAATCCTTCTAGTTGGGAAACCATCCACCCAATATCATTTTCCCCAATCTTCAAATTAGCTATTTTGCATACCGTTGATGCTTGTCCCATCCGAACATAACCTAACCTACCACAAATCTGTCTGTGAATACGCAAAGAATTTACTATTGGGTTAGCTAACAATTTAGGGGCACCTTCTTGGGAGTGGAATAAAGCAATGCAATTGATTTATTCCAGCCTCCCTAATCGCCTCCATTTCCAATCCAACCCAAGAGGGAACATAGGGCGTAAGATTCAAATTTACTTGCAGGAGCCAGCCATCTTAGATATTTACAGAGGTTACTTGCCCAATAATATAGACCAAGTGTGGAAGTCTCAGTCCAGCTCTCCCTAGGGGCTGCCAACTTATTATAAGCCCCACGGGCCTCTTCCCCTTCCAGATAAAATCCGAGATCAATAAATGTAATTCTTTAAACCATTTTAGTGGTATCAATACATTAAGCATGTTGAGTGGATAGAAACCCTAGGTAGAATGTTCATTTTAACTATATTAATCCTACCCCAGAGAGAGACGCAGACCAATCCATCTTTGCAGGTCTTGCTTAATACTACTCTTAATGGCGTCCAAATTAAGTTTAACCAATTCCGATCAGTTCTGGCCAAGTAGATACCCAAATACTTCAAAACATGCGAGTCCATTGCATGCCCATTTCCAAAACCTCAGACTTATGCACTCTCATATTTAACGGGAAAATTTGGGCCTCTACCCTTTCTTAACCATAACAATCTCTTCCTTCTTGTCGCTTTCTCACTTATACATAGATACATAGACAGTGTCGGCAGATAAGGGCCTATGGCCCACCTAGTCTGCCCATTTGAGCTTGTGAAGTTCAGTTTGTTTTCTTGAGTCTATTTCCCTTACCCCTGACCTCTAGAATTCCTTTATGTCTATCCCATGCATTCTTAAATCCTGTGATTGTTTCAGCCCCCACCACTTCCTCTGGCAGGGTGTTCCACTTGTCCACCACCCGCTCTGTGAAGAAATTCTTTCTCATGTTTCCTCTGAATCGCCCCTCCTCCAACTTCATCCCATGCCCTCTAGTCCTGAAACATCTTTTCACTTAAAATAGTGTTTTCCTGCACCCTGTTCCTCCCTGTAAGATACTTGTATGTCTCTATCATATCCCTCTCTCCTCCTCTCCTCCAGGGAGTACATGTTCAGTTCCTTCAACCTGTCTTCATAGCACTTGTGATGCAACCATGCACCATCTTGTTGCCTCCTCTGAACCTTCTCTACCCTGTCTATGTCCTTACGAGGTATGGTCTCCAGAACTGTACACTGTACTCCAGGTGGGGCCTCACTAGTGTCTTGTATAGCGGAATTATGACCTCCTTTCCTGCTGGTGATGCCCCTGCCTATACATCCCAGCATCCTATTTGCTTTACCTGATGCCTTGTCACACTGTTTCTACCTTGAGGTCATCAGAGATGACAACCCCAAGATCCCTTTCCTGCTTGGTGCATGCTATATCCTCACCCCCAACTGATATATTGTGCCAGGGTTTTTGTGCCCCATATGCATTATCTTGCACTCTTTCATTGAATTTCAACTGCCAAACCCTTGACCATTCTTCAAGTTTCTGCAGGTCCCTTCTCATTCTGTCTACACCCTCTGGTGTGTCTACTCTGTTACAGAGCTTTGTGTCATCAGCGAACAGTGAAATTCTGCCTTCTAGATCCTGTGCAATGTCACTGATGAAGATGTTGAATAGGACCGTCCCAGCACTGATCCCTGTGGTACCCCACTGGTCACTCTTCCTCTGTGGAGTGACAGCCATTTACCACCACCCTCTGTGTCCTGCCACCCAGCCAGTTACCTACCACCACACTACTGTCCTGCCCACACCCATATTCCCCAGTTGTGTAATAGTCTTCTATGTGGCACAGTGTCAAAGGCCTTGCTGAAGTCCAGATAGGCCATGTCCACTGCCCTCCCTGATCCACCTCCCTAGTCACCCAGTCAAAAATTCAATGAGGTTGGTCTGACATGACCTCCCTGGTGAAACCATGCTGCCTTGGGTCCTGTAGTCCATTGACAACCAGATGTTCCACCAATCTCTCCTTCAGTAGTGCTTCCATGATCTTCCCACTACTGAGGTGAGGCTGACTGGTCTGTAGTTCCCTGCTTCCTCTTTGTTCCACTTTTGTATAAGGGGACTACATCTGCTGTCCTCCAGTCTTTGGGTACCTCCCTGTTTCCAGTGATTGGCTGAACAGGATAGCCAGAGGTTCAGCCAAAACCTCTTAGTTCTTTAAGGACCCTGGGTGCACCCCATCTGGCCCCATTGCTTTATCAGCTCTTATTACTTCCAGTTCCTTCCAGGACCTTCCTCGTAAAGGACTTGTGTCCATTTCTGCACCATTCTCACCCTTGTACCCCTTCAGACCCATTACCCCCTCTTCCTTAGTAAAGACTGAGCAGAAATACCTGTTCAATATGTCAGCTTTACTGTTGTCATCCTCCACGGCTCCCATCCTCCCCTTCAGTCTCACTATCCCTCCCTTTGTCTTTCTTTTTCACTTATGTACCTGTAAAGGTTTTGTCCCTCTACCCACTGATTTTGCAATGTGTTCTTCTGTCTGAGCTTTGGCTTCCTTACTGACTTCCTGCCTCCCTTTGTTTCTCCTGGTACTTCTCCCTATCCCTTCTGCCTGTGTCTTTTGTATTGCCTGAATGCAATCTTTTGGCTTCACTTTCTTTGCTACCTCTTTGAAAACCATAATGGTCTCTCTTCCTTTTCCTCTTGCTAACCTGCTTAATACATAATTCTGTTGTTCTTATAATCCCCATTTTAAATACTGCCCACTGTTCCTCAACCCCTGATTCCTGTCCCATTCCCTTAATGCCTCTTTCAAGTATCTCCCATTTTCCCAAAGTCTGCCCCCTAAAATCCAGGATACGTGTTTTTGTGTGGTTTGGTTCTGCTCTTTCTGTGATTTCAAACCACAATGACTGGTGGTCACTGTTCCCAGGTGCTCCCCACTGTTACCCCCATCACACTGTCCCTGTTTGTGAGCACAAGGTCCAGTATTGCCTTCTGCCGAGTTGGTTCCATGACCAGTTGCTTGAGGAAGGCAACCTGAAGGAAGTCCAGGATAAATCTGCTCCTAGTTGATGCTGCTGCTGCTGGGATGCTCCAGTCCACGCCTGGTATATTGAAGTCTCCAACCAGTACTACTCACTCTTGTCTGCCATCCTTGGATGGCTAGCATCAGCTCCCTATCTGTTTCTTCCTCCTGGCTGGTAGTCTATAGACCACACCTGTGCGGATGGCTGGCCCCATTTTCCTTTCCAGCTTAACCCACAGTATCTCTCCCCATTTTGTTCCTCTTGGATCTGTGTGGCCTTATGTCATTTTCACATACAGTGCCACTTATGTTGTGAAAGGTGGCCTTCTCCCCCTTCTTAATTCCTTCAGCTATCTGCAGCTCCTTCTGTGCCTTTGCTCATTGGACTTCCTTACTTGCTTCACTAGCCAGCAATTTCCCCTATCAAATCAAATCAATCTTTATTTGTTTAAAATGCACCTTTCCAGTGATCAAGGTGCCTGTGCATAAATTATAATACATAACATGTAACACACTAAAACCATTTAAAAAATTAAAATAACAGTTGATACATAAACAGATGACGGTCTACACTAATATTAAACTTCTTCTAAAATGCCAGACTAAAAGGTGTGTCTTTAGTTATGTCTTAAAACTTTGGAAGGTCAGGCAGTCCGTTATCCAATGAGGTAGAGAATTCCACAGGGTCAGGGCCATAAATGCAAAAGAAAGGGCCCAGATGTTTCAAGTCGTACCCTGGGAATCCTTAGCAATTCCTCATCAGTGGATCGAGTGGTCAGGAGGGGCAATAGGGAGAAGGAGATCTTACAGGTTGTGACAGCTGGTATCCTGTGATGCGGGCAAGCAGCAAGTGAAGCGCCTGCCAAAACAGCGACCCACTTGCAACTACTACTCTGTCTGAGGATGTCAGTTGGTGACTGGATAGGGAGGGTGGGAAAGGCATAGGATGTCATGCATATATTCATGCATGGGGGGAGCGAGCCAGCTGAATGAGGGGCAGGAGGTTTGTGAGGATGGTGCTATGGGTTGCCCGTGAGCTGGCATTGTGGTGGCTGGTGGGGTGGGTGCTGGCCTGGGGTGGTGGGGCCCAGGAGTTTGGGACAGGTTTGCTGTTAGTTTTTATTGCGCCTGTGGCCCAAGACAGTTTTTTTTTTTATGCAATATGCACCCCTGCCCCAACATGCACCCCTGGAGTTGAGAATCTTAATTTAGGGGGATGCATTGACGATACCTCTGCATAAATGCAAAAATCAATTTATTTGCACCACTTTCACTGGTGCCGGGATTCCACAGAGCAGAAATTCAACTTTTTTTATTCAAAGTTTATTAAGATTTTTTCAATACAGAGAAAGGTTCCATAACATACATACATTCAAAGCAGCATCTACTGGATTAGTATTGATGGTACCTCTCTCCCCTCCTTCCCTAATCCACCCTCTCCTCCTTCCCTCCTTCCGGCACAAAGTAAGATAATATGATAAGCGGTATAGCACCAGTCTCATCAATATAAGGAATAAAGAGTATAAAGGGTCCCATATCTTGGCAAATCTCTTTAACCTGTTGTGCAAGCTCACTATCGTCTTCTCCGTTCTGAGATTTTCCAGCAGTTCATTTAACCATTCTGTATATGTAATATCATCTTGGTCCTTCCAGTGTCTCAGTACCAATTTCTTAACTGACATTGATATTAAAGCCATATAATATTTTTGCTTAAGTACTGAAATCTTAGAAAAATCACCTAGAAGGCAAATCTCTGCTGTAAACAAATCATTCAAACCCAATGGGAACCACTTTCTATTGAATAAGGGACCACAGGGGGCAATTTATGGCAAGACCAGAAAATGTGGAATAATGAGCCATCCTCTGATGTACATCTAGTACAGAGAGAAGAGGGCAGTAAACCAAATTTGCTTAGCTTTTGTGGGAATAATACAAGTTATGCAAGATTTGGAACTGCATTATCTGTAGCCTATCTTGGATTATAAATTTGTGATAGCTATGCTGTAAGGCTTGACCACTTTATAGTCAAGTCCGGAAAGGAGGACCAAAAACAGTGGAACCAAAACAATCTGGGTACATCCAATCATATAGATAACTATATATTTTGGACACTGCATGTGGAAATCCCACTACAGGACATAGATTTCTATTAGCAAAAATCTTTGCTGGCTCTGGTGGGGTCTTACCTATAACGCTCAACAGAAGGTGTCTAATTGAAGCATTTTGAAGACTATGGGATTTGGGATATTAAATGTAAACATAAATTCTACAGAAGAAAGCCAAGTCCCATCTTCTTTATAAATTGAGATACTGAATAACCTTCCAGATTAGGTAACCATCTGGGAAAATCACTATTCTGTCTATCTTGAGGTTAGGGTTACCATATACTATCTGAGACAAATCTAAAATGTTATCATACTTAAGGAATGAGCACAGCTGAGAATGTACCCTGATAGAGATAGCTATCTGGGAGGTCTTTAGGTTAAAGGAATGGATTTTGGCCTTATATGTAAGAGACTGACTGGAGAAAGGCCATGTGCCCTTATTTGAGCAAGTTCAGTTTTAAGCTCAGATTGGGGTATAGGATGAGGCGACTTGTAGGTTCTCATCCAAAACCCACTGGAGATATTTATTTGTGTGACTGACCTATTAATACAAACCAAGATGTGGAAGACGAAGGCCTCCCTGAACCTCTGGGGCAACTAGTTTATGAAAGGCTATTCTAGATGCGTTTCCCAGACCAGATGAAATCTGTAATAAGAATGGAGCTCTCCTGAACCAAGAAAGAGGGAGCCAAATATTCAGCAAATTAAGAGGGTAAAAGACAAGGAAAAATATTCGTATTGATCAAATTAATTTTACCCCAGAGGGATAACGGGAGCTGGGACCATCAATTTAGATCTTGAATAATGATGCTTATGAGAGAATCCAAATGTAACTTTTGAAGATGTTGAGGGTTTATCGCTAATTCAGTTCCTAGATATCTGAGAGAATCTGCTTTCCAGGAGAGCCTAGACTTGTTACTTCATTCTTGAAAATTCTGTGATGAAGGGGAAATACAACTGTTTTTACTTTTGTTCAATTTATAATTAGACATGGTACTAAATTTGCCAATTATGTCTAACAAAGGTGGAATTAAAGTGTCTGGGTGAGCTAACTGCAGGAGAAGGTCATCAGCATATGCAGAAACTTTGATCTGGAAGCCTTGAACTGGTATGCCCTGAATCTACCAACATTCAGGTAGCCTACGGAACAGAGGTTCCAAATACAGATTAAAGAGCAGAGGAGATAGGGGACATCCTTGCCTTGTGCCAGATTGTAAAGGAAAGAGTTTGGAAATAGCACCATTCCCTGAAACCCTGGCAGACGTGAACTTGTAGAGAGCGGATATCCAGTTCCGAGAAGACCAAAGGAAATTAAATGCAGTGAGGGTGTGAAACAAGAAGTTCCAATTGACCCTATTAAAGGCCTTCTCTGCATCCAGAGAATTCAAAGCTGCTGGAAAGTTTGCATCTCTGGATTCTGAGAAGACATGGAAAGGGTAGGTAAATGATCCATAGAGGACTACCATTCATGAATCCTACTTATTTTGGGCCTATTAGTTCAGAAAGGACAGGACTAATATGATCAGCCAAAAGCTTGGTCAAAATTTTAATGTCCTGATTGATCAGTGAAATTGACAATAACTGGTTACTAGTTCTGGGTTCTTTTCATGCATTGGTAAAAGGACAATCAAGGCCTCGAACAAGGTTTTATCCAATTCTGCCCCTGAGAAGATATGCTGATATAGTGGTAGTAATAAGAGAATAAGTTGGTCATCAAATTGCTTATAAAAGTTGGGAGAAAATCCATCTGGTCCTGGGGTTTTATCGGATGAAAGATCCTTAATTACTCTGGTCAATTCTGCTTCTGAGAGTGGTAAAATCAGAGAATTCTGTTGAATTTCTAGAAGAGAGGGAGATGGGAGTTCTGAAGGTAATTATCGAGCTCTAACTCAGAGGGTGGGTTTGGCATTGGACCATATAAATGTCTATAAAAATGACTAAACTCAGAAACAATCTCTTCGGGAAGTTTTAAGGGTATTGTCAGTCTGTGAGCGAATAGCAGCTACTATTCGTGAAGATTCTTGTTGCTTAATACATAATGCTAGTAAGCATACAGCTTTTACCCTGGTCCATATTGAAAGCTCTAGCTTTAAAATTGCATATTCAGCTTGCTCTCAGAAGGTCTAAGTAGGTATTTGTTGCTTAGCCAAATCTTGTCTAAGTTGATCTGATGAATGGGGGAGATCGTGTTCTATGTTACGTATTTGGGAAAGGAGGACGAGGAGATGCTTTTCCTCTTTCTTTTTTTTTTTCCAGTTCAATATTTATTGCAGTTTTTCCATACAGAGAACAGTTTCAGTGTAAATACGTAACGAATACAGTAAATCACAATAGTACTGTCCTCTCCTGTTCCCTCTCTTGACCTCCCTCCCATCTCTGTACCTCCATCCGCCCCTCCCTAACCCACCCTTTGCAAGCAAACAAAACAAATACAGTGGGAATGATATATCTATTTCAAGGAGCTTAATACATATTGTTTATAAAGTGTATAGAGAATAAAAGGGTCCCACATTTTTTAAACTTATCTACTCTGTTAGTCAGATTTGCTACCATTTTCTCTGTTTTAAGGTTAGCTAAAAGTTCAGTAAGCCACTCTACTTAAGTGATTTCCTCCTGGTCTATCCTATGCCTCAGTGCCAGTTTTTAACTGACATGGACATGAGGGCTAAGTAGTATTTACGCCTAAGGACTGAGATGCTTGAAAATCCCTAATAGGCAGATTCTAGAAGTAAATAACTCATCGAGACCTAGGAGAGAGTTGGCTCTGTGTTTGATCTTGGCCCATAGAGAGGCCACTTTATTACAGGAATAGAAAATATGGTATAGAGTACCTCTTCTAGGTGACAACGGTTACAATGGGGAGAGGATAAAGCCCATTTAGCTAGTTTTTGTGGGGAGTAGTATAAATTGTGGAAGTATGTGCATTTGCATGAGCCTAAGTCTGTCCTGGGTTATAAACCTTTGACAATTCTGCCATAGGGTAGACCAGTCAATTTCACTATCAGGAAGAAGGTAGTCCAATAAGTCATGGGGCCAAAATAGTCCGTTAAAGCCATTTAAAAAGGTTTCCTTAAATCCTGGAAACTTCATAGTGCCTACTAGTGGGAGTAATTTCACTATGGAAGGGAAACATGGTTGCGTAATTCAAGATCCCATGCCAATCAAATCCTTATGAATATTACAAAAACAAGTCGACATTTAAATTCTTTTACTTTACGATCTTCTCATATATGGAATAGTCTTCCAAACATGTGGCAGAAGCAACTACATTTAGCTCCTTTAAAAGGAGTTGGATGTATATTTGCTTTCAAATGGTAAACACTACATTAATAAATAAACCCACTAGGAGTGGGAGACACATCAATGGGCTCCTTGGCCTACTTTGTCTACACCTACCAAGTAACTCAAGTAAGGAGTTGTTCCAATTTTGTTATAAGGAGATGTTTAAGTTGAAAAACTTTGAAGAGCTGTGCATTGGGGATATTAAATTTATGTAGGATTTCCTCTGTGAAAGCAATGACCCCCTTCCACTACCAGACTGGTTAGCAGGCCCTCCCAGGTGAGGTAACCAATGGGAAAATAAAACCTTATTGTCTATCTTGAAGTTAGGATTGCCCCATATAGGTTGTGATAGGTCAATAGTGTGTTTATATTTAAGAAAATTACAAAGTTGGGTGTGGACCTTAAGTGAAGTGGCTATTAGGGAATTTCTCAGTTTGGTAGGAAGAGCCTTTTCCTTATACATGAGAAGTGTAGCGGGGAAAGACCAGAGGAGAGAATCTGAGCTATTTCAATTTTCAACCATACTGGTGAGTAATCAGACGTTTTTGGTAGAAGCCATCTGTAATATTTATTAACGTCACTCACCCAAAAATATAGCTAATGGGAAGGCGAATCCACCTGTCCATTTGGGAGCAGCTAGTTTGTGAAAGGCTAATATAGGTGTTTTATTGGACCATAAAAATGTAATGAATAGGCTATGCACCTCTTTGAACCAAGATAGGGGGAGCCATATATTAAGTAGACTAAGGATGTAGAAAATACATGGAAAAACATTCATTTTGAGCAAATTAATCCTGCCCCAAATGGAAATCGAGGATGACCTATCGATTTACAGTAGTAGCCACGACATTGCCAGCTATTTCCAGATATTACATGAAATTTCTGAAGAATTTCTCTGCTGCCCCCACTGTGGAAATGCAGAAAGCAAGAATATTTCTGGAACTATCACAGACATTTCGGAACTAGCTGGCAGTGACTGTGGCTGCTACTGTAAATCCTGACTAATTGTAAGTACCAGGGAGTCCAAATTAAGTTTTAATTACTTGCCTAACCTCTTAGTGAGCTCTATACCTAAGTATCTTAAGGAATCTTGTTTCCATAACAGTCCTAGTACTGTTATGTCTGGTTTAAATATTTTGTGACTAAGGAAAAGACAATTGTCTTATTAGCATTCAATTTGTAGTTTGCTAAATGACTAAATTCAGCAATAATTTCTAACACTGGGGGATAGATGAAATTGGTAAGAGAGCTGAAGAAGAAGGTCATCAGTATGTGAGACCTTTACTTCATGGGAATGTGGGGATGCCCTGAATCCTCTGACAGTTAATAAGTCTGCAGGATCAGCAGTTCCAAGTAGATATTAAAGAGTAGTGGGGAAAGGACAGCCTTGCCTTGTACCCAATGCAGCATAAAAGAATGTAGGTCACCCTATTGCCAGTTATTTGGGATGAGGGGTTTGGTACAATGCCTGTATCCATTGCTGAAACTGTAATGGGAAACCAAATGCCTTGAGAGTCCTAAAGAGGTAATGCCAGTTCACCCTGTCAAAGCCTTCTCGGCATCCAGGGAAACCAGAGCTGCAGGGTAAGGGCATCCTGGATATCGAGAAGACATAAGACAGGCACAGGTGATCAGCAGAAAATCTACCCTTCATAAATCCCACCTGCTCTGATCATATAATAGCAGGAAGTACTAAATTTAGTTGATTAGTGAGCAGTTTAGTCAAAATTTTATGCCCTGATTAAGGAGAGAGACGGGTCGATAATTAGTGACTAGTTCAGGGCCTTACCAGGTTTAGGTAGTCAAAAAATCAATGCCTCAAACAGGGTAGACTCAGCTTGGGTTCCAGAAAGTGTATATTGGTAAAGGGGAGGAGCAAAGGATGAGCTGTTTGCTGAACTTTGATAAAAGTTAGCTGTGTAACCATCCAACCCTGGGGTTTTGTTCTTAGGAAGATTACTAATTATGTCATCTAACTCCCACTCTATAATCGGGAGTAATAGTAAATTCTGCTGATCATCTGAGAGACAAAGCAAGTTAGTATCATTAAGATAACTACCTAGAGTTTGTTCAGTGGGAGGATCAGACATTGGGCCATATAGGGATTTATAATATCCAGTAAACTCTGAAATAATGTCTTATGGGGAAGTTTTCATTGAATCATCAGACTGAGAGTGTATTGAGGCTGTGAAATGAGAGGATTCCTGTTGTTTAATCCTTAGGACCAATAGACGCCCGCCTTCTCTCCCTGATCTGTATAGGAAGCTTTAGTTTTAATTATAGCAATTTCTGCCTTTTCTCTCAATAATTTAGATATGCAACCCTCAGTCTGATTAGCTCTTGATGTAGGGATTCCAGGACTGTGGAGATAAAGTGTGTTCTATGGTCCTAACTTGGATAATAGTTGTACAGCCTTTTGTTCTCTAATTCTCTTTCTTTTCTATGCTAATCCTATCAGGATCCCTCTAAGATATGCCTTGAGGGCTACTCATTCAATGTCAGGCCATTCTGTGGAACCACAGTTGTTTAAAATTAACTGATCAATATGTTCCTGAATGGTTTTAACCATAGCTGGATTCTTCAACAACAGATCATTAAGTTTCCACCTGAAAACCCCTTTAGCTATAGATAACAGGGAGAGATAACAAATGACCAGAGAGTGGTCTGAGGGAGGACAGGTTGGATAGAAACCTCTAGGACTGGGCTTAATGAGTGAGAACAAAGTAGGTAATCTATGCGGGATGAGGAACCATGAACTGGAGAGGTATAGGTATACTCTCATCCACTGGTGAAGAACCTGCCAGATGGCACATAACCAGCCTGGTCCATCAGTTCACGTAGTACGTTGGTGGGAGAAAGTCCCTTTCGATGATGATCAGTTCGGTCTAGATTCAGGTCAAAGACAAGATTAAGATCTCCACCCAGGATCATTGAGATTAATAGGAAGGGAGTGAGAGTTAAGAGAAGTTGTGTGAAGAACCCAGGTTTATCTTGGTTAGGGCATAAATACTGCCTATCAGTATTTCTTTGGTAAACAGTGTACCCAGTATCAATACATATCTGCTTGGATCCCTAATAGCAGTGGGGTAAAAGGATGTTTCTATTTATTAGAATCATAGTTCCACAACTATTGGTAGAGCCCTCAGTTGAAAACTGGCCCACTTGTTGTCTCCTAGCTGAATCACCGGAGTCTAACAAATGGGATTCCTGAATAAAGGAGATTTCCGCTGATAAGATATTTAAATGTTTCAAGACTTCATACTTTTGAGTTTCTGTCTAGCCCTTTCACATTCCACATTGCAATGTGTATACTTCTAGCCATTCTCCCTTATTAAGTGGCCCTGACTATTTCAAGAGTAATAATAAACCAACAAAATACCCTATTTCCTTTGGAAGCCTGCTGTGCTTATCCCTCCCCCCAATTAGTACCCAGATCTTCCCATGTCAAAACCAAAACCAAACAAATACACTGTAAAACCATAGTAACCCAGCCCACCCACCTCCCCTTACTGTCATGGTAGCACTCTGCAGATCTCACAATTCTACCCTGCACTTCCAACCTCTCTCCACCCAACAGTTACCATCAAGTTATTATAACTTTAATGTATAATATAACAATTAGATTGGCAGGTAAATCAAAAGAAATTAGACCAGTTACCATTGTTTACACTCATTTCCTTAGCTAGCAATAGCAGAAATATTCCCGCTTCCTTACACCAGACTGAATTAAATTTGCAAACGTTAGGAGGAATCGCTCCAATTGCACTTTTAGTCTGAGAATTTGATGCTTACCTGGAAAAGAAAAAGATATAGGAAAAGAAATATTGACTTGCAGTATGCCCTTTAATCATGGCTCCCTTTATAGCTAAGTTAGCACTTAAGACTAGTACGCTTGGTCCCTCTAGGGTGACAAACAATCATTACCGCATGTGATGAGGGAAATATGGACCTCCTATATTTATTCTCCTATTTAAGTAAAAAAAAAGTACATGTCCTTCTAGGAGTATTGCGATTCATGAACACAAGAAAAGTAACTTCACAACATTGGAATAAGGAACGTAGCCTTCTCCCAACCCAGTCTAAACTTCAAACGATTCCAACACTATAAAGTCAAAACGAACATGACACCTGGAGTATGCAATAAAGTCTGGGGCTTCTGTTGAAGCCAGTCATGCTAGTTAAGCCCTGGCCTGGTATCCATATAAGCTGCCCAAGTGATATCAACTTCCTCCATGAGTGAATTCAGTGACTTTTAGAATACCTTATTAGCCAGGTGTGTCCAGTAGAGCAACAAATAAATCTGTTTGCAAACTCTGCTCAATGAGAATGGAACAAGTCTGGGAAGGCCGCTTGTAATGTAGTCTGCACCACATCTATCTCCTTGAAGGAAGACCAGTTGCGGCTACCAGAACTTGCAGTCGGGAGGGTATCCCATTTTGAATTTTATACTCGCGCTATTAGTTTTGCGACAATAGGATGGAATATGGTTCTTCATTGCCTAACTGCTTGGGCAGATCTTGGTAACTCTGATTTTGGTTCCTTCCACATATCTCTTCCAAGTCTTTCAGTTTGCCCAAGAAATGCTGTTTCTCTTGAAAGTTGAGGAATTTTAGAATCAAAGGACGCGGGCTGATCCGGTTCAGGCATTGGTCCAAGAGTTCTATAGGTGTACACAGAGCCAAAAGAAGAATGACCAAGTAGCTTTGTTATGAGCTTTTGGACAAACAAAATAGTATTAGCCCCTTCTTCTGATTCTGGAAGGCCTATTATTACCACTTTATTTCATACTCCTCCCTCAGGTCTTCGATTTTGCCCAACTTTTAATTCTATGTCTGTTTTCCACCATTTCTGTGTTCATGCCTTCCACTCATTTCTCCAGGAAATTAGACGGGTTTCATTGTCCGCCATCCTCATAAAGATATCATCGAGAGCGGTGGCCATCTGCTTTACTTCTGTAGTTAGAAATTTTAAATCTTCCCAAAAAGGAGTGAATTCTGAAAGGAAGCATTCGAGTGTGAGGGAGTTGCTTCTGAGGCCTGCATGGTGTTAGTAGTAGAAGATTTGTAGCTGGCACCTTGCTGGACCTTGACTCACTTGCTAAGTTCTTCTGGGGTCATGGGCATGCTTCAGGAGGGCTAAATGCATCTCTGCTTCCATTCTGACCCCTCGGGACTTCTTGATAGTAGAAGGATGCAGATCAGACAGAAAATGAGCAAAATAATAGTATTCTAAGTGTTTAAGAGATAAAACTAGATGTTGGATAGAGGGGCGATTGTGGGAGAGCTGTTATTCTGAGCTGCATCACATGCCTTCTTTTCTTTTTATGAGAAGCCAGACTGATCAAGAGGCCTCTAAATAGGATTTTAAAGCACACCACTCTATATCAGGCCTATTAGTAGAGTTCTGGTTAACACTAGTAAAGTGGATTATTTGGTCAGAAATATATTTGGTTACTCCAGGGTCCCTCAGCAGTTGATTATTGATTTTCTAGCGACCCCGGGTTTAGGGGAAATGCAAAGAGAAATCTGGCAGGTGACTACTGAGTGATCGGAAGGAGGGCCTGGGTGAATAGATGAATCTAACACCCCTGGGAGGAGGGATTGAGAGTCAACAGGTAGTCAATCCTAGACGATGTCCCATGGACCTGAGAAGTGATGGTGTAACCCTATCAGAGGGGTGTAAAACACACCAACCTTGCACAGGCGCCCACTTGGTCTAACAGCTCTCAAGAGCTCTCTGGGCGAGAATCCCCTTATGGGATGGTCCAGAGCAGTCCATAGTTGGGTCAAAAATCAAATTTAAATCACCCCAATAATTATCGGGAGAGAAAGGAAAGGAGTTAATGCATTTACTAGCTTCATGAAAACCCTGGAGTGTCCAAATTAGGAACATATATTCTTCCCAGTATTACATCAGTAGTGTGTAAATTAACAAACAAGTATCTACCCTGAGGGTCCTTTATCGTCTGAACAGAGGAAAATGGGACTGTTCTTGCTAGCAATATCATAACACCACAACTTTGAGTATTACCTCTGCAGAAAAAATCTGCCTGATCTGCAGTCTTCTCATTTGGGTAGCTTAAATCTAATAAATGAGATTCCTGTAAAAGATAATCTCAGCCTTCAATAGACCGAGATGCTTCAAAATTTATATTGTTTAATTTTCTGTCTAGCCTCTTTAATGTTCCATGAAGCCAGAAAGAGATCCTAGCCATAGTCCCAAACAAAGTCTGCTGTAAAATCAAGGACCCCTATTCTGTGAAGATACCAATGGTGCCCTGGACAATACATTCTCTGTGCCTTTTACCCACCCATCCCTGACCCCTGCAACATCTTAAACCTACCCTCATAACCAAGAATATTGGAAAATGTACCATAAAATCCCCAAATACAAAGAAACCCCACCCACCCTACTTCCCTTACTGTGACGGACTGTGCTATGCGGTACACAGTTTCACTGCTGCCACCCTTCAGCCACCCTATACTGAGCCTTATTACTGCACTACTTAAAACACCGAAAAATAAAGAGGTCCAAACTGCAGTAATTCTCCTGCAATCTATCTGACATACTGAATATAACACCGTTTGATATTAATACTAAGCTACTAAACAGTGTAAACAGCTATTAAAGCTTTTGCTATGACACTATTCCTATGTGGAGGCTGTTGAAAATAATTTAAAACATAATCATGGATATCATTTGGGTCATAGTACACACCCAAATAAATAACGAGTACCTCTGGAACATTACAGCCATGGATTAGTTATTGACTGAAAAGAAACATTAAAATATCTAATTCAAGTTGAGCCTACTAAAAGATATTTAGAAAACTGGTAAATATTTAACAAACTCAAATTTCACCGAAAAAGAAACTAGCTTTAACAAATATCAGTACAGACAGAATGCATGATAAACCCCAAAACATGGATGTCCTGTGCCATCTAGCGGCAAATACAGTGCATAACAGGTTGGGAAAACAGGTGCAGTCTCTGTACAATCATGCGCACTGTCGAGAGGCCAAACATTCAGTGGATATTATTTGGTGACACAGATATAAAGTTAAGTTCCAACAAAATTATACATGTTGCTTTGATGCGCTCTGATACCGTTCAGAAGCAGTGGAAGCAAAGGTCATTGACTAGACCCTAGATCGGTTTTGCACAGATCCACTGTAAATCATCCCAAACTGAAAAAATTACAATTCTAGCAGGCAAGATCTCTACCAGTGTATGATAACTGGAAGAACTGGCTGGTTCAGGGTGTCCCAAAGAGATCAGGGAAAGCAGCTTTTAGCCCTGCCAGGGCTATATCAGGATTGTCATATGACTCTATATGACACTATATGTGAAGAAAGGATGAAGTGTGTAAGGGAGGAAGGGAGGAGGGTAGTAGAGAGTCACTTTGGATGCAAATCCAGGATTCTAAGAATAGGATTCTCAGAATGGGAGTGGTGTACAGGCCACCATCTCAGATGGAGGAGTTAGACAGGAAGCTAGGGACAGATCAAGAGGATTTGCAAGAAGGGTAGTGTGGTGATTGTGGGGACTTCAACATACCAGGGTGGACTGAGTACCCCAACAACCAGGAACAGAAGGAGCAGGTACTGCTGGATGCCTTCCAGGACAGCTTCCTGCTGCAAATGGTCAGTGAACCAACCAGGTTAGGGAATATCCTTGACCTTGTGCTGGCAAATGGGGAGTTGTGAGAGAACTTATGGTGGAGGAACAGCTGTCAGGAGTGACCACTACTTAGTATGGCTCACATTAGATATGGAGCGAGGAAAGAGTGGAATCTGGCACAAGAATGCTGGACTTCAGGAGAGCCGACTTTGGGAGGATGGGGAAGTGGTAAAAGGGTACCTGGCCAGAATTCCAACCTAGTATGGGCACTAACCAGGGTGGGAGCTCATAAAGCTGGGGATAGTGGAGGCAAACAAAACTGCTGTAAGGCCCAAAGCAAGAAGGCTAGGGCTAAGAAACCAAGCTGGTTGAGCAAGGAGGTCATGGAAAAGGTAAGGAGGAAAAGAACTGCTTTAGGAGGTACAAGAAAACAGGAGGGAGGGGTGGAAGACAGGAGGAGTACCTGATGGAATCAAAGGAGTTGACATGGGCAGTAAGGGGAGCTAAGGCATCTTTGGAGCTCAGGCTGGCACAAGGCATTAAGAATGGGAGAAGGACTGCTTTAGGTATATCAGGGAGAAAAGGGCTGTAGGGACCACATAGTAAGGATTAGGAAGGAGGTGGTTAGGTGGAAGCGGGTGCGATAAGGCAGAAGCGCTAAATGATTACTTCTGCTTGGTATTTACTAAGGAGAAGAAGGATGATAAGGAGGGCAGGAATGGCAGAAACGGGGAGGGGGTGACAGATGGGGAAATCATGGAAACCAGAGTTTGGAAGGGTTTGAAGGCACTGAGGGTGGACAAGGTGCCAGGCCCAGATGGCATCCACCCCAGGAGTACTGAAGGAGCTGGCAGGAAGTCCTTGTGGGACCTTTGGCAGACCTATTTAATGCCTCACTACATATGGGATGTGTACCTCAGGATTGGATTATGGCTCATGTAGTGCACCTCCACAAGAGTGGCCCCAAGGATGAACCAGGGAACTACAGACCGGTGAGTCTCACATCCATTGTGGGTAAGCTGATGGAGATTATCTTGAAAGAGAGCTGGTGGCCTCTAGAGGCAGAGACTACAGGACAGCAGACAGCATGGCTTCATACATGGCAGATCCTGTCAAACCAACCTGGTGGAATTCTATGACTGAGTAACTAGGCAACTGGACAGGGGCCATGCAGTGGATGTCCTGTATCTGGACTTCAGTAAGGCATTGACTTGGTGCCACATGGGAGGCTGGGAAGTAAGTTAGAAGGCACAGGGGCGGGTGCTAAGCTGGTGAGATGGGCAAGGAACTGGCTTCAGGAAAGCAACAGAGGCTGGTGGTGGGTGTGAGCTCTCACACCCAAGGGACCAGTGTTGTTTGGGATATTCATTGCAGACATATCATTGGACATTAACAGCAAGATCGAGTCTGTTTGCTGATGATACCAAGATGGGAGCTGAGTGGATGACCTTGGGGATGGCAGAGGTTGCAGGATGATCTGGCAAACTTGAAACCTGGTCAGACACCTGGCAACTGGGTTTAATGCACAAGTGCAGGTGCTGCATTTTGGGGTGAAGAACCCAGGAGGAGTTACCAGCTGGGGAGTGCAGCTAGCCCAGACAGAGGAGGAGAAGGATCTGGGGTGCTCATTACAGGGTCAATGAACAACTCAGCACAATGAAGGAAGGCAGCTGCAAGGCCAACAAAATGCTGGGTTGCATTGCAAGGGGTTTATCCTCTAGGAGGAGGAGGTGATTCTGCCACTGTATAGGTCATTAGTTAGACCGCACCTGGAGTACTGGCATGCAGTACTGCGTGCAGTACTAGCGCCCATATCTGAATAGGGACATTAAGTTACTGGAGGTGCAGCGCAGAGTGACAAAAGATGATCAAGGGGCTGGGGGACTTATCATACAAGAGGAGGTTGAAGGAGTTGAACATGTACTCACTGAGGAGAGAGAGGAGACAGGGTGACATGTGACTGAAACCCTTTAAACATGAAAGGAATAAACAAGACAGGTACAGAGGGGCTATTCACAATAAGGAGGAGGACACCAGGGCCAAGATATGAGACTGGAGGGAGGAAGGTTCAGGAGGAAGATGAGGAGACACTTTTTACAGAGAGGGTGGCAGCTGGGTGGAATCGTTGCCTGCAGAGGTGGTATCCGTAGAACAGTGGACTGCTTCAAAGGGATGGACAGACAAGGGGGGACAATGAAGTAGAAGGATGGAAGGAGAGGCAGCTGCAGAATAGGGGTGCTAGCTGCATTCGAGCAGACTTGATAGCCTCTAGGCCTTTATCTGTTGGCAAATTTTGTGTTCGTGTGACTGCCAGGGCAGCCACTTGAACTTGGAGCCTTGCCGGATAGTTCATATGAAATTTAATCCGCAGCAATGATTTTTGAGACTAGGGATGAAATGCTGTTCTTCTGGGCCTATATTGAGGCTGGCAGGTCTTGTGCTACTCTTATCTTGGCCCTCCCAGCAGACCACTTGCAATTCTCGGACTTTTGAGAGAAAATGTTGGACGTTCCAAATAGTTTAAGAAGTGAAAATCAGTGGTACTGGCTGAGCTCCTGCTGGGGGAATTAGTCGAAGAGCCCTATGTGCAGCTTTATCACATACTTGGGTCCATAAGGCAAGGGACCTGCAATCTTTCCACCAGTTTCTGGACAAACAAGACAGTATCAAGACCTTCCTAATTTTTTGGTAAGCCTGTGAACCACATTGTTCTGATGACTGTGGCCCTCAAGGTCTTCAATTTTGAGCTCCCACCCTGGCAAATTTTGCTGCGTAGTTGACTAGTTCTGGGTCCACTTTATCGGTTGTCTTTATAAGGAGGCTATACGGTTTCCCCATCCGAGGTACAAATTGGAGATCTTCCATAGCCTGGGCTAAGGATTTTAAATCTGTCGAGTTGGAGCATTTCATCCTGAAATGGCTGGAACTCTTCCAGAAATCAGGTAGTAGTTCTTGTTCCGATCGGTTGGTACTCAAGCTGCAAGTGTCTGTAGCACTAGAGACCCTAGGCTTTTAGGGGCCTTCTTTGGTATGACTGGTGGAGTGTGCTGAGGAAAAGCTTTGTGCATTTCTGCCTCCATAAATCAAATCTGGCAAATGGAAATAGACAGCAGAATAGGCAATTGTCTGTAGCACCTGTTATAAAGATTGCAAGCAGTCTTACTGGAAAGAAATAAAGATTTAAATGGACAGGTGGCTGGAGCAATGAAAGGAGCTGTTACCAGTCTCACTGCATCACATGGTCTCCGTTGAAATTCAATTTTGACGATGTGGAGTTGCGATAAGGACATTCAGCATTCCAAATTCACCCTTATCACATGGAACCATGACAACCCTCTCTCTCTCTCTCTGGGCTGTAACAGCTTTCAGAGAGGAGTCCATCTTCAGGTATTGGCTGCCACCAGCTGGGTTTGCATAGCGCAAGCTCCAGTTTCACAGAACTGGGAGGTTAAACATGCAGTTGCACAGATTAAAGCTGTAGTGTGTCTCTCAGATGGTGGATGCTAAGCAGAGTTTACCTCAGCCGTGGAAACCATGAATTACCTTAGAAAATAATTGAAATCACAGCCACAACTGTTGAGAATAAGTAGCTTTTACTTTACAGGTCAAAAGCAACATTACAGGATATATATGTTTAATAATAATAATAATAAACTTTATTTCTATGGCACCTTTCAAAACCAAGGTGCTTTACAAAATCTAAAACAAGTCAAACATATAAAATCTTAAAAATATAAAACAGCTAATACAGTTAAATAAAATCAATCACCAAATGCTTGAATCCATAAATATGTTTTCATGGCCTTTTTAAACCCCTCCATGGTCGCACTCTCCACTGGGCTGGCAGTATAGCCTAGAGGTTAGGGGAACGAGGTGTGAACGAGCTTGGTACATCCAGCAGACCAGACCTGAGTCTGATTCTCAAAACCTCCACTTGCATACAGTGTGACTCTGAGCAAGTCACTTAACACGCCCAGTGCTCCCAGGCTACCCTGAAAACAGGCACTTGTGCCTAGTGGGCCTTATCCAGTTACCGAAGACTAAAATTAAAAATTAAACTAACGGGTAGAGAATTCCAGAGGGTAGAGACCATATGCATAAATGCACGGCCCCAGAAGATTTCAGGCACACCTCAGAATCTCTAGCAACCCCGACAGCTGAGCACAATGATCTCTAAGCAGCAAGGGACCAGAGATCTTTCAAGTAGTCCAGGCTAAGTTCATGTAGGGCTTTAAAAGTCAGAAGACCAACTTTAAAGGTGATCCACCACTGAACTGGCAGCCAGTGCAGTCCACGCAGCACCAGCAAAATATTACTGGACTGGGAGGTACCAGTCAAAAAGCCAGGCCGCTGCATTCTGCACCAGCTGCAAATGGTAGATTTCCACCCAGGGCCCTAGGTAGAGGGAATTGAAATAGCCCAAGCAAGCAGGAACACAAAGGCATGGACCAGTGTAGAAGATCACGGATGGAACAAGGTGCCTAATCCTGGAGATATTCCTCAGATGGTAAAATGAGGACTTGACAATGGCAGACACCTGTGAATGCACAGTCAGCCCCTCATCAAAAATAATCCCCAGGTCACGCGCCTGTTCAGAGGTAGGGGTGAAATACCCCAAGACAGAGTCTGTAGGGTGAACCAACCCCTGGACCCCCTATCCGATGTGCCAGATCTACAACCAGCACCTCTGTCTTTTCTGAGTTCAACTTCAGCCAACCTCGAGTCCATCCACCCTGGATTTCTTCAAGGTAGTTATTAAAGACCAAGAGAGCTCTATCCTGGTTGGGTGCAAAGAAAGGTAGAGCTGGGTATCATCGGCATAGCAGTGAAACCTCAGCCCATACCTTCTTACAGTGTCTCCAAAGGGCAATATGTACATCTGCGAACAATATGGGGACAACACGAACCTGAGGAACCCCACAAAACAAGAAAACTGGGTCGAGGAATAAACCCTGGAAACCACTCTGCATTCTTCCAGCGAGGCAAGATAATAAACCACCTGAGGACTACACCAGATAGTCCACAGATGAACCTCGGTGCTCAAGTAGAACCCTATGGTCCACAGTGTCAAAAGCTGATGAGATCTAGAAGAACCAAGATGGGCGGTTCTTCCGATCCCTAGCCATCAGGAGATCATTAAGCACCGAACCAGTGCTATCTCAGTACTATGCCTCTTTCAAAATCCGCACTGAGGGGTTCACAGATTTCATGGATGGTCAAATGGTTCTCCAGCTGTATGGCCTCTACCTTCTCAATCACCTTCCCTGAAAGGGAGGTTAGAGATCGGTCTTGATTTGCATGGCAGTCGGGTCCAAAGAAGCTTTCTTCAAGAGGGTGTTACCGCTGCTTCCTTCAGGGAGCTAGAAACTCACCTGTTTCCAATGAGCACCAGACTATCCGTACTAGGACCGACTGATGGAATCGATACAACCCAAAATCAGGGAAGTTGGTCCAGGATCCAAACTACAGCATGTAGGCTCACACTCTGGACAATTCACTTGACATCCATGAATTCTGGTCAGTCGAAGGCACTCCAGGAAAGCTGAGGGCAGCGGCCATGCGATGATCCAAAGCAACATCCTTAGAGTGTGCTGGCTGGAGCGCCACCCTAATGTCGGCCACCTTAGCTGCAAAGAATTGAGCAAGTTCATCGCATTCTATTTGTGTAAAGGCCTTTCAAACTTGTAGGCAGGCTGGGTTTAACACAAGAGAATAACAGTGTTACAGGAAAAGTAAACAAATGTTTTAAATAACATAAAAAGAAAAAAGGCTATCACTGAGATATTAGCTTATTATTACCCTTTCCTATTCACCAAGAGACACTGGACACTATGCTATCTACCAGCTTCCAAGGACATAGATTGAAGGGTAGGCAAAACTTAACCTCTTGGATGTAGCTTCTCAACTCCAAGAGCAACTCCCCACTCACTGTCTTTCAGCATCTTATATTCTCTCTCTTGAGATTCTTATTACCTCTTTGAATGTACCAACTATCTACCATGTATGTATTTAATTGTCCTGATCAGATTGAACTCCTATCAGTGTCTACTTATATTCATCCTTTACCTTAGGTTTATATTTGAATGATCCAGTCCATTTAAACTATGAATATGTATGACCACTGTACTTTATCTATCTTTCCTTCTTAGTTAGGTCTGTCAGGGGCCTAGCCAGATCACTATAGTGAGGAACAAACCTCCAGTAGTACCCTGCTGTCCCCAGAAATGCCATTTCCTGTTTCTTGGTGGTAGGAGTGGGTTAACCAGGATGGCACTGAACTTGGGAGATGCCGGGTGGATGTGTCCGCTACCCCCAGTGCCCAAGGTAGGAGACTTTTTCCATACCTGTTTGGTACTCTTCCACCATGACTGTCAGACCTGTATTCTTTAGCCCAGGAACATGTCCTGTACATTCTTGATGTGCTCCTCCCAGGTCTGGCTGTATATGGCTATATCATCTATATCGCTAATGCAAACTTACCTACCCCAGACAGAATCGATCCACAGAGCATTGAAAGGTTGCAGGTGCATTCCTATTCCAAATGGTATTACCTTGAATTCATATAAGCCAAATGGAGTGACGAAGCTGATCTTTCCCTGGCTGCAGGGGTCAGAGGTACCTGCCAGTAGCCCTTTGTTAGGTCTGTTGTGGTCAGACACTGTCTCCAGTCACTCCAGGGTCTCATGCTCTGGGCATGGGATAGGCATCAGACTCCATGCAGCTCTTAAGCCTCAGTATTCGATGCAGAATCGGGTGGTACCGTCCATCTTGGGGATCAATACCACGGGTGAGGCCCAGGAGCTACTAGATTCCTGGATTACTCCCAATTTCAGCATCCCCTTGAGCTCCTCTTTCATGGTCTGCTTAACCTGCTCAGGTACCCTGTAGGAAGACTGTTTCAGGGCACCTGTATCCCTGTATCCACGTGGTGCTCTGTCATTGTAGTGTACCCCAGTTTCCTGTGAACATGTCCTCAGATTCTCTCAGCACACCCTGAATTTCCTGCACCTGGGCTGGTGTCAGCTGTTCAGAGAGGGTAAGGTTGTCCACGGAGGATGCAACCCAGGCCTCCTTGAGCAGTTCCACTAGTGGATCCATCTCAGTTTTCATTTCTGGTGCTGCACACAGCAAGGACCAATTCCTTCCTGTCATAATAGGGCTTCAGCATGTTAACATGATACATCTTTTGCCTGCATCTCCTGTCCGGGTGCTCTATCATGTAATTGACATCACTAACCTTTTCAACAATGAGAATGACCCTCCCATGCTGCCTGTAGTTTATTCTGTCAGACAGGAATGAGTGCCATCACTGCTGTTCCACCTCATATTCTCTGGCTCAGGCCCACAGTCATAACAGACTTTCTGTCGCTGTTATGCAGTGGCCAAGTGCTCCTGAGCAAGCCCCATGAGCATCTTAAGGTGGGTAATGAACTGCAGGACATATTCCACAACAGACTCCTCTTGGGAGGCACGTCACCTCCCATTCATCACAAATCAAATCAGGGACCCCTCACCCTATTGATAAACAGGAGCTTGAAGGTAAGAACCCTGTGGACTCCTGAGGGACTTCATTGTATGCAAATAGGAGAAGATGCAAATATTTGTCCCAATCCCTCTTATGCTGGTCAGCAAAAGTCCTTAGCATGGTCTTAAGGGTTGAATTAAATCGCTCCACCAGACCATTAGCTTGGGGATGGTATGGGGAGGTTTTGAGGTGCTTTACCCCACATGTTTCCAACAAACTACTCATTAATCCTGACATGAAATTGGCATCCCAATCTGCCAGTATCTCCTGGGAAAGTCCACCCAGCTAAATATCCCAACAGTGTGTCAGTCACAGGTTCTGCATCAGAGCATGATAGGGCCACTGCCTCTGGGTTTCTTGTGGCATAATTGACTACCACCAGGATATACCACTTGTCAGTGTGACTTGGGGTGCTCAGTGGTCCCACTGTCCACAGCTACCCTGGTGGAAGGGTTAATCAACAATGGCAGGGCCACCAACATTGCCTTGGCCTTGTCCCACATTTTCCCCATCCTCTGGCACAGTGGACAAGTCCTACAGTAATATGCCACATCTCTGAAAATACCAGGCCAGAAGAAATTGTTGGTCAGCCTATTTTCATACCTCACACCCAAGTGGCCTGAAAAGGGATATCATAGGCAGGGCCAAAGCTGCTGGCGGTGATCCTTAGGGACCACCAGCTGCTGAAGCACCTCACCATATAGCCTTTCCTCTGTTGTACATTCTCTGTACAGCTGCCCATGTCTGGTAAACTTAGTCTTTACCTCGAGGACCCTCAGCCCTATTAGCTGTTTCCCTCATTTTTTCCAAGGTAGGATCAGCCAGCTGTGCAGTGCTCAGCTGCCCTCATCTGACCTTTCCAAGTGCCCCTCAGAAGGAAGTCCTGTGGGCTCCTCCATTTGTGACTGAGTTCAGGACTGCTGCATCTAGCCAGCCACTCCCCATGCTAGCTACTTCCTCAGCTCTTGAGGAGGGCTCGAGCCATTGGTCACCCCTCTTCACCCTCAGAAGCTTGCCCTTTTGCTGGCTACAGGTTGCAACACACACACCAGATTCCCTGTGGTCAGAATCATTCCTCATTATCACATTTACAGGAGGTCCTCTATGACCCCACCTCCTTTTTTCTGTGGTACCCTCCCAGCTCTGGACAACTCGTAGCCATTGGTACTGTAGAACTTGAATTTGTTGCTGTAAAAATTATTGCTGTCATCGCTGTACCTTTAAGGTGCAACATTATTTTTACAGCATTTATTTATGCACCAAGCAACCATGTGGTGCTGCTGTAACTTGACAATAAGAAGTACCCTTGATTCAGAGACAACGGAAAAAAACTCAGCATGGACGCTTAGTGCTTATTTTTTATTTGTATTAGTCTTGCTGTACAAACAATACCCTAAAACCCTAAAACACCAAACTCACAACATTGTGCAACTACAGTAACTTCTGTAGTCCGGAGTCATTATCAGATGCCATGCGCTGTCATCATCAGCTCGTTGTATTACTGGTTGCTAACCATCAATTTTACCAGGTACAGCAGTCTGTAAAAACCCAAAAACATTGTTTAGTCTCTGTGACAGTAGATGTGTTTCTGAGAGTGTACTTTTGATTTGTTTACCATCACGTCAATTCTCCTTGACGATGCGGTATTTGTTTCCTGATTCTCCCCGGTGTCCTGGTTCTCAACCTGGGGTTCTGTGTGGGAGAAAGGTTGGTGAATGGGTAACAAAAACTGAATTTTAGAAAGAGTAGATGTCAGTAGAACAAGAAAGGGGTTAGCAGTGTACTGTCAAAGCAGTTGTTGTGTGCCTGTAGTATGCCTGCCTGTTTGAAACCCTGGATCCACTCCCTCGTTCAGGTGTACTTTCTAGCCATGCTTGTCATCAGCCACTGTGTGTGGCATGACTTTAATGCTGTGGATCTCATGTCTGGTCTTACTCTGCGAGCTACTGCTCCCAACCTGAAGTTGGTCAGAGATTTGTCGTGCATACCAGTCAGTGAATTGTTTTTGAGTTCATCTTTAAGTATTTTATTTATGGCTATGTCCAAAGGTTGTAACAGGTCAGTGCAAGACGAGGTACATGTAAATCGGAATAATATTGTTGGCCTCAAGTTTACAAGTACATCTGCAGTTGTATGGCCTCTGAACAGATCTAAAATCAGTACTGTGCCGGCCTATCAGGGAGATTTATTTGTGCATTTACTTTATTAATGTATGGGGCAATCACTTTGTTGGTGTATAGCACAGTGGTGTTAGAATTAGCCCAATGGTTTTCAATGTGGGTAATATACCAGTCTGCAGGAATGAGAAGTGAGGTGGCATTGGTCAGATTTCCTGGTAAATGACCTGTGGAGGAAGGTAGTGACCAGATAGGGAAATGCATAACACCACAGTGACTTGCTGTTTGTCACCGAGACCAGACACTTCAATTTGCTTCTTCCCGATACTGTCCATTGTCCATTGAGAGCAAGGTACCAAGTTTACACCTGTTTCATCGAGGTTAAGAATAAGTTCTTTTGGTACTAGTTCTTGCATTGCTGCTGTTGAAATTTGCTTCAAGAATTGTGCCTTTAAGTCTGGGAAGTCAATAGGGTTTTTCTGGCTACTTTCATGCCCTTTTCTACTGAACCCATGCGGTTAAGAAATAACCAGGACCACTGCCTGGAAAACGAAAGGTGCCACCATTTCAATGAGCATATGTGGGTGTGTAGTTTTATGATACCAGTTGCTATTGCAGCCAAAACATGACCATTAACTACAGCACCTCTGCTCAGAGAGACTTAATGATCACTCTCAATTCTTTTTCCATCCTCCATAAGGAGTGGTGGGTGACCTCTGGGTTTAATGGGCAGACTTTTCTAAGGTCTGGGGTCAGGGTTTTCTTTACCTTCAGCAGGTAGTCTCTTTTAAAAGTTCTAACAGTACTTTCACTGATTTTAGATTTATACTTTGTGTCATAAATCGTACTGCATTCATTACCCCATGCTGAACTGCGTGTTGGCCAACCTCAAACCAGACCTCAGGGGATACACACAACGGACCCTTTCCTTTTCTTTGGAGGGGAGATGCATTCACGAGCTCCTCCGTGACATTCTGTGCCATGAGCCTCGAGACAACAGCAGTAACACTCAGTAACTCCGTGAATGTTATCTGTACACAGTGCTGAGTAGTCACGCTTTGTCTATTTTTTATCCGGAGGTGTAATCACTTGAAGAGAGACATGCTTGAAGCGCTGGTCAGTAATCCAAAAGAACAGGCAAGAAACAGAGCTATGATGACCACTACATATGTTTATTGAGTGTAAGACACCTATCAGGTGATAGCTAGCTGTCAGCCAGTGGCAGAGCACTATGGGAATTTGTTGTGCTACTGAAAGAGAGAGTCAGACTGCATATTAACTTGACGTGGTATTAAATAGTTCTACAGTATTTGGACTACTGGCCCTGTAACTCTTCAGATTCTGGAGTATTTTCCTGGCAACATCTGCTGTACCTGAAGGAGATCCTGCCTCACCAGGGAGATGCAAGCACCTGTGTCCCTCAGTCCCTGGGTTACTGTTCCATTAACTACAATGCGGTGCATATTCACATCAGAGGAGAATGGTTCTTAGGCTGCACACACCCCACCAACAGACCAGTGCTATTTTGATCACCCCAGGTCTTTGCCCCTTAACCATTTTCTGAGGGCAGTTATATTTCAAGTGTCCCATTGATTGCAAATATGACATTTCCTGGGTCCTGTCTCTTGGGTCCCTTTAGAACCAGAGGGTTCTGCTTTGTGCTCAGGTGCAGGTTAGTTTCCTTTTGGCTGCGCCCATGGGACACCTTATAACCATGTGCTGCCCCCCACCATGATACTTACGCTGTGTGCATAGCCTGCTAGACATGTACATGTCAGCGCTTGCAGCCACCTCTGTTGAGGAGTTGCATGCCCTGTCTAGGAGCCATACGACGTATTCTCAGGTACAATTTTAGGAAATTGTTCCTCATAAACAAATCTTTGATTAGTTCCACAAGTGTCTGCTTTTGCCCCTCCACCCACCTATCAAAGTAAGTGCATAATTGAACTTACAGTTCCACATAACTGTCCTCTGGACTTTTCTCTAGCTCCTAAATTTCCATCTGTAAGCCTCAGGAATTAATTCAAAACTCTTTAATAACACTGTTTTAACCTTATCATAATCAGCATAGTCTTCATCACTCATTTTAGTAAATACTTGCAAAGCCCTCCCTGTAAGTAAGGGTGTGAGATAAGTTGACCACGGAGCCTTAGCCAATTGAATTGCTCACATATTCTCTCAAATTACCTTAAAAATAGATGAAGATCATCTCCCTTGCTAAACCAAGGGAACAATTTAGAATTAATTTTGGCTTCTTGAGAAGAACTCACTCCACCATTACTTACATTTTGCTGATTGTGCATGGTCATCATCTCCTTCTCATGCTGTTGTCCCTGGACTTCATGCTGTCGTTCCTTCTGTCTGTCCTGGCATTCTTTTTCTCATTCGGATGTTCTTTTCTCTGTCTGCCAGTCCGCTTTCTTCCAGTTCTTTCTCTGCTTCCTATCCTCTTGTCTCTGCTTCCAATCTTTTTGTTTCTCGTCTCAGCCTTCTTGTTTCTGCTTCTGCTTCTAGTCTCCTTGTCTCAAAGTCCAGCTTCTTTGCCTCCAGCTCCTTGTCCTGCAGCAACAGCTGCAGTTCCAAGGCATCAAGCTGGTTTGCGGGGGTTTGCTACATCAGTTCCTGACACCGCCAGGGACCGCCTGCTTCTGGTCATGTGCCATTAGGGCGGTATGAGGTCTGCCCTTTTCTTGTGTTTTAGACCTTCAAGCTCAACCCCTTTTCCTGGCACTTTTCACAAAGCTATTGTACAGCAAGTGAGTCATACTCCACAGAGCTCATTCTTCACCCTACACGACACTGTACTAACTAGAAATAAAACAAAAAGTTGTGCAAGTGTATTCTCTTATATACCCTGTTTTGTAACTGCTAAGGTAAATGTTCCACTGGGAAACTTTGTATCTCAGTGTGCTAGAAAGTCCCGAGTCATCCCAATTCTACCACCAATTTGTGACAACCACCCTCTCTGTCTCTCTCTGGGCTGTAACAGCTTTAGAGGTGTCTGTCTTTGGGTATTCACTGCCACCAGCTGGGTTTGCCCAGTGCCGAACTCCCAATTTAAAAGAACTGGGAGCTTAAACATGCAATTGCACAGTTCAAAACCTGATAATGTGTCTCTCAGATGGCGGATGCTAAACAGAGTTTACCTCAGCCAGTGGAAACCATGAATTACCTTCAAAATAATTGAAATCACAGCCACAACTATTGAGTAAACAAATAGTTTATTACTTAATAGAAGGCCAGAAGTAGCATTGCAGGATATATATGTTTAACACAAAAGAATATCATTGTTGCAGGAAAAGTAAACAACATTTTAAATAACAGACAAAAGAAAAAGGCTATCACTGAGATATGCTATTATTGCTCTTACCCTTTCCTAGTCACCAAGAGACACTGGACCCTATGCTGTCTGCCAGCTCCCATGGACATAACTCAAAGGGTAGGCCCAAGCTTAGCCTCTTGGATGTAGCTTCCTCCAACTCCAAGAGTAACTACCTCCTACTCACCGGCTTTTAGCATTTTATATTCTTTCTTCAGAATAGGTGATTCCTACCCCTTAAATGCACCAGCCATCTATCATGTATGTATTTAATTGTTTCCAGGTCACACTGTGAGATGAGCATCTTGTAAGTGTGCAATCCTGGTGAAATGTTTCAATAAATAAAAATAAAATAAATAAATAATTGTCCCAATCAGATTGAACACCTGTCAGTGTCCACTTATATTCATCCTTAACCTTAGGTTTATATTTGAATGATCCAATCCATTTAAGCTGTGAGTCTGTGTGTACGTGTCCACGCTCCCACCATGGTTACTGTGTCTGAGATTTATTAGTTAGCCCTTATCTAGATGCTGGTGGATAGTAGAATCCCAGTGTGTGTGTGTGTGTGTGTGTGTGTGTGTGTGTGTGTGTGTTTTCAGACTGCTAAAAATAGCTGGAAAATCAAAGCCATTAACTCCTTCCTTCCCATTTCTATCACAGAGGTAACGGGGTCCCTGATCATGTAGGCCTTTATAGGTCAGCGTGCACCTCTCTCTCTCTCTCTCTCTCCTGAATTTCTGTAGGCCAACCTCTTTTCCCATACTGCCTGGTGACCCCAGAAGTGAACCAGCTGGGATCTTTGGCCTTGTGTTCTTTCACCCTGAACCTAATGCACTCATCTGTGGCAACCAGTATTCCTTCTTTAATAATGGACCACATTTGGTCCGCCCATATCTGCTCTGATGCCCGCAGATGGCTCATTAGCATTTTGCCCATTTTCTGAAGTCCACCCTCCTGAAATCCAAGATTTTGTTCTTAGTCGGGATGCTTTCCTCCCATATTCAACTGGAACCACACTGTGCAATGTTCACTTAACACAGTGGCTCCTGACCATTGTTTCCTTTACATGCTCCCCATTTCTGAGTGTCAGTCAAGATTTGCCTCAGCTGTTGTTGGTTCAGTGACACCCTGAGTCAGGAACCCACTCTGCAGTCATTCCAGGATCACCTGACTTTAGCACATGTTGTGGAGGGTATGCAGTCCACCTTGGGCAGGTTGAAGCCCCCACAATTTCCACCTCTCCTTTCCCAGCAGCATCCAATATTTGTGAGCTCAGTTCCTTGAGAAAAGAAATCTGAGCCAAACACACATAAAAGCATGGTGTGGGTGTGCAATGTTTTCTCAGACTGGCTCACTGCAGACAAAATTAATATTGATATATGCGCTGTGGGTTTCTTTAGCAGAAATCTTGAGGAAGTTTTATGGGTCAATCCATAGTGAAGACGGTAGCCAGTATAGCATTAGTTATTTCATAGCATTAAGATCTGGATTAAACAGATATATCGACAGTGTTGAGGTGAACAGGAAAATAAATATATCAAGAGATGAAGAGTTCACCAGTGCAAATAATGTCTTTGTTGCAGTTTTAAAATAGTACAGGAGAGCTAGCAAAAGATATTGCAGCACATCTCCCTAGAATCTCTGACAGTGATTTGAATAAAATCAGAAATTGCAGCATCTGAATCCAGAGTCTGCGATGGATTGGTATGCAGACTCTAGTTTGAGTTGCAGATTGGTCTTGCATGAAGGGAAGAGAAGGATTAAAAATCTACAGCATAACCACTTGTTGTGCAGCATGATGATTCAGGAAGAGAATATATAGCTGTTGTTTTCAATGAAGCAACAAAAACCATAGTGATATCAATGAGCCAAACAAACAAGCATTGCATGGCATACTATACTGACAGCCGGACAGCTCCAACTGCCCTGTTGCCATTTTCACTGAATATTGTACCAGAATCCCTCCCAGCGCCTCAGCATTCTACCTACATCTGCTAAAGCTACCTCAGGCTGTATTAGATAGAAAAGAAATCTGATATACCAAGCAGCCAATGGGCACAATTTTTGGGGTAACATGATGGCCCAGATAGCCACTGATGCAGAACTTTTGATGTGGTACACAAATCACTCTGTCACAAGCACAGCTGTGCATATAGTTGTCTGAGGCTGGTCTTGCATCTCGAGAGATAATGCCCATGACAGGACACAGATGCAAGACCAGCCTTAGAAGTTACTGGTCCCCATTATCAAGAGAATTATCATTATCATTATCAAGTTCATTATCCTAGAGGCCAAAGGACTACAGGACAGCAGACAGCATGGTTTTATGTGGCAGATCCTGCCAAACCAACCTGGTCGAGTTCTATGACTGGGTAACTAGGCAACTGGGCAGAGACCATGCAGTGGATGTCCTGTATCTGGACTTCAGTAAGGCATTCACTCAGTGCCACATGGAAGGCTGGGAAGGAAGTTAGTAGGCACAGGGCGGGTGCAAAGCTGGTGAGATGGGTAGGAAACTGGCTGCAGGAAGGCAACCGAGGGTGGTGGTGGGTGGGGAGCTCTCACACCCAAGGGCAGTGATGAGCGGTGTTCCACAGGGCCTCGGTGTTGGGACCAGTGTTGTTTGGGATATTCATTGCAGACATATCATGGGACATCAAGAGCAAGATCAGTGTGTTTGCTGATGATACCAAGGTAGGCGAGTGGTGGATGACCTAGGGGATGGCAGGGGTTGCAGGATGATCTGGCAAAGCTTGAAACCTGGTCAGACACCTGGCAACTGGGCTTTAATGCCAAAAGTGCAAGGTGCTGCATTTTGGGATGAAGAACCCAAGGAGGAATTACCAGCTAGGGGAGTGCAGCTAGCCCAGACAGAGGAGGAGAAGGATCTCGGTGTGCCATTACAGGGTCAATGAACAGCTCAGCACAATGTAGGAAGGCAGCTGCAAAGGCCAACAAAATGCTGGGTTGTATTGCAAGGGGTATATCCTCGAGGAGGGAGGAGGGAGGAGGTGATTCTGCCACTGTAGGTCATTAGTTAGACCACACCTGGAGTACTACTTGCAGTACTGGCGTCTGTATCTGAAGAGGGACATTGTTACTGGAGGGTGCAGCTGTAGAGACAAAGATGATCAAGGGGCTGGGGGACTTATCACACAAGAGGAGGTTGAAGGAGTTGAACATGTACTCACTGGAGAGAGAGACAGGGATGACATGACTAAACCTTAAATACATGAAAGGAATAAACAAGACAGGTACAGAGGGGCTGTTCAAAGTAAGGGAGAGGAGGGACACCAGGGGCCATGATATGAGACTGGAGCGGGAAGATTCAGGAGGAGATGAGGAGACACTCTTTACAGAGAGGTGGTGGCTGGATGGAATGTGTTACCTGCTGAAGTGGTATGCAGTAGAACAGTGGACTGCTTCAAATGGGGATGGGACAGGACAAGGGGAGGGTTAATGAAGGGAAGGGTGGAAGGGAGGGCAGCTGCAGAATAGGGTGCTAGCTGCACATTCGGGCAGACTTGATAGACCCTCTAGGCCTTTATCTGATGGCAAATTTTGTATGTTCGGTGACAACAGATCGCTAGAAATGGTCAGAATCTTGTCTATTCAGAAAGGTACAATGAGACATCAGACAGCAGAAGACACAGAAAATAAATCTATTTCCACACACCTCAGCTGATTGAAGCACCACCCAACTCTGTTACCAGTAGCAGCAAACTGAAGCTTGATACCCCAAAAGTAAAATCAACCACTAGAAACTTGAATGCCATTGGCAGCTCAGTTACTCTACCACTGACCACATCTACATCTTCACAGCAAACCTCGCTGGCCAGTGACATTATCCTGAATATTTGTCCAAGCAATAGAAGTCCATTCAATGTCTCACAGTTCACAGTACATGGTTCTGTAAACTTTAACTACTACAGCTCAATGGAGAAGTTTCCGTGAATGGTAGGGTGCTGACATTTCGTGCATTTAATAATGTGATCCTGTGTCGATGTTCCATAGAAGTGCATGTTTATATAAAGCACACATTAGCAATCATTGTTATTGTTACACAAATGTTATTAAAATAATTCTGTATTCATGAATTTAAATCAGTGTTGTGTCTGAAAACATCCATGAAAGTCATTGTACTGTAAGTCAATTATGCAAATTTCTCATATACAGCTCAGAAATCATTGCATGGCTACATAACTAATGTATGAGTGCCATTACATGTTCTACAGTGTTTGTTTGAAAAATAAGGCATCAGCATACTAATATAACACTGCAGTAGTGTAATTGCAGTTTTATTAACCAGTCGTTATTTTAAAAGTTACAATGCCCGTAGTCTGGGTAACAAACTTCCTGAATTAGTGGCCTTGATGGAGGAAGAACATCCTGATATCGTGGCAGTCACAGAAACATGGTACACACAAAACCATGACTGGGACATAAACATACCAGGATACACTGTGTACAGGAGGGACAGGGAGGGTAAAAGAGGAGGAGGAGTAGTTCTTACATAAGGGAAGGAATAACAGCAACAGAACAAAAGGTACACAGGGAGGAGAAGAAGCACTGTGGGTAAATTTGAGACGAGCAATGGCACCACAATACACACACAAGGGTTGTATACAGACCCCTTCTCAGGGGAGGAAATGGACAGGGAAATGATAGAAAGTATACTTAGAATGGCAGAAAAGGGGAGATATTGCTGATGGGTGATCTGAATATGCCAGATGTTAACTGGAGTGCAGTTGCAGCTGCCACTTCAAGAGTGCAGTGATTCTAGATGCCCACAGGGGCATGCCTTAGACAACTAGTACTGGAGCCCACTCGAGAAGGAGCAATATTAGGGCTTGATTCTCTCAAATGGAGATGGTGAGAGGATTACAGATGTAGAAGTGGTAGCCATCTGGGAACCAGCGACCATCGAACAGTATGGTTCACAATAAACTACAGCAATGGAGTCAAGCCATACAAAGACAAAAATACTGGACTTTAGGAGGGCTGACTCTACAAATGGGTGAGTGCCTAAGGAACGCATCTAGCAAATGGGCAGGAAGGAGGTGGGAAGAACAATGGGGAATAATAAAACTGCCATCACAGAGGTAACGAGCCTTTGTGTGAAGCAAATAAACAAAACAAGACAATGTAAGAAACTACTATGGTTCTCAAAGGAAGTGGCAGTGAAGGTTCAAGAGAAAAAGAAAGCATTCAGGAAGTACAAGGAATTGCAGAAGGAGCAGGACAGAGAACTGTATCAGTTAAAGCAAAAGGAGGCTGGGAAGGCAGTCAGAACAGCAAAGGCCCAAACCGAGGAAAAGATAGCCAACTCAGTCAAGAAGGGGATAAAACCTTTATAGGTACATCAGGGAGCGAAGGAAGACCAAGGGATGGATAGTGAGGCTTAATGAAGGGAGGGAGGGTGGGCAGAGGAGACTGTGAAAGGCAGAGATACTAAACAAATATTTTTGCTCAGTATTTACAAAGGAAGAGGGGAGGTACATAAAACAAACAGTAGTAACACTCTGGATACAGAAGTTGATACTCGCCCATTTGCAGAACAAAGGGTTCTGAAAGAACTCTTAAAACTGAAGGTGGACAAAGCAATGGGGCCTGATGGGATTCATCCCAGAATTTAAAAGAACTAAGGGTAGAACTAGTGACACCACTGACTACCCTTTTAACAAATCATGGGAGGATGGAGGGTACCTGAGGACTGGAGGAGGGCAGATGTGATTCCCTTCACAAAAGTGGGAGCAAGGCAGAAGCAGGAAACTATAGACCTGTTAGTTTAACCTCAGTGATAGGGAAATGATGGAATCACTTCTAAAGGAAAGAATTGTCGAGTATCTAGAGGCCAGAGGGCACAGGACCCTAGGCAGCATGGGTTCACAGCGGGAAGGTCATGCCAGACGAATCTGATAGATTTCTTGACTGGGTGACCAAAGTAGTAGACAGGAAGGGGCTGTGGACATGGCCTACCTAGACTTTGAGCAAGGCATTTGACACAGTCCCACACAAAGATTAATATGCAAGTTAGCCAGCCTGGGAGTGGGTCCCAAGATGACAGCCTGGGTAAAGAATTGGCTGGAGAATAGGACACATAGAGTAATAGTAAATGGAGTCCACTCAGAAGAAAGGAGGGTTACTAGTGGGGCACCGAGGGTTCAGTATTAGACCGGTCCTCTTCAATGTCTTTATGCGACATTGCAGAAGGACTGGAAGGAAAAGTATGTCTCTTTGCAGATGACATTAAGATCTGCAACAGAGTTGATGCACAGGGTGGGGTGGAAAGGATGAGAAGGACTTGCAAGGTTAGAGGAATGGTCAAATGTATGGCAGCTTAGATTCAATGCTAAGAAGTGCAAGGTAATGCACCTGGGAAACAAAACCCAGGGAAGAGTACACAATGGGGGTGAGATACTAACAACAACAAAATGGAAAGGGACCTGGGGTAGTCATATCAGATGACCTAAAGATGGGCAAGCAATGTGAGAGGGCAGCAAGGAGGGCTGGGGGATACTGGGATGCATAGGAGAGGCATCACCAGTAGAAAACAGGAAGTTATTATCCCTCTGTACAGACAGCTGGTGAGACCCCATCTGGAGTATTGTGTGCAGTTCTGAGACCCAATCTCATAAAGACATAGACAGGATGGAAGCTGTCCAGAGGAGGGCAACTAAAATGGTGCAGGGTCTGTCTCGGAAGACATATGAAGAGAGACTTAAGGAGCTTAATATGTATAGCCTCGAGGAAAGAAGGAGAGGGAGACATGATAGAAACGCTCAAGTACCTAAAGGGAATCAACAAAGTCCAAGAGGGTAGCATCTTTCAAAAAAGAGGTGTGCAAGAACAAGAGGGCACAATTTGAAAATAGAGGGGCGGCTCAGAGGTACTTTAAGGAAGTATTTTTACAGAGAGGGTTGTGGATGCATGGAACGGCTTCCGGAGGAGGTTGTGGAGTCAAAATCAGTGGTGGAATTCAAGCATGCATGGGATAGTCATAAGGCAGTTCTGGGGGTGGGGGTAGGGAAGAAGTAGGCTGGTTAACTAGGATCTGCAGCTTATCCAGTAGGTAGGAAATGGGCAGACTGGGTGGGCCAAGCGTCCTTATCTGCCGTCAAATTCTATGTAATATTAATGCACACGTGTTTTTTCATAATGTTGTATTGTTACACATCAAAATTAACATAAAATGTTCAATATTGAAATACAGTCTCACTGGTTTATTGCCACAACCTCTGTATAGCACTTGCCATGATACAAGCATATTAATTCCCTTGAAAGAAGGGATTTACTTCAGAATCAAGGCATAGTTGGGTGGTGGGAGCACTTCAGCTTCAGCCTTGTGCACCCTCCCAGCCATTAATTAATTCCTAGTAAATGCCTCATTTCTTGGGGATTAATGCTTATGTATTGTACCCATGTTGTTCAATAAATTTGAATTAAAAAAATGTGTTACATCAAGGGGTTGGGGAGAAAATATAACGGAAAGTTCACTAGTCAGTTCTGATGAGTAGACTATGAGGTCCTTTGAGGCCACCAGAATTTGTGGCTTGAGAACAGCTGGTTTGAAGGAAGCATAACTTTATCAGATAACTTTCCAGTCTATGTGATATAGAAACATAGACTTTGATGGCGGATAAGACTGCTTGACCCACACAGTCTGCTCGGCCCACCCAGTTTGCTCGCTTCCCTAACTATTGGATACGCTGCAGATTCTAGTTTACCAACAGCCTACTTTCTCCTACTCCCACTATAATTGCCTTTACAGCTTTCCCATGCATTCTTGAATTCCCCACTAGTTTTGACACTACAACTCCTCAGGAAGGTGGTTCCATGCATCCACCATTCTCTCCATGAAAAACATATTCTCACATTCCCTGAGCCATCCCTCTATCTTTAAACTATACCCCTTGTTCTTGCACATCTTTTCTGAAAGATGCTACCTTCTTGGACTTTGTTGATTCCCTTGAGGTACTTGAACTTTTCTATCATGACCCCTTCTCCTCCTTTCCTCAAGTGTAAACATATTAAGCTCTCTTAGTTTATTTTCATATGGATTCTGTTGCAGACCCTGCACCATTTTAGTTGCCCTCCTCTGACCACCTCCGTCCTGTCTATGTCCCTATGGAGATGGGGTCTCCAAACTGCATGCAGTGCTCCAGATGAAGTCTCACCAACTGTCTGTACAGAGGGATAACTTCCTGTTTTCTACTTGTGATGCCTCTCCTGTGCATCCTTGTATCCCCCAGCTCTCCTTTTTTTCTTTGCATGGGCTTCAGAGATATCAAAGCCACTTCAGTTGGCTTTCAGATCTGAGCCTCTAACTTCCAGCGGAGGTTCTGAGAATCCTTATGATATGTATCCTCATGACCTCATCCACCCTTCCTAACTAACCTAATCTAATTATTCTACACCATATGGTCCCCCAGTAGAAAAAAAAGAAAAAAAGGGGAGAAAGATCAGAAATTAAAATCCTAAAGAAGAAAATTTCCTTCCCTTATTCCCACTCTCCCACATTAAAATAGCAATTTCAATGGTGGCAGGAGGAATAACTCTAACCTTCCATATGAGTTTTATGGGCTAGATAATATTTCCAGATTACTTATTACTGGCACCAGTGGCACACAGAAGGGCAGAATCTTTGCTTTAAACTAGATTTGATCTAGACTTAGTAGTTGTTTTAAGGGCTCCCAGATTGAGCTAAATTTTGTTTCTTGATTTCTGCTCTTGTAATGGAGCTGTTCCAATTTCATTCAGTCCAGAAGAGATTCCTTTAGAGGTCATAAACTGGAGGTTCAGGATTTTCCAATTCTTGGCTATACAATGTCTGGCATTCAGCAATGCTGTATTTAGAAGTTTAAATAGGTTAACTTCTGGTAGCCTTTGTTTAGAGGTGGTATCTACCACACAAATTTCAACCTCCTTTGGAAATCAAGTTCTGAAATGTTATTAAGAGTTGAACATTTTTGACCAAAATAGAGTAATCCTTGGGCAAGAGGCAATAACATGTTCCAAAGTCCTGATTTTCCTGCATTCTCACACAAGGAAGATATTGTTGGCACATTTTATTAAGAATACACGGAGTATGATATAATCTATAAAAAAAAAATTGATTTGAATCGATTCAATCTATTATTTATTGTAGTAAAGATCCTTGAGATAATAGATTCTATTTTTGATTTGAAATTTCTATTTGTAAAGCTGTCTGCCATTTAGTCTTTAGAGCTATTATTGGAGAAGTAACAGTGCCCAGCAATTGTTTCTAAGCTGTAGAGAATAATTTAGGTTGTTCTTTTAAGAAGCATTGCTGTAACTGTGTCATAGGGGTGGGATCAATGCAGAACCTAGTTCCTTAATGTAAAAAGATCTTATTTTCAAGAACACAAACAAATCTTGTTGCAGAACGTGATATTTATCTTGAATTTGAATGAAAGACATAACTGTCCCATTGAATCATATAAATCCTTAAAGCAAGTGATGTCCTTTTGCATCCAATTTTATAAATCTGAGAATTAGAAGGTTCATGCCAGCTTTTTATATATGGAGTTAGCTAAATTCACTCTCAGATTTTCTTTGGATAGTCTTAGAAATTTCAACCTCCTCTAGGTTGTGTCTGAGAAAAGTATTCTTGATTTTTACTTTCTGTTTTCTTAGGGTTAGAGAACAAAGTCTGTATGGAATTAGACAATTAGGCCCAGATATTCAAACTGGCGCCAAAAAGTGTGCAATAGCAGGAGCAAGCTGACGTCTACTGCGCCTCATGCGCAAGAGACGCCGATATTCAAAATGGAGCAGGTCAAATTGTGCCTACAGCCGATGACTGAATATAGCACCACCTGTGCCATGAGCGCAGCTTAGAGAGGAAGCTGAGCATATCTGATGCGCTATAGTGCAACAAGGGATGTTCAGCTGAGCATTCCAGAGGCAGCATAGCGCAAACCAGGGAGCCCCCCAGCAGCAGAGCAAATGTAACTGCACAACCAGGGAGGTAGGGGCACAACACCCATGCCACAGATGGGCAGAGGAAACACACAGCTGGACAGACATCGCCCCCACACCTCCCAAGCAGAGCACAACTGGGGAGGTCTGCACAACCACTGGCCCATGGAGACAAGCAAACAACCCACTGCCGGTCCATGGTGCCCCATCACACCATACCGCAAGCTGTGACTGGCACATAAGGAGGCAGACCACCCCATGCCACACCATCCCCCCAGTGCAGAGCACACCTGCAGCATGACCCCAGACACTTCCCATGAGCAGTGACCACCACTGCAGGAAACTGCATGCATGCCACCACCCCCACTGTGACACTGCAACCCCTGTGCACCACAGAACCATGCAAGCCAGCCTCACCACAAGCACCCATCAGTGGTGGCAGCACGGCAATGCAACAACGGCAGACACAGTGCCACCACACACGGTCCCCGAGGTACTGCTGAGAGACTGACCATGCATCGGCACAAGAGGCACCCTACACAGAACAGGGCATGCCTCGACACCACCACCAGTGGTACAGCACCCTGCACAGTATTCCAGTGACACCACTACCCACCACTGGCCAGAACAGCCAGCACAGACACCCACAGTGGTGTGTGAAGCACGCACCACACCAGATGCCACACAATGTATGGACAGACACCCACCCATACCCAAGGGCACACCAACACAGGGATGCAGTGGTGGGGCAACCAAGCCCCATTGTGGGCCCATGTAAGCTGTGTACACACAACCCACAGTCCTCCATGGCACTGGAGTGCCAGCCACCCTGCACAGGCACTTGTGGACCTGTACACCACCAGGAGTCGCCTCGAGCACAAGTCACAGACAGTGGGACACATCCTGCAACACACACAAGGTACAGCATGGAGGTGGGACAACCACTGTGGTGCCCACAGTGCCACCCGAGCCAGGCATGCACCACACCAGTGACAGGGGCAACCTCAGCAAAGTGACGGGTACAGTGGCCACCCTGCAGTGGACTGCCACCACTGACATGCCAGCAGACCATGGTGGTCCAGACATGCATGTGTGTCAGCTGCACAGGCCATGGACAGGCCGATGGGCGCTATGAACACAGAGCATGCGCCATGGACCACTGCACACAGTCATCCAGTGCACAGGGCACAGCACACACACCACAGACACTGACTGATAGCTACCCCACACCATAGTCACCTCCACACGGACACACACACATACCCATGACTGCACCACCCCTGACGCCTATGCACACCACTGCAGCTGAGCACCTATAGCCCACTGCAAATCAGAGACCACCACAGTATTCATATCAAAATTAAATGTATTGCAAAAATATAATATTCAACTATTTACAAGAATACAAAACTATATACAAGGTTGGGGGCACAAACAAGGTGGGGGTGGTGGGGGCAGGTGGACAAATGGGATGGGATAGGAGGGTGTGAGGGTGGGTCCAAGGGTAGGGGAATCTGGGACTGAGGGATCCCTAGCATGAGTGCTGCTCTGTGCTGTGCAACCTCTGGACTCTGTGCCTCCTCAGTACCCCAGTTGTATCCAATCTCTGGAGGATTTCGGGATTCCCAGGCCAGCAGTAGAAGTTCTCGCACAGCCTCCCTGATGTCCTGTAGATGGCGGGTACTCAGGACAAGGAGCACAGTCAATGGGTGTGAATGCACAACCCCATACAGCCCGCCCACTGTGCATGGCATACGGCCATGGGACATACCACTGTGATGGTGTGTGACCACCAGTGGACACGCCCACAGGACCTGCCCACCCAGTCACATACAGCCATGCGGAACGCTGCACACACCCACTGGCTGTCATGCACAGCACCACCATAGCCATTTAGTGACATGGCTATGTGGTCAAAAGGCAGTGGCACAACCATGCACCTGGTGCATGCATGAACCACCATTGACGATCAAACATGCATTGCCACTTGACAGTGTTGACTGCAATGCTGCGGCATGGCAGTGGTGTCGATGAATGGTGGCTATGCCCGCTGCCCACCCTGTCACATCATGCAGTAGTAATCATGGATGTATGGCACTCACCCTCATTGGGCGGGTCAGGTGGGCGGTGATGGTCCTGACCCTGCCTGGCTGCACCCGTCCTCCTCCCTCCGCCTCCCCTCAACCTGCGGCATCCAGGCCTGTGGGGAAAACAAGTAGAGAAGAACATCAGTACAATCCCAAAGCAAAGTCCCTCTGCCCCAAGGTGCGCCTCCCACCAAGCCAGACCCACCCACCCCACACCCTGTGAACACCGCCACAGCCAACCCCAGATGGTCCCTCCCCATGTGCTGGACACATACAACACTGTGACCCATATGGATGATAAAAGTGTGTTGACGGAACCCCTCTCCTGGACATGGCACTGCGGCCCTCCTGGCACGTGTCCCGCAGTCGCGGCAGTAGCTCCGGCCCCCTTCCAGAGGGTCCCATAGCGGTGCCTGCACTCTCCACACCTCCCCTGTCTGGTGACCTCTCCAGGGCAGTGGCCACACCTGTCCTGTCCCTGTCCATGGGTGCCTCCCAAAGAGAGGCCCATGGTGTGGCTCAACAATTACCACCAGATTGCTAGCTCAATGGCTGTCCACTGCATTGCTCATCTGCGTGCCATGCTTACAGCTATAGTAGGGCAATATGGTGCTCTGCATTGTGGCTCCCCATGTGCAGATGCTGAGCGTATAGCGCTGCCATTCCCATCGTGCTGTTACCAAACTGTGCGATAGAAGTGCACCCATGCCTGACGATGGTGCCTAGGGGCAAAGGTCGGGCACAGGGTCAAGGGTATCTGTGCATGGCCATGCACAGTGCCATTCAAGACAATGTAGCGCGATTGGCTGGTCCTGTGCCAGCGCCATAGTGGCTACCGAGCGACAGCCATTGTTTCTATGATGGCCCAGTGCCACAGCGCCATGTAGTGACCATCGCCATAGCGCCACTGGCACAATGGTGGCTGTGCCCTGCATTGCCTACCATGCACAGCACGCCATCAGCATGGCAGATGCCTGCGCCAGCAACCCAGGCATGCGCAGTGAGGTGTATACACGTCATAGAACTGCACCATTGGCTCAGCACGCTCAACACAACTGCACAAAGCGCAACAGCTAATATTCAGCCATCATATGCAAATCATCTAATTAGCCATTCAGTGGCGGAGCACTGCAATTTGCATCTGCTTAAAGTTGCTTCTTGTCTCATTTGCATGGATTGCGCTATAAAGTGCGACAATGTGCTGCAGTGGCCATAGTCGGTTACTGCAGTCTATTGGTGAGTTGCATGCTGTTTGGGAGTGTGGACTGTGGATTCAGGGACATGCATGGACTGCACAGTCACAGGTAACAACTGCCATTCTTTCAGGCTTCATAATGACTCAGCAGGTTGTTGGAGAGGAGGAACGAATGGCGGAGGAGGAGGAGGCCTAACTTTACAAAGGTCAAACTGAGGCCCTGTTCGAGGCCTACCTGGATCGGGAGCCACTTCTCAGTGGACGGCGGGAACACCTCAGGTCCATGCTGCTACATGGGAGAAGGTGGCATGTGCTGTGAATCTGCATGGTAGCCACCAGCGCCTGTGCAGGAGTGTAAGAAAAAGATGGGCATGGACGGGAGGAGGGTAAAGGAGAAGGTGGTTGCCATCAGGGCAGCACGCAGTTGAACAGGTGGGGACAGCCGAGTTGGTACAGCTGACCCCACTGGAGGAGAGACTTGCTGAAAGCATGCAGCGAGTGCCATGAGGTTGTTCTGGTAATGGCTTCCAGACAGGTGGTGGCAAATCACAGCATGGTAAGTCATGGTCTGTCTATGGGGGGCAGGGTAGGTCACACGCACTAACGCGACTTTGCTTTCCCTTACAGATCCTGAGCATCTGCATGGCGGTGGTGGGGGCCTGTCCACTGCGGACAGTCAGCTGGAGTTGGAGGAGGACCATCCACTCCACAGGTATACGGAGCAATGCGACAGTGGGGCCGCCTGGCTGTCCACAGTGATGTCGCTGTACCAGGTGTGGAGGAAGCCTGCCTGTGTCCCCAGTGTGCTGGCATCCATGGATGCCAGCATGCTGTGACTGTGGCTGCAGAGTCCTTCACCAGTGATGATGACACGACCATCATGGGCAGTGACACGGTGTGCCACAGGATGGCCACACAGCAGGGCAATTTGCTTCCATGGCTGTGGGTGGTGCTGCCGTGAGGCCTGCATGTCAGCACAGTCCCAGGCTGTGTCTGTCAGCACCAGTGGGGCAGCACTGGTGTCTGTTCAGGAAAGTGGGACTGTCTGCGCTACTGCGGCAGCACCACTGAGCCCTGGGGAGTGTCAGCTGGAGGGGCAGCATCAGCAGTCGCCCAATGGGCTTGAGGGTACAGAGTTCAGTGGCGGCATCTGTGCACCACCTGTGGACATGCCCAGACCTGGTCCTGGTGTGCAGCACCCACCCTCAAGTGGTGCTGATCATCGGGCCATGCACACGCTGAGGGACAGGATGCCGAGGAGGCTGATGACCTCTTGGACGAGCACACCGCATATTGCAAGCATTGGTCCAGCAGCAGATGCGGCTTCATATGTCCATGGATGCACTACATGTGGCTCTGTGTGGGCAGAGGAGCATCGCAGCAGGGACACCGCACTGATCCTGGCTGGGATGGACCATTTGCCGGAGGATGTGACCGCTGCCATTGACAGGCATGCACAGGCATTCATTGCTGTCATGGCCACAATGGGCACACAGTCAGGTGCCCATGCATCGCGGGACACCACGCAGTGCACTATCCACTTTCATTCCTGGTGTCGTGGCATCCCACCCTGTCGACACCAGGTTCAGCTGTGGGCATCCCGAAAGCACCTGGTGCAGGCATGTTTGCTGCACTGCAGACCCTTGCGCGAGCATGGTCGCATTCACGCAGTGGAACCCCTGGGGACCATCGGTGCCACCCCATGAGGCCAGTGGTCAGCCTGTCAGTACTGGTGGGTCTCGGGGCCGCCACGCATCCATGGCGGCCGTGGCACTATGTCGCGTGACTGACCTGTCTCCCCAGCCGCAGCTACCGTCTGGTGCTGCCCTGTGTGGATTGTGTGTTTCAGTGGGCAGTGCACGGCAGGTACCCGGCCCTGCATGCAGACACAGGTCCACCTGCACACCATCCCAGCTGCTGTCCACAGTTGCATGTGCAGGATGATGCTCTGCATTGCGCTGTACACCAATGTGCAATGGTGCTCAGCATCTGACACACGCACATGGACAGGCAGTGGGCGGTGGCCTGTGGACATGTGTTGCTAGGTGTGCATCCTGGGTTGGTGTGCCCTGCCCCTCTGTGCATGTTTGTTGCATTGTGTGTGAGCCGCAAAGCGTGTGTTCATCCACGTGGCATGTTAATCCTCACCCATCCCTGGTTGTGTGTGTACTTCTGTACCCTGCCACATCTCCTTGATGGCATGCACCCTGGTGTGTCCATGCATGTTTGTGGGTTGTGCCTTAGCCACTGGTGGTTGTGAATGACCCCATGACTTACCAGGGTTGGCTGAAGTGCTCCTCCATGATGGTGTCCCAGTGCAGCTGTGCCAGCTGGAGCAGTCGGGGTCCCATCAGCCAAGGCGGGCTGCCCATCACCATCGCACTGGTGTCCCCATCACTGTTCCCTCTTTGACCTGTATGGCTATCCCACATCTGCTGGCCATGTTGTGCAGGATGCAACAGGCCAGGAAATATCCCGCAGGCGTTGAGGGGCTGTACTGTGGGCACCACCAGAGGTGTCCAGGCAACGGAAACATACCTTCAGCATCCCAACACCTGCTCGATGACATTACATGTGGTGGCATGTGCCTCATTGTAGCTGCTGCGATGGAGTCGGTCCACCGGTAGGGTGTGATCAGCTAGGGACCAGTGGGTATCCACTGTCACCTGTGTGTAGAGGGTGGAGGTTACTTTGTGATCAGCATCACCCTGCCCCAGGCCATGTAGACCACTACCTGTGCCACCTCTGGCCATGCCCCCAGGCCCTATGATTGTCCATGGTTTGCATACTCACCCACTAGGTGGCCAGTGGGGATGTCCCCACTCGAATCTGTGGCACAGTGCTGAATGGTGCCAAATGAAAGAATCGTGTGCTCCCCAGGGTGCATGGCACAGACATTGATTATCGCCCCAGCATACGCACACCATCTGGCAGTTGATGCTGGCATAGCCCTTGGATTTATGTATGCCCCCCCTCGAGCTAGGGTGGTGTATGTGAGGCCACATGGGTGTAGTCTATTGCCCCTAGCATGCTGGTGGGCATATGTGCTACCTGTGGAACTCCTGTATGTTTGCTGTGCGCCCTCCACTATGCTGGGAAATGGATGTACTCCACAGCATGTGGCAGCAGTGGCTGAGGAATGGGTGAGGTGGCGTATGTGGCCAACTGGGTTATGCTTGTGGTGTCCCAGTTGGTCTCTTGAAGGTACCTGTGGTGAGCAAGCACATGCAGGCTGCTACCTTAGTCTCCACTGACAGGGCATGGCTCTGTCGTGTGGGTGCCTGTATCACATCACTGCACAGCTCACAGAGCCACCTCAGAATTTCCCTATTCAGGCGGTACCAGCCCACAATCTCAGTATCAGTGTACAGCTCAAAGCTGGTGTGGGCTCGGTACTGCCTGTTGGGCATACTGCCGATGGGCCTTCCACGGCCACGCCTCCTGCCGCCCGCCTTCTCATCCCCTCAATGGCCTCCATTTGAAGGTGGCACTGGCCATGTCCCTGGCTTGTGTTCACCCCCGCAACTGTTGCTGTATTCCCCCACTGTCCTGGCTGCTACTTCCCCTGCACGGTACACCTGCCTGTGCTGGCCTCTGTGCTATGAGGCTCCCCACACCTTCCCTGAGCCTGGCTGTTCAGACTGCCCTTTCCCTGGCCTGCCCTATTTGTGCCTCTTGCCCTGTCTGTCTGGCTCATGTGGCTTCCCTGTAAGCGTTCTGCACCTCTCCTTGCTCCTTTTTATTTTGGCTCATTTCCGCTGTAATTTTAACTGCTTGCTCCCCCTATTGCGCATGGCGCAAGTCGTTGAATATAGCACTGAAGCATTTATGCATGGTTCCTCCCCTTTGGTTCGCGCATGCCGTCATTATCATTGCGTGTTGCTCAGCACGATTTCAGGGCGCAACAGCCTCCTGCTGAATATCGCAGAATGGTGCACTTTGGACTTTGCAGGCGCAACCCTATTGCACATGGTTCAACTCTTTTGAATATCTGGGCCTTAGTTTTCTAGATTTTCATAGAATACCCACCAAGAAGGCTCTGTCTTTAATATTCCCTATTTCAGTGACCCGACAAGAGAGATGGTATTTCTTGAAGTCAGGAAGATTTAGGCCCCTCTGCAATTTTATGGCTTTTAATTTACCCATACTGATCCTGTTTTTTTTTATTTTTCCACAAGAATGTTTATATAAATTTATCTGTTTTATGCAACCAATCTTTTTACACTTTTATTGGTATAACTTGGAATAAACAAAGTAATTTGGGGAGAATACACATTTTATAGCTTGAACTCTGCCCCAAATAGTCAGTGGGAGGTCTATCCAGGAATCTAAAATATTTTCTACAGTTTGTATAAACAATTCATAATTGTACTTAAACACATTGTTTTTTCCTCTGCACAAAAATGCCCAGGTATTTTATTTTTCCATCTCAATCTTGAATGGATAAGACCTTAACTTCTGATGGCTAACATTAGTATTAATAAGCATCAAGACAGATTTGTCTCAATTTATTTTATAGTCAGTGAATTGCCCAAATTCCTGGATAGTTTTCATAATTTAGGTTAAGTTTTTATCTGGGTTAGTAATATATTGTAGAATGTCATCATGTGATAAAGAAATTTTTAGCTGTTCCTTTAGAATTGGAAAACCTAACAAATCTGATAGTTTTCTTATTGCATTAGCCAGAGGCTCTATTGCCAATGCAGAAAATAGAGACGAGAGAGGCATCCCTGTCTTGTGCCCTGCAAACGCAGACTTCTGAGAAATATCCTGATTTGTGAGAATTTGTACTGTGGGGCATGAATAAAGTGTTTTAACCAAGAAATGAAACAATTTCCTAAATTAGCTTTCTCTAGAATCATAAAAGGTATTTCCATTCCACCCTGTCAAGGCCTTTTCTGCATCTAAAGATAATATCACCCCTTGTTTGTAAGTTAATTTGTTCTGGGATTTACTGCATTGAGAGCATTTCTAATATTGTTAAATCCCTTTGTCCTTTCTTAAACCCAGTCGGGTCTCTATGGATAATGTTGGGTATTACATTTTCTAGTCTTTTAGTGAGAATTTTGGCCAAAATCTTAACGAATTTAATAGAGAAATTGGTTGGTATGACCCAGGGCGAAGTAAGTTATTTTCTTCTTTAGGTATCAAGACCAACAAATCCTCTAGAAACGATGCAGGTATGGGCCACCCAAAGAAAACTAGTTATACAATTTTGTCAATGAGGGGATAATCTGATTATCACAAAATTTGTAGATTTCTATTGGTAGCCTATCCAGGCATGAAGCGCTGCCGCTGTTCTGCATTTAATGGCTGCCCTGACTTTTATTTCAGTTATAGTGCTATTTAAAATGGCCTGGTTTCTGACCAATATCTGGAATTTCAATTTTGGTAATATTTTCAAATTCATAGAACCTGTTTCAGATTTATATAATTCTTGATAATAGTTTTAATACTTCATTAATTTCTAAGGGTCCATAATTTTTAACTGCAATCTCCAGTTCTTTAATGGATCTACACGCTTTCTCTTTTGTAACAAATGCGATAAGATTTTACCTGATTTGTCTGCTTGAGCATAGTATTTAGATCTATTTTTCATTATAACCCTTTCCATGTTTACATCCATTAGTTTATTAAATTAACATTTTACATTTTCCCAGTTTTTGAGGTCTATGTTTATGGTTCAGGCCCTGTCTACAGGCAGGCTGGATGGGCCTAGTGGTCCTTATCTTCTGTCAACAATTTTATGTTTCTGTGTCTCTTTTGTATGTAAATATGAACTTCAGCTCTCCTGATTTCTTCTTCTAACAAAGTAATTTGTGATTTTCTAGCTTTTATATTTATTGTAAGAATAGAGATTCTTTCCTCATGAATGCTTTCCAAGCATCCCATATAATATCCATAGAACAATCAGAAGTTAAGTTATTGTCCATGTATATTATACACCCTTTTATAATGAATTCAGTGAATTCTGGGTCCTGCAATAACCACACCTCTATAGTCCACCTGTTTTGCTTTTTAGATTTCTACATTGAAGTTTCAGTATTAGTGGAGAGTGATCAGAGATCAAAATCCTTCATAAGAACTTACTAAGATTTTTTTTGATTCTTGAGAACCAAGCAAAAATCTATTCTAGAATAAGATTTGTGGGATTTGAATAAAAGAAAATTTCTTGTGAAGGGATTCTCTACTTCCATAGATCTATCAGATTTAGTTCTTTAATTTTTAAGTATTATGCTTGAGGCCTTAGACAGGGTGGAACTACTACCTTCTCTATCCAGCAGGGGGTCTATGGTTAGGTTTAAATCCCTCCTAATAGATATGGACCCAGAAATTTGTTTAGGTTCAAAAAGTCTACAAAAATCTGGATCATCTTTATTTGGCCCATAGAGGCATGCAATAGTTAATTCTTGATTATTGTACACTAGTCAACAAATCAAATACCTACCTCTTTATCTAAAAATGATTCTTTAATTGATATGTTCATATTTAAGGAAAAAGGATCACCACGCCTCTATATTTTTCCTATTGGGGCAGAGTGTAGTCCTGGGTCTCCCACATTCTTCAAACATTTTCAAATTCTATTTGATTAAGGTGTGTTTCTGTAAAGGAGGCAGTTAATATGCTTTTTTAAACAAAGTTCCAAATATTTTCTCTTTTATAGGGTTGGAAATACAATTAACATTCCATGACATAATATTTAGCCTATCTATCCTAACCTACTTTTTCAAAATACCCTTTATCGTCAAAGTTAGTCTGTGTTCTCATTAAGACAGGCATGAACCGCTCACACTGAAGAGCCCACAGATATTTCAAGCACTTAAAATCTGCCCCTCTGCCCTGTGCAATGGGCATTTCCATCTGATCCTTAATACCTGATTCTCTGCTGCCTGTCACATCAGCTTCCTCATTATTAATTCCTCTCCCCCAGAGTCTAAACTTCCTAACACCATGTATCCCCACATAACTCCAAATGTCACCTCACTTAGTTGTCAGAGCTCCCATAATGATCTCAAAATATATTAATGTTCCTTATTGCCATCTCCCATGATGCCAACATTATTTATAAATAAGCTAGGCTGTCCTTCCCTAACAAAGTGCAGGGTGGCAGATAAAATTAACTACATTCAGTGGGCCACTATCCGTTTCTGTATTATTTTTGTTGTTTCAACTTTTTCTTTGTAAACATAATTCTCGGCACCTTCTGCTGATAAGAACATTTCCCATACTTAAATATGTTATTTTAAGAGTAGTTTGAGTTGGGCTAAATAAAGGTATTCACTTTTCCCACAGAAAACTCTTAATATTTTCAAATGAGGCTCTTTTTGTTGAACTCTGTATCCAAGTCAGGAAAATCAGAATGATATTATCATACTTTAAGGATTTCTTCTTCTTATAAATTGACAAGAGGGCCTCCTTTCTTGATATTTCAGAAATTTCACATAATGTACATAGTTCTTCGATGTCTGAAGTTAGGGTTTGCAAATGATGGATGTCTGTGAGTTTTCTGTAGCTCAACTTTTCTTCAGGGTATCGCCTATCAAATAATGTTATTATAATTTTTCACAATATCCCAAAATATCATTATGTTCTGAGCCCTCTGGAATTCCTAAGATTTTCAGATTGTCACTCCTTGATCTAAGTTCCAAATCAATGACTTTTTCTTTTAGGTTCACCATTTGTTCTGATAATGTTCCTGACAGCTGCTTAAGTACATGTAACTCATCTTCAAGGCCAGATAACCTTTCTTCAAAATGTGACATTCTACTATTTAAAAGTGTGATTTCTTGTTTAATGTCTCTAATTTCCATATTAATGCCTTCCAGTTTCTCCTCCATGCTTTGAAAACACTTTCATTTGTTGTAAAATACTGTGAACCAGTGAGTTATTATCTCCTGATTATTATTAACTGGGGGTGCAGGCTGACAGGCTGAGACATTATGTTTCCTACCTTCTAAGAGATCCTCCTCTTCCATTCTCCGTATTTCTTTAGTAGTCTCTTTCGTTGAAAATCCCTGACTTCCAAATCTGTATCTTTTTTCTCTTATAGTCAAAGCTACTGTTCTCCATCCCTTATAGGAGTTGTATTCTGCCCGATGTCTGGGGGCGGTTATTTCTGCCTGGAGAGATGTTGATTTTGTTACCTCAAGATTCTTCTTCAGTAGGTTTGTTAAAATCTGCAAAATTGTCAGGATCATCTGTAATGGTTGAACTATCCCTGTCTTCCATCTGAGATTAAGAGATAGATAATTTATCCCGAGAATGGGAGGGAGTATATAATTCACTGCCCTTCAGAGCCTTCTTCAAGGTTATTTTCTCTGTTACCTTGTTCAGTCAAAAAGGAGGTGGGGGCTACTATTACTACTATTATACCTTGTTTCTTAGAGGTAGTGTTTTACCACCTCCCCATCCAGTAGGGGACAATTAATCTGTATGTATCCCTTTTCTTTCCTTTAGGTTTTAATTCGCTTTTGGAAAAGACTAATCTCTCTTAATGTTTTTTGGTCCTGTATCCATTTGAGGAGTAACTGGGGATATGAGACCTTTTAATGAGCAGGGATAAGTCATTCTTGGCCCTGAGCAAAATAGTTAACAACCATCCATGGCATTGGCACAGCCACAGTTTACTTCTAAGATTCAATTATTACCCCGCAGCCTACCTCGAATGCCAGTGTCACAGTCAATCAGGCTTCCTTCTAAATCTAGATAAACGCAGTGTGCAACAGGCTTTAGTTCTTGGCCAGAAGTCTGAGGAGCTATCCTGCTTGCCTTTCCCTTGCTGTCTCCTCACTCCTTCAGAAAACTAAAACAAGTTCCCTGACCACCCAAGCTGCCATGCCAACACAGTTACTGGGGCTAGACATGCCTGAGGTAAAATGGAGAAGAAAATAAGGCAGACAGGGATTCCTTCTAAATCTAGGAGAACACAAAATACAACAGGTTTTAGTTTTGGTGAGAAGTCCTGTGTCACACTCAGTCAAGGATTCCTTCTAAATCTAGGAGAATGCAGTGCGCAACAGTCTTTAGTTCTTGGTGAGAAATCCAGGATCTATCTTATGGCCTTTCCTTTACTTTCTCCTCACTCTTTCAAAAGACTAAAATAAGTTCCCCAACAATCCAGACTGCCAAACTGACACAGCTGTGAAGCCAAATATGCCTGAGGTAGAATGCGGAAGAGAAAATTAGGCAAAAAACTGTTCTGCTTGAATTCTGGTGCCTTCAGTTTCAGAAAAATTGCCATCTTCATTCTCTAATTTCAGGTGGATTTACCCATTGTGGGAGATGCAGTCAGCTGTGTGGTTTGTGCTGAGAGCTCTGACCCTGCAGTCCTTCACAGCACCATCTTGTCTCCATGTCCCCCAGCTCTCCATACTGCTTTCTCACATTGCTCATCTACCTTAAGGTCATCTGATATAACTACCCCAGGTTCCTTTCCATTTTGTTGTTGTCATTAATACCCCCCATTGTGTACTGTTCACCTGGGTTTTTGTTTCTCAGGTGCATTACTTTGCACTTCTTTGCACTGAATCTAAGCTGCCATACCTCATTTGCCATAGACCATAACTACTGGGATAATATTAATATAATTGTTCTTTATTTATAAAATACGTGTTATAAACTAAACTGCTTTTCATTTTATAGTTCTGTCTCCGTGATGCTGGACCATAACACAGCACATCCTAATATCATTCTGTCTGAGGACCTGATCAGCGTGAGATATAGTGACACAAGCGAATGGCTCCTGATAACCCTGAGAGGTTTGATGATTATTTTTATGTGCTGGGATCAGAGGGATTCACATCAGGGAGGCACTGCTGGGAGGTGGAGGTGGGGAACAAGACTGTCTGGATTGTGGTGTGCTCAGAGAGTCCATCAACAGGACGGGAGTAATCACACCAAAACCTGAGAATGGATACTGACTGTGGAACTGTGGAATAATAAATACATTGCTAGAGATTCAGAAGATAAAGCATTCAGCATAAGTGGAAAACCCCGGAAGATCAGGGTGTACTTGGACTATGAGGGAGGACAGGTGTCATTTACAGTGCTGATGACATGTCTCACCTTTACAACTTCACTGATACCTTCACTGAGAAACTCTACCCTATCTTCAATCCTTGTCATGGTGATGGTAAAATGCAGAACCCTGAAACTGCTTCACCTGTAACTATAACTAAAACTACAGTTCACAGTGATTACAAAGATGGAACTCACTACTGCTAGAGCTGTTTATATTGTATGTTTATGTATAGGTGACACTCAGCTGCAGATTGAATAAAAAAACCTGCAGATTTTTAACCTTAATTACATTTTAAATCAGCTGAGGCTATAATGTAAGCCTGGGTTTAACAATGTTCACAAATGTGGAATTCACAAAGTGATGTTTATTGCTAGTATATTATCTTGCATCACTCTGACTAGAAAGTTTCTTAAAACTACAAACATTTAAGCTTAATTAAATCAAGTTCAGTTTGAGCGATAATTTAAAACCAAAGTTCCTCAATGTTAACAAACATATTAATATTCCAGTTTATGAATTGTGAGTTCTGATGATGATGAATAGTGGCTCATTAAGATTTTTGACACATTCATTCATGTTTAGCAGGCCAATTCTTAGTTCATTAATTCAATTGTTGGTAAAGTCTGCTTTTTCTCCTTCTGTTGTTCTGTCTGCATGTTACAGAAGTCTGTTTAACATATGCTTGTTACTAGGAACTGGGCCCAAATGGGCCTCAGGTACTTTCCAAATCTTGGACTCCAGTGGAGTTATTTCTTTCATTAATATACAAACGTCCTTTCAACTTCAACCAGAGGATCATTACAGATACCTTCAGAGAATATCATATATAGTGTATGGTGGAGCGTGGTTCAGCATGGATTTCCATGCTGTGTAAAGAGTCATTCTGCTGCACTAGTGACATCCTCACTAATGCAGAATGACTTTTGTTCTCGTTAGTGAGGATCTCTCACTAAACTGCCCCCAAACAGCACTGTTTATTGGATAGGGGTGGTTGATGAGCTGCATGCACGAGCCCTCGGTGAGCGGCAAATGAGAAGGGATCGTCCGGTGGCAAGGACTGATCATGGAGAAATAATAAAATAAGCATACTTCTTTTTGAGGGCCATACACTATATAGAAAAGTGCATGGGTGCCCCATACACAACCAGCTATTCTAATACCTTGTGGTTTCCATTTATGATAGGGACCTCTCTGAGCTTCACTCATGAGGTCCTCATCGTCAATGGAAACCACTGTATTAGAATAGCATGGCTGTGTATGGCTCCGTGGTTGTGTATGGGCTCCCATACACTATCCTATATGTGAATCCTCCCTATTCCATACCTTAATATCCCTACTACACTCACCCTGCTAGCTCAACTTCTTATTGCTTATTTAAGAAAACATTTAATTGGGCAAGCTTATAAAGCAATCAAGGAGACTTTCATGGACACCACACTGTCCATACTACAGAGATGGAATGGTGAACTAAATGTGACACATATCATGGTGGAGTGGGACAACTCTGCACTGAGAGCATATTGTCTCACATCATTGATGTACTGGAGAGAATTCTCCTGGAAATGTTGTTCAAGATTTTTCAGAGCATCCAATATAGATGCTAAATGTATGGGAGATAAGCTGGCGGTGTGGCGGAGAGGTGCAAACACACATCAACTAACTCATCACATATTTTATGGAAGCACAGTTCTGAAACCCTTTTGGCAAGCGGTTTTACATGAACACGAGCCATTTTAATTGTCCAGATGCCGCCACCCCTTCACTATTCCTACTAGCAACCCCTGGTGGAATCAAGCCTAGATCAAATAACACTCCGCTTGGCTCTGGTCTCTGCTATAATAGAAAAGAAAACAACTACAAGGCTCTGGCACATCCCTTATAATCCCTACCCTGGAAGGATGGCATTCCATAATGGTGGATATGTACAACATGGAATGCATGATTTACAGACACTCAGATAAACTTCCTCAATTTGAAATTAGATAGCGAAAGTGGGTACTCAACTAATTGGATCATTATCCAGACATCATTCCATGGGGAGGGGCACTCATCCTCACTCTGTCCCACACAATTACTATTCTGTCTCTTTTCTTCTCTTCGGTCCCTTTTTGCTAAAAATCTGCACCCTGGATTTCCTTCTTACGCTATCTCTGCTTTCCTTTCTAGTATATAGCATGCAAAAGAACCAAGGCATGATGCCTCATTCTCAGGAATCGATAGAATCTCTTTCTCAGCCTAACCACCACAAGCAAGCGATTGCTGAACATTGGTATGAGAATTTATAACTATTATCTGTTTCCTCAACAACAAAGCAGAAGTACACTAACATTAATTGCAAATACTAGCTGTTAATTTAGGCAAAAGAATTGTCACCAGAAACCAATGGTATTCTGTTAATGTTCTTACTTACTGTGTCCAAACAAATGTAAAATGCTATCATTTCAGCTTGTAAATAGTACTACATATAACTGTTAATACTATATGTACTATCTGTTTTATAAAACTTAATAAACATAAAGTTAAATATATATGTATATATGTTTACTGAAATGGATGATTTATTTTGTAATGTGATACTTGAAAACTAATAAACGTTTTAAAGTAAAACAGATGTGAGAATTCCCTGTGTGATGTTTATATTGATTGCATATTTATTTATTACAATTTCTTTACTGAGAAAGGCACACTGAACTGACGCTATTTCCAGGACAGAGAACTGTGCCAGTTAAAGCAAAAGGAAGTGGGGAAGGCAGTCAGAATAGCAAAGGCCCAAACTGAGGAAAAGCTAGCTAACTTAGTTAAGGGAAAAAACTTGTATAGGTACATTAGGGACCAAAAGAAAGACCAAGGGAGGGATGGTGAAGATTAATAAAGGGAGGGAGGTGGGCAGAGGAAGACAGTGAAAAGGCAGAGATACTGAATGAATACTTTTGCTTAGTATTTACAAAAGAAAAAGAGGAGTTACCTAAACCAAACAAAAGAAGCACTCTGGGCTGGGGCTGACACCAGCCCATTTACAGAAGAAAGGGTCCTGAAAGAACTCCTAAAACTCAAGTTAGACAACACAACAGGGCCGGCCTTAGCACTGTGCCAGACATGCTGAGCAGCTAGAGACCCGCATTGACTGCTGCCACAGAAAGCAACATTCTGTGCATTATACATCCCAAGTCACATATGTTATATTACACAAATTCATTGCCAGGATTCCTGACAATGAATTCATGCTAACTATGTATGCTAACATGCTGCTGCTAGTTGCATTGCATTTTGCAAGAAACCTTATAAAATACAACACAAGTGCTGCACTGTATAATATGAAGGCGCACAGCTCTGTCCTGTTTCCAAGTTCCAGGCAGCAAGCCCCCCGATCCAACTCTCTGCTTCTGCCTCCGTGAATTTAAATGAATCGCTAGCAAGCGGGAGTTAAATTAACACTTTAATTTAAAACACACCTGGCTGCCCTGCTCTCTCCTGGAGATGTCAGTCTTATGTGTCACTTGTAACAGAGGAGATCATGATGACGAGTGATCGCCGATGAGTAGTGATTGAACTGGTGGACTGGTCTTAAGAGGAACTAAACACATTAAAATAATACAACAGAACAGAATACCTGCTAAGCTATGCCTGTGACTAGAGAGACAAAGGTTATCAGTCGAGCAGTGCCAGTGTCATGATTAAAGTCTTTGGAGTGTCTGTGTTTGATTCACTGAATCAAATCGTTGTCGATGATTAGAAGAGGTGCACACACACACAAAGTAAGTTATTGTGCCTGCTCCATCTGGCATTCAGAGCAACTTTTTTTTTTTGCACCAGGTAACAACAAAAGGATTTGACAACAGCTGAGAGCTGATGAAATTACCCCATGATTCAGACCGCTCATCGCCCTAGAATTAGTGCCAAATGACTTAGTACTTAATACTGAGTGGTCTGTTAACAAAGTTTTTTCATTTTGAAGTCAAGTGATGAACTTAACTTCAAATGGAAACTTTGTTAGACACACCACCAATAAGTACTAAGTCATTTGTGGCTATCCAGGGCAACAAGTGGTCTGATTCATTCACAAGTGACACACACATCTTCAGCTCTTCAGACTTCACAGGCTGTATTATATTTCGCTCCTCACACCTCAGGAAAAGTTTAAATAATTTAACTTGTAAATCAAGTTGGATTAGCTGAGGTGTGAGTGAGGTTTTTGTCCTCCTGTAATGCCCTGGGTCTACTCTGAGTGACTGAAAAGTTGTAGGCAGGAGATTATTATAGTTGCATCACAGTGCCATTGCCAACTCACAGAAATAAATTATTAATTAAAAAAATAATAACACATATCTAGACTAGCAGAAATTGTATCGGTATTGTCTTGTCCTTACTTCTTTGATTGCCATTGCCCCATATTGTGTAGTGACCTCTGTCTGCCTGGCCTGCTCATTGTGAACTAATAATGCAAGCAACTTAGTTTTAATATGAAAGGGGCCACTGCCTAAAAGGGAATATAATATACCAGCAAGGAATACAGGGAATACAGGAATGTCAGACAAGGCCATGATGCCACTGGAGGAATGTAATGTGCACTGGCACTGGGTACAGTATAACTTTTTTCCCTTGCTGGTATATTATATCCTCAGAATCTTTGCTCCCATGAGGTGTGTTGAGGTTCGAGGGTTTCTGGACAACCTCCCCCCCCCCATTGCTGACTGCAAAATCTTTGCTCCCACGAGCAGCGTTGGAGGTCGCGAGGTCCCTGGACAACCCTCCCCACACCCCATTGCTGACTGAATAAGCTGGCACGATCCGTTCTCTTGGGACTTAGGAAAGCTTGTGAGGAACCTGAAGGCGACATTTTTAAATTTACTACCTGTTGGCGTAGATGTGAAGACTGTTTTTGTATTATTTTTTGTGCTGAAATCAGCTCCTGGTAACAAAGCCTCGCTGCACCTTAATGCAAATTTTTACTGTGAATGCCTGAATCCTCTGCTACAAATCGCAGCTTAAACAAAGGATCCTTGCTTTTATTTTATTTTTGTGCTGAAATCAGCTCCTTGTAACAAAGCCTCGCTGCACCTTAATGCAAATTTTACTGTGAATGCCTGAATCAAATCGCAGCCTAAACAAAGGATCCTTGCTTTATACATCAGCCTTATAGAATGCCTTACATCTGCCCCATTCTGTATACTGCCGTGAATGTACCTGCTTATAATTGTTGAAAGTAAATACAGGATCTGCAGCACTGCAGCATGCTCAGGAAAGCCGTGAACCTCCGGGTGTTAGTAAATTGTACCTTCTTTATACTTGTTTAACTCATTGTCTCCTAGCAGATGCCTGCAGTCATCAGTAAAATACACTGGTGTGTCCTGAGGATGCCTGCAGAAGTCGGCTTCTGACTCCCAGTGTGCCCTTGCAACGTCTGGAGAAGTCACTTACATATTTTAATGTACAGTGTAACAGAATATAATATATATTTGACTGCATAGCACCGTTGGAAAGATAATTTTATGCTGAACAACTTTGCCAATGATATTTTGTGTATATCATGTATACTTTAGGAGTTATTTGCATTTGTTTATGGTATGGTGTGTATCACTTATGTTACCTGTTTTAGTGAAGAAAATATTTTTTTGCTGTTTCAACCAGCATAGAAAAAAAATTACATATTATTATTTGCATACTACCATTTGAAAGGTAATTTTGTGCTGAATAACTTTGTCACTCATACTTTGTGTCGAGCATTTATGGTTCTTGAGCTATTAAGATTTGTTTGTAGCATGCTGACTATAGCTTGATTTTGCTTAGAAAGGCCCATGATTTACTGTTAACAGTACACAGGAGACAAGTGGTGCAACATCAGAGAGAGCTCCTGTGGAGGCAATGAGTTAAACCAATTACAAGAATAGCATAGGGCTTGAGCTTTGTAGAGAACTTTGAAATTAAATACCGCCAGAGCCGCCACTCTCTCTCTGTACCCCCGCCCCCAAACCCCACAAAAGTGCTTAAATATTGTACGCTCTCCCCTCAGAATCTTTTGCTCCCACGAGGTGCATTGAGGTTGCGAGGTCCCTGGACAACCCTCCCCACCTCCCCCATTGCTGACTGCAGGTACGCTGGCAAGATCCATTCTCTTGGGACATAGGAGGCTTGTGAGGCCCCGCCAATGCAAGCGTCGGCTCCCCACCACCCCGCCACCACCCTTGGTGAGACTCCCTTTATGGGGCTCAGTAATCAGCCCATTTCTTCATCTGCAGCTTATATTGTTTCACCACTAGGGGCATATGCTGCTTTCACCTCCAACAGCAGGTTTCAAATGACAGTGATTCTAGCTCTGCATACCATGTTAACCCACTCCTGATCAACGTCCAGATACCTCATCAAGCAATTGCACCTACCACTCTCCAAGGCCCCATACCACTATAACCTCTTATGGCTGCCTGGCTGACAGTCACCTCTCAACTCAACACTTGAGTCCTCCCTCACACCCCAATCTCTACCTTCTGTCTCCTTGCCTTGTCCACTGTGGTCTCACCTTTACTTTCCAGCCTCCCTAGCCCCACATTCCCCCTACCTCAAGGGGCCCCCAGGTGGTAGTTAACGCCCCCACAAGACATCTGGCAAAATGGCACCCCATTCACAGGATTCTTCCCTCCTTCCTCTTCCTGCTCACATCAGGTAATGTTCACCTAAACCCTAGCCTGCCACAGCTAACATACCTACCCTCCCCAACCAGTGGACTATGTATTGCCACCCTAATGTCTGCAGCCTATTAAAAAGTGGGACTCCCTCCAGGGCTGGGTCTACCAACACCAGCTGGATATTATTGTGCTCACTGAAACCTGCTCTCCCCATTGACCCTGATTCATCTTTAAACCTCACAGGGTACAACCCTATACCGGGCAGATTGTCAAGATAAGACGTGGGGGGCTGCACTGTATATACTAAAGAGGTCCTTCATGGTCAGCTACTCCCCCACCCCCAACTGCATCCTGGCCCACAGGCCATCACTATAAAAATCACACTGGCTACACGAAATCCCCCCCTCCTCCTCATCACCACAGTCTATATTCCTCCCAGGAGCAGAATGATGTTCTTCCACTCTGTTCTGTCCTACCTGGCTACACTTCCGCCCACTAGCTGATAAAATTGTACTAGGGACTTTAATATTAACTGGCTAAACAAAGCTGCCGCATCATTCCTAGACGCTGCTACTGCCCAGGACCTTATGCAGGTCATCACATCCCCAACCAGATTGAACCAGCACACGGGTCCTCCTCCCTGCTGGACTTCATGTTCACCAACTGCCCTACAAAATTGCCAGTACAACAGTACTCCCAAATGCCCTTAGTGACCACTCCCTGGTACTCTGCCATTGGACAGGCAAAACCCCAAACCCCCTCAGACTAATCTATCAGCACAAACTTGGCCCAGGAAAACTTACGCAACTCAAAATCTATCTCAGGTCGATGGACTAGTCCATTATCATGAATACCACTGACACTGACCTAGCCCTAAACCACTTCATCCTCGCCGTTAACAACATCTGTGACAAAGTCACCCCAATCACTAAAAGAGTGACCAAAGCAAACCCAGTGCCATGGGTCAGTGAGCACCTCCTGGATTTCATGTGGACTGGAGACTCCTATGGCACCTCTCTAATCGAGACTGGCCTGCCAGCTGACAGGCAGAACTATAGAGAAGCAAGGAACAAATGTACATGGTCCTTGCGCAAAGCAAAAGCAAAGTACTACCAGACCTCATTCACCAACTCCTGGGGCTCTAGAGCGAAAGTTCTGGAACAATATCAAAGACCTGCGTGGTAAAGCTACCAACACCACCCCTAGCCAGATCAGGGTTGGTGGGTGCCTTTACCTCTGATCCAGCCCGAATGGCCAATGCCTTTAACGACACCTTCTCCAATCTAAGTCTGGTTCCCCTAACATCTTTGACCCTCCCCAGACATTTCCACCACCCTCCCATCTGCCCCACCCTTTGCCTGCATGTCATCTCTCCCAAGGGTGCCGAGCCTTACCTCAGGAGGGCACTAAGTCACTCCCTAGTATAGCAGTGACACCTTAGACTTGAAATACATTCAATTCCGGTTGTGTGCCATTCGGATATGTGCACATTCCGCTTGTGTCCATGAATTATCTGGTCCCATTTCACTTCCTATTTGCCACAGTATTAATGTAGTCGGTTTTTGTGCACAACGATTTTCGGTTGTGTGCACAGCTTTTAGTAAAAAGCCTGTTTTCAAGCTGTCAGTCATGCTTGTAGTATAGCAGCCAGCTCTCTGATTACCTGTGAATGTGTCTTCCATGGTAAGTAACAGATGATTGTCTTTAGAGTCAAGTGTATAATCAGGCTAATCACCTGTCTGATCATCTGCTTCATGATTACAGTCATTTATGCGAGCTAGTTGGGGGAGGGGTGCTTAGAATCCTCATTCAGAACTATCAGTCTGGCTAACTCTTGGGCGAAGGTGTAGCTGCTGGACAAGCACTTCAACGAGAAAATGTTTCCTGCAGTCGAATAGGAGAGCTGCGTAAGCGCTGCCCGATTGTTAGGTGCTGAAATTTGTGCTCTGTGCTTGTGCTCGGTGCTACAGAGAACAATGCCGGAAAGAGGAAGCTGATAAGCCCGAGCTGAAGGTACTGTCGATGGCAGAAGTGTAGCGAATGATGCAGGGAACAATTTGACTTTGTGTTTTTTTCTGAGCACGAACGGCAAGAAAAAAACAACAAAATAACAGAATATTGCAGTACAGCACACCAGTCTGTGAGTAACACGGTACTAGAATAAAATTATATTCAGTACAGTACTTAAGTGCTTATGAATGTTATTTTGGACTGATTATGCTGCAATCCTAAATATAAGATGTATCTTAACTCAAAACTGTTCAGATACTGACAATTTCGGTTATATGTGCATTTCGAGTTGTGTGCACATATTCAGCTGGTCGAGCATGTGCACACAACCGGAATTGACTGTACTTCGACTCTCACTCACCCGGTGCTTGACCCTCACCCATATTCTAAATAGCTCTTTATGCCAAGGGAAATTCCTCCACTGGAAATCTGCCCATATCATGCCGATCTTCAAAAGTGGGGACCATGCCCTTACTAGCAACTACCAACCCATCTCCATTCTTCCTCCCTATCCAAGGCCCTTGAGAGGATAGTCTCTGACCAGCTAACAGACTACCTAAACAAATACAACCTGCTTAGTACGCAACAACATGGCTTCCAGAAGGGTCATAGTACCACCACTGCCCTTCTGGAACTCATCTCACACATTCACTCCGCTCTAGATAAAGGACAAATCACAAGGGCTGTCTTCATAGATCTTACTAAGGCGTCCAACACTGTCAACCACCCTACTCCTGCTATCCACTCTGACCAGCACGGGATTCTGTCCGGATGCCCTTGGTTGGTTCTTTGACTACCTGTCAAACCGCTCCCAACATGTAAAGATAGGATACACAGTCTCTAGTAGGCTACCTGTCCTCTCGGGTGTCCCACAAGGGTCCTTCCTGGGTCCATTACTATTGAGCCTCTTTCTAAATTCCTCCCCAAGACCTGCCCCGGGAACCTTCTCCTCTATCAGGATGATGCCATCCTCTATACGTCCAACACTGACCCTTTACAGCTCCACCATTCCCTCCAGTCCTCCTTCAGCTCCGCAGAAAATATGGCAGCCTTCCATCGACTTGTCCTGAACTATTCCAAGACTAAGGTAATGTACTTCTCCCATCCATCTAATTCACAAAAGGTACTTTGTCCACAACTGAGGACTGCCAACCATACCACCCTTGACCAGGTGGACTCCTTCAGATACCTAGGCTTAACACTTGACCCTGCACTCACATTCCACCAGCATATCACCTCCAGCTACTGCCCTCAATGTGCAGCTCGGGCTCCTGTATCACTTAAACACTGCTTTACCCCAAATGCATTAAGGCTAGCTGTCTCCTCCTCAGTCCTCTCCCTACTAGATTATGGTCTATTCATCTATGGGGCAGCTAACTCCTTGGCACTCAGCAGACTACGTGTCTCCCTAAATAAAGCTTGCTGCCTCACCTTGTGCTGTGACTGGCTAACTCATACATGCACACTGTACAATGCTACCAACTGGCTGAGGCTTGACAACAGGATCAAGTTCCACACATGCGCATGGCAAAAATAAGTGCCCTTTGTCTCTGCCCATCGGGTCTTGCTCCACTAATAAGACCAGCCCAATCGCCAACACTCGTGGCCTTCGTGGCACCTCCTCTCTGTCCCCATTGCTGTACATCCCTATACCAGAGGTCCTTCAGCTACAGAGCCCATCCTGGATAAACAGTCTGCCCACTCCACTTGCAAATGAGAACAGATTAGGATCATAAAACCACCCTGTAGAGCCCACCTGCAGGCCTCAAACTTTTGTGATTGCCTTTGACCAATCCTTCATCAAATGACGGCCTAGGCTGCAGCGGCTCCCCTCCTCATAACCCTGCCACTAACAGCGTCCCTCTTGTTTAGCTCTGCACTGTTATACCATTTGTGTTGCTTGTTTGCTCTATCTTGACCTAGGTCTCCTCTGTGAGGCCCACAAATGCCTCTGTAACAACATGTTAATGTAAATACCTGACTATGTACTGCTGTACTGCTATGTAACCTCTCTTCTGTATGTAATACTTGTGACGTGAACCTTTGTAAAGGAGTTTTGACTCAAAAATTCTCGAATCTCCGATAAATAAAATAAAATAAATATTCCATTTTAGGCGTGTGGTCCTTTTCATATTAAAACTAAGTTGCTTGCATTATTAGTTCACATAATGAACAGGCCAGGCAGACAGAGAGGTCAGAGGCTACTTTTTTTCTTGCTGCTGGCATATATTCCATTTTAGATTACAGTGGCCCTTTTCATAGTAAAACTAAGCTGAATTTTATTGCATGATGAGGCAGGGCAGGCAGACAGAGAGGTTACTACACAGTATGGGACAGAGAAAGGAGTAAGGACAGGCTGTTGTGTTAATGTCACCACTGGGCACTAGCTCAGTGTTATTTGTAATGAAGACAGTGATATTAAAGGACACTGTCAACCTTTTTGCATTACATTATTTCTAGTTAAAACCCCACATTTTATGATTGCTTACCTTCTTAAGTTCATTGATGTCGCTGACTGTTTTATCTGTCTCCTGCTTAGTAGAACTGAAAAGCGTGCTAATGTATACTTATAACCAACCTTGTTTTGTTTCAGATCCTGGATCTATTGTTTATTGCACATCTTTACATTAGAAACCTCCCAAATAGTGCAGCGCTCCAGGGATGCAATAGTCTCCTCTACTCCCACTGCATAGTGAGTGGCTAGACTGTGTTGGGGGTGTTCCTAAGTCCAGGAAAGATGCAGGGCAGCTGATCAGGAGTATAAACAGATATATTTGTGTGTGTAACACCAGTATGATGGGCAGTCTGTTTTACACTTTTAAAATAAAAATCAGAATCAAACAATCAGCTACATTGGTAGTCTCTACAGAATGTGAACAATCATAACATGTGTCTCTTTTAAACTAGGGACACTTTGAGGCCTATAGGGGTTGACAGTGTCCCTTTAAAAATAATACAATGCCCAGTGGCAGTGCACATTGCATTCCTCCAGTGGCATGCCCTTGTCTGACATAGAGGAATGTCATTATGTCAGACAAGGGCATGCCACTGGAGGATGCAATGTGCACTGCCACTGAGCACTGTGTCACTTTTTTTCTTGCCGGTATATATTCCATTTTAGTCAGTGGTCCTTTTCATAGTAAAACTAAGCTGAATTATTATTATTGCACATGATGAGGCAGGCAGACAGAGAGGTTACTACACAGTATGGGACAGAGAAAGGAGTAAGGACAGACTGTAATGTCATGTCACTAGGCACTAGCTCTGATAATATTTGTAAGAGAGTGATTTGTTTAAAAAGTACGTTGGATGTAGAGTGTGTTGGGGGGCCCAACAGGGAATGGAGCAGTGGGGCCTGACAGAGGGCCACACAGGGTCCCAGAATTGTTAAGTCAGGCCTTGCAAAGCAATGGGGCCTGACAGAGTACCCAGAATCCTAAAAGAAACTAAGGGGACCTAGTGTCACCTCTGACCACCCTTTTAACAAGTCATGGGAGGATGGGGTGGTACCTGAGGACTGGAGGAGGGTACATGTGATTCCCCATTACAAAAGTGGGAGCCAGACAGAAGCAGGAAACTACAGACCTGTTAGTTTGACCTCAGTGGTAGGGAAAATTATGGAATCACTTCTTAAAGAAAGAATTGTTGAGTACCTAGAGGCCAGTGGGGCACAGGACCCAAGGCATCATAGATTCACAGCAGAAAGGTCATGCCAGATGAATCTAATTGATTTCTATGACTGGGTGACCAAAGTAATAGACCAGGGAGGGGCTGTGAATATGGTCTACCTAGACTTTAGGAAGGCATTTGACACAGTCCCACAAAAAGATTAATAATCAAGTTAGCCATGAGTCGGGTCCCAGGGTGGTAGTCTGGGTAGCAAACTGGCTGCACAACAGGACACAGAAGGTAACATACCTCTCAACTGTACCACATTATGAGGAACTTTCCTCATTTTACTTCACAAAGCTCCCTGTTCCACATTGTGAGGACTTGTCCCACATTCAGTGTTAATATTTTAAAGCAAAGTCTATAGCAAATGATGCAAAAATATATCATTCAATTAATAACAGACTTTCTGAACATAAATGCAAACATTTTAACAGTGTTCTGAGCTTCCTTAGGTAAGGATTTGATTAAATGTTCACATTTTGCTCATTTGTTCCACATTTTGAGAGGCAATGTTCCACATTTGGAGGACAAAAGGTTGAGAGGTATGGAAGATAATAGTAAATGGAACTTACTGTGAAGAAAGGGGGGTTACTAGTGGAGTACCTCAGAGTTCAGTACTGGGTCCAGTCCTCTTTAATATCTTAGGTGACATTGCAGAGGGTCTGAAGGAAAAGTGTGCCTCTTTGCAGATGACACAAAGATCTGTAACAGAGTTGATACACAAGGAGGGATAGAAAGAATGAGAAAGGATTTGGCAAGGCTGGAGGATGGTCAGACATATGGCAACAGATTCAATGCAAAGTATAGTAATACCTGCAAATAAAGCGGGAGAAATTACACCTGATGGCGGTATTATCAACAACAAAAATGGAAAGGACCCGGGAGGTAGTCATGTCAGATGACCCTAAGGTGGGCAAGCAAATGTGGGAAGGTAGTAAGGAGAGCTGGGGGATACTGGGATGCATAAGGAGAGGTATCAGAGGTAGAAAAAGGAAGTGGTTATTCCTCTGTACAGACAGTTGGTGAGATCCCATCTAGAGTACCATTCAGTTTTGGAGACCCCATCTCTGGAAGACATATAGTTAGGATAGCAACAGTCCAGAGGAGGGCAACTAAAATGATGCAGGGTCTCAGACTCAGGGGCAACATGAGGAATATTTTTTCACAGAATGAGTGGTGAATGCATGGAACTGCTTTTCTTGTGGAGGTTGGGTCTAAAACAGTGGGGAATTCAAGCATGCATGGACAGACAGTTGGGGGAAGAGGAAGCGAGCTAGTTGGTTAACTAGAATCTGCAGCTTATCCAACAGGTAGGGACATGGGCAGACTGGGCAGGCCAAGCAGTCCTTATCTGCCTTCAAGTCTCATGTTTATGTTTCCAGGTGTAACTTGGGGAAGAGGGAGTGCAATCAGAGAAAAATAAGACAGGGTAATGAATGCAGACATAAATAAGTAATAAATACAGTAATAATAATAAACTTTATTTTAAAGCACCTTTCCAAAGACCAAGTTGCTGAACAATATTCCATAAAAACACATCCAAATAAAACAACATATTGAAATACATCATAAAATTGATAAATAAAATGGAACATTTCAATCAATAAATAATCAGTAATGGTATCAATTCATAAATTCTTTTAGCTGGCAGTAGCACTGTCAGGGAAGGCTAAGCTAAATAAGTGAGTCTCGGGGTTGGCTTAAAACTCTGGATGAGTCAGGCACCCCTCACCTGATGAAGTAGAGAATTCCACCGGGAGGGCCACATACAAAAAGAAATGAGCCTCAGATGTCTTCAAATGCACCTAGAAATCTCTAACTATCCTCATTGGTGGATTGAAGCAGTCTGGAGGAGCAGTAGAGACAAAAAGATCTTTCAGGTAGCGGGGTCCTTGTTCATGTAGGCTTTGTAGGTCAGTAAATCAACCCTGAAGATGATCCACCACTGTACAGGAAGCCGGTGCAGACTGTGGAGCACAGGTGTAATCTGACTGATCCTAGAAGTACCAGTCACAAGCCTGACTGCCGCATTCTGCACCAGCTGCAAGATATAGATATCAAACCCGGTCGCCCCTAGCTACAGGAATTGTGGTAGTCAAGATGAGTTGTCACAAAGACATGGACCAGAGTGGCAACATCACTAGGAGGAACTAGATGCTTCAGCCTGGCCGATATTCCCTCAGATGGTAAAACGAGGTCTTGACAACAGCCACACCTGAGATTTTCATAGTCAGCTTGTTGTCAAAATAATGCCCAGGTTACACACCTGATGTGAGGTAGTCATTGAGCATCCCCAAGCCAAAGCTCAGATGGCTGTCCAGCTAACAAACCTGCCTCCTGATGATCTGGATCCACAACCAACACCTTAGTTTTAAGTTTTAGCTGGATTCAGCTTCAGCCAGCTTGGCACTCTTCCAGTCCTGATCTCAGTGAGACAGTTGTTAAACACTGAGACTGCATCCTCCTGCCCAGGCACAAAGGACAGGTACAGCTGAATATCATCTGCATAGTAGTGGAAACTCAAACCATACCACCTAAAAAACTCCCAATGCAGCATACATACTGCAAACAACATCAGTGCCAAAATGGAGCCCTGCAGAACCTGCAGGATGGGGAGAAGCATCAGAGGAGTAAATACCAGTGACAACTGTCTTGAGCCGCTACTCTCAGAAAGCTCTAAACCATCTGAGGACCATATCAGATAGTGTCCCCAGGATGAACCACTGGTGCTCCAATAGCACACCATGGTCCACAGTGTCAAATGCTGCAGATAGATCAAGGAGGACCAAGATGAAATGAGTCCTCTGATCTCTTGCTATTAGGAGATCATTGAGTACCTGGACAAGGGCTGTCTTGGTACTATTGTCTCTTCCTAAATTCAGACTGGAGGAAATCATAAATATCGTGAGTGGTAAGATGGTCATCCAGCTGCAGTGTGACTACCCCTCTCGATATCCTTGCCCACAAAAAGGCAGGTTGGAGACAGGTCTGTAGTTAGCCAGACAGTCTGGGTCAGGAGGGTCCTCTCAACAGTGGTCACATTACCACCTCCTTGGGGATAAGGAAAGATCCCCTCTCCGATGAACACCAGACCATCTCGGCAAGGATCGGGCCAATCTCACTTGCACAACCCACAAGGAGTCGTGTGGGGCCTGGGTCCAAACTACAGCTGGTTGGCTGCAAAATCTGGATGACTCTCATGATGTCAATGAGTTACAGCTGGCTAAAGCCCATCTGAACAACCCAGGAATTAGAGGCCTTCCATGACCACTGCAACACCCCACAGAGGTGGTCTGGCAGATCTCTGACCTGATGGTGGCAACCTATCCACAAATAAATCAAGGAAACTCATCACACTTTTCTTGTGAAAAGTTCAACCAGACTGAAGACAGATTGATTTCACAATCCGTCCACAGTCTGGAAGAACTGTTAGCTCGACTCTGTGCAGTGGTAATCTCTGGACAGGAATTTGCCTTCTTCTGGGTGACCGCCAATTGATAGATTATATAATGTTCCATCAATCTAAGCCTGTTGCCCTCCAGGCATGGTTTCTGCCAAGCCCTCTCTAACCTTCTTCCCACTCTTCATCTCCTTCAAGGACCCATCAACCATGGGGACCTTGGGCATAGGGTGAGGGACAAACATGAACAGGAGTAATAGAATCCAGGGCCACCATTTCTGCCATGTTATAGACAAGAACCAGATTCCTAGATCCATGTACTCCTTGAGATACCCAATAGATCCAGCAATGACATTAGGCTATCTGGGGTAACACCCCACAAAGGGCAGTACTGAACCATCTCAATAGTGGCAGGCCTATTAGGGGAGCCACAAACTGAACCCTTTGGTGTGATGGGTAGACCATCCAACCAGTTCCACCACCAGGTCAGATATTTTCATCCCCAGGAAGAACACCAGGTCCAATGAATGACCTCCAGTGTGGGTTACAGAGAGGTAAAACCTGTGAGACCCAACAAGGCCATTAGTTGGAGAAGTTATGACAAAATTGCAAGAGTTCATCATTGGCCCAGTCATTGAAATCCCCTAGAATCAACCATCTGGGGATCCTAATACCACGCTGACAATGAAGTCTGCAACTTCCTGCAGGAACTCTTCCCCATCTCTGCGTGGATGGTAGATGAGCAATATCCTGCGCCCACACCACACCATGATACACTCAAAGGATCTGTTAGACCCAACCCTGCTGGCACCTCGAGAAGCTCCAGTTCTGATCTAAAACAGATGGTTACACCTTACCTTACCATCCAACCTCGATGGTGTATCACTGAGTTCTTGGCTGAAGTAGCGTGGCCAAAACTGGACTTGCATTCCCATCCAATCAGGTCTTGGTGATACATGCCAGGTCAGGTGTCCCGAAAAGATCTGCTATAATAGCAGTCTTCTTTTGATAGACCTGGCATTACATAACACCATCCAAGTAGGATAAGTAGTCGAGGAAGACCACGCCACCTGCCTGCATTCAGCAGAGCCCTTGGTAGGGGAATCAGACAGGAGGATCCCTATTCTGATCTCTCATTTCACCCCAGGGCATCTCCTTGTCCCCTACCACCAATCTGACTGCTCCTATCCATTCCCCCAGGCTCAGTTCTCCCCCTCTTTTCCTCTCCCAACTATTCCCAGGGCATGACATCTACTGTATGCCCTAGCTGACAAAGGGGGACATACAAAGGGATGAAGATCCCTCAGCCTGGTCTGGGAATAGCATCTCGTCTTTCTGCCCCTCCCAACACATTCTAGAAGCAGAACAGCAACACAATTAACACAACACCAAATAAATATCAAAAATACAATCACACAACCATCCAACAATTACACACTCAAACGGTCTTCCAAACACATATAACAACCACTCACCTATACAGTCTTCCTGTCCAAACACACTCAAAACTATACACCAACTTCTAATTACATCACCACACCTTCCCAACATCCACATTAACCCAAAATACAACTAATACAGTTACTAACAATAATAACACGCCTTAAAGTCAACACCATTGTATTATGTATTAAGTGCTCTCCTGTACTGGTGCAAAGTGAACTTTGTATATTCCTGTACTTGTCTCCTTCTGTAACTAATTCCTTGTCGCCTCTGAAAAGGGACCTAGGAGCTCAGAGGGCCTACCTGGTTATCAAAATTGAATAAATAAATAAATAAACTAATAACAAATTCCCAAAACCAAATTAAAAATGTAAAATTACAATTTATTTTGTAGCAGCATTAGAGGAATATTTAGCTGTTAGGAGCAGTCACTAAAAGTCTGAAATATAGGAAAAATAAAACTCGTAGAGCTCCCACCTCCACGGTAGATGTCCAATATAATCTCACAGCACTACCTCTCACATAGACTGGAAAAACAACAACATTATTATGAAAAATTGTTTATCGGGCACTCTCACTACCCATAAGATGTATAGTTAATCATAAATTATAAGGAAAAGAGTTGGACTCTGTCCTAGAAAAACTCTTTGATAATATTCAGATACCTCCTTCGGATTGGTAGACTTCTTTACTCCATGACTCAGGGCTTACTGATGCAGGTTGGGGCCCAAATAACGTCACCCTGGAGGCCACCACACCAGAAATCTCTTCTGCAGGGTCAAACTGTGCCACCTTAACCTCAGCTCTTCTTTCTAAATACAGTAGCACCCCTCGATTATCTGAACTGCCTGGGGACATCAATTACTTCAGATAATCAGGAGGTCTGATAATTGAAAATGCCTGTTCTGTATTGTAGTAAGCTGCATATGGTGTTCCTTGTGTTACTACAGCAATTTCCTACATTTTTAAGAGGTAGTAGTACCAATCTCAATGCAACAGGTAGCACCAAATGTATATAGTCAACCATACAGGGCTGCAATAGAAAATTCATGACCCCATTAGCAGATCCACTGATCCTTCAGCTCAGGTAAACAGACAGCCCCTCGTAGTCAGATCCATAGCTCTGTGTTTTAAAATCCTGTGAACAAGGGCATGAGCAATCTGCTGTCTGCACTCCCAACTGTCTCAGAGCTCCATCCCTCGCTATCTCAGAAATAGCTTTACTTTCATGGCCTGGAGGACTGCAACATTTATAGCTGTTGGCACCAAGTATGCATAGCTCCCACAGTCCCAGTACATAAAAAAATCTCAGTCTTTCCACTGCACACTTACATGCATAGAGATGGCAGCACAGCTAGTGAGAGAACTCAATGGTCCATATCAATACTACAGACGACTGCAAGCACAACCTCAACAACAAGAGCATGAGGGACAAGATATGCATTAACACTTAAAAACTTTTAAGGCCACTATGGCTGCAGCTGAGGTCTAGTCAAAGCAGAGGTCCGCAGAACATGGTGGACTATGCTGTCATGTCAAAGATGGTGGCACAGAGTTTTCTGCACACGTGCAGTGAACGCTGGTGGCATGTTGCGACAGTCCACCATATCCAAGATGGCTTCCAGAGTTCTCTGCACATGTGTGACAATTTCTGTATGCACACTGGGCTCTAGTGGCCATATTGGATATGGCAGACTGTGCTGACATGCTGCTGGAGTTCCTGCACATATACAAATCATCAATCATCACACATGTGCAAACAACTCCATGAGCCTTCTTGAACATGGCAAACAGTGCAGTACTCCACTATTACCGATGGATAAAATATGCGGTGACGCCAGTGATTACTGTTCACCTCAATATTTAAAAAGTCTGTTGTTATCTGGTGAGCTCCTTTCTCTAAATGGATCACAAGATGTCTGCAGGACTATGCTCTACTACAGCCATAACAAGCATTTGTCAATACTGAACATTCACTTGTAGTAAAGAATACTCTATGCAGAAATGGATTTCATGGACTGTGTTTTGTGTAGAAAAGGATACACAAAACGAGGCAAACACACAGGTACACTACTGAGGCTTTAACTTCTGTCATTTGCAATAAATCAATACAAATTCTGCCTGGCAAGTAAAGTTATTAGCAGCAGCAAACTTAAAATGCCTAGCAGAGGAAATAAACAGTGCTCACAGATGCTGCTGTCCGATTGCCAGTCATGCCCTGTTCATAACCCTGAATACATTACAATTATGGGTCTGTACCATTTATTTGCCCACAAATATATGTCCACCATTAGAGACTGAGTACAAATAAAATTAATGATCCTGACACCAGACAGAGTAACTTATGTCCCACAACCACGAATAAATTGTTTCTGGCGTTGCCTCTGTTTTCCCAGTAAGAAAAAAGAACATGATAAGCGATCCCTTTAGCTGCTCCAAACACACAGAAACGCTTTGAGTTTACCATGGCTGTGTAATCCCTGCTCTGATGATGACACTGCATGCACACAATGGATGCCAGTTTGCATCGGCTTGTAAACAAAGGGTGAAGCCAAAAACAGACTTGGAAGATTTATATTTATTTTCAGTGTCAAGTGTCAGAGTGACATTTATTTTATTTATTTATTTATTTATTTAAACAGCAGTTTGGAAAACCTTTGAGCCATAGGCTCGCTTACATAAAGATGCCTTGTGACAGTAAGACAAACGAAAATACACAGTATAACAGTACAACACAGTATAACAGTAACTAAGACATAGATACAAACAAGCTGGTACAGGTAGGATTGATGCAAACAATACCAGAGTTATGTTGTCCTTAGCAGCTTAGTAGTAAGCTTTGTCATAAGTATTGAGTGTGCTTTGACTAGTGTGAGCAATTACACGCATTGGTGTTAATAAGGTGGTTACGTAAGGAAGTGAGCACACTCATAGTTGAGCTTTGGAGATGGAGGGGCAGTGTGTTGAACCAGGAGGGGCCCTAAAGCTGAAGGCTCTTTGGCTGTGAGAGGTCCTAGCTCTAGGGATAACAAGAGAGTTTTCCCAGAGGTCCCGAGTATGAACTAGTGGGACAGAGCGGTATGGTGGTGGTCAATCCTGGCGGGGATAGCTCAAGGAGGTCTTTTTGTAAGGGTACAGGTCAGATATTTGAGGCACTGTCAAGATCAAGTACCAGCACTTTAGCATACAGTAGACAGGTGTGTGTTAGCCTAGGTGCCCCATGTAATTAACCTGCAGGCCTTTTTCAGAGTAGAATGAATTTTATGGAGTGCGGTCTGATCAGCAGCCCTATACACCGGCAGTCCACAGTCCACAGTCCACTAGGGACAGGATAGAGGAGGTGATCGAGGTCAAAGAGCTCCGGGGAGGCAGTGTTTATACTAATGTAAGATGCCCAATCGGATACTAGTGGCTGGGCAAGCGATGTGTCCATGGAAGGAGAGGGAGGGGTCAAAATGGATCCCTAGGTATTTATAGGAGCAAACTTGTTCGAGTGGGGAAAGAGGACCCAGAGTGAATGAAGAGTTTGAAGTTGCAGGACTTGATTTGAGGATGAGTGAAGAACATGTTTTTTGTTTTTTAAGATTTATCACCAATCTATGTTCCTTGAACCAGCCCTCTGCTTCAGTGAAGGACTTCTGCAGTGAGTCCTGGAGGCAATAGGGTTCACGACTTGAGGCAAAGATGACTGCATCATCAGCGTACAATGGAATGTTCCCGAGCAAGAGCGTGGAAGGTGTTAAGGTAAAGGAAGAATAGTAGGCCCAGAATGGAGCCCTGGGAACCCTAGAAAGATGGGACAGATGTCTGAGTAGGTCCCATTAATTTTTATACGCTGTGAGCGGTCAGACAGATAACTGGTGCACCAGGAGATAGGCTCAGCAGCAAAACCAGAGAGCTAAGGGCATCAAGAAGGAGGGGTGGAGACAGTGTGAAAGTTTTAGAGAGGTCAATGAAGACCGCACCAGCCAGAGAACCAGTGTCTAAGGAGGAGGAGAAAGTTGGAGAACTCTAGGAGGGCTGTGTTGGTGCCTGCAGCCCGCCCAGAAGCCATGCTGCTCAGGACGTAGGGACATTGTAGGTGGAGAGGTAGTCAGAGATTTGAGAGCCACCACTTTTCCAAGGCCTGGAGAGAGAGAGAATGGAGATTGGTCGATAGTTTCCAGCCACAGTCCTATCACCACCTTTAAAGATAGGGATGACAGTGGTGACTTTCCAGCAGTTGGAACCTTCCCCAGGCAAAGAGAGTGGTTGATGAGGCACGTGATCGGGTAAGGACTGTGTCTAAGACAGCCATAGGATACACGATCCAGGGTGTCACTGCCTGTACTATTACTCTTGAGGGCAGTGACAAGGTGTGGCCTAAGTTCTTGGGCAGAAACACGGTGGAAGAGAAAATAAGGGTGAGAAAGATTTACGGCAGGTGCTGGGGAGGAGGGTCAAAAAATTTGTAGGGAGGATAGGCTAAGGTCAGTGAATGAGGTGTTGAGGTGGTTGGCTATGAGGGCTGGGTCTGAGGAGATCACGCCATTAATGTTGATCTGGTGGGTGGGGGAGTGTGCACTCCCATTTAACTGTTTAATGTTATCCCAGAAGGTTCTGGGGTCCCCCATGAGGCAGTGAGTGAGGACTGATAGTGCTCAGACTTGCCTTCTGATGGCCGAGTAAATTTGTTTCAGGCGGTAGCATATAACTGCCTGTCATTGGGCCAGCCAGTCTCAATGGCATGGTGCCATAGGTTGTCCCTATGTTTGGAGTTGGTGGATCAAAAGCTGGGGTTACCCAGGGGCATTCTGCCTTTTTAGACACCATGGTCAACATTGGGGCAAAGATATCACAGGCATTATTAAGTTCGGGTAAAGAAGGAGAGCTGTGTCGATGTCAGGAGTTGCCTGTATAGAGACCAGTCGACTTGGGACAGAAGTTCCTTAAGTTTTATCAGTCCACCAGGTATGAGCCGCCCAGCATGTGGCTGTGCTATGGGTTTGGGGACTGAGGATGACCAGTGGAATAGAATGGGGAGTGATCGCTGAGAGAGTCTGGGAGGACCTGTACATTGGGGATCACTAGGTAGTGAGTTGGTGAGTGCCACATCAAGCAGGGCACTGGAGCCTCTCTTGGGGTTAGTCCTGGTAGGGTGGTAACTCAGGTTGCATTAGGTCTATTGCAGAAAAGGAGTCTCATGCAGAGGAGGGAGGAGGAGGGGCTGAGCCAGTTGACATTTAGTCACCCACCAGAATTTGATCAGCGGAAGGAGTAGTGAGGTAAGGTATTCTGTAAGCTTCCTTCCAAAGAAGACAGTTAACATTGTTTGGAGTTTAGAAAACAATTTTAGGGAGAAACAAACCCAACATCACAGGGGGTACAATACACGGGTAGGACATTCATCTTGACAGTATTTATTCTTCCCATAGTGAGAGGGAAGGCCTCCCATCTATCTAAGTCAGCTTTAATTGTATTCAGTAAGTCTGTTAGATTTGATTTGAGCATGGTAGGAATCTCTCTGGTAACTTGGATTCCAAGATAGTAAGGGATTTAGGTTCCCACAAAAGTTGGTGTTGTCAAGCACTGACCGAGGTTTTATTATTCATGGAAAAACTTTGATTTAGATACACTAAGCTTACAGTGGAAACTGCAGAAAATTGTCAATCTCAGCAATGAGAGCTGGGATGTAAGTTAAGGGGTGTTGGAGATGTAAAATAAGATCATCTGCATATGCAGAGAAGGGTGTAATGTTGGTCCCCAGTCTAATTCCCTGGAGTTTGGGGAGGTTATCAATCTCCAGATAAGGGGTTCTAAATAAAGGTTAAACAATAATAGGGAAAGAGGGAAGCCTTGTCTGGTCCTTCTGTAGAGCAGAAGGGGATTGGACAATATTTCGTTGCACCAAAATCCAGGCCGATGGGGAGGAATATAGCAATTTAACCCATCTGAGAAAACTTGAAGGGAGGCCAACATGGGCCAGAGTTGCAAAAAGAAAATCTCAAGAAACTCTATCAAAAGCTTTCTTGGCATTCAGAGATACCAGCACAGCGGGGCGATCTGAATCCCTGGATGCTGAGAGAATGTACAATAATTTATGCATATGATCCACTGATGACCAACCTTTCATGAAACCAATTTGCTCCCTATCTATGAGATTGGGCAGCAGGGGACCCAGCCTCGTGGCAACGATCTTGGCTAGGATTTTAACATCAGTATTAACCAATGAGATAGGTCTGTAACTTTCCAGATATGTAGGATCCTTGCCAGGTTTGGGAATGAGAGTAATTAATGCATTAAGAAAATTTGGCTCTGACATGCCCTCAGCAAACCAATAATGATATACCTCCGTTAGAAGAGGAGCAAACGCTCATAAACAGCCCCTATACAGATTATTAGAGAGACCATCTGGACCAGGGAATTTATCAAGTGAAAGCTGTTCAATTGCTGCCATGACTTCCTGTGTACTGATCAAGTTTTCAAGTGAAGCAACTTGATAGGTTGCTAATTTAGAGAGATCAGTAGAATTAAGATAACTGGAAATATGTGTAGCTGAGGGCCTATCCCCTTGCGCTTCAGAGCTCTTGAGCTTTAGAACTTTTGGTAGTAAGATCTTAAAACCTCAGCAATGTCTCTAGGGGATGTAACAAAGTGGCCATCCGTACCCTATTTAATACATGGGATAACTCGGGAAACTATAGCTAGCCGGAGCTGAAATGCTAATAGTTTGCCTGCCTTCTCCCCTGTATCAAGGTATGTCATTTTGGTATGCTTCAATGAGAGCTCTGCTTTTTGGTACATGAAAGTTGAATATTGGGCTTGCAAATTGTGTAAGTCTGTACAATCAGCATCTGGGGATTGACGGTTAAGAGTACGTTCCAGTCGATGTATAGCTTGGAGCAATGCTTCCTGCTGAGCATGGAATTTGTGGAATTTTGTGTCCAATAATCTGAGACACTCCCCCCAAGGGAACATTTTAGGGCTGCCCAAATTATGTCTGTTCCAGTGACTGAGTTCCTGTTGTTAAGTAAAAAATTAGAGAGAAAATTTTTAATATGCTGGAGAGAGTCAGGTATTTGGAGCAACTGGTTATTCAACCTCCAAAGAGCATCCCTTTGAATGCCTGGCCCAAGAAGATATGTGAGGGAAATTGGTGAGTGGTCTGATATGACCCTTGTATGTATATCTGCATTTATTACATCAGGCAATGAAAAGTAGCTCAAAAGGAGGAAATCAATATGGGAAAAAGACTTATGCGGGGGGGGGGTGAAAAATCGGTATACTGGCATTCTCCATGATTAAGAACTCTCCACACATCCAGGAGATCAGTGTCTGTCAGGAGGTCATGTATACCCTTTGTGAAGGATAGACCTTGTTTTCTGGAATTGGATCTATCTATATGTGAATAGGGAACACCATTCCAATCACCTCCCAGTATGGTCAAAACAGGTGGATTAGCTCACAATTTGGACCATATACAGCTCCTAAAATGATTTGTTGCATTTCCAAAATTCCATGTAGCATATTGTACCTACCATTAGGGTCCTAGATTTCTCTCTCAAGCTTAAAAAGGATTTTTTTATCTATTAATATTGCAAATCCTCCACTACATGAGACCTCCCGCTCCCATATGCTTGTCCCACTAGGTTTTAGAGAGTAAACTGACATCTTCTCATCGAGGTGCATCTCTTGAGGCAAGCAATCCCAGTTTGTAACTGATGAAGATGTTGAAGGATAACTTGCCTCTTGCATCTGTCCTGTGCACCTTTAACATTCCAACTTACCACTTTAGAGGGTCCACTCATTATACTGCTTTATGGAAAAAATTATGGGTAAGCTTGAAAAACCTATTTTATACTAAAGTCTGAGGTTTATCAAGCTGAGCACCAAGCAAAAGTCAACATTATAAGGTAGATTTAGCACATTTGATTTGCTACCCCCAATACCCATAATAAAGGTAAAAGAAAACTTATTTTCCATTGTGTCTTATAACCCTACCCTTGTATTAATCAAATCAAAACCCTTGTTATACACAAAGTTCCCCCACCCCAGTTCGAATCAACTGCACCACTATACAAACCCTGCTGAGTGATGTCTTTGCGCAGAGAATGAGTTGCACCAGAACCCCCCCCATCGCTCCTGCCCTTCCACTGCTACTTCATTAGTGACTAGGGTATTAGATACATCTAACAGTATGCAAGGAAAACGATACAACTGCAGAGCTGAACACACTTAGGCACTATCCAATAAGACTTATATGCAACATTAAACCTTTTCTTTCAAGGCATCATAATAAATTCTAAACTGTATCAAAAATTCAGTAACAAACATGTAGCCCCTGCTTATTCCTGGAGGAGTCTGAAGTCCAAACACCAGAAGATATCCCATAGATGTTTTAAAGTTCTATCAAATCTGGATAGTACTCAGGACTCCCAAGAATGTCCAGTAACAGTTCATCCGAATAAGGGATAAGTTGTTGCTATTACCCCCGACCCCAGAGTTTTAGCAAACAATAATCGAGAGTCAGACAGAGACAAACATAGTCATAGCCAGTCTTTAGCCACCACACTTATTGAGAATCAGTGACCTGCTAAAACAACACCCGAGTAGCCTCGCTTGTTCACTCGGAGAACATTGTTCCAGTTTCTGCATTTGTATTTATAGAAAGTAAATGAGCTCTTTGGGGGGTGTGTTCCAATATAAAACAAAATAAGTTACAGCAGGAAACGTTTTAGGTTATATCAAGCTAGATTTCCCACAAAAAACCCTGCCAGCTGAATAAGGTATCCAATTCTGGAGAAATAGGCCACTGCCTTGTAACTCAAATCAGGTCGACCAAAACTCGCAAACAGACATATTTGGACACAACGGGAGTGTTTCCACATACTCTCAATAGTCCCTTCATTTAAAGAGATCAGGAAAAAGGCCTTTAATCTCTTGGCTCACTTGCTCATGAGATTCAAAGGAGACCCAGTGATCACCAGATTTCACCTGAAGCACCGCTGGATATTTCATTTGAAACGGAGTTCCTGTGGCAATAAGCTTCGCTACAATCGGATGCATTTCTTGTCATTTTACTCGCACTGACTGTGGGAGATCTTGGGTGATCCTAATTCTGCACCCTTCCCATAAGGCATCTTGTAGGTCACGCACCTTGCCAATATAATGCTGCTTGTCCAGGAAGTTTAGCAATTCAAAAATAAGAGGCCTGGGAGGAGAATTAGGTGGTGGGGGAGGGCGGAGGACACGATGGGCCCTTTCAATAACATAGGAGGCTCCATTCAGAGAGGGATCTGAAATTCTTTCACACAGCTTCTGAAGGAAAAGAATAGGTGTAGCTCCCTCTTCCTTTTCAGGTATCCCAATCACAAGGAGATTATTTCTCCGGCTTCTCCCCTCCAAGTCCTCAATTCTCCCTTCAAGTTTCTTAAGTCTCTGACCAAACTGCATCACAGCCAACTTGTTTTTATCTTGTTTTTTTCTCCAAGGACACCAATTTGGCTTCCAAATCGCCCACACGGATGGTTAGGGAGCATTACTGAGGATTTAATTTGCTGCAAATCCTCAGATATTTTAGATATTTTATCTTGTAGGTGTTGCATTATCTCCAGGAATCTTTCTTCTGAGAGTCGCCGCTCACGTGGTGGATTTGCTTGAGCCACGGGTTGGTGCTTGGGGCATTTGTGGCCTTGTCCTTCTCGGGGTTGGCGGGGTGATGACTGCCGTGGTGGTGCTTTTTCATGTAGACCTCATGGCTAAACTAGTCATTGAAGTCCCAAGCTATCAACACCTAAGGTGGAGTAATTTGTAACTTGCTAATAAATGGAAATACTATATGGGAGAGCTGAAACAAGTAGCAGAGGTGCAGAGCAATGGAAGGCTGCTGCTGCTTCTCAAGCTGCCATCACGTGACCCCCAGTGTAGCCATTCTTGTAAACTGTAAGATCCCCTGGCAAGCAGATCAGATTATTTAAGACCCTAAGGGAAGATTCATTATTGTGAAAGGTGTGTTAGAGTGAAAAAAAAAAGATGCTTCTTGACAGTATTTACAGCCCAGTGGGAGGAGATCTGATCTTCCTTATGGAACTGCTGGATAAGCTGACCCCTTTTCTCTCCTACCAACTAGTTTTAGGAGGGGATTGGAACCTACCCCCCACCCAAGACCTAGACTGGTTGAATCAGTCACTCTAACCCCTGTCAGCTGCCCAAAGAACACTGCATGAGTTTATTGATACATTAGGGATCTGTGGAGAATTCTTAATCCATTGTCTCATTATCTTCTCCTTCTTCTCCACAGTCCACCAGACCTCTTCTAGACTTGACTAAGTCCTCATCAGCCATTCCCTTCTCCTGGCCTTAGTAACACCAGTATGGAACCTATGGTTATCTCTGATCATGTAACCGCTCGGACTGCATTAATCCCTGACTCTACCTCACAGCAAGACACCTACATGGAAGCTAAATACTAGCTCCTCAAAGACTCTCACGTTCAATACAGAATCTCTTCTCTCATTCAATCTTTTATTCACTGTAATCAAAATTCAGTCTCTAGGGTAGACTATGAATGGTATGCCCCAAAATGCTTCCTCCGAGGGGAGTTTATTCAGATGGCCTCTACTCACAAATGCCATGGAGAATCAGAAGCCCTCTCGCTATTTGCACAAATCCACATCCTGGAAAAATCTCTCTCTCCCACTTCTCCTCTGGATCGCTTGCAATCCCTGATGTCCCTCAGAGACAAATACTCCATCTTACTATAAGAAAAGGTGGAATATGCTAGTCTTAAGACCCAGACCAAGTATATTGAACAAGGAGAGAAAGCAGGGCAACTACTCGCTCTCCGGTTTAAAAAAAATTAAGGCATCAGGAATTATTCTCTCTATTCTAGCCTCAGATGGCTCTATTAAAACCCTCCCTAGGGATATATCATTAGTTTTCCAACAATTCTATTCTGTACTATACAGCAAATGTTCATCTGCACCAGACATATCTGAGACTCTCACATACTTAAACTCTATTCCCCTGCCCAGTCTCACTGAGCAACATCAAAACTATCTCTCCGCTCCCATTTCTGTTACTGAAATAGAGGTTGCCATAAATAATCTAGCTGCAGATAAGTCTCCTGGCCTGACGGTCTCCCTCTAATTTTTATAAGAGCTTCGGGCAGATCTAGCTCCTTTTGCTCCATCTTTACAACTTCATGTTTCTCCTCGGACTCACTGGATTCTTCACAATTGGAGGCCACTATAATTCTCCTTCTCAAACCAGACAAACTATCTAACCAGCCGGCAAGCTATCAACCTATTTCCCTAATGAATTGCAACATTAAAATACTTGCCAAGATACTAGCTAAACATGTTGAGAATGTATGGCTTGGCCTTCTCAGTCCAGAATGGGTAGGATTCATCTCCAGGACTCGGGAGATCCTCAGCTGACCACATTTGGAAAATGGATTACTTCTTTCAGGCATCTAACTCCTCCCTTCTTCCTATGGCTCTGGTATCCCATGACGCAGAGAAGGCCTTTGATAGGGTCGATTGGTCTTTTCTCTGGTCAACCTTGCAGAAAATGGGCTTTCCCTCTGGCTTCATACAATGGATTCAGGTTCTCCATTCTTCCCCCACTGCCAAAATTTACTGTAATGGGGTCCTTTCCTCCTCCTTTTCCTTATATACTGGAACCCGTCAGGGCTGCCCTCCTTCTCCTTTTCTTTTTAATCTTTATCTGGAACTGCTTATTAGAAGCCTTAAAGCTGATCCCAATATACATGGTATTCAGGTCAGTAATCTCACTCTGTCCCTTTCTGTTTATGCAGAAAATATCTTACTCCATCTTTCAGATCACGTACCCTCTCTTACTGTGGCCTTATAAGTCATTGAGGAATTTGGCAATTACTCCAATTATAAACTGAATCTCAATAAAACTGAAGTATTCACTCTTAATGACCTAGTTTATAGTCAAGACTTTTCCACCTCTGGCATGAAGTGGTCCCCAAAGTATTAAATACCTGGGTATCTACTTAACAAATGACCTGTCTTTGACTAAGAAGCTGAACCTGGAAAACATGCTATCATACAGCAGGACTTGACACACTGGAGATGCCTCCCAATTTCCTTATGGGGAGGATAAGCATCATTAAGATGAATATACTGCCCAGGCTCATTTATCCTTTGAATATGCTCAAAATCTGGCTTTCCTATCCTTTTTAGGATTGTCCATCCTTACATTGCTTCCTTCATCTGGTCAGATAAGTCTCCTAGACAATCCTACTCCAAACTTAGGCTACCCAAGGATTCCGTGGCTTACGACTTCTTGACTTTCTATTGTATTATTGGGCCAGCTACCTTCAAAATGTGACAAATGGCTCTCGGCTCCTCAAAACCTCATTGACAGTATATACCTCGGTTTGGTTACAAATTGAATCCCAGTTAATTTCTGACTACAAGCTGTCTCCCACTTCCATCCTTTTCTCCCCCGGAATGCTTTGTCAGATCCATAACGACCATCTCCGATTGGTGTCTCCATCAAGGTTTTCTCGCAGCTATACTCTTGCCTTAAAATTCCTCTATCTAAAAACTTATTTATTTATCTATTTATTTATTAAATTTTGTTGACCTGTTAAGCCCACTGGGCCATTTTCGGGAGCAACCAGGGCAGCATATTTTCTATAACTTGAATATCAAGATGGGGAATTCTTCTTTATTTCCTACCTGGCTCCCTGTTGCACCTGACCTAAAGATCTCTGACTTTTACAATTTGACTTCCATTCTAACCTCTTCAGAGATACTAGACAAGCTTAATTTAAGTCCCAATCACATTTTTAAGGTTTACCAGCTAAGACAAATGTTAACACAACAATTTAGGCTTGTTCCACAAATCTCAATTCTGGGGGATCTCCTTCAACAGATTCAAAATATAACTCTCAAGCCTCATGGAGTCTCAGCTCTTTGCCGATGTTTACTAACTTCATCTCACCCACCTAATTTGAGTGGATCCAAAGTTTGGGAGTCTCTTTACCTGAGTACATCTTTTAACTGGCCTAAACTATGGACTAACCTCTACACATATCTCACTCAAGACTGATCATGCACTCACTCAATATCATATCCTTAATAATATGTATTATACTCCTATTAAATTAGCTAGAATGGGTTGCCTTCCTTCCCCCGCTGTACCAGGTGTGGTAAAGCAGATGGTACCTTATTGCATGCCTTTTGGTTATGCAAGAAGGTCTCCCCCTATGGGCGAGCATAGAGGATAGTATAGATCTTCTCTTGGGGCTATGTGGCCTCTTCTCTCCCAAAGTCTGCATTATCAAAGATTTTTCACAGATTCAGGTTAAAGAAAGAAGATACCATATGGCTTTTATCTCGTTAGCAGTTAAAAATTAGTCCTGAGGCATTGGCTTGACCAATCACCCATAACCTATTTATTTTTATTTATTTAGACAGCAGTTTGGAAAACCTTTGAGCCATAGGCTCATTTACAAAGGTACCTTGTCACAGTAAGACAAATGCAAATACACAGTATAACAGTATAACACAGTATAACAGTAACTTAAGACATAGATACAAACAAGCTGGTACAGGTAGGATTGATGCAAACAATACCAGAGTTATATTGTCCTTAGCAGCTTATTAGTAAGCTTTGTCATAAGTATTGAGCCTTGCGACTTTGACTAGTGGCAATTACAGCTTGGTGTTAACAAGGTGGTTCCGTAAGGAAGTTTTGAAGCACGATATAGTTGGAGCTTCGGAGATGGAGGGGGGGGCAGTGTGTTGGACCAGGAGGGGGCCCTAAAGCTGAAGGCTCTTTGGCTGTGAGAGGTCCTAGCTCTAGGGATAACAAGAGAGGTTTTCCCAGAGGTCCAAGTATGAACTAGAGGGACAAAGCGATGGATGGTGGTGGTCAATCCTGGTGAGGATAGCCCAAGGAGGGTCTTTTTTGTAAGGGTACAGGTCAGATATTTGAGGCGCCATCAAGATCAAGTACCATCACTTTAACGTACAGTAGACAGGTGTGTGTTAGCCTAGGTGCCCAGTGCATTAACCTGCAGGCCTTATTCAGAGTAATGCAATTTTATGGAGTGCAGTCTGATCAGCAGCACCATACACCTGCAGTCCATAGTCCACTAGGGACAGGATAGAGGAGGTGATCATGTAGTCAAGAGCCTTTGGGGAAGCAGTGTTTATACCGGCGTAAGATGCCCAATCGGATATTAGTGGCAGTGGCTAGGGCAGTGATGTGTCTATGGAAGGAGAGGGAGGGGTCAAAATGGATCCCTAGGTATTTATAGGAGCAAACTTGTTTGAGTGGGAAAGAGGACCCAGAGAGAATGAGGAGTTTGAAGTTGCAGGACTTGTTTTGAGGATGAGTGAAGAATATGGTTTTTGTTTTTTTAAGATTTATCACCAATCTGTGTTCCTTGAACCAGCCTTTGGCTTTGGCGAATGGCTGAATGAGCTTTTTTTCTCCTTAAGAACAGAACACCTAATTACTGTCATGCATAACCGCATGCCCCTATTCAATAAGAAGTGGGGCAAATTATTTACTTTGTACTTGAAGTAGTTGGTATCTAACCCCTGGCACTTCTCTAGCTCTCTTATTGATTATTGCTATTCTGACAGCTACATCCTGAGTACATTATTCTCTACTGTGTTATGTTATGAGGGGGTTGGTGTACTCTGCTGGAGTTGGGGGGAGGTAGGGGATAAGGGGAAGGGTGGAGGGTGGTGGGTTGTGTTTTATTTTCTTCATCACAAAAGTTTTTCTTGTTGTACTACACTGGTTGTTCTACATGGTTTTATTAAAATAATAAAGCTTTTTTAATTAAAAAAAGAAAATCTGGAGTAAAAAGAAGAGAGTGATAATAAGCTTTTTGGAATTTTTTTAAAGCATCAGTGAAATGAAAAATGCTTTTCCAAAAGCTAGTTTCCGCCAGTTACTATATATAATTAATGTAGCCTGGGTAAAACATTGGCTGGACAACAGGACACAGAAGGTAATTGTAAATGGAGTCCACTCTGAAGAAAGAGGGGTTACTAGTGGGTACTGTAGGGTTCAGTACTGGGTCCAGTCCTTTTTACGTTCACTTGCGCGCATGCGCAAGGAACATTTTGGGAGAGTAGCACACTTTGGAGGTGTGCCTCTCTCATTCAATCCAGTGCTCCATTGAGCAGGCGTGGCGGTCCTGCACCAATGGGTGCGGGAGCTGTGTATGACAGCGGTGGTCTTCACTTCAAAGAAAACCACCACTGTCATACACAGCACTGGAAGGCCTCACATCCCTCCCCCAAAGCTTTGGTGCCACGCTGGGAGCCCACCCCAGTGTGGCAAACATCCTGGGTCCTCTGCCGACGGGGTGCCTAATCCCTCTCATCGCCACACGCCCCCAAAGGCCACCCCCCTGTAGCTTTGGTAGCACGCTAGAGCCCACCCTAGCGTGGTAAACGGCCCCTGCATTGCCTGCCGACGGGGTTCCTAATCCCCTGTCAGCTCCACGCCCTCCAAATGCCCTCTAGCTTGGTACACGCTGGGAGCCCACTCCAGCGTGGCAACGTCCTGATCATCTTTTTTTCAACCCAAAAGCAAAAACGGTCCCATGTAGTCTCCCAGCCCCCTCCCCAACCCGCACTCACCCACTGTGCACCCCGCCTCCCTCATCCCCCTCACCCCATACTTACCTTCTGGAGCTCGGCGCGCCGACGATCATCGCTGGACCGGGAACACGCCTGCACTCTTCAAAGCCGAACCGAGAAATGCTGGTAAGCTGTATAATGGGCTAGCTAGGGGTTTCAACTTTGTGCATATCTCAGGCATGTTTTGGAATTTTGCACCAAATTTTCAACATTGGGTTTGGGACCCCTTCTCATGAATGATGTCACTGTTATGGTGTTATTCGGGCCTGAAGGGTGATTTCGCAGTTACTGTGCAGTAACTGCATGGAATCACCCTTCAGGCCTGAATAACGCCATGACAGTGACATCATTCCATGAGAAGGGTCCCAGAAACCCCATGTTGAAAATTTGTGAAAAATTCCTAAAATGACTGTTTTATGAGCTGCATGCTAGCAGTTCTTACTCACACTCATAGGTTTGCGAATTTTCAATATTTCCACTCCAGATTTTCGATATTGTCATTTTACCACACCTTCTTATGAGTAGTACAGCTGTCATTTTTCACATCTCACCCAAAGCGTGTTTCCGCCCATGTAGAGCACAATGGCGCAGTCGGAGTGCAAAATCAATGTATGGGACATATTAAGAAAATCACAGTGACTCTGTTCATGAGCAGAGGTCTTAAAATGGCTATGTTGAAAATTTGGTGAAAAAATTCCAAAAAATGACTGTTTTACGAGTGTCGCGTTGCTTTGCGTTCTCCTTGCTGTTAAATGTGGGACTGCAATTTTAATATTTTCACTCCAGATTTTCAACATTGCCATTTACCACACCTCCTCATGAGCAGTACAGCTGTCATTTTTCACATCCTGCCCAAAACATGTTTCCGCCCATGTAGCGCACAATGGCACAGTTGGTGTGTGAACTCAAAGTATGGGACAGATTAAGAAAATCACAGTGATACTGTTCATCAGCAGAGGTCTTAAAATGTCTGTGTTGAAAATGTGGTGAAAAAATTCCTAAAAATGACTGTTTTACGAGTGTTCATTGCGCAGTTCCTATGCATGCTCGTAAGTTTGCGAATTTTCAGTATTTCCACTCCAGATTTTCGACATTGTCATTTTACCACACCTTCTTATGAGTAGTACAGCTGTCATTTTTCACATCTCACCCAAAGCGTGTTTCCACCCATGTAGCGCACAATGGCGCAGTCGGTGTGCGAAATCAATGTATGGGACATATTAAGAAAATCACAGTGACACTGTTCATGAGCAGAGGTCTAAAAGTGGCTATGTTGAAAATTTGGTGAAAAAATTCCTAAAAATGACTGTTTTATGAATGTGCATTGCGCAGTTCCTACGCACGCTCATAAGTTTGTGAATTTCAATACTTTCACTCCAGATTTTCAACATTGCCATTTTACCACACCTCCTCATGAGCAGTACAGCTGTCATTTTTCACATCCAAAACATGTTTCCGCCCATGTAGCTTAATAAATGGCACAGTCGGTGTGCGAACTCAATGTATGGGACATATTAAGAAAATCACAGTGATACTGTTCATGAGTAGAGGTCTTAAAATGGCTGTGTTGAAAATTTGGTGAAAAAATTCCTAAAAATGACTGTTTTATGAGTGTTCATTGCACAGTTCCTATGCACGCTCGTAAGTTTGTGAATTTTCAATATTTTCACTCCAGATTTTCAACATTGCCATTTTACCACACCTCCTTATGAGCAGTGCAGCTGTCATTTTTCACATTTTGCCCAAAACGGTTTCCACTTCATGTATCTCACAATGGCATAGTCGCTGTGTGAACTCAGTGTATGGGACACATTAAGAAAATTACAGTGTCACTGTTCCTGAGCAGAGATCTTAAAATGGCTATGTTAAAAATTTGGTGAACAAATTCTTAAAAATAACTGTTTTACGATCCTGCGTTGCACAGTTCCCACACACGCTCGTAGGTTTGCGAATTTTCAATATTTCCACTCCAAATTTTCAACATTGCCATTTTATCACACCTCCTTATGAGCAGTACAGCTGTGATTTTTCACATCCTGCCCAAAATGTGTTTCCGCCTATGTAGCGCACAATGGGGGTAACAAAAAGGTCATGCTGAAAATTTATTGTGCAAACACCAGCAATCGCACAGGGCATTAGGGTAAAGCACCATATGTGCCAAACACCACTGCAAACACCTGCAAGCGAATGTTCAGCATTGACAAATGCTTAATGTCTTTATAAGTGACATTGCAGAGGGACTAGAAGGAAAAGTATGCCTCTTTGCAGATGACACAAAGATCTGCAACAGGGTTGATACACAAGGAGGCGTGGAAAGGATGAGAAGGGACTTGGCAAGGTTGGAGGAATGGTCAGAAGTATGGCAGCTAGGATTCAATGCAAAGAAGTGCAAAACAATGCACCTGGGAAACAAGAACCCAGGGAAGAATATACAGTTGGGGGGAGGTAGTAACAACAACAAAAAAGGAAAGGGACCTGGGGGTAATCATATCAGATGACCTCAGGGTTAGCAAGCGATGTGAGAAGGCAGTAGGGAGGGCTAGGGGTATACTGGGATGCATAGGGAGAGGCACCACCAGCAGAAAACAGGAAGTTGTTATCCCTCTGTACAGACAGTTGGTGAGACCCCATCTGGGGTGCTGCGTCCAGTTCTGGAGACCCCACCTCTGCAAGGACATAGACAGGATAGAGACAGTCCAGAGGAGGGATACTAAAATGGTGCAGGGTTTGCAAGAGAAGCCATACGAGGAGAGACTAAATGAGCTTAATATGTATACCCTTGAGGAAAGAAGGGAGGGGGACATGATAGAAACTTTTAAGTACCTCAGTGGAATCAACAAAGTCCAAGAGGGTAGCATCTTTCAGAAAAAGAGATGTGCAAGAACAAGGGGACACAATTTAAAGATGGGGGGGCGGTTCAGGGGCAATGTGAGGAAGTATTTTTTCACAGAGAGAGTAGTGGATACATGAAACAGCCTTCCTGAGGGGGTTGTGGGGTCTAAAACTGTGGGAGAATTCAAGAATGCATGGGACAGACATAAGGCAATTCTTGTAGTGGGTAGGAAGAAATAGGCTGTTGGTTAACTAGGATCTGCAGCCTATCCTGTAGGTAGCGAAATGGGCAGACTAGGTGGTCCAAGCGGTCCTTATCAGCCATCAAAGTCTATGTTTCTATGTTTCTAATGTTTGCACCTGTCTCTGAGCCCTTTGAAAATAGGCATCTGTCTAAAGTATTCCTTGTGAAATAAAAACTACAAATATACTTTTCTATGTACCTCCAATGCTGTCGTCCATGATTTTGTTTTATTTTCTCAATCCTAAACCTTTCCAAGCAGCAATGCAATGAAAGCTGTTTTTCCAGGAAGCTAGTTTCAACTACAGTTAATGCATATACAGGTATATGATGGGTGACAGATGTGATACAGAAAATATCTGCATGAGTGCAGAATGACCTTGAATAATATCACCTGTGGTGGAGCACAGCAGAGCCACGAGTGGTATTTCCTGAGGTCACTGCTCAAATTCAAATATTTCCTGTATCAGACTGTCACACAGTCATATGTGTGATTAATACTAACAGGGGTTCCACTGTATTAAGGTGTTGTGTTAATAGTTCTGTAAGAGTGAACATCTGTGTTGGTGGTGTTATTTTATGCATTGGTGTTTCTCCGCAAGTGTTCTCCATTTTTCTAAATTAATATTTTTTCTGTTTCTGTGAATGGTTGATGGTTGTCGTATGTGATTGGTTGTTGGTCTGAATGGTGGTGATACCGTGATTTTATTGGTAGGTACTCTGCAGCATTTGAGTAGCATGATATAGTATTGGTGGTTTGCTGCTTGTGGGCAGGGTTTTTCTCGCAGTTCAAGTTAGCATTCTGTGGTGTTAAAAGTATTTTTTTTAACCTTTGGTATGTTTGTGGATGAAATAACTTCAGTGTATTAAAACTCATTTTGGGAGTTTTCTTTACAATGGGTGCTTCTGTAGTTCTGATGACATTGCCTGGTTCACTTCAACGGCTTTCATTAGGACATTATTTTTGGTTTCAACTTAGACTCGTAACAACTAAGCAATAGAAAATAAGCAGAAAAATTGGAAATGTAACTTCTTCATTTTCTCTGTGCTTCTTGCTTCTCTTCTTAGGTATATCTGTTAGGCTTGTTTCTGTACATTACATTGTTTCTACAATGCAGGGACACTTCTGTGAGTCTGAATCTTTGTCAGACTGCAGCATCTCTTTTTCCTCATGTTTTTGGTGTGTCAGCTGATTGTTTTTTCTTTTAGGTGGTGGTCCTGTAGAAGTAGGCAGTGTCAGTGGCTCAGCAGTTAGCACACTCACTTCTGAGGCTGGGAGATCAGAAGGCTGTGGGTTATCTGCCTACACCAGGCACTCAGGTTAATATTCCAAAACTAACACTGCAGTGCAGCTTGAGGGGGGTGCTGCACTCCTGAGGTGCTGTCTTTTGGATGAAACATTAAACTGAAGTCCCATCTGCATGTTCTGGTGGTAGTTCAGGTGGATGTTAAAGATCCCATGGCACTTCTCAAAAAGAGTAGGGGAATTTTTATTATAACTAGAAAGCAAATTGTATATATAACAATGGTACTGCACATGAAATCATAATAGAAAAATAAAATGAAACATAAATAAGTATTTCATCATACTTCTGATACAAAGTTTCAGTTTTATATCCCCCAGCTTTTTTAAAAAAAAGTTTAACGCAGATCACTCCCCCTCACACTAAAGGAGTAGGGGAATTTTAATTATAACTTCAAATAACAAAAGTTTACAAATAGTGTTAATAGACACCAAAAATAAGTGCAGTAAACAAAACTGATGCATAAAGCAAATGAATATTATATGTCATACATTAACAAGCATCTGTCAATGCCGAATGTTTGCTTGCTGGCATTAGCATTGGAAGTGCAGGCATTAGACAGATGCAGAATAGGAATGGCAGTGAAGTAGTGAAGTGACACCAACCCCACCTCCACCCTGCAGAGATGGACAGGCATTGTGATGTGCCTTTGGATCGTCACCCAAACGCTCATGCCATTTCACCTCACCCTACCCTGCAGACACTGACAAGTGTCGAACTGTGCATTGGGGTGTTTGGGATTTACACTAACACCATTCCATAAGGAAATATGCTGAAATGGGTGCCGTATAGAAGAATGGGGAGAACTTTAGGTCCCAAGAATCCAAGGCACACTTCGATGCCTGTCACTGGCTATAGGGTGAGGGTAGGGGTGGAATGGCATCAGCATTACTGTTGAGAATCCCAAGTCACACCCCTGACTGCTGTCAGGTACTACAGAGTCAGAAACCCTAATGCCCTGTGCATTTCTTGATATTTGCACGCTCAGTTTTCAACATGGACTTTTTGTGACCCCACCGCATGAACAGTGACTTTATCTGTTCGTTACCCAAAGAGTGATTTTACACAGCGACTGTGCCATTTGGTGCCACAGGTGCGAAAAAACATTTCAATCAGGATGTGAAAAATGACAACTGTACTGTTCGTGAGGAAGTATAAAAAAATGGCAATGTTGAAAATCTGGAGTGAACATATAACAAAATTGGTGAAGTCATGAGTGTGTATAGAAACTATGCAATACACACCCGTAATACAATTACTTGGGAAATTTTTTACACCAGATTTTCAACATAGGCATTTTGGGAACTCCGCTCACGAACAGCAACACTGTGATTTTCTTAATCTGTCCTAAACATTGATTTTGCACAGCAAGACATGTAATGTGTGCCACATGTGTGAAAACACATTTTGGCCCAGATGTGAAAAATGACAGCTGTATTGCTCATAAGGAGGTGTGGAAAATGGCAATGTTGAAAATCTGGAGTGAAAATATTAAAAATTCTCAAAGTTATGAGCATGTGTGGGAACTGCATATTGCGCTCAGAACACAGCCATGTTTGAGTTTTTCTGAAATTGCAACATAGGTTTTTGGGGCCCACCTCATGAACAGTGACACTGTCGGTTCATTAATCAGGCCCAGAAGGTGATTCCACACAGTGACTGCAAAATCACCTTTGGAGACCAAAACAGCATGACAGTGACTGAGTTCATGAGGTAGGGTCCCAAGAACCCCATGTTGAAAATCTGGTGATAAAAGTCACAAAATGGCCAAGATATCCACCTAAGTTGATCATCCATTTATGCTATTAAATAGCTTACTAGCATTTCTTCAGTTTAGGTTGGCTTTGAAGAGTGCAGATATGTTCCGCTCCACGCAAGATCATCGTGCTGGGCTCCAGAGGTATGTATGGGGTGAGGGAGGATGTGGGAGGTGGGTGCACAGAGGGTGGATGTGGGTTGGGAGGCGTCACTGCAGATGAGAGACCATTTTCTTGTTGATAGTTTTTTAAAACTCAGCAAGAAGGTTTTCTTGTTTACAGGTGCATTTGACATGCTGTGGGCTCCAGCATGCCATCTGTATTTTGGGGAGGCACAAATATTAAAACTGCATATATCCAAGACCTACATTATGGATGACCTGGGCATTAAACTTTGTACATATAATTTTGAAAGACTGGAGCATGGACATGGCCATTCCTAAACAAAAACACATGCAAAATTTACCTCAACATTTTATTTCATGCATAGCCAAACTTAAACAATGGAAAATAACAAAGAAATCTATTCTCCTTACAAACAGGAAAGCCTTTTATAATTTTATCTTACAATCTTGGTTCTTTTAAATACCAATTTTTTCCAACCCAAAGCTTTCACATTTGGATACCCTTCCAATCCCCCCCAATATGTGGGAAGTGTTATGGTTAAGTGCACACCAAAAATTAAATGTTAAAAATAACTTATAACACAAAGATAGAACTGAACGCAACTGTCTCACGCCAATGTGCACCAGCATGTCGGAAACTATACACCTCCTTTTTTTGTGAATGTCCCTATATTATAACTTTTTGGCAGGTAGTCAAGAAAAAATGGGTCTGGAGCACCTTTTACAATATCGCACTGGATACCCTACTACTAGGTACTATTCCACTATGATGGAAAATTTTTCACCCCAGCACAGTTAGACTCATTTTAACTTGCTTCAAGTACTGTATATGGCAATCTTGATGTCGATGGTCTCTACAACAATTTCTTATACCACAAGATCAACTTTTTCAACAGATTATCCAAATATTGCACAACATAAGGGGAAAAAGAGGGAAGCAATGGCCCGGAACAAATAGCTAAGATGTGGTGGAAAAATTTACCCACACAATTTATTTCCCATGGTAATTAATGACTGACTATCTACATCTTCCTAGAAGTATTATGTCAGTACTTTAAACCAACACATATGTTGGTAATATCGATTCTGTATAATACTGGAGGAAATATTAGGCCATATTTTACTTGATTCTCTTTGTAGAATGTACAAAGTCAGTGTTTGGTGACACTATTTATGATTCTCTACTTCAAATGTGGTCATTTTTTCAAAATTGGTTTACCAGTGTTATGTAAAAATTATTAAATGTTTACTTATCTGGTTGCAGGGTAAGGAGCAAGGTTTAATTGATAATATGTTTCAAGCAACATTACTCAGACTGACCTTTGACATGAAGTAACACTTGGCTTAGGTGTTATAACTCAGTATACAAGAACATTAGAAAGAATTTAAGAAGGTTTAAGATACAAAATGTTTATCATCTTTTGTGAATACCAAAGATTATGGGTGTAAAACACTATTAAGTCTGTGACCCTCCCTAGAGTATATAATTTTATGACCTCTTCCAGTGTGGGGGAGTGAGTGGTAAGATTTAATTTAAGTCTCACAATTCTTCCTTTTTCCTTTAGTTTCATTATAACACTTTTTATGTTTGCTTGCGCAATGTGCAAGAAACATGTTGTGACAGCTTGCTGAAGAAGCTGGTTGTGGAAGTTGCGGTCATGTTGTGGCCAATGCCACCACTGTTTTTGAGGACTTGTCTCTGTGGCACCAACAAATGAGCACGCAGTCTGTGACAGCAGCTCAGAAGCATGCCACCAACCGGAAACGATTTTGCCACTGCAATGAGGGAGCACCCCCTCATTGCAGAGCGTGCCTTGCCTGGTGTTACATTTCAATAAACATGACAGTGGCTGTCACCGTCTGCCTCTCACAGTCCCATGAAAGCCAACATGGGGGATGCCCAATCTCTCTTTCAGCATGCCCCTTCCCCAGTTCAGTTGCTGACAAGGGAGCCCAATCCCCATCAGCATAATGTTCCCCATAATATGTCTGCTGAGGGGGGTGTCCAACCCCCTTGGCATCATGCCCCCCAAACTCAGAACCTTTTTCTTTGCTGATGGGGTGCCCCATCCCTGTCGGCTCCAGTCCCACTGGTAAAGAAAACTATTGAATTGATCATGCTCAACCCCCCTTTAGCTATAAGTAAATATGTCAGTGCTCTCTTAACTGGATTCTATTTACTGCCCCATAAACAGAGGAAAAAACAGCTATATAACTTTGTTTCCAACTGTTTTTTTGGGGGTATGACTAAGTTGTAAAAAGAAAGGAATCAGAAATGTTTTAATGAGGTAAATACATTTTTTTGCCCATATTCCATTTATTCTATATTCTGACTTTTTCCATGGCAATATTCATCGTTTGCTCCCAGTTCAAAGTAACAAGGTCACCCTGATCAAAAAAGATGCCTAAAATCTTTTGTGGTGTTGTAGCTATTGGTATGCCCATTATGGAATCAACAGACAAGTGGTGGCACCTATAGGGAGACATATACTTTTATTGTAATTGAGTGTTATTCCAGATACTGATTGATATTTAATCAATATATCTTGTCAGGGTTACTGATTGTAAATCCACTAAAATCAATATTAAGTCATCAGCATATGCCAATGTCTTTATTTAGGGTCTTGACTAGGGAATGATAAACCATTTATGAATTTGTTATTCTGGATTGCCCTTACCAGGAGATCTAATGATAAAATATTATAGTGCCGGACTCATTGGGCACCCTTGTTGTGCAACCTTTTTTTATACATTGTTGCCCTGTCCAACCATTAATGTATGAATGTACTGAAGCAGGACAGAGCATTTTTACCCAGGAAATAAAATTTGAGGGAAAGCCATAATTGGACAAAACTGTACATAAACAAGGGTGGGACACTGAGACAAATGCTTTAGTTTGGTCAAGACACAACATGTGACCTGTAATTTAACCTTCTCTACCTTTAGCCATAATTTCTCTGAGTAAAATTAATATATCTGTTATCTTCCTCCCTGGGACTGAACAGATTTGCGTGGCATTTATGATATGGGGTAAGACAATGGACATTCGGTTGCTGAGAAGTTTTATAAGTATTTTAAAGTCACAGTTTAATAAAGAGATTGGCCTCCAATTATTAAGCATGGACCTGTCACCCTTTTTAAATATGAAAATTATTAACCCTTGGGAGATGCTATTTGGTATCGTGCCTTCTGTTAACATGAAATTAAATACGTTTGTTAATTCTTGTAATAAATCTTGTGCTATTATTTTCCTATAGAATTCTATTGGGAAGCTGTCTATACCCCGGGGCTGGCACTGTTTTGAGTTGTTGTATGGTGTTAAATACTTCACTTTTATTTATCGGTTGTTGTAAAATATCTGAAAATTCTTTTGATATTTTAGGTAAATTCTGTTGGTGTAGTCAATAATTTCATTTTATTTTATGTCAGGGGAACTAAATGCTTCGGTAATGTACTGTTCAGCAATTTTTTAAATTTCTTTAGTCTGTTGTAAGTGCTCCAGATTTGTTTTTTTAAAAAGGACATCATTCTTTGTTTTCTTCTAGCCTGACAACTGTCAAAAGGATTCATAAAGATGGGTTTGCTTTGTGTCCCAGATTTTTGCTCCTGATTTAATGAGGCCATTCTATCATATTGACATTGTATCATACTATTTTTAAGTTGTGCTATTTGCTGTGAATAATTCTTGTTTGTGGAGTTTTGAAGGGAGATCAATTGGTATAAATTGTGACATAAAGCTTTATAGGACTGATTCTTTTGTAGTAGTAATGTAGTAGTAAAAATTTTTATTTTTATACAAGAAAAGGTCACAAATTACACATCATTGGGTCAAAATGACCCATTTTCAAGATGGTCCTGTTTATGTCATTGTTATCTTAGATATAAAGACACAATACATTTACATACAAAAATATTTTTAAAATAAATAATCTCTTTTACATTATAGCCTTGATCCAATACTGATATTTACTTCTACCACTTCTAAGATACACTATTCTAGTAGAATTTCAGAAATCTATATTTAGTGAGATAATTATTTAACAAGGAAAAACACACTTTATACAAGACATTTAAACTAACTCCTTTAAAACTGGTACTGAGATGTTATTTCAGTTGTTTATATTAACATCTAAGATCCAAAGTCTGTTTCAACGATTTTACAAACAATTTGGTACTTGAAATCTGTTTTGATTTATGATCTATAGGTTCCAAGTTGTTTAACTTTTGCAACAAAGTCATATTACCATATCTGTTACTGATTTTTGTTTGAAAATATTTACTATTTAACCCTCTCAAGTTATAATTTGATTCTTTTATTTTTAATTTATCTACTAAATATTGTGGCTTTCCACTCTGTATCGCTGAGTGAATCTGTCCCAACCACTTCAGATTCCTCTTGTGGTCTAGCATTAACCAATTTATAGAATTAAACATTTCGCAATGATTTTTATAATAATCACACTTCTGTATGAATCTAGCAAGGTTATTATACACGATATCTAATTTTTTTAGATTTTTGTTTGTCATACCATAAATATGGCTCCTGTAGTCCAAACATGGAATAATTAATTGGTTTACTAAACTTAATGTTATCTTTTGATCTAAACAAAAACCTGATCATCAAAAAGCACCAATTTCTTTGTTTAGTTTCCTTACCGGTTCATTTATGTGAGAATCAAATTTAAGTCCTTCATCTATCCACACCCCTCAATACTAATAACAGGTTTCCTGGCCCAATAATTCACCTTTCAAAGTTTTTATTTGTACTGTAATCTGTATATTTTCTTCCTTCTGTCTACCAGTTTTAAAAATCATTGTTTTTGTTTTCTTATTATTTAGTACTAAGTTAGAGTTTTGTAACCATGTTTCCATACTTGTAAAATCTCTTTGCAATCTGTATTCCATCTTTTGTAATGTATTTCCCTGGGCTAACAATATTGTGTCATCAGCATATAACCTTACTTTGGTATATACTGCTGTTTCAACTAGATCATTTATATACATATCAAAAACAATACTGGCCCTAATATTAAGCTCGGTGGGACTCCTCTTTGTACCAGAGCAAAACTTGATAAATGTTTCCCTAATTGTACCTGTTGGGTCCTGTGAATTAAATAAGACTGAAACCATGGAAGTGTTTCTTCATCAAGACCAATACTTTTTAACCTATCCAATTGTATATTGTGGTCCACGGTGTCGAAGGGTGTGGAGAGGTCCATGAACACTGCACCCACCGATCCACCATCATTCATCTGTGTAGCTATATTGTCTACCAGGTCGGTGAGTGTGGCATCCATGGAGTGGCCCTTATGGAAACCAGACTGGTAGCAGGTCAGCAATGAGCCCTCCTCTAGAAACTCACTTAACTGCCCCTGCACCAGCCTCTCCATCACCTTTGACACCGTGGACAACAAAGCAATTGGTCTATAATTTGTGGGTTCTGACATTATACCCCTTTATGAATTGAATAATCTTGGCCTTTTCCAAGAAGAAGGAATATTTTTCAACAAGACTCCAATTAAATAGTCTTGTTAGAACTGGTGCAATTACATCTGCTGAATCTTTCAAAACCTATTTTCTATCCTGTCCAAACCATATGCTTTGTGAATTTTAATCTTCTCAATTCCCTTCTAACCTCCTTACAGGAAACATACTTAAATCTAAATTTCTGATTACTTTTATTTTCCTTTTTTGAGTGATTTATTCCCCCTTCCCCCCTTGGCCATCTTTTGGGAATTCTATATCTGGAAGGGTGGTGATGTATTCATTTAATCTGTCAGCTGATTCTTTTATTGACAGAAGTATCCCATTATTTCCTATCTGGATAGGGACTTTATTGTCCACTGGTCTGTCCAATGTTTTTAGCAGTGACCAGTATTTCCGTGGATCTTTCCTTTCCTCCACTTTTTTAGTATAACATTATTTTTTTGATTTCCTAATCTTAGCCTTCAGTTTATTTCAAGCCTTCTTGTTCACCTTCCAATCTTTTATATCTAAAGTTTTGTTTACTTTTTTCCAAATCCAATTTTTTATTCTAATATCCCTTTTTAATTTTTCAGTAATCAATGGGAGATTTTTTTTTGAGAGCAGAGATTTTTAAAGGAGCTACCTCATCACATGCTCTCAGCTAAACTTCCATAAATTTGTTTACTGCTAGGTCCAGATCAGGAATCAAAAAAAGTCTTTCCCATTTTATATTTATTAGAATATTACTAAATATCTCTTTACTATAGTTTTTAAATAATCTTCTTTCAGTTTGTTGTAATTTTTCCAGTACTACTTATACTTTATTAGAATTTAATTCAAGAATACATGAGATAGAGCAATGGTCCCCAGTAATGGATTTTTCACTTGTACAGAGGTAGCTTTAATTTTGTCAGTTATGAATATAAGATCCAAGATATTCCCACCACTGCAAAAATGTGTTTTCCTTGTTGGAGTCAAGGTTATTTGCTTCAGTCCAAGAGGGCTCAAACTTCTCTGTAATGCCACTCCCCTCAGTTTATTCCAGGCAGGCATTTTGCGACCCTTTCAGTTGCCTGTTAATTGTAAAAAATCTGTTAAATCTGTTTTGGTGTCTAACCACCAATTCACGAGTGCATCATACAAAAAATGTACTGATTTTCTAGCAACCATAGCATGCTCCAAGCCCTGTAAAATTTCTTTATCCCCCAATAGGGTAATGATGAGCTTCTAGTACCCCTTGATGGACATTGTTTCTTTTTAATTTGCTTTTGTGATTTCTAGAACATCATAATTAGATGTGGGAGCAGTCCAGGTTTGAACTGAAACTAATGATAGGGTAGGAGAAATAAAGAAATAATCTATACACGATGACAGTTTACCTCTGTGATATGTGTGTAGGTTTAGTTTGTAGTTTTGAAAAACTGTCTATTAATCCAGTTTGTAATAATATTTGATTTAGGAAGGTAGTATCACAAAAAAAGTTATTACTCTATAGACCTGTGTCAGAATGTAACCTCCCACAGTTAAAGTCTCCGGCCCAAATTATTTGTCAAGATGTAAACTAGAAGGGTTGTATTGCTTTAAATAAATCTATTCTTCTTCATGTCTTTGTTTGTCCTGCATAAATATTTAATAATCTGAAATCAGTGTTGTTAATGGTTATGTCTTTCAGCAATGCTCTTCCTGGACAGATATCTACTAAATGTGACTTTTATTTTGAATTATTTATGCCAATTCCTAAACCACAGCATAGATCCTTTCCTATAGACTACACACTATGTCCCCAAAACCAAAAGGCCTTGGCTATTTATATCTCTTTAGAAGTGCAGAGCCTTGTAGCCTGTAAAAAAACAAGATCAAAATAATGTTCTTAAAAATACACAAAGGTCACTCCTCTCTTTCTCTCAGATGTAATGCTATTTGTGTTTAAGGAGGCATGTTTAATACTATATAAGTCCATGAGAGAGAGAGAGAGCATTCATTATTTTCTTAAGTGTCTCTTTTTTTCTTTTTTCCTTTTTTTTGAGTCTGCTCTGGTTTTCCATTAGGGTCTGATTTGTCTGGTTCTTCTAGATCAGAAGGCAACTCAACTTGGGAAGATGAAATTGAGAAGGACTCTGATTCTTCTTCCATTTCTGTTCTCCCATTGAAGGGCTGAGTAAGGATTAGATACCAAGACTGGTTCAATGTCTATCTGTCATGAGAAAATAAAGTTATTTTAACATACCTAGCATTGGGCTTTTTATGTGGTAGAGTTGTAGCCATTTTTCTCATGACAGATATCCGTTTCTATTTTGGCTCCTCTTTTGGGTTCTTTAGCTGCTGTGCCATGTGTATGGTTCAATGTCTGTTGATTGTGTAACAGGCGTCATATGGTTGCTGTGGGAGACTATCTGGAATTCCTCCTCTGCTACAGTCTCTAAGGTGGGGGTGGTGGAGGGGGGCATTATTGCACTAGGATGTTGAACCTCTTCTTCATGGGAAGGGGCTCCTGCCTGCTTAACGACCACCATAGGGTCAGCATTGAGGGATCCCTGTGCATAGAAATTGGGGTGTCAGAGTTCTTTCTGTTAGAGGATCTCCCGTGTTGAGTGTGAGCTGCTTTATATATGTAAAAATCTTGCTCTGCATAATCAACATTAGTGGTGTTATGGGAAGCCCATGGACATGTTGTAAATAAATGACTTTCTGCATCACATAAATTACATTTTGGGGTGGCTGTGCAGTGGAAATCTACATGTCCAGCTGAGCCACAGACTGAACATTTAATCTTTTCACAGTTAGTGCTGATGTGCCTAGATGAACTGCACTTGAAACACACCTGGAGTTGGCCTTGGTAAAAGGATCCCTTGTCCCTCCCCAGAAAGATGCAGTTTGGCAGATGTTCTATTCGTGTAATGTACAGGCAGTTTAACTTTAAATTTCCACCCTCCTGTACAGAACCCCTCCAGTCAATGATAGGTTCAGGGGTACCCTGAATGTCACATAAATCTTTCCAGTCAGTTCATGATATCAGTTAAGTTCACCCCCTCATTCCTGAATAGGATGGTTACAAATGTTATAGTGGGTTTGATGAGGGGGACAGCCTAGAAGTTTGTCCAAATAACATCATTTTATTGTGCTGAGTGGAGATCCCAGAACTTATTTAGCAAGTCTTCAGTTCGAAAACTGACGTCATAAGTCATTTCACCCGTAGCATGAATTAGAGCGTATATTTTTGTTTGTAAAAAAAATTTTTGGGTGATTTATCATTTCCTTGCTGACAAAGAACCTATCTGGATGACCTGGCATACCTCCTAAGTACCTTAAGCACACAGTGTAATGCTGTTTTGCATTTTCCACAGGTTTCTAGAGTAATCTTGCAAAGGTAGGCCTCTGCGGTACAGTTAAAGTGTCTGTGACTACAATAGTTGTTGAAAGCTCTTGTTCAGGGGCTTCCAACCTTTGAACATTTTTGTTACTGCATTATTGATTCTTGGTGGAAATATACATTTGAATCCAGGCCCATTACGAAAAGAAGCAGTTTTTATGGATACAATAAAGGGTAATGATTTTTCAATTGTACATTTCAATATGTGTAGTCTGAGTAATAAAATAGATGTTTTTAGAGAATGGGTGTTACAACATCAGGTTGATTTAATTCTTTTAACTGAGACGTGGTTAAGTATAAAGACTCCATCTCACCTTTTTCAAATGGATGGCTACTTGCTGTTTAGGCGGGATCGCAATAAAAAAAGGGGGGGCTTGCGATATATGCTAAGCAGCAATTAGACATCAAAGTTTTACAAAATAATTTGGATTTTCAGGGGATAGAAGTATTAACAGTGGAATTAAGATTCCCCTTTTTATTACCTATGGTGATACTGGGGGTGTATAAACCCCCTAGAGTTCATTCATCAAAATTTGGGATTTTGTATGATTATTTGCATAACTTTCGAGCCACACATGAAATATTGCTGATTGGTGATTTTAATGTGAATTGGAAACAAGTTACAAGTGAACACGAACTCATTGATTTATCAACTAGACTTGGATTAACTCAGTTAATTGATGGGGTAACCAGAATTAATAATAAAGATAGTGAATGTTCTTCTACTTTGGACTTAATTTTTACTACAAGAGTGGAAAAATATAAAATGAGTAGTGTTTTGTTGGATACTTTTAGTGATCATCAGGGGGTGGTATGTGTGAGAGAGAAAGAGAAAAGTATCAAAACTGGACACTGGGTCTTTAAAAGGACATTTAGACAATTTGATTATATTGCCTTTATGCAGGATCTGGAAAAAGTGAATTGGGAAAGAATTGCTTTAATTCCTACTATTAATGAGGCATGGCAGTATTTTCGGGAAGAGTTTTAGAATGTTTGCAATCAGCATGCGCCAGTAAGAAAAGTCTATCGTGGACTAAAAAATGCAATTTGGTATAATGAGAATTTGCATAATTTATGTAAAAAGAGAAATAATCAATGGCAAAAGGCTAAGAATTCAAAGAGATAGAAGGATTGGGATGGCTATAGAGCCTTAAGAAATAAATATCTGAGGGATATTAGGAAGGCAAAAGCAGATTATTATAAATATTTGTTAAAGGAGACCCAATTTTCACATCCAGGTAAATTTTGGAAGTTAATTCATAAATTACAAAACCCAGGAAAAAATGATTACCCGCAAACTTTTTGTATTAAAGGAAGAGAGATGGAGCAATGTACAGAGATGGCTGATTATTTTAATGATTTCTTTGTTAATTTGGGGGCAGCAAAGGAAGATTTAGATGTTGTCACTCATGACAGTCAAAAGTTTAGTAATACTAGAAGGGGGACGGATTGTACATTTGATTTTGGCCATATAAATGTGAATGAGGTCCTGTTAGAATTGTTGCATATTAATGAAAGAAAGGCAACTGGACTAGATAAGATTAGTAGTAAATTGTTAATATATGCAGCCCCAGTTATTGCCTACCCTTTGACACAAATCTTTGAACTGTCTTTGTCTTCAGCGGAAGTACTGAAGAATGGAAATGTGCAAAAGTAATTCCAATTTTTAAATCTGGGTCAAAACATGAGATTAGTAACTATCGTCCAATATCTTTGATACCAGTAGTAGCAAAGATTTGTGAAAAAATTGTAGCTAGACAGGTTAAGAAATATATAAATGAACAGAATATTTTGTACCAAAATCAGTCAGGTTTTAGAGAGGGATATAGTACTCAAACTGCATTAATAAAAGTAACAGGAGACATTCAGAGAGCTATGGATAATGGATTATTGACAGGGGCAATTATGATTGATTTATCAAAAGCATTTGATTCGTTAAATCATGAAATATTAATTAATAAATTGTTTAGTATAGGTTTTTCAGACAATGTGGTAGCCTGGTTTTCCAGCTATTTGAAAGGCAGAAAACAAAAAGTGTCTCTGAATTCATATGTATCAGATTTCAGGCAAATAAGACAAGGGGTACCTCAGGGAACAATTCTGGGGCTCCTATTACTTAATTTATATACTAGTGATTTGGATTTCAAGCAAGATAATTTGGAATATCACCAATATGCTGATGATGTTATTATGTATGCTTCAGATAAGAATGTTTATAGTATGCAGTGTACATTGCAATCAGCTTTTGATGATATACAGGAGTATTATGTTAAGAATAAATTAGTATTGAATACAATCAAAACTAAAGTAATGTTATTCAGACAAAAAAGCGAAAAGTCACAGATGAAATCATTGGACATAATGGTGAGAGATGGTTCTATTTTACAGACAGTTGATGAGTACAAATATCTAGGGTTATGGTTGGATGTGCATTGTAAATGGTCTGTTCATATAAATAATTTAGTTAAAAGATTAGGGCAACAATTGGGGATGCTGTATAGAATAAGAAGTAATTTCTCTAGGAATATAAGGCTTCATGTGATTAATACAATGTTAGTGCCAGTGATTGATTATGGATGTAATTTATGGGGTGCAAATAAAGTTGATTTGAAAAAAATTAGATATTTTATATAATAAGATGGTTAGGTATATTACAGGCTTACATAGACTTACACATCATTGTGAGTTATATAAAAACATAGGTTGGGATCATTTATATATTAGAAGAAATCAGCACATAATTAAGATTGTATGTAGGCTTCTTGAAAATAAATTGCCTGAATATATTGCTAAAGACTTAAAAATTAAATATCCAAATAAGGGTTTAAGATCAGCCCAATATATAGAATTTATAGTTCCAAAGTTTAAGACAAAAAATGGGTGTGCAACATTATTTTATTTGGGTCCAAAAATTTGGAATAGTTTGCCTCCTGAATTCAGAAGCTATAGTGTTAAAGTAAGTTGGATAAAAATTAAATCTTGGTATCATGGGCAAAGTGAGAAATTGCATGATTGTTGTGAGGTATTAGAAAATGGGTGAATATTTATGTATTACGGTTGTTTTGTTTAAATGGTGAATATTTATGTATTATGGTTGTTTTGTTTATGTAAATGTATGTTTTAAGTTTGTTTGTTTTATTTTCCTTTTTCTATATTGTATCCAGGTATGTACTTTATAAGGTGTCCCTTGAAATGAGTGTATTTGTGTACTCAATGGGATTGTTTTACCTTGTTCATTATATGAATAAAATCATTACTACTACTAAGTCAATAATTAGTGTATCATAAAAATATCATCTCCGTGTCCAGGTGTACAAGCAAGGATTACTTGTAAGCTAGTGTGTGGTGGGCTTCTCCCATCTGTGGGGCATCTGTGTGATGGATTGTCTGGTGAGGTACTACTGGGTGATCAGTTGTGGGTTATCCATAGCGGTTCGCTCCATGGATGACTGGTTTGAAACAGAAGGTTCAGTTGGACTCTGTTCTGGTGAACCAGGTAGAGGGATGTCCGGGTCTGGGAGCCAAGTGCAAGATGTGGCTTTTTTCCATTTTCCATGGTCTGACAGCTTTGCAGCATTTCTTGAACAAGCGGGAAATCCAGCAGCCACCCACACACACACTAACTCATCTGGCAGAACTGGTTCTAACACTCAATGCTTTTTCTTTTAATACAGTTTTTTTCAGCAGGTCAGTGGAGTTGCCATGGGTACCAAGATGGGTCCCAGCTTTGCTAATCTGTTTGTGGGTTGGATGGAGGAATGTTTTTTCTCTCATTCACAGGGACTGTGCCTGAACTCTACAAACGCTACATTGATGACTGTGTGGGGGCCACCTCCTGCTCCAGGGAGACCCTCCAAGTCTTCCTTGACAAGTTCACCACGGCTCATCCTTCCCTTCAGTACACTGTTGAAGTATTCTCCTCTACACTGCCTTTCTTGGATATCCAGCTCTCAGTCCAGAACACTGGTCTGAAGACATAAGTCTATTACAAACCTACTGACTCTCACAGTTTCCTCCTCCATAGCTCCTTCCATCCTAAACATATCAAGAATGGCCTGCCTTATTCACAGTTTCTTAGACTTCGCAGGTTATGCAGTGAAGAGGATAATTTTGCTGAGCAGACCCAAATAATGCATAGTTTTTTTTATCAACAGGGGATACCCTAAAAGCACAGTGGACAGAGCACTCTCCTGGGTCAGTAACATGCCCCGTAACCTTGACCCCCCGCAGGAAGGATACTGTCACACAAGAACAACAGTGAATTCCACTAGTTCTTCCTTTCCATCAAAGCACACCTTCTCTTCACAGGATCATCACTAGTAACTTTCCCATTTTGCAAACTGACCCTAACATTGGTGCTTTCTTTACAGAACCACCTATTGCCTCCTACCGCCGGCCACCTAACCTGCGCAATCTCCTTGTAAAAAGCAGCCTACCCACTCCTAACAGTTCCTCCCCCAGATACCAAACCTTGCAACAGGGCTCGCTGCTACACTCAAATTTATTTCCAGTGTAACTGAGATTTGGGGGCTACAGGTGTTTTCACATCACCAAGGAGTTCTCATGCACCTCCACTAATGTAGTGTACTGTATTCTTTGCAGGAGGTGTTCAGCTATTTACATCGGAGAAACTGGTAGGCGTCTTGCTGACCGTTTAGGAACATTACAGAGCGGTCAGGAATGGTGAAACTGCTTAACCCATTGTATCCCACTTTATCTCCAGGGACCACAATGTCAATGACCTTTCTGTTTGTGTCCTTCAGCAGGGCTTCCGGGATCCTAACCATAGAAAAAACATGGAAGCCAAGCTGATCATCCACCTTGGCTCCCAGCAGCCCTCTGGTTTAAATGATAGACTTATTTTCCACTAACATCTTTCAGCCTCCCCTTTTTTTCCCTAAAGTCAATTTGTTTTTGTACTGATTTATTTTTCATTTTCACCATATGTCTCCATTTCTGTCTCCTTCTCACACATTTGTCACCTTTCAGACTTCTGACAAGGCCCTGTTAATCAGCCTCTACCTGGGAACTTCCCCAGCTCTTTCTCTCCCATTATGTTTTACCTTTCCCATCATCACCTTTTTGTTTTACAGATTCTCTCTTTATCTTATCATTTATCACTTCTTCTCCCTTTGCCTCCCCCTTCTTCTTTCTCCACATATATATCTCTTTCATTTTACCTCTCCTCTACACTAACTTGTTTTTTTTCTCTTTTAGATATTTCCTGAAGAAGACCTAAGGTCAAAACGTAGATTTTTAACTCTATTTTGTATTTTCAGCGTGCATTTAATATAACCATTTTGTTTTGCTTTTTTCCATTCTGCTGATTCCAATGCTGACTTGGGTGACCATTTTGAGTTAGTAGATGCCTCTTCTCTGTCATTTGATTCTGACGTTCGATCCGGGATCTCCGTTGAAGTGGCAAACCGAAAAATATGTTGTAAAACAAGCTTTCTTCCCCAAAATTGCTTGGGAAGTGTTTGTCAGCTGTTTTCTCTTCTTTTCTTCCTACAGTTTATTTCTTTCAAAATCATATTCTTTTTCAATATTAAGAAGTTGTTCTTGCAATTTCAATTTCTTTCCCCATAGATTTTTTTTATGTGTTCCTCACTTTTGGCAATTACTTCTTCAGCTGTTATGTCCATATTATCTGGAGAAGACCCATGTCCGTCTTCAATAATTACTATTGTCAGGGCTCTAGAAATACCCTCTGCATGATCCACAGTGTGCTCTTCACTGCTTCCAGAGACCGCCTGTTCTGGATCCTTTATCATCTCACACAGCATCCCCCTACATGTGAGTAGGGGAATTTCCCTGGTGCCCCAACCAAATTTCCCCCCATTCACTAAAAATACCGTTAACAGTTTATTCTGGTTCAAGGTTAGTTGGCATTTATATGTATCCCACTCCCCCTGAGTCATGCCTGAAAATAGGCAAGAATTTGGCTAGTACATGTACCTGGTCAACAAAAACTAAATAAAATAAATAAGTCATTTTTATGTTTGCTTGCATGCATGCACAAGGCAAATTTCATGACAGCTTAGAAGAGAAGTGGGGTTTTGGAGGTGCAGCACTGTGGTGGCCAATGCCCCCCAGTGCCTTTTGAGGCTTGGCCCACTTTCCCCAATGCGGTGGCATGCTGCTGCTAACACTAGTTCAGCCAGCGTGCCACCAACTTGAAATGAATTTGCTGCTGCAGTAAGGTGACCCATCATTGCAAGGCGGTGCCTTGCCTGGTATGACATTTCACAGTAACATGGCGGGTGGGTGGTGGCATTTGCCGTCCACCTCAGAGTCCCCATGAAAGCCCACTTGGGAGTTCCCAATCACCCTGTTGGGATGTGCCCATCCCCAGTTCATTTGCAGATGGGGTACCCCATCCCTGTCAGCATGATGTCCCTACCCATTTGTTCTGTGCCGAAGAGGTGCCCAATCCCCCTCGGCTCATATGCTCCCCCTCCCCACAGCACACTGTATGGCTGACAGGGGTGCCCAATCCCCATCTGCTCCAGTACCCCCCCAACAAACACCCAGGTGGAATGCTGGGAGCTCACACCAGTGTGTGAAAAGTGCCCCGTGTTGTCTTTTTTTTTTAAATCCTGTAAAAAAAGAAAACGGTCCCTCGTTGAGTCCCATGCCCCCTCCCCAACCCACACTCACCCTGTGTGACCCCACCTCCCAACACCCCCTCACACCATACTTACCTCTGGAGCCTGGCACAATGATCTTCGGTGGACCGGGAACATGTCAGCACTCTTCAAAGCTGACCGTGAACTGAAGAAATGTCGGTATGCTGCATAATGGCATCAATGTTTTTTTTTAAGCTTTGGTGCATATCTTGGCTATTCTTTGCAAATTTTGGCACCAAATTTTCAACATGGGGTTCTTGGGACCCCGTCTCTTGAATTCAGTTACTGTCATCTCGTTATTCGATCCCGAAAGGTGATTTTGCAGTCACTGCATGCAATCACCTTTTGGGACTGATTAATGAAAAAACAGTGTCACTGTTCATGAGTTGAGCTCTCAAAATGCCTATGTTGCAAATTTGGTGAAAGAATTCCAAAAAATGACTGCGTTATGAGCGTGTGTTGCGCAGTTTCTATACATGCTCGGAACATCACAAATTTGTAATATTTTCACTCCAGATTTTCAACATTGGCATTTTTCCACACTTCCTTGTGAAAAGTGCAGCTGTCATTTTTCACATCCTGGCTGAAATGTGTTTTCACACTTCCGCGCAGAATAGCATGGTCGCTGTGGGAAATCAGTGTTCAGGACAAATTAAGAAAATCACAGTGACACTGTTCACGAGCAGAGGTCCTAAAATGCCTATGTTGAAAATTTGATGATAAAAGTCCATAAAATGACTGTGTTACAAGCGTGCGTTGTGCAGTTTCCACGCACTCTCGTAACTTCCGAAATTTGTAATATTTTCACTCCAGATTTTCAACATTGGCATTTTTTCACACCTCCTTATGAACAATACAGCTGTCATTTTTCATATCCTGCCCGAAATATGTGCTTGAACATCTGGCGCACAATGGCGCAGTCACTGTGGGAAATCAATGTTCCTGACAGATTAAGAAAATCATAGAGACAGTGTTCATGAGCAGAGGTAACAAATGCCCATGTTGAAAATTTGGTGAAATAATTCCGCTAAATGACTGCAGTACGAGTATGTGTTGCACAGTTACCACGTACGCTCGGAAGTTAGAGCATTTTTTATATTTTCACTACAGATTTTCAACTTTACCATTTCTACACACCTCCCTATGAATGATACAGCTGTCATTCTTCACATCCTGCCCGATCTGTGTTTTCACACATCTGGCACAGAATGCCACTGTCGCTGTGGGAACTCAAGTTGGACACATTAACAAAATCACAGTGCCACTGTTCATGGAAGGGTCCCAAATGCTTTCATGAGGTGGGGGTCACAAAAGGCCATGTTGAAAATTTGTAGTGCAAATACCAACAAACATAGAAACATAGAATTTGACAGCAGATAAGGACAGCTTGGCCCACCTAGTCTGCACATTTCCCTACCTGATGGATAAGCTGTAGATTCTAGTTAATCATCAGCTTACATCCTCCTACCCCCACTAGAATTGCCTTATGCCTGTCCCATGCATTCTTGAATTCTCCCACTGTTCCTGACTCCACAACCTCCTCAAGAAGGCTGTTCCATGCATCTACAACCCTTCTGTGAGAAAAATACTTTATAACATTACTGCTGAGCCGTCCCCTCTATCTTCAAATTGTGCCACCTTGTTCTTGCACATCTTTTCTTCTGAAAGATGCTACCCTCTTGTACTTTGATAGTACTGCACATTAGGGTTTCTAACCATAATGTCCCACCCTGTACAGACTGACAGACATCAGTGGTGTGCCTTTGGATCGCCGGCTGTAATGTTCATGCCATTCCACCCCCACCCCACCCTGAAGGCTGTGACAGACATTAAGGTGTATGTTGGACTCTTTGGCTCAGACTTCATCCCATTCTCCTATACTGCACCCATTTCACCGTATGTCCTTATGAATGGGATGACTGTGAAGTTGAACACCTCAAGGCACACCTCAGTACTTGCCTGTGTCTACAGGATAGGGTGAGGTGAAATGCCATGAGCATTACGGGTAACGACCCAGAGGCACACCCCAATGCATGTACTGTACATCTCTGCAGGGTGGAGGTGGGGTTGGCATGAGTTCAATACTTCACTGCCACTCCTATTCTGCATCTGTCTAACTCCTGCATGTCATTGCTAATATCAGCAAGCAAACATTCAGCATTGACAAATGCTTGCTAATATATTGCCTGTGATATGTTCAGTATTGAAAAGTATTTTTTTCTTTCTTTTTAGAGGTTTGAGAAGCAGTGTGTCTGCACAGCTGTGTGAGCTGTTTGTGGTACTGCACAGGATGTTCGTGTACTTTTGGAGCATTATAAGTGATGGGACAGGTGAGGAAAAATTATTAATTAAAGGTTCCTGAAAGTAGTTCAGAGAAGTAGTAGAGCATTTTAGGCCCAGTTTCAGGAGCAAAGTGTTGACTACCCCCTCAAAAAAGCCCTTAGTTCCTTTCCATCACAAAGCAGTTGCAAACAGTAATGGCTGCTTCACCCGGATATATTGATTCAGAGGGAGCTGTCTGGTTGTTCTGGTAGAACAACCAGGCATGTCAATCATCTTCCTTCCCATCCCTGCTAAGGAAGCTTGTCACAGGACCATGACAGAGAAAAACTAGGAGATGGGCTCAGGTGACAAGCACATGAACAGTTATAGTTTTTCATCCCTCGTGGGGGGGGGAGTTGTCAGTTGTGTAGTCTGTGTGTGTCTTCACTGTTGCTAAAACTGCAATCTCTCAGAAGCAGCATACATATGGCTGCTTCTCTTCTACTTGTGCCATTCATCAGTGCATCTAAAAACATGTAAACATTGGGAGCCATACAGATTACATCATTAATGCACAACAATAAACTGGATCGTGAACAGTCCCATTCGGATGATGTGCAGGGAACATACATTAACAAGCATTTGTCTATGCTGAATGTTTGCTTGCTGGTATTAGCATTGGAAATGTAGGAGTTAGACGATGCAAAATAGGAATGCAGTGAAGTGTTGAAGTTCACGCCAACCCCACCTCCATCCTGTGGAGATGGACAGGCATTGGGGTAAGTGTTTGGTTCGTCACCCATGACGGTCATGCCATGTCACCTCACCCTATTTTGCAGACACGACATGTGTTGAGGTGTGCCTTAGGGTGTTTGGCTTTACAGTCACCCCATTCCATAAGGACATATGCTGAAATGGGTGCAGCATAGGAGCATGAGGTGAAGTCTGGGGCCAAAAAGTCCAAGGTACACCTCAATGCCTGACAGTGGCTGGAGGTGGGGGTGAGATGGCATGAGCAGTCCAGTAGGCAATCCAAAGGCACACCTTGATGCCTGTCAGTCTGTACAGGGTAGGACATTATGGTTAGAAACCCTAATGCCTCAGACATTTGTTGGTATGTACAATACAAATTTTCAACATAGCCGTTTTGTGACCCCACCTCAAGAAAGCATTTGGGACCTCTTCTCATGAAGAGTGGCAGTGTGATTTTGTCAATGTGTCCCAAACATTGACTTCCAACAGTGACAATCCCATTCTGCAACACATGTACGAAAACACAGATCGGGCAGGATGCGAAGAATGACAGCTGTACCTTCCATAGGGAGGTGTGAAGAGACGGCAATGTTGGAAATCTGTAGTGGAAATATTAAAAATGCTTGCACGTTTGAGCATACGTGGAAACTGCGCAAAGCATGCATGTTACACAGTCATCGTATGTACTTTCATCACCAAATTTTCAACATAGGCATATTAGGACCTCTGCTCATGAACAGTGTTACTGTGATTTTCTTAATGTGTCCCGAACGCGATTTCCCACAGCAACTACACTATTCTGCACCGGAAGTGCAAAACACATTTCAGCCAGTATGTGAAAAATGACAGCTGTACTGTTCATAAGGAGGTGCGGAAAATGGCAATGTTGAAAATCTGGAGAAAATATTGCAATATAAGCGAGGTTATGAGGGTGCGGAAATTGCTAACGACGCCATAACACAGTCAATTTATGGACTTTCATCACCAAAATTGTCAACATAGGCATTTTAGGACCTCTGCTAATGAACAGTGTCACTGTGATTTTCATAATATGTCCTGAACACTGATTTCCACAGCACAGCTACTACGCTTATTCTGCGCCAGAAGTGCAAAACACATTTCGCCAGGATGTGAAAATGACAGCTGCACTGTTCATAAGGAGGTGCAGAAAATGGCAATGTTGAAAATCTGGAGTGAAAATATTGCAATTGTTAGTTACCAGCATGTGTAGCAACTGCTAACGCATGCTCGTAAAACAGCCATTTTTATTGTTTTCACAAAATTTGCAATATAGGTTTTTGAGAGCCCCCTCATGATCGGTGGCACTGTCATTTCTGTTACCAGTCCCAAAAGGTGATTCCGCACAGTGACCGTGAAATCACCTTTCAGGACTGAATAAACACCATGACAGTGGCTGAATTCATAGGAGGGGTCCCAATAACCCCATGTTGAAAATTTGTGTCAAAATTCCCCAAAATGCCTGAGATATGCACTAAAGTTGAAAACCCTATTTATGCCATTATACAGCTTACTGGCATTTCTTCGTTCGCGGTCAGCTTTCAAGAGTGTAGACATGTTCCCAGTCCATCGAAGATCATCGCACTGGGCTCTGGAGGCAAGTATGGGGTGAGGGGGGTGCAGGGAGGCAGAATGTGCAGAAGGTGGGTGTGGGAGGGGTCCAGGCTACTGGACTCAACGAGGGACCATTTTCTGATTTACAGGTAAAACAACAACAAAAAAAATAACATTGCGGGATGGTTTTCTTTTTTAACAGGGACATTTGGCATGCTGAGGTGGGCCCCCATTGTGCCAACCGAGTGTTTTTTTGGGGGGAGTGGCTGTAGCCAATGGGGGATTGGGCATGCCCATCAGCACATATGGGGGTACAAGAGCTGAGGGGATTGGGCACCCCTCGGCACAAACCTACTTTTTGGTTGGGGGCATTATGCCGACGGGAGTGGGCTGCTCCATTGGCAAATCAAACTGGGGGACATTATGCCGAATGAAAGTGGGCCCCCTTCCGGCAACTTAAACTGGGATGGGGACTGAAGCCAACGGGTTTGGGCCTCGCGCGCAAACAAAGACTGTTGTGGGGAGCACATGCTACTGAGGGGATTGGGCACCTCTGCAGTGGTTGATCATTGTTTTAGAACACAGCAGCAAGCCGCTGCCATGTTCACAAACAATATTACAGTAGCAACGTTCTGCCCAAAAATGACGGGTCACTCTCTCATCACAGCGGAATGGCTGACGCTGCAATGATGAGGCAGCCCCTGATTGCTGCGGTGAAAACGTTAGAAGTTGTTGGCACTTTTGGAAGCCAGTGTCATCAGCACACTGTGCCTCCATTGGTGCACCACTGCCAAGCCCCCAAATGCAATGCCTCTGTTCGCTGCCACACTGCAGCGCCTCCACAACCTGCTTCTCTCCTAAGCTGCCACATAATGTTTCTCATGCATGCGCACAAGCAAACATAATAAAATGAGGTGATACTATATTTTGTGGTGTTCATTCCTAAAACTCTGCATTCACATTGACAGTGCTGCTCCAGACTACAGATGCTGAATGTTTGTGGACACCAGATGAACACACTTAGGCTAGGATGACTGATGCCCTGGTGGTATTGGACAACCAAACCATCACCCAGCTGACTGCAGCATCACTGAACCCAGCACAACACAATGCTAAAATCAAAAGGACAAACGAGGTTGCAACACTGGAAAAGCTGGGGTGCATCTAGCCCAAGAATCATAGAGAGGCAAACCAGGAAAACTGCATTTTACGTTTTTGTGTTTAATTTGCTTGGCAATGTGAGACTGATGAAACAGAAATATTTTTGCAGGTATACAAGTAATTATGACATGATGTGTATACCCAGACTTCCTAAATAGAATGATTCTGCAGACACAAGCCACCAACTTGGGGGCTTGTGTCTGCAGAATCATTCTCTTTAGGAAGTCTCATAATACTCTGCTTCCTTGTTTGTTTTTTTATCAAGTGTCCCCATACTTACAATAATTATTCTGAGTAATAAATAATGAGGCAGTGTCCATAGCATGCTGTCAGTGCAACTTGGTGAATCCTGGTGTTTGAGCAGCAAAGGAACCAAACACAAAATAGATTTTCTGCAGTAATCGAATTTCAAAATCAAGTTATGATACCAAATCTACATGTCTCTGTGTAACACCTGAATTTTTCATTTAATACAGTCATAGTCTAATGGAATTTTCATCCTGTGTGATGTATGCAGAGTTTTGATTTCCTTGTTTTCAGTGTGTGTGTGTGTGTGTGTGTGTGTGGGTGGGAGGCAGATGGTAGTGCTAAGAGAAAGAAGAAAATCATGGAAGTTCATATCCACAGGTAGCTGTATAACACCAGTAAAGTCATCAAAAGTAGATTATCTGAATCACACTGAATTGGGAATGTCACAGTAATGACTATGGAACATTAACAATTGAGACTTCCCATATCGGTGTGGTTCAAAATCATCTACTGTTTAATGAGTTTGTTGGTGTTGTACCTGGGAGCATGAGCTCTGTGATTTCTCTGGTTCTGAACCTTTTTTCTCTAGCATTTCCAGAGCCAGGGTGATGTGAGGATTTTGTCTGTGGGTGTGTGGTGAGACTGAGCAGTGTTGGACGTAGTACACATCCAGATAAATAGGGGCTAAATACAGTAGGCAATGAGTAGAATTAAATACTACAAAGCAAGTTTTGGAACACTGTGACAGTGAATGCAGATAATTACCCCCCCCCACACACACACACAAGCACACACAACGAAGAAAATGAAAACTCTGCATTCATTGTACAGGGGTGAAAATTTCATTTGACTGATTGTATTAAACGAAAAAATATGATGCTAGACAGAGAACATGTAGACTGTGGAACAAAACATGATTTTGAAATTCGATTATTGCAGAAAAAGGAATTTGCACTTGTTCCATTTGCTGATCAAACCCCAGTTCATCCAGTTGTCCTGACAGCATTATTTTTAAAAGAGAATCAAATGTTAACCAGTGACGGCCAGAAACTGTCTTAGGTTAAGGTGCTTTGGCAACACGGTTTGGGAACCTGAGTCTTTGCATAGGTCAAACAGCAAGTTAGAAAAAAAACAGAGATTGAACATTACCAGCCGTTCCCGTAATCACTACATGCATTCAGTCACCACCAGCCATTCCATAGTGAGCCAGGGTTCTATGTCTAAGGGCAAAATAATAAGCAGAATAATCACAAGTTTTATTTCTGTGTGTGGATGGTTTAATTTATGTCTGGCCTCAGGTTCACTGGCCCTCCTCGGTACTACATGAGTGCTTCGAGCATTCATGTAGTACCTTTAGAGCGGGGCCAGTGAACCTGAGGCCAGACATAAATTAAACCATCCACTCACAGAAATGAAAATATCCACCTTAATGAAGTCCTAAGAGGCTTACTTCAAGCTATAGTGACAGCTTTTAAAGTTCAACAAGGATTCACAGAGTATTTAAACTGAGAGCAAGTTTCTGAGATTACCATAAGCCTGCTGCGAATAATATCAGGTTCAGTTAAAGCTGGCAATCTAGTGGACCTAAAATCCCAGTTGATGGAAAAGGAGTTTGTTTCCAGTTTCTAGTACATTCATTCATTCAGTCACTATAAGTATGAGGTTTATTCATGTTATTTCTGCTGGAGTTTATTTAAATTAATTAAATACAACTTGTTGGGCAATTAATTCCATTAAATAAACACATTTCGAAATAGCATTGGCAAAGTACTTAGTTTAAAGAAGCTCCTGTAGAAACAGCACCAATAAATTGCATAGGGTTACCCATCATGGTGAAGGAATGAATATATTGGAAATTAATATCAGGGAACATAGGGCTTAACACAAAGCTGATATACCATAATAGTATGGACACTGATATTTCACCAGGCTAATCTTCTCTGAGTCAGTCCACACATTGCATTCCCATAGTTAAATAGCAGGGGCTGTATTTACATGCCCACTTACAAAACAGACCAACTAAAGGGCATACAGTTGGCAATTACATTGGGAGACAGACACTGTGCTGCTAAACTTTTTACAGACATGGCTGAATTAATTTGACTTACCCCGTGAGTTTAGCAGCAATGGGATTGGATTCTGGCCACAACACTAATGCCAGGAATGGGTCAGGTGCAGGTAGCAGAGGCACAATTACGAAATGGGATGGCGGCATTATTGGACGACAAGAGTGGAATTTTAAAGTAAGCGGCAGCAGTATGGATCGAGCAGTCCTTAGGGCAACTCTTATACACCTCAGGACTGCTAGCATGCTGGCGGGAATATAACCAGCATTTGTCAATGCCGTATGTTTGCTTGCTGGCATTGGCATTGGCAGTGTAGAAGTTACAGAGCTGCATAATAGGAATGGCAGTGAAGTATTGAACTGAAGCCAACCCCACCACCACCCTGCAGAGTGACAGGCATTGGGAGGTGTGCCTTTGAATGCGTCAGAATACACGAGCCATGCCGCTTTCACCACACCCTACCCTGCAGACACCGACAAGTGTCACGGTGTGCCTTGGGTCTTTGGCCTTTATGCGCACCCCATTCCATCAGGAAATACGGTGAGATGGGTGCGGTATAGGAGAATGGGGGGAAGTTTGGGCCCGAAGAGTCCGAGGCACACCTTGATGCCTCTCACTGGCTGCAGGGTGTGGGTGGGGGTGGAATGGTATGAGCATGACAGGCAAGAATCTCAAGTCACACCCCTGATGCCTGTCATTCTCTACAGGGTGGGGCGTTATGGTTGGAAACCCTAATGCCTCAGGCATTCGTTGGTATTTTCACTCCAAATTTTCAACATGTTTTTTTGTGACCCCCACCTCATGAACAGTGGCAAAATCAGTTTGTTAGCCGAAAACTGCTTTTGCACAGTGACTATGGCATTTGGCACCACAGGTGCAAAAACACATTCTGAACAGGATGTGAAAAATGACAGCGGTACTGTTCATGGAGAGGTGTAAAAAATGGCAATGTTGCAAATCTGCTGTGAAAATCTTAAAAAAACTGGTGAAGTCACGAGCGTGTGTAGAAACTGTGCAACGCACACCCGTAATGTAACTAGTTTGGGGATTTTTTACAGCAGATTGTTAACACAGGCATTTTGGGACCTCCAATCATGAACAGTGTCAGTGTGATTTTCTTTATCTGTCCCGAACAATGATTTCCCACAGCGACTATGCATTTCTGTGCTGAAAGTGTGAAAACACATTTCGGCCATGTTGTGAAAAATGACAGCTGTACTGTTCATAAGGAGGTGTGGAAAAATGCCACTGGTGAAAATCTGGACTGAAAATATTACAAATTCATGAACTTACGAGGGTGCGTGGAAACTGTGCAATGCTCACTCTTAACACAGTCATTTTATGGAGTTTTGTCACCAAATTTTCAACATAGCCATTTTAAGACCTCTGCTCATGACCAGTGTCTCTATGATTTTCTTAATCTGTCCCAAACATTGTTTTTGCACACCGACTGTACCATTGTGCACTACATGTGCAGAAACACATTTTGGGCGAGATGTGAAAAATGGTAGCTGTACTGCTCATAAGGAAGTGCGGTAAAATGGCACTGTTGAAAATCTGGTGTGCAAATATTACAAATTCGCAAACTTGCCAGCATGCGAAGGAACTGCGCAACGTGCGCTCCTAAAACAGTCATTTTGGGGAATTTTTTCAGCAAATTTTCAACATAGCCATTTTAAGACCTCTGCTCATGACCAGTGTCACTGTCATTTTCTTAACGTGTCCCATACATTGATTTCGCTCACTGACTGCGCCATTGTGCACTACATGGGCAGAAACACATTGTGGGCGAGATGTGAAAAGTGACAACTGTACTGCTCATAAGGAGGTGTGGTAAAATGGCAATTTTGAAAATCTGGAGTGAAAATATTGAAAATTTATGAACTTAATGGAAATGCGGCGGAGGAACTCTGTAACGCACGCCGTGAAACAGTAATTTTAGAATTTTTCACCAAATTTTAAACATAGCCATTTTGAGACCTCTGCTCATGAACAGTGTCACTGTGATTTTCTTAATTGTCCCGGTGACACTGATTTCAAGACACCAACTGCGCCCATTGTGCGCTACCTGGTGGAAACACATTTTGGGTGAGATGTGAAAATGACAGCTGTACTGCTCATAAGAAGGTGTGGTAAAATGGCAATGTTGAAAATCTGGAGTGAAAATATTGAAAATTTACGAGCGTATGGTGCATAGGAACTGCACTATGCACGCAGTAAACGATCATTTTAGGAATTTTCCACAAATTTTCAAAATAGGCTTTTGAGAGCTCACCTTATGAACACTGGCAGTGTCATTTCATTAATCATTCTCAGAAAGGTGATTTCACGCAGTGGCTGCGAAATCACCCTTCGGGCCCGAGTAACACCATGACATTGACAGCATTCATGAGAAGGGGTCCCAAAAACCCCATGTTGAAAATTTGGTGCAAAAATTCCAAAAAATGCCTGAGATATGCAGCAAAGTTGAAAAAAAAAACCCTATCTATTACATTATACAGCTTACCGGCATTTCCTCAGTTCGCGGTCGGCTTTGAAGAGTGCAGACATGTTCCCGGTCTACCAAAGATCATCACGCTGGACTCCGGAGGTAAGCATGGGTTGGGGGTGTGTGGGGAGGCAGGGTGCACAGTGGGTGGGTGAAGGTGGGGGCAGGGAGACTGCAAGGGACTGTTTTTCAATTAACAGTTTTTTTTTTTATTATTACTAAGACGATGCGGGGCGTTTGCCACGCTGGTGGAGCTCCCAGCGTGGCAGCTGGAAAAAGACTGTTTGGGGCTAGAGCCGGATGGGATCGGGCTCCGTCGACATATGGAGCTTGTGCCACGCTGGGTGGGCCCCAGGCGTGGCAGCTGTCAAACTGTTTGGGGTTGGAGCCAAAGGATTGGGCACCCCATCAGCCATCTGGAAGGTGTGCTGCAGCTAGGGTGGGCTCCCAGCGTGGCACCAAACTTTTTGAGGGAGCCGACGGGCATTGGGCACCCCCGCCGGCCATATAGTATGTGGAAGGAAGCGCGTCAGCATGCAATATGCGCATGCGTGTTGGGGGAGCTCTGCTCACTGAAGCGGAGCTCTCCCTTTCAACTGTATGCCACTGCATTTTCAGCTGTCATAGACAGCTGGAGCAGTGATTGGCGCACTGCAACCGCGCCTGCAAACACACTGACTGAATTGGAAGAGGCTGACACACCTCTGGAAAACTCGGATGATGGCACTATGTTTCTTGCACATGCTTGCAAGCAAACATAAAAAGAAAACATTCCTCAAGCCATATGTGACAAGGATTGGTCCAGTCTCCAATGTCCACACTGTGTGCATGTGAAACACACAGGAGTGGCGTACTGAACCAATCTCTGTTCAAACAGGGCTGTAAATTTTGGCTCTATCAGCTCAAGCCGAGACCCACTGACACTGATTAGCGCCAACCCTTGGCTTGTTTTTTTTAATCATATTTCTATTTTTCCTCTTTACTGCGGCATGTTACTGACAGGGGCATCCAGCTGCCTGCTCTGCCTGCCCAGAGAGCAGCATACTCACTTGCATGATGGGGGATCTGGTGTGGCTGTCTGCCGACCTGCTGGACAGCCACCTATGCCACTTCGAGCTGGGCTGGCCCCGGAATCCCCCAAGCGCGATTCCATGACAGTCTTCTGGGCAGAGCAGAATGCGGCCATCAACCTGCATGGTCACGCCCAGCCTTTTTCCTCCCTAGTTCCCTTGGAGTATAGCTGTGTAATGACATCCTGAGGCACAGCGTGCTGACGTCCGCCATACTCCACCCCTACCTTGTACCAGCCCTGTAGTGCCCCCTGGTCATCACCAGGGGTCGCTGTAGGGTGGTGAAAGCCCTCAACCCTCCTCGAGATAGGAGAGCAGTCCTCCGGACACTCAATCCTATCCCTCTCCTGCTGACCCTGATGTCCCGGGTGCGTTCCTGAACCCAGGTCACCAGCATGGCAAAAGGTGTGCTGTCCAGCCCCTTGCTTGTTTTATGATGCAGCTGGTATGTGTCTTCTCCCGTGTGTCTGTTGCTTGTCTTTGAAGTACACGGGGGAAGATTAGAAGACACATACGAGTGTTGCTTTATCCTTCACATAAGACTGTTGGCTTATCACAAGGGTGGCATGCGTCCTGCTCATGAAAAGGGGCATGTGTGCGTCATTGCACGAATCCGCCACTGTATATAAATGTCTGATATTATCACAGTGCTTACATCAGCAGGATTTATTCCACTGGGGTGAGAATACACATTTCTGTTACAGGAGATATCACCTCACCCCTATTGTACACATTAGAATGCCTATCAAATCTACTTTTCTAGGTTCCTCCTATGATGAATCCCATGAGTTTGTTTTATTTTTTCGGTCCTAACCTTTGCTAGGTCTACTATGCTATTTCTAAGCCAAACGTGGCAGTCATTTTTTCCTTGAGAAAAAAAAAGATCCTAAATTAAAACATTCATAAAATACTCATATTTTGGTAGGACTCCAACAGTTTACAACCGAATAAAACTGGAAGACAGCAGAAATCATTTATAGTGAAAAAAAAAGGTAGGGCCCAATTTTTTTGCCCAGTTGCATTGCACTGATGCTTTAAATTTTATAGAACTCTGAAAAGCATTTCTATGTAAATCCATGGATTATATAATCCACCGAATATTATTCAGTGGTTTATGGAAAATGAATCTGTGATTTCCGTAAAGTGCTGACTACTATTCTACAGTTTATATAAACCATAGGGGAGAATGGACCCCAGGAGGAAGCCTACTATACAAGAAAGCAAGCCGAGAATACACTCATGCATGGTATAGATAGCTTGGAAAGCCCACTTAGCTCAGCTAGTTGAAACTGAATCAGAGTGTGGGCATAGGTGGGTGCTCACTGTAGAGGGCTGGTTAAGTGGGTTGGTAACTGGTTGTGGGGGGGGACTTTCAACTCCCAGGATAATCACCAGTGGGGTCCCCTCGGGTTCGGTGCTGGGGCCGGTGCTGTTTAACATCTTCATAGCCGATATAGTAGTTGGGATTAAGAGCAGAATCAGTCTGTTCACTGACAACACCAAGGTAGGTGCAGTGGGGGATGGGATAGGAGGAGGAAAAGACCTCCAGTAAGATTTGGGAAGGCTTGGGCAGTGGTCAGATACTTGGCAGCTGGGTTTTAATGGTAAGAAGTGCAAGGTCATGCATTTTAGAGTCAGAAATCCAGGGTATAGTTACGATCTGGGAGAGGTACAGCTATCTGTCTCTAAGGAGGGGGTAATGGTCACAAAAGAATATCAACCACTCATCAAATGTAGGAAAGTAGAGTCAAAAGCCAACAGAATACTGGGGTGCATTGCTAGAGGAATCACCTCTAGGAGGGAGGAAGTCATTCTGCCACTGTACAGATCACTGGTGAGGCCGCACTTGGAGTTCTGTGTGCAGTTCTGGAACCCATACTTAAAGAAGGGCATCAGGTTGTCAGAGGGTGTCCAGCGGAGGGCGACTAAGATGATCAGAGGTATGGAGGTTAAGGGACCTCAAGTTGGGTATCACAGAGGCTAAACATGTTTTGGCACAATATTGGGGATCGGAGAGGGCTCCGCAAGTTGTACAGTGGGTTACTTATTTATCTCAATGTATGAAGTTTAAACATATACAATATAAAGCTAATAATCAAGAAGAAAAATATATACAACTGTGGGGGCCCTTGGAAAAGGCGATGGGTTTCCTATGGTTTCCCACCTTTTAAAATCATTTTCAGTAGTTTAAATTATTTTCAATATTTAGTTTAATATCTGTTTTTGTGTTGGTTATGTCTGAGCCATGTGGGGCCAGAGGTGTGAGTTGTAGAAATGGGCTATTTGTTGATGCATTGGCATTCCGCATACCCTTTTATTGTTTATCATTTATTATACAAAGGCAAGAAAGAATCTCAAGCTGTCATTGGTCAGTGTGGGACTGGATCCGTGGTGTTATCCTGGCATAACACTATGGCCCTAGTGCCAACACAGTGATGACCGCATCTCAGTTTAAAAGAAACATTTCTCTGCTGCCTATGAGCAGCTTTCCTGGTACAGTACCCACTTTGCCAGTCGGCGCTGCCATCGCACAGCCAGAAACCCACCCCCACCATAGACCATAACTCCGGAAAGAAAACCCACAAAGTACCACCCACAGCCATCACAACTTAATAGAAATACTCTTATTTTTTGTGTAAAAAACAAATTGTAGCCACATACAGAAAGCGAAGGCATGGCCCAGTTAGCGAGTGAGTGAGCAACGGCGTTCCACACAGTACCACGGCTCTCACTTTCGCTCCTTGTAAATACACTTCCTCTTCTCCTTCTTAAATTCACCTCATAACACTTCTGAAACCCACTTTCTAAAACATATCCCTACCTCTCATGCAGATATCCTCAAAGAAGTGTGTGGCTGGCAGTAACTCAGTTGGTGGTGGGGGGAGGGACAAAGGAGGCCACAGCGTTCAGCGCCATCAAAAAAAAGGACTTAAAAAAATTCCAGTACAACGTCTCTCAAACCAAAGCATAAACCCAAGGCAATAACGCTAATACAGGAGGATGATTTGTAAACAGAGCTAACACTAACAAAGATTGCTGTCGGGAGCAGAAAGCCACACCAAAACAGCACAGCTCCACCTACTGGCTAAAGTACAAATCCGCACTATTTTGTCATAATGTAATCCTACCCACTGCAAAAACAATAAAAATATATATTTTCTATCTCTTTTTACTGTTTTACAATTCAGCCATATTGTATAATAGAATAATTACTCCAGGGTGTGTGTCGTGTTGATGACGCCATGCCTGGAATGCTGGATGCACTCGGCCTGCCACCCTCATACCCAACCACCCCAGGCGTGGCATTATCCCAGCACAATACACACCCTGCCGTATTATTCCTCTATTATATCTTTACCTCTGTCCCTTTAAATTCATATTTTAAATCTATTTGTAATATTGTCACGATGACTGGACCCTCTGTTGTGGTTACTAGAGGTACTTGACCTCTTATGTATATTAGACTTTTAGGTATATACTATAATTGTAGACTGCAGTCTGTATGCACTGCGGACAACTGAGATAACCACAATTATTCCATGTTGTTTTAGGGAGTCACACCTGGCATTGGCTTTTTTGTACATTTTCTTAATTTAATGATGCAACAAGTATTGTCTTTACTTCCTGTTTGTGTTTGCACATATGCTGCAAACTCCTTGGAATAGTGCCTTTTGAGGGGTGTGACACTGTCCATCCACTGCAGAGTGCTCTGCAAGGGGCTTGACAGTAACACACCAATCATCAGCCTGATGCTGTTTTGCCTGAAGTGGTCTGCACTTGAAAAGAAAAAGCCACACCAATCATGTAGTGGCTTTTTCCTTTCATCTGCAGGTCACCACAGAGCAAACAGCTGTTTGTGTCATGACGTCTCTGCCCCCCACCTTGCCACCCCACTGGTCCCTTCCTGAAAGGTGGGAGGAGGTGTTTTCCTTGCCAGACTCCTCCTCGTCCCACTGTTTTCATTTCCTTATTTGCTCCCACCCGTGCAGAGCAGACCACAGTCTAAGCTCCATTTGGGCTGGGAGTATTCAGTGCCCAAAGGCACTTTTACTGTAAGAGCAATCGATCATGCTAGCCCCTGCCTGCCAACATCGGAGTGCTCAATACCTGTTTTATCCCCCTCCCCCTTTAATGTGGCACACTGGGAGCCCACCCCAATGTGCCAAAAACTGGGCTTTTCCTGACACCATGATGCCTGCTCACAGTGTCAGATGCACCCCCCCATGCCCCTATATTCTTTGACCTCGGGGTGCCCAATCCCTGGGTCAGCATTGATCCCCTCAGTACTCTGGCACACTGGGAGCCCACCCCAGTGTGTCAAAATCCAAAATAGTTTACCTGTAAAAAGGAAATAGACCACAATGTCACCCACCCAGTGTGCCAAAATCCATAAATAGTTTACTTGTAAAAAGAAAACAGACCCACAGCATCTTTTTTAAACTTGAAAAAAGAAAATGGTCCCTCATCTTTCCTGTTGGTCCTCCTCCTCCAACCGCACCCTCCTCTGCACACCCACCTCCCGCAACCCCTCTCACCCATACTTATCTCTGAAGGTTGAGAGCAGCAGTCTTCTGTGGCCCGGGAACATGTCTGCAGTCTTTAAAAACTGACCGCAGACTGAAGAAAATCACGGTAAGTCCCATAATGGCAATCAATGGGGGGTTTCAACTTAGGTTGATATGTCAGCCACTTTTTGGAGATTTGGTCCCAAATTTTCAATATGGGTTTCCTGGGACCCCACCTCATGAACACTGTCACTGTCATTTTGTTTCTTGGTCCTGAATGGTGATTTTGTGGCCGCTGCTTGGAATCACCTGTTGGGACCAATTAACAAAATGAAGTGCCACTGTTGATGAAGTGGGTCCCAAAAAGCCTGTTGTAAATTTGGTGAAAAACCTCCCAAAAATGACTGTGTTATGGGCATCTGTTGTGCAGTTTCTACAAATGTAACGCAATCAATTTTTAAGATTTTCACTCCAAGTTTCCAATATTGCCATTTTTTCACACCCCCTTAAGAACAATACAGCTCTCATTTTTTGCTTCCTTCCCAAAATGTGTTTTTCCACCTATGGCGCAGAATGGCATGGTCGCTGTATGAAATCAACTTTTGGGACAGATTAATGAAATCCAGTGTCACTGTTCATGAGGGAGGTCCCAAAAAGGCCATGTTGAAAATCTGGTGAAATATACCAAACAAGCATTTGTCAATTCCAGATGTTGATTGCTTTGCTCTGTTGAGCTCGCTCAGTGCCCCTCCCTCACCCGCTCATTCTGTTTGTCCCGGTGCTGCAGGCTGCCCTTTTGTACTGGGCTCCTGCCTATGCTGGTGCCTTTTTCTGTCCAGAAAGAAATCCGCAGCAGTCCCAACAGAGCTCAGTTGAGCTCGGTCACTCCCCCTCTCTCACTCGCTCGATTCTAATCTATTCCAAACACTGATTTCCGAAAGCGACTCTGGTATTCTGCATCGGAAACACAAAAGCACATTTTGGCCAGGATGTGAAAAATGACAGCTGTACTGTTCATAAGGAGGTGCGAAAAAATGCCAGTGTTGAAAATCTGGCTTGAAAATATTACTAATTTGCAAAGTTACAAGGGTGCGTGGAAACTGCACAACGCACATTCGTAACACAGTCATTTGATGGAGTTTCATCACAAAATTTTCAACATAGGCATTTTAAGACCTCTGCTCCTGAACAGTGTCACTGTGATTTTCGTAATGCATCCCAAACACTGATTTCCCACAGCGCCCGTGCTATTCTGCGCCGGAAGTGCGAAAACACATTTTAACCAGGATGCGAAAAATGACAGCTGCACTGTTCATAAGGACGTGTGGAGCAATGGCAATGTTGAAAATCTGGAGTGAAAATATTGCAAATTGGCAAAGTTACGAGCATGCATGGAAACTGTGCAACGCACGCTCGTAACACAGTCATTTTATGGACTTTCATCACCAAACTTTCAACACAGGCATTTTAGGACCTCTGCTAATGAACAGTATCACTGTGATTTTTGTAATGTGTCCCAAATACTAATTTCCCACAGCAACCATGCTATTCTGTGCCAGAAGTACAAAACACATTTGCCATGATGTGGAAAATGGCAGCTGTACTGTTCATAGGAAGTGCTGGAAAATGGCAATGCTGAAAATCTGGAGTAAAAATATTGCAAATTTGTGAAGTTATGACCGTGAGTAGCAACTGCTCAATGCATGCTCATAAAACAGTCATTTCTTGAATTTTTTCCACCAGATTTGCAACATAGACCTTTTGAGCGCCCACCTCATGAACACTGGCACTGTCATTTCATTAATCAGTCCGGAAAGGTGATTCCACACAGTGACCACAAAATCACCTTTCAGGGCCGAATAACACCATGACAGTGGCTGAATTCATGAGGAGGGGTCCCAAAAAACCCTTGTTGAAAATTTGGTGCCAAAAGTCAAACAAATGCCTGAGATAAGCATCAAAGTTGAAAAAAACCCTATTTATGCCATTATACAGCTTTACTGACTTCGCGGTTGGCTTTGAAGAGTGCAGACGTGTTCCCAGTCACCGAAGATCGTCGCACCAGGCTCCGCAGGTAAGTATGGGGTGAGAGAGGGTGTGGGGAGGCAGGGTGCACAGAGGGTGGACACGGGTTGTGGAAGGGGGCAGGGAGACGGCGAGGGACTGTTTTCTTTCTCTACAAGTTAAAAAATCATTGTGGTACAGTTTTTTACAAGGCTATTTGGCATGCTGGGGTGGGCTCCCAGTGTGCCAACAGAGTGTTTCTTTGGGGGCAGCTCTAGCCGATGGGGGATTGGGCACCCCCATCAGCACAAAAGGAGGGGGCGCAAGCACAACTGCACTGGGTGTTTGGGGGGGATTATGCCGATGGGGAGTGGGCTCCTCCGTCGGCAAATTAAACTGTGAAGGGGGAAATAATGCTGACGGGAAGTGGGCTCCTCTGTCGGTAACATGAACTCAGGGCACTGAAGTCGACGGGGATTGGGGCCTCTTTGGCAAACAAACACTGTGGTGGGGGGCACCCCCTCGGCAGTGGGGGTACATCATATTGTTTGCGAACATGGTGGCAAGCCGCCGCCATGTTCTCAAACAATATCCTGATCCCAGAGGTTCGCCCAGCAATGACGGGTCACTCTCTCATTGCAACGGAATGACTTATGCTGCAATGACGAGGCAGCCCCTGATTGCAGCAGCTGAAACCTTACAAGATTGTGGCATGCTAGCTGAACTAGTGTCAGCTGCATGCCACCCCATTGGCAACAGCGGACCAAGCCTCCAAACGCTGTGGGAGCACTGGCCACAACAGTGCCATGCCTCCACAACCTGCTTCTGCTGCAAGCTGCTGCAATATGTTTCTTGCGCATGCGCGCAATCAACATAAAAATTACTGCGTTACAAGCGTGCATTGCACAGTTTCTACACACACTCATAATTTCAACACTTTTTCATATTTTCACCCCAGATTTTCAACATTGCCATTTCTTCACACCTCCTCATGAACAGTACAGCTATTATCTTTCACATCCTGCCCGAAATGTGTCTTGGCACCTGTGGTGCCGAATGGCACACTCGCTGTGCAAAATCACCTCTTGGGATTGAGTAACAAAATTATACTGCCACTGTTCATAAGGTGAATCCCAGAAAGCCCATGTTGAAAATCTGAGCAAAATACCAACAAATGCCTGGGGTGTTAGGTTTCCAACCGTAACGCCCACCCTGTACAGACTGACAGGCATCTAATGAAGTAAACCAGTGCTGGAAGAACATAAGAAAATTGTGTTGAGAGTGATGCCTTAAAATGCAAGACAGAGGAATATACACAGAAAAATATGGGAGGCATGTACAACAGCAGTACCAACAGCAAGCCTTCGACATTGACAAATGCTTTGTTTTTTCTCTGTATACCGTTTTGGGAATGTATCTGTTTTACTGCATTGATTGTATTACTGGAAATGGAAACTTGTTTTAAATAAAGTTTACAAAAAAATGCACTCATTTGAGGAGAGAAGGGAAAGGGATGATATGATCAAAACCTTCAAGTACTTAAAGGGCATCAACAGGGTTAGTGCTGAGGGCATGTTTCGATTAAAGGGAGAAGGGATCACTAAGGGGCACAGCCTGAGTTTGGTGGGAGGTAGCTTCTGGAGCAGAATGAGGAAGCATTTCTTCATGGTGAGGGTGGTAGAGGGATGGAACACACTTTCTGAAGAAGTGGTATCTCTTAAAACAGTAGAGAGCCTTGTAAGTGGGTGGGACTGGATCATGGGCAAGGTACTAGTTGGTGGGAAGTTGAGGGAGGAAGAGAAGGCAGCAAGGGGTGGGGAGGGCAGCAGCAGGAGTCTAACCTGTTTGCTGCACAATCGAGCAGATGCAATAGACCATTTGGCCTGTATCTGCTGGCGTTTCCATATGTTCATATGTCTAAGAGAGCTTAATTAGTCTCACATGGCTGCTCACATTATGTCTCGATAGTCATTGTGGAATATTGGTAGGCTACTAACCTTGAATGTACAATGTCTAAGATTTACTTCTGTAACTGCCTACTTGCATATGGATTTGCCTCTAAATATGGTAACAAAATATAGATTGTGTAGCTGACAGTGCTGTCTGGTTGGTATCTGGGGTGCTTCATGTTCCTCTTTATTGCCCTCTCCACCTTTGGGTGCCTCTATTGCTAAGATCAAAGGACACATTGGACCTGTGTGGGCTTACAAGGCTGTTTTTCTTATGTTTTGAAATTTAATTTCTGCTGCCTTCAGTGAAGAAGAGATTGCTATTCGGTGCAGTTCACCTAGCTCCTTAAAATTCACTCCAGTTCACTTTCTATGGTTTTGTCATCACCTACTGACAGTGCTCATTATTGCAGCTCCTGAAGGTCACAGACTTACTCTAATGCATGACTTTCTGATCGCTAAGTTATTTAACATTGATTATTGCATGCCATATAACAAATTACAACTCCTTTACAAAAGACTCCCAGCATGTTTTCTTTTGCCTTGACTTGAAATATCTACTGACCATTCACATATTTTTACTGTGCATGACTAGACATGCAAAATTCCCTACTGTATTCTAGGTTGTTATGTCTGGTGATTTTGAATCAGGAACACTTAAAGCAGCAGTATTTGTTAGTGAGCCAAAAATTCATCTTATAGTTTTTTTAGCAGAAATGTATTTCGATAAAATAGGACTCATGCTCTGTATATTTGTTTTTTCTCAGATGTTAAAACCTTTATAGTGTGTGTGTGGTGGAGTTCATTAGGGATGGAAACCATCCCTAGAATAACATGGTTATGCTGCAGTAAGCACGTCATTATATTCATTATACTGCACTAGCTATGTAGCTACTGCAGCACAACAACAATGAACACCTCTGCACATGCATGTTACACAAACCTCCACCTGTCAGGAAGCGGTGGTAGCTGCAAGAGCAGGAGACATGGCATGGAGGCAAAAAACCTAAAATGTAACAACACAGCTGTCACCTCATTGCTCCTTTTAGCAGCGGTAATGGACCATACACTACAAAAAGACAATGTATGGTCCGCTATCTATAACAACCGTGAGTTGTCATCTTGAGGTTACCATGGTGACCAAAACCTCTTGAAAGTCAAAAGTCCGGCCTGGATGCTGACAGACTTAGATTGATGGGCCATTTTAGAGTCTATCAATCAGCAATCACGTGTAAGAAGGCAGAATTCCTGTCCAGGGGATTGCTGCCAGCGGAATCAACCAGTCAAACTCTTTCAGACTGTTGACAGATTGTGCAATCCACTCTGTCTGCTGTCTGAAAGAGATTTTTCACAGATGAAGTGTGATGAGCTTGCTCGATTCTTCACAGATAAGATTGCCAGCATCAGATCGGGCATCTGTCCTGCTCTCTCTTTAGGGAATTGTGTTTTTTTGGTGAGAGGAAGCAATCCCTTGTGTCTTCTGGTCTGACTTTAGTAGGCCAGCATTCACGGATGTTGTGAGGATTATCCAGACTGTACGACCAACCAGCTATAGTTTGGATCTGGGCCCTTCACCACTGTTACTAAGTTGTGTAGATATTATCTGCCCGATCCTTGGTGAAATTGTCTGGAAATCTTTGGAGCAAGGGTTTTCCCTGCCCCCTTAAAGGATGCAGTCGTTCGACCACTCCTTCAAAAACCTTCACTGAATCCAGACGTCTCAGCTAACTGCAGACCTATCTCAAACCTGCCCTTTGTGGGTAAGGTTATTGAAAAGATGGTTGCGATACAGTTGGATGACCATCTTATGAATCACAACATCTATGAAGCTCTCCAGTTGGGGTTTAGGAAAGACATAGCACTGAGACTGCCCTTGTCAGGGTTTTAAATGATCTCTAATTGCAGAGATTGAAAGGCTCATACTGTTCTAGTCCTTCTTGATTTCTCTGCAGCATTTGACACTGTGGAGCATGGTGTGCTGTTGGAGTGCTCATGCGCTTTCTTTGTGGACTGGTACAGTTCTACATTGGTTTCAATCTTCTCACGGGTGGACTCAGAGGATTACTATGGGGATTTATTCCTCTGATACCATCTCTCTGTTCTGTGGGGTACCGCAGGGCTCCATCTTGGCGCCCATGTTGTTTGCAGTCTATATGCTGCCATTAGGAGATATCATTAGGTGTTACAGTCTGGGTTTTCACTGCTATGCAGATGATATCCAGTTGTATTTGTCCTTTACTCCTGGTCAGGATGATGCAATCCCTCTGCTTAACAGCTGTCTAGCCGAAATGAATGACTGGATGAGCGCCAGCTGGCTGAGGTTAAACCTGGATAAGACCGAGGTGTTGGTTGTGGACCCAGGTCACCTTGAGGTGGGTCATAGGGCTGAAGTACCATCAGGCCTTTGTCTTGGTGATGCCCAGCTCTTGACCGCAGGCCAGGTGCGTAACCTGGGCGTTATTGTTGACAGCGGTTTGACTCTGAAATCACAGGTGTCAGCCGTTGTTAAGTCCTCTTTTTTCCATCTGAGGAATATCGCCCGGGTGAAACACCTGGTTCCTCCAGCTGACCTTCCTACTCTGGTCCACTCCTTTGTGACCACTTGTCTTGATTACTGCAATTCCTTTACCTAGGGATACCAGGGTTGAAATTCGTCGCCTGCAGCTAGTGCACAATGCAGCAGCCAGGCTTTTTGACTGGAACATCTAGGCATAGTCATATTACACCTATTTTGTGTGGGCTGCACTGGCTGCCGGTACAATGGTGAATCACCTTCAAGGTTGGGTTACTGACCTATAAAGCCCTACACGAACAGGGACCGCAGTATCGGAAAGATCTCCTGACTCCCTACTGTTCCTCTTGCTCACTCCGATCCACCAACGAGGGATTGCTAGAGATTCCCAGGGTTCGTTTGAAATCATCTGGAGCTCATGCATTTTCATATGCAGCTCCTGCCCTGTGGAATTCTCTACCTCGTCGGATATGAAGCTGCCTGACCGTCAAGAGTTTTAAAATAGAGTTGAAAACTGTTTTTATTTGTAAAAGCTTATGGCCTATGATATTATACTGCTAATATTGTATTGTTTTGCTTATTGTTATGTGTAAAGTGCTTTGATCGCTGGAAAAGCGCTTTTAAATACATTTTTACTTACTTACTTACTCGAGCTTAGATCTTGAGGTTTAAATAGTCATCATTGTCAACCTCTCAATGGCAACACATGGTTGTTATAGATAGAGGACCATACATTATCCTGTTTTACAGCTGAGTTTGTAATTAATGACTCACATTATTAAAGATGGCCACCATTCACCATTTTTAAAACTCTCTTCCACTGATGTTACTTGTTGAATGTGCATGCTAGATTAATGCTGTAGTTGTATTAGGATGGTTCTTCCACATGTTTCTAATAGTAAACCGCACAAAATGTGTAATTTTATTTTCATGGTGGGTGTGGCATGGGAGTAGCATGGGTGTGGGAACATTTAAAATTTCAAACCCCATATTTGGTTCAGGTATGAAAGAAAATGAAAAGAAAATGTGTATCTTGATATTTTGCCAGACGAACCTTTTCACTGAAAAATGCGCATGGTTACTAAGAAATACTGTTACTTTAACTTCCTGTTCCTTACCAGTTAACAGTTATATTATTCTCAATAGTTGTTTTAGTTCTATGTTTTATGGCTAGCTTAATATTCTTATGCTATTTGATGTTGGGGTATATTAGTTTAGTTATAGTCAGTATTGTCATCTTTTATGTCCAGAGCAGAGAATGCTGGAAAGTACAAAAATGTTTCAGACTTTCTATTTAAATAAAAAACATTTTTACAACAGTGTTTGGAACATTGTTACTTTGTTCTTATATGGCTTTGCAAAATAATTATCTCTTTACTGGCATTTAATATTGCGTTTACTGCCTTTGTGTTAAACACTATGCCTTAGTTATAAGGAAGGTAATGAATTTAAGAGAATTCAGATTGGCAGGGGTACAACCTAGGGAATTTCAACTATGAAAAGAGGGGTAGCCATTTTAACTGGGAAAATTAGCACATTCATAGAAGGGAATACCGTTAAAGACAAAGAAAGAAGATGGATTGTAATAAATGATAGGATAGATGGTGAAGATACAATTCTTTAAAATGTATACGCTCCAACTGAAAGCTGCTCAGAGTTCTTTGCAAATCTCAATATGGATCTACAGTAAGTAAAAGCCTTATGGTTGAAATAATTTGGGGAGGGGATTTGAATATTCCAGTAGATCCAGTTCTTGACAGGAGTAGGCCAGATACTTCTAACTTTGAGTCAAGAACAAGAAAACAGATTCCTAGTTTATGGGGACCTGGGTTTAATAGACATATGGAGGTTGACCCAGCCTAGGGAGGATTATAACCTTTTTCATCACCTCATGCATTAGACAGCATGTTAGAGGGTAATACTGATATTCTTGCCAATATAATTTCATGCCATTTGGGCAATAAGGATGGATATTCCAATAGGCCTCCCAGACACAGCTGACCAAGATGGAAATGTAATGTTTCTCTTATTAAACATCTGGAGTTTGTAGAAAGGCTATAAAAAGAAGTAAGGGAGTTCTTTGTTATAAATGACACCCTGATGTGTCAAGAGCTACACTATGGGAAACAGTTAAGTGCCTCGCCTTGGGGGTTTATGGCATCTCACACTTCAGGGTGTGTATAACATTCTATTATAACCCATACCCAGCTATTATTCTCTATGTGATATAATACTTTAAAAGTAAAAATGTTTTACAGTAAAAAGGATCTGTAGCTTATCCATTAAGTAGGGAAATGGGCAGACTGGGTAGGCCAAGTGGTCCTTATCTGCCATCAAATTCTATGTTTCTATGTGTAATTTTCCTATGTAATGTTTATATTGATTGCACATTTCTTTATTTGAATGTGTTTCCCAAGAAAGGCATACTGAACTGACATTCATTCACAGGTGTGACCTGCAGAGGGAGGGAGTACACCGAGGAAAAATTAGTAGCAAAAAGTAAATACAGGGTATGAATGCAGACATAAATAAGTAGTAAATACAAATAGTGGGGTCAGACTGTGCCAGCATAACCTTAGGTCTGCTTTCCAACTACTTTTACACTCCCCAGTCTCTGTTGTTAGTGGGTCAAACACCATTCTGTTTCTGCTCCCACCCTGGATCAACCTTTCTTACACCCTGCACTCCCTCCCCTCCAACAATCTGTTTAAGTCTCAATACAGGGACACCCAAAGGGTCAGCTTGACCTGCAGTTGTTTCTCCTAACCTTCGACACCCATCATTACTTTATTCAGCCATTGTGTAAACATACATACTAACATACTAAAATGCTAGCAGAATGGGCCTAATGGTCTTTCGTGTCAGCTCGTTTGGTCAGCCCCCACCCTGGGAGCTGACCTTGCTGCCCCCTCCTCGCCCTCTCTGGCTTCTCCCTTCCCAGTCCCGGATATTCTCACTCTACTGGACTTTGCCCCCAGAACCCTTCCCCTGTACCTGTCCCACCCCGTCTTGAACCCCTCCACCATCTCTGCCTCCACCAGCCCCCTGGGCAGCGCATTCCACGGCTCCACCACCCTCTCAGTGAAGTAGCACCTCCTCCTTTCTCCCCTGAATCTCCCCCCTCCAGCTTCCACCCATGTCCTCTAGTTGCCCCCTCTCCTTCCTTTGGACCACCCTGACTGCTCCTACCCTATTTACCCCCTTCATGTACCTGAAGACCTCTATCATGTCCCCCAGTCCCTTTTCTCTTCCAATGTGTACATATTTAGCTCTTCAAGCCTCTCCCCATAGGTCCTGTCCCCCAAGCCCCAGATCATTTTGGTTGCCCTCCTCTGGACCCTCTCCAGGAGTTCAATGTCCCTCTTTAAGTGTGGCCTCCAAAACTGCACACAGTACTCTAGGTGCGGCCTCACCAGGCAGTTATACAGAGGGAGTATCACTTCCCTCCTTCTGGAGGTGATCCCCCTAGCAATGCATCCTAGCATCCTGTTGGCCTTGGCCACTGCTCACCTACAAGTCTCCGAGTTGTTCATCTTGACATCCACCACCCCCCCCAGGTCCCTCTTAGGCATTGAGACTTGTAGCATCCCCCCCACAAAGGGTGTACACTTGGCTCAGGTTTCTGGTTCCCAGGTACAGTACCTTGTATTTCCCGGCATTGAACCTCAGCTTCCACTTTCTAGACCACCTTTCCAGGGCCTCCAGGTCCCGCTGTAGGGCCACCTTCCCCTCCTCCCCATCCACCACCGCCCCCAGTTTTGAGTCATCCACAAAGAGACTCATCTCACTCCTGATATCCTTCCTTATGTCAGAGACGTAGGTGTTGAACAGGAGGGGCCCAAGGACCAATCCCTGAGGGACCCCACTAATGACCCTCCTTGGGGATGAGACTAACCTACCAACCATGACCCTCTGGGTCCTGTCCTGGAGCCAATTGCATATCCATCTGATCATCTGGTTCCCCACCCCTATTTCTCCCAGCTTATCCAACAGGTCCCCGTGAGGAACAGAGTCAAACGCCTTGCTGAAGTCTAAACATTGAAAGTATTTTATTGTTTTGTGTTTACAAGATTTTTGCAGTTCCCACTCTTTAAAAATTGCAACACATGCTAAAACAAGGATTAATTCTTAATGGGTAAAATTATTAAAGATGTAGAACCACTGATTACTGAAACTGTTATTTAGAAACCCTTGAACCCTGTTGTGCCATTTCTTGGATCAAGAACCTTATGGATGCCTTATATAAAATTGGTCTGGTTGGAGCCTGTGATATGGACATCAGTGATTGAGTGCTTTTTAAAATGGCGACTCAGTCCTGGTGCATGTCTATAGGGCTACCATGGAGGAACAGTGACCAGATGGGGGAGGTTCATGCATATAGCAATAGGATGTCGCTATATGTATATGTGCACGGGGGGAGAGCAAGCGTGATGGGAGGGTTGGCCTGGTGTGGTTGGTGTGGGGCTGCTGAGCTGGCCCAGTAGCATGGTGGGTGGGTGGCAGCCTAAAGCTGTGAGGGTTCCGGGTTCGGGTCCGGGCATGCCTACATGTTTGTGCGCCTGGCACTAATTTTATTTTATCCAGATTTTGCATCTCCCAGACATGCACCCCCCTGGAGTTAAGAATCCCTTAGTAGGGGAGTGCAGGGGGTGAAACCCCCCATGGGAGATTGTGGGGGCGCAGTCCCCCACATGAACATTTAAAACCTAAGTCCCGAGTGTCATTTTCCTGTGCACTGGGGGTGTACATTGCTGAAAATGATTTTTGGCAACGTACACTTGCCCTAATGGTTATTGCCTTTGAGTGATCACCATTATGACATAGAACTGTCTGGGCCAATGGAAATTGACCCCTAGGTACATAAATCATACCGATGTCCATTGAAATGGTAATGTGTCCTTTAGGTGCTTATGCTCACATGTATGTAGGGGCAGAACAATTGTTTTAGATTGATTTTGTACCCTGTTATTGCCCTGAATGCACTCAATAGCTCCACTAACAGGGGAAGTGATTGCTCACGTCATGTAGCACAGACCAGTAGGTCACCAGCATATACAGCGACCTTAGCAGTGGTGTCCCCCAGGGTCACCACAGTAATTCCCACATGCTGTATTATAGCCTACGCTAGTGCCTCTTATGTCAAGTCAAATAACTTGGGTGACAAGGGACATTCCTGGCCAGTCCCTTTACTTAGCTGAAACTGATCTGACAGCCATGTGTTTGTTTTTTTGAGGCCATTGCTTTTGATGAATGGCCTCTACCCAAGCTTGGATTTCACGTCAAACCCCATGTGTCTCATCGTAGCACCAGAGGTGTTCCCACTCGATCCAATCATATGTATTTCTGCATCCAGTGAGACCACCACTGGGCAGTCAAGTGAGTTAGATTGGCCTGTCACCAGCACTTGAAGTAGCATTCTTAAAGATCAAATGCCAATGTTTTACAGATTTACAATAACACAGGACTTCAAGTCCATGTGTCATGACTAGTGTTTCCTGAAAATATCATGCTGTTTGGTTTTGTGGTTTTTGTAAATCAGCATCTGCACATGTGCTCTGCAGTAACCGAAAACAGTGAACACTGAATATATTTCTTTCCCCATTAGAGAGTGATGACATCACTCCTGCCCAATCTGTTGATGCAGCAATGAAGTCCTTAATTGCCTGTAGTAGTTTCCCAGTCAGAGTAATCTGTAGGGCTAATTGTCTTTACTCCATGTGTGCTACTAACCCACCTGGTTTGTGTTTAGATAGATTAGGTTACGATCTAGCATTCTGTTCTCATAAAGAGTTGGTCATTTGTGCTTCAGTGGGTAACTGAAGTGGTACAAATGAATGTTTGTGAAAAATCTCCTGTCTGTATTACACCTGAGTTCTATCACATAAAAACTCTGCATTGTTATTTGCCTATATAAATCCAGGGTTGTGTAATGGATATAAAACAAATCTAAAGTTTAAGTCATAGAAGTAGTGTGTCCTTGTTGTAGCCTACATACATATGTTCATGTGAGAACAGCATTGTTATGTCAAGTTGGCAACCAGGTGTCTGCCACACTTTGCTATTTCAGGAACATGTACTGTATGACATCTCAAAATTCATTTCTCTGAGGGATTCTGTGTGGAAATACATCATGTATGTGTGTAACTAGACATACTATATGTCATCCTGATGCCCCTGTCTCTTGCTCCTCAATTGAGGCTGCTACACCCTGCTTCCCTCTACGCCCCCCCGGTGGGGCCAGTGCCACCTGTTGCCCCCTGTTCCAGTCTCAACAGACAGGACTGCTGTACTGTGCTAAGCCCTAGTGTCCCAGGGACTGTGTCTTCACAGTTGGGGCTGCTGCACCATGCTGCCCCAGGCCACCAAAGGTGGGGCTTTTTGCTGCACCCTGCACTGCCCCAGATGGGCAGGGCAGCTGCAACAAATGCACCTTGTCTCAGTCATGGCTGCAGTACCCTGATGCTCCACTGTGTCCTGGCCCACAGTCAAAACTTCTGCATCAAGATGTCCTCTGCCCCCTTACACAACTGTGCCCTGCTGCATCATAGAGCCTCTTGATTCCATAGTTAGGGTTGTTGCTACATGCTGCTCCCTGCCACCAGAGTCAGATTCTTTGGCACACTACCCAAGCTGCTCAAAAGCAAAGACAAACACATTCATCTTGTGTTATAGGGTGGGGACAGAGGGTAGCAGACCACAGCAGCCCTACCTGTGGTGGCATGTTGTTGTTTCTCCTGGTGTTGCAGACTGCCCTTTTGAACTGGGCTCCTGCTTCTGTTCATGGCTTTTTCTGCCCACAAAGAAATCTGCAGTAGTCCCGACAGAGCTCCGTTGACCTCACTCCGCCTCTCTCTCACTCGCTCATTCTGTTTCTCCCACCGCTGCAGGCTGCCCTTTCATACTGGGCCCATGTGTGCATTGCTGCCTTTTTCTGCCCACAAAGAAATCAGCAGCAGTCCCAACAGAGCTCCGTTGAGCTCACTCACTCCTCCCCTCCATCACTGCATCGTTCTGTTTCTCCCGGCACTGCAGGCTGCCTTTTGTACTGGGCTGCTGCCTGCAATGGCGCCATTTTCTGCCCACAAAGAAATCTGCAGCAGTCCCTGAGACAGCTCAGCTGAGCTTGTCACCCCCCACTGCCAATCCTAATCTGTCCCAAACACTGGTTTCTGACAGCACTGGTATTCTGCACCGGAAGCATGAAAACACATTTCAGCCAGGATGTGAAAAATGACAGCTGTACTGTTCATAAGGAGGTGGGGAAAAATGCCAGTGTTGAAAATGTGGAGTGAAAATATTACTGATTTGCAAAGTTACAAGGATGCGTGGAAACTGCACAATGCACGCTCATAACACAGTCATTTTATGGAGTTTCATCACAACATTTTTGATATAGGCATTTTAGGACCTCTGCTCATGAACAGTGTATCTGTGATTTTCTTAATGTGCCCTGAACACTGATTTCCCACAGCGACCATGCTATTGTGCACCGGAATAGAGAAAACACATTTCGGCCAGGATGTGAAAAATGACAGCTGCTCTGCTCATAAGAAGGTGTGGAAAAATGGCAATGTTGAAAATCTAGAGTGAAAATTTTGCAAAGTTGCGAAAATATGAGCGTGCATGGAAACTGCACAACACACGCTCGCAGCACACTCATTTTATGGACTTTTGTCACCAGATTTTCAACATAGGCATTTCAGGACCTCTGCTAATGAACAGTGCCACTGTCATTTTCTTAATGTGTCCCGAACATGGATTTCCCACAGCGACCACGTTATACTGCGCCGGAACTGCGAAAACACATTTTGGCCAGGATGTGAAAAATGACAGCTATACTGTTCATAAGGAGGTGTAGAACAATGGCAATGTTGAAAATCTGGAGTGAAAATATTATAAATTTGCGAACTTATGAGTGTGCATGCAAATCAGCAATGCACACTCGCCACTCTTGCTCAACTCTCCTCAAGATGCATTTCACCACTACATGCTCCTGCAACTTACATGGCTGAAGGCCTAAAGCTGTGCCCATTTTCACCATCATCTGCCCAGCGTACCGCACTGCCCTGCTCCACACTTGTATTTGTCACAGACCTCTACCTACGCCGTGCCACAAGGTACCCTGTTCCTAACCTAGCAGTGCAGACTCTGCTATGCATTATAGGCCCCCTCAGCTGGTAGACAGTGGTCCAGCACAACTGTTCCACTGCGTTCTAGATACCTGTGATCATTGTCTCTTTTTGTCATTCATTACAGCATTTCTAAGCTGAACACCCTGTATATGAACTCCTTGTTTGTTTTTCTACTGTTACCTAACTGTATAATCGATTGTATTTCTACGGTGTTTGATTCCACTGTATTTTATTCACCTATTTTCTCTGTCCCACAATCCTCCCTTCCCCAGGGCGCATCTTGAATCAAGCGGTACCCCGCTCAGTATGCCTGCCTGGTAAAACTCTTAAATAAATAAATAAAACAGTCAATTTTTTTAAATTTTTCCCACCAAATTTGCAACATGGGCTTTTTGAGAGCCCACCTCATGAACACTGGCACTGTTGTTTCGTTAATCGGTCCCGAAAACTGATTCCATGTAGTGACCACAAAATCACCTTTCAGGGCCGAGTAACACCATGGCAGTGCCGAAATTCATGAGGAGGGGTTCCAAAAACCCCATGTTGAAAATTTGGTGCCAAAATTCCAAAAGATTGCCTGAGATATGCAGCAATGTTGAGAAAACCCTATTTATTCCATTATACAGCTTACCGACATTTCCTCAGTTCACAGTTGGCTTTGAAGAGTGCAGACGTGTTCCCAGTCCACTGAACATCATTGCGCCGGACTCTGGAGATAACTGTGGAGTGAGGGGGTGTGGGGAGGCAGGGTGCGCAGTGGGTGGGTGTGGGTTGTGGGAGGGGCAGGGAGACCGCGAGGACCGCTTTTTGACAGGGTAAAAAAAATCATCTCGGGACAGTTTTTTTTAACAGGGGCATGTGGCATGCTGGAATGGGCTCCCAGCATGCCAGCGGACTCTTTTTGGGAGGCAGCTGTAGCCGACAAGGGATTGGGCACCACTGTCAGCACACAACAGAAGGGGGGTTACATTATGCCGATGGGGATTGGGCACCCCATTGGCACACAACAGAAGTGGGGGTGACATTATGCTGATGGGGATTGGGCACCCTCTTCAGCACACAACAAAAGTGGGGGGGTTAGATAATGCTGATGGGGAGTGGGCTCCCCCATCGGCAACATCACTCGGGCACTGAAGTCGATGGGGATTGGGGCCCCTGATGGCAAACAAACATGGTTGGTGGGGGCACATACTGCCGAGGGGGATTGTGCAACCCCTTGGCAGGGGGGGTGCTTAATATTGTTTGTGAACATGGTGGCAAGCCACTGCCATGTTCACAAACAAGATCACTGTTACAAAGTTCCGCCCAGCAATGACAGGTCGCTCCCTGATTGCAGAAAATGGCTTATGCTGCAATGACGAGTTGGCCCCTGATTGCAGCAGCTGAAACCTTACAAGGTTGTGGCATGCTGACTGAACTAGTGCCAGCAGCAGCATGCCATGGCATTGGGGAAAGCAGGCCAAGCCTTTAAAGGCTGTGGGGGCATTGGCCACAACAGTGCCGTGCCTCCACAACCTGCTTCTGGCAACCTGCCTCAATATGTTTCTTGCACATGCGTGAAATCAACATAAAAAGTGACTAAAGGACAAGGGTGGAGATTGCAGGGGGAGATTCAGGAGACATGTGACAAGGTTCTTCATTGAGCAGGTGGTGGGCGATTGAACTCCACTGCCCAGAGAGGATTTTGAAGTTGAAGACTGTGACAGGGTTTATATGAGGTGTAATGGCATCACTATGTGCCAGAATATAAGGTTGTTTGTAAGAGTTTGTTATCTTTGGCAAATGATTTTTATCTGAAACACATCAGGTGTTTGGGTCTTTTGGCACCAATAATCTTTGCAGTTTTGCACTAAAATTCCACGGATTGGTGTCTATTCATTAAGAGGAGTGAGTGCCCAATTTTGTTACATTGCAACAGTCTATTGTGAGCAGCACAGTCTGGTTCAACTTTTCTTTTGTTGCAGAATTTTGATAGGGATAGTCTAGGATGCAAGAGATAGAAGGAAGCTGTAGGACCCACAAGCAGAAGAGGAAAGATACCTGGGAAAGAGGGAGGATCAGCAACTGGGACTACTGGATGAAATCTAGCCAGGCAATATGGTGAACGTGATCACTGAGAAACTCTACCCTATCGTCAGTCCTGCTTGTAATCATGGAGGTACAAATGTAGAACCCTTGAAACTTCTTCATCTGAAACTATAACCAAAACCGTGGTTCACAGTGATTACAAACATGGAACTCACTACTGCTAGTGCTGTTTATACTGCCTGGTATGTTCATTTATAGGTGACACTTGACTGCAGGTTTAATTAAAAAACAACAACAGACGTTGAACCTTAATTACATTTTGAATCAGTGGAGACTGTAATGTAAACCAGGGTTCAACAATGTTTACAGACATAACATTCAAAAAGTGATGTTTATATTGCTTATGTATTATTTTGGATGACTGAACAGAAAGTTATCAAAGTCAGTTTATACTATAATGTAAACTGAGGCTCCTCAGCCCTGATGAGGCTTCCTTGGATTGGAATCGCTGAACGCGGTTTTGAAGTTAGCCTACCCTCCCCGAGAACCAGTCCACCGAAGGTATCTACCTGGAGCTGACTGCCTGCCTCCTCGATCACATGCAAGGCATGAACACTCCTTCATCTGCCTGTTTTCTGCAGCTCAGCAAATATTTTAAAACTAGCACCTATTTACTCTCTTCCTATTGGCTCCTGTATTTGAACTGTGTGTCTCGAATACAATATTTTGCTTTAAAGACTCTGTACCACAACTGCCAGTTTCTGAGTTCAGGTAATGGGACTATACCTAATTTAGTTATTTTATTTATTAATTAAACTTGAACTGTTTGCTCTGAACTAATTTACTGCCTTTGATAGCCTCTCAGTGCAACTGCTGCTAGAGTCTAATTTCTGCCAGATTCTCATTTTTGTTAGTGAGTTGCACCTACTTTAGTTATTTTAGCTCCTAACACAGTGTCTGAAGCCTATTCTCTTGACTTTTTGATGAATTTTTCTGTTTCTGCTCTCCTCTCCCATCTCTGCCTCCACCCTTGATCCGAATCCTTCCCCCTGATTTAACCCTCGGCCAAACTTTTGGCCTGCTAATTTTCTCCTTCCCTCCCCCACCCTTATAGTCTGAGCTTAGTCTTGCTGTCTCTGTTCCATCTTCCCTCAGGTGCTACTCGGCCCTGATCAGGCCCTGAATTGGAACCACTGAAAATGGTTCTGAAGCTACCCTGCCCTTCCCAAGAACCAGCCCACTGGCGGTACCTGCGTGGAGCTGACCGCCCACCTCCTCGATCACATGCAAGGTATGAATGTTCCTTTGCCTGCCTGATTTCTGCAGCTCAGTGGACATTTTAAAACTTTTGCCTATTTACCCCGCCCACCCTATCAAAGCAATTTGCTTTATAGTCATGCTTGGTGACATGAGCCCAAAGGTTTGTAAGCATCCGTTTCCCCATTTGCTCCTTATTCTGTTTTCCCACTAGGTGGCCTCTCAAGTATCCATTTTCCCATATTCTCCTTTTTATGTTGATTGTGCTCATGCGCAAGAAACATATTGCGGCAGCTTGCTGCAGAAGCAGGTTGTGGAGGCATGACACTGTTTTGGCCATTGCCCCCACTACTTTTTGAGGCTTGTCCCACTTTTCCCAATGGGGTGGCATGCTGCTGCTGACACTAGTTCAGCCAGCATTGCACAACATTAAAACATTTCAGCCACTGCAATCAGGGTCTGCCTCGTCATTACAGTGTCAGCCATTCCACTGCAATGAAGGAGCGACCCGTCATTGCTGGGCAGAATGTTGGTACTGTAATATTGTTTGTGAACATGACGGCGGCTTGACATCATGTTCACAAATAATATGACTGAGACCCAGTGCTGAGGGGGTGCCCAATCACCCTTGGCAGCATGTGCCCCCCCACAACACTGTTTGTTTGCCGACAGAGGCCCCAATTTCGCGGCTTCAGTCCCCACGCAAGTTCAGGTTCCCAGCGGGGAGCCCAATCTCATCAACATAATGGTTCTCCCTGCCAAAACGTTTGGTTTATGCCGAGGGTGCTTAATCCTCGGGTTTGTTCCCCCCCAGCACTCCATATGTGCCGATGGGGGTGCCCAATCCTGTGAGCTACAGCCTCCAAACATTCAGGTGGCATGCTAGAGCCCACCCCAATGTGCCAAATGTCCCTGTAAAGAAAAAACTGTCCTGCAATGTTTGTTTTTTTAAACCTATACAAAGAAAACATTCCTCGCAGTCTCCCTGCCCTCCAACAATTCGCGCCATCCACTGTGCACCCTGCCTCCCACACACCCCTCACCCCATACTTACTCCTCGAGTCCGGTGTGAGATCTTCGCTGGACCGGGAACACATCTGCACTCTTCAAAGCCGACCGTGAATGGAGGAGCGCTCGTGAATTTTACCAATTTGCAATATTTTCACTCTAGATTTTCAACATTGCCATTTTTATGCACCTCCTTATGAACAGTATAGCTGTCATTTTTCACATCCTGGCCGAAATGTGTTTTTGTAGTTCTGGCGCAGAATAGCGCGGTCGCTGGGGGAAATCAGTGTTCAGGACATGTTAAGAAAATGACAGTGACACTGTTCATGACCAGAGCTCCTAAAATGCCTATATTGAACATTTTGTGATGAAAGTCTATAAAATGAGTGTGTTACGAGCATGCATTGCACAGGTTCCTTACGCAGCTAGTAACTTTGCAATTTGCAATATTTTCATTCCAGATTTTCAACATTGCCATTTTCCTGCACCTCCTCACGAACAGTAAAGCTGTCATTTTCACATCCTGGACAAAATGTGTTTTTGCACTTCCGACGCAGAATAGCGCGATCACTGTGGGAAATCAGGATTCAGGACGCATTAAGAAAATCACAGTGACACTGTTCATGAGCAGAGATCCTAAAATGCCTGTGCTGAAAATTTTGTGATGAAACTCCATAAAATGACTGTGTTATGAGCGTGCATTGTGCAGTTTCCACACGTACTCTTGTAAGTTTGCAAATTAGTAATATTTTCAAGCCAGATTTTCAACAATGGCATTTTTTCATACCTCCTCATGAACAGTACAGCTGTCATTTTTCATATCCTGGCTGAAATGTGTTTCCGCGCTTCCAGCGCAGAATAGCACAGTCACTTTCAGAAATCAGCGTTTGGGACAGATTAGGATCGAGCGAGTGAGAGAGGGGGAGTGACCAAGCTCTGCTGAGCTCTGTTGGGACTGCTGCAGATTTCTTTGTGTCAGAACAAGGCGCCAACACAGGCAGGAGCCTAGTACAAAAGGGCAGCCTGCAGCACCGGGAGAAACAGAACAAGCGAGTGAGGGAGGGGTATTGAGTGAGCTCAAGGGAGCTCTGTTGGGACTGCTGCGGATTTCTTTGTGGGCAGAAAAAGACACCAACACAGGAAGGAGCCCAGTACAAAAGGGCAGCCTGCAGCACCGGGAGAAACAGAACGAGTGAGTGAGAGAGGGGGAGTGAGCGAGCTCAACAGAGCTCTGTTGGGACTGCTGCGGATTTCTTTGTGGGCAGAAAAAGGTGCCAATGCAAGCAGGACCCCATTACAAAATGGCAGCCTGCAGCATCGGGAGAAATAGAATGAGCGAGTGAGAGAGGGGGAGTGAGCGAGCTCAATGGAGCTCTGCTGGGACTTTACAGTTGCCCACCCTCCTGCCCATGGTCCTCTGTGGTCCTATATTACAGCAGGGTCTCTGTAGTGGAGACAAAGCAATGATTGGATACTTTAGGATTGCTGTAATAATATAGATTTAGTTGTTCTGTTTCTTTCTAACTGACCTAAGTACTGAGCTATACTGTTATGATTGCTGTAATATACATATTTATTTGTTCTATTTATTTCTAACTGAGCTGGAGTAATACTTGGAGTGCAATAGGATTTCTAACTGGGCTAAGTGAAACTATATGAGCGCCAAGAACAAAAACTATAGTAGCTGAGGGTGATAAACGAACAAGGAGGCTTTAGGATTGCTACAGTAATACAGTATCTAACGGATGAGATTTGAGACTGAATTACCCCGGTCAGCAAGGGGTCAGTAGGGGGACTACTGTGGGGGAAGAACAGGAATTTGAGTAAATAGGGGCCTAACAGTTGTGGTAGGGTACAGAACCTGGGAGTAAGAGCCCGTAACATAAGATGGGGGCCAAAATGAGGCAGGTGCCACATGTCAGTTGGGTGGGCATCTTTGGAGGGGTGGATAGGTACAGGAAAGGGTCTGCCATGATCCTGGACTGGGCTTGCTGATGGGGGGGTGTATGGTCTGTAGATGACTGGCTAGTTTGAGGTAGGAACTGTGGAAGTTAGGGAGGAGTGTAAGTGGCAGGGCAGATGAGTATGGTAGGAATCCTGAGAGGGGAATAGGGGATGGAAAAGGGGAACGGAGGAAGAATAACTAGGGACTGAAACCAACCCCAGTATCAGAGGCACTAGCACAAAAGAGAGGAGAAGGAAGGGGGTGCCTCAGGTGGGGTTGGGGGGCCTCCTGATGGGGGAGGAAGAGACCGTGAGGAGTAACAGGGGAGAGAGCAGATGGCTGCAGGTAGGAAGGGACCAGGGGTGGCACGGAGGGGAACAACTAGGAGGGGAGAACTGATAGGGGGAAGAGATGTAGGACAGATATCGACTAGGAATAGATTCAAAACTCTGCTATTGGATAGAGAGGGAGAGCAGGAACATACAGAAGGGGAGGACAAGCCGGGGCATGAGAGGATTGCAAAGGTAGGGAAGAGATGGCGAGAGGACAAAAGGGTGAGAGGGCTAGTAAGGAAGGAGGGAGTGGTGACTGAGAAGGACAAGAAGGCTACGAAGAGGGAAGGATGGAAGGCACTACCATTTCTGGGTAGAAGGGAATGGGGCTCAAATCGACAAATAATGGGTGACAGGAGAGGGGTTGAAATCAGCAGGGGAGGGGAGATCGACATGGAAGCCCAGTAGGGAAGTAGTCAGGCTGGGAAGGGGTTCAAGTGTGTTGAGAAAGAAAGGCAGAGAAAAGGGGTGAGGTAGAAGTAGGGACAGATACAGAAGTCACAGAGGGTGCAGTTGGCGGGGGTAAGGGACAGGGAAGAACAAATACTGGGGTGGTGGAAGGGCATTAAAAGGGAAAGAGAGTAAGGGGCGGGGGTACTCATCCTGTGGAATGCTATACTGAAATGGGTGAGATGGGTGGAAAGGGGAACACAGCCATATTCTGGTTGAAGCTGCCCCAGGTTGACTGCAGAGAGGGCAGGGCAGACTTGCTGCTCAAGCATGTGCAGCAAGGGGGGGAAGAAACCTCATTTACTGTTGAATGTGGGTACCAACAACTTGGCAGAAGATACTGTGGAAGTAGTGAGGGGAGGTTTGAGTACTGGGGCAGTGTGAGGGGTGGGAAGTCGGGGTAAGCATTTTTGGAAGGTACTGCTGTACCATGTGCAAGCATGGGGAGGAAGGGTAGGCTTGAGAATTAGAGTGGCTAAGGGATTGGTGCCACATGAAACATTATGGGTTAGTGACTAAATGGTGTAGGGTCTGAGGGAATAGTGACTTGTACACAGAGGACAGGGTACACATTGGAGCAGGAAGGGGAGGGGTATGTAGTTGGCATGTGACACAATACTGGCACTGAGGCTGCACCTGGATGCCACACCGTACTATGTTGGTGACCCTGGTTCAGATGCAAGCCTGGGCCCCAGGGTTTGCTTAGCGGAGGGATAGGATTGGTGTCGGAGGACTGCTCTCTATCTGGGGTGGATCAAGAACCCGCTCTGTAAGCGACCCCTGATGGCGACGCGGATACTACTGCAACCAGTGTGGTAAGGATGGTGGAGTGTGGCAGGCGTTGGCACGCTGTGCCTAAACATCTGCGCCCACACTCTGCAAGAGGGAAAAATGGAAAATGGGCTATGGTCAGGTAGCATGAGCTTTGAACCCCTGCCCACCCCAAATGGCACCTCCTTAACCGGATCCTGCTCCGGTGGGTCGACCTGAAATCCTCACCACCCCAGCATGGGGCCAATCCGTAAGAGCAAGCAGGTTGGCCTGATGTCGGAAGGTGAGGCTAAGCGGATCAGTTGGGATGACCAAGCCCACCATAGCCCTGTGAGAAAATATAAAAAAAAATTAAAAAGCCAGGATTAGAGGGGTATATCTCTACTAAGGTGTTTAAACAAAGCGTGGGAGGGGGGTCAAAGACTGAGGTTGGTAGAAAGGTCCGGACAGGGGAGCCTGATGGGCTCACCACCTGGATATAGGTAAAGGGGAGGTGTGGTAACCCTGGAAGGATGCAGGCAGTGTGGTCTGAGTGTAATACAGAAGGCACCACCCAGTAAGAATAAGGAAGAGAAAGGGAGCGGACTACCAGGAGGAGGAGGGACATGTCAAGGAGAAGAGTGAGGAGAAGGAGGGGCACGGGTGGAAGGTGGTCTGACTAAAATGGATAGAGAACTGGTTACAGGGAGGTGCAGAGGTGAGAGTGGTGGTGGTGGGGTAGCTCGGCACCCAGAGCAGTGACAGTTTCGCAGGGTGTCAGAGGGTTAGGTTGGCCATACTATTTGGGCTCTTTATCTCGATATAGCACACAGAGTGGGAGCAGGGTTAGTCTGTTCGCACATTATACCAAATCAAAAGCAAATACTTATAGTAGCAGAGCCCCCACCCACACACACATACACACTTCAAAAGCTTTGCTAAAAGCCTGGGAAATTCATTCAAATCAATTCCATTTTCTTACGTGCTTGGGGTTTCGAAATGCCAGCAAGTGTAAATCATGTACCTAGGGCATAGAAATCCGATGGTGGGTAGGATAGGTGGAAGTTGCTGATATTCACTAGACATGAAAAGGGTCCTTGAGGTTTTATTATATCAGGAGGACCACAAGATGACATGCACGGTGTCACAAGGCTATGGGCAGGGCAAATTGGATTCTGGGGTGCACTCAGGTGGCATCCCCGGTAGGAGGAGGAGGGATATTTGCTGCCATTGTCTCACTCCAGCTGCAGTACTGTGTCCAGTTTTAGAGTCCACACTTCAGAAAGGACATAGGTGGAGGTTTTACAGAGCTGGAGCAACTAAAGTGGTTCAGAATTTTCACAGGAATCCCTACAGGAAAGGCTGAAGAATCTCAACATCTACACTCTCTGGAAGAGAGGAGAAGAGAGGTGACATGAGCAAGACCTACAAAAGTACCTCACTGGGGTAAAGAGGGTACAATTGGGAAGTTTTCTTCAAATGAGGATGAGCACCCAAACCAAGGACATACAATGAAACTGGGGAGGCATTCAGGATAGATGTGAAGAAATATTTATTTACTGAAAGGGTGGTAGATGCCTTAAACAGACTGCCAGAAGAAGTGGTGGAACCTAAATGGTAGGCGGCATGAAGCATGCATGAGATAAAACATAGGGGTATTTAGAAAAGGAAGGAGGGGTCAATATAGATCAGTAGGGCTATGGAAGTGGAGTAGGTTCAAGTTCATTGCAGGAAAATCCATTAAGCAAGCTTATTCACAAGGAGGTCCTGATGGACGTAGGCAGAATAAGACGTGCAGTAACATATACAGGCAGGAGTTACAAGTAGGTAGAGAACACTTGGGCAGACTGGATGGGCTGAGCAGTCCTTTTCTGTTGACAAATTCTATGTTTCTGTGGCATCATGTGTTAATTCAGGTGCAGTGTTTATTTAAAGTTGGCCTCACCATACATCCAGATGTAAGGTACAGTAAATTACTGAATTAGATGCAGCTCACTTACAATACAATAAGCAAAAACCACAGTGCTTCAGGAAGCCTTTATTCTTCATAAGGCTGCTTAAAGAGCTGGGGTTCTATTTCAGTGTCCACACCAGTATGCTGATCTTAAACTGATGCTGCATCTGAATGAGTAATTCATTCTTGCTCACCCATTTCTTCCCACTTTGAAACCTGCTTGTCCTGAGTTATTTTTTTCAGCTGGCAGTGCCTCGCCTGTGTTGGAAGATGCCCAATAAGCAGCACTGAAAGACGCCAGACTTCACAGACTCTGAAGGAAGCTGCTCACGGACAGAGGCATAAGCAGTTCTACTTGTGTGGTGAGGAAGTGAGCTGTTTAACTAGAATCTGCAGCTTATCCATCAGGTAGGGAATGGTCAGACTCAGGTGGGCCCTTATGTCGTCACAATTCTATATTTCTATGTTTCTCACCCACCATCTTGGCAAGAAGAACGCTGCAGCTGTGGCCACTGATGACTGCTTGGGTGTGAGATGAGTACCAAAGGGGACAGACATAAGGAGATACAATCATAATAAAAACTGAGACCTTCACCAGTTTCCAAAATGTTTACCAGTAAAAGAACACTCTATGAAGTTGTTCAAATGGCAACACAATCTGTAAGCCTCTGTCTGCCATCTGACATCAGGTATCAACCAGCATAAAATTGCCTGACAGAAGGCTGTGTGTGGTCATTGGTTACTGAAACACTGAAGATTACAGATAGAAGAACAAAAGAATATGTAAGGTATATGCTCCATTTTTGTAGCATGGACTGTCATATGCTATCTACGGGTTCGGGAAGGAAGAGTTACCTGGCACAAGAGATCTAGGTTTGGCTACTCTGCACAGAGGCACCCAAGTAAATCCAACTACAGGAAGAAATAACTGTACTGTCCAGAACCAGAATTGGGATTTTCAGTGTGGCTTTATTTATTAACTCACTGAACATGCCAACTAGTTACTGGTTTGTCCCCAAAGGGCTACGTAACTGTAATGCAGATTAGAGTTTAAAACACAGCGTCCATTTGAAACAAAGGATCCTTGCTTTATACATCAGCCTTATAGAATGCCTTACATCTGCCCCATTCTGTATACTGCCGTGAATGTACCTGCTTATAATTGTTGAAAGTAAATACAGGATCTGCAGCACTGCAGCATGCTCAGGAAAGCCGTGAACCTCGGAGTGTTAGTAAATTGTACCTTCTTTATACTTGTTTAACTCATTGTCTCCTAGCAGATGCCTGCAGTCATCAGTAAAATACACTGGTGTGTCTGAGGATGCCTGCAGAAGTCGGCTTCTGACTCCCAGTGTGCCCTTGCAACGTCTGGAGAAATCACTTACATATTTTAATGTACAGTGTAACAGAATATAATATATATTTGACTGCATAGCACCGTTGGAAAGATAATTTTATGCTGAACAACTTTGCAATGATATTTTGTGTATATCATGTATACTTTAGGAGTTATTTGCATTTGTTTATGGTATGGTGTGTATCACTTATGTTACCTGTTTTAGTGAAGAAAATATTTTTTGCTGTTTCAATCCAGCATAGAAAAAAAATTACATATTATTATTTGCATACTACCATTTGAAAGGTAATTTTGTGCTGAATAACTTTGTCACTCATACTTTGTGTCGAGCATTTATGGTTCTTGAGCTATTAGGATTTGTTTGTAGCATGCTGACTATAGCTTGATTTTGCTTAGAAAGGCCCATGATTTACTGTTAACAGTACACAGAGACAAAGTGGTGCAATATCAGAGAGAGCTCCTGTGGAGGCAATGAGTTAAGCCAATTACAGAATAGCATAGGGCTTGAGCTTTGCTTAGAGAACTTTGAAATTAAATACCGCAGAGCCACGCCACTCTCTCTCTGTACCCCCGCCCCCAAACCCACAAAAGTACTTAAATATTGTACCGCTCTCCTTTCCCCTCAGAATCTTTGCTCCCACGAGGTGCATTGGAGGTTGCGAGGGTCCCTGGACAACCCTCCCCCACCCCCCATTGCTGACTGCAGGTACGCTGGCAAGATCCATTCTCTTGGGACATAGGAGAGCTTGTGAGGCCCCGCCAATGCAAGCGTCGGCTCCCCACCACCCCGCCACCACCCTTGGTGAGCTCCCTTTATGGGGCTCAGTAATCAGCCCATTTTCTTCATCTGCAGCTTATATTGTTTCACCACTAGGGCATATGCTGCTTTACCCTCCAACAGCAGGTTTCAAATGGCGATGATTCTAGCTCTGCATACCATGTTAACCCCACTCCTGATCAACGTCCAGATACCTCATCAAGCAATTGCACCTACCACTCTCCAAGGCCCCATACCACTTATACCCCCTTTATGGCTGCCTGGCTGACAGTCACCTCTCAACTCAACACTTGAGTCCTCCTCACACCCCCAATCTCTACCTTCTGTCTCCTTGCCTTGTCCACTATTAGTGGTCTCACCTTTACTTTCCAGCCTCCCTAGCCCCACATTCCCCACTCCTAAAGGGCCCCCAGGTGGTAGTTAACGCCCCCACAAGACATCTGGCAAAATGGCACCCCATTCCAGGATTCTTCCTCCTCCTCCTCTTCCTGCTCACATCAGGTAATGTTCACCCAAACCCTAGCCCTGCCACAGCTAACATACCTACCCTCCCCCCAACCAGTGGACTATGTATTGCCACCCTTAATGTCTGCAGCCTATTAAAAAAGTGGGACTCCCTCCAGGGCTGGGTCTACCAACACCAGCTGGATATTATTGTGCTCACTGAAACCTGGCTCTCCCCATTGACCCCTGATTCATCTTTAAACCTCACAGGGTACAACCTATACCGGGCAGATTGTCAAGATAAACGTGGGGGGGGGCTGCACTGTATATACTAAAGAGGTCCTTCATGGTCAGCTACTCCCCACCCCCCAACTGCATCCTGGCCCACAGGCCATCACTATAAAAATCACACTGGCTGACAACGAAACCCCTCTCACTCCTCACATCACCACAGTCTATATTCCTCCCAGGAGCAGAATGATGTTCTTCCACTCTGTTCTGTCCTACCTGGCTACACTTCCGCCTACTAGCTGATAAAATTGTACTAAGGGACTTTTAATATTAACTGGCTAAACAAAGCTGCTGCATCATTCCTAGACGCTGCTACTGCCCAGGACCTTATGCAGGTCATCACATCCCCAACCAGATTGAACCAGCACACGGGTCCTCCTCCCTGCTGGACTTCATGTTCACCAACTGCTCTACAAAATTGCCAGTACAACAGTACTCCCAAATGCCCTTAGTGACCACTCCCTGGTACTCTGCCATTGACAGGCAAACCCCAAACCCCCTCAGACTAATCTATCAGCACAAACTTTGCCCAGGAAAACTTAGCAACTCAAAATCTATCTCAGGTCGATGGACTAGTCCATTATCATGAATACCACTGACACTGACCTAGCCCTAAACCACTTCATCCTCGCCGTTAACAACATCTGTGACAAAGTCACCCCAATCACTAAAAGAGTGACTAAAGCAAACCCAGTGCCATGGGTCAGTGAGCACCTCCTGGATTTCATGTGGACTGGAGACTCCTTATGGCACCTCTCTATCGAGACTGGCCTGCCAGCTGACAGGCAGAACTATAGAGAAGCAAGGAACAAATGTACATGGTCCTTGGCAAAGCAAAAGCAGAGTACTACCAGACCTCATTCACCAACTCCTGGGGCTCTGAGCGAGGATTCTGGAACAATATCAAAGACCTCAGTGGTAAAGCTACCAACACCACCCCTAGCCAGATCAGGGTTGGTGGGTGCCTTTACCTCTGATCCAGCCTCGAATGGCCAATGCCTTTAACGACACCTTCTCCAATCTAGGTCTGGTTCTCTAACATCTTTGACCCTCCCCAGACATTTCCACCACCTCCCATCTGCCCCACCCTTTGCCTGCATGTCATCTCTCCCAAGGGTGCTGAGCCTTACCTCAGGAGGGCACTAAGTCACTCCCAGTATAGCAGTGACACCTTAGACTTGAAATTACATTCAATTCCGGTTGTGTGCCATTCGGATATGTGCACATTCCGCTTGTGTCCATGAATTATCTCGGTCCCATTTCACTTCCTATTTGCCACAGTATTAATGTAGTCGGTTTTGTGCACAACGATTTTCGGTTGTGTGCACAGCTTTTCTAGTAAAAAGCCTGTTTTCAAGCTGTCAGTCATGCTTGTAGTATAGCAGCCAGCTCTCTGATTACCTGTGAATGTGTCTTCCATGGTAAGTAACAGATGATTGTCTTTAGAGTCAAGTGTATAATCAGGCGCTAATCACCTGTCTGATCATCTGCTTCATGATTACAGTCATTTATGCGAAGCTAGTTGGGGGAGGGGGGTGCTTAAGAATCCTCATTCAGAACTATCAGTCTGGCTAACTCTTGGGCAGAAGGTGTAGCTGCTGGACAAGCACTTCAACGTGAAAATGTTTCCGCAAAGCCGGAATAGGAGAGCTGCGTAAGCGTTTGCCCGATTGTTAGGTGCTGAAATTTGTGCCTCTGTGCTGTGCTCGGTGCTACAGAGAACAATGCCGGGAAAGAGGAAGCTGATAAGCCCGAGCTGAAGGGTACTGTCGATGGCAGAAGTGTAGCGAATGATGCAGGGAACAATTTGACTTTGTGTGTTTTTCTGAGCACACGGCAAGAAAGAAACAACAAAATAACAGAATAAATATGCAGTACAGCACACCAGTCTGTGAGTAACACGGTACTAGAATAAAATTATATTCAGTACAGTACTTAAGTGCTTATGAATGTTATTTTGGACTGATTATGCTGCAATCCTAAATATAAGATGTATCTTAACTCAAAACTGTTCAGATACTGACAATTTCGTTATATGCATTTTCGATTTGTGTGCACATATTCAGCTGGTCCCGAGCATGTGCACACAACCGGAATTGACTGTACTTCGACTCTCACTCACCGAGGTGCTTGACCCCCTCACCCATATTCTAAATAGCTCTTTATGCCAAGGGAAATTCCCCTTCCACTGGAAATCTGCCCATATCATGCCGATCTTCAAAAGTGGGGACCATGCCCTTACTAGCAACTACCAACCCATCTCCATTCTTCCTCCCCTATCCAAGGCCCTTGAGAGGATAGTCTCTGACCAGCTAACAGACTACCTAAACAAATACAACCTGCTTAGTACGCACAACATGGCTTCCAGAAGGGTCATAGTACCACCACTGCCCTTCTGGAACTCATCTCACACATTCACTCCGCTCTAGATAAAGGACAAATCACAAGGGCTGTCTTCATAGATCTTACTAAGGCGTCCAACACTGTCAACCACCCACTCCCTGCTATCCACTCTGACCAGCACGGGATTCTGTCCGGATGCCCTTGGTTGGTTCTTTGACTACCTGTCAAACCGGCTCCCAGCATGTAAAGATAGGATACACAGTCTCTAGTAGGCTACCTGTCCTCTCGGGTGTCCCACAAGGGTCCTTCCTGGGTCCATTACTATTCGACCTCTTTCTAAATTCCTCCCCAAGACCTGCCCCGGGAACCTTCTCCTCTATGCGGATGATGCCATCCTCTATACGTCCAACACTGACCCTTTACAGCTCCACCATTCCCTCCAGTCCTCCTTCAGCTCCGCAGAAATATGGCTAGCCTTCCATCGACTTGTCCTGAACTATTCCAAGACTAAGGTAATGTACTTCTCCCATCCATCTAATTCACAAAAGGTACTTTGTCCACAACTGAGGACTGCCAACCATACCACCCTTGACCAGGTGGACTCCTTCAGATACCTAGGCTTAACACTTGACCCTGCACTCACATTCCACCAGCATATCACCTCCTACTACTGCCCTCAATGTGCAGCTCGGGCTCCTGTATCACCTTAACACTGCTTTACCCCAAATGCATTAAGGCTAGCTGTCCCTCCTCAGTCCTCTCCCTACTAGATTATGGTCTATTCATCTATGGGGCAGCTAACTCCTTGGCACTCAGCAGACTACGTGTCTCCCTAAATAAAGCTTGCTGCCTCACCTTGTGCTGTGACTGGCTAACTCATACATGCACACTGTACAATGCTACCAACTGGCTGAGGCTTGACAACAGGATCAAGTTCCACACATGCCGCATGGCAAAAATAATTGCCCTTTGTCTCTGCCCATCAGGTCTTGCTCCACTAATAAGACCAGCCCAATCGCTTAAGCACACTCGTAGCTATGGTAGGCACCTCCTCTCTGTCCCCATTGCTGTACATCCCTATACCAGAGGTCCTTCAGCTACAGAGCCCATCCTGGATAAACAGTCTGCCCACTCCACTTGCAAATGAGAACAGATTAGGATCATAAAACCACCCGTAGAGCCCACCTGCAGGCCTCAAACTTTTGTGATTGCCTTTGACCAATCCTTCATCAAATGACTCGCCTAGGCTGCAGCGGCTCCCCTCCTCATAACCCTGCCACTAACAGCGTCCCTCTTGTTTAGCTCTGCACTGTTATACCATTTTGTGTTGCTTGTTTGCTCTATCTTGACCTAGGTCTCCTCTGTGAGGCGCACAAATGCCTCTGTAACAACTGTTAATGTAAATACCTGACTATGTACTGCTGTACTGCTATGTAACCTCTCTTCTCGTATGTAATACTTGTGACGTGGAACCTTTGTAAAGGAGTCTTTGACTCAAAGGTACTTCCGAATCTCCGATAAATAAAATAAAAATAAATATTCCATTTTAGGCAGTGGTCCCTTTCATATTAAAACTAAGTTGCTTGCATTATTAGTTCACATAATGAACAGGCCAGGCAGACAGAGAGGTCAGAGGCTACTTTTTTTTCTTGCTGCTGGCATATATTCCATTTTAGATTACAGTGGCCCTTTTCATAGTAAAACTAAGCTGAATTTTATTGCACATGATGAGGCAGGGGCAGGCAGACAGAGAGGTTACTACACAGTATGGGACAGAGAAAGGAGTAAGGACAGGCTGTAATGTTATGTCACTCACTGGGCACTAGCTCAGTGTTATTTGTAACTGTAAGACAGTGATATTAAAGGGACACTGTCAACCTTTTTTGCATTACATTATTTCTAGTTAAAACCCCACATTTTATGATTGCTTACCTTCTCTAAAGTTCATTGATGTCGCTGGCTGTTTTATCTGTCTCCTTGCTTAGTAGAACTGAAAAGCGTGCTAATGTATACTTATAACCAACCTTGTTTTGTTTCAGATCCTGGATCTATTGTTTATTGCACATTTCTTACATTAGAAACCTCCCAAATAGTGCAGCATCAGGGATGCAATAGTCTCCTACTCCCACTGCATAGTGAGTGGCTAGATCTGTGTTGGGGTGTTCCTAAGTCCAGGAAAGATGCAGTGGCAGCTGATCATGGAGTATAAACAGATATATTTGTGTGTGGTAACACCAGTATGATGGGCAGTCTGTTTTACACTTTTTAAAATAAAAAAATCAGAATCAAACAATCAGCTACATTGGTAGTCTCTACAGAATGTGAACAATCATAACATGTGTCTTTTAAACTAGGGACACTTTGAGGCCTATGGGGGTTGACAGTGTCCCTTTAAAGTAATACAATGCCCAGTGGCAGTGCACATTGCATTCCTCCAGTGGCATGCCCTTGTCTGACATAGAGGAATGTCATTATGTCAGACAGGGGCATGCCACTGGAGATACAATGTGCACTGCCACTGAGCACTGTGTCACTTTTTTTCTTGCCGGTATATATTCCATTTTAGTCAGTGGTCCTTTTCATAGTAAAACTAAGCTGAATTATTATTATTGCACATGATGAGGCAGGCAGACAGAGAGGTTACTACACAGTATGGGACAGAGAAAGGAGTAAGGACAGACTGTAATGTCATGTCACTAGGCACTAGCTCTGATAATATTTGTAAGAGAGTGATTTGTTTAAAAAGTACGTTGGATATGCGAGTGTGTTGGGGGGCCCAACAGGAATGGAGCAGTGGGGCCTGACAGAGGGCCACACAGGGTCCCAGAATTGTTAAGTCAGGCCTTGCAAAGCAATGGGGCCTGACAAGTCACCCAGAATCCTAAAAGAACTAAGGGGACTCTGTGTCACCTCTGACCACCCTTTTAACAAGTCATGGGAGGATGGGTGGTACCTGAGGACTGGAGGAGGGTACATGTGATTCCCCATTACAAAAGTGGGAGCCAGACAGAAGCAGGAAACTACAGACCTGTTAGTTTGACCTCAGTGGTAGGGAAAATTATGGAATCACTTCTTAAAGAAAGAATTGTTGAGTACCTAGAGGCCAGTGGGGCACAGGACCTCAAGGCATCATAGATTCACAGCAGAAAGGTCATGCCAGATGAATCTAATTGATTTCTATGACTGGGTGACCAAAGTAATAGACCAGGGAGGGGCTGTGAATATGGTCTACCTAGACTTTAGGAAGGCATTTGACACAGTCCCACACACAAAGATTAATAATCAAGTTAGCGGAGTCGGGTCCCAGGGTGGTAGTCTGGGTAGCAAACTGGCTGCACAACAGGACACAGGAAGGTAACATACCTCTTAACTGTACCACATTATGAGGAACTTTCCTCATTTTACTTCACAAAGCTCCCTGTTCCACATTGTGAGGACTTGTCCCACATTCAGTGTTAATATTTTAAAGCAAAAGTCTATAGCAAATGATGCAAAAAATATATCATTCAATTAATAACAGACTTTCTGAACATAAATGCAAACATTTTAACAGTGTTCTGAGCTTCCTAGGTAAGGATTTGATTAAATGTTCCACATTTTGCTCATTTGTTCCACATTTTGAGAGGCAATGTTCCACATTTGGAGGACAAAAGGTTGAGAGGTATGGAAGATAATAGTAAATGGAACTTACTGTGAAGAAAGGGGGGTTACTAGTGGAGTACCTCAGAGTTCAGTACTGGGTCCAGTCCTCTTTAATATCTTAGGTGACATTGCAGAGGGTCTGGAAGGAAAAGTGTGCCTCTTTGCAGATGACACAAAGATCTGTAACAGAGTTGATACACAAGGAGGGATAGAAAGAATGAGAAAGGATTTGGCAAGGCTGGAGGAATGGTCAGACATATGGCAACTTAGATTCAATGCAAAGAAGTGTAAAGTAATGCACCTGGGAAATAAAAACCCAGGAGAAGAGTACACAGTGGCGGGGGAGGTATTATCAACAACAAAAATGGAAAGGGACCGGGAGGTAGTCATGTCAGATGACCTTAAGGTGGGCAAGCAATGTGGGAAGGTAGTAAGGAGAGCTGGGGGATACTGGGATGCATAAGGAGAGGTATCAGAGTAGAAAAAGGAAGTGGTTATTCCTCTGTACAGACAGTTGGTGAGATCCCATCTGGAGTACTGCATTCAGTTTTGGAGACCCCATCTCTGGAAGACATAGTTAGGATGGCAACAGTCCAGAGGAGGGCAACTAAAATGATGCAGGGTCTACGACTCAGGGGCAACATGAGGAAATATTTTTTCACAGAATGAGTGGTGAATGCATGGAACTGCTTTTCTGTGGAGGTTGTGGGGTCTAAAACAGTGGGGGAATTCAAGCATGCATGGGACAGACAGTTGGGGGTAAGAGGAAGTAGGCTGTTGGTTAACTAGAATCTGCAGCTTATCCAACAGGTAGGGACATGGGCAGACTGGGCGGGCCAAGCAGTCCTTATCTGCCTTTCAAGTCTCATGTTTATGTTTCCAGGTGTAACTTGGGAAGAGGGAGTGCAATCAGAGAAAAATAAGCAGGGTAATGAATGCAGACATAAATAAGTAATAAATACAGTAATAATAATAAATTTATTTTTAAAGCACCTTTCCAAAGACCAAGTTGCTGAACAATATTCCATAAAACACATCCAAATAAAACAACATATTGAAATACATCATAAAATTGATAAATAAATGGAACATTTCAATCAATAAATAATCAGTAATGGTATCAATTCATAAATTCTTTTAGCTGGCAGTAGCACTGTCAGGGAAGGCTAAGCTAAATAAGTGAGTCTCGAGGGTTGGCTTAAAACTCTGGATAGTCAGGCACTCCCTCACCTGATGAAGTAGAGAATTCCACCGGGAGGGGGCCACATACAAAAAGGAATGAGCCTCAGATGTCTTCAAATGCACCCTAGAAATCTCTAACTATCCCTCATTGGTGGATTGAAGCAGTCTGGAGGGGCAGTAGAGACAAAAAGATCTTTCAGGTAGCGGGTCCTTGTTCATGTAGGCTTTGTAGGTCAGTAAATCAACCCTGAAGATGATCCACCACTGTACAGGAAGCCAGTGCAGACTGTGGAGCACAGGTGTAATGTGACTGATCCTAGAAGTACCAGTCACAAGCCTGACTGCCGCATTCTGCACCAGCTGCAAGTTGTAGATATCAAACCCCGGTCGCCCTAGCTACAGGGAATTGCAGTAGTCAAGATGAGTTGTCACAAAGACATGGACCAGAGTGGCAACATCATCAGGAGGAACTAGATGCTTCAGCCTGGCGATATTCCTCAGATGGTAAAACGAGGTCTTGACAACAGCCGACACCTGAGATTTCATAGTCAGCTTGTTGTCAAAAATAATGCCCAGGTTACACACCTGATGAGGTAGTCATTGAGCATCCCCAAGCCAAAGCTCAGATGGCTGTCCAGCTAACAAACCTGCCTCCTGATGATCTGGATCCACAACCAACACCTTAGTTTTAAGTTTTAGCTGGATTCAGCTTCAGCCAGCTTGGCACTCTTCCAGTCCTGATCTCAGTGAGACAGTTGTTAAACACTGAGATTGCATCCTCCTGCCCAGGTACAAAGGACAGGTACAGTTGAATATCATCTGCATAGTAGGAAACTCAAACCATACCACCTAAAAAAGCCTCCCAATGGCAGCATACATACTGCAAACAACATCAGTGCCAAAATGGAGCCCTGCAGAACCCTGCAGGATGGGGGAGAGCATCAGAGGAGTAAATACCAGTGACAACTGTCTGAGCCGTACCCTCAAGGAAAGCTCTAAACCATCTGAGGACCATATCAGATAGTCCCCAGATGAACCACTGGTGCTCCAATAGCACACCATGGTCCACAGTGTCAAATGCTGCAGATAGATCAAGGAGGACCAAGATGGAATGAGTCCTCTGATCTCTTGCTATTAGGAGATCATTGAGTACCTGGACAAGGGCTGTCTTGGTACTATGTCTCTTCCTAAATTCAGACTGGAGGAAATCATAAATATCGTGAGTGGTAAGATGGTCATCCAGCTGCAGTGTGACTACCCTCTCGATATCCTTGCCCACAAAAGGCAGGTTGGAGACAGGTCTGTAGTTAGCCAGACAGTCTGGGTCAGGGGAGGGTTCTCTCAACAGTGGTCACATTACCACCTCCTTTAGGGGATAAGGAAAGATCCCCCTCTCCGATGAACACCAGACCATCTCGGCAAGGATCGGGCCAATCTCACTTGCACAACCCACAAGGAGTCGTGGGGGCCTGGGTCCAAACTACAGCTGGTTGGCTGCAAAATCTGGATGACTCTCATGATGTCAATGAGTTACAGCTGGCTAAAAGCCCATCTGAACAACCCAGGAATTAGAGGCCTTCCATGACCACTGCAACACCCCACAGAGGTGGTCTGGCAGATCTCTGACCTGATGGTGGCAACCTTATCCACAAATAAATCAAGGAAACTCATCACACTTTTCTTGGAAGTTCAACCAGACTGAAGACAGATTGATTTCACAACCGTCCCACAGTCTGGAAGAACTGCTTGGTCGACTCTGTGCAGTGGTAATCTCTGGACAGGAATTTGCCTTCTTCTGGTGACCGCTAATTGATAGATTATATAATGTTCCATCAATCTAAGCCTGTTGCCCTCCAGGCATGGTTTCTGCCAAGCCCTCTCTAACCTTCTTCCCACTCTTCTATCTCCTTCAAGGACCCATCAACCATGGGGACCTTGGGCATAGGGTGAGGGACAAACATGAACAGGAGTAATAGAATCCAGGGCCACCATTTCTGCCATGTTATAGACAAGAACCAGATTCCTAGATCCATGTACTCCTTGAGATACCCAATAGATCCAGCAATGACATTAGGCTATCTGGGGTAACACCCCACAAAGGCAGTACTGAACCATCTCAATAGTGGCAGGCCTATTAGGGGAGCCACAAAACTGAACCCTTTGGTGTGATGGGTAGACCATCCAACCAGTTCCACCACCAGGTCAGATATTTTCATCCCCAGGAAGAACACCAGGTCCAATGAATGACCTCCAGTGTGGGTTACAGAGGTAAAAACCTGTGTGAGACCCAACAAGGCCATTAGTTGGAGGAAGTTATGACAAAATTGCAAGAGTTCATCATTGGCCCAGTCATTGAAATCCCCTAGAATCAACTATCTGGGGGATCCCAATACCACGCTGACAATGAAGTCTGCAACTTCCTGCAGGAACTCTTTCCCATCTCTGCGTGGATGGTAGATGAGCAATATCCTGCGCCCCCACACCCGCACCCATGATACACTCAAAGGATCTGTTAGACCCAACCCTGCTGGCACCTCGAGAAGCTCCAGTTCTCTGATCTAAAACAGATGGTTACACCTTAATTTCACCACATCCAACCTCGATGGTGTATCACTGAGTTCTTGGCTGAAGAAGGTGGCCAAAACTGGACTTGCATTCCCATCCAATCAGGTCTTGGTGATACATGCCAGGTCAGGTGTCCCGAAAAGATCTGCTATAATAGCAGTCTTCTTTTTGATAGACCTGGCATTACATAACACCATCCAAGTAGGATAAGTAGTCGAGGAAGACCACGCCACCTGCCTGCATTCAGCAGAGCCCTTTGGTAGGGGAATCAGACAGGGAGGATCCCTATTCTGATCTCATTTCACCCCAGGGCATCTCCTTGTCCCCACTACCTCAATCTGACTGCTCCTATCCATTCCCCCCAGGCTCAGTTCTCCCCCCTCTTTTCCCTCTCCTAACTATTCCCAGGGCATGACATCTACTGTATGCCCTAGCTGACAAAGGGGGACATACAAAGGGATGAAGATCCCTCAGCCTGGTCTGGGAATAGCATCTGTCTTTCTGCCCTCCCAACACATTCTAGAAGCAGAACAGCAACACAATTAACACAACCCAAATAAATATCAAAAATACAATCACACAACCATCCAACAATTACACACTCAAACGGTCTTCCAAACACATATAACAACCACTCACCTATACAGTCTTCCTGTCCAAACACACTCAAAAACTATACACCAACTTCTAATTACATCACCACACCTTCCCAACATCCACATTAACCCAAAATACAACTAATACAGTTACTAACAATAATAACCGCCTTAAAGTCAACACCATTGTATTATGTATTAAGTGCTCTCCTGTACTGGTGCAAAGTGAACTTTGTATATTCCTGTACTTGTCTCCTTCTGTAACTAATTCCTTGTCGCCCCTGAAAAGGGGACCTTCGGGGCTCAGAGGGCCTACCTGGTTATCAAAATTGAATAAATAAATAAATAAACTAATAACAAATTCTCAAAACCAAATTAAAAATGTAAAATTACAATTTATTTTGTAGCAGCATTAGAGGAATATTTAGCTGTTAGGAGCAGTCACCAAAAGTCTGAAATATAGGAAAAATAAAACTCGTAGAGCTCCCACCTCCACGAGTAGATGTCCAATATAATCTCACACAGCACTACCTCTCACATAGACTGGAAAAAACAACAACATTATTATGAAAAAATTGTTTATCGGGCACTCTCACTACCCATAAGATGTATAGTTAATCATAAATTATAAGGAAAAGAAGTTGGACTCTGTCCTAGAAAAAACTCTTTGATAATATTCAGATACCTCCTTCGGATTGGTAGACTTCTTACTCCATGACTCAGGGGCTTACTGATGCAGGTTGGGAGCCCAAATAACGTCACCCTGGAGGCCACCTACACAGAAATCTCTTCTGCATGGTCAAACTGTGCCACCTTAACCTCAGCTCTTCTTTCTAAATACAGTAGCACCCCGATTATCTGAACTGCCTGGGGACATCAATTACTTCAGATAATCAGGAGGTCTGATAATTGAAAATCTGTTCTGTATTGTAGTAAGCTGCATATGGTGTCCTTGTGTTACTACAGCAATTTCCTACATTTTTAAGAGGTAGTAGTACCAATCTCAATGCAACAGGTAGCACCAAATGTATATAGTCAACCATACAGGGCTCGCATAGAAAATTCATGACCCCATTAGGATCCACTGATCCTTCAGCTCAGGTAAACAGACAGCCCCTCGTAGTCAGATCCATAGCTCTGTGTTTTAAAATCCTGTGAACAAGGGCATGAGCAATCTGCTGTCTGCACCCAACTGTCTCAGAGCTCCATCCACTATCTCAGAAATAGCTTTACTTTCATGGCCTGGAGGACTGCAACATTTATAGCTGTTGGCACCAAGTATGCATAGCTCCCACAGTCCCAGTACATAAAAAAAAATCTCAGTCTTTCCACTGCACACTTACATGCATAGAGATGGCAGCACAGCTAGTGAGAGAACTCAATGGTCCATATCAATACTACAGACGACTGCAAGCACAACCTCAACAACAAGAGCATGAGGACAAGATATGCATTAACACTTAAAAAACTTTTGCATGAGCCACTATGGCTGCAGCTGAGGTCTAGTCAGCAGAGGTCCGGCAGAACATGGTGGACTATGCTGTCATGTCAAAGATGGTGGCACAGAGTTTTCTGCACACGTGCAGTGAACGCTGGTGGCATGTTGGCACAGTCCACCATATCCAAGATGGCTTCCAGAGTTCTCTGCACATGTGTGACAATTTCTGTATGCACACTGGGCTCTAGTGGCCATATTGGATATGGCAGACTGTGCTGACATGCTGCTGGAGTTCCTGCACATATACAAATCATCAATCATCACACATGTGCAAACAACTCCGATGTGCCTTCTTGAACATGGCAAACAGTGCCGTACTCCACTATTACCGATGGATAAAATAGTGCGGTGAACGCGCAGTGATTACTGTTCACCTCCAATATTTAAAAAGTCTGGTTGTTATCTGGTGAGCTCCCTTTTCTCTAAATGGATCACAAGATGTCTGCAGGACTATGCTCACTACAGCCATAACAAGCATTTGTCAATACTGAACATTCACTTGTAGTAAAGAATACTCTATGCAGAAATGGATTTCATGGACTGTGTTTTTGTGTAGAAAAGGGATACACAAAGCAGGCAAACACACAGGTACACTACGAGGCTTTAACTTCTGTCATTTGCAATAAATCAATACAAATTCTGCCTGGCAAGTAAAGTTATTAGCAGCAGCAAACTTAAAATGCCTAGCAGAGAAATAAGCAGTGCTCACAGATGCTGCTGTCCGATTGCCAGTCATGCCCTGTTCATAACCCTGAATACATTACAATTATGGGTCTGTACCATTTATTTGCCCACAAATATATGTCCACCATTAGAGACTGAGTACAAATAAAATTAATGATCCTGACACCAGACAGAGTAACTTATGTCCCACAACACGAATGAGATTGTTTCTGACGTTGCCTCTGTTTTCCCAGTAAGAAAGAACATGATGGCGATCGCACAGCTGCTCCAAACACACAGAAACGTTTGAGTTTACCATGGCTGTGTAATCCCTGCTCTGATGATGACACTGCATGCACACAATGGATGCCAGTTTGCATCAATGAAACAAAGGGTGAAGCCAAAACAGACTTGAAGATTTATATTTATTTTTCAGTGCAAGTGTCAGAGTGACATTTATTTTATTTATTTATTTATTTATTTAAACAGCAGTTTGGAAACCTTTGAGCCATAGGCTCGCTTATAAAGGTACCTTGTGACAGTAAGACAAACGAAAATACACAGTATAACAGTACAACACAGTATAACAGTAACTAAGACATAGATACAAACAAGCTGGTACAGGTAGGATTGATGCAAACAATACCAGAGTTATGTTGTCCTTAGCAGCTAGTAGTAAGCTTTGTCATAAGTATTGAGGCTTTGACTGAGTAGCAATTACAGCATAGGTTGTTAATAAGGTGGTTACGTAAGGAAGTTTTGAGCACGCATATAGTTGGAGCTTTGGAGATGGAGGGGCAGTGTGTTGAACTGGAGGGCCCTAAAGCTGAAGGCTCTTTGGCTGTGAGAGGTCCTAGCTCTAGGGATAACAAGAGAGGTTTTCCCAGAGGTCCCAGTATGAACTAGTGGGACAGAGCGGCGATGGTGGTGGTCAATCCTGGCGATAGCTCAAGGAGGTCTTTTTGTAAGGGTACAGGTCAGATATTTGAGGCACTCGTCAAGATCAAGTACCAGCACTTTAGCATACAGTGAGACAGGTGTGTGTTAGCCTAGGTGCCCCAGCAATTAACCTGCAGGCCTTTTTCAGAGTAGAAAGGAATTTTATGGAGTGCGGGGTCTGATCAGCAGCCCTATACACCGGCAGTCCACAGTCCACAGTCCACTAGGGACAGGATAGAGGAGGTGATCATGATCAAAGAGCTCTGGGGAGGCAGTGTTTATACTAATGTAAGATGCCCAATCGGATATTAGTGGCTGGGCAGAGTATGTGTCCATGGAAGGAGAGGAGGGTCAAAATGGATCCCTAGGTATTTATAGGAGCAAACTTGTTCGGAGGGGAAAGAGGACCCAGAGTGAATGAAGAGTTTGAAGTTGCAGGACTTGATTTGAGGGATGAGTGAAGAACATGTTTTTTGTTTTTTAAGATTTATCACCAATCTATGTTCCTTGAACCAGCCCTCTGCTTCAGTGAAGGACTTCTGCAGTGAGTCCTGGAGGCAATAGGTTACGACTTGAGGCAAAGATGACTGCATCATCAGCTGCATAGAATGGAAGTTCCCGAGCAAGAGCGTGGAAGGGTGTTAAGGTAAAGGAAGAATAGTAGGCCCAGAATGGAGCCCTGGGAACCCTAGAAAAGATGGGACAGATGTCTGAGTAGGTCCCATTAATTTTTATACGCTGTGAGCGGTCAGACAGATAACTGGTGCACCAGGAGATAGGCTCAGCAGCAAAACCAGAGAGACTAAGGGCATCAAGAAGGAGGGGTGGGAGACAGTGTCGAAAGTTTTAGAGAGGTCAATGAAGACCGCACCAGCCAGAGAACCAGTGTCTAAGGAGGAGTGGAAAGTTGGAGAACTCTAGGAGGGCTGTGTTGGTGCCTGCAGCCCGCCAGAAGCCATGCTGCTCAGGACGAGGACATTGTAGGTGGAGAGGTAGTCAGAGATTTGAGAGGCCACCACTTTTCCAAGGCCTTGGAGAGGAGAGAGAATGGAGATTGGTCGATAGTTTCCAGCCACAGTCCTATCACCACCTTTAAAGATAGGGATGACAGTGGTGACTTTCCAGGCAGTTGGAACCTTCCCAGGCAAAGAGAGTGGTTGATGAGGCACGTGATCGGGTAAGGACTGTGTCTAAGACTAGCCATAGGGATACACGATCCAGGGTGTCACTGCCTGTACTATTACTCTTGAGGGCAGTGACAAGGTGTGGCCTAAGTTCTTGGGCAGAAACACGGTGGAAGAGAAAATAAGGGTGAGAAAGATTTAGGCAGGTGCTGGGGAGGAGGTCAAAAATTTGTAGGGAGGATAGGCTAAGGTCAGTGAATGAGGTGTTGAGGTGGTTGGCTATGAGGGCTGGGTCTGAGGAGATCACGCCATTAATGTTGATCTGGTGGGTGGGGGAGTGTGCACCCCATTTAACTGTTTAATGTTATCCCAGAAGGTTCTGGGGTCCCCCATGAGGCAGTGAGTGAGGACTGATAGTGCTCAGACTTGGCTTTCTGATGGCCCGAAAATTTGTTTCAGGCGGTAGCATATAACTGCCTGTCATTGGGCCAGCCAGTTCAATGGCATGGTGCCACAGGTTGTCCCTATGTTTGAGTTGGTGGATCAAAGCTGGGGTTACCCAGGGGCATTCTGCCTTTTTAGAACGCGTGGTCAACATTGGGGCAAAGATATCACAGGCATTATTAAGTTCGGGTAAAGAAGGAGAGCTGTGTCGATGTCAGGAGTTGCCTGTATAGAGACCAGTCGACTTGGGACAGAAGTTCCTTAAGTTTTATCAGTCCACCAGGTATTAGACGCCCAGCATGTGGACTGTGCTATGGGTTTGGGGACTGAGGATGACCAGTGGAATAGAATGGGGAGTGATCGCTGAGAGGTCTGGGAGACTGTACATTGGGGATCTGATTAGGGCGGTTGGTGAGTACCACATCAAGCAGGGTACTGGAGCCTCTTGGGTTAGTCCTGGTAGGGTGGTAATCTAGCTTGCATTAGTCTATTGCAGAAAAGGAGTCCTGCAGAGGAGGAGGAGGAGGGGCTGAGCCAGTTGACATTTAGTCACCCACCAGAATTTGATCAGCTGGAAGGTAGTGAGGTAAGGTATTCTGTAAGAGAGGCAGTGGCTCTGTTTGGTCCCTAGGGGGCACGTATGCAGTAGTCAGATAAAGGGTCCTTTAAAGGTCAGGGGTTAGTTTCAGCGTAAGTGCTTGGGCCCTGAGTCAAGGATGGGAGCAGGCATGGCTAGTACGGGAGAGTTCCTTGATATAAATATGCAGTGCCTGCATCCCAACATGGTCGGACCGGAAGAGGGTGAAACCAGGAAGGAGACTAGGAGTTGGGGAGGATCGTCCAGCCAAGTCTCAAACCAGAGCAATGACATCAGGGTTAATTGATGTGACCAGGCATTGTAGTGAGTCAAACATTTTTAGGAGGCTACAGATATTCATGGAGACCATGCATAGGCCTGTGGTGTGAGTCGGGAGCTCCTGGGAACCAGGCTAGGTTTGAATGAATGTTCCCTGACAGGAGTCGTAGCATGACTAACATCCTGGCTGGGAGATGGTGAGAGGTTTTCCTACGATTGACATGAGGGGGGAAGGGAGGCTAAGGGAGCAGGGGATGGGCAGAGCGGTACAGGAAAGGAAGGCAAGAATAAGAAGACACCTAGATGTGCCTGAGGTGAGGAGAAAGCTAGGGGGAGGGCAGGGAGGACCGAGACACACAGAGGTCCCAAGGGGCAGGAGAGCAGGTTCAGGAGCAAGGGGAGGGAGGGGTGCCAGGGCACAGTGCAGAGTAGCAGATGGGTAAGTGGTAGGTGCTGCTAGTGGGGATAGGCAAAGGCAGAGTGTGAGGCAGGGCCCACATTGTGGTGACCAAGATCCCAGGAAGCAGTACTGTACAGATAGAGTAGGGAAGTACCCAGGAGCATAGGTCCCTCTAGTGGCCAGCAGGTATAACCTGCAAATGGGAAAGTGGGGAGATAGGTTCTGGGCAACAGGACGTGATGTCACCGGATGTGATGTCAAGGGTGGATCCTAATTGACAGCTGCCCCTGGGTGGGTGGGGTGGTTGGGTGGGCAGGGCAGGCTGCCTAGCTAGCACTCCCTGCAGGTGTCCAGACGAAGAGAAGAGGCTCTCTTTACCTCGAAAGTTATCAGGCTGGAAATTGCCTCCAGCTCCTCAGGTGAGCTGCTTGTGTTGCTTTGTTTGTCCCAGTGCCTAGCTTGGGGTGGGAGCTGCATGTAGTGGAGAAAACAAAGCCTCTCATTACTATGCAGTGGAGAATATGTTGTGACTTTCACAAAGGAGCTCCACTCTAAGCAAACAGGGCTATTCCAAGATGAGGTCACACTAGGACCCAGCTATCCTAATACCTTCAGTTACAAGCACAATTAGATCCAATACCACAATATTAAACAAGTCTGCTCTATATTAGCTGCTTAGTATATCTGGCTTTAAGGTATACTCAGCAATTAGATCCAATACCACCATATTAAACAAGTCTGCTCTATATTAGCTGCTTGGTATATCTGGCTTTAAGGTATAATCAGCAATTAGCTCCAATACCACCATATTAAACAAGTCTGATCTATATTAGCTGCTTGGTATATCTGGCTTTAAGGTGTAATCAGCAATGCAACTCTAGGGCAACCAGTGAGTCCCTAGCTTTACACTTCAGCATTAGTAGCACAAAGAGAAGCAAATAACAAGCCCACCCAGTGGTGAACAGGGAACAAAGTTCATAAAATCTAAGCGTTCATCAGGTAGCACCCCCCTGCATGCATCCAGACGAAGAGAAGAGGCTCTCTTTACCTTGAAAGTTATCAGGCTGGAAATTCGGCTTCCTCAGCTCCTCAGGTGAGCTGCTTGTGTTGCTTGTGTTGCTTGTTTTAACATATTCTTAAATTGGCACTGTACTTTACTAGTGTTAACAAAAACTGACACAGCATACACAATGTACAGAACAGAACCTTTAGGTGCCGTAATCAATCAATCTGAGGGTTGGAATATGCAGTACTGTGAAATCACGGTTATGTGCCTCTGCAAGCTGTCAGTCTATCACACAACATATATAATAATCCCTGAGATATATCTATGTGTAACCACCCAGTCCCCTGGGGTTACTAGAATCCTATCAGTATTATTGTTAGGAAGGCAGCAGGCAGCTGGTAACCAGCTCATTAGGGACTCCTTTCATAAAGACATCATTTACTCAGCTAACCTGAGGGAGGAATGATTAGGTCATTTAGAACTCTTGCAATCAATCAAACTTTATTTAACCAGACAGTTACATCATTGAGCAAGCTCATTTTCATGCACAGAGCACACTTTTGCTTACAGTAGACAATACTTCGTACAAAATTAGACATCAGTACAGGAAGTTACAATATACAAACTCAGTACTTGGATGAATCAGACATGTAAAGCAAGTGCAAATATGGGCATTTAAAGTGCAGCATATACACGTTGTAGCTCATAGAGTACAAGTGAGGAGAGGAAGGAGGGACATAGAGAAGGGCAGTGGGAAGATAGGGTATCAGACACATAGTAAAGAGGGAAAATAAGGCAGCCTAATAGAATGAGGCCCCCTGAGAAGCTAATTGATGAGAGCGGGAGGTGGGGGGGATGGTTGCCTTAAAGGGATGCTGGCTGACACGGGAAATAGGCAGCCCAGGATTACAGAGGTTAAGGGACTCAGTTGATTGGGATAAGGCTTTACTTGAAACAATCACACACCGTTTTCAGGCCTCTGTAGAGCAGTCCCCTAAATATTAAATCGCTGGACAGCAGGGAGATTTTAAGTAATTTTTGCATGTTATTCCAAAGCACGCTGGTAAAAAGGAGCTAATTGCAGTTGAGCCAAGATGTGTCCTTGTTTGAGGTAGCTTAAGGAGGACAAAGGAGGAGTTCCTTAGTCCATAGGCACCCTTTGAATGTTCAAACAGGTCACATATATAAGGTGGTAATTTGTTGGACAAAGCCCAGAATAGCCACATGAAGATGTTTATTTGCCTCCTCATGGAGAGGGACGGCTAGTCTAATGCTTGGTACAATGAGCAGTGATGAGTCTGCAATAGCAAGTCAAGAACAAATCTCAATACATGATGATAAAGGAATAGCGCAACAGGTGCGTCTCCCGGGATATCATGCCTGGGTGATTAGGCACGGTGCCGCAGGCCGAAAAGTACTAATCACCCCAGAAGTGACATTATCCCAGCACGACACACACCCTGAAGTGCATTATTCCATTATACAACGTTGCCTTTGTAAAAAGTAAATAAAAATATTAAAACATAATTTAAAATCGTTATTATTAATTTTTCAATGAGTAGGCATATTTACATAAAAAGTAGTGCTGATTTATTTTGACCAGTGGGTGGAGCTGCAGCTGTTGTGGTGTAACTGCAACTCTGCCAGCTTCAGCCCAACAACCTACCTCTCTGTAATGCTGCTTAATGTGTCTCTGTGGCAAGTTCATTTTTAAACTACTTTTCTGTCCCTTGCCCTCTCCCCCCACACACACACATACACGTAGGTTTATGTGAGTTTCTTTATTTATTTGGGTCTACATTATTTGTTTTTATCATGTTTGGGCTGAAAACTGAGCAGCAGGGAGTTACCAACAGCATGCATCATGCACTCTGTTTTAATGTTTGGTTCTCCGGTAAAAACAGTGTGACCATGGAGAAGTTCTTCAAAATTACATATTGAAGGTGCCACCCAGAGCAACTGGTGCTGTTTCCCTTTGTGTAGTAGAGCGGGGTGCTGTTTAAAACCACACGCGCATAGTAGGGACTGTACCGCAAGTAAAATCAATGTGAGATGGCTTAATTTTCGTTTTGCTTCCTTTGTTTTGGGAGGGTGTTACTTGAAATGCTATTTATTTTGCTTGTTAGGAAAGTTGAGAGGTTATAGCAGCCAGCAGGGTTAGTGAAACTGGAGAGAATTGTGAAATCAGTTGCCCAATACCATGTGAAGCCGATCGCGATGACGGCTTTGTTTCACTTCGCTCCCTTTCATTGAAAAATGTGTACTTATCAGAATTACTGTGTTTTTGTATCATGTGTGACACATTACTTCAGTTTTGGTGGTTCGGGGGTTAATCTGCGAATGTGGGATGGAGGGATTTCTGTTAAAAAAAAAACATGAAGTCCTGGTAGACTGCACAGTGAGGGCATCTTGGATATGGCATGTGCAGTGATCTGTTTTATTTTGATGTGGTTTTCTGTGTGCTGGGACTAGACCTGTGATGTTATGCCAGGATAACATCACGGGTCCAGTGCCAGCTTGACCAATCAGAGGCTAACATTTTTCTTTCCCATTGTATAATAGAGTGTATCCAGCTTTTGGAGTGCATACTGGGGGCAATGGCTGTACAGCAAATCAGTGTAGTCAATCAGGGGAAGAAAAGTTGTTTGAACCAGCCGCTTTCTAGCTTCCATGGTGAGTAGGCATCTTATGCGGTAGAAAATATCTAGGCGCTGCCTTAGCTTTTTTGTTAACTCACTTAGATGCATACTGAAGGTGAGTTTGTTATCCAGCCAGCCTCCCAGATATTTCAATTTATCCACCAGCTCTAGTGGTTCATTAAGAAGGGTAATAATCTGTGGGGCCCCAGGGATCCCCATATTGTGGGATGGAGAGATAATCATAGCTTTTTTTTTTTTGTTTTGTTTGCATTTAACAAGAGCTTTACGTTCAGCAGGTTGTGCTGGAGGATGATTAAATCCTGCTGTAGCTCCTTGTACGCAATGGCCAAGGAGGGGTTGGTTGTGTAGAGGACTGTGTCATCTGCGAAGAGATGAATATTTCAGCAACCAGCCAGAGTCAATGTGCTGATGTAAAGGGTGAAGAGGTAGTGGTCCCAAATGGAACCTTTAGGAATGCCTCGGAATGTAATTTTAGTAGGAGAGAATTCCTTTTGGGCTTTAGTTTTGCTATTTCGATTTCTGAGGTAGCAGCGGAACCACTTTACTGCAGCAGAGGTTAGACCAATGTTACTCAGGGAATCAAGAAGAATGGAATGATCAACCATATCAAATGCTTTGCTGAGGTCAAGGAAGAGCACATGGATGTACTGTTTACTGTTCTGGGCTTTTAGCCAGTTGTGTGGCTATTCTGGGCTTTGTCCATTTGACACTTACCTGACGTGGTACTCATGTACCTATATTATGACTACTGTGATCTACCTATTACCAAGTGTATACCACCAGTGAATGCCTGTAACACTGGTACATAGATACATAGATACATAGATACATAGATACATAGATACATAGATACATAGATACATAGACAGTGTCGGCAGATAAGGGCCTATGGTCCACCCAGTCTGCCCATTTGAGCTTGTAAGTTCAGTTTGTTTTCCTAGAAGTCTGTTGCCCCTTACCCCTGACCTCTAGAATTCCTTTATGTCTATCCCATGCATTCTAAATCCCGTGATTATTTCAGCCTCACCACTTCCTCTGGCAGGGTGTTCCACTTGTTCTACCACCCGCTCTGTGAAGAAATTCTTTCTCATGTTTCTCTGAATCGCCCTCCTCCAACTTCATCCCATGCCCTAGTCCTGGAACATCTTTTCGCTAAAAATAGTGTTTTCCTGCACCCTGTTCCTCTCCTGTAAGATACTTGTATGTCTCTATCATATCCCTCTCCTCCTCTCCTCCAGGGTGCACATGTTCAATTCCTTCAACCTGTCTTCATAGGACTTGTGATGCAATCCATGCAACCATTTTTGTTGCCCTCCTCTGAACCTTCTCTACCCTGTCTGTGTCCTTATGTGGTATGGTCTCCAGAACTGTACACTGTACTCCGGGTGGGGGCCTCACTAGTGTCTTGTATAGCGGAATTATGATCTCCTTTCCTGCTGGTGATGCCCTGTGTGTTGATCCCAGCATCCTATTTGCTTTACCTGCTGCCTTGTCACACTGTTTCCCTACCTTGAGGTCATCAGAGATTACAACCCCAAGATCCTTTCCTGCTTGGTGCATGCTATATCCTCACCCCAACTGATATATTGTGCCAGGTTTTTGTGCACCATATGCATTATCTTGCACTTCTTTGCATTGATTTTCAACTGCCAAACCTTTGACCATTCTTCAAGTTTCTGCAGGTTGCTTCTCATTCTGTCTACACCCTCTGGTGTGTCTACTCTGTTACAGAGCTTTGTGTCATCAGCGAACAGTGAAATTCTGCCTTCTAGATCCCTGCATAATGTCACTGATGAAAATGTTGAATAGGACCGGTCCCAGCACTGATCCCTGTGGTACCCCACTGGTCACTCTTCCCTCTGTGGAGGGCAACCATTTACCACCACCCTCTATGTCCTGCCACCCAGCCAGTTACCTACCCACCACACTACTGTCCTGCCACACCCATATTCCCCAGTCTGTGTAATAGTCTTCTATGTGGCACAGTGTCAAAGGCCTTGCTGAAGTCCAGATAGGCCATGTCCACTGCCCTCCCTGATCCACCTCCTAGTCACCCAGTCAAAATTAAACGAGGTTGGTCTGACATGACCTCCCCTGGTGAAACCATGCTGCCTTGGGTCTTGTAGTCCATTGACAACCAGATGTTCCACCAATCTTTCCTTCAGTAGTGCTCTCCATGGTCTTCCCCACTACACGGTGAGGCTGACTGGTCTGTAGTTCCCTGCTTCCTCTTTGTTCCCACTTTTGTATAAGAGGACTACATCTGCTGTCCTCCAGTCTTTGGGTACCTCCTGTTTCAGTGATCGGCTAAACAGGATAGCCAGAGGTTCAGCCACCACCTCTCTTAGTTCTTTAAGGACCCTGGGGTGCACCCCGTCTGGACCCATTGCTTTATCAACTCTTATTACTGGTTGCTTTTTTAATCTAAGCGTTATGTACTGTACTGTTTGTTTGCTATGATGTATTGCTCACTTGATGAGGTGCTTTTGTAAATGAGTCTATGACTCAAAGTTCTGTAAACCAATGATCTAATAAATACATAAATAAATAAATAAACTTTGGCAAAAGCAGACATGGTACTGTGCTTGGGTCTGAAACCTGATTGGACTGGACTGAGGATTTTCTCATGATCCAAGTACTCCCTTAATTGAGAATTTAAAATTTTTTCAAGCAGCTTGGCTAAAACAGGAAGCAACAAAACAGACCTATAGTTGTTCTAGTCAGTGGGGTCTCCTGACTTGAACGGGGGATAATGCGTGTGGTTTTCCAACTAGGTGGCAATTCCTCTTGGATAATGAGCTGTTAAAGAGATGGGCAGTTGGAGCTGTCAGATAATAAGAACCTGCTTTTAAGAAGAAGTGTTCAAGCGAATCGGCACCAGCACTCTTTTTGGTGTCCAGCGAGAGGAGCAGGTCCTCCACCTGTTTGTAGGAGACTGGCTGGAACTTGAAGAGGGAGGGTGGTCATGGGGGGGCTATGGTTGGTCCAGTAGCTATGCTGGTGGTGCTTGTGGTGCTCAGTTTACTAACAGATGACATGTCAAATGTGAGGCCTGCAGTGGCAAAGTGGTTATTGAGCTGATCGAGGATCTCGGAAGTATCTGTATTGGAGGTGTTATTTACCACAATTTTAGCTGGTAGCAGGGTGGTAAGGGAATGTCCCTCAACCTCTCTCAGTATCTGCTGAAAACTGGTGGAACAGTTTTTGTTTGCCTCCAGGGCTGATTGGAAGAAGCATTGTTTTTCTAACCTTACCAGTTTTGTGCAGGCATTTCTGGCTGCCTGGAAGGAGAGTCAGTCTGAGTCAGACTGCGACTTCCTAGCCCTTTTCCAAAGGGTGTCTCTATGCCATAAGGACATCTTATGTAGTAGGCTAAACCAATCAGGTTCACTTTTCCTGGATTTAATTTTCCTTAAGGGTGCGAGTTTGTTGATAATGTTTACTAGCAGATCCTGGAAGATACAGAACCCTTACAAAAAAGAAATCCATTTTTGGATTGCTTTCACCTTACTTATGTCTTAATGTTGTTTTTCTGATTTTTTGCGGATTAATCTTGTCTTCTTTTCTGAAAAGGATTTTTTTCCCTGAACCACTGAAGATATATTTAGGATTTAAAAATGCTTCTAAACTTGTTTCAAAAAAGTGAGATTAAACACTGCTTGAAAATGGACTTTTTCCTTAATTGGTTCTCCTATTCTAGCGTGACCTCTTTCCTGTAATAATAATGTGATTATTGATATCTCATGTCCTTTTGCACAAATGATTGATATGTATTTGTAAATGTTTTCTCGTTCTTGACACAGCACATATTGTTATGTTATCTATGTAACCTTTTTTGTACTGCACCTAATTGACGTGGAACCTTTGTAAAAGAGCCTCTGGCTCAAAGGTAGTAATTCCTAGAACAATAGAAAAAAAAACAACTAAAATAGATTTCCTTTTTCAGTTCAAATGCATTTTTAGGCCTATCTAACTGATTCACATATTTGACACCATCCCTGCAGTAATTCCTGCAAAATTTCACAACTTGTGAGGATTGGATAAGCATGTCCTCAACCAGTTGGTAAGTATTCTTACCTAAATTTGAACCAAAGGTTGTGTGTGTTATTGATATTCTACTTATTACTATTACTGAAAGAACATTTTATCTTTTTATTTTTATACTTGTAAGCCAATTTGCATAAATGCCCGCGAAGTTATCCGATTGAGATAGTCTCATATAACGTAATGCAGCATTATTATTTGTCAAAATATGAATAAGTAAATAATACGACTGAAAAGCCATGTCGAAGAAATCCTGTAATGTAACACTAGAAATCCCATAACAGTATCACTCAAGTCCTGTAATAGTGTCATTCAGAGCTCATAGGACTATTGTTCTGAGCTCTGAACAGTAGTATTAGGAGAGTAACCTAGCATTGCAAGCTGACAAATTTGTTGTGCTGAGTGGGAGATGGCCTTAACTCTAACTTTTGTGCATCGTAAAACATTGCTGCCACTAAGAAACTGCCAAAATCCCTCGATAATGGCTCTCTTAAAGTAAATTTCCGAGCTGTGAATGGGGTTTTTGACATTATAACCCATTACAACAGCGTAAGTCCTAATATATGAAAATCATTTTTATTATGCCTGTTGGGAAGGGTTGTAAATCAGTGAGCTTAAAAGGGATCATAAATCAGGTAGCTCAGTGGGTAGCTGATCCCTTCTAGTTCCTGGTTCGCTCCAACAGGCAGACATTTTATGACATCCAACCAGGAGGAGTGCAGGGAACTGCCCCATTGAACACTATGCGTCTCAGTTTCAAATCTTTTTATTTTAAATGATAAAGCAACCTCTGGTACATCTGAAAGGCACTGCAACAAACTGGCCCCTTTATTAGTTAAGTGTTTGCTTTTATATCTACCAGATATAGTTTCATCACTTAAAAAACAAACCTTTGTTTTTTAAAACAAGCCACATAGATTTCAATGGGTCACGCCACCAGGTCTCCTGGTTATAAGCCATAAATTGTCATGATGCTGGCATTGCTGACAGATGGGAAGTGTTAAGGGATCAGCTGGCATTGAGCTTGGCCCGATCTGTGATCCAATTCCCTCAGGTGAAATAGAAAATTGTCTTTCATGGGTCATAGGGCTTACACTTCTGTAAGGTAATGTGCCTGAAAACTCAATACATCATGAGGTAAATTCTCCTTTGACTAAAGTAGAAACAACTGAAGACAGAATCTAATCTGTAAAATTTTCTGCGAATGTGAGTACCAAAAAAAATAATTGCATTGATGCCTGGTTTATGACTTCAGTAAATGGTGATCCTAATTCTCAAAGCTCTTGGAATGGTGCAAGGGCCTTGCACCAGAGGGAATGGCACAAAGTGCCCTTGCACCAAAAAGATACATTGGGAGAGATTCTCAAATGCAGCCTGCATCAGCTACAGGCTTTGAGCATTAAACGCGCTTGCACCATCCTTGTCACACAAAATGAACTGTAGCAAGATGCTAGGGGACATGTGGAAGCTGCAAGCTGCTATATCCCCTAATTAGGTATTCTCTAAACCTTCCCAGAGCACAAACTTCTAAGTGCCCTTCGATCAGGCAGGCTGGTCTAAGGGTACTTACAACATCAACCTCTGGGAGAGTTTGGCCACTTGGCGCCCACCTCAGAGTCCTGTTCAATATGTGCTGCCATCCTACTCAACCCCTTTAGTGATATTAATCACAGCCCCTGGTAGTCTAGCAGCCCCTCACCCTGATGTACCATGAATAAAAATATTAGCAAAATCATTCCTGGGTGGTCTAGCAGATCCCCTCCATATCCCTGATGCCCTTTATATTTGAATATTGAAACCCAATTTCTGATGGTCTAGTGGACTCCCCCACCGTGTGGCAGTAGTGCCCACCACCCTGCTCGCCATATCCTCAAACAAGTCCTCAGGTGCTATTGATGAAACAGCTGTAGCGGGAAAGTGGTGGCAATGACAGAGTAATAACTTCCAGTGTTCCCAGTCCTGCACAACCATCTTATCTCTTTACTCACTGCCCATTCTTTCCATAGCAGCTCCAGGCTTCTGTTCTCCCTTCCGCTGCTCCAGACTGCAAACACAAACCATTTATTCAATCTCCAGAGTGCTCGCTCTGGACTGCATTAAATCCTCGCCTACTGCGTGGCACGAGTTTCACTGTTCCATTACTGAGCCTCCCAGCGCAAGGCACCAGCAAGCACCTCATGCATTATAACGCACCTGGGTATGCTCTTATCAGGCCAAAACCCACACCTCATCATGTCTTATTGCTGGCTTATACAATAGGGGTTTAGTAAATAGTCGGATTCTTACCACATACTGATTTCAGGAAGCTGATGTGTACACAGTGAGAAAACGCACCAGATAAATATACTGTGTATACATCAGCAAAAAATATTACTACTCTCCCTACAACAGCTACTCTAACAGCCAAATGCTATGGAAGAAAACTGGAAATGGGGAAAAAACACAGATATCACAAAAACTCTACAAGTTAGCTGAAGAAAACGTAACAGTATCTATTGTATAAAACGGATACGTGATGGTAAGGGGCTTGATATGTGTAACAACACAAGGTAAGTGAGCTCAGAAAAATCACTCATGGCTCCTTCCTGAGCTCGCTTGCTACTCATTGCATCACATAGCCCCTTAATACTTATATACACACATATTGAAAAGGATTGGCCCATGGCACCCCGCTTATTGCTCCCTTCTCCATGGAATTTACCACCAACTTATGGCATCAACCAGTTCTACCACCCACCTAGTTATTTTCTGTCCCACCCCTAAGCTTTCTAGTTTTTTTACCAGCCTTCTATGAGGGACTGTGTTGAAGGCCTTTCTGAAGTTCAGATAGGCCACATCCACAGCACCCCCTGGTCAATCACCTTCTTCACCCAATCAAAAAAAATTCTATTAAGTCAGAGGGCCAGCCAGGGAAGAAGGATTGTGCATCCGAGGACTGCTCTCCTTCTCCATGGAGGGGGTGGTGAGTTTGGCACAGGAAGGCTGGGTGTGCCATGCATGCTGACGCCAAAGTGTTCAATGCGGCGGGTTGGACGCTGGTCTTCATTGCAAGTCCCCGCCCCCATACACTGGGGAAGAAATGCTGCTGGCCACTCTGAATGAAACCTGCCCTCAGCTTCCATCACTCCTAGGTTAGCCCGCCGACCTATCCTGATGTTGCTGCACCTTAAGGGTCAGTGCCATGACCCTGCCCTGAGCGGGTGTCAGGATATCGGTGAGTGTGACTGATTTGGGAACAGAAGTGGGGGTCCATGACTGGGTTGAGGAATTGGGTACAGCGGCAAGAAAAAGTGTACTGAATTAAAAAAAAAAAATTCTATTAAGTTTGTCTGGCATGACCTCCCATTTGTGAAACCATGCTACCTTTTGTCCCACTGTTCACTGTCTGCAAGGTGTGTTGGCCACCCTTTCCTTTACTGACACAAATGAACGATGACAGGAGCTAGACAAATATTTGTTTTACTATTTCTAGTAAGTGTCATCAATATTCATTTTTAATGGCAGCATTTATACCCATTAAATTATTATATTTAACATTACTTTTTAAAAATTATTTTTTTATTTATGCTTAATGGCTCCTCCATGGAGCTGGACGGGTTGCTCTGGTCCTCCTCGAGGGACTCAGATCTCGACATCGAACGCATTGGTCAATCAGGACCCTGTCGGCTCCTCAGATGTTTTCCGCCTGTTTCTCTTCCTGGCACCCAAGTTGAACAATGGATGAGGCAGCTGCCCCCACCTCTGCAGAAGCAGGCAGGCAGACACCCTGAATAGGTGCCCTCTCCACATCTCGGTGACACGCCAGTGCCAATACCCAGCCACTGCCAGGTGTCAGTCCAGAGCATGCCACACTGTCCCCCCTCAACAATGAAGGAGAGCTGTCTATGGATGCTCACTCCTTTCTCCCCCTGTAGCCCCTGAGCAACCTGAGTCCATTTCTGAACCAGGGTCCCCAGCATTGTGTGCGGTGTGGTGTCCAGTGCCTTAACCCTCAGCACCACCGGGCTGGCATAATGAGCATTTCCTACCATTAACAAATGCCACGTTGGTGCCAAGTACATTAATGGCCATTAAACAGCAACTATGTGCCAATAGACTTCATGGACAATCCATTACATGGGTGAGTAGAGATGGTCGACTTAGTGAGCTGCAGTAATGAGGGCTACTATGTATTTTGTATAGCTGACATGCAGATGGTGTGGGAGTGTGGATTCTTGTCATGTGTGTTGCTGGGTGATAGGTAGAAGCGGGGAACAGAGTGCTGTGGGGAGACTGAACAAGACATGCCATTCAGCTGAATGATGCCCCTGACACTCTCAGGCCCATGCTACTCTCCACAATGGTTTGCACCAAAGAGTTATTCAGAGGGAGTGAAATCCCAAAGGGACCACCACCAAAAAGGTAAGACATTACAGGGTAAACATTATGCTGAGACAACCAACTGCCCAGGGTGTAGTGAGGCCCAGTGCTGCAGATACAGGGTCTTACTACCCCTGGAAGCGTGTCTGTCTCAGCATAATGCCCACCCAGGAGTATCTCGTACTTAGAAAATGGGTAATATATTGTTTTGTTTTAAAAAATGAAAAGAATAAAAAAAAAATGTTTAAAAAGTAAATACAAAAAAGGTTTCATTTTAAAAATGAAATAGTTCCTGCACTATCTCTCACTAGGAAGAGCTGTGATTTTGTGTCTTGCTATTACCTGGTCCCCACTGCCTTCTCTCAGGATCGGGAGGGACTGACACACTATCTGTATAGTTTTATTTATTTTCCCTTCTTTTTTTAAACATCTTTTCCCCTCATCGCAACTTTTGGATGTTTTGTTGAATTTCTGGTCCCCTGCTGGTGAAGACCAGGGTGACTGTATACATGGTTTTACCTCTTATTTTATTATTAGCTTTAATGAGTTTGTCCCTTGTTGCTACTCTCAGTCTTTCTCTATCAGTTTTCCCAGTCTTCACTGCCTGCCCTAAGGACAGGGACTATGTGATAAAAAAAAAAAAAAATTTCCTGGTCCTCCCTGCACGCTCTGAAGATCAGGAGTTAATATGCATAATTTCAGCAGTGTTTTAGTGTAGCAGCTAGGTGGGTGGCAGACAGGTGATGGAGGATGGAGTGTGATTTAAAATATGCCAAAAATCCCTGATGTAAAAACTGAAAACAATGCCCAATGTGCTCTATCAGAGTGAAGAATGAAGAGAGAAGATTACAATGGTTAAGTTAGGGATGGTTAAGTTTTTATTTTAAAAAGGTGTCCTTTTAAAACACAATGGCTCTCATATTCAAATGGACCCACAGGAACCTTGCAAATGCTTCCGCTGCACTTTTGCCCAACCTGGCAGCTGCAATATTCAGTTGGTTAGTGCATGGCACAATCTGTCTGAATATTGGGTTGTATTGTTGCAGGGGTAAGTGCAGTAATCCTGCCAGCTTGCATCTGTGTTGTATATAGCCCATGAGGAATAGCGCTGCCCAAAACAGGATGGTGACAAGACCCCTGAGGGCAATGCTCAGCCCCAACATGTAAATCTGCCCATTGGGCATGCAAAGTGCTAAGGGGACATTTGAATGCCCATTATAGGTTCATTTTCATGGGGTGCAGCAGCCCCTTAGCACCACTGACACTGTACTGGGACCCAGCTAGTGGTGCCTACCCCCCTGCTCACCCATCCTTGTCACCATCAATGCTCCCCTGAGTCTAACTTGCCTCTCACCTACTTAGCCAGCTGCCATATAAGCTGTCAGTGGGTGTACATACTGTATCACACTTACTGACAGCTCATATTGTGTTCGACTGCAGAGGTGAATGGAGGGCCTTGCTTGTCACCATATCGGACTGCAATGATCTCTAGCCAACCTGGTGGAGGGTGTTGGGAAGTGGTTTGTAAGCAAGCAGATCAGGTGGGAGGTTGCTGGGCCACCACTGATGCCTTGCACGTGTCGAGACAGATGATGGGGTACCACTAGCCACAGGCATTTATGGTGATGGGAATGGGTGACTAAATACACAGTAGACCACCAGGGAGTACTAAAGTGATGGGAATGGGTGATCGGAGGACCCTCTGGACCACAAGAGAGCATTGACAGTGAGAGAACAGATGACTAGAGATTGGGCAGCTGCAGTGCATTTCTTACCTGGTATTGGCGTGAGGGGCTACAATATTTGTGCCCCATTTAGAAACTGGTTTCTGGTGGCAATGTAGCTCCACTTTGGGGCTGTTTAGCACTTCCGCAAACATTTGAAAATGCTATTGCCTTAATATGCATTAGGTAACCCTTTCTTTTGCACAAGAGGTATTTCAGTGCCTGGGCACTGCTGGGTTTAGGGGGCCCTACAGGACCTTTGAATATGGCCCTACCCCAAGCACAAGCACAAACACGGGTAGTGCTGGTGCTACCTTTTGTATATGAGGCCAATGTCCTAAACTAGCACAGTTATATTTTTCTGTTATGGAACACTCTGGCACTCATACTTTTTCTTCAGTGTGCATTACGCAGAAATAAATGCACAGCTGCCAGCCTATCACAGTCAATCAGAAGCATGGACACATAGGGAGTGGAGCTGAAAAAAGCTTCCTACTGCTCCTGTAAGAGCTCACCAAAAATGAAATGCCTCAGTTTGGCTATCCTTGGTAAATAAAGGGTTAAAAATGTGGGTTCCCCAGTACAGTCTTTCTATATTGATCCCCACCCAATGTAATTCTCTGTAATAATTAGTGCATCTTGTAAAACTGGCCTTTATTTGTTAAACTCATTTTTATTGTGGAAAAGAACATCACATACATTACACAGGTTCTTATCTACCAGGAAGAATCACATAAGTCTACAAATTAGGCATCAGACTTGACTTTTTAATATGTTTCTTTCACTTTAAACATCTAGTCATACAGTAAGAAAAACTACAACTCCCAAAATCCATTGGGGCATCAAGATATGCATATGACTTAATTCCTCATGTGACTTCCTGTACTCTCTCCACATCTGAATCAGTTAACAGTTGGGCATCTCAGAGATGGAACAATTTCTACATGGATAGCTGGATGGATTTTAAACAGTTTGCAAGTAAAGTACTATATCCGGAGAAAAAACGTTACTGCTTTTTATCTGAGCAAATCTGGAGTAAGCTGCAGATTGAGAAATAAATATTTATTTACTGCAGATATTTCAGTGTTTGTGTGTGGAACAGGAGAGGGAGGGGGCTTTTTGTTTGCATTTGATAGTGTATTTCATTAAAAAACATTTGCTTCTTGCTTGTGTTAATTTATTATATTAGTAATGCTGGAACCCCTGTGCTTGTTTTTGGTTCTGTTTTTAAAGCTGCAGACTGTTGTTTATAAAAATATCTCCTTATATACAGTACTTGTGGAGGAATTTATATTTGATTGCATATCCTGTTTGCAAACTGATGTGAGAAAGCTGTGCTTTTACATTTAATATTTAATTAGAACTTTAGCATATGTAAAGCCATTACATTAAATAGTAATGCTGGGATCAGTGTATTTTTTTTTTCTGAAGACTGCTGAAAATGCTGTGCTCAGTCTGAATTTTGGAGTACTGTATGTTTTTATGTTAGTGTTTCACATTGTATTTGCACTAGGTTGAGAGGTATATGGTCCCTGGTTGTGGAAAGGTGATCTAGTTGCAGAGAGGGTGGTGTGGGGGAGGTTCTGCTGTGGAGTGATGTTGGGTCCAGCTCCTGGGAAGGATGGTCATCTGGGTGTGCAGCTCCAGGGAGGGACTCAGCTGGTGGAGGCTGTTTCATTGGTAGAAATGATGGTCCCAGGGGGTCCAGCTGCAGGGAAGGTTGCTGCTGGGTGAAGCTGGTCCAGGGCATAAAAGGGTGAGCCAGCTGCAGGGAGGGTGGTTGTTGCTGGTGGGTGCTAGTACAGGGATGGAAAGGAGGTCCTCCTGCAGAGCTGGTGGTCAGCTGGGTGGCTGGAACGGGGCTTGTTGTAGGTCTAGATCTAGGTAGAGTGGTTGGCTGGGGGAGTGCTGGTCCAAGGGCTTGGGTGGGGCAGCTGCAGAGACTTGTTTGTTGGAGGGGAGGCTTGGGGTACTCCAGCTACATGATGGTTGTTTGCCATGTGGTTGGAGGTTGGTCTGGATGCAGGAAGGTTGATCGGCTTGGGAAGAGCCTGGTCTGGAGACTTTGTGGCTCTCTAACTCCAGTGAGGTTGCTCATCATCAGGCTGTCAGCATGGCTCAGTTAGTAGCACATCTGCCTTTGAACCAGAAGGTCATGGGTTCTCGTCCCACACTGGGATTGTACTTGCACCTAAAACACTGGCATCTGGGTGTTGTATTGCTGGGGTGTGCTGTCCTTCAGATGAGACAGTAAACCGAAGTCCCTTCTACGCATCCTGGTGCTGTCCTGGCGGGTGTCCAGGTGGAAGTAAAAGAACCCAGGGCACTCTTTGCAAAGAACAGGGGACATTATTGATGTACTGGCCAACATTCCCTTTCACCAGTTCATGCAATTGTCCAGGCTGTGTGTGGGTGTTAACATGCGATATGGCTGCCACCACACATTGTCACTTCACTACCAGTCCGACATTGCCTGTAAAGCACTTTGGGATACATTGTGTATGAAAAGTGCTATATAAATGCTGATTCTTCTTCTTCACCATGGAGAGGCTAGAGCTAGAAGGGTTGTCCAGCTGCATGGAGGGTGGTCTGGTGCCTGGAAGGGGGGATCTAGCAGAGAGGAGGGTGGTTGGCTGTGGGTGGGAGGAGGCTGATCTTGGCACTGGATGGTGGGGGTGGAGGTGGGGGTCAGACTGGAATTCTTAGGATATACAGTGTAATGGGAAAACTTGACTTCTCAGGATGAACTATTGACTTCCAGTAGTCAAAACATCAGTCTGTCAGTTCATCCATTAGTGTAAATATTTCCCCTCTGTAGCCCTCAACTAATAAGGCTAGTACTGTTGGCTCTGAGCTATGCCACTTACACTCCCCTCACCATTATTTATATAGATCTATATATGTATATATTGTACATAGAAACCTAGACTTTAATGGTACATAAGGACTGCTTGGTCCACCCAGTCTGCCCATTTCCCTGCCTACTGGATAAGCTGCAGATTCTAGTTTACCAACAGCCTACTTCCTTCTACCTCTCCCCCCACTATAATTGCCTTATGGCTGTCCCATGCATTCTTGAATTCCCCTACTGTTTTTGACCCCACAACCTCCTCAGGAAGGCAGTTCTACACGTCCACCACTCTCTCTGTTTAAAAATAAATAAATATTTCCTTATCCTGCCCCTGAGCCATCCCCCAACTATCTTTAAATTGTGTCCCCTTGTTCTTGCACATCTCTTTTTCTGAAAGATGCTACCCTCTTGGACTTTGTTGATTCCCTTGAGGCACTTAAGTTTCTATCATGCCCCCCCTTTCCTCAAAGGTATACATATTTTAAAGAGCAGCTGACGCCTTTGGGAAAACTTTGGAAAACATCATATTTAGGCACGTCAGTTTTTATTCATATACCTTGTATAGATTTCTCCTCTTCATTATTACTGAAGAAAGTACCACAAAAAATAATATTTATGCCTCAGAGTTCATCTGCCTCTGTAGATTATTTCCAACTTGAAATCAATAATGCCCTGTTGTTACATCACAGTCTGTTGCCATGGGAATAACTGTGATGTCCCAAGCAGAGTATTATGACATTGGGTTGGGAAGAAGCAATAGGAGCAGATGAACCCTCAAGAAACAAGCATCTTGTTTTTGAGGCAGATTACCTCAGTAATAAGTAACAGGGATAAGAAATACACAGTCGATGAGAAATATATAGGCTGCTTTGTGTCCAACTTATGTTTTGGAAAGTTCTTCTCGAGGTGTCGATGGCTCTTTAAGCTCTCTTAGTCTCTCTCTTCATATGGCTTTTGTTGCAGACCCTGCATCATTTTAGTTGCTCTCCTCTGGACCGCCACCATCCTGTGTCACACTCACTGCCACCACCTCACTGTTCAATACACACTACCGCCACTGCACTGTCACATGCATCACCATCTCTGTACAGTGCCATATGCCACGCTGACTGCTTGCTGTGCCATGTGCTCTGTCAGCAACATGCAGTGACTCATGTATTGTCATCACTACATTGCTGCATGCACTGCCAACTGTGTGCCATGTACACTGTCATCACCACACAGTGCCACTTGCACAGTTTCCAGCTTGCTGTTATAGGCACAATGCCACCGCTCGCTGTGCTGCATGCACCACAGATTCCATACTGAGCCACTTTTGCTGCTATCAATGTTGGGTGTCATGTGCACTGCCAACTTCGCTGGAACTGTATCTGCTGTTGGCCATTGCTGTACCTTTGCTCATTTGCCCTGGGCTGGAGGCTGGGGCATGTGTGGCATCAGTTATTTTCATTCAACCACCCTTGAAGGCCCAACTGTTGATACATGCTGTGTGGGTCAGGTGGTATCCATGTGCAGCAGAATTAAGGCCTATTATGTTAAAATTATTACAGCAAAATGAAGGCCTACACTTTAAGGCTACATCCTGGCTACTCCACTGACCTGTTCACAATGACACCCCTTTTAACCCAGGTTTTTTTTTTTTTACTTATTCTTTATGCCCCCTTCCATCGGGGTCCTCCGTACACCACATAGGCTGTGCTGGGAGGACCCTAGAAAGCCTGCCCCCATTAAGTGCTCCTCTCCAGTAACCATGCTTAGCACAAACTGCACTGCCACCCATGGTCACCCAGAAGGCTGAACAGCAGTGAGGGCTGCAGCTCACCCTCCCCAGAGAAGGAGAGCAGCCCTGCGGGCATTCTATCCTTCTCCCCCCAGCCAGCCCGCCAGCAGCCCAGGCTCACTACTGAACCCGAGTTGCTGGTGTTGCAAACAGTAGCGCTACTGCTGTGCCAGCTGACCAGCCCTTTTAACCCACTTTTAAAGCTGAGAGGTCATGTGAAATTTCCAAGGTCATATCCTGAGCCAGTGACCTTGGTGGGATTTGAACCAGGGATCACCAGTCTCATGTATGTAATATTTATGTTCTCCCTGTAGCTCTTGTACTTCTCTGGAACTTTGTCTCTACTCTTATTTTTATTTTTTCTTTATACTAATCCTTTTTTTCTGCTTTTATTTCTACAGGTTTGAGAGGATATTGACCCTGGCCTGACAGAACACACACTCCCTACATATCAGATAAGTATTGCTTATGTTTAACTTTCCCTATTGGTCGTGTTTTGTTCTTGAAGAACTATGGGTCCTTTGTGACCCCATGGCTTTGTTTTTTGTTTTATTTTGACAGGTATGATTGGACATTACTCCGAGACACCCATCCCAGACTCCTCAGTACTAAGGTAAGAGATCTCTTTTCTATGCTAGGTAGGCAAGCTTTAATGATGTAGCCATAACTGTACCTTGCCTGTCTCCTGTACCCCTTGCATTGCCTACACCCATGATCCACATATCATGTTAATGCATTTGCAGTGGAACACTGGAATCAGAATGCCGTATTCAGCAGGAATGCAACAAAATGAATATGGGTGCATTCAGGTTACCACACGGCATTTACTAACCCTGCAGGAAGAAATGTTTTGAACTAAAACAGATCTGTCAGTTTAAGGGGCTTTCCATCACAGTGCCAACATAAATGTGTGGGGACAGCCCGGAGTAAATTTTTAAGGATGGTAAGTCTTCACCTTCCTCCCAGGTTTAGGTCATCTTCCATAGTTTAGAAGGTCTGGCATTTATCATTGATGAAGGCCAGCAGAAGCTGATTTTCCACCATGGGAAGAGGTAGCCCCTTGAGTAAAACATTTTTATTTTATTTTATTTAGTGATTCAGAAAAGACCTTTGAGCACAAGCTCTTTTACAAAGGTGCCACACCATAGATTGCAGAACAAAGTACAACTGGAGAAAGCAAAGGTACGTCACAATGAACGATACAGCTTGGATTCAGAATTTACAGAATGACTCAAAACATAGGTACAAGTTAAAATAACAAGAAAAACACTTTGGGGGGAATAAGCAGCCACAAAGTGCCTTGTTAGTAGTTCAGAGGGATGGGGATAGCTGGCAGTGGGGTGAAGAAAGGAGGTACGAGAGAGAGGTATGTACTGCTGTGGAGGTGAAGGGTGGGGGAAGAAGGGCGATGAAGGCCAGCAGAAGCTGATTTTCCACCATGGGAAGAGGCAGCCCCATGAGTAAAACATTTTTATTTTATTTATTTAGTGATTCAGAAAAGACCTTTTGAGCGCATGCTCTTTTACAAAGGTTCCACGTCATAGACTGCAAAACAAAGTACAATTGGAGAAAATGAGGGTATATCACGATGAATGATACAGCTTGGATTCAGAACTTGCAGAATAACTCAAAACATAGGTACAAGTTAAATAACAAGAAAAACACTTTATGATGGTGGGAAGGGAATAAGCAGCCACAAAGTGCCTTGTCAGTAGTTCAGAGGGATGGGGATAGCTGGCAGTGGGGTGAAGAAAGGAAGTACGAGTGAGAGGTATGTACTGTGGTGGAGGTGAAGGATAGGGGAAGAAGGGCAATGAAGGCCAGCAGAAGCTGATTTTCCACCATGGGCAGGAATAGGGGGGTGAGGGGAGGCTGAGCAGAGAAGATGTGCTAGAGTAAATGGTGGGGTGTGAAGGGGCATAGGCAGCTTGCATTAGTAGTGACTGTTAGGGAAATTCACGGGACTGGGAGTTTGGGGGAGGGGGAAAAGGTGGGGTGGCGGGTGCCAAAGGAGCATGACGTGAACAAATTGCTGAGGCAAGTCATGAGAAGGAAGAGAGGGAGGGGCTACCTGAGGCCTGCCTAGTGCTTACTGGGGGGGCAGCGAGAGCGGGTGTGGCTGGACCTGGGGGAAGGTTCACTTAGTGTTATTAGGTGCTGTTTGAGGTCAGTTTTGAATTGGGCCAGACAATTGGTGACCAAGAGGTGCCCAGGGAGTTCATTCATCCACAGGGTGGCCCAGTAGGCAAATACACATTGCCCAAGTGACGTGCAATGGAAGTGGATAGCCAAGGCCCCTCTAGTCCTCCTCCTGATAATCTGTAATGAGTTGGCCACCTCGATCAAGTTGCCTACACAAGGCAATGTTTTACCCAATAGAGCCTTCTTCCCTAGGATGCAAGTCTGGAATTTGACTCTGTTTCTTGAGAACAGCCAATTTGCGTGTTTGTGCAGTGTGCAGGTGTGTGTGCCATGCTCAACATCCAGGGTGAGTCTGCAGGCTTTGTTGAGTGCAGCCTGAACCATCTTGAGCGCTGTATTCATTGCTGCCTCGTAGACCAGTAGTTCATAGTCAATAGTAGATATGATGGAGCTGTGGACTGAAAGGTGGAGCGCCCCTGGAGAGAGGTATTGTCTGTGCCAGAACAGAACGCAATCTTGAGTGATGACTGTCTTGACCAGAGAGTCAGCATGGTGCTAACCGTGAAGGTATCATCTATTACAACCCCAGATACTTGAACAAGTGGACTTGTTCAGCGGCTCACTGCATGAGTTGGAGATGATGAGGGTGGTGCTTATTTTTGTTGTGGTATGGATAAAAGCAAGGCCTTTGTTTTTTTGTAGTTTAGTAGCAGCTTATGACTACAGAACCAGTCCTTGAGTTTGGAGGAGTTCTGCAGCTCAGATTGTAGGGCAGCCTGAGACATGCTGCTGCTCAGGAGCACAGCATCATCTGCATACAGTATGAGTTTGGTGTCGCAGGCTGTGGGAAGGTCATTTAAGAAGAGGTTGAAGAGTAGGGGCCTCAGTATTGATTCCTGGGGTACTCCTAATGATTCCTCTCTTGTGCTGGATACTGTTTGCCCAATTGGCATGATAGTAGGCAAGCTTTGTCTGTGATCTGTTTGAAGAACAGTATGGCATGATGCCAGGTAGTTGAGACATGGTGCTGGGTGTTGCTGTTCCAAGTGCACTGAAGGGGTTGAGTAGGGTAACATGCTGATAGTGACCCCTTGTTTATGCTGGAGTGCTACCTCTGAGAGGGTGTGCCGACTATGGGAACAGCCTGGGCTGGCACCTGGTTCCAGGCAACAACACAGAATTTGTCCAGCAGGAAATAGGTTGGCCTCTTGGCGGGGGAGGATTGGGAGGAGTAGAGCTGTTGCTGGCATGGAGAGTCTGATTATGTAATATTTAGAGAACAGTCTCAACCTAAAGAATGCCAGGTGCATTGGGAGAGGATAAGGGGCAGGTGCGGCAAGAGAGTGGAGGTATTTTCAGTGAGAGATGTAGGCTGCTGCTGTATACCTGACTGTAAGGAAAATGCAGCAGGAAGTGCAAGTAGCTTTATCACAACAGTTGGGCAAGGAATGCACACACTTAGTATAATCATTATATCCTTGTGTCTATATGCACACACTGTAGCTTTTCAAGCAGGGAGCTTGCTCTGTGGCCCTGGGGAAGGAGACAAGCAAGCGAGTGTCTCATGAACTTTATCCAGAAGTCACAACCCACACATCAGCTTGTCATCTGAGGACCACTCACCTAGAAAGAACATATAAAAAAAAAAAAAAAAAAAAGGAATCATAATTCAACCAGTCCATGTAAGGGCTCACAGCAGTCATACTGCAGATAAGTAACGCTTTTGGTTCTTATTGCCATCCACAGCATGGCGCCTCGCTCATTGTACTTGAACCTGGAAATATGGCATTGCCATTCTAGTCTTCTTTCTAGTTCTGTGTAATCTGCCATGTGCCAAGGTAGGTTAAAATAATCCCATGCAAAGAATAAAAGTAGCACAAACCACAATGAATCCAAGTTCGAGACACAGAGCTTGGTTGCAAAAAGTGCCGAGTGTTGCTTTATTTGATAAAAACCATGGAGTCATGGTGGTTGCTCGAACAAACTCTAGCAACTACCCTTGGCTCCATGGATTTGTATCAAATAAAGCAACACTCTGCTCCTTTTTTGCAAATGAACATTGTGTCTCAAACTTGCATTCTTTGGGTTTGCGCTACTTTTGTTCTTTGCATAGGATTTACTTCATTTGTATTTGTTGGTACCTTGATCCCTAGTCATTGCCATCTGCTTCCTGACTTGTGGGGTTACTAATGGCTCTTAAAAATATATGGTCTGGTCTCACTGCTCACGCATGCTGTTTATTTACAGCAGAGCATGTGCATGTGGCCAGTGGGTATGACAGCATGCATGGGATTGGTGGATGAGACAGCATGCATAGGGGTGTAGAATCATGAGGTGTGACAGCGGACATGGTGTTATGTGGTCAGTTGGTGTGACAGCATGTATGGGGAGGCATGGGGGTCATGAGGTATGATAGTGTGCATGATGGTATAGGTCAGTGAGTTTGACAGGGTGTATGGTGGATGATGAGTGTGATAACATATGTGGTCATTTGGTGTGATGGCGTGAATGGAGGCACATGGTCAGTAGATGGATGTGACAGCATAAGAACATATGAAAATAGCCAGTAGAAGAAGACCTCTTGGTCTATTGAGTCTACTTGAATTGATGCAGGGTCCTGGTCTTGCAAATACACTAGTGACTCTGTCCCCCTCCTGCCTACCTAGCCCCCCTAACTTTCTCCTGTCTTGGTCCCATGACTTCACTCTATGTCTGTACTAAGCTGTCTTGAAAGACCCCGCAGTCTTTGTCTTCACCACCTGTTCTAGCAGCTCATTCCAAGCAGACACCACTCATTTTGTAACAAAAAAAAATCAATTCTTCCTTACATCCTTTCTGAATCTACCCTCCATCAGTTTTAGGCAGTGTCCCACAGTGATGCCACTAAAGAGGCCCTCTCGTTCCACTCTGTTTACTCCCTTTATGTACTTGAAGGTTTCTGTCACATCACCCCTCTCCCTCCTCTCTTCCAGGGAGCACATCTTCAGGGCACTTATCTTCTCCTCATATGACCTGTTCTTGTTGCCCTATGATCATTTGAGCTGCTCTCCTCTGGATCCCCTCCAGCATGTTAATGTCCTTCTTCAGGTACGGATGCCAACACTTCACCCTGTATTCTAGATGTGGTCTTACCAATGTCCTGTACAATGGCAAAATAACCTCACTCTGCCTGCTACTGAAACCTCTTGCATTACATCCAAGCATCCTAGTTGCCTTCGTCACAGCCTTTCAGCATTGAGCGGAATGTTTCGGGTCACTTGTAATTACCACCTCCGGGTCCTTTTCAGAAGCTGCTTCCTGAACCTTCCCTATGTAGTACTCTGTCCTTGGGTTTTTGGCCCCAATATGCATCACTTTGCACTTTTTCACATTGAACCCAAGTTGCCATATTCCTGTCCATCTCTTCAGTCATGCTGAGTCCTCCCTCAGCTCTTGTATCCCCTCCTGGGTATCCACTGTCCCACAGAGTGTGGTGTCATCTGCAAACAGGCACACCTTGCCTTGAATGCCTTCTCCAGTGTCCCTAATAAAGAGGTTAAACAATACTGGCCTCAATACTGACCCTTGTGTGACCACACTGGTGACCTTTTTGGTTCTTGAGAACTCCACCCTCCCCCAACTACTCTTTGTGTTTGGCCACTTACCCATTTTTAACCCATCTTACCAGTTTCTCCCCCACCCCTAGGTCCTTCAGTTTCATTATCAACCTTCTGTGTGGCACAGATTCGAAGGCCTACCAAAGTTTAGGTAGATGGTGTATTGCCTAGCATTTCTTCACCGCCCTTTTGACCCTATTGAAGAACTTATCAAGTTTATCTGATATGATCTGCCTGCAACAAACCCATGTTGTTTCTTGTTCTGTAGACTATTCTCCTCCAAGTACCTGATTAGCTTCCTTCCAGCAGTATGTTCTCCATGAATTTACATACTGTTCGGGTTGGGCTGACTGAATCTATGGTGCCCAAGGTCCTCCTTGGGTCCCACTGTTGTGAGTGGCACTGCATGTGCTGTTCTCCATTCTACTGGTTCTATTCCCATTTATCAAAGAGACCGATTGCAGAAATTGTCAGTAGAGCTGCCAGCTCCTCGGCCAACTCTTATAGCATCCTGGGGTGTGTGCATCTGGACCCAAGGATTTGTCTACCCACCTTCACTCTTTCTGTCCCTATGATTCCTATTGGGTACCCCCCATTCCCTCCCTCCCTCCTTTATCCGGTTTGTGGTACTACTCCCTCCTTTTCCTTTATAAAGACAGAGCAAAAGTATTCATTTAATACCTTTGCTTTTGTACTGTCTTCTGTAACCCATTAGTCCTCTTTTTTTTTTTTAATTCTGATGACGCCATCCTTTTTGTCCTTCTTTTCCTTTTAGGTAGATCCTTACTGCCCCAGTCATCCACTTCGCTCAGCTGGCGAGGGGTTGTTAGTGCCCTAGAGTACGGTTAAAGACTTATGGGTTTCAAGCTTTTTTGTACACTGCCCCATCGCTGTGAAACTCTCCACCTCATCGGATTCATGAGTGCCTGACCATGGGGGACTTCAAGATGGCCTTAAAGACCGATCTGTTCCACCTTGCTTTCGGGAATACTATATAATTGTCTTAATTATATCGGTATGTGTTCTGAAATTGGATTGTTTTATTCTATTTGTTTTAATGTGTTTTTATTGATAAGATTTGAAAGATGGCAGCCATGCTGGGCGGCCATCTGTGAGCTCTTCGTTTTGCTCTTTGTTTTTTAGCTCAAAAAATTGTTTCAAATTGTTTCTTTTGGCCCGTTGCCATTTAGTCTACATCACATTTTATTGCATTATATCGCATTACCGTTTTTATTACTATTCGGGACTGTTAGGTTTTTAAACCGACTGTTCAGTTCAACCACCTGGGTGAATTATTGAAGAGTGATTTTGGAATTGAGGGACTTGCCTGCGTCGAGTCTTGGTCAGCCGGCGTGTGGTCGTGCTGCTGGCTGTTGGCTGCTGGCTAGTCGCTGGGATCAGTGTGTGGGGAGCTGGTTTTTGACTGCCATTGCCATTGTGGAAGGCTTGGTTGCCGACAGTCTGAGGGTTTGTGACTGCCCGTGTGCTGGAGGATTGGGAGGGCGTTTAGCGGTCAGGCGCGGTTTCGATCGGGAAGGATTTTGGTAGGACTGCAGGAAGAGGAGGTGATCGGTTCTACATTTGACTGGACCTGCTGTAGAAGGAAGTGTTTGTGGAGTAATGGGCCAGATTAAGCGGTGGATTATTCTAGTTAGTGTCAGATTCCCTGGCCCAGACAGGGCAGTGGGTTTCTGCCTCCGAATGGTGGGTTAGCTCTGCTTCCTAGTTGAGGCAGGGGTACCACTGGAGGGTGGTTCAGCCTGCCTCATCGTAGGGAGGTTAGGTTGAGTTAGGACTTTTAGTTGGTGCTTTCTGCTGGATGCCTGCGGACTTTGGCATTGAAATTGGATTTATGAGGATCGTGGTGTGGACTATTGATCTGGTGATGCATACTTGAACTTTTATTACTGCCAGTTTATGATACTCTGGGAAAACGACTGGGAAGACTAAAACTTGAGTTTATTAGTTCAGTCTTGTGAAATGAGACTGACTAAAGTTTTGGGCCATACTAGTGGTGAGAGCACAATAAGTGTGGACATCAAAAAAGACCTTGAACTCCTGTTTTTGGGTTTCCTCCGGGTAAATAGAGGAGCATTGACTTTAGGATTAAGGAAATTTAAACTTTGAGTAAAATTTTATAATAAGGGGTGTTGTATAGGTGGAAAGCTCCTTCCTTCTCAGTGGTGAGAGCACTGTGGGTGGGGGTAGATGGATAAGTGCCTCTGATAAAATTAATGTGTAAGCTCTGACACATTGTTAGGAAAATGGTTTTGTTTTGTTCATAATTGTTGTATTTATATTTTGATATTTGAATGTAGTGTTTTTAGTTTTATTTAGAATGTATTGTTAGGGTATAATTTTGTTCTTTGTTTAATTATAGTATTTATATTTTGTTATTTGAGTGCTGTGTTTTAGAATTTTGTTATTTATATAAACCGGTGGGGTTTATTGTAATTAGTTGTGTTATTAATTACGTGTTGGAGTGAAAATAGGACAGTCGGCTATTATTCCCCCTCAGGCTCAGGGATCTCCTGTCCCCTCCTGTCCCCCTCTGTCCCCTCCTGGGCCAGGAGTCTATAGAAGGTGTAGGGCTCTGGGGATTGTGAGGGGAGGAGGAAGGAGTTGAGCTGAGCTGGGGGATGGGAAAGGAGAGCAGGATAGGGATAGTGAGGTCAAGGAGGCGCCCTGGGTGAAATGGGGGCACAGGAGATGGGTTCTCCTTGTCTTGTGCCTATACCCAAGGGTTCTGGTCATCAGCAGGTAAGTACGGTCATCATCAGGCGCTCATCTGCCAAAACAGGCGGCCATTATAGCGATCTTATTGGGTCAGCTGACCTAGCGTGCATCACCGAGACCTGGCTGGATGGAAATGCTGGGCCAGTTTTAGCCACAGCAGTTCCTGCCGGGTATTCGGTGATACACCGCCCGAGGCAGGATCGTAGGGGCGGGGGTGTTGCCATTTGTTTTAAATCAGAATTGGGCCTTGTGGAGGTACCAGTGGGAGTCACCAGATCCTTTGAGTGTGTTTTAGGCGAGGGTGTGGGGTGCAGGATATTTCTCGTATACCGTTAACAAGGTGACAGGAATGTTTTCCTGCAGGAAGTCGCAGATTTCATTATCGACCCGATATTGGGGTCCCCCAGATGGTTGGTTCTGGGGGACTTCAATGCCTGGGTCGACGATGAATTCTCACGCTTTGGTCAAGACTTCCTCCAGTTGATGCTATCACTGGGCCTCACACGAGTAATTCCTCCTCGACCCATATTGGTGGGCACTCATTGGATCTGGTGTTCCTTCTGAGGATAGGGATATCTGATTTGGTGGTGGAACCTTTCGGATGGTCTGACCATCACTCCATTAGGTTCAATTTTGAGGCTGCCCGTTGGGTCAGCCTTCAGAGATGGTCGATTACCGGCCATTAAGGGATGTGCCCTGGATGACCTGATGGCGGTGCTGGATCTATCGGACCTTCCGATAGATTTCTTAGATCCAGGTGATTTAGTACAGGTGGCCTATAATAGAGTGATTCAGAGACCCTGGATTCTATTACACCTGTTCGTGTTCGTCCTCTCACTCTTAGCCCCAGGTCTCCATGGTTCGATGAGACCATGAGGGAGTTGAGGAGTGTTGGATGAAGGCTGGAGAGGCATTGGTGGAAGTCTGGTCTGGATGATGACAAACTTAGTTTGATGGACCATTATATGGCCTATCAATCCGCAATCTCTCATAAGAAGGCAGAGTTCCTGTCCAGGGAGATAGTGGCTGTACAGAATAGACCAGCCCAGCTCTTTCGGACTGTGGACAGACTGTGCAATCCAGTCTGTCTTCAGCCTGGAAGGGCCTTTTCCACAGAGCGGTGTGAGGAGTTTGCTCTCTTCTTTGCTGATAAGGTTTCCAAAATCAGATCAAACGTCCGTTCTTCCCTCTCCAATGGGAGTGGTGATGGTCGGCCGCAGATGTTGAACACCAGTTTGCATGGTCTGACTTCAGCCTCCCCAAAATCGATGATATTGTGATGGTCATCTGGCGTTGCGACCAACCAGCTGTGATTTGGACCCTGGCCCACACGCCTCAGTGGATTGTGTGGATAAAATCGGCCCTAGTCCTGGCTTTGATAGTCTGGAAGTCTTTGGACAGGGGATCTTTCCAGATCCCCTTAAAGAGCTATAGTTAAGCTCTTCTTTAAAGAGAAGTCCCCTTTGAGACCCAGATTGTCTAGCAAATTACAGACCAGTCTCTAACGCACTTTGTGGGTAAGGTTATTGAGAAGGTGGTCGCAGTGCAATTGGAGGATCATCTGACCAACAACAATATCTATGATTCTCTCCAATCTGGATTTGGGAAGAGGCATAGTACCAAGACAGCACTTGTTTGGGTACTAAATGACCTCCTAATAGTGAGAGATCATAGGACTCATTCTATCTTAGTACTTCTTGATCTCTCAGCAGCATTTGACACTGTTGATCATGATGTGCTGTTAGAGTGTCTGTGGTCCATCTGTGGATTATCTGGTATGGTCCTCAGGTGGTTTTGATCTTACCTTGAAGGTAGGACTCAGAGGTTGGTGTCAGGAATTTTTTCCTCGGCATCAGTCTCCTATCTTGTGAAGTGCCGCCGGGGCTCTATTCTAGCGTCTATGTTGTCCGCAGTTATATGCTGCCGTTGGGGCGATTATGAACAATACGGTCTGGGTTTCCATTGCTAGCCGAGGATACCCAGCTGTATATGTCTTTTGTGCCTGGCCAGGATGCTGCCTTGTCGGTATTTAATAACTGCCTTGCAGAAATCCAAGATTGGATGAATGGGAGTTGGTTGAGGTTAAACCCAGAAAACTGAGGTGTTGGTTGTGGAAAAAGGTCGCTGTGAGGTGGGTTTGCCAGCTGGATTGCACTCAGGCTTATGGCTTGCAGTCGTTCCGCTGATGACCTCTCAGATCAGAGTCGCGGAATCTTGGCATAATAATTGATGACCACTTGGACAGCTTAAGCTCAGGTGTCAGCGGTGGTCAAACTTCCTTTTTCCATCTGAGGAATATCACCAGGGTGAAGCACCTGGTTCCTCCAGAAGATCTTCCAACACTGATCAACGCCTTTGTTACCCGCCTTGACTATTACAGCTCCTGTACCTATAGGGCTGCTCGGGGTTGAAGACTTAGCTAGATCTGCAGCTATTGCAGAATGCGGTGACCAGGTGGTTGACTGGTTCTTCTAGATCCAGCCATATAATGCCTGTGCTCTGGACTGCACTGGCTGCCAAAGGCCCCAGCGTAATCACCTTCAAGGTCGGTTTGCTGACCTATAAAGCTCTACATAACCAGGGACCTACTTACTTGAAAGAGCTCCTTTGCCCCTACTATCCCTCCCGGCCCCTCCGATCCACTGACAAGGGATTGCTGGAGATTCCCAGGGTCCATTTGAAAACATCAGGAGCTAGATCATTTAGTTTTATGGCCCTGACCCTGTGGAATTCTCTACCTCGTCAGGTGCAAAATAGTCCGACTATCCTGAGCTTTAAAGGAGCCTTGAAAATCCACCTTTTGAGTATAGCGTTTAATGATTTATAATAGTTTTAAATTCTGTTTATTTATTGTTTTATGAAATTGTACAGGCGCTTTGGTTTTGAGAAAAGTGTCTTTTTAAAAATAAAGTTTGATTGATTGATAAATTTTGTACAGTGCTTTGATTATTGAATTGAGTTATAGAAATAGATTATTATTATAGAGAGAATGCCTTCTCACTTTTCTTTATTCCCTTTGCTATTTGGAGCTCCTTCTGTGCCTTGGCATGCTGTACTTCCTTTCTGGCTATCTTGGCTAGGCTCTGGTACTCTTCTTCATCCCCCCCCGTTGCTGGTTTTTTTTTTTATTTCTCGTAGGCTGCCTTTTTATCCCTTACTACTCTGCCCACTTCCCCACAAAACCAGCATGGCAGTCTTGCCCCTCATCTTTATGCAGCTGCTTGTTGCCTTCTGAATGGCTTCCTTTATGGTGCCCTAATATTCTGTCCACCTCCTTGCCCTTGTCTGTGCTCCCCAGGTCCTCCATCATCTCATCTCTCCCCCTCTTTTTAGGGTTGCTTTCCTGATAATCTAATGCTCTGACCTTAGTGGGGATGTCCTCCTTACCCATGTCTATACTGAACCACACTGTACTCTGGTCGCTCCCACCCAGGGGTTCTCTAATGTCCATCTCCTGTATGTGCATGAGGGTTTGGAATCCTGAGGTGTGACAGTATTCATAGGGGCATGGGAGGACAGCATTCATGGGGGTATGGGATTGTGAGGTGTGACAGGGTACATGACGTTATAGGGTCCATTGGCATGATGACTTGCATGGGGTTGGTGGATATGACAGTGTAAGGGGGGGCACGGGGTAGTGATCTCTAACAATTCTTGCCCCACCTGCAGCAAAGTAGAGGATACCATGCTAAAGGAAAGTCGCTTCTTAGCTGAGCTGGTGTGTTAGTTGTGTTTCAAGGAGATGTCACTGGAGTAACTTGTGGTGGCAGTGCCTGGATTGACAGAAACTGTCTGCACTCCTAGGAAGACCTTTCTCTTACATCTGGAAAAGGTAGAAACAGGGCCATTTACTTTATTGTTTTCATTTTTGTGGGGAGAAAGTGTGTCCCACAGGGTCACTTTATTTATTTATTTATTTAGATTTTGTTGACCAGGTAAGCCCACTGAGATCAGAGATCCCTTTTTCAGGGGTGACCCGGGGTTGAGTACACCAACCACTTTACATCAGATTACAGTAAGACATTTTCAAAATGCATACACAGTCAGTACATGAGGCAGGGGTACATTAAGACAGTGTCAGAGTACATACAGTAAGACAGTGTCAGAGTACATACATTGTCAGTGGGGTACATTTGGATAGGGATAGGAGAGTATTGTTACATTGTTGCAGGCCTACAGTGGTATTGTTTAGAGGTTAGCTAGTCCAGGCGGAGCAAGATTTTAGTCAGTAACCAATATAGAGGGGTAAGGTTGAGTGCATTATCTAGCGGTTGCAGCAACAGAGGCTCAGTTCAATAAGGTAGGCTTTAAGACTGACTTTGAACGAGGAGAGGGAGGGAGGGTTTGTCCAGCAAGGTAGCTGGGAGCGAGTTCCAGAAGTGTGGGGCAGTATACTGGAAGAAGCGCCTTCCTTGGTTGGTCCGGATGCGGGGTATGTTCAGGAGCCGACTGGTAGTAGAAGGTGCAGTGGGTGGCGTATGGAGGAGAATTTGTAGGTAAGGCAGACAGAGGCGTAGGATAATTTATGCCTTAGTATCAGCCAGCGGAGGTCATTAAGAGCCTCACAGTGATGTCTCCTTGGGGAGGAGTAGGTTCGAAGCTAGCAATGCAGTGATAGAGAGTGGTGAGCTTGTTTAGCTCAGACTCTAAGGGACTGAAGCAGTGAGGAGCCATATAGCAATGAGGAAGGAGGTTGCAGTTTGCAATGACCTGTCATTAGCTTCTCAGAGGGAGTTTCCAGAAAGGTATGAGGCCCAGCCTCTGGTGGATGGATTTTGTTAAGGCATCTGTATGGGGTTGTAGGTTAGCTCTTGGTCAAAGGCAACCCCAAGATACCTAAACTGGTCAGTGAACTTGACACGCTTTCCTTGAGCTGACGAGAGTTGGAGTAGTCCACTGTGGTCATAGCCCAGCCATCGGGTCCCGGAGAGGACTGCTTTTGTTTTATCTTCGTTTAGTTTTAGGTGGTTGGCAGTAAACCATGCTTCAAGCTTTGCAAGGCTAGTTTGGAGTTTGGCTGAGATGAGGGTTGGGGGTCACTGAAGTAGATTACAGTGTCATCCGCATAGAGGATAAGATTGCAGGGTGCACTATCCTCTTCAAGGTCATTCAAAAATAGTGAGAATAGTAGGGGGCCCAGAATGGATCCCTGGGGAACCCCAGAGGTCACAAGCCTACGGTTTGATTGGACTCCCTGCCAGCAGACTTTTTGCGATCAGTTAGTCAGGTAGCTTGTGGTCCAGGAGAGTGAGAGCTGATCCATGCCAAGCCGATGAAGCTTAGTCAGGAGAGGCTTATGATTAACCAAATTAAAGGCTTTCCGTGTGAACAAGGAGGGTTACTGCACTAAGGCTACACCTTTTGGCACCATGTTGTGAGGCTAGGTGGACAGTGTGTAGGATAGACTAGGGGAATGACTGGTGTATGGAAAATGTTGGTGGGATTTCCAATGTATAGCTGGTGATAGGCTGATGTTGGATGGCACCTACAGTAAAGATGTGTGGAGGTCTGATCTTGTTGGATGTCTCTTAATTATTCTTTTGGATCACGCCACTGGCAGGTTTTCTCCTTAAAATGTGGTCATTGTGACACCAGTGACCTAAGCAGGTCATTGTGATACCATGCTGCATGACCATTGGTACCACCAGCATAAGGCATGGAATAAACACTTCAAGTGCCCCATTATGCTACCACTGACACATGGTACCACAATGGTCACCTTGGTAGTTCAATGGAATTGAAATAAATCTGGATGCTGTGCGGATGCAGGAAGGCTGGTCACCTGGGAGAAGCAGCTGGGCTGTAGGGGTGGGTGTAGCTCCAGGGAGTATGCCTAACTTGAGGAAAGCTAGGGCAGAAAGGGTTTCAAGCTGCATGAAGGATTGTGGGCTGTAGAGGAGAGCTTGATCTGGCTCCTGGAAAGGTGATCCAGTAGTGGGGAGGGTGGCCGGCCATGCGGTGTGGCAGTTCATCCAAGCACCAGATTTGTTTTTTTCTTACTTATAGTTTTTCTGGTTTTGTGCCTATTTTCTCCCATTCTCTAGGGCCCCAGCACACCGTGATGCCAGCTCAGCCCCTTTCCACCCCTCCCCATGGCCATCATTTGATCTCCCAGTTGGCGCCCCTTCCATCCTCCACTGGTTAGGTGGCCAGTGGCTGAGGACCCTCCAGTCCCTTCTAGTAGGGAGGCTACTGCCTTGCCATGGTTCAATCTTGCTCCTCGGCCTCCCCCACCTGGGTCACTGGCACAGTGCAAGGTGTGCGCACCAGCTTCAAGCCCTCCAGCACCACGGGTCTGGCCCTCCAGCCCAAATGATGGTGGCTATGGTGGGTGAGACCTAGAATTTTTGGGTATATAATGGAAAAATCTTGACTCCTCAGGACAAACCATTGAATACCAATAGTCATAACTATTGTTGGTCATTGTTCATCCATTAGGGTCAATATGTTCTCTTTATAGGCATCAACTGCCTAAGCTTTTCACAGCTAGAAAGAAGAGACTACAATGGCAGCACACCTGTTGTAGGCATTGCGAGCCCTATGTGCACTTCTAAGCCAAGGTGCTGTAATACCACTGCTCCTATGCAAATGAGGCTGTCTACTATTGAATACTAGTGCAGTGGGAAGTATTTTTGGTGGCACTGAACAACTCCCTAAGCAAAGTTGTTTACAGCCACCAAAACCTCCACTAATTCAGTGCTTAGCTGCGCCCTTCAAAGCGGGGGCTGCAGCCATCCACCTATTCTCCTGGTCCTTGTCATGGTATAATATCCTGATGATCCACTGGGTCACCCTTCCCCATTGCCTTTTAAAGCATATCCTGTTTATCCACTGCCCTCCCCAATGGCCCCCTTCTACCTCTAATTCACTCAGACAACCCTGTCACCCACCTTTCTCTAGTGTATACCACTCTGGACAGCTAAGGAACCAGGACTGGCACAGGCCTCCTATCAACTCCTTATCTTTACTTCCACCAGAGCTGAAGATCGGAGGTGGGGAGCCACTTTCCAAGGGATAGCCCTTAATTTTATCAAGGCCAGGGATCAGAGGGTGGTGGTGAACCTGGACAACACCGGTCCTTATATGCATCAATTTGCATGTTTCTATAGTCATTCTTCTGAGAAGTTAGGGCAAAGGGGATATATTCCAAACTGTCTATTGTGGCTTGACCTACTGCAACTGGCTCCAACCCATTGATGCTACTAGCTCTGTCACTCAACACCGTGGCCAGGTCATTGCACTCTGCTGCTGAGGAATGAAATTATTTAAAAAAAAAATGAATCACACTTACTGCTGGTGCCACCAGCCTGATTCCCCTCTGCCATTTGACTCAACTGTACAGAAACAGATTTGTCATGTATATTGTGTGGCAGTAAGGACAGCAAAAGTAGTCTTTCTGTGGCTACATGAATTTGAAATAAACTTTGTGTCTGAGTAGTATTTTATGATGTATGCTCTTTTTTAGGTTCACTACTTTTTTTTATACTATATATCTATTATATTTTCATTTGCAAAATCATATGACAGTTTTTACAGTGTATAAGTTAAGACAGTACATTATTACATTAGTCAGATATGTAACAATACATTAGTCAAAGGTGTCAGGACAACTTACACATTTTACAAAGTAATTTATATAATGAGCACCAAGACATTTACAGAAACCATCATCGGGGTTGATACATTTCTAAGGTACAAAAGTAGGATCTAAAGATGAAATATATAGAATCCATTTCCTCCATTTAAGCTCAAATGCAGACCATTTATCTGGGCTTTTAGCTATTAATCTCTCTAATACTTACATTTCTCCCATTATTCCTCGCCAGCTCTGTATGTTTGGAGACATCTTCTTCCCCCAGTTTCTAGTAATTGCTTTTTTAGCTGCCAGCATATAAGTGATTAACAGTGATCCCCTGGGTATTGGGAGACCCTCTGGTGGAACTGAGAGTAATAATAATTCAGGGGTCGACACAGCTTCCGCATCTACCAATTCTTTTAATGCCTCTAAAATATCTCTCCAGTAACCTGCTAACTGCGGGCAGGCCCAAAAACATGGAACTGATCCTCAGATATTTCTCCACAATCTCTCCAGCAATTGCTTAGTGTTCCTGATGAGAACCTGGCCAGTCTTACCAGTGTATAGAAAATCTATGTCTAAATTTCCAGGCAAATTCTCACCAATAGGGGCTCCCAAAGTCCCATTGAGAATTTAACATACTTTTCCCAATCTCTTTGATACCTGGGTGGAAGCTCTTTAGTACAGGCATTTAAATTTCCAGAGTTTAATTTTGATAATTCCCTTAAACCCCTATATATTAGTCCCAAAGTGAAATTTAACTATCCTCTCTGTGGGCATGGCTAAAGTAAGCAATAAAGAGGAGTTCTGGGAATCTGCTAAAAGCTGGTCCTTTACGTTCAATGACCTCTATTAAGCTTGTATAAATTGAAAAGTTTTGTTGTGGAAGATTGTAAGTTTCTTGAAGTTTAATAAATGAGAGGACCCCCCTTGCATCCACCAAGTGGAACATAAATTTAAAACCTTTTTGTCTCCATTAAGCCAAAGTACCCTCCTGTTCCAGAGTAAGAGTTTGGATTCCAAAATTTAATAAATTAAAATAGGGACCTACTGGTTCTAGCTCTCTTAAATGGATGAGTCTCCTCCAAGTCTCCATAGTAGAATTTGTACTATAAATAAGTCTAGGTCTTTTATTTACTGGGACATATGCAATTGTAAAAGTTCACTCCCTTCCCTTACCCCATTAAGGGTGAATTCTAAGTTCTTCAGGGATATGTCATACATTGGATTATTCCAATTGAAGACTCGAGCTATCACAGTGGTGCATGCATACATCTGAAGATCAGGCAAATTTAAGCCTCCCTTATTTTTTGGTAACATTAATGTGGACCATTTGATTCTAGGTTTTCTCCCCAGCCCAGACAAATCTCAACAAAGATTAATTCCAGGAGGGAAAGCACATTCCATCTGGCATCATCGGTATGGTCTGAAAAAGATATAGCAGCCTTGGAAGAATATTCATCCTAATAAGATCCGCTTTAGAATATAATGATAAATGAAGTTGGGACCATTGATGTAGATCAGATTCTATTTTTTGTGTTAGAGGTTCATAGTTTACCATAGTGAAATGCATTAACTGGTTTGGTAACTGTATGCCTAGATATTTTATCTTTATGCTGTTCCAGCGCAGAGGCAAACTACCTTTCAGTGTCTGTGTGGGGGAGAAATGAAAAGGAAGAACTTCTGTCTTAGAAGAATTTATTTTATATCCAGAGAATTGAGCAAATTGCTCAAGTACCTCCTATATTGCTGGAATAGAGGACTGGATTGCTACTGACAATAAAATGTCATCCGTATATAAAGCCAGCTTCCACAATTGATTGCCCAGCTGAATGCCCTTAATTGTTTCCGATTTTCTAAGTATCATAGCCAAAGGCTCAATATAGATGGTAAATAACAAAGGCGATAGGGGGCATCCCTGTCTTTTGCCTCCCTGTAACTTGATATGAGATGTGATACTGCCATTAAGTTCTATATAGGCCCTTGGTTCAGAATATATTTGCTCCAGCCAATTCACAAATTCCTTCAGAAACCCAAATGACATTAGTGTTCCCCATAAAAATCTCCAGGACACTCTGTCGAAAGCCTTACAGGCATCTAAACTGACTAAAGCCAAGGGGGTAGCTGAGTTAGCCATATAATCCATCAGGTGGATTGTTCTTTGTACATTATCTGCAGTCTGATGCATGCACAAAAATCCTGCCTGATCTGGGTGTATCAAGGTAGGCAGTATAGTCTCTAACCTATGGGCCCATATTGCCATGTATATCTTATATTCATTATTTAAAACTGAAATGGGTCTGTATGACTCTAAATTTAATGGGTCTTTACCTGGTTTCAATATAGCTGAGATGGCCGCATATGACCATGAGGGTGGGGCATCTCCATCCTGCACCTCTAAAAAAGTTTTTTGCATCGGCTGGATTAATTTTGAGAGAAATGTCTTATACCATTTGGCTCCAAAGCTGTCTGGGCCTGGGCTTTTTAATGTTTTAGAATTTTTAACTGTTTTCTGGATCTCTACAGTGGAGACAGGGCATAGAAGTAAAGCCTGCAGGGATTCAGAAACGTGTGGGAAGTTAAGGGATGACAAGAATTTTTTTTATGTCCTCCGGGGAGGGGGGTGTAGGATCGGAGTACAAATCTGCATAATATTGTTGGAATGCTTTCAGAACTGCTGGGGTTTTATTAAGAATGTCTCCTGTTAAGGGGTCTCTAATCTTTGTAATAGTGGCAGTCTGCTTAAATCCTCTAGTACACCTAGCTAAATTTCTGGCACCTTTAGAACCTCCCTCATAATAGTATCTTTTAAGATATAATAAAGACATTTGCATCTTATAATCTAGAATGGATTGTAATTCCGATTGAATTTGTCTAAGATCAAGTTGTGGAACTTGTTCTCCTCTATCTCTCTTCTGCTGTAATTATTGTAACTTATCTTATAACATTTTGTGTCTGGATTCTCTCTGTTTATTTAGTCTAGAGGAATAAGAGATAATCTCTCCTCTAATCACAACCTTCAGAGTATCCCAGAGGAGAATAGCTGAAGTAGATGGGTCTGCATTCTCCTCTAAGATTTGTGTGATGCTGTCTACCATTCTGGTCTTAAACACTAGATCCTTCAAGAAAGAATGATTTAGTCTCCATAAAGTTGTTTTATGAGTTTTGTTTAATCCCACCTTAATTAAGAGAGGCATATGGTCTGAGAGGAGGCGAGCTTCAAGGGATATATCTTGGATCATATCTAAGTGCTCTGTACATGTAAAAAAATAATTTATTCTAGCTGATGTGTGAAATCTAGGGGAGACAAAAGTATGTCCCACCACAGAGGGGTAGAAATGGTGCCATATATCTGTAAGACCCATCTTAGGTATCTGGGTCTTTAAATGTTTTTGAGTGGGAGTAAATCTATGTTGTTTAGGGAAAGTGGAATCTTTCTGCGAAGACATTATTAAATTAAAGTCGCCTCCTATCAGCATTACCCCCTTTTGCTTTTCGAGCAATCTGTTAAAGAACTGTCTCAGTAGTGAGGAAGATACTCCTGGTGGCAGATAAACACTCTCCATTGTCACATCAGTCTCACGCAACTGCCCTTGTACTATGATAAAATGGCCATTATTATCTGAATAGATCTCCCCTTTAGTGAATGGAGTAGTAGCTGGAATCAAAATTGTCACTCCATGCCTTTTCCCTGACTTACTAGATAAAGAAAAGACAGTGCATCTGCCACCTGCAGCAAACTTCGCATGTCCCCTTGCGGCAAATGTGTCTCCTGTAAATAAATGCAATCTGCGTTCTGCTTCTGCAGATACTGTTATAGTCTAGCTCTTTTTATGGGATGATGATTAATGCCATTAATATTCAATGACAATATCTTAGTTGTTCCTAATGCCATATTTTGTTTTCATTTGATAAAGCATCACTGATTATTGCATTTTCTCCCCTCGACCACTCCCCCTCCAATCTCCACAAGGATCCACAAAATCTCCAGAATGTCCCAACAATGGTACCAGCCAAAAATATCCTATCTTGTCTTAGATGTCCTGTCAGCTGACCAGTGCCACGTAATCTAACTAAAGTTTTCTTACTGTCCCTTATCAACCAAAAATAACTTCTTATCACATATATAACTGTGATTAGCCACTGTAAACTGCTAATGTAAGTGGTGTATCCAGTAATCTGGAAGAATAGCTGTCCAATAATGATTGACAATAAATCAAAAACATATATACATAGAAGTATTGCTTTTAGTATTATTCTGTGCTGTAGAAGCTTTAGGACTTCCAAATGTGGGGAGAGAAATAAAAAACTCCAAATTTCCAGTAGAAACTGCTCCTGGAGCATTTGAACTCTCCCTAAAAGTGAAGGGACTCCCTTAACATTGTTGTTAGGGGTCTTTGAGGGGCCAATAAACTGTTCCCCTTTAAATAAGGCAAAAACAACATAGGAAAGGAGTATATAACTCCAAAGAAAATCTTTAGGGACGTCCCCCAAAAACAGCATAGAGCAAAAAAACTGCTCCCTTCCCTGCTCCCTGAGATTTCTGAAAAATGTTTCCCTCTTATGTTACTTCAATTATCGATGGAAAAAGAAAGAGCCTGCAATTAGCATAATCAGATAATTATATCTATAACTTCTAGTCTCACCAGCCTAATTGTTCTCTCTCTTATCCCCCTGTCTTATCAACACTAGGCCCATCCATCCCCTTATTCTTCCTTTCCCAACCTCGGATAGGAGCTCACTACCCTGGGTTGTGACATCCTACCATGCCCCGTACTTTATAGCATTCAATCCCGGGGCTCACACATACTCCTTTTCTCCATCCACCTTCTCTACATCCAGCTTTACCAACTCCTTTCTGTGCACCGTGCCCTCCTAGCCTTTCTCCCCCTACTTCCCTCCCTCCCTCTCTTCCCCCTACCTTCACCTCTACCTGGTGTATATTTTTATTTTATTTTTTCTTCCGTTACTTCCTCCTGCAACCTTAGATAACCTGCTTTATCTTCCTATAGACACTTCTATGTATGTAAATACCGTGTAATCTGTACAATATCTGTATAATTCTATGTACATATGAACTTCTTTTTCTTCCTCTCTGTAAAGAGTATTATCTGTATTGCCTTGTAAATACCTGTGTTGACCTGTATATACAATTGTTCATGCTCCACCCAGGTCCATCTTGCAAATGAGCTTCTGCTCAAAGATGAATGCCTGGTTAAATAAAGACTTGATTGATTGATTGATTGATAGTCCACCATTAGAAGGCACTTGGGCTATTTAGTTACTGGTTATTACTTATCCAGCAGATTGTATAAGGTAATGTTTGTTCATCGTGCAGTCGCCTATTCCAGGCTCAGAGCAGCTCATTAATATAGAGAGCACACTTCAGGCTCGAGAAACAGATGGCGCAGCATGTATTTTTCAAACTTTCTCTCCTGCTTACTTCAGCGAACGAGCTTCTTAGTAAGTTTCAAGTATTGTCACTTTTTGCTTCCCTCCTATAAACTGCTAGGGTAGATTTGATTGTTCCCAGTTCTTGTTGTTTTCCCTGTCTTCTGTTAGAATTAGACTGCCAGCCAACTTGGCATTTTTCTGGATTGTTGCTACCCAAACTTCGTTCAGGAAAGTGCAGGCCCATTTTTGTAAGTTCTTCTTTTGCTTCCTGAGCTGTGGAGTACTCCCTCTTTCCAGTAGGCAGATGGACAATTGGCCGCGCTGGATATTGGGTTGTAAATTTGTGTCCTGCTGCTTTCAGTACTGGAAATAATGGTAAATAGGCATGTCTCAAATGAGTGATTTTTGGTGCATAGTCATGATCAAGATATATGCCAGTTGGGCCATAGAAAACTTTCTGGCACTGCCATGCTGTAAGTAGAATATGTTCTTTTGTTGCATAGCTGGTGAAATGAAGAATTACTGACCTTGGTGGAATATTTGCAGAGATAGGTTTGGGTGCCAGTGCCCTATGCACTCTCTCTATATGAAGGCTGAAATCTTTTGGCAGTTCTAAAGCTGTGTGTGGCAAAGCTTCAACAAATTCCTTAATGTTAGTTCCCTCAGAGTCCTCAGGTAAACAATAAATTCTAATGTTTTTGCGGCGTGCTCTGTTCTTAAAATCTTCTTGGTGATCAATTATTTGTTCTTGCATCTCTTTCATCTGCCATACCGTTTGTTCTAAATCATCTATTCTATTCTATTCTCAGTTGCTGTCGCAGTTCTCTCTCTTGTTCGTCTACTCTCTGCTCTAATTGTATCACATCTCTTCGTAACTCACTGTACATTTCTTTGATTTTTGCATGAAAGTAAGTATCTTTTGGTAAATTAGGTCAAGTTTTGCCTTCTTCGCTTTGGTTTTTGGTTGTTTCCGCTGAGATTTAAACTGGCCCCTTTTAAGATCTGCAGAGTTTCGGTTATCTGATGCGACTGTGGCCTCCGATTCGGTTCCATTAGCTGTCTCTTCCATCATGCTGTGTTTCATTACTAAATTCAACCTCTCCAACTCTCTACACTTTCCTCTGATTTTGTAATGTGAAATCTATTTAAGAAATATGCAGAATTACAGCTGAAGTGTAGATTTTTTAGCTCGGGGTAGATGCAGTTCTCTTTCTAGGCTGCCATTAATCGGGGGTGGAACTGGAAGTTCAGGTTCACTACTTCTTGAACCACAGATAAATCTGGACATGGCATACCAAAGCAACAGGTAGGTTACCATTTGTTTGCTTTAAATTGACATAAATAGTATTTTTTTATTGAAAAATCTTGGAAGACACTAATTGAGCTAGAATCTCTATGCAGGTTCCACGTCAAGGAAGTTACAGAGAGGTACAGAGTATGCTGCTAGCAACATTTACAATGAATGGCAGTGATAAGGCAGTACATTAATCAATCTATTCTTTTTTTTTTATTATACTTTTGGCAGTGCCTTGGCAGTTGGTACTGTCCGCCCTGGTCACAGACACTCAGACCACTGCCACCAATCATGGCCAGCGCTCCCCCCATCACCCCTGGCTTGCCCCCCAGAGGGCAGGGTTGCTGCACCAGCCCTTAACGCCACAAATCTACATAGAAACATGGAAGTTAACAGCAGATAAGGACCACAAGGCCCATCCAGTCTTCCCATTTCTTTTTCTAACTTATAAATGTGCCATCGGCCTTTGCTCTGTCAGTGGCCTATCTATTCATACTCATCTGTGTTGCTCCCTTATGCCTATCCCATACCTGTTTGAAGCCCTGCACTGTATTCATAGCCAGCACTTCCTGAGGTAGGCTGTTCCATGCATCCACCACCCTTTCTGTGAAAAATAATTTCCTCACATTCCCCCTTAATCTGCCTCCCTCTACTCTCATGCTGTGTCCTCTTGTCCTGCTATTTTTCTTATATTTAAGCATGTTAGACTCTTTCACCTTGTTAATGCCCTTAAGGTGTTTGAATGTTTTGATCATATCACCCCTCTCCCTCCTTTGCTCAAGAGTATACATTTTGAGCTCTGTTAATCTGTCCTCATATGTCTTCTGATGCAGTCCCTGCACCATTTTGGTTGCCCATCTCTGGACTGCCTCAATTTGGTTAATATCCTTTGGCCTCCGGTACTGCATGCAGTACTCGAGATGGGGCCTAACCAGTGTCTTGTAAAGAGGGATGATTACTTCCCTCTTACGACTTGTGATACCCCTACTAATACACCTTAACATCCCCCCCTAGCCTTACGTACTGGTTTAGAGGTCAGCTTGGATGATTTCAGGTCATCGGTGATGATTAAGCCCAAATCTCTTTCTTCCTTTGTGACTGCCAGCAACTCCCCTCCCAGCCTATAGGTGGCTTCAGGGTTTCTCTTCCCTATGTGTATGATCTTGCACTTCTTTGCATTAAATCCCAATTGCCACTCTTCTGACCATTTTGCTAGTTTATCCAGATCTCTTCTCATTCTACCCACCCCATCTAAATCATCTACTCTGTTGCAGATCTTGGTGTCATCTGCAAACAGACAAGCCTTACCCTCTAGTCCATCTGCAATGTCACTAATGAAGATACTGAAGAGGACTGTCCTCAGAACTGATCCCTGAGGTACCCCACTTGTGACTTGCATCTCTTCTGACTGTATACCTTTTACCACCACTCTCTGTTTTCTGCCCATCAACCAGTTTGCCACCCAGTTGACCAACTTCTGACCCACCCCGAGCCTACCCAGCTTATTTATTAATCTTCTATGTGGAACAGTGTCAAAAGCTTTGCTGAAGTCAAGGTAGGTGACATCAACTGCTCCTCCTTGGTCCACCACTCTGGTTACCCAGTCAAAGAAATCTATGAGATTAGTTTGACAGGACCTTCCTTTTGTAAACCCATGCTGTCCTGGATCCTGTGCCCCTATGTATTCCAGGTATTGCACTATCCTTTCCTTAAGGAGTGCCTCCATAATCTTGCCCACTACTGAGGTAAGACTGTCTGGACTGTAGTTCCCTGCCTCCTCCCTGCTACCACTCTTGTGGAGCAGGATCACATGAGTCCTTCTCCAGTCGTCTGGGACCTCTCCTGTGCTCAGAGACTCACTAAACAGTTCTGCTAATGGCTCTGCTAGTTCCACCTTTAGCTCCTTAAGTACCCTGGGATGTATGCCATCAGGTCCCATTGCCTTGTCCACCCTGAGCTTAGTGAGCTCTTGTAGGACCCTTTCTTTTGTGAAGGGAATAGTGCTCACCTCCCTCCCTACTGTATCCATGGTGCTGAGCTGTGGACTCTGCCCTACATTCTCTTCAGTAAATACTGAGCAAAAGTATCTATTTAGGATAGATGCTTTTACAAGGTCATCCTCACACACACCCTTTTCTCCTTTGAACTTAGCAATACCCCTCTGGACTTTCTCCTTTCACTAATGTATCTATAGAAAGTCTTGTCACCTTCTTTACTGTTCATGCTAGTGTTTCCTCAGTTTGGGACTTTGCCTGCCTTACTGCCTTCTGCTTCCCTTAGGGCAGTTTGGTATGCCTCCCTATCTTCATCCCGCTGTGTTCCTTATATTTCCTGAAGGTCAGCCTTTTGGCTCTGACCTTTTCTGCTACTATATTTGAGAACTAAAGTGGTTTCCTTCTTCTTTTGCACTTCCTTTTCTGTCTAACACAATGGGATGTTGCTTCAAGTATTGCATCCTTAATGCTTGCCCACTTTGAATGTACCCCATTACCTGTGTTTTTTTTTTTTTTTTGCCAGGGCTGGCTTAACTCTGTTGGCCATCTTATCAAAGTCAGCTCCTCTTAAGTCCCATATTTTTGCCTTGGAATGGGATGATTTAGATGTAATGGCCAAATTGAACCATACCATGTGATGGTCACTGGCCCCCAGGTGACCTTCTACCTGGAGATCTGTGATCCCTTCCCTATTAGTCAGTACTAGATCTAGGATAGCCCTGTCTCTTGTGTGTTGTTGTACCAGTTGTTTGAGGCCCTTCCCCTGCAGGGAACCCACCATGTGTCTGGTTCTGGCAGATGTTCCTGCTGGTATTGACCAATCTGTATCCGGCATGTCGAAGTCTCCTATTATCAGAACCTCCCATTAAGCTATCATGTTTTATATATCTTCTAACAGCAATGTGTCTATGTCCTCCCCCTGGTCTGGGGGCCTGTAGACAACCCCAGTTCTTATGGCTGTCCCATTTCCTGTTTCCAGGGTGACCCACAGTTCTTCTGGCTCCTTATGTATATTCTGAATTTCTGTAGCTTTGATATTTTCATGGACATACAGGGCCACTCCACACCCCCTTTTTGCACCTCAGTCTCTTCTTAACAGTACATAGCCAGGTACTGAAGTCTTCCAAGTGTGGTTACTGGTAAACCACGTCTCACTAATTGCTACTATGTTCAGTTTAGCCTCTGACATTATTGCTTGCAGGTCTGGGATCTTATTTACCAGGCTGTGAGCATTTGTGTACATGATTTTCCATTTGCCAGATTTCGGTGCGTCAGTTGTTGAGTGAGGTCTGGCATTTCCCCTGTGCTTTGTATGGGGAGATGGACCTTTTTTCTTACCTGGTGATGCAAGTAAACTGCAAACATGCTGAATCCTTGTTTGACCATTAGCTGAGGGGGGAGGGGTTTTCTTCCCATTCGACGTATGGGTTGCTGCACCCCTCTCCCCATTTGCTACTTTAAATATTCTGCAAAGACATCAAACTTCTGCCTCAATGCTCTGACTCCCTCCTTAGTCAGATGTAGTCCATCAAATTTAAATAGTGTCTAGCCGGGGGGGGGCCGGCATTGGAGGTTATGAGAGGTCTGGAGTCAGGGCATCATTGAGATGAGCCAGTCCCCTGAATTTTTTTCCTGTAAGCAGGGGTGGGGACATGCAATGACAACCGGAATCCACCCCATCCCGAAGGATACTGGCGTCGGTGTGCATGTGGCAACCCAGCCTCCGCTGGGTGTCGCTCAACACCGAAGACTCTCACCCACCCTCCCCCTAGAGAAGGAGAGCAGTCTAAGGACACTCAATCCTTCTCTCCCTGGCTGGCCCTCCGAGAGCCCGGGTCCATTACTGAATCCAGGTCACCGTCGTCACAAGCAGAAATCCAACCACTGCACCGGCAGGCCGGCCTAAGCAATCCATTCTGATAGGCAAAGGGCTAGGCAACATCCAATTACAAACAACTGCTTCACACACAAGATGGCGACATACTGCAAACAATCCTTTACAGACACTAGTGCGCACATGGGGGTGTGTGGGGTAAGTAGGGATGGACATACATAAGGAGGGAAGAGGAAATCCACATGGCTTGGTGGGTAGTGGATTGTTCAGCTAGGAGAGTCGGGGGGGAATCAGCCTGGTAGGGCTAGTCAGCAAGTGGGAGAGTGAAGGGGAGAGTAGGGAATCAACCCAGGGGACCTTGTCATGAGGGTAAGTAGGGTAGGAGGAGGGGAAGAAGAGAGGGAGTGACTGAGGGTGGAGGAGGGTGGGGGTGTCAGGGGCAATGAAAGGAAGGAGGCAGCTGTAGCAGATGAGTAAAGATTAGACAGGGGTGGACACGTAGGGGGTAGGTACAGAGATGAATGGGAAGTGGTGGAGGTATTGGGGCAGAAAGAGGGGGAGGGATGAGTAGGAGTGGGGACTGAGGAGGTACAGAGGGTAGGCAAGGGAGCTGGGAGAGAGATGTGTGAGGGAGATGGAAGCTGGGTAGGTGAGAAGGGAATTGGGAGAAGGTAGTGGGGCTATTGAAGGTTGAAGTGCAGCAAGTCAATGGGGAGGAGAGGTTACAGAAGGTTAGCAGAAGTGGTCTCAGCTAGCATTAGCAATTAGATGTTGCTGCAACTTCTTAAATGAGCCCAGAGTAGTGGTTGCAGTTACTTCATTACGGACTGTGTTGAACTAGAGTGGAGCTCTGTGTGCAAATTACCTTTGTTTTTAGGGAGGTACGACAATGGGGGATGCTAAAGAACTGACACTCTGCACGTCTATTTGTCTGTGGGCTGCTTGTGAGAGAGCTGCCTTGAAGCAGTGTGCTGCTATCTGGACTGTAAGACCTTCAACATAGTGCCCTTCAGGAGTGTGATTAAGGAATGAGCAGCCTATGGGGATCCAAAGTGGTGAATTTAATAGAAACTGGTTTAATGAGACAGCCCTTCGGCTCAGTGGTAGTGCTACAGCCTGCAGCACAGGTGATCTGAGTTCAAGAACGAGCTCACATTGTTGGGGGCTCACTGGGGAGAGGAGGAAGAGGATCAAGTGATCTAGGAGATGCTATCCTCCAGGGAGGAAGGGCTGCTAGCTCTACTGTTGTACTGTCAACTGAGTAACCACAAATTAGCAGTGCAATCAGGAGCAACTCATGGGTGGGAAGATGTTGGCTGGTGCTTCACCAAGCACATCTGTGCACATGCTTGTGCACCCTCGCTGCTTATGTCCTAGGGGATGGAAGAACATGTGAGACTATCCTGGCTACCCAGGCAGCTCCTCCACATACTGGATTCATTCTACAGTAGAAAAAGTCCTGGTAGATGCCAGTGTGGTGGTGCTGTGGTGCAGAAGGGAGCTGATCAGAGATGCAGGTGAAAAAACCAAAAGTAGTAGCTATGAGGAAAAACTGGTTAACAGGTGGCAGAGGGTGATGGTTCCCACTGCAGTGATGGATCAGTGAGCAACGCGGCTCAGTACTAGGACTGGTTTTCTTCAGTGTCTTCATAAGTGTCACTGCAGAAAAACTGGCAGAGAAGGTAACGCCTTTTTGCAAACAACCATACCAAAATATGTAAGGGGAGCACTAAGAACGGAGCAGAGAGAGTGCACATGGCTCTTAGAGAGACTAGAGGAGTGATCAAGATCGTGGCAGTTGGTGTTCAATGCCAGAAAGTTCAGAATTGTGCACTAGGACTCTAGGATTCCAGAAGCTGTTTTATAGGGTTAGGGGTGGTACTGATGGTCACTAAGCAGGAGAGGAACCTTGGGGTTGTTACATGATCTTAAAGTTGCAGGGCTGTGTGACAAAGCAGTGGGTAATACTAGCAGGATGTGAGGGTGCATAGGGAGGGATACCTTCAGCAGGAGGAGGAAGGCGGCAGTGGTGGTGGTGGTGCTGTTGTTGCAGGTGTATCACTCATTAGTAAGACCCAGAAAAAACATAGAGCAGAGGCAGTTCAAAGAGTAACTAAAATGGTGCATGGGTTGCACCAAAAGCCCCATGAGGATAGACTGTGGGTTCTCAACATGTACACCCTAAAAGAGAGGAGCTCAACAGGGAATATGATGGAGACCCACAAGTACTTAACAAGGGTAAACCGGGTGCAAGGGGGGGTTCCTTCAAATGAGAAAGACCACCTGGATCGGGGTGGGGCATGTGATGATGCTTGGGGAGGTAAGAGGGATGTGAGGAATTACTACTTCACTGAAAGGGTAGTAGACACTTGGAACAGACTGACAGCAGTAGTGGTGGAGGTGAAAAAATGGTGGGGGTTGCTAAAAGCACGTGTGGCATAGACATGGGGAGCTCTGTAAATAAACAGGGAAGCAGGAGGGTCACAAGACCATTTAGGGTTTGCAGGGAAGGACTTGACAGGGAACATCTGGGCAGACTGGGTGGGCCAAGTGGTTCTTTTTCTGCTGACAGATTCCATGTTTCTGTGGGTTAGCAACAATGCTTTTTTACAGCTGTCATTGTTTTTCTTTTTGTTTTGTTTTATTTTAAAATAACATGATTGATCTGCTTTTTTGTTTCCTACAGTTTAGTTACTAGCAGTTGAGGAGAGAGCAGAGTGCTGGGGGAGTAGTGGCAGTTGTTGAAGCTCCGGGGGAAAACCCAAGTGGAACAGACTCCTTTGTGGAGTTTGTAAGTAAGCAGCTTTTTCAATAAATGTTTGTGTCCATTTTTGTTACTAGACAGTTCTGTGTGCTGGCAGGAGCCTCTGGTGGCAGTTGTAGTGAGACTGGGAAACCAAAGCAGAAGTGGGAGAGAGGGAGTGAGGGTCATCACAAGCAGGGGTTGAGCATGCAATTTTGGAAAAAGACATGTGACAGTTTTTATAGGTTGGGGGGCTCTGGTGGGTGGCAGTTGTAGCAATGGTGGGAAACCAAGGAGGGATTATCACTTGTCCAGTTTAAAAAAAAATGTGTCTCTACTTTGTATATCAAGAGGTGTGGAGAGGACAGAGTGCAGCATGTGGAGGAGTATGACAGCTGGAGCAGTTTGGAGCAGCCAATTGAACAAAGCTTTGATGATAACGGCAAAAAAAAAAAAAAACTGTTAACAGAAAAACATTATTACTGTGTGGTAGTCGGGAGAATAGTTAGAAGTACTGATGATGACTAAGTGGCAAGTGGTGTGGGTGAGCGATGGACAACCTGAAGACTGCGAGAAACAAAACTAAAAGTGAGATACTGGTATGTAGTGCCAGACAGTGGGGGTTGGGTTGCCTGACAGTCTACTGTGCACATTACTGGAGGATAACATAGTAATAACTGTGTATAAATGTACGATTCTGCATTCATACACACAGTTACATGGATTTCTCACACTTCATTTATGTCTATCTCTGTTGCACAAACTTATTTATATTTCTAGCATGTCGGGGCTTGCTCTGTTTTCTGCTGTGTTTTTTAATTATGGTCTCTCCTGGACCTTATGCTGTTCTTTTCCTCCATCCATGCAATCCTTTAGTTGGCTCCTGGTGCTCTGACATTAGTTGCTGTATAGCTCTATTGTATGCATTGCTTGCTGTTTCCATGCTCTCCCGAGGGAGCCCACCTGCCTGCCTCCCACCCACAGCTACTTTTAAGTTCATTACAGGCACTGACCTTCAGCTGCAGTGCAGCTTGTTCTTATGCCCCCATCCTGTGTGTTTGCTTTCTCAGTCCATTTCTTCCAGGCCCCTCTGGACACCTACAGTCTGCCACCATGTGACTTAGCTGGCAGTTCCTGCCACCTACTGCTGACTGCCCATCCTCTGGACCCTCTTAACCAGCCCCTTAAGGGCTCTTTACATAGCCACTTTGTGGCTGATCGGGTAGAGGGAGGCATATTTGCCTCCAACCTTCTCCCCTCCCCAAAATCTCAATGTTCTTCACCACCCACATGGAGCAGGCTACAGCCTGAACTCTGTGTGGGCTGTGCGTTGAAAGTGCCTGTCAACACTGTCACTGTTGTGCAGTAGCGCTAAACTGATGGCTGCATAGCAACATCCACAGCATTTCTGGTCTGTGGTTTTCTGACCAACCTACCTGCCTTCTATATATCAGTGCTTGAAACCCCCTTCCCCACCACATACTATATACCAGGGAAAGGTTAAACAGAATAACCAAAAAAGAACCAAAAAACACACCATTTCTCACTGGCCATGAAGCAGTTGGCCTACGACACCATCAGGGCTATGCCGACACTGGCCTCCTGGGACAACTCAAGACCCCTCAACCACAAGTGTTCCCTTTTTAAATCATGCAGGGACCACTAGACCAGGAGCATCCCCACTAGCCCATTAGAGCTACTGCTTAAATCTGCTGGCCACCAGCAGGTCACGTAGGGGCTCTAAGGGGGTTTTGTTGAGCCCCCAATATAAAACTCCTCTTCTTTTACTCCATTGCTGTACCCCCTTATTTCATTTTTTTATTTAGTATACTTTTTGGTCACAGCCACCCAAGCCCTCAGACCTCACTGCTCCTCTGCACCCATTCTGTCCCTTGCTATTATATGTCCTCCGTACTAATCTATTTTTTCTCTTTAATTCTACAGGTCTGGCCAGACTGTATATCAATCAGATAAGTATCTTAATTTAATTCTACAATTCCCCCACTCTTCTCTAGGACCTCTGACTCGTTGTGTCTTCTCAGCCTTATCTGTTCTTCCCTTTCATGTCCTACCAGAATTCCCCAAACTGAGGACACCCCAACTCTGGATTCCCTGCCTCTGATGGGGTAGGTAAGTCCTATTTAATGACCTAACTGCCCTGTAAGGTGAGAGGCATATAACAAGGTACCCACACCTTTGTAATGTGTAACAACTTGATTTGTGTATTCTATGACTTGGAGAAAAGATCTATTTTTAGCATTTTCCCTATCTGGTGTTTGTTGGCGGTCTCCACTAAACAGATCTGACCTGATTTACTTATGACATTTTATAGCAGAAGTCTCCAAGGTGGTATGGCTGCAGGCACAGATAGAGAATACTGAACCGCACTGCATGCTGAACAAACTGTTAACCTTACACTGACTGAGGTTAGTGACATCGTGAGCATGAGACTTGAGTGCCCTCATGATGTCACTAACCTCACGAGGTGCGAGGTTACCAATGCACTCAGTAAGGAGACTGGTTCACTATGTGTAATGATATGAGCAGGCTGTTTCTAAAACATACGGGTGACGGACAAACACTTTCATGAGTGCTGATTTCAAAATAGCACCCAGTACTTGAGAGTTATTTTTACTGGTTCCCGTTTTGAAATGTTCACTCTTGAGAGGGTTTGCCTGTTACCTCTTCTAATCCAGGCCCTGTATCTAGTTTGCTGGAGCATGAGTGTGATTAGGGCAGCTGTTCAGAGAAGTAATTCATGTTCTAAATGGTGAATTATTTTCACTGAACATTCCTAAAAGGTGGATTACTGGTTTTAGAAACCACTGCAGAAATTGGCTTTATATTGATATACAGGCCCAGTCGCCACCCCCAACCCACGGCATGTAACCACCTGCTCTATTAGTGAGCTGTTCAATACAGCATATGAATATATGAATGTGCCAGCAGAAACAGACCACCTGGTCTATGTAAGCCTGCTCGAGTGTGCAGCCAACGCCCCTAGTTTGCAGCTGCCCTAACCCCTCCCTTTGTCATCCCACTGCCACCCCCACCCTCAATCTCCTGTTCCCTGTCCATGCCCTTTTAAGCTGTTCACAGATTTACATGATACCACCCATTCTGGTAGGGCGTTACATTTTGCTACCACCCTCTCTGTGAAATAGTGTCTCCTCATCTCCCTCCTAAATCTTCCCCCTTCAATTCTTAGCCCATGCCCCCTGTGACCCTCCCCCTCCTTAACTTAAAGACCCCATCTGCCCCATCCTTATCGATTCCCCTCAGATACTTGAATGTCTCTATCATGTCCCCCCTGTCCCTTCTATCCTCCAGGGTGTACATATTGAGGTCTCCCAGGTCTCACTATTACACAAACTGGGGAATATGGGTGTGGGCAGGACAGTAGTGTGGTGGGTAGGTAACTGACTGGGTGGCAGGACACAGAGGGTACTGGTAAATGGCTGTCACTCCACAGAGGGAAGAGTGACCAGTGGAGTACCACAGGGATCAGTGCTGGGACCGGTCCTATTCAACATCTTCCTCAGTGACATTGCGCAGGACCTAGAAGGCAGAATTTCACTGTTCGCTGATGACACAAAGCTCTGTAACAGAGTAGACACACCAGAGGGTGTAGACAGAATGAGAAGCGAGCTGCAGAAACTTGAAGAATGGTCAGGGGTTTGGCAGTTGAAATTCAATGCAAAGAAGTACAAGATAATGCATATGGGGCACAAAAACCCTGGCATAATATATCAGTCGGGGTGAGGATATAGCATGCACCAAGCAGGAAGGGATCTTGGGGTTGTCATCTCTGATGACCTCAAGGTAGGGAAACAGTGTGACAGAGGCAGCAGGTAAAGCAAATGGGATGCTGGGATGGCCTGGGCAGGGGAGCACCAGCAGGAAAAGGGAGGTCATAATTCCACTATATAAGACACAAGTGAGGCCCCACCTGAGTACAGTGTACAGTTCTGAGACCATACCTACGTAAGGACATAGACAGGGTAGAGAAGGTGCAGAGGAGGCAACAAAGATGGTGCATGGATTGCATCACAAGTCCTATGAAGACAGGTTGAAGGAACTGAACATGTACTCCCTGGAAGAGGAGGAGGGAGAGGGGATATGATAGAGACATACAAGTATCTTACAGGAGGAACAGGGCAGGAAAACACTATTTTTAAGTGAAAAAGATGTTCCAGGACTAGAGGGCATGGGATGAAGTTGGAGGGAGGATGATTCAGAGAAACGTGAGGAAGAATTTCTTCACAGAACAGGTGATGGACAATGGAACACCTGCCAGAGGAAGTGGTGGGGGCTGAAACAATCACGGGATTTAAGAATGCATGGGATAGACATAAAGGAATTCTGGAGGTCAGGGGTTAGGGGCAACAGACTTCTAGGAAAACAAACTGAATTTACAAGCTCAAATGGGCAGACTGGGTGGGCCATAGGCCCTTATCTGCCGACACTGTCTATGTATCTATCTATGTATCTATGTATCTATGCTGTCATAATCTCTCCCCTCCATTCCATGTATCATCTTTGTTGTCCTCCTCTGCACCCCCTGGAGCAGCCTGATATTGCACTTTAGGTACAGCCTCCAGAACTGTACACAATACTCCAAGTGCGGCCTTACCAGTGATCTGTAGAGGGGCAAGATCACCTTACTTCTCCTGGGCGAAAACCCCCTCACTATGCACCCCAGCATTTTGTTCACTTTGCAGCCACTCTCCTGCACTGGGCAGTGTTGTTCATGGTCCCAGATATCATTACCCCAAGGTCCTTCTCCTCCTCTGTGATCCCCAGCCTTTAATGGTATTCTCCTTCCTGGGTTCTTCATGCCAAAATGCATAACCTACACTCTTTGCATTGAACCCCAGCTGCCACCTCTGACAACTCCTCTAACTTGCTTAGGTCCTGCAGCTGCTCCTCCCCTCCTCTCCATCCACCACTGCTCTGATTTTGGTGTTGTCAGCAAACAGATTTACCTTGCTCACCACCCCATGTCCAATGTCTGATATGAAGAGCCCAAACAATACTGGCCCCAACACAGACCCTGTGGCACCCCACTCATCACCTGCCTTGGAGTTGAGAGCTCCCCTGTCACTACTACCCATTGCAGCCTCCCATTCAGCCAGCTCATAATCCAGTTTATCATTTTTGCCCCAACTCCTATACCAGTTAGCTTCCCCCCAAGCCGCCTATTAGGCACTGAATCGAAGGCCTTGCTGAAGTCCAAGTAAAGAACATCCACCGGATGACCCATATCCAGTTCACCTGTCACCCAGTCATAATATTGTATCAGGTTGGTTTGACAAGACTTCCCTGAAACAAACCCATTCTACCTCATATCCTGGAGGCCATTGTCGTCCAGGTATGACACCAGTCTTTCCTTTAGTATTGTTTCCATAAGTTTGCACACTATGGAGGTGAGACTTACCGGATGATAATTACCCAGTTCATCCCTAGGTCCGCTCTTGAGTGATGGCACTACATGTGCCATCATCCAGTCCAGTGGCACACATCCCAACTCCAGGGAGGTGCTGTACAGATCTGCCAGTGGCTCCGCCAACACCTCTGCCATCTCCCTCAGCACCCTGGGTGGATACCATCCGCCTCTGGTGCCTTGTCTACCTTCAGTGCCCCTCAGTCCCTCTAGGACTCTACTTGCCTCAACCCTTCCATCTGTCGCTCCTCTCCTCCTGTCCCCACCCTTCCAGCCCATGCTGGTAGGTCCCCTTTTCTTCCATGAACACGGAACAAAAAGTATTCATTCAGTGCTTCTGCCTGCTCCTCCCTTTTCTATCCACTCACCCCTTTTATCCTCACTACTGTTTCTAACTTTCTTTTTCTCCTGATGTATCTGAAGAAGTCCCCCCATTAATTCCATCTGCTAATCTCACTCCCTCTGGGCCTTAGCTTCTCTCACTTTTCTGGTCACCTCCGGGACCATCTGCATATTCTCCGTCCACTTCCTTTTCCTGTCCTCCTAAACCTCTGGTGAGCCACCATTTTTTCCCCACAACCTCCACAACTCGCTGTTCAACCAGCATAGTTTTCTTGCTCTACTTCTCTTACTTTGTGCCTTGGTGCAGACTTCTGTTGCCTCTTTAACCCCCCATTTAATAATATCCCATTTCAGCTCCACGTCCATCTCATGCCTTATGCCCTCCAGTTTCCCTTTCAGTACTTCCTGCATCCTCCCAAAGTCCACCTCCCTTAAGTTTACCACCCGGGTAATCGATTTCTCTGGCTCCCCACACATCGTGATATTAAACCACACTGTTTGGTGATCACTGTCAAATAGTGGGTCCTCTACCTTTATTTCCCTCACTGCCTCCCCATTCGACAATACCAGATCTTAGGTGTTCTATAGCCAGAGTGTGTGCAACCACCAATAGGGAGACCTCCTGGATTGCATCCAGGAGCACGGTTCTCAGCACCGGAAGTGACCCGAATGCTCCAGTGCCAACCCCCGGCGCTGGAAACCCTCCCGATGACCACCTTTCCTTTTCTACACACCTTTCCTTTTCTACACACCTTTTTGATTTGTCCCGCTAGCTCCCTGTCAAGCTCCTCAGATGGGATGGTGGCCTGTATACCACCCCAAACCTTAGTTTCCTACCCCTTGAATCTAGGAGCTGCAGTCAGATTGCCTCTGTTCTCCTTTCTTCTCCCTCATCCCTTGCGCATTTGATCCCATCCCTCACATAGACTGCCACCCCACCCTCACTCCTTCCGGTCCTTCCAGTATAATTTGTATCCTGGGATTGCCAGATCCCAGTCCTGGTGCTCAGTTGCCCACATTTCTGTGACAGCTGCTATATCCACCCTCCTCACTGCTAAGAGTGCCTGTAGCTCAGGGGATTTGTTTCCTAGGCTTCTTGCATTCAATGAGACCACCCTCCATAATGCCCCCTTCCCTTCACTAGCCTCCATCTCATCCCTTCTACTTCCTCCTTTGTTGGCCTCCCTGAGTCCTTCCCTGCTAGCCTGGGGTGTAGGCTGTGACTCCATTCTATCGGATCCCTGCCTTCCTGCTGTCCACTTGCCACCCCCCATCTAGTTTAAATACAACCTTGTCGCAATATACCTCTCTAGTCTTTGCATTAATACCTCCTTCCCCTCCGTACTCAAGTGCAGCCTATCCCTTGCAAGCAGATTGTTATTATCCCAGGTATTGCCCCAGCTGCCCACAACCCCATACCCCTTAGTTTGTCACCATTCTACCAACCATGTGTTCAACTCTCTAATCCTCTTCTTTCTCACTGTGCTTGCGCAGGGTACTGGGAGCACTGAGAAGGCCACAGACTCCCCAGTATCCTCACACAACCTTCCCACTTCTCAGTCCTTCCCTTGTTACCGCCACTGTTTCGCTAGGTCATTTGTCCCCACATGTGCCACAATGTGTGGTTCTTCTACCCCTCTTACGCACCTTAGGGTTGCCTGTCCTGCCATGTCTGCCTTTAATCCTGGTGGCACCCACCCATATTCGACTGTGCCTCCCCTTGCCACCCCATCTGATCCTTGAGTATGGAGTCCCCACACCAGTACACCCCCTCCTTTTCCTTGTGCCCATCGTCATCACTCCACCCAGGTTCTCATTTTGGAGCCACCAAGACCGTGTTTTACCATGTCCCCAGTGTCTTCCCCCATCCCTCCCAATTAAGACCCCTCTCTACCTGTTTGACTGCCAGCCTCCCCTCTCTTCTCACCTCTCTAAGTATTATCCCTCCCCGTCACACCATGCCCAATCTCCCCTTATAATGCCCCCCCACACTCTCTTCTTTGTGAGTGTTATCCCTTATGCAATCACCTCCTGCATCCTCTTTTCCATGCGTTGCTAGCAAAGTAAACATGTTCCCTATCCCCTTACTATACACTTTCTCCTCCCTCCTGCCTACTGCTGCTCCTCTTTTTCTAGGTTCTACTAGAGTCCACCTTTCATCAGCTGGCTTCCTATCTAGTTTGCCCCCTCCTCCCTCCACCCACTGTTCCCTCTCTGTGGTGCCTCCAAAATACTCTCAGATGTCAGCCCTCCTACCGATGAAATCCCTCCCTCATCCCTCAACCTCCCCAGCTCCTTGCCCAGCCACTGAACCTCTTCCTCGAGCCTCCTTAGCCTGTGGCATATTGGGCACCCTCCCAGCCTCCACAGTATATTCATCTGCATTGCTGCCCTACAACCATTGCACCCAACAATCCTACTCATGGTCCACACTACCTATACCGCCTATCCACACTAACTATTCCTATAGCAAGTAGAATTAAGTAATTTTTAATTTAATTTATTTAGTTGTTTAACCAGGTATAGCACACTAAGCTGAAAGCTTTTTTACAGGAGCGACCTGGGAGCACAAGGAGGTTAAGTGACTTGCTCAGGGTCACACAGTATGTAAGTGGAAGCTGTGGGATTCAAACCCAGGTCTGGTCTGCTGGATGTCACCAGATTTGCAGCTCAGAGCCTTAGACCACTGCGCTATACTGCCCCCTTCTACCCCTAGAAGTAATCCTAGCACAGCCTCTAACAGTAATACCTGATATATTCCAGTGGAAGGCCCCCACAATATCCACCTATCATGCTATCAGCAACTCACTGTGAATGCTGTACTCCTATTTGAGACCTACCTATGCTTTTTCCCTGCCCCGTGGCTGCATCTTTGGATAGAAATAAATCAGCTGCACCTGAAGCGCCTTCCTCTAATTGCAAGGCAGGTGTTCCCCTATAAAGGAGTTGTGATCTGGGTGGGTGGGAATAGGGCCCACACCTCACTCTCACGAGAGTGTATCAGCTCTGTGTCTGCCCCTCACTGCACCTCCAAGCACTGCAGCCTCCTCTGGAGGAAGGTTCCACACAAACACTGTATTAAACAGTTGCACTACTGAGCTAAAGTTCACAGACTGAAAAAGAATGTAATGTTTATCCAGCAACTAAATCCCTTCCCCAACTGCTCAGCCAAAGAAGGTTCAGACCACCTCTGCTAGATCCCAACTGATTCTGCACATACCTCTCAACCTTTTGTCCCCCAAATGTGGAACATTGCCTCTCAAAATGTGGAACAAATGAGCAAAATGTGGAACACTTAATCACATCTTTACCTAGGAGGCTCAGAACACTGTTAACATGTTTGCATTTATGTTCAGAAAGTCTGTTGTTAATTGAATAATATATTTTTTGCATCATTTACGATAGATTTTTGCTTTAAAATGTTAATACTGAATGTGGAACAAGTCTTCACAATGTGGAACAGGGAACTTTTATGAAGTAAAATGAGGAACGTTCCTCGTAATGTGGTACAGTTGAGAGGTATGATTCTGCAGTTAACAGACCTCAAATACAATGTCCAACACACAGAAATGGCAGCTAAAAAAACTACTTTAAAGCACTTACAAACACCCTCAGCAGCTAAAGGTCCGTTCTCTCTCTCTCTTTCCTCTAGCTGAAGACTGAATAAGATGGCAGTTAACCTCTCCTTCTATCAGCACTAATCCCCTGTAATATGATGCCTGCACTTACAGGCCAGAGAGCTACATTTAAACACACAATCCCCAATTTGTCTACTAAAATCCCTTAATCCTGCCCAAACCAAATTTTTAAGCAGAAAAAAGTCAGTTAGGAACAGACCTCAAATACAATGTCTAACACTCAGAAATGGCAGCTAAAAAAACTACTTTAAATCATTTACAAACACCCTCAGCAGCTAAAGATCCTTTCTCTCTCAAACATACAGCTCAGCTTATTTTTTGCCAAAAGGAATTGTAATGGATTATTTATGCCTTACAATTGGCTGCATATGCAGTGAAATATGTAAACCAGCAGGTTCTGGTTACAGTTGAATTTCTTTATAGTAAGATTCTATTTATATTGTAAATGCATGAAATCCATGAGTAATATATTTACATAGTAAATAGAATCTTTCTAAAAAGAAATCCAAATAAAATCAAAACATGCTCATTTATATATTTTGTTGCACATGCAGCCAAATATAAGCCATAAGTAATCCAGTTGGAGTGCTTTTGGCCTGAAACAAAAATCATTTATTAAAAATCCAAAGTAATTCAGGATTAAAAATGTGCATATTTACCTTAAAACAGAGCCACAAAATAAGTACAAATAATTCCATTCGAAAGAAGCATTTTTTTTGCATTTTATTGCAGTCAAAAATAATAGGATTGAAAATTAGCATACTTATTGCATATGCACAAAAGTAAGCCACTCATAAGATAAGAAATTACCACAAGAACTTCTGTGACATAAATACAATTTCAAGTGAATTTAAGGGGAATTTAAATCTTAAGAAAAAGATAAAAGTAAGCAAGTGTCAATCCACACTTTTTGGCAATGGCAGGACTCTGTCTGACAGAGATGGTCAAAAGTTGCACCTGAACAAACTACCACATGGGTACAAGCACACTGATTGCCTTGGTATGAACAATACACCCTGAATGACTAACAAATGTCAAGATACTCCCTGACACCCTCAGCGACCACTCTCCAGTCCAATGTATGTGGTCGACTAAACAGCCAAAGCCATGCTCTAGAATGGTAAAGAACAGAATAATCAAAAACAGTTGCATGTTTGGCTTCACAAACCACCTTAAAGCTTCCTTGACTCATGCACCTCTGCAGACCTTGCCCTGCAGCTCTTCCTCGATCACTTCAATGCAGCTGTGGACAGCTTTGCCCCATACTGCAAGAAGCAGATTAAAGGAGGTAGCATGGACAAGATCACACCTCAACTCACTGTCATGATGCAGCAATGGAATCTTCTCTGGCACTGAGCCTGGGCACTAGGGACGCCAATGGATGCCCCAAAACTATTAAGCGGCCCTAAACAAGTGCACTTGGGCAATCAGACAGGTCAAAGCTACGTTCCACAAGAACCAGCAGTCTCAATGCCTGGGGGATGGGAAGAAATTCTAGGTCTCCCTGAAGAACCTCACCAGAATCAGTGATAAGTCCCCTCCATCCAAGCTACACCACAATGATGAGGTCATCCTCAATGAAGCCACAATGTCAAATATCTTCAACAAGTCATTTACTGACTACAGTGTAGTCCTCTCTCCCAGACCAACTACTTACAGAAGTGAAGAACCAATCACAGACCACCCGCCTGCTCTGACCAGCACTAAGACTTGACCAACCATCACCTTTCACCGGGTAGCTGCCAAGGAAACAAGAAAATACTCAACAAAAGTCCTGGATGGGAGGGATGGGAGGGAGATGGTGTTGACTTAAAACTGATATGTATCACTGTACCAGAGGTCATCATACCCATTACCAGGCTGTTCAACCTGTCCCTCCACTTGTCTGCTTTTCCCTCTATCTGGAAAACCACACTGGCTACACCTGTACATAAACGAGGTGATCAGTTACTAGTATCCAACTACAAGCCCATTTCAATCTAATCACCACTCTCTGAGGCACTGGAAAGAATCATTGCCAATAAACTAACGGCCATCTGCATAAATATAACCTCCTCTCCTCTCAAAAACATGGTTTCCACAAGTTGCTCAGCACCAATACCGCATTAATTGATTTCACAGATTATATACATGAGGCACTTGACCAGGGACAGTTAGTTGGCATAATCTTTATAGACCTGACCAAGGCCTTCAACCTTGTGCACCATCAGCTGCTGCTCCACCGGCTAAGCTGCCTAGGGCTGTCCCCTGCCATGGTCAGTTGGTTTTCCAGCTACCTGTCCAGGCACTCTCAGAAAGTAAAAGTCTGCAGTGCAATCTCCGACTCTTGTGATGTCTCAGTAGAGGTTCTACAGGGCTCTATATTGGGCCTGCTCTTGTTCAGCCTCTTCGTGAATAACCTCCCCAATGCCTGCCCAACTTCACAGATCCTGCTTTATGCAGATGACACTATCATCTTCTCCCATAACTCCAACCAAAAAGCTCTCTCTAGGGAGTTGCAGTACAACTTTGACCTTCTGTAGGATTGATTCAGACAGCATGCTTGTGCTTAACAGCAAAAAACCAAAGTAATTCTCTTTGCCAGTCACCAGAAGAGATCTACTGTACCACTCTCAATTACCTGTAACCCTTTCTCCACCTTGGAACAGGTGATATCATTCCACTGTCTTGGAATCACAATAGATGAGTCCCTCATTTGATGAGCACATCCAGAATATCACAGCTGCAGTCAACAGCAAACTAGGGGCCCTTCATTGGCTCAGATTCTGCCTCACATCCGGAGCCAGGCTCCTGGCCATCACAAGTACAGTACTACCCAATAATCCAAACAGATTCCAACATAATCATTAAAGCCACAGATAATGGGGGAGCAGTGGTACTTTCTAACAAATCCATGCATGCAGCAGAAGTACAACGTCAGTTGGGAGATCAGAAGTTTTATAAAAAACTAAAACAAGATCTGACTTGGGATTTCATGTTCAGTATACATTAATATGTTACAAGAGCTTTGCGGCAAGGAATCATTGATTAAAAAAAACACAAGAATTCTTAATTATACCACATCCTATTAAAGCAACTTTTTACATCCTTTCCAAGGTACATAAACACTTGGACAATCCACCTGGGAGACCAATTGTCAGTGGAACTGTTTTTTTTTTTTTTAACAGAACCACTCTCCAGATATGTAGATTATTTTCTTAACCCTCTAGTCATGACTCTACCATCTTATTTGAGGGACACCACAGAATTGTTGAATTTATTACCTGATATTCAGATGAAGGAGGACTTCTGGTTTGTTTCTATGGATATCAAGGCACTACGTACAAATGTCCCCCATGGGGGGCTTTGGATGCTGCAGCCTTTTTTCTCAACAGAACTGACAGTCATACATCTCCTCCAAGTGATTTTTTGTTGCGACTATTGGAATTTGTTTTAACTCAAAATGTATTTCTATTTGACAAAGAATTATGTTTGCAGGTAAAGGGAACTGCAATGAGGGTGACATGTGCCCCCTCAATGGTGAATCTCTATGTGGATCACTGGGAGAAGCAGTATATTTACAATGAACGCATCAATAAATAAAAAAACAAAAAACCTGATTTTGTGGAAATGTTATATAGATGACATGTTCATTGTCTGGCAGGGAATCATAGAAAGTTTCAATGAATTCATGTTGTTCCTCCACAACACTATACCTCATTTGAGATTCACGTTCCAGAGCAGTCACAAGAGTGTGACATACTTAGATATACTTATGGTCAAGGATGAAATGGGACATGTTCAGAGTAATTTGTACAGCAAAGCGACAGATGACAACAATCTGCTATTGGCAGATAGTTGCCATCCACCGCATGTCACACGGAACACTCCACTGGGACCATTTTTGAGGACCAAGAGGAACTGCTTGACAGAACCTATTTTTAGTTTAGGAGCTGACGAACTAACAGAATGACTCCTAGAGAGGGTCTATAAAACACAAAAAATAGCACAAGCTAGGTTGAGGGCAGAACTTACAGAGAAAGAGGATTTACTGAAAAAAAAAATAAACCAGAATTTTGATAATAGATTTAATTACATCACCACATATTCAGCACAGTCAAAATAGTTAGAAACAGTTTTAAAAAGGCATTGACAGACATTGTTGGCAGAACCTAAACTAAGAGAAACATGCAAAGTCCACATTGATGTGCTATAAAAGGCAACTCTGCTTTACAAGATTTACTGACACGCTATATTACACAGAGCAGCCTGCAGGAGACTTGGATACAGAAACTTCAGCGGGAGCTTTGCATGCAAAAGATATGTGACATGTAAATATGTCTTACAAAGTTTTTTCTACAGTAAATGCCTCACACTCCCATGAGATTAAGCAGTGTATCACTTGTAACACAGAAGGTATATCTGCAAGTGCAGTTCCTTTTAAGTTGGCAAGACTAGGAAAATTTAAAGAAAGGGTTGGAGAGCATGTCAGAGCAGTAGTTAAAAAAGATGAAACATATGCCACAGCTTTACATATTATGGAAAACTCAGAAGCAAATCAGCATTGTTTCAAATTTATTGCCATTGGCAAGATCAACTGGAATGCAAGAGGGGGACATTTTGAGAATTGACTGTCACTTAGACAGAATTTCTGGATTTTGTCTCTGACTGCTAATCAGAAACCAGGTTTGAACACACAACTGGACATTCATCATGACTTAAAGAGAAGAGGATGAAAGTCTCTTTTTTGCTACTGGTTTAGCATTTAATGTATTTGATCACTAGGTTGTCTTTTTTTCCCTTTTTTCTTTCCTTTTCATGTTTTTTTAACCCTAACCCCCTTCCCTGCTAGTGTCCCATTTTTTTTCCTTTTATATTCTATTTTTTCCTTTTCTTGTACTTATTTTTTCTTTTTCCTTTTTGCTAGAAGAGTTTGATATTCAATATGATGAATTACAAGTGCAATATGAAATGAGTCTATTAAGACTTTGAACAACAAGTCAGTTGTTTTTTTCAATTGCTCCTTGCTTAATTTTTATTGTGTTCTATATTGGTGTCATTTATTTGTGATACAAATAACTAAAGTACATTGTTTAATGACACTAGTGGTGAATGATTGAATATAGTGATGGTTTTGGATCCAAAGCTGTTTTTAATTATTCAGTTTGACACATGCAATTACACTTTACTATTTAATGGGTGTTTGTTCCATATGTAATTCAGCCTTTGAAAAAGGAGGTTACTCCAAAACATGGCAGGCTGTGGGTCTGCAGATTTTTTATAAATAAATGAGTTTCAACTAATAAGTTGGTGTCCTGCTTTTGGTTTGTGTGTGCTAGGAACTTGTTTTTTATCTTTACAGTACTACCCATCCTAGACTACAGAAACATGATATATGCTGCAGCCGGTGATTGGAGCCTACTGAGAGTCCACATAACCCTCAATAAAGACTGTCGATTTGTGCTAAGTGCAGATCACATAACACACATGTGCGATCTTAACATTGGAACAAAATGGCTCCCACTCATGGATCACATTAAGCTCCACTCCTGCCTTCTAGGGAAGAAGCTCCTCCTGGGACTGGCTCCTCCCTCCCTTCAATCTTTATTCTGCCCCTTCACCCAGTAAACATGCTACAAGAAGTGTCACCAAACAAACCCTAGCAGTTCCATTCTGAAGAACAGCCCTGGGGAAGTAAGCCTTTGTGCTGAGGGCTCTGGGCTGGTTATATGAGCTCCCTTCCTCCATCACAAGCCTCTCCTGTATTGGTCTCTAAGTTTGAACTTCAGAATACTACCCCCCCTCCAGAATGCTGCTACTGTCTCACCTAACCTGACTGGTACTAGCCTGCCTTGCATCTGGGTAATGCCTAGACCAACCTCCTGTCCTACTGAGACATTAAGCTCACCTCTCCCTGCCTGACCCAGCTTACTTACTGGCTGCCCCACCCCTGCTCTAACACCCTCCCTTGATGTGTCCTCAACTGCCTTCCCCATACCCTCCCACCCCCAACGGGCCTTTGTTGCCATCCCATATTCTTCTACTGCTGTCCTATTACTAACTTCCCCCAGCTCATGAGCCTGCAACCTCCCCAGATGCTTTCTTCTACTGTCCTCTGCTTACCCCACCCTAAATGAGCCCCTCTGCTATCCCCTCTTTTACCATTTTTCCCCTGTCCCTCTAAGACTGTAGCCTACTCTCCCAATGGGTGGACAGGCTCCTCAAGCAGATTCCACATGTATCAACTAAGACAGTGACTCAGTTGCCCCACAATCCACCTCAGATCAATCATGCATATGTAGACTGGTGCACTTTCTCCCTGCGCTGCTGTGAAACTGTATCCCACTATTGTATTCTGTGCCCAAATTTTTGCTTATGTTAAGCTTTGCCGGATATTGATTACTGTATGTTAACCTGCACTGCCTGTTATTCTGCTGATGACTGACAATGTCTTTTGGCTGCAACTGTCTTCATGTATTCATGTACATGTCCTTTAGCTTTGTTCTGATGAGGATCCTTAATAAATGAACTTTTAGCTCAAAGGTTGTAATTCCAATTTGTCAATAAATAAATAAATAAATTCTGTCTATTAGGGCATTCTTCAAGCAGTTTTCTTGGAGCCACTGAGTATCCATAGATAGATCATAGGATATGGGCTGATGTTTCATCAGCTGGCCTCTGGTCTTTAGCATTACCTTCCAGTGCCTGACACAAGGTAGGGGAGAAGTAGTGCTACCTCCCCATAGGTAACATATAGGGTGGGATGGCCTGGTGCCAGGTGGAAAAAATGATTGTGGATAGTAATTTATCTGGTGGGGTGAGTGTAACCACCCAGTCCCCTGGGGTTACTAGAATCCCATCAGTCTCTGCTAGGTAGGGAAAGGCACTTGGTGAGTAACAAGTTAAATGGGGTTTCCACCTACTCACTCTCTTGTTTACTTGGTATCAGCTGAGATAAGAGAGATGAGGTAATTTAGAACTATTACAGTAGCAGCATAAGCCACAGCAGCTGGCTGTGAAAGTGGGAATTTTAGAATCTTGGGTTAGTCTGTCAGTAGCAGTTGGTAGAGAGAGTTGGTAGTCAGCAGCTGAAATCAGATGAGTGTGAGCTGCAATGTGGGCTCTGAGAGGAGAGTCTATTTTCTCACCCTAGTCCTGAAAGTCACCGGCCTGCCAAGAGAAATGGTAGAAACCATTGTCTATAGCAGGATCTGCTGATTTTCATCTCTGGAGGGATGAAAAGGACTGCTAGAGAATGGATCCTAGGGGCAATCCCCTTTTTGATCCAGGATAATTTGAAGCTGCCTGTACTGTTCTAACTGTGAGTAGACCTGACTTTGTGCTTCCTGAAGAAAGTACCCGCACTTTGGTCTTTCTCTGGTTAAAAGGGAAGGTTACATCAGTTCTGCTCTGAAAATGAGACTTTTCTCAGTTTAAAGTTGGCTGGCAATTGTAGGACCCAGAATGGACTGATTCACATTGTTTAGGACTTTAATTTCTTACACTACCAGAGTAGGTTTTCTTAAATGCTGGAGTGAAAGGTTATTCAAATATGCATTTTCCTAAGTGTGTTCAAGAGTTTTAAGATGTAACTCTGAAAGAATAGTTGGGTATGAATTTGGAAGCAAAGGTCGGCAGCCCCCATCTCGAGTAACTAATTCAGCACTACAGGTTCCATAAGGGCACCTGGTTATTTTAGACATGGTGGCCAATGTCTGAAGATAAGTTTACCCCCTGAAGTGGGTTGTGCTAGTTATGAGCCACCGTGTGCTCCACTGTGGCCAGTGCCACTGAAGAACTTTTAAAGTCCTATGTCATATGGGAAATGTGTGCTCTGTAGTGGCCAGTGCCACTAGAAGAAATGCTCATGCTGTGGCCAGTGTCAATGAAGAGAATTCAATGTCAGATGAAAAATTGGAGTACGTAGAGTTTATGTCAGATACCGTTGTTTTGTTCTGTCAATTCCTTGTGCAATGTTGTGTAAACCTCGGGTGTCCACCTTTGCATTAGAAAACACCTTTTGGAATAAATTCATACTCCAGAACCCCAACTCTGGTTTGAACATTTACATTTTTTGCTTCTTGTGTGTGGAGTTACTGGGTACCCCTCCAGGAGTATAGGTCTTGCATAGCCCTGGCAAAAAGTTCTCTTCTCAGAACCTGTATGTGCTCATAAATATTAAGTTTGTACACTCTTACCCCTTTTTCTGACCTCTAGAAGTAATGAGCCTGGTATGCACACCCAAAGCTAGGGATGGTACCATTTCTGAAGTAGTTTGTGCCCAGTCAAGGGTATCGGGTATAGCTAACTATGTAAAGTAGTGCGGGGTTACATATACCTTGCTTGATAGGATGGTCACTAACTGCCTTCAAAGATAAAATCTGTAGAGATCCTCTCAGGCAATATAAGTTACCATTCCCCAACTATCTGCATTTGGCATAATAACTTCCCTAATCCCCCACTTAGGGTTGTAATGATCCGGGACATGACAAAATTAGACTCCAAAGCTTTCACAGATGCAATCCAAGATACTGACTGGTGTCCAATAAGTACCCTACCAGATGTCAATTCATCCCTAGACTACCTTGTGACTAAACTCACTGGTATTATTGACCTCTATGCCCCTATGAAGAGATGACAGATCAAAGGTGTCAAAGCTCCTTGGCTGTCTAAGGAACTGAGGCAGCTTATGTCCTTGCGTGATAAAGCCTGGCATAGATACAAGAGTAGAGGATTACCTATTGACTGGCAAATGTATAGTCAGCTAAGGAACAGCTGTAAAAATGCCATCCAGAAAGCAAAGCATCTACATTTCAGGAATCTCCAGACTGAGCATGTCAGCAATCCAAAATAATTTTGGAGACAGGTTAACTTCCTTCTAAAGAGGAATACCTCCAAGATCCCCAGTTCACTTGATACCCAGGGTTCCATTCTTAGTGACCCTCCCTCCAGAGCAACTGGCTTTAATGAGTTCTTCACAGATCTTCATTAATATACGTCTATTTCTGATAGCCCCCCCCCATTTGGGCCCCCTGCAATCAGTCAACTTCATAACTCATACTGCCTTCCACCTGAAGCTAGCCTTCATTGATAAAATTGTTCATCAGCTCAAGAATTTGAAGGCTGTTGGCCCAGTGGCACTGAGGGTTGAGGTGCTGGATGCCACACCTCATGCCACGCTGGTGACCTGGGTTCAGGAATGGACTTGGGACATTTGAGGGGACAGCTGGGGGAGGTAAGGATTGAGCATCCGAAGGACTGCTCTTCTTCCTTGGGGGGTTGTGCTGCCTGCATCAGCACAACAAGAGGGGTTCTGCCCACACCCAGGCTGCTTGGCTGCCTCCATGGAGGTGGAGACAGCTGTTGCACCCATTGCATGGGCAGGGGTGTGGGAGAAAACCAGAGGAAAAATACCGGGACCCAGCAGGATCCATGATGGCCCCAATGGGCCAGAGGAAGTAGTCCTCGGCGGGATTGTAGCCCCTATCAGGTCCACCAAGGTGACAAATAATGTAGTGATTAAAAAAAGATTTTGAAGGCTGACGGTTTCCCCTGGGCATGACACTCTGGAACCAGAATTCCTTAAGCTAATGTAGGAGCTGATGCCCTTGTCTGTCCAGTTGGGGATCGGTTTAACAGATCATTCCTTACTTGTGCTGCCCCAGAGAAATGGAAGGTGATGGTAGTTGTTCCTGTCCACAAGGGAGGTCCCAACTCCATAGTGGAACATTTCAGCCCAATCTCTATTTTATGCCCACTAGCCAAGATTAGAGATGCAACAAAGTTTCAATCCTCTAGCGAAGTATGGGCAAAGTAGCCCACTCTGCATTTGTTTGGGACTAAGTGAAGTCCCCACTAAAATGAGCTACTTTGCCTTTAATGACTTTGCTTTACTTCACATTGTGATTAGACAAGGTGAAGTCATTAAGAAACAAACAGCCCACTGATCACAGTAATCTCATGACTGACTGTCTCTGCAAGTCACATGATTTGGGGAGGCAGTTCAAAAGGCACTGGCAGGAAGTCAGTGTTTTACTTTCACTTTTTCTAGTGGAAAGAGTCTGCAGTCAGACAGTTCTGCAGTGTATTGTCTGACTCTGTTCTGCGTGTTTTCAAGTTCAAAAAAGCTATAGTTCTTTTTTTGTGGGTTAAATCTTTATTTATTTAGTTGATGAAGTCCTTCAGGAAAGTTTTATTTAATTAGAAAGGCTTTTTTTTTTGTTAAAGAAGTATTTTTTTTGTGTGTGTGTGTGTAGTTATTTTTAGGTACTGTACTTTATTTTACTAGTACTTGTACCGGTGTTTTTTTTTATTTACTTTCATGATGGAGAATGGATGTGGTGGGCCAAGTGGTGGCCATCGTGGGCTACAAATATGGGGTGACTGCCCTGTTAGATTAAATCGGCAGATTTTGGGGACCCCGCCTGTAGCCACAGTGAGCCCGGCAGCTGTAGTTGTCATCCAGAAGCAGCAGCAGGAGCAGGTGGAACAGCAGCTGCTACAGGCTCAGCAGGAGAATCTGCAGCAAGAGCAGCAGGAACTGCAGCAGGTTGTTGGCCCTCAACCACCGATAGGACAGCAGCAGGTATGTACTGGTGCCCCCCACCACCTGTACCAGGCCCTGCCAACAGCTCCACTATGTGGGCCTTTTTTTCTCTTTCTTCCTTCCTTGGTGACTCCAGCTTGGTACTTTGCAATCTTTGTAATGTGGTGGTTTGCTGGAGGCCCAAGGGCAGTCACCTGGACACGGGTGGTCAGCACACCCATCTAGATGTTCACCACCATGCCCAGTGGGAGGCAAGGTTTGTCTGTCTGTGCATCACCACAGTAGATGGAAAATGGCATCAGGTAAGGTGGTGGAAGATCCCAGAGCGGCCCATGATGAAGAGAGGTCGCATCAGCCGGTGACACAGGGTGAACTTGCTGAGCTGTGTGATGAACTACAGGGGATGAAAACATTGGTGGAGGCAGCAATGCAGGGACTGATATGTGTTATGGAGCTGAATGATGAAATACTATGATTGCTGCGTAGTAATAGAGGTGGTGCTGAGCAGCTACAGCCCCCACAGGCCCATTAAGAAAGTTATGTTGGCTTCCAAATTGAACCCCCAGAAATGTCTCCCTCCTCTTCTTTTGATTTTTTTCTTAATTAATATTTTTCCTTTTCTGTATGAAATTTATGTTCAAGTAATGTTTTGTGTGTGATTTATCGTACTTATTACTTAATTTACTTGATTTGGAATTGTTCTTTTTGTTACATGAGTGATGGTCGGCATTGGCAAAATGGTGGATGCCACATGCTTTCATTTCAGGTGAAACTGTCATGCACACTGCAATAAAAGTATCCTTAACACAGCTTTTTGGTGGCACAATTTCAACTGCAATGAAAGCACACAGTGTCTGCACAGCCGGCAACCAAATGACATATTACATAAAATAAAGTAAAGATGATGATGAAAGATGAGACAAGTAAAAAGTTAACAAAACAATTTGCATTGCAGAATTGTTTAATGGTGTGGTGGGGAAACATTTGGGGGAGGTGGGATGGCAAATCGTATTTACCAGTGTGAGGGACAAAAAAGTTCAGAATGCCAGTATTAACAACACCACCCCCCCAAAAAAAATAATCTCTTTTATTTATTTCCTTGAGCCATTTTTTGAATGTTTTCTTAGCTATGTTAATTTTGTTAATCCTGAGTCTTGAGCCTCCTGCTGGTTAATCACGTTCTCCACCACCCCAATGCCCGCTCCCCTCCCACACAATTATGCTTTCAGCAATAGACATTGGTTTGTTCTTAGCTTCATTTTATGTAATAAGTCATGTTGTCATCCATTTTGCAGACACTGGGTGCTTTCCTTTAATTAAATATTGTGTCTCCAAAATGCCGTCTTCAAGACACTTTTATTGCAGCATGCATAGTGGCATCAGAGTTTCCCCTGTAATGAAAGCATGCAGTATCCACTATTTGGTTGACCATCAGTCATGTAAGAAATAAAGTAAATTAAATAACAACAACTACGAAAATACTTGTTAATTTTCTGAACATTTACTTAAAAGGAAACTAACATGCAGGACTACATTTATCAGTACTGTTAGCAATGGAAATCTGCTTTACACAAGCTATTAACCAAACCTGTAACACTTTTTTTGTTGGCATCATGTTCTGTCATTTGTAGGAGTGTAATCTAGTGGCTAGAATAGAAGCTTGAAGCCCATGAATGGGTTATAAATAATTTTGGTCCTTAAAGTGTTATGTGTTCAGACCGTTCAGTCAAAATAGCTTATGTAAAGCAGATTTCCATTGTAACAACAAGATTGATTAATGTAGTCCTATATGTTACTTTCCCTTTAATGCACCAGCACAGTTATCACAAACAATATCATTACCACACCTTCCATGCCCCCCACAAATATACTGTCTTTTGTGCTTTCGTCCGGCTGTTTTAATGTCATGAAAAGCTCAGATTAACAAGCATTTGTCAATGCCAAATGTTTGCTTGCTGGCATTGGCATTGGTAGTGTAGAAGTTACAGAGCTGCATAACTGAAATGGCAGTGAAGTATTGAACTGAAGCCAACCCCACCACCACCATGCAGAGAGTGACAGGCATTGGGGAGTTGTGTGGGTTGTTGGGCATAACAGCCATGCCATTTCACCACACCCTACCCTGCAGACACTGACAAGTGTCACGGGTAGTGCTTGGGGTCTTTTGGCCTGTGCACACCCCATTCCATCAGAAGTACGGCGTAGATGGGTGCGGTATAGGAGGATGGGGTGAACTTTGAAATGAAGAGTCCAAGGCATGCCTCAATGCCTCTCACTGGCTGCAGGGTGTGGAATGGTATGAGCATTACAGACAAGAATCCCAAGTCACACCCCTGATGCCTGTCATTCTCTACAGGGTGGGGCATTATGGTCGGAAACCCTAACACCTCAAGCATTCGTTGGTATTTTCTCTCCAAATTTTCAACATGGTTTTTTTGTGACCCCACCTCATGAACAGGGGGAATATCAGTTTGTTAGTCGAAAGCTGCTTATGCACAGTGACTACGGCATTTAGCACCACAGGTGCAAAAACACATTCTGAACAGGATGTGAAAAATAACAGCTGTACTGTTCATGGGGAGGTGGAAAAAATGGCAATGTTGAAAATCTGCAGTAAAAATATTAAGAAAACTGGTGAAGTCACGAGCATGCATAGAAACTGTACAATGTACACCTGTAATGTAATTAGTTTGATTTTTTACAGCAGATTGTCAACACAGGCATTTTGGGACCTCCGATCATGAACAGTGTGACTGTGATTTTCTTTATCTGTCCCGAACAATGATTTCCCACAGCGACCCCACGCATCTCTGCGCTGAAAGTGTGAAACACATTTACGACCATGTTATGGCGACAGCTGTACTGTTCATAAGAAATTGTGGAAAAATGTCACTGGTGAAATTCTGGACTGAAAATATTACAAATTCATGAACTTACACAAAGAATTAAGCATGTGAAACTGTGCAATACTCATTCGTAACTACAGTCATTTTATGGACTTTTGTCACCAAATTTTCAACATAGCTACTTAAAGACCTCTGCTCATGAACAGTGCAACTGTGATTTTCTTAATCTGTCCCAAACATTGCTTTCCACACCGACTGCACCTTTGTGCGCTATATGTGCGGAAACACATTTTGGGCGTTATGTGAAAATGGCAGCTGTACTGTTCATAAGGAAGTGTAATAAATGGCAATGTGGAAAAATCTGAGGAAAATATAGAAAATTCGAACTTACGTAAAGCGCGCCGGAACTGCGCAACGCACGCTTGTAAAATAGTGATTTTAGAATTTTTCACCATATTTTCAACATAGCCATTTAAGACCTCTGCTCATGAACAGTGTCACTGTGGTTTTCTTTAATGTGTCCCATACATTGATTTTGCTCACTGATCTTGCCTATTGTGCGCTACCTGGGCTGAAACATGTTTTGGGCAAGATGTGAAAATGACAGCTGCACTGCTTATAAGGAAGTGTAATAAAATGGCAATGTTGAAAATCGGGAGGAAAGTATTGAAAATTCGCAAACCCACGAAAGGCATGAGGAACTGTGCAATGCATGCTCAGAAACAGTCATTTTTAGGAATTTTTTCACCAAATTTTCAACATAGCCATTTTTTAAGACCTCTGCTCATTAACAGTGTCACTGTGATTTTCTTAATGTGTCCCATACATTGATTTCACGACACCGACTGCGCCCATTGTGTACTACCCACGTGAAACATATTTTGGGCAAGATGTAAAATGACAGCTGTATTGCTCATAAGAGTAAATTACAATGTTGAAAATCTGGAGAAATAATTGAAATTCACTAACTAACAGGCCGCATAGAACTATGAACGCACTCAGAAACAGTCATTTTTTAGGAATTTTTCAACCAAATTTTCAACATAGGCTTTTTGAGAGCCCACCTTATGAACAGTGGCAGTGTTGTTTCATTACACAGTCCCAAAAGGTGATTTTGCGCAGTGACTGTGAAAACACCCTTTGGGGCTGATTAGCGCCATGACAGTGAGATCATTCATGAGAAGGGGTCCCAAAAACCCATGTTGAAAATTTGGTGCAAAAATTCCAAAAAATGCCTGAGATATGCAGCAAAGTTGAAAAACTCCTATCTATCCCATTATACAGCTTACCGGCATTTCCTCAGTTCGCGGTCAGCTTTGAAGAGTGCAGACATGTTCCCGGTCCACCGAAGATCGTTGCGCCGGAGTCCGGAGGTAACTATGGGGTGAGGGGGAGTGTGGGGAGGCAGGATGCGCAGTGGGTGGATGCAGATGGGGACAGAGACACCGAGGGACCATTTTTGAGTTTCAGGTGTTTTTTTTTTAAATGATGATGACGCAGGATGTTTGCCACTCTGGGGTGGGCTCCCAGCGTGGCACAAGGAAGACTGGTGGGGCGTGGAGCTGATGGGGGATTGGGCACTCCTGTCGGTGATAGCATGTGTTGCTCCACTGGGGTGGGCTCTCAGCGTGGCACTCTGTACTCTAGGGGGGCAGGAACCAGTGGAGCTGACGGGGATTGGGCACCCCGTCCAGCTATACTGATGTGTAGCCACGCTGGGGTGGGCACCCAGCATGGCATATAGAACTCTGTTTTTTGTGGGGATGCAGCACAGCCAACAGGGGATTGGGCATCCCCCGTCGGCTACACAGTGTATGTGGGGGGGCAAACATGCAGTATGCGTGTGTGTGTGTGTGTGTGTGTGTGTGTGTGTAGGGGGAGCGCACATGAACAGGCGATATCTTATCGCTGCTCACTGAAGCGAGCCTCTTTCAACTGTACACCACTGCATTTTGGACTGGTCATAGACAGCTCGAGCAGGCATTGGAGAACTGCTGCCGTGCCTGCAAATACACTGCCTGAATTGGAAGAGGGCTGCCACACCTCTGAAAACTCGGATGATGGCACTATGTTTCTTGCACATGCGTGCAAACAAACAACAATGAAATGCCAGAAATGCTTTGCACAGTGTTGTGTCCCCAGAGAGAAAATGCTTCCTTTAAGTCAAATAGCTTTGCCTCACACACCTGAGAAGGTGGTGCAAAGCACTTGTGAAGCTTGCCAGAGAACCAAAAGTTGGGCCTGCCACCCCACACCACCAGCACTAGCACTTTGCCAGAAATATGAAGTTCTGTCCCCAGAGAGAAAATGTTTCCTTTAAGTCAAATCATTTTGCTGCACACACCTGAAAAGGTGGTGCAAAGTACATGTGAAGCTTGCCAGAGAACTGAAAGTTGGGCCTGCCACCCCACACCACCACCATCAGCACTTTGCCAGAAATGTGAAGTTGTGTACCCAGAGAAACATGCATTTGTCAATGCTGAATGTTGATTGCGTTGGTGTGTTGAGCTCACTCAGTGCCCCTCTGTCACTCGCTCAGTCTGTTTCTCTCAGTGCTGCAGGCTGCTGTTTTGTACTGGGCTCCTGCCTGTGTTGGCATCTTGTTCTGCCCACTAAGAAATCTGCAGCTGTCCCAACAGAGCTCCGTTGAGGTGGCTCACTCCCTGCTCTCATTCGCTCATCTGTTTCTCCTGGTGCTGCAGGCTGGCCTTTTGTACTGGGCTCCTGCCTCTGTTGGTGACTTTTTCTGCCCACAAAGAAATCTGCAACAGTCCCAACACAGGTCTGTTGAGCCTGCTGACTCCCTCTCTTTCACTCACTCATTCCATTTCTGCCAGCACTGCAGGCTGGGCTTTTGTACTGGGCTCCTGCCTGTGTTGCCACCTTTTTCTGCCAACAAAGAAATCTGCAGCAGTCATGATAGAGCTCCATTGAGCTCGTTCACTCCCCCCCACTCTCTCATTGTGTTTCTCCTGGCGCTGCAGGCTGCCCTTTTGTACTGGGCTCCTGCCTGCATTGGCACCTTTTTCTGTCCACAAAGAAATCCACAGCTGTCTCGATAGAGCTCTGTTGAGGTCGCTCACTCCCCCTGTGTCACTCACTCATTCTGTTTGTCCTGGCGCTGCAGGCTGCCCTTTTGTACTGGGATCCTGCATCTGTTGGTGCCTTTTTCTGTCCACAAAGAAATCTCCAGCAGTCCTGACAAAGCTCTATTGAACTCGCTCACTCCCCTTCTCTTACTCGCTCGTTCTGTTTCTGCCGGCGCTGCAGGCTGCCCTTTTCTGTTGGGCCCCTTCCTGCATTGCCGCCTTTTTCTGCCCACAAAGAAATTTGCAGCAGTTACAGTACAGCTCTGTTGAGCTCACTCACTGCCCCTCTCTCACTTGCTCATTCTGGTTTTCCTGCCACTGCTGGCTGCCCTTCTGTACTGGGACCCTGCATGCATTGCTGCCTTTTTCTGCCCACAAACAAATCTGCAGCAGTCCCAACAGACCTCTGTTGAGCTCATTCACTCCCCCTCCCTCACTCGCTCATTCTGTTTCTCCTGCTGCTGCAGGCTGCCCTTTTGTACTGGGCTCCCTGCCTGCATTGGCAGCTTGTTCTGGCCAGAAAGAAATCTGAAGCAGTCCCAACACAGCTCCATTGAGCTCGCTCACTCCCCCCTCTCTCACTCACTCACTCATTCCGTTTCTGACAGTGCTGCAAGCTGGCCTTTTGTACTGGGCTCCTGCCTGCGTTGCAGCATTTTCTGCCTACAAAGAAATCCACAGCAGACACAGTAGAGCTCCGTTGAGCTTGCTCACTACCACTCTGTCACTCACTTGTTCTGTTTTTCTTGGCGCAGCAGGCTGCTCTTGTGTACGGGGCTCCTGGCTGCGTTGGCACCTTTGTCTGTCCACAAAGAAATCCGCAGCTGTCCCAACAGAGCACCGTTGAGGTTGCTCAGTCTCCCTCTATCACATGCTCATTCTGTTTGTCCTGGCGCTGCAAACGGCCCTTTTGTACGGGGCTCCTGCCTGCATTGACGCCTTTTCCTGCCCACAAAGAAATCCGCAGCAGTCCTAATAGAGCTCCATTGAGCTCACTCAGTCCCCATGTCTCACTCACTCATACTGTTTCTCCCACTGCTGCAGGCTGGCCTTTTGTACTGGGCTCCTGCCTGCATTGATGCCTTTTTCTGCCCACAAAGAAATCTGCAGCAGTCCTCACAGCGCTCCGGTGAGTTCACTCACTCCCCCTCCATCACTCGCTCTCTCATTCTGTTTCTCCCAGTGCTGCCGGCTGCCCTTTTGTACTGGGCTCTTGCGTTGGGGCCTTTTCCTGCCCACAAACAAATGCGTAGCAGTCCCTACAGAGCTCAGTTGAGTTCAGTCCCTCCCTCCTCACTTCATTCGATCTTAACCTGTCCCAAACAGTGATTTCCCACAGCGATCGTGCTATTCTCCGGCAGGAGTGCAAAACCATATTTTAGCCAGGATGTGAAAAATGGCAGCTGTACTGTTGATAAGGAGGTGTGGAAAAATGCCACTGCTGAAAATGTGGCATGAAAATATTACAAATTGCAAAGTTACAAGGCTGCATGGAAACAGTTCAACGATGCTTGTAAACACAGTCATGTTATGGAGTTTCGCCACCAAATTTTCAACATAGGCATTTTAGACCTCTGCTCATGAACAGTGTCACGGTCATTTTCTTAATCTGTCCTGAGCAGTGATTTCCCACAGCGACCACGTTATTCTGCACCGGAACTGTGAAAAGACATTTCGGTCAGGATGTGAAAAATGACAGCTGTACTGCTCATAAGGAGGTGAAAAAGTACCACTGTTGAAAATCTGGTGTGACAATATTACAAATTAGTGAAGTTACAAGGGTGCGTGGAAAGTGTGCAACGCACACTTCTAACACAGTCATTTGATGGGCTATTATCACCAAATTTTCAACACAGGCATTTTAGGACATCTGCTCATGAACAGTATCACTGTCATTTTCTTAATCTGTCCCAGACAGTGATTTTCACAGCGACCACGCTATTCTGCACCAGAAGTGCGAAACACATCTCCGCCGGGATGTGAACAATGACAGCTGTACTATTCACAAGGAGGTGTGAAAAATGCCAATATTGAAAAATCTGGCGTGAAAATATTGCAGATTCATGAAGTTACGAAAAGGCGAGTAACCGTACAGCACACGCTAGAAACAGTCATTTTTGGATGCCCACTAAATTTGACCAACATAGGCTTTTAACAGCCCACCATGAACACGATTGGCACTGTCATTTCGTTAATCGGGTTCCCAAAAGGTGATTCCATGCAGGGACCATGAAATCACTTTTCAGGGCTGATTAACGCCATGACAGTTCCAGAATTCATAAGGAGGGTCCTAAAACCACATGTTGAAAATTTGGTGAAAGAATTCCCAAAATGCCCAAGATATGCAGTAAAGTTGAAAAAACACTATTTATTACATTATACAGCTACTGGGCATTTCTCAGTTCATGGGTCAGATTTGAAGAGTGCAGATATGTTCCCGGTCCACTGAAGATCATTGTGCCAAGCTTCAGAGGTAAGTATGGGTGAGGGGGGTTGTGGGGGTAGGGTGCAGTGGTGGTGCGGTTGTGGGTAGGAGGCAGGTGAGCGCTGAGGGACAGTTTTCCTTTTTGCAGGAAAAAAAAGATGTTATGGACTGTTTTTTTAACTTTACAGGGCATGGGCAAGCTGAGGTGGGCTCCTGTGCATGTCACTGAGGCTTTCTGTTGGGGGGTAGCAGTAGCAGTAGCAGATGGGGAATTGGGCACCCATAGGCGTGAGGTTCTATTATGCCGACGGGATTGGGGCAACCCATCAGCAGGCACAAAAGCAGGGGGTTATAGAATGCTGACGGGAGGGCCTCTGCGGCAATAGAAACAGGGGGCACCCGGCCAACGGGATTGGGGCCCCCATCGGCTGATACACATGGTGGGGGGGGTTATATTGATTGTGAACATGGCAGCAAGATGCCACCATGTTCACAAACAATATCAGGGTTTTTACATCCTGCACTGCAATGACGGGTCGCTCCCTCATTGCAGCGGATGGCTGATGCTGCAATGACGAGGCGGTCCCTCATTACAGTGGAAAAATTGTCACAACTTGGTGGCAACATTCCAAACTGCTGTCACCAGCAGCCAGGAATGGCATTGAGGGAAGTGAGACAAGCCTTTGCGGGCTGTGGGGGCATTGGCCACAACAGTGCTGTGCCTCCACAGCCTGCTTCTGAGCAAGCTGCCGCAGTATGTTTCTTGCACTGCACGCAATCAACATAAAAATGCTTCCTTTAAGTCTAATATTTTTGCCACCCACACCTGAGAAGGTGGTGCAAAGCACATGTGAAGCTTACATATTTATTGGACTAAGCATTTTTGGGCCTGCCACCCCATTGCTTGCTAAGTGACATCATTGCCTAAGTTATGAAACCACCCCCTGCTGCTGTTCTCCTGCTGATGTAATTCAATGAAAAATCCTGATGAAGATTAAAATGCTAGAAATGTGTGTCTGTCCCAAATAAGAGAATTGCCTGTGTTGATACCTGCTGCATCACCAATACATGTTGCCCCTTTGTGTGTGCCTTGCCTTCATACCATTATTGTGCGTGACACTATATTTATTTTCCAGAGACACAGCCATTTAATTTCTATCTACAGTATATAATCATGTTCTATGTTGTACGCAGTCCATCATACTGCTCCTTTTCAGGGAATCTTCACACTTTACTGTGGTGGGCATGATGATGATGATCAAATCATATGAACATGCGAGCAACACATATGTTATGACTAGATCCTGACAAGAAATGTGGTATTGTCAAATTCAAAAGTTCTTTTTGGGGGGGCTGTGGTACACTGAAAGACAATCATTTATGCTAACCTTTTTTTCATGTTGTCGTAGGCACAGCGTCAGTGGTCCACCACAACAAGTTTTGGATGTCTTCTGGTGACTTTGGCTGCACGGAAACTGTCAACCCAAGAAAGGTAAGTATTTTTTTGGGGGGGGGCATTATTCTAAAACAAGTGAAAAAAAAACAGTTCATTAATGTTTTAGTCATCTTTACATGTCTTCAGCATATCTTCAGAACTAAAAAGAAAAGTTTAACTGCTGTGATTCGTGAAGAATATGATTTATCTATTGATGAGTGACTGGTGTGACATGACTAATGAAATGTACGCAAATACCTACGGCTGTACTTCCCTGACCTGTACCACCCCCAAAATACTGACTTGAAAATGCATGTCAATGAGTACAATGGTCAAGCTGAGATACTATCTACAGGATTATATAGGGATGGCTTCTTGTGAGCACAAAGATCCTTGTGGAGCATCCTACAGAATGTGAACACAAACAGAATCGGAGTACACCAAGTATCTTGAGTGACAAGACATGATATAACTGGGAGCCCCCAGTCATTTTCCTCATTTGTGGTGAAACAGAAGACTTTAAAGAAACAGGGTTACATACAACTTACACCCCGAAAACTTAAAGTTGTGTGGATCGTGATTGTGAAGATGAAAGATGTGATTTATATCATGAGTGAATCGTGATGATCGCCCTGACTTAAAAATGCACATGCATGAGTACAATGTTCATGCCGAAATATGCACCTTACCAGTACTCTGAAGGGAAGCCAAACAAACAACTGTGACTTAAGTTACACAGATGGAGATTAGGCCCTAAAGAGATGAAGATGCACAGACAGATGCAGACTGCACTTAAGAGATATACTCAGAGACAGGCACAACACCACCTTAATCAGTGGTCAAAATCAGAAATCCAAAACTGGAACAATAATACCTTTTGAGGGGGAGGGGCAGCTGCAGTAACAGTCCACTACTGACCGAGATAGAATGAAGCAGTAAAAAGTACTGTGGATTGATAAGAGATTCAAATTGTAGTGCTGTGATTATGGTGTCACACAATAAAATGTGTGTGACTTGATGGCATGCAGACAGACAGACACACACACACACACACACACACACACACACACACACACACTATAGATAATGTGCAGACATTTTTAAAGTTCAGTGCAGTATAACCAAATCATTTTAAACAACTGAAAAATTGCACAGCATCAGAGCAAACACAAAAAAATTATCAAAACTTACTAAAAATATTACTGTGTATACATCAACACACAAATACTAACACACTAACTACCCAAAGACAATTAGAAAGACTGCCATTCTCACTGTGACTCTCTCTTCACCACAGATATGCCCCTCCCCGAAGTACACTTCTACAGTGTCTGTCAGTACACAGACTGAATCTTACAAATTAAAATTCAAAATGCACACAAAACCAAGAAACACTTGCTGATATAAGCACAGGAGGATTTCCTACAATCAATGTACTAATTTTGATGCAAAAAATTGGCTCAAAAATACTTTTTAAAAAGTTTTTCAATGGTTTGATTCTCAGAGCTCTAAGAGTAAATTGTCTCCATCTTTTCACTACACACAGTATGCAAAACTGAGGCTCTTCAGGACAATCTAGAGCCCATGTGACCTGCCATCCTCCATGATTCAATGCAAACTTCACCTTGAAGTCCAAAACTAAGGCAAAGTCAATGCGAAGTCAACTGAAACCAATAAAGCTTCGTGTTACTCATTATGGTGAATTACTTTGCATCATATTGTGGAGCACTTTGCATAATTATCTATACACGTAAAGTGCATGGACTTCGCCCACCACGAGCCAAGATACAAGAATGAATAATCTATGATCACCTGCAGGACTACCTAACCCTAGACTGCTTACAACCTCCCAGCATGGGTTTAGGAAAAATTACAGTTCCCTGACGGCCCTGGTCAAAGTCACACCTGAAATTCTATGCCATGGGCATTGGCCGTGCAACTGATACCATAATTATAGACCTGACCAAGGCCTTTGATTTAATCAGTCATGACCTGCAGCTACGCCAGCTGAACATACTTGGCTATGATTCCTCTGCCCTAGCTTGTATTCAAAGCTACCTCTAAGGCCTTACTCAACGTGTGAAATGGGCAGGATCCCAATCAGCTCCAAGGTCCATAATCCAAGGTATTCCCCAGGGCTCCATACTGGGTCATCTACTTTTTTTCTTTATACATCAATGATCTCCCTAATAATTGTGGTGGAGCTCCTGTCCACCTCTATGCAGATGATGCTCTCCTCTATTGCTCCTCCTCTGATATAGGTTGTCTCAATGTAAAGCTGGAATCCGACTTTAACACCCTCGTGGATTGGTTTGTTCAAAAGCAACTGGTGCTTAACCCTAAAAAAACTAAGTGCATGTTGTTCTCTAGATCACTTGCATGCACCCTCCCAAGGTCTGACTGTGCTGTCACATAGTGGAACTGCCCTTGAATCTGTTGAGTCATTTAAATGCCTGGCGGTCACCTTGGATCCTCACTTACACTGGATGCACACATAACAGCTCTCACCAAAATCCTTAACCAATAAATTGGGGTCCTTACCACATTAGTCCTTTTCTTACTTCAACTGCCTGTCAGAAGATTGCAGATGCCACCCTTCTGCCTTTCCTCATGTATGGTGCCCCATTGCTTCTCTCAAGCTCTGCAACAATATCATCTCTTCTCTTGCAGGTCTATCACAGAGTGGATAGGTTTCTCTGGGAACCTATACTCGCCATCATCATTGTGATGTCCTACAGTATCTGCCCTGAGATGGTTGCCCTATGATGCCAAACTGTGCTATGCCACCTGAGCTTTGCTCACAAGCTAGTACATCGATTCATGCCCCCCTGCCTAGCTGATATCATCCAGTGTCAACTCCCACAGTGTGCTCTCAGATCTGCCTCCCTACCCCTTCTCAGAGTGCCAAACCTTCATCTCTCTGTGGCCTGGAGATCATTTGCCTTTTCTGCTGTGTCCTCCTGGAACGCAATACCCTCCTCAATCCTGGCTTGCTCTTCACTCTTTCAGTTTCAATGCTTGGTGCAAACTCATCTAGCTGTCCCACCTTGCTCCTTCTATCAATGACTTCTGGGCTTTCTACTTCTCTACTACCTGTGTGCTTAATATCACTGGTTTTCTCAATTAGGTACAATGTTATCTGTGCAATCTGAATTATGTACAATGTTATCTGTAAATAGGGATTGATGATTAGGTTACTGTCTGCTATAGTATACTCTATGGTACTGTTATCTATACTAGTGGTTCTTAACTGTACTAATTTTGTTCTCTATACATTTTTTATCCTAGTTGTGAATGTTTGTATGATGCAATTGTGTTGTATTATGACAGGTTCCTGCAATTATATTAGTTGTTCTTGTTATTGCAGTTGTCATACTTGTATGGTTTCCTGTGTCGACTATTGCACTATCAATGTACTGCACTTACTGGGTCACCACTGAAAAAGGGGCTGTCTTGTCTCAGTGGGCCTACTGGGTTACCAAAATTTCATAAATAAGTAAAATAAATAAATAAATGCATTTTTCTACCTTTAAAAAAGAAACACTTTAATTTTCTTGAAGTAATGACCTTAAATCTATACTTTAAATAATTAAAACATCACAAAGGCAGGATGGTGTATAACTGAAAAATGGTTACATCATTCTATTCAGATCACAAAGAAATGTCAACGGCAGTTTGGTTTTCTATGGATTGTCCTATTCAATCTTGGATGAAGAGTACTTAATGAAAATGATAACAAGAAGTGATGCTTTAACTTCATCAACAATTCAAACTGTGAACAATTAATATCAAAGGGGTGATGTACCCAAAGAATTGCCATATTCAAAACTTGTCTGGAAAGAAGGATTGCTGCCAGAAAAGGTGCTTGAATCATCCTTACAGTACAAGCAACCCATGACCAGTTCATAAAAGAACAACCAGATGCGCTAATAGGTACAGTAAGATTGTGCCCTCCTGACATCAGCCCAATGTCCATACATAAACTTACGGAAAGGGATGCATGGCATTATGTTGTCATGTGCATATTACCTCTGGGCAATTCCTCCTGGGGTTTTGTGCTTCTGCCCCCTTGTTATCACATTGTAAAATAGTCATATTCTACATAGTATAGTCTTGTGATATTGAAACCATTGAGGTAGACATGGGACCTTGTTTTCATATGCATTTGTCCCCTGCATAACCCCACTTAGGCTTGTGAGCCTATACACCCTTGTTGTCATGATGTCCATTTTCCATATTCTCCATGGCACAGACCTGGGGTTTGAAACCATTGAGAGGAAGGCATGGCACCATGTTGACATGTGCATATGACCTCTGGGTAACCCCTTCTGGGTTTTTTTTTGCTTTCCCCCTTGTTGTCACATTGTAAAATAGCCATGTCCTACATAGTATAGTCCTGTGGTATTGAAACCATGGAGGGAGACATGGCACCTTGTTCTCATGTGTATATGTCCACTGAGTAACAACTTTTGGCACTTGTGTGCATCGTCCCCCTTGTTGTAATATTGTCTAACTGCTATTTTCTCCATGTCACAGTCCTGTGGTGTGGAAACCAAAGACAGGGAGGCCTGTCACCATGTTGTCATGTGCACAGGACCCCTTGGAAACCCATTTTGGAGCTTGTGTGCTTCTGTCCCTTGTTATCACATTGTATAATTGCCATAATTTTCATGCCACGGTCCCAGGGTGTTGAATCTGGAGAGAGGGAGGCCTGGTAATTTGTTCTCATGTACACTTCTACCCCTTGTCTGCATGTCATATTAGTTGCATCTGCTCTAACCCTGCCTGTGGTCCCAGGTTGTCTATTAGCTGTACCATGTTTGAGACAATTACTGTTGCTAGTGTTTGCTGGCTGTATTACTTAAATATTATGTAATGTGCCCAGTGAACTGAATCATTATTTTATTAACTTGATAAAAGCTATTCCAACCAACAACTTCTCTTTCTTCTGCAGTCAAATATTGACTCTGTCCCCACTGGGCATTATAGAGTAACATCCTTTTCACTGTACATAGAAGATTTAGGAATATATTCCTTTTGTTTGGTGATAAATACACCATTGTTATGAGTACATATTTATTTAGATCTAGTGGGCCAGATATTCAAAGCTTTGCCCCGGGCCGAGATTAGCACTGCCTGGCATGCAAACTTAGTCTGGAGCAAAATGCAAGCCATATTCAAAAGGAAAAGCCCAGGGCAAAACCAGCTGACCATAGCAAGCAAAGGAAGCCGGGCAAACAGGGCCAGGAGTGCAGGGCAAAAACAGCCCAGGAATAACACAGCACTGAATATGGTAAATAAGACAGCACTGAATATAGTACCCAAGGCAGGCAGTGCAAACACCAACAGGAACACAATGCAGATAGAGCCGCCAGGCCCTGGAACACAGGCAAAGGAGTGCAGGCTGGAAAGGGACCCCAAGAGCAGACAGCGGTGCAGAACCCAGGCACCGATACACACACAGACAGCCAGGGGACAGGCCAGTGTGCCAGGACCCATGAGCAGAACCAAAGTACAGAACAACCCTGTAGCAATGGCAGGCACACAATAATGACACAGGACACAGTGCAAGTATGAAAAAGGTATATATAACACAAGTGACGCAAGGAACAGAAACAGTTATGCAACAGGTGAATGACAAATACAAACAAAACGGTAATGTAACGTAAAATGAATAGAAATGCAAAAGGAAACCTACACAAAACATTATATGCACATGAACAGGACCTACAACTACAACTACTGCTATGATTAACACTACAACTACCACTACAAACTCCACAACAACCTATGCTAACACTTCAACTACACACTAAACTACAAAGAACTAGTGAACAACAGCAACAGAGGTATATACAAGGAGAAACATATGAACAGTGGTGGGGTAAATCAACAAAGCAAAGTCACAGGCAGGGATGGGGATATGAACTCCAACAATGAGGGATAAGGGTGGCAACAAAAACCAAAGTCCAGGTGGGGGGGGTGCAGGGGAAACAAAGGTGCGCTGCAGCAGGTTATGACTGGGTGCTCGCAGGCTCTGGTAGATGTGCCTCAACTATAGTGGCCACCCTCCAGGTCTCAGCAATGATCACTGCCTGCTGCTCTATAAGTGTGCATTGCTGGCGCACAATTCTTTGCACGAGGTCTTCGCTGCCTTCGGACTCCTCTGGCCACGTAGCCCACAGTGAGGAATGGAGTGGACCTACAAGAGGAAGGGGAAGCATATGAGTATGGTAAAGCAGCCAGGAGGCAAACTGCAGTCACAGGTGGCCAGACAGGGATGGACAGCATTTCCCGACAGCCATGCCCATGTGGCGCAGAGGAACATCATGGTAAGCACAACCGACCATTGCCCACAGGGAAGGCATGGAAGACACAGGCGAAAACCCAAAGTCCTACACACATGGAGATGCAGGCCCTGACAACACCAAGGCATGGACAGCACCACCCACCCCTGCACTGCAGACAGCTGGCAAGTGCAGACACATAGGCAGACCAAATGGTGGTGGGTGTGGGCCACACAACAACATGCACATGGGAGACCAAACATTGGGACATGCTGCCCACAGTCAGAAAGCAATGTACCAGACAGCAGAGTGCAACAGCAATCAACAGGGGTGCAGGAGCAGTGCACTGCAGTCATGGTGGGTGTCTAATGGCCAACCCATGCCAGGGCAGAACCGACCTGCAGGGCACAAACACCAGCAAGGGTGGACCAACAGATGCTGCCATACATGGCCCATGTACAGCAATGTGCGAGGTGCCCTGCAGCCAGAACAGCCACACGGCAGGTGACCAGCTGAACATGGCCAGCGGTGAATGTGGACAGCACGGCAATGCCAGTCATGCATGCCGACACTGGCACATACCAACCCCCCATCACAGGGCATGGCATCCAGACATACAGATAATGGCAGCACCAAGAAACAGCACTGTGCAACACAGCAGAATGCTGCTTCTGCAATAGCATGATGCCCATGGTGGCCAAACCCCCAGCACAGTCTACAACAGCCCAGTAAAGGAACAACACAGTACAGAAGCACAGCACAAATAAGACCAAGTTGTACTCATGCAATAAGCCCCTGGCCTCTGGGCTACTCTCCTGTGCCTGCTGCTGCATGGCCAGCACCTAGGGTCATCTCCGGTTGTCACCTGGGACCTCTCCTGGCCCCCTCTCCCCATGCTGGGCTGCATGGGCTGCTCTTCAGTGGACAGGGAAAACAGCAGCGTTAGTGCACTGCACAGCAAGAACCATGATCGCAACAGCAAGATACACACCCACCACTGAGACACTGTCCAGGCAGGGCAGCCCAGGGACAGTGAAAGCATGCAGGGGACACCCACACAGTGGACCCCATGACCCATGGACCATGTGCCAGGCACACAGAGCATGTAGGCATGTGGGCCCAGTGTTGCAACCATGCAGGGCACATGGCCACAGCGACTGGAGGCACACACAGCTGTGTAGGCTGTCCAGTGTACATGCATTGGCACCCCAACACAACATCAGTGAAGGCAGCAGGATGGGCTGATAGCATGCCCCACCACCCACAATGTCCATGCATGCAATGGCACCACCGTGATGGCCACCTGGCACATGTGGTGACTGTGCCCCTGGACCACTGTGCCCCCCAATGTGCCACACAACCTGCACCACATGTGACCAACCGCCCTGCACACCATCACCCCTGTGCACTCACCAGTGTGCACACACACATGCACACATGCAGACCACAACATATGCTGTGGATATGTGCAAGATGCACAGGCACTCACCTGGCACCAGCACAGTGCCCTCATGCACCATGCATCTGAATGCCTTCAGCTTGCCCCTCTAGCAGCAGTGCAGGTCTGTGTACCTGTGTGGGCACTTCTCTGCATCCCTCTGAATGCCTATCCACTCTGTTAGCTTCCTGGTGATGGACACCCACACCTGCTGTGATGAGAGGTCACCCTCCCTGACCTCCCTAAACAGCCGCCTACACTGATGCTGTACCAGCTGAACGAGTTTGGCAGTCTCCAACTCCCCCCAGTGCCTGTGCCTGCACACCACAGCTTGCTGTCTCCCATGTCCTGGCATTGCCAACACAGCACAGATACTCTGCCACCTGTCTCACTACACAGCTTGTCCCACATCCAGGACACACCAGCAATCAGTTCAGTAGTGCCACGCTATCACATGGCGTAGGATGGGTGCTACCCAAGTGGGCTGTGTGGGCTAGTGTGGTGCTATGGTACACTATACCTGGACACTAACATGGCCCTGGGGCATCATGGGCATGCGTGGTGGTCACGCTATGCCACATAGCACTGCGCTACCAGGACAGCATGGCACTGGCCTCCCTATAGCCCGGTGCAGACATTTGCATGGTGCTAAGCTGTTAGCCCTGCGCTAATCAGGCCCATATTCAACTAGCATATGCAAATGAGGGTGTTTGTGCATGCATGGTGCAAACACTGTGATTAACATATCATTATGTGATGATTTGCATGCATAACAGGCTGGATTGCCCACCTGGGCTATAAAAGGGAAAGCAGGGCTCTTCCAGTATTGTGTTGTGGGAATGCAGCATTCTAGCAGAGACTGCAGATGAACATACACACCAGAATGAGCCATGCCACAGGAGGCAGAGCAGTGAGAGTCAGATCTGTATAGCCGTCGGAGAACTGTTGGAATGTCACTGGCACAACACAGGGTCAGGGCGTATGCACTGTGTACTTGCATTCTACAGCTGTACTGGCCAGGGACAGGTATCCTGACTGCAGGACCACAGGCAAGCACGGTGCTACATCATGGTGCACATAGCCATGTGGCCTGCAGACTGGACTGTGCACTGTGCCTGTGCTCCTGTGTCAGCCTGCACCATGCAGTACCACCTGCACACTGTGGGTGACAGGCAGGGGTGGGGAACCCCACTGTGGAGTGTGGGGTGTGGCCCACAACAGTGGTCACAGCCATGGGGTCCATGGCCCCTTGGTTGTCACTCTGGGTGAGGGATGTGGACAGTTGCAAACACTCCGATGGTGGTACACCGCTCCAGCCCAGGGGTCACAGGATCCCATCAGTGTGCTGTTGACAGCACTGTGTTGCCTGTGCCTGGTAGTCTGCCAATGCATGTGTGCCATGCTGTAGGCCCATGCCCTGTGTGCAGTGTCCATGTCCCCTAGGGGGCACGGTACAGTGCCAGGTGGTGGGCATTGGGGTAGCCCCATTCTGGGGTACACATGTCAGCCATGGGTGATGGTGGTGCCCTCTTGGATCCACTGTGTGCCGTCTGGATGCTGACAGCTGTGCAGTGGCACAGTGCACACAGGGGTGCCCACTGCACACTGTGGCTGTGTGCACTGTACATGCACATGCTGGCCAGTGCCACATCCATGTGACCTGTGCCACTGTAGGGGGCAGCATGCACATGCTGTGGCACATGTGCGATGCACCACAGGCCCACCACAGCTGGTGACACATGTCCCTGTCCATCTCTCCCATAGGTGGTGCAGCATGGCCTGAAGCCATATGGGCCCATCGCTTTTCACAGGATGAACTGAAGGCCATGGTGGATGGTGAGAAGGAGAGGAAGCAGGTGCTGCAGCAGCACAAGGCAACAGATGCGGTGGTGTGCTAGGCATGGGATAAGGTGACGGCAGGAGTGAACGCAGTTGGTGGATGTGGCAGGACAATGGATGCAGTGTGCATGCGCTGGAGTGACCTGTTGCACTGGGCGAAGGAGGCACAACAGCTCTGTGATAGGATGCGCAATGGTGGTGGCCCACAATCCACACAATGGTGGGAGGAGGACCTACTCTTAGCCATGGTGGCATCCATGCTGTGCCCGGTGGCCATTGCCGGTGTACCAGGTGGTGGGTGTGTGATGCCTTTCACACTGCCCAGGACAGGTCTGTAGCCACATGTGTGTACCCTGCATGGTGTGATGCCACAGGTGCAGGGTGTTGGTGCCATGCCTGGGGTGCACTGTGGGGCTGCACTGCTGCGCACACTTTGCACAATGGATGGGTATGCATGCATACTGTGCACAGCACGGCTGCCTCCACAGCTGCCTGCACGGGGCTTGTGTACTGTGGGGTGGATGGGTGCATGCGGCCACAGGCTATAGTTGAGGGGTTGGTGTGTGGGGTGTGCATGTCTGCAGCACGTGGCACATGGCACGTGTCCTAGGGTGTGCATGTTCGGGTGGTGGTGGTGGTGGTAGGGCGCACTGTGCGTGTACAGGTGACTGACCCTGTCCCATTTTCCTCCATAGTGATGTGTGCAGTCCTGCAGCACACCAGGACCAGGCTGGGATGACTGCCCCAGGACAAGTGGCAGAGGAGGAGGAGGAGAACCTGCCATCAACATCTGGTCTGGGTGCCGGACAAGGACTCCCAATGGCGCACCATGTGTGGCACTCACATGGACAGGGGTTACAGCTGATGGGGGGGCCCACTGCAGGTGGGGAACTGGACTTCAGTGCCAACCTGGAGGATGCCCAGGTGAAGGATCTGGGTGGTGGGCGGGTGATCCTGATGACAGTGACCAGCAATATAGAGATGGATGTGTCGGGGGGGTTACTGCCTGCCTATGGAAGTGCCTGTGGAGGGTGTACAGGGGAAGGGCTGGACGCAGACCACGGCAAAGGTGCCAGGGGGGTGGCCAGCCTTGCTGGCATGGGTGTACCCATGCAGCCTGTGGTTGGCTGTGTAGTGGACATGTCTGCCCCGCTGGACATGCAGTGCCCTCCAAGGGTTGGGGGCAGGGCCCCTCAGGGACTGCAGCACACCACCAGTAGCCTGCAGTGGCAGGACATGCCGTCCTTGCACCGGCATCCTGACTCTGGTGAGCTGCAGGCACCAGTGCCAGATACCATAGAGGGAGCTGTGCCCCTGGAACAGGATGCCCCGGGGTCCTGCCCACTGCTCCAGGCTGCACTCACATCCCAGCAGGAGGCTTAGATGGACCTGCTTGGCCTGCACCTGGAGCTTAGGCATGAGCTTTCACAGATGTGGGAGTCTCTGTCCCTGGGCTTTGCTTGTGCAGAACAGCAGGCCAAGGACAGGTTGGGCCACATGGTTGCTGCACTGGACTGTGGCTTTGCTGGGTTCACAGCTGCAGTGGTCGACCTCACCACTGTGCTGTATGGGGTGCATGGGGGTCGTCTGGCTGTGCAAAGAGGACAGGGTGTCCATGGCACAGGGGCCCACAGGTGGGCCACCCATGGCCACAGGGCTGCCACTGGCTGCAGCACCACTGCATCATGTGCATCTATGGGCACCCAGTGCCGCCATGGCCATCTGGCTATCCTTTCAGGCTCCGCTGGTCGGCAGGGGTGCAGGCAGTCTGCTTTGCCTTCATCACCATGGTCCTCCCCTACTGTGTCCTCAGCCCAGAGAACCCCTGGTTTTGTGGGCCACACCCGTGGTGTGCGCCATGTGTGTGGTGATTGTCACCGGTGATGGGCATGGCAGACTTGTACCTGTGCACGGCTGTCACCCCCATGTACACACTGGCACACCCACACCCCTGTACGCACATGCACACACGCTGACACGCACACTCCCGCACCCCACCACATGCACCGCCTCACTTGCATGGCCATGGTGACCCTCCTCACACTGCCACCACACATCAAGCATCACCCATTTCACTGTACCATGGCTGTGTGTACACCTCTCATGTGCCCTGCACACCCCACACTTCGCATCGCTCACACATATGCGTTCAGTGCCACTTTGTTGCACTTCTGCTGTGATTGTTGTCATAAATGTTGTGATTGTCTGTACACATTAAACTATTTACCATTGTACTGTTTCATGTTGCTGTGCATTCTGTACTCACCCTCTAGCCTGTGACAGTGTCCTGATGTCGGCCCTGTGGACTATGGCTCTGCGGGCCATGCGAGGATCCCTCCTCTCGAGTTGCTTCCATTATCCCCCTGACCGCTGGCTCTGGGTCACTGTTGGCATGTCCCTCAGGTTCAGGTGCCTGTAGCCCATGGGTCATCGCTATGTTGTGCAACATACAACAGGCTAGAAAGATAAGGCATACCTTCTGAGGTCTATACTGTAGAGCACCGCCTGACATGTCTAGGCATCTGAAGTGAATCTTCAGTATGCCAAACACCTTTTCTATGATGTTCCTGGTGCTGGTGTGTACCTCATTATACTGCTCTTTGGCCACTGTGGCCGGCCAGGGTACTGGTGTCAGCAGCCAGGGTTGCAGGGGATAGGCACTGTCCCCTGTTGAGATGTGCACCTGTTAGTGTTGTACAGCTGTCCATCCATTGCTGTCTTGCACCACTGCGTTGCCCTTCCACACCCCTTCCCTGGCCTCCCATGCTTGTCCCCAACCATGCTGTGATGTGTGTGCCTTGTATGCTGCTACTCACCAACTAGGTGCCCACTGGGTATCCTGTCCTCCTCAAATGCCTGACACACCTGGGACTGGTGCCAGATGAAGGTGTCGTGGGCACTGCCGGGGTACTGCGTAAATACATTGCTGATGTGCCCAGTCACATCGCACACCACCTGGCAATTGATGATGTGGTACCACTTCCTGTTAATGTACACCTCACTGCCATCAGCAGGTGGTGCACGGATGCAGACATGGGTGCAGTCAATGGTATCTAGTACCACTGGTAGGTGCAACTCAATAGAATTGCTGCATTGTTCTCTGTGTTCTGCCATGCTGGGGAATGCTATGAACTCCCTAGTGTGTGGCAGGAAAGCCTCTAGGAACTGGGTCAGATGCATGAGGTGGCAGACTGCAATACCCCAATGGTGTCCCTGCTGGTCATTGAACGCCCTGTGGCAAGAAAGCACATTGCTGCTGTCATCTTCTCCTCTACTGTCATGGCATGGCTGCGTCTGGGTTAGGGTGCAGTTGCTCCTGCAGGAATTCACATAGCTGCCTCAACATTCCCCTGTTCATCCTTGTGGACATGGGAACAAATGGAGTCCAGACACTGATTCAGGATTCAAAACAATAGAACTGAATTTATTTATCCAGCAGACAAAATAAGCTGACTGAGTACGGATAATAAAGGCATAAAGCAAAATCAGAGTTACAGAACTTAAGCCAATTCCAAACAGAAATTTCGTTCATCCACCTAGTATCAAGCTAGGGGACTGGCAGGGTACAGCTCCTGCCAACCAACTAACTAACAACAGATTCTGCAATCCTTTGATACAGAAAAACAGTAACATGTTTACATTAGCTCCTCCCATTGTCTAGCTTAAACACAAATTTTCCTAAAGAGAGGTTAAATTCCTAATATCTTGACTTAATAATGTTAGAACACAGTAATGTATAATATTTAAGGTACTGAAATGCAAAAATTAGTCATTTAAACCAAAAGAAACAGTTCATACCAGAGTTTCAGGCACCTCCCTAATGCTGACATTATAAAAGGGAGGAGTCACGGCCGGTCAGCCCTTAGCACAACATGCAAACAGCAGGGAGGTTCTGGAAGCTCTGAACTAGGAAGTCAAAAGAAAAAAATAGGTAAAACTCCTTAGTTTCACAAATATTTCAAATAATGGATACAATGTGTCCTAAAGAGAGTGTGTTATATTCATATTTAGGTTGGTTTATTAGCTGACAGCACTTATTCTTATTTTATTAGCATTTTGATGCAGCAAAGACATTTATTCAAAATGCAAGCTAAGTTTATACCTAGTACACTGCACTAGTTTAAATGAAGTCTGTGCTTAAATGGATGTTCCCTTTACATTGTCTTTCAAGGGCTTGGGGAGTTTATTGTAACAAAAAGAATGTACATTCTCTATGAGTCAAGCAGCAGAATGATTTATTTTGTGCCTGGCTTGTAGTGTAACTCTTAACTATGGCTGAAAGCTGAGACTGAGGGTAACAGGAAGAATTCACCAGCTTCTGAGAAGCCCACAGCCCAGATATTCAAAAGGGTTGCTCATGGCATAACAGTGTTGCACCATGCACAACCCACTGATGCACCCCAGTGCGATATTCAAAAGGGGAAAGTGCGCTGCACAAATCCCGATGCGCCGGAGCGGATCAGTAATGTATGCAGGCACAGGTGGGGGGACGTGCCCATGCATAACCTGCACAGACCGATATTCAGCCTGTGATGTGTGAGAGTCATGCATGCAACCCCTACCCGCGCCTGCACAAAGTTAAGCCCCCTAAAAAAGGAACAAATTATGGCCACCCACAGGTGAGCCGCCGCATTGCAGGGCACAACACGGCAGCTGCCACCTGTGTGTGGCCACCTGAGTTCCTGCCGCACCTGGCAGTGCCCCCCCATGCCCCATTGTGAACATCCGTGTGAAGACACCTCGTCAATATCCCTGGTGGTCCAGTGGACCCCTATGTGCCCATTCGGGGCATTGGTATAACTCCCCATCCAATATCCCTGGTGGTCCAGTGGACTGCACTCTGCCCAATCGCGGCCATCTGTAAAACATAGAAGAGTCCTATTACCCTGGAGGTCTAGGTACCACCTCCCACCCACCCACTGTGCCCCACCACTGTTCCTCAAGTCCGGGCGGACGGCAGCACCCACCTGCCTGCCACCCCAGCGCTGCCCATCGACCGATTAAGTAGCTGCATGCCCATTGGTTCACAGCATGAGCCAATGGGCATGCAGCCTTACTGCATTACTCAGTCCAGATATGTGAATGAATTATATAAATTATTTCCAAAAACTACATATTCTCTTACATTTTTCATAAGGAATATACATAAACAGTACTCCAGGGTCTACACTTTTTCTTTATCCTACTATGCCAGCCCCAAAACGGGACATGAAATCAGCATTACTATGTGCCTTTCCTGCTCTATGACGCACTGTGAATTTATAAGGCTGTAGTACTATGTACCACCTCATAATTCTCGGGTTTTTATCCTTCATTTGTTGGATCCAACACAGAGGACTATGGTCAGTCTATAATTTAAATTCTGTTCCCCACAGATAATATTTTAAGGTTTCCACCACCCATTTAAGAGCTAAACATTCTTTCTCTACTGTGGCATACTTGGTCTCCCGTACATGCAGTTTTCTGCTAATATACAGAATGGGATGCTCCTCTCCCTCCTGTATTTGGGATAGTACTGCTCCAATGCCAACATTGGAGGCATTGGTCTGAACAATGAAGGGTTTTGAAAAATCTGGACTCTTTAACACAGCAGCTGCATGCAAAGCAACCTTTATGGCACAAAATGCTTCTTCACACTCTGGGGTCCACTGAACGGCTAAAGGCTTTACCTTTTTGGTTAGCTCAATTAAGGGGCTAGCTAGAGCTGCAAACTGCAGCACAAAATGCTGGTAGTATCCTGCTAGACCTAAAAATTAGCATACATGGGTTTTTGTCAAAGGATGGGTACTCTTTGCCACAGCATCTATTTTGTTCACCTCTGGTTTTACCTGCCCTCTACCAATTACAAACCCCAAGTACCTTGTCTCCCTCATAGCTAGAGAACATTTTGAGGGATTAATAGTGAGTCCTGCTTGGTAAATGGTGTTTTAAAACACTAGTGAGGTGTTATAGATGTTCCTGCCATGAATTACTAAAAATGATCACATCATCAAGATAAGCAGAACTATATGAAAGGTGAGGGCGCAGAAGCTGATCCATCAAGCTTTGAAAGGTGGCAGGAGCCCCATGAAGGCCAAAGGGCATCATAGTAAACTGTAACAGTCCCAAAGGGGTACTCAAGGCAGTCTTTTCTTTTGCTGCCAGATCTAATGGTATCTGCCAGTACCCCTTGGTAAGGTCCAGTGTACTTATATATCTGGCATGGCCTAATTGGTTGATATCATCAACACTGGGCATAGGTACCCATCAAACTGAGATATCGTATTCAGTTTGTGAAGGTCCAGGCATATTCTAACCCCTTCCTCTTTCTTCGGCACTATCACCATAGGGAAACTCCAACTACTACTTGATTCTTCAATTACACCCAAGTCTTTCATTTTTTTAATTTCTTGTATTACTTCCGATTTTACCTTCTCTGGACTTCTATAAGGTTTACCCCAATGGGCTTTTCTTGAGACACATTAATATGATGTGTTATACATTGGGTTTTTCCTGGGGTGTTGACAAAGGTACCTTGGAACTTCTGCAGCACTTGTTTCAACTCTGTGGTTTATTTTTCTGATAACTTTGCATTTATTAGGGGTACCCTTGGGTCTTCTGTTTCTAGCCTATCATAAGCCAGATCCATTTCACTATCAGGAGAATCAGGACATACATACATGGCAGGTGTCAATGCAGGATGATCACACCATTTTTTAATAAACTGGCATGATATATTCTGATTTTCTATCTTTTATCTAGTATTTTTATAACATAATTCACAGGCCAGACTTGTTTTTGTACTACATAGGGACCCTGCCTCTTCATAGTTAACTTATTATCAGTGGAGAGAAGTAGTAACAAAATGTAATCTCCAGGTTGAAACTACTTATCACCTATCCCCAAATCATACTTTTCTTTTTGGTATTTCTGCTTCTCTTGATTCTGTGAATGTGTCAGTTGAATGTACTTTGCCACCCTTTGACGCTTTTATGTCACATATTCAACTGTAGCTGTCGGTGACATATCCTTGTCCCCTTCCCACTGTTCCCTAACCACATCCAGTAAGCCTCTTGGATTTTTGTCAAATAACAATTCAAATGGTGAGAATCCAATAGAGGCTTGTGGCACCTCTCTGTAGGCAAACAGAAATAGTGGTAGGTACACATCCCAATGTTTTCCTTCATCTTCTACATACTTCTGTATTGTCCTCTTTAAAGTTTCATTGAAACGTTCCACTAGTCTGTCAGTTTGTGGGTGATAGGGAGAAGTGTATACAGCTTCAACCCCTAGGACTAGATAGAGACGTTTCAATAGGATAGAGCAAAAATTAGTACCCCTATCTGTAAGGATCATTTTTGGGATCCCCATTTTACTAAAAAAATGTCATCAATTCATCAGCTATCCTGTCAGCTGTAACTGTATGTAATGGTATGGCTTCTGGGTACTTCGTTGCATAGTCGCTTAATACTAAGGCAAAACGATTCCCCTTGGCACTTTTTGGAAGAGGACTTACTGTGTCCATTGCCACTCTATCAAAGGGGTTAGTTACCAGTGGTAAGGGTTGTAAGGGGACCTGGTCTGATCTTTTAATGAGGGCCACTTTTTGGCAGTCGGTACAACTCTTGCAGTAGTCTGCCACCTGCTCATGGATACCAGTCCAGAAAAACTGCCTTAGCAGTCTACTGAGAGTTATATCCCTACCAGCATGCCCTGCACAAGGAACATTGTGAGCTAAATATAGCAGAAGAGCCTAATGGTGTTGAAGGACCACTAACTGATCCACAGTTTCATTAGTTTTTGCATTTGTGCACTATCTATACAATTTTCCTTTGATTATTCTATAAACAGGAGTAGTGGACTCAACCCCCTCAAGAACCACCTGTGAAAATAAAGGTGTTAAAGATATATTTTGTTTTTGATCTTCCATAAAACTATCTAGCATGCTTTCATTAATTAACAGGTTACCACATTTTGAATCCACTGGTGTTTTGCCTGTCTCTTCTCTCTTTTTGACTTCTTATCTTTCTCTGGGAATCAAAAAGTTCCTCGTCAAAGGAGTATATGTCCATTACATTCATTTCTTGTTTAGCCTTGGCCTGGGTTGTTACCACACACAGAAGATGCAGAAGAGAGGAATTGTCCAAATAAGGGAAAATCATGTCTTGCTCCCTTTGCTTTTCCACATCTAACTGCTTTAGACAGAACCATCTCAACAAGTCCTGTATCTCAGAGGGGGGTGTCTCTTCTTCCTCTTCCTCTGAATCAGATTTTCCTCCTAATGCTCCTTCTTCCTTCATATCTTTCTTGGGGTCCTTCTTTGCCTCCTTTCACCTCACATTGCCCAAACCACTGGACAGGGGAAGTTGGAACTGTTCCGTCATAGCTCTTGTCAGAACTCCCCCTGGGATCGGTGCCTCCACCTTAGCCTGCTTTGTCTGGTCTTCCATGGATTTGCAGTAACAAAAATCCACCAGGAACAATGTTCGCTCTCAGATTTCCACTTCTAACACCATATGTGGATGTGGGAACAAATGGAGTCCAGACGTTGATTCAGGATTCAAAACAATAGAACTGAATTTATTTATCCAGCAGACAAAATAAGTGGACTGAATGTAGAAAATCAATAAAGGCATAAAGCAAAATCAAAATTACAGAACTTAAGTCAATTCCAAACAGAAATTTTGTTCATCCACTTAGTATCAAGCTAGGGGACTGGCAGGGTACAGCTCCTGCCAACCAACTAACTAACAACAGATTCTGCAATCCTTTGATACAGAAAAGCAGCCACATGTTTACATTACCTCCTCCCATTGTCTAGCTTAAACACAAGTTATCTTAAAGAGAGGTTAAATTCCTAATAACTTGACTTAATGTTAAAACACAGTATTATATAATATTTAAGGTACTGAAATGCCAAAATTAGTCATTTAAAAAAAAAGAAACAGTTTATATCAGAGTTTCAGGTACCTCCCTAATGCTGACATTATAAAAGGGGAGGAGCCACAACCGGTCGGCTCTTAGGACAACATGTAAACAGCAGGAAAGGTTCTGGAAGCTCTGAACCAGGAAGTCAAAAGAAAAAAAAATAGGTAAAACTCCTTAGTTTCACAAATATTTCAAATAATGAATACGATATGTCCTAAAGAGAGTGTGTTATATTCATATTTAGGATGGTTTATTAGCTGGCAGCATTTATTCTTATTTTATTTGCATTTTGATGCAGCAAAGACATTTATTCAATATACAAGCTAAGTTTATACCTAGTACACTGTACTAGTTTAAATGAAGCCTGTACTTAAATGGATAATGTTCCCTTTACATTGTCTTTCAAGGGCTTGGGGAGTTTATTGTAACAAAAAGAACGTGCATTCTCTGAGTCAAGCAGCAGAATGATTTATTTTATGGCTGGCTTATAGTGTAGCTCTTAACTATGGCTGAAGGCTGAGACTGAGGGTAACAGGAAGAATTCACAAGCTTCTGAGAAGCCCACATGTTTATTTACTTATTTTATCCCTTTCTTTTGCAAGGAGAGAACACAAACAGTGAAATCCTGCCTAAACTGCAAGCCGTAAAGGTGTAGTGATGGATCAGAACTAGCAAGACGGTAGCACTCGCTTTCTTGAACCATTCGCACAGTCGCAATGCTCCATGCGCACATTCGTGCAGTGCGATCATGAGCTCGGTCACGCAGGTCCGCTAAATTGGCAAAGGACTCAAATGGGCATTCAAACCATTAAATTACTCAGTAGCTGGAATAATGGGCTTTTCTAAAAGATATGGAAATAGACTTAGGGACAGAAAGATACCTACATGAGGCCAGCATGTAGGTAGGGAAAATATAGGGTTGAAAGGATAGAATGAAGCAAGAATAGATTACTGTTGCAACAGATTTGAATTTTAAACAGAGAGGAATCTTTGGAAAGTCCAGTTACTACACTACCAATAATACCAGTAAAATAAAGCACTTTCTGAGTGCCCTTCTATAGGTATCCAGAATAAACCTATATCTATACAAAATAATGAGACAAAAAAGTGTGTGGGGTGTGTACCATGTCCCATCACAATCCTGTACCAGCCGGTGAAGTGCTCTTCTGGTAGGGTCTTGAAGGAGACCCTGGGCCGGTACCAGCTGTTTGCCGCATACTGTCTCCTCAACATGCGTTGTAGCCCTTGTTTGGCCTGCTCCCTCTCCTCCTCCTCCACTATAGCAGCCATCAGTGGCAGCATCACTGCTAATGGTGCAGCACTGATTCCCACTTCCTGTTGTGTTCTCACCCTCTAGGTGGTTTGCCCTGGGTTAAGACCAGTCTTTTATAGGTGATAGCTAGCACTGCGCTATGTCTCCTAGCATGGCACTATGGCTCTGAATATCCCATTGCACGTGTATGCAGGCCAGCCCCCCGCCTTTGGCCCTGGCATACATTATCGGTTTGCCCCACGCTACTGTGGTTAGTGCGTGCTACCCAGTCCTTTGAATATGGCTACTCTGTGCTGTTCCCAAGCTATTGGTTTGTGCACTGTGCTATGCTTTGAATATCTGTCCCAGTGTATCATCCTTATATAGTATCAGATTGTTATGATGGTGTCCTTGTTACTTGCTCTATGAGTCTAAGTAAATACAGCTAACATAAAAATATCAAGTACAACTAAGTGATTTGTTGGTATCTTATGCTTATAGGCCTCCTTGGCTGTGCAACAAAGGTAGCCTGGGAAAACCAATACATGCAAGATATAAAGTAGTTAATCTGTGAATCCTATTGTTTGTGATGGAGGTTGAGTAATGAGCCACAGGTGTTGATTAAGAACAAATGATTAAATGTTACAAACTAGAACACCTAAATAGAAGACAGAGATAATGAAATTGCAAATTTACTTTATTACTAAAAATAGCAAATTTGACAACATGGAAACTATTGTTACCCATGTAATAGTTTTCATAGCATAACTTACAGTCCCATTTTTGAAACTTAGATGTAATGAACTACAGTATCTTTATATTTTCCATTACACAACTACCACATGTCATCATTGAAAATAAGGCAGAGTCATGAAAACTGAACAAATTGGTTTGAATGCCATACTTACCCTTTTGAGCATTATCCACATAGCCACATATGTACAGTATATATAGAGAAGAGAACAACAAATAAACCCCAGAGCAAATGCACTGGGGCAAGGATTATCCAAGAGAATATTGACCATATAGCCCCATTTTAAAGAAAAAAAATAATTACACATACCCCAATAATGCAAAGCATACAAATGGCCATGAATTAATTTGGATTGGTTCAACTTTAAGCAGACTTGTATGGCACCAGAAGGCCTAGCATTAGAATCTGCAATGGCTGAAAACAACAGACACATGTTTCATCCTCATTTGGACTCATCAGTATGTTCTATCTGTTCCTCAGCCAGGGAGAGATAGCCAGTCACCCAGTAGGGGGATCATATTGGTTTAGGTCATGGGCAGCCCGACGGGGGGGGGGGGAGAGACAGAGAAACAACCAAGGAACCCAAGAGCAAATGCGCTGGGGTAAGGATTATTCTGGAGGATATTGGCTATACAGCCAAATTCTAATGAAAACACAAATTGCACATACTCCAAATATGCAAAGTATCATGGGAAGCATATGCAAATGCCCATGAATTAAATTGGACTGGCTCAGCTTTAAGCACAATTGCATGGTGCCAGTAGGCCTTACAATACAATCAGCAAAAGGCTGAGAACAACAGACATATGTTTCAGTCTCATTTGGACTGATCAGTGTGACATATGTATACCTCAGCCCAGCATGAGCTAGCCAGCCACCCTCCAGAGGATCTTATTGGTTTGGGTCATGTGTAGGCCAAAGTAGAGTGAGAAGAGCACAACAAAACAATCCCAGAGCAAATACACTGGGGCAAGATTTATCCTGGAAGATATTGGCCATACAGCCAAATTTTAAAGAAAACACAAATTGCACATACCCCATTAATGCAAAGCATCATGTGAAGCATGTGTAAATGCTCATGAATTAATTTGGACTGGCTTAATTTTGAGCAGAATTGTATGGTGCCAGAAGGCCTCACAATACAATCAGCAATGGCTAAGAACAGCAGACACAGACACGTGTTTCATCCTCATTTGGACTCATCAGTGTGCCATATCTGTACCTCAGCCAGGGCCGACATCAGGTGTTTCTGGGCCCTGGGCAATGTCACTGTAGTGGGCCCCCTGAGACCCATGCATCTGTGTGTAAAAAAAAAAAAATCAGTAAAACCAGCCAACCTGGCAGAGGGAGATGTTAGCATTGCCCCTCCCCCCAAGAGAGGAATCAGAATTTATCCAATGCAGAATTTGTAGTACCAACTAACTATCAAACGTGAAACATCTCCCCCCACCCAATGCAGAGCTTAGGACTCACAATGCAAACCATCCATCCATCAGAACCCTCTCCACAAAGCATCAAGTAGTGATGCCCTCTCCACATATTAGCAATCTACTAGCAATTCAGAATTTCAGACTCAGAATTCCAATTTGACAACAACCAGCGTAGCAGACTGAGCCACTCCCACTCAGACCATGACAGGTGCCTAAGTAAGTCTGTCCTCCCACTCCAACCCCCCCCCAAAAAAAAATCAACAGCAACTTCAGAATGGGGCATATAAAGATTTTTTGTTACAGTGTGCTATGTGGGCCATAGCAGCAGCCTGAGACCCCCTCCCTTCTGGGTGCTCAATTTGTCTGTCCTACCTGGTGTGGCAATGGTGCAGATCACATCTGGCTCTCCTCTCAGTCAGTGGGGCAACTTCATCCAAGACCTGCTACATCCATTGCTTGCTTGTTGTTAATTTTGTCAACTCATCATGGACTAAACTGTCAGTCTGGTATCATGCCATTTCAGAACGCCACTGCCCACCAAGTCATTGCATGCACAGTCAACCATTACTGATCTCAATAGTTGCTCTACTCAGTCAAGTCCCACCCATGCCAGTCAGTATTCTGCCACCATTACATCTGGCTGCAAACTATTTTGAACTTCAGCTCCTACCTTGGCTCCTCTTCGCAAAACTCTCAACACAAACACATAGCTAAGCTAAAAGCCAGATGGCTGGGCCTCAACTCAGGCCCACCACTCCACCACACTCTTCTGCAGCCATTGGCTGGCTGTTGGGTCACCTGGTCATCCTACACCACTCTCCATGAAATGTAATGGATTAGGGCCCTGCCAATCATGCCTCAACAAGCAGTGCAGTCAGGGCTTGTAGCCCCACACAGGCAGCACCAGCCTTAAGGGGGTAATCTGTTTGGAGCACCACATGGATTGAACAAAAAAATATGAATTGCTACCAGCGTGGTCTGTGTGAAGCTATGGCAAAGTTTGTTGACACTTTTTCTCAGCCCCTGCTGGGCACTGAACTGATGTCAGGGCCCCGAGCAATTGCTTGGGTACTGCCACTGGCCTTGACCTCAGCCCAGGGAGAGACAGCCAGCCTTCCATTATGGGATCTTACTGGGTCATGGTTTGGGTCATGGGCAGCCCGATGTAGAGAGAGAAGAAAACAACAAAAGAACCCCAGAGCAAATCCACTGGGGCAAGGGTTATCCCAGAGGATATTGGCCATATAGCCAAATTTTAAAGAAAACACAAATTGCACATACCATAATAATGGAAAGCATCATGTGAAGCACCTGCAAATACTTATAAATTAATTTGGACTGGCTCAACTTTAGGCAGAATTACATGGTGCCAGAAGGCCTCATAATACAATCAGCAAAGGCTGAGAATAGCAGACGAAGACACATGTTTCATCCTCATTTGGACTCATCAGTGTGACATATCTATACCTCAGCCCAGGGAGAGATAGCCTGTGTCTGCTGTTCTAAGCCTTTGCTGATTATAATGTATCATGAGGCCTTCTGGCGTCATACATTTCCATTTAAAGTTGAGCCAGTCCAAATTAATTCATGTGCATTTGCATGTGCTTCCCATGATGCTTTCCATTATTGAAGTATGTGCAATCTGTGTTTTCTACAGTACACACACACACACACACACACACACATCTATAAAAGCCTGCATGAGTGAGTGAGTGAATGACAGAGATGAGTCTGTCAGATTAATCTCAAGAAGTTACACAGGACACACTATACATAGCAGCTGGGTTAAGATTAGATGACATCGTAATGTGTGCAATCTGCTTTTCATCATAGACAGAATGCAATCTATATATGCACTGCATGCAGTGCTTCAGTGGCTTTAACATGAAAAATTATTGATTACTCTTTAAAGGGACACTGTCAACCATTTTTTCATTATCATACTTCTAGATGAGAACCCACATTTTATGATTGCTTATCTTCTCTAAAATTCACTGATGTCGCTGGTTGTTTTCTCTGCTTCCTTTCTCGGTAGAACTGAAATGCATGGTAATAGTGTAATGTAAACAACCTTGTTTTGTTTCAAATCCTTGATCAACTGTTATTGCATACTTAAGGATCATTAAGAACACCCCCCAAACAGACAGCCAGTAAAGATGCAATATTGTCCTTTCCTCTCACTGTATCATGAGTGGCTAGATTGTGTGTGGGTGTTTCCAAGTCCAGGAAAGATGTAGTGGGAGATGGAGTTGATCAAGGAATGTAAACAAACATGTTTTGGTGTGGAAACACCAGTATGGTGGGTAGTCTGTTTTTCACTTTTAAAAAGAAAAATAGAATCAAAATGAAACATCCTACAAGCTACATCAGCAATCTTTACAGACTATGAGCAGTCATAAAATGTTTTTATGTTTGCTTGCACACATGTGCAAGAAACATAGTGCCACCATATGAATTTTCGTAGGTGTGCCACCCCGCTTCCAATGCTCTGCTCCTTCTTGCAGGCATGGCCTCACCGCACCAATAAATACCTGCGCTGTCTATGACAGCAGTTCAGATGCAGTGGCATACAGCTGAAAGCCAAAGACTGCTACAGTCAGCTGTGGTAATGTGTAGGCAATTTGCATACTGCCATCAGCAGGCAATTTGCATACTGCTGTCAGCAGTATGCAAAGTGCTTACACTCAGCACTGCACGTGAACAGCTGTCATAGACAGCTCCATTTCTTTCTAATCCACCCCCAACAAACACTCAAGTAGCATGCTGGGAGCCCACCCCAGCATGCTCATGCGCTTTCCCCCACACACTGTATGGCCAATGGGGGTGCCCAATCCCCCATCGGCTCCACTGCCCCCCAAAAAAACTTCCAGCTGCCACACTGGGAGCCCACTCCAGTGAGGCTTAAGTCCTGCATCGTCTTCCTGAAAAAGTAAAAAAAAAACACCTGTAAAAAAAGGTCCCTCTTTGACTGTCTTACCCCCATCCCCCAACCCATGCCCACTCTCTACGCACCCACCTCCCCACACCCCCGACCCCCTACTTATCTTCAGAGTCCAGTGCGACAATCTTCGGTGAACCGGGATTATGTCTGCACTCTTCAAAGCTGACTGCAAACTGAAGAAATGCCAGTAAACTGTATAGAAACATAGATTTTGACGGCAGATAAGGACCACTTGGCCACTTAGTCTGCACATTTCCCTACCTACAGGATAAGCTGCAGATCCTATTTAACCAACAGCCTATTTCTTCCTACCCCCCACAAAAATTGCCTTATGTCTGTCCCATGCATTCTTGAATTCTCCCACAGTTTTAGACCCCACAACCTCCTCAGGAAGGCTGTTCCATGAGTCCACCACCCTCTCTGTGAAAAAATACTTCCTCACATTGCCCCTGAGCCATCCCCCCTCTATCTTCAAATTGTGTCCCCTTGTTCTTGCACATCTCTTTTTCTGAAAGATAATGTATATGTATAATGTGTATGTGAAAGATAATGTATAAGGTATAATGGCATAAATTGTTTTTTTTTTAACTTTGGTGCATATCTCGGCCATTTTGGGGAATTTTTCCACTAACTTTTCAACATGGGGTTCTTGGGGCCCCACCTCATGAACTCAGTCACTGTCATTTTGTTATTCGGTCCCAAGAGGTGATTTCGCGGTCACTGCATGGAACCACCTTTTAGGACTGAGTAATGAAATGACAGTATCCCTGATTCATGGGTAAACCCAAACCCTATGTTGAAATGTGGTTGAAATTCCCAAAATGACTGATTTTATATGAGCGTTCGTAAAGTTCCTATGTACGCTTGTAACTTTGCAAATTTTTAATATTTTTCACTCCAGATTTTCAACATTGCCATTTTACCACACCTCCTTATGAGCAGTACAGCTGTCATTTTTCACATCTCATCCAAAATTCGTTTTTGGCATGTAGCGCACAATGGCGCAGTCAGTGTGTGAAATCAATGTTCAGGACAGATTAAGAAAATGACAGCGACATTGTTCATGAGCAGAGGTCTTAAAATGCGTATGTTGAAAATTTGGTGACAAAAGTCCATAAAATGACTGTGTTACAAGCATGCATTGTGCAGTTTTCCACGCACCCTTGTAAGTTCACAAATCTGTAATAATTTCATTCCAGATTTTCAACATTGGCATTTTTCCCCACCTCTTTATGAGCAGTACAGCTGCCATTTTTCACACCCTGGCTGAAATGTGTTTTTGCACTTCCGGTGCAGAATAGCCCGGTCGCTGTGGGAAATTGGTGTTTGGGACAGATTACGAAAATCAGAGTGACACTGTTTATGAGCGGAGGTCGAAAAATGCCTGTGTTGAAAATCTGCTGTAAAAAATCCCCAAACTAATTACATTAAGGGTGCACGTTGTGCAGTTTCTACACACACTCATTGACTTCACCGCGTTTTGTATATTTTCACTCCAGATTTTCAACAATGCCATTTTTACACCTCCTCATGAACAGTACACCTGTCACTTTTCACATCCTGTTCGAAATGTGTTTTCGCACCTGTGGAGCCAAATGGCACAGTCGCTGTGCAAAATTACCTTTCACCCAACAAACTGATAGTGTCACTGATCATGCGGTGAGGTCATAAAAACAGATGTGGAAAACCTGGAGTAAATATACCAAGAAATGCCCAGAGCATTAGGGTTTTCGACCACAACACCCTACCCTGTAGGGACTGACAGGTGTCAGGAGTGGACTTGGGATAGTCAACAGTAAAGCTCATGCCATTCCATCCCCAACCCCACCCTGCAACCAGTGACAGGCATCAAGGTGCGACTTGGGCTCTGCCCCCAGAGTTCACCCCGTTCTCCTACGCTGCACCCATTTCAGCGTATTTCCTTATGGAATGAGGTGAATGAAAATCCCAAACACCACAAGGCACACCTCAACACTTGTCAGTGTCTGAAGGATAGGGTGATGTGAAATATCGTGACTGTCATGGGCGATGACCCAAAGGCACACCCCAGTGCCTGTCCATCTCTTCAGAGTGAGGGTGGAGTTGGCGTTAGTTCAATACTTCAATACCATTCCTATACTGCATCTGTTTAACTCCTGCACTTCCACTGCTAATGCCAGAAAGTAAACATTCAGCATTGACAAATGCTATTTTAGATGTAGGCCAGATTGTTGGTGCTGTCTATATAAATCTCTCCAAAGCATTTGACACTGTCCACCACTCACTTCTCCTAACCTCGCTAACCCAAAAAGGTTTCTTACAGGATATCACCACTTGGTTCTCAAACTACCTGTATGACAGAACCCATAGAGTCAGACTAGGGCATACCTTATCATCCCCCCCTCAGAGTTACATCTGGGGTCCCCCAAGGGTCAATCCTTGGCCCCCTACTTTTCACTATTTCTTAACTCCCTGCCCAAGACCTGTTCTGGGAGTCTCCCTTCTATATGCAGATGATGCGGTTTTATTCAGCACCCACGCTAACTCTACCACCCTCCAAGTTGCCCTCCAAGGGTCATTTAATGAGGCCAAATCCTGGTTTACTGACCACAGGCTTGTTCTAAACTATAAAAAAACAAAGTCCATGCTATTTGCCCATGTCCAAAACAAGTTCAGTAACCACCCCCTGCTCATCCATAATTCCCATAATGAGATTCTGGAACAAGTTTCTACCTTTAAATATTTAGGGGTTACTCTAGACTCAGGGCTATCCTACCATGAACATATCTGCTGACTTAATACAGCTGTAAATGTGTGCATTGGTCTGCTCCACCGCTACAAACACTGTCTCCCCCCTGAAGCCCTACAGCTAGCCATCTCCTCCTCCATCCTGTCACTCATTGATTATGGGGTTATCTTCTACAGGGCTGCCAACAACACCTTCCTCAACAAAATTAGGGTTTCCCTGAATAAAGCCTGTAGATTAGCCACAGGACGTGACCGACTTACGCACACATGTCCGCTGTATACCAGTACAAACGGGCTTAATTTCGATGATCGCCCAAAGTACTCAGACCTGTCTCCTTGCCAAGAAAATCATGACTGGCCTCACACCCCTGCTCTTGTGATGCTGCTCTCCAACAGCACCAGATGCACATGTCACGCTGAGAAATTGCCATAACAGGTTCCTTGCTGTAAAACCTCAATGGGGCAAAGAACTTTCAGATACCGCGCCCCCAATTGGCTGAACTCACTGCACATACCAGCCCTCCTGGCTCCTTCCCTAGGACTGTTCAAATCCCTTCTCCATAGCAATATCTTGCATGACTCCACCTGTGACTGTACCTGACCTACCCACGACCTAACACTGCCATGACAATGGACCCACTTGGTCCTGCTTCTAGAGTGCCTGTCCCTGGTTTTGATCTTACCCATGCCTCAGACTAGCTGACTCTCACTGGAATGTGATGCTTGCACATTCCAGTCATAAATACTTCTATACAACAACTACTGTACTGTATGATTGCCCCTGTAGTTACTGTAGTTATTGTATTTTGCCACTGTACTGCATTGTCTATGACTGTTGTAATTATCCTGTACCACATTCACCTGTTGTAATTTACCATGTATCCTTCGTAAGGTGTGATATTTCCCACACTACTATTTATACTGTGATGTCTGTACACTGTATACTCTGTATTACATAGAAACATAGAAACATAGAATTTGACGGCAGATAAGGACCGCTTGGCCCACCCAGTCTGCCCATTTCCCTACCTACTGGATAAGCTGCAGATCCTAGTTAACCAGCAGCCTACTTCTTTCTACCCCCAACCCCCAGAATTGCCTTATGACTATCCCATGCATGCTTGAATTCCACCACTGATTTTGACTCCACAACCTCCTCCGGAAGGCCATTCCATGCATTTGCTATGGTGTGAAGCCTTTGTAAAGGAGTCTCTGACTCAAAGGTATTAATTCCGATTGTATTCAATAAATAAATAAAATAAAAATAAAAAAATAAACTAGGGACACTATGAGGCCTAAGGGGGGGTTGATAGTATGCCTTTAATGAAGAGCCAATTAAATGCATTGACAAGTGTAATGAAAGAGGCATTGAAGCTGTTATATTTGATATATTGACTCTAGAGCTATCCTAGGGCAACAAATTGTAAAAATAAAGCAGAAAACACTGGGAAAAATATTTGTTTAGCAAAATATCAACTGTTATACAAAAACACATTTTCTAAGCTAATTTTCTTTGGGTTGTATGTTCCTCCTTCTTGTAGTAGTTTAGATCAGCTCTCCTTCATGCAGAAACAGGGCCTGTAATTGAACAAACAAGATTCATTAGATAATGTTTTAAACTGTTTTACTTGATGGAAAAAAAATGCTTAACTTTCTTTTGAACTAACAGGATTTCATAATTTTTCTGTCTTTTTTTCTCACAGGTTAGACACATTATGCATAGCAAATTCATTCAAATTTAGTCAAATATCATACTGTGATAGTATAATTTAAGGTTGGAGGAGCTCTAGGTCCTTCATGTTTAATACTCCCACCCATGGTTCTTGTCTGATCCCACTCAGAGTACAGTCTGCAGTTCAGGCCTCTTCAATACAAAAAGGACATGTAAGGTGCAATGCAGGTTCATGAACATAATTGGGGGTTTGAGGGACAAGAACTAGGAGATGTTGGTGGTTCTTAACATGTTCTGTGGGAGAAAATGAGCCTGAAAGAGGACATGATCCAAGTCTTCTGCAGTCTTAAGGCTAAATTCTTCCAGGAAAGGCTGAACACATCTCTGCTAGTCAAGAGATTCACATGGTATGCTAGGTAGTAGAGTGGGTAAAGCAATCCTTATAAATCAGTACATGTTTAAAGAGCATATTTATTTATTTCTGCTTATGGAGAAGGGGATAATCTCAATGGACCCAGAATCCCTTCTGACCTTAAATTACAATATAACAAATGTATTTTTCCAGAGGTTTTGCTGAACTCCAGACAAACCCTCTGTGGCACTGCCCCACCCACCTTTCTGGTCACCACCTCAAAGAAGCTGATGAGGTTTGTTTAGCATAATCTGTCCCACATAAGGCCTTGGTACCTAGGCCTCAACCACATGCTCTATTATTCTTTCCTTGATAATGACTTCCAGGGCCTTGCATAGTACTGATGTTAGGTTTACTGACCTGTAACTGCTGGTGTCTAACCTTGCTCCCTTGTATGTCTGATTATAGAATGCAATTCAGAGATAATAGTATAGCTTTGTGGAATAGAGAGTTTCTGGAGGTGTGTGAGTCTGTGATCCACTGAGGTAACTGGAAATGAAACTGCAGCCAGTGATACTTGATCTGGTTGATAATGTGGCCTCTGGCCATTAACTCCCTGCCTAACATCTACACCACCTCCAAACTCATTCTCTGTGCTGATGATGATGCAGCCCTTTTCTGTCAGGACAAAACCCCCGATACTCTCATTAACTATCTCTAATTTGATTTCAGCAAACTTCACACCTTGGTTCACATCCAAAGGTCTTGTACTCAACTCCAAAAAAACTAAGTTCATGGTTTTCTCCACTCCCCACAACCCCCTTGGTTTTGATCTCTCCCTCTATGACAACTTTGGTAACTCCATTGAAAGAGTCAGTGAATTCAAGTACCCTGGCTTACTCCTGGATAGCCACCTCAATTTCGATGTTCACACTAGCCTCACAATCAAAAAAGCCCACCAACGCCTCGGTAACTTCCATAGAACCAAGTATTACCTTAACAGGGAATCCAAATCACTCTTAGTCTCCAGCTTCCTCCTTCCTGTCTTTGACTATGGTTCACTTGTCTCCCACCCCTGCCTCTCCATCAAAACTTTCTCTAGACTTTGAAGCTCCTACCACAATGCTATTCGATTTGCCTCTGGTCTCCCTAAACTCACACACCACTGTGACCATTATAAGCTCACCAGTGGGCCTTCTTTTGAGACCCGCCTCAACTGCAAGACGGCCACCTTCTTCTTCAAACTCTCCCTTGCACTGCTCCCTGATTGCCTCACCTCTCTTGTTCAGACAGCTGCTACCACCAGGGCCACTAGACTATCCTCCACTCTCTCTTTCACTGTTCTTTTCTGCTGGACCACTCAAGGCCAGAAAACACTCTCTTTTATGGGACCTAAGCTATTCAATTATTCTCCCTCCGGAACTAAAATGCTATCCCACAAATACTTTTAAACACAATATCAGAAGACATTTCTCTCCCACCTGCACTTGCTCAAAGTCCTAATCTGGCTCACCTTCTACACTCTCTTCCCCTCACTCTCTGGTTATCCACCTCTGGCACATACCCTCTCTTTCTAGCACTTGTACTATGGTCAATCCACCTAAGGTAGTTTTTAGATTGCACTCACATTTTTTGTTTCCTACTGTCATTTTATTGTTAAACCATTACAGAGTGCTTAATGTTACCTTGTATTTGTTATTTCACCAAGGCTAGTTCATTGTTTGCCCTTTAGTCTATATTATCCTGATTTTATGTACCATTGCATTAACCCTCGGTATTAGTTAAATGTGTTAGCCTATGTCATGCTTCATGATGGTTGTATGTAACTGGACGCTTGTATAAATGGGTAGCAATGCTCACATGCCTTTCCAGTATAACCAATAAAAATTAAATGAAATGTGGGTTCTGAACAGAAAGCACACTTTTCAAAGTGTTTTTGCTGCTCCAGTGAGTGTGCTGGGTTTTGATATTTCGGTGATGCTGTGCAGTCAGTGCTTCCATTTGACTCTGTCCCCTTCTCCCACCATGGCACTGCTTGTCATATATTCTTTGTAGCATTGCCTGCTGTACTCCAAGGAAACCTGACATTCCCCCCAGAAAAACGCTGATAGCTGCGTGCCCAATCCCATGGCCAGTAAATATTAACATTCCACTCCCACCAAAAGAAAATCCAGTAGTCGGGTGCCCAATTCCACTCCTGGTAAACATTGCTATACATCCACAGTAGAACAATGCAGAATGGGAAAAATCTGAATCTGTGGAATTTTGTTGAAATTTTGCAAACTTCTGTGGCATTTCGCAGAATGTTGTTGAGATTTTGTGGAATTTTTAAAATGTAGTAATCTGGTTATAACTTAATAGTCATTCAAACTAGAGCACCAACATTTGTAATATGTACATTTTGGGACAATGGCCACAAACTAGCCAAAATATAATATAATTTGGTTTGATAGCTGCAAAATTATTGGTGCTTGAATGTTGTCATTTTATTGTTTGTGTGAAACTTCATGAACATTTCTTATCTATATATACCTTAACTGTCTATTTGGCCTGGGGTCTTAAATTTGGTATGATTTCTTGATGATAGGCATTCTAACAATGTGCCAGATTTCATGACAATATGATGCATTGTCTCTAAATTATATGTACTCTAAATCTGTCATTTAATTTTTTTCTGGAAATGTCATGAAAAATTTAATCTACATATAACTCGGGCACCTTTGGAGCTAGGCATGTATAAATTAGTATGGATAACCTTTTCGTAACACTTATAGAATGATCTAAATATGGAGAGAATAAGATGATAGATTTCTAGGTTATAGGGGTTCAAAACTTTACTAAGTAAATATTTGCAAAACTTTCTGAAAACAATCAAAAATGTGCATGTTTGTAATGTCTCTGCTCTTGCATGGATTTAGTTAACATTTGACATACATATCCATAGTATGTGTATGCTGGTGTCTAACACAACTGGAAAAATTGGTTAATCAGTTTTAATTTTGCAAAAGAAAAAAATGATTAGTAACATTTTCTCACATATTTATGATGACATATTCTGTAGATGAAGCATCCAGAATTTCTTTTTTTTTTTATCTCCCCCACATCTTGATTGGCCTTTCCTTCAGGCCGTTGCGAAGTACTCCTCCCCCTGGACCCCATTGCCAACCACCGACCTCAAATTACAGCCGCCCCCAGGGTAACCCGATGTATCCCTTTGTCAGGTGGGTCCTCCCCTTCTGGGGAGTTCTTTTTGTGGAATTTAACATTAACAATGCACATACCACTACTTTGTTTGATAAACTGTGCTGAGCTTTTTGCAGTCCTGATGTTCCTAATTGGGTGACTATCCCCCCCTTCTCTTTTGGCAAAACCAGATTGACTCATTAGAACTACTAATCCTACTGATATCCTCTTTGTTCCTTACATTGACAAACGACCTTAAAACATGAGCCACCTACTCTTTTTCCTAACAACCTACCCAGTTAGAATAGCCAAAATTCTTTCTTCTGTTGCCCAAGACATTGTCTTCCCCCTCTATATATTTTTGAGTACTTCTGAGTCCTATATGTGCATGTACACCAGGCTTTCTGGGTTATATATTTACTGGATGTGATCCTAAACTATCCTGCATTCTGGTAGAAATTGTTGAGACTCTATGCTTTCCTGCTCAAACCTGGGGGTCTACCACTGTTGTGCTACCCACCTCAACAACCCATTTCTTGGTGAAACCGTGCATCTAATTCCTGAACCTGGTGACTCCCTGTGCTTCCTGACTCTTATAGTGTTCAAGACTCATTTGTTGACTTTGACTGATTTTGTTCTATTCAAACTGTTGTTTTGGGCTTTATGATTTGATGTTTTAGTTTACTTTTGTTTTTAGTGTAATATTGTTTTGTTTATTTTCTGAGGCTGTGGGAGGGTCAAGGGATACTTTTTCTTAAATAATAGGTTGTTTAATTTTATTATTTTCTTTTTATGGTATTTTGTATGTTGTTTTTATATATGATTGATTTAGTTAAGGGAGTATTTTGTTACATTAGTCACCAGAATGTGTCGGAGGCCTGGCTCCACAGTTCTGTGCTATTCACCCTCTGCTCTCCACACCCTCTGCCCCTTCCCCCCTCTGCAATTTATGATCTATCAGTGCTGTAGGGCATTGGTTATTGCCCATAAGGGGAGGAAGGGGGTGGAGGGTAAGTAGAGGGTGAATGAGCGGGTCATTGTATTGGGGTCGTAGGGTCCAGAAGATGCCCTGGGGTGAAATGGAACTAAGATAGGGGTCCACCTTGTCTGGTTTCCATACCCAAGGGCACTACCAGTTTTGGTGGGCAGGTGGTTCAGATGGCGTGGGAGGTTCATTCAACTCAGGTGGTGTTATGTAATGCCAGGTCCACTAAGAATAAGACTGCAATTATTGCAGATCTTGTTGGAATGGTGGACCTGGCTTGCATTTATTTATTTATTTATTGAATTGTTTCACCAGGAAAGCTACACTGAGCAACTTTAATGCTTGTTTCACGGTACTTCCTGGGGGAAGGGGAAAGGGATATACAGAGTACAGATATACAAAGTACAAGTTCAAGTAAATATATACAGATGGTGTAATTATACGTACAGTTATAAAACAGGAACATAGCACTTGAGATAATAAAGGTTGTTGTAGTTGTAGAGTTTCAGTGCAAACAGATCTTAGGAACAGCCTACAAAGTAGAATCAGTACAGAGGATACAAGGTTGACAATGCATGAATATAGATGGTGCACTAGTGCAATATATAGCAAGGTGAGCACGTTGGAACCAGTCACCCATATTTAAGAGCTGGTCAATAAGCATAAGTGAAAATAGTGGGGGGTGGGAAGGGGAGAGGGAGATGAAGTGAAAGAACAGAGAGGGAGACAGATAAGGAAGGGGGGTCAGGAGCAGATGCATCACTGAGACCTGGTTGGATGAGAACTCTGGCCCCATTTTGGAGGCTTTAACTCCAGCTGGGTACTCAGTGATTCACCCGCCGAGATTGGATTGTGGGGGGGGGGTTGCAGTCTGTTTTAAGACCAAACTTAACCTCACTGGTGTACCAGTTGAGGAGGCTGAGTCATTTGAGTGTACCATGGTAGCAGGTGTAGGTTGTAGGATCACCCTCATCTACCATCCACCCAGAGATGAGAAGTTGGTCCTTCAGGGAGTTGCAGACTTCATCATCAACATGGCGTTTGAGTCACTCAGGCTGATGGTCCTAGGCAACTTTAATGCCTGGGTCAATGATGAACTCTCGCACTTTGGAAAACACTTCCTCCAGTTGATGACATCTCTGGGCTTTACACAGATAGTTACCACTGCTACCCATAAACACACTCACTCTCTTGACTTAGTCTTCCTCCTGGGGATTGAAGTCTCTGATCTGGGGGTGGAACCAGTCAGATGGTCTAATCAGTACGCCATGGGGTTTAGTTTTAGCACTCCCCTTGACAGGCCTCCCCTTGTGGAGATGGTCAGGTATCGCCCTTTACGAGATGTAAGCTCTGAAGGCCAGGCAGTGGTACTTGATCTATCATCCCTCCCAGTGGCAAGCAGTGATCTGGAGGCCCTTGTGATGGCCTATAATTCTGCCATTTTGGTGGCCCTGAATGTCATTGCTCCTGTCTGGGTTTGTTCTCTTGCCCTTTGCCCTCAGTCCCCATGGTTTGATGGGACTTTGAGGGAGATGCAGCCATTAGGACGAAGATTAGAGCATTGCTGGTGGAAATCCACCCTTGATGCCGACCACCTCAGACTGATGGATCATTATCAAGTCTATCAATCTGAAATCACCCTTAAGAAGGCAGAATTCCTGTCCGGGGAGATTGTGGTCACACAGAATTGACCAACTCTGCTTTTTTGAACTGTGGACAGACTGTGCAACCCAGCCTGCCTACAAGTTCGAAAAGCCTTTTCATAAACAGAGTGCGACGAGCTTGCTCGATTCTTTGCGTCTAAGGTGGCTGACATCAGGGTGGTACTCCAGCCAGCACACTCTATGAGTGTTTCTGTGGATTGGCTTGAGGCCACTGCTTCTTGGCTTTCCTGGAGTATCTTTGACTGACTGGAGTTCACGGATGTCATGCGGATTGTCCAGGATGCTCACCCTATGTGCTGTAGTTTGAATCCTGGACCAACTTCCCTGATTTTGGGTTGTATTGATTTCATTGGTCCGGTCCTAGCATGGATAGTCTGGTGCTCTCTGGAAACAGGTGAGTTTCCTAGCTCCCTAAAGGAGGCAGTGGTAACACCCTTCTTGAAGAAAGCTTCTTTGGACCCAGACTGCCATGCAAACTACAGAATAATCTCTAACCTTCCCTTTTTAGGGAAGGTTATTGATAAAGTAGTGGCTGTGCAGCTGGAGAACCATTTGACCATCCACAACATCTATGAACCACTCCAATCCAGATTCTAAAAGAGACATAGTACTGAGATAGCGCTGGTTTGGGTGCTCAGTGATCTTCTGATGGCTTGGGATTGGAAAAAAAATGTTCCATCTTGGTTCTTCTTGATCTCTCATCAGCATTTGACACTGTGGACCATGGGGTTCTGCTTGGCCATCTGAAGTTCATATGTGGACTGTATGGGTACGGTCCTCAGGTGGTTTGAATCTTTCCTTACTGGAAGAACTCAGAGAGTGGTGTCCGGTATTTATTCTTCTGACCCAGTTTCTCTGTCTTGTGGAGTATCTCAGGACTCTGTGTTGTCCCCATGTTCTTTGCAGTGTGCATGCTGCGTCCCCTCGGAGACATTGTAAGAAGGTATGGGCTGAGGTTTCACTTTTACCCTGATGATACCCAGCTCTACATTTCTTTTGCACCTGACCAGGATGGAGCTCTCTCAGCTTTTAATAGCTGTCTCACAGAAATTCAGGAGTGGATGGATTCCAGTTGGCTAAAGTTGAACTCGGAAAAGACTGAGGTGTTGGTTGTAGATCCAGCATGCTGGATGGGGGTGGGTGGGTTTGCCTCTGGGCTTTTCCTTGGGATTGTTTCACTGCCGACCTCTGAAAGGGTGTGGAACCTGGGGGTAATTTTTGATGAAGGGCTGACTCTGTATTCACAGTCGTCAGTCGTCATCAAATCCTCTTTTTACCATCTGAGGAATATCTCCAGGATTAAGCACCTTGTTCCATCCGGTGATCTTCCTACACTGGTTCACGCCTTTTTTGTCCTCGCGCCTGGACTACTGCAACTCCCTTTATCTAGGGCTACCTGGGGTGGAAACCCGTCACTTGCAGGTTGTGCAGAATGTTGCCACCCGGCTTTTGATGGGAACTTCTAGATCCTGTCATATTACACTGGTGCTGCATGGACTGTACTGGCTGCCAGTACAGTGGCAGATCACCTTTTTTTTTTTTTTAACTTTATTCTTTATGCCTCCTTCTCTCCTCCCGGAGCCAACTCCTTCCTTCCTCTCAACTCCTCCATTCCACCTTCGGTGGAATCTGCCCCTAGAGTGCCTCCTTTTTCCTCCCTCCTGCACAGTGGGGTCTGTCCCTCTTATTGGTGGTCCGGATGGTACCGAGAGGCTATCATCTTGGGCTGCCGAGAGGGGTTTTTCTCGCTTTTCTTCCCTGGTTTCCCCGCCCCTGAGGCGTCCGCTGGGGCGTATGTCCCAGTGGCAGCGTGCTGGCGCGCACCAAGCCCTCATGCGCGTAGCGTCCCCCCTCCCGGCTCCCGGGCAGCAGAGCCGCTCCATCCTCTCTTGGTCGGTGCTTCCACCGGCCATGAGAGTGATGCAACGCGAACGGCTCATGGCTCCCACCCTGAGGGAGGAGAGCATCCGTTGGGACACTCGATCCTCCCTCCCCCCCACCGACCCCCGGCAACCCGAGTCTGTTCCCGAATCCGGGTTGCCGGCATAGCGCGAGGTGTGGCGTCCAACGCCTCAACCCTCAGCGCCACCGGGCCGGCTGGCAGATCACCTTTAAAGTCAGTTTACTGACTTTTAAAGCCCTACACAAACAGGGTCTGCATTACCTGAAAGAGCTTCTGGTTCCCTACTGCCCCAGATGATTTCTCCACTTAGCCGATGAGGGGTTGTTAGAGATTCTGAGGGTGTGTTTGAAATCATCTGGGGCCTGCGCATTTATGCATGCAGCCCCAACCCTTTGGAATTCTCTACTACATTGGCTACGAGAGTGCACCACTGTAGAGGGTGTCAAACAAGCTTTGAAAACTTACTTGTGGATCCAAGTTTTTGGTGAATGTATAACTGATTGAATGGACTATTGGTTTTATATTTTTATGATCTGGACTTTGATATGTTGGTTTAAAATTTGTTAGGTACCTTGATACCTTAAAAGGCACCATAAAAATAAAGCTATTATTATTATTCCCCTATCCATTAATTAGAACCCCACAGATAAGGGTGAGTGAAATTAGAAAATTCCAATTTTGGCCAGCCAGTCAGCGCAGTGGTTGGATTTTTGCTTGTGATGCTGGTGACCCAGGTTTGGGACTGGACCAGGATCGCTGGAGGGCTAGCTGGGGGACAAGGATAGAGCATCCCATGGACTGCTCTTCTTCTCCGGGGGAAGGTGTAGAAGTGCCCAGCATGTGATGGACCCCTGGCGGAGGCTGGGTGTCGCACAGCTACCAGTGCTAAATATGTACAGAAGGTGGGGTGAATGCCGGGCATCATTGTATGGCCCCGCCTCCCCAGAAAACCTGAAAAATGACAGCCACTGGCCACCCTCCATGAAGCTCGCTATGGCTTCAATTAGCCCCTCAGGCCAAAGCCCTCTGACTTATCCCGAAGTCTGCAGCATGTAAGGGGAGTGCCGCAGTCCCACCATGGGGGAAAGACACAGGGCTTCGGAGGGATTGTGGCTGATATGAGCGGGTGGAAGTCCATAGCTCCATGACCGGGTTGAAAGCACTGGGCATCTGGGGGCTCAGGGGGAAAAAGAAAATAGAAAATAAATTCCAATTTTATGGAACGTTTCATGGAATTCTGCAATTTTTACAAAGACTTTTTGACTTTGACTTTAAATACAGATGTTATTTTGCAATTTCTTGCAACAAGCACTTAATAAAATTGGCACACAGTCCCCTTGTAAGGTCTAGGAACCTACCAAATGTAATGGCATTGCATTCTCTAGTTTTAAAGTTTCAGGGGTTTATAAATGTGTAGTTTACATTCTTGCAAAATTAAATTTTTAAATGTTGTGAAAATTTCACTACTTTTAATTTAATCCCATTTAAATCTGAAAATATGAACTTTTCAGAAATGACCATGTTGTATAGTAGTTTAAATGTTTCAACTCTGGTTAAATTTGGATATGTAGTTTTAAAATTAGAGGGAACTAACCAAAATTTCAATTTTGGCAACATGTTTGGCAGGCTATAACACAGTCCCATTTAAAGCTAGAAATCTGAATCTATGTGCATATGCAAACATAGTGATAAACTGTATACCTGTCAACTTTTGTTATATTTCAATGAATGCTATCAAAGTTATACTAAAATTACATAAATCCAAATTTTGGCAAAATATTTCACGGCCTATAACTCAGCTCCCATTAAAGCTTGAGACTTACAACGTGTGTGTGTGTGTATGTATATACATATATATATATACACACACACACATACACAATAGGGGTGAGTGGTAAATGAGTGAGATAAAACAGCGTATCATCCACTGCAGTGTGATATCTTTACCCTCTGCTTTACTGTGATGATATGAGACATTTACACACACAGGTCACCAAAGGTCACTGATATCATCACCCTAGGCAGCTTTCCCCTCAGCATGAAAGAAACACCTGTGCTGTTACCATAGACACAAATGCGGAACTACCTGAGAGGTCTCACTGCTGCCTACAGCTAACTCAGTGAGCATTACAAAACACACCTATCCCCACCCCCCAACTTCCAGCTCATTACTGTGATGCTCTCAACTTTATGCAGCCAGAATTCCAAACAGCACAGCTTCACAGAACAGTCTAAACTACTGCCTGCAGCTAACTCAACTACCACTGAAACACACTCTCACTTGTTCCTCAAACTCTGATTCTCACCCATTACAATTACTGTGACAATTTCAACTTCACTGCAGCCAGAATCCTAAAGAGCACAATTTCACAGAACACTCAGCACTCTGCCTGCAGCTAACTTAATTACCACTGAAAACAGTATCAGCTGTTCTGACACTCTGCCTCTCAGTTCATTACAATGACTGTGATGCTTTTAACTTCACTGCAGCCAGACTGCTAAACAATACAGCTTCACAAAAGTATGTTTCTCATGCCTGTCTAAAACTAACTCATTTAGCATTGCAAAACACACTCATGTGTCTCTCAGAGTTTATAATACTGCCAGCCCATTCAGAAAAGCTCACACACAGAATGAGCAAACACATTAACAGGAACAGAACACAAGACAGCATAACAAAAATTCTGAAACTCTTGGCCCTATTGTATCTATTGAATACATGATGGGCAGATCGTGTGATATGGCAAATATTGTCACTTCTGCATCGTGAGCTTGAATATCTCACTCATGCCTTCGGCACTCGTGAGATATCCAGAGCTCGCTCTGCAGGAGTGACAATATTTGCCATATCACACTCATGCCCATCATGTATCCCCTATATATAGAGAATAACAGATGGGGAAGTGTGTGATATGAGAATTTAAATGCACATCTGAGGTGTGGGATGCTACATAAACCCCAAGGGCGAAGCCCGAGGGGTTTATGGAAGCATCCCACACCGAGGGTGTGCATTAAATTCTCATATGCACAAGTCCTCATTTTTTTATTTTATATAATTTGCTGGTGAGCAATTTTTTTCCAATGAGTGCTGTCTCACACACACACACACACACACACACACTCCTAGTCGTCACACACACACACACACACACCAGTCTACTTTTTGGGGGCATACTTCAGCAGCCCTCACACAACTCCAAATGCAGTATGTAGTTTCAGCTACCCAGCTCCACTTCAGATTCCACAGCAGTCCCCACCTAGTCCTGTCCTCCCTTTTGCCCCTTAGCTGAAGACAGCACAGCAGCGTCCAGCCCTCAGGTCCCAAAATTCTTTTTTGCTTAGCAAGCTGATATTTGGATCGCACTTGCACTTACCTCTTGGTGTGGGTAAGCAGCAATGGATCAGCTCGCTTGGCAGCAGGTGGCTTGTGAAGCTGGGAAACGAAGAAACGGTCAGATTTTTTTTTTTTTTTTTTACAATTAACAGTAGATTGAATAGTAGGATTAACCAGATAAAAAAAGATTACGGGACGGCAAGGGTTTGTTGCGGTGGCTTCTCCGTAATAAAGATACGGAAGTTGAACGGAACCACCATGTTTCTTGAAATTCTTCAGCCCGCCCACACAGAGAAAGCACCAGTGAGGGATGCTCACTTTTGACAGACGCAGCGCATGAATGCTGTAATAACTGATTGGTTATTATGGCAAATATCAACCGTTGAGTCCATTCAAAAATTGCTCACCGGTAATTATATATATATATATATATATATAGTATATGCTTCTCTAAATCCTGATATTGTGGAGAAATGTGGAGAAGAAATGTTAAAATTATCTTAAAAAGCTAAACTTTAATTTTGATTAAATGTTTGGCCACCTATAACTCACACCTTTCATCTCAATGCTGAAATTATGTGCACCTTTATATGCCATGGGGTACTTCTTACATACCAAAGTTGGTAATATTTGAACATGTACTTTTAACATTATCACGAAATAACTGACCTTTAAAATTTAGCATGTTCTGCAGAATTTTCGTAAAGATTCTGGAGCAAGGAATTGGAATGGTCATTCTGTGGGCATTCTGCAGGTGGACTTTTATATTCCATACAGCTCTAATCCACAATCTAGTGGTAAAATGCTCAATCTCAGCACCAACAAACTAGGTCACTGATTTTTGATAATTAAAATGACGAAATTCTGTTTTCAAGACTTCAAATTCTGGAAATTGCACTGGTGATTGTTACTCTAATTTCCAGATTTTCCCAGGATTCTGCTGCTTAATATAAAGAGCATTGAATAAAGCAAATTGAAAATAGTACAGGAAGCAATTATAAGAAAAATGCAATTTTTGCAGCTTCACTGATCTGGTATAAAATGTCAGATTCCATGAAATCTTAGTTTTTACCAGTGTTCAGGCAGCCCAAATTCCAGAGTTTTACTAGGTCTTCTGGTAAAAACCAAAAACCAGTGGCCGACCCTCAACACTCCAGTGGCTAAGTGCCCATTCCTGCTGTCAGTCATATATCATTCACCTCCCGAAGTCCAACAATTCAGTGCCCAACTCCACTGTTGGTAAACATTGTCTTACCCTCCAAATCTGGTGGCTGGGTGCCCAAACCCCCATTAGTAAACCTTACCATACCATTCACTCCCCACTTCTGATGGTTGGGTGCCCAATCCCCACTGGTAAACATTGCTGTACTGTTTGTAACCCCATATTCCATGGCAGTTTGCTCAGTCCCACTACCAGTAAATATCATCATATCATTCAACTCCCGCAAAGTTCTGTGGTCATAACTCTATCTTCAAACTGTTCTCCCTTGTTCTTGCACTTTTTTTTCTGATGAAGCTACCCTTTTGGACTTTGTCAATTCCCTTGAGGTACTTGAAAGTTTCTAGCATGTCCCCCTCCTCCTTTTCTCAAGGGTATACATATTAAGCTTCTTAAATCTCTCTTCATATGGTTTCTGGTGCAAACCTTGCACCATTTCAGTTGCCCTCCTCTGGATTGCCTCCATCCTGTCTATGTCCTAGTGGAGATGGGTCCTCCAGAACTGCATGTAGTACTCCAGATGGGGTCTCACCAACTGTCAGTAGAGAGGGATGACAACTTTTTGTTTTCTACTGGTGATGCCTCTCCCTATGCAACCCTGTATCCCCCAGCCCTCCTTACTGCCTTCTCACATTGCTTGCTCACCTTTAGGTCATTTGATATGACTACCCTCAGGTTCCTTTCCACTTTTCTTGTTGTTCATACCTCCCCCACATTGTGTACTCTTCCCCTAGGTTTTTGTTTTCATGGTGCATTACTTTGCACTTATTTGCATTGAATCTAAGCTGCCATAATTTTGATCATTCCTCCAACCTTGCCAAGTCTCTTCTTGTCCTTTCTGCTCCCCCTTGTTTATCAACCCTCTTGCAGATCTTTGTGTTATCTACAAAGAGGCATACTTTTCCTTCCAGTCCCTCTGCAATGTCACTTATAAAGACATTAAAGAGAACCGGCCCCAATACTGAACTCTGCAGTTCCCCTCTAGTAACTGCCCTTTTTTTCAGACCGGACTCCATTTACTATTACCCTCTGCATTCTGTTGTCCAGCCAATTTGTAACCCATGCTGCCACATTGGGACCCACTCCCAGGCTGGCTAACCTGTTTATTAGTCTTTTGTGTGGGGCTATGTCAAATGCCTCACTAAAGTCTAGGTAAGCCATGTCCACAGACCCTCCCTGGTCTGCTACTTTGGTCACCCAGTCAAATAAATCTATCAGATTTGTATGACATGACCTTCCCACTGTGAATCCATGCTGCCTTGGGTCCTGTGCCCTGCTTGCCTCTAGGTACTCAACAATTCTTTCTTTCAGAGCAAATCCACCTCTGCCTTGCTCCCACTTTTGTGAAGGGGAATCCTATCTGCCTTCCTCCAGTCCTCAGGTTCCACAGCCACCTCCCATGATTTGTTAAAAAGAGTAGTCAGTTGTCCAAGTGTAGTCAATTAAAGTGGTCTAATCAACATTAAAAAGTCACATATAAAAGAAATTAATATCAGTTGTCAACCATCTCAGTTTAAAAACAGTTTAGTATATTAGAAACAACCCAAGAATATTTTATTTTTATTTATTTATTGGGAACTCAGAATTACAAACCTTTGCGCTAAGAACTTGTTTACAATGGATCCTCATCAACTCTTAAGGAGATACATTTTGTTGCAACACCATAATTACAGCAGACAAATTGACACTGGGGTTGTACTACTAACATAGAGTTTACATAGGAAGGGATAGAAAATACATTTACAGTTTACACAAGTCAAGACATGAGTGAAACAGCTGGTAGCATTGTCAATTTCCCAGTGGAGGTACACAATGTGCAGCCATCTGAGAAATGTTAAGTGCAGAGAGACAAGTTAGTGTTTGGCAGGTGCAGGTAGGTGAGGGGGAGTTGGAGGGGAGGAAGAGGTCAGGAAAATTGGCTAGAGGTAATGTGGGTGTACTTCACAGAGGACAGGTGGAAGGGAGGAGTGGGGGCAGAGGAAGTGGACAGGGGACCGGGAAGGAGGTACTGTAGGTGAACTGGACAGAGGGCAGGTGGGGGGAGGTAGTGGGGGTTACTGGACAAAGGACAGTTGGGGGAGTTGGTGGGGGAAGGAGGGTTGAGGGAGGAGAGTAGGTGCAACCTGGCCAGTTGAGTGGTGGCCAGATGTTGGGATTATGTTTGACACAGGCAGTGGACTGGAGGAGAGATGCACCTATGGAGTTTGGATTTGAGGTGCCATAGGTGTTGAAGGATGGTGATTGTGTTCAGAAGCTTGTTTAGCCAGATGGGAGCCCTTACCATGAAGGCACATCTCTCCTGGGCTGATTTTCTGAAGGGGACAGCTAAGGCATGCCAGGAGATGCTTCTTGTGGCATGCTCACCTGGGGTAGGTCTGAATAATGCCAGCAGGGAGACAGGTGCCAGTCCCAGCAGGTCTGGAGCTTTATTCTATCACAGAGAAGGAGCTACTTTGTCTTTATGTACAGTTCGCAGGTGTGTGTGATGCAATCTGCATCCAGGACAAATCTGCATGGTTTATTGTGGGTAAAGTGGACTTTGTGTAGGCTAGTGTCTGTGGCAGCACCATAAAACACATTTCCATAGTCCAAGATTGTCAGGATTGTGCCATTGGCCATCAGAAGCCTGGCTTCAGGGGTGAGGCAAAAGCAGAATCTGTAAAGTGTCCCCAACCAATAGATGGTCTATTTGGGTTATATTGTATTTCTTTGAAACTTGGCTTCCCAGCCAGTGCCCTTTGGGGTAACCATTGCCTCAGTGCTTGCGCGCTGAGGTTCTTTGTCTTTTAATTTGTCTTTTGTTTTTATTGGGTTCACCACAACATAACCCAGATAGACCATCTTAGGTTAGCTGGTTCATTCCACTGGGGTGTCACACAGATGAGTCCTGGTAGGATGAAACACATATGTGTGTCTTCTGTTAGCACCCTTTGCAAACTGTGTGAGAGACCTTTTGGTGCCATGCATTTCTGCTTAAAGGGGCACTGTCAGCTTTGTCCCAACGTTTTTGCACATTTCTAGTCAGTGTTCCCCGAGGCATGTACTAAACAAATTACTAAAGTAAAATGCCCCTGCATGTGTCAAAAGTAATAATGTTTACTCATTACCTTTTATTTTTCATTATTTTATATCCAGGTGGTCCGAACCAAAGTAAGCCGACCTCTGGAAGCACATCCATCCTGACTATACACATTTGTAACAGAGCACAGTCTTGAGGTGTAATTTTTAGCATGCCCCATAAACTAAGCACTTAGGTTGTGTATTTCTTAAGCCGAAATTGAACTATGCCTTTCATAGCAAAACCGAGCAGTACTATAACTAAAAACACAGTTGAAAGAGTGGAGCCAAAATCACAGGCATGCTGGGCGGCTTGGAGCAGACACCATGCCCACAACAAATGCGCGTAGGAACATCCTCTTTTCAACTGTGCTTAATTATACTCAGTTTGTTACGAAAACATGGTTAAACTAAGCCCTACAACATGCAAAAAACACACCTACGCTCTGTACCAAATAGCAATCCGGGATGGACGCGCCGAAGATCATTTCGTGAACCACTTGGATAAAATAATGAAAATTAAGGTAAACATAATACCTCAGCACATGCAGGGGCATACACAATAATTGTATGCCTCGGAAAGACAGACTACAAATGTGCAAAAGCAATTAGCACATGACGAATCCTACTAAGATTGAACCAGCATAATATTCTGTGGTGATTTGCATATACAGCCCATGGTGCTTTGCATTATGGGGTATGTGTGATTTTGTATTTTTTTGAAACTTGGCTTGCCAGCCAGTGCCCTTTGGGGTAACCATTGCCTCAGTGCTTGCGCACCGAGGTTCTTTGTCTATTTATATATATATGTATATATGTTTTTTAATGGTGATTGGACCACTTTAATTGATCATGTGAGCCTAAGGTCATTATAAAAATGATATGCAATTTATCCTCAGATTACACTTTGAGAAAGCATTGTGAGGATCCAAAAATGTTTGGTGTGAGGGAATTTCACTGCTGCTTTTTTTTTTACTTTCTTTTTATCCTCGCTTCTACTGCCTCCAGTTCTCACTCAATCAGACCCCACAATGCATCACACACACATCTACCCCTCGACCCTGGGTCTGCCCTATAGTGCCCAGCTCAACTCCCATAGGTCCTTGATGGCCCGGATTACCCCCCAAGTGGGGTGAGGAAAGGCCCCCTCTTACCCTCCTCCAAATGTTTTCCAGGAGAGGACCTGCACAGCGGTGTCCGCCCTATTGGTCAGTGGGTGGTGTGCATGCTTGCTGGTGGAATCGTCACCTAGGAGAGGTGAAGGTTGTTTCCTTGTTCTGTTCCCTGGCATCAGCATGCAATGAGGGCAAGGAGTCAGGCACATGCTGAGACATGCACCTGCTCCAGTCCCCTGCTGACGCCAACCCCTGTTTATTGCTGCCTCCCCTTAACTGCACCGACATCCCCCCATGTTCCCCAGGAAGTGGTGGTATTATGGTAGGGAAGCTTCCCATCCCACCCTGGAGAAGGACAGCAAGCCAATGGGCACTCATTCCTTCTCCCCCCAGCTGACCCAACCAGCAGCCAGAGTCCATTCCCGAACCCGGGTCGTCGGCGTGGAGCAATGTGTGGCATCCAGTGACTCAACCCTTAGTGCCACCGGGCTGGCCTCTGCTGCTTTTAAACTTTCTTTCAAATAAACATTATGAAGAACAGAACTTAACTTGATTTTTGTGAGTCTGCTTTTTGGGGTAGCCCAGCTTTTTTGCAGTATTTTACTTTTTCTTGCTGTGGCTCCCGTACCTTTCCCTTGTTAGCTGCTCTTTTTCTGTAATAGATGATAAGCATTGTCATACCCCCAAAGTCCAGTGGTCAGGTGCACAACCCTGCCACTAGTAAAGATTTCCATACTCTTCACAGCCTCAAAGTCAAGTGGTTGGGTGCACAGTGTCATATCCAGTAAACATTGCTGTACTCCCCAAAGCCTCATTGGTATACCCCTTTGGGATGGTCTTAGTTTAGCAGAGGAAACTAGACAAGATAAGATGGTAAAGGCACAAGGCACTGGGTCAGCATCATTTTATTCAACATCACATAAGATATAGACAGTCAACAATCATGTATACATATTCACATAGGATGGCTCACCAGATGACCGAACACAGCATCCAGACATTTCTTTTATTATGTCCCCTCAGCTTGCTGTTGCTGTCACCCGACTCCCTCACCAGACACTTTGCACCCCCGAGGACCCTCCCACAGAGCCTTGGTTTACCCCCCCCGGGGGGGGACAAAGCAGAGTCCCCAGTCCCCTTAGAACCTCCTCTGTACAGTACTTTTAAATCTCACTGGGATCCTACAGGAGTCACTGCACTGGTGGGTGAAAACCAACACTCGATCTTCTCTTTGGTGTCATGCTGGGGCTGAGATTTTTCAAGTACACCCCCCCGAGGCATGACATGTGCATGACTTCAACGCACACCTCTCCCCCAAGTAGGTCTCAGGCATACAATGTCTATGGCTTCTACCAGAGGCCAGGCATGCACTGGGTTAGGTCTCCTCACTCCCCCTCTTGAGTAGAAAAACAGTCCCTTGTACACTCAAACCTCCTCCGATGATCCATGCTTATTCCCAAACCTTGGTCACCGGCATCACAAGTGGTAGTACTACTACTGCACCAGTGGGCTGTGAGATCCTAACAATTTTTGTCCAGGTAGTTCGATATCCAAATCACTCCAGCCCAACAGCTCTGAAAGTGCAATTCCAGTATTATCAGGTAAGCAAACAAAAGTTTAGCATACTTCCACACCAACAATCATTGGCTCACCTCTTCTTCAAGTAGAGCTTCTAGCTCCAAGTATGCAATTCATTGGACTTCTCTGCAGTATATTCTTCCATTGAGTAGAGCTCCCAGCTGTGAGTACACAGTTCATCCAGATTTCTCAGTGTACCCCTCATTGTGCAGAGCTCTATACTCTGAAATAGTCAGATTCTCTGAATGTCTTGGTGTACCCCTCCTTGAGCTGAGCCACACGTTCTCAGGTCACATCCTTTCTCCTTCAGGTGCAAGCTCCAACTTCTCTGCAACTGCTTCAACTGAATCCAACTCCTAACTGTTTCAACCCTCTGCTACAAGGGCTATTTATACTGTGTTACGGTGATCAGGTGATCTGCTCTATTTTTTAATTTGCATGTCATCCCCAATGTTTGGCCATATGACCTTTATTGAACTGATCAGAAAGAGCCATATTTACATATTACCTGTTTTGGCTGTTGTGGAAAAACTAATCAGAAAACAGCCTTACTTACATAACTCCACTGTCTATACAAAATAAGACAGTAGGTCTGATATGTCTCTCATATAGGAATATTTTGAATTAACAACTTATTTGCATAGACTTTTACTTCCGACTATGGTAGATACCAACTATTCTTGAGAAATTAACTGCTGAACAGCATGTGCTGTTCAACAGACAGCATCATTTTTGAATTTGAAAGAAAAGTGAGAGACTAGCTTATTAAAGGGTAAGGTAAAGGGATTATAGAAGATAAACACAACAGATTGGGAGGTTGTTTTTCAGTGGTCAACTCTGAATCCAGAAAGAACAAAACAGGAGGACACAGGATAAGAAGAAAGGCATATTAGATTCAAAAGCTTCTTTATTTCACTTTCAAATCCTTAGCCATGGGGGTGGGGGGGGTACGTCCTACATCAGCCTTTTTCAACCCCAAACTTTGAATCCAAACAAAGTATCATAGAAGAGTCTGACCCTGCCACATTCTTTCTACTCAAGAGGGAAATGGTGCCAGCAGTCTCTGTTTTCAGAAACCTGTCACAGTTTTAAATATTAGTTTGTATCCTCAGATATCCAACCCCTACAGCTTTGAAACTTGAGTTTCACACTGTGTGGAAACAAAAACCCTTATACCCACCCTTCTTTTAACCAGCTTCATGCTCTAGATAGCACCTTATACTCAAGACTATCGTGCAACTAGGCCGCTGACCTCCACCAGACCTGCCACAGATTCAGTTTATATATAATTTCATTTGCAAACAAACTATATTCAGGATCCAGTTTCATTGTCATTTTCATGAGTGAACCATTGTACTTAGAAATATCTCCTTTCCTAACAACACTTGAGTTTCAAATTAAGGGTAAGGACATCAAAGTCTTAAAGAGAGTACTCCTTCCAAGCTCAAGGCCTGCACATTTCACAAGAGGAATTAAGAATCACCCAGGGGACACTGCATCCCTCATAACTCTGTTAGTCTCTCATAAATACACCAGTCCTACCCCAGATCCTGGTCCTATCAACAGTGTGTAGCAAAGGATCCCACATGTAAAAACACGCATGTCCTGCCCAGCTGGTCTCTTTAATCCAACAGCCTTGCATGGTCAGAGTGATGGAGGAGTAAAGGAACTCACCTACTAAAGAAACAACCTCTAGGATCCTCCCTTTCCAAAGCAGCATCTCCTTCAGAATGCCAGTCTTACCCAGGATCCAAGAAGTCTCCTTTATCCTCAGTACCCTCTCATGGACTATACAAAATGCTGTCCCACCCCATAACATTCTTAGTACCAGCAGCGCAAGTGCCTGCATATCAAGTTCAGTTTTATCTTTCTTTTCTGTTACACACTGACAATCTAACTTATTCCTAATCCCTGATATCAGCAACTTCTCCTGATTGACTTCACTGTACTTCTTTTAATATTGTTTTGTTTCTTTGTAAAACCCAGTTCTACATTCTAGGTGTTTTTTTTTTAATTTCATAATCAGAAGCATTGTAATAAAGACATTATACAGTTGAATACTCATTTATATACTTTTTATGTCTCTTCCAGCCCTGAGGAAGCATAGTCTCATGGAAATTTTTCACATATAGTGTTAGTATAACCTGCAGACATGTGTACCCCCATTTTGTAGCCTACCTTAATCTCTGAGTTTCCAAGGAATTGCTGGTTTAGCAAAAACATAAGTCATTTTAGCCATCTCACATGCTTCTTCCGCACCTTTCAAGAATTATACTAAAGGGTCCATGACTATCTCAGATGACAGAATTTGCATCTCGGGGAGTCTTTTCTTCTCCACCATGACCAGGTGCCTCTTTATTGGCAGTCTCTTCACCTCTCCTACCTGATCCTTCATGTCCCAGCACCAGCATTCTTCTGCCTCTGATTGTGGATTAACAAGGTAGTTCAAGTTTTTAATATTTTATTCTCCCCCTACATTTTGCTCATTCATTCAGCTTGTTCACGGGGTAGTTTTGTTTAAGTTTTTCTGTTAATACATACATTTTAATGGAATATAGTTAGAATTTTTGTCTTGATTATTTTACAATATATTTATATTTCTTGACAGATTTAATTCTAACCATACCATAAGCAGTGCTTTAATGGGTCTGTTCACCAGTATTGCATATATTTTGCTTAATACTGTGCTCAAAAAAGCTTTTTGCTCTGTGTTTCTTTTTCCATAATTTGTAACTAAACTGGTGGCATACCTTCATTTATCAGCAGTTTATTTTAGCACTTCAATTGTATTTTCTGGAGTGTTTATGTTTCCTGGTTCTGTAACACATAAATATAAAAAAATGTGTTCAGTGTTTGTTTTTTTTGCCTTTGTTTAGAAAATAGCTTTCTCTTCACTTCTCCCCAAGTATATGAAAGGGTTTGTTATCTTCTTTTTGTTGCTGTTTAATTTTAGGAAAAACCTGCTGCGTGTAGCTGCAATGGCCAACCTGTTGTTTGGTAGATGCCAGTCCTGCCTTTTGAGTCCGCCTTATCAAGTGTTATGGGAGCACATGTGACATCACTCACTGGCATCCACCAAACAACAGGTCGACCATTGTAGCTACACTTCAGGAAATATAATTGAAGTGCTAAAATAAACTGCTGAAAAACTAAGGTATGCCACCAATTTAGTTATTAAAGGGGGTCAATACCTACATATGGAAGCAGTAAATATTATTGCAACATACATTTCAGAGTAGAAAAGCAAAAAACAGAAACTCTGTATTATCTCTTGTCATTTACAGGAAATATGGAAAAAACACACAGCAAAAAGCTTTTTTGAGCACAGTATTAAGCAAACTATATGCAATACTGGTGAACAGACCCATTAAAACACTGCTTATGGTATGTTTGGAATTAAATCTGTTAAGAAAGATAAATATATTGCAACATAATTAAGACAAAAATTGTAACTATACTCAATTAACATTTATGTATTAACAGAAAAAAACTGAAACAGAACTACCCCGTGAACAAGCTCAATGAATGAGCAAAACATAGGTGGAGAATAAAAAATTGAAAACACACTTGAAAGTGTTTTGCATCTTCACAGAAAGGCCCCCCCCCACACACACACACAACATGGTAACTACCACTAACTCCCCACCTGGAAAGTTCCCATGGGTCTGACTCTTCCAGTTATATCCAGGGGAATCCCACTTTCCAGGTACACACCACCTCTGACACAAAATGTGGAAGGATAATTGGGTTAAATAGAGGAACTAGACAGAATACAATAGCAGAGTCACAATGCATTGGATTAGCACTGTTTTATTTAACATCACATATGATTGACACAGTAGAGAGGCAATTGTGTATACAGATTTACATATAATTGCTCTCCAGATCACTGAACACAGCATCCAGCCAGTTTCAGTCCAAATATTTTTATTTTCAAATCTCTCCAACAGCTCTGATCATAATGTTCTGGTACTATTGGCTAAGCCAAAAACCTTCTGCTGCTGCTGTGCTGATGAGGTGTACAAGGTGCAGGGAAGGTGCTCTGCAGAATCAGGATGTCTATCCCATACAACAAGTGATATGTAATACTGACAAATGAAAAAATGGGTAGACACTCTGGCTGAGCATCCAGAAACACAAAAATCATTAAAGGAGTAGTCCACCCAGAATCTGAAAAAAACATATGTCATGCAGAGTGTTTTGATATGTATGTCAAGTCCTAGTGTGTCCTTCCCTCTGTCTGCTTTTAGGAGTTTTTCTTAAATTAGCCTGCTAGCTGTATGGTAGTTTTATGACCCCTGTGGATCTCCATCACAAATAGGTTTATTGGCTTTCTTTCTCCTATGATGCACCCCGTCTCATGTGACAGTGATGTAGCCATGATCTTAGATTTAGCATGTGCACTGCTTTAAAATCAGTTTAAAATCATTTCACAACAGCAGAGCTTTGTAACTATTCTTATCCAGGGAGCACAAATGGCATTAGTTACAGTTTAGCAGATAGCTGAGAGTAAGCTAACAGGGGTTTCTGTAAGAAAACAGCTGTTAAATAGATTAAATTCATTATTTGTGTTTTTGGTGTGTGTCTGGTCTAGCTAGCAGTAGTAAGTGTTTTAATTTTAAAATGTTATTTCATCAAACTACACACAACAATAAAAAGCACAGAAATTGTCCCAGATAATCAATGATATAATTAATACAACCAGTAGCTGTTTTCTTACAGAACACCTACTCAGCTCTCAAGTATTTGATAAACCATAAATGTAGGTACCATCATTCTGCTAGAAGGAACTGGGAGTTAGGGCTGACTTTGCTCTGTGATATCACTTTCATTTATTTATTTTTTGTTTGTTTTTTGTTACAATGTAAATGTATTTTTAATAAAGTATAAAAATATGTATATGTGAGTTATTTAGTTTGGAGAGTATTTGTTTTATGATTTGAAAATGTGTGATACACTAAATGTAAGTGTAGTGAACCATTGTAAAATGGAATCAAATGTGTAGCTGGAACAGACAGTGTCATACTGTTGCTTTCATGCCATGTCACAGGCAGGAGAAAAGCTGACTTCAAAGTATTTTGCAGTTTCTAGGCTGCAGCTTCATACCCTACACTTCATTTGTAAAAATACATAAATAAATATGAAAATCTTGTCACAGAGCAAAATCAGCACTAACTGCTAATAGAATGCTGATACCTACATTTACAGTTCAGCAAATACTTGACATCTAACTGAGTGGGGTTTCTGTAAGAAAACCGCTAGAGTCTTTATTAATTATAGGTAGCATTGATGGTCTGGGCAGTTTCTGTGCTTTTATGGTTGTGTATAGTCTGATAAAAGTAAAATTTTTAAAATTAAAGCACTCCTGCTAGCTAGACCTGATGCACATAGAAAATAAAAATAGTGAATTAAAGCTATTTAGTAGCTGTTATCTTACAGAAACCCCAGTTAGCTTTCTCTCAGGTATCTGCTAAACTATTACTGATGCAATTTGTGCTCCCTGGATAAGAATAGTTACAAAGCTCTGCTGTTGTGAAGTGATTTTAAATTGATTTTAAAGCAGTGCACATGCTAAATCTAAGGTCATGGCTACATCATTGTCACATGAGACAGGGTGCATTGTAGAAGAAAGAAAGCCAATAAACTTATTTGTGATAGAGACCCCCGGGGATCTTAAAACTACCATACAGCTAGCAGGCCAATTTAGGGAAAAAACTCCTAATAGCAGACAGACGGAATGACACAATAGTACTTAACATACATATCAAAACACTCCAAATAACATATTTTTTTTGCAAATTCTGGGTGGACTACTCCTTTAAAGCACCTGGTGCATATCACTGCATTAAGTAAAGCATACATGATTCCATGGTTAGGAGCAATCAATAGTTTGATATACTGTATACAAGGCAACCATGATTGAACGCTTTCAAAAAGGGTGACTCAATCACGGCACCAGTGTACATGGCTACCCTGGCAGAGTAGCGACCAGATACAGTGGTAGGCAACTAGAGCAATGGGATGTTAATATATATACACCCTGGGGGGAGGGACTACATCGCATGATGGGTGGAAGAGGAGGGGGGTATGTGGGGTGTAATGCAGCAGTCAGCTGCTGAGCAGACCATGTGGTGTGGTGTGGTGGAGTTGGGGCTGGAGGGTGCCAGGTTTGATTCTGGAAGCAACCTTGGTTTTGCATCGGGTTCAGTTTTTTTTTTGTTTAGGTTTACACCATCCTGGAGTTGAGAATCGCTAGTAGGCGGTGTGGTGGGTGAAGCCCCCGAAGGGATGCAGGGGCACAGCCCTGCATAAAATAGAAAACAGTCCTAGATTTCCAGTCACTGCAAGACTCTGCCCTAACAGCGATCACTATTTTGTGATTGCTGTTGTCAAATTAACCAATAGCTTTACTGTAAAAGCAGAAAGATCCTTTGTTGTAAAACATTCAGCTCCTTCATAAAGTGCAGTGCAATGTATTCAATAATTGGACTCACCCCTGGGTTTTGGTAGCTGTCCCATGTAGTAAGTAGTCCTTGCATTGTTACTATGCATTAGCAGTAATATGCACAAATTGCACTACTGTAGATTTTGAGCATGTCACTGCTTTCTGTAGGATTGAATAACTGAATGCATTGCACTGCACTTTACAAAGGACCTTAATATTTTTACAACAAAATATCTTGTTGCTTTTACAATAACATTCTTGATTGCTCTTATCCTTGGAATTATGTATATTATTGAGTAAGCAAACTAAGATTCAGTTTACTTCCACACCAATGCATCAGTGCACCCCTTCCTTAAGTAGAGCTCCTAGATTTGCTTGAGGAATGGATACTTGAGAAAACTGCCAATAATGAGACACTTGATCATGGTGGAGAATAAAGGACACCCCAAAATGAAAAATGCATTAGATTGAGTTTATTTACCTAAGTCTACTGCCCAGACAAAGTAAGATGGCAGGTGGGCAATCTCTCTCATATAAACTTGCTTGAACCAACAATGTTTGAACATCCAGTGTTTCCAGAGGAGGGCAGCTATGCCAAGGTTAAAATAGTGTAAGGGTAAGGGAAGGGAGGAGCAGGGATGGCAGTTGGGGACAGGGTGTTTTTTTTTTAAAGAGGAGGCATTCAGGTAACAAACACAGGGAGGTCTGGTAAGGGAGGCAATGGAGGGAACATAGAAGGGCTAGGGAGAAAGGAATGTGGGGGCAAGGGAAGAAAAGGCAGGTCACAGAAGAAAATACTGGTACCAGATAGATGTAGTGTATTATGGCTTTATTCTATAATATGCCAATGTGCCAGCAACCCAGGGTTTAACAGTTTGTAGTGAAGCATCATGAGAATCTGATGTGTCTGTATGCACATAGCTCTGGCCATTGTTCCATGAAGAGGGAGAGGGAAGAGGCAGGTAATCAGGCAGAGGAAAGTACAATCACATGTCATTTAGGGAGGCAGGTATCAGGAGTGGTGTAGGGTGGTGTCTGATAGTGTTCAAAGCTAGAGAATAAAATGGCTGACCTGAAGACCATGATGATGACTGGGAGGGTGAATCTGATTGTGGTCACAGACACATAGTCTACTCTGAACCATGACTGGGCCTATTCCAGGATATACTCTCTACAGAAGGGACAGGGAGAAGAGAAAGTGGTTTGGGAGTCACTTTATGTTAGGGAAGGTATCACTGGCACTATGGAGGAGACCAGGGAAGAAAAGGTAAAGATGCTGTGAGTGCAACTTCAAACAACAAAGGGAAAGAAACTGAGGCTGGGGTTGTCAGAAGGAAACCAAATCAGGACAAGGAGAAAGACCATGAGATGGATGCCATGACTAGGGAGCAGTGGACAGGGTGAAATGGTGGTACTGGAGAATATCTCTTTGCCTGGGGTGACTGCAGAGACTCATCTACTGCTAGTGCCAGGAGCTAGTTTATCCGGAAGCAGTTCAAGGGGGTTTCTGGTTCAGGGGTTAATGAACCTACATAAGAGGTGGCCATCCGGTCACACCTAAAAATAGGCATTTCTTTGTCTAGTGTGCCTACCTGGTAAACAAAGCTAATCAATAAACAATCCTGGACCTTCTATTACCTAATAGAGAACAGGTTCTGGACATTAAGGCAAAAGAACCCTTAGGGAGCAGTGCTCACTGAATGGTGGGTTCAGAATGAATATTAGTAAGTAATCTATAATGTACTAAAACAAACATGTTAAACTTCTGGAAAGCTGATTATAGGAAGATGGGAGAAACACTAATGATACACCTAGCTCACCTCAATGATGGTATGGATGTGGAACAAAAGTGGACTGTTATCAAGGAGGAAATAACAACTGCCACTAAAGCCTGTTCTTAGACAGAGAAGGAAAACCCCAAGCCAGAAAACAAGTTGGTTTGACAGAGGCATGGGACCGAATGAGAGAATAAGATGACTCTGCAGATGAAATTTAGAAAGTCTCAAAGGAAGAAGACAGGTAGAAAAACTTGGAAAAGCTAGAGGAAGTTGGTTGTCAGTGAAGCCAAGATTTGAAAGGTGTTACAAATTGTAGAAAGGATCATGGTGAGGGGATGCCATCTTCCATTATATCAGCAATAACAAGGACAAGGAAGAAGGAATGGTGAGGTTAAAAAGGTGAGAATGGTGGGTGGAAAGCAGTACAGAGAAGACAGAGTTATTGAATTAATATTTTTGCTCAGTCTTTACTAAGAAAAAAGATGAAACAGTGCCATAAGGGAGGCTGGAGAGGAGGAGAAGGGGGGATAGAGATGAGGACAGGATTCCAGATGATAGGGTGAGGAAAAGACTCATTACCCTCAAGGTACAGGTTCCCATGTCCTGACAGAATTCACTGAAGGCTTCTGAGATAGCTGGTGAAGGAACTGGCAGGTCTTTTGGCAGATCTATTCAACAGTTCACTGGAAACAGGGGTGGTACTGCAGGAGTAGTGAACTGCACATGTGGTACCACTGCAGAAAAGTGGAACCAGAGATGACCCTGGAAACCACAGACCAGTTAGTCTGACCACCATTGTTAGTAAACTAATAGAGGCCATTTTGAAGGAAAGACTATTTGCATTTCTTGAGACAAGTGAGCTGAAACATGAGAGGCAGTACAGGTTAGTGGCACGAGGATCCTGTCAAACCAACCTAATCAGCTTCTTTGACTAGACAATGAAGGCAGTTGATGAGGACCAAGCAGTTGATATACTATACTTGTATTTAAGAAAAGCCTTTGACTCAGTACCCCACAATAGGTCAATCAAGATGGAGGACCTAGGGGTAGGAAATACACTGACAAGGTGGGTTGTAAATTTCTTAAGAGGTAGGAGTGTTGGGGGGGGAGTTCTCCAGTATGATGTAATTTACCAGCTGGGTCCAGCAGGGGTCACTGCTCTGCCCAGTATGTTTGGTGTGTTCATAAGTGACACAGGAGATTGCATGAAAGGCTTTGCAGATGACTCCAAGCTCTATTTGATGGTGGACATGGATGAGGGGTACATGCACTTAAGGAAGACCTAGGAAAGCTGGAAAGGTAGTCAGGCAAATGACAGCTCTTATGCAATGCAAAAATGTTCAAAGTCTTGCATATAAAAGGAAAGAACCTGAGAACCGAGTACGGTCAGGGAGAGGGTCCAGGTCACCAAATCAGAAAGTAAAAGGACTTGGGGAGGTAGTCATCACTATTGACCTAAAACAATCTATGCAGTATAAAAAGGCAGCAGCCAAGGCAAACAGAATGCATGGGTGCATTGTGAGGTGGTTCACAAGCAGATGGTAGGAGGCTTCAAACAGCAGGGTCCCACAGGGCTCAGTACTTGGATCTATTCTGATCAACATTTGTATTGGTGACATAGCTGAGTGGGTCAAAAGTAAGATCTGCCTGTTTGTGGAAGATACCAAGCTCTGTGGGGTGGTGGGCACAGTGGAAGGGAGTCAGGAGTTAAAGGAACATTGAGCTAGGTTGGAGAAATGGGCATGCATCTGGCAGTTCACTTTCAGTGGCAAGAAATGTACAGTCATGCACCTAGGCACCTTGAACCTCAGCTACTGGCTAGGGGGACTACAGGTGACAATCTCAGAGGAGGAAAAGGATCTTGGAGTGTTGGTCAGAGGTGACATAATACACTCAGCACTGTGCCAAAAGGCAGCAACCAAAGCAAATAAAATGCTAGGCTGCATTGCCTGGGGAATAACCTCTAGGATGGAGGAAGTCAGCTTGCCACTGTACAGGTCACTGATGAGGCAGCACCTGGAATACTGTGTGCAGTTCCGGTATCCATATCTGAAGAAGAATATCAAGCTACTGGAGGGGGTCCAGAGGACGGTGACCAGGAAGATTCAGCATATGGGGAACAAAACATTTGAGGTGAGGCTGAGAGAGCTAAATATGTACTCCCTGGAGGATAGGAGTGAGGGGGCTACATGATAGAGACCTTCAAGTACCTTAAGGGAATAAGCAGAGTAAAGATTGGAAGGCATCTTTTACTTAAGGAAGGAGGGTACAACAAGGTGGCACAGCCTGAAGCTAGTGGGCGGTAGATTTAAGAAGGAAATGTGGAGGCACGTTTTCACTGAAAGGGTGGAACGAGTTGCCAGAGGAAGTGGTTGCAGTAAGTACAGTGGCTAGTTTCAAGGTGGGTGGGATAGAAGGAAGAAGAAAATTAGGGTGGGTGTTCCCGGGATGGGGAAGGGGAAGGGTACTTGTACAGGGATAGTTGACTCCAGGGCAAGTAAAGTAGGGGGGCATTTCCAGATAATAAATAGAGCTGCACACTTGAGTGAACTGGATAGAACATAATGGTCTGTTTCTGCTGGCAAATTCGTATGTTCGTACTGCTGCTGTACAGATCATTGGTGGGACTGAAGATCCTGCTTGAAGAGGGATTTCAACCTGCTCGAGGCAGTACAGAGGAGGGCAGTGAAAATGGTCCAAGAGTAGCAGGGCAAACATCTGGTATAAGGGCAGACTGGATGACCTCAATAAGTACTCGCTTAAGGAGAGGAGGGAGAGAGGGGACATGATTGAAACCTTCAAGTTCCTGAAAGGTGTCAACAAGGTAAATACAGAGGACCCCTTTTGTCTCCATAAGAACAAGACTAAATAAGGCACTGCTATAAGCTGGTGGAGAGAGGTTCCAGGAGGAGGTCAGGAGATACGTCTTCACAGAACATATGGTGATGGAGTAGAATGAATGCCCAGCAGAGGCTGTCACTCAAAAGACAGTGGGGGAGCTCAAATGGGGCTGGATATGGTGAAGGGAGTAGTCAGAGATGCACTGCTGAATGGGGCAGAGCTCACAGTATACGCTGGATAAAGGGCTCTGCAATCAAGCAGACTAGATAGACCATAAGGGATAAGGTCTTCTTGTGCTGGCCATTTTCATATATTTATATTTGTATGAACTTACTGCTGACTTCATAGATAACACTTGTTTTCAAAAGACTTTTACTATTGAACAGTATGTGCTCACACAGTATATAGAGACAGCATCACTTTTGCATGAAAAAGAAAAGGGAGAGGATACCACGTCAAAGAGCAAAGAAAGGAATGGAAGAAGACATATGCCAAAGAATGGGAAGTTGTTCGTGAGTAGTCAAATCACAAACCAGACAGGATAAAACAGAAGGAGAGTGGATAGGAAGATACTGTATACAAATTAGATTCAGAAGCGTTTCTATTTCACTTTGTTTCATTTAGGGATCCCTTCACATGGGTGGGTGAGTTAAGTGGGCATCCCGACTCTGTCTTCTTTCAAAACCCAGTCTCTTAATCCAAACAAAATATCACAGGATGGTCTAAGACTAGCATATACCACTACTCCAAATTAAAAAAAAAAACTCCTTTCTCTTCCTCCCATGCACCCTGCTACCCTCTCCCACCTTACACCCACTTTTGGTCCTCTTTCTGGCTCCTCTTGTCCATCTATGCTGAATCCTCAGTGTCTCTCAAAGTGCTGCTTCTCAAACAACTGGTGACATTGAAATTAATTTGGCCCATTCATTTCAATAGGAGCATAAATTTAATTTTTTTTTCTATTTATACACTTTTTTTAAAGCAGCAGTGCTGTACTAGTTAACCAGGAAGTGTTAATCACTTCTCAGAGTTTTGGATCTAACTTTTGTAGTCCACTGCTGTTTTCTGATAAATGGTCCACTAAGTTTCACAAAAAAATCTTTTCCAAGTTCAGATGAAAATGTTTAAAAGACAAGGTGAGTTTTGTTCTCTGATCTACTTTCCCAGTAGAACAGGGCTTAAGATCTATTGCAAAGGGTTCTGGGAGCCAGTCCTTTCTCATGTGTGGAAAATCTTTCCTCACACACAGCAATTTGTTTCAATTTGTTAGACTTAACACATAGGCAGCTGCTAAATGTTCAACAAAATGGCAACTTCTCTCTCTTCACATTGGTTTTTATAGGGTCTGTGAGGTCAGTCCAGCCTTCCTCCTGATAGGCTGGTCTCTTAAACCTTTAGGATTCAGATGTTCAGGTCTAGGCCTGCAGGGATCTTTGTCACTGTTTCCCAAATTCTCCAAAGTATAAAAATGTAAAACAAATATCAGAAAATGGGTTTTGAACACTGCACTGACTCTCAGGTTGGTCAGGCTATAATAAGATTAACTCAGCATTTTGCATAAAGATGAGCTCTTTAAATTCTGAAATGGTCCTCCTTTGTCTGATAAAACCCTTGTTTTAGAGATACACAAAAGAATTTCAGACATTGCGACTCCAGGAACTTGGCCTCAGTTTTTGAGCTGTTCAAACACAAATTAATCTTCTGCCAGCTTTCCTAGGCCATTTAATCCCCTTTGTTTTACATGTGAATTTCCAGCTGAAAGAGAGACATGGGCCCATGATTCCCTTATAAGCTGAACTTTATGTCATGGCCTTCTGGGAAATTAAACAAAGAAAATTATGGAGAAATATTACAACAAATATGGCTGCAGTGGCCAATTCACAACATCCCTCCTTTCTAAGACTGAACTTGTGGGACTGTGCCCCTTATTACTGCAGGGTTTCCACAGTTTGGTCACTGTTCTAATATGCAAGATAGGCCATCTGCATTCCCATTTGCTGATCTGGGCCTATGGCTTACCTCCATATCATACGCTTATAGGGCAACGCTCCATCTAAGGAATTTTCCATTTGTCTTACCCATTTGGTTCAACCACACTAAAGAGTTTTGGTCTGTCTGTACCACAAATTGTCATCCATAAAGATATGTCTCCATTTTTTTCAAAGCACTTACCAGAGCAAGACATTCTTTCTCCACAGAGGAGTATGCTTGCACACAGTGAATCAGCCTCTTGCTGAGGTACACTATGGGATGTTCCTTCCCCTGACTGAGGGCGGCCTCTATTCCCACATCCGAGACATCTATTTGCACCACAAATGGCCAAGTGTAGTCTGGGCTGGCCAGCTCTGGGACACTACACAATGAGATTTACAGTTGTGTGAAGGCTCTGTCACAGGCCATGTTCCATTTTACCCTCTTAGGCTGCTGTTTTTTGAATAGCCTAGATAAAGGAGCTGCCAGGGAGCTGTAGTTGGGTACACATTTCTTATAGTACCCTGCAGTCCCAAGAAAACTCCTAACATGTTTCTGGGTCACAGGCATGGGGCATGCTACAGTTGTCTCTGTTTTTGCATGGTTTGGGTGGAGTTGGCCCTGCTCCACTATGTGTCCCAAATACGTAACCTCCGCCATAGCCATCTGGCACTTTTCTGATTTGATAGTCATCCCTTGGCCTGTATTTTGCCAAACACTTCCCTGAAGTGTATCAGGTGCTCTTCCCAACTATGGCTGAATGTAGCTCTGTCATCTAGGTAGGCTACTGCATAGTCCTCTGTACCTGTAGCAGCTGATTCACTAGCTGTTGGAATGTGGCTGGGGCATTCTTCATCCCAAAGGGCATGACCTGAAACTGGAACAGGCCAATTGGGGTGATTAAAGCTGACCTTTCTCTAGCCCTGTTAAGGAGTTCCACCTATCAGTACCCCTTGGTCAGGTCTATAGTGGTTAAGTATGTCACCCCTCCCAGCTTGTCCAGCAATTCAGCTGTGCGGAGTATACATCAGACTTCATGATAGCATTGAGCCCACGATAGTCTATGCAGAACTGTGTAGTCCCATCTAGTTAGAGGACAGTAGGTGATGCCCATGGACTTTGGGTTTCTGGATCACCCCTAGATCTGGCATCTCCCCCACCTCCCACCTAATGTCCTTGAAGACTGTCTCAGTGACCCAGTAGGCTGTCCTACATATGGGTACTTGTGTCCCTGTGTCTATGTCATGCACTGCTAGTGGGGTCCATCCCAGCTTAGACCTAAATAAAGAGGCAAATTCCTGCAAAACTATCGTCATTTCCTGGGCCTGTCCAGGTGTCAACTGGGGTGACAACAGAATGGTCTCCACAGATGACTCCTGCTTGCTTTCACCTAACAAACTGAGAAGGGGCCCCTCCTCACCTACTTTCTCCCCAGGACTGCAAATCTCATGTTCCATGTTAGCCCTATTGAAATAGGGCTTCATCATGTTTACATGGTACATCCTATGGGTGTGTTTTTAGTCAGGTAACTTCACAATGTAAACAGTTCAAACAGTGAGCACTACAGAAACGGTGAAATAGATGCAAAAATAGCATTTACTCATATCAGACAATATGCCAGGACCCCTGCGATTCGGCAACAGGAAGTTACAAAATTAAAGTCATACACTAAAGACACCACACATGTCATTTCTAATTTAGAGAATTTGAAATGGACAGAAACTATGGTATGGGTGACAAACAATGCGGAGTTGCTGTTCACGTGTATCAGACATGCACAGGGGATTAGTGCATGTCAATTATACTTACAGAAAGACAAATAATGAGGATATTTCGGTTGATTATCTCTTGGCGGTGATCTGCTTCATTCTCACCCATAACCATTTTGAGTTTTAAGGAGAGAATTACCTTCAAATTTGTGGCGCTGCTCTGGGTGCCTCCATGGCCCCATCCTATGCAAATCTTTTTTTTTTTAGGGAAATGGGAAGAACTTACAATGTTTCAAAACTCTAATCCCTTTGTGAATAAAATTGCTTTCTGGACACGCTTTATTGATGACATCTTCTGTGTGTGGGATGGGGATGCCAAGGAGGTAGAGCAGTTTGTGGAATGTCTTAATACCAATGAAATTAACATGCACTTTACCCACAGAGCTGACCCCATCAGTATGGAATTTCTGGACTTGAAAGTACAGGGACCATCTGAACCAGATGGTAATATTATCACCAAATGCCACAGAAAACCTACAGCTACCAACAGCTTATTACGAGGCAATAGTGCCCATCCTAAAAACCTGAACGAGTCCATCCCTTATGGGCGTAGGCACCGGGTTGTATGGGCACGTGGGACATGGGCTCCAGGAATATTTTGTGATGTGGGCCCAGCCCCAGCAATATTTTTGGAACTTATTATCTTTGCTTTTTTTATTCTGACTGGGCATGCAAGTGCCGCCCCATCCCCGTCGGGCGATCCCCCCCCCGATCCCGATCCTGACAGTCAGTCTCAAATCATTCATGGATCAGTGGCATTCTTTTAAAATTTGTTGCCAAATCCCTTGATGAGCATGTGCCCAAAAAGAAAGCAAGTATCTTGACTGGATGGCAGGAATTCTTAACCTGAAGTGGGCACTGAGGATCGACGGGGTGACTTCAGTGTCTGGACTGATCGACAGTGAAAAGTGGAGAGAGCAGGCAGTACCACAGCAAAAAATTCAGAAGTCAGGGTAAAGTGGCTAGAAATGAAGCTGGCAGCTGCAGTGAGCAGAAGGCGAGGGGTCAAGGAGGGATTCTCCCTGCACTGCATGTGGACCCTTTGGGAGAGAGCAGACTCCAGAATCAGTGGGCAGAGCAGAGAGTGAGGGTGACCGACAGGGAAATGGCCGACCAAGATTCCAGGGAAAAGTGGGGTGGGTCGTCGGTCGGATGATGAGTTTGGGCAGCCACCAGCAGCTCCATTAAGAAGAGGATGAGATTGGAGCAAAGCCGGAGCAGGAGGGGAGCCAGCCAGGGCCCAGCCTCAGCAGAAGCCTGGAGGAGCAGAGATCGAGGATGATGAGGATGGGAGAGGAAAGTAGGCCAACCAGCTGAGAGCAGTACCAGGTGGTGGTAACATACACCCTTAACCCCCCCCCCCCCAAAGCAAGCCAGTCAGCAAGTCCCAGCACTAGTCAGGTAAGGTGTGGTGGGGATGGGAGGGATGAGGGCTGCATCACCAGCAATGCCAAGAAAAGGGTAAAAGGGTCAAGAGTAGGCTAGGATGGGGTATGGGGAAGTCAAGGTCAGGGAGAATGCTGCACTGAATCTGATTATGAGAAAATAGAATGAGAGAGCCAGTAATGCTTAGTTACTACAGCCATAAATTGTTGGTGTCTGCGGGCTATTAAAAAACAAACAAACTAAAGTCTCACCTATAGGACAAAATATGAACTGAAGTGACTTACTACAGTCTAAAGAAGCTTCACATTCACATAGCTTACTGTTTTTTGTTCAGAGATCATATTGTTTTGAAATGCATACTGCAGTTTATAATTTGTAAAACCAGATGTGGAGGATTTACTGAACATGCTATTTTCCCCTAGATCCAGTGTTATAGATTTTGTAAGGAATAGCTGCAGTTTAACTGCACTTTAACTTCAAAAGGAATCTCAAACTTTACCTCACCTTTACCACTCAATGTGACTGCTTCTCTGAACAGAGATCTCTCTAAACACCTCCCAGCTCACTCATGTCTCACAGCCCGCCCTTTCCCAGTCTCATTCCCTCCAGCACTGGGCCTTCCTTGTGACTCCTTTCCTGCTTCACATCTCCACTGGTACAAGACATTTTCCACTACCATCGGACAGTGGCCCATTAGCCTGCCAACTTCCTCTACCGGTCGCACGCCTGCAATACTAACTGTCTATGGTGCCCTCTATCTCTTATTGTTACCGCAGCCAGCTGCCTACTCAAGCTGCTCGTTATATGAATATTATCTCAAAGTATGTTATAACTGAGTATCTTTATTTTTTCTTTTAGTTGTTTTGGTTGTTTATTGTGCATTCTTTTACTACCTCTGTATGTATGTTGACCCTCATCCTTTGACGTGGAACCTTTGTAAATGAGCAGTTTCTGCTCAAAGGTATTTGTAATCTGAGAATTTAATAAATAAATAAAAAGCAAAACTGTTACTATAGGTTGTGTACATTCCATGCCAGGAGGCCCCCTTGCTTGACTGTCTGTCCTACTTTTATAACCCTAGAAGGGACTCCCATAGAAAATTGCACCTCCTTCAGATATCTTGGGGTCTGGCTGGACCAGCACCTCAATTTTTCAGCACACATCACTGCTACCCATAAAAAACTGTACCCTAGACTGGGCGCCTTATTCTGAAACCATGGCAGTATTCCTCTGCCAGCTCGCAGGGCAATTATACAGAAAATGATCCTCCCTATTTTTGATTACGGGGACGTAGACTACAGTGCCGCACCTAAGTCCACCCTAGCTAGACTGGATCCCCTTTTCCACTCCTTCTGTCACTTTGCCCTGGACTGCGCACCCTCCATCCACCACTGTGACCTCCACTGGTTCCTCAACCTCCCCTCGCTCTATGATAGGCGACAGTCCCACTGCAATAACCTCACGGCCAGATTCTGAACCCAGTCACTACCATCTTACCTCGTTGATACCCTAACTGCCCAAACACCCCTGGCATACTCACTCAGAAATTTTGACTCCCGGCCCCTGCATGGCCCTAAAATGTCGACCTCTGCCGGCCAGTTGTCCTTCAGAGCTCACATGCCCAAACTATGGAACTCTCTGCCCGTGGACATTCGGCATGCTCCCTGCTCTCAGCAAATCAGCTCACTCCTCAGAGGGCACTTCTCCGCCAACTGCTCATGCAAACTAAACTCACACTAGTTCAGGTACTAGCTCTCCAACTGGCTCCAGCTGTTGGTACTCGTAATAACTTTCTCTGACTCTTGTGAATGTTGTTATTTGCACTGCATATTAATTTAGCTGCCGTGTATACCCAGATTTTCTGGTTGCTTGCTTGCTGTGCTGCATTCTGTATTTATTCTGTACATATTGTTTGTTTGTTTGTTTCATTTTTGTTGACTGGGTAAGTGCACTAGACAATTCCTGACTATTTTCAGGCATGGCCCGGGGGAGGGGGGTACAGATGAATGCCAACTGACTTTGAACCAGATTAAGCTGTTGGTGGTATTTTTATTGAATGAGGGAAATTTGTCCAGGACCCCGGGGAAATTCCCCTACTCTTTTCGATAAGTACCATGGGATCTTTAACATCTGCCTGAACTACCACCAATCAGGCAGATGGGACCTCAGGTTTAACGTCTCATCCGAAAAGGCGGCACCTCAGGCGTGCAGCACCCCTTTCATGCTGCACTACAGTGTCAGTACTGGGATATTAACCCAAGTGCCAGATGTGGGAACTGAACCCACAGCCCTCTGATCTCCCGGCCTCAGAGGCAAGTGTGCTACCTACTGAGCCAATGACACATATCATTATATATAGCTAATTTTTGTACATATTTTGGGAATTGTAAGTATTCTCCCGCCCCCCACCCCCAGGATGCATCTGGAATTGAGCGGTAGTCTGCTCAGCATGCCTTCCTGTTACAACTTTTAAATAAATAAATAAATATTGCTTAATTTGCTATTTAAAATTGCTCTTCCAGTTCAAAACACAGGCAGAATAAACTAGGAAGTCTATGTGTGTACATTTCAAAATTATTTAAAGAAGTTAGAAAATAATTAAAAAAACTTATTTTGGAAATGTAATATTCTGGACTAATGGGCATTGCTGATTACCGCACTGTTGAAAGAGAACCATTTCTAAAAGGGGCCAAACTGTTCTGAAAGTTAAGTACAGGTGATGTGACTGTCTGATACTGCCAAGAAACTAGTGTCTAAAAGGGGGAGAACTTGGACTACAGAGAGGTGGTGGATCTGAGGGGCGATACTGTAGATTATTGGGTATAGGAAGCTTGCCATAAATGTTTCCTGAATACAGCACTGTTTTGATCACGCACTATATTTTCATGCTTGTGGTTTGGTTGTCTGTTTATTTGAGGGGCTTGCCCCACCTCTTGTGTTCATTTTTTTTTTACAGGAGAGGAGTGTGTGTGTGTGTGTGTGTGTGTGTGTGTGTGGGGTGAAGCCCCAATTCAAATGAAATAATAAAAGTAACAGAATGGAGCATTTGGCCAAGAGGCAGGCCTGTGATCTTACTTTGACAAAGGCTCTTGCACCAGCCACACTTGTAGGACTAAGGACTAAGCAGCCTGGCACGGGGACTGCATAGAACACTAATTTTGGTTCTGTCAGTTTATTTGAGTTGTGGGGCTCGGTGCCCATTTTTAAAGGGAAGTGGGTGTGGCAAAGCCCCCAACTGAAATAAACTAATAAGAGGTAAAGGAACAGGTGACTGAACCAACAGGTGTAACATGAGCTCTATGCTCATAGTGCGGGTCCTCCGCATACCCGATAATCTACTCTATTGCCAAACTGAGTCTGTCATAAATGTTTTAAGAGGTGTGGTAGTGTGAAAGTTGGGAACAGAATTCTAGTGGGCCCTTGCCTGCCCATTCTACCCCAGGGCCTGTGGTGAGCAGTGACAGCTAGCCATGGTTGGACTGAGGTATTGGGGGGGGGGCTGCCTGGAAAGTTGACACAGGAGCCACCCAGCCTGTATTCCTTGAAAATCAGGGCTAGGGTGCAGGGTGACAGATTCATCAGTATTTCATTCCACATTATAGAGTATACTGGACGAGACTACTATATAGTGTGTGTTCTTTACAGGGGTTCTGAGGACCATGGGAATCAGAACCCTAGTGGTAGAACACACTAGTTATGCATAAAGTTGCTTATCCTGTATTTTATAGTGTATAGTATTATGTGAAATGTGTGCATTGTGTTTTCACTTTCATATAGAAACTGTCTAGTGCAGCCTAGAGGTTCTAGAATGGTGTTCTACCACAAAAGGAGACACTCACATTCTATGACCTTTGACTGTGGTACAACAGCATAAAACAAGCATTTGTCAATGCTGAATGTTGATTGCATTGGTCCATTGAGCTCGCTCACTGCCCCTCTGTCACTCACTTATTCTGTTTCTCCCAGTGCTGCAGGCTGCTGTTTTGTACTGGGCTCCTGCCTGCATTGGCATCCTTTACTGTCCACAAAGAAATCTGCAGCTGTCCCGACAGAGCTCCTTTGAGGTGGCTCACTCCCCCTCTCTCACTTGCTCATTCTGTTTCTCCTGGCACTGCAGGCTGCCCTTTTGTACTGGGCTCCTGCCTCTGTTGGCACCTTTTTTCTGCCCATAAAGAAATCTGCAGTAGTCCTGACAGAGCTCTGTTGACCTCACTCTCTCCCCCCTCTCTCACTAGCTCATTCCATTTCTACCGGTGCTGCAGGCTGCCCTTTTGTATGGGCTCCTTCCTGCATTGCCACCCTTTTCTGCCCACAAAGAAATCTGCAGCAGTCACGTCAGAGCTCCATTGAGCTTGCTCACTCCCCCTCTCTCAGTCGCTCGTTCTGTGTCTCCTGGCACTGCAGGCTGCCCTTTTGTACTGGGCTGCTACCTGCATTGGTGCCTTTTCCTGCCCACAAAGAAATCCGCACCAATCCTGACAGAGCTCAGTTGAACTCGGTCACTCCCCCCCCACTCGCTCGATCCTAATCTGTCCCAAACACTGATTTCCGACAGTGACTGTGGTATTCTGCACCAGAAGCATGAAAACCCATGTGAAAAATGACAGCTGTACTGTTCATAAGGAGGTGTGGAAAAATGCCAGTGCTGAAAATGTGGCGTGAAAATATTACTAATTTGCGAAGTTACAAGGGTGCGTGGAAACTGCACAATGCACGCTCGTAACACATTTTATGGAGTGTCATCACAAAATTTCCAACATAGGCATTTTAGGACCTTTGCTCATGAACAGTGTCAGTTTGATTTTCTTAATGTGTCCCGAACACTGATTACCCACAGCGACCGTGCTATTGTGCGCTGGAAGAGCAAAAACACATTTCGGCCAGGATGTGAAAAATGAGAGCTGCACTGTTCATAAGGAGGTGTGGAAAAATGGCAGTCTTGAAAATCTAGAGTGAAAATATTGCAAAGTTGAGAAGGTATGAGCATGCGTGCAAACTGCATAATGCATGCTCGTAAAACAGTCATTTTTTGGATTTTTTCCATCAAATTTGCAACATAGGCTTTTTAAGAGCCCACCTCATGAACACTGGCACTGTTGTCACGTTAATCAGTCTGGAAAGGTGATTCTGCACAGTGGCTGCGAAATCACCTTTTGGGGCTGATTAACACCATGACAGTGCCAGAATTCATGAGGAGGGGTCCCAAAAACCCCATGTTGAAAATTTGGTGCAAAAATTCAAAAATGCCTGAGATATGCATCAAGGTTGAAAAACCTATTTATTACATTATACAGCTTACCGGCATTTCCTCAGTTCAGGTCAGCTTTGTAGAGTCCAGAACATGTTCCGGTCCACGAAGATCATCGCGCCAGACTCCGGAGGTAAGTATGGGGTGAGGGAAATAAAGGGAGGCAGGGTGCGCAGTGGGTGGCGTGGGGTGTGGGGGCAGAGAGACCATGAGGACGTTTTCTCTTTTGACAGGGTAATGTAAAAAAAAAACATTGCGGGGACCTTTTTAACAGGGGAACATGGCACACTGGGATGGGCTCCCAGCATGCCGAAAGACTTTTGGGGGGCAGCTGTAGCGTTGCAGGGATTGGACAACCCTGTCGGCACAAAACAAAGGAGTTACAATTTGCCAGTGAGGATTAGGCACCCCCACGGCACACCTAAAGAGAGTGGGGGCGTTACATAATACCCGACCGGAGTGGGCTCTCCCCATCGGCCGTCATCACTGGGCACTGGCGCGATGGGGATTGGGGCCCCTATTGCAGCGAAACAAACACGGTGGGGGGGCACATACTGCTGCAGAGGAGCTGGGCATCCCCCTCAGCGAAGGTGCTTAATATTGTTTGTGAACATGGTGGCAAGCGCCGCCATGTTCACGAACAACAATATCACTGTTACAAGGTTCCACCCAGCAATGACGTGGGTTGATCCCTCATTGCAGTGAATGGCTTGTGCTGCAATGACGAGGCGGCCCCTGATTGCAGCGGCTGAAACCTTACAAGGTTGTAGCATGCTGGCTGAACTAGTGTCAGCAGCAGCATGCCACAGCATTGGGGAAGTGGGCCAAGTCTTTAAAGGCTGTGGGGACATTGGCCACAACAGTGCTGCGCCTCCACAACCTGCTTCTAGGACAAGCTGCCACAATATGTTTCTTGCACATGCGCGCATTGTGCGCAATCAACATAAAAATGGATTTCTGTATAGAACACTGCTTTGCTATACAGTATATATGACTGATACCATAGCCCTGTGTTTGCATCTTACATTTACTCACAGGGCACATAATTATTTCTAAAAAAAGATAAAAACAAAGATTTGCAGAGGTTAGAAGGTTGCCAAGTGCCCAATATAGGTGGTCAATACACTCAACTTCTTGCAATTACCTTTCTTATGAGTCCTTAAAAAATGTGGTTACAGACGATATTAGTAGCACATTAGGAGTACTACTGACCTGCATCTTGCTGAAGCCACGTGTTTGAATCTCAGCTCTGTAGACAGGCACAGGCTGGGAACTTAGTTATGCCCAGATGAGATGAACATGTGGTAAACCTTAGTTAAGTAAAGTAAGCAGTCTTTCTCCTCAAATATATGCAGAGAGGCAGATAACCCACTGGTATGGACATCTGGGTATGGAGGTAGTGGTCACAGGTGAGGTAATGGCATCAGCAAGTGATTTGTTGGCCAGCAAACTGCAAAGCTGGGATGTACTGCCTTGAAGTGTTTCATAAGAATTCATGACATTACCACCTGAATGGGCATTCGGGGGATTGCTGCAAATGTATGGTGAGGTGTGTGTGTGTGTGTGTGTGTGTGTGTGTGTGTGGGAGGAGAGGGTCTGAAGACTGACTAAGGGTCTGTGGTGTAGCTGTAAGTAGGGAAAAATAAGCCAAATTAGAGTGGCCATGAGATCTTTATCTGTGGACATCTTCTATGTTTGTATGTTTAATGTATTTATGATATGTTCCCGAGATGTGTGGTCCAGGCAGTATTCTGAGGTCTGGTTCAGTAATGATACTTTCAGAGTCTCCTCACTGGGAGTCTCCTTGATTGATTTTTTTTTTTTGCATCATTGAAGTGCTGCGGCAGAACTATCAGAATTAAAGGGCAGCCACTAAAGCGATGTATCTTTGGTCTCCTTCAGCCACCAGTTTCAATGTTTCTGTGAATGGGTGATGAGCTCAGGTCTTGGACCACATTTCTGATGTTCAGCTAGGAGGGACATGTGAGCATGTTAGCATGCAGAATCTGCTTTCCCAGTATTGGAATTAAATTTTATTTGCTTTGATAGTGGAGGGGCCAGGTGGGAGCGGGGTCTTACTTTTAACCTTGGCTTCCCACCGACACTATTCTATTATGAATCAGTGGCACTGATAACATGAGCTCATGTCACAGCTATGGGAGCTGATTCCTAGAAACCTCATAATAATGTAATTTCAGCTCTGTGAGTCACTCCAGTTGGGTACCTTCTGCCACCGTGAAATGTTGAACAAATACCTAAATCATCTGTTGTCTTCTTTAAAGGGTTTTTCTGGAAGAATTAATCAATCAATCAATTTTTTATTTTTAAAAAGGTGCCTTTCCAAAACCAAGGCTCCTGTACAATAAAATACATAAAATAAAATTTCATATGTTATGTAAATTCCAACAAAACAGTATAAAACCACATAGCAGAATAAACCCTTCAATTACCAAAAGCCAGGTCAAAAAGGTAAGTTTTTAATGCAGTTTTAAAACTCTGGATGGTTAGGCCATCTCATACCCGATGAGGTAGGGAGTTCCACAGGGATGGATCAACAAAGCTAAATGCCCTTCCTCCCGATGTCTGCAAATGTACCCTGGGAACCTCGAGCAATCTGTCATTGGTGGATCAGAGAGTATTTATAATATTGCAAGTATGCCAATGGAATGCTGATGTGACTGTGCTGTGTTCTCGTTGTGGACTCCATTGATTTCCAAGGTGGGTCTCCAGTACCCACTGGTCCCTGGCATGCCCTCCACCCCCACCCCTTGTATGGCAGTCAAAGTCAGTTCAACTCTGCTAATGGCTATCAGTCATGATGAGGATCTTGCTAGTTTCCACTTTGTAGTGATTAATTGCCAAATGAACTACCCTGTGTTTCCACCTGGTTTCCTGGGCATTGCTTATATATATATTTTAAAGGCCAGTAGTGCTGCACATTTTAAGTGTGTGGTGTTAAGAGGAAAGATGAAATGAGCATTTCTGCGTAGTGCAAGTTATGGGGTGAAGCAGCGATTATGCAGATTATCTGATCAGAGCATCGCTATGTAAGCAATAATACCCAACAGGATGGGTGGAATTAGGAAATACCAGACTACCCAGGGGCATAATGAGGCCTGACACCACAGGCAGAGGGCCTTATAGCCCCTGAAGGTCCAGTATTTCTCAATACCACCCATCCTGTTGGGTATTATTGTACTTAGAAAATGGTCCACATGTGACAGTTTTTAGAAAATAGAAAGATGACAGAAATAAGAGATGGTATAGCATAAATAAAATAAAGAAAATGTGTTACTGTGGCTAAGTATTCCCTCTACTGGTGTACTTTCCAGTAGAGGGCTTTGTTGTCTTTTACAGTTTTTACGTTCGCTTGCGTGCATGCGCAAGGAACATTTTGGGAGAGTAGCATACTTTGGAGATGTGCCTCTCCCTTTCAATCCACTGCTCCATCGAGCAGGTGTGGTGGTTCTGCACCAATGGGTGTGGGAGCTGTGTATGACAGCGGTGGTCTTCACTTCAAAGAAAACCACAGCTGTCAAAGAAAACCTACCATCACGCCACCCCCTGAAATCTTTGGTGCCACGCTGAGGCCACCCCAGCATGGCAAGCGTCCGTGTTGTTTGCGATGGGGTGCCCAATCCCGTCGGCTCCTCGAACTCCCAACCATGCGGAGAGCCCACTCGAGCGTGGCAGCGTCAGCGTCATCAATTGTAAAAAAAAAACCTGTAAATTAAAAACCGTCCCAAGCAGTCTCCCCCGCCCCCTCCCACAGCCGCACCCACCCTGCGCTTTAGCCTCCACCCCTCACCCCATACTTACCTCTGGAGCTCGTGATGATCTTTGGTGGACCAGGAACAAGTCTGCACTCTTCAAAGCCGACCGCGAGCTGAGGAAATGATGGTAAGCTGTATAATGGGCTAGATAGGGGGTTTTCAACTTTATTGCATATCTCAGGCATTTTTTGGAATTTTTGCACCAAATTTTCAACATGGGGTTTTTGGGACCCCTTCTCATGAATGATGTCACTGTCATGGTGTTATTGGGGCCGGAAGGGTGATTTCGCAGTCACTGCGTAGTCACTGCGCGAAATCACCCTTCGGGCCTGAATAACGCCATGACAGTGTCATTCATGAGAAGGGTCCCAAAACTCCATGTTGAGCCCAATATATTAAAATGACACTGTTCTGGCGTGTGTTAGCATGGTTCCTCGCATGCTCGTAAGTTTACGAATTTTCAATATTTTCACTCCAGATTTTCAACATTGCCATTTTACCACACCTCCTCATGAGCAGTACAGCTGTCATTTTTCACATCTTGCCCAAAACGTGTTTCCGCCTATGTAGCACACAATGAGGGTAACAAAAAGGTCATGCTGAAAATTTATTCTGCAAATACCAGCAATCGCACAGGGCATTAGGGTAAAGCACCATACATGCCAAACACCACTGCAAATACCTGCAAGCGAACGTTCGGCATTGACAAATGCTTGTTCTACTAGAAACTGTATTTTACTGCTGTATTTCTTTTGAACTGTACTTTACTGTTGCTTCTAACCCCATGCAAACCCTTTACCTCCCTTTTATCATGATTAATGTGTGCTCCAATCAGGATCCTGCAGGGCAGCTGATGGAGACAAATAATAAGGTTAATTTTTTTTTTTTTTTTTTTTTTTAACTGTGCCAGCTACAGAGTGCTATGCTCCCATATACCCCCAATTACAATGGGTGGGTGGAGGAGATGACCTCTGACCCCTGGGCGAGGGGGCAGGGCTTTGACCTCTGACCCCTGGGAACCACCAAAAATATTACAAACCTGGCTCCTATGCTTATGGGCAGTTCCTATGCTTGAGAAGAAACTGCTCAGAAGATGCAGATTTCCTCACACAAGCAGAGAAACTAAGAGAGAGATTTATTGACAGGGGTACAAAGAAGATTTACTGACACAGGCCATGAGTAAGGCCTATACCAGGAAGAGAGAGAAACTAATAAGACAGACAGAGAGCCCCCCCCCCCACAACTTCCCTATAACCTTTGTCATGGAGTTTAATAACTGGTCAGGACAAAGTGGCAACATTATATACAGGAATTGACATCTACTACACACAGACTACGCTTAGGGAATGCTGTCGATTGCTAAACCACGGATAACCTTCTCAAGAGGAAAAAATCTAAAAGACAAATTGGTACACAGTAGATTATTACAACCAGTGAGATGTCACTGGGTAAGGTACCTAATGGGAACTTTAAGACTTTAGGTGCCAAAGGTGTAATGTCTGTAGTTACTATAAGGTAGGATCCAAATTCACACATCCACACACAGGTCACGAATATGACATTAAGGATTTTGTAAACTGTGACACCACATTTGTAATTTGCATATTATGGTGCAAATGTGAGCGCATGTATATAGGGTGTACCACAAGGGCCCTGAAGCAGAGGATACAGGGACATGTGAGTAATATAGTAAATGTCAGAACAGACACACCGGTTGGAGAACATTTCTCACTAGTACACAACTCAGACCCAAAAGGCCTAAAGTTTATGGGATTAGAGTGGCAAGCTCCACTTAGATTTGGAGGTGATAGGGTTAATGAATTGCTCAAAAGAGAGAGCAGATGGATTTACAATTTAAAACAGAAAAGCCTGTTGGCCTCAATGATCAGTGAGACGGTAAACCTTTTTTTAAAGATGGTGAAAAATAAAAAATAAATAAACCATCTAAGAGTGAACACTAGATAACTGTTTTATTAACCCATTTCTTTATATTCATCTCATTTTCCTTCCTTTTCTTCTGTTTCAGCAACATTGGAGATGTTACACCTGTGGATCCCCACCCAAAAGGAATTTCCTTCTCCCATTTTAAGGATGGAAGTAGTTGTAGAGTGATCACCGAAATAACGTCTCTGTTTCTCCAGGCCACCATGACATTTTCAGCCATCTCAGCCTTGTCATTCCTCCATGTAACCACATCTCTATGCTTTCATCACATTGCAGTACCTCTCTAACATTATCCTGTATTTTCCCCACGTCATCAACCACAGGACTAGTTGTAAGACTGTTTGCTGAGTCCACAAAACTATTTTAGAGTCTTTAAAACCACTTGAGTGACCTTGTTCCTTTTCAATATGCCTTATTAGTGTTGTAGCATGTACCCATGTAATGGTGCTAAGTCAGCAAGCACTGATTTTCTTAAATGTAATAATATGTAAGAAAATGAAATTACTCTTACATTGGGACATGTTGCACTGGTGGTTATCTCACCACTAAGCTAGCACTAGATTTAGTCTGTAAATATGAAACTAAGAATAACTAATAATAATTTTTTAAGATTATTCCCTTATTTGCTGAGTTAATCATTCTTTCATTTAGATACCATGTTTAAGTATCTGTTTACATAGAGAATCTGTACTTAACTTTTTTGTATTGTTTTGCCATTTGTGTGAATCATGAATCAGCAACCAACACTCATAACTAAGCGGTCCTTTCTCAAGTTTAATGCATCAGACTACTTATCCGACTTGAACAAAATTAGATGGCAAGATCTCTACCTTGCCAAAACGATCAATGAGGTGGTCACTGTCCTTAATGACAACCTCTTGATGCCCCTTTGATCAAAGTCAGGGTGTGTAAAACATCCAACCCATGGTTTACATCATATCTCAAGGCTACACTCCTACACCGTGATAAACTCTGGGCTAAGGCTAGAAAATTCAAAAGCCCAGCTGACTGGCAAGCATTCAGAGCAGCTAGAAACACCTGTGTTAAACAAATCCGTGTAAGCAAAGACAACTATTATGTCTCCAATCTTGAAAAGGCAAAAGAGAATTCCCAAACAGTCTGTAAGACACTCAAGTCCATTGAAGGTCGGCCTGTAGCCCCCTCTATCACACTGAAGATCCTCAGCACTGGTAGGGCTGTGGAAAACAGCTGCCTAATCCTCAAGGAAATCAACAATCACTTTATAACTGCTGGCCTAGCTTTTGACTCTTCGCCTTATGCAGCCTGTGGTAGCAACCAAGACTGTAATAACATTGACTCGCAAACTTCAACCTGCCACTCCAGTTGTGCCCACTTAGCTATAAAGAGGTTGAAGATTCACTTTTTAACATAGACATTCAAAAAAGTGCAGGGGGTGATGGTCTAGAATCTGTTTTTCTTAAACTAGGCTATCTCAACCTCACCGACCCTATCCTCCACATATTCAATCTTTCCATTCCCACTGCTACTGTTCACTCCTGCTGGAAATCTCTCCACGTCCTCCCATTATTCAAGTCAAGGGACCCATGTGACCTAAACAACTATAGGCCCATCTCAATCTTACCTGTCCTCTCCAAAGTCCTTGAAAAGCTGGGTTACTCCCAAATGAAACTCCATATCACATCATCTTCAATCCTCAACCCTGCACAATCTGTCTTCCGGTCTAACCATAGTACAGTCACTGCTGTAGCCAAAGTTACCAATGAATGAATCACAGCCATGGACTCCAAGAAAGTTACTGGTGCAGTATTTTTAGATCTCAGAAAAGTGTTCAATACTGTCAACCACAATCTGTTAGCCTCAAGCCTAATAAAAGTAGGTGTCACCCCCCCTTGCTGCCCAGTGGTTTACCAGCTACCTATCTGGAAGGACCCAGAAAGTGGTGGCCTCTTTTCTGCATCCCTCCTAGTTGTCAGGGGAGTCTGCAAGGCTCCACATGAGGTCCCATCCTCTTCTTCCTGTACATCAATAACCTTGACGCACATATATCCCAGTCCCATCTGCATTTCTTTGCTGATGATACTGTACTGTATACATCAGGCCCTACACTGGCTGAAGTGAGAGATGTACTCCAAGCCAACTTTGCACAACTAGAAAACAACCTAATCAATTCCAAACTACTCCTCAATGCCAAGAAAACTAAGGCCATGATCTTTGCCCTAAACACCACCTCCACTTCCCTTGCAAACACGCACAAAGAATTCATCACTACCTCCCTAGGTGAATCCCTTGAAATCACCTCCAAATTCAAATACCTTGGTATGTGACTAGACAACAAGGTTTCCTTTCATAATCACCTCAACAATCTGGCAAAGAGGCTAAACATTAGGCTAGGTTTCTTCTTCCGTAACAAGTCCCTCTTTCCATTGGATACCAGAACTAGGCTGGTCCAGGCCACTTTCTTGCCGCTACTCAACTATGGTGATCTAATCTATTCCTCCTCAGCGGCCTCAGGACTTAACTAGACATCCTCTGCCATACGATTCATGACAAACCTACCCTACCGAACCCACCATTGTGATTTGTACCTAGCCGCTGGCTGGACATCACTCTCAACTAGACATACCCTTCATGCTGGCATCTGGACTCTTAAGCTACTCCTGAACAAGCTCCCGAACTATCTCACAATCCTTTTCCATATTTTCCATAATGCTTACTCTCTTAGGAAAAATTACCCCCTCCTCCTCGATGTACCGAGAACTTGCACCTCACTTGGCAAGCTGGCCACATCGTGCGTACTCCCAACTATCTGGAATCAGCTCTAAGGCATACTGAAGCTTCCCGGTACTGTTTCTATCAGCTTATTTAAAAGGTTGGCTGCAGCAAAAATAAAAGATACATGTGGCTGCTTCTAAATCCTAGCTCACTACTCTAACCCTAGCCCATTGCTTCCTCTTACTTACCTAGAAATTAGCTGTCCTGATACCCTGAAACAAGCACTTTGTGCATTTTATTCTGTACTTCTATTTTTCTATGTCATTGTCATTTTTATGCAACATGTTAATGCTTGCCCATAATTCTGTACTTGAATTTGTACTGTATTTTCAGTTATGCGATCTGTAACTACCTGTCTGTGTCAAAGGAGGAAGTAGGCTGTTGGTTAACTAGGATCTTCAGCTTATCCATTAGGTAGGGAAATGGGCAGATTAGGTGGGCCAAGCGGTCCTTATCTGCCGTCAAATTCTATGTTTCTATGTTGTAAATGAGCTTGGTCAATGGAGTTTTCCTACAATGAACTTGATTTGATTGTATCTTAGTTATAACATCATTATTTAGTATATATACAGGGAAGTCTGTCTGAGTAGCCACACCCCCTTTGAAGGTTGAGTGCCGAAATGCAGGTGTCCTGGCATATTGTCTGATGTGACTAAACATTATTTTTGCATCTATTTCACCATTTTCTAGAGTCCTCACTATTTGAACTGTTTGAAACTGCTGGGGTTAGCACCTTCTGTTCGAGCTCCCCCTCACCAGTGTTTGCTCTGTCCTGTTTTTGCCCTTTCGGAACTCCACAATGTAGCTCACATTGTTTACCAGCCAGACTACCTGGTATGGTCTTGCTCACTCTGCCTGCAACTTGCCTTTCTGGACTGGGATCAGAACCATTACCTCCTGTCCTACCTCATACAAGTGATCTCTGACTGCAGGTCTTTTGTTTTTGCTGGTCAGCTGACAGATTGCTCTAGGCCACGCCCATAAGATCCTTCAGTTTCTCCTTAAATTTCAAAATGTACTGCACTATGAGAGTCCCCTGGGTGGCATGCTTACCTTCCAAGTCCTCTTCGATCAAATCTAGGGGCCCCGTCACCCTGCATCCATGCAAGAGCTTGAAGGGTGAAAACCCTATTGATTCTTGTGGAAATTCCCTGTAGGCAAACGACAGATGGGGAAGATACCTCTCCAAGTCCCACCCATGCTATTCTGCAAATGCCTGGAGCATTGATTTTAGAGTCCCATTAAATCTTACAAGACCATTAGCATGTGGGTAGTAAGGCATTGTGCGCCTTTGTACCACACCACACTTCTCCCACAAACATTTCATAAGGTCTGACATGAAGTTACCCCCCTGATCACAGATAACTTCCTGAAGAAGAGCTCCGCCTCCTTGGGTTGTGTGGCTGGGTGTTTGTCTCTGTCGGTAGTTTAGTTTTGTGGATTTTGATGTGTTTCTGCTTGGAGGAACTAGAAAGTTCTTGGACATGACATCTATGAAAGTTTCCTGGACTAAGAAACTGCAAGACCTTACCAGCAGGTATTGTCCTTCTCATTATAAATCAACTGTTTTGGAAGCCATCACAAACAAAAGTTAAATCCAGCAAAGGAGTTCTGTAGGCTCCGAGTTGTGGAGTGCTGCACTGAACCCACATTTCTGTCTGCCTTGTTCCTAAATGATCTGTGCTTGTCTTTGAGAATTATTCACAACCATTTAAACAAAGGTAAGACACTAACAAATAATTTTTACATCCTGCATATGCCCCAGGCCAATTTTTATCACCTTCAGGAATTTAACACATTTTGGGTCTTTGATCTACAGTAACAACAGTTTACTGGTCACCAGTAGTTCACCATTTCCTGTGGATTTGATTATTTTTCACCATTTGTCTCCTGGTGGACAAGATTGCTATATTACATACTTGGGACTTACTTGCAGAGGAGCAGGGTGACTATGCAAGCTGTATCGGTGGGCTGTTTCAGGGTCCAGAAGTCCTGGGGACAGCTCAGGTTGCATCGGTGGTGAAAGAGCTGTTGCTGGAGCTTATCAGGAGCAAATCTGGTGCCAGGGGCAGCCACATCAATGGCTTGGAGAAGTTCAGCAATCTGAGTCAGAGCACCTGTAATCCCCTTGTTCCCAGGGGTTACTAGAATCCCAGTTAGAACCAGTGGCGGGCAGGGAAAGGCAGCTAGTGAAATGCCAGTTAAATGGATTTCACACTGTCAAGCTCTAGTGTCAGTCTCAGCTGAGCTAGAGGGTGATGCAATCTTAGAACTGTTTCAGCAGCATAAGCCACACCTGATCTAGCTGAAGGGAGATAGCTTTAGAATGTTCAGTAGTTTGTAAAGTGGAGCTCTAGGAAGAGCCTACAGCTGCTAGGCAGCTCCTCATTTTAGCTCTGACAGATAGCTACTACTGTGTTTTGGGTAGTTTGTTCTCATCCTAGAAGAAGAACATAGAAGACAGAGATTGAAGTGGTGGAAACTGTTCCAAGTGGGTTTTCCTTTGCCCCATCCCAGGAGGGATGGGGTGATCTTCAGGGTTCAGGGCAATCCCCTCACCCAGTCTGTCTAGTGAAGCTGCCTGTGACAACTTCAGAACCTGTTAGTACTTTTCTGTTCAGCCTAGGAGGGGCACCTGCATTCCTTGGTGAATTTTAACATAGAAACATAGACTTTGATGGCAGATAAGGATCGCTTGGCCCACCTAGTCTGCCTATTTCCCTACCTACAGGATAAGCTGCAGATCCTAGTTAACCAACAGCCTATTTCTTCCTACCCCCCACAAAAATTGCCTTATGTCTGTCCCATGCATTCTTGAATTCTCCCACAGTTTTATACCTCATAGCTTCCTCAGGAAGGCTGTTCCATGCATCTACCACCCTGTTTGTGAAAAAATACTTCTCACATTGCCCCTGAACCGACCCCCAATCTTCAAATTGTGTTCTCTTGTTCTTGCACATCTCCTTTTCTGAAAGATGCTACCCTCTTGGCCTTTGTTGATTCCACTGAGGTACTTAAAAGTTTCTATCATGTCCCCTCTTTCCCCCTTCTTTCCTCAGGGGAATACATATTAAGCTCCTTTAGTCACTCCTCGTATGGCTTCTCTTGTAGGCCCTGCACCATTTTAGTTACCCTCTCTGGACTGCCTCTATTCTGTCTATGTCCTTGCAGAGATATGGTCTCCAGAACTGGATGCAGTACTCTAGACAGGGTCTCACCAACTGTCTGTACAGAGGGATAACAACTTCCTGTTTACTGCTGGTGATGCCTCTTCCTAGACATCCCAGTACCCCCCAAGCCCTCCCTACTGCCTTCTTACATTGCTTGCTAACCTTAAGGTCATCTAATATGATTACCCCCAGGTCCCTTTCCATTTTTGTTGTTGTTGCTGTCACAAACCCACACAGCAGGTCAGCCCTCTTCTCCAAAAGTGCCAACCTCTGAGCGCAGTCTTGTGCACAGTTAACAGAACAAGGTAACCCTCTTGTCTGTTTTGTGGGTTTGAATCAACCTTTGGTCTCAGTTCTGGAGGGATTCAAACTGTGAACCTCTTGCTAGCATACCCAATGCACAGGCTCAGATAATTCTGTGTTCGGCGGGGCCAGATGTCTTTGCCTATGGGCATCTAACCAGGTGTACAGAAATGAACCCTTAAAAACTCTAATAATGACCTCAGATTACTCTTACCTTTTTCCAGTTTGGTATCACCATTCAAGCTTACGCACAGTGTCTGCTTTAACCATATATTCTTCACTTGGTAAAGAGAAGACATTCAAAGACAGACCAAGTAGGCTTTAAAAATATAGTTTTTACTAAAATAGATACAAATATGTAAAACATAAAATACAGAACCATATACCACAAGAACCATACAATCTTTTAAAAGAACAAGGTTTTAACAGTGCAATTCCTACTACAGTACTTTTTGTCTCTCTCGACCTGTATACTTCCTTAAAGTGCTCAAAGATGTTTCTTTGTCAGAGTGTAGATAAAAGTGTCTGAAGGAAAACAGAATATTGTTTAAAAAACTGTCTTGGCCAACCCCTTTGTGTGAGGTCACCTAGCTCCTCCCTGTCAGTATATATAAAAAAAATCTATACAAAAAAAAAACAGGATGTTCTTATCCAATTATTAAATTCTGTAACCTCAGCATAACTCATTTTCTTCAAATGACTCTCTTTGATCTTATGATCAGCTTCCCCTTTCCAGGACAACAAAGGGACTTATGTCTCTCTGCCAGATCTCACAGAGGTGCAACATGCTTTTGTATCACCATGTGAATTTCACTGTGTTTCCTCTGAATGTCATAAATGTTTATGATGCCAGTCTAGCATCTGGCAAGCTACCATAAACTAGACAAACAGGAGATCCCCAATTAAGGTCTCGTCTAGTCTGTAATTAGCCCCTGGCCTTCCAGGCAACACCTTGTATCTAAAACCTGTGTGTGTGTGTGTGTGTGTGTGTGTGTGTGTGTGTTTTGTGCTCTCACATGCTGTCTCAGCAACTCTCATGAGACACAGTCCATAACACATTTTTGTATTACAAAAGAAATCATAGTGTACTCAGAACTGGCTGTCCACGTGTCACAGTTACTACCTCTGACTACTTTTCTCTGACAAAGGGACCCTGTCACCTAGATTGTGTCTGTTTTTAAAAGTGTTTGCCTATGTTGAAGTCTAGAGAGAGAGACTGTCCAAGTACATAACTTTTAGGCATGTAGTATGTTAAGTGTGAAAAACATTCAAGATAACATCTACATGTTTTCTGTGAGGGTGTTATTAATCAGATGAATGGTCGATTATAAACTTTGAAGTAAAAGGTGGGAGACCCCCATTTGGAGTAACCAGTTTACCTCTCTGGGTTCAGTTTTGGCTCCAGTTCAATTTTCAATCAGTGCATTTGGCCAATGCCTGATGAAAATAGTTACCCAAACGTGGGTTGGATTTTCTGTGAACCTAGATGTGCTGTTTTGTGGTCGTGTGTGCCACTAGTATTCCTCATGAAATATATGAATGTGTCCTAGTACTGGCCATGAGTGCCTAGTCAATGGGAAAGTGTCCTAGTACTGGCCGTGTGTGCCTAGTCGAAAGGAAATGTACCAGTTCTGGCCATGTGTGCCAATCTCCATTTCAGAACCTGAGAGTTTGCTGTGTTGTGTTCATTATGCCTATGCTAAATGGGAATTCAGAAATGTATGCACCTCAGTAATCTGCAATACTAGTATGTGTAGCCCTGTGGGGGTCCATCTTCACTTTCTGATTATTCACACTCTAGAATCCCAGCCTGGTTTGGATAGTATTGTTATTGCTTCCTTGTCTGTATTTACTTGGGTGCCCCTGTCTAGAAGTGAAAATCTAGCATAATTAGGAGCAAATGTTTTCTCCTAGGGACCTGGGTTGCTGACTATGGTAAATGGTCCCACCAGGTGTGTGTCAAGTAGTTGCCACACTTGGTTGCCTGTCTGTAATAGCAGGCTCAGTAAGAAATCTATGTAAAATAAACTGTTGTAGCCCCCACCCCTCTCCCTCTACCCCAGACACTATGTGGTGAGAGCTCAGCCCTGCTAGCTAAACAAGAGGGACGGTGGGTGGTTACAAAAATAGAGCTCAAATCGACGATGTGTTTGGTTGGGAGAAGACAAAGGTTGTTTGCTCAGGTTGTGGCTAGCAGTTTGTCTGTCTGGCAGTTGGTAACCAAAATCGGAAGCTTTGCACATAGGAGTTGCCCAGAGTAAGTGCCATCCATATGTGCCGCTGTGTGCCTGCAGTTCATGTACCGCTGTAATTGTGCCATCGTTTACCATAGAGCTGTAAAGCCAGATTGTGTGTGCCCCTTGTTCTGCATCAAAAAGGACATTTGCCATCTTTAATTTTCAAGTTGTGAAAGAAAAAAGTATTGTGAACTGTGGGAAACAAAGAGATAATTGTACCCTGAAAGTTTCAAATGCTTGCTGTGTGAACTGGGGAAGTCACTAGAGAAATAGCTAAGAAAAATGGTTCAAAATGGTGCTCCTGCTATGAAGTTACAGTCAAAAGAAAAAAAGTTGTTTTGCAGTTTAAAATTTGCCTGCTCAACGTTCGCTGTGAAGAAGAGCATGAGAAGAGAAAGAGGCTCATTTGCATGGCATCGAGTGAATGGTGAGACTGCAATCAGTCCCATAGCTTCAGAATACTGCCCAGTGTTCAAGAGGGAGAGAGAGTGTGGTGTGCAAGCTGGTAGCAGGAGAATTGTCACGGTGACTGTAAACTTTCAAGTTCTGTAAAGACAGACTGTTTTCTGTGATAAATCGGGCTCAACCCATAATCCAATTGACTGGTGAGAAAGTGTGTTTGTAGAGACAATCGGTAGGATAGCAGGCCAGCTTTGGCCCACAGGCCTTCCAGGATTGGCTTTAGGCCGAGATTTCCATCAGAAAGCCAGTTACTGATTCAGTAAGTACCATTCAGCAAAACTGAGCTCAAACTGTGTTGTGATTTTCAAAAAGCTAGCTGGACCAGTGTGTAAACCGTGTAATTGTTTTTGCAAAGAAGGACTGTGTAAAGTAATCAAAAACTCAGCAAGAATTCTGAGCAATAGACTGTGAGCATGTATAATGGATTCAGCAACAGTATCATTTTCTGAGCAATTAGACTGCACGTTGTATGAGAGGATACAACAAATAGGCAATCCTGTTCAAGAAATAATGTGGCTTTAGTGACTTTAATCAAGTAAAATTGATTGAAAGCTAATGGTAAAGTCCTAGAAAATCATATACAGTAGATGTGCTAAGGAAGAAAAGCAGTGCTGTCAATACAGTTTGAGCAAAATTTATCAATATGCAGTAAATCGGATGTGCAGTGGCTTGAGTCAGATGCAGATCATTGATGTGCCAGGAGTGCTGCCACTGCCATTACAGGGTGGGGTAGTAATGTAAACACAGCAGCAGGGATCCATTTTGTGAGACTGTTCCAAAGAGAACTGCGTAATAACAATGAATTTTTGTGTGTTTATCTACAGTCATGGCCTCAGGACCATCCCGCCACCCAGATCATGCCCAGGCTATGATAGCTGAAGAGATTACCAAACTTAAAGAAAGTAGAGCAATGTTTCTACAGTGGAAGTTTGCCTCTTCATGTTGCAATTCCCAGATATCCTGTGAGAGTATACATGATGTGCCTCAAGGCTGGAAGGGATGTATTCATGATTCCTCACTGTTCAGGGTGTTTAGAGAAGCAAGGTCTGTCCAGAGAACCTAAATTTGTTTGGCACCCATTTGGACAAAACTACAAGATCATGCATGTAGCAACACACAACAGAAGGTTGAACCTGTTGGGGGAGGCCCAGCAGAGTGTAGCACAAAGGAAGATGGTGTAGATTTACTGCCAGAGCAGATTTCTCGAGATGTCTCCATGCCTGTGCCACAGATGGACAGTCCAGAGGAAGCATGAGTGGACCCATGGAGAAAGGGTTCTAGTCCTAGCCTCGGAGGAGAGGATGAGGTTCGAGAAACTTTAGAATGGGAGGTGTCTACCTTCACACCCAGTGAAGAGTGGACTGTCTTGGGAGTGAGAATGACTACTCACTCCTGGGCCCAGATCCTAAGTGAGGAAGAGGAGGATGAAGAAATGTATTTCTCTGAGAATTCTAGCATGCAGCCTCAAACTCTTGCCTCAGAGGAACCAGAAGAAGAAGAAGTTGATGCCTCCACAGCTCTGCCCTCAGAAAGGGTCAGGGACAAGTTCTACATAGCTTTGAGTATGCGACACTGGCAGAACCAGGACTGGCTACCCCCAAGCCAGGCTAAGGATTGCAGACTGATGAAGAGTAGTAAGGAGGAAAGACTGGTTCATAGGAAGGCAAATGAAATCAATGGAATGTCTGTTCCCACCTTTCCTCAGACAGTCTGGGAGGAGACTGAGAAAAACATAACAGCCTGGCTAGTGAAAGATGCAACCAAAAACCTGCATCCAGGTGCAACTTGATATATCAGAGGAAAAAGTTGTCAGAGACAAACTCAAGTTTTGGAAGTTGGGCAGGACACTGTCCATAGACACAGTATGTTATGTGGATAATAAAGGAAACAAGACTGTCCATAAAGTGAACTATGAGCACACAGATGGGGTAATAATTATTGCACCTGACCCATTGTAGTACTACACTTGATGTTACCATTGTCCTGTGAATGAGCCCATGCCTACCTTCAAGGAAGCAGAGCAGTGGTATCAAGTGTCTGCCATCCAGCCATTACCGTATCCATGTTGTTCTGCCAGTCTAGTGTTCCAGGATCCAAGGTGCCTCCAGTTTTGTCCTGTGGGGAGCTGGAGAGCAATGATAGATTGTGATCTGGATCCGTTTCATCAGGCAGGATTGGAGAACCTATGGTGCGTGGACTAGTAGTAAAGGGTGTAGCTACCTGGCAGGTAACCAGTAGAGAAAACAGACTAAATCATAGGAGGCAGTGGGGAACAGGTGGGATGGGACTGACAGGGGGCCTACTAAAGGAGTGGATAGTGGGAATTCAGGACAAAAAAAGGAGGTTGGCTTTGAGTGCTATAATAAATTTGAGCCATTAAGTAAGTTGCTTGGGTTGGAGAGGACATGGTGAGGTGGGCAGAGGAGGAAATAAGGGTGGAGGAGGGAGGGATATGGTAAATCAGATGAGGGTGGGCATCCACTAATTCAAATAAGCATGCTAACAGGGAGGGTGTAAATCAAATGTCAAAGAAGGGAGGGGAGGGAGGGGAACCAGCAGAGAGTAGGTGTGGAGGCTGCGAGCCAACTCGGTAAGACAGGAGGAGAGATTGTGAATGAGGGAGGGTGTCCTTAAGGGAGGAGGATCATACCAGAGAAAAGCCCAAAGGTAAGTGGGACCTGTAGGTGGGCATGGAAGGGGGCAAGATGAAGGGAGGAGGTAAGAAGGGTGATGGTGATAAGATGCTGTGTTGGAGGGAACTGGAGAGAGGGAGCTGGAAGGGGGAGGTCAGAAAAAGAGCATGACTGGGGTAAGGGTGGGGTGGAGGCTAAACTGGGGAGCCAGGAACTTGGTTATAAAAAGGCTAGACAAGAGGTGTAGGGCAGCTATGGGTTCTCTATAGAGTGTCTGGAGGGAACTACAAGTGGTCTTGGGAGGGAGAGGTGACAGGGCTGGTGGGGGGTCAAAAGTGAGTTCACAAAAGATCAAGGAGACACTAGAGTTCTCCTGCTGAGGGACTCTGTGATTGGGGCATTCATTGGGTGGGACAGGGTGAGGAAAAATCCAGTCCAGTTAAGGTAGTGGGTATTTCCAGTCCGACTGTGCAAAGGGTGAAGTTCATGGTATATGAGCTGGCGAGGGAACGTGGAGGATCACCGGACTTCCTGATGCATCAGAGTGTGCTGGAAATTCAGGCAAGGTGCCAAGAACTGATCAGGGTTTGTCATGACAATGGATGCACAGTCTCCTTCTCAGAAATCCTGTCAGTACCAAGGGCCACTGTGGAGAACAAACAGAAGATCAGGGAGATTAATGACTGGCTTGGGCAGTGGGGTGAAGCACAGGTGATTAGGGTGTTGGGAGACTGGGGGGAGTTTGGAAAGGCAAGGGACTGTATGGCCAGGATAGGCTTCACCTAAATCTGGTAGGGAGAGAAGTTCCCAAATGGGGAATGACAGATTTCATTCAGGCTAGATGGGGTTTAAACTTGTGAAGGGGGAGGGAGGCACTGTCCGGCTGATCCAGCCATCCATACCACAGGTAGGACTGGCCTGCAACCCCACGGGGGGAACAGATGGTACCCTAGGGAGGAGTGTGGACAACAGATGAAAGATCTGGGGAAGATATGGTAAAGAAGGATAGAGACAAGGGTTGGAGGGTGGCTTTAATAAATGCCAGGACCTGAGGAATAAAATGCCTGAGTTCCAGGCCATGCTGGTTGAGGGTGGGGTGGATGTAGCAGTGGTCACTAAAACCTGTGCCACCCCAGGCCATGACTGGGACCTTAATTTGAGTGGGTACCTTGTGCTAAGGAAGGACAGAAAGGTGGGCAGAGGGGGAGGAGTAGCATTGGTCATTAGGAATAACATCAAGATTATGAGAATTGAGGAAGCAGAGGGCAACGTGGAGGCCCTATGGGTAAAACTGCAACTTTCTGAGGGCCTAAAAACTGAGAATGTCCATCCTGACTACTTATTCCTTCCTAACCATGTCACTCCCACTCGCACCGCCGCAGACAACGCACAGACATTCAGTTAAATTTTGATGTTGTTCTGGCCATGCTGCCCCACAGTAACACCAGTAGCAAACATCCAGATTAAAACAATACATCATTCTGCTTCAGCAATTTTCAAATCATGATGTACAGAAAGTTCATTAGAAGCAAACCTGCGTTAAATTATGATCAGACATTCGAGCTGCATGTATTGCTCTTCTGAACAGACCCATCAACCCACTTACTCTCCTTTGCTGAGCAAACTTCACTTCAGTGACTCCCACCCACCACACCAGATTGTTTTCACACTCCCTACAGCTGATCAGGTTTGGGTACCTAAGTTCACTGCTGCGGTCTCTTTTCTGTCTGGAGACCCTCTCAGCTACTCGCAGGCAGACATCCACATGTGCTTGTTTACACTACTACCCAATCTAACCTAACAGGAAGGAGCATGCTTTACTGTGCTCCCACTGATGTGCTTGCAGTGCAACACAGGCACAGGGGTTGAAGTTGCAAACTGCTGTCCAGCACGAGCAGTGCCACAGTGGTGCTGAAATAGCTATCGCCCATGGATTAGCAATCAGCAAAAAAAAAAGGGGGGGGACAAAACTGGGACACATAACCAAAAACCAGGACAAAAGTGAGATTTTGCAAAACTTGTGGGGACACTGGGACATGCTGCCTAAAATAGGGACTGTCCTGGGAAAATAAGGACTGTTGGTAGCTTTACCTATGGGTCACCTTGCGAACTCCCATGGGAGGGAAGATCAAGTTGGGAGTGGTATATAGGCCCTCAGGACTAGCAGAGGACCTGGAGGATTGTCTGTTGGCTAACATTAAGGGGCTGTGTTGACGGGAAGGGGAAGGAGTGGTGTTGATGGGGGACATTAATATGTCAACTACTAATTGGGGTACTATGACGTCCATTGTGACTAGGGAGCAGAAGCTGCTGGATGGCTTCCTGGATGTATTCCTCAATCAGCAGATGATGGACCCAACAATGGAGAGTTGTGTCCTGGATGTGGTTTTAGAGGATGGGGATCTTGACCGAGATCTGGTTGTGGAAGAACCCCTGGCTGGGAGCAACCACAACACAGTCTGGTTTAAGCTTAAATTGGGAGGGGGATCGTTCAAGGATGATGGTAGTTGTTTTTAGGGGGGCAGACTTTCAGAACTTGGGGGAAATTCTCAAAGGGCATTTGAGGGAGATAAAACTAGGTTTGGACATGGAAGGTAGGTGGAAGATCATAAGATGAAGGCTACATGAGGCCACCAGGATCTGTGCAAGAGTGAAGTACAAGGGCGGTCTAGTAAACCATGCTGGTGGACCAAGGAGGTCCAGGAGGCAGTATGGGAGAAGAAGGCTGCCTATAGTATGTACAAAAAAAATGAGAGGAGAGAGGGATAGAGAGAACTAGTGCCTTGCAACCAGGAAAGTCACCAAAGTGATGAGGGGGGCAAAGGCCTGGAAAGAGTAGAGGCTGGCTCAGGGGATATGAGGCAGGGAAAAGGGGTTCTTTAGGTATATTGGTGAAAGGAGGAAGGTCAAGGGCCAGCTCAGTAGGTTGAGGACAGCTGGGGGTGGGTGGAAGGGGCAGAAAAGCAAGCAGAGGTACTGAATGAGTACTTTGCCTCTGTGTTTACTAGGGAGGAGGCTGAGAAACTTCCAAAAAATGGGTTGAAGGGCACAGAAGGCACAGCAGACCTGACTATTGGGGTACCTGCTGAAGTACAAGCTACTGGGGAAGGTAGGCCAGCAGTGAGATATCAGGCTGATTCTGCTGAATGGGGGGTGAACAGATGCAGACATTCCTATCGGTCGGGTGTGGGAAGCCCTCATGTCCCTAAAAAAGGATAAATCTCCAGGGCCTGATGCTATTCATCCCAGAGTACTGAGGGAGTTGGCGAATGTTTTGGCTGCACCATTAGCGGATCTCTTTAACTTGTTGCTGCAGACAGGGAGGGTGCCAAGGGGAAGCAGGTGTATCTTGTGCCCGTCCATAAAGGGGGATGAAGAGAAGAGCCAGGAAACTACAGACCCATCCGTTTGATGTCAATGGTGGGGAAGGTAATGGAGAACATGCTTAAGTAAAGGCTGGGAGGTTTCTTGGAGAAGATGGGTTACCTGGATGACCAGCAGCATGGGTTTTGTGCCAGGTAGATCATGTCAAACAAACCTTGTAGATTTTTATGAGTGGGTGACATCAGCACTTGACAGGGGGAGACCAGTGGATGTACTGTTCCTGGACTTCAGCAAGGCATTTGATTCGGTCCCTCACATTGACCTAAGGGAAAAGCTGGAGGGATGGGGGTAGGCCCATTGACCCACTGATGCTTAGGTGGACTGGAAATTGGTTTTCAGGTCACACTCAGCAGGTAGTGGTCGGAGGGGAGGTCTCATCTCCTAGGGAGGTCATAAGTGGGGTCCCACAGGGATCAGTCCTGGGGCCGCTCCTATTTAACACCTGTATCTCCGATATCAGGGAAGGTATCAGGTGTGAAATTAGTCTCTTTGTGGATGACTGTAAGCTGGGAGCAGTGGTGGAGGGGGGGAGGAGGGGAGATTGGCCCTGCAAGGGGACCTGGATACTCTGGATAGGTGGTCCTGCACCTGGAAATTGAAATTTAACTACTCCTAGTGCAAGATGCTATACCTAGGGTGGGAAAACCCCAACTATGTGTACAGCCTGGGGGGATGAGTTGCAGGCCATGGCAGGGGAAAGAGACTTGGGAGTCTTGGTGGATGTTAACATGAATAATTCAGAACAGTGCAGGAGGGCTGTCATCAGGGCAAATAGGATGCTGGGATGCATCACTAGGGGGATTACCTCAAGGAACAGGGAGGTGATTTTGCCACTGTACAACAGCCTAGTTAGACTACATCTTGAGTACTGTGTGCAGTTCTGGAGGCCGCACCTAAGGAGGGCCATCCAACTCCTGGAGAGGGTTCAGGAGAGAGCAACCAGAATGATCCAGGGCCTGGGGGATATGACATATGAGGAATGACTAGGGGAGCTAAACCTGTTCTCGCTGAAGGAAAGGGGAGGAGGGTCCGGGGGGACATGACTGAGGTCTTCAAGTACCACAGGGGAGTAAATAAGGTAATCTGAGATAGGATTTTTTGGCTGAAGGAGGGTGAAATCACCAAGGGACACAGTTGGAAGACTGAGGGTGGTAGGTTTGGGGTGAAAGGAGGAGGAAGTACTTCACTGAGAGAGTGGTGGAACCTTGGAATGTGCTGCCCGGGGAGCTGATACAGGCAGCTACAGTGGAGGAATTCAAGAGAGGGTGGGTTAGGTATAGGCAAGAGGTGAAGCACAGACTGGTTTGCCATGGGGGGGAGGACTGGGGGATGAAGTAACAGTGGAAGGAGACTGATAGAGGGCTAGGGTACCTAATCAGGGTGCTGAAGCATGAGCAGACTTGATAGACCAATAGGCCTACTCTGCATGTGTTTAGTATGTTAGTATGTTAGAAACCCTATATGGCAGAAAATCCCCAACAAGGCACCCACCACTTTGTCCACCTTAATGGAGAACTGGGTGATGGCTTCAGGGTAGCAAGTAGCATAATCAACTACCATCAATATATACTTTTTCCCCGAGCAACTTGGGGTGTTCAAAGGACCCAAACTATCCTTTCCAACCTTCTGGAATTGTTCCTCCACAACTGACAAAGGAAACAAGGTAGCCTTGCCTTTGCTTCTGGCTTTCCCTATTTCCTGACACTGGTGACAGGATTTGCAGTATTCCTTCACCTACTTGGTAAAATTGGACCAATAGAAGACACAGGATTATCATGGGCCACATTGAGCAATTACTCATGATAGCCTGGGAAATGACAAGCTGCCTGCCTATTACCCGACCCTCTGTCCTTATGTCCTGTGTGTATAAAAGCCTATTGTCTCAGAATGCCCTATGTTTTCCGTCACCTCCCTGTCTCCCCCCAGACTCTGCACAGACCCTCAGCTTCTCTAAGTTATGATCAGTCCACAGTGATGTTGCTAAGTCTGCACACTTGCCCAAAGCATGGGGCATGTCCCCATCAGTCACCATGACATTAGGGGACTTAGTGTAACAACCATCCCCTCCTTCTGCCTATGTGTTTCCCCTCCCTCCTTACAGAAAACCTTAGTAGCAGTTTTGTAAACTGTGACAAGGGGAAGTTCTGTCCCCCTGTTATCACCCTTTCTTATAAGAGCCCCAGACTGGCTTGGCCTGTCTTCTAACCTCTCCTGTAGGAATCTCTGTGGAGTCCCGAAGATCACAGGAGCCCTGGCCATCTGGCTTATCATGACAGTGCATACCAACCCCTGTGGAACATCATTTCCTGCAATAACCTCCATAATGAGGGTGTCTGCTACAGCTACCATTTGTACCCTTTTTAATTGAATCCCCCAGGTGGCCCTCTGATGACCCAAGCTCGTTCCCAAAGTTACCAGCATTGCAAGTTGTAGTGCTGTATTCTACATCCAGTTGCATTGTCATTTTCATGAGTGAACCATTGTACCTAGAAATATCTCCCTTCCTAACAACACCTTGAGTTTCAAATTAAGGCTAAGTACATCAAAGTCTTAAAGAGAGTACTCCTTCCAAGCTCAAGGCCTGCACATTTCACAAGAGGAATTAAGAATCACCCAGGGGACACTGCCTCCCTCACAACTCTGTTAGTCTCTCATAAATACACCAGTCCTACCCCAGATCCTGGTCCTATCAACAGTGTGTAGCAAAGGATCCCACATGTAAAAACACGCATGTCCTGCCCAGCTGGTCTCTTTAATCCAACAGCCTTGCATGGTCAGAGTGATGGAGAAAGGAACTCACCTACTAAAGAAACAACCTCTAGGATCCTCCCTTTCCAAAGCAGCATCTCCTTCAGAATGCCAGTCTTACCCAGGATCCAAGAAGTCTCCTTTATCCTCAGTACCCTCTCATGGACTATACAAAATGCTGTCCCACCCCATAACATTCTTAGTACCAGCAGCGCAAGTGCCTGCATATCAAGTTCAGTTTTATCTTTCTTTTCTGTTACACACTGACAATCTAACTTATTCCTAATCCCTGATCTCAGTAACTTCTCCTGGCTGACTTCACTGTACTTCTTTTAATATTGTTTTGTTTCTTTGTAAAACCCAGTTCTACATTCTAGGTGTTTTTTTTTTATTTCGTAATCATAAGTATCGTAATAAAGACATTGTACAGTTTAATACTCATTTATATACTTTTTATGTCTCTTCCAGCCCTGAAGAAGCATAGCCTCATGAAAACTTTTCATATATAGTGTTAGAATAACCTGCAGATATGTGTACCCCCATTTTGTAGCCTACCTTAATCTCTGAGTTTCCAAGGAATTGCTGATTTAGCAAAAACGTAAGTCTTTTTAGCCATCTCATGACGTCTTCTGCACCTTTCAAGAATTATACTAAAGGGCCCATGACTATCTCAGATGACAGAATTTGCATCTCGGGGAGTCTTTTCTTCTCCACCATGACCAGATGCCTCTTTATCGGCAATCTCTGCACCTGTCATACCTGATCCTTCATGTCCCAACACCAGCATTCTTCTGCCTCTGATTGTGGATTAACAAGGTAGTATTGTACCAGTTTTCAATGTTTTATTCTCCCCCTACATTTCGTTCATTAATTGAGCTTGTTCACGGGTTAGTTCTGTTTCAGTTTTTTCTGTTAATACATACATTTTAAGTGAGTATAGTTAGAATTTTTGTCTTGATTATTTTACAATAAATTTATATTTCTTAACAGATTTAATTCCAATCATTTCCTACCATAAGCAGTGCTTTAATGGGTCTGTTTACCGGTATTGCACATATTTTGCTTAATACTGTGCTCAAAGAAGCTTTTTGCTCTGTTTTGTAGCCATATTAAATAATTGAACTGGTGCCATACCTTCGTTTTTCAGCAGTTTATTTTAGCACTTCAATTGTATTTCCTGAAGTGTTTACGCTTCCTGGTTCTGTAACACATAAATATACAAAAAATGTTTTCAGTACTTTTTAAATTGCTGCCTGTAGCTGCAATGGCTGACCTGTTTGGTGGATGCCAGTCCTTTCTCTTGACTTCGCCATGTCAAGTGTCATGGGAGTGCATGTGACATCACTCACGGGCATCCACCAAACAACAGGTTGACCACTGCAGCTACACTCCAGGAAATACTATTGAAGTGCTAAAATAAACGCTGACTAGAGATACAGTGAATTTAACTTTTGCCAGCAAAGTGCCCGTGAAGTTGGCTCTTCACGTTGTCACTCCACTACGCGGAATGACCAATATGAAAGGCTCACTTCACCTTGTAATTGTTACTTTTCATTGCCATTCTGCCTTAATGTGAAGTAAGGTGAATTGACAACAATATTGGCAGCTCCGCCACATACAGTCACTCACCAGAATTAATGTGCATCCCCAAAATGCTACTGTCTTGTGTCCAGAAAACTCCCCAGTGCTGATGAAGTGAAATGAGAGCGTAACAAGACATGCAAAGTCTCCAGTACTAGTTGTGTGCTGCAAATGCACAGACAGGTTAAGATTGTGCTGCAAACTCAAGAGATGCAGACACAAAGGTACATCAACCCCTAACCAGTGCTCACAAGTCACAAATCCAAATCTGGATAAGAATACTTTTACTGGTTGGGGGTGGAGTAGTGCACAGCAGTAACAGTCCACTACCAGTAAAGATACCACAAAGTAGTACACAAAAATCATGCAGGTGCTGTGGATAGCAGGTTCACACTGATGCAATTATTCTGTGGTACAATAAAAGGTGTCTGATTTAATGGCACACATCATGCACACACACACACACACACACACACACTACAAGTAATACATAGCAAATTGAAAACCTTTAGTAATATAACCAAATGTTTTAAACAAACTGAAATTATACACTGCTGCACCACAACAATCATCAAACAAATGTCAAGACTTATTGAAAATATTACTGTGTGTACATTAACACAGTTATACAACAAAAATATAACCAAAACAGAAAGACTTCATTTTTCTCCCAGTTAATCTACCTACATCACAGATATACCCATCCCCCAAAACACAGTTCACAGCACACAGACTGACTGTTCTAAATTAACATTCAAAATCCACATGCAGACAATAAACATTCAATGATATGAGCACAGAAAGGTTTCCAACAATCGATGCACTAAATTTTGAGAAAAGAAAATAGCTCAAGAGCATTTTTAACAGCTTTTAGAGCTTTTAAATCACTGAGTTCTGAGAGCGAACTGCCTCCAGCTACCACTACACACACACACACACACACACACACACACACACACACTATCCAGAACTGAGGCTGTGCAGAACAATCTAGAGCCCATGTAACCTGCAATTCCATGAATCACTGCAGAATTCATCTTGGAGCTCAATTACAAGGCAAAGTGATGTGAAGTACATTGATTTCAATGTTACTTCACCTTAAAATTGGTGGAAAAGTGGTTTGGGGAAGGTGGAATAACGTAAAGTCATTGGTTTCAATGGACTTTGCATTCCACATTATGATGCAAAGTACTCTACGGATTCCACATTACTCTGTGAATCACTTCACAAAGTGAATTTTAGCCACTTCACCCACCACTGCTGCAAAATGAAGGTATGCAACCAGTCTGCTATTAAGGGGGTGGGGGGTCAATCCCTACACAGGGAAGCAGTAAATATTATTGCAATATACATTTGAGAGTGGAAAAGAAATCCAGAAAATCTGTATTATCTCTTGTCATTTACAGGGAATATGGAAAAAACTCAGAGCAAAAAGCTTTCTTGAGCATAGTATTAAGCAAAATATATGCAATACTGATGAACGGACCCATTAAAGCACTGCTTATGGTATGAAATGTTTAGAATTAAATATGTTAAGAAAGATAAATATATTGTAAAATAAAAACAAAAATTGTAACTATACTCAATTAAAATTTATGTATTAACAGAAAAAACTGAACCAGAACTACCCCATGAACAAGTTCAATGAATGAACGAAACATAGGAGGAGAACAAAAAATCGAAAACACACTTGAAAGTGTTTGGCATCTTCATGGAAAGGGCCCCCCACAACATGGTAGCTACCACTAACTCCACACCTGAAAAGTTCCCATGAGTCAGACTCATCCAGTTGTATCCAGGGGAATCCCACTTTCAAGGGACACACCACCTCTGACATCAAATGTGGGAGGATAATTGGGTTAAATAGAGGAACTAGACAGAACACAATAGCAGAGTCAGAGTGCATTGGATTAGCACTGTTTTATTTAACATCACATATGATTTAGACAGTAGAGAGGCAATTGTGTATACAGATTTACATATAATTGCTCTCCAGATCACTGAACACAGCATCCAGCCAGTTTCAGTCCAAATATTTTGTTATCCAAATCTCTCCAACAGCTCTGATCATAATGTTTTGATACTACTGAGTAAGCCAAAACCCAGCTGCTGCTGTGCTGACGAGGTGTTCAAAGTGCAGGGAAGGTACTCTGCAGAATCAGGATGTCTACCCCATACAGCAAGTGATATGTAATCACTGACAAATAAAACAATGGACAGGCACTCTGGCTGAGCATCCAGAAATACAAAAATCATTAATGCACCTGGTGCGTATCACTGCATAAAGTAAAGCATAAATGATTACATGGTTGGAGCAATCAATAGTTTGATATACTGTGTACAAGGCAACTGAGATTGAATGCTTTCAAAAGGTGACTCCAGTCATGGCACCTGGTACAATACTACCCTGGCAGGGTAGTGACAAATATGGGGTAGGCAACTGGGGTGATAGGATGTATATATATATATATATATATATATATCTATATATAAAAAATATATATATATATATACACACACACACACACACTCCCGGGGGGAGGGGCCACTCAGAACAATGGGTGGAAGAGGAGGAAGGGTATGTGGGTGTAGTGCAGCAGTCAGCTGACAAGCTGGCCATATGCTGTGTTGAACAGGTGGCAGGCTGGGGTTGGGAGGGTGCCAGGTTTGATTCTGGGCATGATTGTGTTTTTGCGTCGGGTTCAGATTTTTAGTTTTTTAGGTTTTACACCATCCTGGAGTTGAGAATCCTTTAGCAGGGGGTGTAGGGGCCGAAGCCCCCAAGGGGTAGTGCAGGAGGCACACAGCCCTCCACATAAAATGGAAAACCAGTCTCTGGATTTCCAGTCACTGGGAGACTCATCCTAACAGCGATCGCTATTCCCTGATTGCCGTTATCACATGAAATCAATAGTTTTATTGTAAAAGCAACAAGATCTTTTATTGTAAAAAATTTCAGTTCCTTCATAAAGTGCAGTGCAATGCATTCAATATTTGGACTCAACCCTGGGTTTTGGTAGCTGTCCCATGGAGTAAGCAGTCCTTGCATTGTTACTATGCATTAGCTCTAATATGCTATGTTAATATACACAAATTGCCCTACTGTAGATTTTGAGCACATCACTGTTTTCTGCAGGATTGAATAACTGAATGCATTGCACTGCACTTTATGAAGGAGCTTAATATTTTTACAGCAAAATATCTTGTTGCTTTTACAATAACATTCTTGATTGCTCTTATCCTTGGAATTATGTATATTATTGAGTAAGCAAACTAAGATTCAGTTTACTTCCACACCAAACGTATCAGTGCACCCCTTCCTTAAGTAGAGCTCCTAGATTTGCTTGAGGAATGGATACTTGAGAAAACTGCCAATAATGAGACACGTGATCATGGTGGAGAATAAAGGACACCCCAAAATGAAAAATGCATTAGATTGAGTTTATTTAACTAAGTCTACTGCCCAGACAAAGTAAGATGGCAGGTGGGCAATCTCTCTGATATAGGCATAGCTTGAACCAGCAATGTTTGAACATCCAGTGTTTCCAAGAGGAGGGGGCAGCTATGCCAAGGTTAAAATAGTGTAAGGGTAAGGGAAGGGAGGGAGCAGGGATGGCAGTTGGGGACAGGGGTGGTGTTTTTTTTTAAAGAGGAGGCATTCAGGTAACAAACACAGGGAGGTCTGGTAAGGGAGGCAATGGAGGGAACATAGAAGGGCTAGGGAGAAAGGAATGTGGGGGGCAAGGGAAGAAAAGGTACGGTCACAGAAGAAAATACTGGTACCAGATAGATGTAGTGTATTATGGCTTTATTCTCTAATATGCCAATGTGCCAGCAACCCAGGGTTTCGCTTAGTGAAAGCATCATGAGAATCTGATGTGTCTGTATGCACAGTAGCTCTGGCCATTGTTTCATGAAGAGGGAAGAGGGAAGAGGCAGGTAATCAGGCAGAGGAAAGTACAATCACATGTCATTTAGGGAGGGCAGGTATCAGGAGTGGTGTAGGGTGGTGTCTGATAGTGTTCAAAGCCTAGAGAATAAAATGGCTGACCTGAAGACCATGATGATGACTGGGAGGGTGAATCTGATTGTGGTCACAGACACATAGTCTACTCTGAACCATGACTGGGCCTATTCCAGGATATACTCTCTACAGAAGGGACAGGGAGAAGAGAAAGTGGTTTGGGAGTCACTTTATGTTAGGGAAGGTATCACTGGCACTATGGAGGAGACCAGGGAAGAAAAGGTAAAGATGCTGTGAGTGCAACTTCAAACAACAAAGGGAAAGAAACTGAGGCTGGGGTTGTCAGAAGGAAACCAAATCAGGACAAGGAGAAAGACCATGAGATGGATGCCATGACTAGGGGAGCAGTGGACAGGGGTGAAATGGTGGTACTGGAGAATATCTCTTTGCCTGGGGTGACTGCAGAGACTCATCTACTGCTAGTGCCAGGAGCTAGTTTATCCCGGAAGCAGTTCAAGGGGGGTTTCTGGTTCAGGGGGTTAATGAACCTACATAAGAGGTGGCCATCCCGGGTCACACCTAAAAATAGGCATTTCCTTGTCTAGTGTGCCTACCTGGTAAACAAAGCTAATCAATAAACAAATCCTGGACCTTCTATTACCTAATAGAGAACAGGTTCTGGACATTAAGGCAAAAGAACCCTTAGGGAGCAGTGCTCACTGAATGGTGGGGTTCAGAATGAATATTAGTAAGTAATCTATACGTACTAAAACAAACATGTTAAACTTCTGGAAAGCTGATTATAGGAAGATGGGAGAAACACTAATGATACACCTAGCTCACCTCAATGATGGTATGGATGTGGAACAAAAGTGGACTGTTATCAAGGAGGAAATAACAACTGCCACTAAAGCCTGTTCTTAGACAGAGAAGGAAAAACCCCAAGCCAGGAAACCAAGTTGGTTTGACAGAGGCATGGGACCAACAGTGAGAGAATAAATGACTCTGCAGATGAAATTTAGGAGGTCTCAAAGGGAAGAAGACAGGTAGAAAAACTTGGAGTAAGCTAAAGAGGCAAGTAGGGTTGTCAGGAAAGCCAACATTTGAAAGGTGTCACAAATTGTAGAAGGGATCATGGCTAGGGGAAACCTTCTTCCATTATGTCAGCATTAACAAGGACAAGAGAGAAGAAATAGTGAGGTTAAAATGTCAGGAATGGTGGGTGGAAATTAATACAGAGAAGACAGAGTTATTGACTTAATATTTTTGCTCAGTCTTTACTAAGGAAAAGATGAAACAGTGCCATGAGGGAGGATGGAGAGGAGAAGGGGGGATAGAGTTGAGAACAGGATTCCAGATGAAAGGGTGAGGAAAAGACTCATTACCCTCAAGGTACAGGTTCCCAGGTCCTGACAGAATTCACTGAAGGCTTTTGAGATAGCTGGTGAAGGAACTGGCAGGTCTTTTGGCAGATCTATTCAACAGTTCACTGGAAACAGGGTATGGTACTGCAGGAGTGATGAACTGCACATGTGTTACCACTGCAGAAAAGTGGAACCAGAGATGACCCTGGAAACCATAGGCCAGTTAGTCTGACCACCATTGTTAGTAAACTAATAGAGGTCATTTTTTAAGGAAAGACTAATTGCGCTTCTGGAGACAAGTGAGCTCAAACATGGGAGGCAGTACAGGTTAGTGGCAGGGAGATCCTGTCAAATCAATCTAATCAGCTTCTTTAACTGGACAATGAAGGCTGTAGATGAGGGCCAAGCAGTTGACGTACTATACTTGGATTTAAGAAAAGCCTCTGACTCAGTACCCCACAATAGGTCAATCAAGTTGGAAGACCTAGAAGTGGGAAGTACATTGACAAGGTGAGTAGCATATTTCTTAAGAGGTAGGAGTGGTGGAGCGGGGAGCTCTCCAGTATGGTGCAAGTTACCAGCTTTGTCCCGCAGGGGTCAGTGCTCAGCCCAGTGTGTTCAGTGTGTTCACGAGTAACACAGGAGATGGCATAAAAGGCATTGAAGATGACTCCAAGCTCTATTTGATGGTGGACATGGATGAGGGGGTACAGGCACTTAAAGGAAACCTAGTAAAGCTGGAAAGATTGTTTGGCAAATTACAGCTCTTACGCAATGCAAAGTTCAACATTTCGCACATAAAAGGAAAGAACCTGTGGACTGAGTACAGCTGGGGAGAGGGTCCAGGTCACTGAATCAGAAAGTAAAAGGATTTGGGGAGTAGTCATCACTAGTGACCTAAAACAATCTTTGCAGTGTAAAAAGGCAGCAGCCAAGGAAACAGAATGCATGGCTGCATTGTGAGGTGGTTCATGAGCAGATGTGAGGAGGCTTTAACTAGTGGGGTCCCACTGGGCTCAGTACTTTGTCCTGTGCTTTTCAACATTTTTATTGATAAAACAGCAGAGGAGGTAAAAAGTAAGAGCTGCCCCTTTGTGGAAGATACCAAGCTCTGTGGGAGGGTGGACACAGTGGATGGGAGCCAGGAGTTAAGAGAGGATCAAGCTAGGTTGGAGAAATGGTCATGCATCTGACAGTTGGGTTTCTGTGCCAAGAAATGTAAGGTCTTTCACCTGGGTGCTAGAAACCTAGGGACCAGCTACTGGCTGGGGGGACTACAGGTCGCAGTCTCAGAAGAGGAAAAGGATCTTGGAGTGATGGTCAGATGTGACATGAAACACTTAGCACAGTGTCACAAGACAGCAGCCAAAGCAAATAAAATGCATTGCCTGGGGAATAACCTCTAGGATGGAGGAAGTCAGCTTGCCACTGTACAGGTCACTGATGAGGCAGCACCTGGAATACTGTGCGCAGTTCTGGTGTCCATATTTGAAGAAGGATATCAAGCCACTGGAGGGGGTCCAGAGGAGGGTAACCAGGATGATCCAAGGTATGGGGAACAGAACATTTGAGGTGAGGCTGAGAGAGCTTATATGTACTCCCAGGAGGATAGGAGTGAGGGGGCTACATGACTGAGACCTTCAAGTACCTTAAGGGAATAAGCACAGTAAAGATTGGAGGGCATCTTTAACTTAAGAACTTAAGGAAAGGAGGGTACAACAAGGGGGCATAGCCTGTAGCTAGTGGGTGGTAGATTTAAGAAGGAAATGTGGAGGCACTTTTTCACTGAAAGGGTGGAAAGAGTTTCCAGAGGAGGTGGTTGTGTTAAATACAATGGCTAGTTTCAAGGGGGGAGTGGGACAGGTGAAGAAGAAAATTAGGGTGGGTGTTCCCGGGATAGGGAAGCAGAAGTGTACTAGGGGAAGGATAGTTGACTCCAGAGTGGGGTGGGGGGGGGACATTTCCAGGGAACTAAATAGAGCTGCACACTCAGGTGAACTCGTTAGATCATTATGGTCTGTTTCTGCTGGCAAATTCACATGTTCTTGTTGCTGCTGTACAGATCATTGGTTTGATAGCACCTAAAGCACAGTGTGCAATACAAGAAACCTTACTTGAAGAGGGAGCTCAACCTGCTCAAGGCAGTACAGAGGAGGGCAGTAAAAATGGTCCAAGAGGAGCAGGGCAAGGCATCTGGTATAAGGGCAGACTGGGTGACCTCAATAAGTACTCGCTTAAGGAGAGGAGGGAGAGAGGTGACATGACTGAAACCTTCAAGTTCCTGAAAGGTGTCAACAAGGTAAATACAGAGGATCCCTATTGTCTCTATAAGAACAAGAGTAAATAAGGCACTGCTATAAGCTGATGGAGAGAGGTTCAAAAGGAGGTCAGGAGATATGTCTTCACAGAACATATGGTGATGGGGTAGAATGAGTTCCCAGCAGAGGTCATCACTCAAAAGACAGTGGGGGAGCTCAAGTGAGGCTGGACAGAGTGAAGGAGGTGGTCAGGATTGTTGTTAAGGGTGGCAGAGCTCACAGTATATGCTGGATAAAGGGCTCTGCAATCAAGCAGACTAGATAGAGCATAAGGGATAAGGTCTTCTGCTGACCATTTTCGTATGTTCATATTTGTATGAACTTACTGCTGACTTCATAGATAACATTTGTTTTCAAAAGACTTATACTACTGAACAGCATGTGCTCACACAATATACAGAGACAGCATCACTTTTGCATGAAAAAGAAAAGTGAGAGGACAGCATATCAAAGGGCAAGGAAAGGGATGGAAGAAGACAGATGCCAAAGAATGGGAAGTTGTTCATGAGTGGCCAACTCACAGACCAGATAGGATAGAACAAAAGGACAGAGGATAGGAAGATATACAAACTAGATTCAGAAGCTTTTCTATTTCACTTTGTTTCATTTAGGGATTCCTACACATGGGTGGGGGAGTGAGTATCCTGACTCTGTGTTTTTTGCAAAACCCAGTCTTTTAATCCAAACAAAATATCACAGAAGGGTCTGACACTAGCACTATACCACTACTCCAAATTAAAAACCTCCTTTCTCTTCCTCCACACCCTGCCACTCCTCTCCCACCTATACACCCACCTTTGGTCCTCTCTCTTCTGGCTCCTCTGTCCATCTATGCTGAATCCTCAGTGTCTCCAAAGTGCTGCTTGTCAAACAACTGGATTACATTGAAATTGATTTGGCCCATTCATTTCAATAGGACCATAAATTTCAATGTTTTTTTTCTTTTAGACACTTTTTTTTAAAAGCAGCAGTGCTGTACAAGTTAACCAGGAAGTGTTAATCACTTCTCAAAGTCTTGCACTGTGTAGTAGTTTAAAATGTTGGATTTAACTTTTGCTGTCAACTGCTGTTTTCTGATAAATGTTCCACTAAGTCTAACAAAAAATCTTTTTTTCCCAAGTTGAAATGAAAATGTGCAAAAGACAATGTATTTTTTTTCTCTGCTCTACTTTCCCAGTAAAACAGGGCTTAAGATCTGTTGCAAAGGGTTCTGGGTCTCTTTGAAAGAAAATAGCTAGCCAGTCCTTTCTCACGTATGGAAAATCTTTCCACACACATACTAATTCCTTTCCATGTGTTAGACTCAACACATAGGCAGCTGCTAAATGTTCAACAAAATTGCAACTTCTCTCTCTTCACATTAGTTTTTATAGGGCCTGGGAGGTCAGTCCAGCCTTCCTCCTGATTGGCTGGTCTCTTAAAACTTTAGGATTCATATGTTTAGCTCTAGGCCTTCAGGGATCTCTCTCGCTCTTTCCAAATTCCCCGAAGTTTGAAAATGTAAAACAAATATTAGAAATGGGTTTTGAACGCTGCACTAACTCCTGGTGTGGTCAGGCTATAATAAGATTAACTCAGCATTTTACATAAGGATGAGCTCTTTAAATTCTGAAACGATCCTCCTTTGTCTGATAAGACCATGGTTTTAGAGATACACAAAAGGATTTCAGACATCTCAACCCCAGGAACTTGGCCTAAGCTTTTGAGCCTTCCTAGGCCATTTAATCCCCTTTGTTTTACACATGAATTTCCAGCTGAAAGAGAGACATGGGCCCATGATTCCCTTATAAGCTGAACCTTATGTCATGGCCTTTTGGGAAATTAAAAAAGAAAATTACAGAGAAATATGACAACAAATATGGTGCACTAGCCAATTCACAACAACTCTCCATTCTAAGACTGAACCTGTGGGAATGCACCTTTATTACGCAGGGTTTCCACAGTCCAGTCACTTTTCTAATATACAAGATAGGCCATCTCATTCCCATGCGATCCGGCCTATGGATTACCTCCATATCATATGCTCTGTAGGGCAATGGTCCACCTAAGGAGTTTTCCATTTGTCTTACCCATTTGGTTCAACCACACTAAAGGGTTTTGGTCTGTCTGTATCTCAGATTGTCACCCATAAAGATATGTCTCCAGCTTTTTCAGAGCCCATACCAGAGCAAGCCATTCTTTCCCCACAGAGGAGTATGCTTGCTCACAGGGAAGCAGCTTCTTGCTGAGGTACACTATGGGGTGTTCCTTCCCCTGACTGGATGTCTGACTGAGGACGGCCTCTATTCCCACTTCTGAGGCATCCATTTGCACCAAAAATGGCTGAGTGTAGTCTGGGCTGGCTAGCACTGGGACACTACACAGTGAGATGTACAGTCATGTGAAGGTCCTGTCACAGGCCATGTTCCATTTTACCCTCTTAGACTGCTTCTTTTTGAGCAGCCTAGATAAGGGAGCTGCCAGGGAGCTGCAGTTGGGTACAAATTTCCTATAGTACTCTGCAGTCCCAAGAAAGCTCTTAACATGTTTCTGGGTCTCAGGCATGGGCTATGCTGCAATTGACTCTATTTTTGCCTGGCTTGGGCACAGTTAAACCTGCTCTACTATGTGTCCCAAATAAGTGACCTCTACCATAGCCTGGCACTTTTCTGCTTTGATAGTCAGCCCTGTGGCCAGTATCTTGCCAAACACTTCCCTGAAGTGTGTCAGGTGCTCTTCCCAACTATTGTTGAATATAGCTATGTCATCTAGGTATGCTACTGCATAGTCCTCTGTACCTGTAGCACCTGATTCACTAGGCCATTGGAATGAGGCAGGGGCATTCTTCATCCCAATGGGCATGACCTTATGCTGGAACAGGCCAATTGAGGTGATTAAAGTTGACCTTTCTCTAGCCCTGTCAAGGAGTTCCTCCTGTTAGTACCCCTTGGTCAGATCTATAGTGGTTAAGTATGTCATCCCTCCCTGCTTGTCCAGCAATTCATCTGTGCAGAGCATTGAGTGGGCATCAGACTTTATGAAGGCATTGAGCCCACAATAGTCTATGCAGAACTGTGTATTCCCATCTAGTTTCACAGGAGCCCTAGCCATCTGGTTTCAGGTGACAGCACATACCAGACTCTATGGAACATCATTTTGTGCAGTAACATTCATAATGAGGGTGTCTGCTATAGCTACCATTTGTACCTCTTCACCTGCATCTCCCCAATCCAGAGTAACACTGGCTAATGGGTAGGTTTTCTCCACCCCAGTGAAATCCCCTACAGACATAAACAAGATTTGGCAGGATTTGTTCAAGCCCAACCAAATTCCCTTTTACCAGCATTAGAGTCAAGCCATACAAAGGCAAAGGTCCTGGACTTTAGGAGGGTTGGCTTTGTAAAAATGGGTGAGTGCCTAAGGAATGCACTAGCAAATGGGAAGGAAGGAGGGGTGGAAGAACAAGGGGGAATAATCAAAACTGCCATCACTAAGACAACAATCCTTTGTGAAGCAAATAAACAAACAAAACAATATAGAAAACACTATGGTTCTCAAAGGAGGTGAGGAAAGGTTAGGAGAAAAAGACAGCATTCAGGAAGTACAAGGAATCACAGAAGGAGCAGGACAGAGAACTGTTATCAGTTAAAGAAGAAGGAAGCAGGAAGGCAGTCAGAACAGCAAAGGCCCAAACTGAGAAAGGATAGCCAACTCAGTTAAGAAGGGGATAGAACCTTTTATAGGTACATCAGGGAGCGAAGGAAGACCAAGAGAGGGATAGTGAGGCCTAATAAAGGGGAAGGGGTGGGCAGAGGGTGACTGTGAAAAGACAGAGATACTAAACAAATATTTTTTCTCAGTATTCACAAGTGAAGAAGGGGAGGTAACTAAACCAAACAACAGAAACACTCCGGATAATGGGGATTGATACCAGCCCATTCCAGAAGAAAGAGTTCTGAAAGAACTCTTAAAACTGAAGGTGGACAAATCAATTGGTCCTGATGGGATTCATCCCAGAATTCTAAAAAACTAAGGGTAGCACTAGTGACACCACTGACTATCCTCTTTAACAAATCATGGCAGGATGGGGTGGTACCTGAGGACTGGAGAAGGCAGATGTGATTCTGCTTCACAAAAGTGGAAGTAGGGCAGAGGCAGGAAACTACAGACCTGTTAGTTTGACCTCAGTGATGGGGAAAATGGTGGAATCACTTCTGAAGGAAAGAATTGTTGAGTACCTAGAGGTCAGAGGGGCACAGGACCCAAGGCAGCAAGGATTCACATCGGGCAGGTCATGTCAGACGAATCTAATAGATTTCTTTGACTGGGTGACCAAAGTGGTAGATTAGGGAGGAGCTGTGGACATGGCCTACCTAGACTTTAGCAAGACATTTGACACAGTCCTACACAAAAGATTAATATACAAGTTAGCCAGCCTGGGAGTGGGTCTCAAGTTAGTAACCTGGGTAAAAAAGTTGGCTGGAGAACAGGATACAGAGGGTAATAGTAAACAGAGTTCACTCTGAAGAAAGGGGGTTACTAGTGGGGGACCACAGGGTTCAGTTCTAGGACCAGTCCTCTTCAATGTCTTTATATGTGACATTGCAGAGAGACTGGAAGGAAAGTATGTCTCTTTGCAGACGACAGAAAGATCTGCAACAGGGCTGATACACAAGGTGGGGTTGAAAGGATGAGAAGGGACTTGGAAGGCTGGAGGAATGGTCAAATGTATGGCAGCTTAGAGTCAATGCTAAGAAGTGCAAAATAATGCACCTGGGAAACAAAAACCCAGGAGAAGAGTACACTATGGCAGGTGAGATACTAATAGCAACAAAAATGGAAAGGGACCTGGGGGTAATCATATCAGATGACCTAAAGGTGGGCAAGGAATGTGAGAGGGCAGTAAAGAGGGCTGGGGGGTACTGGGATGTATAGGAAGAGGCATCACCAGTAGAAAACAGGAAGTTATTATCCCTCTGTTTTACACATGAATCTCCAGCTGAAACAGAGACATGAGCCCATGATACTCTCATAAGCTGAACCTTGTGTCATGGCCTTTTGGGAAATTAAACATAAAGAAAATTACAGAGATATAGGACAAAAATATGACAGCAGTAGCCAATTAGCCAATTTGCCAAAGTAACCACAAATGCCTCCCTTCTATACTGGGGAGCATCTAGGAGATAAAACAATGAATGTCCTTTGTAGGCCAGCAGAGAAACAGTAACACAAAAATCTGCTCATGCTCAGAGGAGTGTACTGGTCCATATTATCTTTCTTCTCCCTTTTGCAGGACTGACCAGGCCTGCTAAAGACAGACAAAACAACCAATATGTATTAAATTGTTTAATTGTTTTTTTATGTAACCACCCAGTCCCCTGTGGTTACTAGAATTCCCTCAGTATCTGTGCTAGGCAGGGAGAGACGGCTGGTGATTAACCAGTTAAATGTTTTTTCACCTGCTTACTCTTCTGTTTACTTGGCTCATTTGGAACTCTCACACCAGCATAATCCTTGTGCCAGCTGTTGAGGTGAGAGTTTGAATGTTGAGATGAGGGTCAGTGTGAGTCAGTGTAGAGTTGCAGGTTGAAGTTGGAGGAATGAGAACTGCTCAACTGAGTTGAGGACCTTCCCAGAGGGCCTTGCATTCTCACTGTAGTTCCGATATTCTCCAGCTTGCCAAAAGAAGTGGTGGGAACTTTTTTTTTTATCACAGGATTTCCTGATATTCATCCCTGAAGGGGTGCAAAGGATTGCTAGTGGCTGGATCCAAGGGGCAATACCCTTTTTGATCCAGGATGTTTTGAAACTGCCTGAAATGTCTAACAGTGAGTAGATCTGACTTTTGCTAAAGGAAGCAAGTACCTGTGCTTGTGTGTTCCCCATCTAAAATGGGAGGCACAACTTTTCTGTGAATTCAGAAGTGTGAGACTGTTCTAATTTAAAGTTGGTTAAAGTGTGTGATATTCAGAGGCATGACTATATCACATTGCTTGGTACTTTAACTCTTCCACTATCAGTTTTAGTGATTTGAAAGCTAGATGCCAAGTTTCAGTCAATAAGCATTTCTGAAGTGTGTTTTCAAATGTTTAAGGTGTAACTCTGAAAGAATGGCTGAGTATGAATTTGGGAGCAAAGGGTGGGCAGAACCCCATTTGGAGTAACTAGTTCAGGACTAACAGGCTCAGTAAGGGTGCCTGGTTACTTCAGACAAATGTCTGAAGAGAATATATTTACCCCCTGGAATGGGTTACAGTTTCTTCTCTGTTTAAGAAAAAGGGTGCTAGTTCTTAGCAAAATGTGTTTTCAGTTGTGACCGGTGCCACTGGAAGAAATCTTTTATGTCCTATGACATGTGGGAATATAAATCCAAGTCGCTGTATTTCCTACTGCAGTGGGAATACAAAGAGTTTCTGTCAGATACAGTTTGATTTTGTTGTTCTGCAAGTTTCTAGTGCCAAGATATGTAAACCTTGGGGTCCGCCCCTTGATTTGAAGAATATCTTTTGGAATAAAGTTACACGCTAGTACCCCAACTGTGGTCTGGACAGTTATGTTTTTGCTTCCTGTGTGGAGTTACTTGGTACCCCCTACCTGGTTACCAAAGACAAAAAAAATAAATAAAAGATAGGTCTAGCATATGCCTAGTAAAAAAATCTCTCTCCAGGACCTGTTTTTTGTAAATATCAAATAGTTATGCTTCTGTACACTCACACCCCTTGATCTCTAGAAGAATGAGCCTGGTATACATACCCAAAGCTAGGGGTGGAACCATTTCTAAATTTTGAGTCTGTGCCCAGTCATGGGTACCAGTAGTGCTAACTGTGTATAGTAGCGGTGGGGGGCGGTACATTTAAAAATGTGATAATTGGATCAAACCCCAGGGCACCAGAGAAGTAAAAAAGAAAAAAAATGTGGCACAAGTTCATCAAAACCCTGTACAGAGTCAGTGAATAATATTCTATGTTTTGTACACCAAGCAAGTATGGACACTATACTAGCAGATTCACTTAGCATTATGTGTCATGTTACCCATGCACTTTGCCAGGCACTCCTATGCATTAGATGTTTTGTTGCAGGTGTTGCAATACCAGAGAAAGGAAGCTTGTCCAGGTACCTCAGATCCAACCATATGAGCCTGTTGCTCAGTGGTTAGAGCAACAGGATGGTATTCCAGGGGCCTGGCTTTAATTCCCAGTAGGTCACATTTGTTCCGTCTCACTATCATTTGTTACTAAAATTGCTTACCAATGGCTAACGCTTCACCCAGAACATCTAATTGTCATCTTGATTGCTCTGAGTTGCAGGATATGGAATACCAGAGAAAAAATGTGCATATGGGAACTGAACCTCATGTACAACCATGTGAACCCATAGTTTATTGGTTAGAGCACCGAGAAGGTATGCCAGAGGCCTGAGTTCAATTTCTAGTAGGCCACGCTATTTCTTTCTCACTACAATTTGCACTTTAAATTGCTTAGCAGTGGCTACTACTGCACCCAAAACATCTAATTGTCACCATACTTGTTATTATTGTTTCACTCTGTTACTCATGCTTTTGTACAATTTTTGCATTGTTTTATATCTCTGTAATTTATTTTACCTTCCATGGTCAAAAACATTATTCAAGCTACTAAGGCCACTTCATCAGGAGGCCTGGATGGAATTCCAATAATCTTTATTAAAGAATTAGCTTCTGATTTAGTGGATTTTCTCACCTTATTATTTAATATATCCCTTAAAGAAGGCTATGCATTAAGAGAATGGGCAATAGCTACTATCGTGCCTATACATAAAGGTGGAAATAAACAACTTGCTACTAATTATAGACCTATCAGCTTAACCTCTTGCATAGGAAAATTAATGGAAAGAATACTAAAGAAAAAAATGTTAGACCATCTACAAAATATAAGCTTTTCTGATATTAGTCAGTACAGTTTTGTACATGGAAGATCATGCCAACTTAACCTTATACATTTTTTTGAACCAGTAAGTCTGGCATTGGTTCAACACCTTCCAGTGGATACAATCTTCTTGGACTTTGAAAAAGCATTAGATTCCGTACCTCATGACATTTTGATCAAGGAATTGGTAAATATCGGTTTCAATACTAGTATAGTTAGATGGATAAACTCTTGGCTCACCAACAGGAAACAAGTCAGCATTCAAGGACATCTTTCTGAATGGGGCGATGTAAGCAGTGGTGTCCCCCAGGGCTCTGTGTTAGGCCCCTTGTTGTTTAACTTACTAATATCTAGCATGCAAACTACAAATGATGTCTGGATACATAAATATGCAGACAACAGTAAACTTGGTAGTATTGTTAATAATTCTGTTGCAGTGAGCTCTTTACAAACTAATTTTGAGAATTTAATTAAGTGGTCCGTTAAAAATACAATTACCTTTAACCCTGCCAAGTGAAAGGTTATGCACTTGGGGAAAAAATAACCTATTAGCATCTTATAAAATTAATAATTGTATTTTACAATCTATTACTGTATAACTGAAAAGGACTTGGAAATTACAATCACACATGACCTAAAGTTTACTTCACATAATAATATTATTATTAAAAAATGCCATGGTACACTCTTGTATTTTCAGACATATTAAGAGTAGAGAACCTGAAGTATTGATTCTGCTATACACTAGCTTAGTAAGGTCACCAATTGACTATTGTGCTCCTTTTTGTACTCTAGTATCTACAGGAGGCATAGTATCATTGGAAAAGGTACAAAGGTGACTTACTAAAAAGATAAAGGTTTAACTGACCTAGATTATAGCTCAACACTGAGATCACTAGGTTTATTTTCTCTTGAATATAGGGCATATAAGGGTGATCTGTGTCTAGCATATAGATTTATTGAGGCTCCAGTCTTGTGTGAGACTCTTTGTCTCCAAAAAAACCACAATAGGTTACAATACTAGAACACATAATTTAAAGGTTAAAATGGAAATAAACACCACCACCAAGAGAAATAAATATTTTACACAAAGGTTACCTCCAATATGGAACTCCTTACCTACTAAGGTTGTTGCCAGTAAAAATCTGGCTTAGTTTAGATATGAGCTGGATAATTACATGGGTGACAAGAAATTAAAATTTCGCCCATAGGCTACGAGTTTATAATGGGACCCCCCCCACTGAACTCGTATCATACCTATGAATCTATTAACCTATTTTATTTTCCCTATACAAGCACTGTCGTCATTATGTGTGTTACTTGTAACCCTTCTCCAGGTCACACCTGGAAATGTGCTCCAGCCAAGTGTGTTTCTCAGAGGCATCAAATTTCAAATAAATAAAAATAAATAAATGGTAACACAGTACCATGATGTTACAGTAATAGAGCTGGCTCACTGTCACTCTGATGACTTCAGTGTAAACTGACACTGCTGGCATTTTATATATGTTCTAGTGTGGTAGAGCTAGTGTAGAAGACAAACTACCAGCTTCTTTGTTGCATCTATTAAAAGTGAAAATATAGAATTAAAATGTGTAAACAGCTGTAAGCAAAGGCCTCACTCTAGCTCTCTATGGTTTTTAAGTGAGGAATTTTGATACTACCACTTTTATGATTTTGGTATCCATTAAAAAGACAGTGTTAAATGAAATTATGCAACAGGTATTTGTCCTCAGCCAATCAGCATTTAGAACTCTCATCAGGTATTGCCCCACAAACTTCAGAACCATAGTCCAGAGTTGTTTAATCACCCCCCATACTACCCACAGTTGTTCAATCACCCACCATAATTTAATCAGCTCCCACACTCACAGCACAAAACCAAACAGTGTAAATACATGCCAGCACTAAGCAGTTTTCCACGACAGTTAAACATTGTTATTTGAACACACTGCAACTCTGTGATAATAAGTAATAACATCTGAATGAGTTGAGTATATTATTAACTAGCTTCTGTGGTGATTAAAGCCTCAGCTTTGCCTCAGTGTTTAATCCCCGCAGAAGCTGGTTATTGTTTCATATACTCCAACTCGCTGGATGTTATCACTTAATTATACAGTGGCAAGAAAGAATGCTGGCCTCTGATCGGTCAGTCTGGGACTAGACCAGGGATGTTATCCCAGTATAACATCCCAGCTCCAGTCTTAGCACTCTGAACCTCTTGACTGATTGTTTGAATTAATTATTTGCATTTCCATTGTTTGCATCTTAAGAAACAAAACTATTTTTCCACACTAACAAAAACATTCTTTAATTTTTTTTTATTCTTTATATAACAACAAACCATTGTAAATTAGGAATAATGCCCCCCAGGGTGGGTGTTATTCTGGGATAACATCCCTTCTCATGTGTTGGATGCCCTTGGTCTGCGACCTTGGGCCCAACCACCAGAGGCAGGATGTTATCCCAGCATAACACCCACACTGTTGGGCATTATTCCTTTATTAAGCTTGCAGTACAGTTTAATTGTTTTGCTGATTCAGCAGTTTAAACACGATTTTACTAAATTTTCTTCTAAGCTGGACTTCTTTCCATGTAACAAAAGATGAGTTTTGTTTTTCTAATAGACTAGTGCCTTTGGAACTGCTTACATCTGTATAAGACTGAGAGTTTATTTCCAGTATTGTAGTTTACTGAACTTACCTCACTTCTTCTTGTGACAACAGCCCACACTAGTAAAGATTATTACAACAGTTGGCACTTTAACATATACCAGAAGGACGAAAAGTTCCAAAAATGTCTTAGTAATTGGGAGGTTGGGAGTTGTGGTCAGGTTTTTCCCTTCTGTGGTGACTTCTAAAGCTGGAGAAGAAACACAATATTTGATATTTACCATATTGCTTAATATAACTTTCCAGTATTCTACAGAATACACAACTGGCATTAGCAGATCTAAAATGCTGTACTATCCTACCACTTAAAAAGGCCATAATTAGGCCCTACATGGAGTCTGTTAAGTACTGTAGTTCAAGTCTCCTGAGCAAAGAAACAGAATTTGGTGTCAGAAAAGGACTACTTGGCCCACCCAGTCTGCCCATATTGTCCCTGCCTAGTCTGCCTCTGCAGACTCTAACTGTTCTGTGGTCACGCTTCCTCCTCCCTGCCCAATAGTAACCAGGCAGGGAGGAGGGAGGATCAACAGAGACCCTTACAGGTCTCCAGTGACCCTTTCTCCTTCCTGCCTATTTGCTAATATTCCCCAAATGTCTATTCGACGCATGCTTGAAACCCCTTACTGTCTTCACCTCCACCACTTCTTTTAGTAGTCTGTTCCAGGTGTCACTCTTTCAGTGAAGTAATACTACCTCACGTCCCTCTTAAACTTCTCCCTTTCCAGCTTCTTTGCATGCATGCTGGTTCTTTTGCTCATTGAAATTTGAAAGAAACTCTCCTCCTGTACCTTGTTCACTCCCAAGAGGCATTTGTAGGTTTCTATAGTGTCACCTCTCTCTCTCCTGTCTTCCAAGAAGTGGATGTTAAAACTCTGCAGTCTGCCCTCATGGGGCTTTTGATACAACCATCTTCCACAAAAAGTGTTCATGCATTCTAAAAAACTGAGGGTAACAGTCACTGTCATAAAACTGCAGTTACTAAGCATCAATAACGAGTTACAGAGAGTCAGATTGTCAGTTGCATCATTGTACATTTAATTTATAAATGCAGAAAAAGCTAGTGATGTGAAGTTCAGCAAAACAGACAATTTCAAACTCCAGAACTTCAAACTTGGTCTAAGCAGATATACCACATTCACATTGTTATATATGATTGGCAACACATTCAAGTACAACAGACTGCAAAATATAGTGATAGTTTCCAGAGAAAATATAAATTATACAATAGGAAAGTTAAATCCTGGCTTGTGATTGGCTGGCCACCACAATTTACAACATGTAAATCGTGGTATGACCCCACCGGAAAAAGTGCCAGTACCAGCCAGCCTCATCTATTGCCCACTGGGTATCACTCTGACACTGCCAACATGAGAAATTCCTCACCCCTACACTAGTACCCTACTGTCCACTAATGCTAACCACACAACTAGCAGCCACCATGTTCACCCACCCGCTAACCGCTAAATTCAAAACCTAAAATCAACTGCTTGTTCCACTTAACTGCATACCAGAAGACATCCAGAACTGCACAGAACGACTCTGAAAAGTCACATAGGACCCACTCAGCCCAAAGAAAGCATAAAAAATTTTACCCAACATCTGCTTCCACCCGGCTCGCATGAATATTTTTTCCCCATCTGGTTCCACTTCACTACAGTTTCCCAAGTCCAATTTACAAGTCACACTTAAAAAACATTTGATTTCCACAAGTTTTCTGCCCAAAACAAACCATTCCAATAAAGAAACAGGTCCCAGTTTTCTAAAACTTGTCAGACCCGTTCTGTAAGCTGTGAACATGTCCCCATCTCCTCGGTCCCGATGCAACACTTTACTGTGCATCTCTCTGCATTACCTACAGCCTGCAACTTAGCAGCACTATTTTTTACACCTCAGTAATAAATTAATCATTTAAAAAATGCAGTTTTCTGATTCCATCTTCACAATTGTATAATAGGAATATACCACTCAAGACTGTGGGTGATACCAGGATTTTCCACTTCTGGTGTGTTGTTGGTAACTCAGCTGTGCCTCATGAGCAAAGAAAACACCAGGCAAGGGCAAATCCTGGCATCACCCACAGCCTTTCATGGTATATTGCTTAAATCACCAACACTACCCCTGTGTTTTACTCCTCATAAACTCTGTCAGGGAGCAGAGTTTGGTGGTGAGCTTGAAAAATTTATAGTGCTCATGTAACCGATGATTACTGTAATTCCATAACACTTAAAGGCACCATAACACTAGAAATTGCAAATATTTAAATATGAGCCTATGATGGACAGTATGTCTGTCATGCTCCCTCTTCACAACCATGTAACATAGCCTGCAAAACAGGCAGTACAAGTTTTGACTGGGGCTATGGTAGGATTTGTACAAAATCCCTACTGTTTTAAAGTTGGTCCTTTAAAACCCCTCTGTCCTAGTTGTTCTGAGTGTTTGCTTTATCTCAGGAAGAGGGGGTGTTAACATGCAACACCTGGGCTCAATAAAGGGGGATGGGTGAATAAAAGAGAGAGTGGGTTTTTGTTTCAGTTAAATACTGTAAGTGAAGACAGAAACTCAACTGAAATCTGTTTAAGCTGAATACAAGCTGTTTTTTTTGTGTTTACTGATGCTGACTTTAGCAGTGGGATCAAACTTCCTCTTGTTTAAATAGATGTAAGATGGACTCTGATAAAGTACTAAAATGGCAGGCAGAACAGCAAGCACAACAGGTGCAGATGCAAAAGAGCTGGATGGCAGATCAGCCAAAACAACATATGCAGATGCAAATGGAATGGATGGCTGAGCATACACAACTGCAGGTGCAGAGAGACCAACAGCTGGCACAACAACAGGAGTAGAGACACCAAGAGCTGCTGCAACAGCTAGCATAGAAAGATCAGCAATTGCAGGAGTTTATGAAGCCAGTGCTGTAAGTATAGAAAGTCACTGTGCCTCAGCTTCAAGACACAGGGAATGCTGTTGCTGGAGGACCCCAACCCATGCTAACAAGCATCTGGCACAGCCACTAGAGCTGCTAATGCATTCAGTGTGTGTGTGTGTGTGTGTGTGTGTGTGTTGGGCTGGGGGGTAGGGAGTGGGGGCATAAACCCCATCAATTGCAAGGAATAGGCATAACTTTGTCATGATTTCATATTTTGACCCCAAATATTGAACATAGTCTTCTTGTCACCCCACCTCATAAACTCCATGGGTGAAAATATTCAAATCCATGGGAAAATTGCATTCTGTGCTACAGGTATGAAAACACAGTTTGGGCAAGATGTGAAAAATGATAGCTGTACTGTTCATGAGGAGGTGTGAAAAAATGGTAACATTGAAAATCTGGAGTAAAATGCTAATAATTGGTGAAGTTACGAGTGTGCTTAGAAACTGTGCAATGCATGCCTGAAACACAGTAATTTTGGGGATGTTTTGCACCATATTTTCAGCATGGGCTCTTTTGGGACCTCTCCTAATGAACACTAATACTGTCATTTTGTGAATCGGTCCTGAAAGGTGATTCTGTGAGGCAATTGCAAAATCATCTTTTGGGACCAAGTAATGAAATGACAGTGCCAGTGTTCATGGGGCAGGGTCTCAAGAATCCCATGTCAAAAATGTGGGGTCAACATTTCTAAAAATGGGTGAGAAATCAACATAAGTTAAAAACTCAAATGACAACCATTATACAGAATTCAAAATGAACTCTAAGGGACAACAATAGTACATTCATGCACATTTCTTTAGTAATACATTCTGGGGAGGAGAAAGATATAAAATATAAATGAAAATGCAAACAGAATTGTACCCAAAAATGATGTTTTTTAACATTTTCTTTAAGGTGTCAGTAGCTCTTTAAATCTGCATTTCAACTGTGTAGCACACAGGCAACTGCTTTTCTGGATGGTGCGACAACTATACTGTTGGATTACCAACTACTAACATAAACTACACAGAATTTAACTGAGAACCTGTGTGCTACCACACTGTTACAGAACTAGGAGATGTCAAGGTCTAGGGACGCATACTTTTTATTGTGGCACTGCTTGCCTTGTGTGCTACTTGCTTTCTCTCTCTACTGTCTTAACTACACCACAACCCAGTCACTCGTCAGAGGTACTAGCAACTCTCTTTTCCAGCTGGGCTTGTGGATGCAGACATGAGAAGATTGTTGCACCCACTCCATTAGTGCTGGGTGAAGTGAGAGAAATTCACTTTGCAGAGTAATCTGTGAAATTTCACCAGTTTCACAGAGCGAAATGTGAAATTTCACCCAGCTGAATTGCAAAAATCTGTCCAGTGGAGGCTTTTACTCCTAAACTCCTAATAATAAAAAAAAAACTTGTACTGTACTACAAAGTTAAAAAGAGCCTCCATATACTTGCTTCCTGGTGCTGCCATACACTGTGGTTGTTGGTCCCAGGCTCCTAATACATGAATTGGGAATGGAGAGGCGGGGTGGTACAGCACACAGTGGGTGGTTGCAGGAGGGTTTACACATAAATTGGGAATGGAAGGGTGTGGGGGAGTACAGTGCACAGTTGGTGGCTGCAGTAGGGTTTACACATGAATTGGAAATGGAGGGGTTGGGTAGTACAGCATACAGTGGGCAGTTACGGGAGGGTTTACTCAGTTCGAGTTCTTTAAATCTTAGGAAGGAATGCAGAGTCCTTTTACTATGTCCACTATAGCCTTAATGAGAAAACTTGTAATTTAGTGTAGGATATCAAATCGTTAACACCTTAAGCAAGTTTGCATTTTTAAAGGTTACTGCCTCAAACCATATGCTTTTTTTGTAATTTGCATCATGTATGTATTTCATTATTTTGTTTCTCTCTTTCCTGTTCCTTTTTCTCTTTCTCTCTTTCTTTCTTTCTTTCTTTCTTCCTTTCTTTCTTTCTTTCTCACACAGAGCTGACACAGCTCATATCCAGGTGCATCCTGGAAGGTGGGTTATGTCGGCCAGTGTTATTGACAGGATAAATATTTGCCAGGACACCAGGGACAATCCTCTACTCTTGCACTAGTGGGCTCTTCTTCCTGTGAGCAAGGATGGAGGAGCCCAGTTTAGAGCCAGATAGAGGAGGACATGAAGGTGAATGCAGAGAGTTGGCAAAAAATAAGGGCTTAGCTTCAAATTCCACAACTCCAGGATTTAGAAAGGAAGAAGGAGGAGGACATGTGCAAGCTTCTGTGTCTATATGGTAATTGCTGGCCATTTCCAGAATGGCTACTACTGAGGAGACAGTAGATGGAATGGATGTGCAAGGGACAGAGGAGCTAGCCTTAATCTCTGCTGCAAAGCCAGTTGAGATGGATATGTTTATGATGCGCCAGACGCTGTGGAGATAGATAGCACACAAACAGAACAGAAATGAATAATATTGAGTGAGAGGCACCAAACTTAAATAAAGGTGTGGAACATCTACAGAAGGTACTCTGGGATGAAGAAGAAGGGTTTCAGAAATTATAGCAAGAATTGCAGGCAGCTATTATGGTACAGTACAAGCGAGCGGTACTGATGTCTGCTACAGCTGTGAAAACTCAGCTGTCTACCTGTGGAACAAGCGCAGCAGTTATTGCTGAAGTAGAGGGTCAAGAAAAGAGCCGAGAGCCATCAGGACTGAGAGAGGGCTCAATACTAATACCAGCCTTTGATTTTACTTCAGGTAATGGGCAAAAGACACTTTTTGCTTTATTTGGAAACAAATATTGTTCTGAACAAGGGGCCTGCCAGGAATGGCAAAGAAAGGCACAAAGGCATCTGGCCTAAGACAGGTCCCCAAACTGCTAATGGGGCACTTCCTAAAGAGTCTGCTAGAGATAAACTCCACTGGGGCATGCAGTACAGTACAATGTCCTGTAAAGAAATGGATTTAACACAGACTAATACTACTAACTACAGGAATAAATATAAATTCAGAGTCAGCAGCTCAAAGGTTTAGGTAGAAATAGAACAGACTCATTTACACTACTTTAAAGAGTTGAATAGTGCTATTCCCTTACAGAAATAATCATATGAAATGTTTTCATGCTGCTGACATAAAACTATTTATGCTGCAGTATGAGTTGAATGTTAAATTGGAACTGACTGTTTATGGCATGTGTGGAAATCATGTGGAAACCATGATTTTTATGTTAAATTGTGAAAGACAACATGCATGGGGCATGTGTGCAAAAGGCAAGTGGTCACTGCACACGTAAAAGTTAAATGACTTGCTCAGGATCATACTACACAAGTGTGGGTTGATGAAATTCGAACCTAGGTTTACATGCCTTCAAGTCTCCTGGCTTGCAATTCAGTGTCTTTAACCACTAAGCCATACTGTCTTCACACATCTGCTTTGTTTGTACTTCAATACATACTGTACTGTATCTGACTACATCTGCATGCATGCATCATGCTGGTAGCCACTGTTAAGCTTTTCAGTTTTCTTCTCTTACTCATCTCAGTTTCACAGTTGAACTGTAACACACACATATCAATAGAAACACATGTGTTTTTACCATCCCAATACACAAAATTACCTACAAAACCACTTAATTAGTCTGTCTTACCTGTATTCCTACCATTTTCTCTCCATAGCTTTAAATGCATACACGTAAACAGACTGGAATGTGCAAACACAAAAGTAGCAATAACTTGACACACACCTACATGGCCATTCCACTTCTCCCCATGCACACACATTGTAGTGAGTATGTCCATGCTGCTACATACAACCCACCATGTATAGATATAAATAAAAAGTCTCTTGAGTACTAGGTAGCCATAGGCAGGAGACTTGAAGAGATGATATCTATGGGTGAGAGTGCTGGGGTGTACCCCCTTAAAATGAATGGAGTTATTTTTTATTACTATTTTATACATTATGATGGTGAGTTTGAGAATAATGGAGGCCACTGTTCTATTAACAAAGCCCTTGTTAGTCGAGTGGTGGCATTCATTAAACTCCAACTCTCCATCAATAACGTATAAAATAGTTATAAAAAAAATACCCCCATTCATTTCAAAGGTGCACATCCCTGCAGTCTCACTTGCCCTTTGTCATAATGTGCCTGAGCATGGGAATGTGGAGGTCAGCTTCACTGGGCGGGGGGCATAAGCCTGACTATAGTGGGGCTCCAATAATCTGTGCATACCATACCACTCAACTGTCCGTAAATGCAAGGGACAGTTCTAGAATGTCTGTAACATATTTTAAAGGTACAACTTACTTGTTTTGACTGAAAAGTGATATGCAAATCAAGACAAATTAAAATGTATAATATTCATCTGCATATACCCCAGAGTAGTGCATCAGATTTGGGCTTAAACCCACCCAGTTACTAACCAGCTTTTTTCCTGGTTGAAGTTCTGCACCCCCCCTCAAAAAAAAGAACTTTGTCCCAAATTTTCTCCCCGAATGCATTCCTTTCAATAAATATCCTCTATGGGCCATGAAGCCACCCAAAGGTGAAGAAATGTGAAAAACACATCAATATTTCAGTCCTTCCTCCTTCCCCAATCCCCCTGTAAAAAACATCATTTATGTTTACTTACCCAGCCATATGGCTAGAACCTGCAGCCTGGCACAGTGTGCCACAAGCACAGTTTTCAGTCCACTGCCCCCTCTCCTTCTGCCAGAAGCTGGATGCCAGAACCAACCATCACAGGTCTCCAGTGTGATCCACAACCATGGCACCTCACCAACCAGACCCACCCAACCTGGATTGCTTGTTTCTTGCTTGGTTGCTACTGTGGCTGCTGTCACACTGTACTGATCAAGGCCTATGAATGACACCCACACCATTGTCACTACTGCTGCTAAGCCTAGCTTGCTGCCGTGGGCGTCTGTGTTGTTTTTTTTTTTTTTTGCAAGGCATGCCTAATAGAGTAAATAGGTAATCTAGTGTTGAGTTAGCATCTAGCTCACCATCTGCCCCTTCAGCCACTGGGGAGTCTCACTAAAAGTTGATCAAAACAATATGCTGCCACAACACTGCTATTGAGAGTTCAGTGATTACTGACTCATCCAGGCTGTACTATGCAGTCTGTCTACTCTGTGGCAAGTAAGACAGTGTTGCAATTGCAAGACTCATGCACTGTTTCTTAGCTGGAGCTCATCCACATCACATGTGACTGTGCCACCACTAATAGGTGGAGAGACTGGACAAAACAGTACAGACACAGCAGAGTCTGGAGAGTACCTGCAGCATAAGTACACCCAGGCCAGATGGGCACTTATTGAGCAAAAGATTAAATACAAATTTAATGCCATTATTGCCACACCATAAGAACAACCTAGACACATATATGGTGGGGGATCTGCCCCCCTTTGCCCTACCTAAATGGCACCCCTGCTTAATGGTAGAAATCCACTGTCAGGTGATAATGCAATGGTTTCCACTGTGTTCCAAGGTACTGTATCTCCATGTTTCATGACATGTCCTGATCATCATGTGGGTTAGTGTCCATCATTGTCCCTCATTTTGAGTGTCCATGTCCCTCATTTCAGTGACAAAATGTGAGATATGGTGCATGCTTCCAAGATCCTACTCAGCACAATGAGTGCTGAGCAAGTGAGCATGGCCATATCATATATGTTCAATACAGAATGACTAAAAGAAAGTAAGTGAGATGAAACAGTCACAGAGAAATGCATTTGTAACACTGAATATGCATAAGGGATTTGCATGGTCCAAAACTAAAAGGATAGGCTTCACAACACAGAGGCCCCTCTTCGTACATCTGGAATGGCGTACTATAGGCTGTCATTCACAACTCTGTCATTCAGAAAGTTGTGAATGACAGCCTACAGTACATGTTGCAAGCCCATTGGTTGACATGGTCTACCAATGTGCTACGAGCAGTACTGTGGGCTGTCAGACTCAGATGGTATAGTCGGCAGGCTGCTGTGGTGGTGTGCAGGTGGGATGTGCTGCCTGCCAGACCAGTACATGACTGAATCTGGGATTGGGTGGGGAGGGGGAGATGATGTTTTGGTTATTTAAAAGATGTATGAATCACATGTTTTGCAAACTGTATTGACAATTGCTTTTGATTTACATTGCTGGTTTTTATTTTATTTTCTTAGTACTAAATGCAATGTTTCCTACAATGCTAACTGCACACATTTGCTTAGTTTAAAAGTTGAGCAAAATGTCATAAGGAAACAATGTTTACCTTTTGTTTGTTGTGTCAAATGTTTTTTTTTTTTCACTCAGGTTTGCAACAAATAACATACAGCAATGGAACCCCATAAATTGGGTGGTATGTGTGTAACCCCTGGTGTTCGAGGAGAAAATCTATTTGCTCAGCATTATGCCAGGTTTGTACTTCTGGTCAGTGGGCACCTAAGTAAATCCGGACACTGGAAGCAAAATAACTGAAATGTCCAAACCAGGAATGGGATTCTAGAGTATGGCTTTTATTCACATCAACATGGGAATAACAAAGCAAATATGGACCCCCACTGGGCTACACTTGCTGGTAATGCAGATTACAGAGGACAGAGCACATCTTCACTACACAAACAATCTCAGGTTCTGAACACATCTGGGCTCAAACATCCCACACTGGTACTCTTCTCTTTGATTCCTTGATATGGCTCTCTGGCCAGCACTAGGACACTTTTCCATATGGCATGGATTTTTGTGGTGGCTCCCTAAACAACCCATGAGCACTTTCAAGCTCTAAAGGGAGAAGCTATCCATAATCTCACATCTGGGTACTTTCTACAGACACTGGCCAAGTGCCTGGTAGAAAGTTATAGGTGCCCAAACTGAACCTGTAGAGGTAAATCTGGTTACTCCAGATGGGGGTCTCCCACCTCTTGCTCCCAAATCTATACCCGGCCAACCATTTGGAACAACACCTTTCTTCAAACTACTGGTTGTAGATGCTATCTCAAAATGTATATCACATTTAACATTCTACACTGTCTTAAGGTGGTGTCCTGACTAAAAAGTTCTGTTAGTGGCTCTGTCCATTTTCCTAGACCCCCACTGCTTCAGATGCTTCCAAGCCATACACAAATTAAAGCATTGTACTTGGCAAGTCTTTTCCTGACCCCACAGTAAGCAGATACTTTTACACAACTATGTCTTGGTGAAACATAGGCTCTATATCATAGCAGAACTCACCCAAGGTATGCAGGTGCCACAGGGCTTGTTTCAAAGGAAACACAAATTCTCTGGTACTGTCAGTACAATCTTCACCTTCAGGCAGCTTTTCCCTTTCCAGGCTGGGCCAGGGGGTTGCCCTTAAAATGTTGGAATCCCCCCCATACCTCTGGGGATGGGGCACTGGAACAACTCTGGGAACAGTCTCTACCACTTCCTTCAGGTCTCTTCTGTGTTCCTTTCTAGGGTGAGAACACACAACCCACTTTCTGATGTAGCTCTAAATCAGAGCTAGGCTCTGAGTGGCTGCCAACTGCAGCACACCTCTTCTTCTCAACTCTGGCTGAAGACTGAGGACAGAGTGAGACAGTGTGAAACCCATTTAACTGGTGTCTTACAAGTTGCCTTTGCCTGCCTGCCACTGGTTCTAAGTTGGATTCTAGTAACCCAGGGTGACAAGGGGGTTACATGTCCCTTAATTGTTTCACCAGTTAAGGTTTCTTTTAATCTAAAGCAATCGTTAAAAATGTGTAATTTACTTCTCAAGCTAGTCTTGCTGATGTCACAGGGTAACTTCTTCACAAACTACTTGACATGTAGTACTATCTGAGGCAATTATGTAATTAGTTAAAGGAATGCATGTGTTAGTTACTTCAGCTCAGTAACATGCCTGTATTTTGGGCTACATACAGGACAGCCGCAATTAGTTTTGCCAATGCCAAACTGTTATTACTTATTGGTTGTAAAACTGTATTAATTTTTTTTTAAACAAATTGCCAAAGTTTACAGTCCCATGTGCCATGTGCAAATAATGTACAGTACTGTCACTGTATATGCTATAGTTACAGCATAAAAATTTGTTTGAAATCTTTATCGTTTTCTCTGTTTAACCAGTTGGCTAAATCTAAACTCAATTAATCTGCTGTCCCCTAAACTAGCCTAATTGGTTTACTTTCTGGGACTGTGAACAACAGCTCTTCTTTTAAATTATTTATTAAAAACACTAATTTTGTTTTTTCTCAGTTAAAACAGCCACTGCAAAAGTGATTGCAAAACATTCACTTGTTCAAGTGTTTTGCAGGTGGGGAATGCTGATGTGGATCTTGTCTAAGTTTTAATATGCTACATGTTTTAATGTGTTCATACAAGTAGGTAAGAATGAAAGGGAAGTGCATTTGCTTGCTGACTACAGTTTGGGAAAATACAGTTTTGGGAAAATAAAGATATCAAATTACTTAGTATTTTAACAAATGTGTGTTGATTAAAATATTTATTTATTTCATTTTTGTTAACCAGGTAGGTGCACTAGACAAGACATTTTGCCTATTCTCGGGCACGACCCGGGAGGGTTACACATCAGAAACAGCAGATACATAGTGTCCACAACAGAACACAAAACATCTAGTTGGAAGGAAAATACAGTAACACATGACAATTTTGAATACATGGCACTTTCAGGAACAACAAGTAGAATATACATAGCATGAGGATAGACAGTAATCACAGTTACATAAACTTTTATAGAATTTTGAAAACAGTATAATTGATTGAAGAAATACATATACAGCAAACACTGGGGGTACATAAGTGCTGAGAGGAAGTACTGCTCTCAAGGTGGAAGATCAGTGGTAGTAGTGCAAACGAGTGGAGACAAGCAAGAGGTAGAGCAGGAGTAGCGATCTGAGCTCATAAGGTGAGTTCTTAAACTTTTTTGAAAGGTCCGGTGAGTAGCCGATTGTTTAACATAGAGTGGAAGGGTGTTCCAGATTCTGGGCACAGATACGGCAAATGCAAGTTCACCCTTCCTGGTGAGACATCTAGGCGTAACAAAGGAAGCATTTTCAGTAGATCTCAGCATATAGAGCAAGTCAGGTTGTTTCAGCAGAGTTACAGGGGACCTTGGTGTACCAGTTCGGGTTAATTTATCGACCAGACAACCAGCTGTGTACAGATGATAGGAGGTTGGGGTGAGCCAATTGAGAACAGAATAGAGCTGATAGCGATGTGTTAGTTTAGGAGCCACATGGGTGAAGTGGCAGATACTATTATAACAAGTGCTACATTTCTGGATTACTTGCTTGCTAGCATTAAGGTAGACTATAGAGCCATAGTTGAGACAAGGTCGAAGAATTCCCTGAGCAATGGCTAGCCTGGCTGTCGAATTTAGGGAGGATCTTACCTTGTAAGCCAGGTCAAGTTTACTGTTCACTGCCTTACAAGTGGCTGCAACATGAAGATTAAAGTCCAGTGAGGGGTCAAGAGTCATCCCAAGGTATCTGAAGGATGTGACTGTGTCCAGGGTTATGCCATCAGATCCATGAAGGGAAAGCCCCATATGACAAGCTTTTAGCCTAGGGTAAGTCCCAAAGAGCATTGACACCATTTTGCTAGTGTTAAGTAGGGCTTATTTTGTTTTAGCCAAGCCAAGAAGCAGTCAAAGTCAGATTGAAGGGAGGTACAAATTGCCGAAATGTTATTAGCGGCCGAGTAGATAACCATATCATCGACATAGAAAAGAGATAAAGTCAATCTGGATGGGGAGGGGGATTATTTATAGAGAGATAGAAAAGGAGGGGTCCAAGAATAGAACCCTGGGGAACACCAACTGAGGTAAAGACAAGATCGGATGAGACGTTCCCTATTTGAACAAATTGTTGCCTACCCAGATGGTAACTGCCAAACCAGGCCATGGCAGAATTTGGGAAACCAAGAGAGGATAGTTTGGAGAGCAGAAGAGAGTGATCAACCAAGTCAAAGGCCTTTGTGAGGTCGATAAAAATGGCCCCAGTGAGTTTTCCTTTGTCCATGTTAAGTAGCACATCATTAGTAAATTGTAATAGTGCCGTAGTTGTGCTGTGGCCAGACCTAAAGCCATGCTGGCAGGGGATAATAAATTGTTTTTATGCAGATACTCCATGACCTGGGAAGACACAGCTTTCTCTAGGATTTTATCCAAGACAGATAAGATTGGTTGGTAATTATTCTTCATTCTGGAGTCTCCTTTCTTATGCACTGGCACAACATGTGCAATTTTCCAGATGGATGGCACCGTCCTGGTCATAATAGATAAATTGATTATTCTCGCAACAGGGGCTGCAATGTTAGCAGCAATAACTTTAAGGAACTTAGGTAATAGTCCATCGGACCCAGGACAGCCATGTTCAGGAATGGCTCTCATACGCCTTAATACATCAATAGTCGAGATTGGTTTAATACTAAACTGGGTTGATAAAGATTTGGCAGGGTTTATGATTTCCTCAGAGGGTAAAACAGAGTTAACCAGGAAATCTGAGAGATCAGAGAAGTGAACATTAAGCGAATTAGCAATCATTCTTTGGTTATTGCACTTAGCATCATTTACAGTCATTTCAGTCAGAGTCGGGGGTGGGCCTTTCCCTTAAAAACTTTTAACATGGTTCCAGAAACCCCTAGCATCGCCACAGGATTTTTGAAGAAGCATACCACAGTATGCTGTTTTTGCTGCTCGGATGTCTTTCTTACATATTTTTCTCATGGATTGGTACTTAGACCAGTCATCAGGTTGGTTAGACTTTTTGGCAGCAACCCGTGCTTTATCTCTACTCCTCATTGCTGAGAGGAGATTCTTATGCAACCATCTAGTTTTAGCGATCCAATTCTCCTTCTTTTGAGAGGCACATACTTGTTTTGGAGGGGGAAGAGATTTGATAGTAAGTAATCGAGAGCTCTATCAACATTAGTTGTCTGGTATAACAGGGACCAATCAATGCATTTTACTTCTGACGGAAGTGCTGCAATATTTAATTTTGAGAACTCCTGGAACTGTATAATCTTAGGAAGTAGCTTAGGACAGCTGGCATTCCAGACACAGAAAGTGGGTGAGTGGTCACTGATTGAGTCAGGCAAGGTACAAACTTCAAGAATTCTACTGACATGATTAGTGACAATCCACTCCAGTGTGGATTGGTATGAACTGCTTGAAGAAATATGGGTAGGTCCAGTAACCAGCTGGGAGAGGTGAAGCTTTGCAAGAGTGTTATTATATACACCAGAGTTACTACTAAACCAATCAAGGTTAAAATCACCAAGTAATATAATTTCTTTAAACCCCTTTAGAAAAGACAGGTGGTCAACGATTCCATCCAGGCCAGTTAGCACCCCCTTTGGAGGATTATAGACACAGACTAGGTTTAATTTCTTTTCCCCACTAAGAGTCAGTTTCACATGAAGTATGTTGCAGGAGCTGTGCATTCTGTGAAATAGTACTGAGACCTTGAGGTGATCTCTGGAGTAGAAAGCAACCCCTCCCTTTGCGAGGAGGGATGATCAACTCTAACTAGGTTGTATCCTGTTAACTTAAGCACAGAATCAGGAATATCTGGCTTAAGCCAAGTTTCAGAGACTCCAAGGATATCTGGGGAGTACAGTTTAACCCATGCTTCAAGTTCAGGGAAATTAAAGGAAATACTTCTGATATTCATATGGGCAATTTTTTTAGGCCTCTCGATAGAAACCACTGTGGGAAAGTGATAGGATTTGCTGCATCAGTTGGACCCAGACTGGGCTCAACATCACCAGAGAGGGATATGCAAATTTTGTTAATCCAAGAAACAAGGAACAACTGGCTAGGACACCTACACATATTTAGATCGGGAAGGGTGACACAGCTAATGTAGTACCCAAGTCTGGCAGGGCAGATGAATTTAAGGGCCCAATTAGCAGTACTGTGAGGTCTGCCATAGGCCAAGAGATTAGAGTAATGAAAGGAATCATTATATACGTGGTGCATTTGGGTGCCATGAGGAATCATATCCACCAGAGCATACAAAGAAAGCAAAAAGAGGCACAGTCCAACAGCAGAACTAAAAACACCCAAGCAGCTCCTTGGTGAATCCATAGTTTCAAGCTTCTTCTTGTAGAACTTGTATAGGTTACTGTAGCAAACATGCTTTCGTAGTGGAATGTATCTAACAATGAACACCAAATTCACCACCAGTTGTAAGACCCACCCTAATTGCCCATTAAGCCAATCAGAGAAGAGCAGGGGAGGAGCCTAGGTGCATTTAAGAAAGGGAGGAGGTGGGGGATGGGTGGGCATAAAAAAATCAAGCAGGCAGGAGCTTAAGCAAGGAGCTCCCTGATTTATGCAAAGCTGTGCCTGAAAAAGGCACCAGGATTTAAAATCTGAAATAACTAGTGTGCAGTGTAAATCTCTGAGTCCCATACCTTGTGCACCTTCTGCAGCATAAATAAGGGAAGGACCATACTACATTGTAAATAAGTGTAACTCCTCAGTTTATCAAATCAAAATTACTAAGGGCAAGCAACCAAAGGGTACATGGAAATTGCTTAAAAAAAATGAGTACCTTCCCCATTCCTCACAGTGTACAATACTGTCAGCAACTGCATGGGCAATGCAGCAATACATTACTGTGCCACAAGGTTTTATTCTGTTTTCTGATTCAATTTAAATTTGCAATGTCCTAAGTTTCTTCCAGTGTGAAAACAGACGGACTTCCACTCCTCAAATGGTAAGTTAGTAACTCATCCCAAACTTACTTATTACTTAGTATTACTTGGTATGAAAGAACAGAAAAAGGCCAGAGCCCAGTGAGACTGTTTCCCACACTATGTGGGACATTATTTATCTATTATCCCTCAACCAAACATCTAATTTGTTTTTAAAGACAGTGGCTCTAGTTGCCTCTACCAATTCTTGTGGCAAGGTGTTCCATGCAATGGATGCTCTAACTGGAAAAAAGTGTCCCCTTTTGTTGGTTTTATAAGTTTTTACTTCAAGCTGTTTATTATGCAGTCTCGGAACATGTCTCCTTTTGGAGAGTGTTAGACCACATTTTTCCATTAGATCTGGTGAATTTATTAAATTAAAAACCATAAGCATATCACCTCTTAATCCTCTAGTTTGAAGAGAGAAGAGACCAGTATCTTTTAATCTGTTCTGATAATCCAAGTTTGTTAATCTGGGAGTCATTCTAGTTACTCTCTTGAACCTGTTCAAGAATTGCTATGTCTTTTTTTGGTTTGGATTCCAGAAGGAGCCATAGTCTAGATATGGTCTAATGTATGCCCTATAATGGAATAGGGCATTGTTCAGTGTGATTAACAAAAGTGTGTTTTATTTGCCTCAAAAGTCTGTTGGTCATGCAAGCAGTTCTAACACAGTGATCATTTGATATAAGTTTATTAGTAACATATATCCCTAAATCTTTTTCACAATTTGATGAGTGAAGTGGTAGTCCGTTTACATGATATATCGTTTTTGGATTACCGAAATGCACTACTAAACATTCGTCTTGATTAAACTGCATATGATTTTCATTTGCCCAAATTGTTAATTTTTCCAAATCCTTCTTTAATACAGAAATATTTTCTTGATTATTAACCTTGCCCCCCCCCCCCAATTTAGTATCGTCTGCAAATTTAACCATGAAGTTATTTGGCCCTGTTTGTAAATCACTGATAAAGAGGTTAATCAATGTTGGTCCCAAGACCGACCCCTGTGGTACACCACTTGTCAAACTACCCGAATCAGACAAGATATCATTAATTCTGACTCTCTGAGAATGATTTGTCAACCAGTTTAAAGTTCAGTTGACAATATCAGGAGACAAACCTAGATTGTGCATTTTAGTAATGAGTTTTTCATGTGAGACTTTATCAAAAGTTCTACTAAAGTCCAAAAGAATTACATCAGTAGGGATACCCACATCTAGTAGAGTACTTATATTATTGTAAAAAGATATCAGATTGGTGGTGCAGGAATACTTGGGAGTAAACCCATGCTGATTTGAATCATAAATTCCTAATTTTTTACAATCTTGATCTATTACAGACTTCATTACTTGTTCCATTAATTTACCAGCCACTGAGGTCAGGCTAATTGGACGATAATTTTGCACAGAACCTCTATTGCCTTTTTAAATATGGAGTAATTATTGCTGAACGCCAATCATTTGGTACAATGCTTTCTTGTAAGGATTTATTGAAAATAATTGACAAGGTATATAATATTTATAGAGGTTTCGATCAGAAACCATGGATGAATACTTGTCTGGGCCTGACTAGTATTTTTTAGATTTTGATAGCCTATATAATGTCAGTTGATAGAACCTATGATAATCTACGTGGTGAACTTTAAATGTACTAATAGGTGATTTTTGAGAGAAGACAGAACAAAAGTACTTATTAAAGAGAGTTGAGGTTTCTATATTAGATAGAGAAGAGCCATTGGTTATAATGGGACCAATGGTCCTTGATACACCTTTTTTACTATTTATATAGGAGAAAAGAGATTTGTGACAGTCTTTTGTGTGAGCTAGTTTAAATTCTAGCTTATTTTTTGCCAATTTAATAGATTTTTTAAGTTTTTCACAGATAGTCTGTATTTATGTAAGAGAGTAGTTTTAAATGGAACAGAACTATTCTTAAGTTTCTTAAAAAGTTTAGATTTTTATTTTAATCTGATTTTTGAACCAGCCTTGTTGAACCAAGGGGGAATTTTTCCTTTATAATTAAATTTCCTCTTAGATGGAATAAAGGTATTTTCTAAATAATGTACAATGTTTTTAAAAAAGTCCCAAGCTTGTTGTGTTGTATAATTAAGAAGATTAGATTCCCAGTTTATGTTTTGTAAGTATTCATTGATTTTAGAAAAATTTGCTTTGTTATAATTTTTTGTATAGTATAACTTCCTTTGTGCAGTTTTAAACTGTTGAATTTCAAAAAGAATAGATGAATGATCACTGGTCCCAAGTGGATCCCAAATTTGTAAATTGCTAATTTGTTGCACTACATTAGTAAATAATAGATCCAAAATATTAGGACCTCGAGTGGGTTCAGTAAATGTTGTTGCAATCCAGTACTAACTACCACATCTATTAGCCCTTTCTCAGCATAGGACTGTCCTGAGAATGAGTCCCAGTTAATATGAGGGAGGTTAAAGTCACCAAATATTATAGTATCTTGAGATTCTGAAAAATGTGTAATTTCTTTAAACTTATCAGTTGTGTAATCTGAATTTGCAGATGGAGATCAATAGATGTTACCAATAGTTATATAGGACTGCTCCTTCAATAATATTTTAACCAATATACTTTCCAAAGGAAAGGGAGAACACACTTCAAAAGAAGGAATATCATTTCGTATGTACATACAAAACTCCACCACCTTTCTTATCTAATCTGTTTTTATGATATAACTTATAACCTGGAATTTCTCTGGACCAAACTGAGGATGCGTCCCACCAGTTTCAGTTACTCCCACCACACCTATATTTAAAGTTTACATTTGGCTTCGAAGTTCTGCTAATTTGAGTTGGTTTAAAGATCTTGCATTCAAAGCTAGAATTTACATTTAGTTGTAATAATATTTTGTAAGTATTCAGAGACTTGGGAATAGTCCCATTCTCCCCACTGTTTTAGTTTAAACAATGATTTATAGATTTTAGTGATACTTTTCCCTTAAGTGTACTACCCCATGACTGAGATGTAAACCGTCCCAGAAAACAAGGAAGAATGATCTGAAAATGATTCCCAGTGGGTAATAAGGAGTATATCCTGCTTAAAACACTCACTGTTCTCAGCCATTCATTTAGGGCTTCGATTTTCTAAGCCATGGTAGATGTTGCTCTCGGGACAGGTAGAATTTCAGATATACATACACAGCATCCCCTATCAAGTAACAGGTTACATAACGCCACATAGTCCTGTTGTAACTGATTAAATGGGGTGTTGTTTATATCATTAACACAGGCATGTATGATAGCCAGTGGATTTTCCCCCACATTTTGTAAAATTTTAGGCATCATGGAGGTAATGTCAGATACCCTGTCCCCACGGAAGCTAGAACAAGTGTGGTTGCTCTTGTCACTATTGCATACCACCCTGTCAATGTGTTTAATGATTGAATCTCCCAGGCCTAGCACTTGTTTTGAGACAGTAAGGGTACAAGAATCAGAAACAGGTGATTGTTTAACACACTCTGGAGCGATTAACTTAGTAGGTATTGATTTGGTAGCTTGAGACTTACTAGGACAAGTATTCATGGGCATTAACTCCTGATTGAAAAATGTTTTTAAACTATTATTATCAGCAGAGGGTGATGCACAGGATAAATCATGTAGCACTTCATTATTTGATACAGTCAATCACTCAAACCTATTACGAGTTTCAATAGGGGCACTATTGTGTATCTGACTGCCCCTCCTTTCTTTAAGAGGCTTTGTGACAATGGTCCAGTCATCATTATCATGAGAAGAGGGCGGATAATCATCCACCTTATAAGAGGGGGCAGAGGCAACAGGTATACTAGTACTAGTCATTACAATTGTCTCCTCATCAGGAGGCATAGACATTCTATCTAAATGTGAAGGAAATTGTTCATTAGAATGAAGTTGTTCATCCATAAGATCAATGTAACTTTCCAATTCCCTAATATCAGTATCTCTGCTTCAAGAGTGGTAATCAGATGGCTATTAGCACATACATACTCGCTCCCATATTTTCCCTCACTATACATCAGACATTGCATACACTTACTAAGTTCTTTTTCCATTATTAAAGGTGTATATTTACTAAGTAGAGGATATGCTAAAATTATCTTATTCAAGTTTGTCTATGCCAGCAGTTTTGAGTGTGCCCAGCGGACACAGCAGACACGCGCAAATGCAAATGTAGCTTCTTTTAGTTAGCTGCTTTCTGATCTACAAGCAAGACAAGCAACAGGAAGTTGTAATTTGAGTCACCTGTTTTATAGTGTTTAAGCCACACCTCCAGTTAAGCTCTCTCTCCTTCTACTGGTTTAGCAAAGTAAGTTGATACAGCACAGAACACACACTGACTTTCTTTTTTTAACCCTAAATAAGACCCCTTCTACTTCCAATAAAGTATCTGTCTTGCTTAATCTCAACAGACACTGACTTCTGCTGACATACAAGTGTTAAATTAATAAGAAAATGTAGCTTCTTTTAGTTAGCTGCTTTCTGCTCTACAAACAAGGCTAGCAACTACTGCTTGGGTACATTGCCAAAAATGCTAAATAGCATGTAGGCTCAATGTATGTTAGAAAAGTCAGGGTTCACTCACCTTGCAGCCAGAAATGGCAGGGCTTACAAGATAGCCAAAAGGGGAGCCTTAAAAAGAATCAGTGGGTCCTGCCAGATGGGGAGGTATTGGAGATTGCAATGGCAAGACTCTTACCTCCACCAAAAACCCACAGAGGCCCTTAAAGGTGGATTCGGACATAGGACCTTCTTTTGTGGGCACTGAAATGCAGTAGACAACGTACCCATTAAGGGTCAAGCAAACATTTTACATTGCCTTCCATCCATAGCCATCAGAAAAAGAAGTCCAACAGATAGATGGTGCCAGGCTGCTAAAGCTTTATTAAAAAAATGAATGCTTCGAGGAAGGAGGGAAACCAAACCCCCTCCACTCCAGTTTGTTTTTCTATGATTTCAGAATACAGGACACACTGTAGATGGATGTAGCCCCAGTGGTCCAAAATACTGATCCAAGGTGACACCATACTTCTTCCAGTAACAGTAACTGGATGGATCATAAAAGTGGTAGTGTGGAGAAGCCCTAGAGTCCAAACAACTCCCAGGGGCAAGGACAGAGTTTATGTATACAAAAATGGGTCCCTTTTCTTGCTGTATGCAAAACATCACAATGACAGCTGAAATAAATCAGTGGCTGGTACTGAAAAAAAAAAACTGCGAAGGACTGTGTTAACCATGACCAGCCACCATAAGCACTATGAATACCATAAGCTCTATGTACAGTTTTGAGATATCTCCTTTCTGCATAAGACTGTAAAATGCAGCTGAATCCATCCAGTGGCTTCACTCTGCTCCTATCCCAGAGACTTTAATCAGTTATGAACAGTTGTACCTGTTTCCATCCAGTGGCTTCACTCTACTCCTACCCCAGAGACTTTAGTTATGTACAGCTATACCTGTTATTGCCTAAAATGTTCAAATCTCAAATGTTACATGTTCATTTCATTTCTTATGTTAAATGTTTTTCCCAAAATATGTCTCTTTTAAAATGTTGAGTTTGGACACTGTGTCCAAACAAACTAATCTTTTTTTTTGTTATGCTTCCCTTTAATATTGGGTATTTTAAAACTAAGAAGCCTAAGCCATATGGTCTTAATGGTTTATCCACAAAAATGTTTATTGGGGCCTAAAGGGTTGTTAATGGTTCCTCTGTGCACAATATTGTATGCTTGTTTACTGTACACAAACCAAAGCCAAGGTCTTTGTTTACAAATAATTGTTAAAGGGCCAATACAAATGCATGGGTGAACAAGTAGTATGTATGTTCTATGGGAACTATGTTCTTATAATTATTTACAATTTGCTCATTAGTTGTGGAAACAAGGGTACTTCTCTTGCCTCATCTCAGATAACTTCTTAACTAAATGGCATTGCTTAAGCTGCTGTTATTGATCAAGTGGTTATCTGAACAGAGCCTCTTCACAAGAAGAAATATTTTCCTAGTGAACCTGGTCATCGAACTAATTATACATTATGTTACAACTTTAAATGTGCATATTACTTCTCTTGTACTAAATTTACAGCTGTTGTTGTATCATAACATTACTAATTTATTTAGAGGACCAAGGAAAGATAACCCAATTGGTTAAAATCAATAATAGAAAAGTAAAGAAAAACAAGGTAAAGAAATCATTTGTACAGCCAAAGGCGGTTATGTTCTAACTACATTAACTATGTTACTGCAGAATAGACCTCATCAAAATGAACAGGTATTACTCCCAGTGTGGCCACGTGCATGACAAAATAAACTAGACTTGTGCTAAAACAAATTACCTGAGGTCTTTGTTTGGCACTGCTCAGAACCTGGAGTTAAAAATGCCACATCCCAACAGAGGCCCATATTATACTAAAGGATCATGCTCGATCAGGGACATGCTTCATTGTGTCTTTGTCCGTTCTTGACCCTGCCATATCAGTATTTGTTAAACTGTCCACTGCTTAGGACACTTAGAAGGGGATGTGTATAAGGAGTGACTGAATCTACCACAGCTTCTTGTGTTTCACCCTAAAACACAGATGTGGGGAGGCCCACTCACTTCATGTTACTCTGAAAGGGTACAGGTATGTGTGTGTTGATGTGAGGTGTTCAATGTTGCTATTCCTGTCTGTGGTTACATACCTAAAAAGCAGACAAATGCTAAAGCAACTGGCTGAATGCAATTGAACCTCATCAGCTCTTGTCCAGTCCAGCTTACTAAATGGCATCTATTAAGTGTTACAGCCATTTATAACACGGAGGGGCCGTACTGTATTGTGACTACTTATAAAAAAATGTCTTTATGGGTCACTCTCTTGTGATGTCATCACCCTTATTATTGACCAGACTGTGATCTCTCCTGTTCCTACATGATGATGCTGTCATTCAAAGTGAACCTGACCACCAGGAGGATTTTAATAGGCATACTAATGGTTTCAAAGTGCATAATGACCCTTTGTCCTTAAATTTACAATTTCTATTAGACTATGAGGATACCTACCTTATTCAAATTAGCAATGATGTACATAAGGTTGAAAATTATTTGGATGAACTGCTACACGATGGAGATGCTAGTCTTGTCCTTCCCAATAGCTTGATAGAAGTGACTTTTACATCCTTATCTGTTCTCCAAATAATTCTCATTTTCACCCTTGTATGCATGTTATGCTGTTTAAGGTCCACACTTAAAAATTATAAAAAACATTGATTTTTGCAAACAGCATACTTAACTAATCTAAAGTAATCATGATGTCTTGCTTTGCTGGCATCAAAGTGTGGATTGTTGGATTAAGCAGCAGTTTTTTAAACTAATAAAGGGGTTTGATGACTTATTGTTTTTTCTGGTAAAAATTAAAGGTTTATATCTACTTATATTCAGGATAGATGATGAACTGCATCTGACCTTCCAAAATCTCTGTACTGTGGAGAAACCCCTGGAGTCAGAAAACAGATTTCTGAATGTTTGGGAATTACCAGTCCCATCTAATGAAGCAATTGTACTATAAACTGCCTTGTTTCCCAGCTAACAAACTCATCTGTAAATAACTATTTCTGATGGGTTATGGGCCCTGTATTATTAACGAGCATGTTATTCTGTTTCATATCTTGGGGGCTATCTTAACTGTAACTTTTATGAGTTCTGTACCTTTGTCCATGCCAAGCAAACACTGACCCTGTAGTTACCAGGGAGGTTTAGCATTACTTCCAGTAACATATCTGAGAAACAATCTCAGCTGAAACCACATTTTATTGCCCAGCATTCCAATCACCAGTTTTTGCTGATAAGACAATACATGGTTCATTAATTACTTTAGGCCTTGTAAAGGTCATTCAGGATCGTGTGTTAAGAGACCAACTTATTTCTGTATTTGTGGTGCTTCTCAAATAAAATGTATACCACTGTTTAAGAGCTTTAATTGGAAAACCATCATAAACTGTCTCTATAAATGTGCTTTTCTTGTAAATACAATGCCTACCTTGGTAGGATTAGGGTACCCCCTCTTTGTATAAGTGCAATGGCTATATCCATTTCTGTTAATAAACTGTTTAACTACAGCTAATTCTAAAGACCCTACAAAGAAACTCAAATGCTCTGAAAAGAAGCCACAGCTCTGGTACTTTAAACACTGTAGATACATATTCTAAATTTTCTGTATTAAATTCCACCAAAATGTCTGCTAGTGTCTTTGTTTCTTTTAGCTTACCCAATGTGTAACTATGTTTTAAAAGTACTGTAAATATGCCTCTATGCTTCTGTATATACATGTGGATTACTCAAGTAAAAATATATGTTAAGCTTAATTGTATAGGATAAGGCTTAATATCAATTTATTGTATGGTTCAATCCAAGCCTAACCATACTGTATCAAAACAAGACACTAGCTATCACAGTCCCCCCCACTTATAGTGCCCACGGTTTAAACGGGCAATTGTTTTTTCGGGCAGATGTCATTAACCATTTGTTAATTCCCTAAGGCTCTAATGTTAAAATCACTGGTTATAACCATTCCATGCCTGCCTTGTATTTGAGGCAGATTAGCTGCTAGTTAGTGTCAGTTCACACTTCAGAATGCAGTTTGCAGAGCATGCACAAAGTGTGAACTTTGACTATTAGTAGCTAATCCACATGAAATAGAAGAGTATCATGGCTATGGAGACTGGTAGGGGCTCAGTTTTCAATTGTAGATGCATCATTTAGCTGTGAGGTGGAGATAGAAAATAGGAGACACAATTGCGTAGAATACAGAGATCAATAGAGTCTTGCTTTGTTACGGCAGATCGAACTTAGTTCATTGCAGCAGATCAGAACTTGCTTCACAGACAGATCAGAGTCTTTCTGGCTTTATCTTATGTGAGTGCAGGCTCGGAAATGGGGTCAGAAGTGAGAGTCCTCTGCTCCATTTCGGCAGTTTCTGCAAGTTCTGTAAGTTCTCCTGCTCCTACCACCAGTACTGTACCTTCATGCCTTACATGTGCATACAATAAGTATGCCGATACTGTACAATCACGGAAGGAAAAAATCAGGGGAGATTTACATGACTACAGTACATGGAGTTGTGCTGTGTTCTTCACACAGTCCATCAGAGAGGACTAGCACCTTGGTTTTCTAAAAAAAAAATTGCCTTTGGTTACAGCACCCATTGTCTATAACGGGCAAAATCTGCTTACACAGATGTGCCCGTTATAAGCGGATTGCACTGCATTGTAAATTGAGCACAGCTGCCATCTAGTGGCCAATGTAATCACTCATTTATGCAGGTTGTAACTCCCTTTTTATGATGTAATAATGCAATAACCAGCTGCAACCAATCAGAATTGGCCAACAATTCTTACAGTTTAAAAGCGACATGACAACCTGGTAAAACATCACCCTGACATTATGATTGGTCCATGGACCTAGTGGTAATTCAAAGAGTAAGGTCAGCTAAACTATAAAAGCTGCACATTTGTGCTGTGTTTTTAGAAAGAGAAGAGAGGCCAGAGAAGAGAGAAGGGAGGAGGAAAGAAGAAGTAGTCCAGAACCAGAAAGAGCAGAAGCTGTAATCTGTCAATTGTAAGTCTGCATAGGCGATTGATCAACACCTGTATCAGGTGAATTAAGACGGCTTTTTAATTCTATGTTTCAATAGAAATTCTATGCTTGTTATAGGATTAAAAAATAAACATGTTCTATAACCTTTAAATATTTAACTCTTAGTGTAGTTTAACCTCATTAAAGAACCTACTGAATCAAGTGCTTTGGTGAGGCACTCAGATTCAACACCTGAACAACATCCGCACTCGATTCGAGACATGACAAAAGAGTTAACAGTAAAAGTAAAGAGCAATACAGTACTACAATACAAATGAAACAGAACAAATTTACTACAGTACTAGGTTATTGATGGGGATATGGGAGGAGAGCGGGAACTGAAGCCATCTCTAAATGTACATAGATACTGTTCTAGTCAGCCCTAAAAAGACAGTCTGCTGCAAATACAGTAGAGTCCCATTTATCTGGACTCCTGATTATGCCATTTTGGATGTCTCCTGGGCAGTTAGGATAATTGAAATTCTACTATATGATGCAAAGATGTTTACTGCTCTCCACTGCCTGCTTAATGAGTTCAGCACTAATATGCAAGTAACTCACTTGCTGTGTTATCCAGATCATCTGTGAATAAACTGCATATCTGGACAGAGCCCCTTCCCCATTATTGTAGCTCAAGTGTTCTTTTTGTCTGTACTATCCATACACTACTTGTCACCTGCTGTTTTAAGGCATTTTTTTCAAGCACACAAGAGTGTCCCATTTCAACACATCAGTCAGATGGACACATAACATATCAATTGGATATTTTACGTAAACAAACACATTTATTTAACCGTGCTAGCAAAACCAGTATTAATGTGGAATAAAAAACCTGGACCTATTTTTACTTTTAATTGCTGGATTGTGGAATGATAAAAGTGAATGTGAGCTTTTGTGTAGCTGCTAGGATAATCCAATTCCAAGCTACATTAGATTCAGGAGCTAATTTCACTTGAGAGGTGCTGATCTGACCACTGCAGTGGTTCTGTTTGTGAAGTATCCTAAATAAGCACTAACATGTGCACTTTCTGCATGTTGTTGTGAAGTGAATGTGACTTTTTGTTGCTTTTAATGTATTAAATGTGGCAAACACTTGCACTCTTCAATAGTGATGCAGAAAGCAGAGCCCATCATGACTGTCACTGGATAAGTTGCATTATTGCGGATGTGCAAAAATTGAGCTTTGCAGGCCATAGAAATATGATGAAGCACTGATGAAGCAGGCATAAATAAAGATTTTTAGGTGAGGTATTAAGTTATTGAAGGCAGGCATGGATGAGCATATTGTAAATGTGGCAAGGGAATTGGCTAAAAAACTCATGTTGCTAACAATTTTTCCTTTTTGTGCTATGACCTTTTGGGAGGCACAGAGAGATGGGGGCAGTACAGCGCACAGCAGGTGGCTGTGGGAGGGTTTACACATGAATTGGAAATGGGGAGTGAGGGCAGTACAGAATGCAGTGGGTGACTGCGGGAGGGTTTACTTACTTCAGGTTCTTTAAATCTTAGGAAGGAATGCAGAGTCCCTTTAATCATCATAAAAGGTCTGCAGGGCTACACCCACTGCAGCCCTAAAAATGGGTCTTCGGGTCAATCCTGAGGCCTACTTTACAACTTTAGAGAGAACTGCCAGCACCACTGCTTTGCCATTAGAAAGTAAAGCTATTCACATTGCATCATACCTGACCAGAGACACTCAAGCTGCATACAGAAGCCTAAGTGATGCCACTGCCAGAGAATATGATCTGGTAAAAGTGATTATTTTAGTCTGGGTTGGAATGACTGAAGAAAGTTATATTCTGTACCTTCTGTTTCAAAACTGGGACACATCCTAGAGTGCTGGCACAACAATTACAAAGTCTACCCGGTAGTTAAAACCAAAGAGGAGATTATGGATTTGACTACAGTGGAGCAGTACCAGAATATTTTGCCAGACTGACTTGACAACTGGATAAGCCAACATGAACAGACCATTATGGCTTCTGCAGTGAAAATCATGGAACATTACCTGGAAGCTGAAAGACCACAGGTCACTTAGAAGAGTGAATTCCAAGATGAACCTCGGTTGGGGTGACCTGAAGAAAAGAACCCTGAAGAAGAGGGGAGGAAGGACTTTGGGAGATGGGAACAAAGGTGCTGGTAAGAGTAAATGATCAAATGGTGAAATGTTGCTGACTTTCCTACTTATAAAAGATATAAACCCTGGGACTAGTGTAATTTCCCCTGTTCCCAAAACCATGCGCTCTAGCTACCCAAATCGCAACCCAAATTGGGGGTGGGGAGTGGTCATAAACACCTGATAATAGCATTGTATGTTTTTAGAGTGGTAAAGTTGGGCATATTAGTAAGTTTTTTGATCCCATGGCCTGTGATTCTGCAGAATTTATAGCTACTACCTGTACACAGGAGTCTGAAGCCAAACACCTTTATACAATATCAGTGCAAGTAGGCAGTCAAACAATTACTGCTCTGGTGGACTCAGGCTGTGAGCAGACTCTGGTTAAAGAATCTGTGGTTGGCCCAAAATGAGTCAGTGGGAAAATCCCACAAATATTGGCTGCATGTATGGGGATATTCGTACATACTCTACAGCCCCAGTATGGTTAAAAGTATGCAATTGGGCAGGAATAATCAAAGTGGGAATTTCCAAAAGCAGTTCTGGACAAAAAAGGGGGCCCCTCTCTCTTAGATTGTAGTAGTTAGGAACCATAAGAACCAGGGTTGAAGGAAATTACAGGGTGACTCAGTTGAGGGCATGGCATTCACATCAGGTCATGAGGTCCTTTTGGAGGTCACACCTGACTTTTTTTTTCAAAACCCAGTCAACACAACTGATGAACAAAGAGCTGATGAGGTGTTTAAAAATGCCTACTAGAACTTAGCTGTGGTAAATGGTAAAGTGGAAGATGAAATAAGCACAATGTTTTCCCAGGTTTGAACCCAAAGATGATATTTTGCACAGGGTAGAACCTGAGAAACAAACTTTACGTTACCAGTTAGTGGTTCCAAGGTCTGTAAGAAGGAAGGCGTTGAGACTGACACATACAATACCTACCGGGGGTCATTTGGGCAGAGAGAAGACTGAGGCATGCACACTTTCCTGGTTCTTCTGACCAAGTATATGGAAGAAAATAGCAGACTTTTGTGCTTCATGCTCTGAGAGTCAACTGGTGGCCCCCAGAAGAGTAGACAAGGCGCCACTGATCCCAATGCCCATAACTGACAACCGATTCAAAATAATTGGGGTTAATAAAGTGGGACCCTTGATAAAAAGTACATCTAGCTATCAGTATATATTGATTATATTGGATTATGCCTCCTGTTACACTGAGGCTATTTCCCTACGTTCCACTACAGCACAGTCAGTGTCAAAATAACTGATAAAAGTGTTTTCTTGAGTTGGACTACCAAAGGAGATCTTAACGGACCAAGTCACCAACTTCTTGCCAAAACGTATGCAGGTGGTGTGTGCTTTACTGAAGGTTAAGTCCATCCAGACATCAGTGTATCACCCATAAACCAATGGCTTAGTGGAATGTAATAAACAAGCATTTGTCAATGCCAAATGTTTGCTTGCTGATATTAGCATTGGATGTACAGGAGTTAGAAAGATGCAGAATAGGAATGGCAGTGAAGTATTGAACTCATGTCAGTCCCACCTTGACACTGCAGATAGACAAGCATTTGGATGTGCCTTTGGGTCGTCACCCATAATGCTCGTGGCATTTCACCTGACCCAGTACTGTAGACACTGACAAGTGTTGAGGTGTGCCTTGAGGTGTTTGATTTCACAGTCACCCCATTTCATAAGGACATATGCAAAAAAGGGTGCAGTATAGGAGAGAAGAGGTGAAGTCTGGGGCTCAGGAGTCAAGGCACACCTCGATGCCTGTCACTGGCCTTCCAGAGTGGGGAAATTGGTTGGAATGGTATGAACATTGCGACATGCGGCAGTTCAAAGCACACCCTGATGCCTGTCAGTCAGTACAGGGTGGGACGTTATGGTTAGAAACCCTAACACTCTGGGCATTTGTTGGTATTTGCACTACAAATTTTCAACGTGGCCTTTTTGTGACCACCACCTCATGAACAGTGGCACTGTGATTTTGTTAATGTGTCCCGAACTTTGATTTCCCACAGTGACCCTGCCATTCTTCATCAGGTGTGTGAAAACACAGATTGGGCAGGATGTGAAGAATGACAGCTGTACCATTCATAGAGAGGTGTAAAGAGACAGCAATGTTGAAAATCTGGAATGAAAATATTAAAAATGCTCAAAATTCTGCACGCACGTGGAAACTGTGCAATGCACGCTCATAACACAGTCAATTAGTGAAATGATTTCACCAGATTTTCAGCATAGGCATTTTGTGACCTCTTCTCATGAACACTGTTACTATGATTTTCTTAATCTGCCCCAAACATTGATTTCACACAGTGACTGTACCATTGTTCACCAGATGTGCGAAATCACATTTTGGGCAGGAGGGAAAAATGACAGCTGTACTGGTCATAAGGAGGTGTGCAAAATGGACAATGTTGAACATTTTGAGTGGAAATATTACACATTTTTAAAGTTATGAGGGTGCATAGAAACTGAGCAATGCACGCTCGTGAAAGTCATTTTATGGACTTGACACCAAATTTGCAACATAGGCATTTTAGGAAAACTGCACATGAACAGTGTCACTGTGATTTTCTTAATCTTTCCCGAACACTGATTTCCCACAGCAACTTCGCTATTATGAGCCAGAAGTGCGAAAACACATTTTGGCCAGGATGTGAAAAATGATAGCTGTACTGTTCATTAGAAGGTATGAAAAATGCCATTGTTGAAAATCTGGAGTGAAAATATTACAAACTCGTGAAGTTATGAGTGTGTGTGTGTGGAAACTGCACAATGCACGCCCGTAACAGAGTCATTTCATAGACTTGTGTCTCCAAATTTTATCAACATAGGCATTTTAGGATCTCTACTCATGAACAGTGTCAGTGATTTTCTTAATCTGCCCCGAACACTGATTTTCCATAGAGACTGCGTTATTCTGCACCGGAAGTGTGAAAACACATTTCAGTCAGGATTTGAAAAATGTCAGCCATACTGGTCATAAGGAGATATGAAAAAATGCCAATGTTGAAAATCTGGAGTGAAAATATTACAAATTCATGAAGTTACAAGTGTGCATGAAAACTGCACAATGCACGCTCATAATGATAAATAATAATAAAACTTTATTTTTATGGCACCTTTCCAAAACCAAAGCGCAGAACATAATTAAAATCATAAACATAATTATACACAATTACAGCAGCTTAGTTACTACATTAACAACTAGACAGATTTAAAAATGACAATAAATACAAACAATCAGTCGCCGAAAGCTTGTTGCCACAGATGGATTTTTAAGGCTCGTTTAAAGCCCTACACAATCATGCACTCACACAACTGGTGGGGTAGAGAACTCCAGAGGGAAGGGACCACATGCATAAATGCCAAGGCCCCTGAAGATTTTAAACATACTCTTGGAATGTCTAGCAACCCCTCGCCAGCTGTGAGGAGCAATCCCGGGGTGGTAAGGTACCAGAAGCTCTTTACACAGTCATTTTTTGGAATTTTTTCACAAGACTTTTAACATAGGCTTTTTGAGAGTCCACCTCATGAACACTGCCTCTGTTGTTTTGTTATTCAGTCCAAAAAGGTGATTCTGTGTAGTGACCGCGAAATCACCTTTCGGGACTGAATAACCAGATGACAGTTACTGAATTCATGAGATGGGGTCCCAAGAACTCCATGTTGAAACTTTGGTGCAAAAATTCAGAAAAATGGGTGAGATATCAGGTTAAGAAACCCCATTTATGCCATTATACAACTTACCAGCATTTCTTCAGTTCACGGTTGGTTTTGAAGAGTGCAGACATGTTTCCGGTCCACCAAAGATAGGCATGTTGGGCTCCAGAGGTAAGTATGGGGTGCAGGTGGTATTGGGAAGTGGGCTGCACAGAGGATGGGTGCGGGTTGGGAGATGGGCACCAGACTCAATGAGGGACCATTTTTATTTTACAGGAAAGAAAAAAAAAACACAGGAAGGTTTTCTGGTTTTGCAGATACTTTGGCACGCTGGGATGGGCTCCCAGCATGCCATCTGAGTGTTTCTTGGGGGGGTCTGTAGCCCACAGGGATTGGGCATGCTGTTAGCAGAATGTTGTGGGGGTGGGCGTGTGAGTTGAGTAGGGATTGTGCACCCCGATGAGACACAACAGATGGGGGATATCATGCACGATGGGATTAGAGCTACCCATCGGCAAATGAGTTTTGGAGGGCATGCCGGCAAGGGGATTGGGCATCCCCATTGGCTGTATTGGGGACTGTGAGAGGTGGCAGCTTCCATAGGAATTGTGAGAGGCCAATAGAGAAGCCACCACGTTTGTTTGAAAGGGGACACCAGACAATGCAGCTCCAATTCACTGCTGGAGTCAGGGACCACCCCACAAACACAGCTGATTGTTTAATGATGGGTCTTTCCCTGATTGCAACGGCAAGTTTCTTTCAACTTGGTGGCAAGCTACATTAGTGTTGTCATGGACAGCGTGATCCTCTATTGGTGCCACACAGACCAGCCCCAAAATGGGCTGCCTGCATTGGCAACAACACTGCTGCGCCTCCACAACTCTCTCCTGGAGCAAGCTGCTGCAATATGTTTCTTGTGCATGTGTACAAGCAAATATAAAAAGTAGTAAAATGTTTGCTGTCTAAAGTTTCTTATCAGCTGAGGCAAGAAAACTGGGATGAGTTATTACTCTGTTTAATGTTTGCCATTGAAGAGGTAAAGGTCTTAGCTTAGTGACCCATCCCAACTACTAAGAAGCTGGTTACTGTAGGTCCTTTCTAGGACTTTCAGGGTATTATTGCTGATTCATTCCAGAATGTTCAATCCTTACTACCCTGCTGAGTGACCTAACAAAGAAAACTACCCCAAATAAGGTCTATTGGACACTTGAGTGTTAGACTGCATTTCAGGCCATCAAAAATGTGCTCAGTGATGTGCCATTTATATGAAGACTAGATTTAAACTGTCCCTTCATTTTGTATTCAGGTGCCTCTGAGGTGGGATTGGAGGCAGTTTTATCAAAATGATTTGAAGATATGATTCATCTCATCTTGTATCTATCTTGCAAACTTTTTCCCAAAGAGAAGTGCTATGCCACACTGGAAAAAGAGTGGCAGTAAAGTGGGCACTGGTTGCCAGCTGCTACTGCCTGTTGGGACAGTTCAACCTTGTCACTGACCACACCCCCTCCAGTGGTTACATGCAATGTGGAATACCAATGCCCAGGTCACCAGATGGTATTTGGTGTTACATACATTTTTGTTTGCTCTGTAGCACTGGGCAGGCACCCATCATAGTAATGCAGACTTTTTCTCTTGGGAAGGTGGGACTCTGGTCATTACTGAGCATACCACAGGCATGGCTCTGAGGTGGAGGGTGTGTGATGGAGTGTATGTCCTTCACACTCCTTTTCGCAACCTTGAAACACAGCCTGCAACACAGGCAACAGAAGTTTGGACTGGGGCTGTGCTAAGATTTTAAAAAAAATCCCTACTGGTTTAAAGTTGAGCCTCTCGGTCCTGGTTGCTATGAGTGTTTGATGTATCTCAGGAAGAGGGGTGTTAAGCAACACCTGGGTACCATAAAAGGGGCTGGGTGAATAAATAGAGAGTGGGTTTTTGTTTCAGTTAGATGCTGTAAGTTGAGACAGTGACCAAACTGAATTCTGCCTAAGCTGAATGCAAGCTGTTTTGTTTTCTCTTTACTTATGCTATAAGTGGAGACAGAGACTGAACTGAATTATGGCTATGCTGAATGCAAGCTGTTTTGTTTTCTGCTTACTGAAGTAAAGAAGATTTAATTTATTTGAACTGGCATCAGGAGTGTTCCTTTTGAGAATTTTCCCAGAAGCCACCTGGCATACTACCCTGTCACAGTGCCTCCAAATCCCATAGTGTGATAAGACAATACAATAAACCCCATAATATATTTTAATCAATATTATAAATACTGAATCTTTACAAAATGCTATTTAAACAACATAATAAAACAACAATATCCAGAATATTCAACAAAGAAATGAAGGCATATAGATATAAATAAGACTAATGCTACTAATGATTCCAGTTATTACATTACAATATACAGCATGGCACAACAAACCCTCAAAGTGGCAATTTAGATACATTTCAATAGTGTACACTAGGGGAGATCCATGAAAGCCAGTACATCCCTTGTAGACTGCATTGCATAATTGCATCAAAGCTCCAAATGCATCAAGACGATAGCCAAGGCAATGGCCTGTTAAGTACCCAAAATGCCCTGAGCTAGTCCTGTGAGAGAATATGGGCTCCATAACCAAACTGCTACTGGATTTACCCTCTCCTCTTTCCTTTATCTGCTTCGATGTCAGTTAGACCAGCTCTGACTGATCTAACAGATGCATGTTCTGTTTGGTTCAATGTCAACAACTTCCACCTTTGAAAATTGGAAAAAAGCGGTGATGCATCATTTTGTTGACACAAGCCCCATTGCAACATGGCACAACTATTTTTGATGCAAGCCTGACACAAGTCACTTTGGCACCGGCAAGTCTGCTTTTTATGCAAGCAGCATTAGAAAATCTGAACTGAGGCATTCTTTTCTGGTGCACACATCTTGCATCATTCTCTGACTTTTGAGAATAAGGCCCCTTGTCTCCAGCCTGCCCTCCAGGGTTCCTCTTAAAATTACACATTTGTAATAACATGCATACTGTTCTTAGGGAGTGCCTACAAAGTCTTAACCTTGACCAACTATCATTACATCCCAGTTTTATTTTTTTACCGAAATAACATGTACTGTACAGTATTTAAGTACGAAGACTAGAGGGGAGAGTTTTCTAGCACTTCACTCTTAAGTGAGTCTTTACCACTCACTTCCCCTGAGCTATTTCTTAATTACAGCAATTAGAAACTCTTAAAGGGGAACTGTCATATACAAGGATTTCTTAATGTCTGAAAGCCCATAAAAAGGCAATTTGAATGAACTATAAATAATTTTGAGTCTTTGCAGTCCAGAGTTATTCATATGTAAATCAGCCTATAATTAAGAGCTGATGGCAGCCATATGTTTTGGGCTCCTAACAGGAAACAATGTCACTGAGGGACTTGGTCCTCCTTTGACTCTATGTAATCCAGCAGATTAAATAGGAGAGCATCTGTTTTATTAAGTGTGTTTTAAGGTGTTTTTACAACACTCTCTACATCTATAACAATTGTTTTGTATGTGCATTGAAACTAGTGAGTTATCACCTTTACATTTCAAACTGTTAGTAAAAAATAATCCATCTTCAGGGTTGCTGTAACCTCTAGGCTATACTGCCAGCTGATCATCAGAAACTACACATCTTAAGGCTGGCTCTGTGTTGCCAACAGATATTTGAGGCTTTATATCAGGATTTCAAGCCCTTGGCTGTGCTCATGCCAATACAGATTTCTGGACAGTCACAGCACCAACTTCAGTCTTTTTCTGTTCCCTCTCTTGTAGCCTTTTCTCTTACAATTTCAGGTGTGAACTCAGGTTTACAAGATGCAAATGTGGCTACATATCTACTGGCCTGGCATCATGAGGCCAGTCATAAAATGTGTAGCTTTTGATTACCAGCTGGCAGTACAGCCAAGAGGTTAAAGCAAAGAACTTTGAACAAGCTTTGTTCACTCTGTTGAATGGGTTTGAGCATGTGTTAAGATTCTGAAAATATTATACTCTTTCTATCCAGATTTGACCTGAAAAGAAAAAAAACAATAGGACACAATTACTTGTTTATTAATTAATTACAAAAATACATACATGGACAACATTGTTAAAACATGCATAATCTGACATGCAATTATTAAAATATAGAATAATTTATGGGTGGGTGTGTAACCAAAATTTTAAATCCAAGGTATGGGATGCTATGTAAACTCAGAGGGCAAAGCCCAATGGGTTTATAAAAGCATCCCAAACTGAGTGTGTATATAAAATTCACACACACACACACTTTAATTAATGGTGATCATTTTCCCTTTCAACACAGTTCAGTTAGTGCAGCACTTCTGTCAGGGATACAAAACACACATACGTGCATGCGCGCACACACACACATACACACACACACAGCCTGTCCATTTTGCTTTTTTCTTTTCATTTGTGTTTTTTTTCTTTACATTACAGTAGTAATGGCATTCTTGAAAGTCACGGTCCATCAGCATAGCTGTATAGTGTAAGATGCGCTTGAAGGGTGTGAGCAGCAGGATCAAATAGACTGATTTTTTAATTTTTCAAGGCAGGATCAACTAGATAGACATTTAAAAAATATTTAAAATCTTACTTGTCTTAATAATGTGTGGCAAAGTTTGAGTGCAGGTACCAGTGCTCAGTAATGGAGCCACCATTTTGGACAAGATGTTCAGCCCACCCACAGTGAAACTATGCACCAGTTAACAGTCTGTGGTGATGGTTGATTGACAGGTGCTGATTGCAACCTCCCAGTGGTAACCAAAAATATCAACTGGGAGGTTTCAACTGGAGATAAAGGTGTCAGCCTGTTTGTAAAAAAATGATCACCATTAATTAAAGAGTATTTTACTTCTTTTGATGAAGTTAAAAGTATAACAGTTTCTTACTGAAATACTTTGGACAGAATGGGATTTTCTACCATAACAATGCTAGAATTCTATTGGATTATTTTTACTAACAGTTTGAAATGTAAAGCTGGTAACTCACTAGTTTCTTTTTTTAATTTTGTATTTATTGCATTTGTAAAACTACAATGTAAAGTTACAACCACTTGTTAGACATCATCATGATATACAGGAACCATTCAATGGATAAGTAATAGGCAGTCCAGACAGTATAGTTCAAGAATTTTGGGGGGAAATCCAAGAATAAAGTACATTATTAGGATATACAAAATAAATGGCTGCACCCTACAGAACTTAAGTGGTTAGTCCAAATATAAACAAGCATTTGTCAATGCCGAATGTTTGCTTGCTGGCATTGGCATTGGTAGTGTAGGAGTTAGGGAGCTGCATAATAGGAATGGCAGTGAAGTATTGAACTGAAGCCAACCCCACCACCACCCTACAGAGACTGACAGGCACTGGGGTGTACCTTTGGGTCATCAGGCATAACGGCCATGCCATTTCACCACACCCTACCCTGTAGACACCAACAAGTGTCACGGTGTGCCTTGGGGTCTTTGGCCCTTATGCTCACCCCCATTCCATCAGGAAATACAGTGAGATGGGTGCGGTATAGGAGAATGGGGTGAACTTTGGGACTGAAGAGTCCAAGGCACTCCTCGATGCCTCTCACTGGCTGCAGAGTGTGGAATGGTATGAGCATTACAGGCAGGAATCCCAAGTCACACCCTTGATGCCTGTCATTCTCTAGAGGGTGGGGCGTTATGGTCGGAAACCCTAACGCCTCAGGCATTCATTGGTATTTTCCTCAAATTTTCCAACATGGATTTTGTGACCCCCACCTCATGAACAGTGGCAATATCAGTTTGTTAGCCGAAGCTGCTTTTGCACAGCGACTACGGCATTTAGCACCACAGGTGCAAAACACATTCCAAACAGGATGTGAAAAATGACAGCTGTACTGTTCATGGGGAGGTGTAAAAAATGGCAATGTTGAAAATCTGCCGTGAAAATATTAAAAAAACTGGTGAAGTCATGAGCGTGTGTAGAAACTGTGCAACGCACACCCGTAATGTAATTAGTTTGGGGATTTTTTTATAGCAGATTGTCAACACAGGCATTTTGGGACCTCCGATCATGAACAGTGTGACTGTGATTTTCTTTATCTGTCCCAAACAATGATTTCCCACAGCAGTCATGCATTTCGGCGTTGAAAATGTGAAAACACATTTTGGTCATGTTGTGAAAAATGACAGCTGTACTGTTCATAAGAAAGTGTGGAAAAATGCCACTGGTGAAAATCTGGACTGAAAATATTACAAATTCATGAACTTACGAGGGTGCGTGGAAACTACGCAATGCTCACTCGTAACACAGTCATTTATGGAGTTTTTACCAAATTTTCAACATAGCCATTTTAAGACCTCTGCTCATGAACAGTGTCACTGTGATTTTCATACTCTGTCACAAACATTGCTTTCGCACACCGACTGCACCATTGTGTGCTACATGTGTGGAAACACATTCTGGGCGAGATGTGAAAAATGGCAGCTGTACTGCTCATAAGGAAGTGTAATAAAATGGCAATATTGAAAATCTGGTATCCAAATATTAAAAATTCGCAGACTTGCTAGCGTGCGTAGGAACTGTGCAACGTGCGCTCCTAAAACAGTCATTTTGGGGAATTTTTTCACCAAATTTTCAACATAGCCATTTTAAGATCTCTACTCATGAATAGTGTCACTGTGATTTTCTTAATCTGTCCCAAACATTGATTGTACACACCGACTGCGCCATTGTGCGCTACATGCAGGGAAACACATTTTGGGTGACGTGAAAAATAACAGCTGTACTGCTCATAAGGAGGTGTGGTAAAATGGCAATGTTTAAAATATCTGGAGATCAAATATTAAAAATTTGTGAACTTACGAGCGTGCATAGGAACTGCGCAATGCATGCTTGTAAAACAGTCATTTTGGGGAATTTTTTCACCAAATTTGCAGCATAGCCATTTTAAGACCTCTGCCCCAGAACAGTGTCACTGTGATTTTCTTAAGGTGTCCCATACATTGATTTCGCACACCGACTGTGCCATTGTGCACGCTACATGCTGGAAACGCATTTTGGGCAAGATGTGAAAAATGACAGCTGTACTGCTCATAAGGAGGTGTGGTAAAATGACAATGTTGAAAATCTGGAGTGCAAATATTAAAAATGTGCAAACTTACAAGCGTGCGTTGGAACTGCACAATGCACTCTCGTAAAACAGTCATTTTTAGGAATTTTTTCACCAAATTTGCAGCAAAGGCTTTTTGAGAGCCCACCTTATGAACACTGGCACTGTCATTTCATTAATCGGTCCTGAAAGGTGATTTCATGCAGTGACTGCGAAATCACCCTTCAGGCCTGATTAACGCCATGACAGTTCAAGAATTCATGAGGAGGGGTCCCATAAAACCCATGTTGAAAATTTGGTACCAAAATTCCCAAAAATGCCTGAGATATGCATTAAAGTTGAAAAACCCTATTTTTTACATTATACAGCTTACCGCATTTCCTCAGTTTGCGGTCAGCTTTGAAGAATGCAGATGTGTTCCTGGTCCACCAAAGATCGCTCGCTCCAGCTGGAGGTGAGCATGGAGTGAGGGGTGGGAGGCAGGGTGTGCAGTGGTGGGCATGGGTGGGCAGGAGACTGCCAAGGAACTTTTGTTTACAGGTTTTTTTTTTGTTTTTTAGGAAGACGATGTGGGACATTTGCCACGCGTGGTGGGCCTGCATGGCAGTTGGAAACAGTGGACATTTGCTATGCTGGGGTGGGCTCCCAGCGTGACAGCTGGAATGCTGTTTGGGGGTGTGTGGAGCCAACAGGGGATTGGGCACCCCCATCAGCCATACAGTGTGTGCGTGGTGAGGGGGAGCGCATGAGCATGCAATATGCGTGTGTGCATATGGAGGGGGGAGCACTGCTCACTGAAGCAGAGCTCTCCCTCTCAACTGTATGGTACTGCATTTCCAATTGCTGTCATAGACAGCTGCAGCGTTCATTGGAGAACTGCTGCTGTGCCTGCAAACACACTGACTGAATTGGAAGATGGGTGCCACACCTCTGAAAACTCGGATGATGGCACTATGTTTCTTGCACGTGCGTGCAAGCAAACATAAAAAGGTAGTCCAAACTTGTGCTTTCCTCAGCACGATTGCTGACATGACCACTTCCCTTAAATGATTCACTTTAAATATGTTTAAACATTTAGCACTAGCCTCAACAGGAGAGAGTGCTAACTAAAAAAGTAATTTATACACTTCCCAGTTAAATCCTGATATACCCCCTCAGACATCACTTTTCTATATACTGGATAGTGTCTCTACCAGACCATAGACCTTCCAGCTTTCTTCAGGTTGCCTCTTCTGATTCACCCGAGCTGTGATCTTCCATCCTAGACCCATGAGCAGCCTCCAACTCCCCTCAGATCAATTCAGTCCTTTTCCTGGTCTCCGATGGATCTGTAAATTGATACGTGCGTCCCCTGTCAAAAATTGTCAAGCGTGCTGGCATGAATAGGGAGTGAACCACACCTAGGCCTCTCAACTGGGCCTGAACCCCATTGAATTGTTTATGTCTTGCCCTCATGGCATACGACAGGTCAGGGAAAACATGTACAGTATGCCCATCGCAATTTAGGCATTCCGCTGTGCGAGTGGCCTGGAGCACACAGTCCCGAGTTGCCACCCCATCTGTGATCAATAAGATAGTACAGGGAAAGTCCTGCTGTGTAGCAGCTGAATGTGGCAAAACCCTGTATGCCTGGAGGAAACAAAGAGCCCATTCTTGATCAAGATGCAAAGCCCCAGGGAGCCAGGCTTTTAGAAAGGTTAATGGATCTGGATCATCCTTGTCTTCTGGCAGTCTGACAATGCGAAGACTGGAGGCACTTTGGGCATTTTCCAGTGCCTCCAGTCTATATTAAAGTTGCGAGTTCTCCTGTGTCAATTTGACAGTGCAGACAGGGCTTTAGTTGCTTGGAACTCTGCAGAATTTGTTGTTTTTATCGCTACCTCTATTTGAGATCTTGTTCTCCTATACGCTATAGTATGGCTTCAACTTTTGTGTTGATGGCCTGCATCGACAACTGCAAAGCTTTCCATGGGGGATCCGAAGTTGTACTTGTAGTTGGCACTGTTAAGGCCTGTTGCTCCATTTATGGTGGAAGTTTGGATCCAACTAGTCCTCCTTTATTTGAGAGACCCATCCTCTCAGAATACAGTGTTAGAGTCCTCAGGTAGTTCTCTATCTAGTGGTATAAAAATATCCTCAAGATTCAACCTTGAAAAGTATATTTATATATTTTTAAAGGTCTCTGATGTGGAGAGCTGTGAGAAATGCTTCCACTTCGTAGGTGTGCTCTCTAACGCCCCCCTGTAGCTCAATAGTTTCAATTCAAATGCAAAACATTTATTATAAATGTAGAAAGTGTAGTAATTACAAAATCCAATTACATTCAAAGTATTTCAGTAAGAAACTGTTATACTTTTTTTAATTGTAATTTTATTAAACATTTCATAAAAGGTATATCAACAAGACATACATACATACAAACAGTACAGTAGATTACACCACACTGCAAAGAGGGACCACAAACATAAAACATGTAAAAACTGTTATACTTTTAAGTTAATCAAAAGAAGTAAAATACTATTTTACTAATGCATTTCAGATTATACATGTTTTAACAATGTTGTCCATCTATGTCTTTTGCAGTTAATAAACAAGGAATTGTGTCCTACTTTTTTCCTTTCAAGTTAAATCTGAATAGAAGGGCCTGAATGTTCAGAAATGCACCAGAGCCCAGTGCAAGTCCAGCACAGTTCACTTCCAATGTGCTGTGGTGCAACAGGAGTGATATTCAGAGACTGCACATGCCATATGTGCGAAGCAACCCGGCTAAATATGGCACAGTTTCACAAAGTCGCAACTGGTAATGCACCATGGTGCAAGGAATGGTGTGCCATGGTGCAAATACACACACACACAGTTGTGCCACAGCAGCAGAGCAATGGGGGGGCACGGTACAGGCATGTGACCCAGGAACAGAACCAGGGAGGCACAGTGACAGGCCACAGGAGGCCACCACCAGCAGGGCACAGCAGGGCATGTACAGGCACCCACACCCCACCCCAGAGCACAACGGTGGCAGCTAGTGAGGCAACGGACATGCCAATGGCCAACTGAAGGCCACCAAGGGGACCCCGCAGGCTGCATGCCATGCCCCCAACACAGCCAGACCAGTGCAGGACACACCCAGACCATGCAGCCAACACACACACTCCACAACACACTCCAGACAGGCCACCCATGGGCATCCTCATGACATGCCCACTGACCTGAGGGGTGAACCACCACAGTGGAATACACCATGGCACACAGCAGGGAACCACAGCAGCACAACAGGAACCTCGACACATGCACACTACATGGACAGGCACTGTGCCACTGCAGCATGGTGCTGCACGCCACCTGCAAAGCAGACACTGACACAGGCAAGCAGGGCACAATAATGTATTAGGCAAAGGAACAGCCAACTATATACAGAACAATGGGGGAGGGAAGGCGTAGGAATGTGAGGGATGGGGACAGGGAATAGGGACTGTACAGTGGAAGGGGACAGGTGGGGAGGAACAGCAGGGAAACAGGGATGGTATGGAGCTCTTCAGCAGCAGCCATGCTGTGCCATCCCGCACGACCATGGTGCAGCCACCAAATGCCTGCTGGTGTAACTGAAGCAAAGCCTCCATCGTGGTCGAGGTGATGAGGATAAGCTGTCACAACAACCGGCAATAGAGGGGCATCCTCCTCTGCCTCTGGACACCTAGGAGAAGGGACAGGACAGGAGATCAGTGCAACATCCCACAGAACCATGCCCAACCACTGCATGCATAGGACAGCAGGACCACCCCCGAGGGTCTGAGCAGGCCATCCACAGGGGGATGGGCATACATCTGCCAGAACCGTGGAACACCACTATAGTGCACAACGATGGTACCTACTGCACAGTGGCCACCTGACTGCACAATGCCAGTCACATGGCACAGTGCCCATGCAGCACCACAGCACTGACAGTGGTGGCCAGGTGCACACCCACCCCACCAACGGCTGGCACATGAGTACAATGGGTGTGCCACAGTGGTGGGCACCAAGCACAGTGCAACACACCTAGCCCCCATGGCACACAGCACAGGTGGCTAGGACTGGACCCATGCCCCTGCCAACCCCAATAGATGTGTGGAGGCCCATGGCAGTGCCTCCTGCTCTTACTCTTGGCCCGCAGGTGCTGAGGCCACTCGGCCCCCTCCTGGTCCTGCTGCTGCCTGCTGACCTGCTGCGGTGGCTGCTGCAGCCTCCGCCGATCTTCAGGCCTGGGAAGGGAACATAAAAGGAACACATCAGCACACAGCCACTGCAAAGGCCCCCACTTCACTGTGGTCCCCCACCTGGCACGGTCCACACACTGCAATGGCTACACAAGCAGTTGTGGGTGCCGCATCCCCGTGATACACACGATGACAGCCCACCACCCTGCAGGACATGCAATGCAGCCCACAGTACACCACAGTGCAGCACCAGGGCACACATGCATGCTGGGCCTACTCACCTGGCTGTGGCACATGCCCATGCCTGACGCGTGCCTCCAGGCATCAGAGGTGACCTGGGTCCCTGCACAAGAGGTCCTTGTACTGGTGCCGAATCTGTTCACCACTCCTAGCTACCCCTGTATGCTGCACCAGTGCAGCAGCAATAACACCCCAAACAGCCACACAGGGCTGCTGTAGTGGGGCCTGCCCAAACAGCTGGGGTGCATGGGTCTGGACGCAGGCCATGAGTTTGGCCAGCTCCACCAGCGTCCAGTTGCCCTCTCAGGTTGTCCTCTGCTGTGCCATATTGCTGCAGTAAGCTGTGGTGCAAGATAGCACCCATAGCCATATATGGCAACAACATGCGCCAGATGTGCGGGCTGAGGAGATATGTGCTGTGCCCGGCTATCGCACAACAGCACAGATGCGTGACATGGGCGTGGCTGGGTGGGTCCATGTCTCTGGGGTCACCTAGGGCAAAGGTCACTTCAGGGGTCAGGGCATGCTGCACACAGTGTGCTGACTGCACAATAACATCAATGGCTCACATACTGCACCATGGATGCTATTGCTCAGCCAGCTCACTGTGTGCAATACGTGGCAGGGCACCGCATGGAGCATGCGCATAGCATATGAGTGTATATTGCACCACAGCGTGCTCCCAAGCAATCGAGTTACTTGCTCCAGAGCACTGTCAATGCGCATGGTGCAAATATGTGATATTCAGCCACCACATGCTAATGAGCTCATCAGCCAATGCGTGACACAGTAGGAGCATATTTGCGTTTGATGTGCCATAAAAGCACCACAGAATGGCACAGGCCATGGACTTGCATTGCATCCATGTGAGGTAGGTTGCACAAGCTGCAGGAGCAGACTGAGCACAGAGGGCACAGCAAGGGGGATGGCACCGGGAGATGCAGCCACTGACACACTGTGTTTTCTATTACCATAGGAAACCACACGTCGAAACCTGAGGAGGTTGGGGAGTATGGGCCTGACTGCAAGAAAGCTGAAACTGATGCCCTGTTTGAGGCCTACCTCGACAGGGAGCCACTCCTGAGCAGTGCCATGGGCACACCACAGGCCAGGGCTGGGGCCTGGGTGGAAGTGGCTGACTGTGTCAACCAGCAAGACAGCAACCAGCGTTTGGTGCAGGAGTGCCGTAAGAAAGTAGGCACTGACAGGAGGCAGATAAAAGAGAAGGCGGTGGCCATCCATGCAGCCCAGAATGCCATTGGAGGGAGGCCTGCTGATGTGCCACAGCTCACAGTGCAGGAGGAGCTGGTGGCAGCCACCTTGTGCTGTAGCACTGTGGAGGGTGTGCCAGGCAGTGGATTCCAGACAGGTGACAGCCCATCCCTGCGTGGTGCATATGGTGGCAATGCACAACATGCTATGGTATGATGGGTGGGATGGGGGATGGAGAAGAGGGGGCACATGTGGCTGCCGCCCCACTGATTCACCTGTTCTGTCTTCCAGCACCGGCATGCCTGCAAGCTGAGGCTGGTGTACTGGCAGCAGCCATGAAGGCAGGTACATCCCCGGACGACCACCCCCTACAGCACACCACCACTGTCCAGCTGGATGTCCTGGGCATGGTGTTGGACGAGGCCCTGGATGCAATCCTACAGGACGTCAGACATGGAGTCCTGTGCGTGGAGACACAGGTTGGGGCAGGGTCTGACACCGATGATGACTTCACCATGAGCTTGGGCAGCATGGGCGGTGTTGTGAGGGAGACACCCATACCAGGCACAGGCAGCGTGTCCAGCAACCAGTTGGCGGGGGACCAGCTGCCTGCCACCACTGCAAGTGCCATTGTGTGCACTGCCACAGCGGTGCTGTGCAGTGATGATGGTGTGGCTGCACAGGTGCTGGGCATGGGTCAGTGGCCAGACGGTCAGTGGCAGCAAGCTGCAGGTGCCAAAGGGCAACCAGAAACAGGGTCTGTTACTGGAGTGCTAGGTAGGGACCCCCCAAGAGAACCCCACTGTGCAGCATCCACCTGAGAGGGGGTCTATGCAGCATGGCTGGTCACCACTGGAGGGTCAGCGTCCCACACAGTTATCCCAGCACACCCATTTGCTCTGGGCCTCCATTGAGCAACAAGTGCAGGTTGGGACTGGGCTGAGTGCACTGCGCACAGAGGTGTGCCTGCTGGCAGAGCAATGTGAGAGGGGCATTGCGCAACTCCTGGCTGGGATGCAGCACATGCAGAAAGCCTTGATGGTTTCCATGGATCGCATTGCACACCGCATGCAGGAGGCCATGACTGCATCCACGGATCACATTGCACAGGTGGCCTCGGATGGCTTTGCGCTGCTGGCAGCCACAGGGCATGGCCAGCCACCATGGACCCCATGCAGTGCATTGTCCACCCCACGTACCCAGGGTCAGGTGACACCATTACTGTCAATGCTGGGATCTGGTGATGGTATCCCTGGCAGGCCTGTTTGGGCACCTACGCACCCCCTCGTGGTCCCACGGGTCGACCCCTGGGGGGCTGTTTCAAACACCCCATCACTAAGGAGCAGCCCATGGCTGCTGATCAGCCACAGCACAGCCACTCCCATGGCCGTGCTGGCCAGGGATCAATGCAGCAACCCTGATGTGCGGTCCTCCCTCTCTGCAGTCTGCCACTGCTGCCCATTGTGTGGATGGGTGACATGTGCGTGTGCATACCACAGGTGTGGCACCTGTGTGTCAGCATCATGCTGCCTGTGTGCGTGCTTGTTGTCTGGCCGCTGGATCTTGTGGTGTGGGCATGATGAGAGCTGTCCTGTGCCAGTTGCGCCTGTTCACTGGTGCCATGCATCTGATCCTCACCACATTCCAATGCGTGTTTGTGTGTGTGAGTGTGTGTGTGTGTGTGTGTGTGTTCATTGCTGTGTGCTGCTGTGTGCCATTGTGTGTGGTGGTGTGCCACCATCTCCCGTGTTCCTGCACTACGCCACTGTGTGTGCATGCCCAGTGCCATGCTCGCCCCTGCCTGTGTGCTGTACCCGTGTGTGTATAATGCATGTGTGTGTAACATTACCTACCTTGGTGCACCACAGTGCTCCTGTGCGATGGTGTCACGGTGTTGTCAGGCCTGCCTCATCAGCCTTGCATCCCTCCACCCAGGGGGGCTGTCCACTGCCCTCCGGTGTGTTGCCTTCATCGTCCCCAGTACTGTCACCCTCATCACCCTCGACAGCTATTCCACAGTCAATGGCCACGTTGTGAAGTATGCAGCAGGCCAGGAATAGACCACAGGCTTTCGAGGGGCTGTACTATAGGGCACCGCCAGACCTGTCTAGGCAATGGAAGCATGCCTTCAGCATTCCAAATACATGCTCTATGATATTCTGTGAGCTGGTGTGTGCCTTGTTGTAGCATTCTTTGGCTGGGGACGATGGGTGCTGGTAGGGGGTGATGAGCCAGGGTCTCAATGGGTAGATGCTGTCACCTGTGTGGATGAGGACATGCTTAGCTCTCTGCCTGCCCTTGCTGTGTCTCTTGCCCGCCCAGGCACCTCCACCTCTTGCCCACCCACCCACCGCCATTCCGTGGCCTGCTCTGCCTGTCGCCCCTGTCAGTCCGATACTCACCCACTAGGTGGCCTGTGGGGATGTTCCACATTGAATCTGTGGCACTGCATGGAGCTGTGCCAGATGAATGCATCATGTGCGCTCCCAGGGTGTGCAGCAAAGACATTGGTGATGTGCCCTGTGGCATCGCACACCACCTGGCAGTTGATGCTCGGGCTCCTCTTCTGGTTTATGTATGCTGGGCCCTCAGGGCCAGGTGGCATGCCAATGTCCACATGGGTGCAGTCAATGGCTCCAAGCACGCCAGGCATACAAGCTACCCTGTGGAACTCCTGTATGGCTGCTATATGCTCCACCTGTGTGCTGGGGAAATGGATGTATTCTGAAGCATGTGGCAGCAGAGCATTGAGGAACTGTGTGAGGGGGCATGACATGGAGGACTGGGTTTTGCCTGTGGTGTCCCCTGTTGGTCTCTGGAAGGTGCCTGTGGTGAGCAGGCACATGACTGCTGTGACTTTCATCTCCACTGACAATGCATGACTCTGTCTAGTGGGTGCCTGCATCTCCTCACTGCATACCTCACAGAGCTGCCTCAGAATTGCCCTATTTAGGTGGTACCAGCCCATTATCTCCATCTCGGTGTACTGCTCAAAGGAGGTGTGGGCACTGTACCACCTGTGTTGAGCATACTGCCGTCGGGCCCTTCCATGGCCACATCGCTGTTCTACCTGACCCCTCACACCTCTCATTATGGCTTCCATCATGCATGGTGCACTATCAGTGGCCTCTGTTGTCTCATCACCCCTGGGCAGTTGGCTGCTGCTGATTGTGTGCTGCCTGGCACCTGTGCCTGCCACTCCATTCACTCTCTCTGCCCCTTCACCCTTTCCTGTGCGACCTGTGTCATGCCCCCTATGTCTGTCTAGCTCTTTCCTCCTTTCCTTCTTTCTCTCTTTCTCTCTTTCACTCTTTCTACCTGTCTCTCTCTCACCGTCTCTTTCTCTCACTCTCTCTGTCTCTCTCTCTCCTTCCCTCTCTCATCTGGTGCAAGTGCTGTCTGTGTGCTTGCGCCTGGTTTTTATAGGCTCATGTTTGCTCGGCGCATCTTGGATTTGCTCCCACATCGCCCGTGGTTGCATCGGATGCGACCATCGCACTCGCTGGCTGTCATGCCCACACACCCCCCTATGATTTAGCTTGCATTCATCATCATTGCACATTGGCGCTCTGGTTCTTGAGCTGCACATTGGCTCCCACTGAATATGGCTCCTTGGCACATTTCTGTACTTGCACCTGCACAACTCAGTTGAGCCTTGCACAACCGCTTTGAATATCCAGGCCCAAGAGTATAATATTTTCAGAATCATAACGCATGCTCACATTGTTTTTACTTTCTTTGTCCAGAAAAGGCACACTGAGCAACAGCTTGTTCCTGGGTGTGTTGTGGGAGCACAGAGAGGCCATTATGCCAGGTCAGCAGATACATAGCCATATTTGCATCTTGTAGACCCAAGTTCACACCCAAAGTTGTAAGAAAAAAGGCTGTATGAGAGGAAATGGAAAAAGACAGAAGTTGGTACTGTGGCAGCCTCAGAAATCTGTATTGACATGCTCAGTTGGTAGTATAGCCTAGAGGTTAAAGCAATCTTGAAGATAAATTATTTTTGCTAACAGTTTGAAATGTAATTAAAAAGTGAGAATTAAAAATTCTCACTCTATCTGAACACCCTGCCCAGTGCATGCCCTGGCAAAATTCTCCTGTATGCAGATGACACTGTCATTTTTGCCACCCACCGCAATCCCGTCTCCCTTCAGGACACCCTACAGCAGTCTTTCAATAATGCCGAAGCCTGGTTTAAGGAGCGCAGACTCGTCATCAATCTTAAAAAACCAAAGCTATGCTCTTTTCCCACCCCCAAAACAAAGCTAGCAACCACCCACTCTGTATCTTTCCTAGTACCAATCAGCCACTGGACAAGTCTGCTCCCTACAAATGCCTTGGGGTTACCTTGACTCCAGCCCTCACATTTCACAAACACATTTGATGCCTAACATCCGCCACTAACACGGCTTGGCATCCTCTTCCGCCATAGAACCTGCCTTCCCCAAATCACGCTCCATGGCTTCGCTATTCGTCTTCCATGTTGTCCATGTAGACTATGGTCTGCAGTCTATGGTGCTGCCGACACGACTGCACTCAAAAGTTCACTTAACCCTGAATAAAGCCTGCAGATTGATTACTGGTGCCCCAGGCTCACACACACCTGTCAGCTGTATGACGAGGCTAAACTCCTTACCCTGGATGAGCGGTCTGATATCAAACCTGCCTCCTCACAAAAAAACCCTACTCAGGCTCTCCTCCTGGGTGACGCATCCATCCACTGGATCCCACCCACTATTGCAACACGGTCATCCAACAAGACCACTCTAATGGTCCCCAGATCAAGAACCAGCCGTGGCCAGAGGTCCTTCTGCTACAGAGCCCCATCCTGGTTTAACTCTCTCCCTGTCCCCATCACCAATGCCACCACCATCTCCAAGTTCAAAACCACCCTTCGAAACCAACTCATCAACACTCGTAGCTGCTCCTGTCTCTGAAGGCAGTCTCCACCTCGACTTCTCATGACAACGCCCACCGGGCGGCTCTCCACCTAGCCCTCCCCACCACCTCTTCCCGGTACACCGTACCTATGTCTAACTTGGCCAGTGCCAGCTGTTTTATGGTATGCCTATTAGATTGCTCAATTTTATACCAACTTGTGTAACACCTGTTCTCAATTACTTGTACCCTGTAACCTAAATGTATTTTGTCTGACCTCAGTGTGACGTGGCACCTCTGATGAACGCCTATTTTTAGCAAACCTGTGCTATGTAACCTAAAACTCTATGTATGTCTTTAATGTGACGAGGTACCTTTGGAAACGAGCCTCTGGCTCAAAGGTTGTAAACTGATTTCACAAATAAATAAATAAAATAAATAAATAAAGGTGATAACTCACTAATTTCAATACACATCCAAAACAGTTATTATATGTGTAGCAAAGTGCTGTAATAACACCTTAAAACATACTTAAAACATCCACATGACTGTATAAGAGGACCAAGACCCTCAGTCACATCATTTACTGATAGGAGCCCAAAACATATGGCTGCCACCAGCATTTAATTACAGGCTGATTTACATATGAATAACTCTGAACTATAAAGACTCACACAAACACAATGTGGCACTCAAATTAGCTTTTCATGTTCTTTCGGACATTAAGAAATCCTGTAGATGACAATACATTTTTAATATGTCTTTCAGGATGCTTAACTGCTTGACTTGATCTTCTCAGCTTTAGTCCATCATATTCATTTGAATCCATGTTCCTTAAAGCTGTCTCATTGTGTACATCATTTCTGAACTCTGCTATTTTTGGGGGGATGTCTTGGTACAATTTGTAGAATCTGTCTCTCTTGCTTCTCTTTTCAGAGTCAGTGATTCAACATCTTGGCTGTTCTTGATCCTCTAAAGAGCTTTAAAATTTCTCCTTATGATATGCCCTTGTTCAGTTTTCAGCTTGAATGATCTTAAGTCAATCTGTGCTGTTACTGTACCTTTTAGGTTCAATGTATTATCTTTGATTCCCTTGAGATATACACTATCTCGTCAATGCAACTCCAGTAATGGTTAAGTACCTTTTATCAAAATAAAACTTTAGTTTCATTTTCTTCCATTGTTTGGTCTGTATTACCTTTTCTGCATTGTTTATTCTGAACAAGTCTTCCTTTACTGGAAGTGTCAGTCTAATTTTTCTTCCCATTAGCAATTATACAGGTGACTTTACACATTCAACTGAATAACTTTGATACGTTAAGAGTCATTTATAGATATCCTTTTTGCTGTTGTGTGATTTCTTCATGATATTTTTCACAATTTGCACAGATTTATCAACTAGTCCATTTGATGGTGAATAATTTGGACTTGAGGTATAATGTACAAATTGTCATTCTCTTGCAAACTGCTTGAACTCAGCACAGCTAAACTGAGGTCCATGTCACTAAATACCTCATCAGGTATACCATGCCTTGAAAAGATTGCTTTCATGCAGTTTGTCACAGTCCTGCTAGTGGTGCTGTGCAGTGTACACACTTCTATATATACTGAATAGTACTCAGTCACAATCAGGTCATCTTTTCCATACCTCGTGAACAAATCCATTCCTACTTTCTGAAAAGGTCTCTCTACAGTGAGATTAGGATTTAATGGCTCTCCCTACTGAGTTGGTCTGTGCTTCAAACACTGCCCATAGTCTGTCATCATCTCTGTGATGTCATGATTGATTCTGAGCCAGTACATAAACTCACATGTTCATCATTTGCATTTCTCATTTTCTAAATATCCTTCCTGGATCTTTTGTAGCATTTTCCTTTGTAGGATTTTTTTGAATCAGGGTTTTCACCTTTGCAAATAATACCATCTACCACAGTTAGTTGATTCCTGCAGTTTCAGTACTTTCAGATATCCAATGTGCACTTGTTTTTTTCTCTCTGGCCACCCACTAGCAGTCATTTCTTTCAGCAATTTGAGTGACACCTTCTTGTCCATTTCTACCTTGCCATGCTTTAACCTGTGCCTGCTGCTGGCATTACAGCAACAACCAGATCTACATGTACCTGTATGTCCGTTTAAGGCCAACATTCCAAAGAATCATTTGGATTTCCTGCTTGCGACAATGCATCTGCTGTACACATCTGTTTACTTGGAACTGGATATTCAGATTGCACCAGACAATGGTGCAAGTGAAGGCACAACTCATCTGAGATGCGCCGGGTCCAGGACAGGGAGATATTCAAAGGTGATGTGCCACCTTTGAATATGGTACAGAATGTGCATGGAACAGTGAAAATGCACTGGTGCATTCCCCAGACAGGGTGGACCGGAAATGCACCTGCACATCCACGGTTACATTGGGTGCAGCATCCACGATATTCAGACTTGAGCATGCAAATGGGGCCATAATGTATGCATGGCACAAATGGGCCATTTGCATGTTATTATGGCTCCATTTGCATGCATTGCCCAGGGCAATCTGGTGAATTGCACCTGGTGCCCTGCATAGCCACTGCTGTCATGCAGCGACTCCCTGGTAGTCTAGCGGTCCCTCCCCCATGCCCGATCATGAGCATATGTAATAAAACTATCTAACCCTGATAGTCTAGTGGTCCCCCACCCCTCCCAGAACCCAATTGCTGGCATTTGTAAAAATAGCTATTCCTGGTAGACTAGTGGACCCCCACCCTTCCAGTAACCTGATAGTCTGAAAAGACATCTATGAACTGCCCTGGTGGTCTAGTGTCCCCACCCCAATCTTAGGTACAAATCTGTAACAGTAATCCCTGGTGGTCCAGTAGCACCCCCATCCCTCCCACCCACAGAGGACCCCTGGCCACCCAGCTCCCCTGTCATCAGAGGGCGACTGCAACCTGCCCACATACTGCCCTGACACCCATGAATGACAACTTACAGGATGTGCTACAAAGCCTTGCTTGAAGTCCACACTGTGCACCAATGGGCTTGCAAGCCACACTGTACTACACAGGCACCAATATGTGAATGACCTTGTCATTCACATATTGTGCCTGTGTAATACAGTGTGGCCACTAGCCATCTGGTCCACACTGTGGACCAATAGGCTAACAGCACATCCTGTAAGCTGTCATTTGGCGGGTGTCTAGGAGTGCAGTGGGTGCAGCCACCCCCGATGATGGGGAGGAGGGAGGAGCTGGGTAGCCAGGGGTCCTCTGTGGGTGGGAGAGGTGGGGGATACCACTGGATGACCAGGGATTACTGTTACGGACATGTACCCATGATCATGGCTACAGGGGGGTGGAGAGTTACACTAGACCACCTGGGCAGTTCATAGATGTCCTTTTGGATGATTGGGTTATGGGAAGTGTGGAAGGTCCACTAGACTACCAGGGATAGTTATTTTTACAAATACCAGTGATTGGGTTATGGGAGGGGTGAGGGAACCACTAGACTACCATGGTTATATAGTTTTCTTACATATGCCCATGATCGGGCATATGGTGGAAGGGTGGGACCACTAGACTACCTGGGCACAGATGAGTGCTTCTGGATGGTGTTCTGGGCAGGTGGGTGGTCACCCATGGCTGATGGCTGCTGTGTTATGCCTTGTAATACAACTGCCCACCTGTGGGTAGCTAGCATTTGAGCCAATATTTTCAGGCTCTACTTTATGCTACAGTATGCAGAGCATCTGGGGATTGTGCAGCAGATGCGCCGTAAATCCCAGGCTGAATATCGGGATGTGCAGCATATGCACGGGCACACCCCCCTGCAGATGCACTACATACATTATCAATGCACCCTGGTGCATCGGGGCTTGCACTGTGCAAGACACCCTTTTGAATATCGCGGCGGGGCACATTGCTGGGTTGCGCCAGCACAACCCCTTTGAATATCTGGCCCTGGGTGTATTTAATATGTGTAAATCTTACCTCTGCAGTTTTATCACCATTTAATGAATTTGTAAAGAACATTCACTCAAAGATTTGTAGAACAATGATGTTAGATGTTCGTTTCTGTAATTAGAAATGTACTGGTTTTCATTAAGGTACAGTGACACTGTATAAACAATATCAACTACATTCCTAACTGGAATGCCTCCCGTGGATTAACAGACCACAGTAGTAACACAATGCTCATCATATATTTATATAATAACTATGGTAGGAGATTACATTAATTAATACAGTCTAATAAGTTGGCTGTAGTATCAACGTGGTTGAGAACATGGCACGTTGTTCTTTTAACTCATTAGGTCTTCACAAGCTTAAGTTGTAACATGTTCTTAATTTCTGAGTGGATGAAACTATTTAAACTAACTCTGAACCATTTAGAGTTGTAAATCACTAAGTAAAAGGTCAACTATACCATAGCATTGTAATAGATGCCCAGAGAATGCCTACTAGTGGCTGATAGAGATCCAATGACCAGTTGTGGCACTCAAGATAGGGTGCAATTGAAAGCATTTAATAAAGTAGATACAAGTAGAAGTGCTTTTTCGATGAGAGTACAACCACAGTCTAACAGCGGTGTTAGCTGCACCAGCAATGGACCCCGGTGCTTTGACTCTCTCATGAGTCTTCCTCAGGGGATCACAAGTGCCATCACTGGTCATTGGATCTCCTTGAGCTTTGTTTGGTGCAGGCCACCCCATCGTGATGAGCACCAGCCATATCTTTTGGTTTTCTACCAGTGTCAGATACCTGCATCTTCATTTATTACATGCATAGCAGTACTGTTGAGATAGTAGAATGCTAGCCTCCCTCCATCTGTTCCAGCCAGTTGTTCCATATACTCCCTTCTTGGTTGCATAAATTCACCTTGGGTAGCATAGATGTTGAGCAATTAAGTGGCATGTATGGAGAAGGAGCAAGCAATCCTTCATTTGTTATGCACCATTCCAGAAGATGGAGGGGGTCTGTCTGCTTCTGTATGATTAGGAAATAAAAAACATGTCAAGTAAACTACTAATCCTAGGGGTGCCAGCCTATAGGGCTGCCCTAAAAAAGATGATGTGGCATATAGCGCTCTTGAGACATTTTGCAGTACTGGGATGTGAGATGGGGTCCCACACCTACTGATAGTACTCCATATTATCAGTGACATTGTAGTAAACTATTTAATAAGCTGCCATTGTTCCCAATTCTGTGAGCCACTCCACAGTGTTGGGGCCAAAGGGTTCACCAGTGTTGCAGAAGAATATGTATGGCAGTTATCAAGGATCCTAGGGTCCATCTGCTCCTCAGCAGTGGGAAGGAACGCCAGACCTCATCCCTGAGGACAGGCCCAGTATTACTAGACTACCTGTTAGTGTGACTGGGCTACCAAGCATGTCCTTGAGAGTTCTCTTATCCCCATGCCAGAACGCTCAGAGGGCAGTGCAATCCCACAGCAGGTGGGTCATAGATCCCTGTGCTTGTGTACATCTCCACCACTTATAGTACGATACCAGTCCCCAGCTATGAAGTTGCAGTGGAGTCCTGTGCCATCGATGCACTATGTTGAACTGAGTGAACCTATTCCTTGTGTCCAGTACTGCAAGCCAGTTGTTTTGCCACACCTTTGCCCAGTCCTGAGAGGACACATTCCTATGTAGCTCTGTACTCCATTTTTTGTCAGATGTTCTCTGTGTGGTCTGGCTTGAGATTCAGGAGCCCCAGGAATACATCCCTAATGGTTGGTGGTGTGGACCCTTTGTGCCAAACTAGAGTATCTAAGGGCTGCTTTTGTCCCATCCTATAGTACGATCGCAAGACAGCAAGCAGGTTGTGTTGCAATTGGAGATATTGCTAGTGTTGCATTCTACTCAGGCCAAATTGGCACTGGAGTAGTCCAAACATTTTCAGGTACCCTATGCCTGAGTCCCTAATCTGGTAAAGACTATGAAGGCCTTTTTGGGACCAGCTCCACCAATTAGGAATTTCTTGATCAATCTGGATGCGTGGGCTCTGCCACAGGGGACGTAGGGGTGATTTTGCTAGCCCTCATTTGAATGCTGTGTTTCACCCAGGCCACCTTAGTAGGTGGTAGTGTGGGATGGGTAGCCACTGCCACTCAAAGTTTCATGAACAGGATGGCTTGTACACACCTCTCCCTAATATGTGTGTCTCACAGTTGGCCAATTTAGAGGGCATGGCATTGCTTGTTACTGGCAGTGTGCAGGTCATTTGCACTAGCAGGTGCACCTCATGTTTCAGAGGAAAGTTGAGTAGATTCCAACTCTCTTGCTTCACAAGCCTTATTAACCTGTGGTGGCTGAACTGGGGTGTTGGAGGTTTGTGATCAGTTTCTACTGTGACACACTGACCATATACCAACTGGTGAAAACAGGCACATTCGAATGTTATACCCAAAATTTCTTATTTGTTTCAGTAGCGTAGCAAATTCCCCGAGGGTCTGGGTGCAAGGGTATGTTATAGGGCGCCCCTGGTTTTGACTAGACATCAAAATTATGATTTGTGCCATTCAAACCTCATGGGCCCGGGTGCAACTGCACCCCTGCACCCTTGTAGCTATGCCCCTGATGTGTTTGAGTATACCTTATTTTTGCATCTGTCATAGCTCTTATTGCATATGCAAGAGGTTGCCATTTATCCTCATATGGTTGCTATAGTATGGCTCCAAGCCCATGTTGTGAAGCAGCTACTAAAACTTTCACTGGATTGCTGGTGTCATAAAACATGAGTATAGGTGCTTTTACAAGCTGCATCTTTAAATTTTTCCATGCTTCCTCTTGTTCATGATTCTATGTCCAGTGATTTCTTTTGTTTAATATGAATTTAAGTGGTGCAAATGTTTTAGAAAAGTCTGGTATAAATTAACCCAAGTAATTCACCATCCCAAGTAATCTTTGCACTTTTTTTGTGTCTGGGGAAGTGGCATATTTAGTACTGCCTCAATATTGTTTGCATCAGGTCAGATTCTTTTACTGGTTATTGCATCACCAATATACGTGAGTTCCTGAACTCCAAAAACACGATTCTCCTTGTTTCAGTTTCAACCTGGCTTTTCTGGTAACCTCAATCACTTTTCTCAGCCTGCAATCATGTTCTTCTTTAGATGTGACCACACAATAATATTATCCCTGGAAGTGTTTACACCTTTGAGGTACTTGCACAACATATACATTGTTTTGTAGTACACCTCAGGAGTTGAGCCTATTCCAAATAGAAGTCTTACAAATCTGTATCTTCCAAAAGGAGAGTTAAATGTGCACAACTTCCACATGGGAATATAATCTGGCCAGAACTGCAAATAAAAACAATTGGAAGCAATTTTATGCTTATACAAACTCTGTAAAAAACAATGAGCCAGGTACGACCCTTAAAAATAAATGATACTACAGTAAATGACCAGAAAAATAATGGCAGAATTATTTAATACTAAATTTTGTGAGATTTATAGTAAAAATCATCAAACTATACCCATAGCCGGTACTGAGTGTATTACCTTTACTATATGGCAGATTTTTGATAAATTACAGACAGAAAGGGGGAAAACAAGCCTTGGCCCTGACAACATTACTGACCATTTACTGCACTTCCTGTTAGATTACATCTCCCACCCACTTAAAACTTTATTTGAAGGCTGTTTGAATAACAACTATGTATCTCCGGAATAGAAACATGCTCATGTCATCCCAATTCATAAACAAGTTCTAGCCAGAGCTGATAGGGCTGGGAAAAGCTATCAAATGACTAATGTTATTTTCCTGTTGGTGCTGTTTAGTCACAGTCATCAAAAACTGCCTTGCCGCGTAATTAGTCCTCTTGAATTTATTTAGTCAGAGTAAATGCTACTGGCGAGTGTGAGTGTGAGTTTGTGTGTGTGTGTGTGTGTGTGTGTGTGACTGCTCCAAGATTAAGTGTGCTTTTTCCTGTAGCTGCAGGGCAATTTTCCCATGTTTTCCTGTAGATTACATTATTTCCAATGGACACCAAATTCCTCTGTTTTCCTGTATAACTAAAGCAAGTCTGTGGGAAGAATTTCCCTGTAGATAGCTCCAAATCCCTGTAAACAGAGTTCCTTAACATTTAGATAAAATACCTGACAATGTAAATTCTTGACAAGATCATACTGTTCTAAAATGATCAATGCCAGCAGTGTATGAATCAGAAACACTCACTGAATTTATCAAAAGGTCAGTTCAGATTAAGCAGTAATGAAATGAGAACTGGTATTTTAAAAAATAACATTTACTTCTACAAAAATGCATGTCTGCTGATTCAAGGCAGTTCTCCTTTGAGATATTAACAGCCCAGTCTAAATTGTTCACTTTTTATGGGGCTGGCAGTATAGGCTAGAGGTTACAGTAGTGAGCTGTAAATGATCTTTGTACATCCAACATTCAGACATGGGTTTGATTCCCACACCCTTCATTTCCATACTGTGCGGCTCTGATTAAATCACTTAATCTCCCCAGTGTTCCTGGGTTGTCCCTAGAAACAGACCCCTATGCCTAGTTGGCCTTACCTGGTTACCAAAGGAAATATATATATATATATATATATATATATATATATATACATATATATATATAGGATACATGATGGGCAGCAGTGAGATATTGAAAATAATCTCACTCCTGCAGAGTGAGGTATGGATATCTCCACGAGTGCGAAGGCATGAGTGAGATACTCACACCTCACAATGCAGGAGTGAGATTATTTTCCATATTTCACTGCTGCCCATCATATGTTCGATTTATGCAATAGGGGACACATTTATGTTAGTTCAGTTTGTGTTTGTAGTCAGTTTAGTATGCTTTTTTTTGTGATTTTGCTTTGTGGTGTGAATGGAGGTGACTGTTGGTATGTGATTGGTTGGTAGTATGAATGGGAAATAGTTGTGTTTTGTTATTGGTTAGTATTTGGGGTTGTTGTTTGTGATTGGTTGAGTTTTGTTTGTGTGTGTGCTGTGGTTGGTTTAATGCCTTGAGTGTGTGGGAGCTTGATTTGTGTCTTCCTGGATGGTGTTTGTTCATATTTGTTTTTCTTTTATGGTTTATCGTTGCTTTGGTGCTCATTTTTGCATTTCTGATGGTTATCTGGCATCCAGTGTGCTGTGTACTGTCATGGGTCTGTATTTTAGTTCTGAGTTATTGTATTTTGTTACTGGTGGTGGCGCGGTGCAGCTACCGGAGTTTCAGTTTCATGGAGTGCCGTGTTTAAAAATTGCGATGTACGATGAGGAGTGAAGAAGTGAGGTACTGGTATTATAGAAAATGTGAAGAGTATACAAAAACCTGCAACGTGCTCCAGTACATAGTTTGGGAATATGTGATATAGTCTGACAATTTGATTTTTGGCCCAGGTTTAGCTCCGAGTTCAGGTCAGGAATGATTTCTTCAGAGCTGCACTTCTGTTGTATAAAATGAGACTTTGTTTGAAAGATGGTGCAATTTGGTGATCTCAAAGTGTTGGGCAGATGTTTTTTAAAAAGGGTGTGGTTTACAAATTGTTTTATGTAGAAAGGTACTGTGCTGAGTATAGTGTTTGTAGTGAGATAGGCAGAGTGAGAATATTGGCTGATGACATAGCAACTGTGTGTGTAAATGTAAATAATCTCACAGTTGCTACATCACCAGGATTTATCTCACTGCAGTGAGAATATGGGTTTTTATTTACAATGTTTATCTCCCACCCCATTGTATAAATATATATACACACACACACACACATATATGTATATATATATATATATATACATATACACACATTGTTAAACTGTAAACAAACAAACTGCAGTACACAGGTTCCAAAGCCATGCAATAACCTCCCCACCATTAATGGAGTCCATCTAACTATGTTATCCCTCTCTGTAAATCTGTTATTTCTTTTTCCTTTTTGTTTACTTTTGAAACTGTCTAGAGGATGGAAATATAACACTTTTACACTGACCTTCTGCTGCGTGGGAGGGAAAGCTCACTCAGTGTAACTGAGCCTCAGACTGTAAATCCTAAATAAGAGATCAGCAATCTGCATCACATGGCCCATCCCAAAGCAGGATTGCGCACACACACACACACACACACACACACTTAAAAGCACTTTCCACTTGACACTTCCGAACTCTGGAACGGCAAACACGCACAGGCCCCTCTTTTGTTCTATGTGTGCCTGGGCAGCTGAACTTAATTAACTCTGTCACGCTAGTTTATGCTTACTTTTTTTGTTTGTTTGTTTAAAGGGCGAGACCCTTCAGGCCCAAAAATGTGATGGGGCTACAGTCCCCTTCCCCACCCTGCTGTTCGTATGTTGGCCCATAGGGATGAAAAAGCTCACACACACTGCAGGTCTTTAATCTGACACTATAGAGGTTCAGTGTTTCACATACATCATATAATGAGTTAACCCCTAGGTTGCTGAAAGAAATAGAATTTGTCTGTTAGACTGAGCTGGACAGATGATAGAAACAGCAGTTTAAAATTTTTTTCTTGTTAATATCCTGAGAAGTTTTGAGGCACAATACAGTAGCATCCCCCCTCCCTCCCTTCAGATGCCTTTAACATGGAGCAGCAAATAGCAAACATCTGAGGGGGAGTGCACTGCTTTGTAGCTGTGGAGGAATACATCCAAATGTCTAAAAAGGTAGTTGAAGTAAAAGCCATTTTAGAGCTATAGTCTGATTGATAACAGAAGGGCTATAGGCTCCACCAACAGCCCTAAAATGGTGTCTGGTCATGTTGGGAAAATTACAGGCCAATTAGTCTCACTTCACCGATATGCAAGGTTTTTGAAAGCTTGATAAAAGATCTTATCACCCCTATTCTGGTTGAACAAGACCAAGAACAGCATGGCTTTATAAAAGGGAGAGGCTGTCTAACTTTTTCATGGGTTTCTATGAAAATGTTAGTGCTGAATTAGATAAAAAAACTCCATTCGATATTATTTATATTGATTTCAGCAATGCTTTCGCTATCATGCCACATTGGGCACTGTATAAGAAATTATTGCAACTTAACCCTTGCATCACTTTTTGGATTATAAATCGGTTATCAAACCATATACAAAGTGTACTAATCAATGGTGAATTGTCTGAGGTAGGCTCTGTAACAAATGGTGTTCCACAGGGTTCAGTTTTTGGTCCCTCTGTTTCAGGCTTTTATTTCTGATCTCACCACACACTGTGTGTCGCTATCCATTAAATACACAGATGTTAAGATCAGTTCCCCTTGTTCCAACACCATTCAGATTGAGACACTACAACAGGACTTAAATCATGCCTCTGAATGGTTTCAAAATGGGGCATAAAACTTAATATGGATAAGTGCAAAGTCATGCACTTAGGTATCGACAACCCCATGTCTACTTCTATTCTAGGTAATAACATTCTTCACACAACATCGGATGAAAGATGACTTGGATCATTTTGAGCATTTAAACCAAGTTATTAGTAGAAATAAGGTCATATGGTCTATAAAATGTCATATTAAGTCTCGGGACAAAACTATCATGCTTCCATTATATCATGCCTATGCCAGACCTCATCTTGAATTTGCCTCTCAGCTGTGGTGTACATTTAAAAAAATCACACTGTCTACAGTTAGAAAGGGTACAACAAAATTTCAAAAAACTCATAAAAGGATTATTTAATACACCATATCCATCTAGACTATCCGCACTTAATTTTATGTCATTACTGACCCATACACTTAGGGGTGATTTACTGTTCCCTTATGATGTAATCTATGATACACATTTAATGACTGAACTTGGTTTGGTATTTAAAGATCGTCCATATGAAACCAGATGGGATCCCCTGCAACTTACAGGGAGAAAGTTTCATTGTATTTCCAGAAAGTAGTTTTACACTTTTAGAGTAATTCATCCCTGGAATAAACTACCATTGAATATTATAATAAGTAAAACTAAAAATGAATTTAAGTGGAAACGAGATACGTTCCTAACCTTTGGTAACACTCTGGAATATTATGCTGTGTGAATACTGAGTTTGTATAGGAGCATTTCTGGGCTGTGTAAGCCTTCTTGCTCCCTATTTCCTTAGTATGATCCTTAGTATGATTTTGTTATCTAATTTCAGTTGCCAACATCCTGCCAATACAATTTGCTGAAATATTTGGCATTGGCAAACGGAGCCATTATTTCTTCCTTTGTTGGTAGCTTAAAATGCTTCCTTTTTACAGCTTGATTATGGTCTCTGGGATTTAAACAAGTAAGTACTGTAGTTTGCCATTCTTTTTCTCTGCAATCACCAATGAACTGACCCATTTAGATGGATAATAAATGCATTTTACAACTTCCTGTGCTGCCATGCCATCTACATTTTTTTCAGCATATCATAAAGTCCAAATGGTACATTCCTGCATGGATGAATTACAGCCTGTACTTTCTTATCTACTCTGATTACATGCTCTCCTGGCAGACATTCCAAACCTTCAAAGAAGTCCTGAAACTAAACTACTAGTGTATCACACTCTTTAGTACCCTGTGTCTGTCCTGCAAGCACTCTATTTGCATAATTCAACTTTCACATGCTCCTAGCCCTAAAACTGATTGCACTACTTTCTGTACTACTAAGAGAATGTGAACACATAAGATGAGTTGTTATGCTTCACTGTTGCAAGGCACTTTCTTTACACTGGAATGTTAGCCCTCCAGGCATCCTGTCCATTTAAAAGTAGACTGTCAGCTTTTTTATTTCATGTTGTCTCCCCATATAAAATATGCCCCTGTAACTTTTAAAAAGGCTATAGAACACCGGGAGTCAGCAGAGAAAGGAGAGAATTAAGTGTCCAGGGGACTGCTCTCCTCTCCTCTCCTGGGGTGGGTTGGGGAGCTTGCCTCACTCTGTAGTGGCTCCTGGTGGAGACCAGGAGCACTGCAGGGCAGAGCTACAATTGCGGCCAAGGAACAAGGGAAAATGGTGTCTTGAGTGACTGGTGATGGCTGCCCAGACCCTTACTGCCACGGGGCCCCTGCACAGCTGGGACCAACCTCAGCAGAACCCAGGGCCAAGAAGGTAAGCCATTAGGCACTTCCTCTTTGGAAGGAGAGAACCTGTCCGATGAAGGGATATGTTGGGTTACCCGGGGGGTGGGGCAGCTGCGATATGAGGTGGGAGTCGGTTATGGGGGTTCCTGGGGAGGTGAGCTCAGTCCTTGGTGGTTCAAAGGAGATGCTGCTCGAGACGCAGTGAGGGAGTAAAAACAGATAATGCAAAAAAAAAAAAGAGGCTATAGAATTGTAATACTGTCCTGAGTTTCTATTTTGGTTACTTGTTTATCTTTTTTTGATACTGTCCCCTAATTCATATGAACCTACTCTTAGCATGGCTTCCCAATGCTCTGGTGCAGTCACACATCAACATGGTGCTGCAGCTGAGCTAAGCTCATGCATGAACCAAGTTTAGACATTTCTTTTATATGAACTAACATGGTATAAGCTAACAGACATTGGGCCAAGGTTTTTAATGTATGTCTCATTTAAAACTGGGCTGTGTAATCTGGTTAAATTTATGTTTGATATTTTACACTGTGATTCTCGGCATGCACATGCCCAAATTAGGAGACAATATGAAAAAAGATCAACAAAATAGAAAATTAGGGACCAAATTACAATTCTACAGCCTTATTGAAGGATACAGGAGGCTACAGGGGCATATTTGATTTAGGGAATCAACATGCAATAAAAAGCTGACAGTTCCCATTTAATCCCAGTGTCATGCAGATGAGATCTGCGCTCTGAATCCTGGTAGTCTCTCTCAGAGGTTCCATGTAAAAAGAGCGAGTGCTCAATGGTGTGGATCAAATTAGCGAAGTATTCACAGTGAATGTCAAAACAGCAACGCTACATAATGGCACCGCATAGTATAGCTATTTGTGAATGTGAGCGATCATTGTATTTTCTATTTAGCAAATGTTTCTCCTTGCTTAGGGTCATTTTACTACTTCCTGTATTGTCTATGCTCCTCCCTTCTCCCTCCCTCCCTGTAAGTTAAATAACACCACTGATTGCTCTGTACTGGTTCCTGTTCTGGTCGAGTAACTGGATTACATGATGGAGTTTGAGCTGATTCAAAGCCAGAAAGGTAGGCTTCTAGCAATATATAATGGCTATGTCTACCGTAAGGACAAGGAAACAAATGAGAAAATCTACTGGCGTGGTGTTGATGCACATAAGTATCAGTGCCTGGGTAGACTGCACACCATGGGCAGCCAAGTTTCTGCTGTAATTAAAGACCATGCTCATATCCCAGATGCAGGTGATGTTGGGGCACATAAAGTAATGGCACAAATAAGGGAGCATGCATGAAATAGCATGGAATCAACCTCTCAGGTTGTTCAGTGCACCAGCAGTGCTGCTGATAGCTTAGCTGGCCATCTACCTGCTGTTCCTTTGATAAAACGGATGGTTCAGAGAATCAGACAAGTTGATAGAGACTGTCCTGCACACCTGCCACAGTTCAGGAGTTGATTATCCCTCCAGAGTTTAGAATTACGAAATCAGGAGCTCTTTTTTATTGTATGACAGTGGCAGTGAACCTGACCATTTTGTTATTTTTGCTACATCAAGCAATTTGAAACTACTACAGGATAGCACTGACTGGATGCTTGATGGGATGTTTAAGTCCTGACCCCTGTTATTTGATCAGCTGTACACAATTCATTGCCTCTGGTCAGGATGTGTTGTCACAGCAGTATATGTGTTCATGTGTGCAAGGAAAAGCAGTTCTTACACACGAGTGTATAGCCAGCTACAAGAGTTGTACCCCAATTTAAAACCTGCCTCAGCTATTATGGATTTCAGATGATCTGCATGGAAATCATTCACTGCTGCATTTCCAAAGACAGATGTACGAGTCTGCTTCTTCCATTTTGCTCAAGCAACATGGAGAATGATACAGAAGTACCCTGACATCCATGAGAAGTATACAGAAGACCCTGATTTTGCACTGCATCTGAGAATGCTCCTATCCTTGGCTTATGTACCTACAGGTGATGTTGCCTGCTTCAATGAGATGAGGGAGTGGGAATTTTTCTCTGCATATGATGAAATGTTGACACCGCTTCTTGACTACTATGAGTCAACATGGATCGGGATACCAAGGGGTCGTGCTGGGAAAAGAGCCGCTGTATTCCCACCAGAGCAGTGGAATTGTTTTGATTCCACCAGTAGAGATATTGCGAGAACCAATAATGCTGTGAAGGGTGGCACCGAGGTTTTAACTGCCACCTCGTGCTTGTCATCCCAGTATTTGGAAGCTGATAGAATCCTTCAGAGAAGAACAACAGCTTACAGAGCTAAAGATTGAGCAGAGGGTCTCTGGAGCAGGAGGATGCTCACAAAAATGGAAATATAAAGACATGAATATCAGAGTTGAAAAAAATCGTATCTCAATATTCAACAAGAAGCAAGTATGATTATTTGCATGGCTTAGCTTATAATTTCCAGTACAAAGTTTGAATTAGTGTAGTTATGCAGCGTGTGCCTTCAATTTTATGAATCCTACCTCCTTAATTTTCAGCGTGTGTTCCTTCAATAAAAATCTCTTCTGCAATCTATTAGATTGTTTTTTTTTTGTCTGACAAGTCACCATTCTGACGCTTGCACTGATATTTATACACATAAGATTCACTTGGGCCCCAAAGTGCAATTTAAGTCATATGCTACTATCAATAACTACTAAGGGTAACACCCTTAACACTTTCATTTTCTTCAGCTGCATTCATAACATCTACATAAAACTCATTTTGGGAGTTCTGTTTTAATACATGCACTCTGCTCAGGCTCATGGGTGACACGCAAAACTAAATTATTTTTCCACATTTTTTTACAATACTTTCCGTAAACTGGACCTTTCTTTGTACTGTACTTCATTCCACATCTAGCACAGTGTTTCACACTATCAGCCTGCTTCTTTGCCTTTTCTCTCTGCAGTGGTGCTTCTACATTTGGATAGGCAATGTATTCTCTTTCTTTGATATCACATGTATTTCTTCACTTAACTATGTCTATGCTGTGGTTCCAGTTGGATATGGGCAAGGAAAGCATCCTAAGACCAAAATCTTGAAGTTTAGGAGGGGCAGACTTCATGAATTTGGATGAAGTACTAAGGAACCATCTGGCAGGCATCAGAGCAGATATGGGGTTGGACCACAGGTGGCTCATCATTAAGAAAGGCATACTGGTTGCCACAGATGAGTGTGTTAAGCTCAGTGGGAAGAACACAAGGGCCAAAGTGCCCAGCTGGTTCAGTTCTGGATTCACCCAGGCAGTAAGGAAAAATAGGTTAGCCTATAGAAAATTCAGGAAGACAAAGAGAGAGGCGGATGGGGAAAATTACTTAAGGTTGGCTACTGAGGCAAGTAAGAAAGTCTAGCGAGCAAAGGCACAGAAGGACCTGCAGATAGCTGAAGGAGCTAAGAAGGGGAGAAGGCTTTCTTTCACTATAAAAATGAGAAAAGAGACAAGTAGGATGGGCTTGTTAGGCTTAAAAAGAGGGGAGGAGTCAGTGGAGAATAATGGGGGTAAAAGCAGAGATACTAAATGAATGCTTCTGTTCTGTCTTCACCAGAGAGAGAAGGATGGACCATTGCCTTCAGAAGGGAGAAGGGGTGGTGAACACAGATGTAGTGATAGAGGATGATAGAGTGAGGGAAGGGTTGCTAGCCATAAAGGTAGACAAATCATCAATCCCAGACAGAGTACATCCAAGGGTACTAAGAGAACTGACTGAGGAACTGGCAGGGCCACTGGCAGGCCTATTTAATAGTTCACTAGAGTCAAGTGTAGTACCACAAGACTGGAGAACAGCTCACATGGCACCCCTCCACAACAGTGGTCTCAAGGATGACCCAGAAAATTAGCAACCAGTCAGTCTGACCTCAGTTGTATGCAAGCCCATGGAGACCATACTTAAGGAAAGGTTGGTAGAATATCTAGAGGAGCATGAGCTTCAGGAAGGCGAAGCAGCATGGGTTCATTGGGGGAGACCGTGTCAAATGAATCTGATTAACTTCTTTGACCGGGTTACTAAGACTGTAGACAGGGGCCAAGGGGTAGACATCCTTTCTCTAGATTTCAGCAAGGCCTTTGACTCTGTGCTCCACAAAAAGTGGATCAAGAAATTGGTGGATCTTGGGGTTGGGGAAAAGATGGACAAATGGGTGGAAAACAGGCTGAGGGACCCAAAGGGAGGTTGTGATGGGAGAGTTATCTGGCACCAGGGAGGTCATCGGGGAAGGGCATCTTCCAATATAAAAGCTGTACAAGAATGAGGGGCATGATATAAAACTGAAAGGTGGAAGCCTGAGGGGAAATGTGAGGAAGTTTTACTTCCCAGAGAGGGTGGTGGACATGTGAAATAGACTGCCACAGGAGGTGGTGGAGGCAAGCACAGTGGAGGGTTTTAAATATGCATGGGACAGGCACAAGGGTTCCTTAGAGGTGGGAAGGAGGGGTGAAAAGCCATTGAACAAGTAGGAACAGAGGACAGAACCTAGTATAGGGCTTTTGGGTGAACTGGATGGGCCTGATGGGCATTATCTGCTGACAATTTCTATGTTTATATGTTACTAGTGGGTCCCCGCAGAGCTAGGTGCTGGGGCCAGTGTTGTTCAATGTCTTCATCAGTGATATTGGGGATGGCATTAACGGTAAAATGTGCCTATTCACAGATGACTCCAAGCTCTGTGGGAGACTGGATACAGCTGAAGGAATACAGGACCTACAAGATAATCTGGAAAAGCTAGGGAGGTGGTCTGGGATCTGGCAGCTTGGTTTCAATGTAAAGAAATGTAAAGTTATCCACATCTGAACCAAGACTCCCAGGACAGAGTACTACCTGGGAGGAGTCCAGGTATCTGCATCAGAAGAGGAGAAGGACCTGGGAATGATGGTCACTAGTGACATGAAACACTCTGTGAACCATAAGGAGTGTGCACCCTGATTGTGGTGCTTTAGAAACTCACCTAATATCCAATCACAATAGTTTCTGGCACTCACTAACCCATAAGAGGGATGCAAAGAAAACAATGCAAGCTCATAGCTTTCACATTCAAATTATTTAAACCATTCCAAGTAGAAAAACACAGGAACTCCACCTGACATGTTTTGGACAAGACAGCAATATGAAGTACTCCACACAGTGCAAGAAAGTAGCAGCAAGGGCAAACAAGATGCTGGGATGCATAGCTAGGGTATCAATAGTAGAAGAGACGAGGTTTGATTCTTCATTTAGTTGTGGTATGATTGAGGGATCCTAGCTGGTGTGTTAGTGACTGTGTGTTTATAACAGAATTTGAAGTATTTTCTTAACTGCCATTTCTGTGTGCTTTTCCATTTCATTTGGGTGGGATTGAGGGATTGTAGCTGATAGGTTTAGTGACTGTGTGTTTGTAATTGGCTGTGTCTGAACTTTAAGTGCAGGAATCACATTACAGGGATTAGTGTAGTTTGAATGTGAGGTCTTAACTGCCATTTTAGTTTGAGTCATCTTTTAGTTGGGGCTGGATTGAGGGATCCTAACTGGTGTGTTTGTAATTGAATTTGAGGTATTTTCTAAACTGCAATTTCTGTGTGCTTTTCCATTTAGCTTGGATGAGATTGAGGGATTCTAGCTGATGAGTTTGTGACTGTATGCTTATAATTGAATTTTAAGTCTTTTCTTATGTAACCAGGGGTCGGATTGATGTTATTTTTGTTTTATTTAGCGCGGTGCCTCCATTTTTGTAGCCCACTACCTGGTGCCTGGGTTCGGGGAGAAAACTGTTGCTCGTCATTTTGGCTAGGTTTGAAACTTCTGCACAGGGGCACCTAAGTAATCCAGACACAGGAAGCAATAACTGAAATGTCCTAACCAGGAGTGGCATTCTAGAGTGTGGCTTTTATTCACAACAACAGAATAATAAAGCATAGATGGACTCCCACGGGGCTACACTCCCTGGTAATGCAGATTAATGGAGACTAGAACACATCTTCTTACAACACGGTAACCCTCAGGTTCTGAAACACACTGGGCTCTCAGCCCCAACCTGTACTCTTCTCTGGGTTCCCTGGTGTGGCCCTCCGGCCTGCACTCGGACACATTTCCATATGGCATGGATATTTCTTGGTGGCTCCCTCTACCACCCATGAGCACTTCCTAGCTCTAAGGGAAAATCTTCATCCTAATCCCACATCTGGGTACTTTCTGCAGACACTGACCAAGTGCCTGGGAGAAAGCTATAGGTACCCAAAGTGAACCTGTGGATGTAAATCTGGTTACTCCAGATGGGGGGTCTCCCACCTCTTGCTCCCAAATCCATACCCAACCATTCATTTAGCTCAATACCTTTCTTGTAAAGCACACTGTTGTAGAATGCTGTCTCGAAATGTATCTCACATTTAACACTCTACTCTTCATAGACTGGTGTCCTGACTTATGTTCTCTGAGTGGCCATGTCCACCCTGAAGACTCCCACTGTATAGATGCATTTCAAGTCACACACAAACTGTAGTACTCTACTTGGGTGTCCTTCCCTGACCCCACAGTAGCAGATACTTTACACACTGTCATGGTGAAAACATGGGCTCTATGTCAGAGCAGACTCACCAGCTGGTTTGCAGGTGCCCCAATGTCTCTGGCAAAGCAAAATAATTTCTTGTGCCTCAGCACTTAAAACAACGAACATCAGGCAGCTTTTCCTCCTCTCCTGAAATTACTGGCTACTTCCCCCCATCCCTTCAGGGATGGGGCACTGGAACAAACTGGGGAACAGTCTCTACCACTAGACCAATTGTCTTCTGTGTCCTTCTCTAGGGTGAGAACACACACCCTCTTCTTCTGTGTAGCTCTATGGCAGAGCTAAGCTCTGAGGGGCTACCACCTGCAGCACACCTCCTGCTCCCTCTGAGCCTCTCCCAAGACTGACTCAAAAAAACCCAACATTCTAAGCTAACTCCTTGCTGCAGCATTCCAATGTGGCTTATGCTGCTGTGAGAATTCTATATGATGTCATCCCTCCAGCTCAGCTGAGACTGAGGACAGAGTGAGAAAGTGTGAAATCCATTTAACTGGTGTCTCACAAGCTGCCTTTCTCTGCTTGCCACTAATCTAAGTGGGATTCTTGTAACCCCGGGTGACAGGGGGGTTACACTTAACTGCAATGTCTGTGTGCTTTTCCATTTTGTTTGGGCAGGATTGAGGGATTCTAGCTGATAGGTTTGATAACTGTATGCTTGTAATTGGCTGTGTCTCTACCACAGTGGGTGGAGGAAGGAGCCACTGCCAGAGGAATCCTTGGCTGAATGTTTTTGAACACAGCCTGTAGTGTAGACCCACCATCCCACCCCACAACCCACCTGAATCCGAGCACACTCTACATTTATGGGGTGGGTCCCATAGGTACTTGTAACATCCTACATCTATATAGGAAGTAGCAAAGAAAGCATAACAAAAAAACAAAAGAAAAAAATTTTGAGAGATAACAAATAGCTGTCTTAAGCAGGCAGTTGATTGAGGAGGGAAACGACCATAATGGGAGTGGTGCAGTGCAGTGGATGTGGAGCAACTGTCTTCAGGGAGACATTCTTGAGGCTGTGATGCTGCCCTATCTTCAGGTCACTTCTCTGGACTGAGGGAGGAGGTTGCCTGTCTCCGAGCAGAGTAGGCCAAGATGAAGGCAGCATCCACCCCCACCCGGAGACCACGAGGTTCACAACCTTTACCTCAAAGGATGCCAGGGAAGAGGAGCGATTAGACTACAGTAGGCTCAGGGAAGGTAAGGGAGGGGGATCAAAAGCACGTCCCAAAACCAGTCCTGCTTTGTAACCCCTACACTGTTTTGGAGGAAAGGGAAAGACCCACTCAGAAACCCGAGGCTGTGATCAGGGAGTATGGGAGGCTTTTCCAGGATGGAGCCCCAGGGAAGGAAGGCAGGAGACCCTAGAGGAAGAGGAAGTTTCTCCTAGTGGGGGACTCTATTGTCTGGGGAGTGGAGTTAGGGACAACTAGAAGGGGAGATAGAGGGAAGTCAAGTGCCTCCCAGGAAGCACTGCATGAAGGGATGAGAAGGGGATCCATAGGATCGCTACAGCAATAGCTAGGAGGGAGCAGCTGGATGTCATTGTCCACCTGAGGACCAATGACTTGGCCAGGAGAAGGGTGGAGTTAGCCAGAGTCCAGGAGGATTTCAGGAAGCTGTGGAGAAACCTGAAACAGATACCACACTCCATGTGATTCTTAGAGGTACTACCTGTCCAGGGCACAGGGGTAGCTAGGGCACTCCACATCTGTACCTTCAACTCCTGGTTGAAGGATTGGTGTGGAAGTGAGGGTTTTGGCTTCATAGGGGACTGGGGCCTGAATTGCTCTGATGCAAGCTTATATAAGGAGGATGCCCTGCATCTGTCCAAGAAGGGGACTTTGGTCCTTTGTGAGAAGTTTAAATGCTTCAGCTGTGAGCATTTAAACTGGCCAAGGGGGGAGATCCAGGATGGTCAGGAGGCTTAGAAACTCTCCCCCATGGGAACATGCAGAAACATAAGTTGACTTATATGGACTGAAATATATCACTCTCTCTCTTCTCTCCACATTTCATGCAGGTGGTCCCTAGCAACAAAACCATTGACATCTCTCTCTGCCTGTCTCTGTCTCCGCCCAAGTGCCAAGGCAGAAGAGTGTGGGTGCCTGTGGGAGCCAATGTCTGCGGTCTGTGTATAGTACGGCTGAGTGAGAGTGAGAGTGAGAGAGAGAGAGAGAAAGAGAGAGAGAGAGAGAGAGACAGAGTCCTGTCACAGTACAGAAGTAGCTTTCTGTGTACCGGTGTAGTTGAAGTGCTGACAGGTCTGCCATGTGTTGGTTCTTTCAGTAAGCACACACACACCCTCTGCACTGTGAGAGCACAGATCAATGTATTTGTAGTGCTGCATTAATGCATACTCACAACCCTTTGATCAGTGGGACTACTTTGTGTCGGGAAAAGATAATTCAGGAAATATCAACTTTTTTATTACTTTATGTGACTCTGGTGTATTTATATAACACTGTAATGACCCCATGTTATAAGCGAAATAACTCACGCCAGGGTGTGTGGTTATTAGGGACCTGCAGCCTTGAGCCTCGCAATGCACTTGGGGTGTTGACTAATACCTAATAACCACACACCCTGTTGTGGGTTATTACTTGCATATAACAAATCATCACTGTTTTCTCCTATATGGGAGCCCTGGCAGCTGTACTTGTCCCCCTCTCCCAGTTACAACAGTTCTGACTTTATCATAGTTAATTTTATACCCAAACCCCCCTGAAAATCAAGGAATAAGCTGAATTATCACTAGGAGAGATCTGGAAGGTTTGGTAATGAAAAGTAGGAGATCATCTTCATTAAATTACACTTTATGGGCAGAGCCATGCTGTCCAGTCTCTCCTAATATATCCAGGTTCCACCTTATGTGCTCTACCAAGGGCTTTATCACTAATGCATAGTACCGGGATGGAGGGAAGGAGAGGGAGAGGGAGAGAGAGTCCTGTCACAGTACAGAAGTACTCCCTCTCTCCCTCTCTCTCTCATGGTACTATATAGACTGCGGACAAGGCTCCCACAGGCATCCACACTCTTCTGCCTTGGCACACTCTTCCCTGGTGCACTCATGCACTGTAAATGGTTCTATCACATTATTACTGTTTTGTACATTCATATGTTCTTTTGTATGACTTTGGACATGTATTGTAATTTACTCAATTTCCCACTACTGTTTATTGTACAATACCTTATAGTGTATGGTGGAACGCTATTCCGCATGGAAATCCATGCCTGGAACAGCACTGTTGTGCTGCACCGAGTACATCACCGGTGCAGCACAACAAGATCGAACGCATTCATGCATGCACACTTGAGCAGCCCACGGCAACACAGAAGTAAGCATGTGGCGGCAGATACAGAAGTAAGCCTTTTTTTTTTGGTCATAGACTTGTTCTGGGGATCATGGCATACTACTTATGGTTGCCCATACACTATAAAAGATTGTGTATGAGCAACAATACACAAACAAGGCACTTGTGAGATCTCTAGGTTTCCGTGGTAACGGACCTCTCGAGCTGCGCTGTCAAGGTCTCTGGTTACCATGGAAACCTCTCGATCACAACTGCCTTGTTGTGTATGCTTGCTCAAACACAGTCCTCCGTTTTTCAACTGTTGTACAATCTTACAATGTTGTATTGTTTGTACTACCTGTGATGCTTGGCCAGCTGGTTCTGATTGCTCTATGATTTTGTAATATTAAAAAATGTATAGTGTGATTGTCTGTCATGAGACATCCGGTGCTCCTGGGATGACCCCCCCCCCAGGTTTCAGTTAAAATGACAGGATATATGTTAAACAGCAGAGCTCTGTAATGTGATTAACTTCCAAGAAGTTGCATTTTATAGCCTTGTTTATGAGCTGTGTTGCTTTGAAGCCAGGAACTAAAAATATCTATTTTAAAACATCTTCAGAGGATGAACAGTTAATTTCAGCTGGTGTTAAAATGCTATATTGCACCTACTTGAGATATGGCAGAGCTTGTCATAAAAGTCCTGTGATGTCTTTGAAAAGCAGGAAATCACACTAGATCAAAGGAAATAGTTAAGAAGTCATATGGGGAAATGAGTGTTTGCTGATGTCACTTTATCTAATATACCTCCTGAGTAATGGGACATCCTGTGTGTATTAATTTTTATATTTAACAGGGAGGAGCCAGGCGACATCATGGAAGAGGTTGGCAAAGACAGTTTTAAACTATTCTGTGGCTGATCTTAGACACACTTCTCTTGTGGGCTCTTAGAAAACAGCAACTACTTTAAGCACTGTTTAGAAGGTAATACATTAGATAGGAAAGCCTAATTGTATTGTGGTAGGAGTTATGTTTGTACTTTAACCTTTTTCTTTTAAGTGATTGTATGCATTGTGATATATGGTTCTGTGTTTACATTTTACATATTTTTTATCCATTTTTAAGTAAATCTATATTTAAAGAGACTGCCTGGTGTGCCTTTCGAAAATTCTTTTTACATGTGAAGTACAGATGGTTAAAGTTGACACTGTTCATAAGCTTAACGGTAATACCAAACTGGGAAAAGGTAAAAATTTTCCTAAGGTCTTTCACAGAGTTTTTAGGGTTCATTTTGGATACCTGGTTAGGTGCCCTTAGGCAAAAGATATCTGGCATTCCCCGAAGAGCAGAATTATCTGAGCCTGTACATTTGGGTATGCTAGCATAAGGTTCACAGTTCGCATCTCTCAAGAACTTGAGACCAAAGGTGATTCGGACCCACAAACAGACAGGAGGGTTACCCTGTTCTGTTAACTGTTCACAATACTGCACTTGGAGGTTGGCATTGTGGGAGCAGAGGGCCTGACCTGCTGAGTGGAGCTGTGACACTACCCACATACTATTGTAACTAATCATCCTTCACAACCCTATGTAACCCCCCGTCACACCGTGAGATGAGCAACTTGTTGTTCAAGTGTGCCCTCCTGGTGAAACATTTCAATAAATAAAATATATAATAAATAATGTGAAAGGAGTGGGGGGAAGGAGCACCACTGCCTAGTACCCCACAAAAAGGCAAACTCCTCAGATAGCCCTCCATTCACTAAGACTTGGGCTTCAAATGTGGCATAGAGCAGTTGTACATATTTTCAAAATCCCTCCTCCAAGTTAAACATCTACAGTACTGTTGTTAACTAAGGCTATGCAACCCTGTTGAAGGGGCTCTTGAAATCCAGGGAGATCACGAATGCCTCCCTTGAGTGGCAAGAGCCCCACTGGACCACACTGAGCAAATGATTAATATTATTATAGGAATATCTACCCTGGACAAAATCTTTTTGTTCTGGATGGAGACAACTGCATCACTAGGGGGATTACCTCAAGGAACAGGGAGGTGATTTTGCCACTGCACAACAGCCTGGTTAGACCACATCTTGAGTACTTTGTGCAGTTCTGGAGGCCGCACCTAAAGAGGGACATCCAACTCCTGGAGAGGATTCAGAGAAAAGCAACCAGAATGATCCATGGCCTGGTGGATATGACATATGAGGAACGACTAGGGGAGCTCAACCTGTTCTCGCTGGAGGAAAGTAGGGTCCGGGGGGACATGATTGAGGTGTTCAAGTACCTCAGGGGAATAAATAAGGTAAGCCAAGCTAGGATCTTTCACCTGAAGAACAGTGGAATCACCAGAGGACACAGCTGGAAGATTGAGAGTGGTAGGATTAGGCGGTACTTCACCGAGAGATTGGTGGAACCATGGAATGCACTACCTGGGGAGCTGGTACAGGCAGCTATGGTGGAGGAATTCAAGTGAGGGTAGGACAGGTATAGGCAAGGGGTGAAGCAGAGGCTGGTTTGTCCTGGGGGGGCAGGACTGGGGGATGGAGTAACAGTGGAAGGAGACAGATATAGGGCTACAGTACCCAATCAGGATGCTGAAGCACGAGCAGACTTGATAGATCAACAGGCCTACTCTGCTGGTGTTTAGTATGTATGTTAGTATGTAACTGCTAGTCTATACCTGGTCTTGGTATAGCACCAAGACATGTATGTTGTAAACTGAATCTATTAGAATCTCCAGCAGTCCTATGGACGTCCCCGCAGCTGCTGCCCACATGATGCATCATTCTTGGATAGCCACAGGATGTTGTGAGCACGCCGCTAGGAGCTCTGTGTTTTAAAATGCCAGGAGGGTGGGACACAGGATCAATCAGATAAATTCAATGTAAACCAAAGGCGCCATTAGTAAAAGAAGCAACTTTTTGTGAAAATGCTAATTGGGCCCTGCCTCTCCCTGAGGTGGGGCCCAATTGTAGGTGGACATTTCCCTTTAAAATACACTTGGACTGTCCTAATAAAATACAAGCATTTGTCAATGCCGAATGTTCACTTGCAGGTATTTGCAGTGGTGTATGGCATGTATGGTGCTTTACCCTAATGCCCTGTGCGATTGCTGGTATTTGCACAATAAATTGTCAGCATGATCTTTTTGTTACTCCCATTGTGCGCTACATAGGCGGAAACACGTTTTGGGCAGGATGTGAAAAATGACAGCTGTACTGCTCATAAGGAAGTGTGGTAAAATGCCAATGTTGAAAATCTGGAGTGGAAATATTGAAAATTCGCAAACCTACGAGCGTGCGTGGGAACTGTGCAACGCACGCTCGAAAAACAGTCATTTTTAGGAATTTTTCACCAAATTTTCAACATTGCCATTTTAAAACCTCTGCTAATGAACAGTATCACTGTGATTTTCTTACTGTGCCCCATACTATTGATTTCGCATACCGACTGCGCCATTGTGCACTTACATGGGGGAAAAAGACGCTTTGGGCAGGATGTGAAAATGACAGCTGTACTGCTTATAAGGAGGTGTGATAAAATGGCAATGTTGAAAATCTGGAGTGCAAATATTGAAAATTCGCAAACGTACGAGCGTGCATAGGAACTGCGCAACGCACGCTCGTAAAACAGTCATTTTTAGGAATTTTTTCACCAAATTTTCAACATAGCCATTTTAAGACCTCTGCTCATGAACAGTGTCACTGTGATTTTCTTAATGTGTTCCATACATTGATTTCGCACACCGACTGCGCCATTGTACGCTACATGAGCGGAAACATGTTTTGGGTGAGATGTGAAAAATGACAGCTATACAGCTCATAAGAAGGTGTGATGAAATGGCAATGTTGAAAATCTGGAGTGAAAATATTGAAAATTCGTGAACTTACGAGCCTGCATAGGAACTGCACAACACACGCTCATAAAACTGTAATTTTGGACTTTTGCAATCAAATTTTCAACATGAGTTTTTGGAACCCTTCTCATGAATGATGTCACTGTCATAGAGTCTTATTGAGGCGAAGGGTGATTTCACGCGAGTGACTGTGCAGTGCCGCGTAAATCACCCTTCGGGCCTGAATAACACCATGACGAGAGACATCACTCATGAGAAGGGGTCCTAAAACCCCATGTTGAAAATTTGGTGCAAAAATTCCAAAATGACTGAGATATGCATAAAGTTGAACCCCCATGTAGCCCATTATACAGCTTATCAGCATTTCCTCAGTTCTGCAGTCGGCTTTGAAGAGTGCAGACGTGTTCCCAGTCCACAGAAGATCGTCGCGCCAGAGTCCGGAGGTAAGTATGGGGTGGAGGGTGGGGATGCTGGGTGTGCAGTGGGTGGGTGCGGTTGTGGGAGGGGTTGGGAGACGTGCTAAGTGGGACCGCTTTTGTTTACAGGAAAAACAAAAACAACGACAACGTGGGACATTTGCCACGCTGGGGTGGGCTCCCAGCATGGCAGAAGAAGTGTGGGGGGCCGAGAAGCCAACAGGGGATTGGGCACCCCCATCGGCAAAACAAAGGAATGGTTTGCTACACTGGGGTGGGCTCCCAGCGTGGCAGCAGGATGGCTTGGGTGGGAACGTGGAGCCGACGGGGGATTGGGCACCCCCGTTGGCAAAACAAACAACATTTTCCACACTGGGGTGGGCTCCCAGCATGGCAGGAAAGCTTTGGGGGCAGCGTGATGCTGCGGGGAGCGCTTTGACGGAGGGGAATTGGCGGCGGCATTAGGTATGGCAGCGTGTTTTCCTTTGAAGCAGAGGAACACCACTGTCATAGCTGAGCCCCTGCACCCATTGGTGCAGGACACCATGCCTGCTCAAGGGAGCAGTGCATTGGATGGGAGAGGCTCACCTCCAAGTGTGCTGTTTAAACGCCTTTTGCGACAAAAGCGCAAGAGAACGTAAAAATTGCATCAGGTATCATATACAGGTACAAACAAAGAAGGTTTTTTTTTTTCCTTCTGTATGTAGCCCTCCAGCCTGGAACTCTCTCGGCCACTGCACTCGCCGACTTGCTCTACCACCCGCTGTGTTCCCCGCCATCTTCAAGTTTGCCACGGTTCCCCGGTTGGGAGGCTACAACCCAGGGAGACTAGTGGGGCAGTGGCGGGAACCAGCACTGGGCATATGGCAGTGGCACTGGTGAGGGCCATTGTCTACATCCAGGACTGGAGGTATTTCTTTGGTGTGCCTGATACTCCCTCTTCCAGTGGAAAGTGTCTGGTGCTGCGGTGCATGGCAACCCTGCCTGCATCAGCCATGCTCCTTATGTACAGCCTGGCAGCTCATGGTGCCTCTCGGTTCCACCAAGGGTCACTAGAGTGCCGGACAACCCTGCCTCCCACTCCAGAGAGGAGAGCAGCCCAGCGGTGCTCTATCCATCTCCCTCCCCTGCCAACCCCCCGACTCCCAAGCTCACTCCCGAACTCAGGTCGTCGGCATGGCGCAAGGTGTGGCGTCAGTGCCTCAACCCTCAGCACCACCGGGCCAATCTAGAGAAGGGGTAATTAAAATTTCTCAAAAGCTGACAGTGTCCCTTTAAGCCCAGAGATATGAGTTTCTGCCTGTTGCTTTTTGACATGGAAAGCCAGGAGTTTACTGGCCTTGTCTTCGCCCTATCAGCCTGTTCTATTTTTATACCACAGTCCCTCAAACATTGCTGCTCCTATATTCTTTATTCTTTTAATTAATGAATATATTAAGACATTTCTGACAGTTGATTGAGACATTTACTTTCAAAAAATTTCACAATAATGCAACTATTGTGTAAAAATTTAAATCATTTCCGTATATGATCCATTAACTGCTGAGTAATTCCTTGTAAATATGTGTAGATAATTTTGTTACTTTTTGATATTGTATGTCTTTTATATGTTTCACTGCACTTTTAATTGGTGATATCATCATGTATTTTGTATTCAAATGTGCAGTGCGTTCCTAGGCCACACCCTGAGGAAGGCTTGATTGCGTAAGAACTGGGGCGGTTTGGTGCAGCTCTAGCTTGCCAAGAATAAATCACAGCATTTTGTACTTTATCTGGTTTGCCCGCAATTTGTTTTTCTGAGTGCTAATTTCTTGGAGTTTCTGTATGTGTTTGGGCACGCCACCCACTATCAACACCAACCTCCACAGTAGTAGTGTGGCTCAGTCTAGTACTTGTAGTATCCATTTGCTTCTTGTACCCACTGCACAAAGAGCTCCATTGAATGCATATTGGTGGTGGTCTCTTGGAGGCTTAAGATATCCAGACTGAGGAAGGCCAGGAATTTGGAGCTGCATCATCCATGAATTCTGGTTTGGCTTCCATTTCTCCACTTGCTATTGTAAGCATAAAATGCCAGGAAGCAATCAGGGAGAGAACACCAAGCTAAGTTTCAACTAGGAACAATCAGAAACTTTGAACTTCAAATGCAATAAGGTGAGAGAGAGAGAGAATGAGGGTAAACAAGGAGCTCATGTCTGAAGAGGTGATATTAAAACTGCTTTGTGTAAATTAGAAAAACTGTTAAAGAAAGAGCTGGACATCACATATAATATTATTACACTTGAGCAATACTTAAGTAAAGGACAAGTGCCACGTGGTCTACGAATTTCATAGAACCCTCAACCAGCTTCAGTACATTCAAATTTAAGGAACCGGCTTGAGGTAGTGTTGTTATGTTCAAAAACCTTTATTGAGTTACTTATTAAATTCATCATTAAGAAACACAAAGAACTTAGAGTGAAAATTGAAGAGGATAAAAAAGAGGTTTCAAAATTTAAAGATGCTGGTGTTTATAAAGAAACTAATCTGTCTATGAAATGGAGACTCTCAAAATAGGAAACAGAACTAGTAGTAAAAACACAAAAAAAACTGCTAAGGGAGCAAAAGGATTTTGAGAATGAGAGAATTATCATCAGGAAATGTAAAGATAGAAGTAGAAGCAAGAGTGGATTCTAGAGTGAGGTTTGCTGGAAATAACAATACAGACAGTATCAACCAGTGAGGAAGTGGGCCTTTTTTTGGACAAGGTTAAGCAGAGAACACAGATGGACAAGGAAGAAGAAAGAGAAAGACCAGGAGGGGCAGAATGGCAAGTAAAAGACACTCCCAACAAGAGCAAAACTAAGGGGAGAGGATGGGGCAGAAAGTTCAAATAATTAACTTGTCGAAGAGAGAACTAACAGGGGTCCTCAAAAGCAGACTTTCCTTTGTCTCCACCCCCTAGCATAAGTTTTCAAATACAAGCTGATCTATTCAGATTCTTCTGAAAAATCAAGTTGCGAGACTTTTTCAACAAAAAACGAGTACATTCAAATTCTGCTGTAAATATGGGTTTCAGTGTGTTACAGGAATTAGCTGATGCCCCTGACCGAATTGATCTCCCTGAGCACCTTGACCTCCAGGACATTGCAGATACACCAGTGGATACTGACTCTATTATTGATTAGATTGGATTTCTGAATCAGCACAGTGCTCAAATTCTGACTGGTGTAAGTACTAGTGTTTCTGATGTTTTGAGAACGATATCAGATGAAGCCGATAATACTGTTTCAGCTAGGAGTGATTATAGTGGTGAAACACACCTTGAGGTGAATGATGTGAGTATTTTTCCAAATATAGCATGTTACAAGAAAGGAAAACATTATTTAGACTAGATTCACAGTTTATGCCAAATGTTAATAACCCTACCATTTCATTGTTTGAAAGAGTTGTATTGTAACAAGTGAATGACACAGAAAAAACAGAACAATCAAAGAACAGAAACTTGAATGAAATGGAAAAGAAGACATTAAATAAACTGTCAGAATACACAGATATAGTGATTAAGCCTACGGATAAGGGAGGTAACATAGTTGCCCTAGAGAAAGAACATTACATAAATATAGTGATGAAAATTCTGAATGACAGGGACAACTACTCAGGCTCCCACCCAACAAGTATAAGGTAGAACTTTTTCATCTGCTTCAGAGGGGGGTTATGGATATTGACATTATGGAACAGGAATGTGACTATATATGGAATGAAAATCCAGTCACCCCAGGACACTACATCTTACCGAAAGTACATTAAAATATGCAGGACCCCCAGGAAAGCCCATTATATCATGTGTTAATTCCCTAACAGAGAGATTGGGTAAATTTGTAGACTATTTTTTACAGAAATGTGTACATGGAATGAGGTCCTTCACTAGGTACACCACACATGCACTTAAATAATTGTCTGATTTTGACTGGAGGAACAACATTTATTTATTTTTTTTGTTACCAGGAGAGATGCCCTAAGCTGAAAGTTTGTTTACAAGTGTAACCTGGGAGCATACGGAAGTTAACAGACTTGCTCAGGGTCACACAGTATGCAAGTGGGGGGTAGGGGCTGAGGAATTCAAACCCAGATCTCCAGGTTTGTAACTCAGAGCTTTAAACCACTACTCTATACTGCCTCTATGACATGACATGACATGGTTTACTATAGATACAGAACCCTTCTACACTAGAATTAGACATGGAGATGGTATAAATGCTTGCAGATATTTTTGGAAAAGGAACCAGATAGTTCAGACCAGTCAATCAATTTTACCTGGTTGGCAATATAGTTTATTTCAACCCACTATAGCTTTGAATTTGCTGGTGATTACTTTTTGCAGGTCTGTGGAACTGCCATGGGTGCCTCAATGGCCCCCTCTTATGCGAACCTGTTTCTGGGTAGGTGGGAAGAGGCGATAGTATTTCGGGATACTAATGCATACCTACCCAGGATCAGCTTCTGGACTTGTTTTATTGATGGCGTCCTGTGTATGTGGGAGGGGGATCCACAGGAGACTGAGTTGTTCATTAATTGGATGAAGAACAATGATTTAAACTTGAAATTTACCTCAAAATAGATCTAGAAAGCATAGATTTTCTGGATTTATCTTTGCACAAACCAGGACCAGGGGATGTAGGTGTCCAGACAAAATGATATTGAGAAGAAACTGTCAGAAATTCATTTGTCACCCCTAGGGGCACTATCCCTAAGGCTACTACCCCTGTCTGTATGTCTAAACACAGGTTGAGGGACCTGGATTCTGTATTAAAGTGTCTCCACCCAGAGTAATGGTTATGGGGACATCTGTCAAACCTGTTATAGCCCTCTGGGAATCTGTAACTACCCACCAGCCCTCCTAGTGGCTTTGAACCTTTTGCAACAGTCAGCACACAATTAGCAATTTGCATGAATGATATGCACACACCCTTCACACTTACTGCCAGAGTTGGACCTTCAGCAATAACCCTGGAGACCACCTGTAAAACAAGGCTAGCAAAATAAATATACACTTCTAGAACTGTGACCCATTAATAATATGCACATAGGCCAGGTTAAACGTGAAACAATCTAATTTATTTAAGGGATCAAGAACAAAGAAGGGGCACGAATTTAGTTAAATAATTGGTATTTTGATTTTATTCAGGTTCTTGATATGCACTTTTTTAGTCCCAAATAAACAGTTTTACAACCCAGGATGGAATGATGGCTAGTAAGAGGCATTGCCCAGGGATGGCCAGCATTGTACCTGTTGTTGGAGCCCTTGATGGAGAGGAAATGCCATTAGCATGTGTAAGGCCCTGGACCCCTGCCTTTTTGCAAATGACGGGTGGTATGCTATTGAAGCTGACAGCAGTACCTGGTGGGGACTGGGTTCGGGGAGGACTAGGTTACTTGGCACAAGGGGCCTAGGTTTGGCCACTCTGTACAGGGGCACCCAAGTAAATCCGTACACAGGAAGCAATAACTGTAATGTCCAATACCAGGAATGGGATTCTAAAGTGTGGCTTTTATTCACATCCAAACTGAACAAACAAAGCATAGATGGACCCACATGGGGCTACATTCCTGGTAATGCAGATAAGAGTAACAGAACACTTCTTCAACACTTCAGCCCTCAGGCTCTGAAACCACCAGGCACACAGCCCAGACTTGCACACTGCTTTGGGTACACAGCCCGACTTGTACAGTATTTGGGTTTTTCCCCAGCTCGGCTCCCCTGGCAGCCACTCAATCCCAGTCCATATGGCAGTGAACCAAATTTTCGGTTGGTGGCTCCCAAACCACCTTAGAGCCTTCAACTCCTTAAGGGAAATTTCCTTTCAATCCCACATCTGGGTACTTCCCTCAGCACTGGCAAAGTGCCTGATGCAAAGTAGAAATCCACAGAGCAAACCCATGGAGGTGGACCTGGTTACTAAAGATGGGGGGCCTCCCACCTCCAGCTTCCACAGCCCATACCCGGCCATTTCTCTGGACATTAAACAACTCTTTTTGAAAGCTTGGCAATGTATATTAAAGAGTAGATGTATAGCACATCTCCTCTACATGTCTTGACTTTCCCCTTGTGCTGGAGTTGAACATACTTTTACTTTGGCTAAGCCTATTCCTCTAGGCCTCCCACTAATTCAGCAGTCTGATCCCCACTTTAACACAGTTCAGGTGAAACATAGGCCCTTTGACAAGAGCAGAACTCACCCTTTGGTTGCAGGTGCTCCACAGGTGAATCTTGACATCTTCTCGTGCCACAATCCACTTGGAAAAATGAGGTAGCTTCTTCTCTAGCAGAAACCAGGGGGTTGCCCTTGTAATAACAGGCAACCCTTCCACCCCCATCCCCTGAGGGATGGGGCACAGAGACAGTATCAGTGGTCTCCACCAATTCAAGAACAGCTTACTGTGTTCTTCTTTAGGCGGAAACACACACCTTTCCCTAGAAGTAGCTCTACATCAGAGTTTAGGCTCCAAGAGCCTGTGCACAGACTGCTGTGTTCCTCTCTTCTTCACTGCTCACATAACTCTGCCTTCAAAAACTCCCAACATTCTAACCTAACTCCCATCTGCAGATTCCAATGTGGCTCATGCAGCTGCGATAGTTCTATGGTGATGTCATCCCTCAGTCTCAGCTGAGACCGAGAACAGAGTGAGACAGTGTAAAATCCATTTAACTGGAGTTTCACAAACTGACTTCCCTGCCTACTACTAGGTCTTACTGGGATTCTAGTAACCCCGGATAACAGGGGGGTTACACTCACCCTGGGCCAGGAAAATGACTGTCCACAGTCATTATTTACGTGGCTTAGGCCATCCCATCCTATGTGCTACCTGTGGAGGGGGGTGATCAGGCCCCCTTTTACCGTGTGCTAGCACAGGCAGGCAACACTAAGGGCCTAGAGGCCTTTGGCAGACATATTAGCCTCTACTCTACCCACTAACTATGGGTTCCTAGTGGCTCTGGTAGAACTGTCCAGAGCATAGTCCTAATAGATCAGCACTGCAACCCCTACTGCAGGTCAGGGCCACAGCTTGTCTATCCCCCCTAGCCCTCTAGGGAAAACCTATTCACCTCTAACTTAACATAGATACATAGAGAGTGTCGGCAGATAAGGGCCTATGGCCCACCCAGTCTGCCCATTTGAGCTTGTAAGTTCAGTTTATGTTTTCTTAGAAGTCTGTTGCCCCTTACCCCTGACCTCCAGAATTCCTTTATGTCTATCCCATGCATTCTTAAATCCCGTGATTGTTTCAGCCCCCACCACTTCCTCTGGCTGATTCTATCTTCCTCAGGAACACCTGCAAGGAACAGAAAGACAACACACACTCCTAATCTGCATACACAGTCTATCTAATACCCCAAAACTAAACAAACCGGGGACCTCCCCGGCCTTGGGCACCCTGCAACCACACTAAGAACTAATACCATCTATTACATTACATTACTGCCTCCTACCCCCACAACCACATCTGTGGAAGGAAAGGGTTACTACAGTAACAACAACAACAACGGTACTTTAAATACTACACACTAAAGTACTAGTGAGGCACTCCGATGAGCCCCTCCTCCTCTTCTTGTCTTCTCTTCTATCTTCCTCAGGAACACCTGCAAGAAAAAGAAAGACAACACACACTCCTAATCTGCATACACAGTCTATTTAAACCCCTACCATCAAAACACTGGAGAATCTCAAAAATATATTTTTTTTAAGAAAAGGTAGGAAAAACAGTATATACATTAGAAAACAGTAGAAAAACAATGACATTATTTACAATACACATTTGGGGGATGGAGTGCCCTAAAAGTACCATCTAGTGACCACAGTGCCCAGAGGCTAGTCCATTAAAGAGTCTCTCCTGGTCTGGAGCCCGGTGAAGCACAGTTCTAGCAAGCCAAAGTCCCAAAGGGGAGATTCTTTGAGGACAATTCACACATTCTGGAGTCTGCTAGTGTAAGGTGTGTCCTGCAATGTCATAAGGAAAGAAAAGTTTGGACTTACCAGCCCCTTGTAGAAGGAATCATACACACCGATATGCTTCTCAGCCAAAGACTCTCCCTGGCAGCATTCTTCCGATATAGGACATCTATGGGAACATCTTCTGGGAACTACAGGAGGGCACATCTGTGAACTGCTGGGTTGATGTCATCTCTGGAGGTGGAACCTTAGAATAGGAACAAAAAGGAAAACAGCTGGTCTGACGTCATCCGGTTGCCAGGCAATGAAGCAGGATACAGCTGGGCTGGTGTCCTCTCTGGATCTGAAGTCATCTGGTGGGCCAGTCGGTGGATTCTTGAAAGGCCAGTACACTGTAGAACTGATGAATGTGGGGCACCTGAGTCCTGGATGTCCATACTGGCGGATCAACAAAGGCACTGCAATGGCTGGTGTGGCAGTATTGACTACCACTGCTCTGCTTTCCATCTGGTAGGCACGGGCACATTTGCAGGGAGGTCCTTGCATTGAGGCCAATAGTACAGGGGATCAGAAGCTTGAATTATTACCTCATCTGGGTGCACATAATTCACACTGTAGAAGGTTTCACGTCCCTCTCCATCCACTATTCGAACAGTGTCCATAAACTGTCCTGCCTCTCTTCCACTGGGTATATTTTTCATGAAACAGTTTGTTCCTGACATGCTTGTTTGCACCAGGATGCACACCTTTCATTGCTTCAGCCCAGATCCAGGATTTCTTGCTGTTCTCAGTCTCCTCCCAGACTTTCCGAGGAAAGGTAGGAAAGGACATCCCGTAGATTTCATCTGCCTTCTTACGAACCAGTTTCTCCTCTTTACTGGCTTGGGTCAACCTGAGACCACTGGCCTGGCTTGGGGGCAGTCAGTCCTGGTTCTGTCAGCTACGCATTCTCAATGAGCTGAAAAATGGATCCATGACTCTTCTTCTTCTTGCATAGCCAGGGCAGTGGCATCACCACTGTCTTCCATACATTCTTCTGAGGCAAGAGCTTGAGGCTGTGTACCTGTTCCTTTTTCACAAGGCCACATAGGTTCCCCTCATCTTCTTCCTCACTAAGAATCTGTGCCCAGGAGTGAGCAGTCGTCCTCACTCCTGAGACTATCCATTCATCACTAGGTGCGGAGGTTGACACCTCCCATTCAAAGGCCTCCCTCATCTCATCTTCTCCTATGAGACTTGGGCAAGGCCCCCTTCCAGGGGTCTACTGATGCTCTGTCTGAATTATCCTTCTGCGATCCAGCATCCAAAACATCAGCATACTGTTCTGTCTCTAAATCTGCATCCTCTAGCTTTGTGCCACACTTCCCCAAGAGGCCTTCTTCAACAGGCTCTGCCTGGTGCTGTGTGCTGCCAACTACAGACTCCTGAACCTTTGTCCATGTGGGAGCCAAATGAATCTGAGGCGCTTTATACAAGCCATATTTCTCTAGGCACCCAGAACAGTGAGGTAACATGAAGATGTCCCTTCCAGCATTTAAGCATATTTGACACATTTGCACTGGATATCCAGGAATCGCCACATGAGAAGGCAGTTGTCCTCCATAATAACACCTTTCAATGTCCCTTAACCTATTTACTGCTGCTGTTACTGCAGCCTGGGCATGGTCTGGGTAGCGAGCTGGTCCTGAGGCCATAACTGCAGGGAAAACAAACAAATGCTCACTGTTACTAAAAGTCCCACTTCACTTAACACTTTCTTTTACTTTTAAAATGGCTCCTCTGCTGCTGTGTTTACATTACTACCCCACCCTGTAATGGCGGTGGCAGCACTCCTGAGCATCAACATTCAGAAATTGGGTCAAGCCACTGCGCATCTGATTTACACACACTACTGATAATTTTGCTCAAAACTGCACAGACTTGCACTGTTCTTTTTCTAACACATTTATATGATTTGCCACAGACTTTTCACTTGCTGGAAACATTTCTTTAGCTCACAGTCCCTTAAAGCCTCAGGATTTCAAGCACAGGATTGCCTGTAACTAGTGCTGCACATTTTGCTACAGCTCACTGTCTCTTTGCTGGCTTTGAAACTTTAAACTGATGCTGAATCCATAACTATGCTCACAGTCAATGGCTTAACAGACTTGCTTTTGCTGGTAAAACTTGACACAGTCTTTATTTGCAAAGCGACTACACTGCTGCACACATATTCAGCTGGCTTTTGGCAGAAATCTGGTTTTGAGCAATTATCACCATTGGTACTCACTGTTATCAGTAGCTGTTAGCTGCGATGTAAAAAAACGGTCTGCAGCCAGTCTTGGAGGCCTCAGAAAGGAAGCGGGTGGGCAGTCCTGCCGATCATCTCTCTGATCACCACACTTGCAATCCAGTCAATTGAGATGCGGGTTGAGCCCGATTTTAAACAGCAAAGTCTATTTTTATTACTTTTACAGTGCTTTTTAATCACCGCGATGCTCCTCCACTAAGCCAGTACACGCATTCCTCTCACGCTCCCTCTCAAATGCTGGGCAGTCACTGTAGAGCTGGCTGCGGGGTGGGACTGATTGCAGCCTCACCAATCACATGACGCAATGCAAATGAGCCTCTTTTCCCTCGCAAGTGCTCTTCTCTTCATGGCGATCGTCGAGCAGGCAAATTTAAACTGAAGAACACTTTTTTTTTCCGAACTGATTCCACGGCAGGAGCCCATTTCAGCCATTTAGCATGGCCATTCACACAGCAAGTCACTCAGTTTACTCAAAAGCATTTCCAACATCCAGGGCATAATTTTCCTGTTGCTACCTCTAGTCTTCCACACTTTTCTTTATCACAGCAGTTCTTTAAAAAGCATTTCCAATGTCCAGGGCACAATTTCCTGTTGCTACTCCTAGTCTTCCACACTTTTCTTTATCACAACAGTTCTTTAAAAAGCTGGCAAAAATGCTGTAAATATTTGATGCAGGACAAGGGCATACTCTTTCAGCTTTACTGTTCCTTGGTAAACAGTTGGCATTTTAACAGCAGCATAAGAACCACAGCACACAGTGACACACTAGTTAAATTGCTTCAGCTTTTTTAGGTTACCCACTGCCAGATAACCAAAACGCTAGCCCCTTGCCCGAGCACCTTCCCTCCCTAAATTAAAATCCCAGCAGTGCCTCCATTTTGTAAGGCCCTGGACCCCTGCCTTTTTGCAAATGACAGGTGGTATGCTGTTGAAGCTGACAGCAGTACCTGGTGGGGACAGGGTTTGGGGAGGACTAGGTTACTCGGCACAAGGGGCCTCGGTTTGGCCACTCTGCACAGGGGCACCCAAGTAAATCCGAACACAGGAAGCAATAACTGTAATGTCCAATACCAGGAATAGGATTCTGAACTGTGGCTTTTATTCACATCCAAACTGAACAAACAAAGCATAGATGGACCCCCACGGGGCTACATTCCTGGTAATGCAGATAAGAGTAACAGAACACTTCTTCAACACTTCAGCCCTTAGGCTCTGAACCCACCAGGCACACAACCCAGACTTGCACGCTGCTTTGGGTTCACAGCCTGACTTGTAAAGTATTTGGGTTTTTCCCAACCCGGCTCCCCTGCCGGACACTTGATCCTGGTCCATATGGCAGTGAATCAAATTTTCGGTTGGTGGCTCCCCAAACCACCTTAGAGCCTTCGACTCCTTAAGGGAAATTTCCTTTCAATCCCACATCTGGGTACTTCCCTCAGCACTGGCCAAGTGCCTGAGGCAAAGTAGAAATCCACAGAGCAAATCCATAGAGGTGGACTTGGTTACTAAAGATGGGGCCTCCACCTCCTGCTTCCACAATCCATACCCGCCATTTCTCTGGACATTAAACAACTCTTTTGAAAACTTGGCAATGTAGATTAAAGGGTAGACGAAGCACATCTCCTCTACATGTCTTGACTTTCCCCTTGTGCTGGAGTTGAGCATACTTTTACTTTGGCTAAGCCTTTTCCTCTAGGCCTCCCACTAATTCAGCAGTCCAATTCCCACTTTAACACAGTTCAGGTAAAACATAGGCCCTTTGACAAGAGCAGAACTCACCCTTTGGTTGCAGGTGCCCCACAGGCGAATCTTGACATCTTCTTGTGCCACAACCCACTTGGCAAAATGAGGTAGCTTCTTCTCTAGCAGGAACCAGGGGGTTGCCCCTGTAATAACAGGCAACCCTTCCACCCACATCCCCTGAGGGATGGGGCACAGAGACCAGTATCATCGGTCTCCACCAATTCAAGAACAGCTTACTGTGTTCTTCTTTAGGTGGAAACACACACCTTTCCCTAGAAGTAGCTCTATATCAGAGCTTAGACTCCAAGAGCCTGTGCACAGACTGCTGTGCTCCTCTCTTCTTCACTGCTCACACAACTCTGCCTTCAAAAACTCCCAACATTCTAACCTAACTCCCATTTGCAGATTCCAATGTGGCTCATGCAGCTGTGATAGTTCTATGGTGATGTCATCCCTCAGTCTCAGCTGAGACCGAGAAAAAAGTGAGACTGTGTAAAATCCGTTTAACTGGAGTTTCACAAGCTGTCTTCCCTGCCTACCACTAGATCTTACTGGGATTCTAGTAACCCAGAGTAACAGGGGGGTTGTACTTGCACAACAACAAGGTGATTTTTGTAATCCTGGACAGTTGGCCCAATATCGTGAAACCCCAAAATTTTAAGAAGAAATCAAATGGTACCACAGATAATTAAGTGACTTGTTGCAGGGAACTACCCTGGTTGTACTCACACTACCAGTTGGCTGCGATGTGGCTGGTGATATGGAGACCTCGTGTTTTGTACCTAGGAGCATGGGGAAGCAGAGCGATCATGACACACCTCCTCTTCATGGCCTTTCCCTCCAGGTTGCCACAACCTGCAAGTTGTTTCTGCACAGCAACTGGATCCCCAAAGCTGGTCTCTCACTGAGGACAGTCTATAGTGCAAGGCAGTCGGTCTGGGCTGGGGTGGCAAGGGCCCAGGCATGAGGGGCACATTATTTATTTATTTGCTTTTGTTAACCTGGTAAGCACACTAGACAGCCAAGTGCCTATTTTCAGGTGCTACCCGGGAGATTACAAGGTACAGACAAGAACATCGGGCAATAGACATTACATAACATGTCAGAAACAGTAAGGTACAGGCTTGGACAGCAGTCATATGATTTCATCGTGAGAGCAGAGCGGTAGTCAAATCCAGGATATACAAACAGGATCTGCCATACACCCAGGCAGGTATGGGTAAATAGACATCAGAAATACATTTTGTGGGCTAGAGCCCAATAAACAGAAATAGCATAGAATTTCACTTGATATGAACAGAGAGACAAGGAAGGAACCATTTACAGATAATACAACTGATAACAGTGAGCTAGCCAGCAGATAAAGTGCAATCAGTACCAGGAGACTCATCTCCTCAAGTAGTCATGGCCGGGTTTGAATCACCTTAGCCGGTCAGATTGGTCTGGGGAGGTTACCTTAAGTGCAGAGACAGGTGAATGCCAATTTGAGGAAACCCCATAGGGAGGATTTGAAACAAGAGTGGGAGGGGAAGAGTGAGTGTTTGCTGCACGTGAGTGCCACAATCTGGGTGCAAAAACAGCGAAGGCCTGATCACCCATTTGGGTAAGCATTTTGGGAACCTGGAGGACATGAGAGTCACAGGATCTTAGGTGGTAGAAGGGGATAGCAGGTTTGAGGGATAAAGTGAGTGCAGGAGGGGTGGCAGTTCTGATGATGTCGTTGATGAAGCTGCTGAGGACAAAGGTGCAGTGTTTTTACGGAGGGAGCCAATCGAGCCTGGTGTATAGCTCACAGTGGTGCGTGAGGTGAGGAGCAGAGAGTGCAAAGCAACAAACATTGTTGTATGTGGTGTCCCATTTAGAGATAATGGTTTTTGGGTTGGGTCAAAGGAGACAAGCCCATAGCAGAATGAGGGGAGAAGAACCCCCTTGGCTAGGGTGAGTCGTCCAGCTGGGGTTTGACAGCTTTTTGATCTGTATGCCAATCCCATCTTGCAGTTTGTAGCCTTACAAACATTGCGAATATGCAGGGAGAGGTCAAGTTGTGGGTCAAGGGTTACCCCCAGGCACTTGACAGAGTACACAACATGCAGGAGGGAACCATCAGCTCCTGGGATTTTTAGTGGAGCAGGCCAGGTTTTTTTAGTTTTGGCCAGAGAGCTGAAGAGCATGGCCCGAGTCTTTTGTAGGTTAATAGTTAGCTTGTGGCCCTTTAGCTAAGTTTGAATTAGGTTGAAGTCAGAGTTTAGCCTGATGTTGATGTCCTGGGAGCTGGTAAGGATGATGAGATTGTCCACGTACAGTTCAGTCTGTGTTGCTGGTGGAGCCTCCAGGTGGTGTAACTAATCAGGTCACAAACAGGCAGGTCTCAGCCCATGAGGAACATTCAGCACATTTAAATCAAACAGCATTAACTTTTCCACAGATCGGATACAGTTCAGTTGTTATTGCAGTAGATTCACTGAGCAAATCTCTAGATCCAATATCAGTCTCACACATTAGCTGGGCCAAACGCTTCACAGGAGAAAATCTTTGGTCCAGATTCAAGAAGTGCTTTTAAATGCTCTGATGCTTTGTGCCACAGTTTCAGGCCTAAATTAGAATGATTTCCACCTTTGTAATCAGGCAGCCCAATGCAAGAGAACAGTAGCAGGAGGCAAGTCTACGCTTCCTCGATGATTCCCCTAAGTCTGCTAGGAGCTGCTGCTCGAAAAGCTGAGTTTTTCACCTCCAAGCTCCAATTCTAACTGGATCCAATGTCTCTTATAGTACTGGGCATTTCCTTCCTTGGATTCCAAGATTCAGGTTGGCCGGGGAAACTGTCAGTCACATGTTAGACTCCCCCTTCTGTTCAGTTTAGACACCAGCCTAAAAACTACAAAAACTATAGTTTTCCTTCCCACAAGACACTTGGGCTAAGGACCCTTTTAGGTCCCCTGCATCCTGTTGGCCCATTTACTGGAATTCCCAGAACATGGTGGCTCCCATTCCAAAAGGCAAACTGCATGGAAAGCAGGTTAAACATACTTCTCTATTTCAAATATGACAATACACTAGAAGTAAATAAGTACAGGTTCCATTTAGGTCCCGCTGCACTAGTATTGACAGCAAAGTGGAGCAAATTAGAGTGGTGTCTGGTCGGTCGCAAGCCTAAAAGCACTCGGAACCAGCCCAGACCATTCACTATACACATATTAGCTAAATTCTCAAAGGGACAGGTGAGAAGGCACAGCATGGCACTCACAGGCAAATGAATAGAAGCAAACAGATACCCCTGGACCTATTACCACTAAAGAACATTAGCCTGGCAGTGGGCATGGAAGGAACCCAGGAAAACATTAAGGTAAACCCAAAATTAGTGTGAGGGGGGGTTACACATTACCTGAAAGCAGCTAATGCACACCTGGTCAGACTTAACATTCCATTCCCTATGGACAGTTTTTGCACTTGCACAGGAACTGTTTGTGGTATGCAGCTTATTGGGCACAGGCGTAAGACCTGAAAGAAAGATTTATATAAAGTGGGAATGAACCACTTGTGGTTCAGGAAGCGATGAGAAGGAACATTATAGGATTAGAGAGGAGCCATTGCAAAATGCAGAAAGCCAGTCTGATGAGAAAAATTTGGGAGCACATCAATTTGCTCCCGGCAATTCGATCCCTGACATCCCGCTCCCGACAGTTCGTTCCATACTAGCTCGCTCCCATTCCTTTTCGCTCTGCATCTTTTCACTCCCAGATTTTTGGATTTTGTTAGAAGGGCTGACAAATTGGAGACATGCACAAAATAGAGACAGGCTGGATTTGTTATGGCAGCGACATTCAAATTTTGAGACAATGTATCGTGTGCAATTGGACAAAGTTAGCAAGATAAAATATCACTGCTCACTCCCTCTGTTAAGCTTTGAAGATTGTGCACTACAATTAATTATTACTGGGAACTGCAAGGGGATGTGGGGTTTGGGCATGGAGAGGGCTTGGGACTGTGAAGGGTTACAACAGCAGTCCTGTGATGGGGGGTTTGCTCGCTTCAGCTGAGGCTGCCGATGAAGGTCTTTTTTTAGGGTCTGTGTCTGCAATGAAGGTCAGGGGAAAAGGTTCTCCCAAGTTATGTCCCCATGGCTCCACGCTGTCTGCAGGAGTTGGATGTAAACCTCCAGAGGCAATAGTGTTGTAGTACCAGTCAGAGGGTGAGGTGCATCTGTCCCCCGTGGTCGAGCACATTGAGGGATGATGAAAACCCAAATTATGTGGACTCCTCTTGAGCTGTTAAGCAGCAATTACAAGTCAGTAAAAATAATTTTGTTCTAGGTCGGTAGCAGGTCTGTGGCATTCGCTAAGCTCGAGAGGGAAACCCACAATGCATATGTTGTCTTGCCATTGTGAGTTTTCCAGGACATCCACTTTAGTACTTAGAAATTTTAGGTAATACGCAAAAGAGGCATTCCGCTCTGCTTACTTATTTGATTCCTTCATAAGTCTGGGCTTCCTGGATGAACTATGGCATATCAGCAAATTGCACAAAACAGCACAGCGGGAGCGAGAGGGAGTGAATTAATGCGGAGTGTAATTGTCGGGAGTGAATTGAGTTGGGAGCCAGCGGTCAGGAGCGAAAAGACGCAGGACGAATTGCCGGGAGCGAATTGACATAGATCAAAAAAATTCTTCAATAACGTTTGTGACTGAATACAATAATTGGTCATGGCAAACTGCAAATGTAATTTAGCAAAACTGACATTCTTTATTTACAGATACACAACTGTCTGAGGTAATAGGAGAAAGCCCAAGGATCACTTTTCAAGGGGTTCCGATATTAGAGAGAAAGTGGTCCACAGTAGAATTTCAGCTGAAAAATAAACTCAGGCAGGGCTAGAAACCAAGCCAAAAGGGATATTTAAGGTCCACAGGTGTAATACCTGTGGATACTGTAACACAGGTAAATAATTTCTACATCCAGGCACAGGCAAGAAACGTTATTTATTTATTTGAGTTTTGGTAACCGGGTAAGTCCACTGAGACAATTACAGTCCCTTTTTCAGGGTCGACCCGAGGTTGAGGAACAACCATGAAGTTACAAGTGAAATCAGCAATGCAGTTCTCATGTTACAAAGTTGGCATTAGGCAGAGTACATGTTGAGACAAGATATTGCAATTCCACAAACAATCAATTTCAGCCTTTCTTTTGGCGAGCAATGCAAGCCTCGATAGAAGAGGGTATATACGGTGCAGTTATAGTAAAAAACTTCATATTAAACAGTAGCAATATGACATGGGAATGTCTAGGATCAGAGATTCTATACATACTACTCTCATATTATGCTAGGAGGGAGCAGTAGAGGGGTGAGAGGAAGGATAAGGCATGAGGTGGCAGCCGTGTGGAAGGTGGAGGAGTTTCTGGGCAAGCAGCCTTCAGAGAATGCAAGAGCAGGTAGCCAAGTTAGATAGAAAGGCAGACAAATGTGACAGGAATTGTGAGAGGGAGGAGCAGGAGAGAATGGAGGGAGGGAGGGAGGAGGAGTTCCTGTCAGTTAGAGCAGCATATGAAAAGAAGTGTCTGGATATAGCAAGACGATTTTGGGGAACAATGAGAAGGGGAGAGAGGCAGAGCAAAGTGTGCGTGGTATTTGTCTGAGGCAACAAGTTCTCTGAGGCAAGGAGGGTGAATTTGTGACAAGCTTGAACATGAGGTTCAGGGTAGAGTACCTCAGTTTTGCTTCATATGAGGACTACCCCAGTGAGGTGAGAACATCACAATCGTGAGCGCGGACAGGGGCCCTCAAGGCAAAATGACCAACCCTGTGGCATGCCTGAGAGAGGAGGGACATGGGGGTAGAGTTAGTACTGAGGAGGAGGGGTGCAGCATACGATAGGAGGGGGAGGAGGGATGTGGAGGCTATTTTTTGGCAGGAGGCAAGTGTGAGGTGCAGGCGTATGCGATAGAGGAGTCCGAGTTTCTGGTTGAGGTTTTTGATAGTGTTTGAGACATGGGAGTTGAGCAAAAGGGCGGTGTCCAAGGTAACACCCATATATTTGAAGGAGTGGCCCTCCTCTAATGAGTCTCCCTTGATAGTGGAGATGCTAAGGGTAGGTGGATTAGGCCTTTGCGCAGGTCGATGATCCAAGACCATGCATTTTGTTTTTTTTTAGTTGAGAACAAGATGATTACACTGGAACCAGTCTTCCAGGGAGCCGAAGTCTGAGGCTAGGTCCTGATTGATTTGGTCTATAACTGGAGAGGAGTGGTAGATGATGGCATTGTCTGCATATAGATGAACTTTGGCTCCCCCGTAGAATTTTGGGAGGTCATTGATAAAGAGCGGGAATAGCATGGGCCTAGAATGGAGTCTTGAGGGACACCATGGGAAACTGTTTTTTGTTCAGACTGGGTGCCATCCCATTTAACTTTCTGGGATCGATCAGACAGATAGCTCTTGATCCAGAGCAGCGAACTGTGGTCCAGGCCAAGTAGATGCAGCTGGTGAAGCAGGAGCCTGTGATTCACGAGGTCAAATGCTTTTGTGAGATCCACGAATATGGCTCCAGTGGCCTGGCCCTTATCCATAGCTTGGAAGATGTCAGGTGTTACTTTTATGAGTGCAGTGAGAGTACTGTGACTCTTTCTAAAGCCGTGTTGACAGGATGATGGCAGATTGTAGGAGTCGAGATAATCTTGTAGATGATTATACACTATACGCTCTTGTATTTTTGTCAGGTGTGAGAGAAGAGATATAGGGCAATAGTTTTCTATTATGGAGTTAGGTCCCCCTTTGTGTACCAAGACTACTACTGCTACCTTTCACTTATCTGGCACAATGTTGGAGAGGAAGGACCGGTTAAACAAATCACGGATGGGGCAACCTAGGGCAGGGGCACCCAGCTTAAGAAATTTTGGTTCCAGTGAGTCATATCCGGGAGAACCCTCAGGTTTTAAGTTGGATAGAAGTTGCTGCACCTCTTTGAGTGTGGCTATTTTCAAATGGAATTCAGGACCGGTCCCTAGGTTAGGCGGGAGAGTCATGTGAAGAGAGGGAGAGTTGTGGAAGATTGAGATGTATTTTTGTAGGTCAGTGAAGACATTGCTAAATTCAGTGGCTATGGAGAGTGGGTCATCAAGGGTGAAGCCATTTACAGAAATAGAGCTTGGGTTTTCTACACTCTTTCCTTTTACTAGAGAGTTAATTTGTCTCCAGAATTCCTTGGGATTACTAAGGTGCTCAGTTTGGAGAGATTTAAAATGGTGTCTCTTAGCGTTATGAACAGAATTTTCACATTTATTCGTGAACTGTCTGTAAATAAGCCAGTCCGAGGGGAGTCCACTCTGTGTATACATTTGCCATGCTTTATCATGGAGGGTCATAAGGGATCTGATATCCCTGGAGAGCCACGGGGCTTTAACACCCTTGGATCTGCATTTCTTCTTAGGGGTGTGTTGGTTGACTATTTTGGTCAGAGTGGAGTTGAGGAAGACCAGGGCTAGGTTTATGTCAGGAAGTGTATTAATGGGGCTCCAATCTGTAGTGTTAATGGATGACAGGAATCTGTTGATGTCAAACTTAATCATATCCCTTACCAGGGAAATCTTGGGTGGAGGGTTGGTATAGTTGTTTCTCCACACACAGAAGGTGGGAGAGTGATCGCTTAAGCAATCTGAGAGCATGCCAGCAGCTTTGGTTTTAAGTGGGCATGTGGTGACCATCCAGTCTAGCAGGGTATGGTTGCCAGATTTTGGATTGACTCATGTATGATCATGGATTAACTGGGTGTAGTTACCATCAGCAAGTGATGCATAGGTATTACCAGTATTAGGGTGGAGCCAGTCAATGTTGAAGTCCTCACATAGGATGAGGTCGTGCTTTGGGAGGCTGCCTAAGGATGCAAGGAGAGGAGGCAGGCTAGCAGAGGTAAGGCTGGGAGTATATATATATATATATATATATATATATATATATATATATATATATATATATATATATACACACACACACACCTATGATGAGTTTTTTAACATTTCCAAGCGTAAGTGTGACGTACAGGGACTCAACGAGAGAGGTGAGGAGACAGGAGTGGAGAGGAGAGTGACTTTGAGGTCTGTTCTGTAGTAAATCATTACCCCTCCCCCCTTTTGCCTATCCTATCGTGTCTAAAGTTGCCATAGCCTGGAATGGACACCTCATGCTGTTTGATGGCAGGTTTTAGCCAGGATTCGGATATGCATAGGATGTCGGGGGCCATTCGTATAGCCCAAGCTTCCAATTCGACCATTTTGGGGCATAGGCTGTGATGTTAATGTTGACTATTTTCAGACCTTTCATAGGAGGTATTGATGCTGCAGATTGGTTCATGGAAGAATGAAGTGCAGGTCCAGGGTTGGTTTCAATGTCCCCAGCCTGGAGCAGCAGGAGGAGAGTGGAGACAGTTACCCAGGGCAAGGTGCCGGTAGAGAATATTCCAAGGACCGAGGTAGCATTGGGAGCACTGAGTCATTTATGCAGCCAGTACCCAAGCATAGCTGTATCATGTTTAGGCAGACAGGGGATGTAGAGAAGTATAGTCAGGGATTCTGGTTCAACGTGAACTGGGGGGGGAGGTGAACATTCACCCTCAGGGTGTTGGAGGGCCCCAGCTATCACCCAGTCCACATACCAGCTTGAAGCAATTAGACAAGCAAGTGAGACTAACCAAGTTATACTGCTCATTACAGCAGTCATGTCAAGCTGGGCAAGCAGGCAGTGAGCAGAGTACAGGTGTCCTGCCTAATCTTGGAGCCCTAGGTCCAAAGGTGTCAGCAGGGAGACAAGAGCCAATGGGGAGGGACTTTCTGAAGAAGGAGGGCAGCAGGAGTATTTAAAGGAGGCCTGGGAGGGGTGGGTGGGCCAAAAAACATGCCATGCAGGACAGAGCTAGAGCCCCAGCTACCCGATTTCAAGCCAGAGAAGCTTGGCTCACCAATCGGGAGTCATGCTCCTCATGGCTGGACCAATCAGGAGTCTTCAGGGAAAGCCACAGCCAATGAGACAGCCACCAAAACAGCCTGACTCCAGATTCAAATGGCGGCATTCCTTCACTGCTCAGTCCGGGAGTTGGAATCAGGTGGCCGGTCCAAAGAGGGATGCAGAGTCTGGAAAGGCAGTCTGATGAGACGCCCATAGGCGCCGCCTGTTGTGCTGTGCGCTGCTCGGGGGCGCTTCAATCTGAGGAGAAAACAGAAAGCGAGTGTGAATTAAATGTGAATAGGACAGGAGGCACAGGGGTGGGGGGCTGCGACAGAGAGTCAGTGGGGGTTGGGGTGATCGAGGGGAACATAAAGGCTGAGCACTTAAGTGTTGCTGAGGGAGGGGTCTGAATGGGACATGAGAGAGGGAGGACAGAAGATAGAGTGTAAGGTTTCAGCAGGAGGGGAGGGCAGGTTCAAGTTCGAGCTGAGGCTGCAGAGATGGAAGTGCTTAGTTAGAAAACAGGTTGTGGGAGGGATAAAGGAAAGCAGGGGTTAGGTTGCAAGTGTCTAAGGTCACAGTAAAGAAAGGAAAAAAGAAAATAAAAGGAAAATGTAGGCAGCAGAGGCAGGGATTTGGCAGGTAATGAGAATACACACTTTCCTACACTGCAGAAATTTAGCTAGCATACAGATTTGTCAGTCTTCTAAATCTGAATCAATTCAAAGCAGTTAGGCAGCATTGTAGGTGACAGAAAAACCATGCCATGCAGGACAGCGCTACGAGCCCCCAGCTGCCAGATTTCAAGCCAGAGAGCTTGGCTGAAAGGCACACCAATTGGGAGCGATGCTCCTCATGGCTGGCCCAATCAGGAATCTTCAGGGAAAGCCACAGCCAATGAAAGAGCCACCGAAACAGCCTGGTTCCCATTTCAAATGGCAGTGTACCTTAACTGCTCAGTCCAGGAGTCGGGACCAGGTGGCCGGTCTGAAGAGGGATGCAGAGTCCGGAGAGGTGGCGGCTGAGAAGACGGCCGTAGGCACTGCCTCTTGTGCTGTACGTTGCTCGGGTGGCACTCCAATCTTCACTGCTCAGTCCAGGAGTTGGGACCAGGCAGCCAGTTGAAGAGGGATGCAGAGTCTGGAAGCGGCGGCCGATGGGAGAGCCATAAACTGCCTGTTGTGCTGTGCTGCACGCTGAGGCGCCCGATCTTCACTGCTCTGTCCAGGAGTCGGGGACCAGGTGGCCAGTCGAAGAGAGATGCAGAGTCCGGAAAGGCGGCGCCTGACAAGATGGCTGTAGGAGCCGCCTGTTGTGCTGTTTGCTACTCGGGAGGCACCAGGGAATTCATCAAATGTGATGCTACCTTTGTAATGTACATATTATATTGACAGTGCAATACTTGTAGATAGAAAGAACCACGAGGGCCCTGAAATCAAGAATCCAGGAGCACGTTAGGAACATAGTTAATGTGAGAAAGGATACACCAGTGGGCCTCCATTTCTATTAAAAATATGGATCTGACCCTAAATGCATTAAACTTATGGGTATAGACTTTCAACAGCCCCTGTAATATGGTGATGACGGGGTTAATGAACTACAGAAGAAAGGAAGTGAGTGGATTTATATGTTTCAGAGTGTGAAACTGGATGGTGTAAATAACCAGTTTGATCTGAAGCCCTTTTTAAAGAAGAGATGAATTGTTTGAAGTTTATTATATTATTAGCTAGTTATTTATGATAGATATTGTTTTCTTGTCTTCCTTCCAGGAGCTAACCCATGAGCATGCAATCTTGTGGATCCCCATAACTGAAGAGAAGCTGAATTCTAGGGGTGATCACATTTCTGTAACACAAGCAGCTCCTCTTTTTTCAGTCCCCCTTCCCAATTTTTGTTAACTCTGTTCTACTTTTATACCACAGTCTCTCACACTTTGCTGCTAGTATATTCTTTATTCATTTTATTAATGAATCTATTAAGAAGTTTCTGATAGTTTATTGGGACATTTACTTTCAAAAAATTTCACAGAGATACAATTATTGTGTAAAAGAATAGAAATCATTTGTGTATCTGATCCATTAACTATAGATTAATTCATTGTAAATATGTGTAGATGATTTTGTTAGACTTTTTGACATTGTATGTCTTTTACAACATATGTTTCACTGCACTTTTAATTGGTGATGTCATCAGGTATTTTGTATTTAAATGCACAGTGCGTTCCCAAGGTCACACCCCCTGAGAAAGGCTTGAATGCCAAAGTGCTGGGGCAATTTGGCGAAGCTCTGGCTTGCCAGGAATAAATTATAGCATTTTGTACTTTATGTGGCTTGTTGACAATTTTCTTTTCTGAGTGCTGATTTCTTGGAGTTTCTCTATCAATAGCCCTGCTTCATATAGAAAAGAGAGAGCTTGGCCTTTTTTGGTGAGAAGCTGATTCAATTTAAATCTTGTACTAATAAGGTGGGTTATCAGGTCTCAAGGTGGATGATCAAATGAGATAATTGCTGCTTTAATGTTTGCAGCTCACTTTCATGTCAGTGAAGCTCTGCTTCCCTCTCTTTCTGTCGATGGACTGCGAAACTGATAATTGTCCCCTGCATGGCGGTCTTGTATGATTCCAAGACTGTGCATTTGGTGACCTCTTCAGTCTCACTGGTTTGTAAACAGGCCTCTGTCTTCACTTTGGTTCACTCTTTAAATTTTGGGTCCTGGAGCACCAGAAGGTCCATCCTCCTGGACCTTGTTTGGGTGTTCTGTACCCCCCATACCATAGTGATTGAGAGAGGGGCATGGTCAGATATTACAATGGAATGGATTTAGGTTTCCTGGGTGGTATGGGTTATGGTGGGGGATGTAAACCTCATGTCAATGTGGCTGGACATAGCATGCACCACCGAGAAAAGTGTGGTCATGTGTGTTTTGATGGTGGAGCTGCCAAATGTCTGCCAGGTGGTGTTTCATGAGCAGTTGGTCTATTGCTCTGCTAGCCTTAACATGGGACTCCTGAGCTGTGATCAAGATAGGCTTCCATGGCCACAATAAAATCTCCAGTCAGCTGCAAGGGGGTGGAGGGAAGATAGGATGCTAATGTCATGACTAAGGCAATGGAAAAAGGATGGGTCATCTGTATTCAGGCTGTAGACATTTTCTATTAGCGGGGGCCCCTTCAGGTGTGGCCATTTTGGTAGTGATTCACCTACCTTCCTGGTTCTGAGCCTCTCAAGTGACAGTCCACCAGAGGGTCTTGTATACTGTGGTGGATACACACCCTTTTTTTGTTGTGGCTATGCTATGAATCTCAAGTCCTACCCATTCCCTTTTTAGCTTGGATGCCTCCTCCGAGGTGAGCTAACTTTTTTGCAAAAGGTTAACTTGAGTATGTAGATTCCTAAGGTGGTAAGAACATTTTTCCATTTAACATAGGCATTTAGCCCCAACTCATTCCATGCAACAGGCCAAATGCTAACCATAATAAGCGACTGTTTGGGTCCACAGAGTAAAATGGTTCACAGTGCACTGTCCATGCCTATAGCAAACTGCACCCTGCCTGCACAAAACTGAGAGTGGGGAGGTATCCATCACCCAGAAGCCAACCAGTCTATGCCTCTGCAACTCGTCAGCATAAATGAAAATTCCACAAAAACCTATCCCCATCCCACCGAGCCCCTTAAATATCACCCTCTTTCTTAACCCATCCCCCATTCACTGAGTCTCCCATCATTGTCACAGGAGCCTAAAAGACCCAAGTGCACTGACAAGAAAACCATGAACTCAGCAGCTTTCTTCTTCATGCCAGTTCCTGACCACTGCTGGCAAGTGATTGGTAGAGGGGAATCATTTGTGGCATACCCTGCAGTTGATAATTTCTGGTACAGGGTAATTTGGTTCCCCTATTGGCATGGATAATGCCCCACTTCATCACCTGCTCGCACCTCAGATTGGGCTAAGATGTGAGGGGATCCACAGCAATAGTAAGATTTCTGTGGTAGGCAGTGCATTGGTGGCACTGCAGCTTGGGGCCAAAGTCCCTCACCCCAGAGTACTGACAGACTGTTTTGCCTGGAAAGACTCGTGACCCCCATGACTTATTCATATGGATATGTGGTACCTGGCCTATATGCCTGGGGGTGGTGTCATATTAGACTGTTTAACTTTCTGGGAGGAAAAGGTTGGAGGAGTGTCCCTACCCATCCAATGTCCTTGTAGGGGCATGGCTTCCTCGCTGCTGAATTGTGATTATATTAAGGTCTATGCCTACAGGATGTTCAACCACTCAGTTATCTGGGATGCAAAATACCTATAAAGGAACCTTATTATCAAATGTGTCTGTGTGCCCCTTTCCTTCCCTGGGCTGGATCATCATGCCTACTATAGTAGAGTACCCCACAGGGAAAATGCAAGACAGAAAGTGAGTGGTGATTTCTCCTCCCTGGCTAGGTCACAGATCACAGTTGCAATGGAAGAACCCCCTTGATATTATATGTATTGAAAAAAAAAAAAAAAGAAACAGCCCAGTCATGCATGGGGGGGTGAATCATGCTCTTAGGATCATTGACAAACAAAGACTCTGTGAGTTTGTAGCCCCTGCATGGAAAAATAAATATGCCAACAACTCACAGTGACTAACAGATTTGAAGATGTTATAGCCAGGACCATACCATGTAACTAGAATTACCACATAAGGTCCTTGCAGTCCTTAAATTGGCCATAGCTATACAGAACAAGTTTGATCAGAGCCGATATGACTGTGGAAAGCTTTTAGGACTGGCAAGAACATTGAAAAGAATATGCGGTGCTCTTGCCGCACTGGAGTCAGTTGTAACTAATACTGCAGTGATTATAGTACTGTGCATATTGATACTCGTGCATGCACAATTTACTAGAATCAGTCCATTATACATGGCAGCACTGACATGACTACATGTGCACAATACTCGCTCATGCACTGTTTAAGTCAGTGCTGCATAAAAAGTATATAAACCGAATCATTGGAAAATATGCCAGAGCACTGTGGCAGAACACTAGACAGCAGTCCAGTCATGTGCTTCCGCTGTGCTCTTATACAAATCTGATGATGGCTTAATGTCTACGGAACTTGGCCATGCAGCTGTAAAAAATCAGACTCAGAAGGAGACTATTAAACTAGAGATCTGGTCTGGGACTTGCTTGTCATCACAGTCACATTCTCATTCTTTTCTAAGCAGTATTTCTTGGCAAATGTGCCTTAACCATATTGATCTCAGTGCTGCTAGACTACTTCTGGTTTTCCCGATTGTTGTGGGGGGGAGTAGTAGCAGTCTTGAAGTGGTAGCTGGCTAACTGATTCTCTCTGACTGGCTGCCGTCTGCTCTGGCCTGGTGTTGTTTTTGTGTTCCTGGCTTTGTCTTCATTACTTAACTAAGAGACATTCACAAAGGTGCCTGTACCTATTGAGAAATAGAAATCACTACTCTTAATAACTTATGCACAATGGCGGCTATTCTTCAATGTACAAAGTGGCTATGCACCGCATATCTGGGGCACATAGCCACTTTAAGCCCACCACCACACCCTGTGCCCTATTCTCAAAGGGAGTGAAGGGCTGGCATGCACTTGATCCCCCACTCCGTGATGAGAGCCAAGAAAGGAGTGGGCCGGGGGGGTGCCCATGCTCCATGCTATGCTGGAATATGCAGAGCATGGGGTGAGGGGGGCACAGGATATGCAACCCGAGGGCAGACATAGCCGGTATGCACTCTCCAGGGATGCTGCTGCTGTGAGCAGTGGGGGTCAACGGGCCCCTCGCTGCATCAGCCCCTGGCTGTGGGGCACTACTGGTGGGATGTGCTGGAGGGGTCTCCGCACCGCGGTCCACTGGCAGCCTATGCACCCATCAGCAACATGCTGACTGATGGGAACAAGCGATCTACTGGGGGTCCTGGTCTGGGCAGTTGATTGGTTGCACATCCAGGTCCGCAGCCCCACAGTAGACTGCCTCCACATAGCTGCACACCATGTAGGCAGGACCACGTAATGGAGCCGGGGGGGGCGCTATTCATAAATGCAGTCCTCGTGTGGATCTCCAGCAGGTACATGGGGGGATATATGCAATCGTGCATATACCCCTATCATTGGAGAATAGCGCCCATTATTAGTATTACTTTTTTAAATGTCAGAAACAGAAGAGTTATTAGAGAGCATTCTGGGAGTTACCTGTCTTTTGACAAAACAATCCCACAGACAGTATGTGGTGGGTAGCTTTCAGAGTTTCATTGTTCACACTGGTGCTTTAGCTACTAAGCTATAAGGGTTGGTCAGAGTTCCGTGACTTGTCTGCCTTTGGACAAAATCATCATCATCATCATCATCATCATCATCATCATCATCATCATCATCATGGCAGACAGCAGTTGTATATATTACAGCACTGGCAATTCCAGTAAGCTCATCCTCAGTCACATCATTCACTCCTTCTCATCTCGTTTCACTAATTATGCTGTTTATCACTACTAAACAGTTGTTTAATCATTTTTTTTCTACAGATATGTTGATTAAAGGCAGTTTAAAATGATTTTTTTAGCATGCAGTTACCATGAAGAGAATAATGGATAGGACACTGGGCATTACTGGTGAGTAATACCATTAAGAGGTTCTGGACACACAGGAACCTAGACAGCAATGCTCGAGAGGTTCCTGTGTGTCCAGAACCTCAAGATGATATGTCACCGGTAATGCCCAGTGACCTATCCATTGATTTTATTAAGATATGGATCCAAGTTGTTGTTTTTTTGTTTGTTTTCTTTTTGGTTCATTTTGTGGGTGGTCAGTCACTGTAGAGAAGGAGTCTCTCCATACTGGCTGACCTCCGCAGTGATTCAGGGTCCATGCACCTCATGTCCCCTCGCCTCCTCCCTCTCACTCCCCAGTCAGCCCGTCAGCCATTCAAAACTGTTTTGTTTTTTTTGTTGGTCAGATCTTACCTTTTATGTGTTCTTAGGAAATAGGATCGACCAGATATTTTCATTTTTCAAAAGAAGTGTTCTGCAGGACAAACTCTCACTTAGCGAGAGACTGGCCGCCATGTTTTTAAGACTGTTCTGCCCTCTCACACAGGAAAAGCAGCCAGTCAGAAGGAAACAGACTAGTGTACGTGCTGTTGTCATTCTGTGATAATACTAAAATTCAGGTCCCGAACGATAGTATTACTACTCTTGAAGTGCAGTATTATCACTTTGGGAGCGATAATATTACCAAGAATTTTTTGTATACTTTTGTGCCCTATTAAAATCCAAATCCATATATTAAAACACAATAAAGGGTATACACGTTTTGCATAAGGTTCAGATAAGGATCTGAACCCATGTTTGCTTATCAGAACCTTTTAGAACCTCAGAACCTTTTGAGGTTCTCCCATCCCTGTTCCTCAGTCACCTTGAGGAAATAGGTGGCAATAATGAGTGCTTGTCTTAAGACAAGGTAACAACTGGCTAACAATAGCAAGACCACAAGTTGGGGCTACTTTGCAAATGCCAAAGGTGTGCCCCTTCCAATCCCAAAAAGGCTTCATCTGTGATGCAAGCCTTAGCCTGCTCTGATTTCACAATTTTTTTTACTAGACTACACAGAACAAATATGGCCTTGTAGTTGTTTAGGAAAAGGATGGTGACAGTGTAGACAGGAGGCTACTACATAACTGCCAATGGGCTGCCCCCTCTCTCCAAAATGGGTTAAGATGTGAACATCCAAACAGAGAGAGAATGCATCTTTTGATCAGTTGGAATGTGGAGCTGAGCTCCATTTGCTCTGCTGCATAGTTATGTGCATGTTAGCAGACACCCTATGTGCTTTGATAACATAGCATCAAGGCTGCTATATTAGTCAGTAGAGACTGAATGAATGAAAGGAGACAGTGCTGCAGAGGGGCGATAGAGGAAACAGTTGTTTTTATTAAACATCACTCACACAGTCCTGTTTCATTCAGCAGCTCAAACTGTTAGGTTGGTGTGAAAGCAGGTTTAACACTTTCTGTGCTGGCATGCTCTGTCACAGTAAAACAGAGAAAGAGGCTATTTAGAACCTGACTGGAAAACAGTATTCTGTAAAAAAAAAAAAATAAATTAATAAAAATATAACATGCATTCCTTTTAAGAGTCACACCACACACAGCGTGCAGTCCTGCATAGCTGAATTACTTGCATGTAAATATAAAATACATTACGAGAATCCTTTGTGAATTAAAGTACTGTTAATATTGATGTCATGCAATGAAAAGGATATATAACCCAAGACACCATATGGAATTCCACATGTGACTGCCTGTGCTATACATATGCAAAAATAGGATGTCTCAGCAGGCACAGACTAGTACAGGAGCTCCCAAGGGTGGTATACTGACATGGAATGATGACTGAGCCATTGTTAAAGACAGAGACAAAGCTCTGCATGCTAATGATATTTTGATAGTTGTCCACTGATTGTTCAGATTTCATTTTTTTTAAATTAAACCGAGTTGCTCTCCATTATTGCTATCTATCTCATGGAAAATCTTTGTGTGTGTGTGTGTGTGTGTGTGTGTGTGTGTGTGTGTGTGTGTGTGTGTTTGTCATATGCTTAGGTTAGGTGCACCTTTGTGTGCAGATGGTGAATTTCATAATAAAGATGGTGATTTTAACTTTGATGAAAAAGGAATGGGCCATGCATCAGGGCTTATCCGATATAAGCAAGACATATAGAAAAGATTAAAGTATCATTATGTTGTGTAGAAGAGTATTACACATACAATAGCAACATAGCCTGTGCCATTAAATGAAGTCAAGTCAGTACTCACTGCTTGAATACTCGGACACATATGCAACTCCCCCACACACAACCACACATATGTGTCACTAATAATGCATAGAATACTCATAGGCCACAGTACTCATTTCACAACATTTTGTCTTCATTCATTCCAGAGCATTAACTCAAAGCTCTCTAACCAATAAGATCAGGTATTTGAACAAGCAACCTGCTTCTGGATATGCTGAGACTAAAATCATGCAGTGGTATTGCAGCATTAGGTATGCATGAACAAGAATGAAATACTTAACCTACTGACTCCAACAATTAAAAGTATAAACACTACTGGGCTGGCAATATATTTTAGATGTTAAATTAATGAGCTCTGAATGAGCTTAGTACATCCAGCAGACCTGGGTTTGATTCCCATGAAATCAACTTGTACACTGTGTTACCATGAGCAAATCATTTAACCTTCCTGTGCTCCCTGGGCACCCATGCAAATAGGTGTTTTGAGCAGTGGTCCTTATCCTGTTATGAAATAATAGAAAGATATAGATAGATATACATACATAAATTCATTGCAAAAAACTTTGCTTAATGCATCAGTTAGAGTTAACGTGACAAAAGTGGGGAAATGAGATGTGAGGGTCACGTTAGTTGACCAGTGCCCATGTTGTATTACCATATGGCCATTATAAGTTAAAAAAACAAAACATGTAATGTGCCCCCAAAGACTATAATGGCACACATCCCCATGCTCTCCCTGTAATCACGTCATAACAGTGTCTGAGTTCTGGGCTGTGCTGGGGTGGATCTTACAACCTGCGGGGATGATTTTATGAGTGATTTTTCATTGAACTCTATGCACATTTTTTTAGCAACCATAGAGCAGAAGGATTTGAGACAGGTAAGGCAGCAAACTGTGTGGTGCATGGGGCTAAGTTGTTAAATCTCTTTAATTCCCTGAAAATTGCAAATCAAAAGCCCAAACGGTTAATTCACAATGCAGTGGAAACATTTTTAAAAGTTTAAAAATTCCTTGTTCGTAAGGTAGCAAAATCTCCAACCATCAGATCAATACCCGTTCATGAGCTGTCAAAATCACCATCCATGGCAAATCCTTGACCATCAGATCTTAGTCATCTGGTCCCTAAGTGACGGCCAAGGATTTTGCTACCTCACAAAAAAGGATCAGGTGGCGGATTAGGATTTTGACAGTTCGTGGAATGTGATTTTGTCACCTCACAAAAGAGGATACAAAAAATGGATCCCCTTTTATGCGCTGGCAAAACTCTAGTCCGCTATCTGATCCTGTTTTGTTAGGTAGCAAAATCGAAGTGACGGTCAAGGATCTGCCCCTGAAAGAGAATCTGCCCGGACTAGGATTTTGATAGCTCTGGGCTACAATTTGTCCCTCACAAAAAGGATTCAAAACCCAAACCTTTCACGAGCTGACAAAATCCTAGTCTGTGAGCCGTATTCTTTCTTGAAGTAGCAAAATCCTTGACTGTCAGCTTAATCCTGTCTTCAAGAATGGCCATCTGGTCAGAAACTGACAAGAGTTTTGTAGCCTCGCAAACAGGTTCAGCTCGAGACTAAGATTTTGTCAACTTCGTGAAACAGGATTGTTAGCAAGTTGTGGTGAAGGAATTTTGAAATTTCAAAACGCTATTTATTGAGCAAAATGAAGCAATCCAAAGGCATGGGGTTGTGGAGGGCATCACCCTGAACAAAACCCATGCCTTATTACAAAGAAAAGTCACCCATGGAGGAAGCTACAATATTTTGTTTGGGGAAAAAAACAGAACAAGATTGCGGCTCATGGACGAGGAATTTTTCTGGTGGACCAGGATTTTTTCAAATCCTCATTTGCAAGCTGACAAAATCCTTGACCATGAGCGCAATTCTCTTTCGCAAAACATATACATAAATTTTTGAATGAACTGAGCATGCTCAGAACCCAAAAATTAAAAATTAAATAACTTTAGAATGGGTTAATATTTTTTTAAACAAACCAATAATTGATAATTCTTTGAGCCAAATGCTTTCTATGTTCCAAATTTCAGATCAGACTATCACATGGTGTGGTCACAGTGCCATGCACAAAAAAAATGCATCAAAAGTGGGGAACAATGCACAACAACTGTAAGTCCAACTGAAATGCAACTTAGCAAATGAAGAGATCTACCATGCCAGACCATGCATTCCAAATTTCATGCAATGCAACTCCATTGAACAGTTGCAAAGGTATTAATGCGCAATAATTGAGGTTTAACATTAAAGTACCTTCTCAACCTTAATTATAGTTGTGCGACTGCGTCCTATAATATGTATATTTATATTATGGTAACACGGTAGTGCTACCATAGTTAGGGTTGAGTACCCCATTTAAGGTTAATTGGTGAAACTTTGCACCTTAATAACTTTGCCACCATTCAACAGATTTGCCTGAAATTTGGTAGGAGTGGGACGTAGCCATAGATCTTGGGATCTGCCAACTTTCATAATGGTCATCTATACGGCTGTGGAGTTAAGTGTCATTCCAGGGAGCAATTACATTTTTTTGCACATCCTTTGCTCACACCTACAGGTCGCACAGTTTACATGACCAGTCCAAAAACTTCAGAGAATGTGCAGCCAGGGTCTCCGATGTGCCTTTTGAAGATTCTGTGAAAAAATATTGAATGGTTCAAAAGTTATTCAAAAAACAAGTTTCCCATTATAGTCAATGGGAAAAGTTAACAAAAAGTTAAAAGTGTTGCAAATGCTGTTTTTAGTGTCACAAATCTGCCATTTTGTTTTCAGTTACTGATCACAGAAATGCTTGGCATTTAAAATTGGGACCATATAATGACACAATTATTTCTGTGTTTTCCTAGTCGAGCAGTGAGGATGCTAGCCATGTCTTTATTTTGGGGTTAAACACCCCAGAAATATGTTTTTTAATTTTTTGGGAAAAGCAGTGTCACAAAGTAGTGTTGCACTTGCGACACTTTTGTGATTTTTTTTTTGTGAAAGTGCTGCAAATCACAACACTACTTTGCAACACTATGGCCAAAATGACAGGAATTGTTTGCCACCCTGCTGCAAAACAATGGTTTGATCTTTTGGGCTGACATTTGGAGGGAAGAAAGGTAGCATCTCACATATGTGCCTTTTCATGGTTTGATGAAAAAATATTGCAGGGATGCAAAGTTACGGCATTCTGAAGTTGACGCTTCTTCCCATAGACTAACATTGCAGCCTCCACCGTGCCTTTTGGGGGCCAGCATCTCAGAAACTGTGCGAGATACGGACTTTTCATCAGAAAAATGCTTAGCCCCCCAGAAAGGGGGCTAAGTGCAAAACTAGCCAAGGAAGTCATAATTCATACAAAATTGTAATTTTTTTCTACGTTGTACAGTTCCTGAGATATAAGCAATTTAGTATTCCAACTCCTCCTTTTCTGCTCAGAAACCCATTATTATGCATACATTGTTTATACTCACTGTGTTTCTCTATGCAGCTGTTGGAGAAAACCAGAGTGCGCACTCCAGTTACTGTTACGAACCGTTTCCACTTGCGTTTCCATTACCAGTTGCGTTAGGTTCCGTGAGTATGCCACGGTATGTGTTATCTTTTGCGTTTCTGTTTGCGCTTGCTTTTGCTACTGTTACCATTTGTGTCTACAGTACTGTTTCTGTTTCACTTTGCATCACCGTGCACATTACCATTTGCATTTGCGGCCGCCCTTCCATTTGTGTTTCTCTTTTGTTTTGCGTCATCATTGTTGTTAACATTACCATATGCGTTTCCAATTGCTTTCCCATGTCTGTGCTTGTTACAGTTTGCATTCCTATACATGCTTGCATTGGCATTTCTATTTCCTTTGGTGTTATTGTTGCTGTTACCGTTACCATTTGTGTTTACAATTGCAGTACTGTGACCGTGCGCATTACGGTTTGAGTTTCCATATGCATCTGCATTTGCATTTCTGTTTCCTTTGGTGTTATTTTTGCTGTTACCATTACCATTTGCATTTCCAATTGTGGTACCATCACCATGCGTGTTATGGTTTGCGTTTCCAGACACGCTTGCATTTTCATTTATGTTTTCTTTGGCGTTACTGTTGCTGTTACCATTACCATTTGTGTTTACAATTGTGGTACCGTGACTGTGCGCATTATGGTTTGCATTTCTGGATGCACTTGCATTTGAGTTTCTGTTTCCTTTGGCATTATTTTTGCTGTTACTATTACCATTTGCGTTTGCAATTGCGGTACCATGACCATGCATATTACGCTTTGCTTTTCCGTACGCACTTGTGTTTCTGTTGCCTTTGGCGTTATTGTTGCTGTTACAATTACCATTTGCATTTACAATAGTGGTACCATGATCGTGCGCATTACCAGTTGTGTTTTTGTATGCACTTGCATCTCTGTTTGCATCACTGTTCACTGTGGTGTCACTTTGTGCTTGCGTTTGTATGAACATTTGCATTACCATTTACATTTGTGTCATCATGTGCATAACTGTTACTGCATGTATTTGCATTGCAGTTACCATTACTATGTCTTCGGGCCTGTGCTCCCACCACCGCATTCTATTCACTATTTATAGTCCTCACTCTTAAAAAGAAAGGAAATTCATGGGTTATCTATTACCTACATATCTCTATCTCTCTCTCTCTCTCTCTCTCTCTCTCTATATATATATATACACATCTATACATATATATGTGTATATAGCTATACACACACACACACACACACATATGCACATTTACACATATACATATATATATATATATCTATACATATATATATATATATATATACACACATATATATTTATTCATGGCAAAACACTCCATTTATGCATCAGTTAGGGTTGTTCCACAGTGATGACAAGTGAGGAAATTCAATATTAGGGTTTCACCAGCCTTACCTCACTCACTCACCAACAGGCATTAGTGTGCTTTTGGGGTTGTCTGCTCTAACTCACCCCACCCCATGTGTAAACAAGCTAAGGTGGTGCAGTATAGAGAATGGGGTGAGAATTAGACCGATGACCCAACGCACACCCCTGATGCCTGTTGGTGGGGCGGGTGGGTGGATGCAAGGGTGGCAACCTCAACATCGAATTTCTCACTTTTGTTGCTGTGGAACAACCCTAACTGATGCATTATATGGAGTGTTTTACCATGACTTTCCCTTCTTTTTGAGAATGTGCACTATAAATAGTGATGTAACGGTAACGTAAATGCAAGCGCAAAACAGTAACGCACATCATGATGCAAACGTTAACGGTAACGCAAATGGTATTAGAAATGCAAGCACAAATGTTACTGAAAACAGAAATGCAAATGCAAGTGCGTATGCAAATGCAAATTGTAACACGCATGGTCACGGTAACAATTGGAAATGCAAACCCTGACGGTAACACCAACGATGACGCCAAAGGAAACTCAAACACAAATGGAAATGCAAATGGAAGTGCATATGCAAATGCAAACATTAATGCAATGGTGATGCAAACATAAGTGATAACGCAAATGGTAACAGAAATGCAAGCACAAATGGTAATGGAAACGCAAGCGGGTACCGAAATGTAAACTGTAATGCACACAGTCACGGTAACACAATTGGAAATGCAAAATGGTAATGGTAACAGCAATGATGAGGCCAAAGGAAAGACAAATGCAAATGAAGTGCGTATGCAAATGCAAACGCAAATGGTAATGCACACGGTGATGCAAAACAAAATGCAAACAGAAACAGTAGAGGAAACGCAAATGGTAACAGTAACGCAAGCACAAACAAAAATGCAAAGCGAAATGCACATGGTGGTGTACATGGGAACACTAATGGAAATGGGTACAGAAATGCAAGTGGGAACACTAACTGTAATAGTGATGGAAGTGCACACCCTGTTTTTGCCCAACAGCTGCATAGAGAAACAATGTGAGTACAAAGAATGTATGCATAATAATGGGCCTCGGTGCAGAAAATAAGCACTTGGAATACTTAATTGCATATATCTCAGGAACTTTACGACATAGAAAAAAAATTAAAATTTCATATGATTTATGACTACTGGCTAGGAGGAGGCTAAGCATTTTTCCGATGTAAAGTCCATATCTCAAAGTGTTTGGAGATACGGGCCCCGAAAGGCACGGCGGATGCCACAATGTTAGTCTAAAGGAAAAATCGTCAACTTCAGAATACCGTAACTTTGCATCCCTGCAATATTTTGTCACCAAACTACAAAATATTACATCTGTCGGATGTTGGCTTTTTTCCCTCCAAATTTCAACCCAAAAGACCAAACCATTGTTTTGTAGCAGGGTGGCAAAGAATTACTGTAATTTTGGCCATAGTGTAGCAAAGTAGTGTCGCAAATCACAACACTTTTGCAACACTGCAGATTATAAACTTTGAAAAACATATTACTGGGGTGTTTAACCCCACCAAAAAAGACATGGCTAGCATCCTCAGGGCTCGACTAGGCGAACACAAAAAGAATTGTGTCCCTAGAGGGTCCCAAATTTAAATGCCAAGCATTTCTCTGACCACTAACTGGAAAAAAAATGGCTGACTCTCGAAACTACAGAGGTAATTTGTAGCACTAAAAACTGCATTTGCGACACTGTCGAACTTTAACGTTTCCCATTGACTATAACAGGAATTTGTTTTTTGAATAACTTTTGAGCCGTTCAATATTTTTTCACAAAATCTTCAAAAGGCACATTGGAAACCCTGGCTGCATTTGCCCTGAAGGTTTTGGACTGGTCGCACAAATCATGTGGCCTGTAGGTGCGAGCAAATAATGCACAAAAAAAGTGTAAATGCGCTACAGAATGTTGCTTTATAACTATGCAACCATATATCCGACCGGTACAAATCTTGGCAGTTCCAAAGATCTATGGTACCACTCCATGTCTGCCAAATTTCAGACAAATCTGCCATACAGTGGCAAAGTTATTACCCTGACAAATTTCACACTTTAACCTTAAATGGGGTACTCAACCCTAACTATAGTGGCACTACTGGTATGAATATATATATATATATATATATATAAACACACACACACACACATACATATATACACATATACACACATACACACATATACATATACGTATATATATATATATATATATATACATTTACATATATACATGCATATATATATATATATACACACACACACACATACATATATATTTATATATATATATATACACACACATACATATATACACACACACACACACACACACACATATAGATATATATATATATATATATATATATATATATATAACACAAACACACACACATATATATATATATATATATATATATATACACACACACAATATTATATTTTATATATATAAGATAAGAACCTCTAGCAAGCACTGAGGCAAATGGTTACCCTAAAGGGCATTTGGCAGGGAAGCCAAGTTTCAAAGACATACAAACACACATGCCCTCATTAATGCAAGCATCATGGTTGCATATAGCAATCACAGATATACTTGCTCGACTTTGCAGAATGCGCGGTGACGAAGGCCTTTCACACAGTTTGTGAGGCCTCTTCGCACCATGCATTTCTGCTTAAAGTTGAACCAGCATAATATTCTGTGTGTATTTGCATATGCAGCCCATAATGCTTTGCATTGTGAGGGCATGCGTGATTTTGTATATATTATATATATATATTCACACACACACACACACACACACACACACACACACACATATATATGTATATACACACATACCGCCACAGATGTCCATCTATTATATAGTTAAAGTTATAGACAAGGATCCCGTAATTCTGCGACTCTGTATTGGATTTGCTTCATGCTGCAGTATATTGTTTTGTGCTGAACTTTCACTCAGATATAGTTTTTACCTAGTACTCATCTTCTTTCCCCATCTTGTTTATCCTGAAGACCCTCCTCAAATAACATGTGATGTCATCTGTGTCATCATATTTTATGTAAGCTAATGTCAGGACTGCATTACACCACACAGTTGAATAATTCATGTCTCAGAAATCAGAAAATGCTGTCAGAAGCCTGAGATTAGTGTCACAGGAACTTGAACGAAGGGCATTCATTCACATAGTTGTGCCTGCATAGTACAGTATGGTCTGTAAGCCTATTGGTCAACACTGTGGACCAATAGGCATACGGCTCATACTGTATGCTGTCAGTTGGGGGATGGCCAGGCAGTATGCGGGCTGGGTGCAGCTGCCCACTGATGATGGGGGGGCTGGGTGGCCGGAGTCCTCTGGGTGGGAGGAGGGGGACCACTGGAACACCAGGTATCTTATTTTACTATAGAAGCCTGTGATCAGGCATACGGGTGGAAGGGGGTGGTAAATGGACAGAAAAGAAGAGGAGAGTACAGCAGAAGACAAGGCAGCAAAATTACGAGGTGAATCAAGGTTATGAGTACCTATGTTACATCAGTGTCTTGAATGAAAATAGTCTTACCTGGGAGGTCCAGAACAGGGAAAATCACTAAGAAAAAAGCAGCAGTCCAGGAGTAAACAGACTTTTTCAAATCAAGAAACAGACTAATTGAAGAAAAAGTAGGGTGCGGGCTAAAGGGAGAAAAAGAGGGGTGGGGAGGGGTAACAGATCATGGGAGGAGAGGCGAGAAAAGGTAGGGTGTGTAGTATGGTTGGGAGTGGAACAGGGCAAAAAATAGGGGAGTGGCTAGGGAGGCAGGGGGAGCACAGGAGAGCTAGTGGGGATAGTCACACTTATTTAAAGTTACCAGGTGTCCCTGAAGCTTGGCTTTGAAATCTCCACATTTGGGTTCAGAAAGGACATCAAGGGGCAGGTTATTCATCCAGGTAGGGGCTCTGTAGCTAAAAATACTCCGCAGTTGTGAGGTCTGGCAGTGTAGAACATAGAATACCGGATGAGCAGAGCTATAGGTGTTATCCTGGTTGATTGAGGGGCAGAGTAGAGATTGGGAAGAGGGTGGAGTTAGGGCAAGGTATGTTTTTTTGGCAAACAGGTTTGATATTTTATCTGACCATAAAGGTTGAGCCATTCAGCTTTCAGATAGAGTTCACATGTGTGGGTCCACTTTTCAGCACCATTATTAACCTACAGGCTTTGTTAAGTGAGATCAGTCACTTTAGAGTAGTATCAGTAGCAGCAGCACTATAGATCAGTAGGCCATAAGCAGTGATGGACAATATAGCGTTGGTTACAGCAAGCCTCAGTGCCACTGGTGTGAGACAGCGTTTATGCTTATAGAGGACCCCTAGTCTGCTGTTTATGATCTTGGAGATGTGATTAACATGCAGAGTGTAGGAGAGGGAGTTGTTTAACAAAATGTCAAGATATTAGAATGCTTGTACCATTTCTAGGGGTTGGTTGGTATTATTGTAGATTGCTATAGTTGCAGATTTGTATCTGTTAGGGGAGCTAGCAAAGAGCATCGTCTTTGTCTTTTTGTAGTTCATTAACAATTTGTGGTGGTGAATCGAGTTTACATTTTTGAGAAATTTAACTGCAGATCACTAGTGAGTGGGAGTAGGTTAGTGTGCCTGGAGAAAAGTACAGTGTTGTCCACATCAAGTACAATGTTATTGTCTCAGGCTTTAGGTATGGTATTTAGGTACAAGCTGAACAGCATTGGTCCAAGGATTAACCCCTGGGAGATACCTATGCAGACTGGCAGGCAATTAGAGAGAGAGCCACCAATTTTAACTTGCTGTGTTCAATTTGTAAGATAGTTGTTAAACCAGTTAATAATGGGGGGGAGGGAGTTAAGGAGGGAGTCATTCACAGTATCAAATGCCTTGATCAAATCAATATAGACTGATCCTACTATTAGGCCTTGGTCTAATGCTTTCTGAACAAAATCTGTGTAATCCAGTAGTGCTGTGGTGGTACTGTGTGCCAGGCGGAAGCCATCCTGTTGAGGTCATTGGATACTGTGTTAGTTGAGAAAGTTGGTTAGTTGGTCAGCCACCACCCTGTCAAGCACTTTGGATCAGGAAATCCTCTCTATATATGTCTTACTCGTTTCTTCTATTGTGTTTATGTTCTTTCTTAGCCCTGGGCAGGACACTATTTGTCCTCACAGCACCTCCTCCCATCCTCCCAAACTCCTACTTGATGACAGGCTCCCAGGCCACCAATGACACACCATAGTTGGATCCTAACAGCTTGCCCCCTGGGAAGGGATTGTCATCTGCTCCAGACTGCCCCACGCTCCAGTTGGCACTCGCTGAGGTGAAGCTCTGGGAGGTCCAGGAATAGGCAGGTCAGACCCAGAGCAGATGTGTGGGGCTAGCAAAGCATCTTCTCCTTGACACTGGATGTCAGCTTTCCACTTTAATTGGTTGACCTGAGGGAGTGGACATGCAATGGCATCAGCACACCACCATGTGCACGCCTGTGCATGACAAATAGATTCCTGCCACTCCCCTCCCACTGTGTATGCAGTTCCAGGCTCTATCACTGCAGCTACCACTTGGGGGGTCAGATGAATGCCAGATGCAACAACTCTCCCTCCCTGGAGGAGGAGGATGAAACCAGTACTGTGAACAAAAAAATTCTTGTCCACTCCCATCAGCCTTCTAGCACTCTGCATTTGTTCCAAAATGCAGGTCATCAACATCGCAAGTGGCAGTGCTGGCTTCTGGCTTAATTTAATACTCACTAAGCACAAGCCCTTTAATCAGGAGTTTGATGACCCAGGTACCACAGCCTTGTTTTAGCTCACAAAGCAGAGGTTGTAACCATCTATACCTAGGGCAACCCAGTTACATGAGAGGGAGGTAGCCAAATTATTTCTAAGTGCACTAGCTTTACCCAAGAGAAAACATTGAGGCCAAAACATTTTGGGAACAGTAAGTCTAAAAACATTAGACTGTAGTCAAGAGTTAATAAGATCAAGGCTAAGGGGGAAGAGGGAGACAGACAGAGAGGGAGACAGAGAGAGAGAAAGGATAACAATGGATCAGAAAAAATAATCAAGGAAATGCCAGGTAGAGTATCGACATAATGGTGATATCTAATAAATGATGGCAAATGGGTTTCAATACAGTATTGGTTTGAAGAAAAATAGATATGTAGAGTCCAACCTTTTACAGTTAGATTAGTTCCTTTTCCTTCTCCAACATAGGGCTGGTGGGACATTTCCAGAATCATCTCACACCAGTAAACATCTGTATCACTCAGCTGGAGCTCACTTATCTGTAAAATAGTGGTTAAATTCTGCTCAATCCACCAGACTTTGGAACGGTTCTGAAATCCATCAGCATGAAAAGATTGGTCTTTGTCAAATGCTGCAATCTGTTTGTTCAACTTCTTGCTGTACCAGTTCATGTTGAAGCTATCAGCCTGTGGGCGGCACGTTCGTGTATCCAATGTGCAACTTATGTTCACAGAGCTGTTTGTTTCTTTAACTGCACGTGTTGGGTACTGAAGAACTATGAATTGAAAGCAAGCACCTGTTATAGTAAAACAAAAGCAAGAAAGTCACCAGTTTATTTTTCATTTGAAGAGCTAGATAGATAGATACAGTAAATAGATAGAAACAGACAGACAGACAGAGACAGACAGATAAATGTTTATACAAGAAATATTACCAGCGAGAGGCCTAACAAGTGCAGACCATAAAGCCACAAGCTTTTCCGGAGAGTGGCCTTTATGAGCTTGTTAGGTCCCATAATGGTGATATTTCTTCAGTGTATGGAGTTTGCTGTTAAAGTTTTATATTTTACATAACAATGGACACAAAATAGGTTGTAAGGAGTTGTACTTAGGGGGCGCTAATGAACAGCTAGCTAGGCATACACAATCTCCTCGAGCTCCCAACCTCGATTAAATAAATGAGCTCAAATAACACATTTCTGCCACTATTCGAAGACAGAGAGGAGAGATATTGCCTAAATACTCAGCCATGGATGAATATCTGGCAAGCGCTTCTAATAAACACACAAGAAATGCTGGTAAAAATAGTAAGATGCTGGCAGTGGGTCTACCTATGAAGCTCCAGGCAGCATCTCCTTTTCTGCTACAGAGATTGTGGTTTTGGGCCTAGAAGTCAGAGCACAAGTCCTGGCAGCCCTGAATCTGTGACTGGAGAAGATGGAGAACAAAATCCAAGCCAAAATGCAGGAAATTGCAGATCAGACGGCTTCTCTTGGGGAACAGCTGTTGGAGGTGGAGGAGCGTACCTCTAGAGTTGAGGATACTCTGTATCATCTGCCAGACCACGTGGCTTACTGTAAAAGGAAATAGAAGTCCTCAGGGGGGCCTTCAATTACCAGGAAAATTACCACTGCAGGCTCAACCTGAAGGAGAGAAGCCTCCCTGAGGGTCAGGAGGGTCGGGATGTGCTCATGTTTCTATGAGACGCAAATCCTGAAGCTGCTGGGTCTTCAACCAAAAGGGGGGGAAACACAAGCCAGAGTGTGCCCATAGGGCAATGGTGCCCCAGCCAGCCACAGGTTTCCCTCCTTGAAATGTAATTATGAGCTACCTCAATTTTCAAGATCGGGAGGAAGTGCTCCATGCCTACCATCAGAAACAGCTGCTACCTGTAGATGGGGCCAAAATATTTATTTCCCCAGATTACTTTTCAAGGCTGCAGAAGAAACGCAGAGCATACAATGCTGTCATGGCTCAGCTGAGAGATGCACATTGAAAATTTTCTTATTTACCTTGCACTCCTCAAAATTAGGCACGAGAGAGCCACATATTCATTTTGGGAGGTGAAGAAGGCACAGAAGTTTCTGGCCCAGTTAAATAAAAAAGTTGGCTGAAAAGGTCAGTGGTGGGACTCTGAACAGAACTGTCATGGGTGCTAACCTGTGGCATTTGGGCATCTGATTTCTCTCAGTGCTGATATGTTATCTATGCAGCTGCTGGATTAGAGCACTGTTATGGCTTCCCGTGTGATCCCAGGAACATTGTCAGTGACTATGGACTCCCTGCTGTGTCTCTGATTGGGATTGGTGTGTTATTGCTGGAAGGGACTTATGTACGGATGTATCCTCTCCCTGCTTGGGCCGATGCTTCATGAACACTGGATCCACGGATGGCTGTAGGTAGACCGGGGCGGGGTGCTGGGTGGTTGAGGCCAGCACATTTTTAGCTTTGTCATCGTGCAGCTTTTCTCACTGGCCCCTACCCCAGGTCTGGGAACCATGGAGATTCAAGAATGGATAGATTGTGTAAAAGTGGGGGAGGCAACCGAGAGGAAGGGGAAGGGTGATAAGTGACCCTAAATTTGCTGAGGTAATCCCAGTGTTATTGTAAAATGAGGTGGGGGTACTAAGAGGGTCTAAGAAATGCTTTATGGGGCAACGCACGGAGGGATGTCAGATGCTACAGGCTGTTATGGGGGGCAACAAGAGGCAGAGTGCCAGAGAGTTGGGGGAGAGGATCTAGGACAATTTTTTGGGTCACTGGCAGCACTCTCCTCTTTCATTTGTGGGATGATTGAAAAACTGCTCTTGGGAAATGTATTCTTACTGGTTAAGCTTTCATGTGTTTGGTTGAGATGGGACATGTTGGTTGGGTTCTTGGGGGCTTGGGGGGAAGCTGCTCAAATAGCAGATGATGGGTTATCTTGCCATGTCTGGTGCTACTAACAGACATTTGGGGAATTTGGGGAACTCGATAAGGGTGATGGGGTAATGTCATGTTATGCATCTAGACTATTGCAGGGGGTGTTCATGTTCTGTGTTGTCTGGTTGGGGTAGCTTGTTACATTTTGTTTCCTTTTATCAGGTCCATTTTGTTATTTTCTCCTTTAAAGATATGGAACTATGGGAAGGTACTTGGAGAGGACTGTCAAGAGGGTGAGGGACAGGAAAACAAATGATGTACAATGCGGACTGCCACTGAACTGACTATACATAAACTCCTTGAATGTTAGTGGCTTCTCCTCCCCGGCTAAAAGGACTGCGGTCCTGACTACACTCTGCAGAGCGCTTGTGCAAGTGGTGTTATTGCAGAAAACCCACTAGATGCAAGTGGAGCATGGGAAGCTTAAAAGGGGATGGGTTTGGGCCTGCTATTCCACTTTCTTTAACTCCCACAAGAGAGAAGTAGCATAGCTGCTACACAAAAACCTACTATTTCAGGTCACGAAGGTGGTCACTGACAATGAAGAGGGCAGGTACATGTTTGTGTCGGGAACCCTCTATGGGATAGTGGTTACGCTAGGAAGCATTTATGCACCAACAAACATAGATCCTCAATTTTTTAATATGATTTTAGATCTATTAGTAAGAGAGCAGTTTGAGAATCTCATAATTGGGGGAGACTTCAACTGCACACCATATGCGGTAATGGACCACTCACTGGATAAAGGGAGGAGAGACCCCTGCTTTAGAAAATGGAGAGAGGGGATTGCGGAGTTAGAGATGGTTGATGCCTGGAGAACCACAAATCTCCAGGGCAAGGAGTTTACCTTTTTCTCAAACCCACATAGGATGTGGTCTAGAATAGATTACATTTATGTGACCATGATGTGGTGTGAGAGAATGGTAAGGGTGGACCATGTGTCTATCCAGCTCTCAGATCATGCAGCAGTTTCGGCTATTTGCAAGATACAGGGAGGGAAGAGGCACTTTTTGAAATTCCTTACATATATGCTGGGGTCGCAGGAGTTTTAAACAATTCTTGAAGGGTCAACTTAAGTTTTATCTTGACACCAACACTGTGTCTGCCCCATCTAAACAGCTTTTGTGGAAGGCTAGTAAAGTATACATGCCAGGTGCTCTCATTGGATATATGGCCAAATATAGAAGGGATAAGCTGGCACAGCAGAGAGCCTTGCAGGTGAAACTTAGGGACTTGGAGGCTAAAGCGGCCTGTGGTATTGGGGGGGAGGATGTGCTCCGAGCATTAGCCATCAGCAGAGAAGCACAAAGCTCTCTGTTGCTAGATGAGGTCCAGAAAAGGTTGGTTTAACTGAAACATAGGATATATAAATTGGGTAACAAACCGGGCCCTCTGCTGGTAAACCTGGTAAGGTAGGAAGGGCACATTGCATATAATGGGATCAAAAATTCTAAGGGCCATGTTGCACTAATTACCAGGAAATCAGGAAGGTATTTTGGATCTATTATGAGAGATTGTATCAAGCAGAAGGAGGTGGAATGGATGGAAGAGATGAGAGAATTTTAGATAAATATAACCTACCACAACTTGCTAGGCAGCAGCAGAAAGTCCTGGGTCAAGAGATAATGAAGGATGAAATAGGCAGAGCGATAGGGGCTCTAAAGACTGGGAAGGCTTGTGGCCCTAATGGCCTGCTAGCGGAATATTATAAAGTGGTCAAAATGGAGATGCGGGAGGTGTTATGGGGGCTGTTTAAAGAGGTGAGAGAGGGTGGAGGCCTGCCTCCGATGGCTGGTGAAGCAGTAATTTGCCTGATACCCAAGCCTGGGAAGGACATTCGTGAATGTGCATCATTCAGACCCATTTCCTTCTAAATTGTGGTGCTAAGATCTATGCCAAGATACTGGCTACAAGGCTGGAGGGTCTGTTGCCTGGAATAATACACCCAGACCAAACAGGCTTCATAAAAGGGAGGCATTCCGACCATAATATCAGGAAAGTTCTTAATGTGGTTGAGCGCTCTTCTCGCCTTCAGTGGGGATGGCGGTCCTCTCCATGGATACGGAGAAGGCGCTCGACAGGATCAAATGGCCATACCTGTTTGAAATGCTGAAAAGATCTGGCCTGGAAGAGGACTATGTTAGGATGGCTGGAGCCCTTTATGAGGAGCCTAGAGCTGCAGTGTTGGTGATGGGGCATTGTCAGGTAAGTTTCCCTACACAGAGGTACCAGGCAAGGCTGTCCCTGTCACGCTCCTGTTTGCTTTGGCTCGATGGGCGTTGGCCATTGCCTAAGAGAGAATCCTGAAATAGTGGGAATAGAGGGGAAGAGCAAAACAGCAGCATAAGGTAACCTTATACGCAGACTATATGATATATGTCAGGAATTTTCGAGTTCAATGCCAGTTCTATTGGAAACTATCTCTCAATTTGCCAGATTTTCTGGGTATAAGCTTAATGTAGGTAAATCTGAAGTTATATTTTTTAGGACAGGGAGGAGAGGCATAGGAATACTTGGGGTTTCAAAGAGTGGGAGAGGCCCTCACGTATTTGGGAATCAGATTGGGAAGGACCTTCACTTCCTTTATAGACTAAACTATGCTCGCTTTTGAAGAAGGTGATGAAGATTTACATCGATGGAAGGCCCTCCCATATCCTGGTTGTGGACGTATTAATTTAATAAAATGAATATTCTGCCCAGGATTATACCCTGTGCAGATGCTGCAGTAAGTCTATCTGGCGGTACATGAAGAGATTTGAGAGGGCATACTTGCACTTCATTTGGAGGGAAAGAAGCCTAGGCCAGCCTCCTGACAGACTTAAGGCAGATGGGAGTAGGGGTGGACTCAACTACCCGTATGAAGAACTACTTTCTGGCGGCTCAACTAAGGGTTGCTCGAGATTGGGTAAATAGGAACAGGGAAGCAAGCTGGCTGGATTTTGAAGAAGCAGACTATGGGGTGAGGCTCTCAGCTATGCTGGCTGTGGATGGTAGAAAGGCCTATACAAATTAGGGACATCAGAATATCTTGGTGGGAGGCATTTTAGATAATTGGAGGCATATTAAGAAAAGCAGAGGTCAACAGAGGGGTGAAATGCATCTGGTCCCACTGGCAGGTAATCCCTGTTTTTTTACCAGGGTGGGTGATCCGCATTTGGCATGTGGGAGAAAAAGGGAATCCTATGTTGAAATGACTTAAGGGTGAGGGGACATGTCTGTACGTTTGCTGAGTTGAGAGAGAGAGGATAGGGTGCCTCCTACACACCTGTTTAGGTATTTTCAGGCTCGGACATATATTCAGGGTATTGAGAGGCAGAGGGAGCTTGACTCCAGCCTGCAGGAGATAGAAACTCTGCTGATGCAGACTAAGGATGAGCCCAGGGGTGCTATTAGGCGGGCAGTACTGCACCTGAGAAACAAATCCAAGATAAAACATTTAAAACTAAATGCTTATGGGAAAGAGATTTAGGAGTGTCCCTATCAGAGAGCAGCAGTAGCAGCAGATTAGGGAGACACACCAGGGACTCCTGATGTGTAACAAGTATAAGGAGTCAACATATAAATTTGTTCATAGGCTTTACGATCCCTGTGGAGGTTAATAAATATAACCCAGCTGTATCTGCACTATGTCAGAGGTGTGGGGTGGCAGTGGGCACCTACTTTCACTCATTCTGGTCCTGTACAGTGCTCCAGGCCTTCTGGAGACAAGTGGCAAAAAGAAATACTGGCATGAGGTGGAGGATGTGCCAGTAGTCCACTTTTGATGCTTTTGGCATGGAGGTACTGAGACAGTAGACTGGATGCCAGCTGATAGATGGATAAGAATTATGCTGGCTCTGACACGTCACTGCATCTTAAACACCTGGGTTTCTGGGGACAAACTTACTATAGGACAATGGAGACACCTGACATGGGGTGCTTTGAGCTTAGAGATTCTGTTGTAGAGAGCCAAGGGGAGGGTGGCAGCTTCTGTTGATATGTGGCCACCAGTCTGGAATGCTGCTGGCCCTGAGGAAAGGGCACTGATGTGGTAAAGACAGGTATTAAGGGCTGTCAGGTACAGTACAAGTGAAGGGGCATGAGAGGGCCACAGATAGGGGTACTTTACTGACTAGGACAGTCAAATCATTCTATGGATGCTATTATGAGAATGGATGGATGGTAAGAACTCATACGAATCTGTAATACCATAGTAGGCATGACATGGACCTGTAGTTGAAGATTCCTTTCGTTTTTCTCTTTTTATCCTTTTTCTGTTATTCTTTACATGTACTATTAACAGCATATTGCGCTTTCTATTTCTGTCTTTTTCCTATTTACTGTTAAGTGTCAAAACATAGATACAGTACAAGACCTGGGAAATTACATTATACACCTATTAATAGTTGTCATAGAGGTGTGAATTGCAAATTTGAATTTTATTATTTTATATTGAATTAGAATTGTGCCCTAAAGTACAACCCCTCAAAAGTCTGTGGCCTATTCCTGGCCTGCTGCATGCTGCACAACATGGCCATTGACCGTGGGATAGCTGTTGAGGCCGAATAGTGGGGACAACAAGGGCAATGGGTCAGAGGGTGGTGGGCAGCCTCCCCTGGGCGGAGGGATCCTCGGCTCCTGCGGATAGCACACCAGCACCGAGACACAATTGCAGAGGAGCACTATGGTGCTTGCAGGTAGGTGGTGCAACACACATGCAGTGGCCACACATAATGGTATGGCACATGGGTATGGGCGGGCATGGCAATGGGCATGCACACACAGAGGCGTGGTGCAGGGGTGGGGGTGGCAGTACCACACAGCCACACACAACAGCATGCAGCACTGTACAGCAACACACACAGACACAGATACACACACACACACACACACACACACACACACACACACACATGATCCACGCAGACAAGTGTCCAAGTGCTAGCATGTGGTATGTAGCAAAGTCCAAGAGGGTAGCATCTTCCAGAAAAAGAGATGTGCAAGAACAAGGGGCACAATTTGAAAATAGAGGGCGGCTCGGGGATAATGTGAGAAGTATTTTTTCACAGGAGAGGGTTGTGGATGCATGGAACAGCCTCCCTGAGGAAGTCGTGAGTCAAGAACAATGGGGACTTAAGAATGCATGGGACAGGCATAAGGCAGTCCTAGAGGCGGGTAAGAGGAAGTAAGCTGTTGATTAACTAGGATCTGTAGCTTATCTGTTAAGTAGGAAAATGGGCAGACTAGGTGGGCCAAGCGGTCCTTATCTGCCGTCAAATTCTATGTTTCTATGTTTCTATGGATCAGAAGCAGAGCAACGGTGCAGAGGAGCAACCAGTGTAGTTCTGTTCTCATCATGCGCACACCACACGGGCTAGCAGCTGGGCAGGTGCACACACAGGTAGTGTGTGGCATGACACACAGTTGCCACAACTGTGGTATGCACCCACACACATCACCCTTGAGTGCACAGGGCAGTGGCAGCAGACTGCAGCCAGAACGGCACGCACATCAGGTCTGCCATGCAGAACCATGGCCACCGCGGACATGGGGACAGCCATATCGGGGCTGATCAGTAGCCACTGGCTGCTCATCCGCCACAGGAGGTGTATGCAACTGCCACCCAGGGCTGTATTGAAGGAATGTGACCGGGTCCGCAAAGAGGTGTGTAGGCACCCAAACAGGCCTGCCGCAGGCATGCCTGGGATGCCAACAGCAGAGCCCGGTGTCGACAGGGAGGGTGTCACTCGATGTCAGGTCCATGGGGTAGACTGTGCACTAAGTGGTGTATGTGGCAGGTGGCCATGCCTTGTGGCAGCCAGTGGTGCAAGGCCAACCAAGATCACATTGGCAATGCAATCCTGGGATGTGATCAGATCCTCCCACAGATGTTGTATAGCCTCCAGGACCTGCATGGTGCCTCTCACGTGCATCTCGGCTGCCTGGTGCACCTCTGCCTGAAGTACATGCACCCCAGCTACAAGCAGCATCTGTTGCTCCACAGAGGCCTGCAGCAATCGTGTGTGCTCTGACAATGGGTCAGCGCCCAGGGGAGCCTGAGTGTCCTGCTGACCCACTGCTGGTGTACAACTGCACTGTGCAGCTCCCTACTCAGGTGGACGCTGCACAGTGAGGTCCCCATGGGGTAGGTCTCTGTCTGGTGCCCTGGCAGTGGACACTGCATCTGGCCACCCAACATCCCCAGCCATCTGCCACTGCTGCCCCTCCAGCCCCTGTACGCTGGCCAGTGCCTGGATGGATGCACCACCACCACCACCACCACCACAAGGCACTGCCATGGCTGTGCACATGGCAGCACTTGCCGCGGTGGTGGACAGCTGTCCCACTGCTGACAAGCCACTGGGCATGCTGCCAGTCCTGGTAGTAGGTGTGGGTGTCTCCTCCACACCACCACCCATTCTGTCCAGAATGATGGTCATGTCTTCATCAGTCTCGGACCCCACCCCAATCTGCATCTCCATGCAGAGTATGCCATGGCTGGCATCCTGCTGAAACATAGCCAGGGCCACACCAAGCCCAGGACATCCAGCTGGATGGTGGTGACATGCTGTGCTGCAGCCAATCAGGCTCCTGGATGCCCATGGAGGTGGATGGCTGTTCCTCCGGGGCAGGGCTTGACCCCACGGCTGCTGCTGGCACCCCTTCCACTGCATGGTGGTGTGCTGGTGCTGTAAGAGAAGACAGATGTGTTAGTGCTGCACTGCCACACCCCTTCAATGGTACTATGATGCATGGTGGCCACCACCAGCTCCTCCTGCACCATGAGCTGTGGCATGTCAGCATGGCCCCCTCCAGTGGTTGACCTGGATTCCCATATGGCTGCCATCTTCTCTTTGATGTGATGTCCATCAGTGCCTACCTTCTTCCTGCACAGACCGCTGATGGCTGCTTTGCTGGTTCACACATGCTTCCACCTCCACCCAGGCTGCAGCCCTGGACTGTGGTGTGCCTGTTGCACCATACAGCAGTTGCTCCCTATCGAGGTAAGCCTCAAACAAGGCATCAGTCTCTGTCTTGGTAAAGTTGGGCCAGAGCTTGCGAACAGGTCCACACTCCTCAGTCTCCTCACGCTCAGACCTGTGGACATGGACATATGTGTCAGTGACTGCAGCTGCCAACCCCATCCACCCTGCTGTGCTGGCTGGTCCCACAGCAGGTGCAAATTACCTTGGATGGTTGCAATACCGGTGTGATGCTTGACCAGCTGGTTATGATTGTTCTATGATATTTGTAATATAGAATGTGGTATGTAAGTGTCTCCCATGAGACATCCTGTGCTATGGGTGCTCTACCCCCAGGTTTCAGTTAAAATGACAGGATATATATTAAACCAGCAGATCTCTGCATGCGATTAACTTCCTTGAGACATTACATTTTATGGCTTGTTGCTGCTTTGAAGTGGAAATGAAATGGAACTTTGAGTCTGCCAGAGGATGGAGATCATACATGTATACGGCATTTTAGAGGAAAAAAACATTGTTATATCAATGATGCTAAATGTCATAAAATCCTTTGAAATGCCTGTATTAGGAACTGTTAGAGATCAAAGAGAGGATGTTAATTAGAGTCATATTGGGAAATTAGTTTTTGCTGATGTTACCCTATTTGAAATATCTCCTGACAGGAAGATCATTGTTTGTATATTTTTTTATATTTAACAAGGAGGAGCTAGATGACATCATGGAAAGGGTGTGTGAGACAGACACAGTTTAACCTAGGATCTGTGTCTGATGTGAGAGACATTTCTTGTTGGACTCTTAAGAAACAAGAACTAACTTAAGCACTGTAAGAAGGTAATACATTAGATAGAAAAAGTCTAATTGTATTGTGGTAGGAGTTTATGTTTGTACTTTTCCTTGTTTTCTTTTAAGTGGTTGTATGCTTTGTAATATAATGTTTTGTGTTTACATTTGACATATTTTTATCCATTTTTAAATAAACCTTTGTGTCTTTGAAGTTCCTTTTGCATGTCATGTATAGATGGTTAAATCTGACAACAGTTCATAAGCTTGATGGTGTTACCAGACTGGGAAAAGGTAAGAATATACCTAAGGTCATTTATAAAGTTTTAAGGGTTCATTTTGGATACCTGGTTAGGTGTCCTTAGGCGAAAGATATCTGTCATCCCCCGAAGAGCAGATTATCTGAGGCTGTACATTTGGGTACACTAGCATAAGGTTCACAGTTTGAATCTCCCCAGAACTTGAGACCAAAGGTGATTCAGACCCACAAGCAGACAGGAGGGTTACCCTGTTTTGTTATCTGTTCAAAATACTGCGCTCAGAGGTTGGCACTGTGGGAGCAGAGGGCCTGACCTGCTGAGTGCTTGTTACAACCGGTCCCTGGCCTGTGCTGTTTTATGGCACCTTTATAGTGCATCACCTGCAAATGACCAGTGGTGCAGTGGTAATGACATGCTAATTTCCCCAGTGCACCACGCATTAGTTGATGAGCTCATTAACATGTGGTAGCTGAATACTGCAAACTTGCTCCCTGCGTAATGGAATTGCTTTGGCGCATGTCACGGTGCAATGCTGAGACATGCGTAGTGCACTGGTCCGCAGTGCACATGCGTCAGGTGCAGTGCCATAGCCTATTGTGCACAGTGCGCTCAGAATGCAATAGGTGCCATGGTGCACTGTGTGCCATTGCCTCTATTGTGCTCTGAGCACACTGTGTGCCAGGTGACCCCTGACCCCTGTTGTGACCCTTTGCTCTTTGGACTACACCACCACATGCTGGGTGGGCTGCGCCTATTCCGTGCATCCATGGCGATGCACAATTGGTGGATGCAATGCATGTCGACAAGAGGTGCACATCCCATGCACATTGTGCACACATGTGTCTCTGGCCACCATTGTGACCCAACACCTTGCAAGGAGATGATGGCATGGTGAGGTGTGTGCCATGCCCACAACTGGCTCAACCTGGAGCAGGTAAACCTTGTGGCCCTTGTGAAGCCACTTGCACCAGGACTGTTTGGCCAGGTGCCCCTGCAACAGGCCAGGACGGAGGTCTGGCAGACCATCACTGCAGACCTGGTACAGGACACCGAGGTGCCACGGACCAGTGAGCAATGCTGCCACTGGTACGGGGACATGATGCAGCAGGACACTGAGTGACTGAGGCAGCTGCAGGCATGCGTCCACAGGGGAGCTGTACCATGGCCAGGTAAGTCATCACATGCTGCATGTGTGCCCTACTGCTGTACTGTGGTATTGGCAGGGCTGCCTGACACGCCCTCTGGGGGGATGCACTGTCAGCATGCACATTGTGGAGTGGCATTGCCAGTCACCAATTGTGCTGCACTACTGCCCTGTGGGACACATCAGGCTGGGGCACACACTGTGCACAGGGGGGGTAGTGGGCACATGTCTTTGTTCCATTCCTAGGGCCTGAGAATTGCCACCATGCAAGGGAGGCAGAGGTGCCCAGTGGGTTGGTGCAGGCCGCTGTGGGTCCAAGTGGCGAAGGTGAAGCATCAGTAGGGCAGGCACAAGCAGCACCACAGCAGGCAGGTAGGCACTATTGTCTTCCTCTACTCAGTACTGGGTAGTCAGCAGGGGAGTTGGTGCAGCCATGGCCATCTGTGCCATGTCAGCTGTGTGCTGCACACTGTGCGTGGTGCATGCTACTGTGGGGCGGCCATTGCATATGTGTACCAGCTATTGGTGGGGTGGGTGTGCACCCAGCTGCCACCAGTGCTGCTGTGGTGCTGCTGATTCCCTGTGCCATTTGGCTGTGGCTGCAAGGTTGACTGGCCATTGGGTGGCAGTGTCCATCACTGAGCACCGTCGTGGCATGCTGGGATGCTGGTAGGCATTGACCCACTCACTGTGGGTGGCCAGGGTGCCACTCTAGGGGTGTGTGTCCCCACTGCCCATTGCATACAGTGGGAGGGCATGGTTCCTAGGGACCTTGCACTAATCACCTGTCCATTCCTTTGTCATAGACATCCAGAGGGGGGTCGTGGGTGCCCCTATATTGCTGCTTGTTACGGCAGCTAATCCTGATAACGTCAACAATACTGGAGGTGGCACAGCAGACATGCCAGATGGTGCTCCAGGAGAGGCAATGGTGGAGACGTCAGGAGGCAGCAGGCCATGGCCACCCATAGAGTGTCCCCACCATTTCTCCTTTACCCCTGCCATCCCTTCCCCATTCATCCCTATCCCTCTGTACAGCCCCTGTTCCCTGTCCCCTTCACTCACTCTCCTACCATTTCCCACCCCATGCCATTGTAATAGTTTAGCTCTTTAATACAGTTTTTCTGCTTACCTACCTGTGCCCATGTCTGCTTTGCAGCTGGTGTGTGGTGCCATGCTGCAGTGGTGTGGTGAGTGTCTGTGTGGTGTGCCTGTGTCATTGTGTGGGTCATGCATGGTGGTGTCCTGCCCCTTGGTTGGTGGCTGATCCTTGGGGTGGCTGTCCAGGATGTGTGCAATGTGTGTTGGGCGCCATGATTCAGGGTGTGGCTAGCTGGGATCTGGGTGGTTGGGGCACTGCATGCAGCTGGGGGGGTTCCTGTGGCGGCACTCCCTTGGCCATTGGTACCTCCTATTCCCTGCATCCTGTGCCATGGTAGTGTTGGGGGAGCTGGATGCCTGTGTGTGCCCTGCTGTTTGTGATCACCTGTGTCCTGCCACTGTGCCTCCCTGGCACTGTCCCCAGGTGTGTTCCTCTGCGTGCCCCATGCTGTCCTACTGCTGCTGTGCTCCCACCATTGACTGGGGTTGGTCCTTGTGTGCCTTGGTACTTGTCCCTTTGTGCCCTGGCACATCTCTGGCTGTGTTATAGTGAAGGTCTGGTGCTCCCTGGCACAACTCTGGTTGTGCTATTGTGCAGTTCTGGTTGATCCCTGGCGCAACTCCGGTTACTCTCTGGCACAGGTCTGGTTGCTCCCTGGTGCAACTCTGATTGCACCATGGCACTTCTGTACCATGTTCAGCCATCTTGAGCTGGTGCATCTCACCATACACACCCCTTAAATATGGCACTCATTGCACCATGGTGCATCCAATTTGTACTGCGCCGGACTTACGCTGCCATTTGGTGCATTTCTGAATATCTGGCCCTATATCCTATCCTAGTCTGATTATCACTATGTAAGATTTTAATCATATTAAGTATTTCCAAGTCAATCCCATAATGTTCCAATTCTCTCCATAATTTTATCCTATTTATTCTGTCAAATGCAGATTTTAGATCAATAAAAACACTAAATAGTTTGTTTTTTTATTTTAATGTACTTATGTACTAAATGGCCCAGATATTCAGAAAAGAGTTCAGCCATCCACAATAAGGTTGCGCCTGCGCAAGTCTGAAATTGCACCATTCTGCAATATTCAGCAGGAGGCAGTTGTGTCCCCGAAATCATGCTAAGCAACAGCGCAATGAAAATTAAGGCATGCACAACCGAAGGTGGAGGAACCATGTATAAATGGCGCAGTGCGATATTCAATGACTTGTGCCATGCGCAATAGGGGAGCAAGCGGAAGTTGCGCCATAGCGGAAATGAGCCAAAATAAAAAGGAACAAGGGAGAGGTGCAAGAACGCTGCAGGGAAGCCACATGAGGCAGAACTATAGCCAGTCAGACAGGGCAGGAGGGACACACAGGGCAGGCCAGGGAAAGGGCATCCCACTGACACACAGGCACAGGGAGGTGTGGGAGCCACAGCCAGTGCAGAAGGGGAAGTGCCACACAGCACAGAGGCCACCACAAGCAGGTGTTCTCGGTGCAGGGAAGTAGCAAGGGAGGACAGCGGGGAATAAGTGAACAGCTGCCGGAGGATGAGAACACAAGCCAGGGACATGCCAGTGCCACCTTCAGATGGAGGCATGGGGGAGGTGAGAAGGCCCAGGCAGCAGGGGCCATGTGGCCGTTAAAAGGGCCATCGTTGGTATGTTCTCTAACAGGCAGTGCCGAGCCTGCACCCCAGCTTCCTGAGCTGTACACTGATACTGAGGGTTAGGCCGGTACTGCCTGATTAGGCCAATTTGAGGTGGCCTCCCATGAGCTGTGCAGTGATGTAATGCAGGCACCCACACGACGGAGCCATGCCCTGTCAGTGGAGACTAAAGTAACAGCCTGCATGTGCTTGCTCACCATGGGTACCTTCCAGAGACCAACTGGGGACACCACAGGCATAACCCAGTCAGCCATGTCACGCCACCTCACCCAGTTCCTCAGCGCATTGCTGCCACATGCTGCAGAGTACATCCATTTCCCCAGCACACCAGCAGAGTGCACAGTAAACATACAGGAGTTCCACATGGTAACACGTATGTCTGACATGCTAGGGGCAATAGACTGCACCCATGTGGCCATCCACACACCACCTGGCCCTGAAGGGGCAGCATACATCAATCACAAGGGCTATGCCAGCATCAACTGCCAGGTGGTGTGCAATGCTAGGGGGCGCATGATCAATGTCTGTGCCATGCACCCTGGGGGAGAACACAATGCCTTCATCTGGCACCAGTCAACCCTGTGCCACAGATTCGAGAGTGGGGACATCCCCACTGGACACCTAGTGGGTGAGTATGCAAACCACATGGACAATCATAGGGCCTGGGGGGGCATGGCCAGAGGTGACATGGGTAGTGGCCTACATGGCCTGGGGCAGGGCGATGCTGATCACCAAACTAACCTCCACCCTCTACACACAGGTGACAATGGATACCACTCCGTCCCTGGCTGCTCACACCTACCGGGCGCACGACCCCATTGCATCAACACTACAATGAGGCTACACGCCCACCATCGTGAATGTCATTGAGTGGATGTCCAGGATGCTGAAAGCACACTTCCGCTGCCTGGACACCTCCAGCGGTGCCTTACAGTATAGCCCCTCAAAGGCCTGTGGGCTATTCCTGACCTGTTGCATCCTGCACAACATGGCCAATGAATGTGGGATAGCCATACAGGTCAAAGAGGGGGACAGCGATGGGGACAATGAGGATGCCAGTGACGATGGTGATGGGCAGTCCCCCCTTGGCCAAAGGGACCCCCGACTGATCCGGCTGGCACAACTGCACCGGGACACCATCACGGAGGAGCACTTCAGCCAACCCAGGTAAGTCATGGGGCCATGTGCAACCACCAGTGGCTAAGGCACAACCCACAAACATGCATGGACACACACCAGGGGAGCATGCTGTCAAGGGAAGTGGCAGGGCACAGAAGTACACACACAACCAGGGATGGGTGAGGATTAACATGCAATGTGGACAGACACACACACACACACACACACACACACACACACACACAGAACACACCAAATGTACAGAGGCAGGAGGCACACTGACCCAGAATACCAACCCTAGCAACACACATGTCCACAGGCCACCACGCCCACTGCCTGTCCATGTGCATGTGTCCAGATATGTGCACCATTGCACACTGGTGTACAGCACAATGCGAGCATCATCATGCACGCAGCTGTGGACAGCACCCAGGAGGGTGTGCAGGTGGACTGTGTGGCCACGTGCAGGGCCGGGTACCCACCCGTGCACTGCCCAATGAAATACACAATGCACACAGGGCAGCACCAGACAGTAGCCACACTGGGAGACAGGTCAGTCACATGACACAGTGCCCCGGCCACCACAGATGTGTGGGTGGCCCCGCTGAGACTCCCCAACACTGACAGGCTGACCAATGGCCTCATGGGGTGGCACCGATGGTCCCCCAAGGGTTCCACTGTGTGAACGTGACCGTGCTCACGCAGGGGTCTGCAGCACACTGAACATGCCTGCACCCAGGAGTGGCGGGATGCCACAGCTGAACCCAGTGTCAACAGAGTGGGAGTCGCATGACACCAGGACCAGGGGGTGGACAGTGCATTGTGTGGTGTCCATGATGCGTGGGCACCTGACTGTGTGCCCGTTGTGGCCATGACAGCAGTGAAAGCCTGTGTATGCCTGTCAATGGCAGTGGTCACATCCTCCCGAATGGTCCATCCCTGCCAGGATCGGAAGCGGTGGCCCTGCTGCGATGCTCCTCTGCCCACTCCAGAGCCCGCGCGGTCGTCTACCTGATGTCGCCAGAATTGCATCTGCTGCTGGACTGATGCTTGCAGTGGCCGGTGTGCTGCGTCTAGAGGTCATCTCCCTCCTCGGCATCCTGTCCCACAGGTGTGCACGGCCCTGATGATCAGCATGCTTGAGGATGGGTGCTGCACACCAGGACTGGGTCTGGAAGCATGCACAGGCAGTGCACAGACACCACCGCTGAACCCTGTACCCCCAAGCCCATTGGCCAACTGCTGATGCTGCCCCTCACAGCTGCACCCTCCCCAGGGCTCATTGGTGTTACCGCAGTGGCCGCAACAGTCCCCTGTCCTGAACAGCCACCAGTGCTGCCCCACTGGTGCTGACAGGCACAGACTGGGACTGTGCTGACATGCAGGCCTCCATGGCAGCACCACCCACAGCCATGTGTGTAAAGTGCCCTGCTGGGTGGCCATCCCGTGGCACACAAGTGTCACTGCCCATGACGTTAGCATCATCATCGGTGACGGACTCTGCACTGGCCCCAGTCACAGCATGCTGGCATCTGTGGATGCCGGCACGCTGGGACACAGGCAGGGCTTCCTCCACACCTGTTACAATGACATCAGTGTGGACAGCCAGGCGGCCCCACTGTCGCAATGATCCACGTATACCTGTGGAGATGGATGGGCCCTCCTCCATCTCCAGCTGACTGTCCTCAGTGGACAGGCCCACCACCGATGACCCATGCAGATGCTCAGGATCTGTAAGGGAAAGCAAAGTCGCGTTACTGCATGTGACCTACCTTGCCCCCTCACATAGACAGACCATGACTTACCATGCAGTGATGGGCCACCACCAGTCTGGAAGCCACCACCCGGAACCTCCTCAATGGCACTGAGCTGCATGCTTCCAACAAGCCACTCCTCCTGTGGGGTCAGCTGTACCACCTCCGGCTGTCCCCACCTGTTGCAGCTCATGCTGCCCTGATGGCAGCCACCTTCTCCTTTATCCTCCTCCTGTCCATGCTCATCTTTTTCTTACACTCCTGTACAGAGCACTCGTGGCTGCCATGCAGGTTCACAGCACATGCCACCTCCTCCCATGCAGCAGCACAGGCTTGAGGTGTTCCCCACCATCCACTGAGAAGTGGCTCCTGATCCAGGAAGGCCTCAAACAGGGCCTCAGTTTCAGCCTTGGTAAAGTTAGGCCTCCTCCTCCTCCCACTACTGTGTTCCTCCTCTCCAACAACTTGCTTGGTCATTATGTAGCCTGTGAGAATGAAAGTTGTTACCTGTGACTGTGCAGTCCCATGCATGTCCCTAAATCCACAGTCCACACTCCCAAACAGCATGCAACTCACCAATAGACTACAGTAACTGACTATGGCCACTGCAGCCCAATGTGCACTTTTGTAGCGCAACCCAAGCAAATGAGGCGAGGTGCAACTTTAAGTAGATGCAAACTGCAGTGCTGCGCCATTGAATGGCTGATTAGATGATTTGCATATGATGGCTGAATATCACGCTGTTGCACTTTGTGCAATTGTGTTTAACGTGCTGAGCCAATGGCGCAGTTCTGTGACATGCGTAGTACACACCTCACTGAGCATGCCGGGTTGCTGACGCAGGCGTCTGCTGCGCTGATGATGTGCTGTGCACGGTAGGCAATGCAGGGCATGGCCACCATTGTGCCAGTGGTACTATAGTGATGGTCACTACATGGCACTGTGGCATTGGGCCATCATAGGTGCACTGGGCCAACTGTGCGGTAGGCCATTATGGTGGTGGCACACTGGCAGCCAATTGCCCTACATGCATTGTGTTCCAATGGCGCTGTGCGTGTCCATGCACCAGAGACCCATGACCCTAAGCCTGACTCCTTGCCCCTCAGGGCGCCATGTGTCAGGTATGGGCGCACCCCTATCTCACCGTTCGGGTGACAGCGCGCGAGGAATGGCAGCACTGTACCGCTCAGCATCTGCACTTGGGGAGCCACACTGCAGAGCGCCATATTGCCAAATACACCAGCGAGAATGGCACGCAGGAGGGCAGCCAAGTGGTCTGCAAATGAACTGGCCAACCTTGTGGTCATTGTGGAACCACACCATGGGCCACTGTTCAGGGAGGCACCCCTGGACAGGTCCAGGACCCAGGTGTGGCAGGAAGTGGCCACTGTACTTGAGGAAGCCACAGGATGGGAAGGAGCACCGAGCAGTGCTGCCCCAGATATGGGGACTCGCGGTGGAGGGGAGCCGAGCTACTGGCATGCCTTGCGGGCGGTGCCAGGAGGGTCCAGCGGTGCCACGGCCAGGAAGGGGTTCGGCCAACGCACTTTTATCTTCCATATGGGTAACAGTGTTGTATGTGTCAGCACATGGGGAGGTACTGTCCAGGGTTGGCTGTGATGGTGTTCACAGGGTGTGGGGTGGATGGGTCTGGCTGGGTGGGGGGGCACACACCTGGCGGCAGGGGGACTTTGCTACGGGATTGTACTGATGTTCCTCTCTCCATGTTTGCCCCACAGGCCCAGAGGAATTCCGCCGTGCCCGTGAAGAGCAGCAGCAGGAAGAGCAGGGTGCAGCAAGCTGGGGCGAGGGCCTTCATCGCCCACTGGACCGGCCCAATGAATGTGAGTGCCATACATCCATGATTACTATTACATGCTGTGTGACAGGGTGGGCAGTGGGGCATGGTTACCATCCATCGACACCACTGCTTACCGTACGCGACTTGTTACAGTCAACACTGTCCAGTGGCAGTGCACGTCTGGGAGTGCGTCAATGGTGGTCCATGCATGTACCAGGTACATGGTTGTGCCACTGTTTTTGCACCACATAGCCATGTCACTAAATGGCCACGGTGGTGCTGTGTATGACTTGGCTGGTGGGTGTGTGCAGCATTCTGCATGGCTGTATGCACCTGGGTGGGTGGCTCATGTGGACGTGATCACTGCGGGTGGTCACACACCATCACAGAGGTATGTCCCACAGCCGTATGCCATGCACAGTGGGTGGGCTGTAGGGGGTTGTGCATTCACACCTATTGACTGTGCTCCCTTGTCCTAGGTACCCGCCATCTACGGGAAATCAGGGAGGTGCTGCAGGAGATACTATTGGTGGTGAGGGAATCGCTGGACATCCTCAGGCAGATAGATGACACCGGGTCCTGAGAAGGCACAGAGCCCAGAGGAGTATGAGTGGAAAGAGCTCACTGGGATCAATCCAGTCCTGATTCCCCTACCCCCTAGGCCCACCCTCATACTCCTCCTTTCCCATCCCATTTGTCTGCCCCTACCCACCCCACCTTGTTTGCGCGGCCCTGACCTTGTATATAGTTTATGTAATATTATAAATAGTTGAATTTTATATATTTGTTCAATACATTTAATTTTGATATAGATACATGGTGGTCTCTGATTTTAGTGAGCTATGGGTGCTCAGCTGCAGTAGGTGTGCATATGGCGTCAGGGGTGAGTAGCGGTCATGGAGTATATGTAATGCGTATGTGGAGGTGACTATGGTGTGGGGGTAGCTATCAGTCAGTGTCTGTGGTGTGTGTGTTGTGCCCTGTGCACTGGATGACTGTTTGCAGTGGTCCATGGGTGCATGCTCTAGTCCATCGATACACCCATCAGCCGGTCCATGGCCTGTGAAGCTGAACACACATGCAAGTCTGTGACCTGCATGGTCCACTGCCATGTCAGCAGTGGCAGTCTCTGCAGGGCAGCCACTGTACCAAATCACATTACTAGGTTTTCCTGTCACTGGTGTGGTGCATGTCTGCCTCTCCAGGTGGCACTGTCGGGCAGCACGGTTGTTCATCCCACCTCCATGCTGTACCTTGAGTGTGTTGCAGGATGTGCCCCTGTCTGTGACTTGTGCTCTGGCTGAATGATGGTGGTGTCACGGGTCCACAGTGCCTGCACAGGGGTGGCTGGCACTCCAGTGCCATAGAGGACTCATGGGTTGTGTGTACACAGTTTACATGGGGCCCACACTGTGGGCTTGGCTACTCCACCACTGCGTCCCTGTGTTGTTGTGCCCTTGGGTATGGGTGATTGTCTGTCCATACACTGTATGGCATCCAGTGTGGTGCATGCTCCATGCACCACTGTAGGTGTCATGCTGGCTGTTGTGGCCAGTGGTGGGTCAGGGTGTGTCACTGGAATACTGTGCAGGGTGCTGTACCACTAGTAGTGGTGTCTGGGGCATGCCCTGTCCCATGTGGGGTACCTCATTTGCTGAATCATGGTTGGTCTCTCAGCAGTACCTGGGGGGGGGACTGTGCATGGTGGCACTGAGTCTGCCGTTGTTGCATTGCTGTGTGCTGCCACACACTGATAGGTGCTCGTGGTGGGGCTGGCTTGCATGGTTCTGTGGTGCACAGGGTTGCAGTGTCACAGTGGGGGTGGTGGCATGCATGGGGTTTCTTGCAGTGATGGTCACTGCTCATGGGGAGGTGTCTGGGGGTCACGGTGCAAGGTATGCTCTGCATTGAGGGGATGGTGTGGCACGGGGTGGTCAGCCCTCCTTGTGTGCCAGTCACAGCTTGCTGGTAGGTGTGATGGGGCACCATGGCCCGGCGTGGGTTGTTTGCTTGTCTCCATGGGCCAGTGGTGATTCCAGCCCTCCTCCAGCTGTGCAGTGCATGGGGTGTGGGGGAGACGGTTCTTCTGCGTGTGATCCTATGCCCATCTGTGGCATGGGGTGGTGAGCCCTACCCCTGGATGTGCATCTGTATTGCTCTGCTGCTGAGGGGATCCTGGTTTGCACTACTGCGCACCTCTGATTGCACTCAGCTGGACATGTCCTTGTTGCGCTTCGTCGGCGCAACAGATCTGCTCAGCTTCCCTCTCCTAGTTGCACCATGGCGCAGGTGATGCGATATTCAGTTGTCGGCCGGTGCCAGTTTGGCCTGCTCTATTTTTGAATATTGTGCTTCTATGCATGGGTGCAGTGGACTTATGCTGTTCTTGCTATTGGCGACTTTTGGGCACAGTTTGAATATCTGGGCCAATGTGTAAGCACAATGCACTGATCAATTGTTGAGTGATTTGTTAAAAAAATAGCCTGTAATTCATTAATAATTTTCTCTTTCTTAACCCAGCACATTAATCTACCTTGCAAAATCCTAGTAAATAGTTTTTGTGTAGAATCTAGGAGGCTTATAGGTCTATAAATACTAGGACTCCCCTTTTCGCCTTTTATATATATATATATATAGGTACAATAATATTTTACTTCCATGTAGTCGGTTATTTGTCCAGTTTTTATTATTGTATTAAATACAACCACAAGGGCTGGGACCCATACTTCTAGATCATCTAATATGGCATCAATAGGAATATTATCAGGTCCAGAGGCCTTATGTCTTTTTGATGATTTAATGGTATTCAGAATCTCACTTGAGGTTATTGATTCTTTAAAAGGGACCCATTCTGTAGGTTCAAGAATAATTTCTTCTACCTTAGGATCATAAAGCAAATTCTTATGAAAAGGTTCCCATAGATGTGGTTCTACAAAGTTTTCTAATGTGTCTGGTATATTATTCCATCCCCTTGTTACCATACGCCAAAATTTCCTATTATCCCTTGCCCATGCTGCTTGTTCAAATCTTTCCCATAAGGTTTTCCTATACTAATTTTGTTTGTACCTAATAACTTTTTATAATATTTTCTTGTTTAATTTATATTTATTGATTCTTGTTGGAAATTTCTGAGTAAATTTAGAAAGTTTATTAATTTCTTTTTTTGTTTTTTTAAATTCATCATCATACCATTTACTACCTTTCCTATCCCTGATGGTAAAAATCTCGAGTACTGGTGCAGTTGTTTTAACTATAGTTTCATACTTGTTAATACAATCATTTGTGGCATTTTCGTGATATAATTCAGTTAAGTCACCCCTAATTCCATAATACTGCAAGACGTAGAACCACCTAAATACCAAAAGTAACAACCACTTTATTAACACATGTATCAATCAACTTAATAGGACATACACAGAAGAAGAATCAACATTTACATAGCAATTTTCATACACATTGTATTCCAAAGTGCTTTACAAGCAATGCTAGACTGGTAGTGAAATGACTGAATGTGTAGTGGCAGCCATCTCCAACAGCAACACCCACATATAGCCTTGGACAATTGCATGAACCAGTTTTATGGGAAGGAGAATGTTGGTGGGACGACAGTGAAAATCTACTTTAGCAAAATGCATTGGGTTCTTCTATTTCCACCTGGACACCCACCAGGACAGCAGCAGAAATGGGTAAAAGGTACCTCAGTATAACATCTCATCTGAAGGCCAGCACACCCAACAGTATAGCACCCTCTAGTACTGCACTTGAGTGCCAGTGTTTTAAGGTATGAGCCTAATCTCGGAGTGGAACTGGAACACATGACCCTCTAGCCCAGAGGCAGATGGGGTATCAACAGAGTCATACTGACACCAAAACACTCAAATGCAAACAAACCCAATGTAGTACATAAAGCATCTGATGGAAAAATCCCAAACACTATCAAAATATAGCTATCTCAGACCCCAACAAGCTTATAGAAGCTACTCACCTTCGACGCTTGTGACTTAATAATCTTGTTAGCCTTTATTTAATATTGGTAATATTTCCCCATATAAGATACTTTTCTATGGGTTCTGAATCCCAAGGAGAAATAATTTATATACCATGCAGCCCACTTATAATGGACACCCTTATGCCAGGCACTCGATTAAAATGGATAATTTCTGTTTGCTAGAAGCCACTTCCATAGACATTAATACAAAACCTGTGGCTTAGTATGTACTATAGTGTTCATATATAGCAAACACCAGAGGCTAGATAAGGTGATAATCTGGTCCGGTACAACACTGTGTCATAACTTGTTAATAATGATGAGGTGCTACAGCTTGATGTGCTAATTGCTGCCTTCTCAGCCTGTTTATTTTGTCTACAACATGCAAGTGTAGCAAGTGAAGTCAGGAAACTGGAGTAGGGAAGTGTTATCCTGTGTCTTGTGCTCTCACTTCAACTTTATTGTCAGTTTTTTTAATTACTGATTCTTACATTCTCACATTAACTGTGAAGATAAACTGCACCCTATCCACTAGTCTACAGGTTCGCTCTGGGGTACCCAAGTGCTCCATTCTTGGCCCACTCCTATTTATCATATACCTGAACTCTTTCCCCTAGGCCTGCCCCAGACATCTCCTCCTCTATGCAGATGATGCAATGATTTTCAGATGCCACCCTGATCCCACCTTGCTTCAATTAGACCTGCAGTGCTCAATCAAAGAGGTTGAATCCTGGTTTTCAACCTATAAACTAATACTCAATTATAAAAAGGCAAAGGTAATGCTATTTTCCCATAACTAAAATAAATACAAGACCTCCACCCTCTCAATCCTCAATTCTCATGGCACCCCCCACTGGAATCCATTCCCCATTTTAATCACCTTGGTATCACTCTCAATCCTGCCCTCTCCTTCCATGAACACATTACCACTGTTCTGCAGTTAATGCCAGAACTGGCATCTTCTACAGAATTAGGTTCTGCCTTCCCCTGCTGCTCTTAGATTGGTTATCTCCAGCTCTGTCCTATCCTTAGTAGACTGTGGTATAGTCATCTATGGCTCTGCCTCAAACTCTTCCCTGAGCAAAATTAAACTTCCCTTAAACAAAGCCTGCTGCCTGGCCACTTGCTGTGACAAATTGACGCATACCTGTAATCTCTATCAACACTCAACCTGACTAAATTTCCAAGGGTGTCTCTACTATCAGACTTGCCTGCTTGCCAAAAAAATCTCTATGGGCCACTCACCCCCTGGCTGTAACCACCTCTCCACACAGCAGCACAGGAGGGTGACCAGACACACTGACAAAACTACTTTCCAATTCCCCTTCTATAGAACGACCACCAGTCAAAAGTTTTTCAAATATAGGGACCCTTTATGGATGAACTCCATCCCCTGCTCCCTCCTTTCATTACCAAGGTTGCGCCCTTTCAAAAAAGAACTGCAGGACCACATCCTGGTTTCATTAAACTGCGACTCCTCATACCACTGTTGTAACTCTTCAACTATTTCTTCTCCTGCACCTTGGCCACACGACAATCCCCATTGGGTGGCTTTCTAGTCTCTATTTCCCAGCTCTCCATTGGTCCACTTCCTGGGCCTGTTTCTCACTTTCTCCTCCATAGTTCCAGTGCACCTGTCTCCAATATTTTTTTTTCTCCTCAGACTTGTCTTAATTTTTGGTTACTCCCATGTCAGTTATCAATGCTTATTTTAATGCTTCATTATTGGATGACTCCCTATTGTATAATTTTCTCTGTGTATAATTAATGTAATTGTTCATGGTGTCCTGATGTCTGTATCTCTTGCCTGCCACACTTTGTACTGATGTGGAGCCTTTCATAATAGTTTCTATTGTATAATTGTTTTTTCTCTTTTCGTATAATTTTCTGTCATTGTTTCATGATGCCTGTAACACTTGCCTGCCTCACTTTGTACTGACTAGAGCCTTTGAAAAAGAGCCTCTGACTCAAACAGTTGTAATTCCTAGACTCAATAAATAAACTGCTGATTGTACCTGATATGTGAGTTCATGGCTGTTGTTGATCCGCCACTACTTGCATAATGCCAGAGTCAGGCTGAGTTAAAATCATCTACCACTGCATGTACTGTATTCTAACTGGGGAGTCAGGGCTGGTGTAGAAATCCCATTACAGCTTGCACTCTGAGCCTAACTGGGGAGTCAGTGATATACTGATATAGTCCACCACAGTTAGTGCTCTAATTGGGGGTCTGGGATCTGTTCTCACAGTCAAATCCACAGTCTATTTATTTAACTGCTAAGGGCTGTAAGTACAGCTATGTTGAAGTACTACACCATCACAATTTGACTTTAAGGTAAACCAGCTGGCCCTTATAATGGACAAAAAAAACAGTCACACAGATATGTCTGTTATAAGTGGTTTGCACTGCATTATAGCGGCACTGTAGCACTTCCATATTATGGTTGCAGTGGTGTTTTATTAAAAATGACCATTTTCAGATCCTTTTATCTCTGCCCTATTAGATCCTTGACATTTGTCAAGCACCTTCTACAACCCAGGGTTTCTTACTCTCCAATCCCATTTTTCGTGAAGATCTGTTTTTCACTTTTTTAGATATTAATGGCTGAAATTACGTATTTTCCTCAATTAGCTACCTTAGGTTTTGCCCTCAGATAGCTACAAAATTGCAGAGTTGAGGGATAAAAAGTGAAAGTTTTGCAAGTATCATATAAAGACTTTTTTTTTTTGGATTTTGTATGAAAAGAAAAAGTAATTTATTTTTATGTTAATTGTAATTAATGGGCTGGACATGTGCATTCCAAAATATGTATGAAAAAGAACTAAAATACAAACGTTTTTCTTTTTACAGTTTGACACACACACAAACCCTTTAAGGTAAGATAACTTTTCAATAGTTTAGTTTGAGTAATTCATTACACAATGTATTTTTGGAAAAAACAAAAACAAAAAAAAATATGACTCATGTTTGTAGCTTTGATTAAAAAATAAAATCTCCACATAAGAATCATTCACAATTTTTGTCTGTAAAATATTCACATTGCATGATGATTTTTATCCTCTGTGGTCATTTTCAAAGTCTTCATGAGATTCTGAATTATTTCTTGAAATATTTATGTTGCCCACTCATTTTAGTACTTTGTGATTGTTTTCAAAATCGTCATGAGGTATAAACGATTTCTTAAAGAGCTGGTGCCATGTTCAGGACAACTTTAATAAAACCTAATATTTAGACAAAGTGCAGGCTGTATTTCACATTAGTTCTGTATTTATCCTCCCCATTATTCATTACTGATGTCATCTGTATGAAAACAGAATTTTTGCTCCCGAAGAATTTGTCCATTCCTGCCGTTTTCTCCCTACCTGAAGTCACAGAGCACTGCTTGTGACATCACAGTTACTTCCATGGCAACATATTGTGATGTCACAACAGATGGTTATGAATTGAAGTAATGAGTTAGCTACAGTGGTTGGTAGACTCTAGAGAAACTCTAGGGGATAAAGATCATATATTCATGCAAACTTCTTTAGTAATAAATAATGGGGAGGAGAAATATATAAAATACAAATGGAATGCAGGCAAAAATGTACCTCATTATTATGCTTCTTAGAGTTTTCTTTGAGGCATCAGTAGCTCTTTAAAAGCTTCATGCTGCAGAATGCTTTATGTTTTTTTTTTTTTTAAAAGCCTTCATGAGGTCATAAAGTATTTGTAAAAACAGCTGTGCTCCAAGATCGGTTTAACAATCTATGTGCTGCTTACAGGTTCTCAAAATGTACATTCTATGTGATGGTTTTTAATATTCGCATAAAAATCCTCTCTCAAGATTATGAAAATATATGTGCTGCATGTAGATTTTGAAAGTATGTGATGCTGCAGGAAGAAAATCATTTTGAAAGTGTACCTGTTGTGCAAAGCTATTTACTCAGAAAAAACTTTAATATAATATAACTTTTAAATAATTAAATGTTAAGGATGATTTGTTACTGTTTGTGGTGGAGAAGTATACCTAGATATACAATGGGACCTATGCATCACCATCCTCAGAAAGCATCACAAATGGTGGGTACCAAGATGCCAAACTGCATGCCTTTCACCTGCTACCAGCTGCACATGCAGGGCTGATATGCACTATTTATAGTTGGACTGATGATCTTTACTTCTGCACAATGTGGGGTGTGACCTGAGGGCCCAGCCTCAGTTGGACAATGATCAGCTTTCAGTTCAGAGGCCCGAACTGTCCTTATAGCCAGTGGGAGCAGGAGATTATGGTACACAAAACTCCACAAAAAGACTGTTGTCTCCCCTTCAGCTGACATCCCTTTGGCTTTTTACAGACTAAGAGAGACTTGCAAAAAGTATACTAGGTGTCACCTCTTGTTTTGTATAGGGTTTTGAAGACCACGAGTCAATGAAATTGCTTCACATATTTCTTAAAAGCATGGACATTTATGGCAAACAAATGATATAGTATATGGTTAAGGCTTACTGTGGATAAAAATCAGTGGCATTCAAAATACTCTTGTAGGGCAGTTCAAAGGTCACAGAAAGTTATTTGAGTATTGTTCTGATGTCACAACGACACTATAACAACTTTTCCCCCTTGATCTGCCACCTGATTGATGGACACATTGCTCCATAAGAAAAAAAATCATCCCAATATGGCATTGCCACTTAGCAACCACTTCATAAGATGGCATCAATGGATTTGCCCATTTTTTCTTTGTTAAAAAAAGTGCCACCGACAATGTTTTTAGGGTCGGGAAGGGAGCGGGATTCAAAATAAGTGTTTTTTTTTTAAGCGGAGCAGGACAAGGAAGAAAAATAGCTTCAGAGCCAACTGAGTGGGACTGTGTGAAAGCTGCCGGAACCAACTACGACCATAAACACAAGGTATGAAACCTTGTGAATAAATGTTTTAACAGTGCTGGGGAACCATATACTATACAAAATAGTGGATGGGTGACCATCCACAACTAAGTTGTGTTTCCATCCTCGAGTTGGTGAAATTGATCGAGACCTCTCGAGCTTCACTCTCGAGGTCTCTCTGATTTCATCAGCTCCCTCAATGGAAACACAGCCTTGTTGTGGATGGTCACCCATCCACTATTCTATATGTAGGTGCTCATTGGGGTTGCTACTGCACAAAATGCAAACTACACAAAGGTTGGGAATAAATTATTAGGGTTGTAAAATACAATGTCCACAAAGTCTAGAAATGTCTAGTTAGGGTTCTTATGTATAATTCCCACCAACCCTACCATGCCCCCTACCCACATGCCCCAAGAACAGTGTACAGGTACAGGGCCACACATAAAAACATAGAAACATAGACAATGATGACAGAAAAAGACCAATGGTCCATTCACTGTTCCCACATTCCCTATTTAGATGGGAGCTATTGCCCCTCCTAGTCTTGGTCCTCTCCATCCTTTCCCCCACGTCCCATCCCAGCTTCAACCACCCCAGGTACCACTATATCCTTCATTCCATCTCAACCGTGCTTGAAACCACCAAGGGTTTTGGTGCCCATCACTTCAGGAGGCAGACTGTTCCATGACTCGGCTACTCTTTCTGTAAAATAATACTACCTCATGTCTCTTCTGAGCCTCCCTCTCTCCTATCAGTTTCCACTTATAATTCAAAGCATGGATCCAAGGGAAATCTCCCTGATGTATAATCCAATTTTCTGTGGGCTCTGGTACATTGCCATACACAAAAACTCTCATACACTTTAAAAGCCAAATGCTTTATTTCTGGATATAAATTCAGATGCCCCAACATTTCACCAGGATATGGCTTCTTATGGGGGACTGTAAAAAAGTATTCATATAAACAAAATCAGTTTCATACTTCAACAATTTGTCAACAGTATAATTACAAATTATTAAATTATTATGAACCATAATTTTATAACTCGTAAGTGCACAGTTACCACACCGTGGTGCTAGACAAGGCTATACAAAATATAAATGGTGCCTAAAAAAAGAAAGCTATTTTTCTATTAACTGAGCTGTGCTCATGCTTCACTGTCCCCCTAAATTGTCTTGTTTTTGCTCAAAATCAAGCTGAAACAATAGATACATATATTGTTTAAACAAAGTGTGATTCCAAATTATTTTTTAATTTCTTTATTTAATCTAGCAACTCAAAATAAACTGAAATTAATATTAACATATTTCTACAACATCTGCTATTATTCCTTTAAATAATTAAATACACCTTTATAAATTCATGTGGCTTTGATTATTATATTATCGCAGAATCGAGTACTACATCACTACAGAGAAGTATGAGCACAGCTCAGTTAATAGAAAGGTAGCCTTCTTTTTTTTACAGTCCCCTAGAAGAAGCCATATCCTGGCAAAATGTTGGGGCATTTGAATTTATATCCAGAAATAAAGCTTTTGGCTTTTAAAGCATATGAGGGTTTTTGTGCATGGCAATGTGCCAGAGAGGGTGCAACCTTTTCTTCTTGAGTTTCCACTCAAACATGTGACTGTAAACTAGTATTTAAACAAAATGGTTCCCTGAAATTCACCCTTAATTCCTTTTAGGAACTTGAAGGTCTCTGTCATATTCTCCTCTCTGTTCTGGTCTCCAGCAAGTACATGGTCCATGCCTTGAAGTACTCCTCATAGGGCCAGCTCTAATGGCCCTAAATCATTGTTGTTACCCTGTGCTAGACCATCTACAGCCTATCTAGATTTTTCCTGAGGTGAGGATTCCAGAACTGGGCACAGTACTCTGGTTGTGGTTTCACTAAGGATCTATATAAAGTATTACCTCTTCCCTTCTGCTATCAATAACCCTCCCAATACATCCCAGCATCCAACTCACATTGCTATATGCCTTGTTTCACTGACTTAATTTCTGAGGGAGCGACTGATAACTCCAAGATCCCATTTCTCAGCTGTAGTGCTAAGTCTTAGCCTAAGGCACACCCCAACACTTGTTGATGTGTGGAGGGTGGGGGTTGTGTTGCAATGGTAGGGCTGAGTGGAGTGGGGCCCATGACCATAAGACACACCCTGATGCTTGTTTCTGTGTGGAGGGTGCAGGGTGCAGTTACAATGCTAAGGTTTGGTGGTAGAGGGGTATAACAGTTGTAAACCCCAATATCCAGTTTCCTGACCTGTATCACTTTGGTTGAATAACCTATGTCTGAATCCTAGCTTTGTTTTAAACAAAGTTTTTGTTAATTAATTTCCTTACTTTTTGAAATAGTATAATAGTATCCCAGTTTTGTGGGAGTTTTTTGGTAATTTTGCTGCAAATTTTCAACAGTCTTTTTGGGACCCTGCCTCATGAACACTGACACTTTCATTTCATTACTCAGTCCCAGAAGGTGACCGCCCTAATGAACGGTGTGACTTTGATTTCATTAGTGCATCCCAAAAGTTGATTTCACACAGCGACTGTGCCATTCTGCACCACAGCTTTGAAAACATATTTTGGGCAGGATGTGAAAAATGCCAGCTGTGCTGTTCATGAGGATGTGTGAAAAAATCTTGATATTGAAAATCTGTTTGAAAATATAAAAAAATTGGCGAAGTTACAAATATGCAAAGAAACTGTGCAATGCACACTCATAGCACAGTCATTTTTGGGAATTGTTGTACCACATTTTCAACATGGGCTTTTTGGAACCTCCCTTCATAAACACTGGTACTGTCATTTTGTTAATCAGTTCAGAAAGGAGATTCCACATAGTAACCATGAAATCACCTTTCAGGACCGAATAATGAAATGGCAGTGACAGGGCTCATGGGGTGGGGTCCCAAGAACCCAGTGTTGAAAATTTGGGGTAAAAATTCCTAAAAATGGTTGAGATATTAACATTACTTGAAACCCCTATTGAGGGCCATAATACAAGCCTACCTTGAGTCCTCAGTTTTCGGTTGGGCTTTGAAGAGTGTGGATGTGTCCCAGTCCAGAGAAGATGCAGTCACAAACCTTCAGAGGTAAGTATTAGGGTGACAGAATGTGTGAGCAGGTCAGTGCTCAGTGGGAGGGTCAGGATGGGGGAGGGGGACAGAGGAGATGAAGAGGTTTTCTTTTTTCTAGGATTTAAAAGACTTTGGGGACAGTTTTCTTTTTTTATTGTAGGGATAACTATTTTGGGACACTGGGAGTGGGCTCCCCAATGTCCCATAGTACTGTGGTGGGGTTCGAAATGTCAGCACAGGGACTGGGCACCCCGATGTTGGTGAACACTAATGAAATTTCAGTGGGCGGGGCAGGGCATTCAACACCAGGTACAGGCTTCCCATTGTCAGAAACAACACTGAAAAAAGTGAAGGGTTTTGGCACACTGGGGTGGTCTCACCAGTGTGCCACAGTAATAAAGGGAGAAATAAATCCTGATGTGGGGATTGGGCACCCTGATGTCAGCAAAGAATAATAAAAATGGGCTGTGTGGGTGGTGGGGAGCATCAGACACTGGGGGTAGGCATCCCAATGTCAGAAACAACAGAAAGTTATCAGAAAAGTTAATGCTTTTGATGCACTGGGGGTGGTCTCCCCAGTGCGCCACAGCAGTGGAGGGTTACAGAAATGCCAACATGGGGATTGGGACCTTGATGTCAGGAAACAGTAATTACAAAGGGGTATGGCCAGAAAAATGACAGTTCGAACAGGATTCTTTATTAATTAATATATTTATTTAAGAGTTTTACCAGGAAGGCATGCTGAGTAGGCTACTGCTCTATTCCAGAGGCATCCTGGGATAGGAGGGTATGGGAAAGTACATATAGCATACAGTGTACAAAAACAGCTAGCAAGACAATTCAAGAGACAATATTACATTCAAAAGACAATATAAGAGCAAAATAACCATCATCATTCAGAATCTAACATGGCAGTTCATTGCAAGATTCTGCATCAAACTAGAATCCTATGCCTCCTGGGGCATCTACCATATATACTCGCTTTTAAGAAAAATTTATTTGACCACTTTTCCATTGCTATATCAGGTACCTCGGCTTATATGCAGGTCAGTTGGCAAAATCTGGTAATCAATTTCACCGTAACAGAACTTCAGCTAAGTACTGGTACACCCTCCCTGTCAGCACCACTTCACAAATACTAGTACAGCTCCAGCACATTTATCTAGCTACCCAACTAACACAGTGCCACACATGTAACATGGAAGCAAACTTTTTTCCCTTTTTAAACAAACTCCTGCCAAATGCTGAAGCCTTTGCTCTCACCCCCCACCTGCCACTTCCTTGAATTATGTTCACCTGGTGCTCTGACCCCATCCTAATAAGTCCTCATGATTTCTGTAAACCAGAACATTGAACCCTTGAACTCAGTACCTGGGTAAAAGGTATCTGAAACTGTCCTTCCAGACCAGTGTTTCTCTCCCTCTGCACTGCTGTTTCCAGTTGTGACTCCAGTCACAGCATGCTTCATTACCTCCCCCCGGTAGGCCCAATATTACACTGGTTTGGGAATGGGTTGAGCTAGGCTTTTCTGACATCAAGTAGGATGGCTTAAAATTAAAAACAGGACTGCAAGTACTAGCAATTATTTTTTTTATTATAATCATGTTTTCAATCAATGTGCAGTGTTTGTCCAAACTTTTTGTAATAAATAAGCTTGTCTCAGCTTATACTTGGGTCAGTAATGTTTACAAAATTACCTGCTGGCGTGGGGTGGGGTTGTCTTATACATGAGTCGGCTTATACATGAGTATATATGGTATTTTTCCTATTGGAAATTTTATTTTTTAATTTTTTATTTAGTTTTTGTTGACCGGGTAAGTGCACTAGACAAATCCTGCCTATTGTCAGGCACGACCCAGGGGTGGGGGATACAGATGAATGCCACCTGATCTTGAACCAGATTAAGCTGTTGGTGGTATTTTTTTAGTGATTGAGGGAAATTTCTCCAGGACACCAGGGAAATTCCCCTACTCTCTTCGATAAGTGCCATGGGATCTTTAACATCCACCTGAACTACCACCAATCCAGGCAGGTGGGACCTCGGTTTAAGGTCTCATCTGAAAGACGGCACCTCAGAAGTGCAGCACCCCTCTCATGCTGCACTACAGTGTCAGTACTGGGATATTAACCCAAGTGCCAGATGCGGGAACTGAACCCACAGCCCTCTGATCCCCGGCCTCAGAGGCGAGTGTGCTACCTACTGAGCCACTGACACTCCATAAATAATAAATAAATAAAGCTGCAAATAATGGGGAAAAGAACATTTCATAACTTTGGAACAGATTAATATTTTTCACCAAACCTTCAAAAGGCACATCTGTGAGGCCACAGTTATCTACCCTGAAAATTTCAGCCTAGTAGCTACAGCCGTTTTTGAGATAAAAGTTGATAAAGAAACAGCAAAAAAACTAAAATATCTTATTTTTCAACACTCTGTATCTCAGAAACCACACTAGGAAATCAAACCAGATTTGGCATATCATTAGACCATTCATTTCCAAAGATACATGCAAAATTTCAAGCAGATCTGTTGAACTTGCTCAGAGTTACCACCCTGCAAATATAGGCCTTTAACATTAAATGCTTGCGCTAACTCTAACTATAGCTGCAGTACCGTGCAGCTATAATATATAAAGGATACATGATGGGCAGGAGTGTGATATGGAAATTATCTTCACTCCTGCAGAGTAGACTCTGGATACTCATGAGTGCTGAAGGCACGAGTTAGAGTATCCAGAGCTCACGATGCAGGAGAGAAGATATTTTCCATACCACAAGATCTGCACATCATGTGTTTGAATTATACAGTAGGGGTATGAGTCTCAGAAGTATTGTTATGATTTTTTGTGTTCTGTTGCTGTTTCTGTGTGTGAGATTTTTTGAATGGGCTGGCAGTGTTACAAACTCTGTGGGAAATGCTGAGCGTGTTTTGCAATGCTAAGTAAGTTAGCGTCAGGCAGCAGTGAGAAACAGACTGTTTTGTGAGGCGGTGTCCTTTAGCATTATGGCTGTAGTCAAGCTGAGAGTATCACAGTAATGGGGTGGGAGTGAGACAGAGTGTGGGGAATAGGTGAGAATGTTTTGCCATGGTAATAGAGTTAACTGCAAGCAGCAGTGAGAAACAGACTGCTTTTTGAAGCTGTGTCCTTTAGAATTCTGGCTGCAGTAAAGCAGAGTATCACAGCAATGGGATGGGAGTGAGACACAGTATAGGAAACAGGGGAAAATGCTTTGCCATGGTAACTGAGTTAGCTGCAGGCAGCAGTGAAATATCTCACAGTGGTGATGTTATGACTTGATTTATCTTTAGTCATGATGCCACAACAAGATTTATCTCTTGTGGTGATGTCACCACAGTGAGGATACATTTTTTATCACACTCATTTATCCTTCACCCCTATTGTATAAATCAGGTTAGTCTGACAAGACCTCCCTGTCACAAATCCATGTGGTTTACTATCCTGGAGCCCATTGCTCTCTAAGTAGTCCACAAGGTCTTCTTTGACCAGTGACTCCATCAGCTTCCTTACAATGGAGGTAAGACTGCCAGGTCAGTACTTTGGCCCATGTTCCTTGTCCCCCCTTCCAATGGAGTGGAACTATGTTCATCATCCTCTAATCCTTCAGAACTATCCCACTCCTTAGAAAGTTGTCGAATAGATCTACCAGGGGTTCAACCAGTTCTGCAGTCACCTCCCTGAGTAACCACAGATGCAAACCATCTTGTCCCAGGGCCTTATCTATGTTTATGCTGCTAGCCCTTTCTGGACCCTTCTCTTGTAAATATTAGCTACCTCATCTCTGGGACCCCCTTTGTGGCTACTATGCTGCCACTCTCTGGCAAAGGCCCACCATTGTCTTTAGTGAAAACTAAACTAAAGTAATCATTAATGATGGTGACCTTTTATCCGTCGTCCTGTATCACCATTCCCCAATCTGCTAGCCTTAGGATTCCCCCTCCTTTCTTCTTTTTTCCCCCTAATACATTGGAAAAACTATTTTCCCCTGCTCTTTACCCCCTCTGCAATATGCAGCTCTGTGTCTGCTTTTTGCCTCCATATTTTTCAGTATGTATTCTGCCCATTCTTCCTCCCCCTTCTTTCCTTTATAGCTGTAGATGCCCATTTTCTTTCTTCTCATCTCTTCTCTGACTATTTCTGGGACCCATTATGGTCTCTTGAACTTTTTGGTTACTGTTCTTATGCATACACTAGATGCCTGGAGAATGGCTCCATAATTGCCCCCATCTCTCTTCAAGCTTGTTCTACCTGATTAACATTTCTCTGGCCATCTCATTCAGGCTGTTGAAATCCACCCTTCTGAAATCAAGGACTTCATTTCTCAATTTGGGTTTTCCAGATGCAACAGTCAGTTCAAACCAAATGGAATCATGGTCACTGTTCCCCAGTGGCTCCCCCAATCTCACAACTCCAATCAAAGTAAAGTCAGTGGCAGCTAATTAAATGTCATGTATAGGGGCAGCCTATATGGGCCTGGCAGTCCTTATCTGCTGTCAATTTCTATTTTTCTTTGTTTTGAAATGAAAGGTAAACCAGAGTTCATGCCTTCATTTGACTGATGTGATGACTGACCATTGAATTGTAACCACAAGAATTACTCACTTAATGCTTACATTTTATGAAGTCATCTAGGCTGAGAGTAATGCCCTGGAGACAGAACCTACTGTATGCAAATTTTAGAATGTGGAATGTAGGTTCAAACTTTGCATCCTTGCTTCACTCAGGCTGTTGTTCAGATTGGTTTCTCCACATGAAGAGAACCGTTGTCCTATAGTGAACTGCAGTAATGGCTGGTTCTGCAGTTGTTTTTTTTGGTTTGTAATTTGTTCTAAAACTGTGGGCTGGTCTTTCAAAGTATGGTTCAGGGCTTGCAGCCAGCTCTACACCTCATCAAATAGGTTCTAGTCATGTGTCAAACCTTTTGCCACAACTGTGCCTGATTTTTCAGTCTCAGGAGCAGTTGCAGCAGTTTCCACAGTATACGATAGCATGCACAATATATCTGGCTCAAGCTCCATAAAAATAGCACCCAAGAGTGCTGCAGGTTAGACGAGGAAAAGATAGTCTAAATTGTGGCAATTGTCACACAAGATGGAAAATCCCATTAGATCACTGCAAGCCCCATGCACCATATCGTCAGGGCACCGAGGAATGTGGCAATTTATGTGTTTTGGAAATCCTGCCCAGTATTTTAATTAGTAGTGGTAGTACTTGTTTATTCTTGAAAATTAGAAAAGGATAGCCCAGTTGAGTCAAGGCTCATTTACAATAGGGTCCTTCAAGCATACAAGCAAACATACACATTGTTACAAAATTCATACAAATAATGCAATATACTGTACAAAATGTATATAAGTATCAGCATCACTAATATAAAATACAGCAGATTCAAAATGTCCAGTGAAACCAGTTTATATCATAATAACCCAAGTATCCTTTTTCATCACAGGCACAACAATTTGTAAGCAGTAAAGATGAATTTAAAAACTAAGATTATATCAGATTCTAGGATGCTTTTCCATTTATTGCCTTTAAGGAATGTGGTAGTTTGTTCCAGACCTTAGGTTTGGGACTAAATATGGTTGAGTTACCTTTAGATGTCTTAAATACTGGAATTTTTAGTTCAAAATCCCCAGCTGACCTTAGGCTACTTCTTATTGAACTGACTTGAAACAAATTATTTAAATATGATAGTGTTATTTTTGAAAGAGCTTAATTAATTAAATGTAACATATGCAAGTTTCTATGTTCACTTAAACTTAACCAACTCAGCGATTGATACAATGAGTAGTGGTGAGTTAACAGTGGGACACCCAATATAAAATGAGCAAACCTACTGTAACCCACATCTAAATTCCCCAATTCCCTCCCAGTCAACCCCTTGTAAACCATATCCCCATAATCAAAAAGTGGGGTAATCATCGTATTTACAATTTGCTTACTCGCATCTGTAGGGATGTAATTTCTAGCTCTGTATAGGGCCCCTAACATCACATTTTATTTTTTTTTGTTAGATCATCTACTGAATGTGTACATCTCATTTACACTAGGAGTCCAACCAGACTCTCACTTGCTTCAGAGAGGGGCCCATTTTCATTGAAATATGTATTAGCTGATTTGTGTTTGTGTTTTTTTCCAAAAATCACCTGTGATTTCTTGTCATTCAGAACCAATCTATGATCTACAAAGTAACCTTGTACACTATCAAAATCCCTTTGTAAGCTATCCTGTATAGCTGATATGTTTTTGCCCTCTAAGTAAATTACTATGTTGTCTGCATACAGATGATGCTGGACCTCCTTAATAGGAGGCCCTATTCCCTCCATGTACATATTAAATAAAATGTGTCCTAATCCTGACCCTTGGGAGACTCCTGGTCTAATAAATTAGTATTTTTATTACTCTTCATTTAACTAGGATTTTCAGTAATTTATGAAATCTCAGGTTCCAGATTGACAAAAAATCACAGATGATGCACATGCACTGGATGCAGGGAAGTCAGAGGTTGTGGTGCTTGTTGACCTGTCAAAAGCCTTTGATTTGGTGGACTACAAAATTGTAACCATTAGATTAAAAAAGATTGGTCTAGCTCACATGTAATATGTTGGTTTGAATCAAATTTTAGTGGTAGGAGACAGCAAGTATCCATAGATAGTCAGTTATCTGAAGTAGGACATTAGTTAAAGGTGTTCTCCGGGCTCGATCCTGGGGTCACTTCGATTTTTGATATGCATAAATTACTTACTAGGTAATATTTAAAATACTAGTAATCAATTATACGCTGATGACACTAAGATACCAGTAACAGCAGACATGCAAACAACAGTGCTGGGCAGGCTCCAGGCTGATTTTCACATACTCGAGGGCTGGTTTAGTAAATTAACATTAGTGCTAAATCCTAAGAAAACTCAAGTTATGATTTTTTAAACCAAGCAAAATAAAAATGGTTTCCACGACATACAAGATTCTGAAATAGTTACTCTGGATGGTGAAAAACTGCTAATTACTAATAATTATAAATATATTGCAACTCTGTTAGACAGTGCTCTGTCCTTTGAAGCACATATAAATTCAAGAATTGATGCATTAAGGAGGTCAGCCTCAATAATTACATTTAAGATGAGAAATATTATAACTATGCATCTAATTTTACTAGTCCTGGATTATGGAAAATTAGTGTATGGGTTTACCAACCAGAAATCATTAGATAAAGTAAATACCACCTACAACCGATTGGCAAGATTTGTTTTAAACTGTTCCTTTTCAACCCATCACTGCGTAATATTCCATTGGCTAAACTGAGACAGCTTGGCATTATTACTTAAGAAACAGTAGTTGCATCTGATATTTAAAGTGAAACATGGATTAATCAAGGGTAATTCATCTGTCGTGCACGAGAGGGATGAACAGAGGTACCACTTCAGAGATTTGTGTTGCATAGAGGCTTAACAATTCAAAGAACTAGAAACAGACCTGTTAACATTACCTTGTAGTATAATGTTGCAAGGCTGTTGAATGAAATTTCCCCTCCAATAAGAAATTTAACTAAATTTAGTTCTTTCGTAACAGTGATTAGCACATCCTATAAAGACATTTGTACTTGTACTTAGTTTTACTTTTTTATACTCATGATGTCTTATTCACTGCAAAGTTTTAAAGCAATAATATTTTTGTACTTTATAAAACATTGTATACTTGTGATGGAATGATATATGATTCAACACCTGAATCTGTATTTACATGTATGTACGTACGTACGTACGTACGTACGTACATGTGTATGTCTGTATGTATGGAACAGATGTTTTATGGTTGCACAGGACAGCCTTGTAAATACAGTAGAGCCATTGGGCCTAAAGTTTATATCCTGTCAAAGAATAAAGTTTTAACTAACTGACTGATGCCAGGAACTGGAGAATATCCTAGTTGGCTACCATTTAGAGGTTGGTCTTTTTTAGCTCTTGTATCACTTTTTATTGAAATTAGCAGTGGTTTAGTAATTTTAATTATCCGATTTACAGAAAACGGAACACTTTCAATTTCCACTTCAATTTGTGCTCTTTCACTTTAATCAGTTCCTGTTTCTGGAGCTGTGATATGATCTTTGGCACATTTTTCTCAGCACAAGAGCTGCTTTTTGCTATTGGGCTCTTGTACTGTACTGTTCTTTGGAATTGTTTTGAGTTATTTAAAGTTTTCTCATATTAGTATGTCCGAGAGATCTTATGGACCTTCAAAAAATTGTAAGAATTATTTCTCGCCGCTGGAAAGGGCAGAATGTTTAGGTCCACAAGACAACTTTATAAATTTAAAGTCCTGTCATATTTATTTGCCCCAAAACCTCATTTAAAATGGTAAAAATTGTGTCTGCCTCTGTGTCACCTAAAAATAATAAAGTAAACTCGGAGGGTGTTTTCAATGATTGTGGAGAGCACACATCAGGAGGGCCCATTTCCTCATGTATAGCAGCAAGTAATGTAAAAGGTGACAAGAATAAAGATAAAGTTGCACAGCCATCAGAAAGGCTTGGTAAAGATGGTTCCGATATCAAGGTGTCTATACGGGGAACCTTAATCCGGTGAGGGCAAAACAAAAACTAAAAGCCTCAGAATAGGCACTAGAAATGGTATGTGCCAAAAAGAAATGTAAAGAAAATAATGTCACTGCGAATCCTCCTGCATGAAGAAAGATCGGGCAGATTTGCTCAGAAACAACACCCTCATCAGAGGACAAATCAAAACTGGCAGTTTTTCCAGGTGGTCCAGGCCATAGGAAAACTGAATAAGATACCTGCCATCCCCCCGCTCTGGCTCCAACTTATCTGCCTTGTGGAAAAGGAGAAAGAAGAATATTATGTGCAAATGGAGGAAGGTGACCCTATGGAATTAGAAGGTGCACCTGAACAATATTTCAGACTTCCTCCAAGACAAATTGGGTACTGCTTATCTTTTATCTCATTTGTCAAAGACTGGTTAAAACATTCAACATCCCCCACTAGAACAGAAGAAGATGAAGAGGATTCTGATTTTATGTACATGTTGGGAGTAGCTCCACCAGGAAGGAAGTTGCTTCACATACATAAGCCACTTTAAAAGGCCATAGCAAAAATCATGGCTGCACCCACTTTTGCTCAGCAATTGACAAGGAAATTGAGAGAAAATGTTAGCTGCACAAGCAGGGAGAGGAATAGAGACACAAACATAAAAGTTGTTGGCAGATAAGGACCTCTTGGCCCACCTAGTCTGCTCCATTTTCCCTACCTACAGTGCCACTGCAGACACTACTTGGTCTTTGGTTTGTACCCCTACTTGCCTTACTTGTAAGATCAGCTTGTGTTTATCCCATGCTTTTTTGAATCCTGTAACTGCTTCAGCCCCCGCCACCTCTGTTGGGAGTCTGTTACAAGCATCCATCACCCTTTCTGTAAAGAAGTACTTCCTCACATTTCCTCTCAGCCTCTCCCCTCCATCTTCATAGTGTGACCTCTTGTCCTCAAGCATCTCTTTCTCTTGAAAATGCTCCCTTCCTGTATCTTGCTTGAATGTTTCTATCATATCAACCCTTTCCCTCTTTTCCCCTAGGAAGAACATATTTAATTCCATACACCTTTCTTCATATGGTTAGATCAAGTAAGATGATCCAGAGTTTAAACAGATTGTCATTTGAGAAGAGACTGAAACTTAGGTCTCTTCTCTGTGGAAATAAGGAGAACATGCAAAGATTTGTTAATCATGTATAAAATCATCAAGGACAAAAAGATGATGTCACACTTGAATTTACACATAGCATCAAGAGCTATAAGTTTGAGAAGTCACAGTTTTCAGTTACGTTTAAGTTACCCTAGGAGTATGAAGAGAAGTTTCTATACACCGAGGATTATTCCCTAGGTGGAATGGACTTCCAAAGGAAGTGGTAGATTCAGATACCTTGAATACTTTTAAATTGAGGTTAGACAGACACCTCCTAAAAAAGGGAAACTAATATCCCATTGGGGGTGGCAGACTTAAATGGGATCATGGCCTTCTGTCTGACTACATGACCTAGAATAAGACCTGATATGAGGCTTCTGATGCAGGCCCTACTCCATTTTGGTTGCCCTCCTTTGTACCACCTCCACCCTGTCTATGTTTTGTCAGAGGTGGGACCTCCAGAACTGGACATAGTACTCAAGGTGGGGTCTCACTAGTGATCTATACAGGGGTATTATTACCTCCTTCTTTCTGCTGGGGATACCCCAGACTATGCATTCAAGCATCCTGCTAGTTTTTCCTACTGACTTGTGACACTGTTTAGCTACCTTCAGGTAATCAGAAATGATTACCCCCAGGCCCCTTTCCTGTTTTGTGACTGCTAATACTTCTCTAATCAGTATACTCTTCCTGATAATCATGGAATAAATCTGGCTGCTGCTTGTGAGAGATTGAAAATTGTTGCATTTGTGCAGCCCCCTGAAAAAGGCTCTAAAAATGGAATACTATGGTAAAAAAAAAATGTGCAACAGTTTCTCTGCTTATCAGTCAGACAGCTTATTCAGCACATATAGCACATTACCAGAAAGCACTTTGGAACACAATTTTGGCACTGGTAGAAAGAGCAGATGATGATTTGGCACAGGACGTGATTGCCACAGTAAGATCAGTCCTAGATGCCACAAAATATCATTTCCACACTGTGGTTGACACTAATGACACTGCTACTAAGGATTTGACTCATGCAGTGTCCTGAAGAAGGTGTTCCTGGCTGAAGACTATCATCCTTTTTCAGGATAGTCAAAACATAGCCATGGATTTCTCCTTTGAAGGGTACTCATTATTTGTTGACAAAATACAGGCCTAAATGGAAAAAAAGAGGATGAATAGAAAACCACTTTTAAAAGCAACAATAAGAAGGAAAAGGTTTCTACCTCCTACATATCAAAGAAGGGGAGGCAGAAGAAGGGAATACTTCCCAAAAGCCTATTTCTCTTACACCCCTTATGAGTACCACTCACATAAGGGGAAGTGGAAAAGGGGCTTCCAGACATGATGCTACAGGTCAAGGGCCTATAAGCCCCAGCCAAAACAAAACTCTGACAGTTTTGCCCAGGTCACCTATCCATCGCTTTTGGGAGGAAGACCAGCACACTACTTCCAGGAATAGGTACACATTACTACAGACAATTGGGTGCTGGAGGTAGTGAGCAGTTCAAACATTTTACAAACCTGAAGAAACACAAACATTTTTCAGTTCACTCTTCCACAAAAAAAAAGTCTGCTGGAACTGTACACACAGAACAAACTGCTATTATCAATAGCTATAGAAAAAGTCCTTGCCTCCCAGAGGGGCAGGAACTTATTGTCAAGATTTTCCTGACCCAGAAGCCAAACGGGGAGTGGCAACCCATTTTAGACCTCTGGTCTCTGAACAAGCATTTGAAGAGAGAAAAATCCAAGATGGTCACACTATGGACAGTGGTATCATCTTTGCAAAACAGACATTGGCTGGGCTCCCTGGATCTGAAAGACTCCTATTTTAATATCCATTCAGACAGTTTTACAGAACATACCTCAGATTCAAGCTGGGGAACTACCAATACTCAGAGCTCTCCCATTTGGTTTCACACCATCTCCATGGGTTTTGGGTTTTCACAACATGCCTGGGTGTGGTGGCAGCACATCTGCAAAAACAAAGCATGGTGGTTTTCTACTGCCTGAATGACTGGCTAGTCTTGGGGAAAACAGAACAAGAGGCAAGGTGTTCAGTTTAGTTGGTAGAAAACCACTTGGAGAACCTGGAATTCTTGATAAACATGCAGAGCACCAGCTAGAGCCTATCCAAGTACTGGACTTCATAGGCGCAGAGTTAAATATCCTGTAGGGAAAAGCTTTCCTCTCACAGATCAGAGTTATAGTTTTTAAAAACAACAACAGAGTGTTTCACAGCAGGTTAGTCAAAGCCCGCAAGAGACTTCCTGCAGTTATTAGGCCACATGGCCGTACCCATGGCTGTGGTTCCATGGGCCAGGTTCCAAATGAAAGACATTCATTCCCACTCAAGGAACAAGATGAGATCCATTTTCAAGGCTGGTGCCAGTGACAAAAGCACTAGCAGAATCATTAGAGTGGTAGAAGGAAGAAAGTAACCTTAAGAGAGGACATTCCCTTCAGCAATCACTGACCGTTATTCTTGTCACAGATGCCTCACTTCTAGGGTGGGGCAGCCACCTGCAGTACCTCACAGTGAGTAGCCTGTTTAGCCCACAGGAGTCACTAGAATGCATTGACCTCCTCGAGTTCAGAGCAGTACTGCTAGTAATGTAATCTTTCTCTCTTCCCAGCTACAGGGTCCATCTGTCCAAATCAGGACAAACACCACCACAACAATGTACTGCATAAACAAACAGGGATAAACAAGACCCTCAATACTATGAACAGAGATGATGAGCTTCTGAGACCTATGAATGTACAAAAATGCCAGCAGAAACAGGCTTAATGGTCTATTTATTTATTTAATTTTATTTATTTATTGTATCGGACTTTTAAACCTTTGAGTCAGAAACTCATTTCCAAAGGCTCCTGATCATACAACTCAGGAAAAATATAACATATATTGTACATCAGTAGATAAATACATACAACATAGTAAGTACAAAACCAGTGACACCAGAGAGGTGGCCATTCCCAGGTAAAGTTACATAGATCAGGAATATATACATATTTGGAACAAGGGCGGGGGACCTATACAATGGCATAGCTAAGTAATTTGAGAGATAAGCATCACCTTACAAAGTTTGATACAACAAAGAAGTGGACAGTGGTTAATTTTGGAAGGGGAAGACTAGTGGGGCAGACAGGCAATACAGGCAATGGGAGGCAGGGTAGACTATGAGCAGTTGCAGTGGTAGGAAGCAAAGACGTGGTGCCAGAGAACTGTTTTAAATGGCCTGATCCTTTGTTCGGATGTTATGAAGGATGGAAGTGTGTTAAACCATGAGGGGGCTGTATAGTAAAAGGGACTCTGGGCCAGGGATGTCCTAACTCTGGGCACAAAAAGTAAGTTCTTGGAGGAGCTGCAGGTGGAGACAGTTGGTAGGGATGGACGGAGTAGAGTAGACAGGCTGGGTGGGGTCAGACCTGAGACAATTTTATGGGCGAACAGACAGGTTTGGTAGTGCAGTCTATCATCAAAGTTGAGTATGTTAGCTAGGGAGTATAAGGTACAGGTGTGGGTGAGCCTGTCAGCCCCGGTGAGTAGCTAACAGGCCTTATTAATTGCGAGTTTAATTTTGCTGAGAGATGTTTTGTCTGCCGCACCATAGGCTAGGAGTCCTTAGTCCACAAGGGATAGGACAGAGGAATTGATAATCAGCCTTAGGGTATCTGGGGGAAGCCTAGTCTTACAGTATGTCAGTATAGTAGACTGATGTGGGAGCTGAGTGCTGAGCAAAGGGTGTGGATATGATTGTGAAAGGTGAGAGAAGAGTCAAAGACTATGCCAAGGTACTTGTAAGTATTGACTTGTTCTAGGGGGTGGAGGGAGCCGGAAAGGACAAAAAGAGCAGTGTCCTTGTAGTTGTTTTGGTTGTGGATGAAGAGCATGGTCTTGTTTTTTTTTCAGGTTGATCACAAGTCTGTGTTCCATAAACCAATATTCAACTTGGGTAAAGGAGTTTTGTAGGGCATTTTGGAGGTTTGCAGGGTCTGTGTGGGATGGAAAGAGGACCGCATTATCGGCATAGAGGAGTATTTTTTCAGTGCAGGACTTGGGAAGCACATTCAGGCGCAAACTGAGCAACAGTGGCCTGAGGATAAAACCCTGTGGGACTCCAGAGTGGACCTGAAGGGGGCGAGAGAGAGAACCATTGATTTTCACACATTACATTTAGGAAGAGAGGTAGTTAGTGAGTCAGGTGCCTTGTGCAAAGCAAGCTGTGAGAGGATTGCTATGAGAAGTGGGTGACAGATGGAGTCAAAGGCTTTTGACAGGTCAATAAAGACAGCTCCTGCAAGGTGCCCCTTATCTAGAGTGGAGTGAAGGAAGGAGGAGAACTCAAGGAGGGCAGTGGTGGAGCTATACCCCCTGCGGAAACCATGCTGTTCTGAGTAAAGGAGGTTATGGGTGGTGAGGTAGTCTACTATTTGATCAGCTACTATTTTTTCCAAGGCTTTGGGGAGGCGAGGATCGATAGAGGCCTGTAGTTCATTAGGGTGGTATCATCTCCACCTTTATGTATTGGGGTGATAACTGCAGTTTTTCCGGCATGAGGGAATTGCCTGAGGCTAAGGGAGCAATCGAGAAGGTCAATGAGGAGAATGAGGACTCCATCCAGAGCCTCTGCTCAAGTGTGCAGCTTAGTTAATTTCCTGGAGCTGCCCCCCAACTCCTCCTGGAGTCAATCCCCTCAATCTGTTACCCTCCCCTAACTTCTTCCCAGTAGTGTCTCCTTTGGTCCTAATCCTTTTCATCACCCTGTCCCACTCACCCTTGAAACAGGCCACTGTCTTTGCTGCCATCACCTCCTCCAGCAACTCATTCCACCCCTTTACCACCCTTTTAGTGAAAAAGTACCTCCTCATTTCCTTCCAGAATCTATCCCCATCAATTTCAGGCTATACTCTCATGTAGGACCCTCTTTTCTTAGGTTAAAGATGCCCTCTGTACCAACCCTGATTATGACCGTAAGGTATTTGAATGTTTCAGTCATGTCCCCCCTCTCCCTTCTTTCCTCCAGGGAGTACATGTTCAGCTCCCTCAGCCTCTCCTAATATGCTCCATCCCCCACAACCTTGATCATTTTGGTTGTCCTCCTTTGGACTCCTCCAGTAGTCTGATATCCTTCTTCAGGTATGAGCCCCTCGTTAGATGGCACAGGGTCATATCATGAGACATTATGCCATGACAAAAATCGCCGCTGGCAGTACAGCGCAATTTCTACCATGAGGCATACTTTTTTTCTGGGAGGCTCCACCTCACACCCCATTATCGGTGTTGTGCCTCCTGAAACCCTCCAATAATCTCAACTCTTGGGGAGGAGGTTCAACTCAGGGATTGCACAAATAGTAAAAAAAAATTGTCTGGGACCAGGAACCAAACTCAGTCCCAGACGCAGCACCTGGGTTTCTCACTGCAGTGGCTCAGTCCATTGAGCCACAGAAGCTGCTTGGAGGAAGCCCATCCCAGCAGAGGTCTTATCCTCTGCATGGGATGTTTCAAGTGGTACACTACCGTGTACAGCAGTATTTGCAGTATTGCACCAGTCGTCATAATCTACAGTATTGTTGAGGTTTAGCCATAATGTCTTATGCTATTAAGTATGCAACATTATGACCCGGTAGGGAACTGAACACAGCATTCCAGGTGAGGTCTCACCAGTGACCTGTACAGTGGCAGAATAACTTCCTCCCTCCTAGAAGGGATGTCCCTGGTGATGTAGCCAATCATTTTATTTGCCTTGGCAGCTGTCTTTTGGCACTGTACTGTGTGTTTCACATCACCCCAGACCACTATTCACAGGTATCTTTCCTCCTATTTTATGGTCACCTGTATTCCCCTCAGCCAATAACTGGACTTTGGGTTTCTGTCTCTCATGTGCATTACCTTACATTTCTTTGCATTGAAGCCCAACTGCCAGATGCCTGACCATTTTCCAGCTTTGCCAGGTCCTCCTTAACACCTGTCTCCCCTCCTCCAAGTCCACCATCCACCAGATTTAGGTATTATCTGCAAATAAGCAGGTCTGCTACTTTACTCCCTCTGCAATGTTCCCTATGAAAATTCTGAACAGCACTAAGCCCTGTGGTATCCCATTGGTTACTGACCTAGGTTCAGATAGTTCCCCTGCACCACCACTCTCTGATTCCTGTATCTTAGCCAGCTCTTGACTTGCCCCAGCATTTTTCCCTAATACCAGATCCCCCAGCTTGCTGATCAACCTTCCATGGGTCACTGAGTTGAATGCCTTGCTGAAGTCCAGGTACAGTACATTCACCACCTGTCCCCTGTCCAGAGACCTCATCACACAGTCAAAGAAATCAATCATGTTAGTTTGACAAGATCACCCCTTGATGAACCCATGCAGCCTGTTCTCCTGGAGACTATTTTCCTCAAGGAAGGACACTAGTCTTTCTTTTAGAATGGTCTCCATTAACTTACCTACTATGGAGGTTAGGCTAACTGGCCTGAAGCTACCTGGCTAAACCCTGGGTCCACTCTTGTGAAGGGGTACCACATGAGGTGTTCTCCAGTCATGTGGCATACTCACCCTCTCCAGTGAGGTGTTAAATAGGTCTGTCAGTGGGGCTGGCCTGACATATTCCCTAGAAGTGAACATATCTGTAGTGTGTCTGCCAGGCAAAGACAATGTCCTAGCACATTCCCTAGGAGAACCAACCAGGGAAATTATAAATAGGACTTAAACCAGCAGGTTACAGTGTTCAGAAGGTGTGGCACTCCCTATATAGAGCTGTTTGCATCTTGGGAGCACCACAGGTTTGTTGCAGACTAATAGTCAGAGGGACAGTCCCAGAGGATGCCTTGTTACAGAACTGGATAGTGAAGTTTCTGTATGCCTTTCCACCATTCCAAGTCATTCAGAAATGATTACTGTAACTCAGAAGTGAACTTACAATAGTGATCCTGATACTGTAGCTCCAGATTGGGCCAGACAGGCCTGGTACTCACTCTTCCTGATCCTGTCCTGCAATAATCAAATCAACCTGCCAGTCAGTCACACTCTGTTGACTTTGTCCCAGTGCAGAATAAAATTTACAAACCTCAGGCCCTATACCTGACGGCACGGTTCTTGAGATATTAGAATTTTCTAGACTGGATAATTCAGAGGATGTCCTGAAGGCACTCAGTCTTTCAAGGAAATATGCTACCAGGATGACATTCGAAATTAGAAAGGTTTTCTTATTGGTATAAACCAGGAAAATTAAACCCAAAACAGGAAGGTTTGCCTATAATGTTGTAATGCCTAGTACACCTGTAGTGAAACCTGCAGTCTTCAGCTTTATAGGTGTACTTAACAGCAGTATCACCATTTATATCAGCTATTAAGGGAAAGTTTTTTGCCTCACAACCCATTTTCAAAGTTTTTTTTAAAGGCCTCAGCCATCTACACCCACTGGTGAGGACCCTGTCCCTCCACTGGACCCCAGTATATGCCTTGCCCAATTTATGGAGGTTCCCTTCAAACCCATGGAAACTACTGACCTGGAGCATGTCACATGGAAAACCATATTCCTGCTGCAGTGACCTGCGTTAGGAAGGTACCACCATTCACACCACTGTGACTTATATGCAGCTGTTGGTTGGACATCCCTTACTACTAGACGCCTACTCCATGCTGGGCTATGGACTCTTAAACTGCTCCTGCAGAAATTGCCAATCTATCTCTCTTCCCTTATTAGTATCTCACATAGTGCATACTTTCGTTAAGAAATCTGACTTTATTATGCTTGACCTTTTCCAAGGGACTGCGGACTTCCTTTGGTAAGCGTGCTATTGCATATGCCCTTCCCTCCATTTGGAACCAATACAAACCGTATTGAAACTAACTAGCACAGTTTCGATAAACTTCTACAAATCGTTAAGTTCAGCCAAAATAAATGACACCTGTAACTGTCATTAAGTCTCTTCCTTCCCCATGTGTGCCATACTTATCCACTGGTAGAAGGTATAATTGATTTGCCATATTAACTGCTTTCCTTTCCCTTCTACTCCTGGCTTTATCTTTGCTTACGCTCTACTGCTACTCTATCAAATCTCCTCCCTCCCATATCAGTTGTAGACTGTTGTTTGTTCTAGCCACAAAATACTGATATGTATTGCACACACCAGTCATCATGTTTCATTTATCAGTATGCAACCTGTAAGTCACTTCCCTGTCTCATATCAATGTTTACCACCTGCGGTCACCCTATGTGGTACCTTATATGTATATCCAGCCTGTATCATGTAACATGCATTTCATGTATATACTGTTATTACCTATCTGTGTTTGTACTTTAAGTGTTTATGTCACAGGACCTCCTTGAGAATGAGCTTGCTCAATGGAGTTTTCCTGCAATAAACTTGAACTTGAACTTGAAGTGAATTGCAAGCCCTCTGCACAGAGCAAAATTACATAATCTTCAACAGGGATGAAGTAGTTCTTAGAACCAACAGAAAATTCCTGCCCAAGGTGGAGTCTGAATTCCACCTGAATCAGTCAGTGACACTCCCTGTACTTTATCCAGAGCACTCAAGTACAGGGGAGGAAACATTTCAAAACCTGATCCTAAAATGAGCCCTGACTATCTTTGTGAACCAGACAAGGGATGTCAGGTCCTAGAGCACCTAGCTTTTTGTTACCTATGGTGAGGTTAGTAAAGGCAAACCAGCTGCAAAGATGGACCATATGGCCTGTATCTGCTGGCAATTTCATATGTTCATATGTAAAGAGATCTGTCTCTCACAGGATAGTCTCTTGCATTCAGTTCCACTATGAAAAAGCTGGTAAAATGCCACCAAGAGGCTTGTAGGCACATTCCACAAGGTGTATCTCTACCTCTGTAACTTCATCAAGGGGCATCCCATTGCTAGACATTTATAAAGCACCTACTTGAAAACAGTATACACCTTCACAAAGCACTACTGTTTGGATATACAGTCCAAAAAGGATGTGAGCTTTAGAACTGCTGTCTATGAGAGCCTTTTTGCTAACTAGGTTCTGAACCCAGCCTCCCAAGGTACTGCTACTGAGTCTGCATAAAGCGTTACATTTGTGAGTGATTCCTGGGATTAGAAGAAAAAATTACCTTAATGTTGTTTCTTCCTAATGTGTCACTCACCATGTGTACACTCCCTATCCCTGCCTCTCCTTCTGTAACCAGAAATATGTTCAGACAAGAATGAGTTTCTTGTTCACCGAGATTGTTTGAACATTACTGTTGCAGTTCCTACAGTTGTAAGCTTGTTGTTATGGTATATATGATACATTTTCACAAGTCTGCTTCAGTTTGTTTGGTGTTATTAAAAGTTTTATGAACAACAACATTTCATACATTTTCTGTGCCATTTTAACTAGTTTTACCAGCTGCTGCTCTGCTCTGGCTTTGAAACAGATATGAGCAATTGTCCGAGTGTAGCATAGATGTAGAGTTTGGACCTACATTCCAAATTCTAAAATGTGCATAGGTTCTATCTCCAGGGTTTCACTCTCAGTCACAATGACTGCATAAAGTATAAGCATACTGACTGATCCCTTAAGAAGAAACAACATTACTACGGGGAGTATTTTTTCTCAGTGACAATCTGTGACAGATATAAAGTAAGAGACAGCCTGTCTGTATTATTTACAAAAGTCATGGTCATAGCACATGCCTCAGTTTGTAAGCTTCATCTCCAAATTGTGTTTCATCAGACACAACAGGATAAAATTATAATGTACAGTGCAAGAAAATATCCGATTTTAAGTATGTGTGTGCTTGTGTTGGGGGGGGGATTGTGAAATCAATCAGGAAAAGCATCACTGTGATCAAAATCACTCATTAATCACATGTTAAGACACAGACAAACATTGAAAGTTATACCATAAACTATATACACTGATATTAGACAACAGTGTAAGTAAAGAAATAGGTTGAATAACAACTTGAGCTACATGCATCACATAAAGACCACACACACACACACACACACACAGAGTGTACTCACACCACAGCTTCTGTAAGAGTGACAACATACTTACTTTTCATGGCTGTTTTGAATTAAATTCTGGCACTACTCGGAGGAGGCCAGGAGAAATAACAAAAACATGAAGCAGTTTTAGGTGCAATCTGAACATTCTCTGGTCATATCACATTATGTGTAACCAGAGAATTCTTGGCTCAAAACATGTAAATTGATCCCCTTGCAAAGCTGAGCATCCAAGATTGTGGTGTGTCAAGGAAAGGTAGTTCTGGCATCTGGCCCAATTAAAAAAAACACCACCAGAATCTAGCTACACAAGTACTATTTACCGAGGTTCAGGTTCTTTTTTTATCATCATTTGATGCATTTTTCCACATTTATTTTGGGGGGAAACAAAAGAAAATGGCAGCTGTCATGACACAAAAATATTTACTGTTGACATGAAAACCACTAATTGTCATAACCAGCTCACAAAAGGTTAATTTTTCACATAAGGTTATCCTGAAAACCCTACTGATCACGCTCAGAAGTCAAATTTCAAAGCCTTATAACTGTAAAACTGCTTAATATTTTTTCTCAAAACCTTTGAAAGGCACACCCTTGGCACGTGCCTTTTCAGTTTCGAAAGTTATGGAACAAAATTAAATACTTATCTAAGCTGCTGGTGGGAGCAAACAAATGGTCAAAAATGACTACAAGTGATGCTTTCTATGCAACCTTATATCACAGAATCCCGATAAGCATCCATCAAAACCTTTTCACATTTTAAGAACTTTGCACACAGACTACATGTAAACCCCCCCGCCCTCTACCGAGGTTACTAGAATCCCAGTAAGACCTAGTGATAGGCATGGAAGGCAGCTTGTGAAACTCCAGTTAAATGGATTTTACACTGTCTCACTCTGTTCTCAGTTTCAGCCGAGATTGAGGGATGACATCACCATAGAACTATCACAACTGCATGAACCACATTGGAATCTGCAGAAGGGAGTTAGATTAGAATGCTGGGAGTTTTGAACAGTCAGTAGTCAGTCTGTGGTTGGAGATTGTTGTAAGAGGAGTACAGCAGTTCTGTGCACAGGTTCTTTGAGCCTCAGCTCTGAAATACAGCTGCTTTTAGGAAAAGGTGTGTGTTTCCACCTAAAGAGGGACACAGTAAGCTGTTCTTTAAAGTAGTGGAGACCGCTGATACAGGTCTCTGTGCCCCATCCCTCAGGGGATGGGGTGGAAGGTTTGCTTGCTATTCCAGGGGCAACCCCCTGGTTCCTGCTAGAGAAGAAGCTGCCTTATTTTTCCCATGTGTGTGGGGTACAAGAACATTTCAAGCTTTGCCTGTGGAGCACCTGCAACCGAAGGGTGAGTTCTGCTCTTTCCAAAGGGCCCATGTTTCACCCAGAACTGTGCTAAAGTGGGGATTGGACTACTGAAGTAGTGGGAGGCCTAGAGTAATAGGCTTAGCCAAAAGTAAAACTATGTTCAAGTCCAGCACAAGGGGAAAGTCAAGACATGTAGAGGAGATGTGATATACGTCTACCATTTAATCTGCATTGCCAAGCTTTCAAAAGAGTGATTTAGTGTCCAGAGAAATGGCCGGGTATGGATTGTGGGAGCTGGAGGTGGGAGACCTCCCATTTTTAGTAACCAGGTCCACCTGTGTGGATTTGCTCTGTGGATTTCTACTTAGCCTCATGCACTTGGCCAGTGATGAGGGAAGTACTCAGATGTGGGATTGGAAGGAAAATTTCCCTTAGAGGTCAAAGGCTGTAAGGTGGTTTGGGGAGCCACCAACAGAAAACTGGTTCACTGCCATATGGACCGCAATCAAGTGGCTGGTGGGGGAGCTGGGCTATGGGAAAAACCCAAGTAGTGTACAAGTCGGACTGTGTACCCAAAGCTGCGTGCAAGTCCGGGCTGTGTGCCTGGTGGGTTCAGAGCCTGAGGGCTGAAACGTTGAAGTGTTCTGTTGCTCTTATCTGCATTACCAGGAATGTAGCCCCATGGGGGTCCATCTATGCTTTGTTTGTTCAGTTTGGATGTGAATAAAAGACATACTTTAGAATCCCATTGCTGGTATTGGACATTAGTTATTGCTTCCTGTGTTCAGATTTACTTGGGTGCCCCAGTACAATGTAGCCAAACCTAGGCCCCCCGTGCCAAGTAACCTAGTCCTCCCTGAACCCAGTCCCCACCAGGTACTGCTGTCAGCTTCAACAGCATGCCACCTGTTGTTTTGCAAAAAGGCAGGGGTCCGGGGGTTACATATCCCAAATTTTGCAAAATTTCATCAAACACCACCAAAGTTATTAAGGTGCAAAAACTGGGGTTTAAGACTGAGACTTCAGTGCAACCCTAACTATACTAGCACTACTGCTCAAGTATAATATATTATTCTTTACAAAAAACTTCATTAATGCACCAATGAGGGTTCAAGTTAACACTACAAAAGTAGGGAAATGTGGTGTTAGGTTTTCCAAACCTAACTCCAACCCCACCCCCAAAGCAGCAAAAGGAAAAAAAATATTATCGTTTTGGGTCTCGTGAGTTTGGCAGATCAGTGGCGGTGTCTTCCTTGGGGTTGTTGACCCTAATACTTACCCTTCCCCCAGCTTGTACCTCCTGTCCAAAGCACAAAGTACAGCTCTAAGTCAGTACCTCATAGGGATATATGCTTCAAAGGTAAATAAGCATATACCAGCCTTTTGGTGCAGAGGACTGAGGTGCTAGATGCTTTACCTTGCATCATGCTGGTGACCCAGATTCAAGAATGGACTTGGGTCATTGGGGAGCCAACATGGGGGGGTTGGAGCAGGACTGAGTGGCCAGAAGGCAGCTCTCCTCTCCCGGGGTGGTCACCCCCTAGTTCAAATGCCACTGGGTGGAGATCCAGTGGTCAACATAGTTGAAGGAGATGACATGCAATGGGAGGGCACCTAGAGCCATGGTGTGCTCATGCCTCCACATTCAAATGTGCGGCCAGAGTACAAGTATAGGTTATGGAAAGAAAAAGGGGAAAATGTAAAAAAAAAAAAAAGGTAGAGATGCATGTTTTGCCGTATGTTGCCAACACAATCTATTGTACCTTTCTTCATGCAGGGCCCTGGGATCTCTGTGTAAAGAAAGGAGATCATGCCTGATGTTATTTCCTCAAGGAACAGGGTGGGCAGTAGGACTGACAACCTCAAGGAAAGCTTCATCACTGATTTGCCAAGACTCTGGCTGGCAACCCAAAACTCAAATGATTTTTCCTTTTGCTGCTTGTTAGATGGAGGTTGGATTTTCATTTGGAAACTCAGATGCACCATTTATTTATTTATTAAAAAAGTTGGATTTACAACCTTTGAGTCATGGACTCATTTACAAAGGCACCTCGCTGCGGGTGGGGGCAGACAGAGTTACGTAGTGTGATTACAACTGTGACACTAGTACAGGTGTAGAACATTAAACATAAAGTACACATAGGTTACATAATAATGTTACTTATAATAGGTTACAGTCATACACAAGGTACCCAAGGGTTACATTGGAGGTACAGCCCTGGACATACCTAGATAATACCTGGAGGTGGTGGAGGTAGGAATGGGGAGTGATCTGGGAGGGGGGGAGAGGAGAGGCTGTCCAGAGGATGTTGTCAAGTCAGGGAGGCCTGACAGGAGGATCCCACAGTGGGATTAATTAGGTGTATCTACAGCAATGAGCGCTGAAGAGATGGTTCCAGAGGGCGATTTTGAAGGGACCAATTTTGGCAATGTCTGTGAATATAGGGTGGGTGGGAGTTGAACCAAGCAGGGTCTCAGTAATGGAAGGATCTCTGGGCTAGTGAGGTCTTGGTTCTGGGCACCAGAAAGATGGTCTTGACAGAGCTACAGGTGGCAACAGATGAGGATGCATGTCATAGGAAAGCAGAGACCCTTGGAGGGAGAGCCCTAGAAGAGATGTTTTGGCAAGTAGGAAGGTCTGGTAGTGCAGACGCTCCTCAAAGGTGAGTAGGTTGGCAGTGGAGTACAGCAGGCAAGTGTAACTGCAGCTAGGGGCTCTGGTAAGGAGCTTGCAGACCTTATTGATTGAGAGATGGATTTTAGTCAAGGTGGTATTATCTGCCGTACCATAAATGGGCAAGCCATGGTCCACTAGTGACAGGATGGAAGATGTGATGTCCAGCTGGAGGGCAACTTGGGGAAGGCAATCTCTATGATGGTATAGTAGGCCTATCTGAGAATTTATGGCAGAGGATAGGACATTGATTTGGGTGTGGAAGGTGAGAACTGAGTCAAAAGTGATGCCTAGATATTTGTAAGAGGTCACTTGCTCCAGCGGGTGCAGAGTGCTGGGAAGAATGAAGAGGGGGGGCATTTTTGGCTTGGTTTTGGTGATGGGATAAGAGCATTGACTTAGTCTTCTTTAAGTTAATGACAAGTTGGTGGTCAAGGAGTCACTTTTCAGCTTGGTTGTAGATATGCTGGAAGGATACCTGGAGAGAAGAGGGATCGGGGTGGGAGGCAAATAAAACAGCATTGTCGGCATAGAGGAGCATTTTTCCTGTGCAGGAGCTGGGGAGAGTGTTGAGATAGAGGCTGAAATGTACAGGGCCCAGAATCAAGCCCTGGGGTACACCAGAATGAACAGGCCAGGTATTGGACAGGGAGCCATTTATCTTCACATGCTGGGATCTTGCAGAGAGATAGCTGGAGAACTAGGCAAGGGGACCAGTGGAAAAGTCAAGTTGATGGAGAGAGTCAAGCAGGAGGGGGTGAAAAACAGTGTCTATGCCCCGGCAAGGTTGCCGGAGTCAAGAGCAGAGTGCAAGTATTAAGAGAACTCCAGGAGAGCTGTAGTGGCATTGTGTCCTGGGTGGAAACCATGTTGTTCTGGGCACATTATGTCATATTTGGCCAGGTACTCAGAGGGTTGAAAAGATACTATTTTTATAGGGCTTTAGAGAGCAGGGGGAGGATAGAGATCAGCCAGTAGTTAGGTGCAGACTGATCTCCACTCTTATGTATAGGGGTGATTTGGGCTGATTTCCAAGCACTAGAAAACTGATCAAGGCAAAGAGACCAGTTTAGTAAGTCTGCAAGGGGAACTCGGATGACATCAAGACCAGGCAGAGGATCCTGGAGTCTAGGGGATCACTGCTGGGGTTGTTGCTACCAAGGGCTTTTAGCAGGTGCAGTCTGGCTATGTGGGGGATATAGTATGCAGGTAGAAAGGAGGGCAATCCAAGGCAGGGGGGATGGAGGCTGAGTCAATATCAGGGGCGTGATGGATGGGGGAAGAGTCCAGCTGTGATAGATGCAATTTTAGCTTTCTGAGACCCCTGGGGCATAGGATCTGGTGCAAAGTGGCCTGAGATGCAGGTTTTGGTATGGAGGATGACCACAGATAGAGGACAGGTGAGTGATCACTAAGTGAGTCAAGGAGAACATTGATATCCCAGATTTTATGAGGGTGGTTCGATCGTATTATGTCTAGAAGGGTCCTGGAGACACTTGTCTGGTTGAATCTAGTGGGCTGGGTGAAAAACTGGGACATATTCAGAGAAGCAAAGGAGTCCCTGGTATGTGAGGCAGTGGTACCAAGCCAAGTGACATTAAGGTCACCTAGGATGAGTTGCTCGGCATTGTGTGATAGGGAGGTGAGGTAGTCAATGAGAGCCTGGACCGCTGGGTTCTGGTTCCTTGGGGGTATGTAGGAGACTGTGAGGGACTGACAACAGTAACTTCCAGTTTAGAGCAGGATAGGAGGGTCCCTGAGGTCAGAGACACATAACACTAGCCATTCGTAAAGTAAAAGAGTAGCTTTACTGGATATACTGGATACACTGGACAAAATAAGGCCATCATGGCCCATCAAGATTGTCCCCTACAATAGTGGGTCAATTTCCTTCATTTATTTGTTAACCATGTATCTAACTTATTTTTGAAAGATTCAAGAGTTTTTGAATTTACTAAATACTTGGGAAGTGAATTCCATATCTTATATAATATGTCATATATAAGCTTTCCTTCCCCAGTTGCTAGAGGTCTGTCTTTGAGCATGGAAGAAGGTGACTATTGAGGAATACAGGAACTTCCTGTCTCAGAACATAAAGGGTAGAAGCTGTAAGGGCACAAAGGCAGTAGGAAAATGGGGAGAAAAAGAAAGCCCACTACTTCATGCATTAGGAACACCATAGAGCACAGACAGCCCTAAGGAGAAAGAAAGAAAGAGAGAAAGAAAGAAAGAGAGAGAGAGAGAGAGAGAGAAAGAAAGAAAGAAAGAAAGAAAGAAAGAAAGAAAGAAAGAAAGAAAGAAAGAAAGAAAGAAAGAAAGAAAGGAGGGAGAGAGGGAGTGAGGGAGGGATGAAGGAAGGAGAGAGAGAGAGATTAACATAGGTGGTATGGATATCTACAGTTGTCATAGGTGTGGATCTTTCATACCCAGAGGACTCTTGGAGAGTGGGGCATTGTCCCATCTGCAGGAATCTACACAAACCAAAGCCACAGCTGAATGCAGCAAGGAAGGAGACATCTCAGCTGTGGGACCTGCTATGTTGGAACAGAATTTGGAATCAACACCCTTGTATTCTGCAACATCAGATCCCCTCAGAAATCAACTCCCACAGAGAAGATCCAGTCCAGGTGGGTTGAAGGTGGTACAGAAGAGAGGAAGTAAACTCAGCAGGATGGATCGGCTCAACCCTCTCCATGCCATGACCATAATAATTGCAAACCATTTTTCACCACTGATGGAGGAGAAAAATCTCAGCCAAGTGGAAGAGGACAACAAACCAATGGACCAAGAAAGCAACCAGATAAGGAGATCTGTAGATGCAACATAAAGGACAAGAAGAAAAAAAGTAGGAAAGTCATCATCATGGGGGACTCCATGATCAGGGGAGTAGAAACCCAACTGAGCAACTACGGACATACAAGGGTACTAGCCAGATGCCTTCTGGGGGCCTCAGCAAAATGAGAGACTGATTTCATTGGAAGGATAGTAGAGAAAGAAACAGAGGACCTGAAGATCCTGGTACACCTGGGGACAAATGACCTGGCAGGACAGTCAGTAGAGGAAGCAAAATGAAACCTAGTTAAACTAGGAGACTGATTGGCTACTCAAATGATGTCCCTGGCCTTCTCTGAGGTCCTTCCTGTGTGAGGCAAGGGTAGTAGCACAGAGAAGATTAGGAATAAATAAATCAAGGAATTCAATAAGTGGTTACAGTGCTTGTGTCAAGAAAGAGGATACCACTTCATCGTTGCATGGGAAGACTTCTGGAAGAGGAGGTTCTTCAGGTATGATGGACTGTACCTAATAAGGAAAGGAGTAAGAGCACTGGGCCAAACATTTGACATGTGCATTGGGCATTTAAACTAGAGAAGAGGAAGCTGGAAGTAAAGGACCCTATCAGAGACACCCTAGATGATAGGAACTTAGCTGTAACACCCCCAAAACAGAAATTAATCATGTAATGCAAAAAGTGACTAGCAGGAACACAAAGAGAGGTAAACAAACAAAAATGGAAGTGGGACTCAGTAGTATGCCTACTGGAAAGAAACTAGAGGTAAAACACAAGGTCAAGGGATGAAAAATTAAAAAGAGGGTTGACAGACCATGGAAAGCCATGTGCACAAAATCTCACAGCCTAGTAAATAAAATCTCAGACCTAATGGCCTAGGTGTCAGAGGATGACCTGGACATTGTTGCTGTGACCGAAATATGGTACACAGGGAACCATAACATGGATATAGCTGTGCCAGGGTACACTTTGTTTCGAATAGATAGGGTAGGAAAAAAGGGGGAGGAGTGGCTATCTGCATTATGGAGGAAATTAAATCTACAGAAATACAGTGCATAAGGGAGGTAGCGGAGGTACTGTGGATCATGCTGGAAATGGGGAATGGTACGGCCATTTGAGTAGGTGTGATCTATTTACCTCTGGCCCAGGGGGGAGGAGTTGGATGATGTGCTAGTAGAAATCTACAAAAATGGCAGCAAAAGAGGAGATATTGCTGATGGGAGAGTTCAATTTGTTGGCTGTCAATTGGAGCACCCATGCTGCAGCCACAGCAAGGAGCAGAAACATCCTGGAAGCTCTTCAGGGGGTGGAACTCCTACAGCTAGTGGTAGAACACACCTGTGAGGAAGCCATATTGGAACTGGTGCTCACTGATGGAGAAAGTGTGATGAATGTGTGTATACCCACCTGACAGGGACACCGGCACAGTGTCGCTGTAGTGTCCGTGCTGGAACCCGGCACTGTCTGTCGGGGGTCTTGCACCCCCCAATCAGCTCCAACTTGGAGTTGATAATCTTTAGTAGAGGGGTGCGGGGGGCACAGCCCCCATCCCCTGAAGAAAACAATTTGGATCCTGTGAAACCAGCAGCCAACCGTGAAAAGCAGTCTATCTGCTGGTTTCGCTGTCTGGTCATTCGACAAATATTTTGTCGACAACCAGTCATGAATCCATGGATGTAGAAGTGGGGAGTCACCTGGGGTCCATCAAGTCACAGTATGCTATGATTTAACATGAGGATAGTAGAAAAATCTAGCCGCATAAAGGTAAGGGTCATGGATTTCAGAAGGGTTGATTTTTCAAAGATGGAGGTATGTTGGAAGAAAGTCCTATGGGGTAGAGTGGGAAAAGGGAATCTAAAGCAATAATAGACACATCTTAAGGGAGCCATAATGAAAGCCATGAGCCTTTGCATTAGGCAAATAAGTAAAACAAAGAGGAAGAAAGAGCCACTCTTGTTTTCACAGGGGGTGGCAGGGAGGATGAGAGAAAAAAAGACAATTCAGAAAATACAAAGAAACATAGATGGAGGAAGATAGAGGAATGTATATGGAAAAGCTAAAGGAGGTGTCAAAGCAGTCAAAAAGACCAAGGCACAGACAATGGAATGACTAATCAAAGCAATTAAAAAGGGAGACAAGACCTTTTTTAGATACATTAAAGTGAAGAGAAAAACCTGGGGTGGGATTGTGAAACTACAAAGGGAAGGGAGGGGGGTTAGCAGAAGAGGACCAAAAAAAGCAGAAATCCTGAACAAATATTTGTGTTCAGAGCTCACTGTAAGAGAGGACAGGGAGGGACCACAGCTAGGTGTAAGGGGTACCAAGAGGAGGAGTGTAGATACCATTCTGTTCACAGTAGAGGGAGTCCTAAAGGAATTAGAAAACTGAAAATAGAAAAAGCAATGGGGGCCAGATGCAATACAACTGAGAATTCTAAAGGAACTAAGAAAGTAGGTAACAGGACAACTGACTTCCTTGTTCAACAAATCATTGAAAACTAGTGTGGTTCCAGCAGACTAGAAGAGGGTGAATGTTGTCCCTCCCCATAAAAGTGGGAGCAAGGAAGATGCTGGTAACTAGAGGCCAGTTAGCCTAACCTCAGTGGTAGAAACACTGTTGGAATCAGTATTCAAGGAAAGGATTGTGACATACTTTGAATCCAGCAGACAGCAGCATATGAGACAGCATAGTTTCATGGCAGGCATGTCTTGCCAAACAAACATGATATATTTGTTTGACTGTGTCGCAAGGGAGATTGATCAAGGAGGGGCGGTAGATGTGGTCTACTTGGATTTTAGGAAAGCCTTCTATACTGTCCCGCATTAAAGGCCAATAAACAAATTGAGCAGCCTGGGATTTGTATCTGGGGTGATTAACTGGGTTAGAAATTGTCTGAGAGGTAGGACACAAAGGGTGGTTGTTAATGGAGTTCAGTCCATAGAAAGGAGATGACCAGTGAGTTGCCGCAGGGATTGGTGCTAAGCCTATTCCTCTTTAATGTCTTAATAAGCGACATTGCAGAGTGGCTTGAGAGGAAGGTGTACCTCTTTGCAGATGACACAATGCTCTGCAATAGGGTAAACACACCAGGGGGTGGAACTAATGAGAAGGGACTTGGGCAAGTTAGAGAATTGGTCAAATGTATAGCAGCAGAGATTCAACCCAAAGAAGTGCAAAATTAAGTACTTAAGTCAAGGGAACCCAAGAGAGGAGTACTCAATGGTGGGGGGAGGGACTGTTGGCCACCAAACAGGATAGGAGTCTAGGCATAATTATATCTGTGGATCTAAAAGTGACTGGACAGTGTGAGGAGGCAGTTGGAAGGGCCAGCAAAGCCAGCCCAGTGGTGCTGAGGGTTGAGGCAATGGACGCCTTACCTCATGCTATGCCAGTGACCTGGGTTTTGGAATGGCCTCGGGTCATCGGGGTGCCAGCATGGGGAGGAGGTAGGGTGGAGCAGGATTGAGCATGCCAGTAGGCAGCTATCCTCTTCTGAGAGTGGGTTGGCACCCCCCACCCTTAATTTCTTTCCCACTGGGTGGAGGTCCAATGGGTAGCATAGGTGGAGAGGGGCAGCAAAGTATCAGGAGGTGAAAAGGAGTTGAGCTGGCAACATAGGGGTGCAAAACATGCTCACACAGCCTTGTGTTAGGGCCTCGGAGGGGGGTTGGGGAGAAAATCCATAAAAATGCATATATGTCCCCATTGCCAGCTGGAGGGAGGAGGCAACAGGGACCAAAAAGCTAAATAAAAAAAGAGCCAGTGGGATTTTGGGGTGCATAGGGAGAAACATCACAAGCAGAAAAAAAAGAGGTGGTGATGCCACTGTAGAGATCATTAATGAGACCTCATCTGGAGTACAGTGTCCAGTTTTGGAGGTCACATCTCAGGAAGGACATAAACAGAGCGGAGGCAGTCCAAAGAAGGGATACAAAAATGGTACAGGGTCTGCATTAAAAGTCATATGAAAAGAGGCTGAAAGACCGCAATATGTATTCTGTAGATATGTAAAGAGGGAGGAGGGACATGATATAGAGACATATAAATAACTTAAAGGAATCAATAAGGTACAGGAGGGTAGCATATTTCAGAAAAGAAGATGGACAAGAACTAGGGATGAGATGAAGTTGGAGGGAGGAAGAATCAAGGGTAATGTGAGAAAGAATTTCTTTACAGAGAGGGTGATGGATGCTTGGAACAGCCTCCTCACAGGAGTGGTAGGAGTGAAATGGTGGAGGAATTCAAAAATGTATGGGACACACACAAGGGAACACTAGAAAAAGGGAAGTGTAGGAAAGCCGCAGATCAACTACAGTCTGTAGCATAGGTTAAAGAGGAATTTTTATGATGGTCCAAAAAGTTACATCTTGTAGTGATTATATGCAGTACTAAACCTGAAAAGGTGAGTGCATTTGTTATTTTTGATCAAGTTGTACTCTGCCTTCCGTAATTTGGATTTGCTTTGGAACCCTGCTGCACTTGCCACTGATGTTCAGCTGCTGGGCTGCTAGCTCCTGATGACATCGCTATAAGGTAGAGGAGTGACTTACACTGTGCGGTACCATGCAGTTGCAACAATGTTGCAAGGGAAACCTACCAGTACTCAGTGTTTCCCCCTTCCCCAAGACACCCTGTTAGCAATGCATTATGTCAAAATCCAAATGCCTTGTCAGTATGTTTTTTGTTTGTTTTTTTGGTGTGAAATTGACTCTGCCCTTCAGTGATGTCAGAAGTACAACCCTGGGTCCACGGCAACACCAGGCTTGCTATAGAAGCTCTGGTACACCCTGCAGTTTTAGCAGTTCAGAATGCAAAAACTAACTGCAGCAGACAGTAATGAAATACAATTCCAGAATCAATGCAAGAAGGGGTAATTTATGCATGAAAGTCAAAAGGACTGATAAAGGTCCTCTTTAAAGGTAAAATTGGAAGAATAGATGGGCTAGGCGGTCCTTATCTGCTGACAGATTTTATGTATCTATGTACCTATGTCTATTAAAAATTTGGAGCCCAAATATTTAAAATTACAAAAGTTGCAAAGAAAAATGTCAATGTATGCTCATAATGAGCAAGGATGATTAAAGTTTTCAAATTCCACCTAAAACGTTGTTTCACAAAGTGACCGCATAATCATTTTTTGGGCTAGATTTGCATAATTCCACCACCATTAGTCATGAGGTGGGGGTTCCAAAAAGCCCATGGTGAAACGTTGTGATCAAGAATAACAAAGTTTTAAATACAAGTTCAAAACTCCACTGATAAACATTGAACTGTACTTAACAGGTTTACTTATATTGCAGTTGCCAATTCCAGCAGCAAGACATGTCTTCAATTGGAGAGTGGATCTACTCCTTAGTACATGTTCGAGTGAGTGAGGGTTTGTGGTGGGCATGGGGTGGAGGGAGCTGACTGGGAGGTCCAGTAACATGTTTACCCTCAGTAAAACTAACAAAATAACTAACAAAATAATACTAGAAGTCCATCCCACTCATCCTTAATAAATCAACACAGCATGCTAACTATATTTTTAACTTTTTAATGTGTTCCATCCAGTATAATTCTTTCTACATTTCGGGTTATTTACCCTTCATCAGGAACTGGTTTCTACAATAAAACCATACATAAATGCACAAAATGTATTCCTTCCTCAGTATGAAAAATATATCAATATATATGTTCACATTTAAATATATGCACAGTGGAGTATAATGATATGTTTATATGTTTTAATTATTTTTTAGTTAAACAGTGGTGGGAGTCAAACCTGATAATTCAGAGAAAGATACGGAAGGAGAATATTAAGAAAGGTGATGGCATATTTTAAATGTGGGGACTTACTGTATGGTTCTCTTTTGTACATATATTTAAATGTGAACATATATATTGATAGATTTTTCATATTGAGGAAGGAATACATTTTGTGCATTTTTGTATGTTTTTATTGTAGAAACCAGTTCCTGATGAAGGGTAAATAACCTGAAACGTAGAATTATACTTGATGGAACACATTAAAAAGTTAAAAATATAATTAGCATGCTGTGTTGATTTGTTAAGGGTGAGTGCGATGGACTTCTGGTATTATTTTATTAGTTTTACTGAGGGTAAACATGTTACTGGACATTTTGGAAATATGATGGGTTCTGTAAAGTTTTGTTCCATGGTTTGATTGTTTTTTTCCTTTTGTTAATTACATTTGTGCAGAAATTTTCCATGATTTGATTTTAACAAAAACTTCCCTGAAATAGGGTGGGGTCAATGGGATGTTTTTTATTACCTTCAGCGATCCTTGTGTCCAGAGATTAAACCATACCGAAATAAAAAAAAGGGTAAGTTCCATCTAAAATCTGTTGTGGTTTAACAACAAAGACTTTATTTTCCTAGTCATACTAACAGTGAAAGGAGACAATGGGGTTCACCATAGTCAAATGTCCCTGTTTCATAATTAAATACAGTATGTTTCTTTTCATGGGGTTTAAACAACTTCCCCATACTGCCTGAAGAAAATATTAAGTATTGTAGTTTCTCTGGATTTTGGAGGTGGGAATGTATTATAAATGTGTAGAAAAACTGGCAAAAGTTAGGTTTTTATCAGATGTATTCTTTTAGCTTTAATCATTTTCCACATGTTCCATTTTTGTAATAAGGTTAGACCAATTTCTATTTTTGCATTCAGTATACTTTATTAAGTTTCAAATGAGGAACAGACAATATGAATGGTCGATTAAGCTTGTAACAAATACATGTGGTCCACAATATTACTTGTACTAGGAATATTTTATATTTTGTAAAACAAAACACACACACACAAAAACAATAAACCCTGCCTACCCCCTTGCCTACTGCCCTCCCTCACCCCACATTTCCACCGTGAGGGTATGATAGTATGATTTGGAAAAGAAAGAAGGACTTCTATCTGGGAAAATCAAATAGTCTGACCTTTGATTAGACTGGAGCATTGTGTACTTTGTGCTGTTATCTGAAAAGTATGCTGTGGATTATAACATTCCCCATCAGGTTATTATATGAATAGAAGGGTATATAGAGGTTCCCATATGCAAGTGTATCTAGGCATTTGAATGGATATACTTGCTATTGTCCTGTCTGCCTGTAAAGCAAACATTTATTTATACCATTCAAACATAGTTTGGAACAATCTGATCCTTCCAGTGCCTAAGGAGGACCTTTTTGGTTCAGGCCAATATTAAAGTCATATGCGGTCTTTGATTACCTACCAATTGGTCCATGTACTCCCCTATAATACAGGCTGCAGGTTCGAATTTCTGGAAAAAGCATAGCAAGGGGTCTAATCTATTTTGTATGGAGGACCAAAAGGGGGAAACCTTTTCACATGACCATAGCATATGTAGAAGTGTGCATGCCTCTTTAGCACATTTTGTGCAGAGATCCAGTGGTAAACAACCCATCCTATGCAATCTCAAGGGGGTATAGTATAAACCAAGGAGGGAAACAAAGATGGTACATGGATTGTATCACAAGTCCTATGAGGATAGGTTGAAGGAATTGAACATGTACTCCCTGGAGGAGAGGAGGGAGAGAGGGGATATGATAGAGACATACAAGTATCTTACAGGGAGGAATAGGGTGCAGGAATACACTATTTTTAAGCGAAAAGATGCTCCAGGACTAGAGGGCATGGAATGAAGTTGGAGGGAGGACGATTCAGAGGAAATGTGAGGAAGAATTTCTTCACAGAACGATTGGTGGACAAGTGCAACACCCTGCCAGAGGAAGTGGTGGGGGCTGAAACAATCACGGGATTAATGCATGGGATAGACATAAAGGAATTCTGGAGGTCAGGGGTAAGGGGCAACAGACTTCTAGGAAAACATAAACTGAACTTACAAGCTCAAATGGGCAGACTGGGTGGACCATAGGCCCTTATCTGCCGTCACTGTCTATGTATCTATATAACCATGGTTGATTTGAAATTGCATGAACCGGTAATTATCCCAGTGCATCATCGTAGACAGGTGCTTCCATATATGAGACCAGTTTCTAGTTGGCAAGTTGGAGGGGAGAGCCCTGTCCCACCAAAAAAAGCATGGTTTGTCACTAGAGTCAAAAGGGCTGTAAGTTAATGATAGGAACAGGAGATCAGATGAGCATCAGGAATTGAATCGAAATAGGGAGAGACTGCATCATAAAGGGTGGACCCCCATGGACCTCTGCCTAGGACAGCATGTAGCATATGGCTTATCTGAAAATATTTGAAAGCTGAAGCAGCATTCCAGCCATAAGTAAAGTAGGGCTCCTGAAAGAACATAAATGTTTGGGACACCATTAGATCTTTAATTTTGTCAACTGTCATATTGGGCCAGAATTTATCTTTGGAGAGTATTCGGCCACAGATCTTAACGTTGGGGTTGCCAAATATTGGCTGGGAGATGTCCTGTTTGGGATTTGAATTAAGAAATTTACTGAGCTGTACTTGAGCTCTCAAAGAATCTGCTAGGGGTGTGACCTGTAATGGAGTAGGCAGGTTTTTCCTGATGAGAAAAGGCAGCGCTGCCACATTTATTCCATAATTGGAAAAGAGGGTAGCTTCAATGTCCACCCATAGAGGGGTGTATGTGCTCCTCAGATCTATCAAGTAATGTACATACCAGTGTAATGACCTAGTGAGATGAATTGCAAGGTAATACAGGTATAAGTTGGGGGCTTGTAGTCCCCCATCTCTTTTGTGGTGCATAAGTTTAGTGCGTGCCCATCTGGCTCTTTAACACTGCCAAAGAAAGTAGGTGGTTTAACCAATTTCTATTTTTTTATCCCAGTTTAAGATATCCACATTTGCTGTGCTAAAAAGAATGCCCAGTATTTCCATAGGTTCTGTGGTTAGCTATATGCCTTGTATTTGGTCCAAAGGCTTAGGGTGTTCTCCAAAGAGGGTATCTTTACTTTTCTGCATGTTTAATTTAGCTCCTGAAAACCATCCATACTGGGTGCATAGTGCTACGGTGCTTGCCACTGATGTTTCATTTTGTACCAATACACAGATGTCATCTGCATAATCTAGTGCCATGTAGGACAAAGGTTCCCCAAATATGAAACTAGGCTGTATGTCTGGACTGGTGTTTAGAGTTCTAATAAGAGGGTTGATGCAAAATACATATAGAAGTGGGCTGAACGGGCATGCCTGCCTGACTCCTTTGTTAATTGGGGCAAGGGGGCCACACTTCCCATTTACTAAGTGCATGACAGTGGCTGTTTTATACAATATTTTAATCCAAGTTATGAATTGTTCGGGAATACTGTATTGTGCCAACGTGTACCATAAAAAATTATGACTCACAGTGTCGAAGGTTTGTTGCTGATCTAAGGACAGCACATATCCATCTACCCCTCTAGTATTATTGTGTTCAAAAATATTTCATAGACAAATAAGCTGATCTGTTATAGATCTATTAGGTACTGTACACAATTGAGCTGTTGTAATCAGGCATTTAGCTGCTTTGATAGTCTTTTATTTTGTATTTTCACAAGGATTTTAAAATTATCGTTCAAGAGACTAATTGGACTCCAATTCCTTAATTCCTTTTTATGGCGATATACAAGTATTCTTTCTACCAACTCTCACAGCATATCTGTTTCTTGAAGCATATAGTTAAAATCAGCTGCTAGTTCTTTTAAAATTTCCTACTGGAATAGCTTATATAGCTCTGCAGTAAGGCCATCTTTTCCTGGTGCTTTCCCATTATCTAAAGTAGAGATGGTATTTTCTGCTTCTTCTTCTTCTTGTACAATTTCCTTGGTTAGTTCATTTTTTATTTCAGATGGGTATGAGGGGATCTGACATTTTTGAAGGAACATATCTAGGGTATTATCTTCTGTTTCTACCTTTTTAAATAAATCCTCAGGAAATTTAGACAATATCTTCAGTATATCTTCTGTGTTCATGTGGCGCTGGATATCTGGACCTTACATAGAAAACATAGATTTTTTGTTAATCCACTCGTTACACCTAATGTAAGGGCAGATATAGGCTGTTTTGCCCTGTATTCCGATTTCTTGCAGTTTCTTCAGTGAATTTGCTTGCTTTTTGTGGAAGTTATTCATGGAAGTTTTGATTGTTGTAATTTGATTAGGAAAGTTATGTGTAGTGGTTTGCATTAAAGTTATTAAGTGCAGCAATTGTTGCCTATTTATATGTTTGCTTGCATGCATGTGCAAGAAACTTAGCGCCATCATCCGAGTTTTTGGAGGTGTGTCACCCCCTCTTCCAATTCAGTCAGTGTGTTGGCAGGCGCAGCCCCAGTCCACCAATGTATGCTGGAGATGTCTATGACAAGCTCCAAAATGCAGTGGCGTACAGTTGAAAGGGGGAGCTATGCTTCAGTGAGCAGCGATAAGATATCGCCTACTGATGCGCAGCTCCCCCTACACACACACACACACAGAAACGCATGCATGCATACTGCGTGCTGCCCCCCCCAGGCACACATGTATAGCTGACAGGGGTGCCCAATCCCCCGTCAGATTGTGCTGCGCTCCCCCGCCCAAGCCTTCCACATGCCATGCTGGGTGCCCACCCCAGCGTGGCAAATCATGGTATAGCCGATGCCAATCCCCCATCGGCTCCACTGTCCTCTCTCCCCCAGAGTACAGGGTGCCACGCTGGGAGCCTACCCCAGCGTGGCAACTGATCATATGGCCGATGGGGGTGGCCAATCCCCCGTCAGCTCCACAGCTCCCCCAGCCATTCTTGTGCCACACTGGGAGCCCACCCCAGCGTGGCAAATGTTCTGCATCATCACTGAAAAAAAAAAACCCTGAAAATTAAAAACTGTCCCTCGACGCTTCTCTCTGGCCCCCCCCCACAACCTGCACCCACCCACTACGCACCCCGCCTCCCTACACCCCCATCACCCCATACTTACCTCCGGAGCTTGGCGTGATGATCTTCGGTGGACCGGGAACATGTTGGAACATGTTTGCACTCTTCAAAGCCAAACGCCGAACTGAGGAAATGCCGGTAAGCTATATAATGGGATACATAGGGTTTTTCAACTTTGTTGCATATCTCAGGCATTTTTGAATTTTTGCACCAAATTTTCAACATGGAGTTTTGGACGCCTCCTCATGAATTCTTGCACTGTCATGGTGTTACTCGGGCCCGAAGGGTGATTTCGCAGCCACTGTGCGAAATCACCTTTCTGGAATGATTAACGAAACGGCACTGCCAGTGTTCATAAGGTGGGCTCTCAAGAAGCCTATTTTGAAAATTTGGTTCAAAAAATTCCAAAAAATGACTGTTTTATGAGCGTGCATTGCACAGTTCCTACGCACGCTCATAAGTTCGCGAATTTTTCAATATTTTCACTCCAGATTTTCAACATTGCCATTTTACCACACCTTCTTATGAGTAGTACAGCTGTCATTTTTCACATCTCACCCAAAACATGTTTCCGTCCATGTAGCGCATAAACGCACAGTCAGTGTGCGTAAATCAATGTAATGGGACAATTAAGAAAATCACAGGACACTGTTCATGAGCAGAGGTCTTGAATGGCTATGTTGAAAATTTGTGAAAAATTCCAAAATGACTTTTTTTATTTAGCGCGGCATTAAGCAGTTCCCTACATCGCCGTAAGTTCGTGAATTTTTCACTATTTTCACTCCAGATTTTCAACATTGCCATTTTACCACACCTTCTTATGAGTAGTACAGCTGTCATTTTTCACATCTCACCCAAAACATGTTTCTGCCCATGTAGCGCACAACGGCACAGTCGGTGTGCGAAATCAGAGTACTGGACAAATCAAGAAAATCACAGTGACACTGTTCATGAGCAGAGGTCTTAAAATGGCTATGTTGAAATTTGGTGAAAAAAATTCAAAATGACTGTTTCTGAGGCGTACGTTGTACAGTTCCTATGCGCTTTCGTAGGTTTGTTGAATTTATTAGTTTTCACTCCAGGATTTTCACCACATTGCCATTTTATTACACTTCCTTATGAACAGTACAGCTGCCATTTTTCATATGTCACCCAAATGTGTTTCTCCATATGTAGGGCACAATGGTGCTGTTGGTGTGCGAAAGCAATGTTTGGGACAGATTATTAAAATCACAGTTACACTGTTCATGAGCAGAGGTCTTAAAATGGCTATGTTGAAAATTTGGTGACAAAAGTCCATAAATGACTGTGTTATGAGTGAGCATTGCTCAGTTTTCACGCACCGAAAGTTCAGTGAGTTTGTAATATTTTCAGTCCAGATTTTCACCAGTGGCATTTTTCCACACTTCCTTATGAACAGTACAGCTGTCATTTTTCACAACATGGTCAAGTGTGTTTTCAGCACCAGCACAGAGATGCGGTCGCTTGTGGGAAATCATTGTCTTCGATAGATAAAGAAAATCACAGTGACACTGTTCATGGTCGAGGCACCAAATGCCTGAGTTGACAATCTGCTGTAAAAATCCCTCAACCTAATTATATTACGGTGTGCATTGCACAGTTTCTATGTACGCCAGACTTCACCAGTTTTTTAATATTTTTATCAAGAGATTTGCAACATTGCCATTTTTTACACCTTCCCATGAACAGTACAGCTGTCATTTTTACATCCTGTTCGAATGTTTTGCACCTGTGGTGCTAAATGCTGTAGTCACTGTGCATAAGCAGCTTCGCCAACAAACTGATATTGCCACTGTTCATGAGGTGGGGTCACAAAAATCTCTGTTGAAAATTTGGAGTGAAAATACCAACGAATGCCTGAGGTATTTGGGTTTCCAACCATAACGCCCAACCCTGTAGAGAATGACAGGCATCAGGGGTGTGACTTGGGATTCTAGCCTGTAATACTCATACCATTCCACACCCGACAGCCAGTGAGAGGCATCGAGGTATGCCTTGGACTCTTCGGCTCCAAAGTTCACCCCATTCTCCTATATCGCACCCATCTCACCATATTTCCTAATGGAATGGGATGCGCATAAGGGCCAAAAACCCGAAGGAACACTGTGACGCTTGTCAGAGTCTGCAGGGTGGGGTGTGGTGAAATGGCATGGCCGTTATGCCTGACGACCCAAAGGCACACCCCAATGCCTGTCACTCTCTTCAAGGTGGCTGTGTTGGCTTCGGTTCAATACTTCACTGCCATTCCTATTACGCAGCTCTGTAACTTCTACACTACCACTGCCAATGCCAGCAAGCAAACATTCGGCATTGACAAATGCTTGTTTTAAATAGTGATGATATTCATAATTTTTCATACTTTTGCCAAATGAAATTAGGCACTGTTTTAGTTCTTGTTTTGTGTCTGTCCACCAAAGAACTGAGTTGTTATACATATCATATATGGATTTTTTTAGGATAAAAAAATACTGTAATTGTTGAATTATTTCTGTTTTTTCTAAAATGGCTGAATTAAGTCTCCATATGCCAGTGCCATGTTCTAATGGTGCCCGAGTTCCTGTCATTATGTACATTTCCCTATGATCTGAATATTACAGTGTGTTTTTCCAGGCTGATTGAATTTGTAAAGTTTTATTTGTAAAAAAGAAGTCTATTCCGGTAGCCAGATTTCCTTTGTGAAAAGTTGGGTCCATTTTATTTTGTTGCTGTGTAGTATGCATCAATTAAATCTGCAGTTTGAACACTTTTTTTGAGACATGCCATATCACAAAAGAGTTTGCTGGTGGTTATATTTTTGCCCCTGTCTTTTTTGGAGAGGACCCAATTAAAATCTCCCCCCCCCCACACCACGATATTTTGGGTTGTAGAAAGATATAGCTGAACTTGTTAAACAAGCATTTGTCAATGCAGAATGTTGCTTGCTTCTATGTGCTGTTTAGGTATTTGGAAGTCATTGGTGTGTAAATATTGAAAATTTGAGAACTTACGAGCATGCGTAGGAACTGCGCAACGCACGCTCATAAAACAGTCATTTTTAGGATTTTTTTCACCAGATTTTCAACATAGCCATTTTAAGACCTCTGGTCATGAAAAGTGTTACTGTGATTTTGTTAATGTGTCCCATACATTGAGTTTGCACGCCGACTGCGCCATTGTGCGCTACATGGGCGGAAACACATTTTGGGTGAGATGCAAAAAATGACAGCTGTACTACTCATAAGAAGGTGTGGTAAAATGGCAATGTTGAAAATCTGGATAGAAAATATTAAATTTTGCGAACTTATGACCTGCGTAGGAACTTACATAGCAAGCTCGTCAAAACAGTCATGTTTTGAAGTTTGGCACCACATTTTCAGCATGAGCTTTACTTCTCTTACGAATGATGTCACTGTCAGGGTGGTATCTCAGGTCCGGGCGGGTGATTTCGCAGTCACTGCGCAGTCACTGCATGAAATTATCCTTCGGGCCTGAAATAACGCCATGACAGTGACATCATTCATGAGAAGGGGTCCCAAAACCCCATTACTGGAAAATTGGTGCAAAAATTCCCAAAAATGGCTGAGATATGCAATAGGTTGAAACCCCTATCTAGCCCATTATACAGCTTTACCGGAATTTCCTCAGTTCGCGGTCGGCTTTGAAGAGTGCAGACGTGTTCCCGGTCCACGAAGATCGTCGGCGCGGAATCCGGAGGAAGTATAGGGGTAAAGGGGTGTGTGGGAAGGCAGTGCGGGTTGTGGAGGGGTCAAGAGGCGCACCGCGGGACCGTTTTGTCTTACAGGTAAAAAAACGTTTGGGACCGTTTGCCACGCTGGGGTGGGCTCCAGTGGCACAAAGCACGGGGTGTTCAGCTGACGGGGATTGGGCACCCCGGTCGGCAAAGGACTGATTGCCACGCTGGGGTGGGCCCCAGCATGGCACCTAACTACTGGGAGACGACGCAGCTCAGCCGACGGAGTTGGGCACCCCACCGGCTATACAGTGCATGCGGCGGCACGCACGCCTTGGGTGGGGAGCTGTGCGTGAGCAGCTTCTTGCCGCTGCTCACTCAAGCGTAGCTCCCACTTTCTTCAATCAGTGTTACTGCATTTTGGAGCGGTCAGACAGCTCCAAAATGCATTAGCTTACACTTACAGGGGCTGCGCCTGCCAGCACACTGCCTGAATTGGAGGAGGAGGTGACACACCTCCGAAATCTCCGATGATGGCACTATGTTTCTTGCACATGCGTGCAAGCAACATAAAAAGGGAAACTATTTTCTTTTGTGGTGTGTAGTTATTCATTATTGTGAAATATTTCTCTTGATGCTTCATGTCTAAAAGTATTACCCTTCCCAGAATGAGATCTATTAATTTGATCAGTTTAAAAAAATATTTTTAAATAAGATACCTATTCCAGTACATGCATCCAAACCCACAGACCAGTATGAGGCAACTGAAAACCATTCTTTTGATGTCTGCACTATTTCAATATTTGTGTGTAGTCATATGTCCTGAATTTCTGCTTTATTGGAAGCCAGGTGTGAGAAAACAATCCCTCATTTACTTTTGTTCTTAATACTATTTACATTAAGTGAACAAAAAGTAAGGGGTCGTGCCAAGTATCAAGTTAGAAACATAGAACTTGATGGCAATTAAGAACTGCAAGGCCCATCCAGTCTGCCCATTCTTTCTACCTTATGCTATAGTGCATGTGGAATTTATGTGATAATGGCGATTGCCATTAGGGTGACAGCACATTGCCGAAAGATTTGTTTGGTGATGCACTCCCCAGTGCACAGCAGAACGGTGCCAGGGAGATTTAATACATTTGTTTATGTGGGGGCTGCACCCTCAGATATCCTATGGGTGCTTGGCACCCCACCCCCACCTATTGATTTCTCAACCCAGGGGAGTGCATATTGAGGGGGTAATTTGGGTAAAATTGATTTTGGGGCCAGGCAAGAACAAAGGTACCCATGCCAGGACCCGAATCTAGCACCATACCTGCCACAGCCCTGAACACACCATGAACACAACTGGCAACTCACCACAGTGCTGCCCCTCCTGCTCCTCCATCCCCTTCCACTACACGCTTGGTGTGCCTAACCCCCCCCCTCGTGTGCAGAGGCTTTTTTTTTTTGCTCCTCTGCTACGCCTGGCCAGCCCCTCCTTCAAGCCTCTTTGGTCCTTCCATCTGCCCGCCTCCCCCGACGCTGACCCTTACCTCACATTACGACCCCCCTGAGGTAGCCCGGCATATCCCTTCACTGGGTGGGTCCCCTTCCTTCAAGAGGGAAGGCACCAGTGGGGACCATCCAGTCATTAGTCAATAGGGTCTGGATGTCACTGAGGCAGGTAAGTTGTGAGGGTTGTCAGCAGCGGGGGGCCAGAGACTCATCAGGCTAGCCAGGGAGCTATTTCATGGTTTTTCTCCCCCTGTGAGTGACGTGCCACTGACATCTAGGCAAATGTCAACGTCCGTCACCCCCAACAATCAGAACCCTGACATCCTGCTGTACTCCCAGCCTCGCCAGAGGCCAGTAGGTGCCCAATTTGCATCCCACCCTCCACCCAGAGAAGGCAAGCTGTCTGTGGTTGCTGATTCCTTCTTCCCCAGCCAGCCCTCGGTGACCCGAGTACATTTCCTGAACCCGGGTCGCCAAGCTAGTCTGAAAATCTAACCGCTTGTCGTGATGGGCGGGTTTCGATAGGTATTGTTTAGAATCCTGATGCTATTTCACACCCCTATCCAGTCGCCCACCTTTCCCAGTCGCCCTGATGACAGGCATCACAACTGAGTCACCTTTCGGTAGGTGCCCAATCGTGATAGCGATGGTCATGGGATACCGTGCAAGTTATATTTTCCCTTTCATGGAAGTTTACTTTTTGCCAGCTTTTCTTTCCTGTTTTTTCCTTACATTATGTTTCTCTCCACTGTTTTTTGTCCATTTACCCTTCCCTTCTATACCACTCATTATCTGATGCAATACCATGCTGACTAGAGCTTGCATCTGACTCCTCTGAATCATTATCAGAGATATCTGATTGTTTCTGGAGTGTTTCAAATCTGTTAGACATTGTTAGGTCCGATGTCTTGGGGACTTTTGAGACAGGCTGTTGCTAAGGCTGCCTATGTCTTGTGAGAATTTTCTTTTGTTTGGACTCTTGGGTTTCTGGGAGGGGGTGGGGGTATTGATGTTACTTCAGTACTAGCCTGTTCTGAGCTAACTACAGCCATGCTCATTCCCTTGCTAGGCAGTTCTTCCATTTCAACTACCAGTACTTCTGTCTGCTCCTCTGTGACTTGTACCTCATACTAACACACTAAAATGCCAGCAGAATAGGCCTAACGGTCTTTCGTGTCTGCTCGTTTGGTCAGCCCCCACCCTGGGTGCTGACCTTGCTGTCCCCCTCGCCTTCTCTGGGTTCTCCCTTCCCAGTTCCGGATATTCTTGCTGCATTGGATTTTGCTTCCAGAACCCTTCCCCTGTACCTGTCCCACCCCTCTTGAACCCTCCATTGTCTCTGCCTCCAGCGCCCCTAGGCAGTGCATTCCATGGCTCCACCACCCTCTCAGTGAAGTAGCACCTCCTCCTTTCTCCCTGAATCTTCCCCTCAGCTTCCACCCATGCCCTCTAGTGGCCCCTCCTCCTTCCTTCAAAGCACCCTGACTGTTCCTCCCTATTTACCCTCTTCATGTACCTGAAGACCTCTATCATGTCCCCCGTCCTTCTCTCTTCCAATGTGTACATATTTAGCTCTTGAGCCTCTCCTCATAGGTCCTGTCCCCCAGGCCCCAAATCATTTTGGTTGCCCTCCTCTGGACCCTCTCCAGGAGGTTAATGTCCCTCTTTAAGTGTGGCCTCCAAAACTGCACGCAGTACTCAAGGTGCGGCCTCATCAAGCAGTTATACAGAGGGAGTATCACTTCCCTCCTTCTGGAGGTGATCCCCCTAGTGATGCATCCCAGCATCCTGTTGGCCTTGGCTGCTGCCCTCCTACAAGTCTCAGAGTTGTTCATCTTGACATCCCCACCACCCCCAGGTCCCTCTCAGCCATCGAGACTTGTAGCATTTCCCCAGGGTGTACACTTGGCCTGGGTTTATGGACCCCAGGTGGAGTACCTTGCACTTCCCTGCATTGAACCTCAGCTTCCACTTTCTAGACCATCTTTCCAGAGCCTCCAGGTCCCCCTGTAGGGCCACCCTCCCCTCCTCCCCATCCACCACCGCCCCCAGTTTCGAGTCATCCGCAAAGAGACTCATCTCACTCCTGATTCCTGTCCTTATGTCAGAGACGTAGGCGTTGAACAGAAGGGGCCTAAGGACTGATCCCTGTGGGACCCCACTAATGACCCTCCTTGGGATGAGACTATCCTGCCAACACGACCCTCTGGGTCCGGTCTTGGAGCCAATTGTCTATCCATCTGATCATCTGGTTTCCCCACCCCATTTCCCCCAGCTTATCAACAGGCCCACGTGAGGAACAGAGTCAAATGCCTTGCTAAGTCTAGAAAGACGTCCACTGGTCTACCCAGGTCCAAGGCACTCGTCACCCAGTCATAGAACTCCACCAGGTTTGTCTGACACGATTTCCTGGGATGAATCCATGCTGTCTATCGTCCAGGCACCCTGACTTATCCAGGTCCCCCTAGCCTCTCCTTGACAATGCCTTCCATCACCTTGCCCACCACCGATGTCAGGCTGACAGGCCTGTAGTTCCTGCCACCTCCCTTGATCCCCCTTGTGGATAGGCACTATATGCGCCACCTTCCAGTCTTGGGGCACCACCCTGTCCTCAGAGAGATGGTGAAAGCTCCAAGAGTTTTCGCCAGGACATCCGCAGTTCCTTCAGCACTCTGAGATAATTTATCCGGCCCGGTGCTTTCTCTGTCTTAGGAAGCTGAGGGCTTCCTCACTCTCTGCAGTGATTTCCACTTCCGGTACCTCTTCCCTGCTTAGCCCTCCCTCCACCTGCCAGTGATGCCTCCCCCTCTCCCCAGACCCGCCCGATTGGTAAGGCCCCCCTCCTCAGTATCTCTGTCTCCTCCCATGTATGATGCAGCACCCCATTTTCCTTGGTGAAAACTGAGGTGAAGTACTCATTTAGTACCTCAGCCTGCTCCCCCGGGTCTTGTGCCCATCTCTCCCCTAATTTAATCCTGTTAATCTGCCCCTTCACCCTTCGTTTCTCCCCAGTGTATCTAAAGAACCCCTTGTTCCCCCATCTAATTTCCCTGGCCAGGTTCTGCTCCTTCCTTGCCTTAGCCGCCCTCACTACTCTAGTGGCCCTTCTAGCCATCAGCTCGTACTCCCCTCAATCCCTTTCACTCCTTGAGCACTTGAATTGCTTATAGGCTGCCTTCTTTCCCCGCACCACCTCCTGGACCTCCCTGGTCCACCAGCAGGTTTTTCGGGCTACTGCATTTTCGTCTTACTCTTGCACAGGTGCTGGTAGCATCCTGCACCCCTCTCTGATGATTTCCCACCTACTATCAGCGTCCATGTCTGACCCAATCCCATCCAAATGCTCCTTGCTGATCCTTCCCATTTCTAAACCGCCCCCCTGAAGTCGGTTACTCCATCTTCAGTGCAGTCTTCTCACCCTCCTAGGGTCCAGGCAGAACCAGACCGTGGCATGGTCACTCCCGCAATGGGTCCCTTACCTCCAGGCCCCAATCTGGTCACTGTCTGCCAGGACCACCATCCAGTACTCGCGCCTCCTGGTGGTTCCCTCACCTGCTGAGTTAGGAAGCGTCTTGAAAGACATCCAACAACCTCTGTTCCCTGGTCACAGAGGATGTCATAGTCTCCCAGTCTGTTCCTGGCATGTTTAAGTCCCCCAACACCACCACCGTTCCTCTGCCCAGTCTGCAGTGTCTCCCAACATCTGCCACCAGACTGTCCTCCAGCTCCTCCGCCAGGGCAGGAGGTCTATACACCACTCCTATTTTTACTCTCTTGCCCCCCCTTGTTATCAAGGTGAACATCGCCTCCCACGGTTCCTCCGCCTCCTCTCCCCTATGCAATGCAGTTTTTGACTATCATTGCTACCCATCCTCCCTTCCTCCCCTGTCCTTCCTGAACATAGTGTAACCCTCCAGGTTCAGGTCCCAGTCATGTCCTGCAGTGGCCCAAGTCTCAGTGACCACTGCCACATCCACTGCTCCCTCAGTTAGCATCGTCTGGAGCTCAGGCATTTTATTGCCCAAGCTCCTGGCATTTAGCAGGACTACCTTCCATCCTTTCCCTATAGTTCCATTTCCCCTGCTCGTGTTCCCATGGGGATTCTGTTTTCCCCTGGTCTGCACTTTGCCAGTCGGCCTTTTCCTGCAATCCTCCTGGTCCCCAGGGGGGTGGAGACAGAGTCCCTCCTTCGGCACCCCTTGACAGCCTTTTTCTCCCATCCCGCCCCCCTTCACAAGTTTAAATTCCACTTTTCACCAATGAACCCTCTATTTTCAACTTAAAGTTCCCTCCTCAAATTGAGATGGAGTCTATCTAGCATACAGCTCCTTATCCTGCCAGGTCTCCCCCCAATCCCCCATCAATCCATACCCTCTGGCCTCACACCACTCCCTGAGCCACTGGTTTATCTCCCTAATCTTCCTTTTGTGCTCCCCACTAGCCCTTGGCACTGGCAGGATTTCTGAGAAGGAAACTGTGCATCCAATGTCATGACAGAGCCTGGCGAGCTCCCTGAATCTTGCCTGTATCTCTAGCTCGCTATTTCCCTCAATGTCATTTGTACCCAGGTGGACCAGTATGTCTGGGGAACCCCCACAATCCTTTGCCAGCTGATATACCTCATGCTTAGCCCTGTGCACCGTTAGTCCAGGGAAGCATCTTGTTCTAACTGGCCAGGCTTCTCCCTCCCTATCCCATTTGATACCCCTGATCATAGAATCCTCCAACAGGACCACTCTGACTGCTCCTTTTCCTCCATTCCCCCCTCATTTGTTGTTGATCTATCCTGTGCTTCAACAACCTACTCTGGTTCCTGGAGTATTGGGGGGGGGCTCTGATTGAGGAACATTATTCTTAAAGTGGGCTCTTTGGTCAATGGTCACCAATAAATGTTGCTCCTCAGAGTCAGTGGTGTCTGTTTGGCTATGTGCTGCCCAGGGACATTTTGTGTAAGAGTGACCCCTCGAGTCACAGAGGTTGCAAATAGGTTCACTTCAACACTGGTTATTGGTGTGTCCTGTAGCATTGCACAAAGTGCATTTTAGTAACTTACATATGCTGCTTATGTGCCAGGGTGACCCACATCTTTAACAAGCTTTGGACTGTCCAGTATAGAACAAAACTCCTTTGTCCCTCTGGTAAAAAAAAAAACTATTAAGTAGGTTCTGTAAGCCAGAGTCTATAGAATGGAGTATCACTCTCACCCTCCAGCCACCTGTCCGTATGCTGTTTGTATCAACAAGTTCTGCTCAGAGCTGATATGGCTGTGAATAGCTTTTGGGATGCTTTTGTTTATTATTTCTAATGAAATGCACAAAGTAGATCTGTGGAGAGGCAGATTTGATGAGGTCTTCCTTTTATACATTTTTACAGTGTGTTTTCCTGGAATATGCCTGCTGATTGCTATGTTTTCAGCCTGGATATTTCACGGAAGAAATATCATCTTATTTTCATTGGGGATCTACAGATACACAATATTATGCTGCATTGTGTAAAATCAGAATGCACGTAAACCAATATTTTACATCTGGGGGGATATATTAAGTGCTGGATCTATGCATGAGCAGAAATATACATTGCACAAAGAGGGTGTGCTGGTCGGTATTGATACAATATTCAAAGACAATGCACCACTGGTACAGGGTGTGCATACAGTGAAGCCCAACAGTATGAAGCACAGCACTGCAGAATTCTGCAGCAGAGTTACTGCAGGAAACAATGCACTTTCAGAAGGAGTTAATCCCTTCTGTCATGCAGTAAACCTGTGACACTGCACTTCATCCTGGCGAGCTTCATTGTTCCTGTTGAAAATGTGACCCTGGATGGGATTCGCAGTGCCGGTGGCCACCAAGTCAGGTGCATCCAGGGTGGCTCTGACTGAATACCTTCTAGTGGGAATGTGTGGCACATACCAGTATGCACTGCAGCCCACATGGGCGATATTCAGCCCAGGAATGCAAATGAACTATGTAAGCGTGCAAGGAGCAAAGGGGCCTTATGTGTGCTTATTGCCAGGCAATTTGCATGTTGGCATGGGGTTGAATGCACCTGAACAGCTCTTGCCCACAAGCCCGAACCCCAATAGTTCCCATGTGGGACAGGCCCTAAAGTCTCTGGTGGTGTAGTGACACCCCTCCACCTGTTCCACCAGCCCCTATCATACCAGAGTCCAGGCTCTATTGGTTTCATATTGTAGGGACCCCAATGCCAACCCTAATTGCACCTGAATTTACCTACAGTCCATGTCAATAGTGTAGTGGCCCCTGCTTCCCCTCAATGGTGCACAGACACCCACCTCCCTGCCACCCTGCTTTTCCCATTGCGATGACTGGATCTGTAATAAGATTATACCACTCTATCGGTGGATGGTGGAGCACTTGCAGTAGTATGCTGGAATGTGTTATACATAGGCATGAGCTGTGTGTGTGGGTAATAACACTCAGTGACCATAATCCTCATGCACTGGCATGCAGATCCATCATCCCGGTGCCATTGCACTGCTCAGTGTGGGTGCCAGCTAATGCTGTACTCACTCACACAGGTCCCAAAATAGGCATGTTACACCTGACTTCCCATTCATTTGTACAATTGGGGAACTGCGGATGAACTATCTATAGCCTGAAGCATACACTGCAAATGGTATTACAGGATATTGCACCCCATGGCACCCAGGATAATTCAGCAGTCCAGAGGGTGGCATGTTAAACAGGGGAGAGTGTGGACTTGCAGCGGAATATGACAGCAGAAAGATACAGTATTGACAAGGCAAGCATTGGAGGTATGTAAATTCCCTCTTCAGTTTGCCAGGGACAAACACACAGCTGCATACACTGGTGGATCCGCAGCTGACATGGTGCCCCAATGCATAGCACAATCAGTTTGGTCATTCCCAAGTGCAGGTCCCCAGCTCAGGTTCAGAGCGGTCAAAGGTTGGCCATGACAGGGTGTGGAGGGCAGTGCCAGTCTTTGCAACAGGTTAGGTATTGGGGAGGTTTCTTTGTACAGGGGCAGTGGATGGGGGCAGTGAGGGTGTCTGTGTACGGGGCGGTGGATGGGATTCCTAGACTCTGGATATGGACCATGGTTTCCTCTGGTGCAATCAGGTCGGGGGGGGGACCCTACACTATGGAACTCTTCAGGGATGGAGTTGACTAGACTGGGGATGGAAAGGGGGTACCTCTAGTCCACCAGGTCTACCTGGGTGCACATCTGCAGCCTGCCTGTGGGTAGTTGGCTGGGTTAGGGCAGCTACTCATGGCCTAACTGTGCGTCACAGTGTTCTGGACTGTGAGCGACACCTTTCCCACTGAATATGCTGCAGCATGGCATATGCATGGGAGTGCACCCTCAACTTGGATGACATACCATTTCTGTGTGCTCTGGCTCCGGCCCATTTCCTTGTGGCCGGTGCATTGCACATGTTTGAATATCACGCTGCTGAGCACTGTTGGAGTTATGCAGCACATCTCCCTTTTCCTCTGGTATGCACTATGTATCTCCTTTGAAAATGGGGGCCCTGGACTAGGTAGCCTCAATTAATACATTATAACAATGGTAAAATCATGCCCCCCACTGAAAACAAGACATTGCTTCTAATCTGGGATAGCCTGAGTAAATACAGTGCAAAAATGTGTAACTGAACATCCCTGTTACAATGGGATGTAGCATCTCCCCTGCCCTATCCAGGATACAAAATATAGGACAAGAAATATTCAGTGCTCCCAGATCCAAATAATCATTACTCTGTAAGAAACCCTAATTTACCCTTTGATTTGCCCATGAAGGCAGATTCAAATCCTCGTATAAATCCCTGTAGATTTTTCCATAAGCGACTGGTTCCTTATTTATGACTTTGTTCTTTATTTTTTATATCAGCAGTCTTTTACTAGGAAAAGAGCTCTGATTTGCTGCCCACTTTTAATATTGTATGTCACAATGGCCTTGCAATGATCTGGATTTACATGCTATGCATAAACCATAATGGGAGACTATATGAAATAACAAATATCAAGCTCATTATTTCACGTGCTATACTAAAAATTAGTAATCACAAGTCAGACAATCTTTCAAAAGATACTAGTAATGCCTGTAATTAAATTTAGTGCAAATAGAGACATATACATTCTATTCTATTTTATTCTCATTACTAATTTATTTGCTAAATTTGTGTCTTCTTAAGCATATAATTTATGTACCTTAAATTTGTTATGTATATGATTTTGTTAGCTGGTTTTGTAAGGGGTATGACCTCAAAAGAGACCCATAAGGGGATGGATTTCAAAGCTTGGTATTTTAGTCAAACTTTTTCTAGACCACTTTTCATTTTAAAACTTAAATCAAATGATGCCTCACCAGAAACATGAATGAGAACATGCACCTCAGTGGCATGGACATGCCTGCTATCCTTCAATAAAGTCTTAGCCACAAATACCCTATCTGTGAACAAGTCCATTCCCCCCTTGTATAACAGCCTGACTGCATTATGCCTTCTAGCTGGGTATGTGGGCTGCTGAAAAAAAAAGAAGCACAAGGCCTGCTTTGTTGTCTTTGCTGCTGTCCCTGCCACTGTCCTGCTGTTGTCCTTGCTGGAACCCTTGCTGTGGGTTTCATCTGCATTTATTGTATTATTCCCTGTTGGAGTTTCAGAATTACTAACATTTGAAAACCTATTATCTGCTGTATTCAGTGATCTAGATACATTAACAATAGTGTCATTATCCTCAATTAGTTGTAATAGGATTTTGTGTAAGGCATAAGTCCTGCGTGAACCGAAAAAGGAGACTGGGGTCATTGTTTTGCTTCACCTTGGTCTCCTGCTGTGGGCTGGTTTGTAGCTGCTACAGTAACATTCTTTTTAAAAGTGGTTATATCAGCTTCAGTTACTAGTTCTGACGTCCTTACCCCAGGTATTTTTATTAGTGAAAAAACAGAAATCCTGTTTTCTGTGTCCGAGGCTTTGGCACAGCCTGCAGATTTCAATGCATTTTCGACCAACCAGGGTTCGGTATCTGGTGCTGGACAGTTAGATCCACATTTGTTTATGGTCTTTAATGGTGGTGCAGTCATTTTCTCACTGGAACATGCTGAAAACAAAAAGACTATAGCTTGCTGCTGACCATGTGAGGTGGCAAAGGATATAATCAGTGTTGTTACAGAAACCTCTCTGTTCTGTGTGTTCTCAGAAGTCATTGTTGGCTCCTTGGAAAGACAGGAAGTTGCCGTCTGGTTGCAAGGAAAGACCTTATTTGGCCTGATCGTGAAACTTCCATTGGTATTTGCACCAACTTTCTTTGCTGAAAAAAAATGATTCTTCTTCAAGTAATAGTTCCTGCAACATTTTAGTTTTATTTTGTTCTGATATCTGACTTACATTTTTCTGTTGCTTTTTTCTCCATTATTTCCTATTCACATGGTTGATTATTTCATTTCAAAGACTGCCACTACGGTGTATTCTTTCATAGTTTCTTCTTCTGCTGATCCAGCAGCATCAAAAAATATCTTGGTCTTCTGCGGCATTGAGGAATTTGTTAAGTGCACTTACCTGGTCAACACAAACTAAATAAATAAGCTCTCTGACCTGATGTCTTTTCAAACCAGGGAATCTTGAAGGTAAACCTACTCTGTGATCTTGCACCCACACACTAGTAAATCTAGGAAATAGGGTTGAGACAGAATTAGGGAGGAAACTTATACTTCCTTTTAACAAAAAAAAAATCCCTTTTCATTGAGATTATGATATTATATAATTACCGGGTGACGCTTTTTCCCATAGGGAAACCCGGTTATAATTTGCTGTTATAACCAGCTCAAGCTGGTTATAACGTAGCTCATGTTCAGGTTTCCTTGGAACAGCAATCCCTCAGTCGCTGTTCTCCAATGTTCCACGTTCATTGACGGAATCCCATGCAGCCACACTTCCTGGTCCCTTCGTATTTCGGGAAAGCGAACTCTTTATAAAAAACTCTTTTCCTCAAGTAAACTACTTAAAAGGGAAACAAATAAGTAGTTTCCCTGTCAGCCTGACACCACAGCTGAGTCCATGTCACAGACTGCCCTTGCGAAGGCCGGAAGGACGCTGCAACCGCTGCTCAGCGGTAAGTTTATATTAAAACTAAAATCTAACTTTCTACAAATTTTTTTAAATAAAATAGCCTCTTCCTTTTTCTCCAGCAAATGCAGCCCTATAATTAGGAAGACTGCAGACCGCAAAAATCAAGACTGGTCCGCAGCTTCCTGAACACTGATCTGTCAGCTTATTTAATTTTATAATTGCCAAGACGGCACTCCTGCAATTATAAAAATAAAATATAAAGTAGTGTGTTTGAGATTTTACACACACCCAGTTGTAGGATGCTTTTATAAACGAGGCTTCGCCCTGGTGTATGTAACATCCACAACTGGTGTGTGTAATCTCGTTAAGCCACACCACCCCATATTCTCTATATAATATATCTCCCTGAAATTCTCTCCGCCACTTATAAAGCTATGGTGTAGGCAATAGAGTCCTTCTGTCCATGTAAATTATCTTAGCTACTAGGGAACCTGGTACTACTTGTCTAACCTGGTCTCCTTGATTTGACTGTTCTCTCTTCATAGGTCTTGAAATGTATGCACCAGTGCTTGTACTGTAATGTAACCTTGTAACTAATCTAACTGCATTGTATGATTGATAGTCCTATTGTTCTGGCTACTGTAAACTGCCTACATATGACTACTCTTTGTAATCAACCCTGGGTAGCACCTGAAAAAAGCCTTCAGAGTCCAGTGGGTTCACACGGTCAACAAAATAAAAAAAAAATTATATTATCCAGGGATAAAGTATTAGATTGTTTATAGAGTAAAGTAATGGGTATGATTAGGACATTTAGCATACATCTTAAAATAGAATTATAGATGACCCGCAAAAGGTCATTTTTTTTTATTGAGCTGTTTAACCAGGTATAGCACACTAAGCTGGAAGCTTTTTTACAGGAGTGACCTGGGAGCACTAGGAGGTTAAGTGACTTGCTCAGGGTCACACAGTATGCAAGTGTAGTCTACTGGATGTCACCAGATTTGCAGCTCAGAGCCTTAGACCACTGCGCTATACTGCCTCCCTTTTTTGTTCAATACAGGCAGCTGAATAAACGATAAGACCATTATCTAACATACTAATGTTACCAACATAATAAGTGGCTTTGGCTCCACCCACTCAACCTTGGTATCCACCCTGCTTGAACCTTATTGGACTCACTTACTTGGGACCCCCCCGCCACTCACTCAACCTCTCCTTGCATCACCTCCGTGGGTGGATCTTGCCCTACAGAACATCTCGGTTATCTCTACACATCCTCTAAGCACTATGGCTCTGTCCCTTCTGCCTCTTTGTCTCATTCTCTTTTGCTCCCTGCTACCGCTGTTTTTACTGCCTGGAGCTAGATACCCCTCTCTTCCTCTAGGCTACAGAATTGATCTTATCTACACCCACTCTGGTACCCTTCCAACTGAGCTTGTCTATACTCTCTCATTCTCCTCTAGGGATGGCTGGCAACACCTGAAGAACCATGATAGGGAGGTATATGTTCACCTGTTGCTTTTCTCAACACTGGCTCATATTACTTTACTCTGGGACCTAAGACAGAATCACTGCAATAGACTGTGCATGAAATGGGTAAACAAATCTGCCTTAAAACAATTAAGATGGTGCATTTTGAAGCTTCTGCTACTCCTGCTGCTGCTATCTGGGAACCCAAATCCTGTGCCTAAAATTCCTTGCTCCAGCCATCAATCAAGGCACCCTGGGACTCTCAGCCTTACATCTCTCGACATCTGCAGTTTCCTGCCTAAACTTGATGCCCTGCGAATATTCACTAACCAACACCACCCTGGCACCCTTGCAATCGTCGAAACCTATCACCCAAAATTCCAGACATGGCTATTGCCCTGCCAGGGTAAAATGTCTTCAGACTTGACAGGAGTATAAAAAGAGGGGGGAAGCTGTGCTATATATCTCAAAGACACCCTCCTGGGTCATCGTTTACCTTCCCCTTCTCAGTTTCTTCTACACAGAGCCTACCTATTAAAATTCTGTTGGGGCTCACAACAAAGCACTGATTGTTGCTGCTGTTTACATTCCTCCAAAAGAACAAGGTAAAGGCCTCAACTCAGTCTTGGACCTCATCCGTGCCCAACCCCCTGACTTGGAGTCAATCCTAATGGGTAATTTTAACATCAATTGGCTAGCCATTGCCACAGGGGGCCTCAAGGATGCCCTCTCAGCAGCCAACCTGGCACAGCTGGTAGTGTCCCCCGCCAGACAATTATAAAACTGTTGCAAGCACTCTCCTGGACTGGATACTGACCAGCTATCCCTCCCGCATTTCAGATGTTTCTGTCCTTCCAGATACACTAAGTGACCATTCCCCAGTCATCTGCGAATAGTCAAAGAAAATTCCGCAAGCCCTCCCCCACGTTAATCAATAGTAGAGTCCTCCCACGTGGTCAGTTGAAACACCTCAAATCCCACCTCTGACAGCTCGACTGGTCTCCAATATTCAATGCTTCTGATGTCAACAAGGCCTTGGCTTTCTTCATCAACTCCTTCAATACTGCCTGTGACACCTATGTCCCTTTCAAAAGGCATAAAATCAAAGGCCTTTGCAATCCTTGGCTCTCTGCTGAACTACTTATGGATCTGAAAGCAAGATACCTCCTCTGGCTTTGGGGCACAGGCCACTGGCAATCAAACTGATATTCAGAACTACAAATGGGTGCGAAACGACTACACTAAATCAATCTGCCAGAAGTAAAATGCATACTACAGAGATACCCTCATGAACATCTGGGAAAAGGGAAATCCTTTTGGGAGAATCTTAAAGAAGTAACTGGGAAGCAGCCAAAAACCTTACCCACTATGTTGGTCATTGATAGTGGCATAATTCTAAACCTACCACAATTGCAAATACTTTCAATACTGCGTTCTCTGACCTCAGTAGTGTTCTCCCTTCAGACTTCTTCAATGATGACCACCCTCCTTCTTCTACCCCTAACCCACAACCCTCTCCCTCCAACCACCTACTGTTCTACTTTAAGGAAATCAGGGTACATGAGGTCATTTAATATGTCTCTAATGCAATCACCAAATCCAGAACTAGTGGGGACTCACTCGACCTCAAGCTGGTGTCCCTCACACTTGATGATGTGCTACTTCCAGTAACAACAATTTTCAACCTCTCCCTCGCCCTCAGCTAGTTCCCCAACAGATGAAAATCAGCCACAGTAACCCCGGTCCACAAAAGTGGGGACAAGGACCTGCATGTGAACTACCAGCCTATCTCCATACCCCCCCCAAGGCCACTGAACTTATGGTATCTGACCAGCTAACAGAATACCTGGATAAACACAACTTCCTCTGCCCCCAACAACATGGATTCCGTACACATTACAGTACTACGTCGGCCCTCCTTAAATTCATTGGTGCTATCCACAGCTCATTGAACAACAGCCTCCTAATTGGGTCAGTCTTCATAGACCTGACCAAGGCTTTTGACACTGTACATCATAAACTATTAATCACACAGCTACATTCTGCTGGGCTCTCACCCGAGTCCACTACCTGGTTCAAGAGCTACTTGGATAACCACTCCCAAAGAGTGACAATAGCTGATGTTCTCTCAGGTGCATGTCCTGTTCACTCAGGAGTTCCTCAAGGCTCCATTCTTGGGCCACTTTTTTTTAGCCTCTTTCTGAATGATCTTCCACAATTGTGTCCAGCACAAATCCTCCTTAATGCTGATGATGCCGTCATCCTCTCCACTCACAAGGATCCGGGCCACCTTCAAAAGAATCTACAGCTTGTCTTCACCTTGATTGAAACTTGGTTTAGTACACATAAATTGGTTCTCAACTATAAAAAAAACAAGCCCATGCTCTTCCTCAGCCAGCACAACAAACACAGGCTCAATCCCATCACGATCAAAAACTGCCTTGGTGCAACCCTCGACAAGGTTCAATCCTTTAAATATCTAGGAGTTACCATCGATTGTAACCCATCATATGCTACGCACATTGACAACATTGCCAAGGCAGCCAACACTTGCAATGGCCTACTCTTCAGGCACAAGAAATGCCTTACCGCAGATGCCTTAAGGACTGCAATACAGAGCTCAGTAATCTTAATAATCGACTATGGCATGATCATCTGCAGCTCTGCCTCTGCCATAGCCCTCAGGCGCACTAAACAAAGCTCACCATCTCATAACCGGCACCCATCACCTCACCCACATATGTGATCTCTACGCACAGACTGGGTGGTGTCAACTTTCAAACTGGATCAAGTACCAAACCTGCCTTATGGCAAAGAAAATAACACTAGGCCTTGTTTCCCCAGGTGTCCAAGCTCTCCTCTTCCCAGTATGGACTACTCACATCACCAGGGGCTCTGAATCCTAGCTACTGCATATCCCATGTTTCCGCACCGCACAAGGGCAAAGATCCTTTGCACACAGAGTTCCCAGTTGGTTCAATGGTCTCAACATTGACATTGCCTCAATGCCAAGGCATGGTACATTCAAATCCAGTCTCCATCACATCCTGTCTGCATCTAGCTCCTGTGACTGTCCTTCCTAATTGTTCTCCCCTTCCTCTTTGCTCTTTTCACCTAGCACTTAACCCTCTCCCCCCTCAACTCCCTCTCCCATACACCCATTCATCCTCCCCTGCTCCAAAACACCTTCCCTACCCCCTTGTAGTACTTTAATTGATATTTGACAAGTGCCTATGGCCGCACCCCACTAGTGTGTCTCTTTTCCATACTATGCTAATCCTGTTACCAGACCTCCTTCTGGCATTTTTGCCACTGTATTAAATGTATAAAACTGTATGTAACTGCCTGTAACCCACTCTTATACTGTTATTCAGTGTCTTGTTTGAATTGTACCTCATCTGACGTGGAACCTTTGTAAAAGAGCCTTGGCTCAAAGGTACTTGTAATCCTAGATTCAAATAAATAAAAACATAAATAGATAAAATACTAGGTGGAAAACTGTTCTAGAAAATTCCTAGCTTCCATAGTTAAAAAATATTTAACTCTGAAAACGCCTCCCAGCCTTTGGTGGATATTTTTTTTTAACATTATTTATGTGATAATCAAATGACAGGTTTGAATCCAGTGTCAATGCTAAGTACTTAAAATGATCAACAAGTTCTATATTATTCCCTTGCAAGTCAAAGATGAGTAGTAGATCCTCACATTTTTTATTTGCAAAAAGCATAGATTTAGTTTTTTTTTTTTTTTTTTTTTTAATTCAAAACCATACAGTTTGCGAGCAACCAGTGTTGGAAAAGTAGTGGGGGTACTGACTCTACAGCTACCTGACATCACGGTCGCAGTGTGTTAGGATCAATATCATGCTATCCCTCTCCCGCCCAATATGCTCAGGAGTTCTGCAGGGCTCCATCCTGGGGCCATTACTCTTCAGTATCTTTCTCAATGCCCTCCCCTTCCTCTGCCATGGAAAAATCTTACTTTACACTGATGACAACGTCCTCTGTGCCTCCCATTCAAACCCAACCAGCCTGCAGGCCTCGCTCCAGCACTCCTTTAGCCTGGCCGAACATTGGTTCAGTAAGAATAGGCTGGTGATGAACCTGAAAAAAAAACAGACTTTACTATTCACTCACCATCAGAGCAAACTAAAGAATTCACCCCTTCAAATTGTCTCTGATTCGCTCCACCCCCAGAACAGATCTACTCCTACAAATACCCAGTGGTTACCTTCAACCCTGCCCTCACCTTCCATGCCCACATCTCCACACTTGCATCTGCAGCTAACACCCTCATCAGCCTCCTCTATCATCACAAGGACTGCCTACCCCCTGAAGCATTGAGGCTAGCTATTACCTCATCTGTCATGTCCTTGATAGACTATGGTCTACTAATCTATGGTGCTGCAGATGCCATGGCTGTCAACAAAATTAAAAGAGTTGTTAACAAAGCCTGCAGGCTCCTGTCCGGTGCGGGATGGACAACACACACAGGCACCCTCTACTCCCTTACACAAATCCTCAACTTTGACGAGAGGCTCCAGTATCAGGCCTGTCTCATGGTCAAAAAATCTCTCCTAGGTCAAACACTTCCTGAAGTATCAGCATTCCTAAATACCAAAGAACACTCAGTAAACACCCCTCAGCACTAACACTGACTCCATGTTAGTTCCTAGGGTCAGAACGACCCTGGCACAGATATCATTCATGGTCAGGGCCCCCCACCTTCTACAATGCCCTCCCTCCATCAGTCACCAGCATCACTAAGCTGGGTCCCTTCAAAGTGGCCCTCAGGAGCCACCTCCTTGCTTCCCGCTCCTGCACCTGCCCATAACCATACTATCTGCTGCCTACCAGCCTGTGCCCAATCCACAGAGCAGTATCAGTTCGAACTGCTTTGACAAAGTCTAATCTTTACAGACTGCATTGTTACCTCTGACAATAACTACTCCCTATGTTACAGGGACCTACTTAGCTAACAATATGTATAGGCCACATCATTCTAAGTCTGTACTGTGTTTTATCTATGTTACCCTCTGTACTCTGCATTAATGTTATATCCAGTGTTTCCGTATCTTGACGTGGAGCCTTTGGAAATGAGTCTATGACTCAAAGGTTTGTAATTCCAATATCCTCAATAAAATAAAAAAGATAAAAATCATCATTTACCTTCTTTACAGCATCATTGGGACTTTGAACTATTTCCATATAACACAGAATCGTCTGCACACATGATCATGGAAGTTTGCGTGCAGATGCTAGATACTGTGTTCATGTACAAGGAGAAAATAAGTGGCCCCAGAATGGAGGATGGGCACCTGGGTCAGCTTATATGTTAAAAAATATAAGCATTAGAAAGGGTGGGTGGGTGACCTGGAGGGGAAGGTAGAGAAAGAAGTGGTACTGGGATGGGCACCAATTAATAAATAATTAAGAACGATGATTGATAGCTAGATAGCTAGAGAAAGAGAGAGAGAGAGAAAGATAAGAGAAAGACAGACAGACAGACAGACAGATAGATAGATAGATAGATAGATAGATAGATAGATAGATAGATAGATAGACAGACAGACAGATACCTGTAGATAAAAGAGTTGAGAAAGAGTGACTGAGGGATCACCATCTCACTGCTAGCACTGCAGCCAGCAGCATACTTCCTTCTGTAGTTGCAGATGTCAGGAAAGTCACTCTGTTCTCATAAAGGGTAATGGCTCTTCTCAGTAAGCTGGGCACCCTGGGTTTTGGCAATTTGTTTCAACAAACAAACATGAAACTCTAGATAAATGGGTCTCATTAAGCTAGGTTCAGGTGTCTGTTTTTTTGAAATCTGCATCAGTTTTATGTACTTTCAATGTTTATGAGTTTAAGACAAAATAATATTGCAGCCAGTGTGCTTTATTTTTTCCACATGATTGGTATTTTTTTCAGCACAACGAGTAAATCATGATAATAAGCAGTCACAATTGTTCTTTTTTACCATTTACTTTGGTTCGCAAAAAAAAATTGTTATAACTCTGAACCATATAATATTGTTTCACAAAACCTTTGAAATGCTTGCCCTTGGCATGAGCCCCTTCAACCCTGAAAATTTCTATTCATGATAAACTTCCACACCATCTAGGCTGTAGGTGAGAGAGCAGAAAATACACAGTGTTAAGTACTGGGGAACCAAACATGCTTCTTCCCCATTTTTGGGTACTCCATGTCACGAAAACTGAACAAGATGCTATCCGAAAACATATTACATCTTGAGACTCCCATAGGCGGTTACTGGATAACGGAGGAATCTGGGACATCATTAGTGTCGGCTGTGCCAAGTTGAGCAGCTGCATGCTATCCTGTTGAGCTACAGGAGCAGCAGGGACACTGAGAAAATGAACCCTTTGCTTGAAACAGGTATGCCACCATTGCCTGGGATGCCAGCAAATTAATTGTTGGTTATCTAAGTGAAGGAAGGCCTTTTTTGTCCTACATTCAGTGCCCCTTCCAGATCAACTTGTGTCAACATATTTATCAGTGCAATAACCTGGGGTTCTGAGGTCTCTGTTCCTGAGCAGGAGTCCATTTTTGGTGACAGACCACCCAGGAGGCAGGGACCAAGGGGAAGCCCTGAGGAGGGAAGGTCACCTCAAGTGGAGCGCTGTGCCAAAATCTGGCCAAAAGATGGTGCAACATTATATGTTTGGTGTCGGTCTCTTGAGGCCAATATATTCTTGCACTGCCTGCCACATTTCAAGTGTTAGAGCCTGCAAAACTCATATTGAATCTCTCTACTGAATCCCAGCTTTACTTAAGAATGTCCAAAAGTGTTTTATGTGTTTGCTAAAGTGAAACTTTATTTTAATAGCCACGTCTACCTCGGCTGTATTATTTTATGCTGGTTTATGTTATGCTGTGCTTCTTTCTGTACATTTTTTAATTCTCACTCCTTGAGGTTATTTAGCTACTTTCTTGCTTACTAAAATTACTATGCTCTTTATTGTCTACTTTTTTTTCCAGACTAAAAACTCAGAACTTAGTTTGGAAGTCACCTGGCTGTGTTTTAATTTAAACTGTAATTTTTTTTCCTCCTGTATGTTTTATTTTAAAACATAAACATTAAATCAATTACTTTACTCATTAAGCTATTGATTGCCTGCACTGCTGTGGCTAATTGTCTTGCCCGTGCAGCATGTGTCATCCATACAGTTCTCTACAGATAGGGCCCCAGTGCTCTGTGGCAGAGTTTTTTGATTTCTGCGGCAGGGCTCCTTGGTTTCTGCAGCAGCATTTTCTAATTTCTGTGGCATTATTTATTAATTTCTCTGGCAGAATGCATTCTTGCCATTGGTTAATGTTGATGTGATGTCATCAATTACATCATATGCTAAGCATAGAGGAGGGGCTTCAGGATAAACAAGATGGAAAAGGAAGCCTGGCACTATGGAAAAACAGAATATTTGAATACAAATTCACCAAAAACAATGAATTCTGCAGCACTGTATACTTCTGCATCATGATGCAAATTCTGTGGAAAATTCCACAACCGCAGAATTGCAGAGGCCTTGTCTATAAACTGTGAACATATGTGGCATCCTAACGGAGTTTTTGCATGCATTTAAGTGCATCAACTTAAACAATCACTGTTGTCACCTGAGCCCCTTGAAATCAACCACAACGACACATATTTGGTTTTGACTTTGAAGTGTTTATTTGGTGATTCTTAGTTCACAATCTTCAATACACATATCACCTCCCCCATATTTAATACATGTTAAGTAACCACTGGGGTTTTCCATTATTTACAATTGTTCCCCATTTTAATGTCTCCCAAACACATCACATAACATCATAATGCATCATATACAAACATCTTTTTGGCCCAGGTGTCATTTACCCGACGCCTCTTCACTGTCTTCCATGTTCTTTGGGTTTAGGTATCCAATCCGATCCCCCAGCCCTGCCCCCCTTGGGGTGACTACCCCATGAGGAGCCCTCCCATATCCTCCCATACCTCAATCCAGCAGGGGCCCCCATTTTTCCCATTAGCCCTGACAGGCTGACCCCAGTCAACCTCAGGGCTTCCCCCTTAAAAACTAGCAAACATCCCCCATGCCCCTGCCACGTTTCAATTTCCTGTCATAATGCCCCATTGAATACTGTGTTGCCCACTCTGGACATATGAGCCCCATCCTGCTTGTACATCCCTGGCATGTGCACATTGATCAAATAATGTTTTATGTATAAAGTCCCTTCCTTTCTGGCCCAATCCACCAGTTTCCTGTTTACTCTCTTCCTGGCCTGCTTGACAGCCAAAATGTTCCTTGCGTTGCACCAGCATAATCTTCGGATTAATTTTGGCCAGCCATCCCTTATATGTGGCTACCAAGATCCTACAATACCTATATTCCTTAACATTTTGTACACCAAAACCACCCGTGGTATTTTTCTGAGGTCGTTCCCATCCGAGTGTGACATAATCAAGTCTGGTGTTGGCCAACCACCTCTTTTCTCCTACAAGAGTGGTAACAGCTGCCTCCATTGTAGGCCCCTCAGCCCTTGGCACATGACCAACCTTTTTTTAGGTCTGGCCCTAATTGCCTTCCCCCCACTGTGGTCCCACTCCATCTCTCTGCCCACTGAATAAACGAAGTCTAATAATCAGTACCACCCTGCGCTGTCTGGGTCCTGTGAAAACAGAAAAATGCCATTAATATTATTTTTGTACATACCTTTTGTAAGCTTGGGAGGACCACCTCCTGACCTGTTTTATTTCTACTAGTGCTCCCTCTTTGATGCGCTACATCAGAGGCTGCCCCAATCCTAAATGAGTGCATCGAGAAGCTTGAGGAGCCCTTGCCCATGAAAACATTACCCTTTTTTTAGTATTGCTACAACCTGATTTGCTGTCTCTGGGTCCCCATTCCCGTACCTAAAAATCAGCCCTTCACTTGTGGCCTGTCAGCTACATATGCTGTTAAATTTTCTACCATCTGCCCCCCCCAGCTGACTCGTTTTTATGCAATGTTACCTGTGTTCCCCTTCCAATTTGGTCAGTCTTGGACAACCGAAGCCACACCGTAGCCATCCCACCTACCCATGACACTTCCTACCATTGAATGCCCTCCCCAGTGTCCTTTTTACTTTTTGGACCACTTCACTAACCTGAAAAGCCCCATCAAGCCTGACCCAGAATATGGCTTCGAACAGCTTAGCCTCATGTGCTATCACACATACCTGCCCCAGGATTGCCACCAATTCCAAAAAGAAGTCTCTGCCGATAGGCCTGTGCCTGTCCAGGTGCTGACCCTGTAGCCATGCCCATCCTTGTTGCATCCTGTGAATGGCCGGTGCCTTGGTGATGTCACCCCAACCCTTTAACTGGCATACCATCCCTATGCTGGCTAAGTGTATCCCAGTGGTGGATCCTGTCAGCCCCGCCTCCCATTTTCCTACCATATATCTTATGACCTGTATTTCTAAAACTGGGCCACTTACCTCAAACCCCACCCACTCCCAAAATTCCTGAAAACTCCTTCATGCCATTTTGTAAGCCCTCCGCATGTTAGAAGCCCAGGCATTTCAAAAGAGGAGTTGGGATCTGTCCATCCAATCTCCCAAAGGTGCAGTGGCACTCGAGTCCTGTGGGCGGCAGCCTTCGGGGTGATTGACTGGAACCTGTCCAACTGCAATCGTGAAATGCTGTCAGCTAAAATGTTCTTCTTGCCCTTCACATGTTTAGCCTTGAAAGACAAGTTCAGTCTAAGCCCCTCTAGCATCAATCTACTTGCCACCCTCAACACTGCCTCCGTGGACCCAGATTGCCAGTAATTACTGACACCTCTGCCATGTTGCCACAATGGAACAGGACCTTCTTGTTATTAGGACATTCCCCCCACACCAGTAAGGCCACCCATATGGGGATTGCCTCCAGGAATGTAATATCCCTTGTAAGACCCAGCTTTACCCAACTCTCGAGCCATTGTTCTACCATCCATTCCCCTTGAAAATATGCCCCTATGCCCACACCCTCTGCTGCATCTGGGAAGAGCTCTGGCTGAGCATCGGATTCCCAATGTCTTTGCCATGACGTAACCCTGTTATATTCTATGAGAAAATTCTCCCATACCAACATATCTTCTCTCAGCTCTTTGCTGAAGTCCACCCAGTGATGTGGCAGTCAGGCCTTCACCGAGGCCCTTGCCAGCCGCTTGGTGAAAACCTTCCCAGGTGCGACTGCTCAGCATGCAAAGTTCAGGTGGCCCAGCACCTGTTGCACCACCCTCAGTTGTACCCTGCATTTTTCCCTTATCACTTGTAATAGGCCCCTCAGCTTGTCCACCTTGTTCTTTGGGAGTCTGTAACACTGGCCATCCAGATCCAGTTCTATTCCCAAGAATTTTAACCTCCTGCTGAGACCCACCGTTTTGTCCTCCGCTAGTGGTACCCCTAGGTCTGTGCAAATCCCCTGAAATTCCTGCAACATTGCCATTGTGGTAGTTTCCCCTTCCCCTATGAATAGGAAATCATCCAAGCAATGGACAACTGGCCTCTGACCATGCCTAGTCTCAAATACCCACTGCAGTCATGTGCTAAAGACTTCAAAAGTAGCACATGCCACAGAACAGTCAATCAGCATTGCCTTGTCGAAATAGTGCCTTCCTTGAAACTGGAAACCTAGCAGCTCCCTGTCCTGAGGATGCACCAGCAGTAAGCAGAAAGCTGACTCTGTGTCAGTTTTTGCCAACCATACTCCCTCCCTAGCCCTTATCTGGTCCACTGCATTCTCAAGCATGGCATATGACACAATGCATCTCTCTGATGAAATAGCACTGTTCACTAATTCCCCATCGGGGTAAGACAAATGACAAATCATTCTGTACTCACTAGGGGCTTTTTTAGGTGCTGTCCTTAGTGGAGAAACTCAGAAACTTGGAAATGGTGGGGATTTGAATGGACCCTCTGCTCTCCCCACTGCTACCTCCTGCTTTATCTTTCTTTCCACTACCTCTTTCTTCCCTTTTATGGATGCCAAATTTTTGGCCTTCATGCTTTGTCGGTGCCCCCTGAAATACAGATTGAAACCCTGAGTGAAAATCCTCTTGTAACATGTTCCCGCTCCTTTTTATGATATGGCCTAGTCCATTTAATAATCTTGTTTGTCCATATGGGAGAGATGGCCAATCTGTAGTGTTATCAAGGACCAGCTGATGTTTGAGACTCACTGTCCCCATATCCACCTCTCCCCACCATCTATAAGTATTGCTTTGCCAGGAGTGTCTTCCCGGTTCCCGACATGACCACCCGAAGGACTGCCCCGACCTTGTCCAAAGCTCTGTCCCCATGCTCTAGCATCTGCTGACAGGGTGTGTCCCTTCAGCCCGAACAAGCATGCTTGAATTTGCAGCTGGCCCAGGTGCAGTTTGCCTTATTGAACATCCAGCAGGTCTTGCTCCTGGTTGTGTTCACTCTCTTCTTCCCTTCACTGCCATTTCCCCCTGGCACTGACAGTGTTCGCATCCACAATTCTGACAGCTTGATGTACCATCTTACGTCCCCATGGGATTCCACCCTCTGACAAAACTTTTCATCATAGATCAGCCACCCATACCTGCTCTTCACCCTGTATGCATCCCTAATTATGGCTGAGTACACGAGCAGTGGAATGGCTAATTCTGACTTTATCTGCAACATAATGGTGCTAAAATACGTGAACCCTTCCATCCATGCGCTGAATGTCATTCCTTTGAAACTAACATCCTCACTTGTCTTTCCTATGATAGCCAGTGCCACTGCCATCTCAGAATTGTCCACTGACTCCTTTTGCTCATATTTCTTTTCCAAATCTTTGTCAATCAAGGTAAACATATCCATGTGCTCTCCCTTCCATACTTTTTCTTTTAGTGCCTGAGATACGTAATCCCCAAAGTCATTCCAGGGGGCCATCCAGAGGTGTCCTTGCTCCCTCCCTCTTCCTGCCCTGGGAACCTCTGTATGATATATTCTTTTATTTATTTATTTATTTATTTACCCAGGTATAGCACACTAGTTGAAAGCTTTTTTACAGGAGCGACCTGGGAGCACAAGGAGGTTAAGTGACTTGCTCAGGGTCACACAGTATGTAAGTGGAAGCTGTGGGATTCAAACCCAGGTCTGGTCTGCTGGATGTCACCAGATTTGCAGCTCAGAGCCTTAGACCACTGCACTATACTGCCTCCTCAACCTGTGCCCCCTTCTCACCTTCTTCTCTGTAACTCTTCCCAGGCCTTATCCAAACCCTCCCACCCTTTTTTACCTTGCCTGTCCATAATGCCTGCAAGGTAGTCTTTTATGATCCCCTCAACTGAGAGATCTACTACCGGTTCCTTATCCTTCTCCAGCTGAGGCTCAGCACCCTCTTCCGTGCTCCCCTGGTGGACCTTTTCCATGGGTGCTCCTTCTGGCTATGAGTCTCCTTCCATTTTCCAGCGTTCTGCTCCTTCTCTTCCTCCGCCCTCGATTCCTTCAGGATGGCTTGCGCTTGCTCCATCAATATGGCCACCTTCTGTGCCAGTTGCTTGCTCGCCTTTTTCTGGGGAGCATTCTTTTGTGCCATTCTGTAACTGAAATCTTGATGATTACTAGTTTTGTCACCATAGAGCCTAGCCCCCTATTTCAGTCCCCTAATCTGTAGCTGGCTCCTCCCCTTGGGGTTGGGAACCTGCCCTCCCACCCATAGTCCCCTTTGTATATTGTTCTTTATATGTTGCATATTATTTTTTTTAATTTTCTTTTAGAGCACACAGAGAACAAAAACATCGCCAAAGCCCTCAGGTTTTGGTCTCCCCTGTTGCCTACTGTCCATTGCACCCATAGCAATCTCACTATAGCCTATTATAAATGCAGGCCTCTGTGAACCTTAACACCCATTGCTTAAACCACCCTTGGCTCCCTTACCAAATGATTCTACCCCCCTTACCACCCTGCTTCTACTGTGTATGGAGCCTTCTCTTCCCCTCCACTTTTTTTTTTATATCCCCCCCGCAAAGCCATGTCATGGCCCACATTACTCCCATTTCAGTGCCTGCACTACTTTCTCCCTATTCGATTGCCTCTGTTAATTAAATTATCATTTTTTATTTTATTTAATTTTAGGTGCCACATGCCCTTGCCATCCAGTCTTGCATGCTGGTTCTGGCCTCGTCTCTCCTGCTGTGACCCCTTCACTGTTCTCGGGTGGCTCGCCCGCCCATGGTTCCCACGTTCTTGGCCCCCTTGTGTGTCTGCCTCCATGAGTCCCACTACCATGCACTGCCATCATCAAACCTCACACACTCCTATCCAATCCTAACTTTTTTTTTTAATGTACCCCCTACCCTTGCATGTGTTTTTTTTCATTGTCATGCAGCATGGTCCGGTGAGAGGGCTCACTTCAGTTAAGGCCCCCAGCATCCAACTGCAATCGCTGGGTTTTTGTTCCCTGCTGTCCTTCCTGCTCTGCCATTGCTGCTCCTCACCAGAGCAGATAGCCACTCAGAAAATGGGTAGTCACGTCACGCGGCTGCAGCTGCTCCTGAACCCCCCATTATCCGGCACATTGCTGCCTCCTTCCTTCCCATCATTGAGAGGAACCAACTCCCACACATCCCGGAGAGGACCCATGAGCATGTCTTCAAATCTTTTATTTTCCCAGCATCTTCCTCCTCTCCCCTTTCACTGTCTGCTCTATAAACAACCTTCCCTGCTCCAATTGCAAAGGCCCCAAAAAACAAAACAACCATTTTTCCAGCATGATAAGTGATGTCATCTCTCCTCCACCTTTCCTCCCTAAGGCCCGCCTCTCTGCAGTGGTTACTGGACCAATGACTTCCTATGCTGACCCCCCTGCATCCCCAGAGCCCTGCACCTTGGCACCCCATAGTCAGACCCCCTTGCAGATCTCAAAGGACCAGTGACAATCCAGCTTGCCACTTTAGTGGGGTAACCCCTTTTATCACAGGCAGCAGTGTAACTTATTTGAAGCCACAGTTTTTACTCGTCTTAATTTTTTTGTTGTCTTTGTAGCTCCCGCAGTATTTCTTGTAGTTCTCAACAAAGTTCAAATTGTCAGTGAGCCCAAGTCAAAAGCAGGATAGCAGGCTCGAACTCGTCCTATACCTGGACACGTGAAATAGGAGGTATTGGATGCTCTAGTGAATGGTAACAAAAAGGAGCACTTAGATCACCATTAAACTGTGGCTTTTAAACTTTATTTTTTCACATAATCACCATGACAGACAACTTGAAACTACAGGTTACCATCAGTCTGTGCCAGTCAGCTCAGCGTTGTCTGTTCTTGGAGCAATTTTACAAGAAAGCAAACACACGAGCAAGAATACAGACACAGTCCTTGACAATTTTATTACCACCAGTAAGTGTTAAAGGTGTTTTACATTTTAAGTATTATTATGTTAGTATACCTCATACACCTTACTGCTTGTTCCTTTTCTAGCCCTGTATTTGTGTGAAAACACTGAAAGAGCTTAAAAAGTCCTAAAAGCATTAACCCTGAACCCCAAATCAAATGTTACTTCATTGGGATTTATATCTGCACCAGTATTAACAGCTTATGAACATATACACTGAGGTGCAACTATATATACATCTCTTAAGGACCTTGAACATTTTATTTAGCACCTTGGTCTCATATAGAAATGTCAGAGAAATACATAGCATGTTGCTTCTTTAAACTGTTTACACACTGTATATAGGAACCTATAGGCCCAGCAGGATATCCATAAACACTCAACACTTTCACTAGGTCTCTTTTCTGACCCTATATAGTGAACCCTTTGGGAACTGAAGCCTCTGCAAAGTCTGCAGAGACTGGAACTCCCAGAAACCGGGGGAACAACTGCTGTCTTAGCACATGATACAGTGTTTAATTGTGTATACTGGATCACAGCTTGTCTGCCATTTGAGTTGCAGATTTGAACTATTATTCTTCTGCTGAGAACAAATACAAGAAGGTTCCAGAGAAAAAAGTGGACAATCTGGTTTAAAGCAGCAGTGCAGTGAATAGAGTTATTCCAGAAAGCATATTCTCTGCTATGGTTATGAAAATGATTGGCAGAACTGTTGATTTGGGTTTTCTGGATGTTTCCTATGCTGTGTACTGTACATTTGCATTTTTGTCTGGATTATTACCCTCCTCAGGTCTTCAATATTATTTTTATGCAAAAAATGAGGCAGTCATTTTTTTCTTAAGAAATTATTATTTTAAAACTTGCATATAATTCTTAAATGATAATGGAAACTAAAAATGTCATCACCAAAATAAATGGGAAGGCATCTGGCATTGATTAGGAAGTGTAACCCCTAGGGGACGCTACCCATAGGGCTACTACCCCTGTCTGCCCTCTCTGAGGCAGGGTAAGGGGCCCAGATCCGAGGACGGGTGCCTCCACCCAGAGGTCGGGGTTAGCCCAAGTAAGACTACCTCGGTTACAGCCCTCTGGGCTACTGCAACCCCCCTTTTGTCCCACTAGTGACTCCACACTGCGTGCCAACACCTCTTCACTCAATACACTTACCCCACAGCCGATATAGCTCAGCTCACTCCAGAGACCCCCTGTAAAGTAAGATACAGTTATATCCCAGTCCCCATGCAGTAACTCATCCAAAGTGTACAAACCAGCCAGGGTATAGTTATAACACAACAATCTGATTTATTAGAAGGGTAGATAAGGGGGAGGGGATCAGGTTAATTGGCTTACACTATGACTATGTACCTATGGCTCTGTGCACAGGCCTAACCCTACAAGTTACTGTCCCTGGGTACCCAAGCCCTAATGGCTAGTCCAAATGTGGCAGCTGATAGGGGCCCTTTCACACAGAGAAGAAAAAAAAGAATTGATTTTTACAGTCAGCAATACAGTACTTCCATTTGAATCCACTGTTGTAATTCAGCAGGGAGCTACCCTGTATTAGTACTCACAACCTCCCGGCAAGATAAGGTCCTCCAAACATCAGCAGGGCTGCTCCTGGACTTCACAGACCTCGTCACACATTCATATGGTACTCTCTGAACAGGCAGAGTCCTTTAATGACAGCAGGATTAACTTGAGCTCCTCAAGCCTCCTCACACATTTATATGGCAAACAACAACAGACAAAATCCTTTAATGGCAGCAGAATTTAACTTGAGCTCCTCGAGCCTCCTCACACATTTATATGGTAAACAACAACAGACAAAGTCCTTTAATGGCAGCAGGATTTAACTTGAGTTCCTCGAGCCTCCTCACACATTTATATGGTAAACAACAACAGACAAAATCCTTTAATGGCAGCAGGATTTAACTTGAGCTCCTCGATCTTCCTCACACATTTATATGATAAACAACAACAGAGGGGTACCACACCAGGCAGCTGCTTTCAATGCTCCCACAAACTCACTGTCACTGAGATACTGCAACGGCAGCTTCCACTTGTCTTCGGACCGAGCGCGATTCAGCAATTTCCTCCAGTCCTCCTTCAGGTCGAGCCTGGTGGGTAGCTGTACAGAGCACAGCCTCCTCCGACCGCCACCCGACAGGTTTCGTCCGCTGGAGCCGAAAACACACAAACGGCCGCTTCAGACCTTCACGCACTTCCCGCGCGAACACTCTTCAGCGCAGAAGCACACAGCTCCTTTACCAGCCACAACGCATCTGGCTCTCCACAGCTTGGGGCACTCCTCTCCACTTGGGCACGACCCGATCCAATTGGCTGGTTGAGCCTGCCAGTCACTTCCTCGGCCTCTCACTGGGGCGAAAAAAGCACCATGGCCCATAATACCTTTCCCAAAACAAAACAGCTCTTCTATTGGTCAGTCAACTCTGTGGGGTTCCATGGTATGGATTGGTCCCAATTCCACAGTTCAGGACCAAAATGGAGGAAGCAATCGACTCTCTGTGCTGCAAAGCAAGGCAGGTTAGAACAACTATATTATCCTCATCTCTACATGTTATTTCAGGCAACCATTTACATCCCCTATCAGGGCTCCCCCTGCACGATTAGCGGCGGCAGAAAGGAGCGCTTACTCTGCAGCCCGGGCGGGAGTCAAGCATGACAACACTCAAACCCCCTCCCAATTTAACTAATCCCAACTGCAACAGGCAGCCCTTAAAGAGACAGTATATGGAGGCCTTAAAAAGCACTCCACGGACCCCCATTCCGGCGGCTTTATGCCGATTACCAACCAAGCATAGGGCACATTAAGAACCCCCATTTGCAAGGGGGTTACAGAAGAAAAAAGGAGGAGTCAAATTGTAGTCACTTTTCATTGCTCTGCTTCTTTAAGGACAGACTTGATCTTGTTGGATTAGTAATACTTATGTTGGTTCCTTTATACATTTGGCTGCAGTCAGTGGCTGCCAGTCTTTCCTTGCTGTTATCTTTGATATAACTCAATATATTTACAAACCCAACTCTTGGTATTTGAACACAATCAAATGTTCTTGAATTTTAAGGTGCCATTAGAGATTGCTAAAGGCCCATTTTATTGTACAGCACTTTTTGTATTTTCCTCTGATTAGAGGAAAGTATGTTTACTGTGTCTTAAAGCCCATTTATTCAGTGTTATAGCTACAGTGGTGAATTGTTCATAAACAGTGCTCTCATTGTAAAGAGTGTCTGCAATCTACAGCTATTTGGGGACTTAGACCATAATGAACTAAAATGGTAGCTACTAGAAGTGGTAAAAATAGCTCAATGTTAAGTGAGACTGCCATGAAAACTCCTGACCCTAACTTATAGATAAGGCATAGGTTGTCTGAGGATAGGCAGAAAAGAGGTAATGGGAAATTGGCAAAAAGCCATAAAAATAAAAAAATATATATATAAAGCAACTTAAAATTACAGAATTATGGAGAGAAGTGTTTGAAACCCCAAATCACCTGTCTACTCCCTGTACTATATATAAGCTCACAAAGTAAGAAAGGGCAATAACAAGCTGGAATTAAAATGTTCACATGAAGCCGGCCCGGTGGCATGGAAGGTTGAAGAGTGGGCGCCTTACCTCTTACCACGCTGGCGACTCGGGTTCGGGAACGGACTCAGGTGCCGGGGGTCAGAAGGGGAAGGATCGCTCAGCCATGGGACTGCTCTTCTCCCCTGGGGAGGGTTGGAGATGCATGGTCACTCTGCAGCAGCACCTGGTGGAGACCGGGAGCATTGCAGAGGGATCGCCATAAGGGAAACACCAGAAAAATGGAAATACTACTCTGGACTTGCTGGATGACAGCTGCCGGCCCAGGACACCTCCAAAAGTCTCCCATGGGGCTACCAAATGCCTCAGCAGTGCCCGGAACCAAAGGAAAACTAGTGTGCTGGTCTCCTCCCAACAGTGCCTTCCCTCTCGGAGGGGAGGGACCCTTCCGGCACAGGGTTACGACGGGCTATCCCGTGGTAGGCTGTGAATCTGAGGTAAGGAGGGGTTTGTGTGGGAGATAGTAGGAGGAATGTCTATGGGGTCATGTCAGCCCAAAGGAGAGGCAGATCCTGAGCACAACAGGGGGTAAATAGATAACACAATATAAAATGTTCACGTGTAATAAGGAAAATGTAGACCCTTGCATGGTTATAGATGAAAGAAAAGAATATCCATTGCTGACTGGATGGGAAACTCTGGAAAGGACTGCAGAGGAGACAGATTGTATTATATTAAGCAGCCATACTAGTGGCCCCAATATGACATTTTGACCTTATGATACAGATTATACTCGTGAGCATAATAACAATCTTAATCAGACATTTGATAGTTTTTCCACTGAGCAGTCAGCAAGGAATTACCTGAATATGAGTATAGGGTTTAAGAAACACAGGCTCGTGGTATAATGAGCTCAAAACTCACTCTGATAATGCAGGAACATAATACTACAATAGATGGCTTAAAGAAATTAGAAGCTAGAAGGGGATTGGAGGAAACTAAGAATTTAGCAGAGAACTCAAGTTGAAAATGGAAGCGACTCTATGGAGACAACAAAATGTAGCACAGATAGGATTTGATAGACCAATTAACAACAAATATTTTACAGATTAAGGCGACTTCATCTCTTATTCCATGGGTGATCCTGCTGCCATAGCCACCTGAATTGGTGGTGAAGATCCCGCTCCCTGTACCCCAGGGTCCAGTCCTGTGGACAATCCCACTGCCATAGTGTCATGAACCGGCAGTGAAGACCCCACTGCCTGATGAGAAGGAATGTAATGAAACCGAGTAACCAGGGTATGTTGAGAAAAGCAACCCAATTGTCCTTCTACTCTAGTACTCAGTATAATTCTTTCTCAGGTTGATTTGACTGTTTGTCTTCTCAGTGTCACATAATCGCAGAGCAGTCCTGTTGAGTGTCTTTACAACACGACAAGCTTATGTCTGCCTGGAGTTGTTAGCTGGCGGATTTTCCTAAGATTAATTACGGACTAAAAGAGAATCTAGATAAGACTTAAAAACAAAACAATGTTGTGTCCACATTCTTTTGCTACTGCACTATTTCTGCCTTTAAGTATTTCTAGCACTAGCTTTAAGGGAGGCAGGTCAGTACAGTAAAAACTAAAGTAGGAATAAATCACCGAGTGTAGACCCGACTGCAGTCTAATGCAGTTGTATCTTGTATCTGGTTATTCTTCAAACTTGAGTTGTTTCTAGTTTATGCACTGCTATTTTGTTTAGAGAATTATTAGGTTAATACCTACATAATAAACAGAGTATGTAGATGTTGTGTTTTCTTTTGCTTCAGCATGCATATCCTGGAGCCATGTTCAATGCAGCCCAAATGTTTTGTTCTCTATGGAGCTAGCCAGCCCAATGCTGGCCTACTTTATAGACCAGGTATTGGGGAGAGTGGAGCTTGCAAAGTATCCTAATTTTAATTCTGGATATAAGCAATCTTTTCAGAATCTATGGACTCCTGTGAGATAATTATTGATATTGAAAGGATATGGTGACTCTGGAATGCAATAATTATGTATATTTACTTTGTTAGTTAAAAAAGGGGCAGAGTATCCCATATCACCTGATTTTCACAGTACAAAAGGAGAACTGTTTCATTGTTAAGCAGGAGATTGGAGGGACTAGACTTATTTTGTTCTGACAGTGATAACACTAGCTGCCTCCTTCTAGTGTTAGTGCATGGTATTATGTGATTTTTTTGCTTTCTTATTTTCCTCTGTTTATTTTGTTTGCCGCTCAGTACGCATTTTTGTTTTGTTAATGAAATAAAAATATTTTGGTTTACATCTGAACCTGGTGTTGCTGGTGTCTTCCTTCAATCCCACATCCTCACAGTCCACTATTGCTGCTATTCATCCTGTGTGGGGCCTTTCACTGGCCGGGCCATCTTGCTGCATTTCTGCGATTGGCCCATACTCAGAACACTGCCAGTGGTGCCTCTTTTCAAACTGAAGTATAGGGAAGCCACTCAACTCCCGAGAGTATAATGTGTCCCAGGAGTGTAATTTGTCTCGACCACCCACCCCAACCCTGGCCGCTTATTAAATAGCCCTCCTCCCCACCTTAGAGCTGCACTCTAAGCCACTCCCTTGGCATTTCAGCCTCCCCTTAAAGACATCACCTCTGTTTTTGCCATCTGTGTTCATCCTGCATTGCTCTTTACCTGCTCATTTAGTCTACTCCATTTCTCTCCATCTGAGCTTCCTCACCTGCTCCCCTATATAGTCCTATTAATCATAAAATTGCTCCCCTATATAGCCCCATTTTCACAAAGTTCCTTGGTAACCCCTTGTCTTTAGCTAAAATATCCTATTCTTTTTTTCAATCTGGTGTGCTGTGCACTTACATTTTTACAAAGTTCCTTGGCAACCCCTTGTCTTAGCTAAAATATCCTATTCTTTAATCATTCTGGTGGGCTATGCATTTTCCTTTCCTACACTGCACTGTGTTCATTGGTGTATAACTTTTTCTCCCACGCTTCCTCTACTACATTACATTGTGCTCTTCGTGTACAACTTACTATGGCACATATACTGCTTGTTGCACTTGCACTTTCAACTCTCCTCACCAAAACATCCCTTCTGTCCTTGGCTCTATAGCCCTTGTCCGGCCTCAAGCCTAATCTTTCTGACAGCCATCTAAGAACATTGTTAAGGCACCGCCACCCTCTGCTATGCAGTACTCTAAGATGGGGCCCTAGTCTACCTTTTCCTCCTTGGCTGCATCCTCCACCTATCCTTGGAGCCTAACATGGTCTCACCAAAATTTACAATCTGCCAGAACCCCACTACATGTCAGGAATCATTTCTGGCAGCGTTAGCTTTTCAGTTATTGCCTTCTAAAAGTAGTAATCCACACGCTAGCAGAATATTTCATATCCCCTACTGCCCAACACCCCTGAATCAGATACTCATCTTCCTCTCTGCTAGGGTAGCAACATTTACTATGACTACCCTTCGCTGCCCATCCAATGCTTGTTCTACTGCCCTAGGCAGTGCCCACTTTAAGCAACCTAGCAAAGCCTTCAGGAGATTTCTTGTAAAATGACTTAGGGAATTGCTAATCCTGCTGTTACTCTGTGCAGGCAGTGTGGAAATAAACCCAGACCCCCACCCCATCTGCTAGCTGCTTCAAGGGAGCTCCCACAGCTAAAGGGGTTGAGCTTCCTGCATATGAACGTATGCAGCCTAGTTAAAAAAAACTGACACGGTCCAGGCCTGGGTGTTACACGCTATGCCTGATGTAGCAATGTTCTTGGAAACATGGCTTAAAAATCATGTATCTGACAAAACAATCAACATCCCTGGCTACAACCTACACAGGTGTGACAGGTCGACTAGAGGTGGTGGTGTTGTCATATATGTTATGGACTAATTCCTAACTACTAACACTGTCCGCACATCAATGCCCAAAGAATTTGAGTGTCTTGCCATCAAGTTAACCTTATCACCTGGAGTGGACATATTGGTAGCTGCATGCTATAGGCTGCCCACTGCTGATCCAAGTCTACTGCCGCACCATCATTCCCTCCTGGAAAATGCAAATACTGAATGCATCATAATGGAGGACCTAAATCTCAACTGGAATAATGCCTGCACCAATAGGCTTAAGGATTTCTGTGATGAACACGGGTTAACTCAGATCACCCCTGAGGTCACCCGACCTAATTAAAAAAAAATCCTGGTCATAGTTCCTTATTGGACCTTATGCTCGTCAATAAGCCACATAGCATCTCCCACACAGGAGTCCTCCATAACGATCTGAGTGACCACTGTGCTGTCACCTGCGTCAGGCGCTCCCCATACCTCCCCTTCCACCTCTACCTTCAAATTAAAGCATGTCTAAAACACTTCTGCCTCCCTGCCTTTCTGACAAATCTAAGGAATATCATGTGACAGGATTTCTATCTTGCACCTTCAGTGACTGAAGCCTTCTGCATCTTTCAGGATCTGTTAACAAGGGTAATAAACAAACATGTTCCTTAAAAAGGTCAAATCCTGAAAACAGGCACCTGACTGGTTCAGCCAGTCCCTGAAAAGGGCTTTGCAGTGCAGAAAAGTCCTATGCAAAAAGGGCAAGGTAGTCACAGTCTGATGCAGATTGGCTCTCCATTCAGGTAGCCAGGAATGCTTGCACTAAACTGGTCAGGGCCGAAAAATCACGGTTCTTTCAGTCCGCCCTTGAGGAAAACAAAAAATGCTCTTCCAAGTTCTGGCAAATCCTGACAGAGGTCGAAGGACACTCCCCTGCCACTCCTATCCCGGCCAAAATTGTTGTGAACAATAACTCCTACACAGACAGGTCTGAGATTCTCGATCAACTCAATAAACATTTTGCTACTGCAGGCCTTGCATTTGATGCCTCCCATCAGCAAAACTGTGTGCCCCAAGCACCACCAGCATAGGTACTAGCCCTGCTCCCTATCCCCTGTACTGGCAGCCCTTCCTTCAACTTCCAGCCAGTATCTTTTAAGCAGGTGGAGGACCTTCTCTTCTCTCTTGGATACCAAAGAGTGCTGGTGCAGATTCATTAGAACCTTTCTTTCTAAAAGCAGGATTCTATTATCTAACAGCTCCAGTCACTCACCTATTTAATAGCTTGCTTATGCAAGGGAAGCTACCACTCAGCTGGAAAATTGCACATATTGTCCCCTTGTTCAAGTCAGGAGACCCACCAGACTTAACCTACAGGCCAATCTTGATTCTTCCTGTACTGTCCAAGCTATTAGAAAAAATCATTAATTCACAACTGAGGGAACACTTGGATTGTGACAACATCCTCAACCCAGCCCAATCGACATTTAAACCAGAGCATAGCACTGTGTTGGCTCTAGCCAAAGTGTCTAACAATTGGTTAAAAGCCCTGGACAGCAAACAGCACACCTATGCTCTCTTCCTTGATCTCAGCAAAGCATTTGACACGGTTGATCACTCCATCCTGCTTGATTCTCTGGGTAACATTGGCCTAACCCCTTCTGCATTAAAGTGATTCCATTGTTACCTCACAAATGGAAGACAACAAATTAAAACACAAAGGGAATTGTCCCCACTTAAAGTTCTGCCCCAAGGCGTGCCACAAGGTTCCATCTTGGGGCACATCCACCTCACACTGTACATTAACTGCATCAACTCTGGCATCCTTACAGGAAATGGTCACCTTTTTGCAGATGACAGTCCTTTATACAATTAGCCTCACATTAGATACTGCTAATAAGGAGCAACAGCAAGACTTTATCACCCTCTAATATAATCTGTTGAATCTTAAGCTTTTGCTCAATGCAAAAAAACATAAGCCATGATTTTCTCCTTGCACCCCCCTCATAATATGGGAACATCTTGCCTCTCCCATATAACCACCTTCCTTGGTGAACCCTTGGATATAGTGGATAAATTCAAATATCTGGGAGTCTAGTTGGACAGCAAACTCTGTTTCAGCGCACAACTGTGTGAGTTAACAAAAAATTAAGACAGCGCCTTGGCATATTCTTCCACATAAGACAGCTCACTCTTGAAGCCAGGAAGCATCAGGTTCAAACAACCTTTCTACCTTTTCTTGATTGCGCAGAATTTCTATACAACCACTGCCCCCAGTATACACTTCAGAAGCTTCATACACTACCATCAAGCCTTGAGATTTATACTCTATATGCCATTCCGGACTCATCACTGCCTGCTGTGCCAGGCAATTGGTTGGCCATCCCTCCTTCTGAGGAGGCAAATAGATTCCCTTATGTGGATTCTCAGGGTGCTCTTCAACAAACTCCCACCCTACATCTGTAGTCTGTTTGAACAGTCAACAGGCATCTATGGCCTATGGAATTCCTCCCTTGTCCTCCTCAAGGTACTACGAACAAGGATTAGCCATGGTGCAGCTGCCATCAGCTCCTTCCTACCATCACTTTGGAATAATTCACAAAAAGTTCTTAAACTCTCCCACCTGCCCATCCCTTATGTATTCAAACAACTGCTTTTTAGATGCCTGAAAACTGCATGTGACTGTTCCAGGTAGTCTTTTGACACACAATCTGAATATACCCTTAGCTTATGGATCCTCCTGTCCTTCCTATTCCCCCTGTAGACCAGCAGCCCCTTAAGGTAACTACCCCTCCCCTAGCTCCCTCACCTCTTCCCTCCCTGTGGCAACCCCCCTTGAGGATTCTAACATAGCAGGGTTACCCTTCCCTCCCCTTATGTGTTTTTCTATCACTCTCCCACTGTATCCTATGTGCCACTGCCATCCTCTTCTGCCTTGCTCTTTTACTGTCCCCAAACGTTCTATGATGAAGTATCAGTGTATGTATACACCCTTTGCTATCTAAGATTTATTCCCAATATCATACTCCCTTGTAATGTTATTTATAAGTATACTGTTTTCCTGTATGATATGTGCTGACATGTTGTAAACTGTAAATGAAAATTGTTTGGTGTGTCCTGGTTAAATAAAGTTTGATTGACTGATTGAAATGCTTGAAATTATAAAGCAACCTTATTATGCTAACATTGTAATTTTAGAAAATTTGGCAGTCATTAATAATGAAACTTAGAAAACATAGAAGTTGACAGCAGATAAGGACTGCAAGGCCCATCTAGTCTGCCTATTTCTTTTTCTACCTTATTCATGTGCCATCGGCCTTTGCTCTGTCAGTGGCCTATCTATTCATACTCATCTGTATTGCTCCCTTATGCCTATCCCATGCCTGTTTGAAGCCCTGCACTGTATTCATAGCCACCACTTCCTGAGGTAGGCCGTTCCATGCATCCACCACCCTTTCTGTGAAATAGAACTTCCTCACATTACCCCTTAATCAGCCTCCCTCTAATCGCATGCTGTGTCCTCTTGTCCTGCTATTTTTCTTATATACTGAAACATGTCAGACCCTTTCACCTTGTTAATGCCCTTAAGGTGTTTGAATGTTTCAACCATATCACCTCTCTCCCTTCTTTGCTCAATGGTATACATATTGAGTTCCGTTAATCTGTCCTCATATGCCTTCTGATGCAGTCCCTGCACCATTTTGGTTGCCTTTCACTGGACTGCCTCAATTTGGTTAATGTCCTTGTGAAGGTGTGGCCTCCAGTACTGCATGCAGTACTCCAGATGGGGCCTAACCAGTGTCTTGTAAAGAGGAATTATTACCTCCCTCTTACGACTTGTGATACCCCTACTAATACACCCTAACATCCCTCTAGCCTTACCTACTGCTTTAGATGTCTGCTTGGATGATTTCAGGTCATCAGTGCTGATGATGCCCAAGTCCCTTTCTTCCTTTCTTCCTTTGTGACTGCCAGCAACTCCCCTCCCAGCCTATAGGTAGCTTCAGGGTTTCTCTTCCCTATGTGCATGATCTTGCACTTCCTTGCATTAAATCCCGGTTGCCACTCTTCTGACCATTTGGCTAGTTTATCCAGATCTCTTCTCATTCTGCCCACCCCATCTGGATCATCTACTCTGTTGCAGATGTTGGTGTCATCTGCAAACAGACAAGCCTTACCCCTAGTCCATCTGCAATGTCACTAATGAAGATATTGAAGAGGACTGGCCCCAGGACTGATCCCTGAGGTACCCCATTGCACCTCGTGATCTTCTGACTGTATACCATTTTACCACCACTCTGTTTTCTGCCCATCAACCAGTTTGCCACCCAGTTGATCAACTTTGACCCACCTCAGCCTACCCAGCTTATTTATCAATCTCTATGGGACAGTGTCAAAAGCTTTGCTGGAAGTCAAGGTAGTGACATCAGCTGCTCCCCTTGGTCCCACTTCTGGTTACCCAGTCAAAGAAATCTATAAGATTAGTTTGACAGGACCTTCTTTGCAAATCCATGCTGTCTTGGATCCTGTGCCTCATGGATTCCAGGTGTTGCACTATCCTTTCTTTAAGGAGTGCCTCCATAATCTTGCCCACTACTGAGGTAAGACTGACTGGTCTGTAGTTCCCTGCCTCCTCCCTGCTTCCACTCTTGTGGAGCAGGATCACATGAGCCCTTCTCCAGTCTTCTGGGACCTCTCCTGTGCTCAGAGACTCACTAAACAGTTCTGCTAATGGCTCTGTTAATTCCACCCTTAGCTCCTTAAGTACTCTGGGATGTATGCCATCAGGTCCCATTGCCTTGTCCACCTTGAGCTTAGTGAGCTCTTGAAGTACACTTTCTTTTGTGAAGGGAGCAGTGCTCACCTCCTCCCCTGTGTCCATGGTGCTGAGCTGTGGGCCCTGCCTTACCTTCTCTTCAGTAAATACTGAGCAAAGTATCTATTATGATAGATGCTTTACAGGGTCCTCCTCCTCACGCGCCTCTTTCTTCTTTGAGCTTAGCAATACTCGTCTGAATTCTCCTTTCACTAATGTATCTATAGAAAGTCTTGTCACCTTCTTTTACTGTTGGTGCTAGTGTTTCCTCACTTTGGGACTTTGCCTGCCTTACTGCCTTCCCTGCTTCCCTTAGGGCAGTTTGGTATGCCTCCCTATCTTCATCCCGCTGTGTTCCCTTATATTTCCTGAAGGTCAACCTTTTGACTCTGACATTTTCTGCTACTATTTTTGAGAACCAAAGTGGTTTCCTTCTTCTTTGCACTTCCTTTCTCTCTAACACAATGGGATGTTGCTTCGAGTATTGCATCCTTAATGCTTGCATACTTTGGCTGTACCCCCTCACCTATGTTTCTTTTTGCCAGGGCTAGCTTAACTCTGTTGGCCATCTTGTCAAAGTCAGCTCCTCTGAAGTCCCATATTTTTGCCTTGGAATGGGATGATTTACTTGTAGTGGTCAAATTGAACCATACCATGTGATGGTCACTGGCCCCCAGGTGACCTACCTGGAGATCTGTGATCCCTTCCCTTCAGTATTAGATCTAGGATAGCCCTGTCTCTTATGGGTTGTTGTACCAGTTGTTTGAGGCCCTCCCCCTGCAGGTAATCCACCATGTGTCTAGTTCTGGCAGATGTTCCTGCTGGTATTGACCAATCTGTTCCTGGCATGTTGAGATCACACATGATAACTGATGCATTTTATAATAAAATCCTACTTGAACAAATTAAGGATAAGTTGTGTCTAAATCTGTTAGACATAGTCCATCATAAATCTATAAAATTACATCACTGAGCAACAGAAAATATGGCAATCCAAACTAACTTGCCTTTTATTTTGATAAAAATCTGATACTGTATGTGATTGCTATATCAAAGTTCCCAAAAAGGAAATCAGGTTCAATGTGGCTTGTAGTAACATAAAGGAAAATTGGCGGCACAGAAAGGGGAGAAAAAAACGTGATTTCACAAAAATAGTGAGGGACAATACAAAGATTAATCAAGATATAATGGAGATAGCATCTGTAAATAACCCTGTCTCTGTTAAGGAGACTGTTGCTCAGGCCTCTTCAGTGAGAGGTCTGAGTGGTACTTTGGGGGAGAGACTAAGGCTGATGGATACCTACCTGGCCCTAAATTGGTACAGCACAAAGACACAAACCAACTGTCCTCTAGTAAATGCAGCTGGAAACAACAGACTGGACAGCACAAATAAGAAACTTGTTTTCTCTAATTCAAATTTAAATTTCCAAGGAAATATTTGAAGAACAAGAAGGAAGGGCAGTCATCTTTCCCCAACATTTGTCTTGAAATGGTATCTGGTTAACCCCAATCAAATTGAAGTAGAGTCACTGATTGAGATATATGGAATAAATAAACTAAAAGTTGAAACTCATAAGAGCCTAACCAAATGGATGTCACATTTATTGCACATAATTCCAGAGGATGGAGAGCTACATTTCATGAAACCACCAAACCTAAAATACAGTGACTGTATATTAGCTGGTATGCTGTGATGTGGGCACACCCCAAGTGGGTTTACCGAAGCTAGTGACCCACTGCAGCAACTACCTGATGGTGAGGCTAGGAGGGTGACTGGGATGGGGAGGGTTTGCAAATGGTGACAGGATGTCGCCACACACACACACATGGGGGGAGCGAAAGGCACGAACGAGGGGCAGGAGGGTTTGTGTGGGTGGCTCCATGGACTGCTGCTGAGCTGGTTCTGTGGCATGGTGTGGTGGGTGCTGGTCTGGGGTAGGGATGCAGGGTCCAGACAAGGCATATTTTGTTGCACCTGGCCCGAGATGGTGATTTTTTTATTTCACTGTTCCACCCCTACATGCATCCCACTGGAGTTGAGAATCCAAAAGAGGCGGGGGCACAGCCCCGACATAACAATAAAAATATGAGTCCTTTGCCACTGTTTCTCTCACGGATTTGTATATCGCTGAAATTTTGACGACACGCCATATGGACGGTCACCTTTGGCACTCACCCTTATGACATGGAACCCTATTAGCCTACTATCAGCTAGAAAAAAAACAACTAAAGCAATCTGGGAAATGGAACCAATTTTGAAACTGAGAGGCATAAATATAACTTCCCCTACTAAAGTCTCAATTATGTTATAAGAAGAAAATCAGAGTCAAATACAGGAGAAAAATACAGGCTCTAATTAAGATAAAGTAAGAATTAAAAAGGACAATTGGGAAAAGTGGTGGATATTATATGAAAATATGAAACCAAACAACAAGAATCCTGGGATTGTAAAACAATAATCATGTTTGACTGGAAAACTAACAAATCTGACTTGATTTCTATAATTAGAAGTGAGTTGCTATCCTGTTTTGAACAGTCTGAAAGTTAGCATATCTAGAAAATATATACATAAAATCAAGGTATTCATGCGCATATCTGACACTTCACGAATAAACATTACCTTTTAAAAAAAACACAACAGCAACTTTACTCAAAGCCACTGCTAAATCTGACAGTTTGATATATACAGTGGCTGGGACATTCAAAGGGGTTGTGCCTGGTACAACCGAGTTGCACCGGTGCAACCACACAATGGTCAGGGTGTGATATTCAAAAGGGTGACTTGTGCAGCACAGATCCCAATGCATGGGGGTGCATTGTTAATGTATGCAGCACATCTGAAGGGGCATGCCCATGCATATGTGATACAACCCGACATTCAGTCCAGGATGTGAGGTGCATCTGCTGGCACAACCCCTGAATGTGCTGCATACTAGGGCACAAAGTTGAGCCAGAAAATCATGGCTCAAATGCTGGCCACCCACAGGCAGGTTGCTGTATTGCAGGGCACAACACAGCACCCACCAACTGTAGGTGGCCACCCGCCAGCCAAGAACACTGTCCTCAGCACCTGAAGAGTTTCTGGTGTCTAGTGGTAAATTATCCTTCAGTAACCCAATCCCAGGTTTTATCATCCTCTGGTGCCCTGGAGTTTTGGTAATCTCCTCTCCTCCAGTAACAATCATGGACCATAGACATCAACGATGTGCCTGTAGCCCCGCGGGTCCCCCACCCACCCACCCGGAAGCACTGTACAGCCAGTGCACCATACAGGAATAGTTACCAGGTGGTCCAGTAGCACCCCACCACCTGCATACCACCTGGCTGCCTGCTGAATGATGGCTTACAGTATGTTCTGTAAGCCCATTGGTCCATACTGTAGACCAATAGGCTTGCAGGGCATACTCTACTACACAGTCAAAAATATGTGAATGAACCTCCTTCACATATTTTTGACTGTGTTGTACTGTAGCTGCTGCTCACCAGTGATGGGTTGGCAGGAGTCCTGTGTGGGTGGTGGGTGCCACTGGACCACCATGTAACTGTTCCTGTATGGCGCACCAGCGATCAGTGCTGTGGGTGGGGTTGGGGGACCACAGGGCTACCTGGACATGATTTGACGTAATACCCATGATTGGGTTGCTGGAGGGAAGGGATTACCACTAGACTACCAGGGCATAATTTGGGATGATAATACCCATGATTGGGTTACTGGAGGGAGGTTACCACTAGACTACAAGAGCATATCCTGGCAATATCCAGTATTAACCTGTGAGTGGGTTACTGGAAGGACGGGGGTTAGCACTAGGCCACCAGGGCATATTGTGGCATACTAATACCCACAAACCGGTTTCCATAGGATGGGGGTTATCACTAGACTACCAGGGCTCATTCCTTTGTACCTTTTACCATGATCACAGTTATAGGGTGGGGGGTGCCCCAGGACCACCTCGGTCCACACAACAGTCTGTGCAGGGCACCAGGTGCATTTCACCAGGCTGCCCTGTGCAACACATGCAAATGGGGCAATAAAGACAGGCAAAGGGCCCCATTTGTGCCATGCATACATTATGGCCCCATTTGCATGCCCAAGTCTGAATATCGTGGTTGCTGTACCAAGCGCAACTGCAGTTGCACTGGCGCATTCCTGGTCCTCCCTGTCTGGAGGATGCAGCGGTGCATCGTCACTGTGCCTTGCACATTCTGTGCCATATTCAAAGGTGATGCACCATGATGCATCACCTTTGAATATCTCCCTGTCATGGCCCTAGTGCATCTCGGATGCGCTACGCCTCCACTTATGCCAGAGTCCAGCGCAGTCTGAATATCTCCCCCCAAATCTCCAAACAAATTAAACCAAAGGATATCAGGGTCTAATGGCCTAAATGTATCAGGAAATACATTAGAGAAAGATACATTAAAAAGATAACCACTTCTTAAGACTAATAAACAGACTGAACACACAGGTCCCTGTGTACCAGACTTAAACTCCAAGATATATTCATGACAATCACCTTAAAAAGAAATAAGGAATGAAGACACATGAGGATTGTCTAGGGAAAATCAAAATTCTATCATGGAATATAGAGGGCCTTCATCTTAAAATTTCAGACCCTGAGGTCAGAACATTTTTAGAAGATATTGATATTCCCTGTGTACAGGAGATGGTACCCAGTTAGATTAGTGCTTCATTAATAGCGTCACTGAAGAGAGTGCTAGTCTGTCTTGTGCTACTATGGATCGCGAGTAAGGATTTATAGCACTTGTGATGTGTACTCCCCTAGTCACTGACCATGGTGCTTCCACAGGAAACGGCAGCAGAAGACTGGGCACTGGCCGAGCTGCTTCCATGGCATAGAGGGCTGGGGTATGGGAGCAGCTAAGCCAGGAGTCAGTAGAGACCAGGGTTCTGTTCCTGGTCTTCTACCATTTTGCCAACATTGGTACTTATATTTATTTTACACTACTTAAGGTTGCAGTAACAACAAGAGGCAATATACTGAAGCAACTATTCCTTTACAGAAATAATTATATGAAATGTTTTCATGCTGCACACACAAAACTACCCATGTGATATGCGTGCTGCAAGCATGATTTAAATGTTAAATAGGAACCAATTGCAAGCACATGGCATGTGTGCAGAAAGCAAGTGTGGAGAACATGCTTTTTATGTTAAATTGGAACAGATTGCATGCACGTAGTATGCGTGCAAAAAGCAAGTGGTCACTAATAATTGCATACATAAGTTAAATTATTTGCTCTGGATCACACCATATACAAGTAGGGGTTCATGAAATTCAGACCCAAATTTTCATGATGCCAAGTCTCCTGGTTTAAGCCATACTTCCTGCACACATATAGCTCACTTGTACTTCAATACAAATCTGAATACATCTGCACACATCTGCATGCATGCAGCATGCTTATAGCCACTGTAATACTTTTTAGTTTTCATGTTCCCCCCTCATCTCAGTTTCTCAGCTGAACTGTAGTACACATACCAATGGAAACACATGTGGTTCTTCCCACCCCCAATGCACACACTTACCCACAAAACTACTTAATTATTATTACTGTCTGGTCTATACTCCTACTATTTTCTCCCCATAGTTTTGAATGCTTCCACGCAAACAGACATTAAGGGACAATCTCAAAAGTAGCAATAACTTGATACCCACCCACATAGTCAGTCCCCCCATGGACACACACTGTAGTAGGTGCAGCCATGCTGTTACAGACAACCCACAAAGAATAGCTATAAGTCAAGAGTCTTTACTTGAGTACTAGGGAGCCAGAGGCAGGAGTCTTTAGGAGATTATGTCCATGGGTCAGAGTGCTGGGGTGTACCCCTTCGAAGTGAATGGAGTTATTTTGTATTGCTATTTTATACATTATGATGGTGAGTTGGATAATAATGAAGGCTGCTGTTCTACTAATAAGGCCCTTGTTAGTTGAGTGGTGTCCTTCTTTAATCTCCAACGCTCTGTCAATAATGTATAAAATAGTAACTAAAAAAATACCCCCATCCATTTCAATGAGGTACACCCCAGCAGTTTCCTTCAGTCAATGTCATAATGTGCCTGAGCATGGGCATGTGGAGGTCAGCTTCACTGGGAAGGGGCATAAGCCTGACAATAGTGGTGCTTCAATTGTCTGTGCATACCATACTGCTCAACTGTCCCTGAATGCAAGGAACAGCCCTCATTTTGCCCCTGAAAACTGCTCTGCTCCTCATCCATCCCTCATGGGAAACATGCTGCTTAGACAGAGGATGTCCTGTAAATTTAGTCTTTATGGCAGGGATACCATTTCAGATGTCGGGGGGTCAACAACCAGTGGAGGCCAGGTACTAGTTAGACCCTAGATGGCAAGCTCTAGAATGTCTGGAACATTAAAAGGTATGTTATTTTTTGTGACTGAAAAGTGATATGCAAATCAGGAAATATTAAAATGTATAAGATTCATCTGTTTATATCACAGAGCAGTGAATCAGATTTGAGCTTAAACCTACCCATTTATTAGTCAATGTTTTTCCTGGCTGAAGTTCTGACACTCCCCACCCCCCCAAAAAAAAATACTTTCTCCCAATTTCTCTCACTGACTCTATTCCATTCATTACCCATCCCCTATGGGCCATGAAACTGCCCAAAGGTGCAGAAACATAAAAAAATGCATCAATATTGCAGTTCTTCCTCCTTTCCCAATCCCCCTGTAAAAAGAAAATTACTTAATTTTACTTACCCAGCCATCTGGCCAGAACCTGCAGCCTGGCCCAGTGTGCCACTAGTCCAGTTTTCAGTCTGATCTTCCTCCATCCTTTTGCCAGAAGCTGGATGCTAGCACAGATCATCTCAAATCCCCAATGTGGTCCACAACCAAGTCACCTCACCAACTGAACTCAACCAACTGGTGTGCTTGCTTCTGGCTTGGCTGCTGCTATACTGCACTGATCAAGGTCTATGAAGACCAGTCACCCTGCTGTCACCAATGCTACTAGGCCTAGCTTGTTGCCATGGGGTCTGTGCTGTTTTTCTGTGAGGCAAGCCTAGTAGAGTAAGTAGGTAGCCTAATCTCGAGTTAGCTTCTAGCTCACCCTCTGCTCCTTCAGCCACCAGGAGAAATGGAGACTCACTAAGAGTATGACAAAAATATGCTGCCACAACACTGCTATTGAGGGTTCAGTGCTCACCAGCTCATCCAAGCTGTAGTGTGCAGCCTGACTACTCTGTGGCAGGAATGACTGTCACACTCACATGACTCACGTGCTGTTGCTTGGCTGGAGCTCCTCCATGTCATGTGATGGTGCTGCCGCTATTAGGGGGAGAGAGTGGACAACAAAATACAGACACAGTTGTGTCAAGAGTGTACCTGCAGTGTGAATGCACACATGCCAGGATGGCACTTATTGTGCAAAAGATTAAATCCAAATTTAATGCCATTATTGCCACACCATAAGAACAACCTAGCACAACTTTGGGGATGGGTAGGGGCAACTGCTTCCCTCTGTCCTACCTAAATGCTTTATGGTGGAAATGAATTCTCGGGTGTTAATATCAGTACAAGTAAATACAATAGTTTCCACTGTGTTCTGAGGTACTGCATCTCCTTGTTTCAGGAAGTGTCCTGATCATTGTGAGGGTTAGTGTCCCTCATTGTCCCTCATTTTGAGTGTTCACGTCTCTCATTTCAGTGACAAAATGTGAGGTATGGTGCATGCTTCCAAGACCCTACTTAGCACAAAGAGAAAAGGAAACTACTGAATGTCAAGGAACCATCATCACCCGCACGTACATCCTCTAGTTTAGAGGACATATTGAGAGAGGGACAATAGTGATAATAAGAAAATCACAAACGCCCAAAAAAAACGACCACAAAAAATAACAGGTCGATCTCTGAGATGGTAGAACTAAAATTTTGCGGAGAGAAGCATTTTGGATCCATGCTTTGAATGCCTTATTCTACCCAGGGCTTAATGATTCGTTTGACTTAGGTCCTTTTCTGAGATAGAATATTTAGTTTGTAGATATTTGGCATTGATATTATCTTAGGTAGTGACTCTTGTGGTATATGTAATATAATGTCTTTTTGTCTTTTTTCTTTCAGGATGAACTTCCATATATTTGCATCTTTTCAATATTATTCTTATTGTATTATTACTGAATTTAAAAATATGTCTAGATAATACTACGATGCCTGTGTTTATGTAATAACTCGAAATGGAAATTTTGTACATCTTTTACTTGCACTAATTTATTATTTTGCACTATTTTACAAGATGATTATTTTATTGGTGTACTGTCACTTTAATTGATTTTTTATTTATAGTGGCTTATGGTAACATGTGTGTGTCCTTGAGGAGGCTTGCTTTTCGCGCGAACCGGGTCGGACGTGCTTGTTTGTCTGAGCTGTTTTGATCTTGCATGATGCTACTGCATTGTGTCTTTTTCAATGTTTTGAGCATAATACAGCTTACTTTTGTGAAAGTGTTGGTGCCGTGTTTTTTCCTTTTCTATGTTCCAGTACTATACACAGGCACAACGTGAATTGGAGCCGCTATCCTTTGTCTTTGAACCCCTACTAATACACCCACAAATCCCCCTAGCCTTACCTACTGCTTTAGTGGTTTGCTTGGATGATTTCAGGTCATCTGTGATCATGATGCCCTAGTCTCTTTCTTCCCTTGTGACTGCCAGCAACTTCCCTCCCAAACTATAGGTGGCTTCAGGGTTTCTCTTCCTTACGTGCATGATCTTGCACTTCTTTGCGTTAAACCCCATTTGCCACTCTTCTGACCAATTTGCCAGTTTATCCAGATCTCTTCTCATTCTACCCACCCCATCTGGATCATTTACTCTGTTGCAGATCTTGGTGTCATCTGCAAACAGACAAACTCTTACCTCCAGTCCATCTGCAATGTCACTGAAGATATTGAAGAGGACTGTCCCCAGGACTGATCCTTGAGGTACCATACTTGTGACTTGCATCCCTTCTGACTGTATACCATTTACCACCACTCTGTTTTCTGCTCATCAACCAGTTTGCTACCCAGTTGACCAACTTCTGACCCACCTCGAGCCTACTGAGCTTATCAATCTTATGTAGAACAGTATCAAAAACTTTGCTGAAGTCAAGGTAGGCGACATCAACTGCTTCCCCTTGGTCCACCACTCTGGTTACCCGGTCAAAGACATCTATAAGATTAGCTTGATAGAACCTCCCTGTTGTAAATGCATGTTGTCTTGGATCCTGTGCTCCTATGGATTCCACGTGTTGCACTATCCTTTCCTTAAGGAGTGCCGCCATAATCTTGCCCATTATTGAGCTAACACTGACTTGTCTGTAGTTCCCTGACTCCCCTCTGCTACCACTCTTGTGGAATGAGATCACATGAGTCCTTCTCCAGTCTTCTGGGACCTCTCCTATGCTCAGAGACTACCTAAACAGTTCTGATAATGGCTCTGCTAGTCCTACCCATAGCTCCTTTAGTACCCTAGGATATATGCCATCGGGTCCCATTGCCTTGTCCACTCTACATAGAAACATAGAATTTGACGGCAGATAAGGACCGCTTGGCCCACCCAGACTGCCCATTTCCCTGCCTAATGGATAAGCTGCAGATCCTAGTTAACCAGCAGCCTACTTCTTTCTACCCCCCACCCGCTAGAATTGCCTTATGGCTGTCCCATGCATGCTTGAATTCAACCACTGTTTTTGACTCATTAACCTCCTTGAAGCATTATTCCATGTGTAACTCTCTACAAATGAGGGTTCCTAAAAGCTCTCTGAGGCTGGCTTAAGTGGCTCCATGCTCATTGGCTGCTCCGCACTCTAAGCCGCTTTAAATGGGTAGCTAGTGAGTGCTTTTAAAGCTCTGTATGTTGTCTCTTTAATGGCTGCTTGTTGCAGCTACACTCATTGAAAGGGGCTGTGTTGTATGCCCGAGTCCCACCGGATGCTGAAAAATAACCCTTCTGCCATTATTAGTGGTGCAGAGGGAGCTCTGCTGGAGGATGTGACTGTTTGCTGAAATAAATATAAATAAATAACGATCAATGTAGTTGTTCTAACCTGTCTTCCTTTGCAGTAAAGACTGTTCGATTGTCTCCTCCATTTTGGTCCAGAACTGCTGAATTGGACCAATCAGTACCTCGGGACTCTGGAGAGCTGCCTGACCAATAGAGGAACTGCTTGTAAGTTGGGAAAGACATTATGGGCTATGGCACTTTTTTGCACCACTGAGGGGCCAAAATTGATTGAAGGTATGCTAGCCAATGGGATCGGGTAGCGCCCGAACTGTAAGGAGTGCTCCACTGCCCGAGGGGCAGAGACGTAGTGACTGTGGAGCTGAAAGGAGCTCTTTTGCTTCTGCGTTGGTTGAGTGTTCACGCAGGAAGGCCTGAGGCAGCCGTTTTTTGTCCTTTCGAGCGAGTCGGACTAAATCCGCCGGAGGGCAGTCGGAAGAAGCTGGTGCCAGCCCAGCTACCTACCAGGCTCAACCTGAGAGGACTGGAGAATCTGCTGAATCGCACTTGGTCCACCAGTGATATTGAAGCTGCCATTTGCTGTCAGAGTTCTGCTGCAAGTTCAAGTGGGGCCTGAAAGCAGCTGCCTGGTATGGTACCCCTCTGTTTGCCATATGAATGTGTGAAGAGGCTGGTGAAAATTCAGGCTCAGCCTGCTGGTGGTGACTGAGATGGTATTTGATGGAGCTGTGAGTACTGAATCAGGGTAGCTCCTCGCCAAGTTCTGCACATAGTGGTTTCCAGGTTGTCTCGATATATTGCTGACTGCCTAATTGAACTTTTTCCCCTTCTGACCTGCTCAGGATTTTGAAGGTTATCTGTGTAAGGGCCCCAACCAGCTGCCATGATGGACTAGCCATTAGGGCTTGGGTACCCAGGGACAGCAAATCTTAGGTTTAGGCCTGTGCACAGAGCCCTAGGTAGATTGGCTTATCACTATACCTATCATCCTGATTCCCCCTGCCCCTGTTGTTTGTCTCCCTTGAATAAATCAGATTGTTCTTTTTGCAACTACACCCTGGCTACTGTGTACATTACTGGTGAATTGCTGCATAGTGACTGTGATATAACTGTTCCTTACTTTAGAAGGGGGTCTCCGGAATGAGCAGAGACATACTAGCCGGGGGGTAAGTGTACTGGTGAAAAGTATTATTGGTACCCAGTGTGAGCCACTAGTGGGACAAAAGGGGGGTTGCAGTAACCCAGAGGGCTGTGACCGAGGCAATCTCGACAGTATTGACCCCGACCTCTGGGTGGAGGCACCAGTCAACGGATCTGGGCCCCTCACCCTGTCTCAGTGGAGGCAGACAGGGGTAGTAGCCTTAAGGGTAGTGCCCCCTGTGGGTTACACATACATCCACAACCTTCTCTGTGAAACAATACTTCCTTACATTACCTCTGAGCCACCCCCCCATCTTCAAATTGTGTCCCCTTGTTCTTGCACACCTCTTTTTTTTTGAAAGATGCTACTCTCTTGGACTTTGTTGATTCCCTTGAGGTACTTGAAAGTCTATCATGTCCCCCCTCTCCCTCCTTTCCTCGAGGCTATACATATTAAGCTCCTTTAGTCTCTCTTCATAGTCTTCCAGTGCAGATCCTGCACCATTTTAGTTGCCCTCCTCTGGACAGCTTCCATCTTGTCTATGTCCTTATGGAGATTGGGTCTCCAGAACTGCACACAGTACTCCAGATGGGGTCTCACCAGACTGTCTGTACAGAGATAACAACTTCTTGTTTTCACTGGTGATGCCTCTCCTATGCATCCCAGTATCCTCCAGCTCTCCTTACTGCCCTCTCACATTGCTTTCTGCCCACCTTTAAGTCACCTGATATGACTACCCCAGGTCCCTTCCATTTTGTTGTTAGTATCTCACCCCCATTGTGTACTCTTCCCTGGTTTTGTTTCCAGGTGCATTACCTTGTACTTCTTAGCATTAAATCTAATCTGCCATACATTTAACCATTCCTCTAACCTGCCAAGTCCCTTCTCATCCTTTCCACTCCACCTTGTGCATCAAGTCTGTTGCAGATCTTTGTGTCATCTGCACAGAGACATACTTTTCCTTCCAGTCCCTCTGCAATGTCTCTTACAAAGACACTGAAGAGGACCGTCCCAATTTGAACCCTGCAGCACCCCACGAGTAATCCCTCTTTCTTCAGAGTGGACTCTATTTACTATTACCCTCTGTGTCCTATTCTCCAGCCAATTCTTTACCCAGGTTATCATCTTGGGACCCACTCCCAGGCTGGCTAACGTATACATTAATCTTTTGTGTGGGACTGAGTCAAATGCCTTGCTAAAGTCTAGGTTGGCCATGTCCACAGCCCCTCCCTGATCTACTGCTTTGGTCACCCAGTCAAAGAAATCTATTAGATTCATCTGGCATGACCTTTCTGCTGTGAATCCATGCTGCCTTGGGTCCTGTGCCCCTCTGGCCTCTAGGTATTCAACAATTCTTTCCTTCCGAAGTGATTCCATCATTTTCCCTATCACTGAGGTTAAACTAACAGGTCTGTAGTTTCCTGCTTCTGTCCTGCTCCCACTTTTGTGAAGGGGAATCGCATCTGCCCTCCTCCAGTCCTCAAGTACCACCCCATCCTCCCATGATTTGTTAAAGAGGGTAGCCAGTGGTGTCACTAGTTCTACCCTTAGCTCTTTTAGAATTCTGGGATGAATCCCATCAGGCCCCATTGCTTTGTCCACCTTCAGTTTTATGAGTTCTTTCAGAACCCTTTCTTCTGTAAATGGGTTGGTATCTACTTCTGTATCCAGAGTGTTTCTATTGTTTGTTTTAGGTACCTCCCCCTCTTAGTTTGCAAATACTGAGCAAAAATATTTGTTTAGTATCTCTGCCTTTTCACAGTCACCATCTGCCCACCCTCCCTTTATTAAGCCTCACTATCCTCCCTTAGTCTCCTTCTTCTTCCTGATGTACCTAAAAGGTTTTATCCCCTTCTTAACTGAGTTGGCCATCTTTCCTCAGTTCGAGCCTTGGCTGTTCTGACTGCCTTCTCAGCTTCCTTTTGCTTTAACTGATACAATTCTCTGTCCTGCTCCTTCTGTGATTCCTTGTAATTTCTGAATGCTTTCTTTTTCTCTTGAACCTTCACTGCCACCTCCTTTGAGAACCATAGTGGTTTCTTACATCATTTTGTTTTGTTTATTTGTTTCACACAAAGGCTTGTTACCTCAGATGGCAGTTTTTTATCATTCCCCATTGTTCTTCCACGCCTCCTTCCTGCCCATTTGCTAGTGCATTCCTTAGGCACTCACCCATTTTGGCAAAGTCAGCCCTCCTAAAGTCCAGTACTTTTGCCTTTGTATGACTTGACTCTATTGCTGTGCTTATTGTGAACCTTACTGTTCGATGGTCACTAGTTCCCAGATGGCTACCCACTTCTACATCTGTGATCCTCTCTCCATCTCCATTTGAGAGGACTAGGTCTAAGATTGCTCCCTCTCAAGTGGGTTCCAATACTAGTTACCCAAGGCATGCCCCCTGTAGGGCATCTAGAATAACCCCACTCTTAGAAGTGGCTGCTGCAACTGCACTCCAGTTAACATCTGGCATATTCAGATCACCCATCAGCAATATCTCCCCTTTTTCTGCCATTCTAAGTATACTTTCTATAATCTCCTTGTCCATTCCCTTCCCCTGAGAGGGGGGTCTGTATACAACCCTGTGCAGATTGTGGTTCCATTGTGTTTGCCTCCAAATTGACCCACAGTGCTTCTTCTCCTCCCTCTTTACCCTTTGTTCTGTTGCTTTGATTTCTTCTCCTATGTAGAGAGCTACCTTCCATCTCTTTTACCCTTCCTGTTCTATTCTGTAGATCTGTATCCTGGTATGTTTACATCCCAGTCATGGTTCTGTGTGTACCATGTTTCTGTGACTGCCACAATATCCAGATGTTCCTCCTCCATCGGCCACTAATTCAGGAAGCTTGTTACCCAGACTACGGCATTGGTACTCTTGCTCTCCATTTTTGATGGCTTTACCTTCTGTAGCAGCATCCCCACTGACCTTTCTACCTTGGTCTTTTTCTCATTTAGTACCCTGTTTTGTAGGGGGGAGGCTGGGATTTTCCTGCTGCTTATCAGTGCCTCCCCCCTTGACTAGTTTAAAAGCTTGCTAATGAAGCATTTAAACTGACTGCCCAAAAGACTTGTTCCCTTCTTGGACAGACTCTGTCTGGACTCTGAGCTCATGGAGCTTTTGTAGGACCCTTTCTTTTGTGGAGGGACTAGTGCACACCTCCCTCCCCCCTGTGTCCATGGTGCCGAGCTGTGGACCCTGCCCTACCGTCTCCTCATTAAATACTAAGCAGAATTATCTATTTAGGACAGATGCTTTTACATGGACTTCCTCCTCAGATGCATTCTTATCCACTAATCTTAGCAATACCCCTTCTGGACTTTCTCCTTTCACTAATGTATCTATAGAAAGTCTTGTCTCCTTTTACTGTTAGTGCTAGTGTTTCCTCTGTTTGGACCTTTCCCTGCTTTACTGCCTTCCCTGCTTCCCTTAGGGAAGTTTTGTATGTCTCCCTATCTTCATCCCGCTGCATTCCCTTATATTTCCTCAAGGCCAGCCTTTTGGCTCTGACCTTTTCCACTACTGTTTTTGAAAACCAAAGTGGTTTCCTTTTCTCTCTAACACAATGGGATGTTGCTTCAAGTATTGCTTCCTTAATGCTTGCTCACTTTGCCTGTGTCCCCTCACCTGTATTTATTCTTGCCAGGGATAGCTTAACTCTGTTGGCCATCTTATCAAACTCAGCCCTTCTGAAGTCCCATATTGTTGCCTTGGAATGGGATGATTTAGTTCTAGTGGCCAAATTGAACCATACCATGTGATGGTCACTGGCCCCTGGATGACCCACCTGGAGATCTGTAATCCTTTCCCTGGCAGTCAGTACTAGATCTAGGACATCCCGGTCTCTTTTGGGTTGTTGTACCAGTTGTTTGAGGCCCTCTCCCTGCAGGGAATCCACTATGTGTATAGTTCTGGCAGATGTTCCTTATGGTATTGACCAATCTGTGTCTGGCATGTTGAAGTCTCCCTTTATCAGAACCTCCCCTTTAGCTGTCATGTTTATTATATCCAACAGTAATGTGTCTATGTCCTCCCCCTGGTCTGGATGCCTGTAGACAACCACAGTTCAAATGGCTGTCCCATTTCCCGGGTGACCCACAGTACTTCTGGCTCCTTATGTGTATTCTGAAGTTCTGTAGCTTTGATATTTTCATTGACATAAAGGGCCACTCCACCACCCCTTTTTGCACCTCGGTCTCTTCTGAACAGTACATAGCCGGGTACTGAGGTCTCCCAATTGTGGTTACTGGTGAACCATGTCTTGCTAACGACTACTATGTCCAGTTCAGCCTCTGTCATTATTGTCTGCAGGCCTGGGATCTTGTTTCTCAGACTGCGAGCATTTGTGTACATGATTTTCCATTGGCCAGATTTTGGTGCATTAGTTGGGCGAGGTCTGGCATTTCCCCTGTGCATCATATGGGGAGCCGGACATTTTTTCCTACCTGATGAGGCAAATGAACTACAAACATGCTGAACTACTGTTTGATCACTAGTTGAGGGGGGAAGGGTGTTTTCACATTCAATGTATCGGGTACTGCACCCCTCTCCCCATTTGCTAGTTTAAGTATTGTGCAAAGACGTCAAACTTCTGCCCCAATGCACTGGCTCCCTCCTGAGTCAGATGCAGTTCATCAAATTTAAAGTACTTTCACTCCCAAAACTGTTGCCAATTACCTACAAATTTAAGTCCTTTTTCCTGGTACCAGCCCTTGAGCCACATGTTTAGCTCCCCTATCTCCCCTTCTCTGAGCTTCGGTCCATCTGCCCCCCCCTCTCCCAGACTGGCAGGATCTCAGAGAAGGAGACGCCAGATGAAATGGATGATGGTTTGTCACCCAGCCTGGTCGGGTGTTCCTTGGTCTCCACAACTGACCAGCTGGCGAGATCTTTAGTCCCTATGTGTACCAGGACATCAATGTTTTCTCCTGCTTCCTGTACAATTTTAGCAATGTGGTCAGTGTCTCTCCACACTGATGTACCTGGGAGACATCTGATCATTACTCCTGGCTGGAGATAGGTATAAACTCCCCAAATCATGGAGTCTCCTATGATCCAAAGTGTTTGGAATTTCCTTTTTGCTTTTTTGGTTTTGGTTCCTGTTTTGGGCAAGTTTTGTTGTGCTAGCTCCTGTCCTGCAGTGTCCTCTTCTCCTTTGTTTGATTTCAGAGATAGAGGTAGATACCAGTTTGTAGTTTTTATATAGTTTGTGGAGGTGATATGTTGGAGAGTATCGAGCGATGGGGCATCCGGTTTGGCCCTCTTACCCACCTGCCAACCTTCTGTACCAACTACCCTATGCAGTTGAGGTGTTTGTTGGATGTTGGGGAAATGGCAGGCAGTTCTAATAATATATTTCCTCCCGAATATGTGATTTGAGGTGTGCAATCTCTGCCCATGCTGCCTGGAGCCGAGCCCTTAGATCGCCAATGGCCCAGCATGTAGGACAGTGTCCTAAAGCCTGTATAATAATTGCCCTTTTGAAATGTGTTCTGCAATACCTGCAGTTAATATCCATCTCAGATAAGTTGCCGGGTTTATAACCTGGTCAGAGTAATTAGAAGGAGGAAAATGGAAGCAAAAGTTTGGTTTTGTGTTTTGTTTATTTGTTTTTGTATAACTTGTTATAACAAGTTAAATTACTTGTGCCCCTGTAAATGAGGTCACTGTGTGGCTAGTTCTCTGATCTTCCTCATCCTGCTTTGCTACAGGAAATGTCAAGACTGTGCTATACTATAAAAGAAGTGTTGCGTGGGGTGCTCTGGGACACTCTGTATGAAAAGCACTACATAAATACTGATTCTTCTTCATCTCTTTAATTTAAATATTCATGGTCAAACCATTTCGCTCTAAATATATCTGTCCTTTCTCTTTACCATTTGTTTTTCTAATTCTTTCAGAACTAGGTGTTCAATTTGTTGGTAATTTACTAAACATTTTGCAATTTGAGTGTTTGTGTTCACCTTTTCTAAATTTTTTGTTAGGGCCTTCATAGTTTTCATTTTGCCTTCCTTGATATTTTCCATATCTAGTACATTTTGTATTTGGGCTACATCTATGGTTCCCCATCTAATCTTTGTTCTTTTTGTATCGGTATATTTTTCTCTGCTATTTTGCTTTGAATAATGTTCTCCCTATGCATTCCTATAACAGCTTTTAATTTTACTTTTAATGGGCAATGATCACTATCCCAGTTGTTCAGTGTTTCTAAACTAATAGTTGCTTGTTTGAATAAATGTTAATATAATCTAATACACTTACCCCATTTTTATGTACATATGTGCTAGTTCCTGTTCTGTTCCCTTGACAATGCCCATTCAGGATGTGCAAATTTAGACTGTTCAGGATTTCTAGCAATTGTTCTTCCTGTATTACATTCTCTTTATCAGTGGAGGTTCTTATAGGTATGTGTAATGCATCATCCAAGTTCTGTTCTCTTTCTTCATCTTCTGGTTATTTCCCATCCATGCATTAAAATCTGCATTATACAATGGCAAGAAAAAATCCTGGACTCTGATTGGTCAGTCTTGGGCTGGACCCGTGATGTTAATCATTACAACATCACGGGTGTGATGATAATCAGTACAACATCATGGGTCTAGTCTCAGCCTCACTGTGAACCTGCTGATGAGCATGAGCATGCTGAGCATCATAAGCATCATGATCATGCTGATCATTTGCTTGATTGTTTCGTCTGCTCTTAAAAAACAAAAATATTTTTCCACACAAAAACATCTTTAAAATTATTTTTTTTTCTGTATAACAACGAGCCATTGTATAATAGTAATAATGCCCTCCAGGGTGTGTGTCGTTTAGATAACGTCACGCCTCAGCAGTTGGATGGACCGGCCCGCGCCTCGCGCTTCCAACCACCTGAGGCGTGACTTTATCCCAGCATGACACACACCCTGTCGGGCATTATTGCTTAAATCAGGAACATTACCCCATATAATGAATTTGTAACTGTTGCACTATGCCTTTAAATTTATTGATGCATCCTGAAATAGGGGCACCAGACTTGTCAGGGGGACGTATACATTCATTAATATACATTTTACCCAATTTTCCCATGACAATTTTTAAGTCATAATATAATCCACATGGTCATTTCATACACATTTAGAAGTTAGTTCTGGACATATTTTCAGAAAGTACATATTCCACCAGATGCTGTCCCATAGTTAGACATTTTTCTTGTGGGGATATACCAGCTTTGATAATCTTCAAGGAAATGATCCTGTTTTGAACAGCAAGGTTTCCTGTAGCATAATTATATATGCATCTGTCATAAGCTTTATCGATTCTATGTCTCTTAACTTGCTGGCAGCCCTGACTATATTCCAACATATTAGGCTAATGTTGTAATCTTGCCTGTCTTTTCCTTTTTCCAACACTCATCCATTGTATCACTCAAAGCATAGAACTGATTACTTTCCAGGTTACTATATAAAACTTTCTATGGCCCCACTCTTCCCTGTTACCCTTTATCTGGGAGCATTCAAACATTTCAAAAAGTTTCTAGAATGTCACCAATAGCAAGGATTGGTCTTTTAAATGCAAACTGCATCAACACCTTCTCATCACAGGTACCTGTGTCTGCCCCCACTAAATCATGCCCCAAGTCAGTAATCCCATTGCCATAGTCTGCACTTACCCGCTAGTGCTTCTTATCCCCATCACTGCTCTATTGGGTTGCCCTGACCTTGCTCTTCACTGACTCACCATCCTCTCCCATGGTGCTGCCACACACACACCCACCTCTTCCCTCCACCTACCCCTCCACCTCCACCAAAATGACTGAGCTGGCACCTTAGGCATGGATGGATCCCAAGGGGGGAGGCATGGATTATGTCCCATCCCACTGAAGCACCCATAGAGGCTGCTAACAAGAAAACCAAAATAGTCACTCTGGAGCTCCATGCAGTCCAGAGGGCAGAACCAGAAATCAGAGAGGTATTGGACTACCTCTCCAAGGACACAGAATAAGTGATGTCAATGAACAATCTGTTCAAAAAGACAAGCAGATTGGCTCCATCTCTCTGCAGACCAACAGCTGGAATCTTACCAATCTCAAAAATTAGATAATCAAAAACATAAGGTGATACCCAAGGAACTTTGACCCGAGTTCATTCAATAGGTCCATGATACCCACACAGATGGACACCAAGGGTTAGATAAGATCCTGCAAAGACTAAGAACTACTGGTTGGTTACTTGGAATGACAGTGGATCTCCAACATTACGTGGACAACTGCATACCCTGTGCACAAAACAATCCCATTTGTGGTAAGAAAACTGCCAAATTATTGCTCCAAAGGCAATCAAATTCTTGGAATGCAATCCAGGTCAATCACATTGGACCACTAACTACCACCAGTAGAAACAACAAGTATGCACATGTAATCAGACATCTTCAAATGGATAGCGGCCTTCCCTTATCAAACCAACAAAGCAATGGAAACCACCAAAATCTTGGGGGAATCAAGTATTCACTAGGTGGGGCCTACCACTCAAGGTAGATTCTGACAAAGGACCCAGTTTTGCAGGTGAGTTGATGCAAGAATGTTTGAAATTGCTAAAAGTCATCCAGAAAGTCCACATTGCATAACACCTCCAATCCACAAAACAGGTAAAAAGGGCCAGACTAATCAAATCTGTGTAGTGCAAATATACAGACCAAAACCCCAAAGGCTGAGATACCATATTGGCCTTACTCCTAATGGCAATCAGAGGGACTGCAGCAACTGCTACCCAGCATACTCCTTTTGAGGTAATGACCGGTAGACAGATGAGATTACCTGAACATCTGTGGATTGATCTCAAAACCCCTACCACAGACAGAGTGTCTATGGACACCTATGTGGAACAACTGAAAAGCTATCTGGTAAAAATTCACCTGTTTGCAGCACAGAATCTGAGCCAAGCCCCAAAATAATCCAAAATGTACTTCAACTAAACTGTCAAAGATGATGATTGACAAGTTGGAGAACAAGTCATTGTACTGTAATTTGCCACCCCTGCCCACTCATTTGCAAACAAATGGGAGGGTTCATATGAGATCAAACAAACTGGGTCTAGCTGTGTGCCAGCTATGCCTAATTGACCATAAAAAAAGTCAGCTGAACCATATTGCACCTAATGGAACTTTGGCTATCCACTGAACCCAACCTCAGCACTAAGGCCTTTACAACCTTACAGCCATGATGAATCCAAATCTTTGCACACAACTCCCCAATGACACTTCCTGCCAATTTTGTTCTTCCCACACCTTTGTGAGTGCTACCCTTTTCCTGACTGTAGTCCCACCATCCAGGGATGACCCTGTGCAATGCCCAGTCCAGGAACCAGGTCCTCCAAGTGGCCTGGTAGCAAACTCCCTGCCTAGAACCCTCATTAATAATGGGCATTTCACACACGTCCCAGTGATGCTGAACCTCACTCACTGGAACATGGCAGAGTTTTGTTTTTGTTCAACCAATGCATCTAAATTTCATGCATTAATGTCGTTAGATTTAATGGCAGTATATCAAGCATGTACACAGGTCCCTGAAGCTGGGTTGCATACCACTGAGCACTTAAGTGTGTTCAAGCATCCCTAAAGGGACACTTTTGCAAATGTAGCAGGCACAACAGGTGCTGTTTCAGGTTTCTTTGGGACTGGAATGTCTATTTGCAATCAAACCAATATGACCACAATTAAGAGTCAAACATGCAAATTCAGTGATGGTTTAGGACATGTCATGCAGCCTGTGCTACACGATATAGATGGCAGTTCATAAGAGGTATGATTCATGGTCTACAACATGCACTATATTGCACTATTGTTTGAGGAGTCAAAGAATAAAAACAAACAAACTGATTTTCCAGAACAATAAAGAGCTGCACAGCATCCCATAGGCAAGAAGATTCTTTGCTCAGCATAAGGTAATTTTGCTATTAATACTACAACCACTATCTTCCAGGATTTTAAATCAGAAAAAAAAAAGAGATCCTAGATTTGATCCATGATAGATGTATGGCCAAATGCTATTGTCCTAGTTGCCACATATTTACATGCACCAAGAAATGTATTGATAAAAAAACTGTTTCTTTTTCCCCAGCTACAGTGAGAAACTTTGGATATGTTACTTGTCACCAGAACTGGGGACCTTACTATGACACATGCAAACGCACTTTGAAAGATACAATGTATGTGACTTAGTCTCTGTTTCACATTTTAATCCAGCATCTTCCATGTTTGACAAGTTGGCAACAATCCACTCCATGGGTCATCTAGAGGACAACATTTACTGAGAATGTATGGACTCACCTCTTGCTGGTGTTTCATCCTCAACTTGATGTTTGGGTTGCCCCGCACACTGACTGTTGCGCAAAGAGGGCTACCATTACCTGTTCAGACATAAGGTGATGTGTTCAATGTAGGCAGGCCTGTCTGTGGTTATGCTCCAAGTTTAATTGACTGGTCCTGCATCCTTGATATGGACCCCTTTCAAAATGACTAATGATTCTACTACTACAAATCCTACATCAGCGTCTGCTGAAAACAAATGGACATCCAAGCTGGATTCCAAGCCTGCCATGGCCACCTCTCCTGAAAATATTCAATGCCTTACCAGCAAAATCACCAACTTATCTTTCACTTGCCCTATTCTGCTCACCAGGTGGCACCTTCCTGAACTGCATGTCATACACCTCTGATGGACTGTATTGTGTTGTTACTAATCATAACACTTTCTTATGGACCTTCGATATGTAATGTAGCTATGCCTAACTTTTGTTTTGTTCAACAGCAAAGCACAGTAATTGGCCACATGGTTATCACCCCAGTTCCCACCTTAGAACCAGATTACATTGATAGTGACCCTGACTGTCTTGGTGCTGTTTCTCAGTACATACCAGTGTCTAATGTACATATTGATCCACTTACTCAACCTGAAAACTTTTAGATAGAAAAGTTTCCCATTTGGTACATATTAGTAATACTATTACAAAAGCTGGACATTCTTTGAATGCTTTATTTAATGCTGATGACTCAACTGTTTTAGCCAATGCTGCCTTAGAAATGACACTTGATGGTTTTGTTATTCTTCAAGTATTTGATATTTTTCACGATTATTACCTTATACTGTGTAAAGAGCAAGTGCTTAGCAAGGGTGTATATCTTAAAGAATGAATGTTAGAGGCCTTTAGGTGCCTCTGTAATAATTTTGTTTGTTTGTATTTGCTTCTTTAATTACCTTTTCACAATTTTATTTGTAGTTTGCTAACTACTAGTAAAAAAAAAAATGGAATTCTTGTATTATGATTTCAGAAAAGTTTTACTGGCAAAGCTGGCAGTGTTTTTCAATGGGAAACTGCAAACCTGTGTAACCCCTTGTTATCCGGGGTTACTAGAATCCCAGTAAGACCTAGTGCTAGGCAGGGAAGGCAGCTTGTGAAACTCCAGTTAAATGGGTTTCACACTGTCTCACTTTGTTCTCAGTCTCAGCTGAGACTGAGGGATGACATCACCAATAGAACTTTCGCAGCTGCATAAGCCACATTGGAATCTGCAGCAGAGGGAGTTAGATAGAATGTTGGGAGTTTTCAAAGGGAAGAGTTCAGTTCCAGTTTGCTTTCAGTAAGAAGGAGTCAGTGTCCAATTTGTCTTGAGCAAGTAAGGTGTGCTCAAGTGGTGGAGACCACTGTTCGGGTCTCAGTGCCCCTTCCTCGGGTGGGGAATGTAAAGATCCCCATGCAGATTCCTGGGGCAATCACCTTAACTCTGCCAAGAGGAAGAAAAGCTGCCAGCTCAGTTCAGCCTTTGTTTTGGAAAGTTGGAAGATTTGTGATTTGCCTGTGGGGCACCTGCAGCTAAAGGGTGAGTGTTTGCTCTAACATGAGAGGGCAAAAATGTTTTCTTCAACCTGGGACATGTGAGGAAATCTAGGAATTGAGCTACATTTTGGGAAGCCTATAGGACTAGGCCAAACAAGTAGAGTAGTGTCAAATGCTAGAGTGCTGTGTGATTTCAAGTAATATGTAGAGGAGATGCGCCAGTTCATCTTCCCTTTAATATACATTCAGAAGTTTCAGTTTTCCAGAGAAATGGCTGGGTATGGGCTGTGGGAGCTGTAGGTGGGCAACCCCCCCCCCCGTGTTTAGTAACCAGGTCCACCTGTACGGATTTCTGCTGTGGTAGCTACTTTGCCTCATGCACTTGGCCAGTGATGAGGGAAGTACCCAGACATGGGGTTGCAAAAGGGGAACTCTTTCTAGGAGTTGCAGACTCTAAGTGGTGTGGGGAGCCAAAACAGGATAATTGGTTCATTCTTCCAATGGACCATGAATCAAGTGGCCAGCAGGGGAGCTGGGCCAGTCAGGCTGTGTACCCAAAGTGTGTGCAAGTCTGGGCTGTCTGCCTGGTGGGTCCAGAGCCTGAAAACAGTATAATTGGTTCATTCTTCCAGTGGATCACGTTGTAGTCTCTAATCTGCATTAGCAGGAAATGTAGCCCCATGGGGGTCCATCTATGCTTTGTTTTGTTCAGCTAGTTTGTGAATAAAAGCCACACTGAAGAATCCCATTCCGGGTTCTGGACATTACAGTTATTGCTTTCTGTGTTCTGATTTACTTGGGTGCCCCTGTGCAGAGTAGCTAAACCTAGGTCCCCCTGTGCCGAGTAACCTCAGTCCTCCCCGAACCTAGGTCCCCACCAGGTACTGCTGTCAGTGTCAACAGCATGCCACCTGTCGTTTTGGCAAAAAGGCAGGGGTGAGGGGTTACACCTGTTTTCAGATTTTTATAGAGAAGTAATACTTTCAACCACCAAAATATTATATTCTTATTAGAAATATGTGATGTTTTTGTTAACCTGTGATCTTTTGTTACAGTTTAACAGGTGCATTTTTTTCATAACCAGATTTTAACTGGGAAGATGAAAAGAGAAGCCAGTTATTGCTTTACAAATTGTAAAATGAAACAAATGGACCACAATAGTGCAAACTTATAAAAGTCAAAGTTTGTTGCTGAAAGAAGTATCTAGTTCATTTGAAAAAAAAAAACAGAAAACTATGTTTAGTTTCCCTTTGAAATACATTGGGCTCTTAAGTAGCTAGCAGTTTGACATCACAATACCAGAATTCCACTGAATTCTTTTTTTTACTAGTAGTGTGAAAAACAAAGGTAAACATCCTCTTATTTTACAGCCCTAACATAGAGGATTATGTATGAGCAGTCATACATAACAAGGATATTCTTGTATTAGGAGGTTTCCTTATTAACAGATGACATTGAGAGCGCAGCTCGAGAGGTACTCTGTTACCAAGGGAACCTCAAGATACATGAATATCCTTGTTTGTGTATGACTGCTCATACAATTTTTTATAGTGTATGGGCAGTCACAGCATAGAATATCACACAAAACATTTATTTATTTTAACTGATGCAGTGTGCTGCAGATGTTTCTGCAAGTTCAAGTTTAAAAACAGCTTAACTGGATTGGAGGAAAGCAACTATGTTGGCAGCCTTCCAAGTTGTTATGCTGCAGGTATTGACATAGCTAGTGCAGCATAATAACTCCATTCTAGTTATGGATTTCTATCCATAACAACTTTCTATCATACACTATATAGAGGATAATGGCTGGGGATCGGGTGATAACCACACTGTAATCACCTCGAGTGGTTGCTAGGGCAATAAGGCAAACCTCTAGAGTGCAGCTTGAGAGGTTTACTGTAGCCCTAACAACCACGAGAGGTGATTTCAGCGTGGTTGTCACCTGATCCCCAGCCATATCTTTTATAGTGTATGGTCAGAAAACACTGTTTGCATTCTATGTGTGAGAATTATGGAACTCTGGTGCATTCTTTTTTGTTATGCCACTGTTTGGAAGTTCCAAAGTGTGGTTAACAACTTTTAAAATTCTAAACAGTGCATAGCAAAGCTGTGTGACTGCTATTATGGTGGTTAATAGGCACTTACCATACATTATAAATATTTTATTATAAAAGTACAAAGTGATTACTAACACATTACAGTACAATAAACAAAATAATCAGTTGCCAGTTAATTAGAAGTAAACACCTTCTCTTTAAGACGTACTCTAAAACACTGTGAACTGATGTTTACCATTAAAGTTTGCACAGCTAGATTGTAACAGATTCTGTACCAACCTACTTACCATACTTTTTGTTGCCTCTTTATTCGGGAAATAAGGGGGGGGGTATGTAGACCTACAAGCCCTAGTAACCCTCATGATACTGCCATCAGTTCAGTTTAAGGGAACATAGCATTATGATGTAGTGTTTTATTTGTGGTCTTAGCACACCATCTACTGATTAGTACATTTGCAAGTTTAGCATGACTTTCTGAAAAGCTTTATTGTCACCCGGGCGGTGACCGACTAGCCGACCAGGGAACCAGGAGGCTGGGAGAAGCAGGCAGAAAGTTGGCACAGCCCTCGAGCACCAGAGACCAGAGGGGCTCCGAGCCGCCAGCGGGCAGGCGGCGACCAACTAGCTGACCAGGGAACCAGGAGGCCAGGAGAAGCAGGCAGAAAGCCGGCACAGCCCTCGAGAACCAGAGACCGGAGGGGCTCCGAGCCGCCAGCGGGCGGGCGGCGACCAACTAGCTGACCAGGGAACCAGGAGGCTGGGAGAAGCAGGCAAGCTGGCACAGCCCTCGAGCACCAGAGACCCGGAGGGCTCCAAGCCGCCAGCGGGCGGGCGGCGACCGACTAGCCGACCAGGGAACCAGGAGGCCGGGAGAAGCAGGCAGAAAGGTACGGGCAAAGCCACCAACCAATCGGAAAGCGACCGCTAACTCTGCCTTGCTTCTGATTGGTGCGCCTTTCCCATAGACTTTAGCTGGACTTTGCAACACCATTTCTGGCCGGGATTTCTGTTATTATGTTTTATTGTTAAATTTATCTAAAAATAGCTGTTTTACTTTTTAAATGTGCCCAACTTGAGGGTTGTGTAGATATCTAGTTTTAGCCTGTGATTACAGCCTTTTGTGTTTCTGTGTGGGCTAGACGCTTAGGCGCCTAACCCCCATACCCTCCCAGTCTTTGTAGTGCAAATTCTGGCTTTTTAGCACCTTTTTGCAGATTGCTGCAATAAAGTGCCTTTGCTCACTGCCTTCTCCTCTGTCCCCTACCTTCCAGCCGGCACAGCCCTCGAGCACCAGAGACCAGAGGGGCTCCGAGCCGCCAGCGGGCGGGCGGTGACCGGCTAGCCGACCAGGGGAACCAGGAGGCCGGGAGAAGCAGGCAGAAAGGTACGGGCAAAGCCGTAAAATTTTGCCCGGCCCTCCCCTTCTCGGGTTGATTCTTTATACACCTTTTCCGCCATTTCTCTAATCCACGCCCACAGCTAATTCTCTTCCTCTACTTTAACCCCTACCTTCCTTCCACAATGCTACTTTGCTTCCTTTTGCTACTGAGCCTCTCATCTTCCTCAATCCCTAATGATAATTATGATATACCCCATGCCATGGTGACTAAGGCAGTGTATATGGCCTGCCCACCCCTGCCATCCCTAGTGGACACCCACCAATTCCATATTTATATCCTGCCATTTTTGCACTGCAATCCCTGGGGTATCCCACATAAAGGCTCTCTATCCTTACAACACTCCTCATGTGCCTTGCACCCATTTTGGCATTACATTAACCCACTATGCCTGTCCATCAGATTATTACTTTGTGATAAATTCCACACCCATATTACAGGACCCTCACCCATTACACATTGGATCCCCACTAAGAGGAGGAAATGCTCTGATCACTCCCTATCCCTATCATTTGGTGCCCTCCTCAAACTAATCTTCTTCCTTCTGATCAGTATTGGTACTATTGAAATCAATCCTGGCCCCACTGAAAGTTTTTTATCCCCATCTGATCTAACCTCCATAAATGGCCTAAGTTTCCTTCACTTCAATGCCTGCAGCCTCCTAAAAAAGTTCTCCTTAATACAGGCCTGGGTTGCACATACCCTACCTGACTTCCTGGTTATCTCTGAAACTTGGCTCAGATCTACAACAAAAGATAGTGAAATAAACCTTCCCAATTACCAGCTCTTCAGATCAGATCACCCTTCCAGGGGCGGTGGGGTGGCCATCTATGTCAAGGAAACCATCTCTGCATCCTGCCTCATTAATACATCCGAACCAAAGGAATTTGAATGCTTGTCAATCAAAATATCCCTTCCTAACATGTCTTCCTTTAAACTGATTGGCTGCTATAGGCCCCCCTCTGCAGGCCTCAAACTCCTATCCCACCTAGGAACAATACTCAGTCTAGGCCCTGAAGATACCATCATCCTTGGTGATTTGAATTTAAATTGGTTATCTAATGCATCTGCACCCCTAGTAACCTTCTGTGACACCTATGGATTCACTCAATTAATCAAAGATCCAACAAGGATTAACCTAAAAATACTACCAACAGTTCACTTCTGGATATCATGATGGTAAACAAGCCTCACTTATATTCTCATGCTGAGTGCTGCCCAGTGACGTAAGTGATCATTGTCCCATAGCTGGCATAAGATCTACACCAGCCATCCAATCCTGCAAAATTTCTCCATAAAAGGTCAAAAAGAATTTCCAACATCTTGGATATCTCCATGATTTGTGCAATACAACATATTGGCAAGATTTCTACCTTACAACCTCAGTTGAGACAGCTCTTCAGATCTTAAAGGATATTATCACTAATGCCCTCAATATACATGCACCAATCACCAGGGTCAGAACCAAAGTAAAATCTTGTTGTTGGTTCACTGATGACCTTAAATCAGCTTTGTTAGCCAGAGACAAACTCTGGAAAAAGGCAAGAAAAACAAAGGATACTAGAGACTGCCTTCAATTCAGAAAAGCAAGAAACTCATGCACAAAACAAATAAGAAATGCCAAAGCTATAGAGCTGAATTGGATGCATCCTATACTAACCCATCCAGATTCTGGGGTACTATAAAGGGAATTCTAGACCAAAATTCTACCCCCGCCTTACCCTCCAAACTGCTCCTAAGTGACATAGAAATCACTGACAAGCAAGAAATTTTAAATGCCTTCAATGACCATTTCACCACAGCTGGCCTAGCATTTGACTCTTCACCTGCAAATCTCTTGAGATCATCATTAAACCATCAATCCACTGTGGGACAAAAGGCTGCTTCAACATTCTCCTTCAAACCAATATCCTTAAAAGAAGTAGAAGACCTCCTATCCAATTTAGATACATCTAAGAGTGCAGGTGCAGACTCCCTGGATCCCTACTTTCTTAAAGTAGCACTGCACGCCTTATCTGCCCCCTCACTCACCTCTTCAATCTTTCCCTAGCTACTGGTTCCATCCCCTCTATATGGAAAAAGCTCAAGTAGTTCCACTACTTAAATCAGGGTGATCCCATGGACCTTAACAATTACAGGCCCATTTCCATCTTACGGTATTATCCAAGATGCTTGAAAAATTAGTAAACTTCAGTTAAGGGCCTATCTGGACACTAACAACCTCCTAAATCCAGCACAATCTGGTTTAGATCAATGCATAGCACCATCTCTGCCCTAGCCAAAGTCAATAACGATTGGAAGACTGCCTTGGATAAAAGAATAGTACCTGTGCTGTGTTCCTGGATTTGAGTAAAGCATTTGATACAGTGGATCATGAATCATTAATCTCTCTCTTAGCTCTGTAGGCCTTGATTCACTTCTCTCAATTGGTTTGGTGCTATCTCTCTGGAAGGTTACAATTGGTAAAAATGAAAATTATCTATCTACCTCTAAACCACTGCTAAGAGTGTACCGCAAGGCTCTATCCTAGGCCCCATCTCTTTGCCATTTATATTAATAACATTGATTCCAACCTCTCTCAATCTAACATTCACCTGTTCGCTGATGACACTGTATTATATGTCAGCAATCCCTCACCATCAAAAGCCTGTGAACTGTTACAGTCATAATTCTCCATCCTACAACACAACCTATTGGGAAAAAAATTACTTCTAAATGCCAAAAAAACCAAAGCTATGTTCTTTGCCACAAAGAATTGCTCTTCCACTACCCCATCATTCAGCACCCCACAATTATCCACCTTATTTGGAGAAAAGCTGGAATTTATGGATAAATTCAAATATCTTGGAGTCTGGATTGACAATAAGCTTGACTACTCTGTCCACATTGAAGAGCTATTATAAAAGTTGAGACAAAGACTTGGCCTATTTTACAGAATAAAACACTACCTTACCAGAGACTCCAAACAAAGATTAATCCAAGCATCATTCCTATCCCTTATTGACTATGCTGACTTTCTCTATGCCCATTGCTCACTCTCCCTCTTAAATAAGCTGGACACCCTGTATTATAGAGCCATCAGATTTATTACAGACCTTCCCTCCAGCACCCATCATTGCTCTCCTTACATGGCAGTCAATTGGACATCCCTACAGCACAGAAGAAAAAAGAATGCTGCAATCTGGATATTTAAAGCTTTATCAGGCAAACTCCCCTCCTACATCTCAGACTGTTTCACCCGAATCACATCCAGGCCATACACCTTAAGGATCAATAAGCTCATTATGCTAAAGATTCCCAATACCTGCACCTGGTTTGGGAGGGCTGCTATCAGCTATTCCCTAGCATTTGTCTGGAACTCACTCCAAAAATCTATGAATCTGAATACCCTCTTACCCTTATCATCCTTCAAAAATTATATACCACCCTATTTCCAGAGCTGTGCAACTGCTTCCATAAGGCCTAGTCTCCCATCCAAACTACACCCCTCCCTTCTGTAATCCACTATGTTTAGTTTCCTTTCTTCTACCCAGCCAGTTATCATATTTCATATAAAAGCCTACAGAAGCCCTATTATTTGATTATTATCCCTTCTATATCGATTATCCTCTTCATTTTTACAGGTTAAGTTATTGTTACTGTGCCTTGTATATCTGTAAATTTTGTATATATCTCTTATTTATTTGATTGTACTAATGTTATGCTATTCTCATGTCTTTGTAAAAAACTTGTATCCTTCTTTGTATGACCACTCAGGTCCATCTTGTAAATGAGCAACGCTCAATGATGTTCACCTGAATAAATAAAGATTTTGATTGATTGATTGAAAGGCATTGACTGTCAGCAATATTGCTTATCTACAGTGGCGTGAAAAAGTATTTGCCCCCTTCCTGATTTTCTCTATTATTGCATATTTGTCACACTGGATGTTTTCAGGTCTTTAGACAAAATATAATATTAGATAAAGGGAACCTGTGTGAACAAATAACACTTTTTTTTTTTTACTTATTTCATTTATTTAATGAAAAAAGTTAACCAACACCAACTGGCACTGTGTGAAAAGTAATTGCCCCTAGTTAAATCAACCCAATTAAAGGGATAATTAGAGTCAGCTGATTGAACACAGCCAGGCTTGATTACAGCCAGCCCTGCTCAATATAAACCTCACTTATTTTGGCCCTTACCATCAGAGTCACGTTGCCAGCACAAAGATTCAACAAGCACATTATGCCATGATCAAAGGAAGTTCCTGAAAAGATCAGAAAAATTTGTTGCCCTCTATCAGTCTGGAAAGGGTTACAAAGCTATTTCTAAGGCTCTGGGACTCCATCGAACCACAGTGAGAGCTATAATCTCCAAATGGAAACATTTGGAACAGTAGAACCTTCCCAGGATTGGGGCGCCTGCCAAAATTACTCCAAGGGCACAGTGTAAAATCATCCAAGAAGTCTCAAAGGATCCTAAAACAACATCCAAAGAACTGCAGGCTACTCTTGCCTCAGCTAAGGTCAGTGTTCATGACTCCACAATCAGAAAGAGACTGGGCAAAATGGCTTCATGTGAGAGTAGCAAGGCGGAAACCACTGCTAACTAAGAAGAATATAAATGCTCATCCTCATTTGCCAAGAAGCACCTGGATGATCCATGCCTTTTGGGAAATGTTCTATGGACAGATGAGTCCAAAGTGGAACTTTTGGACAACATGGATCCCATAATGTCTCGTGATAAAGCAAACACAGCATTCCACAGTAAGAACACCATACCAACAGTCAAACATGGTGGTGGTAGTGTGATGGTGTGGGGATGCTTTGCTGCCTAAGGACCTGGATGACTTGCCATAATTAAAGGAACCATGAATTCTGCTCTGTACCAGAAAATTCTTAAGGAGAATGTCCAGTCATCCTTCCGTCAGCTGAAGCTGAAGCGTAGTTAGGTCATGCAGCAAGACAATGATCCAAAACACAAAAAGCAAGTCACATCAGAATGGCTAAAAGAAGTAAATTAAAGTTTTGGAGTGGCCTAGTCAAAGTCCAGACTTAAACCTAATAGAGATGCTGTGGCAGGACCTGAAACGAGCAGTTCATGCTCGAAAACCTACCAAATGTTACTGAATTAAAGCAGTTCTGCAAGGAAGAGTGGGTTAAAATCTTCCACAGCGATGTGAAAGACTGATATTGAATTATAGGAAGTGTTTGGTTGCAGTCATTGTAGCTAAATGTGGCATAACCAGTTATTATGTAAGGGGAAATTACTTTTCACACAGTGCCAGTTGGTGTTGGTTAACTTTTTTTCATTAAATAAGTGAAATTAAAAAAAAAAAACAAGTGTTATTTGTTCACTCAGGTTCCCTTTATCTAATATTACATTTTCTCTAAAGACCTGAAAACATCCAGTGTGACAAATATGCAATAATAGAGAAAATCAGGAAGGGGGCAAATACTTTTTCACGCCACTGTATGTGCACATGTGAAAAGTTATAGTTTTGGGTGCCAAGACACCCATCTTGTCCATCAATGAGAGCCTTGCATGGCTTGGCAGATGAGACGTTACTCAGATAATGGACCCTGTTATCTTTACTATATAACATGACATAAGTTCTTTGTTCACTGAGTGTTCTGCATGATCACCAGAGTGTCTGGAGATGTGCTGAACTCCCAGCTATCTAGGTAAGCCAGTTTGTATGTGTACTGGATAATAAACTTTGTAGACTGCAACACCTGTCTCTCTGTAATGCCTGCCATCAGGTCAGTATTCTGCCAGAACCCTAGCTTACTAGAACCATGCTTACAACACCCACAGCTGGTTTTAAATTATGGCTGTAAGGTGGAAGTGGGGGATACCAGTGATGGGACTGAAAACTAGATGCTGGTGTTGTATTAAAGCTGTTGGGTGCGGATGGTAATACTTATTTATTGTATTTATTCATTCATTTATCTATTTATTTATAGCATTTTGGTAGCCTGGTAAATCCACTGAGACCAAAGATCCCTGTTTCAGTGGTGATCTGAAATTAGTTACATGCAGCATATACAATACAACAGTTTACAACAATCAGGAACAGAGGAACACAGAGATAGATACTGTATATAGCTACAGCATAATCACAATAGTAATTCATCACAAAGGGAAGTCATTTGCTACACTGAACGGGAGGAGAAGAACAAATTCTAAAGTAGGTAGGCATATTGCAGACAACAGATATGATAAATTAAATAGTCTGGGTCATCATATCCATAGGGGCCAGTAGTACTCTATAACCACATAAGTTTGAAAAAGAACCAGTATGCAGAATCATACCACCAGGGGCAAGGATAGTGGTTCAGTGGTAGTAGCTGCAGTGGCAGCATTCCAACATGTACACTTTTAGACCAGTCTTGAACCCTTCTAGCGTTAAAGTACTGGTCACATTCTCAGGGCGTGAGCACCAGTAGTAAGGTGTAGAGTACCTGAATGATCTTTTACCTGCAGTGGTGCATACCTAGGGAATCTCAAGTAGGTTACTACTTGAGGAGCAAAGGTTTCGTCAGGAAACCTTCGGTTTAAGCAGGGCTACCAGGTTGGGTGGGGTATAAACACTAGAGAGTTCATAGACGCAGAGACAGTAAGGGAGGTAGGAGAGCTTGAGTTCAATAGAAGGCCAATTTAAATCAGCAAGGACTCACAGTGGTGCTTCCACGGGGAGACGTGGTGAATCCCATTATTTTGTTATATTATACAATCAATTTGTGGCTTTTAGTTTCCCTAAGGAAGTGTAGAAGCAGGACGCCATAAAAAAGGGTGGGAATTAGGGCGCTCTTAGCAATAGCAATCCTTGAATCATTAGTCAAGGAGTTAATGAGCCTATAGAGAAAGCCAAGTTTCTGGTGTATGGTCTTAGCTGCATGCTCAACATGTGATCTGAAGAACAATTTTTGGTCTAGACACCAAGGTATTTAACATTGTTGACAACTTCTATCACAGACCCTGATGCAGTGTAGAGTGGTAACAGGTGTTGCCTATGCTCACCCAGATGGCTGGTTCCAAAAAGGACAGCCTTGGTCTTTTTGTTATTCAGTACAAGTGAACTGAATGCAAACCAGTTTTCTAGGGAGTGCAGGCTGGTAGCTAAGCTTACAGCAATAACACTAGTTTAGGGATGACTACAGGATACCACAATGCCATCTGCATACAGGATTAGGGGCCCGATTCCAAGAGGGGCTATGCCAGCATAAACAGAGATATGCCAACCCCCATGGCATATCTCGTGACTTACCCCATATGTTACACCAGACCCAATTCCAGGAGGCACCCTGTACCATGTTGGATGTGGCTAAGAATCGTGGGTTACACCACCCACTATGCCTTGGCCAGCAGCGCATCGTGCAAGTGTGGGTTATGACAGCAACTGCACCCTATTCCAGGAGGGTGGCTGTCGTAACCCGTTGGCACAATTCTATAAGCCACAGTAGCAGAGCTAAGTTAGGGCAACTCAGAGCTGTCATAAGGGGCATCCGGCAGCTGGCAGTATTGGATGCCTGCTCTGCAGTGCCATGGCAACAGCTCCATTCTGTACCCCATGACCCCTCAGGCACACCCATGCCCCCCACACCCCCAATTGTCAGGGACCCCCAGGGGTCCATACACATGAGCACCCCCTCCAGGCATGTGTGCCACCTGTCCTGCCCCCATGCCCTCTGGTGTCTGCTGTGCTGTTCCAGGGCAGGGGGACTTCAAGGGGCTACCAGTCGCAGGATGTGAATTGAGACATGTGGGGTATTTATGCCATGTGCGTGGTGTTTGCCTCCACATGGTGTAACCCATATGTCACAAGTGCCAGGACCCTTCCGCTCTTGGAATGTGGCATAAGGTCCCTGGAGTAGTGGCAAATGTCACAGCTCATAGACCAGTGAGTTGCAACATTTGTCTTGGAGTTGGGCCCCAGGTTTCCTGTGCCACAGTTTCAACCAATATCATTAATGAAGAGGGTGAATAGTAATGGGCCTAAAATACAGAGCCCTGGGGAATGCCATCTGTTACGGATAACAGCCTGAGTGCACACCTCTCCACTTTGCCCCTGTGTTCTGTTCAATCGATAGCTTGAGAACCAAGTGTGCAAGAGCTGGTCAAGGCCAAGAAGCAGCCCATGATTAACCAGGTCAAATGTCTGTCAAATTGATGAATATGTCCCCAGTGGGGGATCCATTATCCATAGCACTTGAAGTCAGTTGTGAACTTAATCAAGGTCATGTCAGTGCCATGGCACTTTCTAAAGCCATGCTGATTGTCAGCCAGAAGATGGTAGTGCTCTAGGTAATCCTACACGTGGTTGTAAACCAGCTTTTTCTGCACCTTAGCTAGAGGGCAGAGAATGGAATTTGACCTGTAGTTCTCTATATCATCATGTGGCCCTATCCTGTGGATGGGGACTACTATGGCCACCTTCCACTTACTAAGACCACACCCTTCCATGAAGGACCTGTTGATTAGCATAGTGACTAGTAGGTCAATTGCAGGGGCAGCAACACTAAGTAGCCATTGTTCAAGTTGGTAGAAGCCAAGAGATGAGTCAGGCTATCTGCCGCAGCAGGGGCAGCACTTCAGATATTTTGACCAGCTTGAGATAGAATTGGGGTATAGGGGGCACAGAAGTAGTACCCCATATAGTGGGAGGGGAATGGGAAATTTGGGTTTGTATTTGTCAAGTTTAGTGAAGAAGGCATTGAAAGCCTCAGCCACTATGGATGGATCATTTGATAATTGGCTGTTGACCAGAATAGCTCCATCTTGTAAACTGGCACCCCTTTTAGTAAAACATTGATGTGGCTCCAAAATTTCTTGGGATCATGCAGATGGCAGTCCTGGAGACCATGTAGGTACTGGATTTTTGATGCCTTGGCACCTTTCTTACACTTATTCCTAAGATCCCTATACATTCTCCAGTCAGACTGGAGGTTTGAGGCCTTCTAAAGCCACCAGGCCTTATCCCCAAGTAATATGAGCTTTTTTTAGGTTGATACTGAACCATTTGTGGCACTTTACCCTTACTCTAAGCTTTCTGCAGGGATCATGAAGGTTGGCCACTGACATGAAGACATTGGAGAAGCACAAAACATAGTTGTAGCACTCACTGTAATTAGATAAATACTGCAGGACTCAGGCAAGTTTAGAGACATAACTCAGTCCTTTATAGACAAGCAGAGCATGATACAAACAAACTACTTGTAAAAAATAGTGGTGGCTTACAAAATGGACACCAACGTTTCACTTAGCAAGCTGCTAAGCTTCCTCAGAATGATCTGGGGACAAAGTTTAAAGTGCTCAATTTATACAGCCCAATAAAGTGCTCAACTAATCAGTGAGCATAATTTATGCTATCCATGTATAAAGCACAACCAATCAACAGAAAAAGATGTGCAAGAACAAGGGGGGACAATTTGAAAGTAGGGGGGTGGCTCGGAGGAAATGTGAGGAAGTATTTATTCACATAGAGGGTTGTGGATGCTTGGAGCAGCCTTCCTGAGGAGGTTGTGGAGTCAAAAACAGTGGAGGAACTCAAGAATGCATGAGACAGACATAAGGCAATTCTAGTGGGGGATAGGAGGAAGCAGGCTGTTAACTAGGATCTGCAGCTTATCCATTAGGTAGGAGATGGGCAGACCAGGTGGGCAAAGCAGTCCTTATCTGCCATCAAATTTTATGTTTCTATTTTATGTTTCTTTGCAAGGTATGCAATTTTAAATAGTGAATCAATTGTCTTAAAGACATATTCCATATTATACTAATACATTTTAAAAATATCACAATTTGAGCAGTTCAGCACAATACATGGGTTTGTATGATAATCACTTCATGATACCTTTTTGTGTTTTTATAAACTTATGGTTCTCATGGCTATGTTGTTATTGAAGTGAACATATTCCATACAATACCGAGGCCCAAAACTTCAACTAAAAGCCAACCAGACTTTTTATTTCTTCCTTGCTGCAGGAGACAAAGCATAGAAAATCTTCACTTTTATAGTTACAGCTAACACTTATGAATACCATAATTCATTTTGATATAAGCATAGTGTTATATATCACACTAATCCTCAAGGCTCTGTGCAGTTGCTTGCATCTCTAAAAGGTGTGAGTAACATGTTACCCATGTCTATATCCATATATATTTGTTAGCTGTATATCCACTCACATACAGTCCTTTGTGCCGCTACTTATGTCTCAACTACATATGTTGCCCATGTTAGTTGCCATACATTCTTTATGGTGATCTATCCCCTCATGTGTAGTACTATATACTATAGTCTATATCTCAAATGCTATGTGCAACATGTTTAGCCTGAACTAATTGTCCTACATCCATATTGTCAATCTATCAGACACATTTATGAGCACCCAGTGACCAGCAGCTTAACATCTGTACTTTAAGAATGCCGACAGGTCAGTGCTTTCATTCAGGCAAGTATTTTTTCTTGCCTTCCCATTAGAAAATCCAAAAGCTCTCCCATTGGCCCATGATTTTCTTAATATTTCACCAATTCAATACCTGTAAAGCTGATGTTATGTTGCCTGTGTGGATATTTCTGTATGTGTTTTACTATGGCATAAGTTTCATCTGCCCTCTGTGCTGCCCTTCTGTATTCTCCTATCCTTGTCCTGAAATTTCTAGTGGTCCTGCCTATGTAGTAGGCTCTGCAGCTACACATTAACAGGTACACCACCCCTGGGCTTAAACATGAGGTGAAATCCTTTATTTCGATATCTTCCCTGTTACTGGGTAGCTGAAGGATTTACAAGGAAATGTATTTGCAAAACATGCACCTACCACATCAGTGTGTGCCAGTGGGGGGGAGACCCACCCTGCTGGGTCTGCCTTAGCTGTGGGTCATGGACAGTGTTGTTGACTACCATATCTTTTATACTATGGCATTTGTGGAATACAATCTGTGGTCCTGCTTTGACAATGCTATCCAATTTCTACTCTAGTTGTAAAATTGACCAGTTACTACAAATTATCTCTTTTATTTTGTCTGCCTTTCTGGAATAGGTAGTTACATAGGGGCAAGTGTTCCCAGTTCTTCTAGTTCCTCCATAATTTAGGGTGTCTAATCTATTCATATTGTCCATGTTTTAGGATAGTGGGTGGAGCCTACACCCCCTTCTGCCAGACTATAGCTCTAAAATGGCTTTTTCTGCAACTACCTTTTTAGACAGTTGGATGAATTCCTCCACCACTGCAAAGTAGTGCACTCCTGCTCTGATTTTTGCTACTTCCTGCTCCATGTTAAAGGCATCTGAAGGGAAGGGGATGCTACTGTATCGTGTCTCAAAACTTCTTAGGATGTTAAAAAAAAATTTAAACTGCTGTTTTTATCATCTGTCCAGCTCAGTCTAATAGATGTATTAGATTTATTTCAGCAACCTAGGGGTTAACTCATTATATGATGTCTGTAAAACACTGAGCCTCTACAGCGTCAGAATACAGACTTGCAGTCTGTGAGCTATTTCGTTCCTATGGACAAACATACAAACTGTAGGGCGGGGTCTGTAGCACCATCACATTTTTGGCCTGAAGGATCTTGCCCTTTAAACAAACAAAAAGTAAGCATAAACTAGCATGACAGAGTTAAGTCCAGCTGCCCATGCACACACAGAACAGAAGAGTTGCTTGTGCTTGTTTGCTGTTTCTGGAGTCAGAAGTGTCAAGTGGAGTAAGTGAGGTAGTGTGTGTGTGTGTGTATACTGTATACACACACACACACACACACACACACACACATATACACACACACACACACACACACACACACTATCCTGGTTTGGGATAGGTGATGACAGACTACTGATCTCTTTTCTAGGATTTATGGTCTGAGGGTCAGTTAGTGTTTGAGAGACCATTCCCTCCCGTGCAGCAAAAGGCCAGTGCAAAACTGTTATGTTTCCATCTTCCAGACATAGTTTTAAAAGTAAACTAAAAGGAAAAAGAAATAACAGATTTACAGAGAGGGATAGAGTAGTTAGATGGACTCCATTAGTGGTAGGTAGGTTGTTTATTGCATGGATCTGGAACCTGTGTACTAGAGTGTTTGTTTACAGTTTATAAATATAATATATAAATATATATATAAAAATATTATATAAAAAATATAATTATAAATTATATAAAATATATAAAATATAATATATATCCCCCCCCTTTGGTAACCAGGTAAGGCCAACTAGGCATAGGTTCTTGTTTCTAGGGACAAACCAGGAACACTGGGGAAATTAAGTGACTTAATCAGAGCCACACAGTATGGAACTGGATGGTGTGGGAATCAAACCCATGTCTGAATGCTGAATGTACAAAGCTCATTTATAACTCACTACTCTAGCCACTGGGCTACACTGCCAGCCCCATAAATAGTGAATAATTTAGGGATGGCTATTAATATCTCAAAGGAGAACTGCCTTGAATCAGCAAACATGCATATTTGTAAAAGTGGATGTTATTTTTTAAAATACCAGTTCTCATTTTGTTATTGCTTAATCTTAACTGGCCTTTTGGTAAATTCAGTGAGTGTTTGATTCACACACTGCTGGCATTGACCATTTTAGAACAGGATGATCTTGTCAAGAACTTACATTGTTGGTACAATTCATCTGTGTTCTAATTTAGAATTCTTAGGTTCATGGGGACATAAACATCATACAATTCTTAGATGGCATTTTTCAGAAATTTGTAACCCAAAAATATCCAATGGGTTAACTAAAAGGCCAGCAAAAGTGGAGTAGAAACAGAAGGGGACCCACTATATGAAAACAGCTTCTACAGGAAACATTACTCACTGGTTGGGCTGGGCTGGGGTGTAGGAATATAAGCAGAACATAAGTATGAAGAAAACAGTAACACAACATAATAGTATATCAAGGACTAAAGTACTAAATCCTAGAGCTCTGACTATCAGCCTGCCAAGCAAACATTGGACTGTACTTTAAATCACATCACTCCATAAGATTTTCCTAAAAGGGTCCGATCGTCACCATTTGCAGGTAGCACTGTGGATGGCAGCTTAGCAACAGAACACAGTGTTAATATGATGCTGTGACACATGCACTAACACCACAAGAATTCTGATGATCATGCCCAAGAGTAAAAAATGGAGCATGCTTTCAGCAGAAGTGCGCAACACGTCAGACCAGCGAGTGCACCTATATGTCGTTAGCCATACTTAAGGTATTAGCATCATGTTTACAATACTTTACTCTTTAACCATTCAATGTGAACTAAAGCCTTCCATGTAATTAATTCTAACAGATGTAATGGACAACAAAAGGTGGAATATTTATTTATTTGGATTCTGAAAATACCTTTGAGTCATAGACTCATTTACAAAGGTTCCAAGTCACAGAGATAAGATACAGACTGGCATTACTAACAATTGATCAGTGATAAAGTTCAGTTTTGTTACAAACAACAGCAAAGACTAACATTCAAATGCTAGGGTTGCTTAGTACAGGTCCTACACAATAAAGGTTGAACACAGATATGAATCAATGCCTAACAGACTCTGATTAGGCTGAAAAGCGGGAAGGGGTAGAGTCAGGCCAGTGGCCATTGTCAATGGCAAAGGTAAAGGGAAGAGGGCAGGGTTCAGTTGTAATTTCAGGCACTTGAACTTAGGCTTGGGCCTTTCCAAAACCACCTTAGGGTACACCTCCTGACTTCATTTACCAAGGAGGTGGGTAGGCTGTTCATCCACAAAGGAGCCCTGTAGTTGAATGACCTTTGGAATAGAGAGGTACACTAGCAGGGAACCGAGAAGAGGTGCTTCTCAGAGCTATGGGTGTGCTTCACCTTAATATCTGGGTAGACTAAAGGGGTGAGCCCAATGGGGGAAGAGGCCAAGGACAATTTTTTTAGCCATGAAGCAGGTGTGGAACCTGAGTCTGTTGTCAAGATTAAGCCAACTGGTAACATTATAAAGTGAGCAGATATGGGGTGAGACAGTCACAGCCCAGGATGAGGCGGCATGCTTTATTTAGGGAGAGACAAGTCTAACTAGGGTCGAGGTGTTTGCCGTTTCATAAATCAGTAAGCCATAATCAAGCAGCGAGAGGACCAAGGAGGAGACAGCAAACCTGAGGGCGTCTGTGGTAAGACAGTGTTTGAAGCGGTGCAACAGACCCAACCTAACATTTAGGACCTTAGATAGGTGGTGAATATGATAGTGGAAGTTAAGTGCAGGGTCCAAGGTGATGCCCAGGTATTTAAAGGGGTCCACTTGTTCCAATGGGGTCTGATTTGAAGTAAGTACACGAAGGCAAAGCTCCTTTCGGGTGTTCAGTGGGTGGTAAACAGCATAACTTTGTTTTCTGTATAGTTGAGTGTGTGCTGCGCAAGGGTGAACCAAGCCAGCACAGCCAAAGGAGGACCGGAGGAGTTGAAAGGGTCAGGATTGAGGAGAAGAGGACAGCATCGTCCGCGATATAGTAATACATTGCCAGAACAGGACTTGGGGAGGGAGTTGAGAAAGAGGCTTGAATAGAAGTGGTCCAAGAATGGACCCCAAAGCACACCAGAGAGAACAGGCAGACTATTGGATAAGGTGTTACCAGTTTTGACCTGCTGGGGCCAGTTCATGAGGTAGTCAGAGAACCAGCCCAAAACATCATGGGAGAAACCCAGGTTGGCCATGGTGGTTAGGAGGGAGTGGATGACAGAGTCGAATGCCTTTGTGAGTTCAATGAAGACAGCACCAGTGATGTGACCCTTGTCCAGGGCAGAGTGTATGTGGGTGGTAAACTCAAGAAGGGCAGTGGTAGTACTGTGCCCTTTGTGGAAATCATGTTGTTTACAAAGTAAGTTGTATTTGCTGAGGTGATCAGTGAGCTGGTTCGATACAATCAGCTTTAAGGCCTTGGATAGAGGTGGGAGTATGGAGATGGGGCAGTAATTATTGGTATTGGATCAATCCCCACTTTTAAAAATAGGAGTGATGGAGGCAGATTTTCACTTAGAGGGGAATTTACCTAGGCAAAGGGAGTGGTTTAAAATGTGAGTTAGTGGGTAGAGGACCTCTTGAAGGGTGAGTTGAAGGAGCTTCAAATCTAGAGTCGATACTATAGGAGAAGTGGCGAAGAGCTTTTTTAAGGTATGGTTCTGCAAACTTGGGAGTAAATCAGAGCAGGTAAAAGAGAGGGGCTTATGGGGGAAATGGGGGCATTGCATGAATGTGGATCAAAGAAATTAGGAGGGAGAACATGGTTGAGGTTTGTGAAGGCATTATCGAAGGCCTCAGCAATTTGGGAAGGGTCAGAGGTCAAGGATCCATCAATCATGACCTGATCAGAAACCGGGTTAGGCTCTTTCCCACAGATTTCTTAATATTGTTCCAGAACTTACACCATGAGTCACAGGAGGTGGTTAAAGAGGATTTATAATACTCTGCTTTTGCTTTGCACACAGCCCAGGTGCACTTGTTCTGAGCCTCTCTGTACTTTTGCCTATAGAGAGAGAGAGGTCGGTCTTATTGAAGAGTTGCCGCAATGAATCTCTAGACTGCATCAAGGCCAGTAGGTGATCTTGGATCACTGGCTGCCTTTGACCTTTCTTTTGGTAAGTGGGGCATATTTGTCACATATATTGTTGAAGACCAGGATGAAGAGGTCAAGAGCTCTATCGGGATCAGAGGAGTTAGTTGTGAAGGACCAGTCATAGTGCTGAGGTGTGCCTTAAGACGCACCAGTTTACCAGGGCCAAGTTTGAGTTGCGTTATTAATTTAGGAGGAGATCTAGGAGCTTTTAAATCCAAAAAAGGAACACTGCGATCAAACGGTCCCACAACCAGCTGTGCAGCACTTCAAAGAAAGGCGACTAACCTTGAAATGATAGAATCCACAAAAGAGAAGTGCACAACAGTGCCTCAAAGAAAATGTAAGAGGGTCAGCAGTGAAGACAGAACACAGTCCACAGGAGATGTATCCCAATATTTGGCACGGGACTGCAATTTTATTCAAAACAAAGTCTTCACAGCAAAAGTAAAAAGTAATAATGGGATTGTATCGAACTTCATAAGTATGGCATCACCCCTAGTGCCTCAACTCTTGCAAGTCTTCAAGGGGTAATACATCCTAACATCCGAGCAGTTTTGAATGCTGAACTAATTAATATGTATGAGCCCTGTAGCTCAAGATTTAAAGTGGAATTTCACACTAAATTCAGACATCCAAATGAACAAATAAACCCAAATCATATTGAATAACTAAACTTAAATTTAAAAATCTGTAAACCTGATATGTAGCTTTAGTACACAGCTAATATTCTGTTTCAAGCACATTTATTGCACATTTATATATTCCAGGTGACAGAGGATCTGGATTCAACGGAATTGCGTGAAGTGGCCGCATGGGGAAGGGCACCATCCGTAATGGTGACTCCTTCCCAGCACAATCCCTCACAGTGAAGGGAGGGTAGGGTGACCAGATGAGGGGGTGGACGAACTGGGCGACAGGATGTCACTATGTGTACACACACGGGGTGGAGCTAGCACAGCGAGCATGTGCTGGGAGGGGGTGGAAGAGCTGTAGGGGGTGGCACTGTGGTGCATGGCGAGCTGTGTCATGGCATCAGGGGTGGGCTGAGTGGTTGCAGTGGGCGGGCTGGGTTCGGTGCTGATCACGATTTATTCGCGCCAGTCCAAACCTTTATTTTTAATGCCTACCCCCAACATGCACCCTCTGGGTTGAATCTCAAGTAGGGGATGCAGGGGGCTGAACCCACAGTGAGGGGAGGGGAGTGTGGGGGAGGCACAGAGTCCCCACAGAAAGCATTAAAAAAATCTTCTGGCACCGTTGTCCTGTGCGCTGGGGTAGTCAGAGTGCCGAAAATGTTTTTGGCACTCTGTGCGATAACGATGATTGCCTTTAGGCATTCGCTGTTATCACATAGAACCAGGTTCAACTGGTATCCTATTATAGAAAGGAGAGAACATGAAAAAACAAATTAATGTTGTGAACACTATTAGTGTCCTAATTCTAAGGTTAATTAACACAATTGTAGCTAAAGGTTCTACAAAAATAACAATGAGTTTGCAGGTGCTTGCCTTATTCTTTAAGAAATGGCTTAATATCCCATTTCTCATTCAGTCCATTTGGTTCGACACAATTCATTTTAAAATTACTCATGCATTCCTGTCTCAATTTGTTTGCTCCATCACCTCCTAGGGGCAAGGTTGTCACATGTTTAAGTCCCATAAATCTTAAATGATTGAGTGACGAACCATGGTGTAGAGTAAAGTGGATACCTACTGGTGAATCCATTGATTATGGATCCAACATGTTCTTGGATCCTTTGTTTCAATGGTCTTATAGTTTTCCCAATATATAGGAGATTGCAAGTACATCAAAAGGCATAAGCCACATATGAAGTATTGCACGTGATATGTTCCCTTATCTCCATTTCACTATGTTCTGGAAGAAAGGATTCTCTTTCACTGAACACCTTCCTCTTTTCCCAACTACCTAAGAAAAGGTTAACAAAGCTGGGTGCCATGAAGGCACCCATAGCTGTGCTGCATTTTTGTTCAAAGAAGACTCCCTCAAATTCAAAGTAGTCATTTGTCAATATAAATTTCAAAGCATAGAAGATAAATTATTTGGGTACATCAGTTCCTTTGTAAAATCCATGAAATTCCTCTGTGGCCTTGAGACCATCTTCATGGAGTATACTAATATAGAAGAATTCCACATCTATTCCCAGCCAGCTATACTCTCTATTCCATTCAAAATCATTTAACTATCTAAGTAAATCAGAAGTATCTTGAATGTATGATGTGAGCTTCTCTACCAAAGGCTTTAAAAAGAAATCCATAAATTTTCCTAAATTCTGAGTCAAAAAGGCCACCCTCGAAACAATGGGATGCCTGAGGTTTTTCTTTGTTTTATGCACTTTTGGTAGTGCATAAAAACAAACATAGGAAATTCCTTCCATAATAAAACATCTGCCTCAGATATTTGGGCTTTGACAACTGTCGCTCTAAGAAACAGATGCAGCTCTTTTCTATATTCAGTTGTTGGATTTATAGGGAGATTTTTGTAATTTGTTTCATTCATTAAATTCTTTACGATTTCCTCATACATTTCCCTATCCATGATAACAATGTTACCACCTTTATCAGCGGGTTTAACCACTATTGTGGTATCATGGCATATTTTTTTCAAGGCTTCTCTTTCTTTCCAGTTAAGATTCTGTTTCTTAGGGGCAGTGTCATTATTCAGTAAGTTCAAAACTTGTTGCTTTACTATCTTTTCATGGGTATTTATGGTATTGTTGTATGTCTTGGGACAGAATTCTGATATTGGGCGAAATACATCTTCTCTTCGCAATTTAAAGTCCTGCCCCTATATCAAATATTTCATTACCTCCTGCCCATTAAAAGTGGTACCATCTGGGAGTTCCTCCTGTTCCATTAATAATCCCTCCAGGGTATTCATATCTTGTCCAAAATCAATTTCTTCAGTAGTGGGACTCGAACCTGTACGTTTTCCAATCTCAAATGTCTCTGATCACAGTACCTAAGTGAGGCTCCAAGATGCCCTGCTCTGTTTCAAGATGGTTTATTTGTAAACAGCAACAAGTCCAAATCCAAGTCATCAGGAAAAGATGTAATTTATGTAGTATTAAACCACATGTTGATGTCTGTTATATCTTCAAGAAGAGGTTCTTCCTGATTTTGTTTAAAAAAAAAAAAGTAACTTCAGGTGTAATTTTCTGTAAAACTTGTGTAAGTCCACAAATATTTGAAAATGATTAACTTGTTGGGTTGGAATAAAATTAAGTCCTTTATTCAATACCTGTTCTTAGTGTATATCTAAACTTCTTTTTGAGAGATTCAATATCTGTAAGTTATGTCTCGTTTCCTTTCTCTCAGAATATGTTCTGTTCCTGTATTTGTGCTTGTACACTTCCCCACGCTTTCCTCTCCTTGTTTTCCTTTTTCTCTGTCTAATGGGGCAGGGTGCTTCTGAAAATGTTTCTTCCCAAACGTCTGTTTTCTGCCTTGGTCCCTTGGTCCTGCTGCAACTAAGCTTGTTTGTGTATCTCCACTTCTGTTTAAGAACCTGACTTTTGACCTTGATCTCCGACTCTGATCTCTGTCTTCCCCAGCTTAGTATATCACCCCGTTCATAATCCCCTGCATCTTTTTAACTTGCTTTTTCTCTGGATCAAATCTGCTTCATGATCTCATATTTTATTGTTAAGCTGGGTATTCATACTAACATACTAAAATGCCAGCAGAATAGGCCTAACGGTCTTTCGAGTCTGCTCGATTGGTCAGCCCCCACCCTGGGTGCTGACCTTGCTGCCCCCCTCGCCTTCTCTGGCTTCTCCCTTCCCAGTTCCGGATATTCTTGCTGCATTGGCTTTTGCTTCCAGAACCCTTCCCCTGTACCTGTCCCAGCCCCTCTTGAACCCCTCCACCATCTCTGCCTCCACCAGCCCCCTAGGCAGTGCATTCCATGGCTCCACCACCCTCTCAGTGAAGTAGCACCTCCTCCTTTCTCCCCTGAATCTTCCCCCCTCCAGCTTCCACTCATGCCCTCTAGTAGCCCCCTCCTCCTTCCTTGAAGCACCCTGACTGTTCCTCCCTATTTACCCTCTTCATGTACTGAAGACCTCATCATGTCCCCCTGGTCCTTCTCTCTTCCAATGTGTGCATTATTTAGCTCTTTGACCTCTCCTCATAGGTTCTGTCCCCAAGCCCCAAATAATTTTGGTTGCCCTCATCTGGACCCTCTCCAGGAGTTTAATGTCCTCTTTAAGTGTGGCCTCCAAAACTGCACAGTACTCAGGTTTGGCCTCACCAAGCAGTTATACAGAGGAGCATCACTTCCCTCTTTCTGGAGGTGATCCCCCTAGCGATGCATCCCAGCATCCTGTTGGCCTTGGCTGCTGCCCTCCTACAAGTCTCCGAGTTGTTCATTTTGACATCCACCACCACCCCAGGTTCCTCTCAGCCACCGAGACTTGTAGCATTTCCCCAGGGTGTACACTTGGCCGGGTTTCTGGCCCCCAGGTGGAGTACTTGCATTTCCCTGCATTGAACCTCAGCTTCCACTTTCTAGACCATCTTTCCAGAGCCTCCAGGTCCCCCTGTAGGGCCACCCTCCCCTCCTCCCCATCCACCACCGCCCCCAGTTTTGAGTCATCTGCAAAGAGACTCATCTCACTCCTGATTCCTGTCCTTATGTCAGAGATGTAGGCGTTGAACAGGAGGGAACCAAGGACTGATCCCTGTGGGACCCCACTAATGACCCTCTTTGGGGATGAGACTATCCCGCCAACTACGACCCTCTGGGTCCGGACATGGAGCCAATTGCCTATCCATCTGATCTTCTGGTTCCCCACCCCCATTTCTCCCAGCTTATCCAACAGGCCCATGTGAGGAACAGAGTCAAATGCCTTGCTGAAGTCTAGAAAAAGGACGTCCACTGATCTACCAAGGTCCAAGGCACTCGTCACCCAGTCATAGAACTCCACAAGGTTAGTCTGACACGATTTCCCTGAGATGAATCCATGCTGTCTATCATCCAGGCACCCTGACTTTTCCAGGTCCCCCCCAGCCTCTCCTTGACAATGCCCTCCATCACCTTGCCCACCACCAATGTCAGGCTGACAGGCCTGTAGTTCTCTGCCACCTCCCTTGATCCCCCCTTGTGGATAGGCACTATATGCGCCACCTTCCAGTCCTGGGGCACCCACCCTGTCCCCACTCCTGAAATTCAATACTTGTTTTAAATTTCTGGACAGTAGTTTTAAACAGATCTAATTCCTTCTGTAGTTCTGTATACTTAATTAAATCATTTTTTATAAGCAGGTCTAGAAAAAAAAACTCTTGAACATTCTGCTGCTGCTTTAAGCCATTCATCCTTGAATAGGAAATCAAGACCACAGGAGGGAATTATAGTAATCCTCAGGCCCCTGGGCACTTGCCCACAACTTAGATCCTCTTCCAGAGTGCTTACATTGAATGCAATTTCTGTATTCTTAATTTGAAAAGATTCTAATTTGATAAAGGCATTTCTAATATTGTCATTACAGTCTGTAGAATCTTGTTTTTTACCTTGCTCCTGGTTAAATCTCTCACAATTCTCTTCTCCTCGAATGTTGGATGTTCACTTTGTTCCCAATTCCAGCTTGTGTCTTCACTTGGGACTATAGCACCAGATGCTGGATTCATTATAATGCTCCCTGAGTAAATATAGGTAACAAGCTGAGAAACTTGCAGAAATAAGTTCCTAGGAGCAAGGTAAAAAACAAGATTCTACAGAATGTAATGACAATATTAGAAGTGCCTTTATCAAAGCAGAATTATTGTAACTCCCTCTTGTGGCCTTGATAATTTCCTATACAAGGATGAATGGCTTAAAGCAGAAGCAGAATGTTTAAGAGTTTTTCTAGAACTGCTTATAAAAGAGGATTTAATTAAGTATACAGAACTACAGAAGGAATTGGATCTGATTAAAACTACTGTCCAGAAGTGTAAAACAGTTATTGAATTTCAGGACTATAATACCCAGCTTAACAATAAAATACAAGATCATGAAGCAGAAGTAATCCAAAGGAAAATCACCAAGTTAATAAGAGATGCAGGGATTATGAATAGTGTGATATATTAAGCTGGAGAAGGCAGAGATCAGAGTCGAGGGAGATCAAGGTCAAAAGTCAGGTTCTTACATAAGTGGAGATACATGAACATGCTCGGTTGCAGCAGGAGCAAGGGACCAAGGAAGAAAAGACATTTGGGAAGAAACAAAATTTTCAGAAGTGCCCTGCCCCATTAGACAGAGAAAAAGGAAAACAAGGAGAGGAAAGCGTAGGGGAGGGCACAAGCACAAATACAGGAACAGAACATTGTATTCACCCTGTATTTTGCAAGCTGTTCGTGAAAACTGTAAGTACCTGTTTTGGTAATGTGTTCACCGTTTGTAAACTGTACCCTCCCAGGTTGTGCTTGAAAATAGGCAGGATTTTTTTCCTAATGCACTTACCCAGTTACCAAAAGCCAATAAATAAATAAACGTATTCTGAGGAAAAGGAAATGAGACAACTTACAGATCTTGAATCTCTCAAAAAGAATTTTAGATATACACGAACAAGTATTGAAGAAAGGATTTAATTTTATTCCAACCCCACAAGTTAATTTTCAAATAGTTGTGGACTTATAACAGTTTTACAGAAAATTACACCTGAAGTAAAATTTTTTGAAACAAAATCAGGAAGAACCTTTTCTTGAAAAGACATAACAGACATCAACATGGGGTTTAATACTACAGAAATTACATATTTTCCTGATGACTTCGATCTGGACTTGTTGATAGAAATACACCATCTTGAAACAGAGCAGGGGCGTCTTGGAGCCTTACTTAGATACTGTGACCAGAGATATTTGAGATTGGAAAGCTTACAGGGTCGAGTCCCACTATTGAAGAAATGGATTTTGGACAAGATAAGAATACCCTGGATGGATTATTAATGGAACAGGAGGAATTTCTGGATGATACCACTTTTAATGGGACAGGAGGTAATGAAATATGATATAGGGCAGGACTTTAAATTGCGAAGAAAAAATGTATTTCACCCAATATCAGAATTCTATCCCAAGACATACAATACCATAAATACCCATGAAAAGATAGTAACAACAAGTTTTGAACTTACTGAATAATGACACTGCCCCCTAAGAAACAGAATCTTAACTGGAAAGAAAGAAGCCTTGAAAAAAAATATGCCATGATACCACAATAGTGGTTAAACCCACTGATAAAGGTGGTAACATTGTTATCATGGATAGGAAAATGTATGAGGAAATTGTAAAGAATTTGTTATTGAATGAAACAAATTACAAAAATCTCCCTATAAATCCAACAACTGAATATAGAAAAGAGCTGAATTTGTTTCTTAGAGTGGCAGTTGTCAAAGCCCAAATATCTGAGGCAGTTTTTTTTTTTTTTTTTTTTTAATGGAAGGAATTTCCTAAGGTGCCTGGCTTTTATACACTGTGAAAAGTGCACAAAAGCAAAGAAAACCTCCAGGGCATCCCATTGTTTTGGTGGTGGGCTCTTTCATTCAGAATTTAGGAAAATTTGTGGATTTCTTTTTACAGCCTTTGGTAGAGAATCTCACATCATACATTCAAGATGCTTCTGATTTACTTAGAAAGTTAAATGATATTGAATGAAATAGAGAGTATAGCTGGCTGGGAATAGATGTGGAATCCTTATATACTAGTATACACCATGAAGATGGTCTCAAGGCCACAGAGGAATTTCTTGGATTTTACAAAGAAACTGATGATGTACCAAAAGAACTTATCCTCTATGCTTTAAAATTTATATTGACAAATAACTACTTTGAATTTGAGGGAGTCTTCTTTGAACAAAAATGTGGCACAGCTATGGGTGCCTCCATGGCACCCAGCTATGCCAAACTTTTCTTAGGTAGTTGGGAAAAGAAGAAGGTGTTAAGTGAAAGAAAATCCTTTCTTTCAGAACATAATCAAATGGTACCACTTTGACTATATCATCTGTATTTGGAAAGGAGATGGAAGATTGGTCTGTGCCTTCATTGATCACTTGATTAGAAATTATTTAAATTTAAAATTTACTTACACATTTGATCAAAAAAAGTTTGGATTTTTTGGATCTTAGTTTATTCAGTGAGATTGATGGAGACCAATATTATATTAGAATGAAAACTTTCAGAAAGTAGACAGCCACAAATTCTTTGTTACATGCAGAGAGTGCCTACCCCCAAACTTAAAGAAATCCATCCCCTATAGCCAGTTGTTATGCATTAGGAGGAATTGCAGCTCAGACTCAGATTTTGAATCACAATCAGAAGAATTGATATCTAGGTTCCAAAACAGAGGATATGATAAGCAGCTATTAGAGGATGCATATGAAAAAGTAAAGAGGATGGAAATAGATACAATTCTAAGAAAGAGATTAAATAAAAGGAGATACTGAGAATGTTTGTAGCATTGTGATGGAGTTTAACATGGCAGGACAGATGGGCAATACCGTATTTCGTAATTGGCCTATTTTATTCGGTGTTGAACTTGTGGGGAGAGCAGTGGGTCCTAAACCTCGTGTTACATTCTGTAGGGCAAAAAATATTAAAGATAAAGTGGTACACAGTAGAAAAAAGAAGATTGAAAATACTGAGATAGGCACTTGGCTCCCAAAGAGAACAAGTGGATTCTTTACATGTAAAAGATGTAACGTGTGTAAATATGGAAATATTGGTAAGACCTTTTTCCATCCAAAAGAACAAGGTAAAAAAATAGATATAAGGGAACTTATCACGTGCGATACTTCATATGTGACTTATGCCCCTTGGTGTACTTGCAATCTCCTATACATTGGGAAAACTATAAGACCATTGAAACAAAGGATCCAAGAACATATTAGATCCATAATCAATGATTGGCAAGAGACACAAGTAAGTATCCACTTTACTCTACACCATGGTTCGTCACACAATCATTTAAGATTTATGGGACTTGAACATGTGCCAACCTTGCCCCTAGGAAGCGACAGAGCAAGCAAATTGAGACAGGAATGCATATGGATTTTTAAAATGAATTGTGTCAAACCAAATGGACTGAATGAGAAATGTGATATTAAGCAATTTCTTAAAGAATAAGGCAAGCACCTGCATATTAAGTTTTTTCGTAGAACCTTTAGCTAAAATTGTGTTAATTAACCTTAGAATTAGCACACTAATAGTGTTCACAACATTAGTTTTTGCATGTTCTCTCCTTTCTATAATAGGATACCAGTTGAACCCAGATCATCAGATTGTTTGTCACCTGGAATATATAAATGTGCAATAAATGTGCTTGAAACAGATTAGCTGTATACTAAAGCTACATATCAAGTTTACAAATTTTTAAATAATTTAAAGTTATTCAATGTGATTTGGGTTTTATTGTTAATTTGGATGTCTGAATTTAGTGTGAAATTCCACTTTAAATCTTGAGCTACAGGGCTCTTACATATTAGTTTAGCATTGAAAAGTGCATGGATGTTAAGAAGTATTACCCCCTTTGAAGACTCATGAGAGTCGAGGCGCTAAGGGTGTTTGTCATACTTGCGAAAGTTCTGATACACCGATTGTTACATTTTTACTTTTTGCTGTGGAAGACTTTGTATTGAATAAAATTGTAGTCCTCTGCTAAATGTTGGGATACATCTCCTGTGGACTGTGTTCTGTCTTCACTGCTGACCCTTTTACATTTCAGTGGATGAGGCACTGTTGCGCACTTCTCTTTTGTGGATTCGATCTAGGAGCTTTGCAAGTCCAGGAACAGAGAACGGGGGAGTGATCACTAAGTGCATTTGGGAGAACGGTGACACTAATGATTTTGTATGGACCATTGGTGAAAATGAGGTCTAGCAGAAAGCAAGACCAAGTGCGCAGGTCCAGGTGGGGTGGGGGATGTAACCACTTGGGATAGGTCTTGGGGTGTAGCAGCATCAATTAGCTGTGAGGTGTCCCTTCCTAGCCAACTGATATTGAAGTCCCCAAGTATAATCTTTTCCATATGAGTTGGGAGGGTGTCCAGATAGGACAGTAATGAGAGGAAGGCTACCTTTTGGTCCCCGGGGGGAATGTATACAGCAGTGATAAGGAGTGGGGTTTGGGAACATCCCAAGGTAAGTTTAAGAGTGAGTGCCTGTGGTCCTGGACCCAGCTGGGGGCTTGGGAGCAGCTGCTCATGTAGTATAACCTTGCTGGAAATAGTGCATCCACCCCCACACTTACCCTGCCGGTCAATGTGTTAGAAGTTGTAGTCAGAGAGGGTAATGGATGAGTCAGGGATCTGAGGGGTAAGCCAGGTTTTGCCTACAGCTATGACATCAGGCTGATGCTGTAGGACCCAGCCCTGGAAGGAGTCCCACTTTTTTTAAGAGACTGAAAACATTAAGGGAGGCAATGCATAGCCCATGGGCAGAGGACTGGGTAGCTGCCTGGGGTACTGGAGGCCCAGGATTAGGGTGGACATTGCCTGACATAAGGAGGAGGAGTAGGAACCTAAGTGCAGGGTACCAGGACCTTTTTTTCTGTAGTGAGTGAGCCGTTCTGAGTGCACAGAGGTAGATAAGGTAGGAATGGAGAGGTTTAGTATGAGGGTTAGCCAGGAGGAGGAGTTGAAATGAGGGGGGTGGACTGCACAGGGGTTGCAGGTGGTATGGCTGCCAAGCACAGCAAGGCAAATCCAGTGTGATACGTCTAGGGCGGTGCTCATAAGAAGTGATAACAGGGGTGAAGGCCACATGCACCAAGCCATACGCAAAGGCTAGAGGGGGAGAGAGGGGCTTCCCATGCGTTAGGTTGCCAGGCAGCCAGGTTATTGTCTGACCCAAAAAAGGGGAGAGTATTCATGAAGTGTAATGGTTGGGGGGTCTGGACAGTGGGTAGTAGACAGCATAGTTGGAGAATTAGAGGCAACATTCTGGCATTTAAATGTAGTCCAAAGGAATAAGAGGAACCCAAGAGTAAGGCAGAATAGCAGCCACTAGTGGTGAAAGTGTATAAAACTACTAATGGAGATGTGGGCCGATTAGCTTACAAGCCCTATGGGCTCACTGCTATATAAGGCTGTGCTGACCAAGGGTGGTGGTGGGGAGCTGACGCTCTGTGTTGGTGGGACCAAATAAGTCAAGTCCTTGTGTGCTAGAAGAGAGGAGCTCCTTGTTGTGGGCTGCACACATACCTGCCAAAATTCGGGGGGTGAGGAAGGGCGTCTTGTTTTCCACGGCCCTCTCGACCTCAGGGACCCTCTTAGGATTCGTGTATGTATGCTGTGGAGGAAAGCACATGAGAAGATAGATATCTATATTGTGGGAGCGGGGGGGGTGTAGGCAAGGGCAGAAATGATCAAGAAAATCCTAATTTGGATTAAACAGAGCACTGCTGTATTTGGTTGTGTCAGGCTGTTCCAGCTCTAAATAAGAAAGAAACCAACTGTTGGATTGCATTTTTTCTTATTGTACAAGAGCCAGGGCTGAAGCACAGCAGAGACCTGAAGGGCACTTTAGGGGAAGTATAAGCTGTAGAGTCTAGGACACAGTCTTAATCAGTGCCCTTAACAGCAGAGATCAATTTGTAAATTTAGGGGACTGTAAGAGTACAGAGGTTTCAGGGCTCAAGAAGCATCACAGTTAAATAGAATATAAGGGCATTCCACAAAAGAAGAAATCCTTAATTCACAGTTGAAACAGCAGGCATTACTACATTAAGGAATACCATTAATCCTTAAAACATAGTTGTAATGTCCTTAAAGCACAGTTAAAATTGTTAGAGCAGAAAACCATCTCCAAGCCTACGCTGACAGTAATGTTTAAAGTAACAAAGCAGGAGGTAAAAATGAGCCAAGTCAAATAAGCAAAGTTCTTGTTTGCTGGAAGGAGGATCTCCTCATGGTGGGCTGTGCATGTACCTGCCAAAATTGGGGGTGGGGGAGGGCATGCCTTCTCATGGCCCTCTCAACTTGAGGGACCCTCTTAGGAGCAAGTATGTATGCTGCCAAAATTGAGAGGTGGAGGAGGGTGCCTTGCTTCCCATAGCCCTCTCAACTTCAGGGACCCTCTTAGGATCAGTGTATGTATGCTGCCGAAATTCGGGAGGGGGTGAGGGAGGATGCTTTGCTTTCCGCAGGCCTCTTGACCTCAGGACCCTCTTAGGATCCATGTATGTATGTATGTATGTATGCATGTATGTATGCTGTGGAGATGAATATGCCAAATGAAGCAACACAAGATGGACATACAATAGCACCTTGAAAGCAAACTAGTTTGTTAAGGAGTGGATATGTAATTAATGAATCTACAAGCTAAAATAGGAGAGCTTACAAGTAAAATGGGTATATATATATATATATATATATATATATATATATTTTATATTCATTACAACTTGCGACAGATTGATGCAACACAGACAGCAAAAACACGCATATAAAAGTCAGGTAAGAATATTGACTAATTTTAAGTATAACAATAGAAAGCAGAGCATATAAAAGAACACTGGAATGCATATGCACAAGAAATATGACTAGGAATCCACAACTAGCAGAGATAGAAGAAGCAGTAGTTTCTAATAGACACAAAGGAAGATACACATTGGTAAGCAGCATATGTTATGAGGAGAACAAGATATATTAGCAGTATAAACAATATGTTGGAAAATTCATTACGAAGAAAAAAGTGGTGAAATGTGTATGAAAACTAGCAGTTTATTGCAATGTTTTTTTTACAGCATCAAGGAAAAGAATGGATAAAATACCTTTGAAGCCTTATAAAAAAAAAGTTAAAAATGAACCATATGGTGCTATTCCATTGAAGTGTATATTTAAGGAATTAATCTTTGTTAAAAAAATGGGTAAAATAAGAATATTCACGAAATATGACTTAACAGAAGTACATTTACTTATTTTTATTTCAGAAAAAGTCCCTTTGACAAAGTGCATTCATTGCCACGTTATGTCCAGCTCTATATGTGATTGCGGGTTAAACTACTCAAACAAGGACAATATTTCCATCTGTACCTGATCCTAATACATGATTTGCTGTTTCACACCTTTGGTGTTGCTCTATCTATTAACAGTTACTGTCTCTGTACTTAGTCACTGCAATAGTCTACTCCAGTAGTTCACATTTTGTCATAGTGAGCCTCCCCAAAGCCTTGGAAAAGATCTTGAGCCTCCCCTTACTACAGAAATAATTTTGGGCCTCCCCATAGTTAGAACAACTATCATACTTTGCACATTACAGGAAGAATCCAATGAAGTGCATTTGAGCCATTGAGTTTATTCTCCCTTTCTATAACCGCCCTCCCCAGGTCAGCCTACTTGCTCCACACTTTTGACTTTTGGACCCTATTTACCCCTCGTTGCAACACTTCCATGGGTCAGACTGTTGTCAGTTTTACCATGCTCAAACACCTGCTCGGGGACCATTTTGCTCCCTCCTGGTCTTGCTCCCAGTATCTCTCTGCTTAGCCTTAGTATTTGTGCTTTTCTGCAGCCAGTATAATGGGTCAGTTGTTACCTTGTTCCTATTCATTTGCATTATTTTGCATTTTATTTTGCACAATTTCCAAGAATTGTATTTCCTCCATACAGCTTTCCCCGTGTCATACCAGGAAACAAGTGTTTGTTGAGCATGTCTTTCCTGGTAACTATTTTAGTACATAAATTTGCATGTCATTATTAAACACAGTTTGTTGCATCCTTTCACACAAAAACATCCAAAATTTGACATTTAAAATATAGTACATTTAAGGCTACTTTAGCCTCCCTTGGAACAGGTTGGGGCTTCACCATTTGAGAAACCCTGGTCTACTCTGTATCCGTCTTCATTCAGTGTATAATATGGAGCCTTTACAAATTAGTCCCTGACTCAAAGGGTTGTAATTCCAAGACTTGATACAAATAAATATAAATAAAAAATAAAATGTGCGAAATGTCAGGGCAAGAATAAAAAATTAAAAAAAAGAGAATGTTGTATGCAAAAAGCTTTATTTGTCCTCCTCCAATACATTTTTTATTACATTGTTCTGAGCCCACAGAGGGGACCACCACCACTACAAGCAATACGAATTCCATTACCCATAGATCACCTTTCACTTCTGTCATTGTTACCTGCAGGTCTGGGATCTTGTTTCCCAGACTGCGAGCATTTATGTACATGATTTTCCATTGGCCAGATTTCAGTGTGGTAGTTATTGGGTGAGGTCCAGCATTTCCTCTGTGCATCACATGGGGAGCCAGACCTTTTACCTTACCTGGTGATGCAAATGAACTACAAACATGCTGAACTCCTGTTTGATCACTAGCTGGGGGGGAGGGGAACAGGTGTTCTTCCCTTTTGACATATTGGGTGCTGCACCCTGCTCCACATTTGCTAGTTTAAATATTCTATAAAAACATCAAACTTCTGCCCCAATGCACTGACTTCCTCCTTAGTCAGATGCAGTCCATCAAATTTAAAAAACTTTCTCTTCCAATACTATTGCCAGTTACCTACAAATTTGTGTCCTTTTTCCTGGCACCAGCCTTTGAGCCACATGTTTAGCTCCCCTGTCTCCCCTCCACTGACCTTCTGCCCCCTCTTCCAGACTGTTAGGATCTCAGAGTAGGAGATGCCAGATGAAACGGATGACAGTTTGTCTCCCAGCCTGGTCAGGTGCCCCTTGGTCTCCACAATTGACCGGCTGGCGAGATCATTAGTCCCCATGTGTACCAGGACGTTGATGTTTCCTCTTGCTTCCTGCATTATTTTAGCAATGCGGTCAGTGTTTCTCCACGCTGATGTACCTGGGAGACCATTACCATCGACTGGAGGTAGGTATCAACTCCCTGAATCATGGAGTCTCCTATGATCAGAAGAGTTTTGGATTACCTTTTTGCCATTTTTGTTTTGGTTCCAATTTTCAGTGAGTATTGTTGTGCTAGCTCATGTGCTACAGTGTTGTGCTCTGCAGTGTCCTCTGCCTCTTTGTTTGATTTTGGAGATTGAGGTAGATACCCATTTGTAGTTTTTATATAGTTTGTGTAGGTGATACGTTGGAGAGCACAGAGTGATGGGACACCCGATTTGTCCCTCCTAACCACCTGCCAGCCTTCTGGACCAATTACCCTCTGCGGTCAAGTGCTTCTGTTGGATGTTGGAAATGGTGGGCAGTTCTTATAATACATTTCCTCCTGAATATGCTATTTGAGGTGCGCAATCTCTGACCATGCTGCCTGGTGCAGAGCCCTTAGGTCTTCAATGGGCCAGCATGTAGGACATTGTCCCAAATCCTGTATAACTACCCTTTTGAAAAGTATCCCAATGTACCTGCAGTTAATAATATCCATTCCAGATGAGTTACTAGGTTTAGAACCTGGTCAGAGTAATTAAGAGGAAAATGAAAGCAAAAGTGTGATTTTGTGTTTTGTTTTTGTATAACTTATAACAAGTTAAAATTTCTTGTGCTGCTGTAAATTAGGTCACTGTGTGGACATCCTTCTGATCCTTCCCTTCCTGCTTTCCTACAGAAAGTCATGACTATGCTAACCTATAAAAGGAGTGTAGGATGGGGTGGTTGGGGATGGGGTGGGTGGCTGGGTCCTTCCCCTGCCAAAAAGAAGAACCACAGATGAAAGAAATAGGGAGGTAAGAGCAGAAACAGTCAACCAATAACAAATGCAATAGTCCTGAAAGCTTATCCTAGTGATAGATAAAACTGTAAAACCTCTAAAGCACCATCTGTAATAATTTCACAGAAGATATACCCTGTAAAAAACGCTTTGCTACAGAGAAAAATAAAGCAGTAACAGAAGATATACCTTGCAAAAGACAATTTGAATCAGAGATTGCAGCAGTAAACTATAAGCATAAACCTGTAGGCACACCCCATAATAATGCAACAGAAAGTATACTCAACAACAACATGAATCAGAGAAAAATAAAATGTAAGCAACAAACAGTAACGACCCCTGTGAGTACAAACACACACACACACACACACACACACAGTAAATCTGCCTAGCCAAAATAAGCCTTAAATCTTTTTCCTTGCTCTATCCTTAAGTAACCTAGAAGAAGAGAGCGCAGGTGAAGCTAGGTGCCTTTGCCAGCAAACCTAGTCCTCTTTGCAGCTTGTTCATGAATTTAAATATTTGGGTGCGACATTTGACCCCCCTTTATCTTTTAAGTCCATAGTCATAATACTACTGTAAAAACTTGACAATGCCTAGGTCAATTGAGAAGGGCCAGACATCGTCATTATAGGATCGGAACACTGTAGTGGCTCAGTCAATTCTTTCAATTTGACTATCGTGATTCCATTTATCAGAATTCCAGTATTACATACTTTCTTTAATAGATAAGGTTTGTAAGTTATTACATTTTATTTTTAACTAGTCCTAAAAATGAACTTCATTGCACTTTAATTCAATTAAAATTTTTTCTCCTTAGCCATCCAAGTGGCATGGAGGGCTGAGGCATCCGTGCCTTACCTCCTGCCATGCCAGCGACCCATGCTTGAAGTGCGAGTAGGCCACTGGAAGTCAGTTGGGGAAGGAGAGGATCAAGCACCTGGAGGACTGCTCTCCTCTCCTGGGAAGGGAAGACTGGTGCTTCAGCCCAGTGACTGCTCCCAGGTGGAGGCCCATGGATAGTGTGAGTCTGCTGGGTGCCAGGAAGGGGAAGGAGCTACAGAGCTTCTGCTGACATGCACACCTCCATGTACGCATGTCTGGCTGTGTGAGCCCCAGTAACAGGGATGGGAACAGTAGAAAATAGAAAATACCCCAGCTGCGGGTGATGACTGACCCTCTGCAGGCTCTGTACCTGGGAAGAAACAAGTCTTGGAGATACTGAGGTGATGGGGCTGGGGTGGTGGTCTGAAGGGGCAGCTGGGGAGAGCAGAATAAAATGTATATAGAAAAAATGGTGCTCCCCTAATCAAGATGTTTACATATTTTGCTTGCATTGATTTATAAAACAGTAAATAAATACTAGTTTCCACCCATAGCCATAATCTTAGAGAAATTCCCAATTGGGGCTTACTCCTGCCTAGATATCAAACTCCATTTTGAAGAATTTTTTTTCTTTTGATGCCCCCTATGCTGGAATTAGCCCCCCCTGAGTTACGTAATTCTTGAACACAACATATTTTCAAGCAAAATCTCAAGAAAATGCTTTTACAGGAACAATCCATATGTAACTGTTTTTCATGAGCAACTTATCCTTGATTATTTTTGGTTTTGATTTTATAAAAGTGTGTGTTATGTATGTTAATAATTTGTCATGTATTAATATGATGCAGTCCTGGGATATTCTATAAAGGAGTCTTGTTCTCATAGAACTTCTCCTCTAAATTAAGAACTTTAACACAACAAATAAACATTGGAATCAATACTGTAGCCCCAGTCTCCCCCACTACTGGGATCTGTTATTGATGACTGAGCAGACAAACTGCCTATCATGAGGGAGCACTCTATAAAGGAAAAATTTCTTTGATATGCATTTTCTTTTGATAATTTGTCACTCCACCTGTAAGATTTCCTATGTGTATAGATTGTCCGAAATACTGTTCACTGTTCACCTCCACTATGGGACTTGCAAATAAAGTTCATGCTATGGGCTCATATTGCTCTTCTATAAATTATATTTGTTTCCAGTAATCTTGGTAAGATGTGAAGAGCCAATAAAGTGACATAAAACTTTGATTCTTTTTTTTTTTAATTAGAAAGTAGGGTTGTGTGAACACCTTTTCAGAAATATTTAGTATTCAACCACCAAATATTTGGGTATTCATTAAGAAAAATACCCCCACCCTTGCAGCACCATCCCACGACTGATTAGGTAAGTGAATCCTGTCTTCCCCTTAGCCTTGTAGCACCAACCCACCCTCCTGCCCCAATCCCAAATAGAGATGGGCCAAAGTTTAAATTTCACAGGTGAAGTTCACGTGAAATTGACAATTTCACCATGTGAAATATTATGCAGGTGCGACAACTTGCCTACAAGCCATGGAATTTCACCCACAAAAAAGTAAAATTTTTCCCACGAGCAGAAGAATTTCACCCTTGAGAGGTGAAATGTCACACCACACAGGTGAAATTTTGCATTTGGTGGGCAAAATTTCATATTTCGCAACAAAGTTCCTGAAATGCACAAAATTCATGAATTGTTTTGTGGAGGGGGTACCAAATTCACATATCTCAATCCCAATCCAGAGAACACTGGAATTAAAAAGTAAAACAAAAATCCTTCCCTCACCCATTGTATGTGTAAGTCCCTGTCCCCACCCTCCTCCCAGCTCAAACCTGGTAAATAATTAATTCCACCACCCTATAGGGCAACAATCCCACCTTGCAAAACCCAGCACCACATTTTAGAAATGATCCTGAAGTAGGTGACCAGTACAAGTCTCCTGCATCTGAGGCCAGCCACCATCTCAGATGAAGTTATGCATAAATAATTGTTGACCTATCCTCTTACCCTGGCAGCACTCTGATCCCAGCTTCCCCTTCCTCCAAGCACCCACAAGTAATTTTTGCCCCATGGCGAACAGCTGGCATGACTCACCCACATCCATAGCCTGCTCCTGTCTAATTAATTGCTTGCTCCTATAGTAATACCTTTCTAGTTTTACTATACAGAACAGGTCTGCAAGTGCTTTTATTTATTATGTAGTGCATGGCCATGGAAATGGGTATGTTGTACTGGTCGCCCATCATGGGACCAAAATTACTAACATATGGGGTCTGGGGAAGAGGATGGAATTTTGATGCTGCCAGGGTGAGGGAGCAGGATGTCAATTATTTGTGGGTTTCATTTTATTGCTTAGTGCAAGTGAATACTTTCATTGAAGGTGGATGGCAGTACAGAGGTGGGCAGGTTGTGGCAGTTGCCCACAGCTGGAGAGCAATTAGTAAAATGTGGATGCTGGTGGGGGGAGGCATGATTGGGATGTGTTCTAAAGGGTGGAGATAGGGTAAGAGATGTTATTTACCAGGTTTAAGCTTTTGGGGAGGAGGTTGGAAATAGGGACATATGCAAGGGTGAGGAAAAGATGTTCAGTTAAACAGCACCGGGATTTGCATGAGAGGGGGTGTTGAGAGGGTTGGGAGCTAAGATGGAGACAAACATGATTTATTTGAATGTTTATTGGGAGGGCATTGTGAGGGTAGGTTAGGCTCTTTTTTCTTGCCCTTTTTTGGCTGTTTGCCAAATAGTAGCTCCAGAATAGTCTCTCATTCAATTTGTGGCATTCAGAAAATACTGACCAGCCCTTGCACACCTCTGTTAAGAAGTACAAGATCTCCTATTTTTTTTTCTTGAGTTGCAAAGCTTAGTATTTTATTCTGGGCTGTTGCCCTTGAAAATTGGTAATACTCTGGTCTAAGAAGCATAAAGTAAACATTCTTGCTGCAGAAATCCAACTAATGTGATTCCTCATCAGGGGGTTTAAATTTAGCAGGTGGTCCTATGACCACTGCTGAATCAATAGCTCATAAAGGTGGATAGAGAAGGCTTCCCAGAGAAAGGAGAATATTTCTTATTAGCCTTTCTAGGCAGTGTTACCAGGGAGCTGGGGTGATGCCAATCTGCCAAAGTTGCCTCATTCAGAGTGAAAAACACAAGGGATTATGATGGGATCTGCTGGAAGAAATGTTAAATCATATAGAGTTCTCTTTGTGGAGTCTTCCTCCTCACCATAAAACTGCAACTTTTCTTGAATGTGGAGAAGTAACCTGTGAAGTGGGCTTATGAGGAAGGGTGGAATCCATTACAGCGACTCCTTCCTGGCACAATCTACTCACGATGATGGAAAGGTAGGGTGACCGGATGAGGGGATGGGTGAACCAGGCGATGGGCTGTTGCTATATGTACACACATGGGGTGGATAGGCTGTACGGGGGTGGTGCTGCAGTTGCTGGTTGAGCTGCATCATGGCATCAGGGATTGGCTAGTGGCTGGGGTGGCAGAGGTACTTGGTTCGGATCCAGGCGCTGGTGCAATTTTATTGCGCCCAGCTCAAACCTTTTAATTTTACTGCTTTCACCTTCCACAGTAAGCAGTAAAAATCTGACCTGCCATTGTGTTCTGGTGCTCTGGGGATGTCAGTGCCGAAAATATGTTCAGCACTGACTGAGCGATAACGGTGATCGCCTTTAGGCATTCGCTGTTATCATATAGACCCAGTAATTCCCATGGGTTATGTTAACTGCTGGTTAATCCTCTTACAGAAATAATTATATGAAATGTTATAATGCTGCGGGCATAAAACTACTCATGTGATGTGGTGTTGCATGCATGATTTAAATGGTAATTGGAACCGATTGCATGAGTGTGGCATGCCAGCAGCAAGCAAGTGTGGAAAGCATGCATTTTATGTTAATTTGGAACAGACTGCATGCATGTGGCATGTGTGCAAATAGGAAGTGGTCACTGACAACTGCACATATAAAAGTTAATTTACTTGCTCAAGATCACATCGTATACAAGTGGGGTTGATGAGATTCAAACCCAGGTCTTCAGATCCGAGTCTCTTGATTTGCAGTTCAGTGCCTTTGACCACTATTTTTATTTATTTATTGAAATGTTTCACCAGGAAGGCATGCTAAAGAACAAGTTACTCATTTTATGGTGTGACCTGGGGGGAGGTACAGACAGTAAAAACAGTGATTATGCATATAGCAATTCCATCCATGAAGGAACTATACAGAGAATAGAACTATGTTATACTGCCTGCACCCATATGGCTCACTTGTACTTCAATACAAATCTGAACACATCTGCATGCATGCAGCAGGTATATAACTTGTTATACTTTTTGATTTTCTTGTCCCTCTCATCTCAGCTGTACAGCTAAACTGTACTGCTCACATACCAATGGAAACGCATGTGGTTCTTCCCACCACCAATACACACACTTACCCATAGAAACTACTTAATTAGTTCTGTCTGGCCTGTACTCCCATTTTCTCTCTCCATGGTTTTGAATGCTTCCGTGCAAAAAGACAAAGTGGCAAACACAAAAGTAGCAACAACTTGACACCAACCCACATGACCAATCCCCTCCCAATGCACATACACTGTAGTGGGTGCAAACATGCTGCTGCAGACAACCCACCAAGTATAGATACAAGTCAAGAGTCTCTTACTCGAGTACTAGGGAGCCAGAGGCAGGAGTCTTTCAAAGATGATGTCCAAGGGTTAGAGTACTAGGGTGTACTGTAGCCCCTTGAAATAAATGGAGTTTTTTATTACTAGTTTATACATTATAATGGCAAGTTGAAGAATAATGAAGGCCACTGTTCTACTAACAAGGCCCTTGTTAGTAGAGTGGCGTCCTTCATTAATCTCCAACTCTCCATCAATAATGTATAAAATAGTATAGTAGGATCTCGGAGTCACAAAGAACATGGGAATTATGCTGTTCATAACTTTAAAAAATTCACAAGTCTGAAATGCATGGGGAAGACAGAAAGCAACACACAATGTATTAGATTTAAAAAAATCATTTTTAAATAAATTAAATACTGTAGAATCAGTTTCTTTATTAAGGTGCTGTGAAATGGATTGATTAAAGTGCTTAAGGCTCTGCTATGGCTCTGTCACAGAAAAGGGGGGTTGTCTTGAAGAACTTCTTAATAGTGCTTTGCCTTAGTGTGTGAAATCTCTTTTTTGATGCCAGCATGTGTACGTCTTGTAACATCATAAGAGACATGGGAGTCACCTCTGGTTGTTGCTCTAGTCATTGTACACATGTTGCGAAGTACTCAGCTGCCTCTTCCTCTTCATTGGTCCGATTCATTCTCCAGAATATCACTTGCCATCTCAACGATTTGTCTGTTGATCAGGATCTGGTGACCATTTTCATCAATGTCTCCAGTAAGCCATTCCTCTTGTTCAGAGGTCATGCCGAAATGCTGTCTCTCCTCAGTAAAATTAACTTCCGTCTCCTCTAATTCTTCATACTCTGGACTTCTCTGGTTGTCAGTGTTCAGCCATATCCTATTCCAGGAATGCTTTAGTGACTCTGCCTCAATCTCTGCCCATGATTATGCACACATGTACATGGCATCTTTTATTGGCAGCTGTTTGCAAAAGGTGGTGCAGGTGTCAGTCTGTGAATCCCAACAGTCTCCATAAAAGATTGTACTTGTACCAACATTTTAAGTTTTTCAGCACGCCTTGATCCAAAGGTTGGATCAGGCGTGTAATGTTCAGTGGCAGGAACATGTACTGAAAATTGTCATTGGGAGTCATTAAATATTCAGCTCCTGGGTGAGAGGGTGTGTTGTCCATGAGTAACACCGCACATAATGGTAGGGATTTAGACATCAGGTAATCCTTGACATTTGGCACAAAATGCCTGAAGAACCTGTCTGAAAAAATGTTTCAGTCCATCCACGTATTCCATTGACTGTAGTAAAGGACTGGTAATGACAGCATGTTAACACCAGAAAAGCATCATCACTTGCAACTTTTATGGATTAACACGAGAGAGCCTGCAATAGACGCTTGCATTTGCAATTGCCAATAGCATTACATGGTCTTTACAGGATTTTAAGTTTTTGACCTGCCTTTCAGAGCTGTCAGCCAGGGTTTTGTTGGCTAAGAGACGCCAGTAGAGACCAGTCTCATCACAATTAAAAAACTGTTCCCTGGTAAGTCCATGTTGATTAATGAATGGCTGCAGTGTTTTGAAATTTTGGGAGGCAGCAGTGTCAGCGGACATTGACTCTCCCTTCATCCCCATTTGCCATATGCCATGACGATTCTTGAAATGAAACAGCCTCATAGAGCTTGCTTTGAATTCTGCCTGCTCACTATCAGGGTGCATCTGGTGGTGCAAAAGCTTTGCTTTTTCCATGACTATCACACCACTGATGGCTGTTCCCTTCTGCCATTCATGTGTGAACCAGAGGTGCTTTGCCTTATCAAACTCGTCATTTGCTGCCTCCTGAACAATGCACCATTTTTACATGCTCCAATCTCCTGTGCCTCTTAGTGAACAGTTTTATCTTTTCCATTCCTTTGTGAATCTTACACTGTGCTCTTGCCGATGCTAAATTCATTGGCAAGACTGCTGACGCCACACTCAACTTTCTTTAGGATCTCCAGCTTGGTATCTATAGACAGCATTACTCTCTTGTGCTTACGCGCCATTGCTACCGTCGTAATTTTCAAAGGTGCTGGGGAGAATAGTGATGCAAATCTTTCTATACATGAAAATACATTTTTATTGGCTGCTGTTGGGAGTAGGGTAGAGCGAGATGCGTTCAGTTGACCGGTCAGTTCAGATTAGTGGGGTTCGTAACTCTGAGGTTATACTGTAATAGAAAATACCCCATTCATTACAATTGTGCATGCCCCTGCAGTCTCCCTTGCCCTGAATCATAATGTGCCTCAGTGTGGAGATGTGGAGGTCTGCTTCAAGGGGGGGCCATAAGCCTGACTATAGTGGGCTCCAACAGTCACTGCATACCATACCACTCAACTGTCCCTTAATGCAAGGGACAGACCTCATATTTCCCCTGAACAATGCTCTGCTTCTCATCCATCCCTCATGGAAAAAATGCTGCTCACACAGAGAATGTCCTTTAAATTTAGACTTTATGGCAGGGTCACCATTTCGGATTTCAGCAAGGGGAAGCCAACAACCAGTGGATGTCACATGCTAGTTATCCCCTAGGTGGCAAGCTCAAGAATGTCTGGAACATCTCTAAATGGTAAAAAGTATTTGTTGTGACTGAAAAGTGATATGCAAATCAGGAACAATTCAAGTGTATAAGATTAATCTGTCTATATCCCAGAGCTGTAGATCAGATTTGGACTTAAACCCACCCAGTTACTAGCCAATTTTTTCCTGTTGGAAGTTCCAACGCCTCCTCCCCCCAAAAATAAAACATTGTCCAGATTTGTCTCCCTAACTCCATTCCATTCAATACCCATCTGATACGAGTTGCTAAGCTTCCCAAAGGCACAGAAATATGAAAAAAAACACATCAATATTTCAGTACTTCCTCCTTCCCCAAACCTCCTGTAAAAATAATATATTTACTCTTACTTACCCAGTCATCTAGCAAGAACCTGCAGCCTGACCTAGTGTGCCACCAGCCCAGTTTTTAGTCTGCTCCTTCTCCATCAATCTGCCAGAAGCTGGAAGCTAGAACCAACCATCTCAGGTCTCCAGCGTGGTCTGCGACCAAGTCACCTCACCAACTGAACCCACCCATCCATGTTGCTTCCTTCTTGCTTGGCTGCTGCCATGGCTGCTGCTGCACTGCACTGATCAAGGCCTGTGAAGGCTGCCCATACCACTGTCACCACTGCTGCTAGGCCTGGCTTGGTGCCATGGAGGGTCAGTGCTGTTTATTTTGTGAAGTGAGCCTAGTGGAGTACATAGGTAGCCTAGTCTCAAGTTAGCTTCTAGCTCACACTCTGCCCCTTCAGCCACTAGGGGAGATGGAGATTCACTAAGAGTAGACCAACAGAAATATACCACCATAACACTGCTATTGGGAGTTCAGTGCTCATGAAATACTCCAAGCTGTGGCATGCAGACTCTCTACTCTGTGGTGGGAAATAGTGTTGCATTCATATGACTCATGTGCTCTTGCTTGGCTGGAGTTCCTCCATGTCACATGTGATGGCACTGTTGCTAATAGGCGGAGAGAGTGAACAACCTAATACAGACACAATCAAGTCAGGAGTGCACCTGCAGCGTGAGTGCACAAAGGTTAGGGGGACATTTATTGTGCAAAAGATTAAATCCAAATTTAATGCCATTATTGCCACACCATAAGAACAACCTAGGGACAAATGGGGGGGTTGCAATTGCCACCCTCTGCTCTACCTAAATGACACCCTTGCTTTAAGGTAGAAATTCATTCTCAGGTGCTAATATTAGTTCAAGTAAATACAATGGTTTCCACTGTGTTCTGAGGTACTGCATCTCCATGTTTCAGAATGTGTCCTGATCATCATGCATGTTAGTGTCCCTAATCGTTGCTCATTTTGAGTGTTAATGTCCCTCATTTCAGTAACAAACTGTGAGGTATGGTGCATGCTTCCAAGACCCTACTCAGCACAAAGAGTGCTGAGCATGGCCATAGTGTATATGCTCCCTACAGAAAGATAAAGAGAGAAGACAGTATAGCACAGTGGTTTAAGGCTCTGATCTACAGACCTGGAAACCTGGGTTTGAATCCCACAGCCCCCACTTGCATACTGTGTGACCCTGTGCAAGTCATTTAACTTTCTTGTGCTCCCAGGTCGCACCTGTAACAAGCTTTCAGCTTAGTATGTCTCTCCTGGTAAAATTAAAAGGTAAGTGAGCCAAAAGTGTCATGGAGAAACACATTTGTAGCACTAAATATATATACAGGGATTTGCATGACCCAAAACAAAAAGGTCAGGCTTCACAACACAGACACCCCTCTTCACACATCTGGAATGAGGGATATCGGGTGACTATATTCTAGGCATTTAATGCAGTAAGCAGACGATACTTTAAAAATGAATGCCAATTTAATGACAAAATAACAGCCATTAAACAACTTGCAAAAGGATCAGAATTAATGAGTTTACCTAATTTTAATGGAAAATCAATGAACAAAAATGTGTTTTAATAGCTCTAATTGCTAGCAGTAGTATGAGAAATAGAAACTGATGTCAAGTGTGCAACACACGAACCTGATATTTTTGGAAGAAGATGTTTGCACCAGCTTACCTGCTGCACATGTCAAGCTTGCAGCATGCAGACCCGATTTATTTTTTAGACCTAGTTTGCTTAGGTTCACTTTGTGTATGCGAACCATATGCAAACATTGCACAATTAAGCATGTGGTATGCATTCTGCATGTACAGCACACTTATTTCTTTAAGGGTCACCTTCTAGTGGCATGAGGCTACACCCCTAGAAGGGAAGTAACATATCATTAATATGACCCCTGTTGATGCCTTATTGCTTAAAAATAGATGAACAAAGTTGGTGATTTGGTACCTTTCATTGGACCAAGAGATTTACAACAGCAACATATAATGTTTAAAAATTGTTATGCAAAAATTGACAGTTGGCAGGGAAGTCAGGTAGCTGCTGACAGCACTCTAAAAAGTGAAGGCAACTTTCTTATTGTACTTCTGGACTGATTTGCATCCGATTTTTATCAAGCCATTTTACAATGTCTTCCAGATCATTCAGGATCCTTTTTCTATGCAGCTCCATGTCAACAATACCAGCTAGCTTTGCATCATCTGCAAAATTGCTTACATTTATGCAGCATAGCTCAGTGAGTGTTGTTCAGTAGGATTCAGCATTTCTGGGACCAAGGCTCTTATCCTTCTCTCAGAGGCTCCACTTTGGGCTACTGCCCAGTGGGAACTCCCTACTCCAACAACTGATGTTCCCCACACTCTTCCTCCAAAAACTATCTCTCAGGCAGGACTATAAGGGGGTGGGACATAACCACTTATTCAGAACAGGATCTAAATGCCCGGAAGGTAGCACTGAGGGTTGAGGTGCTCGATGCCACACCTTGTGCCATGCCAGCAACCTGTGTTCAGGAATGGGTCATCAGGGAAGGAGAAGGATTGAGTGTCCAGAGGACTGCTCTCCTTCTCCGGGGTGGGGAGACTCCAGAATGTTGGTGTTGATTGCCCTCTTGTGGAGGCTGGGGGACAAAGCATGCTGCACCTAGATGGGGTGGAGCTATGACAGATGCATTCACCCTTGCATCATTGCATGTCCTAGCTCCCAAGGGGATTCCAACTAGAAAGTCACCGGCTCCCCGTGTATGAGCCAGATGTGGTGCCCGACCCTTCAGCCATGACAGTTCCGCTTCTGCAGCTCCACTACAGGGGGGGGAGCTTCCCTGAATAAGGGTCGGGTACCGTGGTGAGCCACTTCACGGGGTTATGGGGCATGGCCATAAAAAGAGGAGTAAATTGAACAAAAAAAAAAAAACACACACACAAACAGGATCTAAATGTAGGATACATGTGGCTTGAGCGTGCTGGAGCCATCACTCTGATGGTTGAGGTTTTTTCTTCTATTGTTTCTGCCTACTTCTTTCCCTCATCCCTCTTGTAGGTGTCACACAGTTTTTAGCAGATTCCCATGCCACAGTGTCCATGACAGAAAGCAAATTCTCTTGACCTGCCTCAGAGTAATGTTGTGGTGCAAAACATGGATGCTTACTCCCTAGGCTAGTGCATGGTGCTGTTGGCATTATAGGGCAGTGCTAATGACTTGAGTCTACTCCCAAACCCTGGTTGCCTGCTTAACGTAGAAACATAGAACCATAGACTTTGATGGCTGAGAAGGACTGCTTGGCTCATCTAGTCTACCCATTCCCCTACCCATAGGATAGGCCGCAGATCCTAGTTAACCAACAGCCTATTTCTTCCTACCCCCGACAAGAATTGCCTTATGTCCGTCCCATGCATTCTTGAATTATCCCACAGTTGTAGACCCCACAACCTCTTCAGGAAGGCTGTTCCATGCATCCACTACCCTCTGTGAAATAATACTTCCTCACATTGCCCCTGACCAACCCCTCCATCTTTAAATTGTGTCCCCTTGTTCTTGCACGTCTCTTTTTCTGAAAGATGCTACCCTCTTGGACTTTGTTGATTCCACTAAGGTTCTTAGAAGTTTCTATCATGTCCCCCCCTTCCTTCTTTCCTCAAGGGTATAAATATTAAGTTCCTTTAGTCTCTCCTCATATGACTTCTCTTGCAGACCCTGCACCATTTTAGTTGCCCTCCTCTGGACTGCCTCTATCCTGTCTATGTTCTTGTGGAGATGGGGTCTCCAGATCTGGATGCAGTACTCCAGATGGGGTCTCACCAACTGTCTGTACAGAGGGATAACAACTTCCTGTTTTCTGCTGCTGATGCCTCTCCCTATGCATCCCAGTATACCCCCAGCCCTCCTACTGCCTTCTCACATTGCTTGCTAACCTTAAAATCATCTGATATGATTACCCACAGGTTCCTTTCCTTTTTGTTGTTGTTACTACCCCCCATTGTGTATTCTTCCCTATCGTTCTTGTTTCCCAGGTGCATTATTTTGCACTTCTTTGCACTGAATCCTAGCTGCCATACTTCTGACCATTTCTTCAGCCTTACCAAGTCCCTTCTCATCCTTTCCATGCCTCCTTGTGTATCAGCCCTGTTGCAGATCTTTGTGTTGTCTGCAAAGAGGCATACTTTTCCTTCCGGTCCCTCTGCAATGTCACTTATGAGGACATTAAAAGGACTGGACCCAATACTGAACCCTGTAGTACCCACTAGTAACCCCTCTTTCTTCAGAGTGTACTCCATTTACAATTACCTTCTGTGTCCTGTTGTCCAGCCAATGTTTACCCAGGCTACCACCCTGGGACCCTCCCAGGCTGGCTAATTTGACTATTAATCTTTTGTGTGGGACTGTGTCAAATGCCTTGCTAAAGTATAGGTAGGCCATGTCCATAGCCCTCCCTGGTCTACTACTTTGGTCACCCAGTCAAAGAAATCTATTAGATTCATCTGACATGACCTTCCCACTGTGAACCCATGCTGTCTTGGGTCCTGTGCCCCACTGGCCTCTAGGTACTGAACTATTCTTTCCTTCAGAAGTGACTCCATCACCTTCCCTTCCACAGAGGTCAAACTGACAGGTCTGTAGTTTCCTGCCTCTGTCTTGCTCCCACTTTTGTGAAGGGGAATCACATCTGCCTTCCTCTAGTACTCGGATACCACACCATCCTCCCATGATGCTTGGGCCACCATTTGTCCTCAGATCCTGCTGTTTTGTTGGGGGGGGGGTTGCTACTAATTTTTATAGCTGGTCTGACTAAAAGGTTAAGTGACTAAATGACTTGCTATGGCTCACAGCGAGTTAGTCACTCTGGTGGTATTGGAACCCGAGCCTCCTGGTTCCCAAACTTGTGCTCTAACCACTGGACCACCATGTCATGAAACATACAACTGACTGGTGCCATTTATTGTGTAACAGAGGGTCAAGAGTGAGTAAGAGAGAGTATGTATTTGCTCCCACATTTATCAAGGCAGGACTAACTCCTTTCTCTTACAACACCTAGCCAGGATTTTGGTTTTAGCAGTCCTGTTTTATACATACTGTATCCCAAAAGTGAAAGAACATTCAGGGAAGTAATGTCTCGTGACCCAAGACTCCATATTCACAATTCTGTGCTCTAGTCACTAGGCTACACTGCCTCCACCACAAGTTTATTTCATCATCTAGTATAGGGTCTCAAGATGTATATTTATTTCATTTCTGTTTACTGGGTAGGTGTTCTAGACATAAATGATTATTTTCAGACATGACCCATTCTGATGTTATACAATCTTACTATATAAGAAGACTACTTACTCAAAGGTATGCAAAAATATATTCTTTTATGTCTTTATTATTGCATGCTTATATTATTGTATTTCTCATTTCCTCTCCCTTAAGTTGAACCCAGAAACAAGCCTCTGCACAGTGTGCCCTTTTCGGTTACCAATTTTCAAAATATCAATCAATAAAATGTTTGAAAGGAGGCATCTTCTGAAGACGACATGGAAGAGCATGAATCTATGCAATAAGGGATTAAATAGCTCTTCCTTGTCTTCAGCCATTTTATTTTCAGCTGTTATCAGCTCAGTATGCCATTCTGAGTAAAACATTTTAAATAAGTTGGGATGAGACAGATTGTCTGTCGAAATGCAGCAAATTTAAAATCTGCCGGTGAAGTGAATGCAAAGTGGCCACTTCGCACTTGCACTTCGCTATACAGAGTGCCCCATAGGAAAGGCTCACTTCGCCTTGTTATTAGTTCGTGTTGTCATTCCACCTTAAACACAAAGTAAGGCAGAGTGACAACAATATTGTCAGCATCCCACCCACAGTCACCAGAATGAATGTGCATCCCCAAAGTTCTACGGTCTTGTGTCCAGTAAACTCCCCAGTACTGATGAAGAGAAATGAGTGTAACAAGAAATGCAAAGTCTCCCAGAATTAATGGCACACTCAGTCATGCATGCAGTGGTCAAGTCACACACAGAGTCACCAGAATTAATGTGCATCCCCAAAATGTGTCCAGAAAATTCCCCAGTGCTGATGAAGTGAAATGAGAGCATAACAACAAGAAATGCAGTCTCCCAGAATGAATGGTGCCATGCAAACTCAGGCAGATTAAGATTGCACTGCACACTTAAGGAATGTATACAAAAAGGCAAACCACCACCTGACCAGTGCTCACAAGTCACAAATCCAAGTCTGGAAAGGAATACAATTTGCCGGTTTGGGGGGGGGGATTAGTGCACGGCAGTAACAGTTCACTACCAGTAAAGATACCACAAAGCAGTATAAAAAAATTCATGCAGATGTGGTGGATAGCAGGTTCACAATACTGCAATTACTCTGTAACACAATAAAATATGTCTGATTTAATGGCACACATTGCACGCACACACACACACACACACTGAAGTAATGTGTAACAAATTGAAAACCTTTAGTAGTATAACCAAATGTTTTAAACAGACAAATTGTATACTGCTGCATCACAACAGTCAGTAAAAAATGTCAAGAATTACTAAAAATATTAGTGTACATTAATGGTTATACAAGAAAAATATAACCAAAACAGAAAGACTGCCTTTTTCTCCCAGTTAATCTACCTACACCACAGATACGCACTGCTGCAGTAACAGTCACTAGTACTAGTACCAGTAAAGATACCACAAAGAATTACAAAAATCACACAGCTGCAGTGGATAGCAGGTTCACATTGCAGAAATTATTATGTGGCACAATAAAAGGTGCCAGATTTGATGACATGCATCACATACACACACACACACACACACACACACACACAGTAATGCATAGCAAATTGAAAACGTCAGTAATATAGCCACATATTTTAAACAAACTAAAATTATGCACTGCTGCACCACAACAGTCAGCAAAAAAAGGCAAGAATTATTGAAAATATTACTGTGTACATTAACAGTTATGCAAGAAACTGTATCACCAAAACAAAAAGCACTGTTTCTCTCCAAGTTAATATACCTACACCACAGATGCGCCCCTCCCCCAAAGCACACTTACACTATCTCTCAATATACAGACTGAATGTTATTAACATTCAAAATCCACTCAAACAATAAACACTCGATGATTGATGAACTAAAGTTTCAGCAAAAAAAAAAAGACAAAAAGGCTTTAACAGCTTTTAGAAGGTTTGAATCTCATTAAGATCTCAGAGCAAATTGTCTCCTATAGCTTCCGACACACACTGCATTAGTAGCGTCGAATTTGTCAAGCAATTTTGTGAGATTCCCTATTTATCCTTCAGAAAATTTAGGAAAAAAAAATTCTCTAAAATTCTTGTTATACCTGCAAAAAGAAGCCAGTTCCTATTAAAGTACTTAAGTACCATCTGAAAGATTTTCAACTATGCTGTCAGATGAGACAACCCTCTCTGGGTGGCAGTAAACATACCAACAAACAAAACCCCTAAGGTTTCACAATTCTCAATAAGGATTTTTAAAAATCCTTAAAAATCCTTTGACTAATTCAGTGCTACTACTGTACCCCAAACTGGGGCTGTGCGGAACAATCTAGAGCCCATGTGACCTGAAATCCCATGAATCACTGCAAAATTCACCTTTGGAGCTTAAAAAACAAGGTGAAGTGAGGCAAAGTACATTGTTTTCAATGTACTTTGCCTTAAGAATTGGTGGACTAGTGGTTTGGGAAGGCAGAATAATACAAAGTCATTGTTTTCAATGGACTTCGTGTTACCCATTATAATGTGAAGTACTCTGCTTCTCCAGGCACCCACTTCTGTACTGGATCATGCTTCCCCAGGAAAAGCATGTTCCCCAGGGAATTCCACCATGGGTGGTAAGCCACAGAGGAATTTAAAGGTTGGGGTAAGTACCTTGGGGATGGCCAATGATTGGGCTGAGGGCAGGGGAAGCAGTCAGATGTGGGCCACTCAGTAGCAGGAATAGAAATTCTAGATTAGAACAATAAAGAACTGCTAGTGAACCAGTCAGGATGCCATGTTTAACAAAACATTGTTCAACATTTTTGAATAATAAAACATTATTGCTTACTTACTGCTTTTGTAGACCCCAGAACTAAAAGTAGCAGTGAATAGAAGAATGAAATACCACAATTTATGCATTTAGAAATGAGAAATTGACGCCTTTGCAGTCTTGCACAGCTAGTTGATGTCTCTCTTTGTTGATGTTTCATTTACCTTAACATCATCAATTGGCAAACTTTAAAGCATCTCTGTGCGAGTTCGCACCTTTCAAATGGGGGAGAGATGTGGTTTGTGGGTTGAAGCAGTTTTTAGAAACATTGAATCAAACTTAGTTTGATAGCAAGTAAGGACTGCTTGGCCCACCCAGTCGGCCCATTCCTCTACCTATTGGATAAGCTGAAGATTATAGTTAAACAGCCTACTTCCTTCTACCGCCCCCAGAAACCCTGATGAAAAATGCAGTACTCTTCTATATCTGCACAATAACTGTTCTTTGGCAGTATAGTACCCTTCTTGTACCTGTGGTATGCCTGTATTATGTCTGTAAAAGGTGCCTGCAAATTGCCTGAAAGTGTATCTAATGAACCCTTTACAGGCACTTACAGGCCTGAACAGTCACCGAATTACAGCTGCAGCTTGAGTGGTAGATGTGCCTGTACTGGACGTGCGCAGCACCTGTTCAGCGCCTGTAACTGCCAAGCCTAAGTAACTGTTAGCCCCTGCACAGCGCCTGCACAGTACCTGCCTTTTCAAAAACTAGATAATCGTTATCCCTTCCCAGTGCCTGTACAGGCCCTGTATAGCACCTGTAGATATATATTTAATTCAGTCTGGGGGAATGGGGTTCCTGCTATACATCCTGGTGCTTGGGGATGAAGAGTACAGTGCAGGTCCTCGCCCCCCGTGCCCCTCCCAAATACACTACTGTATTTACAACAGCTATGCTGTAGTATCGCCACCTTTTTTAAAAAGTAATTTTTTTTTATATAGCCAAGTAGATTTCAATATTTAGTATAAAAATATACAAGAAGTTTAAAAGTATATATTAATATTTCATTTTCATTTCATTATTATTTTGTTAACCAGGTAAGGATACTGGGACAAGCCCATTTTCAGATCTGACCCAACAAATAGATATACAATTATACAAAACATTGCTAACAATTTTAGTATAACAGCCCGCATATTCAAAGGGGTTATGCATAGCGCACTGAGTTGTGCAGCTGCAACCCACATTGTGCCCCAGTGGGATATTGGAAAGGCTGCCCGGTAGCGCCTATGATCCCAATCGCCAGGTGCAATGTAATTGTTATTAACACAGATGCAGGGAGTGCCCATGCATATATGGCACATCCCGATATTCAGCCCAGGATGTGCGGCACATATGCTGGCAAAACCCTCCATTGTTCTGCATGGGGGCTCAAAATTGAGACCATGAAGGGTAGGAACAAATCCTGGCCACCCACAGTTGAGCTGCTGTATTGTATGGCACAACACAGCAGCCGCCAGTCATGAGTGGCCAGCCGCCCACCCAGTACACCATCATGAAGCACCCACACAATCCTGGTGGTCTGGTGGCATCCCCCCTCCCACCCATGTCCCTGATCGTGGGTATCTGTCATTTAATTAAATCCTTGGTAGTCCAGTGGAACCCACCTGCCCATTGCTGCAATCACAGTGCATCTCTGTATAATAATCACTGGTGATCCAATGGCACCCCCCACCCCTCCCACCTAACAGAACCCCTCGCCCACCCTCCCCCTTCAATCAGCGGGCGGCAGCAACCCACCCGACATCGCCCAGCTGCCTGCCAAATGACAGGTACAGTATGGGCTATAAGCCCATTGGTCTCAGATGGACCAATAGGCTTGCAGGGCATACTGTACTAGACAGTCCCAATTATGTGAATGAAGTCATTTATTATACGGAGATGTACCGCAATCGCAGCAACAGGTGGGGGTTCCACTGGACTACCAGGGATTTCATTAACTGACAGATACCAGCAATCGGGGATGAGGGAGGGAAGGGGGTACCACTAGACTGCCAGGGCATGTTTTATTTTACATTTACTGCAATTGCAGTGATGGGGTGGGGGATACCCTGGGATCCACACTGCACACGTCACGCTGTGCAGGGCTCCAAGTGCAAGTCACTGGGCTGCCCTGTGCAAGGCATGCAAATAGGGCCATAATTACATGTAAATGGCCCCATTTGCACCTTGCATATATTATAGCCTCATTTGCATGCCTCCGTTGAATATCACAGGTGATGCACCCAGAACTGCACTTGTGCATCCCCACACTCCCCATCTATGGCTTGCTTTGGCACCATGCACACTGCATGCCATATTCAATGGTGCTGCACCATGGCGCATCACCATTGATCATCACCTGGTCCTGGCACATCCCAACTGTGCTGCACCCAGGCTTGAGCCACTGCCTGGCACAGTCTGAATATCTGGGCCAACATGTACAGACATCAAGTGAATTCAACTAAGTCCTTAAATGATTCTGAAACTGCAGTAATGAAGTAGATAAACAACAAGGGGTAATGTGTTCCAAAATTGGGGTGCTGCCACAGAAAATTATTTTGTTCCCACCCTAGTTTGAAAAGAAATATTGGTTAGAGTCAGACCATCACAAGAATGAAAATTACATGTGGAAGATCAAATTTTTACCAAATCGACTAAGGGATATTTTGAGTTGAGAAAAACTGATTTAAAAACTTGACAACCAAAATTTAATTTTTTTTTTATTTTTTTTTTTTAAAGATAGCCAACCATGTTTGGAACACATTTAACAATGATGAAATCTAGGAGAACAGTTCAAAACAAATCTACAGATATTATTATAGGACACGTGGAGCTTATTTAGCTCTCCAATAAAGAGTCGATGGTAGAGACTAGCAACATAGTCAAAATGAGGTAAGAGAATTCCCATTGCAATAGACTTTCTTGTATCTTTGGAAAAATACTGCTTCATTTTAAACACCAAACCCAATTATTGATTAGCCTTTTTACACATAAATTTAACCCGAGAAGAAAAAGTTAGGCCTGTATCTAAAACAACTCCCAAATATAGAAAATTAACAAATTCAACAACAATTCCCCCCAATATTATGAACAAGGAGGGTCCCTCCCCCTCCTCTCTCCCCCCAAATATTCAGTAATTCGAGTTGCAACAACCTTCTCTGATAATTTGCTCAAAGGGTTAAGTATCGATATAGGCCTAAAGTCATCAAAATAGTTGGCCCCAGATTTTTTTTTTTTTTGGGATAAGAAGAACCTTTGCTTGTTTCCAAGTAGATGGAAAATGGCCCAAAATCAGACTGGTTCAAAATTGAACATAGAGGGGAAGCAATGTGGGATGCAATTAAAGAAAATGACTATCCAGCCCTTCTCCACAATCGGAAAACTTAGATAATTTAGAGAAAAGTTTCAGCATTTCCAACCTGGTTACTGCTTTAAAGTAAAATTTAGGTCTATCACAATAACTATTAGAAATACTTGATTCAGACAAAGAACTAAAGAGGATTGCTGTAAGTGGAAAAATCAGAAAATTTCCAATTAAATTCTTCAACTAAATCGGAGGATCTGAAATAGGACCATCAGGAGATGAAATGCTAATAGCTGAAGATATAACAGATGATAGTACATTTTTTACAGAGGACCAAAATGTTTTCGGATTAGACCAATTTTCATTTAATTTATTTTTTTTTATAGAAATATATATTTTTTTTTGCTGACTTCACTAGATTCCCAACTCTATTTCTCAAACAATGGTAATGATCAAGAAGAAACCTTGTGGGAGCCGATTTATAGTTTTGCCGGGCCAGATTTCTTGCATTAATCCACGATTAAATCGAATAGGTTCAGACATCACCTGAGACATATGATAGGACTGCAACAGGACTTCCAAACCCAATTTATCTGATTGTAACCAATTTAAATTGACATCACCCACCAGAGGAAAATCAGAAGATCCTCAATAAGTTGAAACATTATCCAAAAAGTCCTTCAGCCCATGTAGCCCACCTGTTGGGGGATTATAAATACATCCCAATGTAACATATTTCTTATCAACTAAGATGAGTCTTAACAGTAACCAATTATTCTGAGAATCAGGATAGCTACTCTTATCAATTCTAGTACTTGCAAATTATCCTTTAAGACCAGCCATCTCCCTTTTTTTTTTTTTTTTTTTTTTTTACACACACACACACACACACACACACACCTTTCCTATCAAAAGCAGGTATTCTACTTAGATATATGACACGTACTATCAAGTAGATACTTTTAGCTAGGATTCCGACAAAACCAAAACATCAGGGTTATTTTCCAAAAGTATTACCTCCACCTCATTTTTTTTTGGGGGGGGGAGTGAAACTTCTTACATTTAAATGCATTATTTTTTAACCCATGTTCCATCCACCACCTTGATTCCTTAACAGGCACACTGTTAGCTATTCAATATATCCCAATATTATCAATAATAAGTTAAACACTACACCACTCCTGAAACAGCTAAAAAACAGTTTTCAGGCCCCTGTAGCAAATGTAACCCCCTTGTTACCCGGGGTTACTAGAATCCCAGTAAGACCTAGTGGTTGGCAGGGAAGGCAGCTTGTGAAACTCCAGTTAAATGGGTTTCACACTGTCTCATTCTGTCCTCAGTCTCAGCTGAGACTTGAGAGATGACATCACTATCGAACTGTCGCAGCTGCATGAGCCACATTTGGAATCTTCAGCTCAGAGTAAGTTTAGAACTTTGGGAATTCAAAGTTCAGTCTTGAGTTTGTTCTTAAGCAAACAAGAAGGACACCAGTAGTTGTCTGTTTTACCCCCCTTCCTCTGGGGGGGAGAAAAAGTTATTTGTGGGTTCCAAGGGCAATCCCCTTTGCCCACCTGGGAAGAAAGCTGCCTGTTTTAATTTAAGTTCAGTCTGTTCATGTGTAACAGCAAGGAAAGTGTTACTTCGCCTGTGGGGCACCTGCAATGATTGGGTGAGTGTTTGGCTCCATTTGATGGGGCAAACAACTGTTTTCTTCAGTCATGAAATGTATGGGGACTGCTGTTTAGGAGGACTATATACACCAAGACGAACAAATGGAGCAGTCAATCAGTTTCAAGTTTCAAATGTTTTTTATGGGGACTGCTATTTGGGAGGACTATCTTCACTAGGACGAACAAATGGAGCAGTCAGTTTAAAGTTTAAATGGATTTATAGTAGAGGGGGTGCTTCAGGTCATCCACCATGCATCTACATTTAAAGTGTTAAAGTTTTCTGTGTGTCCAGAGAAATGGCCGGGTATGGGCTGTGGGAGCTGGAGGTGGGAAAACCCCCCATCTTTAGTAACCATGTCCACCTCTACAGATTTCGTCTGTTGTTTTGCGACTTGCCTCATGAACTTGGCCAGTGGAGGGGTGGGTACCCAGATGTGGGTCGCAACTGGAAAATGTCCTAGGAGTCGCAGACTCTAAGTGGTGTGGGGAGCCACAGGATGGGAAAATTACTCCTTGTTGGATGGGAGTCTCCTTGTTTGATGGGAGTTTTGATTATAATTACGAGAGCAAATCTCTCTAGGAGTCACAGACTTCAAGTGGTGTGGGGAGCCACAGTTGGGAGTATCCTTGTTTGATGGGATGTCTTGCCAAGTAAAGTTTGGGTTCATTCTTCAAGTGGACCATCAGTCGAGTGGCCAGCAGGGGAGCCAGGCCAGTCGGGCTATGTATCCAATGCGCATGCAAAGTCCAGGCTGAGTGCCTGGTGGGTCCAAAGCCAGACAATTGTAGTAATGAGTTCATTCCTCAAATGGACCGCTGTGTTTAACCTCTAATTTGCACATACAGTAGCGTAGCCCTTTGGGGGACCATGCAATGCTTTGTCATGTTTCATCTAGTTGAATAAAGCCACACTGAAAAATCCCAATTCTGGTTCTGGACATTACAGTTATTGCTTCCTGTATTTTGGATTTACTTGGGTGCCCCTGTGCAGAGTAGCCAAACCTAGGTCTCTTGTGCCAGGTAACCTCATCCTTCCCCAAACCAGTAGATACACATATGTAGGTGAACATGTGTTACAAAAATGGAGGCACCGCTTTGGATTTGTTTGGGAAGGAAGGTGCTTGGGCAAGTAGGCTTGCGTTTTGGCTGTCTGGCAGTCAGTAGCCCAAAAAAGTTGAAGCAATTTCCCTGGTGTGTGCTGTGTGCTGTGAATCTTGTGCTGCTGTTTAAAAAATGCCAACTGTTTACCAAGGAGCTGTAAACCCAAAGTGTGTGTTCTTGTCCTGCATCAACATAGTTTACAGCGTTTGTCAGTTTTAAAATAAAGTTCTGTGAAGGAAAGTGTGGAAAACTAGGGGTAGCAACAGAAAAATTATGCCCTGGATGTTGGAAATGCTTTCTGTGCAATGCTAGAGACTGCAGAGTTAATGACAATGTTACATGGTTGAAATGGGCTCCCACCGTGGAGTCAGTTGGAAAAAAAAAAAGTGCAACTTTTCAGTTTAAATTTGCCTGCTCAACAATCGCTGTGAGGAGAGGAGCCCTCGTGAGGAAGAAGAGGCTCCTTTGCATGGCGTCGTGTGGTTGGTCAGTTTGCCATTAGTCCCGCCCCTCAGCCAGCTCTTCATGTGTCTGCTTCAGCATTCGAGAGGGAGACAGAGAGTAGTGAGTGTACTGGCAGTGGAGGAGTGTTCGCGAAGTGTTCAAAGCACTGTAAACAGTAAAAAAGTGACTTTCCAGTTAAAAATCGGGCTCAACCTGATTATCGATCGTGGGATCAGTGAATTGTGTGGTTAATACTACGATCACAGAGACTGCCCGCCCGTTTGCAATCTGAGGCCTTCAAAATATGGCTGTAGGCTGTTTTACCCCATCGCAGCAATCTGCTATAATAACAGTGAGTAAATGATTTAAAACTGCTCAAATCAGTGATTTTCAGATAATGCCATATAAAATGTGTGTGCAGCTGTATAAGTAAACTTTGCAAGTAGCGATTGTGTGATGTCCTGCTGGTAAATACAAGTCTGTAAAGCCGTTAAATGTGCATAACCAATAGTAGCCTCAGTTTAAGTTTGCAGCCAGAGAGACTGTGAGTTGTAAAATAAGTGCAACACTAGTGAAGCAGGCAATCCTGTGCTGAAACCTGAAGTTAAAGGGACTGTAATTAAATGAATGTTGCCAGCATGTGAAAAGTCCAAGGAAAATCCTGTAAATGTGAGAACAGCCAGAACAGAGCAAGTTGTGCAGTTTGAGTAAAAGTTATTAGTAGCTGATATAAATCAGGTGCGCAGTGGCTTGACCCAGAGTCTGATTGTTGATGCACAGGAGTGCTGCCGCCGCCATTACAGGGTGGGGTAGCAAAGTAAACACAGCAGCAGAGGAGCCATTTTAAAGCTACAGAATGTGTTCATTAAAGTGGGACTTTCAATTACAGTGAACTTTTGTTTATTTCTCTGCAGTTATGGCCTTAGGACCAGCTCGTTACCCGGATCATGCCTGGGTTCCAGTAACAGCAGCAGTAAATAGACTGAGAGATATTGAAAATTGGTGCTATAGAGGGCAACTCCTTCCTGATGTGGCAATTCCTAATTATCCAGTGCGTGAATGCCAGATATGCTTGAGTGCTGGAAGGGATGTCTTCATGATTCCTCACTGTGCTGGATGTCTACAAAAATATGGCTTGTATAAAGCACCTCAAATTCGTTTGGCTCCCACATGGACACAACTTCAAGAATCTGCAGTTGGCAGCACACAGCATCAGGCAGAGCCTGTGGAGGAAGGTCCCTCAGGGGAGTGTGGCACAAAGTTAGAGAGTGCAGAATTAGAGACTGGATCTGAAATTGAAGTTTTGGATGCTGGATCTCAGGAGGAAAGTTCGGATAAAGCATCAATAGACCCCTGGGTGGGGGGCCTAGCCGAAGTCTCGAAGGTGAAGATGAGATGCGGGAGGCCTTTGAATGGGAGGTGGTCTCGGGGGTGAGAACGACTGCTCACTCCTGGGCTCAGATCCTCAGTGAAGAGGAAGATGAGGGGGAACCTAAGTTGCCTTGTGAGGAAGGAACGGGTACACAGTCTCAAGATCTTGCCTCGGAGGAATGTGTTCAAGAAGGTGGTGATGCCACTGCCCTGGCTTCACCAGAAGAAGAAGAAGCCAGGGATCCATTTTTAATTTCATTCAGGATGCGAAGCTGGCAGAACCAGGACTGGCCACCCCCAAGCCAGGCCAGCGGTCTCAGATTGACCAAAGCAAGTAAAGAGGAGACTGGTTAGTAGAAAGGCCAATGAGATCTTTGGTATGACCTTTCCAACCTTTCCTCGGAGAGTCTGGGAGGAGATTGAGAACTGCAGGAAATCCTGGATCTGGGATGAAGCAATGAAACATGTGCATCCTGGGGCTAACCAGCATATAAAGAATAGACTGTTCCATGAAAAGTATACACAGTGAAAGAGAGGCAGGACACTGTTTATGGACAGAGTAAGAATAGCGGACAGAGAGAAACGCAAAGTCTCCCATTGTGTGAATTATGTGCGTCCAGATGGAGTAATAATTCAAGCCCCTGACCCCCTCTACTATTGGCCTCAGTGCAAGGACCTCCCAGTAATTAAGCCTGTGCCTACAAAATGGAGAGCCGTGCAGTGGTAGTCAATACTGCCACATCTACACTGTTAAGTAACCTTATTGAACTGTCAATATGAATAAACAAGGACTCAGGTGCTCCACATCCTTCAGTCTACAATGTACAGTCTTGTTCAGCAACCATCTACTGGTACCACCAGATGACTTTAGATCCAGAGAGGACACCAGTCTAGCTGTTTCCTGTTCATCGCCTGGTAATTGGATGATGCCGGACCAGCTGTTTCTCTTTTTGTTCCTGTTCTAAGGTTCCTTCTCCAATTATGACATCAGCCCAGCTGTTTCCAGATGTGCACTCCTGTGGGTTCCCGGAAGATGTCCGCCCAGCTGTATCAGAAGAAATGCTGCCAGGGAGAGTCTTCGGAAGGGACCAGGTTTGTGATGTTCGAATACTTCAAGAGGCTGGTGAGTTCAAAACTTCTCTTTTCTATCTTTATGACATTGCAATACACACCCTACACTACAGACTTCAAACTGTGTGTGAACTGTCTGCAAAGACTCTCCCCTTTGGGATTATTGCCTTAAAGAACTGTGCTTCACGGGGCTCCGGCCCAGGAGAGACTCTTTAATGGACTGGCCTTCGGGCCTTGTAGTCACTAGTGGGACATTTAGGGCTTTCCATCCCCTCCAAATGTGTATAGTTACCAATGTCATTGTACTTTAATTTAAATACTGTTTTTTCTTCCTTTTTCTACAAAAAAAAAATTTTCTTTTTTGGGATTGTTCAGTGCTTTTTCTGTGTGGTAAGGGTTTGCTGTTGCTGTCGTTGTTGTCGTTTAGATAGATTGTACATGCAGATTAGGATGTGTTTTTTTTTGTTTTTGTCTTTTCTTACAGGTGTTCCTGGAAGACAGAAGAGAAGACAAGAAGAGGAGGAGGGGCTCACTGGAGTCCTTCGTCAGTGTTTATGGTGTAGAGTTTAAATGTACTGTGTTATTATTGCTAATGGTTGTAGTTGCAGGCTGCCCAAGGTCGGGGAGGTCCCCGGGTTTTGTTTTTGTTTGGGGTGTTATGTTAGAGGCAGATAGGTTTTCCCTAGAGGGTTAGGGGGATAGACAGGCTGTGGTCCTCAGTGGCCATAGGGACTGCAGTACTGATCTATCAGGGCTATGCTCTGGACGGTTTTACCAGAGCCACTAGGTGTCCATAGTAAGTGGATAGAGTAGAGGCTGACATGTCAGCTATAGGCCGCTAGGCCCTTAGTGTTGCCTACCTGTGCTTGCACATGGTAGGAGGGGGCCTGATCACCCCCCTCCGCAGGTAGCACATAGGGTGGGATGGCCTAAGGTCGGGTGCATAATGACTGGGGACAGTTATTTTCCTGGTCAAGGGCGAGTGTAACCCCTTGTTACCCGGGGTTACTAGAATCCCAGTAAGACCTAGTGGTAGGCAGGGAAGGCAGCTTGTGAAACTCCAGTTAAATGGGTTTCACACTGTCTCACTCTGTCCTCAGTCACAGCTGAGACTTGAGATATGACATCACTATAGAACTGTCGCAGCTGCATGAGCCACATTTGGAATCTTCAGCTCAGAGTAAGTTTAGAACTTTGGGAATTCAAAGTTCAGTCTTGAGTTTGTCCTTAAGCAAACAAGAAGGACACCAGTAGTTGTCTGTTTTAACCCCCTCCCTCTGAGGGGGAGGAAAAGTTAGTTGTGGGTTCCAAGGGCAATCCCCTTTGCCCACCTGGGAAGAAAGCTGCCTGTTTTAATTTAAGTTCAGTCTGTTCGTGTGTAACAGCAAGGATAGTGTTACTTCGTCTGTGGGGCACCTGCAATGATTGGGTGAGTGTTTGGCTCCATTTGAAGGGGCAAACAACTGTTTTCTTCAGTCATGAAATGTATGGGGACTGCTGTTTGGGAGGACTATATACACTAGGATGAACAAATGGAGCAGTCAATCAGTTTCAAGTTTCAAATGTTTTTTATGGGGACTGCTATTTGGGAGGACTATATTCACTAGGACGAACAAATGGAGCAGTCAGTTTAAAGTTTAAATGGATTTAGAGTTCGCTGTAGAGGGGGTGCTTCAGGTCATCCACCGTCAATCTACATTTAAAGTGCTAAAGTTTTCTGTGTGTCCAGAGAAATGGCCGGGTATGGGCTGTGGGAGATGGAGGTGGGAAAACCATCTTTAGTAACCATGTCCGCCTCTACGGATTTTGTCTGTTGTTTTTCTACTTGCCTCATGCACTTGGCCAGTGGTGGGGTGGGTACCCAGACGTGGGTCGCAACTGGAAAATCTCCTAGGAGTCGCAGACTCTAAGTGGTGTGGGGAGCCACATGATGGGAAAATTACTCCTTGTTGGATGGAAGTCTCCTTGTTTGATGGGAGTTTCGATTAGAATTATGAGAGCAAATCTCTCTAGGAGTCGCAGACTTCAAGTGGAGTGGGGAGCCACAGTTGGGAGTATCCTTGTTTGATGGGATGTCTTGCCAAGTAAAGTTTGGGTTCATTCTTCAAGTGGCCCGTCAGTCGAGTGACCAGCAGGGGAGCCGGGCCAGTCGGGCTATGTATCCAATGTGCATGCAAAGTCCGGACTGAGTGCCTGGTGGGTCCAAAGCCAGACAATTGTAGTAATGAGTTCATTCCTCAAATGGACCGCTGTGTTTAACCTCTAATCTGCACATACAGTAATGTAGCCCTTTGGGGGACCATACAATGCTTTGTCATGTTTCATCTAGTTGAATAAAGCCACACTGAAAAATCCCAATTCTGGTTCTGGACATTACAGTTATTGCTTCCTGTATTTTGGATTTACTTGGGTGCCCCTGTGCAGAGTAGCCAAACCTAGGTCTCTTGTGCCAGGTAACCTCATCCTTCCCCGAACCCGTAGATACACATATGTAGGTGAACATGTGTTACACACACATGTGGAGCACCAGAAAAAAAAAATATACAGACTGCTACTCCATAATTCAGAGTCGCTTTGTAATAACAACCCTTTAGAATCAATAACCCAGACTTTTAGCAATAATAGATTAGACATGCCATAATCCTCTGCTACATTTCTCTGGTCATCCACTCTAACTACACACTCCATAGTAGTAAGATTAATTGTTAGTAAACACACTAATACAACAATTCCTCCTAGAAAATAACGTAAGCAACATTTTCCAATCCTCAGTAACTTACTATAACCAGCAAATTGTTATGGCCCACAGACTCCACACTTTGCCACAGAGAGCTGCTACCTCTTACTAGAGGAAGAATTTACACCCCACAACCCTCCAAATTGGGCTGTCACCACCAAATGGGGATGTGGTGGATTAATGAAGAAGGCAATTGCTTGGCAACACAGGTGAAGAGAAGTTAGGTAGTGCTAGTAAACAGGGGCCAGTTAAGCAAAATGTAATTAGCTTTGCAACACAGGGCAGTCACCAATTTAGCAGTTGCAGTACTGGAAGTTTGTAAGTCACACAAGCTGATCACAGCTCCATTCACAGGAAAAATGTAGCACTTTAAACAAGCATTTGTCAAAGGCGAATGTTTGCTTGCAGGTATTTGCAGTGGTGTTTGGCACGTATGGTGCTTTACCCTAATGCCCTGTGCGATTGCTGGTATTTGCACAATAAATTTTCAGCATGACCTTTTTGTTACCCCCATTGTGCGCTACATAGACGGAAACACGTTTTGGGCAGGATGTGAAAAATGACAGCTGTACTGCTCATAAGGAAGTGTGGTAAAATGGCAATGTTGAAAATCTGGAGTGGAAATATTGAAAATTCATCAAACCTACAAGCAGTGCGTAGAACCTGTGCAACGAACGCTCAGAAAACAGTCATTCTTAGGAATTTTTTCACCAAATTTTCAACATTGGCATTTTAAAACCTCTGCTAATGAACAGTGTCACTGTGATTTTCTTACATGTCCCATACATTGATTTAGCACCGACTGCGCCATTGTGCACTACATGGGTGAAACACATTTTGGGCAGGATGTGAAAATGACAGCTGTACTGCTCATAAGGAGGTGTGGTAAAATGGCAATGTTGAAAATCTGGAGTGAAAATATTGAAAATTACAAACTTACGGTGTGCGTGGGAACTGTGCAATGCCGCTGTAAAACAGTCATTTTAGGAATATTTTCACCAAATTTTCAACATAGCCATTTAAATCTCTGCTCATGAACAGTGACACTGTGATTTTCTTAATGTATCCCATACACTGAGTTGCACTTGACTGTGCCATTATGCGCTACATGGGTGGAAACACATTTTGGGCAAGATGTGAAAATGACATGCACTGCTCATAAGGAGGTGTGGTAAAATGGCAATGTTGAAAATGTGGAGTGAAAATATTGAAAATTCGCAAACTTACAGCTGTGCATAGGAGCTGCGCAATGAACACTCGTAAAACAGTCATTTTAGAATTTTTCACCAAATTTTCAACACAGCCATTTTAAGACCTCTGCTCATGAACAGTGTCACTGTGATTTTCTTAATGTGTCCCATACATTGAGTTCGCACACCAACTGTGCCATTGTGCGCTACATGGGCGGAAACATGTTTTGGGCAGGATGTGAAAAATGACAGCTGTACTGCTCATGAGGAGGTGTGGTAAAATGGCAATGTTGAAAATCTGGAGTGAAAATATTGAAAATTCACAAACTTACGAGCGTGCGTAGGAACTGAGCAATGCAGACTCGTAAAACAGTCATTTTAGAAATTTTTCACCAAATTTTCAACATAGCCATTTTAAGACCTCTGCTCATGAACAGTGTCACTGTGATTTTCTTAATGTGTCCCATACATTGATTTGCACACCGACTGTGCCATTGTGCGCTACATGGGCTGAAACATGTTTTGGGCAGGATGTGAAAAATGACAGCTGTACTGCTTGTGAGGAGGTGTGGTAAAATGGCAATGTTGAAAATCTGGAGTGAAAATATTGACATTTTGGAATTTTGCACCAAATTTTCAACATGAGGTTTTTGGGACCCCTTCTCTTGAATGCTGTCACTGTCATGGCACTATTCAGGCCCAAGGGTGATTTCACACAGTGACTGCGAAATCACTTGCCAGGCCTGAATTACCATGACAGTGACATCGTCATGAAGAAATTAACGCTTAATTTGGTACAAAAATTCAAAATACCTGAAATATGCAATAAAGTTGAAAACCTCCTATCTAGCCCATTATACAGCTTACCGGCATTTCCTCAGTTCGCGGTCGGCTTTGAAGAGTGCAGACATGTTCCCGGTCCACCGAAGATCATTGTGCCGAGCTCCAGAGGTAAGTATGGGGTGAGGGGTGTAGGGAGGCTGGATGTGCAGTGGGTGGAGTGCGGGTTGTGGGAGGGGACTGGGAGAAGCGCGTGGGACCGTTTTGCTTTACAGGTGAAAATAAAACAAGACTAAGTGGGGCGTTTGCCACACTGGGTGGGCTCCAGCATGGCAGAAGGATGGCTAGGGGCCAAGGAGCTGATGGAGGATTAGGCACCCCGTCGGCGAGACAACCAGGGATGTTTGCTGCGCTGGGGTGGAGTTCCCAGTGTGGCAGAAGGATAGCAGGGGCAGAGATCATGAAGCAGCGAGAGGATTGGCAGACTCCATTCGGCAGATGACACGCGGATGTTTGCCATGCTGGTCAGCTCAGCATAGCAGCAAAAAGATTTGGGGGCAATACGTGACGCGGTGCTCTGTATGACAGCGGTGGTTTTCTTTGAAGTGAAGACCACCGCTGTCACACAGCTCCCGCACCCATTGGTGCAGGACCGCCCGCCTGCTCAACAGAGCAGTGGATTGAAAGGAGAGCACACCTCCAAAGTGTGCTACTCTCCCAAAAGCGTTCCTAGCATGCATAATGACGTAAAAATGATCTAACTTGAACCAGCAGTTAGCAGGCAGGAGTAAAACATTAGCAGCACACAGTCATTTATAACACACTCTCAGCAAGGCACTAGCAGCTTCATTAAATATAACTAGGCTTTTCTTGCTGCGAATAGTATAATTCAGTAGTTTGACAGAAGCTCTTAGCAGGACAATGTAAGCAGGTGAAAACACTCACACCCCTTCAGCATCAACAAACCAGCTCCTTGATTGTAGATATGGAGCTCAGCAGCCCCTAGACCTTTACCATTTTCAGCACTGCTGGGGATGTAAACAATGGAGTCAGAATATTTAGTACAATAAATATACATGAAGGTTTTAATGGTTGAAAATGCTTCTTATATTAAAAGGTATGTTTGTATATTTTACATTTTATACTAATTTTGCCCTATTCTGGCCCAATTTAGTGTACTCAAGTACAATTCACAGTATGCGCTAATTGTATGAACATAAAAAAACAAAAAAAATTAAAAAAAACACACACAGCAGAAGCAGGCCATAATTGCCTATCAAATTTTCTTGATTGTGCAGTTCAGAGCAAATATTACTATAGCTGCCCCCCTTACCCTCTGGTGTTATCCTCCCCCATCCTGTTTTCTCACCTCCTCATCCTCCCACCAGTTATAAATCTCCCTTTTACCATGTCCTACCCCCTACTTTAAAACTGCCCACAATTTCCAATGACACTGAATGAGTTTTCAAGGTACTGAAGTATAATATCAGTACAGTGGTCACTGTACTGAAGTATAATTAAGCAATATACCATGAGAGGGTGTTGATGATGCCAGGATTTACCCACGCCCTGGGGTGTTTTTGGCCATTAGGCAATCCTGGCATCACCAACATCCTCGACTGGCATATTGTGATTATACAATGTCCTCTTTTTTGGGGGCACATAGAAAATAAATAAGTTTTTTGCCCTCTGTTTTATCCAATTTTTACTCTGGTTATTGTTGCGCTGGAAAAAACACTCCCCGATTGCTGGAGCTGCCCTGCTACTGAGGATGCGCACCTTTGCTTCATGATTCTCGGTTGCAGTGTGTTTTGGGGGGCTGGGTTGTGAGCAAGGAGCCAGTTGAGATACCGGAAAGGTGATGGAAGCACATTGTGGGCAGAATTCTCTTGTGCTGGATTTTTGGGAGTGTGCTGTTTGTAGGGTTTTATCTGTTAAGGTGAATGAGGTATCCATTTGTTTTTGGTTTTTTAATAACTGGCGGTTTTTATTTTGTGAAGCGGGTGTGTAAGCGAGTGAGAAAGATGTCAGGACGTGTGGACCAAGATGGGTCTCAGTGATTTACGGACAGTGATGGCTCAAGGGGCTGCCTGGCATCTTAGTTTGTGGAGCAGTGAAATTTTAAAACTCAAGTCTGTTTGAATTTTGCGGTCAGCTGCGGTACACGGCAGTTTAGCGGGGTTCAATATGGCAGCTTTGGTTGGCAATTTCAGGGGTTGGATGGGTTTTAGAGATGCAGCTGTCTGGCACCTCTTCCCATGGGGTGATTGCAGCATTTACAATGGGAGAGAAGTGCCAGGTAGCCAATGAGATTAGATGATTTGTGCTTAATTTCTATGCCCATTGTATAATATCAGTATAGTGATTACTATACTTAAAGTACATCAGTATAGTAATTTTGGTACTTAAAATATAAGTATAGTAATTTCTGTACTTGAAGTATAATGTAAGTGGGGGAATTTTGTACTATGAAAGTACTATTATATAATTACCACTCCAAAAGTATTTTATTGGCATAGGATTACTGAAAATATTCTATTGTTATAGGATTATTGCACCAACAGTATACCATCAGTATATGGTTATTGTACTAAAAAATGTATACAATTATTGTACTAACAGTGCGCCATCAGTATATGATTACTGTGCAAGCAAAAAATCATTTACTGTACTAACAGTATTCCAATGATATATGATTATTGTACTAAAAGTACGCCATCAGTATTGTACTGAGAATATATTATGTGGGTGTACTTATAGTGTGTATATATAATAAATGATGTGTAAGTGTAGTATATGCAAGGAATACTACAAGACGAGGTGTGGTTTATGGCCTGATAAGAGCAAGTCACAGGTGCGTAATGAGGCATGAGGCGTTTGCACCAAGAGCCTTTAGCACCAGGAAGTGTTCTTATCAGGCCATTTAAAAAATACCTTGAAATGTCTTATTTCGTTTATAAAATAGGTCATACAGTAAAGAAAGCCAATTAAAAAATTACACTTAAAATTGACAGAGTAAAAAATAGAGAAAAACAAAAAAGTAGTCCTTGTCATTCTATTGTAGTGACAATATTTGGTCAAAATTAACTAAGGGGCTGTGGCATCTATTTGCCCCCCCCCCCCACCAACACACACACACACAAAATCCTCTAGAATATGCTTTTTTCTTGCGGTGTTTTTTATCATTTTATCAATTGGCAAACATTCAGCTGGTTTAGTTAGAGTAGAGGGAGCGAGCATGTCCCTCACCAGTTGTCGTATTTAGCGCTTTTCCAACAGTGCATCCCAATTGCAGTTTTGACTGCTCCTTGTGCAATAAATATTGAAACATGAAAACCTGGATTGCTTTATATTACAAAAAAAGAAAGAAAGAAAGAAACACAAAAAACTTGTCTGAAACAGCCAGTAGGTGAGCAGGTTTGGTGGCGGGTGAACAAGCAGAACAATCTGAACTGACAGAGGAGCGGACTTTGGCTAACAGCTACTGCTTCCTGAGCACCACAGTAAACGTGTCTTTCCTACAAACATCATGACTGCATACAGAAAAATGTGGGGCACAGAGTGCCAGCACTGTGTTTCAGTTGAAAGAGCTGACCAAGAAACTGAATTTGGTTGTGGTTTGAAAGCGGCATCCTGCCGGCATGTGCTGATCACTCACTGAATCGGGGGCTGCTTTGTGTAGAGAGCAGAAGAAGTGGCAGTTATTTTTTTTTTGTAATCTTTTGACCTCCTCTCACACTCTGGTGTCCACCTCTCCTTTGGGCCCCCTAGTGCTTCCATGCCTCGGCTGTCCTCTTCTGGAGCTCCTCCCACACACACACATCCCAGCCAACCTCCAATTTGTCCCTGACATATCCCCTCACCGGGCGGGTCCATCTCCTCTGAGGGGGAAGCCCAGCACACTATTTTTTCATGGTCCAGAGGCACTGCTGTGGTGGAGGATGCTCCTGGAGGTTCTGGGAACATGGAGACACAGAGGCTGTCATCTGGTGGTACTGAAGCTGTTTTCCGGCTTTCTGGTTGTCCCTCCTGTGCAGCTACACTGAGTACCCCGGTCTCCACCAGGGGTCACTACTAGAGCAAGGCTTCCCACCCACCCACCTACCCCAGGAGAGAAGAGCAGTCCTTCAGACACCCAATCCTCTCCCTCCCCAGCCAGCCCCCGACAACCCAAGTCCATTCCCAAACCCAGGTCTTCGGCATGGTTCGAGGTGTGGCGTCTAGTGCCTCAGCCCTCTGTGCCACTAAGCCAGCTAGAGGTGACAGTTTAAATATTTGGAATGAGTGACAAGGCATGTACACTAAAATGCAGCTGCAGTAATGGACATTGTGTTGTGGTGGTGGTGAGTGCTCGGGAAGGAAGTTCAGCCGCAGAGTTACACAATGCTGGCACACTGATATCTGTCTTGTAGAGAGTCCTGACTGGCTTAAGAGGTGCTGGTTGGCACAATATGCCCTGATAAGGACACGGCCACAAACACCTCTCAGCCAATCAGAGCACAGAAAACTTCAGCCCCATTTTATAAAAGGAAATAAACCAATCAAGGAGGCTACATAACCAGATCATAAAGCCACGAGCCAAAGGTGGGAGAGGTTTTATGATCTGGCTATCCCCTTGTATATCAGACTTACTGATCTTTTATAAAATACATTTGGATGGTTTCTGTTAGTTTTTATCACAATTGTGTAAAAGGGAAAGAGTACACAGGGTAATAACTGCAAACTACTTCTATAGGGAAGAATGTAATGTAATGGATGGATGAATAGGACAGACACAGACATACACAAAAAACGTACTTTCTTCTCCCCCTCTACCTCCACACACACACAGTATAGGGCTACCTCTCTCCCCACACAGAACATCCTCTCCTCACGCATAGATACAATTCATTACTTACCTGTTTATTGCCAGGTTGAGTGAGCTGAAGTAGGGGTGTCAGGAGACATTGATATGGTGCCTGTAAAACAAGAATAAGGAGGGGTCACAAAGACTTCATAAGTCTTTGGAAAAGAAAAGACAGATTGGGGCAGGTAAAATAGGTAAATGATACTTATCTGATGCTACAAGTTGTAGGACACTCTGTAGACCTGCAAAACAAAGAGTGAAATAGGTTAGTGTAAGCAGAAGGTATGCATTACAGCAGAGATCGGTACCTCTGGATAGGTATCAGAAGTAGCAAAAATAATCTGCCCCCACCCCACCACACTGGAAGCATGAGACTAACCCATGGGGAATCTACTACCTGAACTGATTTGCTTAGGTGAGCACAAAGACCACAATAGCCAGTTGCTAATACAAATCAGATATGGGTATTGAAATGTAAATTGTGGCTAATGAAAATACTGAAATTTGCTATATTTTGTTAAATATTGCTATATAATGTGGCTAATCCCCCCACCCCAGCATTTACCCAAGATACAGCCTGGAGAGGGGAGATGGCAGCTTTTGAAACAGAATTTGTTGGCAGGAAAGGTTTGCTGGGCCCATCCAGTCTGCCCAAATGTTCTCTGCCCTAATCAGTCTCTGTATCTGGTCTCTGACACCAGCTCTGAACATGGACAGGACTGGTTCAACAGTGCTAAGAATTAATGTATCCCTTTCCTTTTGCATTTGGCTGTAACTCTAATGCACACACTAACAGATATACACACACACACACACCACCCCTAGGCTCCTGGCAGTGTTCTTGGGAGGGGTCCAGAACCTAGTCAAACAAACACTTTCTTCGCCTTTTTCTCCCACCCCATTCTTTCCTGAAAGGGTTGGGTCTTAGCACCTCTTCTCTCCCATTTTCCTCTCTCTCTTGGTCCTTCTGAAGTCTACTCCCCATCATTACCTGCTTCCCTCCTGTTATGCTCTACCTCTGCTGCCTACAACCTGCTTCCCTCCTGTTCATGCATGATCTCCACCTCCTGCAGGCAGGGTCCCAGCATTCTGGTGGGGTCAGGTCCTGGCAGGCCCTTCTCCTCCACCCCTTGCCTTCCTCTCATCCAAATCCCTCCTTTTCCAACCCCCTGCTCTCTGTCTATATGCCCCATAACCACCCACCTCTCCTTCCTAGCTATGGTTATTGGCTAATCCCTAATCTCTAATGCACATATAGTCAACCTTGCACTTTTTTTACACCTTGTAAATTTTGTTCTTTCTGTGTCTCTCCTCACAATAGTGCCCTAGTTCAACCTCCTTATATTCTATCCAACCATTTTCTAACTGCAAAGTTATGTCCCGCCAAGTGTTTGCGAAATATATTTGTGCTATTGTATCTATCTAGTTCAAGACTGTTAGCATTGTAGTCAATCTAGTTCATACCAGTTGGCATTCCTCCTTTTCAGTACTTTTGTATAGTCTGCTCACTTAATCAAATGTAATCAATTTGTATATCTATGTTGTGTACCAAATCTCTGTATACTATCCTCATGTTCCCCTACACCCCAGGTCGCACAAGACTGTCACCATGTCCTAAGCTTGGATCCTCATTTGATAATGCTTCCTAGATTTAAGGTCTTAGCACCCAAGGTTACTTAAATTATGGCATATAATCTTTTCCTCCCATGCACTTGAAAATATGAAGCCTATTATATTCTGACTGAATTAAAGACCTGAATTAACTTAAATTGAATTAACTAAAAAAAAAATAATAAAAAAAAATAAATAAATGTGACGTGGAACCTTTGTAAAAGAGCCCTGGCTCAAAGGTATTAATTCCTAGACTAATAAACTAAACTAAAGGAGGTCTAGCAGGAGACTTGAAGCCCCGATCACTGCAAAGGTTGGGGCTTCAGTACCTAGATCCCCATGCAGGCACAATATACACGAAACTGCATTTTTACCTAAAGACTTGTAAAAATTGTATAAAGCTCCATACCTATTTTCCAGTATCGCGTATCCCTTCCCGAGATAGCTTTAACAATGCAATATGATCACACGCCTTTGCCACTTCCAGCATTGTACCTTTGTGTATGGAGATTTAATAATCTCCATATCTCCCATGCACTGCTTTATTTTTACAACTTTGCCTAAAAAACAATGTCTGCTCATGGCATTTAGGCAATGTCTGTAATTTTTAGAAGAGCATGGGAGATACAAACATAATTAAATCTCCATACATAAGGACACCATACAGGAAGGGACCAATGCACGTCACCATATCACGTTGTTAGCAATGTGATGTCAGGTAGTGAGGACCACGATGGGGATCTGGGGTACTGAGCTTCAGATCTGCCAGAAGATCTTTAAAACAAAAGGTTTTAATTGGGACAATTTCTCATCATGTTTTTTTTTTTTTAAACTGCATTTCTGACATTCATAATCATAGAAACATAGATTTTGACAGCAGATAAGGACCACTTGACCTATCCAATCTGCCCATTTCCCTAGCATTTAGATAAGCTGCAGATCCTAGTTGTATTTATGTGTTTTTTTCTCCCCCTATAGCCCAGCAAGACACGGTCACGTGTGTGTGTGTGTGTTTGTGTGTGTGTGTAGGCATGCATGCGCACCAGAACCAGTGAAGAGCCTGTTTCACCCACCCAGCTTCTGTCAGTCTCCCATGCCTTATGCAACCACCAATCCTCCATTCAGCGGCAGCCAAGGGCCAGGAAGGCTCACCCCCCCAACCAGTGAAGGAGAGCTGTTTAGTGTCCAGTGGTCCAGATAATTTTTAGGACTCAGAAGTATTTACTACTACTTTCTTACACCTGGTAGTATTTGCATCCAAATGTTAGTACTGTCATACACATACCCATCTCATAATCCCCCATGGTCTAAACCAAATCTTAGTCCCACTGGATGCCTGCAGTTACTGACTATCTAATACAGCTGTGGAGTCATACTGTGTCCTTACTTTTAACATTGCCGTGTTGCAAAAGTCCTTCTAACCAGATAGTGAGCAACTCCTGTCCCCACCCCTACAGGTTCTTGTGTATTGCCATGACTACTAGCATCTCATGGCACTGCCAGCTTTGTACATGTGTACCACATAATGTAAGTTTGCAGGGTGGGAAAAATTTCCTAAAATTAGAAAGTGGGAGAATTTCAGTCAAAAATGGTAGCAAAATACTCCTCTACTCCCCTTATCTGTTCCCTGTTAGTGGCCTGCTCCATCCTCCTTGCTGCCCCCTTCCCAGCCAGACACCTGGCAGCACACTCTCAGTCCTGAACACCGGGGTCACTGGTGTGACTCGGCGTCGTAAGCGTCTAGCACCTCAGCCTCTTAGCACCACTCAGACTCCTCTGTCGTGTTTTTTATTGTTTCCTGGGTTCTAAAAAAACACACACCTTTAAAAGCCACCTGTCCGTAGTCCTACCACTAATGCGTCAGCAACTGAAATTCATGAACAAGCTTGAGTCATCAGGAGCTGGTTGGGGTAGGAACATCAAGCATCCCAGAGAATATTCTTTTCCTCTAGGGAGAGAGGGTCACTTCTGCAGGTATAACACTGCCATCTGACTGACCGCAGGTGGCAGTGCAGCAGCAGTAGGGCATGAAAGGGGACGTTTGTCAAGCCCTGTTCTGCATACATGAGGTTTGATCTTCTTGCATTAATGCATCCCAGCGGGAGGGACCAAGAAACTAGGAAGAAACCACCCTGTCTCATGCAGTATGATGCTGGAGGCATTTGGGCAGTGTCCCCCACCACCATCCACTCCTGTCCAAAGGAATTCCTGCCTCACACATGAGGAGGTTGGAGGTGGAACTGGCATGGCCAGACACTGCTCAGGGAAGGGGTCAATGAAGTTGTTAAGACAGAGGAGGTACACAGCAGAGATGCGGGGGCGCCAGACTCAGGGGATGGGTCTAAGGCACTCTCTGGGGCTTAACATTTTGAATATTAAAAACACACACACACAGTTTTTATAAGTATTTCTGCAGTTAATGACTTACGTCTTTTAAGATGACTGCTAGTACGCTACTCACAATTTGTAAAAATCCCTTCTATTGAGGTTACCTGTTGAACTGGATTTGTACAATGGATATATTAGGCACTGTTAGTTAATTGATTCATAGCAAGTGTGACAGGAGTGAGATTTTAGTTCAGGAATGAAAAACCAAAAAGAGAACATATTTATGTTTTTTCCAAAAAAACATTATTGCTGGAAAAAACCTACACTGTGCCCAGATACAGTTGATTCAATATTCTTAACCTAAGACTCCTCAGGTGTTAATATTTCTCCATTCTCAGAGTCTCAGTCCCTTGCTGATTTATCAGCTCCTTAGACCAGTGAGAAAATATGTTTCCCCCACACAACTTATACTCCCAGAATGTAACGCGCAATGAAAGGACAGATTAAAGGAAGGGGAAGAGCTGGCCCAGTGGTGCTGAGGGTTGAGGCATTGGCCTTACCTCGCACCATGCCAGCAGACCCAGTTCAGGAACAAGCTCAGGTCACCAGGGGTCGGATGGGGAGGAGAGGAGAGGATTAAGCATCTGATAGACCTCTCTCCACTCCTGGGAAGGGGGGGAACAAGTTTTCGCCATGCTAGTGGCTCCCAGTGGAGGCTGGATGCACTGCAGTCAGGAACGCGAAGAGGGGGAGACATTGGCAGACATCCTGCAGGCAGGTGTGCTGGACATAATTGCACTTCTGTGTCTCAGGGGGTAGGGATGTACCAGAACAAGGACAATTCCTGGGAACTGCGAGGATGTTGGTAGGCCTCCAGGTTGACCTCATACTCAATGCCAGACTTGGCCCATCAAGGATCCCCGATTCCTCCTCCTCTCAGCCTGTCAGGTGTATTTGGAGGGGCACTTATAAGTGGTGGCAGCACCTCCTCCGGGAAGCTACAAGTTGGGGGAGGGTTAATGCCCAGGATTTGGGAGAGGAGCTCCGGAAGGGCTCTGAATCAGTGGGGGGGTTGTTTCAGCCAGGGTGGAACATGTCATCCTGACAGTCTAGTCCTGACGGAAATCACAGTAGCAGGCAACTGGAGGGGAAAAGACTTTAAAAAACAAAAAGGGGAAGAACCATACCACTGCTGTTTTGAGATTACACAGGAGGGCTGTGCAGCATTTCACCCACCATGACATCATGAGGACCAGGCAGTTGTCTCAAACCATGAAGAAGATTGCAGAATGGGAAGGAAGAAGGGTATACCAGTGTTACCTCCCCCATCATATGGCAGATCTGCACCATTAATATTCAGAGGCATGATGAGAATGGTACAAACAAACAATGATAGCATTCATCACACTGAGTCTTGCACAATAAACATGACTTGATTTTGTCTTGGTGTGACTGGTGTATTTATTTATTTATTTAATACAAATCTAGCTCATTCAGCATCCCATACATATCAACAGGGCCTCATTCGGAGGCAGCGAGGATATACAGAGTTCCCAGTGGGTAGCATCTTTCAGATAAGAAGGTGTACAATAACAAGTGGGCATGATAGGAGGCTGGGGGGAGGGGGAGGGACAACTTGAGGATGTACTTTTTCACAGGAAAAGTAGTAGATGCTTGGAACAGTCTACCTGTGGAGGTGGTGGGGGCAAAAATGGAAGGAATATTCAAGAATTCATGAGACAGACACAAGAGTACTCTTGCAATAGGGAACAGAGGGTAAGCCACAGATCAACTAGGGTCTGCGGTATTTGCATTCCATTAGGTAGGGAAAAGGGGCAGAATAGGTGGGCCACATAGTCCTCATCTGCCATCACCTTCTATGGTTCTGTTTCAAATAACTTTCTGCTGCCTTCGTTATTCCCTCCTTGATCCTCTTTGATTGTGCCTCTACTCTCCCTGTCCATCCCCATCTGCAAGGTATTTATTGAGGCAATCACCCATTTCCTTAAAATCTGCTCTCCTGAGCCAACCCAGTGGCACTGAGGGTTGAGGAGCTGGATGCCTTACCTTGTGCCACGCCGGTGACCCTGATTTGGAAATGACACTGGGGTGCCATCACGGGTGGGGGTGGGAGTAGGATCGAGCAGTGGCTCTCCTCTCCTGGGATCGGTGGGAAGTGTCACCCACCTGTAGTTCCACCGCCACTGGATAGAGGTCCGGTGACTGGCACAAGTGGTTAATGGTGCAACTGGAAGGGAGGGGCATCCCACAAGGTGTGCACGTGCATGCTTCCAAATGCACATGTCACATCGGGTACATGGGGGTATGGCTCATGAGAAAACCTGTAAAAACCCATAAAGTGTAAATGAAAAAAAAAAAAAAAAAAGCTTTTGCCCTCTTGAAGTCCAGTACCCTTGCCCCACTCTGTTTTTTTCTTGCTCAGTTCAGCCTCCCACATTACAGTCACAAAACTATTGTCTCTGTGGAAATCATTGTAAATTATGCATATCACACACACACACACACACACACACACACCATCTGTGACAACTGCTGAGCATAGCAAATATCCAACCTGACAGCTAGGAAACTTTCATGCAATAAAACAACTGCAGCAGTATGAGGCCTGCCCAATGGTGCGGAGGGCTGATGTGCTGTGTACCTTACCTGCAGGGTTGATTTTGGGGTGGGGATTGGGACAACTGGCACGTAGTTTTTAATTTGGCCCTCCTTTTCTTTTACTTTGGAGACAATCTGATCACTGTTTTAGAGGTTTTAAACTGCTGTTTTATGAACTTGGCTCAGCTGAACATTATGACCTATTATATTTTTTCATCTGACCATTACTTTATAACCAATGGGTCAGTGTCCCACATAGATAAATATCTGAAATTATACCATGGGCATCCAGCAACAGCCAGTCAGATTAGCAGGCTGGTACCTTACCACCATTGTAAATCCTCTGATAATCAACGGCATAGGTGCCAGCCTAAAAATAAATCAATCCAACACTCAAACCTTAGTATAATTGCAATAAGCCACTAGGAGGATGTGGGTTATTGGGGGATTTACCACGGCTGACGAGGATTTACCCACTCAGTTGCACCTTGTGGGCAAACCACTCCAGCTGTGGCAAATTCCCGATAACCGACATCCCCTAAGTTTAATGCTTAATGAACCCTGTGTCTGCCACCATGCTGGTGATGCAAGTTTGGAAATAAGCTTTGGGTCCAGGGGTTGTATGGGTGAAGAAGACTGAGAGTCTGTCACACAGCTCTTCTCTCTGGGGTGTAGAGACATGCTGACTTGGCCCTTGGCTTCTCAGAGTTGGAATCTGGCCAGTAACACCAGAAGCTTAAGCAACTTTGAATAGAGTTGGTCATGGTTCTATAGCATGAGTGCACCTCCATGAACACACCCTTTCATGCTGCCATGGCAGGGGATCTAATGGAGAAAACAGAAAAACAGTCTGCACAGACTTCATGATTGTGAATCCCTGCCCACCAACCTCCATCCCATGGAATCACCTGGACCACCAGCCTAACTCTGGATTTGAATAATCGGATGGGGATTGCCCTCCCATTTCTGGCTGAGACACAGACCAATTCATGGGGGCTTTGGGTCCAATGAGTTCAGGGCAGGTGAAAGCCATACTTTAGGAGGTAGGAATAGGGCTGAGAACCTGTCTGTGTCTATCGGCATATCTAAAAGCTTTATGGAAAGGGTACAAAAGTGCACTGGTAAGTATCACATTCACACACACACACACCCCATTACAGTAAACCCACCAACTACAGTATAGGCAATGTGTAGAGGGTCTCTTACCTGTGTACTAGAAAGCCAGAGGTAGGTTTCTAGATGGGACAACATCTATTGGATCTGTAAAATAAAATATGAAAGGGGTCACAAAAGGATTCATAGTTCTTAGGAAGCAGACAGAAAGGACTGGACAGGTTAGACAGAGTAATACTTATTGGAATGATTCCGCTTACTACCAGACCTGTAAAAAAAAAAGAAGTAGGGTAATATGGGGAATACATTAGTGAGAGCAGAGACGAGAGTGGAGAGATAAAGGCTCAAGAGACTAGGAAGGACATGCAGCAGAGACTGGAGACAAGGCCCAAGTACAGGTACCCGAATGCTGATGGTGTATGGGGTGCCATTCCTGAAGGGACATGGCGAACCCAAATCACTTGATACAGAGTGCAGGTGGTTGAGTTTGGAGACCGATGGGGTACAGAGGTTCTATTCCCGAAGGGTAGTGGTGAACCCAGATTGCTGATATAGAACATAGTTAGTAGAGATGGAGTACAGTGGTCCCGATGCCAAAAAGAAGTGGCAAACCCATAAAGCTGGTAGAGAATGTAGCTGCTTGAGATGGCAGATGGAGGATGCAGTCTTCAATCTCCAGTAGCTGTGGTGAGCTAATCTTTACTCAATGCCCTGCAGAGCAGAGTTAGGGATGGAGGCTTCTGGTAGTTAGCAGGGAACAAAACTGGTTAAAACTGTAGTTAGAGTAAACAGCCCCCCATCCCCAGTAGACAGGGGAAGCCTACTTGCATTGCTATGCCTTAGTAGGCAGAGTTAGGGATGGAGACTGTCAGACTGCTGATATGGGCTGAGCAAGGAAAGGGCAACTGACTGGTGCTAGAAAAAGGCAGGCAATCAGAAAGCAGCAGGTCAAAGGGGATGGAAGTGACTGGGAACAGCAAGGGAAGGACTAGCACATTGTAAAATACAAGAAAGACAGGACACAATATCATATGGAGCCAGATCAGTAGCTCAGAGCATCCGCCTTACTTCGCACCACACCGGCAACCCAGGTTCGGGAACGAGCTCAGATCACCGGAGGTCAGACAGCGAGGAGAGCAGGAAACAAAGTTCATTGGCTAGTGGCTCCCAGCAGAGGCTGGGTGCACTACAAGTCAGGAATGCAAATTAGGGGAAGATGTCAGTGGTTATCCTGTGAGTGGGTGTGGGAGCGCACCCCTCATGTGCTGGACAGCATTGCACATCCATGTCTCAGGGAGGATGGGGGGGGAGACCCAGAACAAGGAAAATGGACCTGGCACCCAGGAAGGTGAAGGTGGGTCAGGTGGATGGCTCCCACACTCCCTGCTGGGTCTATCCCAGCCATTCTCTGACTCTTCTCACCGCCCGGCCACCCTACTATATTGTAGCTAGAGTGCCAGAGTAAGGCATTCCCTCCTCGGGGGTTCAAAGCCAGGGGGTTGGGGGTAAGTAGGTGGAGGAGAAATCCCAGGATGGAGACTAGGTCTAGGAAGACCTCAAGTGAGCACATTGGAGAGAGTCCTAGGGACCAGAGGGAAGGAACATAAAGTTTTTAAAAAAAGTAATATCATATAATAGGAGCACCAGAAGGACAACTAATGGGTGAGTATAAATGGAAGTTGAGCAATACGGGAAGAGCTTGATGCTGAATCCAATTTAGGCAGGACATGACAAAACAGATTGCATAAAGCAGCGGAATACATTTGCCATTTGATAACATGGAAATTAACGCTACTAAATCAGGACTGAGAAAAATCAGCGAAGATCGAACTAATAGCTCAAATGTAGTTAGGGAAGCTTGTAGGAACTAATCAGCAATGACTTTGTACGAAGGCGTGAAAGGCACAGGAGATTATGGTTTGCTCCTGAGTGTATGACAGACTACAAGCAGCTATGGGATGGCAGTATAGCCTAGATGTTAGTATAAGGAGCAGTGAATGAGCTTGGTACATCCAGCAGACCGACCTGGGTTCGATTTCCACAACCTCCACTTGCATATTATGTGACTGTGCAAGTCACTTAACCTCCCCAGTGTTCCTAGATTTGCCTGAAAACAGGCACCTGTGCCTAGTGGGCCTTACTGGTTACCAAAGAATAAAAAAATGAGAATAAATGAAGACATGCCAGATTAACAGTGCAGCAGTACACCAAGCAGAGCGTGGACTGTCCAAGGGACAACCGAGGAATGCAAGCAGGTTGACACAGTATGATTATCAGTGGCGTCCAAAACTAAAATGCACTGCAATGTGTAGGGCAAGACTGTTCAGAGATCTGGTGCCACTCGGGACTTGAAAGTGGTGGAATGCTCGCTTTTGAAAACGACATGGTACGGATATCAGAAAGGACTCATGAATAAAATGGAGACTCAAAATCAGAGCTTGTGCAGTAATGCAATGGGAAGACAAACTGATAGCGTGGCACAGATGGAGTGCCATAATGAGAGAATTGGGGGGGAACCTCAAAAGAAAACACAGGGCAACAAAGACCAGCATGAGGATGATGTACAGGGGGAGGGAGACAAGGAAAGGCAGCAGCCTAGTGGGTATCTGATTTGGACACCAAAGGCAGTAGAAGAAAAGTACATGTCCATACCCTTGCTCTGTTGCAAGTAACATGGTGATGTCAATTTCAGGTTTAGTACACAGAACTGTAATCTAGGACATCCCAGGACTGAAGTTCACCACAGCCCCAACAGATTCCATAAATCAATTCTGGTGTAGTATGAAGGCATTCTCAGTGTTGTGGGGAGATAACGGATTGGGGAGGATGGGTAAGCAGGAACATAAACAGTGAGGGAGGGTATGAAACAAACAAACAAACAAAAAAAACACAAGAAACAAGGGACCAGGGCAGGGGAAGAAAATGGAAAAAAAAAAAAAAGCAACAAGCAGGGAGCAAAAGGGGACTAAAACAGGCAGAGAAAGAATTTGCAAAGCAGGAAAGGAGGAGGCACAGCCCAAGAATCACGTTGGCGTCCGGAGGGCCGTGAAGAGCCAGTGCTTCAGGATGAGCTAAGCCAGGAACTGCTCAAGGAAGCTGGCCATTACTGGGGACTTCTGAATGGAGTGGTGCAATCATTTTAAGTACACAAAGTTTATGCCCCAAAACAAAAACACTCATCATGATCAGCCTTGCTGATCACTGGGCCGTTACTGCCATGCTCATTCCAGCCTGAATTGCATAGGATCTGGCAGAGACACACCTCTGAAATGCCATTCACTGAAGCAAAATGTTCTTTGCACAAGCGAACATAAAAAGGCAGATAAACCAGTAACATCAATGAATTTTAGAGAAGGAAAGCAAATAAAACATGAGTTTTTAAACTAGAACTATAAAAAAGGTTGAACTGTGTCCCTTTGAATCATGTGAAGTCTCCTAATCTCTCCCCCTCCCAAAATCAGGCAAAACATTTTCATTAAAGTTCTATGTCAACCCCTCCCCAAACAGGTAACTCTGTGGTACTTCCCCCTCTTGCCCTTGCAAGAAAACATCCTCTACTCCTCTCCCCCACATCTGATGGCAAAGTCTGCGTATGACCACCCAGAGATCCATAATTGGGGTTTGTGGTGGCCTTAATCCTTTATAAACCATCAAAACTGTTCCATACCCCACTAATTTATATTTTCTTCCCTTCTGGTATAAGCGATTGGGGAGACAAAAGAAATGCAAAGTTATGCATATTGGAGCCAAGAATTCTAGGACAGAGTACTACCTGGGTGGAGTCAGAGTATCTGCATCTGAGGAGAAGGACCTGGGAGTGACGATCACCAAGTGACCTGAAGCACTCCATGCAGTGCAAGAAAGCAGGAGCAAAGGCAAAGAAGATGCTAGGATGCATATCTAGGGGGATCAGTAGTAGGAGAGGAGGTTATACTGCCCTTGTACAGGTCACTGGTAAGGCCGCATTTAGAGTATCGTGTTCAGTACTGGTGCCCACACCTCAAAAAGAACATTAACCTGATGGAGAAAGTCCAGAGGAGGGCTACAAAGATGATAGCTGGTCAGCAGGGCAAGGCATACGAGGAGAGATTGAGGGCACTGAATATGTACTCCCCGGAAGACAGGAGAGAGAGAGAGAGAGAGAGACAGAGAGAGAGAACACACGATTGGGACCTTCAAGGGGATAAATAAGGTTGATAAGGAGTCTCATTAAGCTGAGTGGCAACCATAATGAGGGGAACAGTCTTAAGCTGGAGGGTTGGGAGGTTTAGGAGGGAGGCCAGGAAGCACTTCTTCAGCGAGAGTGGTGGACCTTGGAATGTGCTACCAGAAGAAGTAATCTCATTGAAGACAGTGAGCAGCTTTAAGTGAGGCTGGGATAGGTATACAGGGAGGGTAAGGGTCATTGGTAGGGAGGATGGGAGGAGTAGGGAGAGGGGGCAGGGACAGTAGCTCAAGCTGTGAACCCTGCAACATGAGCAGACTTGATAGACCAAATGACCTTCTGCTGGCTTCTTTGTATGTTTGTATGGGTGGACCAGCATCTGTATGTGAGGGACAGTGTGACAAGCTTGTCTATGGTATATTGAAGGGCAAAATGCTGGGTTTCAGGTTCATGTAACAAACTGCCCTTTTACTGTTCTCAAACGTAAAGTGGTAGTCCAGAAAATCATATGTATTCAATTCAACTTTCCCCAGTCTGGTCTGGCAACATAAAAATGTAACAGAAAACAGTAACAGAAGACAGTTCTTCAGCCTGACTTGAAACAGGAGTTTCTCACCACTTTATATGGGCTAGCAGTTTGTGCATAATACAGTTCTGAATGAGGCAACAACAGTTTCCCTGAGTAGGCTCGTCTTCAGACACTTCTCAATAGCAGATTCTACTCACTGTTGTTGGCTCCCCTGGATACACTAGTCCTTGACTTGAGAGTTGTGTGTTTCAAACACCATCTAGTTCCCAAAGCAGGCTTCAGCCTTCTTCCTCAACAGCTCCCCTGCACAGCTTAAAACCTTTTTCTCTTGTTTCAGCTCTGGTTCCTCTCACTGGCAGTGGCAGTAGCTTCCCACTCCAACGCCACTGCTGAATTCACCTGCCTTATCTCTCAGTTGCCTGTTAATTGGCCGCACCTGAGGATGCCTTCCCTTCCCCAGCCTGTTGCAGTCCCTATACGTTCTGAGTGAATACTCAGGGGTTAACTTTGTTTCCCGGTGTGTTGTTTACCCCGTCACATGCCACCCCCTTTTGTGCGAAGGCATAGTCGGTTGGCCCCTGACAACTCCCCTCCCAGGACAAGAAGTCTGCATTTCCGTTCTGGGTCCCGGCCTGGTGGTGCACCATGAAGGAAAATGGCTGAAGGGCCAAGTACCACCTGGTGATGTGGGGGTTGTCGTCCTTCATGACCTGGAGCCAATGTAGAGGGGCATGATCAGTAACTAGGGTGAATTGACGGCCATGCAAGTAGTAGCGGAGGGCGTCTACAGTCCATTTAACTGCTAGACACTCCTTTTCTATCGCGGCGTAGTTTTTTCCCCCCAGGGAAAGAGTTTTCAGCCTAGGTAGAGAATAGGATGTTCCTCTCCATCAGACTCCTGGGAGAGCATGACTCCTATCCCAACTTCAGAAGCATCGGTTTGTACGGTAAACGTCCTAGCAAAGTCAAGACTGTGTAACACTGGCTCCTTGCACAGTGCCGCTTTCAGTTGGGTGAATGCTAGGTCACACTCATCCGACCAGTGTACCCTGGTGGGGGCAGAATTCTGGGTGAGGTCTGTAAGGGGGCTTGCAAGGGTAGAGAAATGCAGTATGAACCAGTGGTAATACCCTGCCAACCCTAAGAAGGCCCCCACCTGGGTTTTTGTGGTGGGTACTGGGCACTCTGCTACTGCTTGGACCTTACTGACTAAGGGTCTCACCTTTATGTTGCCTATACAGTAGCCGAGGTACTTTTTCTCTGCTTTGGCCAAAGCACACTTGGCTGGATTGGCAGTCAACCCTGCTTCTCGGAGGGACTGTAGTACAGATACCACATTGGAAATATGAGATTCCCAGTCAGTGTTGTGGATCACTACGTCATCCAAGTAAGCAGCTGCATACTGGGCATGGGACTGCAGCAAGTGTTTCATAAGTCTTTGAAAGGTTGCAGGGTCCCCATGTAAGCCGAAAGGCATGGTACGGAACTGGTATAGCCCAAAAGGGGTAGCAAATGCCGTGTTTTCCTCCGAGACTCAGGGGTCAAAGGGATTTACCATACCCTTTTGTTAGGGCCAATGTCATGATGTACTTGGCTTCCCCAAGTCTATCTAACAATTTGTCCACCCGAGGCATGGGGTAGGCATCAAATTTCAAGATGGCATTGACTTTGCGAAAATCAATACAGAAGCGAGTAGCCCCACCTTTTTTTGGAACTAGCGCTATGGGGCTACTCCAGCCACTGCTGGATTCCTCAATTACTCCCAACTCTAGCATGTCCTGCAACTCCTTTTTGACTGAGTCTTGGATGGCTTCTGGCAAGCGATATGGTCACTGCTGTACTTTCTCTCCTGGCTCTGTTTCTATATGGTGGGCTATCTTATGGGTCATCCCTGGAAGAAAGGAAAAAACATCTAAAAACTGGCTAACCAACTCCCTTAGTTGTTGTTTGTTGGTGAGACAGCTGTTCTCCCATTGGCACTTGTATCCCCAGATTGTCATCTGGTACTTGGGGTCCCAGATCCACCAGGTCTGGTTCCAGGGAAATCAATACGTTATCCCTCTGGTTCCAGAATTTCAGCAAATTGACATGGTAGACCTGGGTCTCTTTCCACCTCTCTGGCTGGCAAACTTCATAGTCCACTGGGCCCACCCTCCAGGTAACCTCGTAAGGCCCCTTCCATTTGGCCAGAAGCTTATTCTGACTACTTGGCAACAGCACTAGTACCTGTTCGCCTGGTTTATATTCCCTCAACCGGGCTCCCTTATTATAGTAGTACTCTTATTGTTCTAGGAATTAATTGTTCTAGGAATAAATACCTTGTCTTTGTTGAGCCTTCACCAGATTCTCTCGGGCAAATTTCCCCACCTGATTCAATCTTTCCCTTAATTGCAGTACATATTGCACTACATTTTCAGTCTTAAGACCCATTTTCTCCCACATTTTTCACCACATCAAGAATACCTCATGGGCGACACCCATAGAGGAGTTCAAAAGGAGCGAACCCTGTAGACGCTTGAGGGACCTCCCGCATTGTGAACAGTAGTAAGGGAAGTAACTTGTCCCAATCCCTGACCTCCGTGGTTGTAAACTTTCAAAGCATAATTTGAGGGTTTGGTTGAATCGCTCCACAAGACCATCCTTCTGGGGATGGTAAATTGAGGTCCTTATGGAGCCAATTCCCAACAAGGTACAAACCTCCTGGGTCCGGTGGGACATGAAGTTAGTTCCCTGGTCTGTCAACATTTCCTTCAGTATGCCCATGTGGCTAAAAACCTTTACCAGTTCTCCAGCTACAATTTTGGCCAAAATGCTTTGTAATGGGATAACCTCAGGGTACAGGGTAGTATAGTCCACAATTACCAGGATGTATTGATGCCCCCCTGCACTCTTTTCTAGGGGTCCCACAAGGTCAACCCCGATCCGGTCAAAAGGTGCCTCCATAACAGGTAAAGGTACTAAAGGGGCCCTGGGATTATTCTTTGGAGATACTAACTGGCACTCGGGATAGGATGCACAATAATCTTTAACATGTTGATATATGCCTTGCCAAAAGAATCGGGGAAACAGTTGGGCTAGTGTATTCTCTAACCAACAGTGCCCAGCCACTGGAATGGAATGGGCAAGGTACAGTACTTTCCCCTGAAAGACTCGCAGAAGTAGCATCTGATGCCGGGTATCCCCCATTTGGGCCTCTTTACGAATTTGATACAGGATACCTCCTTGTAACTCCAAATGAGGATACCGGGCAGCTCGATTCTCATCTACCACCTCCCCTTCCCCGACAGCCAACTGGGTACCCGGCTGAGTATCCCATCAGCCCTTTGTTCTTTGGCAATGTCTGGGCAATGTTTTAATGCATCTTGCTCTAATAGGGATGGCTGTCCTGCACTTTGGTTAAGTGAGTCAGTGTTATGGTCCTGCTGGGGATCCAGACCCACTTCTGCCTTTGCTTCACTACCCTGCTGTGCATTTGCCCCTTCGGGATCCCTTTTCTTTGCTGCCTTATGTTCCTGCTTAAATTTGTTGGTTCTGGTCTGGGCATTAAAAATTCCCGGGTCCAGGAAAGGAAAAAAATATCCCCAAGCTGCGGGTGGTTAACCCTCTCCCTTCATGACTCTGAGATCGGGTAGTTACTAAAGATAAAAGTTTCCTTTCCATAAGTCAAACCATTTTCAATCCCTCCCCAGTAACACTGGATAGGGCAACCCCCACCTTTATAGTCTCTGTTTGGCCCCACAGAGTAAGGGTAACCATTGCACCAGGGTAAGTTTTTACATTACCATGCACAGACCGGATAAGGACGGGGTTCTGATCCTGCCAGCGGTGGGGGTTCACCAGGGCCACCCTGACGAGGGTCTGGCAGCTTCCTGAGTCCACCAGCACCTCCATCTCTAGCCCTTCTACTTCAGGGATCACAAAATCTTAGGATTCAGGCCCCCTACCCCCACTGTACAGTGAATACCCATCTGTAAACGTGCAATCTATGAAAGTACAGTCCATATGGGGCAGTTCTTTGCAAAGTGACCCATCTGCCCACATGAAAAACATGCCCCCTGTGTCTTGGTTATGGGGTGAGCCTCCAGGCTTATGCAGCAGGCTCTCCGGAAATGTCGCCCTAGGCTGCTGGGGTGTCATTTTCCCCAGAGTCTGACCCTTATTGGGCACATACACCCCCTTCCTACAAGCCGAAGGCCCCTTCATAGTTCCAGCCAGTATTCCTTCATTCTGGCTCCTGGGTTAACTCCACATCTTCTCCCATGGCTTTGTAAGCTGGACCACAGGGCAGAATGAGAGTTCAGCATCCAACACTTGTTCCGCAATTTGCACAGCCTCCACTAGGGTGGAGATCTTCTGTTTGTGGACCCAGGTCTGTATTCCCCGGGGGCAAGATGTTTAGAAATTGTTCCAAGAAGATTAACTTGACCACCTCAGGGCCACTGCATCCTTTGGGTTTTAGCCAATGCCAACACAGGTCCTGCAGTTGTTGTTCAACTGCTCTAGGTCATGCATCTGCTGCAAATTTGCAGCTCTGGAACCTCCGTTGATAACTTTCTGCATTGATGCCTAGGTGGTTGAGGATTGCTGCTTTCACCTCTGTGTACTCCCTGGCTGTGGTACTGTCCATAGCTCGATAGGCTGCGTGGGCTTTCCTGGTCAGACAGGGGGCAAGGCGGAAGCCCACTGGGGTCTGGGCCATCCCGCAGCTTCTGCCACTCACTCAAATGTTACCAGGAAGGCCTCGGGATCATCTTCAGACATCATTTTAGTCAGTACGGCGTTCATCCTAGGAACCCTTGGTCCCATGATAGTCGGACCAGCCTCCCCCGGGGGATCTTGTTGTGGCTGGTGCACCAGGGACTGCAGGAGCTGCTGCTGTCTGAGCTGTATGAGAAACTGCTGTTGTGGCTCCTGTTGGGCTTGTAGTGCCTATTGTTGTGCCTTCTGTTGGGCTTGTTGTGCCCATTGTTGCGCCTCCTGTTGGGCTTGTTGTGCCTCCTGTTGGGCTTGTTGTGCCCATTGTTGCGCCTGTTACTGTGGCTCCTGCTGCTGCTGCTGAGCCAGCTGGGTGAGAACCTGTTGCTGCTGAGCGAGGAACTTCAGCAATGTTTCCAAGTCCATCTTTGCTGAATATAACTAGTCCTGCTCACTCCAGCAGGGGTTCAAATCCCACCACTGCCACCAGTTCCCAAAGCAGGCTTCAGATCAAATCCCACCACTGTCATCTAGTTCCCAAAGCAGGCTTCAGCCTTCTTCCTCAACAGCTCCCCTGCACAGCTTAAAACCTTTTTCTCTCATTTCAACTCTGGTTCCTCTCTCTCTTGCTGGCAGTAGCTTCCCACTCCACTCCGCTGCTGAATTCACCTGCCTTATCTCTCAGTTGCCTGTTAATTGGCCACACCTGAGGATGCCTTCCCTCCCCCAGTCTGTTGCAGTCCCTATACTTTGAGTGTATACTCAGGGGTTAACTCTTTGTTCCCTGGTGTGTTTACCCTGTCACAGACAGGTTGCGAATAAATGAGGGGGCTAGGATATTGATGGGGAAGCTGCAGGGACACATGGATGAAATACTAGGGAGTGTTTTAAACTAGGAGAGTGGGAGGGCGAAGATAGGTATAGCCCAGTGGGAATGGCAGGAGGAATGGACCTAACTCACTCTCCCCCACAGCTGGAAGCAAGAGAAGCTGGAAAGGGGGGTGGGAAGGGAGAGGATCAGGGCTGTTGGAGGAGTTTGCTAACTAATGCCAGAAGTGCAGGTAATAAGATGGCAGAACTGCAGGTGGTGGTGGTGGTGGAGGATGACCTGGATGGGGGACCTAATTGCAGTTATGGAGACCTGGTGGACTGAAAACCACAGCTGGGAGGTGGAAATACCAGGATATGTACTCTACAGGCGGGACAGGAAAAAAGGGGGGGTTGCCCTTTATGTAAAAGAGGGGATTAGAGCAATGGTGTGCAGCGGTGGGAATGGACCAGCAGAGACCCTAAGGGTCACTTTAAGCAAAATGGGGGGAGGCAGTGAAGGTAGGGGTGGTCTTCAGACCACCAAATCAGGGAAAGGAAGTAGACAGCTGGGTAGGGAAAAACAAGAGATGGCCAACAAAGGGGAAATCGTGGTGGTGGGAGATCTAAATCTACTAGACTTGGATTGGGAAATCCCAGCAGCAGCCACAGTAAAGAGTAGGGTGTTGTTGGAAGCCTTGCACAAAGTGCTTATCAATCAGTTGGTCATAGAATCTACTGGGGGGTGCCGTACTAAACCTGGACCTGGTTATGATGAATGGGGACAGCGTCGAGGGGGTGGAGGTTGGGGAAAATGTGGGTGACAGTGACCACAGGACAGTAAGATTTAGTAATAGAAGGTGGCTGGTTAAGTGCAGTTCCAATAGTAAAGTGCTAGACTTTAGAAAGGCAGATTTTATGAGGATGAGGGGAATGGTGCAGGAGAAGCTAGTAGGGAAGGAGGACATGGAAGACATAGATGAGCTATGGGGGGAATTAAGAGAGGAATATTTAAGGCAACAGAACTATGCTTTAAGATGGTGAGCAAGAATAAAAGGGAGAGGAAACCAATCTGGTTCATAACAGAAGTGAGGAATGCAGTTATGGAGTCAGGGTTTATAAAGCATCTCAGATGGAGGCAGACAAAGAGGTGTATAAAGAAAAAATAAGGGAAGAGGGGAATGTTATCAGACAGGCAAAGGCAGAAATGGAAGAGCACATAGCAAGGGAGGCAAAAAGGGAGACAAGAAATTTTTCAGATATGTGAGCAACAGAAGGAAGGGGAAGCATGGGATTAGGCAGCTCAAGGGGGAAGGGGGGCATTGGTGGAGGGAAATATAGAAAAAGCAAATGCCCCAAATTTATACTTCGAAGGGGTCTTCACGGTGGAGGAGGGGAAAGGGCTGAAGTTGGGAAACAGGGAAGGATGGGTAGTGAGATGGATTCAAGTCCCTTCATGGAGGCCAGGGTATTGGAAGAAATAGGAAAGCTGTGGACTGATAAAGCAATGGGTCCGGATGGGATTCACCCGAGGGTACTCAAAGAATTAGGACAGGAATTGGCAACACTGCTTACGAGGTTATTTAACCTGTCACTGCACAAGGGAAGGGTTCCTAGGGACTGGAAAAGGGCTGAGGTAGTGCCCCTACATAAAGGGGGAGGGACAGGAGGAGCTGGGAAACTACCACCCAGTTAGCCTTACCGTGGTTGGTAAACTAATGGAGTCACTTATTAAGGAAAGGCTGATAAAATATCTAGAAGGGGAAGGCCTCCTAAATGACAATCAACATGGATTCACAGGTGGTAGGTCCTGCCAGATCAACCTGACTGAATTCTTTGACAGAGATAGGGACCAGGGTGGGGCTGTGGACATGGCCCACCTGGACTTCAGGAAGGTCTTTAACACTGTCCCCCACAGAAGGCTGATAGGCAAGGTAGACAGCTTAGGAATGGAGAGCAAACTCACAAACTGGGCAGAACATTGGCTGGATGGAGGACACACAGGGTTGTGGTGAATGGGGTGCACTCAAAAGAAAAGGTGACAAGTGGGGTTCCCCAGGGGTCTTTGTTGGAACCCATACTTTTCAACATATACATAGGGGACATCATAGAGGGTCTATGAGGGGAAGAGGTGTCTGTTTGCAGATAAGATGAATATATGTAGTACAGTGGAAGGGGGTGGAGGGTATGAGGGAGGATCTGGCTAGGCTGGAGGAGTGGTCAGAAATGTGGCAGCTGAAGTTCAATACAAGCAAGCATTTGTCAATGCCAAATGTTGTCTTGCTGGTGTTGGCATCGGTAGTGCAGGAATTAAGAGAGATGCATAATAGGAATAGCAGTGAAATATAGAACCGACATCAACCCCGCCCTGCAGAGAGTGACAGGCATTGGGGTGTGCATTTGGGTCGCTGGCCATAACACTCGTGCTCTTTCACCTCACCCTACCCTGCAGAGTCTGACAAGTGTTGCGTTGTGCCTTGGGGGTCATCTGGCCTTATGCTCACCACATTTCATAAGTAAGTATGTTGAGATGGATGCAGCATAGGAGAATGGGTTGAACTTTGTGGCTGAAGGGTCCAAGGCACACCTTGATGCCTGTCAGTGCCTGCAGGGTACAGATGGAGGACCAATGGCGTGAGCAGTACAGAAGACAGTCCAGAGACACACCCCTGATGCCTGTTTGTCTGTACAGGGTGGGTCGTAATGGTTAGAAACCATAACGCCCTGGGCGTGTGTTGGTATTTGCACTCTAAAATTTAAAATATGACCTTTTTGTGACCCCACCTCATGAAAGCATTTGGGACCTCTGCTCATGAACAGTGTCCTTGTGATTTTGTTAATCTGTATCAAACATTGATTTCCCACAGTGACTGCATCATTCTACACCACATTAAAATGTCAGCTGCACCATTGATAGGGAGGTGCGAAGAGATGGCAATGTGGGAAATCTGGAGGGAAAATATTAAACATTCTCAAATTTACAAGCGTGTGTGAATACTGTGTATCACATGCTCATGACACTGTCATTTAGTGGAATTATTTCACCAGATTTTTAACAGCCATTTTGGCACCTCTGCTCATGAACAGTGGCACTATGATTATCTTAATCTGCCCCGAACGTTGATTTCCCACAGCGACCGCGCAATTGTGATCCACATGTGAAAAACTACATTTCGGGCAGGATGTGACAAATAACAGCTGTACTGTTCATAAGAAGGTGTGCAAAAATTGCAATGTTGAAAATCTGGGTTAAAATATGACAAATTCAAGGTTACGACTGTGAATGGACACTGCGCAACACATGCTTGTAACAGTTATTTTATGGAATTGGTTCACCAAATTTTCAACATAGGCATTTTGGGACCTCTGCTCATGAACAGTGTTACTGTGATTTTCTTACTCTGTTCTGAACATTGTTTTCCTACAGCGACTATGCCACTGCATGCTGGATGTGTGAACACACAGTTCAGGTAGGATGTGGAAAATGAATGCTGTACTGTTCATAAGGAGGTGAAAAATGGCAAGTGTGAAAATCTGGAGTAAAAACATAAAACATTATCAAAGTTCTGACGTGCATAGAAAACTGCACAAGCACACTTGTAACAGTCATTTTATGGATGTTTGTCACCTAATTTTCAACATAGGCATTTAGAACCTCCGCTCATGAACAGAGTCACTGTGATCTTAATCTGTCCCAAACACTGATTTCCCACAGTGATCACACTATTCTGCGCGGGAAGTGCGAAAACAGTTCAGCCAGGATGTGAAAATTGACAGCTGTTCTGTTCATAAGGATGTGTGAAAAAAATGGCAATGTTGAAAATCTGGAGTGAAAATATTACAAATTTGCAAAGTTATGAGGGTGCGTAGAAACTGCGCAATGCATGCTCATAGCACAGTCATTTAATGGACTTTCATCACCAAATTTTCAACATAGGCATTTTAGGACCCCTGCTCATGAACAGTGTCACTGTGATTTTCTTACTCTGTCCCAAACACTCATTTCCTACAGTGGCCGCGATATTCTATGCCGGAAGTGCGAACACACATTTCGGACAGGATGTGAAAAATGATGACTGTACTGTTCATAAGGAGGTGTGGAAAAATGGCAATGTTGAAAATCTGGAGTGAAAATATTATAGATTTGCAAAGTTACAAGTGTGTGTGGAAACTGCACAATGCACACTCGTAAAACAGTCATTTTTTTTTATTTTTTTCACCTCATGAACAGTGGCACTGTCGTTTAGATTAGTCGGTCCGAAGTTGATTTTGCACTGATTGCGGAAATCACCACTTCGGGACAGAATAACGCCAATGACAGTGACTGAATCAAGGAGAAGGGGTCCCAATAGCCCCATGTTGAAAATTGGTGCCAAAATTCAAAAATGCTCAAGATATCCACACAAAGTTGGAGGAAAAAAAACCCACACTATTTATGCCATTATACAGCTTACCAGCATTTCTTCAGTTCACGGTCGGGCTTTGAAAAGTGCAGACATGTTCCCAGTCCACGAAGATAGTCGCATTGGGCACCAGAGGTAAGTATGGGGTGAGGGTGTGTGGGGATGTGGGGTACCTAGTGGGTGGGGGTGGGTTGGGAGAGATGCAGACAGCAAGGGATGATTTTCAACTTTACAGGGTTAAAAATATAAAAACATTGGGAAGGTTTTCTTTTAATTGTTACTTTTAGTACACTGGGGTGGGCTCCCAGCATGCCACCTGTGTTTTGGGGTAGGGGACTGTAGCCAATGGGGATTGGACACCCCCTTGGCAAATAAAAGGTGTTGGGGGAGATGATGCCGAGGGAGTTGGGCTCCCCATCTGCAAATGAACTCAGGGCGGGCATGATAGTCCCAGCAGAGTTAGAGCACCTGATGTCTGCTTTGTGGCGGACGGCAATGTCTGATTGAAATGTTACACCAGGAAAGACACACCCTGCAATGAGGTGGAGCTCCCTCATTGTAGCGGCTAAAACATTATAAGTTGGTGGCATGCTTTAGCATTGCTGTCATAGATAGCATGCAGTCTAATTCATGCCACAAAGACCAGACCCAAAAAACAGTGGCGCCATTTGCCCCAACATGACCGTGCCTCCAAATCCTGCTATTCTAAAGTTACTGCAACATGTTTCTTGCACATGCGCAAGACAACATAAAAAGTGCAGAATTATGCATATAGAACATAATAAACCAAAGGCAGAATACTGACTTGGAGGGGAGGAACTAGAAGTAACAGAACAGGAAACAGTCCTAGGGATCACTATTTCAGACAACCTGAAAGTCTGGAGTCAGTGCAACAGAGCAGCAGGAAAGACACTCAAAAAGCTGGCATGCATAGGGAAGGAATTCACAAGCAGGAGGAGTGAAGTGATCATGTCACTATATAAAACCATGGTCAGACCACACATGGAATATAGGGTTCAGTTCTGGAGGTCATACTGGCAAGGGAACAAGGATAGGCTGGAAAGAGTCCCAAGAAAAGCAAACAAAATGGTGAAGGGGCTGCAGGGGAAGTCATGTGACATAAATCTGGAGACCTGGGTTTGAATCCCACAGCCCTCACTTGCATACTGTGTGACCCTGAATAAGTCACTTAACTTCCTTGTGCTCCCAGGTCACACCTGTAAACAAACTTTCAGCTTAGTGTGTCTCTTGGTAAAATAAATAAAAAATAAAAATATGAGGAGAGACTGGAGGAGCTTGGCCTGTACACGCTGGAGGAGAGGAGGGATATGGTGGACACATTTCAAGTACTGGAAGGGCATAAACAGGGTGAGGTTGACAGCATCTTCAGAATGAGTAAGAACATTTACACTACAGGGCATACCTACAGACTGGTGGGGGATTGAGAGGGGATGTCAGGGTAAGTTCTTCACAGAGAGGGTGGTACAACCATGGAGCAGACTGCCAGAGTGAGTGGTGGGGTGAATACAGTGAATAAATTCAAAAGAGCCTGGAATACATACATGGGATTAACCTACAGGGGGCAGGCTGGGGATGGAGGGCAGGCATCTTGCTAAATGGGGTAGTTTGGGGCAGACTGGATGGGCAGTGGGGTCCTTTTCTGCTGACAAATTTCTATGATGCTCTAAAATTTGTAGACAGAACAACATGCATTAACAGGCACTGGGGGAAGTGGACGGAAGGCAATTTATGGAAGAGAGAGTCCACAGTCAACTGGAAGCCCTAAGGAAAACCAAGGTGATGGTGCCAGACAGAATCCAGCCAAGGAGCATGGGACAAATCAGTTTGAAGCTAGTGGGCAGTTTATACACTAGCTTATTAAATCTGGTTGCCAAATCAATATTTGTTGGGGCTATCCTTTTTAAATGCTCAAAAATGCATTGCAGGCAGGTAGCCAATTGGCAGATAACTTTCAAAATCTAGTAGCCAAACCAGTTCTCTTTGTGCCATTGGTCACCTGGCTACCCGATTTTGCTCCACCATGCACCCAAGGGTACGAGAAGAACAAAGGACTGTACTAGCTGCCCCTCTGGTGGAACTATTCAGCACTTCACTGGAGACTAGGGTGGTTCTGGTTCCAGAGGACTGGAGGAGGACCAATGTTGTCCCTCTGCACAAGAGTGGCAGCAACTTGTCTTGTCTGTGAAAAAGGGCCATTTTATGCTCATCAGGCCTACAATTATAAAAAAGAAAAAAGAAAAGCAAGGAGGAGGCTAGCAATTAAAGACCAGTCACTCTCACATCAGTGGTGGGGGAAATTAATGGAGCGCTGAAGGAGAGACCAATGGAGTACCTGAAGGCAAATGGGGTACAGGACCACTGGCTGCACAGCTTCACAGAGGGGAGGTCATGTCAAACAAAATTCATAGATTTATTTGAGCAACTAGGGAGGTGAATCATTGGAGGGTAGTAGATGTGGCCTATCTGGAGTTCAGTAAGGCCTTTGACAAGAGTGGTGAGATGGGTATCAAACTGGTTGAATGATAGTAGGCAGATGGTGGTGGTAAATGGCAGTCACTCAGAGGACAATAATGACCAGTGGACTACCAAAATGAAAAGAAAGGGAGGCAGCTACAAATGCCTGCTGATGAAGCCAAATCACTATGAGCACTGCAAAGTCCAAAATTAAAGCAACTGCTCTATATCTCAAAACACATACCAATGCTAGGACACGATAAAAGAACTTTATTGCACCATGTATAGATACCAGCATCGATTAACATTTCACGTCACACTGATGCTTTTTCAAGCAGACTTACCAGCTGAGCACCACAGGGATTGGTACTAGGTCCTGTACTCTTCAAAGTTTTCATAGTGATATTGCGAAGAACTTGGGGTGGGACAGAGGAACTTGGGTGGACAGTGTGTTTCTTTGCAGATGACAAAAATCTGCAACAGGTTGCACTGAGGGTTGAGGCGCTGGATGCCACACCTCATACCACGCTGATGACCCTGGTTCAGGAATGGGCCTGGGTTATTGGTGTAACGTAGACAGCCAGTTCTGAGTGCTGTATCTTTTTTTTTTAATATAAAATGCATCACTGATGGACACTGCTGAAAAGGCCAGTGCACTAGAAGTGACCTCACCCCCCCCCAGTTTTCAGCTGACAGATGCAAGCTAAGAGAAATGCTGACAGCATGTGTATGACACACTCAGTTTTTAGAGACAATGTGTTACATGGAAGACTTTAATCAAGGATCCTGTTTCTCTGAGTTAATTACAGACTTAAGTTAATTTTGTTAAGAGAGAAATCATAAACAAGGTTTATGATGTTAGAAGAGGAAGCTAGGATGTTACACATGGCTGTAAGGTTGTAAATGTCCCCCGTGAAGCCTGTGTGAGGGAGGGTACAGTATGAGCTCAAAAGAAGTGTCATTTGAAGGACATGAATCATGCTGAAGACTGCAAAATTGATACTTTAAAAAGCCTGTTTTTTATTAGATATATTTTTAAATATAATCTGACAGAGGAGCTAGCTAGCTGATCTCACACAAAAATGGGTTGCCCCATGCAGTTGTTTAAGGAATACTCTGTTTTACTTAGACACTTTTATCTGACTCCAACCAAGAAAACATCAGTGAGCAGTTTAAAACAAGTATTTTAGACAGAGAGTTAAATCTAAGTACTGAAGTAGAATTTGCACTGTTTAAACCTTGTTTCTTTTAATAGATTTGTATGTCTTGGGATATAAGAGTTCTGTATTTTGCATTTTACATATTTTTAAATATTTTAGTAAAATTAATTTTAGAACTTACTTGGTCTGTCTTTGCATTTCTTTCATTTGTAAGAAAAGTATATATGGTTAAAGCAGACAGCAGGCATAAGCTTGGATAGTGGTACCAAACTTGGATAGTGGTACCAAACTGGAAAGAAGCGTCTTAAAAATCTGAGGTTTTTATTAAAGTTTAAGGGTTCATCTCTGTACACCTGGTTAGGTGCCCATTGGCAAAGATACCTGGCCCCCCAAAGAAGAAATATCTGAGCTTGTACATTGGGTATGCTAGCAAGAGGTTAACAGTTTGTATCCCTCCAAGACTTGAGATGAAAGGTTGATCCGAACTCACAAAAACAGACAAGAGGGTTACCTTATTTGTTACACTGTTTACAAGACTGCACTCAGAGGTTGGCACTTTGGGAGTAGAGAGGCTGACCTGCTCAGTGGGTTTGTGACAATCGGGGGTCAGAGGGGGTAAATAGTGGTACTGGGTGGCCATAAGGCAGCTCTCCTCTCCTGGGAGGGATCTGAAGTTTCCTCCGGCCTTTGGCTGCACCCAGTAGAGGATGGATGGCAGTTAAGTCTATTGGGGGCCTTGGTGAATGCCAGAGGAGGGGGAAGAATGGGCTGTGCAGGCACCACGGGGTGCATGTGTGCCTCCGTGAGCACACACGGCCATGGGCTCGGGTCCTGAGTGTATGGAGGAAAAAGGAGACAAAAAACTACTATGTATCCCTGTCGCCAAGTAAGCAGGTGGTGGCGGGGATCAAAAAGATTATATATAATCTGTAACAGGGTGGACACCCAGGAGGAGTGGAGAAAATGCAAAGGGATCTGTGGAAAGCTGAAGAGTGGTCCTGGAAGTGGCAGCTAGGTTTCAATGCCAAGAAATGCAAAATCATGCACATGTCCCAGGAAACCCCAGGGACTGTGTACAAGATGGGGGGGCACTTACAGTTACCAAGCAAGAGAGTGACCTTGGGCTAAACATATTTAGTGATCTCAAGGTGGCATGGCAGTGCAACAAGGCAGTAGGCAAGGCTTGCTGGATGCCTGGGTGCAAAGGGAGGGGGGATTTCTAGCAGGAGAAGGAGATGGTGTTGCCTCTGTATCAAGCACTAGAGATCTTACCTGGATTAATGTAGCCAGTTCTGGAGGCTGCACCTTCACAAGGACATTGATAGCACAGAAGTGTTCCAGAGGAGGGCTACCGAAATAGTGCAGGGCTTGTATGAGAAACCAAATGAGGAGAGTCTGCAGGAGCACAACATGTTCTCTCTGGAAGACAGGAGAGCAAGAGGAGACATGATTGAGACCTACAAGTGCCTCATGAGCATGAGCAAAGTTCAGGAAGGGAGTCTGTTTCACAGGAGAAGCGCCAGAATGTAGGGACATGCTATGGAGGCTGGGGGGGTTGGGGTTGAGAGATGTGAGGAACTACATCTTCACAGAAAGGGTGATGGATGTCAGAACAGCCTACTAAAAGAGGCGGTGACAGTGAAAACAACAGGGAGCTCAAAGCATGAATGGGATAGGCACACTGGCATAAGTTTTTGCCAGGGAAGAGGGAAGGACACACAAGACCAAATAGGGTCCAGGGTGTAGAAACTGTCTGGAAAAAAAGGGCAGAATAGGGGATAGACCAACTGGTCCTTTTCTGCTGACACATTCTCTGTTTTTGTGTTTCATCATGTACTCTGAAGAGGTCTTTGTTCAGTGCAACATGTCTTTCAGCCTTGTAAATAAATATATCACAATCCCTCATTTAGAAGTGTACTGCTGTAACAAACTGCAATACATCAGTTGGGTTCTCCACTACAGTCAGACTCCGATGGGGGGATAAGGTAAAGGGGTCATACTGTATGCATTGGATACCTAGTTGTTCTACAGCCCTTCCCAACACCCATCATCATTTAATCCCCACATCAGTAACCAACACAACCAATAACTCTGTCAGCACCAAAAGTCCACTGCAGTTAGGCCCTACATCTTCTCGACCAATAAGCTTGATAGAAACCAAGAAACTCCCAATTACTCATCTCCCCCCTCCCCATCATCAAGCTTAAGCTTATACTGTAAGAAAAGTAAAAGCTGTCAAGCAATGGGGGGTGCTCAGTGCTTCCTATTCATTTTAGCTCAGTGTGACACCACCCAATTTTTTCCTCCAGCTGCATATATCTTTTTAACCCCGACATTTTGCCATCAAGTATGTCTTTATCGCTTTTAGAAACTACTTTTGAATCATTGCTCATTGTGTACTGAGCCCACGCTTGCCTAGCATCACTGAGGCATGCTGACCCACATTGTAATCCTTCAACTGTGACAGGCAGTGTACACTCAGCTCACTTCTGGACCCCTATCCATATCTCTCAACTGCTATGAATTTTGCATAGCACTATGATTTTCACAATCAAATTTATCCTTGCTTTGTATAGATTTCCTGATGTTCTTATTAATGTTAGAGCTATTTCTGGGCAAAAGAACTATTAAATCATTGAATTAAGGTGGTAGAAGCATTCCTTATCACAAACTATATGAGGCACACTATTTGTAGACATATTATTGTTTAAAATAAGATAGTGGTACATAATGACCCCTTGCTATGATTTCTGAAGGCCAGCGCTATGATTTTTAATGCTGAGAGGTTGAGGTATGCCCCTATCCCTAGATCACTTTTTTCTACTAGATTTTTCCACTCCCCAAACCCCATATACCTGCTTGTGCATCTGTTACTTCCGTACATCTCACAATCAAACAAATCTCTGCAGTCTTACATCTCCATTTTGAAACAGCTTCTGCAGTTCCTCACTATCACAAGTTCCTTTAAAAGTACTGCACCATGCTACAGTGACTCTTCTACTTAAAATATGTCCCAAAATGCTAGTAGAAAGCAGTGGGTGGGGGGGTTCAAAACAATGCTACTGTTGGGAATCAAATTGGACAAAGCGCCTATGAACCACGAACTGTAGACTGCACAGACACGCTAACGTATTTCAACAGAATATCTTATGAAGGAGCAAATCTTACCTCATTTCTTTTTCAAACATGTTTATTTTATTATACGTGCCCAAAATGCTAACACACTGCCTGCAAACCACTAATCCTGAAAGATTCCTTAATGGTTGCACTCTGTTGGCACCAGAAATAACTGTCCAATCATTTGCAGACTACCAGCAGTGCATCCTGCCTTCTGCCCCCACGGATTGGCTGCTGGGTGTAGGACAAATCAAAAATAAGACTGAGGCATACAATACATTTGGGCAATCACTACAGCATGCATGGTAAATCGAAAGCAAGCAGTGAAATATCGACTAATAGAGATCGGACTCTGACAAATTTTAAGATAAATAAAACAAGGGAAAGTCTTTTAGATCAATTGTTACTCAGCTGTCTTTTACTGTAATATTCCAATAAATTAAACCATGACAAGTTTTTTAATGTAAATAAAGATATTCACATCACATAAGTTATTCAAGTTCTCACCTACTTATGAGCCACATTGCTTGTTGGTTTTTTTAGAGGTGCTGTTCATGTTCAGCTTGTCATGTCAGTAACATCTAGAAGGGAGTGTTCTTTTGATAGGGACTAGCAGGAACGATGTGATAACTGATAAAACACATGTAGTCAGCTTTACGGTGAAACAAATGTTTTTACATAAATCACAATATGGTTTAGTTTTACCGAATTATGCAAACATTTGAACATTTGTAGCAGTGCCCTATATAGTTTTGGTGTGCTGTTATCTTGTATAATGTCATCCTCCTTCAAAATGGTCTGTGCATCTTCTCTATGTGACTAACTTGCTAAATTCAGTATTTGTTTATTTCTTACTGTAATTTCCCTGGTTGCTAAACTACCTAAGTGCAGGTTGTGTGTGTGTGTGTGTACACACACACACACACTGCAATCCACTATGATCCTTATGTAGTAGTATTTATTGACTGGTCATCTGGCCATTACAAAAATTACATACAAAATACATTATATCACAACACACAGTAAAATTGAAGAAGCAGCATAACATGTAAAGTATTTTACACTAACATCAACTAATGAGTTCTACGACTTTAGCCACTGCAGTATATAAACCCACAGAACATAAATAAGGACCCATACCTGTCTTGCACTTTCTGAAGTAATTATATTACAATATAAAGAAAGCATCAACTAAAAATCAATATTGGATTCATAACGGCTTAGTCTTAACTTGTCTTGTTCTCACTCTATATGTTGCATTTATAAACTTGGATGCTGCCATTACAATAATTTCTTCACTAGTAGTGAAAAGTATATTTAGTAACTCCAAGTGATCATTGGTCAAAATTGAATCAAAAATTGGTTTTAGCCACTTATTCCTATACAAAGAATACCATGAACAATTGAAAACAACATGAGACAAATTTTCAATCTGCTGAGAAGTACAAGGACAGAATTTGTCACTGATAACACTTTTGAAATCTAGTCGTAAGTACTGCACTTGGAAAAACTTCTAATCTGTATTTAGTATACAGTGATTTACTATTGGAGTCTAAAATTATATCAAGATAGGAACGCAGATAATGGGATCTATCATGTTTTAGCCACGGTGAGACATGAAGCAATGAGATATTCTTCAAATCAAAATTATGCTTAGCCACTATCGTATTTGAAACATATTTTGGATATTTCAGACTAACTCTAATACCCTTCTCCTGATAAAATCTCAAGTTACCTAAACCATTAACCTCAAGAATCTGAAAGATTTCCCGAAGCCATTTAGACTGTAGGTGCCCTAAGTTCAACCATGAATATTTCTCTAACAAAGCAGAATGGGCTATTCGATTAGCATTGTAATGAAATAGCTTAATCCAGTAGTTTACTTTGCTGGATGCATAAAATGCACTTAATGTTGTCAAACCCAATTCTGTTCTAAGAATGGAAGCAGGAACCAACTTACTAAGGCCCAAACTGGATCCCAGTAAGTTATTTAAGGGAGTATCCAGTAGATTATCGTTAGTAACAGATCATATTTCGCTATTAAATTAAGCTTGGGCATAATATTTATTTTGCTTTTATTGCTAATAAAAGTGGCCTAATTGTATTTCCTCCATACTTTCTGTTAAAGCAATCAAATGAGCTCGCAGTTTATTTTAACCTAAATTCTTACATTTCTAGAGTGATTTGACTATTTGCCATTCTGTGAAATAATTAATCCCAAATATGCATATTGAGATACAGTATTAAGGACCTGAAACCCCACCTTCCATGAACTATAATTACATTTAGAGCCAAACACCATAACTTGACTCTTGGCTGCATTAATCTTAAAATTGAATCCCTTAACATAATTAGCCAAAATTTTTAATTTCTGAAGTAACCCAGATTTTTAGAGAAAACAGCACTAAATTGGCTGTGTATGCAAGTGCCACAACTTAACAATTTCCCAAAAACTTTGAATCATCAGATAATCACAACTGATTAAATAGTTTGTTGATATACAAACAAAAAAGTATTGGAGCAAGAACACAGCCCTGCCTCACCCCAGTGTTTGTTTCAAATTTAGCAGACAGTTGACCGTTCCTGCCTAGTCTTACTTGAGCCTATGTCTGAGTGTAAAGTTCCCTAATTAATGCAATTATTTCCAAGGAAAAACCTTTTTCTTCCAAGCATGACCACAAAAGAGATCTATCCAAGGTGTCAAAGGCAGAGCTAAAATCAATAAAAGCAGCATAAAGTTTGTTTTCTAATTTGAATATATTTCTCATAAAGATGCATTATTATATAATAATTACTGGCGCTTTCCCATAGGAAACCCAGTTATAATTTGCGTTATAACATAAACAACAGCTAGGTTTCCTTGAAATACTTATCGCCACTTATCGGTCCTCCTTCAGTGTCAGTGCCAGTTGGAACATCGCCCCATCTTTTCATGGTGAATATTTTTTTAATTACAAACAAAAATCTCTTCCTCTAATCACTGGCAGGAAAACCAAACAGAAAATATTTAAACGTACATCTGGTTTCCTGCCAGCCGCGAGAGCCAGTAGATCTCTTCACCTCTTTGTACCGGAAGCATTCCACAGCTCAGCAACTCCTTCGCTGGTAAGCTTAAAAAAATAGCATACATGTTGTGACTTAAAAAATTAACTATTCAATGTAAATTGTCAGACCACGGACCACAACAGCACAGACTCCTGAGCAGTCTGTAAGCTGCCTGACGCTCAGTCTACTGCCTGATTTTTACAATTGCTTTGAAAGCATGAGCCAGCAATTATAAAATACAAATATGGGTGGTGTGTAAAACTTCGTTTTTACACACACCTCGTTATGGATGCATTTCCATAAACCCGGTGAAGCATCCACAACTCGGTGTGTAAAATCTCGTTACACACACCACCCCATATATTATTCTCTATATAATTATCCATTGTACTATACCCTCTTCTAAACCCAGACTGTAGCTCAGATATCCCACCAATAGTTTTAAGTTGTTCCATTTATCTATTTAATACCAATTTCGAAAAAATTTTACCTAGATTGTCTAACAAAGAAATAGGTAGATACATTGATGGATCAGCGTTATCACCTTTTTATATAAATAGATATTATAATAGCCCCCTTCCAAGAACTGGGAACACATAAATGTAAACAGCAATAATTAAAATAAAATGTCAGAATAGATGCTCAATCTGAAGCTGCCGAAAGAAAGATTTCATTAGGAAGAAGGTCAGGACCTGAGGCCTTATTACCTTTCAGTGAGGCTATAGTAAAATATACCTCAGATCTTGTAAAAAGCTTAAACTCAGTCATGGTAATGGCCTGGTGATTACTATGTTCCATCATAGGTTGAAAAATATTACTACTACGATAATTTACCCAAGTATCAAGGCTGATATTGAATCAATCTCAAATTTAAGATTATCAGTACCTTTAGCCACCATTAACCAGTAGGATTGTGTATCATTCTAGTTAATAACTTCCAACATCCTATCCCACTGAGATTGTTGAAACTGTTTTCTTTTAGCTTTCAATAAATTCTTGTAACTGTCCCTAGCCATGTTTAATTTTCTATAGTTCATAGAAGTAGACTTGGCTCTATAATATCTAAGTAGTTTAACTGAGACTTGACAGCCTTACAGTCCCCATCAAACCATCCCCTCTTCTATTGAGCCAAATCAGCACCACTAACTCTGGTCATCAATAGATCTCTTATTTCATCAAATAACAATTCCAGGGTACCCTCAATTAGAGAAAAGTCAATTTTGATCATATCTAGGCTTGTAATATAGTCATGAATAATATCTGAAATATCAGACCTCTTGAACACCTGCCATTTGACTCTAGTTTGGTTTCTTATTTCAAAAACAGGTAAGGGGACATATTGCTCAATACACTCTCTAAAACATAATAGAGGAAAGAACCAAGGGAAAGTGGTCACTTTTGGCTCTTACAGTCACCTTACATGATTCCCAGAAGTCCATATATCCATTCCACAACATATAATCAATTGTGGAGGGTCCCCTGGCTGAGTAATGCATAAATTCACCAGTACAGTCTCCCTCAATTTGACCATTTGTTGTTGCTAAAAAAAATTTAATGAGTGTAACTCCAATAATCTGAGACCAGAAGTATTAACTTTCAGGTCCTTAGAAAGTTTACGCTTATGAGATTGTTGATGTGTGAGCAGGTGAAAGCTACAGTCTCCATACCCATCATAATTGCCAATCCTTGCATTGAAGACACCACGTGACAATTCTTCATGGCCAGTACCAGCCCAAGCCAAATGTATTGCATCCTCCAAGGCCATCCAGATTTCAGAACTATAATTTTTAGTTCTTACTAGTGGAATATAAGCATTAATCAGACAAAGGGACTTCTTACAAAATTTAACAAAAACCTGAAAATTAGGCTTGGACAGAATAATCACAGCCAAAATGAGGGGACTGATCTTAATCCAAGTAATCAGACCCCTGGCATGTCTTCCAAATTTGGCAGATTTATGGCCAGGAACATGGTAAGTTACATACCCATTCCAACAGAGCTCTTTGCCTGGCTTATGCCAAGATTCTTGTGAACAGATCAAATTGTGATTCCTAATGAACTCTATCCATTCAATATCCACCCATTTTGAACTAAGACTCACTATATTCCAGGATATTAAATCAATAGTTGCCGAATTCCTGATGTTCTGATCAGCTAGTCAGCCCTCCTCAGCAAAAATCTGGAATCTGTTTTTGACTGGAATACCACATAACAGGTTGTCAGCTGAGTCATTTTTTATTTTTAATTTTTTATTTAACAATTTGATAAGCAGGTAGGGACTCTGGACAGTGTCCTTTTTCAGGTCCGACCCAGAACAGACTACAAGCAACAAATAAAACAATAGCACACATCAACAATCTCAATTAGACTTAAACAAAAATGACTTAAGCTTCTTCTTAAAACACCACAAAGACATACACTGATGAAGATCAGAAGGTAAGGCATTGCAGAGGGATGGGGCTGCAGTAGAAAAATACCTCTGTCCAATCCTAGTCTTAAAGACTGGAAGGTTTAATACAATCCCATTTGCAGATCACAATTTGGGAAGGGAGGGATGAACTGTAACCACATCTGCCAGTGGAAATTTAGGAACAAAAAGGGACTTATAAAGCAAACAACCAGAAAAATAATTAATTTTATTTCCTGTGTGATAACCAACCCAATTATGAATATAATTAACAATGATGTGACCTTAAAGGAACTGATAAAATAAACCTGCAAATATTATTATAGGCCACTGACAAAGACATTTTATTCCTCAACATTCAAATTCTGATATAGATAAACATAATCAAAATGAGGTAGTTATGAACCAACAGCAATCGTTTTTCTGGTTTCAAATGAAAAAAAACCTAAACTTAAATACCCAATTTCTGATTTGTTTGACTAACATACTTAATATGCAAAGAAAAAATTAAACCACAGTCCAACCTCACACCCAAACACTTAAATTGGGTAACTTGATCTATTGCAGCACCAATCCCATCAGAAATTAGCAAACAAGGATCATCTTTCAACATAACCGGGGTCCCAAAAATCATTGATTGTTATTTTTTTTAGTTTAGAATCATAGAATGTTTTACAAACCAATTACACACATTACTAAAACCCACTTCCAAAGCATCTACCAACTCATATTGTGATTTACCCTGACTATAGAGTATCAGATCATCTGTATATATTATAGCGTCGCAAGGTCCACAACAAGCAGGCAATTGATTAACGAATAAGGAGAATAGCAATGGCCCCAATATGGACCCCCTGTGGAACACCACACTCAATAAAAGCCATTTGGGAATCCTGCAACCCAACACACACAAACTGTTGACAATTTACTAAATAATCATTAACCCAGGATAATGCATCTTTTGAAAAACCAATAAGTTTCAATTTACATAATAAATCATGATCAATTAAATCAAATGCCTTGGTCAGGTCCACAAACACTGCCCCAGTCATTCGGTCCTTTTTCAAAGCTCCTGAGAATGGTGTCTGTGAACCTGACCGAGACTATACCAGTTCCATATCCACGTCGAAACCCATGCTGCTGTGGGTTTAAGATATTATAACAATCTAAATAATCCTTCAATTGACTGACACTACTTTCTCTAACAGTTTACTCAGAGGGTTCAAAGTGGACATAGGCCTAAAATTGTCCAAAACAGCAGCAGTTTTTTTGGGGGGGGGGGGCAGGAACAAACCTAGCACATTTCCAATCAAGTGGAAAGTGACATGAGAACAAAGATAAATTAAAAATATAACACAATGGGTCAGTAACATAATCAAGAGCTAATTTCAAAAATCTTGCCCCAAGACCCCTACCACAGTCAGTATAATTATCTGGTAAAGTACAGAGCAAATTAAACATTTCATGCAAATCAATTGCACTGAACTGAAATATCAACCCTACCACATGAACAGGCTTCACACCCTGACCAATATCAGACAATCCTAACATATAACCTGATTAGTCAGAAAACTTAATATTAAATAAATCTGCAATTTCAGATTGCTCTAAAACCATCTCATCATCATTCACTTGCTATTTATTCACTTCACTATTAATCCCAAAAGACAATAAAGAACTAACATTCTGCCAAAATGAATTTGAATCAGATAAATTACAGGGTTTTAAATAATTGATTAGCAGTTTTTTTTTCCTTGGTACTATACTAACTGTACAGTAAGTATTTATATAGATTTTCTAGAAGTACTGTGTTTGTTAAATACAGTGAGGCAAGAGCTATGCATTTCCACAAGGATTTAGCACGTTTATGAGCAAAACGCTAATCAATTTTTAGAGTTAAATAAATCCCTGAATTAGTTGTAAATTGTGTATTACAGAAATCTCTTTTTGCATTTTTCACCAATTCTGAAACCTTGTTTCTCAACATACAGTAAGTAGCCAATGAAACAGAAGGATTACATTTATAATGCACCCAGGCATTATTTCTCTGTTTAATATATAACCTAATGTCATCCGAAAATCACTTATTTATCTTACCTCACAATCCGACTGTTCGCAAAGAAAAAAATATTTTGAATTACCGATAATTGACTTACAAAGTAATCCAAGGCACAGTCCACATCAGGTATTGAATAAAGATATGACCAATCAATGGCAGAAAAAGAGGCAGTAACTGCCTCAATATCAGTCCTACCAAAACAACAAATTTTCAAAATACGAGATGGGATCCTTACTGTCCTAAAGCTTAAAGCACAAAATATACCCTGGTGGTCACTTACGGCATCTGGTAATACACCAGAAGCAGTAACAATACTCTCACGATTAGTGATAACCCAGTCAAGAATTGAATGATTTACTGAGCTAGCATGAGGAGGCACACCCAAAGGAGTGTCAGGCCAGACCATAGGCCCAAAAATACTATCAAAGGGTACAACAAGCAAACCATTTGAATCTAAGAGAGCTACATTCTCCAGTATTTTATTGGAGAGACTCTTATAAGCAACTTCCAACAGGACAAGATCATAGTTAGGGTCATTACTCTGCCTGACAGCCTTAAGGGCAGTAGGATCATCAACTGACAAGTTTAATAACTGCTTCATTACATTCTGCACTGAACTCTTTAAAGTCTTGTAGCTCTCATTTTTGGAGCATCCAAGACCATACAAATGCAAAGTAAATGGAAACTTGTCAACCACCACACTACTGCACCTAGTCAATTTTTGCATAGCTACAGTTTCATTATCCAATAAATATATGCCCATGTTGTCCAAAATAGAGGCTCTAGACAATTTAATTTGCCAGACCCTGATTATTAAACACAAAATCCACTGTACCATATAAGCCCCATGAATCATGTCTATAGACATTCAAAACTTTAAAATTAGTTGATGACGAATAAGATGTGGGCTAGTAGGGTATAAATTGTTTGTTCCAACTTTGGTATAGTTTCATTTGAAGCTGACTTTAATCAAAAAATACTTATATGGGTGGGCTTAATCATCTCCTTACCTCCAGCATAGCTTAAAGATTCCCTGTTAACAAAATCTACAGCGTAGCCCATCTCTATCAGACCAGTGTGGTTTAACCATATCTGATTTGCTATGCGGGGAGCAGAACAAAAAATATAAAAGCAGTCCCTGTCTGCATAGTCTCTGTCCCTCCAAGCCTGGACAATTTCAGAGGGACCTATGTCTGCACCAGTTGAAACTCTAAGCAGGTGCACAATCTGTCCTTAATAGAATTAGAGCACAGGTACCGAGGAGAACTAGGCCATATAGACAGAGAATAGCAAACTACATTATATCAAAAGATCCGTTTTGTCTTACTTTTTGGGAGGCTCCACCCACCATCAGTGCTACAACCAGATTAGAAGTATTAGAAAATTTAAGATCACTGCCTTCTGATACAGGTTGATCTTTCCCCACCTTTGAATTGTTTATCAGACTCAATTCCAGAATTATTTATTTTACCTACTATTTTGCCCACTATGCAGACTGAAGTGGACATCAGGATAAATGTGTGAACAACATTGCCTGGGTCAGAAGAAGAATGCACATCCACCTCTGCGACTCTCTGCAATTCCCTTTGTTCAGCAATATTAGCTGTTTGTGACCCAATTGAAATTTTGATTATTAGGTCTATTAACCTCAGAAACTCCCCACACACACACACACTTTTTCTTTGTTTTATTTTTCCATTATACCATTTAGATCTCCTATTAACCACAGGGGAGACTGGAAACACAATCCTAGAAAAATCAGGGTGTACAGGAGTAGTAGACTCAGGAATTACTAATGAAGAAACAGGGTCTGGTACCAATTTATTTAGTTTGAGTAAACTATCCTCCAACCTGCAACCAATAATAGCCAAATTCCCTTTAAGGATGTTTATTTCATGGTACAGGTTAACTAAATACACAATCATAAGATTAGCATTTTAAGGGTCTTGCACAGCTTTTATTTTTTTAGTTCATCACTAAAACTAGTGGGGGAATTGACATTCATCACAACAGGATTAGTGTAATTTCTTCTAGGTGTTGACTGAGCTACAGTACTCTGAGTGTCTGCACAAGTTATATTCTGTATTAAAATTTGTTTCAGCCCCTCTATGGTTTCTTGTAAATCTGTTACGCCTTTTAAACTGTTCCATATTAAATGGGGACTAGAATCTAAACAGTGCTCTGGAGAAAATTTCAAGAATACCGAATTGCTTTCCCCATACTTGTAAACTGAGGAGTATGAAGGGTATGAGGCATTGAGTAATATCGCATTACTATGCCTATGGACTACTGCCTCATTATTCAGAACATAAATCCAATCCAACTATGTCTGCATCAGTCTGTGGGGCTGAAATAACAAACAAGTTAGATGGATTATCAGCCTCTGTATCGACAATACTGTAAGTAAAAAAACATCCCTATCCAATAGACAGTTTAATGGGTCCAGCACTGGAGTCACATTAATAATAATAGCCTCCTCTTCCTCCACATTGGAAGCCACACTAACCTCAACCAGTACCAGAGCCACAGGGTCCATAAAAGATTGTTCTACCAAATAACATGCACCCAATATTATGGAATCCGATTCCACCTCAGTAGAACAGTGTGAATCACATAAATCAAAGTGATTTGATATTTTGTTTGTTTTAAAATTAATCATGTAAAGATTGTTTTTTTGCCCCTATTTTTTTGCCCGTATTGACCTTTTTAACCTTAGAGCAAATATTCCCCTTAGACAGGTAATCCAAACTTTGGCTCCCTTTACTATTGTTTTTCAGCAAAAGATTTTTTTTTCATATAGAAACACCCTGTTTTTTTTTGCGATATTGCGAGAGAGAAACTTTTTTCTTCCAATTATGGTTTCCCTTAGCTATACCCATTGTTTGAGTGCCTTGTAATGGTGTTGAATGAACATCACAATTAGGATAAACAGCCTCAGTGCCATAATCAGTTGATAAAGCAGCTAGAGGTATAGGCAAGAATGTTGCTAGCCCAGAAATAACTGAGCAATCAACAGTCTCAGTAGGAGACGTAGCCATAGTCGTAGCCATTGCTAAATCTTTATCATGTATTTGTTTCCTTGTCAGAACCATAATACCTCTCTCTGCTAAATGTATAAATGTAAAATATACAGATAGACAAAGGCAGGATCAGAGGTACTAGTTAGAACTACTAAAACACTGAAAGGTTAAATGAATAAACACCCAATGGTTGAAAATTAGAGCCGATGTAAACAGTGCCCAAGGACTTTCTTTGGTGCTTTCAGTTCTTTCCTTTCTTCTGACCTTTAAAATCTTACAATCTCAAATCCTTAGTTGCTGCTTCAACAAAGTAAACACACTAAACCTTGAAAAATCCTGAATCAGCCACATGACATAAAAATGTTATCCAGGTAGAATCAACAAATAGGAGTTCATGCACAGCAGAAGGAACTTTGCTTGTATCTAGTTTGGTAGAGAATGGATGTTAAAAATCAGACTTCTGCAGCATTGGGTCAAGAAAAATAAATCCAAGCCAAGTTTGAAGAATCTGAATACAACCTCTGCCAAGGCCACAGCCACCACTTGAACAGAGCCCTCGTTCAACCCGTTCCCCACGATATACACACTGAGAGGGAGAAAAAGTGGGAAGAGGGTTTTAAAATGAGGTTTTTTTTTAATATGGCATTTTAAGCAAACTCAGCTATCAAACAGTAAAACTAAAACTTATAGTTAAATGACGATACAATCATATACATATGCATCTACTATGTTCCACACACATAAACACATTACAAAAAGTACTAACATGTACTAAAATAAGAACGTATCTTACACTAGCTGTAAGTCAGGTTCGTTTTTTAAAAACAGCAAATTCAAAAGTTCATACAAATCATATGAGTCTAGGCAATATATATTATGTGAAACTATGCAAACTGCTATAGTTTTAATCTTACTTACCCTCCATTGTAGCCTTTATGGCCATATCCAACAGTCAGAAAACAACGGCTATTAGCGGCTGACAGCTTCGCTCACAGCTTCGAGTTTAACGGCAAAATTTAAACTCCACAGAGACACACACTCATCATAGTTTTATTCAAGTTTGCTCAAAATGAGCAATAACTGTGACGCTGTAGTACAGGGCGAAAAACACCCCACCACAAAAGCTGCAGCACCAAACGCCAATAACTACTGCAACTCCTGATCTGATTTTGCAGATTGCACCAGCACCCATACCTCTCAACTGTCCCGGATTTTGTGGGAAATCCCGTTTTTCTGCCGTTTGTCCCGCTGTCCCGAACTGACTGGCCATCTGCACGTATTTTTGTAGCCCATGCGGTCCACGCTAGATGCCACCTCTCACGACGCTGCTTCGCCGCCGAAGTCGCCATTGTCTCAGCCTCACCAGAAGAAATCCCACGTCCCCCATATTCGAGCTGCAGCAGGACGCATGTAGCCTGCCCTGTAGCCAATCGCATGCCTCCCATGCTGTCCATCGCTGTTTTCGCACCCCGCCCACACACGGACCTGATTTTGTGTCCCCTCAGGTCCAAATGAGGAGCATATAAACAGGACCACTCGGAGCTCTGAACTCACACCAACTGAGCCAGAGAAGTAGTTCCAGCGCATCGGGGAGAATGAGCGTGATCGCCGCTGCTGGAGAGGGAGAGAGAGACAGAGCTGCCAGGGAGAGGAGACAGGGACAACTAAGTGTGCGCGCCACCCCCGACTGAATCGCCGCCAACCCAGTTTTTGTTCTGCCTAGCCTAGCTGCTGTCTGCTGCTATAAATCACTTCAATCAGTAAATAAAACAAGAACTAAGCAGCAGCAGTGCTGGCAGCAGGTACCGATCGCGATCGATCGATTAGGGGAACGGCGCTAGTAAAATACCGACTGCCAGCAGGCCAGCACCACCAGCACAGCAGGAGCATTGCTTGGATCGAAAGGGATGAAAGCAGCTTAGCAGCACAGAGGGAGCAGAGCAGCGAAGCACAGCAGGACGAGGATGACCTGAGACTGACCCAGTGTGCCTGAAACTCTGCCAGAAGGTCCACCACACCAGTGACTGCCTGCCTTTACAAGGTAAGTAATAATGATTGCCACCATATCGTTGTCTGGCTGCCAAACTTGCCACAACAATTAATGCCAACTTGCCAAATGCCAACTAGTACTCTGACAGTATCAGACACAGACCAGTGCAGTGCCAGTCACTGTGTATATAAACAGGGGAATGGGGATAGGAGAAGGACTATTGGTCTGTAATCTGTTGGCCAGACTAGAGAAGTCCAGAAGTTCTGTCTGTGTTCTCTTCTGTGTGGGACACTTAAGTGAAGTTAATGTTACACACAAAACGGAGGTGAAGAATTAACTAATAATTATGTATATGGCTATGCTAAGGAGATGAATTGTTAATAAATAACTGTAAAGGGCCCTTTTTTATGTAGCAACACATGGGGTATCAAAGTGCAGTTACCTGTGATATTTCCTTCCTGAGAGCTAGACTGCCATCACTTAGTCATTTATATGTAGGTTCTGTCCTGCTCCCCTCTGGGGAAAGCTAGTTTTTGTATTGTGAAATTTAAAATATAGTTCAAACTTCAGTTACTTAAAAATGGGGGTCAGAACCTACATATAACAGAGTAAGAGAACCTAAAAAGAGATGGCATGGCAAGACAAATTGAGGTGGTGATTTGATTAATGCCTACGTTGTAAAAATATAATACAGTATAGTATACAGAAAGGTTTTCCTTAAGTTTTTGTATGTAGTTGGTTCTGTGTTCTTCTCTCGTTCCACACTCTGGGTGGGACAGTCAGAACTCAGAACAGAAGTGTCTTAGTCTTTATATGTAGGTTCTGTCCTGCTCCCTCTGGGGAAAGCTAGTTTTGTATTGTGAAATTTAAAATTACAGTTCAGTCACTTAAAATTGGGGGCAGAACCTCCATGTAACTGAGTAAGAGAACCAAAGAAGCGATGGTACTACTGTCCTATTTTCTTCTACTGCCGTGCCTATAAATCAGAATTTGTTTAATTTTGTTGACCCAGTAAGCCCACTGGGCCTAGAAGTCCCTTTTCAGGGTAACTGGGGAGGGGATACAGATGATAAGCAACTGACCTTGAACCAGATTAAGCTGTATGGTATTTTTAGTGAATGAGGGAAATTTGGCCAGGGCACTGGGGAAATTCCCTTACACTCATTAACATCCACCTGAACTTCCACCAGTCCAGCCAGTTGGGACCTTGGTTTAATGTCTCATCTGAAAGACGGCACCTCAGGAGTGCAGCACCCCCCCATCCTCATGCTGTAGAACTGAACCCACAGCCCTGTAATCTCCTGGGCTCAGAGGCCAGTGTGCTACCTGAGTCACTGAAACTTGTCTTGGACAATGTCTGAATTTCTGTCTATTGCTATTTGCTACTGTCTGGATGGAGTTGTCACAACACCATCCAGCTAGTAGCAATAGACAAACATAGACTCTTTGATTTTCTTATGTTTAACCCACATACTGCATCTGAAAAGGGATATTATCGGGCTTCGGGAGAGAGAAAGAGAGAGAGAGAGTGTGTGTGTGTGTGTGTATATATAATACACACGACACACCTATTCACTCCGCAGTACAGCAGCTCGTTTCAAAATTAATATGTTGGCCAAGCCTGGAGTGAGGAGAGAACTCTCACTCAGGTCCTGTGATTGTGAACTGGATAGGGAGCTTTGGTTAAAAGCAGTGCCGCTACGACAAAGCCCTCCTGTGGGCACTGGTTAAAATATAAATGTATATTGCTTGTTTTGCCTGCCTTTTTGCTTGCTGTGGTTGACAAGGTCTAGAAGTTTCAGACCTGGTGGGAGGACTTTTAAAATAGCATGCTTAAACTGTTTCAGACTTGGCAGGAGGACTTTTACAAAAGTGTGGGTCATGACCCAAACCATTAAGCTAGATCTGGCAGAAGATTTTACAAAGTGTGATTCAGCTAAGTAATGACTCATTAGCAGCTCTTTATGTGTGCCTGAGAGAATGTGTTGGAGCCAGGCAAGATGGAAAACATGCATATAGATGAGGATACATTAGCAGCTCATTCATGTGCACCTGGTAGAATTTGTAGGACATATGTTAAAAAAAAAAATGGGGATAGCTTAAGCTTGATTTGGACTCATTAACTACTGAGTGCTTAGGTATACTTGGTAATGCATGTCAAAGGTGGACCGTGGACACTGAAGGTGTTATCCAGCGATCTAGAACTGATGCTGCTCTACCTCTTTGCCTCTGCCAAATAAATGTTACGGACTACCCGTCCATCTTGCCTGAAGTCAGTGTTACATATTTTCTTGATTGCCGTCCTCAATAGGAGATGGATTGAACAGATGCTTCAAATGCGAGCTGACTGCACTGCCAGTGGTAACCCTGCTCCACACCAACCAAGAAGAAGAGGAATTCAGTGTTCCAAAGTTCCTGGAAGGCTTCCTTTGAGTGGATCGCACAGAGCAAGAAAGGGCCACTGTATGCATTCTGCAAGTCCTGTGGATGTGACATCAGCATCAGCCATGGAGGACGCAAACGACATACAGAGACACGAATCTTCGCAGAAACATCTCCAGAGTAGAAGCATGCAGAAGGGAAGAAGCTGACCCAATTCTTTTTCCAAGCACAGAGTACCTCAAAGTTTTGGAGGCAGAGGTGGCATTTGTGAACATGTTGGCGGAGCACAATTTGTCATTTTCTGTGCAGACCACCTCCTGAAATTTATGAAGAAGTACTGCACAGATCCAGAGGTAGTCAAGAAGATGTGCTGTGAAGCAACCAAATCCACCTGCATTGCCAGAGATGTGCTTGGTCCCAGCTACCAGGAGACTGCAGCTTCCCTTTGCCGTCGGTGCCATTTTGCCTCTATGTTGACCAAAGCACGGACATGGGGATGAGAAACTTCTGGTCATCCTTGCAGGTTGCTATGACATTCGACAGGGAAAAATGTCATACAGTTTCTTGACATGCCGGCATGCACTTCAGGGACTGGACAAGCAGTGTTTGACTGCATGATGAGAACTCTGGAGCAGCTGGACATCCCTGTAAAAACCTTGTGGCATTTTCATCTGACAATGCTGCTAGCAATGATTGAAAGCACAACTCTGTGTTTTCCAGATTAAGGCAGGTGAACCCAAACCTCATAAATATGGGATGCTTGTGCCATCTGCTAGACCTGTGCTCCAAATCAGGGTCAAGGCCTTGTCCTCACCTGTTGAGGAACAATTTCTGACATTTATTGCCATTTCTCTTCCAGCTCATTACGGCAACAGCAGCTGAAAGAGTTTGCTCTCTTGTCGATATTGACCCATTAAAATCATTAAGCATGCACCCACAAGATGGCTCAGTTTGAGTAAAGTTGTTAAACGAATAACTGACATGTGGCCCACTCTGCTGTCTTATTTTAGGTCTGTGGAACCCAGAGGTGCCAAAGTCAAACTAATATGTGACCGCCTGAGCGCCAAGAAATTCAAATGACCTTTCTTTTTCTAAAATATGCCTTGAGCCACTGTGCAATTTTAATAAGAAACTGCAGAGCAGGAGAGCCAGCTGATGACTCTGCAGGGTGACATCAGCAAAGTCATACAGTTGTAGCTCGCAGGGTTTTGCAACCTCAGGCTGCAGTTGCCTTGTACAAAGAAGGTGTTTTGGACCCAAAGAGCGAGGCAAACTTTCTTGCACTAAAAGATGTACGTGTTGGCCTCTGAAGTGTAAGAATTCATTGCAAGCAATGATGATATGGTAGGGACATCAGTGGAACTAAGTATTTATAAAAAGGCCAAATCCTTTTACTGTGCTGTGCTGCAAAAAATGTTAACAAAGCTCCCACTGAAATGCAGTGTCCTGAAGCAGGTCTCCACATTGCTGAACCCAGCACTAAAACTACACGTAAGTGGAAGCTCTGTAGTGAACCTTGCCAAGGAACTTGGCGTATGCAGTTCACACTCTGACTGTGACCAGCTTTTGGATGAGTTTGAACATACCAGTTTGCAGAAACTGGATCTGCCCAGGCCTTTGAAACTAACAGTTCTGCACTAAAGTATTGGGGCGTGATGCTCTCCCAGCTATGCACCAGTGGTGACGATCTGCCCCTATTCAGGCGTCTGATGGAGACAGTCTTATGCCTCCCTCACTCCAATGCAGAGCCAGAGCGGGCCTTCAGTATGGTGCGAAAAGTGAAGACTGAGCTAAGACAGTCACTGAATGTAAAGACTTTGAACTCCATTATCGCTATAAAGATGAATGAAGAAAGACACTGCATGAGGTAACTCATACAAGGGAGTCTTAGAGGTTGCAGGAAAAGCAACTGTGCTTTACAACCGAGAGCACCTTGCAGCGAAAGACAAATGACTCTTCCAAACCAATTGTTTGTGTATAGGTACATAGGTTTAAATTTGTAGTGTACAGTAGATAGCATGATTTCATTTTTAGTATACAATAGCATGTATATGATATAGAGTAGATATGTAAATATTTGTGTGTGTGTGTGTGTGTGTGTGTTTTTAGTATAGATGAGATAAAATATTGCGTGTTTGTTTTTAGTGTAAACTATTGTATCATGTTTTTTTAGTATAGGTACAAATAAGTAAAATGTGTGTGTAGATAGGTTTTCAATTTTAGTTAAGTGCATAGACTAGATAGCATGTACAATACTGTATATAGGTAAGTAGGTTTTCATTTAATCTGTTTGTTATATGTCATTAAATGTATGTAATATCCTATAAATAGCCCAAAATAAAGTTTTAAAAGTAAAACTATCATGCTCTATGTTGTATTCTTAATGTAGTATTCAATAACTTTGAATTTCAGCATTTTAAAGATGCGAACCCTGTGACGCAGCTCTTTACATGGCGCGAAAAACGGTGTCCCTGATTTTGAGTATTTGTCCCTGATTTTAAAGGGTAGTGTCCCTGATTTGCGGCCTTGGAGGTTGAGAGGTATGCCAGCACCTAATGTAGTGCTCCCCAATTAGTGTCCTCAACATACCACCTAATTGGTTATAGACATCAGCTGAGGAGCAGTTGAGCAACCGTGGGAAATTTAAAACAAAATTAAAAACTCTTTAAGCTTTTTAAGCATAAAATATTTATAATACCAATAAACTACCACTAAAAAGTATACTATCAACTATCTAATTTACACATGTATGACACAAATGTCACGTTATAACTATATAGACACTGCAGACAATGGAATTGTACTCCCCTTCACTAAACAAGCTCACACTCCCCCCAAAAAACACAAAAATACCAAACACCAAAAAAAACACACACACAATGACAATGAACACAAAAGGGTGAAAAAGGGAGAAAAATCGAGAAGCAGTAAAAAATAAATTGCTTCAACTTCACTTCCCAATGTGTCTAGCTTTCAGGACACAGCATCTCTTGTGTTGCCCTCCTCACTTCAACAAGTTCCTATCAGCGTCTGGCTTCTCCCCTTCTCACCAGCCCAAATGTTGGTCTGCTCAAAAGTTTGCTCTTGCCATCAATTTTCCAACTTTGCAAACAAACGTAAATACAAGGGGACAGCAAGCCATACAGCTAAGAAAGCAATAAGATGATCTGGAAATATTGCAAATCACAGCATGGATGGCATACCTTTTGAAAAATAAAAGCATCATAGCAGCCTTGCTACCACTGCCTTCTCCTCAAACAATGGCGCTCGTAGCTTCTCTGCTCCCAATGTGATGAGGTCTCAACCCAGAGGTGGATATAGTGGCACTGGCAAATCATACATATTCTGTATGGAAAGGCTGCCATGGATCCTTATGTAACTGAGATGTTGCATCCTTTGGGCTTTATTCTAGTAAGACTATAAGACAGTGGTGTCAGCAGAATTAAAAAAGTTGGGGTGCACATGCCGACATCGGTAACATTTTCCAGAAAGGGGGTCTGGGGGGATTTCCTCCCAGAATAAATTTTGAAGAATTGTATGGAAAATAGTGCATTTTTCAAGCATAGCCCTTGAAATCTCCAGCCAGACAACCCTAGGAATTTATTAAGTGGGATAGGAGAAATACCCTATGGGAAACACAATACTACAGACTGTGTCAGCAAACACTGCCCTTATTTATTTCTGGGCTAAGTGTCTGACACAGCCATATCACCCTGCCTCACCTGGCCTCCTTTCTCTCACTTTCACTCTCTCTCTACTGCCTCTTTCCTCTCTTTTTTCCTTTCTTTTCATATGCAAGTACATATTTATCCTTCTAGAAACTTTCCTCGTTACTTGGGCCTTAAGCTGCTGTCTGTTTGCGGCTGCCAGGCTGCAGCTGCACACTGTGCAGAAGCCTTCTGCCACTTCTCTGCCTGACTCCCTCCCATTCCCCACATAGGGTTGCCAACATTACATTTCAAAAACATGGACAGTTTTCTTAGATACCCCCCCAACACACACACACAGCCTTGGACTCCCCACTGTCAGTTTAAACTCCACATAGAACTCCATCCTGTAGGTGGTATCAGTGCTGTAAACTTCACTTTAAATAAGCTTACCACAGCAGCTCCACAAATACAGTTTGCAATTCAAATTCATGTTTTTAATTCATTAATCCAAAAGGGAGCAGCTCAAACAATGAAGCAAAAGGTCCAGGACAGTGATATTACATTGCCATTCTTTTCCTACTAGCACAGTCCGCGTTAGAGATTGAGCTGCTGCCTTTTTGGATTAATGAAATAAAAGACAAGCCTAAAGTAAAGTTTACAGAAGAGAACAATAGCAGAGCAGTTCTCTTTGGGGAAAAAAACAATCACCACTCACCATGCACTATAGGAGGAAGAGGACAGTCTGGTAGTGAAAGCAGCCCCGTGCACAATATGTACAATACAGAATTAAATTCTGCATCTACAAAGACCCCATTGTAAGTGGGAAAAACACATGGTAACATGCTTCAGTATGTTGCCACTGTACTGTAACTACCTTCCTACCTATGATTATGGACATATTTTAAAACAGTTCCTCAAAGCAGAACAATAAATACCATTGATCATTATATAGAACCTTTGATTTTATAGTGTGCATGTGCAAAAATTCATTATACAGTAAATTATTGTAACATACTTCAGCATTTCATATTGCCCACAAGTGCCAAAAGTAATAAAGTGCTAATAACAACAAAGAGACAAGATCGCAAAACACCAAGAGGGATAAAAAAAATGCAATAACCTTAGCGTTGCTTTACTTCAATCACTGTGGATTACAGTAAACAGTGCTGGCTGGACTACTTTTATTTAAAACTGACTTTCTTGCTAGCCCAGTGCCCTTTTAGGGTAACCTCTTGCCTTTGTGCTAGTGTGCTTCAGTGTAAATTAACTTCTTAGGAAGGCGATCGATCACTGAATAAAATTAAAAAAAGAACCATACATATTTGTAATGCATCCAAACTGCGCACTGAGTAGCCCAACAGCACAGTGAACCTGAGAGCATAGGGGACCCAACTGAGTTCCAACCAGACTTTCTAAAAGCACCAAATGGCAAGTATGAAGAGCTTTGCAAATTGCACCTGTTCTATTTCTTCACCAGTCCCTTCCCTCCTACTGAAAAACACATTAATCCCAGTGAACGACAGGATGGTGGTGTGTACAAACAGTGAAATGACCAGTTAAAACTTACTCTACTTGGGTCAGTCAGGTTTTTCTACAGACTAGAGCAGATCAGAGGTCTCATCTCCCAGCTTGTCTTAATCAGCTTGACTCATTTTGGTGCTCTACAATGATGGACTGTCCAATTGTTTTTCCCACTTCAAATTACTATCTCCCACTGACACACTAATGGTGCTGCACTGCTGCGGGCCTGCAGCTAGTGTTAGCTGTGTGGTAAATTGATTCTGTGCTACACCAAGTTGCCCAACATTGCAAAATTTCTGACATAGTGCAGCTGCTGGGTTTTAAAAGCCTTCTTAAAGCCACTCTCAGGCTGGCTAACTTGTTTATTAATTTTTTGTGTGGTACAGTGTCAAATGCCTTGCTAAAGTCTATTGCATTGGGCTCGGCAGCGACACACACCCAGAATCCCATATTGCAACAATACGTTAGTTTGCACATGCATGCAACCAATGTAAAAAGTGCAGATCACCTGTAGAAGAGGTTACAGAAAACAGCCATGCAATATGAGACTGCCTCAATACAAAGAAAATGTAATAGTGCTGGAGGGTTGGATGGTGTCTAAGTAGCCTTAAAAGTGGTTTAAGACCTAAGGAAAATCTGTGAGTATCTGCATAGGATCACATATGCTGAAGAAGTTGTGCATGTAACCAGAAATATCTGTGGTCAGTAACACACACTAGGGTGTGCATTCATTGGGAGATATAGTCATGGTCTCTGGTGCAGGCAAACATGCGTGGGCTGTATGCTGAATTCTTCTCAGCACACACCACGGGGGCCTATACCTCCCTATGAAAGCAACCTCCTATGGTATGCAATTGCACATAGAAAATGGCTAGGTATTAACAATTTGACTTGTCAGTGCAGCAGCATGCACTCATGAAAATGTAAAGACACAGCTGGTGACTTGGTTCATCCAGTCAGAAATCAGTGTCGGCAATCCTGACCCATTTAAAAAAAAAATGTATTGGCATCATTTGGGGGTTATTCTGGACAACTGGTCTAACTGTTAGTTCCTCAGATTCAATGTAGCTAAATGCAAGCTGCTACACTTGGGGAGGAAAAACAGGTAGAACCTAGAGTACACATAATGTGAGGTTCTTCTTACTGTAGTCAATGCAGAAGAGGACTTGGGATCATTATATAGAATAGGTTGAAGCATTAAAAGTTGTGCATGGTCTTTGTCGAGAGGGACAGACAAATGTTGGGATACATAAAAAAGGGGCGACTGGCAGAGCAGTGGAAGTGATCCTGCTACTTTACAGGGCACTGGTCAGGCCCTGCTTGGGGTAATGCATGCTGTTTCTGTCTCATCAATACAAAAAGGATATTGAGGTGATTGAGAGGGTGCAATACAGGTCCACCAAAATGATCAGTGGTATGGGGGGAAAACTGTCAGGAGAGGCTGGACTCCCTTAACATGTTACCCAGGAGAAAACGAGGCAGAAAGGGGAACATGATCTGTCTTTTGTACAGACAACGGCATTGACGGGAATGAACTGTTGGAGATGTTTTTTTTGTTTGTTTGTTTAACCAGGAGAGACACACTAAGCTGAAAGCTTGTTTACAGGTGCGACCTGCGAGCACAGGGAAGTTAAGTGACTTGCTCAGGATCACACAGCATGCACCTAGGCAGCTGTGGGATTCAAACCCAGGTCTCTAGACCTGCAGCTCAGAGGCCTTAACCCAGTGCACTATACTGCTTTTATGTTTGACTTGGTGTCCTGCAATGCAGGGACAAGCCTTGAAGCTTAGGTGTGGTAAATCTAGTGGTACTGTTAGAATGCACTTTTCCTCCCAGAGGTAGTAAATCTATGAAACAGCATAATAATGGAGAGAGTTGGCATGAAGGCAGTGTAGGCCTTCAAGATAAGTCTGGACAAAATTTTGCTTACCAAGGGAATCACCAGGTTCCCTGGGTAGGAGAGTGGGTAGGGCATTCCCATCAATTGGTAGGTATTTGCACTGCATATTTATTGTATCCCTGCTTGTAAAGTGATGACTGCAGGCTGGGGTGATGGGGCTGTGTTGCTCCCTGAAGCAGATGGAGGACAGGCAAGGAAAAACATTTCAGACTGAAAAAAAGAGTTCATGGAAATGGATGCAAGAGAAGCAATGTTTTAATGTAAATGTACTAAGAATATAATATAGAAACATTAATTGTTATTTTTATTTTTTTTATTTATACAATTTTGTTAACTGGGTAAGCCCACTGGGCCCCGAAGGTTCCTTTTTCAGGAGTGACCTGGAATTAGTTACAAAAAGCAGTGCTAATACATAAAAGTGAAACAGTACAGGGCATGGAGTACATTAATACAATGACAGTATACAATTATACATTTTTCATTAAAGAGAGTGGTTATTTACAGCACAGTTCAACAGTGGCAGCTGACAGACTTAGGGCATTAGATTTTTTTGTGGCCAAACCACATGGGGCGAGTTGGCTAGCCTTCAGGACAGGAGCAGGGGCTGTGGTTTAGGAGGTGTGCCCGCAGTCCTTTCTGGAATGTGGCCAAGGAGGGGGCTTCCTGAAAGTGTCTGGGGAGTTTATTCCATTGCGCAGGGGCTATATGGGCAAAGGATTTAATTTCCAGCTGTGGAGCAGGCTCTGGGCAGATCCAGGAGTTTTTTGCCTGAGATCCTGAATAGTCTGCTGGATTGCTTTGTGGCAAGTAGCCCAGTTAGCCCTGCAGGAGGGTCGACATTGAGAAGCTTATATGTCCAGCTTAACAGGGGGTACTGGAGCCTATGTTACATGGTGGGCTAGTTGAGTGATGCAAGGGCTTCACAATGGTGGGTCCTTGGACGAGCTTTCGTGGCAAAATGTGCAATTTTATGGTATAAAGTTTGTAGTCTAGAGTGGTTGAGTTTTGCTATGCCCAGTAGTGCTGGGGCAGCATAGGTAAGAGTTGGGAGAAGGATACTCTGTGCGATTGCCAATCTAGTCTCTGGTGTCATGTTAGTGCTTAGTCAATAGAGTAGGCCAAATTTTTGCTAAATGTTTTTTGTTACTAGAGCCACGTGTGGCTTTAGAGTGAGCCCCTGGTCCAGAGTAAGGCCAGGTACCTGAAGGATTGGACCACCTCAATTGTGGAACCAGATACAGTAAAAAGTGTGAGAAGGTGGGCCCAGGAAGGACCCAGGGATTTTGGACCAAACAGGAGTGCTTTGGTCTTGTTAGGGTTAAGGACCAGATGGATTTTGACTAGCCAAGCTTCAGCCTTGGTAATGTTTAACTGGAGCAATGGCCCTAGGTCATCCAAGTTCTGTGCGGTTCTATAGAGGATGGCATCGTCAGCATACTGCACCATGGAGCTGCTCCTACAGTGGCAGTTGAGGTCACTGTAGAACAGGGAAAACAAGAGTGGGCCCAAAATCAAACCTTGTGGACCAGAGATTGCACCTCTCCCTTTGACCTGTTGGGAGCGGCCCAACAGATAGTTGCAGAACCACTTCAGGGAATGTTGGTCAAATTTGAATGTATTCAGTTTTGTTAGGAGGAGGGGTTGGTCTACCAGGTCAAAGGCCTTGGTTAGGTCAATGAAGACTGCCCTGTGGGGGTGCCCTTGTCCAAGGCAGCTAGGACATCAAAGGTGAACCTGATAAGGGCAGTGTCGCTCCCATGCTTTTGTCAGAAACCATGTTGGGAGGGAGCCGGGAGTCGGTTAGCTTCCAGGTAGTTCCTTAGTTGGTGGTAAATAAGCAGCTCCTGGATCTTAGCAAGGGGGCAGAAGATAGAGAAGGGTCTGTAGTAACCTATCGTTTCCCTGGCTCTGTCCTTGTGGGTTGGGACCACGTGGGCCTGCTTCCAAATTCTGCAGACTACTCCTTCGTGTAGGGATCTTTTTAAAAGCAAGGCAACAGGTAAGCTATGGCAGGGGCAGTGGCCTTGAGCAGACGTGGGTTCAGACCATCTGGCCCCGGAGAGCCAGTGGGTTTTAAGGATAGTAGGAGGGGTAGCACTTCTTTGACATGCACAGTCTGAAGGTGGAAGTGGGGGTAGTAGGATCCAGAATTTCATTGACCGGGGGACCTGAGAGTGGTGAGGAGGGTTGGTTCTGTATGAGTCCAGATCAGTGAAGAAGCTGTTGAAGGCCGCAGCTGCCTCATCTCCATCAGTTAAGGTTTGTCCTTTGCAGGTTAAGTTGCCCAACTAAGGTTTATTTGGGCTTTTTATCAAGGAATTGATGCTAGACCAGAATGACTTAGGGTCTGTCAGGGTTTGACGCTGGAGGGTTTTGAAGTAGCCCCTTTTAGCTGTTTTTGAAGCTTTCTTGCACTGGTTCCTCTAGGACCTGTATTCAGCTAGGTCTACTGGGCTAGCGGAGCACCTGGCCTTTTTCCAGGCCTTGTCTCTGCCCTTCATTACGGATTTCAGCTAGTGTGAGATCCATCTGTGGCACTGGTTTTTTGCGCGTTTTTTCCTTACTGGGGCATGGAGATTGGCCACAGCAGAGAATGTACACTGGAAGAACTGGGTGGCATCCTCAATACTGTCTAGCAGTCTAATTGGCGTTCAGTCAACATTTCTCAAACAGCTCTGGAAGGCCTCAGCAGAGAAGCTAGAGAAGCCCCTAGCTACTATGAGCCTGGGGGGAATCCTGGGTGGACGGTTTTCCAGATGCAAAAGGTGAGGGAATGGTTATTCAGGACATCGGGCAATGGACATCACACCAGTCACTTGGATATTTGCTGGGTTTGAGGCTAAGATCCAATCAAGGGTAGAGTGGTTCCTTGTTTTTAGGTTTTGCCTGGTGACCTATGTAATGACCTGGGTCAAGTTTGCATCAAGGAGCGAGGCTTTGAGAATTTATTCAGTAGTGGGTTCCCACCTAAGGATGAAATCTCCTAGGACCAACAGCTCAGCAGGAGTTGTTAAGTTCTGAAGTGCTGAGTTGCCACCGCTGGGAGTGTCGGTTATGCAGCCTATAGTTAGATGTTTTGCATGGCCCAGGATAATTTTGATAACAAGTGATTCGAGCCCTACGGAGCTTGGCAGGTGGGTAGAGGACAGGGAAGCCTCCAGCGTGGTGCTGACATAAATTAGGGCACCCCCTCCTTTTTTTCCCTGTCTGTCCTTTCAGAAGGTGACATAGCTAGCAAGTTCCACTTCATGAGGGAGTATGTGAGGCTTCAGCCAGGATTCAGAGATGGCAAGCACTTCTGGCCTGTACATTTCCACCCATGCTTGAATCTCATGGATCTTGGATCACAGACTGCAGATGTTCATGTGTGTGACTCTCAGGCCTTTTGTGTGGCACCATGTTGGGTCACTGGGGGACCCCAAGGTTGAGTTGGCAAGTGGAGCTCCAGGATTAGGTTGGACATCGCCTGAGCGCATTATCAGTACTAGCGCAATGAGGCTGAGGACCCTCTGCCGGGTAAGGGGGCGATAGTTTTGTACACTTATCTGTCAACCCTGTGAAAATGAAGTAGCAAGCTCCCTTATGAGCTAGCCCATGCATCAGGATCAACGTATCCATAGTTGAAGATGTGGGGCAGACTGTAAGGTGTGGATGGTGACGATCCTGGGAACCTCTGAGCAAGTTGGAGTTCTGACAAGCACTCATTTTTATGTCGACCCATAAAGTTGCAGTGATATACAGGATGATCAAGACAGGTAACCTATACGGGGCTATATTTGTGTTAGGCCATTGGCACCGGAGGTCCTGATATCGTGGCTGAGCTGTTTCTGTGAGAGGCATGGTACACGGAGCCTTCAGACCCATGGTATTGGCAAATGTAGGCCATTTGTGAGTGTCCAGGAGTTCCTGCCCTCAGGCAGTGAGAAGCCCCAATAACGTTCCTTTGTGTGCGAGGGGAAATTGCCTTAGGAGCATTAGGCTGTGTTACTTTAAAGAAGTGAGGCTATTCCTTGCTTTGCAAGTATCAGCCAGTTTTATGCTATCTGTGAGTTTATACCATGGTGGACTTGTGGGTTCTCTGACCCCCACTCTTGTAACTCTGGCTGGCTACTCCAGACCAGAGTCCTGGAATAAGCTGGCCTAGCTGCACTAGGTAACTGAAGCTCATGATCTAGTATAAAGAAAGCATTACAGAACACTCAAGTGGTCACAGAGAGCAGGTCAGGCAGACCTATGATGGCGACCACTAGCGACGGCAACTGATAAGTTGGTAATGGGGAAGTGAGCACTGATAGGCTCTAACACATGCATAATCATCACTATATAAGTCAGAGATGGCAAAGATTGGTGGTGGGGGGAGTTGGGCAGCTGACGCGGAGCATCAGTGGGGTTCCCTCTAGAGCAAGCCATGTGATGTCTCATCTGCCGTTAGTCTGTATCTGGTTTTATGAAGGAAAAAAGGTCTAATTTAGTTCTGATAAAAAAATGTGATGGGGAAGGGGATAATAAAGCATATTTAAAAGTCTCAAACAGCAACATTTTCCCTCACTGCCCATTGGCTGGAGCCACTGTCCTTAGACAAAAACAAATATGTATGAGGCTCCCTTGATGCCTTATTGGTGCAGAAAAAGGTACCTAGAATTCCACCAGCATTTTCCCCCAAAAGTCCTTTCACTCAGTCCCAGAGTCTGCGGCAAGAATCCTGGCTTGGTGGTTGTCTGGCTGTTGTCACAAGGTTACAAAACATGGCGGCCGTTGTTGTAAACAGTATCCACAGATTTATAGTGTCCCAGGTTTTAAAAGTTTCTGCAGCCAAGCCCTTTGCTTTTAAACAGTTATTTCCCCACACAGCCATAGCCACCCCATGCCCTGTAACATGACTGCATTGATTTACCATTTGACCCTGCTATCTCTCAGTCACTGCTGCTGTTTCACATAGCCTCTAGGCAGTACACATAATCTCAGCACAATTTACACAGATTGCTTTTCTCTTGCTGCAGTTCATGGACACACTTCATTTATGTATTCTCCCCACAGGCTGGCAGCTTTCCCTTTTCCCTTCTGGCACCATAACTTCATTTATTTAATCTTTTATTTTTTCTGCCTGCCTGTCACTACCACTGAAAACCTTTCCTCAAGCGCTAGGCAGGCTCCCAGCTCATCTTTATTCATGCCACCTCATTAATATTTATGAGGCGGCATCCTGATTCCCAAGTGTGATTGACGCTCACAAAAAGTAAATGTTCTCTCTCTCCTGGTTGCCTCTTCCTCTCAACTTAGGTCCCGGGTCCCTCTCTTGCCCTGCACTGGGACCAGGACCACTGGAGAAGCACACTGAATCAGCTTCAGAATGGCCAAAAGCAAATGCACTTCAGCACATTTGTGGATCTCACCGGCACCACAGTGCCAATTCAAAAACCAGCCGCTACATTTCCTCCGGCCTCACTTCCTCCCTAGAAAACCACGCAGGGCCAGCAGGAGAAGACCAAACACAGAGGGGAAGCCAGGAAACTGGACACAGGGCCAAAAAAAATATGGGATTGGAAATATACCCCATGGAAAACAATTTTTTCAGGAGCTCACAGGTAAGCCCCCAACAGGGGGGTTACATATATATTTTTGAACTGAAACTCTCTTCCCAATAAAATCACTTCATCAGATTATATTTATTTCAATGACAAACTCCTTTGAGATGTTCGCAGTATATTCTTCAGTTTATATTTATTCTAAATAATCACATACAGAACATGCATGCTCCTTTTAGATTTTCCCAGTGTCAGCATTTCCACAGTCCTGTTTCTTCTTCAGAACAAAAAAGGGCTGGATACAAAAACTGTAAAAATATTTATATCAGATTAAATAAACAGGTGATAAACAGTTGTATAGAAAGAAAAATGAATAGACAGGGGGAACAACCTGCCAAATGTCAAGGTTATGTTGCTCTAAACTTCAAAATTATGCATCTTACGTGTTTCCTAATGAATAAAAAAGAGAGAGGGGTAGCCCCCACAAAATTGTGGTAAGGTCATGAGCACTTTAAATCCTCCTAACTTTGTCATACTGAGTGTCCCTCCCCCAAACTTTCATTCCTCACCCCTTTGTCCACCTACCTACTTGTATTCCCCAACCCCAGAGTACAGAGCCCCACTCTTTTGTACTGTTATGTGCCTTTTGTCATTCCTTGTGTGGTGATCCATGCAAAGCAGTGTGGTTGACCGAGTGCAATGGCTGTTTTTCAGTGCAAGGTATACAAATACCTGGTGCTAGTGGTTCTCCCACTGATTGACGGCCTGTACTGTCAAAATAAAGGATTCATGGTTCTAGTGGTACCCCCTTCCCTCCAGTCCCTGCCCTGATGTACACGGAACCCCTCCCTGGCATCCAGTGTCCCCCCTGAAGCACCAGACTCCACCCTTTCTCTGTATCCACAGCAGTGGTGTCACAGGTACGTAGGATGACTGGCTGAGCCCACCTCACACCTCCTCAGCTGCCTGCCATATGTACAGCCAGGAAGCACACCTCTTAGTTATAGGACAGGGTGCATCACCCTATCCTATAAATAAGAGAAGTGCTCCCTGACTGTACATACAGGAGATAGCTGAGAAGGTGTGATGAGGGTTGTGCTAGTCACCCTATGCACCCATGGCAGCAAACAGCAGCTTGTGCCAAAGGTCCGCTGTGCCAGGAACCCTGCACCAAATTCTGGTACAGGAGGGGTCCCGGAGCCTAAGTTCACACACCTGCAGTAACCCCTCTTGTGCAGCAAACACAAGGCACTTGGAAAGGGCCTGCCATAAGCTCCTTGTGCCAAATGCAAGCAGTTCCCCATGCCCAATCCCTGAGAAATACCATTCCCTGGTATTCCATTTCGCCCCACCAAGCCCTGATCACCTGTCATGTATATGAAATATTCTCCGGGTGGTCAGTACCCCCCCAGCTTCGATTGCCCATTATGTATATTAAACATTCCCATGTAGTAAACCCCCACCCCAGCCCCATTCACCCATCATATCAAATATTCCTTGGTTATAAATCCCCCCCATGTCCAGATCACCAGTCATGTCTATTAAATAATCTCTAGTAGTAACTCCCCCCCAACCCTGATCACCAGTCATGTTTATAACATTTTCCCTGGCAGTCAATTCCAACCCTCAGCCCCGATCCTCCATTATGTGACAATCCCATAAACCTGGTGGTCTAGTGGACCCCCACCACCCACCACCTACAGTGTGCAACCACCAGGCTGCCCCCATTCTGTAACGGAGCAGGCAACTGGCACAGCCCACCACTCAACACCATTGCCAGCTGCCAACTAAGCTCTGAATAAGCACATAATATATAGAGTATGCACTCAGTGAATGACAGCAGCTGTCATTTACTGAGTGCATACTCTACTATGCAGCATGTACTAATTAAGAGCTTAGTGGGTAACTGGTCATGGGTGATGAGTTGTGGGCTTTGACAGTCTCCAGCTCTGTTATAGAATAGAGGGGGAGTGGGGTTGGGTGGTTGGGCTCAGCAGGGTGAGGGTCCACGAGACCACCAGGAATATGGGATTGTCACATAATGGAGGCTCAGAGATTGAGGTGGTGGTGGAATTGACTACCAGAAAATATTTAATAGACATAATGCGCAATCGGTGCTTTGGTGGCATTGACTACCAGGCAATATTTAATAAACATGATGGGTGACCAGGGCTTGGGAGGAGGTACTACAGCACAGGGGTATTGCACATGGATGGATTTATATTTTGAACATGGGGGATTAGAGAGGGGGGTACATTATATCTCCCATGAAGGGGGACTTTAAAAACTGATGATATAATGATTGACATTAAGGAGGGTGGTGCACTAGACCAACAGAGCAAAGTTTATTTTGAGTTATGCTGTTAGGGGCATGTGGGGGGTCAGCACGTTGTTGCACACTGGTCAACTCTCCCAGTGGGAATTCTTCTTAGTACACTTAGATCAGCCCTGGCTGGTCTAAGGGTCCTTAGAATTTCTTCCTCTGGGAGAGTTAATTGAATCCAGTTTACAGGGATGTGGCAGCTTGTGTTTGCCACATGACCCCTAGCACCATGGCACAGCCCATTTCTGAGTGCATGGAAGGTGCATGCCCCATTTGAGGTAGGCAGCCTGCAGTTAACACAGGCTGCTTGTGTAACTAGTTCAGGGGCAGTTTGTGATGCAAGGTGCTACTTGCACCATTTGTTTGGTGCAGGGCTTTAAGAATTGAGACCATGGTTTCTAGAACTGGACACAGTACTCCAGGTGAGGTCTAACCAATGGTTTGTATAGTGGCATCAATACCTCCCTCTTCCTACTGGTGATACCTCACTCTATGCATCCCGGCATTACACTGGCTCTCTCTACTGCCCTTTCACATTCTTTGGCCATCTATAAATCATCCCAAATGATTATTTATTTTTTTATTTGCTTTTGGTACCCGGGTAAGTGCACTAGGCACAAAGATGCCTATTTTCAGGCACGACCCGGGAGAGCACATTTAGAAATACAAAAATTGTGTATGTGACGCAGCACATGAAAGCAGTACAGTACAGAGTCAAGTCAAAACTTCAGGTACGAGGAGACAAAATTTTGGCAACAAACATAAATAGGTTTACACTGTAGGATAAAAATACAGCACAGTTGTACAGGGATCTCAAAATAAGGTTAAGTAGGAACATAAGAGTTAGCAATAGCAGGCATTCAAAGAGACAAAATAACAAGCAGTAAAGAAGAGATGCGAGAGAGTGAGGGAGAGAGAGAGAGCAGAGAGAGGGAGGGAGAAGAAACAGGATGATTGAAACAGAGCAACAGGGAAGGAGAGTGGAGCTAAGGTGGATTAAAGCAGGTGCATGGGCTAATAAAGCGTAAGTGCTCTATGTGAAGTGACTTAAAAGTGGTATGGGAGGCTGCTTGTCGAATAGTTTGGGGAATAGAATTCCAGTATTTTGGAGCCACGTTTGAAAAGGCGCATGCACCCATATTAGTTCTGTGTCTGGGTATGTGAAAAGAACGTTAGGTCGAGCATGAGCCATAAGAGAGAGGCTGTGAAGTCAGTAGGGATGACAGGGGTAGCGGGAGGCCAGATCTGATAATATTGTCAATTATTGAGCCGAAAGCCTGGAGTCTGTGAGCAGAGGGGCACAGCCATTTAAGGTCACTATAGAGTTGGCAATGATGTTTGTAGCATGGAGATGCGGAAGCATAGTGGCAGATGCTGTTGTAGGTGGTGTCCCACTTATGGAGGGATGATTTGGAGGCAAATAGGTAGGTGACTGAACCATATGCAAGGGCTGGGAGAAGAAAGCCTTGGGCAATGGCAAGTCTGGCAGATGGGGTAAGGGCATACCTAGTTCGGTAGGCACTACCTATCTTGGCGTTAACTGACTTGCAGGTGGTTGTGATGTATAGGTCAAAGTCAAGGGATGGATCGAGAGTGAGACCAAGGTATTTAAAGGAGTTGGTGCTAATCAGAGAAGAGCCGTCCGTGCAGGGGATAATTAGGGCATTTTGATTAGCTTTAAGTCTAGTAGAGGAGCCGAAGAGCATGGAGTAGGTTTTAGCAAAGTCAACAGCGAGAGGGTGGATTAAGTCGGCAACAGTTCTGGCACTATGGTAAACAACTAGATCGTCAGCATAGAGCAGTGATGAACAGGTGTTTGCAACGAGTGGGATATCATTAATGAAGATGGAGAAGAGTAAGGGCCAAAGGATTGAGCCCTGGGACACTCCAGCGTTAATAGTGGAAAGATCTGATATGGCAGAGTTAAACACTACAGCTCGTTTTCTGCCAGACAGGTAGCTTTCAAACCAGGCCGCTGCATCGGCGGTGAAGCCCAGGGAGCGTAGTTTAGTTAGGAGAGTGGTGTGGTTGACCAGGTCAAAAGCTTTGGTTAGGTCAATGAAGACTGCACCTGTTAGGAGGCCCGAGTCCATGGAGGCATATATGTCGTTGGTGAGTTTGAGGAGTGCAGTAGAGGTGCTGTGCCCTTTGCGGAAGCCATGCTGTGAGCTAGATAGAAGGTTGTACCTTTGGAGATATTCAGTGGATTGGGTGGCCACTAGTTTTTCCAAGAGTTTGCTAAGAACAGAGAGAATTGCAATGGGGCAGTAGTTATTTATTTCCTTAGGGTCACCCTTTTTTGGGATTGGTGTGACTTTGGCTGTTTTCCATATGTTTGGTACTGTGCCATGGCATAGAGATAGGTTGTAAATTTTGGTTAAAGGAGAGGCGATGAGTGGGGCAGCGGCTTTTAGGAGCTTTGGTTCAAGTCCATCGGATCCTGTGCTGGTGTTGTCAGGAATAGTGAGTAGGAGTTTTAACACTTCAGATCTCTTTATACTCCGGAGCCTAAAAGGTGGGTGCGTGAGTATCGGACTGATATCGCCAGGGGGAATGGTGTTGGGGACAGGAGGGAGGGAGGTGAGGTAGTTTGAGAGGTCTGAGAAATGGAGATTAAAAGCGTTAGCTATGGTTGTTGGGTTATTGCAGTGAATGCCATTTAGCAGCATGTCACTAGTGTGTGCCCTGTGGTTAGTACCAAGGAGTGTTTTTAAGGTGGACCAATATTTCCTAGAGTCGCCTGAGGCTTTTATTAGCAGGTCCTTACAGTAGGAACTTTTGGCTAAGCGTATGTTTTTCTTGCATGAGTTTCTCAGAGAGTGATAAAGATTGTGGTCAGTTAGCAATCCAGTGATCTTGAAACACCACCAAGCCTTATCCCTATCCTTTATTTGAGTAAATAAGGCTTTTGTTAACCATTTTGTCTGGGTTCCACGAATCCAGCGGGTGACACGAGGAGCACGGATGGCTTGGAGAGGGTTAAAGCGGTTCAAGAAGTAGTCAAGGGCAGCCTGGGTATTAGTTGATGCATAGATTGGGGACCAGTCAATTAGTGAGAGGTCATAAGTAAACTGCTCAAGGTTAATATTGGCCAGATTCTGGAAGGTAATGAGTTTTGAGGGTGGAGATGGTTTATTGGTAGAGTGCCAGATGCAGTAGATAGGGGAGTGATCACTAATAACATCTGCAAGGGTGCCGGCACCTGTTATGCTGTCTGGACGGTTAGTTAAGATCCAGTCGATCAGGGTACTGTTCCGAGGGGGAGCCATGACCCTAGTTGGGTCTGTGATCATTTGGTGAAGGTTGTGACCTTGTACCAGGGTGTGAGAGGACTGGTTTGTGGTACTAGACCAGTTCAGGTTAAGGTCTCCCAGAATAAGGACTTCGTTATGACTGATGGTACAGTCAATTAAGGATAGGAGTTCTTCAAGACCTTTATTGCCACTAGCAGGAGGGTTGTAGGTGCAGACTACATTATCCTGAGGTCTCTTTCTTGCTGCCACCACCACCCCCAATTTAAAGCCCACCCTTGGGTTCTTGACTGACTGTAGGTCACTTAGTGTATTGTACTGAGATTGCTAACATAGTATAGTCTAGATATAGAGGTCATTAAAAGCTCCACTTTATCCTGGTTGGACTACAGTCTGGGATAGGGACTGAGTGAATGAGACTGGAGAAGAGATGTGTTCTTTCTTTATTTGCCCTTTATACTCCCCCTGCTCCCTGAGCCCTGCACCACCAGTAGTTGCCTATGGTGTCTGCCTCTGTTTCTCTCCACCTACCTGAAGCCTGTGGGTGGTCCCCCATGAAGCCTTGGTTCTACCTCCAGACAGGGACAAGGTGAGGCCCGTACACCCTGAGCTTCTAGTTTTGTCAGATCACACAGCAGGACAGGCAGGGGAGAGTTGTGGAGTCTGCACCAGGTGCTCCTTCTTTCCAGTGCTCAGGGAGCTGTTTTTCCACTGTTCTTGAGAGAGCATGACATGTGCCCAGATTTCAAGGCACAATCGTTGATGTCCATCATGCTCCAGCCCCTCAGAGTGGCTTCAGTGCTTGATGTGCCTCCAGTCTTCACCAGAGGTCAGTCAAGCACTAAGCCTCATCCCTCCCTCCCTCCCTGGAGAAAGCCAGCAGTCCTCGGATGCTTGATCCCCCTCTCCCTGGCTGGCCCTCTGTCTTCTTGGGCATGTTCCCAAACCAGGATCGATGGCATTGGAAGCAGTAATGCTACCACTGTACTGGTGGCCTGGTGGAAGGGTTGTGTTCTAAGACTACTTTAAGAACTTTCCAGCCAGCCCAGTGCCGCACTTGGGGGACGGGAAAAAAAAAGAAAACGTCTCTACTGGTGAGATGATGCTAGCCCCTCGCAGGTGCATCACCTGGTAAGCTGGCTTCTCTAGAAAGAGCCAAAGGTGAGTCCATTGGATGTCAGGGTGGTGGGACAGGGGAGGCCAGTGGAAAGGAGCAATTCAGGAAGGGGAGAAAAAGATGAAGTGAAAAAAAAAGTACTTTCCAATCTGTGACAGCTAGCAGCAGACAACTTGTACCATCATTGCCTGTCTGTGACTACAAAACTACATTACAGGTAAATTAGCAAATGTTTGAACTGAAAACCATGATGAGCATAGAACATCAGTGTTTTAAAATATTGAATTTAATTTCTTTTACCAAGAAACCTCCACTGATCAAATCAATCATTCTAGTATATCAATAAAAATGTTCACTATAATTGTGTATGAAATTAAAATTTAAACCTGAATTTTAACTATAATTATGTGCAAAAGGATAATTTAGCTGGATGCCAGTTCTGTAGCAAAGACGGGGAGTTACAAATGTATGGGTATGGGGGCTGTAAGCAACAGAGGGCCTGTGGAAATCTCTTGGACACTGCCAGCATTAGACAGGCACTAAACAGGTATACTGTACATCCAAACAATGCAGGCATCAGACAGGCATTAAACAGCTACTGTAAATCTACTGCATAAGGTCTGTTTTTTTGACTGATGTCTGTACAGGCAGAATGCAATGGCTTCAGGCATAGAACAGTGCCTGTTTTCTGCCTGTACAGTTACTTAATAGGGCTGATTTCATATTTCAGACATAGAACAGTGGAAATACAGGCAATCAACAGGACATGTATTTTTAGCAGGGTTATGCCAGTCCCATGCATTCTTGAATTCCCCCACTGTTTTTGATCCCACAACATCCTCAGGAAGGCCATTCCATGCATCCACCACACTCTCCATGAAAAAATACTTCTTCACATTGCCCCTGAGCCATCCCCCCTCTATCTTCAAATTGTGCCCCCTTGTTCATGCACATCTCTTTTTCTGAAATATGTTACCCTCTGGGACTTTGTTGATTCCCATGAGGTACTTGAAAGTTTCTATCATGACCCCTCTCTCTTCCTCCTTTCATCAAGGATATACATATTAAGCTCCTTTAGTTTGTCTTTGTGTGGCTTCTGGTGCAGACCCTGCACCATTTTAGTTGCCCTTCTCTGTACTACCTCCATCCTGTCTATGTCCTTGCGAAGATGAGGTCTCCAGAACTGCATGCAGTATTCCAGATGGAGTCTCACCAACTGTCTGTAGAGAGGGATAGCAACGTCCTGTTTTCTAATGGTGATGCCTCGCTCTATGCATCCTAGTTGCCCCCAGCCCTCCTGACTTCCTTCTCACTCTGCTTGTCTATCTTTAGGTCCTTTTAGTGCTGGGTGAAATTATGCATCGACTTTGTGTAACTTCCGCAAAAGTTTGAAACTTCTGTTGAATTTTTTGCTCTTTTGGCCTTGTGCGAAATTCCGAAAGCTCTGCCTATTATCTGTGGATTTTTGCCGAACACTGTGGCAGTTATTGGCAAAATGAGTAATTTTAATCAGTAGATGTGGAAATAAATTACCCTGTGAGTTTTTGTGTGGTATGATGTAATTTTCCATGTTTTTCAAGGCATTACTATGGATTTTGTTTTTTTGCCATCAATTATTGCCATATTTGAGTCTCTGTAGATGTATTGGTAGGAATTGTAAATCTTTGTTTTTTTTAACTTACGATTTTTGCCTCCTCTCTCACCACGGCTACCTCAATTTTCAGGGCCCTGATGCACCCATGCCAGCTCCTATGGGTGCCCTGCTCCCTCTTTCAGTCACGAGCCACAAGTTTACGCCAATACCACCCATTTGGAGGATTAGGAGTCCCCCTTCTGCCCCATGCCACAGGTGTGGAGCGAGCACCTGGAGCCACTGTGCAGAAGCCTGTCTACTGGCGTGGCCATGGGGCTTTTTCCTTGTTCTCCCTGCCCTCCTTCAGATGGCAATGCACAAGGAGGACCAAGGAGCCGGAGGATGCAGAGATGTATCTCTGTTCCAGTCATCAGCCAGCAACTCCCACCCCCCCTTTGTTTCGGCATCTTCAGCTGCACCAACACCACTCATACTCACCCAGGTGGTGGCGGTATTGTGGTGAAGAGAGCTGCCCACCCCTCCCAGAGTAGGAGAGTGACCCATCAGGCACTCAACCTTCTCCACCCCAGCCATCCCTCTGATGACCCAGGCTTGCTACCAAACCTGTATCACTGCCAGTGTCACAAGTGGTAGCGCTAACGCTATGCCAGTGGACTGGCATGTTGTATTGGTAATCTGAAGCTACGAGACTGAGTGTAAGCATTCAAACTTTAGACCGCCTTAACTGTGGTGCCAGAAATTAATTTATATTTTTTAATGTATTTTTTTCCTCCTTTCCTTGCTTCATTGCAGGTTTCTTATTTTGTTTCTGCAGAACCTGTGGATTTGCTTGTTTTTGTTTCCACAGTGTTGTATATCGAATTCCACAGTTTAGAACAGTAAGTCCACCATAAGATATCATCAACCCACAGCTGGCTGAAATCACATGATTTATAACTCGGCAAGCACGTGGGTAGACTTGATTTATCTGCAGTTCTTAATTAAGTCTGCATAATCCCAAATATTGCCGGATACTGTATTGTTTAAATTCCGCGACATTGTTAATTTCCTGCAGTTATGCATGAAAAATCCACAGAAATCTCAAATTACTCCACATTTATTACTAACTGCATTTTGATTGGTTGCAGCTCTGCATGCAGTGATCCCATGGTGTGCACATGCACAGGGCATCAGCATTAGGGTCTCTCTCCCTGAGCTTTACTTCTGAAGTGATTTCTGCCGTCAGTGTAATATCTAATATCTGGCTGCTTCAGCTTTTGTGTGACTAGGGGGGAGGTAGATGTGCTGCATTTATGAGATTGCCTACTGCTTTGCCTGCCCTGGGTAACAGTATGGACATGATGCCCACTTTCCACAGAGGCAGGAGAGGAATAAAGTTATATTAGATAGTCTGATGATTCTATTTTGAGTCTTTACAGTGAAAAAAATCATTATGTGTATTAGCAAAACTTCCATAGATGTACTTTTGCTGCTGAGCTAATCATTTTTATGTACTCTTCCTGCTGAGATAATCGGTGTTTTTGAGTTTTGATAAGTATTATTTCTGAGAGACTGTGCTTCCCATAGTTTGTCGTTTTCTTGTGAGAATTCTGACAGAAAATTTAGTTTTGTGTTTGTTGAACTTGTATTTCTTGATAGGGTGACTCAGATTAGTGAAGCAATCTGTAAAGTTCTGTTGACAGTAATAAGTGCAGTCAGTATTAATATTTATTTATTCATAGTTTTGCACATCTCATTTTTTTCATTGTGTTAATTTTGACATTTTGTGTCAGGGTACTAACTGAAAGCAGCAGAAGCAGAACATGTCTTCTCAAAAACAAAGCATGCTGCAGTCTCCGTGAAAAAAACAGATGCTGCTTCAGCAAGTAAAACTGTGTCTCCTGGAGGTGCAGAGGATGTTGGGGAGTATGATAGAGGTCTTAGCAGCAACACAGTTACTGGTAGTGCAAGTACAGAAGTGGGTCAAGTGGGCCATGATGTGCCAACATCAGCAGCAGGAGTTGGTGTTGCTGCTTCTAGTTTTTTTGGATTGGATAGGCGTAGCGGTCAAAGCTCAGCAGCTGTGGCTGTATCTCATACAAGAATGGGAAGAAAAACTGCTGTGGATGTTGCAGCACTCCTGTGCCAGCAACAGGAGTCTCAGGAGGAGGAGGAGGAACAGCCGCATGATGATTCATAAGATTTGTCTCAGGAGCTGATAGGCAGTAGTACACCAGCAGTGGATTATAGCACCATTAGGCCTGATGTTAGGGGTAGTTCCCACCAGTAGATTTCTTTGCTGAGGAGAGGGAGCTTGAGCAAGCGGTGCAGAGAGAGGGAGGGAAAGAGAGAGAGAGAGAGAGAGAGAGAGAGGCAGAGGAGGAAGAGTTTCCTCATCTTGAGCCTGACCAACCTTCTTGGGCTAATATGGAGGGTGATGTGCAGGGTGCAGATGAAAATGACCTGATGGAAATCTTCAAATTAGTGCAGGAGATGCCTGAGTCAATCATTACTGATGAGAGGTAGGATGATGATGATTCAGTAACTGACCCTATTTAGAAACCTCCCCAAAATCAAATTAAAAAAAGTGTTGGGAAAGGCAAAGGAATGTCTGCTAAACCAATGCAGCATAGGGACCAAGTGGTTGTGAGAAGCAAGGTAGCACCACCTGTTACAGACTAGCAGCAGGAACAGCAGCAGCAGGCAACAGTGTTGTCCACCCAAAACTTCTCAGCCCCATCCACTGCACCTTCAGCACGTAAAATCCAACATGTGTGTGACAGCAAGTCACTGGTGTGGGATTTTTTTTCTGTGTCAGAGTGACAATAACACTGCCATATGTAACATCTGTAAATCAAAAATCAGTCGTGGCAAGCCAGGATCACATTATGGAACCACTGGAATGCATAGCCAAATGCAAACAAAACATCCTATTCATTGGTCACAGCAGAAGCGAATAGCAACAATGTCAACTTCAGAATCTGCTCGTGATGAACAACCTGAAGCAGTAGTTTCTACATTTGACCCTGTACTTATTTCAACTATTATTGAATCTGCAGATACCCATGGTTGCACTACTCAGTGTGAACTTTATTCCTGTCCTGGCTCTGTAGAAACTAGGCATCATGTCCATACTGTTACCCAGGGCTGGCAAAGCAGAAGGCAATCTCATCAGTGCAGCACATCTACTTCCCCCCGCCAAGTCGCACAAAAGCTGTAGCAGCCATATATTAGACTGGCACTAACAAAATACATTAAATACCAGCATGACCACCCAGTTGCAAAAGAGCTGAATTCAGCCATAGCTCGTATGCTTGCCACAGACCTGTTGCCATACTCTTTTGTAGAGAGACACAGTTTTCTTCACTTGATAGAAAAAGTGTCACCAAAATATAAAGTTCCCAGCTGCACGTTCTTTTCCATAAAGACTGTCCCTGCTCTTTATAATGATCTTTCTTACATTGTTTCACTCATAGTGTTCCACTCAGCGGTACCCATAATCCACCTTACCGCTGATATATGGACAAGTAGGCCATCCTCTGGGGTAAGTTTTATGTGTATTACTGCATACTGGGCATATTTCCCCAGGATTCATGCCTTGCACCCATGTCCATCTTCAACTTGCCAACTGTCAAGCAGTAGTAGTACTGTTGGTCCTCGTCAGTGTGCCACCCTAAGTATGTAGAGCGTGCATGGCTCTCATACAGCTGAAAGGATATTAGAATGAAAAACTAAATAAATAAAATAAATAAATTAACAAGTACATCATGACATGGTTTAAGCCACACAGTTTCTCTGTGGGCTTCATTGCTAGCAATAATGCCCGTAATGCTGCGAAAGCAATCCACGATGGCTCATTTTTCATGTCGCATTCTTTGCCCATGTTCTGAATTTGGTTGTTAAGGCATTTCTGGCGTATGAGTCAGTAACCAGGATGTTGAATGTGAGCCATAAAATTTGCAACCATTTTACACGCTCAGCCCTTGCTAGGTCAGAGCTGACCAGTCTACAGAAAGCAACTGGAGTGCCACAACATCGATTAAAATTGGATGTTGTCACATGCTGGAATTCAACCCTGTACATGCTCAAGTGACTATTTGAGCAGTATAAACCCAGTAAATGACTATGTCATGCAGCTGCATGACCTCAACACACAGGCAGCCATGTCATTCAGTCCATTTCAGTGGAAGTTGATGGACAGTGTCATTCAAATACTCTGTCCTTTTGAAAATGCCACCCAAGTGTTCAGCTCTGACAATGCATGCCTGAGTACCACTGATGAGAGTACTGCAACAAGCACTGGTAAACATCAGGAAGCAGTTTCATGTGGCTGCAGACTCAGCAGGTGTAGAACTGGCTAATAGGATTCTACAGTTGTTTGATGATGATCTGAGACTGATTTACATAAACACCTTAGAGGCATATGTACTTTCCACATTGTGGGATCCATGGTACAAACATGACATTACTGCTCTACTTCCCGGTGGGGAAACTGAGGTTGACTGCCATATCATTATCTTTTGTGGGAAGGTAGAAAATTAGATGGCAAGGGATCATGCTGAGAAACGGTCACCATTTGGATCCTGTCCCTTGGACAAACCTGACAGTGGAAAGAGTAGTGCCACAACGTCTTCCTCATCCACTTCCTCTCATGTGCTGTTCCTGTTGTAGTGCCCTCCTCCTCAACAAACAGTTCCATAAACCCTATGTGGTCTATGCTGCAGCAGGTGGGTGTTTCTGTATGGCAGCCAAGTCATGGTGAAAGTCAACTGCAGTCGTCAGCCAGCCATGTGGTGCAGTTGTACTTGGATGAATCACAGCAGCTTAATATTGATGAAGAGCCACTGTTATACTGGCAAAGCAATATAGAATTGTGGCCAGCCCTGGCATCTCTGGCTGTTGAGCATTTGACTTGTCCCTGTGCAAGTGTCAGTTCAGGAAGGGTTTTCAGTGCCTCCCGTGCAATAGTCACTTACTGACGCAGTTGCCTGTCTGAAAGAAACATAGAGTACCTGACATTTATTAAAATGAATTCTCATTTCCTCTCATTGCAGTATAAACTGTCATCGGTGTTGAACTATTATGCAGGAGAAGAAGGTGATGTCGAGCCAGAAACTGAAGCTGAAGAAGAGAGTGTGGTTCTCCCATATGAGGAGGAGGACACGTCTGAGGGGGTGGAATTTTCCTAACCATGCATTTCAAAACATGCATGTATGCTGAGGTACTCATCACCCCATTACACATGTCAGAGTATTATACTGAGGCTTCATGTGCGTTAAAGAAATGAATACATAAAGTGCATGTGACTATGGTACTTAACTTACTTGTCAATGTCCAAGTTGGCTGATGTTGCGGACCCTCCCCCCAAAAAAAATAGAACTACAAAAAAAATTTGAATGGACTCATGGCTTGTCCAATACTGCTTATAATACAATCATGTATTGAGTTATACTGCGCCACTTGCTGGGTAAAACAGTTAGCTGCCTGTTAATGTCCAAGTTGGCCAATGTTCCAGCCCCCCTTCCTAAAAAATAGAAATATAAAAACATTTTGAATGGACACATGTTGTCTTGTCTGACTGTTACTATTTCTTTATAAGTTCCAATACTGTTTAACTGGGGCATCTCAGCACCGTTCCAGTTTTACAAGTTCATTCATGTGTATGTTCCATATCAAGCAATGCCCAAAACAAGTATAATTATCCAAAACAATGGTTTGAACAATGTCACAAATTGTTATCCTGAGCTGCATACCACTGATGTTAATTCATATCTATTCCTCTTGAAAACAATTTTTTTAAATTTATTTATTTCAATTTAGGATTAATACCTTTGAGTCAAGGTATTAACTCATTTTCAATGGCTCCGAGTTAGTAAAATAAACAGATACAGACAACATAACACATAGTACAGCAGTGGATTACAACATAAGGTTACAGAGGGTTGCACATACTTTTAGGTTTAACTAATACATTGGAGTCTAGGTTTCACTAGTATATAGGAGTCAAACACTGTAAGTTTCACTAGTACATAGGGGTCTAACACTGTAAGTAACAGCACTACCAAATCAAATCAATTTTTTTTATTCCTCGGTATACAATGCCATTACAAATTAAGAAAAAAAAATGTTTTCCACAATACAAGGATATGGAAGGATAAAAATTCCTTTAAACATATACATCTTCATTATACATACATTAAAAAACTGATTTATATTAGTAGCATGTCTATATTACCCATACCTATTAAAACAGACATTAGGGGGCTAATTTTATATTAAATGTAATACATGCATAAAGTGAGACCATCTCTACCTCTAACTTTATTATCTCAATGTTAAAATTTCACATTCAAATAACACTGTGAAATAGATAATTGAATAAATATTCATCAGACTCTAAGACTGAGTTACCTAAAGTCCAATAATCAAAATATTATAAGAACGTATACAATGGGGTATGAAAATCCTGTAACCTCATTGCACAAAACACATTACAAGACCATGATAAATCCTCCAGTATACCCACTGTAAAAGTTTTATATCACTATAAAAACAAAAAAAACAAGTTGAACATTGTATAATAACAATATACCATGACAGACAGTGGGTATTTGGGTGGATTTACCACTTCTGGTGTGGCTAAATCACTCAGCTGTGCCTCGTGACCCGAACCACACCAGGCGTGGTAAATCACCAATATACCCACACTCTGTCATGGTGTATTGCTTAACTATCGGATCATAAGATCATTAAAATACTCAAAGGGTATAACAGCCAGTTTTAACTTCTGTAATTACCAACCCACCAAGGTCAGGACATCAGATGATATCCTTTTAACTCTATGTAGCTTAAGAGGGAGGCCACAGGGATAAGCACTCCCCATCCTGTGCTTTTAATAAATATGTCAGTATATGGTCTGGATGATATGTAGGTTTTTGTATTCTATTTCCCAACAAGGAGGACCAGTTTTTTTTTTATATGTAAGGGACACAATATAACCACATGGAGCAAATTATCCAGGCCTATTGCACATTTACACATTAAATATTCACCACCCCTCTTCCCAAATTCCCCCTTCCTAAAATTACTGGAAAAACATTTGAATCAGAATCTAATGAAAGCATTCCTATATTTTGGATTTTGTAAAATTTCCAAATATTTTTCTAATTTATAAGATCTCTTATTTTTCACAAGCCCAGGACAGGCTCTAAATAATCTGCCAACCTCCAGTTCATTTTGGATATGGACATCTTTAATTCTAGAGTTCACTTGTTCTTTTATGTGAGCAGGAGAATATCTAAGACTGTCCGTAATAGCTTGCAACAGCCCAAGGGATTTAATTATGTCTTCTGCAATCCTCATACAGGGAAAAATTGTGTGGGTACGGAGATATGAGATTTCCTTCTCGAGGCAAAGATGTGGAAGTCTATCCTCATTCATCCTGAACACCCTTAGCCAGTAATTTATTAGCCTTTGCTGTATTTAACATTCAATTAACACTTTGCCAAGCTCTGCCCTCACTAATGCAGATGGAGCATAGTTTGGGAGCCCTACAATCTTCTTATAGAGTTTATTCAAACATGGATCAATACCCATATTAGTTTTAAGATTAATCCCCAAAATTTCAGGAGATGGGATTTAATGTTAGCATCCATTACCATTAAATTATCTTTTATGGAATTCCCTCCATATTAAGAAAAAAAGATATAAGAGCTGAAAACAATGTTTAAGCTTTAGATTTGGCCTCCCTTAAATGTGCACCCCAATTTCCATTTTGGCTAAAGTTCAGCCCTAAATAGCAAAATTCTGTTACCACATCCAATTTATGACGATTCATATAATATTTATAATTATTTCTATGACCCCCCAAAGACCAAAACTTTGGTCTTACAGTAATTAATCTGTAGGTCTGTGCTGCAACTCTATATAAAATTTGTCCAAACTCCTTGATATACCTAGATGACTAGTTGAAAGTAAGGCCACATCATCCGCGTAGGCCAAATAAGGTAATGCTCTAGTTCTAATCCTCGGCATATGAAATTCTTCATTATACATTTTATTTAATACAGTGCAGAAGAATAGATTAAACAACAAAGGGCCAATGAACAATCCTGCTTAACCCCTATATTGGATCCAAACCAGTTGCCCAACTCTCCTCTGTTGTTATACCTAACACTAGTAAAATTGTCCTGATGCATCATACTAATCATTTCTATTAAGGGGGATCTACCCCTAGATCATAAAGCCTTTCCCAAAGAAGATTTCTGTTAACTTTGTCAAAGACTAACTTAAGATCGATAAAAGTACAATAGATTTTTTGTTTGTTTACCACTCTGTATTTGTATACAAGATATGCAGAAGTAAAACTTTGATCAATTGCTGAATGCCCCTTTCTAAATCCAGCTTGTGCTTCATCAATTATATTATTAGCCTCTGCCCAATTGTACAATCTGTTACTTAAAATTCTTGACAATAATTTCCCTATTGTATCAAGGAGGCTAATCGGTCTATAACAACCCGAGTACTTTCTATCACCTTTTTTGAAAATTGGCAAATAATACTTAAATTCCAACTTCAAGGAATAACCCCCATTAACCAAGTATAATTAAACAATTTACATAAGCAAGGGATCCAGTATTGCTTAGTCCTAATTATGGCATCCAAAGGGACTCCATCTGGCCTAATGCCTTTCATCTTTTACATGAATCCATTGCACTTTCTATCTTGATTATTCTTATCTCATCATTAGGTCTATAGATTCATTCACTGGACTTCAATGTCATCAATTTTACAAGATATTCAGGTGTCATCCCTATAAAAATGACTGCTTAAAATGTGTTTCCCAAACTTTAGGTTCAATATATGCTTCAATCCTATTATTAGTTTTGGTACCATGTCTAACAATGTGCCAAAACAATTTCTTATCCCGTGATTGGACCACCCCTTTTAATTCTAACCATAATTGTTTAACATATTTCCCATTATTATTATCTAGTACTGTTTTATAGACTTTTCTTAACTTATTAATTTTGTTATTATTGTCCTTATTTGATTGTATTTTTAATATCCTAAATTGTTTATTTAAATGTTTCATTGCTTGTTTACATTCAGTTCCCACTCAATACCATTTCTTTTCAATTGGGTGGGTAAAGATTCCTTCTTAGTATTTTTTTTAATTCCTTTCTCTTCGGTCTGAGTTCCAGATCAGAATGCTGGCTTTCTGGCCTATCTTCCAGATGGAGAGAATAACATTGATCAATCACATTTATGTTTTTTTCCCGTATAAAACCAATAGTTGAGGAGCCACCCCCCCAAATGAGTATTATCCCTCTAAATCTAAAACTTTCCTTCCAAGTAAAAGACAGAGATTCCTGTTAGTCATTAATCTGTGTAAATCTAGTCCCCTTTTATTAGTTACCAGATCTTTGGCCTTTCTTATAAGTAACAACACTAAGTGCAGGCATAGTAGTGTTAGAAACAGGAAAGAGGGGAGAGGCCAGGGATTGAGTCTCCACTGGGTAGTACTGAGGGCAAGTGGGGATGGGCCATGGACAGTTACCAGAGTGGTAGGCTGAGCTCATCAGTGGTGGCCAGGGGTGAGAATGGGGGGGGGGCAGCCCAAGGTAGATATTGTTAGAAGTTCACGTAAGTAGTTGAATGTCAGCAGTACATTCACAAATGCTTTCCTGGACCAGATTCAAGTCACACAGGAATGGTGTATTATAAAAACAGGACTACCACTAAATATCAGTGCCACACTGCCACTCTCTGTGACTGCTACACATGCACACTGCAGTAAAACAAACAGAGTAACTGTCTACTGGTCACCAGTAACAATAAACGCTGGTGCAGCTGCCACTGAGACATTAACCAAATCAGAAAGCACTGCAGATCCTCCTGTCTCATATCACAACACCCATAGTTAGTAGTATGCTACATTAATTTTGCTGGCTGATGATGCCACTCCCTGCCATTTCCTGAAAATGATGAATCATGAAACCCTGGAAGATGACGAATCATGAAACCATCCCATTGATCCTGCTGCACCAAACAACAGCCAGTGTAGGCAAAGTCAGTACCATGCCCCACATAATCCTAAAGATGATGACTGACCGATTTACTGAACTCATCATCACCTCACTACTGCAGCCCAACTGTAGATTATGATGCCAATGAGAACAGCAGAAATAGAAATATTCACCCAAGAAATGTTTTGGCTTTGAGTAAAACATTCAGCAAATGTACCACCAGTGTTGAAATTCTTTATCTTGCACCTGCCATAACAAAGAAAAACATAAAGAGGAAGTATTAATGATGGCCCAGTAAGCTGCAGAATCTGGATGCAACTGCTGATTCTGAATCAATAACCATACCACAGGTTGGTATAGCTCTTACAGTTCATTATTGTCACATCATGTTATGCAGTACTTAACTAATTGTTTAAATGACTACCATGTGCTGAACATTAAAGATTATGTCATTAATGTTACTCATGTAGGTTATTCCAAACAAAACAGCATTGTTTGTGTACTGCGGTGTGTGTGTGTGTGTGTGTGTGCTGACAGTCACACACTGGGACTGGCAGAGAGTGTGGCTGTGCTAGGGATGGGTACTTTGTTTTGGTATGCACTGTAGGCCATAACAGTCTCTTTGTAGAGAGAGATGTTACTAGCACTTACATACTGTTTTAACTGCTGTAGCCTGTTGACCAGTTCTAAGGTTCTAGCAACGTGCATAAAACCTTATTATGATAGTGCCTATTATTCCCCTTCTAGGACTGTCAGATACTGTTGTTGCTGCTGTCACTTCTGCCCATACCAGTATATTCATAACCACCAACCTGACACCACCAGACCTGCTTGCTTCATGATGTGACCATCCAAATTCACCAGGTAAGTAATTTTTTTCTTCAAGCAAGATCTCTATTTAACCTCCCCGGACAACCACCAGGTAATCAGGTAAGTGTAGAAGTGTTATTCTTACTGTTATTCATCAAGATTAACAATGTGTTTTATAGATATGGGTCTGGGATGGAGTGTTTTGGGGGGCAGGGGCTGAGGGGGCACACCAGGTGGATTTAGTATAATCCCATTTCTAGCAACATGAATGATAAAAGCTTCTGATGACAGTGCTGGCACTTGCAAAGCAAAATTGCTGTTGTTTCTGGTACCTATCTCACTCTGACTTATTCTCCTTCTAGGACTGTCAGACACTGCTGCTGCTGCTGTGGTTGCTTCTGCCCATACCGGGACCTTCATAACCACTAACCCGACACCACCAGACCTGCTGCTTCATGATATGGCCATCCAAATTCACTAGGTAAGCAATTTTTTTCCAAGATTTCAATTTTAAAATAACACCTTGTTTTAATTTTCAGACAAGAAATTGTATGGCTATTTCATGTTGCTGCTAATTAAGTAATAAGACATGACCGGGGTAAGATTAACAGTCTGTTAATCACCCCCTGGAGTGTAATGTGGCATGAGGCGTAGCCATGTGCCATATTGCCCCAAGGGCCATGATTAAATGACTGTTAATGTAACTCCTACTGGGAGTGCCATATTGCTATTATAAAAAAATATTCCAAATCACTGTTGGTTTTCCCTCCCCTCTACATGAAGATGCTTGCTTGGGACAATGTGCTTAATTAGGACTCATTAAAGTGTGTCAGTGTGGTCATCGGCACATGACCACTCCTCCTGACAAAAAAACATCATCACTTGCCAAATGTTCACTGCACTTATGATCCTCCAGTGATGTGATGTTTGATGATTGTAACACTGAACTGACTGTGGGGTGCCGCAGTCAACATGATTGTCCACCAATTGATGTAAGCTTAACTTCACAATCACAGACCCTTGAGTTCCATAAGTTGACAATGTACTGGCAATCCTTGAATACCTCCCATCACAACAGATGACAACTAGACTGTAATGAAAAATACATTTGTATATTTCAAAACCAAAACAGAACGACTTCAAAGTGATGAGATGAAGAAGAATACAATAGACTAGAACATCAACTATTTAACAGCTGGGTTGGGTAATTATCAACCACAAACAAGTTACCTTACACATCAGGCAACATATTTAAAACTATGTACAATTAACTGTCATTGTACTTTTTAAATTTTGTGGTCCTGAAATAATCAACAATGTCTGCGGTGGATTCATGTACGTGCATGGAGTTCCACTGCTGACCGTCACTTTCTGTGCTGACTTTCACCTTTCTTCATCAGCAAGGTTAAAAGTTCCTGCAGGGTCTGTTCCATTTTGAGCAGCTGGACCCCGAGTCCCTTGACCCCTTTTTTTTAGGATCCTAATGTCCCAGTCCCTCTTCAGGTTGCTGCTTGACTCCGATGGTGTTGTTTTTTTTTGGGGGGGGGGTTGCTGTTCTTCCCTTTGCTTTGGGAAGCTCGCCTTGTGTTAGAGAGCTGTTCTGCACTTTCCCATTCTACAAGCTTAGCAAGTTCTCTTTGGATCTTGAGTACACGGTTTTTATGCCATGTACTTGGTCCCTTGGATGGCTCCAGGTTCTGTGCTTGCTACTGTAAGGTGGTCTCTGTTTCTGCAGTACAGAAACAAAGGTGGGTGAGGTGAGGGTAGGGATAGAGACTCATTAAAGCATGTTATCATGTGCTGAAGGTGGACATTCAAATTGGCAAGAGTCTTACATTAATAGCTCAGTAAAATAACAGCAGACAAGGCAGTGGGTCTATTGAGGGTTTTTGCCTCATTAAAATAATCTGCTGAAATTCTGTTGTTATTTTCTTAACAATTCTATATTAGAAACATCCTTCTGTTGCAAGGTAAATGCACACCTGATATTCCATATGTACCATTTTATCACTGCAAAAATAACATTTAAAGTGCCCCTGTCCCATTTATTCCAAATTACCCCATACTTTCCATCAATTAAGATATCATAATTTATTTTGGAAAGTAGACCTTCACCCTATCCTTTGGCCATTAAAGCCCAAAAATGTATAATATAAGGACAAGAAAAAAATAAATGCTCAATTGTCTCTAGAATCTAAACACAGTACGGCCTTGAACACATCCCTTCTTCAAGCTTTTTATGTTTCTGATTTGCTTTAATGTTTAAACGCTCATGACAGCATAACCATTGTACATCTTGGTATTTGACTGGAATTCTGCTATCTTTTACCAAAAGTTGCAAAGCTGGTACACATCCAGAGGGGCATTTTGGAAATATTTCAGTCTCTGTAAAGTAGCAATAACTTGGTAATAAACCTGTTTTTTAGTTTTATTTCTTTCATCTGCACTAGTTATATGCCATATTTTCAACTTCACAAATATATCCCTTAATTATTCAAGAGCTAATGCAGTTCTTTTAATAATTCTATGTGTCCCTGCTTTCCAATCTGTAAACCAAACTGATATAATATTTGAAAAGATATCATGCCAGAAATTTTGAATGTGCAATAACAATGGTCTAAAGTTCACGTACAAAAACTGAAACTATAAAAATAAAATCAGATATACCATATCCTGACCTCCACTGTTTCGTGGTAGATACAAAATATATTTTTTAATAGGATTGAGACAGCTTCCCCAGAATGCCAGGAAAAAAAACACGTATGGCCAGATATTCAAAACATTGCCCTGGGGCTAAATTAGCATTGCCCAGTGGGCAAACTTAGCCCGGCACACAAAGCAAGCTATATTGAAAAGGAAATAGCCCAGAGCAAAACCAGCTGAATATAGCAAGCAAATGAAACCAGGCAAACAGAGCTAGGAGTGCAGGGCAAAAATTGCCTGGGAACAAGACAGCACTGAACATAGCAACAGGGAAGTGCACACTGCTACTGCAGCTCATTAGACCCTGGAGAAAGCCAGTGTTACAGGTGGAGAACATTGTGCATGATTGCAAAGAGATTTCTGACATCTACTGCAAACAATGTAAAGCCACACACTGCAGAACTGTGCTATGCTGAAGTAAGATTTGCCCAGAGTTAACCTGATTGCACAGTGCTAACACATTAGCCCAGTGCAAGCTGGTTAGCCCACGGCAAATGGGAGCTATATTCAAAGCTCTCATGCAAATGAGCCTACTTAGGTAAGCCATGGGCAAACAGGTATATTTGCATCTCATTAGGTGTTGCTTAGCATACATTGCCATGCAGTTTGCCTGGTGCTACTGCATGGAACACAAAGCTCCCCCTTTTGGTCAGAATGGAAGTACAGACTGGATGCTGCAGGCCAAGGCATGCCCACAGCATCCCCTGTTGGTCAGAATGGAAGCACAGGCTGGATGCAGCTGTAACTGTGTGCTGGCAGGCACAGTTATTGCATACATACCTCTCAACCCCTTACCTCTTGAATCTGGGACAAGGCTTATAAACATTGGGGACAAAGACCCAGAATCAGGGACACATCCTAAAATGTGATACTATTCACTCAGAATGCTGATAGGGGATCTGTGATAAGATGCATCCTCAGAAGAGGAACAAGTCTGTAACTTTAATGTGCAAAATTATTGTGTGAGTGTATTCCCCACTGTTCTGTCACAAAACCACAACTTCTATGAGGGAGGGAGGATAATATGGAGGCAACATCAGGGACAGTTGAGAGGTATGGGTGCATATAATGCACCCATACATATGTGTGCTTGTTACACACCAGTTTTCCTGGTAGTCTAGTGGTTCCCCCACCCCCCCAGCATGAATCCTGACCCCCGTCTGATGTAATTAAAATGTATTTTCCCTGGTAGTCAGTGGTCCCCCCACCCCCCCAAGCATGATCCTTGACCTTTAGTAGCCGCTCATGCATACCACAGTCAATGGCCAGCCATGGTGGTGAGAGGAGGGTGAGCAGTTGCCTGCACCATACCTAGTCTGTGTAAAGGAGGACAGGAGGTGCACTTCTGGGTGGGGGACCATTAGACCACCAGGTAGTACTGTCTTTTTAGGGCTACCGGGGTCAGGGATCGGGCGTGTGGGGGTGGGGAACCACTAGAACTCCAGGGAATTTAATACTCTGGCTACAGGGGTTGTGGATCATGCTTTTGGGGGTGGGGGACCACTAGAACACTACCAGGGTAATTATTTTATTACTACAGCTATGGGGGGTCAGGGATCATGCTTGGGGATGGGGACCACTAGAACACCAGGGCAATTATTTTATTACCATGGCTATGGGGGTCGGGGATCATACTGGGGGGTTGGGGACCACTAGCACACCAGGGATTACTGTGTATTGGGGCTACCAGGGCTCAGGGATCATGCTGGAGGGGCACTGCTGCATTACCACCAGCTTTCTGTTGGCAGTATTTAGCGCTGCACTACAGGTCACGCTAATGCCTGTAGCACAATGCTATATATTTAAATATGTCATGCAGCCAGCATTCATGGCCACTCCCCTAACTCCTGCTCCAGCATTCATTTACATATATTGTCGGCGCTATCACACAGCACTGGTACTATTAGGGCTTCTGAATATTGCAGCCTGCCGCAAATCCATTGCTACTCCAGTGCTATGACTTTGAGCCAGGCACAATGCTTTGAATATCTGGCCCTAAGTATCTTAGCTTCCCTAGTTCTAGGAGGGGATGAATACATTGCTGATATATGATAATAATGTCAGGAGGAATGTTTTGATCCAAAAAACTATCTTTCTTTTACTGAAATTCCACCTGTTCCAGCTTTGTACTAACTGCATCCCTGCATCAATTTTTTTATCCCAATTTATCAAATCTAAAGGACCTGTACCGTATTCTATTCCTAATATCGTTATATTACCAGCTGTGACTGATAAACTTCTTTGTTCCCCAACTCTCTTCCAACACACTTTCTCTTATTAAATACAGCTCCTGGCACTTCTCCATACTGATGACAGACCTGAATTGCTGCCAAAACAGATGCACTATCTTTAACTAGTAAACAGATATCATCTGCATATGCCAAAGCCTTGCATGGCAAGGTATGTTGTTCAATTTGAATTGGAAGAATGTCAGTATGTCTATTGAGTGCCCTTAAAAGAGGATCAATTGCAAAAACATACAAAAGAGGACTCATAGGGCACCCTTGCTTCACCCCCCTTTTTCATAGCCACCATAGGTCCACAAAAACCACTGACCTGTGGTATGACCATCACATTCTGATAATTATTTTTTAACCATGTAATTAACACCCTTGGAATCCCATATCTCCTTAATGTAAATCATAAAAACTCATGACTCAATGCATCAAATGTCCGTTGTTGATCTAATGACACCACTAAACCTTCCACACCTGAGATAGCATCAAGTTGAAATACTTCCCTTAATAAAATTAACTGGTCAGTTATAGCTCTGCCAGGTATGGCACAGGACTGCAGTATTGAAATTAAATGCAAAGCTATTTTCAGAAGTCTGTTATTGAAAATTTTTGTCAAAATCTTAAAATCACAATTGAAGACGAAGATGGGCCTCCAATTCGCAATATCCCTTTTATCCCAATTTTTATGCAACAGAGTTAAGACCCCCATGGACATATCAAAAGGTATGCCAGATATGGTTAGTAAGTGATTAAAGATCTCAGCCAACTCTCAACATAACTCTGGCCCTATGAATTTGTAGAGTTCAGCTGTAAAGGCCATCCCTCCCTGGTGCTTTTCCTGTATGTAAAGCCTTAATTGCTGTCTCCACCTCATTAGCTATGATGGGTACCACCATCCCAGCAGCTGTATCTGGATCATAAGATAGAACAGTAAACTTTGTAAAAAATATTTTGTTATTTCTACATTGAAATTTTCAGCTTGAAACAAAGATTTTGTATAGTCATAAACTACTGTTAAAATATCTTCATTTGAAGTATGGAAAATCTGTTTCATGTCAAATATTCCCTCAACTGTCTGTTTTCTTACTCGATCCCTGCAGCTAATAAATGGACAAACATTATCCATTTAGCATTGTGTCCTATATATTTTTTTTTGTTTTGTTTTTTTACCAGGTATAGCACACTAAGCTGAAAGCTTTTCTACAGGAGTGACCTGGGAGCACAAGGAGGTTAAGTGACTTGCTCAGGGTCACACAGTATGCAAGTGGAAGCTGTGGGATTCAGACCAAGGTCTGGTCTGCTAGATGTCATCAGATTTACAGTTTAGAGCCTTAGACCACTGCGCTATACTGCCTCTTACATCATTAGAGTAGTGATTTGTTTTAAATGATATGCCTGTCATTTATCTTTCATCATCTGTATTTGTGCAGTGTAATCATGTTTTGTTGTGTAAGCTAAACTCATTAAAGACTGCAGATGTTTTCTGTTTTTCTGATATGTTAAATTATCCACATCTCTATGACCTTTACTAAGAAAAATAAGTAGTGATTTTAATTCCCATTTAGTAATGTCCCACCATGCAGAAGGATCTTCATAGATATCAAAAAGAGATTTTTTTACTGATGATAAAATATACAATTTGCTGTTTAACAATGTCCTGCAATATTAGAGATGAATTAAACTCCATATCCCAGGCTCATGCATTTGCCTAGCAGATGCCACAGTAATACATAATTCCTTATGATCAGAATATTCCACCAATTCTGTCAAAATGTTTTGTACTATTAAAGATTTATTAATAAACAAAAAATCAATTCATGTTGCTGTATTTCCTCTCTGAAAGGTTGGATTTGATCTATTTTTTTTTAAATATGTGTCCACTAGAGAAGCCATATTTATGGTATTTTGTAGATAGAGCATATCACAAAAAAATGTTTGCATGGTGGTAGTCTTCCCTCTATCTTTTTTCATCAACCCACAGTTAAAATCACCTCCCCAGATTATATTTTGTGATGTGTATAAATATGGTCTAATTTGTGAAAAGACTGCAATTCTATCAGCCTTCGTCTGAGGTGCATATACATTGATTAATCTATAATATTTATTATCAATTTTTACGTCCAATAATAAAGTTTTTCCTGGGATCAAATCAATAAGTTTTAGCACAGAGACATCGATATTCTGAAACAAAATGCCTACCCCAGAACACATTTCAAGTCCCAAAGACCAAAAAGATACTCCTGTGTACCATTCCCGTAAGGCCTTTAATAATTCAGGCACCGTACGCAACCTAGTATCTTGGAAAAAATAGAAATTCTTGTTATTAGTCCTCAAATGCAAAAATACACAGCCTCTTTTGACATGATTCTTAATACTGTTCACATTAATAGTAAGAATTGATATGGGTGTTGCCATTTTTAAAGAAAAAAATCCTAACTAAGGAGTTGGCAAGAACAACACGGAGGCTTCCCTTTCTTCTTTACCTTAACCCCTAAAGACCTTTTTGCTGTAATTGGTTTTTTAAAATAGTTCTGTCTAGTTGAGATTCTGGTTCATTTAATTCCATCTCTAACCCCCCCCCGGCCCCCGTGATTACAGTCAAGAGATGAACTGCTGGAATCATTATCTGACCTAGCCTGCCGATCAGTTAAAATGTGGAATCTGTTGGAAACTGGGTTTCAGTGATTTTAAGTAATTTAGATGCTGGCTGTACCCTATTTGATCTCCTCCTTGTCATGGATCTCCGAGTGTCTCTAGTATCTCACTGGGTGGGTGGAGGGGCCTATTAACAATATCCTTGTCCTGCTCTGTCCTTTCTATCAAGGGTTCTCTTCCATCTGAGGAGAGCTTGTCCCCTTCTTGAGACTCAACTACCGCTGTGGTAGCATCTGTTCTAGTTATGGAAGGTGCAACTACCAGTTCCCCATGGACTTTAGAAACTGTAGTAGGCATGTACATCACTGCTTCCTCATTCAGGACTAAGATGTTACTTTGTATAGGTTTTGGATCAATCAAACCCCCTTCTACCTGTGGTGTGTACTCGCCGTGCTAAAGTTACCATTAAACGATGCTCCTCACATTCAGCTGCACCAGGTACACTGTGTGCTGCTTTGGGGCATTTTGTGTACACATGGCCATGTGCCCCACATAAATTGCACACCGTTACTTCTTTACATTGACCACTAGTGTGTCCCAATGCATTATATAAAATACTTTGTAGATGGTTACAATTACTGCTTATATGCCCTGGGGCACCACACTTGTAGTAGGTTCGAGGCGGACCCTGGTAAAACAGAATTCCCCTATCTCTACCTAAAAAGAAAGAGCTGGGTAAATGTTGTAATCTCTGATCCCGTGTCCGTTAAAAAACCCTGGTCCACCATCCCCCAGTCCAAATACTCTCTGAATCAAATATGGCTTCTGGGTTTCCACCACAGTACATCTTTGTCTTAACCAGTACATAAGATCCATCAAACTCATGCCTTCATTTCTGAACAACACTGTGACTACTCTGTGTGCCGGCTGAGTTAAGGGTATTACCTCAAAAGGTGTCCATAAAGGAGTTTTCTTGACTTTCTGATACCTCTCCCAACATTTTTCTAGTCCACTATTCAAATAAAACTAACATCAAATGTGGACTCTCGGATATATGTATCAAAACATATAATTCAGTAATGTTAAACTGTAAATTGTCTTTAGCAAAGTTTTATCCATAAACCCTGTCTGGAAAGTGCTCTAAGCCTCCTTTATATACCAATCTTACAGCATTATGGTGTCTTGTTGAATATACAGGCTGTCTGAAAAAGAGGCATACTGTCTGGGTTGCCTAGTCACTCTCTCGCTATATATTTTCAGTTTCTACGGCCTTGGTTTTTGTAGGCCCAGTGTGCACCTTCTCTAAATTTTTAGAGTCTTCTGCAGCAAACTTCTCTGCAGGCTGCCCAACATCACTATGGACATTAGAAGCCTCATGTTTGTTATCCAGCACCTGGTCCAGCATATTTAATGTCAGATGCTGCATTAAAGTCAAGTCTGATGGTATTTCTAAAGCATCCTGTCCAGTTTCAGCAGCCTGTTCCTTTTCCATTTCCAGAACTTCCTCATTACCTTTTGCTATGTCCTTATTTATTTTATGTTTCCCAGTAGAAAGCCGTGGTAGAGTCAATTGCACTCCCAGCAAAACCCTGAAATCCAGCTGTCTTTATCTGGATTTTTTACCCAGTCAGCTGCTTGCAGTAAATTTTCTATGGACCATGGGCCCTGCTCAGGCTCTAAAAGATCTGCCCATGATTTTCGAGTAGGACAAGCTTTTTTCACAGTTTGTCCATCCCTTGCCGAAAAAGAAAAAAATTGTGGCATCCTTCTGTTCATCTGCTTCTTTTTTTTTTCCAATTCAAACTTTATTCAATTTTATACAATTTCAAAGAGAAGATCCAATAAACACACATGTGGTTGACACAGTACCAAGATACAGAGATTGGATCAACTCTTCCCCTTCCCCTTTCCCCCTCCCCTTCCCATTTCTTCACACAGGTGCGACCTCCAGTGGGCCAACCGAATGGGGGTGAACCTCTATGAGGCCTGTAAAGAGTACAACGTCAGTATAGGGCCCCATAACCTCTGAAATTTCTGGGACTGATCATGTAAGTTAGCTATCATATTCTCTAGACACAGATTTGCCAAAGCTCTTGCAACCATTCACTATAAGCGATGTCAGTCGCATCCTTCCAATGATGCAGCACCAGATTTTTCACCAACATGGCTATCAGAGCAATATGAAATTTCCTAATGTTTATTGTAATGGAGGAGAAATCTCCCAAAATGCAGATTTCGGGAATAAAGAAGTCATTTAATCCCAGTAATGGATCTACCCTCGATCGAATCATTTGCCATAGGGGGACTACTTTAGGACACTCCCAGAATATATGTAGGAGATTCCCCTCATCCTGATGACAATGATTGTACTTACTAGACAACAGGAGTCCCAGCCTAGCCAACTTACGAAGAGAATAATAGTAATTGTGCAAAATTTTAAACTGCATGAGCCGAAGCTTATCATGTCTGATGTACTTGTGACAGTCCTCCCACAGGGAGGGCCAATTGAACGTTTGGTGAGGGAAAAGTGAAGCCCAGATTGGTTGGACCAAAACAATCTGGCCATTTCAATTTTGTAGTATCCCGTACATCTTGGACACAGCATGAGGGTGGCCGGCCACTGAAATCAGCTCTGTCCAGTAGGGGTAGTTCGGAGAAACCGGGGGAACAGGGCCGAGAGATTTCACCAATAGGTGCCGTAACTGGAATATTTTGAACACAACAAAACTCGGGATTTGGGCTTTATGGATAATCTCGGAGGAATTTAACCACGAGTGATCCTCTCGTATGAAAAAATTAAGCAGACAGTCTACCAGTTGGGGGATCCTGGAATGGCTTGCCCTCCACAGTGAGGTTGGGGCTTCCCCACCATGGCTGAGCAGGGTCCACAGTATGCTCATATTTCAGAAAAGCGCATAACTGTGAGTGCACTCTCACCGAGACTGCCACTGGGCTACTTTTGAGAGAAGGGGGCAACGATTTCAATCTAGTATGCAAAAGTGCCCGCAGAGATAGCCCATTAACTTTTATCAAGGAGTGTTCAATATTCAGCCATATCGGGGTGAAGGGACATGACATATCCAGGGACTCTGGTGTAAGCCACCTGAAGTAGTTGTTCACGTGACTAGCCCAATAATATAATGCCATGTGCGGGAGACAAAGTCCTCCTTTTCCTTGGGAGCTGATAACTTATTATAACTTATCTGGGCTTTCTGCAGACCAGACAAAATCCGAAATCATTCTGTGTAACCTCTTGAACCAAGTCAAGGGAATCCAGGTGTTTGAGTGATGAATTAAATAAAATAATTGTGGAAAGATATTCATTTTAATTATATTGATTCTCCCCCAAAGGGACAGGGGAAGCAAGGTCCACCTTATAAGATCTTGCCTGATTGCCACGACCAGGGGGTCTAAATTCAGTTTTATAAATCTGCCGGGATCCCTTGATAGTCCAACTCCCAAATATTTTAAGGACTTAGTCTGCCAGGAGAACCCCGCCTCCAATGCATCTATCTTTGTCGCCTTGTAATTTAAGGGGAAGACAACAGTCTTGTCCTTATTCAACTTGTAATTGGACAGGGAACTGAACTTTTTGAGGACTGATGCAAGGGCCGAAATGGACGTTTTAGGGTGGGCCAATTGTAAAAGCAGGTCATCTGCGTAGGCCAGGACTTTCACAGTTTGTTGTTGCACCATAATACCCTGTATGTCCGGATCCATTGTGATCCTGCGAATGAGGGTCTCTTAGTAGATGTTAAACAGTAAGGGTGATAGCGGGCAGCCCTGCCTAGTTCCGGCAGAAAGTGTAAAAGGATCAGACAGTAACCCATTGCAGAGCACACGTGCAGTTGGATATTTGTATAATGCCTTGATCCAATCCAAAAACAGTGAGGAGAATCCGAAAGCCTGGAGGGAATACCATAAAAAATTCCAGTCGACTCTGTCGAATGCCTTCTCGGCGTCCAGGGAAATGAGCACCGCGGGGTAGTCGGCATCCCTGGTGGCCGAGAAGACATGCAATAGGGTCCTGAGATGGTCTACATCAGACGTATGGCAGCTAGGATTCAATGCAAAAAAGTGCAAAATAATGCACCTGGGAAACAAGAACCCAGGGGAAGAATACACAATGGGTGGGGAGGTAGTAACAACAACAAAACAGGAAAGGGACCTGGGGGTAATCATATCAGATGACCTTAAGGTTAGCAAGCAATGTGAGAAGGCAGTAGGGAGGGCCAGGGGTATACTGGGATGTATAGGGAGAGGCATCAGCAGCAGAAAACAGGAAGTTGTTATCCCTTAGTACAGACAGTTGGTGAGACCCCATCTGAGTACTGTGTCCAGTTCTGGAGACCCCATCTCCGCAAGGACATAGACAGGATGGAGGCAGTCCAGAGGAGGGCAACTAAAATGGTGCAGGGTCTGCAGAGAAGCCGATGAGGAGAGACTAAAGGAGCTTAATATGTATACCCTTGAGGAAAGAAGGGAGAGGGGGGACATGATAGAAACTTTCAAGTACCTCAAGGGAATCAACAAAGTCCAAGAGGGTAGCATCTTTCAGAAAAAGAGACTTGCAAGAATAAGAGGACACAATTTAAAGATAGAAGGAGGGCAGTTCAGGGGCAATGTGAGGAAGTATTATTTCACAGAGAGGGTAGTGGATGCATGGAACAGCCTTCCTGAGGAAGTTGTGGGGTCTAAAACTGTGGGAGAATTCAAGAATGCATGGGACAGACATAAGGCAATTCTTGTGGAGGGCAGGAAGATATAGGCTGTTGGTTAACTAGGATCTGTGGCCTATCCTGTAGGTAGGGAAATGGGCAGACTAGATGGGCCTAGCGGTCCTTATCTGCCGTCAAAGTCTATGTTTCTATGTTTCATGAATCCTACCTGTTCTAGACCTATTATACCTGACAAGACCAGGCCTAAACGGTCTGCCAGAAGTTTAGTAAGGATCTTGAGGTCCTGGTTCAAGAGGGAGATCGGTCTGTAGATGTGCACTCTATCAGGAGGTTTACCCTCTTTTGGTATTAGAGTGATTAAAGCCTCGAAAAAGAACTTATCCACCTCCTGCCCCGACAATATATGGCGGAACAGCGCCATCAATGGGGGGCCAATTAGGAAGCATACACTTTGTAGAAGTTGGCAGAGAAACCATCAGGCCCCAGTGTTTTATCCGAGGGCAGGTCCTTGATAACCTTAATTATCTCCTCCGGTATAATGGGAGCAATGAGTGCGGCTTTAAGTTTATTGGTGATAGTGGGCAGGGAAAGACGGGAGAAAAACCGAGACAGTTTTGCCAACGATGGGGGCTCCTCCTCGAGCTATACAACTTAATGTAATAAGTTCTGAATTCAGAGGCTATATCAGGTGGGGCTATTTTCAAGGAATTATCCGCCATGGAGTGAATTGAAGCAATGAACTTGTCTGACTCGAGTTGTTTAAGTTTGAGAGCCAGGAGACGCCCTGCTTTTTCTCCCTAGTCCAAGTAGATTGCTTTGGTTTTGAGAATAGTGAATTCAGCCTTCTGTCTCACCAAATCTAGATAAGCATTGTTTAACCTAACCAGGTTCTGCCTTTCTGAATCAGAGAACTGGGATGATAAAGTGCACTCTAACTCATGAATTTGGTGCAGTAGAGATTTAGGTTTCTCCTCATGCATCCTTTTCCTATTAGATGCCAGGCCAATCAGTTGGCCCCGCAGGTAAGCTTTTAGAGTGCACCACTCTATGTCTGGTCTCTTCGTTGAGTTGGCATTAATTTCGGAGAAAATTGAGATGTGTTCTGCTATGTATTTAACATTTCCCGGGACTTTGAGCAATTGATTGTTGACCTTTCAACGCCCGCCTTTCATAGGAAAAGATACTAAGGAAATCCATCACGAAACAGGTGAGTGATCGGATAAAGGGCCTGGGTGTATGTTCGCATCTGATACCCCGGTGATCAAGCTTTGGGAGATCAATATGTAGTCGATACGCGAGGAAGTATGGTGGACCTGTGAAGTAAATGTGAAATCTCTGACTGTCGGATGAAGGACCCGCCATATGTCAACCAGCCCTGCACTGTCTAACAGCTCCCGGAGTGCACGCTGAGCTGGAGAAAGCCCTTTCTGAGATTTATTGGAGTGGTCTAATTGTGGGTCAACAACCAGGTTAAGATCCCCTCCTAGGATTAGGGGAGTGTCTAGGTGGGGTGAGAGAATATTGAGTAGTTGCATAAAGAAACGGGGGGAATCGATGTTGGGACCATATACACTAGCCAATAAAATGTCTCTAGTATACAACTTCCCCTTCACAATGATGTAACGCCCCTCTGGGTCAGGAATAATTAAATCGGAAATAAATGGTATGGTTCTGCGAATTAGGATCATCATCCCCCTACTTTGAGTATTCCCCTCGGCTGAGAAACATTGACTTATTTGTTGCTTATGCAACATGTTCTCCTCTGAGTTTAATAGGTGAGACTCCTGGACCATAATTATATATGCTACCAATACGCAAAAATGCTTAAGTAGTTGATACTGCTTAAGTCTGCGCCTAGCTCCCCTGACATTCCATGTGAAAATACTCACCATTCCTGTCATGTCAAAATGCACAAAATTAAACCTATAAAGACATTATCCAGTAGATCCCCCTGGAGACCGAGCCTGTGTGAAGAAGTCCTCCCCCTGTATCCCCTAAACCAAACAAGTCCCCTATTATATCCCTTGCATGAAACGGGCAATGGCCAATAAACCCAACCCACCCCCACCCCTTTGTTCATTCCACGCTTTACGCCTCATGCCGCTGCAATCATCTCTCTCTCCCAGCCCCTTATATCTCTAATACAAATAGTAAAACAGTCTCAAATAACCTAAATGTGATCCCACACAAATGGTGCCTTATACAAGTATTATAACCAAGAGAACATGAGCCTATATACAGCATTCAACCTTTAGGGCACGTCCTATCCATAGTAAGTAACTTAAAACTATGAACTTCAATCCTGTGAAATCTAATTAACACTCTGGGACTACTAACTCCTTCCCTGGGCTACTACGCTAAACAATTATTAAGGTAATTGCAACATCTACCCTTACAGTTACTTATATATTAAACTGTCATTAGCTAAACATTGCTCCCCCTTGTGGGTAGCATTAAGAACCCTTTTCCATTATAATGAACTAGAAGGGGAGAAACACGGCCAGAGGGGCAGTAATTACCAACAGCTGAGGCCCCTCAGCATAATTAGGGACATCACAGCAATAATATTGGAGGTGCCCCTTATTCCAAATTTGTCCCTCCCGGTCTCTTTTACCGTAATAAAGGCTACCCAAGAAATCTCAAGCCCGAAAAGCTAACCCTACACCAATTGTCTATCTGTGAAAGAAAGAGACAAAATAAAAGTAATAAGGGGGAAAAGTCCCGGCTCAGTATTCGAGTAGCCAAAAAATCTGTGCATTGTGCTAATGTCCATCCACTATACTGGAGCACCCTCATGTGGCAGCGTTGCGGTACTATAGGCGGGCACCAACGGGCTATTGAAACACCTCTTGGAAACACCAAAATTATAGCTCTCGGCCTCCACAGGGAAATTCCCATCGGGGTAAAGCAGCCTCATGTTCGATGGGCTCTGTTGCCGGTAGAGATCTTCACAGTGACCCCTCAGGGGCTCCTGAAGAGGTTGGGGAAGGCAAGTTGGAGCTGCGAGGATGCAGTCTCAGGATCATCAAAGGAGGACCAAGTTCCTGCAATTAACACCTGTAATCTAGCCGGGTAGGTCATCCTGAACTTGATGCTTGCCACAATCAGCTTCACTACCATAGAATGAAAAGCTGCTCTTTTCAGTCAGACAGATGCAGGCAAGTCCTGGGTTATTCTCAGATTTTTGCCCTCCCATTTGATCTCTTGCAGTTCTTTCCATTTTTGAAGGAGGTGTTGTTTTTCTAAAAAATTCAAAAACAGAATATCAAAGGTGCGGTGGGGCACCTGGTGCTGGCTTGGCGCGGAGTGCCCGATACGCTCTTTCTATAATATACTTATCGCCAAAAGGTGAAGGGCCAGCTAATTTATCCAACAGCTTCTGGACAAACGAAATAGTGTCGTGCCCTTCTTCCCCCTCCAGGAGCCTGATTATCACTACATTATTCCAGCGACTACGCCCCTCAAGGTCTTCCACCTTGAGTTCCAACTTAGCTAAATGCTGTCTGCAGGCACCCAGATCTGGGTCGATCCTATCTTGTCTCTTCTCCAGTGAGGTGATACAGGCAGAGTTGTCTGAGGCCTTTTGAGAGACCTCTTTGAGCTGTGCCATTAAAGTGGCAAGATCCAATGCAAGGCTATGGAGATCCTCCTGAAATGGCCTAAATTCATCCAGAAATCTCTGCAGGGTCAGAGGCTTGTGATCTCCTGCTGTAGCAGAGGTGCCTGAGCTTTGATTGGTATCCGAGGCCCTAGGCTTCTTCGGGGTCTTTTCGGGTGTCATTGGCGGAGTGCGTTTCGGCTGCATTTTTTTGCACTCAGCATCCATATCTCTGCCCGGTTATAATCTGCCTTACTTCCCAAAGTGGTCCGGAAGGCTTAGGTATCAGTAACGGGAGCAGGCGAGTGACTGTAAGGGAATATAGAGACTTTTGATAGTCGGGGGCCGGAGCTACGAGAGGAAGCTGCTATCCTGCATGATGCATCGCTGGAAGTCCCCTCTCATCTGCTGCTTTTTAAAACACTACATCCTCTTGCAACTCATGAGTCATAGCAAAATTAAAATCCCTTACTCTATCCTGCTTTTCCATGCTATGACTCAACATGTCAGTAGCTGTAGCAGTAACATTTTGCCAGTATAATTTCATTTTCTTTTGCAAGTGTCTATTCCCTTCTGTGGTTACCAACTCTCCCGACAAATATTCAGTATTCTGACTTACTGTGTCAAGATTACTCCCGCTCCATATCACATGTACTCTGTGCTGCTTGCTTTCCACATCCATTGCTTGAACATCCTGAGACATTAAATCTATTGCATGACCTGCAATTTTCTCTGGGATTCCAGTTGCATCATAAAATTCTTCAGTTTCTTCAGAAATTTCACTTGGGGAGGAGACCGACTCCCCTATCTTCTGCACATCCTTCTCCTTCTCAGTCTGAACAGCAAATGGGTCAGCCATCCTCAGATGACTAGAGCTCCCTCTACAGCACAGTAGGGGAAGGTTTTTATTAATAAACAGAACAGTAAATCAGGAAACAGTAATACAACCTTTGTAAAACAAAATTCAAAATAAGAAAAATAGAACAAAAGGACATATCAACAATAATCAATTACAGTGTGCAAAACATGGAAATTAGCGCCCAAGAGGTGGCTAGGCAGAAAAATGGCAAAATTCAGCAGAAGGGCAGACAGCAAGGAGAATCAGGGATAAAGGACATCCAAGGAAGAGGCTGGAGTAGAACAACGAAACAGTCTAGGGAGGTCAAATCATGGAAAGCCATGTGTGCAAATGTCAGGAGCCTTAGCAAAAGATGGAAGATCTGGAGGCTGTCATGGTGCGTCAGATCTCCTGGACATTGTGGCTACCACTGAAACCTGAGTGTAATGATAACCATGACTGGAGATGCCATACCTGGCTTCAACATATCTAGAAGAGACAGGGCAGGCAGGAAGGGAGGAGGAGGAGGGCACTGTATGTGAAAATGACATAAGGACCACAGAGATCCAGGAGGAACAAATGGGGAGAGATACTGTGGGTAAGCAGGAAAGGAAAATGGGCCAGCCATCCGAGACAGGTGTGGTCTATAGACCACCAGCCCAGGAGGAAGAAACAGATAGGAGTTGATGCTAGCCATCCAAAGGATGGCAGACAAGGGTGAGGTAGTACTGCTGGAGACTTCAATATTCCAGATGTGGACTGAAGCATCCAGCAGCAGCATCAACTAGAAGCAGATTTATCCTGGACTCCTCTTCATGGTGCCTTCTCAAGCAACTGGTCATGGAACCAACTCGGCAGAAGGCAATACTGGACCTTGTGCTCACAAACAGGGACAGTGTGATGGGGGTAACAGTGGGGAGCATCTGGGAACAGTGACCACCAGTCATTGTGGTTTGAAATCACAGAAAGAACAGAACCAAACCACACAAAAACACATATTCTGGATTTTGGGGAAGACTTTGAGAAAATGGGGAGATACTTGAAAAAGGCATTAAGGGAATGGTGCAGGAATCAGGGTTGAGGAACAGTGGGCAGTATTCAAAATGGGGATTACAAGAACAACAGAAATTATGCATTAAGCAGGTTAGCAAGAGGAAAAGGAAGAAGGGGCCATTATGGTTTCCAAAGGAGGTAGCAAGAAAGTGAAAGCCAACAAGATTGCATTCAGGCAATACAAAAAGACACAGGCAGAAGGGGATAGGGACAAGTACCAGGAGAAGCAAAGGGAGGCAGGGGAGGTCAGTAAGGGAAGCCAAATCTAGACAGAAGAACACATTGCAAAATCAGTGGGTAGAGGGGACAAAACCTTTTACAGGTACATAAGTGAAAAAGAAAGGCAAAGGGAGGGATAGTGAGACTGGAAGGGGAGGATGGGGGCCACGTGGAGGATGACAACAAGTAGCTTGACATATTGAACAGGTATCTCTGCCTGGGTCTTTGCACTGAGAAAGAGGAGGGTAATGGGTCTGAAGGGAGTACAAGGGGTGAATGGTGCAGAAATGGACAAGTTCCTTCACGGTGAAAGGGTCCTGAAGGAAACTGAAAGTAAATAAGTATTGATAAAGTAATGGGGCCAGATGGGTGCACCCCAGGGTCCTTAAAGAACTAAGAGACGGTGGTCGCTGAACCTTCTGGCTATCCTGTTTAGCCGATCACTGAAACAGGGAGTACCCAAAGACTGGAGGACAGCAGATGTAGTCCCTTATACAGAAGTGGAACAAAGAGGAAGCGGGAATTACAGATCACTCTAGCCTCACCTCAGTAGTGGGGAAGATCATGGAAGCACTACTGAAGGAGAGACTGGTGGAACATCTGGCTGTCAATGGACTACAGGACCCAAGGCAGCATGGTTTCTCTGGGGGGGTCATGTCAGACCAACCTCATTGAATTTTTGACTGGGTGACTGGGGGCTGGATCAGGGAGGGCAGTGGACATGGCCTATCTGGACTTCAGCAAGGCCTTTGACACTGTGCCACATAGAAGACTATTACACAAACTGGGGAATATGGGTATGGGCAGGACAGTAGTGTGGTGGGTAGGTAACTGGCTGGGTGCAGGACACAGAGGGTGGTGGTAAATGGCTGTTACTCCACATAGGGAAGAGTGACCAGTGGGTACCACAGGATCAGTGCTGGGACCGGGTCCTATTCAACATCTTCATCAGTGACATTATGCAGGACCTAGAAGGCAGAATTTCACTGTTACCGATGACACAAAGTTCTGTAACACGGTAGACACACCAGAGGTGTAGACAGAATGAGACGGGACCTGCAGAAATTTGAAGAATGGTCAGGATTTGGCAGTTGAAATTCAATGCAAAGAAGTGCAAGATAATGCATATGGGGCACAAAACCTGGCACAATATATCAGTTGGGGTTGAGGATATAGCATGCACCAAGCAGGAAAGGGATCTTGGGATTATCATCTCTGATGACCTCAAGGTAGAAAACAGTGTGACAAGGCAGCAGGTAAAAAGCAAATAGAATGCTGGGACACATATAGGCAGGGGCATCACCAGCAGAAAAGGAGGTCATAATCTCCACTATACAAGACACTAGTGAGGCCCCACCTGGAGTACAGGTGCAGTTCTGGAGACCTTACACTCACGTAAGGACATAGACAGGAGTGAAGGTTCAGAAGAGGGTAATAAAGATGGTACATGGATTGCATCACAGTCCTATGGAAGACAGGTTGAAGAATTGAACATGTCCTCCCTGGAGGAGAGGAGGGAGAGAGGGGATATGATAGAGATATACACGTATCTTACAGGGAGGAATATGGTGAAGGAATACACTATTTTTAAGTGAAAAAGATTTTCCAGGACTAGAGGGCATAGGATGAAGTTGGAGGGAGGATGATTCAGAGGAAACGTGAGGAAGAATTTCTTCACAGAACGGGTGGTGGACAAGTGGAACACCCTGCCAGAGGAAGTGGTGGGGGCTGAAACAATCATGGGATTTAAGAATGCATGGGCAAGACATAAAGGAATTCTGGAGGTCTGGAGTAAGGGGCAACAGACTTCTAGGAAAACATAAACTGAACTTACAAGCTCAAACGGGCCGACTGGGTCGGTCATAGGCCCTTATCTGCCGACACTGTCTATGTATCTGTGTACTTAACAAAGAAAATAATGATTCAACCTATTTTGTCCTTCAAAAAAGGAATCTCTTTCCACTTCATAAGTCAGACATTATTGGGCAAATAATTGCATTCAGAATCACAGTGTAACAACAAATCATGTTCAATATGGTGAAGAACTTGAAGTGGTGAGTGATATAACTGTCTTAGAGTAAGGTGACATCTGGCTTGCCATAGATGAAACTTAAACACGGCAAACAGGAGCCGTAATACACCTGTATCAAATAAAGTAGAATGAAGCAAAAAAAACACAACTTCTCGATATGTAACAGCCTGCCAGAAAGGCTGGCTGCAACAAGCAGAAAGGGTCGACCAGAATTCTTGCACAAAGGGACAGGAAATGAAAAAATGGGACATTGTTTCCTCCTGATTTATGCAAGTATCCCTCGGACAAGTTCTTTCAGTAACCATCTGATGCTTTAAATTCACCCTAACACTGAGCTGTTCATGACAACTAAGCCATAAGACATCCCATAATCTAGGTGAGATATGTTTATCTACTAAATTTTTAAGGAAAATATCAAGAGAACCATCCAGAACATCCTTAAAAGAGGGGACTATGGAATGTATTGTAGATTGCATGATACCATAAATATATTTGCAAGGTTTGCAATACACTTGGGCAACTTCCATTTATTAAGCTTCGATATCATAGGTCTAATATAAATCGGGTAGTTAGAAGTGCATATTTTTTTATGGTTCAATCTAGGCCAGACTGAGGACAATCTAGGTAACCAATTATATGCAAAAAACACCCATAATACAGTTTGTGGGCGACAAAGGTCTATTAAATTCCAATGAAAAAAATACTGTAGTAAAATGTAACTGGATTCACACAATTCAAACCCCCCTGTGCAAATGGAAGATAAAACACATCTCTTTTAATGAGATTTAGGTGACTCATCCAAATAATTTGAAAAAAAAGACCCAATAAAGTGGCTTCCAAAACTGAAGGAATGGGGTATACCGCACTGAGGTATAAAAATGAGGGAGAAGCAAAGTTTTGGTAATTAAAACCTTTTTCTTTTAGTCTGTTGCCGATTTTCATAACTTAATTCTGGACTGTACTGCTTCAATTCTGGCAGACCAATTAAGTAACGCATTATCACCTTTACCAAAATCAATGCCTAAAACTCGGACGGGCCCAGTATAACAGGAATTCCTTGCAACTCCATAACCTCAGGAACATCAGAATGCAGTGGATATAAAAAACTCTTTACTTTATTAAGGGAGGAACCCACAACATACAACAAATTAGAAAAATGACTCAACACCTTTTCTCCAGAGGGCAGATCAGAAACAAAAACTCAGACATCATCTGCATAAGCCAAAATTTTTGTCTGAAGGGTACTATGAGGGGAAACAATGCCATGGATTCGTACATCTTGGGCAATAGTACATAAAAGCAGGTCCAAACTAAAAACATAGAGTAAAGGACTTCGAGGGCAGCCTTGTCTCACCCCCCCCCCATGAATAGGGACATATGAACCCAAGTAACCATTCACCAAGGGTAAAGCATAAGCATGTTTACAAAGAAAATCACTCCAGGTTATAAAGCGGGCAGGAACACCATAAGTACATAAAACCTGTAACAAATAACAATGCGGAACCTGGTCAAAGGCCCTTTCTTGATCCATGGACATAAGAAATTCCTTAATAACACCAGCCTTACCTAGTTCAATTAGTTCCCTAAGCAAACGGAGATTAGTATAGATGGATCTGCCTGGCACTGAACAGGATTGATGTAAGGAAATCAAGTTTGGAGCTATAGACAGTAATCTGGCATTCAATATCTTCATTAATATTTTAAAATCTGTATTGAGGAGACTTAAAGGTCTCCAATTGGTAAGTAAAGTCCTATCACCTTTTTTATATAACAAATTCTGAATCGAAGTACAGAAATGGAAATCAATAGTTTGTTGTTATAAAACCCAATTAAACACTACTATGAGTATGTCACAAACCAAAGAACTACAGGATTTATAAAATTCTGCTGGTAAACCATCTATCTACCAGGCTGTGTTGTTCCATAAATGGGAAACTTCCTTTTAACTTCATCCACATTGATAGGAGCAATTAAAGCCTGTAACTGCAAATCAGAACAAAGGGCAATATGGAGAAGGAAAGAATTGCTCTGCACCAGAGCTATCCACTGAGCAATTACTGTAGGAAGGGTGGGGTGAAGGCAGCCCGCTGGGCGGAAGTCTCCTAGGGGCGAGTTTCATTCAGAAACTCACAGTACTATAACTATAAGTTCAAAAGTGAGTACTGCCACTTAAATTAAAAACTTTTAAATTACTTAATAGTAATTACTACTTGCTGCCAGTAGTGGGTGCATCTGAGGACCAGCAAATCAAGCGGGGAGGGTGTTCTCATGGTGTGTTGCAGCCTCAGCAAAAAGAATCGTGTGTAGTTTCAGACAACTATGTGGTCTGGCCAGTAGCAAGTACATGAAGTGAGAGCAATGTGTGTTGCTGCAATCTAGAACTGTTTGAGACGAGAGATAGTAGAGAGATTGTAGTAGAGATAGTGTTGTGCTGAGGATTTCAGTGAGCATGTCTATTTAATAAATTATATTAGTGATCCGCTGTTGAGTAGGTTGGAAACAATAGTAAAAAAAACTACTGATCTGTTTAAGAAGGCAAAGAGATTTGGATAGGAATAGGATTATTTGACTACAGTGTGTTTGTTTCAGTTGTTTGGACCTGGGCTGCCTGGTGGCGCTGCGTTCTCCCAGCATCTAGTTCCGTCCTCCTGATTCTTGATCCCGGTCCCCATCTTGCTGACTCCTGAGATCAGGAGGCCTGCCCTCATTCGCTGCTTTTGTAGGTTTTGTTACATCTTTCTTTGGGTACTGTCTATGTGGAGGCCAGGACAGGTCTAAAAATCCATTCTCCCAGTCCTAAGTAAAGTGTGAGGATAAACAGCTTGTGACTAGAAAAAGGCGCTTTTGCTGAGACTGAATCAGTCTGTGATGACTAGACTTGCTTTCAAGTTTTTCAACTGTCGTCCTTGCTGATCTGATGAGTAAAATAAAATGTAAACTTTATTTCTTCAGGTGTGTGTGCCCCCAATGCATGCCTGCCCGAGTGCCTGGATTTTTGGTGAACTGATCGTCGACACTGCCTTAGTTTAATCTTTCTTCGGATCTTTGACTGGGCCGGGGCATCCGATTGAAAAAATAAAAATAAAATGAATGAATTTCTGGTGTGTAGTGTTTGAATTGCTGTCTGACTTTACTCTGGGGGGAAGGGCAGCGTGCAGGAGAGACAAGAGTAGTAGCCATCATTACAAAAATATGCCAGCTTCCTTGGCTAGAAGGCTCTTCTGTCTCATACTTTTCTCTGTAATGAGTGTGCTGATCCAGCACTGAGAGAGAGACAGTAAGAACCAAATGTTTCTAGCCAGAAATTCAAATTTATTTGCAAACAAGCATATTGCTGCTGTTTGTGTTATTATTTGTAATTTTTTAATTGGATTTTCTTACTTTGTTGAAGTTCTGTATTTGTTTAATGTTTGCCCTATTTAAATTAACTGCTTACTAGTCTGTAGCTACTAGACATCTGCCAGCAATACCAGTGTGTAATTCTACCAGGTGAATCGGTCACTAAACTATTGCTGTAGTTGAGATACTGACTTACTGTATCTGTTAGCCTAACAGACACGGTAAGTCAGTATACCAGTTGCAGCAATGTCTGCTCTGTTATATCAGACTTTGCTCACATTTATGCTGTGTGTGGCAGTGTCCCATTACACATAGAAACATAGACTTGATGGCAGATAATCACTGCTTGGCCCACCTAGTCTTGCCCATTTCCTAACTACTGGATAAGCTGCAGATCCTAGTTAACCAACAGCCTGTTTCTTCCTGCCTCCACAAGAATTGACCTTCTGTCTGCCCCATGCATTCTGATTTCCTCCACTAGTTTTGACCCCACAACCTCCTCAAGAAGGCTTTCCATGCATCCACCACCCTCTCTGTGAAAAAATACTTCCTCACATTACCTCTGAGCCATCCTCCTCATCTTCAAATTGTGTCCCCTTGTTCTTGCACATCTCTTTTTCTAAAAAGATGCTACCCTTGGACTTTGTTGATTCCCTTGATGTACTTAAGGTTCCTGTCATGTCCTCTCTCCTCCTTTCCTCAAGGTATACATATTAAGCTCTTTAGTCTTCCTCATATGGCTTGTTGCAGACTCTGCACCATTTTAGTTGCCCTCCTGACTGTCTCCATCCTGTCTATGTCCTTGTCTCCACAACATGGTGTCTCCAGAACTGGATGCAGAAGTCTAGATGGGGTCTCCTCCAACTGTCTGTACAGAGGATAGCAACTTCCTGTTTTCTACTGGGTGATGCCTCTCCTATAGGTCCCAGTATCCCTGCAGCCTCTTCCTGCCTTCCACATTGCTTACCCACGTTTTACGCTGACTGTCATCTAATATGATCACTCCCAGGTCCCTTCCATTTGTGTTGTTGCTTATGCTCCCCCACTGTGTACTCTTCCCCTGGGTTTTTTTTTTTCCCTGTGCATTACTTTGCACTTTTTGCACTGAATCTAAGCTGCCATGTTTTGATCATTCCTAATCTTGCCAAGTCCTTCTTATCCTTTGCACCTTTCTTGTGTATCAACCCTATTGCAGATCTTTGTGTCCTCTGCAAAGAGGCATACTTTCTTCCAGCCCTCTGCAGTGTCACCTATAAGACATTAGAAGACTGGTCCCAATATTGAACCCTGTGGTACCCCACCAGTAACCTCCTTTTCTTCAGAATGTACTCCTTTTGTTTATTATTACCTCTGGGACCTGTTGTCCAGCCAGCTTGTTTCACCAGGCTACTACCTGGGGCCCACTCCCAGGCTGGCTAACTCGTTTGTTAATCTTTGTGTGGGACTGGGTCAAATGTCTTGCTAAAGTCCAGGTAGGCCATATCCACTGCCCCTCCTGGTCTATTACATTGGTTACCCAGTCAAAGACTGCAGTCTTTGTGTTGGCAGTTAAACAGTGTCTTGCTATTACAGCAGTTTTCTTCGCAGACCAGTTACAGTTATGCCAGTATTAGCTTCCTGCTGGTACCAGTGTCTCTTCCCAGTTACACCCTCAGTATTTCAGTTACAGCATTTTCCTTTTTGCCAGTTTCTTCTCTGAAACATAGAAACTTAGATTTGAGAGCAGATAGGATCACTTGGCCCATCCGGGCAGTTCCGTTCACCACCTCCTTAGTCTTATTTAAATAATAGAATGTGGTTTGTTAGTAGCTGTGTGTCTGAAGAAAGCAAATCAGTACCGACAGTATTTTTTTTTTTTATATAAATAAATAGAATGTGATGGCATTTGCTCACTGTGAGGGCAATTGCCCTTACATTCTATTTTCTATATAAATACTGTTATGTACTGTTTGTTTTCTTGTGGGAAGCAGCTACAGCCAAGGGAAGTCAAGTTTAGTTGAAGTTAGTTGGCTGTTAGTACTATGCTGGAAGTGGAACGTGACCTGCTGGGCAGCTAGGTGTTCATCCCGCCTGACTTGCCTGTGTTTGCCCTGTTTCACTCTCTGACTGTGAGGGGTTGCCTGGACTCAGTTTTATCTTGCCTGGGTGATTAGTGATTTACCTTGTGCACCCAATTCCCTGGGTGGGATGCCGGCGTGAGTGTGCTGTGATGGACACAAGCATACAGATTGCAACACTGTTGGTATTCCCTCTCCATATACCCCTTACTCCTACTTGTATTGCTACCTGTTGTCTCACATGTGACATGCGCAGTATTGCACTGAGCACCTTACACTCCCTTGATGAGGAGGAGAGGAGGAGGGTTTCCATAGACCTCGATCCTCTTCCTCCTCCTCCTCCTCCCACAGCAATCCAGGTTAGCTCCCAAACTCAGGTCACCAACATTGCAACAGGTAGTACTACTTTTGTGCCAAGGGGCCAGCTATAATGTGTGTGTGTGTGTGTGTGTGTGTGTGTTTTGTCTATAGATCTACTGATACCTCAGAGAAAACTTTCAAAAACATAACATGCTATTTAGATTTTAGACATAATTCAGTATGTGTATTGCGTGTATCTGCAGAAATCTACAAGAACGATACATAGATACATAGATACATAGACAGTGTCAGCAGATAAGGGCCTATGGCCCACCCAGTCTGCACATTTGAGCTTGTAAGCTCAGTTTGTTTTCCTAGAAGTCTGTTGCACCTTACCCCTGACTCCAGAATTCCTTTATGTCTATCCCTGCTTTCTTAATCTCGTGATTGATTCAGCCCCACCACTTCCTCTGGCAGGGTGTTCCACTTGTCCACCACCCGTTCTTGAAGAAATTCTTCTCATGTTTCCTCGAATCGTCCTCCCTCCAACTTCATCCCATGCCCTCAGTCCTGGAACATCTTTTTTCGCTTAAAATAGTGTTTTCTGCACCCTGTTCCTCCTGTAAGATACTTGTATGTCTCTATCATATCCTCTCTCCCTCCTTCCTCCAGGGAGTATATGTTCAGTTCCTTCAACCTGTCTTCATAGGACTTGTGATGCAACCATGCACCATCTTGCTGCCTCCTCTGGAACCTTTTCTACCCTGTCTATGTTCCACGTAGGTATGGTCTCCAGAACTGTACACTGTACTCCAGGTGGGGCCTCACTAGTGTCTTGTATAGCGGAATTGCTGACCTCCTTTCCTGCTGGTACTTTCTATACATCCCAGCATCCTATTTGCTTCCTGCTGCCTTGTCACACTGTTTCCTATCTTGGAGGTCACTGAGATGATAACCCCAAGATCCTTTCCTGCTTGGTATGCTATATCCTCACCCCCAACTGATATATTGTGCCAGGGTTTTGTGCCCTATATGCATTATCTTGCACTTCTTTGCATTGAATTTCAACTGCCAAACCCCTGACCATTCTTCAAGTTTCTGCAGGTCGCTTCTCATTCTGTCTACACCCTCTGGTGTGTCTACTCTGTTACAGAGCTCTGTGTCATCAGCAAACAGTGAAATTCTGCCTTCTAGGTTCTGCGCCATGTCACTGATGAAGATGTTGAATAGGACCGGTCCCAGCACTGATCCCTGTGGTACCCCACTGGTCACTCTTCCCTCTAGATCTTTATCCCTTGAAGTGAATTTCCGACTTACCCTATGGCAGCTACCACTTGCATGGTGTGGTAGCTGCCCTCCGAGGCAGTCATTCTTGCCAGGTTAGAAATACTGTGTGCAGCTAATAATCCAGATGTTATACTCGTAAATTAGTTTTAGCATTGGCGGACCGATGCATTTTCAGAGCCCCATCCCCCTGCCTCCTCCTCCTCCGCACTCAAGCAAGTAATGATGTGTGGCCAGGGAGAGTATGGGGGTGCGCTCAATTGAAATGAATGGTGCTAGAGTTTTCATTCATTTTTAACATCAAGAATGGCCAGTAACACAATAATGAAAGGCACCGCTTGACTAACATGATCCTTGTTGGTCAGCCACTTGTCCACAACAATGTGGCTGCATACTCTGATGCCAGCCAGCCAGTGTCTCCCACATCCCATATTCCATGGTAGCAAAATATTCCCTGAAATCAGAGTTAGGGAACATGTAACAAAAGTATGTTTTTTTTCTTCAAGAAAAGTCCCAAAACTCACCACAGAGCATGTAAACACCTCAGAACTTATGGGGGCCTTGTGGCCCCCAGACTCTGGCTATTTTCTGGGGAGGAGCAAAATTTGTCTCTTGCCCAGGGCACCAAAATGCCTTCCTACGACACTGCACTGGAGAAGCAGCATATAAATCTGAAAAATGTGAGGAGACTGCCTGCAAGATATCTTGAAATGCAGTGTAACCAGTACCAGCAGTATTAACTACTTCCGTCATAAGGCGAGCTGCTGAACACTTATGAATACAATCCAACACATCTCCCAAAGCAGATTTATTAGCAGAATAGACCCTATGTTCATGCAACAGGGAGGTAGCTCTAGTATATTGTAAAGCAGCCATTTCCTTTTTAACATTCTGTACCTGTGCCGTCAAAGATAAACCTTGTGAATGTATAGCAGAATATAAGGTTTCCAACTGCATACGTAAAGACAAATATCTCTTATATTTAGTCACTGCAGCATATTTAGACTTTTTTTAGCCAGCGAAGAGATTTCAGATTTAGTGAGAAGCCACCAACACAACAAATCCTCAGAAAGTCCAGATAGTGTCATACGAGCTTTCAACAAATCATGAATTTGGGCCAAAAACCTTTCATCACGTAACAATAACAAATTCAGTTTCCAATATCCCAGCCCCAGTTTAGCATAAGGGCCTACCCCTAACATAGCAGCTACCACCATATGGTCTGAAATCTCCATTGGAATGGTTTGAGCCTTAATCACCTTCAACGCTGCAGAGACAAAAAGAAAATCAATCCTAGTGGATAAGGAGCCTTTAAAAAAAAGTATGTCCACCAGTAGGATGACAAACCCTATAAACATCCTGAAGATGACCCTGAGTAACAATGTGATTGAGACAATGTGTATCACAGAAATCTTTGTCAGTCAGGGCCCCCCTGTCAGATTTATGCAGTATACAATTAAAGTCACCACCCCATAAGAGAAAGCATGATGTGAACAAAAAAGGCTGCACCTCACGAAAGAGGTCCACTTGACCTTTCTTTGTAAGTGGTGCATAAATCACAATTATACAATGGCAAGAAAGAATCCTGGCTCCTGATTGGTCAGTTGGCCATCACAGCAGGGATGTTATCCTGGTATAACATCCCTGCTGATCATCTGGAAGATCACCCTGTAGATTGTTTGCATCTTTTCTTAAAAAAATATTTTTAAAAACACTAAAAAAATTATTTAAAATAATTTTTTTTCTGTATAAAACAATGAGCCATTGTATAATAGGAATAATGCCCTCCAGGGTGGGTGTTATTAATCACCCCGAAACAACACCCTAACACCACTACAAGTGTCCAATCCTAAAGAAAAAAAAGAGGGACCCCATCGCCAATGCCTGTTGGCCATAGTAACCAAAGAAAGGGCATTGAGACGGGTATCTTGAATAAGGCAAATGTCACATGCCAAATCACAGAAAAACTGAAAAGTAAGCAGATGCCTACGAGCATTTTTAACACTGTTCACATTGAGGGTGGCAACAGTGAGGTGAAATGCAGAGGCCATGAAAATGGACTAAAGAACATGGAAAAAGGAAAAAATAACTAATATCAAGTAACCCGGGAAGGGTTAGTACTTCTTCAGGGTCTTACCCCTGACCGGAAGGGCCGATTATCAGTGGGCAACTCCTTACATTTATCACTTTAGAATCAGAGGATACCATAGGTTGTGAGGAGGTATCGGAATCAGCATCCATATCGGAAGACTGTGTGAGGCGGGACAGGACTTCAGATTTATTACATAAGGGAATAGATCCACCAGGAGAAGGCGCTTTAGCCAATTTGGCTCTACCTGTAGTCTGTTTTTGAGCCCGCTTCTTTGCCTGAACACTAGGCTCAGGAGGAGGCATTATAATATTATCCTGATTCGTTTCAGAGACTAACACAGGTACAGCAGGGACCAGGGTAACAACAGAAAGGGGGGGGGCATAGAGGAAAAGTCCCGGACAAGTGGTCGAGGCATGTCCTGTAAAGGAGGCTCAGGGGAAGGTTCAGCCAATAAAACCCACTGTCTGGGGAGCAGGAACTGCAACTGCAGGGCACAAAGGGGGACCAGAAAAAAACCACAACAGGCAAGGAAAGGGATTTCGCAGTATCAATATCCTTTTTCTGAGCACTGATAAGGATTACATCCTGGTCCGGGCTATCCTCTCTGTTATGGGAAGTCCAAGGACATGTTCTAAAACCATGACCCAATTCCTCACATAGGTTACACTTCAACTCAAAAGTACAATCTGCACTAACATGGCCAAAAGATAGACAAAGGGGAACACTGCAGTCTATCATAGGCTGCACTAAGATGGGAAGGGGAGCCACATTTAAAGCAGGTACGAGGTTGCCCCACAGAGAAGCAAAGCCCCCGTTCCTTAATGGGGAAACAAACTATTCGGTAAGTGTATTGGACCCACAATTAATATGTCTAAGTCTCACTCTATAATGCCAACCTCCAGTCCACAAATGTTCAGAGTCAAATATAGGTTGAAGTAACCCCAAGACATCACAGCGTTTAGTCAGCCAGTGCGTAATATCAAAAGCCGCCACATTCTCATTCTGAAACAATATGGTTACATCTTTGATAGATGGTTTGGTAAGTCGGATAGCCCTAAAAGGAAGCCACAACTCAGAGTATTTGAGGGTATCATACCTTGTCCAAAAACGGTCTAATCCCCAAAGGGTTTGAAAACTAATGTCATATAAGGAAGAACCAGATACATGAATTACTGCAAAAACTTCATTAGTAAAAAAATCCAATGATCCTTTCAAAAGTGACTTTCTCACATAGAGACAGTCAGGAGCTACATCCAGACCCCCAATATATTGAAGGCGAACCGCATTCCTTCACTGAAGGGGGGGGAGTTCCTAAATCTGTCCCATTTTCTAAAGCCTTCCCAATTAGATTTAGCCCTTTCCTCAGGGTCAGGAGGAGGGTTAGGAGAAGGGTCAGGGAGCAGGACATCCATGTCCATTTGATCACCCAATGCTGGGCCTCGAGAGCTAGGGCCTTCATCACCCGAGGAGGAGGGAGACAAGGAAGAAACTTTAAGGAGCTGTGCAGTATCCATGTCAGGATGTTGAACATCCTCAGCATGTAAATCCAAGTCCAGGTTACCAGGCTGAGAAGTAGGCACATCTACTGAGGGAGACTTCTGCCCGCTACTACCAGGTATCGGACTATGGGCAGGGTCAGGTATCCAATGCCCTGAATCGCCTAGTTTCTGTCCCACATGTCGCAGGGAGGCCTCCAATGAGCTAGGTAGTGGGCTGGTACAAGGTAGTAGTGTGGGAGGTGGTAAAATAGGTTATTTAGACTGCACAGTGGTAGATGAGACACACGGACAAGAAGTCAGATTACTCACAATATTACTAGGTGAAGCTGCTGCCGAGTCAAACAGTACAGAAGCCACAGCTAGATCCAATTCAGCAGGAATCGCAAACTCCGACATAGCACTGTGCAACGCAAGTGTGACTGGTGCAACAGGAGATTGTTGCCGACTCACCACCACTAAGGAGCCAGAAGGTACCACAGCTGCAGAGAAGGCAGGAAGAGTTGCAACACCTCCCAAGTCAGGTGCTAGAATCCGGGACCCAGGAGGGGTAGACTCAAAAGGGCTATCAGAATCAATAACCACCAATACCTGATTTCTATGTGCAGCAAGGAAGGACTTTAACCAGAGTTTGTCAGCAGGCAAAAAGTCGACGAGACAGAAGTAGACTGAATGGGTAGAGACTCTTCAGGTACGTTGGGATCCTCAGGCAGAGTATCAAAGCTGACAAATGTCCTCAACACAACAGGCTCCAAAGCTGGACCTGCAGGACTGGAGCTCTGCCCTCCTGCAGGTACACCAGCAGAGTGACTGAGTCTCACAGACGAATCCGTGGTCCAACAGCGCCCCCACACAAAGTAGGGGAATTTCCCCGGTGTCCCAGCCAAATTTCCCTCATTCACTAAAAATACCACCAATAGCTTAATCTAGTTCAATTTCAGTTGCTTACCATCTGTATCCCCAGTCACCCCAGAAAAAGGGACTTCTGGGCCCAGTGGGCTTACTGGGTCAACAACAAAACAACAAGAAAGTAAGACTAAACAGGGCTTGAAAGTAGATTTTCTTTTTCAGTTCAAATGCATTTTTTTAGGCCTTGAGACGATTTACATATTTACCACCATCCCTGCAGTAATTCCTATGTTTTATTGCAAAATGCCCCACATTGTGAGAATTGTATAGTCATACCAACGTATCTTCAACTAGATGTACCAGCAGATTTTGTGGACCAAGTGCCCTGCCCCAGCTGGAAACAATTCAACCTAAAGTAAGTGGAACTGTTGGCTTGTGATCCTTTTATTGATGTGAGACTCTACTCATAATATCTGCTTTAACCTTCTACCCTGCAACCAGCAGCACAAGGTGGTGGCATTCAGGAACTCTTACAGCTTACAATTCATGTCATAGCCATAGCTACCATAAAATCCACATGCAATTTATTTTCTGCCTCCCTGAAATGCACACTACTACTCCTCTAGACAGTGTCTCACCTGCTGACTCTTAAAACTGCTATTGGGTGCTGGATTACTAAGTGACTGAATTGAAGCCTCTACACACCCCATCAGGCAGTGGTTACACAAAGTTGTTTGCCGAAACAGTGAGGGCCTCCCTGCTAGTGGTGCTCTTGAGTGCTCCAGCCAGCATGGTGGTGTCCAGGAACCCCTGCTAGCAGATTCTGGATTGGCCAGCTGGTGAAAGCCTCCACAGTGGTCACAAAGACTATGGTTTACTTGAAGGAATGAGGCCCCCCCTACTAGTGGGGCTCTCAAGTTCTCCAGCAAGTGTGGTGACAACCTAGAATCCATTCTAACGGTTTCTGCATTAGCTGTGGGGAGAAAGCTTCCACATTAATTTAATTAATGCCTCGCAGTGTTATGCCTTAGAACAGCAAGTATTGGCTCCTATTTAGTCCAGATGCCTCACACCAATTAAACTCTCACAGGGAACCCCTGGTACTGACCTTGGTCCATAATGGTGACCACGGCTTGTCCATTACTTACCCATGATTTTCAGATCCTTTGATCAGCCACTAGCAGCCCCTAGGTTATGGCAAATAGTTCCTCTTTGTTTGAGCTCACGCCATGGCCCAGGCACTATTGGCTGTTGTGCATGTGCTGTGAATCACACATGCACATTAAGCCCCAGTGTCTATCTTGTGCAAGGCACTCGCAGCAGACAATGGGCATGGACCTTGCAGTCTGAAGCTCTCAAATAAACTGGAGCCAAGCATCTTCACAGTTCTCTGCTCACTGCAGATCCAATCTTGTTAATGCCCAGATCATGAATGATCTCTCACTCCTGACAGCTACCCAGGAGCTTTAAAGTATGGCCCAAATGACTGTAAGTGACCCATCTGTCCTATTTTCAGGAGCCGTGTTGTTAAGGGCAGTCCATTATTCAGGTTGCATACCTGCCACACTAGCCCTGATGATTCAAATACGTTTTTTTTTTTTTTTTAACAAAGCACAATTTAGTTCAGATTTGGAGAAGATGCAAAAAAAAACAGATGTAGTATGGTTTACACAAATATGTTGCAAGTAGTTTATCATGGATGTGCCTTGCACAAAAGGAGTTTTATTCGCAGTGGGATTTCAGACCTTTACACCCATTGCTAGAATCCCATGCTTCCTCTTCTCTATTTTCCAACCCTGTTCTTTAAAGGGGAAATCCCTCTCCTAAGTGTGCAGGCATGGATAGTGGCAGGATTAAAAACATTTTTAAACTCTGATCCCTGCATACTCCTTCAAGACATTCTGTTAAAAAAGGACAGCATAGGAAAATGTAACCAACTCTATTTAGATGGATAAAAATAGGTGCCCAAGTCTAAAAACCATTTGAAGCTGCCCAATAAGACCTCACACATAACACTGGATCTCCAAGTATATACCTAACCACTCTGTTGAATATGGAGTGAAAAAACATTTATTTAATACAATGTCTAGAAACAGGTACAGTGTACAAATATACCCAAACAGACTGCTATACTAACAGTATATTAGCATGCAGATGGCCTTCTGACTGCAAAAATAGAGTTCCTTAGGAGTATTTTAGCAATCAGTTTAGCATTCAGTTTAGCAGTCATTCTTAGCTGATTCTAATGTTAAATACTGCTAACCATGTTTACTATTATTAAAAGTTATTAGCATTCAGAAGCAGTATAAAGATTCCACAGAATAACCCATACAGAACTGCAGTCACCAATGCTTCACCCATAGCTGAGCATCAAGAAAACTTGCATTGTTGTGATTTGAGTGCTAGGTGTTGAGCACTTAAACTAAACCAGCACTCATCAAAAACTCAACTTGTGCAGCTGAGTGCTTGTTGAGTATTTAAATTAGTAAGTGAGTACTGGTTCAGGATTTTAGTTTCAGAATATGTTAATTAGAGATGCATTTGAGCACAGATTGAGATTTTAAACTTTCAGAAAGCACTCAATAAAAACTCAACTTGCCAGATTGCAGGATCATATAATCCCCTGTCCTCCAATAGCTGCAGCTGTATATTGATTCCACTCAGCCTTGCCTGTTAGTACCTAAAGACCCACCCAGCCAGCAATGGAATCTGGTTTGCCAACCCCTGAGTCGTAGACTCCCAGATCCATCCCCAAGCCCATTCTGGGACTCCGCACACTGCCCAGTACACGTGGGTGTCGATGTGATCACTTCCAGCTCTAGCAGTTGCAAGAAGTTGGCTCATCATTCATTAATGTTCATCAAATGCAAAAGGATGCTGCTGTGTTACAGGACAGTAATTAAGTTTACTGAATTCAACGTACAGCATCACACACTCTCACAGCTGAAATTTCACAGATGCCCTATGCATTTTTTCAAGGTGTGATGTTGAGATTGAAAACCCTATATTTATAGTGCTTAATGGTAAGACATTTAAAGGGACAATGCAATTTCCTTCCAAGATGCTTATATAATATATATATATATATATATATATATATATATATATATATATACTAAATCATACAAAGGGAGGGACCAGTGGTGTTGAGGGTTGAGGCACTGGATGCCACATGTCGCTCCGCACTGGTGACCTGAATTTGGTTGCAGATTCCAGTTGCTGGGGCCAGCTGGGGAAGGGGACACACTGAGCTTGGGACTTCTGTCTCTTTCTAGGGAGGGAGGGCTTGTATACTCAACCTCTGACTGGTAATAGCACAGGCTAGGGTGGTACAGAAGAGAGGTACTGTGGGTTAGTGATGCTTGCATGCCTCTACATGCATGCCTCACGCTGGCTGCAGAATGGATGAGAGAAAATTGGAAAATGGAAGCTGGCATTTCAATGAAGCCCTACTGTTTGTCTATGGACCCATACTGCCATACTAACCACAGTCTGAACTAGACTGTGTCTCAGGTGGGGGGGAGTTTGGCCCTTCCTCTCTTGATCCTGCCATTGGGGGGAATTTGTGGTGGTGCCCCTCCATGAGGTAGGCCCCGAAAAGACAAGCAATGATCTGTAGGGACAGGGAGAGTGCTGAGAAGCCCCCAAAATCATCCTTCTGAATAGATTTGAAAAACAAACATGCAAAATGTAATGAGCTGCAAGTGCTTTTATGTTGGCTTGCAGCTTGCTGGAATCAGCATCTTCTTGATGGCAGATTTGGAGGTGCGTCAGTGTGGACTGAATGCAGGGCATGCGTTAGTAAGTGCATCCAGCATTCCCAATAAGGCAGCATGCTATCGCTGACAAGCACTGACACAACATTATGTAAAGTGGACAAAATTTCTAAGAAAAGTGCCGCTGCAATCAGAGACAAACTCCTCATGCAGCAGCACCAATGACACTCCTCCCGGTGAGCGCTTCCTGTTTTTACTCCATGGCTGGCTATTTCAATGTCCCTAATTATTTTGAGATGATATGACATTTTTAGAAGGATCCACCGGATTTTGGTAACATTTTCCGACTTTGCTGCTGATCGTCTTACTGCCTCCACCTTCATGTAACTGAGTTCAAGACCCCCAAATCTTGTTCTATATTATACAATAGTATTATAATATGTTTAAATACTGAGTGTTCCCTGCCTACTGTTGATCAGTCTGCTCGGCCTCCTCTCCAGGCTGTAACTGATTTCAAATCCCCCTAAATATCATTATAATTATGCTGTAATATGATCTTCTCCGTGGTGACCCTGCACTTATTTGCTTTTGGTAACTGGGTAAGCATACTAGACAAAATTGCCTATTTTCAGACATGACCTGGGAGAATGCAGTCAAACAATATATGGCGATACATACAAAGATCGCAGCATCTTTATATTGCTACATAGTCATACAGAGATCACAACAGCTTGACAGAGCTACAGAGCTGCTTAACAGATAGCGGTAGTTGTGAGAAATAGTTAGTTACCGTATGCAGAGGCAATTCAACAGCAACTTATACAAAGATTGCACACTGTCCTACTTGCTGCATCTCCTGTGTTTTTTTTTCTGATCCTCCGTTGTACACTGTCTCCCCGGACTACCACAGTCAACAGGCTGCAGTCTCATTAGTCTCTCTACCTTAAGCCACTCCCCAAACGTGGGGGGATGGAAATTCCAAGCGGACGGGGACCAGGGTCCCCAGCATGAAGGTACAGGAGTGACAGATGCAGGGAACGCTGAGGCTTCTGAGCTTGCCCAGGTACTCCTACCCATACCCCTAGTTAGGGGTTCAGCTGCCTGCTGAAGTGCTGATTACCGAAAATCAAGTAAGATGGGCGCGGGTCCTGTGTAATAATAAATGATGCCTTGAGGGTCACATGATGCAGCAGGCCTGAGAAGATGCTTTCCCATTCTCTCCTGCCCACCGCCGTCATTTTTACACATTTTCCTGAGCCTAATAACATCAAAAGCCTGACTAAAGCTATTATCTGGTGTGGGAAGTGCTCTGGAGTGAATTTGGTGTGCTCAGCGAAGAATGGAGGCTGAAATGAAGAAGCCCCAGCCCAAACATAACACCCCCGGTCACCCCAGAGAAGGTCCCTAAAAAGCTGTGAGCTGGTACTACAGGCACGGTGCAGGCAACGGCACACTCTAGCCCAGAGGAAGAGCCATTAATGCTTGCTGGATTCCTGGCCGAATTTTGGCCATTCAAAGAGGAGCTGAGAAAGCTTACTTCGGAATTTAAAACCCTTTCCCAGGCTATCGAGGACATAGCACTGAGAACATCAGATGCTGAGGCCTGAATTACTTCTCTGGAGAGGAAGATGGACAACAGAATCCTGAAGTGGCCATACTTAGGCAAAAATCAGCAAGATGGAGCAAAAGCTTGAGGACCAAGAGAATTAGCACACTAGGAACAGCATGATTATCATTGGATTACCGAGATGGAAGAAGGACAAGATGCCATGTTATTTGTTCAGAAATTTATTGAGAAGATCATAGGGCCTTCTCCTTATGGCCCCCACTATATTACAGAGCAGGCCCACAGAGCTTTGCGATCTAAGCCTCCGACGGGTGCTCCTCCTAGACTGTTAATTTTTCATTTTTTCAATTTCCTGGAGAAGCAGCATTTTTTTGTCAAATTGAAGAACATCCAAGAGCTACAGTGGGAAGGAATGAGAATTAGAGTCACTCAGGACTTACTGCTGTCAGTTAGACAGCATAGAGCTGCCTTTCATCCGGTGGTTAAGAAGCTCCTGGCAGCTGATTTCAAATTTAGAATGCTGTATCCCTTCAAGCTACAGGTGCAGATATCCAGACAGTGGCTCTCATATGAGGACTCAGACTCTGCAATGGAAGGACTAAGGAAAGCTATGCCTGATCTCATTAAAGGCACTTAAATATCATGGGGGTTACTAATGGGGACCATTAGGGAAGTTTGAGATGTAACGGAGTATATGGATATGTTATGTATATTGCTTTCTGGTCCAGAACTGACACTTTCTAATCGCCTCTCTATTTTGGGGTAACAAGGGGAAAGTAGCCGTACTTTTATAGTTTTAGTTAATTAGGTACACTTCAAATTCATTGGGAGATCGGTAAGGGGAATAGTTGGGATATTTTCAGTTAGAGGCATAGGAGGGCGATGCCCAGTATTGCTCATGGGCTGTATTTTGGTTCAGTGGGGCACTTTTGTGTTGAGCCTCCCATTATAGAGGTCTGGTGTGCTGAAACGAAGCCTCAGGGTAGGGCAGTGCTTGTATCTCACTTTTAAACCGCGTGAGTCCAGCTTTCTCCTTCCCTTCTCTTTCTATGGTCGGGGAGTGGGAGCTCCTTTTTGGATATTGGCCCTGGTGAGGGGAGATCAGGTACGGTTTGTGGCTGATGTTGATGGATTTGGTGAACTTTAACGGCTATTAGCAGTGGTAGGGTTCCTTTATCACTTTCTCCGGCTTCTCACAGCTTTATAAGGAGACACAGGGTTTACATTTGGGAGGATGGAGTTGATGCAGTTGCGATTGGCGGCCGTGAGAGGGGAGTATTACCCTGGTTTTGATTGCACTACTTACAGGATTACTGGAAGCCCTCATAGGAGTGAAGCTTTGGCAATGCAGAGTTGGTGGTAGCTGGGATATATACTGATGCTGGTGGCACAATTAGTGCTTCGGGATGGAGCAGTTTTCTTTAGCACATCCTCCCTTTGGGTGGACAGTGCAGTATGGTTCCTTAGGATACTGGCAAGCCTGTTTCATTAGGGAGCCCCTCATGAGTTTTAGTACCACTGATCTAGTGAAAATTATACCCCCTTTTCTTTTATTCTACTTCCCTTTTTGTTCGTTACAGGAAGAGACCCATTGTTGCTTGAATACGGGGGCGGTGAGTCTAGCCGCTTCTCGTATTGTAGTCTTGAGGGGAGGTAATGGATGGGAGGTATCTTGTATTGTGATACTCAGTACTAGGAGTGCTATCCATTGTTGAAAGGTGGAGAATTAAGGACAGGATTCTTGATATTTGTTTGAGTTTAATCTGCCATTTTTAAAAGGGGTTTTCATAGTTAGTTTAAATGTTAGCGTGTTATACAAGTGTATTGAACTTACCTCGTCCTTTATTCTTTCATAGGTTGGTTTTATGATGAGGCTTCGGATGGGGGTGGGTAGGGAAGTTTTGGAGGAGTGCTGCTTAGCTATGTGTAGGAACAGTGGGAGGATAGGGGCTGGGGGATGTAAGGGTATGGTATTTTGGGGTTGTGTGTTTGTTGGTTAGTTTGGGATGTTCTTGGTGGGGTGGAGGTGGGGGTCTTGGGGTCGCTAGGGAAGTTTTTGGGGGGATACAGTCCACCGTAGGCTAGTTGAGGTTCGTCTTTAAGGTAGTTTGTGACTTCAGGTGTTGTTTTCATCTATTGAAATTACACAATAGCTAAGGAGCTTTGTTTTTCAACATGGAATGTCAAAGGGGCCCGTAAAAAAACTAAACAATATAAGATACTGAAGCGCTTGGATGTTTTATGTGCTAATGTTGTTTTTATCCAAGAATCTCATTTACCTGACTCAGAAGCCATTCAGATGAGACGGATGCAGATTGGACAGGTCTTTTCAGCCCAAAGAACCACTAGTAGTCGTGGGGTTTTAATTCTTATTAATAGGGACATTCCTTTCCAGGTGATCCAGGAAATCAAAGACCCCTATGGTAGATTTATTCTGGTTAAGGGCACTTTGTATTCCGTAGATTTTGTATTAGGAAGCATTTATGGCCCTGATAAAGATGACCGTCTTTTCTTTATGAGACTTCTTAACAATATTCTTTCCTTGCTACCTTCCACAATAATTTTAGGGGAAGGATTGGAACCTAGTGATGGATCCTGGTAAAGATCGCACTAGTTCACTTTTGGCTCCTCTATCCCCAGCACAACGTGCAATACATGAATTAATGGATAGGTTGGGACTTTGTGATATATGGAGGGTTCTATACCCCGTGAACAGGGAATACACTTTTGCATCCTCTGTTCCCAGGTCCTCATCCCGCACTGATTACCTGCTGTTGTCTCAGGCCTTGTTACCTGGTGTGACTAGCTGTACTATTCAGTCAGGCCCACCCTCTGATCACTCTGTTGTGCTCTGCAAGCTGGCCCTTACTTCCTTGCCTAAGCCCCAGACTAGGTGGAAATTGAATGGCCAACTGCTCAAGGATTCTAAGAGTAGAAACTGAATTAGGGAGTATATTACACAATTTGTTGACCTGAATGCTACACAGGACACTAGGCCAGATGTGTTATGGAGTGCCTTCAAAGCATATCTCCAGGGCATCCTAATTGGGATGGCTGTGATAAGGAAAAGGGGATGGGAGGTGAAGCTGAAGGAGGTGTTAACCCGGATTAGAGCTTTAGAGGTTAATTTACAATCAAACCCATCTGATGAGATTAAACAAGACCTGGCAAAGCTGAGGGAATCCTATATAACTATGCTTAATGAGAGAGAGAGAGAGAGAGAGCAGAATTTGCTATTTTATGTACAAAAGCCTCTTATATAGACCACGGGGAAAAATGGGTAAACTATTGACCCAGAAAATTAAACAACTTGAGTCTGCCCAGTTCATTCCCCTTGATCCGCTCTAGAACTGACAGAGCTCTTAGATCCAATCCCCAGAAGATTATCTCAGAATTCATCAGCTATTATGAACACCTATATGGTGAAATGCCTAATCCCCCTTCTGCCTTTACTCTCTCCTCCTACCTAGTGGAAGCCCACTTACCTTGTCTCTCAGAGTCTCAGTGTAGGGCACTTGTAGCTCCTATCATGGAGTTGGAAATCCTGGAGGCGATAAAGGGTCTGCCCTTAGACAAATCACCTGGATTAGATGTTTTTTCAGCAAACTTCTATAAGTGTTTTAAGGAGCAAATTACCCCTCACCTTCTTTCTCTTTTCCATTATATCTTATCAGATGTGCAAATTGACTTCTCTCTATTTGAGGCGCTCATCGTGCTCCCTCCAAAATCGGGTAAAGACTTAGAATGTGTTGAGAGTTACAGACCCATATCATTGCTGAACCAAGATATAAAAATTTTAACAAAAATATTGGCGGAAAGGCTCAGTTTGGTTCTCCCCAATTTAATTGGTTCACAATAGGTGGACTTCATGAAAGGCAGATTTTCCACAGATCATCTCCGTACTCTCTCATACATCTTTTCAGTGTCCAGGGATGCCTCCTTTCCAGTAGCACTGGTCTCTCTGGATGCCGAGAAGGCCTTTGACAGAGTCAATTGGAGTTTTACTTCAAACATTAAACTCCTTTGGATTTCCCCAGTACCAATCTTGGATAAGACCCTCTACCAGAATCGAACTGCTAGGATTTCTGGGAATGAGTGTAATCTCAGGACCTTTACCTACATTCCGGAACCAGGCAGGGCTGTCCCTTTCTCCTCTACTTTTAATCTCTACCTGGACCGTTAATCCGTAAGCTTATTTCATGTCCAAAGGTTCAGGGGATTACCATTCTCGGTACTGAGTTTAAGGTCGCTGCCTATGCGGATGACTTGCTCTTGCACCTTTCTTATCCAGAGTCATCTATTTCTGCCATGTTGGACATTATTGAGCAATTCAGTAATCTATCGAATTATAAATTAAATGTAGGGAAATCAATCGTTTTTCCCTTAAACCACAAAGTTTTTAAGAATGCTATTACTGCCCTAGGCCTAGCCTGGTCCAAAGATTCATTGCAGTATTTGGGCATTGTGTTAACTAGGGACCTGCAGAGCACCATTAAATACAATTTGGAGGTGTTACTGTCCAAGGTAGCCTTAGATTTGAACAGATGGTCAGCTTTACCTATCTCTTTCTGGGGAAGAATTAGCCTGGTTAAGATGAATGTTCTCCCACGCTTCTTATACCCTCTCCAGCTACTCAACATTTGTTTGCAGAGCGGCTGGTTTAAAAAAGCCCAGAGTCTGATAGGTGATTTCATCTGGTCCAAAAAGAAGCCAAGACTAGCTTTTTACAAGCTCGTGGCACCCAAGTCTAAAGGTCATTTATGGCCCCCATACATATGTATGTATTATTGGGCCTGTAGTGTTGCTAAATACTTAAGGTGGATGGATCCGAATCCCTCTGCCTACTTTCTCACATGGCTCAAAATAGAGCTGGAAAGGATCCGCTCGGCAAATATATCCCCCTCCGCATTATTATTCCTCAATACCGCCTCTATACCAAAGGAATTAAAGGGTACCACAATTGGAACCTCTATGAGGATCCACTAGCAGTTGTGTAGATTCCTAAAATATAAAAATTGGTTGGATGTGGAACAATCGATTTGGAACTCTCCTGCCTTTAAAATAGATAACAAAATGCTATCCTCTAGATGGTTACCTAGATTGGGGGAGGGAAGGGTGTCTTCTTTTCTTAAGGAGGATGGTACCTGGTTATCAACTGAAGACATGGTGGTAAGATTCAAGCTAAAGGAAACTGATTACTTTAGGGTACTTCAGCTTAGGCACCTCCTTAATAAAAAGTTTGGAGATGGTATCCCTCTTTCTTACAAATTCACTTTCCTGTCTGAACTGGGCCCACTAGCTAACTCCCCCCAGAGTATTTCTAAACTGTACAATATTTTGTATGATTGGAGCTTTCCTGAGCCGTTTGTACCTACAGAGTTTTGGTCTGATCTTTTTCCACACTGGGATAGAGATTGGATGGCTATATGGAATAACTGCCATCATTTTGTAACACAAGATAGGTTATGGTTAATGCAGTTTAACATCCTCCACAACCTTTATCATTATCCCCAGAAACTGGCCAAATGGGGAGTAACTTCCTCCAGTACATGCACTAGGTGTGTTCAAGCAGAAGGCTCTCTATTTCACATTTTCTGGGAATGTCCTAAGATATTACATCTTTGGAAAGCTATAAAGGACAAGGTTGATCCACTCCTTGGGCTGAAGGATTTGTTCATCCCAGAGGTTTGTATTTTGGGGGATTATTTGCAGATTTCTGTTAGCTAGCGTAAGTTTCACATTGTCTTGATTTCTATGTCAGTTAAAAAAATTGGTGCTCAAGTATTGGAAGAGTATTGAGGTTATCTCTTATTCTGAATGGCTAAGTGAGTTATTATTTAAACTTTGAGTGGAGAAGTCTATTTTGAGTATTAATAATAACAAATCTAAATACGAACAGATTTGGGCCTCATTACATACATTATATACTATCTAATACTCAATTTTTAAACTACTAGGTATTATGGACTGTCATGCCTCGGGACTGTGTGTGGGTGGGGGCTGTGTTGAGGGTGGTGGGGAGGGGACGGGGTCAGGTAACCTGTTTTGTTATATGTCTAAATGTTCTGGATGTCTTGGCCCTGTCCATTGTATCTGTAAAACTTTCAATAAACTTTAAATAAAAAAAAAATAAATAAATGATGCCTTGTCCGATATGTATTACACTGCAGGGGACGGGCAGCATAAACTAGTAACATACCGTAACAACAAGCTGCTGACTCTATAAGTCTGCCTCGGCTATGATCCCACTCCCAAATTTACAGTACTTTACAATGTGCTCAGGTTTCGGTAACTGAATTAATTATAATTACATATGCTCAAATTGTGGAACATTATGGGACCACTGGCCCACACAATGTGATGCACATCTAGTCAAATCTGGAAACATAGGCTCAGAACACTGTGGAAACAAGTGTCTTTTATTTGTGCATAGTTTATGTTTAGCATCCATCCTAGCAAAACAGACTGTCGGCAGAAAAAGACGATTGGTGGATCCAGTCTACCCTGTGTTATACCGTATACTACTTGTCCTCGCTACCCCACCATCTGCCCTGCCTTACTGCATCTGAGAAATCTGTGAACTTTTCTGTCTGCAGTCTTGATTCTGACCACGTTTCTTCAGATGCTAGCAAATTAACAACAGATGAACCTGTTTCAAATACTGGCCCTCCAAACTTTTATTTCAAGAAGATTTTTTCTTCCAAAGCAGAGATTACCCCAGCCTCTTCCCTCAAAATGTGGTGGTGATAATGATGGACTTGCCTCTGCATTCTCAAATTATTTATTAGTTAACAAAATTGAAATAAATAAATAATTTAGTTTTTGTTTACTTGGTAAGGTGCACTAGACAAACAGTTGCCTATTTTCAGGCATGACCTGGGAGGATGCAAACCATTAAAAATTATGAATACAGAAACTATCCTACAGTGTTAGAGTACATGATAAATTTAGAAAAACAACACAGTGCATGACAATAAATTAAGTATCAAAGTGACTAGAGTAAACCGAGGGGTATAAATTAAGAAGCCAAGGAGAGAGGACATTGGCCACAAAGCTCCAAGGTGTGGACCAACTAACAGGTATACTAAGTGACAAGTGCAGTGGTATCAAATACCAGTGGCTAGAGATTGTGAGGGATAGGGGTTAAAGACAGGAGCATACTGCCAGTTGGAGCAGATGTGAACAGTATTGGCTCTAGAAAGTACAGTTAACAGTACATTGTCTTATATTAGCAGGTATGCTATTCCACAATTTAGGGACAGCAACAGTGAAGGCTGTCATCCCGAGTTTGGTCTTAGTCCTGGGTATAGACAGGAGGTTGAGGTCCAAGGATCTGACAGGATAAGCATTTCTGTAGAGTACCACGATGGAGGCAAGAGACAGGGGTGCACAGTTCTGAATTGCACTGTGAGTGGTGCCACCCAGGGAGAGGTCACGTCGAGTAGCAGGAGGTAGCCAGCCTAGTTTGGAGTACAGGGTACTGTGGTGGGTGAGTCAGTTGTAGGCAAGTCAGATTGGCAGATGTTATTACAAGCCATGTCCCATTTCCACAGGATAGCATTTGAGGCAAATGGGCAGGCCATAAGAGAGCTTTGGAAAGTAGGATACCATGGGTAATTGGGCAGATGGAGAGAGATTATGGCTGGCTCAGTAAGGTAGTCCAAGTCTAGCACCTTACAGGTGGATGATACAAGAGAAAAGTCAAGGGAGGGATCTAACGTAATACGCAGGTAATTGGGGACCACTGACCAGGGGGTGCTGTTATCACAGTGAGGGGAGCTGAGATATTCTTTAACCAGTGAGTGGTTCTGAATAGCATTGCATGTGATTTTGATGAGTTCACTAAAAGTCGGTTCTTGTGGAACCAGGTTTGAACAGCCATCAGATCAGCTGAGAGGGTTCTATTGATGTCAGGCATGTTTGGGGCACTGGTGAAGAAAACCAGGTCATCAGCATACAAGAGAGGAGTACTATGAAAGAAGCACTGGTGGACAGAGTTGACATGGAGGGAAAAAAGAGTGGTCTGGGTGTAGAACCCTGAGAAACACCAATAGTGGCAGGGGCAGGATCGAATGGAGAGGATCTAAACCTGACATGTTGTCTATTAGACAGATTCTGAACCAAGGGAGGGTGTTATCTGAGATTTTCAGGGCATGTGATTTGTTGCATAGTAAAGCGTGATCGTCCATATCAAAAGCCTTAGTTAGATCTATGAATACGGCACCAGTGAGCTTGCTTTTGTCGAGAGGGGATGATACTATTGGTGAGGATGAGCAAAGCAGCATTACCATGTTGAACTGGAGAGAGGAGGTTATGAGCAGTGATATAGGTGATAAGTTGAGAGGAGACAATTTTCTCCGGGACCTTACTGAGAGCAAGTAAAATGGTAATAGGTCTGTAGCTGCTGAGGAGTTTATTGCCTCTTTATGTTGTCTTGCGTGAGAATAAGCAACATCTTGTGGTAGTAGGAGAAACGCAGAGGTGTGTCAGTGTTGGCGAATGCAGGGGACGCTTTAGTAGGTGCGCCCCTCATTCCCCAATTAGCCAGCATGCTAACGCTGACACAAGTATTATGTAAAGTGCCACCAACTTGAAAGAAACATGTCACTGCAATCGGAGACAAGCTCGTGGTGCAGCGGCATGGATGACATGCCTCCCGTACATGCCTTTCCTGGTGAAACATTTCAGTAAACATGGCAGCAGGATCTGCCACCACCACACAGTCCCTAAAGGAGGCTGACACTGGGTGCAATCACCGTGTCAGCATGTCTGCCAACCCCCACATTGTGTGGCACACTGGGAGTCCACCCCAGTGTGCTGCTCCTCACAGTAAGCCAACCACATCGGCATGTTCCTACAGCCGCCCCACCCCCATTGTGTGGCACACTGGGAGCCCACCCCAATGTGACCAACATCACCCCCCCAAACATCATGAGGCACACTGGGAGCCCAGCCCAGTGTGGCCAACATTTGTTTTCTTTCACCTGTAAAGAAAGAAAACTGCCCACGGTGCAGTGTCCGTTTTTTTGTAGCTGAAAAAAAAGAAAACGGTCCATTGTATGTGCCCCATCCCCCAACCTGCAGGCACCCTCTGTGCACCCCACCTCCCCACACACCCTCACCCCATACTTACCTGTGGAGGTCTGCGCTGTATCTTCAGTGGAACAGGAACACATCTGGACTCTTCAAAGCCGAACAGCAAAATGAAAAAATGCCAGTAAGCTGTATAATGGCATGGAGTGGGGGTTCAACTTAGAGTGGATATCTCAGCCATTTTTTTGAATTTTGGCTAAAATTTTCAACATGGGGTTCTTGGGACCCCACCTCATGAACATAAGCACTGTTATCTCGTTATTGGGTCCCGAAAGGTGATTTCGCAGTCACTGTGCAGAATCACCTTTCAGGACCGAGTAATGAAATGACAGTGCCACTGTTCATGAGGTGGGGTCTCAAAAAGCCTAGGTTGCAAATGTGGTGGAAAAATTCCAAAAAATTACTGCGATATGAATATGCATTGCAAAGTTTCCATGCACACTCTTAACTTCAACTATTTTTAATATTTTCACTCCAGATTTTCAACATTTCCATTTTTTCACATCTCCTTATGAATAGTACAGCTGTCATTTTTCACATCCTGCCTGAAATGTGTTTTCGTAACATGGCGTGATTGCTGTGGGGAATCAACTTTCGGGACAGATTAACAAAATCACAGTGCCACTGTTCATGAGCGGAAGTCCCAAAATACCTATGTTGAAAGTTTGGTTGAAAAAATCCCCCAAATAATTGCATTACTGGTGTGTGTTGCACAGTTTCTACACACGCTCATGACTTCACCGATTTTTTCATATTTTCACACCAGATTTTCTACAGTGCCATTTTTTTACACCTTCTTATGAACAGTAAAGCTGTCATTTTTCACATCCTGCCCAAAATGTGTTTTTGCACCTGTGGTGCCAAATGGCACAGTCACTGTGCAAAATCACCTTTTGGCTAACAAACTGATAGTGCCACTGTTCATGAGGTGGTGTCACAAAAAGCCCATGTTGAACATTTGTAGTGAAAATACCAATAAATGCCTGGGGCATTAGGTTTTCCAATCATAATGCCCCACCCTGTAGAGACTGACAGGCTATCAGGTGTGACTGGGATTGTCAGCTGTAATGCTCACGCCATTCCACCCCACCCTGCAGCCACTGACAGGCATTGAGGTGTGCCTTGGACTCTTGGCCCCAAAATTCACCCCATTCTCCTATATTGCACCCATTTCAGTGTATTTCCTTATGGAATGGGGTGAGGTAAACCTGAAGACCCCAAGGCACACTGCAACACTTGTCGGTGTCTGCAGGGTAGGGTGAGGTGAAATGGCGTGAGCCATATGGCCAATGACCCAAAGGCACACCCCAATGCCCGTCTCTCTCTGCAGTGTGGGGGTAGGGTTGGCGTCAGTTCACTACTTTACTGCCATTCCTATTATGCATCTCTCTAACTCCTGCACTACCAATGCCAATGCCAGCAAGACAACATTAGGCATTGACAAATGCTTGTTTTTTTTTTGCCATCGTCCAGTCATCATCTGTTCGATCCCGCCACCTATCCCCAGATCCCAAGACTTATCCACACTGCTGGAATGCATCTTGACTTACCTCCTGGGTGGGGTTGTTGGGGAGGGGGCCCCTCATAGAAATACAGAAGTTGTAGATAGCCCGGCAGTACAGCAAAGTGTTCATCTGCGGCGCTGATATCTCTGGTTTGGAGACAAACCCGGGGGTCAGAGGGCTGGCCAGGGACAGAGGAATTGAGCATCCAAAGGACTACTCTCCCTTTCCAAGGGGAAAGGAGGTAGGGTGTCTGGCACAGTGAGGACCCCTGGTGGAGGCTGTGGATCCTGCATGGCCAGCACCTCACATTTTGTGGGGTGGAAGCTGGCGTCATTGCACATCCCCACCCCAGGAGGAAAAAAAGCAGCAAAAAGCCATCCACAAATCATGGTCCCTGCCCTGCTGCTCCTCATCAGACTGCAGTCCGCTGATTGGGGGTCTCACTCCTGTGACCCCACCCTAGGAGGCAGGTCAGGGCTTTGTGACCCATGTTCCCATGGAGGGGGTCTCCCGTCTTGGGGCCCCATCCAGGGTGGGAAGCCTGTTGGCTAGGAGAGCAAATGGTGGGTTGAGGGATCGGAAAACCCAGACCACAAAAAAAAAAAAAATACATAGAAGCTGTCAGCAGAAAATGACCTCTTGGCCGACCTACAGTGGCTTAAAATGCCTTCCTACTATGCTATCACAGACCCAACTCTCTCTCCCCAAGTGGATACTGCTTTGTGATCCGGGAACTGTGGACTGCCTTAGTTGGTTGCATGGGTCTAGTGGAGAGTGGATGTCCTCCTGCACAGCTGATTTTTTTTGTATATGCTAACCCATACAGAGGCATGTTGTGCAATGTCATAATGGCGCAAAGAGCACTGGATGTCTGCCACACCTCCAAAAGATCACAAACACCAGCTGTCAGACCCCCAGTCTTCACCAGTGGATGGTCAAAAGTCAGATGCTTCCTCCTCCCTCCCTCCCATGGAGAGAGCAGTTTATGGACGTTCAATCTTCCTCTCCCAAGCTAGCCCTCCAACATTCTGGGCTCGCTTCCTAATCCAGGATGTCAGCAACACAAGTGAAAGCATTACCACTGTGTTGGCAGCCCAGCAAAGTGGGATTGTAAAGTGCTTGCTGTGCTCTTCATTAATTTCACCTGGCAATATGTGGCAAAACACAATAATAAAAGAAGGCAAATAACACAAATTATTTTTTGTATCATTTTAATATGTACTCCTCAAACACCATATTTTGCTATTTGTATGCATCAGCATTTGATTTTACTCACCAGTGTTCACAAGTGAGCAGTATTCACTATGAAAATGTCTTATCAGGAGCCCTGCATGGCACTGCACAATGCTGGCATCACATGTGACACAGTGCAATGTCTGCATTGCATGAGGCAAACTGCTGTGTCAGCAGCATTGCCTATGGCACAGTGATGTGCAAGCAGTGCAAGTGGCACAGTTTACTAACAATTGTGCACAGTGTGGTATTGGCAGCGTATGTAGCACCACACAGTATTTTCATGTCATCTAGCAAAATGCAATGTCTGCATAGAACATGGCACCATGACTGACAGCAGTGCATGTAACATAGTGTATTATCAGCAGTGCACATGTCACTGTGCGGTGTTAGCAGTGCATATTATACTGCAAAGTGTCAGCCCTGCAACTGGCACAGTGCTGTGTCAGCGCTGTTTGTGATACACTGTGGTGTCTGCACTGCACATGTCCTAAAACGACGCTGTCACTACACATGGCCCAGCAGTGTCCGCACTTCATATTGTATAGCACATCTTTTTTCAGTGTATGTGGCACAGGGAAGTGACAGCAGTTCTCATGGCACAGCAAAGTATCAGTAGCACATGAGCATAGCAAAGTAACAGTAGTACACATGGCACGGCATGGTACCAGCAGAGCATGTACAGGGACAGTGCAGTGACACTGGTGTAAGTGCACATGCGGTACAACCACAGCAAAGTGCCATGTGTAGTGCTTGCCACCAGGGTGGGTTGTCTCAGGAGTCTGCCATCTCTGCTGAGTGGATTCTGAGGGGGAAGCCATTCCCCTATATTGGGAGGAGTGGTTGCAGGTGAGATAAGCCTGAGGTACGTGTGTCACTTGATGATGGCTACTACTCCCTTAAGCTGCCTGTATCTGTCCCCATGAGCTATTCTGTACAACTGCTAGACACATAATATCCATCAGTCAAAGCACAGTCTGTGAGTCTGGATCCCCAAGCAGCCTCTCCCCCCACCCAAGTAGCACCTCCTCCTAGTACACAAAGCGGAGCAGCACTTCTCTGCTACAGATCTTCCACTCCTTGGGCCTCTCCCAATGGGACAGAGGGGGTGGCAGCTGCAGGAGGTGGCTTTTCTATGGAAGAGGGGTTCCTGCTGTTGGGTTGGGTAGGATACAGTATGTCGTACCTCCAAGTAGCAGTCATAGACATTGAAGGTAGTAAGATGGTCATCTAGCTGCAATGCAACCACCTTTTCAATAACCTTACCACAAAGGGCAGGTTTGAGACAGGTCTGTAGTTAGCAGGATGTTTTGCATCAAGAGAGGGTTTTTTTCAGGAGTGGACACACAACTGCAGCCTTAAGGGGATCAAGAAAGATCCCACTCCACAGCAAACTCCAAACAATCTCTGCAGGGATCAAGCTGATCTAATCTATGCAGCCCACCAAAAGGCATGTAGGGCCCAGATCCAAACTACAGTAGGCTGGCCACAAAGACTGGATGATCCTTATGATGATGATGAGTTCCAGCCTGCCGAAATCTGTCCAAACCGGCCGGGCGCTTGAGACATTCCACTGACCATCACAATGTCCATTGGAAATGGACTGGCCAATCTCTGACCTGATGGAGGCAACCTTATCTGCAAAACATTTAACAAACTCATAACACTTTCCTTGAGAAAAACCTCCCACAGACTGAAGACAGATTGGATTGAACAATCTGTCCACAGTCCAGAAGTGCTGAGCTGGTCAATTTTGTGCAGTGGCAATCTTCCTGGACAGGAACTCTGCCTTCTTATGGGAGACTGATGATTGATAGCATGTATAATGTTCCATCAACCTAAGCCTGTCGTCATCAAGGCCATATTTCCACCAGGCCCTTTCTAGCCTTCACGCCACTCTTCTCAACTCCTTCAAGGTCTGATCAAACCACAGAGACCTTGAACGGAAGGTGAGGGGGTGAACCTGAGCAGGAGCAATGGAATCCAGGGCCACTGTCACCATTGCATTTTAGGAAAGTACCAGTTCCCCTGGATCCATGCATTCCCTCGACCTATTCGATAGGTCCAGTACTGCCATTATTAGGCTATCAGGGATCTCACATCGCAAACAGCTGTACTGGACCATCTCCATAGAATAGTCCCATTAGGGGGAGCCCCAAAACCAAACCTTATTGTGTGATGGTCAGACCACCCAACTGGTTCCACCACCAAGTCAGAGATCTCCATCCCCAGGTGGAACACCAGATCCAGTGAGTGACCCTTAATGTGGGTAGGGAAGGTAACAACCTGCATGAGGTTCAAATTCATCCAAATTGTGAGAGTTCATCATCAACCCAGACACTGAAATCCCCCAGAATCAACCATATGGGGATTCAAAACCATGTCGACAACGAAGCCTGCGATTTCCTGCAGGAATATTTTCCCATCTCCAGCTGGATGGTAGATAAGTAATATCCTGCACCCCATGTCTGCCCCACAATACACTCAAAGGATCTGGTGCACCCCACTGGTACCTCAACAAGGCTCAGTTCTGATCTAAAACAGATAGCTACACCCCCACCCCTATGATCCCTCCTTGGACGATGTATCACCGAGTAACCAGGTGGGACAGCCGAGGCCAATACTGGGCCTGCATTCTCATCCAACCAGGTCTCGGTGATGCACACCAGGTCTGCTTTTCCAACAAAATCTGCTATAATAGCAGTCTTGTTGCAAATAGACTTGGCATTACATAACACCATCTGTTTACTTTAGGCATATTCTGCCCAAACAAGTAGCCAGTAGCTTCAGCAGTCCCCATTAGCAACTTCTATGCCCAGTAAATTCTCCACAGCTTGAGCACCACGTGTGTTAGATTAGTGATGGTCATGTCATTGTGGGTAACCATACAACATCATCTGTCCCTACACAGCGACCTGAACTGTAGGTGACCATTGGCAGAAACTGGGAGGGTGCAAAAGCAGGAGAAAATTCCTTAGTTGGATGATACTGAGTCCCCCCGTACTGTGGTTGCCCTCCTTGATGTCATGCCCCCTCCTCCTATTCTTCTTTGTAGTCCCAGCATAATTTCTTTGACTCCCCTCCCCTCTCCAGTACTTTGAAGTCCTCATGTCTTGTTCATTACTGTAGCCTCCAATTAATATTCTCCCTTTCACTGGTGTGCCCTCGCTCTTAAAGTCCCACTTTCACTATAGCCACATTCGTGTTTTTTTTTTCTGCTGCACCTCCTTTTACCATACCCCCCCAAGTCACCTGCATTTTGAGGGTCCAACCCAATTTTAAGCTAAAGAACCTGCAGACCCATACACCCCCAGCCAGACCTGCTAAACCTTGAGCTTCCCAATCCATGCATGTGCAGAATGACAGCATATCCACATGCTCCTGGCACTCGTCCCCAGCAGCTCTTAATCTCCACTGCACAGCCACGCAATTGTCCTTGCATCCTGCAGACATCAGAGCATGGGCAAATCAGAGGGAGTGGGATAATGAGGGCAAGCTCAGCTGGGCAAACTGAGAGTGAGTTGGTTTCTTTTTTGGCAAGCCAAGAAGAGGAACAAGTTAAAAATATTCATCCAGTTGCTGCGATGTTGTCACACATCATGGTAGAATCTTTCAAGAAGCCGGGGGGTTATAGTGAGGTGGAGCCGGAAGACTCAGAGGTAGAGGAGCAGCAAGAATCAGAACATGATCCAGGATGTGACCCTGTGTGCAGTCTATGAAAGGCAATGGGAAAGCTGGTCAGTAAGCCTGTAGTTTCTAATTTAATTCATTGCTTCCTCCAGTGATAAATTTGCCTGGTAAATGAGCAAAGGTCAGAGCTAGACCACTGTGTGAGAGTGACTGAGGATTTGCAACAGATGGGCGGTAGGCAATAGGAACAGTGTGCTGCACTTGACAGAGATAGTGAGAACTGGCCCAAGTTTGAATGAAAAATGAAAAAAAAACCATTTAATTTAGTAGCACTGTGAAAGCAGAATTTATAATATGTGAGTGGTGACAGGTCAGTGACTACAATAAAAATGACTGCAGGCAGACTGAAAGTTAAGTAAGACAGACCACCAGACAGGCAAATCTGTGAGAAAACCAACACAATTAGTGTGGCATCTCCTAGTTTGAAGTGCACCCATCTCAAGTCAGTGTTTATTTTTATGTTGATTGTGCGCATGTGAAAGAAACATATTGAGGCAGCTTTCCAGAAGTAGGTTGTGGAGGCACAGCACTGTTGTGGCCAGTGGCCCCGCAGCCTTTAAAGGCTTGGCCTGCTTTCCCCAGTGGCATGGGACGCTGCTGCTGACACTAGTTCAGCCAGCATGCCACAACCTTGAAATGTTTCAGTCGCTGTAATCAGGGGCCACCTCATCATTGTAGTGTCATCCACTGCAATGAGGGAGTGAAGGCAGAAAAAGGCAGCAATGCACGCAGGGGTCCAGTACAAAAGGGCAGCCTGCAGCGTCGGAAGAAACAGAATGAGCGACTGACAGAATGGGAGTGAGCGAGCTCAAAGGAGCTCTATCGTGACTGCTGCGGATTTCTTTGTGGGCAGAAAAGGGCAGCAATGAATGCAGGAGCCCCGTACAATAGTAATTTTTCTTCACATTCTATTTTTAACATAGACTATGAAATAATGGACCAATTCTAAAAACAAAATTGGGTGACACCCCCAGAACATCCTTTTCCAAAGCTGAAAATTTGAAGGACAAATTAGTTAAAGCCAGATATGTGTCTCCAACACATGAAAATAGAATGTGGCTCCCACCAGCACCAACTGGAATGAACAGATGTGGTAAATGTAATGTCTGTACTTATTGTAATCAAGGAAAAGCACTTGAATTTGAAGGGTAGGAAGCAAAAGTGGATATTTGTACCTTCTTAAATTGTAACAGTAACTATGTGATCTATTGTATTTGGTGCCCATGTAAGCTAATATATGCTGGAAGAACTATACGTCCTGTAAAACAACGTATACAGGAACATATACGCAATATTAGGGCAGGACTTGTACTTAAACCACTAGCTAGACATTATTTGGAAAAGCACGGGAGCAGACTGGAGGGCACAACATTCATGGCTCTAGAACAAGTAATGAGACATCCAAGAGGGGGTAACAGATTGATTAAACTTCTGCAACGAGAAAGCTATTGGATTTTTACCTTAAACAGTTTACAACCCAAAGGTCTCAATACTGAATGGGATCTAAAACCATTTCTAATGAAGTAATTGTTATAAATAATGGTGATAAGAAGAGTTGAAAGTTTATTGTGAAGGGAATAAAATACACCATTTTTTATTTTCTCAGATTCAGAAATGGTTAACCCTTGGATGGTGGATCCCCCTACAAGAAAGCTATTGTTGAAAGTAATAAGGGAGTGATTACTGCCTGGATTGGTTCAATTGTTTGGACAATTTGCATTTCAACTCTAAGTAAGATACAACCATTTAGAAATGAAATCTATGAATGCTTTGGATATTGTGTGATTACTAATGATACATTGATTCAAAATTATTGGATAATCTGGATAATAACAATCCTCCATTTGAATTTAGCTCTGTTGTTAAAAATATGTATTTTTTCTATTTTCTCTTTTTCTATGTATAAATATTATTTATGTTGTGTTATTTCATAGTCTATGTTAAAAATAGAATGTGAAGAAAAATTGCTATTTGAAATAATGAATTTAGTAAAAAAAAAATGTTGCTTTCACGGTCCAGATCCCTCCAGGGCCACTTAATTGTGGTTAACTAAATTAAGTTGTTATTCTGCTCCCAAACTATAGCGGCACTAAAAATTGGAATGACTATTTAAGGGAGGGATAATCATACATCCTCCACTCTCTGAAGAAGACCATTCTATTGGTCGAAGCGCTGGGGAGGAAATTTGATTGTGGGTTTGCTGCCTGTAGGAGCTAAACACTTTGTTATGGTTGAAACCTTTCAAATAAAGCCTTGGATTGAATGTAAATATTGTTTTGGGTTTCAATGGCACTTGGAGTGCAGGACTTTCTTTGGATTTTCAGTATTGTATGGAGCAGGGATTAGCAACCCCTTTAGCCCTGCACTCAGCTCTTTCCTTGCTGAGCACATGCCGTCTTGGAGTTTGGACAGTACAAAAGGGCAGCCTGCAGTGCCGAGAGAAACACAATGAGCGAGTGAGAGGGGGGCGTGAGCCAGCTCAACGGAGCTCTATCATGACTGCTGCGGATTTGTTTGTGGGCAGGAAAAGGGGGCAACACAGGCAGGATCCCAATACAAAAGGCCAGCCTGCATCGCCGGCAGAAACAGAATGAGTGAGTGAGTGAGAGAGAGGGAGTGAGCAAGCTCAACGGAGCTGTGTCGGGACTGCTGCAGATTTCTTTGTGGGCAGAAAAAGGCAGCAATGCATGCAGGGGCCCAGTACAAAAGGGCAGCCTGCAGCAGCGGAAGAAACAGAATGAGTGAGTGAGAGAGGGGAGTGAGCGAGCTCAACAGAGCTCTATCATCACTGCTACAGATTTTTTTTGTGGGCAGAAGAAGGTGGCAATGCAGGCAGAAGCCCACTATAAAAGGGCAGCCTGGAGCGGCGGCAGAAATGGGACCAGCGAGTGAGAGTGGGGAATTAGCAAGCTCAATGGAGCTGTGTCAGCACTGCTGCAAATTTCTTTGTGAGCTGAAAAAGGCACCAACAGAGGCAGGAGTCCACTACAAAAGGGCAGCCTGCAGCACCAGGAGAAACAGAATGAGCGAGTGAGACAGGGGGAGTCAGCGACCTCACTGGAACTCTGTCATTACTGCTGTGGATTTGTTTCTGGGCAGCAAAAGGCAGAAACGCAGGCAGAAGCCCAGTACAAAAGGCCAGCCTGCAGCGCTGGCAGAAACGGAATGAGCGAAAGAGGGAGGGGAGTGAGCGAGCTCAACAGAGGTCTATTGTGGCTGGTGTGGATTTCTTTGTGGGCAGGAAAATGCAACAATGCAGGCAGGAGCCCAGTATAAAGGGCCAGCCTACAGTGCCTGCAGAAACAGAATGAGCGAGTGACAGAGGGGGAGTGAGCGACCTCAGCGGAGCTGTGTCAGGACTGCTGCAGATCTCTTTGTGGGAAGAAAAAGGCACCAATGCAGGCAGGAACCCAGTACAAAAGGGCAGCCTGCAGCAGCAGGAGACACAAAATGAGCAATTGAGGAGAGGGAGTGTGAACTCACTGGAGCTCTGTTGGGACTGCTGTGGATTTCTTTGTGGGCAGAAAAAGCCAGCAATGCACGCAGGGGCCCAGTACAAAAGGGCAGCCTACAACGGTGGGAGAAACAGAATGAATGAGTGTGAGAGGGGGAGTGAGTGAACAAGCTCAATGGAGCTCTATCATGACTGCTGCAGATTTCTTTGTGGGCAGAAGAAGGCAGCAACGCAAGCAGGAGCCCAGTCCAAAGGGCTTCCCGCAGTGCTGGCAGAAACAGAATGAGTGAGTGAGAAGGGGGAGTAAGCAAGCTCAACGGAGCTCTATTGGGACTGCTGCAGACTTCTTTGTGGGCAGAAAAAGGCGCCAACAGAGGCAAGAGCCAACTACAAAATGGCAGCCTGCAGCACCAGGAGAAACAGAATGAGCCAGTGAGACAGGCGGAGTGAGCGACCTCAACGGAGCTCTGTCAAGACAGCTGTGGATTTCTTTGTGGGCAGAAAAAGGTGCCAATGCAGGCAGAAGCCCACTACAAAAGGGCAGCCTGCAGCACCAGGAGAAACGCAATGAGCGAGTGAGAGAGGGGGAGTGAACAACCTCAACAGAGCTCTATAGTGACTGCTGCGGATTTCATTGTTGGCAGAAAAAGGTGGCAACACAGGCAGGAGCCCAGTACAAAAGGCCAGCCTGCACCACCAGGAGAAACAGAATGAGCGAGTCAGAGAGGGGGAGTGATCCACCTCAACGTAGCTCTGTTGGGCCAGCTGCAGATTTCTTTGTTGACAGAAAAGGGTGCCAAAGCAGGCAGGAGCCCAGTACAAAACAGCAGCCTGCGGCACCGGGAGAAACAGAACAAGCGAGTGACAGAGGGCCAGTGAGCGACCTCAACAGACCAATGCAATCAACATTCAGCAATGACAAATGCTTGTTTTTTTAGGCTTTGTTTAGGAAACTTTTCCAGGGCTTAATGCTGCTCCACATCAGACAGAAATCTCCCCACAGTGATCAGTATTCCAGACCGTGAAACTTGGGAGTTACATTTTACTGTCATCCCCTTTGTCATTTCCAGGAGTTGAAAATAATGTTTACAGCCACTAGCATGCAGGGCTAGTTGACTGGAAAAGTTCACCAGCCAGACAATATTTTCACTAGCCCAGAACAATTAATTTCAATAATGCTGTTTTGTCATGCACTTAGCTTTCCTACCTTTTAGTTGTTCCAACTTTTTACTATTGGGGGCATATTTAGGTTCCTTTTAACAAACATAGCAAAATGTAGAAAAAGTATCAAAAAAAAGCTATGAGTAAAAAAGAGAAAAGATGACACAATGACTGGGGGGTTTGTCTAACACTGTAGTTCATAGGAAGGTGTTGCATTGAAAATACACCAGGTTGGAAACAGCAACACAAATATTAGGTCCAGTAGGAATATTCCATAGAGGAGATAGGTTTAGATGTGCATGTGGGGATCCTATTCATTGTGGCTGAAAACCAGAAGTGATCAGGATGGGAAGGCTGGTTGCACGCTACTGAGCTGTTGAAAAGCCATGCTTCAGTGAGTAATCTGAGAGCTACTGCAGACAGACTTCAGAGCTCTTACACCAAGCAACAAGAAATGTTCTGCAAACAGAAGAAACAGTTGGAGCACACTGATGCATATGTAACCCCCCCTACAAATGGGGGATCCCAAAAAGTCTTCCTTAAGCTTGTCTAAATGCTCACTGCCAGGCTGGTGTCCTGTGTTTTAGCAGTTTAAATGTGATTGCCAGAGAGTGCCCGTATAACTTCTGTGTACTGTCTCTTTAAGAGCTGCCTGGATTGCAGTCATATGTAATCTGAGAGGGAGCTCTGTTGAAAGACGTTAACTATTTGCTGACAATCATATAGAGTGATAATGATAATGTAATTTGTCTAACCTGCCTTCTTTGCAGCAAGGATTGTTTCGTTTATCTCTACTATCTTGGTTCTGGACTGCCGAACTGGACCAATCAGCACTGGTGAGACCTAAAATGGAGCCAGACTACAGGAGCTGTCTGGAGTCAAAATCTGTAAGAATTGTAGTTTTGGGCTTTTGGCGCCTTTTGCACCAGACTGCTTCGAATTTTCAGTTAGTTCTGGGCTGAGAAGCAAAGAAGTAACAGCTCAAGTGATTTGGGCAAGAGTTCTGTGTAGTTTTACATGGAAGAACTGTGAAAGGGCTGAGTTTTGGCCTGCCTGTCTGCCTGCTGTCCCTGATGAGTGAAAGAAGATAATTATTTTGAACTAAATCCAGGTTTGTGAGAAAAAAAGTAAGCCACTGATTTTTCACCATGCTATTACTTGAAGAAGACCGAAGATTTTGTTGAATGCGATCAGCCTGTCAGGATTTCCAGCTGCTTTTGAATCCCGAGTTGGTGCAGAGACTCTGCGATCGTGACCAGAGAGCGGTTTACCTGGTACAGTAGAATTTCCTTACACATAAATGTGCTGTGAGTTGTTAGTGGGTCGTGATTTGGTTCCCCACTGTGTGAACTGTGTTCTGCTTGCTGAAAGCTGTATCCAGCCCAAAATGGACTGTATCTGAATCTGTCTCCATTTGGACAGGGCCTTGCCACACTGGCCCAGCCAGACTACCCACTGCACAGAGAAAGCCATCGATGAATGACCGGCCTCGGGATCAGCTCCCTGTTCCATGCTTGAACAGGAATGATGCCTTGGCAAATCATGTGGGCCCTGCTTCTCCTGGCACTCCAGATCAACCACCTGCAGTCTCAATTTTTATCCAGCCTGTGTCCAATCTTGGGTATCATGAGTAATCATCAGGGTAGCTCCCTGCAACAACAGCCTAATCTAAAAGTGTGTCATCTGGTTGTCTTGTTGTTTTCTTTTCATGAACTGAGCCCTCCGGTTCCAGATTACAATTAGTGTGTGTGGTGCATGTTGTTTTCTTCCATCACAGGGCCCCAACCAGCTGCAACATTCCTGGCTAGCCCACCGTTCTCCACCTGTGTACCCAGTGTGTGTGACTGTTTATAGACCCTGAAGTTCATGCACAACTGTTTGAATGAGACAGTCTTTAAGCAAATTAACCTATTACACCCCTCCCTTGTTCAAATCCCTTAAATAAATCAGATCTAACTCTTTTTTGCATTTACCCTGACTGTGGTTCCAGTCTGTGCAAGAGTACTGTACTGCTCTTATTTGCTGTGTATAACCTTGTTTTACAGGGGATCCCCAGGGCCAAGCCAGAGGAAAGCCCTGTTGGTAAGTGCAAACAGTGTGGGCACTTGTATGATGTGTCAGGGGTATTGTGAAAGTGATTATTGTGCATTGCTCTGGCCACTAGTAAGGAAAAAGGAGGGTTATAGTGTCCCGGAGGGCTATGCCCAGGTTAGCTTGACCACTACCAACCCTGACCTCTGGGTGGAGGCACCCATTTCAGAACTCAGGCCCCCTTAACCTGCTACTAGCCAAGCAGGCAGGGGTAGTAGCCCTTGGGAAAGCGCCACCTAGAGGTTACATTGTGGATGCTCACCACTGGGATTTTATGCCTTCTAGTGGCCAAAAATTACAAATTATTGTTAAAGATTAATGGCTACCCCAGTAGAAATGGCTGTACACCAGTTGATGGGGTGGTGTACTGGGCAGGAGATCAACCCCCAAAATGCTCTACTTATACTGGATATTCCCCTGGGTACCAGTAAAGACACTGTAGATGGATCACTCTCCAAAGCTGAATGTTTAAAAAACCCTGTGGTGGTGGGTTGACAGGCTGATTTGATCACTCAAACTTTCATAGCCTTGGTAGAGTGTTGTGACCTCATGGACAGCTCCTAAGTGCCACAGACTATTGCCCCAGAAGGGGTTCCAGCTGCCTGGAGAGTGATAACAAAAGAACAGTAAAGACCCCGGGGAGGATGAGTTCTCATCATTATCTGAGAATTTTGAGGAAAAATTTGCTAAGTTGTTGCTGGAGGAAGGGAAAACCATAGAGGACTTTAAGAAACTATTCCTGCCACGAGGGGGTGTTCCTTCCCCAACACCCCCTGCCACTCCAGCACCTGTTACTGCCCCACCTTCTGTGCCTATGCCAATGCTGGCCTCTATATCTGTACCTGCCATTAGTCACAACTCCTACCGAAGGCTGAAAATCTTCTTGGGTACCCTCCCCACCCCCCTTGGGGAGGATGACTGGGAGACCAGGACAGACTATGTTGCCCCTCTAGTACTTGAATGGCAATGTTCAGAAGCAGAGAAATGAAAGAGGTTGAGTGAGAGCCTCCGAGGTCCTTCCCTTGCTACCATCTGTGCCAAGTGGGCCAATAACCCCGAAGCAACTGCACAGGACTATCTTGATGCATTGGAAAATGTATATGGGAGCCCAGATTCAGATGAGGATCTGTGGTGGAGAGTAAGAAATGAGCAGCAGTAACCAAGGGAGCCATTGTCTGTGTATGTACCTTGGCTTGAAAAGCTGCTACAAGAATGCCTCAGAAAAGGTAGTTTGCTGTCAAATGAATTAGATCAAACTAGGCTGGACCAGCTCCTTAAGTCTGCTCTGTTTTCAGAATTGTTATTGCTTCAGTTGCGCCTTGCCACCGGACTGGAATCACCCCTCTCCTATGATGAGCTAATGAAAGAAATTTGGGGGGGTTGACCAAAGGTGACCCCATGGTGGACTTGCACCCATATCTACTGCTGCTGCGCAAGTGACCGAGAGTGATCAGCCAAGTGAGGCTCAGGGGCAAAAGTAGGCACTTAACGAGCACTCTAAGAATGCAAAGGACTTCACGCCCTGGGACCAGCATTGGAAAGATGAGCTACTAAAGGAAGTCCTAGAGTTGAAGATGGGTGCCTCTGTAAGGGTTTCCCCCATGGAACAAGATTCTGGTCCCTTTCTGGATGTGACTGCCATGGGGGTGAGGGTGCACCCTCAGGCATCCGCTATCGAGGGTGGCTCCAAGGCTGAGATCACCGAATTGACTGCCACTCTAAAGGAACTGTTAAGACACTTTACACCACTCTTACCACTGCAAGCAGATACTAGACCCCAATCTCTTACTACTGCTTCAGTTCCTCATACGATGTTCTCTCCCAGGATGACCCAGGAGTATATCATTTGTCACCACTGTGGAAAGGATAGGAAAAGAGAATGCTGGTCTCAGAAGGACTTAGAAAGAGTAGTAAACAGACTCCAAGGGGAGCTCTGAAAAGCAAATCAATGGCCAAGGGGTGCCTGAAATGACCGCAGTGAGGGTTCAAGAAACCCTACCTCAAATTTCCTTATGGCTAAATCGTCTGTCTAGGCATCTGTTACTGCCTCTCCAGACTGGTCCAAAATAGTGGGCCCTTCAATGGAGACTACGGTGACTGTGAATGGTATTCATACTCGAGCTGTGCTTGACAGTGCACAAATGACCATTGTATTCTAAGACTGGTATGACAAACACTTATCTGATGTGCGTTTGCCATCCCTGGAAGGCCTACATGTGTGGGACCTGAGCGACAAGTCTTATTCTTACCTAGGGTATGTCAATCTCTGGTTGTCTTTTCCTGCAACTGTAACTGGTGTAGAGGAGTGAGTAGAGACATTGGCCCTAGTGTGTCCCCCCACCTGACTGTATGATGGGTTCCCCCTGTTAACTAGGACAAACGCCCATATATTTTGGAGACTGGTGCAACTCTGCCCCGAGAAACAAGGGCGACAGACTGGGAGGGCCCGGAGAATTCTGGCTCTGATCAAGAGGGCCTATGATCTGCAACAGAAACCCAAGGAAATAGACCAGGATGGACTGGTGGGGATTGTGTAGAAGAAGGATCCTGATTCAATGGTTCTGGCCCCTAATGCCCAGTGTACCATTCAAGGGGAGGTCCGCCTCCAGAAAGATATCAAGAACAAAATACTGATGTTGGATGCACCATGCGATGGAAAATTGCCAGGTTTATTGGTCAAACCCATCATCTTGCCTGATTATGCCCATGACTATGCACGATGAGTAATGGTTCAAATTCACAATGTGTCAGATCGGGAGATCCGGGTGAACAGAGGGTGTACCCTAGCTATGGTACACTGTGCAGACACTGCAGTATTGCCCAGCAAAAAGCACCCTAGTGAGAAGGAGAGAGTGACCCCAGACTTGTTTGACTTTGGTGACCCCTGTTGCCAGCTGAATGGAAGGCTGGAATTAGCAAGAGACCAAGTGTTTTCATTGAATGAATGGGTTGTGGGATGTGTCCAGGGTGCGGAACATCACATACGTCTGCACGATGAATGGCCATTTCGAGAGAGGTCCCAACACCTAGCCCCAGCAGACATAGATGATGTGAGAAGATACCTGCAGGAAAAGCTTGCTGCTGGTGTGATACAAGAATCCAGAAGCCCATACGCCTCTCCCATTGTGGTTGTGTGTAAGAAGAATGGGTGTGTGAGGATGTGTGCTGCTAATCGAACCCTGAACTGGTGGACCATCCGAGACCAATACACTATGCCTTGTATACAAGATTCCCTGGACTGCTTGAATGGGAGCAAATGGTTGTCGGTGTTGGATCTTCACAGTGGATATTGCCAGAACCCGATGGCCGTGGAAGACCATGAGAAAACAGCCTTCATCTGTCCATTGGGGTTTCTACAAGTTTCTGAGGATGCCACAGGGGATATCGGGCGCCCCGGTTAACTTTCAGTGACTGATGGAATGTGCAGTGGGAGATATGAATTTGTTGGAATGCCTAGTGTACCTGGATGATGTCATTGTGTTTGGGAGCACCTTAGAGGAGCATTAGAAGTGACTGTTTAAAGACCTAGACTGACTGGAAGACTTCAGCCTAAAGCTGTCCATTGACAAGTGCCAGTTTTTCCAAAGCTCCGTGAAGTATTTGGGGCACATAGTATCTACAAAAGAGAGAGAGACTGATCCCAGTAAGGTTGAAGCACTGACTACTTGGCCCGAGCCCCATAATCTGTAAGAACTACAATGTTTCCTGGGGTTCTGTGGCTACTACCACAGGTTCATAAAAGACTATTCCAAGGTGATTCACCCACTCTTGAACCTTACTCAGGGTTACCCTCCTACCAATTGTAAATACAAAGAAGCATTTGTCAATGCCAAACATTCGCTAGCAGATATTTGCAGTGGTGCTTGGCATGTATGGTGCTTTACCCTAATGCCCTGTGCGATTGCTGGTATTTGCACAATAAATTGTCAGCATGACCTTTTTGTTACCCCCATTGTGCGCTACATAGGCGGAAACACGTTTTGGGCAGGATGTGAAAAATGACAGCTGTACTGCTCCTAAGGAAGTGTGGTAAAATGCCAATGTTGAAAATCTGGAGTGGAAATATTGAAACTTCGCAAACCTACGAGTGTGCGTGGGAACTGTGCAAGGTACGCTCGTAAAACAGTTATTTGTAGGAATTTGTTCGCCAAATTTTCAACATAGCCATTTTAACATCTCTGCTGATGAACAGTGACACTGTGATTTTCTTAATGTGTCCCATACACTGAGTTCGCACACCGACTGTGACATTGTGTGCTACATGGGCGGAAACACGTTTTGGGCAAGATGTGAAAAATGACAGCGCAGTGCTCATAAGGAGGTGTGGTAAAATGGCAATGTTGAAAATCTGGAGTGAAAATATTGAAAATTCGCAAACTTACGAGCGTGCGTAGGAACTGCGCAACGCAAATTCATAAAACAGTCATTTTTAGGATTTTTTTTCACCGAATTTTCAACATAGCCATTTTAAGACCTCTGCTCATGAACAGTGTCACTGTAATTTTCTTAATGTGTTCCATAGATTGATTTCGCAGACCCACTGCGCCATTGTGCGCTACATGGGCGGAAACACATTTTGGGTGAGATGTGAAAAATGACAGCTGTACAGTTCATAAGAAGGTGTGATGAAATGGCAATGTTGAAAATCTGGAGTGAAAATATTGAAAATCCGCGAACTTACGAGCCTGCGTAGGAACTGCGCAACGCATGCTCGTAAAACAGTCATTTTTTGGAATTTTTGCACCAAATTTTCAACATGGGGTTTTTGGAACCCCTTCTCATGAATGATGCCACTGTCATGATGTTACTCAAGGCCAAAGGGTAATTTCACGCAGTGACTGCACAGTGCCTGCGAAATCACCCTTCAGGGCCGAATAACGCCATGACAGTGACATCATTCATGAGAAGGGGTCCCAAAAACCCCATGTTGAAAATTTGGTGCAAAAATTCCAAAACATTACTGAGATATGCAATGAAGTTGAAACCCCCCTATCTAGCCCATTATACAGCTTACCAGCATTTCTTCAGTTCGCGGTCGCCTTTGCAGAGTGCAGACATGTTCCCGTCCACCAAGATATTCGCGCGGAGTCCGGAGGTAAGTGTAGGGGTGAGGAGTGTGGGGAGGCTGGGTGCACAGTGGGTGGGTGCGGGTTGTGGAGGGGGCTGGAGACGGCCGCTGGGACCGATTTTCTTCACAGGTAAAAAAAAAAACAGGACTACGTGGGACCGTTGCCATGCTGGGGTGGGCTTCCAGGCGGCAGAAGATGGCTGGGGGGCCGAGGGGCGGCGAGGATTGGGCACCCCGCCGGCAAAACAAAGTGGATGGGACTGTTGCCACGCTGGGCGGGCTCCAGCGTGGCAGAAGATGGCTGGGTGGGGCCGAGGAGCCAATCGGATTGGGCACCCCATCGGCAAACTACACGGGGTGCCGAGGAGCCGACGGGATTGGGGCACCTCGTCGGCAAAGAAAGCGGATGTTTGCCACGCTGGTGTGGGCACCCAGCATGGCAGCAGGATGGCTTTGGGGGCCAAGCAGACGGGGGATTGGGCACCCCATCATCAAACAACGCTTGCAGCAGCAAAGCTGTGGGTGGGTGGCGGATGCGCGGGGCAGGCTGCGTGACGCGAGGGGGACGCCGACGGCGGGCGTTTAGTATGACAGAAGCGGCAGCCCCTGAAGCAAAGGACCACCGCTGTCATACTGGAGCTCCTGCATCCATTGGTGCAGGATCGCCATGCCTGCTCAACAGAGCAGTGCATTGATGGGAGAGGCACACCTCCAGGTGACTACTTTCCCAAACGTTCCTTGCGCATGCGCGCAATCGAACGTAAAAAGGGTCCATTAAAAAAACAGAAAAAGTATACTTCCGCCCAGGTGAACTCTTTGGGCCCCGCTGGATACCTGACTGTGAAGCAGCCTTCCATGAGATCATATACCAGCTCACCTACACCCCATCCTCGCCTATGCTGACCCCACCAAACCCTATGTGATGTATACGGAAGCTAGTCTGTAGGGTCTAAGAGTGGTGCTGTATCAAGACCATGAGGATGGCCTGAGACCAGTAGCTTTCACCAGTAGGAGCTTGACCCGGTCCGAATGAAACTACCCTGTGCATAAGTTGGAGTTCCTTGCTCTAAAATGGGCCATTGTTGACCAGTTTCATGAATACCTCTATAGGGCAAAGATATTGGTGAAGACTAACAATAACCTGTTGACCTATGTACAAACTTCAGCTAAGTCAGATGTCACTAGGCACCAGTGACTTTCTGCATTATCAAACTATTACTATGCTGTCGAATACAGACCGGGGCCTGAGTCGTATTGATGCCGACACCCTACCATGAAGGCCCATTTCCAAGAGTGATTGGGTCAGGCTGTCTGAACCTAACATTCAAGCATTGTGCCAAAAGTTTGATAGAGATGAACAGATGTCTGCGGACACAGTGGACTGTTTAGTAAATTGCTTGGACCCTTCTGACACCTGCATACCAGCTGCTTATTGCCACTTCTCTGTTCTAGATATTAGTGCACTACCTCAGTTTGACAATGGCAGCATTCAGTGGGCTCAATCCCAAAATCCTATTATTCAGCCAGCACTTGATGCTCTGCATGCGGGGGAAAGATGTGTCTAAGTTATGTTCCACTGACTTGCGAACTGCTTTATTGTTTAAAGAAGGCCCCAGATTGAAGTTGCTCACTCAGTTGTATAGAAAGACAGTAGATCATAGTGACAAAGTAGACAAGCAACAATTGGTCCTACCCACGGCGTTTAAAGATTTTGTACTGAGGTCTCTCCACAATCACATGGGGCACCTCGGTATTGACAGAACCATTGACCTGGTGAGATCTCGCTTCTACTGGCCCAAAATTGGGGCCAATGTTGAGCACCATATAAAGACTTGTAGTCGCTGCCTGCAAAGAAAAGCCCTGCCTCAGAGGGCTGCCCCCCTTGTTAATATTATTACCAGCACCCCCATGGAACTAGTCTGCATAGACTTCTTGTGTTTAGAACCTGATCAGTGGAACATTGGCAATGTGTTAATGGTTACGGATCATTTCACATGGTATACATAAGCTTTTCCCACCAAAGATCAAAAGGCATCTACCGTGGCCAAGCTGCTAGTGGAAAATTTCTTTGTCCACTATGGTGCCCCCCAGAGGATCCACTCTGACCAGGGCAGAGACTTTGAGAGTCGACTAATCAAAGAAATTCTTTCTCTATGAGGGGTGTGAAAGTCAAGAACCACCCCCTATCATCCGCAGGGAGACCCTCAACCAGAACGTTTTACCTACACCATTCTAGACATGCTGGGCACCCTCCACCCAAAAGACAAGCATAAATGGAGTCAGCAGACTAGCACTTTGGTACACGCATACAATTGCATGAAAAATGATGCTACTGGGTTCTCCCCCTCCTGCCTCATGTTTGGGAGAGAGGCCCAGCTGCTAGTTTATGTCTGTTTTGGGGTCTCTCCAGATGGGGTCCGAGCCAAAAACTACTTGCAATATGTACAAAAACTGAAAGGGCAATTGAACCATGCCTATCAACTGGCCCAGACAATGGCCGCCAAGAGAAATCTAGCCAGCAAAGAGAGGCATGATAAAAAAGTAAAGACTCAAGAGCTTCAACCTGGAGACCGTGTGTTGTTACGCAATTTGGGACTGCATGGTAAACACAAAATTGTTAATTGGTGGGACCATCTTCCCCATGTTGTAGTTGGAAAGTTGGATGATTTACCTGTGTACAAGGTGTGCCCAGAGAACAACTCCAAAGCTGTCAAGACCATGGACTGTAACCACTTGCTACCTATCGGCCAAGTCATGATTGAGACTGAACCCCCCGAAATTGAGCCCCCTGGGCCGGTGACTCATGCTGCTGCAAGAAAGAGGCAGAGTCAACCTACCCCAGTGGTCACAGATTTAAGGTTTCCTCCGCAGCAGGCCCAGAATGATAATGACTGTCAGTCCACTTCTGACGAAAGTGAGTGCAACTATGCCTATTACCCCCTTGTGAACTGAGTCAGCTGTTTCGAGGTAATCCCATGATTAATTGTGGGGATGAAGCTGGGCCTTCTGGACTGCCTAACCCCCCAGCTTTGTTCTTAGAGCCGATGATCCCTGAAAGTGAAGTGCAAAGCATCACGTCTGAAGATGCTGAGTCTCTGTGTATTGTGGAACTGTATGATTTGCCTGAGGGAGGGGCTGATGGAATGAATCTTTCTGGTGACATGCCAGAACTTAAAGAATACTATGAGAGTGCTGATAATCCTCCTTCAATACCAGGGCCTCTTCAAAATGAGCAAAGTTTTGTAGAAACAGAGCCTACAGAGCAAGGAGCTGACAGTGCTCCAAGTTTGGACATTTTCACCCAGGCAGAGGCGAGAGCACGACAATTTGCTCTCGACTGTTCGCTCCCCACCAATTCCCCCCGACAACTCGCCCAACGAAGTTCACTCCTGCAACAACTGACAGTTAAGCACAACCGCCCCGAATGTCACAACTGCCCCAAAAAGGTAAGCAAATAGCCTTACCTTAGTTTCCCCTTAGTTACCCTGCAATCTGCAATTTGAACATACAGCAATTCAGGCATGATGCCTCCTGTTTTGAAAGGAAATCTCAACTGGCAGAACTGAATTTGTTGAAAATGCAACTGACAAACATGCCGTTCAGACAAATTCAGCTTGCACAACAATTTGGGTGAGTTTCGAGAGGCTGGATGTGGAACAGTTACTAGAGCTGATTGCAGTCCCATGGGTACCAATGCCAATTACAGTACTCTGACTTTCTATAGCACCACCCACCACACCCCCTTCCCCCAAACACCTACACAAACAATTTACATCAGTAAGAGTTAACTATCAGTAAGAGACAATTATATGAACCTGTCTCAAAACATATCTACTAGCGATTGAGACAAAGGCAGATAGAATAATCAAATGTGAGATTTGTGTCTTGTCTGACTATGCAAGATTAAAATGTTTATTGTGCTAAGAGCAACACATCTGTTTGTGCTTTGTAGTGTATACAGTATATTGCCCTCCACAGTGGAACTCTAAATATTGTTTTATTTTTGTCTCCCAAGGATTATTTTGTTTTCTCTTGCCGCAAGCTAATTTATTTTGTTGTAAATTAGTACTTAACAAGACAGACAGCCAGACTGAAATCTTTGCGCCTTGCTGTCTGTCTGCTGATGATAGACTGTTGCTTGTGTTAAGCTGTGTGTGCTGACAAATGCTGTGCTTTGCCAGTATTATTTCTAATGGAGCACTGGTTATGTATCAGTCTGCTTCAGGGTGGGTAAGTGAAATGTTGTCAAGGGGGTGGGATGGCTCATCAGACAGCCCTATTTTTGTTTTCCCTGACCTCAAGAGGTATCCTATCCAAAGTTAGATTAGGACTCGTAGCACTCCTATTTTCTGAACATGATATAAGAGCCATTGAGGTCTACTGATTAGAGCACTGGTTTAAGAATATCTAGAGTGTAAGTTGTCAGTAGCTTTTAGTTCAGTAGCTGTGCTATCAGTAGCGGGAGCATAATAGATAGGAGTGAGATAACGGAGCGAATGTTCATCGGAGTGAATTGTCGGGAGTTAATATCACGGGAGTGAACTGTAGGGAGTGTATTGTCATGTACCCAGCAGAGGCACCCCTCACAAGTGATGAAAACCCCAAGGATGTTGCTGAATGTACAGAGACTGTGGTTGTTCCCCACAGAAAGATTGGCCGAGCTGTCAAGCCAGTAGTGCGCTTCAGTTATGATTCCCCCAGGAGGCCTGTGGACTTGCCTTTCCAAGTAGTTCACAAAGAGGTTTATGTTTCACCAAGCTCACTGCCCAAATTGAGCTTGATGGCTCATTCCAGATTACTTATTCTGCCCTCTCACCATGGTGCCCCTGCCCCATCCAGCCCCAGGTTAGCTGGTAGGGAAGGTCCCCTCTTGCATTGTTCACGGTATGAGAAGTTATTACCAGATTTAATATAGTAATGTTCAACTGACTTGTGTGAAATATGCCAAATGTATTGTCAGAACGGACAAAGTATTGGGAAATATAGTGAATATGCATAGTAAAGTAATAAGCTTATGTTAACTGATGCATAATGGTACAGACTTGACAAGGACGCCAAGTTTTCTCCAGGCAGGGCAGGGTGTAACCCCCTTACAAATGGGGGTTCACAAAAAGTCGTCTTTGAGCTTGCCTAAATGCTCACTGCCAGGCTGGTGTCCTGCGTTTTAGCAGTTTAAATGTGATTGCCAGAGAGTACCTATGTAACCTCTGTGTACTGTCTCTTTAAGAGCTGCCTGGTTTGCAGTCATAAGTAATATGAGAAGGAGCTCTGTTGAAAGAGGTAACTATTTGCTGAAAACCATTTAGAGTGATAATGACAATGTATTTTGTCTAACCTGCCTTCTTTGTAGCAATGACTCTTTTATCTCCATTATCTTGGTCCTTGACTGCTGAATTGGACCAATCAGTACTGGTGGGACCTAAAATGGAGCGGGACTACTGGAGCTGTCTGAAGTCAAAATCTGTAGGAATTGTAGATTTGGGTTTTTGGTGCCTTTTTGCACCTGAAGGGGGAGCCTTTGCTGTGACTGACTGACAGACAGATCAGCCAACCAAACCTTTTGGATCGTGGGGATTACCCAGACTGCTTGCAATTTCAGTTAGTTCTGGGCTGAGAAGTGAAGAAGTAACAGCTCAATTGATTTGGGCAAGAGTTCTGTGTAGTTTTGCATGGGAGAACTGTGAAAGGGCTGAGTTTTGACCTGCCTGTCTGCCTGCTCTCCCTGATGAGGGAGAGAAGAGAATTATTTCGGACTAAATCCAAGTTTGTGGGAATGAAGTAAGCCACTGATTTTTTTACCAGGCTCATACCTAAAGAAGACCAAAGATTTGGCTGAATATGATTGGTCTGTCAGGATTTCCAGCTGCTTTTGAATCCCCGATTGGTGCAGAGACTCTGCGATCATGACTGGATAGCAGTTTGCCTGGTACAGTAGAATTTCCTTACTTGTAAATGTGTGAGTTGTTGGTGGGTCGTGATTTGGTTCCCCACTGTGTGAACTGTGTTCTGCTTGCTGGAAGCTGTATCCAGCCCAGAACAGACTGTATCCGAATCTGTCTCCATTTGGCCAGGGCCTTGCCACACTGGCCCAGCCAGACAACCTGCTGCACAGAGAAAGCCATCGACGAGACACCTGCCTGGGGATCAGCCCCCTGCTCCACGCTTGAACAGGAACGATGCCTCAGCGAATCATGTAGGCCTTGCTTCACCTGGCACTCCAGATCAACCACCTGCAGTCTCAATTTTCATCCAGGCTGTGTCCAGTCTTGGGTATCGTGAGTAATCATCAGGGTAGCTCCCTGCAACAACAGCCTAATCTAAAAGTGTGTCATCTGATTGTCTTGTTGTTTTCTTTTCACAAACTGAGACCTCTGGTTCCGGATTACAATTAGTGTGTGTGGGGCATGTTGTTTTTTTCCATCACAGGGCTCCAACCAGCTGCTACATTCTTGGCTAGCCCACCATTCTCCATCTGGGTACCCAGAGTGTGTGACTGTGTATAGACCCGGAAGTGCATGCATAAGTGTTTGAATGATAGAGTCTTTAAGCAAATTAACCTGATTATGCCCCTCCCTTGTTCAAATCCCTTAAATAAATCAGATCTAACACTTTTTTGCATTTACCCTGACTGTGGTTCCAGTCTGTGCAAGAGTACTATACTGCTGTTATTAGCTGTGTATAACCTTATTTTACAGGGGGGGGGGTTCCCAGGGCCGAGCCAGAGGAAAGCCCTGGTGGTAACTGCAAACAGTGTGGGTACTTATATGATGTATCAGGGGTATTGTGAAAGTGATTACTGTGTATTGTTCCGGCCACTAGTAAGGAAAGAGGGCAGTTACAGTGTCCTGGAGGGCTGTGCCCAGGTTAGCGTGACTATTAGTTCAAGTTCAAGTTCAAATTTATTGCAGGAAAACTCCATTGAGTAAGCTCATTCACAAGGAGGTCCTGTGACATAAACACTTAAAGTACAAACACAGATAGGTAATAACAGTATATACATGAAATACACGTTACATGATGCAGGCTGGATATACATACAAGGGTACCACATAGGGTGACCACAGGTGGTAAACATTGATATGAGACAGGGAAGCGACTTATAGGTCGCATACTGATAAATGAAACATGATGACTGGTGTGATTTGATTTAATCAAATCAAATCAAATCAAATATACAGTATTTTGGCAGCTAGGACAAACAACAATCTACAACTGATATGGGAGGGAGGAGAGATTTGATAGAGTAGCAGTGGAGCATAAGCAAAGATAAAGCCAGGAGTAGAAGGGGAAGGGAAAGCAGTTAATATGACTAATCAATTATACCTTACCAGTGGATAAATATGGTACACATGGGGAAGGAAGAGACTTAATGACAGTTACAGGTGTCTTTTATTTTGGCTGAACTTAGCGATTTGTAGAAGTTTATTGAAACTGTGCTAGTTAATTTCAGTACGGTTTGTAATTGGTTCCAAATGGAGGGAAGGGCATATTACCAACCCTGACCTCTGGGTGGAGGCACCCAGTTCAGAACTCAGGCCCCTTAACCTGCTACTAGCAAAGCAGGCAGGGGTAGTAGCCCTTGGGATAGTGCCACCTAGGGGTTACACATACAAGAACCAAAAGGTAGGATTATTTTTGTTTTATCTTTCAAGCAGTAAACACTAATTTGAAGAAAACCATCTAGGCCAAACTTACAGAGCAAGATCTGTTAGATCTTAAGAAGGGACCACAAAAAGTTTGAAAATAATATAAAAGTAAAAGTCAATATAGTTCTTGCTCCAGAATCCCAGCCTTAGCACTGAAGAGGCTGCTGCATCTCTGCAAATTCAAATCTGAGTGAGGGGGAAGGGAGTTGGGTTTATTGGTTAGTGCAGTAAATTAAACTTTGAGCTATGAAGGACTAGCTCTGAGGTTTCTGTACTGTAGCCTGTGAATTCAAATTTGAAACTAAGTAAGGGAGAAGGAAATACTTTGATCTTTCAGGGGCTGCTGTTCTTTTAAACTTCAAACTTGAGGAAGGGAGTTGGGTTTAATTAGTGCAGTCAGCAGTGACCAGAAGTGTACCCTTCTTCCCAGTGCTTCAGCCAAACACAAGGCCTTCCTGGGGGGTCAGTATTGGAATTAAACTTTGAGCTATGAATCTGTCATCCTATTTAATATCAGTGATGTGTGGGCTACATGAATTCACTACAGAGCAGCTGTTTGAGGGAGGTGTGGGGGTTAAAGGCTGCTGGAGATGCATTAGCCTGTAGTTGCTGAAGGGAAGAGGGCCAAGGGAGCCTGTAGGGGCCAGTGGGGAGGGAAGGAGGGAGGCCAAGGGAGCCAGTAGCTGCCGGGGGGGAGGGGCTTATCACCAACATGATCCATGTATCTAGGCAAATGATTGGGTCAGGGTCCGCAGGGCATGGTCACACTATGGACATGCTTGGCATTCTGTGCTGAGTAGGATCTTGGAAGTATGCACTACATCATACCTTTTGCACTAAACTACAAACCTGGAGACCAGGGTTTGAATCCCATAGCCCTTTGTTACATACTATGTAACCTTGTGCAAGTCACTTAATTTCCCTGTATTCTTAGGTCGCACCTGAAAACAAGCTTAGGCTCAGTGTGCTTTTCCTGGTTAATCAGTTTCCCTGTCCCTTTTTCCATTTCATTAAAGCTGGGTTATTAGCTCATCAGAAGCTCCACTAACACATCTGGGCTACTGTTCTGAAAAACTGGCCACCTGGCCATCCAGCACACTAAGGGGGATTTAGCTGAGCCCCTCCCCAAACACCTTCTCTTTTCTTTCCTGTACTTTATTTCCCTTCTCTGTGTCTTTTTTCCTATTTTGACCCAACTGTACCTTTAATTCTAAATTCACCCTTTTCTCTTACTACCCCTTGCATTTCTCAGCTCTCTGTTTTTGCTCTTGCTACATTATTTTCTCCATATTAACCTGATTTTCTTTTATAGGTCTGACAGGACACAAACTGGCCTTCTTCATTGGATAAGTATCATTCTGTCTTTAACTTGTTCATTCCACCCTATTTACTCTGTAAGAACTACAGATCCTTTGTGACCCCTTTTTTGATTTTATTTTACAGGTCCTTAGACATCCTACCTGAAAAACCAACCTCCAGCTCTCTATTACTGAGGTATGGGACTCCACTTCTACCTATATGGGGGTTGGCTGTATACTGTAGCCATGTCTATTACAGTATGTGGCAGAGCTGAGCATGTGGGAGGGAGCTGAGAGTGAGAGAGTGTGAGTGTCAGGGATCTTGGAGGGAGAGGGTTAGTACTGCGGCTGTGGAGGAAACAGGGTCATTTTTGGGGACAGTGGAGGTGAGATATTGGTGGTCATCATGGAGGGAGGGTGCTGTCTGGGGCAGTGGATAAAGAGGACTAGTTTAGGATACTTTGGAGGGTGGGAGCTAGTGTCTGGGCAACTGTTTTGTGTTGTGGAGGAAGGAGGCTAATGTTGGGACATGGTGGGAGAGAGGCTATTATCCAAAGTTGTGCAGTGAGGGGCATTTGAATTGGAGCTATAGAGGAAAGAAGCTAGATTGGTGGATGCCATTGGGGGAGGTGGCTGGTGAGTGCTTTGGATGGAAGTGGTGTGGTGTGGTATAAGATGCATTGGATGGAGGTGGCCTGCTGTAGGGTTCTGTTGATGGAGGTGGGCTGGTGAAGGGTTCTGTGGACAGATGTCACAAAGTGTCCGAGCATGTGGATGTGATTAGCAGACAGGGAAATGGAAGGGATCAGCTGGCCAATAGTTCAGCCAGAGCTACGATCCCTTCCCTCTCTTACAGGACAGCATTAAAATTTATAATTTTGACAAGGCAGGACTATCACTGAAGCAGACTAATGGGTTATGAAACCCAACAATCTCTCACCTTTACTTTTACAGAAGTGTGATGTATGTTCACAATTAGCTCCAAAATGCACCACAGTACATCTAAAATCCAAGAGCTCTTGTATAACTATTTCCTCTAGCAAAACTACTCAAATTATCCAGCAAAACATAAGGGCTCCTTGTATTCATTGCTGTGTGTTATTTATTATGGGATCTCCTGGCTGTTCTGCTTTTTCCTCCCGCCAATCCTTTAGAACACAAGGAACTAACTAATCAGCAACTGCGCAGCTCTACTGTATGTAGCGCTTGTTGCTTGCATGCTCCTCTTGGAGTGCCCATTGATTTCCCCCGCCTAACTCCCACAGCTAGTTTTAAGCCCATTTGGGCATTGGTCTTCAACTGCAGTACAGCTTTTCCATTGTGACCCCCCCCCCTCAATCTTTTTATTTTTTTTGTAGATTCTATTTTTGCATTCCAGATGCCCAGAGCATCCTTCCAGAGTACCCACTTAACTCTGCCTTCTACTCCAAGTCTGAACCCCCTACACACACACACACACACACACACACATACATACATGTCTCTCTCCTGATCCACGGCAAGTACAGACCTCTGGATCACCTCCCTTGGGAGGGTTTGCCCACCCTTGGCAGCCTGATCATGAATTAGAGGGACGCACCATGAGAATGGGTTGCCCGAAGGAGATCACTATGTGAGTGGGTCTGATGGCGGGATGTTGGCAGGTCTCTTGGGTTTCCTTCATCTCCGCTGGTCACCAGAGGGTTTTTCCTGTGTGATTGCACCTTGGAGTTCCAAACGTGCAAAGACTTCTAATGGCACTACATGCTGATGTGCAGAAATAGTCTCCATGCTTATCTCTGTTAAAGTATTAATCTTTTCTCTTACAAGAGGACGTAGAACTGAATCTGGATGGCAAATAAGAATGCCACAGAATAAAAAGAAAATAAAAAAGACATCTACAAGAACCTATACCCTATCACTGGCGGCAACCATGAAATTACTGCTCCTACTACTAATATGCTCAGGGAATGTGGAACTTAACCCTGGGCCACCAGGGACTATCACTGCACCCTCAGAACTAGCAAATATTAAAGGACTAAGCCTTCTACATATTAATGCATGTAGTCTACTAAAAAAAATCACATTGCTCCAAGCCTGGGTTAGCCACTCACTCCCTGACATTCTGGTAGTGTCTGAGACATGGCTTAGACCTGACACAGCTGACAGAAACATAAACTTACTTAACTACCAAACATTCAGAGCTGATAGACAAACAAGAGGAGGGGTAGTAATATATGTAAAGGCCAACCTATCTGCAACTTGTCTTGACTCTTATTCTATGGCACAAGAATTGAGTGCCTATCCTCAAAATAGCTCTTTCCAACAATACCTCGCTGCAACTGATTGGCTGTTACAGACCTCCCTCAGCTGGCCTCAAGATTCTATCCCACTTGGGTGACTTGATCAAACAGGGGAATGAAGAAACCATAATTATAGGTGACTTAAACCTAAACTGGCTTTCTAAGGCAGCTACACCGTTAATAGCATTCTGCGACACATATGGGCTTACACAGCTCATAAATGAATCTACTAGAATAAACAAAAAGAACCCAAAAAATAGCACACTTTTGGATGTACTTTTAGTGAGTAAACCTCACCTCTTCTCGCACACTGGAGTACTGTTCAATGACATTAGTGATCATTGTTCTATTGCGGCAATTAGGTCAGCATGTAAGATTTCATCCCCCACAAAATTCTTGTCGAGGAGATCGAAAAAGAACTTCAACATTGATGCATACCCGGACGATATTAAACACTCCACAAGATGGCAAGATTTCTATCTAGCGAGTACAACGGAGATTGCATATGTTGTTCTAAATGACATTATCACAGCTGCTCTAAACATTCATGCACCAGTCTCTAAGCTACGTATTAAAAATAAAACCTGTCGATGGTTCAATTCTGACCTTAAATCCACCCTTCTCGAAAGAGACAAGCTTTGGAAAAAGGCCCGAAAAACTAAATTAGCTACTGACTGGGAGCAATTCAGAAAAGCCAGGAATCTCTGTACCAAGAAAGTGCTAGACACAAAAGCTGCATATTACATGGCTGAATCAGGCTCCTCATACTGCAACCCTGCCAAGTTTTGGAATACTATAAATGATATAATTGGCCATGTCCCAAGTAACTCACTCCCAGCAAAACTACAATGTGGTAACAGAACCATCAGTGATAGAATAGAAGTATTGGAAGCCTTCAATAATCATTTCACAACTGCTGGGCTAACATTCGACTCCTCTCCAGCCAACCAATTGAGAGTACATCTAGGGATTAAGGACACTGACGTAAGGGTGACTGACTCCACTTTCTCCTTCACTCCAGCCACGCTGAAGCAAGTCGAAGACCTAATCTTACAGCTGGACATAAAAAAGAGTGCAGGTGCTGACTCCTTGACCCATACTTCTTAAAATTGCCATACATGTATTAGCAGTACCAGTAACACATCTGTTTAACCTTCTCTACAGTCAGGAGTTATCCCATCAATCTGAAAACCGCCAAGTGATTCCACTACTGAAAGCCGGGATCCCACAGACCTTAATAACTCAGACCAATCTCCATTCTTACTGTCTGTCCAAACTGCTCGAAAAATTGTGAGCACCCAGCTAAGAGAATACCTAGAAGTCAACAATCTTCTAAACCCAGCACAATCTGGTTTCAGAGCAAACCACAGTACCATAACAGCTCTTGCAAAAGTCATCAATGACTGGCAACTTGAATTGAATAAAAAAATTGTGTATGTGCTGTCTTCCTAGACCTAAGTAAGGCCTTTGATACGGTTGACCATGACCTGCTCCTCTCTTCACTGAGATCAATTGGACTTGACACCAATTCCATTAGATGGTTTAACAACTATCTTACAGGAAGAACCCAGCAGGTAAAGGCCGAAGGAGATTTATCCCCACTCAGACCACTACAAAGAGGAGTACCACAAGGATCTATTCTTGGTCCTATCCTCTTTGCCATATATATCAATAGCATTGACATAAATCTTACCACAGCCACTGTACACCTGTTTGCTGATGATACAGTACTGTATGTCAGTCACCCTTCTCCTATAACAGCCTGCAAAGAACTACAGGCAGAATTCGACCTACTGCAACTCCAGCTGCTGAAAAAAAAAATACTATTGAACGCAAAAAAAACTAAGGCAATGTTTTTTTCCCCACAGGTGCAGGTAGGATACTCAATCCCACTCAATCTTCCTAAATTATCCACTGCACTTGGTGAACATCTTGAATATGTCACAAAATTCAAATACCTGGGTGTATGGCTAGATAGTAGACTAGACTATCGAGAACATCTGGAAGAACTGCTAAAAAAGCTTAGACAAAGACTTGGTCTTTACTATAGAATAAGGCACTTCCTTACAAGTGATTCAAAAAAAAAGATGGTCCAGGCCACATTCCTCTCAGTACTAGACTACGCTGACTTCCTATATAGCCACTGTCCCACGGTATGTTTGAACAAATTAGACACATTATACCACAGAGCCTTGAGGTTTATCACAGACTTACCATACAGTACTCACCACTGCTTGCTATACTCTGCAGTTGGTTGGAGCTCTCTTCAATATAGAAGGGATAGGAATGCATTACTTTGGACTTACAAAGCATTATCACAGCAGCTCCCAAAATATATTTCAGACTGTTTTTTACAAGCCACATCAAGTAATTATACACTAAGAAGCCTGAACTTCATTACTCTTAAAGTGCCTAAGTTCCACTCTCTAGACATGGCAGACATGCTGTTAGTTATGTGTTATCTACTCTATGGAACACGATGCAGAAGACACTGAAAGTGAACAAGCTCATATCTATCACAGCCTTCAAATATCTATACAACAAGATATTCAAAGAAAAATGTAACTGCTTCAGCCAATTAGACTAACCTTCCATCTCTCTCTCCAGCTGGACGACCATTTAAGGTAGCTCCCCAGTACCCTACGAGCAGTTACCTCACATTTCATAAACCTTACTACAATCCATCCTTCTCATTCATTATTATTAGTCTCCACTCTCAGCTTTTTACTTCCTCAGTCTGACCCCCTCCTCCCTCTAGACCCACTATTGATCCCTCTCTGGCACAGTTTTTTTTTTCACTCACCCCTCCCTCCATCCTTTTCCCTACTCCGGGCCACAACATACTGTATACACCATTTCATCCCCTTGTCACTACTTCCCGGTGCTGCCATCTACAAATTACTCCCTGTACATATATCTTCCAGCTGTCCATACAGCTCATCACCTGAGTTCAAAATTATCTAGTAAATCCCTGACACACTTAACGCTCACCAAAAGTGCTAGTCTTTAAGGGTCTTCCATTACAAGCTGGCTATTTCATGAATCTTGTATATATGTAATATATTTCTTGTTGTTAGCTTTTCAATGTACTGTGTCATGGAAGTTAATGTTTTTGTATTCATTGGCTATCCCCTCAAAGTTGTGCTTACTCTGCATGTTTATAATTCATATAAATTGTATCTTGACCTTACCAGGTCCATCTTGCAAATGAGCATTGCTCAACGATGTTCGCCTGGATAAATAAAGATTTGATTGATTGATTGATTGATTGATGTCTGCTGTAACTCCGCCCCATGCAGCTACAACACCACTTGTTCCTTGCACTGCCCCTGACCACTGCCATGGGCTGCCCAAGAGTGGTGTATTCCCTGGATCCCTCCCCAGAAAGGGAGAGCAGTCCTCCGGATGCTTGATCCCTTCCATCCCCTACCAATTCCCAATGGCCTGAGCTCATTCCTGAACCAAGATCGCTGGCGTGGCACGAGGTGTGGCATCCAGCACCTCAACCCCTTAGTGCTACCAGGCCAGTCTTGTGGCCCCCATCTTGTGCTTTTTTTCTTCTCCCAGTTCCTTCCTACAAAGCCCCTCGGGACACTTACACTCAGCTGCCGTGCTGCTTAGCTAGTGTTTCTTGTCATTTCTTGCTGGCTTCCCTCTGGACCCTCATAGCAAACCCCTTGGTGGTCTTCACCTAGGCACTGTGTGGCTGATCGGTAGAGTGAGGTATCTTTACCCTAGCCCCTCCACCTCCCAAAACATTCCAATCGTTTTTCCCTCCCATATGTTACAGGCCACTGCTTGAATTCTGTGTGAGCTGAGACTTGAAAGCACCTGCTGACACTGTCATTGTAGTGAACTAGCACTAAAATGATGGCTACAAAGCCACAGCATTTCTGATTGGCAGTTTTCTGACCAACCTACCTGGCTGCTTCATACAGTCGAAGCCCACAGACTCCTCCCCCACTAGATGCCCTGAACTACCAATGTCCCTTTTTAAATAGTTTAGGGACCACTAGCCTAAAAGCATCCTCACTAGCCTAGCAGGGCTACCTCTTAAATCTGCTGGTCACCAGCAGGCCACCAAGGGGAGCTGTGGGAGTTTTGCTGAGCCCCCAATATCCCTTTATTCTCTTTTCTTACCTGTCTGCATTTTTATTTTCATTGTTCTCCTTACTTTGACTTAAAATGTATATTTTCCTTTAAAACACCCCTTCCTTTACTCCTATACTGTACTGTACTCTTGTTCTATCTTTCCACTCTTTGTGTCTACTCTCGCTACTATTAGTTCCCCATACTAATCAATTTTTCCCATGAATCATATAAATATCTTTGCTCAATTCTACCCCCCCAAAAAAAATCTCTCCTCTAGGATCTCTGACCCTATGTGTCTCCTTAAACTTCTCTGTTCTTCTGTTTCAGATTCTACCAGAATACCCAAACGCATGATACCCCAGCTATGGACTCACTGACAGAGCAAGTAAGTCCTAATTACTTAACTGCCCTGTAGGGTGAGTAGCAAATAACAAAGTACCCACACTCTTGTAGCAACTTGAGTTTATATATGTAGGCCTGGAAAGGAGAACTATTTTTAGCCTAGTACCTACCTGACATTTGTTGGAGGTCTCCAATGACCAGGTCTGACCTTGCTCACATATGAGATTTGCTAAAAGGTTGCAGGCACATACAGGGAATAATAAACCCCCTCCATGCAGAAGAAGTCAGTGTGACTGAGGTTAGTGACGTTATGGGCATGACAGCAAAGCTCATGTGCCCTCAAGTTGACAGCATTGAGAGGTTACCAGTGTATTCTGCGAGGAGACCGGTTCATTATATATAATAATATGAACAGGCTGAATATGAAATATACAAGTGATTGGCAAACCCCATCATGAGTGCTGATTTCAAAACAGCACCCAGTACTATATTTTTTACTGAGTGCTATTTTGAAATTGGCACTCGTGAAGGGGTTAGCTTGTTATAGTCGGCTTGCACTCCAAGCCCTACGTCTGGTCTGCTGGAGTGTGAGTGTGATTAATGCAGCTGTTCAGAGAAATAATTCATGTTCTGAACAGTGAATTAATTTCTCTGTTTTAAAAGGTAGAGTTCTAGGTTTAGAAATCACCAAAGAAACTGTCTTTCTGTTGATGTTCAGGACAGCCCAATTACTGTGGCCCCCCCTCCCCAAACCCAGAACATGACCAGCTGTGCAATACAGCATGAAAGCACCAGTGAGTGAGTGAGTGAGAGGGAGTGGCCAGAGAGGTGAGTGCCATTGATAATACTAGAAAATATTGATTTCTGCATACTGTAGCTTCATGAATGACATACACCATTCTGCCTCCTCCTCCCCAATCATACAAACTATCATGCACTGCCATTCAGCTTGTGAAAAGATAGAGCTGGTGTCAGAATGTGTGGTGGGTTAGGGAGGGGAGAAGGACAAGCTATGTTGGATATATTGCCAGCCATGGTCTCTATATCATGGCTTGGGGAGTCAGAAGGGGAGCCTAACATCTGAATAATGATGGTTTGATAATGGGGGATCTGGCTAAGGAGGATGGCTTTTAAAAATGCCAGGTGTATGCATTTTTTTTTAAATCCATGTGGAAGAACAGGGAAGGAGTGAAGGTGATTAAATCACAAGAATGTGTAGGGTGTGGCCTAGGAACTAGCCTTTACCACCTGGGAAAGGACAAGGTCTTAATTTTTTTTTAAATCACTTCCCGAAGTACTATCAGTAGTGGGAATACTTGGGATGCCAGTTGCAGTTTTGTGGTACTTGGAATTATTGTTCAGGATGTGCACACATCTGCTGGGGTTTTGCTATGTACTCGTTTCACCTTTAACCTAATTTACAAGCATTAAACAGTACTGCCCAAATTTGAGATGCACTGAAACAGCACTGCTGTCAGGAGAGCTACTGAGCATCAAACCACACTGTACACTGCAGTGCATCTGAGATAGTGTTTCAGTCTGCTAATTACCAGAATTCGTACACACTGAAAAAGCCCTGCAGTACTGCTGTAGGAAGTGAAAAATAACACTGCCTATTGCAATGCACTTGTGGTAGGTTTACAGTGTTAACATAATTCATACACACTGTACCAACACTACATGCCATAACGATACATGTACACTGATCAACCACTCATGGAGAACAGACTGAAATGAAATGTGCAGGAAGTATACACTGCTACTGTAACTCTGAAATAGCACTATGTGTTGACTTCCTTGACACTCTACTTTCCTCCGGTCGAAGAAGGTGGGGGGAGTGCTCCTACCATGGCCTTTGCCACCTCCCACTGAGCTTCTGTCTTCCCCTCTTCCACTGGCATGGAGCAGGCCGCAGTCTGAGCTCGGTGTGTGCTTGCAGTAACAAATGCCTTCACATTTTGAGCATGGTTGCGCTACAGGGATGGCTGCTGCTGCAGCAGCCCCAGCTTGTCCTCCTCCTTTACTCTCCTCCCTGTTGTCCGGCACAAAATCAGGACCCAGGAAGCCCTCTCGATCACAGGGAAGGGTTCTAATTTCATGTAACATCATTGGCAACTTGTCTGCAGAGAATTATAGCACACCTGGGTTACCAGTTCTAGGAAGCAGGCCTTCTAGGCATTCCTAGCCCATGGAACCACCAGTGCTAACTTTATTTTTTTAAGAAGCAGTTTAGCACTATCATTTAGTACACAGAGCTGTAAACCTGGAGACCTGGGTTTTAATCCCACAACTAATCAATCAATCAAAATCTTTATTTATCCAGGCACTCACCATTGAGCAGGGCTCATTTACAAGATGGACCTGGTAAGGCCGAACAGTTACAACAGTTACAATGGACAGTATTTACAAAACAATAATATTTACAAAACTGGCCTGGAAGAGTCAGTCCCAGTTCATCATAAGGATTTACAACACAGTGAAGAGTATTGTACATATATGTACATACATTTCACAGAAAGGAATATACAATTCACTGTAGGAGAAAAATGGGACAATATCATAGTAGGCTAACAGTCAGTATAAGACATATCTATAGACACTGACCTCGCAAAGTTATCAGCAGAGGAGGCAGCGGTGCCCGTATAACTTATTTGAGGGATATATGACCGGATACTTGAGGATCGATGCCAGGCCATAGCCAGGGCAGCAAGCATAAATGGGGACAGCAAGGTCAGGGGGAACCCATGGTTCAATGGCATACTAGGTATGAGGGTAGCAGTTACAGGATTCCCTCACAGTGCATGCATATAAGGTCTTGAATGTTTCCAAGCTGATAAGAAAACTTAGTTTCAGCACTTTTTGCAAATTATTCCACAAAGCAGACAGCACAAAGCTAAATGCTGCTCTGCTGAACCGTGATTTAACCTTGGGTATGTATAATGCAAGAAAGGAGTAGCTTCTCAGTGCATAGCAACCAGACACGCATATTGGGAGACAGTCCGCAATGTATTGGGGATGCTTTTTAGATAAGGCTCTGAGAGTCCAAAGGGCAGCATTTCTGTTGAGCCTGTACTGAAGTGAGGACCACTCTATAGAAGCATAGAGGGAACAATGAAGAGTGAATAATGAGAGCCCTGTGATGAACCTAAGTGCTCTATGATAAAGTGTGTCCAGTTTTGCAATGTAAGAGGCAGGGCACTGACATAAGAAGTCAGTACAGTCCACCAGGGAGAGGAATGTTGTTTGTACCAGGTGCATTTTAGCATTTTTAGTGAGAAAGTTATTGATTCTGAAAAACAGGCCCAGCCTCTGCCTTAAAGAGCAGGTTCTTACCACCTGTAAATTCTAATAGCTTCCCCTGATGGCATCACAAAATGCGCTATATAGTGTTTCCCCCATTTTAAAGTTTAAAAAGTGTTTTTGTAAAACAGGCTAATTTGTTTCTTTAGTTCAGTCACAAGTGCACGTAGAAAATCTATGCTTACATATGTCTCCTGTTAGTAGGTTGCTTGCGTCACTAAACGAACCGCAGGTATCCTAAAGCTATCATTCCCTTGGTCTGGTTTTCCATCCAAGCGCAGTGTGAGCTACATGCCCTTCACAGTGTTCTGTTTGTTTGTTTGTCCCTATCCTGCTAGCCGACCTTTTTATTATGCTCCATGTATTCTGATGGTCCTTAACTGCTGAATGATCTGCATCTGCTGTGTTTTTTTTATGTGCCCTCTATCATATTGTACTTATTTGCCGGCTTACTTGCAGACTGTGCTGTTCCTTTTGTTGAACGTTGTGAGTCATAGACAGTTGTACTGAGTATCCTGTAGTTCTAGGGAAGCATAGGGCTGGTACAAATATATTATTTGTGCAGTGTCTCTCTAATTTCACATTTCGATACCATTGCTGCCATCGTGCATCACTGCTAACACTGTACTAATGTTTAATATCCGTTATTTTTAGCATAGGATAGGGCAGTAGAAACTATGTGAGTTTGCTGCTGTCTCTTACTTGGTAATATCTGGCTAATAGTGATACAGAGTATTGCTGATATTTTCACACAAGACATTGCTAGATTGCCCCCGTTTTAAGGAAGAAAGACGTAACTGAATACTATATGTATTATACTCTAACTGCCTCAAGGCTGATATGTGAAAATGTTTGTACCTAATGTCCCCTACGGAGAGCTATGTACTGTACAGACTGGCAAATTATTTTAATGCTCTAACATATAAAAAGTATTGAAATCTTTTAGAGTGTTTGTGGTATTATATCTAATATCCTTGTTAATTTCTATGCCACTGCCGGTTGCCTAGGTTTTCCATTGCCGACGCCACCCCCCCCCGACATCATTCTGCCTTCCCTGTAGGGCTCATATGTGCTTGCCCTGTGCCACAGTATCTCATATTGGGACATTTGTGCTTTTGCTTTGAGGTTCGTTTTATGTCTGGCCTGTGCAGATTTTGAGTTGGCTTTATACTACTGCACACATCTTCATTGTCTCTTCCATTTAGTTTGATTGCAGGCTTGCTGTGTAGTGTGCCCTACTTTCATTTACCTCTTTAGTATACAGCATCTCCAATTTCATTCAGCAGTTCAGCATTGTACTGTTTTAGCATGCAAATCAAACCTATCCCTTTTATTACAATTTATTGAATGTTTTACATGTGTATGTCTCTATATGTATATTATGTTATAACTGAGTATCTTTATTTTTTCTTTTAGTTGTTTTGGTTGTTTATTGTGCATTCTTTTACTACCTCTGTATGTATGTTGACCTTCATCCTTTGACGTGGAACCTTTGTAAACGAGCAGTTTCTGCTCAAAGGTATTTGTAATCTGAGAATTTAATAAATAAATAAATGTTGGACTATCAACAGATCCCTACAGTTAGCTGTATGCCCAATTGCATTGGTATATTATTAGTAGTACTGTAAAATACTGACACACATATATTACTTTTGCCACATTTTTTTTGCCCTGCTAGTGTACCAATTATAAGGCTCGGCTGGCTAGTTTAATCCTAACATTTTTTTTACCATTTCTACTTTCTGTACTGTTTCTTCTACTTTGTATGTGGTTTTGTCTCCACTTTATGAAATTCACCATATTGTTGACTATTGGTAACTAATAAAACTGTTTCTGTCAATGCGTTTGTGCGTCTCTGTCTAATTTTTTTGAGTACATTGTTTGTCTCCAGTTTGTCTGATAGTGATTAACACACCAAAGCATTGTATTGTGGGGGCTGCAGCAATACAAATGCTGACAAGGTCAGTCTACATTACTGGCCTAAGCAAGAGAAGCTGCAAAACAGGTGGGACAGGTTTGTTTCATTAACATGTGAAATGTGGTTGACAGGCTCAAAAACAAGTGTCCTTTGTGGCGCACACTTCAAGGCTCCAGATGATTTCATCAACTATAACCAGTGGGCTGCTGACAACAAGAAGAAATTAGACTTGTTACCATCTGCTGTTCCTTCCCACTATCAAGCCAAAACTATCAAGATATGGTTCCTCTTCTGTCCATATTGACCGAAGTCACAGGAGATTGATGGTCTCCGGCCCTCGTAAAGCATCCATGAAGCTCAAGCTTCAAAGAGTAAGTCTGTAACAGTATATGCTTGTATTTTTTATGCTGCCAATCAACAGCTGAAGTTATGGCCTGTTTGTGCATTGCTTACATCCACATCAGGCTGCACAGTGTTGAAAATTTTGGGGGCTGGAGTCACACATGACTGCTGGAGTACCCACAGTGGAGATTTGGTCTCCACCCGAGGCCTGGACAAAGTGCAATTTGGTTCCCAACTGATGTGCCTCCAATGCTCTCCAGTGCACATTTTTGGCATGCGGTGCTAGGTGGGTGGTGACCGTTGCTACAACTGCCATTTGTTGTAGCACATGGGCTACATTATTTTACTTGATTCTCCACACATACTCTAGCCACGAGTTGTGTGCAATTCAAGACATAATCCATACTCTCTTGTGCATTTCCTCTACATACAGTATTCATGCATCATCATCATTGTCAAATCACTGCCATTCTTCCCCCCCCCAACCCACTATCAGTGGTAGATGAGCATTCCATGTATTCCTGAGTTGCCTCCTCTCACCCGGCTCTATGAGTACACGGTTTCATTTTACAACTCTTGATCCCACATTGTGAATCTTCAGTGTGCATGATTATGATCAGTGAACTAGATCTTCATGTTCCTCCTTCATTCCCCCAAGAATGCATTGTTGCACCCTCCCCGGTCACTGTTTTGTGCTTACCCCGCTGGCCAATTGTGTCATGGTATTTAGCATCACAAAGCCACATTGTGCACAACACTCAATCCATATGACATAAAATATGTCATCAAGATCACAGTTGTCTGTCACAAAGTATAGCACAATGTGTGGTGGTTAGGGCAGTGATGAAAGTGAACAGGAACGCACAGGAACTCAGTTCCTGTGCCTTTTTTGCAGCAGGATCAGAGTTCCTGTACTTCTTCCCACTGACACTGGAAATAAAATTTTTAAACCAGCAACATAATGACAGTTTCTGAGCCTGTGACCTGAAATCAGGGTTTCCATAACAACATTTAAGGTGTACAACAATGCTATTTTCCTAGAAATACTTCAGTATCTCTAATTGAATCTATTAGTGTCGAAACAGGTAGATGTGTCTTGACACAGCTATCCTTCAGATTGAGGATCTTCCTTCTGCATCTCATATTTGCCAATGCCTGAGTTCCTGTACTTCTTGTCTACCACTTGCACCACTGGGTTAGGGCCATTGACACGCTGCAGATCATGGGCAGGGTGAGTAATCAGTGGAAGGCACAAGATGATGCTGCCATTGTACATAAACTGGTCAGACCACAACTACATCACAATGTGCAGTTCTGGTGTCCACACACGTGCAAGGTTATAGTCACACTGTAGGTTGGATGTGTTTCTTGCCCAGGTAGTGACTGACCATCCAAGGAGAGTGGGGGCAGCCTGCATTGTGAGGCTGCATGTGGTAACATGGATGAGCTACTTTACTGAGAGAGTGGTGGAGCCCTGGAATGCGCTGCCCAGGTACACTCTTCCCTCCATGTGTCTTCTCAAGGCAGGTCTTGTTTACAAATAATGGCATTGCAGGGGCTAAAATTATTTTTCTGTCTGTCTGATCTCATCATGCTAATCACACTTAGTGTGCCTGATGTCCTGTTGTGTGATTAGCAGTTAATCAACTGCCACAGTTATCAGTCTGTTGTCTTAGCTGCTGAGTGAAAAAATAAGCCTGAGTAATTATCACTCCACAGTTTGTCTCATTACCTATCCTGGCATTCATCTAGGGTACAGAACTTTTAATTATGCTGAGTGTTCTCCATCTCTGCCTCTATCAACCACGCAGTTGTTTCTGTATTTATATCACTTGTTCAGATACTGTGATTGCACAACTTCCAAAACAACACTCTTTCAACTTTGCAGGGAAAGATGCAACGCAGTGTATTATGGTTGTGTGCTGTCTTTTCTTTTTCCTCACTACATCTCCTCTGTGTTTGGTGCAAGATCTCACATTTCTCTGTCTAGCAACACTGAAAATGGAGCATCCAGGGATTGACACTGTGTCTTGTCTCATCTCAGAAAGGGAGAGCCACAATATTTTGGGGTGCAGATAAACAAGTTGAAATGGATCACCAATAGGTTGAGAGCAAGGCAGTAATTGAATAAACATACCCTGGTCCCCAGTATCCACCGATCAAAATCCCAATAGTGCTGACCTGGGCATGAGTACGTCCCATACTGAGTTTGTCTGGGGCATTGACACGTAGCACACTGAGGCTGTCTTGGACCTGGACACATCGCACACTGAGACTGGTAGCAATACAGAAACATCCCAGACTGACTCTGGCTGTTGCCCCAAGTGGCCCTATACCGAGACTGGCTGATGCCAGGTCTCTGGTGACTATAGCATGTGCCTGCAGATAAGCACAGATAGGCCCACAGTCTTCCTGCCTGTCTGCGTCAATGGTCGCGACCTTACCTGGTCATTGGGTCCTTTCCTACCCACCTCTTCGGTTGCCTTGTGCCTATCTCTTGCATGTTCGAATCCCACCACTGTTGTAGCCCCCACTACTTCCTTTGGCACAGTATGCCATGCAGCTACTACCCTTTCTGTTCAAAAAACACTTCCCTCACATTCTCCTTGTACTCTGCCTCCCTCCAATTTCAGAGCATGCCCCTCTCATCCTTGTACACCTGCTATAGTAAAAGATATCTCCCCCTTGCACTTTGTTTACACCCTTCAGATACTGGAAGGGTTATATCCTATCTCCCTGTTCCCCCCTCCCCATTTATAGATATACTGAGGTGGTTTCCTCTCCCCTTGTATGTTTCCTTGTGCAAGCTCCACCCATCTTTGTCGCCCTTCTCTGAACTGCCTCCGTCTTTTTGGTAACCTTTACAAAGATGCAGCCTCTAGCACTGTGCTCCATACTCCACATGAGCAATCACCAGTGTTTTGTACAGTGGCAGCATCACCTCCATCCTTCCGCTAGTGATACCCACACTTAGGCTGGCTCTATCCCTATCACATCCCAACTGTGGGTTACTGGGCCCTGAAGCACATCCCACAACAAGGCTTGTTGGGGTCTGGAAACATCCCACGTGAAGGTTGGCTGAGGCCCAGACACAGCCCACACTGATGCCAACTGGGACCTGACATGTCCTAAATTGATGCTAACTGGTGCACAGACACATCACACACTAGGACTGGCTAATGTCGGGTCTCATGGTGACATAGTATGTACCCGCAGATAAGCATCTATAGGCCCACACAGTCTGCCCACATTCCCTGCCTGCCTGTGTCAATGGTCGCTGACCTTACCTAGTCATTGCGTCCTTTCCTACCCACCTCTCTGGTTCCCTTGTGCCTATCCCTTGCATGTTTGAATCCCACCACTGTTGTAGCCCCCTCTACTTCCTGTGGTAGGGTATTAGTCACAACATGGCTCAGTGGGACACTGAAATGGATGGTGGTGGGAGGCTTGCTCACGACTCCAAAGGTGCTAGGGGGCCACTGCTGGCACAGTCATATGTTCATAAATCATTCAATGGCGTGCTACATTCAGTATGCAAACTACATTCAGTATTACACGCATGCTGCCCTAGCACCTAGTTGCCAATCCCTCCCCTGGCCATCTTAAAACATGCCTATTATATACTTATTTTTAATTATTTCACTTTCTCAATTCATTCCTCATGCCAGTGTACTTGAGTGGTCATTGTGCTGCTGTGTGATTAACAGCTATTGAACTGCTGCAATTGACAGTTCCTTTTCACTGCTGCTAACAACTAAATGACTCAATTGCAGTCATTATCACTCCACCGTTAAGCTCACCACATATTTTTCATGCTCTCTTCCTGGATAGTGATCTTTCAGTTGTCAACAGTACAAAGCTGTGTGTGTGTTTCTTGTTCCACACAATTTTCTGTGTCTAACAATCGATAATACAATTATACTGCACCATGTATTTTTACAATATTTCCCATCTCAACATGGATCTCAGTTTTGATTGTACAAGCCAGGGAGCAATGTAAATCACTGCCTACACATGTCTGTTATTCCATACAGCATGCAGGTCTTTATCAGGAAGTGCTGTAGCTTGTCATGCACGTGGACTTTGAAAAATGGTGCTAAAGTCACACAAGTCTTGGGATCATGCCATCTGTGAGGAATCGGTGGACACAGGACTCATCCTGGATGCACGCTGCTCAGCAACCTCCCCGTTCTTGAGATTACCCCCCCCATGAACTACCTCCCTCTGAGTTGTGTGCATCAACCAATTTTGTGCCCATTTCCCGCTCTTTCCACGACCTCCTTCTTTGCCAGTTTTCTATAGCAACCTCCATTATGTTATGGTGTACATGGCCTTGCCAAAGTCAAAGTATGTCATGTCTTACCCCTCCCACCACCCTATGCAGTACCTACATCGATGAGTCAAAGAACCCTTTCCGATCGTTCCGGCACAGCCTCCCAAATGCTAACTCAAGTGATCTGTTGTCCTAAACCCCTTTTTTCTCCAGTTCTGACAGTACCCTATCATTTTACTGCTGTCTACAGTACTGCCCCCCTCCAGTCTTCTGACCCCATGCAGGTCATGTTAGGCTCATCCACCCTGCCGCCAACCCTGCCCACTACACAACCCCATCTCGACTGCAGGAATTGAATGTGTTTCTTCTTCCGTACAACCCACCATGTTGAGATGAAGCTGATCCCTTGCATACAGCGCCATGTCCTCCCGGGTATACCCCCCTCCACCAGCAAACTGTAGCCCTATGCTTCACCCCCAGTATCAGAGCCACGTGTTGACTTCCCAGATTGTTTGCTTGCATTCCACACTGACACTTTGCAATGGCCAGACTTGTTAGCTGGAGACAGGTAAGCCAGTGTCGTTGCATCCACTGCATGACAGTTAGTTGCAGGCCTTGTTTGTCTTATCCCAATGACCTGCCACACCTTCCTCTTCCACCTCTGGTGCACCATTGATCCGGGTCATACCCCTATCAAACCCATCAACACCACCCCCCCCTCTGGTCCCATCACCAGCAGGCAGCCCTCACTCTTCTGTGCCACACTGTCTCTTCCCAGAAGCTTTTTCCACAGTCTTCCACTGTCTCTCACACTGCCTATTATCGTCATGCCAACTATTTCTTAATTAAATGAGATTTGACCATACCAAGCACTTTAGTGTGCCATTCCTGTCTCATGAAGGTCACCTTACTGTGCACTACCACGGTCACAGGTTACACTACTACCTCAACCTGGTGTGTACTAAAAATGGTCAACCCCTTTCTACCACTTTTCTATTCCTTTTCCACCCAGTGATCGTGCTCTCCAGAGGTTGTTTCCTGCTTCGACCAAGTTACACACCCCTGTCTCCACCTCTACTGCCTCCTTGTACTAACTCCTCTTCACTATTTCCACCATATACATTGGTATTTGAAAGACATGCTAATTATTGCCACCACATGGTTCTGCTATGACTTACTGTGTGACACAACTTCCAAATACACTTGACACATATTGCCTCCTAATGCCAGTATTGCATTATTGTATCCCCTTTTAGGACTTACATTAACATACAGCTACCATGGGTGCTGAATGCCAAGCTTTAGCAGCAGTGGATGCCCATGTTGCGGGTGCATTGGTGGGGCGTGCAACGGAACACACAAGTACATCAACACAATTGCTAGCACAAGACAACCAAGAACAGTCACACTTGGAGATGCCTGCAGCCGTTGAGTTCAGTGAGACATATCCATGTTTGAACAGCCCAGTCCTGCAATTGTCTATAGTTGAACAGCTACGTGAGACAGCATGTCACCAGTCACAAGGATGCTAGCAAACAACACATGGAACACAGTGTCGGTTCAAGCCACACTGTAGAAGCAAGGGTAAGCTCTTTTCAACACAATTAATTCTGAGCCACATATCTTCTAGAGATTATACTTTTTGGGGAATGATCACTTGATGACACTCTGTAGACTACATGCTGCCTACAAAGCTAGTCATAATCTGGTTTCAATGGCAAGCTCTGTTCAAAGCAACTCATCCTGCATGCTTCAGTCAGTCAGTGGCATCTGTGGAACCTGTTACTTCTTGGCCTCAGTGTAGATCACAGCTCTAAGCTTGTTTTATATGATCAGAATCTAAATGCCCACATACAGGTAGTGTTGCTGAGCAGAGATGGTAGTGGTGCTGCCAGCATGAGCATAGTGCTAATATGTATTAAATAACATGGAATGTTTGCCGGCACAGATGAAACATTTATTTCCTGTATCCTCCATCTCACTGTGTGGCCCAATGGTGACGGCAAAGATCCATGCAGTTACATTGCCACAAATCATCTGCTAGCATGGTAATAACTTTGGTCTTTTGTGATGGCAACTAAATAAATACTGCATGTCAGTGCAATGCAAGACTGAACATTTTTTGGGGGGATGTTCACAGGAGTTATGGCAGTGACCAAAACCATGGACAAAGAGGTGCAATGCAACCTGATCGGTGCCAGTCTTGAGGACCTTCTCTATGAAGAACGCCGTGAACAACTTTGTGCCAAACCAGCACCAGCTTACCCAGAAGATGACTGGGATTCTTTAGATTCACGAGAACACTTTGATAATCATGATGAGGACTACTTCCCTTCAGATGACAAAGAGGATAATCACGGCAGTGCACCACACAGTGATACAGAATGGTAAGATCAGATAATTATACCACCAAATGCCAAATGCATCTCGCACCTATAGTGTACTGTATACTCCTCACCCACTGTGCAATGGACAATAGTAATATCATTAGACAGAGCATCGCCTGTTGAATGGAACCAGTGGATGTCATGGCTTGGTCACTGCCTGATTGCCAGTCCAGGACTTAGATTTCAGCTTGCCATTTTATTTTGTGTCATGTTGGGAGATTGTGAGTTTCAGTTTGATTATACTGTTTCGGGGATAAAGATGTTCAAACGGGTTACCAGCTGTGCAAGGTGATGGTGAGGCAGGGTTGTAGTGTGTGGTTGTGGGGTGGACTCACAACACTGAGTAACATTTTTAACTGAAGGAATGCTAGGCACATCCTACAATGTGCACAAGGTGTTATCTCATGTAACAGAGGGATTATACATACTGGTATTGCAGTCCTAAGTATATACAAGTAATAATCTGAAAAGTTTGCTAATAATGAACACATAACGGTTGTTAATCAGCTTGGAATGCTGTCTACACATTATGTCGTGTGAGTTCATTTCATGTAGTGAGAAGATGGAAACTGAAGAGCAAAGTAAAGATATTGAAGAAGAGACAAGATACATCATTTTCCATGAGCAACTACTGCAGTTGTTCCACATGAGCCAGAAGTGCTTTTCGCTGACAAGCGGAGTAGTTCATAAGACATGTGAGACTGCAATCAGTACTATACGGCATTGCCTTGAATGTGGACATGTACCATCCTGGCGTAGCCAGCCATACATTGGACAACTGCCCGCGGGGAACTTATTCCTTTCAGCTGCCACACCGTTCTCTGGACTATCATCATCTAAGATCATCAAAATGTTTGGCTTCATGCAAATTCCCTGCATATCCAAAAGTACATTTTTCAAGCATCGATGGTCATGATGATTATGCAATACAGGAATTCCCTCATCCCAAGTAAACCTATGCTTCACAATGGAAAAGCATACCTGCTACCTAGGTATTCTCCTTGTCAAATCGATGGTCTCAGGAAACCAGTTTTCATTATGGCAGTCAGTTCTACAAATATCCATCAGCACAATGCCTTGTGGTTCAATTGATGAGCAATCGACCATTCATTTGTAGATTTATGCAATAGTGTTTGAATCAAGTGGCGTGACCACAAATATAGAAGCAATTACTGCTTGCTTCATCTGTTATAACTTGGTAACCCGCCAATCATTGGTTTTGCTCCCCCTCCATAGAGCAATGAAGTGAAGAACAGTTCTTGGTATGAGCTTGAAGGTCTCAAAAGAGTGGTCACATTTCTCCATGCTAAAGAGAGAATGACAACAGATGTCATAATCACAGACAGACATCGCCAAATGGATTCATGAAAACCTACCAAACACTGGGCATCACTTCGATATATGGCACATGGCCAAAGGTGAGCTTGCTTGACAATTATGTAAGAAAAGAGCAAGGTTTTGATTTGGAAATTAAGCACATTGTCAAATTAAACTGCAATGTATTTCCAATGGTGTGCTCATGGCTGTTCCTTTGTGTTCTTTTTTGAAAGCTATTGAGGAAAAAGTTGATGCTGTAGCAGTACGGATATGAATATGTGGGTGTCTGGCAGAACTCAATAGTGAACCATGTGTACTGGTCTGCTATTTAGACCAGAGATGGCAATGGAGACATGATTGCAGCCAAGTGGGAGAGCTTGATGAACCATGTCACAAATTAGCACACCCTAACCATTTATTTGAACAATGTTTACATGGCCCACTGGAAGGAGAACTTTGCAATAAACAGTGGTGGAAATCAAGTAAGGGGAACAATATAGGAAACTGCATGTGGCCAGAACAATATATTGATTCCTTTCTGCCCACAGATATAAAATTATCTGCAAAATTAATTATGTGTCAATTTTATTCAGCAGATAAAGGGACGGTCCATTTGGAGGCCATCGTTTCATCAAGGTTACTGTTAAACAATGTTCGAAAACTATCAACGCAGCAGCAGATCTCCAGTCTTGAAGCCTTCCATAGCTTAATCCTGCATTATGCACCAAAGCACATAGCATTCTCTAATCTTGGGATGAGGACCAGGTTAGATAAGTTCTTTGTGCAAATATTACCGTCTATAGATACAGGGCTGGATATTCAAAAGGGTTGCGCCATGCACAATAGGGTTGCACCAGCGCAAGTCAGAAAATGCGCCATTCTGCTATATTCAGCAGGAGGCGGTTGCACCATTGAAAACATGCTGAGCAACAGTGCAATGATAATTAAGGCATGTGCAACCAAAGGGGGAGGAACCATGCATAAAGTGCGCAGTGCGATGTACAAAGACTTGTGCAATGCACAACAGCGGAGCAGGTGGAAGTTGCGCCATAGCGGAAATGAGCCAAAATAAAAAGGAGCAAGGAAGAGGCACAAGAACGCTACAGGGAAGCCACATGAGGCAGGGGAGAGACAGGCACAGTTAACAGCATGAAAGAGGGCAGGCCAGGGAAACCACACCACAGAAGAGGGGCACGGAAGGTGTGTGGGGCCACACAAAGCAGATGCCAGTAGATGTACCCGGTGCAGGGGAGGTAGCAGTCAGGACAGCGGGGGGAACAAAGCAACAGCTTGGGGGGGCGCAAGCCAGGGACATGGTCAGTGCCACCTTCCACATGGATGCCATAATGAGGGGGGTGAGAAGGCATGCGGCAGGAGGATGTGGCCATGGAAGGGCCTGTAGGCGGTATGCCCCCAACAGGCAGTACCAAGCCCGCACCAGCTTTGAGCTGTATACAGATATTGAGACTGTGGGCTGGTACCGCATGAAAAGGACAATACTGAGGCAGTTCTGTGAGCTGTGCAGTGATGTGATGAAGGCACCCACACGACGGAGTCATGCTCTGTCAGTGAAGACAAAGGTAACAGCCTGCATGTGCTTGCTCACCACGGGTATCTTCCAGAGACCAACAGGGGACACCACAGGCATAACACAGTTGGCCATGTCAGGCATCCTCACCCAATTCCTCCAGCACACTGCTGCCATGCTGTAAATACATCCATTTCCCCAGCACTGTGTAGAGGTGCTGTAAACATACAGGAGTTCCACATGGTAGCCAGCGTATGCCTGGTGTGCTAGGGGTGATAGACTGCACCCATGTGGCCATACGCACACCACCTGGCCCCGAGGGTGCCACCTACATGAACCACAAGGGATATTCCAGTGTCAACTGGTAGGTGGTGTGCAGTGCCAGTGGGCACATCATCAATGTCTGTGCCACGCACCCTGGGGGAGCACATGATTCTTTCATCTGGCACCAGTCAGCACTGTGCCACTGATTTGAGAGTGGGGACATCCCCACAGGTCATCTAGTGGGTGAGTATGTATATAGAATTGACATATCGTGGGCAAGGGGGGGTATGGCCAGAGGTGCCATGGGTGTGGCCCACAGGGCTTGGGGCAGTCTAAAGCTGAACACACTAATCTCCACTATCTTCACACAGGTGACAGTGGATACCCACTCCGTCCCTGGCTGCTCACACCCTACCGGTGGCCCACGACCCCATCGCATCAACGCTACAATGAGGCACGTGCCACCACATGCAATGTCATTGAGCGGGTGTTTGGGATGCTGAAGGCACATTTCCATTGCCTGGACACCTCTGGTGATGCCCTACAGTATAGCCCCTCAAAGGCCTGTGGGATATTCCTGGCCTGTTGTATCCTGCACAACATGGCCAAAGACTGTGGGATAGCTGTACAGGTCAAAGAGGGGGACAGCGATGGGGGCAGCGGTGGCGCCCCGGTGGCGATGGGGATGGGCAGCCCTCCTTGTGTCGGACTAACTGATCCAGCTGGCACAGCTGCACTGGAATCCATCACAGAGGAGCACTTCAGCCAACACAGGTAAGTCATGGTGCCATGTGCAACCACCAGTGGCTAGGCACAACCCACAGACATGCATGGAAACACACCAGGGTGCATGCTGCAGAAGGGATGTGACAGGGCACAGAAGCCCTTACACACAACCAGGGAGGGGTGAACGGTAACATGCCACATGGATGGACACACACACATGCACACACAATGGGCACAAAATGTGCACAGGGGTCAGGTGCAAAGCCAAGATGGAACGCAAACACTAGCAACACACATGTCCACAGGCCACCACGTCCACTGACTGCCCATGTGCATGTGTCAGATGCTAGGCACCATTGCACTTTGGTATACAGCACAATGCAGGCATCATCATGCACACATACCTGTGGACAGCAGCCCAGATGGTGTGCAGGTGGACCGTGTGTCTGTGTGCAGGGCCAGGCACCCACCCGTGCACTGCCCACTGAAACACACAATGCACACAGGGCAGCATCAGACAGTGTCCGTGCTAGGAGACAGATCAGTCTTGTGGCACAGTGCCACGTCCACCTCGAATGCATGGGCATCCCCGACGAGATCCAGCAGCACTGGCAGGTTGACCATGGGCCTCATTAAGGGTGGCACCGATGGTCCACCAGGGGTTCCACTGCACGAACGCAACCATGCCCGCACAGGGGTCTGCAGCACACCAAACATTCCTGCACCAGGAGTGCTCGGGATGCCCACAGCTGAACCCGGTGTTGACAGGGTGGGTGTCACACAACACCAGGAATGGGGAGTGGATAGCGAACTGTGCAGTGTGAGCGATGCATGGGCACCTGACTGTGTGCCCATTGTGGCCATGACAGCAATGAACGCCTGTGCATGCCTGTCAATGGCAGCGGTCACATCCTCCCACAAATGGTCAATCCATGACAGGATTCGATCAGTGTCCCTGCTGCATCGCTCCTCGGCCCACTCCAGAGCCACATACAGTGCCTCCATGGACATTGCAAGCTGGATCTGCTGCTGGACCAATGCCTGCAGTAGGCGGGTGTGCTCGTCAAAGAGGTTGTCTGCCACTTCGGCATCCCGTCCCTCAGGGAATGCAAGGGCCTGATGTTCAGCACCCCTTGAAGGTGGGCGCTGCTCACCAGGTCCAGGTATGGGCCAGTCCACAGGTGGTGCACAGACACCACCGCTGAACCCTGAACCCCCAGTCCCGGTGGGTGACTGCTGCTGCTGACCCTCTGCCTGCTGTACCCAAGGGATCAGTTGTTCCACCACTGTGGCCACAACAGTCCCACTGTCCTGACCAGCCACTGGTGCTGCCCCACTGGTGCTGACAGGCACAGCCTGGGACTGTTCTGCCATGCTGGCACACACATCAGCACCAGCCAGGTCCATGGGCGTGAGCTGACCTGTTGTGTGTCCATTCTGTGGCACACATGTATCACTGCCCATGACGGTCGTGTCTTCATCATTGGTGCAGTTGTCTGTCCCAGCCACAGCCACAGCGTGCTGACATCCTTGGATGCCAGAATGCTGAGACACAGGAAGGGCTTCCCCCACACCGCTCTCAACAACATCAGTGTGGACAGCCAGATGGCCCCACTGTTGCAATGCTCGATGTATACCTGTGGAAGTGGATGGTCCCTCCTCCAACTCCAGATGACTGTCCACAGTTGACAGGCCCTCCACTGCTGACTCCTGCAGATGTGCAAGATCTGTAACAGACAGAAAAGTCACGTTACTGTGTGTGACCTAACCTGCCCCCCATAGACAGACCATGACTTACCATGCAGTGATGGGCCACCACCCATCTGGAAGCCACCTCCTGGAACTCCCTGTATGGCACTGTGGTGCGTGATTGCAGCAAACCTGTCCTCTGCCGGTGTGAGCTGCACCACCTCCAGCTGGCCCGACCTGTTGCAGCACGTGCCGCCTGATGGCAGCCACCTTCTCTTTCACCCCCTCCTGTCAGTACCCATCTTCTTCTGACACTCCTGCATGGGCGCTGCTGGCTGCGTGCAGGTTGACCTTGCACATGCCACCTCCTCCCATGCAGCAGCACGGGCCTGAGGTGCCCCACCATCCACTGAGCAGTGGCTCACTGATCAAGGTAGGCATCAAGAGGTGCCTCCATCTTAGCCTTTAGTGAAGTGGGCCTCCTCTTCCACCCAACCATCATAGTCCTCCTCACCCAGACCGCTGGGTCATTATTCAACCTGCAAGGATGACAGTGATTACCTGATGTGCCCAGTACAAACATGCCCCTGATACCACGGTCCAGACACCACCGCAGCATGCAACTCACAAATAAACAGCAGCAACCGGTAATATGGCCACTGCAGAACATTGTTGCACCTATATATACTTAATCCATGCAGGTGGGTGAGGAGCAACTTTAATTAGATACCGTCCAGCTGCACCATTGAATGGCTGATCAGATGATTAGCATATAGCGGCTGAATACTCGGCGCCGTTGCGCTTTGTAATTATGTTGAATGTGCTGAGCCAATGGCACAGTTCTGCGGCATGCATAGTACACCTCACTGCGCATGCCCAGGTAGCTTATGCAGGCATCTTCCATGCTGATGATGTACTGTGCATGGTAGGCAATGCAGGGCAGGCCACCATTGTGCCAGTGGCGTAAGCGGTCACTACGAGGCGCTGTGGCAATGGGCCTTCATAGGCACAATGGCACAACTGCCAGCGATAGTCCACTGTAGGGCTGGCACAGGCAACCAGTGCGCTAGGCGCATAGTCGTCCGATGGCGCTGTCACGTGGCATTACCACCGAGACCCCTGACCCTGTGCACGACCTTTGCCCCCCTGGTGCCATGCGTCCGGCATGGTTGCACCTCTATCGTGCTGATCGGTAACAGCGATGAAGGAAACTCAGCCCGGTGCTGTACCGCGCAGCATTTTCATGTGGGGTGCCGTACTGCAGTGCCATATTGCCTACTATACTGTTTGGGATGGCACACGGAGAGCCCTACAGTTGACTGCCATTGAGTTGGCGAACCTAACATGGCCATTGTGGAGCCACACCATGGGGCTCTGTTTGGGAGAACCACTGGATAGGGCCAGGACCCAGGTCTGGCAGGAGGTGGCCACTGACCTTGTTGATGCCACTGGAAGAAGGAGGAGGACCACAGAGCAGTACAGCAGGCACCGTTATGGGTACCTCAGGAGGAGGGAGCCATACTCTTGCCATCTGCAGTCGCATGCCAGGAGGAGCAATGTGCCTCATCCAGCGATGGGTGATCACGATCACACCCTTGTATTGTTCATATAGGTAACTGTCTTATGTGTGGGGCACATGGGGAGGGGATAGTCTGGGTTAGCTATGAGTGGTGTATACAGGGTATGGAGTGGGTGGGTCTGGCTGGGTGGGTGGGCACACACACATTGGGGCAGAGGACTTTGCTTTGGGATTGTACTGATATTTTCTCTCTTGTTTCCACAACAGGCATGGGCGAGCAATGGCGGCTGGAGGAGCAGCAGCGGAGGAGGGAGGCATGGCGCCAGGATGATTGGAAACCAGCACCGCTGACATCACTGGCCCGATGAGGTGAGTGCCATAACACCGCATGAATACTGCATGCTGTGTAACAGGGTGGGAAGCAGAGCATAATACCATCCATGAACACCACTGCCATGCACATGACTTGTGACAATCGGCACTGTCAGTGGCACTGCATGTCTGGAGTGTGTCAGTGGTGATCCAGCCATGCACTGGGCACATGGCTGTGGCACTGCCTGCACACCACATAGCCACGTTACTGATGCAGCCTTGGTGGTGGTGGTGCTGTGCAGTACATGGGCGGTGGGTGTGTGCAGTGGTCCACATGGCTGTTGCTGCCTGGATGGGTAGGTCTTGTGGACATGGTCACTGTGGATGGGTGCACACATCACCAGGAGCATGGCACATGGCTGTATGCCATGCACAATGGGTGGGCTACAGGAGGATGGACAGTACACCTATTGACACTGATCCCTCATCCTGGGTGACCAGTGACTCCTGCAGATACAACAGGCTATTCAAGAAGCTGCTGTGGGTGGTGGGGAGTCCTGCAGATCTTGAGGACATGCATGAACATGGGTCAGGAGGGGAGGAGGAGGCCAAGGCGACAGCGCCAAGAAGGAGGACCAGGCCTGCCATTGATATCCCATGTGCCGAATAACACCTTCCCCATTTGACCCACCCTCACACCCGTCTTCCTCTCCCATATGTTCACACATGCCCTTACCCACCCCACCTTGTTTCTTTCCCTCCCCCATATGTACATAATTCTGTATATAGTTTTGTTTAATATGTTGCAATACAATTATTTTGATATGAATACTGTGGTGGTCTCTGATTTGCAGCTGGCTATAGGTGCTCAGCTGCAGTGGTACATGGCATCTGGGGTGGTGCAGTCATGGGTATGTGTGTGCGTAGGGGAAGTGTCTATGGTGTGGGAGTAGCTATCAGTTGGTGTCTGTGATGTGTGTGTTGTTCCCTGTGCATTGGATGATTATTGAAGTGGTCCATGGTGCATGCTCTGTGTGTCCATTGTGCCACTGTCAGCCATCCTTGGCCCTTACGTGACGCCTAGCATGTCTGTGACCTGCAAGGTCTGCACCATGTCAGTGGTGGCTGTCCATGCAGGTCATCACTGTAACCGTCATGATGCTGAGTTGCCTCCTGTCACTGATGTGGTGCATGTTTGCCTAAGGTGACACTGTGGCCTAACCCAGTTCATTGTCCCCACCTCCATGCTGTGGCTTGTGTGTGTTGCAGGGCTGTGCACCACTGTCTGTGACTTGTGCTCCAGGCATATGATGGTGGCGTATTGGTCACAGTGCCTGTACATGGAGGGTGTCACTCCTGTGCCATGGAGGACACAGGCTGTGCGTGCTCAGTTTTCATGGGCTACACGGAAGCTTGAATTGCCACACTACTGCGTCCCTGTGTTGTGTCCCCTTGGGTATGGGTGTGTGTTTGCCCTGCACTGTACATCCGGTGTGATGCATGCTTCCGCACCACTGTGGGTGTCTGTGCTGGCTGTTGTGGCTGAAACTGGTGGTTGGGATGTGTCACTTATCCCCTACTGCTGCAGGGTGCTGTCAATCACGGTGTCAGGGCATGCCCTTCCTGTAGAATACCCTCTTGTGCGAATGCATGGTCAGTCTCTCAGCTGTACCTCAGGGGATTGTGCATTTGGCACTGTGTCTACCTTTGTTGCATTGCCGTATGCTGCCACCCACACTGGGTGCTCATGGTGGGACAGCTTGTATGTACTGGTACACGAGGTTGCAGTGTGACAGTGGGGTGGTTTGCATGGGGTTTCCTGCAGTGGTGGTCACTGCTCATGGGGTGTCTGGGTCAGATAGGGTGTGCTGTACACTGGGGGGCTGGTGTGGCAAGGTGGCCCTCCCTCCTTGTGTGGCAGTCTCAGCTGCCACCTGTTGGTGTCCATTCTGTGGGACATGTATCACTGCCCATGACGGTCGTGGTCTTACTATTGGTGCAGTTGTCGTCCTGTTTACAGCCACAGCGTGTTGGACATCCTGGATGCCAGAATGCTGAGACACAGGAGGGCTTCCCCACCCCGCTTCAACAATATCAGTGTGGACAGCCAGATGGCCCCACTGTTGCAATGCTCGAGTGATACCTGTGGGAGTGGGCTGTCCCTCCTCCAACTCTAGATGACTGTCCACAGTTGATAGGCCCTCCACTGCTGATTCCTGCAGATGTGCAAGATCTGTAATAGACAGAAAAGTCACTGGTATTGTGTGTGACCTAACCTGCCCCCCATAGACAGACCAGACTTACCATGCAGTGATGGGCCACCACCCATCTGGTGCCACCTCCTGAACTCCCTGTATGGCACTTGGTGCTTGGAGCAAACCTGTCTCGTCGGTGTGAGCTGCACCACCTCGCTGGGTCCGGACCTGTTGTAGCATCGCGGCCCCTGATGGCAGCCACCTTCTTCACCCTCCTGTCAGTACCCATCTCTTCTTACACTCTTGCATGGAGTGCTGGCTGCCGTGCAGGTTGACGGCACATGCCACCTCCTCCCATGCAGCAGCACAGGCCTGAGGGGTGCCCCACCATCCACTGAGCAGTGGCTCTGATCAAGGTAGGCATCAAGAGTGCCTCCATCTTGGCCTTTGTGAAATTGGGTCCTCTTCCACCCATCATAGTCCTCCTCACCCAGACCTCGCTGGGTGTTATTCAGCCACTATAAGGATGAAAGCAGTGGTTACCTGTGACTGTGTGCAGTACAAAGCATTCGATAGCTATAGTCCACGCGTCATTCAGCTTAGCAATTTAATAACAGCAGTAACTTGAATATGCCTCTGCAGAACATTGTTGCACCTATATATCGCAATCCATGCAAATTAGGTGAGAGCAACTTAATTAGATGCAACGCGAGCTGCACCATTGAATGGCTGGATCAGATGATTAGCATATGGCGGCTGAATACTCCGGCGCCCTGTTGCGCTTTGTCAATTATGTTGAATGTGCTGAGCCAATGGCACAGTTCTGCGGCATCCGCAATACACCCTTACCGCGCATGCCTAGGTAGCTTATGCAGGCATCTTCCCATGCTGATGATGTACTGTGCATGGTAGGTAATGCAGGGCAGGCCACCATTGTGCCAGTGACGCTATGGCGAGGTCACTGTGGCGGCATTGTGGCAATGGGCCTTCATAGGCACTGTGGCACAACTTCAGCGATAGTCCACTGTGGGGCTGGCATGAGGCAACCAATTGGCGCTTGGACGATAGTCGTCCGATGGCGCTTGTGCGTGGCCTTGCACCAGAGACTCCTGACCCTGTGCACGACCTTTGCCCCCTTGGTGCCATGCGTCCGCATGGTTTCAGACTTATCTGTGGTTGCACCCGGTAAACAGCACGATAGGAAATGGCGGTGTGCTGTACCGCTGCGAGCATTTCCATGTGGGGTGCCATGCTGCAGTGTGCCATATTGCCTACTATACTGTTTGGGATGGCACACAGGAGAGCCCTACAGTTGACTGCCATTGAGTTGGCGAACCTTGTGGCCATTGTGGAGCCACACCATGGGGCTCTGTTTGGGGAGGAGCCACTGGATAGGGCCAGGACCCAGGTCTGGCAGGAGGTGGCCACTGACCTTGTTGATGCCACTGGAAGAAGGAGGACCACAGAGCAGTGCAGGCACCGTTATGGGTACCTCAGGAGGAGGGAGCCAGAGCTACTTGCCCATCTGCGGTCGCATGCCAGGAGGGGCATGGTGCCTCATCCAGGTGGGTGATACGTCTACACACTTGTATTGTTCATATGGGTAACACTGTCTTATGTGTCGGGCACATAGGGGAGGGATAGTCTAGGGTTAGCTATGGTGTATAGGGTATGGAGTGGGTGGGTCTGGCTGGGTGGGTGGGCACACACATTGGGGCAGGGGGACTTTGCTTTGGGATTGTACTGATATTTTTCTCTCCTTGTTTCCCCCAACAGGCATGGACGAGCAATGGCGGCTGGAGGAGCAGCAGCGGAGGGAGGAGGACGCAGCGCCCAGGATAGTTGGAAACCAGCACCGCTGACATCACTGGCCCGATGAGGGTGAGTGCCATGACACCATGATTACTACTGCATGCTGTGTAACAGGGTGGGAAGCAGGGCATGGCCACCATCCATGAACACCACTGCCATGCACATGACTTGTGACAGTCAGCACTGTCCAGTGGCACTGCATGTCTGGGAGTGTGTCAGTGGTGATCCATGCATGCACTGGGCACATGGCTGTGGCACTGCCTGCACACCACATAGCCACGTTACTGTACAGCCTTGGTGGTGGTGGTGCTGTGCAGTACATGGGCGGTGGGTGTGTGCAGTGGTCCACATGGCTGTTGCTGCCTGGATGGGTAGGTCTTGTGGACATGGTCACTGTGGATGGGTGCACACCATCACAGGGGCATGGCACATGGCTGTATGCCATGCACAATGGGTGGGCTACAGGAGGATGGACAGTCACACCTATTGACACTGATCCCTCATCCTAGGTGACCAGTGACTCTGCAGATACAGCAGGCTATTCAGAAGCTGCTGTGGGTGGTGGGGAGTCCTGCAGATCTTGAGGGACATGCATGAACATGGGGTCAGGAGGAGGAGGAGGAGGCCAAGACGACAGCGCCAAGAAGAGGAGGACCAGGCCTGCCATTGATATCCCCATGTGCCGAATAACACCTTCCCCCCTTTGACCCACCCTCACACCCGCTCTCTCCCTCCCTTATGTTCACCCCGTCCTCTACCCACCCCTCATCTTTGTTTCTTTCCTCCCCCATATGTACATAGTTCTGTATATAGTTTTGTTTAATATGTTGCAATACAATTATTTTGATATGAATACTGTGGTGGTCTCTGATTTGCAGCTGGCTATAGGTGCTCAGCTGCAGTGGTGTGCATGGCATCTGGGGTGGTGCAGTCATGGGTATGTGTGTATGTGCGTGGGGAAGTGTCTATGGTGTGGGAGTAGCTATCAGTTGGTGTCTGTGGTGTGTGTGTTGTTCCCTGTGCATTGGATGATTGTGTGAAGTGGTCCATGGTGCATGCTCTGTGTCCATTGTGCCACTGTCAACCCATCCTTGGCCTGTGCAGCTGACACCCTTGCATGTCTGTGGCCTGCAAGGTCTGCTGCCATGTCAGTGGTGGCTGTCCATGCAGGTCATCCACTGTAACCGTCACAATGCTGGGTTGCCTCCTGTCACTGATGTGGTGCATGTTTGCCTAGAGACACTGTGGCCTCACGCAGTTGTTGTCCCACCCCATGCTGTGGCTTGTGTGTGTTGCAGGGCTGTGCACCACTGTCTGTGACTTGTGCTCAGGCATATGATGGTGGCGTATTGGTCCACAGTGCCTGTACATGAGGGTGTCACTCCTGTGCCATGGAGGACGCAGGCTGTGCGTGCTCAGTTTTCATGGGCCCACACTGGGGCTTGCTTGCCACACTACTGCGCCCCTGTGTTATTGTCCCTTGGGTATGGGTGTTGTTTGCCCCTGCACTGTTACATCCGTGTGATGCATGCTTCCACGCACCACTGTGGGTGTCTGTGCTGGCTGTTGTGGCTAGTGGTGGGTTGGGATGTGTCCTTGTCTACTGTGCAGGGTGCTGTATCAATGGTGGTGTCAGGGCATGCCCTTCCTGTGTGGGTACCCTCTTGTGCTGATGCATGGTCAGTCTCTCAGCTGTACCTCAGGGGGATTGTGCATGTTGGCACCGTGTCTACCTTTGTTGCATTGCAGTGTGCTGCCACCCACTGCTGGGTGCTCATGGTGGGGCTGGCTTGTATGGTACTGTGGTACACGAGGTTGCAGTGTGACAGTGGGGTGGTTTGCATGGGGTTTCCTGCAGTGGTGGTCACTGCTCATGGGGTGTCTGGGGTCACGGTATAGGGTGTGCTGTACACTGGGGGGGGCTGGTGTGGCATAAGGTGGCCCTCCCTCCTTGTGTGGCAGTCTCAGCTTGCCGGTGGGTGTGCTGGGGCACCATGGCCCAGCTGTGCATTGTTTGCTTGTCCCCATGGGCTGGTGGATATTCCAGCCCTCCCCCACTTGTGCTGTGCTTGGGATGTGAGGGCAATGTCAGTTCTGCTGTGTGTTCCTGTGCCCATCTGTGGCATGGGTGTTGGGCCCCTACCTCCCTGGTCATGCAGTAACATTGCTCTGCTGCTGGGGGGCTCCCTGCTTGCACTATGGCACCCCTGGGCTGCTCAGCTGGGCAGCTCTTGTTGCACCATAGCGCATTGTATCTGCTCAGCTTCCCCTTCCTAATTGCACTATGGCGTAAGTTGTGTGATATTCAGACGTTGGCTGTTGGCGCAATTTGGCTTGGTCCTTTTTTGAATATCGTGTCTATTGCACATGGGCGCAATGGACTTGTGCTTGCTCCTGCTATTGTGCACTTTTTGGGTGCAGTTTGAATATCCAGCCCTCAGAGATTAGATAGACATTCCACAACTTTGTGTTTTCTCCAAGTGATTCCTCTTCCTACACATCCCATTTTCTCACCTGGCCACCTTACTGCCTACTAACATTAGTTGAATACCTGTAGACTATCTGATATGACTCCCCCCAAGGTCCCCTTTACATTGGATGCCATTGCTAGTCATTACACTCTGCTCACCAACCAAGATGGGAGACCTAAATATGCCAAGAGGAGACTGGGAAACCTTGGCATCCTCATCGAGAAAGGTGCAGCTCCTGTTGGCCATCTTCCCAGATACGCTCCTTGCCCCACTGGTGACAGACCTGACAAGGTAGGGGGGGCACATTCCTGGATGTGGTCCAGCAATATGGGTAGCTCATCGTGGGACCTTATTATTGGGGACCCTCAAAATAGGGGGGCAGGGTTGAACACACAGGAATGACTGTGGTTGTTTAAAGGTGGTGGACTTCAGTGGGATGGAGCGGATCATGAGGGGCTATTTAGATGTGGTCATCCAAAGGATAGGGACGGAGGTAAGATGGGGACGGATGCAAAAGAAGTGCCAGGCAGTTACTAAGGACTGCACGTAAGGCCATAAGGGGGAAAAGCTAGGAAGCTGAGTTGTTGGATGAAGGAGGTCCGGGATGCAGTGAGAGAGAAAAAGGCTGCTCATAGCCATCCTAAATTCTCTCCGGGGGCTATATCCAATGATATGGCAGCAAGGTGGGTCACCAGGGTGTTGAGATCGGCAAAGGCTGGGGAGGTGCTGAGATTGACACCGGGAATTGGAAATTGGGAAAAAAGGGTTCTTTAGGTATATCAGGGAAAGAAGACAGGGGAAGGACCAGATGAGTCAGCTCAGGATAGGGGGTTGGTGGGTGTCAGAGGCAGGAGGTACCCAAAGACTGGAGGACAGCAGATGTAGTCCCCTTTTACAAAAGTGGGAACAAAGAGGAAGCAGGGAACTACAGACCAGTCAGCCTCACCTCAGTAGTGGGGAAGATCATGGAAGCACTACTGAAGGAGAGATTGGTGGAACATCTGGTTATCAATGGACTACAGGACCCAAGGCAGCATGGTTTCACCAGGGGGAGGTCATGTCAGACCAACCTCATTGAATTTTTTGACTGGGTGACTAGGGAGGTGGATCAGGGGAGGGCAGTGGACATGGCCTATCTGGACTTCAGCAAGGCCTTTGACACTGTGCCACATAGAAGACTATTACACAAACTGGGGAATATGGGTGTGGGCAGGACAGTAGTGTGGTGGGTAGGTAACTGGCTGGGTGGCAGGACACAGAGGGTGGTGGTAAATGGCTGTCACTCCACAGAGGGAAGAGTGACCAGTGGGTACCACAGGGATCAGTGCTGGGACCGGTCCTATTCAACATCTTCATCAGTGACATTACGTAGGATCTAGAAGGCAGAATTTCATTGTTGGCTGATGACACAAAGCTCTGTAACAGAGTAGACACACCAGAGGGTGTAGACGGAATGAGAAGTGACCTGCAGAAACTTGAAGAATGGTCAGGGGTTTGGCAGTTGAAATTCAATGCAAAAGTGCAAGATAATGCATATGGGGCACAAAAACCCTGGCACAATATATCAATTGGGGGTGAGGATATAGCATGCACCAAGCAGGAAAGGATCTTGGGGTTGTCATCTCTGATGACCTCAAGGTGGGAAACAGTGTGACAAGGCAGCAGGTAAAGCAAATAGGATGCTGGGATGTATAGGCAGGGGCATCACCAGCAGGAAAAGGAGGTCATAATTCCGCTATACAAGACACTAGTGAGGCCCCACCTGGAGTACAGTGTACAGTTCTGAAACCATACCTACGTAAGGACATAGACAGGGTAGAGAAGGTTCAGAGGAGGGCAACAAAGATGGTGCATGGATTGCATCACAAGTCCTATGAAGACAGGTTGAAGGAACTGAACATGTACTCCCTGGATGAGAGGAGGGAGAGAGGGGATATGATAGAGACATACAAGTATCTTACAGGGAAGAACAGGGTGCAGGAAAACACTATTTTCAAGCTAAAAAGATGTTCCAGGACTAGAGGGCATGGGATGAAGTTGGAGGGAGGACGATTCAGAGGAAACATGAGAAAGAATTTCTTCACAGAACGGGTGGTGGACAAGTGGAACACCCTGCCAGAGGAAGTGGTGGGGGCTGAAACAATCACGGGATTTAAGAATGCATGGGATAGACATAAAGGAATTCTAGAGGTCAGGGGTAAGGGCAACAGACTTCTAGGAAAACAAACTGAACTTGCAAGCTCAAATGGGCAGACTGGGTGGGCCATGGGCCCTTATCTGCCGACACTGTCTATGTATCTATGTAGGAGAGAAGGTGGAGTTACTAAATGACTGCTGAAGGGGGTACATTGGTTGAAGAAGGGGAAAAGGATGAGGAAATACCCAGAGGCAGAGTGGTGGATGCACTCAAGGCCCTAAGAGAGGGCAAGGCCCTGTCTCTGCTGTCTGGGTGGTTAACTTTTGGTGGTGGTAGATGCTAAAATGAACAACTTAGAGCAGTCTAGAAGGGCAGCAGCACAAGCAAATAAAATGCTGTGGTGCATAGCCAGGGAGATAACTGCAAGTAATAATGAGGTACTCCTTCCACTGAACAAAAGTCTGGTTAGACCACACCTTGGATACTGCATGCAGTTTTGGTGGCACTACTAAAAGAAGAACATTGCATTGCTGGAGATGCAACAGAGGAGAGTGGGCAGCTCTGCCTACCCGGCACTGTACTGTTGTCCAACATATTCATTGTATGTCTGCTTTTTCTTTAAAGTCTGGCACTAGCAGCGATGTACTACAATGAGAATTCTAACAGAGTCCAAGCGACAACTCAAACAAGAAAAGGCAGATATTCCATATGGTGCCCAAAATACAAGAAAGGAGGATATAGCATCAGAAAGGATCTCACCAACTCTACATATGGTAAAGCTATGTTTAGTGCAACATCAACTTTCAGCATAGCTTTGGGCACCTTGTGCTGTTTTAGGAGATGTGCTAAAACAATGAGCACACCAGTTTGGACAAGGGGGCATGAGTGGTCTGATGTTGCGGTGATTTTGCAGGGTTATGTAGAGACAGTGTGTTGGCTCTGTTGTGATTACTTTACGGTTGAGGTGCTATGAATACCAAATTAGTGCTAGTGTGGAGTTTGCGGCACTGTGTTTTCATTCATGGGTATATTACTGGGCATATGTGTCCAGAGCACTTGAGGACTTCATCTAACATCACACCAAGATAGAAACATAGAAACATAGAAGTTGATGGCAGATAAGGACCGCAAGGCCCATCCAGACTGTCCATTTCTTTTTCTACCTTATGTATGTGCCTTTGGCCTTTGCTCTGTCAATGGCATATCTATTTATACTCATCTGTATTGCTTCCTTTTTTTTTTTTTTTTATTTAGTTGTTTAACCAGGTATAGCACACTAAGCTGAAAGCTTTTTTACAGGAGCGACCTGGGAGCACAAGGAGGTTAAGTGACTTGCTCAGGGTCACACAGTATGCAGGTGGAAGCTGTGGGATTCAAACCCAGGTCTGGTCTGCTGGATGTCACCAAATTTGCAGCTCAGAGCCTTAGACCACTGCGCTATACTGCCTAAATATACTGCCTTATGCTGATCCCATGCTTGTTTGAAGCCCTGAACTGTATTCATATCCACCACTTCTGGAGGTAGGCCGTCCCTTGCATCCACCACCCTTTCTGTGAAAAATAACTTCCTCACATTATCTCTTAATAGACCTCCCTCTAATCTCACGCTGTGTCCTCTTGTCCTGCTATTTTTCTTATATTGAAACATGTTAGACTCTTTCACCTTGTTAATGCCCTTAAGGTGTTTGAATGTTTCAATCATATCACCTCTATCCCTCCTTTGCTCTAGGGCATACATATTGAGCTCAGTTAATCTGCCCTCATACGTTTTCTGATGCAGTCCCTGCAACATTATGGTTGCCTTTCTCTGGACTGCCTCAATTTGGTTAATGTCCTTGTGAAGGTGTGGCCTCCAGTACTGCACGCAGTACTCCAGATGGAGCCTAACCAGTGTCTTGTAATGAGGGATTATTACCTCCCTCTTCCGACTTGTGATACCCCTACTAATACACCCCAACATCCCCTAGCCTTACCTACTGCTTTAGTGGTCTGCTTGGATGATTTCAGGTCATCTGTGATGATGATGCCCAAGTCTCTTTCTTTCTTTTTGACTGCCAGCAACTTCTCTCCCAGCCTATAGGTGGCTTCAGGGTTTCTCTTCCCTATGTGCATGATCTTGCACTTCTTTGAATTAAACCCCAGTTGCCACTCTTCTGACCATTTTGCTAGTTTATCCAGATCTCTTCTCATTCTGCCCACCCCATCTGGATCATCTACTCTGTTGCAGATCTTGGTGTCATCCACAAACAGACAAACCTTACCCTCCAGTCCATCTGCAATGTCACTGATGAAGATATTAAAGAGGACTGGCCCCAGGACTGATTCCTGAGGTACCCCACTTTTGACTTGCATCTCCTCTGACTGAATACTGTTTACCATCACTCTCTGTTTTCTGTCCATCAACCAGTTTGCCACCCAGTTGACCAAAGTCTGACCCACTCCAAGCCTACCCAGCTTATTAATCAATCTTCTATGTGGAACAGTATCGAAAGCTTTGCTGAAGTCAAGGTAGGCAACATCAACTGCTCCCCCTCGGTCCACCACTCTGGTTACTCAGTCAAAGAAATCTATGAGACTAGTTTGACAGGACCTTCCTTTTGTAAACACATGCTGTCTTGGGTCCTGTGCTCCTATCGATTCCAGGTGTTGCACTATCCTTTCCTTAAGGAGTGTCTCCATAATCTTGCCCACTACTGAGGTAAGACTGACTTGTCTGTAGTTCCCTGCCTCCTCCCTGTTACCACTCTTGTGGAGTGGAATCACATGAGCCCTTCTCCAGTCTTCTGGGACCTTTCCTGTACTCAGAGACTTACTAAACAGTTCTGATAATGGCTTTACTAGTTCCACCCTTAGCTCCTTTAGTGCCCTGGGATGTATGCCATCAGGTCCGATTGTCTTGTCCACCCTGGGCTTATTGAGCCCTTGTAGGACCCTTTCTTTTGTGCAGAGACTACTACACACCTCCCCCCCCCGTGTCCATGGTGCTGAGCTGTGGGCCCTGCCCTACCTTCTCATCAGTAAATACTGAGCAGAAGTATCTATTTAGGATAGATGCTTTTACTTGGTCCTCCTCCTCACATGACCCCTTATCCCCTTTGATTTTAGCAATACGCCCTCTGGACTTTCTCCTTTCACTAATGTATCTATAGAAAGTCTTGTCACCTTCTTTTACTGTTTATGCTAGTGTTTCCTCGGTTTGGGCCTTGTGCCTACCTTACTGCCTTCCCTGCTTCCCTTAGGGAAGTTTGGTATGCCTCCCATCTTCATCCTCTGCTGCTCTTATATTTCCTGAAGGCCAGATTTTTGGCTCTGACCTTTTCTGCTACTATGTTTGAGAATCAAAGTGGTTTCCTTCTTCTTTGCACTTCCTTTTCTCACTAACACAATGGGATGTTGCTTCAAGTATTGCATCTTTAATGCTTGCCCACTTTGCCTGTATGCCCTTACCTGTATTTCTTTTTGCCAGGGCTAGCTTAACTCTGTTGGCCATCTTATCAAAGTCATCTCCTCTGAAGCCCCACATTTTTGCCTTGGAATGGGATGATTTTGTTCTAGTGGCCAAATTGAACCATACCATGTGATGGTCACTGGCACCCAGATGACCTTCTACCTAGAGATCTGTGATCCTTTCCCTGTTAGTCAGTACTGTATCTAGGATAGCCCTGTCTCTTGTGGGTTGTTGTACCAGTTGTTTGAGGCCCTCCCCCTGCAGGGAATCCACCATGTGTCTAGTTCTGGCAGATGTCCCTGCTGGTATTGACCAATCTGTATCTGGCATGTTGAAGTCTCCCATTATCAGAACCTTACCTTTAGCTGATAGGGAGAATGGAGTCAATGGTGACTTCAAAAGGGCATGACTATGGGGATAGAGTCAATGTGACTGCCTAGTACTGAAGTTCAGTACCTCTTGGATAGGGTGGCTGGGTAATAGTCAGTGGTGATGGGCAATAGAGTTAATGTTGTCAAGAATATTTACTCAAATCATGAGATTATCAAGGTGAATGACTGGGGTACTTATAGAGTGGCAAGACAAGTAGGGTGGTGGCATGGGCAGACTCAATGGGCATGTTCTGTTAATGCTTGGGGCCACATGTCTGTTAAGCTATGATGCTTCCTGGCCACTGAAATGTGCCAAGCAATAATTGCATGAAGTAATGAGGATTTGTAAATGCTACAACATAACCAGAATGTCAAAACATGAAGTTAATGACATATGCCATTTTTTTTGTCATTCACAGTATGTGTTCGACATTTATTGCAGATGCTATGTGAAGGTTACCAATCAGGACCTAGGGAGCTGGAATCGTCCATTGTTGAAATCAAGGAGAGTCTACCGGCAGTGCTACGTTCGATCATTACACGACCTGATAAGACTGAGGCAGTCACAAATTTAATCAGCAGATTTCACATGGCACACTAGTTCCACTAATCCAGTTGGTTGCATTGTTGATGCATGTGGTTGTGACCAATAGTTGCTTGCCCCACTTAATGTGTGTAGTGTGGTCACTGGGACCATATGCAACAAATGCACAACTGTTCTGCAGGATGCAGTTTGCCAGCAGACTAAAGACACAGTGAACATTCATTATTCTCGACAGTAACAGACTCGATGGATAGATGCCTACATTGGTTGTTGTGAACAAACTCTTTCTAAGGGGTGTAAGGTGGAGAAAAGTGACATAGTCATGTGCATCGAAGCAGCAGTACCAGACCATGTTGGCACAGAAAGTGACGATAATTGGATTAAGCGTCTTGGTTACTGGGCACGCACTGTATGTGAAAGCATGCCATGAAGTACCTGGACATATGACCACTGTAAGGTCTAGCTGACATGGTGTCACAATGGACTTCATGTAGTCACTGAGACAACAATGTTAGTGTGATTCAGTACACACTGTATTAATCTATGTGGCTTGTGAGCGCATGAAAAACGTGGCGACACTGGGGCAAGTCTGCATGATAGAAAAATTTTATTTAGTGCACATCACTGATAGTGTCATAATGACTACAGCAAAATGATCACTTTGCTAAAATATTGCACTGAACTAAGTCAATACTTCAAGCTTCCTCACAGTGCATCTTGGCATGTTTTCCAATTGACATTGAAGTGATGCCATTTAAAATGTTTTACAGCTTGGAGACAATGTGCAACCCACTGCCTGTGTAAACACTGAACTAAGGATTAAAACAATGTACAGGATAATTTGTGTTGTATGTCAATGAATACTTTCAGTGAAACAATGAATGTTTTTTGCAGTGTCAATTGTAAGCATTTATACAGGGGGTGTGTGAAAAAAGATTAGGCAGACAGAAGATCAGCAAAACTTCTGAGTTTTGATTGAATGGTTGCTCAGAAATCAATTTATGATCTATACAGAAATTCAGCATGCATCCACCGTTACCACATATTGAAAATTTGACAAACATTGCCTCAGCCACACCAGACAACCCACAGGTGGTATACTGTAGTACCCATCCACTCCCTGACTTCCCAAGATACGATACCCAGTATTTGTTCGGTACTTATTTCCTGTTGGTGTAGTGCTAGTGCCTCACCACATACCCAACTGAGATATTGCAACCCCTCCCACACCCCTTGTAATGCAACATCCAGGACTGCACCAAATGCTATCCATTTTCTGCAATCGCTCTAAAGTATTTATTTATGTCTCTCAATGATTGCCATGACATAACAATGTCAAAAATATGTCCCTGAAACTTTGGACTTCTCTGCTGGACAAGCAAATGTTATTCAGTGTTGAGTTTCCAGATAAAATTCAAAATTACTACAGCTGACAAAGACTTGCATAGTGCACAAAGGATTGTCTCTTGGTAGTAACACCAAAGCAATGTACTGCTCAAGGGAAGTGAAAACCAGTGTACAGTTGCTATTGATTCAGGAGTGTGTCCCTTATGGTCCTCATCACACTGGAAGGCAGGGGAACCTGATTGTGATGTCCAAGAAACCCAAATGTCCACCTCACAATCTGTCAATAGGCAGTGTATTGCAGTCTCCTGTGGGGGGGCACAAAAAAAAAAGGAGGAGGCATGTCAGCACAGCAGTAGCTGAAAGGGTGTATAATTTCACAGTAGAATGGACTGAGCAATGGACTGAGCAGAGCAGTATAAATAAATTACAACTACAATTGTTTCCGCCCAGGTGGCACTGAGAGTTGAGGCTCACCTTGAACCACACCAGCGACCTGGGTACAGGTACGTGGGTGAGCCTGGGGGAAAGGCGGGAGCATCCTACTGACTGCAACAGTAGTCATACATGGCAGTGCCGTTGGTGCCATCGCATGCTCATGCCAGATGGGAATGATGGAACACGCTAAAGATCCTTGACAAGCTGTGTCAGGGAGGGCACAACAGCCATGCCACTCTGACTCTGGATGTTCCCCTAGGCCCTGACCCCAGACTTCCATGGTACTTGGGTATGTACACAATGTAATGGGGACAATGTGGGAACAGAGGATGCAGTAGAGCAAGGCATTTGGAGCAGCGTGAGAGCTGAGAGCTACGCCACACTGGGGAGGGGGGAAAGTAAACATAGTTCATAATGGTAGAAGAGATAAACAGGATTTAAAAGAAATGTTTGTTTTAAATAACATCTTACTCCACATAAAACTCTTCCTGATTGATGTCATCTGGATACTGTTGTTGATACAGGTAATACGCAGTTTCCAACACCCATGGATTGAGGCAAACCCCTTCAAAACCAGGGTGTTGTGTGATGTACAAGGCTTCAGTGTCACTGGCATTCCCATGAGCTGTCTGTATCGGATTCAAAATCTCCGGAACCTCCCTGCAGCATAAGTTGTTTATCATCTGATCCTTGTGTTCACTGTTTATACATGTGCACCTAAAAGGAAATCATGACATTAATGACACGAGACATGGTAATCTGTTATATATTTTGCAATTTAAGACTGATGAAAGGGATAACACATTTTTATTTAATTTCTATATTGAATTGGAAGGAACTGTGTGCTATGACTTTGCTCATGGGGAAACAGTTTGATTGCAGAGTTGTAAACGGAAAAGTGCAGTATGATAATACATTTTACGACTGTCCAACTGAAAATTAACTTCATAGAAGTAGCATTGACTATGAACTGATCCATCCAATACAATGAAATGCACTGGGTGGGCAGGGCGTGCACAAACACTTTTAAGTTAGGTGCAGGGGGGACAGAAGTGAGAGTGAGGAAAGTGTACAGAGAGGGCCATGATGGCATGTAGCAAGCATTCACTTGGTGCCAAGAGTCTAGTCATGGACTGATGCTCATGGAGTCTGTGCTTGATCAGAAGTGGTAGGGTGGTGGGGGGAGAGTCATAGGTAGTCTATGTGTTGACAGCTGAAAAGGAGATGGAGTGGTCAGCCTATGCTGCAACTCACAAGCAGTAACTGTGCCCATTATATACCATTGACTATAAAACACAAACGCTCTGCCAATACAAATATGACAGACTTGTGGTTCATGCAATGGATGCTATGAGTGTGAAAGGTGCACTGGTCACATGCTGAAGTGGGGCAAGAACTGGCGAGCATACTTCGACTATAGGCACCACTGTCTATGTGAAGTAGTGCCTCATGCACCACCAGAAATGACTATATTCCTAATTCAGAATGTGAACACCTCATTACGCTTTTCCCAGTATGCTGAACAAGCAACCAGTTCTGATAATCCATCAATCCAGCTACTACTATCACTGCGAAATAGTGTCACCTCAGCTACCTCCAGAACATATATTTGGTGAAATTCCGTACCAGTCCATGTTGTTAAGATGGTCTTCACCCTGTACTTCTACATCAAAGGTGGATAGACCACCATCCTGTGTGTTTACTCGGGCCATCGGCTCAAAACGATATGGTGCTATTCCCAGCTGTACATCACTTTCTTCATCCTCACCACTGGAGTACAAACTCACTTCCACACCAGAGGACATGGATCCATCATCAAACTCATAATCAGTGCTGGAGTCGAACTCTTCATCATCAATATCATGTTCAGAAGTAGACATGGTGCACTGCAAAAGAAGAAAAACCCAATGTTGGCACAACCATATGTTAAGGTCATGAATTTGCACTGTGGATACGACAATGGAAACGTACATATCAAAGGAGACAAAAAAGGGCCATTAGTGTTACAAACCCTCTCATTACACCAAGACACAGCCTCATAGTGTTGAGATCCTCTGGGGTTGCCATCAATGAAACAGAGAGGACCTTTGGTCAATCGGACGCATGAGATCACAGTTTTACACACAGCCATCAAATAGATGGAAAACTGATGATTTCATCACTAGTATTTTTTAAATTTTCTGACTGTAGCATTTGAAGGCTTGATCATGACATATTTCAAAACATCAAGCACCCATGGTGTATGTGTGGGGTCACAAAAGCTGAGAATAGAGGTGCAACATAATCATGCTGGAAGTGACACCTGCACACAGTTTCCACCAGACATCTGCCATGTGGTAAGGGGGTGGTTAACAACATCAGTGGGATATTACAGAGTCGATTTAGTGCTGCCTACCATCTATCAACCTCACACACTAGGTTGTGACGGCAGTCTGATGGCACAAGGTTTTTACAACCACTATCTACGGTGTTAGGCTCTGTAATGAATCCCATTACTAAAGTTGCACAAAGGGCATGGAACATCTTTGGATACAATGACATGCACTCCAGAAACTGCTGTGCATGTCACAAGAAGGTGTTTGTGCACAACAACAAAAAATACCATGTATAGTGTTAGTGCATAGGTAAAAGAAAAATCAGTGCAAAGACTGGCAAATATTGATTACACTGGAGCCAGTTCAGCCAGTTGAGCAGCAATATGAAACAAGAAAAGCAGTAAAAAATAAGTGAGTGCTGTGCAACAATGCAGTCTTGGAATTGATACCTGAAAGGGTTTGGATGAGAATAAATATATTTGACGTAAATATTTCTGAAGCAATAGGATTCAGATAACCTAAATATGGTGTATTGAAGGCAAGGCAGATGGCAAGGTGACACAGGGGTCTGTAGTCAGCAATACGCAATGCATATATCAGCAACACCGCAGAAGGATTGAGAGGCAAAGTGTGTCTGCTCAGGAAACAGACTTCTGTTCCAGTGTGGACACAGATTGTCTGGGTATGTGAGGTGTGGTGGAAATAAAAAATTAACAGTGAGTAGTGCACTTTCTCTGTGTAATAGCAGGATAAAGCAGGGATCAGTACTAGGACCAGTACAGTTTTCTGTATTCATTCATGACATTGCACAGGGACTGGATAGAAAGGTCACCCTTTTTGCAGATGCCACCAAGATATGCTAGAGGGTGCCTGGCAAGGGGTACATGGAGAAGATTGAAAGATGGTCAGAGATGTGGCAACAGAAGTTAAAGGTGAAGAACAAAATACTGCGCATGCATAGAGGGTGCATAGAGGGAACACAGGGGAGAGTAACATTTGGGGGGACTGACTGTCACCTGAGAGGAAAGTGAGCAATGCAGTGGGCAAAGGCAACTGTTAGGAACAGTGGCATGCTGCGGTTCATAGGCAGGGGTATCACTAGCACGAGGTGGGAGGTTGTACCACCGCTGCACCAAATTAGTTAAGGCCTCTCCTGGAGTACTGCATGCCAACCCTGCACATGGGCATAAATAAGGCATAAACTGTCAAGAGAAGGGAGACAAAGATGCTGCAGGACTTGCACCAAAAACTTATGAGGAGAAAGTAAGGGACGTCAAAATGTACTCCACTGATATAATGACACAAGATGATCAAAGGTGGGAGGTGAGGACTAATGTGGGAATGCTGACGTGCCTCATATGAGCACCTACTACTTGGCACCACAGCCTCTGAAATTGGGCATAGTAAGGACAGTGAGTGACATAACCATATGACGAATACTGAGACAGTGTCATCTAGCCTAATGCATTGGATAGTGTTGTAGGGTGCATACTTGGTTACTTGGTTCAAAGGACAAAAGAAAGCTGTACTAATCGAGATTGTCCTCCACATGTGGGTCTTGTTGTGATACTATCTGTTAACCAATTGTCGTTTGATTTTAAAAGTCGTAATAGTAGTTGAGTCAATACGTCTTGTAGAGTATTCATAATCTCGAGTTCTGAGAAAAGTTTTGTCTTTTGTTTGTATTACATTTATTAATATCCGTTGTTGTTGTTTAGCCTGGACAATTTTTCTGGAAGATAGTATACCACATTGCTCCATCAAGGTGGGTGACTTAACAATCTTGAAAGTTGTAAGAGACTTCTGTTCTTCTGTGATTAAGGAATAAACCTGTCTTCTGTAGTCTAGACTGTAATCTAGATCAAAGTGTGAATAATTTTGTAGCCCATTTGGATCCTTTCATCCATCTATATCTTCATGAGGTAAGGACTCATGGTTTTTATACTCAAGTAGGCCTGTTAGAGATCTATACAGAGTAATGATGCACTTGTTCAGTTTTAAACAAATGTACTATTTATCCTACAGAAGAGCATCGGTTTGATTTGCATTTTATTACAATGAGAAGTGAGAAAGTTTATTGTTTACTTTGACCCCTAGATCTTTCGACGAGGAAACCTTAATATTTATATTGTTTAGTGTATACTGTTTGAGGTTATTTTTTCCCATATGTGAACAGTTATTTTACATTAAAGTACATTTTATTTGTAAGAGCCAAGTGTTTGATTGATGCAAGATCAGTTAATAAAGACTGTGTTAGCTGCATTTCGCAGTGCCCCCTAGTTTAGTATCACTGCAAACTCATTAGATGTTAGATGAACAACTTCATATCGCTGCTGAAAATATTGATACCAGGGTGGTCCTAGATGGAGCCCTGTGGAACACCACCCCACTTGACCCAAGTCTGACAGATGTCATTGACCAACCTCTGGATCGATTAGTCAGCTTATCCATAAACTAATGTTGGAAAAGCCTAAATGAAAGAGTTTATTAATCAAAATAGTATGTGACACTTTTGTCATTGGCCTTGCTATAATCTAGTAAATGACGCCTGTAGAATGTTTAAATCAAGATGCATGCTAATGTAATTGTAGAATGATGGCAGTTTGAAAAAGACAAACCTGTTCTAAACTATGTTGAGTTGGTCAGTTGTGTTTAGGATTCTATTTCTTTTTCAGAAGTATTTTGATTACTTTTTCCAGTAATTTACAAGGAATTGAAGTAAACTGATCGGACGATAGTTATCAACTTTTGAATGGGAACCCTGTTTGAAAATGGGGTTACATGTCGCTTAACCAGAGGGAACCCATCTCTGGGAGAGATTTATTAGTATAATAGTAGTGGTAGGGTAATAGTGTCTTTGACTCCCAAGAGGAATTTAGAACAGATGTCATCGGGCCAGGACTTGTTGATTTTAATAATTTGTAACATTCTGTAACACCTTATATTCTATATTGTCTAATGGAGGTCTATCAGAAAGAGTTGAGATTGATCTTGAGTAAATACTGATAAAAAGTAATTATTTAATGCAGAGGCAGTTGTGAAATCAGAGTTATTATTGTTTTAATATATGATTGTGAAATAATATCCCTAAAAGCATACAAAAATTCTTGTAATACCATCACTCCTGGAGTGATAATACTACTGTTCAGTGATAATACTATCGCTCGGTGCGTATTATATCGCTCGCACCAACGATAGTATTATCAAGAAAGTCAAGAGCGATGTCCAAGTCTGTCCCCAATGTGTTAAAACCGCGTGCCTTCTGATTGGGCTGCTTCCTCTGTATGGGCAGAAGGAGTCTGAAAATATGGCGTTTGCTCGGGCCGCTTAGCGAGACAATCTTCCGTTAAGCAACCGGGTTTTTTTTTAGGGTTGAAAACTATTGGGCAACCGGACTTTCTCTGGGGTTCTCTGCTCGCCTTATCGCCACTTACCCCCAAAAAATGGCCAAATGAAGCCCACAGCAACAGCCGTCCACACACAGGACTGGGGAACCTGCCAGCACGCACATCCACCCGCTAACTCAGTGCTGAAATGGAGGTGAGTCAATTCACCTCCTATCCATATATTAAAAAAATAACAAATAGGTTCTGGCATTACAAGGTAGTAATTACATCTCGAGGTTCTGGGGACACATGAAACCTCTGAGAGCTTCAGCCTCGAGGTTTTCTGTGTCCCCAGAACCTCTCGATGTAATTACTACCTTGTAATACACCATAACCTATCTATTATTCTATTTGTTTATATTTAAGGGGCCTATTGTTCTGCTATTTCCCTTTTTACTGTTTAAGTAGGCATAAAGTGATTTGTGTGAAACTTTCGTGTGTGCAATACGAAATTCTAGGTTACTTTTAGCTTCCAAAATGAGTTTTTTTAATATGTTGACCGATTCCCTATGTTGAATTAATAATTCATTGTTTGTATACGTGGGAGAGTTTTTCAATAATGAAAAGAACTTTCGTTTGCATGCAATTTGTGTTTTTATAGATAAATTAAACCATGGCAGAATTTTACCTTTATTATTATACTTATGTATATCTGGAATGTACTGTTGTTCAAATATTTGAATTTGTGTTTTTAAAAAATCCCATGCTTCATTAGTATTAAGAGGACAAAAAGTGTTAACCCAATCAAATGCTCCAAGGTGATGATTTATTTTTTGAAAATCTGCTCGACCATATTGTTTAATTTTTTGCTTATTTATTACTGGGCGTTGGGATATTGGGATAGTAAAAAGTATTGACATGTGGTCACTATTTCCAAGAGGTTCAGATATTAATAGGTTATTCACAGGGATGTCTATATTTGTTATAACAAGGTCCAAGATGTTGTTACCACGGGTAGGTTCCTTGAGCAGTTGATAGAGCCCCGGATCAATAATGGTTGTGAGAAATTTATTATCGTAATGATTTGAGCCTATTAATGTATCCCAGTTTATAGTTGGTAAATTAAAGTCACCTAAGATTAGAACAGAGCCATTGTTGGCTAGCTGGGAAATATCATCAGTTAACCTTGAACTTTGGGTAGAGTCTGATGAAGGAGGGTGGTAACAAGTTCCGACTAAAATTTGTGGAAAGTCCTTAGGTTGAATATACACCCATACACTTTCAGACTCTACACTTGCTGAAGATTTATAGGAGATGATGCTATCTTTGACATAAAGACTAACCCCACCACCTATTTTGATATCAGGTTTATTTTTAAAATAATGTTTATATAATCTGATATTTCGGCTGTCCAAATTCTATCAGAATTGCCCCAAGTTTCTGTAATGGCTATTATAGATAAATCAAGAAGATGGGCCTTAAGTTCTAGCTCAGCATGTTTTGCAATATTTAAGGATCGAGCATTGAGAGATAGAATATTTAAATGATTTTGACTTCACTTTATTTAGTGAAGCAAAGCATTTGCAAGGCCCATGGCTGAATAACTGGGTAAAACAGCACAGCGGGTATGGACTACATGTGCAAATAGGTGTGAGAGAATGTTAGTTAAAAGCAATTGAGTGTATGCCAGAATATTTGTGTCTGTTGGTGCCTGTAGAATTGGGGAGGGGGCAGAGAAGTGTGAATGATTGGGAGTGGACCAGCACTAAACACACTATCTCTTCTCAGTGTGCATACTACCACCAGTCAGTAAACATACTGAGTAGTGTCATATGGTATAAATTTCACACCTACAATCGCATCTGTGTTGTGCTCAGTGAATTGGCAGACTACTACAGGTGGATAACTTGAAACTCAAAAATAGTGGTTGTCAGTTACAGAAATCCATTTGTCTCCTGGTAGGTCTTGTCAGCTGTCGAAGTGTGCCTTTTTTCACTTTCTGGTCACAGAACCGGATCAACCATATCAACAAACTCAATACCATGTGGAAGGTAAGTGAGGACCACCTAGTTGCTTAGTCACCCAAGTTGGGGCTCACAGCTGTCTGACTGAAGTAGTGTTCAGCCAGCACAAAGGACTCCCACACTCAAGTGTGGCGCTGGTCCCAGTGTACACTTTGTGGGCTGAAACATTTTGGTTTACTTACTGTTTACTGTGGTATAGTACATCATATCGGACTAATGTTGCTTAGTTCTAGGCTGACATCATTCACTACAAATATGAGAATCCCCCACAGCTGATACCTTGAGCAGTAGTCTGCAGTCTGTAGTGCATGTTGGAGCTCTTATAATCTCTGCTCAGATATTTTCTGGGACTGCTGTTCTCCAAGGATGAAGTTCAGTCCTATGACTAGAACTAAGCAACATTAGGCCGATATGATGTAAAACTTTCCAAACAGTACATTGCACCAGGTTGGGGTGCTCGAATAAATGTAGAACAAACTTATCTGAACAATCCAGCACTCACCACCATCAAAAAAACGCTGCTAGCTGAAGTTCCACAAAGTGCAAAGTTTATTGAAGTCCCAGTGGACAACATGTCCTGACTAGTTTCAAACCACCATTCTTTATCAAAAGACATGCTGCATTATTAAAACACCGCCTTTAAACAGGCACACAATCATGACATCATCAATTAGTACCCCTAAAACAACAAGTATAGAGTGCACCAATAACTATATAAAGTGACTACATGCTTAAAATAAATTATTTTATACAAAACACTTCTACACCATCTAAACATATAAAAACATTAATAAATGCTTAAATTATACATACATTAAGATTCTTTTAAAATCATCTTTATAAATATATAAATCATAATATTTCTAGTATTACCCTCCTCCTGCTCCACCACCCTTCAAACAAGTGTTGTGCACCCCCCCACCTTGGGGACTGTGAGCCCCCCTGCCCTGTCCAAATCATTTTTACCCCTACTACTTCCAATGGGCAGTCTGTTCTGTGGTTCCACTACCCTCTCAGTGCAGTACAACTTACTCACATTTCTTTTGAACTTTCCCACCACCTACCTTCAATGATGCCACCTAGTGAATAGATTACTATTTCTTACAAATATGATTGCTATGATAGCCCAGATGTATATTTTGATAAAGACAGTGTATTTAATATATAACAATTACCTTGTTTATTTAGGTAGTGTTTCTTTGAAAATATTTCTAAATGTATACTGTCCTATGCTTACCACAATACAAATTTTTTCAGTGCTGTGAGATCAGTACAAAGATTGTTACATATTTGTTCTATGTACAGGGCCACATTTTCATGAAAGTGACCTATGTATTGAAATGTGGAAAAAGCTAGTGCCCATTTATGAAAGTTAATTAGAAAATTGTACAGACTGACACAGAGCCACATATCAGATTTGTCTATGGAGGGTGGTGGCAATCCTGGACTATGAGATGCTTTCGTGCAACTGACGTAATATAATGGCAAAAATAAATCCTGAAACATGATTGGTCAGCTGAGACCTTGACCCATGATGTTATCCCAGCTTATCATCACAAATCAAATCCCAGCACACCGATGACCATATCAGATGTCACAGACATCATTGCATATGCCATGTCCAAGTTGACCACACTTTGCATGGTCAGTATGAATCATGCCAGTTCTTTTTTCTTGGGTTTTTTTTTTATGCTGAATTTCCTTTCTTTCACAGCTCCCAAAATATATTAAAATCTATACCAAAAGCCTACCCCATTTTTTCTGTGATGAATTCATAAAAAAAATCTGAAAGCCACTCTAATCCACTTCGCTGTTGGTGCCATCCCTGCTTTGCCCTAGACATTATGAGCGCTCTGCTCTACTCGCTGATCAGTGGTTTCAGGCTTTTTGTTTACATCTTTTCTGAGCACAAACTGTGCAGACTGTGCTGGAATAAGCAAAAAAGACTTGACATAAAAGGAGTGAGGTTGGGGTGTGGGGTGAGAGGACTATGAACTTACTCCTAAACCAGCCACTGCTCTTTGCCCAAGAATGAGTGTGTGTGCTTTTCAAAAACACACCATGCTTCATTGACTTTCTCTCTGTTTTCTCTCTTGTTGTCTGGGTACAAATGCATGCTAACTGTACCGGGAGAAGGTGCACGGCACAAACAGTCAGTTGCAATTTGTAGGAATTGGTCCCATGGGGGGTTGATCTCATCAAGCAAAGCGGGACTTCATATTTTTATAGGAGAGGTATATTTTACCTCATAGTATTTGTAGGTTGTTATTTTTTTTTCTTTTGTTGCCATTTGCTCCTTTTTCTGTTATTTGCTGAGTATATTTTTTGCTTACATTGTAGTACTTCAGGGACGAGAGGTAGCGGCTACACACCTGTGTTCGCCAGACGATCAAAGCACACTGATCTCACTCTACCATTTAGGTCAATCAAGCTAGAATTCAGGGGAAAATAATGTTCCACTCAGACGATGGAATATAATCACAGTGCTGCATTTACTAGATGAACACAGCTCTACCTGAAAGAAAAATGTCACAGTTCAACTCATTAGTTTGGGTGAATGAAAACTGGCACATACGCTAAAGCTCTGCAGTGGCAAATATCTGATAAGCAGAATTCTACAAGCAAATTCACATCAGAACAGAATCACTGTATGCCTGGCATGTGTTACTGAAAAGCAAACATAGAACTACCTGAAAGAAAAATGCGATAGTTTACCAGATGAATTCGGGCAACAGAAAACTGGCACATAGGCTGCAACCCTGAATGAATGAATGAATGAATGAATGGGGTTTGTTATTCATTTAATAACGTCACAGTCACTTCCGGTTTGGTGCTGCTGGACAACTGAGTTTTTTAGAGTCAGCTCACTGTGGGAGTGCACATAAGGGTAAAATTTGACATTTCAGTAGCAGATACTGGAAAAAAAGACACACACTAGGACTAACAGCACCTTGTTACTGCTAAATCAAGAAAGTGCCTCTGAAATGAGAACCTGCTCTTTAATCTCATAATCAAATCCTCAGGATGCTCAGAGAATGATAGAATGTGGTCAAGTCACACACCTAGGTACTTAAATTTAGACACAAATTCCAGCTTTTCACCTGATTGTTGTGATTTGTAGAGGGGATCCAGAGTTGGTCAGGTTCCCTACTCGATTACCAGGAGAGAGAAGCATCGCTTTTGTTTTTTTTGCATTAAGTAGGACCTTTTTATGTAACAACTGATTCTGTAGCAGGTTAAATTCAGCCTGGAGATCTGCACAAGCAGGCTCAGGTGTAGGACGACTTATGTACAGTACTGTGTTATCCGCGAACAAATGTACTTTGGCTTTGCATAATCTATCATCAATATTGTTAATATAAATGGCGAATAGTAGAGGTCCAAGGATGGATCCCTGAGGCACATCTCTTTGTAAAGGTTTAAGTGGGGAAAGCTCGCCTTCTGCCTTAACCTGCTGTAGCCAACCTGTGAGGTAATCAGTGAACCATTGCAGAGATGACAAATCCAGACCTATGCTCCTTAAGAAGGAGAGAAGCAGGTTATGATTGAGTGTCAAAAGCCTTGCTTAGGTACAATAATACAGCACAGACAAAGTTTTTACCATCCAGGTCACGCAGCCAATCATTGGTTACCTTGGCCAGGGCTGAAATGGTACTGTGCTTTGCTCTGAAACCAGATTGCACAGGGTTTAATAGGTTCATGGATTGAAGATAAGTCCTAAATTGTTTGCTCACTATCTTTTCCAACATGTTTGACAAAATAGGAAGGAGAGAAATAGGTCTGTAATTGTTAAGGTCACAAGGGTTCCCAGATTTAAACAGTGGGATGATATGAGCAATTTTTCATAGAGGGGGTAGGATCCCCTGGAACAATGACAGATTGAACAGATGAGTAATTGGCACTGCTAAAACATGGTAAGCAATCCTTAGGAAGTAGGGGGTCAAGGTAGTTGGCTCCAGCACTTTTCTTGATGTTCAGCTGAAGTAGAAGATCTTCAAACTCTTTCATGGAAGCAGGTTGGAATTGGGAGGAGGAGAATCATGGTTTTGTAGTCCAAGTTGGGAACATAATGAGTATGCAGGGGAGTTGTCAAAGGCAAGACTTGCAGTGGCAAAATGATTGTTAAAGGAATCCAGTATCTCCAATCTATCACAAATAGAGGTGCTCCATAAGTTAATCTTAAGAGGAAGGGAGTTGCTGGGCGTATGCCTAGATAGATCCTTGATGGTCTCCCAAAATTTGGAGGAGTATTTGGCAGCTGAGTCTAGCTCAGCATGATAAAATGTAGCCTTAGCTTCTTTAATCATTTTTGTGCATAGATTCCGTGCCTTCCTAAACTGGAACCTATCCACCTTAGTCTTAGTTTTACACGTAGTCTTCCAGAGCTTATCCTTAGCTATCAAAGAGGCCTTTAGTTCTGCCATAAACCTTTGACAAGCTTTATTCCTTACTCTGACCTTAACTGTGGAGACATACTTATTTAAGGCCTCAGACACTATTTCATGAAATATAATAAGCCGTAGTAACTGTGTTAGCCAAGCAGGAATTCAGCCAGCGTAGGGAATATTTCAACCCATCAATGTGAGCAAACAGGTCAAAGTTACGTGTGGATCTCTTAGTGGAAAACCTTGAAGCAGAAGCTGTCCTATGATTGATCTGATGCCAGCAATAAACCAGTGATTGCTGACATCTGAGAAAAGATACCGGCATGGGAAAATAAATGTGGTTTAGTTACTAAGAGTATATCTAACAGTGTACTATAGCTTGGGGTTATTTTGTTTGGGTGCGTGAATTCATCTATCAGTTGCACTAGCCCAAAAGAGTTGCAAAGAGTTTTAAGAGGTATGGAGGATTTGGATAGCCAGTCTAGATTGATGTCCCCTAAGATGATAGTTTCAAGAGTCCTATCTTCCTGACCTATTTATGGTCAAAGATCAATTTTTAATTAAATAAATTATGAATTGGAGCTCAGATTTATTGTTTTGCAAATTATTTGTGAATTTGTGTTTATTTATTGTATATTTTTTTAAATTATTGTAAGGTGCCTTGGTTGAAGAAAGGTGCCATATAAATAAAGTTTCATTCATTCATTCATTCATTCATTCATTATACAGAGTGCAAGGGAGGAAGATAAGTCAATTTTTAGGAACAGACCTTCAGATTAGTTTTTGACAGAGGATAAGTTAAGGCAAGATACTGTATATTTCTCCTAGAGGTAGATGGCCACCCCTCCACCTCTAGTTTGTCTATCTGCTCTGAAAAGCAGGTAGTTAGGAATGTTGATGTCCCTATCTGGGGTGGATGGTCTTAACCAGGATTCAGAGATCACCAGAACATCCGGCAGGGTATGGTTAACCCAAGTCTGGATCAAGGTAAATGTTTTTATAAGGCTGCAGGCATTAACATGCATGAAACACATTCCTTTGAGTCTGACAAGGTTGGATGGAGATAGGATGGCTTCAAGTGGGCCCAGGTTTAGCTCAACATTGCCCAAGCACAGCAGGAGCAAGAGCAAAATCTTACTTAGGACAGCAAGAGTTAGTCTGAGGATTCTTGACCTCATCCTTCTACGAGGTTTGTCAGCATTGGTAGGCCAGGCAATGTATCTGGGGCTACATAGCCCTAAGGCTATTGAGATTAACAGCCTGGCAGTGAAGTGCAGGGGAGGATGATTACCATGAACTATAGGTGAAGTGCCCTGTATGGGTGAGTCAGTGTAGGTACCACCATATAGGATACCCTGCAGATGAGGTTGCAGTAGGGGAAGCATCGAGCACATAGGTATTTGTTAGAAGAGTTGCTATGCATTTGACATTCTAAGAGCATGTCATGATCTCCATTCTGGGATGGGTATGAAGCCCAGTAAAGAGCACATGGCACAAGGTAGAGGAAGATTAAGTGGGATAGCCAACAATTACCCTACATAGTGGATTTCCTAGGTTGTCTTCAATAATAGTGTGAATTGCAGCAAAACCTGGCTTTGGTGATCATAGGACATGCAACACGACTCAGGAGAGACAGCACCTCTAAGAGAGTGGCATGGAGGAGGAGCAGAGTTTTACTCGTATTGGATGACCACCGTAACAGGGGGTGGGGTGGTGAAGGGGGTGGGAAGATAGAGTATTTAATAAGAGGCGGGGGTAGGGGATGGGTGAGAGGGTGAAAATTATCAGCTTCAGCCTTACCTTGCTTGCCTTGGGTCCAGGCTCAAGGAGTCGGGCGACAACTGGGGAAGTGCCGTCCACCCTGTGGCTGAGTCTCCCCTCTGCTTGTGAGCTGGGAGCCCTGGAAAGAAAGGAGAGAGCAGATTAAATGCAGGTCTGAGACAAAGGATTGTCAGAGCCAGCAGGGGTCCAAAATTAGCAGGACAAAAGCAGGTGTATTGGATTGGCGACCAAAGGTGTGGACCAGCAGGACACAGCCAGAAATGGGCTGTAAACACTTAAATTCCTCTAACTTGTCACTCTAAAATTCACAGCAATTTGATTTAACAAGAGATTACAGACTTTTACAGAAAAAATCAGCAGTTTAAACATAAGGTTTCTGCAGTTTAAAGTTCAGAGCAGGGACCAATCGGAAACCAGCCCTAAAATGCACTCACATTCTGATTGGTTATCGGCTTCAGCCGTACCTTGCTTGCCTTGGGTCCAGGCTTGTGGAGTCAGGCAGCAACTGGGGAAGCGCCGTCCACCAGGTGGCCGAGTCACCCTCAGCTTGTGAGCTGGGAGCCCTGGAGAGGGTAATTCTCAGCTTACATAATGTGTAACCATGAGCAAGTCACTTAACATCTTTGTGCTCCCAGGCGACAACTGGAATCAAGCTTCAGCTTAGTGTGCCTTTCCTTGTTAAACTGTTTCCTCTTCCCTTTTTCATTAAACCTGGGCCATTAGCCCAAAAGAGGCTCCACTAGCCCACCTTGACTACTATTCTAAAATACTGTCCACCTGGTCATCCAGAGCACTAAGGGGTTTTAACAGACCTTTTTCCCCAAACAGCACTTTCTCTACACTTTCATATCTTTATTATTTTATTTCCTTTCTCCTATATGTCAATTTTCTATGTTGATTCAACTGTAGCCTTTAATTCTTAATGTCCCCTTTTCCTTCTTTGCTTTTCTACACCTCTTATATCTCTCAGTTCTCTGTTTCTGCTCTTGCTACTACTGTATTTTCTCCATATTAACCTAATTTTCTTTATTTTACATGTCTGACAGGATGCTGATTCCTTCTTTCCCCATCGGATAAGTATCTCATTCTCTATATGCCTATATTTTCCTTTCCACTCTATTTACTCTAAGAACTGTGAATCCTTTGTGACATCTCTTTTCTGTCTTTTTTATTTTACAGATTTCAAGGACACCGCCCCTTAAATACTCCTACTTCTGGCTTCCTAGTACAGTACTTGGGTAAGAGACCTTCGACTTATACCACTTTGTTAATTTGACAGTAATGGTGTGGCCACGCCCATTACAGTGTGTGTGTGTGTGTGTGTGTGTGTGTGTGTGTGTGTGTGTGTGTGTGTTTGTGTGCACCCATGCGCGCTTGTGCATCTGTGTGTGTCTGGCTTGAGAGGACATGAATGTTACAGGTGGTATTTTTCAAATCCTGCCCAAAACATGTTTTTTCACTTCTGGTGTAAAATGACAGTTTGGCTAGTAGTTTGTTTGATTTCTTTCTTTCTTTATTTTTAAATGACTAGTATCATGATCATAAGGAAGAAGTCCTAAAAAAAAAATGATTTGAAATTGTTGGTAAATATGTGGGGGAAAAGTGTGCAGTACCAGCCATTGGTTTAATGAGTACTGTGTTGCCTTTATGTGCAGGTGAGCTATGTTTTGGTAGAAACATAGTCAATGGTGTCAGAAAAAGACCAGTGGTCCATACAGTCTGCCTGTAATTCATTATCAAACACTGGCACCTGTTGTCCTTTCAGGGTACTAACATAACTATGCACCCACTCATTCCACTTCTCACTACTAGCACCCTGAACAACAACTATACAGTTCAATCTCTCCCTAGCCATACTTGTATCCATTCATGGTTTTGGTTTCCACCACTTTGTGCACATGAACTGTTACTCATGTTACATAGTTCCTCACAATCACCATGTTTACACCTTTCAGGAACTTGAATGTTTCTCTCATATCACCTCTCCATCATCTGGTCTCCACTGAGTTCATATCAAGCACCTTGAGTTGATCTTCAACAGATCTTCCCTGCTGTTTCTGAATCATCCTGATCCCTCTTCCTTCCTATTGTCCTTGTGATCCATTGGATACGCTTCCCATCCTTCCAAGCCATTGTGCCAGGTAGGCACATTACCTTCCTCTCTCTACCCCCTTTCCTTCCCTTCCCCCAGCTCTATCCCTCTGACAGTAGAGTCCCCCACCACAAGTTTTGTTCTCTTCCTCTTGGATTTTCCTCTCCAAGGGACTTCCATTAGGGTGCCCCCATCCTCTCTGTCCACTTCCTTGGATTCCCCTTCTTGGCAGACCCACTTCACTAGAACAGTGTAGGAATTTCTTAATGGTGTCAGTTGAGGAATGTGCCTGTGACCAGCACCTCTCAGCCTTCCAGAACCCACCATTCATGCTATCCTTGAGCCCACCATGGTCCCAACAGCTACTCACTTCTGGCATCCTTTGAGGCAGAGGTATCTGGTAAAGTGACCTCTGGGTGGGAGAAATGGTCCTCCAACTCCAGGTCAATGCACGTTTGAGTCTAGTGACATTCTTCTGAGGCTGAGCCAGCAATGATTGGAGCCAACAGACCTGTTCCCTTCACCCAGAGTGGTGCACTTAGATGGGGCAGCATCGCAGTCTCCAGAAGGTCTCTCTGTAAACTGCTGCCTACAACCACTGCATTGCACCCAGTCCCCACATTTCCATTTTTCCGGCTCTTCTTTTGCATCCTGTCCACCTGTCCCAAAACCCAGTAAGGCTGTCCTACTAACACCCAGCAATAGCAAGCCTTTAAGCCCTAAAGCACCTCAATACCCAGTGTCCATTTAATAGCAAGCTTACACACAAAATTACCTAGCAACCATTTGGCAAGCCCCTACACACAAAAATACCCAACAATCATCTAACAGTAAGCCTCTAAACCACAAAACACTGTAATGCATAGTGACAGTTTATCAGCAATACTCTAAATCCAGAAACACACTCATGCCTAGCATCAGTTTAAATATCAAGTCCCTAAGTCCACAATCACACTAGTCTCCAAATGCTTACCAGTAAGCCCCCAATGTACAGCCTCCCCACAGTGCAACCTCTCAAGCAATACAGTTACACCTGGTATCCTAAGAGCAGGTGAAGGAGGATTATCCACTCCAGAGGATGCTGTCTTCTGGGGAAAGAACTGGTCAGAACCCACGGCAACACTGCCACCTGAGTGACTGTAGGGGCAGTGCAGGCAACAGTTGTTTGGGAAGGAGGACAGTTGTTTGGGAAGGAGGACAGATGTAAAAGTCTGAGTGTAAGGCACACCCCATTATCCATACACTCCCAGTCTTTTAAATATGTGATTAGGCTGGAGATGGCTCTCAGCCTAGCTGGGTAAATTACTGGATTTTTGATTGGTACAGAGTATTTATCTATACCAATTTTTGCTACACCTGCAGCAAAGCAGAGGCTACCATGCAAAAGAAAGTCACTTCTCAGCTTAGCTGCTGTGTTAATTCTGTTGTAGGGAAATGTCATTGGAGCAACCCATGGTGGCAGAACTGGGATGGTTATAGGATGGCTGTCATCTGCCGTCCACCAGGGGCGAGAACCTATTCCTGCAGGAAGTAGCGGACTTTGTGGTCGATCTGGCATTTGAGTTACCCAGACTGATGGTCCTTGGTGACTTTAATGCCTGGATCGCTGCTTCCTCCAGTTGATGACATCACTGGGCCTTACACAGGTTGTTACCTCTGCTACTCATAAACACGGCCACTCTCTCAACCTGGTTTTCCTCTTGGGGATTGAGGCTTCTGACTTGGGGGTGGAACCCATCGGATGGTCTGACCACTACACTGTGAGATTCAATTTTTGCACCCCCCCCCATGGACCTACCCCTGTGGAGATGGTCAGGTACAGCCCTTTATGGGATGTATGCCCTGATGTCCTAGCGGCGGTACTTGATCTATCAGAATTTCCTATGGCAAGCAGGGATCCAGAGGTATTGGTTTTAGCCTATAATAAGGATATTACTACAGCTCTGGATTCTGTTGCTCCTGTCTGCATTCGTCCTCTCCCTGCCCTCGGTCCCTGTGGTTTGATGGGACTTTGAGGGAGCGACTAGGGCGAAGGTTGGAAGGGTGTTGGGTGGAAGTCCGCCCTAGAGGTTGACCATCTTCGACTGCTAGAGCATTATCAACTCCACCAGTCAGAAATGTCCCGTAAGAAGGCAGAGTTCCTGTCCGAGGAGATTGCTGCCACTCAGAACTGACCAGCGCAGCTCTTCCGAACCATAGATAGGCTGTGCAACCCAGCCTGTCTGCAGGTTTGGAGAGCCTTTTCACAATTGGAGTGTGAGGAGCTTGCTCTGTTCTTTGCTGATAAGGTAGCCGACATCAGGGCGAAGATCCAACTGACTCACTCTATGGGAGTTGCTGATGATGGGCACTTGGTCACCATCCCTCACGTCTCTTGCAGTACCTTCGACCGGCTGGAGTTCATGGATGTTATGTGGATTGTCCAGAGTATGCGCCCTACATGCTGTAGTTTAGACCCAGGCCCAACTTCGCTGACTATGGGTTGTTGTGATATTATCAGCCCAGTCTTAGCGCAGATAGTCTGGTGCTCCCTTGAGTTGGGTGAGTTTCCTAGCTCCCTGAAGGAAGCTGTGGTGACTCCCCTCTTGAAGAAAGCTTCTTTGGACCCAGGCTGTCTGGCAAACTACAGATCTATCTCTAACCTCCCTTTTGTGTAGAAGGTAATTGAGAAAGTAGTGGCTGTACAACTGGAGAGCCACTTGACCATCCATAACATCTACGAACCCTTTCAGTCTGTTTTTCTAAAGAGGCATTGTACCGAGACTGCACTGGTTTGGGTGCTCAATGATCTTCTGATAGCGAGAGATCGAAGGAACCAGTCCATCTTGGTGCTTCTGGATCTGTCTTCAGCTTTTGACACTGTGGATCATGGGGTACTGCTCGAGCACCTGAGGTTCATCTGCGGTCTGACAGGTTCAGTCCTCAGATGGTTGAGGTCTTTCCTCACTGGCAGAACTCAGAGGGTGGTGTCGGGGATTTATTCCTCTGACCCTCTCTCTCTGTCATGTGGGGTTCCTCAGGGCTCTGTGCTGTCCCTCATGTTATTCACGGTGTATATGCTGCCCCTAGGAGACATTGTAAGACACTATGGGCTGAGGTTTCACTGCTATGCTAATGATACCCAGCTCTACCTGTCTTTTGCACCTGACCAGGATGGAGCTCTCTCAGTATTTAATAACTGCCTAGCTGAAATCCTGGACTGGATGAATTCCAGCTGGTTGAGGTTGAATCCAGAAAAGACTTAGGTGATGGTTGTGGATCCAGGACGCGGGGTGGGGGTTGGGGGGTGGGTCACCTCTCGGGGCTTTTCCTTTGGGGTTCCCAGCTCCTGATCTCTGAACAGGTGTGTAACCTAGGAGTGATACTTGATGACAGGCTGACACTACGATCTTAGGTGTCAGTCATCATTAAGTCATCCTTTTATCATCTGAGGAACATTGCTAAGATAAAGCACCTTGTTCTGTCTGGTGATCTACCTACATTAATCCATGCCTTTGTGACCTTGCACCTCGATTATTGCAACTCCCTCTACTTTGGGCTTCAGGGGGTTGATAGCCACCACCTGCAGCTGGTACAGAATACTGTGGCCGAGTTGTTGATAGGGACTCCTCAGACTTCCCATATCATGCCGGTGCTGCGTGAACTGCACTGGCTGCCAGTTTGGTGGCGGATCACCTTCAAAGTCAGATTACTAACTTATAAAGCCCTATGAGGACTCAGCCCTGACTACCTGAAAGAGCTACTGCTTCCTTACTGCCCCGAGCAATAGCTCCGCACAACAGATGAGGGGTTGCTAGAGATTCCAAGGGTAGTCCTGAAATCTTCAGGCGTCCGTGCATTTGCGCACATAGCCTCTACCCTTTGGAATGCTCTACCCCATCTGATTCAGGAGTGCACGACCCTAGGGGGGGTTTAAGCAGACATTGAAGACTTCTTTGTGGAGTACAGCCTATTGTGATTAACTGTGTCATTTTATGATCTTTTATGTATTTATTATTGTTGTTTTATGAGGTTTTATATTTTATAATGTGCCTTGACATTTGAAAGGTGCAAAATAAATAAAGATTATTATTATTATTATTATTATTATTATGGGCTAAAACTCTCTGTACTCCCAGAAAGACCTTTTCCCCTACTTTTAGGAAAAGGTAGAATTGGGGCCATTTACTTTAGTTTCATTTTTGTAGGGAGAAGGACTGCCCCACAAAGTCACTTTGCGCTTCCTATATAAACAAGGAGGATTCCTGCATGGAGGCCGTGCAATGTGGCGCCATGTTGTGAGGCTAGAAGGACACTGGGTGGCATAGATCAGGTGTACATTTTAAGATTTTCAATTTACAGCTAGTGATTAGCTGATGTTGAGTGGCACCTACATTAAGATGTGTAGATGTCTTATCTTGTTGTATGTGACACCGTGAACTATACTGCAATCAGTGGGCTGGGTGTTCTGGGGGATAGTTGTTTCTAGACACCAAGGTAAGTATGGGGAATGGGTCCTCTGGGGGTTACCACTAGACACAAGGGTAAATATTACCATGGAGGTGACAGGTTTACAAGGGAGAAGATTCTCTGTACATGCAGGTAATATAGTCATGGCAAGGGGACAGTTGTTTTTTGGGGGGTGGGGCAGTGGGTGCTGCTAGCCACCAGTGATGGATATATATGGGAAGGGTGCTCAGTTGGTGGGGGCTGCCACTAGATGCAAAGGAAGAGTGTACCTGATGGTGGCTGCTGGCCCCACACCAACAATGGACCCCTGCTCCATTCAGCTGCCCAGCACCATCACCCCACACCAAGACACCCCCATGATGGGTATAGAAAGGGGATGAACATCCACCCCTTGACTGATGGTCACTTTGGCAGTCCATCGCCCTGTCAGTGTTGCAGTGTGTGAAAGCTGGTGGTTCCATCCTGCCCTGGTGGGAATCAGTGAAGTCGGTGAGTGGAGCAGCTTGCACCCCTCCCAGATAAGAGAGGGCCCAGGGACACTGAATCCTGTCCGTATCCCCCATGCTGACATCCACAAGTGGCCCAGGTTGTGAAACTTGAATCACTGCTGTGATACTGGTATCTTCCTGACCAACCCACTTTACCCCTCCCCATGCAAACCCTTTCCACCTGATACAGCTGAGGTACCCAAAGACTGGAGGACAGCAGATATAGTCCCCTTATACAAAAGTGGGAACAAAGAGGAAGCAGGGAACTACAGACCAGTCAGCCTCACCTCAGTAGTGGGGAAGATCATGGAAGCACTACTGAAGGAAAGATTGGTGGAACATCTAGTTGTCAATGGACTACAGGACCCAAGGCAGCATGGTTTCACCAGGGGAGGTCATGTCAGGCCAACCTCGTTGACTTTTGACTGGGTGACTAGGGAGGTGGATCAGGGGAGGGCAGTGGACATGGCCTATCTGGACTTCAGCAAGGCCTTTGACACTGTGCCTCTATAAACTATTACACAAACTGGGGAATATGGGTGTGGGCAGGACAGTAGTGTGGTGGGTGGGTAACTGGCTGGGTGGCAGGACACAGAGGATGGTGGTAAATGGCTGTCACTCCACGGAGGGAAGAGTGACCAGTGGGGTACCACAGGGATCAGTGCTGGGACCGGTCCTATTCAACATCTTCATCAGTGACATTGCACAGGATCTAGAAGGCAGAATTTCACTGTTTGCTGATGACACAAAGCTCTGTAACAGAATAGACACACCAGAGGGTGTAGACAGAATGAGAAGCGACCTGCAGAAACTTGAAGAATGGTCAGGGGTTTGGCAGTTGAAATTCAATGTAAAGAAGTGCAAGATAATGCATATAGGTTACAAAACCCTGGCACAATATATCAGTTGGGGTGAGGATATAGCATGCACCAAGCAGGAAAGGGATCTTGGGGTTGTCATCTCTGATGACCTCAAGATAGGGAAACAGTGTGACAAGGCAGCAGGTAAAGCAAATAGGATGCTGGGATGTATGAGCAGGGGCATCACCAGCAGGAAAAGGAGGTCATAATTCCGCTATACAAGACACAGTGAGGCCCCACCTGGAGTACAGTGTACAGTTCTGGAGACCATACCTACATAAGGACATAGACAGGGTAGAGAAGGTTCAGAGGAGGGCAACAAAGATGGTGCATGGATTGCATCACAAGTCCTATGAAGACAGGTTGAAGGAACTGAACATGTAATCCCTGGAGGAGAGGAGAGGAGGGAGAGAGGAGGATATGATAGAGACATACAAGTATCTTACAGGGAGGAACAGGGTGCAGGAAAACACTATTTTAAGCGAAAAGATGTTCCAGGACTAGAGGGCATGGGATGAAGTTGGAGGGAGGACGATTCAGAGGAAACAAGAGAAAGAATTTCTTCACAGAGCGGGTGGTGGACAAGTGGAACACCCTGCCAGAGCAAGTGGTGGGGGCTGACACAATCACGGGATTTAAGAATGCATGGGTTAGACATAAAGGAATTCTAGAGGTCAGGGGTAAGAGGAAACAGACTTCTAGGAAAACAAACTGAACTTACAAGCTCAAATGGGCAGACTGGGTGGGCCATAGGCCCTTATCTGCCGACACTGTCTGTGTATCTATGTATCTATGTATTTTCATTAGTCATTCTAGCTCTCTAACCCATTTTCCCCTTTGTCTACAGATCCAGTGGAACCATAAGACACCAACCCTGGAATTGGAGGACAAAGACCACATGTATCAGGTATTTGTTTTTTATTTAGAGTTCCTCATTTGTCCCAGTTAGTTGCCACATGTATCAAATACATACTGTTTTATATTCAGAGTTCTCACTTGTCCTGGTTCATTGCTAAAGAGCTGCAAATCCTTTGTGACCCCTTTGCTATTCTTATTTTACAGGTGTCCTGGATGTTCCCTCAAGCCACCCAAACCCCATCCCACAGTCAGCAGGAGCCAGGTAAGAAATCTTTGTCACACAACAGTACCTCAGTCACCACATTGGTACATGTATATCCATGGAAAAATATCAAAGTAATGCAGAGAAACTGCACAACACCAGTCAAGAGTCATGTCAGCACTAAAAACAGTATACACAGTACTTTGAGACTGATTCATGTGTAGAAAAAGGCACTTGACATTTATTTATATAAAAAGGCAAATGCCACCTGGCTGTATATGTGCATATGAAGCTGGGCTATAGAAAGTCTGTACTGTACCAGGCACTTATTCCTGCGTGGTTACTGCTGGGTGTCTCCTTGCAGAAATGCTGTCAGATATGAAGCTTTGCACAGTGCCTTTTGTGTTAAGCAGCAGTTCTGTGTGGTGTCCAATTCATAACATGCAATGCAACATTGGTGTACAGAGCTTAACCTTCAGGAATGGAAATGGGTAAGAATGACATGAAAGCCATGACAAAACACCCACAGGACCTGTAGCACACACTGACATTTTAACATCAACCAGACTTAATCTGAAGATGCAGTTTTGCTAGGAGGCCACCAGCAATAACTACTGAGGAACTTGCCTTGTACGGTACTGGCTTTCTGTATCCCAGCTTAGTATACACTGATCTGACTACTTTTTGGTGGTGGTTTCCATTTTGGCACAAATGAATGTCAAATGCATTTTTGCATACATCTCTCTTGTTATTGAGTAGAGAAATCCAAATAGCTGGGGAGCCCCTTTATCAACAAGAGTTTCCTTGCTTTTAAATGGAGTAATAACTGGTTGTGATGTCACACCCAGTTATTACAGTGGTTCATTAGAGAACTGAAGCTCTGTGCCAGCATCTAAGAAGTGGCATTGGCAGTGGGCATTTTCTGATGTGAAACACTCGGGGGAGAAAAGTCTTCACTGCGAGTCTCACACTGCACTCCTGTCACACTGAAAACAGTTTAAAAAGAAGTACGAGGAGAGCAATACAATACAGCTGTTACTCCTTCCGCTTCCCTCCCTGGATGACCACCAGCAATCCGGGTGTGCTTCCAAAACACATGTTGTTGGCGTAGTGGGTAATCGAGTTTGCACTGAGACACAGGGCTGGCACCAGCCTTTCTTTTTTATATGTGCAATGCTTTCTGGTTGTGTTCTGCTGAACAGAAATTTGATTTGATGTAAACAATAAGACCCAACAGTGTGCGCTATCATGATGATAGTAATCTAACATCTCAGGTGCATTTAATGGCACTCTGCTGTGCTTCGTGCCTAACAGTACATCTAAGACGTGATTATACCACCACTATGCATACCCTGTTGTGTTATTACTTGCAAAATACTACTTAAACATAAATAGTTTTGGTATTCCTTAGTAAGACTGCAATAGTGTGAGTACCTTATGAATTAGAAGGATTATATAGTACAAGTCCTCCAAATAAGTTATGTTAAAAAATAATGGAAAAGTGAGTCAGATTATTTTCAGCCATTTTATAAGAGCAATAGTACACAACAGGTGTGCATTTATTGCAGAATATATACATGCCTAAAGTGTCTTGCACTTGACTTAATATCATACCTACAACCACTGCAGGCATGTGTATGTTCTATAACAGACACCCACTCTGTCTTGTATTATTAAAACAAAAGCATCACAGTTAAGCATCATTCAGCCAGCTCCATGGCACTGAGCAATATTTCATCACTCTGGTATGTTGGCAACCCTGGGTCATGCCACGAGCCCAGATGTCAGAAGTAGAGGCCAGCTGAGAGGGAGTTCAGAGTACCCTTTGGATGCTTCCCTCCCAGGGGAGGGCTCTGCTGCAAAACTTCACAACAGCTTCTGGTGGAGGTGTGCAGCAATGTCCTTGGCAGTGTGTGACCACATGCTGCTAGTTGTTTTCACTCCAGGAAGCCTATGAGGCTACACATATTAGTGGGAGGTGAATAGAGCAGAAAAATGTAATTAAAAGCTCAGATATATATTTTTTTACAGTTCAGTTGTAGAAACTTGAATTTCTGGGTACTTTATCACTATCTTCACGCTGAGCCATGTCATCCTTTTAGATGCATTGAGATCTGATGTGATGGATACTACCCATGAAGATAACGCTTTTAATATCCTTCAAGCACAATCAGAAAGGTATGATATCCTGGGATCTAGTTACAGCTGGACTGAATTGTCATCACTCTGTTGGTGAGCACCAACATTTTCTTCTCTTAATCTTACCAATTCTGTTCGCTGAAGTGGAATTGAACACTTTGAGATGTGGGTTATTGTCTGAGAAGAGCACTTTATGTGCTAAAAGGAACTTGGTGGAAACACATCATGCTTCTTGGGGCAAACTATTATCTGATAACACACATTTATTATTGCTTAAACTCTGCATTATGTTGATAGTGTAATAAACCATCAATAACAAGTTAGGCTGTGTAAAAAAATATATTTTTAGTCTCTATATTGCGAATTGATATCTGTACTAATTCCCGCTGCCTATATTCCTGCAGCCCAAAATCCCAAGACCATAATGCCGACATTCGAGGCTCCCAACAGTAATTGATCCTGAATCCAAATATCCCCAAAAATGTACTCTAGAAAATGGACTGTGCCAAATCTTTTTCACAAAGCATTGAAAATAAAAAATAAATAACAAATATGAATTCGGTCTCTGAGCTGTAGAATACCTTATATGTGTGTAGTTGCACTACTAGGGGTGTCTCAGCACTTTTCAGTTCTCCCTTTCCATATAAATTCAGCATTTCTGTTTTCCAATTAAGGGCACTCCACATAAATCAGCCTTACTGCCTTACTGCCCCGGTTACAGCTTAGGCACTGTTGCAGCAATATCATCCCCCGACAGCTCAGGAGTCGCCAGTGAAACTGCAGTCCCCTACTAATGTGCAGGGGAGAAGATTAAGATATGTTGATACTCCTAGCATCAGGAAACCCCATAAAGAGGGTTCTCGTCCCATCATATTAACCTGTAATGCCGGGCTTGCTAAAATGATTACAGTGGTTGGCTATACCCCATACATCTGGCTGGTAGGGCGAGACTGCAACTTAAGGTATACAGTTAACTAAAACACCTACACAAAGAACCAGCATGCCCTCTGGTAGCCTAAGAATAATGTGGCCACGGCGGGACTCGTTGCTTGGGAGAAGGTGCTAGGTTCTGAGACGAAAAATGAAGGGTGCTTAGGGCATGTTATCGTAGTACTCTACAGTAGGGGGTATTTTTAAATACTCAGTAAAATAAAAAGTGCAGTGTACTGAAATACCATGAGCCTCCTCCATGAGAGGCAAGTTTTACCAGTTAAAATTTACAAACGGTCCAGTGGACACTGAACTGCAAGGAGCTGCATGTATGTTAAGCATGGTTGGGAACTTGCAGTACAGGAACTTGCTATGTGGAAATTATAGCAGTCAGGAAGAGCTGAATTTGGGAATGAGGGCACGGTATAATGATCTTCAGGAAGACGGTAGTCAGGAATAAGTACCTAACTCTTGCAGATTTAATATATATATAAAATAAGTATATGTTATAAAATTGAAATCTGCTTTGGGATTAACATGGCAACACAAATATAGAGGATAATGAATGGGGAACAGTTAGTAACAAGGCTGTGGTCCCTTAGAGAGGTTGCTATGCCAACCTAGTAAACCCTGAGAGTGAAGCTGGAGAGGTTTACAGTTGGCATAGCACACTTGACAAAGGGAACATAGCGTTGTTATTAAATGTTCTTAATTCGTTGGTCTTTATAGAGCTTTACAGTGCTCATGCTGGCATCCCAGACAGCAACAGACACAATGTCGAGTGTCAGCATTATGCTGCTGGGGTGCTAGTGTGTTGTAATCAGGGGGCTGCACCCCCAAAACCCACCGGTCTCTAGATATCTAACTTCCTGCTGGAGTTGGATCAGGGAGGGGGTGCAACACTGGGAGCTGCACCATCACTGTCTGCAAGGACAAGCACAGTGACAAGACATTTTCAGGAGAAATCTGTCGATGTGCTGGTCTTCACAGTAGTGGTGTCAACTCCTGTCGGCATACATCTTTATAGTGTATGGACAGCATTCAAAACAGTACTGCCTTTGCCAACCCATTTTGCCTGTTACACTCTGCCTTTCTTCTGACAACATACTGTGCCCCCTCCCCACACCATGTTCAAGCCCCACTCGCAACTAAGAGCTATTTTGATTATGTCCATGCCTCCTCGATTTGTGTACCTGTAGGGTCATCCATAGAATTATGTAGGTTCATCAGTAGTTGCTTGTCAGCAATACTCTGCAAAACCAGCAGCCGCAAAATCTGGGAGACTTACGTGTAAATGTGTTAATGTTATGGCATCGTTGTGACATAGTCAAAAGGGTATAAGAACCTCTTGGTGTCATAACGATACCATAACGAGTATAGGAATTCATCAAATTCAACCCTTATTAGTCTCTCCCACACAGTATAACGGCATTGCACTAAACATTCACTTAACAGTAAAACCCAGTCCTAAGCAATATTTTTAACCTTATTTATAACAGTCATGTAACAATTCAAAGTATTCATCAGCAGTACAAGCATACTGCTACAAAGCAGTCCTTAACCATCATCCAGACTGCTGTGAAAACTGCTACCTTAGCCTTCTAATTTGCATCTCATTTACAGTTTTGTGTGCTATTAGCAAGTTAACTTAAGGCTTCTGACTGTAAGGACATTGTGATGGCCCATTGTAATACAATTGATTGTTAAACATCACAAAAGCAATTTTAATGCTAATTTAAAGCTAATTTCATAGTATAATATTGTTAATGTTAACTGCTATGTTAAGGTTAAGTGAAGGCTTACATTTTGATCCCCACAATGCTAGTTTCTGTTTATACTGTGGGGAAAGATTTTTGTACACTGTATCTATTTTTAATGTTTTGTAATACATAAATGTGGCTTTTTTTTTTTTACTCTATTCATGGCGAGGTCTCGGTTATATACTTGGGTATCCAGTGTTACGTGTGAGGTCTTTACTTGTTTGAATTATGTATTCTTTAGCCCAGACACTCTATTAATATACCGGGGTACCAATTTTTTCCCACTTTCTGACACTGAATATTCTCTCTTTCTTTCCCTCTCCTCCTTAAATCCTGTATTTTTGGGTTGGGTTTCTATTAAGACTCAGTGTCCCAGTTTACCTTGCAGTTGGACCAAGCCACAATGCGCATGCGCGAGAGATGGCTGGAGACATCATTAGAGAGTAGAAAGCATGGGATGAGCATATCATTTCAAACTGCGTCAGTTTGGGATTATTTTTCTGCATAAAGCAGAACGATTTTAGTGAGAGGGCTGAGCTCATGGTGGTGTGCAGTTCTGGTCTGATCTGGAAGCCAATACCATCCGTGCTGCTAAAAAAAATAATTGCTGGTCTGTGGTTTGAGGTAACTCACTGGCCTGCTGCTGAAACTGGAGGAGGTGGTGAGTGCTTACATGTACTGCTGATGGGGCCTGTGACCTAGACAAACAGTGCATGATCCATGCTTTATGATCCATCCGATCAAGTCATCAGCAGGCTATGGCTGGATGGACTGACTGGCTTGCTTTGGTCAGAGGAGTGTGGCATGTGTGGGGGCGTGTGTGCTGCTGAACTATCCTGGGCCATCTGGCTTGGCCTGAAATCAGAGTCATCGCCAGACTCTGAGAAAGAGAGGGGCTCCAGAAGAAAGACCTGGGCCGCAGTCATCCAGTGGCAGTGAGTGACGTAGCGAGCTTAGTTTTGGTACTTTGAATTGGCAGGGTAGGTCACTCGGGTATTGGGTTCAGCTGTAGCAACAAGAATGAAGGGAACCAATTGAATTCATGCGGGTGGGGGCTCACAAACATAGGAATCCTGCCTACCTTAATTCAACCTAAGGGAGGGGGGTTAGCATCCCAACAGTACAGCTCAGCAGTTACTCATGAGACTTTTTAACAAAATGTAAGTGCTGAGCAGGCACCTTTCTCTGCAATGATCTGTTGGTAACTACTAGCTCCATTCACCTGTGGGGCCTGGAGACAGTGAGAGATCAGACAGGGTGGCTGGTGCTGGGCAGGGGGGAGGGTTGAGTCAGGAAAGGGACTGCCACTGGTTTGACTAAAAAGCAAAGTTTATGCTATTATCTGCTCTACATACTTCAGAACCAAGTTAGAGACAGGCATACCCAAAAACTATCAATACTTTCTGATGTCTGCCTGGGAAGTAGAAGCCGGGGGAGTGGGCAAGGAGCCAGGTAGGGTAGACAGAGGGCAGGTGGGGCATGTCCAGGGGGACAGTTGGGTGTTGGGGGAGCTGGGTTTGGGGAAGTTGGGAGTTGGAGTGTGGGGCAGGGGCAGGGAGGTCAGAGTGGGGAGCAGGGGGCAGGTGCCGAGGGGAGAAAGGAGGGTTGGAGTGGGAGCAGAGGCCGGGGGAGGAGGAGAGTTGGAGTGTGGGTCAGGGTGTGGGAGGGAGGTTGGAGCCGTGGGGCAGGGCCAGGGAGGGGAGCGAGTTGGAGTGAGGACAGGGGCATGGGGAGGAGGGTTGGAGTGTGGGGCAGGGGCCGGGGAGGGAGGTTGGAGTGTGGGCAGGGGCCAGGGGAAGAGTTGGAGTATGGGGCAGGGGCGGGGTGAGGGTTGGAGTGTGGGGCGGGGAGGGAGGATTAGAGTGTGGGGCAGAGGCCAGGGCCTGGGGGGTTGGAGTGTGGGGTAGTGGCTGAAGGGGGCTGTCCTGTAATTTTAAAATACAATGCTGACACTGTAAACTGTCTAATGAGGGAGTCAGGACACTGGGAAAATCTGAAGATGGGAGAAATGGTCAAGGGACTAGCAACTAAAATTCAAAGAAAAAAAGTAAAGAAAAGATATGTCCACAGGGGGTCAAGAAACTGAAACTGAAATACTGGTGGTAGAAGTGTTGGAAACAAACTATAGATGCAATGGACATGGGGGTCTTTAATAACAACTTCAATAATCAATGAAGTATAGTAGAGCAGTGTAGAATGCAAATAGGTTGCTGGGGGTACAAAGGCAGAGGCATCAAATCAAAAGGAATGTGGTAATCCTTCCTCTGGGCAGCTCTCTGATGTACCCACATTTGGAATCCTGCATGCAGTTCTAGATCCACACTCAAAAAAGGACGGGGATGGAGATAAAATGGTGCAGAGGAAGATAACAACAATAAGTGTGGGGCAGCAAGAAAAGTCCAACATGGAGAGGATATATCATAGTGGACCTCAACATATTTACGGTGGAAACCAGGAGGGTAAGAGTAGAACATTGTTAACCTATTCAGAGTTTCTTCACAGGACAAAAAGCGTGAGCTGTTCAAGAGCAGGTGCGAGGGGCGAGTGAAAAGCAATGAGTGGAGGGAGATTTAGAAAGGATGCCAGAAAAGCATTTAGGAACAGGTTGAAGAATAGGTGGTCCACCTCAGATTAATAGAAAGATTCAAGCAAGGATGACTGGTTTATGGGGCTACTAAGGGTATCTGGGGAGGAAGACATGGAGGGAGGGAGGGGGGAGTGAATGACCACTAGGATATTTGCATCATACTAGAGGAATGGGGCCAGGCAAAGACATTTCTATGTTTAGTGTGGATAAAATTTATTAGAGCTATCAACCTTCTGGCTCACATCCTGTCGATGCTATTATTTCTTCAGTCATTTAATGGACTAAGTAAAATATTGACCAGATGGTAATGGTTCCTGGGGCTGAGTCCTCAAAGATGCTCCACATACAAGTAGCTTGCACATATGTGAGGTGTGTTGTCCTGCAGGTCATGGTTATGCCTATCTGCATCCACAACCCCTGCCCCTGTGAGCCACGTTTGGAGAGCTGTGCATGGGGCAGTGGTGGCAGCTTTGGCTAAAGCTGGTCTAGAACATGGGCTACCAGTCCACTAGTACTAGTCCACAAGTGAATCCCTACCTCCATATGGTGTAGGGTATAGTGTGATACACTGGATGAAAAAACAACTGTGCCAGGGAAATGTGGCGTGGTGCAGGTTAAGGGCTTGTGGCCCACTTTGAAGAGAGCCAACACAAAATTTAACCGCACCCCAGAGTAACATGCAGCATATATCCAGGATAAATATTCCAACACAGATAAGTAGCTACAGCCTGAACAGTTTGTGTGTGCTTGCAGCATTTGTGGATTTTTTTCAAGCTACTTATATGTGTTGGAATATTTATCCTGGACATATGTTGCATGTTACTCTGGAGTGCAGTTAAATTTTGTGTTGGTTATGGTGGGATACAGCCATCCCTGCAGGACTTCCTACAGGCACAAACATTCAGTTTCATAAATTCTTCAGCCAATGCCAGTGATGACCTCAGCCCACTAAGGATATTAAGAACTCAAGAAGAGAGGGAAATGATTGGGCTCAGAATCTTGGTGTATGGTCAGACTGAGTGAAACAGAGTACAAAGACAAAGTAGTACCAAGAATCACACATCAACCACACATCCATTCTATTGAATTGGCTTTTTTTTTAGTAACTGTAGGCTTTGTTGCATTTCACAAATGGGGCATTCAAATGTCTCATCTAGCATTCTGTTTCACTCTGGTGACAAAATGCTGTCTCCAACACTAAAATTTAGTTCAGCCAGAGCCGTGGAAGCAGTCAGGTAAAGTATGTTCATTGCTATGTTAGACAGCAAAGGGAATGTGATTGTTTGCCCCTTCCAGAAACTAAATGGAGCACAGTTTTCTGGAGCGATATCATCACTCGGGTATCAGTCAAGTTCCATGCAGGTGTTAGGTGGAACTTTTGTGGAAGTTCAGAAAAGGTTTTCCGAACTTCCCCAGAAGCGAAATTAAGACTTCTGCAAAAATTCCACCAGTGGAATTTTATTTTTGCACACCATTAGTCCCTTTCCATTTTTGTTATTGTTAGTACCCCTCCCCCATTGTTTCCCTGTTTTTTTGTTTCCCAGGTGCATTATTCTGCACTTCTTTGCATTGAATCTATGCTGCCATACTTTTGACCACTCCTCCAAGCTTGCCAAGACCCTTCTCATCCTTTCCACCCCTTTGTGTATCAATCTGATTGCAGAACTTTGTGTTGTCTGCAAAGAGGCATACTTTTCCTTCCAGTCGCTCCACAATGTCACTTATAAAGACATTAAAGAGGACTGGTACTGAACCCTGTGATACCCCACTAGTAACCCCCCTTTCTTTGGAGTCGACTCCATTTACTATTACCGTCTGTGTCCTGTTGTCCAGCCAATTTTTTACCCAGGCTACCACCTTGGGACCCACTCCCAGGCTACCTAATTTGTTTATTATCTTTTGTGTGGGACTGTGTCAAATGCCTTGCTAAAGTCTAGGTAGACCACGTCCACAGCCCCTCCCTGGTCTACTACTTTGGTCACCCAGTCAAAGAAATCTATTAGATTCACCTCACATGGCCTTCCTGCTATGAATCCATGCTGCCTTGGGTCCTGTGCCTCACTGGCCTCTAGGTACTCAACAATTCTTTCTTTCAGAATTGATTCCATCATTTTCTCCACCACTGAGGTCAAACTAACAGGACTGTAGTTTCCTGCCTCTGCCTTACTCCCACCTTTGTGATGGGGAATCACATCTGCCCTCCTCCAGTCCTCAGGTACCACACCATCCTCCCATGAATTGTTAAAAAGGGTACTCAGTAATGTCACTGGTTCTCTGACTTAGCTCTTTTAGAACTCTGGGGTGAATCACATCAGGGCCCATTGATGCGTCCACCTTCAGTTTCAGGAGTTCTTTCATGACCCTTTCTTCTGTAAATGGACTGGTATCGACCCTTTTATTGAGAGTGCTTCTATTGGCAAGTTTAGGTATCTCCCCCTCCTCTTCTTTGGTGAATACTGAGCAGAAGTAGCCATTCATTATCCATGGTTTTTCACTGTCACCCTCTGTCTATCCCCCTTTATTAAGCCTCAGTATCCCTCCCTTGGTCTTTCTTCACTTCCTAATGTACCTCTAAAAGGTTTTATCCCCATTCTTAACTGAGTTGCCTATCTGTTCTTCATTTTGGGCCTTTGCTATTCTGACTGCCTACCCCGCTTCCCTCTGTTTTATCTTCTCTTTCCTGCTTCTTCTGTGTTTCATTCTACTTCCTGAATGCTATCTTTTTCTCTCTAACCTTCCCCGTCACCTCTTTTGAGAACCATAGTGTTTTTCTTTCCTTCATTTTGATTTGTTTATTTGCTTCACACAAAGGCTTGTTGCCACTGCGATGGCAGTTTTGATTTTCCCCCATTGTTCCTTCACCCCTCTTTCTTACCCATTTGCTAGTGCTTTTCTGAGGCACTCTTCCATTCTGCCAAAGTCAGTCCTTCTAAAGTCCAGTACCCTTGCTTTTGTATGGCTTGACTCTATGGCTGTGTTTATTCAGAACCACACTCTTTAGTGGTCACTTGTTCCCAGATGGCTACCCACTTCTAAATCTGAGATCCACTCTCCATCCCCATTTGAGAGTATCAGGTCTTAGATTGCTCCCTACTAAGTGGGTCCCAACACTAGCTGTCTGAGGCATGCCCCCTGTTGGGCATCAAGAATGATCCTGCTCTTACATGTGGCTGCAGCAAAGGTGCTCCAGTTAATATCTAGCATATTCAGGTCCCCTATCATCAATGTCTCCCCTGTTTCTAGCATTCTAGGGATGCCTGCTATCATTTCCTTGTCCATTTCCTCCTCCTGAGATGGGGGTCTATAAACAATCCCCATGAGGATTGTGGTGCCATTTCATGTCTCCATGGCGACCCACATTGCCTTCTTTCCTCCCTGTTTACCCTTTAGTTCTATTGCTTTGATCCCTGCCCTTCTGTAGAGAGCTCCTCCTCCTCCTCCTGTTTTACCCTCCCAGTTACTCCTGTAGTAATTATTTTTTTAAATACTAAAGTTCTGACAGATACATCAAAGAGCAAACATGTAGTTCAATTACAGAATCCCATACTCTATCCTGAAAAGAAATATAACTTAGCCCAGATAAACCAGAGGATGCTGATCCTATGTCAACCCCAATTCCCCTCAAGGAAGGAAAGAGTTCCCTGTTTCTCTGGTATACAAAAATCTTCCTAACCTACCAAATCTGGAAATATTTAAAATAATAACTAAGAAGAAATGAGATTTTCTCCATGTGGTTTATATTTATTTAATTATTTATTTATCATCTCAGAGCTACAACCTTTGAGCTAAAAGCTCATTTCCAAAGGTTCCACATCATTACAGATACATTATATGAGTACAATAGGACATCAGTGTAAAACGGATAACAAAGAATATAATACAACTAAGATTACATATTTGTATATAGAGAAACAACTTCAGGGCAAAATATAATAAACAATTAGGAATATATCAGTGTGTATACAGAGAACTTGATATGGCAGTCAGAGGTTGAATTTGTCGAGAGTTGTTAGAGGGAAGAGAAGGAATAGAATTAGAGGTAGCAATGGGGGGGTGGAGGATAATTGGGAGTTCAGAAGAATGTTACCTAAATAGGGACGGGGACTGAGAGAATGAGCAGCGGGGAATTGGGTAGGGTGTATGTAGTGGGAGGGGGGAGGTGGGGAGAGGCGGAGAGAGATTGGGAAGTTAGGACTGACAGTTGTAGGTATTCAGCATAGTCAGATGTTGGAGGAGTTTTTGTTTGAAGGATCCAAGCTTTGTCTAAGTAACAATATCTATGGGGAAATCATTGAATCAGTCTTATACTCTGTATGCAAAAAAGACTATCTGCTATGGATGTGTGGCAAAAGAGGATGTTTGGAGCATTTATAGACTTCCCTCTCATCTGGTGCTGACTGTTTGCAGGAGTAAGTGGGTTCTGAATGAATGGTGGGGTTAGACTGAGGGTGGATTTCTTCCCAAGGAGGCATACCTGGTATTCTTCCTTGGAGGTTAAGCTGTTCTGTCTGGGAGTATAAGTCACAGGTGTGGGTGAGTCACAAGGGCCAACCTTCATGCTTTATTTAAAGTAATTTTTTACCTTTTTTAGAGCCCTGTCACATAGTCTATGACAGAGAGGACAAAGCTTTTTGTGGCCAGCAACAAGGCTTTAGAGGTCATACAGTGGTGGTGTTCATAGAGTATTCCTATTCTGGAGTTGACCATCTTTATGACATTGTCTATACGTTGGACATATGAAAGGGAACTATCTAGTGTGATGTCAAGGCATTTAAAGTTGGTCACACGGTCAAGTGGATCTGTTTGTTGTTAAGTATTGTCAGTTGGTGGGATTTCTATTTACTTTAGGGGTTCGCAAACAGCAATTTTTTTTTAATATACAGTATAATTCAGAAGGAGTTTGTTCTGTTGGAACCACCTTTCACAATGGTGGCAAAGCTTTTTGTAGTCTAGCTTCCAGTAGGAGCGGGCTGCCAGAAAAGATGACCACATCATCTGCCTATAATAAGATTTTTTCAGGATATACTTGGGGAAGTTGGTTAAAGATCAACTGCAAATATGTAATTATGAAACTACATGTATATTGGTTTAACATATTGTCTGAATTAAAAAAAAACGTTATTTTTTAACATTTATCAAGTGTCTTGTTTTTCTTCTTACTGCCAATGCATATAAATACATACTTTCTTCACAGTATCCCATACTTGCGTTTCACTCTCTATGTGCTGCTATGGGCTCCGTGACTAGTAACTGCATCAACGTCACTGCAGTAATGAGGACAGGCCCATCTCATCTGAATTTTTTTATTTTCTGTTGTTCACTTGCTTTATTGAAAAATTACCGAAGAAACACTGTCTGCACGAGTGCTCCCGCTGAGTTTTGTGACCCCTGAACTACTGGCAACATGCTCTCACTCAACTGCCTAGCAGAATTCATCTTAGTGGCATTAATAGTTTTAATGTGGCATAACACAGCTCTCCGTGAACCAAAATCTAAAATTCATCTCGAACTCTGGTAAACCTAAATTAATGTGTCTGTTTCTAATAATCAGTAGTGTCGGAACTTAGAAATTTGCCTCTGAGCTGGTTGTCTTTTCTGTTGTGGTACTGGTAACTGCGTCTGCCATTTAGTGACTAAACTGACCTTTGCCCTTCTAGCTGCATCATATCATGCTGACAGTGTATTGTGTCAAGTTACAGAAGCAGGAAGCAATAAGTTAGGACACAGTATGCCTGATGCTACACACAACTTTCTGTCTAGTTTGATTCACTACATCGATAACGATCACTCTGGTTTGTACTTGGCTAAGTCCAGTTCCCATTGCCTCACACTAGCCTATGGAGTGCTTGGCAACTAGGATGCTCGTCTGGCCACTGAAATCAAATATGTGCATGTCGCTGAGCGATTAACCCTCCCCACCCCTTACACATCTCCCACCACAACCTTGCCTACATATACCGGCACTGAAAAGTAACTGTGCAAACATCAGCAAGAATCCAAAAATGTACCCAATAATGTGTTGCCATTTTCCGATGCCACAGTTGCCAATGTTCCCCTGTACAATGATCTGATGTCCCGAAATGAGTCGCAAACTATCTCCCTCTCAGTCACAGCACTCCACTGATAATGAATCTCGAGGGGGAGCGGGGTGTTTGAGTACAGAAGGAGCCCAATGTTTCCAGGGGCAGAGTTGCAGCAGCATCTTCTCCAAGGCAAACACACCAATCGTAGTCAGGAAGTCATAAATTAGATTGTAGGTGTGTGTGTTTGATGATGGGGGGGGCACGGCCGAAACCATCGTCCTACAGCAGCACAGTATTCAAATGTTCCAACCAATGTGTGTCACACATGAATGCTGAACCCAACATAAAGCATGCCAGTAAAATGAATGAGGTCTGTCAACTGTGTAGTACACAGTTACTTACGATGCTCACAAACAAAAAAAACAAAAGTAAAACAATCCTGCTCTATCCCCCTTTCATTTCACTGTATCACTGGCGCCTGACATCTATCCAGTGCACATACAAAAAAAAGAAAAAGAAAAACCAGTGATCTGATCTAGCAAGTTTGAAAAGGGGTTATGTTGATCTGGCAAATTAATAATGTTTTGCCATCTCCTCTAAACTATAGTAGCTTATTGCTGGTGTATGTATTAAGGATGTGTGTGTGGGGGGGGGGCGTGTTGATGAAATGGACACACTAATGCTCATGATTGTTAAATCATTCATGCATTTTCCACTGTTTGACCATTTTCTTAACCATCCTGAACATTTATGTGTTGCATAAATATAACAAAAATAGACTGCCTTATGTTCACTACATTACCAGTAAGGACCTTTGGGACGCCTTCTTACATTGCTTGCTATACATTAGGTCATTTGATACATATGATCAGTCCCCATGTATCTACCCCACCTCTCTCCTCTGTGTTTCTGTTCATTTGAATCACTGCTTTAGGTGAGGACTGGTGTAGGTGAGCTCTCCTGAATAGCACACAGTACTCAAGATGCGGCCTGATCATGGTATTATCCAGATGGCAGATCACCTTCATGCCTGGAGATAATTTCCCTGGCTATGTAGCACAGCATCCTGTTTGCCTTTGCTGATGCCCTGGGACATGTCTCAAAGTTATTCATTTTGAATGCAAACACCTCTCCAATGTCCATCTTGCCCAAGCAAGGCATGTAGTGTGTCTCTCCTCAAGGTATATATACGAACCATGTTTCTGGCCCCCAGGTGCAGCAACCTACACTTTCTTGCATTACACCTCAGCACCCAACCACCCTGAGCACCTGTGCAGTGCATCCAGGTCCCCCTGTAGGGCCATTCTCACCTCCATCCAGTCCGTCAATTCTCCAAGTTTTGAGTCATCTGCAAAGAGACTCTGTTTATTCCTAATACATCTCCCTAAGTCAGAGACAAATGCATGGAACATGAGTGACCCCACGTCATCCCCCAACAACCCTGGCCATGTTTTGCCCCATCCTCGCCTTGGACACTCTGATCACCCTGATTACCCTCCTGGACATTAGCACATAGTCTTTTTTTTTTTTTTACTAACCTTAAGCTCTTGAAGCATGTACAGTCAGACTTTTTTGTCACTCACAGCCCCTTGAACATCCTTGGTCCACCAACCCATATTTCTGACCCCACAATGATGGTATCTTACTGTCACACATAATCTGGTAACTGTCCATCCTTGATTTTAACTAAAGAAATAAGTAAACTCAGGGGGCAGGGCAACTGCAGTAAAAAAAAAAAAATGAAGTGAGAAAATGCAATACATTGAATAGGAGATTGGCAGCTCTATGCACAACCAGTGTGTTGTGCCACCTTGGGGATCTGATTCCTACAACCCTTTTCTGCTTTGTGCTCGATTTCACAGTTAATTAGTACCTCTTGGTGGCACAGCACACTTGTGCATATTAGCGAATTCACTTTCATATAAGTTCAGATTGTTACCTATATAGGTCTGCTATGCAACAACCTCCACCATGAAATCAAGCCGAGGTGTTTACTTAAACAATGTTAATAATAAATAATGTATAATGTTCATAATGCAATTTAACTGATTGACTTCATTTTGTTCTGGTTAGATTCCTCTTCAGAGTCTGTAATCTTACCTACTGTGAGGTCTAATCTGCATCCTCAGAATGTCAGATGAGGAGACTATCCTTGATGGTGCACTAGTTATCCCCTGTACTGTAGTTCCGTATTCATTTGAGCCTAAAGTTGATGACACTTCTAGCTATGCAACAGATGATGATGAATCATCAGATACATCTGTGTATGAGGATAATACTCAAGATCAGGTCAACTTGGATTGGTATGCTGTAATTTGTAACATACAATACCATTTATGATAACTTAATTATATATTATGGTAAGAATGCATTTTTAATTAACATACCGACATTCCGTAGTAGATGCCAGCAGATTATGCCTATTGCTGTATCACAGTGGTTCTAAAATGGTGAGAGCAGCATTCCAAGGGAGGCTACAGATTGTTTCAGTGGAGGTCCAGTCAAGTTTTAGAATGTACAGCACATACAGTACATTTTTATGTTTTTTTTTTTTTTTTTGTTAATTGATAAAACAAACTAGATATGGATAATTCCTGGATGAATTTATTTTCTTTTGCACAGAATATGTTACCAGGATGTCCCCATTGAGTCAAAGCTTGTTCTAAGATGTGTATTTATATGTAAATAACTGCCTGTGAGAAGGCATGCTGAGTTGAGGCCTGATTCTACTGAGTTTCAATGGCCGAAGAGTCAGAAAAAAAGTAGTGACAAATATAACATGGGTGCTGGTTTAGGGGTGGATAGCAATACATTGGATAAAAGGAGAATATGCTTAGTCAACTTTATTATTTTTACTTTAATCCCCATATACTTTGCAAAGTATGATTTTTATTTCTGTGGGTAGGCCCAATATTTTTTCAAATTTTACCGAGGCTTGAAATCTTTATCCTGGCTTAGGTGAGTCTCACTATCACGAAGCATGAGAACTAATGAGTATCAAGTCTGCTCTTGCGTCAGCACCCTTAGTGTGTACCGTGGTCCTCTGTCTACTTCCACTGTCATGCCAACACCCAGTTCTTCCCCCTACCCCTTGGTAATTCAGTCTCAACTTCACCCCTTGCCTGTACCTGTCCCAGCCTCTCTTGAATCCGTCCACTGTAGCTGTCTGTGCCACCTACCCAGGCAGCACATTCCATGGTTCCAACACTCTATAGATGGAGTACCTCATCCTCCATTACCCCCAATCCTGTTTGTTAGTTTAACTTGTCCATTTCTGACAGTTCACTTAAAGTTTCATTTATCAATCCTACATGTGTACGTGTGAAAAATGGTCTTCAATGCCAACCCATTTAGATGGTCGGTGCTGTACATTCTACATCCCAATAAGGCGCAGGATTGCTGAATTTGAGAATATAAAATGTATTACAGATCACCCAGGTTTTCATAAATAATTGTCTGGATCAGTATGTGATGGAATCATCTTCCCCCCGGTCAATGGCGGGCAGCATCTCCCCACCCGCTTGTTGCCTTTCTGCCAACCTACTGACTCTGTATGGTAGGACTATACACCCATTGGTCTACAGCGTGAGGCAATGGGCATGCAGCCCGTACCATACTACACAGATCAGATATGTGGACCAACAGGCGTACAGCCCTACCATACGGAGTCAGTCGATGGGCGGCGTGGCGGCAAGCATGTGAGGAGATGCCAACTGCCACTGATTGGGGGGACAACAGGGTGGTGGGGCTCAGTGGGTGAGTGGGGAGGAGAGGGGGAAACTGCTGGACCACAAAGGATGGATTGGTTGGTCATAACTTATTACTGATGCCTGCGATCGGGCTGCGAGTGGTCCACTGGACCACCAGGGATATTGGACTGATGTTTAATTACATATGCCCGTGATCGGTCTATGAGCTGTCCACTGGACCTCCAGGGATATTGGACATTTAATATTTATACATATGCCCGTGATTGGGCATCAGAGCATGTTGCCGATGGGGACAGGTGGCGTTGGTCCCCGACTGCTGCAGCCTGGCAGGATGCCAGGTACAAGTCACCGGTGATCTGTGCATCTGCATGCAAATGGGGCCATGGTGACATGCAAATGGTCCCATTTGCACCTTTCATGCATTGTGGTCCCATTTACCTGTGCAGTTTTGAATACCACACTTGTTGTGCATAGCACAAGGGCACTTGCACTAGCGCATCACCCTGCTCCACTCTGGCCACTTGCTTTGGCACAGTGTCACTGCACCATGTGTACTGCGGGTGGCCAAGGAGTAATATTCAATGAAGCTGTGCAATGGTGCAGCTTAGTTGAATATCACCCTGTCAACGCCCATGCGCATACCATGTGTGCTGCTCATAGGCTTGTGCCACAGCCTGGCGCAGTCTGAATATCCCTTCCATAAAGTTTAGTAAGATTGTACAATAACAAAATGTCAATTCAGTATATTTTCATTCAATCTGAGACTGCTATTGAACTATAATCGATACTGTTTTGTCTATATATTGTTTTGTGTGTAATTCAGTACATAGATTTCTGTCTTCTGAAGCTCACACAATTAACAGTTTGTTTCACATAGGCTGCTGTCTAGTTTCCTTTTGAATTTTGCACTCTGCTAAGTTCTTATACATGCATTGAATAGTAACTTGTCTGCTTTCAAAAGGTTCAGCCAATTGAATAGCCATAGATTTGTCCAACAAATGCCATAATATATTAATTCTCAGTCTGCAAAATATCAGCCGTGTAAGTCATGTTTCTCTGGTATTTAAATTTACTCTTCAGTGTCACTTAGTAACATCTCTTCCTGTGTTCTAGTTGTCTCACTAAACAATAAAAAAGATAACAAATCTGGTGTGAGCAATTCATTATATGTCATGCGTTATAGTTATAACTCAACAAAGATAACAACAGCAATTCAATATAAGGAATACCATTAAAAGGTCTAGGTTCAAGTCAAGAGCTTGTATTAATGATATGTCTGTACTTGTTTTCTTTTGCATCACTTGTTCTGTTATGGCTAGCACCCCAAGGTGGGGAGGATGACATTATACTCAATTATACAAACATCTTTAAATTTATTTTTTTTTGTCCTGTATAACATTGAGCCATTGTATAATAGGAATAATGCACTTCCAGGGTGTGTGTCATTTGTGATAACGCCATGTCTGGGGCATTGGACGCACTCGGTCTGCAGTCTCATGCCCAACCCCCCCCCAGCTGTGGCGCTATCCCAGCACAACACACACCCTGTCACTGCTGATAAATGGCATTTATAAAAACATACTTAAACACATTTAAAATTTATTTTGCACATGCGTTCATGATTGCAATAAGGCACTCCAGGGTGTGGGTTGTTGGTGGATTTACACAACACAAGCGTGAGTAAATCCCCCAATAATCCACACCCTGGAGTGCCTTATTACTTAAGTAATGCAACTTGTTATACTGCATTATAAAATGGTCAGATAAATCCCTGTGACCTGATTGACTGAGTTTTGGTTCTACACATTGATGTACGTGAGTGTCACAACTGGATAAGAAAACAAAAATTTCTGCTAACCAGGACAACTTTCATTCAACACAGAAAAGTGGAATGTCATGCATCTTGGCTACAGGAACTAGAGGGCAGGGTAATGCATGTGGGGCACAGATTTGGAGGCAATTGAACAAGAAATGGACCTGGGCACCATTATATCTATGGACATGAAGGTGGAAAGGCAGTGCGGGAGAGCAGTGGCTATGGGCGGTGGTATGCTGGGATGCATCGGGAGGGAGATCACCAGTAGAAATATGGTGGTCATAGTACCCTTGTACACCCATCAGTGTTTATGAAATCAATGTACATGAGTGAAGGTGAAATGTATCTGTCATCATTCATCTAGGAATATTAAGGGTTAAAACTCTGTATAACAGTAGGCAAAATAAATATATTTGGGATCACCTGGAGTGTGCTGTTGACCTATTGAATCTACTCTTGTGCATGTTTACTAACATATCCTTATCTTTCTTTTAAAACTTGTCTGACAGTGGTTTTGGGATTATTTCCTTGCTTTTACCGTCTAATGCTTTCTTGTAGCTAGGAAAATCAGCACGAATTACAAGTACCTCATGCATTAATTTGGTCACATACTCTGTAGGGACACAATATTCATCATTAATTAGGGGACGTATTGTTTATAGTTTTCATTACAACTGTTTTATTGCTAACAGTGAAAAATTCCTCTACTATCTTTACCTGCTCATCAGGAAAATATCGGCTGCCTTCCTAAAAAGTGAGATAATTGAGTGCCTGGCTCTAAAATAGGCCTTTGTTGCCTCTGTGTACAGTATGTTAGTAGAGGAACATTATGTTACTATAAATGATTCACTTAGATTTTTACATTTTTAAAAGTGTTAACAAAAATGATACAGCTTATAAATATAGTGACATTCTATAAGCGCAATTAGATACTCCAGTGCTGTGCATTACAGTGTGATAACTGCAATCCTAGCAATTACTGGCACTCAACCTTCAGTCTCGCACCTAATTGCATCCCTATAAGTGCGGTTATCACACCATAATACACACCCCGTCATGTCTTATTGCTTACATAACCCATGGCTGAGATATGGCAGTTATAAAAAATGTACCTAAACAAACACTTCTTGGACATGCACTATCTCTCCCTCTCTCTCATCCAAGTACATCTACACACAAAGTCCATGCAACAGTAATTATATGAAATAGATAAACCTAACCCTTTCCCCAGGATAAGGTAACTAGTAGTAAATATAAAGTATGTGAGTAAGACCAGACGTCTAACATACCTACATTTCCACAAATCACTACAACATTAGCCTAATGTACAAAGATCTGTCCATGACCCCAAGCAAATGAGTTCTCACACCCCTAATATATACAGTGTTAATATATATATATATATATATATATATATATATATATATATATATATATATTTTATATATGTCACAGTCTATGATAACACACCTCTATGTACAGTAACAGGCTATTTAAATGTACTGTACAAAGGTTTTATGTTTTTAAATCTAAGTGAATTGAATGACAAATTGAATTTCAATTGTAATATATATATATAAGAATATCACATTGTCCATCATACTATACGTTGCTGGAACTTTCACCTCTTTCACTACTGGATCACCATACCATGCTTTTGGAAATGATACACCCCCATTGTTTTTTACCTTCTCTTGTCACTGATTGTTTACTGGATGAGTTCTCATTAAAGTGCAGTGCTGCAATGAGCAACCTAAATAAATATCACAATTAATGTCACTCACATGTGATATTAGTTCTGCACTGTGTAATCGTACCTACATATGTTGCATCGATTAACCAAAAAAAAAGGGTTTTCTCTTTAAAATGAGTTTCTGGGCAGTTTTTGGAATTTTGTTATTGTCTCATACCTGCTAAAAAAAATCAGAACATTGCATGATAGCAATAGACCCCTACAGGGTGTGCGTATACTGGTGGATTTACTACTTTTACTGTGTTGTCACTCGGCAGCGCCTAATAGCAGAGCCACACCAGCCGTGGTAAATTTTCCAGTATACACAAACCCTGGAGGTGTATATTTCTCAGTTATAAAATGATGCTTCAAAATCAAGATATCTGATTGGCAGACCAGCACCGTAACAGCGTTGTAAAAGTCACCTTGATAAATATATAATTCACCTGGCATGCAAGGATTCATAGAAGTAATGAACACTTTTTGGAGCAAAAAATGTTATTATTTTATGATATGATTCCAGTGCAGAGGTTTGTTCAGATGGTGATAATCGAGGAATGTCTTTTGAAAGCAGTTTGTTTGCAACAATTCTTTCCATTTCTTTATATGGTCTACTACCTGAAAGAAGAAAATATTTTAGAAAATTATATTTCTTTATAAATAATACAATACAAATTAAGTTATCAAAGAGAAATTTACTGTTATGTGTTAATACATCCCTCAGGGACACTCGTAAGCTGAAAATGAATGGTTTTCACGCATGATCGGCAGAACCATAAGAGTGAAGTGAGGCTGAGCTGTTCTGACTCAAGCTAAAGACAAGGAATTCACTCATTTTAAGCAACAGTATCAATGGGGACATATTAATATATTAGAAAATGGGTAGCGCCCGGCCTGCAGGTGCATTGGTTGAATTTCGGGGGGTTGCAGCCTGGCACTTGCTGGATACTAGTCGATGTCAGGCTAAGGTGTGGTTGGAGCAGAACAGAAATAGTTCCCCAAAAAAAAGAACGTGGGTACAAGTATTTCATTATACTGATTGACTGATAGACTTCTGTAGCTGTTCCCAGAATTTTCCATTTCCAGGACTTCTGCATGTGAGATGCTCCTCACAGAGTAAGAGTGCCTTGCGCACAGACACAAGGAGCACTCAGAATGGTCAGGAGTTAACTCCCCCTTCTGTAATCTGCAGTTAACCAGACTCACCCTTTACTATCCATTTACGACCATGAAGCTCATTGTGCGCACATTTGTCAAATGGCTCTCCATGATTATCATGTTGATTCATCACATGGTTTAGGATAGAGAACCATTTGGCTTGGACTAATACGCCATCACCCATGCTGGACGATGCACACCAATATAAGTGGTTGCGTATTGACTTTGACCACGACTTGAGAATCCTACATGCATTTCTTTTCCCAATGTTATCCAGTTTCTTCTTTATCCCTATAACAAAACAAACAACCAAAAATAATTAAGAAACTGTAAAAGACAGAAAAATAAATTGATAAAAAAAGTAAATGATTACCCTTGGCAACATGCCACACATCAGACCAGTGTTTAATGTTGGGTTCAGTTTCACAAAGGAACTTCTTTACACTACTGCGTCAATCTGTGGTGATGCTATGTATTTTAACTCCTGCTTGTCTGATGCTACGAATTCCTTGTTTTAACCCTTCTAGCTCCATGGCATTTGAGCTTTTAAGTTCATTACTCTAATAAACATCAAAAGATATATCAGTATATTGTTTATTGTGTATATTGTTTTTAAAATGTATAACAACACACATTCAAATTTCTTGAAAACACAACTTGCTGTATTCACCTTGAGCGTTTGCTGGTGCAACTTGGTAAACCCTAGTAACCTCGTGAGGTGATTACATGCATAATTATCACCTAATTCCCAACCATTTTCTTTTATAATGAGTGGTGAAATGCTTTAAACTCTATTTGATCATAAATCAGTTCTGTCTGTAAAGCTTACTATAGATCTGTGGCACAAATAGTAGCCTTTGCAAATGCAAAAAAGAGATCATCGGGATCATCCATATTGGTTCACAGTGCTGAGAATAGACCCATGATGTTGTACTGGGATAACATCATGGGTCCAGTCTCAGACTGATCAATCAGATTTCAGGATTTTTTCTTGCCATTGTATAATATTGCTTTCTTACCATACATTACATAAGGATGAGTACCTGAACAAGCTGAATATCTATCACCTTTGAACGACCAATATCCATGAGTGTATATGATTCAAATTTAGCTGTATGCCCTGGGGAACAACATCAGCCATCTCCTCCAAGTATTGCTCCTTCTGAACCTATTGCCAAAATCTGTATATTCCTCTCTTCCTTCCAGACACTGTGTACCGATGGCACAAGGTAAGCCTTCTGCATCAAACTGTATGTTCTCTGTGAGATCGTAGATATATTTAAAGCATTTAAAAAGTTTGTTACCTTGATTGCACTACTACCAGTGAAAAAAATTGAACTTGCAATTAGAAGGTTGCCTACAGGCATAAACGAGTGCATCGGCTGATTTTCCCATGTCATGGTATGACCGTTGGGACACACTTGAATTAATGAAATTAGGTTTCCAAAGAATCATCATATTAATACTTTACACTGATGGCTGCATGTAAAGCAGTGCTGCATCAGAAGGAGAAGAGAACTGGCAAACACAATGAATTTATTTTCATGAACTGTGCCTTCATTACAATGAAGTTCGGAATATCTGCCACAAAAACACAATAAAATAAAAAAATGTATTAGAATATGGATGTAAATCCATGATAATATATATGTATATATATAAACACAATAAAATATATATTTATATATATACAGCGTTATTCACTTTGATGTATCGCTGAAGCTGATGTTTTCATTTTCCTCTGTTCTGTTACGATCATTTGACCAGTCCGCATCAGAGCTACTTTGTTCATCACATAACTCTTCATCATCAGATGATATATCAGAATCACCAGTTACTGTGATGAAATCAGTTAGGTCACACTGAATCCCAGCTGATACAGTTTGAACTGGAATGTCTGCAGTCTGTGTTCCTTTTTCAGACCCGCGATGGGATGTTTGGGTGCCTCTTGTATGCTTGCACTTACTACTATTTTTTTGGGTACTGCTTGCTCGTTTGTGTTAATTTAGTATTCACAGACTGGGAATATGAATTAACATTGTGAAAATATATGCAAAAACATGCATGTTAACTAAGCACACAGTGAATACTGGATGGTCAACTATGCAGATCCAGTTTGATCTGCCACAGAGGGTTCTGTTTCAATCACATTGACTGAGAGGTACAAGCTACAGTGCTGGTGCTATGTGTGTGGTCTATATACATTGCAGTATGCATGACACATACTTCTGGGTGTGTAACTCCAATATGCATGCACCTGGTACAATAATGCAATACAAATTGCCCCACTATGCCCTGCATTACTAATTGACCCATATACATTTCTGTGGCAGTGAATTGCAGCTTTTTACGCATTGCATCGGGGAAGACATGCTGACCTACTGTGTACCCTGTCCACGTGGAGTTTTGCGATGCCACATCCAGGACATCCATGATTTTCAGAGCACAACAACTTTTTAATCCTGCCCTTGGTAATTAGTAACAGAGCATCTTAAGGAGGTATTAAAACACAAATCCCCGTATATATTTGCTGAGATGATTGGGTCTTTCACTAATTTATTCATGTGCAAATTTCCAGCAAGAAACATCAACTTCAAACTAAAAACTCGTATATTAAAGCAAATGGTTGCATATCATACCAATTCAGTAGTCTGTGTAGCTGTGCTAAATGTTATCTTTTCAGTGCTGTAAGAACTGTGTTTTATTCATTTCCACTAGCTGTACATTGCGATATTGAGTTATTAGATATGTCATAATAACCTCATTAATTATCTGTGGATATTACTTTTGCTTTATACATGGCAAGCAATTATCTATGTTATACATTGTCACACGATTACATACATCGAACAAATGTAAAAGTATCATTGATAAATTACTGCATCATGAAAAATGTACATTATCCAATAACTCACTCAGGAATGTGCGTCATCCCTCAATAATGTCACAGTAACTTCCGCCACTCTAGATACGAGCCCTTATTCAGTGCTATCACCCACCCAGCCCATGGGAAGCGGCCTCCATCTTCTGGGGAACAGCTAGTTTCATATGCCAGGAAATAAAAAATAGAATAACACCCAAATCTAAATCTGCACTCAAATACATTTTTTATTTAACTTGTCCGACACAGTTGTTGTTACATCAGAACAGTTACATGTACTACCCTGCCAGTACATTGTTTAACCAATATTTTATTAATTACCACCCTAGGAACCACTGCAAGGCTGGTTAATTTGACTAGTGCTTTTCTAATGCATTTTCCCATTTTGCCAAATTCAGCCCTCCTGAAGTCCAGAACCCTCACTTTTGTATGGATTGGCTCTGTAGATGAGTTTATTGTGAACCACACTGTTTGGCGGTCACTTGTTTCCAAATGGCTACCCACTTCTAGATCTGAGATCCTCTAGCTGTCCTCATTTGAGAGTATGAGATCAAAGATTGCTCCCTCACAAGTAGTCTCCAAAACTAGCTGTCTGAGGCATGCCACCTGAAGGGCATCAAGAATGGCCCTGCTTTTGGATGTGGCTGCAGCAAAGGTGCTCCAGTTAACATCTGGCATATTAAGATCCCCCAGCAACAGTATCTCCCCTTTATCTGCCATCATAAGTATGCCTTCCATCATATTCTTGTCCATTCCCTCCCCCATGGGGCTCTGTATACTACCCTGTGCGGATTGTGGTGCCATTTCCAGTCTCTAAGGTGACTCACAGTGCATCCTCTCCTCCATGTTTACTCTTTTGTTCAGTTACTTCACTCCCTTCCCTTACATAGAGAGCTACTCCCCCCACCTCTTCTGCCCTCCCTGTCTCTCCTGTAGGTTGTGTACCCTGGCATGTTAACACCCCAGTCATGGTTCTCTGTGTACCATGTTTCTGTGACTGCCAAAATGATCACATGGGCCACACAGTGCAGTTATTGGGATTTGACAATCACAATTTATAGGATATACAGGAAATTCAACTGTCAACAACACCACTACTTGCTATGTATTCATTCATTCTTATATGGTTAGTAATTTGTTGAGTAAAAATGACACACCTCTATCTTTCTTCACTTTTCAACAGAATTATTAATTGCGTGCCTCTTCATTGCAGCTCCTGGAATTACTGCATTTTCTGGATGTTCTTCTTTAGATACAATGTATATTGACTGGCATCCTGTCACTGCATGTAATGTTACACTTGAGGTACAAAAACTGTTGGTACTGCAGTAGATTTCAATCTTTTCTGTCCGGTTTGTAACCAATAATTTTACTAGACTTGGATCTAGTGAGAACTGATCATCTGTGAAATGAGCAGAGCACAATACACTGTGCTCTGTGGGATGCCAGTTTTCCCTTTGCATTGGTAATACCCACTTGCTACGTCATACTGAATCTTTAGGGAACTTGTAAAAGTTTTTCCCAGATCCAACACCATTCCTACATCCCATAGCTGTGCAGTATGGCATTGTATATAATTAAATATAGGGTTTTTGGGTATTCACTTACAAAATAAATTGAAGTTGTAGATTAATATAAAGTCAATGAAATATATCAATACATAAAGAAATCAAATATAAACAAACAGTAAAATGTAATGCCCCATCAAGAAAGACAATAGAAAAAGACTGCCTCTACCACATCCATCACATCACTGACACAATTGCTGCTAAGGATTAACATATAGAACTCATAAAACATATACTTTGCTGACAGATGATGTTCGCTTGTCAGATCGAGTCTGTCCATTGTGAAATTAGTGAAACTACTGACTTCTCTTTTTAATAAATCATGGGAGGATGGTGTGGTACCCAAGGACTTGAGGAAGGCAGATGTGATTCCCCTTCACAAAAGTGGGACCAAGTCAGAGGCAGAAAACTACAGGCCTGTCAGTTTGACCTCTGTGGTAGGGAAAGTGATGGAGTCACTTCTGAAGGAAAGAATAGTTGAGTACCTAGAGGCCAGTGGGGCACAGAACACAAGGCAGCATGGGTTCACAGCGGGAAGGTCATGTCAGACGAATCTAATAGATTTCTTTGACTGGGTGACCAAAGTAGTAGACCATGGAGGGGCTGTGGACATGACCTACCTAGATTTCAGCAGGGCATTTGACACAGTCCAACACAAAAGATTAATAGTCAACTTAACCAGCCTGGGAGTGGGTCCCAGGGTGGTAGCCTGGGGTAAAACATTGGCTGGACAACATGACACAGAAGGTAATTGTACATGGAGTCCACTCTGAAGAAAGGTTACTAGTAGAGTACCGCAGGGTTCAGTAGTGGGTCCAGTCCTTTTTAATGTCTTCATAAGTGACATTGCAGAGGGACTGGAAGGAAAAGTATGCCACTTTGCAGATGACACAAAGATCTGCAACAGGGTTGATACACAAGGAGACGTGGAAATGATGAGAAGGGACTTGGCAAGGTTGAAAGAATGATCAGAAGTATGTAAGTAGGATTCAGTCCAAAAGAAGTGCAAAATAATACACCTGGGAAACAAGAACCCAGGGGAAGATTACACAATGGGGCGGGGAGGTAGTAAAACTTCAAAAAGGAAAGGGACCTGGGGGGTAATCAAATCAGATGACCTTAAGGACAGCAAGCTATGTGAGAAGGTAGTAGGGAGGGCTGGGGGTATACTGGAATGCATAGGGAGAGGCATCACCAGCAGAAAACAGGAAGTTGTCATCCCTTTCTACAAACTGTTGGTGAGACCCCATCTGGAGTACTGCGTCCAGTTCTGGAGACCCCATCTCCACAAGGACATAGACAGGATAGAGGCAGTCCACAGGAGGGCAACTAAAATGGTACAGGGTCTGCAAGAGAAGCAGTAAAGAAGCGACTAAAGGAGCTTAATATGTATACCCTTGAGGAAAGAAGGGAGACAGGGGATGTGATAGAAACTTTAAGTACCTCAGTGGAATCAACAAAGTCCAATGGTAGCATCTTTCAGAAAAGAGATGTACAAGAACAAGGGACGAAATTTAAAGATAGAGGGGGCCAGTTCGGTGCAATGTGAGGAAGTATTTTTTCACAGAGAGGGTAGTGGATGCATGGAACAGCCTTCCTGAGGAGGTTGTGGGGTCTAAAACTGTGGGAGAATTCAAGAATGCATGGGACAGACATAAGGCCATTCTTGTGGGGTTAGGAAGAAATAGGCTGTTGGTTAAATAGGATCTGTGGCCTATCCTGTAAGTAGGGGAAATAGGCAGACTAGGTGGGCTAAGCGATCCTTATCTGCCGTCAAAGTCTAAGTTTCTATGTTTCTATGACACCCTTCTCTGATTCTGATGCCACCTTTATACTAAATTGGAACCACACCCAGTTGTGATGCGGCCCATATTGGGAACGAATACAGTGGAAATAGAAATGGGAAGAAATAAAGAACTGTCATCATTCAGTGTAATATATGATATATAACATTTTATGGTATTTTATCAAAGAAAATAAAAGGCTTATCAGACATTAATTTTTTTATTACTTAGCAAGACGGGATACCAGAAAAAATGCATACATGAAATAGTAATCACTGTTAGATACCAACAGCATGTTTTCATTGCAATCATCCATCTACCTGCTGCATCCATGACCATATCACAGAATACAATCAATGTAAGACTAGTGTGCTTTTAAAATTTACATTCTATGCTTCATTTTGAACACACTGATATTAAATATTCAAATGATTGGTTAAACTTAGGCGTCCCAAAGGTCCTTACTGATAATGTAGTGAACATAAGGCAGGCTACTTTTGTTATATTTATGCAGCACATAAATGTTCAAGATGGTTAAGAAAATGGTCAAACAGTGGAAAATGCATGAATGATTTAACAATTATGAGGATTGGTGTGTCCATTTCATCAACATGCCCCCCCCCACACACACATCCTTAATACATACACAAGCAATAAGCTACTATAGTTTAGAGGAGACAGCAAAACATTATTAATTTGCCAGATCAACATAACCCCTTTTCAAATTGGCTAGATCAGATCACTGGTTTATCTTTTTCCTTTTTCTGTATGTGCACTGGATAGATGTCAGGTACCAGAAGTACAGTGAAATGAAAGGGGGATAGAGCAGGACTGTTTTACTTTTAATTTTTTGTGTTTGTAAGCATCGTAAGTAACTGTGTACTACACAGTTGACAGACCTCATTCATTTTACTGGCATGCTTTATGTTGGGTTCAGCATTCATGTGTGATACACATTGGTTGGAACATTTGCATACTGTGCTGCTGTAGGACAATGGTTTCGGCCGCGCCCCCCCCATCATCAAACACACACACCTACAATCTAATTTACGAGTTCCTGACTACGATCGGTGTGTTTGCCATGGAGAAGATGCTGCTACAACTCTGCCCCTGGAAACATTGGGCTCCTTCTGTACTCAAACACCCCACTTCCCCTCCCCCGAGATTCATTATCAGTGGAGTGCTGTGACCGAGAGGGAGATAGTTTGCAACTCATTGCGGGACATCAGATCGCTGTACAGAGGAACATCGGCAGCTGTGGCATCAGAAAATGGCAACACATTATTGGGTACATTTTTTGGATTCTTGCTGATGTTTGCACAGTTTCTATTCAGTGCCAGTGTATGTAGGCAAGGTCATGGTGGGAGATGTGTAAGGGGTGGGGAGGGTTAATCGCTCAGCGACATGCACATATTTGGTTTTAGTGGCTAGACGAACATCCTAGTTGCTCAGTACTCCACAGGCTAGTATGAGGAAATGGGAACTGGACTTAGCCAAGTACAAACCAGAATGATTGTTATCGATGTAGAGAATCAAACTAGACAGAAAGTTGCGTGTAGCATCAGGCATACTGTGTCCTAACTTATTGCTTCCTGCTTCTGTAACTTGACATGATACACTGTCAGCATGATATGATGCAGCTAGAAGGGCAAAGGTCAGTTTACTCACTAAATGGCAGACGCAGTTACCAGGACCACAACAGAAAAGACAACCAGCTCAGAGGTAAATTTCTAAGTTCTGACACTACTGATTATTAGAAACAGCCAAATTAATTTAGGTTCACCAGAGTTCGAGATGAATTTTAGATTTTGGTTCATGGAGAGCTGTGTTATGCCACATTAAAACTGTTAACGCCACTAAGATGAATTCTGCTAGGCAGTTGAGTGAGAGCATGTTGCCAGTAGTTCAGGGGTCACAAAACTCAGCGCAAGCACTCAACAGTGTTTTATCGATAATTTTTCAATAAAGCAAGTGAACAACAGAGAATAAAAAAATTCAGATGAGATGGGCCTGTCGTCATGACTGCAGTGGCGTTGATGCAGTTACTAGTCACGGAGCCCATAGCAGCATGAAGGAAAGCAAGTATGGGATACCGTGAAGAAAGTATGTATTTATATGCATTGGCAGTAAGAAGAAAAACAACACACTTGATAAATGTTAAAAAATAACGTTTTTTAATTCAGACAATATGTTAAACCAATATACATGTAATTTCATAATTACATATTTGCAGTTGATCTTTAACGAGTAGGCTAAATAAGAGCGGACTAAGAATGAAGCCTGTGGGTTGCCTGTATTTACCTTCCTGCTTTCAGAGAGGATGCCATTTATTTTGACTTGTTGTATTCTTTGGGCAAGATAGCTATGGAACCATCCTAGGGTTTCAGGTGAGAAGCCGAATGCTTGGAGTTTGTACAGCAGAATCCTATGATTGATGGTGTCAAAAGCTTTGGTGAGATTGATCTACTGTATATTGATCCCACCATTTATCTCTTGTCAAGTTCCTCATGTACAAAGTTAGTAAACTTGATTAATGCTGTAGTGGCGCTATGTGATTTCTGGAAACCATGTTGTTGGGGATATTGGCTATCACACTTTTTGAGGTATTTACTTTGCTGGTCAGAGACAATCCGTTCTTGGACTTTAGAAGGGGGGGGCTGGAAATTGGTTGGTAGTTTGAGTGTAGGGCCTGATTACCACTTTTGTGTCCTGGGGTAACTACAGCGGTTTTCCATTACTTAGGGAACTGGCCAAATCTAACTGAAAGGTCAAGTATTTTTGTGAGACATGGTACTACTTCATCATGTGAGACAGCAATCAGTTTCAGGTTCAGGGAGTCATTTGTGAACCGGTTTTGCCTAGGGAGCGCTGGAGGTATTTTGTGTCTTTAAGGTTGGAGATTTCCTTGAAGTGGAAAGAAGGGATGTCGGGGGGGTCATCATGGGCAGGTAAGGTGTCATCCATATTGAACATGTATTTGTCTTAGCCGTCTGGTGAGAGAATGCTACTGAGGTCAGAGAATGTGGCATTGAAGGCATCAGGTATAGTTTTGGCATTTTGTGTGTTTCCCATTTCTTAGTAACATGGGGGGGGACTTGTTATGTTTCCCTATGAGGTCTTTTAAGTTACTCCAGAATTTGTTGCCATCCCCCAGGTCCTAGTGAAGCTATATTTAAAGTGATATACTTTGGCTAGCTGGACCTCCCTGGTACAGGCATTCCTTTCAGCCCTATACCTCTGGGTCTCAGCTGGCTTGCTTGTAGCCTGGTACCCATGAGGTCAATAAGGGACTGGGTAATCCATGAGCTATTTATACGTTTTAATTTTCGTTTTTACGTCAGGGCATAGATATTACATGCTGCACTAAAGGTGAGGATGAAGTAATTGAGTGCTTGGTCAACATCCAGGAGAACTTTGGGGGGGATCAGTTGATTTGTCTGAAGTGGGACTTGAAGGAGTTTAGATGTCCTTTTTTGAGGACATGGCTAGTGGTTATGTTGGGGAAAACTTTAGATGTTCTGTTGTATCAATGACAGGTGACTGGGGAGTGATCACTTATCAAGTCAGCATGGACTAAGGTGTTAGAGATACTTTCTGGGTAGTTTGTGAGGATCCAGTTGATCAGCATTTTTGTCACTGTCCAGCAGTTGACCCCTATTGAGTGTCAACCATTTGAGAGACACAGATACTTGAGAGGGCATCCTTATTAGGTTTTGCCTCATGAAATAGCCCATTAATATTAAAGTCTCCTAGGACTACAAATTCCCAGTTTAGGCATAGGCATTTTATGTAGTCAGTTACAAGACTGAAGCTGCAGGATTGTTTTCTGAGAGAAAAGGAGACTGAAAGTACTGAGGGATTTGCTGTGGGGTCTGAGTAATAATCTGATAACTAGGAACTCTGCATCTATTGGGGGGAAGGCATGACTGTGGAGCATGTCTCTTGGGTAGATTAGACAACCACCACCCCTTTTACCAATTCTATCCTGCCTAAAGTGAGTGTAAAATCATGTACACAAATGCTCACAGCCTGGGAAATAAGATCCCAGACCTGCAGGCAATAATGTCAGAGGCTAAACTGGACATAGTAGCAATTAGTGAGACGTGGTTTACCAGTAACCACACTTGGGAGACTTCAGTACCTGGCTATGTATTGTTCAGAAGAGACCGAGGTGCAAAGGGAGGAGTGGCCCTGTATGTTAATGAAAATATCAAAGCTACAGAAATTCAGAATACACATAAGGAGCCAGAAGAACTGTGGGTCACCCTGGAAACAGGAAATGGGACAGCCATAAGAACTGGGGTTGTCTACAGGCCCCAGACCAGAGGGAGGACATAGACACATTACTGTTAGAAGATATACAAAACATGACAGCTAAAGGGAGGTTCTGATAATGGGAGACTTCAACATGCCAGATACAGATTGGTCAATACCAGCAGGAACATCTGCCAGAACTAGACTCATAGTGGATTCCTGCAGGGGAGGCCTCAAACAACTGGTACAGCAACCCACAAGAGACAGGGCTATCCTAGATCTAGTACTGACTAACAAAGAAGGGATCACAGATCTCCAGGTAGAAGGTCACCTGGGGCCAGTGACCATCACATGGTATGGTTCAATTTGGCTACTACATCTAAATCATCCCATTCCAAGGCAAAAATATGGGACTTCAGAGGAGCTGACTTTGATAAGATGGCCAACAGAGTTAAGCTAGCCCTGGCAAAAGAAACACAGGTGAGGAGGTACAGGCAAAGTGGGCAAGCATTAAGGATACAATACTTGAAGCAACATCCCATTGTGTTAGACAGAAAGGAAGTGCAAAGAAGAAGAAACCACTTTGGTTCTCAAATACAGTAGCAGAAAAGGTCAGAGCCAAAGGCTGGCCTTCAGAAATATAAAGGAACACAGCGGGATGAAGATGGGAGGCATACCAAACTGCCCTAAGGGAAGCAGGGAGGCAGTAAGGCAGGCAAAGTCCCAAACTGAGGAAACACTAGCACAAACAGTAAAGAAGGTGACAAGACTTTCTATAGATACATTAGTGAAAGGAGAAAGTCCAGAGGGTATTGCTAAGCAATGGAGAAAAGGGAGCATGTGAGGAGGAGGAGGACCCTGTGAGGCATCTATCCTAAATAGATACTTTTGCTCAGTATTTACTATGAGAAGGTAGGGCAGGGCCCACAGCTCAGCATCATGGACACAGGGGAGGAGGTGAGCACTACTCCCTTCACAAAAGAAGGGTCCTACAAGAGCTTGCTAAGCTCAGGGTGGATAAGGCAATGGGACCTGATGGCATACATCCCAGGGTGCCAAGGGCTAAAGGAGGAACTAGCAGAGCCATTAGCAGAATTGTTTAGTGAGTCTCTGAGCACAGGAGAGGTCCCAGAAGACTGGAGAAGGGCTCATGTGATCCCACTCCACAAGAGTGGTAGCAGGGAGGAGGCGGGAACTACAGACCGGTCAGTCTTACCTCAGTAGTGGGCAAGATTATGGAGGCACTCCTTAAGGAAAGGATAGTGCAACACCTGGAATCCATAGGGCACAGGATCCAAGACAGCATGGGTTTACAAAGGAAGGTCCTGTCAAACTAATCTCATAGATTTCTTTGACTGGGTAACCAGAGTGGTGGACCAGGGGGAGCAGTTGATGTCGCCTACCTTGACTTCAGCAAAGCTTTTGACACTGTTCCACATAGAAGATTGATAAATAAGCTAGGTGAGGCTCGGGGTGGGTCAGAAGTTGGTCAACTGGGTGGCAAACTGGTTGACTGGCAGAAAACAGAAGTGGTGGTAAATGGTATACAGTCAGAAGAGATGCAAGTCACAAGTGGGGTACCTCAGGGATCAGTCCTGGGGCCAGTCTATTCAACATCTTCATTAGTGACCTAGCAGATGGACTAGAGGTAAGGCTTGTCTGTTTGCAGATGACACAAGATCTGCAACAAGTAGATGATCCAGATGGGGTGGGCAGAATGAGAAGAGATCTGGATAAACTAGCAGAATGGTCAGAAGAGTGGCAACTGGGATTTAATGCAAAGAGTGCAAAATCATGCACATAGGGAAGAGAAACCCTGAAGCCACTTATAGGCTGGGAGGAGTTGCTAGCAGTCACAAAGGAAGAAAGAGACTTGGGCATCATCATCACTGATGACCTGAAATCATCAAAGCAGACCTCTAAAGCAGTAGGTAAGGCTAGGGGGTGTTAGGGTGTATTAGTAGGGGTATCACAAGTCGTAAGAGGGAGGTGTAATCCCTCTGTACAAGACATTGGTTAGGCCCCATCTGGAGTACTGCGGCAGTATTGGAGGCCACACCTTCACAAGGACATTAACCAAATTGAGGCAGTCCAGAGAAGGGCAACCAAAATGGTGCAGGGACTGCATCAGAAGACATATGAGGACAGATTAACGGAGCTCAATATGTATACCCTTGAGCAAAGGAGGAGAGAGGTGATATGATCGAGACATTTAAACACCTTAAGGGCATAAACAAGGTGAAAGAGTCTAACATGTTTAAATATAAGAAAAATAGCAGGACAAGAGGACACAGCATGAGATTAGAGGAGGCCGATTAAGGGGAATGTGAGGAAATTATTTTCACAGAAAGGGTGGTAGATGCATGGAATGGCTTACCACAAGAAGTAGTGGCTATGAATACAGTGCAGGGCTTCAAACAGGCATGGGATAGGCATAAGGGAGCAATACAAATGACTATGAATAGATAGGTCACTGACATCGCAAAGGCCGATGGCACATTTATAAGGTAGAAAAAGAAATGGGCAGACTGGATGGGCCTTGCGGTCCTTATCTGCAGTCAACTTCTATGTTTCTATGTTACCCATTTAGGGTTATGGCCAAGTCTGCGGCTTTAGGGGTGAGCCAGGTTTCCACAATAGATAGCATGTCTAGGTTATGCTGGGTAACCCACACTTGGAGCTGGCCCATCTCAGGTAATAGGCTACATGTTTGTAGAAGGTAGTTTAAGTTGTCTATAATTGTTTATACTGTTCTGGGTCATTTGGACTGGGCCAGGACTGGGGTGAATGTTATCACAGAGTAGTAGTAACATCAGAATACAGTGCAGAAAGAAGAGTTTTAGTGCTCTGGGTATAAAAAAGAGGGTACACTTATCTGTTTCCCTCCCTCTATGTTGTATTGAGGTTGGGACAAGGCAGTTTTTTTGGGAGGGTGTATAATGGGGTATTGCTAGCTGTGTGACCAGAGAGCTTACTGAGAAGGTATATGGTGCCATTCTTTCCATTGCCTGTGACAATCCTGTGTGGTAGAGTTGGATCAGTACGTGACGTATTTATGTCCCCTGTGCACTTTCAGTGGAGGCTTTTAACAACGTGGACAGAAGGAGGAATATTATAGAGAATCTATTGAATATGACTGTCATAGTGCTTTGGTATTAGGCAGTGCATAGGTTATAACTTTGAGTTAAAACAACTTGGGTAATGTGGAAACGAACTACAGGTGTGACTTTCAAGGAGATAGCAGAGGGAAGGGTGCAACTATTGTAATGGCCTAAGAAGGGAGGGATGGGTCAAAGAGACCACTAGTTAGTGAGATTCAGGGGGTGTAGAAATGGTCTGATTGTTTCCTGAGACACAAAATAAAAGGCGGACCACCTATGGGTGAGAGGGTGGCTGGGAAAGGTGGCACCCTCTATACGGTGCCACTAGAAGCATGACACTGTTCCATGCTATGGAGTGGCTGATGCAGGTAGGCAGAGAGCTGGCTGAGCACTGAAATTATCTGAGGCAGAAGTTGCTTGTAGCTGGTGTGGGGAAGGGTCCCTGGTCATGCTAGACCTCATGGACTTGATTGACAGTAGATCCCACTGGACTATCATTTGGACATGGCATCTGGGTGCAGGGTGGGAAAGCTATAGGAGCTTAAAGCCTGGGCCCAATATTCAAAACATTGACAGGGTGCAAATCCCAGTTTGCCTGTGCAAACCAAGCTTTGTGCAGATATCCCATATTCAAAACCCTGGTTAGCATGGGCAAACAGGGTTTGTGTCTGGGTAATATTACAGCCAGATATATTGCAGTGTCAGTGGATCAGCAGGTAGCACACTCACCTCTGAGGCCAGAAGATCAGAAGGAGGTGGGTTCTAGCACCACACAGAGAATGTAGGATAAATCCCAATACTGATACTATAGTGCATCACGGGGGGTTGGGTGCTGCACTTTTGAGGTGCTTCTTTTAGAAGAGACATTAAACTGAGGTCCCAGATGCCTGTTCTGGTGGTTGTTCAGGTGGACATTAAAGATCCCATGGCACTTCTTGATAAGAGTAGGGACAATATGTATCATGAAGTAAATATAAAGGATACAAAGAATGATCAGAAAAAACTGTGTAAGCCAGCCTGCCAGCACAGTGGTAGTGCTACCACTTGTGATGCTGGTGATCTGGGTTTGGTAATGACCCTGGATCATCGGAGGGCAAGCCGGTGGAGAAGGACTGGGCACCCAATGGGCCACTCTCCTTCTTTGGGAAGGGTGGGTTGCTTTCCTCACCGCAATACTGCCACCACCTGGGTGACCATAGATGGTGCTGGTGTGGTGAGAAAGCAGAGTAGCAGGGAGGGGCAGCCATTGGCCAAAAACCAGAGTGGAGGTGTGTCTCCATGTGCTTCCATCTCATTGGTCCTCCTTGCATGCTGATGCCTGCAGGGGTGGGGACCAGAAACAAGGAAAAAGGACTCCATGTCTGGGTCAGGCAATGGTCTCCCACACCATAGTGACCACAGAGGAACCGGGGAGAGACTACAGGTGCATGGTCCCTGACATTCGGGGGAAGTAAGGAGATGCCTGATTCACCCCACCCAGGGGGTCATCTGGGTCTTTAGATGTATTGGAGTGGAGCATTAATGGAGAGATCCCCAGTTCTCTATGTGCAGCTTCAGTGGGTGCACTGGGAGCCCTGAGAAAGGGTTCAGGCATGGTGGCAGGGGTCTAAAATAGAAAGTAAAAAAAAAAAAGAAAAAATTGTGTAACAGGAAAACAAACAAAAAAAAAAAACAAGCAAAATTAGGGTAATATTCTCTACACGTGCTAAAAGGAAGGAAACATCATTAATTTATCAATAGACTACATAAACATGAAATATATCATAGAGTAGTCAAAATCCATTTAAACATTTAGAATCCATAAATAGTTTTTACAGTAAAAATTTAATAAAGAGGGAAATAATTTCTTCTTTTCTGCATTGTAGAGTTCCATCAGTTCATGTTTAATTTGGTTCATAATTTGAATATGAGTGTAACCCTCTTGTTACCCGGGGTTACTAGAATCCCAGTAAGACCTAGTGGTAGGCAGGGAAGGCAGCTTGTGAAACTCCAGTTAAATGGATTTCACACCATCTCACTCTGTTCTCAGTCTCAGCTGAGACTGAGGGATAACATCATTTAGAACTGCCGCAGCTGCATAAGCCACACTGGAATGTTGCAGTTGGAGGTTAGAGTAGAATTTTGGGGATTTTGATGTGAGTCTGTAGAGTTCAGTAGAGTGTGTGCAGTCTGAAAGAGGTGCTCTGCTTTAAGCAGGCCCTCAGAGCTCTAAGCTCTGACAAAGAGCTACTTTTGTTGTATAGGCATGTGTTCTTACCTGAAGAGGAACACAGGAAGAGCACATTTGAAGTGGTGGAGACCGCCTTCAGTGATTCAGGGCCCCATCCCTGTGGGGATGGGGGGAAGGAATCAGACTATTTCCAGAGGCAACCCCCCCTGGGCCGGCTAGGGAAAAGAAGCTGCCTGCTTTAAGTTCATGCTGAGGCACCAGAAGCTCTGCAAGAGAGTTCCTTGTGGAGAAAATGCCTGTGGGGCACCTACAACCAAAAGGTGAGTTTCGTTCTGCTAAAGGACCATGTGTTTTCACCTGAATCAAGATGAAACTAAAGGGACTATTACTGTGGGGTCATGAAAAGACAGCCAAGTACAGTTTGGAAGATGTGGGGATTGGACTACTTAACTCTGTGGAGGGTCTAGAATAATGGACAAAGCCGCTTTTTAAGTATATTCAAGTTCAGCACAAATGGGATGTAAAGACAGTAGACTGAATGTGATATACATTTAAAAAGAATCTACACAGCAAAGGTTTTAAAGGATGAGGTGTTACAGTCCACAGAAATGGCTGGGTATGAATTATGGGAGCGAGAGGTGGGAGACTCCCCCCCCCCCCCCATCAGTAGTAACCAAATTCACCTCTACAGATTTGCTCTGGGACACCTGTTGCTTTCTCTCAGGTACTTGGCCAGTGCCTGAGGAAAGTACTCAGATGTGGGATTGATGAGGAAGATTCCCTTATGGAGCAGAAGTGCTCAGAGATGGTTTAGGGAGCCACCAGTAAATGTTTCCATGCTATATGGAAAGTGTCCAAGTGGCTGTCAAGGGAGCCGAGTCAGGGAAAACCCAGAGCAGTGTACAAGTTAAGGCTGTGTGCCCAATGTGTTTCAGAGCCTGAGGGCTAAAATGATGAGGATGTGTTCTGGTATCCTTAAATCTGCATTACCAGGAGTGTAGCCCCATGGTGGTCCATCTATGCTTTGTTTATTCTGTTGGATGTGAATAAAAGCCACACTTTAAAATCCCACTTCTGGTATTGGACATTACAATTATTGTTTCCATTGTCTGGAGTTACTTGGGTGCCCCTTTGCAGAGTAGCCAAACCTATCCAATGTGCCGAGTGACATATTCCTCCCCAAACCCAGCCCACTTGGTATTGCTGTCAGACAGAGATGGCATACCTGGGTGGGGGTTACATGAGTATATTCATTTTGTTGCAATAAAAAAGCACAACTTGCTTGCCATAGATAAAATCTGCATTAGTAAAAGGTACTCGTAGTGAACGATGATGATTTTGAAGAAAGGGCCGGTACAGACCTAGGATCAATATTTTATAAGTGACTGAAGGAAATTTAGTAACTTTCTGAACAAAATCCAAAATGCTTGGAAAAAAGGACAATGCAGAAAAAATATTCCATTGTTTCTGAACTATCCAAACAAATAGTTCGTGGACATGTTTGTTCTTCCATAGATTTGTGCTTATGGTTATTTCTAACTCACAAACTTCCATGGCATGACAGCTGAGTAACATCTCAATTCTTCAGAGAAACCCTTTTGTCTGTAAGCTGAGTAAAGGTTATATCCAACTTATTCTTCTGATTAGGCATGATCTGAGGGGTATCTGAAAAATGACTATGTATAATTCCTAGGTATCAATATTTTCAAGTCTGAGTTAATAACTGCGAGTAGGATATATCCCATTGTTTAATTTTCAGAAATGTGGGGACCAAGTAGAGGCATTTTAAATGTTGTCAAATATTTCTTGGGACTTGGAAAGGTGTTCTCGTCCAAATGGAAAGCACCATCTGGAGTGATAAGTTCATAGGGTCTAACCAATGAGCTATAGTATCAAATAACAGTGGTTTGATATTTCAGAGGAAGAAATGAGAATGAAAGAAAACCACTGGTTGTATAATTTTAACACCTCCCTGTCCATAGTCCTGATAGGTCAGGTTGTGCTTAATTGGGTTCAGATGACTCCCACAAAACCTTGACAGAAAATAGTCATTATTTGTGTTTCTCAGATAAAAGGTAAGGGGAACATATGGGTTACATGTAAAAATTTTGGAAGAACTAGTGTTTTAAGGAGGTACAGCGAAGCCCATTAGGATGAAGTGCAGCACTGTAGAATTCTGCAGCAGAGTTACTATAGCAAACAATGCAATATCAATGAGAGTTAATCCCTTTTGTCATGCAGGACACCTGTAACCTGTTTTTTTCCTGGCAGGCTTCACTGTATACTCTTTTCCTCTTGAAGATGATTTTCCCATTCCAGGAATTCACTAAGACCAATGCTCTCTGTATTACAAAGATCCAGTTTTGCATAGCATCATCTGAGCTGCCAAAATAGAGCCCTAGAATTTTAATGAGGGAAGATGAATGTATAATATTGGCTATTTGAGGGAGTTTCCTAGACTCCAGAAGACGTGGTATAAATAACCCAGTACTTCTAGTATAATTCAATTTTGACCCTGAAGCATTCTCAGAATCTGTAAATAATGCTGTTATAACTGAGCCATCTACTTCTGTAGTTGTGCAGATGCATAAGTCATCTGCCTAAGCACACGCCACCGGTGCCTCCTGTCCTTGTGAGAGAGTTATTCATGGGGATAGAAGGGTGATGTAACTTTCATAGAAGAGGATATATTTGAAGGGCATAAAGAAGAGGACTTAAGGGGCAACATTTCTGTACACCCCTCCTCCCCAACAAAGGTGATCCATAAACTCCATTAATATATGGGATAATCCAAGCATGGTTATAAAGCAATAGTATCTATGAGATAAATTATTTCAGAATGTGATAAGCAAGTACAACTTTGAAACAGACCTACTGACTGATGAGAGAATTACAGCACCATGTGAAGAATTACTTAGGGTCAGAATTAGTGTGTTAAATGCATACAGCAAATTATTAGATTTGTGGTCTGACCAAAAATCTTTTAAAATCCTTTTATATTACCTCAGCAAAGAGAAAATCTCTAAATTCCTATTTTAGATTTTTACAGCTTAGACAAACACTTCTAGATATTATTTCTAGAGCATACGAATATAACTTAGATTTGGCAGGGCATAGATTCTTTAAAAAGCGGAATGGCTACTTATCAGTATGATAGGTCTGCCATCTTAAAAAAGGAGACACAATTCAGCACACAAGGTACTAAGTCATCTCTGGATATCCAAAAAAGTTGCAGTGATAGAGTAGCTTGTACTACTATTGACAGATTTGAAGACACAAACTCTAATACTATGGTTTCAAACCTCACTGATACAGTCCATCTTACAAAGTCATACTTAGAAACCATGTTTGGTTCTACTACTACAACTACTGGAATTCAGGATTTTTTTGAATCATTTACACCTCTGTCATTTGGTGTGAGTCTGCAAATAAAGTCACACCCAAAGACCAGGTACTTTCTAGTAAATAAGTAAGGCTGTGTTTTTTTAAAACAGTTTTTATCTTAATGCAATAGTCTGTGGACCATAAATACAGGTTACTCACCTGTAACAGGAGTTCTAGGAATGGTATATGTTGTTCATCCACACTTATTGGCAGGTTCCTTGCCGCTTTAAATCTTGCCAGAAGGTCTTCAAGCTGGCTCCTCCCACCCACCCGGGTGGTAAAACTCTCGGCTCCACCTCATGACGCCAGATCTAGCCTGCTGGAAACAAGTTGTGCTTCAAAGCCGGGAGGTTGGGTGGATATGTGGGCAGAACAACATATACCATTCCTAGAACTCCTGTACAGGTGTGAGCAACCTGTATTTCTAGGGACATGGATATGTTGTTCATCCACACCCTATTGGCAGACTCCTAGTGTTCTCTGTGGGGAGGAGGGATGCAAGCGCATAACCCCTCGACACTTACTTGGGAAATAAAGACTGAGAACCGAGGCCCCAAAACCAGCATCCTGGCGTGACCCAAGGTCAATGTGGTAGTGGGTAATTAAAGTATATGCCAACTTCCAGGTAGCAGCCCTGCTGATATCCTGGATAGGGACATCCCTGGAAGCAGCCACCGACGCAGCGGTATGGAGGGTAAAATGAGCTCTTATCCTTCTGGGAGGCTCCATGCCCACCAACCTATAGCAGAGATCTATGCAGGAGGTGACCCACCCGCTTATCGTCCACTTGGCTGCAGGTCTGCCAGGTGCAGCTTCAGCATAGGTGACAAACAGCTGGCAAACCTCTCCCCGAACTTCAGCCGTACGATCCTTAAGAAAGGGACCAACTAGGGTCCAATATAGAGCCTATATTCGCCTCTGAGGTGTGATTGGGTAGAACACTGCAGAGTCAACACCTGGTTGGGTGAAGCTCTGACACCACCTTCGGAAGGAACTTTGGGTGGGGTGCAGGACAACCTTGTCCCCTGTGGAAGACCAGATAGGGAGACTCAAAGAGCACCTGGAGCTCTCCCGTCCTTCTGAGATGACATGATAGCCACCAAGAAGGTGGTCTTCACAACAGGTGGGATATATCGCACCTGTGCATTGGTTCGAATGGCTTGCCCATGAGCTTGGCCAGTACCAGCAGTAGATCCCACGGAGGTGGAGATTCTCGCACTGGAGGGGAAATGTGATCAATGCCTTTGAAAAAGTACCAGACCACCTTCTCCTGCACCACTGACTGCTTCCCGGTCCATGCCCGGTAAGCAGAGATGGCTGCCAGGTGCACCTTAAGGGTCATCGACCGAAGCCTTTGCTGAGAAGGGGACCACAGGTAGTCAGAATGCTTGGAAGGACAGAGGAAGGTTCAGCCCTTTCCCGATCCAAATGGAGAATCTCTTCCATTTGAAGGCATAGCATTTCTGGTGGACTCCTTACGGGACGCCTCAATGATGTTGAGGACCTCGCGGAAAGACCCAAGGCCTGGAACTCTAGCCACTCAGGAACCAGGCAGTCAGGTGCAGGGATTGAAGGTCCAGATGGAATACCTTCCCCTGGTTGACTGAGATCAGGTCCGCGCAGGCTGGAAGTTGCCTCGGGAGCCTGGAGCTGAGACTGAGGAGATCTGGATACCAGAACTGGCGGGGGCCAGTCTGGGGCTACCAGAATCACCTGCGCCTTGTCCCTCTTTGCCTTGAGAAGCCCCTTGTGGATCAAGGGAAATGGGGGAAAGGCATAGAAGAGGCCCGGGGTCCATGGCCTCAAGAAAGCATCCCCCCACAGTGAGCCCTGCTGTGGGGGGCGAGCATGGAACAGTCTCAGCTTTGCATTCTCCCTGGAGGCAAACAGGTCCACCTGAGGCATGCCCCAGTGGGAGAACAGATCTTGTTCTACCTCCAACAGGAGAGACCACTCATGAGACACAGCCCCTTTCCAGCTTAGGGCATCGGCCAGGGTGTTGGAGGCTCCTGCCATGTGAATGGCTAGGAGATCCACCTCCAGGCTGCTCATGAGGGACCATATGCAGAGAGCTTCCTTGCATAACAGCATGGAGCATGTCTCACCCTGGTGGCTTAGGTAGTACATGGTCATGGTATTGTCCATCTGGACCTGAACCACTTGACCCCGTAGAAACAGAGCGAAGGTGGTGAGAGCTAGGCAGACCACTCAGAGCTCCAGCAGGTGAATATGGCATCAAGACTACCAAGGGGACCAGAGGCCGTGTGCTCTGTGCTCCCCCAGATGGGCACCCCAACCCATCAGAGATGCATCGGTCAATAGAGAGACTGTTGGCTCGAAGCGGACGAATGGGATGCCCTTCTGCAGATGTGCCAGAATGGTCCACCACTGAAGAGCATTCCACATCTCATGGGTCACTGTCATGGGCTGGTCTAATGGATTGCAGCATTGTGACCACTGGCTGGCCAGTCCCACATTGAAGGGGACGCATGTACCAATGGGCCCAATGGACCACACTGGTGAAGGCCACCATGAGGCCCAGGAGGCACAGGAAGTCCTGGGCAGGGTGCAATTGCCCAACCAGAAATGATTGGGCAAAGGAGGAAAGAACCTCGGCCCTGTTCACTGGGAGCCAAGCTCTGGCTTGAAGAGAGTCAAGCTCTGCCTCGATGAAGAGTATCACCTGCTTTGGCATGAGTTCCGACTTGGCCTTGTTGATGAGGAGGCCAATCTGAGAGCAAACCTGGAGGGCCAGATCTCTGGACTGCTCCACCTCTGCTCTGGAGGGGGCTGCAATCAGTCAGTCATCCAGGTAGGGGTACACCCGGATCCTTTGGTGCCGCAGGAATGCTGTCACCACTGCCATGCAATTGGTGAAGACCCTGGGAGCTAGAGAGAGGCCGAAGGGCATGGCCCGGAACTCGTAAAGGGATCCCTCCGCTCTGAAGTGGAGGAATCTCTGATGAGATGGACAGATAGGGACGTGAAAGAACGTGTCCTGGAAGTCCAGGGAACAGAGCCACATGCCTCATTCCAGGGATGGGATTATCTGAGCCAGAGTGACCATCCTGAAGGTCAGAGACCTTAGGAACCTGTTCAGGTCATGCAGGTCGAGGATGGGGCGCCAGCCCCCCATCCGTTTTATGACCAGGAAATACCTGGACACAAACCCTGGGTCTGGAGGAGGATCCGCCACCTTTCTGATCACCTCTTTTTCGAGGAGCAGGACTATACCGGCTCGGCGGGCTGACAGCGAGGACCCTTTTGTCTTATTAAGGTATCTTCAATACAATATGACTGAGCTTTTTATTTTACCAACATGTATCCCCCTTCTGCTCATTGCAATGTATGTTCCTTCCTGAGACAAAATTTAATATTACAAATGTGAAGGCTGTTCCCGGGTAATACCCAAGACCAAGTCTCTCCTGATATCTGCAAGGGTGCAAAATAGAACATGTCAAGGGATAAAGTCTGGATCATGCCTTGAGATATACATCACCCATGGCCTCCACAACACCTCACTCACAGGGAGTTTACTATGAAGTTTATCCATAAGAGATTCCATATAATAAATATCCGAAACCTCCTCCCTCCAATCTTTAATAGTGGGAACTACTGGGGACATCCATTGCCTTGTTATGGCCTTTTTGTCTGCCAGAATATATAGGTAACATGGTTCAGTATCAAGATGGTCTATGAGGAGAATTAGTGACAAAAGGACCTGCTTGGCTGTAAGCTCAACCATCTCTCCCAGGCAGTCTGACACCTCCTGTTGTAGAGTGCACCAAAAAGGTGTCAACAGTGGACAAGTCCAAAAAACATGGCTGAGGTCGGCATGTGTACACGCACAGTTCTGCCAACACCTGCCGTATGAGAAGGGGAGGTACTTGGCAAGGATGGCTAGAGAGCAAAAAAACCTGCTATGACATTTCCAGGTGAATTCACGCCATATAGTAGAATGAGTTATCCTGCAGACCAGTGGGGATGCATGCATCCAGTTCTGTTCTGAAATTTGTAAATCAAGATCCCGACACCAACTCCTTAAAATGGAGATTGATGAGTCGCCCATCCCCTCCCGAAGAACCCTGTTGTGGTGTCCCACCTGGTGTCCCCATATATGACCATTGATAGTATCCTCAAGGTATTTCCAAAACAGTGGTAAGGGATCTGGCAACCTAGGCACCATATCCCTCTGTCACAAGAGGTAATTCTTAACCTGGGTATATCTGTACCAGTCACTATCTGATAGGCCATAAGTTGTTTGGAGGGTTTCAAATGGGATAATGCCCTCCTGGGAAAGAAACTGCTTAAAAAATTGAAGCCCCCCTCTCCTCTATTTTACATAGGTATGATCTGTGACAGTGGGGAAAAAATGTCATCCTCTGAAATAAGTGCATAAAAGGAAAAAAGTTCCCTGAAGCCCTTATGTGTTTTCAACCTATACCATAGTTTTAAAATTTGGGCTGTGAAAGGTGTAAAATTCCACGGAGAAGGAGCCTGAGTTACCGAAGCCAAAGTTAACTTAGTTATATCATAAAGATAATTTAAAGCAAATTCTGAATCTTTCCGCAGTGCCTCATAAGTTGAAAACAACCACAAGGACAATATTTAAAAAAAGGCTGCAACAGCATTGACTTTCAAGTTAGGCAGGTTAGCTCCACCGTGAGACAGTGGGAGTTGCAATAAAGACAATCTGATCCTAGGCCTCTGGCCATTCCAGAAAAAATTTGAAATAATTTTATCCCACGATCTAAAATAAAAGGTGGAAGAAAAGGTAGGGACATTTTGAAATAAGTATAGCAGTTTTGGCAAAATGATCATATGGATGGTCCCGATTCTTTGAAAAAATGTAAAGGCAACTGGACCAGTTAGACAAGTCGGACTGAACCTTAACCGATAGGGGTTCGTAATTCAGTAACTCCAAATTACCCAAATTCCTGGGAATAGTAATGCTAAAATATTTGATCTTCATACAATGCCATTTTATAGGATATTTATTTTAAAGAAATTAGGAGGGGGTGAAGAACAACGGGAGATCTGTTTTAGCTACATTTAACTGAAAATCTGATACCTCTGTGAAGTGTTTCAAAGTTTCCCACGATGCAGGTAGGGATGTCTCCGGGGAGAGGGCCATCACCAGAATATCATCAGTGAACACAGCCACCTTGTGTTCTCTCTGGCCCATGGGGATACTCTCTATCTGGATTTTCCTCTGGATAGCCTTGGCTAGGGGTTCAATATAAAGGGCAAAAATAAGTGGGGATAGGGGACATCCCTGTCTTGTGCCCCTTTGTATAGCTATGGGTTGGGACAAAGATCCATTAACTCTGATATAGGCTTTGGAATTTGTATAAATGTTTTCAGGCAAGTAAGGAAAGAGTCCAGAAAGGAAAACCTTAAAAGGGTAGCCCATAGGAATTCCCACTTTACCTTGTCAAACTCTTTATCGGCGTCCAAACTTATAATAGTAGAAGGGATCTTTCTGGCATGGATATATTCTAATAGTAGCAGGATTCGATATAGATTATCTGAAGTGTTTCTCTGTTTTATGAAACTGGATTGGTCCCGATGTATTAACTGGAGAAGGATAGGTTCTAGCCTTTTGGCCCATATGGCCATAAATATTTTGCAATCCACATTTAAAATTGAGATTAGGCGAGATGATGATGGAAGAGTGAGTCCTTGTTGGGCTTAAGTAGAGGAGAGAGAACTGCATAGCTCCAGGAAGGCGGGGGGGGAGGGCTTCCTTCTCTGCCACTGCTCGAGAAGCCAATTAAAAGCTGTGGAGTAATTGAGAAATAAAAGTTTTATACCATTCGGGGCCGAAACCATCTGGACCGGGACATTTCAGGGTTTAATGTGCTTTATCTGTTCAAGTATCTCTTCGGGTCTGATGGAACACTCCAATTGACTAATCTGAAGATCTGACAATCTGGGCAAAAGTAGCTTATTCAAAAAATTGGATATCAGGATATGTTGTTTCTGGGATGGGTTGGGGGGCAGCATATAGGGTCTCATAGAATTGTGTAACTTAGCACAGTTTTTCCACACACCCATGATTACCAAGCCTTTCAATAGAGGTAATTCTGATCTCTGTTGGTGGGGTGTGGACAGATCGTAACCCACTTCCATATGTTTTGGTCTTGCCCCATGGTTCAGATTTTCTGGCATAAAATTCATCAACACCTTAACGATATGTGAAGACCCAAAATCCCCTTCAGTTTTAGCACAGTGATCCTAGGTTTTAAAATGTCAGTAGTAGGAAACAGTAGACAACAGGGCCTTTTCAGGACTTTCTGCCTGGTGGCCCAAACAGAAATAACAGTGAACTGGTTGAGAGCATCCACCCCATCATTCAACTCTTGGAGACATAGGGTAGAGAATATTAAACTGGAGGAGTTAAAGGCTACACTCAGGCTCACAGTTGACAAACATAGGGAGCAGTGTGGAAACTGGGATTCACAACAGACCCAGGTCCTAACCACAGGCCTCAGAAACCACCTTGGGGACCAAGGATGATTGGGTGATGCAGAAATGAGCGGACTGACCCAGCAGGGAGGATCGCTCTAGCTTTAGGCAGAGTTCCCAGGTACCCTTCTATGACAGTGACAGAGAAACCCATGGAAAGTGCTCAACCATAATTATAACCTTCCAAAGTAGAATATAGACTTCATTAAGGGAATATAAGAAGTCAGGCAACACAGTCTCCCTCAATGTAATTGTTGACTCCAGTTAAGACTATGTTCCTGTTTTATTATTTTACTCTAAATATCGAAAACTACCATGGTAGGTAGTACAAAACAAAACCTGAAGAAATCCAGACTATTGAGTCACACTGCAGGAGAGTATGTACCCCAGGGATGGGGTAGTCCACACAGTCTTGGTTGTTGGCATGGGGTAGTTAAATACACCCTTTCCTCAGGAGAGGTAAATGCTGATGTGTACCTGAATATATAATTATTGCTTCCGTAATGTGACTTCTTACCATGAATAAAAAAATAATTTTTAGAGAAAAGAACTGTGAAATCAAAACTTCCAAATAAAATCCCAACACCATTACATACCTCTTCCCCTTGAGACTAGTAAGAGACCCCAAATGCCAGGATAATTTTAATTGAGTGCATTCATATTGGGTTTTGATCCTAGTATCCTGTACAAAAATGGCAGTGTGGGATAAATCCTCTAGATATTGCATAGTGATCAGTCTTTTGTAATATGATTTCATGCTACAAACATTTAATGTGAGGATTTTTAAAGAGTTACCATTAAGCATAACTCAAGGGAAAGTTATGGTCAGGGCAGTAAGGATTTTTCCTTCCCAATATTAGACTTTTTGGCTACAAAATCCATCTGAGAATCAGAAGGAAGTTCCATCTTAGAAGTGGAAGCTATCAAAGAAGTATCCAAGTTCTCAGCCTCCTCCTCTGTATCGCCCCACTGTCTCCTTTTGGCTAGTGCCTGATACCAGTTTTTTGTAACAACTGTGTGTTTGTGGGGGAACAATGTTTCTTTCCTTTTGTGCTTGCCTGTTTCATGTAGGTTTTACAACTTACATCAGGAACTCTGAAATGTGTGTGTTGGGAGGAGGAACTTATTGCATGGCAGAGGTTGTAGGTGGGTTTGGGGAAGCAATCACAGGATTTGGAATAGAAACTGGTACAGGTGAAACAGGGGTAGGTTGATGGGCCTCAGGGATGGGTGAGGAATTAGGTGTTTCAGGCCTGCCATCATCCTGCTGGGGAAATTCCTTGAGTCTTTGAATTTTGGTTTGTGTCTTCACTATGATACTTTCCTGATCCAGTGGAGCATGATCCAGTCTGTTATGGTCAGCCCGTGGGCAGTTTCTATATGAATGTCCATTGCCATCACATATGTTGCACTTGAGTGGTTAGGACACCCTAAACTTACATGGCCATACTCTAAACATAAATTGCAACATGGTTTTCACATACTGTGCTAAGATGCGTGCAGGAGCCACACTTATGACATGTCCTGGGCTGTTCAGGATAAAAGCATTAACCTCGTTCTCTACAGATGTAAAACTGTCTGGTAGTGGGAGATACCTGAATCTATCAACTTAAGCTGTACTTTAATTTTCCAACCCCCCCCCATCCAAACCAGGTCTTCATTAAGTATGAGAGCGGGGTTTTCTAAAATGTTGCATCTTTGACTTAGCCAATAACGAATATCTGCAGTGCTGACCCCTCTTTTAAAACACAAGGTTAATGTTTTAGGATGGGTTTTGTTAGAGGTATAGCAAAAAACTTTGCCCAAATGGGAATATCCTTTGCAACAGCATACTGTACATGTTCCAAAATGTTTCAAAAGTGTAACTATTTTTAAAGCTTAAATTATAAACTGATTCTTCCCAGACATGATTGAATGCAAAGAGCTCTTGGGCATTATTGCCTATAGTGTCTTTAAGCATTGTGGACAGTACAGTTTTTCAGTCAAGGGCAGAATTCAATTCACCAGTGCACCTGAGTCAAACTGTGGTTCTACGCTGTGTGGATTCACCAAACTGCTGAAATATATCACTCATTCAAAATTCCTGCTGAGGCTTTTTCTAAAGGTTCATCCAAATCTAATCTGTGTGATATGGGAAGTGGGTGAAGTTCAGGTCAAGGTTCAGTGTTATGGGCACCTGTAGGAGTGTCTGTAGAAGCAATTGGCTGGTTAATTTTAATAGTTTTTCCTGTTGGCCTGCTTTCCTGTAAAGTATTGGAGTATGATATGTCTTGTGAACAAATAGGTGAAAATGAAGGGTTTGAAGAGTCAGTGTACTGTTTAGAATAATCTCGCTTATGTGCTGCAATAATTTCTGTGGCAAGGACAGGATGAGGTGACGTCAAGGGTGTGTCTGCAGACAACCGCTGCCAGCCTGCTCCTCTTAATGCTGCATCCAGACTCCAGGCAGCAACATCCTGCCCGTCTTGCTGCCTGCCCTTTCATAGGTGCAATGAATCTGGAGGCCCTGGAGATCAAGTGGAGTCTCTGTATCAGGGAAAGGAGTAACATTAGGCAAAGAGGAAGCTTGTGACGTGTTGTATCCAGAACCTGGGGGAAACCATGGTACCTGTCGACAACCTTGAGCCATCAGGCAGTAGTTTCAGTAAGAAAGTTCTCTGGGTATTCATGGCTTGCCTTAGGATATCCTCATTGGAAGACAAATCTGCTGCAGCAGGTATATCACTTTTAGTAGGAAGAATTTACTACTCAGTGGTTACAAAAGGAGTGTTTAAAGGTTCAGTAGAGAGTGTCTGCACATTTACTGGATTAAATCCAGAGGCTGCATTCTGGTCAGTATTACTATGCAAAGAATGTCCAGTTTGGTTCAAAACAGCTGCATTTTCAGATCAAACAGTATCACAGTCCCCCCATCCAGAATGTCCACCATCTTGACAATGACTAATAAAGGGTACCCCTACAGGAGAATAGATCTTTTATTATTTGGGATACAACAGTGATACAAACATTTAAAAAAAATCAATACATACAACAGCTACAAAAAAAAACTTGTTAATCTGCAAGTACCAATCCCCGTAGTCTGGGCAACAAGCTCCCTGAGCTGGTGGCCTTAATGGAAGAGGGATGCCTGGATATTGTAGCAGTCACAGAAACATGGTACACAGAGAACCATGACTGGGATGTTAACATACCAGGGTACATAACCTACAGGAGAGACAGGCAGGGGAGAAGAGGGGGAGGAGTAGCTCTCTATGTAAAGGAAGGGATAAAAGCAACTGAACAAAGAGTAACCAGGGAGGAGAGGAGGCACTGTGGGTCACCTTGGAGACTGGAAAGGCACCACCATCAGCACAGGGGTTGTATACAGACCCCATGTCAGGGGAAGGAATGGACAAGGATATATTGGAAGGCATTCTTAGAATGGCAGAGAAAGGGAGATACTGTTGATGGGAGACCTGAATATGCCAGATGTTAACTGGAGCACATTTGCTGCAGCCACATCCAAAGCAGGGCCATTCTTGACGCCTTCTGGGTGTCAGGCATTAGACAGTTAGTTTGGAACACCCTCATGGGGGAGCAATCTTAGACCTTGTGCTCTCAAAGGGGCAGTGAGAGGATCTCCAGATCTAGAAGTGGGTTGCCATCTGGGGACAAGTGACCACCAAACAGTGTGGTTCACGTTAAACTCACAGCTACAGAGTCAAGCCTACACAAAAGTGAGGGTACTGGACCTTAGAGGAGGCTGACTTTGGCAAGATGGGAGAATGCCTCAGAAAAGCACTAGCAAACAGGCTAGAAGGAGGTGTGGAGCAACAATGGGGAATTATCAAAACTGCCATCACAGAGGCAACAAGCCTTTGTGTGAAGCAAATAAACAAATCAAATGAAAAGAAAAAAGCCACTAGGGTTCTCAAGAGAGGTGGCTGTGAAGTCAGGAAGAAAAAAGATAGCATTCCAGAAGTATAAGGAAACACAGAAGGAGCAGGACAGAGGCTGCTACCAGTTAAGGCAGAAAGAAGCAGGGAGGGAGATCAGAATAGCAAAGGCCCAAACCCCAAGGAAAAGATAGCCACCTCAGTTAAGAAGGAGGATAAAACCTTTATAGGTACATAGCGCGTAGAAAGACAAAGGGAGGGATAGTGAGGCTGAATAAGAATGAACGATGGGTGGAAGAGGGGGACAGTGAAAAGCAGGATTACTGAAATGAATATTTCTGCCCAGTATTCACAAAAAGAGAGGGAATGCCTAATCCAATTAACAGAAGCACTTTTGATAGGGGCCGATCCCAGTCCTTTCTTACAGAAGAAAGGGTTCTGCAAGAACTCCTAAAACTGAAGGTGGGCAAAGCAATGGGTCCTGATGGAATTCACCCAGAATTCTAAAAGAATAAGGAAGGAACTAGTGAAACCACTGGCTACTCTTTTAATAAATCATGGAGGATGGTGGGTACCCGAGGACTCGAGGAAGGCAGATGTGATTCCCCTTCACAAAAGTGGGACCAAGACAGAGGCAGGAAACTACAGACCTGTCAGTCTGACCTCTGTGGTGGGGAAAGTGATGAGTCACTTGAAGGAAAGAATAGTTGAGTACCTAGAGGTCAGTGGAGCACAGGATCCAAGGCAGCTTGGGTTCACAGCGGGAAGGTCATGTCAGATGAATCTAATAGATTTCTTTGACTGGGTGACCAAAAGTAGTAGACCAGGGAGGGCTGTGGACATGGCCTACCTAGACTTTAGAAAGGCATTTGACACAGTCCCACACAAAAAGATTATTAGTCAAATTAACCAGCCTAGGAGGGTCCCAGGGTGGTAGCCTGGGTAAAACATTGGCTGTACAACAGAACACAGAAGGTAATTGTAAATGGAGTACACTCTGAAGAAAGGGGTTACTAGTGGGGTACCGCAGGGGGTTCAGTATTGGGTCCAGTCCTTTAATGTCTTCACCAGTGGCATTGCAGAGGGACTGGAAGGAAAAGTATGCCTTTGCAGGTGACACAAAGATCTGCAACAGGGTTGATACACAAGGAGGCGTGGAAAGGATGAAAAGGGACTTGGCAAGGTTGGAGGAATGGTCAGACGTATGGCAGCTAGGATTCAATGCAAAAAAGTGCAAAATAATGCACCTGGGAAACAAGAACCCAGGGGAAGAATACACAATGATACCCAGGAGGTAGTAACAACAACAAAACAGGAAAGGGACCTGGGGGTAATCATATCAGATGACCTTAAGGTTAGCAAGCAATGTGAGAAGGCAGTAGGGAGGGCCGGGGGTATACTGGGATGTATAGGGAGAGGCATCAGCAGCAGAAAACAGGAAGTGCTATCCTCTGTACAGACAGTTGGTGAGACCCCATCTGGAATACTGTGTCCAGTTCTGAGACCCCATCTCCTGAAGGACATAGGATAGGAGGCAGTCCAGGAGGACCACCAAATGGTGCAGGGTCTGCAAGAGAAGCCGAATGAGGAGAGACTAAAGGAGCTTAATATGTATATCCTTGAGGAAAGAAGGGAGAGGGGGGACATGATAGAAACTTTCAAGTACCTCAAGGGAATCAACAAAGTCCAAGAGGGTAGCATCTTTCAGAAAAGAGACTTGCAAGAACAAGGGGACACAATTTAAAGATAGAAGGAGGGCGGGTCAGCAATGGGAGGAAGTATTATTTCACAGAGAGGGTAGCGGATGCTGGAACAGCCTTCCTGAGGAAGCTGGGGGTCTAAAACTGTGGGAGAATTCAAGAATGCATGGGACAGACATAAGGCAATTCTTGTGGGGGGCAGGAAGATATAGGCTGTTGGTTAACTAGGATCTGCGGCCTATCCTGTAGGTAGGGAAATGGGCAGACTAGATGGGCCTAGCGGTCCTTATCTGCCATCAAAGTCTATGTTTCTATGTTTCTAAGTATGGCTTCTATTTCACTATAACAAAAAACATTTCCACCACATTTCTACTAGAGTCCTTGGATGTGCTTGTAAGTCCTTAGCATAAATGTTTTGTAGCTATGCTTCACATTCTTGAGCTATATTTATGAATGTAGTTCTTTGCTGATGTAAGACAAACTGACATCTCACCTGCCATAGGTAATATTTAATGGAAGCACAGAACAGTCAATGTCTCTTTATTATACTTTTTTAGATACTCATGGAAATCACCTAAAGCTACCATATTATAGGTACAATGAGTTAGCCAGGGGAATTTCCACTTAAGAGTCAAAAAAGCCCACATTTGTTTAGCAAAACTGCATTTTAATAACAAGCATTTGTCAATGCCGAATGTTTGCTTGCTGGCATTGGCAGTGGTAGTGTAGAAGTTACAGAGCTGCATAATAGGAATGGCAGTGAAGTACTGAACTGAAGCCTACCCCACCACCACCTTGCAGAGAGTGATAGGCATTGGGGTGTGCCTTTAGGTCGTCAGCATAACGGCCACGCTTATTTCACCACACCCCATCCTACAGACACTGACAAGTGTCATGGTGTGACTTGGGGTCTTGGCTCTTATGCTCACCCCATTCCATCAGGGAACACGGTGATGGGTGCTGTATAGAGAATGGGGTGAACTTTGGGGCCAAAGAGTCCAAGGCATACCTCGATGCCTCTCACTGGCTGCAGGGTGTGGAATGGTATGAGCATTGCAGGCAAGATCCCAAGTCACAACCCTGATGTCTGTCATTCTCACGGGTTGGGCTGCTATGGTTGGAAACTGTAATACTTCAAGCATTCATTGGCATTTTCACCCCAAATTTCAACATGTTTTTTGTGACCCCACCTCATGAACAGTGGCAATATCAGTTTGTTAGCCAAAAGCTGCTTATGCACAGTGACTATGGCATTTAGCACCACAGGTGCAAACACATTCGAACAGGATGTAAAAATGACAGCTGTACTGTTCATGGGGAGGTGTAAAAATGGCAATGTTTGCAAATCTGTAGTAAAATATTAAAAAACTGGTGAAGTCTGTGAGCGGACATAGAAACTGTGCAATGCACACCCTGAAATGTAATTAGTTTGGGACTTTTTACAGCAGATTGTCAACAGAGGCATTTTGGGACCTCCGATCATGAACAGTGTCGCTGTGATTTACTTGTCTGTCCTGAACAATGATTTCCACAGTGACCACGCATCTCTGCGCTGAAAGTGTGAAAACACATTTCGGCCATGTTGTGAAAAATGACAGCTGTATTGTTCATAAGGAAGTGTGGAAACATGCCACTGGTGAAAATCTGGACTGAAAATATTACAAAGTCATGAACTTATGAGGGTGCGAGGAAACTGCGCAATGCTCACTTGTAACACAGTCATTTTATGGACTTCTGTCTCCAAATCTCAAATAGCCATTTTAAGACCTCTGCCTATGAAAAGTGTAACTGTGATTTTCTTAATCTGTCCTAAACATTGCTTTAGACACTGACTGCACCATTGTGTGCTATATAAGAAAACACATTTGGGCAACATGTGAAAAATGGCAGCTGTACTGTTCATAAGAAAGTTATAAAAATGGCAATGTTGGAAAATCTGGAGGAAAATATTGAAAATTATAAACTTACGAAAGCATGCGAGGAATCATGCAACACGCCATAAACAGTCATATTTAGGTATTTTTTCACCAAATTTTCAACATAGCCATTTTAAGATGTCTGCTCATGAACAGTGTCATTGTGATTTTCTTAATGTGTCCCACTCATTGATTTTGCACACCAACTGCACCATTGTGTGCTACATGAGCAGAAACACATTTTGGGCAAGATGTGACAAATGACAGCTGTACTGCTCATAAGGAGGTGTAATACAATGGCAATGTTGAAATTCTGGAGTGAAAATATTGAAAATTCGCAAACTTACAGCCGTGTATAGGAACTGCGCAACGTACACTTGTAAAACAGTCATTTTTAGGAATTTTTTCACCAAATTTTCAACATTGCCATTTTAAGACCTCTGCTCATGAACATTGTCACTGTGATTTTCTTAATTTGTTCCATACATTGATTTTGCACACCGACTGAGCCATTGTGCTCTACATGTAGCGGAAACACATTTTTGGTGAGATGTAAAAAATGACAGCTGTACTACTCATAAGAAGGTGTGGTAAAATGGCAATGTTGAAAATCTGGAGTGAAAACATTGAAAATTTGGCGAACACACAGGCCTAAGGAGGAATCAAGTAATGCATGTTAGAATAGTCATTTTGAATGTTTCCACCAAATTTTCAAAATAGGCTTCTTGAGACACCACCTTATGAACACTGGCAGTGTCATTTTGTTAATCAGGTCTGAAAGGTGATTTTGTGCAGTGACTACGAAATCACCCTTCAGGCCCGAATAACACCATGACAGTGACATCATTCACGAGAAGGGGTCCCAAAAACCCCATGTTGAAAATTTGGTGCAAAAATTCCAAAAAATGCCTGAGATATGCAACAAAGTTAAAAACCCTATCTATCCCATTATACTGCTTACCAGCATTTCTCAGTTCGCGGTCTGCTTTGAAGAGTGCAGACATGTTCCCGGTCCACCAAGATCATCGTACAGAGTCCAGAGGCAGGGGTGGGGGGTGGGAGCAAGTAGGGTGCCAGTGAGTGGTGGGTGGGTTGTGGGAGGGGAGCAGGAAGCGCTTGAGGGACAGTTTTTATTTACATTTTTTTTTTTTAACTGACGATGCGGGACGCTTGCCACGCTGGGATGGGCTCCCATGTGGCACAAGGATGACTGGTTGGGGGTGACGTGGAGTCAATAAGGATTGGCTAACCTCGTGCGGGCCATAGCATCAGTTGTCACTCTGGGGTAGGCTCCCAGCGGCACCCAGTACTCTCGGGGACAGCAGCTGACGGGGATTGGGCACCCCGCCGGCTATACTTATAATCCTCCCACGCTGGGTGGGCACCCAGCATGACATGTGGAAGAGGCTTTGGGGGGAGCGCAGGACAGCTGACAGGGATTGGGCACCCCATGGCTATACAGTGTGGGGGACAGCACGCAGGATGCGAGCGTGGAGCGCGCATGAGCAGGCATATTTATCGCTGCTCATTGAAGCATAGCTCCCCTTTCAACTGTTCACCACTGCATTTTGGAGCTGTCATAGACAGCTCCAGCTATGCATAGCGGACTGAAGCCGCGCACCATAACACACTGACTGAATTGGAAGAGGGGTGACACCTCGAAAACTGGGATGATGGCACTGGGTTTCTTGCACATGCGTGCAAGCTAACATAAAAATGTATCATGGATTCTTTAGCTTGTCCACACTCCATAAAGGGGCAGTAACATTCATTAATAGATTTATGTTTATTGCTCCTTTTGACAGGGAGTCTGCTATAGGTAGACAGCCAAAGAATATCCGATACCCTCCTTGGAAGGTGACTATTCTGCAGTTGTCGAATAGCTGTTTGGGTTTTATGTGGAGGGCAGTCCTTAAAAATTGGTTCTTGTGGTTCATTTTCTGTAAGAGTTGTAGTATATAATTGTTTTCTAGTTGAAGACAGTATCACAGATTTTGAGACATTCCATTTATGAATTTTTTGAATTGTGGGTTTCATAAATTCGGGGAAGACTAAATGTTTTGCATACTTTACTGGCTGTTCTGTCCATTTGCTTAACCAGATATGATTCATCGTTTGCATCCACATTTTCATTAAATTATTGTCAGCTGCAGAACTAAAGTAACATTGTTTGATATGAATAGGGTATGGAAAAATATGACGGGATTTATCATACCTAGACCATCTTTATGTTTGTTTGGATGTGTAAAATTCCTTTTAATTGGATTCAATTTACTGTCCCACAGCATTCTGAAAAAATACTTAAAAGTTTTATTTCATATATTTTGGATAATGGGAATATCATACTAACATATAAAAGAGTGGGGATGAGAAATTGCTTAATAATATGGATTCTCTTAAATTTAGAACGTTTCCAGTTTTTCCATGTTTCCACTTTCCTTTCACAGCTTTGCAGAGCTAACTCCCAATTATATCAGTCAGAGTTGCCTATCCCAAAGGTAATAGATGCCTATGATTTTCATGGGGGACCTGGAAAGCTGAATACTGTATTTGCTATATTCTCTGGTACTGGATTCTAAAAATTGCCAATGGGCAAAGTTTTGCTTTTATTCAGATGCAATGAAGCCCCAAAGACTGTAACAAATATATCTCCTGTAAAGTTATGGCAATGCTTTCTCTGTAGATGCTATGATATATAAGTCATCAGCATATGCTATCATTTTACAAGCATCTCCAGGGGTATTCCTTGAAATACCTTGAATGGATTCATTTAGATGTATTTTTCTAATATGCAGATCGATTGCAAAAGTATATAATAAAGAGCTTAATGGGCAACCTTGCCTATCCGCAGTGTATACTAGTACTTTTATCTGGGCCAGACCAAAAACATCACAAGTAACATTAGACACATTATACAAATCCCTGGATCCATTATATAAGAACAGGGTGAACTCCATAGATGTTTAAGACCTAAAAGTGTCAATCATAAATATTTCTTTCAAAGGCCTTATTTTGGTCTACAGACACCACATACCCTGATTTGTTTTGTTTACAATATGCTGTGATATCCCAGATTTAAAAGGCTGTGCTGAATTTTTCTACTTGGTAATGCACACATTTGGGATATATGAATTGTCTGTTCTGCGTACAGTATGTCTGTAATCGTACTTGTAATAATAAGGATAAAATCTTAAAATCTGTATTGAGTAAGCAGATGGGCTTCCAATTTTGTAACGTAGTCTTATCTCCTTTCTTATATAGAAATATAATGATACCCTCCACTAAAGTGGTAGTTATGTTTTGTTTGGTTAACATATAATTAAATACCATGCTCAAGATCTATGATAACTGTTTGTAAGCATTTATAAAATTGATTAGTTAACCCATCTCTACCTGGGGCTGTATTGCACGTTAATTTACTGATTACATTGGATACCTGTTCTGGTGTTATGGGGGAGATATAGGTTGTAGGTTAGGCTGCGTTACATTAAAATTCTCCAAAATATCAGATACATAGTTCTATATCTCTACCAAAGAAATATTCATGATGCTACTGTATTGCTGTTAAAATTACTTTACCACTTTCCTGATATCATGTGAAGATGAACTCTGGATTGCTGAAACATCCTACAACTGGGAAAAGATTGAGTTGTTTTTCCTGTTTTTACATGCTTCACATGAATCAGGAAAAGGAGACTTCTAGGTCCCATATATTAACTCAGCGTATAAAGTATCTGCTTTATTGAATTGCACTGCTTTCATTTCTTGTTTATTTCTATATATCTGAGTAGAGATGTTTAATTTAGAAGAATATGCCAAAGTTTGTAAGCACAATAATTGCTGCCTTAATTGAATATATTTAAAAAAATAGTTTTTGCCTTAACCTGTCCTTGATTTTTTAGCCAATCAGTGAGTTCTTTCTTAGTATCCTCCCATCATACACTTAGATCTTCATATAATTCTAAAACTGATATATACATTTTGAGTAAATATTTTAAATAGTTTACTACAGATTACATCCTGCAAAAACTGATTTTTGGGTTTCCATCAGTTTGACTTTTTAACTTAGATGGATCTATTAATAAAATTTTAACCAATAGATGGTCCAACTGTTCTTTAGGTATAACATTAATACTGTGGTTGTGTAACTGGGAAAGAAAACACAATTAATCAATTTGGGTGCATAAAGAGCCTTTCTGAAAGTAAAACTTGGACCTGCTCATAGGGAAGAAAAACGGTTAGTTCAGCTGTGAGAATGCAATTATATAAAGCTGTTTCATCACAATAATTTTACCCAAATCTTTTTCTATTCATCTGTAAGCTGCAATTAAATCCTACTTTAACATTAACATTTAACACTTGGTACTTCATTATCAGTCCCACTGGAAGCCTTTCTCCACCCTCACCCCATGTATTCCCTGCTCATGATCTTTGAGCTTTCCCTCCTCCTCACTTTCCTCTTCTACCCCACCCATTCTCTTATACCACCTCTTTTGCAACTTCTTCCCTCCTTCCCCCTACATTTCTCTCTTTTATCTCTCTCACCCATATTACTCTCTCTCTTGGGTTTTCAACAAGGCTTGATAGGCTGCCCCATGCTAAACAGAACCTCTTCTCCTTCTTCTATTTATTTGTCTTCCTCTCCTTCACTAGCACTCCCTTCTCTGCAGTTGCCTCTTTTCCTCCATCCACCTCCCCATCTTTCTATCCCATTACCATTTTGCAACTATGCTTCACCTCCTGTGCAACTCCATCTCCTTCTCCCTCTTGTTTCTCCTATCCCCACCTTACACCCCATTACTTTCCCTCCTAGAGTTTGACAAGGCCTCACAGGCTGCCTCTCTTCTCACCCACTCTACTGCATATTGAGCAACATTCAGTGCTATTTTGATTGCTTTTGATGTATTCATTTTTTAAAGTATATTCTTGATGTCCACTGTTTATTTATCTATTGTTTACCTTGTTTTGTAGTTGTACTACTGGCGTGAAACCTTTGTAAATGAGTTGTATTGCTCAAAGGTGTTGTAATCCAAGATTCAATTAAAAAAATAAAGAAAAAATAAATACAAATCCCTCTGAACAGTACTATCCAAGCAGTAGAAAAAAGGTTGTATTTGTTCCAATGTTTTTACTCTGCCCACTTTAGTTTGGGGATTATACCTGTATATTGATGAGACAAATGGGACAAGTGTCATATGTCCCATCCTGAATCAGAACATGTCCTGGGACTAAATCTGTTAGCCTATATATCTGGAACCAAGAACCTAAAAATAAGATCCCTACCCCATCTGCCATCTCCTGGCCATAGGACCAGAAAGACAGGCCCCAAATGCAGTTCTTTTGACATTGTTTGATTTCTCCTGTAGATTTTATCCATGTTTCTTGCAGGAAAATAATGTCCACGTCTAGGCCTTTAAGTAGGTTGAACAACATTTTCTGATTAGATCCATTTCTAATGCTGTGCACATTGAGTGTGGCCCAGGCCCAAGGAGTCACATTTGTGATAGGAAACAAAATAAAATGTTTACGTTATTTTTTCTTCACCTTTTTTTTTCTTTAACCTTGTACTTTTAGTTTTTCTACTGGAAGTGTCAGGTGCAGGATTCATAGTATGTGAGTCTGTTCCTTCAGACTCTTTATTGCTCCAATTCTTAGGTGCCAAAGCTTCATAGGGATTCTCTGACTCCATTTGAAAGTCAATTTTATCAACTGAAAGTCTTGCAAATCTCCTCCTGGACTATACCATCACCCATGTCAGATGGAGGCATTACATTTGGCCCTTCAGTGTCCTCAGAATATTGTACTGAACATAATAAAGGATTAATTTTTTCTGTTGTTTGCATGGTTGAATCATCTGGTTCTTTCCTCAGGCCTTCTCCCTGTGTAGGTGCATGCCTGTCAGGTTTTGGCAGTATTTTTTCTGGGGACAGAGTTTGGGGGAGAGGGTCCATATTTTCATGGGTGTCTTCCACTTGCTGTGACTTTTGAATCAGGTCATCTTGGTTCCATTTATTTGATTTATTGTGGGCTGTCCATGGGCAATTTTGATATGTGTGCTCAGACTTGTCACATAGGTTACATTTGGGCCTGCTGGTGCAGTGATGGCTTATATGCCCAAACTCACCACAAGTATTGCACTTGGGCTGATCATACACATTAGCCAAATGCACTTTAGAGCCACATTTACAGGAATCTCCAAGCTGTCCAGGGTAGATGCAAACTCCTCTGTCTTCCCCAGAAAAAAAAAACTATTGGGGATGTGTTGGACTCCTTCCTCTGTTGTTTCAATTTTACCTTGAACCCCCTGGTTCAAAAATTCTCTGAATACAGAATAGCCTCAGAGGAGCTTAAAACATTGCATCTCTGTGAAAGCCAGTAGGTAATGTCTTCAACATGAATCCCTTAGTTCCTGAACATACCAGTAACTACTTTCACAAAGTGGTTTGGTTAAAGGTATTGCAAGAAATGGGGCCCATAAAGCAGAGAATTTAACCACATCATATTTCCCCAAAAATGTTTCCCAAAGCTGAGTAGAACAGAAGCTAATGCCATAATTGTCTTCTCCAGAAATATGTATGAAAACAAACACATCAGCAGATGAAAATCCTAAAGATTCCTTAACAAGCTTTTTGCCAACATACAGTAGGTTATGTCTGGCTGAGTTTCAAGACCTCCTTTATACCTTAGTCTAATGGCATTTCTCCAAGGGGCAGGCTCAGTTTTGTCAAAAAAATCTGCAAAGTGGGGCCTATTTCAAGGGCAGGGAGCAGGCTTTTGAGGTAAAGTAGATGCTGATCCTAAAGTAAGTCCCTGTATATATTCACTTTGTTCAGAAGCATTCTTCAGCAGCACGTTTTCTGTCTGTGTGCCCATGAAAAGAAGCTTGTGTCTTTTGCCATACCTCTGTGGGTATAACTTCTTCTGAGTCCTCCATAGTTAAGGTATCCACAATATCAGATGCAGCTTCAATATTTGCTATTCAGAATTATGAATAGCATTTACTGAAACAGATTCAGCCACAACAGTTGTCATATCTGTAGGCAAAGAAGCATGTACCTAAGCAGTAGCAATGAAGCAGGATTTATCCTCCAGTGATTCTGGTGTTGGCTTTTGCAGAGACTTGCTCGGATCAGCTACTCACTTTCCATTTATGAATTTCAGCCTGGTCCCTCTCAGCACTTTTTCAGGAGTCCAGCTACTGGATCCTGGTACAGTTGATAAGTTCAAGTCATCAAAGGACTCTCCACAGTCAGACGCCAGCATGTTTGACTCAGTCAGCCATTTGTCAAATTTGGCATCTCTCGCTGACACGTCTACGGGGGCACCGCCCTGTTTAGCCACTGTATCCTGGTGAATGTTTGTTTCAGGATCACTTTATCTCTTTCAGGTTTTTATCTTAATTTAGCCTTTTTCATGTGGTACTGTTGTTCATCCTCAGCCAGAAGTTTCAGGAGTGCAGCTTTCTTTGCAGACAATTCAGAATCCAAACATTTTTCAGCTCTTAGGAACTCTAAATCATTATTCAGATTTTCAGGAACTGTAGAAGAACTTTTCAGCTCAGAAACTACCTCACTCATCTTGATGTCCTCCTTGCTGCTACCAGCTGGGTCAGAGGACCAATCTCCAGCCTCCTGCATTGCTCCTTGCTCAGTCAACACCTGATCCTGGAGTACCTTGGCAGAAGACACCAGGAGAAAGGACTTCGGTGTGACTGGTCTTCTCTACTGTGACTATACTGCCCTCCTTCCCTCCCCTCCACCCAAAGCTAGTTCTACTTTTCTAGGCACAGAATTTGACTGATAACAAGAACTTCCCTGCTTGGGAGCAGGAAGTGAGTGATCACAGAGCCACAAAAGACCACCATCCTAGAAGGGCAAGAGTAGCTCGGACCCCTCTAGCTGCTGGAGGTCTGCCTCTGAGCAAGCTAAGGAGTCTACTGAGAAATATAGGATATTCTTGTCTCAGAACAGGACAATCAGGAGCTTAAAAGGCACACAGGCAGAAAGTAAGGAGAGAGAGAAAGAAAACAGAGGAAAGAGTAAGGATTGCAAACAGTTCAGGGGCCAGAAATAAGACATGATGGGAGTGGTGCAGTGCAGTGGCTGTGGAGCAGCAGTCTCCAGAGACATTCTGGAGGATGCGTGTTGTCCCATCTGCAGGCACTCTCTGGGCTGAGGGAGGAGGTTGCTCACCCCAGGCTGAGTTGGCCAGGATTTGTGGGACCTCCTCTTCCATCCTGGGACCACCAGTGCCACTGCCATTGCCTCTGAGGTTGCCAAGAAAGAGGGAGTGGCTTGGACCACAGTGGGTTCAGGAGGGTGAGGTGGTGGAATAGAGGCACATCCCTCCAGCTGTACCTCTCACCATTTGTATGCACTTGGAAAGTGTGGTTCTCTCTATGGAGGAACCTACAGTGGAGACCAAGGAGGATGCTGGAATCCTCCACACAGGGAGACCCACAGGATAGGGTGGCAGGGGACCCTGCAGGGAAGGAAACAACTCCTGTGGGGGGACTCCATTAGAAAGGTAGAACTGGGGGAGGAAGGGGAGAGGGAGGTAAGGTGCCTGCCTGGCGGCATGGCTTGGAGGGACAGGGAGCGAATCCTCAGGATTGCCAGAGCAGCTGCACAGGGGAGGGAGCTGGATATCATTGTCCACCTAGGGACAAATGACCTGGCTAATAAAGGGATTAGAGAAGTGCGGGAAGAGTTTGTGGAATTGGGGAGGGGTCTTAGACAAGTAGCACACACGGTAACCTTCTCAGAGGTGCTGCCCATCTATGGCGTAGGAGGGGCTAGGGTGTTCCGCTCCATGGGATTCAATCAGTGGTGGAAAAACTGGTGTGTAGCTCAGGGATTTGGCTTCATTGGGGACTGTGGGTCCTCCTGGAGTGATGCAAGCCTATACTGGCATGATGGGTTGCATCTGTCCAGGAGTAGAACCAGGATCCTAGGTGATAGGTTTAAAATGCTTCATTGGCAAGCATTTAAACCAGCTGAGGGAGGCACTGAAAGGAGCAAGGAAACCCAGCCCCCAAAAAATCACGGTAAGTGAGTTAACACCAACATAGAGGTGTTGATAAGGAGAAGGGCTGGGGTAAATGGAGAAAGGACAAAGGTAAGAAGGACAGGGATGGGGCAAAAGGAGCAAGGCCATCAGGAAATGGAGGGTAATGAGTACCAATGTTCAGAGTCTGGGGCAACAAGCTCCCTGAGCTGGTGGCCTTGATGTAAGAGGGATGCCTGGACATCATAGCAGTCACAGAAACATGGTACACAGAGAACCATGACTGGATGTTAACATACCAGGGCACATAACCTACAGGAGAGACAGGCAGGGAGAAGAGGGGAGGAGTAGCTCTCATGTAAAGGAAGGGATAAAAGCAACTGAACAAAAGAGTAAACAGGGAGGAGAGGAGGCACCTGTGGGTCACCTTGAGACTGGAAAGGGTACCACAATCTGCACAGGGGTTGTATACAGACCGCCATGTCAGGGGGAAGGAATGGACAAGGATATGATAGAAGGCATTCTTAGAATGGCAGAAAAAGGGGAGATACTGTTGATGGGAGACCTAAATATGCCAGATGTTAACTGGAGAACATTTGCTGCAGCCACAGCCAAGAGCAAGGCTATTCTTGATGCCCTACAGGTGGACGGCCTCAGACAGCTAGTTTTGGAACCCACTCATGAGGGAGCAATCTTAGACCTTGTACTTTCAAACGGGGGCAGTGAGAGGATCTCAGATCTAGAAGTGGGTTGACATCTGGGAACAAGTGACCATCAAACAATATGGTTCACATTAAACTCAGCAACAGAGTAAAGCCATACAAAACTGAGGGTACTGGACTTCAGGAGGGCTGACTTTGGCAAGATGGGAGAGTGCCTCAGAAAAGCACTAGCAAACAGGCTAGAAGGAGATGTGGAGCAACAACAGGGAGTCATCAAAACTGCCATCACAGAGGCAACAAGCCTTTGTGTGAAGCAAATAAACAAATCAAAATGAAAGAAAAAGCCACTAGGGTTCTCAAAAGAGGTGGCTGTGAAAAGTCAAAGAAAAAAAAGAGCATTCCGGAAGTATAAGGAAACACAGAAAGAGCAGGACAGAGAACTGTACCAGTTAAGGCAGAAGGAAGTAGGGAGGGAAGTCAGAATAGCAAAGGCCCAAACTGAGGAAAAGATAGCCAACTCAGTTAAGAAGGGGATAAAACCTTTTATAGGTACATCAGAGAGCATAGAAAGACAAAGGTAGGGATAGTGAGGCTGAATAGAATGAATGGTGGGTGGGCAGAGGGGGACAGTGAAAAAGCAGGGATACTGAATGAATATTTCTGCTCAGTATTCACAAAAGAGGAGGAGGAAGTGCCTAATCCAATTAACTGAAGCACTCTTGATAGGGGGGTTGATCCTAGCCCTTTCACAGAAGAAAGGTTTCTGCAAGAACTCCTAAAACTGAAGGTGGACAAAGCAATGGGGCCTGATGTAATTCACTCCAGAATTCTAAAGAATTATAAATGAAAAGTGAAACCACTGGCAACTCTTTTAATAAATCATGGAGGATGGTGGTACCCTTGAGGACTGGAGGAAGGCGGATGTGATTCCCCTTCACAAAAGTGGGACCAAGACAGAGGCAGGAAACTACAGACTTGTCAGTTTGACCTCTGTGGTAGGGAAAGTGATGGAGTCACTTCTGAAAGAAAGAATAATTGAGTACCTAGAGGCCAGTGGGGCACAGGACCCAAGGCAGCATGGGTTCACAGCGGAAGGTCATGTCAGATGAATCTAATAGATTTCTTTGACTGGGTGACCAAAGTAGTAGACCATGGAGGGGCTGTGACATGGCCTACCTAGACTTTAGCAAGGCATTTGACACAGTCCCACACAAAAGATTAATAGCCAATTAACCAGCCTGGGAGTGGGTCCCAGGGTGGTTGCCTAGGGTAAAACATTGGCTGTACAACAGGACACAGAAGGTAATTGTAAATGGAGTACACTCTGAAGAAAGGGGGTTACTAGTGGGGTACCGCAGGGTTCAATATTGGGTCCAGTCCTTTTTAATGTCTTCATAAGTGACATTGCAGAGGGACTGGAAGGAAAAGTATGCCTCTTTGCAGATGACATAAAGATCTCCAACAGGGTTGATATACAAGGTGGCATGGAAAGGATGAGAAGGACTTGGGCAAGGTTGGAGGAATGGTCAGAAGTGGCAGCTAGATTCAATGCAAAGAAGTGCAAATAATGCACCTGGGAAACAAGAACCCAGGGAAGAATACACAATAGGGGAGGTAGTAACAACAACAAAACGCGAAAGGAACCTGGGGTAATCATATCAGATGACCTTAAGGTTAGCAAGCAATGTGAGAGAGGCAGTAGGGAGGGCTGGGGTATACTGGGATGCATAGGGAGAGGTATCAGCAGCAGAAAACAGGAAGTTGTTATCCCTCAGTACAGACAGTTGGTGAGACCCCATCTGGAGTACTGTGTCCAGTTCTGGAGACCCCATCTCCACAAGGACATAGACAGGACAGAGGCAGTCCAGAGCAGGGCACTAAAATGGTGCAGGGTCTGCAAGAGAAGCCGTGAGGGAGACTAAAGGAGCTTAAATGTATACCCTTGAGGAAAGAAGGAGAGGGGGGACATGATATAAACTTTTAAGTACCTCAGTGGAATCAACAAAGTCCAAGAGGGTAGCATCTTTCAGAAAAAGAGATGTGCAAGAACAAGGGGACACAATTTAAAGATGGGGGGGTGGTTCAGGGGCAATGTGAGGCAGTATTATTTTGCAGAGAGGGTAGTGGATGCATGGAACAGCCTTCCTGAGGAGGTTGTGGGGTCTAAAACTGTGGGAGAATTCAAGAATGCATTGGACAGACATAAGGCAATTCTTGTGGGGGATAGGAAGAAATAGGCTGTTGGTTAACCAGGATCTGCCGCCTATCCTGTAGGTAGGGAATTGAGCAGACTAGATGGGCCAAGTGGTCCTTATCTGCTGTCAAAGTCTATGTTTCTATGTTTCCATGCTCTATGATCTGCAATCTTGGGTGACAGCAGCTCCCTCTACTAATAAGTAGGGGAAGTTTTGTATTGTGAGAGAACTGAACAATACTAGAGAACAGTAATTTTAAGAAATCTTTAAAAATAATCAGGGGACTGACTTACAGTAGGAATCAACATATAGACTTAATCCATAGATGGAAAAAACATGTCTATATGCAATTTTGACTCACTACAATATATAATTTCTATGTGCCTGTAAAAAATGAATAATTTAATCGACTTAAACTGTTTAAATATGAACTCAACTGACCAAAGTCTAAGAAAACATCATAATTGAAGGAACCAGTTCCTACCAACCTGTTCTAACCAATCATCATTTCTCTCCCCCTTCTTTTTTCTTCATTCTTTTTATATTTTTTCCTCCTTATTATCCTCATCCTGTCATATCTTTTTGTCCTTTTTTCCCTATTTTATCCACACAAGACAGTGCTTCCATAAAAAATACATCTAATGATTATTATTCAGTTTTTTGTCTAATTCATAACTATACTGAACTTGTCCCAAAATAATCCTGGCAAGCTCCTGTTGAGAAATGTACTTTTTTCTGTAACATCCAGTGACACCTGGCTTGCCAAATGTGGTACTTTAAAATCCCAAAAATTAATCTAAATGTACTCACATTATATTTCTTCCAGAGGCCATTATAGATACCTAAAACCAAAACTTCATGGGACATATTTGAGAAGGCCCAATCCTGGGTCATAAATCTAATTAAATTCCAGAAAGAAATGACAAAAGGGCAGTCGAAAACAAGATGCTCTTGAGTCTCCAGCACCATATTACACATCTTTCTAAGGCAATACCGCTCTTCTAATTTTTTGTGTTTATGATTATTTCTAACCCCCAACCTTCCAAGACATGCCAACCACGTGGTATCCCACAAAAATGTGGAATTCTGGAGTCCGTTAATAGCCTTGTGGTAGCCGTCACAGCTTTGTGAAGTTCCCATTGGGAAAGAAAAAGGTTCTGTAAAATGGATTAATACTATTTGTTGATACATGAGCTTCTTGAAAGACTCAGGAAATCAGTTTGATAAGTTTCCAGTTCCTGACTTTTTGTAATCTGTGGCACATATAGGTCAGGATAATCGTGTTATGTAACTTAAAAGTCCATTTATCTAAGGGCCAGATCGGCAGAACCCTTTCCAACCATTCTTGTCCCCAAATCATCCAGTTTTGTGTCCCTTTCCTGAGGCTAGGCCTAAGTTGCCATACCAAAAGATGGAATAAAAGAATACCAGTGGGTGAACCATACCTATAGCACCCTGTAAAATAGATCTGCATGTAGTATTCTGCTTAACCGGATTCAAACAGCTCCCCCAGATTACTCTAAAAAAGGTGTTACACAATCTAGAGTCCAGTGTATCAGGCAGGGGGACCACAGATCCTACAAACAATAAAAGTAGAACTATGAAAGTTTTAAGCAAGTAAACCCGCTTTAGTTTAGTGATCTGTATGCCTTGCCATGCCTGTATACGTATGTCATATGAAGTTAATTTTAATTCCCAGTTTATTTTCTCCATTTCTTTAGGACCAGACTTAATTCCTAATATAACCGCTTCCTGAGATAATGGTGCCCCACAGATCAGATCCATATACACTGCCAGTCCAACTACCAGAGCATGACTTTTATGAAAGTTTATTCTAGTACCTGTTGCCTCTGAATAGGCTACCAGTGCATTGTGTGCAATGTCCCCTTCCAACTGAGATTTCAAAAATAAACAAAGGTCATCGGCATAAGCTAAAACTTTGAGGAGTGAGGTGCAAGGGGAAAGACTCATACCTTCAATATGCCTTGAATTATCAATATATCTTACCAAGATATCAATGTAAAATGTGTACAACAGGAGACTCAAAGGACACCCCAGCCGCACCCCTCTCCTGAGCTGAATTCATTGGCCAATTGTACCATTTAAAAGCAGATGTAAATGTGCTGAGCTATATAATAGCCATAGCCATGCAATAAACTGTTGTGGGATGCCATAAAAAGCTAAGATCTTGAACACAATGGTATGTGATACCCGATCAAAAGCTTTTTCTTGATCAAGATTAACAACATACCCCTGCAAGGTACCAAATGCCTACTAGCAAATACTTCCCACAGACAAAACAAGTTGTCTTTTAATGTGCATCCTGGAATTGCAAAATTCTGGTGAGGTGAAATAACTGATTCCGCCATACCACTAAGGCGGTTACATAGTATAATTGAGAGCAACTTGAAGTCTATATTTAATAAAGAAATAAGCCTCCAATTGTTTACATCCAGCCTATCTCCTTTTTTGTGTAGTAAAATCAGCAAAGCCTTCACCATTGCATCAGGAATATCCTGATTACATAAGATATCATTAAATGTTTCTACCAATAATGGAATAAGGGCATCCTGGAATGTAGTATAAAACTTTGGGCCCCACCCATCCAGACCAGGGGCTGCATGAGATTTTAATTTGTTCATTACTATACAAAGTTCATCTTTGCATAGCGGGGTTGTCAACCATGAGGTTTCTCTAGGATCAAGAATCGGGGCATTAACATTTGCCAGAAACTGTGCTAACACCTCCCTTGTCTGTATCAGAGTCCCAAATGAGGAATGCAAGTGTGATTTAATTGTTTCCATTATATGGCCAAAATTATAATCTATTGCACCTGTGTCATCTTTGACAGCCTCCCAAACATTTGTCCTAACCCCTGACTGACAATCCTTAAATATGTCCAAAGATGCTCTGGTACCTTGTGTTCCTGCAGATTGCTCCATCTGCAGCATTTGGCCTTAGAATATAAGTAAGTTTTCATTTCCAGTTTTATTGCCTGGATCTGTGTGGAATAATCAACATGGTCTGTATTTGTGCTGAAATAAGTTGGTAAGGCTTTCTAAGTTTTAAATATTGGAAACAGGCAGATTTCCCATTCTGTTTCTCCCATTTTTGAAATAACTGGCAAAGGATTGTTTCTGTGTCCATCCACCCGTCACTGACTGAATCATATCAAGCTACCAATGTTGCTTTGGCCAAGAGATGTTCCTTTACCTTATCTAACATATCCGGGGTTGTTAATAAGGTATTATTAAGGTCTCAATAACCAGGTCCTAAATTATTCCTTTGTAGCTGACCTAGAACTATTTCCAAACTAAAATGGTCAGATATGGCCAAGGAAATAGTTACTGCAGACAAAATGGACCAGTGTTTATAAACAAACACATAGTCTAGCATTGAGGACAAAGAAGCCCTGTGATATGTGTGTCCCCCTGTTTTATGCAAAGATCTGAAAGTGTCCTGCACCTCTGCTGTGCTCAGGATTTGTTTTAAAGCATCTGTATTGCAGAACAGTTTGAATGTAATCCCAGTTTTATATTTTAGGTCCAATGGACAATTGAAATTGCCCCCTAAAATGAGTTTTCAATGTGTATGCAAGTATGGTTGGAGAGACTGAAATAGCTGCACCCTAGCTTTTTTTGTTTGAGGTGCATACACCACCCTGACCCATAGGTCCTGTGACTGATAAGTGATATCAATAAATAGGGCTCTTCCTGGATCAATCTCAATGATCTTGGTAAGTTGAATGAAGCTTCTAAACAATAACCCCACTCCAGAGCAGGCTTCCTCCCCCAATGACCATATGGACATGCCCCAAACTCAAGCCTTTTTTGCCTGATAGATATCAGCTTCAGAGTGGAGCCTAATGTCCTGTAAAAGATAAATGTCAGCTTGAGTGTCCTTTAACTCATTCGCACCACAAGAGCTCTTTGAGAGTTCCACCACTTGTGCCCTGTATATTCTTAGCACTGCATCCTGGGTCTTTCTAAACAAAATCAAGCCATAATCAGCATGCCACAAACAGATGTGAATACCTCTTGAACCGTAAGTGCTACACACAAAGTAAGAATGGCAAAGTTGTTCAGCACAATATTACCTTTCCAATGGTGCTATGCAATCAGTTTGGTTTTTATTTTATACTAGCTGAAATACCAAACTGTGTTTTTTTTAGATTTTTTCAAGGTGCTTAGGTGAGGCTTGAGAGATAATTGTCAGCCATGCACACCATACCGTAAACAAATGTGAATAACTCCGACAGTATATGTGGTAGACGCAAGGTATCAGCGGCAACATTGTTCAGCACTAAATTACCTTTCTAACAGTGCTATGCAAGCAATTGTAATCCATTTAATTTACATACTAGCTAAAATACCAAACAACTGTTTTTTTTTTTCAGATTTATTCAAGGTGCTTAGGTAAGGCTTGAGAGACAAATGTCAGCCATGTACACCATGCCTTAAACAAATGCAAATAACTTCTAAAGTATACATGATAGACACAAAATAACAGCAGCATAATTGTTCAGCACAAAATGACCTTTCTAACAGTGCTATGCAAACAAGTCTAAGCAATTCAGTTTGTTTTATATTTAGGTGAAAACTGCTGACTTCCTCAGACATTTCCAGGCCTGAGTGAAAGTCATCTGAGTACATCTACAGGCGTTATTGGCTTGAGTGGCTATGCTTTCAGCCGCTATCTAGGCCTGAATGAGTTAAAACCTGAAAGGTGATGCATCTATGGTTAAAATCTTTGATGCTGTTTGTATTCAGGGAATGGACTTTGATACAATGTTCAGCAGTGCTGGGCATTTAAAAGTAAAACCAGGGGGAGGTGGGTATTCAAGATTTTTTCCTCATCCATTTATGCACTCTGGGCCTCTTCCCCCACCTCTCCCTCCATGTCTGAAGTTTTCTTCTGAGACGAGGCTAACAAAGAAGCCTCAGAATCCTCGTCATCCTCCTCAGCTGAAGTTTTCAAAACAGCATATTTTTTTGGAATCAGTAATATATTCAGTTCAAAGAAGTTTTGATTTGGGAACATTCCTGGCAGACCGTCTCTTACCTGCCACCAGTTGGTATCCTTCCTCAGTAGGGGGGGAGGTGGCATTTCCCCTGACTGGCTTGCCATAAAAGAGGACCCTGCCTGTTCTTCAGCAGTTTCAGATGTGACCACTGAAATATAAACGTCTTCTTCTGGATTCAGAGTCTGACCAGAATGACCAGAAAGAACAACTTGTGTGTCTGCCTGAGGGATGACTGGATGGGCTGCAGGCTGATCTATAGGTACCTCCGGCTCCTTCTCTGAGATCAGGTATCTTTGTTGTTCAGATTGTTTTTCTTGTGCAGGATGTACTATAGTATCCTGGTCCCAGAAAGAAACATTGTGAACTGCCCAAGGGCACTGCAGAAACAAGTGGCTGTGATCTTTGCATAAATTGCACTTCAGGGGGGTTTGATACTGATTGCTCGGATGCCCCATTTGTTGACAAAAACTGCAGATTAAGGCCTCACAAGCATTACTTAAATGTGAAAAGGATCTACATCTATGGCACATCTTGGGTTGGCATAGGTAAAAACAGAAGTCTCTGTCAACATCCAAATAGAAGCAACTAGGAAGATGCACTGGGCCCTCCTCCATCATCCATAGCTTAACTTTAATTTTCCATCCCCCAGTCCATATGTCCTCACTGTCAATAATGGGAGAAGGTCTGTCCATAACATCTGCTTGTTGTTTAACCCAATACAGGATATCAGACACATGCACATTCTTATTTTGAAAAAGAACTGTAATGAGTTTAACAGATGATCTAGTTAAAGGAATGGCTATGAAGAGGCCCATACTGGTGTTTGTTTTAAGTAGGAGAACTTCACCCCAAATTTTTCAAGGTGGACTGATGTGTTAAAACTAATGTCAAAAATGGTATCTTCTGATAAGTGGATTAATGTAAAGATATCCAATGAACTGAAATTGCATCAATATCTTCATAAGTTTGTGGGCCACATAAACCCTGTCTGGTGGAAATTCCAGCCCTTCTTTGTATTTTATATGAACTGTGTTTCTTCTAGACCTTGGTTTACCTAGATTAGCAAATAAATCAGCCATCCTTCTTCTAGGATTTTGCTGGGGTCAGGGGGGAAGGGGGAGAGCAGGATTCGGGTCAGTCTCCCAGCTACTGTATGTGCTCCACTAGTCCCTAAATCAGTAGCTTTTGTCAGATGCTCTAATGAGTCAACACATGAAGTAGAGAGAGCCTCTTGATCAACCCTGTTAGCAACAGTTTGCAAGGCAGGCCCTGGTGACCCAGGGCTACTAATCGCATCAGACAGTACAGGCCTGGTTTCCAAGTCAACAGAGTTATTCTCATTGGTTATAGTCAAAGGGACAGTATTAACAGCTGTAGAAATATGAGAGAAAAGCACAGTACCTGGTATAGAAATGTCAGTAGCATTTGCAATGTCAGTCAGCACTTGCCATGTAGAGTCTTGTCCATGATACAACCCATCCCCCTCCAACATGCCTGAGTGAGAGCTTTCCATGAATTCTCCTCAGGAATCCTTAGGGCAACCAGAATTAGGTTGCAAAGCCAGCGCTATGATCTGTGCAGCAGTAGGTGCTTCTCCGGGGAGCCAGTGTTTCCCATCTGGAGTGAGTGACCAGCCCGTGGCAGCAAGAGCCCTTTCAGGAGACCACATACCAGTGTTTATGGACTGAGGAGCCTCCTCAGCTGAGGAATTATCAATTGGTTTGCCTGGTTCCTTGTTCTCGATTTCTGGGCTTCCATCTCAATCACCCAGAATCATGTGAAGCACCCTACTTGTGCTAGCTGCTCTTGTGGTAGGGGAAGGTATCCCTGAGTTAACTTTCTCCTTCCTAGAAGTACAGGTCTCAAGAAATCCTGCACTTGCGGATCTCCTCCATCATTGCCAGAGTACACACTCGTGGTCCCAGTCATCGGTGCAGGTAATGCATCTGCCACCGGGATCTCCATTGAACACTGAAATAAATCTTCCTTTGTAGCAGGGAGCTGTTCTCCCTGACTATGTTCCCCTTCAGTTTTCATCACCACATTACAAGAACTATCAAGATCACCTGGAATATTTGTTTGTTCTGTGGTATTCCTTGTTTCCTCTAAATTCATTTTCCCTTCAGAAGTTCACATTTCTTCATTTTGTTCTTCAATCTCCATAACTTCCTCCTGCTCAGTAGCACTCCTGGACGCCATCTTGGTACCTCAGACAAAGTGGTTCCCTGTGCTTGCAGGCAGAGTAGGGGAATTTCCCCAGTGTCCTGGTCAACCCCACCCCCATTCACTAAAAATACCAGCATTAGCTTAATCTGGTTCTGTAAGTCAATTTACATCTGTATGAATATTCCCCTTCCCTTGCCCCTGGGTCACATCTGGAAATGAGAAATGGCTCAGTGTGCCTCTCCCGGTCACCAACTTTCAAATAAATAAATAAATATTCAGATGGAGAGGGTAATACAAATGAAGGGATAGGGACCCGAATATTGGTGCAGTCCAATATTCAGAGGATGTGTGCTGTGCAAAGCCATTTTGCTAATGTCCCTTGCACAGTGCACATACTGCTGATCAAAACCTCTTCTTACTCCCATGCAACCTTGGCAGTTGGTGAAGGATGAGTGGTGTCAACCCGCAGGGGTCCCAAGCCACCAAACCAATGTCCCTGAAGTCCAGTGGATCCCCCTTCCCTCGCTGATTGCCAGCTCGATGTATATAAAAAAACCTTCCTTGCTGGCAGTGGTCTCCTCTACCAATCACTGGCCCAATGTATGAAAAAACACACTTTCCCTGGTGCTAGTGGTTCCCCCACCAATTGCCAGCCTGGTGTCAAAAATAGCTCTTACCCTGGTGTCCAGTGGTCCCTGTTTAAATACTTATTCCCTGGTGTCCAGTGGTCCTGCCCCCCCATGCCAATGCCCAGTATAGTAATGTACATGCATTTCCTGGTGGGTAGTGGATCCCTTTCCCTATCCCCTATCCCCTGTATGGAACATCAGAGCCATTCCTCGATGGCTAGCAGACCTCACTCCCTATCCCCAATCCCACTGTATAGAACATCAAAGCCATTCCCTGGAGATTAGTGGACCCCTATTCCAGTAGGTAGTGGCCCACCACCACTTTCCCTCCATCTAGAGCCAGAGCTAGTGACCGGCAAAGACCTCCGCTCTCCACCATGACAGGCTACCAACTAAGATGCCAATGAGCATATACTGTACAGTCAGCTGTGACAATACACACTCACTGACTGCTCAGCTGATTTCCAGCCATGGCGGAGAGCAAAGGGCTGTGCCAATCACCAGCTCAGGCCTGGAAATGAGTAGTGGGGTAGTAGGGCACTACCTGCTGGGATGGGGGATACACTAGCCACTAGGGAATGGCTTTGATGTTCTATACAGGGGGATAAGGGATGGGAGGAGAATCCAATAGCCACTAAGGAATGATTGAACATTGATATACTGGGAATCTGGGATAGGGAGGGTGTCTGTCAGCCACCAAGGAATGGCTTTGATGTTCCATACAGGGGGATTGGGGATAGGGAGGTAGGTTTGCTAGCCATCAGAGAATGATTTAACATTGATACAGATGGGACCATGAATGCAGAGGGTAGTCCACTAGCTACCAGGGGAACAGCTTTGATGATCCATACAAGGGCACTGAGGATAGGGAGGGGGGTCCACTAGCCAACAGGGAATGGATGAATATTACTATATGGAGGATCAGGATGTGGGGTTGGGATGACTAGACAGCAGAGAATAAATATTTGCACAGCAGGAATGGGTGCAGGTGGGGGGAGAGACCACTGGACGCCAGGATAAGAGTTATTGTTAACATTGGGCTGATGATTGGCAGGCAGACCACTAGCACCAGGGAAAGTATTTTCTTCATACAGCAGGGTAGCGATCAGTTTGGAGGGGGGACCACTAGCACCAGAGATAGCTCTAAGGAACCAGGCAAATGGGGGGGGGCAGCACTGCACTACATTGCTGGTTACCCTTGCAAAAGGAGCCTATAATGAGCATACAAATAGCTCCTTAACACCTTGCATTCTCAATGTGCTCATTTGCATGGGTCAGTTTGACAACTAGAAATCTAGCCTGGTGGTAGCCACTATGATGCCCTATTTTGGGAGCCATGTCTGCCCAGCACTAAGTGGCCTAGCACTGGGATGCAATGGACCTATATTTAGTTGAGTAGCGCTGGTACGTTATTCGACTGAACATAGGATTTTTGGGCACCCAGGCAACTGCAACGTGTAGTGCAAACAATTATGCTCCTCTTTGCCCAGTTTTGAATATCAGGACCATGGCAATTTATTAACCATGTGAACATTTATATAAATATTTATATGCTTACAACTTAGTCAGATCTGGAGATAGATAATGGAAAATGTATATGCATACATTCCTGGAAGAGTCATGGAAACTTCTAAATAGAGAGGCAATTAGTTGTGTAAATTGTAAACTACAGGAGTTCAAAATTTCAGTTTAATTATTTGTAAAATTGTGTAAAACTTTTCAGAATATTTGGATGTTTATTGCTCCATAACTATTGCAGGTATACACTCAAGATTAGGCATGTGTACCAAAGTAAATACTGTACATCCCAGAAGCCAATTAAGCTGGATAAATGTGGTTTAGTAGGTTAAACTGTACTGGTGATACTTCAGAAATGATCAGCATTTGCTCAAAAAATTATGGATACATGATAGATAGTGTCACTAGAATTCTCCTTGTGGAACTTGATGTTCACAAAGTATATACACCTCTGAATCGCCTTACCTGCATTTGCATCATGGCCTCTGCAATACCTCTTTGACACTCCTGCAGTAGTCAGGGCTAACATCATGCTCTGCCATGACTACTGATATCCAGATACTTCTCTTGCAATGACCTAAATCTCAGCTAGTTGTACAGTTTGGTGTCATCTGGTGCCACTGTTTTTCAAATAGTAAAAATATACATTGTTATCTACGGGCTTATTAAACAGTCAACAGGTGTCATTGTACTTGCTTCCATGATTCACTTAGTCAGTGACTGCTTATGGTAAACTGGCATATTGCAAAAGACAGGCTACTGCACAGTGATGTCCATGACTATTCTTTATGGTTTGTCACTCAAGATAGTAAGCTGATACTTAGCACAACTATACTTCTACTACGGAGTCTCCTATGAAGGCTACCTTATTGCCACTTTACCCATCCTTTACCTTCCTATACAATGGCAACTCGAGTGTATGACTGATCAAAATGTATGTACATGGATTCAACAAAAGTATCACAACACTCCAAAATTTCACAAAAGGTCATGAAAAACAACTTTACTTACTGATGTTATTTTGGGATCTTTGACTGCTTATTTATAACTTGGCCAGCCTTTGAGCAAGAAATGCAAGAGCTAACATAAATAAAGATAGTATTTCATATTATTATTACTAAGAAACACAGTATCCTTTTTTATCTAAATTGGTTTTGATCCCGGCCAGCAGCTCATTTCAAAGGGATGCCTCAGCTAGGACACAGGACTTCCTAGATTACCTTGAGGAGTCTGGCATTAGGCAACTGGTTGGTTCAGTAACATGCTAGGGACTGGTCAATCCTGGATCTGGTGCTGACCAATGGGGACAGGGTAGCAGATCTTTTTATTTTGTCGCTTTGTCTTGCTGCCAGTACTTCAGCCTGGTCACGGACCCCTCTACTTCCTCTAACTTCATCCATGACTCCCGATACCCCAGTTCCCCACCCCGGTGAATGTGCTACTAGCCTAAGTGCCGCAATCAGCAGGATAGGTCAGGAGCTGGCCCTGGAAGCTAATCGAAGCAGAGGGGCTGGCTTCATTAAAGTGACAGGCAGCAGAGTTTTTCCCCCTGTATATGGGGTGGGGATGTGCAATGACATGCAGTGATGCCCAGTGTCCACCCCACCCCCTAATGCATTGTCACATGCGGTACACCCAGCCTGTGCTAGGTGTCCGTAGAGCACCGAACACTCTACCCCCTTCCTCCCTGGAGTAGGAGAGCAATCTCTGTATATCAATCCTTCTCTCCCGTCTGTACCTCTGATGCTGGACACATTCACAAACAGTCCAGGTCATGAGTTGGCACCCTGCCCCTGCACCAGAGAGGCCAGCCCGGAGATAAATCTTAGTGTGGAAGGGCAGTTAAGGTCCAGTGACTACTCTATGGTGTGGTTCAAAGTGAACACAGGGATCCAGTCAACCCGTATGAAGCCAAGAGTCCCAGACTTTAGAAAGGTGGATTTTACCAGTATGGGACTACAGCTAAATGAAACCCTGAAAAAGAGGGGGATTAGCGGGGACATTGAGGAGAAATGGGCTCACATCAAGGAGGTTATAGAGAAGGTAACAAAACAATGCATTTGGTCAATAGACAAGAGTAAAAGGAGAAAAAAACACTTTGGTTCTGGGGGGGCAGAAAAGTAAGAGCCAAGAGGCTAGCCTTCAGGAAGTAGAAGTAGACAGAAAGGGATGAGGACAAGGAAATGTACCAGAAGTGTCTGAGAGAGGCTGGAAAGGCAATGAGGAGCACTGACTCACAAACGGAGGAGAGGAGAGAATAGGTTAAAAAGGAGATAAGACTTTCTTAAGGAACATTGGCAAGAGAAGGAAGACAACAGGGGGAATAGCAAAGGTTAGAGGGATCAGGAGAAATAGTGGAGGGAGATAGGCAAAAAGCAACAATCCTGAGTGAATAATTCTGTTCTACCTTTACTGTGGAAGGGGATGGACAGAGCCTGCAGCTGGATCTCAAAGGAGCTATGGATAAGGAGATAAACACCAGTCCATTCACAGAGGAGATGGTCCTAGAACTAGTGAAGCTAAAGGTGGAAAAAGCCATGGATTCAGATGGCATACATCCTAGGGTCCTAAAGGAACTGAGGACTGAACTGGAAGCCCCTCTGGCAGCCCTGTTCAGTAAGACCTTAGTTACTGGATTGGTCCCAGAGGACTGGAGAAGGGCAAACATTGTCCCTCTTCACAAGAGCAGTAGTAAAGAAGAAGTGGGGAACTACAGGCCAATTAGTCTAACCTCTGTAGTCAAAAGGATAATGGAGGCACTTCTTAAGGAAATAATAGTGGAACACCTCAAAGCAAATGGACTGATGGATCCCAGGCAACATGAGTTCTCTGCAGGACGATTCTGTTAAATTAATCTGATAGATTTCTTTGATTGGGTGACAAAGGCAGTGGACTGGGGGGTGGTAGATATTTCCTACCTCGATTTCAGCACAGCCTTTGATACAGTCCCATATAGGAACTGGTCAACAAGCTAAGCAGGCCGGGGTTGAGACACAAGGGGGTGAACTGGATTGGAAACTGGTTAAGGGACAGAAAACAAAGGGTAGTGGTAAATTGAACATAATCAGATGAAAGGGAGGTGACCAGTAGAGTCAGTTCTGGGGCCAGTCCTCTTCAATGTCTTCATCAGTGACATTGCAGATGAGCTGGAGGGAAAGGTTTGCCTGTTTGTCAATGACACTAAGATCTACAACAGGGTGGATGCTCCGAAGGGGGTGGGAAAGATAAGAAAAGACCTGAAACTGCTGCAGAGATGGTTAGGGGCATAGCAGCTAATGTTTAATGCAAAGAAGTATAAAATCATACAGGTGGAGACCACCCACCCTGGGGCAAGCTACAATTTGGGGGGGGCTGTTGGCAGCAGCTAAGGAGGAGAGGGACTTGGGGGTCATAATCACAGTCACAGTTCACATTTCCCTGACTCTGCATGTATTGTTTGTTTGATTATCTGTTCTGTTACTTGCCAACCGTGGCCTGGTCGTGCCTGAAAATGGTCCTTTGGATCAGTGCACCTACCCAGTTACCAAAGACATACAGTAAATAAATAAGTAAAATAAAACAGATAACTTGAAGGCCTTTAGGCAGATGACAAAGGTGGTGGAAAAGGCCAGTGGGATGTTGGGTGTATTGGAAAGGGAATCACAAGCTGAAGGAGGTAGAAATAGTTCAAAGTACAAGACTCTGGTGAGACATCACCTTGAATATTGTCTTGAGTGTTTGCAATCTGTAAGTCTATCAAACAAGATGGTCAATTATGGCTGAGTCTCCTGAGAACAAATAACTGAGCTTTGCAACACTGAGATTAGCTGATGGTAACGCTGGTCCCATATTGGAGGCTGCAATTCTGGCTGGGTACTTGGTGATATACCACATAAGAAAGGATTGTGAGGATGGGGGTGTTGCTATCAGTTTTAAATTAGAACTGAGTCTTGTGGACATACTGGTGGATGAGACTAGATCCTTTGAATGCCTGGTGGTTGCAGGTGTAGGATGCAGGATCCTTCTCATCTACCATCCTCCTGGCGATGGGAAGAATTCCTGCAGGAAGTCATGGACTTTGCTGTTAACCTGGTGCTAGAGTCACCCTGATGAGTAATTCTGCATGACTTCAATGCCTGGGTCAACAATGAGCTTTTGCAATTTGTTCAAGACTTCCTCCAATTGATTAATTCATTGGCCCTCACACGTGTGTTTACCACTGCAGCACATATTTGGAGCATTATTTGGGCCTCGTCTTTCTACTCGGTATGGAGGTCTCCAACCTCATGGTGGAATCAGTCAGCTGGTCAGACCAGCACACCATAAGATTCAGCTTTGAGGCACCCCCTATTTGACCTGCCCCTATGGAGTTTGTCTGGTTTTGCCCTTTGAGGGGTTTGGAACCAGATGGTCTAATGGAGATACTGGACCTCTCAGGTGTGATGAATGTATGTGAAGAGTCAGGAGAGCTAGTACTGGCTTATAATAGGGCAGTGACTGGTGCCCTTGACTCTGTAGCTCCTGTCTATGTTCATCTTCTCTCACTTCACCCGAAGACTCCATTGTTTAATGAGACTCTGAAGAAGATGAGGAGAAGGGGTCAAAGTTTGGAGTGGTGCTGGAGGAAATCCAGCCAGGTAGATGACAAGCTGAGATTGATGGTCCATTTGAAAACTATCAATCAGTGATCTCCCATAAAAAGGCAAAGTTCCTATCCAGGGAGATTGCTGCAGCAGGAACCAATCCAGCCTACCTCCAGCCGGGGGGGGGGGGGCTCTTCACAAATAAAGTGTGATGAGTTTGCTCTGCTTTTTGTTAATAAGATTGCCACTATCAGGTCAGGAATCCTATCAGCACCCTCAAATGGGCATCGCAGTGATCAGCCTCGGATTGCAAGCACCCAGAATGTCTGGTCAGATTTCAGCCAGTTGGAAACTATGGATGTGTGAGTTATCCAGGAAATCGATCCCACTGACTGTAGTTTGGATCCTGGCCCTATGCACCACCTTGTGGGGTGTGTAGAGGTCATCAGCCCTGTTCTGGCCAGGATGTTCATTAGGAACAGGGATCTTTCCTAATCCCCGAAGGAAGCGATAGTAGTACCACTTCTGAAGAAGAGCTCTCAAAATCCAGGCTGCCTGGTTAACTACAGACCAGTCTCTAACCTGCCCTTTGTGGGTAAGGTTATTGAGAAGGTGGTGGCCATACACCAGGAGACAAATTTAACATCTCACGACATCTATGATCCTCTTCAGTCTGGTTTCCATAAAGGCATAGCACTGAGACTGTTCTGGTTCAGGTACTTAATGATCTCCTGATGGTGAGGGATCAAGGGAGCTGTTCCATCTTGGTGCTCCTCTATCATCTTTGCAGCGTTTGACACTGTGGACCATGGGGTGCTGTTGAAGCATCTACAGTTTTTGTGTGGACTGTCTGGGCAGTCCTTCATTAGTTTCGATCTTTCCTCATGGGCAGGACTCGGAGAGTGGTGTCAGGGATTTATTCCTCTGCACCTCTCCCCCTGTCTTGTGGAATACCGCAGGGCTCAATTTTTTCCCTCATGTTGTTCACAATGTACATGCTGCTGTTAGGGGACATTATTAGGTGACGAGGATTGAGTTTTCACTGTTTTGCAGATGATACTCAGCTCTACATATCCTTCATGCCCAATCGGAGTGGAGTAATCTCAGTCTTTAACAACTGCCTTTTGGAAATCCAGGACTGGATGAGTTCTAACTGGCTGAGATTGAACCCTAGTAAAACTGAGGGGTTAGTGGTAGAGCCAGGCCACTACTGTATGGAAGGACATGTGGGACAGTTTACCGGACTTCAGCTCAGGTCTGTCCTGCTGTCTACCTCAAATCAGGTGCAGAATTTGGGCATGGTATTAGACAGTAATCTGTCAATAAAACATCAGGTGTTGGCCATTGTCAAGACCTCTTTTTATTATCTGAAGAACATTGCCTGGATAAAGTACCTGATACCGCCTAGCGATATGCCAACCCTGGTTCATGCCTTTGTAACCTCATGCCTTGACTATTGCAATGCCTTATACTTAGGGCTACCAGGGGTTGATATCAGCCAATTGCAGCTAGTGCAGAATGTGGCTGCCAGGTTGTTGAATGGCTTATCATGATCTTGCCATATCACACCTGTGTCCCACTATCTGCACTGGCTATCAGTGAATTGGCGGATCACCTTCAAGGTTGGATTACTGACCTATAAAGCCCTACCTGAAAGATCTCCTGACTCCTTAGCTCCCTATGAGGTCGCTCCGCTCAGGCAACGAGGGGTTGCTAGAGATTCCTAGGGCTACACTGAAATCAGCTGGTGCCCGGGCTTTTATGTTTGTGGCACCAACCCTTTGGAATTCTCTACCACGTCGGATAAGGGAATGTTCAACCGTGGGGAGCTTTAAACAGGCTCTTACATCCTTTTTATGGAATAAGGCATATGGTGTCCTTGATTAATGTTTTGTATTTGTTTTTAACAGTTTTTATATTAATGTCTGCTTACTTTGTTTGTATTTAATCTTTTTGGAATGCGCCTTGGTATATGAAGGGCGCAATATAAATAAAATTTATTATTATTATTATTACATGGACAGGGACCCAGCAACCTGCAAGATCTTCTTGTTCCATACTGTCCCCTCTGTTGGTACTGCTCCACTGACAAGGGATTGCTAGAGGTTCCTAGGGTCCACTTGAAGACTTCTGGAGCTTGCTCTTTTGCCCATGTGTCGCCGACTCTGAGGAACTCTCTACCTCGTCGGATAAGAGAGTGCCAGACCACCAAGAGTTTTAAATCAGAAATAAAGACCTTCCTTTTTATGAAGGCTTTCCCTTCTGAGGTTTAGAATTCCGAGTATATAGACTGTTTAAGTCTAGAATGTTGTTATTAAGATTTTGAGTGTCATTTCTGATATCTTTAAAAACATTCTTTGCACAGCACTTTGATCTTTAGTAAATAAATAATGATTGATTGATTGAATGCAGTGTACAGTTTTGGTGACCACACCTTCGAAAGGGCATTGACAAAATAGAGATGGTGCAGAGGAAGGTGACCAAAATGGTGAAGGGATTGCATCACAAGCCTAATGAGGAGAGAGTGAGGGACCTAAATTTGCACTCACTGGAACAGAGGAGGGAGAGAGGTGATACGATAGAAACATTCAAGGGCATTAACAGGTGGAAGGGGACAACATATTCCAGAATAATAGTCGTGCCAGGACAAGTGTACATGACATACCTCTCAACTGTCCCTGATTTTCAGGGACATTCCTGATTTTGCCTCAAAATTTTACTCTGTCCCTCCTAAAAATTCTGTTTCTGTGACCAGACAGTGTGAGTTGTAAGCACAAAATAATATCAAACATTAAAGTTACAGACTTGTTCTTCCTTAGAAAATGCATTTTTACACTAAGCCCCTTATTCTACCAGCTTTCTGGGTGGATATCTCTAATTTTGAAGATGCGTCCCTGATTTTGGTCCTTTGTCCCTGAATTTTAAGCCTTGTCCCTGATTTATGAGGCAGGAGGTTGAGAGGTATGCATGACATGGGACTGTGGGGTGGCTGCATAAAGTGAAATGTCAGGAAGTTCTTTTTTATAGAAATAGCCTGCCCCAGGAGGTGGTGGCAGCCCATACAGTGGAAGGCTTTAAACATGCATTCAACAGAAACAAAGGAATGATAGATATAGGAAGAAAAATCTAAAGCCAATGACCAGATAGGGTCACTAAGTACTTCATTAGGCAGCTTAAACTGGCAGACTGGATGGGCCCAACAGTCCTTATCTGCTGATAGCATCTATGTATCTGTATACCCTGTTCACAGAGATATACCTTGATCAGGCTGAAACCAGCCATCATTCAGTTGGCTACTGGGTTTTTGTCTAACATTTTTTTCCCTCCCATCTTACCTGGTGGGGGCAATGCCTCTGTCAGCCTTGCACATCCACTACTTCCCCCATGGTAGGAGTGAGCTCCCTAGCCCAGCCACAGGTGTCACTATGTTAGTGGAATTCACCACCAAGCCTCCAGGCTGAGATGTACTGCTGAGCATCTGCTGTTTCGGTCATTGCCTGCCTCCCAATGTGACTTCCTGAGTTCACTTCTGAACCCAGGTCATCAGCATGGCAGCATGATGTTCTGCTGTTGTGCCATGGGGGCTGGTATGAAACCCTAATATTTAGGGTCAATGAACCTAACACATTTGGTGATAGTCCATTCTCTAGTTTTAAAGTAATAAAGTGCTTAAAATTCTGCAATTTACATGATTGCACAATGTAATTTTAACATTTCTGAATGTTTGGAGGCTTATAACTCAATCAGCTTTTAAAGACAGAGATCTGAAACTTGGCAAACTTCTATATGGACATTGGTACAGTCACCACACTGACATTAGTGCAATTCAGACAAATCCTTTTTAAACTAAATTGAAATAACTAAAATCACAATTTTGGTGAAATTTTACAAAGATTTGTAGAAGTGAAATCGGAATTTCACCAGAATGTCACTGGTGGAAGATAAATTTCACCCAGCCCTATTGGGTTGTTAACCTAAGACTGTTTGAAATCATCCCAGCAGTTGTTGAAGCCCAAGGGCATAATTTTCAAAGATGCAGAAAAGCTCAGGGCAAAGTTCCCTGCTGGTGAATAATGGTGCCTAACATGCAGACAGTGATATAATAGCACAGGTGCATAACAAGTTTGCCCATGTCAAGGCTGTACCATTATCCCCCAACAGAATGCAGGGCAAGAATGCAGCAAAATGTATCCATAGCCCCCCGTGCCCTAGGAGTGAGAGACAACCGGTGGAGCAAACAAGCATTTGTACAGGTAAAATTTGTTTGCTTCTGAAAAACACAGCTCCATAATGAAACCATGATGTGTAAATTACTTTGCCCATGGATGGGGCAAAGAAAACATTTCCATATCATTATAACCTCATTATGCAGTGAGGAGTAAACATTTTATGCATCAAATTGGTGCCTGCTGAATGCTTCACACTCCAACCCAAGAATAACAGTGGAAACTCCCAACTTTCCCACATTATGAGGGATGGCCCTAATTGTCTCCCTAAAGGGTACTCTGTCCCACATCTGCCCCAAATGGGAAAGGAGTTGCCACCATCACAGACCTGTTCTCTCCCAGAACTCAGCCTGCAACATCTAGAAATTTTCTCAACCCTTCTGATGCTTGAAAGGGTCACCATGGTATGCTGTCACTACTCAGCTGCAGCCTCACTCGGAGTATCTGTAGGTCTGAGTCCTACCAGAGCTGCTGCCCACACAATACAATGCTCCTCACCAGAAAGGCCATGATGACCAACCCCTTCTATTGCAGCTGAGAACACCTTGCTGTAAATATGATAACTGTAGCCTGCCTCTTTGGGGACATATCATGGACTTGACCATTTACCCCTGGCTATCCATATCTGAAATGACTCAGGAAGCATGAAGAATGGGAAGCATAGTGAAATATATGAGAATATCATTTAATACTGCATGATATTAACATATGCATATTTGTTAGAAATTATTAATTAATTCATTAATTTCAAACTCTGCAGAATACCATTGAGCACAAGTACTCATTTTCAAAGGTTCCACATTAGTTGCTCAGTCACAAATGCAACAATACAAGTACTATTAGCAGTTCCAGAGTTATGCAATAGAGTCAGGCACAAAGCATACAAGACAGTAACAGCTATATATAGATTGTACAACTATAGGAATATCATTGTGCAAAATAGTCAACGGATAGGTACAGTAGGAAACTGGTTTTAAAGGTTATCAGTTACAGCTGCATTAGACTGCAAAGGCAAGCTGCAGAGATCTCTTAAACTGATTAATCTAGGGGATTGAGGATGTTACAGTATGATACACATAAAAGACTAAGGAAAATGCAATGCTTCTGCAGAAATGAAAATAACACAGTTGCAAAGAAAGACAACCTGCCAACCAAGTGGTGCTGAGGTTTGTGGCACTAGACACCGCATCTTGCACCATAGCAGTGACAGAGTTCATATCCAGACTCAGGTTGTTGGTGGTCGAACAGTGTGGGAGAGGATGGAGCATCCAGAGGACTGCTCTTTCTTCCATATGAAGGGAAGGATTACAGTGCTGGTGTTGCATGGCCATAGCATTGGCTGGGGGGGGCTAAGGCAGCTAGAACTGTCCAGATAGGAGTGGAGTGGTAACACAGAAACATAGAATTTGGCAGAGAAGGACCACTTGGCCCCGCCAGTCTGCCCATTTCCCTACTGATGTATAAGCTGCAGTTCCTAGTTAACCAGCAGCCTAATTCTTCCTACCCCCACCTCTAGAATTGCCTTATGACTGTCCCATGCATGCTCGAATTCCACCACTGTTTTTGACTCACAACCTCCTCCGGAAGGCCGTTCCAGCCATCCACAACCTTCTCTGTGAAAAATAATTCCTTACATTACCTCTGAGCTGCGCCCCATCTTCAAATTGTACCCCATTGTTCTTTTACCTCTTTTTCTGAAAGATGCTACCCTCTTGGACTTTGTTGATTCCTGGAGTGCCCTGAAGTTTCTATCATGTCCTCCCCCATCTTCCTCGAGGCTATACATATTAAGCTCCTTAAGTCTCTCTTCATATGTCTTCTGGTGCAGACCCTGCACCATTTTGATGCCCTCCTCTGGACAGCTTCCATCCTGTCTATGTGTTTGCGGAGATTGGGTTTCCAGAACTGCACGTAGTACTCCAGATGGGGTCTCACCAGCTGTCTATACAGAGGGATAACAACTTCCTGTTTTCTACTGGTGATGCCTCTCCCTATGAATCCCTGTATCCTCCCAGCCCTCCTTACTGCCCTCTCACATTGCTTGCCCACCTTTAGGTCATCTGATATGACTGCCCCCAGGTCCCTTTCCATTTTTGTTGTTGTTAGTATCTCACCCTCCATTGTGTACTCTTCCCCTGGGTTTTTATTTCCCAGGTGCATTACCTTGCACATCTTAGCATTGAATCTAAGCTGCCATACATTTGACCATTCCTCTAACCTTGCCAAGTCCTTCTCATCCTTTCCACCCCACTTGTGCATCAACTCTGTTGCAGATCTTTGTGTCATCTGCAAAGAGACATACTTTTCCTTCCAGACACTTTGCAATGTCGCTTATAAAGACATTGAAGAGGACCAGTCCTAATACTGAACACTGTGGTACCCCGCTAGTAACCCCCCTTTCTTCAGAGTGGACTCCATTTACTATTACCCTCTGTGTCCTATTCTCCAGCAAATTCTTTACCCAAGCTATCATCTTGGGACCCACTCCCAGGCTGGCTAACTTGTATATTAATCTCTTGTGTGGGACTGTGTCAAATGCCTTGCTAAAGTCTAGGTAGGCCATGTCCACAGCCTCTCTCTGATCTACTACTTTGGACACCCGGTTAAAGAAATCTATTAGATTTGTCTGGCATGACCTTCCCACTGTGAATCCATGCTGCCTTGGGTTCTGTGCCCCTCTGGCCTCTAGGTACTCGACAATTCTTTCCTTCAGAAGTGATTCCATCATTTTCCCCATCACTGAGGTTAAACTAACAGGTCTGTAGTTTCCTGCATCTGCCCTGCTCTCACTTTTGTGACTTTGGTAGCTGCTGACATCTCACATATGGTAGTCTGCATGGAGACATCTGGGTGGCATTGAACATGCACTCCTCAGGTGAAAAAAAGCAGCAAACATGGACTCATGGGCAGCTGTTAACATCAAACACAGAAACATAAACTTTGACATCAGTTAAGGACCACTTGGACCACCTAGTCTGCCCATTTCCCTACCTACTGGATGAGCTGCAGATCCTAGTTAGCTAGCAGCCTATTTCTTCCTACCCCCACAAGAATTGCCTTATGTCTGTCCCATGGATTCTTGAATTTTCCCATAGTTTTAGACCCCACAGCCTCCTCAGGAAGGTGGTTCTATGTGTTCACCACCCTCTCTGTAAAAAAATACTTCCTCACATTGCCCCTGAGCCATCCCACCTCTATCTTTAAATTGTGTCCCCTTGTTCTTGCACATCTCTTTTCAGAAAGATGCTACCCTCTTGGACCTTTTTGATTCCACTGAGGTACTTAAAAGTTTCTATCATGTCCCCCCCCTCTCCCTCCTTTCCTCAAGGGTATACATTTTAAGCTCCTTTAGTCTCTCTTTGTACGGCTTCTCTTGCAGACCCTGCACCATTTTAGTTGCCATCCTCTGGACTGCCTCCATCCTGTCTATGTCCTTGCAGAGATGGAGTCTCCAGAACTAGATGCAGTACTCTAGATGGGGTCTCACCAACTGTCTGTACAGAGGGATAACAACTTCCTGTTTTTTGCTGGTGATGCCTCTCCCTATACATCCCAGTATCCCCCCAGCCCTTCCTACTGCCTTCTCACATTGCTTGCCAACCTTAAGGTCATCTGATATAATTACCCCCAGGTCCCTTTCCATTTTTGTTGTTCTTACTACCCCCCCCAAACTGTGTACTCTTCCCCTGGGTTTTTGTTTCCCAGGTGCATTATTTTGCACTTCTTTGCATTGAATCCAAGCTGCCATACTTCTGACCATTCCTTCAACCTTGCCAAGTTCCTTCTAATCCTTTTCACACCCCTTGTGTATCAACCCTGTTGCAGATCTTTGTGTCATCTGCAAAGAGGCATACTTTTCCTTCTAGCTCCTCTGCAATGTCACTTTTAAAGACATTAAAAAGGACTGAACCATGTGGTACCCCACTAGTAACCCCCTTTCTTCAGAGTGGACTCCATTTACTATTACCTTCTGTGTCCTGTTGTCCAGCCAATGTTTTACCTAGGCTACCAGCCTGGGACCCACTCCCAGGCTGGCTAATTTGTTTATTAATCTTTTCTGTGGGACTGTGTCCAGTGTCTTGCTAAAGTCTAGGTAGGCCATGTCCACAGCCCCTCCCTGGTCTACTACTTTGGTCACTCAGTCAAAATAATCAATTAGATTAGCCTGACATGACCTTCCCGCTGTGAATCCATGCTGTCTTGGGTCCTGTGCCCCACTGGCCTCTAGGTACTTAGCAATTCTTTCCTTCAGAAGTGATTCCATCATTTTCCCTATAACAGAGGTCAAACTGACAGGTCTGTAGTTTTCTGCCTCTGTCTTGCACCCACTTTTGTGAAGGGGAATCATATCCATCCTTCTCCAGTCCTCAGGTACCACACTATCCTCTCATGATTTACTAAAAAGGGTAGTCAGTGGTGTCACTAGTTCTCCCCTTAAGTCTTTTCGAGTTCTGGGGTGAATCCTGTCAGGGCCCATTGCTTTGTCCACCTTCAGTTTTAGGAGTTCTTTCAGAACCCTTACTTCTGTGAAAGGAGTGGGACTGACCCCCCATCCAGAGTGCTTCTGTTAATTGGAATGGGTACCTCCCCCTTCTTTTTTGTGAATACTGAGCAGAAGTATTCATTCAGTATCCCTGCTTTTTCACTGTTCCTCTCTGCCCACCCGCCATCCATTCTATTCAGCCTCACTATCCCTTCCTTTGTCTTTCTGTGCTTCCTAATGTACCTATAAAATGTTTCATCCCCCTTCTTAACCAAGTTGGCTATATTTTCCTCAGTTTTGGCCTTTGCTATTCTGACTGCCTTCCCTGCTTCCTTCTGCCTTAACTGGTACAGTTCTATGTCCTGCTCCTTCTGTGTTTCATTATACTTCCTAAATGCTATCTTTTTCTCCCTATCTGATCAAAGGGGGGTTGTTAACCCTGCAGCTGATGAATACCCATGGCATGCTACTTCACAAAAAGGTATGTTCTTGTGAGAACTTTGGGCGAGAGGGCCAGTGCATCTGTTGTCTGGTGGGCTGCTCAGGCTAGTGGAGAAACAAGAAACATCACTAATTGCAAACAACAAACTCTGGTCACAACCTATACAGCTGTGGAGATCTTTTAGGAGTGGCAAGAGTGTTGAAAAGAATATGTGGTGCTCTTGCTGAACTGGAGTCATCCATAACTAATACTGCAGTGATTACAGTACTGCACATGAGTGCTACTTACGCAGTGTTTAAAAGATGGAGATTAGCACCCAAGAGGTGGATAGGCAGAAAAGGGGCAAAATTCAGCAGAAGAGCAGGCAACAAGGAGAACCAGGGATAAAGGACAACCAAGGAAGGGGCTGGAGTAGAACAGTGAAACAGTCTAGGGAGGTCAAATCATGGAAAGCTTGTTTCAGAACCCACTCATGAGGGAGCAATCTTAGACCTCATACTCTCAAACAGGGGCAGTGAGAGGATCTCAGATCTAGAAGTGGGTTGCCATCTGGGAACAAGTGACCATCAAACAGTGTGGTTCATGTTAAACTCAGCTACAGAGTCAAGCCATACAAAAGTGAGGGTACTGGACTTCAGGAGGGCTGACTTTGGCAAGATGAGAGAGTGCCTCTGAAAACACTAGCAAACAGGCTAGAAGGAGGTGTGGAGCAACAATGGGGAATCACCAAAACTGCCATCACAGAGGCAACAAGCCTTTGTGTGAAGCAAATAAACAAATCAAAATGAAAGAAAGCCACTATGGTTCTCAGAAGAGGTGGCTGTGAAAGTCAGGAGAAAAAGATAGCATTCTGGAAGTATAAGGAAACACAGAAGGAGCAGGACAGACAGCTGTACCAGTTAAGGCAGGAAGAAAGCAGGGAGGGAATCAGAATAGCAAAAGCCCAAACTGAGGAAAGATAGCCAACTCAGTTAAGAAGGGGTTAAAACCTTTATAGGTACATCAGCGTTAGAAAAGACAAAGGGAGGGATAGTGAGGCTGAATAGAATGAGACGGTGGGTGGACAGAGGGACAGTGAAAAAGCAGGGATACTAAATGAATATTTCAGCTCAATATTCACAAAAGAGGAGGGGAAAGTGCCTAATCCAATTAACAGAAGCACTCTTGATAGGAGGATCGATCACAGTCCTTTCACAGAAGAAAGGGTTCTGCAAGAACTCCTAAAACTGAAGGTGGACAAAGCAATGGGGCCTGATGGAATTCACCCCAGAATTCTAAAAGAATTAAGGGGGGAACTAGTGAAACCACTGGCAACTCTTTTCAATAAATCATGGTAGGATGGTGTGGTACCCGAGGACTGGAGGAAGGTGGATGTGATTCCCTTCACAAAGTGGGACCAAGACAGAGGCAGGAAACTACAGACCTGTCAGTCTGACCTCTGTGGTAGGAAAGTGATGGAGTCACTTCTGAAGGAAAGAATGCTTGAGTACCTAGAGGCCAGTGGGGCACAGGACCCAAGGCAGCATGGGTTCACAGCAGGACGATCATGTCAGACGAATCTAATAGATTTCTTTGGCTGGGTGACCAAAGTAGTAGACCAGGGAGGGGCTGTGGACATGGCCTACCTAGACTTTAGCAAGGCATTTGACACAGTCCCACACAAAAGATTAATAGTTAAATTTACCAGCCTAGGAGTGGGTCCCAGGGTGGCAGCCTGGGTAAAACATTGGCTGGACAACAGGACACAGAAGGTGATTGTAAATGGAGTCCACTCTGAAGAAAGAGGGGTTACTAGTTGGGTACCGCAGGGTTCAGTATTGGGTCCAGTCCTTTTTAATTTCTTCATAAGTGACATTGCAGAGGGACTGGAAGGAAAAGTATGCAGCTTTGCAGATGACACAAAGATCTGCAACAGGGTTGATACACAAGGAGGCGTGGAAAGGATGAGAAGGGACTTGGCAAGGTTGGAGGAATAGGTCAGAAGTATGGCAGCTAAGTTCAGTGCAAAGAAGTGCAAATAATGCACCTGGGAAACAAGAACCCAGGGAAGAATACACAATGGGAGGAGGTAGTAACAACAACAAAAACGAAAGGGACCTGGGGGTAAGCATATCAGATGACCTTAACGTTAGCAAGTGTAACCCCTTGTTACCCTGGGTTACTAGAATCCCAGTAAGACCTAGTGGTAGGCAGGGAAGGCAGCTTGTGAAACTCCAGTTAAATGGGTTTCACACTGTCTCACTCTGTTCTCAGTTTCAGCTGAGACTGAGGGATAACCTCACCAATAGAACTTTCCCAGCTGCATAAGCCACATTGGAATCTGCAGCAGAGGGAGTTAGATAGAACGCTGGGAGTTTTCAAAGGGAAGTGTTCAGTTCCAGTTTTGGGTTCAGTAAGTGAAGGTGTGCTCAAGTGGTGGAGACCGCTGTTCGAGTCTCAGTGCCCCTCCCTCCGGGGGGGATATAAATATCCCCATGCAGATTCCTGGGGCAATCCCCTTAATTCTGCCAAGAGGAAGAAAAGCTGCCTATTCAGTTCAGCAATTATTTTGAAAGTTGGAAGAATTGTGATTCGCCTGTGGGGCACCTGCAACTAAAGGGTGAGTGTTTGCTCTAACATGAAGAGGGCAAAAATGTTTTTTTCACCCTGGGATATGTGAAGAAATCTAGAATTGAACTACTATTTGGGAAGCCTATAGGACTAGGTCAAACAAATGGAGTAGTGTCAAAAGCTTGAAGTGCTGTGTGAATTCAAGTAATATTGTAGGGAGATGCACCCAGATCATCTACCATTAATCTACATTCAGAAATGGTTCAGTTTTCCCAGGGAAATGGCGGGTATGGGCTGTGGGAGCTGGAGGTGGGCAACACCCCCATCTTTAGTAACCAGATCCACCTCCAGGTTCTGTATTGGTGCTGCCCTCATGCACTTGGCCAGTGATGGGAGAGTACCCAGACGTGGGTTGCAAATGGGAAAATCTCTCAGGAGTTGCGACTCTAAGTGGTGTGGGGAGCCACAACAAGTGTAAAGAAAATTCTCTTTGTGAGATGGGGAGTCATAACAAGTAAGGAGGAAATCTGTCTAGGAGTCGCAGACTCTAAGTGGTGTGGGGAGCCACAACAAGAAAATGAGTTAATTCTTCCAATGGACCGCCATTCAAGTGGTCAGCAGGGGAGCCAGGCCAGTTGGGCTGTGTACCCAAGCGCGTGCAAGTTCGGGCTGTGCCTGGTGGGTCCAGAGCCTGAAAACAGTATAATTGGTTCATTCTTCCAATAGACCATGCTTGTAGTCTCTAATCTGCATTACCAGGAAATGTAGCCCAATGGGGGTCCATCTATGCTTTGTTTTATTCAGCTAGTATGTGAATAAAAGCCATGCTGAAGAATCCCATTCCTGGTTCTGGACATTACAGTTATTGCTTCCTGTGTTCGGATTTACTTGGGTGCTCCTGTGCAGAGTAGTCAAACCTAGGTCCCCCTGTGCTGAGTAACCTCATCCTCCCCGAACCCAGGTCCCAACCAGGTACTGCTGTCAGCTTCAACAGCATGCCACCTGTCGTTTGGCAAAAAGGCAGGGGTGAGGAGTTACACAAGCAATGTGAGCAGGCAGTAGGGAGGGCTGGGGGTATACTGGGATGCATAGGGAGAGGCATCAGCAGCAGAAAACAGGAAGTTGTTATCCCTCTGTACAGACAGTTGGTGAGACCCCATCTAGAGTACTGTGTCCAGTTCTGAAGACCCCATCTCCGCAAGGACATAGACAGGATAGAGGTAGTCCAGAGGAGGGTAACTAAAATGGTGCAGGGTCTGCAAGAGAAGCCGTATGAGGAGAGACTAAAGGAGCTTAATATGTATACCCTTGAGGAAAGAAGGGAGAGGGGGGACATGATAGAAACCTCAGTGGAATCAACAAAGTCCAAGAGGGTAGCATCTTTCAGAAATAGAGATGTGCAAGAACAAGGGGACACAATTTAAAGATAGAGGCGGTTCAGAGGCAATGTGAGAAGTATTATTTCACAGAGAGGTAGTGGATGCATGAACAGCCTTCCTGAGGAGGTTGTGGGGTCTAAAACTGTGGGAGAATTCAAGAATGCATGGGACAGACATAAGGCAATTCTTGTGGGGGTAGAAGAAATAGGCTGTTGGTTAACTAGGATCTGTGGCCTATCCTGTAGGTAGGGAAATGGGCAGACTAGATGGGCCAAGCGGTCCTTATCTGCTATCAAAGTCATGTTTCTATAGCAAAGCCATGTGTGTACCAATGCCAGGAGCCTTAGCAACAAGATGGAAGATCTGGAGGCTGTCATGGTGCAGTCAGACCTGGACATTGTGACCATCACTGAAACCTGGTGTAATGATAACCAGGACTGGGAGATGGCCATACCTGGCTACAACATATTCAGAAGAGACAGGGCATGTAGGAAGGGAGGAAGAGTGGCACTGTATGTGAAAAATGACATAAGGACCACAGAGATCCAGGAGAAACAAAATGGGGGAGAGATACTGTGGGTTAAGCTGGAAAGGAAAATGGGGCCAGCCATCTGCACAGGTGTGGTCTATAGACCACCAGCCCAGGAGGAAGAAACAGATAGGGAGCTGATGCTAGCCATTCAAAAGATGGCAGACAAGGGTGAGGTAGTACTGGATGGAAACTTCAATATTCCAGACATGGACTGGAGCATCCCAGCAGCAGCATCAACTAGGAGCAGATTTATCCTGGACTCCCTTCAGGTGCCTTCCTCAAGCAATTGGTCATGGAACCAACTCAGCAGAAGGCAATACTGGACTTTGTGCTCACAAACAGGGACAGTGTGATGGGGGTAACAGTGGGGAGCACCTGAAGGACAGTGACCACCAGTCATTGTGGTTTGAAATCACAGAAAGAGCAGAACCAAATCACACAAAAACACGTATCCTGGATTTTAGGGGCAGACTTTGGGAAATGGGGAGATACTTGAAAGAGGCATTAAGGGGAATGGAGCAGGAATCAGGGGTTGAGGAACAGTGGGCATTATTTAAAATGGGGATTACAAGAGTAACAGAATTATGCATTAAGCAGGTTAGCAAGAGGAAAAGGAAGAGGAGACAATTAGGGTGATCCAAAGAGGTAGCAAAGAAAGTGAAAGACAAAAAGATTGTATTCAGGCAATACAAAAAGACTCAGGCAGAAGAGGTTAGTGAGAAGTACCAAGAGAAGCAAAGGGAGGCAGGGAGGTCAGTAAGGGAAGCCAAAGCTCAGACAGAAGAACACATTGCAAAATCAATGGGTAGAGGGACAAAACCTTTACAGGTACATAAGTGAAAAAAGAAAGTCAAAGGAGGGATAATGAGACTGAAGGGGGAGGATGGGGCCACATGGAGGATGACAACAGTAAAGCTGACATACTGAACAGGTATTTCTGCTCAGTCTTTACTGAGGAAGAGGAGGGTAATGGGTCTGAAGGAGTACAAGGGGTGAGAATGGTGCAGAAATGGACGCGGTCCCGTTACAGAAAGGGTCCTGAAGGAACTGGTAATAAAGTTGATAAAGCAATGGGGCCAGATGGAGTTTTCAGGATCCTTAAAGAACTAAGACAGGTGGTGGCTGAACCTCTGGCTATCCTATTTAACCAATCACTGGAAACAGGGGAAGTACCCAAAGACTGGAGGACAGCAGATATAGTCCTCTTATACAAAAGTGGGAATAAAGAGGAAGCGAGGAACTACAGACCAGTCAGCCTCACCTCGGTAATGGGGAAGATCATGGAAGCACTACTGAAGGAGAGATTGGTGGAACATCTGGTTGTCAATGGACTACAGGACCCAAGGCAGCATGGTTTCACCAGGGGGAAGTCATGTCAGACCAACCTCATTGAATTTTCTGACTGGGTGACTAGGGAGGTGGATCAGGGGAGGGCAGTGGACATGGCCTATCTGGACTTCAGCAAGGCCTTTGACACTGTGCCACATAGAAGACTATTACACAAACTGGGGAATATGGGTGTGGGCAGGACAGTAGTGTGGTGGGTAGGTAACTGGCTGGGTGGCAGGACACAGAAGGTGATGGTAAATGGCTGTCACTCCACAGATGGAAGAGTGACCAGTAAGGTACCACAGGGATCAGTGCTGGGACCTGTCCTATTCAACATCTTCATCAGTGACATTGTGCAGGACCTAGAAGGCAGAATTTCACTGTTCGCTGATGACACAAAGCTCTGTAATAGAGTAGACACACCAGAGGGTGTAGACAGAATGAGAAGGGACCTGCAGAAAAAGAATGGTCAGGGGTTTGGCAGTTGGAATTCAATGCAAGGAAGTGCAAGATAATGCATATGGGGCACAAAAACCCTGGCACAATATATTAGTTGGGGGGTGAGGATATAGCATGCACCAAGCAGGAAAGGGATCTTGGGGTAATCATCTCTGATGACCTCAAGGTAGGGAAACAGTGTGACAAGGCAGCAGGTAAAGCAAAATCGATGCTGGGATGCATAGGCAGGGGCATCACCAGAAGGAAAAGGGAGGTCATAATTCCACTATACAAGACACTAGTGAGGCCCACCTGGAGTACAGTGTACAGTTCTGGAGACCTTACCTACGTAAGGACATAGACAGGGTAGAGAAGGTTCAGAGGAGGGCAACAACGATGGTGCATGGATTGCATCACAAGTCCTGTGATGACAGGTTGAAGGAACTGAACATGCACTTCCTGGAGGAGAGGAGGGAGAGAGGGGATATGATACAGACATACAAGGTTTCTTACAGAGAGAATAGGGTGCAGGAATACACTATTTTTAAGTGAAAAGATGTTCCAGGACTAGAGGGCATGGGATGAAGTTGGAGGAGGATGATTCAGAGGAAGCGTGAGGAAAGAACTTCTTCACAAGAACAGGTGATGGACAAGTGGAACACCCTGCCAGAGGAAGTGGTGGGGGCTGAAACAATCACGGGATTTAAGAATGCATGGGATAGACATAAAGGAATTCTGGAGGTCAGGGGTAAGGGGCAACAGACTTCTAGGAAAACATAAACTGAACTTACAAGCTCAAATGGGCAGACTGGGTGGGCCATAGGCCCTTATCTGCCGACACTGTCTATCTGTCTATGTATCTATGCAGAGTTTGCCCCAGAGTTAGATGAGCGCAACATGGTGCTGCTGACATGATTACATATGCGCAATGCTCATGCATGGACAGTTTAAATCAGCACTGAAATGTTGAACAGTGATTGTCACTTCCACAATTGCGAAAGGGAAAGTAGTGTGACAGGAAGGAGGTGTGTTTATGCGGCCCGCAGAGGGGAAGGGCAGCATAAACAGAATAACTGGAAAATATGCTTGAGCACTGTAGCAGCACACCAGACAATGGTTTGATCACATGGTTCCACAGTGCTCTTATACAAATTTGATGATGGCAGCATAAAGTCTGCAGAGCTAGGCCCATACAACCATAAACATCTGACTCAGGAGGAGACTATTAACAAACTAGAGAGCTGGTCTGGAACTTGCTCTTCATCACAGTCATTTTTTCCCTTCTTTCCTAAGCAACAATTTTTGGTAAATGTCCCTTAACCATATTGATCTCAATGCAAGTAGACTAATTCTGTTTTTTCCCTAATTGCAGTTGGCTGGGGGAGTAGCAGTCTTGAAGCGGTAGCTGGTTGACTGTCTCTCTCTCTCTCGCTCACTGGCTGCTTCCTGCTCTGGACTGGTGCTGTTTTTGTGTTCATGGCTTCTTCTTCATTACTTAACTAAGAGACATTAAATGGGGGTCTAGCCACCGAGGAATGGCTACTTAACTTTTCAACTCCTCCAACTCTGGCAACTTCTGGTGCTTTTATGGCCTGATCCTTGGGGATCCCCCACCCCAAACTCAGTTCCTCTATTTGGGACAATGATCCATATTGCCCAATGTGACTAATCTGCAACTGTACGGCGGTTTCCATTGCTTTTAGCACTGCTCACTCCTGTACTCACAAGTCGACCGCTCACCTAGGCCGCAAACACCATGGCCCTGTCTGTAACCTGCCCACCTTGCTGCAACCTGACTAATCCTCCATTCGGCACACAGTATAAGTGTCAAATTGGAGATCATTACCTCAGAGCAGGATGGAAAGCAGCAATCCTCCTCCAACAGCACATAATCAGCCGGCGACAGGCCCACCATCTGGATCAGTGGGAGAATCTTTAAACTATATAGCGCGTATGCCGGAAACAGTGCTCCTAAGAGTGGACAATATTAGCACCACTCTAACGGGCACCACGGTGGATGTCAGATCCTTACAAGACCGGCTCAATGTGGTGAAACAAAGAGCTGACGTTCTAGAAGCTCAGCATGTCAAACTCCAGCACACAGTTCTCTGCCAGGCTGAAAAGCTGGAGATCTTAACCGCAAGGGTGGAGAACCAGGAGAACAGAGGGTGCTGAACAATCTACGCATCACTGGCATCCCAGAGGGGGATGAGGGGGCCTCTATGGAGAGATTTCTAAATGAGGAGCTCCCTACAATGCTTGGAAATCACTGGAGGTGGAGCGAGCTCACCAGATCATGTGGAGAAGAGACAGACCCAATGCTCCCCCTAGACCCATAGTGGCTTACCTCTTTTGGTACTCCACTAAGGAATGTATACTTAGGGCAGCCAGAGACCTAAAGGAGATTCACTGGCAAGGTGCATCTATTTTGATTTATAGAGACTTCGTGCAGGAGATCAGTCAGCAGGAGCAGAGCTTCGTCCCATAAAAATTCCTGGCAATACACAACTTCCAATACCACTTAAAGGACTCACCAAATTTCTGGTTTACAAAAGAAGGAAGGAGCTGCTAGCAGAGGGGCCTGATAGCGTGAAGCGATGGCTTGCTAGGTTCTGGCCTAACTTGCCTTCTACGACTACAAATCCCAAGAGGCTTTGGGAGCCTGGGGATGCTTCAACATATAGGAACTCTGCTCACACTAAGTCACCTTCTAGGGAGCGTTTTGCCAGTGCACCAGGTCCCTCCAACAAGTCTTCCCCATGTTTAAGAACTCTGATTGCACAGCCCTGCTGGCCATATCAGGTGCACTCTCCACACCGGAGCAATCGAGCCTCACTCCCAGAACAGCGGGTGCCCATATGCGCTCCAGGCAGCGATCCAGAAGTGGCCAGATATCTCTGTCAGACCAGGTCAAAACTGTCCCCCCCCCAGCTAAAATACCAAGGGACACATCTCCCAGCATGGTTCAGCAAGAGCATGTACCTGGCACATCTCCATGGCAGGTGGCCCCCATGGACCGGGCAGAAATCCCGGGTGCCACCTTGGTGGAAGCAGTGGACTTATCCAACAACTCTCATCCCGGAGATAAATCTTATGCTGCAGTGGTTTTAGTAGCCCCGGATCCTACCCTGTCCCACCAGATGCTTCAAAGGGAGGAAGGTGAAATTGGGGCATGTAGTATGAACTTGCCTGACTGAATTTTGTACTGTGCTGCCCATACATTGGGCTTATAATTGCCTTGCAATGTAATAAGCTGTGCTTTGGCAAAGTCTGGTTGTCCCCACCCCAATGGACCACACAATCAATCTATATGCAAGATAAGGGAGGATAGGTCGAGCATGCAGGCTCCCCCCATAGCAAATATATTGGGGCAGCCCTCAGTAGCATCTCTCCCCCCCCCTCTGTACAGACTTAGCTGATGATCCATAATGGGGGGGATCACTGAGGCCTTTTGGGCAGCTGGTGAGCAGGGACACTACCAGGGTGAGTCCCCCCTCCTTACTCATACTGGGCTGTGTCTATATGGTCACTGTAGTGTAGGATGGAGGTGAGTTACCCAACCTCACTCCCTCTTGATACCTCCCCCCTTGCTACCCCATCAGTGTCCACTACCCCCCTTCCCTCTCATTTTCCTCCCCCCCTCCTTTTTGGGTCTACCCGACATCCTGGGTTTGAATGTCAGGCGAGGAGAGCATTTTTTGTTGGTTGCCTCTTTTCCTTGTTCTCCCCTGAGAGTGGACACTTGCGTAGCTGAGGATACTAGGACCAGATATATCCTCTTTCGCAGTAGCATCCACTGCCTGTAGCATAAATCACATACTGTTCTTAATTTTAGTTCCTAGACAGGTACCTGTTATTTACCACAATATATACACAGTTTTAATCCAGCATTTACCACTGTTTAAATTGACCTTCAGTGGTTACTTGTAAGTTTTGTTTAGCCATTGTTGTTGGATAGCTTTTGACTCAAGCACTGGGGCTTCTCCCCTTGCTTAGTTGTTCTTACTACATAGTTTGCTATTTACCATATTCTGAAGGGCATTGCTCAATATACGCCTTATAGCTCACAGGACATAGTTCATTCCCATTCCTTCCTTTCTGCCTTGGATAACCCCACTCCCCACAATTCTATATGGATGGCATTAAGATTGCAAACCTACGATTAGTGTCGTGCAATGTCAAAGGGCTTAACCACCCTGTTAAGCACACCAAAGCAATACAAAACCTTCACTCCCTGCGTACGGATATACAGTAGCTCTTCTACAAGAGACTCACCTCCTCAGAAAATCCACTCAATGGCTTAAAAAATCGTGGGTTGGTGCAGTGTATGGCAGTTCTGTCAAGTCCAAAACAAAAGGGGTGGTCATCCTCATAAGACAGTCCTGCAACTGGATGGTAGAGGAAACCAGAACTGACAAGCAGGGACGTTGTATTCTGGCTAGACTAGCCTCCCCCTCTGGTAGGCTGATACTGGGTAACATATATGCACCCAATGTCGATCAGGCTGACTTTTTTCCTGAAGTGAGTCAAGCCAGCTCTATGTTAGAACAAGCCACCGGCTCCACTCCATTATTGTTAGAGGTGACTTTAATTTAGTACCTGATATCTTCTTAGACAAATCTTCACCCACCCCCTAGGCACACCCCAAATCCCACACTGCTCTTCAAGCATTACAGGAGGAATGGGGCCTGGCAGACATTTGGAGACTCTCTCATCCCTCTGGATGGGACTACTCATACTACTCGGCCACACATGGGGTCCACAGTCGGATTGACTACTGGCTAGTCAATAAGGCTGCCTCAGGTGACTTGTCGGACAACACCATTGGCAGCATCATTATCTCAGATCATGCGCTGTGTCCACTACGTATTCCCCCTTAGGGTCCCACCCTAGAGGTATGAGATGGAGATGCAGCCCCTTACTATTTAGAGATCCAGATTTCCAAAATACAATGCGTAAAGCGGCCCGGGAATATTTTGATCTGAATATGAACTGCGTAGTGCCTGTGATGACAGTGTGGGATGCCTTCAAAGCTTCTATGGGGGGCACATAATTCCATTTGCCGCCCACAAAAATAAAGCTAGGAACCAATCCATGGTCAGACTTAAAGCAGAACTAGCCAGTCTAGAAACCCGGTTTAAGGCATCCCATACAGTATGAACAGCTGGGACTCCTTGCTTATACGCCAGATTAATGGGCTTAAATATAAAATTAACTCCCTCCTGTCCAATAGGGCAGAATGGCTGCTTCTGAGATCCAGGCACTCATACTGGGAAGGGGGGATAAGGGCAGGAAATTGCTGGCACATCAACTGCGCAAGCAGCAATCTGCCACCAAGATTCATGCTTTGCGCTCCAGTTCTAGCACGATAGTCACTGACTCAGCCGGCATCAATACAACTATGCAGGCTTTCTACCAGTCTCTATATGTGTCCAGCCCTCTCAGTCAGCAGCTCAGTTGCTGCACAACCTGTTACAATTCTGCCGCAATTTTGCTACCCCCACTCTCTCAGCTGAACAGTCCAACTTGCTGGATGCAGATATCACAGGCCCTGAATTACAACAGGCTATATCCTGTCTACCTAAGGGTAAGGCTCCAGGCCCTGACAGGTTGACAGTGGAGTTTCATCAGTCCCTGGAGAAAGAGATTGCCTCCCCTCTCCTACAGGTCATGCAGTCAGACCACTCCTCTGGTACATTACCACCTTCAATGAATGAGGCCTTAATCACCTTATCACCCAAGAAGTCCAATGACCCCCTCGATTGTGTTAATTTTCGCCCTATCTCTTTGATTCCCATTGACACCAAAATATTGGCCAAAATATTAGCTACTAGGCTACAAGCCATTCTTCCCTCAGTGATACACCCTTTCCAGGTAGGCTTCATGTCTGGTAAACTGGGGTCTGACAATACCAGATTGCTTCTCAACTTAAAGTGAATAGCAGCCAGAGCCATAATCCCGATGGCAGCACTGGCCGTGGACTTCACCATAGCGTTCAATTCCCTGGAATGGAACTATTTGCACAAACTCCTCCATCTGTATGGATTTGGGTCCCATTTCCATCAATGGGTATCAACTCTGTATAATTCCCTGAAAGCCCGTATATTAACCAACTCAGATATATCTCCTCTCTTCCCACTATATAGAGTCATGCGATGGGGATGTCCCTTATCCCTTCTCTTTTTCCTGCTCAGCGTAGATCCAGTGATCAGGGCCCTACATAATGCAGATGGTCTTTCTGGCATCTCAGTGCATGGTAAAGATTATGTCGTAGCAGTATGTACTGACGGTTGCTGCTTACCCTGTCACATGTACCCATCAGTCCATTACCAAGCACTAGGACTCTTACAGGGGTTTACCTCACTATCCAGTTTGTGGGTAAGATCAAGAAGACCATTTCATTTATAATCCACTATGTACATGGGACTGTATTTCTGGCAAGGCCCTGAGCTGGGCCCGAGTGGGGCTTTACATACCTTGGGATCTTTATACCCACTTAGTGGTCGGACCTTGAGTCTTCTAATTTCGTCCCCCTGCTAAAGCAGCTGAAAACTGAAACTGAACAGTGGCACAGACTGCATTTATCAATTCCAGGAAGAGTGGCAGCTGTACGCATGCTCCTCCTCCCCAAGGTCACATGCCTATTTAATAACCTCCCGATCTCCCTCTCTCACAAACTTCTCTCTTCACTGAAGAGGATGGTGTCATCTTTCATCTGGGAGGGTAAAGCTCACAGATGGGGGATGTGGAAACTATGAGCTCTCTGGACAAAAGGTGGGCTAGGGGTACCTTGGTTTAAAGGTTACCATCTGGCAAATATAATGGCACAAACCCTCAAATGGTTCACTCCTCCCTCTTCATCTTCCCCCCAATGGGTAGATCTAGAATCTGGTATTGCCTCACCCATTCCACTCCGGGTATTTCTGGAGCAGGGTGCTCTAGAGGTCTCCAATTTCTCACCTATAATGAGGGAATCTCGACATGCCTGGCACAGATGTATGTCCCTCTCACGTACCCCAAAGCTCTCATGGAGCCCGCCTCTGAGATATGGGACCCTATGGCATAATACCACACTTACCATAGGAGGTCAACCTCTTAGCTGGCTCTCATGGGAAGTCAAAGGAATATGTAGGGTACAGGACCTTCTGATCCCAGACTCGGATACCATGCTATCCTTCCCCCAGATCCAACAAAAATACCAGCTCCCTAGCATGGACTTCTGGAGATTTCTTCAAATTCGTAGCACCATCACATCCTTCCTTGCCCATAATAAGCCAGACAAGAAATGGCTTTGGCTATCTACCTTACACAAATCCTCTTCAGTGAAAGGTGGCATTAGTAAGATTTATGCCATCATCCTTGATGCTCAGGAGGAACACACGGAATCTTGCAGGGCTAAATGGGAAGCAGACTTTGGGACAAGTATTGCTCCGGAAGCCTCATCCAATTATCTTAAGGATGCTCATAAGGTGTATAAAGACTCTTAAGAGCAGTTTCTTGCAACTTAAAATATTGCTAAGATGGTACAGGACACCTGCTTTCTTCCACGAAGCTTCAATTCTTTCCCATTCTAATTGCTGGAGGTACAACTAACCAGATGCAGATATCCTACTCATACTGTAGATATGTCCTCGATTTGTCGTTTTTTGGGGACAGCCATTATACATGACTGCTCCAAGATATTGGGGACCACATTACCTCCTCCAGATCCCAAATGGCTTCTGGGTGATTCAACTAGTCTGGCTTTTCTGCCTCAAATGCACAAGGATTGGGTCATGCTAATATTCCTCGAAGCCAAAAGGCTCATATTGATGCACTGGCAGCAGGATAAAATTCCTAGCCTGGATCAGTGGCATGCTGCAGTGGCCAGACTGGCTCTAATGGAGCAACTGACCTACCATTCACGGAGACAGTTGGAATTCTTTCGCAAAAAATGGTGTTCCTATCTTCAATCTCGTCTGTGAAACCCCCTCCCCAATAACCCCATAGTGGGCATAATATATAAAACTAGCAACTTGACAAATCCATTGTTAATGTATGATACTTGGGAGTGTTGCATTGTTACATCTTATTGTTAGTCTGTATGTTTTTATACAGTGATGTAATTGTTAACATGTACTTAATGACCTTAGGGCTAATTGAGTCCTATTGTGCTATATGCGTACACATGTGCTTGTCAAATCTTTAATACCTTAACCAAAACTCTAATAAAACATTTTCTATGATTAAAAAAAAGAGACATTAACAGTGGTGACTGTGCCTGTTGAGAAATAGAAATCACTACTCTTAATAACCTATACACAGTATTAGTATCACTTTCTTAAATGTCAGAAACAGAAGAGTGATTAGAGAGCATTCTGGGAGTCACCTGCCTTTTGACAAAACAATCCCATAGACAGTATGTGGTGGGTAGCTGTCAGAGTTTCATGGCTCACACTGGTGCTTTAACTACTAAGCTATAAGAGCTGGTCAGAGTTTTGTGACTTGCCTGCCTTTGAACACAATCATCATCATCATAATAATCATCTTAGACAGAATTGCTCTGTTTTCCTGTATAACCAGTGCAAGTCTATGGGAAGAACTTCCCTGTGGATGACTCTAAATCCCTGTAAAACCCAAGAATCCCTGTAGATCTAGGAGCCCTGACAGTCAGTATTGGGATTTAACCCAAGTGCCTGGTGTGGGGATAGAACCCACAGCCTTCTGATTTTCCAGCCTGAGAGGCAAGTGTGCAGCCTGCTGAGCCGCTGACACTGCTGCTTACTACCCCAATTGTTAAAAAAAGCAAAATGTATCTGTGTTGAAATGCTTTGTGCATATGTATATGGTATGTATATAAGTATAAAAGTAAGCATATATGGTTAAAGCCATGACTTTGTAGAGGGTCATTATTACCTCCCTCCTCCTACTATTGATGCCCCTGCCAAAGCATGCTAACATTCCATTGGCCTTTCCCACCACCCTGCTACATTGGTTTCCCACCTTAAGACTGGATGAGTCTATGATCCCCCAGATCCTTTTCCTGTTCCGTTACTTTGATTGCCTCCCCTCCTAGGGTGTATCCTGTTCATGTACTTTGACTCCCCATGTACATTACAGCACTCATTTGGCATTAAATTTCAGCTGCCATGTCTATGGCCACTCCCTCAGCTTCTTCAAGTCCTGCCTCATGTCCTCCACCCACCCCCCGGGGTGTTCACCTTATTGCAGATCTTTGTATCATCAGCAAATAGGTACACCCTCTCCCTCAGACCTGCCACCACATCACTGATGTAAATGTTAAAAAGGAGATGTCACAAAACTGACCCCTGGGGCACTCCACTCTTCACCCCTCATCCTGGAGTACACCTCATTTAGTACCACCCTCTGGGTTCTTCCCACCAGCCAGGAATCCAACCACCTTATTATTCACCCTCCAACCCTATACTTTCCAGCTTGCTTGCCAACTCCTGTAGGGGACTGTGTTGAATGCCTTACTGAAGTCCAAATAGGTCATGTACACCCCTCCTCTCTGGTTGATCACCTTAGTCACCAAACCGAAGAACTCAATCAGGTATTTTTAATAGTAATATTTAAAGGTCCCCAAAACTGTGAGCAGTAATCTATGATATGTACATTTTGTATGAAGTTACTGCATTATGATGGCATGCAGCTGCATACCAATGCTGAGTTATCTACATTATTAGACTTTATTTATTTAGTTAGTTATTATCCATACATTGTCTACATATTAATGACACAGCCAAGGATGCTTCTTAAAATCTGTGACTTTTTTGTACCACTTTATTCATTTTTGGGAAATCACTTGCAACCTGTCATGTGCTCCATTTTGTTAGGTTAACAGTGGGCTAACCTTATCAACTGAAAATGCTAGCTCTCTCCTCTCTCTCTCTCTCTCTCTCTCTCATGCATTTATAACACAGGGATCACCCCTTACCACCTACACCAAGAAGTGACCATTCACACAAGAAACTATTTAGCTTCACATCACAAGGCAAAGTAGAAGAATTGAAAACAAAACTCACTGAACTAATTGTTTTATTAGGTCTTTGACTGTAGACCCTTCTCTGTTTAGTGCTTCATTGACTTCAACTTTGGAATGTCAGTAACGAAGAGGAGGTGCACTAACTAGAAGCATAGCATAGCATAGCGTAGCACAGCAGAGCACAGCACAGCAGAAACATGATTCTTAAACACCAGATCCTGAGCCTAGAAAAACTCTGAAGGGATTATCTGAATATAAAGGAGGTACGTATCAATGATAATCCCATATAATCAAATTTGTACTAGCTGTCAGGTCACTTAAAGCAGGCATGAGAAGTGAGATAAACAAGCTGAAAAAATAGTCTTGCAACTGGTCTGCTCAACAGAGAGAAGAGGATTTCATTCAACTGGTGTAGTAATTTGCACTTGTGGAAGGATACACTGAAAACTTCCCAAATTTGTGCTTTAGTATCCCATTTTTCCAACTACAGCTGTAGTCTCCACCCACAGCCATAAAAATTATTTAGATTCTAGGCACAGTAGAAGCTTACCCCAACTGGCAACTCAGTGAGTTATGGCAGACTCAGACCTGTAATGTTGCTAGTTAAGTCCCAAAACATAACTGAATTTTCAGGGCCAAACAGAGACCACAAATGCTTTTGGTTGGCCTGCCCACCATGCTGCCTCATTGTACATGTATCTCTGACATCACAGGTTCTTCTATTTCTTTTTTCTATGGGCATCAAATATTTGGAAAAAGAGGTCCAAACTGGAGTTACATCTAGCTCTTATGTAGATTCCAGCTTCATTTCTTTTTCCTCCCATCTGCTTTAGTCCATGGAGATTCAATCTCCTCTATCTGGGCCTTGTTGACACTACAAACATACCCTTGATTATGAAAGAAGTCCAGGTATTTGAAGTTTAAGTAAAATTTTAAAAACCGGGTCCAATTCTACAATGGGTTATACATGGCACAAACTGACTTGCGCCAACAGGAATGATGCAAGTATCATTAGTTGCAACAAATGGGATTCTAGAAAACAACCTGTGACATGATGCAGGCTGCTTGTGCCAAAGTGGACTTATGTCACCATTTGCACCATAAATCCCCTGTGACATGGTGCAAGGGGGTTTATGGTAGCAGTTATGCCCTGTTCTGTAAGGGCAGCTGCCACATCCCCTAATTTGGAATTTTACAACAACCCCCGGAGGACATCCATCAAAGTACAATTACACCATCTATTGGCTGGTGTAAGTGTACTTTGCATCCATCGGGGGTTGCAATGTGTCATCAACCCATCCTCCGGTACATGTAGCCTTCCCCAGCCCCAATCTCCAATGTGGCAAATAGTAAAAGCCCTGCAGGGCTATTGAACCCTCATGCCCCAATCCCCCAATATTCCAACAAACAAAGCCCTGCAGGACTACTGAATCCCTCATGCTCTGATCTTCCGATATTCCAACAAACAAAGCCTCGCAGGGCTAGCAGAACCCACCCAGCTCCAATACCCAAACCCCAATGTCCACTCCATACTGAAAAAGATTAGGAAAAACTTCCCACATCCCCATTAGCCCTGGTAATCTAGTGGCTCCCCATCCAGCAGTGCCAGACCACCTTGCTCCCTCCTCACCCATACTCAGCTAGTGACTGGAACAGCCCACCTCTCACCACCGCAGCCAGCCACTGACTGAGCACTGTATGAGTACATACTGTAAATATTATATGCTCAGTAAATGACAACCGCTGTCATTCACTGAGTGCATACTATTTACAGTACACATTCATACAGAGCTTGTTATGCCTGGGTTATATACCACCAACTGACCCACATGTAACCATAACCTTATACACCTACAACTATTAGTGCCTTATCACAGTCTCATAATGTTTTACCTATATGATATGCTTGTGCCATATATACTGTTTCTAGTATTTATATATTATGTTATACTCATAATCACTCATATTCTGCAGTTTTCCATTATTGTGACATGTTGTGCACTTTTGTGATTACGTCGGAAATAGTTAGAGACTCACTGTCTGGAAATAAGAACTGATAACAGGTTGCTGACTATGAATTTCCTTTTTTCAGAGATTCAGAGATTGCAACCTCCTTTCCTATGTAATTGTCCAAGGGAGCCATCTTATTTACATGCCTTACCCAATGCTGTATGTTTATCATATCTGTAACTGCAGTCTTATCAGTCATATATAATTGTATGCACACCAGCTCCTCAGAGAGAAAGAGGCCATACTTGAGGAACGGTGAGAAATTGGCTCCCTTGTGATTGCTTTGCTTCACTTGTTACGGTGTGAGTATTGTACTTAACTTATTTTATTACTTGTACTTGTTGTTACTTACTTTGTTCAGCATACCATGCAAATAACCTAAGGTGTGATCTTTTTATTTATAACAATGGTGAGCCAGCCAGGTGCAAGGGCCTTGGCCATCAATTAGTAATCAACTGAGCTGGGGGGGGTACTGTGTACATTCCCATATTCTTTCACATATCCTTTTTGTCTTTTTAGCTCCTGTAAAAGACAATATTATTTCAACAGTTATTCCTGGGCTCTGACGACCAACTTCATTTTAAATGTGATCAACGTCTAGAAAGTATTTTCTGCACTGTGCTTAATATGACTATTGTTTCATTGTAATTATGTCATTGTCATTATGTTTTCACATATTGTTGCAGCTTATCAAGTATAAGCTCAGTAAACTGCTCCACAACCGTGGATATTTTGGGGTATTAGGCCCATCTGGGTGACATCTGTCATACCAACATGGCGAGATATCAAGTACAAACCACTTACATGACAAATTAGTTGTTTTTGAAGCTAAAATATCCCAACAACACCCCCATGAAAGATTCTTTCTTATAGGTTATGTGTCACCATTCATGCTACCAAACAACAGGGATCAGCATTGCTGTCCCATCCAGATTAATTACAACATGATAGCCATGTACACCTGGACACCATAATTGTGGCCCCTAACCAATCTCACGGAATAAATGGCAGACTGCTAGCAATCAATGACAAATCCCTAAGGTCCACCTAGCTAATGCACACTTCAAGGCAGGCCCTACACCAGAAGGTCACCCACTGGCATCCTGTCTATACCCCGGGCCCAAGCACAACACACAGGTTTCTACACCTATACAGTACACCTACATCCATAGGATTGTACACATCATTCCATTGCTAGCACTGCCATGTTTCCAACTGTTGTTACCCCAAACAAATAAAAAGCATACCCAATGTTCCAAGCATAAATCCAGACCAACTAGTGGCCTGATTGCTTCCTCACTCCCAGGTAACCTTATATATAATGTGTAATACGCACATAATATGGCAGAATGTAAATTCTGCTTCAGTACAAACACTTCTAGGTTTCATAGTGTCATGTTATCAGACCCCTTTGCAATAGAACTGATACATACTCTAGATCCAGTATCAGAGCACCACACTACTGACTACCTAGGAGTATTACACCCTAGACAACAAACCTTACAAAAGGGACCTTTTCAAATCCCAGAGGCGCAACATTCGCTATTGTAAACCCGTGTTACATGGTGTAAATGTCATACTACCATAAGATAAAGGTTCAAAGTGCATATAATATCGCACTTTCAATTATGAGATAGGTCTAAACTAGGCCAAACATCAACTCATAAGCAGGGAAACTATGTTTGTTTTTCCCTACTGACACAACCTTTCCTGAGACTTAGTGTCAGGGTGTATTCACCAATGAATAAATGGCATATTTTTATTACTGGACCTCAACCTGTACCTCTGAGTGCATGGCTGATGCCATCACATGTCTATGTCACACCACACCATAACCAATGGCATTGCTAAAACCATACCATTTTCCTTTTCCCCTTTACAGCTACTATATGTGTGTGTCTTAAAACTAAGTTTTTAACAAAGTTTTACAAGTTTTTTGGTTTCCACAGAGAGGTACTGGTAAGATCTTCAAGCAACACATGCAACTTTTCTTCACGGATAGTTTTCCAAACTTGTCTGGCATCTCATACAAACTGATTGTTCTTATATGGACTGTGCTTTTGGTTGCTCTTTCATAAATTATGTTCTTTATGAACTGTTGATATTTCTGCAAATTGTGCTCTTTTTACAAAAAGCTATGCCTGTATGGGTGTCCCTACTACATTGATACTTTCAATGGGCAATCTCATGCAACCCTTGCCAAGGCCTTTGCCAAACCAGCCAACCAGCAGCCAGCTACATGAACCTTACTTTTCTTACACTACTGGTACATGTCTGCACAGCCCCATGTGCCATGTATGCCCCATGGGTTACAAACTTTCAAAGAATGAAATTTCCAATGTAACCACACTGCTTTGTGGCTACCAACTTGATCACCTCATGGACTGGTTCCTTTTTAAGGACATTGTTATTAGAGTCTTCAATCAATAATGTACACCACTGTCCCGTACAACACCATTATCTGCCTTTTCAATTCTCTATATGGACTGCTCTTTATGAATGGACAATGACTTTAACACTGTTTTTGCAAACAATGTTCTGTGATAACATACATCAACAATCTTTCTTACACACATATCCACTATGGTGCTGACATACCTAGTTTCTGTTTTGTATTTTATGATCTGGCCATCTGTGATTACCCCTGTGTCAGCTCCTGAGTAGGACTACTTTCACAGTCACCCTATCTGTATGCTATAGAAATCTAATTCATTTATATTTCTGGTTTTTATGTGCTTTGAAAAGCAGATCTTCAAATCAATGTTTTAAAGCTTGATAGTAGTTAATATCTTGTTTTAACTCTTCCACTACTACTCTTTGCTGTCTGAGGCATACTTTTTTTTTTTTTCGTATTTATTCCTCCTCTCCGGCCCTCAGCTCTGGTCTCCTCGGGAGTCACCAAGGAGTCATCCCTCTGCAGTCCACCCTACCTGAGCAGTGTTCCTTCACCCATGTAGCCTCAGTTTACCCCCCGGGTGGGGACGAGGTGGGCCCCTAACACCCCGGGCAGTCGGTAGCATTGGTCAGGAGGGTGCCATGTGGGTGACTGCAATTAGAGGGCAAGCTCCATTGCTCCATCTCCACTGGAGCTGAAGGGTGTTTTTCCCCTGTTTCTCTTGGGGAGTGGCTGGCGCCCTGATGTCAAGGCATGGAATCGATATCCACCAATCTCCCACCCTCTCTTCTCTACGGCGTCAGTGCTTGCTGCATCTCTGGCCTCTGCCAGAGGGCATAGCAAGCACTGACTAGAGGACCCTGTCCCTCCCGGAGAGAGAGCCATCCTCCACATGCTCAATCCTCTCCCTCCCCTGCTGACCCCCAGCAACCCAGGCTTGTTCCCAAATCCGGGTCGCCAGCATGACGCAAGGTGTGGCATCCAACGCTTCAACCCTCAGCACCACCAGGCCAGCTCTGAGGCATACTTTTAACCAGCATCTTGCGTGGCTGCAGTTCTTTTACAAGGTTTGCCCCTCAGGCCTGTTGACGCATTTAGATATACCATTGCTACACCTAACCATCTTCTTTTGTTCTGTTGCCCTTTGAGCAAGGCAACAAAATAAAAAATATAACATATTTCTGAAAGACAAGTCTCAGATTAATTGGGATTCATATATTAAAATACAAAAAAAAGTAACAAGCATTTGTCAATGCTGAGACGTTCACTTGCAGGTATTTGCAGTGGTGTTGTACGTATGGTGCTTTACCCTAATGCCCCATGTGCGATTGCTGGTATTTGCACAATAAATTTTCAGCATGACCTTTTTGATATCCCCATTGTGCGCTACACAGGCGGAAACACGTTTTGGGCAGGATGTGAAAAATGACAGCTGCACTGCTCATAAGGAGGTGTGGTAAAATGGCAATGTTGAAAATCTGGAGTGGAAATATTGAAAATTCGCAAACTTACGAGCGTGCATAGGAACTGCGCAATGAACACTCGTAAAACAGTCATTTTTAGGAATTTTGTCACCAAATTTTCAACACAGCCATTTTAAGACCTCTGCTCATGAACAGTGTCACTGTGATTTTCTTAATGTGTCCCATACATTGAGTTTGCACGCGGACTGCGCCATTATGCGCTTCATGAGGCTGCACGTTTTGGGCAGGATGTGAAAATGACAGCTATACTGCTCATGAGGAAGTGTGGTAAAATGCCAATGTTGAAAATCTGGAGTGCAAATATTGAAAAGTCGCAAACATACGAGCGTGCGTAGGAACTGCGCAACGCACACTAGTAAAACAGTCATTTTTAGGAATTTTTTCACCAAATTTTCAACACAGCCATTTTAAGACCTCTGCTCATGATCAGTGTCACTGTGATTTTCTTAATGTGTCCCATACATTGATTTCACACACCGACTGCGCCATTGTGCGCTACATGGGTGGAAACATGTTTTTGGGTGAGATGTTAAAAATGACAGCTGTACTACTCATAAGAAGGTGTGGTAAAATGGCAATGTTGAAAATCTGGAGTGGAAATATTGAAAATTCTCAAACTGTGCAACGCACGCTCGTAAAACAGTCATTATTTGGAATTTTTGCACCAAATTTTCAACATGGGCTTTTTGGGACCCCTTCTCATGAATGATGTCACTGTCATGGTGTTATTCGGGCCCAAAGGGTGATTTTGCGCAGTGACTGCGAAATCACCCTTCGGGCCGAACGCTCATGACAGTGACATCATTCGGAAGGGTCCAAAAACCCCATGTTGAAATTTGGTGCAAAATTCAAAAACTACCTGAGATATGCAATAAAGTTGAAAACCCTATCTAGCCCATTATACAGCTTACGGCAGTTCCTCAGTTAAGTGGTCGGCTTTGAAGAGTGCAGGCGTGTTCCTGGTCCACCAAAGATCGTCAGCCGAGCTCCGAGGTAAGTATGGGGGTGAGGGTGTGTGTGGGAGGCTGGGTGCACAGTGGGTGGGTGCGATTGTGGGAGGGAGGACTGGGAGAGCGCTGTGGGACAGTTTTGCTTTACAGGTGAAAAACAAACAAAAAGAAGACTATGTGGGACGTTTGCCATGCTGGGGTGGGCTCCCAAGCGTGAAAAAGTAACTTAGAACCATGGAGCTAACGAGGATTGGGCACCCCAGTTGGCAAACAACACAGGACGTTTGCCACACTGGGGTGAGTCAGCGTGGCAGCAAGATTTGGGGGGTGGCGTGGCGGGGCGGCATGATGTGGGGGGCGGTGTGATGTGGTGCTCTGTATGACAGCGGTGGTTTTCTTTGAAGCGAAGACCACCGCTGTCATACACAGCTCCCGCACCCATTGGTGCAGGACCACCACACCTGCTCAACGGAGCAGGGATTGAAAGGGAGAGGCACACCTCCAAAGTGTGCTACCCTCCCAAAATGTTCCTTGAGCATGCGCACAAGCAAACATAAATATATCATCAAAAAGCCTAAACATAAGTGGAAGTCAAACTTGGCCAGATAGGGGTAATAGTAAACTATTTTACTCTTATATTAATTCCCTTAAAAAATCAGTTTCCCAAGTTGATCCCCTTCTAGTTAATGGCCAGTTAATTCATGACTCTAAGGAAATGGCAGAGATCTTTAATCAAAACTTTTGCAATATCTTTAATTCTGATCTTGATCATAGCAATCCTAAACTTACTGAACTTTTACCTCCCGGCACTAATGATACTAGTACCAGGGGTGTAGCCAGAAAATTCAGTTTTGTACACAATCTCCAACAGTTACACCCCCTCCCCCCATTTAAAAAAAGTACACATTCTTTCCAAATGGCACCCACTTCCAAACAAGTCAGATTGTTGTCAGATGATTCCTCTGATCTCTAAAGAGGTTATGCATTTATCTGTCTCCTAAACAACACAAGCTTAAACAGAGACACTCCTCAGTGGCCTACACTAACCCAAATACTACAGATTAGAATGAAAATGTTAACAGAAAGGCATATGGTTTGTGACAGGCACTCAACAAAACTACACAAATGTGTACAGTGAGTATGCCTGTCTACACCCCTGACTAGTACCAGCTTCCTGGAAGAAGAAATCCTAAGCAAGCTACACTCTCAAACAGGCAAATATAGTCCAGGTCCTGATTACATTGCAGGTCAGTTTTTATATTTATTATCCGACTGCCTCACTAGCCCATTAAAACTTCTTTTTGAAGTGTATTTGAACAATAACTATGTGCCAGAGGATTGGAAAATGCCCAATATCATCCTATTACATAACAAGCATTTGTCAATGCTGAATGTTTGCTTGCTTGTATTGGCATTGGTAGTACAGGAGGTAGAGAGATGCATCACAAGCATGGCAGAAAAGCTTTGATGTTGTGTATGGGAATGAGTACAAAAATACATAGGTATGTATTAGGTTGAAAACATATTTATTAAGAACAACAGGGGGGAATTGAGAAGGAGGTGCTACTAAGTGAGACTGGAATGTAAACAGGTGTGTGTGTGTGTGTGTGTGTGTGTGTGTGTGTGTGTGGTGGGGGCTGGAGGAGCCGCAGGACAAAGTAAGTTTTTTTTTTTCAGGAAAACAGTAGGACAAGGTGTGTGTGTGGGGGAGGGCATCCTTCGGTAAGTAAATCTATTTGGAGGCACTATGACTCATACATGCCTCACTCTTTGGTTCAAACACGTTTAATTTACTGAATTATATATTTTTTTCTATTTACCTTTGTTTCTCATTAAAATAATTTACCATTGCACAAATCCCAAACTCTTATTACCCTTAAATGTAGTCCATCTTCTAAAAAAATATGCTTGACTGTCTGTTCTTATAAATGAAATTGTAGATTTTTGAATCATTATTTGTATTATATATATCCAAGTACAGTCATGTATATGAACCAATGTAGTATTCATTTTTCAATACTAATTGGTAATGCTTTTTGGTCTATTCTTACATCCCCCCAAATACAGTACTTCTTACATTATATCTTAATCTCATTTTGTGAAATAAGATTCATTGCACAGACATATCATATTTCTGTAAACACTGTGCTAAACTTTCTCTGCTGCCCCTGTGACTTCCTCCAACTGGCAGGGAGCCTATGGAGACTGAGTAAGCACGATACCATGGCACTATATAGTAAGAACCACTGCTAAAGAGAGTTGCACTCCAAGGTAGAGAGACACACACAGAAACCAAATGCTGCAAATACTCTTAGTTTATCCAAAGTCGAAAATATTACAGGATCAGGCAAATGCTCCAGAACAAAATGCCCTGGTGTTTCAACCATTACGTCTTCCTTGGGGGAGCCCAGAAGAAGACCGAATGGTCAAAGCACAGGGGCATTTGATTTGGAGCATTTGCCTGATCGTATAACACTTTCCAGTTTGGATTAAACAAGAGTATTTTTGCAACATTTGGTTTCTGTGTGTCTCTCTACCTTGGAGTGTAACTCTCTTTAACAGCGGTGCTTTACATGGTTGACTACTTGAGTTTGTACCTTGCCTGGACTCAGAAGCAGCACAAATATCTTTATTGTTTATTCACTATATAGTAAGCTCATAGATGGGGCTTACACAATATATATCTGTAAGTAATAACCTACAACAGGGTATGGGGATATTGGGAATTAATCAACACCCCGGGTGCATCGTGAGGCACGAGGCCACAGACCGAGTGTCCTCACAGTACCTGGGGTGTTGATTAATCCCCAATAACCATATACCCTGGAGTGGGTTATTGCACATAGAACATGAGTTATGTTTACAAACAATAAGAAAAGACAGAAAACTGTTTTTCTGGCTTGAATAGGGAAAAAATGTGTGCATCCTGCCAACTAAGAAAGTAGTCACTATAACTGATACATATGTAATGTACTGTATGAACATAGAAATGCCAGAAATAGAGTCCTAAATTCATTTCTGACATCTGTATGTTCCTACAATACATAACACATGACTTGCTGGGCTGTGAACTTGCTCAATTTCTGCAGTGCTCTGAGTTTCTTCCTGTGTGTGTGTCTCACTCTCTCACTTAGTCTTTCTATTATGCAGCTACTAAGTTCTTCGGTATTTTCATAGTGCCACTCCCCAACAAATGAACAGCACAATTATGTGTCAGTGACTTTTTATGGGACTGCTGTGCAGGGGCCGCTGCCTGGGTTGCCTTTCCCTTGGTGTTATGTCTCTCATGCAGTCCTCAGTGTGCTTCTCTGACAAGCACCATGGCGCAACATAATTCCTGTCACTGTCTCAAAACTGATGGCTGGGGACATCAGTTGCTGCTCATGGGGAGAACAGACAAGAGGCTGACTGCCCTGGCAAGTTTGCTGGTGGCCATTGACATCTGATGCTGCTCGCAGGGAGAATAAAATATCTGTGTGCACGGCAGAAAGAACAACACAAACACTTGATGACAGAGAGAGACAGACAGACAGAGAGAAGATGAAACAATGTGATTTCAAGTTTCTATTTTTGTGCAGCTGAAGATTGCTCTCTGTATCTCTTTTTCTCTCTCTCATGGTGAGTTACGCACCTTGGCACCAACCGCACCACTCACCAACCCATCTGCTACTTCTGTCTCTCTTTCAGTCTCTGTCAACACCACCTGTGCCTCTTTGCACTGTTTGGGGTCTATCAAAAACCACATCTGGGGACATCAGCTGCTGCTCATGGGGAGAACAGACAAGAGGCTGACTACCCTGGCAAGTTTGCTGGTGGCCAGGGACATCCAATGCTGCTTGTGGGGGAGAATAAAATATCGCTGTGTGCAGGGTGAAAAGGACAACATAGACACTTGATGACAGAAAGAGAGAGAGAGAGAGAGAGAGAGAAAGAGACAGAGAGAGCCAGAGAGCAGAGGGCACACTCTGATTTCAAGTTTCCTATATCTGTCCAGTGGCAGCTTGCTCTCTATCTCTCTCTCATGGTCAGTTGTTCACCTTGACCCCAATCCCACCACTCACCCACCAATCTGCTGTCTCCTCTTTCGGTCTTTGTTACCACCTTTTGTGATTTCTTGCACTGCCGGGGAGGGCCCTCTCTTCCTGCGTTGTACTCCATGCCACCAGCACCACCACACACAAGGATCTGCTGCTCGTCTCTCCATCTGTCAGCATTGCTGGTACTAATTGTGCCCCACTCAGTGGATGCCCACCACTTGTCTTGATCACTTTGTCACTGAATGTAAAGTCAGTGTATGGTGAACTCTGGGCACTTCACCACCCCCACACCACAGTGACACAGATAAAGAAAGCAGTTGGGAGGTATGCCCTGTGGGTGTGCACATACCAGCTTTTTACAACTATGTTTCTGTCCGGGATCTTCGTGTATAGCTATGTCATGCTGTGCCTGCTGCAAATTGTGCTTGTCCATACCTAGATACAAGGTAAATGAAGTGGCGGCAGCAACAGAGAATGACAGTGACATACACTGAGGGAAGGATTTAGGTTGTAATGGCCACTATGCAAATGAGAGGAATGAAGTGCACTATCTCATTGGTGCGGTTCATTTCTCTCAAGTGAAGACTAGCTCCCACTGTGAAATTCCAACGACTGTCACAGTGAGCGTCACCATTCATTGGTGTGTCAGGGTCATGCCCACTGTGCAGTGCTCTGCATTGGAATCCTGCCTGACACACCTCTGAAATGCAGTACAGTCCCAAGGTGTTTCTTGCACAAGCACGAAAGCAAACACAAAATGGATGCTTGGCTAATTGCCAAACAAATATAATACACCCAAATGCACAAAAAAAAATTAAAGACAGAATATAGAACTCTTATTAAATGAAAGAAAAAAGAACACAAAACAGATCTTTGGGAACAAGTTTACTTTAGAAGCCTATATCAAAGAATGGACGGCATGCTGGAAACTGTAGAGAACTTAACAATAAATGAAAATAAATCTATAGTAGATTGTGTTACCCTTCCAGTCTGGGAGGCTGTAGAGCAAGACGTCAGCCACACTCATGAGAGTCGGTAAGAAAAGGCTCCAGAAAATATTATGATGCTATTTGTTATAGCAAAAGCAAAGTTCAAACCAGGCACATAAAAAAATGTAAATCAAAAGACAGGAAGCAAAACATCACCCAAATGTGTTGCTGTAAGGCTTCGTAAGGGGTGTGTGGAGGGTGAGGACTGCACATTTTGAAAGTGCAGCAATACCACACAGTACAAACTTTTAAAATCACAGGCACACGATTCCTTAATTTTTCTCTATTTTTTTCTCTCTTTTTAGATGCCAGGATTTATTTTGGCCATCGTCTCTACACCACACTCAGAACTGAATAAGACCTGTGGATCCCCAATAAAAATGAGGATGGTAAAGGTGATCAGGGGTCATGTAATCATGAAGGCAGTGATATTCATCTGTTTCTCTCTTTTTCTTAAATATGCAGCAGATATTGGGGAATTTAATTTAATCTTCTGCAGATTTATGAAATTCTGTATATACTGATCTTGCTGGCTCTTTCAAAAGCAACTCTAATTTTACAAGTCTGTTTGTGGTATTGTAACACTTTCAAAAATATTCATGCACTGAGCACTTTAGAATGGTTTAATTCATTATTTAATGATTACACAGTGACATCATGAATTTAGGACTACTTAAAGATCAACAGCAAATTTATTTATATTTTTATCTCTGTTTTTAATTTCCTAACTGTATTTGGAATAAAAACTTTAACCTGGTAACACAACAACATTTTGTGTGTGTGTGTGTGTGTGTGTGTGTGTGTGTGTGTGTGTGTGTGTGTGTGTGTGTGTGTGTCAGCACGCGTGTCTGTGTGCTTAATTTAGCATTTATCATAAGTGAAAAACCAGCCCGATCCTAGACTATGACATTTATTTTTTTCAGTCAGGGCATTTTTTAAATCACTTTATGAAGAAAGAATGACCTGTAATCTGAACCATACTGCATGAAAGAGAGCATTTAATTTCATTTCCTGGTTAGAAGCAGACAAACAATGTTGATGAGTGGTCAGACACAGGTCACAGGTAGATTTAGATAGCGACAACATCAGAATTACATTGAAAAAAACAAGCTGGAGTCTCCCAATGATCAAGCAGCAGAAGAATAGCTGCGGAGTCCTTCAGTATGTAGAATAAGATGGGTCACGCCAGTATGCATGACCGTCCTTCAGGTGTTCCGCCAGCACCAGTAGAGGCTGAGTTCTGGATGGGTGGAAAGTAAGAGGGGTTACTGACGCCGGGAGTTTGGCTGTCAGAGGCAGACAATGATCTGTGTTCCAAGCCCTGGTTTCACAATCCTGTGACAGGCAGCCATGGGAATCTCTCTCTCTCTCTGCCCATGTTCTCCCCCAGTAAGTGGGGGCTAATACTTTCCTGCTGCAGTCAAGAACAGGGGATACGAGTTGGGCTGAGTTCAGTGCACTTCCTCAGCTGCTTCTCCTAGATCCTCCCTCCTCAAGATTGTCAGAAACTTTTTCTCACACTTTGGCAGGACCTGGGTGAGGGTTATCAAAAGTGGGGGTTGGGACCTATGCATGCGCCCATGTGGTGTTGCGAGGGGGGAAGGGATTTCACCTCATACCTCTCTAACTTTTATGACAGACAGTTTTTACCTCTCAGCTGTCCTGATCCTGACTACGAGGACGTCCCTGATTTTAGATTTCAGAGTTGCTCTGCCCCTCGCAGGAAATGTGCTGTAAATCCAGACATTAAAGCATTTATTCTAACATGTTAAACAAGCTGTCTATGAGAGCAGTTCAGATGCAGTGGTGACATGTAAGTAATCTGCATACTGCCAAAGGCAGTGTGCAAATTGCCTACATGTTACCACTGCTGATTGTAGCGGTTGTTTACTTTCAGCTGTACGCCACTGCATCTGAACTGCTGTCATAGACAGTTCAGATATTCATTGATGCAGTGTGGCCGCACCTGCAAAAAGGAGCAGGGCATTGGAAATGGGGGTGACACACCTATGAAAACTCATATGGTGGCACTATGTTTCTTGCACATGTGTGCAAGCAAACATGAAAAAGGCCCCCCAAAATATTGAAAAATTATAAAACTATTAGCCTCACATCATCTGTCTGCAAAATCTTAAACAACCTATTAAAGGACATTATCAATCCTCTTTTAGAGCAGCAATATCAGCTCACTCGGTGCTGAGGGCTGAGGCACTGGATGCCACAGCTTACACCACGCCAGCGACCCAGGTTCAGGAATGGATTCAGGTCACCGGGGGTTGGCAGGGGAGACAGAAGATTGAGCATCTCATGGACTGTTCTCCTGTCTTGTGGAGGGTAGTGGGTCTCACACCACTTGCCTGTGGCCCTTGAAGGGGATCGGGGGCACTGTAGAAGTGGTGCCGGCAGAAGGGGTTGAGCAGTGGTGGGCATCAGCCTGCATTGTGCACTGATGCCATTACATGCCCATGCTCCAGTGGGTGTAGCAAAGAAAAATCCCTGTCAGTGGGGATAGACAAAGGCACCACAGACCCATAAGCCACATTCCAATACCGGGCACCTCTCCTTGTGCCGACACCCCTTCTGAGTGGCAAATTAGATTCTAGATGGAGTACCTTGGGTAGATAAGGTGGTCCTACCTTAAAGGGTGCAGAGCTGAGGGGTCTGACAAGTCAGTAAGGGGAAGAGGAGTACAGTGCTTCAGGTAGGAGGCAGAGTTCTGGGCGAGTGGATGCTGGAAAGAGAGTTCCCCACAGGCAGCGCAAAAATATAGTTTGAAAAAAAAAGTAGCAAAATCTTGAACAACATGGCCTTAGGAAGGGATACAGCTGCTTAACTAATCTAATGTGTTTTTTAATGCATTGGTTATCACCTTGATAATAGGACCACTTGTGATATTATCTTCATAGATTTTAATAAGGCTTTTGAGGCACTTCCTCATGCAGCACTGACTTTTAAATTACACAAATCTGGCATTAACACATCACTAATTAATTGGATATGTAATTGGTTCCAGAATAGATCTCAAAGAGTCTTTATAAATGTCACAGTTTCTGACATTGATTTTATTAAAAGTGGAGTTCCACAGGGCTTGGTTTTGGGTCCATGTTTTTCAGTTCTTTATTTCTGATCTCACATCCAACTTTTCTACTATATCTGTTAAATATGCAGATGATACAAAAATTGGTGATCCATATGCTAACTTGGACCAGTTCCCCCACATACAGCAAGATCTAGACATTATTTCTAATTGGACAATATTATGGAGTTTAAAATTAAACATTTCTAAGTGTAAAGTAATGCATCTCATTCCACATAACTCTAACATCATCTACAAATTAGACGGTCAAAAACTGAATTTGACTACTGCTGAAAAGGACCTTGGAATTATCATCTCAAATGATTTTTCCTTTTCTAGACTTATTCACGAAACTGTCAACAAAACAAATCGAGTTATATGGTCTATTAAAAGGAATATTAATTCCAGAAATGCACAGGTCATGATGTCGCTTTTCAGATCTTATGCCAGACCACATTTGGACTATGCGTCCCAACTCTGGTGCTCATTCAAAGAGGATGAATATAACACTTTGGAAAGGGTGAAAAGAAAATTTACAAAAAATATAAAGGGTTTACAAAACTAGACATATGATTCTAGATTATCTACGCTTAATTTGATGTGCTTAACCACAAGACATATTAGAGGGGATCTATTTCTTCTTTATAATCTTGTTAAGGACCCCTATTTATTTTCAAAACTATGGCTTACATTTAAAAACAATTTTCACAACACTAGAGGTCATCCTTTGCAACTGTCTGGGAAATCTTTTAACTGCAAAAATAGAAAATATTTTTTCACCCTACGGATAATAGATCCTTGGAACAGTCTGCCTCTTGAAGTTGTTATAAGCGAAACCAAACATTTATTTAAACATCGTCAGGGCAGATTAATCTTCAGTGGATACAATCTCTCCTACTATAATAATAGATTGGTATAGGAGCTCATATGGAACCTTTGGCCTCCTTGCTCCTTTTTTGTCCTTAGTACAATCCTTAAAATGATCCTAAGGAGGGGACTGTTATGCATGGGTTATATACTACCAACTGACCCACATGTAACTGTAACCTTATACACCTGCAAGTATTAGTACCTTATCACAGTCTCATAATGTTTTACCTATATGATATGTATCTGCCATATATACTGTTTTTAGTTGCCACATATATTCTGTTATACTCATAATCACTCATATTCTGTAGTTTTCCATTATTGTGACACATTGAGTGCTTTTGTGATTATGTTGTAAGCATTTCCAAACTCACTGTCTGGAAATAAGAACTGATAACAGGTTGCAGACTATGAATTTCCTTTATTCAGAGATTCGGAGATTCTTCCTTACTTTGCAACTTCCTTTCCTATGTAATTGCCCAAGAGAGCTGCCTTATTTACAAGACTTATCCAATGCTGTATGTTCATCATATCTGTAATTGCACTCTTATCAGTAATATATAATTGTATGCACAGCAGCTCCTCAAAGAGAAAGAGGCCATACTTGAGGAATGGTGGGAAATTGTCTCCCTTGTGATTGCTTTGCTTCACTTGTTATGGTGTGAGTATTGTAATAAACTTATTTTATTACTTCTACTTGTTGTTACTTTCTTTGTCCAGCATACCATGCAAAGAACCTAAGGTGTGATCTTTTCACATATAACAAGCTTAGTCAATAGCTGGCCACATTGGTGAGAGGTGGGCTGTGCCAGTTGCTGACTGGGTAAGGGTGGGTTGGTCTGGCACTGCCAGGTGGGAGCCACTAGGCTACCAGGGCTAATGGGGAGGTGGGAAGATTTTTCTTTTATCTTTTTCAGTATGTGGCAGACATTGTGGTTTGGGGATTGGGGATCATGTCTTGGGTGGGGGTGGGTTTCCACTAGCCCTGCTTGGTTTTGTTTGTTGGAATATTAGGGGAGTGGGGCATGGGGGGTGAAATAACCCTGCAGAGTTTTTTGGCAGAATACTGATGGATCAGGGCATGGGGGCACTTGCCCCCTTATACTCTGAGTGCCGTGGACTTATGGCAACCTGTTCAGTCATGCCCTCTGTTTAGCGTACTGTTTGGGTGGGCACAAATTGCAAGACTTAGCTACAGGGACCCTGCCCGATATAGAATTGGGTACGGGGTCCCTGGCGCAATGGTTTTTGGTGCAAGTCACCTATGGCCCAACTTGCTCCAGCCCTTATAGAATCGGGCCCACTGTTTCCAGACCAGAAAGAGTAGTTGCCCCCACCCAACCTCTGTGAGAATCCGGAATTGTAATTTCAAAGTGACTCCTCTCCTCCATCAACTGAAATACCTACAGAGGCTTAGCTGATAATCAAACAAAAACAGTAAAACAAAAAATCACAGCACACTCAGTAAAAAAAAAACATTGCAAATTGTTACATCTCCATTCCCTGGAAGAAAGAAAAACAAATCTTTCAGCAACCTTATATGATGCTTGTTTTTCATGGTAGCAGATTTGCTTTACCTGCTATGCTGCTAGTTTTCTTTGACTCTGGTAAGTCATTATTTCTCTGAAGCACCTCCCTTTCTTTACTGGGCCACTAGTTATTGCCAAGACAAACCATCAACACTGCCATTCTGTGACCCACTGTGATGCCTAGATAGAAACGCAGATTTTATTGGCAGAAAAAGAAGAGTTGGCCTATCTAGTCTGCTCCAAAAGTTCCCCTGCATATTCTGATATCACTGACCTTTCTTGGTCACAGGTGCCCCTCCTACCTCCATTTCCTATATTTAGTTTGCCTTTGTGTCTGTCCTAAGCATGCTTGAAGCTCCCCATTGTCTTTGTCCCCAGTCACAGCTGGAAGGCTCACATCCCTCCTAAGCTGTCCCATCTCCAGCTTCATTGCATCCCTTGATGTTCTAAGTTCTTCCTTCATCTGAACTTTGTTTGCCCTTGTGTGGTACTAATAGGCCTAAATCATGTCCTGTTTCACAATCCTCTTTTCAAAGGAATACATGTTGAGATCCCTGAGCTCCCTTAGGCTTTTCTCATACAACTTCTTTTGATGTTCCTGCTAGATTTTTTTGGCTCTCTTCTGTATTGCTTCCTCCCTGTCAATGTTCTAGAAATGTAGAACTTTTTTTTATAATGTTATCTTTATTGACAAAAAAAACACTTCCACATAAGGCAACATAGAGTTAAATACTGAAACAATAACAGCTACAATCAGCAGGTATTAATGTTCCAACTGCAAGCTATGCAGAAAGTTATACTGTGCAGCAAATAAGTATTATTTTTCTTCTTATTATGATTATCAATTGATATCCATAAGGTTAATAAGCAGCAAAGTGTGGAGAAAACTGATATAGGTATTTCACCATTTGGATAAAGAACAAATGGAGAGAGTAATACAGTAAATCAATAAACAATCTCTCACAGTACAAATGAAGTGTCTGTGTCTAACTTACAGAGTGTCCATTTTTGCCAAATTTCTTTAAAAACAGGCATGTGATTAATATAGTACTATGTCCATTTTTCCAGTTGATATAGGAAATCAACAACTTCTGTACACTGTTGGATAGTAGATGGGTGTGGTTTCAACCAGAGCTTCATTATCATCTTCTTATATCCTGCTGTAAGTAGTAGTAAGAACAGTTTTGGTTGTCTCACCCTTATCCTAATTCTCTCATGGAGACAGACTGCAAGAGAAGGTTTGGAAAAGGGGTACCTCGGATGATGAATGATTCACTCAAGACACTGCAAACTGCTGTCCAGTGAGGAATGAGGATATGGCAGCTCCAGAATATATAGGCCTAATCTGTCCCTTTCTCCTCTCAGTTTCTCATCATTGTCCCATATGAGGGCCAAGATATGTGCTAAGAACTGACAGTGTTCTAAAGTAACAAACTCTGCATTTCCAGGCAAATTCTTTCATATGGGGGGCATTTTAATTTTATAGTTAGGAATATTAAATTTGAACCATAACTTAGGACTACATTCCAGCTGGAGTTAATCATTCCACTTGTAGAGTACTGAAAGTGTTGAGTCAGGAAAAAGATTCCTTAGAATAGCATAGAACTGTCTCACCAGGTGCGTGTCCATCCCAACCTATTGGAGTTGTGGCATAGCCAAGGTGCTGGGCGGGGGGTGCACAGTGCTTGCAAAGTTGCTCTGGTAATGTTGTAAAATAAGCCCTAAACTGAAGTTATCTATGGTCTGTGGACAGGAGCTGGTAAGTGTCTTGTAGCACATGAAAAGGTAGCACTCACCTCTCACCTAGAAAATGGTGAAGGTAAAGAAGGCCTCTTTTAACCCCAGTCCATAAGAAAGGGCTTTGTATTGTTTAAGGGATTGCCCCTGTTTTTGCCCTGTGCCAGCAGAGGTCTAAAGCCCTGGAGAACATCCTGCTGGGTAAGGACATGCCAGGCTTTAATAACTGTTGACATATGAGGGCCAAATTAAGAAAAAGGAAGATAGAAGGTCGGGGGGGGGGGCTTTGGAGAGCATAGAATAAGCAACTTGTAGCATGGAGGGCATTTGAAACAAATTTAAAATTTTTCCAATGAGCTGCATATGCTAGTGAAGTTCAGTGGCAAACAGTCCTCAGATGTGCTGCCTGAACATACCATTTTATGTTAGAGAAATTAACCCCACCATTTGCAACAGATAACTGGAGAGGAGACATGCAGACCCCTGGCCTAGCCCCATTCCAAAGAAATCTAGTCTGGAGTTTATTCCAGTGTTGAATATAACTGCTATCCTGCATAAGGGGGAAGGTTTGTAAGAAATATAATATGAGAGGTAAGATATTTTGGTGGATTGCTTTCACTTTGTGCAGAAAGCTGAGGTGAAGCTGTAACCAGCTTGCAAATTATTGGACACTGCTAGGTGAGGGGCTCATAGTTAACATAGAAACATAGAATTTGACAGTAGATAAGGACCGCTTGGCCCACCCAGTCTGCCTGTTTCCCTACCTAATGGATAAGCTGCAGATCCTAGTTAACCAGCAGCCTACTTCTTCCTACCCCCACCCTCTAGAAATTCCTTATGACTATCCCATGCATGCTTGAATTCCACCACTGTTTTTGACTCCACAACCTCCTCTGGAAGGCCGCTCCATGCATCCACAACCCTCTCTGTGAAAGAATACTTCCTTACATTACCTCAGAACTGCCCTCCCGCTAACTTCAAATTGTGCCCCCTTGTTTTTGCACACCTCTTTTTTTTGAAAGATGCTACCCTCTTGGACTTTGTTGATTCCCTTGAGGTGCTTGAAAGTTTCTATCATGTCCCCCTCCTTTCCTCGAGGCTATACATATTAAGCTCCTTCAGTCTCTCTTCATATGTCCTCTGGTGCAGACCCTGCACCATTTTAGTTGCCCTCCTCTGGACAGCTTCCATCCTGTCTACGTCTTTGCGGAGATTGAGTCTCCAGAACTGCACGCAGTACTCCAGATGGGGTCTCACCAGCTGTCTGTACAGAGGGATAATAACTTCTTGTTTTCTACTGGTGATGCCTCTGCCTAGGCATCCCGGTATCTCCCCAGCCCTCCTTGCTGCCCTCTCACATTGCTGGCCCACATTTAGGTCATCTGATATGACTACCCCCAGGTCCCTTTCCATCTTTGTTGTTGTTAGTATCTTACCCCCCATTGTGTACTCTTTCCCTGGGTTTTTGTTTCCCAGGTGCATTATCTTGCACTTCTTAGCATTGAATCTAAGCTGCCATACATTTGACCATTCCTCTAACCTTGCCAAGTCCCTTCTCATCCTTTCCACCCCACCTTGTGCATCAACTCTGTTGCAGATCTTTGTGTCATCTGCAAAGAGACATACTTTTCCTTCCAGTCCCTCTGCAATGTCGCTTATAAAGACATTGAAGAGGACCGGTCCTAATACTGAACCCTGCGGTACCTCACTAGAAACCCACCTTTCTTCAGAGTGGACTCCATTGACTATTACTCTCTGTGTCCTATTTTCCAGCCAATTCTTTACCCAGGCTGTCATCTTGGGAACCACTCCCAGGCTGGCTAATTTGTGTATTAATCTTTTGTGTGGGACTGTGTCAAATGCCTTGCTAAAGTCTAGGTAGGCCATGTCCACAGCCCTCCTGATCTACTACTTTGGTCACCCAGTCAAAGAAATCTATCAGATTCATCTGGCATGACCTTCCGCTGCAAACCATGCTGCCTTGGGTCCTGTGCCCCTCTGGCTTCTAGATACTCGACAATTCTTTCCTTCAGAGTGATTCCATCATTTTCCCTATTACTGAGGTTAAACTAACAGGTCTATAGTTTCCTGCTTCTGCCTTGCTCCCACCTTTGTGAAGGGAATCACATCTGCCTCCTCCAGTCCTCGGGTACCACCCCATCCTCCCATGATTTGTTAAAGAGGGTAGTCAGTGATGTCACTAGTTCTGCCTATATCTTTAGAATTCTGTGATGAATCCATCAGGCCCATTGCTTTGTCCACCTTCAGTTTTAAGAGTTCGTTCAGAACCCTTTCTTCTGTAAATGGGCTGGTATCAACTTCTGTATCAAAGTGTTTCTATTGTTTGTTTTAGGTACCTCCCCTCTTCATTTATAAATACTGAGCAAAAATATTTGTTTATTATCTCTGCCTTTTCACAGTCACCTCTTGCCACACACCCCCATCCCTTTATTAAGCCTCACTATCCCTCACTTGGTCTTCCTTCACTCCCTGATGTACCTATAAAAGGTTTTATCCCCCTGCTTAACTGAGTTGGCTATATTTTCCTTGGTTTGGGCCTTTGCTGTTCTGACTGCCTTCCCAGCTTCCTTTTGCCTTAACTGATACAGTTCTCTGTCCTGCTCCTTCTGTGATTCCTTGTACTTCCTGAATGCTTTATTTTTCTCTTGAACCTTCACTGCCACTTCCTTTGAGAACCATAGTGGTTTCATGCATCATTTTGTTTTGTTTACTTACTTCACACAAAGGCTTGTTACCTCTGTGATGGCAGTTTTTATTATTCCCCATTGTTCTTCCACCCCTCCTTCCTGCCCATTTGCTAGTGCATTCCTTAGGCACTCACCCATTTTGGCCAAGTCAGCCCTCCTAAAGTCCAGTACTTTTGTCTTTGTATAGCTTTACTCTATTGCTGAGTTTATTGAGTTTATTGTGAATCATACTGTTCGATGGTCGCTAGTTCCCAGATGGCTACCCACTTCTACATCTGTGATCCTCTCTCCATCTCCATTTGAGAGAACCAGGTCTAAGATTGCTCCCTCTCGAGTAGGTTCCAATACTAGTTGTCTAAGGCATGCCCCCTGTAGGGCATCTAGAATAACCCCACTCTTCGAAGTGGCTGCTGCAACTGGACTCCAGTCAACATCTGGCATATTCAGATCACCCATCAGCAATATCTCCCCTTTTTCTGCCATTCTAAGTGTACTTTCTATCATTTCCTTGTCCATTTCCTCCCCTGAGAGAGGTCTGTATCTAACCCTGTGCGGATTGTGGTGCCATTGCCTGTCTCCAAATTGACCCACAGTGCTTCTTCTCCTCCCTGTTTACCCTTTTGTTCTGTTGCTTTGATTCCTTCCCTTATGTAAAGAGCTACTCCTCCTCCTCTTTTACCCTCTCTGTCCCTCCTGTAGATAGTGTATCCTGGTATGTTTACGTCCCAGTCATGGTTTTGTGTGTACCATGTTTCTGTGACTGCCACGATATCTAGATGTTCCTCCTCCATCAAGGCCACTAATTCAGGAAGCTTGTTACCCAGACTACGGGCATTGGTACTCATTGCTCTCCATTTTTTGATGGCTTTACCTTCTGTTGCAGCATCCCCCACTGACCTTTCTACCTAGTCTTTTTCTCATTTAGTACCCTGTTTTCTAGGGAGAGGCTGGGATGTTCCTGCTGCTTAACAGTGCCTCCCCCTTGACTAGTTTAAAAGCTTGCCAATGAAGCATTTAAACTGATTGCTCAAAAGACTTGTTCCCTTCCTGGACAGATGCAGACCTCCTGCCAGTATAGGCTGGTGTCCTCAGGTGGAACCCCAGTCCCCAATGAAGCCAAACCCCTGTGCTCCACACCATTTTTCAACCATTCATTAAACTGCATGGTGCAAAGTACCCTCACCTCACCCATGCCATTGACAGGCAGCACCTCGGAGAAGGATACTGTGTGTGCTACTTGTCTTAGGCCCCTCCCCAACTCTACAAAGTCCTCCTGCACTGCTCTAATCTCATGATGAGCCAAGTCATTTGTCCTAGGTGGACAATTACATCCAGCTCAGACTCCCTTGCAGCTGTTCTTGTGATCCTGAGTGTCGCCTTCCTGTCCTCCAAGCCATGGCACCAGGCAGGCACCTTACTTCAGTTTCCCTGCTTCCCCAGTTCTATCCCCTAATAATTGAGTCCCCACCTGGAACTGCTTCCTTTCCCTGTGGTGTCCTCTGCCTCCTTCCTGTGGGCCTCCTTGTGACAGTTGTCCTCAGCCTCCTTGGTCTCCTCTGTGGGTGCATCCATGGGGATCTATGCTCCCCCAGAATGGTGTATGGATTGTGGAGTGGAAAAACTGACTGGTTGTGCCCCTGTTCCACCATTCTTACCCTCCCTGAGCCCACTGTGGTCCAACTGCTGTGCTTTCCTCGCAACCTCTGAGGTAGTGGTGGTGGCTACATCATGTTCGCCCCTTCCAATTAAATGATTTACATTCTTGAACCCCACCACTGTTTTCATTCCCAGTATCGCAGTTGGTAAGATGTTTTATGACTCCACCACCCTTTCTGTGAAGAAATACTTCCTCACATCTTTCCTAAATCTGTCCTCCACCAGCTTCATAGTATGTTCCCTTGTTCTTGTGCATCTTTTTTTTACTGAAAAATACTTTCTTCCTGCAACTTGTTTACTCTGTGAAGTATTTAAAGGGCTCTATCATATTCGCCTCCTCCTCTCTTCCAGGGTGTACATATTAAACAAACTAAAGGTTGCTGCTCTCAAAGTAGGAAAGACACACACAATCAATGAAATAAAAAATAAAGGTTTTATTGCCAAATTAGATAGTGTGCTCAGATACTCACTGTACTCTTGCCCCAGTGAGTGTCTGAGCACACTGTCTAATTTAGCACTAAAACCTTTATTTTGATTTCAATTGTGTGCATCTTTCCTACTTTGAATGCAGCAACGTTTGGCTTGTTTTGTTTGATTGGGTTTGCTACCCTTTTGCTGCACCTACCAGATTGAGTGTTTGCAGTCTTCTGTTTGGAACTAGGGTGTACATATTTAGTATCTCCTCATTGGGCTTTTGATGCAAACCACATACCATTTGGTAGCCCTCCTCTGGACCACCTCCACTCTGTCTATGTCCTTCTGAAGATGTAGCCTCCAAATTTGGATTCACTACTTTAGGTGGGGTCTTACCAGCTATCTATACAGAGGCAACATGACCTACCTCCTTCTGCTGGTAATACCTCTCCCCCTGCCTCCCACTAGCCCTCCCAACTTCTTTGTCACATTGCGTAGCCACTGTTAGCGTCATCAAAGATTATTACCCCCACGTCTCCCTCCTGCTTGGTGGTCATCAATAACACACCCCATTCTGTACTCTGCCCCTGGGTTTCTGTGCCACAAATGCATTATTTTGCAAATTTTTGCATTCAAGCCCAGCCATCATACTCTTGACCACTCCTCAAGTTTTTTTAAGTTTCTTCTTATCCTTTCCACCTCTCCAGAGTATCCGACTTATTGCAGATTTTGGTAGACCTTTCCCTTCACCTCCACCTCCACTGCAATGTCATCTCTAAAGACATTAAAGAGAACTAGTCCCAGCACTGATCCCTGAGGCACCTTGCTAGTAATTTGGCACATTCTGCATATCTGGACATATACACATATCTGCACATTCATCTACTTATCTTATGTGCAATGTATTACTAGTGTAACCACTCTACAAACTGGGGTTTACTAAGATGTCTTCCTGGACTGCCTAATGCCCAATGTCAGGATGGTGTCCTGTGTCTGCATGAGAGCGCTAGAGAAAGTCTCCATGCCTGTCTCTTTAAAGGGACACTGTCAACCCCCTGAGGTCTTAAAGTGTCCCTAGTTTAAAAAACATGTTTTATGATTGCAAAAATTATGTAAAGATTTTTGATATAGCTGGTAGTTTGATTCTGACTCTTACTTTCTTTAAAAAAGTAAAAAAACAGACTGCCAAACATACTGGTGTTATCACATCAAAACAGGTTTGTTTACATTACTTGATCAACCCCAAATGCATCAATGCATCTTTCCTGGACTTGGGAACACCCCCAAAACAGTCTAGCCCCTCATGATGCAGTGGGAGTTTAGGAGGCCACTGCCTTTTGAGTGAAAGCACTGCTTGGGTGTGTTTCTAATGCTCAGGAAGTATGCTGTAAGAATGGAACCAGGATTGTAAACAAAAACAAGGTTGTTTATAAACATACATTGCTGTGCATTTCAATTCTACTAAGCAAGGAGACAGACAAAACAAACAGCAACATCAGTGTATTTTAGAGAGTGTAAGCAATCATAAAATGGGGGGGGGTTCAAATAGAAATAATATGATGAAAAACAGGTTGACAGTGTCCCTTTAAGAGAATCATTATGCTGTGTTAGAAACTAGTCTGGGCTGGGTCTGAGTAGTTTGGGGCTCATGAATAGCCAGGCAAGTGGTATTGCTGCTCCATTCTGCAGTTGCTATATGCACAGAGGGAGCTCTATTGGGAACTGTGTTCATTTACTGTTTATCTGCCTTATTAATAGAAGTATGTAAGTTTGTTTAACTTCCCTCTCTTGCAGCTTGGACATTTTGCATAAGAGCCACCTTTTTGGTTCTGGACTGCCAGAGTTAGACCAATCAGACCTCAGGAGACCTAAAATGGAGACTGTCTCCAGAGGTCTTGTGGGGGTGAATTTCTGTAGGAATTGTAGTTTTTAAGATTTGGCATCTAAATGGACCTGGAGGGGGAGCTCTTGCTGTGACAGACAGTTCCTTCAGCCAACCAAACTTTTTGGATTATAGAGGAAATCCCCTGAACTGCCTGCAGCACAGTAGTTGTAAACTGGAGTTTGGAGAGTGAACAGCTCGAGCCGTTTGAGATCTGAAACCTGAAGAGAAAGAGAGTGATCATTGCCTGAATTTGGGACTGAAGACTTGCTCCAGAAGCGATCGGCCTGCCAAGTACCAGAGTAAGTCACGGATTGAGGGGTTTGCACAGAACTTCTGCTAAATTGCAACCAGAATTTTGCCCAAACTGTGACTAAGACTGGTATTGCTCATAAGTGGCTGAATGTGCTGTGTGGGTTGCAATTTGGTTTCCCCATCTTCAAGTGTGTTATGCTAGCTGGAAGCTACTCCAGCACTTGCATGGACTAAATCCAAACTGCCTGCTCTGGTCTGGGCCCTGCCATCTTGGCCTAGAATGACGCTCCCATCACAGAGACATTTTCCAATGAAAGACCTGCTTGGGGGCACCCTGCTCAACACAATTGAACAGGTAGCGACCTCTTCGGTGAATCGTGTGGGCCCTGCTTCACCTGGCAAACCAGAACACCATCCAAAGGTCTTCATCTTGCCAGTCCTGCCTCCTGGTATGGGTAGTGTGAGTACCAAACAAAGTAGCTTCCTGCAACAAAGCTGCAATCATTGTGCAACGTCTGATTTATTTGTTTGGGTTTGTTTCAAAGAACTGTGACGCATGGCTCTGGATTACAAATTCTGGGTTGATGTGCATGCTAATTGTTTTCTTCCCTAAAGGCCCCAACAACAGCTGCACTAGCCTACCCCAGACATTGCTTTAGGCTAGCCTGCTTACAACTGGGTAACCAGGGTTGTGTGACTGTATGCAAGGGACTCTCTGTGCATGCATTTTCAGCCTGAAATAATCAGATCTATAAGTCATCTGCTAGATTCATGCCCCACCCCTGTTCACATTCCCCTGAATAAATCAGATTGTGTTGTTTTTGCATATAATCAGGCTAGTGTGTACATTTTTGGTGTGGGTATTGCACTGCCATTGAACTGTTGCATTATAGGTCTTATTTTACAGGGTGTCATCAGGGCAGCTGTAGATAATCCAGCCCTGATGGAAGTGCAAGGGGTGTGAGCAAGTCATTACTGCCATATGGTATATGTGAAAGTTTTGTTGCTATACTGTTTAGGCCACTAGAGGGGTTGGTGGGGGGGTTATAGCATCCCAGATGGCTATACCAACAGCAGTTACACCACCCGAGACGCATTCCTTCTAGCGGAGGCACCCATTCAACAAGCTCAGGCCCCTCAACCTGTGCATAGTCACGCAGGCAGGGGTTACATTTTGGAGGTACCACTTGAGATTAGCACCCCCTAGTGGTCAAAATCAAGAATTACTGCAAATATTTTAATGGGTACCACTGTAGAAATGGCTGTGCATCAGTTGGTGGGATGGTGTATGCAGGGCATGAGACTGACCCCCCACAACAGCCTGTTAACTTGCTCATGAATGTTGCGTGAAAAGGAATCTGTCATGCCCAGTTCTTTGTCCAAACTTGTGTTCACTGCCTCTACCCAAACCAAAGCCTCCACCCAAGTTATGGTGCCCATTCAGTGTAACAATTGGTATAAAGCTATAGAGATGGAAATAAGGCAAAATGCTATGATAAAATATGGTAACGTTATTGAAACTGTGATTCTGTTTGATGTGAAAAATGTGAATTCTAAACTACTGCGATATACCAGATGAAAGATATATGTATCTTTTCGAATAATGTGTTCATATTAAATGTTATAGTACGTACAGACTTGATGTGGATGCCAAGTTTTTCCAGGCAGGGACATGTGTAACTCCCTTACAAATTGGGGTTTATTAAGATGTCTTCCTGGGCTGCCTAATGCCCACTGTCAGGGTGGTGTCCTGTGTCTGCAGTAGCTGTATGTGTCTGCATGAGAGTGCTATAGAAAGCCTCCATGCCTGTCTCTTTAAGAGAGTCATTATGCTGTGTTAGAAACCAGTCTGGGCTGGGTCAGAGTAGTTTTGGGCTCATGAATAGCCAGGCGAGTGGTATTTCTGCTCCATACTGCAGTCACTATATGCACAGAGGGAGCTCTGTTAGGAACTGTGTTCATTTATTGTTTATCTGCCTTATTAATATAAGTATATAAGTTTGTTTAACCTGCCCTATCTTGAAGCTTGGACTTTTTGCATAAGAGCCACCTTTTTGGTTCTGGACTGCCAGAATTGGACCAATCAAACCTCAGGGGACCTAAAATAGAGACTGTGCCCTGAGGTCTTGTGGGGGTTAATTTCTGTAGGAATTGTAGTTTTTATGATTGGTGCCTAAATGGGCCTGGAGGGGGAGCCCTTGCTGCAACAGACAGTTCTCTCAGCCAACCAAACGTTTTGGATCTCAGAGGAAATCCCCTGAACTGCCTGCAGCACAGTAGTTGTGAGCTGGAGTTTGTAGAGTGAACAGCTTGAGCTGTTGAGCAGCTGCTTCTGCTTAGGAGCACAGGAGAATCGGTGGGAAGGCTGCACTGACCTGCCTGTCGCATCTTCCAGTGAGAAATCCTGTGAATGTGAAAGTTGGACTTAAACCTAATTCCTTTGTTTGAGACCTGAAGCCTGAAGAGAAAGAGAGTGATCATTGCCTGAATTTGGGACCGAAGATTTGCTCAACAAGTGATCAGCCTGCCAGGTCCCGAAGTGAGCCATGGATCAAGAGGTTTGCGCATAACTTCTGTTAAATTGCAACCAGACTTTTACCCGAACTGTGACTAAGAGTTGTTATGCTAGCTGGAAGCTGCTCCAGCACTTGCATGGACTAAATCCAAACTGCCTGCTCTGGTCTGGGCCCTGAAATCTTGGCCTAGATTGCTGCTCCCATTGCAAAGACATTTTCCGACTAAAGACCTGCTCGGGGATTCAGCACACTGCTCAACATCATTGAACAGGTAGCAACCACCTCAGTGAATCGTGTGGGTCCTGCTTCCCCTGGCAAACCAGAACACCATCCAGAGGTCTTCATCTTGTCAGTCCTGCCTCCTGGTCTGGGTAGCGTGAGTACCAAACAAAGTAGCTTCCTGCAACAAAGCTGCAATCACTGTGTGTCATCTGATTTATTTGTTTGGGTTTATTACAATGAACTGAGCCATCCAGCCCTGAATTACAAATTCTGGGTTGATTTTTTTTTTAATTTTTACTTAAACGTTTGATGACGGGGGAAGGCAGACTGAGCCAGGGCATGCTAATTGTTTTCTTTCCTAAGGGCCCCAACAACAGCTGCAACTCCGGCCTACCCAGAGCACCGTTTCAGGCTAGCCTGCTTAAAACTGGGTACCCGGTGTTGTGTGACTGTATACAAGGGACTCTTTGTGTGTGCATTTTCAGCCTGAAATAATCAGATCTAGAAGTCATCTGCTAGAGTCATGCCCCACCACTGTTCCCATTCCCCAGAATAAATCAGATTGTATTGTTTTTGCATTTAATCTGGCTAGTGTGTACCTTTTTGGTGGGGGTATTATACTGCCATTGAACTGTTACATTACAGGTCTTATTTTACAGGGGGTCTTCAGGAAAGCTGTGGATGATCCAGCCCTGGTGGTAAGTGCAAGGTGTTTGAGCAAGTCATTACTGACACATGGTATATGTAAAAGTTTTGCTGCTATACTATTTAGGCCACTGGGAGGGGTGGGGTGATGAAGGGTTATAGCATCCCAGAGGGCTATATCAACAACAGTTATGCTACTCCAGAATAACTCCACCTGGTGCAGGCACCCGTCCAATGAGCTCAGGCCCCTCAACCTGCTTATATTCACTCAGGCAGGGGTTACACTAGATTTGCACTACTTTGTATATGTTTGCACAGACTGATTTACAGAAGTTAAAAATAAAAAGTACATTATAATGAATCCTTCCATGTCATTTCTGTGCCTTCACCTGTGGTACACCCTTCATCCCACAAGGATAGCATTGGGTCAGCCACCTCATCCTTATACTAGTGTGCACAAAACAGATTTTTCTTTTGCTGTATGTGAATTGATAGGGACTAGCCACCGCTGGTATTTGTGCACATCCTCACCTTAATTTAAGATGCCCATGCTCTAGATCTTTTTGGAGTGGATCAGTACTATAGGTGCGGTCCTACCAAAGACCTGTACCATGACAGTATTGCCTCCTTCTCTTTACTATCAAATGCCCTTCCTATACATGTCCGCATCATGTTTGCCTTTCTGTATGCTTTGTGTACTGAGCAGCGCACTTGAAGCTGTCACTATGACCTTAGGTCTCTCTCTTTCTGTTTTCACCACCATTACTCATCCATTCAGTAGTCTGTTTTAGAGTTCTCTTAGGGTTCTTTCTACCAATGTACATAATTTTTCACTTTTTTGCACTGAACTTTAGTTGCCATTTTCTCTACAATTGTTTTCCTCAGTTGACTGGTAACAGCATTAGAAACACAAATATGCACTGTATATGTATTAACCTTTCCTGTGAAATATACTGGCACATAGCAGTCCTCCACAGTTTAGCTTGTCAGTTGCATTATCAGAGGACTGGCCATAGTGAACTCTTAAAACAATGACCAGCGGGGGTTCCACAAAATCAACCAGATAAAATACAGATTCCAGCCTTGTAAGTGGTTTAAAATTCAAACATTGTGAATTTTTGCTGCGAAGGAGCTGACAGATCCCCTTTAATGACTGTTTCTAGCAGCTTACCTATAACTGAGTTTAAGCTGACCAGTCTATAATTCTCTGAGTTATCTCTGTCTCCATTCTTATGAAGCAGAACCACATTAGCTACCCACCAGTTTCATGGAAAACTACCTCCTTGCTAACAGTGCTGACAGCATTTCCCCCACTTCTTTCAGTACTCTTTCATGCATCCTATTAGTACCAAGTGCTTTGTTTATCTTCAGGTTCTTGTCACCCTTGAACACCCCTTCTTCTGAGATTGGTCCCAACCCCAGTCCTCTCACAAACCTCTCTTTGGCCTTCCCTCTCACCTGGTAAATACTTAACAAATGTAATCATTCAGTATATCAGCCTTTTCCCATGCTTCTTCCCCACCCATGTCCCTTCTTTCCATAATCTGATAATGCCCATATATTTCTTTTTCCCTAATGCACTTAAAGAAGATTCTCTCCCTCTCCCTTGTTCCTGCCACTGTCCTTAGCTCAGTCTCTATCTGGTCTCTAGTCAAGAAAGGGGTCAGTAAGTCGTGTACCAGAGGTGACTTACAGAATTCCAATGGAAACCTACCAGCGCCAGGGTACTTTCTGTCTTTGATCTATGTTGTTCCAATCATGAGCTCCTCCTGCAAATAAGGGGTGAACACTTGGGAATTTATAATGTGGAATAAAAATCTACAAAGATCTTCTGAATGTCAGTATTATGATGAACTCTGCATCCAGAATGGGTATCACGAAGCTTCAGAAAGCAGGTTTGTCACCTTGCCACGTGAAAGTGATGGGTAAGAGTTCTTACACCTCATGTGCCACCCTTGTAAAAGAAATCTGTAAGATAGAACAAGGACTGTTCTACTTTGTGGTCTAATAGTGCTTGTATCTGGGCTTTAGTGGCCACAAATTGAGGGAGGATGGTTGCATCCTCTTGCAAATGGAAGATCTGCATTATTTGTAGAGTTTCTTGATGTTCCCAAGACCTCAGCTCTCCACCTTGATGGAGGACAGATGCATTAGCAATTCTTCCTCCTTGGAGAACCAACTTCAGGGTGCCCCAGAGGATACTAGGTGAGGGACAGGACTGGGCATGATCAGAAAGATGAATAGGCAAGACAATTTTTATTTATAGTGCACCCATTCCCTAAGGCTCTGGGTGCCTAACTAATATCAATAAGATAAAACATACATTTAAAAATATATCAAAAAGTTTCAGAATAAAAATTCATAGTTACAGCTTAATAGCTTTAAAATAAGCTTCAGGTTGCAAAAGGATGAACTGGACATCAAAACAGGAATTAACAATCTACAAAGGCCAGGATGAGGAGGTGGGCCTTCAGCCTCAGCTTAAACACCTCAGTCGAGGGGACCTCCTGAACTGCAGGTGGAAGAAAGTTCCACAGGGACAGCCCAGCAATACTAAAGGGATGGTCGCTCGATGTCTTGAGACGAACCCTAGGAACATTCTGGAGGCCTCTCGAAGAGGAGCAGAGGGAGAAAGTAGAGGTCACCGGTGTCAGGAGCTCTGGAAGGTAACCAGGGCTCAGTCCATATGAGCCTTATATATGAGTAAACCCACCTTGAAAAGGACCCTCTATCAGACAGACAGCCAGTGCAGGGCACGCAGGACCAGGGTTATATGACTGGACCGTGAAGGCCCATCAACAACTGGGCCACTGCATTCTGCACCAGCTGTTGTCTGCAAAGGGTTCCTCCCATGACTCTGAAGTATAGAAAGTTGCAGTAGTTTAGCCTAGAGGTAATGAAGGCATGCATCAGGGCCGGCCGATCCTCAAGTGGAACAAGGCACTTGATCCTGGTGATGTTCCGCAAGTGGTAAAAGATACTTTTAACTACAGATGATACCTGATCTTCAAAGGCCAATTTGCTGCCCAGGATCATGCCTAGATTTTGCATCCTTAGGAAAACCACCAGTGGAGTACATCCCAGGAGAAGACCCATGTTAGCCCCTGATGGCAACACATCACACCCACAACCTGGCCTTGATCACTAGTACCTCTGTCTTATCTGGGTTAAGTCTCAGCCAGCTGGAAGCCCTCCAGTCATTGATTTTAGCCAAACAGTTATTAAACATGTTGAAAGATCCAGATGTTCTGGGTGTAAAAGACAAATACACCTGGGTATCATCTGCACAGCAGTGAAAGTCCACACTGTACTGTCAAATGATCTCGCTCAGGGGCAGCATGTACTCTGCAAACAGCATCGATGACAAGATCGAGCCCTGTGGTACTCCACAAAAAAGAAGCATTAGGGAGGAGGAGAAATTCTCCATCACCACCTGCTGCATCCTATCTGAAAGTAGGACTCAAACCACCTGAGGACAGTACCGGCAAGTCCACAAAATTCACAGATCCAATCAAGAAGTATGACGTGGTCCAGTGTCATAAGCTGAGGAGAGATCAAGGAGCACAAGAATGGACCTGTCTCCTCCATCTCTAGCCCTAAGCAGATCATTATGCATCCTCACTAGAGCTGTTTCTGTGCTGTGCCTGGCCCAAAAAACCCAACTGAAATGGCTCATAGATGTCAGAGGACACCAGGCAATACTCAAGCTGCTTTGCCACTAATTTCTCAACAAGCTCAACAAGTTGGAGATCGAACTGTAATTTGCTAGGATGTCTAGGTCGAGGGGAAGGTTTCTTAAGGAGGGGCCCCACCAATATTTCTTTCAAAGCCACTAGGAATACCTCTTCTGCCATTGAACACCTAGTAATCCCAGCGAACACTGGGCCAGAAGCCTCAACGCATCCCATTAAGAAATGTGTTGGGGCCGGGTCTAGTTCACAGTATGTGTGCCTCAGCTCCAACATCACCTTAGTCACTTTTGATGCCTCCACTGGCCTGAAGTCATCCCGGATAGATGGAGTGCCTCTGATTCTCTCAGTCCAGCCACTGTGAGGGAACTGCCTCCCTGATGACATTCCTGACCGGATAGCCAACACTGTGTTGGAGAAAAACAGAGCAAACTGTTAACATAAAATGAATGAAAAAGCCTTTCTTGGCTGTAGACAGGCAGGATAAAGTAGCCTGTCTGAGGTCCAAAAAAAATGTGGTCTGCTTCTCCCTGCAGCAATTTCCCTGGACAGAATTTTTTTTTTTTTAATTGTACTTTATTCCTCCACCTGATCTACTCTGAGCCTTGCTCCATCAAGAGCCACATACGGTGTCTGTCCCAGCTTCTACACCTTACCTGGAGCCCTCCAATACCCCAATGGAGCAGTGGTTCTTCCCCCCCAGGTGGGGACAAGATGGGGTGCCTTAGCCCCAATCTATTCAGCTTTCATCAGGTCTGGCAGTGTCAGGCAGGCATGAGCTTTTGGAGTCTGCCCAAATGTGCCATCTTCTTGGGGCTCAGAGAGCCAATTTCTCATTTTCCAGGATAATGAATTGTGCCTTGACATCAAAGCATAATCATTAATGTCTGTCACGTCCCTCCCCCTCATAACTGGTTAGGCACTTGCTGTACCCCAAGCCTCCACCTTGGGCTAGTCACGTGCTGAGCCTCTACCCTTTCCTTCTCTGGAAAAGGCAAGCAGTCCCTGGGATGCTCAGCCTTCTCCCCCTGGTGGCTCTCCATCTCTACTGGCTCATTCCCAAACCCAGGTCATTGGTGTTGCAAGCAGTAGTGCTACCACTGCATCAGCTGTCCAGCTCTCTGGACCCAAATTCTGACTTTTTATAGGAAATTGCCCCAGGTACTCAGCATGGTGAGCATGCAGAGCCAGTCTGTCGGCCTCCAGCCGGGTCCTACATCAGCAATGCTCCAACTTCTGACCCTTGATCTTCATCGCCTTAAGATCCCCATCAAATCAAGGGGATCTCAAGTGAGAGGATCTGGGCTGTATGCAAACTGGAGCGATGACATCCAGTGCATCAGCAACCACCCTATTATAGGTGGTTACCGCCTCTCCATTGCCAATTGCACATTCCGCGTCAACCCTAGATAGGCAGCCAATACCAGTAGGTCTATGTTTAACCTCATGCAGGTGATCAATATGCTTGATGGTGATGAACAGGTAATTCAGTCATGCCAAGGACAGAAATGGGTACAGGCAGCTTGTGAGGGATGTAGGTGGTGCTAAGTGTCTATAAATCCTATGTGCCAAATGGTATTGCAGACATATTTTTGGGTTGCAAAAAGATTGAATGCTTTTGGGCATGAGGCATCCAGATCTTGTTTGAGCATACAGTTTGGGTCACCTCCCAGCAGAAGCTGGCTCTGGAGAACCTTCAACATTTACCAAAGAATTGTTGAACAGCTCTCTTTTCAGTCCCTGGAGGGAAATAGCCATTAACCAGTGTCAACTTTTGTCCATCTAAGGTGCCAGCTTGGACAACAAATCTCCTTTCAGAGTCAGATATTTGGCTATTAAGTTCAATGGGAACCCCCTCTGAATTAGTGTCGGTACCCCCCTGTCTATGGCCTGATTTATGAGAAGACTAGAAAATCAAAGCCCAACTTAAGGAATTTAAGGTGTTCTTCAGGAGAGAGATGGCTTTCATGGAGAAAAATGATAGCTACCTAGAACATGACAGCAGAAGGGGACCACAAGGTCCCTCTAGTCTGCACAAAGTATATACTTTCTACTCCCCTCCATTTGCCCCCAGGTGAATGATACCTTCGGGTCTGTCCCAAAGTCTCTTGAACCCCTCAACCATTTTTGTGCACGTGGCCTCTGGAGGTAGACTGTTCCAGGCATCCACCACCATGAAGAATAATTTCCTGTGTTGGTCCCAAACTTTCTTCCTTCCAGTCTTGGATCATTCTACTACCTTCCTTAACATGAAATAGTTCCTGTGTCTGCACCTTATTTATGCCCTTGATGTACTTGAAGGTCTCAATCATGTCTCCCATCTCCCTCCTCTGCTCCAGGGAGAGTACATGTTTAATTCCCTCAAACTATTTTCATATGTCATGTGGTATAACTCATGTATCATTTTTGTTGCCCTTCACTGTACTGTCTCTATCCTATCAATATCTCTCCTGAAGTGTGGTCTCCAGAACATAAAGCAGCATTCCATGTAGGGGAAGACAAGTCCCTTGTACTGTGGCAATATCATCATCCTCCTTCTGCTTGTGATTCCCCTCCCAATGTATCCCAGCATTCCATTGGCCTTTAGTGCCACCTTCTTGCATTGTCTCCCTATTTTCAAATCATCTGAAATCATGATCCCCATGTCTCATTCTTGGTTAGTTGCTGCTAGCATCCTCCTCATAGAAACATAGAAACATAGACTTTGACAGCAGATAAGGACTGCTAGGCCCATCTAGTCTGCCCATTTCCCTACCTACAGGATAGGCCGCAGATCCTAGTTAACCAACAGCCTATATCTTCCTGCCCCCCCACAAGAATTGCCTTATGTCTGTCCCATGCATTCTTGAATTCTCCCACAGTTTTAGACTCCACAACTTCCTCAGGAAGGCTGTTCCATGCATCCACTACCCTCTCTGTGAAATAATACTTCCTCACATTGCCCCTGAACTGCCCTCCTTCTATCTTTAAATCGTGTCCCCTTGTTCTTGCAAGTCTCTTTTTCTGAAAGATGCTACCCTCTTGGACTTTGTTGATTCCCTTGAGGTACTTGAAAGTTTCTATCATGTCCCCCTCCCTTCTTTCCTCAAGGGTATACATATTAAGCTCCTTTAGTCTCTCCTCATACGGCTTCTCTTGCAGACCCTGCACCATTTTAGTTGCCCTCCTCTGGACTGCCTCTATCCTGTCTATGTCCTTGCGGAGATGGGGTCTCCAGAACTGGACATAGTATTCCAGATGGGGTCTCACCAACTGTCTGTACAGAGGGATAACAACTTCCTGTTTTCTGCTGCTGATGCCTCTCCCTATACATCCCAGTATACCCCAGCCCTCCCTACTGCCTTCTCACATTGCTTACAACCTTAAGATCATCTGATATGATTACCCCAGGTCCCTTTCCTGTTTTGTTGTTGTTACTACCTCCCACCCATTGTGTATTCTTCCCTGGGTTCTTGTTTCCCAGGTACATTATTTTGCACTTTTTGCATAGAATCCTAGCTGCCATACGTCAGACCATTCCTCCAACCTTGCCAAGTCCCTTTTCATCCTTTCCACACCTCCTTGTGTATCAACCCTGTTGCAGATCTTTGTGTCATCTGCAAAAAGGCATACTTTTCCTTCCAGTCCCTCTGCAATGCCACTGATGAAGACATTAAAAAGGACTGGACCCAATACTGATCCCTGTGGTACCCCACTAGTAACCGCCCTTTCTTCAGAGTGGACTCCATTTACAATTACCTTCTGTGTCCTGTTGTCCAGCCACTGTTTTACCTCTACAAGTAGTACTCCGTTTTGGGGTTATTTCTTCCTAGTTGCATGGATTTTGCACTTCTTGGTGTTGGATTTTAGCTTTCATGTTGTGGACCACTGCTCCAGCTCCTGTAGGTTTGATTTCATTCTCTTTACTCCTTCTGGAAATCCACCTTGTTGTGAATCTTGGTGTCTTCTGAAAACAGACACACCTTTCCCTCAAGTTCATTTGTGAAATCAGCTATGAATATATTGAATAGCAGGGGCCACAACACCAAGTCCTGGGGCACCCCACTTGTTACCTCTTCAACTTTTGATAAATGTGCAGTTTACCTGCACTCTTTGTGTTCTACCATGCAACCAGTTTTTCACCCAGTTTACCACCTCCTGACCCACCCATGTGCAGTCTAGCTTATTTACCAGCCTTCTGTGTGAAACTGAGTTGAAGACCTTGCTAAAGTCTAGGTATACCACATCAACTGCTCTCCCATTATCAGTTTCCTTAGTTACCCAGTCAAAAACTCAACAAGATATGTTTGGCATGACCTCCCTGCTGTGAACCCATGTTATTTGTGATCCTGTTGATTGCTGGATTCCAGGAATCCTAATATTCTCTGCTTGAGTAGGGATTCCATCAATTTCCCTATGACCGAAATAAGACTCACTGGGCAGTAGTTTCCTGCCTCCTCCCTGCTCCCAGATTTATGAAGTGTTACCACTGATGACCTCTTCCAGTCTTCGGGAATTTCTCCACTTATTAGTGATCCAGTAAATAGGGCTACAAGGGGTGCCTCCAGTCCCTTTCCCAGTTCCTACAGGATTCTGGGGTATATATCATCCGGTCCCATGGCCTTATCCACTTTTAATTTGTTGAGTGCCTCTAAGACTTAGTCTGCCTTGAAGTGGCTTGTATCTACTGATAATCCATCTGTGCCATTACTAACTGGTTCTTATCTCAGCTTTCTCTCTTTGAAGAAGTTTGAGAAGGTAAGCATGCTTAATTGGGCTATGTATCCCATTTATACTATATAGTCCAGGTGCTGTGTGCCAGTGGGCTACTACCCTTGCCTGTTGACTACCTCACAGGTTAAGGGGCCTTGGTTCTGTTGTGGTGGTGACTGAAGGTTCTATCTCAGAATGGTGAGAATATATCACAGTGCCTCCACCCAGAGTAAAGTAACAATGGCCAGATGTTTGGTTAGTACAGCCTCTTGGATGCTGTACATACCAACCTCTCCTTCCAACCACTACACACACTGGCTACTTCATGGTGCACTAATATTACAAAATGCATATCATTTACAGCTAATACCAATAAATTGCTCACAACACAGAAATTGCAACAAAGAAGCCACAGCTTTATTTCAAGGAGAAGGGCTAGGAGACACAATGCTCACTCCCACTGGTACTAGTGCAAACCCCCTGTGTCCTGTTACTACTATCTCGGTCCCAGACTTAATGCAGGCCTGCTAGATGCTGGGGTTTGGCAGGTATTGGGGCCTTTGAAGTAACTCTTCCTAAGATGTTAACACTTAATTTTTTTTACTCCCCTTTTCACAGGGCATACCCTAGGTTGCTCACGATCCTGTAGCACTGGGATTCAGCTACTGGAATCAATCACTCAATCGCACCAAGGGGCAGCAAGCAGCTGGGGCAGTGCAATGCTGGTTGACCTTGGACTTGCTTGTAGACTCTTGTAGTTGGTCACCTTCTAACTTACTTGAAGATTCTTGCAACTTGTCACCTTCAGCCCACCAAGCAGGCCAGATTACGGAGCCCAGATGCAAGACCTACAAGGCCACAAGGAACCCAAACCCAGGAGTGACACCATGGTCCAGCTCCACCAATGGGTCCAGAGTGCCCAGTAGTCCTTGACCATAGCAACCAAGATTGAGCACCTAGAAAAATGGTGAGTCAGTCTGGGTGACTGTGATCATGGTTACCTAGGGAGGAGGGTGACCGCATGCTTCGGTTGGCAAAAACCACAATAGGAACTCGCGCATGGACCTGCGGAGGGGGGAGAGGCATGGGAGGGATGGCCTGTGGGAGAGGTTGTTATGAACAGCTGCCCAATTGGATCACTGACATCATGGAGAGGGTGGTCAGCTGGGAGGCATGGGGTATCGGGTTCTGGTCAGGCGTGGTGTGGGGTTTTTTTGTTGCATCGCGGCATGTATTTGTCTTGTTCCCCCTCCCTGACATGCACCCCGGAGTTGAGAATACATAAGTAGGGGATGGGTGATGTAAATGAGCAGGGGGCACAGCCCCTGCATTAAAAATGAGACCTGTAAGTCTCGGGCACCTTTTTTCCGTGCCTGCCAGTGTGCATCACCGAGATTAATTTACATTGATGTACACTTGCCATAATAGCGATCGCTGTTTCTCGATCACTATTATGATGTGAAACCAGAGTGCCCTAGCACTCAGGCTTGTGCTCGTGGCTCCCTGCAGGCAAGTCTGTCCTGCTCGGTAAGAGTTTGTAGTTTCCCTATCTGGGTCCCAGTTGCAACTGTAAGTATTTTCAGTTTTTGCCTTTTTCCTAGGCAGGAACAAGCAGCTCAAGTGTGAGCAACATGTTCTCTGAATTCCACCTCTGCAGTGACTTATTAGCTAGTGACTTGTATTCTCTGATTTTGACCTCTGACTTCCACAGCTGGCTTTCAGCAAAACAACAGGCTCATGGTGTTTGGATACCTGCAAACCATTTCCTTGCGATGTCCTCAGGCTTCAGCCAACTTGTCCACTTTATTGCTGGCACTCACAGTTCCAATTTTTCATTTTCAAAGCTCAGGCTGACTCACAGTTCCACACAGGCTGATTGCAACACCGGATCTCCAAAACACCAGGAGCTTTCACCAAATGCCTTGAACATTTAGCTGCAACACCACAGTTCTTTCACCAGGAAAAATCTGTTATTCCAATCATCAGACAATTTGAATCCTGTAAAAGGCCTCCTGTCGTTTTAACACACAGCACTGGGTCCTTCTCAACTCGATCAAAGCCCAGATCAGACTGCCCAAAATCCCAGGAGTTTTTACTCCAAAATCCTGGCTCCTGTTTGTTTGATTCTTGCGGTCTCTCAATAATATTAATAATCATCATCCTCCTTCGATTATTGATAGGTAAAGGGTCTTTGGCACCTAGATTTAGTTCACTCCCCTCCCATAAGTCACTTCAACAAGCTTTTGGGTGCCTAACACAATGATTGGCTGTCCACAGGGGTCAAAGGCTGCCAAAAATAGCTGCCAAATAAACAGTTTATGTCCAGTCCAGCAGTAGTCCCAACTTCTTAGTCCTGGTGCAGCCTTAATATAGAACATTATTTATTAATGGCTTTTAATAGCAGTCCCTGCACCCTGTTCAATTGCTGCTTCCATTTAAACATTCAACTTGCTCCCAGCCTGTTGCTGCTACTGAAATTCACTACCCTCAGGTAGCAGACATGCTCCTAATTCATATTCCCCCCCCCTTGCATTACTAATATTTATGAGGCTGGATCCCCACAAGAACACTCATTGGCGCTCCTTAAAGAGCACCTTTCCCAATCATTTTGACCTTCCCTTGTACAACTGCTGCAACTTCACTGTACAGCAGTGTGAGTCACTCATCTGCCATATAGTGATGTCAGCAGTACAGCCCTGGGTTCATAGCAAAACCAGGCTTGCTATAGAAACTCTGGTACACCCTGTAGTTTTTTAGCAGCTCAGAATGCAATAACTAACTGCAGAGGACAGTAATGAAATGCAATTCCAGAACCAGTGCAAGAAGAATAAGAATTTATGCATGACAGTCAAAAGAACTGGGAAAGGTGCTGACAGCAATTCAATCTTCTCTCACTCCCCATGCTTTGCTATAGAGGCAGAAGTCAGTTTAAAAAAAAAACATACTGACAAGGCATTTGGATTTTGGCATAATGCATTGCTAACAGGGTGTCTTGGGGAAGGGGAACACAGTGTGTACACCTAGTAATGCAATTTTCTCTTGTAAAACTGCTGCAATTGCACTGTACTGCATAGTGTGAGTCAATCCTCTGACTTATAGTGATGTCAGCAGGAGCCAGCAGCCCCAGCAACTGAACAGCAAAGGCAAGTGCAGCAAGGCTAAAGCAGGGCTCAGAAACAAATGCAAAATATGGAAGACAGAGTAAACACTAGTCAAAAATAACAAATACACATATCCTTTCAGGTCTAGTACTGCATATGATGACTACAAGCTTTAACGTTTTGGACCATCATGAAAGGTGCTCTTTAATAAAACACTTTTTCTGCCCCTCTTATGCTTCCTCTAGGTCTCTAGTCCCTGATTAGTAGAATTTTAGGATCAGGAGTACTGGAAAGACATCTGTTTAGCCACAGGAGTGACCCAAAAGCACCAATGTGCTGTCACGCATACTCGAGCCACTGCTATAGAGCAGCATAATATCAAATGCAATGGCTCCACTGTCTAGCTCCTCTGGTCTCACTTTGAACCAAACTGATGCAGGGGACAGACAGAGGCTTTAAGGGGAAACAGAGACTGGTCAGGAGGCAGGGAGAAGATAGGGGAAAATGGGAGAATGGGAGACACAGGTTGGCCCCTCGAGGGGCCAAATGCAGGTAAGCCCCTGCAGGGGGTTACAATTATATGGCAGAATTCTTGTGTGAGTACCCATTATGGCAAGTAAAAAAACAAAAGCCAAATATGAATTTCAGGGGAGAAAGGAGGAGGTGCTACTTCACTGAAAAGGTGGTAGAGCCATGGAATGCGCTGCATAGGGGGCTAGTGGAGGCAGAGACAGTGGAGGGGTTCAAGAGGGGGTGGGACAGGTACAGGGGAAGGGTTCTGGAAGCAAAGTCCAATGCAGCGAGAATATCCAGAACTGGGAAGGGAGAAGCCAGAGAAGGCAAGGGGGGCAGCAAGGTCAGCTCCCAGGGTGGGGTCTGACCAAACAAGCAGACGCAAAAGACTGTTAGGCCTATTCTGCTGGTGTTTTAGTATGTTAGTATGTAATTGTTATCCTAACCAATCATAGTTTCCATTTGACGTACATAGCCAGATATGCAAGACCCATTGCTAGAAGACAACTGCCTATGTTGCAGAGGTATGAAACTGTATCCTGCATGGACTGTAACAACAGCATTTAAAAACATGTAACATTTGGACAAAATATCCTGCCAACTGGACAGGAAAGAAAAGACAATAGCCAGATATGGGGGGGGTATACCCCAGCCAAATACCATTGCCATTTGGACTAGGGACATAGCAAGAAATTCTGGGCCTATGTCTGAATTAAACTGCCTGTATAGCATAATGGGAAGTCTATATCCTACAGTAGCAGCCACAGATACTGCCAGCTGTTTCCTGAAATTTCTGTGATATTTCCAGATATATCTAATGCTTTCTTCATTTCTACAGTAGGGGCAGCAGAGAGAAACTCTTTAGAAATTTCACGAAATATCTGGAAATAGCTGGCAATGTCTCTGGCAACTACTGGTACATACAAACATACAAATGTGCCAAAAGATAAAGGCCTTATAGTCTATCAAGTCTGCTAAGATGAGCAGTTCCCCCTACATTTACAGAGGGAACTATCCCCCCATATGCTCCTTAGCCCCTGTCAATTACCAGCCTCCCTCTTTCTCCCCTACCTACAACTTTCTCCCTGACCCTATCCCATCTTCTCTCGAAGCTGTAGATCATGTTTAGGGATACCACGTCTTCTGGCAACTCATTCCAGTTAGCGACCACCATCTTGATGAAGACGTGCCTCCTCGTCTCCCTGCTGAACCTTACTCCCCACCACCACCACCAGCTTCAGGTTGTTACCTATAGTGGTTTTGTTTCCACTAAGGTTGAAGAAGCCCTCTGTGCTCACTCTGTTTATACCCTTAAGGTACTTGAAGGTCTTAATCCTGTCTCCCCTCTTCCTTCTGTTCTCAAGAGAGAACCTGCTAAGCACCCTGAGCCTCTCCTCATAGGTGTTGCCTTTCTGGCCCTGGGTAATCTTTGTAGTTGTTCTTTGAACCACTTCCAGCAAGTTGATATCCTTTTTGTGATAAGCGCACCAAAATTTTACACTGTGCACCAGATGTAGTCTCACTAGGGATCTGTACAGCTGTAAAATGACCTCAACCTTCCTACTGGTAAATCCCCCGACTATGCAGTCCAGCATCTGTTTGCTTTGGCTGCAGCCCTCCTGCATTGTATCGAATGTTTCAGGTGATTCTTGACAACACAGAAACATAGACTGCGATGGCAGATAAGGACTGCTTGGCCCACCAAGTCTGCCCATTTCCCTACCTACAGGATAAGCTGCAGATCCTAGTTAACCAACAGCCTATTTCTTCTTACCCCCCACAAGAATTGCATTATGTCTGTCCCATGCATTCTTGAATTCTCTCACAGTTTTAGATCCCACAGCCTCCTCAGGAAGGCTGTTCCATGTGTCCACCACCCTCTCTGTGAAAAAATACTTCCTCACATTGCCCCTGAGCTGTCCCCCCTCTATCTTGAAATTGTGTCCCCTTATTCTTCCACATCTATTTTTCTGAAAGATGCTGCCCTCTTGGACTTTGTTGATTCTACTGAGGTACTTAAAAGTTTCTATCATGTTCCTCCTCTCCCTCCTTTCCTCAAGGATATACATATTGAGCTCATTTAGTTTCTCCTTGTATGGCTTCTCTTGCAGACCCTGTACCATTTTAGTTGCCCTCCTCTGGACTGCCTCCATCCTGTCTATGTAATTGCAGAGATGGGATCTCCAGAACTGGACACAGTACTCCAGATGGGGTCTCACCAACTGTCTGTACCGAGGGAAAATAACTTCCAGTTTTCTGCTGGTGATGCCTCTCCCTATGCATCTCAGTATCCCACCAGCCCTTCCTACTGCCTTCTCACATTGCTTGCTAACCTTAAGGTCATCAGATATAATTACCCCAGGTCCCTTTTCACCCCCCCCATTGTGTAATCTTCCCCTGGGTTTTTGCTTCTCAGGTGCACCACTGACTACTCTTTTTAACAAATCATGGGAGGATGGTGTGATACCTGAGGACTGGAGAAAGGCAGATGTGATCCCCCTTTACAAGAGTGGGAGCAAGGCAGAGGCAGAAAACTACAGACATGATAGTTTGACCTCAGTGGTAGGGAACATGATGGAATAACATCTGAAAGAAAGAATTGTCTAGTACCCAGAGGCCAGCTGGACACAGGACCCAAGGGATCATGGATTCACTGTGAGAGCTGGATTTCAAAATTTACACCTACCAGATTCATGATGTGGGGTCATAAGAAGGCTATGTTGAAAATTTGGGGTAAAACTATTAAAAACAACAACAGTATTAGTGTGCATAGAACTTTTTTAATGCACACTGGTAACTTTGACAATTTTCAATATTTTGACCACAAATGTTTTACATAGCCATTTTATTATACCACCTCATGAAGGTGACTGCTGTCATTTTTGAAATCCTTTCCAAAACATGGTTTTGCACTTATGGTGTGAAATAATGCTTTGGTTGGAATTTGAACATTTACACCTATGGTTTATGAGGTCGATTCATGACGAGTCTATGTTGACAATTTGGAAAAAACAAAATTATAAAGGTACATTGATATTTTTTATGCACACTCATGACTTTGGTCATTTTTGACATCCATCGCCATAAGAAAGTGTAGGGTTTGGAAAGCCCTGCTCTTAGAAACATAGAAACTGATGGTAGATAAGGACCGCTTGGCCCATCAAGTCTGCTCATTGTCCTTACCTACTGTAACCCCACAGACATTACTTGATCTCCAGCTTTCCCCATTCCTTATCACTAAGGTTCCTTTATGCCTATCCCATGTCTTCTTGAATCCCAGTCTGGTTTTTGCACCCTTCACCTCCCCTTGGAGGTTGTTCCATGTATCCACCACTCTTTCTGTGAAGAAGTACTTCCTTACATCTCTCCTAAGCCTATTCCCTCCAACCTTATAGCATCATCCCTTGTTCTTGAGCATCTTTTTCTCTGAAAAAGGCTTCCCTCTTGAATCTGATTTATACCTTTGAGGTATTTGAAAGTCTCTATCACTCCCCCCCCCCACACACACACCTTTCTTTCCTCCAGGGTGTACATATTGGGGTCCTTCAGTCTCTCCTTTTAGGGCTTTTGATATAGACCCTGTACCATTTTAGTTGCCCTTCTCTGGATCACCTTTACTCTGTCTATATGTCTTTCCAGAGATGTGGCCTCCAGAATTGAATGCAGCACTCTAGGGGTGGTCTCACTGGTGATTTATACAGCGGTATCACCACTTTCAACTTCCTGGTGGTGGTACCACTCAGTATACACCCTAGCATCCCACTAGCTCTCCCCACTGCCTTTTCATGCTGTCTGGCCACCTTTATGTCATCTGATATGATTAGCCCCCCAGGTTTCATTCCTGTTTGGTGGTCACCAGTAGCAGTCCCCCAAATCTTTACTCTACCCCTGTAATTCTGTACCCTAAGTATATAATCTTGCATGTCGTCTCATTGAAACTTAGTTGCCACACTCTTGGCCACTCCTCCAGCTTTCTTAGATCCCTATTCATTTTTTCCACACACACGCACACACACACACACACACACACACACACACACACACACATATACACACACAGTGTCAACCCTATTGCAAACCTTAGTGTCATCTGCAAAATTACATGCCTTCCCTTCTAGCCCCTCTGTAATGTCATTAATAAAGGCGTTGAAGAAGAACAGTCCTATTACTGATCCTTGTGGCACCCCACTGGTCACCCTTCCTTCCTTAGAGTGAACTCTGTTTACCACCATCCATTGTCGCCTATCCCCCAACCCATTTCTTTCCCAGTTTACCAGCTTTGGATCCACTCCCTGGCTGGCCAGCTTGTTAATGAATCTCCTATGTGGAACGGTGTCAAAGGCCTTACTGAAATCTAGGCAGGACACATCCACTGCTCCACCATGATCCAATTCCCTGGTCAACCAGTCAAAGAAATCTATCAGATTTGTTTCACATTAACTCCCCTCACTGAATCCATGCTGTCTTGGATCTTGTAAGCCACTTGATTCCAGATGGTCCACAGTCCTTTCCTTCAGTAGTGGTTCCATTAATTTCCCCATCACTGAAGTCAGGCTGATTGGCCTGTAACTGACAGCCTCCTCACTACTTCCACTTTTGTGAAGCAGACTACATCTGCCCTCCTCCAGTCCTCCAGGATGGGTCTATGTGATAACGTCGAATGCCTAAAGGCAATCACCGCTATCGCTCAGTCAGAGTGCTGAACACATTTTCGTCACTCTGACAACCCCGTCGCACCAAAAAAATGGTGCCAGAACAGTGTTTTATTGCTTTCTGTGGGGGGGACTGCACCCACACACACACCCTCATGCAGGCTTTGCCCCGCACCCCTCACTTAAGGATTCCCAACCCTGGGGAGTGCATGTCGGGGTGAAAGCTGTAAAAAAAAGGTTCAGGCCAGGTGCAATAAAAAATCACACAGCGCCTGGATCCCAACTCTGTACCTCAGTCACCCCAGCCACTAGCCAATCCGCGACACCATGACACAGCTTGGCCAGCAACCCCAGTGCCACCCCCTACTGCCTCTCCACCTCCTCCCAGCCCGCTCACAGTGCTCACTGTCACCCCCCCGAGCGTACGTATAGCGACATCCTGTCACCTAGTTCGCCCACCCCCTCTTCCGGTCACCCTACCTTTCCATCACCATCAGTGGATTGCACCAGGAAGGAGTCGCCATAATGGGCAGCACCCTTCCTCATGCGCCCACTTCACGGGTTGCCCTCCAGGACCACTCCTGTCTTGAGTGAATGGTTGAACAGGAATGTCAGAGGTGAAGCCAGCATCTCTCCAAGCTCCCTCAGTATCCTTGGATGTATCCTGTCAGGCCCCATTACCTTGTCCAGTTTGAGGTTTGTGAATGCCTTCATGACTCTCCACTGTAAATGAACTAACGTCCACCTCCCTTCATTTGATGCCTCTGACACTTATCTTTGGCCCCTCTCCTTCCCTTTCCTCCATGAATACTGAAGAAAAGTATTCATTCAGGATGTCAGCTTCTTCCTTGTCCCCTTCCACACACTCCCCCCCTCCCTCCTTAGTCTTACAATCCCTTACCTGATCTTTCTCCTTTCGCTCACATGCCTGGAAAATGTCGTGTCCCCTTTCTTTACTGCCTCAGTTATTTTCTCCCTCAATTGCGCCTTTGTACTCCTCACTGCTTTCCCTGTCTCTCAGTGCTTCTCCTGATACATCTCCCTATCCTCTTCTCTCTGTGCCTTCTTATACCTCTTGAATGCAAACTTTTTTCCCTTACCTTCCCAGCCACCTCTTTTCAGAACCATAGCCACCTCTTTTCCACTTGTTTTGGCTTACTTGCCTGACACAGAGGTTTGTTGCCCTCAATATCCCCACTTTTAGATTTACCACTGTTCCTCCTCCAGTCATGTCTTTCCCCTGCCAAGGCATTCCTGAGGCAGTCCCCTATCTTTGTAAAATTGTTACACCTGATGTCCTGGAACCTTGGAACATTGTTTAACCAGGAGCAGCAAACTAAGCTGGATCTTGTTTCCAGGTGTGACCTGGAAGCACAAGGAAGTTATGTGACTTGCTCAGGATCAGACAGTATGCACCTAGGTGGCTGTGGAATTAAAATCCACATCTCCACAACTGCAGCTCAGAGCCTTAACCCACTGCACTATACTGCCTTCATGCCTTTGTGTGGTTCATGTCTGCCACAATATTTATATTGAACCACACTATAGAGTAATCACTGGACCCCAGGTGGCCACCCACTGTGACGTCTTTAACATTACCCCCTTTAGTGAGTCCAAGGTCCAATATTACTCCCTTGCTAGTCTGCTCCAGCTCCTTTAGTAGTTGAGAGTCCAGGATGTCCCTGCTGCTAGATGAAGCTGCAGCTGGAATGCTCTGATGTATATCCCCTTATTTGCCATCTTTTTAATAGCTTCCATCATATCCTTATCCATCTCCCCACTCAGTGCTGGAGATCTGTAAGCAGACCCATTTCCCATCTCCAGGGTGACCCACAACACCTCCTCACCTCCCTGTGTTCCCTATATTTCTGTGGCTTTTATGATATCCCTCACATAAACAGCAACTCCTCCCCATTTCTTATGCACCCTGCCCTAATGAAACAAAGTATAACCTGGTATGGCTATGTCCCAGATGTGGTTCTCATTTCACCATGACTCAGTAATGGTGACAATTTCCTGGTTACCCTCTTCCATAACAGCCACTAGGCCCAGGATTTTATTTACCAGACTTGGAGCATTTGTACACATGGCTTTCCAAACTCTGCTACCACCCTCCTTATCAGTTCTCTGTTTCTCTTTTGCCTTTTCTCCTTACCTGTCTCTGCCATCATTTCCATCACTCATTATTGTAATAATTTTAATTTTCATCTTACCAGGTACCCTTGGAGATTTGTCTCCTTTCGGGTTCTCAGCTTCTGGGGGAATGGTTTATGTCTCCCTGCTTCCTACTGCCACCCCTTTGACTAGTTTAAGTGCTTGCCGATATAAAATTTAAATCACTCACTGAGGACACTGGTTCCCATCCTGGATGTATTCAGGTCATCTTCCCTGTATAGGCCTTTATCTCTCCAGGTAGGACCCCAGTTCCCAATGTAACCTAATACCTCACTTGTGCACCATTCTGTCATCCATTGGTTGAAGTTCCTGATATGGAGTACCCTATCCTCCGCCCATTCATAGACAGGCAGTGCCTCAGAAAAGGTCACTGAGCATGCTACCTAACTACGACTCGTCCCTAACTCCCTGAACTCCTTCCATACTATCCTAAGCTTGTCCCTAGCCAGATCATTAGTCCTGAAGCTGACATTGACAATGACTCTTCCATAGGTGGATGGAGTCTTCCAGAGGGTCCTGCAGGCTTGCATCTGATCATGCTATCTCAAAGAGAAAGGATGTTCTTTGCAAAAAATGGTGTTAATACACCAGTTAGGGTTCAACTTAACACAACAAAAGTAGGAAAATATGGTAGTTTGGTTTCTAACCCTAACCCTAACTCCTCACCCTACCCCACTCATCAAGCAAAATGAAAAAAAAATTAGCATTTTGAGTCTTATGAGTCTTGGCAAATCAGTGGTGGGGACTTCCTTGGGGTTGTCAACTCTAATGTTCACCCGTTCTACCCAGGCTGTACCCGCCTGGCTAAAGCACAAGGTACAGCTCCAAGCCAGTGCCTCATAGTGATCAAATTTTCAAATGTAGAGAAGTATGTCTCAATACATGTTGCCAACAAAAATCTGTTGTAGCTTTCTTCTCACAGGGCCCTGAGAGCCCTGTGTCAAGAAAAGTGATCACATCTGACCTTGTTATCTGTTTAGGTTCAAAGGAGTACTGTTTCCCTTATAGGTGGATATAAATGATACAACTCTTTGAGAACTAAGGATGCATCAAGTTACAGGTTTTTTTTTGGAATGGTGTAAGGGATCCAATCAAGATATTTCAGGGAATGAGGAGGGGTCACTGAGCCTAACAGATATAAGGCAACCAATCCTGTAACAGTATTACAACAGCATTATCAAGCTATGAGAAAGCCAGCAACAAGCTAAGCTACCTGTCTCTTCATTTTATTTAATCTACATTTGAGCAACAGCTCTAGAAGGTCCACTGGATCCAGAACCAATGTGTGTTGGCAGGCACATTTTAGATTTGGCCGTATCTGCCTGCTGCAGCCCAATCTCATTTTTTCTGTCCTCAGCAACTGCAGGGTTTGCCATTTGAATTGTAGGTGCATGCCTTTATGATCTTAGTTCTGGATGAGGTTGGATCAGCTTGTTAAGGGCCTCTTCCAGTTCCAGGTGGCATAGTATATCTACCCTGCAAGACCACCCAGCGACTAGCCATGGGAACAGAAAATCCTGCTTTGTAGTATTCAGTTGTAAACGTGAGTTCTGGATATTGGAAGACTCTGTGAAGACAGCTGCAAGGCCTAGGAGCTTTGCCCTTGTGTCAGCAGTGCCCTAGCAGACTGGAAAGAGGCCTGTTTTTCATGTGCTGGACATTTCTGTGCTGGAGCTAGCTGACTTATTTAAAAGACATCTAAGGAGAGAGAAGGTGAGGATGCTCAGTGTAGAGTTCAGGCTTGTGCCTCCCCCGAAAGAGAACACGTGATTTCTATGGTTGACCTCTTTTTTTTCTTTCTTTCTTTCACTGTACCATACTCTAACGGGTTTGGCTTCCTGCCTTTTTTTGTTGATCCTAGCACCCCATTATGTATTTCAGTATTCCCCAATAGTGAGTGTAAGGTTTGCATGCAGTGTATCTTGTGAGCCTCTTTGTGCCCCCTTCAGTCTCTAGAGTGCAGGTGTTTTTCTGAGGTCTGAACAGAGTGCAAGAGTACTGCATGCTCTGAACAGTGTCAAAATGTATAATATGCTGTTGCCATTTTGTGAGCAGTGGCCATGTTGTGTGCAAGGAACTATCTGCCAGCCTTCAGTCTCCAGGATTATCCAGCATAAGTTTCTAGAAGACATCAGGTTCTGCAACCTGCTGGATTTGCCCCATGATTCAGAAGGGGCATGAGTACCAGGCCAAGCCTGCCACCATTGTCCACCATCTTCTATTTCACATTCCAGTTGCTCAAAAACTTAGGAATATCTATGGTTTATTAAAGTGCACCTCTAAAAATACCTGGAAAAGTATAGATCAACAGTCCTTCCCTTCCATTTTATCATATCTTTTTTTTATTCCATCCACCCTACAAAACATTCTTTCCATCCTAGCTTTTCTTCATTCCATCCTCCCTTAACAGGCCAGTGAGACAAACTGTTGCATTTTTCGTCCAACTCAACTCTCATCCAGAATGAATATCAGAAACTGCCACCACTGTGGCACATTCGTCCACAGGCCATATAACCACATAATTGGTCACTGTCCAACCTGCTGGACATTCAGGGATCTACAATCTCAGCTCCATGGCACATGAGCTGCAATTAACTTCCTCCAGATTAAGCTCAGCACATACTCATCCTTGTCACACTACAGCCCACAACTTGCCTCCATTACCCCAAAGGAAAACTGGGACAGGAAGATGGCAGTCAGTGGGTAAACATTCATCTAACATCACTAAACAAACCCCATAAACATGGAGAGCAACGACTAGTACAATACACACTACCAACAGATTCACACTACTACAACATATACAGTACCAATCACCAATCCAATTGATAGAACTGAACATAAACATAAAAAAGGAGACAAATTACACACACCTATTAACATCACAGGAAAAAGGGCTACCAAAAATTCCTTCTAATCCTGGGGACTGTATGATACGTGGTGTGTAGTCTCACTTACAGAGGACTCAAGCCAGGGTTACAGCTTGATACCATGGAGGGACAAGGAATTTATAGAAAGTTTGTTCACAACATTGGCACAAACATGCACATCCTAGTTCACCTAGGAACTAACAACTTCACCAGTCACTCAGTGGAGGATACTAAACAAAATCTCACTGCACTAGAAGACAGGTAGACTTCACTTATATCTGGATTATCCTTCTCCAAAATTCTGCCTGTCTGGGAGAATGGGAACAGCAGGCAAAAAGTAAGAGAAAAGGAAATCACAGAGCTAAACATCTGGCTTACAGACTGTTACATGACGTAAGGCCATCATTATGTAGGTGACTGGAAGAACTGGGAATGGAAGTTCTTTAAATATGATGGCCCTCACCTTACAAAGGAAGGAGTCCATGCTCTGGGCCACACATTCATTGTCTTTTATAGTTGTTTAAACTAGAAAAAGGGGAGAGGGCATTAGCACTCCACACACTGCATGCAAAGGCCAATGCCCATCCACTATCACCTACTGTATTAGCAAATCGGTCTTTCACCTGGACAGAGAACCCACTAACATATCACAAGGACAGGATAAAGATCAAACCACACTTGCAAACTGAAGCAACATCTGAGCCAGTCCACCTTCAGAGAGCATATTAGGAAATGTCAGTAGAAAAAAACAGGTGTGTGGCATGCAATGTGCATCAATACTCGTAGCCCATCCAATAAAATCCCAGACCTCACCACTGCAATGACTGAGGCTCAACTAGGCTGGGTAGCAGTGACAGAGATGTGGTTCAAAGAGAACCATACCTGGGATGTTGCAGTCCCAGACCACACTCTGTTTAGGAGGGACCGAGAAGGCAAAAAGTGATGGAGGTGTGGCAGTCTATGTCAATGATGAAATAAATGTCACTGAGATCCAGGGCACTAACAACAATACAGAGTCCCTATGGGTAACCCTCAGTGCAGGAGATAAAAACCCCATTACAGGTGGTAATACTTTATAGACCCCCATTACAAGAAATAGAAAGAGATAAGGAGCTTCTTGAAATAATCCTTATGATGACCGACAAAAGTGATCTACTACCTGAAGGAGACTTCAATCTGCTTGATGTGAACATCTACACAGCCTCATCAAAAAAGAGCAAGGAATTCCTCATTGCTCTGCAAGGGGTGGGTCTAACACAGCTAGGTGATTCACCAACAAGGGAATATGCAATCTTAGACCATGTGCTAACAAATAGCACATGGATATCTGATGTTAAAGGAGGAATCAATTTGGGCTGAAGCAATCACAGATCAATATGGTTCACAGGCAAAATACAAGAAGTCACCAATCACACTAGACTAAACATTCTCAACTTCAAAAATGCAAACTTCAACAAGATGAAGTCCACCTTTTCAAGTCTGTATGAAAACATAAAAGATGGAGATGTTGAGGAGAGATGAACAGCACTGAAGGCATCATTAAACATTGTCACAACAAAATACTCAAAGGTAATCAGTAAAACCAAAACAATGAGAAAACCTCACTGGTTTATGAAAGAGGTGGCATTGAAAAGAAAAGGAAAAAGCCTTCAGACAGTATAAAGAAACAAAGAAAGGCTGTGATAGGGAAGAACACAGGACAAAGTTTGAAGAGGCCAAGAAGGCAATCAGGGTAGCTAAAGCACAAACTGAAGAAAAAATTGTGGCAGAAATCAAAAGGGGTGAAAAAACCTTATATAGATATATCCAGAAAAAAAAAGACCTGGGGCCATAGTCAGACTAAGAAACAAGGAAGGACAGCAGGTGGAGGATGTTATACAGAAAGCAGAAGTAGTAAACGAATACTTCAGCTCCATTTTTACAAGAGAACAGAATGGCAATGGTCCAACACCAGCTATCGGTCTCCACTTCCAGGAAGCAGACCCAAACCCCTTTACAAAAGAGCGGGTCCTAGAAGAATTAAATAATATGAAGACAGACACAGCTATGGGACCAGGTGGAATTTATCCTTGGGTATTGATAGAGCTTAGGGAGTAACTCACCGCTCCATTGGCTGAACTCTTTATAGATCACTGGAGAGAGGACAGGTATCAGAGGACTGGAAAAAGGCCACTGTGGTACCTCTACACATGAGTGGAAGGGGTTAATGTCAATATTGCATGCCTATAATCACGTGCATCATTACAGAGCGTGCATATTCACGTCTGCAATACTAGCGATAGAGCACTACAGCGTGAGCCACATCAGCGATTTTTCAATAATATCTGAGGCTTTCCATACTCTGTACAGTAAATGCCGCTGAGTCAAAAAAGAATAATTGTTCAGCCCCCCCATCACAGGTTGCATTACAAATTATTGAAAGAGCTGTAAGTCACAAGACAATACACTGCAGCACTTCAGTTTCAAACATCTAATTCTACTACTTTCTCTAATTTTTATCATTGAATTATATACGTGGACACATTCCAGCAGCATTTGTCAATGTTACAGTGCAATGCTCATGGACTGACATTTACAGTATATACAGTATGTATGCATGTGGGGGGGACATTGACGGGCTATCAGTGTGAAGAAGGCTGACAGGCTACAGTTCTATTTCTTTTACATTGACTATGATCGCTGCAAACAGAAAACTGGGACGTCCTACCATACTATCAGAAACAACAATAACTACCTCTGCAGACTGTCCCTTCAATATTAGTGACAATGCAAGAAGAACACTGCCGATGCATGTTCCCCCAACCCCTGCTGTTTGAATGTCTCTGCTTTTCCCGTGCTCTCCTTCTCTAATGCAGAACAGGAATCGGGTGAGTGAAGGCATTCAGATGGCACCACACTATTTAATCCTTGTGATTTTTTGTATTGCGCTATTTATACCTCGCACTGTGATGTACACGCTATATTGACAAGCGCTATTACGGTTGCACGATTTTGACCGCATACCGAGCGGAAGCAGGGAAGTTGCAGGGAACTACTGCCCTGTCAGCCTCACCTCAATTATGGGGAAAATTATGGAATCCTTATGAAAGGAAAGTGGCACACCTGAAAACCAGTGGGAGGTTAGCCCCTAAGCAGCATGGCTTCACAAGTGGTAGGTCATGCCAGACAAGCATGATAGAATTCTTTGACTGACTGACAAAAGTAGTAGTCCAAGATGGGACAGCAGATGTTGTATATCTAGACTTTAGTAAGGCCTTTGATTCCATCCCCTACAGGAGGCTTATTAACAAACTGGGATATGCAGGTGTAGGAGAGAAAATAAATTGGGTGAGAAACTGGCATCAGGGGAGGACCCAGAATTCTATAATGAATATCACACTGTCGAGAGAGGGGACAGAAGCCATATGAGGAGAGACTAAAGGAGCTTAGTATATACCCTTGAGGAAAAGAGGGAAAGGGGGGACATGATAGAGATGTTTAAGTTGCTCAGGGGAATCAACAAAGTTCAAGAGGGTAGCATCGTTCAGAAAACAGATGTGCATGAACAAGGGGACACAATTTGAAGATAGAGGGGGACAACTCAGTGGCAATGTGAGGAAGTATTTTTTCACGGAGAGGGTGGTGGACACATGCAATGACCTTCCTGAGGAGGCTGTGGGGTCAAAAACAGTGGGGGAATTCAAGAATGCATGGGACAGACATAAAGCAATTCTTGTGGGAGGTAGGAAGAAAAAGGCTGCTGGTTAACTAGGATCTGCAGCTTATCCAGTAGGTAGGGAAATGGGCAGACTAGGTGGGCCAAGTGGTCATTATGTACTGTCAAAGTCTATGTTTCTAAGTTTCTATGTTCAGTGCTTGGAGCAGTCCTCTTCAACATATTCATCAGTGACATTACAGATGGATTGGAGGGGAATGTATGCCTGTTTTCAGATCACACTAAGCTCTGTAACAGGCTGGACACACTGGAAAGGGCCATAGAAATGGAATCAGACCTAACAAAAGTGGAAGAATAGTCCAGAACTTAGCAGTTGAAGTTCAGTGTCAAAATGCGCAAGGTCATGCATCTGAGAAAAAGAAACCCAGGAAAAAATTATTATGTAGGAGTGAACAATTAGCCATCATGAACCTAGAATGGGACCTTGGGGTCATGGTATCCAATGACCTAAAAGTAGGGTGACAATGTGAGAAGGTGGCTCAGAAAGTCAGTAACATCCTCGCTTGCATTGGAAGAGGGATCTCAAGCAGAAAGCGCAACATGATTGCTTCACTTCACAGATCCTTGGTGAGGCAACACCTGGGATACTGTGTCCAGTTCTGGAGACCCCACCTTAAAAAGGATATAGACCGTATGGAAACTCTGCAAAGAATAGCTACAAAGATGGTTCAGGATCTCCACCATGAACCCTATGAGACATGACTTAAAAAATTAAACATGTACTCCCTGGAACAGAGGTGAAACAAAGGAGATATGATAGAAACCATTAAATATCTAAAGATTATCAACTCAGTGCAAAATCAGAACCTCTTCCAAGAAAATAAGGAGGCATGTACTAGAGGCCTCAGCAGACGTCTAATGGGAGGGAGATTTTGGAGCAACTTTAGATTGCTTTTCTTCACTGAAAGGGTGGTGGAGCCATGGAACAGGCTGCCACAGGAGGTCATGGATGCCAAAATAGTTACGGAGTTCAAAATATCTTGGGACAGACAAAGCAGAACATTTAAATAAGGAAATATTCTTGGGTGGGGATAGGTCAAATAACATGCAAACTAGATAGATTACACAGTCCCCATCTACTGTCATGTTCTTATTTTTAATCCTCCATCACTACAACATTGGGTACCTTGATAGCACTATATAAAAAGATGCATCCCACTTAAAATAGCTAACTGTTTCTGTAGTATAATATTGGGTACTGACTTGCCCATCAGTACAAATAAACTCAAGGAGTCAAGAGTGCTTGGTGGGTGGGCATGTTTTAAGATCGCAATAGGAATTACCCTATGTCTTTAAGTTTTTAGTTTTAGTTTATTGTTCTAGGAATTATTACCTTTGAGCCAATGGCTCTTTTACAAAGGTTCCATGTCATCAATGTACAAACAAACAAGACATGTTATATAGAAATGGTCAGCAAATTATAAAGGTTTCAATAAGACAGTATAATACAGTACATGACAGGAAAAAAACAAAACATTGGAGGAGTGGTCAAGGTGAGAAGGGTAGGAGGAGATATGGGGAGGGGAGCAGACTTAGAGTAATTAGAGGTACTCAGATGCCTTTGTCAAGAAAGGAGCAGAGGAGGAGGATGAAAAACAGTAAAAACAGCCATGAGGGAAGAATCATTAATCAAGGCAGTCACAGGAGCTAGAGGCTGAGAGGTGTGAGTAAAGCATAGACTTGAAAGCTCCTAGTGACGTGGAGGATGTAATGAGTGAGCTCAGGACATTGTACCAGCTGGGGGCACGATAGGCAAAAGATCTCTGGCCCTGTGTGGTCCGGCATCTGGGGACCTGGAGAGACTGGTGTTCCAATCTTCTGGTGGGATGGATGCTGTTTTTCTGGCAAAGTAGGTCTTGGATACACAGCGGAGTGCAGCCCAAGATGGATTGTTTTGCCATCAAGTATGTGAGGTACCTTATGCGATTTGAGAGTTGCAACTATCCTGTTTCAGTGTAGAGCTCACATGTATGAGTACGTCTTTGCGATCCAGTGATCAGCCAACAGGCCTTGTTTAGGGTGGTTGTGATGCGCCTCAGTGCGGTGGTAGTGGCAGAGCCATAGATAATTAAGCTATAGTCTATGATTGAGATGACAGAGCTTTGGATAGCAATCCTCAGCACAAGGAATTGCTGGTTTCGGAACAGGATACCAATGCGCTGGTTCACTGTTTTCACTGTGTTATCAATGTGGGTCGCAAAGGTAAGACCTTGACTAAAGGTGATTCCAAAGTATTTAAATGTTGACACTTGTTCAAGGGTATTTCCTGGGTATGTTTTGAAAGTAAGTGGAATTTGACTTTTTCTGTTTTGTGGACTAGAGAAAAGCATGGATTTTGTTTTTTTGTAATTTAGGACCAGCTTGTGATCTAGGGACCACTTTTCAACATTGGAGAAAGCAAGTTGCAGGCTCTGGAGCAAGGGTTTGGGGTCCTTATGGGAGGAGAGAATCACGGCATCGTCAGCATAAAGGATTATTTGTTCAGGGCAGGATTTGGGGAAAGAGTTTAGGAAAAGGCTGAAAAGGAGGGGGCCTAGGATTGACCCCTGTGGAACACCTGAAAGGACCAGTTTTGAGTCTAAGAGAACTTCTGAGACTTTTACTGACAGAGAGCGTTGGGCCAGGTAACTTTTAACCCAGGCACCTGGTTCTTCTGAGAGCCCAAGACTGTGTAGTTGTGTGATAAGTAAGCCATGATGAACAGTATCAAACGCCTTTGTTAGGTCAATGAAAACAGCTCCGGTTTGATATCTTTTGTCCAAGGCAGTGTGAATTTCTCCTGAGAATTCCAGTAGGGTAGTTGACATACTGTGTTCTTTCCTAAATCCATGTTGCTGCAAGCAGAGTATGTTATACTTATGCAGGTAGTCTGAGAGTTGGTCAGCCACAATGCGTTCGAGGGCCTTGGAGAGGGGTGGAATTATAAATATAAGCCTATAGTTTCCTGGTAGGGACTTGTCGCCACTTTCAAACACTGGTGTGACTATAGCAGACTTCCATTTGCTGGGAAATTGAATAAGGCAGAGGGAGAGATTGAACATTTTGGTGAGTGGGTACACCACCTCTTCCAGGGTAAGGGACAGAATTTTAAGATCAATAGTATCACTGCTTGCTCTGGATTTAGAGATAGCCTTTTTTATATATTTGTAGACTTCATGTGCCTTCACTATTCTGAAGTGGAAAAGCGGTTGGTCAGGTGAGGCAGTAGGAGATGTTGGTTTTGGTGAGTCCGTGTCAGAGAAGAAGTCCGGCGGGAGGACCCCACCGAGGTCAGTGAAAGTTTTATTTAAGGCCTTTGCCATGACCATTGGGTCTAAGGTATTGGTTCCATTGACAGTCATTATAGTGGGAGAGGATTTGGACTGCTTACCCATGATATTTCTGACGTTGTCCCAGAATGATCTCCCATCACCCCAGGAGGTTGCGAGGGCATTTTTGAAATAGGAGCTCTTCATTAGTTAGATTTGTTTGGTATATCAGTTTTGTGCCTGTTTATACTTCGGGATATCTGTCAAGGAGCCTGTAGCTCAGGCTATAACCCAGAGGTGGTCCCGAGCTTTGAGTTGGGCCAGTAGTTTGACCATGAGCCAGTGATTTGAGAGCGCTTTAATTTTATGTTTTTTTACTGGTGCGTAGGTGTCACAGGCAGTGTTGAAAGTTGTGATAAAATAATCTATGGCTGCGTCAACATCTAGAGTATTGTATATTGGGGACCAGTCTTGCTGTAAAAGACAGGTCTTGAGCTTAGTAAGGTTTCCATGGGGTAGCACTCTGCTTGAAATGGTTTTTGGAGGTGGTTTTTGGAACTTATTTGTCCAGGTACAGATCACAGGGGAGTGGTCAACGATAGAGTCCGGAAGAACAACTGTGTTTTTTATGCGGGCTGGGTGGCTAGCAAGGATCCAGTCAATGAGAGTGCAAGTTCCAGTTTTGTAGTTTTTTCTAGTGGGGGAGCTCACCATCTGCGTTAGGTTAGCTGCTAGGATAGCATCCTTGAGGGACCCAACATTTGATGCGAGCCAATTTATATTAAAGTCATCAAGGAGAAGGAGCTCGGTGTCAGATGGTTGTGATCTTATAAATTCAAGAACATTCTGGAGGCCGGACCCTGGATCTTTAGGAGGGATATAGACTGCGGCCACAGTAAGCACTTTATTTTGGGCACCAAGTAGTAGCTTGACAGGGAGAAATTGCACAGAGGAGTTTGTGGTGGAAAAGCAGACAGGGTGGCTAGAGAGGTTGTCCTTAATGTAAATAGCTCAACACCCCCCCCTTTTATTAGTCCTGTCCAGTCTGAAAATATTGTAGCCTTGTAGTGAGATGGCATGGTCCGGAGTGCTTGGTGTCAGCCAGGTTTCAACAAAGGTTAGTATGTTGGGGATTGTGTTGACTGGCAAAGACTTGAAGGGATGCCAGTTTTGGAAGGAGGCTACAGATATTTAAGGTGGCGATGGTGAGACCCCCCTCCATTTTTGCTAGATTTGTTACCCTGGTAGAAACAGGGCCAGGGTTTGGATGGACACTTCCTGACATCAGAAGGAGGAGGAGCAGGAGTTTAAGGGACATCTGCCGCAGCTCATAGTATGACATGTGACACCTCTGTTTCTTGTTAGTTTGAGTACAGTGTAGTCATTTTGGGTCCCAGTGTAGGGTAATGGCTAGGAGCAGGTGTCAATCTGTCAACTTTTCAGCAGCGTGAGCTGTCATTTGCACCCAGTCCTTTGAAGGAGGGTGCCACAAGTGAGGGTAGGAAGGATTTGCCATGGTGCCAGGTTGCTGGTATCGAGCTTGAATGGTTAGTGTGAGAGATGGAGGAGATCTTTGATCTGGTGGTGTAGCATATTTAAAGCAGACTCTATATGGAACAAGCATTTCTTAATGTTGAATGTTGTTGGCTGGCATTAGCAGTGGAAGTGCAGGAGTTAGACAGATGCAGTATAGGAATGGCAGTGAAGTATTGAACTGATGCCAACTCCATCCCCACCCTGCAGAGATGGACAGGCATTGGGGTATGCCTTTGGATCGTCGCCCATAACAGTCATGACATTTCCCCTCACCCTACCCTGCAGACACTTACAAATGTTGAGGTGTGCTTTGGGTGTTCAGACTTTACACCCACCTCATTCCATAAGGAAATATGCTGAAATGGGTGCAGTATTTGAGAATGGGGTGAACTCTGGTGCCAAAAGATCCATGGTGCACCTCAATGCCTGTCACTGGCTACAGGGTGGGGGTGGGGGTGGAATGGCATTAGCATTACCGTTGACAATCCCAAGTCACACCCCTGACGCCTGTCAGTCCCTACAGGGTAGGGCGTTATGGTCAAAAACCCTAATGCCCTGGATGTTTCTTGGTATTTTTACTCCAAGTTTTAACATGGGCTTTTTTGACCCCACCGCATGAACAGTGACACTATCAGTTCGTTAGTCAAAGGTGACTTTGCACAGTGACTGTGCCATTTAGCGCCACAGGTGTGAAAACACATTTGATCAGGATGTGAAAAATGACAGCTGTACTGTTCATGAGGAGGTGTAAAAAAATGGTAATGTTGAAAATCTGGAGTGAAAATATAAAAAAACTGTTGAAGTCATGAGCGTGCACAGAAACGGCACAACGGACACCCGTAATGTAATTAGTTTGGGGATTTTTTAATACAGATTTTCAACATAGGGATTGTGGGACCTACACTCATGAACAGTGTCACCATGATTTTCTTAATCTGTCCCAAACACTGATATCCCACAGCAACCATGCTATTCTGTACGGGAAGTGTGAAAGCACGTTTCTGACAGGGTGTGAAAAATGACAGCTGTACTGTTCATAAGGAGGTGTGGAAAAATGTCAATGTTGAAAATCTGGACTGAAAATGTTATGAATTCATGAACTTATAAGGGTGCATGGAAATTGTGCTGTGCACGCTTGTAACACAGTCATTTTATGGACTTTTGTCACCAAATATTCAACATAGCCAGTTTAAGACCTCTGCTCATGAACAGTGTCACTGTGATTTTCTTAATCTGTCCTGAACAGAGATTTGGCTTCTCAGAAGGAACTAGAAGGGGGACAGGATCAGATCTGTTACAGTACAGTAGCTTCTTCTTCTTGTTTTTACATTGTTTCTTGTGGATTCTACTTGGTAGAAGGTTATTTCTTTTCTTTCTTACTACTTCTAAGGGGCTAGCAGGGTATTGTTTGGGGCTGTTGGAATTTGAATTTTGAAACCTGTTTTGGTAGCTGTAAGTGGGCTCATTTGTTTAATGTTTGACTGTGTAGCAGGCTGCATTTGTAGAAGCCTGTTTCTTCTGATTTCAAACCTATTTGGTGTGATTTAACTGGGTCTGTTTCTTTGGATTAGAGACCTTTATCTTCTAATTTCAAGCCTATTTTGATGTGTTGTTGGTGAAGCTGTTTGAATTGGAGTCTTGTTTCTTTGGGTAGCAAACCTATTTTGGGGGCTTTGAGTAGAACTGTGATTCATTGTTGTTGGCTTCACTAGCTGCAAAGTTTAGTGCAGAGTGGGGAAGGGTGATAATGGTCTGACCAGGGACCTCAGCTACCTGATTGTTTCTGGAAGATTTGGGCTTTCACCCCCCACCCCACCTCTGCCCCCCGGTCCATTATTTCCTTTATACCAGGGTTCTGACATCACTTCCTCAAATGGGCAAAGGACATGCACCTGTCATAGCAGAAGCAGACATCCAGGAATGGAACAGCAGCAAGTGAAGAGGGGACTGCTATCTCAGTGGAAGGGAAGTAACTGCAAATCTAGGAGCGTTCATTGTTACTTCTTTGCATTGCTATTGCATTGGGGAAAGGAGGAGTAGGAGTTTGAAGAAGGTTGTGCAATCGCTACTTAAAGTGTCTTTTTGAGTGTGGATAGGAAGGATAGGAATATAAAAAGCAGTTGCTCAATCTATCTAAATGTGTACAACAAAGCGGATAAGGGAAATAAAGAAAATAATGTTTTGCACTGATAGAAGGGGGAGAGGGGAGACTTGGGGGAGTGTTTGGTATCCTGCATCTGGAAGGGTGGGGGGTCACTGGTGGGCAATAACAAAAATGGATAGGGTGGTAGGCTGCAACAACTGTGGTGCACCAATCTTTCTTAAAATTGCCTGGAGTGTGGGAGGATGTTTAGTGTGCAACCACATAGAGAAACTTAGAAAGGAGATTGAGGGTCTGCCGGAGGAACTAAGACAGGCAAGGCAGATTGTAGGTGAGTATAGCCCAATACTGGAGAGAGGAAGAAGGGGAGATGAGGGAGGGTTATTTAAGCCAACAGTGGTGAGGAGAGGGTCAGAAGAAGGGAAGGAGAGACAAAGGGGCCCAGGCCAGGAAGAACGTTTGCCTGGGAAACTAGGCCAGGAGACAAAAGACAAACATAAGGAGGAGATAGGGACTTGTGAGGGGAGTCAAAGAAGTGGAAAAAGTCATAGAGTGGAAAGGAGAGAACAGGTTACTATGCAGAGAGAGGGAGCGGGCATTTGTGAAGGGTCTCCAGAAGATAGTTTTGCACTGCTAGAGAGGAAGAAGGTGGAGGAGGGAAATTATGAAATTAGAGGAGTAATTGATAAATGCCTGGACCAAACTAGATTGGGGGGAAGTTCTGCTGGGAGAATTGCAACAGGGGCAAAAGGGGGAAATAATGTGCAGGAGGAAGAAGAGGAGCTGGAAATGAGAGAGGGAGATGAAGGGAAGCAAGCAGGGAGTAAGTGTGGTGGAATCTTAGTGCTGGAGGACTCAATACTAAGAAGAGTCAGGTGGGGCAGCAAGGGGAAGAGGCATAGACACATTTAGGTGGAGGCCATGCCAGGAATGACAGTGGAAAAGGTGTGACAATCTGTTCTGAAATATGCTAGAAGGGGTAGGGACAAGCCTCATTTAATTATACATCTTGGGACAAATGACCTGGCTGACAAGACGGTAGATATAGTCCAGAGGAGGTTTGAGGAACTAGCACAATTATGCGAGGGGGCAGGAAGATCAGTAACTTTTTCAGAGATACTTCCAGTGCCCAAGACAAGCACAACAAGAAAGCTGAGAATAGAAGAATTTAACGGATGGATAAGAACCTGGTGTTGTGCTAAAGAGTATGGGCTGTTGGGGGGACCTGGGAGGACAGTAGTCTCTATGCCATCGATGTATTTTGCCCAACCAGAGGAAAATGATCTTAGATTTGGTCCTTTGTGATGATGACCTTGAATTAGAAAATATGTTAGTTAGCGATCCTATAAGGCATAGTGATCATAATACTATCACACTTAATATTGTATAAACTTTTGTATATAATCCCAACTGTACTAAAATCTATCTGTATGACAAAGCTGACTTAGATACCATGAAACATATTATGGGAAACATCAATTGGGAACTCATATTGTCAGACTTTACCCCGGAAGACTACTGGGAATATTTTAAGAATATTATATTTCAACTTAAAGAACTATATATTCCATCCAAACTTAAAAATGAGACTAATATTAAAGCTCCTAAATGGATGAATCAATCTATCAAGAAATGTATTAGACAAAAGCAGAAAAAATATATTAAATTTCAAAAGACTAAAATGTCCTGTGACTGGATTTCCAATAAACATATACAAAGAACATGCAAAAGATTGATTAGGAAGGCTAAATCTAACTGGAAACAAAACTTAGCATTCAGTGCCCACAAATCTAATAGCAAACAATTTTATTCATATATCAATTCTCTAAGGAAACCTACATGTCAAGTAGGTCCATTATTGGACTGTGACACTTTAATATATGAGCCCAAAAAAATGGGCGATTTATTTAATGCAAAGTTCTGAAAAAATGTTTCCGGATCCTCTAATCAAACTTATGATTACACCTTACTAGACACCGCCAATGTTTCACCAGTTAAATTTTCTTTGGACACCATTAGAAATAAAATATTGACATTGAAAGGAAAATGTAGTCCTTTTCCAGTTAATATAGCAGGTCATTTATTATTTTTATTAGTTGATGTCATTACAGTTCCTTTAAAATTGATGTTCGAATATTTTTTGGCCACCAATTTTGTTTCTCATGACTGGAAAGAAGCCCATGTCATCCTTATTTACAAAAAGGGCCAAAAAAAATAAGTGGGATAATTATAGGCCTATAAGGCTAACTTCTCCTATTTGTAAATTATTAGAGAGTTTAATTAAAGATTTAATTTCCCCAGTCCTGGATTGTCATGATGAAGAACAACATGGCTTCAAAAAAGGTAGAAGTTGTCTGACAAATTTAATATGTTTCTATGAACATATCAGCTTATTATTAGACAGAAATGTTCCATGCAATATTATTTATATTGATTTCAGTAAGGCTTTTGACATCATGCCACATTGGGCCTTAATTACTAAACTTCACAAGCTCAATATAAATAAGTTTCTAGTCAATTGGATAATTAGCTGGCTTTATAATCACTCTCAACAAGTGACCATTAAAGGAGCATTTTAGCTAGGGTAGTGTGACTAGTGGGGTGCCACAGAGTTCAGTCTTAGGCCTTGTCTGTTCCAGGCATTTATTGCTGACCTTACTTTGGCTGTTCCTCATTTACTATTAAATATGCTGATGACGCAAAAATAGGTGGCCCTTGTGCCTCTGATCATCAGATTGTTGCCATTCAAAAGGACCTAGACCATATCACAACATGGGTTAAGAAATGGGGTATGAATTAGAATATCTCCAAATGCAAAGTGTTGCATTTGGGTTCTAGTAATTTATAAAGTCCATATTATTTGGATGGCATATTACTTGAGACCACATCTGATGAAAGGGATTTGGGTGTCAATATTTCAGATAACTTTAATTACAATAATCATGTACACAACATTATTAACAAATCTAATAAAGTGATATACACGTGTCTATGTCTTCTGTTAGCACCCTTTGCAAACTGTGTGAGAGGCCTTTCGGCTCCATGCAATTCTGCTTAAAGTTGGACCAGCATAACATTCTGTGGTGATTTGCATATGCAGCCCATGATGCTTTGCATTGTGGGGGCATGTGTGATTTTGTATTTTTTTTAATAAAGTGATATGGTCTATATTACGTAATATTAGATCTAGAAAACAGGAAGTATTGTTGCCCTTGTTTCGTGCATACATTTGACTGCATTTAGAACATGCCTCACAGCTTTGGATTCCTTATAAAAAATCTGAATGCCTGTTACTGGAAAGAGTTCAAAGAAAATATACAAAAAATGTTTCTGGGCTATTCGCAGTTCCTGATGAGAACAGATTAGACATTTTAAAACGTATGCCCTTATCTACACGTCGACTTCATGGTGATCTTATGTTACTATATGATATTATTCAAGACCTTTATTTATTGTTTGAACTGGGTCTAGATTTTAAAAACTGTGGTCATAACATCAGGGACCATCCCTTACAATTGGTAAGAAAACCTTTTGTCAAGTCTAGCCATAAATATTTTTTTACTGTCAGAGTTGTTGGCCCTTGGAACAGGCTACCACTAAATGTTATCAGTGAAACTAAAAGTATTTTTAAAAATAGCTTGGATAGTCTTATATGTAATGTGTATGACCTCTCCTATTATGTACTGGATTAGTACAAGAGCTTCATGGGCTTCTGCCTTCTTGCTCTTGCACCTAACCTTAGTATGAACCCTTAGTATGCCAAGAACAGACTACACTTGAGTGACGAGGGAAAGAAAGTGTTGAAACAGAGGATGGAGGAGTACATAGAGGAAGTTCGGAATTTAAACTAGGAGTGGGGGGTGGCAATTGGGTAAGAGATATGCAGAGACCACAGGTTGGGAAACCATATGAGCTTACCCCCATAACAGTGGCAAAGGACAAATGGCAAGTACTAATGATGATGCTAGGAAAGGAGGGCAGGATGGGGGGGGGGAGAGGGTGGAAGGTGGTTACCCTTAATGCTAGGAGCCTTGGGAGGAAAACTGCAGAGTTACAGGTGCTCATGGCAGAGGGAGAGGTGTACATTGCAGCCATCACAGAAACATGGGCCACCCAATACAATGACTGAGACCTGTCTGTACCAGGGTACAGTTTATTTTGTAGGGACAGGTTGATTGGGAAAGGAGTGGGTGTGCCACTATATGTAAAGGAAGGACTGAAGTGTGTAAGGGAGGAAGAGAAGGAGAGTAGTATGGAGTCACTTTGGTTCCTTCCAAGCCCATCAGGGTTTTGGATCACTCCTCCTCGCACCCCAGCGCTGCCATGGACCCACCTCTGTAACCTCCGGGACCCGCCTTTGTAACCGCTTTCCCAGTGGTAATCGTTGAAGACTGCACCTTGCTCCTCCAGGGAAGCCTGTTGCTAGGGGCCGCCTGCCACGCTCACGCCCAGAAGTAGAACCAGCAGCCCAGCCGCTTCCTGGCACCTTGAGCCGCCAAAGCCGTAAACACTGAAAGGTCCTTCCAAGCCCATCAGGGCTTTGGATCACTCCTCCTCGCACCCCCGGCGCTGCCGTGGACCCTCCTCTGTAACCTCCGGGACCCGCCTTTGTAACCGCTTGCCCAGCGGTAATCGTTGAAGACTGTGCCTTGCTTCTCCAGGGAAGCCTGTTGCTAGGAGTCGCCCGCCGTGCTCATGCCCAGAAGTCGAACCAGCAGTCCGGCCGCTTCCTGGCACCAAAGCCGTAAACGCCGAAAGGTACATTGTTCCTGCACTTTCAGCTGACGGATCTCTCCTGAATGTGCTTGGCGCTGGCTGGATTGTACCCGCTCACTGAAAGCAGCTGTTTTCACCAGAAAGCTCGATTTTTTGACTGCCCTTGAGCTTCGGGACTTGGAGTGCCTAGCACTGCTGCAAGCCACCCACTCTCCCCGCTCGTGGAGCGCCTTCCCCAGGCATTAGCAGCAAGTGATACAGCTCCTCCTGTGGCTATTTGTCCCATGATATATGCATGATTTAGCAGCATTGTTTAAAAATCTGAAGTATACAGCCTAAGTGAATCTGCTTGAAAGCTGTACAACTGTTAAGTCTGCCAATGTCACTAGCCTCCTCCCCTCTTCTCACTACCCACCCTTTCCTTTGTTTCTAAAGCCTTCCCCTCCACACCTATTCCTATTTAATGCCTCTCCCTTGCTATCCTCCTCAGGTCCTTTCAAGCCCATTGGGGCTTCGGATCACTCCTCCTCGCACACCAGCACTGCCATGGACCCTCCTCTGTAACCTCCAGGACCCACCTTTGTAACCGCATGCCCAGCGGTAATCATTGAAAACTGCGCCTTGCTCCTCCAGGGAAGCCTGTTGCTAGGGGCCACCCGCCGCGCTCACGCCCAGAAGTAGAACCAGCAGCCCGGCCGCTTCTTGGCACCTTGAGCCGCCAAAGCCATAAACGCCGAAAGGTACATTGTTCCTGCACTTTCAGCTGCCGGATCTCTCCCGAAAGCACTTGGCACTGCCTGAATTGTACCCGCTCACTGAAAGTGGCTGTTTTCACCAGAAAGCTCGATTTTTTGACTGCCCTTGAGCTTCGGGACTTGGAGTGCCTAGCACCGCTGTGAGCTGCCCGCTCTCCCCGCTCGTGGAGCACCTTCCCCGGGCATTATCAGCAAGTGGTACTGCTCCTCCTGTGGCTATTTGTCCTGCCAGCGCTTCACGCCATCTCCCCACCAGTTCTCTACCTCACCCACCCTTGTCGACCCTCTAGCTATATAGAACACTGTAGGTCATATGACTAAGTGTCCACTTTCTCATTGGCTCCTTATACTCTGTCACCACTGGGGGTGATCTAACTACTCATAACTGTTGAACAGTAGAACATAAGCAGCTCTCATCTACCTTAGCTACACTGCCTCATATCACTGAAGCAATCTTTCGGTCAGATTGCTCAGAGTTCCGACAAACCTCCTATCCTCCTCCTACCTCTCTCTCTCTCCCCCCTTGTGCTAGGTCTCAATCAAACCTTGATCCTGGTTACCTAGACTAACTCTCCAGCCACAGACCTCAACTGCAATTTGCTTCCCAATCAATCACAGTCCTGATTTTCAGCCCTCACTAGGTATAGGCTCTGTTGCCTCATATCATGACACTCATGTCTGCTGGCTCGCTGCCCCCAAGGGGTAGAACAAGGGCACTACATCTCCTTATTAGCCTACTTATACTACTTTGCCTGAATAAATTCTCTCTATCACTACCCTGTGGTCTATACCAAAACACTCCCTCAACCAGAGATTTCAGGTTCTCCAACCTGTTGGCATCCAAATGCTGCCCAAACCCCACCAGGCAATATCTTCTCCACAAAAAAGGATGCACATACCACACATTTTGTGCCCTTAATAAACTGGGCAGGAAGCATCATCCACTTAAATCTTACTGCAGGCTAAGGCTAGCATTTCTAGCATTTCTGGTGCTTCTACTAGCCGGTGACGTTGAACCGAATCCAGGCCCCCCTCAGCTACAGCACTTCCACCATCAAAACTGGAAAGCCAAATAAAGGACTTTTAGTAGCCCATATGAACATTAGGAGTTTGATGAGCCACATGGCCAAACTGGAAGCCTGGGTCAAAGTCTGTAAACCTGACATACTGTGCCTCACAGAAACCTGGCTAAAACCATGAATATCAGATGCCCTGTGCGAAATACCTGGCTACTGTCTTATCTGGCATGACAGACCTGGTACAAAATGGGGCAGTGGCATTGCTCTATATCACAGGACCCACCTCAGCATCACAACAACCCTGGTACAAGACCCACAACTGGTCTGTGAGTCCATTCATATGACTGTGTCCCTCGGTGCTAAGAAACTTCACGTAGTCTGCCTCTATAACCCACCTACTGGTGGAGTGGATGAACTTTAGGACCTACTAAAACTGACATCACAATCTGTTAACCTAAATGAGGCCCTAATCCTTGGGGATGTAAACCTCAACTGGCTGGGTCTTTCTCATAGTGCCCTCATGTCATTAGTTCACAGTTTTAACCTTTACCAGCTCATAACTGAGAACACTAGGATGGTAACACCAACTCAAACTGGTACACTTATTGACTGGATTCTCACCAGTCGACCTGAGCATGTGACTAAGGCTGGTGTCCTGGCAGATGCCATAACTGACCACTCTCCCATTTTCTGCCAATGGTCCTCATGTCCCTTACCATCTCCTCCACCCCACCTTGTCACCTTTACCAACTTTGCAAGCATGGACATAGATGCCTTCCTCCATGATGTCTCCACCATAGACTGGTCGGAAGTCCACCATGCTAAAAAAGTTGATGATGCCCTACAAGTTTTTCTGATAAATTTCAGTGAAGTCCAGAATAGGCATGCACCGAAAGTGAAAAGAAGAGTCAGAGGAAATCAAACCAGATGGCTCCAAAAGATCTGCTCCTACAGCTACAGCATGGGGACAAACTCTGGAAGCACTATAAAAACACTGGCCTACCTATAGATCATACACTATACAAACAACACAGAAATTCCTGCAAAAAGCAGATAAGGCAAGCAAAAAGTAGGTACTGCCAGAACCTACTATCTAGCTCATCCCACGACCCTCGGAAATTCTGGGCCCACATAAAGACCTTCCTAGGCGCCCCACAATCAATAACCCCCTCTGAGATGATCCTCAACAGTGCCCACTGCAATGACTCCTACACCATAGCAAATGCCTTCAACAGAATGTTCTCTGATCTCTCACCCTACATCACCACCCTTCCACAAGCACCAACCACATCTCAGCCCTCTGACTATAGCAAGCAAGCTGGCTCCTTGGCCTCACCAACTGAGACTCCGATAGTTCGGTCTTTCTATTTTAAAGCCATAACCAGCTCTCAAGTTCTAAAATTACTAAGAACTATCTCCGACAACACCAGCCCTGGATATGATTCTCTTGAACCCTGCCTTTTGAAGATTGCTGCACATCTCATTGCCACACCATTGGCCAAAATCTTCACACTATCCCTTTCTAGTGGTGTCATCCCTGATCTCTGGAAGACTGCCAGAATAACTCCCATATTCAAAAAAGGGGACAGAAATGAGATCTCAAATTACAGGCCAATAGTTATTCTCTCAGTCCTGAGCAAAATACTGAAAAAGCTTGTCGCCACCCAAACCCTCGACTACATAGAAACCACAAACCTGCTCTGTGACACACAACATGGTTTTAGGAAAAAACATAGCACTTCTACAGCCCTTGCTAAACTCACATCAGATACTCTCTCCAACATGGATGATGGTCGGCTAACAGGTGCTGTTTTCATTGATCTTACCAAGGCCTTTGATCTTGTGGATCACTCCATACTCCTGTCCACCCTACAAATCATTGGTTTCTCCACTCCTGTTGTAAACTGGTACAGGAGCTATCTAACCGACAGGACCCATGCTGTGAAATTTAATTCTGCAACATCAGACAGCACCACAATCAATATTGGAGTGCCCCAAGGTTCAATTCTAGGCCCTCTTCTTTTTTCCCTCTTCATAAACAACATACCAAACGATGTCTCATCCTGCTCATCTCTTCTCTATGCTGATGACTTAGTCATTTATGCCAGTTCACATAACATAGACTATCTAAACTCATCTCTGACCACGGCCTACAACAGTATTCAAAACTGGCTAAGCAACCATCGACTAGTCCTTAACTCACACAAAACCAAAGCCATGCTCCTGGGCTCCACCCCAAAACTTAGATCCTGCACATCCCCCTTGAAAGTACTCGACCTGGATAGGAACTCACTAGAGGCAGTCACCTCATTTCAGTATCTTGGAGTTCTGCTTGACCAAACTCTGGACCTAAACCTCCACATTCAATCAACCTGCAAAACAGTAAATTGTAAGCTGGGGGCAGCCTACAGAACAAGCTATATATTAACGCCATCAGCTAAGCTAGCAATTGCCAGGGGGATCCTTCTCCCAACCCTAAATTACTGTGCTCCTATCCTGACTACTGCCCATAAATCAGCACTACAGAAATGGGACATCACCTATAATAATGTCTGTCGTTATGCATCTAAGGCCCCTCGTCTTAAGCATCGTTGTCAGCTGTATAGTGACCTAGGCTGGCTCTCCTCGTCTGCAACCAGACTATACCATCTCGGCTGTCTATGTGACTCCATTATTAGGCTGGAAACCCCAGCATCACTGGCTGAGTTACTACGTCCCATCACTTCAAACCATGGTCTGAGGTCAATAGACAAATCACTAATAAGGGTACCCTGGTGTCACACCACCAAAGGCACCAGGGCCTTCGGGTATGCTGCCCCCCAGATGTGGAACAAGCTGCCACTGGACCTCAGGCAATCTTCATCTCACTACCACTTTAAATGTGGGCTACGACATTACCTAGCTACTACTGAACAGTGTACCTGTTTCAACCCTACCTGACCATGCCCATGAAACCCTGCCCCTCACCTATCTCCTCCCTACAAACCAATTTGTCCTGCTACCACACCCCTACCTCCCCCCCCCTCCCCTTCCTCTAGCATCTCCCTAAACTCACTTACTTGCTTATTGCCTTCTCTCTCCTGCTTGTTGTACTTTATGTCTACCAGTAGAACATGGCATAACCCTGCTTCTGAAACTGTAACTACTCTGCTTGTTACATACTGTACTGAACAATGCTATTTTTCTGTACTGACCATTGCTGTTTTACTTCTATCCGTGTCTTCACATCTATTTTAGTCACATTGCCTAATGTCATGTACTTTGCTTTACTGTCTAAACACTTTATTGCCTTACAAACTTTATTGTCTATGTAAACACCCACTGTATGAATTATCTTGTACCCTCCTGGGTCGCACCTGAAAATAGTCACCTACTGGCTAGTGCACTTACCCGATAAACATAAACTAAATAAATAAAATCCAGAATTCTTAGAATGAGAGTGGTGTACAGGCCACCATCTCAGATGGAGGAGTTAGACAGGGAACTAACGGGACAGATCAGGAGGACCTGCGAGAAGGGTAGTGTGGGGATTGTGGGGGACTTCAACATGCCAAGAGTGGACTTGAGAACCCCAACAACCAGGAACAGAAGAGAGCGGGTACTGCTGGATGCCTTCCAGGACAGCTTCCTGCTGCAAATGGTCAGTGAACCAACAAGGTTAGGGAATACCCTTGACCTTGTGCTGGCAAATGAGGACTTTGTGAGAGAACTTACAGTGGAGGAACCACTGTCAGGGAGTGACCACCACTCAGTATGTTTCACATTGGATAGGGGCAAGGAAGGAGTGGAATCTGGCACAAGAGTGCTGGACTTCAGGAGGGCCAACTTTGGGAGGATGGGGGAAGTGGTAAAAGGGTACCTGGCCAGAATTCAATCTAGTATGGACACTAACCAGAGGTGGGAGCTCATGAAGCTGGGGATAGTGGAGGCAACCAAAACCTGCTGCAAGGCCCAGAGCAAGAAGGCTAGGGCTAAGAAAACTGAGCTGGTTGAGCAAGGAGGTAATGGAAAAGGTAAGGAGGAAAAGAGCTGCCTTTAGGAAGTACAAGAAAACAGGGAGGGGGAGGACAGGGAGAAGTACTTGACAGAATCGAAGGAGGTAACAAGGGCAGTAAGAGAGCCAAAGCATCTACTGAACTCAGGCTGGCACAAGGCATTAAGAAAGGGAGAAGGACTTCTAGGTGCTCCAGGAGAAAAGGAGCTGTAAGGAACACATAGTAAGGATTAGGAAGGCAGGGGGTTGGGTGGAAGCAGGGTGCGATAAGGCAGAAGCACTAAATGAGTACTTCTGCTCAATATTTACTAAACAGAAGAGGGAAGTGACACCCAGGGGAGGAGAAATGGTAGAAACAGGGGGGAAGGGGTGACAGATGGGGAAATCACGGAGGGCAGAGTTCAGGAGGGTTTGAAGGCACTGAGGATGGACAAGGCACCAGGCCAAGATGGCATCACCCCAGGGTACTGAAGGAGCTGGCAGAGGTCCTTGCAGGACCTTTGGCAGACCTATTTAATGCCTCACTACATTTAGGGTGTGTACCTCAGGACTGGAGGATGGCTCATGTGGTGCCCCTCCACAGGAGTGGCCCCAAGGATGAACTGGAAAACTACAGACCAGTGAGCCTCACATCCATCGTGGGTAAGCTAATGGAGACTACCCTGAAGGAGAGGTTGGTGGCCCTCCTAGAGGCCAAAGGACTACAGGACAGCAGACAGCATGGCTGCATATGGGGCAGATCCTGCCAAACCAACCTGGTAGAGTTCTATGACTGGGTAACTAGGCAACTGGACAGGGGCCATGCAATGGATGTCCTGTATCTGGACTTCAGTATGGCATTCAATTTGGTGGCACATGGAAATCTGGGAAGTAAGTTAGTAGGCACAGGGGCAGGTGCAAAGCTGATGAGATGGATAGGAAACTGGCTACAGAGAAGGCAACAGAGGGTGGTGGTGGGTGGGGAGTTCTCACACCTAAGGCTAGTGATGGCCGGTGTTCCACAGGGCTCGGTGTTGGGACCAGTGTTATTTGGGATATTCATTGCAGACATATTATGGGACATCAAGAGCAAGATCAGTCTGTTTGCTGATGATACTAAGGTAGCGGTGGTGGATGACCCACGGGATGGCAGGGGTTGCAGGATGATCTGGCAAAGCTTTAAACCTGGTCAGACACCTGGCAACTGAGGTTTAATGCCAAAAGTGCAAGGTGCTGCATTTGGGATGAAGCACCCAAGGAGGAGTTACCAGCTAGGGGGAGTGCAGCTAGCCCAGACAGAGGAGGAGAAGGATCTGGGTGTGCTCATTACAGGGTCAATGAACAACTCGGCACAATGTAGGAAGGCAGCTGCAAAGGCCAACAAAATGCTGGGTTGTATTGCAAGGGGTATATCCTCAAGGAAGGAGGAGGTGATTCTGCCACTGTATAGGTCATTAGTTAGGCCACACCTGGAGTACTGCGTGCAGTACTGGTGCCTGTATCTGGAAAGGGACATTAAGTTACTGGAGGGGGTGCAGCGCAAGGAGACAAAGATGATCAAGGGGCTGGGGGACTTATCATACGAGATGAGGTTGAAGGAGTTGAACATGTACACACTGGAGGAGAGGAGGACGAGGGGACATGATTGAAATCTTTAAATACATGAAGAAATAAACAAGACAGGTACAGATGGGCTGCCCAAGTAAGGGAGGGACACCAGGGGCCATGATATGAGACTGGAGGAGGAAGGTTCAGGAGGAGATTAGGAGACACTTTTTACAAAGAGGGTGACTGGGTGGAATGCATTACCTGCAGAAGTGGCATCCAGTAGAACAGTGGACTGCTTCAAAGGGGATGGGACAGGACAAGGGGGAGGGTCAATGAAGGGGAAGGGTGGAAGAGAGGGGCAGCTGCAGAATAAGGGGTACTAGCTGCACATTCAAGCAGACTTAATAGACCTCTAGGCCTTCATCTGCTGGCAAATTTCGTATGTTCGTATTTTGCACATTGACCACACCATTGTGCGCTACATGTGCCAAAACACATTTTGGGGGAGAAGTGAAAAATGACAGCTGTGCTGTTCATAAGGAGGTGTCGTAAAATGGCAATGTTGAAAATCTGGAGTGAAAATATTACAAATTTGTGAAGTTATGAAGGTGTGTGGAAATTGCATAACGCACGCTCATTGCACAGTCATTTAATGGACTTTCATCACCAAAGTTTAAAAATAGGCATTTTAGGACCTCTGCTCTTGAACAGTGTCACTGTGATTCTCTTAATCTGTCCCATACTGAGTTCCCACAGTGTCCATGCTATTCTGTGCTGGAAATGCGAAAACACATTTCGTCCAGCACATGAAAAATGGCAGCTGTACTGTTCATAAGGAGGTGTGGAAAAATGCCAATGTTGAAAATCTTGAGGGAAAATATTACAGATTCATGAAGTTATGAGCGTGCATGGAAACTGCAATGCACGCTCATAAAACAATTTCTGGATTTTTTTCACCAACTTTGCAACATAGACTTTTTGAGAGCCTACCTCATGAACAGTGGTACTGTTGTTTTGTTAATCGGGCCCAAAAAGTGATTCCGTGCAGTAACTGCAAAATCACCTTTTGGGACCGAATAATGCCATGACAGTGGCTGAATTCATGAGGAGGGGTCCCAATAACCCCATAGAAACATAGAAACATAGAATTTGATGGCAGATAAGAATCGCTTGGCCCACCTAGTCTTCCCATTTCCCTACTTAACAGATAAGCTGCAGATCCTAGTTAACCAACAGCTTAATTCCTCCTACCCCCCACCAAGACTGCCTTATGTCTGTCCCATGCATTCTTGAATTCCCCTACTGTTCTTGACTCCATGACCTCCTCAGGGAGGCTGTTCCATGCATCCACAACCACCTCTGTGAAAAAATATTTCCTCACATTACCTCTGAGCCATCCCCCCATCTTTAAATTGTGCCCCCTTGTTCTTGCACATCTCTTTTTCTGAAAGATGCCACCCTCTTGGACTTTGTTGATTCCCTTGAGGTACTTGAACATTTTATCATGTCCCTCTCTCCTCCTTACCTCAAGGGAATACATATTAAGCTCCTTTAGTCTTTCTTCATATGTCTTCTGGTGCAGACCCTGACCATTTGGTTGCCCTCCTCAGACAGCCTCCACTCTGTCTATCTCTTTATGGAGATGGGGTCTCCAGAACTGCACACAGTACTCAGGTGGGGTCTCACCAACTGTCTGTACAGAGGAGAACAACTTCCTGTTTTCTACTATTGATGCCTCTCCCTATGCATCCCAGTATCCCCCAACCTTCCTTACTGCCTTCTCACATTGCTTGCCCACCTTTAGGTCATCTGATATAATTACCCGAGGTCCCTTTCCATTTTACTGTTCTCAGTATCTCACCCCCATTGTGTACTCTTCCCTGGTTTTTGCTTCCAGGTGCATTACCTTGCACTTCTTTGCATTGAATCTGAGCTGCCGTACATTTGACCATTCCTCCAACCTTGCCAAGTCCCTTCTCATCCTTTCCACTCCATCTGGTGTATCAACCCTGTTGCAGATCTTTGTGTTGTCTGCAAGAGACATACTTTTCCTTCCAGTTCCTCTGCAATGTCACTTATAAAGGCGTTAAAAAGGACCGGTCCCAGTACTGAACCCTGCAGTACCCCGATAGTAACCCTCCTTTCTTCACTGTGGGCTCCATTTACTACTACCCTTTGCATCTTGTTGTCTAGCCATTTTTTAATCCAGGCTATCACCTTGGGACCCACTCCAAGGCTGGCTAACTTGTGTATTAATCTTTTGTGTGGGACTGTATCAAATACCTTGCTAAAATCTAGGTAAGCCATGTCCACTCCCTGGTCTACTACTTTGATCACCCAGTCAAAGAAATCTATTAGATTTGTCTGACATGATCTTCCTGCTGTGAATCCATGCTGCCTTGGGTCCTGTGCCCCACTGGCCTCTAGATACTCAACAATTCTTTCCTTCAGAAGTGATTCCATCATTTTCCCTGCCACTGAGGTCAGACCAACTGGTCTGTAGTTTCCTGTCTCTGTCTTGCTCCCACTTTTGTGAAGAGGAATCACATCTACCCTCCTCCAGTCCTCAGGTACTACTCCACCCTCCCATGATTTGTTAAAGAGAGTAGTCAGCGGTGTCACTATTTCTACCCTTATTTCTTTTAGAATTCTTGTGTGAATCCCATCAGGCCCCATTGCTTTGTCCACCTTCAATTTTATTAGTTCTTTCAGAACCCTTTCTTCTGTAAATGGACTGGTATCGACCCCCGTCTTCAGAGTGTTTCTCTTGTTTGGTTTAGGTACCTCCTCCTCCTCTTCCTTTGTGAATACTGAACAGAAATATTCGTTCAGTATCCCTGCTTTTTCATTGTCACCCTCTACCCACATTCCCTCCCCTTTATTAAGCCTCAGTATCCCTCCTTTGGTCTTTCTTCACTCCCTAATGTACCTATAAAATGTTTATCCCTCTTCTTAACAGAGTTGGCTATCTTTCCTCAGTTTGGGCTTTTGCTATTCTGACTGCCTTCCCAGCCTCTTTCTGCTTTAACTGATAAAGTTCTCTGTCCTGCTCCTTCTGTGTTTCATTATATTTCCTGAATGCTATCCTTTTCTCCTTAACCTTCCCTGCCACCTCTTTTGAGAACCATAGTGTTTTTTTCTTTCGTTGTGTTTTGTTGATTTGCTTTACACAGAGGCTTGCTGCCTCTGTGAAGGCTGTTTTGATTACTCCCCATTGTTCCTCCACCCCTCCATCTTGCCTGTTTGCTAGTGCTTTTCTGAGGCACGCTCTCATTTTCCCAAAGTCAGCCCTCCTAAAGTCCAATACTCTTGCTTTTGTATGGCTTGATTGTATGGCTGTGTTTATCATGGACCACACTGTTGGTAGTCGCTTGTTCCCAGATGGCTACCCACTTCTAAATCTGAGATTCTTTCTCCGTCCCCATTTGAGAGTACCAGATCTAAGATTGCTCCCTCCCAAGTGGGTTCCAATACTAGCTGTCTGAGGCATGCCCCCTGTAGGGCATCAAGAATGACCCTGCTCTTGGATGTGCCTGCAGCAAAGGTGCTCCAGTTAACATCTGGCATATTCAGGTCCCCCATCAACAATATCTCCCCTTTTTCTGCCATTCTAAGGAAGCCTTCTGCCATTTCCTTGTCCATTCCCTCCCCCTGAGATGGAGTCTGTATACAACCCATGAGGATTGTGGTGCCATTTCCTGTCTCCAGGGTGACCCAGAGTGTCTCATCTGCTCCCTGTTTACTCTTTAGCTCTGTTGCTTTGATCCTTCCTTTACATGAGAGCTACTCCTCCTCTTCTTTTACCCTCCTGTCCCTCCTCTAGATTGTGTATCCTGGTATGTTGACATCCCAGCCATGGTTCTCAGTGTACCATGTTTCTGTGACTGCCACAATATCCAGGCAATCCTCTTCCATCAAGGCCACTAGTTCAGGGAGCTTGTTACACAGACTACAGGCATTGGTACTCATCACCCTCCACTTTTAGATGGCCTTACCCCTTTTAGCCCCATTTCTGTCCTTACTGCCTTTGGCTTTTTGTACATTTACCTCTGTCCTGCTCCGTAATGACTTCTCTACCTTGGTGTTTACCTCACTAATTACCGTATTTTGTGGGGGGAGGCTTGGATTTCCTTGCTGCCTTTCAGTGTCTCCCCCTTTGGCTAGTTTAAGTGCTTGCCAATGAAGCATTTAAACCTCTTACCTAGGATCCTGGTCCCCCCCTGGACAGATGCAGACCATCGCACCAGTATAGGTCTGCATCCCTCCAGGTGGCTCCCCAGTCCCCAATGAAGCCAAAACCCTGAGCTCCACACCAGTTTTTCAACCATTCATTGAATTCCCTGGTGAGGAGTACCCTAGCATCACCCTTGCCATAGACAGGTAGCACCTCAGAGAAGGTTACTGTATGCGCTACTTGTCTAAGGCCCATCCCCAACTCTACAAACTCCTCTTGCACTGCTCTGATCCCATTCCTAGCCAGGTCATTTGCCCCTAGGTGGACAATGACATCCAGCTCCCTCCCTTGTGCAGCTGCTCCCACGATCCTGAGGATTCGCTTCCTGTCCCTCCAAGCCATGGCACCAGGCAGGCACCTTACCTCCCTCTCCCTTCCTCCCCATTTCTACTCCCCTAATGATTGGAGTCCCCACCAGGAGTTGTTTCCCTACCCTGTGAGCGTCTCCCTTCCACCTCCTGTGGGTCTCCTTTGTGAAGTTTCCCAGCATCCTCCTTGGCCTCCACTGCAGGTGCCTCCATAGAGGATCCACTATCCACCAGAAGAGCGAATGAATTGTGGAGAGGTACAGTTGGAGGGATGCAACTCTGTTCCACCACCCTCTCCCTCCCTAAGCCCACCCTGGTCCAGCCTCTCCTCTTTCTTGGCAACCTCTGAGGTAGTGGCATTGGCCCTGGTGGTCCCTGGGTGGGGGAGGAGGTTTCACGAATCCTAGCCAGGTCAGCCTGGAGATGGGCAATGTTGAAAATGTTGGTAGCAAAATTACCAAAAATGCCTGAGATATGCACCAAAGTTGAAAAAAACCCTATCTGGCGCTGAGGGACATAAAATGAGGATTGTTAAATGTTTTTATTGTTTAACGATTTTATTAAAATATTTTGATGACTGCCTTACACAGCATCAATACTGTAAAGTAGGGAAGTCAAATTACTATATATAGAGGATCACCGTGTACAGTACTCAATATAAGTTTCAAGTTCAAGTTTCAGTTTATTTGCAGGAAAACACTATTGAACACACTCATTTACAAGGTGGTCCCTCTAATATAATAATAATAAGATGATATAAGCCCTAATGTGATTTATTTTGACATCTGAAATTTCAAGATGTACTGTAGCCAATATGTGATTGTGTCAAATGTAGTATTACCGGGGGTTAACTCTTCTGCCTACGTTTCTAAGAAACAATTATTTAAAAGCAGTGCATACTAAAACAGATTTACATTTTTCACAATTCCAGTAGGGCAGTACCTATAATGATCAATGTCTCATAGGGCTTTTTCCAGTTTGTAGAGAATCAATTTCAGTTTCCCACTGCAGAGGTATTAGTAAAAGAAATCCAGACTCCTGTTAACTTTTCCACCATTTGACTGCATATACAGCTATCTTTTCAGCAACTTCACTGTCAAGTCACTGAGTGGGAATAAAAAAAGCTACATTCTTGAAGTCATAATGTTCTGTACTGACTGGTCCAGTTGATCAACTGTCCAAACTTCCTGCATGTGAGAAACAGGTAAGTGGAGTGCTGGACCACTTAGTAATTAAATGAGAATTGTAAATCTCTGGCTCTGTCAGTTCAGAGCTGACCCCACTGTAAAGAATGCAGCTGCCCCCTCTATGCACACGTGTGTGTGTGTGTGTGTGTGTGTGTGTGTGTGTGTGTGTGTGAGAGAGAGGGAGGGAATGTGGGGGGAGGCCGTGGGAGATAACAGCTGCAGACTACTGTGTTTACAGAACACAGCTGATTGTGACATGAGTTTCTTTGAGCATAAAGGCATCTCATTAACTGGCCTAACTGAAACAATGTGTTTCTTGCACTTGTGAGCAAGCAACACATAAAAAAACATTGAATTGAATAACCTAGTTCAACATACAGTACATTTGCTTTGTAAAATATGGTTTGTTAGGTGCATGAAAGGGGAGTGGTATAGGATTTTTTAGTGTAACCTTTCTGTTATTCTGGGAAGGTTGATGTTACTGTATCTCAAACATAATATCTCTGTTCGTAAACAGGTTCACTATACTGTCTCTGGTAGGATTCACCCTGATTTTAGATCTTATTCTTTGGATTAGAACCCCCCTAATATAAGGAGATAGCAACCCAGGCCTCTCAATCTTGTCCCAGATAAGTTTGTACAAGGCAGCGGTAGCAGCTGAGTTTACAAAAAAGTAGCAGTATTTGTTAGTAACCATATTGATCTTTTTTTCAGCAATAATGTTTGTCTGGCAGAAATATAAAAATACCACATTTTCTTTCTTTTCTTTCATTCCAGAACCAAGACATGGTATTTTGAAGTATTTATAAGTTCCCTCTCCTGTGCCATTCCTGTAATTAGAACAATTAAATATCTTGGTACAGGGTTGTACTGTTTACCTTCAGAAACGTGTAGTGGCTCCATCCATATAGTACATCCAAAGTATGAATCTAACATGTACATTCAGCAGGTATCCTCGAAGAGATTTTAAAAATTGTGAGTGATGCCATCACTGGTGATATGAGTCATAAATTACAAAATTAGCTGTGAAAGCTGTTTTAGCAATATCTGAGAAAACTAAAAATAAACTGACCATGAATCTTAGGATGTCAGTGTAACCCACCCACTGGTCCCCCTTGTTTAACAAGCAGGGCTGCTCCTCTCGCCACATGGTGCAAAAGAGAGGGGTGGGGATTTACATATTAGTTTATAGTACATTTCCTACTGAGCCTGCCATACACAGACAGGCAAACCAAGTGTGGCAACTACCTGGCACACACCTGGTGAGACCATTTACCATGGCCAGCAACCCAGGTCCCTGGGAGAAAATGTTTGCTCACAATTATGCTAGGTTTGTACTTCTGGACAAGAGCACGCAAGTATATCCAGACAAAGAAGCAATAATAATGCTGCCCAAACCAGGTTGGGATTCTAGAGTGTGGCTTTTATTCATGTAACAAAGTAGGAATAATCACAAAGCAAAAATGGACCCCCACAGGGCTATGTGTACTGGTACAGTATACTCTATTTAAAGGGGACACGGTTAAATGGGACATCCGCTTAATTGGGACGCCCTCTGGGCAACGAATTTGCTGCAATGTTATCCTATGAGACTGATGTCTCTTTAAATGGGTTGTTCATTCTGTTTAAATGGGACAATTAGTGAGTCCAGTGCACTATTGTCTTCACCTTTCTGCAGTCATTAGAAAGCAATTAGCGGCAATCAGTGTCCATTTACATTTTTGAAGCTACAAAAGGCCAACTACCAACAGGTGTTAAATCATTTATCCAGGGCTTCAGGGCTTCAGTACGACTGCCAAATATGTTAATCTATCTCTTAGTCAAAAAGTCAAGGTTATAGAATCCTTACAATAGCCGAATACGTCTCTTGCAATTGTAGAAATTGCTTCCGTAAGGCTGGTTTCCTACCTGATGATGAGAAAGGATTGGGTTACTGGGAGGTGCACCAGCTGCTGAAAGAAGACAGAATACAGAAAGAGAAGATGTGGACAAATGTGACCCAGACCACCCCTGAGACCAGTCGCTAACTCCATGACTGGTGTACCGCGCACAGGATCAAGTGAAGGAGCAAGACATGCTGTTCAGTTTTTGAGAGCCGCATCCTGAAGAAGCTTCATGAAGCTTCATGCCAATGCCGAATTACTACCTGTGTCCAGCAGATAAGTGATTCGCTAGCAAGCTACTAGTTGCTTTTTAAAGGTTTTATCAGCACAAGTGAAAAAAAAATGTTTTGCCAGCACTACAAAGTCACTTGCTCGCTGAAGAGCTGTAATCTCTAGAGTCAGTGTTTACTTGTTTTATGTTACTTTGTGTTGTGTTACTGTTGTGCAGTGCTTCCTTTTATAGTTTTAATGTGGATTTTATTTGTAGACTGTTGTTGTGCTTCTCTTAGAATGTACCACCATTACAAGTATAACACTTCCCTTAAAGGGGACGGTTGCTTAAAGGGGACGATTGGCATGCCACAAAGCCCTCCCCTTTAAGAGGCTTCTACTGTACTGCAGATTACTGAGGTAAAGAAATCCCTGAATTCCAATTTAACATAGGCATAATGAATACAACACAGCAAACTCTCTGATTCTGAAATGGAGGTTGGCACACATGGCCACAACTGGTACATTTCCTCTCGACTAGGCATACACGGCCAGTACTATGACACTTTCCCATCGACTAGGCATGATGTTACTGACTGGCTGCACTAGGCACACATGGCCAGTACTAGGACACTTTCCATATTTCATGAGGAATACTAGTGGTATCCACGACCACCAAAGGGCACATACTGGATCACAGAAAATCCAACCCATGTCTGGGTAACTATTTCCATCAGGCACTGGCCAAACGCACTGACTGAAAATTGAACTGGTGCCCAAACTGAACTCAGAGAGGTAAACTGGTTACTCCAGATGGAGAGTCTCCCACTTTTTGCTTCCAAGTTTATACTCGGCCACTCATCTGGTTAATAACACCCTCACAAAAAACTTGTAGATGCTGTCTTGAAATGTTTTTCACCTTTAACATATTACATGACTAAAAGTTCTGTACTTGGACAGTCTCTCTCTCTCTCTCTCTCTCTCTAGATTCCATAGTAGGCAGACACTTTAAAAAAAAACTGACACAGTCTAGGTGACAGGGTGCCTTTGTCAGAGAAAATTCACCAAGGAATGCAGGTGCCCCTCCTGGACTGAACACAAAAGTACTCACAGTTTCTGAAGTTGTCACAGGCAGCTTCACTACACAGAAAGGGTGAGGGGATTGCTCCTGAACCCTGAATATCGTCCCCATCCCTCTGGTGATGGGGCAAAGGAAAACCCACTTGGAATGATTTCCACCACTTCAATCTCTGTCTTCTATGTTCTTCTTCTAGAGTGAGAACAAACTACTCAGAACACAGTGGTAGCTCTCTCTCAGAGTTAAAATTAGGAGCTGTCTAGAGCTGCAGCCTCCTCTTGGAACTCCACTTTACAGACTGACTACTGAACATTCTAAAGCTATCTCCCTACAGCTAGCACGAGTGTGGCTTATGCTGCTGCGACAGTTCCATGATTACATCATCCTCCAGCTCAGCTGACACTGAAACCAGAGAATGACAGTGTGAAACCCATTTAACTGGCATTTCACTAGCTGCCTTCCCTGCCTGCCACTGATTCTAAGTGGGATTCTAGTAACCCCTGGCAACAGAGGGGGTTACATCAGAAGTACATGTCTGCCAAAAATCTGTGATGAAATGTTTTGCTGACTAACAGATGCTGCTGCTTTAAAGAGCCCATGACAGCAGTTGCAAAACTTTGAAGAAAGTAAGATTTATATTCAACACCATCCCATTTTCTTTATTACTTTATATATTTTCAATAATTAATTCCCCATTTTCTTGCAAATACCCCAGTAGTAAGAGAACAAAGGCGAGAACTACAGAATAAAATATAAAATATAAGCAAGATTTATATCTCAAAATTACATTTTTTCAAAGTTGTCTCAACTGCATCAGGAACTCTTTAAACTACAGCTAGAGAATAACCTTGTAGAAAAGGGTGTACAATCTTTCTTTCTTTTTCTTTCTTCCTTTCTTCCTTTCTGTCCCTGTAGTTACTTATATCCTCAGGATTTGTGGATTCTGAGCTTGTTTCCTAATATGCACTGCAAAATGATTAGCCAGTTTTATTTGTATCTTATAAGAACAGAAATAATTTAAAAAAAAAAAATTTCCAAATAGAATGATACAGTTACCATAATGATGATTATAACAATTCATTCTGTAACTAGATAAAAAGTCAAATGTAAAGACAGCCTTGTTATTATCGACTGAGAAATGCTTATCTTCTAAAAGACAAAGGAAATACCATGTGGTTTGGTGCATACAATATTGAAGCGTGAAACAGGATATCTATCACAGGTTTAAAAGGCACTGTGGTCTATTGCTAAATGTATGCCTCCTGGCCAAAAATACATCACTGATGCAAAGCAGAGCTAGAAGCAGTTCCCAAGTGAAGTTGGGGTGTTGTTGTTGAGCTTGGTTAGCTGAGTAAATTAATGTAAAAAAGGAAATGTTCTGCTGAAGCACTCAATGTATTCTTTTGTTCAGTCTTCACAAATTAGCAGAATGGTAGCGGTCCAGCACTAAACAGAACAGAGCACCCTGCACGGGAGGCAGACACAAGCCCCTTCACAAGGGAAAGGGTGCTGAAAGAACTAGAAAAAGTAAGGACAGACAAAGCCATAGGACGGAACAGTATTCATCCAAGAATACTGAGACAGCTTCGAAAAGAAATAGCTGCACCATTAACTCAGCTATACAATGAATCTCAGGAAAGCAGCAAGGTGCCACTTGACCAGAAAAGGGCTACCATGGTAGCCTTGCATAAAAGTGGCAGCAGGGAGGAGACAGGAAATTACTGTCTGGTCAGCTTGACCTCAGTGGTGGGTAAAATCCTGGAGACACTACTTAAAGAAAGGATAGTAGGCTTCCTAAAAGAGACAGGAAAATACCCCAAATAGCAAGGGTTTACCTCAGGTAGATCATGTCAGACTAACATGATCAAATTCTTCGAATGGGTAACCAAAGCAGTGGACTGGGGGAGGGGCAGTGGACACAGTGCACTTGGACTTTAGCAAGGCCTTTGACACCATTACACATAAGAGGCTGATCAAAAAACTCGAACACACAGGAGTTGGTCATATGATACAGTAGTAAGCTGGGTAGTACAATGGCTGCAGGATAGAACTTAGAAAGTTACAGTAAATAGCATCATGCCCAAAGAGGGTTATGTAACCAGTGGAGCCCCTCAGGGATCAGTACTGGGTCCAGTCCTCATCAACATATTCATCAGCGAAATTGCTGATGGTGTTGAGCATAAAATCTGCCTATTCACAGATGATACAAAACTATGTAATATGATGGACAAAAAGGAGGGAGCCTCCAGCATAAAGGAGGACCTCAAGAAACTTGAATAGTGGTCCAAAGACTGGCAACTTGGATTTAATGCTAAAAAATGCAAAATGATGCACCTGAGAAAACAGAACCCAAGAACTCAGTACTTTCTAGATGGGCATTGACTTTGAAGAGACCAAGACTTAAGCATAATCATATTGAACAACCTTAAAGTGGGGAATCAATGCAAGAAAGCAGCACAAAATGCAAGCAGTATCCTCAGATGCATAGGCAGGGGAATAACTAACAGGAAACTAGAAATGATCATTCCACTCTATAGATCCCTGGTGAGGCCACACCTGGAGTACTGCATCCAGTTCTGGAGGCTCCTCCTGAAGAAGGACATAGAGCACTTGGAATCAATTCAGAGAAGGACCACAAACATGGTGCAGGGCCTCAATCATAAGTCATATGCATCTAGACTCCAAGACCTAAACTTGTACTCCTTGGAACAGAGAAGGGACAGAGGGGATATGATAGAAATATTCAAATGCATGCAGGGTATACATACTGCTCAGGCAGGCAGCCTCTTCCATGCAAACAGAGAGGTGTGTACAAGAGGGCACAACCTACGGCTGAGAAGGGGAAGGCTCAGAGGTAATATCAGGAAGTACATTCTTATGGAGAGGGTAATAGACACATGGAACAGCCTGCACCCAGAGATGGTTGCAGCAAAGACTGTGAATGCATTTAAACACTCATGGGACTGGCATTATTGTGTAAACAAAACCAACAAAATATAGGGAAGGGGGGGTAGGTTCATTTGCAGATTAGATGGGCTGCATGGTCTCTATCTGCCAACAAATTCTTATGTACTTAGTTATATTATTTTCTAAAAAGCAGCAGTGCATTTTTTTTCTAATTTGTTACCTACTTCCAGTCTTGCGACTGAATTGTTGCTTATAAAATATCTCCCTTGCTCTTAGGCAAATTAATCTCCTTTTCGGAATCTTTGTAAAACTATTTGAAAATAATAAGCAAACATGTGCATGTTTAGCACTGCTAACCAAGGGTAAGAATGGCTTTTATAATTATCTCTTCTAAAGCTAGTCAGTTTTAACACAGGTGATTTAAACTTGTTCGGCCAAATAGTCAAACCATTAGCACAGTTCTTAGTACCATGCAAATGGGCTATAGCATTTTTGTCAGTCTGTTAGTGTGCACACTGATATATTCCTAAGTACACTTAGTGCAATACTTAAGCAATAAGGCATGATGGGGGTGTTATGATGGGATAACGGCCCACTTCAGGGTGGGTTGAAGCACAAGGCATAGCGGAGGGCTTCCACCACCTGAGAAGGGCCATTAGTCCACCATAACACACCCCTTGGAGTGCCTTATTGCCATTATGAAATGGGTCATTTTTAGTAAATTTTATACATTTTTAAACATAATGCTTTCAGCTGGGCTGTTGTGCTTGGATAACGGCCCAGTTGAAAGCAGCTCTCAGCCAATCAGAATTCAGCATTCTTTCTACCCATTTCATAATAAATGGTTAGTGTGGTGGCACTAAATCACATGGCTGTGCACATGCAAATGAGGTGAACCTCTTGCATACAGGACACGGTAGAATGTTGGTAGCATTTTGGAAGCTCTAAAACCCAAGGCTCCCTTGGCAGTGCTATTTAATGCCTCCCAAATCCTACTTTTTACAACATGAAAAATAGTTCACCACATACTGTACTTCTCAACCTGTCAGCATTAAAGTGCATAGTAATGGTCTTCAAAATTCAGAGCAAAATGGCCACAACATGCAGCAGTAGAATAATACTGTATAGCAGTTTAAATATGAGCTAGCTGCCAGCCTGGTGGTGCTGAGGGCTGAGGTGCTGGTTGCCTTACCTCGCACTATGCTGACAACCCAGGTTCGGAAATGAGCGCAGGTCGTCAGGGGTTGGCAGGGTTGGAAAGGGATTGAACGTCCGAGGGACTGCTCTCCCTCTCTGGGGAGGGGGGGTGTGCCAGTGATCAGCATTGGCTGGCCCATAGCAGTGGCTGGGGGCAGTGTGCTGATGCTGTAAACACTAGGGGCAGAGTTGGAGCCAACGTCTGGAGGCAGCGCATGTGGATGCATGCGCGTTCTCTCCACTGATGTCCTGCACGCCTCTCTCTGCAGGGGAGAAAGTAGAAAAAATGGAACCCTCACCATGGATGACAATGGTCCCCCCTCATAGCGCCGCTGGGAGGGCACCTCCTCCGAACTGGATCCAGACTGGTGGGTCAGTACCTCCCCAACCCCCACCATGAGGGGTAAGCCATGGAGGCTGAAGGGGAAGGGTCTGACACCCGGTCGGTGTGGAAGGGGGACATCAGATGGTTAAGGTGAGGGGCTCCCAGAAACAACACCAAAAAAAAAGATATGAGCTAGTTATGTTTAGCACAGTTCCAGCTGATGGAGTGTTTCTCACATGGCTGTTTTCACACTTGAGCCATCACGTTAAGATGTACAGTGTCGTTGCTCCATAGATTCCAGAAAATGGGAAAATGTGGGAGTGCTGATGTTTGGAAAGGGCACAGGATAAAAAAGATAGTTTGTACAAGCAAAGGATCTTTTCAATGCTCTAAAGTGGGGGTGCTACAGCCCACCGCATCCACAGGCTCTGGCACTTATATACTGCTCTAAAATCACCTGATCAAATGACAATCAGCATTGATTATCTCTGATGATCAGCTGCTGTTACAGAAGGGCTCTCTAGCCCACTCTCAGATACACTACAATGGTAGTGATAATGCAGTAACTACACTAATCCCTCTAACACCTGTAAAGGTCACATACCAAAGGTAGCAATAACCATAGCTGATTGTAGGGTTATCTGTCTCGAGTGGTGTAATAAGCTATGTCTCTCCTGTGGCGGATTCAGAGCAAGTTAGTTAAAAGAATATAACCCTTTGAAACCAAAGCACTGGTTTCTGAAGATCTCACTGATAAGGCAGGGATTGAAAATGCTGCAGCAAAATCTGTAATCCAGGAATTAGCTGCCATATCTTTGCTGTCTCCCCAAAAACACATCTCTTCACATATGTGACCAACTCTGCAGACACATGCTTCAAGGTTGGAAAGTATGCCTCTAAAAACAGTGTCATGATAGTAATAAGATACCATGGCAGTAAATATAGGTCCCCATCAATGAAAGCACTGTTTGAAAATGTAAAACAGATGTCATTGCCCAGCTGTATATAACACCCAATCCAATTCAGCCATCATCAGGTTTGCCCAAACGACCACATTGCTGACTGGCTGTATTGATGGAGGACTTGGAGGAGGAGCTCTATAATGTTGCAGAGTGCTTGCATGTACAAGAGGCAGTTGTGAATGCCCAACTGGTGCACACTGTGGCACTGGGAATAGTGAAGACTAGCTGGACTAATCTGTTAGCTAAAAAAATTGTGGACACTTATATGGACCAAAAAAAGGGATTGGGCTTTTCTTCACTGAATGGATATACAAACATACATACAAACATACAAAGAAGCCAGCAGAAGAAGACCTTTTGGTCTATTTAGTCTACTTGTATTGCAGGGTCCACAGCTTGAGCTACTGTACCTGCCCCCCTCACCACTCCACTCATTCTCCCTATTCATGATCCTTACCTTCCCCCTATGCCTATCCCAGCCTATCTTAAAGCTGCCCACTGTCTTCAATGAGATCAGCTCTTTTGGCAGTGCATTCCAAGTGTCCACCACCCTCTCTATGAATAAGTGCTTCCTGATTGCCCTCCTAAACCTCCCACCCTCCAGCTTAAGGCTGTGCCCCCTCATGTTATGGTTACCTCTCAGCTTAAAGAAACTCTCCTTATCCACCTTATTTATCCCTTTCAAGTACTTGAAGGTCCCAATCATGTCCCCTCCCTCTCTCCTGTCCTCCAGGGAGTACATGTTCAGTTTCCTCAACCTCTCCTCATATGCCTTACCCTGCTGACCTGCTAGTCAAGGTCGGAGGTAATGATAAGCAGCAGGGGATTCCCATCCACCCCCTACAAAACAGGGTACTAAATGAGGTAAAGACTAAGGTAGAAAGGTCAGTAGGCAGCAGGACAGGGGTGAATAATAAGGACAGGGATGGTGCTACAAGAGGTAAAGCCATCAAAAACTGGAAAGCAATGAGTACTAATGCCTGTAGTCTGGGTAACTAGCTTCCTGAATTAGTGGCCTTGATGGAGGAGGAACATCGGGATATCATAGTAGTCACAGAAACATGGTACACACAGAACCATGACTGGGACGTAAACATACCAGGATACACTATCTACAGGAGGGACAGGGAGGATAAAAGAGGAGTAGCTCTCTACATAAGGGAAGGAATCAAAGCAACAGAACAAAAGGGTAAACAGGGAGAAGAGGAAGCACTGTGGGTCAATTTGGAGGCAGGCAAAGGCACCACAATCTGCACAGGGGTTGTATACAGACCCCCATCTCAGGGGGAGGACATGGACTAGGAAATGACAGAAAGTATCCTTATAATGGCAGAAAAAGGGGAGATATTGCTGATGGGGGATCTGAATATGACAGATGTTAACTGGACTGCATTTGCAGCAGCCACTTCTAAGAGTGGGGTCATTCTAGATGCCCTACATGGGGGATGCCTTAGACAACTAGTGTTGAAACCCAGTCAAGAGGGAGCAATCTTAGACCTGGTACTCTCAAATGGAGATGGCGAGAGGATCACAGATTTAGAAGTGGGTAGCCATCTGAGAACTAGTGACAATTGAAAAGTATGGTTCACAATAAATGCATCAGTAGAGTCAAGTCATACAAAGGCAAATGTACTGGACTTCAGGGGGGGCTGATTTTGCCAGAATGGGTGAGTGCCTAAGGAATGCACTAGCAAATGGGCAGGAAGGAGGAGTGGAAGAACAATGGGGAATAATCAAAACTGCCATCACAGAAGCAACAAGTCTTTGTGTGCAGCAAATAAACAAAACGATGTAAGAAACCACTATGGTTCTCAAAGGAGGTGGCAGGGAAGGTTAGGGAGAAAAAGAAAGCATTCAGGAAGTACAAGGAATAAGAGAAGGAGCAGGATAGATAATTGTATCAATTAATGCAAAAGAAAGCAGGAAAGGCAGTCAGAACAGCAAAGGCCCAAACCAAGGAAAAGATAGCCAACTCAGTTAAGAAGGGGAATAAAACCTTTTATAGGTACATCAGGGAGTGAAGGAAGACCAAGGGAGGGATATGAGGCTTAACAAAGGGGAAGGGGGGTGGACAGAGGGTAACTGTGAAAACGCAGAGATACTAAACAAATGTTTTTGCTCAGTATTCACAAATGAAGAGGGGGAAGTACCAAAACCAAACAATAGAAACACTCTAGATATGGGGGTTGATACCAGCTCATTCACAGAAGAAAGGGTTCTGAAAGAACTCTTAAAACTGAAGGTGGACAAAGCAATGGGGCCTGATGGGATTCATCCCAGAATTCTAAAAGAACTAAGTGTAGAACTACTGACACCACTGACTACCCTCTTTAACAAATCATGGGAGGATGGGGTGGTACCTGAGGACTGGAGGTGGACAAATATGATTTCACTTCACAAAAGTGGAAGCCGGGCAGAAGCAGGAAACTTCAGACCTGTTAGTTTAACCACAGTGATTGGGAAAATGATGGAATCACTTCTGAAGAACAGAACTGTTGAGTACCTAGAGGCCAGAGGAGCGCAGGACCCAAAGCAGCATGGATTCACAGTGGGAAGGTCATGTCAGATGAATCTAATAGATTTCTTTGACTGGGTGACCAAAGTAATAGATCGAGAAGGGGCTGTGGACATGGCCTACCTAGAATTTAGCAAGGCATTTGACACAGTTCCACACAAAAGATTAATATACAAGCTGGCCAGCCTGGGAGTGGGTCCCAAGATGGTAGCCTGGGTAAAGACTTGGCTGGAGAATAGGACACAGAGGGTAATAGTAAATGGAGTCCACTCTGAAGAAAGGGGGGTTACTAGTGGGGTACCACAGGGTTCAGCACTATGACCGGTCCTCTTTAATGTCTTTATAAGCGACATTGCAGAGGGATTGGAAGGAAAAGTATGTCTCTTTGCTGATGACACAAAGATCTGCAACAGAGTTGATACACAAGGTGGGGTGGAAAGGATGAGAAGGGACTTGGCAAGGCTGGAGGAATGGTCAAATGTATGGTAGCTTAGATTCATTGCTAAGAAGTGCAAAGGAATGCACCTGGGAAATAAAAACCTAGGGGAAGAGTACACAATGGGGGGTGAGAGACTAGCAACAACAAAAATGGAAAGGGACCTGGGAGTAGTCATATCAGATGACCTAAAGGTGGGCAAGCAATGTGAGAAGGTAGTAAGGAGGGCTGGGGGATACAGGGATGCATAGTGAGAGGCATCACCAGTAGAAAACAGGAAACTGTTATCCCTCTGTACAGACAGCTGGTGAGACCCCATCTGGAGTACTGTGTGTAGTTCTGGAGACACAATCTCTGCAAAGACATAGACTGGATGGAGGCAGTCCAGAGGAGGGCAACTAAAATGGTGCAGGGTCTGCACCTGAAGACATATGCAAAGAGAGAGACTTAAGGAGCTTAATATGTATAGCCTCAAGGAAAGGAGGGAGAGGGGGGAGACATGATAGAAACTTTCAAGTACCTCAAGGGAATCAACAAAGTCCAAGAGGGTAGCATCTTTCAGAAAAAGAAGTGTGCAAGAACAAAGGGGCACAATTTGAAGACTGGGGGGGTGACTAAGAGGTAATGTGAGGAAGTATTTCTTCATGGATAGGGTTGTGGATGCATGGAACAGCCTTTCTGAGGAGGTTGTGGAGTCAAAAACAGTGGTGGATTTCAAGAATGCCTGGGACAGTCATAAGGCAATTCTAAGGGGAGGGGGTAGGAAGAAGTAGGCTGTTGGTTAACTAGGATCTGCAGCTTATCCATTAAGTACGTGTGAGCTGGCGCAGGTCTCTTTGTGGACTAATTGATAGCATGACACAGTTGCAGTTGTAAAAGAATGAAATTTATTCAGTTCTATCTCAAAATTTCTTCATAGCAGGACAAATATAACATCAGCGGACTGGTGCGACAACAAAATAAAATAATCAGAATGGCAAATAAACTTTATCCCATGACTTTACACGGCTTGAAAGGTGTTCTTCTAACACCTGCTGGAACATTCACAGAGCTCCCTGGCATTCACCTCCAGACCCAGGGCACAATCTAAACTAACACTCTCAAATGACAGTCCTTTCATACAGGGAAATTATCATGTGTTCTCCTAACTCCACCCACATCATTAATGCTAAAGTAAAACTTCTTATTTAAACATAATTATTTTGTTTAACTATCTAACTAGACAGTTTATAATTCATATACATTTATACACATATTCAGCCTATTTTATTTCAATTCCTGGCTCTTTTACAAAGAGCTCTGACCATCAGGCACCGCCCCCAACAAGAGACAGCATAAAACAAAGGAACAAAGGGCTGGTCAGCACTATAGCTGTCCTGGAAGTGAGTGGTGCAAGGACAGTCAGAAGCAGAAGCTGAAAATCCAAAGACACATGAACAGGTGCCCTTTCTGTAAGTGAGAACTGTACCACACAATGTATATAGTCATTCTCTGAGGTGTACAATCGCCCATATAGTTTCATAACCTGCTTACTTAAACACAACTGCCAGGCTGCTACCAACATGTGCCTTAACTGGTTGTTTCAAACAGGGAGTTTTGAGCAGGAAGTAATTCAAACTAACCAGCCTTTTACAAATGGTTTTACAGCCCACTACAAGTACCTTGTCCCTAGTCTTTATTTTATCAAACGATAGGAGAGGACATGTGTATGAATTAACATACACTGACCTTCTCTTCTGCTAGTAAAGAACATGTGAATAAGCACATGTTGCATTTCAATACTTTGCTACTGTTAACATTTACAACCACTAAGAAGGAATGACTTCCAAATAATACCGTCCTTTAAAGACTGAAACTTAAACAGAACAGTGACTTAAACAAGCATTTGTCAATGCAGTGTTGGCTTGCTGGCATTGGCAGTGGTAATGTAAAGTTACAGAGCTGCGTAATAGGAATGGCAGTGAAGTATTGAACTGAAGCCAACCCCACCACCACCCTGCAGAGAGTGACAGGCATTGGGGTGTGCCTTTGGGTGGATCCAGGCATAACAGCCACTCACTTCACCACACCCCACCCTGCAGACACTGACAAGTGTCACTGTGTGCTCAGGATCTTTGGCCCTTATCGCACCCCATTTCATCAAGGTAAGAGATGGGTGCGGTATGGAGAATGGGGTGAGACTTTGGGGCTGAAGAGTCAAGGCATACCGATTGCCTCTCACTGGCTGCAGGGGTGGAATGGTATGAGCATTACAGGCAAGATCCCAAGTCACAACCCTGATGCCTGTCATTCTCTACAGGGTTGGGTGTTATGGTTGGAAACCTAATACCTCAGGCATTCGTTGGTAATTTCCTCCAAATTTTCAACATGGTTTTTGTGACCCCACCTCATGAACAGTGGCAATATCAGTTTGTTAGCCAAAAGCTGCTTATGCACGCGACTACAGCATTTAGCACCACAGGTGCAAAAACATTCGAACAGGATGTAAAATGACAGCTGTACTGTTCATGGGGAGGTGTAAAAATGAGCAATGTTGAAAATCTGCAGATAAAATATTAAAAAACTGGTGAAGTCACACGTGCATAGAAACTGTGCAGCGCACACCACGTAATGTATTAGTTTGGGGATTTTTACAGCAGATTGTCAACACAGGCATTTTGGGACCTCCGATCATGAACAGTGTCACTGTGATTTTCTTTATCTGTCCTGAACAATGATTTCCACAGCGACCACACAAAATCTCTGTAGTGAAGTGTGAAAACACATTTGTAACATGTTGTGAAAATGACAGCTGTTACTGTTCATAAGGAAATGTGGAAAATGCCACTGGTGAAATCTGACTGAAAATATTACAAAGTCATGAACATACGAAAAGCGTGGAAACTGCACAATGCTCACTTGTAACACAGTCATTTTATGGACTTTTGTCGAATATGTTCAACATAGCCATTTTAAGACCTCTGCTCATGAACAGTGTCACTGTGATTTTCTTAATCTGTCCCAATCATTGCTTTCGACAATCGACTGCACCATTGTGCGCTACATGTGCGAAAACATATTTTGGGCGACATGTGAAAAATGGCAGCTGTACTGTTCATAAGGAAGTGTAATAAAATGGCAATGTTGAAAATCTGGAGTGAAAATATTGAAAATTCGCAAACTTATGAGTGTGCGTAGGAACTGCGCATGCACAGCTCGTAAAACAGTCATTTTGGAATTTTTTCACCAAATTTTCAACATAGCCATTTTAAGACCTCTGCTCATGAACAGTGTAACTGTGATTTTCTTAATCTGTCCCACACATTGCTTTTCAAGACATCGACTGCGCCATTGTGCACTCACATGGCGGAAACACGCTTTGGGTGAGATGTGAAAAATGACAGCTGTACTACTCATCAGAAGGTGTGGTAAAATGGGAATGTTGAGAAAATCTGGGTGAAAATATTGAGGGTCATTGAACTTGACCTGCGTGGGAACTGCATAGCCAGCGCCAGTAAAACAGTCATTTTGGAATTTTCACCAACTTTCGCAATAGGCTTCTTGAGAGCTCACCTTATGAACACTGGCAGTGTCGTTAGTTAATCGAACCCCAAAGGTGATTTGGTGCAGTGACTCGCGAAATCACCCTTCAGGCCACAATGCCATGACAGTGACATCATTCATGAGAAGGTGTCCCAAAAACCCCATGTTGAAAATTTGGTGCAAAATTCCAAAAATGCCTGAGATATGCAGCAAAGTTGAAAAAACCCTATCTATCCCATTATACAGCTTACCGGCATTTCCTCAGTTCGCGGTCGGCTTTGAAGAGTGCAGGCGTGTTCCCGGTCCACCAAGATCATGTCGCCGAGGTCCAGAGGTGAGTATGGGGTGAGGGGATGTGGGGAGGCAGGTACAGTGGTGAGTGCTGGTTGTGGGAGGGAGAAGGGAGAAGCAACAAGGATGTTTTTTATTTCCAGTTTTTTTTTAAATGACGACGTTGGGGATCGCTTGCTTACGCTTTGGGGTGGGCCTCAGCGGTGCGCCAAGGGACGGCTGGTTGGGGCATGGATGACAGGGTATTGGGACCGGTCATTATAGCATCAGTTGCCACGCTGGGGTGGGGCTCCCAGCATGGCACCCTGTACTCTAAGTGGAGGACAGTGGAGCTGATGGGGGATTGGGCACCCCAGTCGGCTACACAATAAGATGCCAGGCTGGGGTGGGCACCCAGCATGGCATGTGGAAGGCTTTTGGGAGGGGGACGCAGCACAGCCGACGGGGAACTGGGCACCCCCAGCTGTACAGTGTGTGCGTGGGGGGGCAGCATGCAGTATGCGTGCGTGTGTGTGTGTAGGGGGAGTGCGTATGAGCAGGCAATATCTTATTGCTGCTCACTGAAGCATAGCTCCCCCTTTCAACTGTACTCCACTGCATTTTGGAGCTGTCATAGACAGCTCCAGCAGGCATTGGAGAACTGCAGCCGTGCCTGCCAACACACTGACTGACTTGGAAGAGGGGGTGACATACCTCCGAAAACTCATATGATGGCACTATGTTTCTTGCACATGCATGCAAGCAAACATAATGACTTTATTTTATTTCCCCTCAGTTGCAACCCATTCTTCCTCTTAGTCAAGCAGCACCTGTATTCTGGGATGCTACCAAACACCTCTGAAAAGAAGAACTTAAAGTGTTCTTTCAACCCAAGTAGAAACAGATTGTTGGTGCTGCTCATTTAAGCTCCAAATTAACTAAATTACCATGTAAAGAATCCCAACTACCTTTACACAAGGGATTCAGTTCTCCCTCTCTCTTTAACTGAATTACCTGGGGTGGGGATTTACTAAATGATTCACTCTTACTTCTGTCCTCCCCTTTGCTTTATTTTTTTTCTACCTTGCTAGTCTCCACCACACTATCTTTTAACTTAGTCTCAGCTTTTAAAGCTTACATTTATTTATTTAATTTCTGATTTTACATAGTTATAGTATCAAAAGGCTTTAAGTAAAGCACCAAGCCCAAAAGTTGCAGGGCCCCTAATCCATCACAGAGTCACTCTGTGACAGTAGGGAAATGGGCAGACTGGGTGGACCAAGTGGTCCTTATCTGCCATCAAATTCTGTGTTTCTATGTTCCTACGTTTCTATCATTTTTGTAGCCCTCCTTTGGACCTTCTTTAGAAGTTTAATATACTGAACTTAATGTATGCTGTACCCTTACCCTTGCCCCAGGTCACACCTGGAAACAAGCTTCGGCTCAGTGTGCCTTTCCTGGTTATCAACTTTAAATAAATAAATGTCCTTTTTTGAAGTGTAGGCACCAGTACTGAACTACATGCTCTAGATGTGGCATTACCAGTGACCTGTACAAGAGCATTATAATCTCCTCTTTCCTACTACTGATCCCCCTAGCTGTGCATCCCAGCATCTTGTTTATCCTTGCTGCTGCTGCTTTCTTGCACTGCACGGTGTGCTTCAGGTCACTAGTGAAAATCACTCCCAGATCCTTTTCCTCTGATATAAATACCTGGGCCCAGATATTCAAAAGGGTTGTGCCCTGGCGCGATATTCAAAAGGGAAAAATGCGTGGCACAAATCCCGATGGCCGGAGCACATCAGTAATGTGTGCAGGCACAGGTGGGGGGGGGTCTGCCCATGCATAACCTGCACAGCCTGATATTCAGCCCGGGATGTGCAGAGCCATGCATGTGCAACCCTTACCTGTGCCAGCACAAAGTTAAGCCAAAAACAAAAGGACCAACTGATGGCCACCCACAGGTGAGCTGCCGCATTGCAGGGCGCAACACGGCAGCTGCCACCTGTGGGTGGCCCTGAATTCTGGCTGTACCTGGCGGCACCTCCCATGCCCGATCACGGGCATTTGTTTTAAAGCTCCCCATCTAATATCCCTGGTGGTCCAGTGGACTGCTCTCTGCCCAATCTCGGGCATCTGTAAAAAGTCCTATATCCCTGGTGGTCCAGTGGACCACTCTGTGCCTGATCATGGGCATTTGTAAAAAGTCCTATATCCCTGGTGGTCTAGGGTACCCCTCCCCACCCCCACTGAGCCCCACCGCCCGCCCCCCAGGTCAGTCGGTGGGCGGCATCACCCACCTGCCTGCCCCACACCCACCGATGACACCTTGGTAGGGTGCATGCCCATTGGTTCACAGCGAGCCAATGGTGTGCAACCCCACCATACCACATTCAGATATGTGATTCTCATACTACACGTACACATTCAGATATGTGATTCACCTATCTGAATGTGTAAAGTCTGAGAAACTACGTCCATTGGCTCACGCCAGAACCAATGGGTGTGCAGCCCTCACCGAGGTGTCGGTTGGTGGGCGTGCGCGCAGGCGGGTGGTGGGTGCTGCCGCCTGCTGGCTGACCGGGGAGCGGGATGGTGGGGCTTAGTGGGCGGTAGGGAGGGGGGTACCCTAGACCACCAGGGATATAGGACTTGTTTTACAGATGCCCGAGATCGGCAGAGCAGTCCACTGGACCACCAGGATATAGGATGATTTATTCTATGTTATACAAATGCCCACAATCGAGCAGATAGAGGTCCACTGGACCACCAGGGATATTGGACTGGGATCTTTTTTTAAACAAATGCCCGCGATCGGGCTGCCCGGCAAGCTGCTGCCTGGCAGGTGCAAGTCATTGGGGATTGGCGCACCTGCATGCAAATGGGGCCATAATGACATGCAAATGGCCCCATGTGTGCCTTTACATACATTATGGCCCCCATTTGCATGTCAACTTTTGAATATCGCAGTTGCTGTGCATGGCACAATGGAACTTGCACTAGCACATCTCCATGCTCCACTCTGGCCACTTGTGCTGGTGCAGTGTCACTGTGCCATGCACACTGGGGGTGGCCAAGGTGTGATATTCAAAGCTGCTGAGCCATGGCGTGGCTCCTTTGAATAACACTTAGTCCACACCCCTGCACAGCCAGGTTGAGCTGCGCCCAAACTTGCGCCACAGCCGGGCGCAGTTTGAATATCTGGGCCCTGGACTCCACCCAGGTAGTACTCTGTCCTGGGATTCCTGGCTCCAGTGTACATAACTTAGCATTTATTGGTGCTGAAACCAAGCTGCCAGATCCTGGACCTCCTCCCCAGTTTTCCAGACCATCTGGTAGGTCTTCTATCCCTTCAGCTGTGTCCACTCTCCTGCAGAGCTTGGTGTCACTGCAAATAAGCACATTTTTCAATTCAGTTCAAAGTTTATTTTATCAGGATAACACCATTGAGACCATTCATTTGTGAGGAGGTCTTGGGGGACATACATACAATACAAAATACAGAACAGTTACAAATACAGCTGAGATACCATATACAAGAAGAGCAGATGAAAGGAAGTTAACTAGGTACAATAAGGAATAGCAAAATGATTCCAAGTCTAATACAGGTCCCTATACAGGTAAGGCTAGCTGAATACAACAATTATGAACAATTACAGGTACAAAAAAGTAAATTGGAACAATAGAAGAGGACATAGAGTACAAGGCCAATGGGATTTTATAGCAATAGAGAATGGTCAAAGGTAGAAAAAGTAATACAGGTTACACAAATATAACAGGAGGGAGAGAGGAGAGCAGGTGTGGGGGAAAGGAGGGGATGAGGAATGCAGAAAACTAAGAAGCATCAAAGAGGGGGAGACACGGAGGGGTGGAGAATAAATAAGTGCTTTGTACTAGTGCTGGATGAGAGAATAAAGGGCAAAGTTGGAAAAAACTGGTCTCAGAGGGGAAATGGGGGAGTAGGGGGAGGATTAAGTGCTAGGAGTCAGAAAGAATATACATGATTACAGTTAGCAGGTTGAGACATAGCAGTTACATTTATCCTTCAACATACGCCTACTCAAGGACTTGAATGTGCACAAGCCAACTGTAAAGTTAAGTTTAAGGGTTTTTGGTATAGTGTTCCATAAAGTCGGTAGGATATACCTTAGGGATGAAGAACCAAACCTGGTTCTAATCCATGGCATATCAAATGTTATATATGAGAATTTCCTGAGAGTGTGCACATTGGAGACACATTTAAACATGGAGCAGATTTAGGGAGGGATTTTCAGGGTTAGAGCTCTGTAAACCCAGAGGGATGCATTGTGACACCTCCTGACACCAAGGAATGGCCAACCAACCTGCAGATAAAGGGAGCAATGGTGGGTGTTGAAGGAAGCATTTTAATTAATCTTAAGGCCCTGTGATAGAGTGTGTCAAGGGTAATTAGGGCTGACTTCAGACTATGGCTGTAGAGAAAGTCCACATAGTCAATTAACAGGAGAAAGGTTGTTTGGACCAACCTTAGTTTGGTGACCTGGGTAAGCAAGTACTCTATGCGATAGAAGCAACCAACCTTTGGCGGAGTTTTTTGGCCATATCCTCTATATGCGTTACAAACAATAGTTTTCGATTCAGCCAGAATCTGAGATATTTAGTTTTCTCACCTGGTTCCAGTATTTCTCTTAGTGCGGTCTTAATCTGAAAATGTGCATTCAAGTGGTCGGTGGGAACATCTTTGATATTAGGGGACAGGTGCATAAATGTTATCTTTTTAGCATTGAGGAGTAGTTTGAGATTTATTAAGTGGTGTTGAAGTAGGTCAAAGTCACATTGTAACTCAAGGCGGGCAAGTTGGAGACTAGGCCTGGCAACATATAACACAGTATCATCCGCAAATATGTGTGTGTTTGTTGTGCTGATGTTGTTAATATTATTAATGTAAATGGCAAATAGTAATAGACCTAACATGGAGCCCTAGGGGAACTCCTTTCAGGATGGATTTTAAAGGGAAGAGGGTGCCATTGGCTTTAACCTGTTGGCACCTGTCGGTAAGATAACAGGAGAACCAATTTAGCGAGGTGTCATCTAGACCGAAATTATTTAATGTGTCCAATAGCAATTGATGGTCAACAGTTTCAAGCACCTTGCTTAAATCTAAAAAAAGGATGCAAATGTGGTGCTTAGTGTCAAGACAGGTTAACCAGTCATCTGTAAATTTTGCTAGAGCAGATGCCTATGTTTTGGGCAAACCCCAGATTGCAGGGGGTTCAGTAGATTTTTTGCTTCTAGGTGGTCTCCGAGTTGGGCGTTGACCAGTTTTTCAAGAAGCTTAGATAGAATGGGCAGAAGCAAAAATGGTCGGTAATTATTGAGTTTACATTGGTCACCAGATTTAAACAAAGGAATGACATAAGCAGTTTTCCAAATGGGAGGGATAATACCTTGGGAAAGTGACAGATTGATCAAGTGGGTGATAGGCAAGGCCAGGGCATAGTATCCTTTCTTTAGAAAGTTAGGTTCAAGCAGATCAGCTCCTGTACATTTTTTAGGGTCAAGAGTGAGCAAGAAATCCTCAACTTGCTTGAGTGAGATAGATTTGGAACTAAACTGTAGAGCGCCAGATCTAGTTTGGGGGGAAGGTGGTGAAAGGGTGCAAGCAAGTGGCTGGGATGAAAGCTTGCTGATGGGAGAGGAGTCAAAAGCTAGGCTGGCTGTGGCAAAATGATTATTTAACTGGTCCAGAATATCATCACTAATTGTATAGGTGATCTCCTCTAAGACTATTTTAGTTGGGAGGGATGAACGTGAACCATGCCCTTCAATATCCTTAATAATATTCCAGAATTTAGCAGCATTGCTTTTGGATGACTCCAAAGAAGACTGATAGTACCTGGTCTTTTCTTCCCGAATTAGTCTGGTGCACTTGTTTCTTGTTGCTCTGAAGGCAGCCTGATCGGCTTCAGATTTTGTCTTGCAGGCTTTTTTCCGTAGGCGATCTCTGTGTTGTAAGATGAATTTCAATGAGTTGGAGAACCAAAGACAGGCTTTTTTGGGGCATGTTTGTTAATAATTTCTATCACAGAAAAGTTTTAGAGGTTCAGAGCAATGAGAATTCCAATCCAAGCTGAAGTCCCCTATACAAATAAATTCAGAGTCAATGGTTCCTAGTATCCTATGGAGGTGGGAAGTTATCCCCAGTCCACCAGAAGGGGGTGTGTAGCAGCCTGAAATGTAGATTGACTCATTAGCTGATAGAGCAATTTTTAAGGTGAGACTTTCAAATTCCTTGGGTGGGGCTGTGGAGTCGAGGACAGGGACGTGTATTTGTCTAGAACAAAAATTGCAATGCCTCCACCCCTGGTTATCCTATCTGTTTTGAAAACATTGTAGGATGGGATATTAATAGCTTGATTAGGTGTGGAGGCTTTCAGCCAGGACTCCAAAACTACAAGTACACCTAGGGTGGGGTGGAGTACCCAGTCTTGAATCAAATCCATTTTCTTTAGCAGGCTGCAGGCATTAATAATTATAAAGCTGAGACCTTTTAGTTGAGGTAGATCTGAGGGAACAAAAATAGGTAGATGCAGTCCATGACTTTGCTCTTAATGCCATCCCCAATATCATTGATGAAGACCATGAACAACACCAGCCCCAGTACTGAGCCCTATGGCACCCCACTGGTTACCTCCCTGGTGCCAAATAACTCCACCACCCCCACAACCACCATCTGGATTCTGTCCCTCAGCCAGTTTTCCACCCATCTGGTCATCTTATCCCTAACCCAGAGATCCACCAACTTCCTGATCAACATTTTCTGGGGCACAGAGTCAAAGACCTCGCTGAAATCAAGATCGAGGATGTCTACCACTTGGCCCTTGTCTACTGTCTTAGTGACACAGTCAAAGAAGTCAAACAAATTCATTTGACACAATCTTCCTCCCGCCATGAACCCATGCTGTCTTGCATCCAGGAGACCATGCTCCTCTAGATATTTCATGAACCTTTCCTTTAGTGTGGTCTCCATGAGCTTGCTCACACTTGAGGTCAGACTGACTGGTCTATAATTCCCTGGGTCATGCCTGGGACTGCTTTTATGGAGGTGCACCACATGTACTGTTTTCCAGTCCTGTGGTATCACACCTGACTCTGGTGAACTATTAAACAGGTCTGCCAGTGACCCTGCCAGCTCCTCAGCCAGTTCTATTAGTACCCTTTGATGTACTCTGTCCAGGCCTGGTGATTTGTCCAACCATCAATGTCAGCAGCCCTGTCCTCACCCTATCTACCTCTATCACCATATCTGTGTTTCCTCCCCTCCCCGATTCTCTCTTCTCCCACCTGAAGGCACTGGTCCATTCTTTTCCCTGATGAAGATGGAATAAAAGTATTCATTTAGTATCTCTGCTTTTCCCCCATTATCCTCCACCCACTTTTTTTTCTTAAGCCTAACAATCCCTCCTTTCTTGTCCCTCTTCTCACTTATATTGTGAAAGAAAGCATTCTCCCCCTTCTTAATTCCTTCTGCTGCAGTACCTGTAGCTCCTTCTGTGCCTCTGCTCGCTGGACTTTCTTACTTGCCTCACTAGCCAACCTTAGGTAATTTTCCCAATCCACTACTGTCTTGATCTTTCTTGAATTTCCTGAATTTGCTATATAGAAACATAGAATTTGACAGCAGATAAGGACTGCTTGGCCTACCCAGTCTGCCCATTTCTGTATCTAATTGATAAGCTGCAGATCCTAGTTAACCAACAGCCTACTTCCTTCTACCCCACCCCCTAGAATTGCCTCATGTCTGTTCCATGCATTCTTGAATTCCACCACTGTTTTTGATTCCACAACCTCCTCAGAAAGGCCCTCTCACATTGCTTGCCCACTTTTAGGTAATCTGATATGACTACCCCCCAGTACTCCAGATGTGGTCTTACCAACTGTCTGCACAGAGGGCCAACAACTTCCTGTTTTCTACTGGTGGTACCTCTCCCGATGCATCCCAGTATCCCCCCAGCCCTCCTTACTGCCTTCTCACATTGCTGGCCCACCTTTGGGTAGTTTGATATGACTACCCCCGGGTCCCTTTCCACTTTTGTTGTTGTCAGTATCTCACCCCCCATTGTATACTCTTCCCAGGGTTTTTGTTTCCCAGGTGCATTACTTTGCACTTATTTGCATTGAATCTAAACTGCCATACATTTGACAATTCCACCAACCTTGCCAAGTTCCTTCTCATCCTTTCCACCCCACCTTGTGTATCAACCCTGTTGCAGATCTTTGTGTTGTCTGCAAAGAGACATACTTTTCCTTCCAGTCCCTCTGCAATGTCACTTATAAAGACATTGAAGAGGACCGGTCCTAGTACTGAACCCTGCAGTACCCCACTAGTAACCCCCCTTTCTTCAGAGTAGACTCCATTTACTATTACCCTCTGTGCCCTGTCCAGTCAATTTTTTACCCAGGCTACCATCTTGGAACTCACCCAAGGCTGGCTTACTTTTATATTACTCTTTTGCGTGGGACTGTGTCAAATGCCTTGCTAAAGTCTAGGCAGGCCATGTCCACAGCCCCTCCCTGATCTACTACTTTGGTCACCCAGTCAAAAACATCTATTAGAGTCCTCTGACATGTCCTTCCCACTGTGAATCCATGCTGCCTTGGGTCCTGTGCCCCTCTGGCCTCTAGGTACTCAGCAATTCTGTCCTTCAGAAGTGATTCCATCATTTTCCCTATCACTGAGGTCAAACTAACAGGTCTGTAGTTTTCTGGTTCTGCCCTGCTTCCACTTTCGTTAAGTCAAATAACATCTGCCCTCCTCCAGTCCTCAAGTACCACCCCATCCTCCCATGATTTGTTAAAGGTGGTAGTCAGTGGTGTCACTAGTTCTACCCTTAGTTCTTTTAGAATTCTGGGATGAATCCCATCAGGCCCCATTGCTTTTTCCACCTTCAATTTTAAGAGTTCTTTCACGACTCTTTCTTCTGTGAATGGGCTGGTATCAACCCCCATATTCATAGTGTTTCTATTGTTTGGTTTAGGTACCTCCTCCTCTTCATTTGTGAATTCCGAGCAAAAATATTTGTTTAGTATCTCTGCCTTTTCATAGTCACCCTCTGACCACCCCCTCCCCTTTATTAAGTCTCACTATCCCTGCCTTGGTCTTCCTTTGCTCCCTGATTTACCTATAAAAGGTTTTATCCCCCTTCTTAACTGAGTTGGCTATCTTTTCCTAGGTTTGGCCTTTGCTGTTCTGACTGCCTTCTCTGCATCCTTTTGCTTTAACTGATACAGTTCTCTGTTCTGCTCCTTCTGCGATTCCTTGTACTTTCTGAATGCTGTCTTTTTCTCCCTAACCATCCCTGCCACCTCCTTTGAGAACCATAGTGGTTTTTTACATCATTTTGTTTTGCTTATTTGCTTTGCACATAGGCTTGTTACCTCTGTGATTGCAGTTTTGATTATTCCCAATTGTTCTTCCACCCCTCCTTCCTGCCCATTTGCTATTGCATTCCTTAGGCACTCACACAGTTTGTCAAAGTCAGCCCTCCTAAAGTCCAGGACCATTGCCTTTGTATGGCTTGACTCTTCTGCTGTGTTTATCGTGAATCACACTGTTCGATCGTCGCTAGTTCCCAGATGGCTGCCACTTCTAAATCTGTGATCCTCTCTCTGTCACCATTTGAGAGTACCAGGTCTAAGATTGCTCCCTCCTGACTGGGTTTCAGTACTAGTTGTCTAAGGCATGCCCTCTGCAGGGCATCTAAAATGATCCCGCTCTTGGATGTGGCTGAAGCAAATGCACTCCAGTTAACATCTGGCATATTCAGATCCCCCATCAACAACATCTCCCCTTTGTCTGATATTCTAAGGATACCTAAGAATACTTTCTATGATTTCCTTGTCCATTTCCTCCCCCTGAGATGGGGGTCTGTGTACAACCCCTGTGCAGATTGAGGCCAACTTATTTTCTCTTGTGTCCTTCCCTCTAACCTAACCCACTCCTCTGTGTCAAACAGTATTCCTTCCTTAATGATGAACCACTATTGGTCCATCCCCATAGCTGCTTTGATGCCTGCCAGGTGGCTCCTTAGGGTATAGCTCCCCCCGACAGTGACACCAACACAACGACCTACATTGCTGTTGATAAATCAACAGTTTGTCATCAGGTCACTGTGTTGGTGTGCCTGGAACAGGGGCACACTGTCTCACAGTTCTGCACCTCCTCCACAAATCAACTCCATCTCAGAAATGATTATAATAAGAATGGGGTGTGTGGAGTGCTGAGCCCCTACATTGGGAGTTCAGGGGGCAAATCCCCTGATAGAAACATGCACTGAGAGGCAGTCAGGATTTACGTCAGTCGCAACTTGTGGTCGATATTAATCCCATTGCTGTGATGCCAGTTGATGAAAGTGTTGAGGAACTGGCATTGTAGAGCTGCTCCTTAACACTTCGCCCATATTCCTGAAGTCCTTCCTCCTACAATCCTAGATTTTGGGTCTTAGTCAGGATGCTTTCCCTGCCCATATCCAACTGGAACCACACTATGCAATGGTCACTCCCACCCCGTGCCTCCCTGACCATTATTTCCAGTAGTTGCTCCCCATTTATGAGCACCAGATCAAGGATTATCAATCAATCAATCAATCAAAATCTTTATTTATTCAGGCGAACATCATTGAGCATAGCTCATTTACAAGATGGACCTGAGTGGTCATAACAATATAAGGTTACAAATTTTACACAAAAACATGGTACTGAATGAACACAAATACAAAGATTTATGAATGAGACAGATATACAAATATTTACATATATACAAGGCAAAATGACATTGGACCTAGATCATATTAAAAGGAAAGAAACAAACAGTATTGTAGGGATAAAGCTAGGGTAATGGGACTTGGGGGGGCATTTTTGTATGAAGTAGGTTGGAGAACAAGCTAGAAGAACAATAAAGAAATAGGGGGTAGTATAAAAAGGGGTAGGGGAAGGAGGGGGTGTGAGAGGACTAGGCCTTATGGAAGCAATTGCATGATTCTGGGAATAGACTAGTGTACAGTTTTTTGAAGGATGTTAAAGGAATGAGGGTATCCAATTTCAAGGTCTTTTGAAGAGAATTCCAGATAAGTGCTAGGGAATAGGTGATTGCAGCCCTTCCATACCGGTGCAGTGATAGGAATCTTCAGCATGATGAGTTTATTGATCCTTAGGTGTAAGGCCTGGATGTGATCCGTTGAAACAATCTGAGATGTAGGAAGGAGTTTGTTTGTCAGAGCTTTGTAGATCCAGACAGCAGCATTTTTGTTTCTTCTATGTTGTAGGGATGTCCAACTGACTGCATTGTAGAGAGAATGATGGGTGCTGGAGGAAGATCTGTAATTAATCTAATGAGCTCTATGATGCAAGGGCCCAGATATTCAAAGGGTTGCGGTGATGCTTAACTCCAAAAATCGCCATTCTGCAATATTCAGAAGGGGCCAGTTGTGTCACCAAAAACATGCTGAGCAACAGCGAATGGAAATGAAGGCATGCGCAACGAAGAGGCGATTCCATGCATAAATGCGCAATGCGATGAGCCAACACTTCTGCTAATGCGCAAGGTGGCTCAGCCGGAAGTCAGTAGTAGCGAATTGGAGCCAAAATAAAAAGGCTCAAGGAAGCGTGCAAGAACCCTAGCAGGCCGCAAACTGGGGAGAGAGACAGAGACAGAGAGAGAGACAGAAGCTGGAAGGGCAGACGGGACAGTGGGTCCAGGAGGACAGAGAGGCCAGCGGGGTGCCTGGTGCAGTGGAAGCGGCAGTGGGGGCAGCGGGGTAACACAGGAACAGCAGCTGGGGGCAGACAGGAGATGGACAGTGCCAGCTTCCACATGGAAGCTATAATGAGGGGGGTGAGACACCACATGATGCAGGGGACGTGGCCGCGGAGGGCCCGTGGCGTATACCCCGACGAGGCGGTATCGCGCCCACCTCAGCTTCCGCCAGCTGTACACAGACGCTCTAGATCGTGGCCCGCACCGCCTGGAACAGGGCAATACTGAGACGGCTCTGTGAGCTGTGCAGTGATGTGATGCAGGCACCCTCACGACGGAGTCACGCTCTGTCTGTGGAGACCAAGGTGACAGCCTGCATGTGCCTGCTCACCACAGGCACCTTCCAGAGGCTGACAGGAGACACCAAAGGCATTACACAGTCGGCCACGTCACGCATCCTCACCCAATTCCTCAGCGCACTGCTGCCTCATGCTGCGGAGTACATCCTTTTCCCCAGCACCGTGGCAGAGCATACAGCAAACATGCAGGAGTTCCACAGGGTAGCACATATGCCTGGCATGCTAGGGGCCATAGACTGCACCCATGTGGCCATTCGCACGCCACCTGACCCCGATGGCCAGGCATATCAGAACCAAAAGGGGTTTTCCAGTGTCAACTGCCAGGGTGGTGTGTGATGCCACTGGGCGTGATTATCAATGTCTGTGCCACACACCCTGGTGGAGCACATGATGCCTTCATATGGCACCAGTCTGCACTGTGCCATCGATTCGAGAGTGGGACATCCCACGGGTCATCTAGTGGGTGAGTACACGTATGGAATGCAAACTCCTGGGCAAGGGTGAATACAGGTGCCATGGTAGTGGCACACAAGGATATGGGCAATATGGACCTGAGACAACACTGCTCACTATCTCCACACAGGTGACCGCGGATACCCACTCCACCCTGGCTGCTCACACTGCATCGGCTTCTACACCCCAGCGCAGCTATGCTTCAATAAGACACATGCTGCAACATGTAACATCATAGAGCGGGTGTTTGGGATGCTCAAGGCACGCTTCCGATGCCTAGACACCTCCGGCGGTGCCCTACAGTACAGCCCCCAAAAGGCCTGTGGGATATTCCTGGCCTGTTGCATCCTGCACAACATGGCCAAAGACCATGGGATAGCCATACAGGTCAAAGAGGGGGACAGTGATGGGGACGACAGTGGTGCCGGTGATGTTGGTGATGAGCAGCCCCCTAGACAGAGGGACCCCGACTGACCTGGCAGACCCAGCTGCACCGGACACCATTGCAGAAGAGCACTCACGCCCAACACAGGTAAGTCAAGGGACATGCAGGCAACACTGTCCATGCGCAAAACCACAGGCACACAGGGGAACACACTGCAGTGAAGGTCAGGGAGTTGAAGGGTTCCAGGCATACCAACACACCATCAGGGAGGTGAGCACTATATGGGACACACACACACACCAGGCAGCGTGACATGGGCAGAAGCATAGCAATGCGGAAATGATATTGCCAACACACAGCACCACCCCACCACCCCACCACCTGTACTGTCCAAGTACGCGGTGTCAGGACCTGGGCACCCTTAACCTTGGTGTACAGTGCAATGCAGGCATCATCATGCACACGCACCTGTGGACAGCAGTAGGGAGAGTGTGAGGTGGACCTGTAGGTCAGCGTAGGTGAGCAGAGCACCCAGCAGTGCACTGCCCACCATGACACATACGTACACAGGGCAGCACCAGACAGGACCCGCACTAGGAGACAGCTCTGTCATGTAGCACTGTCCCACAGCCACCACAGATGCGGTGGGTCCCACCGTGGCCCAGCAGCACTTGGCAGGCTGAGCAGGCCACATGGGGTGGCGCTTGTTGGCACCACCTCCCCAGGGGTCCCCACTGCACGAACGCCGCCTTGCCCGCACAGGGGTCTGCATCATGTCAACAAACGTGGCACCAGGGGTGCCTGGATGCCTAGCAGAACCCGGCCGACAGGCCTGGTGTCACATGATGCTGGAACGGGAGTGGAGAGCGCACTGTGTGTGGGTGTGGGTACAGGGGCACCTGACAGTGTGCCCAATGTGTCAGCGACAGAGACCACTGCCTGGGTCAGCCTGCCAATGGTGGCGGTCACATCCGTCCGCATAAGGACCAGCTCGGCTCGGTCCCGAGCACACTCCCTGCTGTGCCGCTCCACAGACACAGGCAGTGCCTCCACGGACCTTGCAACCTACCCCTGCAGCTGTACTGATTCCTGCAGTAGGCGGGTGTCTGCGTCCAATGGGTACTGTGCCCCAATGGCATCGTGACCCCCAGGGTGTGGACGGTCCCGGAGCACAGCACCCCTTGAGGGTGGGCGCTGTTCACCAGGGACCAGGTATGGGTGGATCATAGGGCGGGGACATGTGCTACTGCTTGACACTGTACCCCCAGACCTGGTGTTCGACTGCTGCTGCCGCCCAACCTGCTGAGCCCCCAGGTCCACCTGTCTCCCACCTCCGTGCTGGCAACAGTGCCGACACCTGCACAGCCACCAGTGCTGCCCCACCGGTGCTGACAGGCACAGCCTGGGACTGTGCCAGCATGCTGGTACACAGGTGTGAACCAGGAAGGCCCAGGGGCACGTGCTGGCCTGCCATGTGTCCGTCATGGGACACACACCTATCACTGCCCATTGCAGGCCTGCTATCATCAATGGTGCAGGTACGTGCCACTGCCATAGGCACAGCATGCTGGCATACCTGCATGCCGGACTGCTGAGACACAGGCTGTGCACCCCCCGCACCCGTATCACTGACACCAGAGTTGTTGGCCCAGCATGCATGCTGCTGCAGTGCCTGCTGGCTGGTGGCGGAGGTGGATGGTCCTCCTCCACGTCCAGCAGGTCTGGGCATCACTGTCTGGACCCACAACCACCACCGCCTCCTGAAGACGGACAGGATCTGTAACAGAAAGAGAGTACATATGAGTGCATGTGAACAACAGCCCCCCCAACACCACCACTATGTCATACCGCAGTGATGTGCTTCCACCTGTCTGAATCCTCTGCCTGGTACGCCCACAATGGCACTTCAGCTGCATGGCCGCGACCAGTGTCTCCTCCATTGGGGTCAGTTGCAACACCACCGGCGGGCCTCACCAGCCAGTGCCACGATCGCTGCCACCCTGAAGGCTGCCACCTTCTCCTTCAGCCTCCCGCGGTCAGTCCCCATCTTCTTTGCATTCCTGCACGGAGCTGGTGGCTTCCCTGCAGGCTGACGCCCGAGCTACCCCTCCCATGCAGCTGCACGCTCCTGAGGGGTGCCCTCCATCCACTCAATAGTGGCTCATCCTCCGTAGGCCTGGAAGAGGGCCTTCCGTCTCTGCCACTGTGAAGTTTGGCCTCCTCCTACACCCGCCGTCCTCACCCTCAGCTTGGCTGTGGTCAGTCATGGTGATCTGTATGGGTTGAAGTGGACACCTGTCACTGTGCAGTCGACAGCATTTCCCCATGAGCATAGGTGCTGGCCCGGAGGGGTGCAGAAGCCCCCCATGTTTCTTCTCCGTATGGCAGATACTGATAGAAAGGGTGCCCTTTGTCTCTTTCTAAGTGCCCTTTTCATTCTCAGCCCCCTCAGCCTTTATCATCCTCCGGCACCCCTGCCCATGAGCATTGTCCTGAGCATCACACAGCATGTAACTCGCCTCTCACCTGGCAGTAACCGATCTGGCCAGCACAACCCACTGTCACGTTTTTATAGCGCAACACATGCAAATGAGGAGTGGCGAACTTTAATGACATGCTAATCACGCCACTGGGCGCCTTTGAATGGCTGATCGAATGATTTGTATATGTCGGCTGAATATCGCGGATTTGTGCTTTGGCCAATATGGAGAGGGCAGCTGAGCTATTGGCGCGGTTTTGCCAGCATGCTACACCGCATTGTGCATGCCCAGACAGCTTACGACGCGATATCGCTGCCAGCAGACCTGCTGAGCGCACAGGGCAATTCAGGCCATGGCCACCATTGTGCCAGTGACGCTTACAGCACTGGGCACTATATGGCGCTGTGGCACTACCGCGCAGTGGTCCACTGTGGCACTGGTACGCAGCTTGGCAGTCGCAAGAGAATGCCTATATGTCCGATGGCGCGGTGAGCCTCGCGCCATTGCCGTGACCTTGTGTGTATGCCCTTTGGCCCTGGTGCAGTTCGTATGCCATGTGTACATCCCTATTGTCGCTGTCTGGTGACAGCGCTTATGTGAAGTGATGGCGCTGTTCGAACAGCATGATTGGAGCCTGTGGTGGTCTATTGTGCAACATCTCCACGTGGGTTACAGTGCAGTGAGCGCATATTGCCTGCTGTAAACTGGGCTGAGATGGCTAGGAGGAGGGCAGTGAGTTGGAGCCCACTGGAGGTGGCCAACCGGTGGCCCTGGTGGAGCCCCACTGTGAGGCACTCTATGGTGAGCCCCCTCACCATGCCTAGGACCCCGTGTGGCAGCAAGTGGCCACTGACCTGGTGGAGGTCACTGACGGGGCCAGTCTGATGAGCAGTGCCAGCACGGTACAGTGGCCTCCGCCGAGGAGCCGGACATGTTGGCCAGACTGCGGAGCACGTGTTGTGGCGGGGCGTGGTGCCCAGGGCCAGGCAGGAGTGGCACGATCTATGCACCTATATTCTCTGTAGGTGGGTGTGCTTGGGTGGCTGTGCATGGTGCGGCTCAGACACGGTTGGCTGTGCTAGTGTAGCCAGCTGTGCGATGGATGGTTATGGCTGTGTGGGCAGGCACTCTCACTGGGGCAGGGGCACTCTGCTTTTGAGTCACACTGATGTTTGTCTCAACATATGCTCCCACAGGCGGGATGTGAGGATGCAGGGCCGGGATGAGAGGGCCAGGGACCCGGTGCCAGCAGTTGTTTCCACCCCAACAGCAGCAGCAGCTGCGGCAACAACACAACAATGGCAGACAGAGCTGCTTGAGCAGTGTGAGTATCATGACTTCATGGATGCTATTGCATGCTGGGGGGGAGACCAGTAGCCCTGCACAATACAACCATGCAGGAAAGGGGAGGTCATGATTCCACTATACAAGACACTAGTGAGGCCCCACCTGGAGTACAGTGTACATTTCTGGAGACAATACCTACGTAAGGACATAGAGTGGGCAGAGAAGGTTCAGAGGAGGGCAACAAAGATGGTGCATGGCTTGCATCACGGGTCCTATGGATGACAGGTTACAGGAACTGAACATGTACTGCTGGAGGGAGAGGTGGAGAGAGGGATATGATGGAGACATACAGGTATCTTACAGGGGGATCGGGTGCGGGCCACACTTTTGAAGTGAAAAAGATGTTCCAGGACTAGAGGCATGGGATGACGATGGAGGGAGGGCGATTCAGAGGACACATGGAGAAGGACTGTCTTCACAGGCGGGTGGTGGACAGGTGGAACCCCTGCCAGAGGAAGTGGTGGGGGCTGACACAATCACAGGATTTCAGACTGCAGGGGACAGACATGAAGGAGATCTGGAGATCAGTGTGGGGCAACAGACCTCCAGGGAAACAAAGTGAACTGACAAGCCTCATATGGACAGACTGGGTTTGCCATAGGCCCTTATTTGACGACACTGTCTATGTATCTATGTATGTAGGCATGACACAGGTGACATGCATCACTGTGCAGTATCACATGCACGTCTGTGTATGCGTCACTGGTGGTCCAGGCATGCACTGGGCACATAGCTGTGTAACTGGCATCACACCACGTTGCCACGTCACTTGCCAGCCTTGTTTGTACTGTGATGGACGTGGGCAGTGTGTGTGGGCAGTGGTGCGCATAGCTGGTGCTGCCTGTTTGTGATGGCCATGTGCATGTTCACTGTGGTGGGTTATGCATCACAGGTGCGGGACATTGGCTATATGGCTTGCAGGTTGGGTGATGTTCAGAGTTGTGGTCAGTCACAGCCATTGACTGTGTTCCTTTTCCTAGGCCTCATTGTGCTCGCAGAATGGAGCAGTCACTGCATCGATGACCCGGGTGTCCCAGGAGAACCAGAACATCCTCCAGGACATACAGCGCCATGGGCTGGGAGGAGGCACAGCAAGAAAGATGGCACCAGAGCAGCAGAGGGACCAGTCTGCTAGGCCTTAGAGCCAGATCCCCTTCTCTCTCCACCCATCCCTCCCACTCTGCCTTCCCTCTCCCAGTTGTTCATCCCTACCCCTTGCCCACCCCTACCTTGTACCCCTACCCCCCTCTTGTAAATAGTTGTTTGATGTTGATTTTAGAATTTACACATTTTTATAATACACATTTATATTTTGTTATGAATACTGTGTTGGTCTCTGATTTGCAGCTGGCTATGGTTGCTCAGTTGCAGTGGTGTGCATGCCATCTGGGGTGGTGTGGTCCTGGGTATATGTGTGTGTGTGTGTGTGTGTGTGTGTGTGTGTGTGTGTGTGTGCACATGGGGAGGTATCACCAGCATGGCATTGACTTTCTGTTGGTCTTGCCGTCTGCTGCCACCCACTGCTGGGTGCACAGGAGTGGGTCCTAGCCCCATATGCCTTCTCGGACCTGAGGGGTTGGCGACGTGTGCCAGGGGGATGCATGGTGTTTCCTGCAGTGCCAGTCACTGCACATGAGGCGTGTCTTGAGGTCTTGGGTGCAGGGTGTGCTGTGTACACTCTGGGGGGGCTGATATTACTGTAGTTGTCAACCCCTGTGTGGCAGCACTCTCCGCCTGCCAGTGGTTGTGCTGGGGTGTCATGGCTCTGTTATGCTTTGTTGGCTTGTCCCCATGGGCATGTGATCATCCATCCACTCCCAGTGATGCTGTTCTTGGGGTGTGCAGAGTGTGGTGTGGGTTCTGCAGTGTGTTCCTGTGCCCATGTGTGGCATGGCTGGTGGTGGACCCTAGCCTGCCTCCTGGATGTGCAGTTCCATTGCTCTGGGGGGCTGTGCTTAGCTATGGCAGCTCTGGAATGCTCAGCTGAGCTTCCCTGGTTGCTCCATGGCGCCAACATTTAACTCAGTTTCTCCCTTCCTGGTTCTTGCGATGGCGCAGTATGTCTGATATTCAGATGTTGGTTGCTTGCGCACTTTGCTCTGCTCCATGTTTGAATATCGCACTGTCGCGCATTTGGCGCAACTGGTTTGTGCTTGTTCTGCTGTTGCGCTAGTTTTGGCGTGGTTTGAATATCTGGGCCAAGGTGTCTAATTTATTTAAATGGGAGGGAACAATGACCATAAAGAAAGTCAAGCGTAGTCAGTGAGGGATAGGAATGATGCCAGGATTTGCCTTTGTTTGGAATCTCTGGTCAGGTAGTGTTTGATCCTATAAAATAGGCCAAGTCTTTGTCTAAGCTTTTCAGGAGCTCTTCAATGTGGCTAGTATAGTCAAGTTTATTGTCAATCCAGACTCAAGATATTTGAATTTGTCACATATTCCAGATTTTCACCAAGGATGGTAGATAATTGTGGGAGGGTGAATGATGGGACAGTGGAAGAGCAGCTCTTGGTGGCAAGAACATAGCTTTCGTTTTCTTGGCATTTAGTAGTAATTTCTTTTCTAGTAAGTTGTGCTGTAGGAGGAGAACTCAGACTGTAGAAGCTCACAGGCTTTTTGATGAGGTGAGGGATTACTGACATATAGTACAGTACCATCTGCAAAGAAGGTGAATATTAGATTGTGAGGAGAGTGGAGTCAATATTGTTGATGTAAATGGCAAGAGGATGGAGCCCAGGATGAACCTTGCGTGTACACCTCTTAGGAGTGGTTTAGGAGGTAGATAGGTCACCTTCATTTTTTACCAGTTGTATTCTTCGGAGAGTAGCATCTGAACCATTTAGAGAGAGAGAGTGAGTCAAGGCCTATGAGGTTCAGAGGAGATTAGTAGTTCATGGTCCACAGTGTCAAAGGCTTTGCTTAGATCCGGGAACACAGCACAGGTGTTATTCTTTTTGTCTAAGGCAGTCTGCCAGTCATTTGTAACTTTTGTTAAGGCAGAGATGGTGCTGTGCATGAGATCTAAACCAGATTGAGCTGGGTTAAGAGATTATTGGTATCAAGGTAGGCACTTAACTGAAAGTTCACTAACTTTTCAAGCATTTTGGACAGTACTGGTAAGATGGAAATGGGCCTATAGTTGTTGAGGTCCAGGGATCACCTGCCTTAAGTAGTAGAAACACTTGAGCTGTCTTCCATATTGAGGGGATAGAACCAGTGGCTAGGGACAGATTGAAAAGGTGAGTGGGGGCAGCTAAGGCGGTGCAATGCTGCTTTTAGAAAGTAGGGATCCGGAGTCTGCACCTGCGCTTTTAGTTGTATCTAGTTGGAATAGTAGGTCTTCTACTTCTTTTAAAGAGTATTGATTTGAAGGAGAATGTGAAGCAGCCTTTTGTCCCTCAGTAGATTGTAAGTTTACTGATGACCTCATTAGGTTTGCAGGTGAGGAATCAGCTAGGCCAGCTGTAGTGAAATGATCGTTGAGGCATTTAAGATTTCTTGCTCGTCAGTGATTTCAACACTATTTAAGTGCACTTTGGGTGGTGAGGTGGGGTAGAAGCTGACCTAGGATCCCTTTATGGTACCCCAGAACCTGGAAGGGTTGTGATAGGAGGCATCAATTCAGCTGTGTAGAAGGCAGCCTTGGCATTTCTCACTTGTTTTGTGCAGGAGTTTCTGGCTTTTCTGAATTGAAGGAGTCATTTGGATCCTTGGTCTTTCTTGCCCTTTTCCAGAGTTTATCTCTGGCAAGCAGTGTGGTTAAGGTCAGCAGAGAACCAGCGACAAGATTTGAGTTTGGTTCTGACACTGGTGAGGGGTGCATGTATATTGAGGCACTTATGATAATATCACTTAAGACCACGAAGAGCTGTCTCTATTGAAGCTGTGAGATAGAATCCTTGCCTAACGTGTGGTGGCACAAATCATGGAGATATCCTGAAATATTAAAGTTCTTTTGACCTTCTTGGAGAAATTTTGCAGGGTTGGGTGGCTTGATTGTTGATCTTATGCCAGCTATGGGACAGTGATCACTTATGTCACTGAATAGCACTCCAGCATGAGAATACAGATGAGGCTTATTTACCAACATGATGTCCAGGGTGTGCTGTTGAGATTATTCTTTGGATTAATCCTTGTTGGTTCTTTGATTAATTAGTGAATCCAAAGTGTCACAGAAGGTTACCAGGGTGCAGATGCATTGGCTAGTAATTTAAATTCAGGTCACCTAAAATGATGGTGTCTTCAGGGCCTAGATTAGTATAGATCCTAGGTGGGATAGGAGTTTGAGGTCTGCAGAGGGGCTGTGGCAGCCAATCAGTTGAAAAGATGATATGTTGGGAAGGTTATCATAATTGATAAGCACTAATTCCTTTGCTGTGATGTAATATTGAGGCAGGATGCAGAGATGTTTGCTTTGACATAGATGGCTACCACCGCCCCTGGATGGACGGTCAGATCTGAAGAGCTGAGTAGTTGGGAAGATTTATTTCACTGTCTTTTATTTGCAGATTTGAGCCATGTTTCAGAGATAACCAGAAAGTCAGGTAAGGTGTGTACAACTGAGCCTGTATTAATGAGAACTATTTTAGGGAGGCTGCAGGCGTTGATATGAAGAAAACTCAGGCCATTTATGGCTAAGTCAGCTTGGGAGATAGAGCTTTCTGTGGGTCCAGGGTTGATTTCAACAGTGCCAACACAGATCAGCAGAAAGAAGATTAGTTTGATGAGGGCACCAAGTGATAGGAATAGGGAGTAGACAGAGGACTTTCTCTTCTTGCTTAGGAGCCAATGTATGAGTGGGCGATGATCCTGCTGTGTGGTTATAGATTTTGTCATAAAGTACCAACAATGGACAGGTATAGGGGTCATTATAGTGCCAATAATGGAGCAGAGGCTACAGTGCCGAACTGGTTGTGAGCCTTTTGTGGGATACCCAAGGATTACAGTGCAGAAGCGGCAGTATATACTTGGGGAGTGAGAGGAAAAATCCACTGGGGACAGTAGAGGGACAAGCCAGTAGCCGCCCTAATGCCATGGCATGGAGCTGCTTCAGTTTCCTCTTCTGGATCGAGGAAGGTGAAGCGCAAAGCAGCAATAGGAGGAACAGTAGCATGGTGGAGGGTAGGTAGGGGTAAAAGATACTAAAGGTGATGTGAAGAAATGAGCTCGGGAACTGGCTAGGAGATTAGCTATGGGCGGGGATAAGAGATTCGGCGGGAAAGTGTGTATAAAAGAAACACCCGGGGGGGGTGGGCAAAAATTTTGCGGCTTTCCGTACCTTTCTGGCTCTCTCGGCCTCCTGGTTTCCTTCTCGGCTATGCGGTGGCCACCCCGCCAGTTATTTCGAGCCTTCGGTCTCGGGTGCTCGAGGCAGGGCCGGCTGGAAGGAGGGACAGAGGAGGGGCATTCAGGAAAAGCACTGGAATTGCAGCAATCTGCAAGAGGTGCTAAAAGAAAGATTTACACAACAAAGACTGGGTGGGGGTTAGCGCCTGAGTCTGCTTCCAACACAGTCTCTCTCACCAAAAGATCAATCACAGAGTCATCAAGCAAGAAGGCATTTCACAAAATGTACAATAATAAAAGTAAAACAGCTCTTTTTAGAATTTTACATTTAAGAGCAGTAATCCCGACCAGTTTTGGTGGTGCAAGAGTAAACAAGTCAGTGGGAAAGGCGCAATCAGAAGCAAAGGCATAGCTGGCGGTCGCCTTCGATTGACTCCACTTTCCCATTACCTTTCTGGCTGTCTCTCCGGCCTCCTGGTTTCTTTCTTCGCTATCTCGGTGGCCACCGCCCGCTGGCGCTCGAAGCCTCTACGGTCTCTGGGTGCTCGAGGCAGGGGCCGACTTTCTGGCTGTCTCTCCCGGCCTCCTAGTTCCCTTCTCGGGTTATGCGGTGGCCGCCCACTCGCGGCCTGGAGCCCTATGGTCTCTGGTGCTCGAGGGCAGGGCCGGCTTTCTGGCTTTCTCTCCCGGCCTCCTGGTTCCCTTCTCGGTTATGCGGTGGCTGCTTATCTCTGCTCTTGTTGGTTCTGTGACACCCTGAGTCATGAACCCACTATTCATTCCTTTCTGGATTACCTGACTCCAGAGCACACATTGTATGCTTCCCAGTGTCCACCTTGGGTGAGTTGAAGTTCCCACATTACCATCGCTCCTTTCTCCCTGCTTCCAATATTTGTGAGCTCAGTTCCTGTTCCTTCCTCAGTTCTGGTTGGGTGGTTTGTAAACCACCCCAACCTCACCTTTCTCCATCTATCGGACCATAACTGAACCCATAATGCCTCCACCTCCCCTTCCTCTGACTCATCCCTTATGCAAGTTATTCCCTCTGTGATATAAACTGCTACCCCTCCCCATCCCCCTTTCTGACTACCCTGTCCTTCCTCTATAGTTTATATCCAGGGATTGGAAGGTCCCAGTCATGGTGTGGTATTGTCCAAGTCTCGCTTACTGCCACTGTATCCACCCTCCTGTCTGCTAACAGTGCCTGAATGTCGTCCATCTAATTTCCAAGACTCCATGTTTCAGCTATACCACCCTCCACCTAGAATCTGACATTCCTTATCTTCTCTCTATTTTTCTCTTCACATTTATTCCCTCCTCGTGTGCACTTCTCCATGTACTCTTGTTATATTAATCAGAAATGCAAAAAGGCAGCCTGAAAACCTGACTGACTTTTCAGAGCTGAAAGCTGCCTTTCTGTCCAGAATTAGTTATTATTTATTTATTTAAAAACTGATGACCGGGAAAAGCATGCTGAGCCGAGGCTCGTTTCCAGGTGTGACCCCGGTACAGAGTATACAGTGCAAAAGAGTAACACGTGATGAAGAATACATACATACATACATACATACAGTGACCCAGATATTCAGACTGTGCCAGGCTGTGGCACAAGGCTGGGTGCAGCTCAACTTGGCTGCATAGGGGCATTGACAGGGTGATATTTAATGGAGCTGCACCATGGCACAGCATCGTTGAATATCGCACACAGCCACCTGCAGTGTGAATGGCTCAGTGGCACTGCGCCAGTGCAAGTGGCCAGAGTGGAGCAGGTGGATGTGCTAGCACAAGTTCTGTTGCGCTAGGCGCAACCACCATGATATTCAAAAGAGCTCATGCAAATGGGGCCATAATGTATGCAAGGCACAAATGGGGCAATTTGCATGTCATTATGGCCCCATTTGCATGCAAGTGCGCCGATCCCCAGCGACTTGCGCCTGGTGCCCTGCCAGGCTGCAGCCATCGGGGACCGACGCCCCCTGCACATCGCAAAGTGCCCCAATGCCCAATCACAGGCATTAGTATAAATAAACATGTCCAATATCCCTGGTGGTCCAGTGGACCGCTTCCAGCCCGATCACGGGCAAAAGCGCACATAAAAATATTTTAAATTATCCCTGGTGGTCCAGTGGACCACTTCCAGCCTGATTGCAGGCAGAAGTGCACATAAAAACATTTTAAATTATCCCTGGTGGTCCAGTGGACCACTTCCAGCCTGATCGCGAGCATAAGTGCACAAAAAACATCTTCAATTATCCCTGGTGGTCCAGTGGTACCTCTGCCCTACCTTCCCGCTCCCACCTGGTCAGCGGCGGGTGGCAGCTCCCCACCTGCTTGCCACCCCACCACCCGCCAACTGACACCGATACAGGAGGGCTGTCGCCCATTGTTCCACAGCACGAGCCATTGCTGCATACAGCCCGTACCCGTACTACACAGTCAGATGTGAATGGATCATTCACATATCACGGACAATAATAATCGTGAACTACTGCGTTCATTGGCTCACGTTGAACCAAGGGGCATATAGCCCTTCTGTACAGTGTCGGTGGCGGGAAGCTGGAAGGCAAAGTGGGTGAGGCTGCAATGCCGCTGACTGAAGGAAGCGGGTACAGTGGGGCTCAGTGGGTGGGTGGGAGGAGGTACCTTTTTTGTGCACTTATGTGCCACGATCGAGCTTAAGCAATCCACTGGACCACCAGAGATGTTGGACATGTTTATTCATACTAATGCCAGTGATCAGGCTGCAAGCAGTCCACTGGACCACCAGGGATATTGGACATGTTTATTCATACTAATGCCCGCGATCGGGCTGCAAGTGGTCCACTGGACCACCAGGGATATTGAATGTCTATTTTTACAACATATGCCTGCAATTAGGCATGGGAGGGCACCACCACAAAGGTGCAGCCGGAGCTCACAGGTGGCAGCTGCCGTGTTGTGCCCTGCAATAAGGCAGCTCACCTCTGGGTGGCCAGCTGTTGCTCCTTTTTTTTTGGCTCACCTGTGTGCAGCGCAGGTAGGGGTTGCGCATGCATGGGCTCAGCACATCTCCGGCTGAATTCGGGATGTGCTTAGTGCATGGGCACCCCACCTGTGCCGCCTGATCTCTTACTAATGAGCTCAGGCATCCGGATTTGTGCCAGGCACAATCCCCGATCACTATGACTGGAGGTGCACAGTGGTTGCGCATGGCACAACTGTGTTGCACCATGCGAACCCTTCTGAATATCCGGCCAGTGTGTACAGACATTTTTGTTTGTTTTACAAAGGGTACAATACATTATCAAACAGAATAAAATTTATGTATAACGTGCAGTTATAATTGAACTTTATAACTGCTCAGTATGTGCTCAGGAACTGATACCACCTGAAATGGTAATGAATCTAAGTAAGACAGTTAACAATATGGTGCCTGTATCCAAGTGGAAAATGGTAGCATCTGTCTTAAAGCAGATGCCAGTTTTTGGGTTGGGAAACAAGAGACAAGTTTCTCTAGTGCTGTCATGTGTACTAGCCGGAGACTTCCTGGCCCTCGAGTAATCTTCAAAGGAAAAACTGCAGCCAGTCACCCTCAACACACATTTTCCCCAGATTGGAGAATTAATCATTCTGAAAATCACTAGGCAAATGAATTAATGATGTTGTAGTACATAGTAAATGTCCTGGAATTGTACTGCAGTTTCAGTGTTATCAGACTTGGGCTACCAAAACAACAAAATTCCCTCCTCATTATGGACCTATTCAATGGTCATGCAACAAAATTAGTCCTAGGTAAGTTTTGTGAGATAATCTGAATTTTGTACCTATATCTGGCACTAATGCCTTGCAGCCCCAAGATATTGATATGAATAAAAGTCTAAAGGACTTACTAAAACAATGCTTCATAGTCTGGTATGCTGATGTGGTGTCACAGCATATCACAAGGATTTTAAGTCATAACAGCAATCGGGGAATAGCGATTGCCGTTTGGGCTAGTACACATCGCCAAAAATGAATTATGGTAGAGGCAAACTGCAAGGCAGCAACTGGGTTTCTATGTTATGCAGGATCCCCTTACTTAAGAATTCTCAAATCCAGGGGGGTGCATGTCAGGGAAGAGTGTAAAACTTAAAAAACAAAATAGAAAATCCAAACAGACACAATAAGTGTTCGCCCCAGAACCGAATCCAGCACCCCCCCAACTCCAGCCTGCCATGTACCTACCACGCCACACAGCCAGCTCGGCAGCTGACCGCTGCACTACACCCAGTATAGTGTCCCTCCCCTTCCATCTGTTATGTGGTGTTGTCCCTCTCCACCCCACATGTGTATATAAGGCGACATCTTGCTGCTATAATTGCCTACCCCTGTATCCAGCTGCTATCCTGCAAGGCAGCCCAGAACACAGGTGCCATGATTGAGTTACCCTTTTTATAAGTGCTCAATCGCAGTCACTGCATTAACGGTATACCATCGCAAGTGGGGGTGAACTGATACTAGATCTAAAAATGCATTCAATAAAGGAAAGAGATGCTTAGTGGCTACACAGTTGTTTCCAGGAGTTGTGTGAATGCAGAGAAGATGTTAGCCATGACTTTAGTCAGACAGAAATTAGAGAAGCCCACAGAAACAGCCTGAATGAAGAAATGTTAATTTACGCATGTCTGTATTAAATATGTTAATTTAGTATGTCTGTCTTATTCAGTTAAGTAATATTCTACACTCACTTTTTATGTTCACCATGTACGGTAGCACAAATCAAATATTTTGCTATGTGTATGGTTTTCAGAGGTATGTCATGATTATCCAATACAGGAGACTATATAAGGGGCTTGACCAATAATCAGCAAGCCTGATCATGACACTGTTCAGGCACGAAAGTGCATGAACTTCAAAACAATGTGCCGACATACACATTGGTAAATCTGCTTTTTCAGCAAGCACAGCTGATCTCATTATGTGCTTTTAGACTGCCTGCTCCCTGCTCCCTTCCTTCTGAACATTACAGCACTGGAAACTGAAACACCATATTAAGTATTAGTTGCCTATTTAATGGTTATGCCTGAAAATAGACAATGTTGGCTGTCTAGTGCACTTACCCAGTCAACAAAATCAAAATAAATAAACTGGATACTAGTTTACCCCCATGAAAATGCAACAACTTGTTTTTTAACATTTTCTTGCTACTAGCTTCAGTTGGGCAGGTAGTCTCTTTCAAGATAGATTCATACCTCATAAATGTTACCCTTTCCCAGCTAGGAATCTCCTAAAAAGAGTTACACTGTTTTTTAACCTCTTAAGAAACTATCTGATAAGCACCGTTGCAGACATTTGCTATGTCTTCTGTGAAATATCTAGGCTAAACATAGCAATCAGCAGGCATTTTTTACTATTCTTTTTGAGAAAAAATATTTATATTGAGCTACAGCAAACACACACAAATACTGTACACACCATCCTCATGGTCACAACATTCAAAATCAATACTGCAATTTAATATGTTATAAAATAATAAAGAAACTGTTTGTTTATGTTAGTCTTGGTTATGTGGAACTCAGTGAAGTTCAGTTTACAATAGATTCCCTTTAAATATTTCTTATCCTATATTTTGTATCCTGGATATCACAGTTGAGATGCTACATCTCATTCTCATAGGGATCTTCATTTTACACATTTTTGCACTGTATTTACTCAGAATGTCCCAGATTAGATGCAATATCTTGTTTTCAGTGGGGTCATGATTTTACCATGTTTATAATGTATTTATTCAGGTTAGCCTAGTCCAGATGTAAAATACTGTTTTCAGCATGTTCTTATTTTACACAATGCAGCATAATATTGTGTAAATGTAGAGCCCCACTACAAATAAGATGCCACATTTTCTGTGACCTATCCAGGCTAAATATATCACAATCAGCAGGCATATTCTAGGAAAAAATAGAAACATAGGAAGTGACATCAGATGGGGACCAACGATCCATCTAGCCGTCCCTGAGTGCTAACCCCCCTTAGAATTTCTTAGAGACAATCCCCTTATGCCTATCCCAAGCAGATTTGACTTGCCTTACAGTTTTGTAGTCAATGACTTCTGCAGGTAGGCTGTTCCATACAGCCACCACCCTTTCCGTAAAGAAGAACTTACGCATGTTACCCCGGAACCTCACTCCCCTGAATGGGGCACAAAAACCCTGGCACAATATGTCAGTTGGGGGGTGAGAATATAGCATGAACCAAGCAGGAAAGGGATCTTGGGGTTATCATCTCTGATGACCTCAAGGTAGGGAAACAGTGTGACAAGGCAGCAGGTAAAGCAAATAGGATGCTGAGATGCATAGGCAGGGGCATCACCAGCGGGAAGAGGGAGGTCATAATTCCACTATACAAGACACTAGTGAGGCCGCACCTGGAGTACAGTGTACAGTTCTGGAGACCTTTCCTACATAAGGACATAGACAGGGTAGAGAAGGTCCACAGGAGGGCAACAAAGATGGTACATGGATTGCATCACAAGTCCTATGAGGACAGGTTGAAGGAACTGAATATGTACTCCCTTGGGGAGAGGAGGGAGAGAGAGGATATGATAGAGACAAGCAAGTATCTTACAGGGAGGAACAGGGTGCAGGAATACACTATTTTTAAGCGAAAAAGATGTTCCAGGACTAGAGGGCATGGGATGAAGTTGGAGGGAGGACAATTCAGAGGAAATGTGAGGAAGAATTTCTTCACAGAACAGGTAGTGGACAAGTGGAATACGCTGCCAGAGGAAGTGGTGGGGGCTGAAACAATCACAGGATTTAAGAATGCATGGGATAGACATAAAGGAATTCTGGAGGTCAGAGGTAAGGGGCAACAGACTTCTAGGAAAACATAAACTGAACTTACAAGCTCAAATGGGCAGACTGGGTGGGCCATAGGCCATTATCTGCCGACACTGTCTATGTATTTATGAATTTAATTTCATGACCCCTTGTCCTTGTCCTTGTGGAGCTATTGATCAGAAAGAGTTCCTGGTTAGTGACTCTGTTTATACCCTTTAGGAACTTGAATGTCTCTGTCATGACAACTGTGCTGCATGTCACATTGCAAAAATGTGTAAAAGGAAGACCACATTGAAACCGCCTCTCAGCAGATCTGCATTGTGCAAATTCATTAGAAATAATAATGGGACATCCAACGCAATAGACGTGCTAAATAACTGCCTTGGTGAGATCAATGACTGGATGGCCTCCAGCTGGTTGTTGCTGAACCCCAAGAAGACAGCAGTACTGGTAGTGGAGTTGAACAGAGGGTGTGATAGGATGGCTCCTGGCACAGAGACAGGACTTTTTCTGGGTTCTGTTTTCATTGACAGCATCCTCTAGGGTGTGTGACCTTGTCATTATCCTGGACAATGGACTGACATTTGAATCCCAGGTGTTGTCCGCTGTCTGTATGTTTCTGTCATCTGAGGAATATATCCAGAATCAAGCCTCTAGTTCTGCCCTGGACCTCCCTACCTACCTTAGTGCATGCCTTTGTGCCATTGAGGCTTGACTACTGTAATGCACTCTACCTTGGGGTCTCAGAAGGCACCCTTTGCCAGTTACAGCTGGTGCAGAATGCAGCCACCAGATTGTTGACAGGGCAGCCTAAATACTGCCACATCACCGCGGTGCTGCATGAACTGCACTGGCTGCAAGTCAGGTGGAGGGTCCTCTTTAATATGGGCTTGCTCACTTTTATGGTCCTACATGGCCTGGGCAATGGTTGCCTGGCATACCTTATACCTGCTGCCTCAGTTCACTCCCTCTGTTCCTTCTCTAGGGTCCTCCTTGTGATTCCCAGGACGAGGCTAGAAATGGCTGATAGCAGAGCTTTTAATTTCCAGACTCCCCCGCCTAGAATATTCGGGGTCCATAACTGCTCAAATTTTACTACACGATCCTTCCTAGACACATTAGCTGAGGTAAACTGGACTTGTATCAAACAAGCCCCAAACCTTGATGCACCACTAGACTATGTCATAAATACCATCCTATTTGCAGAAAAAAATCAGTGTAAATGGTCAAGATGCTAGGTGGCAATCCCAGGATCTGAAAAAACTCATGAAGGAAAGAGACAGGGTGTGGGAGAACTTTAAATCCACTCGCCAAACCCAAGGACTGGCAGAACCATACTTCTCAAACTTTCTTCACAAAATGTGTGACACGATGTGTGACAAATGAACAAAATGTGTGACATATTGTCTAATATGGCACTGCAAGCTCAGACCACTATAGCTATCAGTGCACTAATGTTCATAATGTTTTTGATAACTGAGCATAATAGATTATTATGAATTTCTGCTTTAAAGTCTCAGTGGGAAATGTGGACTATCACCTTCACCATGATTGACAAAGTGTTTCTGAGAGGTAAAATGAGTGATGTACCTCATAATGTGTGACAGTTGAGAGGTATGGGCAGAACTACAGGGAACTGTGAAACAAGTGTAAAAGGGAGCTAACAACAGTGAAAAAATGATACATTTGAGAACTGCAGAAAAAAAATCTCTCCACCCCAAGAAAATTGTGGTCACAGATTAATGCCCTCATAAAGGGTAGCCCCTCCCAAGGCGACTGTGCTATAATAGCCAATGGTGCCCGCCTAAAAAACACTATGGATGCTCACAATGCAATCAACTCTTACTTCACAAGCTTAATTAAGTTCAAGACCACCCACAGACTCCTCAATATAGCAGCCCCAGCCATAGCTACTCCAGTCCCATGGCTGCTCAACAGATCACTCTTTGAAGCAGAGGTCCCATCACTCTGGAAAGTGACCCTGGTTACTCCTGTCCACAAAGGTGGCTCACATGAACATATGGAAAACTATCGTCCCATATTGATCCTCTTATAACCAATGTTGAGGGGAACATTTTTACATCTAGACAACACGGTTTTAGAAAAAAAAACATGGAGCAGATACTTCCCTTGTTGTCCTCACAGATAATATCTTCTCAGCTCGAGATAAAGGCCAGCCCACTGGTACTATATTCATCGACCTCGCCAAAGCCTTTGACCTGGTAGACCATCAATTGCTCCTTACAAAACTCCAACACATAGGCCTAGACTGTCAGACAGTTTGGTGGTTCACCAACTACCTTTAGGGGAGATCACAGTTTGTTAGATGGCAGGGTGCACAGTCTGAAAACTGCCAAATTCTAGAACGAGTCTCTGAGAGATCCATCCTGGGGCTCTTACTATTGTCTACTTTCATAAATGACATGCCGAACCACTGTGGAACTGTGGACATAATCCTATGTGCAGATGATGCTGTGCTCTACAGAACCTCCAATGATGTGGGCTCCTTGAGCAATTCTCTGACAGATGACTTGCAACTCCTTGAGGGTTGGTTGGCCAACAACAAACCTGTACTAAATAGCACAAAAACTAAGGCTATTCTATTCAGCCTTACAAGTCTGAGGCTGGATAGAGCCTCTATCCTATCACCCTATCTCTTGGACGGCACAAAGATTGAGGTAGTAGAAACAATAAAGTACTCTGGCATCACCTTAGACCAGAACTGCTCTTTCAAATCACATATTGAAGTACTAACCAAGAACGTGAACCAGAAACACACAGACTACTGTACCACCTTAGCCCTTTCTTCACACAGGACTCCCAGCAAAGGATTGCAACCAGAACCCTACTACCCACCCTGCTATATGGGTCTCCAGTGTTACTCATGGTAAAAGGTGGGGAACTGCAAAAACATACTACCCTCTTTCGTAGGGTGTGTCAGTTTGCTACGGGGGCTCAGCCTAGGCAACACCACTGCAAGGTGCTCCAAGCCGTGTCCTGGCTTACATTGAAAGGGAGACTCAAGCACCCATTGTTATACTTAGCTTTCAAGCTAAGGTCAGTAAATGCACCACCTAGCATGGCTAAAATGGTGTCTGATAAACAAAACAGTAGGCCCCTTAGATCCTCGGGCCTTCAGCTCCTCTATGTTCCTAAAGCCAGGTCATCCCAGGGACAAGAGGTCTTTCTCGGCCAGCATCCCACCTCTCTGGAATGCTCTTTCAGCAAATCTTCAGGTATGTAATTCCCTCGGGGGGGGGGCCAAAAGGGACATAAGACTCATCTATCAGAGCTTAACCAATGCACTTGTAACTGTTGAAAACTGAAAGTTCCTCATTTGTGACCTATATTCCTTGCTGCAATTTGTCTGTAACCATGACCGTCACCAAAGAACTGACAAATATCGTGTGTTGAAGATTGTCAAAATGTTAACTGAAATATACAATAAGAACATTGAATTGTCAGAAGTGCACCAATCCATGCTCTATGTAATATCGTCTGTTGTAAACTGTGCAAACCTATGGAATATCTACCAGTAACTGTATGTACATTTATGAATGAGTTTACCTGTGAATAATCCCAGGTCGCCCCTGAAAAAGGGAATGTCATGGTCTCAGAAGGTCCACCTGGTTACCAAAATTTAAATAAATAAATAACATTTTAAATATTGTCTTGGCTAGTCTTTCCTCATAGCTCTTATCCCATATGCCCTGCACCATTGTAGTTGCCCTCCACTCCACCACATCCACCTTGTCTGTTTTTTCTCAGATGGGGCCCACAGAACTGGATGCATTATTCCAGATGTAATCTCCTGAGTGTCTCACACAGGGGCAAGATAAACTTCCTCTTTATACTCCTGATACCCATCCCTGTGCATCCAATCATCTGGCTAGCCTTTACAGCCACCCTATCACACTGCCTTGTTTCTCGTATGACCCACAAGATAATAACTCTCAAGTCCCTTTCCTGCTTTGTGATTGTTAGTACCTCCCCACATAGTCTGTACTTTGCCCCTGGGTTCTTGTGCCCTATCTGCATGATCCTGCACTTCTTTGCATTGAATCCCAGCAGCCATTATTCAGACCATTTCTCCAGTTTTTATGTTTGCTTGCACACATGCACGAGAAACATTATGTGACAGCTTAGTAGAGAAGAGGGTTTTTTGGAGGTGCAGCACTGTGGTAGCCAATGCCCCCACTGCACTTTAAGGCTTGTCCCTCTTTCCCCAATGCAGTGGCATGCTGCTGCTGATACTAGTTCAGCAAGCATGCCATCAAGTTGAAATTAATTTGCCACTGCAATGAGGGAGCGACCCATCATTGCAGGGCGGTGCCTTGCCTGCTGTAACATTTCAAATTAACATGGTTGAACCATCCGCCTGAGAGTCCCCATGAAAGCTGACTCGGGGATGCCCAATTCCCCTGTTGGCATGCCCCTCCCAGTTCATTTGCCGACAGGGTGGCCCAATCCCTGTTGTGCAGGCTCCCATTTGTTTCAGTACCGGGGGGTGCCCAGCCCCTCCGACACTATCTTATCACCCCCCAAGCACACTCTATGGCCATTGGCTCCCCCCAACAATCGCAAGGTAGCATGCTGGGAGACCACCCCATGCCAAAAGTGTCCTGCAGCATCTTTTTTTTAAACTCCTGTTAAAAAGAAATGGTCCTTGTTGAGTCCCTTACCCCCTCCCTAACCACCCCACCCTCTGCACACCCCAACTCCCCACCCCTTCACCACATACTTACCTCCAGAGCCCAGCGCAATGATCTTCTGCTGACTGGAAACATGTCTGCACTCTTCAAAGTTGACCGTGAACTGAAGAAATGCCGGTAATCTGTAAAATGGCATAAATAGGGTTTTTTCAACTTAGGTGGATATCTCAGCCATTTTTTTGACTTTTGGCACCAAATTTTCAATATGGGGTTCTTGGGACCCCTCCTCATGAATTCAGTCACTATCATTCAGTCCGGAAAGGTGATTCCACGGTCACTGCGCAGAACCGCCTTTTGGGACTGATTAAAGAAACAAGCGTCACTGTTCATGAAGTAGGTTCTCAAAAAGCCTATGTTGCAAATTTGGTGAAAGAATTCCCAAAAATGACTGTTTTATGAGCGTGCATTGCGCAGTTTCCACGCCACACGTAACTTCATGAATTTGTAATAATTTCACTCCAGATTTTCAACATTGGCATTTTTCCACATCTCCTTATGAACAGTACAGCTGTCATTTTTTGTATTCTGGACGAAATCTGTTTTCGCACTTCTGGCGCAGAATAGCGTGATCACTGTGGGAAATCAGTGTTTGATACAGAGTAAGAAAATTACAGTGACACTGTTCATGAGCAGAGGTTCTGAAATGCCTATGTTGAAAATTTGGTGAAAAAAATCCATAAAATTACTGTGTTATGAGCGTACATTGCCCGGTTTCCACGCACCCTTGTAATTTCATGAATATGTAATATTTTCACTCCAGATTTTCAACACTGGCATCTTTTCACACCACCTTATGAACAGTACACGTGTCTTTTTTCACATCCTGCCCGAATTATGTGTTTGTGCATCTGGCCCACGATGGCATGGTTGCTGTAGGAAATCAATGTTTGGGACAGATTTTAAAACTCGTAGTGACAGTGTTCATTAGCAGAGGTGACAAAATGCCTATGTTGAAAATTTGGTGAAATAATTCCACTAAATGAGCGTGTTAGGAGCATGCATAGTTCAGTTTCCACATATGCTTGGAAGTTTGACCATTTTTAATATTTTCACTATAGATTTTCAACATTGCCATCTCTTCACACCTCCCTATGAATGGTACAGCTGTCATTCTTCACATCCTGCTCGATCTGTGTTTTCTCACATCTGGTGCAGAATGGCATGGTAGCTGTTGGAGATCAAAGTTTGGGACACATCAACCAAATAACAATGCCACTGTTCATTAGCAGAGGTCCCAAATGCTTTCATGAGGTGGGAGTCACGAAAAGGCCATGTTGAAAATTTGTAGTGCAAATACCAACAAACTGCCAGGGCATTAGGGTTTCTAACCATAATATCCCACCCTGTACAGACTGACAGGCATCAGGGGTGTGCTTTTGGATTGCTGACTGTAATGCTCATACTGTTCCACCCCCATCCCTCCACCCTGAAGCCAGTGACAGGCATCGAGGTGTGTCTTGGACTCTTCAACCCCAGAATTCACTGCATTCTCCTGTGCTGCTCCCATTTCACCATGTGTCCTTATGAAATATGGTGATTGTGAAGCCATACACCTTAAGGCACACCTCAACACTTGTCAGTGTCTATATGATAGGGTGAGGTGAAATGTTATAAGCATTATGGGCGATGACCCAAAGGCACACCCCAATGCCTGTCCATCTCTGCAAGGTGGAGGTGGAGATGGCATGAGTTTGGTACTTCACTGCCATTCCTTTTCTGCATCTGTCTAGCTCCTGCATGCCCAATGCTAATATCAGCAAGCAAAGATTCGGCATTGACAAATGCTTGTTTCTATTGTGTTTATGTCCCTGTTTTTTCCCCATTTTCACCCGACTCCCCCATACTGCAGCCATGCACGCACCTGTGGAGGCATGCGCATGCTGTGGTTCATCAGTGCCCTCCCTTTGCTTGCCACCTACCTGCCTGTACTATGCTCAGGTCACTACTTGAGGGCAGCTGGACTGTGTGGGGCAACAGGGTCTCTCCAAGGGAGAGAAGAGCTGCCTTCTGGCTGCTGAATCCTGATCCCTCCCTCCCCCCTCATCAGCCTTCAATGACTCAGGGTTGCTCCTGAACCTGGGTCACTGGCATACCATGAGGTGTAGCATCCAGTGGCACAGCCCTCGGCACCATCAGGCCAACTCTCCAGTTATTTAAGGTCCTCCATCATTCTTTCAGCACCCCCAGCATGTCCACCCTATTGCATACCTTTGTATCCTCTGCGAAGAGAAATGCCTTTCCCCCAAATCCTCTGCAGTGTCCCCAACAAACACTTTGAAGAAGCCCAGCCCCAACACCAACCCCTGTGGCACCCTGCTCATCACCTCTCCCTCTCCAGAGTACTCCCTGTTTACCACAACCCTCTAACTCCAGGGAGGGGGAGGGTCACGGTGATACCAGGGTGATTGCTTTATCCTACTACATTTCACGCTTATGATTCTGGTGTACAATGAGGTTTGGCACGTGATTCAATGACAGTACAGATGTAAATCCTGTGGTTTTGTGTATTCCATAAACTTAATAAAGCTTGATTTAAAAAAAAACTCTCTGACTCCTGCCATTCAGCCAGTTCTCCACCCACAAAACTATTTTAGGATCCATCCTTAGGCTGTGTAGTTTATTAATCATCCTTCTATGGGGGATGGTGTTAAAGGCCTTTCTGAAGTCCAGATAGGCCACATCCACTGCACCTCCCTGGTCCTACTTTAGTTACCCAGTCATACAGTAGATTAGTACAATGAGTTAGTGCAAAACACAGTGCCTAGCCAAAATACAGTAAAAGTTAGGCTTAGATGTATATGTAAAAAAAAATGCCATATAATGGCTCCACCAAGACACAGCTAGGGAACTGTCACCTCGATGCAATCAGTCTGACATCACCGATGTGTCCCAACAGCAACCCACAATATGCTGACACCGACCATCACACATGACTGTATTAATGCAGGGAGCTAGTTTAGTGGCTCAGTGGTTAGTGCAAAAATTGCTAGTCTACATTCCCCCACTATCTATACCAGTTTCTGCTTTATGTACATCATTGCTGACTTAAATTAGTTGTCTAGTGGCAACTCCCTACACTCTGGTGTCACTCAGAGCCTGAAAAGATGAAAATTATCCCTTGATGTCTTTTCTGTTAATTTGTAAACATGTGTGTAGATGGTACTACTATGTTATACTCACTGGAATGTGCATATATGTGTATGTATTAGTCACAGCAATTAGAAAGTGAAGTTAGAGCTGGCCCATCGGCACAGCAGTTGGATTTCCATTTGCGATGCTGGCGACCCAGGTCTGGGAACAGACTCAGGCCATGGACGGCCGGCCAGGAGAAAAGGAAAGGAGCATCCCTGGATGGCTTTCCTTCTCAAGGGAAAGAATGGACATGCATCTCGGCACCTGCTGACTCCTGGAGGAGGCTAGGAGTACAGCACGGTAGCCTGATCTGAAACATTGGGGGAGTGGCGGACATCAACGTATGCCTTGACATCATGTGGCATGCCACTGCCTGAGAGAAAACCCAGGAAACTGCCCAGGCCAACTGGATGACAGTTCCTCCGGCCCCCCACTGCCATCAGGCCTCAATTGCTGGCACTCCCTCAGTGGCACCCAGGCTAATGTAAAAATAAATAAATAAATAATAGTGTGTTGGCTGTCCCCCACCAGTGCCTTCCCTCTCAGAAGAGGGGGACCCAACCTGGCGAAGGGATACACCGGGATTCCCAGAGGGGCCATGATGTGAGGCTAGTGGCCGGCATGAGGATGTGTGAGCAGATGGGAAGGACCATGAGGAACCCAAAGGAGTAGCCAACCAGAGGTGTGGAGAAGGGGTAAAAAGCTTAATACAAAAAAAAAAAGAAAGTGAAATTAAGTTAAGTGGCTCAATGGTCAGTGCAAAGATTGCTAATCTATATTCTCCTGCTCTAGATCAGTGTCAGCCTTATGCTTGTCATTTTTTATTTGCGCCGAGGTGGAAAGGATGAGAAGGGACTTGGTAAGGTTAGAGGAATGGTCAAATGTATGGCAGCTTAGATTCAGTGCTAAGAAGTGCAAGGTAATGCACCTGGGAAACAAAAACCCAGGGGAAGAGTACACAATGGGGGGGTGAGATACTAACAACAACAAAAATGGAAAGGGACCTGGGGTAGTCATATCAGATGACCTAAGGTGGGCAAGCAATGTGAGAGGGGCAGCAAGGAGGGCTGGGGGATACTGGGATGCATAGGGAGGCATCACCAGTAGAAAACAGGAAGTTATTATCCCTCTGTACAGACAGCTGGTAAGACCCCATCTGAATACTGTGTGCAGTTCTGGAGACCCAGTCTCTGGAAGAGCGTAGACAGGATGGAATCTGTCCAGAGGAGGGCAACTAAAATGGTGCAGGGTCTGCACGGAAGACATATGAAAAGAGACTTAAGGAGCTAAATATGTATAGCCTCGAGGAAAGGAGGGAGAGGGGGGATATGATAGAAACTTTCAAGTACCTCAAGGAATCAACAAAGTCCAAGAGGGTAGCATCTTTCAAAAAAGAGGTGTGCAGAACAAGGAGGCACAATTGAAGATAGAAGGCGGCTCAAGTAATTTAAGGAAGTATTTTTTCACAGAGAGGGTTGTGGATGCATGGAACGGCCTTCCAGAGGAGGTTGTGGAGTCAAAAACAGTCGTGGAATTCAAGCATGCATGGGACAGTCATAAGGCAATTCTAGGGGGGTGGGGGTAGGAAGAAGTAGGCTGCTGGTTAACTAGGATCTGCAGCTTATCCATTAGGTAGGGAAATGGGCAGACTGGGTGGGCCAAGCGGTCCTTATCTGCCATCAAATTCTATGTTTCTATGTTTCTATAAATTATAGTCTGCTGCTGCCCCGCCGTAACTGTCCCCCCCCATGCCCATCCCACAACAAGCCCAGCCCATATTAGTCTTCTGGCACAGGGCTCTGCTCCTACACCTACAGTAGCAAACCATCAATACCAGTGGTGAACATCTGGCATTGACAAATGCTTGTTTCTATTGCAGAGTTCAATGTCATGTCACTGACTGAAAAAATTGATAGTGAACGAGTGCAATGGATACCTCCTGGTAATGACTGAACACCAACTGCATAATTTTTTTAAAGGCGTATCACACTAATAACAAAGTGTCTGTTTTTTATGGAAATATCAAGTGTCTGTTTTTTCATGAAAATATCATGATTAGTTTATTTCTCCAGAACTTTGCTGACAGCAATAATAGTGAAAATAAACAGATTGCAATAATACACTGCTATACAGTCTGTTTGAGAATAGAGGGCCCCATATGTTTAGTGCAAAGGAATGTTTCTAGCAAGTTAGTTCAATGTTTATTTAATTAGTTTTTGTTTACCAGCTAAGGTGCACTAGGCATTCATTTGTATATTTTCAGGCATGTTAGTTTGTATGTCCTGAAATAACCTTAACATTTATTTATTTATTTAGTTAGTTAGTTTTTGTTGACTAGATAAGTACACTAGACAAATTCTGCCTATTTTCAGGCACGACCCAGGACAGGGGGATACAGATGAATGCCAGTTGACCTTGAACCAGATTAAGCTGTTGGTGGCATTTTTAGTGAATGGGGGAAATGTTGGCCAAGGCACTGGGGAAATTCCTGTACTCTGCCAGTAGGGGGAACTCTTGGCTGTCTGTCTAAGATAGCCACTTTGGAGGAACCGGTGGAGAGAATGGATGTAGATGTAGAAGAGAAGAAGCCCACCCCCGGCTTGCCAACACAGGAGGCTCTAAATCTGGCTTTAGTGGCTGCAGAATTTTCTGAAGATGACACAATAACTGATGCTGGTTTTCTTATGCAGAACATTTAAGACAAGGTAACAATGGTACAGAGCAAAGCAGGACGTACTAAAAAGAATACTGCTACATTGAGTGTGGTCCCATCAGAGCAACAGACTGACCGCATGCAGTTTCTTCAAGCGGAAAAGGACAAACATTTGAAAAAAGCACAATAACTTGACAAAGAACCTCAGCATGCAAGCACTGAGGCAATCGTTACCCCAAAGGGCACTGGCTGGGAAGCCAAGTTTCAAAGAAATACAAAATCACACATACCCCCATAATGCAAAGCACCATTTGCTGTACATGCAAATCACCACAGAATATTATACTGGTTCAACTTTAAGCAGAAATGCTTGGCACCAAAAGGTCTCTCTCACAGTCTGCAAAGGGTGCTAACAGAAGACACATGCACGTGTTTCATTCTACCAGGACTTATCAGTATGCCTCATCTGTGTGACACCCCAGAGGAATGAACCAGCTACCCTAAGATGGTCTATCTGGGTTATGTTGTGGTGAACCCAATAAAAACAAAGCTTGTTGGCTTATTCTGCCCACAAAGAAATCTGCAGCAGTCCTGACAGAGCTCCGTTGAGCTCGCTCACTCCCCCTCTCTCACTCGCTCATTCCGTTTCTGCTGGCGCTGCAGGCTTCCCTTTTGTACTGGGCTCCTGCCTACATTGCCACCTTATTCTGCCCACAAAGAAATCTGCAGCAGTCACAATACTGCTCCATTGAGCTCGCTCGCTTACTCCCCCTCTCTCTCTCGTTCGTTCTGTTTCTCCCACGCTGCAGGGCTGCCCTTTTCTACTGGGCCCCTGCGTGCATTGCTGCCTTTTTCTGCCCACAAAGAAATCCGTAGCAGTCCCAACAGAGCTCAGGTGAGCTCACTCACTTGCTCGTTCTGTGTCTCCCGCTGCTGCAGGCTGCCCTTTTGTACTGGTTCATGCCTGTGTTGGTGACTTTTTCTGCCCACAAAGAAATCTGCAGTAGTCCCGACTGAGCTCCGTTGACCTCACTCATTCCCCCTTTCTCACTCGCTTGTTCCGTTTTTGCCGGCGCTGCAGGCTGCTCTTTTGTACGGGGCTTCTGCATGCATTGCCGCCCTCTTCTGACCACAAAGAAATCTGCAGCAGTCACGATAGAGCTCCGTTGAGCTCACTCATTCCCCCGGCCCCTCCCTCATTCGCTCATTCTGTGCCTCCCAGCACTGCAGGCTGCCCTTTTGTACTGGGCTCCTGCCTGCATTGGTGCCTTTTCCTGCCCACCAAGAAATCCGCAGCAGTTCTGACAGAGCTCAGTTAAGCTCAGTCACTCCCCCCCCCACTCGCTTGATCCTAATCTGTCCCAAACACTGATTTCCAACAGCGACTGCGGTATTCTGTGCTGGAAGTGCGAAAACAAATTTTGGCCAGGATGTGAAAAATGGCAGCTATACTGTTCACAAGGAGGTGTGAAAAATTGCCAGTGTTGAAAATCTGGCATGATAATATTGCAAATTCATGAAGTTATGGCGTGCATAGTAACAGTGCAATGAACACTAATAAAACAGTCATTTTTGGATTTTTCCACCAAATTTGCAACATAGGCTTTTGGAGAGTCCACCTCATGAACACTGGCACTGTTTCATTAATCAGTCCCGAAAAGTGATTCTGCACAGTGACCTTGAAATCACCTTTTGGAGCCAAATAATGCCATGATAGTGGCAGAATTCATGAAAAGGGTCCGAAAACTCCATGTTGAAAATTTGGTGCCAAAATTCCAAAAAATCCCTGAGATATGCACCAACGTTGAAAAAAACCCAGTTTATGCCACTATACAGCTTACCGGCATTTCCTCAATTCGTGGTTGGCTTTGAAAAGTGCAGACTTGTTCCCGGTCCACCGAAGATCATCACGCCAGACTTCACAGGTAAGTATGGGGTGAGAGGGGGTGTGGGGAGGTGGGGTACGCAGTTGGTGGGCGCAGGTTGTGGGAGGGGGGCAGGGAGACCGTGAGGGACCATTTTCTTTTTTTACGGGTAAAAAAAAAAGACATTGTGGAACTTTTTTTTTTTTACGGGTGCATTTGGCATGCTGGAGTGGGCTCCCAATGTGCCAACTGACTGTTTGTTGGGAGGGACCAGCAGTAGCCAATAGGGGATTGGACACCCCCATCGGCACAAAAGAGGGGTGGGGGGTGCAAGAGCCGAGGGGGATTGGGCAACCCCTGGGCACAACTGTCTCGCTTTTCTTTCTTGGGGGGTGGGGAACTTATGCCGACGTGGAGTGGGCTCCACTGTCAGCAATGCAAACTGGGAAGGGGACATAATGCTGATGGGGAGTGGGCTACCCCCATCAGAAAATGAAGTAGCACCGGGGACTGAAGCTGACGAGACTAGGTCCCCCATTAGGAAAAACAACACGCTGTTGTGGGGGACACATGCTGCCGAGGAGTTAGGCACCCCTTGGCACTGGGGCCAGATTATGTGTTTGTGAACATGGCAGCAAGCTGCCACCATTTTCTAAACAATATTACAATAACAATATTCCACCCAGCAATGATGGGTCAATCCCTCATTGCAGCGAATCGCCGACACTGCAATGACGAGGCGGCCCCTGATTGCAGCGGCTGAAACATTTCAAGATTGTGGCATGCTGGCTGAACTAGTGTCAGCAGCAGCATGCCACTCCATTGGGGAACAGGGGCCAAGCCTCAAAAGGCAGTGGGGACATTGGCCACAACAGTGCCACGCCTCCACGACCTGGTTCTGGAGCATGCTGCCGCAATATGTTTCTTGCGCATGCTCGCAATCAACATAAAAATGAGAGAGTAAATGGAGAAAATATTATCTTTTGGCTAAGAAAGCGGTGTGAAATTTTGGGGAAACCTACTTCCACCCTGGACAGTGAACAAATCTTTGATGGAGGTTGGAAGATTAGGGTAAAACTGTTTTCCACCAACACTGGCCCAGTTCATCTCCCTAGCTCCTTTTACTCAGGGAAAGATCAAGGTTTAATTTTTCACAGTGGACAACCTAGGTCCTGTTTTAAATGTGGTTCCTGAGCACGCCTGAGTTCAGCTTGTGATATTTCTTGCTGTAGCCACTGTCTAGAATATCACCATATGGCTTCCACGTGTTTGAATCTATTTAAGTACAACCTTTGTGAATGCACTGGACATGCCTATGGGCATTACATAATAGAGAAGACTGCCCCTCCCATGAAGGTCTGATTAATATGGCACATCATCAACAGGCCAAATGAACTGCTGAGCAAAGTGTTAGAATAGCCAATACTAACACAGGACAACAAGAATCTCCCCCAGTACAAGACCCCCCCCCTGAAGAAGGGGTTGTTGTCGTCCCCCAGCCTATAGATCATCACCTTCTAACCATTTTCCTGATACTGAGGGAGTGGAGAATGGGGCCCCCCATACAGACTGAGGGAGTTGGCACTTCTAACACAGATATTCCCCCACAGGGGAGAAGGACTTACCTTTCAAAATTGTAGCTCAGAAAAAAAGGACCAGGGCTACACCAGCAACCTGAATTCAGGAACAGACTCAGGACACTGGGGGTCAGTTGTGGGAGGTAGGGTTGAGCATCCCCACAGATGCTCTCCTCCTTCAGGGGGGGATTCCTGGCAGAGATGCCCACAAGCATTGCTGTCGGTAGACGTAAGGGTGATAAGGTGCAAAATGATTCTCTACAGGGAAGGGTGCTGAGGATGCATTACAGCACTGTGAGAAAGAAAGCTGCCTATCTGGATGTCAGTCCTCTGTGTCGGCACTCCCAGGGGTCTGGGACCGGGAGAAAACCAAAGGCAAAAAATGTCCCAGTCCCATGCAGAATGAAGCTGGGTACACGTTACATCAAGACTTAGCAGAAGGACCCAGGGAATGGATTCTCAGGGCAGAGACAGGGAAGTAAGTAAAAAAAATAAAATAAAAGGCCAGGCAGGAAAAAAAGTGTCCCAAAGGCCAAGGATCTAGAGACTAGACAGGAATCCAACTCTGCTACTTGGAAAGTGGGAATATATATGCTATACTGACCCCAGAAAAGAATAGAAGGTGACTCCGATGAAGAGGTATGGCTACCTCCTCTGTACATCTAATACAGACACAGAGAGTGGGGAGAGGATTCAACTGAAAAAGAACTAGACAACCTCTACTTCTGAGACTCCTTGTAACTTTATCACTCGGTTTAATAGCTATTCGAATCACTATAATTATCCCATATGCATATCCTAACTACTGTACACTCAATATCAACAGTATCAAGAGTGAGAGAAATGGACTGGGCATTATTTTCCTGCACAGATTTAACAGCAACATTATTGATACAAGGATACACATTTAAAACACATCTCAAGCTCCAGTAAACTTCTAGAATATGGACTTTGGGGATGTCCTTTTGGTCCACAGTAGCAGACGCCTATGATGGGGTGGGTGGGTATCCTTTTGTCCAATCGCCTTCCTCGAGTCTCAAGACTGGTAGACATCCATCCAGACAGAGCCTTGCTCTTGGACATCCCTTCTCTTTCTGAAATGTTCCATCTGATAGTAACTTAAGCCCTCCAAACCAAGGCTCGGAGACTGGCACTGTTCAAAGAAATCCAGCTTTTACTCCACACTTCTCAACTCTTGGTTTGGTTGGGGGATTTTAGTTGTGACTTTAAACAATCGGATAAGGGCCTTCAAACTTTTAAGTTATTCTGTGACTCCACTGCTTTGCAGCACATTCTTAATGCAGTGGGATTACTTGATCCAAACAGGAACTTGCACCCATCTGGGGCTACACAATTTTAGGGGCCCCCTTAAAACTCATAGATTTCATATTTGTATCCCCTGTACTGGATATTTTAAACATTTCCACATACCCAAGTGAGTTTTCAGACCACGTAGCCATTAAGATGCAGGTCTCATGGGACACAGCACCTCGTTGCAAGAAAAATAAGTGGAGGCTTAATGAATCCTTGCTGGGAGACCGTAAGATGCATAAAATGTGGAAACAAGACTGGGCAGCAAGGCTTTCAATAGCAGAATGTTATGATGACATTTTAGATTGGTGGAAGGATGCTAAAAAAGTCTGCCAGAACCTATTCCAACAGAGGGCCCACCATGTAGCTAATAAGGATTACTTACATTATTTACAGTTATGGCACCAATTACAGCATCTTATTTCCCAGTCACAATTAACAAAACATGATTATAGTTTCCTGATTAGCAATGTAAAAAAACAAACAACTGACATACAGTACAATCGTGCAAAATCTCTCAGCCAAGAACTTAGACTGGAACTCAGGTTCAAAAGGGTTCTTTGGATCTTTACAAAGAATGCAAAAATAAGGTGGATAAGAGAATTATTATAATGTATGGACTGTGTCTATTAACCCTATTTTCAATCAGTTTATAACCTGATAATCCCATCATTGTGACATCAGTATGCTGTAAACCTTGTTTAACTATGTCTTTATGATGGGATGACAGGATGAAATGTTATCACCTGTCAAACTTATTGGAAAGGAAAGGTGATCTGCTGCTTCTACATTCATTGAAAACACACACATTCCATTCAGACAGTTATAGACCCACTGCAGTACTGATCACAATGGCTAATTTCAGCACTTCATTTGCTCAACGTTCAAACCAGGAGGCATTCATAGCTGAGCAGGAGAACAAACGCACATTGAAAAAACTTTATTTATCCCCACAGTGGCTAGTTTTTCCATACAGTATAAAATACCAGAGTAATGGTGGTCAACCACAGACGTAATAACCTCTTGTGGTTGCCATGACAACTGTAAATCTCTCAAGCTACACTCTTGGGGCAGGATTCTCAAAGAGCTTGGGAATTAAGGCCCACTCCGCAGCCAAAGTTGTGGACTGAAATCCCTGCAGTGACACTGATTGTGACTCACAGCCGCTGCAGTTGCGGAGGGTGTTACGGCTGCTCCCACCAGCCACAGCAACTGTCCGCAGCTGTGATGATCTCCCAGGCAACACCACCCGCAAGCAGCTGTAAATCATGGAGCCAGTCATAATCTGGCTCCACCTTTGTGAATACCCGCCACTGTGGGTAACCTGTGGATCCACAAGTGGGAACCTACTTGCGCTGAGGTTTATTCACAGCTGCGGGACTTTCACAAGTTTTAAGAATCCTGCCCTTGAGGTTTACTTGGCTGTCCTGGCAACTGCTTGAGGTGATTACATTGTGTTTAACCATTGTACTCAGGCATTGTCCTCTATATAATTGAACTTACTTCCACAACAGGACAGATTGCACACACTCCTCAGGAGATTTTAGAAGCAGTGGAGAAACATATAGAGGGATTATTTTCTAACCCTCCCCAAGAATTTGCGACCAAGGAGTTCTTGCTTCTTTAGGTTTACCCCAGGTTTTAAGGTTTGAATGCACAGAATTTGACCCAGGACATCTCGCTTGAAGAAGCAGGGGCTGCTAACACAGCTAGCAAATCACTCAGCTCCAGGTTCTGATGGCCTGGAGACAGGGTTACACAAAACATTTAGTGAGGAATTAGCCCCTGCATTAGTTGTCCTCTTTAACTGCATATTGAAGTCCTCAAAATGTGCTACATCTATACAGGAAGCCATTTTGGTATTATTACATAAAAGGAGGCCTAGAAATGATACTGGTAACTGGTGCCCACTTAGTCTACTTAACAAGGATTTGAAAATTTTGAGCAAGATACTGCTAGCATGATTATCCAAGGTCACTCAGTACCTCATTAGTCCCCCTCAGACTTGTGCCAGTCCAGGCAGGAAGCAATATGATAATTTGATAACACTGAGGGAACTTTTTTTAGAGGGGAAAGGGAAGACCTTCAGGGCTTTGTTATAGGATTGGCCCAGGAAAAGACCTTTGACAGGCTGTCACATAAGTTTCTATTTTCCACTTTATCTGCCTTTGGGATACCTTATACATTTGTGACATGGATTCGGTATATGTATCTTGGGGTATCCATTACTCCAAATGTCAATGGCTGGTATGGAAGAAAAATCAGAATCTGAAGGGGAGTCAGACAAGGGTGCCCACTTAGTCCCCTATTGTATGCATTTGGGATCAATATTTTGATACGTATGCTACTCTCCAATAGGGAGATAGAGGGGGTAGTAGCCATTCCGAATACTCCACCAGTGAAAGTGTTGACATATGCTGGTGATTTGGTTTTAGCAGTAGTAGTAGTAAAAAGCATTTATTTCTGTACAGGATACAAAAATGAATCTCATTTTCACACAGTTAGAATAAAATCCTATTTACAAGGCGTTCCTGTTTTAGATGTTGAAAACGTATCAAATATATCCAAAATACAATAGAAACATAGAAACATAGAATTTGACGGCAGATAAGGACCGCTTGGCCCACCCAGTCTGCCCATTTCCCTACCTGATGGATAAGCTGCAGATCCTAGTTAACCAGCAGCCTACTTCTTCCTACCCCCCCCCCAGAATTGCCTTATGACTGTCCCATGCATGCTTGAATTCCACCACTGTTTTTGACTCCACAACCTCCTCCGGAAGGCTGTTCCATGCATCCACAACCCTCTCTGTGAAAAAATACTTCCGTAAATTACCTCTGAGCGCCCCTTCTATCTTCAAATTGTGCCCCCTTGTTCTTGCGCACCTCTTTTTTTGAAAGATGCTACCCTCTTGGACTTTGTTGATTCCCTTGAGGTACTTGAAAGTTTCTATCATGTCCCCCCTCTCCCTCCTTTCCTCGAGGCTGTACATATTAAGCTCCTTAAGTCTCTCTTCATATGTCTTCCGGTGCAGACCCTGCACCATTTTAGTTGCCCTCCTCTGGACAGCTTCCATCCTGTCTATGTCTTTGCATAGATTTGGTCTCCAGAACTGCGCACAGTACTCCAGATGGGGTCTCACCAGCTGTCTGTACAGAGGGATAATAACTTCTTGTTTTCTACTGGTGATGCTTCTCCCTATGCATCCCAGTACCCCCAGCCCTCCTTGCTGTCCTCTCACATTGCTTGCCCAACTTTAGGTCATCTGATATGACTAACCCCAGATCCTTCCATTTTGTTGTTGTTAGTATCTCACCCCCATTGTGTACTCTTCCCTAGGTTTTGCTTCAAGGTGCATTACCTTGCACTTCTTAACATTGAATCTAAGCTGCCATACATTTGACCATTCCTCTAACCTTGCAAGTCCCTTCTCATCCTTTCCACTCCACCTTGTGCTTCAACTCTGTTGCAGATCTTTGTGTCATGTTCAGGGGAAGTTGTGTTGAAACATTTGCTGCCCGCTTCGGGCTTTTGATCCACTGGACCACCAGGGATATGTTCGGGGGAACACTTTGCTGCCCACGATTGGGCCAGTGGGGGGTGGGAGGACTTTTACACTTTTGCCAGCGATCGGGCTTGTTGGGGTGGATTTAAGCTATGCCCGGGATCGGGCCAGTCAGGGAGGGGAATTTTCTGCTGTTGTCCGCTATCGGGCCAGTGGGGGGGATGTTTTACACTTTTGCCCGCGATCAGGCTGCAGGGGGGGCACAGGGAGTGGGTTGAGGGCCAGCCACAGGTGGCAGCTGCTGTGTTGCGCCTGCAATGCGGCAGCTCACCTGTGGGTGGCCCTCAACTTGATCCTTTTTTTTTGGGCTCAAAGTTGTGCAGGCGCAGGTTGGGGGTTGCGCCTGCACAACTCTGCACAGCCCGGCTGAATATCGGGCTGTGCAGTTTATACGTGGTTCCTCCCCCTCCAGTTCAGCATGCATTAATTTGCATTGCGCTGTTGCTTAGCATGTTTTCAGTGGCGCAACTGCCTCCTGCTGAATATCGTAGAATGGAGCAATTTCGGACTTGTGCAGGCGCAACCCTATTGTGCATGACACAACCCTATTGAATATCTGGCCCAAACTGCAAATGTTTATTACCTTTTGGAAGCAGGAAAAGAAAGGTTGCAGCTACAGGGAAAGAAGCTCCCCATGGCATGGAACATGTTGAATTTGGCTGCTAGATTTAAGAAGGGAGACTTAAAGGGGCTGACACTGGGCCCAACCCCTGCTATAACGGGGTCACGTTTGTGTGTGTGCGAGCGATGAATATGGAGAGACCATCCATGGGCTGGCTGGCTGGCTAAGAGATTTTAGGGTGGCAGAGATCTCCCCCAGTCTGACTGAAATAAATAAATAAAACATGCACTTATCCCCCTTGGGGGGGTCTCGTCAGGTAGGGCCGACAGGTGGATGGATGGGTCCTCTCTGAAATAAGGCCTCTGTGCCCTCCTCCTTCTTCTCCTCTGTTGTCTCCCTGACCCACGAGGGGTGGCGGTGACTCAGGGAGTGACCTGCGAGAGGGCCAAGCTACTTCACAGTGCTTAGTCTGAAACTACCTCCTTGAACAATTAGCTAAAATACAGAGGACATCTAGAAGAATTGCACTATGGACCTCCCTCTATATCAATGACTGAACTTTGGAACATTAAGTGGAAATCTTATAGGAGAGAGACATGCACCATTCTCTTCAGCAATGAGCAGGAGACTGGACTCAGTGTAAGCGAAAAAGGACATATTTAAATATATCATTAAACACAGGGTTTGCCATCCCCCCCCATTAAAAAAATGTGACAAGTGGGGGAGAGGAGTCATTCTTCCTCTCACATGCTTGGTCATGAATTAAGGCACCTTTTTCTCTACTTAGTTTTCTTTCCTATGCACACCTTAAAACAAGCTGGAGACAGATCTCTGCCCCACAGACACTCTGTGCATTTATAACGTTTTTTTCTATTTTCTCTTACTTCCCCATATGCTTACTGGGGCAAATGTATCCCCGAGGGATACCTCCACTTGTTGGGTACCAGGATCCCATTTGGGCAGATTATAATTCTGCTTATGCTTAGTTCCCTTAGATGGGAAATCAGAGCCTTGTAAGTCGCTTTACATTTTCAGATTAAAAATGTAAATAGTTCCTGGAGGTATTTTTTGCCCCAATATTTAGTGAGAAGTTGGTTGGTTGTGTAGGGAATGTTCTTTATTACTTTGTTATTTTTATAGAGAATACTACATATGTAAAGAAAAACTTGTTTTGGGACACAGAAGCTTACATAAGAGAGGATAATGTTATAGTAATAGATGTAGACCACTCCAGATCAGGGGACAGCAGGGATGAGACTCAGAAAAAAGGCAATGAATGGGCATGGGACAGAGATAAGACTGTAATCCGCATATATTTAGGGCATGACGACACCCCTTAGAATTATTTCACATAATGTGAATGGATTAACGAGCCCTATTAAGAGATATAGAACTATTACTGCCCTCAAGATATATAAACCAAGTGTCCTCTTTTTACAAAAAAAAACATTTGACCTCATCTGAGCATCAAAAATTATTAGGATTTGGGTTTTCACAGATAATAGAGTCTAGCTGCAAAACAGGACATCGACGTAGGGGTGCAGTGATCCTCATACCTAAAATGTCCACAGTCATAGTCAAGGAGAAATACACTGATAAAGTGGGCCAAGTGGCATCGGTGGTTGGATCCCTGGAAGGACATACTACTTGGTTTACTTGGTTTCAAGGGACAAAAGAAGGCTACTGCCCATCGCGATTGTCCCCCACCACATTGGTGGGATAATTATACCTTAGGGTTATTCCACTCCAACCAACAATCCAACCCTTTCTTAAAGGCTAGATTGGAGCTGCTATCAACTAAGTGTTGTGGAAGAATATTCCATAATTTAGGGGGTTTTACTGTAAGTAATTTAACCTTTTTGTTGTTCTAGTTTTAGAAACAAATATCTGTTTGTTATGGTACCATGGGGAATTCCAACTGGCTGAGAAATGTAAGCCACAATGATGCATTAACTCATGAGAATTCTGAATTTTATACAGGAGGAGAAGATCACCTCTTGTACGTCTTGTGCATAGAGAATGTAACCCCGTAACCTTTAACCTTTCCTCATAATCTAGTTTGGATAAGTACGACACCATTTTAGTGGCTCTTCTCTGCACCCTCTCAATTCTGTCCACATCCTGCCTTAGTAGGGATTCCAGCAGGGAGATCCATAGTCCAAGTGGGGCCTAACAAAAGCTCTATACAGTGGGATCACACATTCCTGTGTCCTAGACACAAATGAACGTTGGATTCGAGTGAGCAAGGCGTTGGCTTTCTATAACTTTACTATAACATTATGTAGTCTGTATATCCCACCAAATACAGATGCATCTAGCATACAACAATTAATGGATTTTATCTTGAAATATCAGAAGGGGGTACTGATAGTTGGGGGCTATTTCAACTGCCTATGAATCCTTCGGTTGATTCCTCTGCAAGCCACCTCCCCCCCCGAACTTCAGAACAGAGGCATTTAAGAAGATTAATAAGAGATATTAACTTATTTGTCACCTGGAATTTCTGCATCCTTCCCAAAGAAAATTTACATTTTATTCACACACCTATAAACAATATTTGAGGCTAGACTGTTTGTGCCTTTTGGGGGAACATAGAGATTTAATACACACAGCAGAAATATCCAATATTTTATTGTCTGATCATGCTCCAATCAGCCTAGAACTAGCCTTGACAATGCAAATCGAGAACACACTGTGGAGGTTTAACTCTTCCCTCCTAAGAGATACTGAATTTAAAGAACTCTTACAAAAAAAAATCCTTCAAATAATATCTGACAATGCGACCTCAAACGTAACCCCTCAAAAAATGTGGGACACTTTGAAAGTAGTATTAAGGAGATATATGATGTCATTTTCATCGAGGAAAAGAAACAAAGGGAGGCTAAAATACAAGAACTTCAGATTCAATTACAGAACTTACAGGAAAGGTATATGCAGGGAGACTCCACAATACAACCACAAATGGTAAAAGTGCAGTGGGATCTCCAGAGACTCCTAACAACCCATACAGAACAGGCCTTGACATGTTACACCAAACGCATTATGAAGAGGGATCCTGGCCTCTAAAGTATTGGCATACCACCTACGAAGGCAGATACAGATATCTATGATACATAAAATTAAAGACCCTAAATCAGGCAGATTTAAATACAGCTCTGAACAAATCTTAATGAGCTTTAAAAACATAACATAGAAACATAGAATTTGATGGCAGATAAGGACCGCTTGGCCCACCCAGTCTACCCATTTCCCCGCCTACTGGATAAGCTGCAGATCCTAGTTAACCAGCAGCCTACTTCTTCCTACCCCCACCCCCTAGAATTGCCTTATGACTCTCCCATGCATGCTTGAATTCCATCACTGTTTTTGACTCCATGACCTCCTCCAGAAGGCTGTTCCATGCATCCACAACCTTCTCTGTGGAAAAATACTTCCTTAAATTACCTCTGAGCCACCCCCCCTCTATCTTCAAATTGTGCCCCCTTATTCTTGCACACTTTTTTTGAAAGATGCTACCTCGTGGACTTTGTTGATTCCTTGAGGTACTTGAAAGTTTCTATCATGTCCCCCTCCCTCCTTTCCTCGAGGCTATGCATATTAAGCTCCTTAGTCTCTCTTCATATGTCTTCTGGTGCAGACCCTGCACCATTTTAAGTGCCCTCCTCTGGACAGCTTCCATCCTGTCTATGTCTTTGCGAAGACTGGGTCTCCAGAACTGCACGCATTACTCCAGATGGGGTCTGACCAGCTGTCTGTACAGAGGGATAATAACTTCCTGTTTTCTACTGGTGATGCCTCTCCCTATGCATCCTAGTATCCCCCCAGCCCTCCTTGCTGCCCTCTCACATTGCTTTCCTAGTCACAAATTACAATGTGACCTTAAATCAGTAATGCAACCCTTAGTCAGGGTCACGCTACAGACCCAAAGCGCCAGAGCTGTCTGCACCACACTCTTGTTGGGACAATAAACAGTTTACAATTTATTTCTGCCATAACTGTGAGTTTGTTGTAATCAGATTATGAGTGCAACTCTTGTGTGTCACCAGATGATAGTGCAGGTTGTGAGCGACTCCATGGGAGGGGCTGCGGTTCCATGTTGTATATGTGCCTCCACATGCACACGCTTACATGCCGAGGGGCTGGGAGAAAACAAACGTGGCTGTGACAGGCTTAATGAAGCTGTGTCCACTCTCCTCAAACCTGCATTGCTAGCTATCTGGATATGTGTGCCGGGGGCGGGGCCCTCTTCCTGGTCCCGCCACATTGGTTAATCCGGGGGACTTTCTGGTGGTGTGAAGGTGAGTGGTTGGAGGAACCGGAAACATGGTTGACAGCTACTCGCCTGCAGCCCAAAGGAGAAAAAACATTTTACCGGGGGAGGTGCGCAACTAGTTCCTATCTGTGTGGACTTCTCTTTCTGAGGAATCCTACCTTCTGAAATGTACCCACTTTGAGTTCTTGGACCTCTGTGTGACCATGCTTTAACTGCCCTTTTAAAGTACCAATACACTGCCACCCCCTGCCTGCAAAGGTAGGCTGTTACAACTGATAGGCATTTGGTGAAAAAACTTGGGTGCAGAGGAGAGTCTAATTGGCAGAACTCTACCAATACGTTTGGTCACCTACTCTGAAACCGAAGCATCTCTGGTGGGATGATCTGATCTAGATCTTTCGGTTCTATACAGTAGAAGTAATCTCCTTCATGATGGGGAAGGAAACATTTCCCCCTCAAAGAAAGCATTATGAATTTTGTGCATCTCAAAAAACTATTTAAACCTGCAAGATAGGCCATCACCCTCCTGATGTTTTGGGAACCAGGAAGCACTGAGAAAGGAATCTCCTTTCTGCCTCTGTCCCTAAAACTCCCTCTACTGTCTCACGAAGCAGAAGGTTCTGCATTTTTCTCCAGCTCCTGGACTGAAAATATCCTGCATTTTACTGTACAGCTGGAAAGGAGGAGAAGAAATAAATTCTAGAGTAAGACCCTCCTTGAAAATCTCCAGCACCCACCTTTCTGTGCTAATGAAGAGTCAGTCTGGGTAGAGGGAAAAAATCTTGTCTCCCACCTGGAAAGACCTGTGGCCGGTGAACAAAGAGTTGGCTCTCCTGTTCCCCCAACTGTCTGGAGGCAGCCAAAGTGCAAGCAGCTGGGCCCTTGTCATGTCCATTGCCATGGTTGCCAGGTTAGGTCCTTGCCTGATGCCGTTGGGGGTTCTAGGGACTGGGATGGGAACAAAAGGTATGACTGCCTTTCCCAGGCCAGAAGGTAGATCACTTGCCAGGGTCAGTTAAGGGACTTGACTGCCTTAGGTTTCTTGATTTTTTTCTAGTCTCCATGTCAGTACCAAAAGAGTCGTGCCCTCAAATGGGAGGTCTCAGAACCTCTTCTGCAGTGCTTGGGTCAGATAACTGTACTTCAGCCAAGCCTGTCTACAGGCCATAGTCCTCTCAAAGTAAAATCTGTACTTCAGCCAAGTCTGTATAGAGACCGCAGCCCCATAGAATACACCTCAGGCTGCAGTTCTATTAACATTCACTGCCATCTGAAGTATCTGCTTTGTGCATTGTTATTCTTAATCTGTAGAAAAGTCTCCCTTCACCTTCCCAAGCCTGAATGATCAATGGTGTGTGGCTATCAATACCTCCAGAAAGAACAGTTACGGTATAGTCTGTCAAGAACTTTATAAGGCAGACCTGGAATCGAATCCTGAAATTCTGTCTACCTTTTTCTCAACACTAAAACTCCCAAAGCTCACGGTCACACAACAAGAGAGACTTAAAGCACCCATTACAAGAATTCAGTTCAACTATCAAAAATCTGAAAAATGGGAAAATCCTGGGCCCAGATGGCTATCTAGCCGAATTCTATAAAGACACATTAGATCTTATATCAAACCTACTATTGGCAGCAATGAACGACAGTCACACAACAGCAGAATACCCAATTTCCCTGAATCAAGCGGTCATTTCAGCAACCCTGAAACCTCAAAAAAAAAAACATTTATATGAGTCATATTGCCCAATTTCAGTTCTTAATCAAGACTACAAAATTTATACTACAGTAGTATATTAGCCCATAGATTAGACCAAATAGTTCCTAAAATAATACACCCTGATCAATCTGGATTTATAAAGAACAGGCAAACAACATATACTATCAAATTAACCCTATTTATCCTCGAACACGCACACCTTCATAAAACTCCCTTGTTGATTTTAAGTTTAGATGCCCAAAAAGCTTTTGACCAAGTCTCCTGGCAATTCTTACAATTTGCTTTAATAAAATTTGGTTTTCTCTGAGAATTTATAGCTAATATTAAAGGTTTATATGCCTCCCAGAAGTCTGAGTTAAAATAAACAGTTCATTTTTCCCCTTGATTCCCCCTACAAAAAGAAACCAGACAGGGCTGCCCCATTTCCCCACACCTGTTTGCACTCTATGTAGAGTCTATAGCACAACTTCTAAGACAAGAAACTGGCATCTGTGGTTATTCAGTGGCCAAGTCACACCATAAAGTAGCCTACTATGCAAATGATTTACTTCTTTATATTACTCAACCAGAGTCATCTGTATTGATACTGCAAAGCCTTCTAAATAGACTGGAAAATTAACTGGATATAAAATAAACCCGGACAAATCAGAAGCTTTAATTATACAACAGGATTTATCTCAAACACTCAGGGACTGATTTGCATATCGCTTGGATAATACCCACATATCCTACTTAGGAACTAAGATTCCTGTTTGCACTCTATGTAGAGCCTATAGCACAACTTCTAAGACAAGAAACTGGCATCTGCGGCTATTCAGTGGCTAAGATGCACCATAAAGTAGCCTACTATGCAAATGGTTTACTACTTTATATTACTCAGCCAGAGTCATCTGTATTGATACTGCAGAGCCTTCTAAACATACTGGAAAAATTAACTGGATATAAAATAAACCAGGACAAATCAGAAGCTTTAATTATACAGCAAGATTTACCTCAGGCACTCGGGGACCGATTCTCATATTGCTAGATAATATCCACATATCCTACTTAGGAACTAAGATTCCTAAGAAAATAGAACAGATATTTAAGATCAACCATGACAAATTATATTCTGAAACGCAGGGAGAACTTAGGAGATGGATCCACTTAATCCCTTTAATATCTAAAATACACTCTATGCAAATGATAATTTTGCCAAGACTATTATATATGATGAGTAATATCCCATTGCCCCTTCCTAAAAAAGAGATAGCCAGATGGCAGAGAATGATAAGTAAATATATTTGGGGAGGAGAGAGACCCTGACTTGCTATCAAAAAGTTACAATTATCAAAGGACAAGGGCAGACTGGCATTATCAGACCTATATTATTACTCACTAGCAACAACTTTATCACGTATGATAAGTTGGCTTTCCCCAAACTTGACCTCGAACAGCTGGATAAAGATAAAGGAATTAATGGTTGAATTCTCCCTGGGTATTGATCTTTTGTTTCAACCTGACCAAAAAAGGGACAAGGCAAGATGTTCGATGTATACTAGCAAACTGATTAGAGCCTGGAAATCCTTTCTAAAACACTGAGTAAATAAATTTGGATATTTATGGATGGGGATCATAGGGTTACATCCAGACTTCCCCCAGCCCAGATGGATAATAGTTTCAGAAGATGGATAAAGAAAGGTCTAATGCATACAGAACAATTCTACAACCAAGGACTTTTTAAAACATTCCCCCAGCTTCGAGAGGAGTTCTCCCTACCACAACAAGATTTCTATAAATATTTACAAATTAGGCACTTTCTAGAAGATTTAGAAGGGTTGAAAGTGTAGGAACCTCAAGTCCCCCAATATTTTATTTCCTTCAGCAGGTGATGCAGGGGTCCCAGCCTAAACATTTGATTTATAGGATATATAAAACATAAAAGGACACCCCATCCCAGATGAGATGGACATTGTTCAAAATAACTGAGAAATGGAACTTTTTATAGACCTCTCCCCCAGATACTGGTCAGTTATATGGGCACATCAACACCAAACTACCAATCACATAGATAGAGGGAATATGCATGGATAATTGTTAGATATTTTTGCACACCTCAAATAACTGCTAAATATACCTCAGGGGGTGTCTCCTCCTGTTGGACGGGATGAACCTGCGAAGTGGCCACAATTTCACATGTGCTCTGGGATTATCCTCTGTTGACTAGTTTCTGGGGGGAGGTGGGAAACATCCTTGTATGTTTGTTCCTGACTTTGGGCCCACACTGACCCCAGAGATAGTGATACTGGCCCATCTTCCTAAACAATTTAAAGGAAAGCAACAAATATACCTTTTGCTTATTATGTTATTGGCTGCTAAAATAGTGATAACCCGACTGTGGTTGATAAAAAATATTCCCAATGTGACACAATGGGAATCTACCATTTATGACATTTACAAAATTGAATTTATGACAGCCAAGTTACATAATCAGGTCTCAACTTTAATGAACAAGTGGACACCATGGTTTCTCTTAATCCGAAATCCGTCTTTCGGATGAGACGTTAAACCAAGGTCCCATCTGCCTGGATTGGTGGTAGTTCAGTTGGATGTTAAAGATCCCATGGCACTTATCGAAAAGAGTAGGGGAAGTTTTTATTAAACAAGAAAACACAACATCACAGAAAGAAAAGATTAAACATACTAAAATGATACAGAAAACAAAAGAAATATAGTAATTCTATACATATATGAATAAAAGGAAAACATCACCAAAAAATTGGAAAACCTTTCCATAACTCTATAACTTTTACATTTGAAAAATGCTGGATATCCTTTAGTCTAAGTGCAAGCAATTCATTTTGAACAGAATCAAGTATTACTGTATATGATGTCTGCTGTTGCTGTAATACAAATTTACAATGAGCCTTGCACAAAAAAAATACTGTAATAAAGAAAAACATTTAAGGTACTTTTATGATATTGTTTCCATATTCCTGTGTAGTCACCTAGAATAAGAATATTATATGTCAAATTAACTAAATGTGGCATATGCCAATGTGTAGCTTCAGCCCAGAAGGCCTTACTATCGATACAATCTAAGAAAAATGATGTTGGCTTTCTTCAACATTAATACACTGTGGTCTCAAACAATATCTGTCAGCTAAAGGTTTGTACCTCAAATTTCCTCTAACACCTAATCTCCCATTAGCAGATATCCAAATTATATCCCAAATTTTAGCTGGAATCCTGAAATCAGTTAGTTTATGTAAGGTAAAAGTCATGTGTGATGGAGTACAATGAGGAAATAGAAGTGTGACTTTTTGAACATCATAAACAACATAATTATAAAAGGATTTTCTAGTTAAAATGAGTAATTTTCTAAGGGTATCTTCCATTGGTGCAATTTCTTAAAAGAGAAAGTCCATAGGTAGGTAAGCTATCTGAAGCAAGTATTTTAGGAGGAAACATAGACCATTTAAAAAAATATGTGTGCCAAACAGACTGGACCCAATAATGCCATGCTAAAGAAGGTTTTACCCATATAAATGGAAAGGAAGAAAATAAAAAAATAGAATAAAAAAACAACGGGATTAATCATCTGCAAACCTCCTTCTTTCCTCGAAAGATATGTAAAATCTCTTTTGACAGTATTAAGCCTGTTGCCACAAAGCATTTGAAAAAAAATACTATATAATCTGGTTTCAACCGATATGGGTGGAGGGAAGACATGACTGATATAGAGAAAGAGGGTAATAAGAATTTTTATAACAGCAATCCGTTTTGTTTCCCAAAGTCCAACTTTTCATAAATTTATTTTAGATTCCCCTATAACTAATTGTTTCTTCCAATTGTAAAGGTCATATCTTCAACCCTAAACCATATCCCCAAAATGTTTTGGGGTGTATTTGAAACGGATATTTAAAAAAACTCAGATACATGAGCAGAAGAGTGATGCAATGGTAAAATAAAACTTTTTTCCATATTCAGGGAAGCTCCTGAAAATTGACCCCAAAAAAGAAAAATATCCAATGCTCTCTGTAATGATGTAGTATCTGCCAGTAATAGGGTAACATCATCTGTGAAGGCTGTAACCTTAATTTTTTCCAGGGATGGAGAAGGTGAAAGTCCCATAATCTGTTTATCTAGAATAATACATCTGATTACAGGATCTAGAACAAAAGTGTATAATAGAGGACTGAGGGGGCAACCCTGCCTAACACCCCTATTAATTTCAATCCCAGTTCCCATTAAACTATTTACAATGGGGATAGTAATTGCTTGACTATAAGTTTAAGTATCCAACCAACAAAGGTGTTTGAATACCATAGTTTGACAATACAAAGTACAGATAAGAGTGACAAACCGTGTCGAAAGCCTTAGCCTGATCTAGTGCCACTATTAATCCCAACCGAGCGGGATTATACAAAGTATTTGAAAAGAGATCTCTGATTAAAAAAAGATTATGCTGTATCTTCCTATTCGGAATAGAGCAAGTTTGAGCAGGATGTATAAGGATTTCTGCTACTTTTAACAAACGATTATGTAAAATCTTAGTTAAAATCTTATAATCGCTGTTTAGGAGGCTAATAGGTCTCCAATTAGATAAATGACTTTTATCTCCTTTTTTAAAAGAAAGGTCATGAGTGAAATAGAAAATCTTTGCATGTTGCAGCTGAATTCAAGATGAAATTAAAGACTAGAGTAAAAAACTCCATGTATTTTATACAGATTTTATAGAACTCATTAGGGATACCATCTAAACCAGGAGCAGAGCCATTTTTTAGCTGTTTTATATCTTCTACTACCTCCAAAGCTGATATAGGTTTAGTTAAAAGTTGTAAATCATTCTCTGATGGCGAAGGTAAAGAGCCAAGGTGTTGAAGTGGAAAACTGTAGGTAGTTAACAATGGTCTGGATGAAAAATAATCCTGGATATGGTGTTGAACAATTGTTAACATTCCCATATCAGAGGTGACTAAATCTCCCTGTGAGTTAAGAAGCCCTGTCATTAAAGTATGTGTCAAACGAGTTTTAAAAGCTTGAAACGGATCAGACATGGGACTGTTTTTAATGCCATATTTAAATTCTAGATCCAAGGATTTTGCTCTATTATACTGAAACAATTTCATTTGTCGCTTTATGTTTAAAATTTGGGAACTATATAAAGAATGGTCTGAAGGGGGAAAAGTCATTAATTTATAGAGTTGATTTCTATACATAAGATACTTCATATAATCTAAATTAGTTTTAGCCCGTCCCAATTAAGGAATAAGCTTTTCAGTTCGTTTTAGTTTGTAGCCACCAATCATATGGGAATCAAACAAATCTATGGTAGTAGATTTAGCTAGAAAAAACTTCTAGTTTAGAAAAAGAAGATGCATCTTGTAAGAATGAAGTGTTCATTCTCCAATGGTGAGATTTAGAGTATAATTTGGGAGGTATATTAGTTAGGAAATATTACAAATTAAAATAGAATGGTCTGAAAATTCAGTAGGATAGACTGTACAGGATAACGGAAAAAAATATAACGAGAAATAAAACCATATCTATACTGAGTAGAGAAACTATGTCTAAAATAAGTTGCTCCACCATGTGAGTGTAATTTCCTGTAAACATCCTGAAGGTTTGCATCTGCAATAATTTTAGCAAGTGTATTTGAATCACAATATATCTTTTTTCCAGGGGTTTTATGAGAGGCTATGTCTAAGGAGCAATTGAAATCTCCACCCCATATAATATGTTTTCTGGTACATAAAAAAGGTTTAATCTCTTCAAACAAAGCAATCTGCTTTAACTTAGTTTGAGGCGCATATATATTAACCAAACTAAAAAAGTAGTCACCGAAGGAAAAATCTAAAATAAAAACTCTACCCGGACTGACATCAATCACTTTGGATATTTTAAATGCCGGAGTACTAAATAATATACCAATACCATCAGCATTATCAGATCCAAAGGTCCAAAAGAAGGTCCCCAGATCCATCTTCTTTGTAATTGCGGATCTCAAAAGGATGCTACTCTAGTTCTTGTAATAAAATAATATCTAAGGTTAAAGAGGCTAAATAGTGCAATAAAGGTAACTGCCTTCATAGTGCTTTAATACTACAAACATTATAAGAAGCGATCTTTAAGTGAGGCCATGAAGTCAAAAGCGTTAAAGTCAAGTCTCATTTTTTGGCTAACTTTCGTTTCTTCCCTTTTTCCTTTCTTTTAGCCAATTCTGTCGCCTTACTGTCTTCATCCTCAGTTACTAGTTCGGATACATGTGAGGCATCTGACTCAAGATCTGAGTCCTAATATTATCCTGTAGTGGTGAAAATAAATTGTCAGTGGGAAATGGATTCAAGGGGGGTTGTTTTAAAGATGCTCTGGTAAAGCGCCTGTTTTAGCTATTTCAAAAGGAGGAGGCATAGAAAAACCTGAATTTTGTTTTCCAGAGACAGAAGGTTTAGGAATATTTTTATCAGGCAAAGGCTGAGATTCCTTAACTCCGGTGTCTGCTGTTTTGAAGCTAGCTGGTTTACTTGCAACCTGAGGACTGGGGTCAGAGAGGAATATGGTCAGGAATACTCTGCTTTTTTGTATGAGCTTTTTAACAGATCATCCTGATCCAAACCCTCTGTGTAGTTCCACAGCCTCAAGGACACTGATGGAAGGCATGACCTTTTTCACACACAGGTTACATTGGAAAATATTAGAACACATATCCAATGGAATGACCGAATCCTCCACATAAGGGGCATTTTAAAACATCACACACACTACTAATATGGGTTCGGGCTCCACACTTGTAACAGGCTCTAGGCTGTCACCAGAAAACAAACCCCTATCTTTCCCTCAGAAAAACTATTAGAAGGTGTACTATTTCCAATTGATTTGAAACAATTTAACTTTAAATTTCCACCCTCCAGTCCAAATCCTTCAGAATCCAGCAAAGCTTCAGGAGGGTTTAAAATGTTACATCTAGATTGCAACCTAATAATAGATATCGATACATTAACCCCTTCACATTAAACATTACAGTAACATAACGAATTTGTGGCCTGGTAAGGGAATAGCAAAGAAAGGGGTCCACAAGGGTGTAGTTTTATGTATTGCATATTTATCCCAAAATTTTCTAAATGAAAATTAGTCTGAAAGCTAATATCAAATGAATCTTCTCCAGCAATATGTATCAAAGCATAAATATCTGATGGAGAGAAACCCATAGATAATTTCAAAGCTGCTTAAACAGTGATATCTGTCAGGATGTTCCTGAAGACCACCTTTATATCTAATCCTGACAGCATTAGCGTGGAGCTTGCTCTAATTTGTTCTTAAATAACTCTGACATAGTAGGTTTCTCTGAAGGAAATTTTTCCTTCTTTAGAAAATATCACTTTGTAGAATCCCAGACATAACAGTAGAGTCAGTGACTGAGGTGCTTGGCTTAGAAAAAGCCAAGTCAGTCTCCCCACCCTCAGAAACAGCAGTTTTCCCTCTGAAACAATATTGTGCACAACAGTAGTACCTGGGCCTCAGTTTTGCAGGATCGGTGGCATGCATAGAAGAGGAGGAGGTCAAGGAAAAGAAGGCTATGTAGAATCCGGAATCCACTGCCCCGACTCTGTTTTCTTCCATCCGCGTTAAGTAAGCAGAATCCTCCGACCAGTCCGTAAGTCGTTACGTCTGCGCCTCTTCCCGAAGTCCAAACTGTTGGCGAGGGTTTGGACGCTCCTAGGTCCCTCTGAAAACGTTCCCTGCGACTTCCTCTTCTTGAGAGATTTGTTCATTGTGCTACGAAGGCCGCTGACTCCTGGTGTATCTAAAGGTCTAATGAAACGGAAGAAGATACTCCGGAACGCTTACAGGACCGCTGAAACTTCCCAACCGCTGGAATATCACCAGCCAACTCGAAGATCTACAAGTTTCCTCGGTGCTGTTTCCAGCATTGTAGCCTGCATTCATGAGTCTGTAAATCCTTCTGCATTATCTCTTGTAGCACATTCAGCTCTACACTTTCCCCAACCTCCATCCTGATACAATGCTGCAAATCATCTGCCATGATGCAGCGTGACGTCATGGTCCTGTACTGGCGGCAATAAGCAGCAGCCAGTAGGGGAATTTCCCGGTGTCCTGGCCAAATTCTCCTCTTTTCACTAAAAATACCACCAACAGCTTAATCTGGTTCAGGTCGGTTGGCATTCATCTGTATCCTCTCCCCGGTCGTGCCTGAAAATAGGCAGGATTTGTCTAGTGCACTTACCCGTCAACAAAACTAAAAAAAAAAAGAAAGAGGAGACCAGATATAATTCCATAACAAGCCTTATGGGGAGGGGCAGTGATGATGGTGGGGGACATTCTTGGAAGAAAGTGATAGGATGAGATGGGGGAAGATGACTGCTTTTATATGTTGTATGAAGTTGGAGGGAGATGAATGAGATTTTGAAACATGCGATTCATGGAGCTGAACTATCATTTAAGCTTTATGGATAGTAAAATGACTAATAATGATTATGTATTGAATGCTTCTGATGTCAAAAACATAAAGAAATAAAAAGTTAAAAAAAAAAGAAAAACATTGCAACTTGATATGGTACGTTTTCCTGCTGAAAAGGTTAAACATTTATGAAATAACTGTGACAATTGGCTTGCATAAAAAGCTACTAATTTTGATGGCTGTATAAGTATGAAGAATCAGTTTTCTGTACGTTTTCTTCTTTTAATATTTTGTTTGTCTAGTATGTTGTGTAAGCCTTTTTGTTTTTCGTAAAGTTGTTCTTGGTTGTAATGAAGTCAAATTTTTTTTTTTAACATTATCTATTTTTTACTCGCCTTTCTTGCTCCGCACTTCCCACTCCTTTGGACTCCTCAATGCTCCCGATCCACCACCTGTCCTCTTCATGATTCCTCCTTGAACCCCTCGATGGCAGCTGACCTCCAAGGGGTATCCCGGTGTATACCTTCACCAGGTGGGTCCCCCTCCTCCAAGGGAGGGAAGTTCATCACGCTTCCTATTAGGACCCCCGGAAGTGCTGCTCATGTAGAGGAGGCTCACGGAGGTTCTGGTGCAGTTGGAGAGTGGGGGAGCCATCATCTGGCGAGTGCAGAAGCCATTTTCCATTTTCCTGGTTCTCCCCATACTGGGTCACTCCATACAGTGCCCCCAGTCTCCACTAGGAGCCACTGTTTGAGCAAAGCAATCCCCCACCCACCCCCCGAAAAGGAGAGCAGTCCTCCGGATGCTCACTCCTCTTTGTCCCCTGATGACTCCTGGTGCCCAGAGTCCATTCCTGAACCCGGGTTGCAGGCATGGTTCACGGTGCAGTGTCCAGTGCCTCAACCCTCTGTGCCACCAGGTCAGTGAAGTCCAATTTTCAATAAAATACCCCTACTCTTCTTGAGAAGTGCCATGGGATCTTTAACATCCACCTGAACTATCACCAGAATAGCCAGATGGGACCTCAGTTTAACGTCTCACATAAAAGACGGCACCTCAGGAGTGCAGCACCCCCGTTCAAGCTGCACTACAGTATCAGTATTGGGATTAACCCAAGTGAAATCCCCTGTTGTGGGGATAGAACCCACAGCCTTCTGATCTCCTGGCCTCAGAGGACAGTGTACTGCCTGCTGAGCCACTGACACTGGCAACACTATGAGGAGCATCACCAGACCTTCACAGAGCAAAGGTTAATTCAGTGTAATATTCAAAGTGCTATGCCAGTTTGATAGCAATAGAGAGGTATGGTTCCCAAACCTCCTCTGATTACAGTGGTACCTATCTAAAAACAATAGATGTTCCTCCTCTGTCTCTACTGTGAGCCCCATTTCATAAAGAATGTATCACTGGTGCTCTTGGTACCCCCACCCTTACTCAATCCCCGCTGTAATAAAGAACATGCCCTGGTACTAATGATACCCCCTCCATCACCCATTTCCCATTGCAGTAAAGTTTTTTTCCTCTGGTGCAAGTGGTACCCTTTCCATCACCCAGTCCCAAATGTAAACAAAGAATGTGTTGCTGTTTCTAAGTGCACCCCTTCCCTCACCCAATCTCTACTGCCATAAATAACGTATCTCTTGTGCTACTGGTAACTCTCACCATCACCCAATCCCTGCTATAATAAAGATCTTATCCGGTACTTGTGGCCCCCCCCCATCCCTTTACTTAATTCCCATTATAATAAGGAACTTATCCTCAGTGTAAGCAGTACTCCCTCTGTCACCCAGTCCTGATGTAATGAAGAATGTGTGCCTGATGCTAGTGTTACTCCTCACCCAGTACCCACTGCAATAAAGAACCTATTACTATTGCTATTGCTATCCTTTTCTGATCTCCTGTAATAAAGAACATATCCCATATAATCAAGTGGTACATCCTCCCTTATTGGATTCCAGTTGTAATAAAGAAGTTAGTCTTGGTAGTCCAGTGGTTCTTTCCTCCTCCCAGTAGCTACTGATCACTTATGCCAATACCCCCATGGTGACCAGCACTTACCTACTGCTCTTATCCCTGTCCAGCCACCATTTGCCCAGCACAAGTCCTGCAGTGACATACAAAGATGTTTCTTGTTACAGGACCTGTCTGAACATTAAAAACAAAAATTGGAAAGTGTTACTTCACATGTGTGCTGACTTAGTTAATTTCTACTAAATAATACTACGTCCTGTAATTTGACTAAATGTATAGCATTTATTCCATTGTATTGCACTAGACATGGGTAATTTTAACTAACAGGATGGTGTGAGTTGAGATTTGAAAATTGTAGTGATAGCACAGTGTGAGGTAGGGATGTCATTAGAAACCAAAGAGTGCTTAAAATGAAAGCACATTCACTGGATACCAGGCAGTGCTTGAAAAAAGATGGGGCAAGCTTAGGGGTCACTGAACACCACAGAACGCTTGACTCAGATCAGTGGAAATGGGGTAACAGAATATCAGAGGGTGTTTTGAATGTGGTATGGTGAGAGTTGGGAGCCACACTACACCAGAGAGTGCTTCAAACAGGGTGGGTGGGCAAGGGACAACTGGACACAAGGGAAAGCTTGAGTAAGATGTTGTGAAGGTGGGAGTCACTGGACAACAGAAAAGAAAAAAGGGACAAATAGTTGTTAATGCCAAATGTTTGCTACATGCACTGCTGTTGTACTGGGTCTTGCTTGTAGAAGGGAAGGAAGGTGACTACCAGGCTGGGCACCAGCTAGTTGTGTTTTAACATAAGAGTTAAAAAAAACACTTTTAAAACCTCCCCTCCTCTTTATAACACAGGAGAATCCTAACTTCTCTGGATGTTGTACTATTAGCATTTAGTTTTGAAAACATTATTAGTTTAATCTATAGTTGTAAGTAGTTTTATTTCGTGAGATGTTGTGTGATTAGGTGATAGATGGGGAAATACAGTGAGCATACTGCAGGAGTTAGCTTTGTTATTTTGAGGCGATACCTTTTGTCCACTGCAGAGGATAATTACTTACTTACTTTCTTATTTATTTGTTTATTTGCTTTTGGTAACCGGATAAGTGCACTAGGCAAAAAATCCTACCTATTTTCAGGCACGACCCAGGAGAGTACAATATTACAATACAACAAGGGTACAATAATTACAATACAGCAGTGATAAACAGTCAGATATATAGTGCTGGAGATACTGTCCAGCAAATACAATGACAGAGGACAGCTGCAGAAGATAATTCACCAACTGGGGAACACCAGCAGTAGTGAAGTTGTTGCTACATACACTTTAACAAAAACAAGCAATATTGACCAGTCTGACAGGCCTACCTGTGGAAGAAACAGGCAGGTAGGTACACAACAGTAGATTCACGATGACATTAGACAAGACCTTAGGACTAGGAAAGTGAGAAGTTTTACAAGCTGATAGTCAAAGTAGAGAGACAGAGTCTAAGTAAGCAACAGAGCAGAAGTTAAGTGTAGTCACTATTATCAAGAGCAAAGAGGTTGGAAAATAGGGCATGCTTAAATGTAAGGTGAGATGAGGAGTTTCTGACATGAACGGGGAGTGAGTTCCAAAACCTAGGTGCAAAGTAGGAGAAGCTTGCTCTCCCATTCTAGTGGAGCATGTCTGAACAGATAGCAATGGTGAGGTAGAGGATCTAAGGGTGCGAGAGTGAGAGACAGGGGTGAGCATGTTGCCCAGTGAGGAGGGGCGAAGAGATCTAGTTAAGAAGTCAACAAAACACCCTAGGATGTAAGAACGAATGGCATCAGGAGACAACCATTTTAAAGCAGAATAGAGAAGACAGTGATGGGTGAGGTGGAGAGCCAATAGGGCAAATCTACCGATATTGCTGTAAGATGTGTCCCATTTGCGAAAGAATTCCCGTGTTGGCATGAGAGATCACTGGCAGTGCATATAGCAGTTGCGGGAGTAAAACACCTCTCACAACTGAGATCCTAGCAGCCAGAGTGAGTGAGTGTATGCTTTGTATGCTGCACCAGTTTTGGCGTTAACCGGCGACATACCTCATTGACATGTGCAGAGTAATCAAGTACCGGGTTCAGCATTACCCCAAGATACTTGAAGGATGAAGTGTTGCAGACAGCAGTCCCATCGCAGCAGCAGCACACCTGGAGCTTTAGAGACTTGGTGGATACATTTCTAGCTGACCCAAAGAGCATGGCCTGGGTCTTAGATATGTTTAGGACTTGGTAGTTGGATGAGAACCAGGATTGGAGGGTCTGAAAAGCGGGGGAGAGATGTAGGTTGATGTTCACAATAGACTTAGATTCCGAGCAAAGCACCAGGTCATCAGCATACAGTTTGATGCCTTTTGAAACCAGCATCCACATCTTGAGATGTACCGACCTCAGGAAATGTAGTGTGAGCCCAGCTGGGAACTTTTCGGTGTGAGACGCTGTCTGGAGGAAGCAGCTGGCAGCTGCTATGATAGCAAAAAAGTAAATCTGGTTGAAGATCAGGCAAGACTGGAGGCCATGGATTAGAGTGGACTGGAAGGCAATTGGGTGGTCTGTGAGCCTGGGATCTTGCAGTGCAGGACAAAGGATTTGAATATCAGATATACTGTCTTCAGAAGTATTGTTTCGACATCCCCTGGAAAAAAAACTTATGGCTGGTAAGTGGGACACATGCCTAAAAAACAGCCTTGTTCAGCAGTGACAAGAGGTGATAGCTCCATTTTCTGTTGTGTGATGTGTGGCGTTTAGTATTTGCCACTTTAATGCTGGTGGGGGGCTTCCCGTTTTGAAAGAAAGACCTAAAATTGATAAAAATTGAATGGTGAGTGCATCAGTTCTATCGCCATTGTCCTCTTCTCATAAACTGTTTGCTGTTTTATCACCAAAGCAGTAGTGACAGCACTGCTGAAACTGCTCTTAAAAACTGGAATTGGAGGCCTGGTGACACTGAGTGTTGAGGCATTGGGCACCACACCTCGCACCACACCAGCAACCTGGGTTCAGGAATGGACTCGGGTTGTGGGGGTCGGCAGGCGGATGGAGGATTGAGTATCCCAATGGATGCTCTCCTCCTCCTGAGGTGGGTTACTGGGGGTGCCTTGAGCACCTGACACTCCTGGGGCTGGTGGAAGCATGGGCTTCCTGGAGCAACAGTGGCTCCTTCGAGGAGCCAGGGAGGGGAGGATGCTGTGGGCACTTACAACTGCATGCGTCACCACATCGTCTGCTAGGTTGTACATCCTTCACTTTGGCATTCTCAGGGGTCTAAGGGGAGAAACACAGGGAAAAATGTATACACCCCGGCTCCCCGTGCACAGATGAAACCAGGGTGGGGTTGCCTAGAGGATGCCCAGGCGGACGGAGTAGGAGGGGATACGAGGCCTCCTCCTAAAGCCATGGGAGCCAGGCAAGTATAAAAAAAAAATGGGATTTACCATGATTTAAAGAGCTTCATTTCCAGGTTAACCCTGAGGTGATATCCTGGACATTCTCCTCTGAAACTCTTTATATGGATTCTCCTTGAAGTGTTTTAAACAATTATGTTTTTTGTGCTGTTAATTTTGGTTGTTGGGGGTGGCTGAGATTAGGATGGGCTGGTTTGAATGTTTTAAGGTTAGTGGTTGAATGAACGGTTGTGTATGGTTATAGTATTATGCAATATAATAGTGGGTGAATAATGGGTGCGTGAGTAGGGATTTAGATTATATATGGATCTTTTGATTTGGGAGTTGATTCAGCCATATTCTTGGGTATTTAATGACTGGTGATCAGCTGCAGGATGTGCATGGGCTCTAGACCACCTTTGTGTCACCAAGTCAAGGTCTCTGCTACATGATCATCACTCCTTAACTGGCCACCCTCTTCCAGCTGCAGTGGTAAGGCATTATCGGGAGGTTAGTATTGGCAGGGGGTGACTGGGATGGTGGCAGAGTGCTGTAGGAACAGTAGAGGTAAGCAGCATTAGGGAGGTTAAGTGCAAGAGGTGCCCTGTGGTAAAACGGGGCCTGGACAGAGGCTAGACATGTTTAGAGCCCATACCCTGGGTTCCCACTGGACCAAGTGGGGAAGGTAGCCAGTGGGCCTGCACTCTCCACCAGTCCCCTTCGGGCAGTGCTATGCAATGCTAGATCGATGAGGAACAAGACTGCAATTATGGCGGACTTGATTTCCTCAGTCAATCTGGATTGCATCACAGAGACCTGACTGAGGGATGATGCAGGTCCAGTTTTGGAGGCGTCATTTCTGGCCAGATTCTCTGTAGTGCAATTCCTGAGGAGGGAATGTGGTGTAGGTGTGTGACCATCTGGTTTAAACCCAGCTTGAACTTCTCTGTCCACACAGTGGATTCTACCTCATTGTTTGAATGCATGGCTGTTCATCGGGATCCAGGTGCAGGTTGCAGGATTCTCTTTGTGTACTGTCCCACTGGGTGAGGAGGAGAATTACTGCAGGAAGTCACAGATGTCATTGCGGATAGGTGTTGGAGTCACCAAGATGCCTGATTCTGGGTGACTTTAATATCCGGGTCAATGACAAACTCTCGCATTTTAGTCAAGACTTTCTCCAGATAATGACATCACTGAGCCTTGCACAAGCATTTGCTTCTGCAACTCACCACCACGGCTACACCTTGGACTTGGTATTCTCACTGGGGCTGGACTAGGTTACTGACCTCTGGATTGATCCAGTCACTAGGTCTGATCACTGCTAGCTGGAGTTCTCATTTTGGCTCCCCAAGATAGTCCTTCCTCTGTTGACATCGTTCACTATTGCCCATTGAGGGGATTGTCCCAATACGGACTTTTTTGGCACCGGTGAGGCAGTGGTAGCCTATAATAGTGCTGTCTCTAAGGCTGTCAATACCATCTCACCAGTCTGTATATGATTCAGGTCTTCTCATTTGAGACCCTTGTGGTTAGATGGTGCTCTCAAGGAGATGAAGACCAAGGGTTGGAACTTGGAGCATTGCTGACACAGGACCAGGTACGAGGAGGATAAACTGGCTTTGAGAGTTCACTACGGTGAACATCAGAGAGGCAATTGATAGTAAGAAGGCAAAGATCCCAGCCAGGGAGATTACTGCAGGGAGGTACAGACCAGCTCTTCTTTCTTACACTGTGGACAGACTACTTCATCCTGCCTGTTTGCAGCCAAAAAGAGCATTTTCAGTCACTCAGTGTGCAGAGATTGTTCATTTCTTCTCTGATAGGGTGTCCTCCATTTGGCCCGGGATCTACCCAGTGGGGAAAGATCAGTCCTGCAGAGGTGGGCCTTTTGTAGGCAGAGGCACTCTTATTGCTTGGGGTGAGTTTTGTCCATTGGGGATAGCTGGGGTCAAGGCAATCTTGAGGTTGCGGCCCACCTTTTATGAACTGAACCCATGTCTGACTCATCTCCTAGTGTGATGTGCCAAGTCCATTGGTCCAATGTTCACAGAGAGATAGTGCAATGCTTGCTCTTTGAGGGGTTCCTCTCCGAGGCCTTGAAGGAGGCACTGGTAAAGCCCCTTCTGAAGAAACCCTCACTTAACCCTGAGATCTAGGTGAATTAATGACCTACCTCCAACCTCCCATTTTTGGGGAAGGTTGTTCATAGTCGTGGCTCAGCAGCTTGAGGCACACATTGTGGCCCTTGTCACCTATGAGCCATTCCAGTCTGGATCTACGTTAAGGCATAGTACCAAAACGGCACTGGTCTGGTTGCAGAATTACCTCCTCCAGAGGAGAGTGATCAATCCTTGTTCTCCTAGATCTCTCCTCAGCATTTGACACCGTGGACCACATCGTGCTTCTGGATTGTCTTAGAGAGCATTGTGGACACACCGGTACTGTTATCAACCTGATTGAATCCATTCTCATGTGCACGATGCAATGGGTAATGATGGGGAATTTCTCCTTCCGTCTGAAGCCCCTGATCTGTGGAGTTCATCAAGGCTCGATCTTGTTACCGATGCTGTTTGAGGTGTATATGCTACCCCGGCAGAGTTCATTAGATGTTACAGTCTTGGTTTTCACTGTTATGCAGAGGATACCCAGCTGTACATATCTTTTAACCCCAGGACAAATAACGACATGAAAGTGCTAAATAAATGCCTTGCTGATATAGAAACATAGACGTTGATGGCAGATAAGGACTGCAGGGTACATCCAGTCTGCCCATTTCTTTTTCTACCTTATGACTGTGCCATAGGCCTTTACTCTGTCAATGGCCTATCTATTCATACTCATCTGTATTGCCCCCTTATACCTATGCCATGTCTGTTTAAAGCCCTGCACTGTATTCATATCCACCACTTCTTGAGGTAGGCCGTTCCATGCATCCACCACCCTTTCTGTGAAAAAGAACTTCCTCACAATACCCTTTAATCAGCTTCCCTCTAATCTCATGCAGTGTCCTCTTGTCTTGCTATTTTTCTTATATTGTAACATGTTAGACTCTTTCACCTTATTAATGCCCTTAAAATGTTTGAATGCTTTGATCATATCACCTCTCTCCCTCCTTTGCTCTAGGATACACATATTGAGCTCTGTTAATCTGTCCTCATATGTTTTCTGATGCAGTCTGTGCTCTATTTTGGTTGCCCGTCTGTGGATTGCCTCCATTTTGTTAATGTCCTTCTGATGGTGCAGCCTCCAGTACTGCATGCAGTAATCCAGTTGGGGCCTAATCAGTGTCTTGTAAAGAGGGATTATTACCTCCCTCTTACAACTTGTGATACCCCTACTAATACACCCCAACATCCCTCTAGCCTTACCTACTGCTTTAGTGGTCTGCTTGGATGATTTCAGGTAATCTGTAATGATGGTGCCCAAATCTCTTTCTTTCCTTGTGATTGCCAGCAACTCCCCTCCCAACCTATAGATGGTTTTAGGGTTTCTCTACCCTACATGCATGATCTTGCACTTCTTTGTGTAAAACCCCATTTGCCACTCTTTCGACCATTTTGTCAGTTTATCCAGATCTCTTTTAGAAAAGAAATGGATTTCAGGTTGCCATCTATCATCAAATAATTATAATTGGGTCATCCATTAGAACCAAGAATTGCACATGAAAAAGAAAAGATGAATGTTCTCCACTGTATAAATATTTTTAATGTTATTTTGATTTTACCTTCACACAAGTAAAAGGCCTTAAATATGTTTTTAAAAAATGGTTTTATTCATTAGTGCTCTCCCTACGTTTCACTCTGAATAAGAACTTGTTCATGGGGTAAATCTATTAAATCAAATAATAACAAACAATTACTGTGTGTTTATGCATAATATCTTTCACTTCATTCTTATATATTCATTATTTAATACCGTGTTCTGTAGCCATATTGGTGAATAATTATAACTCACTTATCATGATGTTACAACCAAGTTAGTTATCTATCTCCTTTTTCTTTTTGTATTCTTGTGGTGTTATCCACTTACATGCCCATATAATGCTACCTGTGGGTTAAAGCAGTGTTCCTTGAATAGTGTTCTGTATTGTGTCACACTTCACTGCAACATTTATGTTACTGCATGCTATGCCTGAGATCTTGTACCTGCTGGGCCATTACCTGAACAAGCGCGCTGTTGCACTGAATCTCAGTCCTCCAGCTAAAAGCTGCTCTTTCTTGTAATTCTTTGCCAAATTAGGGCCTCTATTTGTTCACAAGTTTTTTACTTTGCCCTGTACTACATAAACACCACATTACTTGTATTCTTATTATCATTAACTCAAAAAGTTAAGTAGTCCTGGTGCTTTAGTATTTGAATCACTGCTAAAATCTCATAGTTTTTACCTCTATCTTAAAGTATGCTACTCAGCGTTTGAAAACGCCTCTCGCTCCTCACTGTGTTCAGCGTGCCAATGTTTCAAGTGTGGCCTCACCTCTTGGGCCTTCCATTAGATATTCTGGGGAGTGATGCATCACCCCTGTACCTCTAAAAGTGGGCTGATTGTTACAGCCTTACACCTCCTCATAGAAGGCAGGTTTTACACTAGCAAGCACAAGTGCGTGAAGTGTTGCCTTTACTTAAAGTAACCCTTTCTGACTCTGAAATGTTTGTTTAAAAACTGGCAGGATAACAGGATCTCTTATAATATTTCTAAATAGTTAACATATTTTTATCTTCACATTTGAATAATCATTGTGCAAAGAAACAGTGTTAAATATACCAAGCACCATCCTTTTATACATATCTGCAGATTTTACATTCAAATTCTTGATGTTTATACAAGTTTTTTCCTTCCTCTAAAACATAAAAATGAAAAATCAAGAATATAAAGGGTAGAGGATACAATACTTCACACATGAGTGTAACCAGAGGGGATCAGAGGATGTAGATGGTGGGAGAGGGGGAACCAGTGGCAACATTTACCCACTTTGGATTTTTATGGAAAAGGGTCTCAAATGCCCATATCTACCACTTTTTATATTAATTCTATGGTCATATTGTGACAAATGAATCAGAAAAAACTAATTCTATTAAAAAACAGTAACAAATTAATTGTTGAGGCACTAGTTACACCATAGTCAGGGTTTTAAATAATTGATTAGCAGTTTTTTTCTTGGGACTATACTAACTGTACAGAAAGTATTTACATAGATTTTCTAGAAGTGCTGTGTTTGTTAAACACAGTGAGGCAAGAACTATGCATTTTCACAAAGATTTAGCACTTTTATGAGCAAAACGCTAATCAATTTTTAGAGTTAAATAAATCCCTGATAGTATAGGCAGGTCATACTACTGGAATATTTATACAGAATTCACAACTTAGTTGTCTACTTAAGGTCATATTGAAATTATCTCAAAATCTATCATTCTGTTTATATATTCTCACTGACACTTTCCTATATTTGACTAGGTGCATGCCTGCCAATTCATTCATTCCTATTCCGGACACTAAAGTCTAAAATAAAAAAAATCCACCTAATTTCTGCCCTTTCGAGTAATTTTTTTATCTCTTGCATGCATGTGCAAGAAACACATTGTGTCAGTCAGCAGCTAGGGAGCAGACCACAATGCATCGAGAAATTCGGCCACGTCACCATGCAATCAGCTGTTTTGGCACATTATAAGCTACCATAACAGTTGACTGCATAGTGTCCCCATGGCGAAGATTTCTCCGTCAGCCTCTCACAGTCTCCATGAAGCTGATGAAAATCTGCCGCCCACAGTTCAGTGTATCTTCCTGGTGAAACATTTCAGTAAATAAAAACCAAAGCCTACAGCATGCCCAGTCCTCCTGTCAGCATGACCCCCTCCCCAGTTCATTTGCCGATGGGGTAGCCCAATCCCTGATGGCATAATGCACCCCCCCATAGCTCATGCATCCTCCCCTGCCCCCAGCATACTGTATGGCTGATGGGGGTGCCCAATCCCCCATCGGCTCCACTGCCCTCTCAAACAAACTTCCAGTGTGACAAAAGTCTCCTTGGCCAACAGAGGTGCCCAATTCCCCATTGACTCCATTGCACCCCAAACAAACTGTTTGGTTCCATGCTGGGAGCCCACCCCAGCTTGGCAAAAGTCCCCTGTTGTCTTTACATAAAAAAAAAATAGTCCAAGAATAAGAAAACTCCCTTGTTGATTCTCTTGCCCACCCTTCCTCAACCCATGCCCACCCTCTGCGTAACCCCACCTCCCTACACCCCCACCTTACCCCATACTTACCTCTGGAGCCTAGCGCAATGATCTTTGGTGGACTGGGAACATGTCTGCACTCTTCAAAGCTGACCACAAACTGAAGAAATACTGGTAAGCTGATAAAATTCTGTCACCAAATTTTCAACTTGGGGTTCTTGGGACTCCACTGCATGAACTCAGTCACTGTCATTTTGTTATTCAGTCCCGAAAGGTGATTTCACGGTCACTGCATGGAACCACCTTTCGGGACTGATTAATGAAATGACAGTGTCACAGTTCATGAGGTTGACCCCAAAAATCCTATGTTGAAAATTTGGTGAAACATTCCCAAAAATGACTGTTTTATGAGCATGCATTGCGCAATTACTACACATGCTCGTAACTTCAAGCGTTTTTAATATTTTCACTCCAGATTTTCAACATTGTCATTTTACCACACCTTCTTATGGACAGTAAAGCTGTCATTTTTCACATCTCATTCAAAATGCATTTTCACATAATGTAGTGCACAATGGCGCAGTCGGTGTGTGAAATCAATGTTCAGGACAGATTAAGAATATCACAGTTACACTGTTCATGAGGTAGGCCCCAAAAACCCTATGTTGAAAATTTGGTGAAAAATTCCCCAAAATAACTGTTTTATGAGAGTGCATTGCGCAGTTCCTGTGCAAGCTCGTAACTTCGAGCATTGTCAATATTTTCACTCCAGATTTTCAGCATTGTCATTTTACCACACCTCCTTATGAACAGTGCAACTGTCATTTTTCACATCTCACCCGAAATGTGTTTATGTACATGTAGGGCACAGTGGCATGGTCATTGTGCTAAATCAATGTTCAGGGCAGATTAAGAAAATCACAATGACTCTGTTCATGAGCAGAGGTCCTAAAATGCCTATGTTGAAAATTTGGTGACAAAAGTCCGTAAAATGACTGTGTTATGAATGTGCATTGTGGAATTTCCACACACCCTAGTAAGTTCATGAATTCATAATCTTTTCAGTCCAGATTTTCAGCATTGGCATTTTTCTGCACCTCCTTATGAACAGTATAGCTGTCATTTTTCACATCCTGGCTGTAATGTGTTTTTGCACTTCCAGCGCAGAATAGCGCGGTCGCTGTGGGAAATTGGTGTTCAGGGCAGATTAAGAAAATCACAGTGACACTTTTCATTAGCAGAGGTCCTAAAATGCCTATGTTGAAAATTTTGTGATGAAAGTCCATAAATGTGTGTTACAAACGCAGCATGCGTTGTTTTCAGACTTTATGCACAGAGAAAAGGCCATTGTGGTGGGGAATCAGTGTTCGACACATTAAGAAAATCACAGTGACACTGTTCATTAGCAGAGATCCTCAAATGCAAATGTTGAAAATTTTGTGACAAACATAAATAAAATGCCTATGTTACGAGTGTGCATTGTGCAGTTTCCACTCACACTTGTAACTTCGCACATTTGTAATATTTTCACTCCAGATTTTCAACATTGCCATTTTTCCACACCTCCTTATGAACAGTATAGCTGTCATTTTTCACATCCTGGCCAAAATGTGTTTTCACACTTCTGGTGCAGAATAGCATGGTCGCTGTGGGAAATCAGAGTTCAGGACACATTAAGAAAATCACAGTGACACTGTTCATGAGCAGAGGTCCTGCAATGCCTATGTTGAAAATTTGGAGACCAAAGCAAGGGTGTAGACAGGCATACTCACTGTACACATTTGTGTACAGTTTTGTTGAGTGCCTGTCACAAACCATAAGCCACTCTGTTAATATTATCATTCTAATCTGTAGTATTTGGGTTAGTGTAGGCCACTGAGGAGTGTCCAATCTATGTATAACCTCTTTAGAGAGTAGAGGAGTCATCTGTTAACAATCTGACTTGTTTTGAAGGGGGTGCCATTTGGAAAGGATGCGTACATTTTTTAATGGGGGGGGTGTAACTGTTGGAGATTGTGTACAAAATAGAAATTTCTAGCTACACTCCTGGACCAAAGTCCATAAAATGACTATATTATGCACATGCATTGCGCAGTTTCCACGTATGCTCGGACGTGTGAGCATTTTTAATATTCCCACTACAGATTTTCAACATTGCCATTGTTCACACCTCCCTATGGATGGTACAGCTCAATCAATCAATCAATCAATCAAATCTTTATTTATCTAGGCAGACATCATTGAACAATGCCCATGTGCAAGATGGACCTGGTTAGGTCAGGGACAGTTACATAAACTTAATGTAATGCAGGGAACAAGATACAGTGTACATAATATTGATATATACAATATACATAGTTGAATTATCAGGTAAATTCTGATAATTATATACTATTTTTCATATTTACATTCTTACATAACTCTAAGGTCATAGACAGAATATTGAAATGTGGCATGGAGGAAGTGTTGTTGACAATTTGCATACATGGTTGAGTAGAAGGATTTGATAGGGGGCAAGGAGGTAGATAATGAAGGATCTGGGTAGGAGGTGGGTGGTGGGCTTCAGCAGGGGGAGCAAAGGGAGAGGGGAAGGAAGAGGGTGGCAGGGAGGGAGGGGGAATGAGAACAGTTAGCAATGAGGTGAACAGATGAATGGGAAGGATGTACAAAAAGGAAATGCCATGGGTGTAGCATGGTAGGATTACAGACCTTGTGGAAGTTGGAGGAAGGGGATGAGATGCAGAAGAAAGGGGGCATGATTCACTCATGTGCTATGGAAAACATTTGCATTGCTCCTTGATAAGCCTTGAGTAATGGGGTTTGAAGGAGGTAATGGATATGGGAATACTCAGTTTTAGGATTTTCTGCAGTTTGTTCCATAGGGAGGGTAACATGAAACTAAAGGCTGTTCTTCCAAAGCAGGTATTGACTTTGGGTACTTTGAGCAGGATGGAAGAGTAGCTTCTTAGGGCATATTTGCTTATAGAAGTTTGGGTGAAGCAATCCGAGATGTATTGCAGTAGCTGCTTGGATATGCCTCTGAATGTCCATAACGCTGCGTTTCTGTCCCTTCTGAGATGGAGTGAGGTCCATCCAACTGCTGCATATAGAGAGCAATGATGGGTGTTATATGGTAGTCCTGTGATAAACCTCAGTGCCCCGTGATAGAGCATATCCAACTTATTCAAATAGGAGGCAGGGCAACGACTAAGTAGTTAGCATAGTCAATTATAGAGAGAAAGTGGCCTGTACCAAACTTAGCTTAGCATTGCTTGTGAAAAAGTGCTTGATTCTAAAATAGAGGCCTCGTCTCTGACAGAGTTGTTTTAATAGTTCTTCCATATGTTCGATGAAGGAGAGCCTATTATCGAGCCAGATTCCCAGGTACTTGAACTTGGATACAAATTCAAGATTTTCACCAAGGATAGAGGATATGTGTGGGATTGTGCTTGCTCCTGTATGTCCTGTGTGCATGTACGGAGAGAGAAACATTGCTTTTGTTTTTTTAGCATTAAGCAAAAGTTTTTTGCTCAGAAGTTGATGCTGGAGTAGGTTGAAGTCAGTTTGTAGATCTTTGCAGGCTGCCTCTGGGAAAGGGTGACTGACATAGAGTACTATATCATCGGCAAATACGTGTACAGTGGCCTTGATAATATTAATATCAATGTTGTTGATATAGATAGTGAATAGAATAGGACCAAGGATAGATCCCTGTGGTACACCTCTTTGTAATGGCTTAAAGGGGGACAGATCACCTTCAGCCTTAACCTGCTGGAGCTGTCCAGAGATGTAGTTATTGAACCATTGCAGGGAAAGTGAGTCCAGACCTATGGATTTCAGGGATGTAAGGAGTAGGTCATGGTCAACTGTATCGAATGCCTTACTTAGATCCAGAAACACAGCGCAGATACAATTTCTGTTATCCAATTCCGATTGCCAGTCATTGGTTACTTTTGCTAGGGCCGTGATGGTGCTGTGCTTGGCCCTGAAGCCAGACTGTATGGGGTTTAGCAGATTATTTGATTCTAGGTAGTCTTTCAGTTGAGTACTTACAATCTTTTCCAGCAGTTTAGATAGTACAGGGAGGATAGAGATTGGCCTGTAATTGTTGCAGTCGCAAGGGTCTCCTGATTTAAATAACGGGATGACCCGGGCAGTTTTCCAGATAGATGGGATAGTCCCTTGTAGTAATGAGAGGTTGAACAGATGTGTTATCAGTAACGCTAACACATGGATGGCAACCTTCAGAAAGTAGGGGTCAAGGGAGTCCACACCTGCACTTTTCTTGATGTCTAGCTGCCAAAGCAATTCTTCCACTTGTTTCAACGTAGCAGGTTGTAGTGAGAAACTAGAGTCTGTCACCGTAGTTTCGGAGAGTTGTATGCCTAACTGGGAACGCAGTAAATTAGCTGGCAAGTTGTAAAATGCCAAGCCTGCGGTCATGAAGTGATTGTTGAATGAGTCTAGGATTTACATTCTGTCTTTGATAATGGTTGTACCAGACAGAATCTTAGCTGGGAGTGAGTTACTTGGTGTGTGTCCAGATATGTCCTTAATGGTATTCCAGAATTTGGCAGTGTTCTGGAAAGAAGAGTCTAACTCAGTACGATAGAAGACTGCCTTTCCATCTCTGAGCTTTCTGGTACATACATTCCTAGCTTTTCTGAACTGGTCCCAACCTGACTGAGTCTTAGTTTTGTCATTCTTCACATCCTGCCCCGTACATGAGGCGCAGAATGGTATGTTCGCTGTTGGAACTCAAAATTCTGGACACACTGACAAAATCACACTGCCAGTCTTCATGAGAAGATGTCCCAAATGCTATCATGAGATGGGGTCACAAAAAGGCCATGTTGAAAATTTGTAGTGCAAATTCCAACAAATGCCCTGGGTATTAGGGTTTGTAATATAATGTCTGACCCCATAGAGACTGACAGGCATCGGGGTGTGCCTTTACATTACTGACTGTACTGCTCATGCCATCCCCCCCCCCGCTGAAAGGCATTGAGGTGTACCTTTGACTCTTCAGCCCCAGACTTCACCCCATTGTCCTATGCTGCACCCATCTCAGTGTATGTCCATATGGAATGGGGTGATTGTAAAGTCAAACACCCCAAGGTACACCTCAACACCTGTTGGTGTCTACAGAATAGGGTGAGGTGACATTGAATGACCGTCATGGACAATGACCCAAACGCTTACCCCAATGCCTGTCCATCTCTACAGGATGGAGGTGGTGTTGTTGTGAAGTTCAATACTTCACTGCCATTCCTATTCTGCATCTAACTCCTGCATTTCCAATGTTAATACCAGTAAGCAACCATTCAGCACTGACAAATGCTTGTTTGTGTTGATCCCAGCACCCCATTATGTATTTCAGTGGTCCCCAATAGTGAGGTTAAGGTTTGCATAGAGTGTATTTTGTGAGCCTCTTTGTGCCCCCTTCAGTCACAAGAGTGCAAGTGTTTTTGTGAGGTCTGAACAGAGTGCAAGAGTACTGCATGCTCTGAACAGTGTCAAAATGTGTAGTATGCTGTTGCCATTTTGTGAACAGTGACCATGTTGTGTGCAAAGAACTATCTTCTCTCCAGAATCATCCAGCATAAGCTTTAGGAAGACATCAGGCTCTACAACCTACTGGATTTGCCCCATAATTCAGGAGGGGTATGGGTACCAGACCGAGCCTGCCACAATTGTCCACCATCTTTCATTTCATGTTCTAGTCCCTCAAAAACTTAGGGATGTCTATGTTTTATTAAAGTGCACCTCTAAAAAAACTGGAAAGGCATAGATCAACAGTCCTTCCTTTTCATCCTATCCTATCTTTTCTTTATTCCATCCAGCCTATAAAACATTCTTTCCATCCTAGCTTTACTTCATTCCATCCTCCCTTAACAGGCCAGTGAGACAAACTGTTGCATTTTCATCCAACTCAACTCTCAGCCAGAATGAATAACATAAACTGACATCACTGTGGCACATTTGTCCACAGTTCATACAACCCCTCACACTCCCCTGAGGAGACCGGAGGTCGCGAGGGCCTGCTCTGAAGCCCTCCCTGCCCGCAGAAGCCCCGAACCCGAGACACACCAGGTAATTTCTACCTTGATCCAGGCTGCTGCCACCATTGTTGGCCATCTGGCGCCTTTTCTGAAATGGCCACAAGCTCCCCTGCTCAGCGCATGAATCCCGGCCAGAGTAGCACCTCGAGTTGCTGCCCAGGCTCAAACAGAGCAGAACTGTTACTTTTGTGCCTGATTTTGAAACTTTAAAATGAACCAGCTATAAACGATTTGCATTTGCCTGTAACTGTATTTAAAAGCTTAGAGTCACTTCAAGCCCAGGACCTGTGTTCTATCTGAAATCCTCCTGTGCAAATCTTACTGGGACTGTTTGTTAATTTGTAAAGTGCATTTCAGTTGTAACTGAATTACCCTCTGTGAAAACTCATTTGGGGACTATTTAACTTCAAGTGCTTTTCCTGTGTGCAGAATTTCAGTTTGCCCTGTGTAATCACCTTCTTTTTGAATCACAATAGTACCTGATAGCCCACAGCCCATTTGCTCTTCTCCCCACACCACTACCAGCCCGCCCCAGCAAGTTAATCTTTGCCTGTGCTTGATCTTTCCATTTAGCTCCTTATATTGTTTTTGCCACTAGAGGGAGCCTGATTAAGTTTGAACAATTTGCTCCCAATTACCTCTTACTTGTCACATTTTACTGCTCTCTAGTAGCTGTTTTCACTTGGTGATCACCCCTCATTACCCTCCAATCGCTGTAGCTATTCCGCCATTGTGCACTCCCCAGATCAGCCCTCCTCCTCCTGCTCCTGTCAGGCAATGTCCACCTAATCCCGGGCCTGGCAGCACTGGTCCTCCCCTGAAATTCCTGGGCTGCGATTGCTTCTTTGAACATCTGTAGCCTCCTGAAAAACTGGACTCTCTACACTGCTGGGTGACGCTCATAAACCTGATGTTGTTGCCCTGGTTGAAACCTGGCTGTCTCCTCCACTCCTAATTCTCATGTCTCTCTCCTGGCTACACTCTCCACTCGTTGGACCATGTCGGCAGGAGAGGTGGGGGCTGTGTCTCTATTTGAAGGATTCTGTCATGGGGCTACCACTCCCCCGCCTGACCTCGACCATGAGGCAGGCCCAGGTACTTACTCTAAAGCTGTCCCTGACCCAGCTAGAGTGCCCATTATTCTCTAACTGTAGCTTCATACCCCCAAGAACTAAATCCCAGGCCCTGGGCCCACTAACTGACTACCTCACCCCTACCCAACTCGGCCGGACCAAATCTTGGTGGGGCTACTTGAATATAAACTGGCTCTTCCCCTCGTCCTCCTCCCACCGTGAGGCTTTTGATTCAATTGACCTAACTCAACTGGTCACACAGCCTACTAGAAAAACCCTGGGGGGACAGCACCTCCTGGATGTGGTCCTCACCAACAGGCCAATCCACATCCACAACATCCAAATCCTCCCTGACTGCCTCAGTGACCACTCCCTGTGCTTTTCAACTGGGAAACCCCTCGGCCTCATCCCTGGTCAAATCCACCTCTCAAGGCTTAGGGCCTGGGGGACTCATAGGCCTTAAGCGCCTTCCTTGCACACACTGGATTGGTCCCTTTCTGACGAGGGCAACCAACATTGACTGGCCTCTGGCCTTCTTTGTAAGCACTTTCAACTTGCCTGTGATATCTTTGCTCACATAACTGCTAGGAGGTCCAAAGTGAAACATGCCCCTGGATCACCCCTGCCTCACTGTGGCAATCTTGCCAATGCGACAATCTTTAGCACCTTGCTGTTGCTACTGGTCAGCTCAGCTGACAGGTAGTCCCATGCTGTCACCGCAAACTAGCACCTGGGCCATCCGCAAAGCAAAGGCGAATACTACCAAGCCTCTCTACCTCCTCCTGGGGAACCCCAGGTGCTTGGGACAACATCAAGCAGCTGAATGGTCACTCCCAGTCCCCTCTCCTTCTCTTCTCAACATCAATGGTACCGTCTCCTCTGACCCCTCCCCTCATTGCCACCCTCAATAACTCCTTTAAACTCCTTTACCGACCTTAGCTCAGTACTTCCTGGTAACTTTTGCAGTCCACCTCCTCCATCTGTACCACCACCCATTGCCCCGCCTCTCTTCCACCTGCTGTGTCACCATGCAAGAAGCTAGGCCTTACTTTCTAAAAGCCTCAAAAGGTAACACCATCGGTGACGACTCACTTGATCCCTGCTCTTTTACGCCAGGTCCTGGATCAGGTCCTCTCACCTATTACATGCATTTTCAACAAATCACTCTGTCTGACAGATTCCCTCTGCCTGGAAGATTGCCACAGCTTACCCCTGTCCATAAAGGTGGTGACAGGACTCTTCCGGGTAACTACCGACTCATCTCAATCCTCTCCCCTCTCTAAGGCGTTAGAAAATTGCATCCCAAGTCTCGACCGCCTCTGTAAGGTACACGTTCTCTGCCCTGAACACACACGGGTTCAGAGCAGGTCATAGTACCAATACAGCACTCCTGGAATTTTCCAACTTCCTCCATGCCTCCTTGACTCCGCTGCCCTGGTTGGTGCTATATTCATTGACCTGTCTAAAGCATTCGATACCGTTTAGCATCCTCTTTTGCTCTCACACCTTGACCCTAATAGGCACACTTCTCAGGACCTGTTTCCTGGTGCACCAGCTATCTCTCCACCAGCTCCCAATGTGTGAAAGTCCAGCGGTACTCTCTCTGAAACATGCCCCATTCGCTCTGGGGTGCCGTGGGGCTCAATTCTTGGACCCTACTATTCTCACTCTTTCTTAACTCCTACCCAGCAGGTTGTAGGGTAAGATGCTTCTCTATGCTGATGATGCTGTTCTCGCCTCCCACAATGACCCCATGCTGCTACAGAACTCCCTCCAACTAGTCTTTGGCTCTGCAGCTACCTGGCTCACTGAGCAATCGACTTGTTATCAACCTTAAGAAAACAAAAACTATGCCTTCTCCCACCCCAAAATAAGTACAGCAAGTTTCCTTTAGCTGTCTACTCCACACCTAATCTTGCTATTGACCAGGTGCAGTCCTATAAAATATCTTTGGTATAAATTTTGACCCCTGCACTTTCATTCCATGGACATATATCTGCTCTAAATTCTGTCGCCAACTCACGGCTAGGCATTCTTTACCGCACAAGAAATGCCTCCTCCTGATGCCCTCCGCCTGGCTGTCACCTCTGTCATGTCTCTCATTGACTATGGCTCGTCTATGGCTCAGTAGATCAGACTGCCTCAACAAGGTTCGCCTCACAGTTAATAAGGCCTGCCAGACTTATCACTGGTGCTCCCAGACTCACTCACACATGAGCTGTACAACCTGGCTACCCCATTTTTCAACCTGGAAGAGCGACTCATGTATCAGACATGCCAGCCACCTTTAAACCCTGCGTGGCCTATCCCCATAGGCCTATCCAACTCCATTTGCCGCACTGCACCGACCCCTGATCACGACAGCCTGGTCAAGAGTCACTCTAGTTATTCCGAGAGCCAGGACCTCTCAAGGTCAGAGGGCATTCCCTACCGTGCGCCCCACTGGTATAACTCCTCCCTGCCAGTGTCTCAAACTCACTAACCTTAGCTTGCTTTAAGCCCAGGCTCAGAAACTTCCTGCTTAGCTCTCGAAATGCAACTGCCACTAGCCTAGTGTAAAAATATATATATATATATATATATATATATATATACTCTGTTTGACGATGCTCACTAGCTGCCCCCTTTCCCTACTATTCCTCCTCCCTATCTCCTCCCTTCTACTCCCACCAGCTCTCCCCGACCATAAGTTTTGCACCTTTGTTATCTTTTGCTTCGTTGGAGATTGTATTCTATTGAAACAAAACTGTAATTGAACTGTAACTTTTTTGTTTGTAAGTACTGTGTCCCTTGTACTACTGTTCTGATGTCCTCTTTGTGACGAGGTACCTTTGTAAATGAGCCTCTGGCTCAAAGGTTTCTAAACTGATGTTTAACTAAATAAATAAATAAACCAAAGAATTGGTTCCTGTCCAGCCTGATGGACATTCAGAGACCTACGCTCTCAGCTCCAAGGTGCATGGGCTGAAATTAACTTCCTCCAAGCTCAAGCTCAGCACATGCTCCTCCTCGCCACACTACAACCTTCACAACTTGCCTCCATTACCCCAAAGTAAAACTGGCACAGGAGGATGGCAAGCAGTGAGTAAACATTCATTTAACATCACTAAATGGACCCCACAAGCACGAAGAGCAATGACTAATACAGCACATACTACCAACAGATTTGTACCACTACAGCATATACAGCACCAATCACCAATCCAATTGATAAAACTGGACCTAAATTTAAACAAGAAGACAAATTACATACACATATTAAAGAGCTAATGTCCTGCTAGGAAACTGCCTGCAATTAATTGTAACTTTTAGATGCAGTCAGTATCAGCTTTATATCTCAAGTATTTTATCTTTTCTGTTTGCTAGTAAGAAGATTTTCCACCTGGCAGTACTGTGGTGATGTGTGGAGCAGAACTATGTCGGGGGGAGGGTCAGTTTTGTTCCTCCCACTACATCAACACTGAGACCACACTGCCGATGACATCACTTGTAACAAATGAGAACCATTTGTCACTGCCAGGTTTCACTTTCACATGAAGCAGCAGGTACTTTCTCCCCATGGTTACTAGTGATGTCACAATTTCCTGCATTTTGATTGGCAGTTTGTGAGAGTCACTGCTCAGACTGCAAGGACTATGGTGCCTCAAGGTGTTTGGTCTCAGTTCTGACAATGTAGTGGGAGAAACAGAACAGACTTTTTTTCCCTCCATACAGAGTGCTGCTCCACATATCACCCCAAGACTGTCAGGAGGAAAATCTTTTAATTAACAAACAGAAAAGAAAAAAATACTTGAGAAAAGAAGTGATAACTGACTGCATCTGAAAATTACTATTAATCCCAAGCAGTACACTAGCTCTTTAACATCACAGGAAAAAGGCTACCCAAAAATCCCTTCTAGTCCTGGGGACTCTATGATACGTGGTGCAAAGTCTCACATACCAAGGAATCAAAGCAAGGTTACAGCTTGATGCCATGGAAGGACAAAGAATGTATGTGTAACCCCCCACTGGCCCCTTATTTAACCAGCAAGCACACATCCCATAATCTAGGGAAAAAGTGAGGGGTGGGGGTACAAAGCACCACTTAAGGTTGATGTGCAGATGTAGAAGACATTATAGGAAGAAACCCAAGTGTGGCTACCAGGCACACACCTGGAAGACCAAACCATGGCCAAAGCCCAGGTCCTGGGGAGGAAATATTTGCTCAAAGCTATGCTAGGTTTGCATTTTTGGACAGGGGTACCCAAGTAACTCCACCAGGGAAGCAATAACAAGATTCTGCATACCAGGGTGAGATTCTAGAGTGTGGCTTTATTCCATCACAAAATTGGAACACACAAAGCAAAGATGGACCCCCAAGGGTTTACACTTATGGTAAATAGAGATCATCTGAGGTACAGAACTCCAAACTTCCCATATAGCAAAGGATAACTGAAGAAAATGTGGTACTAGCACCAGTAAAACACACAAGCAGTTTCCCTCTACTAGGCACACACGGCCAATACTTGGAAGTCCCATATGGCATAGGATGACTGACAAAAATATGGACTAGCCACAGGTGAACACTCACATGCCTCTTGAAGTGGCACACATGTTCAGTACTTGGTCACTTCCCATATAGCATAACATCATTTGTGGCACACAGAGCATGACAGAGCACTTGGCTCAACTCGGAGAAAAACCTACTCACTGAGGTAGAAGTTTCCCCGGGCATTGGCCCCATGCTCTGACAGAAAACTCAGGTGCCCTTCAAAACCTGGAGTGCTAAACTGGTCACTCCAGATGGGAGGTCTCTCACCTTTTGCTTCCAAGTTCATACTCAGCCATCCCTCCAGCAAAACACCTCACTTTATATCAAAAGTTTCTGTAGATGCATTCTAGAAATGTATTTCAAATTTAACATCCTCACAGAATACCACAGGGGTGTCAAGAACAAAAGTTTTGCTCACATGGCAGTCACTGACTGGACTCCACTATGAACAGCCAACTTTTAAATGTCTTAGGTGACAGGGTCCCTTTATTAGAGAAATTCACCTTAAATGCAGGTACTCCTGGGCAAACTCAGAAAACAAATGTACTCACAAGAAGCGGACGCACAAGACAGCTTCACAATGTCCTGGTAGGATCAGGGGATTGTCCCTAAAATTCTTGCAGCCTGCTCCATCCCACCTGGGATGAAGAACAGAAAAACCCTGGAGACAGTTCCCACCACTTAGGCAAAGCTGAAAAGGCTGTACTGCACTAGGATGAGAAAACTGGAACACTGCAGCTCTCTTACAGAGCTGCTGCTGAAACTGCTACTGCACTCTGCAGATTCCAACTACAAACTGACTCTGCTCACACTGAGATCCTACTACAGACTGACTTTAGAATTTTAAAGTTCCCCACTCACAGCAACTGCTATGCGGCCCACCCTGCCATGAGAGTTCTAAAGTAACATCACCTCTCCAGCTCCCAGCTGTGACCAGCAGCAGACAGCAACAAAGTGAAATCCATTTACTGGCAAATCATTAGCTGCCTTCCCTGCCTACCACTGGTTCTGATGGGATTCTTGTAACCCCTGGGAACAAGGGGGCTACATACAGTATAGAAAACATTGTTCACAACATTGGCACAAACACACGTGTTCTAGTTCATCTAGGAACTAATAACCTCACCAGTCACTCTGTGGAGGAGACTAAACAAAATCTCACCACACTAGGAGACAGGTTGACTTCAGTTACATTCAGGTTATCCTTCTCCAAAATTCTGCCTCTCTGGGAGAAGGGGAACAACAGACAAAAAGTAAGAGAAAAGAAAATCACAGCGCTAAACATATCGCATAAAGACTGGTGCATGACATAAGGCCATCATTTTACAGGGGGCTGGAAGAACTTCTGAGAATGGAAGTTCATTGAATATGATGGCCTACACCTTACAAAGGAAGGAGTTCATGCTTTGGGACAGGCACTCAATGTCTTTTACAGTCATTTAAACTAGGAAAAGGGGAGCGGGCATTAGCACTCCACACATTATTCTGTATGCAGATGGTGTTGTCATCCCTAGTAGTAGTACCCAGCTTCAGCACCTACAGGATGATTTGCAGTACTCATTTCACAGCTTGGAGGACTGGTTCAGCTCTCAGAAATTGCTTCTCAATTACAAGAAGATGAAGACAATGCTGATAACCACTCACCAGCACAAGAGATCTCTTCTGTCCCATATTATTACTATCAACAAGGCTGCTCCACTCGAGCAAGTCAACTCTTTTACATACTTGAGCGTGATCATTGATGACACCCTCTTGTACTTGCAGCACATTGATCAGGTCGACAAAACCGTGAACACCAAACTTGGAGTTCTCTACAGGCACAGACAGTACCTAACTCCTGAGGCACTCAGGTTGACAGTCTCCTCTTCCTTCTTGTCTGTTATTCACTACGGACTCATGGTCTATGGATCAGCATCAGACACTGCACTAAAATGAGTATGCATGACCCTCAACAAGACCTGCAGGCTGGCTCTAGGGGCTGATAATCTCCTACACACCTGCTCCCTCTATGAGCACACTAACTGGCTAAGTCTTGCAAGCAGAATCAAATACCAAACGTGCCTGCTCGTCATGAAATCTCTCCTAGGCAAACCTCCATTGGCCTTCAAAGAACTGCTCTGGCGAGGTAGATCTGGGTACTGCAGTAGAGGGCAGACTCACAGCCCCCTTGCTATACCCTTCAGAAAAATGGTGCTTGGCCAATGGTCCTTCACATACAGGGCTTCTTCTTAGCTAAATGAGATACCAGCATGCTTTTTACTTATTAACAGTCTCCCTGTCTTCAAGGTGGAACTAAGAAGTCACCTTGCCAAGGCTGAGGTATGTAGCTGCAGGTAACCTATAGCGCTAGCACCCAGTAGCTTGGAGTCAGCCTGCTCCTGGGATGCATTCTCCGATTTGCTACCCTACTCCCCAGTAACCTTGAGTTTAAACTCCTACTTCCTATTACGACTTGCCAGCCCTCGAAATTCAGCCTTCCACAGCCACAGCCTGTTGGCGAGCCTTCTAGCTACTGTCCTTAACTCAGCACTCTGTTTTAAGTCCCTCCCCTGCCATTGACCCTTCACAAATGTGATTGTCTCAAAGCAACCGTCTTCCCCCCAGCTTATTCTGTGTATGGTCCTCCCTCACATTGCTCTCCAGTATGGTCCTACTAGGTCAGTCCTGTACAGAAAATTAACCCCCCCATCCTTGACTTGAATTTTTTTTTTCAAACTCTGTTTATTCACTGCCACTCAAGGAACTCTCTCAGGCATCCACCTTAACCCCCAGCTCTACCTCCTAGACCGAGACTTCTCCTGTATCCTGGCACCAGCCCGGCTATCCCCCCGGCTCTGATCCCTTCCCAAGATAGGGCTGCCCTATCCACCTTGGGCATTCTATCTATAATTTAGGCCGGGCTGGGCTCGGCCCAGGATGGGAGAGAGTCCAGCTGATGGAGTGTGGCTGTTGGGAGGCGGTGCTGTGGCATATCCCCAAGAGCAGGGGTTTTCCTTGGTTTTACGCCCTCATCCCAACCCCCCAGGCAGAGCCCAAGCATGCAATGATGCCAGGGGACATCTATCGGGCTCCCGCTTCCCCTCTAATGATGCCCTGAGTGTTGCAATGCCTCAGTCTCCACGGGGACTGCTTTCTTGATTGCCAAGCATACACTTGGGATCCTCCATAGAGGTAGAGCAGTCCTGATGCTCAACTTTCTCTCTGTTGACCCCTGCCACCCAGGCTTCATTCTGGAAACCCGGATGCCAGCATGGGGCAAAGTGTGGCGCCCAGTGCTCAACCTCAGTGCCACCAGGCCGGCCACCTTTAATTGAATTCAACGGCAAAGCCTCCTCTTGGATGCATTAAAGGAAAACAGTCATTTAGCTTATTTGCACCGGGTTTTGCTATTCCCTTCCCCCATGCTGTGCAGTCCGTTTATGTTTTTTTTAGTTTCTGACCTTTTCATATCTCACAGTGATCTTATGTTTATCTCCGTTGTGGTCCTGATTGCAGTATTGTGGGCATCATTTCATTCTCCTCGCTGTACAGGAAGCCTTGCAGTGCACGTTCCTTAGGTAGTCACATGTTGACGCTCGCATTGTGTTCAGACGGATGCATTCATTTTTTGACAGCGGGGGTGGGCAAAGCAGAGCAGCTCATGTGTGCCTGCTTGTATTCATGCCTGTTTGCTCTGTCTTCGGACATTGTATGCTACTACTGTGCCTTTGAAATCAAGCCTCCATCACTAGTTTTTATTTTGTAGCATCAGTTTTCTGTTATTCTTGTGCTCTCACATTGTATGTTGTCTTCATTTTTTGCTGTTGTCAGTCATCCAGATTATGCTATAGCACAGAGTAGATAATGCCCACATGCATGGTTATAGGCTGTGCCAATACGTCAAGTAAATGAAAGCATGGAAGAAAAGTTATGTTTCACAGAATTCCATGCAGTGGTGATTTACTGGTGAAGTGGCTGCCATTTCTGCAGAGTGCAGACATTGACTGCAAGCAATTTCTGGCCAAGAAACATCATGTTATTTGTTCTGACCATTTCACCACTACTGATTACTTCCTAAAAAGTAAGTGATCCTTGGATGTTTCACACAGGATGTCAGCTTTGCTGTCATTGCACCTTTGCATTGCATAAGGCTTATAAGGAATAATATTTTTTCCTGAGCAATATATTTAAGATATGCTACTGTGCATTCTCACTTGTCAGGCAGCAACTGGATGCTATGGGTCACGTGTGCTGTCTCTGATTATGTGTCTTATGTGCTGTGTTGGCAGGATGGACAGGTTTGTAGGTGACAATCTGGACCTGCTGGTTACTGCAGAATCATTTTTCTGAAATATGTGGCCATGTTGAGTTGAACTCCCGACTGTCACTCTGCATGCAATGCCATTACAACAATATAGAACACAGGGGAGATGCTGTAGTATGTGGGGTGTCACACTGCTGTGATAGCTTGGCCGCATCATTACTGTAATAGCTTGGGCCATGACATCACAGTAAAATGTGTGGGACTGATATTACATGACCAGTGTAGTTGGTGGGGGATTTATGACATTGCATCAGTTGCTGATGCGAGACATAATACCTGAAGTGTGATCCTGCCATACTAGCTGGTGAAGTGGAGTGTTCTGTAAAAGATGGATGAGGTGACATCATGGTTATAGGTGGTGTGTGGCATCGGTGTTACACCTGTTGTTTGTCAATCATGACTCTAATATGTGTGTGTAGTTGTTTACCAATGCTCTCTGTGACAGAAGTCCCCATGTCCTTCACATGCAATGTCCTTCACACTGCCACAGTAGAATTCAGTGGTGGTGAGACTACCATTGTAGCTGTAGAGGCATGGTAACTTAATACCTGGGGGGGTGACATCACTGTGATACTGGGTGCAGGGATCAGAGGTAACATTGTTGTAATGGCAGGAGTGGAACTGGAGCTGCACTTGTACTGTATCTGGGTGTAGGTGACAGTGCCACAGCAGCAAGCAGAGGTGGCGAGACTGCCATTCTAGCTGGAGAGCACTGGAAACATTACCATAATATCTGGGTGTGTTAAATAACTGTAATACTTGGTGCACTGATCAGATGTATGCAGGGATCAGATGTCACATTGCTGTAATATTAGGAGGGGAAGTAGAACTTCCCTTCTAGCTGGCAGGTGGAGACACTGCCATACTAACCTGCATGGTGCCACTGCCATACTAACTGTGGCTGGCAACTGGCTGTGGTTGTGACAGTTCTGCATTATCCAGTCATGACACTGCATACTGCCTTGGGGACAATTGTCATATTAGGCAGTAGTTGACATTAACATAGTAGTTTGTGGTGAGGAGTTACATCACAAAAGTAGATGTGGCTGAGGGTAGTTTTGTGATACTTATATTCACCCTTTCCACTGTTTAACAGTACGTGCATTCATCCATGGTTGTTTGGCTATCACCAATCATTAATTGTCAGTTGCCTTAAGTTAGTTGCACACTATCTGCTACAATGAATTGCATCACAGTAATGGTCTGCATGAATTGAGACGTCAGTTCAGCTTCAGTACTGAGCCTTTGTCCCCAGTCTACTGTTACTGTGGCATGGTACTTTATGAATACACACCCTCCATTGGTTGCGCTAATGGTCTGCTGGTCATGTAACTTGGAACCATTCCAGTAATTCATGTTGTGCGTCGACATGTGGTGTAGCACATAGGTAATCCACACATACATGACTGCCACCAGCAACGCAGCACTAAACTTTGGTCAACCAGATTTAAATCCATAATATGGATATTCAGAAACTGGACTATACATCTGCATAGTGCTACATTCCATGAAGAGCTTTACATGGTCAATCTGTCTGTACTCTTCTGTGCCACATCATGGCATAATTTACAATCATGTAATTATCTTGTTCTCCCTATGCTATTAACAGATGGTGATGACAACAGCAGACGTCTAAAGCCAGATGCCATTCTGACACTATTAATATCAACTGGAACCAAGGACATAGCACGGCCTAGAAAGCGTAAACAATGTTAGGTTTTACAAAACTCACAGTACGTTTACTGTTGTTTTGAAACATCATGATTGTCATGATATGTATACTTTGTACCATGCCTCTGAGTGGCTGGCAGTCTGCTCTCTGACAGACACTGATGTCCTGTTCTCCTATCCCTGTTTTTCATCCCTGTGCAAACTCTGATACCCCTCTAGGTCATACAACATCGCCCCTGTCTTGGTGTCATCTGCAAACAGGTTGATCTTGGTCTTTATGCCCATTGAAATGTCCACAATAAATGTTGCAAAAAAGATGGTTCTGTGCAGAAATCCCACTGTGTCCTCGCTTATCACCGCCCATTGGTATGACAGTTCACCATCCGACAACACCCTCTGCTGACTTACCTGCAGCCTGTTGGCAACCACTAACGTTTTTTACCATGAGCAATGTGCCTTCAACATTTATTGCAAGTGTAACGTGCGCTACTAACTTGAATGCCTTGCTGAAGTCCAGGTATAGGACATCTGCTGCATGTTCCTTTTTCAAATGCTGACTCACCCAGTCATAGTAACATACAAGGTTTGTTATGAAGGATCTTCCAGGGACAAAGGAATGGTGTTTACTGTCTTGCAGCGCATTGTACTACTGCATGTGCAACAGCCTCTCCTTCATAATTGTTTTCATTATCCTCTGAATGATGTAAGTTGTGCTTATAGGTCCACAGTTCCCTGGTTCACCTTTGTGGTCACTGTTACGTAGTCAATCCACTTGAGCCAACCTCCAACCCAGGGATACTCATACATGCAGTACAAGTCACATTAAACTGTTTCCCCAACACACTAGTTTAGCATTTTTCAATGAGTTGCTTAATGTGTGCACTTCTGGCTGCAATGGATTGTAAAGAGTTTCCTAATGGTTTCTCTGTTAGCTGCCAATCAATTACAGCTCACTGAAAACACTTAATTCAGTGCAGTGCATTAATGAGTGCACATATTTAGCAACTCATAAAAATGCTATACTTTACTGTGCAGTAGAAGTGGAGACCAATTTCACTGCAGTGTGGGTCTCTAGTTCTTTAGCCGTGTATAAAAAAAAATAAAAATTCTGCCTGCCTTTCACGCTGCTTTAGTAGCTGTCACAGGGAACCAATCCTTGCCTAACTGCCCCCCAAAAACTCCCTGTTAACCAGAGGTACCCCCCATCACCTGCCTGCCAGAGGTAAGGAAACAAAGCATCCGCCAGCCCATGTCCTGTAATACAGTACTATACAGTACACTATGTATTGCAGTACCCCGAATACTTGAATTGCGATATTTAATATTGTACTTTTTGCTTAATTTCCTGGTGGTCTAGTGGTCCCTTTCGCATCCCCTCCCCATCCCGACAGGTAATATCCCACACAGCTCTCTCCATCCCCAAAAGTTGCAGATCTTTGTGTCGTCTGCAAAGAGACATACCTTTCCTTCCAGTTCCTCTGCAATGTCACTTATAAAGATATTAAAAAGGACCGGTCCCAGTACTGAACCCTGCGGTACCCCACTAGTAACCCTCCTTTCTTCATTGTGACCCGCTTACTACTACCTTGCATCCTGTTGTCCAGCCATTTTTTTATCCAGGCTACCACCTTGGGACCCACTCCAAGGCAGCACTAACTTGTTGATTCACCTTTGTGAGGACTGTATCAAATGCCTTGCTACAAGTCAAGGCAGACCATGTCCACAACCCCTCCTGGTCTACTACTTTGGTCACCCAGTCAAAGAAATCGATTAGATTCATCTGACACGACCTTCCCACTGTGAATCCATGCTGCCTTGGGTCCTGTGCCCCACTGGCCTCTAGGTACTCAACAGTTCTTTCCTTCAGAAGTGATTCCATCATTTTCCCTACCACTGAGGTCAAACTAACTGGTCTGTAGTTTCCTGCCTCTGCCCTGCTCCCACTTTTCTGAAGAGTAATCACATCTGCCCTCCTCCAGTCCTCAGGTACCACCCCATCTTCCCAGGATTTGCTAAAGAGAGTAGTCAGCGGTGTCACTAGTTCTACCCTTAGTTCTTTTAGGATTCTTGGGTGAATCCCATCAGGCCCTATTGCTTTGTCCACCTTCAATTTTACTAGTTCTTTCAGAACCTTTTCTTCTGTAAATGGACTGGTATCGCACCCCTGCCTCCAGAGTGTTTCTCTTGTTTCGTTTAGGTACCTCCCTCCTCTTCCTTTAGAACACTGAGCAGAAATATTCATTCAGTATCCCTGCTTTTCACTGTCACCTCTTCCCATTCCCTCCCCTTTATTAGGCTTCAGTTTCTCCTTGGTCTTTCTTTGTCTCCCTAATGTACCTATAAAGGTCTTAGCCCCTTCTTACCGAGTTAGCTATCCTTTCCTTGGTTTGAGCTTTGCTATTCTGACTGCCTTCCTGCCTCTTTCTGCTTTAACTGATAAAGTTATCTGTCCTCCTTCTGTGTTTCCTTTATATTTCCTGAATGCTATCCTTTCTCTTTAACTTCCCATACCTCTTTTGAGAACCATAGCGTTTTTTCCTTCGTTGTGTTTTGTTGATTTATCACAAGGCTTGTTGCCTCTGTGATGGCTGTTTAATTACTCCCCATTGTTCCTCCACCCCTCCTTCTTGCCTGTTTGCTAGTGCTTTTCTGAGGTGTCTCTCATTTTTTTTTTAGTATTGTTTGGAGTCACAAATGTTGTGTGTCATAAAGTTAAAGAGACAACATTCAATTTTGATAAGTAACACCCTTGTGTAATAAACATATGTTGAATAACGGTCTGCCTGGATCTATGCCTAATGCAAGTAACACTAATTTTAAAAGTACAGAACAAAGGCAAAGCACAAACACTGTGAACAACAACTGTAACAGTCAAGTAGAGATAGTGTTGATCTTGCTTTCACAGGTACAGATGGACAGATACTTCAGGTAGGTCCTGCAGGAAGCTGTTGGTCCATTCCTGAATGTCTTCTTCGTCTGCCTCATGGAACCCTTTGTATTGCCCATTTGCTTCTGGCCACTTACTGCAGATTGCATGCACTGCACATGCAGGGATAACTCTCCTGATCTTCCTTCAAAATATAGTGTGAATCCAGTGCGTGTGCTGGATGTAAGCGCAAAGACCTGCCAAAAGAAAAATATTATTGTACAATTGTGTCTGACCTGAACAGTAGACATATATTGATGCCATGACACATGCATGGTGTCAAATTGACATCCAAATATGAACAACATGGCAATACAATGAAATGAAGTTTGATATGAATATGAAAATATAGGGTTTGAACACACTTAATTACAGCTTCACCCACACAGTCTGAACATGTTCCTACCTTTGGGGGAGAAGCTGATGATCCAACCCTGGCAACACCATCCATCCTGTAACCACCTGTGCAATTCCTTATGTCCACAGCATGCATTATCTCAATTCTATGACAGTCTTTATGCAGAATACCTCCTCTAGAACTGTCTTCCATTTCAGCACCACCGTCTCTGTGAAGAAGTACTTCCCGCATGCTCATAAGCTGTACCCATCTATCTTGAAATTGCCACCCCTTGTTCTTCCACATCTGTTTTTTCTAACAGATGAAACCATCTTGGACTCTGTAGAGTCCACTGAGGTAATTAAATGTTTCATTCATGAGCCTGTGTAAACATATTAAGCTCATTCTCTCTCTCTCTCTCCTCTCTCTCTCTCTCTCTCTTGACTGGTTTCTGGCACACATACTGCTCCATGTTACTTAATCTCTGCATTGCCCATATGCAGTCTAATTACTTGTGGACATGGTGTCTTGAGAACTAAATGCAGTAATCCAGATGTGGTGTCATCAACTGTCTGTACAGATTGATAAGGAATTGATATTTTGTACTGTGGAGTCCTCTCCTTATGCATGCCAGTATTCACCTAGTATACACTTTAATGCATTTTCAGATGGATTATCTACTTTTATGTTGTCTACCCTTCAGTTCCCCCTAGTCACGTTCCATTACTTATTTTCCTACTAGCACCACCACACCACTGTATGCTCTTCACATGGATTAACAAACAGTGTGTGGAACTGCTTACAAAAAAATGTAAAGGCAAATGGGGTGGTGGTCATATCATATCACCTGAAGGTAGGTGAGCAATGTGAGCATGCAGTAAGAACTGCCTGTGGGGGTGCTGGTATTTATAGGAAGATGCCTCAGCATTAGTAGAAAGGATGCTGTTATCCAGACAGGTGAAGCAACATTTGTAGTACTGCACTCAGCTCTGTAAAGTCCATCTCAGCAATGACTTACACAGGATGGTGGCACTGCATAGATGGGCTACAACAATGGTGCATGTTCTACTAAACAAACAATAGAAATTCAGAGCAAAGGTGCTTACTATGTATACCATACAGTGAAGGATGGAGATGGGGGACATGATATGAAGTTTACTGCACATGAACAGAACCAATAAAGTCCAACTGGGTAGCAGGTACAAGACAAATATATGTGCAGGAACAAGGGGACACAATTGACAGAGATAGGGTGGATTGATCAGGGTAAACATTAGGAACTATTTTTCATGGAGAGGGTGGTGGACACATGTAACAATCTTCCATAGTAACAGGCTGTGTGGTTAAACAAAGTGGCAGCATTAAATAAAGCATTAAACAGACATAAGGGTAGTATGGTGAAGGGTATGAAGAAGTAAGCTGTTGGTTAGCCATGATGTGAAGGTTATGCAATACATAGGGAATGAGCATTCGTGGTGGGCAAACCAGTCATTCTGTGGTGTCAAATTATGTGTGACTATGTTTATATGCATTTCTACAAGCTGTATTAATTTGAACTTACTAGCATTGAATGAAACCTGACCTACTTTGTACCATTTCTGAAACAAGTCCATTCTGATCATTTCCAGCAACCCCCGTGCATAAACTCTGTTGCTGATCTTTGAGTCATAGACAAATAGACAGTTTCACTTCCACACCATTAGCAACTTCACCAATAAAGACATTAAAGAGGAAAGGGTCAGTTACTGAACCTTGTGCTATCACGCTCTTAACCACCATTTACTGTGAATGTGTAAAATGTTTGGTATCACACTCTGTGGCCTGTTGTCCATCAAGTGGTTTACCCATGGCTACCAACCTACTACACACTCATTGGTAGCAGTGACCAAATGGTGATCCAAGCCAGCCTATCCCCTTTGCCAACCTCCACCCATCCATGCCCCCACTGTTCAACAGGCAATGTACCTGTGTACTTGGCACCAATGACTTCACCATAAGAGCATCACCATTCAGTGACTGGTACCAGTGAGCAACCAGTGATCCAAGCCAGCCTGTCCCCTTTGCCAACCTCCACCTATTCCATGCCCCATCCCCTGTTCTGCAGGCCCTGGAACCTGTGGACTTGGCACCAATGGCTTCACCACAAGAGCATCAACATTCAGTGACTGGTAGCAGTGAGCAACTGGTGATCCAAGCTGGCCTTCCCCTTTGCCAACCTCCACATATCCACGCCCCCTCCCCTGTTCTGCAGGCCCTGGAACCTGTGGATTTGGCACAGGTACTTGGACAAGCAGGACCATCATCATTTGGTGACTGGTAGCAGGGATCAATCTGTGATACAGGCCAGCATGTCCCCTTCGTCAGCACCCACCTATCCATGTCACTCCTGCCCAGTCACAGCAGTTACCATGTAAACAGGAGTAAGGTAAACTGTCTGCACACCGGACAACCACCCCTTCCCCACCCACTTTCAACAAGCTGTACAGAAATAGTGTGGCACCTCAGGAAAAAAAAGATCACCACCCCTCCATCTTCTCTCTGGCCCCATTCCAATAATAGTAAGCCCATGCTACATGCAATAACAAAATAAAATGACACAGAGCATATAAACAGCTCAGTATACCACCCTACGGGCACCAATGAATGTAAACCATGTTGCTGCAGTGATACCAGCCCTTTGGCATTGCTTTTGCTATCTATTTCTATAGCTTGGCATTTGAACAATGAAGGCTACTCACCGATGCATACTCAGTAAAGACGCGTTACTACATGTAGGGACATGGAGTACTGACAGTGTCACAAATGAATGTCAAACAGTGGGGTTACACTTCGACATCAAGCAGCAGGGTGTTACCTATTGATTGGGAGTAGGATCAGGTGGCTGCGGATGATGGTAGCTGGAGAAAATGGTTGTCAGGGTGAGATGGACAACAAATGGTTCAAGGCAACCCATGGCAAAATGCAGGTGGTCGATGATACACAATATCCCTTTTAACTTCTCTGCAAGCAGGTGAGACACCTCTTGGCAGCAAAGTGACTTATGCACTGTTGGCATCAACATGCAAGTGCTACAAGTACACCAGGATAGGTCCAACAGACGATTTTCATCAGCTATGTCAGCATCTGCAGCAGCAGAATCCATACTGCCCCCTGGTGTGTCACTTGCTGCCCCTGGTTGAGATTGATGTGGCTGAAACATATGCATGCCACCTACACTGTCATTTAGAATATTGAGTAGCACCTCCACAGTGTCACTGTCGGTGTCACTGTCCATTTCACTATGCTGTGCCATGCTTTCAGTGTCTTCAGCATCATTAATACAATGTGCTACATTTGCCATTAGTAGGACAGATTGTTCAGACATACAAGCACACAGTTAGCTGACTAATGATGAACCACGTACTTCTTACTGATGCCTCACTTATGGTGAAAGTAAAAAAAATAAATGCTGGAATGGCTACAGGATGGCAATACTGTATAGAAAGCCCACACCACTTATCATACACAACAACAACAACAGTGCCTAGTCACAAGCGTGTCAGCGATACCACACACAAAAGCAGTTAAGCTAATATCCAGGTGCAGGGACTATTAGGATGTTCACAAATGATTTTATTGGGACACAAGCTCCAGTACCTGAATTCTCTATGAGGAACAGCAGGTTGAATAATGCAAACTGGTAATCCTTGCTGCAAGTGCCACTCAGGTGAATAGGGACAACTTCTGCATAAAAAAAGGGTCTCCACATTCAATTGGAAATACAGTCTATATCAATTTAGTGATAAACTGTTCGGGTGCGAGCTGTGAGCTGTATATGTGAGCGCAACCACGAGAAAAATGGGTCAAAGTTCACCGAACGTGAGGGTGCAGACACAGGTAGTCAGATACTGGGAATGAGCACGAACTGCTCATTATAATACAAGTTGCAGCGATTGTGGTGCGAGTGCCATGAAATGGTGAGCCACAGCAGCAGGAGATATAACAGCACAAGAAAAAAGCGACGGATTTAATCAAAACAAGCATTTGTCAATGCCGAACATTCGCTTGCAGGTATTTGCAGTGGTATTTGGCACTTGGACATAGCTTAAAAATCAGTGACAAAGAAGTACAAGCATTTGTCAATGCCGAATGTTGCTTGCTTTGCGTGCTGTTTAGGGTCTGGAAGTCAGTGAGTGCAAATATTGAAATTAACTTAACAGCATGCGTGAGGAACTGCTCAACGCACTTTGTAAACAGTCATTTTAGGAATTTTTCACCAAATTTTCAACATAGCCATTTTAAGACCTCTGCTCATGAACAGTATCACTGTGATTTTCTTAATCACGTCCATACATTGATTTCGCACACTTACTGCGCCATTATGCGCTACATGGCAAGTGAGATGCATTTTGGGCAGGATGTGAAAATTGACAGCTGTACTGGTCATAAGGAGGATGGTAAAATGGCAATGTTGAAAATCTGAGGAAAATATTGAAAATTTCATGAATCCTCATTTAGCGCAGTATAGAACTGTGTAACGACGTCAGAAACAGTCATTTTAGAATTTTCACATTTTCAACACAGCCATTTTGAAGACCTCTGCTTCATGTGAACAGTGCAATGTGATTTTCCTTAATGTCACACAAAAGCAGCTTAGCTAATATCCAGGTGCAGGGACTAATGGGATGTTCACAAATGATTTTATTAGGACACAAGCTCCAGTACCTGAATTCTCTATGAGGAACAGCAGGTTGAATAATGCAAACTGGTAATCCTTGCTGCAAGTGCCACTCAGGTGAATAGGGACAACTTCTGCATAAAAAGAGTCTCCACATTCAATTGGAAATACAGTCTATATCAATTTAGTGATAAACTGTTAGGTTGCCCGAGCTGTAGGCTGTATATGAAGCGCAACCACGAGAAAAAATGGGTCAAAAGTTCGCGAGCGTGAGGAATTACCAGACACAGGTAGTCAGATGCTACAGAGATGACACGAACTGCTCATTATAATACAAATTGCAGCGATTGGCGTGCGAGGTGCCATGAAATGGTGAGCCACAGCAGCAGGAGATATAACAACTACAAGAAAAAAGCGGCGGATTTAATCAAAACAAGCATTTGTCAATACCGAACATTAAACCATGAAGGTATTGCAGTGGTATTCGGCACTTGGACATGGCTTAAAAATCAGTGACAAAGAAGTACAAGCATTTGTCAATGCTGAATGTTGCTTCTTATATGTGCTGTTTAGGTATCTGAAGTCAGTGGAGTGCAAATATTGAAAATTAGCGAACTTACAGCATGCGTGAGGAACTGCTCAACGCACTTTGTAAAACAGTCATTTTAGGAATTTTTCACCAAATTTTCAACATAGCCATTTAAGACCTCTGCTCATGAACAGTATCACTGTGATTTTCTTAATCACGTCCATACATTGATTTCGCACACTTACTGCGCCATTATGCGCTACATGGCAAGTGAAAACACGTTTGGGCAGGATGTGAAAATTGACAGCTGTACTGCTCCTTAAGGAGAGTATGGTAAAATGGCAATGTCAAAAAATCTGGAAAATGTCTGAAAACTCGTGGCGTGCATAGGAACTTATGACAACGCTGCGCTCGTCAAAAACAGTCATTTTTAGAATTTTTCACCACATTTTCAACATCAGCCATTTTAAGACCTCTGCTCATGAACAGTGCCCTGTGATTTTCTTAATGTGTCCCATACATTGAGTTTGCACACCGACAGCGCCATATTATGCCACTACATGGCGGAAACATGATTTGGGCAGGATGTGAAAAATGACAGCTGTACAGCTCATGAGGAGGTGTGGTAAAATGGCAAAGTTGAAAATCTGGAGTGAAAATATTGAAACTTGCAAGCATTACAAAGTGCGTAAGAACTGCCTAGCACTGCGCTGTCGTAAAACAGTCATTTTGGAATTTTCTCCACAAATTTTCAACATGGGGTTTCTGGGGACTTTCTCATGAATCATGTCACTGTCGTGGCATTATTCAGGCCCGAAAAGGGTGATTTCACGCAGTGACTGCACAGTGACTGCGAAATCACCCGTCGGGCCCGAATTATGCAATGACAGTGATATCATTCATGAGAAGGCATCCCAAAACCCCATGTTGAAAACGTTTAAAGCAAAATTCCAAAAAATGACTGAGATATGCAATAAAGTTGAAAAACCCCTATCTAGCCCATTATACAGGTTACCGGCATTTCCTCAGTTAAGATTCGACTTTGAAGAGTGCAGAAGTGTTCCTGGTCCACCGAAGATCATCGCACCGAGCTCGCGAGGTAAGTATGGGATGAGGGGTGTGGGGAAGCAAGTGCGCAGTGGGTGGAGTGCGGGTTTGTGGAGGTGTGGCTGGGAGAAGCGCGTGGGACCGTTTTCAATTTACAGGTTTGTAAAAAAAAACAGGACGTTTGCCACATTGGGGTGAGCTCCCAAGTGGCAGAAGGATGGCTGGGGGGGCGTGGAGCCGATGGGGATTAGGCACCCCATCGGCAGACAGCGGGGCGTTGCCACGCTGGGGTGAGCTCCCGTGGCAGAAGAAGGATGGCTGGGGGCTGTGGAGCCGACTGAGATTGGGCACCCTCTGGCAAACGACGAGGGGCGTTGCCATGCTGGGGTGAGCTCCCAGCGTGGCAGCAAAGATTGGGGGTGGGCGTGGCGTGGTGCAAGCAGACAGCGGTGGTTTTCTTTGAAGAAGACAACCACTGCCATACACAACACCACGTCGGGATTGATGCAGAACTGCCATGCCTGCTCAATGGAGCAGGGAATTACTAGAGGAGGGGCACACCCCCAAAGTGTCCCATTCTCCCAAGACGTTCCTTGTGCATGCGCGCAAGCGAACGTAAAAAGGACACAACAGCTGATGACAATAAGATAATACCACTTCAAGCAGCAAATGGCATGATTATGATAGTTTTCCTTTAACATACATGGTGTGAAAGCCTATTTTGAGCCTCTCCCCTCCTGACTTTGTATGAAATAACAACACTGCCTTCCCTGGCTGCTTTACCTCCTGCTAAATTAGTTTCTTAAACTCACAGCACTCACCATGTACATTGAGCTGTACTAACTGCAATACCCCTATATGAGATAGCTTACAATTGTAAATAGTCAGACCATTGCTGTTATGTCTTGTATTTTTTGTCTCTGTACTTGTGCACCCATACTCTGTAACTATCTTTCTGTGTTGTCCTCCTGTCAAGACATGGAGGGCCAGATATTCAAACAATTGCGCCTAGCACAAAACCATAGCGCTGGAATAGCACTGGATTTGTCCGAGGCTGCAATATTCAAAAGCTCTATTAGCGCCAGCACTGTGTAGTAAACGCCGACACCCCATAGATAATAAGTATGCGGGGGTAGGATTAGGGACCGCCCGGTGCACCAGCAGCGCGGCATATTCAAGGTCTAACACCATGCTACAGGCATTAGTGCAACCTGTAGTCAGCTAGATACCGCCAGAGCAAAAGCTGGCGATAATGAGGTGGTGACCCACACATATGGACCTCACGTCAGTAGTACAGTAAACTCCTGGTAGTCCAGTTGTTCCTCCACCCCTACTAACTCCGATCATTTTTTTAATATTCTGTTTATTAAGGTTTTCCATCACAGAAAAAGAGACAACATAATACATACTACATCTAACAATAAACAGAAAGTAAATACAGACAGACAAACGAAGAAAGAAAAACTGGTTATTTCATTAATACATCACACTTATTCTATTTACAGTGATGTGGCAGTGTCTGGGCATATCTCAGGAACCCTATATATTGTTAAACAGAACCCCCACAACCTTGCGTTTTATGCTGTTAACAGAGAGGATGATCCCCAAGATTACCTAGCTGTTCTTAATGAGCAGCGAAGGCAAAGTCACAAAAAAAAAGAACACCGACAACGGTTATTCATTTCAGATGCTCCTACCCACAGGGGTGTCCCCCCTAAATTCATTCAACATCCTGAGGCCTAGACATCCCACCCAGTGCGGAGCATTATATTTTCAGAGATGCTCAAAGTCACCAGGAAAGGGGCCCAATCCCTCAGAAACCTCTCCTCCCCATCTCTAGCTACCCATGTGAGCCTCTCCAGGGCTAATGATCGCATAACCAACCTCCTCCAGTCAGCCAATGTGGGTCCATTTCCAGTGACCCAAGTATTCTGGATGCAGTGCCTTGCCAACACAAATAATACTCTCGCCCACCTAGGTAAAATTTGCCACCCCTCTTCCCCTACTATTATTTCCACTCCGAACAGACAAGTCAAGGGTTCACGGGTCAAATGGCCCCCTATCCCTTTATTTACCTCCTGTACTATATTTCCCCAAAACTTAACCAAGACCGGGCATGTCCAGAAGCAATGGAAGAAAGTGCCCAATCCCTACCACATCTCTTACAGTTCGGTGATACCGCAGGGTGCGCACGATGCACAGCTACCGCCAATAAATTCTGTGCAGGAATTTATAGAAGGCCTCCTTAAATTTGTTACATATCATGATTCCCTCTGGCATTCCCAGTACCATCTCCCAATTTCTCTCCGAAATTTGCAGGCCTAGGTCCCTTTCCCAAAGGGCTTTTGTGGGACCCGTCAGATCTGGCAGATTCAACCTGTCTTGCTTAGTTGCCTTCCCAATAAATCCTTTCGAGTCTTTCCTAGCCTGACTTACCATCTGCTCTATTCTATTTGGGTGCAATCCAGCACTTCCCCCCTTGCTCAACCCTCTTACATACGCTTTCACCTGAAGATACCAGAATAAATGTGAAGCCCCTAATTTTATCTCTCTTCTAACCTTGTTGAACTCCCTTAACTCCCCCTTCTCCAGCAAAGTTCCTACACATACTACTCCTCCCTTTTCCCATTCCAGAAACCCTTTATCTTCCATTCCCGGGATAAAGAAGGGGTTCCTCACAATTGGGAGCAAAACAGTCTCCCTCTGGGCCAGTCCCTTTCGTCGCCATAAATGATCCCAGGCCTCCAATGTCTCCCGCACTAGTGGATTACCATTCCCTAGGCTTCTATATGCCCGTAGTCCCTTACTATGAAGGTATGCAGATAGCCTCCGGGGGGCCCGTTCTTGTTCCAACCCTACCCAGCTAGCTACTTCGGGCCTATGAATCCAATCCATCACACACCTGAGTTGTACCGATCTGTAATACGTGCCCAAATCTGGGAAATTGAGCCCTCCCAGATCTATCTGCCTTAAGCCTTGTTAGGCTTATTCTGGTTTTTTCCCTGCCATATGAAGTCCACAAACCCCTCTCTAACCTTTTCACGTCTCCTGTATTAATCTTACCTGCAGCATTTGCATCAGGTATAATATTCGAGAATAATGTTCATTTTGATGAGATTTATCCTCCCAATCCAAGATATTGGTAAGTGCAGCCATCTTTTCAGGTCCGCCAATATCATTTTAATTAAGGGTGATAGTTCAACTTATACAATTCTTCCACCTCCGTCCAATATGTACCCCTATAGTACTTAAAGTCTGATTTAACCACCCTAAAGCCTCTCTGTCGTACCTCCGAGCTAATATCTTGGAATTCCATGACTTAGGACTTCTTGACATTAATCTTATATCCAGAGAAACCTGTAAATGTTTCAATAATATCCATTAGGTGCCTCATAGAGTCACTCATATCCCCTAAAAAAGTAAGCATATTGTTGGCATAAAGCACCACTTTATGCTCCCTTCCTTCCCCATCACTTACTCCCACCACCCCTCATGCTGGCGATCGCTGATGCTAAAGGTTCAATTGCCAGGGCAAATAATAAGGCGAGAGCAGACACCCTGCCTTGTCCCCCTCTTGAGTTCAAATTTCCCAGATAGGCATCCATTTACCATCACCTGTGCGCTGGGCTTCAAGTACATGGCCTGACCCACCCAATAAACGAGTCCCCAAACCAAACCAGCCCATCACCTCAAAGAGGTAATCCCATTCTACCCTATCGAACGCTTTTCCGTCATTCAAAGAGAGTACCCCATCCTGGCTCCAGCTGACCTGCCCGCCATATAATATTTAACAGTTACGACATTATGATAAGACTGTCGCCCCTTAATGAACCCAGTCTGGTCTGGGTGGATCACCTCCGGCAAAAAGTTCTCCAGCCTCATGGCCAGGACTTTAGCCAAGATCTTCATATCCACATTGAGAAGAGATATCGGTCGGTAGGCTGAACACTCCGACTCCTCCTGCCCACTCTTATGAATCAGACAAATATTAGCCCCATAGCATGAGTCAGGTAGTGTCGGAATCTGTCCCTCCTCCCCTCTCTCAAATACTTCCTTCAATCACATTTGCCCCTAGGATCCTATAATACCGACAGGAATCCATCCAGTCCACAGGCCTTTCCTCCTGCAGTTTCTGTATGGCGAAGATTTCATTCGTGATATAGGCTGACTTAACACCTCCCTCTGCTCATCTGTAATCCTCGGTATGGGCACTTCGTTCAAGAACTCCTGGATACTCTTCTCCTGTCCCACTTGCTCTGCCCTATATAACTTTTCATAAAAACTCACAAAACACCCTGCTATAGCCTTTGAACTTGTAATAACTTCCCCTCCCTTAATTCGTAGGATCCTAGTTGGGCACCTCCCCCTTTCATCAGTCTCACCAACATGGGTCCGGGCTTATTTCCCCACTCAAAGACCCTCTTCTGGCAGAAAAATCACGCCTTCCTTGCTTCCTCCCTCAGGAGAGAGTTCAGGGTTTCCCTCGCCATTGTCAGCAACTTCGGAGCTTCCCCCTTTTCTCCTCCTCCTACCCGTTTTTCCAACTCTTTCACTTGCCTTTCCAATTCTTCCCTTTTACTCCTTCTCTGCTTCTTAATTTTACCCACATACGCTATTATAGCCCCTCTCATGTAGGCCTTACCCGCCTCCCAGAAAGTACCCCTAGAAACATCACCCATATTATTCGTCTCTGCATAAAACTTCCATTGTTCTACCAGGTGTTCTTTGAATGCCCGGTCCTTAGCCAGGTATGTAGGGAACCTCCAGGTTGGCGGGCCTCCCTCACCTCCTCTCCCTGTAATTCTCAGCACCACCATGGCATGATCCGAAATAAAGATGGGGCTGTGGCTAATCTCCCTTATCCTCCCCACCCAGCTCCTAGGAGAATATATAATCTAATCGGGACCCACGTCTTGAGGGTTGGAATAGAATGTATACTCCCGTCCAGTGGGGTTGGCTGCCCTCCAGCTATCCACCATGTCCAGATCTGCTATACCAACTTGCCACTGGCCCATAGCCTCCGTTACCCGCCCCTTCCCTGTCGAATGATCCATCCTCGCATCCATCGCCCAGTTGAAATCCCCTCCCATAATGAGACCAGGAAATTGTTCTTTGACAAGCAAGCCAAGCAAAGAGGAGTAGAAATCTGGGTCATATACTGCCGGCGCATAGACACATCCGAACGTGAGTGTCTCACCTTGCCATACCCCAGTAGCGAAAATATATCTACCCTCCTTAGGGTCTCTCACTATCCTTTTCTCCTCAAACAATAGGTTCTTATGCAAGAGTATTGCCACCCCTCTTTTATGGGATGAGTAGGAGGTCGCTAAACACTTCCCCACCCAGTTCCGTGCCAGCTTGGCATGCTCCAGGTCTTTCAGGTGAGTCTCCTTCAGCAAGGCCACTTGCCCCCTACATCTCAAAGCCGTCGAGTGCAGTCCTCTTTACTGGGCTTGCTATGCCTTTTACATTCCAAGATATGACATTTAGGTTTATCAAGTCACCCATCCCATCCCACAACATTTTCCATTTTTATGAACATTTCCATTTGACATTATGTTGAAAACACCTAGGGCATCACAAAGTTTACAAGCATATATACATCTTTTCTCTTGATTTCCGCACACTCGACCACTCCTCTCCAAGTATAACCAGATAACTATCCTATTAACAAACACTATATAAAATCTATCTATTTTAACATTTATAACTATCCCCCTCCAAAACTTCCCTCCATCCCACCTCCTACCCCCCTTCCCATCCTTTGGTTAATTCTCCTTAACCACCCCTCTCAATTACACTAATTTCTAACATAGCACAAGTGTAAGTTTAAGAATAAAATAACAAGCGTTAACGATTCTCCACCACAACTGAGATGCATGTCGCCATCCCCACCAGGCTCCCAGTTCTCTCTTCCGAACCTTCCTCCTGGAGTCCCTACCATGCTCCATTCGGGTTCGAATCCTCTCCCCATCTCTGTACCTTACCTCAGGATCCCCCGCGCCCGTTACCCCTTAACTGTATCCCTATCACAACCAGCTATCCCCTTCCCTTTACCCTACCCACTCTGAACTACCACTCCACTCCACCTCCAACCTTCATACTCTTCTTCTTTTACATCATTCCAACCCTTTAGTTCCATTTTTTGCACCCTGACCCTAACCTCTCATCCCCTTTCTCAAACCAGCGAGCAGGGGTGTATCAGAATTTCTAATGCCTTCGCTCGCCCGGACCAGGGTGAGGCCCATCCAGCGTATCCTCTGGTAGTCATCCCTCCATGTCTTTCCATCGATTCCATGAGCCCCCACTCCCTCATACAACTCCCGACGTCCCAGGCCAACATGGGACTGCATGGGATCCTACCCCCATGGCTAGTCAACATGCCCTCGACTCCACACTGACACCCCCCACCCCAGCCAACCCCATGAATCTCCCCATCCCCACTCCTCCTTATCATGCCCCCCAACTCTCCCTTGACAGCAACAGGTGTAGTTTTCATCGGACCCATAGTAGCATGATCAATGTTGGAGAGGAAAGAGGCGTGGGGCTAAGGCAGCGCCATCATATAAACACGCATAGGCCCTCCCCGCTCCTACCTTATGAGCCACAGTACTGTTTGCAGTTCCACATCCCTCAGACCCCTGGGCTTTAGCAATCCTCCCATAGTCCACCAGTTAAGCAGGAGAGAGCGTGCATCTCAGTCTATTCTCCAAACTGTTTACATCCCATTAGTCCAATTCTCTCCAACTCTGAATAGGTCTCCTACGAGTGTCCTCCTCATAATAGCAAAGTGCAATGGCGCCAACCGGAACAGTCTGAAACTTATTCGATATAAATACCAATTAGCAGGGAACATCACAACATCATAGTACCAGTGTGACAGAGACTCCTTATATTCAGCTTTCTGCCTCTCATGCTTCCCTTGTCATTGCTCAGCTCACTTTCCTTTTAAGGCCCCTTACAAACTCCTCTGCTTTCTCAAGCTCCCAAAATGAGTAGGTCGCCCCTTCATGTTTGATTCGGAGCATAGCGGGGTAAGTCAAGAAGTTTTCCACCTTGAGGTTTCTTAACTGAATCATCACCCCATTAAAGGCTTTCCACTTTTTAAGCAGCCGGGCGAATAATCCTGCAGAGGAACAGCCTGTGGTTTTCAAAGCTCAAGGACCTCAGGACCTATCCGCCTTCAGTATTGCCTCCCGATCCTGAAAATTGTGAAAGCATGATGATCTGGCGTGGGGGCTGAGCCACAGGAGGGCAGGCATTACCACCGATGGGCCAGCTCCAACTTGACCCTGCCATTTTCAACTTCAGGCCCAATAACTCGGGCAATACCCTGCTGCAAAGTCTAAGCATCATCCCCCTCTAGTCCCTCAGGGAGCCCTCTAAGGCACAAATTCAGCCTATGATAATAATTTTCTTGGTAGTCGTAGGCCTCTTTGAACTCCTCTAATTCTCTTTGTCATGCACGGACTTGCTCTGGGAACATTAGTACCTCATCCTCCAGCCTGGAAATCCTTTCCTCCGCTTCTGCCAACTGAGAGCTCTGGTGTGACTGCTGTTCCAAAACCTCCTGCAGTTTACCTTCCAGTTTATCTTTCAACTTGACTAACCGTGGTTCCAGGGCTGCAATTACCTGCCCCGTCAGTTCCTTTCCCAAGGCCACCACCTCTGCCACAGAGAGCAAGACCAGGCCTGTATTCTCTCCTCCAGAGCTTGCCATCCCCTTTTTGCCGGCCTTCCCGGTAGTTCGCTGACTTTTAGAGGGCACGGACGTTAAATATGCATCCATGGTTCTTTCCGCTACCTATTACTGCTGTTCTTTTCACTCCGGGGTGAGAAACTCCATATTTTAATGTTTAATTACTGGTTACCCCGGCGGACCAAGCGGGAGACACGTCTTCTCAGTTAGCTGCTCATTAGCGCCCCCCCGGTCGGTTTTAATACCAAATTAAATGTTATTTCCCTGGTGGTCTAGTGGTCCCCACCTCTGTATGACTCGATCCATTTTCATAAAAATAAAATGATATTTCCCTGGTAGTCTAGTGGTCCCCACCCCCTGCATGACTCCTGATCCTTTGTAATAAAAATTCAGTGTTATTTCCTGGTAGTCCAGTGGTCCCCCACCCCCTCCGCATGACTCCTGATCAACTTTAATACAAATTAAATGTTATTTCCCTGTTAGACTAGTGGTCTCCCCACCCCCTGCACAAATCCTGACCCCAAGCACCATACAAAATAACTGTTCCCTAGTGATCTGATGGTCCCTCCACCCAGCAGTGATGCCCCCGCTCGGCCCAACAACACTCTAGGAGACTGGCTGACCGGCTCAGCCTCTCTCACCATGGCGGCGCTGACTGAGGTATGAATGGGTTGTTTCCTTTCAGTTGGCAGCCCCAGCCATGGTGGTGGAAACAGCTTGATGCTGAAAATCGAAATATTAACAGAATTTCCAACATCATCACTACAAACACCGAGGCACAATTATTTTGTAATTAAGAAGATTATGCAGAAATCAGAGGACGATGAACTACCAGGGAAATAATATTTAGTATCAGTAAAATGGATAAAGGTTCGTCAGGGGGTGGGAAGAGGACCACTAGACTACCAGGGAAATAACATTTACTTTTAAATAAAATGGATCGTAAGTCATGCAAGGGGTGGGGGACCACTAGACTACCAGGAAATAACATTTAAGTTTTATTAAAACAGATCCGGAGTCATGCAGGGGGGTGGGGGAACCACTAGACTACCAGGGAAATAACATTTAAGTTTTATTAAACCGGATCGGGAGTCATGCAGGAGGGTGGGGGACCACTAGACTACCAGGGGAAATAACATTTAATTTTTATTAAAACAGATTGGGAGTCATGCAGGGGGTGGAGGGACCACTAGACTCCCAGGGACCTTAAGTGTTATTGTATTGTGAATGGATCGGGAGCATACCTCTCAACTGTCCCTGATTTTCATGGATGTCCCTAAATTTGCCTCTACATATAACTCTGTCCCTCCTCACAGTTGTATTTCTGTGGCTAAACAGTGGACATTGTAAGCACAAAATAATGTCAAGCATTACAGTTACAGACCTGTTCTTCTTTAGAAACTGCATTTTGCACTAAGCCTCATATTCTACCAGTTTCTGGGTGGATATCTTTACTTTTGAAGATGTGTCCCTGATATTGGTCCTTTGTCCCTGATTAGTTTAAGACTTGTCCCTGATTCAGGAGGCAATGGGTTGTGAAGTATGTATGCACCGACTGTGCCTGGGCATAGTTCCTGCTGCTTTCTGCCTGTACTTCTATTCCAACCAACAGGGGAAGTTTTGTGCTCCATGCAGTAGCACCAGGCAAACTGCATGTTAATGTATGTATGCTAAGCAGCACTTAATGAGATGCAAATGTACCTGTGTGCCCACGGATTACTTAAGTAGGCTCATTTGCATGGGAGCTTTGAATATAGCTCCTGTTTGACCCTAGCTGACAAGTTTGCACCAGGCTAATGTGTTGGCACTGTGCAATCAGGTTAGCCCCGGGCAAACCTCACTTCAGCATTGCACAGTTCTGCAGTGTGTGGCTTACATTGTTGTTTGCAATCATATTTCTCAACTGTCCCTGATTTTCAGACATCCCTGATTTTACCTCAATGTTTTATTCTGTCTCTCCTAAAACTTGTGTTTCCATGACGAAACAGTGGGGGTTGTACACATAAAATAATGTCAAACATTAATGTCACAGTTGTGTTCTTCCTTAGAAAATGCATTTTACACTACACCACTTATCCTACCAGCTTTCTAAATGGATAGCATCGATTTTTAAGATGTGTCCCTGATTTTAAACCTTTGTACCTGATTTTTTTAAGCCTTGTCCCTGATTGATGAGGCAGGGGATTGAGAGGTATGTTTGCAGTAGCTTTGAGACATCTCTGTGCAATCACACACAATGTTTTCCAACTGCAGCATTGGCTTGCTACAGAGTCAAATGAGCTGCAGTTGCAGTTTGCACTTGCCTGTTGCTATATTCAGTGTTGTCTTATTCCCAGGCTATTTTTGCCCTGCACTCCCAGACCAGTTTGCCCGGCTTCCTTAGGCTGCTACTGTATATTCAGCATGATTAGCACCAGGCTATTTCCTTTTGAATATAGCTTGCTTTGTGCTCTGGGCTAAGTTTGCCCTCCAGGCAATGCTAATTTAGCCCTGGGGCAAAGTTTTGAATATCTGGCCCGGAACCTTTAAAAAACAGCATTTTGCTCAAAGGTTATGTCCAAGTGAAGAAATAAATAAACACGTTGCATGCAAATGCTAATGCCCTTCCCCTATCCCTATCAGGAAATTTGTCTTTCACCCAGTCAGAGAACCCACTAACATATCACCAGGACACGATAAAGATCAGATCGCACTAGCAAAACAGCGCAACACCTGAGCCAGTCCACCTTCGGGGAGCATGTCAGGAAGTGTTAGAAGAAAAAAAACAGCTATGGCATGTAATGTGCATCAATGCTCTCATAGCCTATTCAATAAAATCCTGGACCTCACCACTGTAATGGCTAATCCTGGACCTCACCACTGTAATGGCTGAGGCTCAACTAGACTGTGTAGCAATGAAAGAGATGTGGTTCAAAGAGAACCACACCTGGGTTGCTGCAATCCCAGACTACACTTTGTTTAGGAGGGAAGGAGAAGGCAAAAGTGGTGGAGGTGTGGCAATCTATGTTAATCATGAAATACAGTAAATGCCACTGAGATCCAAGTAATAACAATACTGAGTCCCTATGGGTAACCCACAGTACAGGAGCTAAAACCCCATTACAGGTGGCAATACTTTACACACCCCCATTACGAGAAATAGAAAGGGATAAGGAGCTTCTTGAAATAATCTTTATGATGGCCGACAAAGGTGAGCTACTACCTGTAGAAGACTTCAATCTGTCTGATGTGAACTGGGTCTTCTACACAGCCTCATCAAAAAAGAGCAAGCAATCCCTCATTGCTCTGCAAGAGGCGGGTCTAACACAGTTAGTTGATTCACCAACAAGGGAAGATGCAGTCTTAGAACTTGTGGTATCAAACAGCACAAGGATATCTGATGTTAAAGTAGGAATCAGTTTGGGTTCCAGCAATCACAGAGCAATATGGTTCACAGGCACCAGACAAAAAGTCACCAGTCACACTAGACTAAAAATCCTCATCTTCAAAGATGAAAACTTCAACAAGATGAAGTACACCTTTTCAAGCCTGTATGAAAACATAAAAGATGGAGATGCTGAGGAGAGATGGACAGCATTGAAGATGTCATTAAACATTGTCACAGCAAAATACTCAAAGGTAATCAGTAAAACCAAAACAATGAGAAAACTTTGCTGGTTTATGAAAGAGGAGGCATTGAAAAGAAAAGGAAAAAGCCTTCAGACAGTATAAGAAACAAAGAAAGACTGTGATAAGAAGAACACAGAACAAAACTCGAAGAGGCCGAGAAGACAACCAGGGTAGCTAAAGTGCAAACTGAAGAAAAAATTGTGGCAGAAATTAAAAGGGTGCCAAAACCTTCTATAGATATATCCAGGAAAAAAGAAAGACCTGTGGGGAATAGTCAGACTAAGAAACAAGGAAGGACAGCAGGTGGAGGATGATGTGCAGAAAACAGAAGTATTAAACGAATACTTCTGCTCCGTTTTTACAAGAGAACAGAATGGTAATGGTCCAACACCGGCTACGGGTCTCCATATCCAGGAAGCAGACTCAAACTCTTTTACAAAAAGAGGGTCCTAGAAGAATTACATAATATGAAGACAGACAAAGCTATGGGACCAGATGGAATTCATCCCCGGGTATTGAAAGAGCTTAGGGAGGAACTCACTGCTCCATTGGCTGAACTCTTTAATCAATCACTGGAGAGGGGACAGGTATAAGAGGACTGGAAAAAGGCCACTGTGGTACCTCTACACAAGAGTGGAAGCAAGGAAGCAGCAAGGAACGTCCACCCTATTAACCTCACCTAACTGTGTGGAAAATTATGGAATCCTTACTAAAGGAAAGGATAATAGCACACCTGAAATTGCACACCTGAATAACAGTGGGAGGTTAGACCCGAAGCAGCATGGCTTCGCAAGTGGTAGGTCATGCCAAACAAATATGATAGAATTCTTTGACTGGCTGACAAAAGTAGTAGAGCAAGACAGAGCAGTAGATGTATATCTAGACTTTAGTGAGGCCTCTGATTCCATTCCCCACAGGAAGCTTATTAACAGAGATACAGGTGTAGGAGAGAAAATTAATTGGGTGAGAAACTGGCTTCAGGGAAGGACCCAGCATGATGTAGTTAATGGCTTCCTGGGGAGAGAGGGTATGGTGACAGTGGGGTTCAGCGGGGTTTGGTGCTTGGACCAGTCCTCTTCAACATATTTATTGGCAACATTGCAGATGGATTGGAGGGGAAGGTATGCCTGTTTTTAGAACACACATAAAAAACAAAGAAATTGACGGGAGATAAGGACCGCAAGGCCCATCCAGCCTGCCCATTTTTTTTCTACCTTATGATGTGCCAGGCCTTTACTCTGTCAATGGCCTATTTGTACCCATCTATATTGCTCCTATGCCTATCCCATGCCTGTTTGAAGCCCTGCACTGTATTCCTATCCACCACTGCCTGAGGTAGGCTGTTCCATGCATCCACCAACCTTTCTGTGAAAAAGAACTTCCTCACATTACCCCTTAATTGGCCTCCCTCTAATCTCATGATGTGTCCTCTTGTCCTGCTGTTTTTCTCATATTGAAACATGTTTGACTCTTTCACCTTGATAATGCCCTTACGGTGTTTGAATGTTTTGATCATGTCACCTCTCTCCCTCCTTTGCTCTAGGGTATACTGTACATATTGATCTCTGTTAATCTGTCCTCATATGTTTTCTCATGCAGTCCCTGCGCCATTTTGGTTGCCCTTCCCTGGACTGCCTCCATTTTGTTAATGTCCTTGTGAAGGTGCAGCCGCCAGTACTGCATGCAGTACTCCAGATGTGGCCTAAGCAGTGTCTTGTAAAGAGAGATTATTACCTCCCTCTTATGACTAGTACTACCACTACTAATACACCCCAACATCCCCCTAGCCTTGCCTACTGCTTTAGATGTCTGCTTGGATGATTTCAAGTAATCTGTGATTATGATGATGATATCCAAGTCTCTTTCTTCCCTTGTGATTGCCAGCAACTCCCCTCCCAAACTATAGGTGGCTTTTGGGTTTCTCTTCCTTATGTGCATGATCTTGCATTTCTTTGCATTAAACCCCAGTTGCCACTCTTCTGACCATTTTGCCAGTTTATCCAGTACTCTTCTCATTCTACCCACCCCATCTGTATTATCTACTCTGTTGCAGATCCAGGTGTCATCTGCAAACAGACAAACCTTACCCTCCAGTCCATCTGCAATGTCACTAATGAAGATATTGAAGAGGACTGGCCCCAGAACTGATCTCTGAGGTACGCCACTTGTGACTTGCATCTCTTCTGATAGTATACCATTTACCACCACTCTCTGTTTTCTGCCAGCCGACCAGTTTGTCACCCAGTTGACCAACCTCTGACCCACCCAAGCCTACTCATCTTATTAATCAATTGGCTATGTGGGACAGAATCAAAAGATTTGCTGAATTCAAGATAGGCAACATCAACTGCAACCTCTTGGTCCACCATTCTGGTTGCCCAGTCAAAAAAATCTATGAGATTAGTTTGACAGGACCTTCCTTTTGTAAATCCATGCTGTCTTGGATCCTGTGCTTCTATGGTTGCACTATCCTTTCCTTAAGGAATGCCTCCATAATCTTGTCCACTACAGAGTTAAGACTGACTGGTCTGTAGTTCCCTGCCTCCTCCCTGCTACCACTCTTGTGGAGCAGGATCACATGAGCCCTTCTCCAGCCTTCTGGGACCTCTCCTGTGTGCAGAGACTCACTAAACAGTTCTGATAATGGCTCTGTCAGTTCCAGCCTTTGCTCCTTTAGCACTCTGGGATGTATGCCATCCAGTTCCAATGCTTTGTCAACCATGAGCTTAGTGATCTTGACGGGACTACTACTCATCTCCCTCCCCACTGTGTCCATGGTGCTGAGCTGTGGGCCATGCCCTACTTTCTACTCACTAAATACTGAGCAGAAGTGTCTATTTAGGATAGATGCTTTTCCTTGGTCCTTCTCCACATACTCCCCCTTATCCCTTTTGATCTTGGTAATACCCCCTCTGGACTTTCTCCTTTCACTAGTGTATCTATAGAAAGCTTTGTCCCCTTGCTTTACTGTTCGTGCTAGTGGTTCCTCAGTTTGGGCCTTTGTCTGCCTTACTGCCTTCCCTGCTTCCCTTAGGGAAGTTTGGTATGCCTCCTTGTCTTCGTTCCACTGCATTCCCTAATATTTCCTGAAGGTCAGTCTTTTGGTTCTGACCTTTTCTGTTACTGTTTTTGAGAATCAAAGTGGTTTCCTCCTTCTTTTGCTTTTCTCCCTAACGCAATGGAGTGTTGCTTAAAGTATTGCATCCTTAATGCTTGTACCCCCTCACCTGTATTTCTTCTTTTTTTTTTTGTGGACTTTATGTCTTCACTCCTAGTGGAGGAACTCTCTCCAGCATCCACCTTACCTGATCTCTGCCTCCCACTGTGACAACCACAGCTGCTCCCCTTACTCCAACCAATGACATCCCTGGGTCTTAACCCCCATGAGGAAGGGCTACCCTATCCTCCCAAGGTGCTCTAAGTATAGAGTGCCAGCCAGAGTGTTGGCCATGGGGAGAGTGTGGCGCCCAGCACTGTGAGTGTCGTGCAGGCAGTGGTGCCTTCACCTGTCCTCCAGATTTCCATTGTTCTGTTCCCCCCAGAGCTCAGTCATGCATTGGCATACTAATGCCGATGCCTACTACAGCTCCTCCCCTCGCTATGCATGGCGACGCAGTCTTGGCTTCCTCCAGCCACTGCCAGAGGTCGAACTTGTGCAACTCAACCCCCAGAGCCCACCCCAGGAAGAGAGAGAGCATTCCTCTAGATGCTCAATCTCTTCCCTCCCCTGCTGACCCCCGGCGGCCCAAGTCCGTTCCCGAACCTGAGTCATCGGCATGACATCCAGAGCCTCAACCCTCAGTGCCACCAGGCCAGTCTGTATTTCTTCTTGCCAGGACTAATTTAAGTCTGTTGGTCATCTTATCAAAGTCCCATATTTTGCATTGGAATAGGATGATTTAGTTCTAGTGGCCAAATTGAACCATACCATGTGATGGTCACTGGCCCCAGGTGACCTTCTATCTGGTGTTCTGTAATCCTTTCCCTGTTAGTTGTTACTAGATCTAGGATAGCCCTGTCTCATGTGTTGCTGTACCAGTTGTTTGAGGCCCTCCCCCAGCAGGGAATCCACTATGTGTACCAAACAAAAAGCTGCCGCACACATACACCTTAATAATTCTCGGAGCCAAATCTTCTGAACTAAATATTTATTCACCAACACCACACAAAAGCATACAAACGACCTGGTATTAATTCACATTTAGAATTAAAACCATATCTAGAATGTAGATAAAAATTATTATGATATTAATTGTTGTGATAAATTTGTTTTAATGAATATTAAAGGTTGTGTTTTTATTAAGTTTTTAAATGTTTGGTATGGTGGTAAGAGCACCTTAATTGTGATTTAGAGAATTAATGGGTTTGTGTGACATCATTATGACATCAGGGATTGTTCATTATAAATTGATGTCTTTATGGTCATTTTCTTTTTACCTTTGATAAAGGACAAGCGTCCGAAACGCGTCAGGTGTGGTGTTGGTGAATAAATATTTAATTCAGAAAAAAAAAAAGGTGTGGTGTTGGTGAATAAATATTTAATTCAGAAGATTTGGCTCCGAGAATTGTTAAGGTGTATGTGTGCGGCAGCTTTTTGTTTGGTACGATTTTAAGGAGCTACAAGCACCATTATTACCTAGTGCATGACTCGTCTGAGGAACGTAAATCCACTATGTGTCTAGTTCTGGTGGATGTTTCTGCTTGTATTGACCAATTTGTATCTGGCATGTTGAAGTCTCCCATTATCAGAACCTCCCTATTAGCTGTCAGGCTCTGTATATCTTCTAACAGTAATATGTGTATGTCCTCTCCCTGATCTGGAGGCCTGTAGACAACCCCAGTTCATATGGCTGTCCCATTTCCTGTTCTCAGGGTGACCTCAGTTTGTCTGGCTCTTATGTGTATTTTGAATTTCTGTAGCTTTGATATTTTCACTGACATAAAGGGCTACTCGCCCCCCTTTTTGCACCTCAGTCTCTTCTGAACAGTACATAGATGGGTACTGAAGTCTCCCAAGTGTGGTTACTGGTGAACCATGTCTCGCTAATGGCTATTATGTCCAGTTTGTCCTCTGTCATTGTTGCCTGCAGGTCTGGGATCTTGTGTCCCAGAATGTGGGCATTTGTGTACATGATTTTTCATTGGCCAGATTTCAGTGCGTTAGTTGTTGGGTGAGGTCCAGCATTTTCACTGCATATTGTATGGGAAGCTGGACCTTTTTCCTTACCTGGTTATGCAAATGAACTACAAACACGCTGAACTCCTGTTTACTCACTAGCTGAGTGGGGAAGTGTGTTCTTCCCATTCAGTGTATCAGGTGCTGCATCCATCTCCCCATTGGCTAGTTTACTAAGCTCTGCAACAGGCTGGACACACAGGAAGAGGCCATAGACATGGGACCTAACAAAACTGCAAGAATGGTCCAGAATTTGACAGTTGATGTCCAATGCCAAAAAGTGTAAGGTCATGCACTTGAGGAAAAGAATCCCAAGAAAAAAATGCTATCTAGTGGTGAACAATTAGCCATCACAAACCTAGAATGGGACCTAGGGGTCATGGAATCTAAAGACCTAAAGGTAGGGAGACAATGTGAGAAGGTGGTACAGAAAGGCAGTAACATCCTTGGTTGCATTGGAAGAGGGATCACAAGCAGAAAGTGTGACGTGATTGTCCCACTCTACAGATCCTTGGTGAGGCGACACCTGGAATGCTGTGTCCAGTTCTGGAGACCCACCTTAGAAAGAATATAGACTGCCTGGAAACGCTGCAGAGAAGAGCTACAAAGATGGTCCAGGACCTCCACCATGAACCCTATGAGACAAGACTTAAAGAATTAAACATGTACTCCCTGGAACAGAGGCAAAACAGAGAAGACATGATAGAAACCTTTAAATACCAAAAGGGTATCAACTCGGTGCAAAATCAGAACCTCTTTCAAGAAAATAAGGAGGCAGTTACCAAAGGCCACAACAGACGTCTAATGGGAGGGATATTTTGAGTAACATTAGGAAGCTTTCCTTCACTGAAAGGGTGGTGGAGGCATGGAACAGGCTGCCACAGGAGGTTGTGGATGCCAAAACAGTTAAGGAGTTCAAAATATCTTAGAACATTCGTAGGAGAATATTGAAATAAGAGAATATCCTTGGGGGGTGGAGTCAAATAACATGCAGACTAGATGAATTATGTAGTCCCATCTGCCATCATGTTCTTGTGTTCAGTCCTTCAACATTACTACTGTACACTGGGTGCCTAGATGGCACTATATAAAGAGATGCATCGCACTTAAAAAAATAGCCAACCATTTCTGTAGTATATTACTAGGTAGTGGCTTGCCCAACAGTACAAATAGACTCAAGGCACCCGATTCCAAGTCACTTTACGCATGAAGCAAGGCAATTTATGCCAAACCCTACAGCACAAATTACACCTTGCACCATGCCTTATGCTACTTGCAATTCCAAGTTGCAGCTCTGCGCCCATGCCACACGTACAGCCAAAGGTGGGCTACACTGCCCGCTATGCCTGCAACCTCTGTGGCATGGCGCAGCAAGTGGGCTTATGGCAGCAACTGCACTCTATTGTGAATGGGCAGCTTCCATAACCCAGTTACATGTTTCCAGGTCCTTATGGTAATGTAGGTTAGACCAGCATTGAGGTGGTCTAAGGGGTATACATCTTGCCTAAGGGACGGTTGCCCCTCAGTAATGCAAAATACAGACAGCTGTGCCCCATGGACCACCCCAACACAGTGCATCTTCCTTCCCCCATAGGTCCGGATACCACTCTAGCCATATTTTGGGGTGCACCCCCATGCACCTGTGCCAAACTAACACCCCATGGTCACCAGGGGATTGCTGTCATCCTTTCATGGCAGTGGACTCAGGGGAGCCATTCCTAGCAGTTTCTGGCTTGTGGCACACAGGACCATTGCACTATTCCCGCCATTTTCTGCTATTCTGGGAAGGTTGATGTTACTGTATCCCAAGCATAATATCTCTGTTTGTAATCAGGTTCACTATACTGTTTCTGGCTGGTTGCACCCCAATTTTTAATCTTATTCTCTAGATTAGAACCCCTTTCTAATGTTAGGAGGTAGCAACCCAGGCCTCTCAATCTTGCCCCAGAAGAGTTTGTACAAGGCAGTGGCAGCAGCTGAGTTTCCAAAAAAGTAGCAGTATTTGTTAGTAACCATATTGGGTTTTTTTCCAGCAATATTGTCTGTCTGGCAGAAATATAAAGATATCACATTTTCTTTGTTGCCTTTCTTTCCAGAACCAAAAATTGAATTTTGAAGTATTTATAAATTATCACTCCAGTACCATTCCTGCAATTAGAACAATTAAATATCTTGGTACAGGGTTGTACTGTTTACCTTCAGAAACATGTAGTAGCTCCATCCATATAGTACATCCAAAGTATGAATCTAGCATGTACATTCAGCAGGTATCCTCGAAGAGATTTTAAAAATTGTGAGTGATGCCATCATTGGTGATATGAGTCATAAATTACAAAAATTAGCTGTGAAAGCTGTTTTAGCAATATCTGAGAAAACTAAAAATAAGCTGAGCATGAATCTTAGGATGTCAGAAATACATTTTTGCCAAAAATCTGTATGATGAAATGTTTTGCTGACTAACAGATACTGCTGCTAGACTACATCTAGAGAAGAACCTTGTAGAAAAGGGTGTGCAAGTTTCTCTCTCTCTCTAGTTACTTATATCTTCAGGATTTGTGGATTCTAAGCTTGCTTCCTAACTTGCATTGCAAAATGGTTAGCCAGTTTAATTTGTATCTTATCAGAACAGACATAATTTAAAAAAAATAAAATTTCCAAATAGAATGATAGTTACCATAATGATAATTATAACAATTCATTTTGTAACAAGATAAAAATGTAAATGTAAAGGAAGCCTTGAAATTATCGGCTGAAAAATGCTTGTTTTCTAAAAGACAAAGGAAATACCATGTGGTTTGGTGCAAACAATATTGAAGTGTGAAACAGGATATCTATCACAGGTTTAAAAGGCACTGTGGTCTATTGCTAAATGTATGCCTCCTGGCCAAAAATACATCACTGCTGCAAAGCAGAGCTAGAAGCAGTTCCCAAGTGAAGTTGGGGTGTTGTTATTGAGCTTGGTTAGCTGAGTAAATTAATGTAAAAAAGGAAATGTTCTGCTGAAGCACTCAATGTATTCTTTTGTTCAGTCTTCACAAATTAGCAGAATGGTAGCGGTCCAGCACTAAACAGAACAGAGCACCCTGCACGGGAGGCAGACACAAGCCCCTTCACAAGGGAAAGGGTGCTGAAAGAACTAGAAAAAGTAAGGACAGACAAAGCCATAGGACGGAACAGTATTCATCCAAGAATACTGAGACAGCTTTGAAAAGAAAAAGCTGCACCATTAACTCAGCTATACAATGAATCTCAGGAAAGCAGCAAGGTGCCACTTGACCGGAAAAGGGCTACCATGGTAGCCTTGCATAAAAGTGGCAGCAGGGAGGAGACAGGAAATTACTGTCTGGTCAGCTTGACCTCAGTGGTGGGTAAAATCCTGGAGACACTACTTAAAGAAAGGATAGTAGGCTTCCTAAAAGATGTAGGAAAAGACCCCAAACAACATGGATTTACTATAGGTAGATCATGTCAGACTAACCTGATCGAATTCTTCGATTTGGTGACCAAAGCAGTGGACTGTGGGAGGGGCAGTGGACACGGTGTACCTGGAATTCAGCAAGGCCTTTGACACCATTACACAAGAGTCTGATCAAAAAACTTGAACACACAGGAGTTGGTCATATGATACAGTAGTAAGCTGGGTAACACAATGGCTGCAGGATAGAACTCAGAAAGTCACAGTAAATGGCACCATGCCCAAAGAGGTTTATGTGACCAACAGAGCCCCTCAGGGATTGGTGCTGGGTCCAGTCCTCATCAACATATTCATCGGCGACATTGCTGATGGTAATGAGGGTAAAATCTGCCTATTCACAGATGAAACAAAACTATGTAATAGGATGGACAAAAAGGAGGGAGCCTCCAGTATGAAGGAGGACCTCAAGAAACTTGAACAGTGGTCCAAAGACTGGCAACTTGGATTTAATGCTAAAAAATACAAAATGATGCACCTGAGAAAACAGAACCCAAGAACTCAGTACTTCCTAGATGGGCATTGACTTGAAGAGACCAGGACTGAATGGGACTTAATCATAATAATATCAAACAAACTTAGAGTAGGGAATAAATGTGAAAAAGTGGCACAAAGGCAAGCAGTATCCTCAGATGCATAGGCAGGGGAATAACTAGCAGGAAACAAGAAATAATCATTCCACTCTGTAGATCCCTGTTGAGGCCACAACTGGAGAACTGCGTCCTGTTCTGGAGGCCCCACCTGAAGAAGGACGTAGAGCACTTGGAATCAATTCAGAGAAGGGTGACAAAGACAGTGCAGGGCCTCAATCATAAGACATATGCATCTAGACTCCAAGACCTAAACTTGTACTTCCTGGAACAGAGAAGGGATAGACAGAATATGATAGAAGCATTCAAATTCATCAAAGTTTTACCATTTCATGCAAATGGAGAGGTGTGTATAAGATGGCATAACCTACACCTGAGAGGAGGAAGGCTCACAGGCAATATGCACTTTTTTATGGAGAAAGTAACAAGACACATGGAACAGCCTGCACCCAGAGATGGTTGCAGCAAAGACTGTGAATGCATTTAAACATTCATGGGACTGGCATTATTGTGTAAACAAAAACAACAAAATATAGGGAAGGGGAGGTTCATTTGCAGACTAGATGGGCTGCTCAGTCCCCGTCTGCCATCAAATTCTTATGTTCTTTGTTTTATTATTTTCTAAAAAGCAGCAGTGCATTTTTTTTTCTATTTTGTTAACTACTTCCAGTTTTATGAGTGAGTCACTGCTTATACAGTATTTCCCTTGCTGTTAAGCACATAAATCTTTTTTTCGGGATCTTTGTAGAACTATTTTGAAATAATAAGCAAGCGTGCATGTTTAGCACTGCTAATCAAGGGTAAGAATGGCTTTTATAATCATCTCTTCTAAAGCTAGTCATTTTATTATGTTGCTTGCACGCATGTGCAAGAAACATAGTGCCATCATCCGAGTTTTCGGAGGTGTGGCACCCGTCTTCCAACTCAGTCAGTGTGTTTGCAGGTGTGGCTCCAGTTCCCCAATCACTGCTGCAGCTGACTATGACAGCAGTTGAAAATGCAGTGGCATACAGTTGAAAGGAAAGCTCTGCTTCAGTGAGCAGAGCTCTCCCCACACACACACGCAGTTACGCATATTAGCAGCTGATGCCCCCCATGCACACACTGAACAGCCGACGGGGTGCTCAATCCCCATCAGCTCCACGCCTCCCCCACCAAAGTTGTCCAGGTGCCATGCTGGGAGCCTACCCCAGCGTGGCAAAACTGTCATAGCCAATGGGGTGCCCACCCCTGTCGGTCCCATGTCCCTCCCAAAGTTGCCAGGTGCCACGCTGGAGCTCACCCCAGCGTGGCAAAGCTTGTGTTGGCCAACGGGGTGCCCAATCCCTGTTGGCTCCAGCCCCCAAACAGCCTTCTCGAGGCTGTCACGCTGGGAGCCCACCCCAGCATGGCAAATGTCCTGCATCGCCTTAATAAAAACCTGTAAACAAGAAAACGCCCCCTCGCCGCCTCCCCTGCCCCCACAACCCGCACCCACCCACTGCACACCGTGCTTCCTCACCCCCACCCCATACTTATCTCCGGATCTCAAAGCGACGATCATCGGTGGACCAGGAACACATCTGCATTCTTCAAAGCCGACCGCAAACTGAGGAAATGCCGGTAAGCTGTGTAATGGAATAAACAGGGTTTTTCAACTTTGCTGCATATCTCAGGCATTTTGGGAATTTTGGGCCCAGATTTTCACCATGGGGTTTTGGGACCCCTCCTCATGAATTCTTGCACTGTCATGGCGTTAATCTGGCGAAGGGTAATTTGCATGTCACTGCAGTGAAATCACCTTTCAGGACTGATTAACAAAATGACACTGCCAGTGTTCATAAGGTGGGCCTACAAAAAGCCTATGTTGAAAATTTGTTGAAAAAATTCCTACAAATGACTGTTTTACTAGCGTGCATTGCACAGTTCCTACGCACACTCGTAAGTTCACTAATTTTCAATATTTTCACTCCAGATTTTAAACATTGCCATTTTATCACAACTCCTTATGAGTAGTACAGCTGTAATTTTTCACATCTTGCCCAAAACGTGTTTCCACCCATGTAGCGCACAATGGCACAGTCGGTGTGCAAAATCAATGTGTGGGATACATTAAGAAAATCACAGTGACACTGTTCATGAGCAGAGGTCTTAAAATGGTTATGTTGAAAATTTGGTGAAAAAAATTCCTAAAAATGGCTGTTTTACAAGCGTGCATTGCGCAATTCCTACGCACGCTCATAAGTTCGAGAATTTTCAATATTTGCACTCTAATGACTTCCAAATACCTAAACAGCACATACAAGCAAGCAACATTTGGCATTGACAAATGCTTGTTAGGTTTTACTATGTGGCTGCGACATCCCCGATGGAGACTTCCCCAACAGTGACATCCGCACTGCGGAGTGTTGTCCCAGGACCAGCAGAGACCATCACAGCGATATGCATTTTTTTCCCAATTCCTATTACTGTGATGGTCTTCGCACTAGAGGGTTCACTGTAGTTGACAGCACACCATTTTATTACAGGTGGTTTAAACTTTTTGGACCATATATTCAAACCATTAGCACCATTCTAACAGGCTTTGTGTCATGCTAATGGGATATAGAATTTCTGACCTTTTGTTAGTGTGCACACTGATATATTCATAAGTACACTTAGTGCATTACAAAATGGTTAGTGTGGTGTCACTAAATCACATGGCTGTGCACATGGAAATGAGGTGAGCCTCTTGCATACAGGGCACAGTTCTTTTGCAGGATGTATGCCCCTTACACCACCTCCATGTTAGTCTAACCCACAGTGCCATAGCAGGACCTGGAATCACATGTAGGTAGCATTTTAGAAGCTCTAAAACCCAAGGCTCCTGTGGCAATGCTATTTAATGCCTCCTGCTTTTTACAACATGAAAAATAGTTCACCACATACTGTTCTTCTCAACCTGTCAGCATTAAAGAATAATACTGTATAGCAGTTTAAATCTGAGCTAGCTATATTTAACACAGTTCCAGCTAATGGAGTGATTCTCACGTGGCTGTTTTCACACTTGAGTCATCACGTTAAGATGTACAGTGTCATTGCTCCATGGGTGCCAGAATATGGGGAAAGGTGGGAGTGCTGCAGTTTGAAAGGGCACAGGATAAAAAAGATAGTTTGTACAAGCAAAGGACCTTTTCAATGCTCTAAAGTGGGGGTGCTACAGCCCACCGCATCCACAGGCTCTGGCACTTATATACTGCTCTAAAATCACCTGATCAAATGACAATCAGCATTGATTATCTCTGATGATCAGTTGCTGTTGCAGAACGGCCCTCTAGCCCACTGTCAGATACACTACAATGGTAGTGATAATGCAGTAACTACATTAATCCCTCTAACACCTGTAAAGGTCACATACCAAAGGTAGCAGTAACCATAGCTGATTGTAGGGTTATCTGTCTCAAGTGGTGTAATAAGCCATGTCTCTCCTGTGGTGGATTCAGAGCAAGTTAGTTAAAAGAATATAACCCTTTGAAACCAAAGCACTGGTTTCTGAAGATCTCACTGATAAGGCAGGGGTTGAAAATGCTGCAGCAAAATCTGTAACCCAGGAATTAGCTGCCATATCATTGCTGTGTCCCAAAAAAGACATCTCTTCATGTATGTGGCCAGCTCTGCAGACACATGCTTCAAGGTTGGAAAGTATGCCTCTGAAAACAGTGTCATGATAGTAGTAAGATACTATGGCCGTAAATATGGGTCCCTATCAGTGAAAGCACTGTTTGAAAATGTAAAACAGATTTCATTGCCCAGCTGTGTACAACACCCAGTCCAATTCAGCCATCACCAGGTTTGCCCAAACGACCACATTGGTGACTGGATCTACTGATGGAGGACTTGGAGGAGGAGCAGCTCTATACTGTTGCAGAGTGCTTGCGTATACAAGAGGCAGTTGTGAATGCCCAAGTGGTGCACACTGTGGCACTGGGAATAAGTGAAGACTAGCTGGACCAATCTGTTAGCTAAAAAATTCTGGACACTTATACCGACCAAATAAAGGGATTGGGCTTTTCTTCACTGAATGTATACAAGCATACATACAAACATACAAAGAAGCCAGCAGATGAAGGCCATTTGGTCTATTTATTCTGCTTGTATTACAGGTTCCACAGCTTGAGCTACTCTCCCTGCTTCCTTCCCACTCCACCCATCCTCCCTATACCTCATCCTTACCTTCCCCCTGTGCCTATCTCAGTCTATCTTAAAGCTGCCCACTGTCTTCAATGAGATCACATCTTTCAGCAGCGCATTTCAAGTGTCTACCACCTTCTCTGTGAAGAAGTACTTCCCAATCGCCTCCTAAACCTTCCATCCTCCAACTTAAGGCCTTGTCCCCTCATGTTATGGTTGCCACTCGGCTTAAAGAGACTCTCCTTATCCACCTTATTTATCCCTTTCAAGCATTTGAAGGTCCTAATCATGTCCCTCCCTCCCTCCCTCCCTCTCTCCTGTCCTCCAGGGAGTACATATTCAGTGTCCTCAGCCTCTCCTTATAGTATCCTGCTGACCAGCTATCATCTTTGGGTCCCTCCTCTGGACCTTCTCCAGAAGATTAATGTAAACAGCTCTGTAACTTTGGGCTACTGTGCTTAATGTATATCTATTTCTGCATTTTATTTGTATCTGAACTGCTCTGCAAATTTGGTTTTACTGAATTTAATGTATGCTGTACCCTTACCCCCAGGTAGCACCTGGAAACAAGCTTCAGCTCAGTGTGCCTTTCCTGGTGATCAGCTTTAAATAAATAAATGTCCTTTTTGAAGTGCAGGCGCCAGCACTGAAATAAGTACTCTAGATGTGGCTTTACCAGTGACCTGTACAAGGGCAGTATAACCTCCTCTTTCCTACTACTGATCCCCCTAGCTAGGCATCCCAGCATCTTGTTTACCCTTGCTGCTGCTTTCTTGCACTGCATGGAGTGCTTCAGGTCACTAGTGACCATCATTCCCAGGTCCTTCTCCTCCTCTGATACAGATACCTGGACTCCACTCATTTAGTACTCTGTCCTGGGATTCTTGGCTCCAATGTACATAACATTGTATTTCTTGGTATTGAAAACAAGCTGCCAGATCCTGGACCACCTCTCCAGCTTTTCCAGATCTTCCTGTAGGTACCCTATCCCTTCAGCTGTATCCACTCTCCCGCAGAAATTGGTGTCATTGCAAATAAGGAGATTTTTCAGTTCAATTCAAATTTAATTCAGTTCAAACTGTATTTTACCAGGAAAACATCATTGAGATAACTAATTTACGAGGAGGTGCTGGGGGGACATATGTACAATACAAAATACAGCACAGTTACAGTGGTACAATAAGACATGTGGTAGCTGTGTTAGTCCAGTCAACAATGTAGAGAAAAAAAAATAAATATGTTGCAAGTGCTACCTTTTATTGGACTAACAAAATTATTTTTAAGACTAGCTTTCGAGAGATAGAGAGAGAGAGAGAGAGAGTCACAGTAAATTAAGCAGCTCTTTGATCGTAAAAGTTTATCTCTCCAACAAACACACTCCAGTGAAAATTAGTCTTTCTGTTTGTAAGAGATGCAAATTGACTGCAGTGCTTTGATCTATAAACAGCTAGTCTGTTTTGAATCCACATCCAACCTTTATTGTCATATTGCTCAGCTGTCTCCACTTTGACCTGAGGAAGAGAGTTTTACCTCTCGAAAGCTCATCTTAAAAATATTTTTGTTAGTCCAATAAAAGGTATCACCTGCAACATATTTGTTGTTTTTTTCTCTACAGTGGTACAATACCACTACAGCTGAGATACCTTATACAAGAAAATGAGACAAAAGGAAGTTAACTAGGTACAATATAGAATAGAAAATGTTCCCAAGTGTAATACAGGTGCCTACACATGTAACAATAGTTGGAGTACAACAATTGTGAAATGATAGGTGCAAAAAGTAAATTGGAACAATGGAAAAGGACGCAGTGGGGGGTGAAAAGGGTGAGAAGGGACTTGAGAAGGTAGGAGGAATGGTCCAAAGTATGGCAGCTTAGTTTCAATGCAAAGAAGTGCAAAGTAATGCACCTGGGAATCAAAAACACAGGGGAAGAGTACACAATGGGGTGGGGTGGTAGTAACAACAATACAAATGGAAAAGGACCTGGAGGTAGTCATATCAGATGACCTAAAGGTTAGCAAGCAATGTGAGAAGGCAGTAGGGATGGCTGGGGGAATACTGAGATGTATAGGGAGAAGCATCGCCAATAGAAAACAGGAAGTTGTTATCCCTCTGTATAGATAGTTGGTGAGACTCCATCTGGAGTACTGCATGCAGTTCTGGTGACCACATCTGCACAAGGACATAGACAGGAAGGAGGCAGTCGAGAGGAGGGCAACTAAAATGGTGCAGGGTCTGCAAAAGAAGCCACAAGAAGAGAGACTGAATGATCTTAATATGTATACCCTTGAGGAAAAGAGGGAGAGGGGGACAGGATAGAAACTTTTAAGCACCTCAAGGGAATCAACAAAGTCTAATAGGCTAGCATCTTTCAGAAAAAGAGATGTACAAGAACAAGTGACAACATTTGATGATAGAGGGGGGATGGCTCAGGGGCAATGTGAGGAAGTATTTTTTCATAGAGAGGGTGGTGCATGCATGGAACAGCCTTTCTGAGCAGCTCATGGGGTCAAAAACAGTGGGGGAAATCAAGAATGCATGGGACAGACATAAGGCAATTCTAGTGGGGGTAGGAGGAAGTAGGCTGTTGGTTAACTAGGATCTGCAGCTTATTTAGTAGGTAGGGAAATGGGCAGATTAGGTGGGCCGAGCAGTTCTCATCTGCTGTCAAAGTCTGTTTCTATGTTTCTATGATATAGAGTGCAAGGTCAAGGGATTTTATAGCACTAGAGGGTGGTCAAAGGTGGAAAAAGTAATACAGGTTACAGAAATATAACAGGAGAGGAGAGCAGGTGTGGGGGAAGGGAGGGGATGAGGAATGCAGAAAACTAAGAAGCATTGAAGGGGGGAGACATGGGTAAGTGTATGATATTAAAGTGCTTAGTACTAGTGCTGGATTAGGGGAATAGAAGGATTGGAAGCAAGCTAGACCAGCGGGGAAGTAGGGGAGTAGGGGAAGGATTAAGTGCCAGGAGTCAGAAAGAATATACATGATTACAGTATGCAGGTTCAAGCAGAGCAATTACATTCATCCTTCAACATATACCCAATAAAGGACTTAAATGTACACAAGCGTATGGTAAGGTTAAGTTTAAGGTTTTTTTGTATAGTGTTCCATAAGGTCAGCAGAACATAATTTAGGGATGAAGAACCAAACCTGGTTCTAATCCACAGAGTATCAAACATTATATATGAGAACCTCCTGGCAGTGTACACACTGGAGGCACATTTAAATATGGAGCAGATGTAGAGAGGGAGTTTCAGGGTTAGAGCTCTGTAAACCCATAGGAATGCATTGCGGCACCTCCTGACACTAAGGGATGGCCAACCAACCTGCAGATAAAGGGAGCAATGGCGGATGTTGAAGGAAGCATTTTAATGAATCTTAAGGCCCTGTGATATACAGTGTGTCAAGGGTATTTAGTGCTGACTTCGGACTATGACTGTAGAGAAAGTCTGCATAGTCAGTTATCGGAAGAAAGGTTGTTTGGACCAACCTTAGTTTGGCATCCTGGTTAAGCAAGTACTTTATACGATAGATGCGACCAAGCCTTTGGCAAAGATTTTGGCCGTTTCCTCTCTATGCATTACAAAGGATAGTTTTTGATCGAGTCAGAAGCCAAAATATTTACATTTCTCAACTGGTTCCAATACTTCTTCTAGGATGATCTTAATCTGAAAATGTGCATTCAAGGGGTCAGTAGGAACATCTTTGGTATTAGGGGACAGGAGCATGATTTTTGTGTTTTTAGCATTGAGGAGTAGTTTGAGATTTATTAAGTTGTATTGAAGTAGGTCGCAGTCACGTTGTAACTTGAGGTGGGCGAGTTGGAGACTAGGCCTGGCAACATATAACACAGTATCATCTGCAAATAGGTGTACCTTTGCTGTGCTGACATTGTTGTTAATATTATTAATGTAAACTGCAAATAGAAGTGGGCCCAAGATGGAGCCCTGTGGAACTCCTCTCAGGATAGGTTTTAAAGGGAGAGGTGCCATTGGTTTTAACCTGTCACCTGTCAGTAAGAAAACAGGATAACCAATTTAATGAGGTGTCATCTAGATAGAAATTATTTAACGTGTCCAATGTAATTGGTGGTCAACAGTGTTGGATGCCTTGCTTAAATCTAAAAAAAAGGGTGCAAACATGGTGCTTAGCATCAAGGGAATTTTTTGTTGTTGTTGTTATTTATTTATTTGTTTGTTTGTTTTTGTTAACCAGGTAAGCACACTAGACAACCAGGACTAACACACTAAGCTGAAAGCTTTTTTACAGGTGCGACCTGAGAGCACAGGGAAGTTAACTGACTTGCTCAGAGTCACACAGTATGCAAGTAGAAGCTGTGGGGTTCAAACCCAGGTCTGGTCTGTTGGATGTTACCAGATTTGCAGCTCAGAGCCTTAAACCACTGCACTATATTGCCCCCCATGAAGATTAAACAGTCATCCGTTACTTTTGCTAGTGCAGATACCATACTATGTTTGGGGATAAACCCAGATTGCAGGAGGATCAATACATTGGCTACTCCTAGGTGGTCTCTGAGTTGGACAGCTTTTCAAGAAGCTTAGATAGAATAAGCAGAAGCAAAAATGGTCAGTAATTATTGAAGTCACATTGGTCAGCAAATTTAAATAAAGGAATGACATGAGTAGTTTTCCAAATGGGAGGGATACTACCTTGGGAAAGTGACAGATTGAACAAGTGGGTGATAGACGAAGCCAGGGCATAGTATCCTATCTTTAGAAAGTAGGATTGAAGCAGCTCAGCTTCTGCACATTTTTTAGAATCAAGAGTGAGCAAGAGATCCTCAACTTGCTTGAGCGAGATAGGACTGAAACTAAATTGTGAAGAGCCAGGTCTAGTTTTGGGGGAATGTGGTGAAAGGGTGCAAGCAAGTGGCTGGGATGATAGCTTACTGATGGGAGAGGAGTCAAAAGCTAGGCTGGCTGTGACAAAATTATTATTTAACTGGTCCAGAATATCATCACTATTTGCGTAGGTAATCTCCCCTGGGACTATTTTAGTTTGGAGAGATGAAGGTGAACTATGCCCTTTGAGTTCCCTAATAGTATTCTAGAATTTAGCAGCATTGTTTTTGGATGACTCCAAAGCAGACTGGTAGTACTTGGCCTTTTCTGCCCAAATGAATCTGGCACACTGGTTTCTTGCTACTCTGAAGGCAGCCCAATCAGCTTCAGATTTTGTCTTGCAGGCATTTTTCCATAGGTGATCTCTGTGGTGTAAGATGGTTTTTGTTTGAAATTATACTTTTATTGGTTTCCTTTTCCTAATACAACAAAGGAAAAAACAACAAACGAAACCTTACAATAACATCACATGTCAGCAGGGGTCGAGTTATAAATACATAGGATTAAAACCGAAGTACAGAGATCTGACTTAATAATATCTAACCCATTCCATGCTCAGTAACATTGATATTTAAAAAAACAAGAAATAGGGGGTGTGTGGCTACCAACTGAACCGAATGGACGCTTGATCTCTGAGCTCCTGCCAAACCCCTAAGAAAATCTATATTTTATCTGTTGTTCCTCTACCTAAACGGCGTGATTAACTAATATCTAGTGTCCGGGTAGTCTTTGCACGGTGTGAAACAGATTCCTAGTCCTCGGCTGATCTGTATTCGCTATTCTCAGTGGTCTGTGTCCGAGTCGCAGGGCCTAACCACTCGCCGTGATGGATTCAGTTTCAAATCTCAACCAGCGGCAAGGTGACATGCCCAAAATTTGGCAAATGATTACTGAGATTCTGCAGTATATGGAGAAGCTAGATGTGGCAGCTAAACAAAATTCAGCGGACTTTATTGACCGGTCTCAATGGGCGTGTGTTACTGAACATAGACTGGCCAAAGCTGAGGATGGTTGGCATAAAGCGAGCACCCAGCTTCAAGAACAAGAATGTCTCATCCATGTTCTCTGGGGTAGGGTGGAGGATTTAGAGAACCGGAGCCACCGGAACAATTGTTTGTCGGTTTCCCGAAGGGGTGTGAGGGAACTGATGCAATTCTCTTTTTGCAGAAAGAACTGCCCAGCTTGCTGGACTGGCAATGTATGGCCCCACCTGAAATAGATAGGGCCCATAGAACTTTAGCTCCCCACCCTGAAGCTAGCGCTTGTCCACGCACAATTCTGGCCCATTTTCTTCGCTTTCAGGATCGTGAGGTGATCACCAGGCTGGCACGCATCAAGAAGGATCTGCAATGGAAAGAGCACAAAATACAAACTCATAGACTACTCTCAGGAGGTCATTAATAGACGCCGGCCTTCTACAGCTGCCTGCAGAGCCTGTGCAGAACTGATTAGAGTATTTCCTAAGATATCCAGCTTCACTCAGGATTATCTATAATGAGGCCCCCGGAGTTTTTGACAACCCTACTGCTGCAGAGAATTATCTTTCGGCACAAGCTCCTAAACTGTCCTGGGGCCATCTACGTGAGCTTTCCGGCCCGCAGGCCTACTCTAGTAAGTCGATGCTGATGGAGGCATCATCACAAGGCACTGATCACTCCATTCTGAGACCCCCTAAAGATCAGAGCACTCCTAATCGTCCATTCCCACAAAAAACCCCGGGAGGCGACAGCAAAAGACAAAACAGGAGACGGCAAAGGCTTGAGGGGCTACATGTTGATAAAACCCCTCATCTCCGGTCAAGAAGCCGGATGGAAGCTCCCATTCATCTGCATCGCAAAAACTCTTTTCAGCCTGATATGAGCAATAATAAGTACCAGGCTTTGATGGATTGCCAACGAAGACTCCTGGTTGTCCTCCTCTGCCTCCCGAACTTCCTCTTCCAAAGATACGGGTTTAAAGGGGTCAGAAACACCCTTGAGCTGAAGTACAAGATCCATCCTGGGATGCTTCGCACTCATCAAACAACCTGCATGAACTAAAGCCAATGGAAGACTCGGTTTCAGTCAAGGAGGCCGGGCTGACATCTCCTCCGTTATTATGCTTCTTGCTTTCGCTTTGGGTTGATATGACCTCTGTGATACTTCCTCTATATAAGTGTCATTACTAACATTTCCTTTGTCCATTTCTGGGCTAATGGAGGTTGGAAGAAGGGGGACTATACCCAGTAATTGTTGTAATATCTCTCACCTTAGTTCAATGACTCGAGGGTTTCAAGGGACTGCTTGTGCACATCCCCACATCTGGATTATATGGGATATGAGTATGGACTAATTGGCTCAACTCCTGGCTATTAAGCTGCCTAGCCCCCTCTTTTGGCTGCTGGGGTCTAATGTGAATTTTCAACAATTTTTTTTTTTTTTCTTCTATAATGAAGACTTGGGTAGAAGGACTCGTTTGATGATAGGGGGTTGGGAGTAGTAGTTATCGGATTTCAAAGAGTCCTCCCTGTTTAGTGTAGTCCTTGTCTACACTACCCCCAGTGACCCTCGCTGGTATCTGGGCCATTTTAATGGTCGGTACGTTCAGCGGTTGCTGGTCAGATAAGGGATTGTTTTTGAGTCTGGGCAGTGGGTGGGGGTAGGTTCATGTTATGGCTGTTTTCTAGTTACATATAAGTAGTTGGTGTTTTTTCTTGTTAGGGACAGTTTTTGCCCTTGGAAATACTTTTGTAAAATGTTGTTCTGTGTGTTACCATGGCAATCTGGAATCTAGTGTCATATATGATATTATGGATATAGGTAGGGAGACTGGGCCTATTGGGCATAGTGCACCTAAGTGCGGCTTTCTCATGTACCTCTTTCCAGCCATGCTAATTCAATGGTCATATGGGGACCAGATTTATCTCTTGGAACGTGAGGGGGCTCAATTCACCAATTAAACGTAAAAAGGTTTTGCTCCACTTATAGAAATTGCAACCTATGGTGGTGTTGCTCCACGAGACAAAGCTGTCCCCCTGTGAAGCCAAGAAGCTCATTGGGTTGCCACAGAGCTTCATAGTGCAGTGAAGGCCCAAAAAAGGGGAGTTTCCATTTTATTTCACAAAAACTTGGTGTGGAAAGTGAAGCGGCATAAACACGACAAAGAGGGAAGATGGATCCTGGCAGAGGTAGAGACCCCAGATGGTTCTCTGGTTCTAGCCAATCTTTATGCCCTAATCAGGACTGCCCTCAGTTCTTCTTCACCGTCAACCAGGCCCTTACTGACTTTAATGAATCCAATGCTCCGGTGATTGTGGTGGAGACTTTAACTTAGTTTGGATTTCTATGGACAAAGTAACAAAACCCTGAACCCCATAGACAAAGCGCAAAGTGGTCCAGACATTAATGTCAGAGCATACTTTGCTGGATGCCTGGAGAACTATGCATCCAGGTGTTTATGATTATTCCTGTTTTTCTCAGGTTCATGGCTCATCTAGTAGAATTGATTTTGGCTTCTCTCATCTGGTCTATATGAAAAGGTAACCAGCACTGATATGCATTCAATATATGTCCCGGACCATGGCCCTTTAGAGTTAGGGATTAAATTGGGATCTGACCCCCCCCAATTCCAACATGGCAGTTGGACCCCCTTTTACTGGAGGATGCTGACTTTTCTCGTTGGCTGGGGCCTGTGGTGCAAGAATATTGGGAAATTAATGACAATGGGGAAGTGAATGATTCAACTCTATGGGAGGCCTTTAAGGCCACCCTGCGAGGTAGAATCATTGCATATGTCTCTGCTAGACGAAAGCGGCGTCAAGCTGACCAAAGGGATCTAGAAAGGCAGCTAGCCTCCCTGGAAGCTCAGTATAAATCCTCAGTCCCCTCTCAGTCCTTACTAGCTCAGCTGACTAGTGCCAGAATTTCTCTAAATGCCCACCTGACCCGGCAAGTGGAATTAAATCTCAGACAGCTGCGTCATTCCTACTGGGAAGAGGGGGAAAAGCCAGCAAACTTCTGGTTTATTGACTTAAGCAACAGCAGGCATCCCATACCATTCATGCACTGAAAGACAAACATGGGGTCCCAACTCACTCCCACAAAGGGATGAATGGGATCATGGCCCAGTTTTATGAGGCACTGTATGCAGACCCTCACCCCCCTGATCCTTTGAATATTCAAAAGTTTCTGGATAAACTCCCTATCCCTCGCTTAACAGTTTCTGACACAAAACTGCTGGAGGTGCCTATTACTGTGGTGGAGAGGGCCATTGCATCCTTAAACCCTCGGAAAGCCCCAGGAAAGGATGGCCTCCCCATTGATTTATATAAAATCAAGGGAACAAACCTGGCTCCATACTTGATCAGGATGTTTTGACACTCATTACAGGCTGGACTTTTGCCCTCATCCCTGAGAGAGACTATCACAGTGCTTCCAAAAAAAGGGAAGGATCCACTTCTCCCTGGTAGCTATTGTCCCATTTCCCTCATTAACGCAGATGCTAAAATTCTGGCCAGACTTCTTGCAAGTAGGCTAGAATGCCTCATGATAGATTTGACTCACCCTGCCCAAGTGGGATTTATTCAAGTACGACTGGGGTCGGATCATCATAGATCGCTGCTCTCACTTTTGCATCACACCACACTATCTAAAAAGCCCTCTGTAGCCTTAGCAATTGACTTTGAAAAGGCATTCGATTCTGTTCAGTGGCCCTTTTTGTTCCTCACTCTCTCTAAAATGGGTTTTGGACCTGGTTTTATTGCCTGGGTAAAATTGCTACATGCCTCCCCTATGGCCTTTGTCTTGACAAATGGTATTATTTCTCCATCTTTCCCTTTACAAAAAGGAACTAGGCAGGGGTGTCCTCTCTCCCCTCTTCTCTTTGTCCTGGCCATAGTGCCACTAGCAATCGCCCTTAGAGAATCATCTAAAATTCCAGGATTAAAAGTGGGAGATAATACTTTCAAAACATTTTTATACGCGGATGATTTGCTCATCACCACGGAGTCCTCCCCCGAGGTGATCGACAGTATCCTCGAGATTTTGGCTACCTTTGCCAAAGTGTCAGGTCTTAAGATAAATCACTCCAAAACCGAGGTTCTTCCCCTGAATTCCAAGACTCCCGGAACCGACTTTATAAGTAGAGGCCTTCACTGGTCCCCAATGGTATTAAATATCTGGGTATTATCCTCCATTCGAATATGGGTAAAATGCTCTCCGCTAATTTTACGACTTTATTAGACTCTCTCAGACAGGACATGGGTAGGTGGAAGGCATTAAGATTGTCTCTTGCTGGTAAGATTGACTCCATCAAAATGATGACTGCCCCTAGGATATTATATTTACTAGCTCATTTACTCATTACTATCCCCCAGAGATGGTTTCAGAAACTTGATGCATTAGTGGGTAACTTTTTATGGGAGGGGGCTCAGCCTCGGTACAGTAAACTCAAATTACGTCAACATTGGAGAAAAGGAGGTTGGGGCCTTCCTTGGTTTCAGAGATACCATATGGCCTTCATTACTTCACAAACTATTAGATGGTTTACTAGGATTGGTTTGCCTCCCCTATTTGGCTCCCCTTAGAGGCATCATTGGCTCAGGCTCCTTCACTGGCGGTGGTACCCTATAGCAAAAAGAAATTACCCCAGGCCTTCTCTCCCCCATACAGTATATGTTTCCATTTTGTACTGGAAGCATGCCCTCTCTTTTCTGGGACAAGATCCAACCCCATGGAGACATATGCCCCTGTCGAACAATCCAGCTTTACAGATTGGGAGGTCCCCAATACTGGGAGGCCCAAGGTATTTCTACGATCCAGGATTTATTACTCCCCAATACTGTCATACTGGATACTTTTGAATCATTGAAAGACAGATATGGTCTCCCCCAGTCTCACTTCTGGAGATACCTTCAGATTAGGAATGCTATACTTCACTTGCCTAATGTCCCACGAGATGGGGGGGTGCAGCACCAACCTCACCCGTTAGTTGTTTGGGGGAAGAAAAATAAGGGCAGGAACTGAGTGTGATTTAATCGGCTCTCTTAGGGCTACTGTAGACCCTACCCAGCGGGCTAAAGCACAATGGGAAAGGGACCTTCAGGTCTCAGTCTCTGACTGGCAGTGGCAACATGGCTGGATCAGAGGACATATGGCCTGTCGGGATGGGCGTACCTGTCTTATTATGAATAAGACCAATCACAGATACTATAGGGATCCAACCAAGCTTCAGAAGATGGGTCTTCTTTCAAATGACACCTGTTGGAGATGTGGCAATTCTGGGGCGCTCCTGTTTCATGTTCTTTGGGACTGCCCTAACCTGCTTTCCTTTTGGACATCGATTCAGGGCATGTGTCAACAGATTTTTCCAGACATAGTTCCAGATCCACCCATTTTGCTTCTAGGCTGCGCGCAGCCTAATGTGTCCAAATGCAACCCTGGGGCTAAGTGGGCTACTGCAGCTGGGGCTGTAGCCAAACGGCTCATACTACTAAACTGGAAATCCTCAGTGACACCATCCTTTCAAGATTTTCTACTGGCATTAGCCCAGGGAGCTATATTTGAAAGAATTTCCAGCTTTGCAGTTGGCTCTATGGTCCAATTTGAGAAATGTTGGCAACCCTTCCTGCAGTCTAAATTTTGTCATAATCTCCCCTCTCGACCCACATAGCTTATTATTATCTTTGGGCTGGATACCTGCCCCTCGCTGGAGGTGGTGCCCTCCTCCCCTCTTGGCCCCAGCCTGTCCCTTTATATTGCTCCTTACCTAGTGAAAGATTGCCTATTTGTATATAGTTGATATGGTCACATGGATTTAAGACAGGCACACACATGGTTACAATCTGGTAATGGAATTGACCCGGCAGGATTATCTACTCTAATTTTGTTATGCTTTTTACTTAATGTAATCAAGTACCGTAAGCCCTAGAGGCGCATGGGACTCAGCCGGATCCTTGCTAACTATGCCTAACCAGATGATTGTTTTGTCCTGATATGTACACTTTCAGCCAATACCAATAGATATTTGTTTGTAGTGTATTGTAATGTATTTTTATCCGTACTCTCCTGGCCTCTCCAAATGTTGCGGTTTGGCCTAGCATTGGTATATCACTCTATAATGTGTGTGTGTGTCATATCAAATAATAAACAAGCATTTATCAATGCCAAATGTTTGCTTGCTGGCATTGGCAGTGATAGTGTAGAAGTTACAGAGCTGCATAATAAGAATGGCAGTGAAGTATTGAACTGAAACCAACCCCACCACCACCCTGCAGAGAGTGACAGGCATTGGGGTGTGCCTTTGGGTCATCAGGCATAACGGCCACGCCATTTCACCACACCCACCCTGCAGACACTGACAAGTGTCACGGTGTGCCTTGGGGTCTTTGGCCCTTATATGCACCCCATTCCATCAGGAAATACGGTGAGATGGGTGCAGTATAGGTGAGGTGGGTGCAGTATAGGAGAATGGGGTGAATTTTGGGGCCAAAGAGTCCAAGGCATACCTTGATGCCTCTCACTGGCTGCAGGGTGTGGAATGGTATGAGCATTACAGGCAAGAATCCCAAGTCACACCCCTGATGCCTGTCATTCTCCTCAGGCATGGGCATTATGGCTGGAAACCCTAATACCTCAGGAATTCATTGGTATTTTCACTCCAAATTTTCAACATGTTTTTTTTGTGACCCCACCTCATGAACTGTGGTAATATCAGTTTGTTAGCGGAAAGCTGCTTATGCACAATGACTACGTCATTTAGCACCACAGGTGCAAAACATTCCGAACAAGATGTAAAAAATGACAGCTGTACTGTTAATGGGGAGGTGTAAAAAATGGCAATGTTGCAAATCTGCAGTAAAATATTTAAAAAACTGGTGAAGTCATGAGCGTGCAGTATAGAAACTGTGCAGCACACCGTAATGTAATTAGCTTTGAGGATTTTTACAGCAGATTGTCAACACAGGCATTTTGAGGACTCCGATCATGAACAGTGTCACTGTGATTTTCTTTATCTGTCCGAACAATGATTTCCCACAGAGACCATGCATCTCTCTGTGCTGGAAGTGAAAACACATTTGACCATGTTGTGAAAATGACAGCTGTACTGTTCATAAGGAAGTGTGAAAAATGCCACTGGTGAAAATCTGGACTGAAAATATTACAAAGTCATGAACTACAAGGGTGCATGGAAACTTAGAGACATAGAAACATAGAAGTTGACGGCAGATAAGGACCGCAAGGCCCACCCAGTCTGCCCATTTCTTTTTCTACCTTATAAATGTGCCATTGGCCTTTGCTCTGTCAGTGACCTATCTATTCATAGTCATTTGTATTGCTCCTTATGCCTATCCCATGCCTGTTTGAAGCCCTGCACTGTATTCATAGCCACCACTTCTTGTGGAAAGCCATTCCATGCATCTACCACCCTTTCTGTGAAAAAGAATTTCCTCACATTCCCCCTTAATCGGCCTTCCTCTAATCTCATGCTGTATCCTCTTGTCCTGCTATTTTTCTTATATTTAAACATGTTAGACTCTTTCACCTTGTTTATGCCCTTAAGGTGTTTGAATGCCTCGATCATATCACCCTGTCTCCCTCCTTTGCTCAAGGGTATACATATTGAGCTCCATTAATCTGTCCTCATCGTTTCTGATGCAGTCCCTGCACCATTTTGGTTGCCCTTCTCTGGACTGCCTCAATTTGGTTAATGTCCTTGTGAAGGTGTGGCCTCCAATACTGCCGCAGTACTCCATATGGGGCCCTAACCAATGTCTTGTACAGAGGGATTATTACTCCCTCTTACGACTTGTGATACCCCTACTAATACACCCTAACACCCCCCCTAGCCTTACCTACTGCTTTAGAGGTCTGCTTGGATGATTTTAGGTCATCAGTGATGATGATGCCCAAGTCTCTTTCTTCCTTTGTGACTGCTAGCAACTCCCCTCCCAGCCTATAAGTGGCTTCAGGGTTTCTCTTCCCTATGTGCATGATTTTGTACTTCTTTGCATTAAATCCCAGTTGCCACTCTTCTGACCATTCTGCTAGTTTATCCAGATCTCTTCTCATTCTGCCCACCCCATCTGGATCATCTACTCTGTTGCAGATCTTGGTGTCATCTGCAAACAGACAAGCCTTACCCTCTAGTCCATCTGCGAGGTCACTAATGAAGATGTTGAATAGGACTGGCCCCAGGACTGATCCCTGGGGTACCCCACTTGTGACTTGCATCTCTTCTGACTGTATACCATTTACCACCTCTCTGTTTCTGCCAGTCAACCAGTTTGCCACCCAGTTGACCAACTTCTGACCCACCCTGAGCCTACCTAGCTTATTTATCAATCTTCTATATTGGAACAGTGTCAAAAGCTTTGCTGAAGTCAAGGGTGACATCAACTGCTCCCCTTGGTCCACCACTCTGGTTACCCAGTCAAAGAAATCTATGAGATTAGTTTGACAGGACCTTCCTTTGTAAACCCATGCTGTCTTGGATCCTGTGCCCCTATGGATTCCAGGTGTTGCACTATCCTTTCCTTAAGGAATCCTCCATAATCTTGCCACTACTGAGGTAAGACTGACGGTCTGTAATTCCCGCCTCCTCCTGCCACTCTTGTGGAGGCGGGATCACATAAACCCTTCTCCAGTCTTCTGGGCCCTCTCCTGTGCTCAGAGACTCACTAAACAATTCTGCTAATGGCTCTGCTAGTTCCTCCTTTAGCTCCTTAAGTACCTTGGGATGTATGCCATCAGGTCCCATTGCCTTATCCACCTGAGCTTAGCAAGCTCTTGTAGGACCCTTTCTTTTGTGAAGGGAGTAGTGCTCCCTCCTCCCCTGTGTCCATGATGCTGAGCTGTGGGCCCTGCCCTACCTTCTCTTCAGTAAATACTGAGCAAAGTATCTATTTAGGATAGATGCTTTTACAGGGTCCTCCTCCTCACATGCTCCCTTTTCTCCATTAAGCTTAGCAATACCCCTCTGACTTTCCTTTCACTAATGTAGCTATAGAAAGTCTTGTCACCTTCTTTTACTGTTCGTGCTAGTGTTTCCTCAGTTTGGGACTTTGCCTGCCTTACTGCCTTACCTGCTTCCCTTAGGGCAGTTTGGTATGCCTCCCTATCTTCATCCCGCTGTGTTCCCTTATATTTCCTGAAGGCCAGCCTTTTGGCTCTGACCTTTTCTGCTACTGTATTTGAGAACCAAAGTGGTTTCCTTCTTCTTTTGCACTTCCTTCTCTGTCTAACACAATGGGATGTTGCTTCAAGTATTGCATCATTAATGCTTGCCCACTTTGCCTGTACCTCCTCACCTGTGTTTCTTTTGCTAGGGCTAGCTTAACTCTGTTGGCCATCTTATCAAAGTCAGCTCCTGTAGTCCCATATTTTGCCTTGGAATGGGATGATTTAGATGTAGTAGCCAAATTGAACCATACCATGTGATGGTCACTGGCCCCCAGGTGACCTTCTACCTGAGACTACGCAATGCTCACTCATAACTACAGTCATTTATGGACTTTTGTCACCAAATTTTCAACATAGCCATTTTAAGACCTTTGCTCATGAACAGTGTAACTGTGATTTTCTTAATCTGTCCCAAACATTGCTTTTACACACCGACTGCACCATTGTACTACATGTCTGAAAACACATTTTTGGTGACATGGAAAATAGCAGCTGTACTGTTCATAAGGAAGTGTAATAAAATGGCAATGTTGAAAATCTGGAGTGAAATATTGAAAATTAAGAAACTTACTTAACGTGCATAAGAACTGCGCAACGCACGCTCATAAAACAGTCATTTTTAGGAATTTTTTCACCAAATTTTCAACATAGCCATTTTAAGACCTCTGCTTATGAACAGAGTCACTGTGATTTTCCTAATTTGTCCCATACATTGATTTTGCACACTGACTGTGCCATTGTGCACTACATGGGTGGAAACACGTTTTGGGTGAGATGTGAAAAATGACAGCTGTACTACTCATAAGAAGGTGTGGTAAAATGGCAATGTTGAAAATCTGGAGTGAAAATATTGAAAATTCGTGAACTTACGAGCCTGTGTAGGAACTGCATAGCATGCAGCTCGTAAAACAGTCATTTTGGAATTTTTACCAAATTTTCAAAATAGGCTATTGAGGCCACCTTATGAACAGTGGCAGTGTCATTTTGTTAATCAGTCCTGAAAGGTGATTTCACGCAGTGACTGCGAAATCACCCTTCGGGCCCGAATAACGCCATGACAATGACATCATTCATGAGAAGGGGTCCCAAAAACCCCATGTTGAAAATTTAGTGCAAAAATTCCAAAAAGTGCCTGAGATATGCAACAAAGTTGAAAAAACCCTATCTATCCCATTATACAGCTTACCGGCATTTCCTCAGTTCTCGGTCGGCTTTGAAGAGTGCAGACGTGTTCCTGGTCCACCGAAGATCATCACGCCCAGGTCCGGAGGTAGGTATGGGGTGGGAGGTGTGGGGAGAGCAGGGTGCACAGTGGGTGGGTGCGGGTTGTGGGAGGGTCAGGAAGAAGCGTCGAGGACACTTTTTGTTGCAGGTTTTTTTAGAATGATGGCGATGGGACGTTTGCCACACTGGGGTGGGCTCTTGAGCGTGCTGGGACGGCTGGTTCCAGGCGTGGAGCTGACGGGATTGGATATCCCGTCAGCCATAGCATCAGTTGCCATGTTGGGGTGGGCACCAGCGTGGCACCCTGTGCACTCAGGGGGAGGGACAGTGGCGCCGATGGGGATTGGGCACCCCCGTCAACTATAGGATGAGTTGCCACGCTGGGGTGGGCACCCAGTGTGGCATATAGAAGACTTTTGGGGGGCACAGCTGATGGGGAATTGGGCACCCCCGGCTGTACAGTGTGTGTGGGGGGGTCAGCACGCAGTATGCGTGTGTGCGTGTATGTCTGAGTACATCTGACCTACCCTCACAAGACCCCTCCTACCCCACCTCTCAAAACCCAGGTCCCAGGCAAGCGGCTTGAAATCCAGGCATGCCATAATGGGAGAGTTAGGCCACAGCTCCAGCCGTAGGTCCAATTTCTTGTTTATCTCTAGCTAGGAGGAAATAATCATCTTGGTCCAGGAATTATATACATGTAGTCCCTGGATGCCATGTTTATCCATGTGTATTAAATCTCTGACATCCCACCATGAGGATTCTGGTCTCTCTATCTCCACCCATAAAGGGGGCTCTTCCAGAACCATAGCAGCTACCAGTGACTGGATCTGAGTGGCCCAGTAATATTTTTTAAGGTCAGGTAAACCCACTCCACCCTTTCCCTTATCCCTAAGTAGAGAATTCCACTTCATTCTAGGGCGATTACCAGCCCAAATAAACTTCAACAGAGATGACTTAAGAGTCTTCCAAAAACTATCAGAGGGTCTAAGTCACAGGGATTGAAATGAAAATAGGAAACGTGGGAGCACATCCATCTTGACACACTCAGTTCTCCCAAACAGGGAGAGGGGTAGCTCCCCCCAGCATATCAAATCCTCCTGCATGGTCTGGAGGAGTCTCCCATGATTAATAGTATACAATCTTTGTAGGTCTCTGAGGATCCAAATCCCCATGTACTTAATACTGTCCTTCGCCCATTTATAGTTACCTATGGTTGGGAGTGCCCCTTCTGGGTCCACCCCATGACCAGGAGTTCCATTCTAGCATCATTAACTTTGGAACCAGAAGCCTTGCTAAAGTCCTTGAGTAAGGAATTAATCATGGGCATCTGCTTTTCTGGGTCTGTAATATACAGGAAGGTATCATCTGCATATAGGGATACCCTGACTTCTACCCCCTGTACTTTTATCCCCTTGTATTCATCTGATTGCCTTATGAGAGCTGCCAGAGGTTCCATGCAAAGGGTGAACAGCAAGAGCAACAGTGGGCATCCCTGCCTAGTTCCCCCACCTATTCTGATCTTACTCGAAGTTACCCCATTCACCTTCATCGTTGCCAGGGATCCCTATACAAATTTGCTATCCAACTTCTAAATTTATCCCCAAATCCACATTTCCTCAGTGTATGCTTCAGAAAGACCCAGTCCAGGTGGTCAAACATCTTCTCGGTGTCAAGGGCCATCACCTCCCTGAGTGTTCCTGGTGGGAATGCCCCTGAGGCAGACAAGACATTGAGCAGAAGTCTAATGTTATCCTGGATATGTCATCTGGGTATAAAGCCCGTCTGGTCTCTATGGACTAATTTGGGAATGTATTCTTGAAAACAAAACTCAGGATCTTAGTGAAAATCCTGGTTAATCAATGAGATGGGGAGGTAACTCCCACATTTCTTCAGATCTTTACCTGGCTTTGGTAAGAGGGTAATCACCACTTCCCCCCAAGAAGCTGGGGACTCTTCTTTCTCATGTGCCACATTGCATATCCTGGTCAGCAAAGGGATCAACTCTGTAACAAAATGCTGGTAAAATTCCACTACAAATCCACCTGGGCCTGGGGCCTTCCCTCTGCTAACGTTTTTAATTACCTTTCTGACCTCTTGTTCAGTAAAGGGTGTCTCCAACTGTTTACTCTGAGAGTTCTCGAGTTTAGGCAATGTAACCATATGCAAGAGGCTCTCTACAGATCTGACATGGTCAAAAACTCTCTCAGGCATACAGATCCGTATAGTAGCTACAAAAACTATCAGCTATTTGCCAGGAATATAAGGAGGTGGATTGAGTCCCTGGCTTTTTAAGTTTAGGAATATATCTTTCAGCTTCCTGCTTTTTCAATCTGAGAGGCAGGAGATGGCTTGCCTTCCCCCTAGTTTAATAATATCTTTGCCTTGTATACCTCAGGGAGTTTCAGTTTTTCTTTTCATCTCTGAATTATATTGTTCCCGAACTTCCCTCAGTTTTGATAGAGTCTTAGGGTGCCTGTTCCTTTTATGCTCTGCCTCTAATGACGCAAAGCTTTCCAACAGCTTTTCCAGATTGGCTTGATGGCATTTGTGTTTGTAGAAGGCATAGCTGATAATTTGACCCTGGAGGACTGCCTTCAAGCCATCCCAGATAAATTGAACATGCATGTCTTCCTGCCTGTTTTCTATCACATACTGCTTAATGGAGTCTTTTATTTGGTCAACGAACATTTCGTTGTTTAGTAACCCCAGATCAAATCTCCAGGACCCCCCAGCCTTCACCCCAGGCCAAGTCACCACAGGGCTAATCGTTACATAATCAGAAAAAGTGACTGGGTGTATGGTTATATTGGCCAGATCATGAGCATTCACCATTTGTATGTTACATAGATACATAGATACATAGATAGTGTCGGCAGATAAGGGCTATGGCCCACTAGTCTGCCCATTTGAGCTGTAAGTTCAGTTTGTTTTCTAGAAGTCTATTTCCCCTTACCCTGACCTCAGGAATTCCTTTATGTCTATCCCATGCATTCTTAAATCCGTGATTGTTTCAGCCCCCACCATTTCCTCTGGCAGGGTGTTCACTTGTCCGCCACCCGTTCTGTGAAAAATTCTTTCTCATGTTTCCTCTGAATCGTCCTCCTCCAACTTCATCCCATGCCCTCTAGTCCTGAAACATCTTTTCGCTTAAAAATAGTGTTTTCCTCACCCTGTTCCTCCCTGTAAGATACTTGTATGTCTTTATCATATCCTCTCTCCTCCTCTCCTCCAGGGAGTACATGTTCAGTTCCTTCAACCTGTCTTCATAGGACTTGTGATGCAACCCATGCACCATCTTTGTTGCCTCCTCTGAACCTTCTCTACCCTGTCTATGTCCTTACGTAGGTATGGTCTCCAGAACTGTACACTGTACTCCAGGTGGGGCCTCACTAGTGTCTTGTATAAGCGGATTATGACCTCCCTTTTCCTGCTGGTGATGCCCCTGCCTATACATCCCAGCATCCTATTTGCTTTACCTGATGCCTTGTCACATGTTTCCCTACCTTGAAGTCATCAGAGATGACAACCCCAAGATCCCTTTCCTGCTTGGTGCATGCTATATCCTCACCCCCAACTGATATATTGTGCCAGGGTTTTTGTGCCCCATATGCATTATCTTGCACTTCTTTGCATAGTTTCAACTGCAAACCCTTGACCATTCTTCAAGTTTCTGCAGGTCCCTTCTCATTCTGTCTACACCCTCTGGTGTGTGCTCTGTTACAGAGCTTTGTGTCATCAGCGAACAGTGAAATTCTGCCTTCTAGATCCTGTGCAATGTCACTGATGAAGATGTTGAATAGGACCGGTCCCAGCACTGATCCCTGTGGTACCCCACTGGTCACTCTTCCCTCTGTGGAGTGACAGCCATTTACCACCACCCTCTGTGTCCTGCCACCCAGCCAGTTACCTACCCACCACACTACTGTCCTGCCCACACCCATATTCCCCAGTTTGTGTAATAGTCTTCTATGTGGCACAGTGTCAAAGGCCTTGCTGAAGTCCAGATAGGCCATGTCCACTGCCCTGCCCTGATCCACCTGCCTAGTCACCCAGTCAAAAAATTCAATGAGGTTGGTCTGACATGACCTCCCCCTGGTGAAACCATGCTGCCTTGGGTCCTGTAGTCCATTGACAACCAGATGTTCCACCAATCTCTCCTTCAGTAGTGCTTCCATGATCTTTCCCACTACCGAGGTGAGGCTGACTGGTCTGTAGTTCCCTGCTTCCTCTTTGTTCCCACTTTTGTATAAGGGGACTACATCTGCTGTCCTCCAGTCTTTGGGTACCTCCCTGTTTCCAGTGATTGGCTGAACAGGATAGCCAGAGGTTCAGCCACCACCTCTCTTAGTTCTTTAAGGACCCTGGGGTGCACCCATCTGGCCCCATTGCTTTATCAGCTCTTATTATTTCCAGTTCTTCAGGACCCTTTCTAGTGTAGAGGACTTGTGTCCATTTCTGCACCATTCTCACCCTTGTGCTCCCTTCAGACCCATTACCCCTCTTCCTTAGTAAAGACTGAGCAGAAATACCTGTTCAATATGTCAGCTTTACTGTTGTCATCCTCCACGCTGCTCCCATCCTCCCCTTCAGTCTCACTATCCCTCCCTTTGTCTTTCTTTTTTCCTTATGTACCTGTAAAAGGTTTGTCCCTTTACCCACTGATTTTGCAATGTGTTCTTCTGTCTGAGCTTTGGCTTCCCTTACTGACTTCCCTACCTCCTTTGTTTCTCCAGGCACTTCTCCCTATCCCTTCTGCCTGTGTCTTTTTGTGATTGCCTGAAATGCAATCTTTTTGGCTTTCACTTTCTTTGCTACCTCTTTGGAAAGCCATAATGGTCTCCTCTTCCTTTTCCTCTTGCTAACCTGCTTAATGCTTAATTCTGTTGTTCTTATAATCCCAATTTTAAATACTGCCCACTGTTCCTTAACCCCTGATTCCTGTCCCATTCCCCTTAATACCTCTTTCAAGTATCTCCCCATTTTTCCAAAGTCAGCCCCCCTAAAATCTGTCGAATCTGTCGAGCCTAGAGTAAGATCCAGCAGATTCAGAGTAACATAGAAACATAGAATTTGACGGCAGATAAGGACCGCTTGGCCCACCCAGTCTGCCCATTTCCCTACCTAATGGATAAGCTGCAGATCCTAGTTAACCAGCAGCCTACTTCTTTCTTCCCCCACCCCCTAGAATTGCCTTACGGCTGTCCCATGCATGCTTGAATTCAACCACTGTTTTTGACTCCACAACCTCCTCCAGAAGGCTGTTCCATGCATCCACAACTCTCTCTGTGAAAAATACTTCCTTACATTATCTCTAAGCTGCCCCCATCTTCAAATTGCCTTTGCTGTTCTTGCACACCTCTTTTTTGAAAGATGCTACCCTCTTGGACTTTGTTGATTCCTTGAGGTACTTGAAAGTTTCTATCATGTCCCCCCCCTCCCTCCTTTCCTCGAGGCTATACATATTAAGCTCCTTTAGTCTCTCTTCATATGTCTTCTGGTGCAGACCCTGCACCATTTTAATTGCCCTCCTCTGGACAGCTTCAATCTTGTCTATGTCCTTGCAGAGATTGGGTCTCCAGAACTGCACACAGTACTCCAGATGGGGTCTCACCAGCTGTCTGTACAGAGGGATAACAACTTCTTGTTTTCTACTGGTGATGCCTCTCCCTATGCATCCCAGTATCCCCCCAGCCCTCCTTACTGCCCTCTCACATTGCTTGCCCACCTTTAAGTCATCTGATATGACTACTCCCAGGTCCCTTTCCATTTTTGTTGTTGTTAGTATCTCACCCCCCATTGTGTACTCTTCCCCTGGGTTTTTGTTTCCACATGCATTACCTTGCACTTCTTAACATTAAATCTAAGCAAAAGGTAAAATCCTTAGACCCTGGGTTTTGCTGCCTCCAAGGGTCTACCCAGCCCCCTTCCAAAATCAGGGTTTTGAAGAGTCTGGAGCACGCCGTCCCCCCCCCCACCACAGAGCTCTTATCTAAAAGGGAGTTTTCAAAGCAGTTCCAGTCACATACCATGACTATTCGGCCTGGTGGGAGGGAGTCCATTATGTGAAAAAAATGTTGAAAAAAGGCTCCAGATGGTGGAGTGGGAGCATGTACAGAGGCTAGGTGGAGGGTGTGTCCCATATACTCCCCAGATAATAAAACATAATAACCAGACCCCTCCACCTGCATACTATGGACTTTAAATGGTAGCCCTTTGCATACTAGTATGACCACACCTGATCTGGAGGCATTTGGGTGAGAATCCGAGTAAATTCCCCATTACTCACATTCTTCTCAACTTGGAGTGTTCCATCCCAGATAATTTTGTCTCCTGGAGGCAAGCCAATTCACATTTTAATCGGGTCAATTCTTGGAGGACCCTCGCTCATTTAACCACCCCATTAATACCCTTAACATTGATGGAGACTACTCTAAGAGATGCCATTGTGGAAGGCACCAAGGAAACCAATACCCAGATCCTCCATGATCCAAGTGACTGAACCCTCTACCCATTATTCCAAGCACATACCTCTCAAAATAAAGGTAAAAGCATAAGTACACATTACAACCAAACAATAACAAAAATCTGGGAGACTAACAAGAGAAAACATACTTAGAGCTGGGTTTACTTCACCCAGCTTGACCTGAAACACAGGTTATTAATGAAAACAAGAGCCCTAGTTACTTCAATAGGTACCCAAAAGCTCAACACAAAGCTTTGAAGCTAGGGCTAGGAGTGTTAAAGCCCCAGATGTCTAGGCATATCTGGCCCTAGACTAGTAGGAGGAAAGCACTAAGAGACATGCTAGTGGATGAGCCCCTGGTTAACCCAGGAATACAGACCCTCTCCTAACTGGCAGAATCTGTTTGAGGTAGCAGTTAGAATATTGCACCTCGGGCAAGTTACAGAATAATCAGTGTGTGATCAATTTCCAGTAAAATATTGTTTCGGTCACCATCCTATTATGCACCCAAATGATAGGGGCAGTAAAAATAATATGCGGTGAGGGGGAGGCTGATCCACCGCACCCCCAACTCTGGACCAATAGGGGTCCAGGATCATTCGAGCTAGCCTGAGCAAAGGATACCTGTGAGGTGCTGAGAAGCCACCCCCCATACCCACCAAACAAGTCAAAGCCATGCAAACAATTAAACAGTTCCCCACAGCAACCAAGTCCCCCTACATTGATCTTGGAGCTAGCAATGCTTGCCTAGTAGATATCCCCTTATCAACACCATGAGAGCAAAGCCCACTTGGGTCCTGCTGAGGTACAGTGTCTTGAACAAGGGAAATCTGGGAAGTACCAGCACCAGGTTAATGCATTTAAATGGCCTTGTAAGGGGGAGATCCCCTTTGGCTAGTTCGACAGTCTCAAGCTCCATGGATTGTAACACAGGAACTAATTCATCTTATAATCTCAAAGCATGAAGTGATAAGAATCATTTTGTTCAATTTAAGAAGTTTTTTTAGACAAATAAAGGAATAAATCATAGGCTTATCTCCAGTCCCACTCCATGCGGCTCCTGCGCAGCGCAGACTATCTCGGGGAAGATATAAATGGCCGAACCGCTGTGGTGCTCCCCTTCTAAATAGTCCCACTAGAAGCTACTGTTTCTAGCAAGAGGGGCCCCCAGAACACCATGCAGACAAAACAAATAATTACAATCCAACAAGGTAACTTAAGGTGCTAGCTTAAACTGCCAGTTATAAAATTACAGTCAGTTTAAGACAGTTCCATGTAGGCTGGTTGAATATGTTGGGTCCCATCGAGTCAGAGGGTAGTCCCTTACCAACATCATAGTTCAGGGCCAGGAACCCCCAAGGGGAGTTCATGAAGAAAAAGAAAAGCTGAAGCAATGACTCACTTGGATCCTCAGATCTTCTTCGATTGGAGTCATCTGGACATATCTGCATGCAAAGGCAACAAGGCGTCTCCTCTCCTTCCCGCCCACTTCCTTGATCCTGGCGCAACTGAACACAACAAGTCTCAATCTCCTGTTCAGCCTGTTCTTCCTTTGTATCCAGAGTGGGGATACCCTGAGAATCGAGGAAGGGAGTGGCCATTAAAAGAGATTCAAATAGCTTTACTCCTTCCTTATCATGCACCCACAGCCTTGCAGGGTATCTGAGGTAAGCCTTATGTCCCTTATCTCATGGAGCCTTTACCACGAGCAGGACCTTTTTATGTTTGGCAAGCATTAAAGGGGGGAGGTCATTATCCACATATATCTTTTGACCATCAAGATTAAGATCTCGTTTAGCCCATGCCCTCTTCAGAATTTTTTCTTTGGTAGTATACCTCATGAATTTAACAATGACAGACCTAGGGGTGCAGCCTGTTTTGGTTTGGGTGCAATAGCACTGTGTGCACATTCAATTTGAGTTTTAAAGTCCTCCCCCAGGTCCAGTTCGATCTTCAGCCAAGTATCCACATAGTCTTCTATGCGGCGGGGTCCAGCCCCTCTGGGATGCCAAAAATACAGATGTTATTGCAGCAGGCTCTAGCCTCAGCATCCTCAGCCCTCATTGTTAACTCTTTCTCCCATCTGTGGAGATATGCCTGGGATCTGCCAAAAGCCATGTGCTCTGTTTGTAGGCCCTCCACGTGCTTCTAATTTTTATGTAGATTGCGCGCATGCACAAGAAACATGTTGTGGCAGGTTGTGGAGGTGGGGCACTGTTGTTGTCAATCCCCCCACTGCCTTTGGAGGCTTGGCCCACTTTCTCCAGTGGGGTGGCACACTGCTGCTGACACTAGTTCAGCTAGTGTGTCACAACCTTGAAACATTTCAGCCACTGCAATAAGGGGCTGCCCTGTCATTGCAGCATCAGCCATGCTGCAGTAAGGGAGCAAACCCATCATTGCAGGGCGGTCCCTTGCCTTCCCCTGACCCAGTTTGCCGACGGAGAGTCCAGTCCCCATTGGTTTCTGGTGTCTGCTGAGGGGGGTGACCAGTCCCCTTCAGCATCACATCCCTTCAACCTGTTTCTTTGTCAATGGGGGTGCTCAATCCCCGTTGGCATGTCCTCCCCCCATTTCTTGTGTGCCGAGGGGATGCCCAATCCCCCTCGGCTCATAAGTGCCCACCAAGTATGTGCCGACAGGGGTGCACAATCCCCATTGGCTCTAGTCCCCCCCTGCACCCAGAACATACAGGTGGCTCACTGGGAGCCCACCCCAGCATGCCAAAAGTACCTGTGAAATGGAAAAATCATCCAGTAAAGTCTATTTTTATTTTTACCCCTGTAAAAGAAAACATTCCCTCGCTGTCTGCACCCCCTCACATAACCCATGACCACTCTCTGCGTACCCTGCCTCCCAACACACACCCTCACCCCATACTTACTTTTGGGACCCAGCTCGATGATCTTCGGTGGACCGGGAACATGTCTGCACTCTTCAAAGCCGACCGCGAACTGAAGAAATGCCGGTAAACTGTATAATGGCATGAATAGGGTTTTTCAACTTCACTGCATATCTCAGGAATATTTTGGAATTTGGCACCACATTTTAACATTAAATCTAAGCAAAAGGTAAAATCCTTAGACCCTGGGTTTTGCTGCCTCCAAGGGACTACCCAGCCCCCTTCCAAAATCAGGGTTTTGAGGAGTCTGAAGCACGCCGTTTCCCCCCCCTCCGGCACATTTTATGGGGTTATTGGGACCCCTCCTCATGAATTCAGGCACTGTCATTGCGTTATTCAGTCCCAAAAGGTGATTTTGCAGTCACTGCACGGAATCACCTTTTGGGACCAATTAATGAAATGACAGTGCCAGTGTTCATGAGGTGGGCTCTCAAAAAACCTATGTTGCAAATTCAGTGGAAAAAATCCAACAAGTGACTGTTTTATGAGCGTGCATTGCGCAGTTGCTATGCACGCTTGTAACTTTGTGAACCTGCAATATTTTCCACCAGATTTTCAACACTGCATTTTTTCACTCCTTCTTATGAACAGTACAGCTGTCATTTTTCCCATCCTGGCTGAAATGTATTTTCGCACTTCCGACACAGAATAGCATGGCCGCTGGGGGAAATCAGTGTTCAGCACAGATTAAGAAAATGACAGTGACACTGTTCATGAGCAGAGGTCCTAAAATGCCTATGTTGAAAATTTGGTGATGATAGTCAATCAAATTATTGTGTTAGCAGCATGCATTGAGCTATTTCCATGCAGCCTTGTAACTTTGCAAATTTGGAATATTTTCATGCCACATTTTCAACACTGGCATTTTTTCACACCTCCTTATGAACAGTACAGCTGCCATTTTTCACATCCTGGCCGAAATATGTTTTTGCACTTCTGGCACAGAATAGCATGACTGCTGTGGGAAATCAGCATTTGGGACAGATTAAGATCAAGCGAGTGAGAGGGGAGGTGGCTGAGCTCAACTGAGCTCTGTCGGGACTGCTGAAGATTTCTCTGTGGGCAGAAAAAGACCCCAGTGCGGACCGGAGCCAAGTACAAAAGGGCAGTCTGCAGCACCAGGAGAAACAGAACAAGAGGTGAGTGGGGAGGTGCAATGAAGCCGAGCTCAGCGAGACTCTATTGGGACTGCAGTTTCTTCTAGGCAGAAAAAGGCATCAATGCAGACAGGGGCCCCAGTACAAAGGGCAGTCTACAGCAGTGGAAGAAATAGAACATGCGAATGAGAGGGGGGAGTGAGCGAGCTCAATGGAGCTCTGTCAGGACAGCTGTGAACTTCTTTGTGGGCAGTAAAAGGCACCAACACATGCAAGAGCCCAGTCCAAAAGGTCAGCCTACAGCACTGGGAGAAACAGAATGAGTGAGAGAGGGGGAGTGAGTGAGCTCAATGAAGCTCTGTGAGGACTGCTGCAGATTTCTTTGTGGGCAGAAAAAGGCAAAACTGCAGGCAGGGGCCCAATACAAAAGACAAAAGCCAAGGTAATGAGCACTCCAGGACACAGAAAAATATACTGAAGTGATTTTAATCCAAATGGCAAGTCAGACCCTACACTTAGCTCTATGCCTTCAAAGGGTTATAACCAAACTTACAAACAACCACACTTATATACAATCATAATGAGTGACATCACAATTAAGGGACGAGTAACTCTTTCAATACCCCATTCTGTCTTCTGTATATTCCCCTTACTCTAATGTTTCTGGTGAAACAATTAATTCCAAAATGTATACTAAGTGTGTACTAAAAGTATTAACAAGAAAAATGTTTTTTGTTTGTAAATACAGACAAAAGAAACAATATGATAAAAACATATATGTGTACCTAAATTACTATACAAGACTATCTATAATTTCTTCCAGTTTTTACCTTTATAACACTTTTGACCCTTTTGTAAATTATTTTAAAACATAAATAATTAAATGTTTAAACAAAGCTGTCAATTCATTAAAAGAACTAGAGTATATTTATATCTCCTCCTTTCTTTCTAAATCCAACATTTATTAGTTCAGTATAACATATACTGTAAAGAAGAAAGTTATAAAACACACTGGGCAGGTACAAATGAGATGAAGGAAGTGGAACACACGATAATAATATCAGGTGAGGTGACTAAATAACATACAAATAGCTCAAGACAAAACACAATAAATGAAATGAAGTGAAGATGAAATTTGTAACAATGGTGACAAGTACAGACAAATGAATGTCATGTTTGTGATCACCCTCCCTTCAGACCAGAAAGCAGGAGAGAAACCATTTTATGGGATCCACTCTGATAACATCTCATCAAATTCTGAAATGACAAAACAAAACAGGATGAGTATCAAAGACAGGGCAGTATCAAAGACAGGACACCAAATTCTCACACAGAAGAAAATATTCTATTATTTTATCAACTATTTTCAGACATCTTTCAAAAGGTTTCAGATCACTGGTCATTAAGACCATCTGGTCTGACAGACTCGAGTCTGTATATCCACCTACTTTCTTTCTTGGTAACTCATGATAGTTCTATCACCTCCAAACTTCATTGGTGTTTGCCACTCTAATCCCATAAATTTCATGCCCTTAGGGTCAGAGTTATGTGCTCTCAAAAGTGTTCTCCACAGGTGTATCTGTCCTTGCATTCATTATGTTTCTCACTGCTCTCTTGGATTCTAACTTTTAAATTTCTTGTAGTGCGTCCTATGTATATATAATTTCACACACAACACATAGACTACAAGGTGGTGTCAAATTAATAAACTCATAATCTCATACTTATAACCTGTAAGGATGTATGAATACTATTACACCTACCATGTGGTGGCTGCATATATTACATCTGATCTGAAATTACCTATTGGTTTAGTACCCAGCATGTATTTCTATTTGGCATTGTTAGTCTACTATGTACAAGTTTGTCTTTCAAATTCTTTAGCCTGGAGAACATGATTCTTGGTTTCTCCCCAACTGTTCTCCTCAGTTCAGGCTCAGTATGTAGTGCCAATTTTGTAAACAATGTTGCAGTTGTCTGCCCAGTTGTTAAATTCAGTGACAAAGCTCACAGGGGAATCTATCCTCAGATGTGAGGAGCATAGTATTTGTCTGTTTAAGCAAATTATTTCTATTTTGCTTTAAAAAGCATTCATAGCTGTACTAACAACTCTTCCCCTTAGCCCCTCTCTGTGAGGCTGTGCTTAAATGCTCTGCCCAGCATAGAAAGTCCATCTCCTCAGTGCAGTTTCTTCTCAAGCGGAGAAACTGCCCATAAAGGATGGACTCACTATGACCCCCTCTGGATGGGCTGTCCACTCTGGAAGTACACTGTTAGTGGCCGATGATTTCCTATAACTTTGGTTATAACATCTCCTGGTACATATGAAGGTCTCAAATTTCCAGATCAAGGAATTCAATCTTATCAGGGTCCAGTCTATGAATAAAATTCATATTAATATCATTCTTGTTTAACCATTCAATAAAATGTTGAATTTCTGAGACCTCACCCATCCCAGACACACAATATGACATCAATAAATGTACCCAGAATACAATTTATCTTTGAAAGGGTTTGTATTCTGAAGACTATAGATTCTTCCATTTTCCCAAAAGAGGTTGGCATAGGATGGTGCCAAGCCCCCATTGCTGTGCCACACATCTGAAGATAGTTTCACCTGAAAACTCAAGTGGTTGTGTCAGAATAAACTGAATAGATTCAAGAATAAAATCTACTGGTTTGTTATCTTTTTCAACCTCTTTTCTAGGAAATAGTGACATGCACTGATTCCATGTGTGTGCTGAATAAATGTATAAGCGATTCAGCATCAAGTGTTACCCAAACCATTGTGTCTTTCCATTCCTGATCTGGACAGTTTTGAGATGACATGTATATCTTTAATATAAGTCTCTAGTTTAATAGCTTCCTCTGTGAAAAAATCTACAAAATTTACCTAATTTCTCAGTAATAGACCCTATTGAGGAGATAATTGGCCTCTCCCAGATTAGGGGTCCCTCATATTTTATGTATTTGAGGACGTAAAACTAGGGTATTACTGGATTTTCACACCACATATATTTCAATTCCTTTTCACTAATGTCTCCTCATGTGCTTCTTGCAATAATAGATGTAATTCTACTTTAAACTTATGCATAGGGTTATTACAAAGTTTTGATAACTAGTGCAGTCATTAAGCATCTTTGAGGCAATGACACGTAGTGTTCTCTGTCTAGTATCACAATATTCCTCCCTTGTCGGCTGGTTTCAAAACAATAGTCGTGTCAGTTTCTAATGTTTTCAGAGCTTGTAGTTCATTTTGTGAGAAGTTACTATTTCTAGGTCTACCTGCACTCTGTAATACTTCATTTTACTTCCTCAAGTACTACATTCTCAAAACTGAAATAGCATGACTAAATACATGCGGGCAAAAGTCAGATACAGGGGAAAACAAAATCTTTCTCTGATTTGAAATGTCAATGTTACTTACACCGAGGGGAGTAGAACCAGGAGACCTCAAGTAGTCCTGTCCAATTGCATTTAAAATAAAGTCAATGTCCTCCACTGGTTCAAAGGTTAAACTCTGTACATCTGATGATTCAACCATCTGTTGCATTTCTTCTAAATTGCTATTTATCAAAAACTTTGTAAAAACCCTATGCATAAGTTTAAAGTAGAATTACATCTATTATTGCAAGAAGCAGTGCACAGAGGAGACATTAGTGAAAAGGAATTGAAATATAAGTGGTGTGAAAATCCAGTAATACCTAGTTTTTACATCCTGCCTAAAATACATAAAAATATGAGGGACCCCCCACCTGGGAGGCCAATTATCTCCTCAATAGGGTCTATTACTGAGAAATTAGGTAAATTTGTAGATTTTTTTCTACAGCAGGAAGCTATTAAACTAGAGACTTATATTAAAGATAGCACACATGTCCTCTCAAAACTGTCCAGACTAGAATGGAAAGACACAATGGTTTGGGTAACAATTGATGCTGAATCGCTTTATACACGATTCAGCACACACACAGGGAATCAGTGCATGTCACTATTCCTAGAAAAGAGGTTGAAAAGATAACAAACCAGTAGGATTTTATTCTGGAATCTATTCAGTTTATTCTGACACACAACCACTTCTGAAGTTTTCAGGTGAAAACTATCTCTCAGATGTGTGGCACAGCAATGGGGCTGCCATGGCACCCATCCTATGCCAACCTCTTTTTGGGAAAATGGGAAGAACTTACAGTCTTCCAGAGTACAAACCTCTTTCAAAGATAAAATTGCATTCTGGGTACATTTTATTGATGACATATTGTGTGTCTGGGATGGTGGAGGTCTCAGAAATTCAACATTTTATTGACTGGTTAAACAAGAATGATATTAATATGAATTTCATTCATAGACTGGACCCTGATAAGATTGAATTTCTGGATCTGGAAATTCAGAGACCTTCACATGTACACAGGAGATGTTATAACCAAATGCTATAGAAAATCATCGCCACTAACAGTGTACCCAGAGTGGACAGTGCCCATCCAGAGAAATTAAAGGAGTCCATCCTTATGGGCAGTTTCCCGCTTGAGAAGAAACTGCACTGGAGGAGATAGACTCTCTTATACAAGCAGAGCATTTAAGACAGTGTCTCATTGAGAGGGGCTTATAAGGAAGAGTTGTTAGTAATAGCCATAGGGAAAGCTTTAAAGCAAAATAGAAATAATTTTGCTTAAAACAGACAAACACTATGCCCTACATCTGAGGATAGATTCCCCTGTGAGCTTTGTCACTGAATTTAACAACTGTGCAGGATAACTGGTAACATTGTTTACAAAAACTGGCACTTTGCTACATACTGAGCCTGAAACTGAGGAGAGCAGTTGGGGAGAAACCAATAATCACATTCTCCAGGGTGAAAGAATTTGAAAGACAAACTTGTACATAGTAGACTAACAATGCCAAATAGAAATACATGGCTGGGTACTAAACCAATAGGTAATTTCAGATGCCAGAGATGTAATATATGCAGCCACCACATGGTAGGAAACAGTATTCATACATCCTTTGACAGGTTACAAGTATGAGATTAAGGAGTTTATTAATTGTGACACCACCTTGTAGTCTATGTGTTGTGGTGTGAATGTAACCATATATACATAGGACGACTACAAGAAATTTAAAAAGAATCCAAGAGGAGCATGTGAGAAACATAATGAATGCAAGGACAGATACACCTGTGGGAGAACACTTTTGAAAGCACATAACTCTGACCCTAAGGGCATGAAATTTATGGGATTAGAGTGGCAAACACCAATGAAGTTTTGAGGTGATAGGAACTAATGAGTTACTCAAGAAAGAAAGTAGGTGGATATACAGACTCAAGTCTGTCAGACCAGATGGTCTTAATGACCAGTGGGATCTGAAAACCTTTTTGAAAGATGTCCAAAATAGTTGATAAAAAATAGAATATTTTCTTCTGTGTGAGAATTTGTGTCCTGTCTTTGATACTCGTCCTGTCTTTGATACTCATCCTGTTTTGTTTTGTCATTTCAGAATTTGATGTGAGATGTTATCAGAGTGGATCCCCATAAAAATGGTTTCCCTTCTCCCATTTCTGGTCTGAAGTGGAGGGTGATCACAAACATGACATTCATTTGTCTGTACTGTCACCATTGTTACAAATTTCATCTTCACTTCATTTCATTTATTGTGTTTTGTCTTGAGCCATTTGTATGTTATTTAGTCACCTCACCTGATATTATTATCGTGTGTTCCACTTCCTTCATCTCATCTGTACCTGCCCAGTGTGTTTTATAACTTCTTCCTTTACAGTATATGTTATACTGAACTAATAAATGTTGGATTTAAGAAAGAAAGGAGGAGATATAAATATACCTAGTTCTTACACGAATTGACAGCTTTGTTTAAACATTTAATTATTTATGTTTTAAAATAATTTACAAAGGGTCAAAAGTGTTATAAAGGTAAAAAACTGGAAGAAATTATAGATAGTCTTGTATAGTAATTTAGGTACACATATATGTTTTAACATATTGTTTCTTTTTGGTCTGTATTTTCAAACAAAAACATTTTTTCTTGTTAAGCACTTTAGTACACACTAGTATACATTTTGGAATTAATTGTTTCACCAGAAACATTAGAGTAAGGGAATATACAGAAGACAGAATGGGGTATTGAAAGAGTTAATCGTCCCTTTAATTGTGATGTCATCATTATGATTGTATATAAGTGGTTGTTTGTGGAAGTTTGGTTATAACCCCCCTTGAAGCGTATGAGCAGAAGTGTAGGGGTCTGATCTAAGCATTTGATTAAAAATCACTTGAAGTATATTTTTCTGTGTCCTGGAGTGCTCATTACCTTTTGGCTTTTGTGAAGTATTGAGGGTTTGCACTCAATACTGTGAGCAATTGTAGAGGTTGCGCTTGTTTTTCTGTTGGATTTGGATGCCCAATACAAAGGGGCAGCCTGCAGTGGGAGAAACAGAATGAGTGAATGAGAGAGAGAGTGAACATGCTCAATGAAGCTGTGTCTGGACTGCTACAGATTTCTTTATGGGCAGAAAAAGGTGCCATTGCAGGCAGAAGCCCAATGAAAAGGGCAGCCTGCATGCAGGAGAAACAGAATGAGTGAATGAGAGAGGGGAAGTGAGCGAGCTCAACGGAGCACCTATCAGGACTGCTGCAGATTTCTTTGTGGGCAGAAAAGGTGCCAATGCAGGCAGGAGCCCAATGCAAAGGGCAGCCTGCAGTGCCAGGAGAAACAGAAAGAGTGAGTGAGAGAGGGGAGTGAGTGAGCCTAATGAGGCTGTGTCGGGCTGCTGTGGATTTCTTTGTGGGCAGAAAAAAGGCACCAATGCAAGGAGGAGCCCAATACAAAGGGCAGCCTGCAGAGTCAGGAGAAACAGAAAGTGAGTGAGAGAGGGGGTGAGCAGGCTCAATGGAGCTTGGCCTGGACTTTAGAGAGTTGCCCACCCTCCTGCTCAGAGTCCTCTGTTGTCCTGTAATACAGTAATTTGGCAATTGAACGTATACATCAAGGTTTACATACTGAAACTGGACTCCTCATCTCCCCAGACCAATAATTCTAAGATTTATCAAATCCACGGACAAAGAAAAACTGATGTTATCTGTTTATAAGAAAAAAGGATCTCATTCGATGGATGCAAACATTTCTGTTTATAGTGATTTACCACCTGAATTGATAACAGCTAGGAACAAATTTGATGTGCTAAGAAATAAACTTTGGTCCATAGGACACAAAGCTACCATGGTTTTCCAGTGAAAATAAAGTGTTGATCAACAGTTAACGTTTTGCTTATGACTCAGTTGAACTACAAAAAATGACCTTAAAACTAAATTTCCTAATGACTTTTGGTGACTGTGTGACTCACTACTTAGCTTTATATTTCCATGGTCTTTATTTATTTATTTATTTATTTATTTATTTATTTTGCTGGTTGGTTAAAAAAGTGATCTGGGGTGATATTTATGATTCTGAATATATCCTTTACACAAGGAGTTTACTGTAAATGAGAGGAGACTCAATTGAACCTGATAATTAAGTTCTTAAACATGCTTTTTGATATAAAAAGTTATTGGGGTAGGGAGAGACGTTTGATGTGATATGGTGGGGATCCATCAGATGGAATTAGACTGACCCCTGTTACAGAATAGGACTACAAGGCATGCCCTTACATGTTTTGTAATAAATATATATTTTTGGTATTAAAAATGAGGGAACTGTATGCCTAATAGGACATTTAGTCTAGATTTATATTTACAGGAGTTAAGTTTTTCCTCTTTTTGTGTGGTTAATTTGATAAACTATGTAGGAACAATTTATGAGTTCTCAATAAATGTGAATGGTATTAGCTCACCAACTAAGAAATCCAGACTTAATGCCTACCTAAAAAAAACAAAAAGCACAAATAATGTGCATTCAGGAGTCACATCTGGAAGAGAAAGAAATCTTGAAACAAAAAAATAACTGGATTACTTCAATTTTTAATAGCACATGCACTAAAAAAGTTATGGAGTAGCCATCCTAATTAGGAAGGAGCTTGATTTTCAATTATTGGACCAGTTTACAGATAAAAATGAAAGATTTGTTATGATTAAAATTAACTTGGATGGTCAGGAAGTTATTATAGGATCATCGTATGCGCCTTTTGAGAACTATCAAAGCTTTCTTGCTAAAAGTGTAGAGGGATTACAGAAACTGCAGGCAACTAATATAATATTAGTAGGTGATTTCAATGCTTTAGTTAACCCTATTCATGATAAATCAACACCCTTTATGATAAGTAATTATTATATAACTAGCAAGTTGATTGCCTTTTTAGACTCAGAACAATTAATAGATGTATGGCATAATATGAACCCTAATTCTATTCAATATTCCCATTTTGATAAAAAAATAAATAAAACCTTTTCACGTATCGATTATATTTTTGTTTCAAAAAATTTAAAGAAATATGTTACTCAGATAGAAATATATTTGATTAATATTTGAGATCATGATTTGCTCTGCATGGGTATTAAACATGTAAACAGATGGAAAAATACAAAATGATGGTCTTTTAATAATGATTGTTTAAAAGATCCTAAGTTCATTCAAAAAATTTAAGATATAATTAAAGAATAATGGTATTATAATTATTCAGGCCAATGTTCAATTTAATCACTCTGGGATGCTTTTAAAGCTACAATAAGGGGTGCAATTATTTCATACCAGATAGCAACCACTAGAAATAGAAATAAACACAATCAGGAGGTAGATAAGAGATTAAAACAATTAGATAATCTTGTATTAACTGATTATGAAAAATATAAAGAGGAGTGGTTTATTTATAAGCAGAACAAAACAGGAAATTCTCCAGCAGGAGACAGTTAGACTGGCACATATAATTAAGAAATATAGGTATTTACATATACATATACATAAATCAGGTAAATTACTTGCTTCCTTGTCGAGACAGGAAAAACAGAAAAACCTGATAATATCTATTAAGGATGAGATGGGTATTATGTATAATTCAGATCAAGAAATAGCGAACGTCTTTTTTGACAGTTAAAAATTAATATATCAGAACAAATATATATATATGACCAGTTTCAAATGGAGAGTTTTTTGAATAAAACAAAAATAAAGTCAAACTCTTTTTCATATATATCAATATCTCAATTAGAGATTATTGAAAGTATCAAGTCTTTATCGAGAGGGAAATCACCCGGCTCCGATGACTTGACTAATAAATTTTATCAATGTTTTGCATATGAATTAGCTCCATGGTTTCAAAAAATTATTGAAGAACTGTTGCAGGAGGAGCAGGAATTTGATTTTCCAGAATCTTTTCAGGCTGCTAAAGTCATATTGATTCTGAAAGAAGAGAAACCCCCAGAAAATGTTGATAGTTACAGACCAATGGTATTATTAAATGCTGATTATAAGTTGATTGTTAAATTAATTAACAAACAGATTCAACCCCATCTTCACATTTTTGTCCATGAAAATCAGTAAGGCTTTATGAAAGACCGTACAATGCCACAAGCAAAAAGAAGGGTTCAAGCGTTAATACATATCCTTAATTCAAATCCTCCTTATTCTCAAGATACTTATTATTCTGTCTCAATTGATGCAAGTAAGACATTTGATCGCTTGAATAAAGATTATGTGTACCAGATTTTACTGAAGTATGGTTTTCCAAAGGAAATTATTACACTAATTAAGAAATTATATAAAAAAAACAGTTACATTCCAGATTAACTCATATCTTACAGAAACTTTTGATATGATGAATGGTGTAAGACAAGGATGTCCTATTTCTCCTACATTGTTCTCTCGCTCGAACCATTTTTACAGTTTATTAGGGATACTGATTCTGTTGAAGGATTACGAATAGAGATTACGAATATTAAACTGAGTGTTTTTAATGATGACATTTTACTTATTATAAAAAATTTGAAACTTTCACTCACAGCTTTCCTTAAAATTACATAAGAATGTTCATCTTTTTCAGGATATGTTATAAATAAAAGTAAGTCTGTGATTATGAAACTATCAAAAGCAAAACCAATACAAATAGGGGAATTTGAAAAAGACTTTAAAGTTCAGGGTGTTATAAAATATCTAGGTGTTTATAGTACTACTGATTAAACAAAAAAAATTAAGTTAAATTATGACCAAGCTAAACAAAAGGTAGCTTTTTGTTAGATAAATGGTATAATTTATCTTTATCATTGTGGGGTAAAATCGATACAGTAAAAATGATGGCTTTGCCACATTTCATATTTGTAATCTAAAATATTTTAGGAGCTCCATCCTTAGTATGGTTTCAGGATATTAAAAGGAATATGATTACATTTCTCTGGGGGGGGGTGGTAAACCCAGAATAGCATGGGATGTGTTAAAGGTGTTAAAAGTCAGAGGAGGGATGGGGTGCCCGGACTTTTTATGTTACTTACAAGCTCATGTCATTTCAATGTTCTATCAGTGGACTTTCCACCCAAATAAAGATAATATTACATTTCAGGAAATGATATACCCTGACTGTCAATTGCAAAAAAATGATTTAAAAAATATATTTTTAGACCTAGAATTAATTAAACATGGTTCACATGTACTAACATCATGGTTTCAATTGATTAGAAAATATCTTAAACACCCTGTATTACTCCAATTACCTTGGATTTATATGCCTATACACGCTAATAGTAATTTATGGGTCAAGCTTATTCTACCTTTCTGTTTAAAATGCTTCAAGGAAAAGGAATTAAAATTTGGAAAGATATAATAATAGAAGGGCAGTTTTGGTCATATAAACAAATGATCACTTAAATAACAGGATATAACTGTAATCAAATCCAATATTACTCTTTACGTAAGAAATTCTTAAAAATGAAGACTATATTCAGTACAAATTTTACTGATTTGTATAATATGGTTAAAACTTGAAGGTGTTTATATATGAAAAGGCAACATAAATTAATTACTAGATTTTATAAAATCATGGTGAATAGTAATCCACATATTTTGAATAGAATGAATGTAAAATGGTTTAAAGAGTCACAAATCAATTTAACCACAATTCAATGGGAGCTTATACGCATTCAGAATAACAAATTATATGTTTCTGCAAAAAATAAATCAATAAAAAGGAAGATTTTAGATACAGCTTATATAACTCCATCACAAATAGCTAAATATAATCCCGTTCATTTAAAACTTTGTTGGCATGGATGTAAAGTTCAAGTTCAAGTTTATTGCAGGAAAACTCCATTGAGGAGGCTCATTCACAAGGAGGTCCTGATACATAAAGACTAAGCAATGTACAAATACAGATAGGTAATAACAGTAAATACATAAACTGCGCATTACATGATAGAGGCTGAATATACATACAAGGCTCCACAATGATGAGCACAGGTGGTAAACACTAGTTTAATACAGGGAAATGACTTACAGGTTGCATACTGATAAATGAACATGAGGACTGGTGTTTGCAGTATATAAATTTGGCAGCTAGAACAAACAGAATACAACTGATGAGGGGTAGGAGTGATTTGATAGTGTAGCATTATATATATATATATATATATATATATATATATGTGTGTATATATATATATATATATATATATATATAAAGATAAAGGTATATTGGTGCACTGTTTATGGTTTTGTCCGAGAATTTATACTTGGTGGGAAAAAACACAAAAATATATTAAAGATATTATCCAACTGGATGTTTCTTTGAGTACTGATAAATACTTATTTAATAATCTTACAGATATGGATTGGAGTTTACCTCCAAAAAAGATTTATATGCTTGCTACGATGTCAACTAAAAGATTAATTTTGAAGCACTGGAAAGATACAGAGCTTTCATCATTTGATTACTATAAATGGTGGGCTATTTTTCAAGAAACTTTAGGATATGAAAAACTAATTTATAAATTAGGTAAATGAAATGGATGATGTATATGGGTCAACATGGAAAACTATACAAAATATGATTCCACCTTTGAAGAGACTGTATTAAATAAATAAGGGCATTCCCATACCCCTTGAAAGTCATGAATATAATCTACTTTGTTCCTATAGTATTGCTAACAATGTTACATAGGTTCTGTAAATCTTCCCTGTATAATGGTGAAATGATTATGTAGATGTCCCTTAAGGATGCAGTCGGGGGCAGGGAGGGGCTTTAAGAATGAAATGTTTATTACATAAATTATGTTTAACAGTGTATGAAATGTTTTTCTTTGATGTTTCTTTTTTCTAAAAACTCTAAAAAGTCTTCAATCTCCTGTTCAGCCTGTTCTTCCTTTGTATCCAGAATGGGGATACCCTGAGAATCGAGGAAGGAGTGGCCATTAAAAGAGATTCAAATAGCTTTACTCCTTCCTTATCATGCACCCACAGCCTTGCAGGGTATCTGAAGTAAGTCTTATGTCCCTTATCTCGCAAAGCCTTTACCACGAGCAGGACCATTTTACGTTTGGCAAGCATTAAAGGGGGGGTAGTCCTGATCCACATATATCTTTTGATCATCAAGATTAAGATTTAATTTAGCCCATGCCCTCTTTAGCATTTTTCTTTGGTAGTATACCTCATGAATTTAACAATGACAGACCTAGTGGTGCACCCTGTTTTGGTTTGGGTGCAACAGCAATTTTTCTTTGGTAGTATACCTCATGAATTTAACAATGATAGACCTAGGGGTGCACCCTGTTTTGGTTTGGGTGCAATGGCACAGTGTGCATGTTCAATTTCAGATTTAAAGTCCTCCCCCAGGTCCAGTTCAGTCTTCAGCCAAGTATCCACATAGTCTTCCATGTGGGGGGGTCCACCCCCTCTGGGATGCCAAAAATATGGATGTTACTGTGGCAAGCTCTCACCTCAGCAGCTTCAGCCATCATTGTTAACTCTTTCTTCCATCTGTGGAGATATGCCATGGATCTGCCAAAAGCCAATTGCTCTGTTTGTAGGCTCTCCACATGGGTTTCCACTGCGGCAGCATGTGCTTCTAATTTTTATGTTAATTGTGCGCATGTGCAAGAAACATGTTGCAGCAGGTTGTGGAAGTGGGGCCCTGTTGTGGCCAGTGCCCCCACTGCCTTTGGAGGCTTGGCCCACTTCCTCCAAAGGGGTAGCACACTGCTCCTGACACTAGTTCAGCCAGCATGCCACAACCTTGAAACATTTCAGCCGCTGCAATCAGGGGATACCCTGTCATTACAGCATCGGCCATGCTGCAGTGAGGGAGCAACCCATCATTGCAGGGCAATCCCTTGCCTTCCCTCGACCCAGTTGCCGACAGGAGTCCAGTCCCTCTCGGTTTCTGGTGTCTGCCAAAGTACCCAATCCCCTTGGCATCATATCCTTCAAACTGTTTTTTGCGATGGGGTGCCCAATCCCCATCAGCATGTTCCCCATTTCTTGGTGCTGAGGGGAGCCCAATCAACCTTGGCTCATAAGCCTCCCCAGTATGTGCCGATGGTGGTGCCCAATCCCCATCAGCTCCAGTCCCTCCAACACAGAACAAGCAGATGACACACTGGGAGCTGACCCCAGCATGCCAAAAGTACCTGTGAAATGGAAAACCATCCCTCAAGTCTATTTTTTAACCCCTGTAAAAAAAAAAGATCCCTCACTGTCTGCGCTCCCTCCGCAACCTGTGCCCACCCTGGGCACCTGCCTTCCACACACACCCTCACCCCATGCCTGACCTGGAAGCCAGCACGGCGACCGGTGGACCGGAGCTTGTCTGCACTCTTCAAGCCAACCGTGAACTGAAGAAATGCCGGTAGCTGTACAATGATATGAATAGGGTTTTTCAACTTTGTTGCATATCTCAGGCATTTTTGGAATTTTAGACACAAATTTCAAAATGGGGTTATTGGGACTGTCATGGCATTATTCAGTACTGAAAGGTGATTTACGGTCACTGCGGAATCACCATTTGGGACCTATTAATAAAATGAAAGTGCCAGTGTTCATGAGGTGGGCTTTCAAAAGCCTATGTTGCAAATTCAGTGGAAAAATCCAACAAATGACTGTTTTACAAGCACGATACATGCTTTGATTTGCTATGCACGCTTGTAACTTTGCGAACTTGCAATATTTTCCACCAGATTTTCAACATAGTGGCATTTTTTCACACCTCCATATGAACAGTACAGCTGTCATTTTTCCCATCCTGGCTGAAATGTATTTTTGGACTTCCGGCACAGAGTAGCATGGTTGCTGAGGGAAATCAGTGTTTGGCACAGATTAAGAAAATGACAGTGACACTGTTTATGAGCTGAGGTCCTAAAATGCCTATGTTAAAATTTGGTGACGATAGTCCATCAAATGATTGTGTTAGCAGCATCGTTGAGCTGTTTCACGCACCTTTTAACTTTGCAAATTTGGAATATTTTCATGCCATATTTTCAACACTGGCATTTTCACACCTCCTTATGAACAGTACAGCTGCCATTTTTCACATCCTGGCTGAAATATGTTTTGCACTTCTGGCACAGAATAGCATGGTCACTGTGGAAATCCATGTTTGGGACAGATTAAGATCAGGCGAGTGAGGGGGTGGCTGAGCTCAACTGAGCTCTGTCAGGACTACACAGATTTCTCTGTGGGCAGAAAAAGACCCCAATGCGGGCGGAGCCCAGTACAAAGGGCAGCCTGCAGCACCAGGAGAAACAGAACAAGAGAGTGAGTGAGGGAGGTGGAGTGAGCGATCTCAACGGAGCTCTGTTAGGACTGCTGCAGATTTCTTTGTGGGCAGAAAAAGGCATCAGTGCAGGTAGGGGCCCAGTACAAAAGGGCAGTCTGCAGTGGTGGGAGAAACAGAACAAGCGAATGAGAGAGGGGGATTGAGCGAGCTCAATGGAGCTCTGTCGGGACAGCTGTGAAGTTCTTTGTGGGCAATAAAAGGCACCAACACATGCAAGAGCCCAGTACAAAAGGGCAGCCTGCAGCACTGGGAGAAACAGAACGAGTGAGTGAGAGAGGGGGAGTGAGTGAGCTCAACGGAGCTCTGTCAGGACTGCTACAGATTTCTTTGTGGGCAGAAAAAGGCATAAATGCAGGCAGGGGCCCAGTAGAAAAGGGCAGTCTGCAGCAGTGGGAGAAACAGAATGAGTGAATGAGAGAGGGGAAGTGAGCGAGCTCAACGGAGCACTATCAGGACTGCTGCAGATTTCTTTGTGGGCAGAAAAAGGTGCCAATGCAGGCAGGAGCCCAATGCAAAAGGGCAGCCTGCAGTGCCAGGAGAAACAGAAAGAGTGAGTGAGAGAGGGGGAGTGAGTGAGCTCAATGGAGCTGTGTCGGGGCTGCTGTGGATTTCTTTGTGGGCAGAAAAAGGCACCAATGCAAGGAGGAGCCCAATACAAAAGGGCAGCCTGCAGAGTCAGGAGAAACAGAAAGAGTGAGTGAGAGAGGGGGAGTGAGCGAGCTCAATGGAGCTTGGCCTGGACTTTAGAGTTGCCCACCCTCCTGCTCAGAGTCCTCTGTTGTCCTGTAATACAGTAATTTGGCAATTGAACGTATACATCAAGGTTTACATACGAAACTGGACTCCTCATCTCCCCCCCAGACCAATAATTCTAAGATTTATCAAATCCACGGACAAAGAAAAACTGATGTTATCTGTTTATAAGAAAAAAAGGATCTCGTCGATGGATGCAAACATTTCTGTTTATAGTGATTTACCACCTGAATTGACAACAGCTAGGAACAAATTTGATGTGCTAAGAAATAAACTTTGGTCCATAAGACACAAGGCTACAATGGGTTTTCCAGCGAAAATAAAGTGTTGATCAACAGTTAACGTTTTACTTATGACTCAGTTGAACTAGCAAAAAATGACCTTAAAACTAAATTTCCTAATGACTTTTGAGTGACTGTGTGACTCACTACTTAGCTTTATATTTCCATGGTCTTGTTTTTTTCTATTTATTTATTTTTTTTTGGTAGTTGGTTAAAAAAAGTGTACTGGGGTGATATTTATTATTATGAATGTATCCTTTACACAAGGAGTTTACTGTAAATGAGAGGAGACTCAATTGAACCTGATAATTAAGTTCTTAAACATGCTTTTTGATATAAAAAGTTATTGGGATAGGGAGAGACGTTTGATGTGATATGGTGGGGATCCATCAGATGGAATTAGACTGACCCCTGTTACAGAATAGGACTACAAGGGCATGCCCTTACATGTTTTTGTAATAAATATATATTTTTGGTATTAAAAATGAGGGAACTGTATGCCTAATAGGGACATTTAGTCTAGATTTATATTTACAGGAGTTAAGTTTTTTCCTCTTTTTTGTGTGGTTAATTTGATAAACTATGTGTAGGAACAATTTATGAGTTCTCAGTAAATGTGAATGGTATTAGCTCACCAATTAAGAGATCTAGACTTAATGCCTACCTAAAAAAACAAAAAGCACAAATAATGTGCATTCAGGAGTCACATCTGGAAGAGAAAGAAATCTTGAAACAAAAAAATAACTGGATTACTTCAATTTTTAATAGCACATGCACTAAAAAAAGTTATGGAGTAGCCATCCTAATTAGGAAGGAGCTTGATTTTCAATTATTGGACCAGTTTACAGATAAAAATGTAAGGTTTGTTATGATTAAAATTAACTTGGATGGTCAGGAAGTTATTATAGGATCATTGTATGTGTCTTTTGAGAACAATCAAAGCTTTCTTGTTAAAAGTGTCGAGGGATTACAAAAACTGCAGGCAACTAATATAATATTAGCAGGTGATTTCAATGATTTAGTTAACCCTATTCAGGATAAATCAACACCCTTTATGAGAAGTAATTATTATATAACTAGCAAGTTGATTGCCTTTTTAGACTCAGAACAATTAATAGATGTATTCCATAATATGAACCCTAATTCTATTCAGTATTCCCATTTTGATAAAAAAATAAATAAAACCTTTTCACGTATCGATTATATTTTTGTTTCAAAAAATTTAAAGAAATATGTTACTCAGAAATAGATTTGATTATTATTTCAGATCATACTTTGATCTGCATGGACATTAAACATGTAAACTTAGATGGAAATATACAAAATAATGGGCTTTTAATAATGATTGTTTAAAAGATCCTAAGTTCATTCAAAAAATTTAAGATATAATTAAAGAATAATGGTATTATAATTATTCAGGCCAATGTTCCATTTAATCACTCTGGGATGCTTTTAAAGCTACAATAAGGGGTGCAATTATTTCATACCAGATAGCAACCACTAGAAATAGAAATAAACACAATCAGGAGGTGGATAAGAGATTAAAACAATTAGATAATCTTGTATTAACTGATTATGAAAAATATAAAGAGGAGTGGTTTATTTATAAGCAGAAAAAACAGGAAATTCTCCAGCAGGAGACACTTAGACTGGCACATATAATTAAGAAATATAGATATTTATATATAAATAAATCAGGCAAATTACTTGCTTCCTTGTCGAGACAGGAAAAACAGAAAAACCTTATAATATCTATTAAGGATGAGATGGGAATTATGTATAATTCGGATCAAGAAATAGCGAATGCCTTTTTTGACAATTATAAATTAATATATCAGAACAAACATATATATGACCAGTTTCAAATGGAGAGTTTTTTGAATAACACAACAATAAAGTCAAACACTTTTTCATATATATCAATATCTCAATTAGAGATTATTGAAAGTATCAAGTCTTTATCGAGTGGGAAATCACCCGGCTTCGATGGCTTGACTAACACATTTTATCAATGTTTTGCATATGAATTAGCTCCATGGTTTCAAAAAATTATTGAAGAACTGTTGCAGGAGGAGCAGGAATTTGATTTACCAGAATCTTTTCAGGCAGCTAAAGTCATATTGATTCTGAAAGAAGAGAAACCCCCAGAAAATGATAGTTACAGACCAAAAGTATTATTAAATGCTGATTATAAGTTGATTGTTAAATTAATTAACAAACAGATTCAACCCCATCTTCACATTTTTGTCCATGAAAATCAGTATGACTTTATGAAGGACCGTACAATGCCACAAGCAAAAAGAAGGGTTCAAGCATTGATACATATCCTTAATTCAAACCCTGCTTATTCTCAAGATACTTATTATTCTGTCTCAATTGATGCAAGTAAGGCATTTGATCTCTTGAATAGAGATTATATGTACCAGATTTTACTGGTGTATGGTTTTCCAAAGGAAATTATTACACTAATTAAGAAATTATATAAAAAAAACAGTTAAATTCCAGATTAACTCATATCTTACAGAAATGTTTGATATGATGAATGGTGTAAGACAAGGATGTCCTATTTCTCCTACATTGTTTATTCTCCCTCTTGAACCCTTTTTACAGTTTGTTAGGGATACTGATTCTGTTGAAGGATTACAAATACAGAGTGAATATATTAAACTGAGGGCCGGATAATCAAACTGCGCCCTAAAAGTGCACAACAGCAGGAGCAAGCGCAAGTCACTTGCACACATGCGCAATCGTCGCGATATTCAAACATGGAGCAAGGCCAATTGCGCAAGCAGCCAATGTCTGAATATCGCACAAACTGCGCCATAACGCAACCAGGAAGGGGAAGCTGAGCAGATATGATGCACCATAGCGCAACCAGGAAGGGGAAGCTGAGCAGATATGATGTGCCATAGCGCAACAAGGCCAGCCCAGCTGAGCAGTCCAGAGGCCCATAGGGCTAGCAATGACATCCCCAGCAGCATAGCAATGGAACAGCACAACCAGGGAGGTAGGCAGAGGCCCACCACCCATGCCACAGATGGGCACAGGGACACACTGCAGAACTAACAATGCACCCCCACACCCCAAGAACAGCATAACTGGGGGAGGGACAGAATATCAACTGGCCCATGGGGACAAGCAAAGAAAGCACATCCCGGCTGTGTTACTGCAGCACACCCACTGGCAAGTTGAGACTGCCACACAAAGGGGGTGGACCACCCCAGTGTCCAGCAGCCCGCCCGTGTGCACAGCACACCCTGCACTGTGACCCCAAGACACCACCCATGAGCAGTGACCAGCACTGCAGGAATCCCCAGGCCCCCATCACACTGCAACCTCATGTACCACAGAACCATACAAGCCAGAGCCACCATGAGCACCCAGCAGTGGGTGGCAGCACTATAACAATACTGACTGAAAACCACTCCCACCAGAGACACCTCCCCACGCACACACACACACATACCATGACTATACCACCCCAGATGCCATACACACCACTGCAACTGAGCACCTATAGCCAGCTGCAAATCAGAGACCACCACAGTATTCATATCAAAATATATATTTCAAATATAACAAGAATAAGAAGAAGAACAACTATAACTATGTACAAATATACAAAACAGGGGTGGGGTATGGGTACAAAGGTAGGGGTGGGTAAGGGGCAGGGTGAACAACCGGGAGAGGAAAGGTGGGGTGAGGTGATGGGCAGCTACTGCCTGCCAGCCTGCTCTCCTGCCACCTGGTGCTGGGCCCGGGGCCTCCTCCTGCGCCTCAGACCAGGTTGCTGTAGGTCCAGCAGGATGGTGTGCGAATCCATCGCCACCTGTATCAGCCGCTGCACCGACCTTTCAATGCGGTGCAGGATCCGGACACCTAGGATAAGGGATCAGAGTCAATGGCTGTGACTGAAGCCCACCCATCATGCATGGCATACAGCCAAGTGCCCCGCTCCTGTGATGGACTGCACCCACCCACAGTGACCGTGCACAAGACATGCCCAACCAGGCAGCAACAGCCATGTGTACCACTGCACACACACACACTGCCCATGACCATCACAGCACAACCAAGGCTGTCCAGTGATGTGGCTGCGTGGTGGGAAGTCAGTGCCACAGCCATGTGCCCAGTGAATGCATGGACCACCAGTGATGCACTCACAGACATGCAGTGCCACTGGACAGTGCTGACTGTCACACATCGCGTGCATGGCAGTGTTGTCCATGGATGGTGGCCATGCCCCCCCACAGCATGCAATAGCATCCATGATGTAATGACACTCACCCTCATCAAGCCGCTGCATCTGGGTGCTGCTGCGGCTGTGGCTGCGCTGTTGCTGCTGCTGTGGCTGTGGCTGTTGCACCCTCCTCTGCCAGCCACCCTGGCACCGCCATCCCATGCCTCAGCCTGTGCCTGCCTCCACTCCTCCATGCCTGTGGGAGACAAAGGAAGAGAAAAACAAAAGTGAGATCCCAAAGCAGACAGCCCCTTGCCTCATTGAGTGTGCCTGACCACACATCCAGACCCAAACAGCACACACCTGCAAACACCCTCACAGAAAACCACAGCTCAACCCACCCCCATGCGCAGATTACATTACACAGTCACCCATGCAGACAATACCGGTGCATACACAGCACACCCACCTGGCCTGGGCACAATGCCCCTCCTGGCATGCGACCTGAGGTGCACAAGCAGAGCACACTCCCTCCTCTGCAGGTCGCCGTAGCGGTGCCTGCACTGTTCAGGGGTCCTCCTCCACCCAGTGGCCTGCTCCAGGGCAGCGGTGACCTGCTGCCACACATGGATGCGTGGCACCTGCAGGGGCACACCCTCAAACAGTGAGCCATAGTGGGGCTCCACCACAGCCACCAGGTTGGCTAACTCCAAAGCCCCCCATTGTGGTGCTCTCCTGCGTGCCATTTTCAATATGTACAGTGGCAATATGGCGCTCCACAGCACGGCAACCCCACATGGAAATGTTGCACAATACAACTCCATCACTGCCCATCTCGCTGTTAGGACAGCGCTGTCCAATCCACATCGTGCTGTCACCAAACAGCCAGCGATAGACGCGTCACATGCCAGTCGTACAGTGCCAGGGGCAAGGTCGGGCACAAGGTCATGGGTCAGTGGCACAAGGCCACGCACAGTGCCATCAGAACATCCACCGTCCTGCCGATCAGACACCTGCGTGCCAGTGCCACAGTGGACTAGTGCGCGGTACTGCCACTGCGCCATGTGTGACCAGCGCTGTAGCACCATTGGCACAATGGTGGCCATAGCCCTGGTGCCGATCACGCACAGCGCGTCATCAGCGCGGCAGATGCCTCGCCAAGCTACCTGGGCATGTGCAATGCAGTGTACCACACAGTCACAGATATGCGCCATTGGCTCAACCGGCTCAACCGTGTGCGCAAAAAGCGCTGGTAGCGATATTCAGCGACACATGCAAATCATCTGATCAGCCATTCAAAGGTGCAGTGGCGTGATTAGCATGTCATTAAAGTTGCGCCACACCTCATTTGCATGCATTGCACTATAAATCACCGCGACATTGGGCTCGCTGGCCAGATCCGGTTACTGCAGGTGAGAAGTGAGTTACATGCTGTGTGATGTTCTGGACAATGGTCATGGGAAAACGCTGTAGACTGCACAGTGACAGGTGTCACTCCACCCATACAGACCGACATGACCGAGCAGAGCCAAGGTGAGGGTGAGGATGATGTCGAGGAAGGCCCAACTTCACCAAGGCGGAGACAGAGTCCCTCTTCCAGGCCTACCTGGAAGAGGAGCCACTACTGAGTGGACGGCGGGGCACCCCTCAGGCCCGTGCGGCTGCATGGGAGGGGGTAGCTCGGGCAGTGAACCTGCACGGAAGCCACCAGCGCTCCATGCAGGAATGCAAAAAGAAGATGGGGTCAGACCGCAGGAGGGTGAAGGAGAAGGTGGCAGCCCTCAGGGCGGCACGTGCTGGCACAGACGGGGGCCAGCCAGTGGTGGTGGAGCTGACCCTGGCTGAGGACCGACTGGCTGCATCAATGCAGCGGAGTGCGATTGAGGGCATACGAAGAGGTGGATTCCAGACAGGTGGAAGCCCATCACTGCACGGTATGACATGGTAGTGGTGTTGGGGGGGGGGAAGGTTGATCACATGCACTAACATGTCCTCACTTTCTGTTACAGATCCTGTTCATCTTCAGGGGACAGTGGTGGTGGGATCAGGCAGTGAGGAAGACCTGCCGGAGTTGGAGGAGGGTCCTTCCACCTCTGTCGCCAGCCGACATGCACTGCACCAGCATGCACGCCTGGCTGGCACCTCTGTTGTCGGTGAGTCAGGTGTGGGGGGTGCACAGCCTGTGTCTCAGCAGTCTGGCATGCAAGCATGCCAGCACGCTGCGACCGCGGCTGTAGCACGTACCTGCACCATTGATAGCGCAAGGACTGCAATGAGCAGTAACACGTGTGTGTCCCATGGCGGACACACAACGAGGCCAGCACGTGTCCCTGGGCCTAGCTGGTTCAAGCGTGTGTGCCAGCATGTCGGCACAGTCCCAGGCTGTGCCTGTCAGCACCGGTGGGGCAGCACGGTGGCTGTGCAGGTGTCTGGCACTGTTGCGGCCACAGCAGTGGAAAGAGTGGTCCCTGGGGCTAGCGGTTGGAAGGGCAGCAGCAGCGGTCATCCACCAGGTCTGGGGTACAGTGTCCAGCGGTGGCATGCACCGCCCTTTGATATGCCCATTCCTGGTCCTGGTGAACAGCGCCCACCCTCAAGGGGTGTTGAGCATCAGGACCTTCCATACCCTGGGGGACAGGATGCCATTGTGGCAGAGTACCCATTTGAAGAGCACACCCTCATGCTGTGGGAATCACTACAGCAGCAAAGGCGGGTTGCAACGTCCATGGAGGCACTGTGCGTGGCTGTGGAGTGACAAAGCAGGGACTGTGCTCTGATCCTTTCAGAGATGGTCCAAATGCACGGATGGGCGTGACCGCCGCCATTGACAGAGCAGACCCAGGCATTGAGTAAGCTGTCGTGGCGGCATTAGGCTACAACAGGTGCCCGTACCACGCACTACCCACACGAAATGCGCGCTCTCCACTCCCATTCCACAGACGTGCGACACCCAGCCTGTCAATGCGGGTTCTATTGTGAACAACCCGAGCACCCTGGTGCAGGTATGTTCAGCATGCAGACCCTGTGCGGACAAGGTTGCGTTTGCGCGGTGGGACGCCTGGTGGTCCATCAGTGCCACCCCATGTGGCCCCTGCTCAGCCTGCCAATGCTGTTGGGTCACGGCAGGGCTGCCCACGCATCCATGGTGGCTGTGGAACAGTGCAACATGACTGACCTGTCTCCCAGTGCGGGCCCTGTCTGGTGCTGCCCTGTGTGCAATGTGTGTCATGGTGGGCAGTGCACTGGTGGGTGCCCTGCCCAACACGCCGACACACGGACCACCTGCACACCCTCCCAACTACAGTCCACAGGTGCGTGTGCATGATGATGCCTGCATTGTACTGTACAAAGGTAAAGGGTGCCCAGCATCTGACACACGTACTTGGACAGTACAGGTGGTGGGGGTGGTCTGTGGATCTGTGTGTTTGCCATGTCTGTTCTGCTCTGCTGTGCACCTGCCCATGTACGCTTTGTGCCTGGTGTGTGTGTGTGTCTATATGACTGTTCACCCTTCCCTGATGGTGTGTTTGTGTGCCTGGACCCTTCCACCTCCCTTGCTGTCATGCACCCCTGGTGTGTTACCCTGTGTGCCTGTGGGTTGCACCTGGACAGTGTTGGTTGCACAAGGCCCCTTGACTTACCTGTGTCATGCATAATGCTCCTCTGTGATGGTGTCCCAGTGCAGCTGGGCCTGCTGGATCAGTCGGGGGTCCCGCCATCCTAGGGGGGGCTGCTCGTCACCATCATCACTGGCGCTGCTGGCATCCCCATCGCTGTCCCCCTCCTCAACCTATATGGCTATCTCACAGTCTTTGGCCATGTTGTGCAGGATACAACAGGCCAGGAATATCCCACAGGCCTTTGAGGGGCTGTACTGTAGGGCACCACTGGAGGTGTCTAGGCATCAGAAGCATGCCTTTAGCATCCCAAACACCCACTCGATAATGTTGCGTGTGGCGGCATGTGCCTCATTATAGCGTTGCTGCGATGGGGTCATGTGGGCGCACAATGCAGTGTGAGCAGCCAGGGACAGAGTGGTATCTGCTGTCACCTGTGTGGAGATAGTGGAGATCAGTCACATGTTCGGGTCCTGTGCCCATATCCTGTGTGCCCACTACCATGGCACCTGTGGTCCACCCTTGCCCGAGTTTGCAGATTCCTACATGGTACTCACCCACTAGATGGCCTGTGGGGATGTCCCCACTCTCAAATCGATGGCACAGTGTGGACTGATGCCATATGAAGGCATCATGTGCTCTGCCAGGGTGTGTGGCACAGACATTGATTATGCGCCCAGTGGCACCACACACACCACCTGGAAGTTGACACTGGAAAAGCCCTTCCTGTTCCTATATGCGGCCCCATCAGGGCCAGGTGGCATGTGAATGGCCACATGGGTGCAGTCTATGGCCCCTAGCACACCAGGCACATCGTGCTACCTGTGGAACTCCTGCATGTTTGCTGTGCGGCTCTGCTGCGTGCTGGGGAAATGGATGTGCTCCACAGCATGTGGCAGCAATGCGCTGAGGGATGGGTGGAGGATGCATGGCGTGACGACTGTGTGATGCCTGTGGTGTCCCTGTCAGCCTCTGGAAGGTGCCTGTGGTGAGCAGGCACATGCGGCTGTCCTTAGTCTCCACTGACAGGCGTGACTCCGTCGTCAGAGTGCCTGCATCACATCACTGCACAGCTCACAGAGCTGCCTCAGTATGCCCTGTTCAAGGCGGTGCCCGGCCCACGATCTCTACATCTGTGTACAGCTCAAAGCTGATGCGGGCACAGTACTGCCTGTTGGGGCGTGCGCGACAGCCCTTCCGCGACCACGTCCCCTGCAGCTTGCATTTCTCACCCCCTCATTACAGCTTCCATGTGGAAGCTGCCACTATCCATCTCCCTGGCTCATGACCCCGGCTGATGTTGCTCTGTTACCCCTGCTGTCCCGACTGCTACTTCCACTGCACCAGGTACCCCGCTGGCTCCTCTGCAGCCTATGGCCCACACTGCTTCCCTTGCCTGCTCTGTTCTGGCCTGTCACTGTCTGTCTGTCTCTCTCTCTCTCTCTCTCTTTCTCGCTTGGCATCCCTGTAGCGTTCTTGTGCCTCTTCCTTGAGCCTTTTTATTTTGGCTCATTTCTGCTGTGGCGCACCTTCTGGCTGTTCAGCTCTTGCGCATTGCGCAAGTCTTTGAATATCGCATTGCGCTCTTTATGCATGGGTCCACCCCCTTTGGTTGCGCATGCCTTCATTTGCATTGCGCTGTTGCTCAGCCTGTTTTCAGTGGCGCAACTGCCTCCTGCTGAATATTGCAGAATGGCGCAATTTCAGACTTACGCATGTGCACCCCTGTTGTGCATGGCGCAACCCCTTTGAATATCCCACCCTGAGTGTTTTTGATGATGACATTTTACTTATTATAAAAATTTGAAACTTTCACTCACAGCTTTCCTAAACTTACGTAAGAATGTTCATCTTTTTCAGGATATGTTATAAATAAAAGTAAGTCTGTGATTATGAAACTATCAAGAGCAAAACCAATACAAATAGGGGAATTTGAAAAAGACTTTAAAGTTCAAGGTGTTATAAAATATCTAGGTGTTTATATTACTACTGATTAAACAAAAAAACATTAAGTTAAATTATGACTAAGCTAAACAAAAGGTAGCTTTTTGTTAGATAAATGGTTCATCTTTATCCTTGTGGGGTAAAATCGATACAGTAAAAATGATGGCTTTGCCACATTTCATATTTGTAATCTAAAATATTTTAGGAGCTCCATCCTTAGTATGGTTTCAGGATATTAAAAGGAATATGATTACATTTCTCTGGGGAGGGGGGTGGTAAACCCAGAATAGCATGGGATGTGTTAAAGGTGTTAAAAGTCAGAGAAGGGATGGGGTGCCCGGACTTTTTATGTTACTTACAAGCTCATGTCATTTCAATGTTCTATCAGTGGACTTTCCACCCAAATAAAGATAATATTACATTTCAGGAAATGATATACCCTGACTGTCAATTGCAAAAAAATGATTTAAAAAATATATTTTTAGACCTAGAATTAATTAAACATGGTTCACATGTACTAACATCATGGTTTCAATTGATTAGAAAATATCTTAAACACCCTGTATTACTCCAATTACCTTGGATTTATATGCCTATACACGCTAATAGTAATTTATGGGGTCAAGCTTATTCTACCTTTCTGTTTAAAATGCTTCAAGGAAAAGGAATTAAAATTTGGAAAGATATAATAATAGAAGGGCAGTTTTGGTCATATAAACAAATGATCACTTAAATAACAGGATATAACTGTAATCAAATCCAATATTACTCTTTACGTAAGAAATTCTTAAAATGAAGACTATATTCAGTACAAATTTTATTGATTTGTATAATATGGTTAAAACTTGAAGGTGTTTATATATGAAAAGGCAACATAAATTAATTACTAGATTTTATAAAATCATGGTGAATAGTAATCCACATATTTTGAATAGAATGAATGTAAATGGTTTAAAGAGTCACAAATCAATTTAACCACAATTCAATGGGAGCTTATACGCATTCAGAATAACAAATTATATGTTTCGCAAAAATAAATCAATAAAAGGAAGATTTTAGATACAGCTTATATAACTCCATCACAAATAGCTAAATATAATCCCGTTCATTTAAAACTTTGTTGGCATGGATGTAAAGTTCAAGTTCAAGTTTATTGCAGGAAAACTCCATTGAGGAGGCTCATTCACAAGGAGGTCCTGATACATATAGACTAAGCAATGTACAAATACAGATAGGTAATAACAGTAAATACATAAATTACGCATTACATGATAGAGGCTGAATATACATACAAGGCTCCACAATGATGAGCACAGGTGGTAAACACTAGTTTAATACAGGAAATGACTTACAGGTTGCATATTGATAAATGAACATGAGGACTGGTGTTTGCAGTATATATATTTTGGCAGCTAGAACAAACAGAATACAACTGATAAGGGGTAGGAGTGATTTGATAGTGTAGACTTTATATATATATATATATATATATATATATATATATATATATATAAAAGATAAAGGTACATTGGTGCACTGTTTATGGTTTTGTCCGAGAATTTATACTTGGTGGGAAAAAACACAAAAATATATTAAAGATATGCAAGTGGATGTTCCTTTGAGTACTGATAAATACTTATTTAATAATCTTATAGAGATGAATTGGAGTTTACTTCCAGAAAAGATTTATATGCTTGCTACGATGTCAACTAAAAGATTAATTTTGGAGCACTGGAAAGATACAGAGCTTTCATCATTTGATTACTATAAATGGTGGGCTATTTTTCAAGAAACTTTAGGATATGAAAAACTAATTTATAATTTGGTAAATGAAATGGATGATGTATATGGGTCAACATGGAAAACTATACAAAATATGATTCCACCTTTGAAGAGACTGTATTAAATAAATAAGGGCATTCCCATACCTCTTGAAAGTCATGAATATAATCTACTTTGTTCCTGTAGTTTTGCTAACAATGTTACATAGGTTCTGTAAATCTTCCCTGTATAATGGTGAAATGATTATGTAGATGTCCCTTAAGGATGCAGCCACGGGGGGCAGGGAGGGGGGCTTTAAGAATGAAATGTTTATTACATAAATTATGTTTAACAGTGAATGAATATATGAAATGTTTTCTTTGATGTTTCTTTTTCTAAAACTCTAAAAAAGGTCTTCAATCTCCTGTTCAGCCTGTTCTTCCTTTGTATCCGGATTGGGGATACCCTGAGAATCGAGGAAGGGAGTGGCCATTAAAAGAGATTCAAATAGCTTTACTCCTTCCTTATCATGCACCCACAGCCTTGCAGGGTATCTGAAGTAAGCCTTATGTCCCTTATCTCACGGAGTCTTTACCACGAGCAGGACCATTTTACATTTGGCAAGCATTAAGGGGGGGGTCCTGATCCACATATATCTTTTGATCATCAAGATTAAGAACTCGTTTAGCCCATGCCCTCTTTAGCATTTTTCTTTGGTAGTATACCTCATGAATTTAACAATGACAGACCTAGGGGTGCACCCTGTTTTGGTTTGGGTGCAATAGCACAGTGTGCATATTCAATTTCAGTTTTAAAGTCCTCCCCCAGGTCCAGTTCAGTCTTCAGCCAAGTATCCACATAGTCTTCCATGCGGGGGGGTCCACCCCCTTCGGGAAGCCAAAAATACGGATGTTATTGTGGCAAGCTCTTGCCTCAGCATCCTCAGCCCTCATTGTTAACTCTCTTCCATCTGTGGAGATATGCCATGGATCTGCTAAAGGCCATGTGCTCTGTTTGTAGGCCCTCCACATGCATTTCCACTGCAGCAGTACGTGCTTCTAATTTTTATGTTAATTGTGCGCATGTGCAAGAAACATGTTGCAGCAGGTTGTGGAGGTGGGGCCCTGTTGTGGCCAATGCCCCCACTGCTTTTGGAGGCTTGGCCTACTTTCTCCAATGGGGTGGAACACTGCTGCTGACACTAGTTCAGCCAGCGTGCCACAACCTTGAAACATTTCAGCTGCTGCAATCAGGGGATACCCTGTCATTACAGCATCTGCCATGCTGCAGTGAGGGAGCAACCCATTATTTCAGGGCGGTCACTTGCCTTCCCTCGACCCAGTTTGCTGACAGGGAGTCCAGTCCCTGTCAGTTTCTGGTGTCTGCTGAGGGGTTGCCCAATCCCCCTTGGCATCATGTCCCTTCAACCTGTTTCTTTGCTGATGGGGGTGCCCAATCCCCATCAGCATGTTCCCCCGATTTCTTGTGTGCTGAGGGGGAGCCCAATCAATCTTGGCTTATAAGTCCCCCCCAGTATGTGCTGATGGGGGTGCCCAATCCCCATCAGCTCCAGTCCCCCTAACACAGAACATGCAGGTGGCACACTGGGAGCTGACCCCATTGTGCCAAAAGTACCTGTGAAATGGAAAAACCATCCCTCGAAGTCTATTTTTTTATTACCCCTGTAAAAAAGAAAAAGATCCCTCACTGTCTGCGCTCCCTCCCGCAACCCGTGCCTACCCTCTGGGCACCCTGCCTTCCCACACACACCCTCACCCCATACTTACCTGCGGAAGCCAGCACGATGACCTTCGGTGGACCGGGAGCTTGTCTGCACTCTTCGAAGCCAACCGTGAACTGAAGAAATGCCGGTAGCTGTATAATGATATGAATAGGGTTTTTTCAACTTTGTTGCATATCTCAGGCATTTTTTGGAATTTTGGCACCAAATTTTCAAAATGGGGTTATTGGGACTGTCATGGCATTATTTAGTACTGAAAGGTGATTTACGGTCACTGCATGGAATCACCATTTGGGACCTATTAATGAAATGAAAGTGCCAGTGTTCATGAGGTGGGCTCTCAAAAAGCCTATGTTGCAAATTCAGTGGAAAAATCCAACAAATGACTGTTTTACAAGCGTGCATTGCGCAGTTGCTATGCACGCTTGTAACTTTGCGAACTTGCAATATTTTCCACCAGATTTTCAACATAGTGGCATTTTTTCACACCTCCATATGAACAGTACAGCTGTCATTTTTCCCATCCTGGCTGAAATGTATTTTTGGACTTCCGGCAGAAGTAGCATGGTTGTGAGGGAAATCAGTGTTTGGCACAGATTAAGAAAATGACAGTGACACTGTTTATGAGCTGAGGTCCTAAAATGCCTATGTTAAAATTTGGTGACGATAGTCCATCAAATGATTGTGTTAGCAGCATCGTTGAGCTGTTTCCACGCACCTTTTAACTTTGCAAATTTGGAATATTGTCATGCCAGATTTTCAGCACTGGCATTTTTCACACCTCCTTATGAACAGTACAGCTGTCACTTTTCACATCCTGACAGAAATGTGTTTTTGCACTTCCAGAACAGAATAGCATGGTCGCTGAGGGAAATCAGTGTTCGGCACAGATTAAGAAAATGACAGTGACACGGTTTATGAGCTGAGGTCCTAAAATCCCTATGTTGAAAATTTGGTGACAGAAGTCCATAAAATGACTGTGTTAGAAGTATGCGTTGAGCTGTTTCACACACCCTTGTAACTCATAAATCTGGAATTTTTTCCACTACATTTTCAGACACTGGCATTTTTCATACCTCCTTATGAACAGTACAGCTATCATTTTTCACATCCTGGCTGAAATATGTTTTGCACTTCTGGCACAGAATAGCACAGTTGCTGTGGGAAATCAGTGTTTGGGACAGATTAAGATCGAGCTAGTGAGAGGGGGGTGGCCGAGCTCAACCGAGCTCTGTCGAGAGACTGCTGCAGATTTCTCTGTTGGCAGAAAAGACCCCAATACAGGCAGGGCCCAGTATAAAGACGGCCTGCAAGCGCTGGAATGGAATGAGAGAGCAAGTGAGGGAGCTGGAGTGAGCGAGCTCAGCGGAGCTCTGTTAGGACTGCTGCAGACTTCTCTGTGGGCAGTAAAAGGCATCAATGCTGGCAGGGGCCCAATACAAATGGGCAGTCTGCAGCGGTGGGAGAAACAGAATGAGCAAATGAGAGTGGGGAGTGAGAGAGCTCAACAGAGTGCTATCAGGACTACTGTAGATTTCTTTGAGGGCAGAAAAAGATGCCAACACAGGCAGGAGCCCAGTACAAAAGGGCAGCCTGCAGTCCTGGAAGAAACGGAATGAGTGAGTGAGAGAGGGGGAGGGAGTGAGCGAGCGCTATGGAGCTCTGTCGGGACTGCTGTGGATTTCTTTGTGGGCAGAATAAGGTGCCAATGGAGGCAGGAGCCCAGTACAAAAGGGCAGCCTGCAGCGCCGGGAGAAACGGAATGAGCGAGTGAGAGAGGGGGAGTGAGTGAGCACAAGGTTTTGTTGGGACAGCTATGAACTGGCTTTATTGGGCAGAAAAAGGCACCCAATAAAGGCAAGAGCCAAGTACAAAGAGCAGCCTGCAGTGCAGGAGAAACAGAAAGAGTGAGTGAGAGGGCGGGGGAGAGAGCAAGCTCAATGGAACTGTTTCGGGACTGCTGTGGATTTCTTTGTGAGCAGAAAAAGGTGCCAATGCAAGCAGGGGCCCAGTAGAAAAGGGCAGCCTACAGCGTCAGGAGAAATAGAACAAGCGAGTGAGACAGGGGGAGTGAGCAAGCTCAATGGAGCTCTGCTGGAACTTTAGAGTTGCCCACCCTCCTGCCCAGAGTCCTCTGTTGTCCTATATTACAGCAGGGTCTCTGTAGTGCAGACAAAGCAATGGTTGGATGCTTTTAGAATTGCTGTAATAATACAGATTAAGTTGTCCTGTTTATTTCTGTAACTGAGCTAAGTACTGAGCTATAGTGTTGTGATTGCTGTAATAATACATATTTATTTGTTCTGTTTATTTCAAACAACATGAATTTTTGCTGTATTCTGACTATTGCAGTTAGCCCCCGCACTCAAACTGCCCTGGAGAAGAGGGTTAATTTTCAGGGAGCATAGAATGTTGCACTCGAGCTCGGTTCAAACCTCTGTCTGCTGCACTGTGAAGCGCAATTGTCAGATTCTTTACTCCGCCTAACTGAACGGTCACTCCAGAGATTTCTTCTTTTGCTTGGGTTTGAAAGTCGGATAAAGTCCTCAGTTTGATCTATTATTTTTGGCAAGTTTCAGTTCAGATGTCTGTCTGTGGCACAGTAAGTACTAGGTAGTGAACTAGACATAGTAAACGTGTGGAAATTGTAAAACTGATTTTTTGACCAGTTGGGCTGAACCGGCCATTTAGTGAATTATATATTCTGTCTTTGTTTCTAAACTTAGAGTGTGGTTACTGGTCCTTATCGGTTTAAAAAATAACGCATTTTTCTTGTGGTTTTTTCCAATACCCGTGACATGGTTAGAAACCGATAAGGGTCTCTTGCCTGATTGTTTGCCATAAAAAGGGTAAGTTTGTGGTTAGGATGGCTATGTCTGAGAAACCCAAAAGCAAACCCGAACCCATTGGGTTTCAACACTGCAGTGTTTGTGGGGAAGTCTTTGCGAGGCTGATCTCCACACTACCTGTGTTTATTGTCTGGGGTTTGACCACCTCGATTCAGACTGCCAAATCTGTAAACATTTCCCTAAGTCTACCCTGGAAAAAAGATTAGGTAGGCTTAGGGATAAGGAGGCCAAGAAGTCTGTTGACTCAGATGGCCAGCCCAGTTCAGTTCCGACTGAACCTGAGGGCGTGCCCTCTGACCAGGGTGATACTTCTTCAGGCAAGAGGAGGGCCGATCCTGAGAGATCAGCCCCTACAAATAGAAAAAGAAATGAAAAATCGTCTGGTTCAAATCCAGAGACCCATTTTCTGACCACCGAGGAAACTGCCAAAGCGATAAGGATTGAAGAATCACTTTGCCCGGTTCCATCTGATCCGGTGCCTTCTGGCAGGCGATTGGTTCGGTCAGTTCCTCCGGTTCAAGATTATGCCCCTGAAGATTTCTATGAACCAGATTTGGAGGGGGATGAAAATGATGATGATGATGACAATGGTATGGAAGGTCTGGATGAGCCCATTGAACCAGACGTCTCCCCAGACAGGCCTTCTGGTATTTCCCCTCCTAGGCTTTCTGAGTCCCCTTCCCACTTCATGTTTTACAGGAAAGTGGCAGAAACCCTTCAGCTCCCTGTGGAAGAAGCTGTGGGAACAAGAGGAACTTGATTATGTATGATGATGGACATCCAGAGTCCAGGATACTGTCTAGTCTCCTTCATAAGTCTTTTGGGAAACAGACACAAAAGATTTTAAAACTCAAATTCTGTACTCTTCTAATAGAAGCAGAAGGATGGACAAAGGTACACCTTATCAGGTCTGGTGCAAGTACTTGTGTCAACCAATGCAGCCATGTTGGGGTTGTGCAGGCTGCACCTGTGATAAGGTTAATATACCCCAGCTTCACTACACCCCAGATAAAGACTCTAGGAAGCTGGGTGCCATGGCAAAGAAACAGTACATGGCATCTACCTTGGGACTCAGGCAGGCTAATTATATGGCCTATGCAGCCAGGTACCAGAAGTCCAGGTGGGACACTGTATTGGCACTGGCTAAGCAGGCCTCCCCCAGCTAGCCTCAGAGCTGGAGGGGGTGGCTGCTGATGGGACTGAGGCATCTAAGGTACAGTTCCATGCTGCTGTGGACTCCAATGATGTGTCATCTAGAGTCGTGGCTACATCTGTGGCTCTTCAGAGAAAGGCTTGGCTCAGATGTACTTGCCTCTCACAGGACACCCAGGCTATGGCCATGGATTACTCTGTGGTGGGTAATTCTCTGTTTGGAGAGCAGACAGAGAATTACATGAAAAAGATGGATGAGTATAGGACCACCTATAGGAGTGCATAGGCCAAGGAAAGGCAGGCAACTCCTCAAAGGCAGCAAGCTAGGGGCAGGGACAGGCCTTTTCATAAGCCTTTCTACCAAGCAAAACCTCTTCTCCCTTTCCTCAGAGGAGTTCTTCAGAGGGAGGCTTGAAGGGGGATGATGAGGCTGCATCCACCTCAACCTAAAATCCTGCCAGGCAGACACCCTGATGTGTCAGCCGGGTTACCACCCCCATTCCTGTAGGAGGCAGGCTGACTTACTTCTTCTGGGACAAGATAATATGCACCGCAAGACAAGTGGGTCCTGGAGGTGGTAAGCCAGGGCTAGTTCTCACAGCTTCAAGAAATTTCCAGAAGCTGAGGCAGATCTTTTCCACTGCAAGCATCTCAAAACCGTTGCCCTAGAGGCAGGGTTTCATCTCTACTACCTCTAAAGGCTGAAGAGAGTTACATTACTGCACAGGTGTACAGACCTATACTCCAAGTACTTTCTTACCCCAAAAAGACAGGGGGTAGCCCATCCAGACTTAAGATACCTGAACAAACATCTTTTAAACCAAAATTCAAAATGGTGACTCTAGGGAATAATCCTTCCCTCTCTAAGGCCGGGGGACTGGCTAGCCTCCCTGGACTGAAAAGATGCCTACTTTCACATTCCCATCAGGTGCTCTCACAGAAAGTACCTCAGGTTTGAATTGCCTTCAGGCCATTATCAGTTCAAAGCTATGCCCTTTGGCCTGACATCGGTTCCAGTGGTATTCACAAAATGCCTAGCAATAGCAGTGGCCTTTTTAAGAAGGAAAATATTTCCATATTTCCATACCTGGATGACTGGCTTATTGTGGGTCAGTCCCCAGACTAAGTCAAGACAGACCTGAAAGTGACTCAGCAAGTGCTCACTTCCCTAGGATTCCTTCTCAATCTTCCCAAGTCAGTTCTCCAGCCTGTACAGCTCCTCTCCTTCATAGGGACAGAGTTGGATACAGTCAAAGCAAGACCTTTTCTTCCCCTGGAAAGAGCAAGGGCTATTGCAGAGCTGGCTTTCATTCCACCTTCTGGTCTCTCAGCCAGCAAGGCACTGCCTTCAGCTTCTGGGCCACATTGCAGCTTCTACAGCAGTGGTCAAGGGCCAATTCAGATGAGGGACATTAAGTTTTCATCTGAGGGCCTTTTGATCTCAGAAGAAAGTTCTGTAAGCAAACTAGTACCAGAGACTCAGACTCTGATCCAGGCTCTCAATGGTGGCAGGATCAGGGCAACCTCAGGCAAGGAGTCCCATTCATCACCCAGTCTTAATCTGTGGTCCTAACCACGGATGCTTCTCTATTGGGGCGGGGAGCCCATCTGGGAGCTCTCACAGCTGAGGGACTATGATCCCCTCAGGAATCCCTTCTTCATATCAATCTCTTGGAACTCAGGGCAGTCTTTCTGGCCCTGCAAGCTTTCTTTCAGTCAGTGCAGAACAAGGTGGTTCAGTCCAGGGCAGACAACACCACCATGTGGTACATCAACAAGCAGGGGCACTCAGTCCACGGCCTTGTGTATGGAAGCCATGAAATTGTGGTCCTTAGCTTATACTCTGCAGACCTCTCTGATAGCAGTCCACCTTCCAGGGAAGGACAAACAACACCTAGCAGATGCATTGGCTTAGCAGGATCTCCCAGGGCCATACGAATGGTCCCTAAGGACCCTCTGGTGTTGAAAGTGATTTTTTCCAGGTGGGGGCACTCCAGAGATAGATCCTTTGCAGCCCCAGACAATCACCAACTTCCTCTGTTTTGTTGCAGACCCCAGTCTTGGGCTCAGTCCTCTGGATGCTCTGATTTTGAACTGGGAAGGGGAATTTCTATATGCCTTCCCTCCCTTTCCTCTACTGTTCAAGGTTCTGGTCAAGATAAGGTCACAACCCTGCAAAGTGATTCTGATTGCTCCAGACTGGGCCAGGCAGCCTTGGTACCCCCTGTTGCTGTCTCTAGCAGTCCATCTTCCCCTGTCTCTTCCCAGGAATTACAACCTGTTAACCTCCTCTCAGGGGAGGATTTGGGACCCAATCTTGAGTCTCTCAATCTCAAGGTATGGCTCTTAAAGAGTTACAGTATGCAGATTTGTATCTGTCCCAAGGGTTCTGGATATTCTTAAAGCCTCTCAAAAGCCTACCACCAGAAAAGCGTATAACTCCAAATGGAAAAGATTCAGTATTTGTTGTTCCAAGAAGCATATATCCCCAGACACAGGTGAATTGTCTACAGTTCTGGATTATATGGTTCATCTTAATGGCCTAGGCCTCAGACCAGCTACTCTCAAAGTAAATTTGTCAGCTGTTTCTGCTTTTCTGTCAGTGGGAAAGCCTTCCTCACTATCATCTCACCCTGTATTCTGTACATTTTTCAAGGGATTGCTCCATACCAATCCCCCCTTTAGGGATCCTATCCCTGCTTGGGATCTTAATGTTTGCATTGCTCAGCTTATGCAACCCCCTTTTGAGCCTTTGTCTTCAGCAAAGCTTAAGTACTTGACTTGGAAAACTGTGTTCCTGGTAGCTATTACCACTGCCAGGCGTGTTAGTGAATTGCAAGCTCTGTCAGTGGAGCCTGATTTTATCTCATTTCATAGAAATAAGGTGGTCCTTAGAACTAATAGGAGGTTTTTACCTAAAGTGGTTTCAGATTTTCATCTGAACCAATCTGTGTCTCTCCCTGTGTTTTTCACTGATCATTCTTCTTCAGGAGAAAGAAGTTTACACAGTTTGGATGTTAAAAGACCCCTTAGTTTCTACATTGAACATATTAAGACTCACAGATTTGACTCCCTCAGTTGTTTCTCCTTATGGGGAAGTAGGGAAGGGCAAACCTGCCACTAACAGAACTATTGCCAGGTGGATTGTCTCTTGTATTCAATTCTGCTATGAGAAATGAAACGAAAATACCTCCATCAGGTCTGAGGGGCTCATTGGAAACTAGAGGTACAGCTGCTTCCCTGGCTGGCAGCCAAAGGATATTCCTTTGCTAGAGATATGAAAAGCGACCACCTGGAAAACGACATACCATTTACCAAGCATTACTCCCTGGACATTCCAGGCTAGGTGTGATGCTCGGTTCTACAGCAATACTGCACAGCCTATTCCTAAGGTGAGGTTCAATTCCCTCCTCCATGGAGTGTGCATGATAGTCTGCAATAGTCAGAATACAGCAAGACTTCATGTTGTTTGAAGAAAAATTACTCACCTTAGTAATTATGTTTCTTCTAATGGAGTCTTGCTGTGTTCTTACCTCCTCACTGCCTCTCAGAACCTGTTTTGGGAAGTGGGCTGTGGGTGATCACCCCAGAGGTGCATTTGAGCCTCCCTCCCACTTGGGGGTTATATTATTAATTTAACAGTCTTAAGTTGTTCACTACCTGGTTTTGATTTTGGATTTCTTGACTTGGGCCTTTTGGGATCAAAATATTTGTGTAACCCAGGTGGTGCTATCCCAAAGTTTCTACCCTGCCTGCTTGACTACTAATAACTGGGTTGAGGGCCTGGGTTCTATAGTGGGGTGCCTCACCAGAGGTCAGGGTTTGCAGAGATTCAGACTAGCTTGGTCACAGCCCTCTGGGACCACTGAGACCCCTTTTATTCCCTCTAGTGGCTCGCACAGCACACATGAGTTACAGTCCCAATACCCCACATATACACACTGTTCATTCATAAAGTACCACTTACCCTTGAGACTGATTCTGCAGCATGTCTCTGAGGACCCCTGTAAAATAAGGTTAAACAACATACACAGCGAAATACAATACTGTTTCCATAAGTACCAACACCACAGACAGTTTACAAATCTGATTTATTTAGGGGACAGTAACAAGAAGGGGGTCAATCAGGTTGATTTGGTTTGGAAATATTCAAATCACAGTACTGTGCACACATACAGGGTCTGAAAAGTCACACTCTGGGTAGCCAGGTTGGGGGGGTAGCCAGGTCCATTGCTCGGGGTTGGCCAGCAGGTGCAGATGGATAGGGCCCTGTAGAAGAAAATATATGCACAATACCCAATTGTAATCGGAAGCTGGATGGCTCAGTCCATTAAGCAGTGAAACAACAAGAATTAGATGACACACTTGTGACTGAAAACAGGCTGCAGGAGAATACCCTGATTTGTACTCACAATACCCAAACTGAGGACTAGATGGTGGATGTTCTTCTGGATTGCCAGAACAACAGAGTATGGAGACAAGGTCCTTGTGACTGGACCCACTGCAGTTGATAGCAAGCAGTTCAGTCGAGACAAGCTGGGGTTTGCTTCCAGCTTCAACACACAGCACACAGTACAGAGGTTAAAATAGCAATTCCCCCATAACACTATAACACATTCATATGTAAAGGAAAGTACTATACCAGGCAGGCTGCTCCTCGATCCTGATCGCACTTACTGCAAAATACCTGGGAGCACACACAGCAGCTTCAGTTCCTGACAGAACGAGCATGATTCAGCAATTTTTCCAGTCTTCTACAGGGAAAGCCTGGTTCCCACTCTTCAGACTTCCTTCTTTCTCCTCATAAATTGTATTCAGTCTGAAATGGCACTTACAATAGCTGCAGGCTGAACCTCAGGGCATCACATGCACTTCCCATGCAAAACTATACACTGCAGAAGCACAGAGCTCCTACCATCTTCACTGTCACAACTGATCTGATCTTGCTAGTCATAGATCAGGGCATTTCCTTTAGCTCCACACCATTCTGTTGGCTGGTTAGGCTGCCACTCACAATAAGACTCCCTCTGTTGGTGGAAAAAGGTGCCAAGGTCAAAACTACATTTCCCAGAGTCACTGCCCATACAATCCTCTTGTGGCTGGCCCAAAATTAAGAGTCCAAGTTCTGATTCATCCACAGGCTCCCTTTTAGGGCTCCCTTAACCCAGTTGGCCCAGCACAGCAGTTTAGGTCCAAAATGGAGGGGTAATGCATGTAGAGTCCCAGCTACAATAAAAGCAGGTTAGACAAACTACAATTTTGCTAATGCTTTAAATGACTACAGGCAAACAATTACAGCTTTCAGATGGGCTCCCTTTGCACTTCCAGCGACCGCAAAATGGAGTGATTAATCCACAGCTCAGGCAGGATTCGAGCATTAAATACACAGTCCCCCCATACAAACTAATTAAGTCTGCAAGCAGACAGCTCTTAAAGAGACAGTACATGGAGGCTCAAATAGCACTCACTTGGAACCACATTTAAACAGCTCAGACACCGAACACCACAAAGACTTGGAGCATTCAGGCAAGCTCCTGGAAGACTTTTGGGAACCCCCATTTGCAGGGGGGTTACATTTGGTTGCCATTTTCTAGTAAACATTTTACAGTTTCCACATAGTAGTTAGTTAGTATTAGCTTGTAAGAATCTGACGGTTGCACTTCAAAGAACTGATCTTCTCTCCAGGGCAGTTTGAGTGTGGGAGCTAACTGTAATAGTCAGAATACAGCAAGACTTCATTAGAAAACATAATTACTAAGGTGAGTAGTTTTTCTTCTCTAACTGAGCTGAGTAGTAAATTTGGTAGAAAAAAAATCCAAAATGACTGTTTCTGAGTGTCGTTAGCGGCAGTTGCTTTCTGCGCTCATAACTTTACAAATTTGCAATATTTTCAGTACAGATTTTCAACGTGGGCATTTTTCCACACCTCTTTATGAACAGTACAGCTGTCATTTTCACATCCTGGCCAAAATGCATTTTCGTACTTCAGGTGCAGAATAGCATGGTCGCTGTGGGGAAATCAGTGTTCAGGACACATTAAGAAAACCACAGTGACACTGTTCATGAGCAGAATTCCTAAAATGTCTATGGTGAAAATTTTGTGATGAAAGTCCATAAAATGACTGTGTTATGAGCGTGCATTGTGCAGTTTCCACGCACCCTTGTAACTTCACAAATTAGTAATATTTTCCTGCCAGATTTTCAGCACTGGCATTTTTCACACCTCCTTATGAACAGTACAGCTGTCATTTTTCACATCCTGGCCAAAATCTGTTTTCACGCTTCAGGTGCAGAATAGCGCAGTCGCTTTGGGAAATCAGTGTTTGGGACAGATTAGGATTGAGTGAGTGAGAGAGGGGGAGGGACCAAGCTCAACTGAGCTCTGTTGGGACTGCTGCAGATTTCTTTGTGGGCAGAAAAAGGTGCCAATGCAGGTAGGAGCCCAGTACAAAAGGGTAGCCTGCAGTGCTAGGAGAAACAGAACAAGCAAGTGAGCGAGGGAGAGTGAGCGAGCTCAACGGAGCTCTGTTGGGACTGCTGCAGATTCTTTTGTGGGCAGAAAAAGGCATCAATGCAGGGAGGGTCCCAGTACAAATGGGTAGCCTGCAGCAGTGGGAGAGACAGAATGAGCGAGTGAGAGAGGGGGAGTGAGTGAGCTCATTGGAGTTCTATCAGAACTGCTGCAGATTTTTTTGTGGGCAGAAAAAGGTGCAAATGCAGGCAGGAGCCCAGTACAAAAGGGCAGCCTGCAGCGCTGGGAGAAACAGAACGAGCGAGTGAGAGATGGGGAGTGAACAAGCTCAACAGAGCTCTGTCGGGACTGCTACATATTTCTTTGTGGGCAGAAAAAGGCACCAATGGAGGCAGGAGCCCAGTATAAAAGGGCAGCCTGCAGCACCGGGAGAAACAGAATGAGCGAGTGAGAGATGGGGAGTGAGCAAGCTCAACAGAGCTCTGTCAGGACTGCTGCAGATTTCTTTGTGGGCAGAGAAAGGCACCAATGGAGGTAGGAGCCCAGTATAAAAGGGCAGCCTGCAGCACCGGGAGAAACAGAATGAATGAGTGAGAGAGGGGGAGTGAGTGAGGTCAATGGAGCTCTGTCGGAACAGCTGTGAACTTCTTTGTGGGCAGAAAAAGGTGCCAACGCAGGCAGTAGACCAGTAGAAAATGTCAGCCTGCAGCGCCGGGAGATACAAAATGAGCGAGTAAGAGAGGGGGAGTGAGCATGCTCAACGGAGCTGTGTCTGGACTGCTACAGATTTCTTTGTGGGCAGAAAAAGATGCCAATGCAGGCAGGAGCCCAGTACAGAAGGGCAGCCTGCAGTGTTAGGAAAAGCAGAATGAGCAAGTGAAAGAGGGGGAGTGAGTGAGCTCAGGGAGCTCTGCTGGGACTTTGCAGTTGCCCACCTCCCACCCAGGTCCTCTGTGATCCTATATTATAGCAGGGTCTCTGGAGTGGAGACAAAGCAATGAGTGACTACTTTAGGATTGCTGTAATAATACAGATTTAGTTGTTCTGTTTCTTTCTGTAACTGAGCTAAGTACTGAGCTATACTGTTATGATTGCTGTAATAATACATATTTATTTGTTCTGTTTATTTCTCTAACTGAGCTGAGTAATACTTGGAGTCCAATAGGATTTCTAACTGGGCTAAGTGAATCTATATGAGAGCCAAGAACAAAAAGTATGGTAGCTAAGGGGTGAAAAATGGACAAGGTGGCTTTAGGATTGCTGCACTAATACAGTATCTAACGGATGACATTTGAGACTGGATTACTCTGGTTGGTAAGGGGTCAGTAGGGGGACTAGTTTGGGGGGGACAGGACTTTGAATAAATAGGGGCCAAACAGTTGTAGTAGGGTGCAGAACCTGGGAGTAAGAGCCTGTAACATAAGATGGGGCCAAATTAGGACAGGTGCCACATGTCACTAGGGTGGGTATCTTTGGAAGGGTGGAGGGGTGTACAGGGTGTGGGTGTGTCATACTAGGAGTCATACTAGGAACATTAAGGAGTTAGAGAGCCCAAAGGCCCATATGTACATCTATCATTACTGACAACAAGGGCAAAAATCTGATAATATAATATTATCCAATCGAGATTTAAACATATCCTTAGATGTGCTAATGATTACATCAATTGGCAATGCATTCCAATGCTTGATAACGCGTAAAGTACAGAAATGTTTTCTAGGCAAACAGTTGAATCTTCTGGGTTGTAACTGAAGAGAGTGACCTCTAAGATCATAAAAATCCTCCTTAAACTTAAGCCCAAGACTAGTTAGTAGATAAGGGTCTTTCATGACGTCATATAATAAAAGTAGATCACCTCTCAGACGTCTGATAGAAAGTGGCATCAGATTCAAAGAGAGCAATCTAGAATCATATGATGTATTACACAACCCACGTACCAATTTGGTAAAACCTCTTTGCTCTCTTTCTAATAGCATAACATGCTGTTTTCTATAAGGAGACCAAAGCTGAGATGAAAAATCCAAATGAGGGTGCACATAGGCCCTATAAAGAGGCATAAGAACATTTCTGTTTCTAGAATTAATATTCCTCTTAATAGACCAGATAATTCTATTAGCCCATAGGATTACCTCATTTATCTGAGTATTTGGAAGAAAGTCCTCAGATACCAGAACACCTAAGTCCTTTTCTGTATCAGTAGTGTTCAAAACAGAATTGGCTAATCTGTACATATGGTGGGGATTATCAGTACCAAAATGCATAACCCTACATTTGTTATGGTTACCAGTCATACCCCATGTATTGATCCATGATGACACTAAGTCTAGATCATGTTGAAGAGCATTTATCTGATCCAAATTGACACATAAACCACCAATTTTGATATTGTCAGCATACTTAATGGTGTTGGAACTGCATAGTAGTGTAATGTCTGCTATAAATAGCTGAAATAAGCAAGGGCCCAAAACGGAACCCTGATGCACACCACTTGTTACATCGCCCACTTATGAACGCATTCCGTCGATCAGGACTTGCTGTGATCTATGTGACAACCAATTTGCTATCCACATGATAATGTTGAGTTCATCTGAAAGAACAAAGCTTTTGCAACAATGCCCAATGAGGAAGCAAATCAAAAGCCTTGCTAAAATCAATGTAAACTACATCATATGGTAATTTGTCATCAAGATTCAAACTGACTTCCTCATAAAAACATAACAAATTGGTAAGGCAGTTATGACCTTTTTTGGAACCATGCTGTTCATTGTCAGATGTATTCAAAATGGAAAATATTAAGTGACATTAATTTAGAATGAATATTAGAAACAGGAATAGAAATTGGACAATCTGTAGAAACATTAATGGTACTAATATTCTGAGTCTTTTGAAAAATATTACAAAGGTTCTTGTTGAATAAATTGGCCATGTCCTGTGGGTCATATATTAAGGTACCATTGTCCAAAAAATGGACCCACCTGACACAGGTTTTGTTCTAAGGAGTTAATATATGCACAAAAGCATTTGGTATGATCTCTACTTGCATTGGCAGCTAATCTCTGCTCCCAAGTTTTTTTTAACTCTGTGAATACTATTCTTACACTTTTTTTGAGATTGCAAAAATATACTTCAATTAGAAGGATTAGGTGATTTTAGATAAACAGAATAGCATTTTATTTTTTTCCTTATGAGTTTGGATATAGTTTTATTCAATCATTTTGGTTTTGGTTTACTGCACTTAGATTTTATCCGAAAGGGAATATGACAATCACGAAGCTTAATGATCATACTATGTAGTGTAAAAAAAAAATAGTCCTCAATTCTCACAGAATTAAAGATGGAGACCCACGCTACCTTATCCAACTCATCTTTAATTTTAGATATATCAACCATGTTATGTATATGTATACAATAGATTTATTGAATAATAGAGGGATTGAATGTTCCAAACAAAAACTGACACAGCAATGCTCACTACTTCCGATCGGAGCTGATATACCAACATTTTTAACTAACAAGTTCTTATTGTATAGAACAAGGTCAAGAATCGTATTTCCCCTGGTTGGTAAAGTTACACCTTGCACAAGATTACACTGTTGAGACATATTAAGCCATGTTTTACCCATGCTAGAGGTTGCTTTTAATTTCAAGCAATCTATATTACTCTGATTAAAATCTCCTGAAAGAATGTCACCTAGGGCACATGCTGTTTCTATTTCATTTACTAATGTTTCTAAAAGTTCAATAGTTGAACTCAGAGGATGATAACAAACACCTAGAATAACAAATTGGCTTTTATTTAACATTAAGTTTTATCCAAACAGACTCTGTGTGGTTAGTCAGACACTTAACTTTATTAGAAATATCAACAACTTACAATACATTTGTAACAAAAATGGCAACTCCACCCCTTCCTATTAGGCCTAAAGTAGCTAAAGTTGGTGCACCCAGGTAAAGAAAGGTCCCAAGAGTTATCATCCCCCCAAGTTTCTGTAATAAATACAATATCAGTGTGTTCCAAGTTAAGAGCGGCCTTGAGTTCATCTAGTTTATTATTAAGGCTCCTTGCATTAAAATATAGACACTTCAACTCAGATATTTTGGCATGCATGTTTTTATTACCTAACAATATCTTTTGGGGGGAGAGATGACATTCTCCCCTAAATCAAGCAGTTTAAATGCAGGTTAATATGTTTTAGTATCTGCTCCCCAAAAGAAAGTTACCCTTATGGTTCAAGTGAAGCCCATCCCTACAGAAAAAATGAGTTCTATTAAAAAATTCTTCCTAGCGTGTAAGACATTTTTGATCCTGCAACAAGCATGTCATATGGAGTCAGTTGTTAAAAGCATGTATCTTATTGTTAAAGACAACAGAGGCTCTGAGAACTGGTAGAACCTGGGAGAAGGCTATCTCACATCCGATGTCCACCAATAAGTTGAAAAGACCCACTAGGTCCTGTTTGATGTCTAAAAGGGATGAGGTACAAAAATTATTGGTTCCCACATGTACAATGACTGATGGGTTAGGGTCACTCCCCGCTAGGATGTTATGTACCATGCCTGAAATACAGTATCTTTAATTTTGGCACCTCGAAAGCTTGAACAGGTTCGATTAGCTTTATCAGGATTACATATGTGCCTATCCAGATGTTTAATCATGGAGTCACCTATAACAAACACCTGCCTGTTAAAAAGACCAGAAGTAGAAAGAAGCCATGATCAAGTGTGCCACAATCCTGGACTGGGCTTGGAGGATGGGGGGGTGTATGGTCTGTAGATGACTGGCTACTTTGAGGGAGGAACTATGGAGGTTAGGGAGGAGTGTAAGTGGCAGGGAGGATGACATGGTAGGCATCCTGGGTGGGGGAATAGAGAGGCATGGGGATGGAGGAAGAATAACTAGGGACTGAAACTGACCCCAGTTTCAGAGGCACTAACAGAAAAGAGAGAAGAAGGGAGGGGTGCTCGAGGTGAGGGTGGGGGCCTCCTGATGGGGAGGAAGAGACAATGAGGAGTACCAGGGAGAACCAGGGGAGAGAGCAGATGGCTGCTGGTAGGGAGGGACCAGGGGTGGCACGGATGGGAACACGTAGGAGGGAGGAACTGATAGGGGAAGGAGATGTAGGACTGGTATCGACTATGAATAGATTTGAACCTCTGCTATGGGACAGAAAGGGGGAGCAGGAACATACTGAAGGGGGAGGACAAGTGGGGCATGACAGGGATGGCAACAGGTAGGGGAAGAGATAGTGAGGACAAAAGGATAGAAAGGGCTAGTAAGGAAGGAGGGAATGGTGACTGAAGGAGAGAAGGTTAGGGGAAGGGGAAGGATTGGAGGGGCATCACTATCGGGGTAGAAGAGGATGGAGGCTGTAGATCAACAACAGTAGGAATAGGAGAGGGGTTGGAAATTAGTAGGGGAGGGGGGGAGGTCGATGTGGGAAGACCAGTAGAAAGTAATCAGGCTGGAAGGTTCAAGGGGATGGGAGGAATAAGGCAGAGAAAAGGGGTGCGGCAGATGTAAGGCATACAGATACAGACATCACAGAGGGTGCAGTTGGAGGAACAGAGAAGAATGAATACTGGAGTGGTGGAAGGGGCATTAGAAGAGAAAGGGGGTAAGGTGCAAGGGGGTACTCATCCTGGGGGATTCTATACTGAAATGGGTGAGATGGGACAGAAAGGGGGAAAGGCACAGCCATATTTGTGTTGAAGATGTCCCCAGGTCTACTGCAGGAGGGGCAGGGCAGGCACTGCTCAAGCATGCACCGAGGGGAGGAAGAAACCTCATTTGCTGCTGCATGTGAGTACAAACAAATGGTGGGGGACACTGTGGAAGTAGTGAGGAAGAGGTTTGAGTACTTGGGCAGGCAGTGTGAGGGAGTGGGGAAGTCGGTAGAATTCTTGGAGGTACTGCCGGTACCATGTGCAAGCATGGAGAGGAAGGGTAGGCTTGAGGAGTTCAAGTGGTTGAGGGATTGATGCCACATGAAACATTATGGGTTAGTGACTAACTGGGGTAGGGTCGGGGAATAATGACTTGTACAGGAGAGGGGTCACTGGAACAGGAAGGGAGGCGTGTTAAAGGCAGCATTGCTGCTGAGCCACTGGCACTGAGGGCTAAGGCGCGGATGCCACACTGCGCCATGCTGGCAACCCAAAGTTCAGATGTGCCTGCCTCCTGCCAGGGGTTGGCAAGGAGGGATAGGATTGAGCATCCAGGACGGACTCCTCTATCCCGGGGCAGAGATCAAGGGACCCACCGCTCTGTAGTGCCCCTGGTGATGACTGCGGGCACTACTACAGCAGTGTTGTAAGGGGACGGACTGTGGCAGGCGTTGGCATGCTGTGCCCTAGGTATCGTGCACAGCCGCCTCTCTAAAAAGGGAGAAAAGTGGAAAATATGCTATGGTCAGGCAGCATGAGCTTCTGACCCCCCCGCCTACCCTGAATGGTGCCTCCTCAACCAGATCCTACTCCAGTGGGTCGACCTGGGAAGCTCCTCACCACCCCACCACGGAGGTAATCCGTGGAGGTGAGCAGGTTGGCCTGATGTTGGGGGCAGGGCTTGGGGGTCGGTCGGGATAACCGCGACAGCAGCCCAGTGAGAAAATATAAAAAAAAAAAAAGCAGGATTAGAAGGTGTATCTCTAATAAGAGGATTTAAACAAAATGGCAGGTGTAGGGGTGGCCTAAGGGCTGAAGTTGGTAGAGGTCCGACAGAGGCCTGATGAGCTCACCGCCCTAGATATAGGTAAAGGCAGAGGCATAGTAACCCTCGAAGGGGCGGGCAAAGTGGTCTGAGTGTAGTACAGAAGACACAACCATCTAGTAAGAATAAGGAAGAGAAAGCATGCGGACTACTGGGAGCTCAGACACAGGCCAAGGAGAAGAACAGTGAAGAGAAGTAGGGGTACGGATGGAAGGAGGACTGACTATATGGATAGATAACTGGTTACAGGGGAGGCTGCAGAGTGTGGTGGGCTAATTCTTGGCACCCTCAGCAGTGACAAGCGGGATGCCACAGGGCTTAGTGCTTGGCCCAATGCTATTTGGGCTCTTTATCTCCGATATAGCACATGGAATGGGGAGCAGGGTTACTCTGTTCGCACATTATACCAAATCAAAAGCAAATAGTTATAGAAGAGCCCCCACCCACCCACACACACACACACACACATATATACACTCCCAAAAGCTGCTTAAAGCCTGCAATTCATTCAGATCAGTTCCATGTTCTTACTTACTTGGGGTTCAATGCCAACAAGTGTAAAATCATGTATCTAGGGCATAGGAACCCCGATGCTGGGTATAGGATGGGGGGAGGTACTGATACTCACTACACATGAAAGGGTCCTTGAGGTTATTATATCAGAGGAACTCAAGATGGCAGTACAGTGTGACAAGGCTATGGGCAGGGCAAATTGAATTCTGTGGTGCATAAGAAGTGGCATCTCTAGTAGTAGGAGGAGGAGGGATGTTGTGCTGTCATTGTATCACTCCCTGCTATACCACCAGCTGGAGTACTGTGTCCAGTTTTAGAGTCCACACTTCAGAAAGGACATAAGGTGGAGGTTTTCCAGAGGAGGACAGCTAAAATGGTTCAGAATATTCACAGGAATCCCTACAAGGAAAGGCTGAAGAATCTCCACATGTACACTCTGGAAGAGAGGAGGGCAGGAGGTGACATGATCAAGACCTACAGAGTACCTCACAGGGGTAAAAAGGGTACAGTTGGGGAGTTTCCTTCAAATGAGGATGAGCACCTAAACCAAAGGACACACAATGAAGCTGGGAGGGGCATTCAGGATAGATGTTAAGAAATATTTCTTTTCTGAAAGGGTAGTAGATGCCTTGAACAGACTGCCAGGAGAAGTGGCGGAAGCTAAAATGGTAGGGGGCATGAAGCACGTATGAGATAAACATAGTGGTATATTAGAAAAACTAGAAGGGGGGTTAACAGAGATCAATAGGGCTATGGAAGTAGAGTATGTTCAAGTTCATTGCAGGAAAATTCCATTAAGCAAGCTCATTCACAAGGAGGTCCTGATGGACACAGGCAGAATAAGACATGCAGTAACATATACAGGCAGGGGTTACAAGTAGGTAGAGAACACTTGGGCAGACTGGGTGGGCTGAGTGGTCCTTTTCTGCTGACAAATTCTATGTTTCTGTGGCATCACGTGTTAATTCAGGTGCAGCGTTCATTTAAAGTTGGGCCTACTATACATCCAGATGTAAGGTACAGTAAAGTACCGAATTAGATGTAGCCCACTTACAGTACAATAAACAGAATCCTAGTGCTTGGAGAAGCCTTTGCTCTTCATAAGGCTGCTTAAAGAGCTGGGGTTCTATTTGCAGTGTCCACACCAGTATGCTGATCTTAAAATTGATGCTGCATCTGAATGAATACTTGATTCTTCTTCACTCCATTTCTTCCCCACTTTGAAAACTGCTTGTCCTGAGTGAATTTGGGGCTGGCAGCATCTCATCTGTGTTGGAAGATGACCAATAAGCAGCACTGAAAGACGTCAGACTTCACAGACTGTGAAGGCAGCTGCTCACGGACAAACATAAGGCAATTCTACTGGGGGGTAGGAGGGAGTAAGCTGTTGATTAACTAGAATCTGCATCTTATCCATCAGGTAGGGAAATGAGCAGACTAGGTGGGCCAAGCGGTCCTTATCTGCCTTCAAATTCTATGTTTCTATCTTTCACTCCCATCATCTTGGCAACAAGAAGGCTGCAGCTGTGGTCACTGATGACTGTTCAGGTGTGGGGATGGGGGGACCAAAGGGAACAAACTTAAGGAGATAAAATCATAATAAAAATTGTGAGACCTTCACCAGCTTTCCAAAATGCTTACCAGTAAAAGAACACTATGAAGTTTTCAAATGGCAACACAAGCAAGTGAGCCCTCTGTCTGCCATCTGACACAGGCATATCACGCATAATTGCCTAAAGAAAGGCAGTGTGGTCATGTGGTTACTGAAATACTGGAGATTACAGATTTATAAGAACAAATAATATCACTCAGAAGCTGGCACAAACGCCTACAGCAGCTGTCTCCTGCTTCTCAGTGCTTATATTTATACCCTTGAGATACTTGAATGTTTCTATCACATCCTCTCTTTCCCTTCTCTCTTCCACTGAGTACATATTGAGGTCCCTTAATTTCTCCTCATAAGTCTTGTGTTGCAAGCTCTGTACCATCTCATTCACTCTTTTCTGGACCATCTCTAGCCTGTTAATAACCTTATGAAGGTGCAACCTCCAGAACTGCACACAGTACTCCATGTGAAACCTGACCATGGTTTTATATAATGACATCACTACCTCCCTTCTTATGCTGGTGATACCCCTGCCTATGCACCCCAGCATGTCACTGGCCCTCCCAGCTGCCTTATCACTTTGACATTTTCAGGTCATATGAAATAAGATCCCCCAGGTCCATTTCCTTCTTTGTGACTGTCATCAACTCCCCTTCCCCCATCCTATACCTTTTCCCAGGGCTTCTGTGTCCCAGGTGCATAATTTTGCACTTTTTTGAATTAAACTTCAGTTGCCAGTCCTCAGACCACTTCTCAAGCTTCCCCAGGTCCCTCCTCATTTTCTCCACCCCCCTCTGGGATATCCACCGTGTTACAGATCTTGGTGCAATGTGCAAACAGGTAACCCTTTTCCTTCAGTCCTTCTGCAATGTCACTAAGAAGACATTGAACAGGACTGGCCGCAGGACCAATCCCTGCAGCACCCCACTGGTCACCCCCCTCCCTAGACTGCTCCCTATTTACCACCACTCTCTGCCTCCTGTCTCATACCCAGTTTCCAACCCACTTTACCACCCTTTCCACCATGCCCAGCCTACTCAGCTAGTTTATATCAGTCTTCTATGTGGGATGGTGTCAAGGGCTTTGCTTACATCAAGGTAAACATTGTCCACTGCCCACCCTGATTTACTTCCTTTGTCACCCAGTCAAAGAGATCAACTAGATTTGTCTGACATAGCCTTCCCACTGTGAATCCATGTTGCTTATGGTCCTGGCATCCAATGGTTTCTAGATGCCCCACTATCCTTTCTTTAACCAATGTCTCCATGATCTTCCCCACTACTGAATGAGGCTGACTGGCCTATAGTTCCCCGCCTCCTCCCTACTGCTGGATTTCTATAGAGGAACCACATGTGCCCTCCTCCAATTCTCTGGTACCACCTCTGTATTGAATGACTCACTGAACATGGCTGCCAGAGGTACTGCTATTTCCCTTCACAGTTCTTTTAATATCCTTGGGTGTATGCCATCTGGTCCCCTCGCTTTGTCCATTGTTAATTTACTCACCTTCTGCAGGATTCTTCTGCCTGTGAATAAACTATTGTCCACATCTTCACAGCTTTGCAACTGCTCCATGTCACTTATCCTCCTCTTCTGTATGAATACTGAACGAAGAAAGACATAGTAGAGATGTCTTGGGGGGCACATGACAGTTCTTAGGCATGGTACTTTCTACTTAAAATACTCTAAACATATATATATAAGCAATCAATATTCGGCATTGACAAATGTTTGTTTAAAATCCTTCTGTATGCCCGAGATCCTGGCATCCATGTGATGAAGGATTTTTAACATTCTATGGCCACCCACTTTAGTGAAAGTTGAAGCAGCATCAGATCACGAGCCATCCAAATCATCTCCCGAGGCCGTTATCAGGGAGGAATGGGACAGGTCTGGGTTTGTAGTTCTCGGGACACTCCCGTCCTGAGATTGGCTTCTGCCTTCCACAGGAGGCTTCTTTTTTGTGTGCCCCATGGTGACTACAGATATGTGAGTCTTGGTAGTTTGAAAACAGCAAGAGATTCCACGTGATGGCAACCGATTGAACCACTTTATATGCCCAAGGTACAGGAGCTCTGGTTTAGGCCACCATCAATCGCGTGACGTCACCGGAATTGGTCTGTAAGATGGATTTCAACAAGTTGGAGAACCAAGGACAGGCTTTTTTCCTAGCCCTTAATCTCATCATCGGGGCATGTTTGTTAATAACCTCCAATACAATGTTGAGGAAGTGGGTATATGCCTCATCGACTGTAGGAGCCAGGTAAAAATCTTGCCATTTGATCCCATTCAAATCGAACAGAAACTCAGAGATATTAGATTTATGGAAATTCCTTTTGTAGATAAAATTAGGTGGACTGGCTGTTTTTGGGCAGTGCCTCACACAGGCAATGGCGCTATGTTCACTAATGTCCTCATGAAATAGCCTGGTGTAAGCAATTTTATGAGGCCTGTTGGTAAAGATTATGTCCAGGAGAGTGCTATGCCCAGGATTTTTAGTATCAGGATGAGTGGCATCCCAGATTATTTTCATAAGTCCATGCCCATCACAGAAATTTTTTTGAGGTTCTGAGCAATGAAGATTCCAATTCAAGTTGAATCCCCCATACAGATAAATTCAGAGTCAATGGTTCCTGGTCTCCTGTGGAGGTAGAAAATTATCCTCAGTCCACCAGAAGGGGGTCTGTAGCAGACTGAAATGTAGATTTACTCATTAGCCACAGTGTCAGTGGCTCAGTATGTAGCACACTCGCCTCTGAGGCCGGGAGATCAGAGGGCTGTGGGTTCAGCTCCCACATCTGGCACTTGGGTTAATATCCCAGTACTGACACTGTAGTGCAGCATGAGAGGGGTGCTGCACTTGAATGCCGCTCTTTGGATGAGACATTAAACTGAGGTCCCATCTGCCTAGATTGGTGGTAGTTCAGGTGATACTAAAATCCCATGGCACTTATCCAAAGAGTAGGGAATTTCCCGGTGTCCTGAGCCAAATTTCCCTATTCACTAAAAATACTACCAACAGCTTAATCTGGTTCAAGGTCAGTTGGCATTCATCTGTATCCCCTCCCCCGGATTGTGCCTGAAAATAGGCAAGATTTGTCTAGTGCACTTACCCGGTCAACAAAAATGAAATAAATACATAAAAATAAATTGCAACCCATCCACCCTTAGATATCCCATCTGTTCTGTAAACATTGTAGGATGGGATATTTTAAGCTTTATTAGGTGTGGAGGCTTTCAGCCAGGACTCCGAAACTACAATTACACTTAGGCTGGGGTGGAGTATCCAGGCTTGAATTAAATCCATTTTCTTTAGCTGGCTGCAGGCATTAATATGTATAAAGCTGAGACCTCTTAGTTGAGGTAGAACTGTGGGAGCAGGAAAAGGTAGAGGTGGTCCAGGATTTTGCCCTTAATGCCATCCCCAATATCATTGATGAAGACATTGAACAACACCGGCCCCAGCACTAAGTCCTACTGGTTACCTCCCCGGTGCCAGACAACTTTCCCCTCCACACAACCACCTTCTGGGTTCTGTCCCGCAGCCAGTTTTCCACCCATCTGGCCATCTTATCCCCAACCCTGAGATTCACCAACTTCTTGATCAATCTTTTGTAAGACACAGAGTCAAAGGCCTTGCTGAAATCAAGACAGAGGATGTCTACCACTTGGCTTGTGCCTACTATCTTAGTGATACATTCAAAGAAGATAGTCAGATTCATTTGACATAATCCCCCATGAACCCATGCTGTCATGCATCCTGGAGACAATGCTCTTCTAGATATTCCACAAACCTTTCCTTTAGTCTGGTCTCCATGAGCTTGCTCATAAGTGAGGTCAGACTGGTCTGTAATTCCCTGGGTCACCATTGAGACCACTTTTATAGAGGGGCACCACATGTGCTGTTCTCCAGTCCTGCAGTACCACACCTGACTCTAGTGAACTATATGGGCAGACTGGATGGGCCCTTGCAGTCCTTATCTGCCGTCAACTTCTATGTTTCTATGTTTCTATTAAAAAGGTCTACCAGTGGCCCTTCCAGCTCCTCAGCCAGTTCTCTTAGCACCCTTTGAGGTATTCTGTGTGGGCCTGGTGATTTGTCCACCATCAATGCCAGAAGCCCTGTCCTCACCCTATCCACCTCTATCACCACATTTGTGTTCCTCTCCTCCCCAGCTTCTCTTCTCCCACCTGAAGGCACTGGTCCATCCTTTTCCCTGCTGAAGATGGAACAGAAGCATTCATTTAGCATCTCTGCTTTTCCTTTATTATCCTGCACCCACTCCTCCTCTTTCTTAAGTCTAACAATCTCTCCATTCTTGTCCCTTTTCTCACTTATATTGTGAAAAGAAAGCCATCTCCCCCTTCTTAATTCCTTCAGCTACAGTATCTGCAGCTCCTTCTGAGCCTTTGCTCATTGGACTTTCTTACTTAGCTCACTAGCCAACCTTAGTTAATTTTCCCAATCCACTTCTCTCTTGATCTTCCTGAATTTTCTATAGGCCAACCTCTTTTCCATTACTGCCTGGGCAACCCTAGAACTAAACTGGCTGAGCGCTTTGGCCCTTGTGTCCATCCCCCTAACCTAACGCACTCCTCTGTGGCAACCAATATTCCTTCCTTAGTGATGAACCACCATTGGTCTATCCCCATATCTGCTCTGATGCCCAATAGGTGGCACCTTAGGGTATACCCCCCAACAGCGACACCAACACAGCAACCTATATTGCTGTCAACAAAATTGACAGTTCATCAACAGGTCACTGCGTTGGTGTCTCTGGAACAGGAGCACACTGTCTCCCAGTCCAGTACCCCCTCCCCAAATCAACTCCAACTCAGAGTTGATTTGAATAAGAATAGGGGGTGTGGGAGGCAAATCCCCTGATAGACACATGCACTGGGAGACAATAGGGACTTAAGGCAACTGCAACTTCAGGATTTATGTCAACCACAACTTACAGTTGACATAAATTACATAACTGTGATGCCGGTCGATGAAAGTGTTGTTGAACTAGGATCATAGAGCAGATCCTTAGCACTTCACCATATTCCTGAAGTCATTCCTCCTAAAATCCTAGATTTTGGTCTTAGTCAGGATGCTTTCCCTGCCCATATCCAACAAGGACCACACTGTGCAATGGTCACTCCAACCCCGTTCCTCCCTGACCATTATTTCTGGTGCATGCTCTCCATTTATGAGCAGCAAGTGAAGAATTGCCTCTGCTTTTGTTGGTTCTATGGCACCCTGAGTCAGGAACCCACTCTTAAGTCCTTCTTGGATCACCTGACTCAGAGCACATGTTGTGGATGGTATGCTCGAGTCCACCTTGGGCAGGTTGAAGTCCCCCACAATTACCACCACTATCTTACTCTGCAGCTTCCAATATTTGTGAGCTCAGTTCCCTGTTCCTTTCCTCACCCTAGTTGGGTGGTCTATAAACCACCCCCAACCTCACCTTTCTTCCCCTATTGGACCATAACTGAACCCATAATGCCTTCACCTCCCCTTTCTCTGACTTGTTACCCATGGACCAGCACCCCTGATTGGCCCCCTGCCTTGCAGATAGTAACTTTAGGGCACAGGCACTTATTAAATAAGCATACATGTCAGGATCTGAGTTCTACTGCACTTTTACTAAGAATCATCATGCATTTGCTAATATTCTGATTGCAACACTTGGGAGAAACTTCT